>JARYGA010046238.1:200000-9856512 GCA_030545235.1 Helianthus tuberosus | reverse complement strand
ATTCGTGTGGTAACGAACATTCCAGAACAAGACCATAAGTTAAACATACCATAAATATCCTTTACATAGCTTAGAAATAGGCTTTGAGGGGTTCGGTGTGCAAAAATAAACTTTTTGGTCAATCAGGGACTAAAAGCGTCAAAAAGTACACAAGTTTGCATTTACGCGCATATCTTACGTTCTGAATATATCCGGACATCCAAAAATTTATGTAATCATTAAAATATTTTATCTTAGTGATTGGCATGATAAAATTCCATTCGTTGCGTAATTTGGATCGTTTTTCGCGTCCGTTCGTGTTTCGTCGTAATTAACCGAACAACGCAATCGTACGGCCAAACGAACCGATATCCGAGATGTTTTTAAGGATATTTTAAGTTCCCTATACTTTAACTTCATTTTAGAGCCTTGAAATGGGGTTAACGGGGCTTAAACGTGCCAAAAATGCATCGAAAACCAAGTTTCAGACCTGCAGGGACCATTTCTAACATTTTCTGAAAGATGGCTTAGGCGGGGCGTGTAGCCCAAGGTGTCCCCTTATGCGGCCCGTGTAAACAGCCCAGATCAGAAACTCAATTTTTCTGTTTCAGCAGCTGGTTTCTGGTTTTGGGCATGGTTTCTTCAAACCTTGAGCATGGTTTTGCAACTCTAGGGGCTTGTTTTGGGCACCCATAGATTACCAAAATAGTGGGCACACATGGACGGTCCAGATTGAAGCTCATTTATCGAGGAACGATCTTAATGGTCTTGAGAAATCTATAAATACCCACCCCTAATTTCATTTCAACTCACACTTGATCTGAATTTTCTCTAAGTTGAAGTTCAAAACTTCATACCTGAGAATTTTTAGATCAAATTTTCATAGCTTGGGCCTCTTGTAAGTTTCTTTCGTGCTTTTATGCGTTTTCAAGCATGAAAGTCAAACAGTGTTTGACTTTCTGCTTTGATCGGTCAATGGTCAACACGAAGTTCGTTCGAACTTCGCAACGTGAGCATAATCACGATGGTTATAGTCCTTTGTGACTATACCTACTGATTACCACGTTATTTAGGCATAGTGACGAGTCATAGTTTCGGTCAAAATGCGTGTTTATGGGTATTTTGCAACCAAACTATTCTTGGGTATCAAAACCCTTTGTTTTGATATCAAACTTGTTTTCAAACTTCGTTAAACATGTTTTAACATGTTTAACTCGTCACTTTTAAGTTTAGTGCTTATATAGGGTCGTAAGATAAGCGGTCTAAACAACCGCTTAGACTTTCGAACCCGACCCGTTTGGTCGATCATTAGGGTCCAACCAAACACATTTTGTGACCATAGTTTTAAAGGAAATAACCTTCCGAGGTTATACCTTATGGTCACTACGTTTAGTTAGTTGTATGATAGGTAGTTTATATGCCTTAGGAAAATGACCAAAATGCCCTTTTTACGCATAAATTCATTTTAAGCATATGTAACCTAAATTTTGACATCTAAACTGATTAGGAAACATTATTAGGCTTGTTAAGGCATATAATACTTATCATAGGACTAGTTAGGCGGTCCGAACGCGTTTTACGCGAACGACGCGTTAAAGTAGCATAAGCTACCTAAACGAGTCGTAATGGGTCGTAAGCACTTAGGATAGGTTCCGATTTAGAATGTGGGCTTTGCTAAACCATACTACATGAGTCCCCATAATCAGTTGGTTTACGAAACCTCATTTTATCCGATCTTCCAATTTAGGTCCGGTTTATTAACATAGTTACCGATATTAGGTGCCGATTGATTCCGAGATCTTCTAGAATTGCTTGGTTGTTATTCAAAGACTTCAAAGCATCCTCAAGTAAGTACATAGACCCCTCTTTTACTGTTTTCAAACATTTTGGGGTGAAACACATGTGCCTACTTGTTACTTTCGTGCTTTTCATGTTTTTATATCATATGCTTGCTATGTTCATATAGTACATGTATAGTACATGATTTCATCCATGTTTTTGCTATGTATGTTTTATTAACATGCTAGTACATTGATTTTATAAACACATTTGATTCATATGTTCATTTCAGCATATGTACACATTGATTTACATCATATTCATGCTATGTATGTGCATTTCTTTGCATACTTAGTACATTGTTTTCACATAAATATGCTTACATTTGGTATGACATTTGGTTTGTTTAACGGGACAAAAAAATATGTTCAATAACATTAGCTATGCCGCTCGGTAGTAAGTAGTGGTACCATAGGAATTGACAACTCCCATTTCTGGCTTCCTAGGTTTGTTTGGAAGTCGGGAATGACTGAATCCGATATACATAGTTTAGATAAACCTTTATTTTGTTTAAGGGTTTGTCGCCACAGTCGCAAGGCTTGAATGTATGTGTTTTAACATTACCGCATAGAAGTTGTATCAGTAAAGCATGCATTTATTTTACAAAACATAACTTTTGATTTAAACTATGATTTATTCAAATACATTGTTTTGTACATTTCACATATGGTTGAGTAGACGCTTTTATTCACCATACATAACATTTAATTATACATGAACATGATTTACATTTGGCATTTGACATTGTTTACACATAAACATTTTGACATTAGTTTAAACAGTTCATTTGTTGGTTTGTTTGGGCAAATGATTTAAATAATGAGGCGTGTGTAATATGATAAAAGCATGGTGGATACGCCGCTGGTACTTCCTATATATATGTGCTTTTATGATATTACATATTGTATCGTTATTTAAACCATTTCAATTTAGACACATTATATTTTACACAAAGAACATAACTTCACAAAACATTGTTTTACAAATAATATATCTTATACAAATTCATTTTTACTTGGTTAGTTATTTAACCACATATCTTCCTTTTATATCATCTAATTTCATATCGATTTTCATATAATTTACAAAGGAAAACACTTTTCAAGGTTCATGACTAACTTTTGTTGAACAATTTTTTAAACTTACAAGTCATGAACCCTAAATCAATAAACCTATGTATCTCACAGGCATTTTTATGCTGACGTACTTATTTTCACATGTGTTTTCAGGAGCTAATGCATAGGAATGATCAAGTTACACTTAGGCGGACCTGTGCCTTAGTGACATAAAATGAAACAAGACTAGTTTAAATTATGTTATGTTCTCATGTTTCCTTTGTTTAAGACAATGTAACCCCTTTTGTTAATAAATAAAACAAAACTTTAAATACCATGGTTGTGAAACAATAATTCTGTTGCTTGACTCCCCGACGTTTCCGTCGCGGTTTATTGTTTTGTAACACCCTTGTTAATATTTTAAAGGTTTTCGTATAAATTATGAAAATAAACATGTAATTGTACATACGTGATGTTGAATAATACGGGATAATTAAAACTTTTACAATTTGAAAATAATACAACTTAATGAATTTGAGTTCGTCGTTTAAAGTTACGATGAAACGTCGTGCGGAAGCTTTTAACTTTATCGTGTTCGGTTCTTCTTCGAGCTTGATCTTCATCCGGGCACTCTTGGCAATCACCTATGATCAAAACCAACTTAAAAGTTAGTTTTGATAGTTAAATAACAAGTTTAAACAAGTTATATGGGATTAGAAATCAAGGCATTTGAACAAAATAATTAAATACAAGAAATTATATATTTTGTTTTCAGCCCCTTCACCCGGCCGTGTCAAAAGATCACCCGGCCGTGTCAGCTTAACATATATTTTTCACAGCCCCTTCACCCGGCCGTGTCAAAAGTTCACCCGCCCGTGTCAACTCTGCACGTTTATTTTTCATCAAATTTGAATCCAAACCTATTCAAACTCATTTTAATTGCTTGGGGTTCGTTCTTAACATGTCTAAGCTATCATCCATTACCCGGATCCATTATTCATATAGTTTACGCTCCCGTTACCCGGTTTACGTTTTTCTTTATTACACTTAAGCCAACATTTTACCACCTACTTTATTTTGACCCGTTTAGAAGTTTTCATGCATTTAAGCATCAAACTCGCATTTCTCTTTGTACACTTCGTATTTCCATTTTTTTTAAATAGCCTCTTATATTCCACAACAACTATTTTGTAGTGGATTTAACATAACGGGCCGTTATTCTAAATTTTACCCTTTTGATAGTCATTCTACGTAATTGACCCGTTCTTAGGCATTTGACTCTCAAGGTTTATACTTACAACTCTTACATATATCTAAGAGTTGCATAATCATAATACTAGTATCTAAACGACCTCTAAGGGTCATTTGCCCGATTTACAAATCATGGGCATTTTGGTCATTTTTAGTCCCTCATTTACGACGAAGGACTCTCGTTAATTATTTGACCCATATTTGCATGTTTATCTAGCAACTTAACTATGCGTACCTGGCTCGGGTCAAGGTATTGACCCGTTTACATAACTTTTTGCTTTAAATCTTTCTAGTTAAAGCAACGCAAGCTTATGTTATTTTCCTGTGATTACAAAACTCAACAAGCGATTGTCAAATGTTATTGTCAAATGGTGTTAACCACATCATTTGACCCATTTAGTCTAATTGACCATTTGTCCGTATGAGATGGTATTTAATTACCATTTCACCCCTTTTAAACCTATCCCGATTTTCCTTTGAACTTGTTTTACTTAAAATTGTTTTTTATTTATTCGTCATTACATGACTAATTTACCGCTTTACCCCTTTTTACTATAATCCATAATTTCTTTACCATTTTCCCTCATTCCGACTCTCATTGAATCGTGTCGGAATATCATATATCAACCACTTAGTAGCATTCATATCTATACTTGAAATTAAGTAACTTTGCAAATAATGTAAAGGGCGTAAGCTCTACTTACCTCGCGTCCGCGCAAACATTCTTCGCATCCATGATCCGTTTGACCCGTTCCTTTCCAAGCTCCCACCTAGCTTGTTTAGCAACTATATCATAACATCCATAAGATGGTTAGATTGGTCATTCTATATAATGGCCATCACCCTATGGAACCCTTTTTTTTTACACACTTATCAATCAAAGCATGCCATACATTCAACAACTAGTTTCATACCATAATTCTTTTCATTCACTAACCGTTTGACCCGTTAGTGAAGTTACTTATACAACTAGTTAGTAAGTGATTTTAAACACTTTAAGCATGTCATATAAAGTGTTATTTGTTCCCAACAATCAATAATTCATGCCTAAAGCAAGTATATACAATCCTATGCCTTTTTCTTGGTTAATAAGAACATTATTTATGTGCAGCGATTTTCTATTCAGCTGCTGTAATTGACCATTTTGACCCTTTTAAAATCTGAATTAGATCAACATGTTCAAAGATGGATCGTAGAACGCTCCAATACCTTAGCAAGCATATAAGGTACGCCTTCTAACGAATTTTCTATGATTTTTATAAAATCAGCTCAGCAACTATATTTTCATTTTTCAACATCTTTCAAGTTCTGAACAGCAGTTTTAATTCGCCTATTTGGCCTATTTAACAACCACATTTGTTTCTTATGATTGAAAACAGTAAAAATTTACTTCATAAGCTTTCCGAAAAGGTATAGAACACCCAAATCGGATAAACGGTTGATTTTATATGATTTTTTTAAGATTAGTCAAAATACATATAAAAAGCTACGAAAATCATGTTTAGGGTCCTTTCAAATTCGACCCAAACCATCAAATGCAACCCATTTCCATGGCTATAACCCTTATTAGACTCTTGATAATGGTTAGGAACCTATAGCACAGTGATTGTAGGCTAAGAGATGTCAAAACATCATCTATTTCAAGAAGTCATCATATGAATCCTAATTTTACCATCTTCTCAACTTCATCTTTGTCAAATTAAGAACTAGAACTAAAATTAACATATATTCAAGTTCTATTTGGCGATTCTCATACACCATCATGTTTAAAACCCGTACTATTATATATCACACGAAATTAGTCAAATTAGCCAATTACGTGTTTCTTTCATAATTCCAACATATAAACATTCACTTAGGCATTTTAACAAACACCTTGCGGGTATAATTTCTCACAATTTATTATCAAGCTCAATACTTGTCATTTAGCCATGGTTAACATCAACTAAGCATGTTTACATCAATTTTCACATTAGCAAAATCTGAATTTACTTACAACAATTAAAATTCTAGTGTTTAACATGTTCCTACAACACCCACTTATCACCTTCAATGGTGATTGTGAATTCACAAGAAATAAGCATGATTTCAACTTGTATTTGTCTAGGGTTTGTCCCTAGACACTATATTGTTCCTAATTCATCATAAAACAAACATGCAACCATAAATATCAGATTTTCCCAATTTCATGAGAATTTCAAGTTGAGAGTTTTCATCAAATTTTACATACCTTGTAATCCTCTTGTGATGAGGATCAGTAATCTATGCTCGATTTTCGTTTTTGATCAGATTTGGACCTTCAATTTTGTGAATTAAGTGATGAACTAGGGCTTGGTGAGGTCCTAGTCGCCCCCTGCGTCCCATATACGACCAGACACACTTTTGTGTGTTTGGTCCTTCATTTTTTTTTTATCTGATTAAGTTTCAGATTTTACAAGATAAGCCCCTCCACTTTTGAATAACTTAAAGTTTGGTTGTTTCTAACCCTATTATAAGTTATTTCTAGACTTGTAGCTAACTAGGTTTAAACTCCTAGTTAGTAAATTCTTGTTTATTTATACTTTATAATTCTAATATAAAGTTTTATATTTTCGGGGTAGCTTTATCGGGTTAATTTTTTTTACCACTAACGGTATTTTACCCGTCTTTACTATTAACGTGGTTTGATTACCAAACCCGTTTTTGGGATGTTACAAGTCTACCCCCCTTAAAGAGGTTTCGTCCCCGAAACCTTATTTACGTAGTTCATTGGTTTAATCAAACGGACCTAGTTTCGTTTTCAAGGCTCCAATTTCCTTTGGTCAAAAGTTTTCATGTATACTGACGCGTACGTCTTTCATGTGTAAGGCCTCGCAGGCCGTTACTTACAGCTTATAACCCTTTATCTTTATTGACTGAGTTGTCACTCGACCACTTAGTCTCGTTAGTCTTTTAATAGGTCTATCCCGCGCTTGTGTTATATTAACAAGCGCTTGTATTTGTTATGACGCTTTCTTAACTTTGAATAGTTTTACCGGCTAGACTAATTAGTCGCCGTCACGTCATACCCCGTAACTCACGTTACAACGTGATCATTTTCTATATTTCTTTTCTTGTCCGTGAGCGTGTCACATCACGTTTAAGTTTAATTCAACGTTTCTTTATCATACTTCTTCTTTTCGAATGTATCGTCTCACACTTATCGATGTTAAAACCCATACTCTTTGATATTTGTTATTTCCAAATTCGCCTTATAGTATTCATATTTGTTAAAACGTTATTTCTTACTAAAACTGAATTTTTAGTTTAACGTTTTTTTTCTCTTTAACTATGTCAATTACTCATATCAAGGAAATTGACAACCCATAATTTATTGTTTTCCGTTCTCGTTTTACGCGGGGATTCGTAACAAGTTCCCTCACCTTACACTATTGACCCGTAGGTTCCTTCACTTAACCTCGTAGGCTATTTCCTTAAGCTTTCACCTCTTTAAGGCAAGGCCCTTATGATCCCTTTGCTTCAATTCATGACCCGTGGGTCATTTTGGCCCCGTAGACCTTTACACTAATTAATATCCCGTAGGTTATGATGATCCCGTAGATCATCTTTTATTCTAGTCTTTATTCAATTGTCTATTTATACATATATAGCTTTAAAGCATCCTTTATTATGTTTGGAATCATTTAATTTTGCTTTTGAACTTTAGTTGACCTTGACCGTAGTCTAAGGTTTCATTTGTTTACTTTCGGACTATCTTTTCCGACTTTACGACTTCTAACGTCATTTACACATCGGTTTGTCCTACGCTTACCGTTACCCGGTTCATACTTATACTCCTTTACAACCGATTACCCGGGTCCTTCTATCTTATTGTTTTTAGCTTTCCGGTTTCACCGGTTTGCGTTTTCCTATTATATTAAGCGTTATTCCTTAATTGACTCGTTTGACTCATTTTGGGTGAATTTTCATCACTTATGAATGTCAAACTTCATTCTTTATTTGACCCGTCCAACTGTGAAATGGTTGAACGTAATTACCAAAATTTATGTTTGCGAAAATTCTTGTCATCTTTTAGTCATGACTCATATTCCGAGTCTTTTGACTTTCTATTTCACGTTCCTGTTTCTCAGTCTACGCATGCTTTTAAATCCTTACCCACCAACCGGGTGTTTTACCAAAGTCGTTATTATTGCAACCCTTAAGGTATGCATTATGACTTCGTTTCACTTTTATATTCCTACTTTGTTCTCAAATTTGGTGTTTTACAAAATCGGCCCGTTAAGAGTCATATTTGCATTCTCCGGGTTCGAGTGTAAGCACACCCCTCCCAATTACATACCTTAATCGTTTTACATTAATCTTTGTCCCTTCACTCGGGCTCATCATCCTAATGTAATACGCTTCTGTCACCTGGCTGTGCGTTTAGATTATCATCAAAATATTTTGCTCATTTGATTCATTTGGGTACTTTTTTTAAGTTAGTCCCATTCACCCCGCCCTTACTACATCGGATGTAAATGTGTCCGCTATAAGAAGTTCATGGTATCATATGTCACTACTTACTTGGCCAGAGTAAGCGATTAACACATGACACACATGACCTTTTTATAGTTTTCACATCACGCCCTATGTAAGTAATGCCTCTATTTGTTTCTCTTGGAAACAATATCCGAATACAATTTCTATTCGGGTTTTTCCAAGTTTTTAATCTACATATGCAACTTTCAATTTCTACATATTTGTTGCATATTACTATTTGTGCGTTTACATTTAAAAGCGTGCACCTGGTAATGTTTGCCCCGACGGGCGTTCCTTGCCATTAACCTTGTTCGCGGTCGTTACGCGATTTAGTCCTTGGTGAGCATGCTCCTCTTGTCATACTTCGGACCGTTCCTCTATCATATCCTTAATTTGTTCAACCCTCGTTATCTTCAAATGGGAGTTTCCTCCAATTAAAACATTCATAAAAGTTAGTAATGTCAACTTTACTAAATGCCCGTATCATAATACAAGGATTTTCTACTATACGTGTTAACGCACGTAATTTTGTTAACTATATCTATTATTTAATTGAGGTATCGTATATTACACGATAACCCTATGTGTTGTTTACAACACTTTAACATGCTAAACCATTAAAATACACGTACTTACCAGATTTGCGATCAAGCCTCGAACCGAACACACTTTACTTTTTAACCATGAGCTCTGATTACCAACTTGTAACACCCTTGTTAATATTTTAAAGGTTTTCGTATAAATTACGAAAATAAACATGTAATTGTACATACGTGATGTTGAATAATACGGGATAATTAAAACTTTTAAAATTTGAAAATAATACAACTTAATGAATTTGAGTTCGTCGTTTAAAGTTACGATGAAACGTCGTGCGGAAGCTTTTAACTTTATCGTGTTCGGTTCTTCTTCGAGCTTGATCTTCATCCGGGCACTCTTGGCAATCACCTATGATCAAAACCAACTTAAAAGTTAGTTTTGATAGTTAAATAACAAGTTTAAACAAGTTATATGGGATTAGAAATCAAGGCATTTGAACAAAATAATTAAATACAAGAAATTATATATTTTGTTTTCAGCCCCTTCACCCGGCCGTGTCAAAAGATCACCCGGCCGTGTCAGCTTAACATATATTTTTCACAGCCCCTTCACCCGGCCGTGTCAAAAGTTCACCCGCCCGTGTCAACTCTGCACGTTTATTTTTCATCAAATTTGAATCCAAACCTATTCAAACTCATTTTAATTGCTTGGGGTTCGTTCTTAACATGTCTAAGCTATCATCCATTACCCGGATCCATTATTCATATAGTTTACGCTCCCGTTACCCGGTTTACGTTTTTCTTTATTACACTTAAGCCAACATTTTACCACCTACTTTATTTTGACCCGTTTAGAAGTTTTCATGCATTTAAGCATCAAACTCGCATTTCTCTTTGTACACTTCGTATTTCCATTTTTTTTAAATAGCCTCTTATATTCCACAACAACTATTTTGTAGTGGATTTAACATAACGGGCCGTTATTCTAAATTTTACCCTTTTGATAGTCATTCTACGTAATTGACCCGTTCTTAGGCATTTGACTCTCAAGGTTTATACTTACAACTCTTACATATATCTAAGAGTTGCATAATCATAATACTAGTATCTAAACGACCTCTAAGGGTCATTTGCCCGATTTACAAATCATGGGCATTTTGGTCATTTTTAGTCCCTCATTTACGACGAAGGACTCTCGTTAATTATTTGACCCATATTTGCATGTTTATCTAGCAACTTAACTATGCGTACCTGGCTCGGGTCAAGGTATTGACCCGTTTACATAACTTTTTGCTTTAAATCTTTCTAGTTAAAGCAACGCAAGCTTATGTTATTTTCCTGTGATTACAAAACTCAACAAGCGATTGTCAAATGTTATTGTCAAATGGTGTTAACCACATCATTTGACCCATTTAGTCTAATTGACCATTTGTCCGTATGAGATGGTATTTAATTACCATTTCACCCCTTTTAAACCTATCCCGATTTTCCTTTGAACTTGTTTTACTTAAAATTGTTTTTTATTTATTCGTCATTACATGACTAATTTACCGCTTTACCCCTTTTTACTATAATCCATAATTTCTTTACCATTTTCCCTCATTCCGACTCTCATTGAATCGTGTCGGAATATCATATATCAACCACTTAGTAGCATTCATATCTATACTTGAAATTAAGTAACTTTGCAAATAATGTAAAGGGCGTAAGCTCTACTTACCTCGCGTCCGCGCAAACATTCTTCGCATCCATGATCCGTTTGACCCGTTCCTTTCCAAGCTCCCACCTAGCTTGTTTAGCAACTATATCATAACATCCATAAGATGGTTAGATTGGTCATTCTATATAATGGCCATCACCCTATGGAACCCTTTTTTTTTACACACTTATCAATCAAAGCATGCCATACATTCAACAACTAGTTTCATACCATAATTCTTTTCATTCACTAACCGTTTGACCCGTTAGTGAAGTTACTTATACAACTAGTTAGTAAGTGATTTTAAACACTTTAAGCATGTCATATAAAGTGTTATTTGTTCCCAACAATCAATAATTCATGCCTAAAGCAAGTATATACAATCCTATGCCTTTTTCTTGGTTAATAAGAACATTATTTATGTGCAGCGATTTTCTATTCAGCTGCTGTAATTGACCATTTTGACCCTTTTAAAATCTGAATTAGATCAACATGTTCAAAGATGGATCGTAGAACGCTCCAATACCTTAGCAAGCATATAAGGTACGCCTTCTAACGAATTTTCTATGATTTTTATAAAATCAGCTCAGCAACTATATTTTCATTTTTCAACATCTTTCAAGTTCTGAACAGCAGTTTTAATTCGCCTATTTGGCCTATTTAACAACCACATTTGTTTCTTATGATTGAAAACAGTAAAAATTTACTTCATAAGCTTTCCGAAAAGGTATAGAACACCCAAATCGGATAAACGGTTGATTTTATATGATTTTTTTAAGATTAGTCAAAATACATATAAAAAGCTACGAAAATCATGTTTAGGGTCCTTTCAAATTCGACCCAAACCATCAAATGCAACCCATTTCCATGGCTATAACCCTTATTAGACTCTTGATAATGGTTAGGAACCTATAGCACAGTGATTGTAGGCTAAGAGATGTCAAAACATCATCTATTTCAAGAAGTCATCATATGAATCCTAATTTTACCATCTTCTCAACTTCATCTTTGTCAAATTAAGAACTAGAACTAAAATTAACATATATTCAAGTTCTATTTGGCGATTCTCATACACCATCATGTTTAAAACCCGTACTATTATATATCACACGAAATTAGTCAAATTAGCCAATTACGTGTTTCTTTCATAATTCCAACATATAAACATTCACTTAGGCATTTTAACAAACACCTTGCGGGTATAATTTCTCACAATTTATTATCAAGCTCAATACTTGTCATTTAGCCATGGTTAACATCAACTAAGCATGTTTACATCAATTTTCACATTAGCAAAATCTGAATTTACTTACAACAATTAAAATTCTAGTGTTTAACATGTTCCTACAACACCCACTTATCACCTTCAATGGTGATTGTGAATTCACAAGAAATAAGCATGATTTCAACTTGTATTTGTCTAGGGTTTGTCCCTAGACACTATATTGTTCCTAATTCATCATAAAACAAACATGCAACCATAAATATCAGATTTTCCCAATTTCATGAGAATTTCAAGTTGAGAGTTTTCATCAAATTTTACATACCTTGTAATCCTCTTGTGATGAGGATCAGTAATCTATGCTCGATTTTCGTTTTTGATCAGATTTGGACCTTCAATTTTGTGAATTAAGTGATGAACTAGGGCTTGGTGAGGTCCTAGTCGCCCCCTGCGTCCCATATACGACCAGACACACTTTTGTGTGTTTGGTCCTTCATTTTTTTTTTATCTGATTAAGTTTCAGATTTTACAAGATAAGCCCCTCCACTTTTGAATAACTTAAAGTTTGGTTGTTTCTAACCCTATTATAAGTTATTTCTAGACTTGTAGCTAACTAGGTTTAAACTCCTAGTTAGTAAATTCTTGTTTATTTATACTTTATAATTCTAATATAAAGTTTTATATTTTCGGGGTAGCTTTATCGGGTTAATTTTTTTTACCACTAACGGTATTTTACCCGTCTTTACTATTAACGTGGTTTGATTACCAAACCCGTTTTTGGGATGTTACATGTTTTAACGCAGTCGGGGTGTGACACTTGATTCCACAGAGATCAGCAAATATAGCAAGCATCCTAAACACCTGTCACATACGCTAAAATATATATACATATATATATATATATATATATATATAATACGCTAAAATAAAGTCAATACACAAAGTGTAAAGGTGAGCATACATGTTTAATAGTAGAATAGTAGCGAAAGCGATTTACGCATAACCAGCATGTAACACATAGAAATGTGAAGCAAGTAAGTTATCGACAATGAAATATGCACAGACATGACTGCGAGTTGTAGAATGCGCAACACATATCACCACTGTGACATGTGAAGAAAAGCCCTTAACAACCCCTGTCCACGACAGGTGCTGAGTCCAAACTATAGTACTATCGTTGCTAAGGTGTCAGGCAACAATCACTGTGTAAACATAACATACAAGCATTCATCGAATAACACGTGTAACATGCGGGTGCGGTTAGCGTATAAAAGTGTTTGCGTTATGTGATTGATGTGATATGATATAGGTAACGTATGTAACACCGAAAAGTGCATTAAGCAAAAAGGGATCGAGTAGACTCACAGATCGTGTTTAATAACTAAACACAGTATTGGATTGAAGGGAACACTGGAGAGTTAGCCTGATCAGAGAACGATAGTGTAAGCGTTGAACAGTGCGTAAAATGGTGCGTTAAACAACATGTAAAAGTGATGTGGAACGGGTAGTGATTCGATCGGATGACCATCCGGACGGATGACCATTCGGTCGGAGGGTTGTCCGTTTGGGATGGATGTGTTTGTGTATGAATTTTGAAGTTTTCGTTATAGCATTTTAAAAGGTATGAAATGTTTCTACACATCAGGTCGTCCGGTCGGACGGTCATCCGGACGGATGGCCGTCCGCTCGGATGGTGATCCGGGTGGAGACTAGCATACTTTGAAAATTTGAAATTTGGTTAAGTGCTGAAATCACTAGTCACCTGGTCGAATAGCCGTTCGATCGGATGGTTATCCGATCGGATGGTTGTTCGGTCGGGTGACTGTTTTGGGTAAAAACTTTGCAAAATCTAGCTGAGTTAAAAGTTTAACCGAGACGGTATGACAAAGTGTTCAACAACGAAAACCGCATCTAGTCCAACTCATCCGGTCGGACGGGAATCACCTTATTCGTCCAGACTTAACTGTTCTTGAGTGTCACACCCCGACCACGTAAAACAATAAAACGTGGCGGAAACATCGGGGAGTGTTGTAACAGAATCATTGTTTCATAACACATGGAAATTGAAATATTGTTTTATTGAATAAAATAGTTACAATGTCTTGACAATCAAAGAAACATAACATAAATAACTAGTCTGCATCTTTTATTGTCACTAAGACCCATGTCCGCCTAAGTGTATCTTGATCAATCCTATGCTTCATTTCCTGAAACACATGTGAAAATAGGTACATCAGCATAAAAATGCCGGCGAGTACATAGGTTTTGTGAAAATAAGATTCATGACTTCTGTTTAAGAAAATTTTTAGTCATGAACCTTGTAATTTGATTTGTCTTTGTAAATCATTTGAAAAACAATAAGTTCAGATGATACGTATAAGTAAGAGAATAATCCATGGTTAAATGAATAACCATGTAAAATGAGTTTGTATAAGTTAAGTTGTTTGTAAAACAATGTATTGTGAAAAATATGTTATTTGTATAAAATGTTATATGTCCAAATTGAAATGATTCAAATAACGCCACGATATGTAATACCATACAATCACTTATATATAGGAAGTACCAGCGGCGTATCCACCATGCTTGTATCATATTACACACGCCTCGTTACTTAATCACTTACTCAAACCATACCAACAATGTAAGATGTCTATGTTTAAACCAATTGCCAAATGTATTGAAATAATATGTTAAAATGTTTATGTCAAGATGTAAATCATGTAATGTATAACCAATGTCAAAAGTGTTTATGTGTCAAATGTAAACCATGTAATGTGTAACCAAAATGATATGTATGGCTAGTGAAAATGCATCAACTAAACCATAGATGAAATGCACAAGAACATAGTATTGAAGTAAAACTTGGTTTAAATCAAAGCTATGTTTTGTGGAAATGCATGATCAATGTAAATCATGTAATATGTAACCAAAATGATATGTATGGCTAGTGAAATGTATCAACTAAACCATATGCACAAGAACATAGTATTGAAGTAAAACTTGGTTTAAATCAAAGTTATGTTTTGTGGAAATGCGTGATCAATGTAAATCATGTAATATGTAACCAAAATGATCTGTATGGCTAGTGAAATGCATCAACTAAACCATATGCACAAGAACATAGTATTGAAGTAAAACTTGGTTTAAATCAAAGCTATGTTTTGTGTAAATGCATGCTATACTGATACGAACATCTATGCGGTGTTGTGAAAATGCATACATCCAAGCCTTGAGACTGCGGCGATAAACCCTTAAACAACTTAAAGGTTTATCTAAATTATGTATATCGAATTCGGTCATTCCTTCCAATCCCCATACCCAGGATTTCAGGAACGGGAGTTGTCAATTCCTATGGTACCACTACCTACTAACGAACGCCGTAGCTAATGTTAATGAATGTATTGTTCCATTGTAAACAACCCAAATGTCATAACAAAATGTAAGCATGTGATGAAAACGATGTACTAAGTATGCACGCAATGGACATACATAGCATAAAATGTAAATGTAAAACGATGTACTAAGTATGCACACAATGGACATACATAGCATAGAAACAATGAAATCATGTAAAACAATGTACTATAAGTGTACTATTGAACATAGCATGTATATGATGTGAAAACATGAAAGCATGAAAGTAACAAGTAGGCACATGTGTTCCACCTCAAAACGTTTGGAAAACAGTAAAAGAGGGGTCTATGTACTCACTTGAGATTGCTCAGTAGTCCTTGAGTAACAACCAAACAATGCTAGAGATCACGGAATCAAACGGCACCTAATATAGGTAACTATGTTAATAAACCGGACCTAAATCGGAGGATTTAGATAGAATGAGAGTTCGTAAACCAAACGAGTATAGAGACTCGTGTCATATGGTTTAACAAAGCCTACATACTAAATGAAACCTAACCTAAGTGCTTTCGATCCATCGCGACCCATTAAGGTAGCTTTTGCTACTTTAACGCGTCGTGCGCGCAAAAGCGCACTCGAGACGTCTAACTAGCCCTATGACAAGTGTTATATGCCTAAACATGTTACATAATCAGTTAAGTGATGAAAGTTTAGGTTACATATGCTTAATTACCAATTACACATGAAAAGGGTATTCTGGTAATTTACCTAAGGCATATAAACTACCTATCATACAACTACTCAAACGATGTGACCATAGGGTATAACCTCGGAAGGTTATTCCCTACCTACTATGGTCACCTAATGTATTTGGTCGGATCCTAATGATCGACCAAATGGGTCGGGTTCGAAGGTATAGGCGATTTATCAGATCGCCTACCCTACGACCCTAGACAACGTGGTAATCAGTAGGCATAGTCCCAAGGGACTATAACCAACGTGATTACACTCACGTTGCGAAGTTCAAACGAACTTCGCATTGACCATAAGTTGGTCAACGCTGAAAGTCAAACAAAGTTTGACTTTCTGACTCTAAAAGCAATAAAATAAAGAAAAGAACGAAAGAATACTTACGAAGGGTCCCCGAATGCTAATCCCGATTCAAGTAGCTCCGGTATGAAACAAAAGTTTCAACTTAGAGCTCCTCAAATCAGAATTCTAGTGAGTTTAGCAATGGGGGTGGATGGGTATATATAGTTTTCGGTCCACCATTAAGATCGTTTCATGGAAACCGTGCTTTAATCGCATCCGTACAAGTGTCGGAACCTTATGGTGGCTAAAATTGATCCTTATCAGCTGACTAAGCATGTGTGAATGTGTGGTGGTGGATAGAACAGCTGGAATCTGCTGTTAAATGCAGTTTATCTGGTCAGGAAGTCGGACGCGGCCCGCGTGGGGATGTACAGAAACTGAGGCGGGCCGCCTGGGCTGCACAGATCAGAAATAAGTTTTAGAATCTACAGTTTTGGTCCCTGCACGTGTTTAAGGCCATTTCCGACACTTCTAAGGCACGTAAAGCCAAATTTAAGGCCCTAAAATGATGCCTAAACATTGTGGACATGAAACATGCTCAAAAATATGTCAGGTGTTGGTTCGTTTGGCCGTACGAACGCGATGTTCGCTTAATTACGACGGAATGCGCACAAGCGCGAAAAACGATCCAAATGACGTGACGAATGGATTTTTCTTATGCCAAACACTAAAATAAAATATTTTAGTGCTTAGATAAATTTTTGGATGTCCGGATGTATTCAGAACGTAAGTTATGCGCGAAAATGCAAACTTGTGCACTTTTTGACGCTTTTAGTCCCTGAATGACACAAAAGTTTATTTTAGCACACCGAACCCCTAAAAGCCTATTTATAAGCTATGTAAAGGATATTTAGGGTGTGTTTAACTTATGGTCATGTTCCGGAATGTCTGTTACAGTTCAAATTGGCATACTTTCACAGTTTGTCAAGTTTAGTCCCTGTAAGCGAATTAACTTGTTTTTGCCATACCTAAGCCTTCAAAACTTATTTCTAAGTTATGTAAAGGTTATTTAAGGTATGTTAAGCCTATGTCACTATTCCGGAGTGTTTGTTGCATTAAACTGGTTATATTTACGCATCGGTGCGCGTATAACCTTCCAGAAAGCGATTTAGAGTTTGGAATTGATCAAAAATTGATATGTGCAAATGATACACATATTTTTACAAATCCCAAGTATGAAATATAATATTTCATTGGTTCGGTATTTGTTTGATAGCCGTGAAGGCACAGGTGTTACATTGAGGGCGGTTCATGTTTAATCCCTGAATCGGCCGTCACTTCGTTAGAAATCCATTCTCAATCCGGGTCTCCACTAGAGAATGAGTAGTGAACCCGAACGAGTCCAGATTATAACGGTTTTGAGTGAGAAGTTAAGAGTGTTGAAGAAAAGTCTGAAATACTTGAAAGATGTTTAGATTTAGTTGAATTTAGTGTAAAAACGTGTAGAAATCTGTTTGATTCGGACCATTCTTGCAGAGATGAAGTCGTTCTCCGAAGTTCATAAGAACCCGTGATGACGTCACCATTGAACAGCCCGAAATCAAGTGATTTGATGGTTAAAAGTTGTGATTTGACGGTGAAAATGATGAAGAAGTGTATAAAGATCAAGGAAGTACAAGATTTGTGATGAAAACTTACAAGAATCACGAGGAATCGAGAGAAAGTAGACTAGGATCGCGCTGGAATGGAGGGAGCTGTCACATCATGAACAGTGATGTGACATATGGGGTATTTATAGGTGAAGAGGAGAGAAAGGTGGTGTGGTTAAGTGGATCGGAGGGCCTTTCGATCGGATCGCCATCCGATCGGATGGTCATTCGATCGAATGGTCCTTCGATCGGATGGCTCGAGTGAGTTGGTTTCTGACTTTTCGTTTCGTGCGTTGAGCGTTGCGTTGCGTTGCGAGTAAGCGATGCGATAGTATTACGCATTAGTTACACAAATAACTTAACCAACCTAACAATCATAAAATTACACTACGTTTCGGGTTACGGTGCGATGTGATTAAGTTGCATTTGCATTTGCGAATAGCATCCCACAATACATATATACACACACAAGTACATCACATAATAGCACACACACGTAAAACGTAAAACAATATCCATAACCTGTGATTCGAATTGTGATGCGGTAGCGATGTGAGAGCGTTTAGTTACGTTTATCGCATTGTTACTTCACATATAAATAAATCATAGAACAAATAGCGTCAAGTAAAATATCGATTATCGAGTCAGAGAGTACAAGCAATAATTAAGTCAGAAATGACAGATCTTATTAGCAATCTTTTCTTCCTTTGACTTTAACTTTGACTTGTACTTTGACTTAAAAAGTCGGGTTGTTACAGCCTCCCCTACTTTAGGGAATGTCATCCCGAAATTAAGGCGCAGGCGTATCGAAAAGTTATGGATACTTAGCCTTCATATCACTTTCGAGTTCCCAGGTGAACTCGGCACGGCGTTTGCCTTCCCAGCGAACCTTCACTATGGGAATGCGTGAGCGTCGGAGTTTCTTGGTCTCTCAGTCCATGGTCTCGACTGGCTTTTCCATGAAGTGTAATGTTTCGTCCACTTGTAAATACTCTAGGGGGACATGTAAATTCTGGTCGGCTAGACACTTTTTGAGGTTTGAAACATGGAAAGTCGGATGTACGTTACTGAGTTCCTCCGGTAATTCGAGTCTGTAAGCCACTTTGCCAATTCTTTCCAGAATCTTAAAGGGTCCCACAAATTGGGGCGCTAGCTTTCCTTTCTTGCCTAATCGGATCACCCCCTTCTAAGGTGCAACCTTTAGGAGTACGTGATCGCCAACGTCAAATTCAAGGGGCTTGCGGCGCTTATCGGCGTAACTCTTTTGACGACTTCGAGCTTTCAGCAGATTGTCTCGTATTTGGAGGATCTTGTCAGTCGTTTCTTGCAATAATTCAGGACCGGTAATTTGCACATCTCTGATCTCGTGCCATACAATAGGCGATCGACATTTCCTTCCATATAATGCCTCAAAGGGTGCCATTTGGATGCTGGAGTGATAACTGTTATTGTACGAGAATTCGACTAAAGGTAAATATGAATCTCAATTACCACCAAAATCTGTAACACACGAGCAAAGCATGTCTTCAAGGGTGCGTATCGTGCGTTCAGTATGACCGTCGGTCTGGGGATGGAAAGCAGTACTAAGATTGAGGGTAGTACCTAGAGAAGATTGAAAAGTTTCCCAAAGACGCGAGGTGAATCGACCATCGCGGTCAGAGATGATGTCACGAGGTGTCCCATGTCGACAAATGACTTCGTCAGTGTAGATTCGTGCTAATCGTTCCACCTTATAGTCTTCCTGTATTGGCAGAAAGTGAGCGGATTTGGTGAGACGATCGACGATAACCCAGATGCTATCGTGACCTAATGGCGTGCGAGGAAGTTTCGTAATGAAATCCATAGCTATACTCTCCTATTTCCACATAGGGATCTCGGGTTGCACGAGCAAGCCAGAGGGTCGTTGTTGCTCAGCCTTGACCTTCGAACAAGTTAGGTATTTCGAAACATAGATAGCGATATCCTTCTTCATTCCAGGCCACCAATACCTGGCACGCAAGTCCTGGTACATCTTGTCGGCACCGGGATGAATGGAATACTGAGATTTGTGGGCTTCAGTCAACAATATCTCCCGAAGGTTATTGCGACTAGGGATCCAGATGCGATCGAGATAGTAATAGATACCATTCGATTTGGTGAAAAAATTGAGTTTCAGCACCACATTTCTTCATTTCCTCTCTCAAGGTATTCTCAATGAAGCATGCGTGCTGAGCATCACGGATTAGAGCTTCAAGATCGTGTTGGGCTTGGATATTACGAATGCTATGCAAATAGCTTCGTCGACTGAGGGCATCGGCAACGACATTTGCTTTGCCTGGATGGTAACGAATCTCGCAGTCGTAATCGTTGAGAAGTTCAACCCATCTGCGTTGGTGCATGTTCAGTTCTTTTTGGTTCAAGATGTGTTGTAGGCTCTTATGGTCGGTGAAGACCGTACACTTAGTACCATAAAGGTAGTGTCACCAGATCTTTAACGTAAAACAACTGCACCGAGCTTGAGATCGTGGGTTGTATAGTTCTTCTCGTGGATCTTGAGCTGACGAGATGCGTACGCAATAACCTTGTCATGTTGCATAAGAACACAACCAAGACCAAGGTTGGAGGCATCGCAGTAGACTACGAAGTCGTCGTTTCCGTCAGGTAATGCGAGCACAGGAGCATTGCAGAGCATAAGTTTGATTGTTTGAAAGGCTTCCTCTTATTCGGTTCCCCAAACAAAAGGTTTGTCCTTGTGCGTAAGAGTGGTAAGCGGGACAGCGATTTTCGAGAAATCAGCGATGAATCGGCGATAGTAACCCGCCAATCCAAGAAAAGAATGAACTTCAGACAGGTTCTTTGGTGTAGTCCAGCTCTTAACTACTTCGATCTTCGCGGGGTCGACGTGAATACCTTGACTATTGACAATGTGACCGAGAAATTGAACCTCCTCAAGCCAAAATTCGCACTTGGAGAACTTGGCATAGAGGCGATTTCCTTGAAGTAGTTCGAGAACCAAACAGAGATGTTGCGCGTGTTCAGCTTTTGACTTAGAATAAATCAGGATATCATCGATAAACACGATGACGAAGCAATCGAGAAAGGGTTTAACACGTGATTCATTAGATCCATAAAGACTGCGAGAGCGTTCGTTAGACCAAAGGGCATAACAACAAACTCATAGTGACCGTATCGGGTAAGCGGTTTTGGGTATATCTTCCTCTTGGATTAGTAATTGATGATAGCCAGAGCGTAGATCGATCTTTGAGAAACACGTAGCACCTTGCAATTGATCAAACAAATCATCGATTAGAGGTAAGGGATAGCGATTCTTAATGGTAAGCTTATTCAGTTCCCTGTAGTCGATGCACATCTGGAACGATCCATCCTTCTTTTTGACGAAAAGGACAGGTGCGCCCCAAGGAGAGGTGCTAGGGTGAATGAAGCCTTTATCAAGCAATTCCTGGAGTTGACTAGAAAGTTCGCGCATTTCGGATGGAGCGAGACGATAGCAACAGGATTAGCTCCAGGAATAAGGTCAATTCGAAAATCGATATCACGAGTAGGGGGTAAACCAGGTAAATCATCAGGAAAGACAGCAGAAAAATCACAAACCACGGGCACCTTTTCCATTGCCTTCTCTTTCTTTTCCTTCTCTGCTACTACGATGTGTGCCAAGAAAGCTTTGTATTCCTTGCGGAGATACTTGCTTGCTTGGACACATGACATGAGTTTCAGTTTCTTCGAGGGAACTTCTCCATAAACACAGAGATGGTCACCATTCGCGAGAGAGAAACGAATCATTTTGTTGAAACAAACAATTTCAGCATGATTTTCATGAAGAAAATCCATGCCTACTATAACGTCAAAACTTCCAAGCTGCATTGGGATAAGATTGATCGGGAAAACATGATTGTTGAGCTCAAGAGTACAATTACGTAGAACGGAACTAATAGTGACGGTTCTTCTAGTGGCAACTTTTATGTCGAATGTTGATGGGAGGTTAACGCGTTTACGGTTTAGGAGCCTTTCGAATTCGAACGATACAAAACAGTTATCGGCTCTAGTATCAAATAAACATGAAGCATATAAACCATTCACGAGAAACGTACCATTAACCACGTTGTTGTCTGCTTGAGCCTGACGAGCGTTTATGTTGAAAACTCGTCCACGGGCTGCTTGTTGAACTGGCTGCTGCTGCTGTTGATGTTGTTGCTGCGCTGGTTGCTGCTGTGGCTCTTGCTTCACCACTCTGTTCGGGAAGACGTTCGTGAAGTGGTTGGGATCACCACACGCATAGCAGGCTCTTGCGTGAGCAGCGGGGGCAGGAGCTGCTTGTTGTCCCTGAGGAGCGGGAGGTGGAGCTGGCAGAGCATGAGGAGCTTGAACTTGAGCTTGACGGGGACCAGTACGGCATTTCGCAGTAAAGTGGCCGTAAAGGTTGCAGTGAACACAAAACTGACATGCGATCCCAACAGGATGATGATAAGTACAAGTAGGGCACAATGGGTGAGGACCAGTGTACGCACGTTTTCCAGGAGGTGCTTTGGTCACGGGTGCAGTAACTTGTCGGTTCTGGTTCTGCTGTTGGACAGGAACAACATTGAGAGGAGTGGTAGCAGCTGCACAATTCTTATTGTTGTTGTTGTTTTTGCGTTTACTGCGTGAAGACTTTCGAGTTTGGGGTGAAGCGGTTTCAGCGGCGGGAGTAGTAGAAGTGACGGTGGCTTGGTGAAGACTTTTGGCGGCTTTATTGAAGTTACCAGCCCGAACTCGCTTGTCATTAATCTCGATAGCGAGCAGGAAGGTCTCATCAATTGTTGTAGTCTTGGCTGCTGGGACGAAATCGGCAACACAATCAGGTAAAGATCGAATATATTTCTTGATTGTGATGTCGGGAGTTGTGACTTGGCCAAGGCAGATGATGCTAAGTTGTTTGAAGCACGTAGTAAGACCAGCATTGTCGCCACCCTCTTGCTTGATGTGTCAGAACTCGTCTTCCAGCTTCTGGAGTTCATGCGGAGGACAGAATTCTTTCATCATGATTTCCTTCAATTCCTCCCAAGTAAGTCCATAGGCCGCGTCGTTCCCACGCCTGTTTCGCTCCACTGATCCACCATTCCAGTGCCCTAGACTGGAAGAAACCAGTTACGTTAATAGTGCGGAGGTTGTCTGGACATCTGCTTTGTCATAGAGTGACTTCAATCGAGTCGAACCATTGAAACATAGCGCTCGGCCCATCTTCCCCAGTGAAATCTTTCGGTTCACAAGCTTTAAACTGCTTGAAACTGAAGGTCCCTTTTGGTGACACAGTCATGGATTCCTCTGAGGACTTAATAGCGATTTCATTAATCTCGCTGATGATTTGCTGAATGACCTTAGCCATTTGCTTGGCGACTAGCGAGGCGATGCGTTTGTCAGTGTGATTGCGGCGAGCAGAGCGAGAGGTATTAGATCGAAATGACGACATTGTCTGCAACAGACATCGTCATAGGATTTAGTCGTTACACTCAATCTCACCACACAGTATTTAACTAGCGTGCTTATAAAGCTCAGGAACACTTACACTCACGGCATATAATTCACAAAGGCACATAAATCACGTAAGCACGTAAGAACATAAACACAGAGACACATAAGCACATAAAGCACAGAGGCACGTATTACACGTAAGAACATATTCCACTATATTTTGCGCGTATTCACCTACGTATTGCAGTCGTGTCCCCTTATCAGTCAAAGTTGCGAAAAGCGATCGAGAGTTGTGAATGCGAGTAGCGAGTAACGATTGCGAGTAGTATAGCGAGTATCATAACGTGTGATTTGTTAGCGTATTGAGATAAATGTGTAGTGCGAGTTGTGCGTGTTTATCAAAGCGAAAAGCGGAAAGCGAGTAAATCACCAAACCGAAGCATATATAAACGCCATTTAAACATGTAGACACATAAAATCACATAAAATCGGAAAATTCACAGAGTCAGCGGTTGCGATTTCAGAATCGAAACACAAAAAAACGAGTAAGCGTAATTTCAGCGATTGTCATTTAAAGAATAGAATGCCTCGGAGACTTTGACTACCCAAAGTGATTCGACTATTCTCACGGACTTGGAGTATATGCGTTGGCTTAATAGACTGTGCTCTCGCCTCAATTTGGGCGAACGACACGCATCCTTTCGGCCATTACGTGAGTCGAGTCGTTGGAATCCATCGAGACTTTGGTGAGAGATTTGTAAAACTAAGTAGAGAGCGGAACAAGTCTTTAAGATGCGGGTTTCACCCCTAACTTAACAACTTCATTCCTGTTGACGTGATAAAATCACGAGATAGGTAGGGAGAATAGCGTCGAGGTGCGGTCTTCACACCTGACTCAACACAAATTCTCGTGTTTTATTAATAAAAATGAGTGTCAAGTGAGAGATTCTATCGGGAGTTTATGGTTTTCACGCCTAGTCTCGACCGAATCTCTCAAATGCTTTCGAAAATTGTGTGTGTCGTCAGCCTTAGGAAATGTCGAGTGTCTGCATGAAGCTGTAGTATGCGATGTCCATGCAAAGCTGCGAAATTAGCGAGTGTAATCAAGAGTATAAGGAGCAAGCTCGTGCAAAACCCCTATTGGGTTTGCATAAGGAGGCCTGTTGGTACTTAGACTATAGTCTAGGTCAATTCTGAGACATCGACCCGGACTAGGTCGAGTCTTGCCTAATTCCCTATAGTTATGGCTCTGATACCAATCTGTCACACCCCAACCGATGGCGAAAACATCGGGACGCGGCATTGAGCGAAACAGATTGTCCAGGAGAATCCCTAACAACTATAATTATTGGATATTTAACGTTACGTCCCATACCATAACATATAAAATAAAAACAGTTATTATAGACATATTGTTTCTCAAAGACAATAAATTGTTCCGACAACTCAGATTTTATTTAGTTTGTTTCTAGACTCCCCTAGCTTGATTCCACAGAGATCACCAAACATAGCAAGCATCCTAAACACCTGTCACATACGTTAAAATAAAGTCAATACACACAGTGTAAAGGTAAGCATACAAGTTTAATAGTATAATAGTAGCGAAAGCGATTTACGCATAACCAGCATGTAACGCGTAGAAATGTGAAGCAAATAAGTTATCGACAATGAAATATGCATAGACGTGACTGCGAGTTGTAGAATGCGCAACACATATCACCACTGTGACATGTGAAGAAATGTTAGGATCGGAGGCTCTCATGATAGTGTTTGTTTGTTTAAAATGAATAATCAATGAATATGAAAACATGTTAGGTGCAGCGGATGTGAAAACAAACTCTGTAAACACAATCAAAGGAGATAATAGTTTGATAAACAATTGCTTCTCATAGAGTCAAATGATTTACAAATCAAAGCAAAAGATTACAGATATGCTTACAAACTATACTCCCCCTCAGCCTGATGCCCCAAGGTTGGTTGCACACAAGATGAAAGGATTAGACATGAGGAGACGAAACCACTCAGTCAATCAAATGTAACAGTACAGGGTACTGTTACATTTATAGGCAAACCAAACCACTGAGGTATCTCAGCTGATGTCACCATGAAAGCGACGTCTAACAGCCTAACAACCTGTATCTACTGTTCTTATATAAACACTGCTAACCTAACCACTGACTATACATAAAACAGATATTTCACTAAACAACTGCTCTCCCTTTATGTCAGTGCTTTCCTCAAGGTTGATCAGTCCTTGACTGGGCAGTGCTTTGTCATCAGTAGATAGGACCAGCAGTGTTGGATACTTCAGGGTTTTCATCAGCAGTTGAAAGGACAGCAGCAATTGAATATGAGCAGCAGATAGAGACCATCAGTTGTTATAAATCACTTTCAAGGGGAGAGCAAAGTGTAAACTGCTGCTTATTCTGAATCCACTGTTGTGACCTGGTTTTGGCTTTACATTATCTGTTCCTCTGGTAGGGTTCAATCCCAACAATCTCCCCCTGGAACAGATAATGCCAAAACCTTTCATTATTCAGGACCTTTATTGCTCATCACGAGTGCCTTAGCTTGTTCTTTGAATTCAGCTTCAAATTCCTTTGCACTCTGGTCATCTTCATCCCTGCACAGTGTAAGCTCAAGGAGATCTAGTTGATCTTCAACACCCAGGCCTAGTACTTGATTCCTTGATATATGCCTCACTTCTCCATTGGTTCTGACCAAGGTCAATACATGGGTCTTTTGATCAGACATCCACTTTAGTATTTTTAAACCAAATGGGTTTCTTGGGAGAGATTTATTTCCAGATGAGCTGGATGTATTTGGCCTTGAGAAAAACTGTAAAGCAGTATCTTGAACTTCAGACATTCTTTTAAAAGCTTCTTCTATGACTTGGTTTGCTGCAGCTATGTCTTCTGCAACTTCTTTGTCAAGCAGCTTTTGTTTCTGTTGTTGATCAAGCTCACTGTCTGTGATATCTGCTGATGATGGTTTGCTTACTACTTTGACCCTTTTTGCAAGGTTTTGTAGTTTTGCTAAGTTTTCTTTATCTGAAGCCAACTTTTTGGTAGCTTCTTCAATCAGATCATCTTCTTTAAGCCTTTCTTTTTCAACAGTCAGCATTTCCTTCCTTTCTTTTTTCATCCTTGTAACAAAGGCTTCTGCTGTGCTGATCTGTGTTTCAAAGGTCTTGACCTGTTCCTTCAGCTTTTTGTAGTCAGACTTTTTAGGAGTGTCCCTCCTTTTCCTAAGTCTTTCATAAGCTTCGTCTGTTTGCTGCTTGGTCCATTTTGCTATGGCACTTGCAGAATCCACTCTTGCATCTATCAACTCCTGCTTCTTTCTCTTGTATTCAGAAATAAGATCAGCTATGAGCTTCTTGTATTTATTCCAATTTGGAGATGTCTTCTTCTTTCTTGCATCATTGTTAACCTTTTCAATTCTTTTTGCCTCATGCTTTAATGCAATTATTGGCCAATCTTTGAAATCTGTTTCTTCAGCAGGATAGAACTTCTCTTTCATTATGTATGCAAGATATTCCTTCCTCAATTCATTTCGTTGATCTGCTTCAGGAGATATGTTTGACATTTCCTTGTTCAAATCACTTGCATATTCCTTTATTTGTTTAACCTTGTTGAGCAAGAATTCTCTTCTTTTCAAAATAGCTTCATTGCCTTGATTCTTGCATTCAATTTTGGCTCTTATCCTTGCTTGTCTTACTTTCATTTCAAGATATTCATTCATGTCTTCTGGAATTATGAAACCTATGAGAGAAGGAAATTTCCTTTTTGAAGGATCATCTTCAGTGTAAAATTGTTTCATCTCATTTTTCACAGCTTCTAATTCCAGTGGATTCTCTGCAGCAACAGGATCATACTTTTCATCAGTGTCCTGAGTTGTTTCTCTTTTTCGTTTGTAAAGCTTAGGAGGTTGTGATGCAAGACTGGTGGGAACAGTGGAAGATGACTGACTAACAGCTGTTGAAACAACTGGTGTCTCAACATCTGTTGTCATTACAACTGCTAATATGTCAGCAGATGTCTTCTGCTTTTGAGCAGGGGATGAAAGAGGTGGTGATAAAGGTGGTGAATCATCATCTGATATGAGTTTCCTTCTCCTTTTTAATGAAGAAGGAGCAGATGATGTTTTGGGTGGGTCAATGGTGGTAGATTGGATAGCAGTGGTTTGTGGCAGTGATTGACTGAAAGTGGTTGAAACGACTGGTGCTTCAACCGCTGCTGTCATTACAACAGATGTTGTAACATCTGTTGTCTTTTGCTTTATGGCAGGAGGCAGTGGTGGTGATATGATTGTAGATGGTGATGATGGTGGAACAGTGGTTGTAGTGGTGTGTGGTAGAGTGGTGTGTGTTGATGACATGGCAGCTGTTTGGCTACAGACAGCAGCTTTTGTAACTACTGTTGTATCAGCTGTTTGGCTAACAGGTTTTGAGACCTGTTTTTCTTTTTCTTTTTCAGTTTCAATGAAGACACCATCCTCTAATCCTTTTTTCTTCAACTTGATTTTCTCCCCCTTTTTGGCATTATCTGCCAGGGGTGTATCCATGAAGAGGATAGAAGATGGAACTTTTCCACCATGGGCAGTCTGTTGTATGCTAGCCTTTATAGCCTTTATATCTGCTTGAGTGTCTTTGAATCTTGATTCCACCATGTTGGTCAGCATTTGTACTTGAATGGCATGCTTTTTATCAGCCATTTGTTGCTGTGCTTCAAGCATGGGTTGAAATATATTCCATAGCTCATTTGCAGCAAATGCCTGTTGTGCAGGTGCTTGAGCAGGAACAGCAGATTGTGGTGGGGCAGCAGTGGATTGTGCTTTTTGAACTTTTAAAATCTCTTGCACCATCTCCTTTATTTCAGCAACTGATTCTTCAAGTTTGTCAACTCTACCCGTCAATTCCTGATATCTTGAATCATCACCTACTTTAGTAGGATCATCTGAATCCCCACCAGCAGTGGTTATATCAATGTTTGACTTAGGAACTGAGTCCCAAAAGTCACCCATTGATGCCCCTTGTTCTTGGTACTGGGGACTTCTTTCTTCAGCACTTGATAAACCTTTGATGGTGCCAGTGGTTAGATCCAACTCACTGGTGGTTATCGAAGTTGCCATGGAAGAAATTGCCTTCAAGGGAGTCTGATTTATGAAACAACTAGCCAACTGGAGACCTGTTGGTCCACCAGTTGTAGTTGCTGCTCCACTTGAACTACCACCGAGAGTTACTTGTAACTCAGGGGGTGTAACCTCCTCAATTGTTGCTGGGATAGCAGGAGTAGTATCATCAGACCCAGTCACTTGTGGAAGTATGCTCTCAGTGATAGGTGTTAGAGAGGAACTGGTTTATGTCTGAGCTATATCAGCTGCATGCAACAAAGGTAGCATGGTTTGTGGTAATATGATTGGTGAGGGGATGGGAGTTGAAAGAGACATGTCCTTGGGATCAGGACTGAGGAAGATGGATCCAAGTGGATTCAGAGCTTCATAGTGTGGTGTCCCTGTGCTTACAACCTGATCCTTTTGTGAGGATGCAGGAGGAGTTTTAGGCATGGGTTGAGATCTTTCTTCCAACTGCTGTGAGGAAGTAGCAGCAGTGGTTTTTGGTGACTTTTGTGTTGTCACAAGCATTTCCTCTGGGATCTCATCTTCCAGAGTTGCCTTTGTTTTGGGATTGGTGGGTTTTCTGGGTGTTTTCTTTTTGGTCTTTTTAGTGGTGGCAGGTGTGGGTTTCAAAGCAGTGGGAGTGCTGCTATGATCACCTGGAGCAGTGGGCTCAGCAGCTGATACCTGAGGAGCAGTTGTAACCGCTAAAGTCTGCTCAGGTACCCCTGCTTTTGTTTTTATTGGTGCCATCATCCTTGAAAATGTTTCTTTTGTTATGCTTTTTATTTGACAATGAACACCTTGTTTAAGCAAATTTACATTTTTCTTTTCAAATTTTTGTTCAAAATAATAACTCAAAAATCTTGGAAAAAGTAAAAATGCTTTACTTTCAACGTTTTTCACCATGTCATTGAAAATCTCCTGGGAGTAGTTATAGTCTTTATTATTCAAAATAGCGTAACCCAGGCTTTGAATTTTCAATGGTATTTCGTTGAAAGATGTTGTTTTATTTGAAGCACACATCAAGAGTGTGTGAAATAAAAACCTGGGTGCAGATGGAAAATAACCCTTTTGTAGGGTATCTACCTTTGGTTCTTCTGCATAACCCCTTTTCAGAAAATCAGCTTTTAACTCGTTTTTGTCAAAAGAGGTTTTACCGTTCTGATCGTCGAGTATGAAGACTTCTGATATCGATTTTGGTGTGACTTTGATCGCTTTTCCCTGTATCGAGGAGTTAATGGCTATGACTTTTCCGTCTTGTTTTTCAAGCGACGCCTTTTTCCAAAACTCTCTCTGGGTTTGCAGATAGATGGGAGCATTTGCTGTCAACAAAGTTTTGTACTTTGATGCAGATAATGCATCAATGATGGTGTCAAAGGTGTGATTATCAGTAGGTTTTGTGAATAAACCCAGATAGTTGTGAGATTGTTTGAATGGTATTTCGATGGTTTATTCAGCCGTTTGAGCGGCCTCAGTTGAAGGTGGTGGTGATGTAGGTTTTGATTTTAATTTTCCTTTTGACTTCGTCATTTTGATGAAGAAGAATCGGAGAATGATTTTGAGGGTTTTGAGAAGAAGGGTTGAAAACTGTTATGAGAAGAGAATTTATGGAATTCAATTCGACAGTGTAAAACCCTGTTTGGGGTTTAGGGCAGGGTTTTTATTTAAAAATGATCGCTGATGTGGCAGCGGTTATTAAGATCTGAGGGCTAAAAACTGACCACGTGTCAAACACTGATGAAACGGATGAAGTATGGAGAACAGTTGTTTTAAGAGCCACTGACGTATCTAACATCAGTGGTTACAACGGTAAAAATTATGGGCAGTGGATGATTTTTAACTATCAGTAGATAGCATATCAGTGGATAAGACACTGATTTTGATCATCAGTGCTTTTCAAGAAAATGAAGGATCAGTGATTAACTTTCAGTAGTGGACAGTGTTTAGAGATCAGATGTTAGAACAAAACAGTGGTTAGGGTAAATGGTATAATTCTGAAGAACAGGTGTTTCAGCAACAGTTTTGAAAATTTTCATTCAAGGTTTTGCCACATGTCAATTTTAAAAGACAGTGGATTAGTACCCCAGATGATGAAAACTTTTTACTAAGGTAACTCGTTTTCGTTCAATATTCAATTAAAACATAAGCACCCTAGTAATTCAAGCACAGTTTGCAATCAATTTTTTTTTATGAGCAAGCCTGAGTATGACATGATCATGACATATGTACCATTTCCTTTTGACCCATTTAAGAGGACACAGATACCACAAAAAAATAGGTATTACATCCTGACAGGAGCTGAAACTATTGCCAACAAAAACAAGCAAGAGTTCCAAAAATATTATTTCAAAAAAAATAATATATCCTGGTTATTTGAGAAAATCCTTTGAAAGAAAAAAATGATTAAAGGATTTTCTGAGAATAGCATCAAAAAGGATCTGGTATGTTTTCAATAGAAAACATAATCATATCATTCTCAAGTTTTATGAAAAATGGTCAGTGGTTTGACATCAGTGGTAGAATTTTTGCCAACATTTTGACCACTGTTTGGTACCATTTTCTTTGTCAATTGATTGCAAACATGAGGACACATGGATATATTTTAAAACATATGTCTAGTCCTTTTTGGAGTTCATTTACTGGAATCAAAACCTTTTCCTGAACAGATGAATGCACATAGTTGCTTAATGACCATTATTACCCTAAACTTTGACTCATAGGTGTTTTATGTTTATACTCTTTTCTTTTGACTTCAAAAGTTTTGAGATAAACACACTTCTGAGTATTTGTGAATATTAGTCCAAAATCATTCTGCAGTAATGCTTTGAGAGACTTGGTCATGTTTTCACAAGTTTTTCATCCAATCTCACATTACATATGATGCGGACTATGTTGATCCCTGTTTTCTTAATGTATTTGAACAAAGTTGATTTTGTCCTTTTTAGGAACTCAACCTGTTTTCAACACATAAGATCTAAATAACTAAAGTGTTAATTTCCCTCTTTTAGTGTTAACAAAACAACAATGCTTTTATGAACATAGGTTTTGTTAATCTGAGGTTTGTACTTTAGTATTTAATGAAAACATCACAAATATCAAAACAACAGTTGAAATCAATATTGAAAAATATAAAACAATCCCATAATTTGACAGATAAGTTCACAGATCTGAAAGCTATGGGTGACTTTTGCATGATAACATCTGTTGTGTGAAATTTGTGTGTTATATGACATCTTGGTTGATTTACAGAGTTTTTGAATAACCATTTTGAACATGATTTAATCGATACTCTGTTTCTCAACAAAATACAACCAACCTTAGTATCAATGAATTTTGAGCTGAACTATTATGTCAAATTGATTGTTAGATCGAATTTGACTGTCCAGGCTCTGATACCAATTGTTAGGATCGGAGGCTCTCATGATAGTGTTTGTTTGTTTAAAATGAATAATCAATGAATATGAAAACATGTTAGGTGCAGCGGATGTGAAAACAAACCCTGTAAACACAATCAAAGGAGATAATAGTTTGATAAACAATTGCTTCTCATAGAGTCAAATGATTTACAAATCAAAGCAAAAGATTACAGATATGCTTACAAACTATACTCCCCCTCAGCCTGATGCCCCAAGGTTGGTTGCACACAAGATGAAAGGATTAGACATGAGGAGACGAAACCACTCAGTCAATCAAATGTAACAGTACAGGGTACTGTTACATTTATAGGCAAACCAAACCACTGAGGTATCTCAGCTGACGTCACCATGAAAGCGACGTCTAACAGCCTAACAACCTGTATCTACTGTTCTTATACAAACACTGCTAACCTAACCACTGACTATACATAAAACAGATATTTCACTAAACAACTGCTCTCCCTTTATGTCAGTGCTTTCCTCAAGGTTGATCAGTCCTTGACTGGGCAGTGCTTTGTCATCAGTAGATAGGACCAGCAGTGTTGGATACTTCAGGGTTTTCATCAGCAGTTGAAAGGACAGCAGCAGTTGAATATGAGCAGCAGATAGAGACCATCAGTTGTTATAAATCACTTTCAAGGGGAGAGCAAAGTGTAAACTGCTGCTTATTGTGAATCCACTGTTGTGACCTGGTTTTGGCTTTACATTATCTGTTCCTCTGGTAGGGTTCAATCCCAACAAGAAAAGCCCTTAACAACCCTTGTCCACGACAGGTGCTAAGTCCAAACTATAGTACTATTGTTTCTAAGGTGTCAGGCAACAATCAATGTGTAAACATAACATACAAGCATTCATCGAATAACACGTATATCATGCGGGTGAGGTTAGCGTATAAAAGTGTTTGCGTTGTGTGATTGATGTGATTTGATATAGGTAACGTATGTAACACCCAAAAGTGCATTAAGCAAAAAGGGATCGAGTATACTCACAGATCGTGTTTCATAACTAAACACAGTCTTGGATTGAAGGGAGTGCTGGAGAGTTAGCCTGATCAGAGAACGATAGTGTAAGCGTTGAACAGTGCGTAAAATGGTGCGTTAAACAGCGTGTCAAAGTGATGTGGAAAGAGTAGTGATTCGATCGGATGACCGTCCGGACGGATGACCATTCGGTCGGAGGGTTGTCCGTTTGGGATGGATGTGTTTGTGTATGAACTTTGAAGTTTTCGTTGTAGCATTTTAAAAGGTATGAAATGTTTCTACACATCAGGTCGTCCGGTCGGACGCTCATCCGGACGGATGGCCGTCCGCTCGGATGGTGATCCGGGTGGAGACTAGCATACTTTGAAATTTTGAAATTTGGTTAAGTGCTGAAATCACTAGTCACCTGGTCGAATAGTCGTTCGATCGGATGGCTATCCGATCGGATGGCTATCTGATCGGATGGCTATTCGATCGGGTGACTGTTTTGGGTAAAAACTTTGCAAAATCTAGTTGAGTTAAAAGTTTAACCGAGATGGTATGACAACGTTTTCAACAACGGAAACCGCATCTACTCCAAATCATCCGGTCGGACGGGAATCACCCCGTTCGTCCAGACTTAACTGTTCTTAAGGGCGGTTCATGTTTAACCCGTGAATCGGCCGTCACTTCATAACAAATCCATTCTCAGTATGGGTCTCCACTAGAGAATGAGTAGTGAACCCGAACGAGTCCAGATTATAACGGTTTTGAGTGAGAAGTTAAGAATGTTGAAGAAAAGTCTGAAATACTTGAAAGATGTTTAGATTTAGTTGAATTTAGTGTAAAAACGTGTAGAAATCTGTTAGATTCAGACCATTCTTGCAGAGATGAAGTCGTTCTCCGAAGTTCATAAGAACCCGTGATGACGTCACCATTGAACAACCCGAAATCAAGTGATTTCATGGTTAAAAGTTGTGATTTGACGGTAAAAATGATGAAGAAGTGTATAAAGATCAAGGAAGTACAAGATTTGAGATGAAAACTTAGAAGAATCACGAGGAATCGAGAGAAAATAGACTGGTATCGCGCTGGAACGGAGGGAGCTGTCACATCATGAACAGTGATGTGACAGGTGTGGTATTTATAGGTGAAGAGGAGAGAAAGGCGGTGTGGTTAAGTGGATCGGAGGACCTTTCGATCGGATGGCCATCTGATCGGATGGCTCGAGTTAGTTGGTTTTTGACTTTTCGTTTCGCGCGTTGAGCGTTGCGAGTAAGCGATGCGATAGTATTACGCATTAGTTACACAAATAACTTAACCAACCTAACAATCATAAAATTACACTGTGTTTCTGGTTGCGATGCGATGTGATTGAGTTGTGTTTGTGTTTGCGAATAGCATCCCACAATACATATATACACACACAAGTACATCACATAATAGCACACACACGTAAAACGTAAAACAATATCCATAACCTGTGATTCGAATTGCGAATGCGGTAGCGATGTGATAGCGTTTAGTAGATTAGCGTTTAATTACGTTTATCGCATTGTTACTTCACATATTAATAAATCGTAGAACAAATAGCGTCAAGTAAAATATCGATTATCGAGTCAGAGAGTACAAGCAATAATTAAGTCAGAAATGACAGATCTTATTAGCAATCTTTTCTTCCTTTGACTTTGACTTGTACTTTGACTTAAAAAGTCAGGTTGTTACACACACTTACTTAATGTACTAGTTATGGGTATTGGTTCATTTACACACATAAAGCAGATAGTTATCACATATACTATAACGTAGTTGAATTGCGTTAGGAAAATAGTTGTAACATATAAATCACCCCAAAAGGTTAAAATGTAAAACGGGGACTATGCACTCACCTTGATAATTGCTGATGAGTTTGCATGTTCTCAAAGTTTACAAGTAAACCCCAATAATAAGGATGGTTAATTTAAGGTTTTGAAATTGGTTTTGACTCATTATGGTTCGTTTATATGGTTTATGTCATTTTAACGATTCGTATGTGAAAATACAGGTTCGGGCGGGAAAATGGGTTCATGACAAGTTGAATATGTTAAAATATATTTTTGTTATGTTGTAAAAACTGTTTTGATGTCAAAATATCATATTACATATGCTTAAATGTCATTCTTTGGTAATCTCAAAAGCTACATTTGACTTTTCAAAAATTCAGGTTTGACTTGTTATTTTGATCCATTTTGATGCGATAATCACGATATATAAATGTAGGGTTTTATTCCCTACATTATGTAGGTCATTTGGGTGAATTTGATTTGAAACTGGTTGACCAAAGTGGCCATAATTGAAAGTCAAATAGTATGGTCAAACTATTTGAAATTCTCAATGCTTAGACCAAATTAAGCTACGAAACTAATTTCTATTGAAAGAGCTAAGGGAAAAAGACTTACTAACTTTATAAGATAACTTCAAAAGACTAAAGGAAGGGCTTGCAAGGCAGGAACAAAGCACTCTCACAAGACTTTCTAGTGAAGTGTTTAAGTTTTTGTATTTAGGATGAATGATAAGGTGATCAAAGGTGCTACATATAGCCATGGAAGAAGCATGAGAGGTGGACAAGTGTCCTAGAGGTGTATAAGGTGAAGATTAGTGTCATTGAGGTGTTACAACTAGAGAAGATGTGGCAAAGGGGGTGAAAGGTGGCACATTTGCAGCAAACAGCTATTACTAGCGACATTCTGGCAGTGTAGGTACCCCTTGTGGACCGCAAGGGTTTCCATATGGCCCGCAAGGACCTCCAGCATAACAAAGTTTGGTTTTCTTGACATTTTCAACCCCTTAACTTCATATTTCAGCCTTTTGGTGATTCTAATCCCTCAATTTATCTTAGTTAAATCATGAGAAAGGTTTCAAGACACGTGTTACTTAGAATTGTTCCAGTAATTTGATGTTAGGTTACAACCATCTTGCTAGCATGTAGGATAAAGAATACACACATGATAAGGAGTATAGTTAATAAGTACGAAAATGATGGATGATAGAAAGATTAAATTTTGCTAAGGTTACACTCTCCCCTACTTTTGGGAATTTCGTCCTGGAATTGTTTTGTAGTAGACTGTTTGATAGGGTTGTGAATACTTTTGGAAAGGTTAAAGGGTAAACGTTATTGTTTGTTGGGTTTAGGGAAGGATAAGAGTTCCTGGGTAACGGAATAAATTGTTTCAAGAGAATTGTTAGATAACAACTGATGACCTCTCGTATATGGAATTGATGTGTGTGCCAAAAGTTGATGATAAAAATAGAGGATTGAATTGTTGGATAATTTTGCAAAAGTTATCCATGTATGGTTTGGATTCCAAAGATGTGAGGCATTGTTTGGTGTTGGGAAAGGTGACAAAATGCTGATTAGGGGTTTGGCAATAATTCAATACAATCCATAAGCATCTCAAAGTACTACAACCTCTACCAACTGTTGAGCAGGTATAACGACCTCTACCAGCCGTTGAATGGGTTTTTAGGACCTCTGTCGAATGTTGAGCAGGTATCACAACCTCTACTAGTTGTTGAGGAGGTATATGACCTATCTTAGATCTTATGAATGTACTTTTTAACCATGTCTATAAGTTCATGTAACGGTCACAAGGCTTTATGCACTACTCTTGGGGTATGTTTTGTTAAAGTGTTTGGCCTTAGGTGATCCATGTATAGTTTGGATCTCCCAAGTTGGAATGCATTATTTGGAATAATGCCAAATTGTTTAAAATTTGATTCAAATGGAACTCAATACGTCTATTAGTTACAACTGAATGATAAATGCTACAAGCTTTGGTCTAGGTCAAAGATAATACAGAACTTCAAGTGATTCATGTCATACCCCGACCCGCAGCAGAATAGGTGATCGGGGCATGATTGGGTTGATCCAAGAGCTTATGATTTGCTATTACTTGTTTTAAATAATCATTAATTCATAACAAATGTTTCACGAAGCAAATAATTCAAATACACAATTACAAACACAAGACATTGTTCATAACAAATAAACTACACTAATTTGTTTCTTGATAACTAAGGCCCATCCTATGTCCAATCTTCTCTTCGTACCTGTTCACATGTATCATGTGTAAAAAAATTATCTGTCCATGTCAGAATCTCTGTTATGATAATGGATGACAGTTGTTTGAAACCTCTGTTTGGCAACAACAGAGGTTGGGAACAGTGGTAAGTCAACAGTCGTTAGAATAAACAGTGCTTATGAGAACAGACGATACCTTTCATGAGTGGATGAAATTTTAGCCAAGCAGAGGTTTCAAAAACAGTTGTTTTCAACAGACTTTTAAGGATTTTTCAAAAATACCTATTTTTTAAGAATGGACTTTTGATTTTCTGAAGACATTTTAATGCTTTTGATTAACCAATTCAGTAGGATTTGCAGGGATCGAATTTGATTGATTGAACTCTGGTACCAATTGTTAGCATCTGATTTTGATTGTTTTTGACAGTTAACATGATAACAATGGAAGAAGATAAAACAGAAATGGAAATATGCAGAAGAATAATAAACTTTTTTTCTCATAAGAACGAGAAGAATGCTTTCATCACCATGCTTTTACAAAGATTGCAATTACAATGTTCACCTATAGAGCAACATATAATAGCCTAACAAACTCCCAACGCCTGTTATTAGTCTAAGCACTGTTAGTATGAAAACTTTTGTTGAGCAGTATCAACAGGTTATCATCTGTTGTTCTTTAACATCTGTTGACCCATAGCAGACCTTTGCTTCTTCAGACTTTCTTCATCAGCAGAGGATCACTTCAAGCTGATGGTTCTCTTTTGGCAGACTTTAGTTTTGACAGACCTTTACAATAGCAGATGTTCAGTCTTTGTAATTTGGAGGAGCAAATTCTTCAAAAAAACTGTTATTCATGATCAGATATTCTAGAATATTTTGACTTTGCAATCATCTGTTCAGCCTCCAACCTGAGGGATTTAAACCTCAGTTGACTTACCAAACATCTGTTCAGGGATTTAAACCTCTGTTGACTTACCAAACATCTAAATCAAACTCAGATACAATTTCACATCTACATCAACTAATGGGTCTGCAATCCTCAGATAATATTCAAAACTATATAATAATACTTATGTTTGCTAAAATAAGTAAAAGTAAAATACAGTGGTAGAAAGATTAATAGGATTAAAATTTATTTATAACATTAAAAGATCAACAACTACATCCAGTACTGAACTAAGAAATTTTCAAATCTAACAATAACACCCAGAAATTTAAGAATCTAACAGCAAGAATTAAGAAATTTTAGCTTCAACTCCAACGAGTGCTGAACCTCTCGATGTATATCCTTGAGCATCGCCATGAACTACACATCTCTATCATCGCACTCTATATTACTGACAACACAAAGGTCACGAATAGAAGTCGAAGACATCGCCATCAGGTTTCTGGAAACCTGGTCTCTCGTGAACAGACCAAGGTGCAGTCCATCAAAACATCTCTTCAACTCTTGAAGAGTAGCCCTATCCACATATACTTGATCCTCAACTTACTTGATAAAGTGTTGCTTTAAATCATCAGGCTTTGCAGAAGTGTATGACGGCATTTTAAGTTCTATATTACTAAACTGATGTGAAAGAATGATATCTTAGTAGTAAAACGTGATGACAAACAGGTGAACTGGCAATGATATTATATAGTGAAATATCTAACAGCCCAAATGTCAGATTTAAACTCACTGTAAATTTAATAATCTAGGAGGGAAAAACGTGTACATTTAATATAAACATATAAATTTTGTAGGATCGTTGTGTGACCTGAATGATTCGTTCAGAAGAGTTTGGATCCGAATCAAAGGCGGAATTCAGAGAAACGGACTTGTTTACAGCTTGATTCAATTATAATGTCTCTTGTATTGATATAATAGTCTTACAGCACCTAGAGACAATTCGGCAGAGCTTCGCTACTCAAATCCGAAAGTTACAAATGACAACCTAGGCTCCACTATATATAGGCGTCTAATTTCGCACGGAATAACCAAAGGTAATTTCGTGTGAAATACCCACTGGTAATTTCGTACGAAATAGCCTTTGGCTATTTCGTGCGAAATAGCTAAAACACACACCAAACTCAGCTTCTAGCATCCCGAGCACTGGTTTATCCTATCTTGTTACATGACTCGATACAAGACGAAGTCGACAGACATAGTTCACTAACAGACTCCCCCTTGGATGTTGACGAAGTCTTCAGTGTCGAGTCTTTATCATGACACATCTTCACTCTTGATCAGTCTTTACACTCTTTCCAAATTGTCTAACACTGTAAGTATCCATCAATCTTTATCTTCTTCGATCAGCTTCTATCTTTGAATGTTATACCAGGATCTGACTCTGGCTCTTTAGCAGATTTTAACAATCTAAGAATCCAACTCCCTCACAGTTAATCATCCAAGTCCAACTTAATGACCTTGGAGACTTCACAAACTGTTTTTTTATTTTTGATTTTAAAACTTCAAGTTTCAAATTAATGAACTTGATTTATTTTTCAGATACACAATCAGCATACTAAGATTTTAAAACTCAGCATCCCAGACATCGGTTGTCGAAAATAAAGTAAAAATCAAAATCTTTTTGTATTTTTCTGAAACATAAAGCAGTAACGAAATATTTACAAACATATTTACAGACAATATTTTTGTTTGAGTTCGCGTCAGAGGATCATATCAGTTTCTGACAAGTCACAAGTACCGTTGAGCTTAGTTACACATTAAGAATTAAACAATTCACTTAGATTGTCGATATAATGATCCACTTAAATTTTCACACAAATTTCAATTGATTCAGGATACGAATTAGGTGTATTAAGAACTTAAACTTATTCAAGTGTCCCACCTCTTGAATATACTCCCGTATCCAGATCCCAATATTCAGTCTTACAGGTGAGTATACCTAGATGATATCTGTAAAGGGTTAAATGCGAGACCGTGAGAGCTCAGGCTATTGCTTCCGCAAAATCAGAGAGATGACGGTTCGACTTTAGGTGTGTTCCCTTTAGAGAATCTTTTCTTCAACAGCACATGATTAGCATTTTGCAATGTTTCATCATTTTTTATGATGAGGGTGTGCTTTATTTCAAGCAAGCGAAAAGTATTATACGGGGACTATGCCATTGCTTCCGCATTATCAGAAGTCCCGGGATAATACCCCAGATATCACTAAGCATAAAGACCTAGTATCTCAGAAAGAGGGGTCCTTCAAACAAGATTTCAGGGGTTACCTATATATCCAAGTAGTGTTCCCCACGAAACAAGCAAGTTTGAATTTTAAGTTTATATCCCGAAAAAGTTTACTAAATGTATAAAAACCTATCGGCATATCATCAGTGAGACCATTTAACGCTATATAATCATTACATTTCTTTAGCATACTGAAACTGTCTACTGATGTACTATCATCTCCTCTTTTTACACAAAAACTCATTTTTGAATTTTATCATGTTTTTGGCTTTTTCAAATTTTCAAATGTTTTTGGATTTTCTGAAAAATCTTACTCCCCCTAAAATGCAAAACCATTTAAAGAAAATTTGACAAACCGACACTGATAGCTTTGTCTCGCCATCCATTTTCTGCTTTTTGTGCTCTGTTTTGCAGAAATATAACGTAGATTTACAACACATTGATATTTTACAGTTTGAAAACCGTTTTTCAATCTTTTGAAAGTAATCATGTTTGTTCCGCCGTGAGGGTTTCGGCATATTCAAGCAACATATTTTTGAATTTTTGGATTTTTGACAAATTTAAAAACAAACATATTTTTGGTTTTTCAAAATTTTGACAAAATAAAAACATATTTTTGTTTTTTTAAATTTTTCAATTTTTAGGGTTTTTAAAATATTGTTTATTTATGTACAGAAATCAATAAACTCCCTGCTTCAACCAACACAGAGTTCAGCAGCCTCCTCTTCCCTTCGTGCCAGGCTGCTCCGTCCCTCCTCTAGTTGACATTCTATTATCTTCGGAAGCACCTGCACATTTACACTTACTCAATTACTTGAACAAATTAGCCCAGGTCTGTTGAACCTTAGGCATTTCAACACAATATGTTTCATTCAACTTCATAAAATCTTTGTCATTCTGAACAAAGACTTTTAAAATTTTAATTTCATATTTTTCATCATTTACTGAAACAATTTGTTTCTTAGCACTCCAAGTTTGACCTTTAGAAGTACCTCGTTTGTAAAAATGTGATTCTTTTCGAACATTTTGATTTTGAACAACATTTGGTTTCCAAAACTGTTGAGGTTTTGTTACGTCAACCGTTGTTTTCCAATTTTGTGTTGTTCTTAATCTGGGTGTGTAAGAATTCCAGGTTTGTCTAGAATCGAACCTATTCGGGTTTGATTTCCAAGTTTGATTCGAAGCAAACTTGTTTGTGTTGTATCTCCAAGTTTGTTTTGAATCAAATCTGGTTGACCTTTGTTTCACATCCTCAGATTTTTGTTCATCAACATTATCAAACTTCTTTTTCGTCTCAACATCAACAGGTTTCAGATTTGGACACTTGCGTGCAAGATGTCCAGTTTGATCACACTTAAAACATGTTCTCTTTGAAACATCTTTGACCTATGGTTGTTGCTTTTTCTTTTGAGCATAGAACTCTTCATTAGACTATCGTCTAAATTGGAGTTCTTTCTCTTCTTCAGAACTTGTTCCATGAACAAAAATTCATCTTTGCCTGAAAATTTGGCATTTCATTTTTATTCCAACTTTGTTTCTTCTTATAACCCAACCCAACCTTCATGTTTTTCTTTTTGTAACCAGGTTTGTTATAAAAAGTTTTGTGACACTTTCCAGCAAACTTTGAAATTTCATATTTTTCAATCTCAACCATTTTGAAAACCTTATCAATCTTTTCTGAAATCACATTCTGAATCGGGGATACAACATCTAAGAATAATTTGTCCGATCCAATCATGGTATAAACCAATCCTTTTGAATCATCATTCAGATTTTTCTCAGATTTTGAGTTTTTCAGATATCCATCATGAAAATTACCTTCATTTTCATCCTGTGATTCAGATTTACCTGTTTCAACCGACTCTTCTTTCAACACACTTTCAACGACCTTACCTACCACCTCTGAATCACTAGAATCATCAGATTTGGAATAGGTTACGTCAATGTTATCTGGCAATTGATCTACCATGTTGAAAGCTTTTTCGACCTTTTCATCATCATAAAATGCAAACTTTTCCGGTTGTGGAACTTGATGAAACTCTGAACCAATTCCTTTCTTGTTTTGCTCAGAATCGTTACCATCCGGTTTTATGTTGAAAATTCTTTCAAGCACATATGATGATGCGTGATAACTTTTTAACTTGTTATTATCCTGTTCTAAATCAGCAATCTGACGTTTAAGTTTAGCAACATCCTCAATGTAAGAATTTACAACTTGTTGCTTTATTTCATACTGTCGCTTAAACATATCAGTTGTTTCAGAATAGTATCTTAATCTCGATTAAACAAGTTTCATTTGACTTTTCACATCTTCATATGACTCTTTAGTAATGTGATAAGCCAATTTTATTGAATCATATTCTTTTTTCATTTCTTGAAAAACATTTTCTTTTTTATCGCATTCTTCTGTCTTTTTCAAAACATTTTCTTTCAAAATCTCATTTTCTTTTTCTAATTTTTTACATTTTTCTGAAAGTTTTTCTTCATTATCTTTTAAAACTTTTTCATTTTCTAACATTTCTTTGTATTTATTTTTAAAAACTTTTTCTATTTTGGTAAATTCAATATCTCTTGTTCTGAACTTTTCGTCTTTCTCAATACAAGCACTGCACGTTTCCATGCATTTCTTGCACTGTTCAATAATTTTCAAGATTTCAGAATCAGAATTTACCTTAGTGATTGGCACTTCGGTGTTTGCTTCTGTTTGCTTCAACTCAGCTTCACTCAGCATCACCAACACTATCAGCTGAACTTTCAACCTTTAATTCAACCGATTTTTCCAACTTCTCCTCAGCTTCTTCAACCTGCTGTTCTTCAGTAACAACTTCTTTTCCAATAACTTTTTCTTCTACCTTCTCTTCCTCTACTTTAGCTTCTTCAGCAACTTTCTTCAAATCGTTCACCATCTCATCAACATTCTTCTTCATTCTCTCTTCATCCCTCTTCCTCAGACTTGAAGTCATAACATCACTAAGAAGTTTTTCAAACCTTTTCACATATGTTTTATCTTTTCCAACATTTGTGTAGTATTCGACTGATCGAGGAATTACTAAAAGAACATCATCAAAAACTATGTCCTTTTTGGGAACAACAGGTTCACCATTTCTGTTAACATAGCATTCTCGCTTCTTGTCCCATCTTTTGTTACTCACATCACTTTCATACTCTTCTTGCATTTCATTAATTCTGTTTGCAGCAATGTTTCTTTCTCTGTATGTTTTTTCTTCCAGAATCTCTTCTCTGGTTTTCTCTTTGACTTCAGCAACAAAAACATAATGTTTGCTCTTTGATGTACTTCTTCCATGAGCTGTAACTCGATTATCAACACGATCTTCTTCTGGTAGAATCTGACTCCAATCATATCCTTCGTCATCATGAATTACTGCACAAGCTCTTGATTTCTCTTTTGGATTGTTTTCAATCATTTTCAGCTCTTCTTTGCTACGGTGGTAGATTGCCTTTCGGTAGTAATCATCATTAAACGGATTTGCATTTCCATCAACTGCAGAATTGTTACATTCTCTCTTGAAATGACCTTTTTGTTTGCACTTGAAGCAGGTCACTTTGGATTTATCAAATCCCAGTTTTGTTGATGGTCCACCGATGGTCTGTTTCCCAGTAATCTCCATATATCTCTGAGCTCTGCGGATGCAACTTGCCAAACACCAGCGAATATCAATGAGTTCCATTTCTTCCGGATCAATCTGGTCGTAATCTTCTTTGGTTAACTCTGAGTTTCCAATTTTACCAGCTACAAGACCTTCATATGATTCCAGAACAGATGCAAGGAAGCTCATTTGCTGTTTAGCTGAGTTGATGCTCATTGAAGGTGAATTTTTCAACTTGAGAGCAATGTTGCACAGTATCTCCTCTGATTCTTCAGAATTAGCTTTTGACGAAGATGAATGACAACCCGGATTGTAGCTTGATGAGCTTGTCTGAGGTTCTTTTATCTTCTCACCACTAAATGCTGTCTTTGGTGATTCACCAACTTTCACCGATGGTAAATTACCTTTGTAATAAAGACCAACATTCTGTTGATGTGAAGAACTGCTCATCTTGTTTTGTTTCTGCAATTCAAGTTCATGACTTTCAATTTTTTCTATCAAGAAATCAAGAGAAATTGTATCATATAACACATCATTTTTCAATATAAACACAAACGTTTGCCACTGATCAGCTCGTGGTAACGCTTCTATGATTTTATCGATTATTTCTTCTCGAGTTTTAACAGTTCCAAACGATCAAGTTCAATTTTTAAATGACCAAATCTCTCTATCATTTGTCGAACTGATTCATCTTTCATGCTATCAAACAAATCAAATTCTTTCTTTAATAAAGCAATTTTATTCTTTTTGATTTGTTTACCCCCCTCAGCTTTAACCCGTAAAGCTTCCCAAACAGATTTTGATGTCCCATCATGTTGTAATAAAGCAAACATGTCATGTCTAATTGATGATTGAATTAAAGCAATCATTCTCTGTTCAGCTGCAAATCAGATTTGTCTTCTTTGGATAAGCTTTTGAGTGGGGTTTCTTCTCCTTTATCATCTGTTGGCCTTTTATAACCAAATTCCAAACAGAACCAACTCTCATGAGCGTAAGCTTTTGCCCAACTGATGAAACGTTCTTTCCACCAAGTATAGTCTTCAATGCTTTCGAGCGTTGGTGGTTTTGAATGTGTTCCATAGAAATTATCATGTTTTGATGTTTTCATTGATCGCTTTTGTAATGGTTTTTGGTGTGACAGTTGAAGTTTCGGAAGACTCGGATGTAAACGCGTTGTAAAATTCTTCAGCCATGATTTGATCTTCTAAAATTTCCTGGAGACAAACAAACAAACACAATTAGTTTAAACAATATCAAACAACTTGAAACAAAACTGATACTTGGTTGGTGCGAAATAATCTTGACACGAAATGTCCACTTTCAAACGAAATAGAGATCTTCAAATGAAACGAAATCTCAAGCGAAATCACTTTGGTGCGAAATAACCTTCTTCAAGCGAAATAGCAACTTTCAAACGAAATAGGTGATTTCGTGTGAAATACTCAAACGAAATTACAATTTGATGCGAAATAAGGCTTATTTCGTGCGAAATTAAGATCTATATGTTGATTTCGTGCGGAATAGTGATGACTATTTCAAACGAAATAGTGATGACGTCAGCATATCGATCCAATTTTTGTCCAATTAATCCAGTAATAAGTCGAATTATGATCTGAAACTTTCAAGGATTTGTTAAAACTGTGTTTCGCATATAATGTGTGAAATTCAATCCATTTTATCCGTAAAAACTTGTTAATTTTGAAAAAGAAGATGTAGAAGTCAGAAATCTGATGAAATCAAGCTGAATTCTGTAAGAACTCTTCCTCCTGAGCTCTGATACCACTGGTAGGATCGTTGTGCGACCTGAATGAGTCGTTCGGAAGAGTTTGGATCAGAATCAAAGGCGGAATTCAGAGAAACGGACTTGTTTACAGCTTGATTCAATTATAATGTCTCTTGTATTGATATAATAGTCTTACAGCACCTGGAGACAATTCGGCAGAGCTTCGCTACTCAAATCCGAAAGTTACAAATGACAACCTAGGCTCCACTATATATAGGCGTCTAAGTTCGCACGGAATAATCAAAGGTAATTTCGAGCGAAATACCCACTGGTAATTTCGTACGAAATAGCCTTTGGCTATTTCGTGCGAAATAGCTAAAACACACACCAAACTCAGTTTCTAGCATCCCGAGCATTGGTTTATCCTATCTTGTTACATGATTCGATACAAGACGAAGTCGACAGACATAGTGCACTAACAAATTTTTATTTCAAAACAGCAGCCTTTCAATGCAAAAACTTTTTAAAATCTCAGCTTTTTGGGAAAACTATAAAATTAAATATCAAGAAATCCAATGGACAAATTTTAAACCTTAAAAAAAAACAGGTTATCATAATTACGATTAACCTATTCGTTTACCATAAAGATGCATTTTAAACACTATAAAAAACTGATGATTAGTTTGATTCAAAATATCAACAATTGTCCTTTAAAAAACTGTATGTCAAAAAACAAAACAAAACAAATCAAAACCAGCAACACCAACAAAAATATAGATGGCAAACAGATGCTTCTACCACTGGTCAGACACCAGTGATGTTAAAACGCAATTCTCTATCCGGCCGCTCAAAGAAAAAAGATCAGATGAAGAACTAAACAGATAAGTTGGCATCATCAGTGATAATAATTACAAGAAAACCTGGAGTAGCATCGGATTGCCTGATGAAGTCCTCTACTCTCCTCCATCAGATTTAAAGAACAATGAAGAAAAGTTTATGACACAACTGCTAAAACAAGATCAGAAAATCTGCGACATGCTAGCCGATCTGCAAAACCAAAGAGAGAATGAAATCGCATGGAAGAAGGTGAGAGTCTACGAAATCCTAGCAAGTGTTAATTGTAGTGTGTAATATTTTATTCATATTTAATCTTTCTATGTATTTAATTTAATACTATCAATATACATATTAACATATTCTAAAATGTGACTGTTAATAAAATTTATCAACATTATCAACACTTGTTGGAACATAATCAAATTAAATAAGTATAACTACAGTTAAAAAAATAAGCCACAAACCTAACATGCAACTCTCCCATTTAAAGAAGGTGGCACATGCAACTTTCAACGATGGTGGAACAATAATGTTGCAATAACGATGTTGAAACGTTGATGTGTGATGGGAAGCTTCATTCGAATGACGATGTTGGAACGATGATATGTAAACAGAATCAGCAAATGTTTGAACAAAGATCTGTAATAGGAGATTAACCGGCTGAATCATGAGAGTTATACATTTGAGAGGGAGATATTGCTCGCGGATATGAGTGAGAGAGATGAATTGAAATTTGAATATGGAGCCAAAATCATGTATGTTATATATATATATAGGGAGGGGCTCATGCGAGAACCACTCTTATTGTGAGAACCGCGAGAACCAATGTGAACACAACCTAAAATAGCTAAAAAAACCTAAAAAAAACCCTAAAAAAACCTAACCCCCACCCCCCCCCCAAAAAAAAACCTAACCCCCCCCCCCCCCAAGCTAAAATGCTAAAAACTAAACCCCCAAAAAACCTAAAAAAATCTAAAAAAAATCCAAACTTTTTTTTTTGATTTTTTTTTAATATTTTTTAGGTTAAAATCGCTACTTTTCGAAGCAAAAAAAAATATATTTTTTTGGTTCGAAAAGTAGCGATTTTAACCTAAAAAATATTAAAAAAATCAAAAAATAAAATTTTGTGTGATTTTTAGCTATTTTTAGGCATTTTTGGTGTGTTCACATTGGTTCTCGCGGTTCTCACAATAAGAGGTGGTTCTCGCATGATCTTCTCCCTATATATATATATATATATATAGGAGTTGGCTAGAAAGTCCAAATTTCCTAAAAAATGTAAAAAGTCATAAAACACCATAATGTCAACCATAAAACACACTAAAAACCCACAAATAACATAATGAAGATTACTGAAACATCATGTATGTGGGTTTGTGTTGTGTTTTAGATGTTAAGGCTCTGATTATGGAATTACAAATATTATTGTGTTTTATGTTGTTTAGCATTTTGTGTTTTATATTCATAGTTCTACGATGGTGTGTTTGAAGTTTTTATGGACTATTAGAGTTTGAATATGGTGTTTTAGGGTAATCTTCATTCTATTATTTATGAGTTTTAGGTGCGTTTTATGCCTGAAATTATTGTGTTTTATGACTTTTTACACTTTTTAGGAAACTTAGACTTTCTAGCCGAACCTCACCCATATATATATATGTGTGTGTGTGTGTATGGTTTGAATTTTGAATTTTGAATCTAGGCAGAGATTTTGATGGCAGAGGTTTTGTATAGATGAATATGGGCAGAGGTTTGATGACAGATCTTTAAATGTATTAAAAAGTGATTTTATATATTCTGATTTATGATGCAATAATGACATAAAAAAGACATTTGCCCTTTTATAGAAAGTATAGATAGATAGTATAAATTATTAATATTAATATATAAGAAAGGCATTTACCCTTTTATAAAAAGTACAGATAGATAGTATAGATTAATATTAATATTAACTAGGTTTTTTCCGCCGCGCGTTGCGCGGGGAATTCCGTCATGAACCGAAAGCCAAACACAAAGACCCCAATTAAATACCCCAAAAAAGACATACCAAAGAAGATAACTTAGAGACGGCATTTGTAAATGCGAATGAAACATACGAAAGCCTCATTCAATCTTTTTTTCTTTTCAGTGTGACAATGCTCGTGCTGAAAATCAGGCCCAGCCACAACTACAAAACATCCCAAACGTGCATTAGTGAAGAAATGGAACAAAATTACAAAGTTACAGACAACTTATGAGCCTAAAACACTACAAGAAACAGATTAAAGGACAACCAAATTAATCTTAAAAAAAGTGGACTGAGTGTGGAATAGGCTTGGCGGCTTGGGTTGGGTAGATCCATGATCCTGACGTTATCTGAACAATCCCTAGCAACTTAAAAGACAAAACGAAAAAGAATAAAACACAACTTTACAACATCTAAATACACCAGCAGAATATAGTAGATAGAAATTAAAGAAAACAACTTACTGGAGTTTCTTTAGAGCCAAAGGTTCGCCGGCAAGTCGCGCCGCCAAACACCGTCACTTGTTTCCACTGTTGCTGTTGTCAAATCTCACCGAAATGGTGGCGCTGGTGACGCCGTCGGAATCCAACTGCCGCCGTTAACCCGCCTAGCACCACCACCTCTCCGCCATTCACCCTTAATCCAACAACACCACCACCCCATTGCCGCCACTAAGTCAGCCGTTCACCACCCCCTTCAGCCTATCCTCTACCGTCATCACCACTCCATCGCCGCTGCACAATCTACGTCGTCACCCCACTCACCGCCTCACAGTGGGACAGAACTTCGATCTGCAATGCCAGATTATATTGGATATCTGTCTTTTTTATGTCTCCAAATATCTCATCTTGTATTCTAAAAAAATGCATACAAAACTGAAGTCACCACAAGTGTATTCTTTCAAGACAATTCAAGATCATTTTCACTCGTCATCATGGTCACCTCCACCAGCAGCCGCATTCAACATCTCAATAAGCTTCTGCTTCCTCTCATCATACGTCAGCTTCTTCAAGTTATACCTAAAGCCAATCTATAAGTTCATCAGTTACTTTCACAGCATCAAGCTGATTCCAAAATAATCAGCCAACCCGTTTAGATAAACGGGTTACACAATTTAAGGGTGGTCGAGTTAGAGGTTGACGTCTTTGACACAAATAAACACCGACGTGTTCAACTTCATCAATTCAAGACCCTAACCTGAAACTGTTGATACCCGTACAGAACCACGCCTGCGGAACAATACATAATTTTGTTAGAAATATTAAACCACCATGTACAATTACGAGGTATCTAAGATGAGCTAAAATCAATAAGTTAATAGTACTAAACCTAACATACCACCAACCAATTTCTCATATAAAAAACAAATAACCAAATTACCTTGACCCATGCAAGGATGAAGGCGAAGGTAGATCTACTGGAAACCTGCTTCTTGAGGCTGCAAATACGCGATGTAGATTGCGCCGTTGTCATCATCGCAGTCGCTGCCACATCTGAAGAGCAAAAGCTAATTAGAACAGCAACGACAACCATAAAAGGAAAAATAATCGAAGGACAAAAAGAGAAGGCAAGATCAACGTACTTGGGGTAGTGGTGGCAATTTTGAATCAGCTACCTATGAACTGGTCTACTCGGGTAATATTTAATCTCCATGTGTAAATTAAAAGTAGCTCAAATAGGTTAAAAGATTAAAAGTCACCTTATGCATTTTCTATTCATAGAACCTCCTAAATCATTTAACATAAATATACATATCTTGATTTGCTACATGTTTGATAACCTAACATCTATAGTGATCAAATGGATATTCAAGACAATGATCAACTTGATTTAAAAACTTAATTAAACCAGCTTAGATGGTAGCAAAAATCTCAGCCCATATCTTGATTTAGGTGGGTAATTAGAAAGCTACTCGGAGCATAAAAGAATGTCTTACTTTTAAAATTGGTAAAATCTGGTCATTAAGGATAGTAATTCAAGCCAGCAGGGTAGTAAATCCTAACTTCGAATAGAACTTTCAATCATTTACCAAAATTTAAAATAGCTCGAATTCACCCGTTACCAAACCAGCTCAACCCTCATTTTGCCACTTTTTTTTTTTAATAGCTTATCAAATGAAGGCAGTATTAATCAAAATCATAGTTATTAAAGGCGCGAAGCGCACTCTAGGCGCATTAGCTCCGATTAGGGCCTAGGCGATAGGCACAAAAAAAGCGTGGGCCCGAGAAAAAAAAAGCGCACTTTAATAAAAAAATTAAAAAGTTCATTAAGGGAAGAAAGTACTCAAAACCAAAACAATAATGTGACAACAGAATTCAGAATTAAATCAGAGAACAAAAACTAAAACTTAGAGAACTAATTCAGAATTAAGTAATTAAAAATAAATACTGGAAAATACAGAACAAAATCAGAGAACAAAAAACTGCTGTTAATGTATTTAGGATAAGAGTAACTTGCTAGCTCCTGTTGTATTTGTTTGCCGGATTCTAATGAAACTTTTTTAGCCGTGCCTAAAAAATAGGATAAAAGTAGCTAGCCATATATTTAGGATATGTAGTTTCTGTGAGTAGTAATGATTAATTCAGCATACCGAATTCAACATTTAGTGATATAATCAGTTGCCAATAGTCCTATAAATACTGCAGATAATGAGGAATTTACAAATTAAAAAAAAAGGATTAATTATCATTGCGCTCAAAACACCTAGGAAGTAGGAGCGCATTCAACTCGCTTCGCCCAGAAATATCGCTTAGGCGCCAAAAGCGACCGCTTTTGATAACTATGATCAAAATGTAGTTCATGTAATTACAGAAATCTAAAAATTAAACTTAATTTTAGTGATTAAATTCTAGTAGTAGATTTATACCAAATATGTATTACTTTACTGTAATCAAAATTTCAACATCTGCATATAAAAAGGATAGAGCCAACAACCTGTTCTTGTGAATTTTACCAAAGAGTCGACAAAAAAAATCAAAGTATTGCTGTTATATTTTAAACGTAAACATAAATCAAGTAGAATCATAATATGAACAATCGAACAGGTGCAAACTTGACAAATACTTCATTGTCTACAAACAGATCAAAGGCCGATAAACACAACGTAGCCTACAAAACTGCAGTTGGAAACCTTAACTTCCTCATAATTCAGCTTAGGGTTAGTTACACACTACAGTTTACATTTAGAAAATGAATTGCCATTCAATTAAAGTGAAATACGAACTTCATCTGGTTGCCTTGGAGTATCCTTTCACAGACAAACTACTTTCACCTATTGCATTTATTTGTAAGACAAACCGCATACAAATATCAATTCAAATCCTAGCAAAATCAAAAAATTCATGCAAAATATTCATCTGAAGAATGCGATTAATAATTGATTCCTTATTAAACCTTTGGCCAACCTTCCTAACGCTTAGGTTGTCACCAAATCGTAATTACTCGGAAAATCAATCAAGAAAGGAACCAAAATATTCAAAGATTTTCGTCTGATTTTATGAATTTCGAAGCCCTAGGCAATAGCCTCTGTAAACGCGTCGGTTCAGGACCCGGCGAAGCCTCGAACACTGCTCAATCTCCAGAGTAGAGATCTGACAGACAAATCGTGTCCTCGTAGAAGTCACAAAATGCCTACTCCGTCCCACGGAGGCTGTGTTCAAGGCGTCGGCTTCGCTGGCGTTCTGTTTATCTGAAAACTTCCCGAGGCTTAAATAGAAACGACACTTACCGTATACATCACGGCTTCCGGAGTTCCGAGGCGCCACCGTCGCCGTCAACCATAACCAGCGTCAACATCATCATCTTCGATCATGTTCATAGCGAAACATCATCTTCAGCCGTCATCATCAGAGAAGCAAGGAGGGTGTCGGAGAGTGGGTGTGGTTGTCGAAAATGATGGCGGAGCTGGCCGGAACCTCGATCTCCGGTCGTCGGAGCGGCATGAGAGAATGAGAAAAGGGTGTGGGTGTATGGGTGAGTGATTCGCCGGAGAAAAACGTGGCGTCGGAGCTCCGATCTCCGGTCGCCGGTCAAGACACGAGAGAGAGAGAGGGTCTGCTTGTTGTGTGCGTGAATATTCTTTAGGGTTTTCAAAGGTGTAAAAATAAAAGAAAGAAAACTTAAGTGGTGAAAAAGCCAAAACTGAGAAAGACACTAACGCAAAGTAGTGTTGTAAATTGATATATATATATAATAATAATATTCATTTAATAATTCAAAAAACTTATAAAAAATCACAAAAGATTTACAAATGGGCCGAAGGGTAGGCCCAATATTGAAAAAAACGAAAGGAATCTTATTAAAGTAGGGGAGCGTGTGTATGTATATACGCACTCGAAGTTCGAACTGTCCTCCAATCCCGCCTGCCTTCCTTCCCGCTGTTTGTTTCAACTGCCGGCGGCGGTCAATGTCGGTTGCCGATGATGTTAATTTGTCAGCCATGCACCTGCACCAACAGATTGCTTTATGCAATCCTTTAATACCTAATCAGAACTTGCCTCTTTTCTTCTTTCCTGTCAGTTTATTTCTTTCTGCATTTGCCTCCCTCCTCTGTGTTTTTGCCTCTATTCTTGTTTCCAGTTATTACCTATAAATTGTTTACTTAATCTATAGTGTTTATCCGTGTTAATGTATTTACATTTGAGAACCTTATAAGGTAGGTTATTGTAGCTACAGAATTAGGGTTTTTGTGCTTGTATCTAGGCCCATTTATCCTATTATATGACACGAGACGACAACAAGTCACACGTTCTTAACAGGTTTCGTGTTTGGGCTTAACAAGTTTCGTTTCTTAAACAGGTCGATACGTTTAGGACACGATAAAATTCACCAGTTAATGACATGTTTATATCTGTAATGGATGTTATGATTTGACTTTTATGGATTTTTGTTTTAAATTTGCTAAGGATTATACGTTAAGGATTATGTATGGAGATAAGACTTTTATGAACTTTTGGCAATTCTTGTTTCACTAAACCGGTTTTTAAGAACACTCGGTGTGGGAGTCGTCCAAGCCCGGCGACGCCCGGTGCCCCCCCCCCCCCCCCCCCCCCCCACCATTCCGGGTAGGCTCGTCGGCGTCTTGAACGTCGGGGTAGGGACGTTGGGGACGGGAGGTAAAGGACAGAATTTTTGCATCTTCTTCTCACACACACATATACATACAACATATGCATATATATTTTAGGCCCATCCCCCATTTCCTTAGATCCATCCTCTTTGCCACATTCTCACACCCATCCTACGTGGCGCTGACGTGGAGGGCGGAAGGCCATCCTCCAAGGATGAGCCTCACCCATACCGAGTAGCCTAAATATGTGATATTTATCGTGTCCCTGAACAAGTTTGTTAACAGGTCATTTCGTGTTGACCTGTTTCTAAACAGGTCATGTTTGTGTTTGGAAAAAAAGATATCGTGTCGTGTCTAGCATCTTAGGTCATCGTGTCTTATCGTGTCGTGTCTGACCTGTCATGCCAGCCCTAATTGCATTAAGCCATTAACTAGATCTTGAATGCAAGACCACTTAAATTAGTCATGGACTTAAAGATTGTGAGTTCTGGGAATCAAGGACAGTAAATTTATATTCATTGGCAATCTAGACTATAAAGGTGAACAAAGTGAAGCAAAGACAAGATAACACTTGAGTTTAAGCATGTGTTTTTTTTATATACTCTTGTGAGTTAGCTTATTGCTTTCAGTGATTTGATTTTCGAATTGCGTAGATATAAACGTCTCTCTTTGTCCTTAACGTTATAGACTTCTATTCATATGGTAATTTCTGTTATTCCTACCTTCTGAAACAGCCAAAACAAACTGTCATAAATCCTACTCCGATTCTCCAAGGAAGCATCAAAACTGAACTAGTATACGATCATTCATTTGGACCATCGTCTTGTGGTGTTGGCAAAAGAAACAGGCAACCAAAGACCACTAAAAAGGCTAAATCTGGAAAACAAGAACCAAATACAGACTCCTATAATCTTAATCTGGCTGGTGCTTGTCGCTATGATAGTTCTCTTGGTGAGCTTACACGAATTGCTACTTCAGATGTGCTGGTTTTTATTCCCAATTATGTGCAAGTGTAAAATGGTTATGAATTATGTCGGTTATTATATACTAATGATAAACTTTTTTATATTGTTGACAGGACTCCTGACAAAGAAGTTTGTTAGTTTGATACAGGCGGATAAAGATGGTATTCTTGATCTAAACAAGGCTGCAGTTATTTTAGATGTATGATCAGCAACATGTTGTTACTCATTCATAATTTAGAGGCATTAATTTAATAATTATATGAGTTTAAGGAATTGAGAGAAAAGGAATGGTTTGAAAAAATGACGAGAGAAAACCTTTTCTTTTGTATTATTAAGTTTTCATATGAGTAAAAAGAAAGGAACTTGAGGGAAATTAATGGCTTTAAAATTCCCAAATGCATTTCACACTTTTTGGTAGAAGTAAAGTACACGGATGGTCTTTGTGGTTTGCACTTTGTAACACATTTAGTCCCCCTAACCAACAAATCTAAAGGTTTCGAACTTAAACAAGTTAGGGACTAAATGCGTTACAAAGTGCAAACCATAGGGACCATCCATGTACTTTTGGAAAAAGCTAGGGACTAAATGTGTTACAAAGTTAAAACTACATGGACTATCCATGTACTTCTTGAAAACTAGGGACCAAATCCAAAATTTTGGTAAACCACAGGGACCATCCGTGTACTTTATGTCTTTACCTACCTTATTCAAAGTCATATAATTTTTCATGCATTATGAATATCATTTATCTTTTAGTTTTTGTGCAGGTTCAAAAGAGGAGAATTTACGATATTACCAATGTACTTGAAGGAATAGGACTAGTAGAAAAGGCTACAAAGAATCACATCCGGTGGAAGTAAGTTTTTTTATCCTTCTGTTATGCATTTGTGCTTATGTTCATTTATTAATGCATTGACCTTTCACTTACAGGGGACATAATAGTTCATCACCACGAAGCCAGCTTGATAATTCAAAAAAATTAAAGGTAACGTATAAAGCGCTACAAATAACACAGTACGGTAATATAATATGAATTTTAGCCAAGTGTGCCTTTTAAAGTAGTTGCAGAAATGCACTATACTGATTAGATGAGTAGGGGTGTTCAAAAAGCTCGCAGCTCGCTCGGAAACAGCTCGAAAAAAAAATGTGGGACGGACGGGGTTGAAGTGTTAATATTTTAAGTTTAATTAATCAATAATATATAAAAATATGGGGAAATAAACAAAAGTTATGCATATAATATTTTAAATATGTATTTCAGTCTTTAAAATATTAGAAAAACAAAAATAATATATATAGATATATGTGCACTTTTATTTTTTTGGTTTTTATTTTTTCCATATCTGTAAAAATAAAATAAAAAACATTAATGAGCTGGCTCAAACATTTTACGAGCCGAGCTCGAGCTCGACTTTTCAGCTCAAAAATATAAAAAAGCCGAGCCGAACTGGCTTGTTTAAGTTCGAATTGCAGAGGCTCATGAGGTTTGCAAATTCTGAAAGTCCAAACACTAATTTTGATGTTTTTATGACAGGCGGAGGTTGAACAACTGCATGCTGAAGAATCCAGGCTTGATGAATGCATTAGGTTTAGTTGGTTGCAAATACAAGCATAGTTGTCAATAGCGAATAGCGGACGATAGCGACAAGCTACCTAACGCTATACAGCGATAGCGATGAAATAGCGGGCGCTATTTCATGTTTAGCGATACACTGAAAAAAAGAAGAAATATTTTACATGTATATTTTATAAAAAAAATCCGGCAATATGGAAGAAATACACTTCTTTTTTCAATCCCATTACAAAAAAAGAACCTAAATATGATTCCTTCTTTAATCTCTATTTATATTTATAAAAAAAAACCGCTATTTTCATGCTATTTAGCGATTAATTGAATTTGTATAAAATATAAAATATCAGTATAACATCTTATTTTCTATCCAGGAAATCACGAGAGCGCCTGAACTCAGTGGAACTCAATCATAATCATCAAAAGTACGTCTAACTTGATATCTTTATGTTGTTCTTCACATATATCAATCTTTATGCTACGATATGATTATAGTTTTAGAGCAATGAAAATCTGGAATCATTTTTTTGATTGTTTGTTACAAACAAGCCAAGCCATTGTTCATGCAAACATGCGAAAGAATAAGCACTTTCGGACAAAAACTGTAACACATGATTATTTTGTAATTATTTATTTTTTCTTAACAATTTTCCTAAAATTGTTCATTTCTACAAGGATCGTTTTGAATTTGCTTAAAATGCCGTAGATCGTTTTGTTTCAAAGATATGATTATCATCATAACAATATAGTTTCTTAATCCTACTTAAAACATTAATTCTGTATAATAAAGTAAACGGATGCCCCTTGTGGTTTATCAAAATTTTGGATTTGGTCCCTAGCTTTCCAAAAGTACACGGATGGTCCCTATGGTTTGCACTTTGTAACGCATTAAGTCCCCAGCTTTTTCCAAAAGTACATGAGTGGTCCATGTGGTTTTCACTTTGTAACGCATTTAGTTCCTAACTTGAACCTACTAAAACCTTTAGATTGTTGGTTGGGGACTAAATACGTTACAAACTGCAAACCACAAGGACTAAATGCGTTAGAAAGTGCAAACCACATTGACTATCCGTACTTTTGGAAAGCTGGTCAACTCGACTTTACCGGTTCTAAATATTGTCACTCGATATGATCCAACAGACATTTTATTGGTTTCTTTCAGGCACCTTTACTTGACGGGAGACGATCTTAGGAATATTCCATGTTTCAAGGTTCGATGAGTTGTTCCAGTGATCTCAGACTCATTTTTTAAATACCCGTTATAAAGTTACGTTTATTTGTTGAGTGCAGAATCAGACCCTAATCGCAATAAGAGCGCCACGTGCTAGCTCTATTGAGGTTCCCGACCCTGATCAGGTGAGTGTGGTTCAGATGAACAAACAAACAAACTTAAACGAACATAATTTAACAAACAATAAACAACATAATTGAACAAACATAAATGAACATAAGGTAATTTTTTAATATCAATTAGTGATTAATTATGATAAATTCCATTGAAAACCCAATTTTTATTACTAGAAAGTCCAATTACCAATTAGTTATATTTATATAAGTAGTTAGAAAGTTCCTTTTATGTTTAATATTTATATACTACTTATGTATTTCAACTGAAACAAACATAAACAAATGTAAATAAACGAACATAAACGGACATTCACGATCATAAATGAATGAACAAAACATGTTCATGTTTGTTCGTTTAATTAAGTTAACAAATATTTGTCTTCATGTTCGTTCGTTTAATTAAATTAACAAATATTTGTGTTCATGTTCGTTGGTTTATTAAATAAACGAACATAAAACGAACTTCCAGCCGAACAAGTTTATAAATGTTTGGTTCGTTTACATGCCTAATGGATGTAATCTATCATTATTTTTCTTATTGGTTTTATTTTGATATGCAACTATTGGGTTTGCAGGATAGTGGTTTTTCTCAGAAACAATTTAGACTTATTGTTAGAAGCCATACAGGCCCGATTGATATGTATCTTATAAGGTACTGATTTTCATACATTTTAATACTGATCTGGTGTCTAACGTTTGGAGTTAGTTATCTTTTTAATTGGATAATTAGTTGCATACCACTTGCAACACATGATTATGCAAGTGTAAGATAGAATTCCCAATGTACCCTTCCTTTTACGGTTTTACCTAACTTGAGGGACTTTTACTCTATTTCACAATATGTCAATTTATCTATGCATTCGTTAAATAATTAGAATTTGGTAAAGGCTCACATGTCTGATTATGTGATTATAACAATTTTACCCAAAAGTAAACATGGTTTTGACCCTCGGGTATCGGTATGTTCCATTTTAGTGAATCCGAGGAGCAGAAAAAATCATTAAACGAAACAGCTCAAGAAGGTGGCGGCTCGGTCAACGCATCACACCAAAATACTAATATAGAATCACTCAACTTGTTTGACTCCCAAGTAAATGGTATCAAGAAGATACTACCATCACAGAATGATGTAAGTTCTAGCTCTATTATTCCACTCTACAATTTAAGGGTAATGGGTAATTTAGGGGTGCAAACCATAGTTGTTAATGGCGAATAGCGGCAAGGTACCTATATGCTACATAGCGAATAGCGATAAATAGTGATACACTAGAAAAAACAATTTATATGTATATTATATCAAAATACCATGGTATATATGCTATTTTACATGTATATTTAACAAAAACCTAAAATCCAGCTATTATATAGCTAACATTATTGCTATTTATATTAAAAAAAATTAAAGGCCGCTAGCTATCGCTGCAGACCATATAGCGAGCATGGACCTATGAGCCACGCTATTCGCTATAGCGACCGTAGCGATCGCTATTGACAACTATGGTGCAAACGAGCCGAGCCCCCGCTTGACTAGGCTCGAGCTCGTTTAACTTGTGAAAGCTCGAGCTCGGCTCGTAGGAAGCTTTCCAAGCTCGGGCTCGACTCAGGCTCGGCTTCTTTAGTAATTAATTAATTAATATTAATTATGAATAATATTTTATATATATTTCAGTTATTTTTTTCATTATTTTATAAATAGTAATTGCTGTTATTTAAATGTATATTTAATATATTAATTAAAGATTATATAAACAATGGGCTTTTTAGGCTCGCAAGCCGGCTTGAGCTTAATAAGCGAAGCTCGGGCTGGGGCTCGTTTACTAAACGGGTCTGTTTTTTAGGCTTGGGCTCGGGGTTGAGTTCGTTTGAGCTTAGTTTGCACCCCTTACGGGTTAATGGGTTCAGATTGAAACAAGTCATTTTTTAGTACAAATTTTTTACATAAATTAATACATAATTGATGTGTTTATTATGTTCACAAAGACAATATTATTACAACAATAATTGAAATATATGGATAAAAAATATAGGAGGTTGTATTATCCTTTTAACTATTTTTTATTTGGCCTGTATGGGATATAACACAACCTAAATCGACCATTATTTGGTTCTTAATTACTCTACACAATTAAAGTTGGCAAGACAGATGTGTCGGGCGGGTTGAGTAACGGGTTCTGGTAGTAACAAGTCAGTTTTTTGGTATGGGTCAGATTGGGTTGACCGGAAAACATGTTTTTGTTTTTCATTTCTTACATAATTTAATACACATTTGATGTGTTAAATGTTAATTATGATTAAAAAACATTATTACAGTATTAATCTATATATTTGAATAAAACAATCTAGAAGGTCGTTATTAACTCTGTCTCTTTTTAGCTATTTTTCTGTTTGACCCGTTTGAGATATAACACAAGCTAAATCAATCAACACGTGGTTCTTACTTTTGCAGATTGCTGATGATTACTGGTTCGGGTCAAATGCAGAGGTTAGCGCCAGTGAATTATGGGGTATGAACTTACCGTAAAATAGTAAAAGTTTTTGCGTTAGGACTAGTTTTATAGCACAGGATGATGAAAAAGGAAATAAGGCAAGAAGATGAAGTTGTTTATTTTGGTAATAAGGTTTGTTTAAAACAGATTTGATCAGTAAAGAAAGGCTGTAGCTGTTTGGCAACCATCTGCACTTGTAATCTCTTGTCAAAAGATAATGGTATATGATTAGAACTTGATATATGAATTCATTGTAGAACTAATCTTAAAAAACCCAAAAGGGTACATGCACTAATCGGCCTTTGTCCCGATTGTTGAGTGTTATGTGCCTTGTGTCAAGGCTTGATGCAAAACTACTATCGAGCCGGGGGTCTCACTGGAAGCAACCTCTCTATTCCTACGGGGTAGAGGTAAGACTGTCTACATCTTACACTTCTCAGACCCTACCTTAGCTTTGCTATTGATGGGATTTATTGAGTATGATGATGATGATGATGATTAATCTTGAGGTAGATTTGCGTTTTTGAATCTGACGATTTCTTATTAAAAAACCATTGTATTAAAATTGAACAAATTGTGTAATATTAATAAAATTTGATTTATTGTTAAAAATGTTTAATATTTAAAAATAAATTGATTTTTTTAAAGGATGAAAATGAGCCCGAGATCGCCTAAGTTTGCGCTTGGCTCGTTTAGAGGTCTATTTCTAAAGCTTGTGTTTGGTTTGTGAGTAGTTCTTAAAGCTCGGCTTGTCTTGTCTTGTTTATTATCCGGTAATAATATATCATTTCTCTAGTTTTTGTGTTTATAAGTATCCCAATTGATAAACCGTTCTGTTTTAAAGCAAATTGGTGGCAAACAAAACCTATGGTTTCTCATTCTCAGTGGTGAAGTTTGAACGAAAACTCGATGGAGGCCGGACACTCAAAATCCAAATCGGTGAGGGTTGGGCTCATAAAAATCCAATATTTTACATTACAATTTTTTTCCAAAAATTTTGGATAAAATTAACACTACAAACGAGAAATCGGTGAGGATCGAGGCACCCCCAAGCTACCATTATCCTCCGCCCATGATCATTCTCGTATTTGTTGTAATATCTATCTACTATAATAAGATAAACTAATTTTTGGACACGTGTCATTCATTGAAAGTATTTTCAAATCTATACTTATCTTATGTTAACTAAATAAATAATAAATTAATATTAAATCTTATCATACTTTAACAAAATATTATCCTCAAATCTAAATTGTTAATTTAATATATTTTTAAAACAAATATCTCTCTTTTCTACTTATCTTATATTAAATATATAAATAATAAATTAATATTAAATGTATAAATAATAAATTAATATTAAATGTTACCCTAATTTATTAAAAATATAACTTTTTTTATTATTTGGTAGATTTATTCAACCTGATTATACACAAGTTTTTTAAAGATACGACGTTTTTAATATTTAGTATACAAAATTACATTTATTTAATCTGCGTAATATACATGGTTTTTAAAGATACAACTCTTTTTTAGATCTATTCAACACGTGTAATATACAGGGTTTTTAAGAATGTAATTTTTTTATTATTTGGTAGATTTATACCCGATTATACACGGGTTTTTAAAGATACGACGTTTTTAGTATTTAGTATACAAAATTACATTTATTTAATCTGTGTAATACACATGGTTTTTAAAGATATAATTTTTTTAATTATTTGATATATAAAATTACATTTATTTAACACGTACAATATACGGGGTTCATAAAGATAAATTTTTTTATTATTTAATATATAAAATTACATTTATTCAACCTGTGTAATACATGAGGTTTTTTAAGATATAACTTTTTATTATTTGATATATAAAAATAGATTTATTCAATTCGTATAATACCCGGAGTTTTTTAAGGATATTTTTTTTTTATTTAGTACAGAAAATTACATTTATTCAAACCGTGTAATACACATATTTTTAAAGATGTATTTTTTTTATTTTTTGGTATATAAAATCACATTTGTTCAAACCGTGTAATAAATGGGGTTTTTTAAAGATGTATTATTTTATTATTTAGTAAAAGATATTACATTTATTCAACTCATGTAATACACGTACTTTTAAAGATATTACCTTTTTCATTTGGTATATAAAATTTCATTTATTCAACCCGTACAATATGGTTTTGTAGATATAACTTTTTATTATTTAATATATAAAATTATATTTATTCAACCCGTGCAATAAATAAGGTTTTTAAAGATATATTGTTTTATTATTTAGTATATAAAATTTATTTATTCAACGTAGTAGATCCCAACACTTATAGTACGCGAAAGGGCATTTCGTTTTCTCGAACTCGTCCAAAGTCCTCGTTAAAACCCCGACGTCAGCTTCACCGCTCGCGCGATTATCGAAGTTACGTTGGTACACTTCTTGGAACGCATGACACTTGTTGTTGATGTCGGTCCATTTGCTAGAAATGGAATCTTTGTCCCGATGTTCGCCTTGACCTCACGTGCAATAAAAGAGTGCACGAACCCCCCAAAAAACGGGGTCCGTTTAAAAGTTTGCTACAAATTTAAAAAATAAAAGTAAAAATATAAGTTGTATGTTAAAAATATAAGTAAAAATATAAGTAAAAAATAAGTAAAAAAAATATAAAAGTTACCAGTTTCGTGGTCCTCCGAAATGTGGAGCCACGCCCGAGTCAACGTGAATTCCTCGTCCTTCGCCATTTAAGGTGAGTTTTTGTACGTCGAGGTTCGTCCTTTTCCTTCTTCTTATGCGACCTTCTGCCGCGTTTCGATTTCTCTTGCACCGGTTCGGGTTGCGTCTCCGGCACGACATCGACATCGGGTTCGGATTTGGCTTGTTGTTGTGACGGTTGCGACCCGCCGGCTTGACCATAGCCGAAGGTGGGAGGCACGAACGGAGTGGCGCCACTCAAGTAAGCTGCGTACGTTAACATGCTCGGGTCCATTTGTCCCCTTAGTCATCATAGAGCGGTTTTAACATATATATATATATTTTGAAAATCGTTTTAACATATTATTAATTAATGTTTTGACCATACTGAAGACGAGAAACGACATTTGAGCTTTGATGCATCTTATTTAAATACCCATAGCAAAATTTTATAACCACATTTTTGGTATGTTTTTGTCTCTAGTTCACCAATTTTAAACTAAAATTGGGTCAAAATGTAACAAAAAGATGTCCAAACTGAATTTCCCTTCCTTAAATTCATGATCACAAAGCAATAATTTCTTTCACTTATATTGACTATTTGCATTTTGGAATTTTGCACGAGATTAGTGGGGGCCGAAAGTTTGAAAAGAGAATCATGTTATCAAACCTTAAAAATGTTTCTTCTCCCATGATCATCATAATCTTCTTTTTCCTTATAATTGCAATACTAAATGTTTTCTTTTTATTATTACAACGTTTATAATGGGTTCACATATGAATAATTATAATTATAATTATTTATAGAGATTGGCTAATATGATGACAAGTGTCCTACAGTGGTTTCTTTTATTATATAGTATAGATGATTAAGATTTTATATATAAGATAATATATATTAATTAATTGTTCATATCGTAATATTAAATATACAATTCATTATTATACAAATATATGTTTAATATTTTATATAAATAATAGTCAAGCTAATTATAAGTTTGAGGCTCGATTATTAAAATAAAAGTCTAAATGTAAACTCGAGCTATTTTAAGGTTAGCTGGATTTGAGTTTTGAAGGAGCTAATCTCGAGTATCTCACAAGTTGACTTAGCTTTATATGATTTTCAAAGAGAGGTCTTACTCGATATCATTTGTCCATGTGAGGTTATCGCAAACCAAGATCAAGATTAATTTTTCATACTCAGATGACAAGATCTATCTACAACCTACTAAAAAGTATGTGTATAACCCAATGTTTTAAAATCCGGTTTTTATACAATATCGGATTTGGCAGAAAACCAGTTTAACCGGGTGTATCGGACGGTTCAACCAGGTGTACTAGGCGGTTTAACTGGTTCTATCGGATGGTTCAACCGATATAACAGGCCGGTTTGAGCCGGTTTTTAAAACATTGGTATAACCTCTCAACGCACAACATTTGCCCAAGTACCAAGAGTCCACTCTCTCTCTATACAAGTGCCACAAGCAAATTTGGAGTGCGACTCACGCGTGTCATCCTCTTTTGCGTCTAAACCAACCCCAATCTTGTGTGTGTGCGACTCGACCCTTTTTTTTAAACGCATGTAAAAGAATAAGCCAACGGCAGTAAGTGTTTCGTGGTGTAGGGTTCAACTTTCACAACGTGTGTAATTGGTGAACTTGAAGAGTAGATTTTAGAGGTGGTTATGTTCCATGTTCAAAAAAAATGTATCATAATAAGCAAAAAGAAAATGTATTTAAAACAAGTAATAATATGCAACACAACCACGTTACATTAAATCAAACCAACATCCTACATACATACTCACATGTTACAAACTATAAATCGCCAACGACATTATTGACCCGATGTGTCACCTGCTTTCCTTGACCTAACACGCGTGTACACCTTAACATCTTCTTCCATAACAACCTCCTTTGGGGGAGGATCAGGGTTACCAGATGGCTCGGTTTCCGTCATCTCCACCTCATTAGACGTTTGAGATTTTGCCGCCATAGCTAAACTTTGTGACAACATTGCCTTTTGTGCTTTCAAGACAGCAGCAGAAGACGATGGTGCTGGCGGCACTTGTGGGTGGCCCTCTGCATCTGCAGCGTCTCGTTGGTGAGGAGCTGAATCAGATGATGGTGTGTGAGGTTTAGGGGCTGATTGTGAAGCAATGTATTGAAGAATATCGAGTATACGTGTTTGACCATAACTTGCGGCTCTTTGCCAGTACAAAACAAACATATTTCCAGCTCTCGTCTTTAGTTCCGTCAAGTTACGATCAATTTCAGGCTCATGTTTTTCAATGTATGGTTTGAAGAACGAATCGTAAACGTAAACTGTTCCCTAAATTTTTTTACCAAAACAACAAAAGAGAAACATCAGAATCTAAATTTACAAATTTCATCATGGTCCCAAAAAAGAGTAAATTAAAAAAATTGTCCTTTATGTTTGTTTATACCAATTTTCAAAGATTGTCCATCTTTAAAATTGACAGAATTTGTACATTATATTTACAAATCTTGCACGTTACGTCCTTTGCGTTTAACCCAGTTATTTTTTATCGTTAAATTATCAAATTTTTAAATTTTATTTCTGATTTATTTATCAACTAAATGGGTAAAAAGACTAAACTACCCTTATGTGATCAGGTTTAACCATAACAATTAACTGGGTTAGGCGCAAAGGACATTACGTGCAAGATTTGTTCTCGTCAATTTTAAAGGCAAAGGACAATCTTTGAAATTTGATATAAACATAAAGGAAATTTTTTGTAATTTACTCCAAAAAAGATATTACCTTTGTTTTGGGGTACCACAAGTATATGTAGAATGCTAGCTTTGCTTCACTGTACATCGGGACCCTTCAAAAGTTGAACAAAAAAAAAAAAAAAACTCAAACGTAAAAAGAAAGAACTCGAAGAAGCCAATGAAATATCACTATGTGGTCTTACCATGAAACAAATGTGTCGCCAATCCGTTCACAAACAGTCAACATAGCAACTAAGATCCTGAAAACATTAGTTGACGGTTTAAGATCTAAGCCTGTGAATCAATAAGATGTAACACGTATAGTACCAATATTGACACCAAAAACGAAGTTGCTCAATATCAGGCTTATTCATCTCCACTGATTTGAAGCACTCGTATGCTGGATATGCATATCCAAAAACCATTCTGCATGTAGTTAAGTAATTATATAGTTAAAGAAAACCAACTATAATTATCTGTAAATGAAGAAGAAATGAGTTTTAGATCAACGTACACGAGCCCTCTGGTAAGAAAATGTCCAATCATCTTGTAATCTTGTCAAAGACACTAAACACAATCATGAATGTAATCTTGTAAAAATAACAATAATGACACAATATTGATGGACAGATATAAAAATCTTCGTTTGTTATGCATGTAACAAGAAGCGTATCTTAAATAAAGGCGATATGCTTATTCATTGAAGGAATCATACTTTAACAGGTTTCCCAAACTACAAGGTTGGAATTCTAGGCCCAAAACGTATGCAAGACGATAAACAAATTCAAATTTACTGACGCCACAAAAATAGATAATTCAAACCTACAAAGTTGCTGAATCCCGTAAGAACAGCGTTGCTCTATGTACAACCAAATACACTTTATTTACATAAATTGCTTCTCTATCATTTGTTTCACATACCAAATTTAGTATAAAGTAAGAATTTTGGTTGTTTTTACATATTAGCTTCCTACAAACTTTAATTTTGACCAACTTTGACCCAGAATTACATAGGCACCCCATCAATCTCTAAAGGCGTTTTCCAGTTCGCCTCACGCACGTTTATTAAAACCAAGATTAGCTATAATGACCAGATTTTATAAAAGTAGTGAAAAACCCCCAACAGTGGATAACAAAATTAACCTACTAAGTGCAACAGTATAGCTGCTCTGATAAACTGTTTGTAACTAACTTACTAGAACAGATTAAAACAACACAGAAACACATGCAAGTTTCTTCATCTCTCCTTCAACCTCTCGATTCCAAAAACAGAGACACTGCCAGTTTACAATCCAGTGGCCAAATATATAAATATAAGAGAGAGGCTAGATAGAATTTGAGAAAGAACATCTACGTGCTGTTTGTTTTTTAAGAGGTAAAATGTCTGCAGTCTGCGGACCACATCTACAGACATCTGTAGAAGAAGAGGTGGACCAAACCTCTGCAGTCTGCAAGAAGAAGGTTGTTTGTTTTTTAATGTATGCAGACTTCTAAAATAAACTGGTGGTGGTGGTGTACGGACGGTGGTGGTGGTACTGGATGGTGGTGGTGGTGATGGAGATGGACGGTAGTGGGTGGTGGACGGTGGTGGTGGTGATGGACGGTGCGCGGCGGTGGTGGTGATGAACGGTAGTGGGTGGTGGACGGTGGTGGTGAAGTGTGGTGGTGGTGGTGATGGGCGGTGGTGGTGAGTGGTGGTGCTTAACTCTCTGCAGACCTTAGAAGATGTTAGAAGTGGTTGGGCCAAGTCTGCACCAAGAAGAGCTCGCACAGACTTTTTTAATGAAACGTCTTCGGAAAAACAAACAGTCTGCACGTGGCCATGTATGTGCGTGGTCTGCGCGGCGCAGACAGAAGAGCTTGCGTAGAGATCATTAACCAAAAACAACAACCCTTTTATAGGGATTACACGAACCGTAAAAAGAGATAATATGATCACTAAACTAGAGGAAAACATGGAGAGTATAGGCATCCCCACTACTTCTCCTTTGTTGACCCGCAAGCACAGAATGTAACTAAACATGCTATGCAGTTACAGCGGTCCAAAATCAAATAGCAGTCAAGGACCGATATTTGAGATATAGGTTATCGCGGTGGGATAGAAGTAATTTTATATCGAGCCGGGGGTCTCACTAGAAGCAGCCTCTCTATTCCTACGGGGTAGAGGTAAGGCTGTCTACATCTTACCCTCCTCTCCTCAGACCCTACCTTAGCTTTGTTATTGGTAGGATTTACTTAGTATGATGATGATGACGACATATATAAAACGTAAAACATATATAATATTAATAGTAATATCAAAAGTTAAAACTCAAAAGTGCCAATATTTGAAACATGATCTAATCGTAAGCCATGAAATCTTGCTCCGAGTCAACCAACGCATCTAAAATAGCGGTCAATATCGGTCAAATGGCGCTTTGACACTGCTATTTTGGCTACTGAATTTGACTGCTAAGCTAAACATTATTTAAAATATACCCACCATAGAAAATCAAAAACTACAAGAAGAAAACTAACAAGATTTAGGCCAGTTCCAGCAACTGTCTGCAGTTAGAAATATCAAGTTTTTATGGCAAAATGTTGGTTTGTAATTGCAACTAGTACAAGAAGCATATCTTAAATAATAGAGACAATAATAATATTATATTTTTCTTATTCATTGAAGGAATCACATTTTAAACAAGTTTCCCAAACAACAAGGTTAGAATCTAAAGCTCAAAACTTATGCAATAAGATTAACAAATTCGAATTTACAGGCGCCGCATAAACAGATGAATAAAAAAACCTAAAATTCTAAAAATGTACTGAAATAAATTTAAATTTTCAAGATGAAAATTTAGAATATATATATAGGTAAATGAAAGAGAAGTTACCTAACGTTTTTTTTTCTTTTAGTGACTGTTGGGTTGAAGAGAATTGGGGAAATATTGTGGAAACTGGAGTACTGGTGGAAATAGGGACGGAGGTTGTTTGCGTAAGGAATCTGATATTTGCCGGTGAGTGGCGCCGCCGTGATGCGACGGGAAACGAGATAGACGAGAAATTGATTTTTTTAGATGTTTGTACTAAAAGTAAAATTCCGTTTTGCTCTATTTGGTTTCATCGTTTTAACGGTTTTGTCTTACTTGGGAAACGAGTTTTTGATCGTTTTAACGGTTTTGTCTTAATTGGGAAACGAGATAGACGAGAAATTGATTTTTTTAGATGTTTGTACTAAAAGTAAACTTCCGTTTTGCTCTATTTGGTTTGATCGTTTTAACAGTTTTGTCTTAATTGGGAAACGAGATAGACAAGAAATTGATTTTTTTAGATGCTTGTACTAAAAGTAAACTTCCGTTTTGCTCCATGTGGTTTGATCGTTTTAACAGTTTTGTCCAAATTCTTTAAAAATGATCATTTTACTCCTTGATCTATTTAACTTATCTCTATTTCAGTCCATGCCTCTAACTCCGCCCAAAATTTTTGTTAAAGGTAAGGGTATTATGGTAATTCTACATATAAAAATTTAAATAAATTTCCAAAATCCACTTTTTTGTCTTTATCCCCTTCATCCATGCCACGACACCCACCTCCTAGAAGCACCAACACAGCCACATCCAACAATTACCACCACAGCCACCGCCTATAACCACTAGAACCACCCCCATCTAACCACCATCGTTCTAACCGTCACCCTTGAAAACTCTCTCTATCTCTGTAACAACAACTTTCACAACCCAAATATGACCTCCTTCGCCTAAAACAACAATTTTTTTCGTAAGCCATATACGACCACCTGCAAAATCATAACACCAACTGGATTTGAACTTACCATTTTTTGTTCTTCACAGATCTGAACGGTTTCAAATCAAACGAAATCCCGCAGCCGCCGCTCTCTGACATGTTTGGGCCCTATGCAGATTTGGGGTTCAGATCTAAGAGTGTTCCGATTGACCGATTTGGGGCGGTTGGCTGGTGGCGTCGGAGAATTGATAGCACATCAATGCGGGTTCGTCTTTCAGACTATGTTTTATGGTTTTGGGGTCGGTGGTCGGCTACTGGCGGTGGCGGCGTCAGGTGGTGAATGGTGGTGGTGGCTAGGAGAAAGACTTGGAAAGATTCAAGGGTGATGGTGAGAACGGTGGTGGTCAGATAGGGGTGGTTCCGGCAGTTATAGGCGGTGGTTGTGGTTATAGGCCAGCAGTGATGATCCCAAGAAAGCAAAGAGGGAAGAACACATAATTGATATTGCAGATGAGCAATCTAATTTGTTAGGATATGAAGTATTATCTGGAAAGCTAGTTTTGAATGATTTAGTTACTTACTTATAATATATAATTAATTACTTATATATAAAATTACTGAAATACCATACCCATAGTTGAATGATTTAACCGAGTTAAGAGTCGGGGAGCAAAATGGAAAAAGCATGGTAAACTATTGGAGTAAAATGACTATTTTTAAAAGAGGGACAAAACCATTAAAACGACCAAACCACAGGGAGCAAAACGGCAGTTTACCCTTAAATATATTTTTATGTGTGTGTAAATAGTTATTATTGTAAATTGTATATTTTTATGTGTGTAAATAGTTCTTGTAAATTTTAAAGTTGTAAATTATATTTTTGGTCTTTAACGTTTACACAAATTTGTTATTTAGTTTAGAAAAAAAATATCAGAGCGAGTCCTTTATGTTTAAATATCTTGTACGTTGTGGTCTTTCCATTAACGAAGGTGAGATTCATCGGCTAAATCTAGTCATTTTATTTGTTGGCCCACCACCAACTTCATCTTTAACTTCCACCCATCACCATCAACCACCTTCGCCCTCTCTCCCAAATGTACAGACCTACTCATTACCGGAGCTCACATTTGTTACCTTCCGAGTTTGCGAAGAAACCCTAGTTATCCTCGTCAATTTGATAGACCTTTTTTTTGTCACCAAACACATCTAGCGAAACTCTAGCCGCCACATAGATCGGCAACTACCACGACCATTACATATGTTACCAAAAATGGCCTTCATCTTCTGTTTGAGTTTCCGCCCCCACACCTTCACTTGAACCCGAGCCTGTCACCACCACCACCTCTTCTCTTTAAGCTTAAGGACCACAAATCACCTACCCAGCTCTCTCCCCGTAACGCCCCCATGTTCTGTCGACCCTCATGACCTATTTCCTATGAAGAGTTTTTTGGGTGGGGGTTGAAAAAGAATAAACTAAACCACAAATACTCATTATCACTCAATAAATCACACCAATAGCAAAACAAATGTAGGGTCTGAGGAGGGTAAGATGTAGACAGTCTTACCTCTATGTGGCTGCTTCCAGTAAGACCCCCGGCTCCATAGTAATTTTGCATCAAACCTTAGACATAAACCACAAATACTAAAAATTGATATAAATATAAAAGACATGTAATTTACTCATTTTATATTTGGTCTTTAGATATTAAAAGATGATAATAATAATAATAATAAAACATAATAAAGATACAAAAACGTATCCAATTAAATAATTAAATAAACTAAAATATAATAATTCTTGAATTTTGTTTGAAGCAATATAAAAATATAATAATTCTTGAATTTTGTTTGAAGCAATATAATATAGATTTGTACTAAAGAAAACTAATAATTGTAGAACTAGAAAGGTATCTTTTATTATGAAATTAGACATTAGATCAACTTTATGCAAAAAAATAAAATAAAATAATAAATAATAATAAAATAAAATAAAATCAGGACCAGTTTTTGTTATTTTCTAAAAAGATGTGTGTATGTGTATGGGCCAGTTTAGGTTGATTTTAGCTTAAAACCATATTCATGACCGAAATATCAGTTAATGGATGACCATAATTGACTGTTTATGACGGTTTTGATTAAATCAGTTTGTAAGATTATAATAGGTCGGTTAACCGTGAGTTTAGGGCTATCTAAAAATTGTTCAAAACAATATAAATGTGCATTATAAAGATATGTTGGTTTTTATTCCCAATTATGTGCAAGTGTAAAATGGTTATGAATTATGTCGGTTATTATAACTTTTTTATATTGTTGACAAGACTCCTGACAAAGAAGTTTGTTAGTTTGATACAGGCGGATAAAGATGGTATTCTTGATCTAAACAAGGCTGCAGTTATTTTAGAAGTATAATCAGTAACATGTTGTTACGCATTTAGTCCCTAGCTTTTGAAAAGTACACCGATGGTTCTTGTGGTTTGCACTTTGTAAAGCATTTAGTCCCCAACCAACAAATCTAAAAGTTTCAGTATGTCCAAGTTAGGGACTAAATGCGTTACAAAGTGCAAATCACAGGATCATCCATGTACATTTGAAAAAAAAACTAGGGACTAAATACGTTACAAAGTACAAACTACATGGACCATCCATGTACTTTTGGAAACCTAGAGACCAAATCCGCAAAATTTTAGTAAACCAGAGAAACCATCCGTGTACTTTACCCTTTCTGTACTTTTTGTAATGACAAAACAAAACTCACCTTAGCCGTGCAAATAGATTTAGCTGTTTACCTACCTTATTCAAAGTCCTATAATTTTTCATGCGTTATGAATATCATTTATCTTTTAGTTTTTGTGCAGCTTCAAAAGAGGAGAATTTACGATATTACCAACGTACTTAAGGAATAGGACTAGTAGAAGTTTTAATAGTAGTTTATTTATAAGGGATTACAAGCCGTTCGTAGTTCCCCCGATTTGATGCTATCTGCCTTAAGGGAAGTCCTAATAATCTTGAATCAGGTCCTCGCAGGATCTATACACTGAACGAGGCAAGAACTTTACCCAACCACCCTTCTAACCCTCTTTCAAGCAGTTAACGCGCGTTATATATAGACCGTAAAGGCACGAATGAGTGTATCAACAAAACATGAAGAAATGATTAAGTAAATTTCACCTTTAATAGAAAAAACTAGTTATAAAAGTCATTAATACAAACCCAAATTAAAAGTTACCAAAGCTAGGAAATCAAAAGTAATACATAAATGATTTTGTCTTCACCAAGTGATGTAAGAGATTAGCCAAGCATTTCCTTTGTTTGACAAAATCTCTTACTATCGATCTTGGATCCTGAGACTACACACACTCAAATGATGGATGATGGATGAAAGTGGTGGATGATGGTGGTATTGTGGTGGTGGAGTGGTGGCAGGTGTGAGAGAAGTGGTTTGCCAAGGGATGGTTTGCCAATGAGCCAAGCACCTCATTTTATACTTGAAAACAGTAACTTCACACAGCCATGTGCCTGGTTGGCACGACCCCGTGCCCTTCCCTTCTCTGTCTTCATTTAATGCTGGTGTCAGCTCTTCTGCACACACGGCCCCGTGTGTCAACGGCACGGCCCCGTGTCTTCTGTACTTGCTGTCGAACCCATATTTGCAAATTTGAGAGTTGACCATGACCCGTGCTTAGGGGACATGGCCACATCTCCCTTGTTGTTTTCTGTTTGTCTTTATTCTCTGGGAATCTTGAGTAGGGGCACGGGCCATGCCCGGTGTAACGCTTCGCATTCTTGTACTTTCCTTATTTAGGAAGTATTGTTGTAACTCTATTTTTGGAAACTTGTAATTGAATTGTACCTTTTTACAACTTTGTAATCCGAGACTATTGATCATAATGAAATTACATATTTATTCACAATTATGTTACACATTTTAGACTTGTATACATGTTCATACTCAAAACCAATGTTTTAAACACCATTATACTTGCTTTATACTTATACAACACACGATTACGCTCGTTACACTTAAAACTGGCTAGAATACGCAAAATAACGAAACTTGAACCTTCGAGAGAGTGAAAGAGCCTCTTCGCACGAAGGGACTTCCCTCTTCGTGCGAATGGTCAACTCGCTCCAACATCCAGTCGCTCTAAGCCTCTTCGCACGAAAGGACCATTCGCACCAACCCACTTTTCAGCCTATAAATACGTGCCTAACCCTACTCATTTCACTTTCCCAGTCGCCTAGACACTCTCAGAGGCTCTGAACCTTCATTTTCGAGCAGAAGCATCTCAGTAACTATTTCCATTCATTTCTTGCATTTTCACTTTCATTTCTTTAACTTTTTCTTCAACTCATCTTGTTTGACACGCCTCTTGGATGGTTTTTACGAGTTTGCCATGGCAAACTGATGGTGAAATCTCACCACTTTTGAAGTACAAACAAAGATTTAAAAACTTTGATTTTGATCTTGTTCTTGCATATTATATTCTGTTTTTATTACGGAACTTGGTGGAATCTGGTACTCACCAGGCTCACAATTCAGTCCATAGTTATGGGTTTGCGTTAGGGTTAATTTTCACCAAGAAATGATCTGTTTCAAATGAATCAAGAAGTCGTTTTGGACAAGTTTCACCCACTCGCACGAAGGGAAGTCACCCACTCGCACGAGTGGCATCCCCTTCGCACGAAGGGACTGTATTACGTGTTACGTTTTTTATTTTTATATTCTGTTCGATTCGAGTTAATTAGTGCTTCAAATGTTGAAGTCACCCCAAATTCACCATCCACAATATGAATGAATCTGAGTCGTGAAGAAGTGTGAACTGTGGGAGCCTTACCTTTCCAACCTAGTTCCATTTGACTGTTTGGACATTTTATTAACTGATTTTATTTTCTATGACAATTATTGTCACACCCTGACTTTTGCGGAAGCGTGATTATGGTGTGACTTTCTTAATATCATTGCATTCAATCATAACAACAGTTATATGATAAAACCATAGGTTTGTCATCCATCGAATAAGTTTAAAACATAACAACATTGTTAAAACGTAGACTTCAAATTCAAGTTTTACAAACCTTACAAATTGTTTATGAGTTCACTAAGGACTCGTCAAAAGATATAAGATATAACTAAGGTTTGGAAGACGTGTCTCGTCCAGGAGTGAGACACACTGACCAAACCCAAAGACCATGGATGACAACTTTATTCCTATCGCAGCATAAAACTTCCAACGCCCGCCAGATCCACTTAATAAATCCCTGAAATACATTTAGTTTGAAGAACATCAACAAAAGTTGAGCGAGTTCATGTGTTTAGTATGTGTGCACGAATCATCCTTGAAAACCTTTGTATATATGTATGTATGTACTTGTAAACTGGTATGAAGCAATAAGGAAAAACAGATCAATTAATGTGTAGCTAATACATTAATAAAAGTGACATGGCATAGGAAGCACTCAATCCTGTATGCGTATTTCGTACCGGCCCCTCCGGCGGAACGACATAGTCACCACATGCGGCCAACTCGCAGGCCCATGGGTGGGGCTCGCAACACCCAATAGATCTATCACTCATGCCCCTCGGTCCTTATACAAGGATTAATGGTCTTAAGCTAATGGCCTACCCATTCACGTGATCTAGCAGTACCTTTACTTAGCTAATCATACCATGGTAATTGTTTGTAAGCAGTATGTAACATGTATTTCACCCCTGAAGTTATAAAACTGAAAACAGTTAAAAGAAAAGGGGGACATGAACTCACAGTTTTGCGTTCCTTATATCCGATGTAACTCAAAGCTTCATGTAGAATGCACGACTACCTACATGCGTACTACGGTCTGTTAGACGAGCGGGTCGTGCCTTGTCTTGTCTTAGTATTGATTAGTGCCTTTGAGTTACGTTTTAAAGTGTCTTCGATATTATTCCAGGTTATAATCACTTGTTAAAATAATAATTATTTTAACTTTAAATTATATTTTAATTTTGGAATAATCGTTAGAAAATATTTTGTAACAATACTTCTCAAGTATTCATATTCGAATTTCCTTCCCAAGGATGGGGTATCTCATACATGTTTATCCGTATTCTTGTATTTGTATAACCTGCCATGTATTGGCGTCGTATTCCTGTGTGTACGTATTTTCTTAATAAATATCCCATATATATTTCCAAAACAATATATTTTCAAGTTTCACTTAGAAAATATATATAAGAGTAAATTACAAGTTTTGTCCTTTATGTTTGTCCTAAATTTCAGGCGCTGTCCTTTTTCTTTAAAATTGATGAGTTTTGTCCTTAATGTTTGCAAATCTTGCACGTTATGTCCTTTATGGCAAACTCAGTTAAATTTTTTGGTTAAATTTGGTCATGTGCAAGGCACATGAGGGTAGTATTGTCATTTCAACTTCCCAAGGACTATCCTGTAAAACAACTTATATTAAGGGACCATTAGGTAAATAATAAAACACTAACTATATCATCATCACCATTCACCAGATCTCTGCAACACACTCATTCAACAATTTCATCACCACTAGGGTTTCTTTCTTCCACCTCTCCCCATTTCAACCACTGTAATTAGGGTTTCAGTCACAAACCTCCAATGGCACCATCAATGGCAGCAGCACAACCACTACCCTCTTCCAATGGCACCATCAATGGCAGCACCATCAACATGTCCGGTTGTAACAACTGATTTTGATGGTGCCATCGATCTAAACCGTTTCTCACACTCCGAATTCCTCCGTTTTGCTCCGATAACAGCGCCACCGCCGCCGCTGCCGGACGATTGCTTACGATCGACGTTCACTTTCTCCAACGAAGAATACTTGTAACAACTGATTTTGATGGTTGGAGTCAAACCGCACATCTGATTTTGGTTGTTTCAGGTTGGGGTTGGGGTTAGGGTTCCGGTGGGGTGTGTTGATGGAGGAGGTGGGTGAAGGAAAGAGACAAAGAATCGATGGTGGCGGTGGGTTAATCGATGGTGGTGGTGGGTCTGCAGAGAACGGGAGAGAAGAGAGAGTGGGAATTTAGGGAGAGAGAAGGCAGAGGATTGGAGGGGGTTTTGTGACGGTGGTGATGGAGGGTGGTGGTGACGGTGACGGTGGAGGGTGGTGGTGATGGTGGTGACGGGTTGATTCACCCAACCAGATTCACACCAATTTGAGCACTAGGGTTTATAAATCGATTTGAGGTTAGTTTGTTCGTCTGGATGTATTTTTTTTTTGTTGGGATTTTTGGATTTGGTTGTCTGTGGCGGCTGGATGTGGTTTGCAGATGGTGGAGACGGTGGTGGTTTGTTGCTGATTTGGGTTTGCAGATGGTGGAGAAGGTGGTGGTTTGTTGCTGATTTGGGTCTGTTGCCGTTTTATTGCTGATTTAGGTGGTTTGTTGCTGATTTAGGTGGTTTGCAGATGGTGGAAACGGTGGTGGGTGAAGGAGAGAGAGATGGTGGTGGTGGTGGTGGCAGGTGGCGGTGAAGGGTTTTGTTCTTCATCAGTCTGTTTTAAAGGGGGACAGACAAGTGGGATGTGCAATGACCATTTTACCCTCATGTGCCCTGCACATGCCTTAATTTAACTGAGAATTCTAACCTGGTTTGGGTTAAAGGACAAAACTTGCAAGATTTTGAAACATAAAGGACACCGCCTGACAGTTTTAAAGGTAAAGGACAGCGTCTGAAATTTGATGCAAACATAAAGGACAAAACTTGTAATTTACTCTATATATAAACTTATTTTATCCCAAATGTATTTCAAGTTTACCCAAGAAAACGTATATTTTTCCCAAAAAATCATACATCTTCTAAAAACTCTAGGAAAATATATTTTTACTTCTCAAAAATAATATATTTTCTCTTTGTCGAAAATATGATATACTTTGTAATAATAATAAAAATCATATTTTCATTTCTTTTGTATCCAAAATAATATTTACCAAAAATATACTCATAAATGTATTTTCCGGAATATTTGTAAGTTACATTCTATCGTTCGGTTCCATAATATTATGTGTGTAACTTATATATGTATTCCTTGTGATTCTTGGTAATATTTTGGATTGTAAATTCTTGGTATTTGTTAAGTTATATTATTTCAACCCTAAAATAATATAACTATCACACAAAGTATACAAGTAATAACACACGTCACGTCTTTAATCTATATATTCTAAATATATATTTATCCATTTTCATTTATAAAAACAAACCTCCAATACTTGTATTTTTGTAACAAATTCTATGGCAAAGTTTATATTGAAAACCATAGTTAGAACACACTTGTAAATATTTGTTTAGAAAGTATTTTTCTAAGTGTTTATATTTTTAGAAAATTTTGTCATAGTTTCCCCTAAAAAATGGAGGTGTCCACGCTATCAAAGCATATCATTTTTTTTTTTCAAAAATCATCATAAACAATCAACAATTAACCCTAGACAACTTACACTTACCAAGTGCCATAACAAAGCTTTTTACATAACAACATGAACTTGAACTTTTATAAAAACTTGTAGTAACTTGGTTGTGTTTATAGTGGACTTAGTTACCCTTTAAAGTGTGTTTATTTCTTTAAAGATCTCATTCTTGAGGGTTTTAGGTGTTTACAACTTGTGAACATATTTTACAAAAACGTTTCTTTATGGATCTTCTTGTTTCTATAGTGTTTCCACAATTGTTTTACCACCACAAATAGTGTAGGTTTAAGTAAGTATCAAGATCTTCTAAAAGTCACATTTTAAACTTGGTTCTTTTGGAAAACTACTCATAGATCTTAGATTTATAGGATTACTAGCTTACTTTGTTTATTATTTTTCAAGAAATCATCTTATTTTCAAGTTCATGCTTATATATGAGGATGATCTTCTTGTGTTAACACATAATCATCCTCTAACTTGCTAGATCATGTGTTTAATCACAATCTGGCAAGCTCCTTATGATGATCAACATCAATATCTCTAGTAAATAACAAGCAAACATCATACACACACTAAACAACATGGTTTCATCAATATTTCATCATATGTTAAGCTTATGTTCAAGATTCAAGATTATGTTCTTTAGTGTTCTTGTGATTTACAACATATATCATCTTTTAGCCATTTAAACAAGATGTAAAAGGGTGTGTAGAAGATCTTACTACTAGCTCAAGGCTAGGGATGAACAAGTGAAGAAATGAAGTGGATAAAAGCAATTAAGAGTGGTCCTTCAACTTCCGAAAGCTCCAAGCTTCCTAACTTAGCTCCTTACACCTTGTGTACACCTTAGAATGGATGAAGAAAGAAGTGAAAATGGAGATGGTATGGTGATGGGGTGTGGCCGTGAGCTCCCAAGGGGGATGAAGGATTTGTGTGTGTTAGTGTGTGAGTGAGAATGAGCTTACATCCTTTCATACTTTACTTATATCCATTCTAATCCTTTAACCTTTGGGTAGTATGTTTACTAAGTACAATACAATATCTTCATAAATCTTACAAGATCTTACCATATCTTAGCAAGATCATGTAGAATCCACCATTTAGGCCATGTGGCCGATTACTAGCATGGGGGGGGGTCTAAGTGTAACTTTTAAGGATTAGTTAGATAATATAGTTGGAAGTTAAGGGTATTAGTTAGTGTTTAAGTGTATGATGCATTATATAGTGTGTTAAGGGGTTCGGGGATCATAACTAGCTTAGAATTAATAAAACAATGCTTCTAGTAAATTTTTGGTGTTTCGGGTAATGTCCGGTTGTTCGGTTAGATACCGGTTCGTTAAAGTGTCAAACTATTCCGTTTAGTGTTCTTTAAGTACCCTTTCGTGGCACTTTTAATTCCCGACACTTAGGAAAGCATTCAGGACCATTTTGCCATATTTTTGCATGTTACTAGCATGTTAAAATGCTGATTTTTGCAGAAATATGCAGAATTCTGCACTTTTAGTGGGTTTTAGGCACTTTTCGGCACTTAAACTATCATCTAGTGACGCAGTTTTATGGTCCTTACTTCCCTACACTCCACACTAGTGTAGTACCTTGTCTCTGGCCCTTACGGGGTCTTAAAACACTGTCTGTCTATGTACTGAACATCGTCAGCATTTTTCTGAGTTATCCACTAACTGTGCTAGCTGTGCTTTGTGCATCGTTTATGTCACTAAGTGTTTGTATGTAGTAATGATGTGACAGTATAGAATATGATGCACATGTATGTATGATGCAGTAATCAAAAAGCAGTCAAGTATAATTCAGCACAGTCATTAAGCACTAATTAAAATTAATTAATTGTACGGATACATGCAAATTTGACAGTTGTCACAATTATAATTACTGTACAACGTTAAAACAATTTACAATTAAAGTTTTACGCACAAATTTTTGCAAAATAGGGCCAGTCACGCGAAGGAGAAGTCCATTCACACTAATGGATACTCCACTCGCACGAGTGGGTATCCCACTCGCGCGAACAGACTTCCATTCGCACGAAGGGTCTGTAACTTGATTTATTTCGTACTTTTTCGTATTTAAAGTCTGATCCGAACCCTTTATTACCTCAGAATATTCACACCTTTGTTTACCCACTGTTGGGTAACCGCGGTGTATCAACTCTCATCTAATCAGCTCTCGATTTAGTGGAAAGCTATGCAAAATGGTGAGTATACTCGATCTCATTTTCAATTTTATGCACTTTTGGTGCAACATGTACAATTATACAAAAACACACAATCACTATTAAACTTGTTACAAATCACACTCTATCCACTTTTAACATGAGACTTGTTTTATTCTTGTTAATCTCGCATGCTATGTATACTTGTGTCTATATGCTCATTAACTTTGTAAGCCTACCTTAACAATTATAGTGCCCATATTCTAGTGGTATTGTTAAGTAAACTATGTTACACCATCTTCATTGCAACGATGTTCGGTAATCACGATTGCGTTAAACTCTGGTTTGACATATAGCTTACACTTGTTTAGTATGTTAGTAACAGGATATACATTTTATCATGTTGGATATGAGTAAACTCTTTTCACTATTATGCTATGTTATCAAACTTGTATACTTGCCAACATTTTGTTGATCTCTGTTTTAATACATGTTGCAGGTTGCTAGTTGATGATACAAAGAAACTCATTTAGGGTGGACTTAGATACAAACCTTAAAGATAAACTTATATTTGTTTCATGATGTTTGACGGCTACTCGATGTATTTGAATTTTGAACAATGTATTTCATTTAGTACTTATGAAATTTGGATTATTTAATTATTGTCACAATTAGTGTTATGATGTCTCGAGCAATCTTGTTTTCGTCTCACTCTGATGTTTCCGCCATCGGTTGGGGTGTGACAGATTGGTATCAGAGCCATAACTATAGGGAATTAGGAAAAGTTGCTATGCTTTTGAACTAGTCTATAGTTTAGGAACATCTCTTGTTTGTGCTTAAAACTTCGCTTCCCATCCAAGACGAATCAGCGCCACCCGTATTCGCCCTTCACCTGGATGCTGCAGAAAATAATGGGGAGAGTGGGAGTCGAATCTGGGTCACAAGGAACACCAAGTTTTTTCCCAACCACTCCACCACTACCTCATTGGCATTACTATTATTTCTAGTATGTTAAGTAAGCTATAAGATATATAAAATACTAATGCTTATTCAAAAGAAGATTAATTTGATCTTTGTATTACTAACAAATAGGTCCCCGTAAAATTTGATAAGGTAAATGGGAAATTTGATGTTGTTGCAGGATGTGTAATTAGAAGACAAGCAAGATAGTTGGGTTTGGAGAGTCGGTGATGATCTTGGTTTCACAGTGGCATCAGTCAAGAAGTGGTTACGTGGAGCGGATAATAATAATTCCGGGCGCTTTGGCTTCTCATGGAGTAAGTGAGTTCCTATTAAATGTAATATTTTTATGTGGGGAGCGTTCTTGGATCGCCTTCCTACTAAGGTGGCATTGATGAGACGTGGCATTTGGATAGATAATCAATATTGTGCGTGGTGCGAGAGTAGTGATGAAACTATTGAGCATCTCCTTACGGGTTGCGCTATTGCAGCAGGAATCTGGCAAGGAATTTCGACTTGGTGCAAGATTCCAGGTACGTTTTTGTTTCATGTTAATGATTTGGTGGATTGGCACGAGCACTGCGACACACCCGAGAATAAGAAGATGGTGCTTCATGGGATAATCATAATTGCTTCTTGGAGGATCTGGAAGGCGAGGAACAAAACTATATTCTCGGGTAAGGAGCCGAAGGTTGTGGACATGATTGCAGATATTAAGACGTTGGGATTCTTGTGATATAAACATAGGTTTAAAGGTGGTGTAGTTGATTGGGATAGGTGGTGTTTTTTTGATTTGATGTAATGAATATTGAGGTTTTCGGCTTCCTATTTCCGTCTTGGAAATAGGTGGCTGGTGTTTTTGGTTTTTGTTTTATTGAAAGTTAAGTTTCAAAAAAAGGTAAATGGGAAATTTTAGTATTGTTGTCGCTCATCATAAAGTCATTTTATTATGGTTTTAGGGAGTGTTTGGGATTACTTCTAAAACAGGTTATTGGTGAACATTCCATATATTTTCATTACTCAAAAACTTTAGCCTAATAATATTGGTGATTTTTTGCCAGACATAAGTAGATTTTAGGTGATATAGATTAATATTCCATTTCCTGTATGTATCTAGAAAATTATATTTTGTCTTTAATCACCATCAATTACACTAATTATCCTATTATGTTGTGAAACAACGACCTACTAGCGACTAGTATATGAACTAAAGCGCAAATATCAAAGGAACATAGAGAGAAAGATAGAATAGAGAATTGTTATTCATTGAGAGATCTACACCATATACAAATGCCACTATATATAGGCATATACATTAATACAAAAGAACTTAAAGAGATGAGAGTTATAGGAGTTGTGTATGTGGAAAGTCACCTTATAAATGATGCATTCATAACACTCCCCCTTGACTATCCACATACCTTTAATACGCTTGGTGATGTTGTCTCATTAAAAACCTTGCTAGGAAAACCCAGTGGGACAAAACCTCAGCTAAGGGAAAAAGAGTGCAGCGCGTATTTTCTCCTCCTGATACTTTTGGATCAGGTATGTTGCCTCATTAAAAACCTTACTAAGAAACCCAATGGGACAAAACTTAGTTAAGGGAAAAAGAGTGCAACTTGAATAAGTCTCCCCCTCATTTTAACATGTGTCCTTTAAGTGACGTATGTCCATCTTCCTTGAAAGTCGAATAAAGCCTTTGTAGCGAATGATTTGTTGCTTGATCCCTTAATGTGCAATCCTTTATGTTGAGCAATGTTGTATAATCTTCTAACGAGACTTTAGGTGCCTCTTTCCAAAAATTATCATACATCCACGACTGTGTTTCGTTACATTCCTGCATCTACAAGACTAACCAAACTTGTTTTGATGGGTTAGTAAAATATAATCAAATATTGTTTATACCTAAAATGTTTCTTTGAACTCATTCCAATGTCTCTTTGCTTGACAAAGGTTATATATATCATGTCAATAATCTCAAGTAAAAAATATTATAACCATACATAGCTAGCAAAACATATTAATGCACTTATGCATTTAACGATGGTACTTCTAGAATGAGAATCTCTACTTTTATAGAAGATTATAATAGGCATTTCTTATAATAAATGACTTAACAACCTTTAACATACTTTAAGGTTCAACTATGTCCATACTAAATATCCAAACATCATCTTCTAGATGTACTTGGGGGATTGGTAAAATATAATTACATATATATGCGAACTGCAGTTCGAGTAATAATTAGACTGTGCCAAGGTCATTAAAAAAAATCTCCCTCTAAAAGCTCGACAATTTCTCTCGATGATGCCTAGACATCATCACTGTAAACTGCGATTATAGTGAACTTTTTAAAAGTAGAACGTCGATAAAACATGGTTAATCAAACTTATATCCCTCTTTATGCAAATATCTCGAGTTGTATAACACTCGATCTAACTATTTTAGTCCATACATATTCTATGAACTGGATATAGTACGTTCTTGAGGTTTTGACATCATTAATGCTTCTAGCATTATCAATCCATGAGGGAATTCTTTCCATCTTATCCAAATATGCATGTGTTTTCACTCTTAGAAGTTTTGCTATATAAACTTGCCCTTTTAACACATAGATATATCTATATCATATGCAAAAATATCAAGAACACTTGCTTTTATCTCCAAAATTCATATTGTACTATGTTTGTACACAGTGTACATTGAGATGCCATAATAACCACTTACACATTTTCTATGTATGTTTATTGGAGTATTGGTGCACTATAATTACATCCATAAGGTGTTTCAATTAACCTCTTAAACACTCAAATGCTTTAGGATACTCATGGGGAGTTCCAATTATATTCAATTCAATAACATATACAACATGTATATGTATTCAGATCTGAATTTATATAATAATCATAATATTCTCGAGAACTTATTTTATATGACTTAGTATCAAGTGATACATAACTTTCATAAGACGCGTGTCAATTCTCTTTTATATATTACCAGACTAATAAGATATTGGAAAGTCAATGCATCCACCACTGAAGAATACGTTTTCTCATAATCAATCATAGGTATTTGTGAAAATTCTTGTGCCATCAATTTTGACTTATATCACTTAATTTTATTTTTACATGATTCGCGTAAAGACACTTTTGTATCCAGCATATTTTACAACTTCAGTTGTATGGACTGTTTATGACAAGTGGCACAAATCGGTAATTTCTGTACACTTTAATTATTATTTAATAGAGTAAATGCACGGATAGTCCCTGTGGTTTTGTAAAATAACACCTATAGTCCCCAACTTTTAGAAATTACACCTGTGGTCCCTGTGGTTTGACAGTTTGTTACTCGGATAGTCCCTAGAGTGGATGACGGTTAGTTTTCTCCGTTAAGTTCATTTGAAATTACAAAATTACCCTTGCTTTTATTAAAATATAAAAAAAATATTCACACATATATATATAGCTACATAAACACACTCTCTCTCTCTCTCTTAAACACGCACTAACTATCTATACTCTCTCTCAGGCAAGCCCCCACCACCACCTACCGCCACCAGCACCACCACCTGCCACCATGGCGCCATCCACCCCCACACCTGCACCACCACTGTCAAACCACCGCAACCACAGTCCACCTCTGCAAACTCCACCATAACTGTTCGTTTTGGAAGATGCAAACTAAGATCAAGATTTGGAAGATGCAAACGAGGAGCCACCGGCACCGGAATTGAAGCCCTGATCAGTTTTTTTTTTATATTTGAATCTCCACCATATTGCTTTCTGCAAAGCCGTAAAGCAACACAAACAAGTTATATCTCTTTATCATCGATTTTTGTTTCAGAATCGCAAATTATAGATTCAAGAAATCAAGAATTAGGTTTTTTTTTCTCGATTTTAAGAAGCCGATAACAAGAGTTGTTTGTCCAATTTTTTATTTTGTTCCAGACAACAAGTGTGTAAGTATAGCAACTTTCAGATCTGGCTAATGAGAAAGATGTTCACGAGTTTTTCTGCTTCTCTGGTCAAATTAAGCCCAACCAGAACTGTGAATTAGTTGTTAAGATGATGTTTGTTTTGATTTAGTGGTTCTAGAAGAAGGAAGACTGCAATTGTGATGTAAGAGAATTGAAATTGATGTAACCACAGTGAGGTATGATCCAGGAGAAATTGAAAGCATTGTTTCTTAGGTTTGGAACTGAGCGACGATACACTTTGCATTTGGGTGGCAAATAAGGGTCCATTGTTGTAAACCTCTACACCGTTTCTTGCACTTTAATAATGAGCTTACTATTGGAAACAACCATCATTATTTTAACTGAGTGTTTTTTTCAAATACAGGGCCCGTAGGCCTGTTTCAGAAGAGACGTATCTGATGCGCATTGGTCGGCGATGAAGGGGCGTGGTGGGTGTTTGTCCGGCGGTCAAGGGGTAGGGTGGCTATGGTGACGGTGGGTGTGGCGGCCGTGGCGGTGGGTGGCTGGTCGTTTATATGGGAGGGCTAAATAAGGTGGGTCAGACACTTTTAATAATCTATATTTGTTTTTTTTGTATTTTTTAATTGGAGGGGTAAATAAGTAATTTCAGATGGACTTAACTGAGAAAACTAAGGGACATCTACTTCAGGGACTATCTAAGTAACAACTCATCAAACCACAGGGAGCACCGGTGTAATTTTCAAAAGTTGGGGACTATAGATGTTATTTTTCAAAACCACAGGGACTATCCAAGCATTTTACTCTATTTAATAATTGCAATTATCTGCTTAGATGTCAACATTGTCTGATTACATACTAAGCAAGTGAATTCATGCACGTTGTATACTACAAAATATTGCTTTATGCATAAACGAGAGCGTTGCGTCAGAAATACTAGTAAACTCACCGGTAAGACACAATGTGTCAACAGAACTCCAGAAAGCAGTCAGACATTAGAATTGAGGCCTAGGTGTAGGTCCAATGACAAGAATACATTAAAACCCAAGTGTACATACAAGGGTTTATATATAGACATTACGGAAGCTAAAATACGCACTAGAAAGCACCCGAAACGCACTTTAAGTGCAGAATTTTAATAAATTCAGCTCTAATCAGCTTTTAACAACATAAATATTATGCAAAATTTATGTTTTAACATCCAGAATATTTCCCTAAGTGTCAGGAATCGAAAGTATTGCAAAAGGGTACTTAAAAGACACTAAAAGGTGCAATTTAGCACTTTAACGAACCGGTATATAACCGAACAACCGGATATTACCCGGAACACAAAAATATTGCCAAACACATTGCTTTTATTTTTCTGAGCCAGTTAGGGTCCCTGAACACCCTAACACACCTTATGTTACATAACACACCTAATATCCTAACTAAATATCATTAGATCCTAACTAAATGTAACAAGTTCCATCACCACCCAACCTTATACCCCCCCCCCCCCTCTTTTGACGGTTGCAAGATGGTGGGAAAACCCCCACATTCTTTTGATTATTTTATTCAAATGATGTTGGTTAAAGAAACATAATGTATAGTGGTTAATGTGAACTTTGGATTATAAATAAACACATTGGTCTTAATCATTCCATTTCACAAAACACCTAACAAGCTTTCTTCTCTTCCTCCTTCCTTGCTTGTGGCCGAACCCACACCACCACCATATCACCATCATCAACTTCCTTGCTAGCCATTTTTCATACACTCAAAGGTGCAAGAGGGCATACAAACAAGCTAGGTGCACTCGGAAGCTCAAGGACCACTCTAGTTTTCTTTTATCCACCACTTTTACGCCTTATTTCTTCCCTAGCCTTGTGCTAGTAGTAAGTGCTTAAAAACTTCATCCTGTTCTTATTTTTTAGTGGTTAATAGATGATAGAATGGTAAAATATGAAGAAACTCTAAAGAACATGAACAAGTCTTGAACATAATGGATAAAGAGTGGATAAAGAAAAGATATATGGGTAAATCATGTGAATCTTGTGTAGTTATGATTATTTGATGATGTTTGTTAGTAGAAGTAGGAAGGATCATCATCTAGACATACTAGTTCATGTTTAAGAACATGAACTAGCAAGATGTAAATGCTAGAAGTATGAAGGATGATGAAACCATCCATCCATGAACTTGAAACTTGAATAAATGTAAATTTTCTTGGAAAATAAGGTTACATGCTTGTAGATCTAAAGATCTACAAGTGGTTTTTCGGAAGAACCTAGTGGAAAATACTAGATTGTTAAAAACTCGGATCTTGTATGAACTAAAATCATTTTTAGTAAGTAAACAAGTGTATAAACACTTGTGTAACACAAAAAAAATCCCACAAAGAAATATTTTTGGAAAATAAGACTAGAAGATGTGAAAACGCACTTCCTTTAAAAATAAAGTTTTTAAGAAACTAAACTTATTTTTAAAGATAACAAGACCTACAAAACATGTTAGTAACTTACTACATATTTTTACAAACTTTCAAGTTCATAAGTTGGTGGTTTATGCTTGTTTTGACAAGTTTGGTAAATAAAGATTGTGTTGTTGATATTGTTGTTGATTTTAAAAGAAAATAAACACATGTTTTGAGAACATGGGAAACCTCCATTTTTAGGGGAAACTCTGTCGAATTTTCTATAAATTTTGACACTTAGAAAAATATAAGTTTTTGAGAAACTTATTCCCTAAAAATGTATCTAAGAATATTACCAAGGTTTCCCTAACTTTTGGTAATAAGAAATGATGATTTCTTCAAGATTAAAATTTATATTAAGTATGTATATTTTTGAGAAAAATATATATATTATTTGATCACCAAACTTTGTGCTAGGTGTATGTAGTATGTACTATACGTGATAGTGTATTAGGATTTGAAAATACTCTAATTACTCACGAGAAGTAAAAACACAAAAATACACATACAACGTACAAGATACATAATTCGGGTGCAAAATATAAAAAGACTTATATTTAGTTTTGAGAAATTAATATAAGTAAGACACTTAGTTAAAAATATAAAATATTTTTAACACAAGAATATATACATAAAAGATAGTGACTTGTACTTGTGCGATACAAGTCTAGTGACTAACGTTAAGAAAACACGTATAGGTCATGACGTTAATTAAGCAAATCCGGTGAAGTTTACGACGCAAGGAACGCAAATTTGTGAGTTCATGCTCCCTCTTTTCTTTTAACTGTTTTCAGTTTTATAACTTCGGGGGTGAAATACATGTCACAAATGTTACAATGTTTATAAATGGTATGATACAAAAACAAGAAGCATTCTTGGTGAGAACGAGTACCAAGTATAATGCCTTTTGAGAATACAAGAATACAAGAAGCACTCTTGGTGAGAACGAGTACCAAGTAAGATGCGTTTTTAGAAATGATACGAGAAATCGTGTCACGAATAGGGTACCATAAGCACCATTAATCAACAATATACCTAGACCGCAGAACAAAAGGTTAGATCTAACGGGTGCCGGGCAGCCACACTCTTGAAGAGGACGAGTACCGAGTAGTGCTTTTGTGTCTCAGAATATGCCAACTAGAAAAATGCCTAAGGTTTGGTGACTTCCTATGTCGTGTCACATGTTAATGGTCTTGCAACCCATTAACAATCCTAATACTTACAGGAATACTTTATTTACATAAGATTCATACCATACTAAAACTTGATCTATACTTGAGTACGTGGGGTACACAAGTAAACTTGAATTATACATGAGTACGTGGTGTACACATGAATACTTGATTCATATATGAAAACTTGATTTATACATGACACAAACTATGTTTTCATACAAAGTATACAAACGTGAAATACAAAAACTGCATGAATTCACACCAACATTATGTTGACGTTTTTCCAAAACTCACATGTATTTCAGGTAACTAGAAGTGGATGTGCGCGCGGTCTTGCTTATGCTCTTGGATGTCGTCTATGTTTACGTTTAAATAAAGTTGTAAACTTTCAAGACAATGTTTTATTCTATCTCGTGATGTAAACACTAAACTTATGTTTTCAAATTATGGTATTTGATGTTATTTTTACGAGCATGTAGCATGTTTACCTTTCGTATGCAATGAGAACCTTTCATGATCACACCTCGTGCTTCCGCCGTAGAAAGGGGTGTGACAGATTGGTATCAGAGCTGCGATTGTAGTGAACCAGGATTCCTTCTCGAGTCTAGACTACAATCTCTAGGATCCTTTCACGAAAACAATTTTTCAAAGAGTTTTCATTGCATAAAACGTTCCGCTACCTGAAATTGTTTACATGAGTCAAGAAATGACACTACGAGACTTAGGGTGCACTGGAATAGCACTTATATGTGATTAAGAATTACTTGCAATTATGTGTGATAATTGAAATTTGCATATGCTAGAAGTAGAATGTCACAAGTATACGTGACTTTACCTGAAAACAATGGCCTATCTGAAGGAAGAGATACGAGGATGAAACGAACTGTGCGGACTGTGCAAGGAGTTACGTAATTATGGATGCATACATAATTATGGAACTCAGTGCACAGAAATCACAGCAAGTCTTGACTCGTATAGATTCCCTCAGTGCAAGAAAAGGTCAAACGTGAACACCAGCTTATTAAATACTCTGCTAGAGTAATAATTGTTTGATGTCACTTATGTGGTATATACCTGTGAATATATATACTACTACTGTCTAGTATGACGATATCAAACAACTGTCTAACCCTGTCGTGTTATGTTCTATCAGAACATGGCACCCAGGAAAGCTGTGAACGCTCGTGATCAACCTCCTCCTCCCCCACTGCCAAGAACTGCTGAAGAGCTAAATGTTCTACTGGAAGAAAGGATCTCCGCTGCTATCGCCCAATACGAGGCAAACTGAACCCAAGACAGTGGCAGACCAAGCAACGCTAGACGCAATGGGAATGGAGATTCGTCGGGAGGAAACACAGCTCAAGGCTGCACTTTCAAGCAGTTTCTCGACTGCAAACCATTGAACTACGACGGCACAGGAGGTGCAGTAGCGTTTGTGCGCTGGACGGAGAAGACTGAAGCTACTATCCGCATGAGCAGTGTACCGCGGATCAACAAGTCACCTTTGCTACTGGGTTATTCGTCGATGAAGTTCTGACTTGGTGGAACTTGCAAGTCCAAACTTTGGGCGATGATGCCGCTTATGGCCTAACTTGGGATGAACTTAAGGAAAGAATGAGAGAGAAGTATTGCTCTCGTGCTGAACTCCAAAGACTGGAAACGGAGTTCTGGCACTTGACCATGGAAGGTGCTGACATTGATGGTTATACTCGAAGGTTCCACGATCTGTCTAGAGTGCTTCCCTACATGGTGACTCCCGAATTCAATCGCGTTGAACGCTACATTTGGGGATTGGCCTCAGAATTCCGTGGCATGGTAACTTCGGCCAAACCTCAAATAATCACCGAGGCTGTAACTCTGGCTGTCAGCCATACAGAAGATTATGTTCGTATGAAGAAGCTATCACTGAACCCAACAGAAAAGACCGAGACGCATGCCGAGTCGTCCGGCGACAAGAAAAGGAAACACACAAACTTGAATCAAGCAACTGGCAACAACAAGGGTTTCAGCAAGAAGCGCGACACTAACCCGCCTCAGGAGACGAAAACCCTTGCAACCAAAGGATACCAAGGCACCATGCCTAAATGCCAAAAATGTAAGTATCATCATGAAGGAGCTTATCGCATTCCAAGGTGCGACAAATGTGGTAGGTTGGGTCATCAAGCAGAAGACTGTTGGGGAAAAGGAAAGAACCGGAATGGAAATGGTGCTGGTAACAAGAATGGTAACAGGAAGGGGCGGAACCAAGGATGCTTCAGTTGTGGAAGCAATGATCATTTCATGAAGGACTGCCCAAAGGGAAACAACGCTCAGGCTCGAGCATTTGTGATTGGAACAAAGAACGCACGCGAGGACCCTAATGTGGTCACTGGTACGTTTCTCATTAACAATCACTTTGCATACATATTATTTGACACTGGCAGTCACACCCCGACCACGTAAAACATCAAATCGTGGTGGAAACGTCGGGGAGTGTTGTAACAGAATTATTGTTTCACAACCATGGCATTTAAAAGTTATGTTTTATTCATTCAACAAAGAGTTGCATTGTCTTAAGATAACTGAAACGAAGAGTACATTACATAATTAAACTAGTTCTATCTTTATTTTAAGTCTCTTAGGCACAGGTCCGCCCTAGTGTGTCACGAACATCCTAAGCAGCAGCTCCTGAAACACATGTGAAAATAGGTATGTCAGCATAAAAATGCCTGTGAGATACATAGGTTTTATGAAAATAGGATTCATGACTTGAGTTTAGAGAAAAGTTTAATGAAAATCAGTCATGAACCTTGTTAAATGTTTTGTTTATTAAATCATTTGAAAAACGATAGCAAAATCAGATGATATGTATATATATAAAAGGATAGTGTATGTTTATAAGAATAACCAAGTAAAAAAAGAGTTTAAATAAACCAAGTTATTTGTGAAACAATGTTTAAGTGAAAAAGTGTTGTAAAATGTAATATGTTTAAACTGAAGTGGTTTAAATAACGTTACGATATGTAATATCATACAAACACTTATATGTAGGAAGTACCAGCGGCGTATCCACCATGTTTGTATCATATTACACATGCCTCGTTATTTAAGTCACTCAAACAAACCAACAATTTAAAATACCCATGTCTTAGTCTAATAGTCAAATGTCATAGTATAAACCAAGTTGAATATAAGTCATGTAATGAGTAAACAAAAGTTATGTATGGTAAGTAAAATGAGACTACTTAAACCACAAGTAAAAATGTACAAAACAAAGTATTTTGAATAAATCAAAAGTTATGTTTTGTAAGATAAATACATGTTTTACTGATACAAACACTTATGTGGTAAGTTAACGCATTACATTCAAGCCTTGAGATAGCAGGATAACCTTAGAGTAAAGATTATCAAAGTTAAATGTTTTCGGATTCAGTCATTCCTTACACCCAAACAAACCTAGGATGTCAGGAATGGGATTTGTCAAGTCCTATGGTACCATTACTTACTACCGAGCGGCGTAACTAATGTTAATGAATGTAGTTTAGACCCGTTGAACAAACCAAATGTCATATCAAATTGTAAACATGTGATGAAAGTAATGTACTAAGTATGCTAAGTTAACATACAAAGCAGAAAAGTCATGTAAATCAATGTGCTAAATATGCTTAGTTAACATATAAAGCAGAAAAAGATGTATTGTAAATCAATGTGCTAAATATGCTAAGTGAACATACATAGCAAAAGAAAATGAAATTATGTATTAAAAGTGTACTATTGAACATAGTAAGTATATGATATGAAAACATGAAAATAACAAGTAGGCACATGTGTTTCACCCCAAAATGTTTGGAAAATAGTAAAAGAGGGGTCTATGTACTCACTTGAGATTGCTCAATAGACTTTGGATATCCACCAAGAAAGCTAGAAGATTACAGAATCAAACGGCACCTTATATAGGTAACTACATTAATAAACGGACCTAATCGGAGGATCGGGTAGCATAAGGGTTCGTAAACCAAATGAGTGTAGGAACTCATGTAATATGGTTTAACAAAGCCTACATACTAAAGCGAAACCTAGCCTAAGTGCTCTTGACCCGTTACGACCCGTTTAGGTAGCTTATGCTACTTTAACGCGTCGTTCGCGTAAAACGTGTTTGGACCGCCTAACTAGCCCTATGACAAGTAAGATATGCCTTAACATGTTTAATATTGTTGTTAATTCAGTTTAGATGGTAAAAGTTATGTTACATAGGCTTAAAATGAATTTTAACGTAAAAAGGGCATTTTGGTAATTTACCTAAGGCATATATGCTACCTATCATACAACTATTTAAACGACGTGACCATAAGGTATAACCTCGGAAGGTTATTCCCTATACAACTATGGTCACCTAAAGTGTTTGGTCGGATCCTAATGATTGACCAAATGGGTCGGGTTCGAAAGCATAAGCGATTTATTAGATCGCTTACCCTTACGACCCTAAATAAGCACAAATCTAAAAGTGACGAGCTAAACATGCTAGAACATGTTTAGTCAAGTTAGAAAACAGGTTTTGGTATCAAAACAAACGGTTTTGATACCCTAGAGTAGTTTGGTTACAAAATACGCACGAACACGCATTTTGCCCGAAACTACGACTCGTCACTGAGCCTAGATAACGTGGTAATCAGTAGGTATAGTCACTAGGGGCTATAACCATCGTGATTACGCTCACGTTATGAAGTTCAAACGAACTTCACGTTGACCATAAATTGGTCAATGCCGAAAGTCAAACACAGTTTGACTTTAACGCTAAAACGAACGATAAACGCGAAAGAATACTTACAGAAGGTCCCCGCAAGATTCGAACCCGATTCACTCTCAGGTAGGAAGCATACACTTCCACTTAGAGAGTGTAGAATCAGATTCAAATGTGAGGGAAATGGGCAAGACAAGGTGGGTATTTATAGGTGTAGCACTACCGTTAAGATCATTTCTTGGAGAAGGGGGCACGATCTAGGCCGTACACTTGCCACATTCTGATTTGGTACCTTGACGGGCACACAAACCAGCCCATAGAAACCCAAAAACCATGTGCACAAGTGGGTAAAAGCTGGATCAAGCTGGAAACAACATTCTGCTGTCTGGGGAAGCCTTACGCACCGTAAGGGATGGCTTGCGGTGCGCAAGCCATCAACTTTGGCAGAATTACAATTTTAGTCCCTGTCATGCATTAAAGTCATTTCTGACACGTTTAAGGCCCGTTAACCCCATTTCAAAGCTCTAAAATGAAGTTAAAGTATAGGGAACTTAAAATGTGCTCAAAAATATCTCAGATGTCGGTTCGTTTGGCCGTACAATCGCGATGTTCGCTTAATTACGACGGAATGCGCATAAGCGCGAAAAACGATCCAAATGACGCGACGAAAGGATTTTTCTCATGCCAAACACTAAAATAAAATATTTTAGTGCTTACATAAATTTTTGGATGTTCGGATGTATTCAGAACGTAAGTTATGCGCGAAAATGCAAACTTATGCACTTTCTGACGCTTTTAGTCCCTGAATGAACCAAAAGTTTATTTTAGCACACCGAACCCCTCAAAACCTATTTCTAAGCTATGTAAAGGATATTTATGGTATGTTTAACTTATGGTCATGTTCCGGAATGTCTGTTACAGTTCAAATTGGCATACTTTTGCAGTTTGTCAAATTTAGTCCCTGTAGGCGAATTAACTAGATTTTGCCATACCGAAGCCTTCAAAACTTATTTCTAAGTTATGTAAAGGTTATTTAAGGTATGTTAAGCATATGTGGATGTTCCGGAGTATTTTTCGCATTAAACTGATTACGTTTACGCACCAGTTTGCGTATAACTCTCCAGAAAGCGATATAGAGTTTGAAAATTGAATAAAAACCGAAACATGAAAAAATGTAAAACATAAACAAACAAACATTGGGATCAAATAAATTTATTTCATTGATAACTGAATTGTCTACAATGATTACAAGCACAGATGTCACAGTCTCCCCTACTTGTGGAAATTTCGTCCCGAAATTTGTTTAGAGGAAACTCGTGAGAAAAGATGCGGATACTTCGCCTTCATTTGATCTTCGCGTTCCAAAGTAAACTCAGGTCCATGCTTAGATTCCCAGCGAACTTTAACCAAAGGAATGCACTTGCGTTTAAGCCATTTGACCATACGGTCCATGATTTCCACAGGTTTCTCAACAAAATGTAGTGTTTTATCAACACGAATTTCGTCAAGTGGTATGTGGAGGTTCTCATCAGCTAAACACTTCTTGAGGTTGGACACGTGGAAGGTTGGATGAACATTTCCAAGTTCAGGAGGTAACTCAAGTCTATAGGCTACCTTACCGATTCTTTCGACGATCTTGAATGGTCCAACATATCTAGGTGCAAGTTTTCCTGTCTTTCCAAATCTGATCACACCTTTCCAAGGTGAGACCTTAAGTAATACACGATCACCGACTTGAAAATCCAAGGGCTTGAGTTTTGGGTCCGTGTAACTCTTTTGACGGCTTCTAGCTGTCTTAAGGTTATCATGAACTTTCTTAATCTTCTCAGTTGTCTCTAAAATGAGGGCAGGTCCAGTAAGCTGAGCCTCGCCGTTCTCATTCTAGCAGACTGGTGAACGACATTTTCGACCATAGAGAGCCTCGAAAGGAGCCATGTTGATGCTGGAGTGATAACTGTTGTTGTAGGAGAATTCAATCAACGGAAGATGTGAATCCCAACTACCACCAAAATCGATCACACAAGCTCTAAGCATATCCTCCAGAGTCTGGACTGTTCTTTCAGATTGACCATCCGATTGCGGATGATAAGCAGTGCTCAGATTAAGTTGGGTCCCCATAGCAGATTGCATGGCTCTCCAAAAATGAGAAGTGAAACGAGCATCTCAGTCAGAAATGATGTTCAAAGGAACACCATGTCGAGCTACAATTTCATCCACATAGATTTTAGCAAGTTTGTCAGGAGAAAAATCCTCATGGATTGCCAAGAAATGCGCTGACTTTGTAAGACGATCAACAACTACCCAGATGGCATCATGACCTTTCTTAGTGCGTGGAAGTTTGGTAATGAGATCCATAGTGATGTTTTCCCATTTCCAAACAGGGATCTCTGGTTGCTCCAAAAGACCAGAAGGATGTTGGTGTTCAGCCCTGACCTTAAGACAAGTAAGGCATTTTGAAACGTACAAGGCAATGTCCTTCTTCATACCAGGCCACCAATACTGAGTACGAAGATCCTTATACATTTTGTCTGAGCCAGGATGGACAGAATAACGTGACTTATGAGCTTCATCCATAAGCAGGGTGCGAAGACCATCTTGGCTTGGGACCCACAAACGGTCCATGAAATAATAAGATCCATTGTCTTTCAAAACAAGATCATGCTTAATGTGATAGGGTAATTCCTTACCCATCAAGTCTTGTGAAACACAAGCATGTTGAGCCTGAGAAATGCGGGCATGAATATCAGCTCGAGCCTGAATATCAGATTGAACACGAACACAATGAAGCTTGATATGTTCTTTACGACTCAAGGCATCGGCTACGACATTCGCCTTACCAGGGTGGTAGCGAATTTCGCAGTCATAGTCGTTTAGAAGCTCAACCCTAACGTCTTTGCCTCATGTTGAGTTCTTTCTGATTAAAGATATGCTGAAGACTTCTGTGGTAAGTGAAAACCACGCATTTTGTACCGTACAAATAGTGTCTCCAGATTTTAAGAGCGAAGACAACTGCACCCAACTCAAGATCATGAGTGGTGTAGTTTTTCTCGTGCACCTTCAATTGCCTTGATGTATAGGCTATGAATTTGTTCCTTTGCATCAGAACACAGCCAAGTCCTAATTTCGATTCGTCACAATAAACGATGAAATCATCATTGCCTTTGGGCAAAGATAGGATAGGTGCATCACAAAGCTTCTGCTTCAAGGTCTGAAACGCTTCTTCTTGTTTGGAACCCCATTCAAAGGGTTTATTCTTCTGAGTTAGAGCAGTTAGGGGAACTGCAATCTTTGAGAAATTTTTGATGAAGCGGCGGTAATAACCCGCAAGACCAAGAAATGAACGAACTTCAGTAGGAGTAGTAGGCGTATCCCAATCCTTAATCGCGCTGATCTTGGAGGGATCTACATGAATACCTTGTTCGTTGACGATATGTCCTAAAAAATGAACTTCTTTAAGCCAGAATTCACACTTGGAGAATTTGGCGAAAAGTTGCTCTTTCTTTAGGAGTTCCAGAGTAAGACGAAGATGTTGCTCATGATCAGCTTGCGTCTTAGAATAAATCAAGATGTAATCAATAAAAACGATGATGAACTTATCTAAATAAGGCCTGCAGACCCTATTCATCAAGTCCATGAAAACAGCAGGAGCATTAGTCAAACCGAATGGCATAACTGTGAATTCATAATGCCCATAACGAGTGCGGAACGCTGTCTTGGGAATATCTTCATCATGCACGCGAAGTTGATGATATCCAGAACGAAGATCAATCTTCGAGAAATAAGAAGCGCCTTGTAGCTGATCAAAGAGACCATCGATGCGAGGTAGGGGATATCGATTCTTGATGGTGAGCTTGTAAGCTCACGGTAATCGATGCACATCCTGAAGGATCCATCCTCCTTCTTGACAAAAAGAACGGGAGCACCCCAGGGTGAAAAGCTAGGACGGATAAAACCTTTGTCAGAAAGCTCTTGAAGCTGTTTAGACAGTTCTTGCATCTCAGACGGTGCAAGATGATATGGAGCTCTGGCAATAGGATTTGCACCAGGTACGAGATCAATACGGAACTCGACTTGGCGTGCTGGGGTAATCCAGGTAACTCTTCTGGAAATAGCTCTAGATAGTCCCGAACAACAGGAATATCTTGAATGGACTTACCTTTGTCCTTATCTGCTGTAACATGTGCCAAGAAGGCCACATAGTTCTTTTGCAGATACTTCCGAGCTTGAAAACAAGACATGAGCTTGAGACTACTAGCAGGTTTCTTACCACGAACCTGTAGGATCTCCCCTGACGAAAGCGGCAAACGAATGATCTTCTCAAAACAAACTAACTCTGCGCGATGCTTGGCTAACCAATCCATACCCACTATAATGTCGAAACTTCCAAGTTGCATTGGCGTGAGGTCGATGGGGAAAAGATGGTTATTAAGGTTCAATTGGAAATTGCGAAGGACAGAATCAAGAACAATGGGTTCACCACTGGCAACCTCTACTGTCAAGGGTTTACCTAGTTTCGTTCTAGACACGCGAAGCAATGGCTCAAAAGATAACGACACAAAACTCTTATCGGCACCATAATCAAAAAGAATAGTTGCAGGTTGGTATGTTTAAAGGATATTTATGGTATGTTTAACTTATGGTCATGTTCCGGAATGTCTGTTACAGTTCAAATTGGCATACTTTTGCAGTTTGTCAAATTTAGTCCCTGTAGGCAAATTAACTAGATTTTGCCATACCAAAGCCTTCAAAACTTATTTCTAAGTTATGTAAAGGTTATTTAAGGTATGTTAAGCATATGTGGATGTTCCGGAGTATTTTTCGCGTTAAACTGATTACGTTTACGCACCAGTTTGCGTATAACTCTCCAGAAAGCGATATAGAGTTTGAAAATTGAATAAAGACCGAAACATGAAAAAATGTAAAACATAAACAAACAAACATTGGGATCAAATAACTTTATTTCATTGATAACTGAATTGTCTACAATGATTACAAGCACAGATGTCACAGTCTCCCCTACTTGTGGAAATTTCGTCCCGAAATTTGTTTAGAGGAAACTCGCGAGAAAAGATGCGGATGCTTCGCCTTCATTTGATCTTCGCGTTCCCAAGTAAACTCAGGTCCACGCTTAGATTCCCAGTGAACTTTAACCAAAGGAATGCGCTTGCGTTTAAGCCATTTTACCATACGGTCCATGATTTCCTCAGGTTTCTCAACAAAATGTAGTGTTTTATCAACACGAATTTCGTCAAGTGGTATGTGGAGGTTCTCATCAGCTAAACACTTCTTGAGGTTGGACACGTGGAAGGTTGGATGAACATTTCCAAGTTCAGGAGGTAACTCAAGTCTATAGGCTACCTTACCGATTCTTTCGACGATCTTGAATGGTCCACCATATCTAGGTGCAAGTTTTCCTGTCTTTCCAAATCTGATCAGACCTTTCCAAGGTGAGACCTTAAGTAATACACGATCACCGACTTGAAAATCCAAGGGCTTGCATTTTGAGTCCGCGTAACTCTTTTGACGGCTTCTAGCTGTCTGAAGGATATCACGAACTTTCTTAATCTTGTCAGTTGTCTCTAAAATGAGGGCAGGTCCAGTAAGCTGAGCCTCACCGATCTCATTCCAGCAGACTGGTGAACGACATTTTTGACCATAGAGAGCCTCGAAAGGAGCCATGTTGATGCTGGAGTGATAATTGTTGTTGTAGGAGAATTCAATCAACGGAAGATGTGAATCCCAACTACCACCAAAATCGATCACACAAGCTCTAAGCATATCCTCTAGAGTCTGGATTGTTCTTTCAGATTGACCATCCGATTGCGGATGATAAGCAGTGCTCAGATTAAGTTGGGTCCCCATAGCAGATTGCATGGTTCTCCAAAAATGAGAAGTGAAACGAGCATCTCTGTCAGAAATGATGTTCAAAGGAACACCATGTCGAGCTACAATTTCATCCACATAGATTTTAGCAAGTTTGTCAGCAGAAAAATCCTCACGGATTGCCAAGATATGCGCTGACTTCGTAAGACGATCAACAACTACCCAGATGGCATCATGACCTTTCTTAGTGCGTGGAAGTTTGGTAATGAGATCCATAGTGATGTTTTCCCATTTCCAAACTGGGATCTCTGGTTGCTCCAAAAGACCAGAAGGATGTTGGTGTTCAGCCTTGACCTTAAGACAAGTAAGGCATTTTGAAACGTACAAGGCAATGTCCTTCTTCATACCAGGCCACCAATACTGCGTACGAAGATCCTTATACATTTTGTCTGAGCCAGGAAGGACAGAATAACGTGACTTATGAGCTTCATCCATAAGCAGGGTGCGAAGACCATCTTGGCTTGGGACCCACAAACGGTCCATGAAATAATAAGATCCATTGTCTTTCAAAACAAGATCATGCTTAATGTGATAGGGTAATTCCTTACCCATCAAGTCTTGTGAAACACAAGCATGTTGAGCCTGAGAAATGCGGGCTTGAATATCAGCTCGAGCCTGAATATCAGATTGAACACGAACACAATGAAGCTTGATAGGTTCTTTACGACTCAAGGCATCGGCTACGACATTCGCCTTACCAGGGTGGTAGGGAATTTCGTAGTCATAGTCGTTTAGAAGCTCAACCCAACATCTTTGCCTCATGTTGAGTTCTTTCTGATTAAAGATATGCTGAAGACTTCTGTGGTAAGTGAAAACCACGCATTTTGTACCATACAAATAGTGTTTCCAGATTTTAAGAGCGAAGACAACTGCACCCAACTCAAGATCATGAGTGGTGTAGTTTTTCTCGTGCACCTTCAATTGCCTTGATGCATAGGCTATGACTTTGTTCCTTTGCATCAGAACACAGCCAAGTCCTAATTTCGATGCGTCACAATAAACGATGAAATCATCATTGCCTTCGGGAAAAGATAGGATAGGTGCATCACAAAGCTTCTGCTTCAAGGTCTGAAACGCTTCTTCTTGTTTGGAACCCCATTCAAAGGGTTTATTCTTCTGAGTTAGAGCAGTTAGGGGAACTGCAATCTTTGAGAAATTTTCGATGAAGCGGCGGTAATAACCCGCAAGACCAAGAAATGAACGAACTTCAGTAGGAGTAGTAGGCGTATCCCAATCCTTAATCGCGCTGATCTTGGAGGGATCTACATGAATACCTTGTTCGTTGACGATATGTCCTAAAAATTGAACTTCTTTAAGCCAGAATTCACACTTGGAGAATTTGGCGAAAAGTTGCTCTTTCTTTAGGAGTTCCAGAGTAAGACGAAGATGTTGCTCATGATCAGCTTGCGTCTTAGAATAAATGAAGATGTCATCAATAAAAACGATGATGAACTTATCTAAATAAGGCCTGCAGACCCTATTCATCAAGTCCATGAAAACAGCAGGAGCATTAGTCAAACCGAATGGCATAACTGTGATTTCATAATGCCCATAACGAGTGCGGAACGCTATCTTGGGAATATCTTCATCATGCACGTGAAGTTGATGATATCCAGAACGAAGATCAATCTTCGAGAAATAAGAAGCGCCTTGTAGCTGATCAAAGAGACCATCGATGCGAGGTAGGGGATATCGATTCTTGATGGTGAGCTTGTTAAGCTCACGGTAATCGATGCACATCCTGAAGGATCCATCCTCCTTCTTGACAAAAAGAACGGGAGCACCCCAGGGTGAAAAGCTAGGACGGATAAAACCTTTCTCAGAAAGCTCTTGAAGCTGTTTAGACAGTTCTTGCATCTCAGACGGTGCAAGACGATATGGAGCTCTGGCAATAGGATTTGCACCAGTTACGAGATCAATACGGAACTCAACTTGGCGTGCTGGGGGTAATCCAGGTAACTCTTCAGGAAATAGCTCTGGATAGTCCCGAACAACAGGAATATCTTGAATGGACTTACCTTTGTCCTTATCTGATGTAACATGTGCCAAGAAGGCCACATAGTTCTTTCGCAGATACTTCCGAGCTTGAAAACAAGACATGAGCTTGAGACTACTAGCAGGTTTCTCACCACGAACCTGTAGGATCTCCCCTGACGAAAGCGGCACACGAACGATCTTCTCAAAAAAACTAACTCTGCGCGATGCTTGGCTAACCAGTCCATACCCACTTAATGTTGAAGCTTCCAAGTTGCATTGGCGTGAGGTCGATGGGGAAAAGATGGTTATTAAGGTTCAATTGGAAATTGCGAAGGACAGAATCAAGAACAATGGGTTCACCACTGGCAACCTCTACTGTCAAGGGTTTACCTAGTTTCGTTCTAGACACGCGAAGCAATGGCTCAAAAGATAACGACACAAAAATCTTATCGGCACCAGAATCAAAAAGAACAGTTGCAGGTTGGTTATTAACAGAGAATGTACCGTTAACCACTTCATTGTCTGCTTGCGCCTCTTGTGCATTCATGTTGAAGACTCGACCTCGAGCCTGAGCCTGAGCTGGATTCGCATTCACCAATCTTGGGCATTGATTATGGTAGTGGGTCAGATCCCCACAATTATAACAAGAACCTGGTGGGTAGTGAGGTCGTGCAGCTTGACGTTGTTGTTGAGCAAGAGGCTGAGCAACTTGTTGAGCCGGGTTCTGAACTGTCCGATTCTGATTGGCAGGGATGCGGCAGGTGTCAGCAAGATGACCAGATCTTCCATAGTTGGTACACTGACGACACTGGAGGTGTGGTTGATGATGACCGTTACATCTGTTGCACAAAGGTGCATTGCCAAGATAAGGTTTCTTGGCAGGCGGTTGCGCAGGCTGATTTGGAGCAGCTTGATTTGCCTGTGCAGTAACGGCGTAGTTTTGGGAAGCCTTACGCTTCCTTGACCCCCTTGAGGAACCAGAATCCTTACCCTTCTTGTTCTTACCCTTCTTACTCTCACTCTGATCAGACACCTGCTTCTTACACTTGTCCCCCTTTCTATGCAGCTTACCCCTTCGAATCTGTGACTCAGTCAATGTCGCAGATAGCTCGATTGCCTGAAGGATTGTGGTAGGGTTACTACCAGTAACGGTGTCTTGTATGGAGTCAGGCAGACCATCGATATACCTCTCGATAGCCTTCTCGAGTGGGGTAACCATTGTTGGGCATAACAAACTCAGCTCCTCAAATCTATCAGTATGCGCCCTGTGCTCGCCACTATCCTGTTTCAGATTATCAAACTCCCTTTCCAAAGCTCGCAGCTCATGACGAGGACAAAACTCCCTCATCATAAGAGTCCTAAGTTCAGCCCATGTTTGTGCTAAAGCAACCTCAGCACCACGGTCTCTCATAACCCCGTTCCACCATGTAAGCGCCCTCTTCTGAAACACACTGGAAGCAAACTCGACTTTGCGATTATCAGGACACTGAACGTGACGGAAAGTATTCTCAATGCTCTCGAACCATTGAAGAAGCCCAGTTGCTCCCTCAGTACCACTAAACTTGAGTGGTTTAGCCGAGTTAAAATTCTTGAAATTGCATGGAGCATTATTGTTGTTGTTGGCTTGGTTCCATTGAGCAATAAGATTTGGGAATGCAGCAGCCATTTGCTGCGCGATGATTTCCGCCAGTTCGGCATTTAGTATCGGATTTTCGCGTCGAGGAGGCATTCTAAAAGAGGAAACATTAGAGGAATGAGTGAGATGTTTAGATGAAAAGAATGAGGTGAAACAAAAATCAACAAAGGCAAAGATGGTGGTCATTCGTCCGTATCACAAAGCAAACAAACGACACACAGTGACTAATCAAAGTATATGGGTCCAAAAATAATGCTTAGCGAAGACATGCTCGCCTGTAAGTGAACACTCACCCTAAGAGTTCCCAGGTAAGAGTGACTGGTCCGATTATGTGGATTTGTACGAACACTCTAGCCTTAGACAGAAAACCCAGGGTGCAGGCATTCACTCTTCCAGTTTTCACGTGTTCACATTGTTTAGAACACAAGACTTTGATGAGATTTTGAAAACTTGGAAGGCACAAGGCCAAAAATCAAACAGGAAAGGTTCAAAACCTTACAGCAAATCATTTAAAAACAAATGATAAATTTTTAAAATCATTTGAAAAATCAAAAAGTTCAAAACCATATAATAAAGCATAAAAACAGATGTTTAATTTTTTAAAAATCGTTTCGGAAAATTGGGTTCTTGTTTTGGTGATCACCTAAGGATAGGTGAAGTGCATGTTTTAAAATCTAAACACAAGACAACTTGTGTTGGGGTCCTAGAAAGGTTATAGTCTAGGTCAACGCATTACTAATAACCTAATTCCCTATAACCATTGGCTCTGATACCAACTCTTCTGTCACACCCCGACCACGTAAAACATCAAATTGTGGCGGAAACGTCGGGGAGTGTTGTAACAAAATTATTGTTTCACAACCATGGCATTTAAAAGTTATGTTTTATTCATTCAACAAAGAGTTGCATTGTCTTAAGATAACTGAAACGAAGAGTACGTTACATAATTAAACTAGTTCTATCTTTATTTTAAGTCTCTAAGGCACAGGTCCGCCCTAGTGTGTCACGAACATCCTAAGCAGCAGCTCCTGAAACACATGTGAAAATAGGTATGTCAGCATAAAAATGCCTGTGAGATACATAGGTTTTATGAAAATATGATTCATGACTTGAGTTTAGAGAAAAGTTTAATGAAAATCAGTCATGAACCTTGTTAAATGTTTTGTTTTATAAATCATTTGAAAAACGATAGCAAAATCAGATGATATGTATATATATAAAAGGATAGTGTATGTTTATAAGAATAACCAAGTAAAAAAAGAGTTTAAATAAACCAAGTTATTTGTGAAACAATGTTTAAGTGAAAAAGTGTTGTAAAATGTAATATGTTTAAACTGAAGTGGTTTAAATGACGTTACGATATGTAATATCATACAAACACTTATATATAGGAAGTACCAGCGGCGTATCCACCATGTTTGTATCATATTACACATGCCTCGTTATTTAAGTCACTCAAACAAACCAACAATTTAAAATACCCATGTCTTAGTCTAATAGTCAAATGTCATAGTATAAACCAAGTTGAATATAAGTCATGTAATGAGTAAACAAAAGTTATGTATGGTAAGTAAAATGAGACTACTTAAACCACAAGTAAAAATGTACAAAACAAAGTATTTTGAATAAATCAAAAGTTATGTTTTGTAAGATAAATACATGTTTTACTGATACAAACACTTATGTGGTAAGTTAACGCATTACATTCAAGCCTTGAGACAGCAGGATAACCTTAGAGTAAAGATTATCAAAGTAATATGTTTTCGGATTCAGTCATTCCTTACACCCAAACAAACCTAGGATGTCAGGAATGAGATTTGTCAAGTCCTATGGTACCATTACTTACTACCGAGCGGTGTAGCTAATGTTAATGAATGTAGTTTAGACCCGTTGAACAAACCAAATGTCATATCAAATTGTAAACATGTGATGAAAGTAATGTACTAAGTATGCTAAGTTAACATACAAAGCAGAAAAGTCATGTAAATCAATGTGCTAAATATGCTTAGTTAACATATAAAGCAGAAAAAGATGTATTGTAAATCAATGTGCTAAATATGCTAAGTGAACATACATAGCAAAAGAAAATGAAATTATGTATTAAAAGTGTACTATTGAACATAGTAAGTATATGATATGAAAACATGGAAAACATGAAAATAACAAGTAGGCACATGTGTTTCACCCCAAAATGTTTGGAAAACAGTAAAAGAGGGGTCTATGTACTCACTTGAGATTGCTCAATAGACTTTGGATATCCACCAAGCAAAGCTAGAAGATTACAGAATCAAACGGCACCTAATATAGGTAACTACATTAATAAACGGACCTAATCGGAGGATCGGGTAGCATGAGGGTTCATAAACCAAATGAGTGTAGGAACTCATGTAATATGGTTTAACAAAGCCTACATACTAAAGTGAAACCTAGCCTAAGTGCTCTTGACCCGTTACGACCCGTTTAGGTAGCTTATGCTACTTTAACGCGTCGTTCGCGTAAAACGCGTTTGGACCGCCTAACTAGCCCTATGACAAGTAAGATATGCCTTAACATGTTTAATATTGTTGTTAATTCAGTTTAGATGGCAAAAGTTATGTTACATAGGCTTAAAATGAATTTTAACGTAAAAAGGGCATTTTGGTAATTTACCTAAGGCATATATGTTACCTATCATACAACTATTTAAACGACGTGACCATAAGGTATAACCTCGGAAGGTTATTCCCTATACAACTATGGTCACCTAAAGTGTTTGGTCGGATCCTAATGATCGACCAAATGGGTCGGGTTCGAAAGCATAAGCGATTTATTAGATCGCTTACCCTTACGACCCTAAATAAGCACAAATCTAAAAGTGACGAGCTAAACATGCTAGAACATGTTTAGTCAAGTTAGAAAACAGGTTTTGGTATCAAAACAAACGGTTTTGGTATCAAAACAAACGGTTTTGATACCCTAGAGTAGTTTGGTTACAAAATACGCACGAACACGCATTTTGCCCGAAACTACGACTCGTCACTGAGCCTAGATAACGTGGTAATCAGTAGGTATAGTCACTAGGGGCTATAACCATCGTGATTACGCTCACGTTATGAAGTTCAAACGAACTTCGCGTTGACCATAAACTGGTCAATGCCGAAAGTCAAACACAGTTTGACTTTAACGCTAAAACGAACGATAAACGCTAAAACGAACGATAAACCCGATTCACTCTCAGGTAGGAAGCATACACTTCCACTTAGAGAGTGTAGAATCAGATTCAAATGTGAGGGAAATGGGCAAGACAAGGTTGGTATTTATAGGTGTAGCACTACCGTTAAGATCATTTCTTGGAGAAGGGGGCACGATCTAGGCCGTACACTTGCCACATTCTGATTTGGTACCTTGATGGGTACACAAACCAGCCCATAGAAACCCAAAAACCATGTGCACAAGTGGGTAAAAGCTGGATCAAGCTGGAAACAACATTCTGCTGTCTAGGGAAGCCTTACGCACCGTAAGGGATGGCTTGCGGTGCGCAAGCCATCAACTTTGGCAGAATTACAATTTTAGTCCCTGTCATGCATTAAAGTCATTTCTGACACGTTTAAGGCCCGTTAACCCCATTTCAAAGCTATAAAATGAAGTTAAAGTATAGGGAACTTAAAATGTGCTCAAAAATATCTCATATGTCGGTTCGTTTGGCCGTACAATCGTGATGTTCGCTTAATTACGACGGAATGCGCATAAGCGCGAAAAACGATCCAAATGACGCGACGAATGGATTTTTCTCATGCCAAACACTAAAATAAAATATTTTAGTGCTTACATAAATTTTTGGATGTCCGGATGTATTCAGAACGTAAGTTATGCGTGAAAATGCAAACGTATGCACTTTCTGACGCTTTTAGTCCCTGAATGAACCAAAAGTTTATTTTAGCACACCGAACCCCTCAAAGCCTATTTCGAAGCTATGTAAAGGATATTTATGGTATGTTTAACTTATGGTCATGTTTCGGAATGTCTGTTACAGTTCAAATTGGCATACTTTTGCAGTTTGTCAAATTTAGTCCCTGTAGGCGAATTAACTAGATTTTGCCATACCAAAGCCTTCAAAACTTATTTCTAAGTTATGTAAAGGTTATTTAAGGTATGTTAAGCATATGTGGATGTTCCGGAGTATTTTTCGCGTTAAACTGATTACGTTTACGCACCAGTTTGCGTATAACTCTCTAGAAAGCGATATAGAGTTTGAAAATTGAATAAAAACCGAAACATGAAAAAATGTAAAACATAAACAAACAAACATTGGGATAAAATAACTTTATTTCAATGATAACTGAATTGTCTACAATGATTACAAGCACAAATGTCACACTGGCGCCGATTATAGCTTCATGTCTGTGGAATTTAAACGCATGCTTGGAATAGAATCCAGTAGATTAGAAATTCCTTATTCCATAGAACTAGCCAATGGTAAACTTGTTGAATCGGGCGAAGTTGTTAGAGGCTGCACACTAGAACTTGGTGAACGAAGATTTAGCATCGACCTTTTACCTATTCAATTGGGTAGCTTCGATGTAGTAGTCGGAATGGACTGGTTGTCCAAGAACAAAGCTGAAGTTATTTGTCATGAGAAAATCATTCGCATTCCGTTGACGAATGATGAAACTCTCATCGTGCATGGAGAAAAACGAGACGCGCCTCTTCGAATCATCAGTTGTATGAAGGCACAGAAGTGCTTAAGGAAAGGATGTGTTGCCTTCTTAGCACACGTCGTAGATAAGAAGGTCGAGGAGCCGAAACTCGAAGACATTCCTGTGGTGAAGGAATTTCCTGATGTTTTTCCCGAAGATCTGCCAGGACTACCTCCGCAACGACAAGTCGAATTCCGTATAGACTTGGTTCCAGGAGCCGCTCCTGTAGCCAAGACACCCTATCGGCTTGCACCATCTGAAATGCAAGAGTTGTCTCACAACTTCAGGAGTTGTTGGATAAAGGATTTATAAGGCCAAGCTTCTCGCCCTGGGGAGCTCCAGTATTATTCGTGAAGAAGAAGAAGGATGGAACACTGCGGATGGGTATCGATCACAGAGAACTGAACAAGCTCACGATCAAGAATCGGTATCCACTACCGATGATTGATGACTTATTTGATCAGTTGCAAGGATCAAGCTACTATTCCAATATCGATCTCCGATCTGGATACCATCAATTAAGGATACAAGACGAAAGCGTACCAAAGACCGCATTCCGAACGCGTTATGGGCACTACGAGTTTCTTGTGATGCCATTCGGACTGACAAACGCACCAGCGGTATTTATGGATCTGATGAACCACGTATGCAAACCATATCTCGATAAATTCGTGATTGTATTTATTGATGATATCCTGATTTACTCACGAACGAAAGGAGACCATGAGCAACATGTCAGAACTATTCTGGAACTACTGAAGAAAGAGAAGCTTTATGCAAAGTTCTCGAAATGCGAATTCTAGATTCGCAAAGTACAATTTCTTGGCCACGTTGTGAATGAGAAGGGCATTCATGTAGACCCGTCCAAGATAGAAGCAATAAAGAATTGGGAAGCCCCCAAAACCCCAACTGAAGTTCGTCAATTTTTGGGCTTAGCGGGCTATTATCGACGGTTTATTGAGAATTTCTCAAAAATAGCTCAACCGCTAACGACCCTTACGCAGAAAGACAAGAAATACGACTGGGGTCACAAACAAGAAGAAGCCTTCCAGTTACTTAAAAACAAGCTATGCGATGCACCGATACTATCATTACCCGAAGGCACTGAAGACTTCATCGTATACTGCGACGCCTCACGACAAGGTTTGGGTTGCGTGCTTATGCAACGCCAAAAAGTCATCGCTTACGCTTCAAGACAATTGAAGGTTCATGAAAGAAACTATACCACTCACGACCTGGAGCTAGGCGCAGTGGTATTCGCCTTGAAGATCTGGCGACACTATCTGTATGGTAATCGATGTACAATCTTCACAGATCACAAAAGTCTTCAACACATATTTGACCAGAAGGAGCTAAACATGCGCCAACGACGATGGGTCGAACTGCTAAGCGATTATGACTATGAGATTAAGTACCATCCCGGAAAGGCAAACGTTGTAGCGGATGCGTTGAGCCGAAAAGAAAGGGTTAAGACCCTAAGGGTTCGAGCATTGGAAATGACTATTCGAACGAACCTCACTGCACGCATTCGTGATGCACAACAAGAAGCTATTAAGATAGTAAACCGTAAAGCCGAATACCTCCGGGGTATGTTGAAATATATGGTGCCAAATGAAGAGGGAGCCTTATACTTTAAGAAGCGTATTTGGGTTCCGCTCTATGGCGGTATTCGAGAAGTCATCCTTGATGAAGCACATAAATCAAAATACTCGATCCATCCAGGATGGGAGAAAATGTATCAAGACTTAAAAGAATACTACTGGTGGCTGAGACTTAAAAGCGATGTTGCTGTCTATGTTGGAAAATGCTTAACCTGTGCCAAGGTTAAGGCCGAATATCAGAAACCGTTTGGCCTACTACAACAACCAGCGATACCCATGTGGAAGTGGGAGCAAATCTCGATGGACTTCATAACAAAGATACCTAGGACCCCTAGAGGGCATGATATGATATGGGTAATAGTAGATCGATTAACGAAATCTGCGCATTTCCTACCGATCCGAGAAAAGGATAGCATTGGAAAGCTTGCAGAGATATACTTAAGAGAAATTGTGGCACGTCATGGAGTGCCTATCTCAATCATTTCAGACAGAGATGGACGCTTTGTCTCAAGAATCTGGCAATCATTTCAGGAAGCCTTTGGATCTCAGCTAGATCTAAGCACAGCATTCCATCCACAAACAGACGGCCAGAGCGAACGGACTATACAAACGTTAGAAGATATGCTTCGCGCATGTGTTATGGATCTAGGCGGCAGCTGGGATACTCACCTACCTTTAGTTGAGTTTTCCTACAATAACAGTTATTATACAAGCATAAAGGCCGCGCCGTTCGAAGCTCTGTATGGCCGCAAGTGCCGATCGCCCTTATGTTGGGCAGACGCTGGAGATAAACGTATGGTTGGTCCTGAACTTGTACAAGAGACAACCGATAAGATCGTGCAGATCCGAGAGCGCATTGAGGCGGCTTGAGATCGACAAAAGAGCTACGCTGATTAAAGACGAAAACCATTAGAATTCGAGGTGGGAGACAAAGTGTTGTTAAAAGTCTAACCTTGGAAGGGCGTAGTAAGATTTGGAAAACGTGGAAAGCTGAATCCGCGATCCATCGGACCATTCAAGATTTTGGAAAGAATTGGTACCGTGGCATACAAGTTGGAATTACCGGAAGAACTTAATGGAGTACATGATACGTTCCATGTATCCAACCTCAAGAAGAGTCCAACACAAGAAGACGTGATCATCCCTGCGGATGAAGTGCATATTGATAACGCCCTCCGATTTACAGAACAACCCGTTGAGGTTATCGTCTGGAAAGTCAACAAGACCAGGAGGAGCAGTGTGAAACTTGTCAAAGTACGTTGGAGCTCTAAGCACGGACCCGAGTACACGTGGGAACGTGAAGACCAGTTCAAAGAAAAGTATCCCCACCTATTCAAGAAGACTCCTGCGAGAGTTAGTTCAGCCTGAATTTCGGGACGAAATTCTTTTAACGGGGGGAGACTGTGACAACTGGCACAAACCGGTAATTTCCGTACACTTTAATTATTATTTAATAACTGCAATTATGTGCTTAGATGTCAACATTGTCTGATTACATACTAAGAAAGTGAATTCATGCACGTTGTATACTACAAAATATTGATTTATGCATAAACAAGAGCGTTGCGTCAGAAATACTAGTAAACTCACCGGTAAGACACAATGTGTCAACAGAACTGCAGAAAGCAGTCAGACATTAGAATTGAGGCCTAGGTGTAGGTCCAATGACAAGAATACATTAAAACCCAAGAGTACATACAAGGGTTTATATATAGACATTACGGAAGCTAAAATACGCACTAGAAAGCACCCGAAACGCACTTTAAGTGCAGAATTTTAATAAATTCAGCTCTAATCAGCTTTTAACAACATAAATATTATGCAAAATTCATGTTTTAACATCCAGAATATTTCCCTAAGTGTCGGGAATCGAAAGTATTGCAAAAGGGTACTTAAAAGACACTAAAAGGTGCAATTTAGCACTTTAACGAACCGGTATATAACCGAACAACCGGATATTACCCGGAACACAAAAATATTGCCAAACACATTGCTTTTATTTTTCTGAGCCAGTTAGGGTCCCCGAACACCCTAACACACCTTATGTTACATAACACACCTAATATCCTAACTAAATATCATTAGATCCTAACTAAATGTAACAAGTTCCATCACCACCCAACCCTATACCCCCCCCCTCTTTTGACGGTTGCAAGATGGTGGGACAACCCCCACATTCTTTTGATTATTTTATTCAAATGATGTTGGTTAAAGAAACATAATGTATAGTGGTTAATGTGAACTTTGGATTATAAATAAACACATTGGTCTTGATCATTCCATTTCACAAAACACCTAACAAGCTTTCTTCTCTTCCTCCTTCCTTGCTTGCGGCCGAACCCACACCACCACCATATCACCATCATCAACTTCCTTGCTAGCCATTTTTCATACACTCAAAGGTGCAAGAGGTCATACAAACAAGCTAGGTGCACTCGGAAGCTCAAGGACCACTCTAGTTTTCTTTTATCCACCACTTTTACGCCTTGTTTCTTCCATAGCCTTGTGCTGGTAGTAAGTGCTTAAAAACTTCATCTTGTTCTTATTTTTTAGTGGTTAATAGATGATAGAATGGTAAAATATGAAGAAACTCTAAAGAACATGAACAAGTCTTGAACATAATGGATAAAGAGTGGATAAAGAGAAGATATATGGGTAAATCATGTGAATCTTGTGTAATTATGATTATTTGATGATGTTTGTTAGTAGAAGTAGGATGGATCATCATCTAGACATACTAGTTCATGTTTAAGAACATGAACTAGCAAGATGTAAATGCTAGAAGTATGAAGGATGATGAAACCATCCACCCATGAACTTGAAACTTGAATAAATGTAATTTTTCTTGGAAAATAAAGTTACAAGCTTGTAGATCTAAAGATCTACAAGTGGTTTTTCGGAAGAACCTAGTGGAAAATACTAGATTGTTAAAAACCTGGATCTTGTATGAACTAAAATCATTTTTAGTAAGTAAACAAGTGTATAAACACTTGTGTAACACAAAAAAAATTCCACAAAGAAATATTTTTGGAAAATAAGACTAGAAGATGTGAAAACGCACTTCCTTTAAAAATAAAGTTTTTAAGAAACTAAACTTATTATTAAAGATAACAAGACCTACAAAACATGTTAGTAACTTACTACATATTTTTACAAACTTTCAAGTTCATAAGTTGGTGGTTTATGCTTGTTTTGACAAGTTTGGTAAATAAAGATTGTGTTGTTGATATTGTTGTTGATTTTAAAAGAAAATAAACACATGTTTTGAGAACATGGGAAAACTCCATTTTTAGGGGAAACTCTGTCGAATTTTCTATAAATTTTGACACTTAGAAAAATATAAGTTTTTGAGAAACTTATTCCCTAAAAATGTATCTAAGAATATTACCAAGGTTTCCCTAACTTTTGGTAATAAGAAATGATGATTTCTTTAAGATTAAAATTTATATTAAGTATGTATATTTTTGAGAAAAATATATATATTATTTGATCACCAAACTTTGTGCTAGGTGTATGGAGTATGTACTATACGTGATAGTGTATTAGGATTTGAAAATACGCTAATTACTCATGAGAAGTAAAAACACAAAAATACACATACAACGTACAAGATACATAATTTGGGTGCAAAATACAAAAAGACTTATATTTATTTTTGAGAAAATAATATAAGTAAGACACTTAGTTAAAAATATAAAATATTTTTAACACAAGAATATATACATAAAAGATAGTGACTTGTACTTGTGCGATACAAGTCTAGTGACTAACGTTAAGAAAACACGTATAGGTCACGACGTTAATTAAGCAAATCCAGTGAAGTTTACGACGCAAGGAACGCAAATTTGTGAGTTCATGTTCCCCCTTTTCTTTTAACTGTTTTCAGTTTTATAACTTCGGGGGTGAAATACATGTCACAAATGTTACAATGTTTTATAAATGGTATGATACAAAAACAAGAAGCATTCTTGGTGAGAACGAGTACCAAGTATAATGCCTTTTGAGAATACAAGAAGCACTCTTGGTGAGAACGAGTACCAAGTAAGATGCGTTTTGAGAAATGATACGAGAAATCGTGTCACGAATAGGGTACCATAAGCACCATTAATCAACAATATACCTAGACCGCAGAACAAAAGGTTTGATCTAACGGGTGCCGGGCAGCCACACTCTTGGTAAGGACGAGTACCGAGTAGTGCTTTTGTGTCTCAGAATATGCCAACTAGAAAAATGCCTAAGGTTTGGTGACTTCCTATGTCGTGTCACATGTTAATGGTCTTGCAACCCATTAACAATCCTAATACTTACAGGAATACTTTATTTACATAAGATTCATACCATACTAAAACTTGATCTATACTTAAGTACGTGGGGTACACAAGTAAACTTGAATTATACATGAGTACGTGGTATACACATGAATACTTGATTTATACATGACACAAACTATGTTTTCATACAAAGTATACAAACGTGAAATACAAAAACTGCATGAATTCACACCAACATTATGTTGACGTTTTTCCAAAACTCACATGTATTTCAGGTAACTAGAAGTGGATGTGCGCGCGGTCTTGCTTATGCTCTTGGATTTCGTCTATGTTTACGTTTAAATAAAGTTGTAAACTTTCAAGACAATGTTTTATGCTATCTCGTGATGTAAACACTAAACTTATGTTTTCAAATTATGGTATTTGATGTTATTTTTACGAGCATGTAGCATGTTTACCTTTCGTATGCAATGAGAACCTTTCAGGATCACACCTCGTGCTTCCGCCGCATAAAGGGGTGTGACACTGTTGGTCCAGAAACTTTCCATTTCATTAGAGAACTAAACTCTGCCTTATTTGCGTCTTTCTATTTTGGCCAATCATTTCTTAATATTCATTCATAGGCGGATCTTAAATCTTGATCCTCATCATTTAATCATTTTAAGCGCTACAATATATACAAAAGTATAACGACGTCGATTTTTATTTCGATTCCATACATATCTTAGACATGATACAACTTAGAGAGATCTCTTTATTTTCAGGTACCTGAGGTTCTTCTTGAACCATCATGTCTATTGTCCCTTCAGGGGATCTTATTACTATAACCTCGACTTGACCATCTTAATTACTTGCTCCAATTTTCGAGGAATTTTATTGTTGGAATCAACTAGTCTACCACGCTATAGGCGTGCAATAGACTCATTACAAAAATATGTGGTTGTCCTCTTGGGACACAAAGATAACTGGAGCATAAGCAGTTGATTATGTGACTTACTTGGTCACTCTATTTAGGTCAGTGAACTTGTCTGGTAATTTGTTCTTTAATATTGGTAAATGAATTATACTTTAAACTTCTAGTTCATAGTTTATAGTCTGAGGATCAAGATGACATGATAATTCATTTCACTTTTCACTTTCCAACTGCTTGTTGTCTCCCCCTAATGTTGGGAACATTCATTCACTAAAGTGAAAACCAATGAGCCGTAAGCAAAACTCTCACCGATGGCTTTAAGTATTTAATCATAGATAATTAATTTTTTACCCAACATATATTCTCAACCTTTTTAGAGGTCCCATCTTTGTGTGTTGTCGTGGATCAATATTAATATATACCGCACAACCAAATCTTAGAAGGGACGTATTTGGTTTCTAACCAAAAAACCAACTATAACAGGGGGAAGTATGATGACATTTTGGCTTGATGTGAATTAATGTCGTACATGTAAAATTACATGTACCTAAATACAAATATAAACTGTTGCTCTTATGATCATTGGCTTTTCAATCAATTGTGAACGTCTAGTGATCGTCTCAATAAAGCAATTCTCATATAAACATAGGCGATATGAAGTTCAAAATTTGTTCTAATAATCTTTAATAATATACCAATCTGGATTAATATTCTTGCTATCACATTAGCTAACTCACGATCACACAAACTTCAGGTTGTGGATTTGATAACCATTTAGACGATGCATCGATTTTAAAACACTAAATGGTATCATGTTTGTATATTTATTTCCATTATCATTTCCATAATATTTAGGGATTCACACCCTACTTTTGTTTATCAATACTTAACTTCACTTGAGAGCAACATGACATTTATAATTATCAAGACGAATCTTCTGTTTCTTCAATACTTTTCACATCATTAATGACTCGGTGTGGTCTAACCGGTCATGTCAACTAACTAAATAATTATGATCCATAAACTTTTGGATTATGATCGCATATGTATTACTTGCATGTGTGTAATATAAGATACGAGAGAATGTATTATAACTTCAAGGTTTAAACCACCATGTTATATGATCATTCCTTAGTAGCCACTTTTGGTGGTCGGCCTCATTATGATTATTGTTACAATTCTAATAGTCGATCTATCATGATTATCATTACAATTATTGTAGTCGATCTCATTATAATTTCTATGGTTGATCTCCTTATCAACATGACCATCATTGAATTTTTCTCAATAATCACAATGATCAATATATATTCATTTCATGGATCAAAGTAAAACCAAACAAGTTTTGTTATTTTCTCGGACATACGGATATACAGTTACTTCAAACCTTTCATACCTTTTTAATGATATTGCTACCTCAGAAGCATATTTGAGGGATAAACTAAATTTGTTTTGTCTGATTTTTTCTTATAAATAAACTTCTCTTCACATAACATCAATTGAGAAGTAATTGTATGTCCGAATTATATAATATTATCGGTCTGACCTCATACGGTCTTTCATAACTTGATAATGAGATACGTGAGCATGACATTTCGTGTCATATCTAAGAATAGTTGTATTCTTTCATGATAGTAATAATAGATCATAACTTTGGTTTGGTTGTTCTCTTCATATCATCTTTATAAATAAATGATATCATACCAAATATAAGGGCATACCAAACATGATCATCATTACAAGTTTCTAAGTCACATCCATGATCACGAGATTTTCAATGATCGATATACAATCACATTCGGAATGAAGTAGAACCAACAAAGGTTCATGGTTTATCATTACTTTCTTGGACAAACAAATATGTAATCATTTCAATATTGTTATACTCGTTACATAATATTGCTACTTTAGCATATTTTAGATGATAAACGAAAATTGTTTTGTCCAATTTCTATATAATTAATCTTCTCACCACTAATATGAATTTAGAAGTAACTGCATGATTGTATCATGTAGTATCGGTCTAAATTTTATGATAATGAGATTTAGGTAATATGACACTCTGGGTGTCATATATTTATACTCTTTTATGAGATCGAGAATAAACCACAACATCGATTTAATTGTTTATTCAATATCATCCATATAATTAATAATAACATAAAAAAATCAAGGTATATGCAACATTATAACATGTATTTGAATAAACTAAATGATAATGATAATAAGACTTTATAAAATAAGATTTTTTTTTCAACTGTTACAAGAAAATATATATTTAGTAATATTCATATAGATATTTAATAATATTAAATCAAAACATTATAAAATCATACATAAGGAATACTTATCATATACATATGGAACTCAATACTTGAATGTTAATTATTTCTTAGATTTTTTTTTATGTTAATCATGTTGACAAAAGCAATCAAATTCTATAGCAATGGACTTAAACTCTGACTATTCGATAATCAAAAGATCTTTTAAATTTTCCAATTCAACCAAATACTTATCACCTTAGTATTAAAAGGCCGTAAGTACTTAATCTAGCCAAGTAAAATAAAAGTCTCCATGCATTTTTAATTGATACATCAAAAATTGTTAATAGCGATGATCCATTAGTCATTAATATCATGTAACTCATTCCGTTAAACATCATTTTCTATTTTATCAACATCAATTAAGTAAGTGATTTTCAAAACATTGTTGTTCTTTAAATAAATAAATAAGTAAATAACTAACTGCCATATAAAGAAGGCATCATGAAGCAATACATCATGACAGTTACATATGTATTGTGTAAATGGTATTCCTACTTGACCAACATATATTTAATTAAATAGCATAAATCTCATATTTATAGCGATTATAAAGTTTCAACTTTTTATCAAACAAAACAATGACACCATATTAATTAGTTTAATCAAACGATTAAGAACTTTACAATTAAAGGTTGTGGGTACTATAATCGACCAACTAAAAGCAAAACTCATGAATATTTGAAGACGAATTTACTTCTAACTCATTTAGTTTTCTAAATTAAAACTAAAACATCACAATCTCTAAATTCAAATCTAGGCAAAAACTATAACATTATCCAATAATTACTTTTAACTGTATCGAATAGTAACCGACATCAAACTCACAAATTAAATAACATCGCACTTTAGGGTTATGATAATTTATAATAAGCCTTTTACTAACCGGGGAAATAGTGATATTTTCTTTACTAGCAAATGGCTTAAAAATAATGATCTCCTTATAAAATAACCCGTTTTGAAAATCGTAACTGTAGTGTGATTTAACATATAATGTAAACAAGAAAAGTTTATAACTTTATATATTTCAAATCAAGAAAAATATTATTTGTTTTAAAAATAATTGAGGTGTGATTGAAAGTTATTTTGCACCAACATGTGGGGTTGCGACTGTGAATTCTTTTAACATAAGGTTTGTACCTTACTAAAAAAAATAACTGATCTGAAATGTATCAACATATATGTATAACCTGATTTGAGATCATGCTATTTATGAACAAACTAGGCTAACAGATAATAAGTTTAAAGCTAGTGAACTGAACCAACCTTGTGCTTTTAATAATTTCATTATTTATAATAAATAAATAAAATTATGTTTACAAATTAAAAAAAAATTAAACTATAAAAAGTCAAAATAGCTCATATCATAAAAATAAACGGGGGCTTTATGTAAAAGTAATTAGGATAAACGATACCTTTGTGTGTTTCTATTTCACCCCAGAAATTCTATCGTCCATCCGTAACAGCTTCCTAAGATCTCGTAAACATCAAGAATATGGAAATTTGGAGAGCATCGTGCTGATAACGTGTTGTGAAACAACGACCTACTAGCGACTAGTATATGAACTAAAGCGCAAATATCAAAGGAACATAGAAAGATAGAATAGAGAATTGTTATTCATTGAGAGATCTACACCATATACAAATGTCACTATATATAGGCATATACATTAATACAAAAGAACTTAAAGAGATGGGAGTTATAGAAGTTGTGTATGTGGAAAGTCACCTTATAAATGATGCATTCATAACATATTAGAGTTTGTTATGGATTTTGTCCTTTTGATGGATGGATGTTAAATTTATTGTTAAGTTTAGGAGTGATATCGGTCAATTGGCCGATAGCGTTGCGCTAATTTAAGAGTGTTATCAGCCAATAAATTAAAAATGGTTTCGATCAATTAGTGAAACTTGAGACTATTTAAATCCAATATTCATAAATGAAACTCCCTTTTCTTATTATAGCTCAACACATAAATGTGATAGTTCCAAATGATTTGTATTTTATAATATCTGGAGGAAAGTGCAATATATTTTTTAATGTTTAGGCTTAAATAAGTTTGTTATTGAGTGGACTTAAAAATAAAAAATGGCGATCACGGTGGGACTCGAACCCACAATCTCCCGCTCCGGAGGCGAGCGCCTTATCCATTAGGCCACGCGATCATTCATGTGAAAGGCCGTTCATTATATATATTATCAACAAATTTATATGACAAATTAAATATTTTAATGGTAATGGTAATCGGTAGCTTATTATTCCATATAAACATGAGCTAAAAACGTTCTAAATAAATATGAACGAATTATTGATAGCCATTAATTATAAGTTATTTAAAGTTGACGATATAGGTTATTTACCGTACATTATAAACATGGACTGAACTAAAAAACAGTCAAAATTAATAATGAAAGAACATTTGATAGCCATTAAATAAAAATTAGTTGACGTTAAATATATAAGTTATCGTAACAATATTTTTTTTGTTTGTATAAATTTTTATATATAATTCTTCTCGAGATATACACAAATTTATGGAAAAATAGATATAAAAATGAAAAATATATACAACGATTTATAACAGTTGAGTGGGGATCCTACGGAAAGTGTGTTTTTCCTAAAAAGTGTAAAAAGTCATAAAACACAATAATTTCAGGCATAAAACACACCTAAAACTCACAAATAATAGAATGAATATTACTAAAACACCATATTCAAACTCTAATAGTCCATAAAAACTTCAAACACACCATCGTAGAACTATGAATATAAAACACACAATGCTAAACAACATAAAACACAATAATATTTGTCATTCCACAATCAGAGCCTTAACATCTAAAACACAACACAAAACCCACATACATGATGTTTTAGTAATCTTCATCATATTATTTGTGGGTTTTTGGTGTGTTTTATGGTTGACATTATGGTGTTTTATGACTTTTTACACTTTTTAGAAAATTTGGACTTTCTGGCCAACTCCTATCCTATAACAGTTGATAAAAATGAAAATATATACAACAGTTTATAACTGTGCTTTTTTATAACCTAATCGATAAATAAGTTAGATACTTATGATTTATGAAGTGATTTTTTATAACCTAATCAATTTAACTTTGCTTCGAGTTTTAGAATCAATGGAGTAGGATTCCATTCAGTACCCCATTTTTACAATCACTTACTAGTAAGATTACCCGTAGGGCTGTAAACGAACCAAACGTTCGACGAACAGTTCGTGAACCGTTCGGCGGGAAGTTCGTTTGTGTTCGTTCGTTTATTAAACAAACGAACACGAACAAGAAATTTCGTTCGTTTAGTTAAATGAACAAACATGAACAGAGGTCGCGTTAGTTCGTTTATGTTCGTGAACGGTCGGTAACGTGTTCGCTTGTGTTTGATAGTTCATTAGTGTTTTTATTTTTTATATTTATTTAAATATATCAAAAGTCTAACAAATTAAATATTTAATAAGTGTCAATGTATTATATATTATGTTCATGAATGATTGTTTGTGTTCGTTTATTTCCATTTGTGTTCATGATCATTAGTTTGTGCTCATTTGTGTTCGTCAACGTTCATTGCCTAAAACAAACAAACACAAACGAACACGAACAATTTCATTTCCTTAACAAACAAACACAAACATAAAATCTCGTTCGATAAGTGTTCGTGAACGGTTCGCAAACACATATATTTTTTAACAAACGAACATGAACAAGGTCGTGTTCGTGTTCGTTCGGTTCGTTTACAGCCCTAATTACCCGCGCTACGCTGCGGGGTTTCAGTTGATATCGGTTTGGTATAGTACGGGATCGACACTTAGTATAACAACCAAAAGAAGTATGCCCAAAAGGATATCGACATGTATTTGACGTCAACCAAATATTAACAAATATAAATTTCCTTACTTCCATCAACGGTTTCATTGTGCCACGTTAAACCACAAAAATATATGGGTATTGTTACGAATGTATCAATTGAGTTTGTCATGATATCAGTAGAGTACGGACACTCTTTAACGTACGATATACAAATATACTCTAATAAGAAATTATAAAAATGAATTTACATTTAAAAAATAACATTCAAAGTTACAACTTAATTTAGGAATTGAATATAGAAGTGTATGTAAATAAAATAGGTTAAATAAGATAAGAAATGATAAGTAAAATTAAGAAGTGTCGAAATTTTAAATTAGTAATAGAAAGTAAAAAGTAAAAACAAAAAAAGTTGTAGCTAGAGGAATCGAAAGGTAAAATCTTGCTTTATAACCAATTTACCTTCACAGATCATAAAAAAAATATATAAATTAAAAATAAAGTAAATAAAATAAAATAATATTATAGTTATTGTATATGTAACTTATGATTGTTACCACATATAATTCATGCTAGTATTTAGGACGCGCTTGTTTCGACGGGACTGGTAAATCAAACAAAAAGTAGACGTAAATTCTAAACAGATAGAGATCATGACTTTCTCTATTTTGTTGTGAGCTAGGCCAATGACGCTAGATCCGTTGGTGATAAATACGTGGTGAGATTTAATTGAGATTTTGATTGGGTAAGGACGGACAATTAGTTTAAGAAGAATAAATGGAAAATTTTGGGAGAGTTAAGAGAGCAAGAAATGAGAGATGGACGTTCACCATAGATGATATGAGGCGGCCTAAGTGACAAGGCGTTACGATGTACATTTCTTTCTTATACAAAGCATGTAGTATAACAAAATAATGTGGTATGTCTTTTCTTCCATTTTCACGTCTCTTTATATCGATATGTAACACCCTTGAAGTTCTCACATATGTATTGGGGCTAACAACAATTACTCATTTCGGACATCAATGACTTATGTTAGATTTTGCGTATCATGTTGAAGTGAGTTAGACACGTTCTTATATAAATATATACTAGGTTAGTTACCCGTGTGATACACGGGTTAAACAATTTAGTTGGAAAAAAGTCATTAGGAATGAATGGTGAATGACTTCATATATTGTTACTACTTGTACATATGTATTCCAAAAAAAAAAAGAGAAAAATACGATAAAAAAACACTGCATCCCCACATAGCACATAATTCTTTTGCTCAGCTTGTACCCCAAGAGAATCATACAAAATACAGTCGTCAAGAATGCAGCAACTGACATGCAAACAGAAGCAACTGCAGAGCATGACACAAGAAGGTTGCCTGCCAATTGGTTTTCATAGAGGAAATATATTAACCATTGTAACATATAATGTTTAAAACTAAAAACAACTTTATGTAAAAGATCAAGGAGGACAGAACTTACTTGAACACGTCAGACCCAAAAAATGAGAAATCAATCAATAATTAAGAAAAACCGGTGACCTCAGACTTTGGCGTTTAGCAAGCTCACCTTACAAGGTGGGGTTTGTTCTACACAAAAAGAGAATAGCATTAAGCAGTTTGTTTAGAACTTTTAACTCAATAAAAATAAAAAAATCTAAAGCTTTTTTAATAACTATTATAAAATAGGTGGTGACTTGAAATGGTTCAACAATCAACGGTATAATACTTTTCATCCTCTTAAGAGTTTTCTAACAATAAGATAAAATAATGAATTTAATGTCTATGGTGAAGGGAGGTGACAAAATGGTGTTTTCTTAGCATCATTTATTCTCAATTAATTATTTTAAGCCTCTATAATTAGGGTATAACTATAGTGATATATTTCTGATTGTTAATCATCAAAATAAATGTGCTTAGTTCAATCATTGAAACTTTTTTACATGGTACTCATAACAGCCTGTATAATAGTCAAAATTATCTAAATATTAAATTTGGCATTTCAAATGGTAACTAAACTCTTTTATCATTAAATGACTCAAGACATGTAATTTATGAGAATTAAATAAAAAAAAGTTATATGAGCAATAAACTAATAACACTGAAAATATCCAATAGTTCACTAAGCTGAGAAACTAAAAGTATAAACCGTGTGCAAAAAGGTTAGTAACTTAACTTGATATAAACTTTATTGCAACCCCCAAACACATGATATCACTGAATATAAATAGAAGTTTAAGTTAACTGCTCAATGTTGTCTTAAATAGTTTCTTTAAACACACCAAAAAACTCGCCTTACATATTGTTCCAGTTAAAATGACCAGAATGTGTATTGGTCTTGTATAAAAAATCAAATTATTTTTGTCACCTTGTGCTTTTACCCTATGCTCAATAGCCTACTCTTTAAGTTTTATTACATGGCTTATTGGTTGGTTTACTCACTTAATAGTTTGTATATTCTATAATTCTCCCTTGAGGTCCTCTATCTCAAGGATAGCATCAAACTATATAGGGGGTCTCAAACCACAGCAAGATTATACAGAACACCAAAGCTTTACGATTTTTGATATTATGTTGCTTATCAGGTTCATATTGAAGCTTATGGTAATTAAAGGATTGCTTGCATCGAACCAACAAAGCGAATATGGAGATAGAACAAACTGTAACAGTAGTCATAAAATTGTAGAACATTGAAGATGTAAAAAAAAACAATAACAAAGGAACATGATCTAAAAAGAGACGCCAAGGTAAGCAAAAAGAAAACCGAGATTATAAACAATTCATTTATATATATGAAGTACTCTTACTTTATATTCTGTAAAAATATGAGAGCTGAAATGATGATATCATGATTTTATTGCTATTTGGTCAGTCAGCATGCCATATGTATTGTTGCTTTATAGTTTACTACAGCCTTCGACCCTTAGTTAAGACATTAGATTTTCATAGCAATATACTTCTATGCAATTATCAAACTTTAAACTTTAAACTCTAGAGTTAGCCAAATACCCGTACAAACTTCTATTTTATGTAAAACAAAACAACAAATACTTACCAGCATCGCTTCATTATGTTCGTAAACACTTGGAAGCAAAGCGCTACATGATCAGAGATTAGGGGCGTCTCCAATTTTGGATTGGATTTAAGGTTTTTGAATACATCAAATCGAACGGAGACGAAATTTCATGCACGATCGGCGATTGGCGGCGTCTTCAAACTTGTTTCATCAATCAACTGGATCAAGTGTTAGAGTGGTTTTCCAATTGATGAAACAACAGAGAGAGAGTAGCGAAGAAAATGAATAAGTCGTATAGTTTAAAGGGTCGGGTCAAAACGTAAAATGGATCCAATCGAGCGGGAAACCCACCAATATAATGGCTTAAGAATTTGACACCTGTCCCACCCAAAGTTTTATTTATTATATATAGAAGACTAGGTTATCACCCGGGAACTTCCCGGGTAGGAAAATTTGATTTACATTAATTATAAGTTTATAAATAAAATAAATACAAACAAAATGATATATTACTGTTAACGGTAAATAATGAATAACATGATTTTTCTCGATGATTAGTCTCCAACCTTAGCAACTTTTCTTTGCTCAATTTGACTCGTCCATGCACCCATCGTTTCCAAGTTACTGCTGACTGCAAGAAACATCCACAAGCCTTAGAGACCAAAAAATACAACACCAAGTAAAACTATATATATATATATATATATATATATATATATATATACATAGGTGGATTTAAAACTATATATAATCGGATTCTTTTGGAAAAGAGTCTACACCTGAATTTAGGGTTGGTAGCTTTGACCATGTTGACTTTTTCTCTTCAATAATATGGTGACTGAACGGGTAAAATTCTAAAGTTTTATCAGTGCAAATAAAGGGTGATACACAAAACAAAAATCTAATCAAAGTTGTTAACTTTTATATAAAAAAATATATAAGATAGGATCTAGGAGTTGACCACCAAAGTATATGAGCCGCTTATATTGAACATTTTCATGACTTGAATATAGTGTGAAAAACTTGAAGTAATTGATGGAGCTATCTTATCTGCTTCAGAAGCCTATAACCGAACTAACTCATCATCATTAAGGCTCACTTCTACAATTTAGAACCATAACAATTATCTATCAATCATATAACTCCAAAATATCCACTAAAAAGATGAATAAATAATAATTTTTTTACCTGATATAGGCATAGCGCTAGTGATGAGAGTCTTTAAAGCACTGCCATAAAAATATGTATTATCTAAAAGATCAGTGCTATCATTTACTGCAAAATGACAAAAAAAAAACAATTTTGTGAAGATTACCTAGTTTGTTAGCTCATCAGTTTCATCTTCAGCTTGCTTCATCGTCATCGTCATCATGACTTTAATACCCATGTCGCTGACCTTGCATTGTGTGTTGTTAATTGCAAAGCTTAAATTCATAACAAATGTGAGGAAAAAGATTAAAGGACTATATTGTATAGCTTATTTTGACCTATCACCCAACCCGTATGACGACCCCTTCTTGCTTTTTCTATACAAATATTTTATATTTAGATTTAACATTGTTTTCTATAGCTATTAGTAATCTCCAAATGATCAAGAAAACACATTAATCAATTGAATCTCAATAGTCAAAGAAGATCATACTCGGTGTGCCGCCATCATCTTCCATGAAGGCAAACTCCTTAAATAGGAATGCAATAGTGAGTTCTGAATCTTCAACATGAAACCGTTTAAAAACATCAATCTGACGATAAATAAAACAATAAAATTAAAATAAACTAACCATAAAAACATACTTCTACATCATCCGCCTAAGGGATGTTATATAGACCACCACTGTTATCAGAACCATGTTGACTTTTAGAAAATGGTGTTTCTTAGACATAAAAGATTGACATAGTCGATATTAAACCTTTGGACTTGTTCTGTTATTTGATGGTTAAATAAACCAAAAAGCCACAAGAGACCTTGCCATCTCTGTGTTCCGACTTAAGTAATAACAAAGTAAGATGGCTACGAAAGAATAATGCACTTTTGTACTTGCACATTCTGAATGACACAATACCATTAGGAACCTCACACGTCATTAATTCATCATAGTTTCTTAGAAACCGTATATATTTAGTAATTTTAAGATGATTATTCATGAAAAAATGCATCCACACTTCCATTTATTAGTGTAGGAAGGTAAAAAAGAAACTTACTTTTGTTTATAAAAGTCCATATCTACTATCAGTTAAAGTCAAAGAAGAACAATCATTGCCCGTCCCTAAAACACGATACATGCTCGATGCAACCTCTTTCTTTGGTGTGAAGCTAAAAAACTCAAGAAGGAACTCCATTTTCCTGTTCAAATAAAAATAAATCATTAAGATCAAATGACTATTAAAATAACGTGATTAGAAGTTTGACAAAACTTGCAAGGGTTTGGAAAACCTTTGGAGTACCATATCCTAACATCATATTAGTTATAAAAAAAATAGACAATCAATCCATAAATTTGAAATATATAATCGACATAACACAAACGATGATAATATATGGATCTTAATTCGTAACCTAATCATTTGATATCGTTTTCATTAACAATCACCTGTTGACTGTAATTTCAGTACCCGGAATCTTTAGATCCAGCGATCAATATCGTCCATCCGGTACCAACGGAGTCATCATCGGAGAAGTGAAGCTTTTCCGATGGCAACCAGATGAGATCCCCCGTCAGCTCACGACTGTTGACCGCTGCGATTATCGAGAAAGCAAAGAGAATGAGCAAAATCATCAGTTCCAGTTTGATAAAATCAAACGCTTCAAGACAATATGAAAATCTTACTACGACTTAACCTTAATTTAAGTAATCTTACCTTAGATCTGAACGACGGCCAAGCCAAAACATCTATTGGATAGATGCAATCGGGAGAGCATTGTGCAAAATTTGAGAGGGTTTTTTTGATTGTTTAGAATTTCAGGAGGAGCATCAAAGTCGTCATCTTGTAAAACTCATGGAGGTTCTTGGTGGTGGCGATAGGAGAGAGAACTACAGCCTTGTTTTTTAGGGTCTGTAAAGTGAAGATTGAGAAAATACCTTGTTTGTAACGAACATACCTGTGTAACAAAATAAACCCTATATTCACCATGGTGATTGATTTTAATGCATAAAAAACATTCTGATCCTCCTGGCTCAAACATGAGACTTCAAACTCTAACCGATAAAATGAAAACAATAGGAGGGAATAGAATTTTAGGGCGGTGGAACGAACATACCTGATTTCGATTCATCCAGAAAGTTGTTTGTACCATTACCACTGATTCACTAATGTAATAGAGAGGTAGAGAAGAACGGCGTAGAGGAATTGAAAATGAAATTAGGGTTTTTGTGATGGGGAAGAAGCCGTGTGTAGAATGTTTTTATAGCGGCTCAAAAATGGGTATTTGGATATCCATTAACAAAAAAGCAGACCCGTACATTTTCCCGCCAAAACCACATCTAAGAGGCCCTAATATTGCGACATGTGTCCCAAATTATTTTCGTTTATTATATATAAAATAGATAGATAAGTGTGTGAGTTTCATTATAATAGTGAATCAAACATATAAAGTTTAAATATATCCATTATTATTGTTATATATTGAAAGTATTTCAAAGTATATCTAAGTATCTATGTAAATTTATTTGTACCAATTTTGGCATAAAAGAGGATGAAGATCACTTAAAAAACTACAAAAATAAGAAAGAATTAATTTTTTTTATCGATGTATCAAACTCGAACCTAATTGTCTTTTTAGGTTAATACATATTTAATGACCATAATGGTGTTTTAAATTAGTCGAAGAAGGCGGCTATGGACAGGGTTATTGATATGTTGTTACTATTTGACTATATTAAATTAAGTTTTAATAAAAGAAGAAGTGTTATCTCCCTGTGCTTCCCAGGGATTTGGTCGGTATCATTTTGACATGTAACGGTATTGGAACTTGGTTGTTATCGGTTTGGTTCGTTACGGTAAGATTTTAGTCGACATTGGTAAGGTTTTTAGCTGGTTCTACCCGATCAGGTTAGTATACATTATGTTTTATATTTGTTTTTTTAGTTGTCTGTTAAGTAAGTTTTTTGTTAGTTAAAACCTTAGTAGAATCAATTTCTACTTTATGTTTACCTCACGGAAATGGGGTCGTATACCTGATGAATCTATTCCTTATATTTGCTCTTAGTAAATCAGTGTTTTGTAATCTACTATACTAAGTTACATGTATTTATTAAATACAGCAAAGCAAGCTTACATGCAGAGAATGGGTAACTGAAATCACTCTAAATCGTAAACGGTTTCGTTTGTGCGGACGATGGCTATGTTCCTTGCACTTTTTTCATGTAAACACCTATAGAAATCTTTAATATTCGCGGAAGAATTACACTCTTTGACGTGTTCATAAGAGAAGGGAACAATGGCTATGTTTAAAGCTGCCTATAATCCCGGTGACCCCAGGTCCTAAAACAGCGACATAAAAAATGCAACTATCACCAGGTATATAGACTTTACCTATACATAAGTATATATTTTTAAATGTAAAAGCAAAAGAATATTATGGCATATATGCAATACCATGGTATTGTTGTAGTATGAATGATTGTTTGTTTTAACCATAAGGAAGTAATAAATTATAAACATCTCTTTACTGAATGAAACAGCAGGAAAGCAAGCCAAACAGTGAAAGGATACTGGGGCAAGGTAATTTTTTGGGTGGCCAAAACAACTCCAGATGCATCTAACAGGATGGACATTTTTCCAGGTGCACAAAATAGTTTGCAGCTTTCATAACATTTTGTTTTCAAATTTTTTAAATGAATTTTTCGTAATTATATGCATGTAGTGACAAATTCCAGCCGACAAGTAGATACGACGTGGTTAGCCTTCATAGGCAACGTATCATATGCCATTTTAGCAACGTACATTCCTTTGGCATCAACAACAAAACTAGGACGGATTACAAAGACAATTAACAAAGGTAGTTGTCGAATACCCAAGTCCCTGGTGACGTTCAAAGGGTCTTCGCTGACGTCGGAATATCCCAGCCTTCGTTGCTACAAAAAAGTAAAACGTTAGCCTCGTCACGGAAGGCCCCGGGAGGGGGATCCGTGACCAAGCTCCGGCGTGAGAATAAGTAAACTTGCCGGAGAGTATGAAAACCTTATTCCGATGAGTATGATCACCGGAATATTTCTCTGTGGTGTGAATCTAATAAATGTGTATGTATTTAATGTGGAGGAATATCGGTCGGAATAAATGAGAGAGTTATTAGTGTAATACCTTAAAAACTGTCCCTTGATCACCACCACTCTTCCTTATATAACACCGAGACCTTATCTCCTATGTGGGATATCTTAACGAGACGATCTAACGGATTCTGTCGGTCTTCGGGGGGCTCAGACACGTGTCTGACCCCCAACGGTAGGATTATCGCCTCATTTAATGTTTCCGGCTAAGAAGTACAATGCCAGCCGAGATCCTCTTCATATCATGCATTAAATGCAGCCTGTGCCCTCTGATCTCTAACTTCCCGCCCATTTTTATATAAGGGAAACCTTAATGGGCAAGTAAAACTGTTCTTTGGGCCTTATCTGCTGGGCCCGCATGGTAATAGCCCAAAGACGGATAGATGGAGTAATCCATTGGCCCGTCGTCAAGTCATCTTTAGTCCCTGGTTACGAGATTCAAGTTTCGTAATCCGGGGCTGAGTCATAATTATCAACAGGAATGGTATGCTTGGGCTAAGAATGCGGACCCACCCTCAGCTAATCATCACGTGCCCCTTCTTTCTTTCTCGAGGGTCATTAATCGTCACTAATCGACGGTTGGGGTTTAGTCTCGTTGAAACACGTGCAGGGTGGTTTTAATTTGAAATGAGGGTGATGTGACGGTTTGCTCCTTACTTGTCACTAGGTATATAGACTTTACCTATACATAAGTATATATTTTTAAATGTAAAAGCAAAAGAATATTATGGCATATATGCAATACCAGGAGTAAGATTAAATACAAACCACATTTCGCATATAAACTGTAAGAACCATTTAAAAAGTGTCATGTGGCATCCAACCAATTATAGAGAAATGATAAAATAATATCCTAAATAATATAAATTATATTGGATTCCCTATAAATATGCTAACAAGCAATTAATTCTTTATTTGGATCTTCTTTTTGTTTTCAATGTGTTAATTAAAAAAAGTGCTGATATCATTCAAATATGTGCTAAAATCAATTATCGTGATTAATTTTCATGTGCTAATATAATTCAAAAGTGCTACTTTTATATATGTATTATTTTGGTATGTGCTGATTTAACTTTTTTAAGTGTTGGGATCTGTTCTTACGGTTTGTAGGATAAATATGGTTTCCATGGTATTGCTGCAGTATAGAGGTGTACAACCGGTCCGGTTTTAACCGAACCGGATTTTTTCATCCAAAACAAAAACCGGTTTTTTTTAATAACCGGTTTCGGTTACTAACCGGTTTTTCAGATCAATAATAGTAACCGATCACCAACCGCCGGTTCGGTTTGGTTCTAAAACCGGTTTTTTTGTACACCTCTACTACAGTATGAATGATTGTTTGTTTTAACCATAAGAAAATAATAAATTATAAACATCTCTTTATCGAATGAAACAACATGAAAGTAAGCCAAACAGTGAAAGGATATTGGGGCAAGGTAATTTTTTGGGTGCCCGAAACAACTCCAGATGCATCTAACAGGATGGACATTTTCCAGGTGCACAAAATAGTTTGCAGCTTTCATAACATTTTGTTTTCAAACTTGAAGAGATATGGCCCCAATTCCTTGCCCACATGGCAAGGACCACACCATTTTTTCATCCTACATGGCGCCTACATCAGCAAGCGAATCCAGAAGCTTCTGGAAGACGGCAAGGTGGCACCAAAGATGCTCCCTCCGACAGAAAGGACAACACGTGTCACCATTTATCGAGCGCCATGTAGGCCTACAGCAAATCAAGGAGCAGACCGACAACAGAGGTACGATGTTTCCAGCATGGGCAAATATAGGCGCGCCACGTGTACCACTACCCTGACCACAGCAGAGGGGACCAATAGGATATTCCCCTTGGTCGGACAGCTGGCGCCCTATAGCAGCTGGCAAGGTTACTCCTCCCTCTTTCACCCTCTGGCTATAAATAGGACCCTTCATACTCCAGGTTAATTTCATTCTACTCTCCACTCTCTCACTCTTAACACACACTGTTTTTACCCCTCAGAACAGAACTTATTCTCACGCCAGAGCCCGGTTAAGAGGGAAACCCCCATATTCCCTTCTTAACGAGCTAATGGTGTTGCTGTTTTGCAGGACCTGTCATTTGGCGAGTAACAAAGGAGATTGAACCACACAAAATAGACGACCAGGCTAGTTTCACCTCAGGTGTTAACGAGTGTTTCATCATTGGCGCCATCTGTGGGACTCGAACCCACGACCACGTGGTTAAAATCCAGCGAGGTGCATGAGGCAGATCATCGAACGCAGGATTATAGGTATCCCAAGACCCAGCTTGGACATTTTCGAACTCATGACTCCGAGCCACCCCTGAAGTAGCACCACCACCAGAGGCCGGTGGACGCCTGGTATAGATGGTTCAGCGAGGTGTAGCCTCACTTGACTCTGCCTCAGTTTCAATACCTTTATCCTGACCATCTCCACCAGCACCTCCTGCACCACGACCTTCAGCACCACCTGCGCCATCACCACCACTTTCACCAACATGTTCAACATTTACATCATCTTGTTTACTCTTTTCACCCAAGTCATCACGGGGAGGGGACAAGTCAAATGTTCTAGACGGTGGAGAGGTGGGGGGGGAGGGGTAATCTTCGAAATATCAACCTTGCGCGGCGCCTTACCAGATTTGACACCTGCCATATGACAACCATGATGGTAAAAAACAATCCAAAGGTCAAATAATAAGATTTACAAGAACAAAGTCTCTACCTTGAGGAGCGGAAGCAACATATATTGCCTCCAAAAGATTACCCTTCTTGGCACTAAAAACACCCATGTCAATCTCAGATTCCGAGGGTGCAGGAGGAGTCTCCTTTTGAAGTTTGGCTTTTTTAGATGCAAGCATAGCAGCAGCCTGCTCATCAAGCTTCCGTTTTTTTATCTTCAAGAGCTTTTTTCTTCATCATCTCCGTCAAGGTGGCCCCGTCGTCAAGATCAGACCCCCCGCGTTTCTCTCCGGCCCCTAAACCAGACAGTGTATCAGAAACGACAACATAATCTACGATAGGAAGAGTAGAGGGTCGCTTACGAGGAGTTTCAGTAGCTTTTTCCTCAGCCCTCTTCTCCTTCCCCTCTGGCTTGCCCGCCTTTGTTTTTCTCCGAGTTTCCAATTGATCAGCAGTCTCAATCGGCACCTCAACATCAACAACCGGTTCATTAACGGGCTCATGCACAACCCCTTGCGCTGGACCTGCAAACGCGGAATGAGAAGTTAAGCCCTCCAAAGATCGGTCAGAACCCCCACTCGAAAGGACAATAACTTCCTCCCGAGTGGGGTCAGTATCATCATCAACATCATCTTCATCATCTTCACCTAAAGCACTGTTGGCATAGGTGGCAAAACTCTCGTTAGTAGGATGCAAGAAACGGTTGCGGATCTAGTCCAACCATGTCAGTTTCCCATCCTCTTGAACCGCCTCAACCATGGCACCACCGGCCTTTGGGTCAAGAACATTCAACAAGTTGTACCCAACTGCGAAATACCAAGAGATGAGGAAGAACAAAACAATAACCAGAGAAAAAAGCAAACAACTAAGAAACATTACATACGTTTGCCTTGATAACCATAAACTGGAATACCCAGAGGGTTCTTCGGAAACCACCGCAAGCACATACCAGCACCAACCAACGCCCTCTCCTCCAGCTGGGAAATAGCAGTGGCTTTGTACGTCACCTTCTTGTACCACTCCTGTTTGGCAAAGTCCACCGTCACGTCTACTGATGTGCGTGAAGTGTCGTATATTTTAGGTGTATATTTTAAGCCCTTTTTAACACTTATTTTAGCCAAGTTTTAAATTTATAAAACACGATATTTCACTAACACTAAACACACATATGGGCAAGTGCACCCATCGTTGAGTGTAGTATAGCGTTGGTAAGATACCGAGGTCGTCCAAGGACACAAGAGCTTTTAGTACCGGTTTATCCTCAACGTCTAACCAAAATAAAAGTTTAGAAAAATGTTTTAAACTAAGAAAAATAAAACTAACTAAAATGCTGAAAATAAAAATAAAAATAAAAACAGATAGACAAGATGAATCACTTGGTTCCGACTCGTATCTAGTATAACCTTTGATTATTTCCGCACTTTTGCACACAATTAAGAGATTATCTTAGTTATTGTAGTAGGCCCCTCTTTTGAAGGTGACGTTACCCTCACCCCAGTAGTTTGAGTCAGCAGGGATACAATCCTAAAAGGGTGGATTATTGGAAGATAATGAATTAAGTTATTAATGCAGTATTGTGGTAGGCCCCCGCTTTTGGCGGTGACGTTACCCTCGGCTAAGTAGTCTGAGTCAGCAGGGATACAGTCCTAAATAGCCGGGTTATAGTATTAATAGTAGTTAACTTATGAGGGGATCAAAGAGTTTGGACCCCCGCCATCCAATACCGTGAAGTATTGAAGGAGGTCCTACTAAATTTGACCCAGGTCCATTGCAGGACCTCTAAACGCTGAACAATGGCAAGACCTTTACCAAACCGTTCCCTTAACCCCCTACCAGGTAGCCAACATACCTCCATATAGACCGTGGAGATATGAATGGTGAAAATCCTTTATTTTATATAGACAGTAAAATAATGCCAAGACACCACGGACAAACGATAAGGAAAGATCACCTTCAACATAAGTAACTAGTTATTAAAGTCATTAATACAAAACCAAATAAAAAGTGCAAAAGATTAGAAATAAAAAGTATTATACTAGACACTTTGTCTTCACCAAGTGATGTAAGAGACTTAGGCAAACATGGCCTTGATTGTCAAGAACTCTTACGATCAATCTTGGATCCCGAGACGACTCACACACTCTACGATGGACAATGGATGATGGTGGTGGATGATGGTGTTGTGATGGTGGTGGGTGGTGGATGAAGTGTGAGAGAGGTGGTGTGCCAAGGGATGAGATGAAATGAATCCAAGCACTCCTATTTATAGGCTGAACAGAGAGCTGGACACGGCCCCGTGTCCGCTGGGCACGGCCCCGTGTCCGTCTGACACTCTCTCTCCTCATTAATTGTAATTCGCAATTACAATAAATGCGCCTGCTGTACTTTCGACACGCCCCCGTGTCCGCTGAGCACGGCCCCGTGATGGGCAATAGAAGCTTCTATAGATTTGTCTTTTCTGCTGCTTCTTGGGCACGGCCCCGTGCTGGCTGAGCACGGGGCGTGTTCAGCCTTCTGTCTTCTCTTTTTTGCTTTGGAAGGTGCCGTTGAGGGTTCGGGCAGTCCACTAATGTTCCTTTTCTTGTATTTATGTTGGTTTTAGCTGTCTTTTTGCTTCTTTTGTGTTTTTGAGCTCATTTAATCCTGAAAATACAAAAGGAAGACAAAAACACTCTTTTTCCAATATTAGTACTTAAAAAGGGTTAGTTTTATGCCTCATTTGATGTAATTTATATGTTGCATTTTACACACATCAAATACCCCCACACTTGAACTTTTGCTTGTCCTCAAGCAAAACTCTTTAATATGTGGCTTACACTCCCAAATGGAATAGGTAGAAGAGAAGGTTTTGGGCTTGTCGTAGAGTGTCGGGATTTCCAAGATCTTTTTGGGTTTTATTTTTATTTATTTACAATCCTATTCGTAATGATTTATTTAGAACTTTTCATAAAAGAAATTACTTATTTGGGCATAACATGCCTTTTTTAAAATTCTATTTATATACAAGTTCACATACCTCGCGGGGAAATCACTCACACTCGGCCGAAGGTGTATTTTTAGTGAATCACTCGAGAGCGGCACGGAACTTATTCCTACCATAGGCTTGCCAAGAAATCAATCCTCCTCCTTTTTAACTTTTATACCTTTGTAGATATCAAGAGGTCTTTGTGGGTTAAGGGTTGGCTAGGGTTAAAGGTAGGTGGTTGGGTTAGTGGTTAGTAGAAAAAGGGCTAAAAGCGTAACAAGTGTCGGTTTTCGTATTTTTGCAACTTTTTATTTTGATGAAGCTTTTATTCAAACTAAGTTATTTTTGATTAACTTGTTTGTTTATTTTCTTTTTGCTTCATCATTATCACAATTTTTTTTTTTCACGAAGAACCGAACTTGTTACTAAAATAAAGGGTTAAAAAAAAAGGTTTTGGTGGATGAAAGGGTTTTTTGTTTGGGTGATGAAACGAAAAGGTTTAGGCTCAAAGGGGCTAACTAGGGGGATTTTTTTTTGGGTAGGTGGTAAAGGAAAAAGAAAAATAATGGTGTAGAAATGAAAAGGGTTAGTCCTAATGCCTCCATCATTTACTTACTCGGGTTTAAGTTGATAAGGACCGGGAATGTATTGTCATGGCAAGTTCTAGAGTCGTAAGAACCAAGCAGCTATTCACACAAGAAACGAAAAATGAGCATTTAGTCAAATGATATGTAATTGTGTGCTCAATAAAGACTCAAAACTCACTTTTGTGGGAATGGGTTTTTTATGTGATCAAGTGGGAATGGGTTTTTATGTGATCAAGTGCTCAATAAAGGCTCAAAATTGTTAAGAGAAAAAGAGGAGTTTTCAAATTTTGAAAAGTAAAGAAGAGGAGTGAACCGCCACATATTTATACCCATCACATTTAATGCGATGGGTAGTGGGCCATCAGGAAATCAGGACGCCACCCAACAGGAGAAAGACACGTCCGCTGTCACGGCCCCCGACCCACCCTAGACGGAATCGGGAGCCGCGAACAGCCACGTGGTACCGGTGATTATTTTGAAAATGTTGCAGCGGAAATTTCATCAGGACCGTGAGTTAGGAAAAATATCAGAGTTTAGAAAACACCGGATTTTATTTATTATATAGATGGGATAAACCCATGTTTTACAATGGTAGCTTTAATAAAGATAAATTTGATTACATAAAACAATATTTTTAATTTGATTAAAATAATAAAATAAGCCACTTCTTGAAGCCTTCAGTGCCGGATCCAACTCTTACTCCAATCTACTGTAATTACCTAAAACGCGTTTTAAAAAGGTTTTGTCAGCAGGAAATACTGAGTGAATTCATTCGTTTTATAAAACATATTTGTTATACTTCACAGCATTAAGAGTTTTTATATTTGCTTCTTTAAGATTGGCAAAGACTTAATCACTGCAAAGGATAACTAGAAAACAGTGTTATAATTTACAGTATTAAGGGAGATTACAATGTTTCAGATATCAACCAACTACCCACAGTATTTGTCACTCGACCGGATCTGTGACCATTGGTCATACCACCCGTTTGTCCAATGGCAAAGATTATCAAGTAATGTATACAAAGCCCCACATACTGGCTGTAATTTGGTGATTACATAAACTTAATCCCTGTAATTATAACCTTGAAAATAAACTTGCTTTTGAAAGTAATTTGATAAAAAGAAAATAACTCACATTATAAGCATGCAGATTCATACGGTCAAAGTTTAGTCTACAGATAAGCCTTGATATATTGCAGATTTATACAGGCAGAGCTTAGCCTATTGATTTAGCCTTGTAACCTAGTGCACACTAACTAGGTAGATAACTTAATACAACAATTACGATAACTCACGAGATTAAAACCCTCACAACGAATGACAAAGTACAATCACTTAAACATCCATCGGATTCACAACGAATGACAGAGTACTCCCCGAGTTTGGGTGGTACTCAAACATCCTGTTGGAATCACGACTAATGACAAAGGATAGCGCTTAAACATCCGGTCGGATAGTTTCAATCGATCGGACATTGAATCGTAGCAGCGATCGAGTTAATACCCTGTATTGCGGCGACGATTTGTGATCCGTGTGTTTTTTATAGTAAACAGAACGTAACTCAGTGTATATTTCGACTTTTTACGTCGTTCAAGCGCCCAAATTCCAGTCCCAATGTCTGCTATTTATACACGAAAATTGACAGGCTTACGGACCGTAAGCCTTATCCCTTACGGTCCATATGGGACACCTTTTCACTATAGGTTTGCCACGTGTGTTTCTAGCCTGGCTGAGTCAACGATTCTTGAAATTTCGATTCTGACAACGAGTTAAGAGGATAATCGTCAAGTAGGGAATACCCCCCCTGAGTTTTAAGGGCCCTGATCCTGATTCTGATTGTTCTGAAAATTTTAGGGTTTGTGTAGAATCACTTGGGTGTCTTAATTAAGGTTTCCTAATGGATAAAATAATAAAATAATAGGACTTTTAATGAGAGTTGTTACATCAGCGGAGAGAGAAACCGTCACCGCCTTTTCAGGAGCGTGTACGGCACATGCCTGACACCATGATGGAAAGTAACTGACACCACTAAAAAGGCGCCTGTTCACCTCCGACAAGACAGGGACACCAGATAGTCACATCAGTTGTCTTCATCTGAAGAAAGGAAACTTCTTTCAGAAGGAAGCACCAACACGCCATGCGCCACGCGTCCAGTTGCTCAGTTTTGCAAACCTGCCAACACGCCATGCGCCACGCGTCCAGTTTGCTCAGTTTTGCAAACCTACCAACACGCCATGCGCCACGCGTCCAGTTGGCTCAATCTTGCAAACCTACCAACACGCCATGCGCCACGCGTCCAGTTGGCTCAGTTTTGCAAACCTACCAACACGCCATGTGCCACGCGTCCAGTTGGCTCAGTCTTGCAAACCTACCAACACGCCATGCGCTACGCGCCCACTTAGCTCATTTTTTGTAGAATCATTACCGTATGACATGCGCCATGCGACTAATTGGCCCAACCACGCAAAGTTACAAACATGTATTCGAACAAGGCCAACAATCACTACCCTTATAAGTCCAGAATCCCTCCTAGACGATCAACTCAACTAGAAGGCACACTGGACTAAGGGGACTTGAAGAGGTATGGCCCCAATTCCTTGCCCACGTGGCAAGGACCACACCACTTTTTCATCCTACATGGCGCCCACATCAGCAAGCGAATCCAGAAGCTTCCAGAAGCTTCTGGAAGACGGCAAGGTGGCACCAAAGATGCTCCCTCCGACAGAAAGGACAACACGTGTCACCATTCATCGAGCGCCATGTAGGCCTGCAGCAAATCAAGGAGCAGACCGATAACAGCGGTACGATGTTTCCAACGTGGGCAAATATAGGCGCGCCACGTGTACCACTACCCTGACCACAGCAGAGGGGACCAAGAGGATATTCCCCTTGGTCGGACAGCTGGCGCCCTATAGCAGCTGGCAAGGTTGCTCCTCCCTCTTTCACCCTCCGGCTATAAATAGGACCCTTCATCCTCCAGGTTAATTTTATTCTACTCTCCACTCTCTCACTCTTAACACACACTGTTTTTACCCCTCAGAACAGAACTTATTCTCACGCCGGAGCCCGGTTAAGAGGGAAACTGTAATGAACCCTCATTAAAAGTCCTATTTATTTTATTATGTTATCCAATAAGAAACCCTAATTAAGACACCCAAGTGATTCTACGTAAACCCTAAAATTATCAGAACAGTCAGAATCAGGATCAGGGCCCCTAAAACTCAGGGGGGGGGGGCATTCCCTACTTGACGATTATCCTTATAACTTATTATAAAAATCGAATTTAATCGTTTCGTCGACTCATCAGGCCTAGTCCCACGCGTGGCAATCCTATAAGTAATTCGTGTCCCTTATGGACCGTAAGCATTAATTGTTACGATCTGTAAGCTAGCCCAAATTCTTGTATAAATAGCAGGCATTGGCAATCGCACTCTGTTGTTCATTCGACGCCCAAATTCACTCTGTATGTCGAATTATTGTCGAAATAAGTCTCAAAACACTAATTATTAGGGGGATACTGCTACGATACAGGGTATTAACTCGATCGCTATTACGATTCATTTTCCGACCGATCAATATATCCAATGGATGTTTAAGTGCCACCCACATTAGGGTTATACTTTGTCGTTCGTCGTTAATTCGATGGATGTTTAAGTATTGCACTTTGTCGTTCGTTGTGAGAATTTGATCTCGTGAGTTATCGTAAATGCTGTATTAAGTTATCTACCTAGTTCGTATGCACTAGGTTACAAGGCTAAGTAATAGGCTAAGCTCTGCCTATATAAATCTGCAATCTATCAAGGCTTATCTGTAGACTGAACTTTGCCGTATGAATCTGCATGATTATAATGTGAGTCATTCTCTTTTTATCAAATTACTTTCAAAATCATGTTATTTTCAAAGATTATAATTACAGTGATTAAGTTTATGTAATCACCCAAGTTACAGCCGGTATGTGGGGTTTTGTATACATTACTTGATAACCGTCACTATTGGACAACGAGTTAGCCAATGAGTGATATGACCACAGTCACAGACACCATCGGGAAAAGAGGCTATCGATGGATGTTCGAGTGACAAGTACTGTGGGTAGTTGGTTTGATATATGGAAGCATTGTAATCTCTCTTAATACTGTAAATTATAACAAAAGTGTCGTTTTAGTAAAATGAATGAACTCACTCAGTATTTCCCGCTGACAAAACCTTTTTAAAACATTTTTCAGGTAATTACAGTAGATTGGAGTAATAGATGGATACGGCACTGAAAGGCATCAAGAAGTGGCTTATTTATTAATTAAATCAGAATAAGAAATATTGTTTTATGTAATAAAATTTATCTTTATTAAAGCTACCATTATAAAACATGGGTTTATCCCATTTATTAAATAAAATCCGGTGTTTTCTAAACTCTGATATTTTTCCTAACTCACGGTCCTGCTAAAATTTCCGCTGCAACGTTTTCAAAATAATCACCGGTACCGCTGGGCTGTTCGCGACTCCCGATTTCGTCCAGGGTGGGTCGGGGGCCGTGACAGAAGGTGGTATCAGAGCCACTGCTTTGAGCCTATAAGTGTTGTGATAATAATATCTAATTTTAAATAAAAGAGTTAGGAGATTGTTGTTAACTGGTAGCACACATAATAGTATTTAGACTTGAACTTAAGAAAAGATGCCATAGTATCAGCTTCAGGATAAGCTAAGTACTTGTATAAATAAAGTATGATGGGTTTTAATATACCATAAGAATGGTAATTAGAATATTGCAAGATATGATAAATAAGCAAGAATTAATAGTAATTATTGCTTATTGATATTACTTTGGCTAAAATAAGAAATGTTACGGGAATACAAATTTCCTTGATTCTGGATAAAAGCCCTAATAAAAGAGGCACTTTTGAAAAGATACTATTTATGGGAAATAGAAAATTTTCTCCGGCAAGACTGGGTATGGTGTAGTAGACTCTCCAGTTTGTCTGGATATACTGAGGTTACAGCTCCGCGCGCGAATTGGATAAGACGGGGTATATAATATGTCAAACGAGTGACAAGATTTCCCTAAATAGTATTATGATCAGATATTTGACTGGTTTTAGGAAATATATATCTGTTAAATACATTGACCTGATAGATGGTATGTTTATTTCAGCATGTGAAATATATGATTATATAGATATGTATATCTATAAGAAATTCCAAAAAGTCAATTAGGAATAAAGCACAAGCATACGTGTCTAGATTTCTTTATTAGGAATCTCTTATCTGATATCAAACATTATTTCGTTTGATCATCTGTCTCGTAGCCCGTGTGATAAAATAAACAATAGGAAACCCATTAAGTTGGGATACTATCGAAAGTATAAAGAATTTCTAACACATTACCATAAACTATTAACGCAAGTAAAAAGCATGTAAAGTTGTGATAAGGTACAAGAAAACACATGAAAATTTAATTTATAAATCCACAGAAGTTGAAGTATATTACACACGACTTCCAAGGCAAGACCTTTTGAAAATATAAATTGGGCACTATGACACCAATGTTAAAATTCCGACAGTAAGAAAAACTACTAGTCAAAAAGAGGCACTTTGCCACATGATCCTACAAAATGAATATCTCTAAGGTACGCTAGAACAGGATTTCATAAACATCCGTGCACAGTCTAATTAGAGTCATAAATATTATCACTGCAAAAAGGAGTCATATACTTTTGCAAATTCCCTATTTCATTTTATTTGACATTCCCTAGTAATGTCATTTAATAAACAGTTATCACACAAAATTCCGGATAGAAGTTCCTATATTTCTTTCATGTTTCTACTTTCCCTAATGATCATCATACCAGGAGGATTTTTTTTCATAGTAGCAAATATTGATTCATTTCATTTCTTGGTAAATCCTTACATGCACCATTTATTGTACATGTGGTTCGTTTAATTTCTGAATTCCACTGGAGGACTTCATTCTAATTTGTCGTTTTATTCAAACTCAAATATCATTTCGCTATACTTGATTTTGGTACTGTAAACCACATTATTACAAAACAATCACTCTTTGATATCGAGTCAATGAATTTCTTGAAAAACTCAAAATTCTTTACATAGTTTTGTTGTGACCATGTCCGAACTTATTAAAACTCGTTTTGTTTAAACCAAGTTCAATTGTTTGAACTTGCTCGTATTACATATTCAATTCAAGGTTCCATATGATGAATTAAAACCATCATATTCGAAATAATCCTAACAATCATTTCAATTCTCTTGAATTATAACATGCTTATATGACCCTCGACTTCACTAAATCATTTCTATGATCACAATCACTTTGAGGTAACATTTTCACAAAATCTGAAGATTGCGCTAATCTCGGATTTAATCATTTAATTATTTATATATAGTTTGCAATATAATGCAACCAACTTTGCTTCATGAAACATAGCAAACACCTAATATGTCAGGTTATTCATTCGATGTTTGCGATATACATGCACACGTTCCGTTCTAAGTTTGTGATGTACCCGCGCCGCAACGTGCGCGACTCTAATTACTAGTTATGTACTTATTTTGTAACATCTATGAACTTATGATTCATTGTCACTCATATGACCTTTCAATAGTGGCGGACCCAGAAATTTTTCCATAGGGGTGTGGAATATTTTTAAAGATTTAGGCCACTAGGTATATAAAAAAAATCAATTCATATTGGGTCGGGTCATGTAAAACAAAAAAAAACACCAAACTAAAATTTATATAACCATCAAAAACACATCAAACGTCATTACAAAATGTTTAAAACTGTGCCCAACGGGTTTTCATTTTTTGAAATCTATGCAAAATATAATCTGGAGTTTTTCCTAATGGTTCCTCTTGAGAAATATCGCCAAAACTTCCCTACTCATGGTTTCTATCACATATAAATCGATCCATAAGTTCATAAAAAATACTAAACACTAAAACAAAACAAAAAAACATGTTCAACAATAGTCCCTAATTTTCAATTTTAATTTTTAAGCCCTAGTAAAGTCTAGAACAACAAAAAAAAAACATCAAAACCATGCTACTAAAGTCTAGGTTATACTTTAATAAAAATCAGTGTTTACATTTTTTTTAATAAATTTATAAGATTTTTTTCTAAGGGCGGCGGTTGAAAATTTCCAAGGGGTGCGGTCGGGATTTTGCGCGAAATTTAACACATAAATTTCTTTTTTTCAAGGGGTGCGGCCGCCCACTGGCGTGGGTAGGTCCGCCACTGCCTTTCACCACAGAGATCTTTAGTTTGAGTCTCGTTTGAAGTGAAATTGTTTTTTGTTGAGCCAAAAGTCTTACAACTGTAGGGCAATCATCAACATTGTCTGCATGAGTGATCTATTGTTATTGGGTTTACCTGGATGATCTGACTTTTGTTGGTCGTTCCCAAAAAAAAACTTATTTTATAACTTTTAACTATTACCACTATTGTTATATATTAATTTTATAGGGGCATTAGACGTTTAGCTCTATAAAAGTGACGCCAGTTCAAATCACACAATCTAAGCAGTGTGTGAAATTTAGGGGTTTTGTGTTTAAAAAAAAGTGTATGGTGTAAAGAAAAATCTAGTTAATATATAAAATTTTAAACGACGAAAGGGTATAGTTGGGACAGAAAACCAAATTTAGTGGGAAATGACAATTCGTGTCCACCGCCGTAACCGTTTTAACATTTTTTTTCTAATTATATCTCTTATACAAAAAGCAACGAAAAGGTTTGACAAGAAACAAAGAGGCGTGTCTGCGTTGCATCTTTTAGGTAACCGTCATGACTATTCCTATATCTCTTATACAAAAAGCAACGAAAAGGTTTGACAAGAAACAAAGAGGCGTGTCTATTCCAAGCAACATATATAAACCTATGCGTTGCATCTTTTAGGTAACCGTCATAACTATTCCGGTAACATCCTCCGATGAGTAATAGGGTCTGTAGGGGTCGTTGTAAATAAGTTCATCCATACAGAATCATTAAAACAAAGTCGTTTTTTTGTTAATTGTTCATGTTCATCTTGATTAATATATGTGTTTTATTGATCTGATTAGAGGGTCATCGAATTGGTACCAGTGCAAAGGTTGTGAAGAACGGATCAAGAAGAAGAACGCGATTAGGGGGTGTGTCGTTTCGATTACCGATCATTTCATGAAGAAGAAAAGAAATCAGGGATCGATTTGGTTGTTAAAATCCCAAAGTTTTGTTGAACGCATGAAGAAGTGTGTTGATATTATTTTTATGTATTAATCTGTTAAAGGAGACGTTGTTGCCGAAAAATGTGATTGATTTCTAGAAAATTGCTTTTGATTTGAAAGAAAGATTTGCGTATAAATTCGTTGTGTTTTGTGATAATTTGCAATTACAATTGTGTGTTGATAATATATAATATATTTATGTATTAATCTATTTTACGCCCCGCTTGCGGTATGTGCATATAATGTATATATGTGTGGGCCATCGGGGGGCAAAAGTAAAAGTGCACTAATTTTAACGTTATTTTACTAATTTCGTGAAAATAACGTTAAAAGTGGAGGACGGTTAATCATGCATCATGTGGTGGCGTTGATAGCTGAAAGACAAAAGGGTACATGCACTAATCGGTCTTTGTCTTGATTGCCGAGTGTTATGTGCCTTATGTCCAAGGCTTGATGCAAAACTACTATCGAGCCGGGGGTCTCACTGGAAGCAGCCTCTCTATTTCTACGGGGTAGTGGTAAGGCTGTCTACATCTTACCCTCCTCAGACCCTACCTTTGCTTTGATATTGGTGGGATTTACTGAGTATGATGATGATGATGATGATGATGATGATGTATTAATCTATTTCAAAGGGTCATGCATAGTAATGTTATGACCAAAAGATCTATGGATGTATTTTTTAAAAGGCTTAGTTTTGTTATTCAAAAAGGGGTAGCGGCGCAGCTTGTTGCCCGTTTACCAACTATCTCGATGTGAATTTTCATATAATTATAATATCATATAAAATCATCACAATAATCGGATGGAAATGATTTCGGTAGGAATTCGCTCTATTACGTGATAAAATGCAATTATAGATGTGCATTTAGTTGATTTCTCCACATTTTGCTATTTGAACGATGACGATAGTTGCTGTAAATTAGTTGTTTCTGATCTGAAGGAAATGATTTTGTATGAATAGTGGGAATGCCTGCGCGTTGCGGCAGGTGTTCCGACTCATATCAAATTTAAATATGACGTCTATTACAAACGACAACCAATTCCGGGTTTCTAATGTTTTATCTCATTCAACGAAAAATAGTCATAGAACCTATAAGGTCACAAACATGCGGAGAAAGTCTAGCAGACTGCTTTAGTATTACAAGTATAAGGTCACAAACATACATGCCATCATCGTGTGCTTGTTCCAAGTGGATAAAGTCTCGTAAATTCCTCAAGCTAGTGGTGGGGTTGTACTCAACTGATACTATCACACGTGGAAAGTATAGATCCAAATTTCTCAGCATCATACTTGAGATGCACATCCTCGGATGATTCAGAAAACTCGACACTAAATGGAGGTGATAATTTGCGCCCTATCGCTTGAACACGAGCCACACTGTAAACACGAGTAACTTTACGAACTGCTCTACAAGAATTTATGCTTTATATTATTAGAAATAGTTTACTCACCATATATAATATTTGTCATCGCATCCTTTAGCAACCCGGCCCAACAACTCAATTTGCAGATAGCCACCAATACATACTACGGGCGCAGGTAAGTTGAACGTTTGTAAGCAATTTTCCTATTGCCATGAAGTTTTTGATGATATACATTACCAAAAGATACACGAGTGCAATAGTGAACATTAAACGGGTTAGATGAGTGACATGTTAAAATGGGTTCAGGTCGAAACAAATGCTATAATGCTCAAAAATGATTTTCACATGTATCAATTCATTTATTGGGAGTAATAATAAATGAAACAGGAACTCACATGTGCCACAGTGAACATTGGTGAGGTATATGTCCAGATCAACTTGTCATCTGCACATTCTTGTGCCTCAACGAAATCATAATTCAACTTTTTCCAAGATTTTGGATGACCCATACGGAAACGCACAAATCCAGATGAGTATATCGGGTAACCAAACCACCCTATATATATAAATGTCAGTTAGATGGGTATGGACATAACGTAAAAAAGATGGCAAGGAAAAAACAAACCTTGCCGTAGATGCAATTTAATTTCTGTTATAACACAAAAATTAGCACATAAATTATATATGAGTGTCTCAGGTGTTTCTGGATCATAGAAAGCACATTGTACCTAGATTATAAACATTGGATCAGTCTCATAATACTCGTGGCAAAACTTGAGATTTCTGACCGGGGGGTCGAAAACGTATATACCTAAAAAATCTATGCGAAAACTACATACCGGGCACTACTGAGCGAAAAGTTCGGGGGGGGGGGGGGGGGGGGGGGGCTACAAAGTTGTGCCCCTGCTCATCCATCTCAAACACATCATCATCGACCCATTCATATTGTACTCGACTGATACTACTACACAAGGAAAGAATAGACCCAAAAGATACACGAGTGCAACAATGATTAAATGGGTTAGATGTGTAACAGGTTATAATTGGTTCAGGTTGAAAAAAATAATATAATGCTCGAAAATGAATTTTACATATATCAGTTTATTACTCGAGAGTAATAATAAATGAAACACAAACTCACATGTGCCACAAGAAACATTGGTGACGTGTATGTCCAGATAAACTTGTCATCTGCACATTCATGCGCCTCAATGAAATCAAAATTTAACTCTTAACATAGATTTTGGATGACCCATTCGGAATCGCACAAATCCAGATGAGTATAGCGGGTAACCCAACCACCCTGTATAAATTAGCAGCCAATTTATATATGAGTGTCTCAGGTGTTTCTGGATCATCACTTCTTTTACTTGACCAATAAAAACCCTGACGTAAAGTATTCCAGATGCGTTCTAGAGGGTAAGCACCGGTGCTCGAGGCACTCACGGGATTAGCAATGCAATTAGTCAGTGGAAGTGCTGTGATGGCCCACAAAAGAGGAGCATAGGCTCAGTGTTCACTGTTGCCCGAGTTGTCATGACTCGGTTCAACTACACAAGTAATGATAGCAAGCTGAGGAAATGTTCTCATACAGAGACCACTGCAGCAAACAAACATTTTTCATATACGAAAGTTCACTGATTAATACATTATTAAAGGGATTAATATATAAAGTGTATTACACACCAACTTTCTGCTAGTATCGAGAAACAACAGATGCACGAACGAGGTCAGCTGAATCATCAAGGCACGTAAGTATTTTGAGTGCCAAGTCAGGTTCAAGCCTTTCTAAGAAATCAACAAGAGTCCCCATATATAGTGTACAGTCACCTGAAATGAAAAAATGCATCAGCTTTATCAGGATTTCAATTTACTTCTCTGCCCCTTGAGATCCCGTCTGGAATACACCCACATTGTCTTGGGCTGGTCTTGAACAGATCTAACAAAAACCTACATGTAATGAAATCAGCAATATAGCTTGATCAAAGTACACCTAAAAAAAACCTTTGTCTGAACCAGCCAAAAAACAGTCAAAACTCGAAAGCAGCCGAAAAAGTCTTAAAGAGCTAAAAAAGGCCCGGAGCAGATTTGCACCTTGCTTGTCTCAGGTGACACACTCACCCTTTGCGCCTTGAGCCTTTAACAACTTTGAGTACATAATAAATGCAAGTTGCTACCTAATTAAAATTCAATAACAATTAAAAATTAAAAATTATGAAAGAATGTTACCAAATCAAGCTGATAATTTGCTACCAAAGAACCAAACCCATTGATATGTTCACTGAGACATTTTATCGAACAGTTGGTGGGTATTATTAAATCAATCAACGAGATAACATGGTGATGGTCAATTTAACCCAAACTTAAGTCTTAAGTTCCTACCATCTAATAACATACTATCAAAACAAAGCATGAAACAAAAAACAAACCTCTATTAACAAGAAAGCATGAAACAAAACGTCCAAGTAGGCAAGTATACAGGTGGGTTCTTCTTGCTCATCTTCCTTGTATTTGAGTTAAGTCAATCCAGCACTCCTGAAGCACTCTGCGAGAAAACACAACAAAATAATACATGTCGATCCAATAACATCGCATGTAGCCAATAGAGTTAGCACAGCAGAGCCAGAATTCGATCGGTTTGACCCCAATCGGGATGGAGATCCTGCTCTGACCCCATTCCACCTAAAATATGGCAAAACCCTAGCCGCCACTCGCACATACCAGCTTCCTCTGCTCTACGGGGAATCCAAATCAAGTTGTTGATTACTGTGTTGTTTAAGAACATCTTCCATCACATCTCGTTACTGAGAATGATAGTGCCATCAATTTCAATGATTATCAATTAGATTGGCTTGAATTGGGGACAATCAAAACGCTTGGGTTTCTTGAGAACTGCTGGGAAAATATGATTCCGAGAATGACCCTGTAGGCGTCTTAAAATGACTCTTCAATTCCAATTGTGTTGCTTAAACTCCTGTGTACATGCTGCTTAAGATATTTGGTGAAATTACATTCTTATCCATAGGAAATGCTTTATAAAGGTCTATAGATATGGAATTAAATGCATTTACAGATGTGATTTTTTTTTTTATTTTTTTTTTTTTGTGTTTTGCCGTTTAAACGACCATAATATTGTTGTAAACTGTTGTTGACCGCCTATTCATATTTTTATATTTTGCCATTCAAATCTACAGAACACATGTTTTCCATGTATAATAATGACCTATTCTTTCATTTTATAATTTTATCCAGAAGATAAGATGATGGCTACATATCTATGTTTCCTTTGTTCACTTTCTCAAATCTATATCTTCAGGAGCGATATAAAAAACCATTAATTAATTAATTAATTAATTTATTATTATTATTACTTTAAAACATTTATGTTTTACATTCTAACCCGTATGACCTTTAAACTTTAGAATGGAAAACAAGATGTGGTTTGCAACTTTGAAGTTGCACGTATTATATACACATCAATGTATGAACCTACACGTCGTTAGTCATTAAAGATTTTTTCTGTATTATCTACTTTTATATAGGTTTTGTTATCATTTCAACTTAGTTATTCTTTACTACGATGATTTTTACATTTTGGTCTAAGTTTGGCGAGTTAACATTCTGTAACACGCGTACGTGATTCAACGTTTTCACGTGTATTTTTTAGTTTAGTTTAACGATCCCGCCGAGTATCTTCCCTATTTTTTTCTAGGGTTTATTAAAAAATACCAAATTGGAAGAAATGGCGGGGAAGAGAAAAGGCCTTCGGAAGGATGTTCAAAGAGAACTTGGAAGCGTCGTTTCTTCGATGGCGTTGCAGGTCCGGTCATGGCACGATTGAAGACAGTTGCGGCCGGTGAATGAGTAAAAAGTCACGGTTCCAATCACTTAAGCATTATTTATGTTTTTTTTACATTTCGTCTGAATTCTTATAGTTTTATAGAAGGACTAAATTTGATATACTTGATTAAACTTTGAAAAACATAATATCGTTGGATTGGAATTCCCATTGAGAACATTTGTATTTTGTTTCAATTGTAAAGTTTTTTTCAAAGATTTTGTATCACATAATCCGTTAGATCTCGCCACATTTTCGCATCTCATATAGTAAAGTAAAGGCATTTATTAATCAGCGTCCCGTCGCAACGCGCGGGGTAACGTTACCTCGTTTAATTACAAGAGTTAAATGTCATTTTAGTCTATGTGGTTTGGGTCATTTTATTAGTTTAGTCCAAAGGTTTCATTTTTCGTCTGTAGGTCCAAAAAAGTTTCACCGTTGCCATTTTAGTCCACTGGGTTAACTTCATCCATTTTTTCTGTTAACGAGAATGACAATTCGGTCATTTTATATGTAATTCTGTTAACTAGAAGGGCAATTCGGCTATATAAAATGACCGAATTGCCCTTCTTGTTAACATAAAAAATGAATGAAGTTAACCCAGTGGACTAAAATGGCAACGATAAAACATTTTTGGACCCACAGACGAAAAATGAAACCTTTAGCTAAACTGGCAAAATAGTCCAAACCACAGGGACTAAAATGACATTTAACTCTGATTATAATATACAAAACGTGATCGTAATCGTTTTTTTTTTTCGCGGCTTTTCTTTTCTAAGAGGTGCTCTTATTTGGCAGTTATCTTTTTCGTTAATAATAATTTATTTAAGGGACGTGACTTGTAAATAAAAAGATACAACTAAGTTGATTTTTGTAGGGTTATATAATTTTGTATTAATAGATGGCATAATATAAATATAATATTGCAGAATAAAGCATTGGAGTGTATTGTACGAAGCAATACTATATGGTGCTAAACAACCAAAGTTGTAAAATATGGTCTTCCATATCGTCATTATTGTTTGCTTTGCCAATGAGAACCTTATGGATTTGTTTTTTGGTTGTCTCAAGTAAAGACTTATCAGGAGGTTATTCGTCCTGGTTTTAATCTCACTCGAGCACAGTCAATTGTTGAGTTGTTCTCTCAAAACATGTTGATGATATATGAGAACGATGTTGAATTGGCTAAGGTGTTACAAAATTGTTTCATAAGAGAATTTCCATAAATTTTCATGAAACACAATCACCTTACAACTACGGTAGTATCGGTCGGTAGAACCGGTTAAAACGTCCGGTACACCCTGTTGAACCACCTGATACACCTGGTTAAACCGTTTCTGAGCCCAATCCGGTATGGTATAAAAACCGGATTTTAAAACATTGATCATAACAAAAAAAAAAAAACTTTCGGGAAAATACGCCATCCGTGGGACTCGAACCCACGACCACGTGGTTAAAAGCCACGCGCTCTACCAACTGAGCTAGAACGGCTGATGTTAACATTAGCCTTATCACAAAATAAGAACATTAGAGTACTGAAACTTTTTCTCTGACTAAACATGGTTGCATAACATGTTTTTCCATTTGCTATGAACATTTAATGTAATAAACAAAAAATCCATGAAATATGCAAAGCAATAGATATTAGAAATACACAAAGTACAAACCATGTCACCAAAGTTTATTATGCTACCAAATATCAGAGGCACATAACAAGTAGCAAAGAGTAACTAAACCCCGCGCAGGCACAGATATTGACATATAAGCAGATCGATACCTAAATCCCGACATAGACCTTCATGCTATTGGCGTGTATCGTCAGAGGAATTTTTTCCTGGGGGTGCGTTTCAAAGATTTTAGGCCCCTAGCTGTATAAAAATATCAATTCATAGCGGGTCGAGTCGGATCATGTAAGACAAAAGAACAGACATACATTTCATCGCTAGAAGTTTTTTTAGGGGTGGGATTTGAAAATGAAATGGGTGGATGGGTTTGGGTTATTTTATTTAGTTCAAATTTCTTTAGGTTGTGTTTGGGCTTGTGTTAATAAAAATTGATTGCAGATTGGGCTTTGATTGGATTAAATAATTAAGTGAATAAGTGGTTAATAATTATTTTTTTCTAAGTGGGGCGGTTGAAAATTTTCAAGGGGTGCGGGTGAAAAATTCCAAGGGGTGCGGTCGGGATTTCCGGCGAAAAATAACACTAAAAAATATTTTTTCATGGGGTGCGCCCGCCCTCCCTTGGCTTAGGGTGGGTACGCCCCTGTGTATCGTGCTCACGATTTTAACCTTTCTTATAAGGGGTAATCTGTTATATGCCATACTAAAAGTCAAGGTTTCACATATATACTTCAAAAGTTTACAATAGCATATTTACTTTTCCAAACACTTGAACTGCCCATTCCAGGGTAATAAAACACTTGAACTGCCCATTCCAGGGTAATAAAATAATTCAGTTACCTGTAACAAGTTTCCCTGAATATACAAAGAGAATATAATATAATATATTGATATGATTTAACATTTTTACCATTTGTATATTCTGTAACACATAGACTGTCATAAGTTCTACTATGGATTGGCAAATGTGATGTTATTGTTTTGAAAAGGTAGATATAGAGTTACAAAAGCATAATCCTTCTTATAAACAATTAGTATGTTATATTGTTATAATAAAAATCTAAGTTATATATGATATAGGGACTCTGCAGCATCATAAGGATCCGCAAACTGCACAAACGCAAATATACCTGCACAGTGGCGGAACTAGCCCATTAAATCAGGGGTATCCTAATTTTTTTTTTACCGTGCAATCATATAATATTAAAAAAATACAATAAATAAATAAAGTAAACAAATAACTAATAGATTTTTTTTTGTTCATAGATTGAAATCGTTCCATCACATCGTCGTCTTTTACTTTATGAAAAAAATACTTTTCGACCGCACAAACATGACATTGTTCAAAAATTACGGGCCCACTCGATTGCGTAAATTCGTCTTGATAATCTTCAATTTTCAAAAAAACATCTTTCAATGGTTGCGGTTGCAACCGCTAAAACCAAAGCTAGTTTCACTACCCAATAAACCAAAGGACAAGAACTATGTGTTCCCATTTCAACCATAAGATGTACAAGATCACTTATTCTATTATACTAGTGGGAAGGTCCGCGCGTTGCAGCGGGTGTTCCGAAGTCGTTTGCCGGAGAAACTTTTAATATTCGTAAACAAAATTTACAAGCTGATTTCAAGTGAGCGTAGAGCCATTTGTACAGCGCTAATCCCATGTCAATACAATAAGTTGTTAAAAGAGTATCCAACAAGCTTTCTAATAACCATACTATTAAGTTTCTGTACTTGATTTTAATGTCAGCTAAAACTCAATGAACAAACCTCATCTCTTATAATAATGTTTAGTAGACACTGGAGATATAAGAAGCATAATAACTAATAAGTCCTTTTTCACTACTCAATTTCTCAAACAATTCTGGATCACCATACTTACAATGACCATCTAAAAGAATATTATACGTAATGTCATCTGGAAGCACACCCAAATCAAGCATCGATCGCAACAACTTATTTGCATTTTTCAACTGCCCAAGTTTACACAACCCGATCATTAGCACGTTATATTACAACTCCTAGTATAACTCCATCCCGACGCATCTCCTTGAGCAAATGGAACCTCGTCTTAACGTCACCCTTCTTACAGAACCCGTAAATAACCATGGTGTAAATTGCCCACTTTACACCATTGTGTTACCCGTTGCCAAATGGATTGTGCGAACCCGCATGAAACAAAAATGTGATCTACAGTTTCCGGGAACGCGCCACAAATGGGACAAAACTCTGAACTCATACTGATTTTCCTCCTAGCCAAAGCGCACCTTGTCGGAATGTGATTCAAGCTTGCACGCCACGCCAGAATTTCCACTTTTTTAGGAACCCAACCATTTCTTTTGCATACAAAAGGAGCTGGAGTAAATCGAGTAACCTGCAGCCGCTATTTCACACTCTGAACAAAAAAAAAGAGCCATTCCCGTCCAGTTCCCACACCCAAGCATCGCGTCTCACAGTTAATACATGAGTTGCAACTAAGCTGCAGAGCTGCTATAAATCTGCAGCCTCCAGGCCACCGAAAAAGGCCCGTTTCCACACCCACCTCCAACCAGCCCCATTTTGAAGAGCCATATCCGAGACAGTTACGAACTTATTACTTTCTAGAGCGAACAATTCTGGGACTCTATATAGATCTAGTGCAGCCAAATTTCAACTCTTCAATCATTCAACAGCCACAGCCCACAACTATAAAACAACAGCCACAGCCCACAAGGTCATAAGACTTGAAAATTACTTAACTTGAAGTTTACTTATAACGTACCCCATTCGCTCCAAAAATATTGAGGTGTCCTACTTCACTGCCACCTGCTGTCACACGTTCCCTTTCTTCGACACTCTCCAAGCCTATGATCAACTGTCAGCAGTGACACCACACCTGCTTGTGTGTCTAATATGCGTCTTGAATCCTCGACAGATGCAACACTTATAGTCCACCCGTCAATCACAACGAATGTAACAATTGTACAAGATGTCTCACCTGTCATTCACAAAAAAAAAAACAATTTAACAAAAAAAAGTATACAAACGATAGAGATAATATACGAAGTCAATGGCTCAAATCTATTAAAGATCCCATATCAGATGTGAATTTGGGTTATGCTTTATCTCTAACGGGTCAAATGGGTTGTGTGAGGCAAACATAGTTGAACCTCGCCCAAAATACGGGTCAGCCTAACCCAACTTGACCCATACATTTTTCTACATCTACTGTAAAACAAAAGTGAGTTGACATACTTGATGGAGTACGTGGGACCCCCGTGGTTAATGAAGGTCTAGGATCAAGAAGAACCGCACTGTCAGCAAAAGGGCAGTAAAACTTGTCAGCCGCACACGCATTTGGTTCCAAAAGAGCTTCCTGTAACGACATAAAAGAGCAAACAGGAAGAAAAGACTCATGTTCAGGGACAGAAATGTAATATTTGCATTTTGGGCTCAGGCACCTAATGGGAAACCTCAGATAGCCCAACTTTTTCATCAACATAAGCCTTCAAGCAATGGGAACAGCATTTGTGTGAGCATTTCAGTGTGACCATCATGAACGATGGTTTATCTTCACAACATATTAAACAATTTTCAACAGTTGGATCGCTCTTGGCATCATGAACGCCCCCAATTGCCCCTCGCGCCAGGTGCAATGGAGGCTCGTGATTGACATCAGGAACACATTTTAGAACCAAATGTTCAAGGTTTTTAACATGTTCTAGTATTCTTTGTCTCAATGCCATGAGAAGTGGATTCTCAGGCCCTTCCTCATTTGTAATCTGCCAAAAGATAATTGTTCAAATGGTAATACAAGATAATACAAAAAACAAGATTTCATATGATATGCTTAGGAGCGGCTCAACTGTACAAAAAAATAAGCTGAAGCTTGGGGCCCCATATTTAAGGGGCCCAAGTTTTATTAGGGCTTGACGACGTTCGATTCACGTTCAATTCTTCCTCTACGATCACAACTCTCTCATCTCTCAACCTCTCAAATTTTCTGTTAAAATTGTGTAATTTTGTGCCTTTTAGAAATTGTGTACGAAAGTATGTGCCATCATATTACCACGTGTTTGGATCCGAAGCATAAAAAAATTCTCTTTTTAATTATGAAAAGAGCCCCAATTTTGGAATCCGCTTGAGGCCCCAAAAGGTTGAGCCACCCTGCATATCCTTTTAGAAATTGTGTACGAAAGTATGTGCCATCATATTACCACGTGTTTGGATCCGAAGTATAAAAAAATTCTCTTTTTAATTATGAAAAGAGCCCCAATTTTGGAATCCGCTTGAGGCCCCAAAAGGTTGAGCCGCCCTGCATATGCTTTTGAACAAATGAATGTAATGCTCATACAACAATCAACAAAGAATTGACTCACCTGGTCAAATAAGATTTGGGAATTGGTAAAAGCATATACCCTTTTGATGTTACGTCGAATTGCTTCAACTAAACCATCCATCAAAGCTAGATAATCATCAATGACAACTGGAATTCAAAGCTCCAAACATCAATAATTAGCAAAACTAAAAGAATTTGAACTTGCAAGTATAAAAAAAAAACTTAATTAATCATACATGTACATCAGAATTTGAACTTGTGTTTTTGATCAAAGCTTCTAATAGTCGTTGATCCGGATATTGTTTCGGAAAAGTGCTGAATGACTGGCTTTGCATACTCCAACCAATCGTGCCAGTTCTCGTGCCGAAGGTATGTAATATTGCTTCAAGTTCAATACATACATGTAAAAACAGAAATCAGAATAAATGAATACTAATAATATTATCAACAAGTATTATTACCTGTAACCAGATGCAAATTCCAACGACGGGAAAGAAAACAAGGAACACGGGCCAAGCACCTAGTGACATAACTAAAACAATGCCTAAAAGCTGTATGATAGCATAGGCAAATCACCTACTTGGTCCAAAAAAATAAACACCATATATTAAAGAGCCAAAAAAAGTAAAAACCATAAAAAAAAATATATAATAAAAAAGCTATCACTAACCAATTTCTCCATTTCATCAGGTTTCTTTCCTCTAGCTAACCCGTCAGAAATCCCTCTAAGAACTGCGTATAACAAATAATGACAATAAACCTCTACAATGTTAAAACTTAAAACCAAAGAACTAATAAATGTGTTTAAACAAAAAACTTCCCCTTTCGATCTTCTCTTTTCTCGTGATGATATTATTGTTTCTATATACGTTCAGATTCAAAATTAGGGTTTTTACTTTTGTAAACTATAGGAATTCCTGATGGCTTCGAAACGGATCTTGAAAGAACTCAAGGATCTCCAGAAGGATCCTCCTACCTCTTGCAGTGCAGGTATTGTTTTGATTTTGATCTGTTAGATCCTGATTTTTTTTTTAATTTTAGGGTTTTGTTTTTGATCTGTTATTTTCTAGGGTTAATATTACACTGCTAACTGCAGAGCTATAGATAATATCACAGTGTCACACATATGAATTACACTAAAAATTTTTGAAGTCATATGCACGATGATATGCAAACACAACCTTGAAAATTAAAAACTCACACAACATATGAAATGATGTCTATCAGCTATAGATAATATACCAGTGAGTGCAAATTTTGGTGGTGTCGGGACGATAAGAGGCGACAGCCATCGACGGACTGCAAATTTCAAATCACGAGACAGAGGTGAGAATTCAACGAAATTGAAACAGAAATTATACACATAAAAGATGGAATTATAAAAGCCCTAAGATAGATAGATGAGAAAGACCTTGATTGGTTGTTGACTGGTGGATCGAAGACTTGAGGAAGAAAGTATTCCACTTTGGCTGGCGATTTTCTTGATAATTATTTATTTATAGCAATAGCAATCATCTGGTTCCAAATTTAAGCGAAGCAATGGAAGTGAAGCCTGCTGCTATGGTGATAAACCCTAACTGGTTTTATTAGTGAAGAAGAAGATGGAAGATGAAGGAGGTTGGCTTTCTCTTTAATTGGTGATGAATGATGAGCAGGGATTTCGAATAGATAGAAACCGATGCATTAAATAGGGTGGCCGAAATCCCTAAATTAACCCTATAGTGTCTTAAAACTTTGGGTGAACCTCTCTAAAATGGGCTTACACATCCTTGTACATGATGCTTTAAAATTGGTACGCGTAGCAAAATTACCATCTTGTACATCACTTCTCCTTTTTATCTATATATACTACTATATTAAAGAAACTGGGTTTTCTACCCTTTTCGTAATTTTGCCATAGGTACAAGTTATGAAACAGTATGTACAAAAGAACCGAGCTATTTTAGAGAGGCTAATCTTGCGTATTATCTAAACTTTTAAGACACTTTAGGGGCAATTTAGACATTTGATCCTTAATAAATGTTATGAATTATTGTTGATGGTAATTTATGCATTTCCTTCGGTTCCCTTATCAAAAGCCCTTCAACCGATGCTCAATCATGAAGCCATCGGTTACAATTAACACCCTTAAAACTCCCTGAGATTAATTGCCACCATCATTTGGAAACTGAAGAAACCTTTTGATTCCCTTTCTTCTCTTCGTTCCATTTCAGCGTCACCACTCCCTCTCTCTCTCTCTCGGTAACACTCTTCTTTCTCTCAGTGATGCTGTGTTATGGTGGTGGCGATTTGGTAGCGTTGGATGGTGGTGGCGTTAGATGGTGGTTGTGGCAGTCGCAGGTGTTGGGTGGTGAAACCCTACCACCTGCATTCAAGTAGTCTCTTCACTCCCTAATCGATTCATTGTGTGTGCAGAGATTACTCTCCAGTTGTCTCAATTTCTCAAACCAAATGAAACCCTGAATTTGAAATTCCGGTTATAACCTTTCGACGAAGTGGAGATGAAGACGTTACGATCTCCGGTACCGGTATAAGAAAGATGATTGGTGCTTCCGATTATCATGTCAATTTGGTGTTCATGTGGTCAATAGACGACAGTTCGATCTCAGATCTGAAGGTTAGAATTCATAATAATATTCGTCTGTTTGATGTTTTATAAGCTTATGTAATGAATTTGTTTACATTGACTACCTGTTCAAGCTTTTGCTCATTGGAGATTCGGGTGTAGGAAAGTCATGTCTACTGCTGATGTTTGTTGTAAGTGTCTTTTATCGTATACAAAACATGCTTTTTGTATATCTACGTATTATTTATTTGGAGATATTTTTCTTGTTTGTATGAGTTTTTCCCTTTGCTGCCCATTAAATATTTATGCCCGTTAAAAATATGCTATCGAATTTTTTTCAGTATGTGATTTATTTTTCTTTCTTTTTCTGCTCTGCTAATGCACAGTGGGATACTGCTGGACAAGAACGTTTTAGGACAATCATAAGCAGCTACTATCGAGGAGCACATGGCATCATTGTAAGTGATATACTTGTGGTTTTTCTTACTTCAAAATTACCTATTTGCTCGTAAAAGAGATATTTAACAAATAGTCAAAGATTGCAATTTGCATGGTTGTCGAGTAATGTGCCTTTTTTGTATGTGTTCAGGTGGTTTATGATGTGACGGACCAAGAGAGCTTTAATAACGTTAAGCAGTGGCTGAGTGAAATCGACCGTTACGCCAGTGAGAATGTCAACAAGATCCTTGTTGGAAACAAATGCGATCTTGTTGCAAATAAAGTCGTTTCAACCGAAACGACCAAGGTAAAATCTCAATTGGGATTTTCAGTACTATAAACGCACCATTTAAATGAATTATTAGGTTGATATTTACAGGCATTTGCTGATGAAATTGGAATTCCGTTCTTGGAAACAAGTGCAAAAGATGCAACCAATGTCGAACAGGCTTTCATGGCCATGACGGCTTCCATTTAAATGATGAATGTTTGATGTTCTATAAGCTTAGGTAATGAATTTGTTTACATTTTCGATTGTGAATCAGAATTGTTAACATTCTATTTGATGAACGTTTGATTATAGGCTGATGGTTTCATGTTAGACGGCGGCTCATACGTCTTGAAGTACGCAAGGTGTTTTGGTTTTACTTCACCTAGGTGCCTATACGCGCCCCTGGGTCGCCTTTGACTATTACCAGTTGTGTCTCAGTCCTGGTCGCCTTTGAAATCAGTAAGTCTACCTTATCTTTTTTAACTTGTTTCTACTTTTAACAGAGACCGATCACTATATGCCTATTCATAGAGGATACTTTTAATGCCATTTGTATCTCTACTGGAAGTAGTATTTTGTGAAGTGGCATAAAGGCAGATGTGGGTTAGGGCTGCATTAGCTTTTGTTTTGTATTGTATTTAGGGACACTTATCGGTGTTCAAATCACTTGAAAAGCTAACAAAGATGCATGCTTTTGTTGCAGGTGTTGTCACTTTTGGACATATTTGAAGAGAACAAGAACTGAACCACCTTTGAGTAATCTACATGTATTATAAGGTTTGGAAGGACAATGATATATACGTAATATCGAGTCGTATAAAAAGTAGTAAATGCCTATATACGGGACATGTAACCATGAAGATGATGGTCTCTATTGGAAGGATGTAATTGAATGGTTCAACATACATCGCAATCTTGAATTGGACAAGGTGGTTGGGGTGGTGGTAGTTTGCTTTGGACCATTAGTCGGCCCCGCCACAAAGCGCGGCTGGAAACCGCTATGAATTTTTTTTGAGTTGACAATTTAGGTAAGTTCAGACCACACGCTGAATTTTTTTGAAGTTTTTATAATTTCAGTCAAAATGATGGTCGAAGATTTAGGAATTGAAGCTAAGGAGTCCGCAGTTCTCGAGGTTGTGAAGCTCTTGGCCCTTCCTGAGCTTTCTCTATCCATTTCTTCAATCAAGGTGGATTACATTGCAAGCCAACAAGTCATCTTGGATCCTCTCCTGTCTAAGTTTTTAATCTTAACATTTGTTAACTTAAGTAAGCGCAAAAGTTAGTATCAAACTTTCTATTTTACTTTGAACTTTCAATAGGAATAACAACAAAAGTGTTGTCTTGTGTAGATTTATAATTCTTTCCTTAAAATGGTTCAATTAATATTTCACTATATGGAAATAGCTTTCACTTAACCTTTTTTTGGTGTCATTTCTTTCCTCTTCCTTCATCCAATTTTATTTTTTATTTCTCTAACTATAGAAATAAAATTATTGTCACTATTAAGATATAGAGGGCATGATGTCAATTTCAGTGGAAGATGCTTCACCACATGATTCTTTAAGTGATGATAAGGAGCTCATCAACACGTATGAGGTAGGGATGCAATGTTACACGGTGTTAGAAGTTAATCTTATATTCAAAACATAATATCTTGATGGTTCATCAGTTTTTTTTTCATAATTTTCAGAGGTTAACAGCTCTTGATGGAAAGAGGAGGTTTACATTAGCTATTGAAGGATCTCATATTGATTTTAAATTTTTTAAGTTTTGATGCTTTGCAAAAAGGTTGTGTGTTCATATGTGCTATGATGGTGAATGCGTGGAGACAATGTATATACTATGCTTTTTGATGAGTATACCAACGCATTTTGCATGTCCTTGCGTTGCAATACGGAGACGTTTCAACAGGCAACTTTATATGAGGTTGCATTTGATTTGATTTGCCATTGTTTTTGGCTAATAGAAAGCTAGAAGCTCCATATATACATTTAATCAAAGATCATAATTTAAATATCATTTTAATTTACATGTGAAGCAACTAAAGAGCAGAAGAACAGATTTAGAGACATATAGTTTATGATCAAGTCAAATCAACTCGCTAGCTATGAGCCTTGGTGGTTGTTTTTTATGTCAATTCTTTTGTTTATATTCATTTTCTCTTCGTAAATTGATATATTAGTTGTATTACGTCAAACCCGTTGTGCAACAAACGCCAAAAAATATAAGTACCCGCGGCAACGCGCGGGCATTCCCACTAGTAATAGTATAGATGAGCTTTATTAGTTATTACAATTTGGGCTTAATTATCATAAAACTAATTATTTAGGCTTTGTTACTAAACATGTTTTGGGCTTAATGAATAATATCAAGTTTCATAATTTTCTCTTAGGGGTATCCTCGTATATGTTTTTGGGTAGGCTATGTATAAAATCGAAAAAAAAAAAAATTACACTGCGACGAATACGGGGTTGAGCCGTAGCCCGTGCTACGGCTCAATCTTAATTAGTTCCGCCCCTGTACCTGCATACAATATGAACAAAACCTTTAGAAAACGGTAACAAGAAAACATTCGATATGTGCTGCTAGTTTACTCACATTTTCTTATTATACCTTTCTGTGTAATTATATATATATATATATATATAGCAAGCAGTTCTATATGAATCTGATACACAAGTACATGAAAGCAGCTAAGATTTAAATGGTCGACCTTTTCCTCTATAATCAAGTATGAATGGCCACTTCAAATATTTCCACGAGACCATGTTTTTTAGTTAGTACGGGATATTATTTATTTTTCAACGATAATTTGATGGTTTATCTTAATCATTCATGATAACATATTTCTTTGCTATAATGTTCATGATGAAAATCCCCAACAACTTGCTGTTGCATTTTGACGGATCAATTGTTCTAGAAGACAGCACTCAAATTCTAGACATGAAAAGAACAGCAAAAACACATGAATTGCTTAAGTTGAGGTTATGTAGGACCAACAGTTGTTTTATAAACTCTTTGGCGGAAAAACTAGAGAAAATGGTTGGTAGGAAACTGTTAGGATCGAACACTCACACACGAACTCGGACCACACACACACTCTGCTCTCACACACTCTGCCACTATCAAGAACACAAAGGATTTACGTGGTTCGGTCTAAACTGACCTACGTCCACGGGTAACTAGGAGTTTATAATACTTGGAGAGGTACAAGGTTTACAATACAAATGAATCTCTTATATAGAGATTGAAGAAAGAGAAGAATATCCTAAAACATTATCATGTGAAATGGGTTACAGGCATTATTGGTTCACCCCTGCCCCCTTATCCTCTTATCAACTTGATCAGCATTGTGACCTCAGCTGAACAAGTTGTCAAGTGGTTTGGCTTCACACTCAACAATCTCCCACTTGAAGCCACGGGATAATCTTCACCTGTGCTTCAACTGTGCATCTGCATTTCTGTAAAAAAACCTTTTGATCTTAGCTCCTTCCTAGTTACCCGGCCTTCTCTTCAATTATCCTGAAGACTCGTTGAAGCTTCCATTAGCTCCAACACATCAGTCAAGGCTAAGTCTGCCACTGACCCATTCTCTGTTCCTATCGGCTCCCACTGACATGAACTGCCCGATCCTGGAACAACTTGAGAACAAACACTCTCCGAATAAAGCAGATTATCAACTGGAGAGACTTTGACAGCTGGAATACTGGTTCTCTTAACCCACTGTCGTCTGGTAACTCTGACTGAAGCACGTCCCGTGCTCCCACTGCCACGAATGCCCCTGACTGGTTTTACTGAACCTTTTCCAGCACGTTCATCCTGAATCTGACATGTGGCTCTGGGTTTGCCATCTGCAAAGCAAACCTTCTTCTGCCCACGAGATTCTGTGAACCGGATCTTTGACTTCTTCTGAACTGGACGGTTACTCCCTCAGACGGTAAACTGACCATATACAGCGAACCCCGTTTCTTTCCTCGAGCTACGACTAGATTTCCCTTTAGAACCTTCCACTGCCCGTTCCTGAACTTAACCTCGTGCCCCTGTTCATCCAACTGCCCAACATAAATTAACTGTTTCTTTAAGCTTGGAATCACCCTGACATCCTTCAAAGTCCATGAACCGACTGGAGTCTTCAGATCTAAGTCACCCATGCTCGTCACATCAAGAACCTCATCGTTCGCCAGTCTTACCTTACCAAAATCACCTTCTTTCAGATTTCGCAGTGCTTCACTGCTGTGGGTAGCGTGAAATGAAGCACCCGAATCCATAACCCAGGAATCCACACTGCTCTCCACACTACAGATCAAAACATCATCATCTGAGTGGGCTACTGCAGCGTTAACTTCTTTATTCTCATTTGGACATTGATTCCTAAAATGTCCTACCTCTTTGCAGTTCCAACAGGTTACATCACCTCGAGCCCTAGACTGACTCCTATTTCTGTTCCTGCTCCGACTATCTCTGTTACTCTTCCTTCCTCTACTAACATTCAGTAATTCACTCGTTGATCCACTCGAACTTTTCCTTCTGACGTCCTCGCTCAGAATAAGATCACGAATCCCTTCAAAAGTAAATCCGCTGGTACCTGATGAACTGGAAATCCCTGTAACAGTTCCGGACCAACTGTCTGGCAAAGAAGATAACAGTAGCAAAGCTTGAACTTCATCTTCGAATTTGATGCCCACTGACGCAAGTCTGGCCAAAATCGAATTCAACTTGTTGATGTGCTCTGTGACTGAACTGCCTTCCCTCATCCTATTATTCACCAGCTCTCGAATCAGAAAGACTTTATTAGCTGCCGAAGGCTTCTCGTACATGTTAGATAGGGCTAACATCATGCCACAGTCTTTGATAACGCCAATGTAACAACTGCCCTGGCTTTCCTGTCTTTTGATTCCCAATCTGCTGGTTCCACCCTTTCTAGTCTAACTCCAGTTAACACAATATCAAGATCTTTTTGAACCAATAATGCCTCAATCTGCATCTTCCACCAGCTAAAATCTGTACCGTTAAACTTGTCAATTTGCACCTTCCCATCTTCTGCCATGATAACTCAAACACGACTAAACGAAACTGAAATCGAAAAAATAAACCGAAAATCAAACTGAAACAACCGAAACAAGCACTGGTCTACGGTTCTGTTTCTTCGATCTTCAATGAAACGATACTCTGAAAATTTGCTGGTTTAACCGGACAAAAAACTGATCTTGAAATTTTAAAACCTTCTGCCTAATGCCCCAAAAAAAACTTAGTTCTTTGATAAATAAAAGTTTGGCTACTACTGCCAAGGAATTAAATTAAAAGAACTAAACCCAATTTTGTTCTTTGTTTAAAGTTGAGGGGCCTTCTGGTCAAATTGAAAAACCTCAATTTTCCACCAGAATAAAACACGTTCACTTCTTTTCTTCTTCCCCAATTCCACCAGAACAAAAAAAGGAGTATGCTCTCTCTTTTCTTCTTCTTCCTTGGATGAACAGGAGACTGGGTTTAATAGAAACCCTAGTTCGATCTCACTGGTCAGCTTCTTCTTCTCTCCTGTTCGTGTGTCACACAAGAGCCAAACTGGGTTCAATCGGAACCCTAGACAACGGCGGCGGCTGGTAGCGGAAGATGACCGGTGGTTCTGACGGCGGTGGAGGCGTTTCTGATGGCGGTGGCCGCAATTCAAACGGCGGTGGCCGTGATTCTGACGGAATCCGGCGGTGTGGGCGGCAGCGGCTTCGAACAGAAAATGGCTGACGTGAACAATCCGGTAGAAACTGATGCAAATCGGAACCCTAGTTCAGATTTCTGCACCTTCAGGTATCTTCTTCTTCTACACCTTCGTTTCTGTTCGGTTTCTGTTCATTCTGATCGGTTTCTGTTCGGTTCAACAACACGAGCCTGAGCTCTGATACCAGTTGTTAGGATCGAACACTCACACACGAACTCGGACCACACACACACTCTGCTCTCACACACTCTGCCACTATCAAGAACACAAAGGATTTACGTGGTTCGGTCTAAACTGACCTACGTCCACGGGTAACTAGGAGTTTATAATACTTGGAGAGGTACAAGGTTTACAATACAAATGAATCTCTTATATAGAGATTGAAGAAAGAGAAGAATGTCCCAAAACATTATCCTGTGAAATGGGTTACATGCATTATTGGTTCACCCCTGCCCCCTTATCCTCTTATCAACTTGATCAGCATTGTGACCTCAGCTGAACAAGTTGTCAAGTGGTTTGGCTTCACACTCAACAGAAACTTCTTAACTTTTTATGCAATTTGCACATTTCCTTAAACCGTCTTTTTTCTTTGTTACACCTTCTGAAATTACAAATCATGACTGTACAAGGACTCTGTGGTCTCTCACTCTTTCAAACACTACCACCTCTAGAAGCCACCTGCCTGGCCTGGGGTTACCAACATTTTTGTTGCCATTATGTTTCCGGCCAGTTTCTTTTCTACAACTATCCCATCCTTTTTGCAATTCTTGAAGTTGTTCCAACACATTGACCAACTCATCAACAGTCGGTCTGCACTTTGGTTCCCTCGAGAGACACTTCATTGCAAGAACTGCAGCTCTCGCGGCTACTTCCGAAGAGTACTAACCAACGATCCGCTGGTCTATTATGTGAAGAACCCTTCTTTTGCTTGTCAAATAAGGCTTAGTATAGTCTACCAACACTTGTTTGTTAGATGGACGGTTTTTGTCAATGCATCGTCTTCCGGTCATGATTTCAAGAAGAACCACCCCAAAACTGTAGATGTCGCTTCGTTCAGTTAAGTGACCTTCATAATGAAATGAGAGTATTAAATCATAGATATCCTTGAGCTAAAAAAGATTCCAAAAAATTAGTCCATAATTGAATTGTCAAAATGGGCTACCCTAATGGGTTGGGTTCACACTGAAAAGAGTATTTTTTTAAGTGTGAGTGGACACAGATTGGGCTGACCCAAAAACCCATTTTGTTTAATTTTTAAATTCAAATAAATTATGTGCTGGATATAATATATAACTATAATAATGAAACGGGATCAGGAGAGAACGGTGAAAAGTGTGAGAACGGATCCTGGCCCAACACGTGGCAGGGGGCGCTAATTGTTATGTGGGGGTATGATTGTCCTTTTATACGTTCACTCCTTATTCGCGTTATAAATCTCTTTCAAATTAAAACTCCAAAGATTTCTTGTTAGCTGTTACCTCCTTTGCAAGCTTTCTCATATTTATGGCGTCTAACGTACATTCTGTTCGACAAAGTAAAATTCGTTGGCGTTTTCTATATTTGTTTCTGCAAATCATGCAACAGATATGGCGTTTTGTTCTTTTATGCTTGTTCCATTGTTTTTTTATAATGTCTTGTATGATTTTCAATGGCGTTATTCAATTATGCAATTTAATCGTGTTTTAATTGGTATTTAAACAATTACTAAGAACTGATAATTGGAGTTTTCAATATTAATTTTAATTGTGGTTTACGATCTAGTATTTTTCTTATGTTTTTACGATCATTGGCGTTTTCCATCTATTTGATTAGTTTTGAATGTTATTTAGTAGTATTTGTAAACATCAGTTATTACTATTTGTTAATTTGTGTAAACATCAGTTTTGTTAATTATGGCGTTTTCATTATGATGTTATATTTTGTTAATTATTCATCTCATGGCATTTTCATCATGTCATTTTTAAATTATGTGTTTATTATGTCTTGTTTATTATTCAATTAATGGCGTTTTAATCTATAATGTTATTACGAGACATTTACTATTTTAATGGCGTTTTTCTGATTTTTCTGTTCTTCACTGTGTTTTCTCAGACGAAGTTGCTTCCTCGAGTCAAAGGCTTTGCCCCAAAACTGGATTACCATTTATCATTCCTGACCTCAGTGAAGAAATAAAGCCCACAATGGACATGGTATTCTCAAGTCTCGAGGATTGTTATTCAATGTATGTCAAGTATGCCAAGGAGTGCGGGTTTTCAGTCAGGAAAGGTACTACAAAGACAAACTCTAAAGGTGTGTTACATATTAAGTATTACTTGTGTACGAGATCTGGGTTATACAAGGACAAGAAGGTTGATACGTTGGACCCCAATCAAAAGGAGCGATTAGTGCGATCCAACTTTTCAAAGAGGACTAATTGTGGTGTACTGTTAGCTGTAACTTTTGAGGATGGATCATGGAAGGTGTATAAGTTTGTCGAGGAGCACAACCATTATCTTGTTGAACGTCCTGATAAGCATTTTCTTCCAACTGAACAACACTTCACTCAGCTCCAGAAGCATGTTATACACAGCATATCTAAGCTGAATTTGGGTCCCGTGAAGGCGTTTAATGTTATGAAGACTTGTTTTGGCGGTTTAGAAGATGTCGGTGCAAGTAAAGTTGAATTTAAGAACTATAAGAGTCAAATTAACTTGTTTATAGGGGAATATGACACCGATATGGTTGTGAGACATTTGAATGAAAAAAAACATTCTCAGCATAATTTCTCGTATGATTACTTCACAGACGAAGAGAATCGTTTGAAGGGATTTTTTTGGTGTGATTATCAAGCCAAACGAAATTATCATGTGTTTGGTGATGTGATTTCATTTGACGCCACGTATCGTTCCAACAAGTAATATTTTATTATTCAACTTCTTCTGTTTTTTGGCGTTTTATGAGTTTACATGCAATGGTGTTTTTTATTAGTTTACATGATATGGCGTTTTATTAGTTTACATGCAATGACGTTTTATAAGTTTACATGCAATGACGTTTTATTATTGTTTCAGTTCTCATAGCGTTTCATATGCAGATACTCTATGGTGTTTGTACCATTCACTAGTATAGACAATCATCACTGCAATGTTACATTTGGTGCAGCATTATTGGCGTCGGAAACTGCTGATACGTATATTTAGTTGTTGAGAGTTTTTCTAAAAGCTGTTGGTTCTCAACCAAAAGTTGTTGTCACTGACCAAGATCCAGCAATGAAGAAGGCTATTTCTGTTGTATTTGTTGACACGAGGCATCGGTTATGCATGTGGCATGTGATGCATAAACTTTCTTTGAAGGTTGGTATGCTTATTTTTACCTTTGGCGTTTTAGGATACACTGCGTTTTGAAATACATGGCGTTTTGTAGCTTGTTAATGTTTTTTTAATTAAGGTTTGTCTTTGTGTAATTTTATATGTTTTTTTATGCATGGCGTTTTCGTGTTATACATAGGTTGGTGTTAGGCTATGCAATTCCACCAATTTTAAAGAACGTATTTGTGGTGTTGTGTGGACGGATATTCTCACACCTGAAGAGTTTGAATCAAAATGGGAAGTGGTTATCGCAGAGTTCAATTTAGCAGATAATGACTAGCTAACTGATATTTTTGCACTCAGGGAATCTTGGATCCCTGCATACTATAGAATGGAAGAGATGTCCGGTCTTATGCGAACGACATCGAGGTCGGAGAGTGAGAATCATTTTTTTGGTCAAGTGTGCAATTCGAAAGCTACTCTTGTTGAGTTCATAACTCATTATGAAACTGCAATAGAAGCACAGCGTCACACACACCGGAAAAATGATCATGAATCTCGATACAAACGACCCAGTTGAAGTGTAATTACCAATTGTTGGAAGGCCAAGTTGTTGACATATACACAAAAAGTATTTTTTGTGACGTTCAAGCTGAGCTAATTGGAATTGTGGATTGCATAAATCAACGTTATGAAGATCAGCCTGATGGGTTTGTTAAGTTTTACGTAAATGACTTCCAACAGCCTTGTACATCATTATTTGAGGTAAACAATGGCGTTTTGTTTTTATATGGCGTTTTCTGTTAATGACGTTTTTTTCATATCCAATGTTTTTTAATTTTTTAGACAAACATTCTCTGTATGGCGTTATAGAGATATTGTTTTTGGCGTTTTTCAGGTAATGTTCCGTGAGTCTGATTGCACATGCAGTTGCTCATGCAGGCGGTTTGAATAGTCTGGTTTGCTATGTAGACATATATTCTATGTTTTGAGAATTATGGAGATTAGGGAATTTCCAAAACAGTACATTTTGAATAGATGGCGCAAAGAGGCTTCCCCAAATTGCTCTCCCGAATTCTTAATTAGTCGTGAATATATGACCGAGCTTGACCCCGATGTGCAAAGTATGATGCGAGATATTATTTTTTCAACGGAATATACTTTGAACCGTTTATCTGGTAATAAAGAGGAGCTATCCTTATACGAGGATCATGTTCAATCTTATATGAAGAAGGTTCAAGATATGCAGATTGTTGCTCCTCCCGCTAGTACTAGGGATAGATTTGCCGAGATAACCGGTCAATACAAAAATGACAAGAATCCAATAAGAGTCCCTGCTGGGTATAAATCCAAAGGTTCTGGTTCTCGGAAGCGCCTGAAATCTAAACAGGAGATAGCAATCGAGAAAAAGAAATCAAAGACGAAACCCGGGGCCAAAGAAAGACAGTGTCAGAACTACAAAGGATATGGACACTACGCATCGACATGCAAACAGGCTGTAATTAAAAGAAGATCGACAAGGTCTTCGATAGCTAGTGAAGAGTAGTTTGGCGTTTTGTATTTTTCATTCTTATAGAACACACACAGATGGTCTTTGAGAGCCATTGTAGAGTAGTTTGGCATTTTGTATATTTCATTCCTATAGAACACAGACAGATCTCAGTTTGGCATTTACATCATTTTTATACATCATTTTTTTTTCATTCTTTTTTTCGACCTATTTGTTCATAACATGCTACTTCGAAGTTATGTAACAAACACTATAAGATCGGTCAAGGAAATCAAACGCCAAAAGAAAAAAAAAAAGAAAAAAAAAAAAACAACGCCACTAAATAAAACTACCAAAAACCTATAATTTTGGTCATGCTAAACTCAATAATGTTTTGCTGAACGAGATGGACAACATTGTTAATCCTCAGTCAAGAAAGATGTCTAACAATGTTGTCCATCCCGTTTAGCTAAACTTTATTGAGAACAAAAGTGAATCTGCATGAAATTGCGTTTTTGAATTTTTGTATGTTTTGGCGTTTATATTGAGGATATAGTGTATATCAAAGAAACACGGATTGGAATCTTTGATATTTGGGGTTTTTTGGCGTTTCTAAGATGAATGGTATAGAGGAAAATATGGCGTTTGGGGTTTTGGTGTGAATTTTAGAAGTTCTGAGAGGTTGTTTATATAGGAAGTTTTTGGCGCGTACTTTAGGCGCGATTTTTATTATAGTAAATGCTAGTAATTAAGTTCCGTCGTTTTAGTACTGTTTGTTCAGCTTTATCGGTTAAAAACAAAGTTTGGCATTTTATATCTAATGGCGTTTAGATTAGGATGAAGCGTGCTATGTGTAACAACCCTCAATAAATCGACACTCTCGATTATTTTTCCGACACCCTTATATATTTTAAAATATCCCAATATGTCCCAAAATACACCCCATACGCAAAAACGGGCCTCAATTATATTAAATAGTATTAAAAATAAATAAAAATTGAATTTTTGGACTGAGGCGGGCCACGTAAGCCCCACCCCAACCGTGACGCGGGCCGCGTCAACTTAAGACCTGGCACGGCCCTGGGCCGCCACGTGGCCCAACACCCGGCATAGCTAGTTGTCGAATCAGCCCAGCTACACGTTGGCCCGGAGTTAACGCGGGCCGCGTAGACCTTCGTCTACTCTTACGCGGGTCGCGAGAGACCCAGGTTCAGCATCTATATAAGAAAGCAATGGGTTTCAGTATTCGTCGTTCATTTCTTTTCTTTCTAAACGAATTTCTGAGTAGTAGAAGTAATACGCGGGTATTATATCCCCCTAATTAGCGAGGTTCTGCTCCGTTGAAAGTATTATAACCCCGGTTTCGTAATAGATACGCTGCCCGATTGATTTAGGGTTCCGTAATAACTGTCGTGGTTCTGCCCGACGTAGTTGTTGGAATACCGTCTCGGAAAAGGTATCATTAATATTTTCAAAGGGTTATGATACTAACCTATGTACATTTGTGAAAATTATAGATTAATCCCAGGAAACCCTTACGCGAAGTCTAAGATAGCAATGTGAGTTTATCCTCTCTTTTTTAACCTTTTTGTAATATTTTACAAAACCTTAATTGTTTTACAATGTGATTAAGCGGTGATTGAGTCTTTGTAGTTCTTCAATTACTGCCGGTATGTTGGGGTTTTGTATACAAAATTTACTACTGCGAGTAGTAAGTCGGGATGACAGTACGTTACCATTGGACAACGAGTTAGCCAATGTGTAATATGACCCACAAGTCAGGATTGACAGTACTGAATGAGTAATTGTGTAGAAATAAACAATGTGATCGCTCTCAATATTGTTTTAATTGATAAAATGTTTCTTGATTAAACTTGGATTCACTCACCAGTATTTCCCCTTGACAAATGTTTTTAAAACGCGTTTTAGGTAACACAATGTGACAGCCAATTAGTAAAAAGCCAGCTGGAAAGCACTGAAGGCTTGGGAAAAATGTGGCTATAAAAGTTACCTAAAAAGACGATGTTTTAAAATCAATAAAATAGGGTTTATCCCTATAAACGTATTGTAATAAGAAACTTGGGTTTTGCCCATGTGATTATTAATATTAAATATGGTGGTTTTACACTGATAAACATTTCCTAACTACGGTCCTGATGTAATTTTCGCTGCCAAATTAACCAGCTGATACCACCGAAACTCTGAGCTCGCGTCCGCCCGTTCCCGGGACAGATAAGGGATCGGGGGTTGCGACAGAAGGTGGTATCAGAGCCTAGCCACTGGTCTAAGCCAAAGAAGTGTTCTGCTGACACTTAAATTCTAAATTTTTTGTTAGGAAATAAATTACAGAAATACGTGTATAACTGTATTTAATTGTTTTGTGTTATTTGACTATTTGTTAGTTTACAGTATGAGTGATCAAGGACCCTAAGACATGTGTCGTCAGTTGTCTGATTCACCTAGGAGTGAAGGTACCTCATCACAGCCTGCCCTTTCGGGGTATTCTGCTGATCAAGAAGAAGGGATGTTTGCTTTTAAAGCTTAGTCAGAAGAGCCATTCCCTCATAAGAAACGAGGATGGTTCAGTAAGGAAGCCTTTGCACGTAGGAAAAGAATGCGAAAGTTGCAACAGCAAAGAGCCTTAGCAGGCGTTAAGCGAAAGACAGATGCCCATACACAGGATATGCTTAATAAAAGCCTAGCCAATTTCCATATCCTAGCTACAACTGCTGCTGACCCAAGTCTGGAACAACTAGTAGCCCCACAACCACCCAGACCAATCCATGGAGATAGAAAACCCTGAAAACCAAGTGGAGATGCATGACTTCAACCCAGAGGAAATCCCTAGGGTACAAGCACCAAACCCTCTAGACCCAAATTACGACCCCTGGTGGGACGATAATAGGGACTTTGTGCAATGTTACCCGATACATGAAGACACACCCATACAGAATATAGGAGCCTATCCAGGTATGGACCCTTTAGATCCCTATTACCATGATAACTACATCAGGGAGATCTTAGAAGATCCTTACCGATTTCAGGCACTTTCACCCCCGTATCAGGAACCCGCACCCCAGATTCCGAACCTAGTCCTAGAACCTGCACCCCCAATGAGTGCAGAAAACGTGCAAGAACTTAGGACTTTTGGGGAGGAAATTTTAGAAAGCAGTGAGAGAATGAGACAGGTGGGAGAGCGTCTCGTATGGAAATACGATGAGCGCAATATGGATTTTTGGATAAATCCATATCTGTGATGTGATAGAGGAGATGGTAATAGTAATAATAATATAATATAATAAAATAAAAATAAAAATAAAATAAAATATGTGTGTACAGATGCCTATTACTATTAGTGTGATTCTATTTCTGTTGGTATTGTAATTTTCATTTCAGTACTAGTATGTAATAGATGCATAATAGTATATGGAAATAGAGTAAAAGTCTCAATGATCGACGTTTTTGGCTAGATTTCGTGTCATGTGATTAACTATATTAAATATTATCTTGTGATATTAATATGGGGTAAATGTTTAAAATTCAGATGGCTGATGAAGGAAATCAAGGAAATCTGAATAATGATAACCAGAGTAACATTAATGTGGTTAATGAGAATCCAAGCATCAATAACAATGGAAACCAAATGGATAATAGTGCTGTTCAACATATAGTGGCACAAGGAATCATAGATGCCATGTCATTTATTATTCAAACTATTCAAGAAGCGAATAATAAAAGTAAGCATAGCAGTAAGCGACCCATCGAACCCGAAAACAGTGTAAACAATGGACCTTTACTTCAATTGCCTATTCCCAAAAGGAGAAGAACCGTGTCTGACGGTTGTTCTTATAAAGAATTCTGGTCTTGTAAACCAATGGAATTCTCGGGCAACGAAGGAGCCATTGCAACCCTACGCTGGATAGAGAAAACTGAGGCAGTCTTAAGAATAAGCAAGTGTGCTGAAGAAGATAAGATATTGTTTGCTTCTAACCTATTTAAGAATTCAGCACTAGAATGGTGGAACACTATCCTCCAATCAAGAGGAAGTGATAGGACCTACAATATGGAATGGGAAGATTTTAAGAACAAGGTAGAAAGGAAATTATGCCCACCCAATGAAAAGGAACAGATAGCAAACAAATTCCTAAATCTTAGGATGACTGGTGTAGATAGTAAACATAAAAAAAATAGTTTTGCAACGAATTTAAGACATACAGAATCAATCAAGACATTTGAACACTTGAAAGCACGATATATCACATTCGCTTCCGGGCTATGAAGATACGCAAGAGGTTGAAAGTAAAAACTTCCTGTTTCAAATTCAAATACTATCAGTTACCAAATTTTAAGCATATTGATGGGGCAAAACTAAAACTAACATGGAAAGAACCCTTACTTCTAAAAAGATGGTTTTCCAAGCTGCCACGCGACATGAACTCGTACACAAGGAGCCTTTGGTCATCCTCTAGGAAGTAACCGATTAATTGTACCAGATACGGATGATATAGCTGCCCTAAATAATAAATTTGCGTCTGTAACATTAACATTACAAGTAATTAGTTTACTCAAACTATATGTTTTATAATCAAAATATCAAACTGCATAGAGTGACACTTACCAACCATTCTTGGTGACCTTGAAGACCGTCTTGATTCAATCTTTTTACAACAATAACAGTGCCTGTGCCGGGTTTGGCTGCTGTAAGTGACTGCTCATCTATCCAACCTTTAAAAACTAAACCGAAACCGCCTTCACCCATCCGGACGGAAGTTCCTGGTGGCTGTTTTAAGTACGTCTTAACTAAACGTTTTCAAATTCGCCGACCGCAAAACACATTAAAAAGAAGATTAATTCATGTGATTGTAAAGAACACTTATTGATGTGACTGTGATTATTACGCACTCACCTTCATGACTATTTTCAACCCAACACTGAAACAATTTGAATCTTTTTACTTGTAATTCAAATTACAGGTTGTATAAAAAGGAAAGACAATGAGAGAGAATATGTGTTGTTATGTTTCTGTATGAATTAGTAATGAGACTGTGAAAACAACTGAACTCACTGAGGAATTATATCAAACAGTTGGTGGGTGTGAAAGTCTATATGGCAAAACGAGAACCTTTCTTGAATAAAGCCAACAACGGAAGAGTTGACTTATAATTCATCACTACAACTTGCTTTCTCTATGAAAAATATGTCAAATACCATCTATAATTTTTAATTAAACAAATTAGCAAATGATCAATAAAATAAAAGTTGAGCAATATATACATACATATACACACATCAAGAGTACCTAAACCCACTACATCACCACCAAAAACCTAAACACCCACCCCCACCCCACCACCACATCAAGAGTACCTAAACCCACTCTGTTGTTGAGAATATTAATTAGTTGAGTAAGTAGAATGTGAAATAGGAGTCAAGTTATTCTACAAAGGTTTTTAATTGTAAGAAGTGTAAGAAGGATTTATAGAGTGACAAGTATCCAATAACCTAAAAAAACCCACTACATCACCACCAAAAACCTAAACACCCACCCCACCCCACCCCACCACCACCCAAAAACCTAAACCCCCCCCCACCCCTCACCCCAACCCCCCCCCCCTCCGGGCAAAAAAAAAAAACAAAAAACTATACCTCACCAAAAAAACCCCCAAAAAACCTAACCCCCCTCCCCCAAAAACCTAAAAAAACCTACCCCCCCACCCCCCAAAAACCTAAAAAAACCTAACCCCCCCCCACCCCCCAAAAACCTAAAAAAAACTAAACACCCACCCCACCACCACCCAAAAACCTAAACCCCCACCCCCCACCCCTTTGGGTGGGTGATGTGGGGGGTGGGGGTTTAGGTGTTTGGTGGTGGTGGATGTTTAAGGTTTTTTTTTTTTTTTTGTAGTGGGGTTTTTTTGTGTAGTGGGTTTTTTTAGGTTATTGGACACTTGTCACTCTATAAATCCTTCTTCTACTTCTTACAATTAGGATCCTTTGTATTTGATCCTAATCCTGTGAAATAGTATGTGATTTATTCAAAAAAGAACCTGTCGGAGTTATTGATGATTCCAAATTTGAATTGAGGAGGAGGATTGGTGTTTTTGTCTGAATTCAAGTTTCTTTTGTCGAACAAATTTTGAAGTTTCTTCAAAATGTTACCTAACAGTATTATATTATATAGCAGCAAGCAATCTTTGAGAGATAATACTAACCTATCTATGTTTCATATTATTTCATATGCTTGTGAGTGAGTGAGTGAGTGACAAATACTATTTCTTCTTAATTGTCAAACAAGTTGTCGAGTCCTCAGGTCACAGATGACGGTCAAGGGGCCTCATCAACTTTGTATGAACCTTGCCTTGTTGTCCTACAGGAAATAAAACCGTTAGCCTCGTCACGGAGGACCCCGGAGGGGGAATCCGTGACCAAGCTCCGGCGTGAGAGTAAGTAAACTTGCCGGAGATAAACGAGAAGCCTATTCCGACGAGGAGAATCGCAGGAATATCCTCTTTGGTGTGAATTCGGAATGATATGGTAATAAATGTGGTCCGAGGTTGTCGGATTTAATGTGGTAAATGTGTATTCAATGAGAGGAGTTCTCCGTGTGTGTTTTATCAAATGGTTTACCTTCCTTATATAAAGATAATGGCTTATCTTTCTCGGGAACCTTTGCCGAAACCATCTAACGGTTCTACAGTAACCTTGGGGAGCTCAGACACGTGTCTGAGCCCCAACGGCAGGATTACAGACTTCATTTAATGAAGCCAGCTGAGTGTACTTTACTTCCGGCGACCTTTCTCTCTCTCTCTCCATCATGCATTTATTATACTTGCAGAGCCTTGGATTCTTCTTGGTTTCCCGCCTTTTTTCGTACTTATATTCTTAAGAGAAAGTGTCCGGAATGGGCTCACTTATCAGCCCAAACGATAGAGACCCAAGACGGGTTCACTGGGCTACCAGTGAGGCCCGTCGTCACAAGCATTTAATTTAATGAGTAAATTACAAGTTTTATCCTTTGTGTTTACACCAAATTGTAGACGTTGTCCTTTAGCGCAAAAGTTAACAAGTTTTGTACTTTATGTTTCAAAATCTTGCAAGGTTTGTCCTTTAAGCGTAACTCAGTCAGATTTTTTGGTTAAATATGGTCATGTGCCGTGCACATGAGGGCATACTTGTCTTTTCATCTTTCCAGGGGTTATTGTGTAAATAACTTATTATTGAGGGATTAATTTATATATTAAAAAATAACTCTCTCTTTCTCTCTCAACACACACAAACAAACATACCACGATTAAAGTTCCACCTCTCTACCATACATCCACAACTCAAAACCCTAATTCTCCAAAATCAAGATCTAGTGATCAATAATTACAGATCCGAATCAGAATTCTATAAAGGAAACAACTTTCACAAGTAATTAATTCTTAGTGAAATTTAGTCGCGTTTATAAAACCTCTAGGGTTTCGGTAACCGATTTAGGGCACGAATTGGAAACAAAAGTGGCATTAAATTTGTTGTTGAATCTAAATCCGGAGTTTGAAGCAGTGAAACAAACCGGCAATGAAAGGAATTGGAATAAGAGGAATCTGGTTTGAACCAGTGCGAAGGATGCCGGAGATTATGACGGAGAGAGGAGAAGGTTGCCGGAGTTTGACAAGGTATGTTAGAGTGTTAAGGTGATGAATATTATTAATTCATTAATGTGATGTGTTATAGAGGCTGCAAGTAGGGTTTTCGATACTGACATTGAATGAGATTGTTAAATATCTGAAGTTAGAATTTTGGTACACAGATGGTTATGTAAACATTGTGATAGATATATTTAAAAATGGATTCATTAAAATCCAATATCTCTGCATTGCTTGTGTTACCCTTTTATCTCTGTGTTCCCTCCTGTTGATTTGAGTCTTCTATACTTGTTTTCTAGCTTGAAATCTGTTTTGTTTTATTTGTAACTTGCAGGTTATGATTGTTATAACTACAGAGATAAAAGGGTAACACAAGCAATGCAAAGATATTGGATTTTAATCAATCCATTTTTAAATATATCTATCACAATGTTTACATAACCATCTGTGTACCAAAATTCTAACTTCAGATATTTAACAATCTCATTCAATGTCAGTATCGAAAACCCTACTTGCAGCCTCTATAACACATCACATTAATGAATTAATAATATTCATCACCGCTATAGCACCGCTATAACCTATATATCATATAGCGGACCTTGACCGCTATCCGATATTTTACCGCTTTAACTGCTTAGATGTAGAGTATTGTTGGTCTTTAAATGAAGAGTACTGTTGGCAACATCTGTTGTTGCCTAATAGAGGTTCGCAACATCTTTGTTTGCTGGAGTTGTAGAAGCATGTGTTTACTATGTAGAGTATTGTTGGCCTTTAAATGAAGAGATTTTTTTATGACAGAGGTTTGAAATTTTATTATTTTTTTATTATTTGGTAAGTCAACAGTTTTTTGAAGAATTTCCTCTCAATTACAAATACACAACATCTGCTCCTCTAAATGTCTGTCAGAGGTAAACTCTGCCCAAAGAGAACATCTGTTTCAAGTGATCCTCTGCTGATGAAGACATAGTCTGAAGAAAGTTTGAAGAAGCAAGGTCTGCTATGGGTCAACAGATCTTAAAGAACAACAGATGATATTCAATAGATCCTGCTCAACTGAGGTTTTAAAAGACAATTGTTGAATTTTTGAAATGCGGATAATGGTAAATAATCTCGATGTGGCATAAGAAAAGCTGATGTGGCAGCCAGAGAGGCTGTCCAACAATGTTTTTCTTATGTCATTACTGCATCATAAATCCTAATATATATAAAATCATTTTAAAATCTATCTAAAAGTCTGCCTCACCCAAAACCTCTGCCCATATCTATCCTTTAAAGCCAGCAGAGGTTGAAAGTCCTTCCTTTGGCAAATGTATAAGTTAGCAGATGTTTTGAAATTGCCAGTAATTTCAAATTCAAAATGCCTGGGGATATGTAATTTGCAATTAATGCATGTCACTCACTCACTTATGTCTTATGGTAAATGTGTCTTATGGTAAATGAAGAGGTTAATTGTAGTTATCATAACCTGTTTTTTTTTTTTTTTTGAAGGTTTAAAAACTGTCCTTTGGATTCCTTGATATTTAATTTTATACTTTTCCCATGAAAACAGTGGTTGAAATCGCTGTTGGGTTAAAACGGTGGTTTTAAACCACTGTTGGGTTAAAATAGTGTTTTGTGGAGGTTGAAGGGGATTGAAATGACTATTGAGTTAAAACATTGTTTTTTGGAGAAGGAACATGCTTGAAAGCAAATGTTATTTCGTTCACAAAAGATTAATAAATTGTATATTTTTGTATTTTTTATACTCTAAACTTTAAGTATTTACCGACTGACTTATCTATTTATAAGTCTATAAATATAACCATATTCATAATTTATATGTGTTATGCATGGTTTTCTAAGACACCAGATGGATGAAAACAGATGTTTGAAACCATTGTTGGGTTAAAGCAGAGTTTTGTGGAGAAAACAGTGGTTGAAACCGGTGTTGGGTTAAAACGGTGGTTTTAAACCACTGTTGGGTTAAAATAGTGTTTTGTGGAGGTTGAAGGGGATTGAAACGACTGTTGAGTTAAAACATTTTTTTTTGGAGAAGGAACATGCTTGAATGCAAATGTTATTTCGTTCACAAAAGATTAATAAATTGTATATTTTTGTATTTTTTATACTCTAAACTTTAAGTATTTACCGACTGACTTATCTATTTATAAGTCTATAAATATAACCATATTCATCATTTAAATGTGTTATGCATGGTTTTATAAGAAACCAGATGGATGAAAACAGATGTTTGAAACCACTGTTGGGTTAAAGAAGAGTTTTTTTTTTTGAGGAAACAATGGTTGAAACCGTTGTTGGGTTAAAACAGTAGTTTTAAACCACTATTAGGTTAAAATAGTGTTTTGTTGAGGTTGAAGGGGATTGAAACAACTGTTGAGTTAAAACATTGTTTTTTGGAGAAGGAACATGCTTGAATGCAAATGTTATTTCGTTCACAAAAGATTAATAAATTGTATATTTTTGCATTTTTATACTCTAAACTTTAAGTATTTACCGACTGACTTATCTATTTATAAGTCTATAAATATAACTATATTCATCATTTATATGTGTTATGCATGATTTTCTAAGAAGTCACACGTGTTTGCACACGGGTCTTACCGCTAGTACTGTATAATGAAACAAACTATTTTTTAGACACTTGTCATCATATTAGGTCATGTATCTTCTGATTTTCCTGCCAATATCTTATGGATAATTATTGATTAGTTTAATCTTTTCTAATTAATTATAAATAACTCTCCTACTAAATATTATATAGTTTAATTTCTTCTACTTAATTATAGATAATTATTATTTAGTTTAAATTTAATGTATACTTCTCATTTATAAGGCTATAGGGTTTGGTCTTGACCCTCATAACCACCATGACCCTCCACGTCAGTGTCATGTCACCCACCTTTAATCCACAATCCAAAACCACTACTCTAAGGGTGTGGTCATGACCCAAACAACTATCCCCTTATTTATGTTAATTTATCTTTGTCTAAAGAAAAAGAAAATTATTACTTGAAAAATGGAAAGGAGGACCATGATTGCCATGGTTTAATCCATGCAAACCATGGTGGATTAGGGAAGGGGGTGGTATAACCTTCCATTCATGTTCATACGTGGCAAATCATGTCCCAACCATGACTCCCACACCCTTTAGCCTAATATTATTTATTTGATTTTCTACACCATTTGATATATAATCTAATGGTTGAGATTATAATGACAAAACTGTAAATAGTGTTTACCATTAAAATAAATAATTGTCTAGATTAAGGGAATAAAGGTAAATTAAATGTTTTTAAATTTAGAAACCCACATGCAATGCACATGCAAGTTCCCCCTTCTATTTTAAACGTCAATAACTTTTTATACGTAACTCTTTTTTTTAAATTACACCATAATAACGGGTGTTTTTTATCTTTAATATGAGTACCATATTGTTATACTTATATAGAGAAAAAAATTACGTTTCGATCGGATGTTTTAGTCCATAGTGTTTTGTCTATATTCATACAATGGTGTTTTAATTGTATTGTGATTTAGGGCGCTATATTTTACAGTAAAACACCATGAATGTATATAAGACACCATAACATTGCAAATAATGAATTATGATTCAAGTCATGGTGTCTTAACATCTAGAGTTTGTAACATTGTATTGTGATTACAGTCACGGTGTTTTAACATCTGGAATAGCAATAGAATCATTCTAGATGTTAAAACACCACGACTATATTATCATTCAATTCATGGTGTTTTTGGAATTTGTATGGTGTTTTATACCTGCAAAAATAACAAAAATTGTTGGGATTGAACCCTATCAGAGGAACAGATAATTAAAGCCAAAACTGGATCAGAGCAGTGGATCCAGAATAAGCAGATGTTTACATACAAATCTCTCCCCTTGAAAGTGATTTCATATCTGCTGACCTCCTATATGCTAATCATTACAAAGTGCTGATCTACAACTGCTGCTCAAAGTAAAGATCTGATGAAAGAACTAAAGCCCTGCTGATTCTATCTACTGCCTTGAGTCAAGCACTACTGATCCGGACAAGTACTGCTGAGTTCACAGCAGTGGAAAGTTGCAGCAGCTGATCTATAGTCTGTTTTGTAATGTAATGAAATAGCAGTAGTTAACATAGCAGTGCTTGTATAGATCAGAGGTTAGAGTTTGTTAGGAGGTTAGATGTCACTTTCATGGTGACGTCAGCTAAGATGCTCAGTGGTTTGCAAGTGCCTATAAATAGTTCAGTACTTTGTACTGTTCTATTAGCTCTTTTGCATCATCGTCTTCTTGCACGAACAAACAACTGAGCTCTGGCTGAGGGGGAGTTTGCATTCATTCATCAATCATTGTAATCGTTATTGAAATAAATTCAATCTTCCGATTCATTGTGAAAAGATGTTTGATCAAAGTATTACTCTCGTTTGATTGTATGCAAAGTTTGTTTTCATCATAATTCCGCTGCACACTCATCCATCTTCATTTTAATTACAAACACAAAATACAATCAGAAACAAACTCAGATCCAACAAAAATCATTCCAGATGTTAGAACACAATGGCTGTATTACGACTCAAGTTGTGGTGTTTTCTGGAATTCGTATGATGTTTTATACGAACTGATGATTCGAAAAAAATAAGAACTAATGATTAAAAAAATACGAACCGTAGTTTCCTTCGATCTATATGAATCAGACAAATGATTTATAAAATCTCCGAGTTGGTATATAAAACTGAATTCTTAAATCTTTGTAAAAAATAAAATTGTATCACTAACCTAAAATAACTCACTGAAGGTTACAAAGATTATTTTTTATCAATTAATTAAACTTTAAAGTAAATTAAATTAGTGCCCTTTTTAATTAATTAAATTGAAGGACACATATCAATACCATATTATTTCCTACACTTTTCACACTATTAATCATTTTTACTAGATCCTTAATCATTGTTTATCTATACTATATTATAATGCATGAGGGAAGGGTATTTTAAGATACGCAAAAAATAAGAACTCCCCCCCCCCCCCTTTATTTATAGATAGACCCCTAAAATGAGGGTAATTTAGTCTTATTACGCTATTTATTTTTTAACCCCCTAAACTTATTACACTTAGATCTCTGACTTTTAATATAATTATAGATAATTAGTTACACTTTTCCCCCTGCACAACAAACTTATAATTTTTTTACGTATTCTTGACATATCTTATAAACTAGAATGTTTAAAAAAATCCAAAGATAGCATGACGATCTACACATTTTTGTCGACGTTTCGGTAGTGCTCTTGTTCAATATCGACGCACGGATTAAAAGGTACAAGTTAATGATGCTTTACTGTACAAGTGATTAAAGAAGAAAATAACTCTTATAGTTAACCAAGCGGGAAACAAACTTTTAAAATTTAAACCCTAAAGTACACAACTAGAGTTTATCCGTTAAATACATAGCAATACACACCTATATTTCATTTGCTAAATCATTTAGGCATGGATCCAAATATAACTTAAAAGGTTGAAGCTTCTAAGGTTAGTTCTTTGTTAGTTTATGTTTTACTAATTATACCTTTTTTTATATATTCGAGTTATGATAATATAGTTTATGTGTTGTTTGGATCATTGTGTTAATTGGTACATTTAACATATTTTATTTGGAAGTTGATATTATATATAAATCTAATATATTAACATGTTTTCATGAACACGAATGCACATATGATTTTATTTTACTCCTATGTAAATCCTAACTTGTTTTCTTTTTGCAGATTCATTTCGATGAAGAACATACTGATTTGAACAAACCAACAGCCGTACAATCGTATAAGGTTGCGTCTAAGGTTTTACTTTTTTTAAGGTTAAGCTTTTTTTTGTATAGCTTTTATATTAACACGTTTCGTATGTTATGTGGTATATTGTATGTGTTTTATTGCAGGATGATGACGATAATAGTCTTAGATCATTTCTTATGGTGCAATGTTTAGTCCATACAAGTTTGATCTTTAACGTGAATTCAGTGAAGAGGTAATATTAATATTTATTTAATCTTCTTTTAACTTGTATATTCAAATTTTACACCTTTTTTAAGGATCAGATGTTTGAAACTCAAAGAAAGATAAAAAAGGCTCTCTGAATGGATATGGAGCCAAGTTATTGATCTAGGCACTTCTGATGACAATGTGTAACGTTTATGACGTATATCTACCACAATGATGCTACAACAATTATTATAGGATAAAAAACCAGTACCGCAATACAAAGTGTCACCCCCGCTGCATCGCGCGGGTTTTCTACTAGTATTATCTAACATGTTATGTAATAGCTACATGTTTTAGTTTCTTTTTACCTAAATTATTACTTCTTTTTGACGGACACCTACTTTTTATTTGTAATGTACAAATTTACTCTTATTCTTTACAATGATGATTATCTCTAATAAACTTTATTTTACTATACTATATATAATGATAGACATAAAATCGAAAAACATTTTGGATGACATCAATAACTTAACATATAGTATAATTATGTGTATAATATGCACTTTTTAATAAAATAATATCAAACTAAATTACAAATACAAAAGCATTGATTTTACTAACAACCATAATAAAGGTTTTTAAAGATATACTCTTTTGTTATTTAATATATAAAATTACATTTATTCAACACGTATAATAAATGAGGTTTTTAAAGATATATTGTTTTATTATTTAATCTATAAAATTTATTTTGTTCAACCGTATAATACACGGGGTTATAACCTAACTAATACTATGATTAACTGCATGGCCATATATTATATGGTAAGGAGTGTGGCAGAAGGTGGTACCGTAGCCACACGTGGAACTCCGCACCATGATGGTGTTGTTCATGAAAATAAAATTATTCACATTCTTATTGTTTAGAAATATAATAATATTATTTGTAAATGAAAAAATAAAAATATGACTGAGTGGAGAGCAGTCGTGAGAGTAAAAACCATGCCCCATGACCTACGAAATATTATTATCGCAAACCTGGGAAAAAAAAGAACGATTTCGTCGACAGCAGGGTTCGAACCTGCGCGGGCGAAGCCCAACAGATTTCAAGTTTGTCTCCTTAACCACTCGGACATATCGACTTTTGTTATTTGAATCATTATATACATTTTAAATAATCATCTTTCACTTTGACGCATCTACTATGAAAAGGGGTTATTAGGGTTTTAACCTTCATTCAAAAGCAGCAACCAAACCCACACAAGACACGAAGAAAAAGAAAAAAAAAACGAAAGTTGCAGCGGAGTCGTGAAAAGAGTTACGCCGATAAACACCGCAAGCCCCTTGAGTTTGAAGTTGGTGATCACGTACTCCTAAAGGTTTCACCTTGGAAGGGGGTGATCCGATTCGGCAAGAAAGGAAAGTTAGCGCCATGATACGTGGGTCCCTTTAAGAATCTGGAAAGAATTGGCAAAGTGGCATACCGACTCGAATTACCGGAGGAACTCAGCAACGTACATCCGACCTTCCACGTCTCGAACCTCAAGAAGTGCCTAGCTGAAGAAAATCTTCACGTGCCTCTCAAAGATTTGCAAGCGACATTAGAAATTTGTTTTTATTTAATTTTTGTAAAATAAAGGTATTTCGGGCCCGTTTTTCGTATACGGGGTGTATTTTAGGGCGTATAGGGGTGTTATAAGACTTTTAGGAGAGTTGTTATATCATCTTGGTTTAAGAAGAAGAGCCTAATGTGCAAGACGCTGAGGAAAACACATCAAGGGCAAAAAAGCACGTATCGTGTAGTTCTGAGTCAAATTGGTCAAAATTAGGGTCCGTTGAACCTAATGGAAACTTGGGTTTTGCCAAATTAATAATAAACACCGATACCACCGGCTCTGAGTAGCTCGCGACCGCCCGTCTCCCAGGTCAGGGGTCGGGGGTTGCGACAAAAGGTGGTATCAGAGCTACAGCCACTGATTTCAGCCACAGAAGTGTTCTACTGACATCAAAATTTTATCCATTATGTTAGGAAATAATCTACGTGATTACGTGCATATCTGCATATTATTGTTTTGTGTCATTTGACAATTTGTTAGTTTACAGTATGAGTGATCAAGGTCAGTCGGACGCCTATCGTCAATTGTCTAGTTCTCCTAGAGATGAAGGAACTTCCTCCCAGCCTACTCCTTCGGGGTATTCAGTTGATACAGAAGAGGGGATTTTCATATTTAAGGCACAATCTGAAGAACCATTCCCTACCAAAAAGAGAGGATGGTTCAGTCGGGGAGCACACGAGCATAGGAAGAGAATGAGGAAATTAGAGCAACAAAAGGCTTTAGCAGCAGCAAATAGGGAGATGAATGCCCAGACTCAAGACATAATCAATAGGTGATTTGCCAACTTTCATATACTAGCTACCACTGTCGCAGACCCAAACTTAGAACAAATCATTGCACCACAGCCACTACCAAATCCTCTAGCTTATGACCCATGGGAGAATGAACATAGGGATTATCGAGAACTCTATCCACAGGAGGAGCCCATACCAAACCCTATAGCACCATACCCCTACCCTGACCCTCTAGATCCATACTGGGATGCTGATCAGTATGTCCGGGAAGTACTAGAAAACCCATATCCATATGGAGAACTCGTACCACTGTACCCTGACCCAATACCCGCACCACCACCACCCATGAGTACCGAAAACGTGCAGGAACTCCGCACTTTTGGTGAGGAGTTGGTAGATGAGGGAGAAAGAATAAGACAAATAGGGGAAAGGCTCGTTTGGAAGTACGACGAGCGAAATATGCAATACTGGATGAACCCCTAATGATAATAATAATAATAATAATAATATAATATATATATATATATATGTGTGTGTGTGTAGTTTGAAAAAAAATATATAGATAATCCAATACCTACTGACGCATAACTAGTATTGTATGTTAGATTCCAGTTGCCACTTGTAATAGATATAGATACCTATAAAATAGAGTAAATGTCGCAATGCACGACGATTTTGATCAATGTGTTTGTTTGTGTGATTGTTCGCATTAACTTTTGTTCTATGATATTAATACTTGGTAAATGTTTATAATCCAGATGGACAACGAAGTGAATCAAGAAACCTCGAATAACTATAATAACGGGAACTAATTAGATAACACTGCCATCCAAAACATAGTGGCACAAGGGATTATAGACGCTATGCCATATATTATCAAAACGGTTAAGGATGTAACACCTGCGTCCCTGAACTTTTAGCTATTGTCAATCTTAGTCCCTAAACTATGTGATTCTTGCTACTTTGATACTTGTGGATCTTAATGCTATGATTCTTGATACTTGATACTTGGAAGCTAGATTCTTGATTCTTGATACTTGGAAGCTAGATTCTTGATTCTTGATACTTTGGTGCTCGACTCTTGAGACTCGTGAAACTTGAGACTTGGTTGAATGAGAGACTGGAGACGTGTCACTGGCGGAAACTATGAAACTTGGAAACTTTTTGTGTTAATGGTATAATCTAGTTATGTGATTCTATTACACAACGATACGCAAGGCTTAACCTAACTCACAAAATGAATCAACGACGGTGAAACGGAAAGGATGGGATTGACCGAATGGCATTCCGATCGGATGACCATCCGATCGGAGGGCCACTCGATCGAAGTGCCATCCGATCTGCTGCACACCACCTTAACCTCCACTCTTGCACTATAAATAGGACCCGTCACATCATTCTTCACTGATGTGACAACCTCCTTCGACCAAACGCACGCACAACCACTTTTCTTCCATTTCTCGGCGATTTCGGTATGTTTTACACTAGATTCTTGAACATCTTTGATCTATACACTAATCTTTACATAATTCCTCTTTGAAATCACCCTTTTCACCATGGAATCTCTGAGATTTGAGCTCTTGAGGATGACGTCACCATGGCTGTTGTACAAACAAGTTGTGTGATGTCATTCCTGTCAAGATCTAGCTCAGATCTAAGAAATTTCATGTGTTTTTCACCGAATCCTCACTAAACCTAAACTTTTCAGCTAAAACTCATGTTTTCTTCCATCTTTTCTTAAACTTTTACTTAAAACGGTGGAATCCGGACCCAAACGGACTATAGACTTGATGACTAGTCTGGAGTCGGCTTGGAAATGGATTGTTGCCGGAGAAGATGACCGGAGTACGGATTCAGACATAAACACCATTAAGAACAGATGCCTGATCGGACGGGGTGGTTCCTATCAGATAGGATGAGCTCTGATGTGGTTACCGTTGTCTTAGTACGTACCACGTCATCACCGTTAGACTCGAAACTATGAAATTTTACAAGGTTGCAAAAAGGATACAAGACCACTGCGATCGAATGGTAATCCGATCGGACTGCCGTTCGATCGAACGACCATCCGATCAAAGTGACATGTGACATACAACCTTTAAACACTTAGATTAGTGTTGAATCAGAAACTTTGAATCTTGAAACTTGCACAACGAAGGGTCCTTCGATCGAACGGCTATCCGATCGGATGACCATCCGATCGAAGTGATCTGATTTGAACACTTGGTTAAACTTTTTAGAATCTCAATACTTGGATCGAATGACCATTCGATCGAATGGCCATCCGTACGGATGACCATCCGATCGGATGGCGATCCGTCACACGAGTACATGTTATCTGACCGGATGACCATCCGATCGGATGGCCATCCGATCAGGTGACTGATCCGGCACTTGCACGATTCTTGTTATCCTGTCTGACACTTATCCATTGTAATCTAATCAGGCTAATCCTAAAGAGCTCCCTTTGATCCAATAACAGTTGATCTGTTAAGCAATCACTGTGAGTATACTCGATCCCTTTTCATTTTAAACTTTGGGATGCAACATGTATTCTATTAAACTATGAAACTTGATACTTTGAATCTAAACTCTATCCTATGTGTATGTGAAACTTGTGATTCTTGATTCTTGATTTTTTATGCTATGTGAACGTTTAATCCAGAGTGTGTAGTACCGCCTTAACAATAGTAGCGCTATAGGAAGATGCACCTCCCCATTATTCTCGGGGGTATTGTTAGGAGGATTCTAGTTTTCCTTGAGTCTTGGGAAAACACCTAAAGCATCGGGACACTTGGGCTATCACTTGGACTGCGAACACTAGCATGGCTGAAACTATTTTTAACATTTACATAATGGATATGAGTCTTTTAATCTATTATGCTATATACTCAAACTTGTATACTCGCCAGTACGTTTTTGTACTGGCTTTATTTTAATACATGTTGCAGGCTAACAGGATGCTAGGATTCATGAAACTTGCTAGGATGCTGCCTAGAAACACATCATAGCTAAATCAGAAATTTTGAAACTATTTGATGATGATTTGTAATTGGTGTTTTATGGTTGATACTTTAACCTATATTGAAATATCTAGTGTTATGGAATCTCATGAGCAATCTGAACGCTTAGTGCCGTACCCCGATGTTTCCGCCATCGGTTGGGGTGTGACAAAGGAAGCGGAAAATAATAAAACTAACAGTGGAAGTAAACGACCACCTACTGAACCCAGTCGCAGCGTAAACAATGGACCGTTACTTCAATTTCCTATTCCAAAAAGAAGAAAAACCATGTCTTATGGTTGTTCTTACAAAGAATTTTGGTCTTGTAAACCAATGGAATTCTCGGGCAATGAAGGAGCCATTACAACTCTACGTTGGATAGAAAAGACTGAGGTAGTCTTAAAAATAAGCAAGTGTGCAGAGGAAGATAAAATCATGTTTGCTTCCAATCTTTTTAAGAATGCAGCTTTAGAATAGTGGAACACTATTCTCCAGTCTAAGGGAAGTGACAGAGTTTACAATATGGAATGGACTGAGTTTAAGAACATGTTGAAAGAAAATTCTGCCCTCCCAATGAAAAAGAACAAATAGCTAATAAGTTCTTAAACCTTAGAATGACTGGAGTAGACTGCAAGGGTTACACTACCGTATTCTTCGAATATGCTAGAATAGTGCCAACCCTAGCATCACCCGAACCAGTATTAATCTCCCGCTACATCTGGGGATTAATCAGTGAGATTAGGCATGTAGTCAAGGCAGCTAGACCACCAACCATAGAAGAAGCTGTAGAACTAGCAAATACCTTGACTGATGAATTAGTACGTACACAAGAAGAAGACCAGAGGAAGAACCTAGTCCAAAAACTTACCCAGGAATTCTGCTATATTCCAACCGTTGGAAAAACATAGGTTCTATCTCTACACCTTACTGTAAGGCCTGCAAGAAAAAGCATTCGGGAAGATGTGCCACATACTGCAATTTCTGCAAGATACCGGAACACAAGGAAGAAGACTGTAGGAAGAAACCCAGCAATGGAGTATACTTCAATTGTGGAGAAAAGGGGCATATTAAGCCGAACTGTCCGAAACTAGCTCCAGCCATGAACAACTAGACAACTAAGAATGCTAGAGCATTTGTTCTGACTGCGGAAGAAGCCAAGATGATTCCAGACGTGATTGCTGGTACGTTTTTAGTTAATGATGTTTTTGCTAAAGTATTATTTGACTTTGGTGCGAACCAAAGTTTTATTAATACTTCATTTTGCAAACTTTTCAATCAACCATTAACTAAACTTCAACAAGAATGCCTGGTAGAGACGGCAAATGGAGAATCCACTAAGTTTACTGAAATCTTGCAGGGAGCAAGAATAGAAATTCTAAACCATAATTTTATTGCAAATCCTTATCCAATGAATCTGGCTGGATTTGATATCGTATTAGGAATGGATTGGTTAATAGCCAATAAAGCCAGTATTCTATGTGACCAAAAGTTAATCCAAGTAAATTCACCAAAAGGGTGAAAATATCACAATTAAAGGAGACAAGCCATCTAGATCCACGAAATTCTTCTCTGTGATGAAAATAGTAAGCTATGCAAGAAAAGGGTCACTAGGATATATGATTTCTATAATCATTAACACTAAAGGAAAGGAATTGAAAGATATTCCCGTAGTATCTTAATTCTCCGACGTTTTCCCAGAAGAATTACCTGGACTACCACCAGATAGAGAAGTCGAATTCAGAATTCACCTACTACCAGGAACAGCACCGATTGCCAAGGCACCTTACCGTTTGGCACCTGCAGAGATGCAAGAACTGAAGAAACAGTTAGATGAACTTTTGGAAAAAGGTTTCATATAACCTAGTTCATCGCCATGGGGAGCACCAATCTTGTTTGTCAAGAAGAAAGACGGGTCAATGCGTATGTGCATTGATTTCCGAGAACTCAATAAAGTCACGATTAAAAATCGGTACCCATTACTGAGAATCGATGATTTGTTTGATCAACTGCAAGGAGCTCGATTCTTTTCCAAGATCGACTTACGCTCAGGATATCATCAATTGAAGGTACAAGAAGAGGACATTCCTAAACTGCCTTCAGAACAAGGTATGGCCATTATGAATTTACCGTCATGCCATTTGGTCTAACCAATGCCCCAGCCGCATTTATGGACATGATGAACAGAATATGTAAACCATATCTGGATAAATTCATAATTGTCTTTATAGATGATATTCTCATTTACTCTAAGAGTAAAGAGGAACATGCAGCGCATCTGCATACACTCTTAAATTTGTTGAGAAAAGAAAAGCTCTATGCTAAATTTTAGAAATGTGAATTTTGGTTAGAAGAAGTGCAATTTCTTGGACATTTAGTAAATCATGAAGGAATTCATGTAGCTCCCACAAAGATCGAGGTAATTACTAGATGGAAAGTCCCTGAATCGCCGACGGAAGCAAGAAGTTTTCTAGGACTGGTCGATTATTATAGATGGTTTATCCGAGATTTTTCTAGAATAGCTATTCCTTTAACAAAACTGACCTGTAAATCAGTTAAGTTTGAATGGGGACCAAAACAGGAAGAAGCCTTTAGAATTCTTAAGCAAAGATTAACCATCGCACCCATACTCGCGCTACCAGAAGGAACTAAAGACTTTGTAGTCTATTGTGACGCTTCTAAGTTAGGTTATGGATGTGTATTAATGCAACGTTAAAAGGTTATAGCCTATGCCTCTAGACAACTTAAGAATCATGAAGAGAATTATACAACCCATGATTTAGAGTTAGGAGCCATAATTTTTGCCCTTAAAATTTGGAGACATTATCTTTACGGTAGTAAGTTTACCGTTTTCGCCAATCATAAGAGTTTAAGATATGTTTTTGGGTAAAAGGAGTTAAATATGAGACAGAGACGCTAGATGGAAATTCTTAGTGATTATGATTGTAGTATCCAGTATCATACAGGAAAAGCAAATGTAGTAGCTGATGCTTTAAGTCGAAAGTATCACGAAAAGCCAAAAAGAGTACGTTCCCTTAAATTAAATCTGCAGATAGATTTAAATGAAGAGATTAGAGAAGTACAAGAATCAGTAATCAAGGACGATACTGAAAAATTAAAAGGAATGATTAAGGAATTATAACAAGGAACAGATGGAATTTGGAGATTCCATAAGAAAAGAATTTGGATACCCAAACAAGGAAACCTACGCCACCGAATATTAGAAGAAGCTCATAAGTCTAAGTATACGATACATCCTGGAAGTGATAAGAAGTATCAAGACTTAAGAAAGAATTTATGGTGGATAGGAATGAAAAAGAATATAGCAGCTTATGTTGCTAAGTGTCTAACATGTTCCCAAGTCAAAGCTGAACATTAGAAACCCTCAGGTTTATTGCAGCAATTAGAAATTCCAATATGGAAATGGGAATTGATAACAATGGATTTTGTTACCAAATTACCCAAAACACGAAAAAGTAATAATACAATCTGGGTGATTGTAGACAGATTAACCAAGTCTGCTCATTTCTTACCGATGAAGGAAACTTTTAGTATGGAACAGTTAGCCAAGTTATATGTAAATGAAATAGTTTCATTACATGGAATTCCTTTATCTATTGTTTCTGATAGAGATAGCCGTTTTACTTCTCATTTTTGGACTAGTTTCCAAAAAGTAATGGGAACCAAGTTAAATCTAATCATAGCTTATCATCCTCAAACGGATGGACAAAGCGAAAGGACAATTCAGACATTGGAAGATATGCTTAGAGCTTATGTAATTGATTTCGGAGGAAATTGGGATGATCATTTGCCATTAATAGAATTTTCCTACAATAACAGCTATCATACCAGTATTAATGCTGCACCATTCGAAGCACTTTATGGACGAAAGTGCCGGACTCCAGTCTGATGGGCAGAAATTGGAGAAAAGCAACTATCTGGACCAGAGATAGTACAAGAAACAACGGACAAGATTATTCAAGTCAAGGAAAGACTAAAAGCAGCACGCGATCGTCAGAAAAGTTATGCCGATAACAGGCGAAAACCATTGGAATTCAAGTAGGGGATAAGGTATTATTAAAAGTTTCTCCATGGAAGGGAATAGTTAGATTCATCAAAAGAGGAAAGCTAAGCCCCAGGTATGTTGGACCTTTTGAGATTATTAGAAGAATAGGACCCGTAGCTTACCAGCTTCAACTGCCAGAGGAAATGACAGGAATACATGATGTATTTCATGTATGTAATCTCAAGAAATGTTTAGCAGATGAATCATTAGTGGTACCTCTTAAGGACATAGAGGTAAACAAGAAACTTAAGTTTGTAGCGAAACCTCTACAAATCGAGGACAGAAAGATCAAGAATCTCAAACACACGAGATTAATTCTAGTCAAAGTAAAATGGGATTCCAAGAGAGGACCAGAATACACTTGGGAGCTTGAATTAGAAATGCAAAGGAAATATCCACACCTGTTCCAGTAGACCTCGAGGACGAGTTCTAAAACAAGGTGGGGAGGATATAACAACTCTCCTAAAAGTCTTATAACACCCCTATACGCCCTAAAATACACCCCGTATACGAAAAACAAGCCCGAAATACCTTTATTTTACAAAAATTAAATAAAAACAAATTTCTAATGCCGCTCGTGGGGCGCTACAACAACCCCTGAGTTCGTCACGGGCCACGACCAGGTGGCCACCAGGCGAGCCCCTGAGCAGCCACGTGGCGGGCTGCGTGTCAAGGCTAGTGGTCAACTCAGCCAAGCTAGAGCCTAGTCTAGATGGCTCGCGGGCCGCGAAGCCCCTTTGTGTTTCTCTCGCGGTGTCACGACCCCCGACCATGCCCTGGACGGGAGCCACGAGCAGTCAAGTGGTACCGGTGGTTATTTTAAAAACATTGCAGCGGAAATATTCATCAGGACCGTGAGTTAGGAAAAATATCAGAGTTTAGAAAACACCGGATTTTATTTATTAAATAGATGGGATAAAACCCATGTTTTACAGAGGTAGCTTTAATAAGGGATAAACCAGAATATATGAAACCATGTTTTCTTAATTTAATTCAATTAATAAAATAAGCCACTTCTTTAAACCTTTCGGTGCCGTATCATCACTCTTATTCCAATCTATTGTCATTACCTGAAAACGCGTTTTAAAAAGGTTTGGTCAGCAGGAAATACTGGTGAGTTCATTCATTTTTTTACAAAACGATGCATAGTTATAAATTACAGTATTAAGGGTGATTACAATGTTTATATCAACCAATTACCCCAAATCGGTATTTGTCACTCGACTCGTTTCTGTGACTATGGTTAGATCACCCATTGGCTAACCCATTGTCCAATGGTGACGGGTATCAAGTAATGTATACAAAACCCCACATACCGGCAGTAATTGAAGATTACAAAGACTTAATCCCTGTAATTATAACTTTGAAAATAAATAGGGTTTTGGAAACAATTTGGTAAAAAGAGAATGACTCACCTTGTTAGCATACAGTCTTGATTAACAAGCCTTCTGATTCTATGCCTCTTGATAACTAAGCATCTACTTTCTTTTAGAGTTCTGAATCTTCTGATGATTAAATATTTTGTTTGGTAGTAAGTGTATAGTTTGGAGTTTTCTGATAGTTAAACATATAGTTTAACAGAGTGGGATATGTTTTAGTGTTATACCAAATCAAACCTAACGATGGTCACGAGATCAGAACCTTAACGAAATTCACAAAGTATAGTCTTGTTTAGACAACACTTTGGCATTCGTTTAACGAAATTCACAAAGTACAGCACTTTGGCATTCGTTAGTTGGTTCCCGAATCGATCGGACAGAACATCGCATCGGTGATTATTGGTTAGAACACCAACGTATAGAGAGAAGAATAGAAGAAATGAGCAAGGAAGAATGAAATCCTAGGCTCCTATTTATAGGTAAGGTAGGTTCCTTTCTTAGCTAGGAAGTTTTCTTAATTATTAAGTTTTCTTTTTATTTATTTAGTTTTTTCTTAACTATTAAGTTTTCTTAACTATTAAGTTTTACTTAACCATTAAGTTTACTTAACCATTTAACTAAATAACTTACTTAGCTTAATTAATCTTGCTTAGCTTAATTAATCTTGCTTAGCTTAATTAATCCTGCTTACCTTAATTAATCTTACTTAACGGATTAATTAATTAACTGACTTAACTACTTAACAGATTAATTTATTTTAACTTTTATAATTTGTTTAGTCGATTACTTAGCTTAATTAGCAGATTAATCACCCTACTCAGCTTGCTTAACTGTTAAGTTTTCTTAGCTATTGAGTTTTCTTAATTGCTAAGTTTACTTTCCTGTTAAGTATTATATCTTAACAACTTTATGAGTTCTAATTTCTAGATACAATGGAACTCGTATTAGCGTGTTAACCCAATTCAACTTTAACGATAATCACGAGATCAAAACTCACAACGAATGACAAAGTATAGCCGTATACAGGCAGCACTTAAACATTCGTTGGATCAGTTTCAATCGATCTGATATGGTATCGTATCAGTGATTCGAGTTAGTACTCTGATTACGAGCAGAGTTTTAGGGTTTAGGGGTGTTGTGAAAAGAAACGGAGATACGAGAGAGTAAGTTCGTCAAAATTCGATCGAACTGGTGCAGGAATTCAAGTCCCACTGCTGCCCTTTTATACCTGAATTTTGGGTCCCCTCGCGTGGCGCGACAGGCTGTCGCGTGGCGCGGGGATAGTTGATCTGGCTTTGGTCGCCACGTGTCCCACGTAGGCCTGACACGTGTCGCAGTGTCGTGACGCGTGTCCTTGGCCGCCCTTCTCGTCCAATCATGCGTTTTCCTTGATTTTCATGCCGATACTTATCGTGTATGTTTAGGTCTTGATCTTACATGATTCGTTTTTAATTTGCGAATCTAATAAGACTATTTTTATGTGATTTGGTTCGTCGAATGCCAAGATTCCTTAATCGCTAAATTTTCCAGCTTAAATATACAAGTTTTATCGCGTGCATTTCTGGTTTTGAATACGGTTTGTTGTCGAGAATATTTTTATGAGGGTTGTTACATCCTCCCCACCTTGTTTTAAATCTCGTCCTCTAGATTTGCTGGAACAAGTAAATAGGTTTTCTTTTCATCTCTGATTCTAACTCTCATGTATATTCAGGTTCTTTATTTTACTTTGACCAGAACTAAGCTCTTGCCTTGTGATTCTTATTTTTGACTTATATGACCTTTCAATGGATCTAAAATTTTCATTTACCTTTATAGCTTGAAGAGGTATAACTAAAGATTTATCAGCTAGGCATTCCTTAAGTGGCATACATGAAACATATCATGTATTCATGTTATTTCTTCGGGTAACTCTAGCTGATAAGCTACTGATCTAATTTTTATTTAAGGATTCCGAATAGTTCAACAAATTTTTAACTTTTCTTGCCGTATCGGACTATTCCCTTTTCACGGAGAGACCTTTAGTATTATTCTTTCTCTGATTTGAAATTCTAATGGTTTGCCGATCTCATGGCCCGATAGTTGCTTTTCTCATATGTATGTCTAACATACTGGATGATACTATCATCCATAAAGTGCGGGTAACACTAATCCTTGTAGGCCAATTATGGAAGAATCTTATGAGTGATAAGTAATAGTCCTATTTTCACCAATATCTATCATGTATGTACTTAGCACACCTTTATAGTGTTCCTTCATACTACTTAAAATAAGTCGGGTTAAAATTTTCTCAAAAGTGAAATTACTATCTTGGTTTGATACAATAGATAACGGAATTCTATGTAATGAGACTATTTCGTTCCCATAAAATCTTAACTAAGTGTCTTATACTAAAAGGTTCCTTTCATTGGTAGGGATTTGAGCAGCCTTGGTTAGTTGATCCACAATCACCCAGATTGTGTCATTTCTTGTTTTGGGTAATTTGGTAATAATATCCATTGTTATCAATCTCATCTTCATACTGATGTCGTTGAGGTAAACCTAAAGGGTTCTAATGCTCAGCTTTAACTTGCTAATCGATTAAATACTTAGAGACATAACTTTTTTCATTTCTATTTATCAGTAATTCAAACCTCGATACCTCATATTACTTACACGATGTATCAAATACTTAGTTCTATGGGCTTCTTTAAGAATCCTTTCTTGCAGGTTTCCTTGAATTGGTACCCGAAATCTTTATGGAATCCCTAATTTCCATTAGTTCCTTTTTCTGATTCCTTCATTATTCCTTTATAATCCTTAAGCATCATCCTTGATTACTGTTTTTTGGGTACTCTTTAATTATTTCATTAAATCTATCCGCAAGTTAATCTAAGAACACGTACTTGATTCGGCTTCCTATGAAACTTATGAGTTAAAGCATTAACTACTATATTAGTCTTAACTTTGGGATATAACAATCGGTGTTGTTCCTAGTCTCAGATGAATTCTAAGTTTCTTCTCACGATCGGGTGATAGTCTAAGTAGATCCTCTGGGAACATGTCGGTCGGAATATCTTTCAGTTCCATGCTTCTAGTGTTAATGAACTCCGAGATCATATATGCTATGTCTTACCCCCCGTGCATAGCTCGTAGTTTTCCTTACAGAGACGAACTTTGTCGGCTGGTCTGTCTTGCCTCCTTGTGGTTACTTCTCCGGTTGGCTTGCAAACTTTCAGGAGTCATTGTTTCCATTTGTTCCTTTTTATGAAGCAGACATAATTTCTTTTCTGTTAGTTCTCTCCATTTCATGGCATATGTCTTGACCATGTGTTTTGAAGCTCGGGTCTCACTATCTAAATGTCTAAATCTTGAAGCATACATTACTTCATTTCATATATACTAATGGTTATGACACTCCAGTCCTTTAAGCCCATGTATTTTTGCAATAATTCTTTTGTTACTGGTAATCTTAGTAGGATTATAGGTGAAGAGTCTTTGTAAGTGCATCTTGTCGTGGTCACTATTATCTTCGCAAGAGTTCTTAAAGAAAGTAGAATTATTATCATTAGTGTAGGTTTTGAGACGTTTAGTGTCTAGCACAACTTTAGCTACAGGTTTCCTAATGCGTTCATAATCTAAGGTAACGCAAAGGGAATTCTTATATTTTTGATGGCATCCCAACATAAAGGGTTCATATACTCCTTGTCGCACGAGTTAAGAGACAGATGATCAAACGAAATAATGTTCGATATCGGAATTATAGATGTATACAAGAGATTCCTAATAAAGAAATCTAGAATTATCATTGACACACATGCTCGTGATTTATGCTAAATTGTCAATCCTTATGGTTTTTGGATTTCCTTATAGATATACATATCTATATAATCATATATTTCACATACTGTAATATACATACCATTCATATGGTCAATGTAATTAACAGATTCGTATTTCCAAAGACAAGTCAGACATCAGGTCATGATACTATTAGGGAATTATGTCACTTGTTTGACATATCCTATACCCCATCTTACCCGGTTCTTGCCGGAGAGGTAACCCCATCTTACCCGGACAAGCTGGAGAGTCTGCTACACCATTCCCAGTCTTGCCGGAGAGGTAATTTGAATTTCCCATAAATAGATCCTTTTTAAATCATGATTTAAAAAAGGAATATTTTATTAAGGCTTTCATCAAAGAACATGGAAATTAGTATTCACATGATGGATCATATTCTAGAACCAAGTAGTACCAATAAATAAGAAATAACAGTGGCCAAGTGTTATCGCTTATTTACCATACTTGCAACGTTCTAGTCATCATCCTCACGGCATACCAATACCCATCATACTTTATTTATGCAAGCTTATCTTGAAGCTAATACTAAAGTATCTTTCTTAAGTTCAAGTCTAAATACTATCCTTGTTGCTACCAAATAACAATTTCCTAACTCTTTCGTTTAAGCTTAGGTATTATTACAACACCAAATTGCTTAAACCAGTGGCTCTGATACCACCTTCTGTCACGACCCCCGACCATGCCCTGGACGGGAGCCGCAAGCAGTCAAGTGGTACCAGTGGTTATTTTAAAAACATTGCACCGGAAATATTCATCAGGACAGTGAGTTAGGAAAAATATCAGAGTTTAGAAAACACCGGATTTTATTTATTAAATAGATGGGATAAAACCCATGTTTTACAGAGGTAGCTTTAATAAGGGATAAACCCGAATATATGAAACCATGTTTTCTTAATTTAATTCAATTAATAAAATAAGCCACTTCTTTAAGCCTTTCGGTGTCGTATCATCACTCTTATTCCAATCTACTGTCATTACCTGAAAACGCGTTTTAAAAAGGTTTGGTCAGCAGGAAATACTGGTGAGTTCATTCATTTTTGTACAAAATGATGCATAGTTATAAATTACAGTATTAAGGGTGATTACAATGTTTATATCAACCAATTACCCCAAATCGGTATTTGTCACTCGACTCGTTTCTGTGACTATGGTCAGATCACCCATTGGCTAACCCGTTGTCCAATGGTGACGGGTATCAAGTAATGTATACAAAACCCCACATACCGGCAGTAATTGAATATTACAAAGACTTAATCCCTGTAATTATAACTTTGAAAATAAATAGGGTTTTGGAAACAAATTGGTAAAAAGAGAATGACTCACCTTGTTAGCATACAGTCTTGATTAACAAGCCTTCTGATTCTATGCCTCTTGATAACTAAGCATCTACTTTCTTTTAGAGTTCTGAATCTTCTGATGATTAAATATTTTGTTTGGTAGTAAGTGTATAGTTTGGAGTTTTCTGATAGTTAAACATATAGTTTAACAGAGTGGAATACGTTTTAGTGTTATACCAAATCAAACCTAACGATGGTCACGAGATCAGAACCTTAACGAAATTCACAAAGTATAGTCTTGTTTAGACAGCACTTTGGCATTCGTTTAACGAAATTCACAAAGTACCGCACTTTGGCATTCGTTAGTTGGTTCCCGAATCGATCGGACAGAACATCTCATCGGTGATTATTGGTTAGAACACCAACGTATAGAGAGAAGAATAGAAGAAATGAGCAAGGAAGAATGAAATCCTAGGCTCCTATTTATAGGTAAGGTAGGTTCCTTTCTTAGCTAGGAAGTTTTCTTAATTATTAAGTTTTCTTTTTATTTATTTAGTTTTTTCTTAACTATTAAGTTTTCTTAACTATTAAGTTTTACTTAACCATTAAGTTTACTTAACCATTTAACTAAATAACTTACTTAGCTTAATTAATCTTGATTAGCTTAATTAATCATGCTTAGCTTAATTAATCTTACTTAACGGATTAATTAATTAACTGACTTAACTACTTAACTGATTAATTTATCTTAACTTTTATAATTTGTTTAGTCGATTACTTAGCTTAATTAGCAGATTAATCACCCTACTCAGCTTGCTTAACTGTTAAGTTTTCTTAGCTATTGAGTTTTCTTAATTGCTAAGTTTACTTTCCTGTTAAGTATTCTATCTTAACAACTTTATGAGTTCTAATTTCTAGATACAATGGAACTCGTATTAGCGTGTTAACCCAATTCAACTTTAACGATAATCACGAGATCAAAACTCACAACGAATGACAAAGTATAGCCGTATACATGCAGCACTTAAACATTCGTTGGATCAGTTTCAATCGATCGGATAGGGTATCGTATCAGTGATTCGAGTTAGTACTCTGATTACGAGCAGAGTTTTAGGGTTTAGGGGTGTTGTGAAAAGAAACGGAGATACGAGAGAGTAAGTTCGTCAAAATTCGATCGAACTGGTGCAGGAATTCAAGTCCCACTGCTGCCCTTATATACCTGAATTTTGGGTCCCCTCGCGTGGCGCGACAGGCTGTCGCATGGCGCGATGATAGTTGATCTGGCTTTGGTCGCCATGTGTCCCACGTAGGTCTGACACGTGTCACAGTGTCGTGATGCGTGTCCTTGGCCGCCCTTCTCGTCCAATCGTGCGTTTTCCTCGATTTTCATGCCGATACTTATCGTGTATGTTTGGGTCTTGATCTTACATGATTCGTTTTTAATTTGCGAATCTAATAAGACTATTTTTATGTGATTTGGTTCGTCGAATGCCAAGATTCCTTAATCGCTAAATTTTCCAGCTTAAATATACAAGTTTTATCGCGTGCATTTCTGGTTTTGATTACGGTTTGTTGTCGAGAATATTTTTATGAGGGTTGTTACACGCGGGGTGCGAGAGACCCCTGATCAGGCCCTATAAATAGGAGCTCAACGTTTCATTTCAAATCGTTCATAAAATTCAATTCTCTCTCGAAATCTCTAATTGCAATTATAATTCTCGGGTATAATACCCCCCCACCAAAATAGCGAAGCTCTGCCTCGTTGTAAGTATTATAACCCCCGGTTATGTATTAGATATGTTGCCCGATTGATCTAGTGCTCCGTAACGCATGTCAAGGCTCTGCCTGACTCAGTCGTTAGAGTTCTGTCTCGGGGAGGGTATAGCTAATGCAAATTTGGGTTATTATACTAACGCGTGTGCATTGTTTAAATTAATAGATTATAACCAGGAAGTCACAGGGAAAATACCTAAATTAGCAATGTGAGTTAATCCTCTTTTTGCAAACTGTTTTTACAAAACCTCAATTATTTTAAATTATATTTAACAGTGATTGAGTATTTGTGATTCTACAATTATCATCGGTATGTTGGGGTTTTGTATACAAAACTTGTTACTACACTGTGAGTAGTAGCATGACCACAAGTCAGGATTGACAGTACCGTGGGTGGTAATTAAAGTAGATGTAAACAAATGTAATTGCTGGATTGCCCTCAATGTTGTAAAATGATAAAACCTGTTTTGATTAAACTGGGATTCACTTGCCAGTATTTCTTGCTGATAAAATGTTTTTAAACGCGTTTCAGGTAACAAAATGTGAAATCCAATTAGAAGCCAGCTGGAGAGCACTGAAGGCTTGGAAAAGTGGCTATAAAAGTTACCTAAATAAAGAAGAAGTTTTATTTCAATAAATTAGGGTTCATCCCTAAAAACATGTTTGTAATGGAAAGTTGGGGTTTTCCCATGTATTTATTAATTATAAAAGTGTGGTTTTTTACTCTGGTATACTATTTCCTAACTACGGTCCTGATGAAATTTTTGCTGCCAAATTAATAATAAACACTGATACCACCGGCTCTGAGTAGCTCGTGGCCGCCCGCCTCCCGGGGCAGGGGTCGGGGGTTGCGACAGATGATTATATGCACAAAAAAGTAATTTTAGGCAAAAAACTAAGTGCTGCAAATTTTATGAATACCCTAAAAACATCTTTCTGTATTTTCATCGGGTTACGATCCCTTCTTTTGTTTTCATCTGACAGCTTACAATGAAGACACGCTTTGTGTCGGTTTTGCACGGCTAGGAAGTGAGAATCAGATGGTGATGGCGGGTTCAATGAAATAGTTAAGGACGGTTGACTTTGGTCCACCTCTTCATTACCTCACAATAGTTGGCATCACTCATCCTGTGGAAGAAGAAATGCTTGATTTCTATAGAAGTTGAAACAAAATATTGATACAATATTTCAAATTTTGCAGCTGAATGTACTGACTATCAGTTATGTACCATTGTATGCTATGTTGACTTTATCTATTTTGCTGTTTGGAATGTTATTTTGACATTTTTTTGACTTTATGCAGCAAGATATTAAAGAATAGTATTGTGTATGCAAATATGCAATATGATGTTTTATATATTTATCGTTAAGCTATGAGTGAGATTTTACTGGGTTTTACCATTGTAACGGTGTTTTGACACTTCATGTTATGCAATTTATTTTTTATAAAATAAGACGTATGAGGACCTTAGGTTTTTGGATGGTTGTTTTTTACAGTTGTATGTTATAAATTGAGATCACATAAAGTGAGTGACGATGAATGGAGCGAATATGTTGTATGATAAATGGTGATACAAAGAGAAACTGTAACGCTAACACAATTTCTTTATATCATCGTTTGCATTCAAAAAATGAGAGACAAATTTGGTTCATTTGTCCTCACTTTCTCTTTAGTTCGCTCAATTTATGTGATCTCATTTTGTAATCAAAATAACTAGATCGACAAGAAACTCGTGATTCTTTAAAACTCAGGTTGGTTGTCTATGGTTTTTATCTCTTAAGAATCATCCATAAAGACATCGTTAAGTGTTATTGTTTAATACGACATTATATCTCTCTCAATGTCTGTATATGCGGTTCCTCTCTGTTAGTTGATCTGTCAATATATGCCATACTTTTTCTTGTGTAATGATAACAATGCAATCATTCAATTTGACTCGACTCAGTGACCTGACCTGGAATAGTGTGCTCACACGCAAATGTAGGGCATATTATTAAGCTCTTGACCCGTTTGGAAATGTATTCTTAAAAAGTCCAATTCATATCCATTCTTTTTATCAATTCAATGGTTATTATCGTAATAAGATTTAGGTCATGTTTCTTCCTTTTATGACATCTAAAACCAACCAAATATTACTAGGTTAGGTCGGAAAAACCCCAAATTCTATAAACAATAAACTTAACATCATGCCTACTTGGTTATTATTCATGGATGGCATCTTGGTCTTATGGCTTGATTGATCTTCTCCTCCATATGAAGAAATGCACAAATGACTTTAAATACATAGGTGTTTTATGTTTTGGTCATTCCATCCCTAACATTTTATGACTTATAAAAATTAAGTTTCCTTTTGTTCAGTTTTTCTCAACAAGAAATAAGAATCTTCCTCTTTCTTGGATGTTGAATTAGTTAGCCAAAACACAAAACTATTTGTGTGGTAATTTTTTCTTTTATTGCCCAACAACCGAGATAATAATTTTGACTCATTTACTTATAAAGTGGTCGCTTCAGGTTGTGTTTAACCTCTTATGGCTCAAACAGTGTGACAACTCGTATTTCCGAACCTATCTTTGTACCTTGATGTAACGTAAACATTATGTGACTATGTGAATTGGATGATTTAATGGAATGTTATGTTATTGAATGTTATGTGAATATATGTTGTGTTGTATGTATGTATGTATGTATATAAACGACCCAAAAGAAATCTCGACCTCGAGATTTGTTAAAATGCTGGAAGTACTCTTTGTCGCATAATGGACTTAACTTCTATAATATATCTGGAGTCTTTCCAAGCTCCCAAAGTGACTCCTATACCATATTGTGATAGTGCTCCTTGACTTATTGGCGAAACACCTGTCGATCCTCAATCGATACAGGATGTTCATCACATCATAAATCCACATACCATATTGTGATAGTGCTCCTTGACTTATTGGCGAAACACCTCCTTCAGTCACTAGTGTGCAATGTACTGCGAGCTCCGCCAAACTCCTTAAATAGGTTTTAGCTTATAAGCTACTTGATCTTGGTACATCCGATTTCCTTCGGATGATTCTATATATTCAGAGCTTAACTAGCCTGATAATTTAACAAATTTGGCACACTTTTCCTGGGTGATATCTTTTGTTGAACCTTATTCCTTAACAAGAATTTAGAAGGTTTTGCTATTTTCATTAATCCTTGATTTTCTGCCGAATACTGGCATCTTACTGAAGGTTATGAATCTGCGTGATCTTATTTGTTGTTTCCAATACAACTTTCAGATCCTGATAATTGGATTTACCAATCTATTGTCCTAACAATAGATGTGTAACATTCCATCTATACAAGGTCTCCTAAGGAGCAGCCTTGATGCTTATATATCAACTATTATAGAAAAGCTCATCTTAAGGTGATATGGTTATTCCAACCACTGCTTAACTAATTTTAAGGAATAGCTAATCCTTGCCGTTAGTCGAACAGATCGACGATCCTGGGCAGCTGATGGCAAATTCTTAATTGTTGCCTAATTAGGGTTGTGGTGATAATGCATAAGCAAAATGAACCGTCTTTCATAATTAACTATACCGGATTCCCAGGATATTTAGTTAGGCTATATGAACCCTCTATTTTAAACTTAGTTAATCAGGGTTTCGATTCTTCCAATGATGGTACTAGCCGTTTTGGAGATTTCATAATAACACAGCCTTAAACGGAATTTAAACCTTAACTCTACCTGCCTCTCAGGGGTAAACATGGTAATATTAGGAGAAGATAATCAAGGTACAAGGAGGTTACAGAGATTTTTACAAATCTCAGGCTCCAATTCATCCACCATTGTTTGTGTCAATTAAGTGACACGTTTATGTTATGAGTCCAAGAACTCCTTACTCGGGAACATTTACTTGGACAATTCCATCATGGACATCTCCTTTGAATACCATTAGTTGACTTTAGTACCATATGACCTCTCGGAATATCTTTGTGGTCCCATGCATTAAACCTCCATACTGATCAGGCATGGAAGCAATCTATGGAACTTATTAAGATACACCAATCCTCATATGGCGCTTTTATCATACCATCTGGTATTCGGAATCGATAGAGATTAAAGAGATATCAACTATATATGCTTTCGCACTTCCTCTTAGAGAGAGGATACTTCTAAAATTTTATGCCTAAAGGTTTCTGACAAGAACAGAAGAAATGGTTCATATGATTTGCCTGAAGGTTCTACCTTACACCTAACATCTGGGGTTCTTACAGGGAAAATTTCTAAAAGTTTGCTAAGTTTATGGTCTTGTGAGAGACTTAACAGCACCTGAAACCACATGTAATTTCTAGCAATAAATTCACAAATAAGGATTTATCTGGTGACATTCCTAATGTGAGCTGCCTCTAATCATTCAACAGGAGGGTTAAACGCCTCCATTCTTAATCCTTCTAAACTTAGCTGTAAAATCTTAGATAACTTTAGGGCAGTCTCAGCTTTGACTGATTACTTCTTAATCATTATAATGTGGGTAGCTGAGGTAGATCCATAATGGATTTTTAATGAGTAGGTTTTGAAACCTTAGTGTGCCCTCTTATTGCCAATGCTAACCACTAATAATTATGTGCTTTAAGCTTAGATTTTTGGGTATACTGAATAGGGTACTATCTCAGCCAATGAATTAAAATTTGCGACATACTGTCGACAGTCTAGAACTTTTATGGCGAGAGTCAGAAAATTCTTATTCCGTCTTTTCCCTTTTCGCGAAACGGATACTAGGTTTTTCTAATAAGGTCCTTAAAACTTGGACCATTCCACAATGTATAAGAGGATCCTTCTTGAGGATTTCATTAATGTCCTTACTAATTAAGAGTATTGCCATCGAATGACTGTGATGTATACCTTACCATGTCCTTTCCAGCATAACCGCTGATATACCTTATGGTTTCTACTTCATCCTTTCTAGTGTTTAGTCAACATAAGCAAGCCAAGAGTAACTAAAACATAGAGGTAAAATCTTGGATTCTAATACTTAGTCAACATAAGGAGGATAAGTAGGTGACTTATAGTAAGAAGTAAGGAAGTTATTGTACATGTGCTTATATTTAATCAAAATGGAAATTTCACAAACTAGGCACCTAGCTTGGTTGGCTAGGCGCGCGAAAGGGTGTGGCCTAGACCCAGGTTCGATTCCGGGGACGGCCGGTTCCACCATTTTTATGTAAGGTATAATTTATATATTGTTTAATATTAATTAATCGTATGGATACATGTAATTATGAGGATTGTCTCATAAGGAGTCTTGATAATTAATTGCTTCTTATCACCCACAATATGGGCTTGGTCACAAGACGACCAATCCATTCCTAGTACTATATCGAGTCCTCCTATTAACGAAACAAGGACAGTGGAGAAGGGTAATTCCTAATGGATATAAAACATCCATTTAATATTGCTGGAGCAGTCTCTGAGGTATTATCGGTCAATTTTTACTTTATACTTATCGCTTAGAGTTTTAACAGGAAGATTTAATGATTTACAAAATCTATTGTCTACGAAAGACTTATCTGAACCTGATTCAAATAATACTCTAACATGAGCGTTATCGATATAGAAAGTACCTGTTGTGACCTTGTCATCCTGGATAGCCTCTTGAGTATCCATTTGAGAGTTTCCGATTTTGGTCTTCTTAGCCTCGCCAGACTTCTTGGTTTTATTAGGGCAATTAGTTTTGATGTGCCCTATTTCATTGCAACCATGGCAGGTTGCGTCCTCCATCTTCTTGCAGTCCAAGGTCTTATGCCCCTTGGACTTGCATATCCCACATGCAACAGTCCTCGATTGTGTATGCGAGTTCGATTCATACCTGCACTTCCCGAAGTGTTGCTTCTTGCAGATCTTACATCTGGGTTTTTCACTCGACTGTTGGTTGTTCTTCAAGTCCTTGCATTCATGGGTCTTGTGATCCATCTCTTTACAGATGACACATCCCCTGGTCTGATCATAGAAGCATTTTCCGAAGTGCTTCTTCTTGCAGGTTTTACATTCGGGTTTTGCCTCCTTTGGCTTGGACTGGTTATAGTTTGAACCGGTCTTACCCTTTTTACAACCTTTATTTGGGGTATTATTGCACTTTCGCTTATGATCCTTCAGTACACGATCCACAGCGTTGTTTATAGCGATATCTAACATAGCCTGTAACTCGGTGCTTGTTAAGTTCAGTCTTACATCATCATTCTGATTAACTGGACGATTGTGAGCTTCAGAGGAGTCAGCCATGGTGAAGTTTTGAAGGCTACAAACCAAGTAGTAATAATTGATTTGATTATATGGTGAATTGTCGAGTTTGTTGATTAAATAGTTATGGTGTAAATAAACCATATAGGCCAAAAGATAGTATTTAAGTTAATTGATTATGTTCTGCCTAGGTTTTTAAGTAAACCATCCTTGGCGTGTAAACAGAATATAATCCTTCATATTTATTAGATAGGGGACATAAATCACGACTGTCAATGTCGTACTGACATTTTATATAGCACAAGAGTTTGTTCCCAAGGACTCTTGATGGCTCAGGGCCTTGTCACTAGGGAAAAATCTAAAACATAATCGATGATTCCTTTGGATCGGAAAATTTCATAGTTCATTGTCTTGACAAGAATTTATGAAATAAAAACTATCTTTTCATGTATACACCTTTTCCCGTAGGTATACATCCCAAATGGATGTTTTGATGCGTACATCATTTTCGACGTCTACCAGCCAAGATTCCTATTGATCATTTACGCTAAATAAGGGATTTGGAAACTTCCTAATATAAGGATGACAAGTGTGATTTTATCGCATCACGGTTGTCGGGAGTGTTAACACATTTTCAGATGTTAACAAGGATCTGAATCTCTTTTTAAACAGATTTTACCATCTTAGCTAGGTCTTCAATGACATTCAAGCTAGGTCAAACCATTTAAGATTCTCTTTTAATAATTATACTGGCAGGAAAGGAATGATATTTTTTTTTCAGGATTTTTATCAAAATCCTAATTTATAAGTTAATAATAGCACAAATGGCCTAGTCGCTTAGACAAGTTTAATTTATAAGCCATGAATTCAGAGAATCAAAGCATGAAGGTATACTGGCACAATAGGCCTAGTCACAAGGACATTTATAAATTATAAGCTATGATTTCAGAGAATCAAAGCATGAAGGTATACTGGCACAATAGGCCTAGTCACAAGGACATTTATAAATTATAAGCTATGATTTCAGAGAATCAAAGCATGAAGGTTTGAACCTAGTTCGTTACCTTTATCTGACAGGGAGTCATCGCTACCGCTGTCTTTTGGCTCATATGGAAATGAGCAGGGCCCGTAGGCGCTATATTACCACGTATGGTCAAAATATGATCATCTCAAGTGATGATCTAAACCCATGATTCAGAGATCATTAAATTGGGTTAGGAATCTTTGAAGAATCCAATAATAAGAATGACTGTTGTGATTTTCTCGAATCACATCTGTCAAGAGTGCTAACACGTTCTTAGGTGTTACCAAGGATTTGAATCTCTTGAATAGGTCCTACCATCTTGGCCTCTTCATATAGCCTAGGTTTACCTTTAAGATTCCTTTTTAAATAATAAACGCAGAACAGTCCTAAATTGAAATGTTAACAAGGATTTGAACCTAATTGTGGGACTACCATCTTGGCCATGTCTTAAGGTGACATATGGCTAGGTCTTTGTCCTTTTTAGATTTTGCCATTTTTACTATATAATGGTAGATCTTATAATATAGGAATGATATTTCCCATTTATTTCATATTTCATGTTTAGAATGAAAACTTAAATTTAATCAATCCACTATATGAAAATAACAGTATAGAGTTGCCCTAAGCAGGACTTGAAAGGAATAATGTTGTCCTAGAAGGGACTGAAAAATAAATATGTCCTTAGAAGGACTATTAAGGAAACGATCTTTAGCAAAAGGAGTTTCTTCTTCATCTTATTTCTGAATGCTTTCTCCTTGGTTGCATGTTTCGTCCTAGCCGCTGTACGAAGGTCAGTAATTTAAGGCTCCGGGTGTAGAGAATTCCTATTACGGCTTCTTCGCTTGGCGACGTATCCGATATATAAAAATTGGAAGCAAAATTTCCAGATGAGGATTGAGAATATTCCTATGTTAAGTCTAGACTCAGAAGGTCAAGGAATGTGCTAATGTGTCATTGAGATTAAACACAAAAAGATAGTGTTTAATTCACTCAATGTTGGCTCTGATACCAACCTGTCACACCCCAAATTTCCACGTATTACCGGTGGGCCCGGTAGGGGAGTATCGTGACGTGGTTGGTAACATAATAGTCAAACAACACAATATATAAATGCACAGCGGAAGCAAAAGATAAATATATTACAATCCGAAATAGTGTAACATCAAAGTATTACAACGGAAGTAAAGGATCCACAGGCGGATCGAAAATAAAAATAACATTTTTCAACAGACTTTAGGCATCTAAGCTTGCGAGACTCTTTATTGATGCTAGGAGTAGCCAGCCCATTCCGATTAGTACCTGCACTTAGCCTCTTTGGGAAAATACGTCAGTTTACACTGGTAAATACTATCAACCGACTCATTTTGAAAAGGTTTAATAAATAATGGATTTGAATGCACATGGCACAAATAATATTTTATAACTTGGGATAATTATTTGAATATAATACTTGTAAAGGGTTTACATGTTTCTTATGCGTTCAGTAGCCCCGATCGAGCCGGGTTAAAGATCAATAGACACACCACATTATGTAAATGAGACACTGCCAGGTGTACGCCTACACCTGTGTGCTAAGGTCGTGGCCATTTCGTAAAATGATGCCAGGGATATCCGGGACATGGTCATTAACCCCCCAAAGGCTTTAAGCAAACAAAACAATTTAAACGGTCATCTCGATAATACTTAACCCCCAAAACGATTAAGGTCGAATGCCCGACCAAGCGGTATTTTATATACCGTACCCCAAGCCCGTATAAGGGAAAATAAGTTAAAAGTATTTACCTGAGCTAAATATAAATTCAATCCCAGCCGTATCAAATCAGCAAGTACAGATAGCTTTTACTGGGCTCCTAAATCTGGAACGAAGGTTTTTAATAACCTATTAGAATCCTAACGGGTCTTTAATTAAGCCTTGACTTAGACCGATTAGTTTTCCAAAAGGAAGATACGGTTCAAACGCGAGATAAGGCGAAGACCGGAATAGAATGTGATTTAGACCCGACAAGTTTGAAGACTTGTATAACATGGGTAATCTAAACACATTCTGTATTTTGAGATAAAACCGTTAAGGTTTGACCCGTTTCGGCTAATTTATGCAAACTAGTTACATAAACCGAACCGAACGCGTAATAAGCGTAACGGGTAACCATAAGAGTCCTAAACAGGTTTCCTAAGTTAACATGCCTTAAATATGTGGTGATAACAGTAGGATATCTTCCATTATGCCCAAAACGAGTTTAATCTCATATTAAGCCCCGTAGGGGTATTTTGGTCATTTTAAAGATTATAAAAGGGATTAATTTATCTTCTGTGATCCGGGTCTGAATAAATCAGTAAAATAGCTTATTTTAACAGGTTATAACAATTGGTTATAAGTCTTATATGCCAAAATAGTTTTAAACCCAAACTATGCGTTTAATACGCGTATAATGTCGTTTTAAGCGACGTACGGGTTAAAATAGGATTCTGAGTTTTCTGATTAGTTAAACAGGTTCAAAACACTTCATTTATTATTTAAAATCAGTAGCAATTGGATTGTCATCAAAAGGATTTGTAAAACTCATTTTATGGCTTAAAAGGGCATATTCAGTATTTACCGAATTAAGGCGCTAATCCTAGCTTATGATCAGTTTAAAAATAATTAAAAATCTTCAAAAATCCCAAAATATTATATTACATCAGTGGGTAAAAGGTTTGGTGTCAAAAATTGGGTTTAGATAGGCTTTACGCTAATGACGCCGTTTAATTAATAAAAGCGTTCTTAATTACGCCATTGAGCATAACTCCTAATTTAGACCTCCGATTGATGTGAAATTTTAGGGACATGTTTAATAATCAGTAACAAAGGTTATTGTCCTTTCATATCTTCAAAAATCTCGTTTTATGATCATAAGGGCATTATGGTCAATATTTAAGCATTTAACGGAAACGTCGGACACTTAAGGATTTAAGTGGTATAAACGCAGAGGGTTATACACTCATGTAACTAGGTCCTAATGGAACTTTAAGGCATGTCTAAACCTATCTAAATCGGGTCAGAACCGAAGTCAAAGCAGAAAGTCAAACTACGCGCCTTTCGGTTCCGAATCGATCTTAAACAGAAAGTTGTCGAATCAAACAAGCTTATACAAGTTCTTATGTTTATTGTTAGGTTATATGAATGATAAAATAGTTTACACGCCTTCTACAATGCTAATCGCGTGTTACTTCCAAAATAACAATTCTGTTGACTTTTTCGGACAACGTTTGACTCGTCATTTGACCTGGTTAGATCGGGAATCAGTGAGTACCCTTTTAAGGGTTTATTACCCACTTAATTACCTACTTATAACAACTTTCATTTCGGCAAAACACTGGACCGTTTGTGTTTTATCGTTAAGTCAAACCATAATTACGACGGTTTGACTTCTAAGCTAAATACTAAGCATAACTGAATTAGAGAAGGTTAGGCATACTTACAAGTGTCTAATGAACGATTTATGATGCTTGGGATCTGCTTTTATGCTCCAGAAATGATCAGGAAGTGTGGTTTCAATGTTGCAACATTATGAGCTTTATATATGAACTTTGATCTTCATAGATTGTTGCCATGCAAAGCTACCAATGCTCAAGGATGAATACATGTGTCCCCTATAGCCTCAAAACCATAATAGGAAGCCCATTGTATTGCAACAAGTCGTTCTAAGTCGGTTAAGGGACAAAACAGGCAGCTGCCATTCATTTCTACATCAGAGGACCCCTCGCGTGACGCGAGGGTACCCCAGGGGGTCTTCGCGTGGCGCGAAACCCCTTATGACCTTTAATCAAATTTCAGAAATTGTTGTTTTGGTCCTTGGTCCTCCTAAACATCGCTTTCACATTATTTCTTGCATTTTAAGCCTTTCCAATTGACTTATAGGGGCTTTAAGACTTATACCATATTTCTCAAGTCCTCGGGTAACTTTGTGATCACCCGAAAAACCCTAATTTTCAATGTTGACGATACTAACCCTCACACACGAATTTTATCATAATTTTCTCATATGTTAACGAAACTTTGTGAAATTTTTATGGTGCATTCTAGTGAGCATAATTAATCGTTACAAGGCTTCGGGTTTGCTAAAAGGTCACTCAGAGGTATATCTTAACATGTTGACACATTTAACCCCTGTGGTTTGTAATCTCTCACTTTCTTTCACAATTCGCTTCGTATGATCCATGATCCATTCGTTTAAGGTTATAAACATCATGTAGGGTTATTGTAAAGTATATTTATTCGTTGTTGACACTTTGAACCCTTATATTTACATAGTTTCGCTGTTTGTCAACTTTAGTCCCTCGAAAGTATTCTTTCACACGTTTAGAGGTTATGACACGTGTCAACACATTATAGGACGTAAATTTTCGAGGTGTTACAATTAGGGAGTTGTTTTTCTCATTTGTTGCTAATCACACAACACACGTAAAACCCTAGTGCTCTCCTCTCTCTCTAAGCCGACGACAATCACCCCCTTTCTCTCGAAGATCATTCCTTGAATCGGATCACTCTCTTTATCAATCGGTTAGTGTGCTTGATTTATGATTAGTTATACGATGTTATGATTGCATGATTGGATTAAATGATTGTGGTTGTATGAATGATGAACAATGATGTTATGTATTGATGTTTAAACAAGTTCGATTTGCATGATTATGATCTGGAACCGAATGCTTGTTAAATCGGCTGATATGTGTATGCTTCGGATTGTTAATCATGTGATGTTGGTATATGATTGTTGATCATGTGATGTTGTTAATCATTTACAAATAACCGGCTGTGATATACGATTAGAATGGTAGTTGGGTTGTTAGGATGTATGCTAGTAATCATGAGCATGAATCGTGTAGATGATTATGATTGATGTTTATATTTTGATTATATTTAGGGTTCATATGAATTAGATGTTAAAAACCCTTGTTTGATCGAATATTGATTATGTATGAAACTGTTAAGTTGTTAATTGATAAAATAAAAGGAAACTTTGTAATTGTTTGCAAGATAAAAGCTGTGTAACTGATTTCCATATTATTCGAATAATAAAACTAGTCGCACAAGACATCTTGGTCGCACAAGAGGTCCATTCGCACAAGAGACCAGTCGCACAAGTCTTGTCAGTCGCACAAGGTGTCTCTAGTCGCACAAGTTGAAATGTTAATTGACTGTTGGGCCGGGTATATGTTTGGGCCGGATTAGCCAATCGCACAAGGGTTCTCGGATCGCACAAGGGATCCATGTTTATATTGTTTGGTCCGGTTACTTATGGAACGACTTATGTTAATTGGGCTTCTTGTTATTTTGGGCCGGGTGGCTAACGGAGTCGCACAACATGTTGTGGATCGCACAAGGCCGTGCTGAACGCACAACATGTTGGGCCGACTATTATTGGGCTATATCTTTCGGATCGTACAAGTATGAATATGCTATGCACTTTGACTGTTTATGTGATGCCAAGATTAGTATGTGTTCGTGACTTTGCTATCTCTGTGTAAACCTATGTGTGCTTTACTTGAACCTAAACCTGACATGTATGATAACCATGTTAGGACGTGGTTGACCACTAGCATCTAGACTTGACCTTTCTGTGTATCTGCCGAGCAAACCAAGGTGAGTTCACACTTTCGACAAAGCATGGGATTCCCAGGGGTTGGGAATGGGTTAAGGAATATGGATTCCTCGTCCTTTCTTGGGTAGGACAGTACGGGTTCAGGAATATAATTCCTCGTCCTCATGGACAGTTAACTTTTACTAGACCAAAACTCTATCACGAAGTCCCTCCTTTTTATATCGACTTAATCGCCGGGCCAATGGCGAGCGGGTCATTAGTTAGATAGCGCTATTTAGGTCTGACAAGCCTCACACCGTGCCGCAGAGGACGGGCGTGAACTAATGGATCTGGGCACGTCAATGCTGATAGACATTGACAGTTCAGGGCACTTAAACATGACTTTAGTCAGCAGTCGATATGGTAACGAGTCTAGTGTATACATGGGGTAGCCCCCATGGCCGCAATGCCAGATAACTATCATGGGGTAGCCCCCACGGCCGCAATGCCAGATAACTATCATGGGGTAGCCCCCACTGCTAGAATGCCAGAGTTAATGGGTTAAACTAATCACGTTTTTCAACAATGGGGTAACCCCCACGGCAGGAATGCCAGTTAAAGGAACTATTTTTGGAACAACTAAAACCAACACCCAACTGTGAACTCGCTCAACATTATTGTTGACTCGTTACTACATGCTTTGCAGGTCAATAGGTACTTAGCTGGAGCTTGCACAAGGAAGAGTCGTTGTGGGACATGGACAGCTGTGTGCCATGTTAAACCTTTGGATATTTAAACTTATGTTTTGGTTTTAAACATTATGCTTCCGCTCATAACTTAAACTATGTTTGTTTTGGACACTAATTGTGTTGGTTGGACTTTTACAATTAATTACTTGCTTGTTCAATATGATTAGTGGTTTGATCCTGGTCAGTCACGCCTCCAAGCGGTGATACTCCGCGTGTGGATTTTGGGGGTGTGACAAACAGGTTAAAAAGGGAAACATCAAATGGGTCAAGCATGCCGAAATTCACCCAAGGTGTAACCTTAATCAATAAATCCCCAATCAATTTATTCAAAAGTTGAGAATAATATAACTTTTGTAATCATATTTGACCCAATGATTGTTTATAAAAATAACTCAAACACTATGATAGAAAGTGTTTAGTGTCAACCCATCCCGATCCATACAAGTAAGTATACAACAACAACAATAATATTATTATTATTAAATCATCATTTTTATTTTAAGTGGGTGCGGATCATGAATGTTGGGATAGGCCAGAACACATATAAAGGAGGACTTGTTTAGCAAAAACATTCCCGAAATTCAACCTGTTATAGGGATGACAGATTGATGAGCTTTTGTGTTGGTTATATTATGCAACAAAAGATAGCTCATATCTTGATTTTGTAATCGGGGAAGATGGAAAAGACTATGTAAACATTTCTGTTTTTCATTCTATTATATTATAATGGTGGAAGATCCAGGAATTTTTTCCTATGGGTTCACTTTTTTGTTGGTCAAACTTTCACAACCATATGTTAGGGTTTTCGGGCTGGGTCGGGTCAGGTCGAGTCAGGTCACTTTTTATGGTGGCCAACTTTTTTGGTTCAGTTCCTCAGTCTCTTTAAATTCATAAATCATATAATTGAAAATGAAACTTGAATGTAGTGAAATTATTTAAACTTTGAAAATTGAGAATAAACTAATAGCAACAATGATTTAATGTTTTAAAGTTAAAAAGTCAAACTAATAGCACATTACACGTTAATCACCAGTCAAAAGAAGTATAAAGTTTGTGTATTATTTTGATCCAACTTCAAATTGAACCTGTTCAGTACTATCATACTTGTAAATGAGACTGGTATGGGAAATCTGAACTTGTATTAATTAAGTGTGTTTACAAATGAAAAGGACCCCTCTATTTATAGGGGAAGGAAGGACCAACAAGTAAATACTAATTACATGTAGGGACACCTATAATTACATGCAAGGACATTTATATTTGCATGTAGGGACCTCTAGTTAACAACTAGGCCCTTTTAACTATTTACAACTAACACTCCTCAAATTGGAGTATAGCTGTTAATCATGCCCAACTTGCTACATATGAAGTGTATTTGTGTCTTACGTAGTGGTTTTGTAAAGATATCTGCTAGTTGGAATTCCGTTTTCACATGAATTGGCTGAATAGATGGAGGATCCTTTTGAGTGCCGACTATCCAATCTCTGATTAGGTGACAATCAACCTCAATATGTTTAGTTCTTTCATGGAATACTTGATTTTTGGCTATATGTATAGCGGATTGATTATCACAGTATAATCGCATCAAGTTTTCAGAGATAACCCCGAGTTCTCTGAGAAGACGACGAACCCATATCATCTCTGATGTAACATCTGCCATAGCTCTGTACTCTGATTCTACACTCGATCTAGATACAGTATGTTGCTTCTTACTCTTCCACGAAACAAGATTTCCTCCAACAAAAACACAATACCCGGTGGTGGATCGAAAAGAAATTGGACAACCTGCCCAGTCTGCATCTGAGAATCCAGATATACGTCCATCTCCATCTTCTGTAAAAGCACCTACACGGCAATGGCCCTGACCAGAATACAAGATCCCTAGACCTGGTCTGGTCATGAGATATCGTAAGACACGAAGAGTAGCATATGGGGTGGCCATGAATTGACTTAGGACACTGACGACAAAGGATATATCTGGCCTTGTAACTGTTAAATAATTAAGCTTTCCAACCAATCGTTTGTATCGTTCGGGATCCTTCAATGGACTCCCATCCTCTGGAAGGAGATTCCTTGTAGGAAGCATTGGACTATCAACCGGTTTGCAACCCAATAAACCACACTCAGTTAGCATATCAAGGACATACTTCCGCTGAGAAAGAAGTATTCTTTGTAGGGAACGAGATACTTCTATGCCAAGGAAGTACCGAAGTCGACCTAAGTCGCTAATCTGAAACTGAGACTGGAGGAACTGTTTGAGTTTGGTAATCTCATCTTCATCATCCCCTGCAATTATGATATCATCCACATAAACAACTAAAATGATCATTCGGCCTTGATAATGTCTAAAGAATACAGAGTGATCATATGCACTACGAACCATCCCAAACTATCCCATAACACTAGAGAAACGACCAAACCATGCCCTTGGAGACTGTTTAAGACCATATAGGGAACGACGTAGTCTGCATACCTTTGAGGCCTCATCCTCAACAATGAACCCAGGTGGTTGCTCCATATAAACCTCCTCCTCAAGAACACCATTGAGAAAGGCGTTCTTGACATCAAGCTGGTGGAACGGCCAATGATGAATGGCAGCAAGAGCAATACCAATACGCACAGAGGGCATTTTGGAAACTGGCGAGAAAGTCTCGTCATAATCAATATCATAAGCTTGCGAGTAGCCTTTAGCTACCAAACGAGCTTTTAGACGATGTAAAGAACCATCAGGGTTAAGTTTAACCGTGAAGACCCAATGCCAACCAACAACACGCTTACCAGGAGGAAGTGGTTCAAGATCCCAAGTCTGATTGGCCCGTAAGGCCCCAATCTCGTCTTCCATGGCTTGACGCCATCCTGGGTGAGCTAGAGCTGGTAGGAATCCAGGGAAGTGGTAAAGGCATGATACTCAGTAGAGAGGTGAGAATAGGCAACGTAATCCTGAATGGGATAACGAGTGGAGCGTCTAGGTTCCCTGCGGAAGGCAATAGGGATATCGGGAAATGGTGCACCCAGAGGGTTATAAGCAGGGGTATCCGAGGTAATTTGGGTAGTATCTGGTAATTGTGTATCAGGTTCAGTCATGGCAGGAACAGAGGGCGTATCAGAGACATGAGGAGGCTGAGGATCAAGACTCGTTGAGGTCCGATCCTTACCTCGCCGAGAATATGTGAAGAGTAATGGCGGAGGATCTGTCGGAAGGCCCAGAGCTATAGGAGATGGAACTGTGGTGTCTGAGACCGAAGGGGTAGAGGGAGTAGATGACATAGGAAAGGTAGGGATGATGTGAGACTCAGGTATATCAGGATCAGGAAACAGGTCAGAATCTGGAATGGCAGATTCTTGAAAGAAAGGGCACAACAGATCAAAGGTGACGTGAGCACTGGTAAAGTATCGGCGAAGAGAAGGACTATAACACCGATAACCTTTCTGGACACACGAGTAACCCACAAAGACACAACGAATGGCTTGAGGGTCGATTTTAGGGACACCGGGACAATGATCATGGACATAAGCTACACATCCAAAAATTTGGGGCTCAAGAGGAAACTGAGTTCCTCTAGGAAATAAAACAGAGAACGAGGTTTGGCCTTGAAGAATAGACGATGGCATATGATTAATCAGATAAGTCGCAGTAAGAACAACATCACCCCAAAATTGACGAGGAACTTGAAAATGAATCATGAGTGTGCGAGTAACATCCAACAGATGACGGTTCTTGCGTTCAGCAACTCCATTCTGTTGGGATGTATATGCGTAAGAAGTTTCGTGAATTATACCTTGTGATTTGAGATATGTAGAGAAACTAATAAACTATTTAATTTTTATATTAAATATATAAACAAAAAGTTAAAACATTCGTATTTATTTTATACTAAAAATATTTTTTTTGAAAGAACTCTATTTTAATAATTTTATATCTAGATGTTCACAAAAAAACAACAACAAAGAAATATAGTGTATTTAGTTTTGTTTATAAGTTTAAATATTACAAATTAATTGAGTAATTAAATTATTGAGTTAATTGCCAAAATCGTCCCTGAGGTTTGGGCACGTTTGTCATTTTCGTCCAAAATGACACTTTTGTACCAAATTGCCCCCAAGATTTGTAACTTTTTGCCATTTTCATCCAAACCACTAACTTAGTTTATTTTTTCTGTTAAGTTGGGGATATTTAGATGAAACTGGCAAATATAAAACCACATGGACGATTTTGGCAATTTACTCAAACCTGTCACAGCCCCCGACCCGGTTTGACCCGTTTCAGGAGTCGCGGGACAAAAATCCCGTGGTATTTAATTAACAGCGGAAGTTTCTTCAGGATCTTTTTAAAACTGAAATATTTCCCGATTATTTTATTTCACAACTCGGGGTAAAACCCGATAATTTACAATCATAAGATTTCACGGAGAAATCTTTATTTTACAAAACATGTTTCTTTATTTTATATTGAGCCACTTCCTTAACCTTATAGTGCTTCACGACACTTTTCTTGGATCACAACAGATCATCTGAAACATGTTTGAAAAAGGTTTTGTCAGCGGGAAATACTGGTAAATCATTCTTTTTAATAAAACGACTCATTTATTATAATTTACAGTATTAAGAGAGATTACAATGTTTCAGATATCAACCAACTACCCACAGTATTTGTCATCGACTCGTTTCGGTGACTGTGGTCATATCACTATTGAGTCCTGTCACCCAATAGTGAAGAGTATCACTAATTAGGTTCGCCCACCTAAAGTGATAAAAACAGTAGTAATGTGCACAATACCCCACATACCGGCTGTAATTTGGTGATTACATAAACTTAATCACTGTAATTATAACTTTGAAAATATACATGATTTTGTAAACAAATTTGATAAAAAGAGAATGACTCACATTGCAGATTTAATTTGAGCAGAGCCTAGCCTACTGATTAGCCTTTTAACCTAAATTAATAACAGGCACACAATTCGGTTAGTAACTTAATACAGCATTTACGATAACTCACGAGATTAAACCCTCACATCGAATGACAAAGTGCGATACTTAAACATCCATTGAATTAACAACGAATGACAAAGCATAAACCCTAATGTGGGCAGCACTTAAACGTCCATTGGATAGTTTAATCGATCGGACATTGAATCGTATCAGGGATCGAGTTATTACCCTGTATTGCGGCAGCACTTCGTGATTCGTGTGTGTTTTAATAGTAATTCTACGATATCTCAGTGTGTGATTGGAATTTCTACGTCGTTTCAGTACCAGAAATCAAGTCCCAATGTCCACTATTTATAGCCAAATTTTGACCTGGCTTACGGACCGTAAGCCTCATCCCTTACGGTCCGTAAGGGACACGAATTTACCATAGGGTAGCCACGTCCTTGACTAGCCTTGCTGACTTGACTGATTCGAAAAATTTAATTTTGACAGCGTTTTATGTAGATAATCGTAACTAGGGTTTACCCCCCCTGAGTTTTAGGGGCCCTGATCCTGATTCTGATTCTTCTGAAAATTTTAGGGTTTGTGCAGAATTACTTGGGTGTCTCAATTAGGGTTTCCTATTGGATAAAATAATAAAATAAATAGGACTTTTAATGAGAGTTGTTACATTCTCCCCACCTTAATAAAAATCTCGTCCTCGAGATTTACTGGAATAATTGAGGATACTTTCGCTTCATTTCTGATTCCAGTTCCCAAGTGTATTCGGGTCCTCTCTTTGAATCCCACTTTACTTTAACTAGCACTAGTCGTTTGTGCTTGAGAAACTTCACTTTTCTGTCTTCTATCTGAAGAGGTTTCTCTACAATTTTAATTTTTCGTTTATCTCTATGTCTTAGAGAGGTACTACCAAAGATTCGTCTGATAGACATTTCTTGAGATTGGATACATGAAATACATCATGTACTCCAGCTAACTCTTCTGGTAGTTGTAAACGATAAGCAACTGGTCCTATACGTTGGATCACTGGAAATGGTCCTACGTATCTTGGACTTAGTTTTCCCTTTTTACCGAATCGAACAACTCCTTTCCAAGGAGAAACTTTTAACAGTACTCTGTCTCCAACTTGGAATTCTAACGGCTTGCATCTATTGTCTGCATAACTCTTCTGGCGATCTTGAGCCGTCTTCAGCCTTTCCTTGATTTGAGTAATCTTATCAGTAGTTTCTTGCACTATCTCCGGACCTGATAATTGACTTTCTCCTATTTCTGCCCAACAAACTAGAGTTCTGCACTTTCTTCCATACAGTGCCTCGAATGGGGCAGTTTCAATACTAGATTGATAACTATTGTTATAGGAGAATTCAATTAATGGTAAGTGATCGTCCCAATTCCCACCAAAATCTATCACACATGCTCTGAGCATGTCTTCTAGAGTTTGGATTGTCCTTTCACTTTGTCCGTCTGTTTGAGGATGATATGCAGTACTTAGGTTTAGTCGAGTTCCCATTGCTTCTTGGAAACTTTTCCAGAAATGAGAAGTGAAACGACTATCCCTATCTGATACAATGGAGAGTGGAACTCCATGTAGAGATACGACTTCATCTACATACAACTTTGCCAATCTTCCCATGCTAAAGGTTTCTTTCATTGGTAGAAAGTGAACAGATTTGGTTAATCGATCTACAATTACCCAAATCGCATCATTACCTTTTCTGGTTTTGGGTAACTTAGTAACAAAATCCATTGTTATGAGTTCCCATTTCCAAACAGGCATTTCTAATTGTTGTAGTAGACCTGAAGGTTTTTGGTGTTCTGCCTTAACTTGTGAACAAGTAAGACACTTAGAAACATATCTAGCTATATCCTTCTTCATGCCTATCCACCAGAAATTCTTTCTTAAATCTTGGTACATTTTATTGTTTCCTGGGTGCATGGTATACCTAGATTTATGAGCTTCTTCTAAAATCTTATTTCTTAATTCTCCCTGCTTAGGTACCCAAATTCTTCTTTGGTGGAATCTCCAAATTCCATCAGCTCCTTGTTCTAATTCCTTTATTCGTCCTTTCATTCCTTCAGCATCATCCTTGATTGCTGTTTCCTGAACATTCTTCAATTGTTCCATTAAATCTAACTGTAGATTTAACCTAAGAGCACGAACTCGCTTTTGCTTTTCATAATATTTACGACTTAAGGCATCTGCAACTACATTTGCCTTTCCTTCATGATATTGAATATCACAGTCATAATCACTTAGTATTTCCATCCATCTCCTTTGCCTCATGTTTAACTCTTTTTGCCCAAATATATATCTTAAACTTTTATGATCTGTATAGACAGTAAACTTACTTCCGTACAGATAATGTCTCCAAATTTTTAGGGCAAAAATTACGGCTCCTAATTCTAAATCATGAGTCGTATAGTTTTCTTCGTGCTTTTTCAATTGTCTTGAGGCATACGCAATTACCTTCTTGCGTTGCATTAGCACACATCCAAATCCTAGATTTGAAGCATCACAATATACTTCAAAATCTTCATTTCCTTCTGGTAAGGCTAAGATTGGAGCATTGGTTAATTTCTGCTTCAAGATCCTAAAGGCTTCTTCTTGCTTAGGTCCCCATTCAAACTTAACTGCCTTACAAGTTAGCTTAGTTAATGGTACAACTATCTTGGAAAAATCCTTAATAAATCGTCTATAGTATCCAGCTAAACCTATAAAACTTCTAATTTCCATTGCGGAACCTTCCATTTAGTAATTGCCTCTATCTTAGCAGGATCCACATGAATGCCTTCATGATTCACCATGTGACCTAAGAATTGCACTTCTTGCAACCAAAATTCACACTTTGAGAATTTGGCGTACAACTTTTCTTTTCTTAACAAAGTTAAGAGTGCATGCAAGTGCTGACAATGTTCGTTCTGACTTTTGGAATAAATAAGTATATCGTCGATGAAAACAATTACAAATTTATCCAAATACGGTTTACAGATCCTATTCATCATGTCCCTGAATGCTGCAGGTGCATTCGTTAATCCGAAGGGCATGACTGTAAACTCGTAATGACCATACCTAGTTCTGAAAGCAGTCTTAGGTATGTCTTCTTCTTGTACCTTCAATTGATGATATCCGGATCGTAAATCTATCTTAGAAAAATATCTAACTCCTTGAAGTTGATCGAAAGATCATCAATCCTAGGTAATGGGTATCGATTCTTAATTGTAACCTTATTCAATTCTCTATAATCAATACACATTCTCATCGAACCATCCTTTTTCTTAACAAACAACACTGGTGCTCCCCACGGGGATGAACTAGGTTGTATGAAACCTTTACTTAGTAATTCATCTAATTGCTTTTTCAGTTCTAACATTTCTGTGGGTGCTAACCGATAAGGTGCCTTGGCTATCGGTATAGTTCCTGGAATTAGATGAATTCTAAATTCTACCTCCCTATCTGGTGGTAACCCTGGTAATTCTTCTGGGAATATAACTGGGTATTCTGAAACTACAGGAATTTCCTTAAGTTCTTTTCCCTTAGTACTAATGATTACTGAAATCATATATACTATGCCTTGCTTTCGTTCATAACTAGCAACTTTCATTACTGATATGAACTTCATGGGCTTACATGGTTTATCTCCTGTAATCATAATGACTTCTCCGGTGGGTGTTTGAATTTCTATGGAATTCTGATCACAAAGAATTCGAGCATGGTTGGCTACCAACCAATCCATTCCTAATACAACATCAAATTCTGCTAATTTCATAGGTAATAGGTTTGCAAAGAATTTATGACCTGAGAGTTCTATATTTTCCTTTTGCAAAACTTTATCTATGCTAACAGAATTTCCGTCTGCCGTTTCGACTGTAAAAATCTGCCTAAGGTTGGTTAAAGGTAGGTTAAGAGCTTGGCAGAATGAAGTATTGATAAAACTTTGGTTTGCACCAGAGTCAAATAATACTTTTGCATAAATGTTGTGAACTAAGAACGTACCGGCTATCACATCAGGAATCATCTCGGCTTCCTGAGTAGTTAACTGAAAGGCTCGAACATTCTTCTTAGTAGCTCCGTCGGCTGTCTTGGCTTTGTTATCTGCTGGTTTGACCAATTTAGGACATTCTGTTTTAAAATGCCCCGCTTCTCCACTGTTAAAGCAGATTATGGTTTTTCTTCTGCAGCTTTCTTCACAATGTCCTACAGTTTTGCAAAAGTTGTAGGTTATATTGCACCTTCCATAATGTTTCTTTTTGCAATTCCTGCAGAACTGAGGAGTTGAAGATTGCCCTATTCCTCTTCTCTTGAAGCTGTTATTATTACCCGTACGAAAGCTTTGGGTAATTTTCTGAGCCAGTTCCTTCTTCTTATTTTCATCTCTTGTGCGTACCAATTCATCCGTTAGGGTGTTAGCTAATTCCACAGCATCGTCAATAGTACGGGGTCTCGCAGCTTTAACGATGTTACGGATTTCACTAATTAATCCCCAAATATAGCGAGAAATAAGTACCGGTTCTGGCGAAGCCAGTGTTGGTACTACTCTAGCATATTCAAAGAATGTCGAAGTATAACCGCGACAATCTATACCCATCATTCGATGGTTTAAGAACTTATTTTCCATTTGATCTTTTTCATATTCGGGATAGAATTTTCTTTCTACGAGACTCTTAAATTCTTCCCAGTTCATTGCATATGCCATCATCCTTCCTTTTGCTTGTAACACCGTGTTCCACCATTCTAGCGCCCCTTCTTTAAAAAGATTTGACGCATACATAACTTGATCGTCCTTAGCACATTTACTTATTGTAATCACTGCCTCAGTTTTCTCTAACCAACGCAATGCCGCAGTCGCTCCTTCATTGCCTGCAAATTCAGCGGGTTTGCAAGCAAGAAATTCTTTGTAAGTGCAACTAGGCGTTGCAGCTTTCATTTTCTTAGGGAGCGGAGCCTGCCGTGGATTATTATCGTGATTAGTATGATTACCGCCTCCATTTACGCTATTACTGAAGTTATCTTCAGAAATACGTTTGCTAGGAATAATTTGTTGAGGTTCGATTGGATTTTTAACAGCAGCAACAATTGCTGGAATATCATTGGCTATCCCTTGAGCAACTATATTTTCTATATCCTGCCTAGTCATATATTGATCCCCCGGTTGTTGCTCAGATTGATTAACCTCATTAACTGGTTCATTATTAGCGTTTTCCATCTGATAATTAATATATATTTTATTAGTATCAAATAAATAACAATTATACATAAAACAATCAAATACACACATATAGTCAAAACTATCGATTTCTCGATTTCCATTTTTATATTTAATAGTATGCATCAATACACACCATTATCTTACAAAGTTTTATTTTAGGTTATTTCACAAACTATATTTTACTTGTTTATTTACAACCACATATTTACAACCTACTATCCTTCGTCAGATGGTATTTTAGTAACGGCGTTCCCTCTCATCATACTTCCAGGAGATCTGCTCTCCTACTTCCCTGATCCTATTTCCGGCATCCACCAGTTCTTCGCCAAAATGGCGAAGTTCAGCTAAATTCTCATTACTCATAAGTGGATTAGGTATTGGTTCAGGGTCAAACTGAGGAAGAAAGGAATAAGGACTGTTGAGCAGATTTTGGAACTGCCAATCATTCGTCCACCACTCATCCATTCCTAAAGGTTGGGTATGAATTATAGGTTTTGGAATTGCTGGTTCTAAGTTTATAGGGAGTTGAGTTTCAAGAGAAGGATATAGATTATTATTAATTGGCCTAACGACATCACAGCTCGCCAATGCCCGATCTAATTCCTCCTGAAAAGGTAACTCCTCAACCTGTCTAGAGCTTTCTCCAACTTCCCTCTCTATTTGCTTAGAATATTCTTCAAACTGTATTCCCATCTGCCTAGATTCTTCCCCGACTTCAATTCCCTTCCCTTTGTCTAAGGGATTTTCTATTTTAGGTATCTTTCTAGTTGTAGGCTTCCTCCTACGCACACGTCTCCATCCCACAAATCTCCTTCTTTTCTTGGGCTTGGGTTTCTCCGGAGGTGGAACATTAAATTAAATAGGTTCTTCTATATCTGGTATATACCTATTGAAATCTCTGGAAACCTCTATTTTTACCGGATAGAGATTTAAATTCTGAAGGGCGTCAGACAAGTCACTCATGTTGTTATGCAAAATACACACAAATACTAAGTTAAAATTTTATAACAAAATTTCATAGAAAACCTTTAAATATTATTTCATACCGCGTGAAAACAACTGAAATTTAAAACATATTAGGGTTTACTATAAACTTATTTATTTACTGGATAAGGTTTCTGGATTATGAGTGATAAGATTGCTAAAACTTAAGTTAAAATATTTAAAGATTTGCATTTACTGCTACAGTAGCTAGCATATAAAGATCTGCCCATTTTTCATCTAACTTATCCTCCCAAGGTGATTTACTGGTTAATTCCTGGATTTCTTGCTTAATCTTCTTTTCTCGGAATTTCTTTATTTTCTCCTGACTTTTCTTAAAAATCATACTTCTTTTATTAGGAGAAAGTGGCTCCTCATAGTGTGCCTTTCGCACAAATATTCCTTCTTCAGGAATTACAGAGTGATTTGAGGGTTTGGTTTGGGATGAACTTCCCTTCTCGTTGGATGGCCTATCTAATTTAAGATAGATGTTTGACACCTTTTGTTTACCCATACTGTACACCAATATTCAAATAAGAAAACACATAATCACAGAATGACAAATAGAAAAATTAAGTATTTTCTAAATACTTAATTGGCTTAAATCAGTGGCTCTGATACCACATTTTTCTGTCACGGCCCCCGACCCGGTTTGACCCGTTTCAGGAGTCGCGGGACAGAAATCCCGTGCTATTTAATTAACAGCGGAAGTTTCTTCAGGATCTTTTTAAAACTGAAACATTTCCCGATTATTTTATTTCACAACTCGGGGTAAAACCCGGTAATTTACAATCATAAGATTTCACGGAGAAATCTTTATTTTACAAAACATGTTTCTTTATTTTATATTGAGCCACTTCCTTAAGCTTATAGTGCTTCACGGCACTTTTCTTGGATCACAACAGATCACCTGAAACATGTTTGAAAAAGGTTTTGTCAGCGGGAAATACTGGTGAATCATTCTTTTTAATAAAACAACTCATTTGTTATAATTTACAGTATTAAGAGAGATTACAATGTTTCAGATATCAACCAACTACCCACAATATTTGTCATCGACTCATTTCGGTGACTGTGGTCATATCACTATTGAGTCCTGTCACCCAATAGTGAAGAGTATCACTAATTAGGTTCGCCCACCTAAAGTGATAAAAACAGTAGTAATGTGCACAATACCCCACATACCGGCTGTAATTTGGTGATTACATAAACTTAATCACTGTAATTATAACTTTGAAAATATACATGATTTTGTAAACAAATTTGATAAAAAGAGAATGACTCACATTGCAGATTTAATTTGAGCAGAGCCTAGCCTACTGATTAGCCTTTTAACCTAAATTAATAACAGGCACACAATTCGGTTAGTAACTTAATACAACATTTACGATAACTCACGAGATTAAACCCTCACATCGAATGACAAAGTGCGATACTTAAACATCCATTGAATTAACAACGAATGACAAAGCATAAACCCTAATGTGGGCAGCACTTAAACATCCATTGGATAGTTTAATCGATCGGACATTGAATCGTATCAGCAATCGAGTTATTACCCTGTATTGCGGCAGCACTTCGTGATTCGTGTGTGTTTTAATAGTAATTCTACGATATCTCAGTGTGTGATTGGAATTTCTACGTCGTTTCAGTACCAGAAATCAAGTCCCAATGTCCACTATTTATAGCCAAATTTTGACCTGGCTTACGGACCGTAAGCCTCATCCCTTACGGTCCGTAAGGGACACGAATTTACCATAGGGTAGCCACGTCCTTGACTAGCCTTGCTGACTCGACTGATTCGAAAAATTTAATTTTGACAGCGTTTTATGTAGATAATCGTAACTAGGGTTTACCCCCCCTGAGTTTTAGGGGCCCTGATCCTGATTCTGATTCTTCTGAAAATTTTAGGGTTTGTGCAGAATTACTTGGGTGTCTCAATTAGGGTTTCCTATTGGATAAAATAATAAAATAAATAGGACTTTTAATGAGAGTTGTTACATTTAATTTCTTTTATTTAATTATTTTTGTTACATATATAATAAAAAGAATATACATGGAGTTTTTAGAAAAAAAATTAATAGTTTTATCACATAATTTTTTAAAAATTTTCATCCAAATCACTAACTCGGTTTATTTTTTCTGTTAAGGTGAAAGATGTTTTAAATTTTATAAATTAAGATATAAATTAATTTACAGCTTCTTTAAATAAATCAGCTTTATAAACAGAAAACGTCATTGGTGTGCAACACATAACAATCGATGACAACTTTTAGTATTTATCAGTTGTCGAGATAGAAAAAAATTGTAAAACGTTACATATTTTTTAAATGTGTTGAGCACCTAGGAAATATGTTGGTAGAAGTAAAATATTTATTTAATTAAGATTATGAGGGTAACTAACTAATACTTATTCTGAGTGGCTTGAGTAAAGAAACTTTTGGTTCATAGCATTATAATTACAATTTGGTGGGTAATTTTAAGGTTTGGTAACGATACTTTGTTTGATAGAGGGGATGGGGGCACTGTCTTCTGTTTTTCCTTAGGAGCGAATTTAAAAGAGTAGAAGATGAATTACAAACTTGGTACATATGATAAGATTTTTTTATTTGACTTTTTTCAATAAGGTCACCAGCATTTTAGTTTTATAAAATTTAGAGATTTAAGTAGATTTTATTTTTATAAAACTAATCTATATAAAAAATTAGAAATTAATTTCTGTCTTAGTTTATAAACATCATTCGCCTTAATAGAAAAATTAACTTAGTTAGTGGTTGAACGGAAATTTTTAAAAATTATGTGACAATGCTATTATTTTTTCATATAAAAACTCCATGTATATTCTTTTTATTATATATGTAATAAATATAATTAAATAAAAGAAATTAAAAAGGGTTTGAGTAAATTGTCAAAATCGTCCCTATGGTTTTATATTTGCCAGTTTCATCTAAATATCCCCAACTTAACAGAAAAAATAAACTAAGTTAGTGGTTTGGATGAAAATGGCTAGGGGTGAGCAAGTTTAGGTCCGGATCGAAAAAAACCGAGAACCGAACCGAAAATATACCCAACCCGACCCGAGCCTAAGTACCTAGGTATTTAGATTGGTTCCAATTTTTTTTATATAAAATAGGGTCGGTTCTCGGTTCTTTTCATGGTGAAACCCGACTTGGACCTATGGACCAGAACCGACCCTATATTTAGGGTAGTGAATCGGTTCTGTATTTTATGTTTGATCGGTTCTCGGGTCGGGTCGGGTCGGTTTTTTCTTTTGCTCACCCCTAAAAATGGCAAAAAGTTACAAACATTGGGGGCAATTTGGTATAAAAATGACAAACGTGTCCAAACCTTAGGGACGATTTTGGCAATTAACTCTAAATTATTTGAAAAATTAGTAGGTAAGAAAAGAAATTTAAAAAGAATACTATGTGCCCTAATACACATATAAACTGCGTTGTTTGTTCTTTCTTCTCCACAGCCCCCCCAGACGCCAGTTCCGGATCCCTCACCCCCGTCGTCCCCTGCTCCCAGTTGCGGCTGCTGCTGTTTCGTTCATTCCAACATCGCAGGAATTCAGTTCCAGCTGCTGCTGTTTTCATCCCCTGCTTGACCACTACCACACAAGGTCAGAAATTTATGCGATTTGTTCAATTTATGCGATTGTTAGATTTGTTCAATTTGTGGATTGTTTGATTTCTGTGATTATGGCATTTAATACATTAGTCAGAAATTGTTGGTCATGAACCCTTAGTTTAGCTTACAAATTCTGTGATTTGCATACAATACTTCGAAAAGGGGTTATTAGGGTTTTAACCTTCGTTCAGAAGCAGCAACCAAACCCCCACAAGACACGAAGAAAAAGAGAAAAAAACGAAAGTTGCAGCCGAGAGAGAGAAGATGCTGTACATAATCGGACTGGGACTGGGAGACGAAAAGGACATAACTTTGCGAGGGTTAGAAGCCGTTAAAAAATCCCAAAAAATCTACATCGAATCATACACTTCTCTTCTTTCTTTCGGCATCTCCGAAGATGGTATCTCCACCCTGGTAATTTCTCTAACTCTTAGATTGATTATTGCATTATTTGGAGAGGAAGGTGATATAATAATAAATATATATTTATAGGAAAAATTGTATGGGAAGCCGCTTATTGTTGCAGACAGGGAAATGGTAGAGGAAAAGGTGGATGATATGTTGTTGGAGGCTCGTGAGTTTGATGTTGCTTTTCTCGTCGTTGGAGATCCTTTTGGGTAAGTAAGGATACATACTTTCTTAATTATTAACAAGCCAAACTTGAGCCGTAGACATAGAGCTCGAAACGAGCTGAGTTCGAGTTCTCTTTGACTAAACGAGTCGAGCTTGAACTTAAGCGAGTTCAGGATAGGCTCGACTCGTTTACACCCGTATATTACTAACAGACTTCTAGAGGATATTGCAGTAAGGTCTTAGGTGTATTTTAGGGACGTAGGTTTTTCTTATTCTTTAAGGGAGTTTTCCGGTGATTGCCTTCTTGTGTTTATGCCCAAATGATGTTTTATGTTATTATACATGATTTACATTATATTGTGTCACTCTGATCACTTTCTTGGTATGGGTGACTTCTTTTTTCTATATTCTTTGACTTGGTGTATTGGTATGCTGTTCGTTTTGGAGCCGAGGGTCTCTCTGGAAGCAGCCTCTCTATCCCTAGGGATAGAGGCAAGGTCTGTCTACATCCCACCCTCCCCAGACCCTATAAGTAGCTTTGCTATTTGTGGGATTTACTGGGTATGGTTGTTGTTGTTGTAGAGAATAGTTTCTACAGTCTTGATTGTGTTCTATTGCATTTGTTATCCCAATGTTGACATACTTACGTTATATGTGACTACAAACTTTAAATTTCAGTTTCTTAAATGCTAATACTATTAATTTGTAAAAAAAAAACAGAGCCACAACACACAGTGATCTAGTGGTACGCGCCAAGAAAATGGACGTGGAAGTTAAGGTGATATATAATGCGTCAGTGATGAATGCAGTTGGAGTATGTGGCTTACAACTTTACCGTTATGGAGAGACTGTTTCTTTACCATTCTTTACTGAAACATGGAGGCCCGACAGTTTCTATGAGAAAATTCAGAAAAATCGAGGGCTTGGGCTACATACGTTGTGTTTATTAGGTAAAAATTTAGTTATTCATATAATCTTGTTATATAAATTATAAACCTTTCATTTTAGAAATCTCTGAACAGTTTCAAATTTTGAACAATACCTGACAAGCAGAGGCGGCAGTTTCAACACATTTATTTAAACTTTGGGTGTTTGTTAATCTCTAACGGGATGGGTTAAATAAATAAAAATAACAGCTAGCGGAAATGCATCAAATGGGTAAAGAAAATGTTCGTTCTAAATAATTAGATTATTGTTTTTGATAAATTTTTGTATGATCATAATAATCATATTTAATCATGCAATAGTTAATTAAAAAAATCAAGAACAAGGGGAAAAAATGTTTACGGGTCAATGCAACCTTACTGAAACTTAAATTTCCCTTTTTGACCCGAACCCATTAGCCAACCAACCCTTTTGCCACTTGTACACCGAATGAGTGACGTTAATTGATGAAATACCACTGGCATGTTGCATCAAATATCACATCTCTTTATTAAAGGCATAAGTGTTTACTTGTCGGATACAAACATGTATCCTTCAAAATTGGGTGATTAGTATGTTAAACTTACCACAAAGCTCTGTTTGCATTGCAGATATACGTGTTAAAGAACCTTCACTGGAATCCTTATGCAGGTTAGGATACATACAGTGGACTTGTAGTTTCATTTCTTTCTAAGTTTCTAGCATACCTTTACTGGCTTTTTTTAACGTTTATGTTTTTTTAATAATCTTTCAGAGGGAAAAAGCAATATGAGCCTCCTAGTTTTATGACAATTGGTGTTGCTATTGATCAGCTCTTAGAGGTCGAACAATTACGTGGAGAATCTGGTACATTTCTTTAGCTTGTTGAATTTCGACTATAATAATATTTAAGTATTTCCTTTTTATTAATAAATATAGTAGACGGCTTCATAAAGATGTTTAATATTAATTTAGTTGTCCCAATTATTGTTCAGTAATAACAATTTAAAGGAATATATTTAGACTAAAATAAACATCATGGATAATTTATGATGATTATCTTGGTTTAAAGAATGCGCGAGGCGTGTTTGTACCAAAAGCCGAGGCGCGAGGCGTGTGCCTATCGCACGTGAGGGCGCGTCTATTTACAACTAAATAAGTTTTATTAATGACTAAAAGTTGCATATCTCTCATCCTTTTTACATATAAACCTATCTATCAAGTAAACCTTTCATAAATTCCTCATCTATTAGGTTCAACGGACCCTAATTTTGACCAATTTGACTCAGAACTACATGATACGTGCCTTTTTGCCCTTGATGCATTTTCCTCAGCGTCTTGCACATTAGGCTCGCCTTCTTAAACCAAGATGATTATATGCACAAAAAAGTAATTTTAGGCAAAAAACTAAGTGCTGCAAATTTTATGAATACCCTAAAAAACATCTTTCTGTATTTTCATCGGGTTACAATCCCTTCTTTTGTTTTCATCCGACAGCTTACAATGAAGACACGCTCTGTGTCGGTTTTGCACGGCTAGGAAGTGAGAATCAGATGGTGGTGGCGGGTTCAATGAAACAGTTGAGGACGGTTGACTTTGGTCCACCTCTTCATTGCCTCACAATAGTTGGCAAAACTCATCCTGTGGAAGAAGAAATGCTTGATTTCTATAGAAGTTGAAACAAAATATTGATACAATATTTCAAATTTTGCAGCTGAATGTACTGACTATCAGTTATGTACCATTGTATGCTATGTTGACTTTATCTATTTTGCTGTTTGGAATGTTATTTTGACAATTTTTTGACTTTATGCAGCAAGATATTAAGAATAGTATTGTGTATGCAAATATGCAATATGATGTTTTATATATTTACCGTTAAGCTATGTGTGAGATTTTACTGGGTTTTACCAATGTAACGGTGTTTTGACACATCATGTTATGCAATTTATTTTTTATAAAATAAGACGAATGAGGACCTTAGGTTTTTGGATGGTTGTTTTTTTTACAGTTGTATGTTATAAATTGAGATCAAATAAAGTGAGTGACGATGAATGAAGCGAATATGTTGTATGATAAACGGTGATACAAAGAGAAGTTGTAACGCTAACTCATTATCTTTATATCATCGTTTGCATTCAAAAAATGAGAGACAAATTTGGTTCATTTGTCCTCACTTTCTCTTTAGTTCGCTCAATTTATATGATCTCATTTTGTAACTCAAAATAACTAGATAGACAAGAAACCCGTGATTCTTAAAACTCAGGTTGGTTGTCTATGGTTTTTATCTCTTAAGAATCATCCTTAAAGACAGCATTAAGTGTTATTGTTTAATACGGCATTATATCTCTCTCGATTTCTGTATACGCGGTTCCGCTCTGTTAGTTGATCTGTCAATATATGATCCCATACTTTTTTCTTGTGTTATGATAACAATGCAATCATTCAATTTGACTTGACTCAGTAACCTGACCTGGAATAGTGTGCTCACATACGCAAATGTAGGGCGCATTATTAAGCTCGTGACCCGTTTGGAAATGTATTCTTAAAAAGTCCAATTCATATCCGTTCTTTTTATCAATTCAATGGTTATTATCGTAATAAGATTTAGGTCATGTTTCTTCCTTTTTATCATACCCGTTTGGGAACACCATGGACGCCAAGATGTTTTAATTATTAATCAATTTTAATGAATTTGGGAACGCCATAAACGCCAAAATATTTACTTTGTAACACAAAAACGATTAATTCATCGAGGCAAATCTAAAAAACAATAAAACGCCAGTTAGTTATTGTTTCTAACTACACGCCAAAAAATCCTACACGCCAAAAATGAGAACGGTGTTGTGAGAAATGCATTGAAAAAGAAGATAAAAGGACAAAAAAAAACCCATCCGCCTTGATTATATCGCGCGCCACGTGTTCGGCCAGGATCCGTTCTCACCGTTTTCACACTTCCAAGCGCTTTCTCCTGATCCCGTTTCTATATATATATACTAGTAGGGTCCCGCACGATGCGGCGGCGATAACAAGTTACAATGTGGTACTCTAAAGCTTGAAAATTTCATAGGATTGTTGGGTGATTAAGAACACCCTACAATGTACATATTCGGACACTTCTATCATTGTAGATGCCATTAAAAATCATCACCGAACTCGGAACCAAAAGAATACGGGTTAGTTTGGTTTGTTAGGCTACAACCATTGGTGACCAAAACCTTGGTTGGTTGGTCAAAAAGTGAAAAAAATAATAAAAAAATCAATAAAAACTCACGACCAAGTTGGTGTGTCAACTTTGGTTGATGATTTTTTTATTATTTTAAATATGCCACATGTTGGTTTGTGAAGGGTTCTTTTAAAATTATGTTTTCCATTTTTGTTTTATAACAATTAATTTTAGCTAAAACATAATTTTCTTTAATAACTTTTTAATATTTAATTATTTAAAAAATCTGAAAACACAGTGTTGTTTAACTTTTTTTTTGTGAACATATCGATATAAATTTTATCAAAAACTGAGTTCCTTCAAAAAAATATTTTTTTAATTAATTTTTTTTATAAAAAATGCATATATCTTTGTTTTCCACATGTACTGATCTTACTAGTTCGTTAGATTTTTTTGATAACTTTATTAACTATGTTTCGTGAATGTATGCGTTTTTTTTATTAAAAGATTTCTTATATTGTTGCTATTTATTTTGCTTTTAAAACAAATCGATTTCAAATGAAAATATTAATTGTAATTATTTTTAACACATTTATGGATAAGTAATAAGCATAAAAAATATATTTTTAATAAAAAATGTTTTAAAGGTTGGGTTGTGAATGTGAGTAGAAGGTTGAGGTAGGTTGGGTTGTGTAGGTGAAAGAGAGAGAAATTAGTTTTTTATTATAAGGTTGGGTTGGAGAAGGTTGTGGATGGAGATAGCCTTAAGATCCTTATGTTTTATTCATTAAGCTCGTTAAGTCCACACGCGTCACAAGATGATTGCATCACAATTCACAAACCTTCAAGAGCATGAATCGAAGGAGTTAGTAGTGACGCATAAACTTGTTAGTTCGGTCCGTTAAGCTAGTTACGTCCCAAACGCATCACAAACCTTCAAGAGCGTGAATCGAAGGAGTTAGTAGCGACACATAAACTTGTTAATTCGTTCCTAAAGCGAATGATTAACCGAGGGAATTTTTATATACCTTACTACATACTTTTCTAAAACAAAAGTTGGAGAAAATATACAAGTTTAAGAAAAAAAAACATAATAGAGTAGAGTTCTATCAAATGTACATAGGTAGCTTGTTTAACCCTCCATAGAGGTAGGGTTGAGAAGAAAGTGACTAAGTTTGTGTCTGTTGTTTTCAGTAGTCAGGAAGCTGCAAAATGAACAGAAATTTTTTCATTTCAAGAAGTTTAGAGCTAATTAGGTTTTGACATGCTTTATGTCTTATTTCTATTAATATAGTCATTTACTTTTACTTTACTATGTTATTATCATTAGTATTTTGTTGATTCAAGAATCACTATGGTTTTGATATTTGACACCACTGAATGGAAATAGATATTGGTTGCTAAATCAAACCCTCTTGGTGGGTATGAAGGACACCTATTTGATGGGTATCAAAAAATTACAGCAAATTGGATTTAAATAATCCCAACTTGCTCAATTTGGCCGATAATAATCCCAACTCAGTTATTGGCCGATAATAATCCGAACTGGTCCACTTTTGGCCGATAATAGTCCACCGTTAAAAATAGCTTAACGGAGTTAAGCTTTTTTCGAAATTACAAACCGATGTTTTGTGGATTTTGATCAGAACGAGGATACGATTCGATTTATGTAAAACTTACCTCGAAACGGTGCTTCAAAGGACTTGATTTTTGTTAATTGGAAGTTTAAACACCCGAATTGAAGCACCGTTTTCGTCGTTTGGGGCAGTATTTCGAGGTAAATTTTATATCAATCAACTCGTATCCTCGTTCTGATCAAAATCCATAAAACATCGGTTTGTAATTCGGAAAAATACCTTAACTCCGTTAAGCTATTTTTAACGGCGGACTATTATCGGCCAAAAGTGGACCCGTTCGGATTATTATCGACCAATAACTGAGTTGGGATTATTATTGGCCAAATTGAGCAAGTTGGGATTATTTAAATCCAATTTACCAAAAATTACCAATACCTTTTAACCAGGTATACCTAAATTCAAAAATCTCAAACCAAACACCACCTTGGTTCATCACTATGGTTATGAGGTTTTACATGAATGAGAATGGATATAGGTTTCTAAGCCCATCCGTTTGGTGGGTATGAAGAATACCCAATTTGATGGGTATTCAACCCATATTCTTAAACCAAACATACTTAAAAACACTATCAAATATTCAAATCTATACCCCCAATTCCATACTCTAAAACCAAACACCACCTCAGTTGACGAGAACCGAATTTACCGGGTATATACACTGACTACTTTGGCATAATACATCGACATGAGGAACCAAAAAAAAATTCAAGAAGGAATTAAATTTTCAGTGTTCTTCGTGTCGGGTAGTCATGTTAGTTTTAGCAGTTAAAAAAGTTCAATTATTTTAGCATTTATCATTATTATGGCCCATATTAAAATCAGCAGCCATGACAAGTTATCTATTACAAGATGACTTAGGAGTTACAATAATCATATACCTGAAGAGAAAGAAGACCGAATAAGATCAGCACACCAACAACATGATAGAAGGTGAGCATTCACATTTAAATGTTGGTTGTTGGTGATGCTTTGAAAGAAACTCATGCAACCATCATGAAGAATAAGGCGTTCACCAGCACGTTTAATATCTTCAAGATTCAAACCCTTGAGTACATTCGATTCAATCACTTTCTTGTTCGCCCTTCTCTCAAATTCTGATAGTTGTTCAAGTGCCGTCTTTAGTCCCTCGTCCTCAATTGCAAAACCACCATAAAAAATTAAAAAAAAATCATATAAAACCATCCAACCCGCAAACTATTTTTGTCCAACTTCTATAATAGTTAATGTCATGTACAATTGCATAAATGAACTTTGAGCAACTTTTTACTTATTTGACCCGTTTGACCCATTTGATGTGTTTCCTTTTTAGCAAAAGTTTTGAGATAAAACACAACCCGATTTAACATTTAACACCATCGCATACAACCAGACACCCCTATAAGAATGCCAAACAATCACTTACAATAAACGTGTGTACCTTTCTGATTGGTCAGCATATTTTCTATGCACCATTCATACTCTTCTGTATACTCTCTCTCGAGTACCTCGCATGTGCTTCTCAAGTCAGCCGAGGACATCCTAGCAATTTGACTTTCTGGTTGATTTTGACTTTCGGGTTAACTTTGATCTGATTTTCATGCAGTAACAATCGCAATCTCAGCCAAAATGGCAGAAGAATCCACCACAGTGCATGTTAAGTCAAAATTGGAAAATATCATAAGACGGTGTTCAGTAGAAATATGCTGCTTTGATAATGGAAGAACCGTCTGTTGATCAACAGGCAGAGATAGAAAGAACTCCATCTCGAGTTTTAATGCTTGATGATAAAGTTTTTGCATAGTATCAAGCTCTTCGCTCGTCAAAGAAACACTTAACTTGTCTAGCACATCTTCAGTCAGGAGCATTGCTGCCTAAATGTGACAAAAAATATATTAAACCAGAAATCAAGCATCAGTTTCATAGGCCATAAAATATAACAATAAACAGCATGATCAACGATCTTACCCGGGAAGTCCACAGTTATGACAAATGGCCACGTTAGGGCATTCCCTAGCATAGTGCCCCGGTCTTTTGCAATTCTTACACAGATCACTTTGGCTGGAAAAGAAAGAAGCAAACAACAGTAGCTAAGTGATAGATTGTCAGTGCTACTTCATACTCCTTGTACCTTTACGCATAGACTACCTGTACACATAAGACTTGTGTGTAGACCACCAGTACTTATGAAATTGGCTTCTTTTCATTGTATATAAAGATTACCCAGTAATATCTAGAGTTTTTTTTTGTATTTAATCATTTTAATATCTTATTAGTTTTTAAGAAACAACAATTTGAGATATCAATATATCATCTATATGCAACTTATTAATGTTTTTCAATACCAAATAGGTCGCGTACGTGAAGCATTCTCCTCGTGCCTCAGCTTTTAAGACCAAAGCGCCGCAAAGCGTTTTGCACTTGTTTAAACCAAGTTCAGAAATATATAAACCGAATTGCAAGTTTAGAGCTGAAACCTGTAGCTCCGACAAGAATCCCTCCAATACGAAGCATCACGATAAGAACTGCGTGAAGTACGGATCTTGCGATCCATGGGGTTCTTGCTTCGACTCCTGCCATCTGAGCTCATTTTCAAATCAAAGTTATCACCAACCAATCAACCACCTCTACAACTGTCTCCTCCACCACCCTGCTCATTTCAACCACACCCTCCATCAGACAAAATCCAATCATACTTCACCCCAACATGATAAATGGTGATACAAAGAGAAACTGTAACGCTAACATAGTTTTTTTATATCATCGTTTGCATTCGAAAAATGAGAGACAAATTTGGTTCATTTGTTCTCACTCTCTTTAGTTCGCTCAATTTATGTTATGTGATCTCATTTTGTAACTCAAAATAACTAGATCGACAGAAACCCGTGATTCTTTAAAACTCATGTTGGTTGTCTATGGTTTTTATCTCTTAAGAATCATCCTTAAAGACAACGTTAAGTGTTATTTTTTAATACGGCATTATATCTCTCTCGATGTCTGTATACGCGGTTCCTCTCTGTTAGTTGATCTGTCAATATATGATCCCATACTTTTTTTCTTGTGTTATGATAACAATGCAATCATTCAATTTGACTCGACTCAGTGACCTGACTTGGAATAGTGTGCTCACATACGCAAATGTAGGGCACATTATTAAGCTCTTGACCCGTTTGAAAATGTATTCTTAAAAAGTCCAATTCATATCCGTTCTCTTTATCAATTCAATGGTTATTATCGTAATAAGATTTAGGTCATTCTTAAAAAGTCCAATTCATATCCGTTCTCTTTATCAATTCAATGGTTATTATCGTAATAAGATTTAGGTCATGTTTCTTCCTTTTTATCATACCCGTTTGGGAACGCCATGGACGCCAAGATGTTTGAATTATTAATTCATTTTAATGAATTTGGGAACGCCATAAACGCCAAAATATTTACTTTGTAACACAAAAACGATTAATTCATCGAGCCAGATCTAAAAAACAATAAAACGCCAGTTAGTTATTGTTTCTAACTAGAGATGGGCATAATAACCGGTTCCAAACCCGACCCGTTAGAACCTACCCGGAACCGGTTCCAGTCCCAACCCGGTATAAAGCATACCCGGTTCCGGGTTTAAAATACCCGATGGTTCCTACCCGGTTCCATATTTAAAAAAAAAAGTTCCATACCCGGTTCCAACCCGTACCCGGTTCCTACCCGTACCCGGTTTGCATGCCTACCCGTACCCGGTTCCTACCCATACCCGGTTTGCATGCCTACCAGTGCCACTTTAATTTTTGAAGTTTTAATAAAGCTGGGCTTGAAGCAAAGCCCACAAAACAGAATACAACTTTAGCAAAGCCCATAAGCAAAACCCATAAACAAAATAAGGAGTCCTTACCGTTGGAATCGATCCTAACGGTAATAATCAACATTTATTACAATTCTGACCGTTGGAACCGGTTCTAACGGTAAAAAATCACAATTCAGCCAATAGCTACTACCCGGTTCTGCCTATAAAAAGTTTGCAATTTTTTTAAGATTATCACACATCAATTCTCCCTAATCTTATATCTTATTCTATAATGGCTACCAAAAATTCCAAAGTTACAAACTCCAAATCCGTCAACAATGGTGATCAATCTGCTCCATTTGTCGTTGGAACATTATCCCACAATCGCAATATTGAGGTGTGGTGTAATTGGGACTTGGTCGAGTTGAGTGATGGTTCGCAAAAGGCCCAATGCAAACATTGTGGCTCCTTGTTAAGCAAGGACTCTAACTCAACGTTAACCAAGCATGTTAAGAAGTATTGTAAGGCATTAAAGGAGGCGACACCCGGTCAAGTGCAACTCTCAAAAGACGGTACGATATTCCGTTATGAACATAACGTAACTCGCGATAGGATGGCCAAGTTGGTGATTAAAAAAGCGTTGCCGTTTGGACACTTCGACGACCCCGATCTTACCAATCTTATTAGAGAGACGCTTCAACCACGCTACAAACACGTAAGTCGTCGTACTTTAAAACGCCATTGTTTGAAGTTATGGGAAAATGCTAGAAAAGATTTAATTGTTTGTTTTAAAAATTTAAAAACTAGTGTTAACTTAACTAGTGATGTGTGGTCGGCTCCACATGGTTTACCCGAATCGTACATTTGTGTCATCGCCCATTGGGTAGATCCCGATACATGGCAAATGATGAAGCGTACGATTGCTTTTGACGAGTTTCCTTCTCCATCTCGTGGCTATCGGACATTAAACATAAATCAAAGTTTTTCCATATTGTCGGGTTCCTTTTTGTTTCCAACACCATAACTACTTCATCGTTGCATGCCATATCTCTAATCCTTAGCAGCAGCCACCAAGTATGAAAATGAAAGTTGAAACAAGTATGAAAATGAAAGTTGAAACTTTGAATTTGGTAGAGTTTGAAAATATGAAATTGAAACATTGAGTTAAATAAAAAAACCGGTTATAATACGACAAGTTCCACTAATTACGAATTCCAACATGCTTTTATTATTGATTTGACTGGACATGCAGAGAGAATCCGGTTCCATGCATCATGTCGGCTTTTTCTTCACATATAGGACAGAACCGGTTCCGACCCGACCCGGTTCCATACTACCCGTAACCGGGTACAACAGGTTATGGTTTTTGGGCAAATACCCGGGTATGAACCGGAACCGGGTTTGAGAGGAACCGGGTACTGTCAACTTTGAGTGGGACCGGGTACGGGTAGGAACCGGTTCCGGGTTTTAAAAATACCCGATTATGCCCATCTCTATTTCTAACTACACGCCAAAAAACCCTACACGCCAAAAATGAGAACGGTGTTGTGAGAAATGCATTGAAAAAGAAGATAAAAGGACAAAAAAACCCATCCGCCTTGATTATATCGCGCGCCACGTGTTCGGCCAGGATCCGTTCTCACCGTTTTCACACTTCCAAGCGCTTTCTCCTGATACTGTTTCTATATATATATATATATATACTAGTAGGGACTCGCACGATGCGGCGGCGATAACAAGTTACAGTGTGGTACTCTAAAGCTTGAAAATTTCATAGGATTGTTGGGTGATTAAGAACACCCAACAATGTACATATTCGGACACTTCTATAACTGCAGATGCCATTAAAAATCATCACCAAACTCGGAACCAAAAGAATACGGGTTAGTTTGGTTTGTTAAGATCCTTATGTTTTATTCATTAAGCTCGTTAAGTCCACACGCGTCACAAGATGATTGCATAACAAACCTTCAAGAGCATGAATCGAAGGAGTTAGTAGCGACACATAAACTTGTTAGTTCGTTCCTAAAGCGAATGATTAACCGAGGGAATTTTTATATACCTTACTACATACTTTTCTAAAACAAAAGTTGGAGAAAATATACAAGTTTAAGAAAAAAACATAATAGGTGCCTGTGCCGGGTTTCTTATGGTGTCTTCAAACTCTTCTAAAAAGTCACATTAGTATAGCTTTTCAATGTAAATCGTCAGATTTCGTCGCCAGTGGATAGAGTTTTCGTACAAGAACTCATTCGCGTGTACATTCATTGTGGGTATGCCCCCTGTTCATTTGATGACAAATAATGATTTTTTATTGATAAGTTTGATGTATAAGTAATTAAGTAGAAAAGTTATCTGTTACAAGATAACTTAGGAGTTACAATAATCATATACCTGAAGAGAAAGAAGACCGAATAAAATCAGCACACCAACAACATGATAGAAGGTGAGCATTCACATTTAAATGTTGGTTGTTGGTGATGCTTTGAAAGAAACTCATGCAACCATCATGAAGAATAAGGCGTTCACCAGCACGTTTAATATCTTCAAGATTCAAACCCTTGAGTACATTCGATTCAATCACTTTCTTGTTCGCCCTTCTCTCAAATTCTGATAGTTGTTCAAGTGCCGTCTTTAGTCCCTCGTCCTCAACTGCAAAACCACCATAAAAAATTAAAAAAAAAATCATATAAAACCATCCAACCCACAAACTATTTTTGTCCAACTTCTATAATAGTTAATGTCACGTACAATTGCATAAATGAACTTTGAGCAACTTTTAACTTGTTTGACCCGTTTGACCCATTTGACGTGTTACCTTTTTAGCAAAAGTTTTGAGATAAAACACAACCCGATTAAACATTTAACACCATCACATACAACCAGACACCCCTATAAGAATGCCAAACAATCACTTACAATAAACGATTGTACCTTTCTGATTGGTCAGCATATTTTCTATGCACCATTCATACTCTTCTGTATACTCTCTCTCGAGTACCTCACATGTGCTTCTCAAGTCAGCCGAGGACATCCTAGCAATTTGACTTTCTGGTTGATTTTGACTTTCGGGTTAACTTTGATCTGATTTTCATGCAGTAACAATCGCAATCTCAGCCAAAATGGCAGAAGAATCCACCACAGTGCATGTTAAGTCAAAATCGGAAAATATCATAAGACGGTGTTCAGTAGAAATATGCTGCTTTGATAATGGAAGAACCGTCTGTTGATCAACAGGCAGATATAGAAAGAACTCCATCTCGAGTTTTAATGCTTGATGATAAAGTTTTTGCAAAGTATCAAGCTCTTCGCCCGTCAAAGAAACACTTAACTTGTCTAGCACATTTTCAGTCAGGAGCATTGCTGCCTAAATGTGACAAAAAAATATATTAAACCAGAAATCAAGTATCAGTTTCATAGGCCATAAAATATAACAATAAACTGCATGATCAACGATCTTACCCGGGAAGTCCACAGTTATGACAAATGGCCACGTTATAGCATTCCCTAGCATAGTGCCCCGGTCTTTTGCAATTCTTACACAGATCACTTTGGCTGGAAAAGAAAGAAGCAAACAACAGCAGCTAAGTGATAGATTGTCAGTGCTACTTCATACTCCTTGTACCTTTATGCATAGACTACCTGTACACATAAGAATTGTGTGTAGACCACCAGTACTTATGAAATTGGCTTCTTTTCATTGTATATAAAGATTACCCAGTAATATCTAGAGGTTTTTTTTTGTATTTAATCATTTTAATATCTTATTAGTTTTTAAGAAACAACAATTTGAGATATCAATATATCATCTATATGTAACTTATTAATGTTTTTCAATACCAAACAGGTCGCGTACGTGAAGCACTCTCCTCGTGCCTCAGCTTTTAAGACCTAAGCGCCGCAGAGCGTTTTGCACTCGTTTAAACCAAGTTCAGAGATGTATAAACCGAATTGCAAGTTTAGAGCTGAAACCTGTAGCTCCGACAAGAATCCCTCCAATACGGAGCATCACGATAAGAACTGCGTGAAGTACGGATCTTGCGATCCATGGGGCTCTTGCTTCGACTCCTGCCATCTGAGCTCATTTTCAAATCAAAGTTATCACCAACCAATCAACCACCTCTACAACTGTCTCCTCCACCACCCTGCTCATTTCAACCACACCCTCCATCAGACAAAATCCAATCATACTTCACCCCAACATGGAATAAACAAACTCAGTTACTAAAGATTTAACGGAGTGGTGCCAACACAAACTAAAAGTCTAAAAGTCAAGTTGAGGGTGCCAGGTGTCAAAGTGTTAGTTGGGGGTGATAAAATCCAATAACCCTTAAAAATAATACATTGTAAAAAAACATGTTGGCTTTTGCTGGATCTGCACATAGATTTTATTTTAAACAAAAAGAAGTCCTTTTTTTGCATTGATTAAATCCTTAATCTTTTAAAAAAGTAACAAAAAGGTCTTTTTCTATATGACTAAGTCCTTACACTAAAAAAAATCTAATAATTTTAATCGTTTAAAAACAAGTTCAAGTACTTATGTGTGAAATCAACAAAAGTCCATAGGATATTTTTCAGCAATCAATTTCAACCTGTTTGACTCTTTGACCTGAAAAATAATCTGAATCGACCCATTCACAATATTTGTCAAATTTACCAACTTAAGGAGAATTCAATTTATATAAAACATACAAATTGATTTATGGTGGGATGCAACCATCCTGTTTGAATGGCTTTGACCGTAGCAATGGCTTCTAGACCTCCGGCTGCACCTAGGCAGTGTCCAATCATAGACTAAAACAAAAACAAGTTTTATCATTAACCGATGTTGTCAATATTAACATTTGAAGAATACAAATGACCGAAAAGATATCTCACCTTAGTTGAATTCATTTTGATCCCTTCAGTGCTTTTGAACACCTTCTGTACAGCATTTACCTCCGCCAGATCACCAACCAATGTTGACGTTGTGTGTGCATTTATGTAGTTAACCTATGTTTACATAATGTAACATAATTATATTTTATGTTTTAACAAAATTATTTTTATATATTATATTGAAAATATTACCTCCTCTGGTGACACACCAGCATCTCCAAGGCTGCTTTGAATACAAGAAGAAACACCAAGACCGTCGGATCATGGATCAGTCATATGATAAGCGTCACAATTAACCGCCCCGCCCAAGTATTCAGCAATTATTGGTGCACCCCTTTTCGTTGCATGTTCTAAGCTCTCCATCACCTTCAAATAATATATATTCTTTATGTTCAATAAATTTTTTTCTTAAAAAAGTTTGGTGATCTCGTACCATCTCATGATCAAGGGGTATTTGGATTTGTGGTTTTTAAGCAATGTTTTGAAAACCGGACAGGGAACTGGGGGTCTGACTGGATTTTTTGGGGATTGAACCAGATTTGTATTAAAAAAAATTCGATTTTACCATTTTTTTCTAATAATATTTACGGCATCACCCGGTTCTTACGTCCGGTTCAACCGGCCCGACCAGTGGACTCGTAAGAAGACCGGTTCTGAAAACATTGTTTTTAAGTGAATTGCAATAATCAGTTTTTCATGTCTGCACACCACCACATTATAATATTGACTATTTTACCCTTAAACTTATTAAGTCATTTTTTACCCTCTCTTTAGATATAGAGCAAATTAGCAAAATAGTCAATATAAATAGCATGGCGGTGTAAAATTCCAAAAACTCCGTTATTAGACATTAATTATAATAAAAAAAATATATATCACTTTGAAAATAAAGAAAACATACCAACACACCAGCACCTTCACCCATGACAAAACCATCTCTGTCTTTATCCCATGGTCTAGAAGCCGTTTACGGGTCATCATTTCTCTGAGAAAGGGCCCTGCACGCCACAAAACCAATAGGAATAATGGCAGCTTCAGTGCCACCAGCAATCATCATGTCAGCTTCGAATATGATTTTCAGCAGCATAAAAGCAATAATTTAAGTAGCACATGATTTTCAGCAATCATCATGTCAGCTTCGAATATGATTTTCAGCAATCATCATGTCAGCTTCGAATATGATTTTCGATTAGATTCTGAACGCAGTCAGTAAGACCTCTCAACCCTGTTCCAACAAGCACACCGGCACGCTCCTTATCGATCTGCATATATTTCTTTCAATGTTAGAAGGTTAAAAAGGTCATTTTAAGCCATTCAGATAACTTATCGAACAGTAATTTTGCATTCAGAACCGCAGTTCAAACAGAGCCTTTGATTCATTCAGATTAATGTATACTTACTCCATTGCCAAGAAAGAATTTGCTATAATTATTAGTAACAAGAAGATATCTTATATGCATTATTCATTATCCAGAAACTTTCAATATAAATATATAAAATTTATGAGCATTGTAACTCTTGTGAGTTGTGAGGACTTCATAAAGCCTAGAGCAAAAAAGGCCTTACCCATGACCAATTCATGGGCATTTAGATATGTGCATTAAATTTCTAATTAACTAGAGATGAACAAACTTTGATAATGACTTCAAAAACAGACATTGAATTCACATGTTACAATCAGATATTAAACACAAACAAAAGATAAACAATATGTACATCAAATTTAAACACATACAGAAGATAAACAATATGAACATCAAAAAGCATATACAGAAAATAATCATTATGATTAAAAACATACAGAATATGAACATCAAAGGCAGGCAGTCAATGAAACAGATAGAGAAAATAATAAACATTATGAAGAGTCAGTGGATTAAACATAAACAGAAAGTGAAATTGCCGACTTACACTCTGCAGGTTGATGAACATACATAAATAAAGCAGAGAAATCTTCTTCTTCATTCCAGAAAAGTTGTTCAATTCATCCCCACTAGAATAAATATTGTGTTGTTAAACTCTTCAATCCCCTCATCGATGTTAAATCCTAATAATGCTGTTAGATAGCATTCCAGGAACCCTAGAAATGATGTGGTGGAATTAAAGAAGAAGAAATTGTAGGATTAGGGTATGAACTTGAGGATTGTTTTGTTACAGGAAAGGTAATGAATATTGTGCTTCAGAGAGGGTTCTACGTCATGTATTAACGTAGCGTTTGGTACGCATGAACGAGAGCTGGAACGGAATGGACCATTGAGAAGGAATGAAGAAAAGAGTGTTTGGTTGGTCGATGGAATGGAATCGCCCATTACAAAATGCATTTCATTCCCTCAAAATCATTCCATCTCTCCCCCTTGTTTTTTTTTCCATTCCATTCTCTCTTCACCCTTCATTAACAACACCACAACCCACTACCGTTGCCACCACCCACCACCATTGTCATCCGCCGCCGTCACCCACCTTCGCCGCCACCTGCCACCATCGCCGTTGCCACCTCCGATCACCGCCACCACCCACCTTCGATCATTGCTGCCAACATTGTCGCTGCCACCTCCAATCACCGCCGCCATCGCCACCCACTTCCGCCATCGCTATCAACCACCACCACCCACCGCCACCACCACTATCACCACTGTCGCCACCGCTACCACCTCTGACCACCGCCGCCACCCACCTTTGTCATCACCCACCACCACCACCGCTGTCACCACCCGTCGCCGTCTCCACTCGCCGCCGTCTCCACCCACCACCATCGTCGTCGCTACAACTGCCACCTATCATCACCCACCATCGCCGCCCATCAATGAGCACCGCCATCCAATTTTATTCATTCGTCTTTTCTCACATACCAAACAACAAAAAGTAATGGCTCATTCCATTCTCACATGGTAACAAAACAACACATGGAATGGTAATGATCAATTCCATTACCTCATCCATTCCATTACCTCGTCCATTCAATTCCTCCGTCCATTCCATTACTTAATACCAAACAGACCCTTAAGTAAGAGTGAACACTAGTGTAGATTGCAAACTGAGTGAACTAATCCTGGTCATACACGTGTGTAGATCAATGACTAGGATTTGATGTTGAAATACACTAGTGTATTTTACGATTTGATGATGAGATCCTGGCCATAGACGTGTGTTGATCAATGGATAGGATTTGTTCACTCAGTTCGCAAGCTACACTAGTGTTCACACACACTCTCTCTCTCTCTCTATATATATATATATATATATATATATATATATATATATATATATAGGGAGCCGCTAGAATGAGAACCACCTCCAGTTATGAGAACCATGAGAACCACTCCCCACCAATCAGATTTTGCCACCTCAAAGGGTATATTGGTCTTTTACCCCAAATGTCATTTCCCATCCCTCACTTGTAACAACCCGCACTTTTGTGCGTTGTTACTACTCGTTATACTCGTTACGCCTAGCACCAGAGATTCGGATCATAATGTAACTATACCGTATATATCGCTATTCGAAGGATAATCGCATATTTTCAAGCTACAGTATCACTATACTACGCTATTATCACACTAACACTCACGGAGGCATTGAGTGAGGACCTATTCTACCCTCCTCGGTGGCCGTGATGTGTCGAACGTAAACAATTAACGCTAACAAGGACCCTCGGGTGAGTGCTGTAGCTCCAGTCGTCATGACGATGACGACAACACGAGTAAACGGTACCCCGTCAGTCTCTGTGGCACTACACGAAATAACGTTCACGATGACATCAAGAAAGGACCTATACTACCCTCACTGATGGCCGTGAAACGTCGCTAATAATCATATACTCGAATCAGAAACCGACTGTTAATTATCGAAACTTTGGATTTGGATACGTAAATACGACCCCTAGAGATATATAATAATATAATAATAACAATATATTGATAATATAAACTAATTATGGACGTACACGCTTCGAAAACTATCAAAACGATCAAAAACGGGAAATTCCAAGCGTCAGGATGACTATCCGGACGGATGGACCATCCGGACGGATGGACATGCGCACGGATGGCCATCCGCACGCATGGGCCATCCGCACGAATGGGCCATCCGCACGGATGGGCTATCCGGGCCTGATCCCTCTCCTTCTCCTCTTTCGCCTATAAATAGCCTGCCACACCACTATTCAAGTGATGTGACAGCTCCTGTTCAACCACACGCGCACCAAGACCTTTTTCTCTCGATTTCCTCGCGATTCCGGTAAGATTTCAACCTAAAACTTGTACTTCTACAATCTATACTCGATTCTACATCATTCTATCTTTCAAAACTCTAAATCTAACCGTGAAATCTACGGATTTGAGGCGTTTTGAGGTGATGTCACCAAGAGTTCTTATGAACTCCAAGTTGGGGTCTCATTTCACTATAAACGACTCAGATCCAGGTGATTCCACATGTTTTAATGACAAATCTTACCGAAATCTGTGCGATTTCGAGTTAACCATGAAGAACCACCATGAACGGCCAGATCTGATGGAACGGGGTGATTCCCGGCCGTTAGAATGAGTCGGAAATGACGGAACTTCAAGTGTTAGTACGAAATTACACTACCCTAAGTGAAAACGAACGTTTTCTTTCCGTTAGACACTCGAAAACAGTGCGAAACAGACATGACAACCCGCACGGACAACAGGTCAGTCCGCACGGATGACACAAGTCCGCACGGATGGGATGTCATCCGCACGCACCAGCAGCCCGCACGGATCATGTCAGTCCGCACGGATCATGCCAGTCCGCACGGATCATGCCATCCGCACGGATCATGTCATCCGCACGGACCACTCACCCGTACGCACATGTCACCCGCACGGATGACATGTCACCCGCACGCACATGTCATCCGCACGGATGATATGTCACCCGCGCGCACACCAATCCGCACGCACAAGCAAGTTTGTCCGCACGCACCGCTGTCCGCACGGATCACTGTTAACCGCACGGATAACATGCCATCCGGACGGATGACTTGCCATCCGCACGGATGAGGCCCAATTCAACCAAATGTGTAACTTTTCAAGGCTAATCTTGCTTAACCATGCTTCGTTTACTCTATTTCTTCAAGGATCAGTACAGACAACTCGTAACCGACTCAATCAAGTTGTAATCTCGCTAAATACGCACTGTGAGTATACTTGACCCCTTTTTAATCGAATTTTGGGTGTAACATACGTTTCTAACAAATCGAACTCATCAATCGAACTATTCAATCAATCGAATTATCACTTGCGAATAACTGTTATGCATAGATATACGTGATGCTAGTTGCATATGTGCTAGGGCTTATACTCGCGACGTCCCACCAAGACTAGTATAGTACTATTGCGCCCGACGGGGTCTAGTTATGCCATCGTACATTCGAGCATCGAGGACTTAGTTGGTAGTATCAGTTTTGTGAGTATATATGTCGTGTATTACGTTTATGCATGTGGAAATTCGCAGCACTTTTAATCTACTATGCTATACTTATCAAACATGTATACTCGCCAATACTTTTGTATTGACAAATCTTTTAACGTATGTTGCAGGTTAGATCGCAGACTATATCAAATCAAGCTAGGAAGTCTAGAAACTCAACTAAATCTAGGTTGTCGGATTTGCATTGTTCGAGAGGGCAAGAAATCTGTGATAACTTATGTGATTGTATTATTTGTTAGTATGGGATAACGAATGTATTAAATATTATCGCAATATAGTTGTTATGGATTCTCTTGAGCAATCTGATTCGCCTAGTGCCGCGCCCCGATGATTCCGCCATCGGTTGGGGTGTGACATCACTCCTCATTTATGATTGTCAGATCTCTCTCTCTCTCCACCTTATTGAAAACTCATTCCTCTCTCCTCTCAAACTCATCTGGTTATTTTGTTTTATAAGCTTCTTCCTCATTTTGTAATTTCCATTTCCATGTTCATCTTTGATGAGAGAGAAGTGGAGCCGGCGAAACTTACCTGCAACCACCACCGCCGAACTCGACGACTGCCGGCCACGTCCCCTTTCCCACCGTCTCCCACGACCCCCTGAGTGACTTCCGACGATTTCCGATCCCGTATCATTCATCTCCGTTACCATGACTTCCGACGATTGGTGGGAGTTGTGCAGAGTTGTGGTGTTATGTCGTTGATTTGTATAGTTCTACTGTTCTTGAGTTGTGGTGGGGGCGGAGATGAGGGAGATGACGGCGGCGGTTGGATACCGGCGGCGGGGGGTGGCCTTTGAACGGTGTTTCTCTCTCTAGTAAGATATGTGGGTTTGTTCTTGTTTGATTTTTTATCAGTGATTTTTTGCCTGATGAACTATGTGGGGTTGTTCTTGCTTGATTTTCGATCTGTGATTTTTGTTTGAATCAGTGAACTATGATTATGTGTTCTTGATGTTTCTTGTTTGATGGGGGTTCTTGATTTTTTGCCTGATGAACTATGTGGGTTTGTTCTTGTTTGATTTTTGATCAGTGATTTTTGTTTGAATCAGTGAACTATGATTATGTGTTCTTGATGTTTCTGGTGATTTTTGATGTTTGCGGGGTTGATCTGGGTTGATTCGATTTTTGATGTTTGGGGGGTTGATCTCAGTTGATACAGGTTTGAATCTGGTTTGAATATGTTTGAATGATGGAATGGGTGGCGATGATGCAAAAAAAAAAAAAACTAGATTTTTGATGACGATGGCGCGGCAACGATGGTGGATGGTAGGTTTTTGAACCCGCAACCCCACATTTGCAGCCTTTTGATTATTGGAAAAAATCTGAGCCAAACCCCGTTTTTTTTCGAGATACACTTTTGTTTTGTTGTTGTTGGTTTTTTATATTCTTTTCTCTAGTCGATGACGATAAAAATCTATCCGAGACACCTACCGACTTTGCGATTTATGGGTGCGTTCGTCTTGCGTAAACAAGTTTTTGTGTAAAAAAGTCTTTGTGAAAAAAAAAAACGTAAAATGTAAAACAGTTTAACGTAAAACGTAAAATTTGTAACGTAAAACGTAAAAATTTTAGCGTAAAACGTAAAAAGATTAAAAGAAATAACGTAAAACGTAAAAAAGTCTTAAAGTAAAACGTAAAAAGTTTTACGTTAAAACGTAAAACGTAAAAAAGTTTTAAAGTAAAACGTAAAACGTAAAAAGTTTTACGTAAAAACGTAAAACGTAAAAAGTTTTTCGTAAAACGTAAAACGTAAAAAGTTTTTCGTAAAACGTAAAACGTAAAAAGTTGTACGTAAAAAGTTTAAAACGTAAAACGTAATAAAGTTTAACGTAAAACGTAAAAAGATTAAAAAAATTAACGTAATACGTAAAACATAAATTTTTTAACGTAAAACGTAAACTTTTAATGTAAAACGTAAACTTTTTAATGTAAAAATGTAAAGTTTTTAAAGTAAAACGTAAATATTTTAACGTAAAACGTAAAAACATAAAACGTAAACTTTTTAACGTAAAACGTAAACTTTTTAACGTAAAACGTAAACTTTTTAACGTGAAACGTAAACTTTTTAACGTAAAACGGGACGTAAAAAACGCCGCGTTAAAACGAGACGTAAAAAACGCCGCGAAAAAAAAACGGGACGTAAAAAACGCCGCGTTAAAACGGGACGTAAAAAACGGCGCATAAAAAACGACGCGTAAAAAACGGCGTTAAAAAATAGGCGCGTAAAAAACGGCGCGTTAAAAGAACGGCGCGTAAAAAACCGGCTCGTAAAACGTAAAAAACCGGCGCGTAAAACGTAAAGCGTAAAACGTTTTACGTAAAACGTAAAACTTAAAACTTTTTACGTAAAAACGGCGCGTTGAAAAAACGACGCGTTGAAAAAACGGCGTTAAAAAACGGCGCGTTGAAAAAACGACGCGTGAAAAAGTCGGGCGCAAGACGGGTCGTAAAATGGGTCGTAAAAAATTGGCGCGTAAAAAACGGCGTTAAAAAATTGGCTCGTAAAAAGCGGCGCGTAAAAAAACGGCGTTGAAAAATTGGCGCGTAAAAAAACGGCGTGTTAAAATAACGACGCTTGAAAATACCCGGCGTAAAAACGGCGCGTCAAAAAAACGTAAAACGTAAAAAGTTTAACGTAAAACTTAAATTGTAAAAAGTATAAAAAATGTTTAAAAAAATCTGAATTTTAAAATGTTTTTAATAAAAAAGTTATGTTTAAAAAAAAGTAATAATCTAATAAAACAAAAAACTAATAAAAAACAATAAAGATAAAAAGACAAAATAGAGTTATTTTACTAAATTACCCTTTTGGATTATAATATTAAAGACATAATAAGACAAAAACCATTTAATAATAATTTTTACTACTTTTAATCTCATCCATCCATCCTAAAGATCTAAAGGCTAGAAAGTGGTTCTCATAACTGGAGGTGGTTCTCATTTTAGCGGTCCCCTATATATATATATATATATATATATATATATATATATATATATATATGAGAAGATTATTTTGAGAACACCAAATATTTAGAGATTCGTGATAACAAATGAGAAAACCAATCAAAACAATTTTTTAATACGTACCTCAATGTAATTAAAATACAACATCAAAAAAAGAATTTACAACATCAAATAATTCATTTCTACTCTCAAAACCACTCTTATTAAATTTTTTACACATGTGTAAATGAGAAACTTACACGTGTAAATTTTCAATATTTACGAATACATGTAATTTTAAACGTGTAAATTTAATTTCTAACATTGTATTCGAAAGTGTAAAATATTTTTTGAATTTGAATTATTTTTGACCAAGTTCTTGCGTTTTTTTTCTTCGTTCTCATGGTTCTCATAATATTTAACGTTCTCATTTAAAGCTCCCATATATATATATAGGGGCTGGTTAACGTACAAATGCGTTTATCGTACATTACGTACGCTATAATCTCAGCCGTCAGATCATCTTCCCGCATTGAAAATCGCATGTTGTTTTTTTGTAACAATTTCGCATGTTGGTTTTTTAACATGCGATTTCATCAAAATTACCACATGCGAAATTGTTACAAAAAACCAACATGCTATTTCATCAAAATTATCACATGCGAAATTGAATTACCACATGCGAAATTGTTACAAAAAAACAACCTGCTATTTCTTCAAAATTATTACATGTGAAATTGAATTACCACATGCGAAATTGTTACAAAAAAACAACCTGCTATTTCATCAAAATTATCACATGCGAAATTGAATTACCACATGCGAAATTGTTACAAAAAAACAACCTGCTATTTCATCAAAATTATCACATGCGAAATTATTACAAAAAAAACAACATGCAATTTTCATTGCGGGAAGACGATCTGGCGGCTGAGATTGTAGCGTACGTAATGTACGATAAGGGAATTTGTACAGTACCCTTTACCTAAATATATATATATATACTAATTTAATAAGCATATAGGAAGGGCAAGGAAGCAAATGTGTTGAAAACACATTTCAAGCATGAAGTACAACTCTCTAAAGCACAATACATTTATACATTTCCAACAATACCCTTTCTACCCTAACCCGCCTCATCCAATCTTTGGGCGGCCAACAAAACCCCAAAATTTCATTTCAAATTTCAAATTTCAAATCAGAGCCCTTTTTCAATTTCATTTTCTCTCTCCCTAAAAGATCTGGATTTGGATCTGGATTGGATGTGCTCTCTCTTCACAATTCACCACAAGTTATGCCGGAGGTCAAATCTATAATCTGAAATCTTTCCCTCTCATTTACAATCTAGGTTTTCATTTTCAAATTCTCTACCTAGGTCAAATCTCAGATTCTTAGTTTTTGAGTTTCTTGAAGAACCCTAATTGATTTGGTTTTGTTTTCATGGAGATTTGATTTGCTGAAAGATCAAGACCACGACCAGTTACGCCCCTGGCATAGTTTTTTATTTATTTTCAAGTTCATGTATGATGCTTTCGAGTTCATGTTGTTGTCGTTGTTGCTTCCAAGGTTTTAATCTTACTATCCAGTTTCGTTTTTTGGTATTTTAGATGACGAAGAGGAAAAAAATGAAGAAGACGAAGATGACGTTGATGGTGAGTTATGTATCAAGATATTCAGAGAAAGCCCTAACCCTGATTTTCAACATGTTAAATGCTTTTCGTCAAAAGATTAAGTTCAAAGTTAGTATAGTAGTACTCGAAAGACATGGACAAGATGTCAAGCGAAAAATATCACCTTTTGTAAAGTTTCAGTTTTAGCCATAAACTTTGATGAAAAAAGTCTATATCTTACAGTAAAAAACTCAAAATTGTTTCTAAAAGGGTTTATAGTCATTAACATTCTGTTTAAATACATTGCTTTGCTTTAGTTCCAATCAAAATCACATAATGTTGAATTAAGTACTATCAAGTTGATTATCTATACTATATATACTGGCCGTTTACCCGCACGATGCGACGGGAAACATATCATTTAGGTTGGTGAATTTAGGGCTATGAAGGCACTGTCTCAAGCCGCTAAGGGTTTTTCCGGCCAAAAATCCCCTTCCCACCCTTTCTCGCCATAATCACTGATTCATAGCCAAAAGAAGGAAGTGATAAATAAGCAATTTGTTCAAACAACTTGACAAAATGCTAAAAATTATCATAGTTACAGCTAAAAATTAGCAGCTTGAGACAGTGCCTCCATGGCCCTATACTCACAACCTAAGTGATATGTTTCCCGCTGCATCACGCGGGTAAAAGGCTAGTGTATTTATATATGTATAGGGAATATACATATATATGTCAATTGACTTCGCACAAATGAATATACATTTGGAGTAAATAAATCCAAAAAACACACTTTTATTCAAGGGAGTTAATATCAAGTGTTAATGAAATGAAACCTAATTTTTCTTTTTAACTTCTATGTCCTACTTATGTCACACCAATGTATAATTATACCATAATATATAATATTACATATTATTATCTTATACTATACAACGCTACGATACACGTATGACTAATATGTAACATAAAGAATAACATAACATATTTGAACTCGTTGTTAACGGTTTTTGACTGGGGCTGTTAGGGCTTAGATTAAGTCAACGTGCAATCTCTGACTTTGCGGAATATTCCAGTTGTTGCTCCGTTTCCCAACTCGACTTGATTTCCGTCACATTCTCCGGCTCGTATACCTGATAATTATTAAATTTTATATATATTTTTAAAACAAAACTTCATTAAAACACACCTCCGACACTTTTATGAAATGATATTACCTCAAGCTTGGACAAGAGTTCATAAGCGGTTGGGGCAGAGACAATTATCCTACGAGCATCAGGGGTGACAAAGCCTTCGTCAACGGCCTTGTCTATGAAAGATAGCAGTGAGTTGTAGTACCCGTTTACATTCAACAATCCTACCTGCAATTGATCAAACTTGTAAATACGCATGTTTTTATCCAGTAAAACCGTTTTTTGTATCACAAAACTTTCAAAAGAAACTTATACCGGTTTTTTGTGGATTCCAAGTTGTGCCCACGTAATGACTTCAAGAAGTTCCTCGAGTGTACCATAACCACCTATATCGATTTTCGAAAAGTTAGTCGCAAAGAAATAGATAAAAATAAAGTCCACACTTGCTCATTATCATGATATACATTGAGTCTACCACAACCACAAGCATGTAGATTGCAATACGATTTTTATACTTGTTTTATTTTATTTTATAATCAAATAATAGTTAAGATATGTACATTTTCAAAAGAAAGCATGGCTAAAAATATAACCTGGCAAAGCAATAAACGCATCTGCTTGGCGTGCCATCTCGGCTTTTCTCTGATGCATGTTCAATACTGGTTTTACTTCACCAAAAGTATCCCCGATAATCTAAAAAATTCCAACTTCAGTTTAGTTCTTATACAAGATACAAATCAAAAAGGAATTTTTGGATTTTTCATGACTATGAGATTTACCTCTTTTGGCATTAGCACTTTAGGTATCACCCTGCCAAATAACATGAAACAATCATATTAACTCTAAATCACGTATAAAAACACGAGAACTACATAAACACTTGTATATTATGTCAGTTAGAGAAAAATTCTACAAAATAGATACACATGCTTATACGTTTGTTTCCATTTCTTTTTTGTTTTGTTCGTTGTTTTTCCTCCAGTTTCTTACCGGCCTTTTATATATATATATATATAGATATAGGGGGCCGCTAAAATAAGAACCACCCCCAGTTATGAGAACCATGAGAACCATTATCCACCAATAAGATAATGACACCCAAAAGGGTAATATAGTCATTTAATAAAAACCATCAAATCTATTCTCTCTCTTCTTTAAATATTCTGACTAACATTGAGATAAGCACCATCCTTTTTCATCTTTCACTTGTTCTTCTCTCTTTCTAAATACCCAGATCACCACCATCACCATTATTCTCAAACCTCTCTCTTAAAAATCCAAGATTTTGAAACCAAAAGATCTATGACAGCGAGGATTTAACGGTGACGGTGGGTTTTGACGGCGGACCTTCGGCCGGTCACCCACACCCCTTTAGGTCCCTGGTCACCGGTGACGACACCATGGGCGATTGCGACTGGGGTTGAACACGAAGAGTGAGAGAGAGAGAAAGACAGGCACCATGGGCGACGGGCTGACGGCAGCGCCGCCGTGAGCGGCGGCGGTCATGGTCTCCCGACGGTCATGGTAAAAATGTTGGGTTTTGTGGTGCATAAAGTGGGTTTCTCAGGTTGTGGTGGTCGATTTATTTGCAAAGCGGTGCACACCCCGACTGACCACCACCTATTATCCCCTCTCCCACCTCCTTCTCCATTACCGCCGACACCTCTGATTTCCGATCACCTCGCCGCCGTACCCACCACCGGTCACATAAACCCACCGACTACCACCTACCACCGACACCTCTGATTTCTTGGTGTTTGTCTTGGGTTTTACTTCTTCATCTATTCTGACCCCAATTTTGAAGATTTTAAGGTAATCTTTAATCTGAAATTTGTTCAGTTTTGGCACCTGCATGTGGGTATCAACTGCTGAATGTTTTAAAAGAATTATGGATTTGTGTTATTTGGGTTATTTTGACACTTAAAAGATGAATCCGTTTGATTATGTAATTTAGGTTGTGATGATAGTTTGTTTTTGATTGTTTCTGCCATGATTTCATCAACATGCAAGTTTATATATAATTGATTATATTATATGTTATGTTTTTTTTCTGTTGTTGTTGATTTTTTTTATATTTAATATGTTGATTTTTATGGGTTTTTTTTTGTTAAATTTGCAGTCTGGACATTCAATTCAACTGTGCATAGAGTTTTTTTAAATGTAGGAGGCGGTGGTTTTTTGTGGTGTGGCAGTGGGTTTTGAGGCCGACGACTCCGATGTGCGGTGGGTGTGGCAGTGGGTTTGGTGGTGTGGCGGTGTGGCAGTGGGTTTGGTGGTGTGGCGGTGTGGCAGTGGGTTTGGTGGTGTGGCGGTGGGTTTCGTGGTTTTTGATTTGTGTTCTTTTGAATCTGTAGGTTTTGATATGGTCGATTGGGTGGCGAGGATGCAAAAAAAAAACGTCGATTTTGATGACGATGGCGCGGCATGGACGGCGGAGGGTAGGTTTTTTAAACCTACAACCCCTCTTTTTGCAGCCTTTTGATTATCCGTTGATCTGGCCAAAACCCGTTTTATTTTCGAGATACACTTTGTTTTGATGTTTTTTGTATTTTTCCCCTCTAGTCGATGATGATGATAACGATATATCTGAGACACCTCCCCGAGTATGCGATTTCTGAGTGCGTTCGTTTTTGCGTAAAAAAGTTTTTGTTAAAAAAAAAGTTAAATCGTAAACTTTTTAACGTAAAATGAAAACTGTTTAACGTAAAAAGTTTTACGTAAAACGTAAAACGTACAACGTAAAAAAGTTTGCGTTTTCTGTGTGCGTTCGTGTTGAATAAAAATGTTTTTGTAAAAAAAACTGTTAAACCGTAAACTTTTTAACGTAAAATGTAAAAAGTTTAACGTAAACTTTTTAAACGTGAAACGAAAAAACGTAAAAAGTTCAACGTAAAAAACGGCGCGTAAAAAAAACTACGTTTGAAAAAGCCCGGAGTAAAAATCGGCGCGTTAAAAAAACGATGATTGAAACGTAAAAAACAGCGCTTAAACCGTAAAACGTTAAAAAAACGGCGCATAAAGTTTTTAATGTAAACGTCGGCGCGTTAAAAAAACGACGCCTGAAACGTAAAAAACCGGCGCGTAAATCGTAAAAACGTAAAAAACCGGCGCGTAAATCGTAAAACGTTAAAAACAGGCACGTAAAACGTAAAACTTTTTACGTAAAAACGTAAAACGTAAAATGTAAAAATTTTAACGTAAAACGTAAAACGTAAAAAGTTTTACGTAAAACGTAAAAAGTTTTACGTAAAACCTAAAACGTAAAAAACCGACGCGTAAAACGTAGAAAAACGTTAACTTAAGAAACCGGCGCGTAAAACGTAAAAAACGTTCACGTAAAAACGGCGCGTTGAAAAAACAACGCGTAAAAAAGTCGGGCGTAAGACAGGTCGTAAAAACGGGTCGTAAAAACGGTTCGTAAAAAACGGCTCGTAAAACGGGCCGTATAAAAACGGCGTGTAGAAAAACGACGCGTAAAACGGGCCGTATAAACGGCGTGTAAAAACGGGACGCTAAAACGGCGCGTTAAAACGGGACGTAAAAAATGAGGCGCAAAAACGGCTTGTAAAAAACGTGATGTAAAAAACGGCGCGGCAAAAAAACGGCGCCTAAAACCGGGCCTAAAAACGACGCCTAAAACCGGGCCTAAAACGGCGCGGTAAAAAGTTTTTCGTAAAACGTAAATAAAACGGGACTTAAAAAACGCCGCGTTAAAACGGGACGTAAAAAACGCCGCGTTAAAACGGGACGTAAAAAACGTCGCGTTAAAAAAATGACGCTTGAAAAAGTCGAGCGTAAAACAACCCATTAAAAAACGATGCGTAAAAACGGCGTGCAAAATCCGGCGTGCAAAAAAAATTGTCTTTTGTTAAAAAAATCTGAATTTAAAAATGTTTTTAATAAAAAAATCTTTTTAAAAAAGAAAAAGTAATATAATAAAACTAAAAAGTAATATAATAAAACAAAAAGTAATTAAAAAATAATAAAGTGAAAAAGACAAAAAAAAGTTATTTTACCAATCTACTCTTTTTGATTAAAATATAAAAGACATAATAAGACAAATTTTATTTAATATTAGTTTTTGTTACTTTTAATCTCATCCATCCATCAAGTTGATCTAAAGGCTATAAAGTGGTTCGCATGGTTCTCATAACTGGAGGTGGTTCTCATTTTAGCGATCCCCGATATATATATATATATATATATATATATATATATATATATATATATATATATATATATATATATATATATATATAGGGGATCGCTAGAATGAGAACCACCACGAGTTGTAAGAACCACGAGAACCGCGTCCCGCGGGTGGCCGTCGGCGACGAAATTTTTTTTACACCTAGATCCGTATATTTTAGGGGGGGTGTAAAATTTTCGGTTCAAACGGCGCGCCCGAGGGGGTAGTTTTTTACGCCCAAAGTTTGGGTTTTTTTAATTTTTTTAATTTTTCTTTATTTTTTTACCAAACTTTGGGCGTAAAAAACTACCCCCTCGGGCGCGCCGTTTGAACCAAAAATTTTACACCCCCCTAAAATATACGGATCTAGGTGTAAAAAAAATTTCGTCGCCGACGGCCACCCGCGGGGCGCGGTTCTCGTGGTTCTTACAACTCGTGGTGGTTCTCATTCTAGCGATCCCCTATATATATATATATATATATATATATAGGGGAGGGTTCATTGGGGAACACTAAAAAAGTGGGGAACAGGGGAACACTTTTAAAAATTATACTTAACATGTTAAAAAAAAATATTTTTCTAATTTTTTTTCAGCGCTTTTTCTTATAAATACAAGTAGAAACATTTTTGATAAAAAAAATCAAAAACTAAAAATATAAAAAAAACAGTTATATCTTATAGAATTAACTTAACATGTTAAAAATATTTTTTTTTTAAATTTTTTTCAGCGCTTTTCTTTATAAAAAGGAGGAGAATCTAGTCGAGTAAAAAAATATTTTTTCTAAAAAATTTTTTTTTAGCCTTTTTTTAATTTTTTTTTTAATATTTTTAGTTTTTGATTTTTTTTATTAAAAATGCTTCTTCAAGTATATATAAGGAGAAGCGCCGAAAAAGATGTTTAAAAAATTAATTTTTAACATGTTAAGTTAAATTTTTAAGAGTGTTCCCCGGTTCCCCACTTTTTTAGTGTTCCCCAATGAACCTCACACTATATATATATATATATATATATATATATATATATATATATATATATATAGGGGGCCGCTAGAATGAGAACCACCACGAGTTGTAAGAACCATGAGAACCGCGTCCCGCGGGTGGCCATCGGCGACGAAATTTTTTTTACACCTAGATCCGTATATTTTAGGGGGGGTGTAAAATTTTCGGTTCAAACGGCGCGCCCGAGGGGGTAGTTTTTTACGCCCAAAGTTTGGTAAAAAAAAAAAAGAAAAATTAAAAAAATTAAAAAAACCCAAACTTTGGGCGTAAAAAACTACCCCCTCGGGCGCGCCGTTTGAACCGAAAATTTTACACCCCCCCTAAAATATACGGATCTAGGTGTAAAAAAAATTTCGTCGCCGACGGCCACCCGCGGGACGCGGTTCTCATGGTTCTTACAACTCGTGGTGGTTCTCATTCTAGCGGCTCCCTATATATATATTTCTTGCCCGTTAAAAAAAAATTACAGTTTATTCTCTAACCATTTGTTCTAATGAAAAAATAATTATTAAATTGAAAATATGGAGATAGAGAAAGAACCCTATGACATGGCAGCCACCATCAAAAACTGCTTTGGAAACAAGTCCCATCAAACCAATGCTTCCTCCTCCATAGACCAAATCAATCTTCCTTTCTACCTGCAATTTTGCAATTATTATATAACCTCTTATTTAATTTTTTAATTAATTTAATATATCAATAATAATCAAACACGTAAACATGTCTCTTCACGTTACTAACGGTTTTACATTTTGTAATAACCTCTTACAGTTTATTATTATAATATTAATATTAATATTATTAAAGTTAATAGTATTTTTTAATAAGTATTAACAAAGAGAAAGATGTGAACCAAGGTTTAGTTACGTGTCAGCATTACACTGGACTAATTGCACTTAATATCTTGTCAATTCGATCTATAATAAAAATATCAATATTTTGGATCTCATATATAATTTAACAAACAATTTAAAACACACATAACTTTTATATAACTTGTATGAGAGCTTAAGTTCACAACGTGAAAATGTTAAATGAAAGATCATCCGTAAAATAATAAATGTTTTAATCCTTCAAAAATCACATAAAATGATAAAAAAAAATATATATTTTGCAACACCAAGTTTGCTTAACATTTTGTAAAACATCACATATCACTTCACAAACACAAAGAAAAGAATTTTGCATCGTGCATAAGCTATATTTAATTGCTATAAGTACAATGCTTATGTTTTTTAAAATTAAACTTAAATACAATAATTGTAACAACTAACAAGTAAAATAACCACTAATAATAATAATACTAATGAAAATAATAGTTTTAAAAATTAATAATTTATTCGATCTATCTAGTTAAAGTAACTTTAGTGACAGTCAAATGAACCCATCATCGGTTTGCATGGTTCAAAAGGACTCCATATAATTAATGCATAGAAAATAAGAGTTTGTGAAAGCAACGTGTTTTCACGAAAACATGACTATGTACGTATACATGAGATCATATGGTTTTGTTTTTTGTTATATAGACCATGGGAACCGATAGCTGGTAAATACACGGGCCCTGCCGATACCCTGCTAACCGGACTGTGACCATGTAAAGTGCACCAAAACCTGACATATGTGTTAGGGGACCAGACGCTTACTACTGCGCCACCCTTAAACACTGTTTTTTCTTGGTTGTTATCTAATTATGCTCTAGAATTGAGAAATGAGTCAAGAGTTACCAGTTGGTCCCCTAGTTGGATGGCAGCTTGGTGGTAGACCGGGTTCTTGCCGGAGCTGCTTCCACAGAAGACACATATCCGGTTAAATCTTGACGGTTTTGCGATGGTCACCGCGGTTGCTCCACCTTGCTTATGCTGCTTATTACTCTCCATCTTTTTTTTTTTGTTCTTTTGATATATGTTTAGAGAGAGAGATATTAGAGTTTAGAGAGAGATGAGAATGGTTGTAGAGATCGATTGTGTTTATATATTAGTTTTAGAACGTTCCCAAACACCTGGCAACATCCCACCATCTAGCTTTTATTAGTTTATATAAAGAAGACAGAGATGGGATCGCTTTCAATAGTCAAGGTGTGAAACATGATCTAGTTTTCTATGTCTTTCATGTGCTTAACTTCCCATTTTTTATCACTTTATATATAGACTATACATAACTTACCAATTCAAATATAAACAACTACACACTTGAAAACTAAATAAACATTTTTTTTGAGATTTGATTATGTAATGGACTTGAAATAAGGATAATCGTGATTCATGAAGTAGTTAAACATAATTGTATTAGATTTTATTTATTGGAATATAATCCAAAGGTTAAGAATATTCAATTGAGTTTTAGCTATTCAACTGTATACATTTGAAGATCTATTTCTTCTCTCCAAAATAAATGAAAACCATATTAAATAATTATATGTAAACTATCTTAAAAAGAGGAATCTATTATAAAGAATTATATTTAGATTATCAACTCCTAATATAAACCAACTTGTTCTCCAAGTTTATTCCCCCTATAAATAGTCCATGTATTCTATTGTATATGATGCACCATTAATACTAAACATCTCTTTCTCTCCCAATTATCTCTTCCCATCTTCTTGCTATTAAGCTTGTTCATAACACGTTATCAGCGCGTTTGATTTGGATCACACATCATAAGGTATATCATATTGTCTCATTATTTCATCATTATTTATTATTCTCTCATACATAATCCGTATTGTAATCCGTACAATTTTGGGTTGTGTTAAAGACTTGTTTTATTCTTCTCTTTAGTCTCCCAGAATAACAAAAACTAATAAAACAATCATTGGTCGAAAACTTGTTGTACGACCAAACACTTGGTGGAACTTTATCAACAATCTATCAAAGACAAAGCAAAAGGAATAGAGACAAATTTTACATATGAGGTTGCAAATGTTGATGTCAATGATGGTCATAAAGAACATAATGATACAATTAATCTGGATTATGATGATTTCCTTATTGACCCAACTAACTTGGATTCTGGTGATATCGTGGCTGATACAACCCAGTTGGATGCTTGCAATTTTCCTTACATATGAATTATTATTTTTAAGTGATGTTATTTCCTTCATTTATTTAAAACATTTTGTTTTGATTTTGATGCGTATGAAAAAATTTGGGATTTGTTATGTTTGAAGCATGTTAGACATTTTATTTATATGATTTTGTTTTGTTTTAAAGCATATGGAGTGTTTAACTAAGATCCCTATTAATGGAGAAGATATATGTCTAATAGACAGCGCATCAACGCATACAATTCTTAAGAAAAAGAATTATTTCTCTACTTTAACCATGAAAAAGGCAAATGTTGGTACTAAATCTGGTAAATCAAAATTAATTGAAGGCTTTGGAGAAGCTTATGTAGTGTTGCCAGGTGGAACACCATTTAAAATAACCAATGAGTTATTTTCCCAATGTCTCAAAGAAATCTAATAAGTTTTAAAGATGTTCGTTTAAACGGATATCATCTTAAGACTACATCTGAGGGACATGATGAGTACCTTCATATCACAAATATAAGTTCGGGTAAAAAGCATGTGTTAGAAAAGTTGCCCGCATTTGCCCCTGGTTTGTATTATACTGAAATTAATGCAATCGAATCAAATGCAGTCATAAACAAGAAGTTTATAGACCAAGAAAATTTTATCATATGGCATGACCGGTTAGGCCATCCCGGATCAACAATGATGCGAAAAATTATAGAAAATTCAGTTGGGCATTCTTTGAAGAACCAAGATTCTTCAGTCCAAGGATATTACATGTGTTGCATGTTCACAAGGGAAGTTGATTACTCGCCAATCACCAATGAAGGTGGGGACTAAATCCCTGATTTTTTTGGAAAGAACACATGGGGATATTTGTGGACCTATACATCCTTCTAGTGGACCATTTAGATACTTTATGGTCTTAATTGATGCATCAACTAGATGGTCACACGTGTGCCTACTATCAAGTCGTAATATGGCATTTGCACGACTACTTGCTCAATTAATAAGGCTAAGAGCACATTTTCCGGATTACCCCATCAAGAATATTCGATTAGACAATGCTGGTGAATTTACATCCCAAACATTTAATGATTATTGCATGACTATTGGGAGAAATGTAGAGCATCCTGTACCTCATATACATACACAAAATGGGCTTGCTGAATCGCTTATCAAGCGACTTAAAATGGTTGCAAGACCAATGATTATGAAATCAAAACTACCAGCATTTGCTTTGGGACATGCAATTTTACATGCAGAAACACTAATTCGCATCAGGCCAACGAGTTATCATACTTCCTCCCCATTAAAGTTGGTTCTTGGTCAGGAACCAAATATTTCCCATCTAAGGATTTTTGGTTGTGTTGTATATGTTCCAATCGCTCCACCACAACGCACACGGATAGGGCCTCAAAGGAGGTTAGGAATATATGTTGGGTATGAATCACAATCGATCATTAAGTATTTAGAACCTACAACGGGTGATTTATTTACAGCTCGATTTAGTGATTGTCATTTTGTTGAATCAACATTCCCAACATTAGGGGGAGACAAAAAGCAGCTGGATAATAGTATTATTTGGAATGAATTATCATTACCTCATCTTGATCATCGAACTAAATAATGTGAACTAGAAGTTCAAAGGATAATTCTTTTACAAGGATTAGCAAATCAATTACCAGACGCATTTACTAACCCAAAGAGAGTGACTAATCACATATACCAGCTGTTAATGCTCCAGTAAAAATAAGTGTCCCACAAGGACAACCACATGTTGGTAATGAGTCTAATACATGCCTAAAACGTGGTAGACCAATCGGTTCTAAAGATAAAAATCCTCGAAAGATAAGGGAGCAAATAATGTAGATGGTCAAGTCAAGGTAACAATAACGCAAGAAAAGGAGTCTCCAGAAGAGACACTAGACATGATGGTTCTAGAAGAACCTCAGGTACCTGAAAATGAAGAGATCTCAATTAATTATATCATGTCTAGAAAGGTATGGAACCGAAGCGAAATCGACGTCGATGATAGTTTTTCATATAATGTAGCGCTACAAGTAATGGAAAACAATGAGGATCAAGAACCAAAATCAGTTGAGGAATGTAAACAAAGAAATGATTGGCCAAAATGGAAAGACGCAATAGAGGCAGAACTGAATTCCCTAAATAAACGAGAAGTTTTTGGACCTGTGGCCCACACACCTGAAGGTGTAAAGCCTGTTGGATATAGATGGGTCTTTGTGCGAAAACGTAATGAGAAAAATGAAATTGTACGATACAAGGCAAGATTAGTAGCACAAGGATTTTCGCAAAGACCTGGAATTGATTATGAGGAGACATATTCTCTAGTGGTGGATGCTACAACTTTTCGTTATCTTATTAGTCTGGTAATACAAGAAGGGATTGATTTGCGTCTAATGGATGTTGTGACAGCCTACCTCTACGGCTCACTTGATACTGATATTTACATGAAACTTCCTGAAGGATTCAAATTGCCAAACTCATGTAAATCTTGTTCTCGAGAACATCTTTCAATCAAATTAAACAAATCATTATATGGGCTAAAACAATCTGGCGTATGTGGTATAATCGCCCTAGTGAGTATTTGTCAAAAGAAGGCTATAAAAATGATTCTGTATGCCCGTGTATTTTTATAAAAAGGTCAGGATCTGAATACGTTATAATTGCCGTATATGTTGATGACATGAATATAACTGGAACTCCAGGGGAGCTTCAAAAGTCAGTTGAATACTTGAAAAAAGAATTTGAAATGAAAGACCTTGGGAAGATAAAGTTTTTTCTTGGATTAGAAATTGAACACCTTAAGGGTGGAATCCTTGTGCATCAAGAAACTTACATAGAGAAACTACTAAAAAGATTTTATATGGAAAAATCACATCCATTGAGTACTCCAATGGTTGTAAGACCGCTTGATGTGGAAAAAGACCCATTTCGACCTCCCAAAGATGGAGAGGAAATCCTTGGTCCAGAAGTACCATATTTAAGTGCAATTGGTGAACTAATGTTTCTTGCTAGCCATACTGTCACACCCCAACCGATGGCGGAATCATCGGAGCGTGGCACTGAGCGAAACAAATTGTTCAAGAGAATCCATAACAACTATTAAATGACAATATATTTAACGTTAATATCCCATACTACTAACATATAAAGCAATAACTACCATTACAGATAGTGAGTCTCATAAACAAATAGTATTCTGACAACTCAGATTCTATTTAGCGGGTTTCTAGACTTCCTAGCTTGTTTCATCACAGCATAGCATCCTATCAACCTGTCATATACGTTAAAATAAAGTCAATAGATAAAATGTAAAGGTGAGTACACAAGTTTGCATAACATATAGTAGTAAAAGCGTTTTACGCATAACCAGCATGTAACACGTAACGGGCGAAGCATGTAACTACCAAACAATGTATACAACTTAACCACGAGACTGCGTTGTAGAGTATGCGCGACACAAGTTTAGCAAACACGTGAAGTAAAGTGATGTGATCCCTAGCAACCCCTGTCTACGACAGGTGCTGAGTCCAAACTATAGTACTATCGTTGCTAGAGGCGGTATAGTGTAACACTATATAAGCATAGTACAAGCATTCATAGATCACGTATAGCATGCGGGGGCGGTTAGCGTTATAAAGTGTTGCGTTGTGTGTTGTGTTTTGATAGAGAATGTATGTAAAACCAAAAATTACGTTAAAAGAAAATGGGTTCGAGTGTGCTCACTGTATGTGTTTAACAAGTAAACACAGCCTGATTGGATTGAAGGGAGCGCGTGGAGTTAGCCTGAGCATAGAACAATAGCGTAAGCGTTGAACAGTGCGTAAAAAGATTGTCGAATGGTTGAGTGTTCGAATGGTGATTCGAACAGATGGGTCTCCATTCGAGCGGATGGTCATCCGGACGGATGGTCATCCGAGCGGGTGAACATTCGAACAGATGACCATTCGAATGAGGTGTGTTTGTTTGTAAAATTGTTAAAGTTCGAAGTGTAGTCAAATCATTTAAACATTGGAAATTATAAAAGGGGCAGTCATCCATACGGATGGTCATTCGATCGGATGGTCACCTGATCGGATGGCCATTCGAGTGGCTGATCTGTAGTTGAAACTTTCGGTAAAATTTTCTAAGTAAAAGTTTTTCGAATTAACGGAGACAGCGTGATGACGTGTCAAACAACTGAAACACACCAAGTCCAGCTCATTTGATCGAATGGTCTCAGCCCATTCGATCAGACTCACTGTTCTTGATGAAGTTTCATGTCTGACCCGTTAATCGGTCATCTCTCCGGTGGAAATCCGTTTTCAAGCTGGCTCTCAACTAGGAAACGAGTAGAGAGTCTGAATGAGCTCCGGTTCCATCGGTTTTGAGTAGAAAAGTGAAGAAAAGTTGAAGAAAAACTGAAAACAGATGAAAAGTGTTGAAATCTTGTTGAGATTAAGTTAAAAGTGTGGAAATTCTTTAGATCTGAACTAATCTTGATGAAAAGATGATTCTTAACCGTTTGCTGGAGCAAAACGGGTGGAAACTACCTTCAAGAGGTCCAAATCAGTGATTTCAGCGAGAAAGCAAGTGTTTGTGTGTGATTTTGATGGAGAAGATGATGTAGAAGTGATTAGTGATGAAGGTTGTACAAGAATTGAGGAGAATTACTTACGAAATAGCCTTGAATTGCGTCTAAAAGTGACTGAGACTGACTTGAGCGCGTGTGATCGGATGGAGGTGTCAAATCAACTGCGAAAGGGAGGTGTACGGGTGGTATTTATAGTGTGAGAGGGAGGGTTAAATCGGTGGAGAGTGGTGTTCGGTCGGATGGCTCGCCCGGTCGGATGGCCATTCGGTCGGATGGCCATTCGATCGGATGGCCATCCGAGCGGATGGTCATCTGGACGGAAGTCCATTCGATCAGCCGTGCTATGTGAGTTAGTTTTTCCAACTTTTGTTTCGTGTGTTAAGCGTTGCGTTGTGTTTAAGCGAGTTGCGAGTGAGCGTATAAGCGTTGTGTTGAGATAACCACATAACATTTAAACAAATAATCATACAAATAACACACATAATAACTAAGATGCATAAAAGTAAATCAGCATTTCGAGTTTGCATTGCGATAGCATTTAGTCTAAAAAAACGATGCGCTTATATGCGTTAAAAATGCGTTTAAATAGTAAGCATTGTAATTAGCGTTAAATGTGATAACTGCATTTTGAATAAGCGTGGTAATAAGCATTTAATAGTGCGTTTAGTATGTGTAAAAATATAGTTGAAACCCATTGCAATAATTGGAATCTTGAGAGTACAAGCGATTACGAGAAAAGACAATGACAAGTAATGACCTGAAGAGTCGGGTTGTTACACATACACGATCCGGTATATCATTTTCGTTAAATTTATTGGCAAGATATAGTTCATGCCCAACAAAGAGGCATTGGAATGGGGTAAAACAAATATTTAGATACCTTCAAGGTACAAAAGATATGGGTTTGTATTTTACAAATCAATCGAAAACATGTTTGGTTGGTTTTGCAGATGCAGGGTATTTGTTTGATCCTCACACTGGGCGATCTCAAACTGGGTATTTATTTACAAGTGGAGGTACTGCAATTTCATGGCGTTCGGTAAAGCAGACAATCACAACCACATCATCTAATCATGCAGAAATATTGGCGATACATGAAGCTAGTAACTGAATGCATTTGGTTAAGGACTGTAATACAACACATTCGTGGATCTTGTGGTATTTCTTCGGGAGATGAGGGACCGACAATCTTACATGAAGACAACGCAGCATGCATTGCTCAACTTAAGGAAGGATACATCAAAGGTTATAGAACAAAGCACATTTTTTCAAAGTTCTTTTTCACACATGATCTAGAAAAGAATGGAGATATTATTGTCCAAAAAATTCGTTCCAGCGAAAATTTGGCAGAGTTGTTCACTAAATCACTTCCAACCTCAACATTCAAGAAGTTAGTTCATGGGACCGGGATGCATCGACTCAAGGAGCTTAAGTGATCATCATCAGGGGGAGATAATACGCGCTGCACTCTTTTTCCCTTAGTCAAGGTTTTGTCCCATTGGGTTTTCCTGGCAAGGTTTTTAGCGAGGCAACATCAAGCGTATGAAGTTGATAATCAGGGGGAGTATTATAAAGAATTATATTTAGATTATCAACTCCTAATATAAACAAACTTGTTCTCCAAGTTTATTCCCCCTATAAATAGTCCATGTATTCTAATGTATATGATGCACTATTAATACTAAACATCTATTTCTCTCCCAATTATCTCTTCTCATCTTCTTGCTATTAGGCTTGTTCATAACAGAATCGTGTTTCTACAACTTGAGCATTTTTTAATAGAGTAAAATGCTCGGATAGTCCCGGTGATTTGGTGAAATTTCATCTTTAGTCCCTAATTTTTGAAAATTACACCTAAATTCCCTGTGGTTTGTCAAGTTGTTACTCGGATAGTCCCCTGAGTGGATGACCGTTAGTTTGCTCAGTTAAGTCCATGTAAAATGACCAAATTATCCCTTCATATTAGTGAAAATAAATTACCCTTTAAGTGGGCCCCCTCATTTATTAAAAGATAAATCCCCTTCTTCTCCACCTATTCTTCTCCACTGTTCCGGTGTCTCCACCGGCCGGTTCATCTTCGGTGTCGACCATCCTTCCTGCGTTTAGATGCCACCTCAACACCACCATCTTTTACCACCGTTAAGAAGGCACCCCAACACCATCTTGTTTTCAAGTAGTACTTGCAACTCCGACCACCCTTGCCATCCTACCACCCTCCCATCGTTATCCATCCATGCCGCCCTCCACTATCCCAATTAAAAAAAAACTATTTTTTTCTCAGAGGCATTTCATCGAACAATTGACTTACTTGGATCAATATCATTACTTTGAAGTTCCAGAACAACATTCCTCCCGATCTGATCGGCAAAAGCATCCAACTTCCTAACAATTGTCTCCGTGAGATCCTCCTTAACCTTGTTCCGAACAGTCAACACAGCTCTCACCTTAAAAGAAACCGGCTTTTCAACGCTCATGAGTTTGACCAAATCTTCACTGATTGCCGACACTACCACCGGAGTCGTTGTTCTCACACCCTTTCTCAATTTCCTCTTCCGATCAAGCGGAATCAGAACAGGGTTCACACACAACCGACCCAGATTCTGATTAATAATATTTGAGCCAAAAGATGATGATTTATTATCCACCATAGAAGAACCAGTAATGATATCTTTAGCTAGTAAGGCCATGTGAATGATATTGAGAATGAAATGGAAAAGGGGGAGTTGGGTATATATGAAAGATGGATGTTATGGAGCGAGCAAGTGTGTGTGTGTATATATATATACAGAAGAAGAAATAGAAAAGATGTATTCACTGGCCAATAATGTTTATCTCAGTCCAAGTACAAACACTCCACGTTTAAAACTTTTGAATATTGCGACCACTTTCTTTCTTCCTTTCCCTCCGGCGATTATTATTATTAAGCCGAAGCAGGCTGGTCGGAGAAACGAGATTCACCGGAGATAAAAGTAAAGAGGGGAAGAGATGATTAGGGGTGTCGGTGGTGGGTGTTGATGGAGGTGGGTGGAGTCGTGGAGGTTGAAGATGAAGTAGGTGGTTGAGGGTGGAGGTTGAAGATAAGTAGGTGGTGGGTAGGTCCCACAAATAAAAAAAAGATTGTTGTTTTTCTTAAGTAAGGGCATTTTAGTAATTTTACATGGACTTAACGGCGAAAACTAACGGCCATCCACTCTAGGGACTATCCGAGTAATAACTTGATAAACCACGGGGAGAATGGGTGTAATTTCCAAAAGTTGGGGACTAAAGGTAAAATTTCACCAAACCACAGGGACTATGCGGGCATTTTACTCTTTTTTAATATAAGACTTTTCATATTATCAATATTTTCTGTTTTGTCTTTATGGGTTGGCCATCCAGGAAGTTACAGTTACGAAACTTTTTTGGTTACACAGGTGGAAACATCCCAACCATAAGACCGGTTAACCATTATAGTACTACTCACACCGTTGAAGCTAATTCCGATTAGTTTATTTAAAAGGATATAGATGACAAAAAGAAGGGGACAAAGTTGAAGATTTAAATAAATTAAAATTAATTAAATAATAGAACTTCATATAAGTTTAAAGGCATATCTAGCAGCTGTGAAGGGGAAGTTTGTATATACTCGTTTTATGAAAGCTAGCTAGATGTTTAACCTTTTGTTTAATCTAACAATCCACCGCCCCTAACGCTCTTGATTCGTTCGTTGTCATATGCGGCCAGACACCGAAGAACCCGTGAATGGTAAAGGAAATCGATTACAAGTCTTCACCGGTGGCTGGAGGCGTTGAAACAACAACCTCAACCGCCTCTCTTTAACACCATCACACTTCACTATCGCTCTCTCTCTGTAGATGCATATCTCTTCATATGTGATCTATTGTCTTGAGATCACCAAAAATTGCTCCTTGCTCGTCCTTTTGTCTTCAGGGAAGTCTAATTGCAAAAACCTAATCATATGACTTATAAACTTGGGCCAATTTGGCCAATATGCGCAATTAATTCGAAGTGGGCGTAGCCTATGCCTGAAAGCTTATCTCCACATTGTTTTGCACTTTCCCGCTAGTTCGTTTGTCAATATTTTCATATTATCAATATAAGACTTTTCATATTATCAATATTTTCCGTTTTGTCTTTATGGGTTGGCCATCCAGGAAGTTTCAGTTACGAAACTTTTTTGGTTACACAGGTGGAAACATCCCAACCATAAGACTGGTTAACCATTATAGTACTACTCACACCGTTGAAGCTAATTCCGATTAGTTTATTTAAGAGGATAAAGATGACAAAAAGAATGGGACAAAGTTGAAGATTTAAATAAATTAAATAATATAACTTCATATAAGTTTAAAGGAATATCTAGCTGCTGTGAAGGGGAAGTTTGTATATACTCGTTTTATGAAAGCTAACTAGATGTTTAACCTTTTGTTTAATCTAACAATCCACCGCCACTAACGCTCTTGATTCGTTCGTTGTTATAGGCGGCCAGACACCGAAGAACCCGTGAATGGTAAAGGAAATCGATTACAAGTCTTCACCGGTGTCTGGAGGCGTTGAAACAACAACCTCAACCACCTCTCTTTAACACCATCACACTTCTCTATCGCTCTCTCTCCGTAGATGCATATCTCTTCATATTTGATCTATTGTTTTGAGATGAAAGCTTATCTCCACATTGTTTTGCACTTTCCCGCTAGCTCGTTTGTCAAAATTTTCATATTATCAATATAAGACTTTTCATATTATCAATATTTTCCGTTTTGTCTTTATGGGTTGGCCATCCAGGAAGTTACAGGTACGAAACTTTTTTGGTTACACAGGTGGAAACATCCCAACCATAAGACCGGTTAACCATTATAGTACTACTCACACCGTTGAAGCTAATTCCGATTAGTTTATTTAAGAGGATAAAGATGACAAAAAGAAGGGGACAAAGTTGAAGATTTAAATAAATTAAAATTAATTAAATAATAGAACTTCATATAAGTTTAAAGGCATATCTAGCTGCGGTGAAGGGGAAGTTTGTATATACTTGTTTTATGAAAGCTTGCTAGATGTTTAACCTTTTGTTTAATCTAACAATCCACCACCACTAACGCTCTTAATTCGTTCATTTTCATAGGCGGCTGGACACCGAAGAACCCGTGAATGGTAAAGGAAATCGATTACAAGTCTTCGCCTGTAACACCCCGTGTTTCCGAAGTCAAAGTCAAAGTCAAGATTGAAGTCAAAGGAAGACAAGATTTCTAATTGCGATCTGTCTCTTCTTGCTCAATTCCTGTGTTGACTTCTTTGACCTGTAATTAGTTTATTTTATTTTCGCCTTAGTTGTATTATGTGGAGTATCTATTAATAATCGCATGTTAATCGCTTTTTATCGCATGTTTAATCGCTTATTCGTTATCGCAATCGCACTCGCAACTCGAATTACGCATTTTGGTTATTGTATACGTGTGTGTGTGTCTTATGTGTTACTTGTGCATGTTTAAATTATGTTATGTGCGGTAATCAATCGAAACTCAATCGCAATCGAAATGGTATGATAATTAGTGGAGAAGAGATATCGCTAGATATGAGTAATTGGGATTAAAAGTAATTTGACTAGGAAAACCTATCGCATCGCAACGCTCGTAATCGCAATCGAAACAACAAAAATCGTCGCACCGAACACTCGAACCAAGTGCCATCCGGCCGGATTGCCATCCGACCGGGTTGCCATCCGACCGACCCGCCCCCTTTCCACTTTGGGTATCCTATAAATACTCCATGTCACTTTCATTCTTTCCAATTTTGGCAAGTGACGTCCGACCAGCTCGTGTTCCTCGCTTTTTCTCTGATTTCTCGCAATCCCGGTAAGATCTCGTCCTAAATCTTGTACTTCCTTAATCTACACGCACTCCTACACCTTTCTATCTTTTAAATATTAACTTTTAACCATGAAATCATCAAGATTTAAGGTGTTCTAGGATGACGTCATCATGTATTCTTGAAGAACTTCATGTTTTGGCTTCAATCCACCAAGAACAACTTGGATCTAACCGATTTCCACATAAACGAACAAAGATCTTTCATAGATCTAAACATATTCACGGTGGAAAGGATTGAGAGAAAGTTTTCCAACTTTCTTTCAACTCTTTTACACTCAATGCACTCAAAAACCGTTAGAATCGGAGCTCGTGCCGACTTACTACTCATTCTCGTGGTGGTACTGGTTCAAGATCCGTATTCTATCCACGAGATTATCGATTTCGGGTTAACAAAGAACAATCGTCTTAAACCGGTGGACTGACCGAACTTGGGTGGTTCCTATTCGATCAGGTCACTAGAGCTTAGGATGGGACTCTGTTGGTTAGCACGATATCAACACATCTCGATAGCATGACAAACAATCAAAACAACCAAGGGTAAGACGAACGGGACGACCAGGACCGAGTGCCGTCCGATCGGACTGCTGTCCGAACGGACAACCATCCGAGCGACCAGCCGTCCGAGCGACTTGCACCTTGGGTCCCACACTTAACTATTTTCCAACGATTGAAGTCTAGTTGTTGAACGAGTTGTTGTTCGACCGGACTACCATCCGAACAGACAGCCATCCGAGTCATGAAACATTTGGACTTTAAACCTTAAACAATTTTCAACATGTTTAATGCACTAAGGATGCCACCCAATCGAACAACCGTCCGACCGAGTGACCACCCTGCTGTGAACTTGTTCTCACTAAGTAACCTCGCCACTCGAGTCGCCGTCCGACCGACCGACCTGAAAGGTAGAGATACTTCAATTTTTTCAAAATGCTACAACGAAAACTTCAAAGGTCAAGCCATCATACACAAACACATCCTGCTCAAATTCAATGTTTTCAAAATGCTACAGCGAAAACTTCAAAGGTCAAGCCATCATACACAAACACATCCTGCTCAAAGGAAGAAACAATCCACTCGAATAGTCATTCGACCGAACTACCGTCCGACCGGATAACCATCCAACCGGACTGCTGTCCGAGCCACTCATACTTTGCATCGTTTTACGCACCGCTTATCGTTATGCTATCGTTCTGATCAGGCTAATTTCTGCTATAAGCGCTCCCTTCAATCCATCAATCGCTGTGAGTATACTCGATCCCTTTTTGCTTCACGCACTTTTGGGTGTTACATACGTTACTTATACAAAATCACATCGAACACACTACGCAATACTTTAAACGCTAATTGTTACCGCATGTCATACGTGACTTAATGAATGCTTGTTGGTTATGTTTACACATGGAATGCTGTCTACCTGCCTTAGCAACAATAGTACTATTAGTTTGGACTCAGCACCCGTTCACTCGGGGGTTGTTAAGGACAATTATTTGCATGGATTACAGTGGTGATCATGTATTACGAACTGCCTTGGGCAGTCAACCCGCAGTCATTGGTATCGATAGGTTCATGTCGATAACTAACATGCCTCATTTCACTCTATGTACGCGCTGGTTATGCGTAACGCTTTCAAACTCTATATGCTATTATCAAACTTGTATGCTCACCTTTACACTATGTGTATTGACTTTTATTTTAACGTATGTGATAGGTGCTTAGGATGCTTATCTGCTAGGAAATCGAGGCTAGAATAAGGTCTTAGAGGCCAACAAATAGTTGTCTGTACAAATGAAATCTGAGTTGTCGGAACAGAACTATTTGCCTAGATTTTGTATGTAATAATTTGTTTATCTTTTAAGACATGGTATGGGAGATGTTACTTTAAATTAATTGGTAATGATAATTGTTATGGAAAATTCTAGACAATCTGTTTCGCTCAGTGCCATACCCCGATGTTTCCGCCATCGGTTGGGGTGTGATAGATTCGTATCAGAGCCATAACTATAGGGAATAAGGCAAGACTCGACCTAGTCCGGGTCGATGTCTTAGAAACCTAGTCTATAGTTAGGAACCAACAGACCGACTCGTACATGTCCAGTAGGGAATATGTAAGAGCTTACCGCTATTTCTCGCTATTCTCGCCTATGCTACACTATCACTGCACTCGAATTTTCAACTATGACAGAGAAATTAAGTCGAGATTAGGTGTGAAAACCGCAAACTCTCGACTAAACTGCTTGATCAACCCACATTTTTATCTATAAACACGGGAATTTGCGTTGAACCAGGAGTGAAATCCATACTTTAGCGCGGATTTTCGTCTCTATTTTACTAAAAGCTCAGGAACAAAAGTTGTTAAGTCAGGGGTGAAACCCGAACCTTGACAAATATTTCCAACTTATTATGTCTTTACAAACTCTCACCAAGGTCTCGACGGACTCCAACGACTGAAAGCCACACAATAACTGGAAGGATGTACGCCGATTGCCCAGAATCGAGGCAAAAAGCATAGTCCTGAAGGCCAAGTGTGTGCCGAAGGTCCTTGTGAATAGTTGAACCACTTTGGGTAGTCAATGTCTAATAGCCGCAGACGATATATCTCTCGATTTTATGTGTTTCGATTCTGAGCCTGCAACTACTGACTCTGATGATTCGTCGATTTTATGTGTTTATATGTGTGTTTAATTGTTTATTTGTTTAAATTTTGGAGACTCATTCGATTTTTGCCTTCACTTCGATCGACACGCACGACTCGCACTGCATTTCTATCTCAAAATGCTAACAAGTCACTAAAATATGGACGACCTTATACTATGATATACACTTATGCTATACTACTCGCTATACTAAACGCGATCGCTACATTCGAACACTTGCGGGATTTGAATGATAGGTTTCTGTATTCTGACCGCCTCTGTGCGCATCTAGAAAAGTTACATGCCTATATGTTTGCTGGTGATGTGTCCTACGTGCTTCTGTGCTCTATGTGATTACATGCTTATGTGCTTCTGTGTTTATGTGAATCTGTGTTTATGTGCCTATGTGTTTTTGTGATACATAATGTCAACTGGACCATCATCCGGATCCCGACACCCACGACTCTCTCGTCAAGAACAGAGGGACAAACGCCTTGCTGCCATCCTCGTGAAACAAGTGGCCAAGGTTATGCCTCAGATCGTGAGTGAGATTTACGAGACTGTTAGCAAATCGTCTGAGGAGTCTAGAACTGAAGCTCCAAAAGCTGCTACTGTTTTCAGCTTCAAACAGTTCAAGGCATGCGGTCCAAAGGAATTCATTGGAGAAGATGGCCCAACGGCTATGTTTCAATGGTTCGATTCCATCGAAGTCACTCTGCGCCAAAGCGGCTGTCCTGAAAATCTCCGTACCCTAAACGCTACCCGCTTCCAGTCCTGCTCATTAGACTGGTGGACGGCCGAGAGAAACAAACGCGGGAATGATGCAGCTTATGAGCTGACTTGGGAAGAGCTGAAAGCCATCATGATGGACGAATTCTGCCCTCCCCATGAACGCCAAAAGCTGGAGGACGAGTTTTGGAACATAAAGCAGAAGGATGGAGACAACGCTGCCCTGACTGCTCACTTTAAGCAGCTCAGCATCATCTGTCCCGATCAAGTGAAGACGCCTGACATGGTAATCAAGAAGTACATTCGAGCTCTACCCGATTGTGTTGTGGATTTTTTGCATGCCGCAAAGACCACAACGATCGAAGAAACTTACTTGGTTGCCACTGAAATCAACGACAAGCGGGTAAAATCTGGTGTTTGGGATAAAGCTTCAAAGAGTCTGCACCAAGTCACCGCCGCACCAACCGCTGAAACCGCCACCGCTCAACCATCAAAGTCCGCCCGCTGCAAGAAGAAGAAGAAGAACAACAGCTCCAGCAACAAGAACTGTGCTGTCACAACCACTGCTGCTCCTCTCCAAGCCGTACCGGCCCAGCAACAGCACCATCACCGACCAGCACCAGTTACTTATGCACCACCAGCAAAGCGTGCATACACAGGCCCCCACCCGGCTTGCCCGACATGTTCTTATCATCACCCGGTGGGTCTCGCCTGTCGTTTCTGCGCTCACTGCAACCTGTACGACCACTTCACTGCCAACTGCCGTACTGGTCCCCGTCAAGCCCCAGCTCAAGCCACTGCTCATCAAGCTCTGCTCCCAGCCCCACAAGGCCAACAAGCGGCTCAGGCACCCACGATCAACCCAGAGTCTGCTTCGCATGTGGTGATCCCAACAAATTTGCGAACCTGTGCCCGAACAGGGTGGTGAAACAAGAGCCCCAGCAGCAGCAACACCAGCAGCAACAGCAGCAACAAGCCGCACGCGCCAGAACTTTCAACATTAACGTGCGCCAAGCCCAGGCTGACAACAACGTGGTCAATGGTACGTTCCTTGTGAATTGTATTTATGTTTCATGTTTGTTTGATACTGGAGCCGATAATTGCTTTGTGTCGTTCGAATTTGAGAAACTCCTTAGTCGTAAGCGCTCCTATCTCCCCTCGACATTTGATGTTGAAGTCACTACCGGAAGAACTGTCGCTGTTAATTCTGTTCTTCGTGATTGTACTCTCGAGCTTAACAATCACATCTTCCTAATCGACCTTATTCCGATGCAAATCGGAAGTTTTGACGTCATAGTAGGCATGGACTTTCTTCGTGAAAACCATGCTGAAGTTGCATGTTTCGATAAAATGATTCGATTCTCGTTCGCGAATGGTGATTTATTGTGTGTTTATGGTGAAACTGCTTCGAAAGGTCTCAAACTCATGTCATGTGTCCAAGCTAGCAAGTATCTCCGCAAGGAATACAGGGCTTTCTTGGCTAACATTGTAGTAGCGGAAAAGGAAAAGAAAGGAAAGACAGAAGTGAAAGACGTTCCTGTGGTTCGTGAATTTCTTAATGTGTTCCCCGACGACCTTCCCGGTCTACCGCCAAGTCGTGATATAGACTTTCGTATCGACCTCATTCCTGGAGCCAACCCTATTGCCAAAGCTCCTTACCGACTCGCACCATCCGAAATGCGTGAACTCTCGAACCAACTCCAGGAATTACTTGAGAAAGGCTTTATTCGCCCGAGCACCTCCCCTTGTGGTGCGCCAGTCCTTTTCGTTAAAAAGAAGGATGGGTCGTTCAGGATGTGCATCGACTATCGGGAATTGAATAAGTTAACTATCAAGAATCGCTATCCCCTGCCTCGCATTGATGATTTGTTTAATCAGCTACAAGGTGCTACATGTTTCTTGAAGATCGATCTACACTCTGGCTATCACCAACTACGCATTCAAGAGGAGGATGTACCCAAAACCGCGTTTCGCACTCGATACGGCCATTATGAATTCGTTGTTATGCCTTTTGGTCTAACCAACGCACCCGCAATTTTTATGGATCTGATGAATCGCGTGTGTAAGCCATATCTCGACCGTTTCGTCATCGTATTCATCGATGATGTCTTGATCTATTCCAAATCGAAAGCCGAACACGCGCAACATCTACGTTTGGTTCTTGAGCTACTCCAGGGGGATCAACTCTATGCCAAGTTCTCTAAGTGCGAATTCTGGCTGGAGGAGGTTCAGTTTCTGGGTCACAATGTTAATATTCAAGGTATTCATGTCGATCCCGCGAAGATTGAAGCAGTTAAGAGTTGGATTACACCTAAGAACCCGTCTGAAGTCCGTTCTTTTCTCGGACTAGCGGGCTATTATCGAAGGATTCTCAAAGATCGCTTTGCCGCTTACCGCTCTCACGCATAAAGACAAGCCTTTTGTTTGGGGAACCAGACAAGAATCTGCTTTCCAAACCCTCAAGCACATGCTTTGCAATGCTCCTGTTCTCACATTGCCCGACGGAAACGACGACTTCATTGTCTATTGTGATGCTTCCAACCTTGGTCTTGGTTGTGTTCTCATGCAACGGGACATGGTTATAGCTTACGCATCTCGTCAGCTCAAAACCCACGAGAAGAACTATACAACCCATGATCTCGAGCTAGGCGCGGTTGTTTTTACATTAAAGATTTGGCGACACTACCTGTATGGTACCAAGTGTACGATCTTCACCGATCATAGGAGCCTACTACAAATCTTTAATCAGAAGGAACTTAATATGCGTCAACGCCGATGGGTAGAACTTCTCAACGATTACGACTGTGAGATTCGTTATCACCCAGGAAAAGCAAATGTTGTTGCCGACGCTCTCAGCAGACGGAGTTATTTGCTCAGCATTCGCAATGTCCAAGCCCAATACGATCTCAAAACCCTCATCCGCGAAGCCCAGCATGCCTGTTTTAACGAACGCACTCTGAAGAAGGAACGAATCTACCATGATGGAGGTCATCTTGTGAATAAACCGAATGGGATATTCCATTATCTGGACCGAATTTGGATCCCTAAGCGGACCGATTTGCGAAAGATTTTGATGGACGAAGCCCACAAATCTCGGTATTCTATTCATCCCGGTGCCGACAAAATGTACCAGGATCTTCGCTACAAGTACTGGTGGCCGGGCATGAAAAGGGATATTGCTCTCTATGTGGAAAGTGCCTGACTTGTGCAAGAGTCAAGGCTGAACACCAAAAGACCCTCTAGCTTACTCGAACAACCACCAATTCCTATATGGAAGTGGGAGAGTATAGCTATGGACTTCATAACAAAGCTTCCGCACACGTCATCAAGTCACGACAACATTTGGGTTATTGTTGACCGTTTAACCAAATCAGCTCACTTTTTGCCAATACGGGAAGACTACAAGGTAAAACGATTAGCCCGAATCTACACCAATGAGATTATTTGTCGACATGGGACGCCTCGCGACATCATCTCTGACCGTGATGCTCGGTTTACCTCGCGACTGTGGGAAACGTTTCAAACGACTCTCGATACATCGCTTAATCTAAGTACCGCTTTCCACCCTCAAACCGACAGTCAGATTGAGAGAACGATTCGTACTCTTGAAGACATGCTCCGTTCGTGTGTCATAGACTTCGGTGGTAATTGAGATACATACCTGCCTTATGTCGAATTCTCGTATAACAACAGTTATCATTCCAGCATTCGAATGGCACCATTCGACGCTTTATACGGAAGAAGATGTCGATCGCCTATTGTGTGACACGAGATCGGTCACTCGCAATTAACCGGTCCTGAGCTACTGCAAAAAATGACTGACAAAGTCCTCCAAATTCGAGACAACTTGTTGAAAGCTCGAAGTCGACAGAAAATTTATTCTGATAGACGACGCAAACTCCTTGAATTTGACGTTGGCGACTACGTACTCCTAAAGGTATCACCTTGGAAGGGTGTGGTCAGATTGGGCAAGAAAGGGAAGCTAGCGCCTCGATATGTTGGACCTTTTAAGATTCTGGAAAGGATCGGAAAAGTCGCCTACAGACTCGAACTGCCGGAGGAACTTAGTAACGTCCACCCGACTTTCCATGTGTCAAACCTTCGAAAGTGCCTGGCCGAGCATGATTTAATTGTACCCCTCGATGACCTTCAGGTAAACGAAACACAACACTTCATGGAGAAGCCTGTCGAAATCATGGATCGCCAAACCAAGCAACTCAGACGCTCGCGCATTCCTATTGTGAAAGTCCGATGGGAAGGCAAACGAGGCGCAAAGTTCACTTGGGAACTCGAAAGTGACATGAAGGCGAAGTATCCACAGTTTTTTGTTACGGCTTCGACTTAATTTCGGGATGAAATTCCCTCAACTAGGGGAGGCTGTAACACCCCGTGTTTCCGAAGTCAAAGTCAAAGTCAAGATTGAAGTCAAAGGAAGACAAGATTGCTAATTGCGATCTGTCTCTTCTTGCTCAATTCCTGTTTTGACTTCTTTAACTTGTAATTAGTTTATTTTATTTTCGCCTTAGTTGTATTATGTGGAGTATCTATTAATAATCGCATGTTAATCGCTATTTATCGCATGTTTAATCGCTTATTCGCTATCGCACTCGCAACTCGAATTACGCATTTTGGTTATTGTATACGTGTGTGTGTGTGCCTTATGTGTTATTTGTGCATGTTTAAATTATGTTATGTGCGATAATCAATCGAAACGCAATCGAAACTCAATCGCAATCGAAATGGTATGATAATTAGTGGAGAAGAGATAGCGCTAGATATGAGTAGTTGGGATTAAAAGTAATTTGACTGGGAAAACCTATCGCATCGCAAAGCTCGCAATCGCAATCGAAACAGCAAAAATCGTCGCACCGAACACTCGAACGAAGTGCCATCCGGCTGGATTGCCATCCGACCGGGTTGCCATCCGACCGGGTTGCCATCCGAACGAGGTGACATCCGACCGGATTGTCATCCGGGCGAGATACCATCCGACCGACCCGCCCCCTTTCCACTTTGGGTATCCTATAAATACCCCATGTCACTTTCATTCTTTCCACTTTTGGCAAGTGACGTCCGACCAGCTCGTGTTCCTCGCTTTTTCTCTGATTTCTCGCAATCCCGGTAAGATCTCATCCTAAATCTTGTACTTCCTTAATCTACACGCACTCCTACACCTTTCTATCTTTTAAATCTTAACTTTTAACCATGAAATCATCAAGATTTAAGGTGTTCTAGGATGACGTCATCATGTGTTCTTGAAGAACTTCATGTTTTGGCTTCAATCCACCAAGAACAACTTGGATCTAACAGATTTCCACATAAACGAACAAAGATCTTTCGTAGATCCGAACATATTCACGGTGGAAAGGATTGATAGAAAGTTTTCCAACTTTCTTTCAACTCTTTTACACTCAATGCACTCAAAAACCGTTAGAATCGGAGCTCATGCCGACTTACTACTCATTCTCGTGGTGGTATTGGTTCAAGATCCGTATTCTATCCACGAGATTATCGATTTTGGGTTAACCAAGAACAATCGTCTTAAACCGGTGGACTGACCGAACTTGGGTGGTTCCTATTCGATCAGGTCACTAGAGCTTAGGATGGGACTCTGTTGGTTAGCACGATATCAACACATATCGATAGCACGACAAACAATCAAAAAAATCAAGGGTAAGACGAACGGGACGACCAGGACGGAGTGCCGTCCGATCGGATTGCTGTCCGAACGGACAGCCATCCGAGCGATCGGCCGTCCGAGCGACTTGCACCTTGGGTCCCACACTTAACTATTTTTACAATGATTGAAGTCTAGTTGTTGAACGAGTTGTTGTCCGACCGGACTACCATCCGAACGGACAGCCATCCGAGTCATGAAACATTTGGACTTTAAACCTTAAACAATTTTCAACATGTTCAATGCACTAAGGATGCCACCCCGTCGAACAACCGTCCGACCGAGTGACCACCCTGCTGTGAACTTGTTCTCACTAAGTAACCTAGCCACTCGAGTCGCCGTCCGACCGGACTACCGTCTGACTGACCGACCTGAAAGGTAGAGATACTTCAATGTTTTCAAAATGCTACAACGAAGACTTCAAAGGTCATGCCATCATACACAAACACATCCTGCTCAAAGGAAGAAACAATCCACTCGAATAGTCATCCGACCGGACTACCGTCCTACCGGATAACCATCCGAACAGATTGCCATCCGCACGAGTGGCTGTACGACCGGATTACCATCCGACCGGACTGCTGTCCGAGCCACTCATACTTTGCATCGTTTTACGCACCGCTTATCGTTATGCTATCGTTCTGATCAGGCTAATTTCTGCTCTAAGCACTCCCTTCAATCCATCAATCGCTGTGAGTATACTCGATCCCTTTTTGCTTCACGCACTTTTGGGTGTTACATACGTTACTTATACAAAATCACATCGAACACACTACGCAATACTTTAAACGCTAACCGTTACCGCATGTCATACGTGACTTAATGAATGCTTGTTTGTTATGTTTACACATGGAATGCTGTCTACCTGCCTTAGCAACGATAGTACTATTAGTTTGGACTCAACACCCGTTCACTCGGGGGTTGTTAAGGACAATTATTTGCATGGATTACAGTGGTGATCATGTATTACGAACTGCCTTGGGCAGTCAACCCGCAGTCATTGGTATCGATAGGTTTATGTCGATAACTAACATGCCTCATTTCACTCTGTGTACGTGCTGGTTATGCGTAACGCTTTCGAACTCTATATGCTATTATCAAACTTGTATGCTCACCTTTACACAATGTGTTTTGACTTTTATTTTAATGTATGTAACAGGTGCTTAGGATGCTTATCTGCTAGGAAATCGAGGCTAGAATAAGGTCTTAGAGGCCAACAAATAGTTGTCTGTACAAATGAAATCTGAGTTGTCGGAACAGAACTATTTGCCTAGATTTTGTCTGTAATAATTTGTTTATCTTTTAAGACATGGTATGAGACATGTTACTTTAAATTAATTGGTAATGATAATTGTTATGGAAACTTCTGGACAATCTGTTTCGCTCAGTGCCATACCCCGATGTTTCCGCCATCGGTTGGGGTGTGACATCGCCGGTGGCTAGAGGCGTTGAAACAACAACCTCAACCGCCTCTCTTTAACACCATCACACTTCTCTATCGCTCTCTCTCTGTAGATGCATATCTCTTCATATGTGATCTATTGTCTTGAGATCACCAAAAATTGCTCCTTGCTCGTCCTTTTGTCTTCAGGGAAGTCTAATTGCAAAAACCTAATCATATAACTTATAAACTTGGGCCAATTTGGCCAATTCGCGCAATTAATTCGAAATGGGCGTAGCCTATGCCTGAAAGCTTATATCCACATTGTTTTGCACTTTCCCGCTAGCTCGTTTATCTGTTTTCGATTCCGTCTTTTGCTACCGTCTCACCATTAACCCGAGAATCAATAAAGTCTATTAAAGTAATAATATTCCATGTGAAACAAAAATCAAAACCATGCAATTACCCTCTTTAAACATGCAAAATTAACCAACCCATCATTTATAAAATTTTGAGTATGTTATTACGACGTGTCTATTTATTTTTACATCTCAATATAAAGTTCTTTTTTCGAAATTAAGTTGTGAATAGTAATATAGGAGTAACCAACGCATAAACGTAAACATTATTAAAACCACCTCGCATTTAGTTTTTATAATACTTTGATGTTGTTTATTCTTTTCGTGATTACATTAATCTAATAATGTCGATAGCGGTACCAATATTTATTTTTTCTTTTATGGTTGCCATACTGAATGCCTGTATGGTACCAGTATTGTAACAAATAGAGCTGATATCGATTGAAAGCCTGCTGCAAACGTGTTTATTTTCCTCGACGTTCTGATATAATTTTTTTGAAAACAAAACTGTATTAAAAAAAGAGTATATTTTGGTACATAAGCTATATGAGTAACGCTACCATGACGAACTGAACCAGTTTTAACCGAACAACACTGGTTCCGGTGTCGGTATCATCAGAAGCGGCACCGATATTCTTTTTCATGGTTTTTTACTAACTTTTTTTTTTTGGGTTTTTATTTTTCAGTTGCTAGCTGCGAACAGAACCGACCGCGTTCCCACTAGGTAGCGAGGCTGAATTGATTGAGGCCGGAAAATGTTGAAAACGGAGCTGTATCCATAATTAAATGTTTTTTTTATTGTATCGTAAGTTATAGGGAGGGTCACAAACCAAATCTTTTTTGAGCGAACAAAATCGGTACCGACATCGGTACTATTGTTATTCTAATAATATAATGGAATGCTCTATAAAAGCATGAATTCCGTTGCGACATTTTTATTTTTACCTATGTTTCGATACAAGTTTTGTTCAAAATTGAGGCTGTTAAATATTACGCTTTTTTCATATTTACCAAGTGAGCCACTATTGTCCTGTACGAATATTCATTTCTATTGAGTCCATGATAAATTTAATTGAAAACAGAGTATCCTCTTTTTATATAGTATGCATTAGCGAGTACATGTATCGTACCGTTACCGTAATGAATCAAAATGGATACCGACCGATTTCCGGCTAAACCCAAGTGGAATCCACTAGTTACTATGGAAAAAGAAATACTATTATAGCATATTGGTTGACCATTTTAATAATGTCACTATAAGTCCACTTACCGTAGATGAGGTACCATATTAATTCCGTCACATGCAATTATGGAGTCGTACAACCAAGAAATAGCACACAAGTTAACATCTCACATTGGCTAAATAATTGTTTAATGGTACATCTTGTGCACACCAGCTCTCTTTAGTTGTTCGTTATAATGAAAAATAAACAAGTTTCAAATTAACACTTGCGAGCTTCCCAACTACAACCAAAACTGCTCTAGTTGTCTACCATGTATTATGTATCTAGACACAACTTTAACCTACCAGCATCATATATGTCCAAAATTTTATATAAAAAATATAATGTTAACTGATGACGGGGTAGCCCAAGATTGAATAAAATGGCTAATTGCGTAAGTGCTTAAAGGGTTAAAGGCTTAAAAAGCTGTGAGGAAGGGAAAAGCAACACGGGAACAGTAGCCAGTCACATCCAGGGATTGCTTCACCAACCCACAGCCGCAAAAGCAATGCAGGTCTACAGGAATGCACGCTATTATCCGGGGGACAAAAGGCTTCAACCCTCGAAAGGGTAAGCCCCTCACTGCAAGAAGGATCACTAGTCAAATGAATTCTACTTCGGGAGATGTCTTCTCCTATAAATTGACACTTCATTTACTTCAAGAAACATCTCCTGGCCAGCTCTGATTCTCTAATCTCTGGTCATTCACATTGAGTACTTGCTTACATGCGAGTCACTCCTTTTCACACACACCACACACATTCTATTTGCTCCCACATCCGGATCTGGATACAATTCAGAGAAGGATCTCCAGCAAATAACAAAAACTAACTAGTGAACCTCCTTCTGCGTTTTGCAAACGTGGGGGGACCCCACGACCTGCGTTAGGCAAAGTTGAACCCTTCAACCCTTTTGCCTAACCAGTCCAGCTACTACCGTTGGTCTTGTATCTGTTGCATCAACAAGTTGGCGCCCACCGTGGGGCTACGCCGCTATTTCTTCTCAAAAAGACCTAGTAGTGTAGCTCTCTTCACTTAAAATCACCATGTCTGAAAGTGGATCCCTGGAAGAAGTAAATCAGATTCCAAACACTTCTACTCCGGGTAGTAGCCAAGCTCACGTGGCAATACCAACTTCTTTCTCAACTCCGGGGAGCACACCCGAGTTCCTCACCTTCAACACACCAACCCCGTCCAGATCCGGGGTTCCATCTCCCAATATCGGTGTCACCGACGCCCCAGCACATGTTGAACTCACCCCTGAAGGGGTTGCCAACAACTTCCTTGAGTTGAGGTCCCTTCTCAACCAACACGTGAGTAGAGAAAGAGAAAAAGGAGTGAGGATTCGTTTAGACTATGATGAACCTGAACCGACGTTGTCTCCCGGACCACCTCCCCCTCCTTTTACAATGAGAAGTGAGGCTGGTCCCAGTAATCCTTCAAACCCTCACCCTTATCTGTCCACTATGACAAATCCTACGGTACATCCTATCTTCTCTTCCCAACCAATTGCTAGTGGTGCTCCTTTGGGGCATGAGCTGACCCTTGACCAGCTCCTACAGTCTCCAGTAACAAGCTATCCGGCATCTATAACAACCACGTGGGAGCAAGCTTTATCCGTGCTCCCTTTAGCACGAAGTGCTGTTATGAGCGCTCCCCTCGGAATAAACTGCTCAGTTGGCCCAGGAAGCCTTCAAGGCTTCAACCTCATGCCCAACATGATGACCCAGATGATGGCCAACTTCCCGTGGCAACACTTCATCAACCAGGTGCTAGCCTCCCAGGGAAATAACGGCAACGGCAATAATGTGGATGCAAGGGCTGAAGAAGACTTGGCTAAACCGTACAAACCAAGTAACCTATCATGCTTTTCAAGGCAGATAGCCGATTATGATTTCCAATCGAAGATTAAGATGCCTTCCCACATCAGGACGTATGATGGGACTGAAGATCCTGAGGACCATCTTCAGATCTTCACCGGTGCAGCCCGGATAGAGAAATGGTCGAACGCTGAATGTTGCTTAATGTTCATGCAAACCCTTGTGGGATCTGCCAGAATCTGGTTCAACGACTTACCTGCTCAAAGCGTTCGAAGCTTTGATGATCTTAGCAAAGGTTTCTTAGCCAATTTCTCCCAACAAAGGCGATATGTCAAAGACGCAACAGTGATCTTTCAGATAAAACAACGTGATGATGAAAGCCTTCGTGCTTTCATTGAACGATACAAGAAGGAAGGTCTGACTTATGTAGGGGCCGATGAGAAAATGAGGGTGGCTGGCTTCATGAATGCCATCACCTCTAAGTACCTCACGAGAGATTTCAACAAATCTCTACCCAAGACCTTAGAAGAAGCTCTCGAAAGGGCTGAAGCCCACATCCGGGGAGAGGAGGCAGTAGACATTAAGGAACAAAGAAAAAGAGGGTCCGGCTGGAGAAGCAACAGTCCAGCTAGAAAAAGGGGGAACTTTAACTCCTATGACAGGCGGTCAAAGGGTTCAGACCCTCGAAGGTCTGAAGGCCGGAACCCTCCAAGCAGGGAGAAAGGCATAAGTTTCACACCCCTCACGAAGACCCCTCAAGAAATCCTTGCAACAGAAGAAGTTAAACAAAACTTTCGGCCTCCTAGGCCTCTCCCCAAGAGCAGGAAGAACGAGAACTCCACCCAATACTGCGAGTTTCACGAAGAAAAATGTCACCACACCAATGATTGCTTCCAACTCAAGAAAAGAATAGAAGATGCTGTTAAGTCCGGAGAACTCACTCATTTGGTAAAGGGAGTCCGGGACAAAATGGCTGAAGGAAAGGGTAAGGAAGTCAATATGGTAGATTTCGATGGAAGGGTTCCTCATAAAAGGCAGCGGTTGGAAGCTTGGGAGCTTCAGTGTGTTTGCTTCCCCCCCAACGGAGAAAGACCCTCTCTCTAACCCTCTTGTGGTAGAAGCTACCGTAGGAACATTGCAAACATATAGGGCATACATAGACACGGGGGCAGCCACTGAAATCATGTTCGAAAAATTCTTCAACCGTTTGAGCCATGAAGAACGTTCAAAGCTTCAACCCTCTGGAACCTCTATAAAAGGTATCGCCGACATACCCCTCAAGCCTTTAGGGAAACTAACACTTAATGTTCGTTTCAGTGAAGGTTTAAAAGAAAGAACCCAACCACTCACCTTTGTGGTTATCAACATCCCCTCAAGCTATGATGTGATCATTGGAAGACCAAGACAGTGTGCATTTTACATGGCCGTGTCTGTTGGCCACGGCACAGTCAAATTTCCTACTGAGAGGGGCATAGCAACCCTTCAACCCTATCAGGAAGCCTACATGGTTGAAGGTGAAAGCTCAAACAGTGAAGAAGACAGGCAAAGGTTGGTCATAAACCCTAAGTACCCTGAACAAAGAATAAGGGTCAATCCGGACCTTTCTCATGAGACCCTTTCATACCTTGAAAAATTGCTAATACACTACAGCGATGTATTCGCTTGGTGTCCAGAAGATATGACCGGATCCCTCGGGACATTGCCGAGCATGAGTTAAGAATACCACCGGGTGTCAAGCCTGTGGTCCAAAAGAAAAGAAGTTTGGCACCTGAGAGAAGCCTGGCAGCTTGCCAAGAGGTTGAAAAGCTTGTGTCGGCCGGTATTCTCCGAGAAGTCAAGTACCAGTCATGGGTTGTAAACCCGGTTATGGTCAAGAAACCATACAACTCTTGGAGGATGTGCATAGAATTTAAGGATCTTAACAAAGCTTGTCCTAAGGATTGCTATCCACTACCGGAAATTGATCTTAAAGTCGACTCCCTCACCGGATACTCGTTCAAATGCTTTCTGGATGCATACAAAGGTTACCACCAAATCCTCATAAAGAAAGAGGATGAGGAAAAAACAGCCTTCAACACGGACAGAGGGATCTTTTGTTATCAAAAGATGCCTTTTGGTCTCAAAAATGCCGGAGCAACCTACCAACGACTCGTTGACAAAGCCTTTGCAGGCCAAATAGGTAAAAACATGGAGGCATATGTTGACGACTTGGTAATCAAAAGCAAAACGGAGTATCAAATGCTCGATGACATTCAAGAAACTTTCAAGAACCTCAAAAAAGTCAACATGAAGCTCAATCCTGAAAAATGTTCATTTGGATTTGAGGAGGGAAAATTCTTGGGTCACATTGTTGGAAAACAAAGCATCAAGGCCAACCCTAACAAAGTGAAAGCCGTCCTTGAAACCAAGCCACCGAAGACCAAGAAAGAGGTTGAAAGCTTGAACGGGAAGCTTGCAGCCTTGAAGCGTTTTACCTCAAAGTTGGCCGAAAGATCTCTACCCTTCTACAAAACGCTCAAGAACTGCTCAGATAAGAAGGATTTCAAATGGACTGAAGAAGCTGAAGAAGCTTTCAATCAGATGAAGCAACATCTAGCTTCCCTACCAGACATTGCGGCACCAAAAACCGGGGAGTTAATATCGGTATACCTCTCAATCACGGACGGGGCCATCAGTGCAGCCCTCACCATTGAGCGAGACAAGGCCCAGGTACCCGTTTATTTTTTCAGCAAAACTTTAAAATTAGCTGAAACGAAATATCCTCCCCTCGAAAAACTTGCCCTAGCCCTAGTTCAAACAGCTAGGAGGCTTCGAAGATACTTCCAAGCACACCCCATACAAGTGGTCACCGACCAACCTATTAAGAGTGTGCTTGAAAAACCTGAAAACTCAGGGAGATTAACCAAATGGGCCATAGAACTGGGTGAACATAACAACACCTATGTCCCAAGAAAAGCTATCAAGGCCCAAGTATTGGCTGATTTCATTGTGGAAGTCCCAAACCAAACAGCCACTGAAGTAAACACTACCACCACTGAACCTTCCAACCCTGAAGCCTGGAAGCTTTTTACCGACGGGGCTTCAAGCGTTGAAGGGTCAGGGGCTGGGTTAATTTTGATCAACCCAAAAGGTTTGGAATTCACATATGCTCTCCGTTTTGATTTTCAGACCACCAATAACGAGGCTGAATACGAAGCACTAATAGCCGGCCTAAGGCTGGCCAAAGAAATGAAGGTTGAAAAGCTTGAAGTGTTCACGGATTCGTTGCTGGTCTCAAGCCAAGTGAATGACAGCTACATAGCTAAAGAGCCCAACATGAAAAAATATAGAGAAAAATCCAAGGAACTGATGAGTACCTTCCAAGCGTGTAACATCAAACAGATCCCCAGATCTCAAAACAAAAAGGCCGATGCCCTAAGTAAGCTTGCATCTCTCACTTTTGCCCACCTCACCAAGAAGGTACTGGTAGAAGTGTTGAAGGCCCCATCCATTAATGAATTGGAGGTTCAAGACGTGGTTACTGAAGAAGATCCAAACTGGATGACTCCCATAAGAAAGTTCCTCAAAAATGGTGAATTACCCAATGATCAAGTGGAAGCTAAAAGGGTTGAAATCAAGGCAAGGCAATACATACTACAAGGAGAAACCCTTTACAAAAAGGGTTACCTTGCTCCCTTGCTAAGATGTGTCGGTCCCGAGCAAAGTAAGTATTTGATCAAGGAAATTCATGAAGGTGTATGCGGAGCTCACTTTGGAGCTAGGTCGGTAGTTGCAAAGCTCATGAACCTCGGATATTTCTGGCCTTCAATGCATCGCGATACAGCCGAAGAATTGAAGAAATGTGATGCTTGCCAGATCCATGCACCAATCCTAAAAAATCCCAAGCATGATTTAGTCCCGATAACCGCGGCATGGCCATTCCATAAATGGGGAATGGACATTGTTGGTCCATTTCCCCCAAGCAAAGGAGGGGTCAAATTCTTGTTGGTGGCAGTAGATTACTTCACTAAGTGGCCCGAGGTCAAACCACTTGCTAAGATCACAGGAAAGCAAGTCATCGACTTTGTTTGGGAGAACATCATTTGCCGTTATGGATTGCCGGGAGTACTTGTCACCGACAACGGAAGGCAATTTGCTGAGAAGCCTTTCAGCATTTGGTGCAAGGAATACAAAATCGACCAGGTTTTTAGCTCAGTGGCTTATCCGCAATCAAACGGTCAGGTTGAAAGAACAAATAGAAGCATAGTAGAAGGCATCAAGACAAGATTGGGAAGATACGAAAGCAATTGGCTTGAAGAATTTCCTAGTGTCCTATGGGCAATTAGAATAACCGAAAAAACAAGCCATAAGAAAACACCTTATAGCCTGGTATTCGGATCTGAAGCTGTGATCCCCGCTGAGATAGGAGTTGTAACCCAAAGAATTGTCAACATGGATCCCGAAACAAACCAAAAAGAGACCATGTTGAATTTACAACTCCTAGAGGAAGCAAGAGATCAAGCCGCAATTCAAGAGGCAAAATACAAACAACAAATGGAGGCTTACTACAAGAAAAAAGTCAAGAACGAACGTTTCAAGCCAGGGGACCTGGTCCTCAGAAACAACGAAGCCAGCAAGAAAGAAAATCAAGGAAAGCTTGGCCCAAAATGGGAGGGTCCATACGCCATCCTTGAAGCACACAAGGGTGGATCCTACAAGTTGGCAGATCCAGAAGGCAAAAAGCTTCCAAGGCATTGGAACGGCAAAACCCTAAAAAGGTTCCATGTTTAAAAAATTTGGTTTGTAGCAAAATGTATTTTGAACAACACTATGAACACCTTTTGTAAAAAGCAAGTATTGCTTGAATGAATGAAGTTGTTTTATCAAACTTGTCTTTCTATCCTAAGACCAGGTTGAGAACCTAGCAAAAAACTCCATGGCAAGGGCCATGTAAGGGGATGAGCTCCCAGGCCACATCGCTCAATAGGTTCAAGGGTTAAAAAAGAACCTATATAAGGGGTGAGTTCCTAAATCAATACAACTCCATGAGACTTTTTAAGAAAACATAAAATTGTCTCATAGACGGGTGTGAGCAGCCTACACCAAATGTTCCCTAAGCCTTAAAAATATAATCTACAAAGAGGCTAAAAAACAAAGGAATAATAAAAAGGATAGGTGCTACATCTTCTTGTTAAAAATACCAAGGCTAAGTGTCTGCAACACTGAACCCTTTTAGGTATAAAAAGCATAAGGATAGCAGAAACTCGACAAAGACATAGTTACAAAAGAACAAAGCAAATTTAAAAGAACAAAGTCACTTGGACAAAAATCACAAAGATACAAACCAAGTCAGGGCACAAGACCAAGAAGCCTTCAAGGCTTCAAGCCACCCGAATAACAACTCGAAACCCTAAAGGCTTCAACCTATTAATAAACAGCCAAAAGGCTTGGAAGGTTAAAGCCAAACAGACTACCTTAACAAAAGCAGGCACAAGCCTAAAAACATAACATAAAGTAGAAAGTTAAAACATCGTACCATGTCAAAGAAAGTCCTAAAGGACTTCCAAACATAAGTTAAGGCAAGTCCTAGTAACTTGCAAGTCTAATCATTGTCCAAACGGCCGTACAAGCCTTCAACATAACCAAAAGGAACCTTAAGGGTCCCTAAAAACCTAATATTGTTTAAGGGTTACAAACCATGAATTGTTTTAACAAAGTGCTAAGAAAGCTACGAATTTTAGGCATCAACAGAAGGCTTAATAGCCCCAGAAATGCTACCCTTGGCCTTCTTAGTCTTCTTAACCTTCTTAGCCTTCGGACCTTGATCATCAACAGCTGAAACTTCCAAACTAGCATCCTTCGGAGCATCGGCCTCCCCAGGAAAAGTATCCTCACTATCCCCCGAAAAGGAACGTTTCCTCGAAGGGGAGCCAAGCAGTTCAGCACATAACTTTTCATTCAAACCATCCGACTTCAGTTCCTATAAAGAAGAGAGAGGCTTACCATAACAAGAGGCAACTTGACTTACATACGGGTAGGATAACCTCTCCATTTGCTCCACGGAATTCTTAAAGACATCAGAAGCTTCGGGACGGTACAGAGGAGATTTCTCCAAAGGGTTACCAGACTCGTGAAGCTTATAACCCGCAATAAGGCCTTGGTGTTTCCCCAGATTGAGCAGCTTAGTGTAGACATCACCAAGAGCGGAGTTAAATTCCTTAGAGTGCAAGAGATAGGTAACCACCTGATGAAAACCATGTTCAATGAGCCATTGGTTATCCCCGGTAGTTTGGGCAACCAAAGCTTTCAAACCATCCTTCTCCTTATCAAAGGCTTTCTTTTGCACAGCCAAGGTCTCCCGGTCAGCCTTCAGTTTCAATAAGTTAGCCTCAAAGCTTTTCCTAAGATCACCCATTTCAATATCGTGCCTCTTAGTCAACTCCTCAATCTTCTTGTTCCAAGCCAACTCCTTCTCAGAAAAGCTCTCAATTTCCTTCTTCATGGCAGCAATGGAAGCCTTCATCTTCTCCTTCTTCTTTGAAGTCTCTTCATATTCCCGCATCCCCTTAGCAAAGCGGGTGACACCTTCAGCCAAAAAGCCAGAAAGGTTGCAGGAACTGAGCATCATCCTAGAAATAAGATGATCACCTTCCATCTCAGATATGGCATCTCGAACACCGGGAGGTGCAAAATGAGCCAAAGCTTCAGCACACACAGTGTTGGTGCACTACATCTGTTGACTTCATCTTGTATCGAGTCTTAGACTAGTTAGAATAGATCAGGGCACGTAGAACGAGAAAATGTGATAGAATTAATCAGATTTCGCTTGAACAATAGTTTAAGTTGAAGGTTTCGCTTGAAGCATCTCAAGCGAAATCATTTCATCAGATTTCGCTTGAGACATGCTGATGTCCATCCCAAGCGAAACCTTGAAGTCTATATATAGGAAGTTAGTGTCAAGCGAAATCAGAAGTTGATAAGTTGTTTTTGTGAGATTTCCATACCGAGGTACTGCCGGTGTGAGAACTGATTGTAATTGCTTTCATATCAATACAAATCAGTGTTAAAGTGAAGATTCAGCTGTTTATAGGTCAAATACTTGTTTTCCGCACCTGTATTTGATGGAATTCCTCTGAACCGACTCATTTAGGTCGCGAACACGGTCCTAACAATTGGTATCAGAGCCTGGAGGAGGATTTCTGCAAAATTCAGCTGAAACAGTTCAAAATCTCTTACTTCTACATCTTCTTTCATCAGTTCAGAAATTTTTCACGGTCAAAAACTATTCAATTTCTCACGGATTGTTTAAAAGTACAAGATAACAAACCCTTGAAAGTTTCATAGCAAAATTTGATCTAAAAGTGATCAAAATCGACCTTCTAATGGATTTCGCTTGAAGAACAAAGCTTCATTGAACGATTTCGCTTGAACTTTCAAGCGACACTTAACATTTCGCTTCAACGTTTTCGCTTCAGTGTTTCGCTTCAAGGTTTTCGCTTCAGGATTCTCATTTCAGACAGTTTCGCTTGAACGATTTCGCTTCAAAGAATTGATTAGTCTCGCTTCAATCAGCTTGATCATTTCGCTTCAAAGATTGTTCAATTGACCAGTTCGCTTGAAAGTGATTAAAACATGGATAACGATTTTCACAACGCATTTGCAACATCGTCCAGTTCATCTTCCATTACTCAGAACATGAATTCAGAAAATGAAACGGGGACTACTCAGAAACCCCCGAAGCTTATGGGAATTGAGGAATACTATGGGTGGAAAGATAGATTCGAAAACTGGGTGCAAGCAAATCATCTAAGATCATGGGAATGTATTCTGACAAAGTATGCTCTACCACGAACTGAAATGCAGACTGAAAAACAGCTTTCAGATCTTAGTAAGGAAGAACGGGAAATATACCGAGCTGAAAAGATGATGATCAGTTTGCTTCAACAGGCCATCAAAGAAGACATCTTCATATTACTTCAACATGACAAAACATCACAATCAATATGGGATGCTTTAAAAATCAAGGTTGAAGGCAGTACAAGTATGATTAAAAGCAAGAAGGCATTGATTAAAAAAGAGTTTGATTTGTTCACAAGTTTGCCCGGAGAAGATACGAAGAAACTTATTGAACGATACTGTCACTTAGTACGAACAATGTCGATGATGAACATCACAAAAGAAAATGAGGAATGGGTGGATAAACTTGCTGATGCATTACCTCAGAAAGAGTGGGGAACTTATTTGATGATACTGAAAAATACTGGAGTTTATGATAGGTTGTCGATCTCTCAGTTCATTGAAAAGATTGAAAGTCAGGATTTGGAACAACAAAAGATTGCAAGGATGAATAATCCAAGTGGTCAACAAGATGTAAAGATGTACTACAAGGGTAGTGTTCCTATTTCAGAAGATGAGAAAAGTCCGAAAATACAGACTGCATACAGTGTTGGGGATACTACAGTAAAGATTGATCAAAGCTCAAACAAAAGCAGCAGTGGATTCTCATCTTATCCAAGTGTCAATCCAAAGACTTCATCAGAAAGTTTTCAGTCTCAAAGCACAAAGATGGGAAATGGTTGTGTGATTCAATGCAACATAGCTCTAAATCTTCCAGAAGGTCAAAGTTTTTCTGAAGACATTGCGAAAGATCATATGGCATTACTTGGTTCCGTGCTTATCTCATATGAAGGTTTAGTGGCTGGTCGAATTGGAAATCCTATGCTTACCAAAGAGGATTACGACCAAATAGATGCAGAAGAGATGGAACTAATGGATATCAAATGGTGTCTTGCAAGTGTTCTTAGACGTGCTGAAAAGTTCAAGACAATTACCGGGAGAAATGATTTTCTTGATGCTTGTGTTTCTACTTTAGGTTTTGATAAATCTAAAGTTACTTGTTTCAGGTGCAGGGAAAAAGGTCATTTTAAGCGGGAGTGCAAAAACAGAGAAGTTAGTGGTGCTCAGAATCCATTTGGAAAAGATGACTACTACCGGAAAGCCATTTATCAGCAAGTTGGTCAGACACAAGAATTACAGACGGCTCATGGTAGAAAGATTGAAGATTCAAAGAAAGGATGTTTGGTAGATTTCAACTGGAGCAACTACATTTCTTCTAACAGCACAACATGTTTAGTGGACCAAAATGATGAACAACTACCTGAAGGATTCAGCTGGGATATGTTTGTTGATGAAAAAGGGGATTTCAAAGCTTTCATTGCAAAGATTGTTAGAGAACCAGATTTGTTTGCTACTTGGATGAGTTCAATTGGTGAAAAAGTGAAAGATCAATCGATTACATCTGAAGAAAGTTCAGAAAGTGCTGATTCTGAATCATTAAGTACAGATGAGAGTGTGCAAAATGAGGATACTTCAGAAAAAGAAGTTGTTTTTGATCAAACACCATCTGATTCTGGTATTTCAGATGCTGATTCTGAAAAATCCGTAGAGTTTGATCAAACACCAATGGAGAGTAACAGTGATAATGAGGAAGAGAAACATATTAATATTGCTAAAAAACATCTTTCTCCTGAAAGTTTTCATTTCTATTTTGCAGATCGCATGGAGAAACTGAAGGAGAAACAAGCTGCAAAAGAACAACAACAAGATGAGAAGGTTGAAACTGTTGTTCAAACTGAAGAAGTTAAAAGTGTGGATGAAGAAAAAGTAATTGAAGTGGTAAAAACAATTAAGATTGAGAAGATTGTTGAAGTTGAAAAGCCTTGTAAGAAATGTTTGGAAATTTGCAAGAGTTGTGAAGAAAAAGATGTGACTCTGTTTGATAGAGAAAGACTGATAGAAAAGCTACTATCTGACATCAGCTATGTGAAAGAATCGTATAGTGTGTTGAACAGAACTGTGACAGGTCTTCAAACAACAAACTCTGAAAGAGAAAAAGCTTTAACGATGACAAATTCTACGTTGATGGCAAAGCAAAAGGCAATTAATCATTACATCGAAGAAAATGCTAATCTAAAGCAAGAGTTGGAGAAAGAAAAGATTGAGAATGAAAGGATCAGAAGGTTATTACTGAGTTATTCTTGTTCTGATTATGTTATTGATCGAGTTTATCCTACTGTTGCAGGTTTTGAAGCATTTCAGGATGAGAAGCAAAAGAATGAGACTGGTAAGAAATCGACTGTTAAATACAACAAGTGTCCGCCTCCTATCTGGGAAGGGTATTCTCCTAGAAAACCAAATGAGGAGCAAGTCGAAAAAGCAGTCAATATAAAGTTAAAATCCGAGACAACTGACGTTTTACCAGATAACATTGATATCACGTTTACCTCGTCTGATACTGATCATGAGTCTGAGTTAATCAAAAAGGTGGTCGATCAGGTGTTGGATACTGAGGAGGTGTCTGAGTCAAAGTTTGAGTCTGGGGGTTCAAGTTCGTCAGTCAACAGTTCAAAGTTGTCGGAAAAACGGTCTTACAGTAAAGAATTTTTGCTATCAAAGGCAAATTTGGATGATGAAACATTTGAAGTTGCATATACTTTAAATGATTCGGACAAATTATACTCTGACAAAGAGTTTCCGATTAGAAGTGTTCGTTTTGACATGATTAAAAAGGTTTTCAGAATGACGGAAATTAATTTTTCTGAAATTAAGGATCTAAAATCTATTGAAAAACCTAAAAAATATACTTCTAGAGTTCAACAAAGGTTAAACAAGAAAAAAGAAAAAAAGAATTACAATTCTGATTCTAGTTTTCAAAAGAAAACAAATCAAAATTGTAGTTACAAAAAGAAAGGTCTTGGTTTTACTCCACCTGAAAATCGTAAAAATGAAAAATATGTTAGAGATTTTAAATCAAAAATGACATATGTTGCAGGAAAAAGCTATGAAGAGGAGTCAAATAGCTTATCAAATCAAGAGTTCCTTGCTGAAAGAAAAAGAATAGGAACTGGAGTTTTTCATCCAATTGGAGTTTTTCAATCAAAAGACACACGAACTTGTTTTCAATGTCAAGTGGTTGGACACATCGCTCACAATTGTCCAAACAAAGTCAATAGAAAACAGGGAGTATCTGAAAAACTTAAAGAAAAAGTGGTTGAAAAGAATGAATCACTAACTACAAACTTCAAAACTTTTGAAAATTCAAAGAATGAAGTTGGTGAAAATTCTAAAAGATTGTACAAAAAGAGTGCAAAAGACAATCAAAAATGGATTGTTAAAAAATCAGATGTACAATCTGGCGATGAATCTGATTCCACAAAATCAGAGGAGTCACAAGATGAGATCAAAGATTTGATGAATGATGTTGACATTAAATCACTGAGTATGGAAGAAATTAAACAAATGGTTGATAAAGTAGAAAGCTCAGATTTTGATATTGAAAAAACATTTAATGAAAATGTTAAGAAAATTTTCAAGAAAATGATTGATGGGAAAGTAAAGGGGGTTAAAGATTTTTATGCAACTAAAAAGGCAACCTACAACCCTACTGCTCAGGAATTGGAAGCCACCAAGTCAAATAAGACTTGGGTGGAAGTTTGTTTTCCATGATAGTCTAAGGACTATGCCGGAGATCCCAAGTTTATATCGTGGATCAGGAATCGGCATTTTTCTAATGTTTGAAGTTTTGTTTGAAAGTTGTTGATAGTGTTTGGATGTTTACAGGTTGTATGACTACGCCGGAGCTTCCAGGTTGGTAAGTGTGAAGCAGGAATCGACATTTTGATTGGTAAAATGGTGATGTAGACGTAACATTCCTACAAGTGATATTGTGTTCTACATGTGGTAATTTTTACAATTGATATAGATGGTGCATACTTGCAAGTGGTAAATCAAGGACATTAATTTGTACTTGATCTGCTACAAGTGGTTAAGAATAGACAAGGTGATGAACCACACCCTGAATCTACAAATGATTATATCATAAAAACTTATTTTCCGGAAAAATCATTTTGATTAAAACAAACTTAAGTGTTTTGAAATCTAAATGAGAAAATAGTTTTGTGATAAGAGGGACTTCTGATTGTTTATGCCAAGTGAATGGAGATTTGATGCGATTCGATATCAGTTGTCACTTTATTGTACAGTTTATTTTCAAATTTCCTAAAATGTGTTTGCATTTTAGGGGGAGTAAAAATTTTTCAGAAAATCCAAAAACATTAGAAAATTTGAAAAAGACAAAAACATGATAAAATTCAAAAATGAGTTTTTGTTGCATATAGAGGAAATGATAGTACATCAGTGGACTATCACAACATGCTAAAGAAATGAAAAGAAAAAATGTGATAAACAATCTTACTGTGGATATGTCAGTAGGTTTTTGCACATTTAGTAGATTGTGACGAGATATAAACCTAAAATCAAACTTGCTTGTTTTGTGGGTTAACACAAACTTGGATATATAGGTAACCCCTGAAATCTTGTTTGAAAGGTCCCTTATTCTGAGATACTAGGTCTTTATGCTCAGTGATATCTGGGGTATTATCCCGGGACTTCTGCTGAAAGAAATTTCTGACCTAGTCCCCGGATAATGCTTTCTGCAAATGCTTGAAACATAGCATCGCCCTCAGCAAGCTGATGAAACAATAAAATTGATAGTCGCTGCTGTTGTAATGCAAAAGATCCTCTAAAGGGGACACACCAAAAGTCGAAGCCGTCATCTCTCTGCGTATACGGGAGTATCGACCTGAGCTCTCACGGCCCTCGTACTATAATTTATTCCCCTGACAGATATCATCTGTGGTATACTCACCTGTAAGACTGAATATTGGGATCTGGATACGGGAGTATATTCAAGTAGTGGGACACACGGATAAGTTTAAGTTGCTTAAAACATTAACAACATATCTCGGATCAATTGAACTTTGTGTGAGAATTTAAGTGGACAAATATACTGACAATCTAGGTAAATTGTTTAGAACTTAATATGTAATGAAGCTTAACGGTGTTAGTGATCTGTTTCATAAACTGATATGATCCTCTTGCACAAACTCACAAAAATAGTGTTTGTAAATATTTCTGTATTGCATTCCTTTACAATCAAAAATTACAAAAAGATTTTTAGTGTGTTTTAGCGTAAATTTTGAAAAAATCCAAAAAGATTTTCGACAACTGATATTGGAAAGCTGATTGTCAAAATTTCAAGTGCTAAACATGATGACTTGGTTGTGAGGGGGAGTGAATTTTAAAATGTAAAAAGGTTTGTTAAAATCCTACAATTGGTATTTTTTAAAAAAACCTACATTTGGTTCATCATTGATTTGTGTTATGAGAGAGAATTATCTGATTATATCAGATTGTTGGTGCATTAAAATTGTTAAATTTAGAAAATTTATTTCTGGGTTAAGATTGTTACAGGTGAGCCAGGTTAATTCATTCAAAGCTTACAAAAGTCAGACTCTGATCATGAATCTAAAAGTTTGCTAGCTGCTGATGCTGATGAACTTAAGGAATCAAGAGATCTGATCAAGAGAATTAGATGAGATCCAGGCAATGATCTTGTAAACAACATTTGAGTCAGGCATCGATCCTAAAGCAGATGTTGCTGAAGAACAAATGAATACCAGCAAATCGTGAGGGGGAGTCTGATAGAGCCAGGTGATTCTGGAGAAGAAGATAGAGAGAGAAAAGCCCAGAGACTGATCAAGAATGAAGATGTGAAGACACAGTATTGGTGTGACTCGATAGTCGACTCGTCAACATCTGAGGGGGAGTCTGTTGGTGCACTACATCTGTTGACTTCATCTTGTATCGAGTCTTAGACTAGTTAGAATAGATCATGGCACGTAGAACGAGAAAATGTGATAGAATTAATCAGATTTCGCTTGAACAATAGTTTAAGTTGAAGGTTTCGCTTGAAGCATCTCAAGCGAAATCATTTCATCAGATTTCGCTTGAGACATGCTGATGTCCATCCCAAGCGAAACCTTGAAGTCTATATATAGGAAGTTAGTGTCAAGCGAAATCAGAAGTTGATAAGTTGTTTTTGTGAGATTTCCATACCGAGGTACTGCCGGTGTGAGAACTGATTGTAATTGCTTTCATATCAATACAAATCAGTGTTAAAGTGAAGATTCAGCTGTTTATAGGTCAAATACTTGTTTTCCGCACCTGTATTTGATGGAATTCCTCTGAACCGACTCATTTAGGTCGCGAACACGGTCCTAACACACAGTAGGATCCTTAAAATTGTCACCAACCTTAACCTTCCAATTGGGCACATAAATGTCCTCTGAACCCTCGAAGCTTTCAACACTTTTGGCCGATGAACCTTCAATAGCAGAAATAGTACCCCTCTTAACCAATTTCTTCTTCTTGCTCGAAACAATCAACTCCTTTTCCTTGCCTTTACCAACATCCACAGCTTGACCCTCTGATGCCTCGATATCATCACTAACGTCAATAGGCTCTGAGCCAGAAGGTTGCTCAACACCCTTCAGATGACGTTGAGAACGGCGAGTAGAACCTTTGGACACAGTAACCTTGGTGAACCCTTTGACATTCGGAACATTAACATAACCAGAACCCTCAAACCTATAGTCAGCACCCTTAACAACCGCATTCTCACCAGGGGTAGCAGCAGCATCATCAAAAACAACGTCAGAGGTATCATCACTCTTAATAAATCCAAAGCAGACATAACTACAATACAAAATATAAAAGGACATAAGCAGACAAATAAAAAGAAATAAAAAGCAAGGAAAGGAATAAAGGCATACCCTTCCCATCTCTAATAAGCACCGGGTCCCGGTTAGCATTTTCCCACAACTTACTTAAACCCAACAACACCAACAAATGCTCAGGGAAAGGGCGAAGCCTAGAAGGACACTCCCTAAGAGTTTCTAAGAAGCGAGCGTTTATCTCGGAATCAGAGGGCTCCGGCTCGTTCAGAACAGCATCTGGGTGTCTCCAAACAGGTTTAAAAGGGAGGATTTCCTCCGACACCCAGAAAAACCGATCTTTCCACACCCCAAGTGTAGAAACCATGGACGAGATTAAGCAAGTGTCAACTTGGCTGGTTTCAAAGGTGAACCAATCACCATTCTTAGCAAGCTGGAAAAAGCGACGAAAGGACAACAAAGATGGATTATACCCACAAGCCCGACACAGAATCTCAAAATGCAAAACCCTAGCCATGCCTAAAGGATGAACTTGACCAAACAACACTCGATAATATTCCAATACATTCAACACAAAGTTTGAAAACGGATAACAGAGATTTGAGAACTCAAAATGACGACAATACAAGGCAATCATACCAGAAGGACAAGCATTGACAGATTTATCGCAAGCCGATGCAACCGGTCTATACTTTGTCCCTATTCCCCATTCCAAACAAAATAAATCGACTTCCTCTTGGGTCAGTCGAGAGAAGGATTTTGCCATATCCTTCCGAGCACCCATAACTATGAACAATTAAAGAGAAAATAAGAGAAATGGAACTGGCCTGATTTTCGAATGAAAAGGGGGAAAACTTGAGAGAAAAAAGGAAGGAAAGTGATGTTTATCCAAAGCAAATTGTGTAAATAAATGAGATATGAAAATATAAAATAACCTACAATAGGGGTAATAATGGAAAACAGTAACTGCCACCCTATGAACCGCCATACATCAATCACATCAATTGCCAGTTATTTAAAATTCAAATATTAACTGCTCACAACCTTTCAAGCCTTCAAGCAACGAACCCTTGAAACCTTTAGGAAATAAAATACACGTGTAAAAGTCAGAAGTCTTTGAGCTCACTCACCAAAAACCTCTGACTTGGGGGGCTGATGACGGGGGTAGCCCAAGATTGAATAAAATGGCTAATTGCGTAAGTGCTTAAAGGGTTAAAGGGTTCAAGGCTTAAAAAGCTGTGAGGAAGGGAAAAGCAACACGGGAACAGTAGCCAGTCACATCCAGGGATTGCTTCACCAACCCACAGCCGCAAAAGCAATGCAGGTCTACAGGAATGCTCGCTATTATCCGGGGGACAAAAGGCTTCAACCCCCGAAAGGGTAAGCCCCTCACTGCAAGAAGGATCACTAGTCAAATGAATTCTACTTTGGGAGATGTCTTCTCCTATAAATTGACACTTCATTTACTTCAAGAAACATCTCCTGGCCAGCTCTGATTCTTTAATCTCTGGTCATTCACATTTAGTACTTGCTTACATGCGAGTCACTCCTTTTCACACACACCACACGCATTCTATTTGCTCCCACATCCGGATCTGGATACAATTCAGAGAAGGATCTCCCACGACCTGCGTTAGGCAAAGTTGAACCCTTCAACCCTTTTTCCTAACCAGTCCAGCTACTACCGTTGGTCTTGTATCTGTTGCATCAAAATTAACATTTGTCAAGAATGTACCAAGTTAACAGGGGCGAACCCACCTTTTATGGGTTGGGTTCATAGGAATCAATTAATTTTCAAAGTTTTAGTAGAGGCGATGAATCAATATTTTGAGTGAATACATAAAATTAATAGAATGAAACAATAGTAACAATGGTAAGAGTGTTATAGTGGTAAAAACCTTGTCCCATAGTTGTTTTTAAACTTCGCTTAATGTTTTCTATCTTAGTCAATGAATTACCTGTAACAACAATATCATATACATATACAAGCAAAACAACAAAGATACCATTTTTATTTTTAACAATCAACGAAGTATCACACTTGCTTTGTATAAAGTCAACGCTAACCAGTTTTTCATTCCACATTCTAGGGGGTTGCTTAAGCCCATACAAAGACTTATTAAGTTTACACACTTTTGACACATTATTTGACTGGTAACCTTCTGGTAAAGACATATAAACTTCCTCATTTAGATCACCATATAAGAAGGCATTATTAACATCTAATTGACACAAATAAATATAATAGACTTTGAATCAAGACTAAAGAGTTTATATCCTTTTTTCCCAAGTGAATATCCTATAAAGACACATTTTTCTGTTCTACTATTCTATTTATCAGTTTCATTGAAAACAATATAAAAACATAAGCACCCAAACACTTTAAGATGATCCAAGAAGGGTTTAAATTTATAAACTAATTCATATGGTGTCTTTCCAGCAAGCACAGAGGATGGAGTCCTATTTATAAGATAAGTAGCAATTAAAACACATTCATGCCAAAACCTAACAGGTAAATTACTTTGGAAAAGTAAAGCTTTAGTAACATTCATCCCAATACTATCTAACCCACTAGAAAACTAAGCCCAATAGCTTATAATTGTGTTTGATAAAGATTAGCGTAAACTTACTCAATTATATGGCCTTAAACAGATGAAGAAGGATATGCTTCAAGGAGGCCACATCTCAGGCCGACTTGTCAAAGTCAGGATCAACAGCCTCTTGGGCCATCCTGATACTTGCCAGGAGAATGGCATGAGCAGCACAACCTTTGGTATCTTTAGTCGCCGTTATGGCAGCCTCATGTATACCCACTTCAACAGTAAGCAACTGCTCCTCCAGGCTCATTTTCTCTTTCTCCAGCTGGGAGATGGTTTTATCCTTCACGAAAGCAATGGATCGTAGGCCAGCCAGATTCTCCTCTATTTCGTCTAGGTTCTTCTTATGATGGGCCTTCAAGTGGACAAACCTCTACAAATAATAACATAAAAGATCAGAATCAAGGACGCTAAGCTATATACAAGACTATCAGTGATGGATCAAGGATCCTTACCTCAGCGATGAAGTCATGGATTGCTTTCCAGCCTTGGCCCTTGTGGTTACGGTCTTGGGCTCCGGGAGGCTTTGGCTTTTAGCCAGCTCCTTCTTGATGGAGCGATGGGAGATGATGCTGTCAGTTTCATCCAGACCGAACTTGGAGGCTGATTTGCTGGTGGACCTTTGAGCGCCTACATCATAAACAAACAGATATGTACTCTTGTTTCATACATTTTATTAAATATCAAATCAAAATTTACAAACATATACGAATACTTACTTGACATTGTGTAGGATTTGGAGGTGTTCTCTTTAGAATTTTTAACCCCTGGCTTGAATGTTCTCACGGTAAAATCAAGTGCCCAGAAAGCATCAACTCTCTCTGGTGTTCCTGGAAGACTGGCGAGGCAGCTGAAGTTGGTTACTGCAAACAAAGAAAAGGATAAATCGATAATAGCAATGACAATAATCTCTACAGTGGTTTTCTAAGGATCCTAAATCCTACCCTTCAAGATCCATTTCTTGGGCAAACTATCCCCATGGGGAATATAATTCCTTTTAACAAAAAAGAATTGATTCTTCCATGAGGAATCGTTTTGAGTGGTCTTGAGGATGGGGAGGCTAATGAGGTTTGGCCTTGAACAAGAAGTGATAGGAGCCATGGGTAACTAGAGAATAGAGATCAGAAAGCTCTGAAAGATTGAAGTCAAGCCCTTCGATCCTGATGATTTCTTCAATGGTGTATAAAACCCCCCAGAGCATCGACATTGCTTGGATGTAACTGATGCCGGTGAGAGTGAAGAATCTCTGGGTGAGATCGGGGAAAGGGTAGGAATAGCCAAGAAGGAATGGCAGGGCTGGAAAACACACCCAAATGGGTGAAACAACATCGCTCTTCATCAAAGACTCGAATGATCAGAATACAGCCTCCTGTGGAAAACATGGGAATAAACCCTCGATCTCAGGATTAGTGAACTTGTAGTGCTCTGAGGAAGGATTCATGAGAAGGTTCTAACTTTGGGGAACATTATCTTTTTTCCGGGCTTTTTCTGGGTGAGGATCGAGTAGCCATCTTTGCCATGATCGGAGAAGAGAAGGTGAAGAAGTTTAGAGAAACGAAAAGAATATAGAGAGAGGGAGATACTTGAATTAGCTCTAGAATGGAGTTATAACGATGAAACTTCTAATCTTTAAAGGCACTCGAAGAGTTATATCTAAGCCTATATTTCACAATGATGGTTGTAGCAAGTCTTATCAATGACGTTAGGCAGTGTAACGACTAGTTACATGCAGCAACGACTAGTCCACTTGTAACGACAATATGACAGGTGTGAATCCTTATCACAACTGCCATATTGGGGGCAATTGTTGGGGCATAGGTTTTACTAATTATGGATCATGTATCCTAAAGCATTGCCTGGATCAGATATCCTTAGCGGATGGTGCAGGGACCAAGATGATCAAGGATCCTTAACATTACTTATGATTTCTAACAGTTGTTCTCTATGTTTTCTAATGTTCGTATGCAGGTTATGGACGACGTGGACTAAGTCTCAGCTGGAATCTTAGGCATAATTCCTTCAAGATGCTGCACGTGATGAATTCCACTAACGGTCATGGAGCTTGAACGTGGTCATCCTAGAATATCGGACTTAGTTGTTACCTTAATTCAAAAGGGGTTGATCAAGTGTTAGATAGAACAATTATGGTTATACACACACACACACACTCGCATACATTGCAAACCAGATCCCTCACAACACACATAGCATACATTCCTTGTACCACACTTGATCAAGATCCAAAGTTGTAATATTTTTCGTGCAATATAGTTGATAATGATAGTTTTCATTATCCGAGGTTTTTATGTTGGCGATCTACTAGTGATCAAGGGCTTTTCCTCGTATAAATCATTGTGTTCATCTTTACATTCATCAAGCTATTCATTTTATAATTGTTCATCACTCAAGCAATCTACCTCACTTTACAAATTTGGTTACATTATCCTTAATCAGATTTTTGACCAAAACATTAATCATGAATGCTATTAGAGATTCAAGGCAAGAAATCAAGATGGTTATGAAGAAGTAGTTTGAGGTACGGGACAATTCACACAATGCGTTGGAGAAGTAAGTGGGTCAACTTGCGGAGGAGATGGCTCAACTGAGAAGAAGCAGTGGAAAACTTCCAAGTGACACTACCATGAACCCGAAGCATCAAGGACCGACACCGTAAAACACATGTAAGGTACCCATTAATAAAGTTACTTTCCGTAGTAGTAGAATTGTTAATAGTGGTGTCGAGTCACCACCACCGCAGTTTGTGGAAGGGGTGGTGGAAGATGCAAGTGAGAGTGAGGTTGAGAGTGGTCAAAAGGGTCAAAATAATTTTTTTTTCTGAAAATGTCAAAAGTAAACCCGTGGTGACCACTCAAGTTCCAAAAGCTAAAGACAAAAGGGTCGATGGGTAATATCGCCCCTTATGTTGAAGCTCTTTTGGAACCATCTAAGAAAGTGGTAAAGAAACGTGGCCCACAACAAGAAGAGATGTGGGAAGTGTTTAAACAACTTAAAATTAATTTACCACTTCTAGATGTGATAATAAGTCCCATCATATGCTAAATACTTGAAGGGCTTGTGCACCCCAAAAAGGACTTGCAAGTTTCCTAAAAAACTTGATTTGACTGAAAAGTGAGTTCTATCCTTTCGAGTGGACTTCCACCTAAGTTACATGATCTGGGGGCGCTAATCATCTCCATTCAAGTTGGAGAATTTAAAATGACCCAGACACTTTTGGATCTTGGAGCTAGTGTTAGTATCTTGCTGGGTAGTTTATATGACCAATACGAATTTGGTCCGCTTCAAGAAGTAAATACCATTGTGGTGTTAGCCGATTTAATCCCCAAGCTACCTGATGTGCTAAAAGTGGTTTAATTATAACTAACTAAATTACTCTAAACTAGGCACACTATGTTTTAAATTTATAAAACTAAGACTCTCTAAAAGCTAAACCACACAACCGACAAGTGTACCGATCAATGTAGTATAGCCTAAGCAAGTCTGAGTATCAATGTCACACCCCAAAATTATCAGAGCTGGCGTGACTGGACTGGTATCTTCATTGCACAGCGGAAGCAAATAAGCTAAGACTTCTAGAAAATGAACGCCACTAAGTACTCGTATCACCAATGGTTCTCCTATTCCAACCGTGCCATAATTTCTGAAAAGTAACCTGAGAAAGAAACATGCGAAAAAGGCAACATAAAGTTGAGCGAGTTCATAGTTTGTTTTTGGAAAAGATTTAAAACAAATCTTTTTGATAACCGGTTTGTGAAATATTATTGAGAAAACGAATTTAAAAATCATTTTCTTGTCAAGTTATATGGAAACATTGTATTTGTAATGCATTATGTTCGTAGAACCATGTATTTGTAAACTCATGTATTTGTAAAGTTTGTATAACCGTCAATGCCCACCCTGACTTTGACTTCATGCCCGCATAATCCTATGCTTTGAATTTGTATAAAACTTGGTATGTGATGTGTGCAAAATGCAACATATAAATTACATCAATTGTGGCATAAAACGAACCCTTTTTTAATACTAATGTTGGAAAAAGTGTGCTTTTGTCTTCCTTTTGTATTTTCAGGATTAAATGAGCTCAAATTAACAAAAGAAGCAAAAAGGCAGCTAAATCTAACATAAATACAAGAAAAGGAACAAACATGGCATGCCCGACCTCCCCGACAACATCTTCCCAAGCAAAACAAGAGAACAGAAGGCTGAACACGCCCCGTGCTCAGTGAACACGGGGGCGTGCCCAAGTGCCAGCATAAAAGACAAAGCTATAGAAGCTTATATCGCCCACCACGGGGCTGTGCTCAGTGGACAAGGGGCCGTGGTCAACTATAAGATTCGCAGAATCCAGGCAAATCTTGATAGTACAGATATGCTTCTGCACACGGGGGCGTGCCCAGCGGACACGGGGGAGTGGTCAACTAATGCAGATAAACTGCAATTAATGAAGACAGAGAAGAGGATGGACACGGGGCCATGCCCACTGGACACGGGGTCGTGCCCTAGCTACTGTTCAGGCTATAAATAGGGGTGCTTGGCTCATTTGCAAACCATCCCTTGGCACACCACCTCTCTCACACTTCACCCACCACCCACAACCATCACAACACCATCATCCACCACCATCATCCATTGTCCATCATAGAGTGTGTGAGTCGTCTCGGGATCCAAAATTGATCGTAAGAGTTCTTGACAATCAAAGGCCATGTTTGCGTAAGTCTCTTACACCACTTGGTGAAGACAAGTTTCTAGTGTAATACTTTTTATTTTTAATCTTTTCGCACTTTTTACTTGGTTATGTATCAATGACTTTAATAACTAGTTTCTTATGTTGAAGGTGATTCTTCCTTATCGTTTGTCCGTGGTGTCTTGTCATTATTTTACTGTCTATATAAAATAAAAGATTTTCACCATTCATATCTCCACGGTCTATATGGAGGTATGTTGGCTACCTGGTCGGGGGTTAAGGGAACGGTTTGGTAAGAGTCTTGCCTTGTTCATTGTATAGATCCTGCAAGGACCTGGGTCAAATTTAGTAGGACCTCCTTCAATACCCACCGGTATTGGATGGCGGGGGTCCAAACTCTTTGATCCCCTCATATGTAAGCTACTATTAATACTTTAACCCGGCTACCTAGGACTGTATCCCTGCTGACTCAGACTACTTAGTCGAGGGTAACGTCACCTTCAAAAGAGGGGCCTACCATAATACGCATTAATAACTTAATTAATTATCCTTCAATAATCCGACCCTTTAGGATTGTATCCTTGCTGACTCAAACTACTGGGTTGAGGGTAACGTCACCTTCAAAAGAGGGGCCTACTACAATAACTAAGATAATCTCTTAAATAGTGCAAAAATGCGGAAATAATCAAAGGTTACACTATACACGAGTCGGAGCCAAGTGATTCATCTTGTCTATCTGTTTTTATTTTTACTTTTCAGCATTTTAGTTAGTTTTTATTTTTCTAGTTTAAAACCTTTTTCCAAACTTTTGGTTTGATTAGACGTTGAGGATAAACCGGTACTAAAAGCTCTTGTGTTCTTGGACGACCTCGGTATCTTACCAACACTATACTACGCTCACGATGGGTGCACTTGCCCATATGTGTGTTTAGTGTTAGTAAATATCGTGTTTTATAAATTTAAAACTTGACTAAAAAAGTGTAAAAGGGCTTAAAATATACTTAAACTTATATATACACTTCACAAGCATCAAGTTTTTGGCGCCACTGCCGGGGACACAAGGATTTTAAGAAAGTTAGGAATCAACGGCCTAATCGTTTTTTCTAATTTTTCTGTTTTTTTTAGATTTTTCGTAATTTTTCAGCTTCTGCAGAATTCATCACGGGCCGTGCCCGCGGAACACGCCCCGTGCCCAATCATTGGAACTGGCAATCCTGTTTTAAGTCAGACAGTAAGCTGAACACGGGGCCGTGCCCACTCAACACGCCCCGTGCCCAAGATTCAGTTACTAAAAATAGAACCGTAAGATCCCGACGGTTGGTAATTTCTGACACAAACAAGAGTGATACTGATATTTTTTACTTTCGGCACTCTTATGGTACGTGGTGTCAAATATGTGGTGGTTCCCATAAAGAATTAGAATGTTATTTTCTAAATTATAAGCCCCACTATATAGACCAATCATTTTCCCGTAGCCTTAGAGGGGCGAAATTAAAAATAATCCCTATCTCTCCCTCGAATGCTCTCAACCGGATATTCTATGAGAAATGCTTCTTGATGAACTATTTCAAATAGAAGATCTAATTCTTAATTGGTTAGAAGAACTTAGGATAGATTTCAATAATTTATTTAAAGACAATAGCCAAGAAGAATTGTTGGGATCACATTCAAATAAAAACAACTTCGTTGTTCCCGATGTTACCTCTAACTCTAGTGAGGACTTGAGCGATAGTCGTCCCTGTGTCGATTGTGCCGTGAAGGACTCCCCATCGACTTCGTTCGATGCGTACATAGACCTGAGCGATTCGGCATACACCTTCTTTAACGAGAGCCCAGGAAAGGGTTGGACTTGTCCACCTACATATAGCATAGGAATCACCCTCACCGACAACCTCTTGCGTTCTCGTCTTAATCTAGAACAATTAAGGTATCTTAGGCACTTTGGGGTTGTTCCATCCAGTAAGGAACCGCCCGATCTGGATGAAATCCTTAAAAGAGGGAAGACTCCATGAGACAGCCTCTAGACACGGGGCCGTGTCCAGGTCAACACGCCCCCGTGTCCACTCAAAGATTCCCGACTGATTTAGTGTCAGAATACGGACAAAATGTGTCAGGATTCCACCTGAACACGGGGCTGTGTCCAGCCGACACGGGGCCGTGTGCAGCGTACTGTCGTTTTCTATAAATGTAGCCAAGAATCCTGCACATTTGAACCATTCAAGGGACAGAGATTTGGGGAATATTCTCACATACCATCCTAGGTATTTTCTAAAAGAAGTTTCTCAACAACCTTCTTGTCCTTTCCTCTTTTATCCACTTTCATCTTCTTCAATTTTCCTTCATGCTTCCATTAAAACTTGAAATCTCCATAATTTCAAGCTTTATTGAGATGATTGTTAGATTTTTATTCATGGGATCTTGTTAAAAGTAAGTTCTACAACAATGTTTTAAGTTCTTTCTGCTTAAAAATGTTTTAAACATCATGAAAACAAATTAAAACTCCATGATCCCTTGTCCCAAAAATCTGCAAACATCTGGACACGGGCCGTGTTCATTGAACACGGGGCCGTGTCCGAAGTACTGATCCCATAAAGTTGAACTCTTTTCGGTATGTTTTCTCAGAATGGCGAGCATAACTAGCGGAACATCTTCATCACACTCCAGAAACAACCGACAAGGGAGAAGATCGTCAATGGTTGAAGATTCTCTTGTAAACTACGTTTACGCCTTAAGAGAAGCCATTGATGAGATGACAGGAGTGGAAGAAGCATTGGTCGACCGTATCAATCATTTGACGGTGGGACTAGAGGGATGTCTTCGAGAGGTCAACCTTTTGCACCAAAGGTTGAACATTCTTACTTCTCCTCCTTTGGTTCCAATAATTACCCAAAGAGCATGGAATGTGGTTCCCGAAGTCATCATACCAGCCGAATGGTACGCCATGCATCCGGAGCCTCCTCGGGACGTACTACAAGGGGTTCCGGTTGGTGTCGCTCATCCTCCACAAGATATTGAGGAGAATGACGCCGCCTTCTTCCTCCCAAGAGAGATAGAAGAATGGCTTTAATGCCCCTCGGCTCGGAGTTCTACAAAGCTTTTAGATACCGGAAAACTATTTCCTGATTTTTGTGTTGATGCACTTTGTGTGGACGCGACTCGGCTCGGTTCGACTCGGCCTTGAAGACTTGAAGACACGAAGATCGAGACAAAGCTACAGCCAAGGGGGAGTTTGTTGATGCACTTGTGTCTGTGCTTTGTCTGTATTTCGTCATGATACAAAACGATGTCTTTAATGTAAGTTTGATGTAAGTTTGACCAAGTCAACCATCCTCCTGGTTAGACTTGGCCAAACAGTTAGCACATTGTGGGTAACATGCTTGTGTTGAAGGATGTCATCGAAGGATGGTTTGTATCCTTCGATGACCTCGAAAGATAAACATTCGATAGATTCAGATGGACCTCGAAGGATATCATCCTTCGAGGTATGTATGGATCTTTCGGTAGATTTCTGGTCGATAGATGATCCTTCGACCAGATTTCCTTATCCTTCGAGCATGTTAGCTGTGTCGGGTATAAATACCCATGTAGTGTGTTGTGTTCAGTCAGAGAACACTTGGAGAGATAGACAGACACGAGAGATTAGGCAAGAGTAGACACAGAAGGGAGAGAACACACACAGAGAGCATTCTGTTGAGAGCACACACACACCTTGAGAGTTTATAGAACACTTCTGTAAACATTGAGCTTGTAACCGGACCCTTCATTCGTATTAATACAAGTGGTGTTAATCGGTGAATCTTGCGTGTTGTGTTTGTGCTTGTTCTCGTATAAAGTCTCGGTTGCATGCTAGCTTGGATTCCGCACTCGCTAGTGTGTTTGATATAACAAGGAAAAGGTTTTAATCTCATCCTCGAGAGGGACCTACAAGTGGTATCAGAGCTTTGGCTCTTCTCCTTGTTAAAACCGAGAGTTTTCGGACTGTTTTTCGGGTTTTGAAAAGTTGTATTTTTCTGAAAAACTTTGTTTTATCGGGTTTAAATCTTGTTCGGAAGTTTGTAGTTTTACCGGAAAACCCTTTGTGTTCATAATATCTTCAAGTGTTCTTCAAAGTTTACATCTTTTGATCTTGTTTAGGTTATTTTCGAAAGTTGTTGGTGTATTGGAAAAGGGAACTGATTAAAATAATCATACAAAATCTGTTTTTGCAGAAAAGCATGGTCTGACCATACTTTCTGCCGAAAGATTTACCAACCCATCAACTTTTTCACCAACTTGTCACCGATTGTCAACTGTGTCAGAATCATTCGAAAGATATCCTTCGAACTCGAAAGACCATCTTTCGATCAGTGGAGGTTCGATAGATCATCATCCTTCGAACCAAGGAATCATTTCGAAACATTCATCTTTCGGTCTACTGTTCATTTTCGAAAGACAAGGATCCTTCGACTGGGGAGTCTTTCGAAGTCATCTTTCGAAATCATCTTTCGGTATACAGTACTTTTTCGAAAGATAAGGATCCTTCGGTTGGAGAATCTTTCGAAAAACATTGTTCGAAATTCAACAGAGATCCTTCGAACCCTGTTGATCCTTCGAACAGGTATTGATCTTTCGATCATTAATCTGTTTGTGTTTAACAGTTTGTGTTTCAGGTCTTTCGATCAAGAATCTTTCGGCTGTTTGTTATCTCTCGATAAATTAACATAGTTTGTGAAAATTAAATTTTTAAAGAGAAAACTTGTTTTCAAATTTTAAATCTATTTTCACTTAATATTTTAATTTTTAAAATGGGAACAAACGGTCAGTGGGATCCATCCGCGTGGACTCTAACTCCACAATCATCAGCTACGCAATCATCAGCTACGCAATCTGCGGCAGATTTCAGCAAAGCATGGATGCAGGCTATTGCCCCACCTCAAGCTGCAATGATAACTGCAAATCAATGGGCATTGGTCACAAATCAAAGCAGCAGTTCCACAACAAATCAGTTTGATCCGTCGGCATACACGATGATGTATTCAAGACCGGATTCTTCTTCTCTACAACAGAATGTGCAACCGACAGCTCAGCATGGAAACCAAAATCCTTTCAGAAATCAAGGCAACCAGCAGAACCAGAACAGGAACAATGTTCATACGTTGATACCTGTCAACAACCAAAGCCAAGCAGGGCCATCAAATGCCAACCGGGCACTGTTGGTTCAAATAGATGAGGGTTGTGATTGGTCGCTTCAGTTTGGAGAAGGAGGAAATGGTGGAACAGCATGTTTTGCTGAAGTAGTAAAGAATTTAAAGCACGCCAGTGGTGGAGAATCTTCCACCAATGGTGTTGCATCTTCTGAAGATGAAGACAGTTCTGGTTATAGTGGAAGCTCAGATGAAGAATCCTCCACTTCAGGAAATGATCATGTGGATGAGACATCTAGTGCGTCAATCGATGCAGATATTGATGAACTTTTGGAAGAAGCTGCAGCAGGAACTGAAAGAAGATCTAATTTGGTGGATCAAGCTGCTTATTCTTCGTTTTCTCTCCATTCAGCCTTTATGGCTAATGTCGACAGTTCATCAGGTCAGGTATGTGTCGATGAACCCACTGTAGTTAGTTGTGATAACTGTGATAGTTTGCGTGTTAAAAATGCTGATTTAGAGGCAAACATGTCTGAGTTGCAAGGCAAACATGATGCCTTACAAGCTAGTTTGTTTGACTTGCAAGACAAACATGTTTCAAGGAATGATGAGTGTTGTGAATTGCAAAGCAAACACGAGGCTTTGCAAGAGAAATATGATATCACATGCAAACACCATCAAGAATTGGTTGTAGATCTGTCTAAAGCAGCTGAAGCTAACGTATTTTTAACCAGAAATGAAAAGGAATTTAAAGCAACAATTGCGTCACTAAAACATGATGTTTCAGAATTGCAAAAGGCTGTTTTGCGAAAACAACATGCTAACAATAATCTTATTGACACAATTGAAAAGCAAATGGTAGAGTTAGCAACAGCTCGATGTGAATGTGAGACAATTAAGCAGAAACTGGAAAGCTATTCCAATTCCCGCTTTGTATTGGATCACATCATTGATGTTCAAGAGAGAAAGAAAAAGGGGGATAAACCGTGTATTGGATTCAAATCATGTCCTCCCCCAATGAATCACAATTACTCCAAATCGCCTGATGACGAGGATATGCCCCGTTTTGAACCTACTGTGCCACTCGGTCTAGATGACTTTGCAGCAGGCCTCGGGTTCACAACTGGTACATCATCCTCGGGTCAATCAGAATCTGAATCTGAAACTGTGACAGATTCATCATGTGTTAAGGAACAGAGTCCTCCCATCGTTGAGGATGCTGATTCTTCGGATGATGAATCTGAAGAAATTGTGAAACAACAGTCTAACTCGGTTACACCAGATATTCCAATCGAGAATCACATCCTGTGTGATCCACTAGTGAAACCGAGTAAGACTGAAATGTCAAAAGCAATGGAGTCGCTTGTTTCTACAAGTGAAGAGAATAACTTGTTGTACACGCTCAAAGGAGATGACAAAATTTACTCTAACAAAGATTTTCCAATTAAAAATGTAAATCAAGATTTAATTGAGCAAATTTTTGAAGGATGTACTGACAAGTTTTTGGGAAACAAAAGTGGCAAAATTACCGTCACTCAATGTGATTCAATTCCGTGTGACCAAATTAGAAAACAATACGGAAACCAAAAACCACCAGTTGAGCGAAAACAACAAGTCAACTCCGGAAAGGGTAAGGGACAGGGAAAGAAGGCTCAGAACAAGAATGTTCAAGCACCTAAGGTTCAACAACAATGGGTGCAAAACAAAAGAGCTCCTGTTAAGAAACGAGAACCGAAAATGAACTTTGTTGGATCCACGGGTTCAGACAAACTTGAAACATTTCAGGATAAATCTAACCTTGATTTTATAAAACAAGTTAGAGTTTTAAAACGAAATGAACAGAATAATTACACCCAACACACCAACGGATGTGATTTAGGTCCAAGCACGTCTAGATCACAAAGTTCATGGTCTGGTTCTTCGTCTGGTCATCAACATGTTTCTCCGAGGTTTGTAGAGCGGAGAATGTGCTTTGAGTGTGGCACAATTGGGCATATTGTAAGATACTGCCCATACCTGCAAAAGTTGAAGCCAAAAACGAGTGCTCCCCAAGAAACCAATTACCAAAAACGATCATTTTCCCGAAAACAAGACCCACGTGTCTTGAAAGAAAGGGAAAAGAAGTTAAAACAAAAGAATCAAAAGGTAATTGAGAAGGCCTTAAAATCAGAGGTCAAAGAAGAAAAACCTGTTCAAGCAAAACCTAAAACTGTAAAACCAGTAAATGCTAAAACAATTAATGCAAATACTGGTAACGGACAAACAGCTTGGAAACAAAAACAGGTAATTCAGTCAGGGGGAGCACCACAGGTTCTTTTTCCTAATCATCGAGTGATTGAAATCACTTACCTTGATGATCAAGGACGACCCAAGCCCACAAAGGCTTGGGTCCCTCTCTCCAACTAATTTTTGAGTAAGCGTGTAGGATATTCCAGGAGGAACTTTCGATAGTCGTAAGATTGTTGATAGTGGAGCATCCTTGCACAAAATAGGCAACAGAAGAAATTGCTGCCTTTGATGGAGAGAAAAAGGAAAGGGAAACAGAAATGTCTGTTGAAAGAGATTGACAAGCTTCGACAAAAATGAAAATCATTTCAAAATGAGAATGTTCAAGGCTTTGATCGGGTCCCCGGGATAGATTCAAATGAAATGTATGCACCTGCAGCAGGTCTGAAGTTCACAATCTACAAGATGAACGTGCAGTGGACATTTCTTTGTGGTGTGATTGAAGAAAATGTGTTTGTTGAACAAACCAACCAGGTGTGCGGACGCCTTGGCATGGATTGAACAACCGCGCACTACTTCTGAAAGAGAAAGACAAAGACCTTCGCTGGTGCAATGTGGACGACCAGCCGGACCCAAAGGTTTCTGATCTTGTTGCTGTCAAGAGATTTCTAAGTAGCTACAAAGAATCGACTTTGAAATCCACACCGGGTGGATATCCAGTTTGGGAGAGCTCTCAGATTCCTTGCAATGCACGATGAAGTTGCAGGATATGGTTTTAAATTTCTAAACTCTCCTATACTTGTCGATATTTAAGCTGCTTTGTGAATTATTATCTCGTTAAGCACTCTTTGGCCAGACAATGTTGTCATGGTCCGCACCGCAAACCGACATGCCAACTGATTTTTCCAAAATTCACTAAATCATTTCTGATTAAAAACTTAATTTTGGTTAACGGCATTTAGGTGAAACATGAGTTAACCAACGTCGGAAAATCATTTTTTTTTGTGAATATCTTTGTGTCTTTTAAATTTGTCATAGTTTGTTGATTTTAGGGGGAGTAAATCAAAATTTGAAAATCCAAAAACATCGAAAAATTTCAAAAACACAAAAACATTAGAAAAACAAAAATGAGTTTCCTGGCGAGCAAAAGAGAAAATGATAGTACATCAGTGGTCTGTCTAAACCTCTTTAAACCTGAAATGCAAAATGAAAAACGATAAGCAGCTCTATATAAGATGTATCGGTAGGCTCACAATCATTTTAAAGTGTGCAGGGTGATATAAACTTAAATCGACTGAAGACTGGGTGGGAACCATTCATTGGCATATGGTCTTAGTACCGAAATTTCGTTTGAGAGATTGCCGAGGTTCTGAGATATTCGGTCTTTATGCTGCTTATCATCTGGGTATCATGGTTGTATCTTTTTCCGAAAAATAACGGGGACGCAAGTCTAGATCTTCCATGATACTATACATACGTGTACATACTGCATACGACCTCAATAAGTGATCAACAATCACATGTCCAAACAAATAAGTGATAATATATCACAAATTTTATCCGGGAGTCAAGTTCGTCTCTCTGCTGTACGAAAGTACTGACCTGTTCACGGACTTGCTCCTGTGCCCTCATGCATCGAAAATCAAGTTCCTCATCAATAAGTGATTCTATCACATAGGGCTTGTTTTCAATCAAAATAAGTGAGAATCTCACATCATATACGGTCAAACAGATGATAATCGGTATACTCACCGGTAAGATGAATCCTCGTGCATACCTTGATACGGGAATGTGTCGTGATGTGGATGAACACCGGTCGGTAAGTATAAATTATACCTTAACGTATCCCCTCGCCATGATTACAAATGATAAGCTGAGCTTAAGTGGACAACAATACCGATAATCGTTATAGGATGCTTATCTTAATGTTAACTAAAAGAACAACAAGAGCGTTTTGGCATGACCGTACACTGATATGATTCTCTTACCCTCGAAACTCGCAAAAAGAATGTCTGTAAATATTTATTTAATGTTTCCTGTTTATGTATCTTTGTATATATTTATTTATTGCTTTCCGTCTTTACATTTGAAAAATGAAAATTCCAAAAAGATTTTAGGTGTGTTTTTATATAAACTTTATAAAAGCCAAAAAGATTTTGCTTCTAGTTTATTTTTGATTGACTGATGTTGGAACTCGAGTCTATCCTACCCAAAATCCTGATCGTAAGCCGGAAAACAATTGCATCTTCATAAACAGTCGAAGTTAACGAGTTTTGAAAGTTAAAGAATTAAAATGAATATTTTTCTAAACTTTCAAACTGCTGTCGGTTGGTGTTTGATTGAGAATTGATCTCATATGTGTCGTTAGTTTAAATGTTAACTATATTCCAGGTGGTTGTTCTCATTATGCGTTTAGCTTTCTTGCATGTGCAGATGCTAAAGGCGAGGAGAACATGTTCGATGAAAAGCTCTGGAATGAAGACATGAAGTGGAGGCACTCGAAGGATAAAATGATCGAGTTGCCGCTGTCCCTTCATCAACACCACAAGGATCTGAAGAATTGTCAAGTCAAAAGATTCACGAGCATGACTCAATGGAGAGTTCAATCTAAGGGGGAGTTTGTCAACACACTTTCTACATGAAACGGGGAGTTTGTTGATACACTTTCTACTTATGACGCGTGAAGACTTTGAAGATCCTCCGACATGAATGTGACAGAAGACGAACCATCACGAGTAGCGTCCAAGGGGGAGTTTGTTGATGCACTTTGTGTGGACGCGACTCGGCTCGGTTCGACTCGGCCTTGAAGACTTGAAGACACGAAGATCGAGACAAAGCTACAGCCAAGGGGGAGTTTGTTGATGCACTTGTGTCTGTGCTTTGTCTGTATTTCGTCATGATACAAAACGATGTCTTTAATGTAAGTTTGATGTAAGTTTGACCAAGTCAACCATCCTCCTGGTTAGACTTGGCCAAACAGTTAGCACATTGTGGGTAACATGCTTGTGTCGAAGGATGTCATCGAAGGATGGTTTGTATCCTTCGATGACCTCGAAAGATAAACATTCGATAGATTCAGATGGACCTCGAAGGATATCATCCTTCGAGGTATGTATGGATCTTTCGGTAGATTTCTGGTCGATAGATGATCCTTCGACCAGATTTCCTTATCCTTCGAGCATGTTAGCTGTGTCGGGTATAAATACCCATGTAGTGTGTTGTGTTCAGTCAGAGAACACTTGGAGAGATAGACAGACACGAGAGATTAGGCAAGAGTAGACACAGAAGGGAGAGAACACACAGAGAGAGCATTCTGTTGAGAGCACACACACACCTTGAGAGTTTATAGAACATATCTGTAAACATTGAGCTTGTAACCGGACCCTTCATTCGTATTAATACAAGTGGTGTTAATCGGTGAATCTTGCGTGTTGTGTTTGTGCTTGTTCTCGTATAAAGTCTCGGTTGCATGCTAGCTTGGATTCCGCACTCGCTAATGTGTTTGATATAACAAGGAAAAGGTTTTAATCTCATCCTCGAGAGGGACCTACATTTTGGTTCTTATTGTACTCGTAGAGCTCCATAGGATGATTTTACTTATCACTTGACCTATCTAATTTAGGACCCTTTAATTTTATTTTCTGCTTTGTTTTTAACTTTTAGGATTGTTATGTAATTTTCTCTATGACTTAATGAATGATGGTTTTATCTAATTTGGTGTTTGGATGATGTTGTAATGAATAAAACACACTCGGGATGGTGAAGGATAACAAGGGAAACTTGGACCAGCACCCTATGCACGAAAACAGGGTCATCCGACAAATTTTCTTCATTACAGCAGGTTCAGCACGGGCCGTGCCCACCCAACACAGCCCCGTGCTGCACAGTCTGCAGAAAATGCCCAGTTCAGGTAAACTGGACACGGGCCGTGTTCACCCAACACGCCCCCGTGTCCAGGCTTCTGTTTCTTTTTACAACTTTTTGTTGTGACACCTGTGTCACTTCAACCATCAAACAAAGACCAAACCAATAAAATATTATATTTCATAATTGGGATTTGTGTAAATATATGTATCATTTACTCATATCAATTCTTGTTCGATTTCGGGCTCTAAATCGCTTTCTGGAAGGTTATACGCGCACCGATGCGTAAATATAACCAGTTTAATTCAACAAACACTCCGGAATAGTGAAATAGGTTTAACATACCTTAAATAACCTTTACATAACTTAGAAATAAGTTTTGAAGGCTTTGGTATGCTAAAATCAAGTTTAATCGCTTACAGGGACTTAATTCGACAAACTGCGAAAGTATGACGATTTGTACTAGAACAGACATTCCGGAACATGACCATAAGTTAAACATACCATAAATATCCTTTACATAGCTTAGAAATAGGCTTTGAGGGGTTCGATGTGCTAAAATAAACTTTTGGGTCATTCAGGGACTAAAAGCGTCAAAAAGTGCATAAGTTTGCATTTTCGCGCATAACTTACGTTCTGAATACATCCGGACATCTAAAAATTTATGTAAGCACTAAAATATTTTATTTTAGTGTTTGGCATGAGAAAAACCCATTCGTCACGCAATTTGGATCGTTTTTCTCGCTTATGCGCATTCCGTCGTAATTAAGCGAACACCGCGATCATAAGACCAAACGAACCATCATCCGGCATAATTTTGAACATGTTTCATGTACACAATGTTTAGGCATCCTTGTGGAGCCTTGAAAATGATTTAACGAGCTTCAAACGTGTGGAAAATGGACTGAAACATGTGCAGGGACCTATTCTGCCATTTCTGCTTGAAATCTGCAGAAAGGAGGCTAGGCGTGACGCGAGGCCCCATAGGCGTCACGTGGGCCCTTTTAGATCAGCAAAATCTGTTTTAACAGCTGTTATGCCATCCAAACTCAATTCCACTTGCTTGTTCCTGATCATGGGGGGCCAATATGATGCACATGGGGTTACCAACAAGTGTAGGGACAAGATCAAAGCACGGTATTCGAGGAACGATCCTAACGGTGGTCCAAATCCTATAAATACCCAACCCTTTCAACCCCAAAAACCCACACCTTTGAAATCTGAATTTGCTCTCTAAGTTGTTGTGTTGAACACTACATACCTGAGAGTATCTGGATTCAAACCTTCCGTTCTTGGACCCTTTGTAAGTGTTCCTTCGTTCTTTTATTCTTTTAGCGTTAAAGACAAACTTTGTTTGACTTTCTGCATTGACCAGTTTATGGTCAATGCGAAGTTCGTTTAAACTTCATAACGTGAGCGTGATCACGATGGTTATAGTCCCTAGTGACTATACCTACTGATTACCACGTTATCTAGGCTCAGTGACGAGTCGTAGTTTCGGCCAAAATGCACATTCTTGCGTATTTTGTAACCAAACTACTCTTAGGTATCAAAACCGTTTGTTTTGATACCAAACCTATTTTCTAAACTTAGTTAATCATGTTTTAACATGCTTTGCTCGTCACTTTTAGTTTAGTGCTTATATAGGGTCGTAAGGTAAGCGATCTAAACAATCGCTTATACTTTCGAACCTGACCCATTTGGTTGATCATTAGGATCCGACCAAACACATTAGGTGACCATAGTATATAGGGGATAACCTTCCGAGGTTATACCTTATGGTCACGACGTTTAGTTAGTTGTATGATAGGTAGTTTATATGCCTTAGGTAAATTACCAAAATACCCCTTTGACGCCAAAATTCATTTTAAACATATGTAACATAACTTTTGACATCTAAACTAATTTGGCAACAATATTAGACATGTTAAGGCATATTCTACTTGTCATAGGACTAGTTAGGCGGTCCGAATGCGTTTCACGCAAACGACGCGTTAAAGTAGCATAAGCTACCTAAACGGGTCGTAATGGGTCGTAAGCACTTAGGTTAGGTTTCATTTTAGAATGTAGGCTTTGTTGAACCATACTACATGAGTTCTTATACTCATTTGGTTTACGAACCCTCATTCTATCCGATCCTCCGATTTAGGTCCGGTTTATTAACATAGTACCTATATTAGGTGCCGTTGATTTCCGTGATCTCTAGCATTGTTTGGTTGTTACTCAAGGACTACTAAGCAATCTCAAGTGAGTACATAGTTCCCCTATTTTACTGTTTTCCAAACTGTTTTGGGGTGAAGCATGTGTACCTATGTGTTATTTTCATGATTTCAAAGTATAATTGATTATACATGTTATTACTTATCATTTGACAAACTAAATGACTATCTATGGTTTAAACACTGATTTCTCAAAGAACATAAAATAAAAATGTTGAATTGTACTTATTTTATGTTCACCAGACCGATTGGTAGTATGATATAGCGCTAAAGGATTAGACACCCCATTCCTGTTGTCATGGAATGTCTGAAACCAATTTGTTTCTCCATCCAAATAGGGATTGCCTTTGTGGTATCCCTATAGTCTCAAATGTGTATTTTAATGCACTAGGTCTGAATGAATTCTTAAATCACACTTTTATGGTATATTTTGATATACTCCCAAAAGTATAGTTTGATATACTCTCATGTGTGGTATTGTACAAAACCAACATATATATTTTGTTAACAAACCAAAACATATTTTGATATGTTATTTATCAAATCCAAAGCATATTTTGATATGTTATTAACTACCAAAACATATCTTAAATATGTTGTTTATTCAACCAAAACATAGTTTAATATGTTATTATTCACATCCAAAGCATATTTTGATATGTTATTCATGAAACCAAAACATAGTTTAATATGTTATTTATAAATCCGAAGTATACTTATAATATACTACTGCAAACTATTATTTTAAACAACTAAAGTATATTTAATGTACTATCTATCTAACGATTGGGTTTTGGTTAGTGTTTAGATAACGGGACGGGTGTAATGTGATGAAAACATGGTAGATACGCCGCTGGTACTTCTTATATATAAGTGTTTTCATTGCATTACATACCGTGGCGTTATTTAGTACACTTGGGTCAACGATATTGGAATCGAAATATATTTTTATACATCACTCATTCGATTCTCTTAAAATCCAAAGTATATTTTTCACATATACTATAAGCCTTTTTATCAAAATATTGTTTTTCGAACAATACATTCAATACAAACTCATTTTACATGGTTACTCACTTAACCATACATTATTCTTTTATAAATAAATATCATTGTTTTGTTTATCACTTTTCAAATGATTTACAAAACAAAACAATTTACAAGGATCATGACTACTTTTCTTAAAACATTCTTTTTCCTTAAACTTATAAGTCATGAATCCTACTTTCATAAAACCTATGTATCTCACAGACATTTTTATGCTGACGTACCTATTTTTACACATGTTTCAGGTGCTATTTTGTGATGATTGTTGATACACACTACACTTAGGATGGACTCGTGCCTTAACAACTTTAAAACTTGGAAGATTATAGTTGTACTTATTTGATTATATTAAAACAATGAATTCATTTATTCAATAAAACAAAATTTATTTATTCCATGGTCATGAAACAATGATTCTGTTACAACACTCCCCGACGTTTCCGCCACGTCTAGTTGTTTTACGTGGTCGGGGTGTGACATTTGTTACTGGCACCTGAACACGGGGCCGTGTCCAGACGTCCAGTAACATAAAATTTTGCTTTTTAACATTTTTTTTACACATTCAATCAACCTAAAAACTTATTTTTGGGACACATTGAGGACAATGTGTAATTTAAGTGTGGGGGGGGGGGGGATGCTAAAACTTTGAATCTTACAAGTCCTAATCACAAGCCTTACACAAAACTCTATTGGAACCGCTAATCACCCCAAATTTTTTTCAAAATTTTCATTTTTTTTACTTGTCTAGGTTTAAATTGGGAATTTCAAGTTCTAAAAAGGTTATATTTTTACAAATTTACAACCGATAGCATCGTGATAAAAAGAACTAACATAAGAAAATTATGAAAAGGCATGACAAGTTTAGTTAAAATTTGATTATATATACTTGATCACATAAAAACCCATTCCCACAAAAGTGAGTTTTGAGCCTTTATTGAGCATACAAATACATATATTTAAACTAAATGCTCATTTTTCGTTTCTTGTGTGAATAGCCGCTTGGTTCTTACGACTCTAGAACTTGCCACGACGATACATTCCCGATCCTTACCAACTTAAATCCGAGTAAGTAAATGATGGAGGCATTAGGACTAACCCTTTTTATTTCTACACCATTATTTTTTTACCACCTACCCAAAATCACCCTAGTTAACCCCTTTGAGCCTAAACCTTTTCATTTCTTAACCCAAAACCAAACACCCTTTCACCCACCAAAACCTTTTCATTTTTAACCCTTTGTTTTAGTAACAAGCTCGGTTTCTTGTATGACTTTTCAAAAAAAAAAAATGTTGATGATGAAGCAAAAGAAATAAACAAGGAAGTTCATAAAAAATAACTTTGTTTGAATAATGGCTTCATCCAAATAAAAATTGCAAAAATAAAAAGGTCTTACGAAAACCGACGTTTTTTACGCTTTTTCACCCTTTTCTACTAACCACTAACCCAACCACCTACCTTTAACTCAAGCCTAACCCTTCACCTCAAAATTCCTCTTGATATTTACAAAGGTTTATAGTTAAAAAGGAGGAATATTGATTGCTTGGCAAGCCTATGGTATGAGTAAGTTCCATGCCGCTCTCGAGTGATTCACTAAAATACATCTTCGACTGAGTGTTGAGTGATCCCCCGTGAGGTATGTGAACTTGTATATAAATGGAATTTTAAAAAGGCATGTTATTCCCTAATAAGTAATTTATCTTATGTAATGTTTTAAATAAATCATGACGAATAGGATTGTAAATAAATAAAAATAAAAACTAAATAAAGAATCTTGGAAATCCAGACACTCTATGACAAGCCCAAAAACCTTCTCTTCTACCCATTCCATTTGGGAGTGTAAAGCCACATTATAAAGAGTTTTGCTTGAGGACAATCAAAGATTCAAGTGTGGGGGTATTTGATGTGTGCAAAATGCAACATATAAATTACATCAATTGTGGCATAAAACTAACCCTTTTTTAGTATTAATGCTGTAAAAAGTGTGCTTTTGTCTTCCTTTTGTATTTTCAGGATTAAATGAGCTCAAATTAACAAAAGAAGCAAAAAGGTATCTAAATCTAACATAAATACAAGAAAAGGAACAAATGTGGCATGCCTGACCTCCCCGACAGCATCTTCCCAAGTAAAACAAGAGAACAGAAGGCTAAACACGCCCCGTGCTTAGTGAACACGGGGGCGTGCCCAAGTGCCAGCATAAAAGACAAAGCTATAGAAGCTTCTATTGCCCACCACGGGGCCGTGCTCAGCTGACACGGGGCCGTGGTCAACTATAAGATTCGCAGAATCCAGGCAAATCTTGATAGTACAGATATGCTTCTGCACATGGGGGCGTGCCCAGCGGACACGGGGGCGTGGTCAACTAATGCAGACAAACTGCAATTAATGAAGACAGAGAAGAGGATGGACACGGGGCCGTGCACGAGCTACTGTTCAGGCTATAAATAGGGGTGCTTGGCTCATTTGCAAACCATCCCTTGGCACACCACCTCTCTCACACTTCACCTACCACCCACCACCATCACAACACCATCATCCACCACCATCATCCATTGTCCATCATAGAGTGTGTGAGTCGTCTCGGGATCCAAGATTGATCGTAAGAGTTCTTGACAATCAAAGGCCATGTTTGCCTAAGTCTCTTACATCACTTGGTGAAGACAAGTGTCTAGTGTAATACTCTTTATTTTTAATCTTTTCGCACTTTTTACTTGGTTATGTATTAATGACTTTAATAACTAGTTTCTTATGTTGAAGGTGATTCTTCCTTATCGTTTGTCCGTGGTGTCTTGGCATTATTTTACTGTCTATATAAAATAAAAGATTTTCACCGTTCATATATCCACGGTCTATATGGAGGTATGTTGGCTACCTGGTCGGGGGTTAAGGGAACGGTTTGGTAAGAGTCTTGCCTTGTTCAATGTATAGATCCTGCAAGGACCTGGGTCAAATTTAGTAGGACCTCCTTCAATACCCACCGGTATTGGATGGCGGGGGTCCAAACTCTTTGATCCTCTCATATGTAAGCTACTATTAATACTTTAACCCGGCTACTTAGGACTGTATCCCTGCTGACTCAGACTACTTAGCCGAGGGTAACGTCACCTTCAAAAGAGGGGCCTACCATAATACGCATTAATAACTTAATTAATTATCTTTCAATAATCCGACCCTTTAGGATTGTATCCTTGCTGACTCAAACTACTGGGTTGAGGGTAACGTCACCTTCAAAAGAGGGCCCTACTACAATAACTAAGATAATCTCTTAAATAGTGCAAAAGTGCGGAAATAATCAAAGATTACACTATACACGTGTCGGAGCCAAGTGATTCATCTTGTTTATCTGTTTTTATTTTTATTTTTCAGCATTTTAGTTAGTTTTTATTTTTCTAGTTTAAAACCTTTTTCTAAACTTTTGATTTGATTAGACGTTGAGGATAAACCGGTACTAAAAGCTCTTGTGTCCTTGGACGACCTTGGTATCTTACCAACACTATACTACGCTCACGATGGGTGCACTTGCTCATATGTGTGTTTAGTGTTAGTAAATATCGTGTTTTATAAATTTAAAACTTGACTAAAGAAGTGTAAAAGGGCTTAAAATATACTTAAACTTATATATACACTTCACACGCATCAGTATGTAATTTGTAAAACCCCGGTATGAAAAGCATTTATGAACATGTCAAATTAATGTTTTACAAGGACATTAAAACATGTGAGGACATAGGGAGCACTCAAAATGATTAGGCTTATACCCTCGTCGATTTCCCTCGACTGTGTCGAATTCCCCTTCGACTATGTCAATTTACCTTGACTATGTCAATTTACATTGACTATTGTCGATTCACCTTGACTAATGTCGATTCACCTCGACTGGGACACCGAAGCACTCAAGTGGTCACAAGTACCATGAGTGGGGTTGGGCCGTACCCGTTAGATCTAACCTTCGTTCCTAATTAAGAGTTAATGGCATTTCAAATTTAATCTATGCTCACATGATTTAATAGTTCATTTCATACCATTTAAAACATCCGTAACATGTATTCCACCCCCGAGAGTTATAAAACCAAAAACAGTTAAGAGAAAAGGGGGACATGAACTCACTGGGTTTCCCGTTCCCCAAACGCAGACCAACCCAGTCCCAATATTATAACTAGACGATCCCATCCCTAGTCATGAAAATCATTCACATTTCGATAATACGCATTTGTGTTGTAAAAACCGGTACATTTAGTTTGATTCATTCGTAAACCATTTGAGTTCCTCGAAATCCATTCGTAACATGATGTAGAAATTTGAGTTTTCGTTCGTTCAAAAACTTTGTATGTTCTTGCAAAATGTGCTTTGTCTAAAATATGCAATCTTTGTTTATCGAAAACTTTGTATGTTTCTGAAAAACGTGCATGTCTTTCCACCCCGAAAACATTTATAAAAATGTAAAACCATAAAAAGGTGGGGTTATGAACTCACCTGGATTTCCATGCGCAAAGCTAGCTTAATACGACTTCGTGATGTCGTTTCCAAGACGTGACTCGCTAGCGTGCATTCTATCATATTCCTAACACGAAATATCTTATAAGTTTCTAAATAAACGCAGTAACTGAACTTCGTGTCATCGAGCTCTACCTAATCGTTAAACGAATGATTCAACAGTAAGTTGATAACTTAATAGTAGCGATTAAGTTATACTCGTTAAGTTTCGTCTAATGTCGGTAATAGTTTACTAAGTCTTTGAAAAACACTTAGTTCTCGTGAGATTTAAAATATATAAATATTTATACAAAAATATATAAATATTTCGGTAGAATCTTGTTAGTCGTCTTGAGAAGTCGTTGTGTATGTAACAAACATTTATATGAAAATAACATGTAACAGACTCGTATTATCTATCGCGTCTCGTATGGTATTTGTCGAAATATATGTGTACGCCGATTAGGCGTTTGAAATAAATATAATAACTATATTTATTTTATAAAAAGGATCGAGTTGTTGGATGTTTAAAATAAATATATACTATATTTATTTTTACAAACGAATATGAGTCGCTTGACATTTGAAATAAATATATATAAAATATATTTATTGTTATAAAAGAATTCGTGTTGTACGGTATTTGAAATAAATATATAAACTATATTTATTTTTATAAAATGAATTCGTGAATTGTTTGATATTTAAAATAAACATGTAAACTATATTTATTTTTATAATTCGAATTCGTGTTTGTTATTTGAAATAATACATAAACTGTATTTATGAAAATGTCCGAACATTGATGTTTGAAATAAATAGTTAAATAAATTTATTTTATAAAAGAGTTTTCCGAACTTGACATTCGTATTAATTACAAGTAATTATAACTCATGTTAATAAACATTCCCGAATTTTGATGTTTGAATCAAATATAAGTGTTTAGATTTATTTGGTAAAAAGTTCGCCTTATCGGCGTTTTACAAGTCATAAGGTGTCGTCGAAGAAAAGTTACACTTGTACATGTTTTCGTAAAATCACTTGAATTCGATGGTTTGTGTTTTATAATAAAATACGGTATTTTTACGGATTTCCTCGAAAAACGGACAGAGTTTCCTCTGTTTTGGACGGCCCCGACAACTAAAGTGTCGTTATTTTTCAAAATTCAACAAGATCAGCAATATTTTTGTATAATCAGTTTATATAATCAAGATAATAAATAATCCAAATGCTTTTTATCTAATAAGTCATTAGTCCGGTTTGAGAGCTCGTTTTCAAATGTGACAATACCATTATATAAAATAACGAAATAATCGCGACTTAAACTATTACCATCTTCAGTGTCGAAACGTCGAACGGGTTGACCGAGCTAACCGGGTCAACTGAGTTGACCGGCTGAGCTGACTCGCTGAGTTGACTGGGTTGACTCAATTGACCGAGTTGAGTTGACCGAGTTAACTCGGTTTACCCGAGTTGACCCGAACTGAAACTGTGCTGACCACCTTTGACCACTGCTGACCAGGTTTGACCCGACTCGAAGCGAAACCCGAAGCTGCTGATTTTGACCAGGTTTGACCCGTGTTGACCCGGTGTTGACTAACGTTGATCGAGCCGAGCTTAAATCTGACCCGAAACAAACCCAAAACTGAATCTGAGAAAAGAAATCCGCTGACTTGTTGACCGAACCAAACATCATCAACAACTGCAGATCATTAGACCTTCAAAATCTTTAAATCATCATCATCATCATCGACAATGGCAATCCATCATTCTTCCGAGAAAAAACATGAAAGAATAACGTTGAGGGGGTCTTACTGGTGAACCTATCGGAAGGAAATAAAGACCGCCGCCACCATCATCATCCGTCCTCAACTTCCTCTTCTCCGGCGGTGCCGCCGGAATACCACTCTGAATCGCCGCAATTCACTAGAGTCCTTTCTCTCTCGCGTCTCTCTCTCTCTCCTTTTGATTTTCGTAAAATCGTCGGCTGTGGGTGCGTGTCGTAGGCAGAAGGAGTCGCCGGAGAAGGGGTGTTTGCCGGTTATGTTGTCGGCGGCGGGTAACACCATTAACCGCTGGTCCGTCGATTAGGGGGGGGGGGGGGGGGGTGGTATAGAGATGGTGCGAGTGGTGTGTGACCGGAGGAAAACGTCACCAGAGTCCAATCGGACTCCCAAGTGCTCGCCGGTAGGGACATCAAGGGGTAGGGAGTGCTTTGTGAGTCATCTGATTGTGAAGATGGCACTATGTATTGTTTTGTTTATGTGTAATCGAGAGCATGAGTTCTCTGTGTCAGTTTGTGTGTGGTTTGAATTATGAAGAGGATATGGGTTTTATAGGGATCTTGTTGAGATCTTTGGGTTTCAACTTTTTGAGACAAAAATCTCTTGTAGAGATTTTGATAGGATTTTGTAAATCTTGTATAGATTTTGTAAATCTTGCATAGATCTTGTAGAGATCTTAATATGATTTTGATAAGATTTTGAAGGAAAGATCTAATATTTTATATGCAGGTTTAGGCTTGTGGGTTTTGGGCTTGGGCCTAGGGCCCACAAGCCCATCTCATGTGTTAGTGGCCCGTAATTCCTACGAGACCCGATATCGCAACGCAAACTCCATAAGTGTTGAAAGAATAAAATTTTTAAAATTAAAAGGCATATAATAGTGGCGTTGTCAGTATTTTGTACGGCATCAGTTCGTTGTCGCGTAATATTCAGCAGGTTTCCCGTAAATCACCATACGCACACTGTACAGTCGAATAAACGTTCCCGGGCACTCCAAGGGCCTAAATGAGTTAATCTGCATCTCAAACACTATTCATTATCGCGTTAATCACCTGTAAATTACGTAATTAAGGGTCGTAAATCACCGGTTGTCACAATCGAACCCACGAGACTCTCTAATTACGTTTACTAGGGTCGATTAACTAAGTACTAGACTGACTCGACTTAATTGTTTTGTTGATTGGGGGGTTGTATAATATCCTTAAATTGTAATTGATTAAAGACTAACTAATTTAACCAAATTAAGACGCAACTTGGAACTTGGATTTAACTCGAATGATGATAAAAGGATTACCTAGGTTGGAATCCCATGTGTTGTGAGTTATCTTTCTACCGAACTTAATAGTTAATATCAAAATCTAACCCTAAATCCCTAATTCCTAAAACAATACTCATAAACTGATTGTTCGTCTAATGTCGGTAATAGTTCACTAAGTCTTTGAAAAACACTTAGTTCTCGTGAGATTTAAAATATATAAATATTTATACAAAAATATATAAATATTTCGGTAAAATCTCGTTAGTCGTCTTGAGAAGTCGTTGTGTATGTAACAAACATTTATATTAAAATAACATGTAACAAACTCGTATTATGTATCGCGTCTCGTATGGTATTTGTCGAAATATATGTGTACGCCGATTATTTATTTTATAAAAGGATCGAGTTGTTGGATGTTTAAAATAAATATATACTATATTAATTTTTACAAACGAATATGAGTCGCTTGACGTTTGAAATAAATATATATAAAATATATTTATTGTTATAAAAGATTTCGTGTTGTACGGTATATGAAATAAATATATAAACTATATTGATTTTTATAAAATGAATTCGTGAATTGTTTGATATTTAAAATAAACATGTAAACTATATTTATTTTTATAATTCGAATTCGTGTTTGTTATTTGAAATAATACATAAACTGTATTTATGAAAATGTCCGAACTTTGATGTTTGAAATAAATAGTTAAATAAATTTATTTTATAAAAGAGTTTTCCGAACTTGACATTCGTAATAATTACAAGTAATTATATCTCATGTTAATAAACATTCCCGAGTTTTGACGTTTGAATCAAATATAAGTGTTTAGATATATTTGGTAAAAAGTTCGCCTTATCGGCGTTTTACAAGTCATAAGGTGTCGTCGAAGAAAAGTTACACTTGAAGTTTTCGTAAAATCGCTTGAATTCGATGGTTTGCGTTTTATAATAAAATACGGTATTTTTACGGATTTTCTCGAAAAACGGACAGAGTTTCCACTGTTTTGGACGGCCCCGACAACTAAAGTGTCGTTATTTTTCAAAATTCAACAAGATCAGCAATATTTTTGTATAATCAGTTTATATATTCAAGATAATAAATAATCCAAATACTTTTTATCTAATAAGTCATTTGTCCGGTTTGAGAGCTCGTTTTCACGTGTGACAATAACATTATATAAAATAACGAAATAATCACGACTTAAACTTTTACCATCTTCAGTATCGAAACGTCGAACGGGTTTACCGAGCTGACTGGGTCAACTGAGTTGACCGGCTGAGCTGACTCGGTTAGTTGACTGGGTTAACTTGGTTGACCGAGTTGAGTTGACCGAGTTAACTCGGTTTGACCGAGTTGAGTTGACCGAGTTAACTCGGTTTGACCGAGTTGACCCGAACTAAAACTGTGCTGACCACCTTTGACCACTGTTGACCAGGTTTGACCCGACTCGAAGCGAAACCCGAAGCTGCTGATTTTAACCAGGTTTGACCCGTGTTGACCCGGTGTTGACTAACGTTGATCGAGCCGAGCTTAAATCTGACCCGAAACAAACCCAAAACTGAATCTGAGAAAAGAAATCCGCTGACTTGTTGACCGAACCAAACATCATCAAAAACTGCAGATCATTACACCTTCAAAATCTTTAAATCATCATCATCATCGACAACGACAATCCATCATTCTTCATAGAAAAAAATGAAAGAAAAACGTGGAGGGGGTCTTACTGGTGAACCTATCGGAAGGAAATAAAGACCGCCGCCACCATCATCATCCGTCCTCAACTTCCTCTTCTCCGGTGGTGTCGCCGGAATTCCACTCTGAACCGCCGCCGCTCACTGGAGTCCTTTCTCTCTCGCGTCTCTCTCTCTCTCTCCTTTTGATTTTCGTAAAATCGTCGGTTGTGGGTGCGTGTCGTAGGGAGAAGGAGTCGCCGGAAAGGGGGTGTTTACCGGTTATGTTGTTGGCGGCGGGTAACACCATTAACCACTGGTCCGCTGATTGTGGGTGTAGAGATGGTGCGAGTGGTGTGTGACCGGAGGAAAACGTCACCGGAGTCCAATCGGACTCCCCTGTGCTCGCCGGTAGGGACATCAAGGGGTAGGGGGTGCTTTGTGAGTCATCTGATTGTGAAGATGGCACTATGTATTGTTTTGTTTGTGTGTAATTGAGAGCATGAGTTCTCTGTGTTTGTTTGTGTGTGGTTTGAATTATGAAGAGGATATAGGTTTTATAGGGATCTTGTAGAGATCTTTGGGTTTCAACTTTTTGAGACAAAAATCTCTTGTAGAGATTTTGGTAGGATTTTGTAAATCTTGTATAGATTTTGTAAATATTGTATAGATCTTGTAGAGGTCTTAATATGATTTTGATAAGATTTTTAAGGAAAGATCTAATATATTATGTGTAGGTTTAGGCTTGTGGGTTTTGGGCTTGGGCCCAGGGCCCACAAGCCTATCTGATGTGTAAGTGGCCCGAAATTCCTACGAGACCCGATATCGCAACCCAAACTCCATAAGTGTCGAAAGAATACAAATTTTAAAATTAAAAGGCATATAATAATGGCGTTGTCAGTATTTTGTACGGCATCAGTTCGTTGTCGCGTAATATTCAGCAGGTTTCCCGTAAATCACCATACGCGCACTTTACAGTCAAACAAACATTCCCGGGCACTCCAATGGTCTAAATGAGTTATTCTGCGTCTCAAACACTATTCATTATCGCGTTAATCACTTGTAAATTACGTAATTAAGGGCCGTAAATTACCGGTTGTCACAATCAAACCCACGAGACTCTCTAATTACGTTTACTAGGGTCAATTAACTAAGTACTAGACTGACTCGACTTAATTGTTTTGTTGATTGGGGGGTTTTATAATATCCTTAAATTGTAATTGATTAAAGACTAACTAATTTAACTGAAGTAAGACGTAACTTGTAACTTGGATTTAACTCGAATGATGATAAAAGGATTACCTAGGTTGGAATCCCATGTGTTGTCAGTTATCTTTCTACCGAACTTAATAGTTAATATCAAAATCTAACCCTAAATCTCTAATTCCTAAAACAATACTCATAAACTGATTGTTCGAACTTCGAAGATCTGCATATCGCCGCTGCAAGTTAGTAAAGTGTTGGACATGTTTTAATTAACTTAGGATTTGTTTTTGTTGAGCGCAACCTTATAATTCAATCGAGCGAAAATGATCTGCTCGATTTTAGTTAGGAATTTATAAAAACCGAGCAAAAACGATCCGATCGATTCAAATTCAATCCGAGCATGAGCATCACTTTTGTGCTCGGGTTTGCAAATTCGATCGGATCGGATTGGCTGTAATTCAATCCGAGCATGAGCATACCCTCGATCAGATCAGATCGGCTCTTGATCACCCCTACCACCACCACCACCTCTCACCACCACCTCTCACCACCACCTCTCACCACCACCTCTCACCACCACCACTCACAACCACCACCACCACCACCACTCACCACCATCACTCACCACCGCCACCGCCACCACCACCACCGCCGACCACCACCACCGGCCACCACAACTACTCACCACCACCACCACCGGCCACCACCACCACTCACTACCACCACTCACTGGCTACCACCACTACTCACCACCACCACCACCACTCACTAGCCACCACCACCACCACCACCACCACCACTCACCACCACCACTCACCGGCCACCCCCATCGGTGTAACACTCCGCGTTTTCATAACTTTCCTAACTTAGAAATAGAGACTGGAAAATCTATTTTTTGAAGCTTATCCCTTTCAAAAATCACAATCCGTTGTATCAACAAAACATCTCTATCCTTAATTTAATCCGTTATAATTAGGGTTATTTATTAATTGTTTAACTAATTAAATTAATTAATTTTACAATTTAAAAGTTTAATTTTTATAATAAACTAGTTAGTCTCGTTAACTTTTAAAGTTGGTAAATGCAAACTAACTTAGTTAGTTAATTGTAAAGCTAATGTTCCTTAAAAAAATAACATAAGTTAACCTAACTAAATTAAACCACAGGGACTAAGTGTGCAAATTATGAAACTATTAAATCAGTTAAAACAAAATAAATAGGACTGCCCCAAACCCTAGCCGACACACACACACACACACACACACACACCGGACTCTCTCCCTCTCCCGTTCAGACACCGGTGACCGGATTCTTTTCCGACGTCGATCTCCGGCCAGCTACACACCACCACAACCTTCTCCTTCCTCACCCACAGCCCTCTGTTTCCTCTCGTTCCCTCCCTACAATCGCGACAAACAAAAGCAGTCAGCCACCACCCTCTGGTGGTGGCACACGACGGATCCACTTACACGCGACGCACACACACCCCTTTTACTCCTCTCCTTCTCTGATCTCCCTAAACCGGTAACATATTAGGGGTGGCGGCGCCGCTCGCGGCGGCGGCGGATGTGGATGGCTGAACAACGGCCCCTCTCATTCTCACCTCGTTCTCGGGTGAGGCAGGCCACAGCAGTGTCCGACGATGACGGGCGACAGCGGTTCAGGTACGAGTTTCGAGTATTATTCTTTTACGTCTCAGTTTTAATTCAAGTCGGATTCTATTTTGAAATTTGCTTTCAGATTCGTTCAACCCAGTTCCGGTTTGGATTCTAGTACAGGTTGTGTGTCGACTTCAGTCCGTTTCTGATTCTGGTTCAGGATTGGGTTCAGTTCTGGTGACGAACAGGAACGAAGATAGTGGAGGTGGCAATATGGTTCTAGTTTGATTTGAGCATGTTATGGTTCAGTTTTTTTTAGTGTCTCGGGTCAAACGGTCAACTCGTTTAACTGCCGGGTGATGCGTGTCGAGTGTGATATATATTTAAGTATATTTTAATCCCTATTTAACACTTTAGGCAAGTTTTAAATTTATAAAACACGATATTTACTAACACTAAAAACACATATGGGCAAGTGCACCCATCGTGAGCATAGTATAACGTTGGTAAGATACCAAGGTCGTCCGAGGACACAAGAGCTTTTAGAACCGGTTTATCCTCAACGTCTAATCAAATCAAAAATTTAGAAAAGGGTTTTTAAACAAGGAAATAAAACTAACTAAAATGTTGAAAATAAAAATAAAAATAAAAACAGATAGACAAGATGAATCACTTGGATCCGACTCGCCTTTAGTGTAACCTTTGATTATTTCTGCACTTTTGCACTTTTTAAGAGATTATCTTAGTTATAGTAGTAGGCCTCTCTTTTAAAGGTGACGTTACCCTCAACCCAGTAGTTTGAGTCAGCAAGGATACAATCCTAAAGGGTTGGATTATTGAAAGATAATTAATTAAGTTATTAATGCGTAATGTGGTAGGCCCCTCTTTTGAAGGTGACGTTACCCTCGGCTAAGTAGTTTGAGTCAACAGGGATGCAATCCTAATTAATCGGGTTAAAGTATTAATAGTAGTTACATATGAGGGGATCAAGGAGATCGAATCCCCGCCATTCTATACCCGTGGGTATTGAAGGAGGTCCTACTAAACTTGACCCAGGTCCTTGCAGGATCTATACACTGAACAAGGCAAGACGCTTACCAAACCATCCCCTTAACCCCCGACCAGGTAGCCAACATATCTCCATATAGACCGTGGAGATATGAATGGTGTAAATCTTTTATTTTATATAGACAGTAAAATAACGCCAAGTCACCACGGACAAATGATTAGGAAGTTTCACCTTCAACATAAGAAACTAGTTATTAAAGTCATTAATACATAACCAAATAAAAAGTGCGAAAAGATTAAAAATAAAAAGTATTACACTAAATGCTTGTCTTCACCAAGTGATGTAAGAGGCTTAGGCAAACATGGCCTTTGATTGTCAAGAACTCTTACGATCAATCTTGGATCCCGAGACTACTACACACACTCTATGATGGATGATGGATGATGGTGGTGGATGTGGGTTGTGATGGTGGTGGAGGGTGGGTGAAGTGTGAGAGAGGTGGTTTGCCAAGGGATGATTTGCAAGTGAGCCAAGCACCCCTATTTATAGCCTGCACAGAAGCCCGGACACGGCCCCGTGCCCGTTGGGCACGGCCCCGTATCCACCATCTTCTCTTTCTTCATTAATTGCAGTTTGTCTGCATTAGTTGACCACGCTCCCGTGTCCGCTGGGCACGACCCCGTGTGTAGAAGCGTATCTGTACTATCAAGATTTGCCTAGATTCTGCGAATCTTAGCGTTGACCATGGCCCCATGTCCGCTGGCCACGCCCCCGTGTTGGGAAATAGAAGCTTCTACAGCTTTGTCTTTTCTGCAGACACTTGGGCACGCCCCCGTGCTAAATGAGCACGGGGCGTGTTCAGCCTTCTGATGTCTTGTTTTTGCTTGGGAAGATGCAGTTGAGGGGTCGGGCATGCCACGTTTATTCCTTTTCTTGTATTATTGTTAGATTTGGCTGCATTTTTGCTTCTTTTGTTAATTTAAGCTCATTTATCCCTGAAAATACAAAAGGAAGACAAAAGCACACTTTTTCCAACATTAGTAATAAAAAAAGGTTAGTTTTATGACTCATTTGATGTAATTTATATGTTGTATTTTACACACATCAAATACTCCTACACTTGAATCTTTGATTGTCCTCAAGCAAAACTCTTTATTTTGTGGCTTACACACCCAAATGGAATGGGTAGGAGAGAAGGTTTTGGGCTTGTCTAGAGTGTCGGGATTCCAAGATCTTTATTAGGTTTTATTTTTATGTTATTTGCAATCCTACTCGTTATGATTTATTCAAAATATTACATAAGAGAAATTACTTATTTGGGCATAACATGCCTCTTTAAAATTCCATTTATATACAAGTTCACATACCTCACAGGGGATCACTCAACACTCGGCCGAAGATGTATTTTTGTGAAACACTCGAGAGCGGCATGGAACTTACTTCTACCATATGCTTTCCAAGCAATCAATCCTCCTCTTTTTTTAACTATAAACCTTTTGTAAATATCAAGAGGACTTTGGGGAAGGGTTAGGCTTGGGTTAAAGGTAGGTGGTTTTGGGTTAGTGGTTAGTAGAAAAGGGCGAAAGGCGTAGAAAGCGGCGGTTTTCGTAAAATCTTTTGTTTTTGTGACTTTTTATTTTAATGAAGCATTTTTCAAACAAGGTTTCTTTTTGATGAACTTGTTTGTTTATTGCTAAACTTCATCATATTTATTTATTTTTATTTATTTATTTTTTTATAAGGAAGCCACAAGAAAACCGAGCTTTGTACTAAAAAAGGGTTTAAAATAAAAAAAGGGTTTTGGTGGTTAAAAGGGTGTTTATTTTGTGGGTTTAGAAATGAAAAGGTTTAGGCTCAAAGGGGTTAACTATGGTGATATTTGGTAGGTGGTAAAAAAAAATAATGGTGTTGAAAGAAAAAGGGTTAGTCCTAATGCCTCCATCATTTACTTACTTGGGTTTAAGTTGGTAAGGACCGGGAATGTATCGTCATGGAAAGTTCTAGAGTCGTAAGAAACCAAGCGGCTATTCACACAAGAAACGAAAAATGAGCATTTAGTTTAAAGATGTGTATTTGCATGCTCAATAAAGGCTCAAAACTCACTTTTTATGGGAATGGGTTTTTATGTGATCAAGTATATATAATCAATTTTTAACTAGATTTGTCATGCCATTTCATAATTTTCTTATGTTGGTTCTTTTATCACGACGCTATAGGTTGTAAATTTGTAAAAATATAACCTTTTTAGAACTTGTTATTCCCAAATTAAACCAAGACAAGTAAAAAATTGAAAAATTTTTGGAAAAAATTTGGGGTGTTTAGCGGTTCCAATAGAGTTTGTGTAAGGCTTGTAATTAGGACTTGAAAATTCAAGGTTTTAGCATCCCCCCACACTTAAATTACACATTGTCCTCAATGTGTCCCAAAAATGAGTTTTTAGGTTGATTGAATGTGTAAAAGGTGTGTTAAAAACAAAATTTAATGTTCCTGGGCATCTGGACATGGCCCCGTGTCTAATGAACACGACCCCGTGTACAGATTGCCAGTAACGAGAACTTACAGAAGGTGGACACGGGGGCGTGTCGGCTAAGCACTACCCCGTGTCTGGCGAAAGTCTGCATAATTTAAACAAACAGCAGGTCTGGGCGATGGGCACGAGGGCGTGTCGGCTGAGCACGACCCCGTGTGGACAAATAGCAAAAGTGTAAAACAGGTTTCTGGTTTCGGTTTTGCTGTTCCGGCTTTAGTAGCACTAATGTTTAGTGCTCTAAGCCTCGTATGTACCTGTTTAACTAATAAATACCACACCAAACAATAAAAAAACATCCTAATTTACCAAAGTTAATGATCCACACCATAAAAAGAAAAAGAAAAAGAAATGCGGAAAATAAAAAGCGTTAAAGGAAAGTAAATTGTTCAACAAGTGGCACGCATGCTAGAAATTGTTTGTGAGAGATAAGGGTTAACCTGATAGACCTCCAACCGGGTGATCCAACCTCCAACTCCTCCCGCTCAATCCATGTCCTCGCCTTCATCATCATCACCTCCTCCTTGGCCCGCCATATACTCCCGGATGTTTCCAATGTCATCCTGCATGTCGGAGATGTTTCTTTCTATCGCTCCGACCCGGGCGTATGTGTTGCTGGCCATGTTGTAGGTGTTCCTGGTGCACATAAGGTTTTCCTGCAACAAATCATGTAAGCTTTGAAAGTTAGGAAAACCGCCTCCTTGTGAGGAGGATTGACCCGGATCACCCTGATGCTGGTAGTGGTAATGAGGAGGAGGAAAGATGTGTGGAGCGTGTAAGACGATTGCTTCCTGCGGGTTGCATGCATGCCCTTGAACTCTTTTAAAATTGACCGTCCCATCTTCCGCTTCATAAATCAAGTTCATGGAGCGGCAAATGACCATGTCCACTCTCCCCGACCATGGCCCTTTGCGGAAGGACCTCGGCATATTCACGAAGTGTTTGAAGAGGAGGTATATCCACCCTCCAAAGAAGATAGGAGTCGGGGGAGTAGCAAGTTGGTTGCAGTGCATGTTTCGGAGCAGGAGGTATGGAACATCAAGGTTGACCCGGTTGTGGATTCAATGGAGGACTAGTAGATCCCGTAAACCTACAACACCGCTGCTGTCATGCCTCTGGCTAAGAGAGTAGGTGAGGACCCTGTGGATGTAGCGGTAAAGAGGGTCTCTCAACTAGGTACTCTTAGTTCGGCTCGGGTTGTAGTTACCTTCTCCGATTTGAGCCCAAGCAGCTTGGCGTTGGTTTTCCGGAATTTCGCGTAGACCGCCGGTGTTTTCTTCATCTCCAGCATCCTCTTCAGAGTACAACCCCACCAAAGCTCCGATCTGAGCGATTATGATCCGGTATGTGGTCCCTCCACAGCGAAACTCTACCCCTTCATTGTCAAACGGCTCAGCTCTTGTGTTGAAAACGAACTTGCTGTAGAATTCCATGCTGTATTCATGCACATAGTGAAGCCGAGTGCAAAGGGCAGCTCGTAGTGGGCTGGTGACAATGGTGTTGAAACGGTCCATTTGGTTCACTGTCTCAAGAATGTTTATGCAAACTTGTCTGGGGTTCTCCTCGGGCCTAGTTCTTAACACATCATAACGCGCTTGAGCCGCCAACTCATTTGCATTGAATCGAACGAATTTCTTGGCCATCTAAAAGAAAACAACAAACAATTAGTATGAAACAGTGAAAAATTTCGAAGAAAACTTAAAACAGTCGGCTGAACACGACCCCGTGTTCAGCGGACACGCCCCGAGTTCGCCTGAATTTGGCTGGACATGCCCCGTGCTTAGCGAGCACGACCCCGTGTCCAGACGTCTGTTTCCCAAAAATCCCATTTTTCGACCTGGTCCCGAAAAATTGAAAATTTTTGGTCCAGTAGGGGCGGTTTTCCCCGAAAATGAAACCCCAAATGCCGTTTTTCCCAAAACAAACCGTTTACCCCTTCAATTTTATCTTTTTCGGTTCAAAAACAAGGGTTTGGTGTTTTCATGAGAAATCGGGCAAATCTACAAACAATACAAGTTGATTTACTTCCTATAACATGTATCTAGACTAATGCTAACAGATTTATGCAAAAAATTGAGGTTCGATCCGGTTCGAGTTGAAGAACCCTAGATTTTCCCCAAATTTTTGGTGCTTAAACTACATGCAAGTGCTTAATCTAACTACTTATGATGATAGAATCATACCTTGATGTTGTTAGAAGTAAGGGAAACGTCAAAATCTGCAGAAAAATTCGCCGGAACCAGAGAGTTTTTGGGGAAACGGGGCATGTGGAATGAAGAAACTTAATGAAAATGGGAGTTTTATCCTGACAGTTGCATGGACACGGCCCCGTGCTCGCTGAGCACGGCCCCGTGGACGGGCAAGTTTGAAATTATTATTATTTTTTTTAAAAAGCCACTCGTGTGAGTGCCCTGTTTCCCAAAACTTGGTTTTAGAGATCTTACCAATTCAGATGCTTTCCCGATTGTTCGTAACTTACTAGGTATGATGTTGATGCTTTTATTCTTCGACCGTTTGAAGCGAGATCTCTTCTTCCTTATCCTCAATGAATCCTTGATAGAACTTCAGCCGTTGGCCATTGACTTTGAATGGAATTCCATTCCGAGATTTAATTTCGACTGCACCGTGTGGGAAAATATGGGTGATGGAAAAAGGTCCTGACCACCTAGACTTTAATTTACCAGGGAATAATCGAAGTCGTGAATTAAACAATAGAACCTGATCTCCTACTCGAAATTCATTAGGTTTAATGTGTTTATCGTGCAAATTTTTCATTCTTTCCTTATAAATTTCAGAGTTAGAATATGTATAATTCCTTAATTCGTGTAATTCATTTAATTGGCAAAATCGATTTTTACCGGCAACTTCTAAGTCTAAGTTTACATTTTTAATTGCCCAGTAGGCCTTGTGAGCTATTTCTACTGGCAAGTAGCAACTTTTTCCATAGATGAGCTTATATGGGGTTGTACTTATTGTTGTTTTATAAGCACTTCGAAAAGCGCATAAAGCATCGTCTAACTTATCGGCCCATTCTTTTTTATTTAGCCACACAGTTTTTTCAAGTATTCTTTTTAAACCTCTATTAGTCACTTCGGCTTGCCCGTTTGTTTGAGGGTGATATGCCGTTGAAACCCGGTGATAGACCCCATACCTTGTTAAGATTTTTTCAAGTTGATGGTTCCAAAAATGGGTACCTCTTTCACTTATTAATGCTTTTGGTGTTCCCAAATGAGAGAATAGTCTCTTCAGAAATCTTACCATGACTCTCCCATCATTTGTTGGAAGCGCCTCGGCCTCGGCCCATTTAGACAAGTAATCTACCGCCACAAGTATATATTTGTTTCCTTTTGACGGTGGGAAAGTTCCCATAAAGTCGAGTCCCCACACATCAAAAATTTCACAAACAAGAATGCCATTTTGAGGCATTTCGTTTTTGGAAGAAATATTACCTGTTCTTTGGCAAGCGTCACATATCTTGACAAGACTTTGGGCGTCTTTGTAAATGGTTGGCCAGTAAAATCCTGAATCAAATACCTTTCGTGCAGTACTTGCGGCACCATGATGTCCTCCGTATGGACCTTCATGACAATGGCGGAGAATTCTTCTTGCTTCACTACCATGTACGCATAGTCGAATGAGTTGGTCGGCACACATTTGGAAAAGATAAGGATCTTTCCAAAAGTAATGTTTTACATCAGTAAAGAATTTCTTCCTTTGATGATGTGGCCAACCTTTTGCGACTATACCGCTAGCTAGATAGTTAGCATAGTCGGCTTGCCAGGGCTCTTCTTGGTACTCCACCATTTCCAGGGACTCCGTTGGAAATTTTTCATTGATTTGCTCGTCCCTGGTTGCCTCCAAAGCTGGGTCTTCTATGCGCGAAAGATGATCTGCTGCGGTGTTTTCTGCTCCTCTTTTGTCTTTTATTTCAATGTCGAATTCTTGGAGGAGTAGAATTCACCGAATCAAACGTGGTTTAGCATCCTGTTTCTTGAAGATATATCGAATGGCTGCATGATCTGTATAGACTATTGTTTTAGAAAGAACAAGATAAGAACAAAATTTATCAAAAACAAATACCACAGCTAGCAATTCCTTTTCTGTTGTTGTGTAATTTTCTTGTGCATCGTTAAGTGTTTTACTAGCATAATAAATTGGGTGAAAACGCTTATCTTTTCTTTGTCCCAAGACGGCACCAACTGCAAAGTCACTTGCATCACACATGATTTCGAAAGGTAATTTCCAATTAGGCGCTATCATGATAGGTGCATTGACTAAAATTTCTTTTAGGGTCAGAAATGCTTGGTTGCAATCCTTGTCAAAGATGAAAGGGGCATCTTTTTCAAGTAATTTTATTAGAGGCCTTGAGATTTTGGAAAAGTCTTTGATAAATCGTCTATAAAATCCGGCATGCCCTAGGAAACTTCTGATAGCTCTAACGGAGGATGGGGGTGGTAATCGAGAAATAGTGTCTATTTTGGCTCGATCTACCTCCATTCCTTCGCTTGAGATTTTGTGACCGAGTACTATTCCCTCTGTTACCATGAAATGTCATTTTTCCCAGTTAAGGGCGAGGCTAGTTTCTTCACATCGGGATAGCATTCTTTCAAGGTTATCGAGGCATTGGTCGTATGAATCTCCAAAGATAGAAAAGTCGTCCATGAAGACTTCTAGTGTCTTTTCTATTATGTCATGGAAGATGGCCACCATGCAACGTTGAAAGGTTGCGGGGGCATTACATAGACCGAAAGGCATGCATCGATAAGCAAAAGTTCCATAGGGACATGTGAATGTTGTCTTTTCTTGGTCTTCGGGTGCTATCGGAATTTGAAAGTAACCTGAAAAACCATCCAAGAAACAATAAAATTTATGACCGGATAATCTTTTTAGCATTTGATCAATAAAAGGCAAAGGAAAGTGATCTTCCTTGTTGCCTCATTTAATCGACGATAATCTATACATACCCTCCATCCTGTGACGGTTCTTGTTGGTATTAATTCATTCTTCTCATTAGTAATTACCGTCATACCTCATTTCTTTGGAACTACTTGGACGAGACTTACCCAAGGAATATCGGAGATAGGATAAATAAGTCCGGCGTCAAGCTATTTGATGACTTCGTTTTTAACCACTTCTTGGACATTTGGATTTACTCTACGTTGTGGTTGTATTACCGATTTATAGTCATCATTCATTAAAATTTTGTGCGTGCACATGGAAGGACTTATGCCTTTAATATCTACAAGCTTCCAAGCGATCACATTTTTGTGTTTTTTCAAAAGTGAAATTAATTTTTCTTTTTCTAAACTAGTTAATTTTGACGAAATAATTACAGGTGATTTACCATCTTTGTCTAGAAAAGCATATTCCAAACCTTTTGGGAGTTCTTTGAGCTCAAGAGGTGGGTCCTTAGGAGACTCCTTATTTGGTTGCTCATTTCGATCAAGAACCACAAAAGTTTGTTCTATGGTGACCTCTTCTTCAACAAAGTGGTCAATTTCTTCTCTTGTATCGGGTGGTTCATCTTCATCTTCAATTAGGGGTTCATTATTGCCGAATGGATATTTCATTGAACGCTCAAGATCGTCACTCTTTTTAAACGTCGCTAATTGAATAGATAGATTGTTGCACTTCCGGTTTTTCAAAGCTTCGTGGGTTTTTACAAAAGGTTGTCCCAACACTAGAGGAGCGTCATCAAGGATGACAAAGTCGGTTGGGATTACCATTTGGTTGGTTTGGACCAAGACATCCTCAACTACCCCTATTGATTTTATTACTTTTCGATTGGATAGAAAAATGGGTATTTGAAGTGGAGAAAAATCACCAATACTTAATTTTTCGAAAATATAGTTTGGCATTATATTAACACAAAGATCTTTATCGATTGTGATATTACTAATAAAGGAATTTTGAAAAAAAAACATGGAACCGGTGTAATGTTAATTTCAAATGGATCTTCTTTTATTAGCGAAGTTTGATTATTTGTTAACTTAATGCTTACCGTTTCATCAATTTTAGTGTTAGTGTTTAACTCTTTTAAAAACTTAGCATGAGTGGGAACTAAACAATGATTTTCGAAAGAAGGTGACAAGAGATTAATTTCTTAAAATTAGACTCTTCTTGAATTTTAACGTTGTCAGACTCACCTTTTTCGTTGTTTAACTCATGTGCCGGCTTTTCACTTATTTGTTCCTCCATTTTTACATTTTCAACTATCTCTTCTTTATTACGAGTTAATTCTTCTCTTGCGCGGGACTCCTCTTCCCTTGCGCGAGATTCTTTTATGCATCGTTCGATAGTTTTAATGTGCTCTATTATCCTATCGGCTTTGTCGGTGATAGAGTAAGGATCGGGATCCTCAAAGTTCGAATCCGGATGTTCGATCCTTTGTTCCTCATAATACTCATAGGAAGTAGATGGTTCACACCATTGTTCTTCATTGTAAGTATATGATGGATAAGAGTCGTAATTTTGTTCTTCATAATACTCATATGAGGTGGGTTGTTCACGCCATGGTTCCTCATAATAAGCATACGAAGGTGGTGGCTCATATCTTGGTTCCTTAAAATAGGAGTATAAGGGAGAAGGTTCATACCTTGGGTCTTCATAGGATGTGTATGAAGTTGATGGCTCGTACCTGGGCTCCTCATAGTAGGTGTATGAAGTGGATGGTTGAAATAAGTCACAATATTGTACCGAGTGAGGGTCACCGCAAGTGGTGCAATAATCTTCCCTATAATCATCCTCCTCATAGGTATAGTTGTAACCTCCTGAGTATTGATCCATAAGAATCACTCAGCAAACCACAACAGAGTCTCGAGACCAGAAAACAAAAATAAAAACAGAAACAGAGGCTGGACACGGCCCCGTGTTCAGTGAGCACGGCCCGTGTTCAGAATCTATATCTGGGCGTTTTAATAAAAGTGACTGGTTTTGTGGAGCACGGGGCATGTTCAGTGAGCACGACCCCGTGTTCAGACTCTGTATCTAGGTGTTTTATAAAAAAAAATGCAGCACGGCCCCGTGTTCAATGAACACGGCCCCGTGTTCAGGCTACTGTAATCGCAAAAACTAACTAAAATGCAGAAAAATGCGCGCGTTTTAAAAAAGTTTTGAAAAACTGATTAGGCCGTCGATTTTAAGCTTTCTTAAATTCCTTGTGTCCCCGGCAGCGACGCCAAAAACTTGATGCGTGTCGAGTGTGATATATATATTTTAAGCCTTTTTTCACGCTTTAGTCAAGTTTTAAATTTATAAAACACGATATTTACTAACACTAAACACACATATGGGCAAGTGCACCCATCGTGAGCGTAGTATAGCGTTGGTAAGATACCGAGGTCATCCAAGGACACAAGAGCTTTTAGTACCGGTTTATCCTCAACGTGTAATCAAATCAAAAATTTAGAAATGGGTTTTTAAACAAGGAAATAAAACTAACTAAAATGCTGAAAATAAAAATAAAACAGATAGACAAGATGAATCACTTGGATCCGAATCGCCTTAGTGTAACCTTTGATGATTTCCGCACTTTTGCACTTTTTAAGAGATTATCTTAGTTATAGTAGTAGGCCTCTCTTTTGAAGGTGACGTTACCCTCAACCCAGTAGTTTGAGTCAGCAAGGATACAATCCTAAAGGGTTGGATTATTGAAAGATAATTAATTAAGTTATTAATGCGTAATGTGGTAGGATTACCTAGGTTGGAATCCCATGTGTTGTCAGTTATCTTTCTACCGAACTTAATAGTTAATATCAAAATCTAACCCTAAATCCCTAATTCCTAAAACAATACTCATAAACTGATTGTTCGAACTTCGAAGATCTGCATATCGCCGCTGCAAGTTAGTAAAGTGTATTGCTTTAGTTAGTAAAGTGTTGGACATGTTTTAATTAAGTTAGGATTTATTTTTATTAAGCGAAACCTTATAATTCAATCGAGCGAAACTGAGTGAAAACGATCTGCTTGATTTTAGTTTGGATTTGATAAAAACCGAGCGAAACCGAGCAAAAACGATCCAATTGATTCAAATTCAATCCGAGCATGAGCATCACTTTTGTGCTCGGTTTTGCAAATTCGATCGGATCAGATCGGATAGGTTGTAATTCAATCCGAGCATAAGCATACCCTCGATCGGATCGGATCGGCTCATGAACACCCCTACCACCACCACCACCACCACTCACCACCACCTCTCACCACCACCTCTCACCACCACCTCTCACCACCACCACCACCACCACCACTCACCACCACCACCACCACCACTCACCACCATCACTCACCACCGCCACCACCGCCGGCCACCACCACCGGCCACCACCACTACTCACCACCACCACCACCACTCACTACCACCACTCACTGGCTACCACCATTACTCACCACCACCACTCACCACCACCACTCACCACCACCACTCACTAGCCACCACCACTACTCACCACCACCACCATCACCACTCACCACCACCACTCACCGGCCACCCCCATCGGTGTAGCACTCCGCGTTTTCATAAATTTCCTAACTTAGAAATAGAGACTAGAAAATCTATTTTTAGAAGCTTATCCCTTTCAAAAATCACAATCCGTTGTATCAACGAAACATCTCTATCCTTAATTTAATCCGTTATAATTAGGTTTATTTATTAATTGTTTAACTAATTAAATTAATTAATTTTACAATTTAAAAGTTTAATTTTATAATAAACTAGTTAGTCTCGTTAACTTTTAAAGTTGGTAAATGCAAACTAACTTAGTTTGTTAATTGTAAAGCTATTGTTCCTTAAAAAACATAAGTTAACCTAACTAAATAAAACCACAGGGACTAAATGTGCAAATTCTGAAACTATTAAATCAGTTAAAACAAAATAAATAGGACTGCCCCAAACCCTAGCCGACACACACACACACACACACCGGACTCTCTCCCTCTCCCGTTCAGACACCGGTGACCGGATTCTTTTCCAACGTCGATCTCCGGCCAGCTACACACCACCACAACCTTCTCCTTCCTCACCCACACCCCTCTGTTTCCTCCCGTTCCCTCCCTACAACCGCGACAAACAAAAGCAGTCAGCCACCACCCTCTGGTGGTGGCACACGACAGATCCACTTACACGCGACGCACACACACCCCTTTTACTCCTCTCCTTCTCTGGTCTCCCTAAACCGGTAACATATTAGGGGTGGCGGCGCCGCTCACGGCGGCGGCGACGGATGTGGATGGCTGAACAACGGCCCCCACTCATTCTCACCTTGTTCTCGGGTCCGGCCGGCCACAGCCGTGTCCGACGATGACGGACGACAGCGGTTGAGGTACGAGTTTCGAGTATTATTCGGTTACATCTCAGTTTTAATTCAAGTCGGATTCTATTTTGAAATTTTCTTTCAGATTCGTTCAACCCGGTTCCGGTTTGGATTCTAATACAGGTTGTGTGTCGACTTCAGTCTGTTTCTGATTCTGGTTCAGGATTGGGTTCAGTTCCGGTGACGAACAGGAACGAAGACAGTGGAGGTGGCAATACGGTTCGAGTTTGATTTGAGCATGTTATGGTTCAGTTTTTTTAGTATCTCGGGCTAAACGGTCAACTCGTTTAACTGCCGGGTGATGCGTGTCGAGTGTGATATATATTTAAGTATATTTTAATCTCTTTTTAATACTTTAGTGAAGTTTTAAATTTATAAAACACGATATTTACTAACACTAAACAAACATATGGGCAAGTGCACCCATCGTGAGCGTAGTATAACGTTGGTAAGATACTGAGGTCGTCCGAGGACACAAGAGCTTTTAGTACCGGTTTATCTTCAACGTCTAATCAAATCAAAAATTTAGAAAAGGGTTTTTAAACAAGGAAATAAAACTAACTAAAATGCTGAAAATAAAAATAAAAATAAAAACAGATAGACAAGATGAATCACTTGGATCCGACTCACCTTTAGTGTAACCTTTGATTATTTCCGCACTTTTGCACTTTTTAAGAGATTATCTTAGTTATAGTAGTAGGCCCCTCTTTTGAAGGCGACGTTACCCTCAACCCAGTAGTTTGAGTAAGCAAGGATACAATCCTAAAGGTTTGGATTATTGAAAGATAATTAATTAAGTTATTAATGCGTAATGTGGTAGGCTCTTCTTTTGAAGGTGACGTTACCCTCGGCTAAGTAGTTTGAGTCAGCAGGGATACAATCCTAAGTAGCCGGGTTAAAGTAGTAATAGTAGTTTACATATGAGGGGATCAAGGAGTTCGAATCCCCGCCATTCTATACCAGTGGGTATTGAAGGAGGTCCTACTAAACTTGACCCAGGTCCTTGCAGGATCTATACACTGAACAAGGCAAGACGCTTACCAAACCATCCACTTAACCCCCGACAAGGTAGCCAACATATCTCCATATAGACCGTGGAGATATGAATGGTGTAAATTTTTATTTCATATAGACAGTAAAATAACGCCATGACACCACGGATAAATGATAAGGAAGTTTCACCTTCAACATAAGAAACTAGTTATTAAAGTCATTAATACATAACCAAATTGTAGGTCCCTCGGAGGTTGAGGTTAAACCTTATCCTTGTTATGTTTAACACACTAGCAAGTGCGGAATCCAAGCTAGAGTGCAAACCGGTAGTTTATATGAGAACACAAGCTACAAAGAGAAAGGTAGACACACGAGATATCAAAGTTTTCTCTTGTATTTCAGTGGACACGGTTACAGCCCTTGACAAACTGAAAATACGCTCTCTACAAGACTAAGTTCACTCCTATCTCACACACTCACCTGTTATGAAGTGAACACATTACATGAGTATTTATATCCCTCACAGCTCGTCTGGTCGAAGGATCAGATAGACTGATCGAAAGATCATCTATCGATCTCAAACCTATAGAAGGATCCACATATACCTCGAAGGATGATATCCTTCGAGGTCCATCTATATCCATCGAAGGTTTATCCTTCGAGCTCATCGAAGGATATAAACAATCCTTCGATGACTCATCCTTCGACCCAAACATCTTACAAACCATGTTCTAACTGTTTGGCCAAGTCAAACCAGGAGGATGGTTGACTTGGTCAAACTTACATCGAACACACATAATAACAAACCTAAGACGTAACTCAGACTAACACAAGACATCGTTTTGTATCATGACAAAATACAGACAAAGTACAGACACAAGTGCACCAACAAACTCCCCCTTGGCTGTAGCTTTGTCTCGATCTTCGTGTCTTCAAGTCTTTGACGTCCTTTCAAGTCTTCAATGTCGGAGGATCTTTAAAGTCTTCACGTCTTGAAAGCAGAAAGTGTACCAACAAACTCCCCGTTTCATGTAGGAAGTGTGTTGACAAACTCCCCCTTAACACAAGCTCCCCCTTGATTTATACTTGTGAAATACTTGTTCTTTATGAATTGAGATCCTTGTGGTGTTGATGATTGTCAGCGGCAACTCGATCATCTTCATCACTTGAGTGCCTTCATGTCGTGTCTTCATTCCGAAGCTTGTCATCGACCATGTTCTCCTTGCCTTTAGAATCTGCACATGCAAGAAATCTAAACGCGTAATGAGAACAACTGCTTGGAATATCATAAATAAACGACACACATGTGACCATTGCTCAATCAACTACCGTCCGACAGTTTGAAAGTTTAACAAATTTATCAATTTTAGTTTTTAACTTTCAAAACTTGCAAATTCTGACCATTTATGAAGATTTAGTCGATTTTGGTTTTCAATCAGGTTTCAGGTAACGAAGACTCGAGCTCCAACATCGTATGATCGAAAATAAAATAGAAATAAAATCTTTTTGGCTTTTAGAAAGTTTATATTAAAACACACCTAAAATCTTTTTGGTATTTTTGAATATCTCAAATGTAAAGACTGAAAGCAGTAAATAAATATATACAAAGATGCAGAAACTGAAAGCGTTAAATAAATATTTACAGACATTCTTTTTGCGAGTTTCGAGGGTAAGAGAATCATATCAGTGTACGGTCATGCCAAAACGCTCTTGTTGTTCTTTTAGTTAACATTAAGATAAGCATCCTATAACGATTATCGGTATTGTTGTCCACTTAAGCTCAACTTATCAGATGTAATCATGTTTAGGGGATACGTTAAGGTATGATTTATACTTACCGACCGGTGTTCATCCACATCACGACACATTCCCGTATCAAGGTATGCACGAGGGTTCATCTTACCGGTGAGTATACCGATTATCATCTGTTTGACCGTATATGATGTGAGATACTCACTTATTTTGATTGAAAACAAGCCCTATGTGATAGAATCACTTATTGATGAGGAACTTGATTTTCGATGCATGAGGGCACAGGAGCAAGTCCGTGAACAGGTCAGTACTTTCGTACAGCAGAGAGACGAACTTGACTCCCGGATAAATGTGATATATTATCACTTATTTTGTGGACATGTGATTGTTGATCACTTATTGAGGTCGTATGCAATATGTACACGTATGTATGGTATCATGGAAGATCTAGACTTGCGTCCCCGTTATTTTCCGGTAAAAGATACAACCAAGATACCCAGATGATAAGCAGCATAAAGACCGAATATCTCAGAACCTCGGCAATCTCTCAAACGAAATTTCGGTACTAAGACCATATGCCAATGAGTGGTTCCCACCTGATCTTCAGTCGATTTAAGTTTATATCACCCTGCACACTTTAAAATGATTGTGAGCCTACCGATACATCTTATATAGAGCTGCTTATCGTTTTTCAGTTTAGGTTTAAAGAGGTTTGGACAGACCACTGATGTACTATCATTTTCTCTTTTGCTCGCCAGGAAACTCATTCTATTGTTTTTGTGTTTTTGAAATTTTTCGATGTTTTTGGATTTTCAAATTTGGATTTACTCCCCCTAAAATCAATAAACTAAGACAAATTTAAAACACAAAGGTATTTACAAAAATGATTTTCCGATGTTGGTTAACTCGTGTTTTACCTCAATGCCGTTTACCAAAATTAATTTTGAATCAGAAATAATGTATCGAATTTTGGAAAAATCAGTTGGCATGTCGGTAAGCAGTGCGGACCATGACAACATTGATGAGTTTCATAGTGAAACAATCACGTGTGAGGTGATATTCGAGATCAACGTGTCTGGTCAAAGAGTGCTGTATGAGATGATAATAATTCATAAAGCAGCTAAAATATCGACAAGTACAGGAGAGATTAGAAATTCAAAACCGTATCCTGCAACTGCTTCGTGCATTGCCAGGAATCTGAGTGCTCTCCCAAACTGGATAACCACCCGTTGTGGACTTCAAAGTCGATTTTTGTAGCTACTGAGAAATCTCTTCACAGCAACAAGATCATAAACCTTTGGGTCCGACTGGTCTTCCACATTGCACCAGCGAAGGTTTTTGTCTTTCTCTTGAGAAGTAGTGTGCGGTTGTTCAATCCATGCTAAGGCATCCGCACACCCGGTTGGTTTGTTCAACAAACACATTTTCTTCAATCACACCGCGAAGAAATGTACACTGCACGTTCATCTTATTGATTTTGAACTTCAAACGTGCTGCAGGTGCGTACTTTTCATTGAAATCTTTTCTGAGGACCCAATCAAAAACCATAACAACCAAATTTCAGAACATATTTTTCATCTGGTCGAATTTTTCAACTTCATTCAACCACATTCTTTCACCAGACATTTTTGTCTTCTTTTATCCTCTCTCCATCAAAGGCAACAATATTCTCCTTGGTTACAACAATGTTTCGGAGCCTAATGTCGCCGATCTTGTGCATGGACACTCCACTATCAACAATCCTAAGACTATCAATAGTTCCTCCTGGAACATCCTACACACTCATTCAGAGATTAGTTGAAGAGGGGGACCCAAGCCTTTGTGGACTTGGGTCGTCCTTGATCATCAAGGAAAGTGATTTCAATCACCTGATGATTAGGAAAAAGAACCTGTGGTGCTCCCCCTGATTGAATTACCTGCTTTTGCTTCCAAGCTGTTTGTCCTTTACCAGTATTTGAATTTATTGTTTTAGCATTTACTGGTTTTACAGTTTCAGATTTTGCTTGTACAGGTTTTTCTTCTTTGACCTCTGATTTTAAGGCCTTTTCAATTACCTTTTGATTCTTTTGCTTTAACTTCTTTTCCCTTTCTTTCAAGACACGTGGGTCTTGTTTCGGGGAAACTGATCGTTTTCGGTAATCGATTTCTTGGGGAGCACTCGTTTTTGACTTCAGCTTTTGCACGTGTGGGCAATATCTTACAATATGCCCAACTGTCCCACATTCAAAACATGTTCTCCGCTCTACAAACTTCGGAGAAACATGTTGATGACCAGACGGAGAACCAGACAATGAACTTTGTGATCTAGACGTGCTTGGACCTAAATCACATCCGTTGGTGTGTTGGTTGTAATTATTCTGATCATTTCGTTTTAAAATTCTAACTTGTTTTACAAAATCAACGTTAGATTTATCCTGAAATGTTTCAAGTTTGTCTGAACCCGTGGATCCAACAAAGTTCATTTTCGGTTCTCGTTTCTTACAGGAGCTCTTTTGTTTTGCACCTTTTGTTGTTGAACCTTAAGTTGCTCAACCTTTAATTGTTGAATTTTAGGTTGTGCAGCCTTAGGTTGAGTAGCCTTAGACTGTTCAACTTTAGGTTGTTGAACCTTTGGTTGTTCAGTCTTAGGCTGCTGAACTTTAGGTGCTTGAACATTCTTGTTCTGAGCCTTCTTTCCCTGTACCTTACCCTTTCCGGAGTTGACTTGTTGTTTTTGCTCAATTGGTAGTTTTTGGTTTCCGTATTGTTTTCTAATTTGATCACACGGAATTGGATCACATTGAGTGACGGTAACTTTGCCACTTTTGTTCCCCAAAAACTTATCAGTGCATCCTTCAAAAATTTGCTCAATTAAATCTTGATTTACATTTTTAATTGGAAAATCTTTGTTAGAGTAGATTTTGCTATCTCCTTTGAGCGTGTACAACAAGTTATTCCCTTCACGGCTAGATACAAGGGACTCCATGGCTTTTGACATTTCAGTCTTACTCGGTTTCACTGGTGGATCACACAGGATGTGATTCTCGATTGGAATATCTGTTGTAACCGAGTTAGACTGTTGTTTCACAATTTCTTCAGATTCATCATCCGAAGAATCAGCATCCTCAACAATGGGAGGACTCTGTTCCTTAACACACGATGAATCTGTCACATTCTCAGATTCTGATTGACCCGAGGATGATGTACCAGTTGTGAACCCGAGGCATGCTGCAAAGTCATCTAGACCGAGTGGCACAGTAGGTTCAAAATGGGGCATATCCTCGTCATCAGGCAATTTGGAGTAATTGTGATTCATTGGGGGAGGACATGATTTGAATCCAATACATTTTGCATCCCCCTTTTTCTTTTGAACGTCAATGATGTGATCCAATACATAGCGGGAATTGGAATAGCTTTCCAGTTTCTGCTTAATTGTCTCACATTCACATCGAGCTGTTGCCAACTCTACCATTTGCTTTTCAATTGTGTCAATAAGATTATTGTTAGCATGTTGTTTTCGCAAAACAGCCTTTTGTAATTCTGAAACATCATGTCTTAATGACGCAATTGTTGCTTTAAATTCCTTTTCATTTCTGGTTAAAAACAAGTTAGCTTCAGTTGCTTTAGAAAGATCTACAATCAATTCTTGATTGTGTTTGTATGTGATTTCAAACTGACTTTCCTTTTCAGCATATTTTAAACACTTTGCACATTCAATAGGAACAGAAATAGAGTCAGAATTAGTATCACATACCTGAGAAGTCTGACCTTCTACGTGAGCCATAAAGGCTGTATGAAAAGAAAAAGATCCATCTTCAGAGAAGAACTGAGCAAGCTTCTCGGAAGTTCCAGCAGATTTCTGGCAAAGAATAGATCTCCTCTTGCATAATGCTTCAGCTTCAGCCAAAAGCTCATCAACTTCCAAATCTAAAGCATCACTTGATAAATCACCAGCATCAAGTGATTCCCCATCCATGCTCCCACTATAACCCGAACTATCTTCATCTTCTGAAGATTCACCAGCAGACACGGGTTCTACTACCTTCTCAATCACTTTAGCATAACATGCTGTTCCACCATTTCCTCCTTCTCCAAGTTGAAGGTTCCAATTGCAGATTTCATCAGCTTGAACAACCAATCCTCTGTGGGGATTAGTGTTTGTGTATCCAGATGCATTTCCTCCAACGGGAACTATTGATCTGTCAGAATTGTTGTTCAGTTGCTGTTGTGGCTGTCCTTGATTCCTGAAGGGATTCTGATTTCCTTGCTTAGGTGGCTTCTGACACTCCCGCTTGAAGTGACCCTTTTCACCACAATTGAAGCAAGTGACATCATTCTTATCAAAACCATACTTGGTGTTGTTGTTGCTATTCAAGTTGGTTCTCCCCGTCCTTTCCATAAACTCCTTTGCTCTTCGAATTGCACTAGCAAGAGCCCATTTGATATCCATCATTTCAAACTCTTCTCTATCCACTTGCTGATAATCTTCATTGGTTAGATTGATATTCCCAATCTGACCTGCGACCAATCCACAATAAGCACTAACCAAGGTGTTCAACATCTCCATATGCTCCTTGGCTATTTCGACACTGACTTTGGAAAAGTTGGAAGTGTCTAATCTGACTGTGTTCGGATTGGAAGTGGCTTGAAAGTTTGAAGAGCTTCCATAAAACCCTTGCTGTTGCGGTTGTTGCTGTTGAGCTCTGCTTGGGTCTAAGAAAGGCGGTGGTGTGAATTGCTGAGCTGTCGGTTGCACATCCTGTTGTAGAGAAGAAGAATCTGGTCTTGAATACATCGTGTATGCTGAAGGATCAAACTGATTTGTTGTGGAAGGTCCGGTGTTTGAGATGAAGGCTGTTTGAAGCTTCGCATGTTGAGAGGCTGGTTTTTCTCCACTGATACCTCCTGCAATCCCATAGTACATCTCTGGATTTTGAGGAGTTAGTGTTCTTTTTGCCTTAAGCTTTTCTTCTACATCCTTGTTCTCCAATTTTTGAATTAACTCATAAACGGTGATTGTGTCTAGAACACCATTTTCTTTGAGAATTTCAAGATAACTGCTCCACTTTGCTGGTAAGCTATCAGCGAATCTCTTCACCATTTCTTGTGGAGTGGCAGTGACTCTAAAAGCAAACATCTCGCTCAACAAGTGATGGAACCTTGTAGATAACTCTGCCAAAGTCTCATTCTCCATACACGTGAATCCTTCAAACTCTTTCTTCAGTAATTCTTGCTTGATCTTTCTAGATTGAGCATTTCCTTCACATCGTAACGTGAGCATATCCCACAAGCTTTTAGTAGTCGTGCAGTAAACAAACTGGTGGTAAATGTCTTTGTGAAGAGCTTGTGTGAGAATCATGAATGCTTTCTTTTCTAACTCAAATTTCTTCTTATCATCATCAGACATAGTGCTGTAAGTTTGTGGATTAGATCCTGCAACTTCCAAATCATTTTCAAATGCGGTGAAGAAGCACATCCATAGATCTTGACCTTGCCCCTGAACATAAGTTCTCAGCCTTTCTTTCCACCATCCCCAATCATTGATGTGATTTAGCTTTGGCGGTTTTGTGCTTGTACCAGTTTCACTGTCGTTCTGCATCATAGCTTGAATGCTGCTGCTTTGATTTGTGACCAATGCCCATTGATTTGCAGTTATCATTGCAGCTTGAGGTGGGGCAATAGCCTGCATCCATGCAGTTTTGTTGAAATCTGACGCAGATTGCGTAGCTGATGATTGCGTAGCTGATGATTGTGGAGTCAAAGTTGTTTGAGTCCACGCGGTTGGATCCCACTGACTGTTTGTTCCCATTTTGTAAAGAAAATTAATATATTAAGTGAAAATTGATTTAAAATTTGAAAACAAGTTTTCCCTTTTTAAAAAATGTAATTTTCACAAACTATGTTAATATCTCGAATGATAACAACCAGCCGAAGGATCCTTGATCGAAAGACCTGAAAAACACAAACTTGTTAAACTTAAACAGACTAGAATCGAAGGAACAGAACTTGTTCGAATGATCAACAGTGTTCGAAAGATCACTGTTGAGTTTCGAACAATGATTTCGAAAGACTCTCCAATCGTAGGATCCTTATCTTTCGAATAAGAGCTGTAGATCGAAAGATATATCCTTCGAAAAGATTCCTTGGATCGAAGGATAAGTCACAGACTTCGAAGGATGTTCGAAGGATGATTATCTATCGAACCTCCTTTGATCGAAAGATGATCTTTCGACTTCGAAGGATATCCTTCGATCTGTACTGACACAGTTGACAAAAGTGACAGGTTGGTGAAAAGGTGATTGGTTGGTAGAAAACTTTCGGCAGAAAGTATGCTCAGACCATACCTTTTACCAAAACCAAGATTTGACTAATAAAATATTACTTAAAAAGAAAGGTTCTTATCCAGAAAACCGATCACCGGAGTAAGCCGAAATTTGGCCGGAAATTACCAAACTTCTTAAAAACAAGTTTTTAAGTTACCCAACCCGTCCTTTAACACACCCGGTTAGTTTAGAACACGTTTTTACGTCTAGAAATGAGAGAAAAACACTAAAAACGGGTGCTAAACCATGTGAGTTTTTGTCCAAACACTACAAAGTCTTGTATAAACTCGGTTTTTAACAAGGAAAAGAGCCACGGCTCTGATACCACTTGTAGGTCCCTCGGAGGTTGAGGTTAAACCTTATCCTTGTTATGTTTAACACACTAGCAAGTGCGGAATCCAAGTTAGAGTGCAAACCGGTAGTTTATATGAGAACACAAGCTACAAAGAGAAAGGTAGACGCACGAGATATCAAAGTTTTCTCTTGTATTTCAGTGGACACGGTTACAGCCCTTGACAAACTGAAAATACGCTCTCTACAAGACTAAGTTCACTCCTATCTCACACACTCACCTGTTATGAAGTGAACACATTACATGAGTATTTATATCCCTCACAGCTCGTCTGGTCGAAGGATCAGATAGACTGATCGAAAGATCATCTATCGATCTCAAACCTATCGAAGGATCCACATATACCTCGAAGGATGATATCCTTCGAGGTCCATCTATATCCATCGAAGGTTTATCCTTCGAGCTCATCGAAGGATATAAACAATCCTTCGATGACTCATCCTTCGACCCAAACATCTTACAAACCATGTTCTAACTGTTTGGCCAAGTCAAACCAGGAGGATGGTTGACTTGGTCAAACTTACATCGAACACACATAATAACAAACCTAAGACGTAACTCAGACTAACACAAGACATCGTTTTGTATCATGACAAAATACAGACAAAGTACAGACACAAGTGCACCAACACAAATAAAAAGTGCGAAAAGATTAAAAATAAAAAGTATTACACTAAATGCTTGTCTTCACCAAGTGATGTAAGAGGCTTAGGAAAACATGGCCTTTGATTGTCAAGAACTCTTACGATCAATCTTGGATCCCGAGACTACTACACACACTCTATGATGGATGATGGATGATGGTGGTGGTTGTGGGTTGTGATGGTGGTGGTGGGTGGGTGAAGTGTGAGAGAGGTGGTTTGCCAAGGGATGATTTACACGTGAGCCAAGCACCCCTATTTATAGCCTGCACAGAAGCCCGGACACGGCCCCGTGCCCGTTGGGCACGGCCCCGTGTCCACCCGTATTCTCTTTCTTCATTAATTGCAGTTTGTCTGCATTAGTTGACCACGCCCCCGTGTCCGCTGGGCACGACCCCGTGTGCAGAAGCGTATCTGTACTATTAAGATTTGCCTAGATTCCGCGAATCTTAGCGTTGACCACGGCCCCGTGTCCCCTGGCCATGCCCCCGTGTTGGGAAATAGAAGCTTCTACAGCTTTGTCTTTTCTGCAGACACTTGGGCATGCCCCAGTGTTCAATGAGCATGGGGCGTGTTCAGCCTTCTGATGTCTTGTTTTTGCTTGGGAAGATACTGTTAAGGGGTCGGGCATGCCACGTTTATTCCTTTTCTTGTATTATTGTTAGATTTGGCTGTATTTTTGCTTCTTTTGTTCATTTAAGCTCATTTATCCCTGAAAATACAAAAGGAAGACAAAAGCACACTTTTCCAACATTAGTACTAAAAAAGCTTAGTTTTATGCCTCATTTGATGTAATTTATATGTTGCATTTTACACACATCACCGGGTCAAACTCAGTCAAAGCTGGTCAACTGGAGTCGCGGTTCAGTCTCGTTTCAGGTTCGGGTCAGCGAGTTAAACACAAGCCACGGTATAATAATGTCGCGAATATTATTTATATTGTTCTATTTTATATCTAAATATTGTTTTAATCGCGAACTCTATGTCCCTTGTAACAAAATATAAACATATATATAAATATATTGTTTCGTTTATTGTTTGTTGAATTTTGAAAATAATAATCAACACCTTGTTGTCGGGATCGTCCGAAAATAGAGAAAACTCTGCCCGTTTTCGTATAAACCGGTAAAACGAACGTGTTAAATTCTTAAAGCGAAACCTATCAAATTCGATTAACTTTTATAAAATAGATACAAATATATATTTATTTGACATCATTTCAACAATACTCTTGATAAGACTCAATTTATAACTTTTTTTCATAAACTATATAAAATATATATGAATATATACATCTTTATATCAACTGGTTGTACTTGAAATTCCAATTCAAATCCTCCGTCATAATCCCGATTACTCATACACCTTCGTTTGCCCATATAGGGTGACCTTGGTGTTCCATCCTCCTAATCTTACGCTCGTCAATACTTGAATAATCAAAAGACTTAGCAATTATGTGAGTATACTTGTCCCATTTTACCGTTTTCACACTTTTGGGTGTAACATGTTATTATATACAAAACACACTTAATATACATATTCTTATGCAAATGTACAACAAACAATCCAATACATGATTACTATTTGTTATGCTTGATTCGTGTTTTCTGGACCATACTTATGTGATGAACTTGTCATTAGCTTCGTATGAGCCTCCATTTAACATGTATAGTGCTATAAGAGTAATGCACCACCCGTAGACTAGTGGTCATGTTAAATTTCATTCATACTTGCGTAAAAGAGGGTTGACTTGTAAATCGCATGCCAGTTTAATACGTTAATCTTGATAACTAGGTTTGCCATGTGGATTGTTCCTTACTATTTTATTACTTATATTCTACGCACCAAACTTGTATGCTAGCCAATACTTTTTGTATTGAACTACACTTTTAAAACATGTTGCAGGTTTAGCGGTGATGTTGGTGATGCATGGAATCTAGTAGGATGCTTAGATGCACACTTTAAATTTGTATTCTTATTGTATTGTAATTCGTTACTCATGTTGTATTTATTTCAAATCTTTGTAATTGACTCCTTGGAAATGAAATGGAAATTTATTATTTAAATACTTGTCACAAATAGTGTTATGAAGTCTCTTGCAATCTCGTATTCGTCTCACTCCGATGTTTCCGCCATCGGTTGGGGTGTGACAATCGGCCACCACCACTACTCACCACCACCACTCACCGGCCACCACCACCACCACTCACGGGTCAATAACCTAGTGTTATTGTAAAAATCTAGCGAATAAACATCCTATAAAACTTATGTCTTATGACTCAAATATCAAGTGTCCTATTACGGTGTATTATAATAACACCATAATGATTAAGCGTCCTAAAAAGGTTAAAGTTATAAGACCCTAGTGTCAAGTGTCCTATTAAGTTATGTTATAATAGAACTCTAGCGAATAAACGTCCTATAAAACTGATGTTTTATGACTCAAATATCAGGTGTCCTATGACAGTGTATTATAATAACACCACAATGATTAAGCGTCCTGTAAAGGTTAAATTTATAAGACCCAAGTGTCAAGTGTCTTTTTAAGTTATATCATAATAAAACTCTAGCGAATAAGCGTCCTATAAAACTAATGTTTTATGACTCAAATATCAAGTGTCCTATTACGGTGTATTATAATAACACCACAATGATTAAGCGTCCTATAAAGTTTAAAGTTATAAGACCCAAGTGTCAAGTGTCCTATTAAGTTAAGTTCTAATATGACTTCGACTAGAAAGGGTCCTATAACACTAAACATTTATGACTTAAGTACAACGTGTCCTATTAAGTTATGTTATAATAGGACCCCAGATGATCAAGTGTCCTAATAAAGTACCACATAATGGGACACTAACAATTAAATGTCTTATAAAGTACTTTATTAGGATCTATATTTTAAGTGTCCTAATAAATTATATGATAATAGGACCCCAAAAAATCATTCATCCTATTAAATAGTTTTTAGGACACTGGTTTAGTAGAGTATATTATAAAAAGGACCCCAAAAGTCCATTAGTCCTATTAAATGGTTTTTTAGGACCCTCTTTTACAAGCATCCCACAGAAAAGGTCCTAAAAAGGCATTTTTATTGTAGTGTATGGTTTGATTCTTGAATCTTTCCATGATTTTTTTTATTATTCAAGCATTTTGGTTGATGATTATGTATTATTGTAAGCCTAAGGGCAAAAAACACTAGTATTCCTTGCTTAATAACAACCATTAGTATGTTAATTATGTTTGTAATGACACTTGAAGCATTTTCTACGTTAATCCTTGATGATTAGTTTGCAACCTTGTTTATTGATGTTGAATTCCTGATTATAGTTAATTATCTTGGATGATTAGTATGTGGTTAGTTGAGATATTTGCAAAACAGAAGCTTAATTAATCATGTATTAGTAGACTTTGAACTTGTTTAACTAGTTTAACTTGTTTAAAATGTGTGCACCATGATACTAGAAATGGTTAGTGGTTTAATAAGGGGTAATTAATATTAATCAAGAACTCTTTCCCTCACGGAAGGACCTTAACGGGTTAAATGGTGTTGTTATGAATTCTTGACATAAGTTGTTAACTTATTTAGTAGTTTAGGCCAAAATTGCTTGCTTGGTGAATTTATGTTCAAGATTTGTAAAATGAACTCGGTTGTGATTTAATCTAGTTTATGCTTGTCTCGGTGGTTACATTGTATTTATCGGTGTCACTTTCCTTGATTAAGTGAAGTTAGAAAACTCCTAACGGATGACTAACTTTTCTTTTGGGGATTTCATAGACATTTGTCGATTGGGCGTTAAAGAACAATTTTAGGTGGTTAAAGTGTGTTTATCGTTTAAGCTTTCCAAAGAATTGTCATGTTAGGATTCCCGAAAGGGATACTAATTGTCTTGAAAAAATGAAAAATTGACCAAGTGTTTTAAGTGACAAAACCGACTTAGTTCACATACTTTGGTTGTGCATAAAGCAAGGCTATATATTTATTTTCTTATTTGGAGTCTATTATGTTTATGAAAGTTTATGTGTTAGTCTTATTTTTAGTTTAAACAAATTACCCACTTATCTTTCTACCGGTAATTTAATGACAAAGGTTTAGTATTATTCATCCGCCCACATCCTTGGATCGACACTTGGTTCTTACTGATACTTTACTACATATATGACGGGGTACACTTGCCCTTTCGTGTGTGTTTTAATGTTGAAGTACAAATCATTTTTATAAATTTAAAACCGAATCGTAAAATTCATTGTAAAAATTTGTATATACACGCACACGTCATATACTTACTATACAACATTCATGTCCACTTATTTTGGAGCTCAACAATAATTTCCTTGGATATTAAGAAAAAGAACATTTCTTTTACCAGATTACACCTTTCATCATTAATCGACGTCTCATCCAATGTACTTCAATTTTCCTTTTCAAATCCACTACCATACTACTTTGATTAGAAAAACTCTAATTTGATCCAATCAACATACCTTAATTAATCCATTGAGATGTTCGCATTAATCTTTTAGAAGAATTTAACTTCTATATATTAATTTCATAAAAAACATGATTAATTTGTCAATCTGACTGACTTGTCTTGAAAGTCTTGATGCATCACTATGCACTTATTCTTTCCCTTTACAAGTTGATTCCTAATCATTCTTTATTTGATTTTTTACTTAAACCTGACTCACATATCCTTAGAGATTCTATATTTTAGAAAAATGTTTTAGATAAAATCGGAATCTTATCTCATAGATATAGCTAGAATGCTTTTTGTACCATAACAGACATATTCACAAAATTCAAAACCCAATATTCAAATGCATAAACAAAAATTTTTCCAAAATCCAAAAAACATAAAAATGAAACGATGTTATAAACATCGAAAACTTTGTACATAAACTTGAAAGCATAATAAACTATTCAAAGTGCTTCCACTGCAATCTCTCAGACTGCATCACTCTAACTCCTCAATGTATTCCCCCTCCTGCAAATCATAAATGTGAAAAACACATTTTAGCGTCAATACACTAAAAACTTGATGAAAAGGAAATAAGCACAATAATGTATATACCATAAATACTAGCCCAAAAGAATCAGCCCTTACTAGCTTCGCAATTTTCTTTGTGAAATTCCATTGCCCTTCATTACCACAAAAGTAACATGTGTCATATTTGTAGCTTAAGGCTCTTTTCTTGCCTTAGCTCGAAGACTTGGGTTTCGATGAATTCTTCGGCTTCAGATTTCCCTCAGCAGATACGAGCATATCTCATAGCTCAACTATAGGCAATCCATAGACATGTTTATTATAGTCTTTAACGAACACTTCATACTTAGGCGATAAAGACAGGGAGATCATATCTATAGTCATGTCTTTGTATCTCGGGTGTCCAAGCTTTTCAAGCCTGTTGATGTACCTCTCCATCCTTTCAACATGTTCTTTGACATCATGCCTAAATTTCATTGGACGCTTAATTTCCATGACTATTGCGAGACACCGATTTCCATGAGGTGGCGCCTAGGTGGCGCTGACTTGGCATAATAAAGCCCCTAGAGGCTTTATACCAGACCATGTAGCCTTATTAGGCTAGTGGGTGTGGTTTAAAGCCCCTATGGGTTTTATTATGCCTCGTCAGTGCCACCTCATATGGGAGGCTTTAAAGCCCATTCGTTTAACATCCTTGCAATGGTTTAACCATCATTATTACCCAATTATTATTATTTTTACTTAAATTTAAACATTTTTTAATTTTGATATATTAATTTAAATTTAAATAAGGTGAATAAAATATAAAACCCATAATTGAAATAAAAAGAAATACAATGTCACTTAAAAAAAATACAAACCTAAAAATGCTTAAAAGGTTAAACTAAAAAAAATACACATCTTCATTCGTCATCTCCTCCTTGTGCACAATCAAACCATAGGTTCTCGGTCAGACCAGCTCATAGGTTAAGGTGTGTGTCCGTGTCATGTATCCTCACTCGGATAACTTCCTTCTGAGCGTACTTGAATAATGGGTTCGCTGGTTGTTACCTTCATCATAACCCTCTGCACAAAAGACTCTGCTCGAGTCCTCCAATATCATGTTATGCAAGATGATGCACAAATACATGACATTTCTCATTTTACTCTTTTTAAGTATACTCGACGGTTGGGCAATGATAGACCATCTCTTTTTTAATACACCGAAAGCCCGCTTGGCATCTTTTCTTGCCGACTCATATGTTTTCTTGTAATACTATCTTTTTTCGTCATCTGGACACGAAAGAGTTTTCACCAACGTAGCCCACTCCGCATAAATATCGTCGACAATATAATACCCATACTTATACTCCACGTCATTTACATAGAATGAAGTATTTGGTGCAATACCATCTATGACATCGTCCAACCTAAAGATTGTAAAACAACGATATTATTGTTTACACCGGCCATGCCAAAGTACGCATGCCAAATATCGTTGATGGGCCTCGTATAAAAGTGGAACGTCGGTAGCGGTCGGCATCCTCAAATATCGCCTCCTGTAAAGAAAATTAACACCTAACATAATACATTAATAAACTATAACTTAAAACAATAATAATAATAATAATAATAACAATAATAAAAATATAAGTAACAATTAATAATTAACGAATACCTTCACAGAAATTATCAAGACAGTCACGACAACTTCTGGACGACATCCTTAAATATTCGTCCAACACATCGCTCGCCGTGTCGTACGCAAGTTGCCGGATTGCGGCTGTACACTTTTGTATTCCGGAGAATCCAAGTTTGCGAGTAGCACTTTATCTTTGTGAAAAATGGATAGTGGTCCGCAAGATCTTTAAAAATTATTAAAAAAAGATGTACGAAACCGACGCCTAAACTGTGCATCGTCGTACAACGGATCTTCACAAAAATAATCGTGCATTAAATTTTAATGAGCTCCTAATCCATCTCCTTCAAGAGGCGCTTATCTGGTATGCGTTGTAGACGATTCGGCTTCTTCTCGCAAACACTTAATCGCCTCTTGTGTCACTGCGATAAGCATATCGTCAACCATTCCGTCAGATGAAGAGCTGGACGAATCGGATGAAGAGTGTGATGACATTTTTGTTGTAAAAATGATTGGAGAGAATTTGTGTGTTTTAGTGAGTTAGTTTGTGAGTGGTGTGTGTAAAATATATGTATATATATATAGTGTAAGTATATATATATATATATATATATATAGGGTTCATGCGAGAACCACCCTTATTGCGAGAACCGCAAGAACCAATGTGAACAGGGGCAATTTTGTAAATAGATAAAACTTGTAAATTAGCCGCTTATCTCCCTGCATCCTATACTACTAGACCTCAAACAAAAAATAAATCACAATCTATCAAGTAATCACATCCGACAATCCCACAAGCATCATCAATCTGCGATTCATCATAGCGATTCACAAAAAATCAAGTTCGACGCTCCACAAAATCATCAGTTCGTCATCAAAATTCGTCGTATGTTCGATATTAGTGCAATAAGAACATAATCATCGATCGCACATTCGTCTTCGATTCGAAATTAGGGCAAAACGAACATATGTCGTCTAACGGAATCACGATTCGTTGTTGCACCGTTCTGTTAATTTGTAAGTTCATACACTTTGTTTTGTAGTCGTATATGACAATACAACTCGTAATCATCGATTCAGATATGTTATTATGTGATTATGACACTTAAGCAGTCATTTCATATCTGTTTCATATCTGCATTATTGAAAATTGTGTTATATATATGATTTTTTGAGTAAACAGTGCGAATGTTGTGATAGAACTATATGTAATGTGGTAGTTATGAGTTTGTTCATGTAGTTTTTGTTGCTGAATAATGTTATGTGAATAATGCTAGATATGATGGGCAACCCGAAATTTGATTTGCTATGTGTTAGGTTTTTTTTACTGAATTATAACTGTTGATAAGTTATGTCATGTTAATGCACATGTGCATAGCTACAGTTATGCACATGTGCATATTTTGACAGAATATGCTTACACGGAACAGGATAATAAGGTAATGTTGTGATCCATATAGATATGCACATGTGCATATTTTCCGACAGAACAGGCTTACACAGAACATGTTGATTAGGTCTAATTGTGTGATATGTAGTTATGAACATGTGCATAGCTTGACAGAATATGATTACACATATAGGATAATAAACTAAATTTGTGATCTATATAGTTATGCACATGTGCATAAATTGTTATGACAGGTTAATATGCAAGTGTACATAGTTTGCAATAATAGTTTAACAAGGTAGATAATGTTGATGCATATAACTTTGAATAGGAGTCTTACCTATGCATCAATGATTTGTAATATGTATTTAGTTTTATTTAGGTGTTTTTTTGGTGTGATATACAGTTATGCGAACATGTATTTCATCTTGGAATATGTTAATAAGGTATAATTGTGTGATATATAGTCATGCACATGTGCATAATTTGTCAACATATGTTATTAAGTTATTTAATGTTTATGTACATGTATATAATGACGCATGTGTGCATATCTTATATGTTGATCATAAATTAATGTATGCTCATTGTAGATCACCGATGGAAAATAATGCATGGATTAACAGAAGAAAGAGTTAAGCATATGTTAGACGAAGAGGCGTTGAAGCAATAGAAGTGCTGGGGTGTGCTCAACAACTGGAAAAAGGAACATACAATATGATGTTATGATATGAAACTCGTAGTGTTTGTTCATGTAGTTTTTCTTGCTGAATAATATTATGTGAATAATGATAGATATGATGGGCAACCCGAAATTTGATTTGGTAAGTGTTAGGGTTTTTTTTACTGAATTATAATTGTTGATAAGTTATGTCATGTTAATGCACATGTGCATAGCTACAGTTATGCACATGTGCATATTTTGACAGAATATGCTTACACGGAACAGGATAATAAGGTAATGTTGTGATCCATATAGATATGCACATGTGCATATTTTCTGATAGAACAGGCTTACACAGAACATGTTGATTAGGCCTAATTGTGTGATATATAGTTATGCACATGTGCATAGCTTGACAGAATATGATTACACATAACAGGATAATAAACTAAATTTGTGATCTATATAGTTATGCACATGTGCATAAATTGTTATAATACGTTAATATGCAAGTGTGCATAGTTTGCAATAATAGTTTAACAAGGTAGATAATGTTGATGCATATAACTTTGAATAGGAGTCTCACCTATGCATCAATGATTTGTAATCGGTATTTAGTTTTATTTTGGTGTTTTTTTTTATGTGATATACAGTTATGTGAACGTGTATTTCATCTTGGAATATGTTAATAAGGTATAATTGTGTGATATATAGTCATGCACATGTGCATAGATTGACAAACTATGTTAATATGCACATGTGCATAATTTGTCAACATATGTTATTAAGGTACTTAATGTTTATGTACATGTATATAATGATGCACATATGCATATCTTATATATTGATCATAAATTAATGTTGATACACATGCTCATTGTAGATCACCGATGGAAAAAAAATGCATGGATTAACATATGAAAGAGTTAAGCAGATGTTAGACGAAGAGGCGTTGAAGCAATAGAAGTGCTGGGGTGTGCTCAACAACTGGAAAAAGGAACAGACAATATGATGTTATGACATGAAACTCGTAGTGTTTGTTTTTTTCTGTTTTTCTGTTTTTTTTTTGTTTGGGCAGTAGTAAGTGACTAACTGATATGGTGTGGGTATATTTGGTTGACAGTAGTTGTATATGATAAATTATGTATGGATGCACATGTGCATTATTCAAAATAGTAATCATATGTCGATGTATTATGTATATCAAATGATGTATTATGTATATTAAAGCGATGTATATACGTATCAAAGCGGTGCTGGGATGCTGTTAAAAAATATGTATGGGTGCACATGAGCATTATTAGAACACGTATATTGCGTATGTGCATCTTTTTTCCGTATCAAATAACCATGTTAAGTTAAACACAAAAACATGTATGCACATGTGCATCTTTCTGTCAATACATTAAGTTTGGTAATGCACATGAAAACAACTAAAAAACATAATTAAAATGTAAATTTGATAATCCACATTATGACAACTAATAAAAAACAGAATCAAAATGAATACTGATTGGAATTTGTTTATCGTCATAAATAGTTAATTCAAGAATCATAAATTTGGGCTGGTCGATTTACGACGTCTGGTTGAACATCTAAGAACGATTGTAGCTCGTTATCAACTATAACGTAATCAAAATAAAAGTCTTTGAGGTTGGCAAATTGGGGTTTCATTGTATGTCATATAATGTCTGAATCAGGTTCACCGATAAATAGATGTACATCTCTCGTATGTCTCTGGAATAGTTTTTGAAATCTTCTCTCGTCTGCATCACCCTTATCATCCTATATTTTTCAAATGTATACATAATCTAATTGTCAATATAATGCACATGTGCATAATGTAATTGTCAACATAATGCACACGAGCATTATCATTTTATATATAATGACATTTTTTTAACATAACAAGATGCCATATATTCAAACCATACCTCTAGACATGAACTAGAGAAGTACGCTTACAATAAACATATAAACTCCTATTTTTCTATTACATTCACACCACTGGCATATCACTCTTCAAACACTAAATTCTCCATTTTGGCTATGACTTTCATCCACAACAGAGTACACTCCTTGACTTATTCCAGTCTTCTAGCATCTGAACACTGCATGACTTTGAATACCTTCTCATTTCTGCTCGACCATATGATCCATAATGTAACCATCACTATGCAGTTGACTGCCTTTTTCTTCTTCTTAGAAATATCCAGATTCCAGGAAAAAGATAAAATATTTGCCACTGTTGAGTAAGAATGTAAATATTTTACTCCCAGCCATGCTCCGACCATCCACCATAGCGTTTTCGACATCAAACACGGAATGGGAATGTGTTCAACAGTTTCTTGCTCGTATTCGCAAACCGGGCACAATGTGTTGCTGGTCTGAATTATCCCTTTTTCCAGCTCCGTCTTTGTCGGTAACCTGCCTTCGACGTCTTTCCATGCTAACATATTGGCTTTAGGTGTAGCCCAACCGTTCCAGGTCATTACAAAGCCACTCGACAGGTCCTTGCTTGTGACACACAAATCCTCTCTAACGGTTTTAACATTAAAAGTCGACTTATTTTCCGAGTGCCAACCCCGCGCATCTTGACCCGTCTTCATTCTGGTGTCTCTCAGCAGTGCCAAAAGCTCCGTAAACTCTACCCTTGCATCCCCGATTGTCGGCTTTTTCTTCCATTGCCAATCCCACACAGTCACCTCCCCTATTTTTTTGTAGTTGTCCGCCACCCAAGACCATTTGTTTGCTACCATTCTGCACATAATTGGATAGTTCTCCATAAGGCATTTGTTCAGAATACATAAATCAACGACATAGTCTAATTTTCAACATAATGCACATGTGCATATAATTAATACAATATCATTTACACTCATCATAATGCACATGTGCATATAATTTAATACAACATCATTTACTGTAAGTATAATGTACATGTGCATATCATTTAATACACCATCATTTACAAAGTATATACATCATTTACCGTAAACATAATACCTTTAGTCACAAATCGAATGAATTGCAACTCTTGATGTTCTGTATTTGTAGGTGTATTGTGACTGTCAACTGTATTATCAGCAGATGGACCAACAATGTCACCAACAATGTCCGCATCAGATATATGAGGAGGATTATCAGAGAATGTATGAGGAGGAACATCAGATGTAAATGGTTATGTAGAGGATGCCGTAAACAGAGGATTATCAGAGAATGTATGAGGATGAATATCAGATGTAAATGGTGATGTAGAGGATGCCGTAAACACCGTTTCCGGCTGCCGCCGCCGTGAAATCCGGTGAGTTACATGATCTCCGTCGCCCGCCGTCGTAAACACCGTGCCAACTGCAACCATCGTGAAATACGTGAACACCGACTATCCATATGCGGTGAAAACCACCGTGCACGACTCTCCGCCACCGTGAAATCGCCGTGAATGCCTCTCAGCCGAGTGTGGAAACCATAAACTGGTGAACTACTGAAACCCTAGAATGGAGACAACATTGACAAGGAAAAAAAGGAACGCTGGAAAAAAAAAGGAACGCGTGTTTTTTTGTATAAACATAATATAATTACAAAAATGTCATGTGTTCACACTGGTTCTCGCGGTTCTCGCAATAAAGGGTGGTTCCTAACGGATCTTTATCCTATATTTTAATTTTTTTTTTATAAATTTGACCGTTTGTAAACGGTCATATTGACCACCAACATCGAAAATAGTGCAAAACGCTAGTTATAGGCTTGGCGAAATGAAGGATGGCACCCTCCTCTTTGGCGCCTGGGAAGTGCATTGGAGGCGCTATGGGGCGCCAAAGGGGGTGATGTGACGAGGGGCGGTATACCACAATCCCTAGCCTTATTATATTCATTTAAAAAGTTGCCATAAAATCTAACTTGTAAGTTTTTGATGATCATATTTTTATTTTTAAATTACTGTTTATTAAAAATTAAATTTGGGACGAGTCAAATTATATGTAGTTGGTTTTATTTAAAGACCAAAGCTCTTTAAGAAAGAGTTACTCTTTTAAATAAAAGTTTTTAAATCCAAGAAGTGGCAAGAACACATTCTAGTCTTATGAAGACGATTATGAGTAGTAAATTACAACATACACTATTAGGGGTAGCGGCGCAACTTGTTGTTCGTCTATCTGTCATTAGTTTGTAATCGTCTCTGTTTTAAATGAATAAACATACGAAACAATGACAATTCAAATAAAAGTGGTTGATATTTTTTTAAAGAAACGTACACTATATTGCCAAAAAGTTTGTCATGTATGCTCTATGACTGTTCATTTCAAAGGTTACATTGGAACTAGTAGGACCACCAACGATCATCATCCGGGTTCTTGTCGTTGTTACCCTGGTGGGGTTGAGGACAGTCCTAACTAGACGTGTGTCACATGATCACATCCGTAAGCTTGTCTTGAACAACGTCTAGGTCCATTACAACCGTTGTGTTGTCATAAAACGAACCCAACTTGTTCAAGAATGATTATTTCGAAAGGAACAACATGATAGAAACTTGACTTTCTAGTATCCAAGTTCGGTGAATCACAAAGTGGTGGTTTGTGAACTCATTAGTGATTGTTTAAAGTGTTTGTGCAATCGGTTGTCATCCACTAAGAGGACATCATCGATCCACAGAAAGGCGATTATGATGTTTGTCGTGTGTTGTATTATCTTATTTTCCGAATGTAATTAATGAATTAATCTATCCAGATTTCTTTAGAACATTAAAAACAATTTGTTAAGATAAGTCGTGAGAAGAGACCAAGAAAAATTGTATTGATTATATTTGTGTGCATACATAGTTTAGGTCTGAATTTGTAACTTTTAAGAGCTTTATCCAACTATAGATAGGGCTGTTCAGGGGCATACCAGCATACCCACCCTTTGCCATGGGTGGGCAGACGCATCATTTGAAAAAAGTTAGTGTTAAATTTCCGCGAAAAATACCCACTGCACCCCTTAGAAATTTTCAACCACCCCATTGGAAAAAAAAATCTTATGAATTTATAAAAAATATTGTAAACGCTGATTTTTAATACAATATAACCTCAATCAATCAATTTAATACAATATAACCTAATTTATATAATTATTCTTTAACCACTTTCACTTAACAAATAAACCCAATCACTTTCACTTAAATTAATCCAATCACTTTCACTTAACAATTTAGCCCAACAAAAATCTATTGTAATGAACCTGAGCCCAAACTCAATCCAATCAAATTTAAAGTAAATAAAATAACCCAACTCAACCGTCTTTTCCAAATCTCGGCTCCCTCTCTCACTCACTCTGACCCCCCAACGACGTAAACAACAGCATTGACGACAACCCTTTTTTCGCCGGAAAACTGAAATCCCGACCACCAAACTACCTACAATCATCGGATTCCAAAACCACACGGGGATGCTTCGTTTATTTATGTTGATTTTTGTTGTTTTATGTGGATTTTTAGGAGAAATACAGATGTTTAAAAAGGTTTGAAATTTTATGTGTTTTGATGTTCTTTTTGTTGTTATAAATTTTAGTAGGGTGATTTTGTTGTTTTAGTAAAAGTTTTGTTTGTTTAAATGTTTAGTTCCAAGTAATCAACAATTAAAACTAGGGCTTGAAAATTATGAAGTATGGTTGATGATTTTAAGACTTTAAGTGTTTAGTGTTGTTTTAAATGGTTTTGCTGTTTTATATTTGATAGGAAGTTAGGAACCATGAGTATGGAAGTTATGGCGCAACCGATCTAACCTGCTATGAACCGTTTTTTATATATATAGCTAGGGGCCTAAAATCTTTGATAGGAAGGTAGAAACCATGAGTAGGGAATTTAGGGACAATTTTAAATATATTAGTAACGTGTTTTTATGAATATATAAATTCTAGCTTAAGGTTCTTTTGTTTTACATGACTCGACCCGATCCGACCCACTATGAACCGAGTTTTTTTATATAGCTAGTGGTCTAAAATCTTAAAAATTATTCCGCACCCACATAAAAAAATCCATATATCCGTCACTAGATGTGTTCATTTCAAATTTAACTAGGAATATGTTAAAACTACAGGAACCGCGTTATACAGTTGTATGTAATGATTTGAATGTGATATGACAATTAAAGTTTTTTGACATTTAAGAAAATTGTTGAAATATAATTTTAATCATCTCTCTTAATACTAAAAAAAACATGAACAATTTCTTGGACCTACACATGTGCAATAGTGCAAGTTATACATGTAACTTATACATTATACATATGTAGGTTAAGGTAAATGCTGAAAAGTTAAAAAAAGAACATATAGAAAAATTAGTGCAATGCTTTTTTATACACATAACCTACACATTAATAATAAAAATTATAAATACATATGGCTATTAATTACAAAACTAGGATTTTCCCATCGCGTATTACGGCAGGAAATCCTATTTGATCATTGCCTACTGTTATCATACTATAAATCGCTAAAGCTTGTGTACTACCATGTTGAGATAACTATAAAAATGAATACATTATTCGAATCATAATGGTATATTCGAAATTATAAAACTTTATATTATATTACTTAAACACATCATCTCTAGAAAACCATATAAATGTTGTATCAGATGCTAATGTTCTTCGTATGATATTAGTTCGTTTCTCATGGCAAAATACAAAAAAATCAACCATATTTATTCATTATTATAGATAAAAATAAGCACGTCAATGACGTGTGTCGGTGTGAGTATATTTTTAGTATATTTTTAACTCTTTTTACTCGCCAATTTCAAGTATTAAATTTATAAAACACACTATTCTACTATCACTCTACATACACGTTAGGGCAAGTGCACCCATCGCAGACGTAGTATAGTGATGGTAAGATACCGAGGTCGTCAAAGGACACAAGAGCTTTTAATACCGGCTTATCGTCAACGTCTAATCGAACCAAACTTTGAGAAAAAGATTTTTAAACTATAAAAAGATAAACTAAAAAACAATAAAAGAAAAATAGATAGACAATAAAGAATCACTTGGTTCCGACTCATCTTTCATGTATCCTTTTGATGATTTCCGCACTTTGGGCATTTTAAGAGATTATCTTAGTTATAGTAGTAGGCCCCTCTTGTGAAGGCGACGTTACCCTCAACCTAGTGGTCTAAGTCAGCAAGGATACAGTCCCACTAGGTCGGATTAGTGAAAAATAATTAAGTAAGTTATTAATGCGAAAAGTGGTGGGCCCCCCTTCCAGGCAGCGATCACCCTCCCTTTGGTCTGATTCTGCAGGGATACAGTTCTCACAGGGTTGGTTTAAAGTTTTAATAGTAGTTTATAGATAAGGGATTCAAGCTTTTGGCACTTCTCCCGTGGTGGGTAATGCCCGCTCTGACTCGTGAAGTGTTACTAAGCTTGAACCAGGTTCTCGCAGGATCTATACACTGGACGACACATAAAATTTACCCAACCACCCTTCTAACCCCCTTCCAGGAAATTAACACGCTTTATATAGACCGTAAAGACACGAATATGTGAATCAACAACATATGAAGAATGATTAGATAAATTTGTCTTCAATATAAAAAAACGAGTTATTAAAGTCATTAATACATATCCAATTAAAAAATTGCCAAAGGTTGGAAATCATAAAAGAAGTACACAAAAGATTTGTCTTCACCAAGTGATGTAGTTTAGCCAAGCATGGCCTTTGTTTGACAAAGACTCTTACTATCAATCTTGGATCCCGAGACTACATCACACCCTCTAAATGATGGAAAATGGATGATGGTGGTGGATGATGGTGTTGTAGTGGTGGTGGAGTGGTGGCAAGTGGGAGAGAAGTGGTTTGCCAAGGGATGGTTTGGAATGGAACCTAGCACATCTATTCATAGCTGAAATCAGAAGCTCCTATCCATGCCCAAACAGATATCCTTACTCGAAGTTTGTACACGAATAATAACCGGTCACACGAAATAATGCTTTGGGGCGAAACACCTAGGGGCGAAACACTTTTCCACACTTTTGGGGCAAAGCACTTCTCCACGTGAAGCTAGTACACGAAATATAAGTATCAACGGAATATGTTGGATCTGAGTTTCTTTTTGATTGTATTTTCGTTTGTAATTAAGATGGAAATGAAAGAGTTGTGCAGCGGAAATAAGATGAAAACAAACTTTGCATACAATCAAACAGGAGTAATACTTTTAATCAAACATCTTTTCACAATGAACCGAATGATTGAATTTGTTTCAACAACGATTACAATGATTGATGTAAGAATGCAAACTCCCCCTCAGCCAGAGCTCAGTAGTTTGTTCGTGCAAAGAAGACGATGTGGTGAAAGAGCTAATAGAACAGTACAAAGTACTGAACTATTTATAGGCACTTGCAAACCACTGAGCATCTTAGCTGACGTCACCATGAAAGTGACATCTAACCTCCTAACAAACTCTAACTACTGATCTATAAACACTGATGTACTAAACTACTGCTATTACATTACATTACATAAAAGACACTTAAACTGCTGCTGCATCCTTCCTCTGCTGTGAACCCAGCAGTGCTTGTCCGGATCAGCAGTACTTGTCCCAAAGCAGTAGATTGAGTCAACAGAGCTTTGGTCTTCCATCAGTCTTTGATATTGGTCAGTAGATATGAAGCAGCAGTTGTAGGTCAGCACTTAGTATGATCAGCAGATAGGAGGTCAGCAGATATGAAACCACTTTCAAGGGGAAAGATTTGCATGAACCAACTGTAAACGTCTGCTTATTCTGGATCCACTACTTTGATCCAGTTTTGGCTTTACATTATCTGTTCCTCTGATAGGGTTCAATCCCAACAATCTCCCCCTGGAACAGATAATGCCAAAACTCTTCATTATTTGTGGAAATCTTTATTGCCTCAACAACAGCTCCCTTATCTGACCTTTAAATTGCAATTCAAAGTCTAGGGCATCTGTATCTTCATCATCCCTGCTGAGTGGAAGATCAAGGAGATCCTGCAAATCTTCAAGACTCAGGCCAAGAGCTTGTTCCCTTGATATTTTCTCCACTCCTCCACCAGACCTGAGCAAAGTCAATACGCAGGTCTGTTTGTCAGTTTCCCACTTTTGTATTTTTGAGCCTGGTGGGTTTCTTGGGAGATGTTTATTTGCAGAAGTATTTGGAGAGGCTGGCCTATTCATGACTGGCTGAGCAGTACTTACAGTTTGATCCAAACCAAGAGTTTCCATGATCATTTTCTTTATACCCTCTTTTCCAAGGTCTTCACCTTCCATTAACTCTTTGATGGTTTCAGCAATCAGCTGTTTGTGTGGCCTTCTTTTGTAGATGGTAGCACCAACTGGAGCTGTGGATCTCCTGATTTGCAGCTTTGAAGGTCTTTTTGAAACCGCTGCTTCAGGATAGTCAGGCTTTTGAGGAACTGTGGGATCTTTCTTTCTTAATTGTTCCAACTTTTTGTAAATAGCCCTGACCATATCTTCTTTCCATCTAGCAACTTGTCTTTTGTTACCATAATCAGCTGCTACCAGTTCCTCTTTCATTCTCTTCAGCTCTTCCTGTTTGTCAGGTACATTCTTTCTAAATTTTGCCCAGTTAGGAGGAGTGTGAGTGACCTTCCTTTTTATCATGTCTTGAATTCTTGCAGCTTCATCTTCAAGCTCAGGAACAGTCCACTCTTTGTACATATATCTCTCTCCTTTGTACTTTTTGTGAGCCATGATGCTTTCAATGTAGTCTTTCTTCAGAGATTCAGCTGCTCTTTCAGAAATTTGTTGACTAACATTTTTTTGCAAATTGCTCTAGGGATCTGACTTGTGTGAGCAAATATTGATAATTTCTTGAAATTTCTTTGTCAGACTTCCCTTGTGTGTTTCTTTTTGAGATATCCTCTGCTTGCTTGGCTTTGATTTCCAAGTATTCATCAACATTTTTAGGCCAAGGATATCCTTTTATTGATGGCAACCTCCTTTTGGCAGGGTCATCCTCATAGTAGAAGGATTTTATTTCATCTCTAACAGCTGCTAGTTCAAGAGGAAATTGAACACCTGCAGGAGGTAAGGGCTTGTACATTGGAACTGAAGAGAGAGGAACAGGTTTTGGTATTGTGACAAGAGCTAAAGATTTTGAAGATGTTTGTGGTGGTGATGTGTCATCATCTTTTAAAATTAGCCTTCCCCTTTTTGGTTTAGGAGAGACTGATGATGTTTTGGATGGAACAGTGGTGGTAGATGTTGTGGCAGTGGATTGTGATTGACTAACAGCTGTTGAAACAACTGGTGTTTCAACCACTGTTGTCATTACAACAGATGTTATAACATCTGCTGTCTTCTGCTGTATGTCAGCAGGTGTTGTTTTTGGTGGTGATGATGGTAAAGTAGTGGATGTTGTGTGTGTTGATAGAACAACTGTTTGGCAATCAGTAGTTTTTGTAACTCCTGTTGCATCAGCTGTTTTGTATGATGGTTTTTGAGCAGACTTTGAACGTCTGATAGGAATGGATTTGGGTTGCCTTACTTTTCTAGTAGGCCTCTTCTTTTCCTCAACAGGATTTTCATGATCCCTTGACCCAGAAGTACCCTGTTCTGGATGATCCATTCTGTCCACCCTGGCTTTCCTTTTGGCCTCTCTATCTCTTTTCACACTTGCAACTGCTTCTGCTAGTGCATTTGTTGTCACATCAATCTTCTTGCTGCCATCTGGCAAAGGGATCTTTTTGGTCATGTTTGAATTTTCTGGTTCAAGATAAAGACCATCTTCTATACCCTTCTTTTTCCACTCCTTAATTTTCTCCCCCTTTTTGGCATTATCTTCTGGGAGGTCATAAATGAAGCGTACTTTTGGAGCAGTGCCAGTGGTGTGCAAGATCTGAGTTTTGAGAGCTTTTAAGTCAGCCTGAGTGTTCTTGAACCTTGACTCCATTGCATTTCTCAGCTGTTGTACATGTTTTTCATGTTGCTGATCTGCTAATTTTGCTTGTTGTTGGAGAAAAGTTTGAAATTGATTCCAGAGCACATTTGTAGCAGGTGTCCTTTGTGGAGCAGGTGCTTGAGGTGGAACAGCAGTTGATTGTACCTTCTGAACTTGTAACACCTGTTGTAACATATCTTTGAGTTCTGCAACAGAGTTATCAAGTTTTGCAATACGATCCGTCAATTTCTGGTACTTTAAACCATCACCCAAGTTAATGGGATCATCTGATTTCCCACTAGCAGTGGCTTGATCAGTGGTAGAAGTAGGGAATATACTCCAAACATTAACCACTGATGCCCCTATTTCTTGGTACTGGGGTCTTCTTCCTTCAACACTTGACAACCTTTTGATGTTGCCAGTAGGATAAATGAATCCACTGGTGGTTGGCAGAGGTGCTATAAAAGGAATTGCCTCCAAGGAAGTCTTATGAATGTAACCACTGTCCAAATGTAACCCAGTGGGTGTAACAGTTGTAGTGGCTGCTTCACTTGGAATACCACCAAGAGTTACTTGTAACTCAAGGGGTGTAACCTCCTCAGGTTGTGTTGGTGGGTTAGCAAAGATTGATACATCAGACCCAGTCAGTTGTTGAGGTATATTCTCATTAATAGGTGATTGAGAAGGACTGGATAATGCCTGGTTCAAATCAATTGCATCCAACAGTGGTTTTATTGGTGAGGGAAATGTGGATGTGATGGTTGGTGTAGAAATAGGATGTGTCCCGGGCATTGGACTGTGGATGATAGAAACGAGTGTTTCCAGAGCATCATGATGTGGAGACCCTATTTGTACAACCTGTTCTTTTTGTGAAGAATCAGGAGGAGTTTTGGTTATGGGTTGAGATATTTGTACCAACTGCTGTGAGGAAGTAGCAGCAGTGGTTTCTAGTGACTTTTGTGTTGTCACTGGCAGGAGCTCTGGTATCTCATCCTCCAGAGATGCCTTTTTGATGGGTTTTGGGGGTTTTTGTGTTTTTCTTTTTGTTGGCTTTTTGGTGGTTGTAGGTGTGGGTTTCAAAACAGTTGTGCTGCTGCTTTGATCACCTTGAGCAGTGGGCTCAGCAGCAGATACCTGAGGAGCAGTTGTAACTGCTAAAATCTGCTCAGGCACCTCTGCTTGTGTTTTGCAAGGTGCTAACATCCTTGAAAAAGTTTCAGTAGTTAAACTGTTTATTTGAGTAGGATCACCTTGGTTTATTATAGCTAAATCATCCTTACTGAATTTCTTTGAAAAATAGAAACTTAAAAACCTTGGAAACAGTAAGAATGATTTTGTTTCAACATTATTAACCAAATCTTTAAAAATTTCCCGAGAATAATTAAAATTTTCTCCTTGAAGAATTGCATATCCCAGATTTTGAATCTTTAAAGGGATTTCATTGAAAGAAGTGGTTTTGTTTGAAACACATAGTAGGAGGGTATGAAATAAAAATCTGGTTGCAGAAGGAAAATAACCTTTTTCTAAGGTAATTTTCTTCATCATTGTGGCTTCATACCCTCTCTCAATGAAGTCAATTTTTAACTCGTTTTTAGTGAAAGAAATTTTACCTTCCTGATCACCGAGTTGAAAGACCTCTGAAATGGATTGTGGCGTGATTTGGACAGCTTTACCCTTTATAGAAGAGTTTATGGTGGTTGCAGTGTCGCCTTGTTTTTCAAGGGTTGCATTTTTCCAGAACTCGCTTTGGGTCGCCAAATAGATTGGTGCATCGGCAGTGATCAAAGTTTTGTACTTTGATTTTGCCATGAGGTCAAGGATGGAATCGAAAACTTTGGTGGTTCCTGGTTTTGTGAGAAGACCCAGGAGATTGTGAGATGGTTTATGTGGAATTTCAGTGGAGATTGCCTTTTGAGAGGCTGTTTTCGATGATGATTTGGATGAGGGTTTTGAAGATTTCTTTGATTTTGTCATTTTGAAGATGATTGATCGAAGAAATTTGTGAAGAAATGAGAAGAAAAACTGCTTTGAGAAGAGAATTTTTAAGAATTCAATTCGACAGTAAAACCCTGTTTTGATGGTGAGTGGGGGATTTTATAGGGAAGAAAGTGAATGCTGAGGTGGCAGCCGTTACAAAAGGTCTGACCAATATGTACTGTCCACGTGACAACCCCTGTTGAAAGTGAAGGACAGTACTTTTGTTGAAAGTGACTGATGAAGGCAGTGGTATGAAAGCAGTGAATGATTTTTACTATTAGTGGATAGCATATCAGTGGATAAGACACTGCTTTTGAACAACAGAGTTTATCAAAATAATGAGAGAGCAGGGGTTGACTTTCAGCAGTGGACAGACTTTTGAAGTATAGCAGACTTTTGAACAATCAGTGGTTAATGGCAGACTTTTAAGGACTTAATGAAAAAATATCATTTTTAACTATTTTTAAGGATGGAGTTTTGATTTTCTGAGAACATTTTGTTGCTTTTATTCATAGAAAAACAAGATGTTGCTTGTTATTCCATGTTCAGCATCCCAATCCTAGAAACCAGACTTTCAAAAGTGGCTGTATCAAGTGCTTTTGTGAGCACATCAGCCAGCTGGTCTTTAGTTGGGACATGATGCAGAGAAATCAAACCTTTTTCATAGCAGTCCCTCACAAAGTGATGTCTGATGTCGATATGTTTGGTGGTTGAGTGGGAAACTGGATTTTTGATGATATTTTCTGCTGCCTGATTGTCCAACATGAGTGGTGTCTTTAAGGCAGTGATACCAAAATCCAGCAACTGATTTTGAAGCCACAGGAGTTGGGTTGTACAGCTTGCAGCAGCAATGTATTCAGCTTCAGCAGTGGATGTTGAAACAGCTGCTTGCTTTTTGCTTTGCCAAGAAACTAAGCAGTCACCTAGAAACTGGCACCCTCCTGATGTGGACTTCCTTGTGGTGTGACATCCAGCAAAGTCACTGTCTGAGAAACCTGAAAGCTTGATGTTCCCATTAGCTGGATACCAGATACCAAGTGTGGGAGCACCTTTTATGTATCTGAAGATCCTTTTTACAGCAATGAGATTTGATTTTCTGGGAGCTGATTGACTTCTTGCACAGACACATGTTGCAAACATGATGTCTGGTCTAGATGCAGTTAGGTACAATAAAGACCCAATCATGCTTCTATAAAGTGTTTGGTCAATCAGCTCATCTTTTTCATCAGACATGACCAGCTCATTTGTTGCCATGGGTGTGCTGCATGGTTTACAATCATTCATATCAAATTTGGTTAAAAGTTCTTTAGCATATTTGCTTTGATGAATGAAAGTTCCATTTTGCAATTGCTGTACTTGGAGACCAAGAAAGCATTGCAGCTCACCCATTGCACTCATTTCAAACTCAGCTGTCATGAGTTCTCTAAACTCTTCACACATTGAGTTACATGTGCTTCCAAAAATAATGTCATCCACATAAATCTGGACAATCATTAAATCCTTCCCTCTCCATTTTAAAAACAGTGTTTTATCAATGGTACCTCTTTTGAAACCATTTGAGAGTAGGAAGTTGGAAAGAGTTTCATACCAGGCCCTTGGTGCTTGTTTCAAGCCATACAAGGCTTTGTTTAGCCTGTAGACATGATCTGGATAAAATGGATCCTCAAAACCTGGAGGTTGACAAACATACACCTCTTCTTGAATTGTACCATAGAGGAAAGCACTTTTGATATCCATTTGAAACACCTTCATATTGTGGTTGACAGCAAAGGCCAGGAACAGTCTAATTGCTTCTAATCTTGCAACAGGGGCAAATGTTTCATCATAATCAATCCCCTCTTCCTGTCTGTAACCTTGAACCACAAGCCTGGCTTTATTCTTGACAACAATACCCCTTTCATCAGTTTTGTTCTTGAAGACCCACTTTGTGCCAATGGGACTAACCTCTTCTGGCAGTGGTACAAGCTCCCATACTTGTTGTCTTTTAAACTGTTGGAGCTCCTCTTGCATGGCTTCTACCCAGCTGTTGTCTTTCAGTGCCTCTTGGTACTTGACTGGCTGATGGAGTGATAGAAAACCAGCAAAAAGACAAATGTTTTGGGTTTGGCTTCTTGTGAGCACCCCTTCATTTATGTTGCCAATGATTTGATCAGGTGGATGAGATCTCAAGAAGATTAAATCTCCTTGGTATGGTATGATGGCATTGGTTGGTGAAGGCTGCAAATGTGTATCATCTGAGCTAACCACTGCTGGGGACTTTGATGATCCAGCAGTGGTTTCAAAAGGTGGTGGTATAGGAGGTAATGAGGTGGACAACTGCTGACTTTTATCCACTGTTTGAGGACTTTTGTCAGCAGTGTTTGAGGATGTGGAAGCAGTGGTTGATGGGCTACTTTGGTCAACAACTGTTGAGGTAGCAGTGGTTGAGCTTTGACAACTGTTTTGAACAGCTGGTGCTTTTCCCTTTGTGGCAGACCTTTGAGGGATGATGATTTCATACCCATAGTCTGGTGTTGTATCCTCTGATGGACCTGCACTGTTAGTCTTGACAGCAGTATTTTCAAAAGTGAATTTTTCAAGATCAAACAGATCTGCAGGGTTTGGTGGGATTTTCATTGATGAAAGTTCATTGAACTTAACATTCAAAGTCTCCTCCACTGCCTTGGTCCGTGTATTAAACACTTTGTAGGCCTTGGCAGTGGTTGAGTATCCCAGATGATAACCACAATCAATTTTGGCTGCAAATTTTGAAATGGAATCTTTTAAGTTCAAAATAAAGCATGGGCAGCCAAACACTTTGAAATATGAGATCAGTAGTTTAATTTTATACAGAATTTCATAGGCAGTCTTTTTGTGCCTGGGGTTTATTAAAACTCTGTTCTGAACATAGCAAGAAGTGTTTACTGCCTCTGCCCAGAAAGTTAAAGGCAAACCTTAATCTGCAAGCATGGTTCTGGCAGCCTCAATCAGAGTTCTGTTCTTCCTTTCCACTACCCCATTCTGCTCTGGTGTTCTTGGGATGCTGTACTGCCTTACAATCCCTTTCTTCACACAGAAGGCATCCAACTCCCTATTTTTGAATTCTGTGCCATTGTCACTCCTGAAGCTTTTCACTGGAAGGTCAAATTGCTTTTCAACCTGTATTACAAAGTCTTGCAAAATGCCTGCAGTTTCATCTTTTGAGTGCAAAAAGAAAGTCCTTGTGAACCTAGAAAAGTCATCAACAATAACCAAACAATATCTTTTCTTTTTAAGGCTCATGACTTGAACTGGGCCAAACAAATCCATGTGTAGCATTTGCTAACACTGGGTTGTTTTGGACTCTTCAATGGACTTATAAGAACTTTTATGCTGTTTTCCTTTTAAACAGGAAATGCAATGTTCAGGACATGAAAACAATTTTTGTGGTAGGCCTCTCACCAAACCATTTTTTGAAATTTCTGTGATTGTCTTAAGATTTGTGTGTCCCAGCCTTCTGTGCCAAAGTTCTGTCTCTTTGTTAGAGGCAGCTGAGAACAGACATGCATCAGCTCTGGGACACTCTTTTGACATGTCAACAACATAAACATTGCCACTTCTTTGAGCAACAAGTTTAGTTTGACCAGTTTTGATTATTGCTTCAATCTTTTTGACCATTTCTGGTCCAACAATCCTACAACAGTCTTTTGTGAAGAATGACCCAAATCCCTTGTCACTCATTTGGGATACACTCAGAAGGTTGAATTTTAGATTGTCTATTAGATTGACATTTTCAAATTTTACATTTCCAGATTGCACTGTACCAGACCCCAGAACCTTCCCTTTACTATTATTCCCAAAGGATATATCACCCCCACCATGGATTTTAAAGTCTTTGAGGAGGGCTTTACATCCTGTCATGTGGCTGGAGCCTCCACTATCTACATACCAAAGACTATCAAAGCATGCAGAAGCTCCCTGCACATGAAGTAAAAAGATTAGTTCATTGAGGTCTCCAAAGCCAACAAGGCTTTGGATGGGGTCTCAACAGTGTCTGGGATGGATGCAAGATAATGGACAGTGGTTAGGTCAGGGGTTTGAACTGTTTTAGGACAGTGTTTCTCTAACCACTATTGTGGGTCCTGACCAATCATCTGCTGGTAACCAAAAGGATGCTTGTTCACTTTGGGTTTAGAGGGCCTTTTGTAGGCCTCATAAACGTGAGGAATCCTTTGGTAAGACTGTTTTTCTCTGCCTTTTCTGAACTGATTGGCAGGGGGTGCATCAGTAACCTGAACATCTCTTTTGACAGATGTTTGGTTCAGCTGTTTTGTAACAGCTGTTTGTACTGGCACAAACAGTGGTTGTTTCTTGGTGAATTTGACAGATGTTGATGGTGATGATGATGGACTCAAGGATGTTTTAGCAATGTACTCATTCTTTTTCACATCAAAGTTTTTGAGGTACACACATGCTTGAGTTTTGTGGTTTGTTTTCCCACAGACAATGCAGCTTTCTGCTGAAACAATGACACTTGTTTTGTTTAGATCATAAGCTTTTAAGTGGAAACAGTCTTTTGTTAGATGATTCCTTTTCTCACAGAATTCACAAAACAAGTTATCAATTTTTTCTTTCTTCTTTCTCTTCTCAGATTCCTTTGCAGCAGAAGTTTTAACCACTGCTGGGATATCTTTGAGAGGTATGACTTTAGCTTTTGGAGCTTTAGCACCATCAATTGATGTAAAGTCCATTGGCTTGAAATTTTCAAGAATATCACACTCATCAGACCATTTTGGTTTAAACTGATGATCTTCAAGCTCCTTGAAAGTGGAGGAACCCATTGGTCTGTTAAGTGTGATTTTGTTACCAAGTTTGTCAGTGATTTTCACTTCTTGGCCATTCTTGTTTGTGGGGATAAGCTCAGTAGCTTCATCAGTGGTTTGAACAGAGTTTTCAAAAGCAGTGTTTTCATCATCATATTTTCTATACCCAACCCCAAACTTCACATTGCTTTTTCTCTGTTTTTCAAGCATAACCTCATATCCTTTGCAGGATTCCACCCATCTTTCACAAGTAATCTGGGCAGACTCCAACTCCTTTTTGCAAACTTGGTATTTTTCTACCATAGTTTGAAGTTGGGTTTTGGTTATACTTTGCTCTTCTTTTAAACAGCTGATTTCTTTTTCCTTTTCAGTCAATTTGTTTTTAAGTTCTTTTAAAGAGCTTTCAAATTTGACCTCATCAGTTAAGATTTTATCCCGAAGGTTTTCATTCACCTCTTTGATGTTAGCAAAAGCAATTATGCAATTGTCTGAACACAGTTTTTCAAGAACTTGAGGATATACCTTGGCAGCTGCCATCATTGCACAATCACATTGATGATCTTCATCATCATCAGCTCTTACCTTCTTTTCACCAGCCTTTTCTTCTTTCTCTTCTTCTTTGTCCTCTATGGACCATGGATCTGTCATTGGTTCAATCAGAGTTCCTGAACTTTCTTCCAACAGTACTTCACCAGCCACAGCAGTAACCACTGCTTCAATCACCTCTTCCACTGTTTCAAAGCACTGCTGTTCCTCCTCAGCTTCAACCCCCTCCTGTATTGACTCTAGTGCCATCAAACAAAACTCATCATGTGAAGAATCATTAGAAGCATATAGTGCAAAATTTTCATCACAAAGATCATCAGGCATACTGCTCCAGTCAACAAACCCTTGAGTGAAAAAACTTTGTTGATCTGGTTGTGCTGCTGCTGGAGCAGTGGTTTGAGGTGCAACAGGTTGCACTTGTACCTGTGGAACAGGGGTTTGAACATATTGGATTTGTGGAACAGTAGTTTGGACATAATGTACTGGCACAGGGGCAACAACATAGTGAGCAGTGTTCACTTGAGCTGCTGGGGCATATTGGGCATAGTGCACAGTGTTTTGGTTTTGAGGTCTAGGATTTGAGCTAGGATGAGTAATTATGGGACCAGTATTTTGACTCCTACATTCCCTAGCAAAATGTCCCAACCTATTACACTTGTAGCACTTGATTTTCGATTTATCCAACCCAAGCCTTAGATTCCCATGCAAACCTGGGAATTTTCTCCCTGTTCTTTTGTAGAACTTGCTAGTTCTAACACTTAGCAAAGCCAGTTGATGCAGGATGTCCATTTCCTCTAAATCAGTGGGATCAAAATGTTGCAAATCATTTAGTTCAAAGCTTAAATTATCTGACATCTGGTTTTCGTTTGCAGTGAATGCATAACTTGCAGAGTAAGGATCAGGGTTGTTAAAATTTGCACCAGCAGTTATGTCAATGAAGTGATCATAACCCTGGTCCTTACCACTGCTCCCAGATTCTTCTTGACCCAGAAGAGCAGTATTACCGAATGTGTAATCATCAACGGATTTTCCTGACTCTTGTAACTTCCTTTTCTGGTTCAACTCCCTTTCGTAGGTCAGGAGTCGACCATGGAGTTGGGTCAAGGTCAGATCCTTGAACTCAGGTGAATTTCTGGTGACAAAGGCTATAGTGTCCCATTTTTCGGGCAGTGACCTGAGGAACCTGCTATTTTGAGTCGAGTTTGTAAAGGTAGTATTAACAAGCCTCAGTTCACTGATGAGACAACTAAACCGCTCAAATTGTTGAGTCAGTGATTCACCTCTAACATGACAAAATGTTTCATACTGTTGGTTCAGGATTTCCCTATTGTTTTCTATGACTTCTTCAGTACCTCCAAACTGTTCCTTAAGTGCGTCCCACAATTCTTTGGCACTGTTACAGTGTAACAGTCCACCATATATTTCATTGGGCAGCGCTGATGCTATGATGCTAAACGCTTTAGCATCTAGTTCGATCTTTTGAAAATCGGTTTCGGTGTAATTTTCAACTGGTTTTGGAACGAACTTTTTAGCATCTTCAGCGCTTGGCACTGAAGGAACATGAGGACCAAAGGTGACAGACCTCCAACAACCTGTGCTTTGTTGAGCGAGGATGTGACCCATCCTCCTCTGCCAGATGTTGTACTCATTTCTTTTTAGCATAGGTGGTTTAAAAAGTGAGCCGATGTTGTTTTTATCATCCTGAGATTGTGACGTCATTCTTGTTGTTTTACAGACACTGAGAAATCAACTTTAATGGTGATTAATCCTTGCTCTGTTTTTCAACGGACGAACAAACGATCAGTATCAACTGTTATGAGCTGAACTATTTATGTCAAAATGATTGTTAAATCAAATTTTACTGTCCAAGCTCTGATACTAATTGTTGGATCTGAGTTTCTTTTTGATTGTATTTTCGTTTGTAATTAAGATGGAAATGAAAGAGTTGTGCAGCGGAAATAAGATGAAAACAAACTTTGCATACAATCAAACAGGAGTAATACTTTTAATCAAACATCTTTTCACAATGAACCGAATGATTGAATTTGTTTCAACAACGATTACAATGATTGATGTAAGAATGCAAACTCCCCCTCAGCCAGAGCTCAGTAGTTTGTTCGTGCAAAGAAGACGATGTGGTGAAAGAGCTAATAGAACAGTACAAAGTACTGAACTATTTATAGGCACTTGCAAACCACTGAGCATCTTACCTGACGTCACCATGAAAGTGACATCTAACCTCCTAACAAACTCTAACTACTGATCTATAAACACTGATGTACTAAACTACTGCTATTACATTACATTACATTACATAAAAGACACTTAAACTGCTGCTGCATCCTTCCTTTGCTGTGAACCCAGCAGTGCTTGTCCGGATCAGCAGTACTTGTCCCAAAGCAGTAGATTGAGTCAACAGAGCTTTGGTCTTCCATCAGTCTTTGACATTGGTCAGTAGATATGAAGCAGCAGTTGTAGGTCAGCACTTAGTATGATCAGCAGATAGGAGGTCAGCAGATATGAAACCACTTTCAAGGGGAAAGATTTGCATGAACCAACTGTAAACGTCTGCTTATTCTGGATCCACTGCTTTGATCCAGTTTTGGCTTTACATTATCTGTTCCTCGGATAGGGTTCAATCCCAACAGAATACCAATCACACGAAATACTTTGTGATTACAGGAACAATAACTGGCACACTTGTTCATGTGAAACAAATATTTGGGACGAAACACTCTCTCTAAGAACTTTAGGGCAAAACACTGTTTTTTAACAAGGTCTTGACACGAGATATTTTTATAACATGAAGCACTTACTTGAGATGAAACACTGTATCCACAAAATTGTAGAACACAAAAATGTGACACGAAAGAAGATTCGTGTGCACACTTAAGACGCAGATAAGACAAATCTTAACTGACAAATAGTACAATTAGGTTATAACAAAGCTGCCAGCTCACAAAGGGAATATTAAGTGTTGGTGCATGATGTCTATAGCCTACGTCTGCAGTCTAGGTTGTGTCGAATAGCTTGTTATAGGGTTAAATATGTCAAAATGTAATTTTATGTTTGTGTGTAAGTCATTTCGCACGAAATGGCATTTGGTCATTTCGTACGAAATGATGTTTTGCTATTTCGTACGAAATGACATGTTGTCATTTTGTGCGAAATCAGTTGCCTATAAATAGGCAGTGTTGGTTTTTCATTTGGTACGAAATAGGTGAACGTGTAACGAAGTGCCGCCCAATTTTCACCGTGTAATCAAGTTGAATATCAATGAAAAACATGTTTAAGTATAATTCTCTGTTTCTATACCTTTCTATCACTGATTCTCAGTTGTTTGACAATTTCCGCCTTTCAAACGACTTAGATTTGACTCTGAACGACTCATATAGGTTGCAAAACGATCCTACAAGTGGTATCAGAGCTCAGGATGAGTCAATTCATTTGAATCAGTGCTTAGAATTCTGTTTTTCTACTCATTCTTGGATTTCTGGACAAATTCACGGACAAAATGGACTGATCTTTTGATATAACGTGTAAAATACTGTTTTAACAAATCCTTGAAAGAATCAGACCAAAATTCGGACTAAAACTGGTAAAAATGGGCCAAAAACTTGATTTCGTGTGAACGAGTAGTATTTCGCTTGAAAATTTGAGTTTATTTCGTACGAAATGAGCTATTTCGTGTGAAAAGTTGCTATTTCGCTTGAAATCATTTGTTCATTTCGCGCGAAATGAACCTTTTCGTTTGAAAAGTCATTCCGCTTGAGTATTTCGCACGAAAAGAAAGTTGTTGCTGATTTCGCACGAAATGACACTTTATTTCGCTTGAAAGTGTCATTCCGTTTGAAAGTTGTTTTCGTTTGAAAAGTTGATTTCGCATAAAACTTGATTTCGCTTGAAGTCCATTTCGTTTGTGTGATTTCGTTCAAAAGTTCATTTCGTGTGTAGAAGCTATTTCGTTTGAAAGTGACTGTTTTCAAAAACTTGAAAATTTTTCGAAACTGTTTTCGTATAAATAGATAACCAAGAGTTTTACAACTTGTTTGCCGGTGGGGGAAGCAGTTCAATCTCCAGCCAGTATCGTGCAAAATGTGAACATGGAAAATGAATTCGGTACAATGTAGAAACCGCCGAAGTTGATGAACATTGATGAGTATGCTGGCTGGTCAGAAAGGTTTAAGACTTAGGTGCAAGCCAACCATTTCGATTGTTGGATGAAAATCGAGTCTAAGTATGTTCCTCCAACGAATGGTTCGGGAATAGAGAAAACTATCGGAAGTTTAACTCCACTTGAACAAGAAGGTTTCAAAGCAGAAAAGAAAATGATGAGCATTCTACAACAAGCTATCAAAGAGGATATCTTAGTTCTGCTACAACATCATAATAATTCACAATCTGTCTGGAATGCATTGAAAGTAAAATTTCTTGGAAGTGTGTCTATGATAAAGAGCGAAACGGCGTTGATAAAAAAGGAATTTGATATTTTTACGGGTATCAAGGGTGAGTCAACAAGCCAGTTGATAGAAAGATATTGTCATTTAGTTGTTGAAATGAAGCGTTTGGGCATAACAAAAACAGATGAAGAATAGGTTGACAAGATGGCAGACACGTTACCATATGATGACTGGGGCACTTATTTGTTGGTGTTGAAAAATAACCAGGAGTATGTTGGATTCAATCTTAGCACATTCATTGAGAAGATTGAATCACATGAGCTTGAGTTGAAAAAGATTAGAAAAATGAAGTCTTCTGTAACACCTGTGTCATTTCAACCATCAAACAAATGCCAAACCAATGAAATATTGTATTTCATACTTTGGACTTGTATAAATATGTGTATCTTTTGCACATATCAACTCTTGTTCGATTTCAAGCTCTAAATCGCTTTCTGGAAGGTTATACACGCACTGATGCGTAAATATAACCAGTTTAATGCAACGAACACTCCGGAATAGTGAAATAGGCTTAACATACCTTAAATAACCTTTACATAACTTAGATATAAGTTTTGGAAGGTTTGGTGTGGTGAAATCAAAGTTTAATCGCTTACAGGGACTAAATTTGACAAACTGCGAAAGTATGTCAATTTGAACTGTAACAGACCTTCCGGAACATGACCATAAGTTAAACATACCATAAATATCCTTTACATAGCTTAGAAATAGGCTTTGAGGGGTTCGGTGTGCTAAAATAAACTTTTGGGTCATTCAGGGACTAAAAGTGTCAAAAAGTGCACAAGTTTGCATTTTCGCGCATAACTTACGTTCTGAATACATCCGGACATCCAAAAATTTATGTAAGCACTAAAATATTTTATTTTAGTGTTCGCCATAAGAAAAATCCATTCGTCACGTCATTTGGATCGTTTTTCGCGCTTGTGCGCATTCCGTCGTAATTAAGCGAACATCGCGCTCGTACGACCAAACGAACCAACATCCGGCATATTTTTGAGCATGTTTTGAGTTCCCTATACTTTAACTTCATTTTAGAGCCTTGAAATGAGGTTAACGGGGTTCAAACGCATCGAAAAAGGCCTTAAAACACCACAGGGACCAAAACTGTCAATTTTGAAACTTTTCTGAAGCTGGTGCATGCTAGCGTAGCGCGAGCCCTATAGGCTTTACCAGTCGTGCTACGCGACTGCCAATTCTGGGCAGAAAACATGCAGAAACTCAGTTTTTCGCATTCGAGACCATATTCGATGTATTAGCCGTTGTTTAATTCACAACCACACATTCTAAACTTGCTTAGTCAGCGGATAAGGATGGAATTTTGGCACCATAACTTTGCAACACATGTATGGATGGAATTTAAACACCTAAACACCATAACTTTGCAACACATGTATGGATGGAATTTAAACACCTAAACACCATAACTTTGCAACACATGTACGGATGGGATTAAGGCACGTTTTCCATGAAACGATCTTAACGGTTCGGGTATTCCTATAAATACCCCATACCCCCCATTGCTAAAATCACTAGAATTCTGATTTGAGAACCTCTAAGTTGAAACCATTGTTTCATACCTGAGATTCTTGAATCGGGATTAGCATTCGGGGACCCTTCATAAGTATTCTTTCGTTCTTTTCCTTATTTTATTGCTTTTCGAGTCCGAAAGTCAAACTTTGTTTGACTTTCAGCGTTGACCAGTAATGGTCAATGCGAAGTTCTTTTGAACTTTGCAACGTGAGTGTAATCACGTTGGTCATAGTCCCTTGGGACTATGCCCACTGATTACCACGTTGTCTAGGGTCGTAGGGTAAGCGATCTAATGAATCGCTTATACCTCGAACCCGACCCAGTTTGGTCGATCATTAGGATCCGACCAAACACATTAGGTGACCATAGTAGGTAGGGAATAACCTTCCGAGGTTATACCCTATGGTCACATCGTTTAAGTAGTTGTATGATAGGTAGTTTATATGCCTTAGGTAAATTACCAGAATACCCTTTTCATGTATAATTGGTAATTAAGCATATGTAACCTAAAACTTTGTCACATAACTGATTATGTAATATGTTTAGGCATATAACACTTGTCATAGGGCTAGTTAGGCGGTCCGAACGCGTTTCACGCGAACGACGCGTTAAAGTAGCATAAGCTGCCTAAACGGGTCGTAATGGGTCGAAATCACTCAGGTTAAGTTTCATTTAGTATGTAGGCTTTGTTAAACCAAATGACACGAGTCTCTACACTCGTTTGGTTTACAAACCCTAATGCTACCCAATCTTCCGATTTAGGTCCGGTTTATTAACATAGTTACCTATACTAGGTGCCGTTTGATATCCGCGATCTCTAGCATTGTTTAGTTGTTACTCAAGGACTACTGAGCAATCTCAGGTGAGTACATAGACCCCTCTTTTACTGTTTTCCAAACTGTTTTGGGGTGAAACACATGTGCCTACTTGTTACTTTCATGCTTTCCTGTTTTCACATCATATACTGCTATGTTCGTTAGTACATTATAGTACATGATTTCATTACATTTCATGCTATGTATTGCCATTGTGTGCATTACTTAGTACATCGTTTTACATGACATTTTGACATAGACATTTCGACATAGACATTTTAACATGATTGACATTTGATCATGTATTTCCCATAAAACATAACTTTGATTTAAACCAAGTTTTACTTCAATACTTTGTTTTTGTGCATATGGTTTAGTTGAGACATTTCACTTGCCATACCTGGATATTTGACATAGACATTTGACCTGGATATTTGACATAGACATTTGACATGGATATTTGACATAGACATTTGACATGGATATTTGACATAGACATTTTGACATGATTTACATCTTGACATGAATACTTTGACATATTATTCAATACATTTGACAATTGATTTAAACATAGACATTTTACATTGTTTGGTTTGGTTTGATTAAGTGATTAAGTAACGATGTGTGTGTAATATGATACAAGCATGGTGGATACGCCGCTGGTACTTCCTATATATAAGTGTTTGTATGGTATTACATATCGTAGCGTTATTTGAATCATTTCAGTTTGATACATATAACATTTTATACAAGTAACATACTTTTCACAAGACATTGATTTATAAACAACTTATCTTATGCAAACATATTTTACTTGGTTATTCATTTAACCTTACATGTATTTATACTTATCATCTGATCTTATCGATTTTCAAATGATTTACAAAACAAAGCAAATAACAAGGTTCATGACTAAACATTTTCTCAAACATAAGTCATGAATCTTATTTTCACAAAACCTATGTATCTCACAGGCATTTTTATGCTGACGTACCTATTTTCACATGTGTTTTTTTCAGGACCTGTTGCATAAGATGATCAAGATACACATAGGCAGACTTGGGCTTTAGTGACAATAAAAGATGCAAGACTAGTTAATTATGTTGTATTTCTTTGTTTGTTAATACATTGTAACACCTTTAATCAATAAAACGAAACTTCAATTGCCATGGATTTGAAACAATTAATTCTGTTACAACACTCCCCGACATTTCCGCCACGTTTTGTATGTTCCACGTGGTCGGGGTGTGACAGAAAAGATGGTATCAGAGCCAATGGTTATAGGGAATTAGGTTATTAGTAATGCTTTGACCTAGTCTATAACCTTCTTAGGACCCTAACGCGAGTTTACTTGCGTTTAGTCATAAAACAATACCGTCACCTATCCTTAGGCGACTATCACAACAAGAACATAAATTTCAAAACCGCTTTGAAAACTAATCATCTGTTCTAGGATGATTTATTACAAGGTTTTGAACCCTCTATTGTAAGGTTTTGAACCCTCTGTTATATGGTTTTGAATCCCTTTGAATTTTCAAAATCTCGTCAAGGTTTTGAGTTTTAAATAATGTGAACACGTGCAAACTGGAAGGGTGAATGCCTGTATTCTGGGTTTTCTGTCTAGGCAAGCACTTCGTATACATCTCAACCAGACGCGAGACCAGTTGTGCTTACCTGGGAATTCTTGGGATGAGTGTTCACTTATAGGCGAGCATGTCTTCGCGATACATTATTTTTGACCTGCTTACTTTGATTAGTCATTGTCTCATTTGTTTGCCTTTGGTAACAAACAAATGGTCACAATCTACATGCCTTGTCATTTCCTTTTGACTATCTTTCGCTTGTTTCCTCCTATGCCTTTCGTTATATTCAAGATGCTTCTTCATCGCAACAACAATGTCCGAACCAGGTGCTGCAATTACCCAGCGAATAGGCGTCGTACTCCAGAGGACCGTTGACTTAGCTATCACCATGACTCACCTCAGGGGTGAAGCTGTATAAGGGAACTGCTCCTTGGTGCAATCAATGCCATCGTCATTATTCAAATCAAATACCTTGTTTCAAATGTACCCACGGTGGACGATGGAGACATTTGGTTAACATGTGCCGCTTTGCAATCCAAAGCAAAGCTGTTACAAATCCTGCTGCTGCTCAACCTTCAAACTCTGCTTCATATGTCGCTTGGCATATCTGGCGCCTCAACCTCATGAACTTTCTACCTTGTGTATCGACGTAAGCACGCCTAGTGCAAGGTGTCGGAACACTCTCGTTACACAAACTCCAAAATCCATGTAGGATCTTTCTATCTTCATAATTAGATCCTTGTAGATGGGTATCATTCATCGGAGTCCTTAATTGAATTCTTTGTATGATTCAATACGTACATCACAATTCAATAAGGACAAAGCCGAATTCCTATTAAGATTTTCCTATCTTCATAGATAGATTCTTGAAATGATTAAAGTGCCAAATGAAATCCACGAATTGGATTCCTGGTGTGCTTTAAGTATCCGCGTCCAAAGATAACAAATTAATAACCAAGTTAAACAACTATGTGATTATGTGCTTATGTGTTCCCTTTTTATGTTTTTGTGTGATCCAAATTCTTGTCATCCAAATCCTCGTAGAATCTTCCATATCTTTGTGTACTATATTAAATCCTCAATGGGCTTTTACGTTGTAGTTAAGTCCCTTGGATTATATTGTACCATACCATAATTAGACCCCTGAGTGGTCTAGGTAAACAGATTGATCCAAAAATCGGGTTAGGAATATCATGTGATGATATAGCTGAAAGGACTCCTTGGTGGTCTAATTAAAAGGATCCTTTGTTGATCTAATTAAAAGGACCCTATGGTAGTCTAGTCACACTCATCACAGGTTTGATTATCCTCCCCACAAACATTTCAAGACAAGTTGTGCGGACTATGCAAGGAATTGCATAATTATGGATGCATACATAATTATGAAATTCAGTGCACAGAAACCACAGCGAATTTTGTCATGTGTCTAGAGTCTATTCCGTTCGTTTTTGTTTCTGAAGATGTAAAATGACTATACCGTTCATTTTGTTTCTGAAGATGTAAAATGACTATTCCGTTCATTTTTGTTTCTGAAGATGTAAAATGACTATTCCGTTCATTTTTGTTTCTGAAGATGTAAAATGACTATTCCGTTCATTTTTGTTTCTGAAGATGTAAAATGACTATTCCGTTCATTTTTGTTTCTGAAGATGTAAAATGACTATTCCGTTCATTTTTGTTTCTGAAGATGTAAAATGACTATTCCGTTCATTTTGTTTCTGAAGATGTAAAATGACTATTCTGTTCATTTTTGTTTCTGAAGATGTAAAATGACTATTCTGTTCATTTTTGTTTCTGAAGATGTAAAATGACTATTCTGTTCATTTTTGTTTCTGAAGATGTAAAATGACTATTCTGTTCATTTTTGTTTCTGAAGATGTTGTGGAAAATGACTATTCTGTTCATTTTTGTTTCTAAAGAATGCCTGTTGAAAATAACTCTGTTCATTTTTCATTTCTGAAAAATGTTCATTAAAGAGAAATTACAGGATTACGTCTTATTCATCTTTGATGGTTAGTTAACACAAAGTCACAAATAGACTCCTACGAATTAATTTCGGGACGAAATTTCCTAAAGTAGGGGAGACTGTAACACCTGTGTCATTTCAACCATCAAACAAATGCCAAACCAATGAAATATTGTATTTCATACTTTGGACTTGTATAAATATGTGTATCTTTTGCACATATCAACTCTTGTTCGATTTCAAGCTCTAAATCGCTTTCTGGAAGGTTATACACGCACTGATGCGTAAATATAACCAGTTTAATGCAACGAACACTCCGGAATAGTGAAATAGGCTTAACATACCTTAAATAACCTTTACATAACTTAGATATAAGTTTTGGAAGGTTTGGTGTGGTGAAATCAAAGTTTAATCGCTTACAGGGACTAAATTTGACAAACTGCGAAAGTATGTCAATTTGAACTGTAACAGACCTTCCGGAACATGACCATAAGTTAAACATACCATAAATATCCTTTACATAGCTTAGAAATAGGCTTTGAGGGGTTCGGTGTGCTAAAATAAACTTTTGGGTCATTCAGGGACTAAAAGTGTCAAAAAGTGCACAAGTTTGCATTTTCGCGCATAACTTACGTTCTGAATACATCCGGACATCCAAAAATTTATGTAAGCACTAAAATATTTTATTTTAGTGTTCGCCATAAGAAAAATCCATTCGTCACGTCATTTGGATCGTTTTTCGCGCTTGTGCGCATTCCGTCGTAATTAAGCGAACATCACGCTCGTACGACCAAACGAACCAACATCCGGCATATTTTTGAGCATGTTTTGAGTTCCCTATACTTTAACTTCATTTTAGAGCCTTGAAATGAGGTTAACGGGGTTCAAACGCATCGAAAAAGGCCTTAAAACACCACAGGGACCAAAACTGTCAATTTTGAAACTTTTCTGAAGCTGGTGCATGCTAGCGTAGCGCGAGCCCTATAGGCTTTACCAGTCGTGCTACGCGACTGCCAATTCTGGGCAGAAAACATGCAGAAACTCAGTTTTTCGCATTCGAGACCAGATTCGATGTATTAGCCGTTGTTTAATTCACAACCACACATTCTAAACTTGCTTAGTCAGCGGATAAGGATGGAATTTTGGCACCATAACTTTGCAACACATGTATGGATGGAATTTAAACACCTAAACACCATAACTTTGCAACACATGTATGGATGGAATTTAAACACCTAAACACCATAACTTTGCAACACATGTACGGATGGGATTAAGGCACGTTTTCCATGAAACGATCTTAACGGTTCGGGTATTCCTATAAATACCCCATACCCCCCATTGCTAAAATCACTAGAATTCTGATTTGAGAACCTCTAAGTTGAAACCATTGTTTCATACCTGAGATTCTTGAATCGGGATTAGCATTCGGGGACCCTTCGTAAGTATTCTTTCGTTCTTTTCCTTATTTTATTGCTTTTCGAGTCCGAAAGTCAAACTTTGTTTGACTTTCAGCGTTGACCAGTAATGGTCAATGCGAAGTTCTTTTGAACTTTGCAACGTGAGTGTAATCATGTTGGTCATAGTCCCTTGGGACTATGCCCACTGATTACCACGTTGTCTAGGGTCGTAGGGTAAGCGATCTAATGAATCGCTTATACCTCGAACCCGACCCAGTTTGGTCGATCATTAGGATCCGACCAAACACATTAGGTGACCATAGTAGGTAGGGAATAACCTTCCGAGGTTATACCCTATGGTCACATCGTTTAAGTAGTTGTATGATAGGTAGTTTATATGCCTTAGGTAAATTACCAGAATACCCTTTTCATGTATAATTGGTAATTAAGCATATGTAACCTAAACCTTTGTCACATAACTGATTATGTAATATGTTTAGGCATATAACACTTGTCATAGGGCTAGTTAGGCGGTCCGAACGCGTTTCACGCGAACGACGCGTTAAAGTAGCATAAGCTACCTAAACGGGTCGTAATGGGTCGAAATCACTCAGGTTAAGTTTCATTTAGTATGTAGGCTTTGTTAAACCAAATGACACGAGTCTCTACACTCGTTTGGTTTACAAACCCTAATGCTACCCAATCTTCCGATTTAGGTCCGGTTTATTAACATAGTTACCTATACTAGGTGCCGTTTGATATCCGCGATCTCTAGCATTGTTTAGTTGTTACTCAAGGACTACTGAGCAATCTCAGGTGAGTACATAGACCCCTCTTTTACTGTTTTCCAAACTGTTTTAGGGTGAAACACATGTGCCTACTTGTTACTTTCATGCTTTCCTGTTTTCACATCATATACTGCTATGTTCGTTAGTACATTATAGTACATGATTTCATTACATTTCATGCTATGTATTGCCATTGTGTGCATTACTTAGTACATCGTTTTACATGACATTTTGACATAGACATTTCGACATAGACATTTTAACATGATTGACATTTGATCATGTATTTCCCATAAAACATAACTTTGATTTAAACCAAGTTTTACTTCAATACTTTGTTTTTGTGCATATGGTTTAGTTGAGACATTTCACTTGCCATACCTGGATATTTGACATAGACATTTGACCTGGATATTTGACATAGACATTTGACATGGATATTTGACATAGACATTTGACATGGATATTTGACATAGACATTTTGACATGATTTACATCTTGACATGAATACTTTGACATATTATTCAATACATTTGACAATTGATTTAAACATAGACATTTTACATTGTTTGGTTTGGTTTGATTAAGTGATTAAGTAACGATGTGTGTGTAATATGATACAAGCATGGTGGATACGCCGCTGGTACTTCCTATATATAAGTGTTTGTATGGTATTACATATCGTAGCGTTATTTGAATCATTTCAGTTTGATACATATAACATTTTATACAAGTAACATACTTTTCACAAGACATTGATTTATAAACAACTTATCTTATGCAAACATATTTTACTTGGTTATTCATTTAACCTTACATGTATTTATACTTATCATCTGATCTTATCGATTTTCAAATGATTTACAAAACAAAGCAAATAACAAGGTTCATGACTAAACATTTTCTCAAACATAAGTCATGAATCTTATTTTCACAAAACCTATGTATCTCACAGGCATTTTTATGCTGACGTACCTATTTTCACATGTGTTTTTTTCAGGACCTGTTGCATAAGATGATCAAGATACACATAGGCAGACTTGGGCTTTAGTGACAATAAAAGATGCAAGACTAGTTAATTATGTTGTATTTCTTTGTTTGTTAATACATTGTAACACCTTTAATCAATAAAACGAAACTTCAATTGCCATGGATTTGAAACAATTAATTCTGTTACAACACTCCCCGACATTTCCGCCACGTTTTGTATGTTCCACGTGGTCGGGGTGTGACATCTTCAAGTGTACAACAAGATGTTTCATTGTATTACAAAGGAAGTACTCCAGCAACATCGAATTTAAGTCCAAAGATTCAGACAGCATTCAGTGCTGATTCAACATCCGGAGTTTCACCTGGCACATCAAGTAACAATAATTCACCATTTTCAAGTTTTGAACCAAATCCAAAGGTTCGAAACTCACCAGATCAATCTTATACCCAAAGTTCGTCAGGATCAAACAGTCAAAGTCAAGGTCCAGGAATTCTGTGCAACATAGCGGTGAACATAAAGAATGCTCAAGACTTTACTGAATCATCAGCGAAACAACACATAGCACTACTTGCTTCGGTGCTTGATTCTTTTGAAAGTTTGGTTGCCGGTAGAATTGGGAACCCTGATATGACAAAGGAAGATTATGATCAGATTGATCCCGAGGAGCTGGAGTTGATCGATATCAAATGGGGAATGGCAAGCTTGGTGAGGAGAGCTCAAAGATTTATGGAAATTACTCGTCGAAACAGTCTTTCAGGACCGGATAGCAAGCTTGGGTTTGATAAATTAAAAGTCACATGTTTCAAATGTAAAGAGAAGGGACATTTCAAACGTGAATGTCCAAACCGGGAAGTCAACAATCATCAATACCCATTCACAAACGACTACTACAGACAAGCAATCTATCACAAGACAAGTCAACAACCATTCAATCAAAGACCTCAAATCGAAAACAAACCTTAAAAAGCTCTTTTAGTCAATCAGGATGATGAGAAGGTTGCAGAAGGGTTTAGTTGGGATAATTATATTCCCGGTGAAGGTTTGGCTATGATGGCAGAGATTGTGGAAGAGCCAGAATGCGCTGTTGAAACTGAGGATGTCAGTATTGAAGAGAATTTGGATGATCTTGAAGAAGTAGCTGCAGAAGTTTATTACTATCAATCTGAACAGGAGATTATTGCTAGTTCTTTCAAATCAATAATGCCTCCTAATATGTTTGATTCTTTTGCAGGATTCTTCAGCGAGCCAACTATTGGTTTTTGTCCAAGATATGACGTTGAAACGGAGCCAGTTGAAGAAATCATAGACGTTTCCAAAGAAATGAATGAAGAGACTCTAAAAGAGATTGCTGACAAAGCATTGATGGGCAAGCTAAAAGAGGTAGAAACAGAATCTGTTGAAACGGAGTCGGTCGAAACAGAGTCAGTTGAAAATGTGTCTGTCAAAATGGAGTCAGTCAAAAAGGAGTCTGACGAGAAATCAGAAAATGAGGAGATCAAATCAGCAGAAAAGTCAGAGTCAGAGTTTGATGGGTTTGGTAAAACAGATGTTAAAATTGACCAAGAAGAAAAGGTTTCTGAAAAAGTTGATTCAATTCATGAAATTCCATGCAAAAACTGTTCAAAACCATGCATGGAGTGTCTTGAAAAAGACAAACAATTTCAAGAATTGAAGAAATATACTAATGAAGTAAAATATGATCTAAGTGAGGTGAAAGAAGCATATGACACTTTGACACGATCAATCAAAATGATTAAAAAAGAAAGTTTTGAAAATGATAAAGCTACAAATTTGCTAAAATCAACTGTCATGGATAAACAAATGGAAATCAACATTCATTTGGACACAATTGATTCTTTAAAAAGGGAACTTGAGTTAATGAGAATTGAAAATGAAAGAATTGATAAGAAATTGATCAGTTATGTTGCTTCATCATATGTGATTGATCAAATTGTTCCGCAACAACCTGATGCAACACCTGCCTTCAATAGTGTTCCACCCCCAATGTGGAATCATTATACACAAAAATATCCAGATGGGGTGGAAGCTGCCTTGAATCTCAAGTTGAGAACCGTTGAGAATGAGTTGCCTGAGAATATTGATGTTACATTTTCTCCATCCGACACTGATAATGAGTCACAGGTGATCAAAACTGTTATTGACCAAGAGTTAGATGAAGGAAGTGATAACTCGGAGTTTGATAATGTGAAAACTCATTTTGAAAACTCCGTTTCTGATTCTGAAGAAGAAGGTAACTTCTTGGACAAATTTATACCAAAATCAAATACAGCTGCGAATGATGATTCGATCATTGTGGTTTACACAATGACCGGAACTGACAAACTTTATTCTGATTTTGAGTATCCAATTAAAAATGCCAGATTGGAAAATGTTGAGAAGGTGTTTAAATTGTTTGAGATTGACATTTCAGAAGTTCACAACAACACATTTTTTTCCAAACAGAAAAAGTCTTTTGTAAAGCAACAACCAAACAACTCGGGAAAGAAAGAGTGGGTGGGTAATCATGGACACAACAAATGACAAGGTAACAACTTTAAAAAGAAGGGTGTCAGTTTTGAAAAGAAGATGGCTAAAAATGAGGTAAAGCCAAAAGAAAAGATGTGTGATATTTTTGTTGCTGGTCCTAGTGTTGATGCTGAAAAGAATTATATCTTCAGTCAAAAAGCCATTGACGATTTCAATGCAGCTAAGAAGTTGAGATAGGAGACCTACATATCAACTTTTGTCAAGTATGACAAAAGAATCTGTTACCGTTGCAATGAAATTGGTCACATGGCCAAGCAGTGTGTGAAAAAGCTTGAGAAACCAGTTTTGCAAAAACCCAAACCTAAAATTTCAACTGATGTCAAGGGCAAAACACCAATGATTTTTCCCATCCGAATTTTGAAAAGAGGATGATCTTTGAAGTCCGATGATAAGCCAAAATCAATTTTTGAGATTGGTGAATCTTCGAAATCACCAAAGACTTCAAAGGTTTATCCGAAGACGAAAATTTTTAAAAACCAATCATGGGTGGCAAAATCAAAACAATCAGTTGAAGAGAAGAAGATGGAAAATTAGCTAAAATCTGAACCAAAAGTTTTTGCAAATGATGTTGAAAAACTGGAATTTGAACTAGACAAGTTGCTTGAGGAATTCCCACCAATTAAGGAGGGAGATTTAAAACCAAAATCCAAACCTGCTGTTCCAAACGTCATCTTTAACATTCCGAAAGTTGATGTGTCATGTGAACTTGTGTTTGGTAGTGTTCCAAAGGTAAAGAAATCATGGGCTTCATTGTGGCAGAATAGTTGGTGAAGGAACTCTAACAAATGGAGTCGTAATGTTTGACAAAGTGAACTATATCATCGAACTTGAAAACAATCTGTTGAGCATCTCACAGATCTGTGACAAGTCTTTTACAGTATACTTTACTAAAAATGAGTGCTTAATCATAAAACTGGTTTTAAAATTCCTGAAGACATGGTGTTGATGCGAGTTCCCCGGGAAAACGATTTGTATGTCCTAGATATGAGCGTCGCAACAACAACAGATATGAAACCAAAATGTTTTGTAACAAAAACAAAAGCGACTGAAAAAGAGTCAAGAATGTGGCATCGTAAGATGGGACACATTCATGTCAGAAAAATGATTTTTCTTGTGCACAATGATCTGGTAGAAGGTGTTAATCTGAAAAATTTTCATTTAAATGATGATTGTGTAGAGTGCAAGAAGGGAAAACAAACGAAGAAGACACACCCATAGAAGCTGTTGAATTCAATCAGGGTACCGCTCGGGAGACTCCACATGGATCTCTTCGGACCAGTTAATGTGCAAAGCATTAGTGGAGACTTATACTGTCTAGTAGTCACTGATGACTTCACTAGATTTTCATGGGTGATGTGTCTGGAAAGAAAAGATCAAACATTTGATTCACTGATGATCTTATTCAAGAAGATGGAAACGCTGTACAAATTGCCGATCAGGAGAATACGAAGCAACAATGGAACGGAGTTCAAAAATAATCGCATGCTCGAGTTTTGTAATGAGAAAGGAATCCTTCATGAATTTAGTGCACCATACACTCCACACCAAAATGGTGTAGCTAAAAGAAAGAATCGCACCTTAATTGAAACAGCTCGAACTATGCTCGCTGATTCCAAGTTGCCAATATTTTTCTGGAGTGAAGCAGTTGCAGCAGCGTGTTATACACTGAATCGTGTCCTAACAGTGAAGAAATACAAGAAAACATGTTTCGAACTTCTTCATCATTACAAGCCAAATTTGAAATTTTTAGAACCGTTTGGATCACCTTGTACTTTCATTAATCCAGATGGTAAGTTTGGTGCTAAAAGTAACGAGGGTTTCTTTGTAGGTTATGCGAGTCCGCTGAAGAGGGTGTTCGTTCCATGCCTGGGGAAGATAATTCAAGTTCAGCATCTTGATTGTCAGAAACATACTGCTCCACCACAACTTCCCGGAAAAAGATTGCTTTTTGATTACGACAAACTCTGGGAGTCATTTCAACTGCCGATTGAGCCAAGTGAGGAGGAACTTGCATTTTTATATCAATATCAGCAATCTATGTCACAAGAACAAGTGCCAAGATAGTTGGTAGTTTCTCCACCCACCGAGGGTTCAAATGATCACGAGGCCGGTCCAAGTGGAACTGCTCATGAACCCCCATAGGAACCAGCTCCAACATTTGATCAATCTGACGACTCAGAATCAGAAGTCGATCTGATTTTTGGCGAGGACCTAAATGTTGCAACTTCAGAAGCTGTGGATCACCCAGGTGATCAAGATATCATAAACTTGCAATCGGAAGTGAGCGTGCCTGACCCTATCATGCCAAGAACTTTGTCTTATCATCCTTCAGTGCAAATAATTGGTGATCTTCAGAGTGGAGTAAAAATGCGGGATCAGATCAACAGAGCTCTTACATGTTTTTATACAACTGTCGCTCCTTTACAAGTTGATTTCTCATTAAAATGTTTCATCTCGCAGGTTGAACCACGAACGTATAAGGAAGCTTTAACTGAAGAAAGTTGGGTGAACGCTATGCAGGAAGAGCTGCAGCAGTTTGAGAAGCTAGGAGTATGGAGATTGGTAGATCTTCTTGAAAATCAGAAGCTGATAAAGACTAAGTGGGTCTTTAAGTGTAAAAGAGATAATAGAGGAGTGATTGTAAGAAATAAAGCACGATTGGTAGTACAGGGTTTCAGTCAGCAACAAGGCATTGACTTTACGGAAGTGTATGCACCTGTTGCTAGACTCGAGGCGATAAGAATCTTCCTAGCATTTGCGTCCTGGAAAGGATTCAAAGCCTACCAACTGGATGTCAAATCTGCATTCCTTTATAGCAAAACCAAAAAAGAAGTGTACGTTGGACACCCGTCGAGGTTCACAGATCCAGTTCACAAAAACAAAGTCTATCTTCTCGACAAAGCGCTTTACGGACTACATCAGGCCCCGAGAGCCTGGTACTAGACGCTTTCCCAATATCTGCTGGCCAACGGGTTCACCAGAGGGACAGTTGATAGTACTTTGTTTACAAAAGAGGTTGCAGGGCATCTATTGATCATGCAGATTTATGTCGACGACACCATCTTTGGATCGACAAATGATGATTTGTGTAAAGAGTTTGAGAAAGCGATGAAAAGAAAGTTTGAAATGAGTTCGATGGGGGAGATGAAGTTCTTCTTAGGGCTACAGGTGGAGCAAATGCCCGAAGGAATCTTCATTCATCAAACCAAATACGTGAACGATGTTCTGGAAAAGTTCAACATGTCTGATTCTACTCCAACATCAACCCCCTAGCTCAAAATCTAGGGATCTGTCCGGATGAAGGTGGAGAGAAAGTGGACGAGATGTATTATCGGTCGATAATTGGATCTTTGATGTATCTGACTGCTTCCCGCCCGGACATCATGTATCCGACTTGCTTATGCGCTCGATATCAGTCCAGCCCAAGACAGTTACACTTGACGATCGTGAAACGAATATTACGGTATTTGAAAGGCTGCCTAAGCACCGGCTTGTGGTATCCTAAGTCTGGTGACTTCTCTCTTTCAGGTTATGCTGATTCTGATTTTGGAAGCTGCAAGCAAAATGCGAAATCCACCACTGCAGGGTGTCAGTTCTTTGGAACTCGACTAATCACCTGGCAGTGCAAGAAACAAACCTCAGTCGCTCTCTCTAGATGTGAGGCTGAATACGTTTCGGCCTCCAGCTGTTGCTCTCAGATCCTCTAGATCCAGCAGCAGATGAGGGACTTTGGTTTGCAGTTCTTGGACACGCCCATTTATGTGGACAATGAGGCAGCGATAAACATAACTAAAAACCCGGTTCACCATTCTAAAACGAAACATATTGAAATTCAACATCATTTCATCCGTGATTGCTACGAGAAGAAATTGATTCGAATTGAACATATTCACACCAATGATCAGAGGGCTGATTTTTACACAAAACCGTTTGATAGATCAAGATTTAACTATCTTTTAAAATTGAACGGGATGAAAAATTTGTTTTCTGGGAGGGTAATAGAATGTGAAGCCGAGGTGGACGGCGATCTGAAGTGATCCACGTCGTGTTGTCAAGTTTCTGTACAGTTTATTTTCTGCTTTTAATAAAACCAAAAACACAAAAATATGTTTTTGTTTTTAGGGGGAGAAAGTTTGCAGAAAATACAAAAACATGATAAAATTTTCAAAATCCAAAAACAGTGAAAAAGTCAAAAAGAGTTTGTGTAAAAAGGGGAAATGATAGTACATCAGCTAGACAGTTGCAGTACGCTAAGGAAATGTAAAGATAAATAGTGTTAAGCAGTCTTGCAGATGATATGCCGATAGGTTTTTACACATTTAGTAGGTTTGTTCGGGATATAAACCTAAATTATTACTTGCTTTTACGTGGGGAACATCTCTCGGATATATGGGTAACCCCCGAAATCTTGTTTGAAAGATCCCTCTTTCTGAGATACTAGGTCTTTATGCTTAGTGATATCTGGGTATTATCCCGGGAGTTCTGATTTTGCGGAAACAATGGCCTAGTCCTCGGAGAATACTTTAATCTGCTTGAAATAAAAGCCCCCCCCCAGCATAAAAAATGATGAAACATTGCAAAATGCTAATCATGTGCTGTTGAAGAAAAGATTCTCTAAAGGGAACACATCTTAAGTCGAAGCCATCATCTCTCTGATTTTGCGGAAGCAATAGCCTGAGCTCTCATGGCCCTCGCATTTAACCCCTTTCAGATATCATCTAGGTATATTCACCTGTAAGACTGAATATTGGGATCTGGATACGGGAGTATATTCAGAGGTGGTACACGCGTATAAGTTAAGCCTTAAAACAACTAATTCGTATCCTGAACAGATTGAAAATTGTGTGAGAATTTAAATTGGATCAGTATATTGGTAATCAATGTGAATTGTTTAATGCTTAGTATGAAATCAAAGCTTAACGGTGCTTGTAGCTTGTCAGCAGCTGATATGATCCTCTAACACGCTCACCAAAAAGTTGTTTGTAAATATGTTTATATATAGTCTTCAATTACTGCATTTCATTCTTTCCAATTCCTTAAAATCCAAAAAGATTTGATTTTCATCTTATTTTCGACAACGGAAGTTGGGGATCTGATGATCAAAGTCTCAAAGTGCTGAACAAGTTTGGTTCTTGAGGGTTGGATAAGCAGATAAATGTGAAAAGGTGTGGTAATTGCTTGAAAAAGTTCAAAAGTTCATTAATTTGAACTTAAATCTGTTTCAAATGTCAGCAAACTTCATAATTTGGTTAGCCAAGGTCATTAACTTGGACTTGGCAGGCTAAAAAAGTTGACCAGGATCATTAACTTGGACTTGGTTAACTGGGTGTGATGGTAAAAATATCAAAAAGTTAAAAATTTGAAAAGTTTGAATATTTGACATTTCACACGAAATGACTATTTCGCACGAAATAGCCATTTCGTTTCAAAGGTGATTTCGCTTGAAAATGTCAAAAGCTCATTTCGTACGAAATGAGCTAGCCTATAAATAGTGGTCGTATTTCGCTTGAACTCATCATTTTAGTCATTTCTCTTCAAACCCACTGTTAAGGAGATTTCACGCGAAAACACCCAATTCATCATTTCTTAGCCGAACAATTGCCCGTTTGTTGATCGTAATCAAGATTTAAGTTGATTTACTCAACTTAGATCATGGGAAAGGTAAGATTTGTGATGATTTGATCCAGATCTGTATGTTTTTGTATAGACGGCGATGAACAGGACTTGAAACTTAGATCTAGGGTTTGTCAGTGAACCAAAATGAACAAAAATCATTTCTGTATACTCGAAATGTGTTGTAGATGAGTTCTAGGGTATCAATTTGATTCTGATAACTTGATTTCGCATAAACCCAGATGAACTAAACTTCGAACTTAGATCTAGGACGTTTTTGCAGGATAAAATGAAAATAAAACATACCCTTGTTGTCGGAATCTGACATAGAACATTGTTAGGGTCTAAATTTCAACATCAGACAAGTTTTTTGTGAAATTTGTTCATGAACAGGAATTTCAAATGAAATGACGATGTATTTCACACGAAATAGGCATTTCGTTTCAAACAGACATTTCGTTTCAAACGACTCATTTCGCACGAAACAGGCATTTCGCTTCAAAACAACCATTTCGCTTGAACATGTCATTTCGTTTCAAACTGTTATTTCGCTTTAACATACCATTTCGTTTGAAAATGTCTTTTCGTTTGAAATGTTATTCCGTTTGAAATCATTTCGCATGAATGATGTAAATTTTAAAAAATTTCTAAAGTGTTTAACTTGAATTTCTGTTGTATTGTTCAGGCTTCGGATGTGCAATTTGATCCGTTACACAACATCTGTTGTGTCTACGATGAAAAGTTACCAAAGATGGCAGTTTTCAAAGAAATTCTGGAATTTATGAAAAGGTTACCAATCCAGAAGGCATTAACAAATCAGCATCTTGTTTTTCAGTCTCACATTGAGCGTTTCTAGAAGAATGCCACAAATGACGAACATAATAAAGTGATCAATTCGATTGTTGAACTGAATGGTGTAGAAAAACCAATTATTATCTCAGAGGCACTTGTCCGTGAAGTGTTAAACTTTTCCTGATGATGATGATTCACCGACAAAGTTTCCTGAAAGAATGGTTAAGGGGTGTATGTTAAGGATGGGGTTTAATGGAGAATTGAACAAAGCAAACTATTTAAAAGCAAATTTCTCAAAGCCTTACAAGTTTTTCATCCATTCAATAATTCATGCTCTCAGTCATAGGAAGGGTGGTTATGATGTGATGAGAGATTATCAAATGAACATGGTGACTGCACTTGTGTTGAACAAGAAGTATAATTTTTCAAAAAATGTTTTTCATTACATGAAGGAGAATATTACTTCTAAAAGCAAAACCTGGATTTATCCAAGATTTGTACAGATGATGATTCATCATGCCTATCCGAATCTAGAAAAAGATGAAAAGAATGATTTGTTGATGTTATATCATATGGATAATGAAACGATGAAAGTATTGGCGAGATATCACAAAAATCATCCGGAACCAACAACAAATGCAGAATTCTTCGGGTTTATCAAAGATAAGATTTATGTGGATCCAGATCCAGTTGATCATCTCAAATGGAGGAACGATGAAGAGATCTAAGAGAAGAGTGCTGCAGATGAATTGAAAAAGTTAGCAAAATTAAAAAACACAAGAAGTGAATGGTTTCTGAAAGAAGAGAAGAAGAAAAGGAGTAGAATGACAACTCTGAAAGTACAAGCTGAAGAGGGTTCATCTTCTTAACGAAGACAAAAGCGTCAAAAGAAACGTGTTGAGACATTGTTGGTCGATGAACCAGAGGAAGAAGAACCAGAGGCTGATGTTGAAGGAGATCAAGTTCGTTTATCTCCAGAATCTGATCGTTTATTGAAAGCTCTTAAAGAAAGTTTTAAAGAAGACAAAGCAGCTAATGAAGCTGGTGAGGATGAAAGTGACAATGAAGAAGAAAGTTCATCTAGTTCTGAAGAAGAGATTGATGAAACGAAGAGGTTGAAAAGAATTCAGGCTGAAATAGAAAAAGAGAAACAGTTAAAAAGAAAAAGGAGAGAGGAGAAGGATGATGATTTGTACATTCCATCTTCGGAACATGTTCAAGATACTCAAACACCACCATCATCTGGTGGTAGGAAGAAGCAATCTGCTAGAAAGCATGTTGTATCTCCTGCTGTTGCAAAAAGATTGAAGATCTTGTTAAAGAAGAAACCTATTCAGGAACCAAGTAAACCACCATCACCACCACCTGAACTATCACCACCTAAATCACCTCCAAGACAACCTACACCACCACTTCATTCACCACCACCAAGACAACCCACACCACCACATCTTTCACCACTACATCCACACCACCACATCAATCACCACCACATCTATCATCATCAAATTTAACACCACCAGATGAACAACTTGTTGTTACTTCACAGCAAATTTTTCAAACACCACCATCTACCCAACCACAAGTTCAAACCACTCCTAGTTCTTCAGGCCTTAAAGATTTTCCTCAAATTCCAGTGAATATTCCTCTTGATGATATTGGAGATTTCAACTTTGTGAATGATGAGCAGGTAAAGAAGTTGTAAAAGAAATTGGAAGAAGTATTGGTTGAAAACAAAAAGTTGGTAGTCGTGAGAAGAAACTTGAAAAGCGTGTCAAGACAGTTGAAGCTGAAAACTCGTCTTTATTGAAGAAAGTTGAAGCATATCAGACTGACATTGATATTCTTAAAGTTTGTATTGCTGAGTTAGAAGAGGAAAAGGCTAGGAGAGACGAGCAGAATAAGTATTTCAAGTTAAAGAATAAAGAGTTAGAGGTTGTCAATGCAAAGAAAGAGAACGAGATGTATATGTTGAACAAAGTGTTAGAAAGTGTGATTGGTAAGTCTGTGGAACAAAAAATTGAAGAAATCCAGCTTGAAGAAGTTAGAGCTCATCGTCAAGCTGTGATTGATGCAGATATGAAGGATAAGGGCAAAGGTGTTCTAACTGAAGGTGCTATTGAAGTTATTGAAAGAGCAATCATTCCATCAAACACTTCTGAATCACCTATTCAGAATCCTCGTCCTATCTCTGCAATTTCTGGTATATTTGAGGAAGATGTGTTAATTGATGATGTTAATGATGATGAGGAAGAAGTTGAAGAAGATGATGAAGATGAGGAAGATGATGAAGTTGAAAAAGATGATGCAGATGATGTATTTTCTGCTAGTAGTCATGATGATGATGATGGAGATGATGACGATGATCATGGTACTTCAGGCGTCAAAGTTACTGAAGTATCTACTGAAGAAAATGTTGATGATTATCTTCATGACGATGTAAATTAAGAGCCTGAGAATGCTGATGTTGAGGGGGAGAATGTAGATGATCAAAATGTTGATGATTATGAAAAGTTGATTCTGCGTATTGAACCTGATGTAGAAGAAGGAGAAATCAGGCATACATATACTCTGGATGAGTACCTCAAGTTAACACACGTTGATGAAAATAACTTCAAGTTTGACTTTGAAGAAGAATTGAACGATTTCGACATCAATCAGCAGTCTGAGTATCAGTATAAGTATGTGGAGGAAGCTGATAACTATGACAGGGTTGAAGTTGAGGATTGCAGTGATGAAGAAGCGTCTGAGAATGTTGATACTTCAAACTTTCCAATGCTGGTTGAATTTTTCAGTCAAGAGAACATTGATGAATTAAGAAGAAAAGTAGAAGAATTTTAGAAGAATAAGAATTTTGACGGGATGACAAAAGATGAAAGTCGTGAAGAAAGGAAGAAGTGGTTTAGAAAAAGTACTGAAAGAAAATTCAAACATCCACTGAAGTTCTATAAGAGAGACAGAGATGTATCACTTGGTGACATTATCAGTTGGGGATTCTTGCCACAAGTGAAAGTGTATGCAATCAGAAGAGAGTATGGCGTGCAGTACTTTGAGTATATTCAGGATATCATGTCTTTACCATGGTGGGATGTTGAAGAGTTGCCAAAGGTCAGAACTTTGAACTATCCTATCAGAAAACATGATGTACCTATTTGGGGTTTAATGAAGTATGAAGCTTACAAAGGGTTCAAACACTGGAAACCTCACTATCCAAAGAAAGTGAATCCAGAAACAGGTGCTGAAGAAACAATCTTGCAGATAAAGAAGCCAAAAGTGATAAAGAATATTCCAGTACTGAAAATGGAGCAGGATTTCCCTACAGGTTTTCTGTGTTGGGTGTACAGCTGTTTGACAACTGAAGCTGTTATCACTTACAGAGTAGAAAATGAAGTGAGACATATCTCTGTGTATGATCCACTGTGGTTGGTTAATTGCTCAGCTAAAGACATCGAGTGTTTGTTTGTTAACAAGATCAGGTTTAAAGCTGAAGATAAAGATCTGGCAATGCAATTTCAGAAGGTGGTAACTATATGCTTCCAGAAAGAAATTAATTCTGAGAATGCATGGTCAACAAAATGGAGAAAGATTGAGAAGAAAGAAGCTCGGAAGGCTGAGAAGGAAAGAAAGGCACGAGAAGAAAGAGACAATATGTTAAGGCATACTGTTGTACAAAGAATGGCTGCAGAAGAAAAACGAAAGGTTGAAGAGAATGAAAAGCTTAGGAAGATGTTGCTTAGAAAGCCTAAGCCAAGGGAAGAAAAGTTCAAGTCCCTATGAAGCAAGTGCTGAAGACTACCTGACTGAAGACTCCGGCAATATCCAAGGGGGAGTTTGTTGGTGCACGATGTCTATAGCCTACGTCTGCAGTCTAGGTTGTGTCGAATAGCTTGTTATAGGGTTAAATATGTCAAAATGTAATTTTATGTTTGTTTGTAAGTCATTTCGCACGAAATGGCATTTGGTCATTTCGTACGAAATGATGTTTTGTTATTTCGTACGAAATGACATGTTGTCATTTCGTGCGAAATCAGTTGCCTATAAATAGGAAGTGTTGGTTTTTCATTTGGTACGAAATAGGTGAACGTGTAACGAAGTGCTACCCAATTTTCACCGTGTAATCAAGTTGAATATCAATGAAAAACCTGTTTTAAGTATAATTCTCTGTTTCTACACCTTTCTATCATTGATTCTCAGTTGTTTGACTGTTTCCGCCTTTCAAACGACTTAGATTTGACTCTGAACGACTCATATAGGTCGCAAAACGAACATTTGTTGGTGCACGATGTCTATAGCCTACGTCTGCAGTCTAGGTTGTGTCGAATAGCTTGTTATAGGGTTAAATACGTCAAAATGTAATTTTATGTTTGTGTGTAAGGCATTTCGCACGAAATGGCATTTGGTCATTTCGTACGGAATGATGTTTTGTTATTTCGTACGAAATGACATGTTGTCATTTCGTGCGAAATCAGTTGCCTATAAATAGGCAGTGTTGGTTTTTCATTTGGTACGAAATAGGTGAACGTGTAACGAAGTGCTGCCCAATTTTCACCATGTAATCAAGTTGAATATCAATGAAAAACCTGTTTTAAGTATAATTCTCTGTTTCTACACCTTTCTATCACTGATTCTCAGTTGTTTGACTGTTTCCGCCTTTCAAACGACTTAGATTTGACTCTGAACAACTCATATAGGTCGCAAAACGATCCTACATTAAGGGAGTGTACTTTTCCGACAACAAATTCTGGCCAACCTTCTTGTCGGAAAAAATGGAGTTCAAATTTTTTTTTGTTTAAAATTCAAAAACAAGCCGGGTTTTCATTATCTCCATTGATTTTAGCAAGATTTCAACTAAAAATTCATCAAATAACATCATTTAAATTGAATTTAGTCCATTTTTATATCATTCAAAAGTGGGTTTTGTGTTCTTGTCTAGAATCTTCAATAAACTCTCAAAAACTCACCAAAACTCACCAAAATACTTGGTTTTTAACAAGAAATTAGTCTTATGCTCTGATACCACTTGTAAGTCCCTTTAGAGATCTAAGAAGAAGGTGATTTCAAGTTATAAAATTTATAAACATAGGTGTGGAATCCCTGATTTACACACAACCAAGAAGAACAAATCACTCAAAAGTTTCTCAATTGATTTTGACTGAGTAACAGTACATAAATCTCCAAAATAAACACCAATACTCTCTCAAAATGCACTCTTATAGAATAAATCCTAACATGCTGTATTTATAGGCAATTCAATAGGGTACACGCAAAGTATAATAGGACAACACGAAATATATATATCAGACAAGAAGCACTTTATGTTACATGAACCATATGTATTTCGTGGCCTAGCGTTTCGTGTCAAGAAAGTGTTTCTTGTCAAGAAACTGTTTCTTGTCCAACTGTTTCGTGTTCCCTCCTATAGCATTTTGTTGCCATGTCACATATAAGCATGACATCCTCATCATGATGACGATGTCATCATGATGTAATGATGATGATGTCATTATTACGTCATGCTGATGACGTTCTCGTCTAGCCGTCGCATGCATCTCGTAAGTCGGGTCGAACCGAGGGAGGAACGCCGTCGACTTTGGTCGTGACTTGTGTAACAACCCGAGTTTTAAAAGTCAAAGTAAAAGTCAAAGTCAAAGTTAAAGTCAAAGGAAGAAAACTAATTGAGATCTGTCACTCCTTGATTAATAATTGATTGTACATCTCAACTTGTAATCGATACTCTAATTTAAATTGCTTTAGTTGTATTATGTGGAGCACATGTTAATAAATAGCTATTTAATCGCAGTTTAATCGCTAAACGACTTATCGCTAATCGCATCGCTATCGCATCGCAACCCGAATTATAGGTTATGGGTATTGTTTTACGTGTGTGCTATTATGTGTTACTTGTGCATGTTATGTTTATGTTGAGGTGATTAATAACAAAGGCAATCACAACTCTATCGCGACGCAATCTCATCGCAAACTCGAGATTTAAGGATTTTATTTGTGGTATTTAGTAGTTAGGTTATTTGTGTAACTAATGGGTAATACTATCGCGTCGCTTACTCGAAACGCATCGCAACACTTAACGCGTGAAACGAAACGTCGAAAGCACCGCCATCCGATCGAATGACCATTCGATCGAATGGTCATCCGTCCGGATGACCATCCAATCGAACCACACTTCGTCCCATCACTTGTGCACCACCTATCCCTTTTTGGAATCCTATAAATAGCACCTGTCACATCACAAACAGTGATGTGACAGCTCTGGTGCGACTCTTCAATTTCTCAGGCCTTTCTCCTTCGATTTCTCGCAATTCTTGTAAGTTTCTTCCCCAAATCTTGTACATCTATCATCTACACACACTTCTTCATCTTTTTCACCATCAAATCTTCACTTTTAACCATGAAATCGGCTGATTTGAGGTGTTCTAGGATGATGTCATCATGGGGTTCTTATGAACTTCAAGATTCGACCTCATTCCACCAAGAACAACTCGGATCTAAGAGATTTCAACATGTTTAAGCACTGATTTCACCTTAAATCTAAACATTTTCAAGAGTAGAAGGTTTGAAAGATGTTTTCATAACTTTCAACTCTTTTACACTCTTTAACTCAAAACCGATGGAATCAGAACTCGTTCGGCCTTCTACTCGCTCTATAGTGAAGGGTTGGACTGAGAATGGATTTTCATCAGAAGAGACGACCGATTCACAGGTTGAACATAAACAACCATCAAGAACAGTCACTGGTCAGAATGGGGTGATTCCCGTCCGATCGGATAACTTGGACTTGAGGGAATTCCCGTTGTTTAACACGTTGTCATACCATCTCGATCAAACCGCAAAACTTTCAAACTTAACAAATTTCAAAACGAACAAGTCACCAAACGGACTACCATCCGATCGAACGACAATCCGATCAGATGACATATGGTCTTCAACACTTGAACTTTCACAAACTTTCAAAACATGCCAGTTTCCAGCGAATGGCCAACCGGTCGGATGACCATCCAATCGAATGACCATTTTGCTGTGAACTTGTTCTCTGAGAAATGTCTCACTGGACGGATCGCCATCCGACAGAACGACCGTTCAACCGGACGACCTGAAAGGTAGAGATACTTCTCTGTTTTCAAAATGCTACAATGAAAACTTCAAAGCCATCATACACAAACACATCCATCCCAATCGAATGGCAAACCGACCAAATGGCCATCCGACCGGATGACCATCCAACCGGATTGCCATCCGTTCGGATGACCCTTCATCACTCCAACACTTGCAGCGTTTTACGTACCGCTTATCGCTTACGCTATCGTTCTATTCAGGCTAATCATCCCCCAGCGCTCCCTTCAATCCAAGAGAGTGTTTGTTTATTAAACACTATCTGTGAGTATACTCGATCCCTTTTTGCTTTAAGCACTTTTAGGTGTTGCATACGTTATCTATATCAAACCACATCGATCACACAACGCAAACACTTTTTATACGCTAACCATCACTGCATGTTATACGTGTTACTCGATGAATGCTTGTATGTTATGTTTACACAGTGATTGTTGCCTGACACCTTAGCAACGATAGTACTATAGTTTGGACTCAGCACCTGTGGTGGACAGGGGTTGTTAAGGGCTTTTCTCACATGTCACAGTGGTGATATGTGTTGCGCATTCTACAACTCGCAGTCACGTCTGTGCATATTTCATTGTCGATAACCTACTTGCTTCACATTATACATGTTACATGCTGGTTATGTGTAAACTCGCTTTCGCTATCTACTATAGTATTAAACCTGTATGCTCACATTTACACTATGTGTATTGACCTCTATTTTAACGTATGTGACAGGTGTGTGAGTTGCTCGGATGCTTTCTATGTGGAATTCAAGTAGGATTAGTCTAGAAACAAACAATTTAAATATGAGTTGTCGGAACAGCTTTTATTTGTCTTTGAGAACTATTTGTCTGTAATAATTGTGTTACTTATTATGTCATGGTGTGGACGTGATGCTAAAATAATTGGTAATTATAGTTGTTATGGAATCTCTTGGACAATCTGTTTCGCTCAGTGTCGCGCCCCGATGATTCCGCCATCGGTTGGTGTGTGACAACTTGAACGGTCTTAAACGTCACTGTTAGGGCATGGATTTTATGCTAATGATCATCTATCCTGAGACTGGGCATGGATCACGGATCCTTAACGGATTATGCAGGGAGTCTGAGGATCCAGGATCCTTAACAGAACTTATGATTTCTAACAATTGTCACATTTTTAATGTTTATATGCAGATAATGGACGTAGTGGACTAATTCTTAGCTGAAATTTCGGGGAATATTCATTCTATATGCTGCATGTGCTAACGGTTATGAGAGTGGACATGATCTTCCTAGAAAATAGGACTTTTTGTTAGTTTATTTATTGGAGGGGGTATTGAGCTGAAAAAAACACATATTATTTCGACACCAACACCTCTGCTACTCGCTCTCAAACACACACACACACACACACTAGAATTCATTGTAACAAACTCAATATCTTCCAAAGTTGTAATCTTTTTATGCAATATAGTTGGTGATCGGTAGTTTCCATCACCCGAGGTTTTTTATGTCGGAGATCTTCTAAAGATCAAGGGCTTTTTCCTCGTATAAATCTTGGTGTACATCGTTGATTTCATTTTCTATTCGTTCATACCTTTGTTCAATTAACCAAGCATCATACCTCACAAAATCAAATTTGGTTACATTATCCTTGTGTGATTTTTGACCAAAACAGTTTGGCACCCACCATGGGGCAATTGGTGCTTCATTTCTGAGAAATTCTGTTCATTGTGATCATTTCGGTTCATCACCTTCAACCAGATGGCTTCTTCAGCAAAGAACACTTCAAGTTCCTTGTCGGCGATCACTTCTTCATAGGGCATCCCACCTTTGCCTCCAGTACCTTTTGGATCCCAGAAGAATGCTGAGAATGCTGCGAAGAAACAAAGCCCCGTTTTCTCAAAACCACCAACTTTTGATGTTTCTTCTAGCCCTTCTAACAGTGATTTTTATTCTTTGATTTTGCAGATGAGGGATTACATGTAGCAGCAGGACAAAACCAATGATAGGATCCTTCGAGAGATCGATGACATCAAGAAATTGAAGAGATCAGCGGAGAATTACTCTCTATTGGTGCCTAGATCACTGGATTTCAACACTCCAACTATAACTGCCCAGCAATCTGTAGCTCCAAATGTCCAGTACCAGGGTGGATCATTGGGAATGCGTTATGGATCAACGACAATGACTCAGGCTCTAGGATCCTACTTTCAGCCTTCAGGATCCCTTTTTCAGCCTCAAGGATCCTCCTTCCAGCATCAGGGATCCTTCACTAGCTCAGGAGGATATATGGGGACGCAGACGGTTCAAGGATCCTACTCTCAGCATCCAGAATCCTTATTTCAGGTTCAAGGATCCTCGTCTCAGGGTCAAGGATCCTCATCTCAGGCTCTTAGATCCATGGATTATCCTCCAAGACCCCCAACTTCGATGCCTCAAGGATCCAACATCTTTCAGGATCAGGGATCCTTAAGAAGTGCAGAACCCAGAAGTTCAGAAATTCATTTGGAAGACTTCATACCAATGCAGACTATTGCTTCTTCTGGTCCATCAGTTTTACCAGAATCTTGTCAATATGGATTCACATCTGGAATTCCAAACTTGAATCCTTCAGGAGGTAACACTTTGAATAATTCTTATAATGCTAACCATGGCTTTGTGCAGGATACAGGTATCAACCAAGCTATGGCTAGAGAATTACAGAAACTGAAGGATATGATATCCAGTGTTCCGGGAGTGGTTAAGCCCATTCTTGAAATCCCAGATGGAAGCCACAAGATATCTCGTTTTGCACCACCTATTTGTGATGCAGAAATTCCAAAGAGGTTTCAAATACCAACCATGAAGCTATATGATGGCTCAACGGATCCAGAAGAGCATGTATCTCAATACAGAGAAAGGATGGAGATCAATCCAATTCCTAAGAGGTTAAAAGAAGCATGTCTATGCAAGGGTTTCGGATCCACACTGACAGGATCAGCTCTTAAATGGCTGCTAAGTCTTCCCCCTTACTCTATTACTTCATTTGCTAATCTAGTTAATCTGTTTAATAACCAATTCTCATGTAGCAGAAAATTTGAACGTTTAAATAGTGACTTGTATAGGGTAACACAAGGTCAAAATGAATCACTTAGAGATTATATTACTAAATTTAGTAAAGAATCCTTAGATATTCCTAATCTGGATATTGCTACGGCTGTAGAAGCCTTCAAGAAGGGTTTACTTAGGGATTCATTGTTCTATGATGATCTTGTCATGACCCCTTGCAGGAACCTTGATGAAGTGAGAACCAGGAACCTTAGATTCATCCGACTAGAGGATGATAAAAGGATCCAAGAAAGACTGGCAGGATCCACGAAGCAGGAAAAGCAAGGATCCTACTTCAGGAACAACAAGTCTAAGTCTTATAAAAAGTCTGATAACCAGAACGTGCATGCAGTAGAACAGGAAGAGGATGATGAAGATTATCCTCCCATTTCTGAGTATTGCTTTTCTGCTGATAATAGTGAACTAATCCTTGCTATGCAGAATTTAGGTGTCAAGGCTAGGTGGCCAAGGAAGAATGACAAACCGCCTGCTACCAATGACAAATCGAAATGGTGTGTTTACCATGAGGATTTTAGTAATCTCACAGATGAGTGCATAGCATTAAGGAAGGAGACAGGTTATCTTTTGAGCAAAGGATATTTGAAGGAATTGCTTGGAAGAAAAAAATCAAGGATCCAGGATTCTGAGAAAGTTCCTGAAAAAGCTCCTCCTCCACCAGCTGATGCTCAAATCATCCATTTCATCTCCGGAGGTTCTCAGCAGCTAAGAGGCATGCTAAAAAGACAAAGATGGAGAATGGGGACAGACCTGTTCGAACTTCCATTCTTACCCAGGAAAAAGTCATATCCTTTGATGGGGATGGCCGTGTGGATATACAGGATCCTCATCATGACGGTTTGGTTATTACATTATTTATATCTAACCATTTTGTTCGCAGGATTCTCATTGATGGGAGAAGCTCAGTGAACATAATCCAGTTGGATGTCCTCAAAATAATGAACATCCTTGTATCTGATATTGTCCCAAGATCATCTGTCCTTGTGGGATTCAGTGTAGAGACAAAGATTACATTGGGGGACATCAAACTTTCTATTTATATAGAGGGAGTGAATTATGTTAAAAAATTCTATGTTATCGATTGCTTATCTTGCTGTAATGTTATCTTTGGCAGGCCATGGATACACGATATGAAGGCAGTTCCCCTCAACATATCATCAATGTGTCAAGCTCCCAACTCTATGGGGTGTGGTGAAGATAGAGATGATCAGCAGGAGGCAAAGAACTCTTACACTTCTTCAATGAAACTAGCCTCCAAGGAGCAAGATGTCATGGAGGCAAGAGAGCAAGACGCCAAGGATATTCTGTTGAACCCAGAGGATCCTGAATCCAAAATTTTTATAGGATCCGGGATCCTAGACAGTATTGACCAGGATTTAATATCCTTCTTGAAAATAACAAAGTCTACCTTTGCTTGGAAACATGAAGACATGACAGGTATATCTAAGGATGTTATTACTCACAAACTTGGTATTGACGGTCTTTCAAGCCAATACACTAAAAAAGGAGGAAATTTGCACCCGAAAGAAATGCCATTATCCAAGAAGAGGTAGACAAATTGCTCAAGGCAGGTAAGACATATTGAGGAAGAATAAGAAGTTTGAGTGGACTGATAAGCATCAAGCTGCACTCAAGGCCCTTAAGGATTATATATCCTCAGCACCAGCCCTGATGAAACCACAAAATGGAGAATCATTATCCTTATACTTAGCTGTTTCAGCTAAAGCAGTAAATGCGGTCCTAGTTAAGGATCATGAAGGCTCTCAACATCCGGTATACTATGTAAGTAAAAGTCTACTTGATGCCGAGGCCATGTATTCTCATTTAGAGAAATTAATTCTTGATTTAATTATGGCTTCCGCTAAACATAGACATTATTTCGAAACTCACACTATTATTGTGAAAACTAACTTTCCTATCAAGAATGTTCTCAGGTTACTTCAAATGTCAGGAAGGATGGCAAAATGGGCGGTCAGGCTTAGTGCATATGACATTAAATACGAACCTAGGACTGCCATCAAGTCCCAAGCTTTAGCTGACTTTGTGGCTGATTTTAGTAGTGATCTATAAAGGGAAGCTGAATTAGAAGTTCAACAACTTGAGAAGACCAAGGATCCTTAGACACTCTTCACGGATGGAGCTCCAAATGTTAAAGGAACTTCACTAAGCACACTACTAAAATCGCCACAGGGGGACATTATACCCTAATCCATTGCATGTGAATTCCAAACCACTAATAATGAGGCAAAGTATGAGGCCTTGATAGCAGGTTTGCAATTAGCTAACAATATGAGGATCAGGTATCTTCAAGTATATGTAGATTCTCTATTAATTACTAATCATTATAACGGTTCTTACACTGTCAAATGTGAAAAGCTAATCAAGTACTTAGAAATAGTCAGGAAACTGGCAAATTCTTTTGCTTTTTTCAGTCTATCAAAGGTACCCAGGGAAGAAAATGCAAAAGCTGATGCTCTAGCTAATCTTGGATCATCACTGAAGATTCCAGAGGATGTGAAAATACTCATCATCCATGTTTTAACTCCTGCAATTGAGGATCACGTAGCCATGAAGATAGTGGAAGATTCTGCAATTGTACCCAGTGATGGTGCACAGTTAAATTCAGGATCCTGGATCCTTCCAATCTTGAGATATATACAGAATGGAGAAATTCCAGTTGGAAAAAATCCTTGAGCCTTCAAGACTAAGGTATCTCAATTCACATTATTAAATAACATCTTATATAAAAGGTCTCTTGCAGGTCCATATTTAAGATGCATAGAGGATCCATAAATTTGAGAAGTTTTAAAGGATTTTGTAACACCCCAAAAATATTATATATTATTATAAGTTAACATTTACACATTTTATGTGTTAAATGACTAGGACGGTAAAAGTTAGTAAACGGGATCAAATTTAGTCATTTAAACGACTAACCAAACTATAGGGGCCAAATGCGTACAAATGAAACTTGATTTAATAAAAAAAACAAAATTATTACACTACACATACATTCATACGTATATGTGTGTGTTTGTGTGTGTGAGTGTGTCTGGAGATTTCCAGAGAAAAGAGGAGGAGCAAGCTAGGGTTTTGATCTTTCATCAAATTGAAATCAAATCTTGAATTTAAGCTTGATAGAAGCCAAATTAGTAATCATCTCATCTTGGTAACCACCTTGGTAAGTTTTGATTCTTCTCTTGATGATCATTTGGAATTTGATCAAGTATAATATATGCAATTAAGGCATAGATTGAGATTTATAAAACGAAATTGTAGTGTATAAAGGCTAAATTCCATCTATGATGTCGAAATTTAGTGTTATGGACACGTATGTGTTGTGGTTGGTGTTCAAGTAGTGTTGGAAATGGGTTTTGATCTTATGATGAAAAACCCCAAGTCCATGATCACTAGATAATATATTGATCTTGATTCTACTAGTTTATATACGTAATCTTCGTGTTTGAGATGTTTGATCATAACTAAAACCTTATAAGGTGTTAGAAAGTTATGAAATTCTAGTAGAAAGGTGGCTTAGTAACCACGCCTACAAGGTGTTCGATTAAATGCCTAAGACAGAAATATGATTGATCACGAACTGAAACGAGTTTGTGTGAATTCCTTATGTGAACATTGGCTTATGCTATTGGTCTAGGGATAAAAGGTGTATATTATTAACAATCAAACAGGCTGTGAAATTATAGGCAACTCAAGCGGAATTCGGTAGTTCGACCGGTAGAGATGCTCGAAAAATCCAGTACCTCAAAGGTAAACAATGAGGTACGTGACTAACAGTTGCGTTTATTTAGTAATATAAGATCGTGTCTCATCTTCATTAAGTTAGTATGCAATGCTTGATGATGATTGTTTATACCTTAGCCTTAAAGGGGCAAAATTGGGAACTAACGAGGTAGGACCGTTCTAAGTCGTCTCGCAAATAACTCAATAGGTTATAGAGACGATGGGAACATCCTAACCAATTTAAGTGGTTAAATTTTAATGGACAATAAATTAGGACGTTTGGTGTTTTATCTAAAGTGATGGTATTCACAAAGATAGTCCAAACGGGCCTAAATGAATAAACGAACCTTGAATCAAAGAAAATGGTCGAATTCAAGGCATAAACGACCACGGAGTCGTAGAAGCCGAGGTGTGGATATAAAATGACCATAAAGTTCATTATGGTCGAAGGATATAAGAACATTTTATATAAGAAGTTATCAAAACTAGTTAATAGTAAAAAAAATACCCATAACCACCTAAAAGAAGCCGTTTAAAACCGAAGTTTAAGTTAGAATATAAATTTGGATTTTTTTAAATCCGGCTATTAGATTATGATGGAATTAAGTTAATTATCGAACCCCGAACGTTTCGTAAGATTTGAAAAAGGTTTGAGATTTTTTTTTATAATAACCAAAGCACCCATAACTGCGACCCGGCCGGGTCACTTTTTAGCCCGACCGTGTCAGAAAGTTTCATATCTCAAAAAGCACTTAGAACTGCGACCCGGTCGGGTCACTATTTAGCCCGTCCGTGTCAGAAATGTTTAAATTATTTGTGCATAATTTGGAAAAAAATGTCATAACGGGCTGAACTTTCTAAATTCGTCTAAAATCATAGAAAAATCGTTAGGAGCTGTACTTTATATGGTTGGAAAGGTCTTTGAGTTAATTACGATTCGTTAGTTAGCATGAAGACTTGGTTCAAATGTTAAATGGATCAAAAAAGGGCCTGAACAGCAGCTGCGCAGAATGGGCAGCAATGAAATTATTATTATTATTGTTATTATTATTATTATTATTATTATTTTGTTTGTGCACTAATGCAATGACTTATTTAGTGATCTTGGTAAATCCGGTAAGGGGCACCTAATAACATTAAACGTGTCATTGTGTATATAAGCTAGCCGGGAGAGACTAAGTGCTTAGAATAATAAGAAGCATGTTATTTGAATCCTTGAATAGAAATAACCGGGTCGAGGGTGAGTTAATCACCTCCCGCACCCGACAAGACGTGGCTTAATGAGTATTTAGTATGTTAGATAGTAAACGGGTCGGTGGATGAACTTTTCACCTTTGAAACCCGTATATAAATTTGTTATCATGGTTGAGATTTATCCTCGTGCAAGGATATATATGAAGAGCATGCATTGTCCAGAAATAAAAGAAACGGGGGGTCCGAGGTAACCGAAAAAACGGGTCATAACATTGGCCCCGCTAGGTACATAAAACATGTATTATGTTGGGTCTAAGCCTTTACCGACTAAAAGGCCCTTTGAGTGCGGGGTTGAGTAATCCTCACCCCGGTTTTACAACTTGAGCCCTTGCAGCATGTTTCTAAATCCATCATAGCCATGATTTGTGGTGGAATATGCACAAAAGTAAAGTTGGATATGAAACTTGCAAGATTTAATAATCTGGTTTCAATACCAAAGTGTATTCATAAAATATGGTTTTATGAGGAACCGGGCCTTCACGTTATGTGTCGGTCAATGTCTGATCACGTTAAAACGCGAGACTATAACTTATAACCTCCTCGTGTTATGCGAGAAATCGAAAGTCCCGAATATCAGTTTATTGTTTGGGAATGTATCATTTCTGTTCATATGTTTGAGTTACTAACTATGTGGATGGTTGTAACAGGTTCACAGAAGGTAATGCTCATAAGTCGGATGAAGATCAAGTCAAGTCGCGAATCGAAGACAAGAATTTGTCTGTCACCGCTTCTGCAAATTTAGTAAAGATGTAGACTAATGTTTTGGTCTTGTCGTATTTGTCGTGTATTAGCAAATGATATTTTAAATATTTGAGTCATAATAATGAAAAGGTTTTTCTAAGGCTCCAAATTACAATTATATAATGTAAATCCTATTAAAACTAAATAGGATGTTACAGATTTTCATAAAGGAGACTGTGGAAATCACACTGGGGGTAGAGCACTATACTATTGGCCCACAATGAAGAAGTATGTTGTGGAATACACAAAGAAATGTGATGTTTGTCAAAGACACAATAATATCCTACACCAACAAGCATAACCTCTGCATCCTGTATCCTCTTCTTGGTCATTCATGAAATGGGGAATGGATATAGTAATCAAGCTTCCCAAGTCACCAGGAGGGAAAGTATTTATGCTAGCCATGACAAACTACTTCTCTAGATGGATAGAAGTGGAAGCTTTTGCTCAAGTCAGAGAAAAGGAAGTTATATCCTTCATTAAGCGAAACATTATTACTAGATTTGGAGTTCCTTCTGAAATTATTTGCGATATGGATCCCAATTTATTGGGAGTAGAACTACTAACTTTTGTGACAGGTGGCCAGTTGTCAACAAAGAATGGCTGGAGCATACAACAAGAATGTCAGGATCAGAAGATTTCAAGTTGGTGATTTTGTGCTAAGGAAAGCATTCCAGAACACTACGAATTCGGTTGATGGCAAATTAGCACCAAAATGGAAGGTCCCTACTTAATTGAAGATGAAGCAGGAAAGGGGGCATATCGTTTGTTAACAATGGATGGTGACCTCCTACCAAGAGCTTGGAATGCTGTTCATCTCAAAAAATACTTTAAGTAAGAAGGATCAGGGATCCTCAGCGATACCAGTATTCTGATTAAAGATCCGGGATCCTCAAAGGATATATGATTCTACATTTGGTAACACGTTACTTTCATTTTCATTCATTTATTCTTATTACTTATCATAAGTCAAAGATGTTAAACATTTAACATCTATTTTCATAAAGTTTAAGCTTTTGCAGAGTTGTTATCATTTTACAGAAGATCAAAGTGGTTGGCCAACTCCCCAAAGTTTATGGGCTTGTCTCCAGTTTTTGGGCTTGTCCCCAGTTTTTGGGCCTGTCCCCAGCTTCGCCAGTTACGCACGATTATCCTAGTGCAGTTAAAGGCAATGGGACCAGTACCCGCTTTACGGGCTAACAATTTCATTGTACTGGCTGTATTTAGGATCCTAAGTATAATGGTAGACGTACCATACATCCGTTCCTAAGGTTTCTAACATTTTCACGTTAGCTAAGGTTTCTACATTTTCATGTCGCTCACGTTTGTATAGTCGCCAGTTTGGGCCATACTCCAGTTTACACAAGTTTATTTGGGCTTGACCCCAGTTTACACCCATTTATTTGGGCTTGTCCCTAGTTGTTTGGGCTTGTCCCCAGTTTGTTGGGCTTGTCCCCAGTTTGTTGGGCTTGTCCCCAGTTTATTTGGGCTTGTCCCTAGTTTGTTGGGCTTGTCCCCAGTTTATTTGGGCTTGTCCCCAGTTATTATGGGTTCATTCCCAATTATTTGGCTTGGTCCCAAGTTTATTTTTCTTACAGGATCTTGGAGCTTTAAAGTTATACAAGTTCTGACAATAAGGATCCTGGATCCTCGAAACTTTACTTTTCACAGTTTGTTTATTCAGTATTAATTTACAAGGATATAGAATCCTAACTTGGATTCTCTGGTATGTTATATTCTAACTTTTTCTAAGCTAAAAGTTGTCTCTTATCCTTTTTGGTTAAGGATCATTGATCCACATTTGTCTGAACACTTAAAGTTTTCTGTTAAAAGTTTAACATTAGATTTCCAATAACTTTCCAGTTGTTTGGCGATGATATCTTTGAAAATAGAAAGCATACATGAAAAATAAAGAGGAAAGAAACAACAACAGATGTAGCTAAAAAAGTTTAATGTTGTTACCTACTCATTATGTATCAAAATCATCAGGCCTGGATTTCACCTGTAAAACCGTGGACCATCCACCCCGGCCGGATAGGGCTATCTAACAGTTAAAGTGTCTATGCAGAAATTAAAGTTGTAGGATCGTGTTTGCGACCTAAACGAGTCGGTTTAGAGGAATTCTATCAAATACAGGTGCGGAAAACAAGTATTTGACTGTAAAACAGCTGAATCTTCACTTTAACACTGATTATATTGATATTTGAACACAAATACAATCAGTTCTCACACCGGCAACACTTCGGTATGGAATTACTCAAATATTACTACTGATTTCGCTTAACCTAGACCTCCTATATATAGAGAATAAGATTTCGCTTCAGCATGACTCAAGCGAAATCTTAACATGTTGATTTCGCTTGAGCTGCTTCAAGCGAAATCCTTAACATATACATTCCTTCAAGCGAAATCTTGCTAACTCTCTCTCATTCTCTCATTCTACGTGCCCTGATCTATTCTAACTAGTCTAAGACTCGATACAAGACGAAGTCGACAGATGTAGTGTACCAACAGACTCCCCCTCAGATGTTGACGAGTCGACTATCGAGTCACAACAATACTGTGTCTTCATATCTTCAGTCTTGATCAGTCTCTGGGCTTTACTCTTTCTATCAGTATCAACAGACTCCCCTTGGCAATGTGTTGGCATTCCTTTAGTTCTTCAGCGTCATCTGCTACAGGATCGTTGTCTGACTTTCACAATTTTGGCTTTTCAGAATCATCACTTCTCAAACTTTAACCTGCATAAACTCTACCTCACAATAAATTTTACAATTTACTCATTTCAAACATATAAACTTTCACTAATTCAAACTCTTCTCTAAAAATCTAATCAAAAAGATCTTTCAATTTGATGAACCACTTGAAGTTTTGACAAAAATAATCAGTTCTAAACACAAACTCCCCCTCAAATCATACTCATCATGTTTAGCACTCGGAACTTTGAAAATCAGCTTTTCAATACCAGTTGTCGAAAATCTTTTTGTATTTTTCAAAATTTTATGCTAAAACACACTAAAAATCTTTTTGGATTTTTTAAAAGAATGAAATGCAGTAAAGAAATATTTACAGACAATATTTTTGTAAGTTTGTGCAAGAGGATCATATCAATTTATGAGACCAATCACCAACACCGTTAAGCTTCATTTCATATTAAGATCTAAACAATTCACCTAGATTGTCAGTATACTGATCCACTTAAATTTTCACACAAAGTTCAATTGATCCGAGATACGATATTAATGTTTTAAGCACTTGAACTTATCCGTGTGTCCCACTACTTGAATATACTCCCGTATCCAGATCCCAATATTCAGTCTTACAGGTGAGTATACCACAGATGATATCTGTAAGGGGAATAAATTATGCAACCGTGATAGCTCAGGTCAGAACTTTCGTTCAGCAGAGAGCCTAGTTGACTTTTAGGTGTGTCCCCTTTAGAGGATCTTTTGAATTACAACAGCCATGATTAGCATTTTTCAATGTTTCATCATTTTTAGCTGAGGGTGGTACTATTTTTCAAGCAAGCAGAAAGTATTCTCCGGGGACTAGGCCATTGCTTCCGCAAAATCAGAAGTCCCGGGATAATACCCTAGATATCACTGAGTATAAAGACCTAGTATCTCAGAATAAGGGACCTTTCAAACGAGATTTCAGGGGTTACCTATATATCCAAGATGTTGTTCCCCACGAAATAAGCAAGTAAATTTTATGTTTATATCTCGTCACAATCTACTAAATGTGCCAAAACCTACTGGCATATCCTCAGTGAGATTGTTTATCACATTTTTACTTTACATTTCTTTAGCATGTTGTGACAGTCTACTGATGTACTATCATTTCCTCTATTCACAACAAAACTCATTTTTGAATTTTATCATGTTTTTGTCTTTTTCAAATTTTCAAATGTTTTTGGATTTTCTGAAATTTTTTACTCCCCCTAAAATGCAAACACATTTTTGGAAATTTGAAAACAAACTGTACAAGAACATGACAACTGATATCGAATTGCCTCAATTCGCCATACACTTGGCATAAACAATCAGAACTCCCCCTCACAACAAACTATTTTCCCATTGATTTCAAAACACTTAAGTTTGTTTTAATCAAATGGTTTTTCCGGAAAATAAGTTTTGTTGATTTTATCACTTGTAAAATTGAGGTTTGGTTCATCACATTGTTTTTTTTAACCACTTGTAGAAAATCAGATACAATTTAATGTCCCTGATTTACCACTTTTAAGATCAATCCAATCAAACATTTTCAACCAAACATCATCTGTTAGTTGAATTCTCAAGGTGCCGATTCCTACTCCTCGCTTACAAACCTGGGAGTTCCGGCAATTCACAATCTGTAAAATTTAACAAACTTTAAGATTCAATCACACAATAAATCACTAAGAAAGATGCCGATTTCTGATCCGCTATCACAAACTTGGGATCTCCGGCAAGTCCACAGACTTACTGTTCGTAGTATGAGCCATCCCAGTCACAAACCAGGGATGGTTCAACTTTATCTTTCTGCATTTTCTTCTCGTAAAATTCTTTAACCCCTTTGACTTTTCGATCAATCATTTTACCAAAAATGTGTTTCACAGTGGGGTTAAAGGCCTTATCAACATCAAAAACCTTGTTATCATCATAAAATTGATTTGATATCTCAACTTTACCAATTTTCTTCTTAAAATTTTCATCCTTCAATGGTGGAAAATGAACATCATCCATTTGAGGAACTAAAGTTTTCAATTTTAACTCAACCTGTGGCTCCTCTGATTTTATGGAATCAGATTCATCGCTAGAACTATCAACCAATTTCTTAACAACCCATTTCTGAGTGTCAAGATTTGCTTTCTTCTTGTAAAATCTGTTTGAACTTTCACCAATTTCAAAAATAGAATTTTTGAATAATTTGGTTCGGTCAATTGGCGGTTCAAACTTAACAACTTTCTCTTTTAGTTTACGAAAAACTCCCTGTTTTGATGATATTGCCTTAGAACAATCTCTGGCAATGTGTCCAACAGTGTTGCATTGGAAACAGGTTCTCATTTCTTTCATCTCTTCTTGCTTCTTTGCAAGGAATTTACTATTCAACTGCCTCCAAAACCTTTCCTTTTCTTCCTCATCTCTTGATGTACCTGAAACAAATGTCATCTTTGCTTTAAAATCACGAACATATGTTTCATTTTTCTGTTTTTCTGTTGGAGTAAAACCAAGACCTTTCTTTTTGAAATTACGGTTAGGGTTTGGTTTCTTGTGAAAACCAGAACCAGAACTGTAACCTTTTTTCTTGTTTAATCTTTGTTGTACTCTTGAGGTGTATTTTTTAGGTTTATCAATAAGATTTACATTTTTTAATTCAGAAATATTGATTTCTGTTAGTTTGAAAACCTTTTTGATCATCTCAGTTTTAACACCTCTTAGTGGAAATTCCTCATCAGAATATAATTTGTCGGAATCATTCAATGTATATGCAACTTTGAATATTTCGTCACTCAAATTAGATTTCGATAACAGGAATTCTTTGTTGTAAATCCTTTTAACTGAAGAATTTTGACTGTTGACCGTCGAACTCGAACTTTCAGAACCAGACTTTGACTCTGACTCTGACTTTGACTCCTCAGTTTCATCTTTATCCAACACCTGATCCACGACTTTCTTAATTAACTCGGACTCATGATCAGTGTCAGATGATGTAAACACAACATCAATATTTTCTGGCAAATTGACTGATGACTCCGACTCCCACTGTAAATTTGTTGCTTTTTCGACTCTTTCCTGATTTGGATTCCTGGGCAAATATCCATTTTCTAGCGGGGGTGGACATTTGTTATAACTGACATCTTGTTTCTTACCAGAATCCTTTTTGTCAGTCTTTGTCTTTGTATGATTCTTCTTCTTGTTCTTCTTTTCTGGAATCTTTTCTTCAGTCTCTTTTCCATCATCCTTCTTTTCTTCAGTTACTTCATCCTCTTCAAATGCCTTCATTCCTTCAACAGTTGGATAAATCCTGTCAATGACATAAGAAGTACATGAGTAACTTTTCAACAATCGATTTACTCTTTCAGTTTCGATCCTTTGCAGTTCCAGTTTCTGTTCAAGAGCAGCACACTTCTCAATGTAATTGTTCACCACTTTTTGCTTTGTCATAAAAGCTCCTTGAAGTGTTTTCATTGCTGTAGCTTGTTCTTCACTTGTTTGATTATACTGATTCATTGCTTTGTTCAGTACATCGTAAGATTCCTTCAAACTATTCAAATTATAGATCAGTGTACTGTTCTGCTTCTTCACAGCTTCACAGTTTTCACACTTCACTGGAATCTTCTTTGCATCAACTTCATCTTCAACTTTGAACTTTGCAACTTCAACTTTTACTTTCCGTTTGATTACTGGAATTTCTTCGTCATCACTACTTACTGGAGTCTTGACCTTTTTCTTCTTCTTTTTAACTTTTTCATCTTCACTATCACTTTCAGCAATCAGTTTCATATCAGCATCAAATTTTCTCGCCCAATACCCAGTATCATCATCACTGTCCTCTTCAACTCGGGCTACAAAAACTTTGTGAGCTGTATCTTGATTAGGAACATAATCATCCCATGTGAAATTTTCCCAACTAAATCCTTCAGGTAACTTTTCGTCGTCTTGATCTATTATCAAAGCACTACCATTAACTCTCTTTAAAGAATCTTGATTCACCGCACACGCTCTCTTTCCAGAATCTTCAATCACATCCCTTCCATGTGCAGTTTGTGCTTGATGTTGACGTTGTTGAGATGGTTGCTGAGCAACTTGATGGTAGATGGCCTTTCGATAGTAATCATTGTTGTTGTTAAACGGATTTTGAGCTCCACTTGCTTCACGGTTTTTGCACTCCCTCTTGAAGTGTCCTTTTTCCCTGCAACGAAAACAAGTGACTTTAGATTTGTCAAAACCTAAAGTAGAAGTACCAGCCTCACGAAGATCATCTCTTCCAGAGATTTGTTTGAATTTCTCAGCTCTCCTCAACACGCTGGCTAAGCACCATTTTATGTCCATCAACTCCATTTCTTCAGCATCTATCTGGTCGTAATCTTCCTTTGTCAGCATTGGATTCCCGATACGACCTGCAACAAAACTACCATAAGATTCAAGAACAGTTCCCAATAAAGACATATGGCTTTTAGCAATTTCTACTGAATAGTCTTCATCATTCTCCAAATTCAGTACAATGTTGCACTGAATCTTTTTGCCATTCTTTGTTGCTATAATGTTTGGATCGAAAGACGGAAATGATGTGAAATTTGTTTTGCTGTTTGATCCTGATGATGAACTTCCAGGAGAATTCTTGGCATTGTAAGCAGTTTCTATTTTTGGAGATACATTTGTAGACTTCTCATTCACCCCTGCTTTGTAATACAACCCAATATCCTGTTCACCATCGAAGTCTTTCATTCGAATAATCTTTCGTTGCTCCATCTCTTGAGCTTCCAACTTCTCAATAAACTTGTTGAGTGTCAAACTGCTAAAACCTTTTTTGTTTCTAAGCATCATGAGATATGTTCCCCAAGTCTCATGTGGTAATGCATCAGCAAGTTTTTCTATCAACTCTTCGTTGTCTTTCTCAATACTCAATCTCTTCATGTTTGCTAGCAGATTGCAGTATCTTTCAATGATCTGCCTTGTGTTTTCATTCTTCAAACCACGAAACAGATCGAACTCTTTCTTCAGAAGTGACTTCTTGTTCTTTATCATTTCTTGACTACCAACAAATTTTGATCTTAAAGCTTTCCAAATCGAGTAGGAAGTTCCGTTATGTTGTAATAACACCAAGATGTCTTCTTTCACAGCTTGTTGTAGAAGACTCAGCATCATTTTCTCATCTTTGTATTTCTTTCTAGCATCGGCGGTTAGATCTTTAATCGGAACCACTTCTTCATCATCATTCGTCGGTCGAATATATTTTGTCTCGACACATTCCCACGCATCAAGAAAATTAGCTTGTACCCAATTCTCGAAACGACCTTCCCAACCTTTATATTCCTCAATGTTCATTAGTTTGGGCGGCTTTTGCATCGTCCCTGTTTCGTTTTCCATCAATGTGTTCTGTGTAATACTGATCGGGGTAACCGGGGTAGCAAACGCGTTGTAAAAATCTTCGTCCATTTTTCGGAATTCAAAAATTGCACACAACAGTGAATTCAAGCGAAATCACCAAGTTAATCACAGTTCAAGCGAAACCTTTCAATTCAAATCTTTTTCAAGCGAAATAGTCACAGAACTATATTCAAGCGAAACAGTTAATCAAGTAGTTTCAAGCGAAATCTTCTGTCAGGCCTTGAAGCGAAACTATCAACTCTTTGAAGCGAAATTGTTCAAGCGAAATTGTTAAGTAACAATTTCTGAAGCGAAAACTTTGAAGCGACAGCTCTGAAGCGAAATAGAATGCTATTTGAAGCGAAAACTAGGTGTCGCTTGGAATTTCAAGCGAAATCTTTTAAAGAAAACTGATATGTTCAAGCGAAATCCATTCGGAGGTTTGTTTCTGATAGTTTTACTTCGAATTATGCAGTGAAACTTTCAATGATTTGTTATCTTGTACTTTTACACAATCTGTGATAAATTGGACAGGTTTTGACCGTAAAATCTTTCTGAACTGAGAAAAGAAAGTGTAGAAATAAGAGAACGATGTCAATTTCAGCTGAAATCCTGCAGAACTCCTCAACTGGCTCTGATACCAATTGTAGGATCGTGTTTGCGACCTAAACGAGTCGGTTTAGAGGAATTCTATCAAATACAGGTGCGGAAAACAAGTATTTGACTGTAAAACAGCTGAATCTTCACTTTAACACTGATTATATTGATATTTGAACACAAATACAATCAGTTCTCACACCGGCAACACTTCGGTATGGAATTACTCAAATATTACTACTGATTTCGCTTAACCTAGACCTCCTATATATAGAGAATAAGATTTCGCTTCAGCATGACTCAAGCGAAATCTTAACATGTTGATTTCGCTTGAGCTGCTTCAAGCGAAATCCTTAACATATACATTCCTTCAAGCGAAATCTTGCTAACTCTCTCTCATTCTCTCATTCTACGTGCCCTGATCTATTCTAACTAGTCTAAGACTCGATACAAGACGAAGTCGACAGATGTAGTGTACCAACAAAAGTGCAGGAAGGTTAATAGCGAACGGTGTAGAAGGATTCACTCTCCACAAACAGAAGGATCTTCTGGTCTGTAAAGGCATTTGAGGAGTTATCTCTAACTGTATATTTTTAATGATGGTTATAGCAGGTCTTATCGGTGACGACAGGCAGTGTAACGACTAGTTACCATCAACAATGGCTAGTCTGCTTCTAATGGAAATATGACAGCTGTGAATCCTTATCACAACTGCCATATTGGGGGCAATTGTTAGGGCATGGATTTTATGCTAAGGATCATCTATCCTGAGACTGGGCATGGATCACGGATCCTTAAAGGATTATGTAGGGAGTCTGAGGATCCAGGATCCTTAACAAAACTTATGATTTCTAACAATTGTCACGTTTTTAATGTTCATATGCAAATAATGGACGTAGTGGACTAATTCTTAGCTGAAATTTCGGGGAATATTCGTTCTATATGCTCCATGTGCTAACGGTTATGAGAGTGGACATGATCTTCCTAGAAAATAGGACTTTTTGTTAGTTTATTTATTGGAGGGGGTATTGAGCTGAAAAAACACATATTATTTCGACACCAACACCTCTGCTACTCGCTCTCAAACACACACACACACACACACTAGAATTCATTGTAACAAGCTCAATATCTTCCAAAGTTGTAATCTTTTTATGCAATATAGTTGGTGATCGGTAGTTTCCATCACCCGAGGTTTTTTATGCCGGAGATCTTCTAAAGATCAAGGGCTTTTTCCTCGTATAAATCTCGGTGAACATCGTTGATTTCATTTTCTATTAGTTCATACCTTTGTTCAATTAACTAAGCATCATACCTCACAAAATCAGATTTGGTTACATTATCCTTGTGTGATTTTTGACCAAAACAGTCACTAGCGGCATCCACACTAAGTGCATTTACACCTTTTTTCTCTCCTCCATTCACAACTAGTTTCAAAAAATATTAAAAAATTATAGAGGTGAACAATATCTCCTCCAAATTTACTGATAAACAATAATTTACAACCATTCTCACAAATATAGAGGTTACACTCACATAAATATAGAGGATCCATTGTAAATGCTATAAGACATCCTCCTTCTTTATATTAATAATACACATAATTACACATATGTAATATGAACGTATCTCATTTAAGTTGTTCATATAACATGTAATTTGTAACACCCCGTATTTCTGAAGTCAAAGTCAAGGTCAAAGTCAACGACCGTTTTCGCGCAACCTGACTTGTAGTGAAATTCTTTTATGTGTTTATTTTAGTTGTATTATGTGGAGTAAGTGTCAATAATTACAATAATCGACGTATGCTGTTCGCTATTTAATCGACTTACGACTGTGAACTATAGGAAGTAACAATGCGATAAAGTTAACTAAATGATAATCAACCTATGTTAATCTAATCTACATCAAATCGCAATCGCACTCGCAACTCGAATTACGCATTTTGGTTATTGTTATACGTGTGTGTGTGCCTTACGTGTTACTTGTGCATGTTTATTTATGTTGTGTTGTGGTAATCAATCGAAACGCAATCGAAACTCGAATCGTAATCGAACTCAATCGCAATCGAAATGGTATGATAATTTGTGGAGAAGAGATAGTGCTAGATATGAATAGTTGGGATTAAAAGTAATTTGACTAGGAAAATCTATCGCATCGCATCGCTCGCAATTGCAATCGAAACCTGAAAAATCGTCGCGCCAAACATCCGAACCAAGTGCCATCCGGCCGAATTGCCATCCGACCGGGCTGCCACTTGAACATGGTGCCAGGGTGCCATCCGACCGAGATGACATCCGACCGGACGGTCATCCGGGCGAGATGCCATCCGACCGGCCAACACTTTCCTCTTTGGGTAACTCTATAAATACCCCATGTCACTATCAAACTTTCTACTTTTGGCATCTGACGTCCGAATAGCCTGTGCTCCTCACCTTTTCTTCGATTTCTCTCGATTCCGGTAAGATCTCGTCCTAAATCTTGTACTTCCTTGATCTACACGCACTCCTACACCTTTCTATCTTTTGAATCTTAACTTTTAACCGTGAAATCACTAGATTTGAGGTGTTTTAGGACGACGTCATCATGGTGTTCTTATGAACTTCATGTTTTGGCTTCAATCCACCTAGAACAACTTGGATCCAACCGATTTCCACACAAATAAACAAAGATCTTGCAGAGATCGAAACACTTTCACGGTGGAAAAGGATTGAAAGATGGTTTCTAACTTTCTTTCAACTCTTTTACACTCAATGCACTCAAAACCGCTAGGATCAGGCCTTGATCTAGTCTCCTACTCATTCGCAGTGGATTGCTAGCTCAAGATCTGGATTCTACTCACGAGACCACCGATTTCGGGCTAACCAAGAACAACCGTCTCGAACCGGTTAACTGGTCGAACTAGGGTGATTCCTGGTCGATCGGGTTACTTGGGTCAAGATGGAGTTTCGTTGGCTAACACGTTGTCAAAACGTCTCGATAAAAGCAACAAACAATCAAAACGACCAAGTGAAAGACGAACGGAATGACCAGCACGGAGTGCTATCCGACCGGACTATTGTCCGAACGGATAAGCCATCCGAGCGACTAGGTCATCCGAACGGCTTACACCTTGGGTCCCATACTTAACCAACTTTATCTGAAGTTTGAGTATTGAACGAACTGCTATCTGATCGGATGACCATCCGAACGGATTGTCATCCACACGACTGGACCATCCGGTCGGATTACCATCCGACCGAGCTGCTGTCCGAGCCAGTTACGCCTTGCATCGTTTTACGCGTCACTTATCGTTATGCTATCGTTCTAATCAGGCTAATTCCGCTCTAAGTGCTCCATTCAATCCATCATCGCTGTGAGTATACTCGATCCCTTTTTGCTGTTCGCACTTTTGGGTGTTACATACGTTACGAATATTCAAATCACAATAAACACACTACTCAATACTATTTGAACACTAACCGTTAATGCATGTTATACGTGGCTTATGAATGCTTGTTTGTTATGTTTACACATGGAATGCTGTCTACCTGTTCGCAGGGGTTGTTAAGGACAACTACTTGCATGGATTACAGCGGTAATCATGTATTGCGAACTGCCTCAGGCAGTCAACCCGCAGTCATTGGTATTGATGGATCTATGTCGATAACTAACGTGCTTCATTTCACTATGTGTACGTGCTGGTTATGCGTAAACGAAATTCGAACTCTATATGCTATTATCAAACTTATATGCTCACCTTTACATTACATGTATTGACTTTATTTTAACGTATGTTACAGGTGCTTAGGATGCACATCTGCTAGGAAATCGAGGCTAGAATAAGGCTCTAGAGGCCAACAAATAGTTGTCTGTACAAATGAAATCAAGGGTCTCTAGAAGAAGATAAACAATCGCTCTATTTGAAAATCTGAGTTGTCGGAATAGAACTATTTGCCTAGATTTGGTCTATAATAATTTGTTTACCTTTTGAGACATGGTATGAGACATGTTATTTTAAATTGATTGGTAATGATAATTGTTATGGAAACTTCTGGACAATCTGTTTCGCTCAGTGCCATGCCCCGATGTTTCCGCCATCGGTTGGGGTGTGACATAATTGTTCGTGTGCGTATATATATAGGAGAATGATCTGTTAGGAACCACCCTTTATTGCGAGAACCACGAGAACCAATGTGAAACACAACCAAAAATAGCTAAAAAAACACACAAAAAAAGTTTTTTTAATATTTTTTAAGTCAAAATCGCTAATTTTCGTTACAATTTTTTTTTAAATTTTGAGGTAAAAATATATTTTGTGTGTTTTTTAGATTTTTTTAGGTTTTTAGGGGGTTTAGTTTTTAGCATTTTAGCTTGGGTGGGAGGGGGGTTTAGGTTTTTTTTTTGGGGGGGGGGGGGGGGGGGAGGGGGGGTTGAGGGGGGTTAGTTTTTTTTGGGGGTGGGGGGGTTAGGTTTTTATTTGGGGGGGGGGGGGGTTAGGTTTTTTTGGTGTGTTCACATTAGTTCTCATGGTTCTTACAATAAAGGTGGTTCTCAAATGAACCTTACTCTCTTTCTATATATATATATATATAGAGAGAGAGAGAGAGGATGGTTCAAATGAAAACCAGTTTTATTGTGAAAACTCGAAAACTAACTAAAAAAGCCTAAAAAACACACCACATTTTTTTTTCAATTTTTTTTATAAAAAATTAAAGGTTTTAATAAATAAAAAAATTTCAAAAAAAAAAAATTGTAGTACACATGTGTTATAATACCTGCGAAAATTTTATATAAAACTTTTTTTATATAAAAAAACCTGCGAAAATTGGTATGCAAAAAAAATTAAAAAAAAAATTGGTATGTTTTTTTGCCTTTTTTAGTTAGTTTTCGAGTTTTCACAATAACTAGTGGTTTTCATTTGAACCTTCCCCTATATATATATATAGGATTCGGTTTAAATGAAAACCACTACAAGTTGTGAGAAGTTTTTGATTGCACGTGAGCTGGGCCAGTTTTTTTTGCACAAACATAGATAAAAATATTATAAACACATCTGTAAATAAAGTACAAAAAATTGTCGAGGCTTTAGTTTTGACTGTTGTAAGTTTTACAGTTGATAACTATTTTTTATCAGGGCGTAAAAAAAACTTGCATCAGTCAAAACTAGCGACTTGACAAGTTTTTTTACTTTCTTTACAGATGTGTTTATAATGTTTTTATCTACGTTTGTGCAAACAAATTTTGGCCCAACTCGCGCGAGATTAAAAAGTTCTCACGGTTCTCACAACTCATAGTGGTTCTCATTTTCACCCATCCATATATATATATATGGTAGTAGTTGGCTACAAAGCCTACTTTTCATACAAAGTATAGGAAGCAATCTCCTTAAGACATGTGACATTTAGTTATTTTATACAAAAGGGCATAATGGTAATTGGATAATTATCTTAATTATGTAAGATCCAATTGTAACACCCCGTGTTTTCGGGAAGTCAAAGTTAAAGTCAAGGTCAAAGTCAACAACCGATTTCGCGCAACTTGACTTGTAGAGAATTTCTTTTATGTGTTTAATTTAGTTGTATTATGTGGAGTAAGTGTCAATAATTACAATAATCGACGTGTGTTATTCGCAATCTAATCGACTTACGACTGTGAACTGTAGGAAGTAACAATGCGATAAAGTTAACAGATAATCAAACTATGCTAATCGAATCGATATCAAATCGCAACTCGAACTACGCATTTTAGTTACTGTTATACGTGTGTGTGTGCCTTATGTGTTACTTGTGCATGTTCATTTATGTCATGTGTGGTAATCAATCGAAACGCAATCGAAACTCGAAACGCAATCGAACTCAATCGAAATCGAACTATTGTTGGTGCATGCGTCTGTCGACTTCGTCTTATATCGAGTCTTGTATTAAAATGATAGATCAGTGCACGTAGTTCAAGATAATGATATTTCGCTTGAATGATGTGATTTCGCTTGAATGTATCATGTGCAGTTTCAAGCGAAATCAGCATTTCCTATTTCGCTTGAACTGACATGTTGTTTCATTCAAGCGAAACCCATTGCCTATATATACCGTTCAAGCTGAATCATTTGATATAGTTTTTTCTGGTTGTGCAACGAAGTGTTGCCGAAGTGTCCACAGATTTGTAATCATTCTGAAATCAATATACGGACAGTTTTAAGTGTGAATCTTGCTGAATTGAACTCGATACGTTTGTTTCCGCCACTCGTATTGAGATAAACTCTTCTGATCGACTCGTTCGGGTCTGAAAACGATCCTACAAGTGGTATCAGAGCTCAGGAGGAAGAGTTCATACCAATTCAGCCGTAAATTCTGATTTTCTACACCTTCTTTCAAAATTAAACAAGTTTTCATGTATAAAATTGGCTAAATCTTTTACAATGTGTGCGTAACTGTGTTTTATCAAACCATTGAAAGTTTCAGAACCAAATTCGACCATTTTCTTGATCAATTGAACAAATATCAGACCGAAAGTTGACATTATGCTGATTTCGCTTGAATAGTTCTGGTTGATTTCGCTTGAGTGTGCACTTCGTACTGATTTCGCTTGAAAATTGGTACTGATTTCGCTTGAGTGTGCATTTTGAGACTGATTTCGCTTGAAAAGTGCATTTTGGGTTTGATTTCGCTTGAACAAGTTTCGCTTGAGAAATTCTATTATTTCGCTTAAAAACACATTTTGTATCAGATTTCGCTTGAACAGGGTGATCTTAGTTAGACTGTGATTTCGCTTGAGATTGAGTGTTTGTGAACTTTTGAAAAACGAAACATGGAGAACGAGTTTTATAATGCTTTTGCTGGTCCAATGAATATTACTCAAAGTACATTGCTTGAAAATGAAACAGGGACATCACAAAAACCGCCTAAGCTTTTGGATATTGATGACTATAATGGTTGATCCGAACATTTTGGTAACTGGGTTGAAGCTTATCATTTGGATGCGTGGGAACATACTGAGGTTCCATATGAAAGGCCTACAAAGAACGGTAATCAGATAATGCCAATCAGAGAAAGGAGTGCTGATGAGAAAAAGAAGTATAGAGATGAGAAATTGATGGTGAGTCAGTTACAGCAAGCGATTAAAGAAGACATTTTGATTCTGCTTCAACATGATGAAAGTGCTTATTCGATCTGGAATGAATTGGAAGCAAAATTTATGGGAAGTGATGATATGCTCAAGAACAAGACGTCACTTATGAAGAAAGAATTCGATTTATTCCGTGGTTTGAAATCAGAAAACACCAAACAAATTATTGAAAGATATTGTAACTTGGTGAAAAATATGTCGAAATTAGGCATAAAAAAGGATACAGATGAGCTGATTGAAAAACTAGCTGATGCGTTACCACATGATATTTGGGGAACGTATTTGATGATGTTGAGAAATAATAGAAAGGAATATAAAAAGTTAACACTGGATGAGTTCATTAAACATCTTGAAGCTCAAGAGATGGAGCAAAGAAAGATTGCTAGGATGAAGAACTATGATGGAGAACAAGACATCGGATTGTATTTCAAAGGTGGTGTTACTGAAAAGACAAATCTTTCTCCAAAAGTTGGAACTGCTTTCAGTGTAAAGATTCTTCAGAAAGCTCATCTCAGGGAACAAGCAGCAAAACTGGATTCTCTTCATTTCCAACATTTGACCCACACTTTTCTACAACAAAAAGTGGCAAAGTTCTTTAATGCAACATTGCTTTGAACCTTGAAAATGATCAGAATTATACCGAGGAAGTTGCTAAAAGCCACATGTCTTTTTTGGTGACTGTGCTTGAATCTTATGGAGGATTAGTTGCAGGAAGGATCGAGAATCCAATGCTCACGAAGGAGGATTACGATCAAATTGATGTTGAAGAGATGGAATTGATGGATATAAAATGGTGCATGGCTAGTGTGTTGAGACGGGCTGAAAAGTTCAAACAAATTACAGGCAGAGATGATTTTCGCGATGCACATGTTTCAGCTTTAGGATTTGATAAGTCTAAAGTTACTTGTTTTCGTTGCTGGGAGAAAGGGCATTTTAAGAGAGAGTGCACAAATCGTGAAGCAAACGGAGCCCAAAATCCTTTCAACAACAATGATTACTACAGAAAATCCATCTATCATCAAGTTGCTCCACAACAACAAGAACCTCATGTGGCACATGGTAGAAAAGTGATTAAAGATTCAAAGAGAGCATGTTTGGTGAATAAAGAAGATCAGAAATCATCAAAAGTTTTCAGTTGGGACAAATATATTCCAGCTAACACTAAAGCATGTCTGATAAACCAAGATGATGAAAAGTTACCTAAAGGCTTTAGTTGGGAAAATTTCAACTGGGATGATTATGATCCGAACAAATCTACAAATCATAAATGTTGTGTTACTAATGCTTCTGATGAATATTGGGCAGAAAAATATAGAAAAATTAGAGAAGCTGAAGAAGAGAAATGGAAAAGATATAAAGAAGAAGAAGAAAGGAGAAAAGCTAAAGCTGAGAAAAAGAAAAGAGCAGAAGAAGTTCAAGTGAGAATAGTCAAAGAAGTTCCAGAGTTTGAAATTAAAACAGATACTGATGCAGTCAAAGTTCCTGAGAAGTGTGTAAATTGTGATTCTTTGATCAAGCAAAACAATGAGTTGCTACACAACATAAAAAGGTTGAAAGAATCATATGATACCTTGAACAGAGAAATGAATAAGTACAACAATTCAAGTAGTGAACAAGCTGTAGCAATGAATACACTCAAAGGGGCATACATGAGACAGCTTGACAATGTCAACTATTACACTGAAAAGTGTGCTGAGCTTGAATTGAAGTTGTCAACACAAAGAATTGAAACTAAAAGAGTTAACAATTTATTGAAAAGTTACTCATGTTCTACTTTTGTTGTTGACATGATTTACCCAATTGTGGAAAGATTGTAGACGTTTGAAGAAGAAAAGACTTCGGAAGAAAATAAGCCCGAAACAAAAGAAGATGATGAAGTGAATACATCTGGTAAGAAATCAAGTGTGGTTTATAACAAATGTCCGCCACCTGTTGAAAATGCATATTCTCCACGAAATGCTAATTCTGAAAGTATCGAAAAGGCAACAAATTTACAGTGGGAGTCTGAGTCATCAGATAACTTGCCAGAAAGTATAGATGTTACTTTCACGTCGTCCGATACTGATCATGAGTCCGAATTATTAAAAAAGGTGGTCGATCAGGTGTTGGATAAAGATGAAACAGAGGAGTCAATGTCGGAGTCGAAATCAGAGTCCAAGTCAAAGTCCGACATGTCAAGTCAAAAAGTCAAACAGGAAAAACGGGTTTATAAGAAATATTTTTTGTTATCAAAATCTAATTTGGATGACGAACTGATCAAAGTAGCATATACTTTGAAAGATTCTGACAAATTATATTCTGATGAGGTTTTTCCAATAAGAGGTGTTAAACCAGAAATGATTAAAAAGGTTTTCAAACTGACAGAAATCAATATTTCTGAAATAAAAGATGTAAATCTTTCTGAAAAATCTAAACCTTACACCTCAAGATATCAACAACGCTTAAACAAGAAAAAGGGTTACAATTATGGTTATAGTTTTCAAAAGAAACCAAACCATAATGGTAATTTCAAAAATAAAGGACTGGGTTTTATTCCACCGAAAATTATAAAAATGAGAAAATTTATAAACCTAAAACTATTTTTGTTTCAGGAACAAGTGCTGAGAAAGAACAGAAGAGGTCATTCTGGAAACAAACAAATGAAGAATTCCTTGCAAACAAGCAAGAAGAGTTGAAGAAAAGTGTTGTTCAGAAGAAGACAGAGACAAGAACCTGTTTTCAATGTAAAACAGTTGGTCATATTGCCAGAAATTGTCCCAAGACAATACAAACAAAACAGGGAGTCTCTGGTAAACAAAGGAAAAAGTTGTTGAGAAAACTGAACTTAAAACCAAAAAATTTACAGGTTTTGAAAATTCAATTTTTGAAATTGGTGAATGTTCAAGGAATGTTTTAAAAATAAAAGAAAATCTGAAAAATCAGAAGTGGGTGGTTAAGCGTCCAGGAAGTAGTTTTAGTGATGAATCTGATTTGTCAAAATCAGAGGAGCTATCTACTGGCGATGAATTTGTCTCCATAAAGACAGAGGAGCCACAGATTGTTGAAAAAAATGAGAAATATGTCCCGATTGTGAATGATGAAAATTTTCCATTACTAAGGGCTGAGAATTTTAAAAAGAAAGTTGGAAAAATGGAAATTTCAAATCAATTTTATTCTGAAAAGAATAAGTTTGATGTTGAAAAGGCTTTCAATGGAACTGTGAAACACATTTTTGGAAAAATGGTTGATGGTAAGGCCAAAGGAGTGAAAGAATGTTATGCTTCCAAAAGGAGTGTTCACAGGTCGGTTGAAAGTAACAGTGAAGAAGTGGTTACACCAAAGGATGGCCAGGCCTGGGTGTCTATATTTTTCAAAGAATAAAAACCTGACTTGCCGGAGCTTCCAAGTTGGTAATCGCGGAGCATGAATCGGCATCATTCTTAAATTGTTTGTGAAAATTGAAATTTTGATAAGTGTGACTTGCCGGAACTCCCAGGTTGGTAAGCGAGGAGTAGGAATCGGCATTTTGAGAATTCAATCTACATATGGTAACTTACAAGTGGTATTGTTTGGTAAGCCATGTGGTTGAAAAGGTTTTTACCTACAGATGGTAAATCAAGGACATTAAGTTGTACTTGCATTTTCCTACTAGTGGTATTTGGTTGGAAGACAATGTGATGAACCAAACCCCTAACCTACAAATGGTAAAATCATTCAACAAAACTTATTTTCCGGAAAAACCATTTGATTAAAACAAACTTAAGTGTTTTGAAATCAATGGGAAAACAGTTTGATGTAAGGGGGAGTTCTGATTGTTTATGTCAAGTGGATGGCGATTTGAAGTGATTTGATGTCAGTTGTCACTTTACTTGTACAGTTTGTTTTCAAATTTCCTAAAATGTGTTTGCATTTTTGGGGGAGTAAGAAATTTAGAAAATCCAAAAACATTTGAAAATTTGAAAAAGCCAAAAACATGATAAAATCAAAAATGAGTTTTGTTGTGAAAAAGAGGAAATGATAGTACATCAGTGGACTGTCACAGCATGCTAAAGAAATGGAGAGATAAAATGTGATAAACGATCTTACTAAAGATGTGACGGTAGGCTCAGCTAGACTAGTAGATTTGCGATAACGATACAAACTTAAATGAAAAAGCCTAGTTCTAGTGGGAAACATGGTCGAAAGCATAGTACTTAGTTTTGTCCTTCTTGACTGTGTGCCTACTCGGTAATCGCTGATTTTCGAAAGACATAAAACTGGTTAAGTTTGTGAACTTTCAGAACTTTGCTGAAAAGTCGCTGTGATTGTGCATTTTATTTTGCAAAGATTTAAACTTGTCTTATTTCTTTATTTTGTTTAAGAATTGGACATCCTCTGCGCATACGTGAGTATCGACCTGGATGTTATTGCCTAAACGTTCTGCTTTATTTTCTTTGGTGTTTCGTTTAAGCTTTGGACCTCCTCTGCGTATACGGAAGTATCGACCTGGTGGTTAAAGCCTAAACAACTTCAACTTGTTTTATTTTCTTATTTTGTTTAAACATTGGACTTTCTTTGCGTATACGGAAGTATCGACCTGATTATTAATGTTTAAAAATTCTGCTTTGTTTTTGCACAAATCACAGTTGATAAAAGTTTAAAGGCATTACTTGAGTCAGTGTATTGCATGATGAGGGGATATGCTGAGATCGTGGGGTCCATAAGAATTTAGTGCAAAATTAATATACCTTAACGTATCGGTAAGCATTTTGAAAGTTTTTAGTTTGAGTTTAAGTGGAGAACAATATCGTCTATCTATGTGAATCGTTTAGAACTCAAAATGTTTATAGCTTAACAGTGTTGGTGATTTGTCTCATAAACTGATATAATCCTCTTACACAAACTCACAAAAATAGTGTCTGTAAATATTTCTTTACTGCATTTCTGTTATATTAAAAAATTCAAAAAGATTTTAGTGTATTTTAGCATAAATTTTGAAAAATTCAAAAAGATTTTCGACATCTAATGTTGGAGAGCTGATTTTCAAAATTCCAAGTGCTAAACTTGATGAACAGGTTTGGGAAAGAATGTATGAAGAAGTTGTGTTTGATATGGATATCAAAGATTAAATCATTTTAATGATACTGCAAGTGGTTTTTAAATTTGAAAATTTTAAATTTGTGAAACTTATTTTTGGGTAGAGATGTGTGCAGGTTAACCAGGTTCCAATACCTGAGTTAGATGAATGCCAGGTTAGAGACAAATTCGGATTCTGAAGATACTTGTGGAAAGAGCTCAGAGATAGTTTGCGATTCTGGAAGAAAGAGAAAGAGATTGATTGTGGATGCTTACAATGGAGAATATTGAAGAGAGTGAGCAGACTGATAAAGACTGAAGGTTTGACAACCGAAGACTCGACACTGAAGACTCGTCAACATTCGAGGGGGAGTCTGTTGGTGCATGCGTCTGTTGACTTCGTCTTATATCGAGTCTTGTATTAAAATGATAGATCCGTGCACGTAGTTCAAGATAATGATATTTCGCTTGAATGATGTGATTTCGCTTGAATGTATCATGTGCAGTTTCAAGCGAAATCGGCATTTCCTATTTTGCTTGAACTGACATGTTGTTTCATTCAAGCAAAAACCATTGCCTATATATACCGTTCAAGCTGAATCATTTGATATAGTTTTTTCCGGTTGTGCAACGAAGTGCTGCCGAAGTGTCCACAGATTTGTAATCATTCTGAAATCAATATACGGACAGTTTTAAGTGTGAATCTTGCTGAATTGAACTCGATACGTTTGTTTCCGCCACTCGTATTGAGATAAACTCTTCTGATCGACTCGTTCAGGTCTGAAAACGATCCTACAACTATGATAATTAGTGGGGAAGAGACAGCGCTAGAAATGAATAGTTGGGATTAAAAGTAATTTGAATAGGAAACTCTATCGCATTCGCGCCGCTCGCAACCGAATCGAATCTGTAAAAAATCGTCGCATCGAACACACGAACCAAGTGCCATCCGGCCGGATAGCCATCCGACCGGGCTGCCTCTTGGCCATGGCGTCGAGATGCCATCCGACCGAGATGACATCCGACCGGATAGTCATTCGGGCGGGATGCCATCCGATCGACCCACCCTCTCCTTTTTTGGAATCCTATAAATACCCATGTCACTCTCAAACTTTCTACTTTTGGAAACCTTTGTCCGACCACCACGCTCAGCTCACCATTTCTTTGATTTCTCTCAATCCCGGTAAGATCTCGTCCTAAATCTTGTACTTTCTTGACCTACACACACTCCTACACCTTTCTATTTTTTGAATCTTAACTTTTAACCGTAAAATCGCTAGATTTGGGGTGTTATAGGATGATGTCATCATGAGTTCTTGAAGAACTTCATGTTTTGGCTTCAATCCACCGAGAACAACTCGGATCTAACGATTTCCACACAAATGAACAAGGATCTATACTAGATCTAAACATAAACACAGTGAAAAAGGATTGAAAGATGGTTTTTAACTTTCTTTCAACTCTTTTGCACTCAATACGCTTGAAACCGTAGAAACGGATCTAGATCTAGTCCTCCGCTCGTTCTTAGTGTTGTGCTAGCTCAAGATCTGGATTCTACTCACGAGACCACCGATTTCGGGTTAAACAAGAACAACTGTCTTGAATCGTTTAACTGGCCGAACTAGGGTGATTCCAGTCGATCAGGTCGCTTGGGTCAAGATGGGGTTCTATTGGTTAACACGTTGTCAAAGTGTCTCGATAAAACTACAAATAAACAAAACGACCTAGTGTAAGACGGCCGGAGCAACCAGGACGAAGTGCTGTCCGACCGGACTACTGTCCGAACGGATAGGCTACCCGAACAGATTGCTGTCCGAACGAATAACACCTTGGGTCCCACACTTAATCAACTTTATCTAAAGTTTAGGTATTGAACGAATTGCCATCCGATCGGATTACCATCCAACCGGATTACTCTTCGGATCATGAGATACTAGGACTTTAAAGACTTAAACAATTTTCAACATATTCATTAACCGGGTTGCCACCCGGTCGAATGGACATCCGACCGAGTGACTCTTCTGCTGTGAATTTGTTCCCACAAAGTAACCCTATCACTAGAGTCGTCGTCCGACCGAATTACCGTCCGACTGGATTACCGTCCGACCGGATTACCGTCCGAACGGATTACCATCCGAACGGGTTGTCGTCCACATGATTGACCGTCCGAACGACCGACTTGAAGGATAGAGATACTTCAATGTTTTCAAAATGCTACAACGAAAACTTCAAAAGACAAGCCATCATACACAAACACATCCTTCTCACAGGAAGAAACAATCCACTCGAATCGTCATCCGATTGGATTACCGTCCGACCGGATGACCATCCGAACGAATTGCCATCCGCACAAGACAAGCCGTCCGATCGGATTACCATCCAACCGAACTGCTATCCGACCCATTCACACTTTGTATCGTTTTACGCGTCACTTATCGTTATGCTATCTATCCATTTAGGCTAACTTTACTCGCTAAGCGCTCCCTTCAATCCATCAACCGCTGTGAGTATACTCGATCCCTTTTTGCTTTACGCACTTTTGGGAGTTACATACGTTACAACTAATTCAAATCACATCAAACACACTACTCAATACTATTTGAACGCTAACCGTTAATGCAAGTTATACGTGGCTTATGAATGCTTGTTTGTTATGTTTACACATGGAATGTTGTCTACCTGCCTTAGCAACGATAGTACTATAGTTTGGACTCAGCACCCGTTCACACGGGGGTTGTTAAGGACAATTACTTGCATGGATTACGGTGGTAATCATGTATTGCGAACTGCCTCGGGCAGTCAACCCGCAGTCATTGGTATCGACGGATCTATGTCGATAACTAACGTGCTTCATTTCACTATTTGTACGTGATGGTTATGCGTAAACGAATTAGAACTCTATATGCTATTATCAAACTTGTATGCTCACCTTTACATTTTATGTATTTACTTTATTTTAACGTATGTGACAGGTGCTTAGGATGCACATCTGGTAGGAAATCGAAGCTAGAATAATGCTTTAGAGCCCAACAAATAGTTGTCTGTAGTAATTGAATCAAGGGTCTCTAGAAGCAGATAAACAATTGCTCTATTTAAATCTGAGTTGTCGGAACAGAATTATTTGCCTAGATTTTTATCTGTAATAATTTGTTTACTGTTTGAGACATGGTATGGGACATGTTATTTTAAATTGAATAGTAATGATAATCGTTATGGAAACTTCTGGACAATCTGTTTTGCTCAGTGCCATACCCCGATGTTTCCGCCATCGGTTGGGGTGTGACACCAATATCCTAAACAAATTAACAAAATTTTAACAAAACTGCATATATTCTTTGATTTCAAAATCGGCAGTTATCTTTTATATCACGATGATTGTTAATTAATATTCACATTCCATCGTTAATTCATATTCACGTTCCATTTTCACATTTAAGCAGACCCCTCACACATTTTGAAACATAAAACACATTATTATTTTCTTGACGTTGTGTTTTACCGGTTTTTAGGTTCTTCACATTGTGGTATATCAGTTTTCACAATTAAACATACCCCTAACACATAAAACACACCAGTGTCTGAAATACACAATATAAACACAACAACGTCAGAAATACACAATATAATACACACCAGTGTCTGATTCAGTGTGGACACACTAGTGTCTTAAATACACAATATAAAACACGTCAGGTTCGGAGATGTGGAGGTTTATGGTATGATAGTAATTTCCTTATTTAAAACACACTAGTTTCGGAGGAGAAAGGTGGAGAGAGAAAGAGAGAGAAATTCGCAAGATATGTGGAGAGGTTTATGGTATGACAATTATTTCATTATTTAAAACAAGTTAAATGACACATTTCCCCCCGATCATTTAGTCAACCTATTTTTAAGACACACATATTATCAAAATGCCTCCAAGATGATCTCAACCAATGTTGTAGAAACCGCTAGCCGCTAGTCGGGCGGTGAGGTACCGCCTAGGGATTAATAGGGATTAATCGGATTGGACTTTTTAAGTATAATTTTACGAATTTATATATATGTAGGGGAAGGTTCTATGCAGAACATTAAATATTGCGAGAACACGCAGAACAAAAAGAATCACTCATTTTTTCAATCCTAAAAGCCTAAAAAGTAAATGAAAATGTTATAAATGTAAGATTTATTGTTTCTCACACTAGAATATAAAATTAAATATGAAAAATCTTCAGTTTTTAAATAACCTACACACATGTAGGTTATGCGTAGGCTAAATTACCTACATGTATGTAGACTATGTGTATGGAAAAATATTTGATTTTTTTATGTACATATAATACACATATGAATGTAAGAAAGATAAAATTTAAGAAATATGAACCTTAAATCCCAAAATTTAGTGATTTAGGGTTGTTCTTTTTGTTCTCGCAATAATTAGTGTTCTGTAATGATCCTTATCCTATATATGTATATATATATATATATATATATAACTTTATACTTTTTAGAGAAAACTGCAATTTTACCCCCTGGGGTTTAGACCAATTGGCACCCTTACCCCCCTAACGAAATAATTGCAGTTTTACCCCCCAACGTTCGTTGTTATGTCGCAACCTTACCCCATGGCATCAAATTTGTTGACCGGTCAACTAAACTATGGAAGGGTCAATGGGTAATCTTGTAATTTCACCAAAATTAATACCTTATATATTATAATAACCCCTAAATATAACCTTCTATATCAACCTTACCCCCTAAGTTTCCACCCACTCCTTCTTCTTCACTCCCCCCACCGGCGATGGAGACTACGTCTTCTTCATCACCCACTTCGTCTTCTTCATCACCCACTCCGTCTTCTTCATCACCCACATTTGGGCCAACAGACATGAGCGAACCACCGTCTACAATCATGCATCCACCGGCCACCGTCGATCCAGCTGTGGTCCGGCGATCCTCCCTGTTTTCGCAATTTTCAGGTAAAATCAAACCAGTATTTTGATTGTGGGTTAAAATCAGGCCAGAACTAGTAATGTCATGTCAGAACTAGTAATGGATGTTTCTGTGTTTGCAGTGGACATGAGGATTCATGTTTCACTACGATCGATTGTGGTCTCCTTGGTTGTCAAGATGCGAGGCCGCCCTTTCCTGCATTTCCAGTTTCCCCCACAGCAGGAAATGGTTATGTAGTGTAGTTGATTGTAATTATATATTAGGATATTTTGGTATGCTTAATCAGGTATAATTGATTGTACAGGTAATGTTTGATTAGGATCTTTTGGTATGCTTGCTGTTAAGTTATATGCTGCTGTTAATGTGTCTGTTAAGTTGTTGCTGTTAAGTTGCATTACAGGTTACTGGAATTGTGTGTTTGTTCTTGAACATGTGTGTTTGGTTACTCTGGTAAATGCAAACGAACTAGTGCTTCTGATAAATGCAGTAAAAGTGTAAAACAGCTTTGTACTGCTGTGTAATATGAGATTAAAGTGAATAAACAGTTTTGAGTAACATGCCAAATACTGTAAAACGAACTAGTGCTTCTGATACAGAGTAGCCAAACACACAAGTTAATGTTGTCACCCAAATGCTTCTGAAATAGATTCCAGTCTGATGCAGAGGTTCAGGGCTAATGCTTCTGATATAGATTCCAGTTTCTTTGCATTCCAAATGCTTTTGGAAAATTCTAATTCATTCGAATTCCAATTGCATGGACAAAACCATTACAGAAGGCCTTTAGCAATGGTTTTAAGTTGTGGCTGAAGGTTCTTCATGGTTGAGGCCTTGAGGGTATATATACACAAAACTCCAATCAATTCATGTTTGGTTCAAAGTAAGAATTATGTTACAACTTTTAAATCAATTTGAATTGAATCAATATGTGAGTTTATTAATGGCGTTGATGTGTTTTCGATTGGTTCTGCAAGTGTTAAAACATAGCTTCTATTATGTGGCATGATGATGCATCATAAGTTATCAATGGGTTGATTATTAAGAGCAGGGGTTTATAATATGGGTGATGGCATCGAATATGGGTGGTGGCGGGAAAGGTTTCGTAAGTTGCAGGGGGTAATATTGCTTCGTAACACAAAGTATATGGGGTAATAAGAAAGGGCATTTTAGTAATTTACCCCAAGTCAACAGATCAGTCAACATATTTGATGCCAGGGGGTAAACTTGCGACATAACATCGAACATTGGGGGGTAAAATAAAAGGGTAAAATAGTCATTTCACCCCCAAGTCAACAGATCAGTCAACATATTTGATGCCAGGGGTAAAATTGCGACATAACAGCGAACGTTGGGGGTAAAATTGCAATTATTTCGTTAGGGGGGTAAGGGTGCCAATTGGTCTAAACCCCAAGGGGTAAAATTGCAGTTTACTCTACTTTTTATTAATAAATTTATAAGTTTAGGAGATAACTTTGTACTTTTTATTAATAAATTTAAAAGTTTAGGAACCATATGTAAACTAGTGAAAGATAGAGGGGGTTAAATGTTAAAATACCTAAACTTAAATGTTAAATAGGTTATAATTAAATTTTGGGCTTTAAACCATGGGATAGGCTTCAAAATTTGTGTTTATTGGGTCAAAAACCATGAGACCGATCAGTCTGATTTTCTCCGACTTTGACCGATTTTGACCATAACCGATTTTTTGACCGACTAGCATAAATTTAGGCAGTAACCCACCGACTAGCGCCTAGGCGCCGATTAATCGGCCGCCTAGGCCGATTTCTGCAACATTGATCTCAACCATCAAACACACTCATCCAATGATCAAGATCATCTCCAACACTTTATAGGAAAAACAGCCTTTGTATTATCCATAGAAAAAGAAAAAGGATTGAAGTCTGAAACGGTTAATGTTTGCCGCAGTATTTCAAATGTTATGGTCCATCAAATAAAATAATCGGCCAATGGTTTCAACTCTCAAGTCATAAAAGTGCTCCAAGGAGAACTTGTGAATACATGGAGACGAAGGTAAGAAGATAATTTCATGAAAGTCGCTTGCATGTGACCGTATCTTCCGGTTCAGGCCGAAAGTTAGAACCTTTCCTCATCTAATTTGAGTTCATATACACAAATTATACCAATATAATTCCATACTTTATCCTTATTTAATGCTTAACCTCCGCATGATATCATGGTTCTGGATAGGCAATTTTATTTTCTTTTCTTTTATCTAGTTGCTACAATTATATTTACACTACCTACAACTGAGTTATACAGTTTTATTGTTTTCTTGTTCAAACTGACTTTACATTAACCTTTTACGTTATACTTTAATTTTAATAGGGTAAACACTAAACACCTGTTTAAAAACTGATCAGTTAAAATGGAAACATATGGAATATTTAAAAAACCCTTAAAGATCATTTAAAGTGAATTTAAAATACATAAGATCTAGTAGAGCATTTTAGTTACTAAGGAAAACACAATTATTAGATTGTCATTGCTATATCCATCACTTGTGGTTGAAAAGATTTGAGTTCTACTTAAAGACTCAAGTTCAATTTCCACTAGTGCCATATTTGGTGGATAAAGGTAATGAAGACTAATTCTCCCAGACCTTAGGTCAAGAGTTCGAGCCCGAGCTACCCTAGGTTTTAGTCCACCGTGCATTACGTCAGAGAGATTCTCTTGTGGCAGCGCTAGCCCCTGCCACTCGCATTGGGTGGTATGGTTTCTCGGGGAACGCCGTTAGCCAAACTCTGACGCCAGCGTGGACTCGGTTAAGAAAACATAGTCTGGTCAGAGTGGGGTTAGGATCATCTGTTTAGGAGGGTGTATGATATCTCTCATAACAAGTTATAGATTCTCACAATTCAAAAAAATTTGTTATATTTATAAGTGATATTTTTTCAGATAAAACTAAAAAACAGTTAAAGGAAAAAATGATTGAGTCATTTTGACAAACTTGTATGTTTTGACCCAAGTGCATGTAAAGCCCAATTTTTAATAGCAGGTAAGGGTGACTAGAGCTTTAAAGATAGGTATGAAATAAAAACCTAAGTACATATTTAATAAGAAAAAAGAAAATGTTGTAGCAAAGTCATGAATGGAAAAATGCTAATTAAAGAGGTAAAACCTTAATATGGATAGGGGGCTAGGATCCTTTATAAGCTTCTTTAGTTATGTATTACTCGATTTTAAGTGTTTGGGTTGAATTTAGAAATAACTTATTTATTTAATGGCTATTTCAAAAAAACAATAAGTTAAAAAAGTGTTTAACTTTGATAAAATTGCTTTTTATTTTGGTTTTTTTATTAGTGAAAAGTTGTTTTGTTCAAAAGTCATTTAAAAACCTGACTTTTTAAATTACTTTTGGCTTTTGAACATAAAATTAGTAATCTAACCCCATCCTCAAAAATAACAAATAAACATGGAAACTTACTCTATCCTTCTTGATCATTTTACTTTTTCCACTAAAAAACCTAATTCATACACTTTTATAAAAACTACTTTAGAAAAAGTTATAAGTAAATAAGCATTTTCGACCAAAATTCACACCCCAACTGATGGCGGAAACATCGGAGTGAGACGAAAACGAGATTGCAAGAAACTTTGTAACGACTAATTGTGACAATATTTAGATATTTCATTTCATGCTAAAAAGGCAAGTACATTGTTTGAAATGGAAAGTACAACATTTTGGCAAATAAATGCGACAACATGAAACAAAATACATAAATTAAAGTCTATGTGTGTTTCTAATCCACCTAAGTACGTTTCTTCAATCGTCATCAACTAGTTTCCTACAACAAGTATTAAAAGAAAATCAACAAAAGTTGGTGAGTATACAAGTTTGAATACATAGCATAATCGTGTCTAAAAGTTGTCTCACATCCAACATGGTAAATTGTATACATTGTTTATTATCATACTAGCATGTGTTAACCATATGTCAAACCAAAGTATATCGCAATCGTGTGCACCCTTGTCGCCGAAACGACAAGGTCGTAATTAATTTACTTCACAATACCACAAGAATACGGGTGATGCATTAATCCTATAGCCCTATAATTGTTAAGGGAGGCTAGCAAAGTTAATGAGCATATTGAACACAAGAATAACTTAGCATGTGATAACAAAGTATAACAAGTATCATGTTTGTAACGGATAGAGTGTATATGTAAACATGTTTAATCGTGATGTGTGATTTTTAATGATGTGAACATGTTGCACCTAAAGTGTGTAAAATGGAAAATGGGATCGAGTATCCTCATGATTTGCGTAGGAAATTCCACTAATGTGAGCTAACGAGTCTTCTGTTGAGCACACCGAAGTTACCCTAATATGGGAAAGGCAGGTGTGTAAGTTGCGGTTTTTCTTTTGTTAATGGGTTAGATTCGGAGTTTACGAGTTAATGTATACGAATGTAAGATAAAGTAAGGAGCCATGAAAGTGGTCATGCAAGGATGTAGGATGATGAACATCCATTAAATCTCATTATATGATTCATCAAACCACAAAGTCATCAATGTAGTTGATGACTCGATTGGTCACGAATAAAGTGAAAATAAGTAATATGCATATGTGATATTTGAGCTTAGACACAAAAGGCTAGTGTCTAATTCGCTCAAATGATAGCTCTGATACCAACCTGTCATACCCTGATTTCATGGTGGGCCCGACTTGGGTTTTATGCGTGACGATTGATAACACTATATGTAACACCCCGAAAATATAAGTATCATATTGAAAACTAAAAATCGGTAATAGTCAAGATAATATAACTAGGAATAAATAACCTAGTTAGTTTGTGTCTTGACACAATAGAACAAACATGATTAAAACACCCTTTAAATAACTTGTGTAAAGTGGAGGGACCAAACATGGATAAATGAAATTAAGTTTTAATTAAACTTCAAATAAAAAAAACACACACATACGTGTGTGTATATCCCAGCGATTTCTACCAGAGCCAAAAGAGCTCTCAAGCTCCAACCCTAAAACTCAAAAATTCTCCAGATTGTAGGGGTAAATCAAGCTCAAATCGAAATCCAAGCACAAAATAGTGATCACCTCAGTGAAGGGATCATAAGGTATGTAAAATTTCATGGTTTGATTCCATCTTGAATTCTAGATGAATACATGAGAATCGAAAATTGAGCTTGCATGATCGTTGTTTGGATGAATTTGGGATGAAATCATGTCTAGGAGTAAACCCTAGACATTAGTTGGTTGAATTAGTGCTTAAACTATGAAATTCATGATCATCCATTATGTGTGTGTAGTGGGTTTTGCAAAAACATGATGAACACTAGAATCATGATTAGTAAACTAGTGTTATTTGAACTCTATGAAGTTAATCTTGATATTGAACTATAAAGCTTGATGAATTACTTGTAAAAGATGTTAAAATCTTGGCTAAATAAGTAGTCATGAACTTGATTGTTGATTTAGTAAAATTATGCATTTTAGGTGTTTGTTGAAATGCCTAAGAGAAAGCTAGATATGGTGATTTCGAACGAAACGCATATTTGAATGATAAGATTAATTATGCGTTATAAGACATGAATAGAGTTCTAAACGAAGTGTTGATTGAACCCTATAGGCAAAAGAGCCGAGACTTCAAGCGGACAAGCCGGAGCGGACACACGCTTGAAAGGAACGCTCTAAAGGTACGTAACTTCGGTTTCGATACATTATGCATAAACAATATTCTTAGAAATGCTAATGAAATTGTAGTGTCAATTGCGAGTTTGGTATGTCATAGAAGTGACGAAGTTCACTCGACAAACCAAACGGGTCAAAATAGTTAACTAGAAATGTTGGTTGATAAAATTGTTTAATTAGTCATGTATGGAAAGTAAATAAAGTGATGTAACTCACTAGATAAAGAAACAAGTTAAAATAATGGTCGAAATGGTAGTGTTCGAAGTGACTTAAACGTCACTCATTAAAGTTGAGTTATAAAAGCGTAAACCATGGAATGGTCGTGATACGCTAAGATTGACAAGCCCGGGAATGGGTAATTATGGTTAGAAACCAATGTTGTTGAATTATGTAAGTATGTAACTTGTTTCGTTACATTACGATAATTTGATATTGTAGTTATTCAAAGTTGGGTTTTAGAATAAGGATTTGTGTTAGTTAAAGTCGTGATGATCACTACTTAATTGAATGGTCAAAACTAGATTAGAAAACGTTTGGTTGTTATTGAAATGGTGAACACCATAAATCGGCCAAATGGGTCAAATAAATGTGTGTTAAATCGATACTATGAAATTATTGAAAGATTCCTTGGCGATTGTAGATCATAAGAGCGTAAACCATGGAATTTGTAATGAAACGCCAATGGTCGTAAGCCCCGGAAGATGGGTAAAATAAGCCTCGTGGTCATAAAAATATTGATGATAGTTTTAGTGCAAAACTAGACGTGTCGAACAAATATATATTAGGGATTTATATACTTTCAGCCCGTAAACCAAATTTTCGGTATGATAATCGTAATAGACACGTCGGTAATTAAATTACAGACGTATAGGAAAAAGAATCACCTAAAACGGACCTACGGATCAAAAGTTATGGGCATTTGAAGCTAAAATTGGTGAATTTCGGAGCTGGCAGGAAATGCAGGTCAAAAACCTGCATTTGCTGGAAAAACGTTTCCTCCGCGCCACGCGGAAGGATCCTTTAAATCCCCCGCGATACGCGATGATTGCCACGACACGCGAAGGAACGAAAGGAACCTGCCGCGACACGCGGCAGAATTACTTTTGAAATTTTATTTTGTTTTTCATGATTTGATACTAGAACTTGTTTGTACGCATTATATCAATGTCAAAACTAACTTTTCAAGTGGTTTTGACTCTAGGTAATGATGGGGTATTTCCGTACGGTGATCAAGCATGTTGAAGAACCGAACACGCATTTTCGAAGCTTCCGCAATTGTCTAGTTTTGTTTGTAAAAAAAACAAAAAAAGAATGGAATATGTAAACATTTTAAACTATGTTTTAGGATGTTGTAAACATGTTTAAATACTCAAGATGTAAAAGTTTTTGATAAGTGGCATTTTCTTATAAAATGCTTACCTTAATTATATATATTAACATTAAAATAGTATGGGTGTTACAAGTTGGTAATCAGAGCTCAAGGTTGTCAACAAAGTGTTCGGTTCAAGCTTGATCGATCGTCCGGTAAAAATTAATTGCTCTAGTAGACTTACTAGAATACTAGAAAAAGGAAATTTGATTTGATATGCACGGGAAGTGCGTGTTTACACACTCAAACCCGGAAAAGTGCATTAAGCATAAATGGTTTAAGCAAGTGGTGAACTTGGCTAGATCAAAATGAATGACGCATATGTCATAAATGAAATGTTTAACAATTAGTGTAAACATTTCAAATTCAAGATGACGGAAAGATGGGAGGAGTGTATAAATACGCTCGAACCCAGGAAAATACACTAAGTAAGAAAGGTAAGGCAAGATATATACTTGACCAAACCGAAAAAGAATAACACATTACTTATGATTAAGTAAGAGTGATATAAATTTCCGTATAATAAGATGGAAATGAATTAAATAATTATTGATAAATTGTGATGGATGTTTCAGTTAAAGAAATGTCTAGTGTAACCGGAGATGATTCGACGTCTCAATTGACTGAACAGATGAAAGCTAAGATTTCCGAGGCGGTCGGAAAAGCTCTAGAAAATAGTCTATCACAGTATATTGATAGATTACAAACCACAATCGTGCCGGTGGTGAACGATATGATGGCTTAATTGAAAGACAGCATACTACAAGAAATAGAAGAAAGGAGGGTGTCGGATATGAATCCAAGATCCGTAAAGAAATCCAAGTTTAATAAAGCTCCCAAGAAAGGAGTTACAAAAAGTGTGTTATGTCAGTGTAGATTTTGTGGAAAAATTCACAAGGGCACATGTGGTAAGCCAAGACATAAAAAGTCTAAATGTCTAGAGGGGCTTGGAATCAAGGACACAACCGACATAAGGTCTGATGCCCAGAAATCAAGGACAAAGTTGTTTTATATAACAGCCATAGAGGCTAAAGCTGGACCTGATGTCGTTTCAGGTATACTCTTGTAAATTAAATTTCAGCATGAATTTTTAATTATTACGAGTGCAAATAAATCGTTTGTTTTATATCGATTTATTTAACATCCTACATTAGTGTTAACGAAATTACCAAGGTTTTGAAAAATAGAAATAGGTAATAATAAAAGTTCTATTGTTTATAAGAGGTGCTGAAACTATACGTTGAGCATCGAAGTAAAAGTAATCATGATAAATATTGCTATGGGAGGGGGTGCACGCACACTCAAACCCGAGAACGTAATGAAAGATAAGCGTCATAATAGGAAGGAGTGTAATAACACCCGAACCCTGGGAGTTTACAATAGTAATAGATGACAAGGACATGGTTATAGACTAAGCCAAACTAAATGAAACATATAGAAACATCGTTTATGTCAACAAACGATGTGGATAAATTCCATACAATGATATGAAACAATAACATGAAATGAATTGATTTTGTTATTGTAACAATGGGTTAAAGACAAAAATCAAGAGATTAAGATTTGGATAGGAATATCCTCGAAAAAAGAAACTAAGTGGACAATATGTATTATTCGTTGCTGTAAATAATGAAATACCAATAAATTTGGATTTAAAAGCTCGGATATGGGTAGATACCCAAGTAACATACTATTAATAAATTCCTCCCGAGGAAGAACGATAATCACATTGGTGAGGGTGAATATGTAAAAGAATTAGTAAGATAAACATTATGAAAGCGTTAGAATAAGAACGAGTAGACCCCGAAGGCCGAATAACAATAACAGTAGTTTACCAAATAAGACTTGAGAAATGGGCCTTCGGGACATTAGCAAAAGAAATAGACCTAAGGGTCGCTAACAAAAGAAAGGCGGTGTTCGGATCAAATAAGTAAAATGAGTGATAATAAAGGTAAACGCACAGCCGGGTGACGGAAGCGTATTACATTAGGAAAATGAGCCTGAGAGAAGGGACAAGGATTAATGTAGATGATGATATAAATGAATGATCAAAAGAAAAAAAATTCACGAAAATAAGTCATCTTGGACGAAAGAGCCATGGTGAACAAAATGGGCAAGTAAAACCAAAATATAGATGATCCGCCGGGTCATAAAAACAAAGGTGTTGTCCACACGAAAAAGATAATCCCGGTTGTTAACTTTAGTCATAGTAAGGCAAGAGAAACGATGATAATCGTCACTCATAGTTAATAAGGCCGCCAATGGTGGTCACGTAAAGAATAAAAAGACATGGCCAACTAAAAGCGACGGATTTCGCTAAGATGACCAAGTAAACCGAAATGAAGTCTTAATGCATACCGGAAGGGAGCAATGATAACGATTTCGGTAAAACACCCGATGGATGGGTAAGAATTAAACGCATGCGTAGACCGAGAGACGGGAACTCGGATGGAAATTTAAAAGACTCGGGTTTTGAGTCATAACTAAAAGACGATAAGATAATGTAAATAGAAATTTTGAATAAATTATGTTCAACTATTTTAAAGTTGAACGGGTCAAATATAATATCGTGCCGAATGGCATAAGTAAACGCAAGCGGGATAAAGGTAGTGTTAAATGCAAAAGAGTAATGAGCCCGGTAATGGGACATAACCAAATAAGAAGATATGCAAATCAAATAGCAATAAGCATAAGAAGAACTGACGCATAAATGACGTGAGAAGTCGTAAGTCGGAAAAATGTCCGAAAGAAAACAATTGTAGCCACGAAACTACAATCAAGGTTAACGGAACCTAAGCTTGAAACCAAATGATTCTTCGAACGAAAACAGGGTGCCTTGACACCAAACACGTGTTTTAAGGATGACAGGAGTAAGGAGTGATCTACGGGATCCACATAACCTTTAGGGTTATAAACAAATGAAAGGTTGATATAAATTAAACATGATGTGACACGATCACGGTTGGGAAATGTAATGTGAAGTAAAATCACATTATAACCAAGAGAGCGGTAAAATATATATATATATATATATATATATATATATATATATATAACTGGAGTTAGTGAGATCGGTTAAGGTCAGTAATTCAAATCAAGAAAATTTGATTTGCTTGTAAGCGGTGGATTCGGTATAACTGAACCGAATATATAAATTTGAAAACAAAAGAAATTGTTGCTAAAAGTGAAAGATTTCACTAAAGACCTTTAGATGGGTCAAAGTAACGGATTCATAAAGAATTCGATAGTATATGAAAGCGATGGATATCGCTAAGTTAACTAAACTAGTGAAAATAACAAGATTACGATATTTCAGGTCGCATTATGTCATGTAAGATACGATACATAGATGATTAATAACCAAAGAGATATTACCATACTTTTCTGGTAATGCTAACAATCGGTTAAAGTATAAGAAATGCTTAATAGATTATCGAGAGCAAATGTATGGAGTTAAACTCGATAAATTGCATAAGAAAAGGTTTCGAGGACGAAACCTCTTTAAGGGGGGTAGACTTGTAACACCCCGAAAATATAAGTATCATATTGAAAACTAAAAATCGGTAATAGTCAAGATAATATAACTAGGAATAAATAACCTAGTTAGTTTGTGTCTTGACACAATGGAACAAACATGATTAAAACACCCTTTAAATAACTTGTGTAAAGTGGAGGGACCAAACATGAATAAATGAAATTAAGTTTTAATTAAACTTCAAATAAAAAATAAAAATAAAAACACACATACGTGTGTGTATATCCCAACGATTTCTACCAGAGCCAAAAGAGCTCTCAAGCTCCAACCCTAAAACTCAAAAATTCTCCAGATTGAAGGGGTAAATCAAGCTCAAATCGAAATCCAAGCACAAAATAGTGATCACCTCAGTGAAAGGATCATAGGGTATGTAAAATTTCATGGTTTGATTCCATCTTGAATTCTAGATGAATACATGAGAATCGAAAATTGAGCTTGCATGATCGTTGTTTGGATGAATTTGGGATGAAATCATGTCTAGGAGTAAACCCTAGACATTAGTTGGTTGAATTAGTTCTTAAACTATGAAATTCATGATCATCCATTATGTGTCTGTAGTGGGTTTTGCAAAAACATGATGAACACTATAATCATGATTAGTAAACTAGTGTTATTTGAACTCTATGAAGTTAATCTTGATATTGAACTATAAAGCTTGATGAATTACTTGTAAAAGATGTTAAAATCTTGGCTAAATAAGTAGTCATGAACTTGATTGTTGATTTAGTAAAATTATGCCTTTTAGGTGTTTGTTGAAATGCCTAAGAGAAAGCTAGATATGGTGATTTCGAACGAAACGCATATTTGAATGATAAGATGAATTATGCGTTATAAGACATGAATAGAGTTCTAAACGAAGTGTTGATTGAACCCTATAGGCAAAAGAGCCGAGACTTCAAGCGGACAAGCCGGAGCGGACACACGCTTGAAAGGAACGCTCTAAAGGTACGTAACTTCGGTTTCGATACATTATGCATAAACAATATTCTTAGAAATGCTAATGAAATTGTAGTGTCAATTGCGAGTTTGGTATGTCATAGAAGTGACGAAGTTCACTCGACAAACCAAACGGGTCAAAATAGTTAACTAGAAATGTTGGTTGATAAAATTGTTTAATTAGTCATGTATGGAAAGTAAATAAAGTGATGTAACTCACTAGATAAAGAAACAAGTTAAAATAATGGTCGAAATGGTAGTGTTCGAAGTGACTTAAACATCACTCATTAAAGTTGAGTTATAAAAGCGTAAACCATGGAATGGTCGTGATGCGCTAAGATTGACAAGCCCGGGAATGGGTAATTATGGTTAGAAACCAATGTTGTTGAATTATGTAAGTATGTAACTTGTTTCGTTACATTACGATAATTTGATATTGTAGTTATTCAAAGTTGGGTTTTAGAATAAGGATTTATGTTAGTTAAAGTCGTGATGATCACTACTTAATTGAATGGTCAAAACTAGATTAGAAAACGTTTGGTTATTGAAATGGTGAACACCATAAATCGGCCAAACGGGTCAAATAAATGTGTGTTAAATCGATACTATGAAATTATTGAAAGATTCCTTGGCGATTGTAGATCATAAGAGCGTAAACCATGGAATTGGTAATGAAACGCCAATGATCGTAAGCCCCGGAAGATGGGTAAAATAAGCCTCGTGGTCATAAAAATATTGATGAAAGTTTTAGTGCAAAACTAGACGGGTCGAACAAATATATATTAGGGATTTATATACTTTTAGCCCGTAAACCAAATTTTCGGTATGATAATCGTAATAGACACGTCGGTGATTAAATTACAGATGTATAGGAAAAAGAATCACCTAAAACGGACCTACGGATCAAAAGTTATGGGCATTTGAAGCTAAAATTGGTGAATTTCGGAGCTGGTAGGAAATGCAGGTCAAAAACCTGCACTTGCTGGAAAAACGTTTCCTCCGCGCCACGCGGAAGGATCCTTTAAATCCCCCGCGACACGCGATGATTGCCGCGACACGCGAAGGAACGAAAGGAACCTGCCGCGACACGCGGCAGAATTACTTTTGAAATTTTATTTTGTTTTTCATGATTTGATACTAGAACTTGTTTGTACGCATTATATCAATGTCAAAACTAAATTTTCAAGTGTTTTGACTCTAGTTAATGATGGGGTATTTCCGGACGGTGATCAAGCATGTTGAAGAACCGAACACGCATTTTCGGAGCTTCCGCAATTGTCTAGTTTTGTTTGTAAAAAAAAAACAAAAAAAAGGAATATGTAAACATTTTAAACTATGTTTTAGGATGTTGTAAACATGTTTAAATACTCAAGATGTAAAAATTTTTGATAAGTGGCATTTTCTTATAAAATGCTTACCTTAATTATATATATTAAGGTTAAAATAGTATGGGTGTTACACTATACCACATAGCATAGCGAAAGTATGTGTGACACCTGGGTCACTGCGACCATCAAACAAATACCAAACCAATGAAATATTGTATTTCATACTTGGGATTTGTAAAAATATGTGTATCATTTGCACATATCAATTTTTGTTCAATTTCAAACTCTAAATCGCTTTCTAGAAGGTTATACGCGCACCATTGCGTAAATATAACCAGTTTAATGCAACAAACACTCCGGAATAGTGACATTGGATTAACATACCTTAAATAACCCTTACATAACTTAGAAATAAGTTTTGAAGGCTTTGGTATGGCAAAAACAAGTTAATTCGTCTACAGGGACTAAATTTGACAAACTACGAAAGTAAACCAATCTGAACTGTAACAGACATTCCGGAACATGACCATAAGTTAAACATACCATAAATATCCTTCACATAGCTTAGAAATAGGCTTCGAGGGGTTCGGTGTGCTAAAATAAACTTTATGCTCATTCAGGGACTAAAAGTGTAAAAAAGTGCCCAAGTTTGCACTTTCACGCATATCTTACGTTCTGAATACATCCGGACATCCAAAAATTTATGTAAGCACTAAAATATTTTATTTTAGTGTTTGGTATAAGAAAAATCCATTCGTTGCGTCATTTGGATCGTTTTTCGCGCTTGTGCGCATTCCGTCGTAATTAAGCAAACATCGTGTTCGTACGACCAAACGAACCAACATCCGAAATATTTTTGAGCATGTTTCATGTCCACAATGTTTAGGCATCATTTTAGGGCCTTAAAGTTGGCTTTACGGGCCATAGAAGTGTCGGAAATGGCCTTAAACACGTGCAGGGACCAAAACTGTAATTTCTGAAAGTTAGTTCTGATCAGACAAGGCCAGGCGGCCCGCCTGAGTTTTGTCTGATCCTGAAGCGGGCCGCGTCAGCCTCTTAAGACCAGATTCAATGTTTAACAGCCTATTTTCAGCTGTTTTGCACCCCCAATCCCAATTCCAAGTGTCAATTCCTTATGGTGGGTGGCAAATTTACCTACCATAACATTCCAACAAGTGTACGCATGAGATTCGAGCACGGTTTCCATGAAACGATCTTAACGGTTACCCGAATACTATAAATACCCAACCCCTCCCATTGCAAAACCCACAAGAATCTGATCTCAAAGACTCTAAGTTGGAACCATTGTTTCATACCTGAGTTATTTTGATCTAGATTAGCATTCGGGGACCCTTCGTAAGTATTCTTTCGTTCTTTTATTGCTTTTCGAGTCTGAAAGTCAAACCTTGTTTGACTTTCTGCGTTGACCAGTTTATGGTCAATGTGAACTTCGTTTGAACTTCGCAACGTGATTGTAATCACGATGGTTATAGTCCCTTGGGACTATGCCTACTGATTACCACGTTGTCTAGGGTCGTAAAGGTAAGCGATCTGGTAAATCGCTTATACCTTCGAACCCGACCCATTTGGTCGATCATTAGGATCCGACCAAATACATTAGGTGACCATAGTATATAGGGAATAACCTTCCGAGGTTATACCTTATGGTCACTTCGTTAAGTAGTTGTATGATAGGTAGTTTATATGCCTTAGGTAAATTACCAAAATACCCTTTTCATGTATAATTGGTAATTTAGCTTATGTAACCTAAACTTTTATACATAACTGATTATACAACATGATAAAACATGTATAGGCATATAATGCTTGTCATAGGACTAGTTAGACGTCTTGAACGCGCTTTGCGCGCACGACGCATTAAAGTAGCATAAGCTACCTTAATGGGTCGGGATGGGTCGAAAGCACTTAGGTTTGGTTTCATAGTAGTATGTAGGCTTTGTTAAACCATATTACATGAGTTCCCATACTCATTTGGTCTACAAGCCCTCATTCTATCCGATCTTCCGACTCAGGCCCAGTTTATTTATATGGTTTTAGACTGCCGATTGATTCCGTGCTCCCTCTAGCTTTGCTTGGTTGTTGTTCAAGACCTCTACGCATTCTCAGGCGAGTACATTATTCCCCTATTTTACTGCTTTCAATTGTTTTGGGGTGACTCATATGTGCTAAATGTTTTCAAGGTTTTAACGATGGTATCAAAACGATTTTCGATGTTATAACGATGGTTTCAAAAACGATTAAGACGAATTATACAAAACTAATAACGATTTCGATAATGTGAACGAACTTGTTGGTTGGGTTACATAACAAATGACATTCATTAGCAATGATCAAGCCCACCAGTATTAGGTTATGGTACCATAGGATCTGACAAATCCCGTTATCATACTGCACCCGTGGTTATGTGTGGGAGTGGTGGGTAGCGACTAAATCTGTAATTGTTAATTTACCCTTTGGTAAGGGTTTATTAATACGAGAAACGAGGGACGAGTCACGAAGGTTTGAATGTTATTAGCGAGACGACCATATAAGTAGTTTCACGACCTAAAACGAATTAAACGATTTGGACGATGTAAACGATTTGTAAATGATTTGGACGATGTAAACGATTTGGACGATGTAAACGATTTATAAATGATTTGGACGATACGATGTTAAACGATTTGGGTAAACGATTGATTTTAGTTAGTGTTTGGATAACGAGACGGGTGTAATGTGGTTAAAACACGGTAGATACGCCGCTGGTACTTCTTATAAATAGGTGTTTTCAACATATTACATACCGTGGCGTTATTTAGTTCATTTGGGGTAAACGAATTTTAAACGATGTCACACAAACGAGGTTTTCAATATGATATAAATTATACGAGTTTTTAACGAGATTTATTAACGAGTTTCATTAACGATTTATTTCGAGATGTTTCACAATTTGCTTTACTAAAACAAATGTTTTGGGATAAGAGTCAGGGCTACGAGGTTTTATAAACTATAACCCGCTTGATTTTAGTTGGTTAATTAAGTTGCAATATTATACTCTTTTCAAAACAAGGTTTTTAATAAAGTATTGCAACATCTAAACTAGCCATGATTTCGACACTCCTACAAAACTGATGTGCTCGCCAGCATTTCTTTGCTGACCTCGTTTTCACATATGTTTCAGGTATTGTTGAATGATATCGATTGATAGGATGCATGCTCACATAGGACTGGACGAGGCTTTAGTGACTCAATAACAATGATAGACTATGTTTAAATTGTGTATTTAGATTTCCAGACGATGTAAATATTCAATGTTTAATAAAACGAAACACTCTTTGTATCCATGGTTATGAAACGATAATTCTGTTGCAACACGCCCCGATGTTTCCGCCGCGATTTGTTGTTTTACGCGGTCGGGGTGTGACAGAAAAGTTGGTATCTTAGCCAATGGTTATAGGGAATTAGCTTATTAGTAATGCTTTGACCTAGTCTATAACCTTCTTAGGACCCTAACGCGGAGAAATTTGCATTTAGATTTCTAAAACAAAACTGTCACCTATCCTTAGGTGATAACCACAACAAGAACACAATTTTCGAATCTGCTTTGAAAACTAATCATCTGTTCTAGGATGATTTATTACTAGGTTTTGAACCCTCTGTTGTAAGGTTTTGAACCCTTTGAGTTTTCAAAATCTCGTCAAAGTTTGGGTCTAAATAATGTGAACATGTGCAAACTGGAAGGGTGAATGCCTGTACCCTGAGTTTTCTGTCTAGGGCTAGAGTGTTCGTACAAATCCGCAGTATCGGACCAGTCACTCTTACCTGGGAACTCTTGGGGTGAGTGTTCACTTATAGGCGAGCATGTCTTCAGTGATACGTTATATGACCCGTTTACTTTGATTAAATCATCGACTCCCTTGTTTCCTTGTTAGACAATGCCTCCTCGACGCGATGCTCGAACCGATGCTCGAACTTTTACTATTGAAGAACTCGCAGCCCTGGTCTCTCAGCAAATGGCTGCTGTGCTTCCCGGAGTTGTAACCCAAGTCCACGAGATATGCAACAATGGCAACAACAACAACAACAACAATAATGCACCGTGTAATTTCAAGAACTTCAATTCTGCGAAGCCACTTAAGTTTTCTGGGTCGCAAGGAGCAACTGCTCTCCTGCAGTGGTTTGAGAGTATCGAGAGCACATTCAAACATGTGCAGTGTCAGGATGCGCGTAAGGTGGAATTTGCTTCGAGTGTGTTTGAAAAGCGAGCGCTTACTTGGTGGAATGGTGTTATGCGCGATAGGGGTGCCGAAGTGGCTTTGGCACAAACATGGGCGGAGCTTCGGGCTCTCATGATGAAGGAGTTTTGTCCCCGTCACGAGATTCGAGTTTTGGAACGAGAGTTTGACGACTTAAAGCAAGATGGGGCTGAACACCGTGCATACACGGATCGTTTTGAAGAACTCAGTCTATTGTGTCCCACCATGGTTACCCCTCTGGAGAAAGCGATCGAGAGATACATCGATGGTTTACCCGATTCTATTCTAGAGATTTTGATCGGTGTTAATCCTACTACCCTTCGTCAAGCAATCGAGTTGTCTGCTACCCTGACTGAGTCTCAAGTCAGGAAGGGTAAACTCACCCGCAAGGGTGATAAAAAGAAGGCGACTGATTCTGGAAAGGACAAGAAAAAGGGTGAAGAAGGTGAGTCATCGAAGAAATCAAGAAAGCGAAAAGGTGCCCAAAACTTTGCTGTTACAGCAAAGACTGGTCAGAACCTGCAGAACCCACCGGCTCAGCCACCTGCAAAGAAGGCATATGCTGGTACCGCACCTCACTGTGCTCGTTGCAACGGTCATCACGTTGCACAACAAGCTTGCAGGCAATGCACGACGTGTGGTAGACTTGGGCATATGGCCAATGTTTGTCATTTTGGACAAAATCAGGCTGCTCAGGTTCAAGCTCCGGTTCAAGGGAATGCTGCGAGATTCCCACTGGGTTCATGTTTCAACTGCGGAGAGATTGGTCACTTCTGCCACAACTGTCCGAGACTGGTGAATGCAAATGCTAACGCAAACCCGAATGCGAACGTCAACGTCAATGTGAATCCAGCACGTGGACGAGTGTATAACATCAATGAGGCAATCAACGATGCAGCGATGAACGATTAGTATTTTGTATTTCCTCTGGTTGTTATCTTGAAACATTTAAAGACAATGCGGTTGTTATATAAATAAAAATTTGTGGTTTTTATTTTTAACTAATGCAATTGTATGAATGTTTGATCCAACCTTATGATGTCAACACAAAGACAAACTACTCGTGTGGTTCTGTCATTTTTATGATCACTTGTGACTTCCCCAAGAACCTTAAACGCTTGTTTCTTTTAAATCAAAAGCCCAAAGTTAATTACGAAAAGGATATGTTGCTTTTCTAGCACATATCACCGAGGAGAAAGGCAAGAGCAAGAGTATTCAGGATATTCCGATTGTTCGGGATTATCCAGAGGTGTTTCCTGATGAACTGCCTGGTTTACCTCCAGTTCGTCAAGTCGAGTTTCATTTTGACCTTGTACCCAATGCCAATCCAATTGCGAAAGCACCTTATCGTCTTGCACCGTTCGAGATGCAAGAATTATCAAAACAACTTCAAGAGTTGTCTGATAAAGGATTCATCCGTACGAACTTTTCACCTTGGGGAAAACTCCTGTCCTCTTTGTGAAAAGAAAGATGGATCTTTTCGAATGTGTATCGATTAAAGTAAGCCTGGTAAGCTTACCATCAAGAATCGATATCCCCCACCTTAAATCAATGATCTCTCCGATCAACTGCGGGGTGCTTCATATTTTTTTGAAGATCGATTTGCGTTCTGGGTATCATCAACTTCGTATTCTCAAAGAAGATGTTCCCAAAACGGCTTTCTGCACGATGTATGGCCATTACGAGTTTACAGTCATGCCTTTTGGGTTGACAAATGCTCCAGCCATCTACATGGACTTCATAAATAGAGTCTGCGAGTCTAATTTGGATCAGTTCGTCATTGTTGTTATTGATGACATCTTGATCTATTCATGTCCCGAACCGATAACGATCAACACCTTCATTGACACTGGAACCCTTAAAGAAGGAACAAACTTTTCGCTAAATCCTCCAAGAGGAAATTTTGGCTTAAAGAAGTTCAGTTTTTGGGTCATGTAGTCAACAAGCAGGGTATTCATATGGATCCATCCAAATTGCTGCAATTAAGGATTTGATTCCTTGTATGCTTTAAATACCCGTGTCCAAAGATAACAAATTTAAATGTCAATTTAAACAATAATGCGAGTGTGCGATTATGCGATTATGTGATATGTGTTTATGTGTTCTCCTCTATGTTTTTGTGTGATCCGATTTTCAAATCCTCATAGAATCTTTCATATCTTCATATGAGGGATTCATAGTAGGATATTTAAAAGGTACTACCTTAATCCTTATGGGCTTCTACGTGGTAGTTAAGACCCTTGGGTTATATAGTACCATTCCATGATTCGATGAGAGACCCTTGAGTGGTCTAGTTAAAGATTGATTCAAGATCTGGTTAAGAATGGCATGTGATGATACAGCTGAAAGGACCCTATGGTGGTCCAGTCACACTCATCACAGGTTTGTTCATTTGGTTTTACCCTACACATTATAAAATAGACTGTGTGAACTGTGCAAGGAATTGTCTAATTATGGACGCGTACATAATTATGAAATTTAGTGCATAGAAACCCAGTAGGATTTATTATGTGTAAGAACCGATAGTGACAACAATAACAAAATGAGAACGATGTAATGGAGGTACGGTGGACGCACCAATGACGCTTCATATACTTGTATATAAGTGTCCCTCTTGCATTGAAAGCATAATGTTATTTAAAGTTACTAGAAGTTCAGAACCCTAACCAGTGTTGTTTTGTCTTTTCAACTTCATGTTTTCAAGCTCTCACAAGTTTCCTCTGATTAAATTTCGGGATGAAATTTCCTAAAGTAGGGGAGACTGTGACACCTGGGTCACTGCGACCATCAAACAAATACCAAACCAATGAAATATTGTATTTCATACTTTGGATTTGTAAAAATATGTGTATCATTTGCACATATCAATTTTTGTTCAATTTCAAACTCTAAATCGCTTTCTAGAAGGTTATACGCGCACCAATGCGTAAATATAACCAGTTTAATGCAACAAACACTCCATAATAGTGACATTGGCTTAACATACCTTAAATAACCCTTAAATAACTTAGAAATAAGTTTTGAAGGCTTTGGTATGGCAAAAACAAGTTAATTCGTCTACAAGGACTAAATTTGACAAACTGCGAAAGTAAACCAATCTGAACTGTAACAGACATTCCGGAACATGACCATAAGTTAAACATACCATAAATATCCTTCACATAGCTTAGAAATAGGCTTCGAGGGTTCGGTGTGCTAAAATAAACTTTATGCTCATTCAGGGACTAAAACTGTAAAAAAGTGCACAAGTTTGCACTTTCGCGCATATCTTACGTTCTGAATACATCCGGACATCCAAAAATTTATGTAAGCACTAAAATATTTTATTTTAGTGTTTGGTATAAGAAAAATCCATTCGTTGCGTCATTTGGATCGTTTTTCGCGCTTGTGCGCATTCCGTCGTAATTAAGCAAACATCGTGTTCGTACGACCAAACGAACCAACATCCGAAATATTTTTGAGCATGTTTCATGTCCACAATGTTTAGGCATCATTTTAGGGCCTTAAAGTTGGCTTTACGGGCCTTAGAAGTGTCGGAAATGGCCTTAAACACGTGCAGGGACCAAAACTGTAATTTCTGAAAGTTAGTTCTGATCAGACAAGGCCAGGCGGCCCGCCTGAGTTTTTTCTGATCCTGAAGCGGGCCGCGTCAGCCTCTTAAGACCAGATTCAATGTTTAACAGCCTGTTTTCAGCTGTTTTGCACCCCCAATCCCAATTCCAAGTGTCAATTCCTTATGGTGGGTGGCAAATTTACCTACCATAACATTCCAACAAGCGTACGCATGAGATTCGAGCACAGTTTCCATGAAACGATCTTAACGGTTACCCGAATACTATAAATACCCAACCCCACCCATTGCAAAACCCACAAGAATCTGATCTCAAAGACTCTAAGTTGGAACCATTGTTTCATACCTGAGTTATTTTGATCTAGATTAGCATTCGGGGACCCTTCGTAAGTTTTCTTTCGTTCTTTTATTGCTTTTCGAGTCTGAAAGTCAAACCTTGTTTGACTTTCTGCGTTGACCAGTTTATGGTCAATGCGAAGTTCGTTTGAACTTCGCAACGTGATTGTAATCACGATGGTTATAGTCCCTTGGGACTATGCCTACTGATTACCACGTTGTCTAGGGTCGTAAGGGTAAGCGATCTGATAAATCGCTTATACCTTCGAACCCGACCCATTTGGTCGATCATTAGGATCCGACCAAATACATTAGGTGACCATAGTATATAGGGAATAACCTTCCGAGGTTATACCTTATGGTCACTTCGTTAAGTAGTTGTATGATAGGTAGTTTATATGCCTTAGGTAAATTACCAAAATACCCTTTTCATGTATAATTGGTAATTTAGCTTATGTAACCTAAACTTTTATACATAACTGATTATACAACATGATAAAACATGTATAGGCATATAATACTTGTCATAGGACTAGTTAGACGTCTCGAACGCGCTTTGCGCGCACGACGCATTAAAGTAGCATAAGCTACCTTAATGGGTCGCGATGGGTCGAAAGCACTTAGGTTTGGTTTCATAGTAGTATGTAGGCTTTGTTAAACCATATTACATGAGTTCCCATACTCATTTGGTCTACAAGCCCTCATTCTATCCGATCTTCCGACTCAGGCCCGGTTTATTTATATGGTTTTAGACTGCCGGTTGATTCCGTGCTCCCTCTAGCTTTGCTTGGTTGTTGTTCAAGACCTCTACGCATTCTCAGGCGAGTACATTATTCCCCTATTTTACTGCTTTCAATTGTTTTGGGGTGACTCATATGTGCTAAATGTTTTCAAGGTTTTAACGATGGTATCAAAACAATTTTCGATGTTATAACGATGGTTTAAAAAACGATTAAGACGATTTATACAAAACTAATAACGATTTCGATAATGTGAACGAACTTGTTGGTTGGGTTACATAACAAATGACATTCATTAGCAATGATCAAGCCGACCAGTATTAGGTTATGGTACCATAGGATCTGACAAATCCCGTTATCATACTGCACCCGTGGTTATGTGTGCGGGTGGTGGGTAGCGACTGAATCTGTAATTGTTAATTTACCCTTTGGTAAGGGTTTATTAATACGAGAAACGAGGGACGAGTCACGAAGGTTTGAATGTTATTAGCGAGACGACCATATAAGTAGTTTCACGACCTAAAACGAATTGAACGATTTGGACGATGTAAACGATTTGTAAATGATTTGGACGATGTAAACGATTTGTAAACGATTTGGACGATGTAAACGATTTATAAACGATTTGGACGATACGATGTTAAACGATTTGGGTAAACGATTGATTTTAGTTAGTGTTTAGATAACGAGACGGGTGTAATGTGGTGAAAACACGGTAGATACGCCGCTTGTACTTCTTATAAATAGGTGTTTTCAACATATTACATACCGTGGCGTTATTTAGTTCATTTGGGTAAACGAATTTTAAACGATGTCACACAAACGAGGTTTTCGATATGATATAAACTATACGAGTTTTTAACGAGATTTATTAACGAGTTTCATTAACGATTTATTTCGAGATGTTTCACAATTTGCTTTACTAAAACAAATGTTTTGGGATAAGAGTCAGGGCTACGAGGTTTTATAAACTATAACCCGCTTGATTTGAGTTGGTTAATTAAGTTGCAATATTATACTCTTTTCAAAACAAGGCTTTTAATAAAGTATTGCAACATCTAAACTAGCCATGATTTCGACACTCCTACAAAACTTATGTGCTCGCCAGCATTTCTTTGCTGACCTCGTTTTCACATATGTTTCAGGTATTGTTGAATGATATCGATTGATAGGATGCATGCTCACATAGGACTGGACGAGGCTTTAGTGACTCAATAACAATGATAGACTATGTTTAAATTGTGTATTTAGATTTCCAGACGATGTAAATATTCAATGTTTAATAAAACGAAACACTCTTTGTATCCATGGTTATGAAACGATAATTTTGTTGCAACACGCCCCGATGTTTCCGCCGCGATTTGTTGTTTTACGCGGTCGGGGTGTGACAGTATGGGATTTAAATTATTTATTACAAAGTACAAGTGTCCGAAATGTTCAAAATAAATATACAAACTGAAGTGTAGTAGAAAGATCCACATGTGGATCAGAAATAATAAAAAGGAATCTTTAGACTACTAGGCCTTTGCTTGGAGTCGCAAATTCCAATATGCTTAGACCGAGCAACTCCAGCCTATTCCGTATTTGCTATTAAACATGCGCTTAATCTTTTGAAAATACGTCAGTTTTCACTGGTAAATACAATTAACCGACACGTTTTGAAAACTTTCAAAATTGTTTTATACCATTTGGTATATCATTTTATAAATAACTTGGTACAAAGTGATATCTCTTTTTACTAGTTTTACATGTCTGTCAATACATATGGGGTCCGGAACTAAACTCCGATACATGATTAACCGACATGCCACATTTTCAATAAAAGTATAATATAGCATTAACATTTGTCAGGTGTATGCCTACACCCCACGCTTAGGTCGTGGCCATAGCAATTAAGTGAGCCGAGGATATCCAAGACACGGTCGCATTAACCCACAATATTTAAGTTATCAAGCAAAATGGATTAAAACAAGTTATTTAAATTTTAAGCATCATTCGCCCATGATTTAATACCTGACCAAGCGGCCCGTATCCCAAGCGCGTATAGGGAAAATAGGCTAAGAGTATTTACCTGTACTTTTCCTTGCAAATCAAGGATGCTAAAGCACAGCCATAATCAAAACAACCTAAACACATGCGCAATTTACTAGAGGCTCCTAGTCTGGAATGGACAGAACTATGATCTGTTAGAATGTTAATGGGCCTTATTCAAGTTATTTGTCTTGCACCGGTTAACTTATAAGAATTGTGTACGGACCGACAGATTAAGCGGAGATCGGATAGATTGTGGTTTAAGCCCTTATGAGAACAATGACTCGTATAATAAGGGTCAAATAACTAAACATTCTGAATAGAATTGATTTGGAAAGGTTTTGACCGGATTCAGCTAACTTATATAAACTATGCTATATAAGTTAAGCGTACGCGCATATGTGGCATCGGGTGGTCGAATGGGTCTATGGTAAGTCCGATATGCCAAAACAGTCTATTATAATGTTACATCAGTCTCAAACTCAGATTACATATTTATTATGTTTTAAAATCATTCTATGCGTAAAAAGGGTGTTTTGGGCATTATTTAGGCATAATATGTGGACTTTGCATAAAACCCGACAAATGATATGATCTGAAGTTATAACCCTTAGAGGTTATTCCCTACAATATTACGATCATATTAAAACTTCAAAGCAATATCAAAACTATCCTAAACGAGTCAGAATCGAAAGTCAAAGCCGAAGTTAAACTGTTTGACTTTCAGTTATGGGCCGAGCTCTAAGAAGGAAATGACTACTTGGACATGATCTAACATGTCCTAGTATGTTATATAAACTGTTATAGTGTCAAAAATTAAGGTTTCGATACTTAGGAGTTCATTTAACATTAATTACTAAAATCTGCGTTTTTTTTTACTTTTATTTAATAAAACTTTGAACCGTCATTTGGCCAACTTTACGTGATCTTCAGAAGGTGCCCTCTTAGGGGTTTAACACCTACATTATTACGATCACGTAGCCATGTTCGATTTGAACATTGGCTTGACCAAAATGATCATAACCAAAAGTCAAAGCAAAAGTCAAATTGCTTGACTTTCGGCTAATAACTAGCCTATAAATAAAAAGAGACTGAGTTAGAACACTTACAAGTGTTCAAGGAAGAGTAAGCCTCAAGTAGGAAGCCTCTATAACCAGAACCAATCTCAAAAGATGAGAGAAAGAAAGAAAGGTGCAAGTCAAAGTAAGGCATGAACTAGGCTATTTATAGTTGGATTGAAGCTCCCAAATGATGTCAAGTGGCTCTAAGGTGTTAAAGGGATAGATTGGTGGCACCCTAGGTGTCTCAAGGAGGAGCTAAGGTGGCACAAATTGACCAAAATGGCTAGGAGTAGCCTGCAGCAGCTTCCTGCTGCTTCCGTTGTGCCAGCGAAGGCCTTACGGACTTTCAGCACGCCCTTGGTTTTGAATTACCTTACGGACCGTAAGGTATCCTTACGGTCCGTAAGGTTATACCTTACGGTCCGTAAGGGACCTTCAGAAGCCAGAAATTTGGTATTTTATCATGTTTGATCACCCAACTTCCATACTTCCACATTTTTACATAATTTGGCCCCTCTCGTTCAACTTACCGGGAATATTTGAGAGTTAAATGGACACGTGTTGCCATATTATTTTTCAAAATTCCCGAGGTGTCATAGATATAATATCTTATTGTTGTTAAAAAGAAAAAGTTGTAATTGAATCTTGTACGTTACATCAGGTAGGTGTTTGGACTAGAGGCAAATTTGTGCATCGTCGGTAATAAATACACAAGTTATTAGTGTGTAAGTGCTTGGATATACATGATGGTATATCCTAGTTTTTTTTCTGGCGTGCGCTGCTACGCTATTTTTACGTATCTGTTTTGCATTGTTCATTAACGATTATATTGGTACGTTGCATGTACTAGGTCTAACAACCAAAAGAGATTAAAAAAATCAATGTTGATACTTCCAGAGCAATGAAACAAAAGCTATAAGCCAATAACCCAATAAGCATAAACATTAATGGTAGTGGGATAATACACATTCAAACGCACAGGAATAATTTTGGTCTTCTTCTTTCTAGGAATTATCCTATAAAACACCTTAGTTCCACCACATATCTATATTCCCAAAACTAAAATTGGACCAAAATATCAAAATCTCTCATAAACCCACAAAAATTAAAACTATTTTTTTTATCTAAAATTATGGATCTTCAAATAAATGAATAACGAAAAACAACAATCAAAACAACTGTGATGACAAAAAATTTACAAGTGAAAAACAAACGAAAAAAAATAAAATCCCGAAATGAATGTAAAAATGCTAACGGAAATAAGAAAAAGAAATTAACCTTATTAATGTTTGAGGAGCGTATGGTAAAATTTAAAGTTTAAGACTAGTAACGTTAATTATTAAAGTTCCGGGTAACTAGTGAAACAGTTCTGATTTAAACAAAAAAAAAATGGCATAAGAATTGATTTTGTAGAGATTCAAACCCGGATCCATCGGTTTTACAATCAAGCTTGGTTTCCACTATACCACCTCCTATATTTATGTTAGAATTTGTTCCTACATTTTTATATATTAATATTGCAATCGGGAAAAACAAAAGAAAAAGGAGGTCAGTGGCACAGTGGCCGAACTAGTCCAAAAATTTAGGGATATCCTAATTTTTTTTTTGAGATTAGGGGTATCCTTTGTATAACGAAGACGGAGTTATGGGGTATTTTTACACTGCAGAGACAGAGTTGAAGGGTATTTACACTACGAAGACAAGGTTGAGCCGTAGCCCATGCTATCCCTGCTAACCCACTAGCTCCGCCCCTGACATGGCATCCACTGATTTGTCAACGCCAATATCCACTACGGGTTGCTAAACGCTATTTCCCCCTCATGTGCTTTTAAACATATAGATAAAGATAATATTGTGTTTTCATAATGTTTGGCTAAATCAAGTTACATGTATCATGAGGTAGCTTAGGGCTGGCAATTTCAGACACGGACACGAAACGAAACGATATTAACAGGTTCGTATTTGACCCTTAACAGGTTCGTGTTTGACCATTAACAGGTTTCGTCTCTTAAACAGGTCGACACGATAAGACCTGTTGGTTTCGTGTCGTGTTCGTTTTACCTATTTCGTGTTCTTGTCTTAACAGGTTATGCCCGTGTCTTAACAGGTTAAATTTGTGCTCGACTGGTCTGTCTGACACGATATGCCAATCCTAGACTCCACACACCACCCCTCCAGGGTGAGTTCGTGTCTTAACAAGTCATGCGCGTGTCTTAACAAGTCGTATGATATGCTTGTAAATTTTTTTCGTGTCTTAACAAGTGGTGTTCGTGTAACCTGTATATTATCAGGTTCGTGTTTGGAAAAACTGACACGATAAGATTTCGTGTCGTGTTTGTGTTTACTTGTTTCGTGTTCGGGAGGGGGTTGGACGGAAGGCAAATTTGTGTACCGTCCATTATATCTATACATAATTTATACATCAGCAAATTAGTATGCAAGCCCTTGGATATGCATAATTGTATAAATATTGTTTCACGGTATTAAATAACTAAATATACAAAAGAATTTGACATTGAGAATATTGTATACTTGAGAGTTGAGACATGTGAATGGAGCAGTTAGATATTCCATTAAAGTTGGAAAGACGTATGTCAAATGGAATACGGTTGACCTCGTGTTACTCCTTTCTAATTAAAAAAAAAACCTACTTTCTAATAACGAATAATTTCGGTTTCTGTTATATATACGTTTAAAAATTGCATTCAAACATACGTCATGGTTGACCTCATGTTCATGTGTGTGTGTGTATAAGTGCTAAAATATTCATTTGAGATTGAAGAAAGACACAAAAGAAGTAAACACTTTTAGCTGTTAAATCAGATAAAATAAACCTAAGAAGGTTGAAATTAGGTGATTAAACTACGAATATATTCATGTGAACAGAAGTAACATGGATTTCTTTACAAAATTGTCAATTAGATATCAACATGTAAAGATTTGTTTATAGGGTGTCGTCATGACTCTTATGGTCACCATGACCCTCTACGTCAGCGTCATGTCACTCACTTCTAACCCATCATTCAAAACCACTACTCTAAGGGTGTGGTCATGACTCAAACTACTATTTTCTTATTTTAATTTATTTTTGTGCAAAGGAAAAGAAAATATTGAAAAAGGAAAGGAGGCTCATGATGATTGTCATGATTTAATCCATATAATGGCAAACCAAAAGATAAAGCAAGTAAATCTTTTACATTTTCTTGTGGTTGATTCGCCATCTTCAATCCATCCCAATCGGTCCAGATTATTTCTTTCTTTAGCGCAAAGCCTCCCTCTTGAGCGCAATCCTGCACACAAGTGGATACCCGATGACCCAAGGCTAGAATTAAACCCGTGGATGCTCCTGCATCAACTAGAGTTGGGATTTCTTTAGATTCAATATACAAGTCAGATTTTTGCTTAATAGTTCGCTAGTGATAACTTGAACAAATTTCAAACCGAAAACAAAGATCTAATCTAATGGATAAGGAAGTGAACTGTTTAAAAATAAGAACAGATCTTGAATATTAACTTTTCGATTTGCTATGGTATCAATGTTTGGTCCATTATATCAACTGAACGATTAATGATTTCAACATGTACTTTGAAGAATGGCAGGTTTTATAGAATGGAGAAGGTAACGTGTTATAAATCTAAAAAGTAGGTCACATAAGTAATAAATGTGAACGTTTAGCTATTATATGTGATTATTGCAATGAGCCAGGACATAAGATAGTACATGTTGGAGTAAAATGAAATGAAAGTCATGGAGATGGGATCAGCAGGACAAGTGTTTAAAACATCCCCGAGGCAAATTGATCTTTGGAAGGCTAAGATGAAGTTTGATGTTGTAACAGTATATTTCATATAATGAATATGTGTTAAATCATAATTCAATTATTGTCTTTATGGTTTATTATGTTGATCAGTTCTATTAGTATGTAATAGAAAACATGTAAATATAACTTTAATTGGTGTTATTAGCAAGGTTATATCAAAGGTTATAGCTAATAGACTAAAACGGGTCATAGGATCGGTGATTTCTGATTCTCAATCTGCTTTCATTGAAGGAAGATATATTTTGGACGGGCCTCTAATTGTTAATGAGGTGTTAGCTTGGATTAAAAAGAATAAAAGAAAGGTGTTTTTGTTAAAGATTGATTTCGAGAAGGCCTACAACAATGTACACTGGGAGTTCTTGATTTCTTGGGACAAATGGGTTTTCCTGAGCGTTGGGTTACTTGGATAAAAGGGATTCTTATATCAGCTAGATTGGCGGTCCTAGTTAATGGAAGCCCGACTTTTGAGTTTAATTGTGGGAAAGGCCTTCGGCAAGGGGACCAATTGTCTCCTTTCTATTTTTGTGTGTTATGGAGGCATTTTCAAAAGTTTTGAACAAGGCGGTTTCATTGGGGGATTTTCAAGGCATAAGAATCGGATCAGGAGGTTTGACTGTGTCCCATCTTTTTTATGCAGATGATGCTCTTATTTTGGGAGAGTGGAGTATGGATAATATGGAAAACACAGCTCGAGTGTTCAGATGTTTTTATTTGTGTTCTGGGCTTAAGCTAAATTTACACAATTCAAATTTGTTTGGAGTAGGTGTGTACACTAATGAGGTGGACAGCTTGGCCAACATTTTGGGGTGTAGAAGAGGGGAATTTCCTTTTGATTATTTGGGCATTAGGGTCGGGGTGAGTATGAACAAAGTAAAAAAATTGGGAAGGGGTGGTTAAAGTGGTAGGAGTTCGGCTCAGTCGATGGAAGGCTAACATGTTATCTATTGGAGGAAGTGTCACACCCCAACCGATGGCGGAATCATCGGGGCGCGACACTAGGCGAATCAGATTGCTCAAGAGAATCCATAACAACTACATTGCGACAGTATTTAATGCGTTCATTATCCCATACTAATAAACAATTACAATCACATAAGCTGTCACGAATTTCTTGTTCTCTCAAATAATACAAATCCGACAACCTAGATTTTAGGTGTGTTTCTAGACTTCCTAGCTTGATTTGATGTAGACTACGACTAAACCTGCAACATACGTTAAAACAACGTCAATACAAAGGTATTGGCGAGTATACAAGTTTAGATAGTGTAGCGTAAATAGTTAAAAGCGCTGCGAATTACCAAATACATAAACGAGATACCTCAACATACATGTATATAAGACAGATACTACCAGCTAAGTCACTCGAGCTGCGATTGCGATTGCTATTCATCCTAACTAGACCCCGTCGGGTTCTATAGTACTATACTAGTTAAGGCGGGACCTCGCGAGTATAAGTCCTAACACATATGTAACTAGCATCACGTGTAAATATGCATAACAGTTATTCGCATGTGATAAATAGTTTAAGCATTCGATTAGTTTGATTTGATAGAAACGTATGTTACACCCAAAAATGCGATAAAAAGGGGTTCGAGTATACTCACAGTCGGTGTTCAGCTAGTAAACACAACTTGGTTGGATTGAAGGGAGCACGTCTGAGATCAGCCTGGTTACAGATTGATAGCATAAGCGTCGAACAGTGCGTTAAATGGTGGCGAGTGAACCAAGCGTCAAATGGTAATCCGATCGGATGGCCAGTCGATCGGGTGGCAATCCGTTCGGATGGTCATCCGATCGGATGGCCATTCGATTGGATTGTCACCTCGTTTGGTGAAGATGTGTTTGTGTATGATGGTTTGACTTTTGAAGTTTTCGCTGTAGCATTTTGAAAACAGAGAAGTATCTCTACCCTTCAGGTCGATCGATCGAACGGCGGCTCGATCGGGTGACGATCCGATTAGTAGGACACTTAGTAAGAATAAGTTCACAGCAGTTTGTCACTTGATCGGATTGCAATCCGATCGGGTGGCAATCCGTTTGGAACTGACTATGTATTGAACATGCTGAAAATTGTTTAAGTGTCGAAGTCCCAAACATCACATGGTCGGATGGTCGTTCAATCGGGTGGCAATCCGATCGGGCGGCAATCTGTTCGACGTTCAAGACTTTGAAAAGTTGAAATGATAGTTTAAGTGAGGAACCAAGTGCAAGCCGATCAGACGACTGTCCGATCGGGTGGCTGTCCAATCGGGTGGCAACTCGATCGGATGGCCACCCGTTCGAGTGGTCACTCGATCGGTGGTCTCTGGGGAATGGTGTTTCGATGTTTTGTTTTGCTCGTTAATCGTCGCGATAGTTTGGTTACACATTTTCATACCCATATTCATATATTTATTATAATTAGTCACATAGGGTCGTATAAATATCCATATTTCAAAGTTGCGATACAATAACCGGGTTTTGTTTCGAATATGCGTTCTCTACAACGCATCACGGCTATCGAGGAGGGTAGAATAGGTCCTTACTCAACATCATCGTGAGCGTTAGTGTGTGATGCGATGTGTTATAGTGATAATGTATGCGTAATATGCGAAAATACTGCGAAATAGCGATGTATGCGATATAGCTACATTATGATCCGAATCTCTGGTGCTAGGCGTAACGAGTGTAACGAGTAGTAACAACGCACGAACGTACGGGTTGTTACAGTCTCCCTTGCTTTAGGAAATTTCATCCCGAAATTAATCCACCAGAAGTGTTGCGAGGATCGATGCGAGTGGGAGTAGCGATTAAGAGCGTCAGAAATAAACGAGTGATCGATTGAAACTCGATGAGCGAGAGCATTGCGATGACCAACGATGGCAGTGAGTAAGGCGATTCATATAACAAAAGATGGCAACACACGAAAAGCGATCCAAAAAGTGTTTTGTACTCTTGAAAAGTTGATTAATTCGAAAAGGTTTGAAGAAGCTTGTTTATGAAAAATCTTCCCACAGTGCGGCGTTAAACTGTTTCGATGTTCACACCAGCGCTATGAGTGGGGTTTTATTAGGTTACTAAAATATTTTAGGGTGCTTAAAACTCGTTTTACGAAATTTTCTCGTCACGCGGCAGTAACTTGAGTCGATTGTCACACCATCGTTACAAGATAATCTTGTTTTGATCCAATTTTTAGAAAAAGTTTTGTAAGAAATGGTCGGTTTAAACTTTGGGTAAGCAAAGCTTTTTAATAATATCAAAGATTTAATTTTTAAGGTCTGCCCCGCATGGCACTTTTCCACGAAAGTTTGACTATATGGCTAAAACGCTTATATATAGGAAGTACCAGCGGCGTATCCACCACGTTTTAACCATATGGCTTACGTCTCGTGAGGCGGTGTCATACGTTTCAACATAGTACAGACAGATTTGCGATGACTCGATCTAAACGAGAGAGGGTTGGATCACGTCTTGAAAGGCGAACCGAGTGATGAAGTCGTTTTCGAACTCAGTTTAGTGACACGAGCGAGTGCGATAGGCGGTAAGCGGGACCCGAAAGTTCGATAGTACAACACAAACATAATAAGCGAAGACGGCGACGATAAGCATAAAGTGATAAGCGATAAGCGACGAGCGGTAGCGACAACCGTCGAGCTATAGACGACGATCGAGGCGTTGCAAGCGATGGGAATATGCGATTTGATTAGATTAAATGACACCACAAGTTTTAACTGACATTAGGCCCCACATGGACTTTTTCCACGAAAGTCTGCTGATATGGCTAAAACACTTATATATAGGAAGTACCAGCGGCGTATCCACCATGTTTTATCCCTATCAGTTTTATCTCGTGAAGCGAGGTCATGTGTGCTAACATAACACAGATAAGATAAATACAAGCGATAAAGCGATACACAAGCGATAGAGTGATACCTACGATATGCGATAGCGCGATGCACATAGTAAGCGATTGAGCGAACACACTATAAGCGATTGAGATTGCGAGATAGATTCCAGCGATAATGCGATTGCGAGCGTGTTGACTTACGAAAAGTCTAGCGATTACACGCTTTGAGTTGCGATTGAGATTGTTACACCTTGCGATGTAGTGTAGTGTGTCGAAAATAGAATTAAATAGTATACTTGGTCTAATAACGTTCAACCTGTATGGCACTTTCTTCACAAGACATTGGTTGGCATGGCGAAGCACTTATATATAGGAAGTACCAGCGGCGTATCCACCATGCTTCAACCACACGCCTCTGCCCCGTGAATAGGTGTCACACTCTGTCGACATGGTCAAGACGCTTATATATAGGAAGCACCAGCGGCGTATCCATCACGCTTAACCATGTATTTAACGTTATGGCATCATTGAAACTTATCACGATCCCCGTGCACTGACCAACATAATCCCGTGTGCACCCGTGATTAAGTTGCCCCTTGCACGTTTATCGTAACTCACTTCAAGAACGCATAGTAGGGGTAAAACACATTATATAGTATATAGTGCTAGTACATAGTCCGTGCGCGAGTGCGAGAGAGAGCGAGAGATAAATAGAGTCCACATTGCGTCGAGAAATAGAACAAGTTCAACCATGCAAAAGAAATTTACAGCGAAAATCATATCATTACAACAACATTGGAAGCATAATTAATGTTGCTGTGGAGGACTTCTACGGAGACTGCGATTGTTGCTGAAATTCCTCAAGTTTGCGACCCCGTGCGGCAGTGCTGGGTAAGATGACCATACCAGTTGCAATTTGCGCAAAAGCGACAATTAGCTTTTGGCGGGTGATGATACGTACATATGAGACACAGGGGATGAGCTTCGTTGTAGTTGCGCTTCGAGTGAACTGGGATTGCTTGGAGAGGTTCTGGTTGCGACAGTTCAGTTGTTGAAGAGATTGGGCTCATGGACTTTCGTTTGTGGCTGGACTGAGCTTCCTGAAGCGGTGCGTTGTCGTCGGAGGATTCGTCCGAGGACTCACTTGAAGAATCGTTGGTAGAATCGTTAGAAGAATCGTCGGAAGAGTCGATGACGATTGCTTGGTGAGCTTGTCTGACAGGATTCTTGGAGAAAAATCTGTCCAAGACGTGTTTGTCATTGATTTCTGCGGCCAAGCGGTAGGTTTCTTCGATGGTAGCAGGTCTTGCAGCTTCGACAAAATCTCCCACACATTCAGGCAAGCCACGAATGTACTTCGTGATGGCTTTTTCTGAAGTGTTTACTTGACTTGGGCAGATTATGCTAAGCTGTTTAAACCTTGCAGTGTAGCCAACATTGTCACCTTCGACTTGCTTGATTTCCCAAAATTCGTCTTCTAGCTTCTGGACTTCATGGGGAGGGCAGTACTCTTTCTTCATGAGCTCTTTCAACTCATCCCAAGAGAGAGCGTAATGTCACGCCCCGCATAAATTCAGCTCAAAATTTCAGCATTCTAGAAGTTTCCGGGGCCATCTACACTCTTCAAGAGCCGCCTGGAAGACTCCGGAACAGCCCGTATTGTTCCAGCAACACGGAGACACTAAGAAGCACAAAATATCAGCCAAGAAGGGGCTAGAATCTGCTGGAAATGGCTGGATATATCAGCCATAAAATCTGCTAAGGAACATTCTAGAATCTCAATCAATATCATGATATTTATGTAGGAATTCTCTAGATATCAAAGATAGATATTATGAAGAGAGTGTTCTAGATAAAGAACACTCTAGATAGGCAACAATGCACTATAAATAGGGGTCATGGGTGCTCATTTGAGGCATCCCCCAACACTTGTAAGCATCATCACTCTTTTAAGCTTTCTTTGTATAATACAAAGCATTTATCTTGTATACTTGTGTTCAAGTATTACAAGCAACTTCCTTGCGATCCAACGTTCCCTTTAGCAACTTTCATAACCAAAACCCAACGACACTAAGTCGGCTAGGCTTACTTAGACCGTGTTCTAAGGCCGCACGCGAGTTGAAAGACTAACTCCATGACAAGTGGTATCAGAGCGACATTTCGATCCATCTAAGATGGCTGATGATAAGACTCAACTTACAACCACGGCTGCTGGAGAAGAGACCCGTGGGCGCGATGACACTCGCAAAGGAGGAAGAAAGAATCGAGACATGTCCAAGGACTGGGTCGCAAGCTTAGACAAACGCGTGGAAGACGTGGAGACATCGATAGCTGAATTCAAAACACAAGTAGAAGAATTCAAGGCTGAAGTCGACATCTTCCAAACAAACACTAACGAGTCGCTGGAACAAGTAGGTAGCGAGCTTGGCGAGTTAAGAGACGACATCAAACTTGCTATGCAGGTCATGCAAGCTGAGTTAAAAGAGATGTTTATGAAGGAGCTGGGGCAAGTACAAAGAAATACAGAGAGCAAGTTTGCTGAAAAATTCAATGAGTTGCAATTGGAGCTAAACATTTGCACACAAGCCCCAGCAAACCGAGGCGACACAGTCATTTCTTCAAAGTCCGAAGTCCCAAAGCCATCCCCGTTTCTTGGAAAGCGGGAGGCACGAGCCGTTGACGACTTCATTTGGGAAGTTGAGCAGTACTTTGAAGCCATAAACATCGTTGACGATGGCAAGAAAATCAAGACAGTGACCTTATACCTAAAGGAAACCACGGCTCTATGGTGGCGACGGAAGCACATGGAGATCGAAAAAGGTATGTGTGACACCCTGTTGAAACATTCTCACCAGCTTGACAGTGGCTGCCTTAACTTTCGGGACGAAAGTTCTTAAAACTTGGGGATAATGTGACACTCTGGATTTTCCCGAACAACCTTCTTGTTTCAGTATGTCGTGTACATATTATTAAAAGAAAGTTTGTGATTTACCTTGATGTGCTATGTGTTGATAAAGTGTACGTATGATGTATAGTTATGTATATATATGTATAAGTGCGCCGAGACCATGAACCCGACTCGAGACCACTCGGTCTCGAGTGAACAGTATAACAGTTGGGCCATGCTTCTCTTTATCCCACTCGAAAACCCACTAGGGTGAACTGACTTGGGGCTAGTATATAACTCATGCTCCTAGCCAACCTTTCCATTTCTTTGGGCAACCCACACTCACTCTCACACACACTCTCCCCTACACACACTCTCTCTCTAAAAACCCTAAACCTCAACACCCCACCCCTCTCGGATCAAACCGGCAACCACAAGGGAGTTCTCGGATTGCTTGTAATCTCATTTGGAAGCTCATTCATCGATCCTTCATACCCTTACACCTCGGAATCTAGCCGGTTAGTGTTTTAATGTGTACTAGGTGTTATGTGTGCTTGATGAATGAGATACATGCTTAGTTTAGAGGTCTCTTTGCATGATTTTGTATAATTTAGTGAGTTAAAAATGATTAAATGATGTAGATGCTTGATTTCTAAATAATGCTTATGGTTAGGAAGAATAGAGTGATTTATGAATATCATGCTAGCTTGACATATGAGTAATAGATGAATGTATGAATAATGTGCTAGCATGTTCTTGGATGATGTTGAGTTATAGGCTGAAATTGTGTATAGGAATGGGTCAAAATGATTGTTAGGGAAAAATGTTGTTAGGCATGTTCATACTGATTTAAAGGAATGAAACCGTGATGTATGTTAAGATGTTTTATTAAGATGATGAAAAACCCTAATGAAGAACAACATGAATGTCATGAAAATATTTGAATTGTGTGTTTTGATCTGTTTTGTATTAAGATTAGACAAGAAAACATGTTATTAAAATGGTATTGGACAGTACAAACAATCACGATTTCGAAATTCTATTGGATAGTACAATCTGTGCAGACATTCTAGAAACAACAGATGTTGGAGTCGAAACCTTCGGTCTCGACTCGAGACCATCAAAATTGCAACTCGAGACCACCAAGTAACGACTCGAGATAAGCTTTAAAGGCCCGAAACCAACAAGGTCTCGACTCGAGATCCCATGATCTCGACTCGAGACTGGATTCGAGACCTCTGAGGTTACGACTCATGCCTGTACTACTCGAGACCAGAAGTCCATAACTCGAGACCTCCTGGTTGCGACTCGAGACCGCCTGTTCTCGAGTCGAGACCACCTGGTCTCGACTGGGCTGTTTGTTTTCGTTATCGGGCCCAAGTGTATTAACTGTTCATGCTTGTTACTGTTTAAGTGGGCTATGTGTTAACTGTTGCTGTTAAAAGAATTTAGACAGGCCCAATGACTTAATGGATAATTATATGTTATGCATACTATGTGTTAGTTATGTGTAGAATCTACGTGACTTAGTTGTATCCGAGCCTGACCCATACTGGTAACCATATTAGGACGTGGTGACCAGCATACTTGACCAAGTAAACTAAACTGCCGAGCAACCCAAGGTGAGTTCACAACTATTAAAGCATGCGTTCCCGGTGGTTTGGGAAACGGAAACTTAAACAACGCTATCCCCTCGTAAGGGATACCAACCTACTTTTCTCCCCTTACATGGGACTCTTAGTTAATTACTGTTTATACGGAATGCAACGAGCAACACTAAACGAAACTCTATCACTCAAGTCCCTACCATTTAATACCGATTAGTCGCCGGGGCCTGGCGAACGGGTTATTAGTTGATAGCGCTATTTAGGTTTAACCAGCCTCACACCGACCCTTGTTACTGGGAACGGGAGTGAACTAATGTACTCAGGGAAACCGTCAATGATGATAGAACATTGACAAACGGCGCACTGCGGAAACGTACGGTTAAGTAAGTATTCGGTATTGTAAAACAGTTTAGTAGCTTACTTATGGGGTAGCTCCCCATCGCATGTATAAACGAATAAAATTAACTGGTGAAATAAGTTTTTCGTTATTAAAAACTGGACAACTCGTGGACTCGCCAACATTTTTGTTGATATCCTACTGCATGCTTTGCAGGTACCCAGTGACTCAGGAGCTTGCAGCTTGGGAATGTGTAGTGGTCGTCTAACCCATGTGTTGGGTTCTAAATAATCTTGAACTATGAACTTTGTTTTGAAACTGTTTGGTTTATGCTTCGGCTGCTTACTTAAACTGTTATTTGAACTTAAACTTTTTAAAACTTCAAACTATGATGTTTACTAACTATTGTGGTAGGTGAACATTTTTACTATTAACGAAGGCTCAGTATAATTGGTGGCTGGATCCTGGTCAGTCACGCCTCCAAGCGGTGGTATTCCGCATGTGGGTTTTGGGGGTGTGACAGATTGGTATCAGAGCCATTGGTTATAGTGAACTTGGTTTAAAAAAAAAAAAAAGTCTTTTTGAGAAAAAACCAGACTATAACCCGTGACTCGTGACGACACTACACTCCAAGGGCAAGACTCAACGTATAGACCCCATAGCTTGGACTTGTGTTTACTTGCTTGATTACTTTATGATTTATGTTCCACTATACGTACTGGTATACCTAGCTAGATAGACACACCCCTCTTCTATCTTTTTCTCGCTACATTACGACATCACACTCATACTGTGTATTCTGGTTATGAAGAAAATGAGCGGACGCGGAAGAGGAAACGTTAACATGACTCAGGCTCAATTCACTAACTTGCTCAACACGGTGGCTGCAGCTTTCGCAGCTCACCCTGGAGGTAAACTCGTTATTTTAGGATGTTTAGATCCTACCCCCGCATCGTCTTTTCACCTCTAAGCCTATTCGTTTCGCTTCTCACAACAGGTCAGCCAACACCTGCGCAACCCCGTGTTTGTACTTTCAAAACCTTCATGGATGGCAAGCCCCTCCCTTTCAACGGAACTGAGGGTGCCATAGGCCTTCTACACTGGATTGAAAAGGCCGAAGCTGTCTTTGCTGTGTGCGAGTGTCCCCCTGCTAACTGGGTAAAGTTTGCGACTGGAACGCTTGAAGGAAACGCGCTTTCATGGTGGAAGGCACAGATTCAGATGCTTGGTTTGGAAACTGCTAATGCTACTACGTGGGAAGATTTCAAGAACATGATCAAGGTAGAATACTGTCATAGGGATGACATTCATAAGCTCGAAAACGAATACTTTGAGCTCAAGATGGTTGGATCAGAGATTGAGACCTACACCAAGCAGTCCAACGACTATGCTGCACTTTGCCCAAACATGTCTCGACCTATGTATCGAAGGATCGAATTGTACATCAAAGGTTTGGCCCCAGAGATCCGGAGCCATGTGACCTCAGCCAACCTCAATACCATCCAGCCAGTAGTCCGTCTTGCTCACAAACTCACTGATCAGGCTGTGGAGGAGGGCAAGTTGCCCAAAAGGATAAATGCTACTGTTGGAACCTATGGTGATAACAAGCGTAAATGGGAAGGAAATCAGAGCAAGGAAGCTAACCCCACTCAGACCCCGACTCAACAAAGGAAAACTGAAATCAACAAGGGCCCTCAGCAACAGGGTGGCTATCGGGGAAACCACCCTAAGTGTAACAAGTGTAATCGGCACCACAATGGGGCGTGTAGCAAAGGTCAGTGCCTGCGATGCAACAAAATGGGGCATGAAGCCAAAGACTGCAGGAGTCAGTTCCCAGCTAGACAGAATCAGCATTAACCACAGCAACAGCAGTAGCAAGGAAACAACCGTGAATGCTACAAATGTGGAGCAATAGGGCACATGCGAAAGGATTGCCCTCAGCTGAACCAGAATCGCTACAACAACAATCAGGGTGCTGGGAACGATAACAACAATGCTGGAAATGGTGCAAGAGGAATGGCTTTTGTGATTGGAGCTAGAGAAGCTAGGAATGATCCCAACGTCGTAGCGGGTAAGTTCCTACTCGATGATCGTTATGTTTCTGTATTGTTTGATTCTGGAGCAGATGCTAGTTATGTATCCCTACGTATTAGTAAGAAGCTTAAGTCTACTCCTACACCGTTAAGCTCTAAGCGTATCGTTGAAATAGCTAATGGTAGAAACCTCGAGGCCTAGCACGTTATTCGTAACTGCAAACTAGAATTGCCTGGTCAGACCTTTAGCATCGATCTTTTCCCTATCGTTCTTGGAAGCTTCGACGTCGTCATTGGTATGGATTGGTTATCCAAACATCGGGCTGAAATTCTCTGTCAAGAGAAAAGGGTTCGTATTCCCCGTCGATCTGGCAAACCCTTTATCATTCAAGGTGACAAAGGCAGAGAAGTCACAAGCGTCATTTCATTCTTAAAAGCCCAGAAGTGTTTACGAAAGGGGCACACCGCTATCTTAGCACTTGTCACCAACACACGGGAAAAGGAAAAGAGGATCAAAGATTTTCTAGTTGTACGCGACTATCCCGAGGTATTCCCCGAGGATTTACCTGGACTCCCTCCTCACCGTCAGGTCGAATTTCAAATCGAGCTAACTCCCGGAGCGACACCTATAGCTTGTGCGCCTTATCGACTAGCCCCCACTGAACTAAAGGAACTTTCTACTCAACTACAAGAACTATTGGACAAAGGTTTTATCCGTCCTAGCTCGTCGCCCTGGGGAGCCCCCGTGCTCTTTGTTAAAAAGAAGGATGGCACATTCCGAATGTGCATTGACTACCGCGAACTGAACAAGGTTACCATCAAGAATCGCGATCCACTTCCCCGTATCGATGATCTGTTCGACCAGCTGCAAGGGTCGAGCTATTATTCCAAGATTGATCTGCGATCGGGCTATCACCAGCTGAGAGTCCGCGATGAGGACGTCTCTAAGACTGCTTTCCGAACCCGCTATGGTCACTACGAATTCCTTGTTATGCCTTTCGGAATGACCAACGCACCTGCGATCTTCATGGATCTCATGAACCGAGTGTGCAAACCCTACCTAGACAAGTTCGTGATTGTGTTTATTGACGACATCCTAATTTACTCGAAGAGTCAAGAGGAGCATGAACAACACATGCGTCTTATTCTCGAACTCCTTCGCAATGAGCAACTGTACACCAAAATCTCGAAATGTGATTTCTGGCTTAGAGAAGTCCATTTCCTTGGGCACATAGTCAATCAGGATGGGATTCACGTCGACCCCGCCAAGATCGAATCCATTAAGAATTGGCCTATACCTAAGACTCCGACCGAAGTTCGCCAATTCTTGGGATTGGCATGATACTATCGAAGATTTATCAAGGGATTTTCAAAGATCGCTCAACCACTTACGACCCTCACTCAGAAGAGTGTTGCTTACAAATGGAATGATGCTCAGGAATCTGCCTTTCAGGAACTAAAGAAGAACCTTTGTAGTGCTCCTATTCTTTCCCTACCTGAAGGTACCGACGACTTTGTTGTTTACTGCGACGCTTCTATTCAAGGACTTGGTTTCGTGTTGATGCAACGCGAGAAGGTTATTGCTTACGCTTCGCGACAACTCAAGATCCACGAACGGAACTACACGACACATGACTTAGAATTCAGAGCTGTGGTCTTCGCGCTCAAGATTTGGAGACATTACTTGTACGGAACCAAGTGCACGATTTACACCGATCACAAGAGTCTCCAGTACATAATGGAACAAAAGGAGTTGAATATGCGGCAACGCCGATGGGTCGAACTCCTAAATGACTACGAGTGTGCAATTAAATATCATCCAGGCAAGGCTAATGTGGTAGCCGATGCCCTCAGCAGAAAGGAAACCAAACCTAAGCGTGTCCGTGCCTTACAACTCACCATCCACTCGAACCTCCGTAAGCATATTCGAAACGCTCAGGTTGAAGCATTGAAAGCCGAGAACATCAGGGCTGAGTCCCTGCGAGGATCAAGGAAATGGCTAGAACAAAGGGAAGATGGCGCTTACTATGTGACAGGACGTATATGGGTCCCACTTTATGGAAATCTGCGTGAACTTGTGATGGACGAAGCACACAAATCTCGTTACTCGGTACATCCTGGTTCGGATAAGATGTACCACGACCTAAAAACTACATACTGGTGGCCTAGCATGAAAGCCCATGTAGCAACCTATGTCAACAAATGTTTGACTTGTGCGAGAGTCAAGACTGAGTATCAGAAACCATCGGGCCTACTCCAACAACCAGAGATCCCAAAATGGAAATGGGAGCAAATTTCCATGGATTTCGTTACTGGCCTGCCTAGGTCTCAACGCGGAAATGACACCATTTGGGTGATAGTGGATCGATTAACTAAGTCTGCACACTTTTTGGCTATTAAAGAAACAGACAAGTTCTCTACCTTAGCTGAGGTATACTTAAAAGAAGTGGTTTCGAGGCACGGAGTGCCAACCTCTATTATTTCCGATCGAGACGCGCGTTTTACTTCTGAGTTGTGGCAAGCTATCGATTAGACATGAGCACCGCTTATCATCCACAAACGGATGGGCAGTCTGAACGCACCATCCAAACACTTGAAGACATGCTTAGGGCATGTGTAATCGATTTTGGCAAGGGCTGGGAAAAACATCTACCGTTAGTAGAATTCTCCTACAACAACAGTTACCACACCAGCATTCAGGTAGCACCCTTCGAGGCATTGTACGGTCGCAAATGCCGATCACCCTTATGTTGGGCGAAAGTTGGCGAAAGCCAAATTACCGGCCCGGAACTTGTAGTCGAGACTACGGAAAGGATTGCTCAGATCAGACAACGCATGGCGGCAGCTCATAACCGTCAGAAAAGATACGCTGACAAGGGTTGGAAACCGCTAGAATTCCAGGTCGGTGACCGGGCTCTACTTAAAGTCTCACCCTGGAAGGGTGTGGTTCGTTTTGGAAAACGGGGCAAGCTCAATCCGCGATATGTCGGACCCTTCGAAATTACCGAAAAGATCGGTAAGGTTGCTAACAGGTTGAATCTGCCTGAAGAACTGAGTGCGGTGCACAACGTCTTTCACGTGTCTAATCTAAAAAAGTGGCTGTCAGATGAAACACTCATCATTCCTTTCAAGGAACTCACTATTGACGAACAGCTACACTTTACTGAGGAACCGATTGTGATCACGGATCGAGAGATCAAAACCCTCAAATGTAGTCAGATACCTCTCGTGCGAGTTCGTTGGAACTCGCGACGTGGCCCAGAGTTTACCTGGGAGCGGGAGGACCAGATGAAGCGCAAGTATCCCCAGTTGTTCCCTAATGAAACTCCCAGCACTGAAGCTACAACCGAATTTCGGGACAAAATTCCAAACTAACAGGGGGATAATGTGACACCCCGTTGAAACATTCTCACCAACTTGACAGTGGTTGCCTTAACTTTCGGGACGAAAGTTCTTAAAACTTGGGGATAATGTGACACTCTGGATTTTCCCGAACAACCTTCTTGTTTCAGTATGTCGTGTACATATTATTAAATGAAAGTTTGTGATTTATCTTGATGTGCTATGTGTTGATAAAGTGTACGTATGATGTATAGTTATGTATATATATGTATAAGTGGGTCGAGACCATGAACCCGACTCGAGACCACTCGGTCTCGAGTGAACAGTATAACAGTTGGGCCTGTTGGGCCATGCTTCTCTTTATCCCACTCGAAAACCCACTAGGGTGAACCGACTTGGGGCTAGTATATAACTCATGCTCCTAGCAAACCTTGCCATTTCTTTGGGCAACCCACACTCACTCTCACACACACTCTCCCCCACACTCTCTCTCTCTCTCTCTAAAAACCCTAAACCTCAACACCCCACCCCTCTCGGATCAAACCGGCAACCACAAGGGAGTTCTCGGATTGCTTGTAATCTCATTTGGAAGCTCATTCATCGATCCTTCATACCCTCACACCTCGGAATCTAGCCGGTTAGTGTTTTAATGTGTACTAGGTGTTATGTGTGCTTGATGAATGAGATACATGCTTAGTTTAGAGGTCTCTTTGTATGATTTTGTATAATTTAGTGAGTTAAAAATGATTAAATGATGTAGATGCTTGATTTCTAAATAATGCTTTTGGTTAGGAAGAATAGAGTGATTTATGAATATCATGCTAGCTTGACATATGAGTAATAGATGAATGTATGAATATTGTGCTATCATGTTCTTGGATGATGTTGAGTTATAGGCTGAAATTGTGTATAGGAAAGGGTCAAAATGATTGTTAGGGAAAAATGGTGTTATGCATGTTCATACTGATTTAAAGGAATGAAACCGTGATGTATGTTAAGATGTTTTATTAAGATGATGAAAAACCCTAATGAAGAACAACATGAATGTCATGAAAATATTTGAATTGTGTGTTTTGATCTGTTTTGTATTAAGATTAGACAAGAAAACATGTTAGTAAAATGGTATTGGACAGTACAAACAATCACGATTTCGAAATTCTATTGGATAGTACAATCTGTGCAGACATTCTAGAAACAACAGATGTTGGAGTCGAAACCTTCGGTCTCGACTCGAGACCATCAAAATGGCAACTCGAGACCACCAAGTAACGACTCGAGATAAGCTTTAAAGGCCCGAAACCAACAAGGTCTCGACTCGAGATCCCATGATCTCGACTCGGGACTGGATTCGAGACCTCTGAGGTTACGACTCATGCATGTACTACTCGAGACCAGAAGTCCATAACTCGAGACCTCCTGGTTGCGACTCGAGACCGCCTGTTCTCGAGTCGAGACCACCTGGTCTCGACTGGGTTGTTTGTTTTCGTTATTGGGCCCAAGTGTATTAACTGTTCATGCTTGTTACTGTTTAAGTGGGCTATGTGTTAACTGTTGCTGTTAAAAGAATTTAGACAGGCCCAATGACTTAATGGATAATTATATGTTATGCATACTATGTGTTAGTTATGTGTAGAATCTACGTGACTTAGTTGTATCCGAGCCTGACCCATACTGGTAACCATATTAGGACGTGGTGACCAGCATACTTGACCAAGTAAACTAAACTGCCGAGCAACCCAAGGTGAGTTCACAACTATTAAAGCATGCGTTCACGGTGGTTTGGGAAACGGAAACTTAAACAACGCTATCCCCTCGTAAGGGATACCAACCTACTTTTCTCCCCTTACATGGGACTCTTAGTTAATTACTATTTATACGGAATGCAACGAGCAACACTAAACGAAACTCTATCACTCAAGTCCCTACCATTTAATACCGATTAGTCGCCGGGGCCTGGCGAACGGGTTATTAGTTGATAGCGCTATTTAGCTTTAACCAGGCTCACACCGACCCTTGTTACTGGGAACGGGAGTGAACTAATGTACTCAGGCAAACCGTCAATGATGATAGAACATTGACAAACGGGGCACTGCGGAAACGTACGGTTAAGTAAGTATTCGGTATTGTAAAACAGTTTAGTAGCTTACTTATGGGGTAGCTCCCCATCGCATGTATAAATGGATAAAATTAACTGGTGAAAAAAGTTTTTGGTAATTTAAAACTGGACAACTCGTGGGCTCGCCAACATTTTTGTTGATACCCTACTGCATGCTTTGCAGGTACCCAGTGACTCAGGAGCTTGCAGCTTGGGAATGTGTAGTGGTCGTCTAACCCATGTGTTTGGTTCTAAATAATCTTGAACTATGAACTTTGTTTTGAAACTGTTTGGTTTATGCTTCCGCTGCTTACTTAAACTGTTATTTGAACTTAAACTTTTAAAACTTCAAACTATGATGTTTACTAACTATGGTGGTTGGTGAACATTTTTACTATTAACCAAGGCTCAGTATAATTGGTGGCTGGATCCTGGTCAGTCACGCCTCCAAGCGGTGGTATTCCGCATGTGGGTTTTGGGGGTATTGCATGGGGCGTAAAGGCCAAGATCGAGGAATGGGCAGGCAAGTTACACTTCTCGATTGTACCAATCGACAACTACGACATCATACTCGGGATGGATTTCTTTGAGAAAGAAATGTCTTCCCAGCACCATTTCTAAATACACTTTACATCCTCAAAGGAGATGAAGTGTACGCCACACCCTTGGAGTCCAACATAAGGAACCGAGGCAAAACGTTATCCGCAATACAACTCATGAAAACTCGTGAGGCATTCGGGCATCGCAACGAGGACGTTGCGAATTTAGGTGAGGGAGGATGTCACGCCCCGCATAAATTCAGCTCAAAATTTCAGCATTCTAGAAGTTTCCGGGGCCATCTACACGCTTCAAGAGCCGCTTGGAAGACTCCGGAACAGCCCGTATTGTTCCAGCAACATGGAGACACTAAGAAGCACAAAATATCAGCCAAGAAGGGGCTAGAATCTGCTGGAAATGGCTGGATATATCAGCCATAAAATCTGCTAAGGAACATTCTAGAATCTCAATCAATATCATGATATTTATGTAGGAATTCTCTAGATATCAAAGATAGATATTATGAAAAGAGTGTTCTAGATTAAGAACACTCTAGATAGGCAACAATGCACTATAAATAGGGGTCATGGGTGCTCATTTGAGGCATCCCCCAACACTTGTAAACATCATCACTCTTTTAAGCTTTCTTTGTATAATACAAAGCATTTATCTTGTATACTTGTGTTCAAGTATTACAAGCAACTTCCTTGCGATCCAACGTTCCCTTTAGCAACTTTCATAACCAAAACCCAACGACACTAAGTCGGCTAGGCTTACTTAGACCGTGTTCTAAGGCCGCACGCGAGTTGAAAGACTAACTCCGTGACAGTAAGCTGCGGAGATCCCACGTTTGTTACGTTCGGCTGTCCACCAGTCGAGTGCTCGCGATTGAAATACTCCGGTAGTGCAAGTAGTATGGAAACTATCGGGACACCCACTTTGACGAAGGGTGACTTCGATAGAATCGAACCACTGGAGTAGCTGGGACACACCTCCTTCACTTGTGAGCTCCATCGGGCCACAGGCTTTGAAGTGTTTATAGAGGAAAGCGGATTGCGGCGCTTCCGTCTTAATGTCTTTCGGGGTTCGAGAGTTGCTGAGAGAGTGCACTTGAGCGACAATTTGAGGAATGACCTTGGCCACTTCCTTGGCCACAAGCGAGGCAATCCTCTTTTCGGCGCTTCGTTTGGCTCTTCTCCTCGCTGTTTGTCTCGAGGTAGAGTCGTTGGAAGGCATCTAGACAGAGAGAGATTTGGAGTGAGATTCGATCATAATGATTTTTTGAGTTTTGCGATGCGATTGAGCGCGATCAAACTTGTAGCGAGTAATATAATAGATTTCACATAGGAGCCACATAAGAGACACGAATTTCCTAGATTCCCACACAATTGATTCGTTTTGTACATATAGTTAGTTATAGTTGATACTTACACACACACGTGTCGGTGTTGAATGCGCGAGGACGTGATGAAGAGGGAGAGAGCGAAAGCGAGTAATTAGACATTAGTTTTGTTGCGAACATTCGGTTGTCGTTTTAGATTGCGATGGCTGTGCGAGTTATGTGTTTTACAAAAGCAGGGAGCGAAAGTCGATAAATCGAGAAATCGATAAAGCGTAGAGTTTAAATTGTAAACACATAAGCGTAAATAGATTCCATATAGCGTAAAATCGGCGAGTCGTAAGCTAGAAAAGTAGATAGAGTGCCTCGGGTGTTTAGGCGTCGACTGCCCAAGGTAACCCAACTATACCCAACCAGCTCGCGCACGCGCGTTGCCGTAGAAGGCTTATGCTTCCACTGGGATGCAGCTCATGGCATTCGTCTTCCTGGTCATCGCGTGGCTCGAGTTAGCGTTATAGCCGAGTCCTTGGTGAGAGCTTTTGAAAACCATTTTATAGAGAGCGGAACGGTTTATTAAGATACGGGTTTCACCCCTGACTTAATAACTTCGCTCCTCACTGTGGTTGTGCTCTTCAAATAAATTCGGGAGTTCCACTGGATTTTGAAATGGAGGCTTTCGTTGAGATATGGATGTCACTCCTAGCTTAACAAAATTCTCGTGCTAGAAAAATGCGCTGAGTGAGCGATCTTATCGAGAGTTCTTGGTTTTCACACCTGATCTCGACTGGATCACTCGGTTGTGTTACGCGAGTATTTTCAAAAACGTGTGTATTGTATTGGCCTTAGGAAAGGCTAAGAAATATTCTAGCCTTAGGAAAGGCTCTTCGTGTGAAGTTGTAGCATGCGGTGTTCACGCGAAGTAGTAGCTTTTAGCGAATTCGAACGAGAGTATCAAGTACGCCCGTGCAAATCCTACTGGGTTCGCACGAGTCGGCCCGTTGGTACCTAGACTATGGACTAGGTTGTTTCTAAGACATTGACCCAGACTAGGTCAAGTCTGGCCTAATTCCCTATAGTTATGGCTCTGATACCAATCTGCCACACCCTAACCGATGGCGGAATCATCGGGGCGCGGCACTAGGCGAATCAGATTGCTCAAGAGAATCCATAACAACTACATTGTGACAGTATTTAATGTGTTCATTATCCCATACTAATAAACAATTACAATCACTTAAGCTGTCAAGAATTTCTTGTTCTCTCAAACAATACAAATCCGACAACCTAGATTTTAGGTGTGTTTCTAGACTTCCTAGCTTGATTTGATATAGACTGCGACTAAACCTGCAACATACGTTAAAACAATACAAAGGTATTGGCGAGTATACAAGTTTAGATAGTGTAGCGTAAATAGTTAAAAGCGCTGCGAATTACCAAATACATAAACGAGATACCTCAACATACATGTATATAAGACAGATACTACCAGCTAAGTCACTCGAGCTGCGATTGCGATTGCTATTCATCCTAACTAGACCCCGTCGGGTTCTATAATACTATACTAGTTAAGGCGGGACCTCGCGAGAATAAGTACTAACACATATGTAATTAGCATCACGTGTAAATATGCATAACAGTTATTCGCATGTGATAAATAGTTTAAGCATTCGATTAGTTTGATTTGATAGAAACGTATGTTACACCCAAAATGCGATAAAAAGGGGTTCGAGTATACTCACAGTCGGTGTTCAGCTAGTAAACACAACTTGGTTGGATTGAAGGGAGCGTGTCTGAGATCAGCCTGGTTACAGATTGATAGCGTAAGCGTCGAACAGTGCGTTAAACGGTGGCGAGTGAACCAAGCGTCAAATGGTAATCCGATCGGATGGCCAGTCGATCGGGTGGCAAGCCGTTCGGATGGTCATCCGATCGGATAGCCATTCGATTGGATTGTCACCTCGTTTAGTGAAGATGTGTTTGTGTATGATGGTTTGACTTTTGAAGTTTTCGTTGTAGCATTTTAAAAACAGAGAAGTATCTCTACCTTTCAGGTCGATCGATCGAACGGCGGCTCGATTGGGTGACGATCCGATTAGTAGGACACTTAGTGATAACAAGTTCACAACAGTTTGTCACTCGATCGGATTGCAATCCGAGCGGGTGGCAATCTGTTTGGAACTGACTATGTATTGAACATACTGAAAATTGTTTAAGTGTCGAAGTCCCAAACATCACATAGTCGGATGGTCATTCGATCGGGTGTGTAACAACCCGCACTTTCGTGCGTTGTTACTACTCGATATACTCGTTACGCCTAGCACCAGAGACTCGGATCATAATGTAACTATATCGCATACATCGATATTCGAAGGATAATCGCATATTTCCGCAATATATTATAGCGACATCACATCACAAACACTAACACTCACGATGACATTGAGTGAGGACCTATTCTACCCTCCTCGATGGCTGTGAAACGTCGCTAATAATCGCACACTCGAAACGAAAACTGATCGTTATATCGAAACTTTGAAATATGGATACGTAAATACAACCCCTAGTGATATATATACATATATAATAATAATATAAATTAACTATAGAAAGCGCATACTTCAAAAACTATCGCAACGCTCAAAAACGGAGAAATCCACCGCGCCGGAGTGGCCATCCGAATGGACAGCCTCATCCGAACGGATGGGCCATCCGACCCAGTAACCCTCCAGCTCCTCTGTTGCCTATAAATAGCATGTCACATCACTGTTCAAGTGATGTGACAGCTCCCACTCGACCAAACACGCTCTAGGACCCTTTTCTCTCGATTCCTCGCGATTCCGGTAAGATTTTAACCTAAAACTTGTACTTCTATGATCTACACTCAATTCTACATCATTCTATCTTTTAAAACTCAATTTCTAACCGTGAAATCTACCGATTTGAGGTGTTTTAAGGTGATATCACCAAGAGTTCATATGAACTTCAAAGTGTGACCTCATCCCACCATAAACGACTCAGATCTGGGCGATTCCAACGTGTTTTATAACAAATCTCACCTAAGAATCTATGTATTTAACCAAGGAACTGTGCGATTTCGAGTTAACCACGAGAAACCGTCAAGAACGGCCAGATCTGACGGAACGGGGTGATTCCCGGCCGTTAGAACGGGTCGGAACTGATGGAATTTCAATTGTTAATACGAAATTACACTGTCCCAGTAAAACCGCATGTATTCCTTCCAAAAACACTCGAAAACAGTTGGTCGGAACGTTAAAACAGACGTGTCATCCGAATGGATCGCATGTCATCCGAACGGACCACATGTCATCCGATCGGATAACATGTCATCCGAACGGATGACAGCAATTCGACCCAGTCAACACGTTATCCGACCGGATAGCCTGTCATCCGACCGGATAGCCTGTCATCCGACCGGATGGCAGCCATCCGACCCTAACAACATGTCATCCGACTGGATGAGTACCATCCGACCGGATGACTGGCATTTTGACGCTACTCCCGCTTAATCGTGCATCGTTTACAATACCGCTCAATGTTCAACGCAGACGAACTTGCAACCGATCCAACCAAGTTGTATTCTCGCTAAACGCGCACTGTGAGTACACTTGAACCCTTTTTCATCGCATTTTGGGTGTAACATACATTTCTAACAATTCAAAATTATCAAACAAGTTATTCTATCAATTGAATCATCACTTGCGAATAACTGTTATGCATAGATATACGTGACGCTAGTTGCATATGTGCTAGGGCTTATACTCGCGATGTCCCACCACGACTAGTATAGTACTATTGCGCCCGACGGGGTCGAGTTTGCCATCGCATATTCGAGCATCGAGGACTTAGTTGGTAGTATCAGTCTTGTGTGTATATATGTCATGTGTTACGTTTATGCATGTGGAAATTCGCAACACTTTTAATCTATTATGCTATACATATCAAACCTGTATACTCGCCAATACTTTTGTATTGACAAATATTTTAACGTATGTTGCAGGTTAGATCGCAGACTATATCAAATCAAGCTAGGAGGTCTAGAAACTCAACTAAAATCTAGGTTGTCGGATTTGTACTGTTCGAGAGGACAAGAAATCTGTGATAACTTATGTGATTGTATTATTTGTTAGTATGGGATAACGAATGTATTAAATATTATCGCAACATAGTTGTTATGGATTCTCTTGAGCAATCTGATTCGCCTAGTGCCGCGCCCCGATGATTCCGCCATCGGTTGGGGTGTGACAGGGTGGCAATCCGATCGGGCGGCAATCCGTTCTATGTTCAAGACTTTGAAAAAGTGAAATGATAATTTAAGTGAGGAACCAAGTGCAAGCCGATCGGACGGCTGTCCGATCGGGTCCGATCGAGTGGTCCCTCGATCGGTGGTCTTCGGCGAATGGCGTTTTGATGTTTTGTTTTGCTCGTTAAGCGTCGTGATAGTTTGGTTACACATTTTCATACCCATATTCATATATTTATTATAATTAGTCACATAGGGTTGTATAAATATCCATATTTCGAAGTTGCGATACAATAACCGGGTTTTGTTTCGAATATGCGTTCTCTGCGACGCATCACGGCTATCGAGGAGGGTAGAATAGGTCCTTACTCAACATCATCGTGAGCGTCAGTGTGTGATTCGATGTGTTATAGCAATAATGTACGCGTAATATGCGAAAATACTGCGAAATAGCGATGTATGCGATATAGCTACATTATGATCCGAATCTCTGGTGCTAGGCGTAACGAGTGTAACGAGTAGTAACAACGCACGAACATGCGGGTTGTTACAGGAAGGGTTACGCTTATAAAATCGGTATTGGAAAGCTTACCGGTTTATTTTGTCTCCTTATATAAAGCTCCCAAGGTGGTTATTAAGAAGCCTGAAAAATTATGAGAAGATTTCTTTAGTCCAGGTCAAAAGAGGTTAATAAGGTTAATTGGGTTTCGTGGGAACGAGTTACATTGCCTAAGAACTCGGGTGGGTTGGGGCTCAACAAGTTAGAAGATGTAAACAATGCGCTTCTTTTTAAATGGGTGTGGCATTATAAAGAAGAAAGTGAGAGTTTATGGAGGAAGGTTATAGACAATTGTCACACGAGCAAAGTATGTTGGTCCTCTATGCCGTGTAACAGATACTTGACGGGATGTTGGAAAGCAATTGTTAAACAATGCGACTTGATCAGGTCGAACGGAACGAATCTTAGTTTTTTAATTAAAGGGTTGGTGGAGAATGGTTCAAAAATCAGATCTTGGTATGATTGTTAGTTGGGAGATACTCCTTTTATGTTTAAATGGCCATCGTTATTTAACTTAGAGAAGTATAAATGGTGCACAGTAGAAGATAGATTGAAGGGGGTGGGTCATGGACGAGGGGTCAGGTGGGAATGGAACAAAGATCCAGATTCTATGCAGGAGATTGCAGAACTATTTCAGTGCTGTGAGTTCTTGTTTGGAGTCACCTTGGGAACCGGATCAGACAAATGGTCTGGACTGGGATGGATAGAAATGGTTTTTCGGTTAAGGTGATTAAGAAGGAGCTTGCAAAAGATCAAGGTATGGGATTTTTCAGAATGAAGTGGATAAATTGGGTTCCTCTTAAATGCAATGTACATGCTTGGAGGGCGAAAATGCATAGATTACCTACAAAGATGGAATTACAAAAGAGGAACATCGTAGTAGGGGAGCCGGTTTTTGTTCTTTATGAAGACGGAGGTGATTCGATCCTACACTTGTTCACAGAATGTAGGGTAGCCATGGAAGTTTGGCACAAGATCGGGATTTGGTGCAAGTTACCGCCGATTGTTGCTTTTGATGTCAGAGATTTATTATGCTTATACAAAGACGCACCAGGGGTAAGCAAGGTAAACGAATTGTTCAAGGTATTATCATTGTAGCTTTGTGGTGTATTTGGCTAGCACGTAACAAGAAGATTTTCAATCAAAGAAATCTCAAGGCAGTGGAGATCGTTCCTCAAATAAAGTCAAGAACGTTCTTCTTGTATCAAAATAGGTTTGGTTGTAATAGTTTGGTTTGGAATGATTGGTGTATGAATCCGATGTACATGTTGTAGTTGGTTGGCTTCCGTCCGCGTTTGCGGGCTGGTTGTCCTTTTTTAATGAAGTTGAATGTTCAAAAAAAATTCAGGTCGGCAGAGAATCCAGAATGGAAGCAATCATGGAATTTGACATGTCAGTCGGCTTGATCTGCTTTCCGTTTAGGATGTATATGATTGATGATATTTCTGAGTTCGTAAGGGTGAAGAACTCGTGATTATGGAGAGAGAGAAGGTCGAGATTATGTGTGATGTTATTATGAATGTCTAACCTAAAACCCTCTCTAATCATCTTCTTAAATACACCCAAAGGGAAACCTTTAGTAGTTATTAAGGGTAATATGGTCCATCAACAATTACTAACTAATATATTAAAAGGTATTAGTCATATTTTGATCCAAATAATATAAATGATTATGATGGTCATATATATTAGATACAATATATATATATATATATATATATATATATATATATATATATTTAATCTTACATTCTCCTACTTGGCCGAGTAATCATTTATTATGAATATTAGATAGGTCTGATCAGAAGTTAATACTCATTTTAGCTTTAAACCAAGAACCGTAGCAGAGAAATACAGTCGTTGAGTCATCATTCAACTTAGGACCCCCCATTAGTCATACTACAGCCTCAATTTAAAACCTAACAGTTATGATTAAAATAAGTAAGCCCTTTAAACGTTTGTTTTGTATTTATATTTGTCTATATGTCATTACGCTAGCAGAACATATCTTAGAGACATACAAAATCAAAACCGATGAGGAATATTTTAATTAATAGTTAATCATTCATTGTACGATATGCAGTTTTCCATGGCTATTAACTAAAACCCGTCTCAAATATGAGCTCTCTTAATAAGACTTATGGGTAATCAATCTTTAGTTATAAGATCCTTAAGCATATCATTAATGTATTGGATACAAAATTTAGTTTCTTCAATATGTTCATAAACGAACAAGAATTTTCGTATCGAAATTTAATGCAACACCTCTCAAACTGTTCCTGTTTGAGAAAACATGGTAGCTGAATTTATCACAATAAATCAGCAATATATTATTTTTTTTTGTCAAAAATCAGTTTAAGGATAATGTAACCAAATTTTGTTTGTGAGGTAGAGTGCTTATGTGTTTGAATAATAACATAAACAATTGTAAATTGCAAATGACAATGAACACCGGGATTTATACGAGGAAAAAAGCCCTTGATCTTTCGAAGATCTCCAGCACAAAAAACCTCGGGTGATGGAAACTACAGATCAACAACTATATACAACTTTGGATGACAATGAGCTCGATACAATGAAATTCTAGGTATTGAGAGCAGTTTTGATGTTGCTAGAGTGTGTGGGTATCGTGTGTGTTCTAATTGAGCTCATTATCCCCTTATAAAATTGGAAATAACCATACAACTAACTATACAAGTGTAAGTATCCCATGTTCATCCATAACAACCACATTTCAATATGCACGTGCTCATTTGGAGCATATTCACTAATATTTCAGCATAGACCAAGGCCACTTCACCAAGTACCTGCGAATACACATTAAAGATTTAGAGAACAATTGTTAGTTTCAAACCGCAACGGATGGTACCGCACCCTTCTGTCCATTCTATGTTAACGGAAGATATTACAGACGGGGCTTTCTTCTTGTGGATGGTATCTACCCATCACGGTCTGTTTTTGTGAAAGCTCATTCATTTCCTGTCGAGGTAAAGGTTGCAAGAATCAGCAAGAAAAGATGTTGAGAGGGCTTTTGGTGTTTTAAAGGGTAGATGGAGCAAACTAAACCGCTCGGGTCGTGCGATGAATAAGAAATCATTGCACAATGTGCTAATCAAAGAAGACGGACATGCAATATCTCCAGATTGGGTACCGGATCCTCCTAGACAAGTTCTCGTACCCGAAAATATCCAACAAGACTTGCATGATGAAGAAATTCACTTTCGGTTGAGATACGATTTAATTGAACTTGTAGATTCTTTAGGTTTGGAATTTCCTGATTCGGATGAGGAGTAGATTTTCTTTAGGTATGTTTTTATTTTTATTGTAGTCTAAAATATTTCTAGAAATATTGTTTTTAATTTAAATGAAATTTATAATTTTATTGTTTTATTGTTAATTTATTTTAAAAACAAAAAAAAGTTGTGAGTGATGGACATTTCCACTAAAATCCATCACTAGTGATGGAATAATATTTGATGACATGGCGGAACTTGATTGGAAGTTGTGAGTGAGTGATGAGTGATGGGCGCCTCTACCCCCTAACACTATTCCGATAACTTTTAGGTTTTTAATTAAGAAACACAAGTTTTGCATTTTAGGTATTGAAGAAAATACAAGATTTAAAATGGTTATCTAGCGGCGGATCTAGAAAATAATTATAGGGGTAACGTTTAAAAAAAAAATTAGCATACTTCATACAATGTGACGTAGTTCATACAATGTAAATGAAACAAAAATAGCAGCACAATAATAAATTTAAACATATACCTAAATGATTTCTCCTCTACGGCTTTTGAAAGTTTGAAATCGATCAATGATATCATCTTCTTTTACTTTATAAAAAGTTTCTTTTTCGACCGCACAAATTAGAGCATTGTTCAAATCCCCACCTATTCAATTGCGTAAATCCGTCTTGATAAGCTTCATTTTTGAAAAACAAATTTCAACGGTTGCAACGCAACTGGTAAAACCAACGCTAGCTTCAATGTTCAATAAACCAAATGAAAATTTTCATTTTTTTTCCGGTTTCCACCATTACACTAGCAATAGGTGGTCTATCGGAGGAATCTGAAAGAAGATCATTCAAATCGATGGTATTTCGTGTTGAAGGACTTGAAGCCGAAGTAACATTTGGATTGAGACCCATATCTTCATTTTCTTGCATATCAATATTAATATTTGAACTTGGACCGATATCTTCATTTTCTTTCATATCATCAACAATATTTGAACTTGCAGTTGGACCCAAATCATCATTTTCTTCAAAAACTTGATGTGTGCAAAACGAACTATAAAATATCAACTAAATTAGACTCTCTAAACTAGACACGAAAGCTTTAAATTTATAACTAAGACCTCTAAACCTAAACCACACAATCGGCAAGTGTACCGATCAATGTAGTATAACCTAGCAAGTCCGAGTATCGAACCCAAAGACTCTATGTATTACGTAAACTAGACTCTGACAAGACAATGACGGACGCAACTAACTTGTTTATTTGTTTTAAGGGGGGGGGGGGGTTACTGAAAACGAAGGAAATCTATGTTAACTACTAAAACTAATAAAATTAGAACTAAGACACGAACGAAGAACGAAGTTTGTATTCAGATGAGATTAAAGACTACCTAGACTCGAATCCAGTTTAACTAGGAATGGACTTCTAATGGTATTAAAGTTGTATGGAGCCGGGATCGTAAGATACTAAACCTTAAGGTATTTCTATGCTAAGACTTCCCGACCCTTCTCAGGAAGAAACCTAGGAAACCCTACAAGGCTGTTATGATTACCGACTGTTAGACTTCCTCTCAGTCCTCTAACGATTCTAAAAGTGCCCTAATACGACTATCTACCTCTCAGCGCGATAATCTAAGGCAATTCTAGGTTCTGACTTGATTTACTAGACACAAATGCAATTAGGGAACTAAGATCGACTTCTCTCAAAACCTATCTTAGATATATACTGCACAGCGACCTAATAACTAACTCGAGCCTCTCAGCGACAAGTTAAGCAGAACACTTGACTTTATTAAATTACCGAATATTACTTCTAAGGTTACTTACATGATTTTCACCCTAAAGGATCAAAGATTTATTACGTGATATAGACATTCACCAAAACCTAAAACCCTAGCTCGATTCTATTCCGTGATAAAGACCGTCACCAAGATTCAAGCGAAGCAATAAACAGTAGTAAAACAATCGTCAAGCATGCATGTACACCAAATCAGAAATCCTAAAACACTTTACTTTTAGAAATCAACCCATACACAAACAATAAAAACCATTAAAAATCCAAACTTTAATCAAACATTCATCTTGTCTAGGTAGTTTAAAGGTTTAGCCAAGCATACTAAAATATGAAATCAAAACGAAGATGTCTAAACATGAATTCATTGTAACAAGTTCAAGAAAGGGAATCGACAAAACAAAGGATTAGAAAACCCGATGGATCCTTCGATTCTTCGTCTCTGACTTGTACCGATGATTCCGATGCTTCGAGAACTCCAAGATTGCTCCAAGACAGCTCCAAGTTCGCCTCCAGAAGTCTCTAATTCGTCCGTCCCCTCTATGATTATTAAAAATTCATTAAATAGTAAACCCTAGGCTTGAAACGAAAATTCGCGATCTGCTAACCAGTAGCGTAGCGCGACGGATCTCCACTTCAGCCTCGCGCTACGCGAGTGACATCAGATCCAGATTCTTGTTTGTTGTTTGTGGCGTAGCGCGACTGATCATACTTACACCCTAGCGCTACGCGAGTGCCCATTTTTTAACAGAATGTTTCATGTAAAATTCAGCTTTAAGTCTCTAAAACTTCCCAAGAATTATTCTAACTCTTTTTAGCTCATTCCAATGCACATGATTTCAGCGCCAAGCTCGTTTCCACTCAATTTCCAACCAATTATCATATCAAGACCTGGAAAACCGAACTTTTATCAATAGTACATAATTCTAAATAAAACTAAACTAAAAATAACGAAAGAACGTACAAACTATACACGATATAAGTATGTATTTTGCAATACATCAAACATCCCCACACTTACACTTTTTTCGTCCCCGAAAAAGAATTGTGCAACGGAATCAGAGACAAATCATTACTTGGATTAAAAACTATTTATATCTTATTAAAACCAAGACTTGCGTTAGCTGCGATTGCGAATATACTGATCCTCTTAAACCCGAATCTAATCCTAAGCCCTTATCATGTGAATTTAATTTAAGTGCGGTCAATCCACCTAGGGTCTCACACTAGAATCTACGATCCATCTACTCCCACCTCAAGCTTATAGGACTAAAGAACGATCACTGGATCAATTCCTAACCGTTTTATATCAAAACCAAGAGAGTAAACAATCAATTTTTTTTTCTTTTTCCCATTTTTTTTCTTGCTTTTTTCTCTTTTTTGTTTTTCTTTTTCATTCGTGAGACTAGACGATGCTTTCCCTAACCCAGCGGTATTCCGACTGTAGAGTCGCTATCCCCAATCACAGATTACATAGGTTTCGGTACTTTTATTCGGCAAATCGATTTCACACATCCCAGAGGCAAACCGGCTGTAGAGTCGCTATCCCCAACTCGGAATACGTAGGCCTGTGTTACTTTCATTTAGTTTCTAGCTCACTTTTATTCTATTTTTTTCTCATGATCACAAACTCTAACAGTTTTAACTTATAACGGTGCCCCTTATACTATTATCGGTAGTTTTGATTTCCCATATTTCCCAGGCGAAAACCCACTAGCGGACCGACAATTTAAGGTATATTAGCTCAAAGGAACTTAAAACTAAACCCGGGCCTATCCACATATCCCAAACTAGACGCAAGCTCGATTTATAATAATCTCATATTATTATTATTCAACCCAAGCAACAAATCACCTTTTCTATCATTTTCCGTTTAATTGCAACCTTCTTTTTATATTCGAAAGACATTTTCTGATTTTTTAATTTTTTTTTCAATTTTTTCAATTTTTTAATTTTTTTTTTTGTTTTTTTTTTTTTTGTGTTTTTCATATTAAGACTCAAATATTTACAAGTATCCCATCCCCACACTTAGAGATTGCATTGTCCCTAATGCAAGAACGAAAATACGACTCAACAACTACCTACGAAAAGAAACTGCGAACAAAAATAAATAAAATATACAACAACAATAAAAGGGAAACGACTTAGCTGGTTAGGACAAAAGTCAGTGCCAGCCGTACGAATCTTGAATTCCCCGAACGATCGTATAGCATTTCATTCGCGATCGTTGACTAGTCTGCTTGAGTTTATCAATATAGCAAGTCCGAAATCACCCGAATGGCAATTGAGTACGGGTGGTACAATCCAAACCTGCACAATCAAAGAAAAACAAAACCCAACGCAGTACCGACTCTAAAAACGACTCGAAACTACTAATTTAGACTCATAGTACAAAATAAAAGACTTCAAAAAATACAAACTCTACAAACTGGTCCCAACTATTCACATACTCATGGAGGATCATGGATGTGCAACTCACCCTCCAACATCGCCCTCACTTTACGGGCTATAGCACTATCCTTCCTACCACTACCCGAATCACTCCCAACTTTTTCATATTCTCTCAACTCATCATCTCGTGGTTTGAATCTAAAAGTATCATCTCTATACTTATCCCCACACTGAGCCTTGCTCAATGTCTCAAAGCTAGACTCTAAACTCACCACCCTCTCTTCTAATTCTACCAACTTCCTATCCGGAGGATCCCCACGCTTGAGTCCTATTACCTTCTCTACACTCACATCCCTCACATCTTTCTCTTCATCTCTCTCGTCATTCTTACACTCCCCCACTAACGAAATCGCCTCCACTTTATCACTCGACCCTCTCGAATTCATAACGTTAAACACTACCGCTTCCTCGCCCGCTCTAAGTGTGATAGTGCCTAAAGAGACATCTATTAGGGCTTTAGCAGTGTTTAAGAATGGGCGTCCTAGAATTAACGGTACCTTCTCGTCGGCTTCCATGTCGAGTACGACAAAGTCTACCGGAAAAACAAACTTGTCTACTTTAACTAACAAATTCTCCACTATACCCCTAGGGTACTTAACAGACCGATCGGCTAAAAATAGTGTCATTCGGGTAGGTGCAAGCTCTCCTAGGTCTAGCTTCTCATAAAGAGAAAAGGGCATCAAATTGATACTAGCTCCTAAGTCGGCTAACGCTCGAGTGTTGGTATTACTACCGAATAGACACGGAATAGTGAAAATACCCGGATCGGTAAGCTTTTCAGGAAGCTTATTTGAAACAACGGCCGAACACCCTCCATGCAATGGGACATTCGACAACTCACCTAATTTCTCCTTATTCCTAAGAAGGTCCTTTAAGAATTTTGCATATTTTGGCATGGACTGGAGTGCCTCTATAAACGGAAGATTAATCTTCAATTGCTTGAAGATATCTAAGAACTGTCCGTATTCCTTTGAATATTTTTGATTCTTAAGACGTGAAGGAAACGGAGCATACGCATGGTTTACATAAGGTGACGGCCTAACGTCTATGGGATTTTTCTCAACTCTCCTCTCACCTTGAGACTCACCGGGCTGTGCGGTACTTGCTGGGCGCAGCCTCGATTGCACTTTGCCGGGAGCCTCCATCTCTATCTCTTCATCTATAATATCACCATCCTCATCAACCTCTCTCTCCTCAACACTAGGGTTTCCTATGGTTCTGCCACTACGAGTGGTAATGGCCTTTACATGAGCGTTCGGGTTAGGTTGGGTGTTAGCTGCAAACTGACCGGGTAATCTCTGATCTAACTTCCTGGACATATCACTCACTACCCTAGAAAGGTCTTGGACCGCAGCTTGATGATTCTTAAGCATGAGGTCATGTTCACTAAGTTTCTTTTGGGTATTTTGATCTCTAACAACTAGCTGGCTCATCATAGCCTCCATTCTCTCCATGCTACCCCCTATATCGAAACTCGAACCCTGACCTGTTTGACCTTGGCTACTCGACCCTCCATCCTTAACCTGCCCATTCGAACTTCCATTAAAAAGTGAACCTAGACCCCTATTTGGATTTTGAGCTATTTGCAAGCTAGGAGGTCCACTTGAGCGAAAATTGCTATTATTATTAAAATTATTATTAGAACGCCAACCCGAACCAAAGTTATTATTATTACCTCCGAAACTGCTAGGTTGACCTCTACCGAACCCTCCTCCTAAATAATCACACTTCTCCTCACCAACTAGTAAAGGGCACGCACTCGTGTCATGACCACCTCGACACAACTCACACTTATCAATCTTAGCTCTAATCTCCTTAAGTTGCCTATCCATATTTTCCAAAACAGAGGCCAAACTAGGGTCCATAGTGACATGGTTCACCCCATGGGCGGGTGCACTAGTAGTGGTATTAGAATTACCACTTTGATACCTCTGATCGGATCTTGATTGGGATTGAGACTGAGCAAATGCCTCAAAACGCTCTAGACACTCAGGAACTGTAAGTATACCCATCATATGCCCCCCCCCCGCATTTGTATCAAACCTATCTCTAGTCTCTTGGGTAAGACCGTTGTAAAATTTCTCGCATAAAGCCCAATCAGAAAGACCATGTTGGGAGCAACGAGCGCAAAGGGTTTGGAAACGCTCCCAAGCAAGGTAGTAGGGCTCGTCGGGCCCCATGCGGAAGGAATGGATCTCGTCTCTAAGCCGTGAAGCTTTAGCGGGCGGGAAGTACTTATTCAAAAAGGCTTGACGAAGCCCCGCCCAAGTAGTAAAGGTACCGGTTGGTTGAGAATCCAACCAAGTAGCCGCACGGCCGGCTAAAGAAAATGGGAAAAGCTGTAGGTATGTAGCATCGTTGGGTGTACCGCTAAGGCTAAAGGTAGCTAGCATCCTAGAGAAACGGTTAATGTGGGTCGGGGCGTCCTCATCGTCTCGGCCATGGAATTGGATGCTATTAGTGATGGCCTGCATGGCATAAGATGGGATCTGCCATGAATTGTCATTAACTATGGGTGGGACGGTGATGGGTGAAGCTAGGCCGGTGAAATTCTGAGTAGCCTGCTGATGAACGGTTTGCCTAGGGTTTGCCATTGGTCCTAAGTTTTTCGGTTCGCTAGAGGTACTAGAAGTGGGAGAATTGGGTGGGGAATCCTTAGGTGAATGGTTTGGGGAAGGTGGTGGGACGGAAAGTGGGAAATCTGGGAAGGAAAAGGATGAAGAACTAACTTCTGGGCCTTCGCCCAGTTGAGAAGACGATTGCTTAACTGGTGGTGGTGGTCCGTGCGAGCGCAGATGTGGCATCCACTACTAGCAAAAACCTGAACACAAGAAAAGCAAACACTAGTTACCGAGACACAAGAGAAGACAAAGACTCAACAAAACAAAGAAAACACGTAGCACGTATATATCAATTAGGTCTATCAAAGCTAATAAACGCAATTGCCAAGAGTCCCCGGCAACGGCGCCAAAAACTTGATGTGTGCAAAACGAACTATAAAATATCAACTAAATTAGACTCTCTAAACTAGACACGAAAGCTTTAAATTTATAACTAAGACCTCTAAACCTAAACCACACAATCGGCAAGTGTACCGATCAATGTAGTATAACCTAGCAAGTCCGAGTATCGAACCCAAAGACTCTATGTATTACGTAAACTAGACTCTGACAAGACAATGACGGACGCAACTAACTTGTTTATTTGTTTTAAGGGGGGGGGGGGTTACTGAAAACGAAGGAAATCTATGTTAACTACTAAAACTAATAAAATTAGAACTAAGACACGAACGAAGAACGAAGTTTGTATTCAGATGAGATTAAAGACTACCTAGACTCGAATCCAGTTTAACTAGGAATGGACTTCTAATGGTATTAAAGTTGTATGGAGCCGGGATCGTAAGATACTAAACCTTAAGGTATTTCTATGCTAAGACTTCCCGACCCTTCTCAGGAAGAAACCTAGGAAACCCTACAAGGCTGTTATGATTACCGACTGTTAGACTTCCTCTCAGTCCTCTAACGATTCTAAAAGTGCCCTAATACGACTATCTACCTCTCAGCGCGATAATCTAAGGCAATTCTAGGTTCTGACTTGATTTACTAGACACAAATGCAATTAGGGAACTAAGATCGACTTCTCTCAAAACCTATCTTAGATATATACTGCACAGCGACCTAATAACTAACTCGAGCCTCTCAGCGACAAGTTAAGCAGAACACTTGACTTTACTAAATTACCGAATATTACTTCTAAGGTTACTTACATGATTTTCACCCTAAAGGATCAAAGATTTATTACGTGATATAGACACTCACCAAAACCTAAAACCCTAGCTCGATTCTATTCCGTGATAAAGACCGTCACCAAGATTCAAGCGAAGCAATAAACAGTAGTAAAACAATCGTCAAGCATGCATGTACACCAAATCAGAAATCCTAAAACACTTTACTTTCAGAAATCAACCCATACACAAACAATAAAAACCATTAAAAATCCAAACTTTAATCAAACATTCATCTTGTCTAGGTAGTTTAATGGTTTAGCCAAGCATACTAAAATATGAAATCAAAACGAAGATGTCTAAACATGAATTCATTGTAACAAGTTCAAGAAAGGGAATCGACAAAACAAAGGATTAGAAAACCCGATGGATCCTTCGATTCTTCGTCTCTGACTTGTACCGATGATTCCGATGCTTCGAGAACTCCAAGATTGCTCCAAGACAGCTCCAAGTTCGCCTCCAGAAGTCTCTAATTCGTCCGTCCCCTCTATGATTATTAAAAATTCATTAAATAGTAAACCCTAGGCTTGAAACGAAAATTCGCGATCTGCTAACCAGTAGCGTAGCGCGACGGATCTCCACTTCAGCCTCGCGCTACGCGAGTGACATCAGATCCAGATTCTTGTTTGTTGTTTGTGGCGTAGCGCGACTGATCATACTTACACCCTAGCGCTACGCGAGTGCCCATTTTTTAACAGAATGTTTCATGTAAAATTCAGCTTTAAGTCTCTAAAACTTCCCAAGAATTATTCTAACTCTTTTTAGCTCATTCCAATGCACATGATTTCAGCGCCAAGCTCGTTTCCACTCAATTTCCAACCAATTATCATATCAAGACCTGGAAAACCGAACTTTTATCAATAGTACATAATTCTAAATAAAACTAAACTAAAAATAACGAAAGAACGTACAAACTATACACGATATAAGTATGTATTTTGCAATACATCAAACATCCCCACACTTACACTTTTTTCGTCCCCGAAAAAGAATTGTGCAACGGAATCAGAGACAAATCATTACTTGGATTAAAAACTATTTATATCTTATTAAAACCAAGACTTGCGTTAGCTGCGATTGCGAATATACTGATCCTCTTAAACCCGAATCTAATCCTAAGCCCTTATCATGTGAATTTAATTTAAGTGCGGTCAATCCACCTAGGGTCTCACACTAGAATCTACGATCCATCTACTCCCACCTCAAGCTTATAGGACTAAAGAACGATCACTGGATCAATTCCTAACCGTTTTATATCAAAACCAAGAGAGTAAACAATCAATTTTTTTTCTTTTTCCCATTTTTTTTTCTTGCTTTTTTCTCTTTTTTGTTTTTCTTTTTCATTCGTGAGACTAGACGATGCTTTCCCTAACCCAGCGGTATTCCGACTTTAGAGTCGCTATCCCCAATCACAGATTACATAGGTTTCGGTACTTTTATTCGGCAAATCGATTTCACACATCCCAGAGGCAAACCGGCTGTAGAGTCGCTATCCCCAACTCGGAATACGTAGGCCTGTGTTACTTTCATTTAGTTTCTAGCTCACTTTTATTCTATTTTTTTCTCATGATCACAAACTCTAACAGTTTTAACTTATAACGGTGCCCCTTATACTATTATCGGTAGTTTTGATTTCCCATATTTCCCAGGCGAAAACCCACTAGCGGACCGACAATTTAAGGTATATTAGCTCAAAGGAACTTAAAACTAAACCCGGGCCTATCCACATATCCCAAACTAGACGCAAGCTCGATTTATAATAATCTCATATTATTATTATTCAACCCAAGCAACAAATCACCTTTTCTATCATTTTTCGTTTAATTGCAACCTTCTTTTTATATTCGAAAGACATTTTCTGATTTTTTAATTTTTTTTTCAATTTTTTCAATTTTTTAATTTTTTTTTTGTTTTTTTTTTTTGTGTTTTTCATATTAAGACTCAAATATTTACAAGTATCCCATCCCCACACTTAGAGATTGCATTGTCCCTAATGCAAGAACGAAAATACGACTCAACAACTACCTACGAAAAGAAACTGCGAACAAAAATAAATAAAATATACAACAACAATAAAAGGGAAACGACTTAGCTGGTTAGGACAAAAGTCAGTGCCAGCCGTACGAATCTTGAATTCCCCGAACGATCGTATAGCATTTCATTCGCGATCGTTGACTAGTCTGCTTGAGTTTATCAATATAGCAAGTCCGAAATCACCCGAATGGCAATTGAGTACGGGTGGTACAATCCAAACCTGCACAATCAAAGAAAAACAAAACCCAACGCAGTACCGACTCTAAAAACGACTCGAAACTACTAATTTAGACTCATAGTACAAAATAAAAGACTTCAAAAAATACAAACTCTACAAACTGGTCCCAACTATTCACATACTCATGGAGGATCATGGATGTGCAACTCACCCTCCAACATCGCCCTCACTTTACGGGCTATAGCACTATCCTTCCTACCACTACCCGAATCACTCCCAACTTTTTCATATTCTCTCAACTCATCATCTCGTGGTTTGAATCTAAAAGTATCATCTCTATACTTATCCCCACACTGAGCCTTGCTCAATGTCTCAAAGCTAGACTCTAAACTCACCACCCTCTCTTCTAATTCTACCAACTTCCTATCCGGAGGATCCCCACGCTTGAGTCCTATTACCTTCTCTACACTCACATCCCTCACATCTTTCTCTTCATCTCTCTCGTCATTCTTACACTCCCCCACTAACGAAATCGCCTCCACTTTATCACTCGACCCTCTCGAATTCATAACGTTAAACACTACCGCTTCCTCGCCCGCTCTAAGTGTGATAGTGCCTAAAGAGACATCTATTAGGGCTTTAGCAGTGTTTAAGAATGGGCGTCCTAGAATTAACGGTACCTTCTCGTCGGCTTCCATGTCGAGTACGACAAAGTCTACCGGAAAAACAAACTTGTCTACTTTAACTAACAAATTCTCCACTATACCCCTAGGGTACTTAACAGACCGATCGGCTAAAAATAGTGTCATTCGGGTAGGTGCAAGCTCTCCTAGGTCTAGCTTCTCATAAAGAGAAAAGGGCATCAAATTGATACTAGCTCCTAAGTCGGCTAACGCTCGAGTGTTGGTATTACTACCGAATAGACACGGAATAGTGAAAATACCCGGATCGGTAAGCTTTTCAGGAAGCTTATTTGAAACAACGGCCGAACACCCTCCATGCAATGGGACATTCGACAACTCACCTAATTTCTCCTTATTCCTAAGAAGGTCCTTTAAGAATTTTGCATATTTTGGCATGGACTGGAGTGCCTCTATAAACGGAAGATTAATCTTCAATTGCTTGAAGATATCTAAGAACTGTCCGTATTCCTTTGAATATTTTTGATTCTTAAGACGTGAAGGAAACGGAGCATACGCATGGTTTACATAAGGTGACGGCCTAACGTCTATGGGATTTTTCTCAACTCTCCTCTCACCTTGAGACTCACCGGGCTGTGCGGTACTTGCTGGGCGCAGCCTCGATTGCACTTTGCCGGGAGCCTCCATCTCTATCTGTTCATCTATAATATCACCATCCTCATCAACCTCTCTCTCCTCAAAACATGATTACGCGTGATATGTGAGAATTTTGAACCGTTTTTAACCATGAAAATTTTTCAATTTTGAAAGAAGGTGTAGAAAATCAGAAAAAATGACAAAAACGAGCTGTTTTGGCGAAATCTCTTCCTCCTGAGCTCTGATACCAATTGTAGGATCGGTTTTGTCTTCAAGCGAAACATGCAATCTGACTTATCTTTGTCTTGAAGCGAAAACCCACATGTTTGTCTTGAAGCGAATTCTTGCAATCTAATACCATGCATTTTGTCATCACTTGTATTAACATGTGATGTCATGAGTGTGATGTCACTACTGATGTCACATGGTGATGTCATTAGTGATATCATGCTTGATCAATTCAGCACCGAGACCCGGAACTCGACATAAGACGAAGATGACAGATGAATGCACCAACATGTTTGACCTTGGCTACTCGACCCTCCATCCTTAACCTGCCCATTCGAACTTCCATTAAAAAGTGAACCTAGACCCCTATTTGGATTTTGAGCTATTTGCAAGCTAGGAGGTCCACTTGAGCGAAAATTGCTATTATTATTAAAATTATTATTAGAACGCCAACCCGAACCAAAGTTATTATTATTACCTCCGAAACTGCTAGGTTGACCTCTACCGAACCCTCCTCCTAAATAATCACACTTCTCCTCACCAACTAGTAAAGGGCACGCACTCGTGTCATGACCACCTCGACACAACTCACACTTATCAATCTTAGCTCTAATCTCCTTAAGTTGCCTATCCATATTTTCCAAAACAGAGGCCAAACTAGGGTCCATAGTGACATGGTTCACCCCATGGGCGGGTGCACTAGTAGTGGTATTAGAATTACCACTTTGATACCTCTGATCGGATCTTGATTGGGATTGAGACTGAGCAAATGCCTCAAAACGCTCTAGACACTCAGGAACTGTAAGTATACCCATCATATGCCCCCCCGCATTTGTATCAAACCTATCTCTAGTCTCTTGGGTAAGACCGTTGTAAAATTTCTCGCATAAAGCCCAATCAGAAAGACCATGTTGGGAGCAACGAGCGCAAAGGGTTTGGAAACGCTCCCAAGCAAGGTAGTAGGGCTCGTCGGGCCCCATGCGGAAGGAATGGATCTCGTCTCTAAGCCGTGAAGCTTTAGCGGGCGGGAAGTACTTATTCAAAAAGGCTTGACGAAGCCCCGCCCAAGTAGTAAAGGTACCGGTTGGTTGAGAATCCAACCAAGTAGCCGCACGGCCGGCTAAAGAAAATGGGAAAAGCTGTAGGTATGTAGCATCGTTGGGTGTACCGCTAAGGCTAAAGGTAGCTAGCATCCTAGAGAAACGGTTAATGTGGGTCGGGGCGTCCTCATCGTCTCGGCCATGGAATTATGCAACCGTGATAGCTCAGGTCAGAACTTCCGTTCAGCAGAGAGCCTAGTTGACTTTTAGGTGTGTCCCCTTTAGAGGATCTTTTGCATTACAACAGCCATGATTAGCATTATTCAATGTTTCATCATTTTTTAGCTGAGGGTGGTGCTATATTTCAAGCAAGCAGAAAGTATTCTCCGGGGACTAGGCCATTGCTTCCGCAAAATCAGAAGTCCCGGGATAATACCCGAGATATCACTGAGTATAAAGACCTAGTATCTCAGAATAAGGGACCTTTCAAACAAGATTTCAGGGGTTACCTATATATCCAAGTTTGTGTTAACCCACAGAACAAACAAGTTTGAAATTTAGGTTTATATCTCGTCACAATCTACTAAATGTGCAAAAACCTACTGGCACATCATCAGATTTTTCATCGGAATCTTCAACTTTGACATTGTCAAAGTTTGTGATATTGTCACTTATTGGAACGGAATTGATTGGTTTTGGACAGGGGAACTCAGATGAAGTCACAAAACCTTTCAATTTCTTTTCAAGTTCATCAATCTTGTTTTTCGAATTCTCAGCTTCATTTTCAAGCTGAGAGACTCTATCAAGATGAGACTTGATTGAGTTCTCATTCTCGTTTTTCATGTTTTCAAGAACAGACTTTTCATTTTCCAAAACTTTTATCTGTTCTTGAAGTTTTGTTTCATTGACTTTCAAATTTTTGTTCTCCAGCTTTATCCAGAAATCTTCATCTTCTGAAGATTTCTTATTGCTTTCAAAAACCTTTTCTTTCTCTTTCAAAACTTTGTTTTCCAATGTCAAACTGTTCAAATCATTTAACAGTTTGTCATTTTCAGATTTCAACCTCTCACAAATTTCCTTCAAAACAAGAATCTGTTTCTTATCAGCTTTCTTCTCGTCTTTCAAAGCTAAATTTTCTTCAGTCTGTTCCTCTTCCACTTGAACACCTTTACTCTTGCTCTTCTTTAAAATTGATTTTCCACTTTGACTTTTCTTTTTCTCAGCATTCTTCTCCATCTGTTCTTTAAGTTTCTCAATGAATTGACAAATTGTCAATCTAGAGTATTCTCCAGTTCCTTTTAAATCCAAAAGATATGTACCCCACTCTTGTTGAGGTATGGCATTGGCCAATCTTTCAACCCATTCATTTGGACGTTTCTGAATACCCTTCTCAGACATTGAGCGAACTAGATGACTATACCTCTCAATGATGCTCTTTGTATTTTCTCCTGGACAACCTGAAAACGAATCAAATTCTTTCTTTAATACATTTATTCTATCCAATGTTTCTTGAGACATATTAAAGAAATTAGTATCCATGATTCTAAAATCCGTTTTTCAAAACAGTCCCGTTAAATGAAATATCAAGTCCAAGCTATATCAACTTTCAAACAAAAAACGTTCAATCAAATCAGATCAATTTAACAATGATTATTAATAATTTCGCTTCAAGATATTTAAGCGAAATCTAATCAGATCGATTTCGCTTCAACTATTTAAGCGAAATCCTTAGTTTTTCAAGCGAAATCGTGTGCAAATATGAAGTTTTCAAGCGAAATCCTCAATTTCGCTTCAATCTCTCAAGCGAAATCGGATGATGTCAGCAAATGACGAACGAACTTCAAGCGAAAACACACTTTTTTACCAGTTTTAGGCTGATTTAATTTCTGAAACTTTCCAGGAACTGTTAAAACATGATTACGCGTGATATGTGAGAATTTTGAACCGTTTTTAACCATGAAAATTTTTCAATTTTGAAAGAAGGTGTAGAAAATCAGAAAAAATGACAAAAACGAGCTGTTTTGGCGAAATCTCTTCCTCCTGAGCTCTGATACCAATTGTAGGATCGGTTTTGTCTTCAAGCGAAACATGCAATCTGACTTATCTTTGTCTTGAAGCGAAAACCCACATGTTTGTCTTGAAGCGAATTCTTGCAATCTAATACCATGCATTTTGTCATCACTTGTATTAACATGTGATGTCATGAGTGTGATGTCACTACTGATGTCACATGGTGATGTCATTAGTGATATCATGCTTGATCAATTCAGCACCGAGACCCGGAACTCGACATAAGACGAAGACGACAGATGAATGCACCAACATGTTTGACCTTGGCTACTCGACCCTCCATCCTTAACCTGCCCATTCGAACTTCCATTAAAAAGTGAACCTAGACCCCTATTTGGATTTTGAGCTATTTGCAAGCTAGGAGATCCACTTGAGCGAAAATTGCTATTATTATTAAAATTATTATTAGAACGCCAACCCGAACCAAAGTTATTATTATTACCTCCGAAACTGCTAGGTTGACCTCTACCGAACCCTCCTCCTAAATAATCACACTTCTCCTCACCAACTAGTAAAGGGCACGCACTCGTGTCATGACCACCTCGACACAACTCACACTTATCAATCTTAGCTCTAATCTCCTTAAGTTGCCTATCCATATTTTCCAAAACAGAGGCCAAACTAGGGTCCATAGTGACATGGTTCACCCCATGGGCGGGTGCACTAGTAGTGGTATTAGAATTACCACTTTGATACCTCTGATCGGATCTTGATTGGGATTGAGACTGAGACTGAGCAAATGCCTCAAAACGCTCTAGACACTCAGGAACTGTAAGTATACCCATCATATGCCCCCCCGCATTTGTATCAAACCTATCTCTAGTCTCTTGGGTAAGACCGTTGTAAAATTTCTCGCATAAAGCCCAATCAGAAAGACCATGTTGGGAGCAATGAGCGCAAAGGGTTTGGAAACGCTCCCAAGCAAGGTAGTAGGGCTCGTCGGGCCCCATGCGGAAGGAATGGATCTCGTCTCTAAGCCGTGAAGCTTTAGCGGGCGGGAAGTACTTATTCAAAAAGGCTTGACGAAGCCCCGCCCAAGTAGTAAAGGTACCGGTTGGTTGAGAATCCAACCAAGTAGCCGCACGGCCGGCTAAAGAAAATGGGAAAAGCTGTAGGTATGTAGCATCGTTGGGTGTACCGCTAAGGCTAAAGGTAGCTAGCATCCTAGAGAAACGGTTAATGTGGGCCGGGGCGTCCTCATCGTCTCGGCCATGGAATTGGATGCTATTAGTGATGGCCTGCATGGCATAAGATGGGATCTGCCATGAATTGTCATTAACTATGGGTGGGACGGTGATGGGTGAAGCTAGGCCGGTGAAATTCTGAGTAGCCTGCTGATGAACGGTTTGCCTAGGGTTTGCCATTGGTCCTAAGTTTTCCGGTTCGCTAGAGGTACTAGAAGTGGGAGAATTGGGTGGGGAATCCTTAGGTGAATGGTTTGGGGAAGGTGGTGGGACGGAAAGTGGGAGATCTGGGAAGGAAAAGGATGAAGAACTAACCTCTGGGCCTTCGCCCAGTTGAGAAGACGATTGCTTAACTGGTGGTGGTGGTCCGTGCGAGCGCAGATGTGGCATCCACTACTAGCAAAAACCTGAACACAAGAAAAGCAAACACTAGTTACCGAGACACAAGAGAAGACAAAGACTCAACAAAACAAAGAAAACACGTAGCACGTATATATCAATTAGGTCTATCAAAGCTAATAAACGCAATTGCCAAGAGTCCCCGACAACGGCGCCAAAAACTTGATGTGTGCAAAACGAACTATAAAATATCAACTAAATTAGACTCTCTAAACTAGACACGAAAGCTTTAAATTTATAACTAAGACCTCTAAACCTAAACCACACAATCGGCAAGTGTACCGATCAATGTAGTATAACCTAGCAAGTCCGAGTATCGAACCCAAAGACTCTATGTATTACGTAAACTAGACTCTGACAAGACAATGACGGACGCAACTAACTTGTTTATTTGTTTTAAGGGGGGGGGGTTACTGAAAACGAAGGAAATCTATGTTAACTACTAAAACTAATAAAATTAGAACTAAGACACGAACGAAGAACGAAGTTTGTATTCAGATGAGATTAAAGACTACCTAGACTCGAATCCAGTTTAACTAGGAATGGACTTCTAATGGTATTAAAGTTGTATGGAGCCGGGATCGTAAGATACTAAACCTTAAGGTATTTCTATGCTAAGACTTCCCGACCCTTCTCAGGAAGAAACCTAGGAAACCCTACAAGGCTGTTATGATTACCGACTGTTAGACTTCCTCTCAGTCCTCTAACGATTCTAAAAGTGCCCTAATACGACTATCTACCTCTCAGCGCGATAATCTAAGGCAATTCTAGGTTCTGACTTGATTTACTAGACACAAATGCAATTAGGGAACTAAGATCGACTTCTCTCAAAACCTATCTTAGATATATACTTCACAGCGACCTAATAACTAACTCGAGCCTCTCAGCGACAAGTTAAGCAGAACACTTGACTTTATTAAATTACCGAATATTACTTCTAAGGTAACTTACATGATTTTCACCCTAAAGGATCAAAGATTTATTACGTGATATAGACACTCACCAAAACCTAAAACCCTAGCTCGATTCTATTCCGTGATAAAGACCGTCACCAAGATTCAAGCGAAGCAATAAACAGTAGTAAAACAATCGTCAAGCATGCATGTACACCAAATCAGAAATCCTAAAACACTTTACTTTCAGAAATCAACCCATACACAAACAATAAAAACCATTAAAAATCCAAACTTTAATCAAACATTCATCTTGTCTAGGTAGTTTAAAGGTTTAGCCAAGCATACTAAAATATGAAATCAAAACGAAGATGTCTAAACATGAATTCATTGTAACAAGTTCAAGAAAGGAAATCGACAAAAAAAGGATTAGAAAACCCGATGGATCCTTCGATTCTTCGTCTCTGACTTGTACCGATGATTCCGATGCTTCGAGAACTCCAAGATTGCTCCAAGACAGCTCCAAGTTTGCCTCCAGAAGTCTCTAATTCGTCCGTCCCCTCTATGATTATTAAAAATTCATTAAATAGTAAACCCTAGGCTTGAAACGAAAATTCGCGATCTGCTAACCAGTAGCGTAGCGCGACGGATCTCCACTTCAGCCTCGCGCTACGCGAGTGACATCAGATCCAGATTCTTGTTTGTTGTTTGTGGCGTAGCGCGACTGATCATACTTACACCCTAGCGGTACGCGAGTGCCCATTTTTTAACAGAATGTTTCATGTAAAATTCAGCTTTAAGTCTCTAAAACTTCCCAAGAATTATTCTAACTCTTTTTAGCTCATTCCAATGCACATGATTTCAGCGCCAAGCTCGTTTCCACTCAATTTCCAACCAATTATCATATCAAGACCTGGAAAACCGAACTTTTATCAATAGTACGTAATTCTAAATAAAACTAAACTAAAAATAACGAAAGAACGTACAAACTATACACGATATAAGTATGTATTTTGCAATACATCAAATTTTCGTTTAAAAAGATTTCTAATATGACATTATTTTTTCATCTTCTAAGTTCCCTAATTTTAGAAGAAACATAAAGTTTTAACATAAGCGTAATGAATTGCGCATAAACGATTCCAATTGCATATAACTACATAGCCCTAAATTCTAGTTAAATCAATTGCACAGTACTATATAAGCCCTAAATCCTAATCAATTCCAATATCCACATAATACCAATATATTAAGCATAATGAATGTAAATTTGTAAAAGATAATCAATTGTAAATAAACAATTCCAAATAATCAAATCAATTTGCTTAAACAATTAGGATAGGACTATAGGAGAATACCCAAATTAGACTAGAAAATACCCAAATAAGCCCTAGAATAGAGATGAAAATGGAGCTGAACTGATGAAGGTGGACTAGCGGAGCAGGGGGCGGCCGGCAGCGGCGCACGGGAGCTTGGGTGGCGGACGGTCGCTTGTTGGTTGTTGCTCTGATGGTCGCCTGTGCTTGTTGCCTTGTCGGTCGCTGCTCCGATGTTTGTCTTCCTATTATTCTTTTTCTCACAATTCACATAAAAGACTCACAATGAACACATAATTGGACTTTGGGCTTAATTGTTAGATGAGTTTTAGATGTTGGGTATTATTTGGTATTTAATGTGGGCTTGTTATAATATTGAAAAGGGGTAACATAATTCTTTTAAGAGCTAACGAAATCGAAAAACGTCAAAAAAATTTTTACACTACCGACGAGCATTTAAAGGGTAACGGAGGCTGGCCCTTGTTAAATGGTATGGCCGCACCTGGGTTGATCATAACTATTAATTTGATTTGATGATTCGTGACCATCCACAAGTTCAAAATTTTACTTTGTTAAAGGATAATAGTTTACCTATTTTAGTTTTAATCAAACTTCAAATTCACATGTTTCTTTTTCAAAGATAACAATACATCATTACTCAAAAAGAAGTGACTTTGTCAAAAACATAATTAATTTATGGCGTTAAAAGAAGATTTAGACTAATCTTTTGAATGATATATCACTTTCTAAAATTTAAAAATAGTATATGCATGCCGTCATCCATGACTCGACTCAAAAGGCAAAAGTAATTCCATTTTCGCTTTTAAAAGGGGTTGATCTGGAATTGATGTTTTTTTCAATGTTTTTCTTTTTACTATTAAAAATTAGGGAAAAATCATTAAAAAGCAAATTTTGCTTAATTGCTTAACTAGCATAAAAAGTATTGTAGAGATGACATCTGACACTCCTTATCACTCGGATTAAAGAGCAGATTCTAAAACACAAATTTTCATCCTTATGTTTCTCAAAATACTACACAAAAAATCTAGTTAAAAATTTTATCACAAAAAAATTAGTAAAAAAAATTACAACAAAAAAGAGTAAAAAATTCAACACAAAAAAATGTGGCACAAAAATCTAATAAAAAATCCAGCATAAAAATATTTTAAAACATAGAAATACAACACAGATTTTAAGCTTTTTTATATGTTATTTTTATATATCAATATGGTACTAAAATTAAAAATAAAAAGATGCTCAATTTATTGTAGAATTTAAAATAAAAAAATGGAAAATTGGTTTTTAATAAACCAACCTTTACCCGTTGGTAAATAATAATCTTACCTACGTAATTGGTATACAATAATCCTACCTATCAACATGTTGGTACTCAATGAACTTCCGTTAATTTTTTTTAACTGAAGTTAGTTTTTAAGTTTTATTTATTACACAAACAGTCCCTATGGTTGTAATTTACTAGTTTTAACTATTTTAAAACTAGTAAATTACAGTCCCTTGAGGTTTTTTTTGTTTTATAAATAGTTAAAACTAGTAAATTACAACTACAGGGACTGTTTGTGTAATAAATAAAATTTAAAAACTAACTTCAGTTAAAAAAAATTAACAGAAGTTCATTGAGTACCAACATGTTGATAGGTAGGATTATTGTATACCAATTACGTAGGTAAGATTATTATTTACCAACGGGACAAAGATGAAAAACCAATTTTCCAAAAAAAAATTGTATACAAAAGTTATGAACTTTTAAAAAATAAGGGAAATTAAAAAAAAAAGTAAACATAAATGGTTGTTTCAAAAATACCTTTAGACCGCTCTTTTTTCCTACGTTTCATTTTAGCTATTAATTTGAAAAATTAAAAGTTCATATATTTTTCTAGCCCACTTAAGAAAATCAGCTTCGTATTTAATAATTACCTCGCTAAAAACATCTAACTAAATATATTAGTGGGAGTAACGAGTAACATCTGACCAAACATATAGTTTTCTATATAATAAATAAGGATGATCATTTCTATTTTGTGAGAAAACTTAAATATGATGTTTACAAAATCGATAACCATATATGTACAATTAGGTTAGAAATTTGTATATTACAGAGGATTCTACCGGCCCGTCTATCAGGGGTGCAGGAGGTGCCTGCGATCAGGACTCAAATCAATATAGGGCCCGAAAAGTTTTTAAATTTTCTTTTATATATATATATTTAAAAAATCCTAGATGTTTGTATAAATAAGGGTCTGCTAAAAGACCCAAAGTTTTTTTTAACTAAGGGTCTGTTTAAAAGTTTTAAAAAATCGGCCCAATTAACAAGCCCAAGTGACTAGTCTAAACAAAAACAAGGGCTTGCTAGATCAGGGAAAGGAAACAAAACGTCACACTGTCGCAGGTAGTATAGTATATCGCACAGGGAATTGGGACGAGGGAAACTGGAAACAAAATGTCGATCATATGGTTTTGTCGTTTTGATTTCATATGTTTTTGATGTCATACATTTTTTATTTCATAATATATTAATATGTGTGATTCTGATTTCATATACTATAAAACTTCATGTGATTGAATGAATGTTTTTTTTGTTAATATTTAGACCCTTCCCATTTAATTGAAATTTAGAAATTAACACCACAATATTTTTCCAACATCCCGAAATGTTACCGTTAAGCGGGAGAAAATTCCATTGGTTGCTTTTGAAGTGGCAGGCGTCCACCACTTCTCTCCAAAGACTTTCAATCTCCACCCTATACCTCCACCCCCATTAAACTAAAAGAGCCTCATTAACTTCTTTAAGTCTATTAATACCTAACCCCCCCCCCCCCCCCCTTTTCTTAGGCCAAGTAACCCAGTCCCAAGCCACCCAATGCATTTTCCTAGTTTCACTAGATCCCGCCCAAAGGAATTTTCTGATTTTTGCTTCTAACAACTTAATGATACCGGCGGGAGCCTTGTATATAGAAAAGAAGTATATAGGAAGGCTCTCAAGCACCGTATTAATCAGAGTAAGCCTCCCCCTAATTGAAAGGGTTTTAGATTTCCATGACGACAACCTTTTATCAAAAACGGCGATTACCGGGTTCCAGTTAGAAATTCTATTCATATTGGCCCCTACCATTATCCCCAAGTAAGTAAGGGGAATATTGTCCGTTTTACACCCAATCAGCTCAGCCATTTCATTGATTTCCCATTCTTCCACACTCAACCGACTAAGCTTGATTTATGTAAATTAATTTTTAACCCCGAACACAGGTAAAAAATCCTCAGAAATCTAGCCACATTAAACATATTTTCCTTATCCCATTCCCCCAGAATGAGCACGTCGTCAGCATAAAAAAGGTGGGAGATTTTCGGGTCGTTATTAGGAGTTTTGATACCTTTAAACAGACCTACTTCTCCTGCTTTGTCAAAAATATTAGACAACGCTTCCATGACCAAGAGAAACAAGAATGGGGATAAAAGGGTCTCCTTGCCTAACCCCCTTGGTACATTTAAATTCAAAAGTAGGAGACCCGTTAACCAATACCGAAGAACTAGCCGAGGCTAGAACCCCTTTAATCCATTTGCACCATATCGAAGGGAAACCCATTTGCCCCATGACATCAAGAAGAAAGTTCCAACTAACATTATCATATGCCTTTTCAAAATCAATTTTTAGGAGGAAAGCTTTTTTTTTTTTACTTTTTTGATCCAAGCCAATATTTCATTTAGCATTAAGGGACTATGGAGAATGTACCTACCATTAAGGAACGTCGTCTGATTTTCCGAGACGATAGAGCCAATAACCTTCTTAAGGCGATTCGTAAGGATTTTTGAAATTGTTTTGCTTATCACCCCGTTCAGGTTTATCGGTCTATAGTCTTTCAGGCCCACCAGATTCTTATTTTTTGGGATAAGAGTAATGAATGAAGAGCTACAACCCGCTGAACTAGAGCCTTTACTTTAAAAATAATCTAACATGTTGGTGATATCAATCTCAAACAAATTCCAGTACCTTTTGATGAATTTGAAATTAAACCCGTCTGGCCCCGGAGCTTTATCTGCCCCACACTCGAAAACAACACTTTTGATTTCTTCTGCCCTGAAAGGAATCGTAAGAGAAGCCGCATCAACCTCCGATAATCTCCTCATGTTGTTACACGTAAGTTTAGGTCTGTTATCAATCTTTTCCTCGAACACCTTTTTGAAGAATCCCATAATCTCTTTTTTAACCAAGGAAGGTTTTGTCATCCACTCACCTTCAATCAACAGCCCCGGAATATTATTATTTGCACGTCTACTATTGATGTGCTCTTCAATCTCCTTAAGGTCTTTGTTTAAGATCTTTGATTATGTGCTCTTCAATCTCCTTAAGGTCTTTAAGACATTCCAGTTTAGCCCACATCTCTTCTTTAGACAGATCTTTTCCTTCTGCCAACTCGTCCAGTTTTTCTAGATCTTGCTTAAGCGCCAATTCCCTTTCTAATCTAAATAGTGATCACATTTAAAAATTCTCTAAATTTATGGGAATTGAAATCAATTAAATCAATCAATCAATAATGAACTAAATAAAAGAGTTAGTAAATTGTGAGGATGCTCACAACATGACACGTGGCAAAGGTAGACTTAGTAATTGAAAAGTGACAAAAATCAAAGAAAGGGCTTGAAAACCATCCACATATACTTTATTTTTATTTATAAGTATAAAGATAAATATAATGTGCTAATAAAAAAATAAAGCGTAGTAGCATTCACACTGGTGTTGTTAGCTACAAGAACAAACAAACTTAATTATTAATGTTGGCTGAGGATGGATTTGTATTAGACATGGTTTCTTTAAAACAAATTTCTCATATTCGTGAAACCACTTTTTAAGGTAAGCACGCAGAATAGTAGTTGTACTCACACGTCCACGATGATACCCGATTCTAGGGTGGTCGATCATTTTTCTAAAAAGGAGAATTGGTAGTATGGAAAAATCTAGAGAGTACTTCTCTTTAATTTTTCATAATCATGGCTTGTATTCCTCATGGGACTCGGTTTTGCTTTCAAATCGTCTCGTGGTTCTCGGAAATATATAAGTAGGTTACTTTTGCAGTTGTAACCATCCGAAATTGTTCAATGACCGAACATCATAAAGCTCCCGGTTCGTTAAAAGGTCACTCAGAGGTATAAATTAACATGTTGACGCTTTTAACCCTTCTTTACACAAACATTCAAACGTTTTCACAAACGGCTCCTCATGTCCAACAAATGGCTCAATTGAGAATACGGACACCGTATAAGGTCACTCAGAGGTATAGTTTCAACATGTTGACACTTTTAGTCCCTCCACATTGATACTTTTCACATCTGTCAAAAATAGTCCCCCCTAACCAACTTTAGGCATATTTAGGATTAGGGACACGTGTCAATACATTATTAGACATGATTTAAGAGGTGTTACATGTGCCTTTGTACATACTTTTTTTCTCGCTTTCATTTTGCTTTAAATTTGTTCTTTGGATTCATCATATGTAGTTTGTACGAAGATTGGAATCTGGAAAACATGTCGACTATCGTTGGTGGATGTTTGTCACTACTCTTTTGCTTAGTTTTTGTTTATCTGGTGGATGATGGTGAGGGTAACCTCATCTAAGACTTTTTCCTTATTTGTTATGTTGGCTTTTTTGTTGGCTTTTGGGTTTCGATGAGGTAAGTGGCTTGCATACTTTGTCTATTTAATATATGATGACGTATTTACGGTTTATGTTTACTTTCTTATTGCTTTGAAGATGTTTTTTTATCTAGGCATGACAACAATAGTGGATTTAATGGAGCCACCACTTGCAGCCGATAACCTAAGCCTGTATATGTATTTACATAATGTTAATCAGTAACATCTACTTTGATTGTTGATTGTATTATTGCCTTTTTGGGTTCTAATTGCCTAACTACGTTATTCCTTTTACTTTGGGGATTTACAGAGTATTATGATGATGATGATGATGATGAGGAGGAGGAGGAGGAGGAGGAGGAGGATGAGGATGATGATGATGATGATTGTAACAACCCGCATTCGAAAGTCAAAGTCAAAAGTAAAGATTGAAGGCAAAGGAAGAAAAGATTGCTAATTGCGATCTGTCACTCCTTGCTCAATTACTGTTTTGACTTCTTTGACTTGTAATCGAATCTATTTATTTATTAGCTTTAGTTGTATTATGTGGAGTATCTATTAATAATCGAGGTTTAATCGTATATTAATCGCATGTTTAATCGACTTATCGTTTATCGCTATCGCATCGCAACTCGAATTATGTGTTCTGGATATTGTTTTACGTGTGTGCCATTTATGTGTTACTTGTGCATGTTATGTTTATGTTGAGGTGTTAATCGCAATCAGAATCGCAAATGCTAAACGCAAGTTAATTATTGTGATTGTATGTTAGATATAGTAGTTATGTTATTTGTGTAACTAATGGATAATACTATCGCATCGCTCGCTCGAATTGCATCGCAACGCTCAACACGTGAATCGAAACGACAAAACTCATCGCGCCGAACACCTGGATCGAGTGGACAACCGATCGAGTGGCCATCCGATCGGGTTGTCATCCGATCGAGTTGTCACCCGATCGGGCTGCCACCCGATCGACCCGACACTTCACCACTTTCCTTTTTGGGAAACCCTATAAATACCCACCTGTCACATCATTTGTGATGTGACAGCTCCTTGTTCAACCAGCCACACGTCAGCACTCATTTCTCTCGATTTCTCTCGATTCTTGTAAGTTTTCAACCTAAATCTTGTACTTCTATGATCTACACGCACTTCTTCATCATTTTCACCTTTGAATCTTAACTTTTAACCGTGAAATCACCGGATTTGAGGTGTTCTAGGGTGATGTCATCATGGAGTTCTTATGAACTTCAAAGTTTGGCTTCATTCCACCAAGAACAACTTAGATCTGAAGGATTTCCACAAGATTAATCAATGTTTTCACATAGATCTACACAAATTCATGGTTAAAGGATTGAAAGAAGGTTTTCCAACTTTCTTTCAACTCTTTTACACTCAATGCACTCAAAACCGATAGAATCGGAGCTCGTTCTGATCTTCTACTCTTTCTTAGTGATTGGTTGGTTCAAGATCTGAATTCTATCCGAGAGATAACTGATTTCGGGTTTGAACATGAACAATCATCTTGAACCGTGAACCGGTCGGACTAGGGTGGTTCCTGTTCGATCGGATCACTTGGGTCGAGATGGGGTTTCGGTTGTTTAAGCAAGATATCGTAACGCCTCGTTCAAAACTGCCAAACTTCAACAAAATCAAGTGCCAAGACGATCAGGTCGTCGGGACGGGTTGCCGTCCGATCGGATTGCTATCCGATCGACCGGCCATCCGATCGGGTTGCACTTGGTTCCACACTTAAACTTTTAATTCAAACTTTCAAGGTGTGGACGTCGAACAGATTGCCGTCCGATCGGATTGCCATCCGATCGAACGACCATCCGATGATGTGACATTTGGGACTTTGGTACTTAATTAATTTTCAACATGTTCAATGCATACGGATTGCCACCCGATCGGATAGTCATCCGATCGAGTGACCGTCCTGCTGTGAACTTGTTCTCAACTAAGAAGCCTCGCCAATCGGATCGCCGTCCGATCGAACGACCGTTCGATCGATCGACCTGAAGGGTAGAAATACTTCTCTATTTTCAAAATGCTATAATGAAAACTTCAAAAGGCAAACCATCATACACAAACACATCCTTACCAAACGAGGTGTTAATCCAATCGAATGGCCATCCGATCGGATGACCATCCGAACGAATTGACATCCGATCGACTGGCCATCCGATCGGATTGCCATTCGATACTTGGTTACTTCTCACCGTTTCACGCGCCGCTCATTGTTTCTGCTATTGTTAACTGTTCAGGCTAATCTCTCAAGTGCTCCCTTAAATCCAAGGCAATGTTTATTAAGTTAAACGCTATCTGTGAGAATGCTCGATCCCTTTTTGCTTTATGTACTTTTGGGTGGTACATACGTTACTTATTCTAAATCACATCAAACACACAACGCAAACACTATTTATACGCTGACCGTTAATGCATGTTATACGTGACTTGATGAATGCCTGTTTGTTATGTTTACACATTGATTGCTATCTACCTACCTTAGCAACGATAGTACTATAGTTTGGACTCAGCACATGTTCACTCAGGGGTTGTTAAGGACAATACTTCACGTGTTCGCAGTGGTGAACATGTGATGCGCACTCGCTACTCGCAGTCAACTCACAGTTGTAGGATCGGATTCCGACCTAAACGAGTCGTTTGGAAGAGTTCTAGTCCGTTTCAAAGGCGGAAACAGAGAAACGGATGATAAAACAGCTTGTTTCACACTTTAATCCTCTTTTATATTGAATTGACACTGTTTACAATCGAAAGAAAAACCGGCAGCACCTCGGTATCTTGTTCTGGCAAACGTTACAAATGACAATCCAACTAACCTATATATAGAGTTATGATTTCGCTTGAAGCTTTACAAGCGAAATCTACATGTTGACAATTGAAGCGAAATCTAACAATATGATTGGACCATTCAAGCGAAATTAATCAAATACATGAATCTGTTGTGAAAATGTTTTGTCTTCTAGTGAGTGATGTCATTGGTGATGTCATACTCATGATGTCATCATGACATCATTCTTGATCAACTTCGCAACGAACCGAGACTCGACATAAGACGAAGACGACAGATGAATGCATCAACAACAGTCATTAGTATTGATAGGATCTTTGTCGATAACTTACATGCTTCACATTATACGTTGTACATGCCGGTTATGCGTAAACGATTTCGAACTCTACTATGCTATATCAAACTTGTATGCTCGCCTTTACACTATGTGTATTGACCTCTATTTTAACTTATGTGACAGGTGTTTGAATGCATAGGATGTTGCTTACCTGCTTTGTGGAATCAAGCAGGACCGAGAGTCTAGAAACAAAGACAATTTATTTTGATATTCAATCTGAGTTGTCGGACGATCAGGTCGTTGGGACGGGTTGCGTCCGATCGAATTGCCATCCGATCAGGTTGCACTTGGTTCCATACTTAAACTTTTTATTCAAACTTTCAAGGTCTAGACGTCTAACGGATTGTCGTCCGATCGGATTGCCATCCGATCGAACGACTATCCGATGATGTGACATTTGGGACTTTGGTACTTAATTAATTTTCAACATGGTCAATGCATACGGATTGCTACCCGATCTGATAGTCATTCGATCGAGTGACCGTCCTGTTGTGAACTTGTTCTCAACTAAGAAGCCTCACCAATCTGATCGCCGTCCGATCGAACGACCGTTCGATCGATCGACCTGAACGGTGGAGATACTTCTCTATTTTCAAAATGCTACAACGAAAACTTCAAAAGGCAAACCATCATACACAAACACATCCTTACCAAACGAGGTGTCAATCCAATCGAATGGCCATCCGATCGGACGACCATCCGAACGGATTGACATCCGATCGACTGGCCATCCGATCGGATTGCCATCCGATCGGATTGCCATCTGATACTTGGTTACTTCTCACCGTTTCACGCGCCGCTCATCATTTATGCTATCGTTAACTGTTCAGGCTAATCTCTCAAGTGCTCCCTTCAATCCAAGGCAATGTTTATTAAGTTAAATGCTCTCTGTGAGTATACTCGATCCCTTTCTGCTTTATGCACTATTGGATGTTAGATACGTTACTTATTCTAAATCACATCGAACACACAATGCAAACACTATTTATACACTGACCGTTAATTCATGTTATACGTGACTCGATGAATGCCTGTTTGTTATGTTCACACATTGATTGATGTCTACCTGCCTTAGCAACGATAGTACTATAGTTTGGACTCAGCACCTGTTCTCTCAGGGGTTGTTAAGGACAATACTTCACGTGTTCGCAGTGGTGAACATGTGATGCGCACTCGCTACTCGCAGTCAACTAGCAGTCATTGGTATTGATAGGATCTTTGTCGATAACTTACATGCTTCACATTATACGTTGTACATGCCGGTTATGCGTAAACGATTTCAAACTCTACTATGCTATATCAAACTTGTATGCTCGCCTTTACACTATGTGTATTGACCTCTATTTTAACGTATGTGACAGGTGTTTGAATGCATAGGATGTTGCTTACCTGCTTTATGGAATCCAGTAGGACCGAGAGTCTAGAAACAAAGACAATTTATTTTGATTTTCAATCTAAGTTGTCGGAACAGTTTTATTTGTTTTAGAGATATCTATGTCTGTAGTAACTTACTTGCTCAATAGGTTATGGTATGGGACCTAATGTTAACTATTCGGTAAAGTAGTTGTTATGGAATTTCTCATGAACAATCTGTTTCGCTCAGTGCCATGCCCCGATGTTTCCATCATCGGTTGGGGTGACAATGATGGTGTGTTTAAATCTGTTGGCATTAGCAACTGATGCATTTTTGTTGTTTTGGGTAATATGTTGTTAGACTCTATGCAGAATTGCGTTTGCTCTGTTGATTTGTTATTTTCCTTATCCCCTACCCAATTAGGTACGTATTTTAGATTGACTACGTGTGCCGGAGTTGATTACATCATGGTAAGCTTAGTACTTAGGTTTTTGTTAATTGTCTTTCCTTATGGCAACGAGAAATTTCTTATTATTTTGGTAGATCAACTGGGATAAACATTTTCAAGATATTCGGTGTTTTTTTTGTATCAACCAATGCGCATAACCGCTGATTAAACCCTTTTGTCATGTGCCTGCACCGGATGGAACCGGTAGTGGGAAAAAAGAACTGCCACAAATACATAATGCTAATGCTTTTGTAGTACACAAAAGGCTTATTGTTTTTGTAAAAGTGTTATTTGTAACAACTTTGCTTTATACCATGTTAATTTAAGAGATTTACGCGCATTTTTTGTTGTACTCTTTGCTTTCTTCGTTTTTCTTACTTGTTGAGTTATATTGTATTATATTTTGTATGAAAGTGTCATGTATTACAAAGTAAAAATACCTAACGACAGTTAGCGGTTCGTCTATGTTACAAAAAGTCCATGATCAGTGTGTCTGCAGTGCAACACGAACGAGTATAACTCTAGCTGATATAGAAAATGAATAATAATTTTTTTATATTTAAAGACTCGTTGTAGCATCTCTATTTTTTTTCTTTATTTAAGGGAACCGGATGAAGAAAGGATTTAGATATATTTTTTCTTTTATCATTCTCTATATTTTTTTATAAATTTTAAAGACACAATACTTTTAGATAATTAGATGTTTTAATGTGAATGGTCTTAGTGATATAATTTGCCTAAATTTTTACATTTGTATAGAAACTAAGAATCATATAATCACAACTTATACATCGAGTATTCATAATGGAATCGTCATCCCCATTCATATTGCTAATTATGCTGAAGGGTGTGGTTGGAGCCCCCAAGTGTAACAACCCGACTTTGCGAAGTCAAAGTCAAAGTACAAGTCAAAGTTAAGAAAGGTCAACGTTCAGACCTGTCATTTGTTACTTAACTATTACTTGTACTCTCGAACCCCGATAATCGATACTTTAGTTGACGCTGTTTTATACTACGATTTGTAATATGTGAAGTAACAATGCGCTAAACGTAATTAAAAGCCATTCTACCTAAATGCTAATCACATCGCTATCGCATCGCAACTCGAAACACAGTTATTGGTATTGATTCTATGTGTGTGTGTTATTATGTGCTTACTTGTGTGTGCCTTACACTGATTTCAACATGAATCTAAACATTTTTCAAGTGTTCCAAACTTTTCTTCAAACATCCTTCACTTTTTTATCAAACATCGATGGAATCTTGACTTGTTCGGGTGTTCCACTCATTCTCTAGTGGAGAACCGATCTGAGAACGGATTCTACTGAGGAGACGACTGATTTCCGGGTTGAATATGAAACTCCATCAAGAACAGTTGGTTCGGATCGAACGGGGTGATTCCCGTCCGAGCGGATGAGTTGGACTTGATGAGACTTCCGTTGCTTAAAACACCGTCATACCGTCTTGGGTAAACTGCAAAACTTTTCAACTTAGGTGATTTTACCAAGTTCTCAAACAAAACAGTCGCTCAATCGAATAGCCATCCAATCGGACGACCATCCGATCGAACGGCTATTCGACCAGGTGATTGGTAAATTTCAACACTTTAAACAATTTTCAAAACTTCAAAGAATATCAGCTTTAAGCGAATAGCCATCCTACCGAACGGTCATCCGCCCGGATGACCATCCGACCGGATGACTGGACATATAGAGATATTTCACACTTTTCAAAATGCTACAACAAAAACCTCAAAGTTCAATGCTTTTCACAAACACACTCTTTCCAACGAATGACCCTTCGACCAAATGGTCATCCGTCCGGACGGTCATCCGATCGGATCACCACTCGTCACTCATGTCACACCCCAACCGATGGCAGAAACATCGGGCTGCGGCACTGAGCGAAACAGATTATCCATGAGTATCCATAACAACTATTAATTACCAGATATTTAAAACGTCATGTCCCATACCATAACATATCTAAGTAAAACAATTATTACAAATAATTGTCTCATAAACAAATACTGATCCGACAACTCATATTTCAAATAAGATAGTTTGTTTGTTTGTTTCTAGACTCTTTCCTAGCCTCGATTTCATCACACAGCAAACAAGGCGTCCTAGCATCTTAAGCACTTGCCACATATGTTAAAGTAAAAGTCAATACACATAGTGTAAAGGTGAGCATACAAGTTTGATAACAGCATAATAGAGTTCGAAATCGTTTACGTATAACCAGCACATACAACGTGTGATGTGAAGCACGTAAGTTATCGACATGATCCTATCAACACCAATGACCGCGGGTTGACTGCGCAAGGCAGTTCGTAACACATATTCACCACTGCGAATCATGTGATTAATAGTCCTTAACAACCCCTGAGTGAACAGGTGCTGAGTCCAAACTATAGTACTATCGTTGCTAAGGCAGTAGACAACAATCTATGTGTAAACATAACAAACAAGCATTCATCGAGTCATGTATAACATGCGGTAGCGGTTAGCGTTAAAGTATTGCGTAGTGTGTTCGATGTGATTTAGAATAAGTAACGTATGTAACACCCAAAAGTGCATAAAGCAAAAAGGGTTCGAGTATACTCACAGCGATAGAGTTAATGGATTGAAGGGAGCGCCAAAGCGGAATTAGCCTGAACAGTTAACGATAGCATAGGCAAAAGTTGGCACGTAAAACCGTGTAGGTGTACCAAGGATCGGATGGCAATCCGATCGATGGCCAGTCGATCGGGTCGCAATCCGTTCGGATGGTCATCCGATCGGATGGCCATTCGATTGGATTGACTCCTCGTTTGGTGAGTGATGTGTTTGTGTATGATGGTTTGTACTTTGAAGTTTTCGTTGTAGCAATTTAAAAATAGAGAAGTATCCCTACCTTTTAGGTTAGTCGATCGAACGGTCGTTCGATCGGGCAGCAATCCCGATTAGCGAGACTTCTCAGTTTGAGAACAAGTTCACAGTAGGACGGTCACTCGATCGGATGGCTATCCGATCGGGTGGCAATCCGTACGTACTGAACATGTTGAAAATTGTTTAAGTATCTTAGTCCCAATCGTCACACGATCGGACGGTCGCTCGATAGGATGGCAATCCAATCGGGCGGTAATCTGTTCAACGTTCAGATCCTTTATATGTTTGAATAAAAGTTTAAGTATGGAACCAAGTGCAATCCGATCGGATGGCCAGTCGACCGGATGGCAATCCGATCGGATGGCAATCCGATCAGACGACAATCCGTTCTGACGGTCTGATCGTCCTAACACTTGTTTCTGTTTGAAGTGTTGTAGCTTTGAACGAGACGTTTTGATATCTCGCTTGAACAACAGAACCCTAATCTCGGCCCAAGTGACCCGACCGAACATGAATCACCCTAGTCCGACCGGTTCACGGTTCGAGTCAGTAGTTCATGTTCAAACCCGAAATCAATATCTCTCCCGGATAGAATTCAGATCTGGAACTAATGCATCACTAAGAATGAGTAGAAGATCAGAACAAGCTCCGATTCTATCGGGGTTGAGTACATTGAGTGTAAAAGAGTTGAAAGAAAGTTAGAAAACCTTCTCTCAATCCTTTTAGCCATGAATTCGTGTAGATTTAAGTGTAAACATTGATAAATGTTGTGGAAATGCTTCAGATCTAAGTTGTTCTTGGTGGAATGAAGCCAAACATTGAAGTTCATGAGATCTCCATGATGACATCATCCTAGAACACCTCAAATCCGGTGATTTCACGGTAAAAAGTTAAGATTCAAAAGATAGAAAGGTGTAGGAGTGCGTGTAGATCAAGAAAGTACAAAATTTAGGTTGGAAACTTACAAGAATTGAGAGAAATCGAGAGAAATAGAGCTTGAGTGCGGCTGGGTCGAGTAGAGAGCTGTCACATCAAGGGATGTGACATGTGGGGTATTTATAGGGTTTCCTAAAAAGGAAAGTGAGGAAAAAGGTTGGTCGATGAGGTGGCAGTCCGATCGGGTGGCAACTCGATCGGATGGCAACCCGATCGGATGGCAACCCGATCGGATGGCCACTCGGTCGGTTGGCCACTCGATCCATGAGTCCGGCGTGATGAGTTTTGCCGTTTCGATTCGCATGTTGAGCGTTGCGAGGCGATTTGAGCGAGCGATGCGATAGTACTTTCCATTAGATTACTTTTAATCCCAACTACTATATCTAACATTCAATCACTATAATTGACTTGCGTTTAGCGTTTTCGATTCGATTGTGATGCGATTGGTTTGCGATTGCGATTTACACCTCAACATAACATAGCATGCACAAGTAACACATAAATAGCACACACACGTAACAATATCCAGAACACACAATTCGAGTACGGGTGCGATAGCGATAAACGATAAATCGATTAAACATGCGATTAATATGCGATTAAACCTCGATTATTAACAAGTACTCCACATAATACAACTAATGCGATAAAATAAATAGACTATCTACAAGTCAAAGAAGTCAAAATAGGAGTTGAGCAAGGAGTGACAGATCGCAATTAGCAATCGTGTCTTCCTTTGACTTCAATCTTGACTTTGACTTTGACTTTCGAAACACGAGGTGTTACAGCCTCCCCTTCTTAAGGGAATTTTCTCCCGAAATTAGGCCGAAGCCGTAACAAACAACTGCGGGTACTTCGCCTTCATGTCGCTTTCGAGTTCCCAAGGGAACTCTACGCCTCGTTTGCCTTCCCATCGGACCTTCACAATGGGAATGCGCGAGCGTCGGAGCTGCTTGGTTTGGCGGTCCATGATTTCGACAGGCTTTTCCACGAAGTTTAATGTTTCGTTTACTTGGAGATCCTCGAGTGGTACATGTAAATTATGCTCAACTAAGCACTTTCTGAGGTTTGAAACGTGGAAAGTCGGGTGGACGTTGTTAAGTTCCTCCGGTAGTTCGAGTCTGTAAGCCACTTTTCCGATCCTTTCCAGAATCTTAAAGGGTCCCACGTATTGGGGCGCGAGCTTTCCTCTCTTGCCGAATCTGACCACGCCCTTCCAAGGTGACACCTTTAGGAGTACATTGCCGCCAACGTCAAATTCGAGGGGCTTGCGTCGTCTATCGGCGTAACTTTTCTGATGACTCCGAGCTTTCAGTAGAATGTCTCGAATTTGGAGGATTTTGTCAGTCGTTTCTTGCAATAGCTCAGGACCGGTTAATTGGGAGTGCCCGATCTCGTGCCATACAATAGGCGATCGACATCTTCTTCCATACAATTCCTCAAATGGTGCCATTTGAATGCTGGAATGATAACTGTTATTGTACGAGAATTCGACTAAAGGTAAGTATGCGTCCCAATTACCACCGAAATCTATGACACATGAACGGAGCATGTGTTCAAGGGTACGAATCGTTCTTTCAGTCTGACCATCGGTTTGGGGATGGAATGCCGTACTTACATTAAGCACAGTACCGAGAGCAGATTGAAATGTCTCCCAAAGACGCGAGGTAAACCGAGCATCGCGGTCAGAAATGATGTCGCGAGGCATCCCATGTCGACAAATGATCTCTTTGGTGTAGATTCGGGCTAATTTTTCTACCTTGTAGTCTTCCCATATTGGCAGAAAGTGAGCAGATTTACTCAATCGGTCAACGACAACCCAGATGCTGTCGTGACCTGTGGGCGTGCGCGGAAGTTTCGTTATGAAGTCCATAGCTATACTCTCCCACTTCCACATGGGGATCTCAGGTTGAACGAGTAAGCCAGAGGGTCTTTTGTGCTCAGCCTTGACTTTCGAGCAAGTCAGGCATTTCAAAACATAGAGGGCGATATCTCTCTTCATGCCCAGCCACCAGTACTTGTAGCGTAGGTCCTGGTACATCTTGTCGGCACCAGGATGAATATAATACCGGGATTTGTGGGCTTCATCCATCAAAATCTATCGTAAATTGGTCTGCTTAGGAATCCAAATTCGGTCCAGATAATGGAATATCCTATTCGACTTATTCTCTAGTTGGGCTCCATCGTTGAGAATCCTTTCCTTCTTTAATGTGCGTTCATTAAAGCAGGCATGTTGAGCTTCGCGAATGAGGGTTTTAAGATCATATTGGGCTTGAACATTATGGGCATTGTGCAAATAACTCCGTCTGGTGAGAGCGTCGGCAATGGCATTTGCTTTGCCAGGATGATAACGAATCTCACAGTCATAATCGTTGAGAAGTTCTACCCACCGGCTTTAACGCATATTTAGCTATTTCTGGTCAATGATATGTTGTAGGCTCCTATGATCGGTGAAGATCGTACACTTAATACCATAAAGGTAGTGTCGCCAATTCTTTAACGCAAACAACTGCGCCTAGCTCGAGGTCGTGGGTTATATAGTTCTTCTCATGGATCTTGAGCTGACGAGATGCATAAGCAATAACCTTGTCTCGTTGCATGAGAACACAATCAAGGCCAAGGTTCGAAGCATCATAATAGACGATAAAGTCATCGTTTCCGTTTGGTTAAGTGAGAACAGGAGCATTGCAAAGCATGTGCTTGAGGGTTCGAAAGGTAGTCTCTTGTCCAGTTCCCCAAACAAAAGGTATATCTTTGTGTGTGAGAGAGGTGAGCGGCACATCGATTTTTGAGAATCCTTCGATAAATCGGTGATAATAGCCCGCTAGTCCGAGAAAAGAACGGACTTCAGACGGGTTCTTGGGTGTGACCCAACTCTTGACAGCTTCGATCTTCGCAGGATCGACGTGAATACCTTGACTATCGACAATGTGACCAAGGAATTGAACCTCCACCAGCCAAAATTCACACTTGGAGAATTTGGCATAGAGTCGATTCCCCCAGAGTAGCTCGAGAACCAAACGTAGATGTTACGCGTGTTTGGATTTTGACTTGGAATAGATCAGGATATCATCGATGAACACGATGACGAAGCGGTCGAGAAAAGGTTTACACACGCGTTTCATCAGATCCATAAAAACCGCGGGTGCGTTGGTTAAACCAAAAGGCATAACAACGAACCCGTAGTGGCCGTATCGAGTGCGAAAAGCGGTTTTGGGAATATCCTCCTCTTGTATGCGTAACTGGTGGTAGCCTGAGTGTAAATCGATCTTGGAGAAACACGTAGCACCTTGTAACTGGTCAAACAAATCATCGATGCGAGGCAGAGGGTAACGATTCTTGATCGTCAGCTTATTCAATTCCCGATAGTCGATGCACATCCGGAACGACCCATCCTTCTTTTTGACGAAAAGGAATGGTGCGCCCCAAGGATAGGTGGTAGGGCGAATGAAGCCTTTGTCAAGCAATTCCTGGAGCTGACTCGAGAGTTCGCGCATTTCGAAAGGAGCGAGTCGATAAGGAGCTCTGGCAACAGGATTTGCTCCAGGAATGAGGTCGATGCGAAAGTCGATATCACGACTCGGAGGTAAACCTGGGAGATCTTTAGGAAAAACATTAGGGAATTCACAAACAACAGGAACGTCTTTCACTTCAGTCTTTCTTTTCTTTTCCTTCTCCGCTACTACAATGTTAGCCAAGAAAGCTCTGTATTCCTTGCGAAGATACTTGCTAGCTTGGATACATGACATGAGCTTGAGGTCTTTCGAGAGAGTTTCACCATACACACACAATTGATCACCATTAGCGAGCAAGAATCGAATTATCTTATCGAAGCAAACAACTTCGGCATGGTTTTCACGAAGAAAGTCCATGCCTATTATGACATCAAAGCTACAGAGTTGCATCGGAATAAGGTCGATAGGAAAGATGTGATTGTTGAGTTCTAGAGTACAATCACGAAGAACAGAGTTGACGGCGACAGTTCTTCCAGTGGCAACTTCAACATCGAACGTTGAGGGGAGATGGGCGCGCTTACGATTGAGGAGCTTTTCAAACTCAAACGATACAAAACAGTTATCAGCTCCAGTATCAAACAAACACAAAGCATAAATACCATTCACAAGGAACATACCATTGACCACGTTGTTGTCAGCCTGAGCCTGGCGCACATTAATGTTGAAAGTTAGAGCACGAGCGGCTTGCTGCTGTTGTTGCTGAGGCTGCTGCTGCTGCTGTTGTTGCTCTTGCTTCACAACCCGATTGGGGTACATGTTTGCGAAGTGGTTGGGATCACCACACGCAAAGTAGACTCTAGCATTGACCGCGGATACAAGAGCTGCTTGTTGCCCTTGAGGAGCATGAAGTAGAGCTTGATGAGCAATAGCTGGAGCTGGTGCTTGTCGAGGCCCTGTACGGCAGTTGGCGGTGAAATGGCCGTACATGTTGCAGTGTATACAAAATCTGCAGGGGATTCCCACTGGGTGGTGATAGGTACAAGTCGGGCAGGCAGGGTGAGGACCAGTATAAGCACGCGTTGCCGGCGGTGCTTGGGTTACCGGTGCCACGACCTGGCGGTGTTGAGTTGTTGTTACAGCACAGTTGTTGTTGCTTGAGTTGTTGTTGTTCTTCCTCTTGCGACGAGAGGCCTTTGAAGACTGCAGAGTGGCGGCGGTTTCAGCGGTTGGTGTGGTGGTAGCTTGATGTAGATTCTTGGCGGCTTTATCCCAGTAGCCAGACTTGACTCGCTTGTCGTTTATTTCAGCGGTAAGCAGGTAAGTTTCCTCGATTGTTGCTGGCTTTGAAGCTTGCACAAAATCTGTGACACAATCGTCAGGACAACCATTCTGGCACAGGGTGACCTCGATCGAATCAAACCATTGGAATAAGGCTGTAGGACCATCTTCGCCAGTAAATTATTTCGGTCCGCAAGCTTTAAACTGCTTGAAGCTAAAAGCAGCCTTAGGGGTTTCAGTCCTGGACTCTTCAGAAGATTTGCTCACATTTTCGTACAGTTCACTGACGATCAGAGGAACAACTTTCGCCATTTTCTTAGTGATCGTAGCGGTGAGGCGTTTATCGGCCTGCTTTCGGCGAGCAGCTTGAGTAGCGCGAGATCCAGATGACGACATTGTCTGCAACAGACATCGCCACAGGACTCAACACAAATTTCGATTATTCCTAGTATAGTCTAGCGATTACCATAAAGCTCAGGAACACGTATCCACATAAGCACATAATCACATAGGCACATAAACACATAGGCACATAAACACATAAGCACATATTCACGTAGAGCACAGAAACACATAGACACGTAAGGCACAGAAACACATGAGGCATTCAGAATACAGAAACCTAGCTATATGTTGCACGTATTCCCTATCCTTCACAGCACGTATAACGATTAATTTTAGCGATTGCGAGTATCGAGCAGCGGTTGCGAACAATGACCAATGATTTGTGGGCGTATTGAGATAGATGTGTAGTGTGAGTTGTGCGTGTTGGTCGAAATAAACAGCGAAAATGAATAAACCACCAAAATCGAAACGTATAATCACTTAAAACACATAAATTCTACATAAAATCGACAAATATCAGAGTCAGCAGTTGCGGGCTCAGAATCAAAACAAATAGAAATAGAGAGTAGATTTTCTTGGGTGTGATAGACGTTGACTATCCAAAGTGGTCTGACTATTCACAAGGGCTTGTAAGTGCACAGCCTTCGGGACTGTGCTCTCACCTCGAATTTGGGCGAATGGCACACAATCCTTCCAGTTTGGTGTGACTTCAAGTCGTTGGCGTCCGTCGAGACTTTGGTGAGAGCGTTGTAAAACCACATTTAAGAGTAGAACGAGTCATCAAGGTTCGGGTTTCACCCATAACTTAGCGACTATATTCCTGCTGGTGTGATAAAACCACGAGATTGATAAGGAGATTTGCGTCGAAGTATGGATTTCACTCCTGATTCAACGCAAATTCTCATGTTTTTATAGTAAAAATAGCAATTCGAACGAGTAATTTGGTCGAGAGTTTGCGGTTTTCACACCTATTCTTAACCAGATCATTCCTTTGTGTGTGAAGTCAACCTTAGGAAAGGCTGATCTTGCGCGCAAGTGTGTAGTGTACAGCGAGTTTGAGCGAGAAATAGCGAGTAAGCTCGTACAAAACCCCTACCGGGTATGCAAAAGTCGGTCTGTTGGTACTTAGACTATAGACTAGGTCGTTCTAAGACATCAACCCGGACTAGGTCGAGTCTTGCCTAATTCCCTATAGTTATGGCTCTGATACCAATCTGTCACACCCCAACCGATGGCGGTAACATCGGGGCGCGGCACTGAGCGAAACAGATTGTCCATGAGTATCCATAACAACTATTAATTACTAGATATTTAAAACGTCATGTCCCATACCATAACATATCTAAATAAAATAGTTATTACAAATAATTGTCTCATAAACAAATACTGATCCGACAACTCATATTTCAAATAAGATAGTTTGTTTATTTGTTTCTAGACTCTTTCCTAGCCTCGATTTCATCACACAGCAAACAAGGCATCCTAGCATCTTAAGCACCTGCCACATACGTTAAAGTAAAAGTCAACACACATAGTGTAAAGGTGAGCATACAAGTTTGATAATAGCATAATAGAGTTCGAAATCGTTTACGCATAACCTGCACGTACAACGTGTGATGTGAAGCACGTAAGTACATCCGATTGGCGAGACTTCTCAGTTTGAGAACAAGTTCACAGCAGGACGGTCACTCGATCGGATGGCAATCCGTACGTACTGAACTTGTTGAAAATTGTTTAAGTATCTAAGTCCCAAACGTCACATGATCGGACGGTCGCTCGATCGGATGGCAATCCGATCGGGCGGTAATCCGTTCAACGTTCAGATCCTTGATATGTTTGAATAAAAGTTTAAGTATGGAAACAAGTGCAATCCGATAGGATGGCCGGTCGATCGGATGGCAATCCGATCAGACGACAATCCGTTCTGACGGTCTGATCGTCCTAACACTTGTTTCTGTTTGAAGTGTTGTAGCTTTGAACGAGATGTTTTTATATCTTGCTTGAACAACAGAACCCTTATCTCGGCCCAAGTGACCCGACCGAACAGGAATCACCCTAGTCCGACCGGTTCACGGTTCGAGTCGGTAGTTCATGTTCAAACCCAAAATCAATATCTCTCCCGGATAGAATTTAGATCTGGAACTAATGCATCACTAAGAATGAGTAGAAGATCAGAACAAGCTCCGATTCTATGAGATTTGAGTGCATTGAGTGTAAAAGAGTTGAAAGAAAGTTGGAAAACCTTCTCCCAATCCTTTTATCCATGAATTCGTGTAGATTTAAGTGTAAACATTGATAAATGTTATGGAAATCCTTTAGATCTAAGTAGTTCTTGGTGTAATGAAGCCAAACATTGAAGTTCATGAGATCTCCATGATGACATCATCCTAGAACACCTCAAATCTGGTGAATTCACGGTTAAAGTTAAGATTAAAAAGATAGAAAGGTGTAGGAGTGCGTGTAGATCAAGAAAGTACAAGATTTAGGTTGGAAACTTATAAGAATTGAGAGAAATCGAGAGAAATAGAGCTTGAGTGCGGCTGGGTCGAGTAGAGAGCTGTCACATCAAGTGATGTGACATGTGGGGGTATTTATAGGGTTTCCTAAAAAGGAAAGTGAGGAAAAAGGTTGGTCGATCGGGTGGCAGTCCGATCGGGTGGCAACCCGATCAGGTGGCAACTCAATTGGATGGCAACCCGATCGGATGGCCACTCGGTCGGTTGGCCACTCAATCCATGAGTCCAGCGCGATAAGTTTTACCGTTTCGATCCGCGTGTTGAGCTTTGCGAGGCGATTTGAGCGAGCGATGCGATAGTATTTTCCATTAGATTACTTTTAATCCCAACTACTATATCTAACATACAATCACTATAATTGACTTGCGTTTAGCGTTTTTTATTCGATTGCGATGCGATTGGTTTGCAATAGCGATTTACACCTCAACAAAACATAACATGCACAAGTAACACATAAATAGCACACACACGTAACAATATCCAGAACACACAATTCGAGTTGCTGGTGTGATAGCGATAAACGATAAATCGATTAAACATGTGATTAATATGCGATTAAACCTTGATTATTAACAAGTACTCCACATAATACAACTAATGCGATAAAATAAATAGACTATCTACAAGTCAAAGAAGTCAAAACAGGAGTTGAGCAAGGAGTGACAGATCGCAATTAGCAATCTTGTCTTCCTTTGACTTCAATCTTGACTTTGACTTTGCTGGATGTCATGGAATTAAGGTAGGGGAGTCTAGAAACGTCACATTTAAATCTGAGTTGTCGGAACAATTATTTGTCTTTGAGAACTATGTCTGTAATAACTGCTTTACTTTATATGTTATGGTATGGGACATGACGTTAAATATTTGGTAATTTTAGTTGTTATGGATTCTCCTTGACAATCTGTTTCGCTCAGTGTCGTGCCCCGATGTTTCCGCCATCGGTTGGGGTGTGACAGATTGGTATCAGAGCCATAACTATAAGGAATTAGGCGAGACTCGACCTAGTCCGGGTCGATGTCTTAGAAACGACCTAGTCTATAGTCTAAGTACCAACAGACAGACTCGTGCAAACCCAGTAGGGGTTTTGTACGAGCCTACTTGATACTCTCGCAACAACTTGCTGGAAACTACTTAGCTTTTCCTAAAGCTAACACATCGCACACACATTTTCGAAGACACTCGCATGAGACAATTGAGCGATCTTGTCGAGAATAGGCGTGAAAACCAAGAACTCTCGACAGGATTACTCGCTCTACGCACACTTTTACTATAAAACACGAGAATTTGTATTGAGTCAGGAGTGAAATACATATCTCGACAAAAATTCTCCCTATCTCTCTCATGGTTTTACCACATAAACAGGAATACAGTTATTAAGTTAGGGGTGAAACCCGCATCTTAAGGACTTGTTCCGCCCTCTATTTGGTTTTACAAAACTCTCACCAAAGTCTCGATAGGTTCCAATGACTCAGTCCACGTAGAAACCGAAAGGATGCGTGTCGTTCACCATGTATCGGTGATAGGGCACAGTCTATTAGGCCAAAGAATGTACTCGAAGTCCTTGAGAACAGTCGAATCACTTTGGGCAGTCGATGTCTAAACACCCAGACGATCTGTTTCGATTCTGAGCACGCAATAGCTGACTCTGAGAATTGTCGATTTTATGTGTTTTATGTGGTTTTATGTGTTTTATCTGTTTATTTGCTCGATTTTGGAGGCTTATTCGTTTTTCGCTCATCGCTTTGATAAAAGCGCACAAATCGCACTGAACACATATCTCAATACGCTAACAAATCGCACGCTATACTACTCGCTATGTTACTCGCTAATCGCACTCGCAACACTCGATCGCTTTACGCAGCTGTGAAAGAGAGGTGAATACATGCAAAATATGTAGGTGAAAACATGAAAAAGATAGTTGAAGATGTGCTTACGTGGACTACGTGCTTCTGTGCTTATGTGCCAATGTGTTTATGTGGATTATGTGCCTACGTGACTATGTACCTATGTGTGGACGTGTTCCTGTGCTTTACATAGAGGAGTTTTTAGGTGATACGATGGACTACACTAGATTTAATCGAAATCTCGTCTGAATCATATGACGATGTCTGTTGCAGACAATGTCGTCATTTGGATCTCATACTTCTTGCGCTACCCACCGCAACCACGCTGGCAAACGCATCGCCTCGCTAGTCGCTAAGGAAATGGCTAAGGTCATTCCGCAAATCGTCAGCGAAATTAATGAAATCGGTAGCAAGTCCTCTGAGGAATGTAGGACTGACTCGCCTAATTCTACATTTAGCTTCAAGCAATTCAAGGCATGTGGCCCAAAAGAATTCACTGGTGAAGATGGGCCCAGCACCATGTTTCAATGGTTCGACTCGATTGAAGTCACTCTTCGACAAAGCGGATGTCCAGACAACCTCCGCACTAACGCAACTGGCGTTTTTCAGTCCAGGGCTCTGGACTGGGGGACTGCCGAACGAAACAGGTGAGGTAACGACGCAGCCTATGGACTTTCTTGGGAGGAATTGAAGGAAATCATGATGAGAGAATTATGTCCTCCGCATAAGTTCCAGAAGCTGGAGAACAAGTTTTGGAACATCAAGCAAGAAGGTGGCAACAATGCTGGTCTTACTGCTCGCTTTAAGCAGCTTAGCATCATCAGTCCTGGCCAAGTCTCTACTCCCGACATCACAATCAAGAAATACATTCACGCTTTACCTGATTGTGTTGCTGATTTCGTGCAAGCCGCCAAGACTACTACCATCGAAGAGACTTTCCAACTCGCTGCCGAAATCAATGATAAGCGAGTTCAGGCTGGTTACTTCAAGAACACCACCAAAATTCTCCACCAAGCCACCGCTACTCCCGCTTTTGACACCACCGCATCTCAAGGGTCGAAGTCATCACGCCACAAGTGCAAGAGCAACAACAACAACAAGAACTTTGCTGTAACAGCAAACGCTCCTCACACCGCTACCCCTGCTCAACCCCAGAACCAGAACCGCAAAGTAGCAGCACCAGTCACCAACGCACCGCTGGCTAAGCGTGCGTATACCGGTCCTCACCCACTGTGCATTACTTGTACTTAGCATCACCCAGTTGGGATTGCTTGCCGCTTTTGTGTCCACTGCAACATCTACGGACACTTTACTGCTAACTACCGTACTGGTCCCCGTCAAGCTCAAGTTCAAGCTCCTCCTGCACTGCCAGCTCCTCTCCCCGCTCCTTAGGGCCAACAAGCAGCTCCTGCTCCCGCTGCTCATGCAAGAGCCTGCTATGGATGTGGTGATCCTAACCACTTTGCAAATGTCTGCCCGAACCGAGTGGTGAAGCAAGAGCCACAGCAGCAACCAGTGCAGCAACAACATCAATAGCAGCAGCCTCAGCAGCAGCAGCAACCGGCACAACAAGCAGCCTGCGGCAGAACTTTCAACATCAATGTCTGCCAGGCTCAAGCTGACAACAATGTTGTTAACGGTACGTTTCTTGTCAACGACATTTACGCTTCATGTTTATTTGATACTGGAGCCGATAACTGTTTTGTGTCGTTCGAATTCGAGAAGCTCCTAAACCGTAAACGCGCAAATCTCCCAACGATATTCGATGTAGAAATTGCCACTGAAAGAACCGTCACTGTTAGTTCCATTCTAAGTGATTGTACTCTTGAGCTCAACAATCACGTTTTCCCGATTGATATTATTCCAATGTAGTTTGGTAGTTTTGATATCATAGTAGGCATGGATTTTCTTCGTGAGAATCATGCTGAAGTTGTTTGTTTTGATAAGATGATTCGTTTTTCTCTTGCTAATGGCGACCAACTCTGTGTCTATGGCGAAGTACCTTCGAAGGATCTTAAACTCATGTCATGCATACAAGTGAGCAAGTATCTCCGAAAAGAATACAAAGCTTTCTTAGCACACATCGTAGTAGCGGAGAAGGAAAAGAAAGAGAAGGCAATGGAAAAGGTGCCTGTGGTTCGTGATTTTCCTGCTGTCTTTCCTGACGATTTACCTGGTTTACCCCCGAGTCGTGATATTGATTTTCGTATCGACCTCATTCCTGGAGCAAATCCTATTTCTAAAGCTCCCTATCGCCTCGCTCCGTCTGAAATACGTGAACTTTCGAGTCAGCTCCAGGAATTGCTTGATAAAGGCTTTATCCGCCCTAGCACCTCTCCGTGGGGCGCACCTGTCCTTTTCGTCAAAAATAAGGATGGATCATTCCGGATGTGCATCGATTATAGGGAACTCAATAAGCTAACTATCAAGAATCGCTACCCCTTACCTCGAATCGATGATTTGTTTGATCAATTGCAAGGTGCTACGTGTGTCTCGAAGATCGATTTACGCTCTGGATATCATCAGTTATGAATTCAGGAGGAAGATATACCTAAGATTACTTTTCGAACTCGCTACGGCCACTATGAATTTGTCGTTATGCCCTTTGGATTAACCAACGCACCTGCGGTTTTCATGGATTTGATGAACCGCGTGTGTAAGCCCTTTCTCGACCGCTTCATCATCGTGTTTATCAATGATATCCTTATCTATTCGAAATCGAAAGCCAAACACGCGCACCATCTACGTTTGGTTCTCGAATTACTCCAAGGGAATCGAATCTATACCAAGTTCTCCAAGTGTAAATTTTGTCTAGAGAAGGTTCAATTCCTCGGTCACATCGTTAATAGTCAAGGTATTCAAGTCGATCCCGCGAAGATTGAAGCTGTCAAGAATTGGATTACACCAAAATCACCATTCGAAGTTCGTTCGTTCCTCGGATTGGCGGGCTATTACGGTCGATTCATCGCTGATTTCTCTAAAATCGCCGTCCCGCTTACCTCTCTTAAGCATAAAGACAAGCCTTTTGTTTGGGGAATTGAACAAGAGCTTGGCTTTCAAACTCTCACTCCTATTCTCGCACTACCCGATGGAAACGACGACTTCGTACTCTATTGCGATGCCTCTAACCTTGGTCTTGGTTGCGTTCTTATGCAACGGGACAAGGTTATCTCGTACGTTTCTCATCAGCTCAAGATCCACGAGAAGAACTATACAACCCACGATCTCGAGCTAGGAGCAGTTGTTTTTGAGTTAAAGATTTGGTGACACCACCTTTATGGTACCAAGTGTACGCTCTTCACTGACCATAAGAGCCTGCAACACATCTTGAACCAGAGGGAACTGAATACGCGCCAACGCCGATGGCTTGAACTTCTCAACAATTACAACACTGAGTGTAAGGACCTGCACAAAAATGTCCCAAAACCACTCCGTAAATGGAAACCCGGACCCCTAAAACCCTAAATTTCATGAAAAATCAAGAAAATCAAGTTTTATTAGTATGTCGCGGGCCGCGAAAGACTCAAGAGAAGTCTACGCGGAGCGTGACAGCCTTGCAATTCTCCAGATAAGCTTTAGGGCCACGTGCCAGACACGTGGCAGACCTAGGCCATGACACGGCAGCCCTAGCCATAGCTAGGGTGGCCCTCGAGGGGCATGTAAACCGGCCTTAGGGCCTTCGCTGTGACAACTGTCACTTTTTCGTACATTCTGTACACTAATTGAACAGTAATTTGCGCGTTAATAACTGTGCATGATCTAGTTTATAAGACAAATGAATTTCTGATTACTGTTATATACATACAATGGCATTCCATGTTGCAAGACTTACTACATGCAACACGATATAGTTCTAATAATGCACAGAACAGAATTGGCACCATTATCAGGCAAACTAAAATGCTGACGAAGTTCAGTACATAGACTGACAGTGTTTTGAGGCCCAGTATCAGCCAGAGACTAAGTTCTACACAAGTATAGTGTGTAGGGAAGTAAGGACCACAAAACTGCTTTTCTAGGTGATAGATAAAGTGCCGGAAAGTGCCTAGAACTCACCCAAAGTGCAGAATTCTGCATAACTCAGCAAAAATCAGCTTTTTAACAAGTTTATTACATGCAAAAATATGACTAAATGGTCCTGAATGCTTTCCTAAGTGTCAGGAATTAAAAGTGTCACAAAGGGGTACATAAAGAACACTAAACGGAATAGTTTGACACTTTAACGAACCGGTAACTAACCGAACAACCGGACATTACCCGAAACACCAAAATTATACTAGAAGCACTGTTTTATTATTTCTGAGCTAGTTATGATCCCCGAACACCCTAACACCCACTAAAAATATCAAGTAACTAACACTTATAACTAATACTTGGATTTGGACCTTAATTTAACTAGATGGTTGGAATTTACACTTAGACCCCCCCCCCCCATATATAAGTGGACGGTCATGTGACCCCACCACAATCTTTACATGATTTCCTTAGATCTTCTCGTGATCTTGCAAGATCCATCTTGATCTTCCATGATCTTGCTTGGATTCTCTAAGATTTCTTAAGATCATGTCATATAAACTAATGGATATAAGGAGCTCTAGAGTTCATTCAACTTCACCACAACTCACCTTCTCCTCCTCTCCTCATCACTTGCGGCCGAGAACAAGCACACCCACACCACCACTTTCATCCAATCTTCCATACAATCCATGTATCTACAAAGGTGTTAGAAGGTGCAAGAGGAAGCTTGGTGCTCTTGAAAGTTGAAGGACCTCCATCAATTGCTTTTATCCATCACTTTTATCATCTTCTTCATCAAGTGTTCATCCCTAGCCTTGTGCTAGTAGTAAGACCCTTATGATCTATTGATTCTTCATATTTTGATGGTTAATATATGATGAACAATGTTAAACAAGGTGAACATTAAAAGACATATTCATGAATCTCTTACATAATCTTATAAACATATGAAATCTTGTTGATTTATGATTGTTTGATTCTTGTTGATTAATTATTAGTGTTTGTGATGCTAGACATCATAAGTAACCTACTAGATTGTGATTAAACACATGATCTAGTAAGTTAAAGTGATGATCTTGTGAAAGACCAAGATCACCATGCCGTATGTTTTCATGAACTTGAATAATAAAAGTTGTTTTCATGTAATGATGATTTAAACAAAATACAAGTCTTGTGAATGGATAATTTCTAAAGTAGTTTTCCAAGGAAACCAAGCTAAATCACAAAGATTTACATGAACATTGTTTAAGAGAACTAATCATGTTTCTCGTATTGAAACAAGTATAAGACTACATTGTTTACAAGAAAAATACAAAAGAATGATTTTTGAAAAAATCATATAGTAAGTTGTAAACACCTAAATCTTTCAAGAATGAGATTTTTAAAAGAAATAAACACACTTTAAAGGGGTAACTAAACCCACTAAACATACTACCAAGTTACTACAAGTTTTATGAAAACTCAAGTTCATGATCATTATGTAGATGGCTTTGTTTTAGCACTTGGTAAGTATAGATTGATTGTCAATTGTTTATGATGGTTTTTACTGATCAATAAATCAACAAGATTTAGGTGATCAATAAATCAACAAGATGAACATTGTTTAAACAAAATACAAGTCTTGTGAATGGTAATATTATTTTGGACACAAGAAATGAAAATATGATTTTCGTTATTATTACAAAGTATATCATATTTTCGACAAAGAGAAATATATTATTTTTGGAAGTAAAAATATATTTTCTTAGAATATTTAGAAGATATATGATTTTTGGGAAAATGTATATTTTCTAGAAATATATTATTTTGGGATTACAAATGCAAGAATACAAAGATACATGTATGAAATACCCCCATCAGTGGGAATGAAATAAGAAAATAAATACTCGAGAAGTATTGTTACAAAAATGTTGTTTAACGATTATTCCAAAAATTGAATTTAATTTAAAGTTAAAATAATTATTATTTTAACAAGTTATTATAACTTGGAATAATATTGGGAACATAAGAAACGTAACTCAAAAACGTTAAACTCTAAGCCAAGGCACGGCCCGTTCGTCTAATAGACATTAGTACATTGTAGGGAGTCGTGTTTGCTAAGGAGATTTGAGTTACGAGTATCGAAGACGCAAAACAGTGAGTTCATGCTCCCCCTTTTCTCTTAACTGTTTTTGGTTTATAACTCTCGGGGGTGAAATACATGTATTGGATCGACGTGTGACCCTAAAAAGTCAGTATGAGTAGTTCATCATCAAGTACAAAGGCGGAATCAATGTAAAAGATGTCAACACAGCTTGTTCCTTTCTAATTATCCTTTTATTGATCAATCCTGAGCTTTTTACACATTCAAATGACACACGGACAGCACCTCGACTCAGAGACAATGACCAGATTCCGTTTGAAATGACAACACAACACACATATATATAGGTGACCTGATTTCGCTTGAAACTGCCATCGGTCATTTCAAGCGGAATCACATATGTTGATTTCGCTTGAACTGACTTGTGACACTTTCAAGCGGAATCACCCACTTTTACATGTAAAACCCTGTTGTGCACTCGTTTAGCCTATCTAGACATAAGCCTTGATTAAGACGAAGTTAACAGACACTAGGTGCACCAACAGACTCCCCCTTGGATGTTGACAAAATCTTCGGCGTCGAGTCTTTAGTCTTAGTCTCTATTCAAATTGTCTTGACATAGTAAAAAGCTTCCTCCAATCTTTATCTTCAAACTTTAATCTGCAATCTCCCCTTTGAGTGTTGATCCAGAATGTGAACTCCCCCTTTCGCAGACTCCCCCTTTCGATAAGCTAGGGCCTGAATTCTGGTTCAAACTTTGACATTTTCTTTGCCATAGGGATTCCTGTTACCTGCACAATCTCTACCTAAATATAAGATATATGACAATAACAGTTTCAATCCAAACTTACCATTCAAACTCATTCGATATTCTAATTAGTGTTTAGAAATCCACTTAAGTATTCAGGTCCAATCTAATGACCCTGATTACTCAATTTATCTACCAAGTCTAACTTAATGACCTTGGTTGATCTGAGATGAATCACACTGACTTTTTTTTTTCAATCATTATCTGAAAATTACAAGTTTCAAATTAATGAACTTGCTTTAACTTTTCATCTTTCACAAACTTATCATGTTAAGCTCCAAACTCATCATCCAGCCCAGAAACTTCCTGCATCTGCTTCAATCTTTCGAATCTGAAGATCAACTCGACTTTGATTTGTCGGAAAATAAAGCAGAAGTGTAAAATCTTTTTGGATTTTGAATAAAGTTCTAAACTAGAATATGAATTATAGAAATAAAATACAGAATGTAAACTATTTACAAACATATTTTTGGTTGAGCGTGTTAGGGAATCATATCAGCTATTCGACAAGTCATAAGTACCGTTAAGCTTTAATTACATATTCAGAATTAAACAATTCGCTTAGATTGTCGATATGCTGATCCACTTAAATTCTCACACACATTTCAATCTATTCAGGATACGGATTTAGTGTTTTAGAGACTTAAACTTATTCATGTGTCCCACCTCTTGAATATACTCCCGTATCCAGATCCTAATATTCAGTCTTACAGGTGAGTATACCATAGATGATATCTGTAAGAGAATAAATTATGAAACGTACGAAACCGTGAGAGCTCAGGTCAGAACTTCCGTTCAGCAGAGAGATGACGGTTCTACTTAAGGTGTGTCCCCTTTAGAGGATCTTTTTTACAACAGCATTGATTAGTAATTTTATTGTCTTCATCATTTATGTAAGAGAATAAATTATGAAACGTACGAAACCGTGAGAGCTCAGGTCAGAACTTCCGTTCAGCAGAGAGATGACGGTTCTACTTAAGGTGTGTCCCCTTTAGAGGATCTTTTTTACAACAGCATTGATTAGTAATTTTATTGTCTTCATCATTTATGCTGAGGGTGGCGCTATATTTCAAGCATGTGGTAAAGTATTCTCCGAGGAGTAGGCCATTGCTTCCGCAAAATCAGAAGTCCCGGGATAATACCCCAGATATCACTGAGTATAAAGACCTAGTATCTCAGAAAGAGGGATCTTTCAAACGAAATTTCAGGGGTTACCTATATATCCAAGTAGTGTTCCCCACGAAATAAGTAAGTAAAGATTTAGGTTTATATCCCGAACAAACCTACTAAATGTGTAAAAACCTATCGGCACATCATCAGCGAGACTGTTTAAAACCTTTAAACATTATAATTCTTTAGCATACCGTAACTGTCAAGCCGATGTACTATCATTTTCCCTTTTTACACAAGCTCTTTTCTGGTTTTCTGTTGTTTTTGGATTTTGAAAATATCTCATGTTTTTGTATTTTTGACATTTTTATTGTTTTTGTATTTTCTGAAAATATTACCCTATACTCTCCCCCTAAATACCAAAACAAGTAAAAAATCTACAAACCATTACAGATTGCTTCTCAACATCATCTACAATGTCTCCTTCATCAACGCCAAGAATCTCCTCCAACACCGATAAAAGATTCATACCATTTAGTTTTAACCCACTTTCTGCTGATAAGATGAGTTGTTGACTTTGCTAGATTTCTTGATCTCCAACTCGTGACTCTCCAATCTTTCGATAAGCAAATCCACTGTCAAAACTTCTGGCGGCTTGATTGTGTTCTTCAACATCAACGCAAAGTATTGCCAGTCTTGCTCATTTGGTAGCGAGTCAAACAATTTGTCAACTAACTCATCTTGAGTATAAGTAATTCCATGTCTTGCCAGCTCCAACTTCAGATGCCCGAATCTCTCAATCATCTTGGAAACAGATTCATTCTTTAAACAACCAAATAAATCAAACTCTTTTCTTAATAGTTTCTTTTTGTTTTTTACTATCTCAGCACTGCCTACACACTTTACCCTCAATTTCTCCCAAAGATCTTTTGAACTTTCATATTCAATCTACGAAATTATATCATCTCTCATAGACTGATGAATCAACGCGATGTACTTTTGTTCAGCAATATATCTTTCAATATCACCAGGATCTGTCAAACTTTCACCAAACCGTTCTCCTCTAGTGTAACCATTCTTTAAACTTTTCCAGCTTTGATATGCAAAAGCTTGAAGCCACTCATCAAATCTTGTAGCCCACCTATTATAATCTTCTATTGCCAGCAACTTTGGAGGTTTGTTGTACGTCCCATACGCACTCTCAACACTTAATGTATCCGAAAGAGTCTTTCTCACACTTAGAGATTTCTCGTTTGTGTTGTTCGACGTGTCGTTTGAAGTATCATCTCCACCGTTCCCAGCAAAAGCAAAAATATCACAGAATGGATTAAAATCATCCATCTTCTCGCACCTGAAATGATCAACAAACACTTAGACAAATTTTTGATTTTGAAAAATACAGATTCAAGCGGAATAAGCTCTCAAGCGAAATCAGCTTTACAAGTTGAATAAAACCTCAAGCGAAATAGCAAATTTTGTTTGATACTTTCAAGCGAATTCTGATTTCAAGGGAAATCAGACTATAACTTTTAAGCGGAATAATGATTTGAAGCGAAATCAATTAATTTCGCTTGAACTTTCAAGCGGAATCAGACAACAATTTCAAGCGAAATCAATCAAACTAGCTTATTTCGCTTGAAATCACTCAAGCAGGTTCAAGCGGAATCAAAATGATGTCAGCATATTCGAACAGTTTTCAAGCGAAATTATCAAATTTTATCAGATTTTGTCCAAGTTTTAGTCCAATTCTTTCAAGGATTAGTTAACACTATGTTTCGCTTGATATATGTGAAAATCAGGCCATTTCAACCGTTGAATCTTGTTCAAATCAGAAAAGAATGAGTAGAAGTGAGAGAATCCGGTAAAATCAAGCTGAATTGGTATGAACTCCTCGTCCTGAGCTCTGATACCACTTGTTGGATCGACGTGTGACCCTAAAAAGTCAGTATGAGTAGTTCATCATCAAGTACAAAGGCGGAATTAATGTAAAATATGTCAACACATCTTGTTCCTTTCTAATTATCCTTTTATTGATCAATCCTGAGCTTTTTACACATTCAAATGACACACGGATAGCACCTCGTGTAACAACTGTGCTTGTAATCACTATGAACAGTTCTATTATCAATAAAACAATGTTATTTGATCACAATGTGTGTTTTGTTATGTTTTACATTTTTCATGTTTTGACTTTTATCCAATTTCAAACTCTACATCACTTTCTGGAGAGTTATACGCAAACTAGTGTGTAAACGTACTCAGTTTAATGCGATAAATACTCTGGAACATCAACATATACTCAACATACCTTAAATAACCTTTACATAACTTAGAAATAAGTTTTGAAGGCTTTGGTATGGCAAAAACAAGTTAATTCGCTTACAGGGACTAAATATGACAAACTGCGAAAGTATGTCAATTTGAACTGTAACGAACATTCCGGAACATGACCATAAGTTAAACACACCTTAAATATCCTTTACATAGCTTAGAAATAGGCTTTGAGGGGTTCGGTGTGCTAAAATAAACTTTTGGGTCATTCAGGGACTAAAAGTGTCAAAAAGTGCACAAGTTTGCATTTTCGCGCATAACTTATGTTCTGAATACATCCGGACATCCAAAAATTTATGAAAGCATGACTACATTATATTTTATTGTTCGCCTTAAGAAAAATCCATTCGTCGCGTCATTTGGATCGTTTTTCGCGCTTGTGCGCATTCCGTCGTAATTAAGCGAACATCGCGATCGTACGGCCAAACGAACCGACATCTGAGATATTTTTGAGCATGTTTTGAGTTCCCTATACTTTAACTTCATTTTAGAGCCTTGAAATGAGGTTAACGGGGTTCAAACGCATCGAAAAAGGCCTTAAACACGTGCAGGGACCATTGCTGCCAATTTTGAAACTTTCTGATTCAGGGGGGGTGCTAGCGTAGCGCGAGGCCTATGGGGCTACCCGTCGCGCTACGCGACTGCCTATCTGATCAGATTCAATGTTTTTAAACACAAGTTGCAGCTGATTGATCCTTCACCACATGTTCTAACTTGCTTAGTCACTAAGATAAGGATCATATTTAGCTTCCATAACCTTTCAACAAGTGTACGGATGTGATCGAATCACGGTTTCCATGAAACGATCTCAACGGTTCACCGAAAACTATAAATACCCCAACACCCCATTGCTAAAATCACAAGAAATTTGATTTGAGAAACTCTAAGTTGAAACATTTGTTTCATACCTGAGATTTTTGAATCAAGTTTAGCATTCGGGGACCCTTCGTAAGTATTCTTTCGTTCTTTTCCTTATTTTACTGCTTTTCGAGTCAGAAAGTCAAACTTTGTTTGACTTTCAGCGTTGACCAGTAATGGTCAATGCGAAGTTCGTTTGAACTTCGCAACGTGGGTGTAATCACGTTGGTCATAGTCCCTTGGGACTATGCCCACTGATTACCACGTTGTCTAGGGTCGTAGGGTAGGCGATCTGATAAATCGCCTATACCTTCGAACCCGACCCAGTTTGGTCGATCATTAGGATCCGACCAAACACATTAGGTGACCATAGTAGGTAGGGAATAACCTTCTGAGGTTATACCCTATGGTCACGACGTTTAAGTAGTTGTATGATAGGTAGTTTATATGCCTTAGGTAAATTACCAGAATACCCTTTTCATGTATAATTGGTAATTAAGCATATGTAACCTAAACCTTTATCACATAACTGATTATGTAACATGTTTAGGCATATAACACTTGTCATAGGGCTAGTTAGGCGGTCCGAACGCGTTTCACACGCATGATGCGTTAAAGTAGCATAAGCTACCTAAACGGATCATAATGGGTCAATAAGACTAAGGTTAAGTTTCATTTAGTATGTAGGCTTTGTTAAACCATATCACGTGAGTTCCTACACTCATTTGGTTTACAAACCCTAATGCTACCCAGTCTTCCGAGATAGGTCCGGTTTATTAACATAGTTACCTATACTAGGTGCCGTTTGATTCCGAGATCTCTAGCATTACTTGGTGATTATCTTTAGACATCTGAGCAATCACAAGTGAGTACATAGACCCCTCTTTTACTGTTTTCCAAACTGTTTTGGGGTGGAACACATGTGCCTACTTGTTACTTTCAAGCTTTCCTGTTTTCACATCATATACATGCTATGTTCGTTAGTACATTATAGTACATGATTTCATTTCATCTTATGCTAGGTGTGCCCATTGTGTGCATTACTTAGTACATTGTTTTACATGACATTTCCTGCTAGGTGTGCCCATTATGTGCATTACTTAGTACATCGTTTTACATGACATTTCACGCTATGTATGTTCATTTGATTACATACTTAGTGCATTGTTTTCACATGCTTACATTTTGGTATGACATTTGGTTTGTTTACATGGGACAATACATTCATTAACATTAGCTACGCCGTTCGTTAGTAGGTAGTGGTACCATAGGAATTGACAACTCCTGTTCCGGACGTCCCAGGGAAAGGGGATGAAAGGAATGACCGAATTCGATGATATAAGACAGATAGACCTTTAATTTGTTTAAAGGGTTTATCACCACAGTCGCAAGGCTTGGATGTATGCATTTTCACAATACCGCATAAATGTTCATATTAAATAGTTGCATGCATTTACACAAAACATAGCGTTGATTTAAACCAAGTTTTACTTCAACATTTTGTTTTTGTGCATATGGTTTAGTTGAGACATTTCACTTGCCATACATGACATTTTGACATAGACATTTGATATGGATATTTGACATAGACATTTGACATGGATATTTGACATAGACATTTGACATGGATATTTGACATAGACATTTGACATGGATATTTGACATAGACATTTTGACATAATTTACATTTGACACAAACACTTTTGACATTGGTTTTACATACTACATGATTTACATCTTGACATGAACACTTTGACATATTATTTAATACATTTGACAATTGAATTAAACATAGATTTCTTACATTGGTTGGTTTGGTTTGATTAAGTGATTAAGTAACGATGCGTGTGTAATATGATACAAGCATGGTGGATACGCCGCTGGTACTTCCTATATATAAGTGTTTGTATGGTATTATATGTCGTAACGTTATTTGAATCATTTCAGTTTGAGACATAGAACATTTTATACAAATAACATACTTTTCACAAGACATTGATTTACAAGCAACTTATCTTATACAAACACATTTTTACATGGTTATTTATTTAACCTGACATTTACTTATACGTATCATCTGATCTTATCGTTTTTCAAATGATTTACAAGACAAAGCAAATTACAAGGTTCATGACTAAACATTTTTCTTAAACATAAGTCATGAATCCTATTTTCACAAACCTATGTATCTCACAGGCATTTTTATGCTGACGTACCTATTTTCACATGTGTTTTCAGGTGCTTTTCCATAGGATGTTGATCATGATACTAGGGCGGACCTGTGCCTTAGAGACTTTAAAAGAAGATAGACTATGTTTAATTATGTTCTGAACTCCTTAATTCCTGTTTAAGACAATGTAACACCTTTGTTTATAAATAAAATACAACTTTGTATGCCATGGTTATGAAACAATTAATTCTGTTGCAACACGCCCCGATGTTTCCGCCGCGATTTGTTGTTTTACGCGGTCGGGGTGTGACACCTCGACTCAGAGACAATGACCAGATTCCGTTTGAAATGACAACACAACACACATATATATAGGTGACCTGATTTCGCTTGAAACTGCCATCGGTCATTTCAAGCGGAATCACATATGTTGATTTCGCTTGAACTGACTTGTGACACTTTCAAGCGGAATCACCCACTTTTACATGTAAAACCCTATTGTGCACTCGTTTAGCCTATCTAGACATAAGACTTGATTAAGAAGAAGTTAACAGACACTAGGTGCACCAACAACATGTTACGAATGCTTAATCGGTATGAAATGCCTATGAAATACTAGATCATGTGAGCATAGACTTAATATTGAAATGCCATTAATACTTAATTAGGGACGAGGGTTAGATCTAACAGGTACGGCCGAGCCCCACTCATGGTCCTCATGTGATTACTTGAGTGCTTCGGTGTCCCAGTCGAGGGAAATCGACATAGTCAAGGGAAATTGACATAGTCAAGGGAAATTGACATAGTCAAGGTAAATTGACATAGTCGAAGGGAAATTCGACATAGTCGAGGGAAATCGACATAGTCGAGGGAAAATCGACAAGGGTATATGCCTACGCATTTCGAGTGATCCCTATGTCCTCACATGCCATAATGTCCTTGTAGAACATTTATTTGATATAGTCATAAATGCTTTTCATACCTGTTTTCAAAGGAGTCTCTCAAAGGTTTACAAGATTACAGTACTCCCACAAAACGCATGTAGGATCGTTTTCAGACCCGAACGAGTCGATCAGAAGAGTTTATCTCAACACGAAAGGCGGAAACAGACATGTAGAGTTCAATTCAGCCAGATTTACACTTTAAACTGTTGTATGATTGATTTGATAACAATTTACAACCTGACAACACTTCGGCAGCACTTCGTTACACTGACCGGAAAGTTACAAATGAAATCAAGACTCAAGGTATTTATAGGGTGAGTGATTTCGTTTGAAAGTGGCATGGTGTCCTTCAAACGAATGTAAACATGTTAATATCGTTTGAAAGTGTCACATGTCATGTTCAAACGAAATTAGCTCAATCACACATAAATCCTACCCTATTTCTCGTACAACACATCCTGATCTAACAATTGTAATGTAAGGCTCGATACAAGACGAAGTCGACAGACGCATGCACTAACAGTCTCCCCCTCGAATGTTGATGAGTCTTCAGTGTCGAGTCTTCGCATCTTCAATCTTTATCAGTCTTCTCAAACTCTTTGAAGTATCTGACACTGTAAAGCATCCTCAATCTCTCTCTTCTCTTTTTTTCAGCATCCACAGATTCCTTTCCTCGGATACTTATAACCTCCAGGATCTGAGTCTGGCTCTCGAGCTTTTTAATTCTCTTGATCAGATCTCTTGATTCCTTAAGTTCATCAGCATCAGCAGTTCCAGAATTGTAACCCGGCTCACATCTTCCACAGGTTCAGGATAGTAACCTGACTCTCTCAAATGTTTACAGGTTCAGAATCGATTCCTGGCTCTAACCTGCACAAAAACTCTACCTAAAAATAAATTTCACAATTTTAACAATTCACAAATTTATTCTTTGTTTACCAATTGTAACTACACTTCAAAGAATGATTTTACATTTAAAATTTCTGATGAACCACTTGCAGGAATATCATTTTCATTTCAAAACTTTTCTCATTTGAACACACACTCCCCCTCACTAAATACTCAAATCTCTTCCAAACCAGTTGTCGTCATGTTTAGCACTCGGAATTTTGAAAATCAGTTCTCCAACACCGGTTGTCGAAAATCTTTTTGACTTTTACAAAATTTATGCTAAAACACACCGAAAATCTTTTTGGATTTTGTAATGAAATGAAATGCAGTAAAGAAATATTACAGACAATATTTTTGTGAGTTTGTGTAAGAGGATCATATTAGTTTATGAAACAAATCACCAACCTCGTTAAGCTTTTAACATTTTAAGTTCTAAACGATTCACTTAGATTGTCAGTATACTGGTCCACTTAAATTTTCACACAAAGTTCAACTGCTTCGAGATACGATGTTAATGTCTTAAGCACTTAAACTTAATCGCGTGTCCCACCTCAGAATATACTCCCGTATCCAGATCCCAATATTCAGTCTTACAGGTGAGTATACCACAGATGATATATGTAAGGGAATAAATTATGAATCAGTACGAAACCGTGAGAGCTCAGGTCAGAACTTCCGTTCAGCAGAGAGATGACGGTTCGACTTGGGTGGGTCCCCTTTAGAGGATCTTTTTTTACAACAGCAATGATTATCAATTTTATTGTTTCATCATTTTTGCTGAGGGCGGCGCTATATTTCAAGCAAGCAGAAAGTATTCTCCGGGGACTAGGCCATTGCTTCCGCAAAATCAGAAGTCCCGGGATAATACCCCAGATATCACTGAGCATAAAGACCTAGTATCTCAGAAAGAGGGACCTTTCAAACAAGATTTCGGGGGTTACCCATATATCCGAGAGATGTTTCCCCACGATATAAGCAAGTTTGAATTTAGGTTTATATCTCGTCACAATCTACTAAATGTGCAAAAACCTACTGGCACATCATTAGTGAGACCGTTTATCACTTTTTAACTTTCCATTTCTTTAGCATGTTGTGATAGTCCACTGATGTACTATCATTTCCTCTTCTTTGACACAAAAACTCATTTTTCATTTTATCATGTTTTTGTCTTTTTCAAAATTTCAAATGTTTTTGGATTTTCTAAAATTTCTTACTCCCCCTAAAATGCAAACACATTTTAGGAAATTTGAAAATAAACTATACAATGAAATGACAACTGGTATCGAATCACTTCAAATCGCCATTCACTTTGCATAAACAATCAGAACTCCCCCTCACAACAAACTATTTTCCCACTGATTTCAAAACACTTAAGTTTGTTTTAATCAAATGGTTTTTCCGGAAAATCAGTTTTGTTGATTAATTTTACCATTTGTAGGTTAAGGGGTTTGGTTCATCATACTGTCTTTCAAATACCACTTGTAAGTATGGTCCAATCAAGTTCAACCTAATGACCTTGATTAACCACTTGTAGGAAAAACAAGTACAACTTAATGTCCTTGATTTACCACTTGTAAGTGAAAACCTTCATCAACCACTTGTATGTTCACTTCACTAACCATAACCACTTGAAAAATATAACAAGTTAAAAATACCACCTGTAGATTTTACCATCTTTATCACTTGTAAAATTACCAACCAAGAAAGATGAATGCCGATTCATGCTCCACTCTTACCAACCTGGGAGCTCCGGCAAGTCCAGAGACTTACTGTTCGTAATATGTACCATCCCAGTCACAAACCAGGGATGGTTCAACTTTATCTTTCTTCGTCTTTATCTCGTAAAACTCCTTCACTCCTTTGACCTTCCTGTCAACCATTTTTCCACAAATGTTATGGACTTTGGAGTTAAAAGCTCTTTCAATATCAAATTCTTTCTTTTCAGAGAAGAATTGATTTGAAATCTCAACTTTTCCAACTTTCTTTTTAAAATTTTCAGCCCGAAGTGGTGGAAAATTCACATCATCCATAGTCGGCACTGATTTTTCACCTTTTACCTCAACCTGTGGCTCCTCTGACTTTGTGGAATCAGATTCATCGCTAGAAGATAGCTCTTCTGATTTTGATGAATCAGAATCATTGCTAGAACTATCAACCGATTTCTTAACAACCCATTTCTGGTTGTCAAATTTTGCTCTTTTCTTATAAAATCTGTTTGAACATTCACCAATTTCAAATTTTGACTCTTTGAAAAGATTGGTTCTATCAATTGGCGGTTCAAACTCAATCATTTTCTCTTTCAGTTTAGAAACTCCCTGTTTTGATTGTATTGCCTTGGAACAGTTCTTGGCAATATGTCCAACATTGTTGCATTTGAAACAGGTTCTTGTTTTCTTCATCTGATCAGCAAACTTCATCTCTTCTTGCTTCTTAGCAAGGAATTCTCTGTTTGACTGGTTTCTGAACAGATTTTCTTTTTCTTCTTCAGTAGATGTACCTGAAACAAATATCATTTTTGATTTAAAATCACGAACATATTTTTCATTTTTATGATTTTCTGGTGGAATAAAACCTAAACCTTTCTTTTTGAAATTACCGTTATGGTTAGGTTTCTTTCGATAACCAAAACCAGAACTGTAACCCTTTTTCTTGTTTTCTCTTTGTTGAACTCTTGAGGTGTACTTTTAGGTTTATCATTAAGATTTTCATCTTTTATTTCAGAAATATTAATTTCTGTTAGTTTGAAAACCGTTTTGATCATGTCAGGTTTAACACCTCTTATTGGAAATTCCTCATCAAAATATAATTTGTCAGAATCATTCAAAGTATATGCAACTTTAAACGTTTCATCATTCAAATTAGACTTTGATAACAGGAATTCTTTATTATAAACCCTTTTGCCCTGTTTGTCGGATTGACTCGGAATGCTCGACTCAGACTTTGACTCCGACATAGATTCCGACTTTGACTCCTCGGATTCATCTTTATCCAACACCTGATCGACCACTTTCTTTATTAACTCGGACTCATGATCAGTGTCAGACGATGTAAACGTAACATCAATATTTTCTGGCAAGTTAACTGAAGACTCCGACTCCCACTGTAAATTTGTTGCCTTTTTTACTCTTTCTGAATTTGGATTTCTCGGAGAATATCCATTTTCAAGCGGGGGTGGACACTTGTTGTAAGTGAAACCTTGTTTCTTACCAGAATCATTCTCTTTAGCATTCTTCTTCTTTTCTTTCTTCTTGTCAGAAGTCTTTTCTTCAGAAACTTTTTGTTCTTCAGTTACTTCATCATCTTCAAATGCCTTCATGCCTTCAACAGTTGGATAAATCCTATCAGTGACATAAGAAGTACATGAGTAACTTTTTAACAAACGGTTTACTCTTTCAGTTTCAATTCTTTGGGTTTCCAATTTTTGCTCAAGCACAGCACACTTTTCAATGTAACTGTTCACACTTCTCTGCTTTATCATAAACGCTCCTTGAAGTGTCTTCATTGCTGTTGCATGTTCTTCACTTGTTTGATTGTATTGATTCATAGCTTTGTTCAGGACATCATAAGATTCCTTCAAACTGTTCAAGTTATAAATCAATGTGCTGTTCTGCTTCTTTATAGCTTCACAAGTGTCACACTTCATAGGAATCTTTTTAGCATCAACTTCTTCATCAACTTTGAACTTTGGAACGTCTTTTACCTTTTGCCTTATCACTGGAACTTCATCGTCATCACTGCTGACTGGTGTTTTGACCTTTTTCTTTTTCTTTTTAGCTTTTTCATCTTCACTGTCACTCTTAGTCATCATTTTTAAATCTGCTGCCAATTTCCTTGACCAATACTCAGTATCATCATCACTATCCTCTTCAACTCGCGCGACATAAGCTTTGTGATTTGTGTCTTTGGTTGGATCATAATCATCCCAATTGAAATTTGCCCAGCTAAAACCTTCAGGCAATTTTTCATCATCTTGATTTATCAGGCATGCTTTGTTGTCAGCTGAGATATATTTGTCCCAACTGAAACCTTCCGCTAGCTTTTGATCATCCTGATTCACCATACATGCTCTCTTTGAAGATTCTTCAATCACTTTTCTACCATGTGCCACTTGTGGTTCTTGTTGTTGTTGAGTAACTTGATGATAGATAGCCTTCCGATAGTAATCATTGTTGTTATTGAACGGATTTTGAGCTCCATTTGCTTCGCGGTTTTTGCACTCCCTCTTGAAGTGTCCTTTTTCCCTGCAACGAAAACAAGTGACTTTAGATTTATCAAAACCTAAAGTAGAAATATTAGCTTCACGTAAATAATCTCTTCCTGTGATCTGCTTAAATTTCTCAGCTCGTCTTAACACACTTGCCTAACACCATTTAATATCCATTAATTCCATTTCCTCAGCGTCAATTTGATCGTAATCCTCTTTTGTAAGCATTGGATTCCCGATCCGACCTGCAACAAAACTACCATATTTTGTCAAATACATTGTTTAATTATTTCTTGGCTAGTTATGATCCCCGTACACCATAACACCCACTAGATATCAACTAACTAAAAACATAATGTACTTGGAATCTAACTATTTTTACCCACCTTTCACCAAAATACTTTCAATTAACCCCCCACCCTCCCCTAACCAATCGGTCACCATCACCACCATATCTTCACACCATACCTCCAAGATTATGCTGATTATTTTAATAGATCTTTGCTTGATTGTTTAGAAAAAAAATATTGGAAGGATATGATTTTAAGTATGGTGAGTATCTAACTAGATCACAACATCACTTCACAAGATCACACTCCACTCCCTCACTCTCCTCTCTCCCTCTCGGCTCTCACCATAACCGCCACCATCACCACCTTAACACCACCATATTCTTCCATTTTCAAGCTCCATACATATGTTAAGAGGTGCTTTGTGAAGATTGTAGCTTGTGGATCATCAAGGAGCTTCATTTCTTGCTTTTTCACACCACTTTCCTCATCTTTTCTCTTGAAGTTCTTCCCTAGCCTTGAGCTAGTTGTAAGTCCTTGTTTAACCTTTGTTCACTTCTATTTTGAGTAGTTAAAAGATGTAGTATGAGGAATATCACAAGAACACTAAAAGGTTTAAACAAGAAACATGAACATAAAGCTTACATAAAGAGGAAATATGATGAAATGATGCTAGTATGATGTTGTTGGGTGTATGTTGATGCTTGTTTGTTGATTACTAGAAATATGTTGTTGATCATTATATGAAACTTGTTAACTTATGATTTAAAAACATGATTTAACAAGTTAGGAGTTGATTAGGGGTTTACATAAAAGAATCACCTCCATATTTAGACATGAACTTGGTAACAAAATGATTTCTTGTAAAATAACAAACAAAGTGATCTAGTAAATTTGTAGATCTAAAACTTGTGAATGATTTTCCTAAATAAACCAAGTTTAAAAGACGGTTCTTGAAAGATCATGATTTGTAGTGAACCTACACTATTTTTGGTGACAACATAAGTGTAGAAATGTTCTTGGAACAAGAAGATGTGGTAAATAAATATTTTTGTAAAAAGTATCTACAAGTTGTAGACGTCTAAAAATCCCGAGAATAAGATTTTAAGTAAAGTAAACACACTTTGGAGGGTAACTAAACCCACTAAACGCCTTACCAAGTTACTACGCGTTTTTACGAAACATCAAGTTCATGTTGGTTTGTAAATGGAATAGTTTGCTCTTAGTAAATTGTTGTTGATTGTTTGAATGATTTTCGGAAAAGAAAATGATATGCTTATTAGCATGGACGCCTCCATTTACAAAGGAAACTCTGGCGAAATTTTCTAAAAATTTCAATACTTAGAAAATATTTTCTAACAAGTGCTACAAGTGTATTTTTAACTGTGATCTTTCCACAAAAGTCAGAGTGTGACATTTGTATTGTGTGCTATGTGATAGAAGTAGTGAGTAGATAAACCGTACGTAGGATACGTGTTATGCATGCATGAAAAACTGATTGTTATCTGTACCTTATTAGGACGTGCCTGATTTCTGATTATTAGAGTAACTAATCTAACCGAGCAAACCAAGGTGAGTTCACACACTTTCTAAGGCATGGGATTCCCGGTGGTTGGGAATGGGTTAAAGAACTAAAACGGAACCTGCATATCCTCCTTGGGTAGGATATGTACCGCCATCCTCCATAGGTAGGATGCCAATATTTAAAGAATGGGTTAAAGAACTAAAACGGAACCTGCATATCCTCCTTGGGTAGGATATGTACCGCCATCGTCCATAGGTAGGATGCGAATATTAATCCTGCGTATTCTCCTTGGGTAGAATACGTACGTTCGTCCTCCTTGGGTAGGACAACAACCTTAAAACTTACTAGACAAAACTCTATCATTAAGTCCCTCATTTTATATCAACTTAATCGACGAGGCCAATGGCGAGCGGGTCATTAGTTAATAGCGCTATTAGGTTTAACAAACCTCACACCGTGCCAGTCGGACGGGCGTGTACTAATGGACTATGGCAAACTGTCAATGATGATAGACATTGACGTAGGGCATAACTATTGTTCGTCAGTTGTCGATATGGTAACGGTCTAGTGGTTCACATGGGGAAGCCCCCACTGATTATGGTTATGGTTTGGGAAAGAAGGAATTGGTTAATCATATTTTCAACTATGGGGTAACCCCCACGGCAAGTAAGCCAGCTAAAGACAAACCATGTTTTCGAAAACAACTTAAAACAAAACCCAACTGTGAACTCGCTCAACTTTATTGTTGACTCGTTGTTACATGCCTTACAGGTCGTTAGATGCTTATGGAGCTTGCACGAGGAGGAGGTCATTGTGGGATATGGACTGCTATGTCCAGTTCTAAACTTTTAAACTTTATGAACTTATTTATGTTTTGGCCTTACATCTTATGCTTCCGCTGTTTAATTAGAACTTGGTTAACTTGGTTGTGAACACCAATTATATTGTGTGGTTGAACTTTTAATTACTCTACTATATTGTTCAATTTGATTGGTGGCTTGATCCTGGTCATGTCACGCCTCCAAACGGTAATACTCCGCGTGTGGATTTTGGGGGTGTAACAGAGAATATCCATTTTCAAGCGGGGGTGGACACTTGTTGTAACTGGCATCTTGTTTCTTACCAGAAGTCTTTACTTCAGTATCCTTCTTCTTTTCAGAATTTTTATCTTCAGATACTTCCACTTCATCAAACGCCTTCATGCCTTCAACGGTTGGATAAATCTTGTCAATAACATAAGAAGTCCATGAGTAACTTTTTAACAATCTATTAACTCTTTCTGTTTCAATTCTTTGTGTTTCCAGTTTTTGTTCCAGCACAGCACACTTCTCAATATAATTGTTGACGACTTTTTGCTTTGTCATGAAAGCTCCTTGAAGTGTCTTCATAGCTGTTGCTTGTTCACTGCTTGTTCGATTGTACTGATTCATTGCTTTGTTTAGAACATCATATGATTCTTTCAATCTGTTCATGTTATAAATCAAAGTATTGTTTTGCTTCTTCACTGCTTCACAATTTTCACATTTCACAGGAATCATTTGGGCATCAGCTTCTGCTTCAACTTTAAAAACTGGAATGTCTTTTATTTTCTTTCTTATCATAGGAACTTCTTCATCATCACTGCTTACAGGTTTTTTAGCTTTCTTCTTTTTCTTTTTATCTTTTTCATCATCACTGTCACTCTCCTCTAGCATTCTCAAGTGTTCTTCCATTCTTCTTGCATAATAATCATCATCATTATCACTATCTTCAGCAACACGAGCAACAAATGCTTTATGATTTGACTTCTTATTAGGATCATAATCATCCCAACTGAAATTTGCTCAGCTAAACCCTTCTGGTAATTTTTCATCATCTTGATCTATTATTTTGCTCATCAAATAAGCTTTCTTTGATGATTCTTCAATCTCCTTCCTGGCATGAGCAGTTTGTGGTTGTTGTTGATATGGTTGTTGAGCAACTTGATGATAAATTGCTTTCCGATAGTAATCATTGTTGTTGAACGGATTTTGAGCTCAACTTGCTTCGCGATTTGTGCACTCCCTCTTGAAGTGTCCTTTTTCCCTGCAACGAAAACAAGTAACTTTAGATTTATCAAAACCTAAAGTAGAAACATTAGCATCACGGAAGTCATCTCTTCCTGTGATCTGTTTGAATTTCTCAGCTCTTCTCAAGACACTCGCTAAACACCACTTTATATCCATTAATTACATCTCTTCAGCATCGATTTGATCGTAATCCTCTTTTGTCAACATTGGATTCCCGATCCGACCTGCCACTAAACTCTCATATGACTCTAACACAGTCACCAACAAAGGCATGTGACTTTTTGCAACCTCCTCTATGTAATTTTAACCATTTTCAAGATCTAATACCATGTTGCATTGTAGCTTCTTTCCATTCTTGGTTGTTGAAAAGTTTGGATCATATGATGGATATGAAGAAAATTCAGTTTTGCTGTTTGATCCTTTAGATGACCCTCCAGGTGAACTTTTAGCATTGAATGCAGTTTCAACCTTTGGTGACATGTTGGTCTTGTCACTGATACCTCCTTTGTAATAAAGACCAATATCTTGTTCTCCATCAAAATCTTTCATTCTTGAAATCTTTCTCTGTTCCATCTCTTGAGCTTCAAGCTTTTCAATGAACTTGCTCAGTGTCAGATTCCCAAAATCTTTCTTATTTCTCAACATCATAAGATATGTGCCCCAAGTTTCATGTGGCAAAGCATCGGCCAATTTCTCAATTAACTCTTCATTGTCCTTTGTGATGCTCACCCTCTTCATGTTGACTAACAGATTGCAATATCTTTCGATGATCTGCTTAGTGCTTTCAGTTCTTAGACCACGAAATAGATCAAACTCTTTCTTTAGAAGCGATTTTTTGTTCTTGATAATTTCTTTACTTCCAACAAACTTCGATTTTAATGCTTTCCAAATTGAATATGCACTTCCATTGTGTTGTAGTAAGACCAAGATATCTTCTTTAACTGCTTGATGTAATAGACTAATCATCATTTTTTCATTTTTGTATTTCTTTCTATCATTAACACTTAGGTCTTTAATAGCAATCTCCTCTTTATCATCATTCAATGGTCTAACATATTTTGTTTCAACACATTCCCAAGCATCCAAATAATTTGCCTGAACCCAATTCTCAAACCGTTCTTCCCATCCTTTATACTCCTCGATATTCATAAGTTTTGGCGGTTTTTGCATGGTTCCCGTTTCATATTCTAACATAGTGCTCTGAGCAACAGTAATCGGGGTAGCAAAGGCGTTATAAAATTCCTCTTCCATGTTTCGGTTTTCAAAAAATTCACAAATAGATCTTTCAAACGAAATACACCCCAAGCGAAATTACTTTTTGTGCGAAATAACCTTCTCAAACGAAATACCACCTTGGTGCGAAATACACTGATTTCGTGCGAAATAAGTGATTTCGTACGGAATAACATAATTTTCAAACGAAATTATGTGATTTCGAACGAAATAGGTAATTTCGTACGAAATTAAGTACCCTTTACAAATGAAATGACAAACTGGTGCGAAATAAGGTAATTTCGTGCGAAATTAAAACCTTATTCCGTGCGAAATACTGCTGATGTCATCATCTCGAGCTGTTTTTTCCAAAATAGATCAGGTTTTTGTCCGATTTTAAGTCTGAAACTTTCAAGGGTTTGTTAAAACACTGTTTCGCACATTATGTGTAAAATTCAAGTCATTTTGACCGTGAAAACTTGTTAATTGTGAAAAAGAAGGTGTAGAAATCATATTTTGCAACTGAATTGGTATGAACTCTTCCTCCTGAGCTCTTATACCACTTGTAGCGTCGTTTTACCGACCAAACGAGTCGTTCAGAAGCGTTTTTACTCAATACGAGTGGCGGAAACAAACGTATCAAGTTAATTCAGCTAGCAATTCACTTTAAACTGTCTGTTGATTTATTTGACAAAGAATTACAGCGAGTAGACACTTCGGCAGCAGTTCGACACTGAAACCGGAAAATCGGAACTCTTACAAACGAAATCAGAAGACTCCTATATATAGGCAAGCTAATTTCGCACGGACCTGTTCACACGAAATAGCTATTTCGTGCGAAATTACCTTCTAACCTATTTTTGACAGTTTTCTCGTACTACGTGCCCTGATCTATTAATTCTAATACAAAACTCGATACAAGACGAAGTCGACAGGCGGATGCACCAACAAAAAGTAAGGATCACAAAACTGCCTTCCTAGAGATAGTTTAAGTGCCGGAAAGTGCCTAAAACTCACATAAACTGCAGAATTCTGCAGAAATCAGCAAAATTCAGCATTTAAACACTCTAATATCATGCAGAAATATGGTTAAATGGTCCCGAACGCTTTCCTAAGTGTCGTGAATCAAAACTGTCACAAAAGGTAACATAAAGCACACTAAACTTCATAGTTTAGCACCTTAACGAACCGGTAACCAACCGAACAACCGGACACTACCCGAAACACCAAATTTTCACTAGAAGCATTGTTTTAATATTACCAAGCTAGTTATGGTCACCGAACATCATAACACATTATATAACAACTAGTAACTAACTAACCTAACTAATACTTGATTTTTAACCAACTAAACTAACTATTGGTTATCACCTAGCCTAAGACCCCCCCCCCCCCACCTATAATCGGCCAACATGTGGCCCCCACTAGAGATTTTATTTGTTTATAAAAATAGATCATGTCTCAACTTTAAAAACATAAAAACCAATGGATTACAAGTGATGAAGATTATAAGTGAACCTAAGGGATCATAACCCATTCATTTCCTTCACAAAATCACCAACACGCATCTTCTTCTCCTCTCCCCTTGCTCACGGCCGAAGACACCCCACACCACCATCATCATCATCTTTCATTCTTCATACAATCCATACATATACAAAGGTGTTAGAAGGTGTACAAGGAAGCTTGGAACTTTTGGAAGCTAAAGGACCTCTCACATAAGCTTTTATCCACTCCATTTTCATCTAGTGATCATCCCTAGCCTTGAGCTAGTAGTAAGTTCATTCTACTCTTCATTTTACATCTTGTTTTGGTGGTTAAAAGAAGATACAAGTTGTTGATCATAAAGAACACAATGAATCAAGAGCATGAAACTTGAAGATAAGACTAAATACATAAGAAATCATGTTGTTTAAGTATTGTTATGTTTGTTGATTGTTGATTTCTCATGTTGATGATATTAAACATCATATGATTCTTGCTAGATAGTAATTAAAGACATAATCTAGCTAGATGAGAGGATGATTATGCTAAAAATCAATAGATCATCCTCATATAAATCATGAACTTGAAAGTATAAGTTGTTTTTCTTGTTAAGTGATGATCAAAGTAAACATAAAGTCTTGTAAATCTATGATTTCAAGAATGATTTTTCAAGAAATCAAGTTAAAAATACAAAGTTTACTTAATCTTGGTTCTTAAAGGAATTAACCACATTTTTAGTGGTTAATCAAGTGTAGGAATATATATGTAACAAGAAAAACTCAAGAAGAAACATTTTTAGAAAAATGATTTACAAGTTGTAAAGGACTAATTTCTTTAAAAATAATGTTTTTAATTAAACAACCACACTTGAAAAGGTAACTAGGCTTACTAAACACACTAGTAAGTTACTACACATTTTTGTAAATTTTCAAGTTCATGAGGTAGTAGTTTATGCTTGATTTTGGCAAATTGGTAAGTGTAGATTGATTTGTTGTTGATTGTGTTGATTTATAAAAGAAAACGATATGCTTTGAAAGCATGGAAACCTCCATTTTTAGGGGAAACTATGGCAAAAATTTTCTAGAAATTAAACACTTAGAAAAAATATTTTTAAACAAATATTTAGTATAGTATATTTTAAACCATGAATTTTATATAAAGTTTGCCATAATTTTTGTTACAAAAATTATAAATATTGGAGGTTGATTTTTGTAAATAAAAGTGACTAAATATGTATTTAGGAAAATATATATTTAGATGTCACCATGTGTGTGATTATTTGTATATTATGTGTATTAGTTATATTATTTTAGGACCTGAAATAATATAACTCACCAATATACCAATAAATTACAATCCAAAATATTACCAAAATTCCAAGAAATAAATATACAATTTATACCCAAAATATTGGAGAAACCGAACAAATAATATAACTTACAAAAATATTCCGGAATTTAATTCATAAGTATATTTTGGTAAATAGTATTTTGGAAATAAGAGAACAAAAATATGATTTTTACAATTATTACAAAGTATATCATATTTCTGACAAGGAGAAAATATATTATTTTTGGTAAGTAAAAATATATATTTTCTTCGAATTATTAGAAGATATATTATTTTTGGGAGAAAATATATATTTTCTTGAATAAACATGAAATACATTATTTTTGGGTGAAAAAATAAGTTTATATATATATTTTCCAAGTTAAACTTGAAAATGTATTATTTTTGAGACTTATATGAAATTTATAAATATTTTTGCCAAGGGAAAAATTATAAGTAATTTTTCTATGTAATATTTCTTAAAATATATATTGGGAATATATATTGATGTATTTTTATTAGAAATATTATTCCGGAAAAGTTAATACAAAAATTAAGTAAAAAGATATTTAGTAATTATAAGAAAATACGTATTTTTTGTGACAACCGGTAATTTACGCCCTTAATTACGGGATTAACAGGAGATTAACGCGATAATAAATAGTGTTTACGACGCTAATTAACTTAACCAGGCCCTTCGAGTGCCCAGAAACGTCTGTTCAGCTATACAGTACGCGTAGGAGGATTCGCGTGGAATCTGCGAAACATCAAATGACAACGGACTGAAACTTTACGAAATACTGACGACACCGACAAAATGGATGTCACACAAATATTTTTATGCTTATGGAGTTTGGGTTGCGATATCGGGTCTCGTAGGAATTACGGGTCACTTACACATGAGACGGTCTTGTGGGCCCTGGGCCCAAGCCCGAAACCCACAAGCCTAAACCTACACATAATAGGCAAAATCTCTACCAATCTTGCCAAAATCCTAGTTAAATCTCTAAAGACTTTTGTCTCAAAAATTTGAAACACAAAATCCCTGCAAATCAATACTAATCTTTACAAAAGATCTTGATTCAAAGGGGTAAAATATTTGACCTGAATGTAATATAAATACACACAAGAACCCTTAATCCTCAAACCTCTATATAAAGGACTCTCTCTTTGTCTGCATACTAACAACAACACACACCACATTTACTTTACCTCTCTTTCTCTCTCTCGAATACATATGTAGACACAAACAATAAAGGACTTCCTCTCTCTCTCTCTCTTGATTATACACATGAACCAAACATTCAGCCAAAACACCCCTGTGTCTCCCTCCGATAACCTGACCGGCGACAGCACCAGAACCGGCGCCGTTCCGGTGGTCCCCTTCGACGAGCAGCCCCCCTTCCTTCGACCCGTGTAAGGACCACCACCACCACAGTCCGGTGGTGGTGTGACGACGAAGACAGAAAGAGAGACAGAGAGACGAGATGGAGAAAGAGAGGAGAGGGAGTGTTGGGGCGGAGAGACAGCGGCGGCGCCGCCGCTCACGGCGGCGGCGGTGGATCGAGCAGCGGCGCACGGTGGTGCATCCGATGAGAAAGAGACCGAGAGAGAAGGAGAGATTGGAACCACGGACCGGCGGTCGGAGCCACGGACCGGTGGTCAGAGCATCGGACCAGCGGTCTTCGTCACTATCCGGCGAATTTTCCGGTAAGATTCCCTTTCTCCTCTTTTATCCTCTTGAAGATTGAAGGTGATGACGATTGTGTTATAACTGATGATGCTCGGTCCAGAATTTTGTATGTGTTCGACAGTTCAACAATCAGGTTCGAGTTTTAGGTGGGTGCTTTGAGCTCGGGTCAGACTTCGGATATGGCTCAGCAGCTTCGTGTTCGGGTTCGGGTCAAACACAGTTGACTCGGTCAACACTCGAGTCAACTCGGGTCAACAGTAAGATAAGCGTGGTCAACAGTCAAACAGTCGGGTCTCAAGTCAGATTTTCGGTCAACTCAGTCAACAAGAGATGACTCGGTCAACTCAGTTGACCCGGTCAACTCAGTCAAGCGGCTCGATGTTTCGACGCGAAGACTTGGTAAAAACTAACATCACGTTTATTTTGTTATTTTTAGTGCTAACTTTACGTGAACGAGCTCGAACCGAACAAAGTAACGAAAGGTGGTAGTTAAAGAACACTTTGATTTATTTAGTATCTCGTTTATATAAATTGATGTTATTGAATCTTGTTAAAATAACGACAACTTGTGTTGTCGGGGCGTCCAAAAACAGAGGAAACTCTGCCCGTTTTTTTGGGAAATTCGTAAAATAAAGCGAGTTTTATTATAAAACAAACCGTGCTTTTGATACAAAGCGACTTTTGAAAAACAAGATACGAATGTAAAGCTTCTTTCGACCACAACTTACAACTTACGAGAACAATGATACGAAAAATATTTCGACAACAAAATAAATATAGTTATTATTATATTTATTTCAAACGAACTCGAATCCTTTTATAAATAAATATAGTATATATATTTATTTCAAACATCGCGTAACACGAATTCGTTTCATCAAAATAAATATAGCTTATATTTATTTCAAATACCAAACGACACGACGATTGTTTTGCTAAAATAAATTATAGTTTATTTGAAATTATAAACAACACGAATTCTTTTATAAAATAGATATAGTTTATCTATTTATTTCAAACTTCAAACACACTCGATGATACTTTCGCAAAATAAATATAACTTTTTATATTTATTACAAACGCCGAAACGGCGTATACGTATATTATGGCAAGTATATCCAAGACGCAATATATAATACAAGTTTATTATATATATTACTTTCGTACGAATATTCCTATATACACAAACGACTTCTCGGGGCGACAAAGTATAACTTAATCAATTTTATTAAGTTAACAAATTACCGTCAAAATCGTTCAGATAACGACTTGGTAGAGCTCGGTAACACGTAGATTAGTTACCGCATTATTTCGAAACTTATTAGATATTCCATGTTAGGAATATTGTAGAATGCACACTAGCGAGTCTCGTCTTGGAAACGACATCACAAAGTTGTATATAGCTAGCTTTGCACAGGAATATTCAGGTGAGTTCATAACCCCACATTTTTACATTTTTCTAAATGTTTTCGGGGTGGAAAGACATGCACTTTTTGCAAAGCATACAAGAATTACATATTTCTAAACCATTTTACAAGCAAGTTTAAATGACACAAATGGTTTACGAAAAGCTTATGTTTTATACCGGTTTTTCAAACAAGCGTATTTTTTGAAATATGCATACACACGAGATTCTAGTTTTATAAACTACGGGAAAATACAAATACGAGAGTTTACAAAATACAAATGTTAAAATGTATACAAATGGTATGATAAAAATACAAGAAGCACACTTGGTGAGGACGAGAACCAAGTGTGACGAGATATAAGAATACGAGAAACGCACTTGGTGAGGACGAGAACCAAGTATGAGGCGTTATGAGAAATGATGCGAGAAATCGTGTCACGAATAGGGTACATAGGCACCATTAATCAACAATATATCTAGACCGCAGAACAAAAGGTTAGATCTAACGGGTGCCGGGCAGCCACACTCTCGGTGAGGGCGAGAATCGAGTAGTGCTTTTGTGTCTCAGAATATACCAACTAAATGCCTAAGGTTTGGTGACTTCCTATGTCTTGTCACATATTAATGGCTTTACAACCCATTAACAATCCAGATACTTACAGGAATACTTTATTTACATAAGATTCATACCATACTAAAACTTGATTTATACTTGAAGTACGTGGGGTACTCAAGAAAACGGGAATTATACTTGAAGTACGTGGGGTACTCAAGAAAAACTTGAATTATACTTGAGTACGTGGGGTACTCAAGAAAACGGGAATTATACTTGAAGTACGTGGGGTACTCAAGAAAAACTTGAATTATACATGAGTACGTGGTGTACACATGAATACTTGATTTATATATGAAAACTTGATTTATACAAGATACATACTATGTTTTCATACAAAGTTTCTGTATAACATGACAAGAAAATGATTTTTAAATTCGTTTTCTCAATAATCCTTCAAAAACCGGTTATTCAAAAAGATTTATTTCAAATCTTTTACAAACAAACTATGAACTCTGTAGGACCGGTTTGAATCCGAACGATTGCGAACCGACTCGTACGACGTGCGGAATCCGTGTACGAGCAAGACCGAAACACACGAGACGTACAATAATCGTGATTCTTTGATAGATCTGAAAGAATACAAGAACCTTGAATCACCTTGGACAAGCTTTCTCTCTCTAGACTCTCTCTCTAGAACTCTAGCTCTCCAAGTCACAAAATGGCAAAAGTGTCCAAAGTCTCTCCAAAAATTTATAATCCTAACCCTACCTCATCTATTTATAGGCCAAGGCTTATAAGAGCTTTCCTCTTAATTACAATATTGCCACCTTGCCTTTTCTATCAAATATTACAATATAAAGCTAGAATTAATCAGTTTCAGCTACGGTCTTGAGATGACGGAGGCGATAGACATAATGCACTAACAGACTCCCCCTTGGATATTGCCGCAGTCAATCTCAAACATTCAGACTCGTAGCTTCTGGTCTTTCTCTCTCTCTAGCTCGAACAGAATCCCGGTGGATCTGTCTTCAGCTCCAGCTCCTTCCTTTCGGTAGACTCTTCAGGCTCCCCCTTTCGTCAAGCTTCCGTGCTTTTGGGATCGACACCTGGCTTTTCGGTTACAAGCTCTTCTGGGAAAAGTATCCTGGCGCCTATGCACGCTTCCCCTTGCGTTGAGCTCGTCTTCAGACTCCCCCTTAGACTCAGCTGTCGGGATCGTAGTCTGGAATCTGCAACACTCATACATTTATAAGTAACAACGTTTTTGAACATCCAGGATTGAAAACCTGGATCTCTCAACTTTTGCTAAAATATTTTACAATGAAAGCATTTTCGATTGTCCAGGTATCGTAACCTGGCTCTATTAAACTTTCTAAATCAAGATCCTGGGACTAAGATATAATAATATGAAATATATCCAGAATTACTTGATACTCTCCCCCCATCAACAATCTTTAAGATTTGGCAGTTTCAACGAACCGGATCGGAAACTAGCTCTTTTACAGATTTTAACAATATGAGCATCCAAATCCCTCACAGTTAATCATCCAAGTCCAAATTAATGACCTTGGAGATATCACAAACTGTTTTTGATTTTTGATTTTAAAACATCAAGTTTCAAATTAATGAACTTGTTTTATTTTCAGAAACACAATTAGCATACTTAGATTTTGAAACTCAGCTTCCCAGACATCGGTTGTCGAAAATAAAGCAGAAATCAAAATCTTTTTGTACTTTTCTGAAATATAAAGCAGTAAAGAAATATGTACAAACATATTTACAGACAATATTTTTGTTTGAGTTTGCGTCAGAGGATCATATCAGTTTATGACAAGTCACAAGTACCGTTGAGCTTATTTTCACTTTAAGAATTAAACAATTCACTTAGATTGTCGATATACTTGTCCACTTAAATTTTCACACAAAGTTCAACTGATTCAGGATACGAATTAGATGTATTAAGAACTTAAACTCATTCATGTGTCCCACCTCTTGAATATACTCCCGTATCCAGAATCCCAATAATCAGTCTTACAGGTGAGTATACTACAATGATATCTGTACATAAATTAGGTATGCGAGGGCCGAGGGATCTCAGATCGATACTTCCGTATACGCAGAGAGATATCAGCTTCGACTTTACGGAATGTCCCCTTTAGAGGATCTTTTAGCTACAACAGCAGCGACTATCAATTTTATTGTTTCATCGGCATGCTGAGGGTTTATGCTATGTTTCAAGCATTTGCAGAAAGTATTATCCAAGGACTAGGTCAGAACTACCGTTCAGCAGAAGTCCCGAAATAATACCCCAGACATCATTGAGTATAAAGACCTAGTATATCAGATTATGAGACCTTTCAAACAAGATTTCAGGGGTTACCTATATATCCAAGTAGTGTTCCCCACGAAATAAGCAAGTTTGAATTTAGGTTTATATCCCGAAAAAGTTTACTAAATGTATAAAAATTTACCGACACATCCACGGTGAGATCGTTTAACAAATTTAAACTTTTCAATTCTTTAGCGTACTGTAACTGTCTACTGATGTACTATCATTTCCTCTTTTTACACAAAAACTCAATTTTTGAATTTTATCATGTTTTTGGTTTTTTCAAATTTTCTGATGTTTTTGGATTTTCTGACAATTTTACTCCCCCTAAAATGCAAAACCATTTAAAGAAAATTTGACAAACCGACACTGATAGCTTTGTCTCGCCATCCATTTTCTGCTTAAAGTGCTCTGGTTAGCAGAAAATATACGCATGCGAAGCAGAAATCATAACGTACCCCCATGATTTAAAACACATTGATTTTTTACAGTTTGAAAACCGTTTTTCAATCTTGTGAAATTAATCATGTTTGTTCAGCCGTGAGGGTTTCGGCGTATTCAATCAACATATTTTTTGAATTTTTCAAATTTTTGACAAAACAAAAACAAATTTTTTGGTTTTTCAAAATTTTTCAATTTTTAGGATTTTTTGAAATATTGTTTATTTATGTACACAAAACAAACTCCCTGTTTAACCATCGCAGGGATCAGCAACCTCTTCCCGTGCCAGGCTGCTCCAACTACCATTCTCACAATCTTCAGCTTCGTTGAGCACCTGCACATTTCAAACTTTATCAATCATTTGAACAATTTAGCCCAGGTCTGTTGGACCTTAGGCATTTCAACACAATAAACTTCATTCAACTTTGGAAATTCTTTGTCATTATTCACAAAAACGTTTTCATCTTTGACTTCGACCTTTTTATCTTTTATCAAAGTCACTTATTTCTTAACACTCCATGTTTGACCTTTCGGAGTACCTCTTTTGTAAAAATGTGATTCTTTTTGAACATTTTGTTTTTGAACAACAACTTTTGGTTTCCAAAACTCTTGGGGTTTTGTCATATCAACAGATGTGTTCCAACTTTGAGTTGTTCTGAATCTGGGTGTGTGAGAAATCTGTGTTTGTTTTGAATCAGACCTAGTCTGTTTTGGTTTCCAAGTTTGATTCGAAGCAAACTTGTTTGTGTTATACCTCCAAGTTTGTTTTGAATCAAATCTGGTTGGCCTTGGTTTCACACCCTCAAACTTCTGTTTTTCAACATCAACAGGCTTTGGATTTGGACACTTTCGTGATACATGTCCAATTTGATCACATTTAAAACACACTTTCTTTGAAACATCCTTGGCCTGCTGTTGTTTCTTTTTCATAGCATCAAACTCTGCATTAGACTGTTGTCCAATTTTGAGTTTTTCTTCTTCTGCTAAACTTTTTCCTTGAACGAAACTTGTTTTAACCTGAACATTTTTCTTCCAATTTTGTTTCTTTTTATAACCCAAACCAGCCTTCGTGTTTTTCTTTTTAAAACCAGGTTTGTTATAAAAAGATTTATGACCTTTACCAGCAAACTTTGAAATTTCCGACTTCTCAATCTCAACCATATTGAAAACTTTATCGACCTTCTCTGAAATCACATTCTGAATCGGGAATACAACATCTAAGAATAGTTTGTCCGATCCAATCATGGTATAGACCAATCCCTTTGAATCATCATCCAAATTTTTCTCGGATTTTGTGTTTTTCAGATATCCATCATAAAGATTTCCCTCATCTTCATCCTGTGATTCAGACTTACCTTTTGTAGACTCATCTTTCAAAACGCTTTCAACAACCTTACTTACCACCTCTGAATCATTAGCATCATCAGATTTGGAGTAAGTCACATCGATACTTTCAGGTAACTGGTCAGCTATGTTCAAACCCTTTGCCACCTTTTCCTCATCATAAAAAGTATAATTGTTTCTCAATGGTGGTGGTACCTGATGAAACTCTGAACCAATACCCTTTTTGCAATTGTCAGTATCTTTGTCATCTGGTGTGATGTTGAAAATGCGTTCGAGAATGTACGAAGAGTTATGATAACTTTGAAGTTTTGTAACAACCTTTTCTTTTTCAGCCAAGACTTGTTTAAGATTAGCAATTTCATCAACACATTTGTTTAATTCAATTTGCTTTTCTTTAAACTTTCTTTCATACATTTCTTTAGTGACTAAAGTTTCTGACAATCTTTGATCAAAACTTTTGACTTGGCTTTTCAAAGTATCATAAGCTTCTTGTACTCTCTGACTCGACCATTTTAAAGAATCATACTGTTTTTGTAAATCTTGAAATTTAGATTCTTTTTCAACACAATCAACACATTTTGTTGAACACAGTTGTCTATAAACATCATTATCCTTTTCAAGACCTTGACATTTCTGTGTTAGTTTTTCAATTTTTAATTTCAAAATTTCTTCTTTTTCAATCATTTCTTTACATTTTGTTGTGAAAACATTTTCTAGTTTAACCATATCATTGTCTTTTGTTTTTATGATGTCATCTTTTTCAGTACAGGCTTTGCACATTTCTATGCAATTCCTGCACTTGTTTTCTTTTTCAACAACCAATTCAACATTCGACAAGTCAGAAGATTTTATTACCTCAGTCTCTTTCAGCATCGGTTCTTCTCTGTTAGTGCAGTATGTCTATCGCCTCCGTCATCTCAAGACCGTAGCAGAAATAGATTAAGTTTAGTGCTTATAGTGTTATATTTTAGTAAAAGTCAAGGTGGCATTTGTGTAAATAATGAGATATCTCATTATGTCCCTTGGCCTATAAATAGAGAACTTAGGGTTCTCATTTAGAACTTTTGACACTTTTACACATTTGGAGCTTGGGAGATCTAGAGCTAGAGAGAGAAAGTTCTAGAGAGAGAAAGCTTGTCCACGTGATTCAGGTTCTTGTATCTTTTCAAATCTATCAAAGAATCACAGATTATTTTACGTTCGTGTGTTTCGGTCTTGCTCGTGCACGGATTCCGCACGTCGTACGAGTCGGTTCGCAATCGAAACGGATCAATCCGGGACCTAACAAGTGGTATCCGGTGCTGAAAGAGACTGAGGTAATAAAATCTTCTGACTTGTCGAATGTTGAATTGGTTGTTGAAAAAGAAAACAAGTGCAGGAATTCAAAGCCTTGGATATGAGTGTTGCAGATTCCAGACTACGATCCCGATAGCTGAGTCTAAGGGGGAGTCTGAAGACAAGCTCAACGCAAAGGGAAGCGTGCATAGGAGCCAGGATTCTTTCCCGAAAGAGCTTGTAACCGGAAAGCCAGGTGTCGATCCCAAAAGCACGGAAGCTTGACGAAAGGGGGAGCCTGAAGAGTCTACCGAAAGGGGGAGCTGGAGCTGAAGACAGATCCACCAGGATTTTGTTCGAGCTAAAGAGAGAGAAAGAAAAGAAGCTACGAGTCTGAATGTTTGAGATTGACTGCGGCAATATCCAAGGGGGAGTCTGTTAGTACAGTATGTCTATCGCCTCCGTCATCTCAAGACCGTAGCAGAAATAGATTAAGTTTAGTGCTTATAGTGTTATATTTTAGTAAAAGGCAAGGTGGCATTTATGTAAATAATGAGATATCTCATTATGTCGCTTGGCCTATAAATAGAGAACTTAGTGTTCTCATTTAGAACTTTTTGGAAGACTTTGGACACTTTTGCTCATTTGCTACATTTGAGAGCTCTAGTTCTAGAGAGAGAAACTCGTCTCTGTTTCGATTGCGAACCGACCGTTCGAAGTGCGGAATCCTTGAACGATCGTGACCGAACACACGAACAGTAATTCTAACTGTGATTCTATTGAAGATTTGATAGCGTACAAGAACCGTGAATCACGTACACAGCACTTTCTCTCTCTAGTTTCTCTCTCTAGAACTCTAGCTCTCCAAGTCACAAAATGGCAAATGTGTCCAAAGTCTCTCCAAAAGTTTCTAATCCTAACCCTACCTCATCTATTTATAGGCCAAGGCTTATAAGAGCTTTCCTCTTAATTACAATATTGCCACCTTGCCTTTTCTATCAAATATTACAATATAAAGCTAGAATTAATCAGTTTCAGCTACGGTCTTGAGATGACGGAGGCGATAGACATAATGCACTAACAAACTCGCTCAACTTTATGTTGATTTTTCGCATGTTTCTTTCTCAGGTTACTTTTCACAAATCAAGGCACGGTTGGAATAGGAGAACCATGAAGATTCGAGTACTTAGTGGCGTTCATTTCCTAAAAGACTTAGCTTATTTGCTTCCGCTGTGCAATGAAGATACCAGTCCAGTCACGCCAACGCTCTGATATTTCGGGGTGTGACAAATTGGTATCAGAGCTATAGGTTACAGCGAATAGGGTTTCCTGTAGGAATACCTAGGCTCTAACCTCACTTTCCTCTGGGAACTTAGATTATTAAAACGTCGAATACATACAGAACGCCTAGTACTCGAATATGGTCTCCAACCATTGCCGAAACTCAAACAGTCAAAATTATGTTTCCAAACATACGCTAAAGTGGTGTTTTACACACGGTGCATAAAACAATTACATACAGTACACAAAGCTCTTAGAGTGTAGGAAACATGCATTTAAGACCTTCGGAAACTTATGTTGAAGTTCATTAAAGGTCATCACGTAGGAACTGCAAATATTAATTCGGGCACACACAATTATACATATTGTCGATGATGTTTTAACTTCCCGAGCAGGCAGCCTACGCATAACGAAACGCTAGCGCACGAGAATACATAGAACTCAAATTTTACGTCAAACAGATGTCGGAGTACATCACATTCTACGCGAAACAAAACGCTAGCGCACAGGCATACGTGAGACTTAAGCTATACATCAACGGAGGTTGAAGTACGTCACATGCGACTATCGATCAGGAAGCGGCAGTGGGCACGCGGTCCTGCAAACGACACGAGTCATGCTAAGGAAAAGACGCAAGTCACCGTATTCCCCCTATTCCAGCTAACGACGAGTACGCTATATTCGACATTCTATGGTAATGTCACCTAACAACTGGTCGTCACATGCAACCCCAGGTAAAGTCCTTAAATTTCTTTTATTGAAATTTTGACTTTCACATTTACAGAGTAGATTTCCGTATCTCTACTCCTCTTAATGGTCATTGCATCATGATAATTTCATTCGAATAGCGAATACTCATTTGCTTCGTTTCTTGAAAATTCATATGATACGCATGCATCGTTTGTTACGCATGTGGTTTCGTTTCGAATAAGCGTTTCATCAAAGTTCAAATATTATTTCGCTAAATCTAATTATTGATTTGTGATTCAAATGACCTGCATTATTGTAATTGTTGGCTTCTTTGTAATCAAGTCAACACATTCTCTTGAAACTTCATTTCTTTTCAAGTTACATACATGGTCTTTCGTTGTGACCATGCCGAGAGTTTTCTTGTCGATACATGTAATTATTGTCGGCTTGCGCCGAAGTCAAATTCAATTGTTTGAACTTGTTCATTTCATATATTCAATTCAAGACACCATATGATGTATTGAAGACATCATATTCGAATTTGTTTTAACAAGCATTTCATTGTTCCGAGTCGTAGTAGATTTGTTTGGTCTACGACTCCATTAAGTCGTTTGTTAACTACGACACCTTGTGGTGTCAGTACAAACTTGTAGCTTGGGCTAATCATGATTGAGCGTTTTATGCAAAACACAGGTGATACTTGTTCGATCACCGCAATATTTGAATTGTTTCATTCACTACGACACCTTGTGGCGTCGGTAGACTTGCAGCTTGGGCTGATCATGATCGAACGTGTCATGCAAACTATTACATTTGAGCTTGTTGAAATCTAAATTCATTTATTGGATGCAATCATTTCTAGAATTCATTTGCATCTTGTGATACATCCTTGAATTCACATCATTCGAATAAGTCTTGATTCGATTTCATGATCGTTCACTTTGGTACTATTCGTATTTTATACGCATAACGTAACTCTAAGGAGTTGACATAGTCTAAATTTCGAGGACGAAATTTTATTAACAGGGGGAGACCGTGACAACCGGTAATTTACGCCCTTAATTACGGGATTAACAGGCGATTAACGCGATAATAAATAGTGTTTACGACGCTAATTAACTTAACCAGGCCCTTGGAGTACCCAGAAACGTCTGTTCAGCTATACAGTACGCGTAGGAGGATTCGCGTGGAATCTGCGAAACATCAAATGACAACGGACTGAAACCGTACGAAATATTGACGACACCGACAAAATGGATGTCACACGAATATTTTTATGCTTATGGAGTTTGGGTTGCGATATCGGGTCTCATAGGAATTACGGGCCACTTACACATGAGACGGGCTTGTGGGCCCTGGGCCCAAGCCTAAACCTACACATAATAGGCAAAATCTCTACCAATCTTGCCAAAATCCTAGTAAAATCTCTAAAGACTTTTGTCTCAAAAATTTGAAACACAAAATCCCTGCAAATCAACACTAATCTTTACAAAAGATCTTGATTCAAAGGGGTAAAATATGTGACCTGAATGTAATATAAATACACACAAGAACCCTTAATCCTCAAACCTCTATATAAAGGACTCTCTCTTTGTCTGCATACTAATAACAACACACACCACATTTACTTTACCTCTCTCTCTCTCTCGAATACATATGCAGACACAAACAATAAAGGACTTCCTCTCTCTCTTGATTATACACAGGAACCAAACATTCAGCCAAAACACCCCCTGTGTCTCCCTCCGATAACCTGACCGGCGACAGCACCAGAACCGGCGTCGTTCCAGTGGTCCCCTTCGACGAGCAGCCCCCCTTCCTTCGACCCGTGTAATGACCACCACCACCACCACAGTCCGGTGGTGGTGCGATGACGAAGACAGAAAGAGAGACGAGAGAGATGAGATGGAGAAAGAGAGGAGAGAGAGTGTTGGGGCGGAGAGACAGCGGCGCCGCCGCTCACGACGGCGGCGGTGGATCGAGCAGCGGCGCACGGTGGTGCATCCGATGAGAAAGAGACCAAGAGAGAAGGAGAGATTGGAACCACAGACCGGCGGTCGGATCCACGGACCGACGGTCAGAGCCTCGGACCAGCGGTCTTCGTCACTATCCGGCGAATTTTCCGGTAAGATTCCCTTTCTCCTCTTTTATCCTCTTGAAGATTGAAGGTGATGACGATTGTGTTATAACTGATGATGCTCGGTCCAGAATTTTGTATGTGTTCGACAGTTCAACAATCAGGTTCGAGTTTTAGGTGGGTGCTTTGAGCTCGGGTCAGACTTCGGATATGGCTCAGCAGCTTCGTGTTCGGGTTCGGGTCAAACACAGTTGACTCGGTCAACACCCGAGTCAACTCGGGTCAACAGCAAGATAAGCGTGGTCAACAGTCAAACAGTCGGGTCTCAAGTCAGATTTTTGGTCAACTCAGTCAACAAGAGATAACTCGGTCAACTTAGTTGACCCGGTCAACTCAGTCAAGCGGCTCGACGTTTCGACGCGAAGACTTGGTAAAAACTAACATCACGTTTATTTTGTTATTTTTAGTGCTAACTTTACGTGAACGAGCTCGAACCGAACAAAGTAACGAAAGGTGGTAGTTAAAGAACACTTTGATTTATTTAGTATCTCGTTTATATAAATTGATGTTATTGAATCTTGTTAAAATAACGACAACTTGTGTTGTCGGGGCGTCCAAAAACAGAGGAAACTCTGCCCGTTTTTTGGGAAATCCGTAAAATAAAGCGAGTTTTATTATAAAACAAACCGTGCTTTTGATACAAAGCGACTTTTGAAAAACAAGATACGAATGTAAAGCTTCTTTCGACCACAACTTACAACTTACGAGAACAATGATACGAAAAATATTTCGACAACAAAATAAATATAGTTATTATTATATTTATATCAAACGAACTCGAATCCTTTTATAAATAAATATAGTATATATATTTATTTCAAACATCGCGTAACACGAATTCGTTTCATCAAAATAAATATAGCTTATATTTATTTCAAATACCAAACGCACGACGATTGTTTTGCTAAAATAAATTATAGTTTATTTGAAATTATAAACAACACGAATTCTTTTATAAAATAGATATAGTTTATCTATTTATTTCAAACTTCAAACACACTCGATGATACTTTCGCAAAATAAATATAACTTATTATATTTATTACAAACGCCGAAACGGCGTATACGTATATTATGGCAAGTATATCCAAGACGCAATATATAATACAAGTTTATTATATATATTACTTTCGTACGAATATTCCTATATACACAAACGACTTCTCGGGGCGACAAAGTATAACTTAATCATTTTTATTAAGTTAACAAATTACCGTCAAAATCGTTCAGATAACGACTTGGTAGAGCTCGGTAACACGTAGATTAGTTACCGCATTATTTTGAAACTTATTAGATATTCCATGTTAGGAATATTGTAGAATGCACACTAGCGAGTCTCGTCTTGGAAACGACATCACAAAGCCGTATATAGCTAGCTTTGCACAGGAATATTCAAGTGAGTTCATAACCCCACATTTTTACATTTTTCTAAATGTTTTCGGGGTGGAAAGACATGCACTTTTTGCAAAGCATACAAGAATTACATATTTCTAAACCATTTTACAAGCAAGTTTAAATGACACAAATGGTTTACGTAAAGCTTATGTTTTATACCGGTTTTTCAAACAAACGTATTTTTCGAAATATGCATACACACGAGATTCTAGTTTTATAAACTACGGGAAAATACAAATACGAGAGTTTACAAAATACAAATGTTAAAATGTATACAAATGGTATGATAAAAATACAAGAAGCACACTTGGTGAGGACGAGAACCAAGTGTGACGAGATATAAGAATACGAGAAACGCACTTGGTGAGGACGAGAACCAAGTATGAGGCGTTATGAGAAATGATGCGAGAAATCGTGTCACAAATAGGGTACATAAGCACCATTAATCAACAATATACCTAGACCGCAGAACAAAAGGTTAGATCTAACGGGTGCCAGGCAGCCACACTCTCGGTGAGGGCGAGAATCGAGTAGTGCTTTTGTGTCTCAGAATATACCAACTAAATGCCTAAGGTTTGGTGACTTCCTATGTCGTGTCACATGTTAATGGCTTTGCAACCCATTAACAATCCTGATACTTACAGGAATACTTTATTTACATAAGATTCATACCATACTAAAACTTGATTTATACTTGAAGTACGTGGGGTACTCAAGAAAACTTGAATTATACTTGAGTACGTGGGGTACTCAAGAAAACGGGAATTATACTTGAAGTACGTGGGGTACTCAAGAAAAACTTGAATTATACTTGAGTACGTGGGGTACTCAAGAAAACAGGAATTATACTTGAAGTACGTGGGGTACTCAAGAAAAACTTGAATTATACATGAGTACGTGGTGTACACATGAATACTTGATTTATATATGAAAACTTGATTTATACAAGATACATACTATGTTTTCATACAAAGTTTCTGTATAACATGACAAGAAAATGATTTTTAAATTCGTTTTCTCAATAATACTTCAAAACCGGTTATTCAAAAAGATTTATTTCAAATCTTTTACAAACAAACTATGAACTCGCTCAACTTTATGTTGATTTTTCGCATGTTTCTTTCTCAGGTTACTTTTCAGAAATCAAGGCACGGTTGGAATAGGAGAACCATGAAGAGTCTAGTACTTAGTGGCGTTCATTTCCTAAAAGACTTAGCTTATTTTCTTCCGCTGTGCAATGAAGATACCAGTCCAGTCACGCCAACGCTCTGATATTTCGGGGTGTGACATTTTTGTACGTATAAATATACACCGGAATACGCCATCGATACTTGGCAAAAATATACAAGTATAAGAATACGAGTATGAATACACCCATCCTTGGGAAGTTATACATGTACAAATACATAAAAGTGTCAAGTTAAAATATATTATTTTAACTAATATTCCAAAAATTAAATAAATATAATTTAAGTTAAAATATTTATTATTTTAACAAATAATTATATAACTTGGAATAATATTAAAGACACAATGAAACGTAACTCAAAGACATTAATTAATACTAAGTCAAGGCACGACCCGCTCGTCTAATAGACCGTAGTACGTCGTAGGTAGTCGTGTACACTTGTAGCAGCTTGAGTTACGTCGGATTGAAGAACGCAAAACTGTGAGTTCATGTCCCCCTTTTCTTTTAACTGTTTTCGGTTTTATAACTTCGGGGGTGAGGTACATGTTACAAATTGTTTACATACGATTATATGTGGTATGGTTAGCTAAGGAAAGGTACTGCTAGATCATGTGAGTGGTGGGTACAACGCTTAAGACCTTTAATCCTCGTTGTAGGACCGAGGGACATGAGTGGTAGATCTATTTGGGTGTAGCGAGCCCACACCCATGCGGACCGGGGTTTGGCCCATGAGGTGACTATGTCTTACAGCCGGAGACAAAATTTGCTAGGTTTGAGCCTTCCTGCATCACGTCACACATATTAATGGCCATGCAAACCATTAATGATCTGTTTTCCTTGTTGCTTTCATACCGTGTTTACAAAACATACATACTTACAATGATTTCAAAGGTTTATTCGTGCACACAAATAAAGCACATGAACTCGCTCAACTTTTGTTGATGTTTTCAAACTACATGTATTTCAGGAAATTAAATGTGGATCTGGCGGGCGTTTGGAAGTTTCAAGTGAGGTTGGAAATAAAAGATGTCATCCGGTGTCTAAGGGTTTGGATTGTGTATCTTATCCTGGATAAGATACATAGTTCAAAGCCTGGTTTTTATTAGTGTCTTTTGTCGAGTCCTTATGGAACTCTAAAACAATTTGAATGGTTTGTAATTTGGATTTGAAGTCTATGTTTGGATTCTAAAACAATGTTGTTGTGATGTTTTAAAACTTAATCAATGGATGAACATATTTGGTTTTATCATATAGTTGTTTGTTATGGTTGAATGCAATGATATTAAGCAAGTCACACATAATCACGCTTCCGCAAAAGTCAGGGTGTGACATTCCGGGTTGAACATGAAACTCCGTCAAGAACAGTTGGTTCGGATCGAACGGGGTGATTCCTGTCTGAGCGGATGAGTTGGACTTGATGAGATTTTCGTTGTTTAACACGCCGTCATACCGTCTCGGGTAAACCACAAACTTTTCAACTTAACTGATTTTACCAAGTTCTCAAACAAAACAGTCGCTCAATCGAATAGCCATCCGATCGGACGACCATCCGATCGAACGGCTATTTGACCAGGTGATTGGTAAATTTCAACACTTTAAACAATTTTCAAAACTTCAAAGAATATCAGCTTTAAGCGAATAGCCATCCGACCGGATGACTGGACATATAGAGATATTTCACACTTTTCAAAATGCTACAACGAAAACCTCAAAGTTCAAAGCTTTTCACAAATATACTCTTTCCAATGAATGACCCTTCGACCGAATGGTCATCTGTCCGGATGACCATCCGTCCGGACGGTCATCCGATCGGATCACCACTCGTCACTCATCTCACCGACACGCTGTTTCACGCACCGTTCAACGCTTATGTTATCGTTCTGTGATCAGGCTAACTCTCAATCGCTCCCTTCAATCCAAGCTTGTGTTTATTTACTAAACACGAACTGTGAGTATACTCGATCCCTTTTTGCTTAACGCACTTTTGGGTGTTACATACATTACCAATATCAAATCACATCGACCACACAGCGCAACCACTTTTTATACGCTAACCGCTCTCGCATGTTATACGGGTTATTCGATGAATGCTTGTATGTTATGTTTACACAGTGATTGTTGCTTGACACCTTAGCAACGATAGTACTATAGTTTAGACTCAGCACCTGTCATGGACAGGGGTTGTTAAGGGCTTTACTTCACGTGTCACAGTGGTGATATGTGTTGCGCATTCTACAACTCGCAGACACGTCTGTGCATATTTCATTGTCGATAGCTTACACGCTTCACATTTCTACGTGTTACATGCTGGTTATGCGTAAACCGCTTTCGCTACTATTATGTTAATAAACTTATATGCTCACATTTACACTATGTGTATTGACTTTATTTTAACGTATGTGACAGGTGTTTAGGATGCTTTTATTTGCTGGATGTTATGGAATTATGCTAGGGGAGTCTAGAAACATCACATTTAAATCTGATTTGTCGGAACAATTTATTTGTATTTGAGAACTATGTCTGTAATAACTGTTTTACTTTATATGTTATGGTATGGGACATGACGTTAAATATTTGGTAATTTTAGTTGTTATGGATTCTCCTGAACAATCTGTTTCGCTCATTGCCGCGCCCCGATGTTTCCGCCATCGGTTGGGGTGTGACACCTAGGGGCTTTATCAGGCCACGTCAGCGCCACCTAGGATCCACCTCAGCCATGGAGCCCTCTTTAATTTGCATGGTGTGGATGGAGCCCCCTATTAAACAAAATTAAAAAAAAAAAAGATTTCATTGGTGTAAATCAAGTGGGCCCCTCCTATAGCGCCCCTTCTCAATCCTTACCATGATGGAGCCCCTTCTATAGCGCCCCCTTTAAATCTGAGAGTGTGGAGGTATAGCGCCCCGGTGCGCTATAGATGATGAGTTAGCAGGGGTGACGCCCCCACACCCTCCGGTCTTAAAATACCTATATATGCATAAAATTTGTTCATATTTCAAAAACCCTCCATATCCGATTTCCCCATATATTCATAATCAGTTAAATAATATCATTTTCCACTCACAAACACATTAAAATAATAGGATGGAGGATGAATGTGAACCCCCCAAATATAGGGGTTTACTTTGGTTTCCCATATAATTTGGAGGATGGGGTTGAGGACTCTAATATAAAGGTGAAAATGAACAAAAGAGTATATTTTTCTTATAATAATTTTGGTATGGGAAAATGGATGAGGACTCCGTTGTGAGTTCTCTATTGTCACTGGAGCGTCATATCTCCGTATTCCAATCCAAGTTAAATTTGATCTTTAAACCAAAAAATACCCATCTTTCATCATTTAAACTTTTTAATTTAGTTTTGATACAAATTATATTTACTTTATTACAAAAGTTACCTAATAAATAGAAATAAAAAATAAAGATAAGAATAATTAAAATTTTCACTGATAATAAAATTTTACATAACAATAATAAAACATGTTTAAATTACTTAAAAAACACCAATAAAAACCATATTTTAGCATTTCTTTCTTTCCAACTTTTATGACGCTAGATGCTTTGCTATAGTCATCAAGACTTTACAATCTTCCCTTTCATTTGCACCTTATCTCAACCACTTTTTTTTTCCTTTTTGAACCCCTTCATAAGTGGCATTAATATTTGTCCAGCATACCTACTAATTTGTCATCAGGTAAAGTTGACCATGTTACTCGTTTCCCTTTATTCCTCACGGTTGAGCATTGTGATTCAGGCAGATCTAGCATGCTATCATCGGCATTGAGGTCAATGCGATAACGTGCATCCAAAGCGCTTGTTGTATAATTGTTGGACTCAGGTGTCTTGAATCCCGAGTGAAGACACCATCAGAGACGCCAAGGGCGGCATAGCGTTCCAACGGGGCCGCTATGCCAAAATCCAAATCGGATGGGACAGGTGACAGGAAAGGCAAACCACAATGTCTAATAAAATAACTGAGAAGCTTAAGTGTTAACATAAATAAAAATAATAAATTATATTTACTTTAAAAAAGAAGTAAATTACAAGTTTTGTTCTCTATTTTTGTCTCAAATTTTAGACGCTGTCATTTACTTTTAAAATTGATGACTTTTGTACTTAATGTTTGAAATTGTTGCATGTTATGTCCTTTAGGGCAAACCCAGTTATAATTTTCTGTTAAGCTATGTCATGTGCACTGCACATTAGGGTAGAACGATCATTTCACCTCCCTACTTGTGTTTCCCTCCTTTTAATCCCCTGATAACACCCCCAATTCATCACTTTTCTAAATTAGGGCTCAACATTACCCACCAAATTAGGCATTTTAACCTCCTAATCTCATCACCATCTTCCAACACTGAGAATTGATGTTTCTACCCTCATATGCAGTGCACATGACATAATCTAACAGAAAATTATAACTGGGTTTACCCTAAAGGACATAATGTGCAACATTTTCAAACATTAAGTAAAAAAGTCATCAATCTTAAAGGTAAAGGACAACGCCTAAAATTTGAGACAAACATAAAGGATTACTCTTAAAAAAATGTAAAGATAACTGCACTGAAGATAAAATTTCCCAAGCTAATACAGATTTGGAGACCAAGCATTTGTCGGGAAAATGGGGAAAGTCGTTATCTAAAATGTTGTGTGGCTGGTGGATAAGAAGAAAAGAATCTTCAAACTTTAAAATATAATTAAAAAAAAAGTAATTGAAACGTCACTTTTCGAAAATTTGTGTGAAAAGGTCTATACACCGTCTCCCATTATCCTTGGAATGGGTCCTCAAACTCTTCACGGCTCTCAATCCCTTCAAACTTTTTTTTTAATTAATTATGTTGTATAATCAGGCCCTTTAATAACACGCACAAACACGATTTGAATGAATAAACGAATAATTTCACTTTTTTATTATTTAATGAGAACACATTTTTATTAAATAAAACTTCATTAAAAAACCAACCTCCGACCCAAACGGGCAAAAGACCAATACAGAACAAACGCCCCCGATCCAAACGGGCAAAGGACAAAATTACAACATATACATGGGATATTTATACCATTCCCTCCAACTTATATAATTACATGATGTTCTATTTTTTAGCCACCCAAAACCTCTCGTTTTGATTTCAATCATAATCCCTTGAGAATTTCTCCTAATCTGGTTGAACACCAATTCGCTCCTAGCCTTCCATATGCATCAACACGATATAATAACCAATCCCCGTAAAATCTTCTTCATTTTTTTTCTCCTTGATTAGAATTATGAATTTCCATCAGATCTTTAAAATCGAAAGCAAATATCGGGGGAATGTTGCACCAAATACTGAATTCCGTCCAAACTCTAATCGCCAACGAACATGCAGTAAATAAATGTTCCACCGATTCCTCGTATTCGTCGCAGAAAGGACACAAAACCGATGCTATATCCACGTTCCTTCTTCTCAGATTGACTCTCGAAGCCAGGCGATCCAAGTTACCTCTCCATGTAATAATATAGCATTTACAGTGGCGGATTCAGGATTTTTTCTACCGGGTTCCTTTTGATAGATTTTCACTATTTCTCATTATTTTTTTCCAAATTGTATAAGGTTTCCACTATTTTTTTTAATTTTTTTTCCAAACCAATGGGGTTCCTGAGAACCCCCAAAAACCCCCTAGATCTGCCACTGTGCATTTAATAGGAACCCATTTGCTCCATTTGAAATTGGAAGATGACTGTTTCCCTATAAAAAATTAACGCCTTTTCATCGAGCTCACCGAGAAACCGTTCTTTTTATCAATGTTCCAGATCCAAGTATCATTCTCATTTGACAAATTCACCATGTCAATAGCTTCTAGACATTCCCGCCACTCTTTTCTTTCAGTATCAGACTCGGGTAATCTAACCTAACTCCAACAATATCCTCCCGTTTCTGGGTTCGGTCTTAGTCTCTCTGAAATCCTGCAAAATTTATTAGAATCCACAACAAACAGATGTGGCCATCTTTCCACGAAAGGAAGATCACCCACCCATGTGTCTAACCAAACACGAAACCCCCCCGTTCCCCACTTTGCTAATAATCTTTTAATTTGGACATCAATTTAGCAATATTATTCCAGCACCCCGTAAACTTTCCGTTACAAGGCAAAAAAACTCCTTTGATTGTTATTCTTATGACACGCATCAACCACTTTCCTCCAAAGGCTATGACTTTCAACTCTATATCTCCATCCCCATTTAAAAAGGAGAGCTTTATTTACTTCTTTTAATATGTTAATTCCCATCCCCCCTTTTTTTCTTTGGCCACGTGATCCAATCCCATGCCACCCAATTCATTTTGTTTTTGTCGTTAGACCCCGCCCAAAGAAATTTTGGCATCTTCGCTTCAACACTCTTAATTATACCAGCGGGAGCTAGGGCTGTAAACGAACCAAACGAACACGAACAAGACCTTGTTCGTGTTCGTTTGTTAAAAAATATATGTGTTCGCGAACCGTTCACGAACACTTATCGAACAGGATTTTATGTTTGTGTTCGTTTGTTAAGGAAATGAACTTGTTCGTGTTCGTTTGTGTTTGTTTGTTAATTTTAGGCAACGAACGTTGACGAACACAAATGAGCACAAACTAATGTTCATGAACACAAATGGAAACAAACGAACACAAACAATCGTTCATGAACAGAATATATAATACACTGACACTTATTAGATATCTAATTTGTCAGAATTTTGATATATTTAAATAAATATAAAACCTAAAAACACTAATGAACTATCGAACACAAGCGAACACGTTACTGAACGTTCATGAACATAAACGAACGAACGCGACCTCTGTTCATGTTTGTTCATTTAACTAAACGAACGAAATTTCTTGTTCATGTACGTTTGTTTAATAAACAAACGAACACAAACGAACTTTCCGCCGACCGGTTCACGAACTGTTCGCCGAACGTTTGGTTCGTTTACAGCCCTAGCGGGAGCTTTGTATAAAGAGAAATAATAGATATGAAGACTCTCCAAAACAGAGTTAGTCAAAGTAAGTCTCCCCCTATAGACATAGTTTTTGCTTTCCAAACCGATAGCCTTATATCAAAAATTTCCGTAATCGTGTCCTTAATAACCTTAACCATATATTTATACCAAACACGATTTAAACAAATAATTTGACTCTTTTATTATACATCAATACAATAACACCTTAAGCATGTATTTATACTAAACTCTGTTACAATACCTCAAGTTTGACGAATCAAATTATTCCATATAAAATTTGATTCTCTTCCATATAAAAAATTGATTCCTTTACTGTCATATGAGATTAATTCCACATGGGAAAACAAAGTATTCTTTCTCAGACCACCCGTAGTGGTGGCCATTTCCGGTGTCCCCCCCCCCCCCCCAAACACGTCAAAACACGCCCGTCTCCCACCCCATGGCATTTTCCGACGTTATTTCGCAACCCCCCCCCCCCTCCAGCGTGATTTGAAACACACTCAAATGTATCTCTCTTCAAATTGTTTGGCCAATGAGAGTATTTCATGTCAAATACAATTAATTTTAAATTAAAAAAACAAGAAAATAATAATTGGGTAATCATTGATGGGGCATTATTAGGCATTATCCCACTACGCCCATTTGTGAAAAACGCCCATAATGCCCATTTGCTGACTGGGATGACACGTGTCGCACGATGTGTCACGGCCCCCGACCCACCCTGGACGGAATCGGAAGTCGCGAACAGCCCAATGGTACCAGTGATTATTTTGAAAACGTTGCAGCGGAAATTTCATCAGGACCGTGAGTTAGGAAAAATATCAGAGTTTAGAAAACACCGGATTTTATTTATTTAAATAGATGGGATAAACCCATGTTTTACAATGGTAGCTTTAATAAAGATAAATTTGATTACATAAAACAATATTTCTTAATTTGATTTAATTAATAAAATAAGCCACTTCTTGAAGTCTTTCAGTGCTGTATCCGTCTTTTACTCCAATCTACTGTAATTACCTGAAACGCGTTTTAAAAAGGTTTTGTCAGCGCAAAATACTGAGTGAATCATTCTATTTAATAATACGACCTGTTTGTTATAATTTACAGTATTAAGGGTGATTACATTGTTTCTATATCCAACCAACTACCCACGGTATTTGTCACTCGACCGGATATGTGACTATGGTCATATCCCCCATTGGCTGCCCCAATGGTGATGATTATCAAGTAATGTATACAAAACCCCACATACCGGCTGTAACATGGTGATTACATAAACTTAATCACTGTACTTATAACCTGTAACACCTCGAAAATTCGCGTGTAATAAAATAACAACACGTGTCATAAATGACACGTGTCGTCATAAAACCGGATTAATAAAGATGTGTCGGGAAGATTTGAAAAGAGGCGTCATGTTAATTGTTACCTCTGAACACCTCCATTATAAAACCCAAGACCCGATTTAATATGTTACACATCTATGTTTCCCTAAAATCAGTGAATCATTGTTAATACGTGTTAATACGTAAAGCATGATAGGATATCGCGAAGAAATGAATGATAGATCTTGTTTACGGGACTTTAATTTGAATTCAAAGAAACATATCTAAATGGTGGGGTATGTAAATGTTAAGAGCACTTCTTGGAGGTCCTTAGTTGATAATTGAGGTCCCTAAAGTCAGAAATAAGGTTGCTCTTTCGATACACCAACAAACAAGCAATTCTGGTCCCTGATGTCAAGCTTACGGACCGTAAGCATGGGGACCTTACGGTCCGTAAAGCAGGTGCCAGCAACAGAAAACCCACAGCAGCCAGTTCTGCGCGATTCTGACCGATTCTACTGGTTTTTCTCAATCTTGGACGACCCCTAAAAATGTTTTAGAGTACTAGGGACACTTGTAAACAACTCATGGTTAGTTATAGGCCTAGATGTCAATCTTTTGTGGTGTTTACAACCATTATATAAAGGCCTCCAATGATCATTCTTTCCTCAATTCAATTCTGATCAATTGGGGAGCTTTCAAGCTGATTACAAGGCCCCTCTAGTCATCATTAAACACTTGGTAAGTTGCCTAACCTTTCTAAATTAATTCTAGCTTAGTATTTAGCTTGAAAGTCAACATATCGTAACTTACGGTTGACTTCGCGATTAGTTATCGAAAGCTCAGTCGTATGTCAAATTAAAAGTTCCGTTAGATAGGTAATTATATGGGTATTAAACCCTTATAAGGGCAAGTACCAAATCCGGACCTAACTAGGTCGTTTGTCGGGTCAAACGTTGACCGAAAAAGTCAACAGAATTACAAAATGCGATTTAATGCACGACTAGCAATCCGCGAGGCGTGCAACCTGTTTTAAACTTAATATAACTTGGTAATAAGTATAAAAACTTGTCTACGCTTGCCCGACTCGACAAATTTCTGTTTAAACCCGGTTCGGAACCGAAAGGCGCAAAACTTTGACTTTTGCGTTGACTTCGGTTCTGACCCGTTTTAATTTGATTCGGTATTGCCTTAGTGCTTCATTAGGGTTGTGTTGCATGATAGTATAAGTCTCCATACTTGTTTCGTTGATTATCCGCTTCGTTCGCGCGGTTCCGTTAAATGCTTAAAATGGACCGTAATGCCCTTATAACCTTACAACGAGAATTTTGAAAATATGGAAGTACAATAATCTTAGTTGCTGATTATTAAGCATGTACGTAAATTTTCACGTCAATCGGAAGTCTAGATTAAGAGATATGCGCATTAGCGTAAATAATAAGCTTTTTGTTAATTAAACGGCGCGATTAGCGCATAGCCTATCTAAACCCGATTTTCGGTAACAAAACTTTTACCCACTAATGTAATATAATATTTTAGGATTTTTGAAGATTTTTAATTATTTTAAACGGATCATAACCAAAGGTTATAGCCTCGATTCGGTTAATACCGATTGTACCTTTTTCGTCATAAAACGAGTTTTTCATAAAATTTAGGCACCGAACCTTTGGCTACTGATCACATATATTAAATGAAGTATTTTGAACTTTAAAACCTGATTAGAAACTCAGGATTCCCATTTAAACCTGAGAGTCGCTTTAAACCGACATTTACGCGTGTTAAGCGCGTAGTATGCGTTAAAACTATTTTAAACACCTAAGACTAAATACCTACTGATGTAACTTATTAAAACAAGTTATTTTACTGATTTGATCAGACCCGAATCACAGAAGTCAAATAAATCCCTTTTATAATCTTTAAAAAGGACCAAAATACCCCTACGGGGCATAATTAAGGTTTAAACTCGTTTCGGGCATTATGGAAGGTATCTTAATGATATCACAACATATTTAAAGCGTGTTAACTTAGGAAACCTGTTCACGACCTATTCGGTTACCCGTTACGCGTTATTCGCGTTCGGATCGGTTTATATAACTAGTTTATATGAGTTAGCCGAAACGGGTCAAACCTTATCAGTTCTGTCTCAAAATCCAGAATGTGTATGAAATACCCATATTAAGCAAGTCTTCAAACTTTTCGGGTCTAAATCACATTCTATCCGGTCTTCGCTTAATCAAGCGTACGAACCGTATCTCCCTCTTGAAAACTAACCGGTCTAAGTCAAGGCTTAATTAAAGACCCGTTAGGATTCTAATAGGTTATTAAAAACCTTCGTTCCAGATTTAGGAGCTCAGTAAAAGCTATCTGTACTTGCTGATTTGATACGGCTGGGATTGAATTTATATTTAAGCTCAGGTAAATACTTTTAACTTATTTTCCCTATACGGGCTTGGGGTACGGTATATAAAATACCGCTTGGTCGGGACGTTGAATCTTTGATTGAATGTATGATAATGAAAGTATTGAGATGTCTCGTTTAACATTGTTTTGTTTACTTAAAGCCTTTGGGGGGTTAATGACCGTTGTCCCGGATATCCCTGGCATCATTCTACGAATGGCCACGACCTCAGCACCCGGCGTAGGCATACGCCGTTGGTGTCTCATAATTATAGTGGTGTGTCTATTAATCTTTAACCCGGCTCGATCCGGGCTACTGAACGCATAAGGAACATGTAAATCCATACAAGTATTATATATTTAAATGATTATCCCAAGTTATAAAATATTATTTGTGCCTTGTGCCTTAAATGCTTTTTCTTAAACTCTTTTCAAAATGAGTCAGTTGATTGTATTTACCAGTGTAAACTGACGTATTTTCCAAAAAGGCTAAGTGCAGGTACTAATTGGAATTGGCTGGCTACTCCTAGCATCATTAAAGAGTCTCGCAAGCTTGATGCCTAAAGTCTGTTGAACCATGTTATTTTATTTGCGATACGCCTGTGGATCCTTTACTTCCGTTGTAATATTTTGATGTTACACTATTACGGATTGTAATATATATCCTTTTGCTTCCGCTGTGCATTTATATATATTGTGTTGTTTGACTATGATGTTGCCAACCACGTCACGTTACTCCCCTACCGGGCCCACCGGTGACACGTGGAAATTTGGGGTGTGACAGGTTGGTATCAGAGCCAACATTGAGTGAATTAAACACTATCTTTTTGTGTTTAATCTCAATGACACATTAGCACATACCTTGACCTTCTGAGTCTAGACTTAACATAGGAATACTCTCAATCCTCATCTGGAAATTTTCTTCCAAATCTTTATATATTGGATACGTCGCCAAGCGAAGAAGCCATAATAGGAATCCTCCACACCTGAAGACCTATATTGCTGACCTTCGTACAGCGGCTAGGATGAAACGTGCAACCAAGGAGAAAGCATTCAAGAATTAAATAAAGAAGAAACTCCTTCGCTAAAGATCATTTCCTCAATAGTCCTTATAAGGACGTATTTATCTTTTCAGTCCCTACAAGGACAACATTATTCCTTTCAAGTCCCGCTTAGGGCAACTCTGTACTTTTATTTTTTTTATATATAATGGATTTTTCCAATTTTCGTATTTAGTCTATTGATTTAGAAATCATAGCTTATAGCATCCTATAAGATGATCATATTATAACCATCCCTTAGAAGGGAAGTACCTACGGGCTATAACGTATTGTCCATCTGAGACACTGACATTGTGATCTTTATGATTCCTTGTCTATGGTGGTGAGCTCTGCTCAAGCCTATTAGCCTAAATGATCAATGTGATCATGACTAATATGTCTCTGACATTGTGATCTTTATGATTCCTTGTCTATGGTGGTGAGCTATGCTCAAGCCTATTAGTCTATATGATCAATGTGATCATGACTAATATCATCAATATGATGATCATATTATCGACATTCTTAGTAATGAAGTGCCTACTGGCTATACTTTATAATATTGTCACTACGACAATGACAGTAGTAAATCTTAGGGTTCTTGTCTAAGGCAGTGGGCTATGCCCAAGCCTCATAGTCAATATGATCAATATTATCATGACTACTATCACCAGTGTGATGATTATTATTTTCTTAAAACATCGTTTTGTAATGTCAATTGATTTGCTTACTCGCCATATCGTATCGTCAATTATGAAAATGACAGTAATAGTCTTCGACTCTCTGTCTAGTAAAGGTAATGAAATATGTTCAAACCTTAATGCCTCGATTCTCTGAAATCATGGCTTATAAATGAAACTCGTCTAAGTGACTAAGCCTTTTGTACTATTACTAGATTATAATTTAGGATTAATAGTGAAAATCCTGAATAAGATAAATATCATTCTCTTCCCGTCAGTTTAATATTAAAAGAGAATCTTAAAAGGTTTGACCTAGACTGAATGTTATTATAGACCTTGCTAAGATGGTAAAACCTGGTTAAATAGAGATTCAGATCATTGTTAACACTTTAAAATGTGTTGACACTCCCAACAACAGTGATATGATAAAATCACACTAGTCATCCCTATATTAAGATTTTTCCATATCTCTTAGCTAGTGTAAGTGATCAATAGGAATCATGACTGGTAAACGTCGAGCATGATGTACGCAGCAAAACATCCATTTGGGATGTGTACCTATGGGAAAAGGTGTATATATGAAAGGATAGTTATTATTTCATAAAGTCTTGTCAAGACAACGAACTATGGAATTTTCCGATCCAAAGGAATCATCGATTATGTTTTAGATTTTTCCCTAAAGACAAGGCCCCTGTGCCATCAAGAGTCCTTGGGAACAAGCTCTTGTGCTATATAAAATGTCAATACGACATTGACAGACGTGATTTATGTCCCCTGTCTAATAAATATGAAGGATTATATTCCGCTTAAATGCCAAAGATGGTTATTTAAACTTAGGCAAAACATAATCAAATAAATTAAATTCTATCTATTGGCCTATATGGTTTAATTACGCCATGGCTATTTATTCATCAAATACGACAATTCGCCATATACTTAAAGCAAATTACTACTTCTTGGTTTGTAGCCTCAAAGCTTCACCATGGCTGATTCCTCTGAAGCTCACAATCGCCTAGTTGATCAGAATGATGATGTAAGACTGAACATAACGAGCACCGAGTTAAAGGCTGTGTTAAATACAGCCATAAATAACGTTGTAGATCGTGTACTGAAGGATCACAAGCGAAAGGGCAATAATACCCCAATGCAAATTTGTAAAAAGGGTAAGACCGGTTTAAACTATAACCAGTCCAAGCCAAAGGAGGCTAAACCCGAATGTAAGATTTGCGGGAAGAAGAGGCATTTCAGTAAATGTATATATGAACAGATCAGGGGATGTGGTATCTGTAAAGAGAGGAATCACAAGACCCATGAATGCAAGGGATTGAAAAACAACCAACAGTCAGGTGAAAAACCCAGGTGTAAGATCTGCAGGAAGCAACATGTTGGAAAATGCACAATCGACCCACGTACTAATTTATGTGGAATTTGCAAAACCAAGGGTCACAAGGCCTTGGATTGCAAGAAATTGGAAGATGCGACCTGTCATGGCTGTGGCAAAAAGGGCCATATCAGTACTAATTGCCCTACGGCTGCCAAGGGAAAAGCAATTAAGTCTGGATCTAACAAGGGTAATCAGCGAACAGAGGGAAAGCCAAGGTGCTCGACTTGCCAAAAACGCCACTTTGGAAAATGCAGGCTTGAGACCCAGTCTCAATCAGGATCACCTGCATGTGGGTTATGCAAGTCTAAAGACCACAAGACGATAGAGTGCAAGAAGATAAAGGATGCAACATGCTTCAACTGCCATGATAAGGGGCACATTAAGACCAACTGCCCTAAGTACACTAAAAAGCCTGAGGAAGGCAAGAAGACCAATGCGAGGGTCTTCAGAATGGATGCAAGGGAAGCCGTTCAGGATGACAACGTTAGCACAGGTACCTTTCTTGTAAATGATGTATAAACTAGAGTACTTTTTATACAGGTTCAGATAGGTCTCTTGTAGACGATAGATATTGTAAATCTTTAAATCTGCCTGCTAAAACTCTAAGCGTTAAGTATGAAGTAAAAATTTTGGTCGATAATACCTCCGAGACTACTGCAGCAATATTAAATGGATATTTAATATCCATTAGGAATTACCCTTCTCCGCTGTCCTTGTTGCGTTAATAAGAGGACTTTATATAGTAATAGGAAAGGTTTGGTTGCCTTCAAAAATCAAGCCATATTGTGAGTGTTAAGAAGCAATTAATTATCAAGACTCCGTATGAGACCACTCTCATAATTACACGTATTCGTACGAGTAATTAATAATTAAACATAAAAAAAAATGGTGGAACTGGCCGTCCCCGGAATCGAACCTGGGTCTAGGCCGGCCGCACCCTTTCGCGCGCCTAGCCAACTGAGCTAGGTGCCTAGTTTGTGAAACTTCCATTATTTATTAGATATAAGCACTTGTACAATAAACTTCCTTATCATTTATCAATGATAATTCCTGCTAAGTGTCCTGTTTTATTACAGGCAATAATAAATCTTCATGAACCATAAATTTAGCAAAATTTTTATCATCCACAAGGTATAACTACCAAGGAAACCATAGTAACCGATTCTTATAGATCGGCAAGGAATCCTTTCGAAAATCTAAGAGCACTCTTTCTTTGCATAGAGTACGACAACATATGTTATTTTAATTATTTTCTTCATTGTTTTCTATCGCCTGCGAATGCCAAACTATGTTTGATAAAAGTGTCATATGAGGATTGGCGTATCCTAGTGTGTCCCATAGATTATTTCCATGTCTGATCAGCATGGAGGTTTAATACATGGAACCCCTGAGATATCCCAATGGTCATATTGTACTAATGTCGACTAGTAGTATTCAAGGGAGATATCCGGAATAGAATTATCCAAATAAATATTCCTTGGTAACGGAATATGTGGACTCATAACATGAATGTGTCACTTATTAGACACAAGCGTCGATGAGTGAACTAGAGCTTGAGATATGGAAAATCTCTGTAACCTCCTTGTATCTTGACTATCTTCTTCTAAGTTTACCCTGTTTACCTCCCTAGAGGCAGGTAGAGTTACGATTAACATCCCGCTTTGGGTTAGAGTGTTGTAAGAACTCCATGTTTAATATGGAACAACCGAAAACCTGATTAAGAAAATTTTAAGATATAGATTCATATATCCTAACTCGATATTCTAAGAGTTTGACATGGTTGGGTAAGAAAGACGGTTCATTTTTGCTTATGCATTGTTACCGCAACCCTACTTAGACAACGATTAAGAATTTGCCATCAGCTGCCCAGAGTAGTCGAATTGTTCGACTAACGGCAAGGATTAGCTATTCCCTAAGATTTGTTAAGCAGTGGTTGAAATAACCATCTCACCTTAAGATAAGCTTTTCTATAAAAGTTGATAAAGAAGTATCAAGGCTGCCCCTCGGGGAGACCTTGTATAAATGAAATATTAAACAATCTATTGATTAGGACAATAGATTGGTAAGTCCAATTAGCTGGATCTGAAAGTTGCATTAGAAGCAACGAACAAGATCATACAAATTCCTAACCAACTGTAAGTTGCCATCATTAGGCAGAGAATACTTCCTTAATTTCGGTAAATCTCGGGCCGAGATTTCTTTTAAGGGGGTGAGGATGTAACACCTCGAAAATTCGCGTGTAATAAAATAACAACACGTGTCATAAATGACACGTGTCGTCATAAAACCGGATTAATAAAGATGTGTCGGGAAGATTTGAAAAGAGGCGTCATGTTAATTGTTACCTCTGAACACCTCCATTATAAAACCCAAGACCCGATTTAATATGTTACACATCTATGTTTCCCTAAAATCAGTGAATCATTGTTAATACGTGTTAATACGTAAAGCATGATAGGATATCGCGAAGAAATGAATGATAGATCTTGTTTACGGGACTTTAATTTGAATTCAAAGAAACATATCTAAATGGTGGGGTATGTAAATGTTAAGAGCACTTCTTGGAGGTCCTTAGTTGATAATTGAGGTCCCTAAAGTCAGAAATAAGGTTGCTCTTTCGATACACCAACAAACAAGCAATTCTGGTCCCTGATGTCAAGCTTACGGACCGTAAGCATGGGGACCTTACGGTCCGTAAAGCAGGTGCCAGCAACAGAAAACCCACAGCAGCCAGTTCTGCGCGATTCTGACCGATTCTACTGGTTTTTCTCAATCTTGGACGACCCCTAAAAATGTTTTAGAGTACTAGGGACACTTGTAAACAACTCATGGTTAGTTATAGGCCTAGATGTCAATCTTTTGTGGTGTTTACAACCATTATATAAAGGCCTCCAATGATCATTCTTTCCTCAATTCAATTCTGATCAATTGGGGAGCTTTCAAGCTGATTACAAGGCCCCTCTAGTCATCATTAAACACTTGGTAAGTTGCCTAACCTTTCTAAATTAATTCTAGCTTAGTATTTAGCTTGAAAGTCAACATATCGTAACTTACGGTTGACTTCGCGATTAGTTATTGAAAGCTCAGTCGTATGTCAAATTAAAAGTTCCGTTAGATAGGTAATTATATGGGTATTAAACCCTTATAAGGGCAAGTACCAAATCCGGACCTAACTAGGTCGTTTGTCGGGTCAAACGTTGACCGAAAAAGTCAACAGAATTACAAAATGCGATTTAATGCACGACTAGCAATCCGCGAGGCGTGCAACCTGTTTTAAACTTAATATAACTTGGTAATAAGTATAAAAACTTGTCTACGCTTGCCCGACTCGACAAATTTCTGTTTAAACCCGGTTCGGAACCGAAAGGCGCAAAACTTTGACTTTTGCGTTGACTTCGGTTCTGACCCGTTTTAATTTGATTCGGTATTGCCTTAGTGCTTCATTAGGGTTGTGTTGCATGATAGTATAAGTCTCCATACTTGTTTCGTTGATTATCCGCTTCGTTCGCGCGGTTCCGTTAAATGCTTAAAATGGACCGTAATGCCCTTATAACCTTACAACGAGAATTTTGAAAATATGGAAGTACAATAATCTTAGTTGCTGATTATTAAGCATGTACGTAAATTTTCACGTCAATCGGAAGTCTAGATTAAGAGATATGCGCATTAGCGTAAATAATAAGCTTTTTGTTAATTAAACGGCGCGATTAGCGCATAGCCTATCTAAACCCGATTTTCGGTAACAAAACTTTTACCCACTAATGTAATATAATATTTTAGGATTTTTGAAGATTTTTAATTATTTTAAACGGATCATAACCAAAGGTTATAGCCTCGATTCGGTTAATACCGATTGTACCTTTTTCGTCATAAAACGAGTTTTTCATAAAATTTAGGCACCGAACCTTTGGCTACTGATCACATATATTAAATGAAGTATTTTGAACTTTAAAACCTGATTAGAAACTCAGGATTCCCATTTAAACCTGAGAGTCGCTTTAAACCGACATTTACGCGTGTTAAGCGCGTAGTATGCGTTAAAACTATTTTAAACACCTAAGACTAAATACCTACTGATGTAACTTATTAAAACAAGTTATTTTACTGATTTGATCAGACCCGAATCACAGAAGTCAAATAAATCCCTTTTATAATCTTTAAAAAGGACCAAAATACCCCTACGGGGCATAATTAAGGTTTAAACTCGTTTCGGGCATTATGGAAGGTATCTTAATGATATCACAACATATTTAAAGCGTGTTAACTTAGGAAACCTATTCACGACCTATTCGGTTACCCGTTACGCGTTATTCGCGTTCGGATCGGTTTATATAACTAGTTTATATGAGTTAGCCGAAACGGGTCAAACCTTATCAGTTCTGTCTCAAAATCCAGAATGTGTATGAAATACCCATATTAAGCAAGTCTTCAAACTTTTCGGGTCTAAATCACATTCTATCCGGTCTTCGCTTAATCAAGCGTACGAACCGTATCTCCCTCTTGAAAACTAACCGGTCTAAGTCAAGGCTTAATTAAAGACCCGTTAGGATTCTAATAGGTTATTAAAAACCTTCGTTCCAGATTTAGGAGCTCAGTAAAAGCTATCTGTACTTGCTGATTTGATACGGCTGGGATTGAATTTATATTTAAGCTCAGGTAAATACTTTTAACTTATTTTCCCTATACGGGCTTGGGGTACGGTATATAAAATACCGCTTGGTCGGGACGTTGAATCTTTGATTGAATGTATGATAATGAAAGTATTGAGACGTCTCGTTTAACATTGTTTTGTTTACTTAAAGCCTTTGGGGGGTTAATGACCGTTGTCCCGGATATCCCTGGCATCATTCTACGAATGGCCACGACCTCAGCACCCGGCGTAGGCATACGCCGTTGGTGTCTCATAATTATAGTGGTGTGTCTATTAATCTTTAACCCGGCTCGATCCGGGCTACTGAACGCATAAGGAACATGTAAATCCATACAAGTATTATATATTTAAATGATTATCCCAAGTTATAAAATATTATTTGTGCCTTGTGCCTTAAATGCTTTTTCTTAAACTCTTTTCAAAATGAGTCAGTTGATTGTATTTACCAGTGTAAACTGACGTATTTTCCAAAAAGGCTAAGTGCAGGTACTAATTGGAATTGGCTGGCTACTCCTAGCATCATTAAAGAGTCTCGCAAGCTTGATGCCTAAAGTCTGTTGAACCATGTTATTTTATTTGCGATACGCCTGTGGATCCTTTACTTCCGTTGTAATATTTTGATGTTACACTATTACGGATTGTAATATATATCCTTTTGCTTCCGCTGTGCATTTATATATATTGTGTTATTTGACTATGATGTTGCCAACCACGTCACGTTACTCCCCTACCGGGCCCACCGGTGACACGTGGAAATTTGGGGTGTGACATAACCTTTGAAAATAAACATGATTTCAAAAGTAATTTGATAAAAAGAGAATGACTCACATTATAAGCATGCAGATTCATACGGCAAAGTTTAGTCTATAGATAAGCCTTGATATATTGCAGATACAGACAGAGCTTAGCCTATTGATTAGTCTTGTAACCTAGTGCACACGAACTAGGTAAGTAACTAATACAGCATTTACGATAACTCTCGAGATTAAAACCTTCACAACGAATGACAAAGTGTAATCACTAAAACATCCATCGGAGTCACAACGAATGACAGAGTATTCCCCGAGTTCGGGTGGTACTCAAACATCCTGTCGGAATCACGATTAATGACAAAGGATAGCACTTAAACATCCGGTCGGATAGTTTCAATCGATCGGACATTGAATCGTAGCAGCGATCAAGTTAATACCCGGTATCGTAGCAGAATTCGAGCTAGTGTGTGTTTTGTAGTAATTGGACTACATCTCAGTGCCTGAATTGAATTTTGACATCGAAACAAGTGAACTGTTCAAACCCCAAACCCTTGTATTTATACCCTCAATTGGTACCTCCCGCGTGTCGCGACAGGATCCCTGGGATCTGTCGCTTGTCGCGGGGAAACCCAAAGTAGGCTAGGCCTGCTTTGTCACCTGGGTAGCCCTGCTGAGTCGACGGATCGATTAAATTCGAATTACACGTAAAACTGTGATGATAATATCGAATGGGAAATGCCCCCCCCCCCCCCCCCCTGAGTTTTAAGGGCCCTGATCCTGATTCTGATTGTTATGAAAATTTTAGGAATTGTGTAAGACTACTTGGGTGTCTCAATTAGGGTTTCTTTTTAGACAAAATAATAATAATAATAATAATAATAATAATAATAATAATAATAATAATAATAATAATAAAAATATAATAGTTTTGGTGAGAGTTGTTATGGGTTGGGACATTTTTGAATATAAAGAAAAAGGAAATAAAATAGTGAGAAAAGAAAAATGTACCCACTTTGTATTTTTAGGGTTCAACTAGAAAGCCTCCTGATATAAATTTTGGGTATAACTCCTGGACTATTTAAAAATATATAAAGCATTTGTGTTAAGTATAGTACCCCTAATTTCAACCTTGTCCCTATGTCACGAGACAGAACCCCAACAACTTAGTCGGGCAGAGCCCTGACATATGTTATGAGGCTCAGATCAATCGGACCGGGTAGCGGTGACCTGGAGTTAAAACACTTCAAACAGGCATGGCTTTATTATTATAGGGGAAAAACAAATAAAAAGAATATGAACAAGAGAGATTTCGAGAGAGATATGGTAAGAAAACTGGTGAGAGATGAAGCAATTGAGATGTGTTGATATATATATATATATATACTGAAAAATTTGCTTGGAGTGGAAGCCTTGAAACTCATACGTAGACATAGGGCATTAAAAGCCTTTCATTCTATGCATACACGTATATTTTCTTTTAAATTCCATATTGCATGCCAAGCCTACACGTATATAACATTAGATTTAAAAATTCTATTTCTTTATTCTTTTTGTTGTTGGGACACGTTACTACATCTTTCATTTGAAAGATTAGTTTTGATTTTGATTATTATATTATTTTATTTACTTATTATTTATATATTATATTTAATTTAACTGCTTTACTTATTTGGCGTATATAACTTCTAAAATACAACGTTTTATAACACAATGAATATGTCTTTAGAATGAGAATAATTTAATCTACATTTTGAACCAAGTTTCATTAAAAATAGAGTAGGTTCAAAATACAATGTATTTTATAATTTAATTATTATAAGGTTCTTAGGCCCGTCTAGGAACTTCATATTTCTAATAGTCAACTTACCCGTAGACTACTCGTCTAATAATATAAGTTTTTATATACTTTTATTTTATTAGAAAGGTCACCCATATACAGGCCAATTATTTATTTCAACCAACTATATAAAATATTGTTTAAAACTTATTTGGGTTGAATAATTATATTAAAAATAAACTATTTACTAGTTACTAGTGGTTAATAAATTTAACCAAACCTATAATTTATATGATAAAATTTGGAATGTTACACAATGCCCATGGGTGGGGGCATTATTCATGTGTACCACTACACATGGCATTATCCCACTACGCCCATTTGTGAAAAACGCTCATCCCTTTGCTGACTAGGATGACTCGTGTCGCACAATGCCCATGAGTGGTGCATTATTCATATGTACCACTACACATGGCCTCATAGGAAAATAATTACAGTTACCAATTTGTTGTAATCATTGATGGGGCATTATTGTTCGTGTCTTAACAAGTTGTATGATACGGTGGTAATTTTTTCGTGTCTTAACAGGTCGTTTCGTGTAACCTGTTTATGATCAGGTTCGTGTTCGTGTTTGAAAAATCTGACACGATAAAATTTCGTGTTGTGTTCGTGTTTACCTGTTTCGGGTTCGTGTCTTATCGTGTTCTGGTCTTAACAGGTCGGGTCAGCCCTACATCTAAATTAAAGTATAAATAAAGTTCAAAACACCATCATATCACCAATTTTACCATCAATCGAACCAGATTTCGTAGACGCGTATGTATTGGACGGAAAATCAAAACCGAAATAAACACTAAGAGCACACGGGGCGGTCTTAACCATAACACGTGAAACAATTTATAACGCGTGGAACTTTCCAAAATCCCACCCCGCCATTTTCTATAACGCGTTGTACAATCACGAAATCAAATTTTCGTTATTTTTATCACGCCGTTATTGTTTTATTTTGTGAGGGTAGTTGTTGGTTGGGGGGAAATTGTTGGGTGTGGTGGTGAGTGATGACCACCCCCACTAAAAAAGGTTGTGAGTGATGGAAAAATGGTTGATGACATGGCGGAACTTGATTGGTGCTTGTGAGTGATAGAATTTTATCACTCCCACTATCCAATCAAATCATGCCATGTCATCACCCAATATTCTATCACTAGTGATAGAAATGTAGGGGGTGGTATCACTAGTGATGAAATTCTATCACTCCCAAATTTTTTTAATTTTCATTTTAAAATTAGAAATTTTAAATTTTATTTTAAAACAAAATTATAAATTTCACTAATTTTTTTAATTTTTTATTTTAAATTAGAAATTAACAATAAAACACTAAAATTAAAAATTTCATTAAATTTAAAACATACTACTTCAATTTAACATACTAGAAACATACAATTTAAAAAAAAAACCTACTCCTCGTCCGAATCATGAAACTCCAAACCTAGAGAACCTACTAGTTCGATTAAATCGTATCTCAACCGAAAGTGAGTTTCTTCGTTACGCAATTGTAAATGGATATCTTGTGGAACTTGAACTTGTGTAGGAGGATCCGGCACCCAATCCGGGGATATTGCACGTCCGTCTTCTTTGATCAGCATGCTCGTAGCACGAAACGGTCGGTGTAGTATACCCCATCTACCCTTTAAAACACCAAATGCCCTCTGAACATCTTTTCTTGCCGATTCTTGCAATTTTTTGAACGCCTTTTCTTTAGGCTCGACAAGAAATGAGGGAGCTTTCACAAAAATAGACCAAGACGGGTAGATACCATCCACAAGAAAAAAACATCGTCTGTAATGTCGACCGTTAACATAGAAAGGGGAGGAATGTGCGGTACCATCCGTTACGCTTTGAAACAACGGCGACGTATGCAACGCATTGATGTCGTTTGATTGAACTGGGAACACCGAAATACGAATGCCACATCCATAAATCATTCGACGCCACCGCTTCTAGTATGATGGTTGGTCTTTTGATGTCTCCCCTAACATACGCCCCTCGCAACTCTCTTGGACAATTTTTCCACTCGATATGTGTACAATCGATGCTACCGAGCATCCCGTGAAAATGCCATCTAGCCTCGTGTGCGGCGTAAATACGTGAGATGTCATGACTCGTCGGTTTACGTAAAAACTCGTTAGCATACAACTTAATGACCGCGTTGCAAAAAAATTGCAAACATTCACGTGAAGTTCTTTCCGACATAGCTAGGTATTCATCATATTGATCGGGAGGGTTACCTGTCGCTAGTTGGCGAATGGCGGACGTGCATTTTTGTATCGGCGTGAAACTTGCTTTGCCCCTCGCATCGTAACCTTCTTGAAACCATTCCTCGCTTGCTTCGATGTCTCCAACAATCTTTAAAAATAATTCTTTGGGTAAACGAAACCGATCTCTAAACGTTTCGGCATTGTAGAGCGGATTTTCCACAAAATAATCATTCATCAAAACTTCATTGGCACGTATACGATCACGGTCGACCATCTTCTTCTTTGGGCGGGACGACTCGGCATCAAGCTCGTTATACACCGACACAAAATATTTTAGCGTCTCGTTGTCGGAAGACGACTCGGTATCGCTATCGCTAGACATCGGAAACGTCGAATCCGTAGGGAATTCCATTTGAGAAAGATATAAAAATTGTGTGAAATGGGTTTAAAATATGTAGATTGGTGTGTGTAAAATGGTTTAAAATGGAGATATAGATAGATAAAATGGTTAAGGTTTTTTTTTTTTTTTTTTTAAATGAATGTTACCGTTTTAAAACGGTCAAAAATTCAACAAACGGTCCAAATTTTCAAAACTTCAACGCGTTATCTGTTCAACGCGTTTTCTTTATCACGCGTTATGGGGTGGTCGGCGGCGGTGTAGCGTGATGGTTCAACGAGTTATGGATGGTCCATAACGGACCACCCCGCCCGCCCTAATGCTCTCATGATCTTGTAGTTTTTCTGTTTAGGTTCGTGAACCACTGAACTACAACAAAAATTAACATTAATGCTTACCTGGTTTTTCTGTTGGGGGCTTTATCTTGAGATTAAAAGAAAAATCTAAATTTAAGATCCTTGGTAAGCTAAGCTAATAAAATGATCTCATTGCTACTTGCGATTTTGCAATAATGAAGTGGGCTGTAACATTTTAAGTGGGCTATAAAATGGGCTATACATTGCTTAAATTAAAGTACCATGTTCTACATTTGGGGTTGGGCTAAATAGGCTTTAATACATGAAACCAAACATGTGTTATAGGCTTATTAGCTTATAGCAATATTAGTAATAAATAAACTTTTGAATAATCGTTTAACCTATTAAATGAATGAACTAACATGTGTTCTTGAACGTTCGTAAATGAAATGAACACAACTTTTTCACGTAACATTTTTTTTAACTAAATACTATATTTCCACGTTGGTGGTGGTTTAGAGAGAGAGGGGGGGGGGGGGGGGGGTGTTTGTTTCTGAAGGTGGTGGTGAAATGTGGAGATGGTGGTGAAGGGTGGTGAGGGAGGGGAACATGAAGTGGTGGTGGTGGTTTCTTGCAGATAAAAACGAGAAAGAAGAAGAGAGAAAGGGGAGAGGGGTAGAGGTGTGGTAGAGGTAGGATAAAGGTGGCCCTACTTGATTTAAATATGTTTCTTTTTACCTTTAAGTTATTTTTTAATAATAAGGGCATTTTAGTAATTTCACACCCACTTAATTGAGAAAAACTAACCTCCATCCGCGCCAGGGACTATCCGGGAACGAAATTGAAAAGTTGAGGACTATAGAGGTAATTTTAGAAAGTTAGGGACTAAAGGTGAAAAAATGCCAAACCACGGGGACTATCAACTCTTTTATGTTTAAAGGGTATCTTTTTCATTTTTAGTAAAAAGGCGAAACATGTAATTTAATTTTTTGGTTGGATAAATATGTAATTAGGATTTTAAACGGGGGATATGTGTAATAATCCCATACAAAGGTATTATGATGCAATGACTCCTATAATTAATAATAATAAAATTTACTGTTAAGCAACCTCTTCTTTTTGACAGAAAATTACAACGTATAACCAATGGTTTGGTATCATGTTTAGCAAATAAAGTGAAAATGAGGGAAATTAGCATTTTTAATAATTTACTTGAAGGGTGCTACTAAGTACTAAATGTACCTCCTCCTCCCACTTTTTCTCTCAGGCGGTACATTTAGATCAAGCTTACTTATAAGTCTCTAATTAACAACCACCATATCCAGTAATTACATGTGTATGGACATCCAAGTATCATCCTAATAGCACACACAGGATGAATGTATCCAAATTTTTTCTTGCATGAGATGATGAACTCTCATTTATAAAACTAAAAGGAACTACTTGTACCTTCCAGACATTAAAAAAAAACATCATATATTCCACGCCCCGCAGAGATTATGCTTTGTTTTAAAATTTTAATCTTGTTAGAGATGGAAGCACTTCAAATGCAGAGGGGTCATAAAAAACATCATAAAGTCTATTTTTAAGGTATTAAACTCGTAATGTTATTCAGACTTTGATTATGAGAGTTATATGTCTTTTGTAATAAAAAAGGCCAAATTTATAGAAGTTTTAAAAAGGGGAATAAAAAGATTTTGTATATCAACTCCACTTGTCGTGCTATGACCCATTTCAGCCTGAACATGTTTTTTACATGTTACCCAACCTGCATGACTCACGCATCTTGGTGCCTGTAGTCATAAGATAAAAATTACCTTGTAAACTTTAGCTGTGGAGCATGCCTTCGGAGGCTTAATCAGAACAATTGGCAAGTCATTCAGTACAGGTGAGGGTATACCTTGAACATTGACATTAGTATAATATTATAAAAAAAAAAATAGCAAATGGATCATCTGCTAATATAAACGATTAAACAACGGACAAAATCAGTTCGCTTGTGGCAAGATGTACCTCACCTCTACCGGTGCAATAAGCGGCTCCATTGGAGAAGAAGAAGGGGACATCATAACCAATCTCACCGGACCATTCTTGGAGTCCCTTTTCAGTGGCTAGACCACAACTGAACTGATTTGCCTCCCAAAGAGCGGTTGTGCATTTCTAGCTTTCTTCTTTGAGTTCTTTCACGTGTGCTTTGTTTTTTTATATAAAGATTAAACGTTTTTTAATTTGCAATACAAATGTAATACAGATTTTAATCTAGTCTTGGAATGTGGAACAAAGATTAACCTTTAAATGGTAAATAATAATATAAGAAGTGTGGACTGCAGAGGTGAAAATTGAAATCAAGTGATGTTATGTTGAAAAAAAAAATGACATGTTTTGAATATAAATAAATGCATATGAATGCAGTGGGGACAAACATGAGAATTCTTTAAACACATATTCTTTTTCTTTACATTCTTTATATATTTCTAGTTATTTTTTCAACTTTAAGTTAGAATCCCATTTTTCCTTTAGCAAATTACCAGTGACGCAGCATTCTCTTAACCAGAGTAATTCTTTCAAAAAGCCTTACTTTGTTTTCCTTTTTCTTTATTTTTTTTTTTGCTTCAGTTTGTGTTTATTTGATTTGTGTGGGATTGTTGTGACCAGAGCAGCAAATTATGGACCAAAAAACATGGCTTTGGAAGAAAAGATGTGCCCAGAAGTCGATCGACACAAACAGTGAATCTGAAAATGAGGCAGAGGTATTCTAGTAGCTCATTTACTTCATTTGATTAAAAATATTTTGTAAATTATACCAACCCTTTTTATTGTTGTTTGTAAGTTATTCTGTACATTTGATTAAAAATATTTTGTAAATTATTATATCTTAACAAAGATAACGTATTGCAAAAAAAAAAAAAAAGAAAACATATTGTAGTTTGCAAGTATGAGTGGTTCTAGATTATTTGATTTCGAGGATTTGCTACGAGCTTCGGCGGAGGTTTTGGGAAAAGGGACGTTTGGGACTGCGTACAAGGCGGTGTTGGAGGGCGGGATGATGGTGGCGGTGAAGAGATTGAAGGATGTTACAGTGTCGGAGCCTGAGTTTAGGGAGAAGATTGAATTTGTGGGCGCAATGGATCATCAGAATCTAGTTCCACTGAGAGCTTATTATTACAACAAAGAAGAGAAGCTGCTTGTCTATGATTATATGCCAATGGGAAGTCTTTCTGCACTTCTTCATGGTTCGATTTCTTCTCCTACATTGTTAATTATTTTCAGCAATGTATTTTTTATTTCATTATAATTTTGTTTTTTGCTATGTTCTTGGTAGTTTTATTAACAAATACGTTATGGAAACATGCATTACAATGAATTTCAACAATTGAAGTTTTGTGAAAATGTAAAAGATCCAGAGAAGCTTGCTATTTCTTAAACCGAACATGTCACTTTCTTGCAAAATAACCATTCCACATAGTTAATTTATTAGACTGTCAAACTGCATATAACTGAATTAAAATCCATTTCCCTCTTTGACATTTGGAGCCTAGGTGAGTTAAAGCTTATTACAAGATTTGCTTTTTTGTATTTACATAATTACATTTATACAATTAGTTCAAAACATTTTTTGGTATTTTGACAAAGTTGATGGCTTTGATGAGCACCAAGTTTGCCCCCTTTTCATGACAACTGGATTTCACTTGTAGTTAACTGTCCATTGATTGGCATATTAGCATATAGGGATGTTTGTTAAGAATACCTTTTATCCAGTGGATGGATAATCTTTAATGCGGCGTACTCTCAAACCATATATTCAAGATAGTACCTTATACATTAATGTTACAAAACTGTCATAGGCTTCAAATTGAACTGTGATATGTACCCAATAGAACTAACGAACCCTATTATAGACCCTCATCCATATTTACATGTCTCAAAATGATAACAGTTTGGTGGTATCATATATGTATTTTTCATTTTTATTAATTCTACTTGGTCTTTATTTTAAAACATTGTGGTTTTGTTTTGCAGTATCAGCCAGATGAGGCGTGCATGCGAACGGTGCAGTGTGGTGCTGCTGATGAGGCGTGCGTGCGGTGTAGTCGCTGCTGCTGCGTGCGGCTTTTCTGCTGCGGTGCGCGTAGAATACAGTGCTGCTGCTGAGGCGTTCGTGTGGTGCAGTCGCCACTGTTGCGTGCGGCGCTGCTGCTGCGACTGTTTGATGAGCTTGATTAACCGCTGGCATTAACTTTTTATCTTTCCTCTTAATAAATCAATAATCATAGGGAGCTTGCAAAAGATTTTGTGGTGGCTGGTACTACATCAGAGTCTCTGTATGGTGCCTGTGAGTCGATGTTCAAGCCAGACATGGTACAAGGTGGATAAAGATGTTATGCTCGATACGATGTCACAAATTGAAGATACGTTAACAAGTACAATTTGAAGATAGGCTATAAACACTTGGTTTTGAATGTTTATCGTATTAGGATTTTTTTAGTTATATGATGTTTTAGCTGGTATTTCTATTAGAATGTTTTATACGCTTTCGATACACACATGTTTTATATAATTTTGGGTTTTCGTGATCTTATTAGACTTTTTATATAATTTTGTAATATTATTAATTATGTAATTTTTATGAAAAAAGCAGGGAAAAATGAAAAATCAAGCTGAATAAAAAACCAATATTCAAGCAATCACAAAATGGTAGCAAATAATTCAACAAGCTCGCTAAATACCCACCAGTTTTCAATGAAAATGGTGGTTAAATGGTGGCAAATCGGTAGCAAACAAGGTGGACTGTAGCAAACCTTTCAATGAAAATGGTGGTTAAATGGTGGCAAATTGGTAGCAAACATGGTGGTTAAATGGTGGCAAATCGGTAGCAAACAATGTGGACCGTAGCAAACTTTTCAATGAAAATGGTGGTTAAATGGTGGCAAATCGGTAGCAAACATGGTGGTTAAATGGTGGAAAATAGGTTGCAAATAAGGTGGACCGTAGCAAACAAGAAGCGATGGCAAATAATTTTGACCAATTTTGTGGTGGCAAAAGTAAGGTGGCAAAATATAAAAATGGTGGCTATTTGGTGGCATTAGGGCAATTGACACGGGTGTTTTTGTCACCGCATTTTCGGTGGCGAAAGGGTGACAACAGAGAAATTGATACTATTTTGTGACCAAAAGTTTCATGACAAAAACCCTCTTTTCTAGTAGTGAGTCAGTTCGCTTGTGGCAAGATGTACCTCACCTCTACCGGTGCAATAAGCGGCTCCATTGGAGAAGAAGAAGGGGACATCATAACCAATCTCACCGGACCATTCTTGGAGTCCCTTTTCAGTGGCTAGACCACAACTGAACTGATTTGCCTCCCAAAGAGCGGTTGCTCAAGACTACTACTTCCACGATCAAGCCTAGCACCGGTTGGAACTCTTTTATGAACATGAACTTGCCATAAAATATCATAAGCGAATAATAGAGGTGGCAATTTCGACCCATGAACTTATGAAGGGGTCAATCCAGATTGTCATATCTTTACGGGTCAAACCCTGAATGAGTAGCTTAAAAGGAAAGGGTCAAAAGTCACCCATAGTGTATTTTTAACCTATAAAACCTGCTAACCAATTAAATCAGACTTACAATATTTATTAGACGGTATATTTCGTGCGCTAATATCTGGCGCAACTAATTAACTACTAATTAGGTGAATAATCATGGGGTATTGTGTTTTTGGCCAATATTTATTAGACTCCTAGGTGCATGCCCAAATGAGAAAATAGGGTGTCCAATTCAGTTATAACCTGGGTTTTAAAAAGCGCGTCTAAGGCGCGAGGCGCAGGCCTCAGCCCCTCAGGTCACCTGAGGCGCGCCTTTTCCACAAAGTGCACGAAAAACACATTTTTTTTTGGGTTTTTTGGGGTCTAAGGCTTGCGCCTTATATAGAAAACATATGGATCTTAACAACTATTGTTATTTATAACCAAACAGCCGAGCTAAAACTAAACCTGCTAACTGAAATAGAGATGCCAAGTCATGAAACCCATCTTGCCTCTTATTCGTTATTCGCAGAAAAACATTTATCTGCATTGCAAAGATTTCAAAAACCAGTTCATAAGGCATAATCTTCACAAAACTGAAAATAGATCAAATTTAAACAACTCGTAAGAAAATTAACTACCAACTATTAACAGGGTCAGCTTAACCCATTTGGGGCCTTAAAGCCCATAGTGTATTTTTCCCACAAAAAAGCCTAGTTAGAAATGATTACCAAGTCAAAATATAACTTTTAATTATCATACCTTCTACCATTTACATAATGTCATCGAAGACAAAGATCTACCAACCAATCTTCCACAACACTTGTAGAAACCTTATCGACTATCAGAAGATATTAGACATAAGCGATCATATTTTAGTAGTATTTTGTTTGGTTGTTGGACTTAGAACTCAAGTCATTAAACATAAAGGCTCAAGAGACCTTAAGTTAATTGCCTTATCATGGATGCTGATGGTATGATATCACTATGCACATTCTTTTTCATGTTAATCTTTCGATCCATGAAAAAAACATCATTAATAATCATGTTTTCAAAACAACACAAACCTTGATTCTCTCACATTGTCCACATGAACACCAAACCCAAAAGGCGTCTTCCTTATGCATGTTCATGGTATTAAAGGTTCGCACTAATCACACAAACTATCATTTTGGTTTCGTTTAGAAAAAAAAAAGAAAACTGGTTTTAGTTTTTAAGTATTGTTTGTGATAGGAATCGTATGTTAAGCTTAGCTTAAATAGTATTTTGTAATAGTGGAAGGGGGGTTAGTGTAACTAATACTTTTATAAATAAGGCATTAGTCATGTTAGAGAGGGGGGAATAGAATTGGCTGGTTATTAGGCTCATTGCCTTGTGCATGAGAAGGGCTTAGCCCTGGGACCACTTGTGGTATTATTCTGTAGATCTTCGGATCATATATTTCCATTGTATACAATCAGCAACAATTGATTTCATATTCTCTGTTATATCATTCATAACCTATCATTGGTCCGACCTGCCTTTCTGCTCTACTTCAAATCACCTTCTGCTTTACTCAGATCTCTTTTCCATTTTAGGATCTGTGTTTCCTGAATTTTCGGATCTATCTTCAATCAGATCCCTGAATTTTCGGTTATTTCTCAATTTGAATCCGCTATCCCTGACTTTTCGGATCTATCTTCAATCAGATCCAACTTCCGCTGCAACATCGTTCACTTTTTTTAATTCCAATTCGTTCCAGATCTGCTTCAATTTCCGCATCTTCTTCGTTCGATTTCATTATCGGATTTCAGTTCCGATTTCCACTCAATCGCGGGTTTCATATCTCTGTTCTTGTTCGAAGTTCTAATTCTCAGATCTCACTTCAATTTCCGATTTCAATTATGGTGAATCATAATGCTCGTTTGGATGCTCATGAGCAATTGCTTCAGAAACTTCAGGGCGATTTGGTCGCTCAGTCTTCACGTTTGGATTCCATCACAGAGACTCTGGCAACTCTAGAGGCGGATCGTTTGGAGAATTCCGAATTCCGTAAAATGATGGCGAGTTTTGTACGTCAACAAGAGAAGAAGATGGCAGATGACGGGTCATTAGGCTCTGGAATTTTCGATTCCGGTGGTGGATCTCAGGGTCCTTCGCATAGCCTTCCTTATGCGGTGAAGAAGGTGAAACTTCCAGAATTTTGTGGTTTCGATCCACAGGGCTGGATTCAGAAGGCTAATTTGTATTTTGACATCAACCAAACTCCGGACATTCTGCGTCTCCGTCTTGCTCAGTTGAGCATGAGTGGGGTTGCTCAACACTGGTTTACGGTGCTTAAACAGGTACATGATTCCCTTACCTGGTCTGATTTTCAATCAGAGTTGTTACAACGATTCAGTGGTTTGGATATTCACAATCCGTATGAACAACTAGCCACCATTCAACAAGCGGACTCGATTCATGATTACATTGACGATTTCGAGTATTTGTTGTCCTTGATTCCTCGTTTACCGGAATCTCAGACTTTGGGATATTTTGTTGCTGGTCTGAAGGAGGATGTCAAACAGCGGGTACGTTTACATCGTCCGACTTCGTGCATTGATGCCATGTCTTTGGCTAGGGATGTTGAATTGATGCTTCGTCCATCAGATTCCAGTTCTTTGTTGTCTCGTTTTCGGTATTCTCAACCTGTCGGGCTGCCATTGGAAGGTTACGGGTTCAGGCATCATTCAGGGGGTACTAGGGTGTCCAAACCTGTTGGAAATTCTGGCTCGGTTAGTGGCTTTGGGGCTGCAGGTTCTCGTGATCGTGGTATTCGCTCCTTATCTCGCACCGAGTGGGAGGAACGTAGGAAGAAAGGACAATGCTACAAGTGTGGACAGCCTTATAGTCCTACTCATACTTGTCCCAATGGTAAACTTCGTGTGATGTTGCTCGGCGATGATGAACCGGATGAATTCGAAGGGCTGCATTTTCAGTTGGAACAATTGGATGATGGACAATCGGATAGGGGTTCTCACACAGCTATGGGGTTTTCTACCAAGCCTTGAGGACAAGGCTTGTGTTATGGGGGGAGTATTGATAGGAATCGTATGTTAAGTTTAGCTTAAATAGTATTTTGTAATAGTGGAAGGGGGGTTAGTGTAACTAATACTTTTATAAATAAGGCATTAGTCATGTTAGAGAGGGGGGGAATAGAATTGGCTGGTTATTAGGCTCATTGCCTTGTGCATGAGAAGGGCTTAGCCCTGGGACCACTTGTGGTATTATTTTGTAGATCTTCGGATCATATATTTCCATTGTATACAATCAGCAACAATTGATTTCATATTCTCTGTTATATCATTCATAACCTATCAGTTTGCCTAGAATAGGTTCGAACATTATCCTATATTCATCACATAAGTTATACCTGACACACTAACGGAGGGGAAAGAAAATAGATGAAATATGAAAAAAAACATGTTTTCGAGATTTTTTAAGGATAGAAGGGGAGGGGAAAAGGGAAGAAAATTTGTTAATATATTTATCCTTCTAAATCGGAGAGGTTAGGAGAGAAAATCTTACCGGTTACTAAATTACCCTCATATCTAATTAAAATGTTTTATTTTTAAAGGGTATAATGGTAAAATTGTTCCTTTCTTTTCTTTTTCTCTAACTCGGGAACACATAAAATGCATGATTTCTTCTCTTTTCATTAAACTCGGAAACACGAAAAAAATCACATATTTTCCTTCCTTTTCTCTCTTAATTCATTTTCCTTCTCTCTCTGTTAAATGAGACTCGGGAACACAATTCTGAATAAAGGTTTCCACCATTACTTAAATGATAAAGACAATGCTGAACTTATATGGCCCACTTCAAGACATGAACAAAAGTTATCACAATGGTTCACAATATGAAACATTACATTTTTTTTACTAACCTTTTTTTATTGGCATGCCAGGATGCACCGATATTAAAGGTGAAATCTTGGATGTTGTTTGTACATGGATGGATTTCACACCTTAGATCACCTACCTTGTTAGCAGCTCGAATCGAAAGTCTATGTTATTAGTAATTCCAATGACTTCATTCTCTTCCAGGGGATTAATTATATGCCTACATATCCAAAAACCTATCTATCCTTAACTGAATAGAGACATGATTTTAATACCAAATTTTATCACATCTTTCTTGGAATATTCATGTGTTTATATATGTCAGAACATCAGGGATTAAATCTGCAAAACAAGTATGAAGATCAAATTTATTCAAACTTCTTTCTCAAAACAATACAAGGAAATCAACCAGTCATCACAGATTGACTGGTGAACACATACAACCAAAGGGTTAACAAGGAACAATCAAAAAGCCTCACGAATGAACGTGTGAGGGAAAGAAGGCAGGAGCACAAAGTATTCGAGAAGGAGCTGTAAGAGGTGGTGTACCAATCCCAAGGCAACCTCGTCTTATGTAACCACAAAAGCCACAAAACCCTTAAGCCCATTAGCAGGAAATGAACACTTGGACCAGCCCAGCAATATAACTCCAGGCCCATGAAACCGGACCAAGACCTCATACAAGAACAAATAAATAGCAACGATTAGAAATGTAAAAAAGGGAACACTTAAACTAAATATAGAACATTTAAACTGAATATATACTATATTTTAACATCCCTCCTCAGTTTAAATGTTTAAACAGATTTATAAGTCCTAAGGACTTACACGTTTCGTCATGATTTCCTGGCAGCAACCCTTTTGTGAACATGTCAGCGAGTTGAAACTCAGTTTTAATACCAGTTGTCTTGATGATACCTGCAACTATTTTTTCTCTCAGGAAGAATAGGTTAACCTCAAAATGTTTCGTTTTATCATGAAACACCGGATTAGCAGCTATAGAGATGGTTGCAGTATTGTCACATCTAAGGGTTACCGAAAGGTCAACCTTAACCCCCAATTCCCTTAAGATATTTATTAACCGTAAGATTTCACAAGAGGCACCGCACATGGACCTGTATTCAGCTTCAGCAGAGGAACGAGAAACTACACTTTGTTTCTTGCTTTTCCAAGAAACTAAGGAGTTTCCAAGAAAGATACAAAACCCTGTGACAGGCCTCATGCTGTCGACACATTTAGCCCAATCGGAATCAGCATAAGCATAAGCCGACAACTGAAATGAGTCACTTTGTTTAAACACGATACCACAGCCGGGTGCACCTTTTAAGTATCTCAGCAGCCTAAAGGCTATCTGAGAGTATGCCTCAGTTGGTTTAGCTTTGTGACAAGTTTCACAAGGCTCAGCTTGTCCTAATTCGTTTTTAAGGTTTAGAACATGTAGGACTTTGTCTGAGGGATGACCAAGTCTGGAATGGCAGAGCTTTATTGTTTCAGTTTTATTAAAACATGCAATAACATGATTACTAGAATTACCACAGAAATAAAGACCATCCATTTGCCTACCAATCACCAGGTTTTTCCTTAAGGACACATCCTGAATATAACAATTATGTTCATCAAAAACAACTTTAAGTTTGTTATCTTTAGCTAGTTTGTGAACAGAAATGAGATTCACCCAATATTCAGGGACAACAAAAACATCTTTCAAGATCACATCTTCAGAAAGTTTAAATCATCCTATTTGTTTAACTTTAGTATCAGTTCCATTTGGATGTTTAACAGTAATATCATACTCACACACATCTACTAGATTAAACATGTTATCATTGTTCATAACCATATGTTGATTAGCCCCCGAATCAATGATCCATTTTAGTCTATTTTGGTGGAAAAAACTAGTGTTAAAACAATAGATGTTTTTATAAGATCCTAGAGAAGAGAAGGCACTATAGCACTTACCACTCATATTAGATTTGTGAGGATCTTCGAGCTTATTTTCATTTAGTAGGCCTAGCAGCTTAGAAAATTGATCAGCAGTTAAAGCATTCAAGGAAGTACTAGCAGATTGATCATTCATAGTATTGGCAACAGAATTATTAGTAGACACATTTGTTTTTTACCATTGAGGACTGTTTTGACTTGGTTTATTTCTGTAGTTTGAGGGATAACCAAGGTTGGAGAACTCGCTAGCCGCTAGTCGGCCGGTGAGGTGGGGACTAGCGACTACTCGGGATTAATCGGATCGGAACTTTATATGTAAATTTTATTATTTTTATAAATATGTATATATATACTCACACATCCATATCAATATAAGAGTAGGAATTGGGTGGAAAGTGTGTTTTTCCTAGAAAGTCTAGGAAGCAATAAGAACGCGACATGTGGCATTGAAGGATTTTATCTAAAAGGGCATTTATGTACTTTCACAATCTATTTTTATTTTAGGAAATTATCTTCAATAACTAACTATCCATAAATTTCGGAATTTATTGTTTTCGATTTCTGATCTCACGTAATATCAATCATTCCTTCTTTTTCTTGCTGGAATCTATCAGCATGTTCTTGGTACTGTGTTTTAACAGTTTGTTCTTGGTGATGTGTTTTAACAGCAAGCAGATTCATACAGCTGTGTTTTATTATTCAGATTCATACAGTTGTGTTTTAACAACAAGCAGATTCATACAGTTGTGTTTTAGCATTCAGATTCATACAGCTGTGTTTTAACAGCAAGCAGATTCATACAGTTGTGTTTTAGCATTCAGATTCAAACAGTTGTGTTTTAACAGCAAGCAGATGCATACAGTTGTGTTTTAGCATTCAGATTCATACAGTTGTGTTTTAACAGCAAGCAGATTCATACAGTTGTGTTTTAGCATTTAGATTCATACATGTGTGTTTTAACAGCAAGCAGATTCATACAGTTGTGTTTTAATAGCAAGCAGATTCATACAGTTGTGTTTTAGCATTCAGATTCATACAGCTGTGTTTTAACAGCAAGCAGATTCATACAAATGTGTTTTATCATTCAGATTCATACAGCTGTGTTTTAACAGCAAGCAGATTCATACAAATGTGTTTTATCATTCAGATTCATACAGCTGTGTTTTAACAGCAATTCAGATTCATACAGCTGTGTTTTAACAGCAAGCAGATTCATACAAATGTGTTTTACATCAGCAAATTTCGCCCCAGCTTTTGATCGGCTTCCGGTAACTGTTCCGCTGCTATTTATCCTTTCCAAAGTTTCCTGCTTTTTGAATCTCTTCCCTGCAACCAGCAAAATACCGTCAATTACAAACAAGAATCACCCGTAATCGCTTTGTAAAACATGCAGTACAATGAAAACTGGATCTTACGTATATGGAACAAGGAAAATCTCTTATCTTCATCCATGATTTTAGGTATTTTTGGTATGATTTTGGGGGTTTCCGAATTTGGGTTTAGAGAGAGAAAGAGAGAGAGAGGGAAATTGGCGTGAATTAAGGAGATGTGATATCTCTGACGGTTTTTTTTATTGGTTTAAAACACACGTAAGGACGAAATTGCCCCTACTAATTTAAAACAATCTATTAAATATAGTTAATTATTACAAGATTGCCATTGATTTAATCTCAACCCTTAAACACACCAATCGGATGGACAAGATCGCTTCCTAGACTTTCTAGGAAAAACACACTTTCCGTAGGAACCCTACTCTCAATATAATACTTAAAAAGGTAAAAATAGTTCAAAATATAAACTAAACTTTGATGTGTGCAAAATGCAACATATAAATTACATCAAATGTGGCATAAAACTAACTCTTTTTAGTACTAATGTTGGAAAAAGTGTGTTTTGTTTTCCTTTTGTATTTTCAGGATTAAATGAGCTCAAATGAACAAAAGAAGCAAAAAGACAGCTAAATCTAACATAAATACAAGAAAATGGATAAACGTGGCATGCCCTGTGACAACCCTCAAAATTACAGGTATCCGTACAATTAATTAATTTTAATTACGTGTTAATGATTGTGCTTGATTACAACTGATGACGTAAACTGCTTCCTGATTTCTGTAACATACATACATATGCATCACATTTCATAATGTCACTCCATTCATTACATACAAACTTTAGTGACAAACTTGATACACAAAGCACAGTTAGCACAGTTAGCGGATAACTCAGAAATATACTGACAGTGCCAGTACATAGACAGACGGTGTTTTGAGACCCAGTATGGGCCAGGGACAAGGTGTAACATCCGTCAAAATCGACTCCCAAATCCGACCCGTTTTGAAATTTCGGATCCTGAACCCCGTATTTTCTTTTCGCGAAATAAATAACCGTTGAAGAGGACTCTTTTTTTTTATTATTATTTCATTGATTTAGTCTTTTATTTATGTGTTTAATTAATAAAGTAATTAATATTCCATTAATATTTAACAAAAAAAATTAACGTTCTAAACAAAATTTGCTTATGTTAGTTACTTATTTATCTAATAAGAATTATTTAATATTTCAAAGGCATACATATAATTATTCATATACATCAAGTTAATTAATAAATATTTTTCGATAATGAACAAAACGGTAGATTCCATTTAAAGGCTTTGTGTGGATCAGAATAAAATTACCATTGGCATGAATTTAACATTTTAACCAAATTGTTATAATGTGGACGATACCAATAGTGGAATTGGACTTGTATTTTTTTTTTTTCACTTTCCAAATGCTAAACAAATATATAAAATAGTAAATAATTTATTATAAAAATATATATATATATATATATATCTCTACCAACTGCCATATTTAATGATCTATACAAATCATAATTTCTCTTTAAACCCTAGCAAAGAAGCCTACTTTTGAAGAGCATGCTTGCCGCCCAAACATTTACAGTGGGCAACAACTGTGTTTCCCAATTTTGTCATGATTGAGATTGCTATATTTACACCAATCAAGGACCTGGATTTTTTTTATTGTAGACACTCCCCTTTTTATCGATAGTTATGAGATTTTCCAAATCAAAGAGTTCATGTGTCGTTTATGAACTTTCTTTTATAAATACAAATTTCTCATGGCTTTCTAAACGAAGTCGACATCACCTCTAAATTCGTTTCGAACACCTCTCACCGGAGTAAACTGAGTATGCCGGAGACGATCGGAGAACACGACTTCGCTGGAGATCAAGAAGACGACCGGAGCCGTACGGGGATCGACGGGAGTTGTTTCTTGCGATTCGGTACGCCTCGTCTTGTTTTCTCACTCTCTAGACTTACGACGGAGACACCTGCAACATCGAGGATGAAGCCGACGCCGGAACCACACCGGAGCTAAAAGGCATCGTTGTTTGGTATACCATTCTTTATCCCTTTGCTTCCTCACTTAATCCTTGTCGAAACCGTAGCATATTCGACGTTATTAATCATCGAAACAAAACTAAAAGTATGAGAAATCTTATAACAGTCGGTCATTGTTTTCTTTTACTAAACAAAGAGGATGACTTTCAATTTGTGTTTTTTTTAGTTGTTCAAGCAAATATAAAATATAAAACTATTTTATTATTCTTTTTACATGGCAGGTTCCTATTAGAAATGATATAATTAAGTCAAATTATTAAGCCGAAATCACGAGGGTTATCAATTTGCAATTTAATAATGATATCAAATCTTTATTTTGGTATTGTTTTAATTCTTTATTCTTTCTGTTAGTTATAAATATTTTCTTTTTATTTGAATCCATTAAACACTATATATTATTTATGTATTTAGCTAAAATACAACTAATGCAAAATCCAGGAAGCTTGGTACCACCGAATTCTATGTCAAATGTTTTCTCATCTTCCTTAAATATTATAATAAAGATGTGTTCTAACTTTTAAGAAATAACTAATTCCATTTCTTTTCTTTTAATATATCCAAAAAAAAACATTTCACATGCATTAGTCTCTTTATTTTTATTTTACCATTTTATAAAAGTACAACTTCAACTGTTAATAACCACAATAGCTAACCGATTTATGTTAAACACTTTTTATCTTTGATGTTAGAATGTGATAAAATAAAATTTCTAACTAATTAAATTGTAGACTTAAAATGTTAGGGATTATGTTTAACATGCGAATATTAACAAGATCGTTATCATTTAGGATAACCGGTTCATTCTCTTGGATTCCCAATCCTTACTCGTGCGATAATTTAATGAATTGTCATACGCAACCAATGTGAGTATACTCGTATTTTCCCCTCTTTACTTTTACCACTTTTGGGGTGTAACATGTTTATCTATCAACAACTTACACATGAACTTTTTGCTTAAACACATGAACATTCTTATTAACATGCTTGTATACGTGATGGCTTGATACTTTAAACTTGGATTAATCTTATGTGTTGAACTTATCATTAACTTGTACGAGCCAAACCGTGACATGTGTAGCGCTATAGGATTAACGACCCGCCGCCCGTAACTTGTGGTTATGTCATGAGCATATTGCGTTTTCTTGGTTTGATATGTTAGACACATACCATGTTTTTATGTTTATCTTGAATCACATGCTTGTTATGAGGAATTGTTCAAAACTTATCTTTCGATATGTACGTACCAAACTTGTATACTCGCATTTGCTTTTGCATTGAATTGTATTTTAAACATGTTACAGGTTGATGATGATGATGCTATGAAAAGAAGTAGCGTTGATGCCTAGATACACATATAGACGTTAGGTTTAATATGTCGTATCAATTTTGCTTATGTTATATGTATTTCTTTTGAACTTGTTGTTACTTGAATTGATGTAATGTTGACAATTTGATGTTATGGAATGAAATGGGAATTATTTAAATATTGTCACAAATAGTGTTATGATGTCTCGAGCAATCTTCACACTTCGTCTCATCCCGATGTTTCCGCCATTGGTTGGGGTGTGACAGATTGGTATCAGAGCCATAACTATAGGGAATTAGGAAAAGTAGGAATGCTTTTACCTAGTCTATAGTTTTAGAGTCTTATTCGTATATTTTGCTCGAACTACTACATGATACTTTATTTGTTTCTTAGTTATGCTATTTTAAACATGTACATCACTCGTGAGTAATGTTCGACATGATATTCTTATGCAATAATGCTTGTCTTATTATGTGTTAATACTTGTCTCATTGTTCGATTCTTTATGTGTTACTCTAAACATGTTTCTCTACGTGTTAATACATGTTTTATCATTTCGTTATCCAAGCACCATTCTTGATATGCTTTCTTATGTGTTTATACTTGCTTATGTATTTCCTTTGACATACACTTCCCTCATGCATTTTACTCGATTATTCTAAATCCGACAACACTCATATTACAAAAATGGGACGACCTCACCAAAATAGGCGTGAAACCCACAATTTGGTGAATGACTCTCGATCCCTCTACTTTTCTTTTCTTACACGAAATTCACCACCAAGTTAGGAGTGAAATCCTCACCTTGATGGAGAAATTCAAATTTTGAATTCTAGTGGACCCTCGTCAAAGTGTTGAAATCTAATTTTGACCCGACGGGTACCAACCACACTTAGGATACTAAATCGCCAAGTTAGGGGTGAAACCCGCACCTTGTCGACTCGTTCCACTCCTTGATTTTCATTAATCCCGCCAAGTCTCGAAATTTCAATTGAATTGGGGACATGTAGTAACCGGAAGGGTAAATGCCGTTAACCGACTTGTCGGCAAGAGTATTTCACCTATTAGGCCAAAGCATGCTCCTCAAACTCGAAAGACTTTTCGACCACTTTGGTCAGTCAAAGTTCTGTTTTGGAACCACCCTAAATTTTAATCAAGTATGTGCTCTACTATTTATTTTATATGACGCAATCTTTCAAATTCGAATTTACTTTCGACATTTTTTTTTTCTCACACACACATCATATTGAACCTTTCCATACATTTATACATATGCATGATTTCATATAGTTTAAATTTGTATTCCTTGTAACGACGAGTGGGGACATATCATCGAGATAGGAGTGATTTCCTTACCTTGACAATTAACTTCACTCCCCTTTTCTTAAAAACGACCTCACCAACGAGTTAGGGGTGATTCCCTTACCTAGGTGATTGTTACCAAAACGTCTTTTCAAAATATCTTATTATGCAAACTCGATCATATTTTATACCTAAATTGTTTACCATTAATCAAATCTCTACTTATGCGATTTTCAAAATTTATTATTTTATCAAACGTACTCTTTATTCCATTATATATTTCACATAGACCATACACGAGATTCTTAATCATGTCTTAAACGTTTTACTACACGAATTTCCAAACCTTACGAAATGCTACCTATCAATTTAACCGGTCTAATGAATCTCTTGCCCATGAACTTCACATCCAATTTATTAACTAAAACACGTTCACATTATTTCATCATACTAGAGACTTCCACTCTTAATCGAAATCAAACTAACCCTTCCCAATTACATATAAGATCTCATAGATGTTATAAGATCGTTTTACCAAATACTCTTTTCAACATTAACAAATCATTTGTTAAAACTTTTAAACGTTCACTAAGTCCTTTTGCTAAATTTCTTTTCTAAGGATCCTCGTTTTCACAAGAACCTCCTAAATTCATAATTTCTTGTTTGATGAAACGAACTTACTTTTTATCAAAAACATTTTCCTACACCAATTTACAAAACACGTGGGCAAGAAGACTTCATGGGGACCGACAATCTTCAACATACGTAAACTCTTTTTAAAACAAAAGTAGCATTTCATTCATTTCCAAAATACGTTATGCATAACCAATGAGTACTTTATGTTCTTTTGCATTTACAAACTATATTCTACCTTCCAAATCAAACTCGATCTATTTTTTTTATTTTTATTCGATAAACTCGACGTTTCGCTTAAACCACTATACGTGCATATCATCGTATACGTTTTAGTCGATATCTCGCGATAATTTCATTTATACTGTTCGTATTTACATACTCAAGCTTTTGACGTTTTTATACACTTAAATTTCGTTATGCTTCAACATACACTATATACGTAATTTTTATTCGTACCTACACTTATACTCATACTTACGTGCATATTCATACTTAAACTTATACTTATACTCATACTCATGATTCATACATTCGTACCCGTACGCGAGCGTAATCCGATGGATTCGCTTACGTGGGTCCCATACATACTTAAGTACGGACTTGCTTATATACTATATTCTTATACGTGCACGTTCTTATTCTTTTAAATTATGTATACCCCGATTCATACCCGACTAGTACAAGCTATGCGGATCATGCGACGAACAAAATAATCACGGGTGCACACGGGATTATAGTGACGGGCGTATGAAAACCATAGAGTGTACTACTGTGTATGGTAAGACACGGAACGTGACATGACACCGAATACGAAACGGACGTAACATGGTCAAAACATGGTGGATACGCCGCTGGTACTTCCTATATATAAGTGTTTTCATCATGTTACCAAACTTTCGTAAGACGTGCTATGAGAAAATTTGGTGTTTTGCAGACCTTTTAAACCCAATTCAAACTTTAATAACTCACAAACGTATTATATCCGATTATCCACGACAAAACCTCATTCTTAACATATCGCTTTTGTTTATACAACGCTTATGTCGTTCCTATACTTGCATTCGTTTATTAAAATCAACCGTTCATTTTTTTTTATGCTTCCATTATTCCCCGTTATTCCTTACCTTTTTATACAAATCTCGTTCAATATCAAGTCTGTTTAAACGTTCGAGCCCTAACTTATCTCTTTACCTTAAAACTATCTTCCTATTCTTTATTCTTGTACAACCATACCTAGTTGACCGTTAACACTTTATTTAAAAGTACCAAACCTTCTCGTGAATAAATTTCGGGACGAAATTTCCTAAAGTAGGGGAGACTGTAACATCCGTCAAAATCGACTCCCAAATCCGACCCGTTTTGAAATTTCGGATCCTGAACCCCGTATTTTCTTTTCGCGAAATAAATAACCGTTGAAGAGGACTCGTTCTTTTTTTTATTATTATTTCATTGATTTAGTCTTTTATTTATGTGTTTAATTAATAAAGTAATTAATATTCCATTAATATTTAACAAAAAAAATTAACGTTCTAAACAAAATTTGCTTATGTTAGTTACTTATTTATCTAATAAGAATTATTTAATATTTCAAAGGCATACATATAATTATTCATATACATCAAGTTAATTAATAAATATTTTTCGATAATGAACAAAACGGTAGATTCCATTTAAAGGCTTTGTGTGGATCAGAATAAAATTACCATTAAACAATATAAATAAGCAATAAATTTTAGCTTAGGTAAGTTGTACCTTTGGCTTTGGGTGATTTTCAAAAAAAGAAAAATTGAATTATGTGGTTGTTGTCCACCAAGTGAAAAACTTTCTTATTAAAATGAAGTTTTTGTTTTATAATTCAGGATTGTAAATGTATGATTGAAGTTAAACAATATAAATGAGCAATAAATTTTAGCTTAGGTAAGTTGTACCCTTGGCTTTGGGTGATTTTCAAAAAAAGAAAAATTGGATTATGTGGTTGTTGTCCACCAAGTGAAAAACTTTCTTATTAAAATGAAGTTTTTGTTTTATAATTCAGGATTGTAAATGTATGATGGAAGTGAAAAAAATTCTTATTAAAAGTGTAAGTTGACATCATACTTTAGAGAGCAAGCCAAAACAAAAGATACCTTAATTCTTATTTTTTTTCATCTTATATGATTGGGTTCATTTGGCCATTATATTTTTTTTGTCATTAATACTTCATTTTTTCTCTTTTTTAACAGCATTAACACTGGATAAAACATGTTTAGGTGCTTCCGACACTTGATAAAATGTGTTGGGTTTGTTCGACCCGCCTAATGATTTTTTAGTTATGATATTAGGGCTTCTTTGGGGTGTATGACGGACACGGTGGTAGTAAGGCTGGGGAGTATGTAGCGAAGAATATGCACTCGAATGTGTTTGATCTATGAATGACAAAAGGGGGGAACTTGATAAGCGAGATAAACGGTATCGCCTCAGGCGCCTCCACAAGATCACGATAGAAGTCATACTCCGCTTCATAATCATCAAATGAAGCTCGGCTTTCTGATTCATGTGATAGTGATGCTTAGCCAAATCTGACTTCCCAATTGTGTTCTTTTGTCATATTTCATATAGTTGGTAAATTTGACATGTTATAAATTATGGAGTTTGTTTATACACACAAACGTTGTACCGTTGAATAACACTTTATGGGCGTTTTAAACCTAGCGTTTATGCTTTATTTGTGTATGTGACGTCTTAATTTCTAAGCCCCCGACCGCATCGCGGCGGGGACTTCCATCTAGTTAAGTATTAAAACCCAAAGACCGAAACACCATTTAGCCCAAGCATTTTTAACAATTAAAAAAGTAACCTAATAAAAATGAGAGAGCTGTATATTTGATTGCCCCCCCCCCCCCCCCCACACACCCCACACCCACAAGTCGACTCTTCAAAGTAAAAACTCAATCGACAATTTTGTCGAGACGTCTACCGCCACCGGTTGTAGGGGTGTGCATTGGTAGTTCTTGCGCTCAAACCAAAAAAACCCGAAAATTCCTCATTTAGGTTTGTAAAAACCGTTTAGTTTTGGTTTTCTCGGCTTTGCTACTTGGGCTTGAAAACTTTTGGGTCGAAAAATTTGAATTTTTTTTATTTTGTGACTCGGCCCAAACCGAAAAAAAGTAATATTTAGCTATAGACAACTGATAATGAAAATTTTCCAACCCCCATGAAATAAATTCTTAGTTCCGCCACCACATGGAACTTTCAACCCATACCAATAGCCCTTTCCAACCCAATCCTATTTTGACCCGTTACCCCCTCCCCCCAACCCCACCTTTAGTTATGATCTTAGGGGAGGAGGGGTGGTCACCCAATATCCAATCAAATCATGTTATGTCATCACCCAATATTCTATCACTAGTGATAGAATTCTATCACTCCCAAATTTTTTTAATTTTCATTTTAAAATTAGAAATTAACAATAAAACACTAAAATATAAATTTCATTAAACTTAAAAAATAAATTACATAGCAAAATAAAAAAAACAACTAAACATTGGAAAAAAAACTAAACGGGTGGCATCTCTCAACCCCACTAAACGGGTGGTTCACGATACGCGTTTGCAAAATGATGGATGACGGTGTTGGTTTCTAGTAGTGGGTCGAGTTGGTGGGGTTGGGTTTGATACGTTTGGGGTTGAAATTGGTGAGGTTGAAACGGTGGGACGAACGGTTGGTTTTGATACGTTTGCGATTGAAAGGGTGGATATTGTTGGGTTTGAAGGGGTGGATATTGTTGGGTTTGAAAGGGTGGGACTTGGTCGGGTTCGTCTTGCAACCTAAAGCGCGTCGGCTCGCCAAGATTCGCTCGAACCTTGGGTCTTACGGGATTTTTCTTCGTACCCGAACCTCTTTTTTTCGAACCCCCACCTCTCTTGCTTGATCCTTCCATGTTTGTTGTATTTATTTTTGAGTTTTTTAGTTGAATTTAGGAAGTTTTGAAATTGAATTGGAGAGTTTTTTATTGAATAGGGGGAATAAATTGGAGTTTATATAAAAACCCTCAAATCAAACGGTAAAATAATGTGCAAACGGTCAAAAAAAACGGTCATATATTTCAAATCAACGCATGATAAAATCAACGGAGTTGAAGTTATAACGCGTGATAAGACTGGAGGCGGCGGTGTGCTATGTTCCATAACGCGTGATGGGACTTTATCACGATAAAATAACGCGCCACCCCTGTGGCCTTATGAAGAACTGTGAATAGATAGATGACATAAAGGTGAAAATCAGAATATATGGAGAATATTTTACCGCTGAGAAGCTAAGGAATGGACCATATAGACTCCAAGGTGTCATTACATGATCTGTTGGAGTAATAAATATGATTCCTGTAACATGATTGAAAAGGATTAAAACACCAAAGCAAAGCCAACTTGTGTTATTACAGTAGAATAAATATACATCACAAAGTAAAGAATAGAGTAAACTGACATTTTGGTGCCTGTGGTTTAGGCACTTTTGTCATTTTAGTCCAAATCTCAAACTTTTTAAATCTGGGTCCCTGTGGTTTCACTTTTATTGTCATTTTAGTCCAAAATCCAAAAACCCCCTATTTTAACTGTTGAAAGCTGATTGTTTTGTTCTTTTGTACAAGGGCATTTTGGTCATTCTGATTTTAATATTTTAAAAAAACTATTTTAATAATTCTAATAAATTAAAACAAAATTAGTTATAAATTATATAATATATATAACTCTCTCTCTCTCTCTAAAACACACATACTCTCTCTCTCTCTAAAACACACATCCTCACCACCACCTTCGGCCACTTACCGACGACGGAACAATTGAACAACACAGACTTTGAATCTTCCATAAACACCCATAATCACCACCGACGACGGCTTCTGAATCTTTGGAACTGTTGAACAACACAGAGCTGTGCATAAACACCTACAATCACCACCGACGACTGATCCCATCTCCTCATCCACAACACCCAAACTCCATCTTCGGAATCTACGGCCAGTAGATTGATCCCATCTCCTCATCCACAACACCCAAACTCCATCTTCCATAAACACCCACAATCACACTGCCGCTGGCCGGCGGTAGTTCTCTGCTTCCTGTCGTCGATCACCACCAATTTTTCGGAGAACCACCACCTCCTTCACCTGAAACGTCAACCACAACGGGCCAAAGAAAATAGATAGATCTTCATAGATCTTAAAGAAAAGAGAAGGAGATGACGGGTTGGAATGCTTACCGGACTGACTTGGGTTTCAGCCGCCGGAGTCATCGCCGTACGGCGATTGCCGTCGTCATCATCAGCGACATCAACATCGTGAAACCTCATCACCTGTAACTCCACGGTCATCAGAGACGACACAGGCTCCACCGGTTCTCTCTCTTCCGTCTCTCTCTCTCTCCTCCTCTGATTTCGTTACCGTGCCGCCGCTACCTGTCTGATTTGGGTGTGTGTGGGTGTGTATGGAGAGGTGGTTGTGGGTTCCCGTCGGCACAAGAACGGCCACTGGCCGGCAGGATTCTGCTCAAGTCGCCGGGGCTCAGTCGAGAGTCGAGAGAGAGTGGCAGAGGGTGTGGTGGATGCGGTTTGCAGAGTAGAACAATGGGGTTAGGGTTTTGTTATGAAATGAGAAAGATGAGAGAGAGAGTGTATCTGTGTTTTAGTGAGAGAGAGAGTTATATATATATATATATATATATATTATATAATATATAATTAATTTTATTTTAATTTATTAGAAGAGTAAATCAGAATGACCAAAATGTCATTGCACAAAACGACAAAACAATGCTTTCAACATTCAAAATAGAAGGTTTTTGGATTTTGGACTAAAATGACAATAAAAATTAAACCACTGGGACCCGGATTTAAAAAGTTTGAGATTTGGACTAAAATGGCAAAATTGCCTAAACCACAGGGACCAAAATGGCAGTTTACTCTAAAGAAAAACTACAAATCATTTCTTGCCATCCATGTAAATCCCCACGTGGGACATATTTGTTTTCATGTGTGATAAAGTAACAGTTGCCAGAGGTATGGTGTGCCTATATTCCCATTCTTCTAGACTCGGGATTTTACTATGATCGTTGTTGTGTTGTTGTATGATAGAGTAACAACATTTGGGTTCAACGTCAGCACGTTATTTTGTAAAACCTAGTCTATATCAATTAATTAACTTTATATTAATTTTCAACTTTGTGTTGCGTTATTAGTTGTAACTCTGGCATACTTGGTTGTACCCCACTTGTTTTTTTTTATCTTTAATTTTTTTTACTTTTAACACTAATATTTTTACATCTTTTACGGTTTAACCCTAACACTTTTCACTTTCAGCTTTGTCCCTGATACTTTTCATGTTTTACAAATTTTTCGTTTTACGTTTTGGTCTAAATTTTGCGAGCTAACATGGCACAACGTGCGTGTTTGGTTTAATGTTTTTACGCCTATTATTTTCCTGTTTAACGGCCCCTTCGCAACGCGTGGGTCCTAGATCGACTTAGTTATTTTTTTCTATGTTTTACGTTTCACGTGTGTGGTTCAACTTTTTTTTATGTCTACTTTTCTTGTCGTTTGGTTTTTATTTATTTATTTTTATTTCTATTTATACGAGCTTTCTCAGTGTTGGTGGTTGATGACCGTGGTGTGGCATTGGTGCTGTTTGGCAGTATTTTACGTCCCTGCCGCAACCGGGGGGGGGGGGGGGGGGGGTACTAGTTGGCATGAATTTAACATTTTAACCAAATTGTTATAATGTGGACGATACCAATAGTGGAATTGGACTTGTATTTTTTTTTTTTTCACTTTCCAAATGCTAAACAAATATATAAAATAGTAAATAATTTATTATAAAAAAATATATATATATATATATATATCTCTACCAACTGCCATATTTAATGATCTATACAAATCATAATTTCTCTTTAAACCCTAGCAAAGAAGCCTACTTTTGAAGAGCATGCTTGCCGCCCAAACATTTACAGTGGGCAACAACTGTGTTTCCCAATTTTGTCATGATTGAGATTGCTATATTTACACCAATCAAGGACCTGGATTTTTTTTATTGTAGACACTCCCCTTTTTATCGATAGTTATGAGATTTTCCAAATCAAAGAGTTCATGTGTCGTTTATGAACTTTCTTTTATAAATACAAATTTCTCATGGCTTTCTAAACGAAGTCGACATCACCTCTAAATTCGTTTCGAACACCTCTCACCGGAGTAAACTGAGTATGCCGGAGACGATCGGAGAACACGACTTCGCTGGAGATCAAGAAGACGACCGGAGCCGTACGGGGATCGACGGGAGTTGTTTCTTGCGATTCGGTACGCCTCGTCTTGTTTTCTCACTCTCTAGACTTACGACGGAGACACCTGCAACATCGAGGATGAAGCCGACGCCGGAACCACACCGGAGCTAAAAGGCATCGTTGTTTGGTATACCATTCTTTATCCCTTTGCTTCCTCACTTAATCCTTGTCGAAACCGTAGCATATTCGACGTTATTAATCATCGAAACAAAACTAAAAGTATGAGAAATCTTATAACAGTCGGTCATTGTTTTCTTTTACTAAACAAAGAGGATGACTTTCAATTTGTGTTTTTTTTAGTTGTTCAAGCAAATATAAAATATAAAACTATTTTATTATTCTTTTTACATGGCAGGTTCCTATTAGAAATGATATAATTAAGTCAAATTATTAAGCCGAAATCACGAGGGTTATCAATTTGCAATTTAATAATGATATCAAATCTTTATTTTGGTATTGTTTTAATTCTTTATTCTTTCTGTTAGTTATAAATATTTTCTTTTTATTTGAATCCATTAAACACTATATATTATTTATGTATTTAGCTAAAATACAACTAATGCAAAATCCAGGAAGCTTGGTACCACCGAATTCTATGTCAAATGTTTTCTCATCTTCCTTAAATATTATAATAAAGATGTGTTCTAACTTTTAAGAAATAACTAATTCCATTTCTTTTCTTTTAATATATCCAAAAAAAAACATTTCACATGCATTAGTCTCTTTATTTTTATTTTACCATTTTATAAAAGTACAACTTCAACTGTTAATAACCACAATAGCTAACCGATTTATGTTAAACACTTTTTATCTTTGATGTTAGAATGTGATAAAATAAAATTTCTAACTAATTAAATTGTAGACTTAAAATGTTAGGGATTATGTTTAACATGCGAATATTAACAAGATCGTTATCATTTAGGATAACCGGTTCATTCTCTTGGATTCCCAATCCTTACTCGTGCGATAATTTAATGAATTGTCATACGCAACCAATGTGAGTATACTCGTATTTTCCCCTCTTTACTTTTACCACTTTTGGGGTGTAACATGTTTATCTATCAACAACTTACACATGAACTTTTTGCTTAAACACATGAACATTCTTATTAACATGCTTGTATACGTGATGGCTTGATACTTTAAACTTGGATTAATCTTATGTGTTGAACTTATCATTAACTTGTACGAGCCAAACCGTGACATGTGTAGCGCTATAGGATTAACGACCCGCCGCCCGTAACTTGTGGTTATGTCATGAGCATATTGCGTTTTCTTGGTTTGATATGTTAGACACATACCATGTTTTTATGTTTATCTTGAATCACATGCTTGTTATGAGGAATTGTTCAAAACTTATCTTTCGATATGTACGTACCAAACTTGTATACTCGCCTTTGCTTTTGCATTGAATTGTATTTTAAACATGTTACAGGTTGATGATGATGATGCTATGAAAAGAAGTAGCGTTGATGCCTAGATACACATATAGACGTTAGGTTTAATATGTCGTATCAATTTTGCTTATGTTATATGTATTTCTTTTGAACTTGTTGTTACTTGAATTGATGTAATGTTGACAATTTGATGTTATGGAATGAAATGGGAATTATTTAAATATTGTCACAAATAGTGTTATGATGTCTCGAGCAATCTTCACACTTCGTCTCATCCCGATGTTTCCGCCATTGGTTGGGGTGTGACACAAGGTACTACACTAGTATGGTGTGTAGGGAAGTGAGGACCATAAAACTGTGTCACTAGGTGATAGTTTGAGTGCCGGAAAGTGCCTAAAACTTATTTTAAGTGCAGAATTCTGCATTTTCAGCAAAAATTCAGCTTTTAACATACTCGTATTATGCAGAAAATTGACTAAATGGTCCTGAATGCTTTCCTAAGTGTTGGGAATCAATTGTGTTACAAAAAGATGCATAAAAGACATTATACGGAACAACTTAGCGCTTTAACGAAACGGTATCTAACCGAACAACCGGACATTACCCGGGACACCAAATTTTTGTCAGAAACATTGTTTTATTATTTTTAGACTAATTATGGTCTCCGAATACCCCCAACACACTATAAAATATGTCATACACATAATACACTAAATATTACACTTAACCTCCGAAATATTTACCAACTTAATATCAAATTTTACAATTAGCCCCTTCCCCTTAGCCTATTTTCGGCCATCATCACCATCATATTCACTAGATTTTTTTTTTATTTTGCTTACTTGAGTTGCCAAGATATGGAGTAATGATTGAAATTATGACAATAGAGATTTCTAAGAAATCCTTATATCTTCTTACTTCTCACTTCTCACTTCACACCACCTCCCTCACCATCTCTCTCTCTCTCTCCCTCTCGGCCCTCTCTACAACCGCCACCACCACCACTTTGCAACCCCCGTCAATCCATTTCAAGCTTAATCCAAGTACTAGAAGGTGTTACATGAAGATTGAAGCTTGAGGAACTTGAAGGAACTTCATACCTTGCTTTTACACACCATCTTCATCAACTTTCATTCTTGAGTTCTTCCCTAGCTTTAAGCTAGTTGTAAGACTTCCTTAAACTCGTCTACTTTTATTTTCATGGTTAAAAGATTTTGTTATGATGAAATCATATGAACACTACAAGAACACAAACATAAAACATAAACATAAAGCTTTACATAAAGATCATGAGATGAAATATGATGATACATGATAAATCTGAGTTAAATCAACGATAACCTGCCGTAAATGACTTATGATCTGATATTAATCGTTATTAGAAAGTATGGTGATCGTATGTGTGCATTTTAGTGGCATTTAGGCTATAAACAGCATGCTGAGTAACATTTACAGCCAACTTCAGTTGGCTGTAAACGGACCGTTATAAATCAAAAAATTGATTTTCTGAAGTCTAAATTATGTATTTTCAAAAAACGGATCAAATGGAACTGGAATCATATTTTTTTTGAGGTCGTTTGCTATTTTTAAAGGGGTGTTTTTCACAGCTAGAAAAGCTGCGTTTTTACTGCGGAAAATGTGTGTTGTATTTTTCGTCATAACTTGAAATCTGTGTAGAATTAGCTCATAAAATTTTTACTGTAGATGACCACTGAAGTCGTTGTAATTCTCCAACTGGAATTTCATCAATCGGACTTACGATGAATTTTAAATGAATTATTCCGTGGACTGCAGTCAGAAGGTGACGAATCTGATTTCAGTCCGGTAAATGATTTTTTATAAAATATTGGTAATGAATTGGATCCCGATATTTTTACACACTGATATCTGGATCGTTTAAACCATTCTGTAAAAATTTGAGAATTTTTGGAGTAAGTTAACTATTTTATTCAAATGCCTGAAAACAGACGAGTTTTGAATGTTAAAGCTGAAACGACATAAGTAGTATTTTGCGTGTCTAAATGTCGGGTAGGTTATCTGAGAACGATCTAACGTGTTATATGTCAAAGAAAATGATATGCTATTTAGCATGGACACCTCCATTTACAAAGAAAACTATGGCTAAATTTTCTAAAAATTTCAACACTTAGTAAATATTTTCTAAACAAGTGTTTACTAGTATATTTTAGACTATGTTTTTCAAACATAAACATCGCCATAATTTTTGTAACAAAAGTACAAGTATTGGAGGATGATTTTGTAAATAAAAAGGGGTAAATATATATTTAGAATTTATATTTTGTATTAAGACACTTGTGTGGATATTTGTTTGATTTGTGGAGTAGTTATATTATTTTAGGGTAAAATAATATATCTTAACAAAAGACCATGAAATTGCAACTCCAACATAATACCAAAAATCACACGGAATGAATATTTAAGTTACACACTTGGTATTGTGAAACCGAACGATAAAAAAGTAACTCACAAAATATTCCGGAAATTACTTTTACTTATATATTTTTGATATATATTATTTTTGGACAAGGAGTGAAAATATATTATTTTTGAGAAAAATGTGTATATTTTGGAATACATTAATTTGACAAATAAGTTATATATATTTTCTAAGTGGGACTTAAAAATATATTATTTCAAATACAAACGTACATGTATAAATACCCTCGTACATGGGAAAGAAACACGAAGTTAAATACTTTAGAAATATTAATACAAGAATATTGAATGAACAATTATTCCAACACAACATATAATTTAAGTTGAAATATTAATTATTTTGACAAATAATTATCACTCGGAATAATATAAGAAACATAACTCAAAACATTAAACTCTAAGCCAAGGCACGACCCGTTCGTCTAATAGACATTAGTACGTTGTAGGTTGCCGTGTAGCTGACAGAGTTTGAGATACGGTACAAGACGCACTACTGTGAGTTCATGTCCCCTTTTTTCTCTTAACGATTTTTAGTTTTATACTTCGGGGGTGGAATACATGTTACAATTGTTACAGACATTTTTATACATGGTATGGTTAGCTTAAGGAGGGTTTACTGCGCGATCATGTGGTGGGCATGACACTTAAGGCCATTAATCCTCATTGTAGGACCAAGGGACATGAGTGATAGATCTATTTCGGTGTAGCGAGCCCACACCCATGAGGCCGGGGCGGCCCATAGTGGTGACTATGTCTTCATACCGGAGACAAATTTGCTAGGTTTGAGTCTTCCTGCACCAGTTTCACACATACCATTGGCTTTGTAACCCATTGGTGATCTGTTTTCCTTATTGTTACATACCAGGGACATTTATACATACAAGACATATTTTAAAGGCTTATACACACAGACTTACACATGAACTCGCTCAACTTTTTGTTGATATTTTTAAACTACATGTATTTCAGGGAATTAATCGGATCTGGCAAGTGATGCATGTTAGTCAAGCTGCTTACTAAATAAAGATGTCATCCAGGGTTGTAGGGTTTGGGAAGTGTAACCTCTTCCTGGACGGGTTGCATGTCTCTGAACCTCGATTATTGAAAGTCTTTTGTTGAGTCTTATGAACTCGTTTTAAACAAGTCATGGTTTGTAACTTATTTTGGGATGGATGTTTCAAGACAAGTATGTTGTTCATTTTTTTAAACTATATTAATGGATGAACATCTCGTATTTTTATCATATAGCATTGTTGTGATTGTTGCTATGGTATTAAGAAGTCACACCAAATAAACCACGCTTCCGCAAAAGCCAGGGTGTGACATGCCCGACCCCCGACAACATCTTCCCAAGAAAAAACAAGAGAACAGAAGCCTGAACACGCCCCGTGCTCAATGAGCACGTGTCGCAACCCCCGATCCCTTATCTGTCCAGGGAACGGGCGGGCGCGAGCTCAGTAGTGGTGGTATCAGTTATTTAATCTTGCAGCGGAATTTACATCAGGACCGTAGTTAGGAAATGTTTATCAGAGTAAAACCACCATATTTTATTTTAATAATCATATGGGTAAAACCCAAGTTTCTTATTACAACATACTTATAGGGATAAACCCTACTTTATTGAATTTAAACCATCGTATTTTAGATAACTTTTATAGCCACAGTTTAACAAGCCGTCCGTGCTCTTGAGCTGGCTTTTTACTACTTGGCTTTCACATTTTGTTACCTGAAACACGTGTTTAAAAACATTTGTCAGTGGGAAATACTGGTGAGTGAATCCCAGTTTAATCAAGAAACATTTTATCAATTAAAACAGTATTGAGAGCGATCACATTGTTTCTGTCTACACAATTACTCCATTTGGTACTATCAATCCACTGACTTGTGGGTCATATTACACATTGGCTAACTCATTGTCCAATGGTAACGTACTGTCAACCTTGACTTACTACTCACAGTGTAGTAAATTTTGTATACAAAACCCCAACATACCGGCAGTAATTGAAGAACTACAAAGACTCAATCACCGCTTAATCGCATTGTAAAACATTTAAGGTTTTGTAAAATATTACAAAAAGGTTATCAAAAATAGGATAAACTCACATTGCTATCTTATACTTCGCGTAAGGGTTTCCTGGGAATAATCTATAATTTACACAAATGTACATAGGTTAGTATCATAACCCTTTGAAAATATTAATGATACCCTCCCCGAGACGGTATTCCAACATATCTATTATGAAACTGGGGTTATAATACTTACAACAGAGCAGAACCTCGCTAATTAGGGGGTATAATACCCGCGTATTATAAGCCTACTATCAGAATTTGAGAGAAAGAATCGAAGAATGAACGAATTGAAATGAAATCTGATGCGTTCTATATATAGGGTCTGATCTTGGTCCTCTCGTGGCCCGCGTAACATAAGCACAAAGCTTACGCGGCCCGCGTCAAAGCTGGGTCAACGCGTAGCTGTGCTGAGTCGACAACTAGCTTAGCCAGGTGTTGGGCCACGTGGCCGCACCGGGCTGCGCCACCTTTTTAGTCTCTCGCGGCCCGCGTTAACTAACGGGGATCTTTACGCGGCCCGCCTGAACTTAAAGAATCAATGAATTCAGGTCTAAACCTTCATACTGCCCGCGTAAGGGTTGGGGTGGGTCTACACGGCCCGCCTCAACTTACTATTTCTTGTTTTTAATTTATATATTGTATTTCGGGCTCGGTTTTCACGTATGGGATGTATTTTAGAAAGTGTAGGGTGTCAGAAAAATATTCGGGAGGGTTGTTATATTTTAGGTACAACTCCTGGATTATTTAATAAAATATATAGTGCATTTATATTAAGTATAGTAACCCAATTCCACTTTATCCCTACATCATGAGACAGAACCCCAACGAATTTAGGCAGAGCCTTGACATACGTTACGGGGCCCTACGTCACTTGGACAGGGTATCGGTGATCAGGGATTACAATACTTAAAACGAGATAGGGCTTTATAGAATTTAGGGGTGATTTTCTAAAGAAAAATCGGGCTATATAACTATAATAGCTGAAAGAGGTGAAAGAAGGAGTAGATTAAAAAGCTGAATCTTACTTCTATTTATACCAACAATTGGAATTTGCTTAGAGGCTACGCATGTGTCTCTATCAGCCACGTGTTCATGTAATGATTTCCAAAAGTGTTACTTGATTTCAACGTATACATGGAATATGAAAAAAAATGTAAATTATTATTGTTTATTATAATCGTACACATGTAAGTTTATTTTGCAATTTCTTTATTTATATTTATTATTATTATATATATTATAATTAATTTAACTACTTTACTCATTTGCCGCTTATAACTTTAAAAGTATAACGTTTTATAAAATACTGAATATGCCATTAGAACAAGAATAATTTTATCTACATTTTGAACCAAGTTTCATTAAAAACAGAGTAGGTTCAAATATAATGTATTTTTGTAATTTAATTAATAAACGGTTCCTATGCTTGCCCAAAATACCTCATATTTCCATTGGTCAACTTACCCATGATGCATTCTTTTAATAACATAAGTTGATATATATATATATATATATATATATATATAGGGAGCCGCTAGAATGAGAACCACCACGAGTTATGAGAACCACGAGAACCGCGCCCCGCGGGTGGCCGTCGGCGACGAAATTTTTTTTACACCTAGATCCGTATATTTTAGTGGGGGGTTTAAATTTTCGGTTCAAACGGCGCGCCCGAGGGGGTAGTTTTTTACGCCCAAAGTTTGGTAAAAAAAAAAGAAAAATTAAAAAAACCCAAAATTTGGGCGTAAAAAACTACCCCATCGGGCGCGCCGTTTGAACCGAAAATTTAAACTCCCCACTAAAATATACGGATCTAGGTGTAAAAAAAATTTCGACGCCTACGGCCACCCGCGGGGCGCGGTTCTCGTGGTTCTCATAACTCGTGGTGGTTCTCATTCTAGCGATCCCCTACATATATATATATATATACATATATATATATAGGGGATCGCTAGAATGAGAACCACCACGAGTTGTAAGAACCGCGTCCCGCGGGTGGCCGTCGGCGACGAAATTTTTTTTACACCTAGATCCGTATATTTTAGTGGGGGGTTTAAATTTTCGGTTCAAACGGCGCGCCCGAGGGGGTAGTTTTTTACGCCCAAAGTTTGGGTTTTTTTAATTTTTTTAATTTTTTTAATTTTTCTTTTTTTTTTTTACCAAACTTTGGGCGTAAAAAACTACCCCCTCGGGCGCGCCGTTTGAACCGAAAATTTAAACCCCCCACTAAAATATACGGATCTAGGTGTAAAAAAAATTTCGTCGCCGACGGCCACCCGCGGGACGCGGTTCTCGTGGTTCTTACAACTCGTGGTGGTTCTCATTCTAGCGGCTCCCTATATATATATACATATATATATATAAATTTTGGGAATGTTACAGCACGGGGGCGTGCCCAAGTGTCTGCGGAAGCTTCTATCACCCACCACGGGGGCGTGCCCAGCGGACGGGGCCGTGGTCAACTCTAAGATTCGCAGAATCTGGGAAAATCTTGATAGTACAGATACGCTTCTGCACACGGGGTCGTGCCCAGCGGACACGGGGGCGTGGTCAACTAATGCAGACAAACTGCAATTAATGAAGAAAGAGAAGGAGGGTGGACACGGGGCCGTGCCCGAGCTGCTGTTCAGGCTATAAATAGGGGTGCTTGGCTCATTTGCAAACCATCCCTTGGCACACCACCTCTCTCACACTTCACCCACACTCCACCACTACCACAATACAATCATCCACCACCATCATCCATCATAGAGTGAGTGAGTCGTCTCGGGATCCAAGATTGATCGTAAGAGTTCTTGACAATCAAAGGCCATGTTTGCCTAAGTCTCTTACATCACTTGGTGAAGACAAGTGTCTGGTGTAATACTTTTTATTTTTAATCTTTTCGCACTTTTTATTTGGTTATGTATTAATGACTTTAATAACTTTTTATTTGGTTATCTATTAATGACTTTAATAACTAATGCAGACAAACCCCTAGTGTAATACTTTTTATTTTTTAATCTTTTCGAACTTTCATCTTGTCTATCTGTATTTTATTTTATTTTATTTTTCAGCACTTTAGTTAGTTTTATTTTTCTTGTTTAAAAACCTTTTTCTAACTTTTGATTTGATTAGACGTTGAGGATAAACCGATACTAAAAGCTCTTGTGTCCTTGGACGGCCTCGGTATCTTACCAACACTATACTATGCTCACGATGGGTGCACTTGCCCATATGTGTGTTTAGTGTTAGTAAATATCGTGCTTTATAAATTTAAAACTTGGCTAAAAAGTGTAAAAGGGCTTAAATTATACATTAAAAACCTATCACACCTAACGCACATCAAGTTTTTGACGCCGTTATCGGGGACACAAGGATTTTAAGAAAGTTAGGAATCAACGGCCTAATCATTTTTTCTAATTTTTCTGTTTTTTAGGATTTTCTTAAATTTTCAGCTTTTGCAGAACTCAGCACGGGTCGTGCCTGCTGAACACGCCCCGTGCCCAATCTTTGGAACTGGCAATCATGTTTTAAGTCAGACAGTAAGCTGAACACGGGGATGTGCCCACTCAACATGCCCCGTGCCCAAGTTTCAGTTACTGAAAACAGAACCGTAAGATCCCGACGGTTGGTAATTTCTGACACAAACATGAGAGATACAGATATTTGTTACTTTTAGCACTCTTATGGTACGTGGTGTCAAATATGTGATGGCCCTCATAAAGATTTAGAATGTTATTTTCTAAATTATAAGCCCCATCATATAGACCTATTGTTTTCCTGTAGCCTTAAGAGGGGCGAAAGTAAAAATAATCCCTATCTCTCCCTCGAATGCTCTCAACCCGGACCTTCTAGGAGAAATGCTTCTTGATGAACTATTTCAATTGGAATATCTAATTCTTAATTGGTTAAAAGAACTTAAGATGGATTTCAATAATTCATCTCAAGACGTGTCACACCCCGATTTCCACGTGTCACCGGTGGGCCCGGTGGGGAGTATCGTGACGTCATGGTTGGCAACATAATAGTCAAACAACACAATATTATTAAGCACAGCGGAAGCAATTGTAAATATGATACAACCGAATTTATTATTGTAATATCAAATGTCACAATATTCGGAAGTTTATCCACAGAAGGATCGAACATAAAATGGAAACAATAGTTCAACAGACTTTTAGGCATCTTAAGCTTGCGAGACTTCTATTGATGCTAAGGAGAAATATCCAGCCAATTTCGTATAGTACCTGCATTTAGCCTTTTTGGAAAATACGTCAGTTTACACTAGTAAATACATTCAACTGACTCATTTTAAAATGATTTAAAATTGGTTTGGATGCACGTGGCATAAAACATTTTAATTTGATTAAAATGCACAGAGGCAAAATTAATCTTTTTAACTTGGGAGAATTATTTAATATTATAATCTTGTGAACGAATTACATGTTACTTATGCGTTCAGTAGCCCGGATCTAGTCCGGGTTAAAGATCAATAGACACACCACGTTAATGAGTTATACACTGACAGGTGTACGCCTACACCCCGTGCTCAGGTCGTGGCCAATCTCGTAAGATGATGCCAAGGATATCCGGGACATGGTCATTAACCCCCCAAAGGCTGTAAAGTAAACAAAACTGTTTAAAACGAGCCGATCAAATTATTCAACTACCCACTAAGCGTGGATATTTGATGCTCGATCAAGCGGTACGCTATGTACTGTAACCCAAGCCCGTATAGGGAAAATAAGTTAAAAGTATTTACCTGAGCTAAATATAAATTCAATCCCAGCCGTATATCAAATCAGCAAGTACAGATAGCTTTTACTGGGCTCCTAATCTGGAACGAAGGTTTTTAATAACCTATTAGAATCCTAACGGGTCTTTAATTAAGCTTAAGCTTAGACCGGCTAGTTTCAAAGATACGGTTCGTACGCATGATTAAGCGAAGACCGGATAGAATGTGATTTAGACCCGACAAGTTTGAAGACTTGTTTAATGTGGGTTTATTATTCACATTCTGGATTTTGAGATAAAACCGATAAGGTTTGACCCGTTTCGGCTAATTTATGTAAACTTGTTACATAAACCGAACCGAACGCGAAATAAGCGTAACGGGTATCCGTAAGAGCTATATACAGGTTTCCTAAGTTAATATGCTTCAAATATGTTGTGACATCAGTAGGATGTCTTTCATTATGCCCGAAATGAATTTAGACACAAACTATGCCCCGTAGGGGTAGTTTGGTCATTTTAAAGGTTGTAAAAGAGTTTAAATGTTTAACTGAGTTACAGATCTGATGTATACAGCAAACATACTCAATTTGATAAGTTATATCAGTAGGCTAAAGCATATATGTGAAATTTATCACTTATAACCAAACTATGCACCGAAGGGGCATTTTGGTAATTTCACATAAGCCGAAAAGCTCAAAACTGAAGTATGAGTTTATCAACCTTTGCTTACTATTAAAATATCATAATTTGCCTCATATATCAGTAGGTATCAACCCGGGTATGTTCAATATGATTTTAAAACATACTATGCGTTAAAAACGCTAAATAAGGCGATTAAAGGCCATTTCCGGGTTTGATACTTAAATCTGATATTTTTATATTTCCAGAAGGCTTAAAATAATTTATTTATCATATGTGATCAGTAGCAAAAGGTTTGGAGTCGTTTAGATAAGTAAAACTCATTTTATGGCCCGTAAGGGCAAAACCGACAATTACCGGATTAAGCCTACGACTACTAGTTATGCTCATCTAAAAATTAATTAAAAATCTTTAAAAATCCCAAAATAATATATTACATCAGTGGGTATTAATTTTGATACCAAAAAGTAGGCTTAACTAGGCTATACGCTAATTACGCCGCTTTATTAACATAAAGCTTCAATTTTGCGATAATGAGCATAACTCTTAATCTACAAGTCAAACTGATGTCAAACTTTACATACAAGTTTATATATCAGTATTTAAGGTTTCTACACTTTTACATTTTTATAAATCACGTTTTAAGGTAATAAGGGCATAACGGTCAACATATGAGCAATTAACGGAAATATGCATAATAATTGGATAAGTAGTGAACCAAGGTGTGCAACCACAGAGGGTTGTTCTAACAAGTAACCTAATCCAATTAAAGCTCTGAGGCATTTCTAAAACACGCCTAAACGGGTCAGAACTGAAAGTCAAAGTGAAAGTCAAACTATGCAACTTTCGGTTCCGAACCGGGTCTAAACAGGAAATAGTCGGGTTGAACATGTTCGGACATGTTCTTACACTTATTACTAACTTATAACAATGATCAAACAGGCTATATATGTTCTAGATAGCTAATTATGAATAAATGGCATTTTAAGCATCCTGTTGACTTTTTACTTAAAAGTTTGACCCGACTTTTGACCTCGTTAGAGTGGTGCTCAGGGGAAACCCTTTTGAGATTTTATTACCCACATAAATACCAACTCATAACTACTTTTAATTCGAGATATGCCTGAGCCATTACTGACTAATCTCGAAGTCAAACCGTAATTACGACGGTTTGACTTTTAGCTAATTAACCAAGCTAAACTCAAACAAAGAAGAACTAGAAGACTTACAAGAGTCCTATGCACGACTTATGATCAGTTGGACCTGCTTGGGAGCTCCAGAATTGATCAGTTATGCACTTGAAGGTGTGAGGAATGTTGTGACTTGAAGGTGGCCTTTTATAGTGAATCAAGCACCACAATTGGTTGACAACTAAGGCTAGCACCCATCCACAATTGATTGACGCATGCCCTAGTGTTCTAGGGGTCGTTTTAGGGGCCAAGGGTTGTGAAAAATCGATCAAGAGTGGAGAAACTTGGCTGTGGCAGACAAGGGATCAAACACAATCGATTTCTGTCCAGATGTAGGCCTCGCGTAGCGCGACGCCATATGTCTTCAGGCTCGCGCTACGCGAGCATGTATATATCAGCCAAACATTTTTCATTTAATTGCAGATTGGTCCTTGGCTCTTCAAACCTTGTATAGACACTTGTTTATTGCATTTTGAGCCCTCGTAATTGATCTATAAGGGCCTCAAGACATATACCAACTTTGTTAAGTCCCCGGTTAACTTAATTGTTACCCGAAAAGGCCTAACTTTCAACGTTGACGCTTTAACCCCTCGCACACGAATTCGATCATAACTTTCTCATACGTTAACGAAACTTTACGAAATTTAAATCGTGCATTCTAGTGAGCATAATTAACATTTACAAAGCTTCGGGTTTGTCAAAAGGCCACTCAGAGGTATATCTTTAAACATGTTGACACATTTAACCCCTGTAGTTTGTAATCTCTCACTTTTAGCTTCGTATGATCCATGATTTATTCGTTTGAAGGTATGAGCATCGTGTAGGGTTAATGTACATTATATTTATTCACAGTTGACACTTAGAATACGTATTTCCACATACTTTCCATGTTTGTCAACTTTAGTCCTTCTATAATATTTCCTTCACACGTTTAAAACATTTGACACGTGTCTACACATTATAGGACGTGAATTTTTCGAGGTGTTACAAGACGATACCCAAGAAGAATTGTTGGGATCGCATTCGAATAAAAACAACTTCGTTGTTCCCGACATTACCTCTAACTCTAGCAAAGACTTGGGCGATAGTCGTCCCTGTGTCGACTGTGCCGTGAAGGACTCCCCATCGACTTCGTTCGGTGCATACATAGACCTTATCGATTCAGGAAAGGGTTGGACTTGTCCACCTACAATTAGCATAGGAATCACCCTCACCGACAACCTCTTGCGTTCTGGTCTTAATCTAGAGCAATTAAGGTATCTTAGGCACTTTGGGGTTGTTCCATCCAGTAAGGAACCACCCGATCCGGATAAGTTCCTTAGAAATAGACGAAACTTCATAAACAACCTCTAGACACGGGGCCGTGTCCAGGTCAACACCAAAAGATTCCTTTCTGACTTTTTGTCAGAATACGGACAAAATGTGTCAGGACCTTGCCTGCACACGGGGTCGTGTCCAGCCGACACGGGGCCGTGTGCAGCGTGCTGTCGTTTTCTATAAATGCAGCCAAGAATCCTGCACATTTAAACCATTCCAGGGACAGAAATTTGGGGGAATCTTCACTCATACCATCCTAGGTATTTTCTAAAAGAAGGTTCTCAACAACCATCTTGTCCTTTCCTCTTTTGTGCATTACCTTCTTCAATTTTTCACTCAATACCTCCATTAGAGCTTGAAGTCACCATGATTCCAAGCTTTAAGGTGATGTTTGATAGATTTTTGTTCAAGGAATCTTATTAAAAATAAGTTCTACGACAATGTTTTAAGTTGTTTCTGCTTAAAAATGCTTTGAAACCCTTGAAAATAATTTAAAACTCCAAGATTCCTTATCCCAAAAATCTGCAGACAACTAAACACGGGGCCGTGCTCATTGAGCACGGGGCCGTGTCCGAGGTACTATTCCGTAAAAATTGAACTCTTTTCGGTCTGTTTCCTCATAATGGCGAGCAGAACTAGCGGAACATCTTTGTCGCACTCCAGAAACAACCAACAAGGGAGGAGGTCATCGACGGATGAAGATGGCCATTGATGAAATGACGGGGGTGGAAGAAGCATTGGTCGACCGTATTAATCATTTGACGGTGGGACTAGAGGGATGCCTTCGAGAGGTCAACCTTTTGCACTAAAGGTTGAACATTCTCGCCTCTCCTCCTTTGGTACCAATTATCACCCAAAGGGCATTGAATGTGGTACCGGAAGTCATCATACCAGCCGAATGGTACGTCATACACCCGGAACCCCCTCAAGACATACTACAAGGGGTTCTGGTTGGGGTCACTCCCCCTCCGCGAGATGTTGAGGAGAATGAAGCCGCCTTCTTCCTCCCGAGAGAGATAGAAGAATGGCTCTAAGCAACATCTAGGGAACACCCTTCGGCTCGGAGTTCTACAAAGCTTTTAGATACCGAAAAACTATTTCCGGAATTTTGGTTCCTATTGTAAAAGTAGAGCTCTTTAGGATGATTTTATGTATCACTTGACCTATCTAATTTAGGACTCTTAACTTTTATTTTTCTACTTTATTTTCAATTCTCTATGACTATTATGTAATTTTCTCTATTTAATGGAATGACGATTTTAGTTAAATTGGTGTTTGGATGATGTTGTAATGGATAAATCACATTCGGGATGGTGAAGGATACCAAGGAAAACTTGAACCAGCGCCCCATGCACAAAAACAGGGCCATCCGACAAATTTTTCTTCATTACAGCAAGTTCAGCACGGGTCGTGCTCACCCAACACGGTGCCCAACCATCTGCAGAAAATGCCCAGTTTAGGTAACTGGACACGGGGCGTGCTCGCTGAACACGCTCCCCGTGCCCAGGCTTCTGTTTCTTTTTACTCATTTTTGTTACTGGTGATCTGAACATGGGGCCGTGCCCGGACACCACGGGGCCGTGTCCAAACGCCCAGTAACATAAATTTTTGTTTTTTCACACCTTTTTACACATCCAATCAACCTAAAAACTTATTTTTGGGACACATTGAGGACAATGTGTAATTTAAGTGGGGGGGGGGGGGATGCCAAAACTTTGAATCTTGCAAGTCCTAATTACAAGCCTTACACAAAACTCTATTGGAACCACTAATCACCCCAAATTTTTTTTCAAAAATTTTCTTTTTTTTACTTGTCTAGGTTTAATTTGGGAGTTTCAAGTTCTAAAAAGGTTATATTTTTACAAATTTACAACCGATAGCGTCGTGATAAAAAGAACCAACATAAGAAAATTATGAAACGGCATGACAAGTTTAGTTAAAATTTGATTATATATACTTGATCACATAAAAACTAATTCCCACAAAAAGTGAGTTTTGAGCCTTTATTGAGCATACAAATACATATCTTTAAACTAATTGCTCATTTTTCGTTTCTTGTGTGAATAGCCGCTTGGTTCTTACGACTGTAGAACTTGTCACGACAATACATTCCCGGTCCTTACCAACTTAAACCCGAGTAAGTAAATGATGGAGGCATTAGGACTAACCTTTTTTTTTTTTACACCATTATTTTTCTTTTTTTTACCACCTACCCAAAATCCCCATAGTTAACCCCTTTGAGCCTAAACATTTTCATTTCTAAACCCAAAACAAACACCCTTTTACCCACCAAAACTTTCCTTTTTTTTTATTTTTAACCCTTTGTTTTAGTAACAAGCTCGGTTTTTCTCAAGTCTTCCTAAAAAAATGATGATGAAGCAAAAAGGAGTAAACAAACAAGTTTATAAAAAAAAGAACTTTGTTTGAAAAAAAAAGTGCTTCATCAAAAATAAAAAGTTACAAAAAATAAAAAGTCTTACGAAAACCGACGCTTTTTACGCCTTTCGCCCTTTTACTAACCACTAACCCAACCACCTACCTTTAACCCAAGCCTAACCCTTCACCCAAAAAGTACTCTTGATATTTACAAAGGTGTATAGTTAAAAAGGATGAGGATTGATTGCTTGGCAAGCTTATGGTAGGAGTAAGTTTCATGCCGCTCTCGAGTGATTCACTAAAAAACATCTTCGGCCGAGTGTTGAGTGATCCGCGTGAGGTATGTGAACTTGTATATAAGTTGATTTTTAAAAAGGCATGTTATGCCCTAATAAGTAATTTATCTTATGTAATGTTTTAAATAAATCATGACGAATAGGATTGTAAATAAATAAAAAGAAAACTTAATAAAGAATCTTGGGAATCCCGACACTCTATGACAAGCCCAAGAACCTTCTCTTCTATCCATTCCATTTGGGAGTGTAAAGCCACAGTATAAAGAGTTTTGCTTGAGGACAAGCAAAGATTCAAGTGTGGGGGTATTTGATGTGTGCAAAATGCATCATATAAATTACATCAAAAGTGGCATAAAACTAACCTTTTTTTAGTACTAATGTTGGAAAAAATGTGCTTTTGTCTTCCTTTTGTATTTTCAGGATTAAATGAGCTCAAATGAACAAAAGAAGCAAAAAGGCAGCTAAATCTAACATAAATACAAGAAAATGAATAAACGTGGCATGCCCGACCCCCGACAACATCTTCCCAAGCAAAAACAAGAGAACAGAAGGCTGAACACGCCCCGTGCTCAATGAGCATGGGGGCGTGCCCAAGTGTCGGCAGAAAAGACAAAGTTGTAGAAGCTTCTATCACCCACCACGGGGGCGTGCCCAGCGGACACGGGGCCGTGGTCAACTCTAAGATTCGCAGAATCTGGGGAAATCTTGATAGTACAGATACGCTTCTGCACACAGGGTCGTGCCCAGCGGAAACGGGGGCGTGGTTAACTAATGCAGACAAACTGCAATTCATGAAGAAAGAGAAGGAGGGTGGACACGGGGCCATGCCCGAGCTGCTGTTCAGGCTATAAATAGGGGTGTTGGCTCATTTGCAAACCATCCTTTGGCACACCACCTCTCTCACACTTCACCCACACTCCACCACCACCACCACCACAACACCATCATCCACCACCATCATCCATCATAGAGTGTGTGAGTCGTCTCGAGATCCAAGATTGATCGTAAGAGTTCTTGACAAGCAAAGGCCATGTTTGCCTAAGTCTCTTACATCACTTGGTGAAGACAAGTGTCTAGTGTAATACTTTTTATTTTTAATCTTTTCGCACTTTTTATTTGGCTATGTATTAATGACTTTAAAAACTAGTTTCTTATGTTGAAGGTGATTCTTCCTTATCGTTTGTCCGTGGTGTCTTGGCATTATTTTACTGTCTATATAAAATAAAAGATTTTCACCATTCATATCTCCACGGTCTATATGGAGGTATGTTGGCTACCTGGTCGGGGGTTAAGGGAACAGTTTGGTAAGAGTCTTGCCTTGTTCAGTGTATAGATCCTGCAAGGACCTGGGTCAAATTTAGTAGGACCTCCTTCGATACCCACCGGTATTGGATGGCGGGGGTCCAAACTCTTTGATCCCCTCATATGTAAGCTACTATTAAAACTTTAACCCGGCTACTTAGGACTGTATCCCTGCTGATTCAGACTACTTAGCCGAGGGTAGCGTCACATTTGAAAGAGGGGCCTACCACATTATGCATTAATAACTTAATTAATTATCTTTCAATAATCCGACCCTTTAGGATTGTATCCTTGCTGACTCAAACTACTGGGTTGAGGGTAGCGTCACCTTCAAAAGAGGGGCCTACTACAATAACTAAGATAATCTCTTAAAAAGTGCAAAAGTGCGGAAATAATCAAAGGTTACACTACACACGAGTCGGATCCAAGTGATTTATCTTGTCTATCCGTATTTTATTTTATTTTTCAGCACTTTAGTTAGTTTTATTTTTCTTGTTTAAAACCTTTTTCTAACTTTTGATTTGATTAGACGTTGAGGATAAACCGGTACTAAAAGCTCTTGTGTCCTTGGACGACCTCGGTATCTTACCAACACTATACTACGCTCACGATGGGTGCACTTGCCCATATGTGTGTTTAGTTTTAGTAAATATCATGTTTTATAAATTTAAACTTGTCTAAAAAGTGTAAAAGGGCTTAAATTATACATTAAAAACCTATCACACCTAACGCACATCAAACTTACATATAAGTCATAACATAACAAGTCTCGGTACTTAAAATTCAAACATTAACAAATAGCTCAAATGTAATCATCATCCTCGTAGTGTTCAATGATTTCGACACCATCCGACTCGTATTCAATCTCCTCATCTATTACATCCTCTTTCTCCGACTCAAATTCTTCGTCATATTAGGGTAAGGGATAAGGAAAATGGGCTAAAGTTGTAATCTTGGGCCTGTTTTGTAAGGATTTCAAGTGGGCCGACTAGGGCGACTTGGGCCGACTAGGGCGGCTTGGACCAGCTTTGACGGACTAGCGATTTTTTCACTGATTAGTGAAAAAATACTCAGTAGAAGGCTGACTAGCGACTAGTCGGTGATTAATCGCCGAGTAATCGAGATTTTTGCAACACTGGGGATAACCATGAAGTTGAAAACATTTTTCAATCACATGACCAACCTTATTGCAGTGGGTACATTTTAGGTTGGGATTAGGACCTTTGTTAAAACGTTTTTTATTATCATTATATTGTGTTACCTTTGTAATAAAACCAACATGTGGAACCTTTGAGGATTTATTTGAATCTCTGTGTGATTCTTCTCTAGAGATGATGGAAAAAAGCAGTTTTAACAGTAGGTAAAGGATCCCTGGTTAACAGGTTTGTTCTAACAGGTTGATAAATGTCATCTAATCCCATCAAAAATTGCATAAGTTTAATCAGTTGACTGAATTCGTTGTATTTAGAAGAAGCATCACAAGTACAAGAAGGCAATTGAACCATGGCATCAAATTGTTTCCACATAGTGTTGAGTTTATGATAATATTCAGACACACTTGCCCCATTTTGGCTAACAGAGTTAATCTTTTGGTATAATCCAAACACAACCGACCCATCAACCCTGTGATAAGTGTCTTTTAAGTCACTCCAGACTTCACTAGCAAGCCTAGAGTAAATTTGACCAACATATAGTTCTTCAGAAACAGAATTGAGAATCCAAGTTAAAACAACAGAATTGCATCTATCCCATTGACTAGCCAGAACATCATCTTTAGTTGATTTGGTACAAGTACCATTAATAAAACCTAACTTATACTTAGCAGTTAAAGCAAGTTTCATAGCATTTGACCAAACCACATAATTTTCAGTTCCTTTTAGTTTGATATTGACAATAGTAAGACTAGTGGAGTCACTAGCATGCAGATATAACGGATCACTTGCATCTAATTTACTAACCAAAGTAACAGAGGTTTCAACTTGATCATCTGTGTTAGGCATTTTAGCAAGAAAACACAATGAAACAGATAATCACAGAGACAATAATCTCAAACAATTAGATTGACAGGATCCAACACAGTAGCAACCAATATAACAAACAAAACAAGAAACATAGGTAGAATCAAACAAAAGGTCAGGGTCTGAAGAAGCGAAGCCTGAACAGAGGTCCGATCAGAGGTTCATCATTCAAAGGTGCCTCCGTAGACGGTATTCAGGGAGCTTTAGACACAAAACAAAATGCAACAGAGTGGACCCTCTTTGTATCCCAAGATCAAACCGGTCTCACCTAAAAACCCGGTATCAAAATGCCTAGACTCAACAAAAAATGATGCAAGACAGTAAATAAAAAGGAATAGAACGATCTCACAATGGGTGCGTGCAAAATCTAAAGGATCAAGGCTTGTAACCTTCACTTAGGGTTACAAGGCTTTGATCAGAAGACAGAAGACCAGATCTGTTGGTTTGCCCTAAAAGGGACCAACGAGAAATTCTTTGAGATGACCAGATGCGAAAACCCTAAAAATTAGGGTTTCGTACTTCCAGCGGCGGCACAGCAACCACAACCAAAAAAGAGTCATAAAGTAAAGTCAGCGGACCACAGGACCACCAAGACTTCAAGCACCACCGTAACAACCCTAGATCAGAGTCCTTGGAGTGAAACTCAGAGAAACAAGCAACGGAGATTGCAACGGAAGAACACCAGAGCACCAATTTAACCTTGGAGCTCTGATACCATGTCAGAACTTCAGGGATTAAATCAGCCAAACAAATATGAAGATCAAATTTATTCAAACTTCTTTCTCAAAACAATACAAGGAAATCAACCAGTCATCACAGATTGACTGGTGAACACATACAACCAAAGTGTTAACAAGGAACAATCAAAAAGCCTCACGAATGAACGTGTGAGGGAAAGAAGGCATGAGCACAAAGTATTCGAGAAGGAGCTGTAAGAGGCGGTGTACCAATCCCAAGGCAACCTCATCTTATATAACCACAAAAGCCACAAAACCCTTAAGCCCATTAGCAGGAAATGAACACTTGGACCAGCCCAGCAATATAACTCCAAGCCCATGAAACCGGACCAAGACCTCATACAAGAACAAATAAATAGCAACGGTTAGAAATGTAAAAAAGGGAACACTTAAACTAAATATAGAACATTTAAACTGAATATATAGTATATTTTAACAATAGTGTATAATTAGTTAGGAAGCTCGCGCGATGCTACAGCGGCAACAATTCGTTTCGCTCGGGGTATCGGTGTTTATTGATTTGGTTTTTCAAGTACCAGTATGAATGTGTGATACCGACGCTCAGTATAGTGCAACTAGAAATGATTAGTCCGACAAGTATCGACAAGTGTTTACCTCGACCGAAAATGATTGTCGATGTCGACACCAATGTTGTTTGGCTAGTATTGATTCGATTCGTTAATAATAATAAAACAAATTATTTTTTTATGGTTTAGAACTTAGTCCACTTGGCATTAGGTTTATTGAGCCCATTACTAATTTGATTATTTTTTTAATAATAATAAAACATTACGGAAAGGCACATGTTTTCAAGCTCGAACAGGGTACGTGAATTCTCAGAGATGTCTTTGATGTGTCAGATCCAGCAAATCTTATAGCCATGCATTAAATTCTGAAGCTTTTTTATTTCTCTTTTTATATTTTATAGAGTTAAATGTCATTTTAGTACACGTGGTTTGGGCCATTTTAGTCCGATGGTGCTGGAGTGTCTACATCTGGAAAAGTCAATGAATCTGAAAAATCTAATAGCAATCCAGAACCAGCTACTTCCCAAAGAACTGAAGAAACATCAAAGAGTCAGGGGGAGTCTGGGGAGAAAGAAAAGAACAAAGACAAAGCGTTGATACTACAACAATCATCACATACGCAGTACCATTCACATATGTTTCTGCTAGTCCAATAGCTAAACAATTTCTAAAAAAAGGATTATGACCATTGAAGAGGGAGAATATGTGCATTAATATATGAAAGAAGAACTGGCTAAGTTGTTTGAGATTTCTGAAGATGAAATAGAATTTAATTTTAAGAAAGATCCGGATGATGCAGAGAACGATGATAACCAAGAGGATTATGTATTTGAACTTGTAGTTGATGCTGATGATTATGATATGGTGGAGATTGAAGATGATCTAGAAGATGTAGAAGTTCGATATGCTAACAACGTCAATGAACAATTTCTGACTTTTAATGAAATGTTTTCTGAAGAAGTTGAAGATGTCTTAAAGAGAAAGGTTGAAGAAAGACAGGGGAATATTCCCGTTGTTAAAGATGTGAATACTATTATCGATCGAGTCAAGCGGTTTAAAGAGTTGAAGGATGATAGAAGGTTTTTGAGATCTTTAAAGTTCTTTAAACAACACAAAGACATTTCTATGGGAGACATTATAAGCTAGTATTGGATTTTTAAATTGAAAAAAATAGCAATATGCAGAGAATATGGAGTTCAATACTATAGGTTCATCAATGATATTAAAAATTTGCCATGGTGGGATGTTAAGGAGTTATAAAAAGAGAAGCTCGTAGAGGTTTCAAATACAGGAAGCCTCAAGAACCAAAGCGCATCGTATCAAGAACAGAAGTAGATCCAGAAACGGGGAAGTATGTTGTGACACTTAAATACAAGAGGCTGGATGTTTTGAAGGTGATACCATTCCACGAAATCGAGCAGGATATCTACAAATATTTCAAGTTGTGGTATTATGATAAAAAGAAAGGTGAGGCAGTGATTGTGTTATGTGAAGGCGGGAAGAACTGGAAAACTCTACGTGTGTCGATCCGATGTGGCTGGTAAACATGTCTGATAAATATATAGTGATTTTATTCTTCAACAAAATATTCTTTGCAATGAAGACAGAGAGCAAGCAATGCAATTTCAAAGAGTTGTCAGAATTTGTTTTGCATATGAAATACACTCTGGTCATATGTGGGAGAGTAATTGGGGAGAGTTGGAGAAGATTGTTGCGAAGACAAAGAAAACATCTATCTTAAAATACAAGTTCATGAAACCGCCGATAACAAATCAAAAGCCGAAGAAGAGCTTTGGAGAGCATATAAGAGAATCTCGAGAGCGGGTTTTCGGATTGAACGAATGATGTTCTGAAGACCTACAAAGACAAGACTGCAGCAATATCCAAGGGAGAGTCTATTGGTGCACTTATGCCTAATGCATGCGTTTTTGTTTGAGTCCATATGAAAAAGTAGCATAACGATAGCTTAAGGTTTATGTTTGTGTTGTTTGGTTTTGTAAAATGGACTCGTGCGTGTGGATGAATCATACGCACGCATGAGCACTCCATACGCAGGAGTCCTTCGCACGGAGGACCAAGGTCTATATAAAGAGACCTCTGAGCGCATGAGCTCATAACTTTCACTTTGGAGCTTTTTGAAAAGGATTGTAAAAGAAATGTTATGCTATCGAAATTTCTATGAAAGAGGTATATTATAAAAAAAAGTGTTCACTAGTTTAATATATGGATTCTGCACATATATTGGATTCGTAGATTTTCGTACGTGTGCTATTCAAGTCATTCAAGTCTTATACGCGTAAAAACCAGTCCTTTAGTTTTTTTCTAAACAATCAAATGACAATAATGTATAAGTTATAACGAAAGGGATTGTTGAAAGCAAATGAATGGTCAGAAAAAATAAACCAATAATCTCGAACAATTCAAACTAGTGTGTCTATTAAATCGGTTACCTTAAACCAAAAGCCACAATATTAGCAGTCGCATTTCTGCTCAATTCCAACTCCGGTTTACTAACCTAAAACCCAATGGGCTTGAAGAGTTATTATGGTATTAGTTCTAAATCATTGAAGGTATATTTAAATTTTAAAATATAATACCTATGGTAAAAAAAAAAAACTAATAAACTTTTATTATTTTTGATTTACTTTTAATGTACACTAAGATCATGTATTATGGTACCGAGACGAGGGTACGGAGCACCTGCATGGCCTTTGGGGTCACGGGGGAACACCATGACACCCCATCGGTCCCACAAATTTGGGGTGAGCACAACACTACCATCTCGCTCATCACACGGACAAAAGACCGGGAGATAATACGGGAAAGGAAGCTGATGTGGAGGACAAAAGAAGCAGAGAACACCACAGCCCTACTACGACATAATATAGGGAGCGGAGCGAAAAAGCAGACCAGGCCGAGTATAATGCTTAGCCTAAATCGTATAATAGGTATTTAAAATACAAGTTTACCTTTTTATTGACTATATTTTGGTTGGATTGTACATAACCATCAAAATTCAATATTTTAACCATGTATAGAAAACCAATAGAGTAAACTGCCATTTTGGTCCCTGTGGTTTGAGCATTTTTGCCACTTTAGTCTAAATCCCAAACTTTTTACATCTGGGTCCTTGTGGTTTGCATTTTGTTGCCATTTTAGTCCAAAAGCAAAGTCAGCTCAGATTTAAAAAAAACCCAGATTTTTTGTCCTTTTATAAAGGGCATTTTGGTCATTTTGCCCACTTGCCAACCTACCCACCCCACCCCACCCCTTTTCTTCTTTCCCCCTTTTCAACGAAATCACCTGTTCATCATCATCTTCATCCATTTCTCACTCCCATCCCACTTTTCTCCTTTCACCCTATGTAACACCTCGTGTTTTCACGAGTGAAAGTCAAAGTCAAGGTCAAAGTCAACGACCGATTTCGCGCGCCTTGACTCGTAGAATTGTTTGTATGATATTTAGATTATGTGGAGTAAATGTCGTACATTACAATAATCGGGTCATGCTAACAGTATTTCAATCGACCTACGACTGTGAACGATAGGAAGTAACAATGCGATAAAGTTAATCAAGCTATGCTAATCAAATCGACATCAAATCGTAACTCGAGCTATGTATTTTACTTGTCATTATACGTGTGTGTGTGCCTTATGTGTTACCTGTGCATGTTTATTTTATGTTATTTTACGTTGTGATAATCAAGCGAACTCAATCGAACTCGAAGTCTAACTCGAATATAAACGAACCCGACTCCCGAGTCGAACCATATAAGAAGTAGTTGGGACTGGAAGTAATTTGACTAGGGAACCCTATCGAATCGCTCGCAAATCGAAACCGAATCAACATCGCACCGGACACACCAAAGGAGGTGTCATCCGCACGGATGGCCAATCCGCACGGATTGCCCATCCGCACGGATTGCCAATCCGCACGGATGACCAGTCTGCGCGGATAGCCTACCCGGGTGCGTGCCATGCGCACGGCTCACCCTTTTCCCTTTTTGGCATCCTATAAATACACGGGTCACTCTCCACTTTTTCCACTTTTGGTAAGTGACGTCCGAACCACACGCATTCTTCACCTTTTCTCAGATTTCTCTCAATCCAGGTAAGATCTTGCACTAATTCTTGTACATCTTTGATCACTACACAATTCTACACATTTCTATCTTTCGAATCTTCGATGTTAACCATGAAATCATCCGGATTTGAGGTATTCTCGGGTGACGTCATCATGGAGTTCATAAGAACTTCAAGCTTGACCTCATTCCACCAAGAATATCTCAGATCTAAACGATTTCTACAAGTTTTTACAATAACTTCACCTAGATCTAAACCTTTCTAAGGATAAAAGAGTTGAAAGAAATAAACCTTAGTTCTCTCCTTCTTTTACCCTTAAAACCGGTACGGATCCGATCAGTTCCAGTGTTCTACTCGTCAATAGTGATGCACTAGTTCTAGATCTGGAATCCTACCCGTAGACAACTGACTTCGGGGTTAACCGGGATGACCGTTCTGAGTCGCCGACAGGCCTAGTTAGGGTGGTTCCTGACCGGTCTAGCCACGCGGGTGAGAACACGACTCCAAGTGGTTGCCACGTAATCAGAACGTCTCGATAAACGACAACAGAAACCAAGTGTAGACGAACGGAACAACCAGACCAGTTGTCCGCACGGACAAGCTGTCCGCACGGACTAGGTGTCCACACAGACGAGCCGTACGCCCGTACAGGTCATACGCACGGGTTGTCACCCGCACGGACTACCCTTGGGACCCACTTTCCAAACGAGGTTTGAGTATCGACGAACGAGCAATCCGGACGGACGACCTTTGAATGGATTACTCTTCGGATCATGAGACACTAAGGCCTTAAAATGAAAACCAAACAATCTTCATCCGCACGGCCAAGTCGTACGCACGGACAGACTATCCGGACGGATTGTCTCTGCCCGCGCGCACAGGCTGCCCGCACGGACTACTATACGCCCGGACCGCCGTCCGCGCGACCGGCTTGAAAGGTAGAAACACTTAGGTGTTTTCTAAATGCTACAACGAAAACTCCAAAGCACAAGCCATTATACACAAACACATCATAGGAAGAAACAACCCACTTGAACGTTTATCCACACAAACAACTTGTCCATACGGATAAGTCACCCGCACGTACAACTAGTCCGCATGGATTACCACCCGCACGGACAGTCGTACGCATGGATGACCTATCCGGATGGAACACCATCCGCACGCATCACCATCCGCACGGATAGGTCATGCGCACGGATGACTTCTACTCACGGATAACTGATCCGCACGAGCAGTCGTCCTATCCACTCTCACCTGTATTGTTTTACGCGTCACTTATCGTTACGTTATCGAATTTATTCAGGCTAACCGTACTCGCTGTAAAAGCGCTCCCTTCAATCCATATCGCTGTGAGTATACTCGAACCCTTTTTTCTTTTAGCACTTTTGGGTGTTACATACGTTACAACTATTCAAACTACAACCATCACAATACTCAAGCTATTTTAACGCTTAACCATTAATGCATGTTATACGTGGCTTATGAATGCTTGTTTGTTATGTTTACACATGGAATGCTGTCTACCTGCCTTAGCAACGATAGTACTATAGTTTGGACTCAGCACCCGTTTACACGGGGGTTGTTAAGGATCTTTTACTTGCATGGATTACAGTGGTAATCGTGTATTGCGAACTGCCTCGGGCAGTCAACCCGCAGTCATTGGTATCGATGGATCTATGTCGATAACTAACGTGCTTCATTTCACTATGTGTACGTGCTGGTTATGTGTAAACGAATTCGAACTCTATATGCTATTATCAAACTTGTATGCTCACCTTTACATTTTTATGTATTGACATTATTTTAACGTATGTGACAGGTGCTTAGGACGCATATGTGGTAGAAATTGGAAGCTAGAATAAAGCTTTAGAGCCCAACAAATAGTTGTCTGTAGATAACTTATTAGGGGTCTCTAGAAGCAGATAAACAATTGCTACTATTTAAATCTGAGTTGTCGGAATAGAGTATTTGTTTTGATGTTGTCTGTAATAACTTGTTTGACTATTTATGTTACGGTATGGGACGTAATGTTTACTTAAATGGTAATGATAGTTGTTATGGAAACTTCTGGAGAATCTGTTTCGCTCAGTGCCGCGCCCCGATGATTCCGCCATCGGTTGGGGTGTGACAGATTGGTATCAGAGCCATAACTATAGGGAATTAGGCAAGACTCGACCTAGTCCGGGTCGAAGTCTTAGAGACCTAGACTATAGTTAAGAACCAACAGACCAACTCACGCGTATGCGTAAACTCGCCACTATCACTCACTCTTTTCTATCATTGCACTCGAATTTTCAAGTTGAGAACAGGCAATAAGGCCGAGAATAGGTGTGAAAACCGCAAACTCTCGACTAAAGCTGCCTAATCAGCTTGCAATTTTAGCTACAAACGAGGAGAATTATACCAAATCAGGAGTGAAATCCATATTTTGATGAATAATCTCCTCAAAAATTTTATCAAAAACGAGGACGGAAGTTGCAAGATAGGGGTGAAACCCTAACCTTGACGACTCGTCCCGCTTTTATACAAAACTCCGCCAAAGTTCGATGGAATCCAACGGTCTAAAGACACAACCTAACCAAAGGGAATTGCGCCCTCGCCCGAGAATCGAGGCAAAGGCATAGTCCTGGAGGTCGTTGTGCAGGATCCTTTCGAATCGTCGAGCTATTTTGGTTAGTCGAAGTCTACTAGCCGCAGACAATCTACCTTCGATTTGTCAATCTTTATGAAAATTTTATGAATTTTTCTGTTATTTGTTAACGTTTTAAGGTACTATTGGTTTCGACCCAACACTATTGCTTCTGTTAAAACACAAAACCCACACAACTCATCGCTAGCGAATCGACAATAGAGGCAGTTAGAATACTTTGTATGCTTGTAGGTGCTTTTAGTGACTAAGTATATGTGTTTCTTGCTGATATGCTTATGTGATTAGGAATATTGTGATTATGTGCTCTATGTGTTTATGTGATTTTGTGCAAATCTGTGATTTTGTGACTGTATGCGTTTAAATGGTACGTGTTGCTGAGCTTTAGTAAGTAGTAGACGTGTGAGGTGAGATTCGAATACATGTGTTGAGTTCCGTGGCGATGTCTATTGCAGACAATGTCGTCTGGGTCTCGTCATCCGCTCTCTCGTCAGGAAAAGAGGGACAGACGCCTTGCTTCCATCGTCGTGAAAGCTGTAGCAAAGGCTGTGAGCGATGTCTGCGAGAATGCCAGCAAATCATCCGAGGAATCGAGGACTGAGGGTCCTAGAGCTGCCGCGAGACCTTTCAGTTTCAAACAATTCAAGTCATGTGGGCCGAAAGAATTCACAGGCGAAGGAGGTCCTACTGCTCTATTCCACTGGTTTGACTCTATCGAGGTTACTCTGCGACAAAGTGGTTGCCCTGATGACCTTCGAACTCTGAACGCTACCGGCGTCTTTCAGTCCCGTGCTTTGGACTGGTGGACGGCCGAGAGGAACAAGAGAGGTAATGATGCAGCTTACGGTTTGTCGTGGGATGAGCTCAAGGAAGTCATGCTAGAGGAATTCTGCCCTCCTCACGAGCGTCAAAAGCTTGAAGATGAATTTTGGCACATACATCAGAAGGATGGAGACAATGCTGGTCTCACTGCTCGCTTCAAATAGCTCAGCATTATCTGTCCCGACCAGGTCAAGACTCCTGATATGACCATCAAGAAGTACATCCGAGCTTTGCCCGACTGCGTTGCTGATTTCGTGCAAGCGGCTAAGACTACCACGATCGAAGAAACCTATCTGCTGGCCGCTGAGATCAATGACAAAAGGGTCAAGGCTGGGGTGTGGGATAAGACCTCCAAGCATCTGCATCAAGCTACCGCTACTGCACCAGCTACTGAAACCACGTCGTCAACCAACAAGCGAAAGAACAAGAGAAAGAACAGCTCCACCAACAAGAACTGTGCGATTACTGCTGCACCGATCCAAGCTGTACCTGCTCAACAGCGTCAAGTAGTGGCGCCTGTGGCCAATGCACCGCCTGCAAAGCGTGCATATACTGGGCCACACCCACTCTGCCCTACTTGCACCTATCATCACCCGACTGCTATTCAATGCCGCTTCTGTGCTCATTGCAACGTCTACGGCCACTTTACTGCCAACTGCCGTATTCGTCAAGCTCCTGCCAATCAAGCTCTACTCGCTGCCCCACAGGGTCAACAAGCTCCTCCGGCACCCGCAGTCAAGGCCAGAGCATGCTTCACATGTGGCGACCCGAATCATTTCGCCAACATGTGCCCGAACAGGATGGTGAAACAAGAACCCCAGCAGCAACAGCAGCAACCACAGCAGCAACAACAGCAGCAGCAACAGGCCGCACGCACCAGAACTTTCAATCTCAACGTGCGTCAAGCCCAGGCCGACAACAACGTGGTGAATGGTACGTTCCTTGTGAATGGTATTTATGCTTCATGTTTGTTTGATACTGGAGCCGATAATTGCTTTGTGTCACTCGAATTTGAGAAACTCCTTAGTCGTAAACGTTCTCGACTCTCCTCTGCATTCGATGTTGAAGTCGCTACCGGAAGAACCGTCGCTGTAAACTCTGTTATTTGTGATTGCACTCTCGAGCTCAACAATCACATCTTCTCAATCGATCTCATTCCTATGCAACTAGGAAGCTTTGATGTCATAGTAGGCATGGACTTTCTTCGCGAAAACCATGCCGAAGTTGTGTGCTTCGATAAAATGATTCGTTTTTCGCTCGCCAACGGTGATTCATTGTGCGTTTATGGTGATACTACTTCGAAGGGTCTCAAGCTTATGTCATGCCTACAAGCTAGCAAGTATCTCCGCAAGGAATACAGGGCTTTCTTGGCCAATGTCGTAGCAGCGGAGGAGGAAAAGAAAGAGAAGAAGGAAGTAAAAGACGTTCCAGTGGTTCGAGAATTTCCTCAAGTTTTTCCAGAGGATCTTCCCGGACTACCTCCAAAGCATGATATTGATTTTCGCATTGATCTCATTCCTGGAGCTAATCCTATCGCCAGAGCTCCTTATCGACTCGCGCCGTCCGAAATGCGCGAACTCTCAACCCAACTCCAGGAATTGCTTGAAAAAGGCTTTATTCGCACGAGCACCTCTCCCTGGGGCGCGCCAGTCCTTTTCGTTAAAAAGAAGGACGGGTCGTTCCGGATGTGCATCGACTACCGGGAATTGAATAAGTTGACTATCAAGAACCGCTATCCCCTGCCTCGAATCGACGATTTGTTTGATCAGCTACAAGGCGCTACGTGTTTCTCGAAGATCGATCTACGTTCCGGATATCATCAGCTGCGTATACAAGAGGAAGATATACCCAAAACCGCGTTTCGCACTCGTTACGGCCATTACGAATTCGTTGTCATGCCTTTTGGCCTAACCAATGCACCAGCAGTTTTCATGGATCTGATGAATGGAGTGTGTAAACCGTATCTTGACCGTTTTGTCATCGTGTCCATCGACGATGTCTTGATCTATTCCAAGACGAGGGCCGAACACGTGCAACATCTACGTTTGGTTCTCGAGTTACTCCAGGGGAACCAACTCTACGCCAAATTCTCCAAGTGCGAGTTTTGGTTGGGAGAGGTTCAGTTTCTGGGTCACATCGTAAATAGTCAGGGTATTCACGTCGATCCGGCAAAGATTGAAGCTGTTAAGAGCTGGGTTACGCCTAAGAGCCCTACTGAGGTCCGCTCCTTTCTCGGGCTAGCGGGCTATTATCGACGATTTATCGAAGGATTCTCGAAGATTGCTGTACCACTTACCTCTCTCACTCATAAGGATCAGCCTTTTGTCTGGGGAACCAAACAAGAGTCTGCCTTTCGAACCCTCAAGTACATGCTTTGCAATGCTCCTGTTCTCACACTACCCGACGGAAACGATAATTTCATTGTCTACTGTGATGCTTCTAACCTTGGTCTCGGTTGTGTCTTAATGCAACGAGACAAGGTTATAGCTTACGCATCTCGTCAGCTCAAAATCCACGAGAAGAACTATACAACCCACGATCTCGAGCTAGGCGCAGTTGTTTTTGCATTAAAGATTTGGCGACACTACCTGTATGGTACCAAGTGTACGATCTTCACCGATCATAAGAGCCTACAACACATCTTTAATCAGAGGGAACTAAACATGCGTCAATGCCGATGGGTAGAACTTCTCAACGATTACGACTATGAGATTCGTTATCACCCAGGCAAAGCAAATGTTGTTGCCGACGCACTTAGCAGACGGAGTTATCTGCTTAGCACTCGTAATGTTCAAGCCCAGCATAATCTCGAAGCTCTTATTCGCGACGCCCAACATGCATGTTTCAACGAACGCACCTTGAAGAAAGAAAGAATCTACCACGATGGAGCCCAGCTTGTGAGCAAATCAAACGGAATATTCCACTTCTTAGACAAAATCTGGATTCCCAAGCGAACCAACCTACGACAGATTATCATGGATGAAGCCCACAAATCCCGATACTCTATTCATCCTGGTGCTGACAAAATGTACCACGACCTTCGCTATAGGTACTGGTGGCCGGGTATGAAACAGGATATCGCTCTCTACGTCGGAAAATGCCTAACCTGTGCTAGAATCAAGGCTAAACATCAAAGACCCTCTGGCTTGCTCGAACAACCTCCAATCCCCATGTGGAAGTGGGAGAGCATAGCTATGGATTTCGTAACCAAGCTTCCGACCACGTCATCAGGTCACGACAGCATTTGGGTTGTTATCGACCGTTTGACGAAATCAGCTCACTTTCTGCCAATACGAGAAGACTACAAGGTAGAACGATTAGCCCGAATCTACACCGACGAGATCATTTGTCGACATGGGACGCCTCATGACATCATCTCTGATCGTGATGCTCGGTTTACTTCACGATTGTGGGAAACGTTTCAAACGGCGCTCGGTACAACGCTTAATCTAAGTACTGCGTTCCACCCACAAACCGACGGTCAGACTGAAAGAACGATTCGTACGCTTGAAGACATGCTCCGTTCGTGTGTTCTAGACTTCGGTGGTAATTGGGATAGACACCTTCCGTTAGTCGAATTTTCGTATAACAACAGCTACCAGGCTAGCATCCAGATGGCACCTTTCGAGGCCTTATACGGAAGAAGATGTCGATCGCCTATTGTGTGGCACGAGATCGGCCACTCGCAACTCACCGGTCCGGAGCTGCTACAAGAAACGACAGACAAAATTTTCCAAATTCGAGACAACCTAGCGAAAGCTCGGGATAGACAGAAAGTTCTCGCCGATAAAAAGCGCAAGCACCGTGAATATGGCGTTGGTGACTACGTACTCCTAAAGGTATCACCTTGGAAGGGTGTAGTCCGATTCGGCAAAAAGGGGAAACTCGCGCCTCGATATGTTGGACCTTTTAAGATTCTGGAAAGGATCGGAAAAGTCGCCTACAGACTCGAATTACCGGAGGAACTTAGCAATGTCCATCCGACTTTCCACGTATCGAACCTCCGAAAGTGCATCTACGACCCCGACTTACATGTTCCTCTGGACGATCTACAAGTGAAAGAAATATTACACTTTGTGGAAAATCCTGTCGAGATCATGGACCGCAAAACCAAAGAACTCAGGCGCTCACGCATTCCTATTGTGAAAGTCCGATGGGAAGGCAAGCGAGGCGCGGAGTTCACTTGGGAACTTGAAAGCGACATGAAGGCAAAGTATCCACAGTTGTTTAACGAAGGAGTAATGTCCGGATAAGAAAGGAAAGGTGGCATACTTGTAAACAAAGGAAGACTCCTTATATCCTTGGCCTATAAATAGAACCCTTAGGGTTAGTTTAGAGACTTTTGCAACTTTGGAGCCTTAAAGGTTAGAGAGAGAAAGTCTCTCGTGTGATTCTCGGTATTGTACGCGACATCTTATCAATAGAATCACGTTAAAAAAAATTGTACATTCTTGTGTATCGATCTCGCTCATGCACGGATTCCGCACGTCGTACGAGTCGGATCGCAATCGAAACGGATCAAACCGGAACCTAACCAATAGAGTCACAGTCATAAAATATACTAAGTGCGAATGATCCTCGCAACCGAGCACCTGCTCAGATACCACTTGTAGGATCGGTTTTGACTCCGTTACGATCACGTCTAGTCACGCACGTTCACAGATTCCGCACGTCGAACGTATTGTTACGCAATCGAAACGAATTCAAACCCAGAACTGCAATAATCCAGGTTTTGAAAGAAAAAGAAAAAGGTTTTGAAAATGAAAAATTGGAAGTTGCAGAAAGGATTTCTCCCAAACGGATTTGAATTGAAATCTAAAACTTTATAGACTTTTAGATTAAATGTTTTCGCACATCATATCCGAAAATTATCAATTTTTAACCGTAAAATCCTGATTAATTTGACAATTTTCAATGATCCAAACGAAGGACTCTCACACGTGATTCACGAACTAGTTACAGCTTCCAGCTTAATTTCGGGACGAAATTTCCTAAACAAGGGGAGGCTGTAACACCTCGTGTTTTCACGAGTGAAAGTTAAAGTCAAGGTCAAAGTCAACGACCGATTTCGCGCGCCTTGACTTGTAGAATTGTTTGTATGATATTTAGATTATGTGGAGTAAATGTCGTACATTACAATAATCGGGTCATGCTAACCGTATTTCAATCGACCTACGACTGTGAACGATAGGAAGTAACAATGCGATAAAGTTAATCAAGCTATGCTAATCAAATTGACATCAAATCGTAACTCGAGCTATGTATTTTACTTGTCATTATACGTGTGTGTGTGTGCCTTACGTGTTACATGTGCATGTTTATTTTATGTTATTTTACGTTGTGATAATCAAGCGAACTCAATCGAACTCGAAGTCTAACTCGAATATAAACGAACCCGACTCCCGAGTCGAACCATATAAGAAGTAGTTGGGACTGGAAGTAATTTGACTAGGGAACCCTATCGAATCGCTCGCAAATCGAAACCGAATCAACATCGCACCGAACACACCAAAGGAGGTGGCATCCGCACGGATGGCCAATCCGCACGGATTGCCCATCCGTACGGATTGCCAATCCGCACGGATGACCAGTCCGCGCGGATAGCCTACCCGGGTGCGTGCCATGCGCACGGCTCACCCTTTCCCTTTTTGGCATCCTATAAATACACGGGTCACTCTCCACTTTTTCCACTTTTGGCAAGTGACGTCCGAACCACACGCATTCTTCACCTTTTCTCAGATTTCTCTCAATCCAGGTAAGATCTTGCACTAATTCTTGTACATCTTTGATCACTAGACAATTCTACACATTTCTATCTTTCGAATCTTCGATGTTAACCATGAAATCATCCGGATTTGAGGTATTCTCGGGTGACGTCATCATGGAGTTCATAAGAACTTCAAGCTTGACCTCATTCCACCAAGAATATCTCAGATCTAAACGATTTCTACAAGTTTTTACAATAACTTCACCTAGATCTAAACCTTTCTAAGGATAAAAGAGTTGAAAGAAATAAACCTTAGTTCTCTCCTTCTTTTACCCTTAAAACCGGTACGGATCCGATCAGTTCCAGTGTTCTACTCGTCAATAGTGATGCACTAGTTCTAGATCTGGAATCCTACCCGTAGACAACTGACTTCGGGGTTAACCGGGATGACCGTTCTGAGTCGCCGACAGGCCGAGTTAGGGTGGTTCCTGACCGGTCTAGCCACGCGGGTGAGAACACGACTCCAAGTGGTTGCCACGTAATCAGAACGTCTCGATAAACGACAACAGAAACCAAGTGTAGACGAACGGAACAACCAGACCAGTTGTCCGCACGGACCAGGTGTCCGCACGGACAAGCTGTCCGCACGGACAAGCTGTCCGCACGGACTAGCTGTCCGCACGGACGAGCCGTACGCCCGTACAGGTCATACGCACGGGTTGTCACCCGCACGGACTACCCTTGGGACCCACTTTCCAAACGAGGTTTGAGTATCGACGAACGAGCAATCCGGACGGACGACCTCTGAATGGATTACTCTTCAGATCATGAGACACTAAGGCCTTAAAATGAAAACCAAACAATCTTCATCCGCACGACCAAGTCGTACGCACGGACAGACTATCCGAACGGATTATCTCTGCCCCCACGCACAGGCTGCCCGCACGGACTACCATACGCCCGGACCGCCGTCCGCGCGACCGGCTTGAAAGGTAGAAACACTTAGGTGTTTTCTAAATGCTACAACGAAAACTCCAAAGCACAAGCCATTATACACAAACACATCATAGGAAGAAACAACCCACTTGAACGTTTATCCACACAAACAACTTGTCCATACGGATAAGTCACCCGCACGTACAACTAGTCCGCACGGATTACCACCCGCACGGACAGTCGTACGCACGGATGACCTATCCGGATGGAACACCATCCGCACGTATCACCATCCGCACGCATCACCATCCGCACGGATAGGTCATGCGCACGGATGACTTCTACTCACGGATAACTGATCCGCACGAGCAGTCGTCCTATCCACTCTCACCTGTACTGTTTTACGCGTCACTTATCGTTACGTTATCGAATTTATTCAGGTTAACCGTACTCGCTGTAAAAGCGCTCCCTTCAATCCATATCGCTGTGAGTATACTCGAACCCTTTTTGCTTTTAGCACTTTTGGGTGTTACATACGTTACAACTATTCAAACTACAACCATCACACTACTCAAGCTATTTTAACGCTTAACCATTAATGCATGTTATACGCGACTTATGAATGTTTGTTTGTTATGTTTACACATGGAATGCTGTCTACCTGCCTTAACAACGATAGTACTATAGTTTGGACTCAGCACCCGTTTACACGGGGGTTGTTAAGGATCTTTTACTTGCATGGATTACAGTGGTAATCGTGTATTGCGAACTGCCTCGGGCAGTCAACCCGCGGTCATTGGTATCGATGGATCTATGTCGATAACTAACGTGCTTCATTTCACTATGTGTACGTGCTGGTTATGCGTAAACGAATTCGAACTCTATATGCTATTATCAAACTTGTATGCTCACCTTTACATTTTTATGTATTGACATTATTTTAACGTATGTGACAGGTGCTTAGGACGCATATGTGGTAGAAATTGGAAGCTAGAATAAAGCTTTAGAGCCCAACAAATAGTTGTCTGTAGATAACTTATTAGGGGTCTCTAGAAGCAGATAAACAATTGCTACTATTTAAATCTGAGTTGTCGGAACAGAGTATTTGTTTTGATGTTGTCTGTAATAACTTGTTTGACTATTTATGTTACGGTATGGGACGTAATGTTTACTTAAATGGTAATGATAGTTGTTATGGAAACTTCTGGACAATATGTTTCGCTCAGTGCCGCGCCCCGATGATTCCGCCATCGGTTGGGGTGTGACACCCTATTTCTTCCAAATGGATCACCACCATCGCCGCAACCCAGCATCATCTCTCTCTCTCTCTCTCTGTAACAAACACCACCACAACCATGGCTACCACCGCCATCTGTGAGCACCATCGCCACCGAATAACCACCAAATCCGACCCCACCTTCATCTCCTCTCTCTGGCTGTGTCTTTAGACCACGCGCAGTACGGTCCGGTAGCGTTGCCGTTGTCGTCCTCGTGTTCCGACGGTTTAGATGACGGAAATCCACGTGGCGATTCGATGAAAATCTTATCCACCGGTGGCAGAACCGGTAACTGGTATACTTCTTCAATATGATACTCACCATCTAACAACAAATTCTGATCAAATAACGGAAAAACCGGCCGGATCTTACTGTTTTCAAACACTTTTTCATTGTAATTATCTTCATCATCACCGTTTCCTATCAACATAAACGTAAAATCATCATCATCATTATCATGAGCTTCTTGTGCATGATCCGAATCAAGGTCAATTTGCTTGTTGAATCCATTGCTAATTGAGTCAATCGATGGATCTACATCTTCATCTGGATCGGTACTGTGAGGATTATGATCTGAAGTAGATGAATCCATATCTGTATTCTAGATCTAGAAATAGGTGTGAGATCTAAAGCCTGGTAAAGTTTGTTGGAACAGATTTAACCGCCTGAAGTTTGTTAGGATAGAGAGAGAGAAAAGAGATATGGATGTTTGGAGAGAGAAAGAGAGAGTGTGTGTGTGCAGGTTTTGGAGAGAGAGTTCACGGGGATGGTGGTGTTGGTGGCAGTGGGATGGTGGTGGTGGGGATGATGCAGGTTTTAGAGAGAGAGTCATCGGAGTTCCTTTCTCTCTCATCTCTCTCTCTGATCTCCTGAACATACGGGTGTGACTGTTGGATGGGACGACGCCGAAGTGGCGGTGGTGAGAAGGGGGAGGAGGTGGCGGTGGTGGTGGTGCTATATATATATATATATAGAGAGAGAGAGAGAGAAGAGAGAGTGAGTTGATCTGGGTTTTATGACGATGATGATTTATTTGTGGAAGATGAAAATGTTAAATGAAAAGCAAAATGACCAAAATGCCCCTAAACTAAAAGACAAAATAGGAGGTTGCAATAGTCAAAAAAATGGGGTTTTTGAATTTTGGACTAAAATGGCAACAAAATGCAAACCACAGGGACACAGATTTAAAAAGTTTGAGATCTGGACTAAAATGACAAAACTACCCAAAACACAGGGACCAAAATGGTAGTTTACTCAAACCAATATTTGTATAAAAGATTCGTTGCATTCTTTATTAAAAAAAACCACTACCACTAGTTCGGTACTACTACTTTAGCAGTCAACCATTCTTTAAGGCCCAAACTATCTACACACATGGTGTGTAGATAGTCACCCAAAAAGGGGTTTTTTGTCCTTATGTGCACACCCTGCAGTGTCGAACTGTGGTCAAAACGCGGCATTTTGGTCCGGTTAACCAGACAAAGGCTGACCGGTGTCTGGCGGGTCTGTGGACCGGACCAAAACGCCGAGCTTTGGCAGCGTTTTGGTCCTGTCAACCAGACCGGGTGTCAGTCTTTTGTCTGGTTGACAGTACCAAAACGCGGCCAAAGCTCGGCGTTTTGGTCCGGTCAACAGACCCGTCAGAAACTCGTCAGTCTTTGTTAGGTTAACCGGACCAAAACGCCGCATTTTGGCCATAGTTCGACACTACAGGATGTGCATATAAGGACAAAAAATATCTTTTAAGGTGTGTAGATAGGTACACCCTTCTTTAAAATACATGCGAATGTTCAAGATTGTCATCCCTCGAATACTATGCTGTGGGTCCAAAATAAAATCATGATCAATATATTAATTAATACCTAAAAATGTCACTTTTTATGGTCAGGGAAAAAGATCACATGTTTCATTTCACATAGTAATCAATTCAAAACCAAATTCAATATCAAAATCCAACTTTTAAACATCTTTCTTCCATCCACCATTCTTAAATCCCAACAATGTCCCTCCCAATTAACCTCAAGATCACAATTAAACAACCTCTCAACACCAAAACCCTAATCACAAATCTTGAAAATGTCCTTCACAATTAAGCTCAACATCACCCCTTTAAACACTCATTTCAATCCGAAACCCAAAACCCATATAGCTAACACCTTTTTAACAACACCCATTTACCATTCCAACAAATTAACCCATAAAAATCCCACCTTTCTTATCCACCATACCCACAAAAAGATGACGTCATCACATGTGATCAAGAGTTCTTTGATTGACCCAGATGGTGGGGTGCTTGTTGATCTCATTGTTCCAGAAGATCAAAGGGGTTTGAAGTGTATAGAAGCTGAGGGGATGGTGAAAGTGGGGTTGACAAAGATTGATTTGGAGTGGGTGCATGTGGTTAGTGAAGGGTGGGCTAGTCCTTTGAAGGGGTTTATGAGGGAAGATGAGTATTTGCAGAGTTTGCATTTTGGTTCTTTGAGGATTGATGGGTGTAGAGTGAATATGTCTTTGCCTATTGTGTTGGCTATTGATGATCAGACTAAAGAGAGGATTGGTGGAGATAAGGATGTGGCTTTGGTTGGGCCTGATTCTAACACAGTTGCTATTTTAAGAAGGTTTGTGTTTCTGTCCTGCATCTTGGTTATGATCAATGATTTTATTGTTAGTTATGATTAAAATATTCTGCTTATGATTATTTGTATAAATGTAGTTGAGACGTGTATGTGCATACATAGTTGTCGATAGCGAATAGCGACAAGGCACCTATAGGCTACGTAGCGAATAGCGACGGCTATTTTATAAATAGCGATTGCACTAGAACTGGAATTTAATTGAACTCGTGCGTGCCCGCACGTCTTGCGGACACGAATGCAGCTCCGAAAACCTGGGCCTGCTTTTTAAGACACAATAGACATGAGGCATAAGGTATTCTTGTTTGATACTTGTGTTAATCGGACACAAATGCAGCTCCGAAAACCTGGGCCTGCTGTTTAAGACATGAGGTATAAAGTATTCTTGTTTGACACTTGTGTTAATCGCGTCGTCTCTGACATTTTTGGATGATTATTTGTATAAATGTAGTTGAGACATGTATGTGGATTGAATGTGAAGTCACAATAATCAGTTTTGAGGGTGTTTGGTTGTGCTATCGAAATGATTATTGTGGTTTGAAGGTGAAATAGTTACTTTTGAGTGCTTGGGTAAACTCATTATGATTATGGTTTACTGGTGAGTGTTTAGGGTTAAAGTAATCATATTTGGACAATAGTGTGAAGAAAGTTTGAACTCTAAGCACTTGATTAACTATAAGAATAACTGCTTTTCCCCCTTAGGTGTGAATGTCTTAAATTACCTAAGTGTGATTCTTTCTAACAGAGGTCTCAACCATCAAGTTTGAATCTGGTTTCCGTTGGTTTCTACCTTTAACTTCTTGTAGGTCGCATGCCTAGAGTGTGCTGCGTTTTACCTGGTCCTATTAGCTAGCAAGGTATCTGTGGGCCCCTTGAGTTTTCCGGTTACAACTTCTTGGTTATTCAAGAAACTATTTCTTTTACATTGAAATGATTGATTATAACTCTTGTGGTGAGATAAAAAATAAAGACGTTTTTCTTACAACTTTACATCATTGTTTTTGTTTTTCTAATTTTGATGTTCTATCTTCAAGCATATGAGTTCAAGATATAGAAATCATGAACTTGATATTAAGCTCAATTACGAATATTAATATGATGAACCGCTTGAATATTTGAATGCATTTGTTTGAGATCTACCAAGATATGCAAGTTTGTCAATTTATCATTTTTTTTTTCTCATATCTAATAGTTTTTCCACTCCACTTGTCCATAGTATAAAATTGAAATGTATAATTCACATCATGACTTACATATCTTTTTTTCTGGTATCAGCATTGAGATATACAAACACAACAAAGAAGAACGGATTGCTAGAACATGGGGAACCACGGCTCCCGGATTACCTTATGTTGAAGAAGTAATAACTCCAGCTGGCAATTGGCTCATCGGTGGAGATCTAGAAGTATTATCTCCAATTAAATACAATGACGGTCTTGACAGTTACAGACTTTCCCCCAAGCAACTTCGTGAAGAATTTGATCGCCGTCAGGCGGATGCGGTTTTCGCTTTTCAGTTAAGAAATCCAGTTCATAATGGGCATGCGTTGTTGATGAATGACACGCGTAAAAGACTTTTAGATTTGGGTTACAAGAATCCAATCCTTTTGCTTCATCCTTTAGGGGGTTACACAAAAGCCGACGATGTGCCTTTGGATGTACGCATGGAACAGCATAGCAAGGTATCCTTTATGCTTTTATAATAAGAATGTATATTGAAATATTAGTTTCGAATGTTTGACAAAAAGTCAAAACAATGGTCATAAGGGTCAATGCTTATGATTTTAATAATTTCGGGTGATTTTTTAAATTTTGAGAAGCATAAGAGTGGTGTTTTTAGATAAATGTGAAATTACTTAAACTACCCTTGGCGTAAGAAAACTGATTATTAAGGTAAATTGAAAATTGCGTAACCGGATTGAACTTTGATTACAATTTTTTATTTTTTTATTTAAATGTCAATTTATGTACTCAAATATTTTAAATTTACTGAATTTTTCATTTGCTGCAAATCTGGGATTTAATTTTTTGCTGTAATTTATTAAGATTTTGATTGTATTTCAGGTATTAGAAGATGGAGTGCTTGACCCTGAGACTACCATCGTGTCTATATTTCCATCACCAATGCATTACGCGGGTCCCACTGAAGTACAGTGGCATGCTAAGGCAAGAATAAATGCTGGTGCTAATTTCTACATCGTGGGTCGTGATCCGGCTGGGATGGGTCATCCTACTGAGAAACGAGACTTATATGATCCCGATCATGGTAAAAAGGTGTTAAGCATGGCTCCGGGATTGGAGAAGTTGAATATTTTGCCATTCAGGGTATGTCTTTATAGTTCATTCTTGTGGGATTATGTATAGGTGGGAAATGGGTATGCGAGTAACGGGCTAAAAGTGCTGTTCTTTGTGTGGGTTGGATTGACCAGAACCACTTTTATGTCCCTTTCTTTTGAAGTTTTAAAAAAGTGTAAAGTACACGGATGGTCCCTATGGTCGACCAAAAGTACATGGATGGTACCTGTGGTTTGAACTTTGTAACGAATTTAGTCCCCAACGTTTGCCAAAAGTACATGGATGGTCCCTGTGGTTTGCCATTTGTAACGCACTTAGTCGCTAACTTGGACGTGTTAAAATCTTTAGATTTGTTAGCTTGGGACTAAATACGTTATAAAATGCAAACCACAGGGACCATCGTCTACTTTTGAAAAGCTAGGGACCAAATTCAAAATTTTGGTTAACCACAGGGACCATCTGTGTACTTTACTCTTTAAAGAATGTAGTGTCAAGTTTGATTGGAACGGCTATATTATCCCAACAACAATCTAATTTCTTGAATAAAATGATTTAGGAGGCTTTTCCATTAGAAATACATTTATGGGCTCTTTTTTATCTGTTCGGCCCATATGAAAATGCTCTTTCTAAGCTTGATATTTTGTCCCATTTGACCCGCATGTTATAGATAAAATATAACTTGAATCATCCTTTTGATAAATGAACGGATTAAAGTTGCCACATCTGTGGTTGCAAATTAGAGGGAGGAATTTCAAGCTGTGTAGGTGAAATGCGTATAATCATTTTGGGTCCTTCTTTCTTGTTTATCATGATATAAGTGTGTCTTAATCTAATAATTATTGTTGCAGGTGGCAGCATATGACACTGTAGCTAAAGAGATGGCTTTCTTCGACCCTTCACGTGCTAAAGACTTTCTTTTCATATCCGGGACCAAGGTACGCTGTTAGATTTCCGAGTCTCAATCCCCCCCCCCCCCCCATGTGCGCGGTAGGGTTATATATTTAGCAGCCTTGTTATTCTGTGTTGCCACTATATTTGCAAAAATCTCTTTGGAGATGTACCAACTTCATCGATAAAGTTTGTAATCTTTGAGAAAAAAAACATTTGATATGTTATATCTTCTGAATAATCAGGGGTCAAATTCAAGAATGTCATTTTCAGAAATTTATATTTTTATGTATTATTATCTCAAGTATTTGTATGTTTTCAAACACTCTAAACAAATATTAGACCAGCCCTTTGAGACCTTAAAGTAGTGAGAAACCTACATGATCCATGCTGCATACCCTCATAAACAAATGTGGTATAACAAAATGAAATAAAAAAATATATAGTAAAATATAATTAAAAAAAAATATTGTTTTCTTCAAATGAAACTTGTTAAAACTTCTGAATTAAGCACTCATTCTGCAACACATTTTAAGTTTTGACTTCCTTTTCTTGATTTCAGATGAGAACTTTTGCAAGAACAGGGGAGAGTCCTCCGAATGGTTTTATGTGTCCGGGAGGATGGGACGTTTTGGTCAAATACTATGCGAGCTTACAAGCTGAAGAAGCTGCACCCTCGGTAGTATCCGCACAGAAATCTTAAATTTATAACAGAGTTCAAGACGACTCGATTCTTGCTACCGCGTAGGCTAATATGCTGAGTTAGCACCCCAATAACATGACCCGCACAGCGATTTTGATTTTTGAGTCATGCTTTCTTTTATCTTTTGATTTTGTTTTTTTTTCTAGTTGCGTGATAAATGTTTTTTAAGTATCCTCTAACTAAGCTTGTATTGATTCATTTTTAGAATGCATATTAGTTTTGTTTATTAAGTTGGAATTTTTTTCTTTAATCAGAAAAAATGGTCTTTAATTAAAGAGAAAACTGTTACAATTGATGTTATAACTTTGAATTTACCAACAAGGTCATATGAACCAATCTGAAATGTAAAATTTGAATCAAGAAATTCATCTAGGCTTGCAAATAAAAAACAAAAACTAAAATATAAATAAATAAATACATTTTTGATGAAGCGTAAGTAATTGGCGGTATGTACATAGAGGTGCAAAGGAAATAGATTGGGAGCCGAACCCGGTTTGGTCGGGTTTGGACCTGACCAGATATGTAGGGGTTGACATCCGGCGGTACCTCTATGCTTTAAAACCGATTTAAACTAGGTCACACCAGACTCGAACCGGTTAAAACCCAATCCTTACAAACTGGTTCCAGTCCGAATTGATTGGGCCAGAACTGAGATTTAACTTTTGTTGGCTGAATCCGACACGGTTTGGATCTAGAAATCGATTTATGCACCTTACATTCGTCATGGGCTTCACCTCAGGCCCAAGTCGTTGGAAATCCCTTGCTTAGTCCTACAAGTCAATATTTGCTTTGAGATTAAGATTTCACAAGAATCTTTTTCGTGAAGATGTGAAGGTAATTTAGACTTTGATGAAAGCATTCCGTTTTGCTCCATGTGGTTTGGTCACTTTAACGGTTTTGCCACAATCATTTAAAAACGACCATTTTCCTCCTTGATGTTCCGATCTTGTCTCCGATTTGCTCCCTGGCTCTAACTCCATCCATATTGTATATTAACTGAAAGGGTATTTTTGAAATTTCAAGTTAACATACCAGATCCAAGTACCCTTACGTTATACTTGAAATTACCAAAATACCCTTCCAGGTAACATATAATATGGATGGAGTTAGAGCCGGGGAGCAAACTGGCGACAAGATCGAAACATCAAGGAGGAAAATGGTTGTTTTTAAATGATTGGGGCAAAACCGTTAAAGTGACCAAACAACAGGGAGCAAAACGGAAGTTAACTCTTTCAATTATGAAGACGTGAGATTGGATGAAACGAACATCCATATGTTTGACCAAGTAAGGTGAACAAGTGTCAATACTACATCTTTTTTTTAAACGACAAATGTAACTCTTATTCTAACTTGCATCAAAATCTAAACTACTCTTTGCGTAGATTTTAACCTGAGACCTCAGGCTTGTTCCTCTATCAAGTGAATTAGTCTCACATTAACATCAACACCCATCTCACATTTATTTGATACATTTGGTTATGTGCGCCTTTGTAAATATACAATTAGTTGTTTGAGTATATAGATTTTCGCTTATATTTGTGTGTGGGGTGTTAGACAGTTTGAAATGTATTGGGTATGGTTATTTTGGGATATACAAATAGTTTTGCTATTTGTGGGATGTATTGATTATGGTTGTTATGACTTATGTGAGTGTGAGTTACACAATTTGCTTCTCCATATTAGAATTTTCAGTCAACAAAAGAGTCGAATAGGCAAGAACTAATATCACTTTAGGGAAAATGGAAATAAACCAAAGAAAGATACAATTACAAGAACAAAGAGCGTAATCATACTATGTATATTTCATGTGTTATTAACCGTCTTACGATCATGGAACCCTTAGCATAAAATCTAAACAACTCTTTGACCAATCCTTACACCCACTTTTGAGGTTATACGTGATCATTCTAGTATTATCGGATTTTACATATTTATTAACCGAATGGGAACAAGAATAAAAATGATAGGAGTTAGAAGATCTAAAGTAAGCCCTCAATCATGATTATTCTTGTTTCATACAATGACAAACTCATAGTTTCAACCGGGCTACGCCCCTTGGTGGGGGTTCGGGGACAAAGCCCTAGGTGGGGTCCAAAGGGCAAAGCCCGTAGTAATCAGTGACAATTTTGTCCATTAGTAGTAATTGACCATTAGATATATTTAGTCGTCAGTGGTAACTTGGTCACCGACGGTAACTTACTGTGTTACTTCTGATATAGAAATAGTTTTGCTATTTGTAGGATGTATTGATTATGGTTGTTATGACTTATGTGCGTGTGAGGTGTTACACAATTTGCTTCTCCATATTGGGATTTCCAGTCAACAAAAGAGTCGAATAGGCAAGAACTAATATCACTTTAGGGAAAATGGAAATAAACCAAAGAATGATACAATTACAAGAACAAAGAGCGTAATCATACTATGTATATTTCATGTGTTATTAACCGTCTTACGATCATGGAACCCTTAGCATAAAATCTAAAAAACTCTTTGACCAATCCTTACACCCACTTTTGAGGTTATACGTGATCATTCTAGTATTATCGGATTTTACATATTTATTAACCGAATGGGAACAAGAATAAAAATGATAGGAGTTAGAAGATCTCAAGTAAGCCCTCAATCATGATTATTCTTGTTTCATACAATGACAAACTCATAGTTTCAACCGGGCTACGCCCCTTGGTGGGGGTTCGGGGACAAAACCCAGGTGGGGTCCAAAGGGCAAAGCCCGTAGTAATCAGTGACAATTTTGTCCATTAGTAGTAATTGACCCGTAGTAATCAGTGACAACTGTGTTACTTCTGGTATAGTATATGTTGATGTTTTTCCACTGTCAACAATTATAACTGCCAACCAATAAGAAAATGTTTTGATGATTCGTCATCTATATAAGGAATGTCTTTGGCTTGATCATGAGATCATGTTTTCATAGCGGATCTCTATGTTCGTTCTTGTTTTCTCTGTGAAACATTTTGAATGGCTAAACTTGCACACTATGGGGATTGAACCCATAACTAGGGGTGTAAACAAGCTTAGAGGCTCGAGAGCTACTCGTTATCGGCTCGGTTAAAAGCTCGAACGAGCCAAGATTTAACGAGCCCGAGCTCGAGCCTGAAATAGAGTTCGTTTAATTATCGTGCCCGAGCTTGAGCCTAAAATACAAAGCTCAGGGCCGGTCTTAGGCCTGTGCGGGAGGTGCTACCGCATAGGGCCCAATAATATTGGGGGCCCAAAATTGTTTAGAAATATGTTTATGCTTTATATATAAATTTATGGTAGAAAATGATATACTAAATCATTCTTTGGCCCACCGGATTCCCCCTGTCTATGTTACATAGTGGTCTCCTGTTCGATTCTCATAATCAGTTTTGATTTATGTTTTTTTTTGTTTCCTTCATGTATTGTTTGGGCCTAAGGGGCTGGTTCAGCTTACTCATTTAGCATGGAATAGGTGGAAAGGCCCCATATGCTTCCTGCAAGCTTTATCTTTTAGTCTTTGAATATAATATTTCTTCACATTTAAATTTGGCCCTTCATAAATCTGTAAGGTTTTTTTTCTTCGTTTAACCATTATTATTACTATATATTAAAAAGGCAACTGGAATGAACAGTTATTATAATATATTATAACCGATACTGAAAATACCGGTTACGGTACCGGTATATGAAGGTAAAAATCGGTAGCGAACCGGTACTAGAAACGCCAAAAGTCGGTACCGAATTGGTACTTAGGATCCTTCTGTTCGAGGAATTCGGTACCGGTACCCAATATTATTTGCTCATCTCTGATCACGGGTTTCATACGAACAACATCATTAACATACAACTTTTTTTGTTGATTTTCTTTCGATTATTTTTTACAGTTGTTTACATTTTCTTTTTATTCTTGTTAGTGGTTCTATGTGCAACGCGCTCGTAGTGATTTTAAAACACATGTAAACACAGACTAAATAACAAAAGAAGTTCGCTGCAACGCGGCTAGGGTGATAAAACTAGTTCACATAAATGCTTTACACATTTTCTTGTTTAAATTTGTAAGGTTTTTTTTCAATTATTATTTCTCATTTAACCATTTACAGTTTAAAGTATTAGAATCCAATTTCTAGTTTTATTTTTTCTTTGCATATGAAAAGATTTGTGTCGTCAAATTAACTTCGATCTGTTTACGCATTAAAGTTATTTTTGCTTAAAGGATTTAAATGTTATTTATTTTTTGTTTGTGTAGAAGGTGTTGAAATTGTTACACAAAAACTTGGATTTATTGTTTTTTAATTCATGCTAATTTGAGTTATGTATTCACTCTTTGAACATGGATAATTGTGCTAACCGATAAGCTTTCTTAACAATTTTGAAACTAATTGTGCTTAACTTCATACCGATTTTTTGGATAATACTCGAAACATACATTTTGATAAAAGCATAAGATGTGCATATTAAAATTTTGGCTGTTGATCATGGAATTTGAGATATAAAATTGAATTTTGGCTGTTGATCATGGAATTTGAGATATAGAAAATGTGGTTGGATCCTGACAACTAATTCATTGGTCGAATAAAAATGGAGAATCTCAGGCTTCGTTTAACTATTTAACACATATCATTTTGCTACATTAACTTATTATTATTATTATTATTATTATTATTATTATTATTATTATTATGTGTTTATATTCAGGGGCCCATTTTTTCTAATCGCACAGGGACAAAAAATTCTTAAGGATTTTCGGAGACGGCCCTGGTTCCTAGATATTTGAAAACAAACAAAGATCGACAAATGTTAACAACACTGCTTCTGTGGACATTTGTCGGTCTTCAAACATCTAGGAAACATTATTTGAAAACACCCCTGAATTTATCGAGGCTATAGAATGAGATCCTCAAATACTGGATTATCATCTTTCAATCACATTTTCACTAAATTTATCAATCTTGTTTTTCATACCTCATCGAGTCAACCTATTCGCCTGCAAACAGATGGAGAAAGCTTGAAGTATAAGATGTACTTAATTATATGGCACCGGATTTTCACTGATTCAAGAATGTCAACACATCAGTTCATAATACTTTGAACCAATTTACAAACATCTTAATACCAATCCATAATTCAGATTATTAACTTCTGAATGCACTAACCAGTTTTTCCTGAAGAATTGTTGTTTGGGCTGTGTGATGTGGTGTCAATTGTACTGTTATTCCGCTTCTTGGCTGTATTTCTCGTGTATCAGCCAACCAAAATAATTAAAAAACAAATCAAACATTACAACAAAACAAAAATCATTACCACAAACAAAACGAATAAAAAAAGATGAAACCTTTATCAAACTATAATTTCTTGAACCAATCACGACTAAGAACAAACATACCAAGAGCATCTTTAGGGATGGAAAAAGTACCTTATCTTTCTGATTGAACAACAATCTATGTGACAACCCGAACCTTCAAGGTTAATGGTATTTGAATTCCTTGATCTCTAGCTCGCATATTTACACTCCATGTCTCATCGCACGTTATAATCGAGTGTCTGTGACGCTAATCGTAGATTGATCTTTTAGGGTGTCATTTATTCGAGCAATGTGAGTTATCATATGTAATTAAGGATTCCATAAATCTTGTCACACGTCTTACCGAGTCGCGCACCGATTAAAGGATCACACATTTAGTTAAGTGGGTCTCGGCCCAGTTCTTTGGAGCCCAAAACGGAACCCAAACAGGCCCAGCCGCATCACTCGAATATAAACACTTATAGATATTGGTGGACGAATTTTATAATCTTAGAATGGAATGAGATAGCAACCCTAGCACCCTCATACTTCTCCACCTGCTATTGGCGGCTGCCCAATCCTTTGGTGGAGCCCTCCACGTTCCATCTAGCATGTATTTCTACACACCCTCGGTAGGTACGCCTTTCCTTTTTTTTATTGCATTCCCCACTAATTAAATTGTGTGCTAGAATGTAGACTGATGATCTTTGCATGTTATTAGGGTTTTGATATATTATAGTTTAATCCGAAAGTGCATAATAGGTCTTGTTGTTGTATGAATATTGTGTTATTGGTGTGCATAGCTATGAATAACTCGGAACCTGTAAATGATTAGGGTTATTGATGTTCATGACGAACCGCAAGGAAGAAGGACCCTCGACGGAAAATACCAGTCGACGAAACATGTGAATTTCGTCAAGAGCATAGGCTGTTGTCATTGGGGTATTTCGTCAAGAAGGGAAACGGGTTGAACAGTAGGCCTTATAAAGATGATGATGTTTGAATCTGTTACTGTGTATGCGATAAAAGATGATTCCTGTTTAATGGTTCTGATTAATATTACTAAAAATGATAAGACTCTAGGATGAGAGAATATGTTGTTTGTTAAATTCTCATGATTTGAATAAATGATGAAAATGATTTCCTGTTGGTTGTTAGAAAACAATAAGGACGATGATGATGTCTGTAAATCGTTTTAAGTAATGATCATGATGATCTCTGTTAGTGTTAAAGTGGTGTTGATGATTATTTTGGTTATATGATTCTGCAAATTGTTATGAGGATCTTTGTTAATTATTTTGAGTAGAGATGATGATGCTGCTTTTTCATGGAAATGTACAAATATGCATGCTTAGGATACAACTCACTTGAATATGATATGATTAGAAATTGTATGTTAAAAGGTGTTTGTCCTTTTCGGTTAAATTTAGGATGATATGATGAGTGTGTCTTTTTGACCGCACAATTTGTATGATATGGGGACCACCCACAAATAAAATGTAACACAATCACACTCACCATTGGCCGCACAGTAGAACCTCCAGCCTCACACTATCTAATGGATATACGACTTCTTGTTGGGCCATAAGTTTGGGCCGCAGACCGTTGTGTGGACTAACCACTCTGTTGGGTCGTACACATAAGGCTAGCCGCACACCTGTAACGGGCCGCACACACACCTAAAGTGGGCCCATAACCTGATTGAATCACACATTCATGTGGGTGATGAACTAGCTGCTAGATGTTAACGCGAAACATGAACTTGAGATATGAACTGGTGTGTGATTCAAATGTTTGCTGTGTGTTATGTAATAATGGTATTGCTTGTGACTTGTTGATTTTGCTATTCGAATATGTGCCTACGAAACTGACTGTCTATGGTAATCACGGTAGGGTATGGTTGATCACTGTGAAACAAAGTAATAAAACAAACCGAGCAAATCAAGGTGAGTTCACTGCTCTTCTCTAAGCATGCGTCCCGGTGGTTTGGGACATCTGGTAAACGTTCCGGGAAGGAATGCTGGGTAAAATGTTAAACTGAGATGTTGGTTATTAAACCCAGTATCTATCATATAAGACCCCTTACATCTACCGTGTTGCTGAGAAGGCAACGAGGTATTTAGTTGATAGCGCTATTAGGTTTGGCACCCTCACACCGTGCCGAAAGGACGGGCGTGAACTAATTACCTTGACCACTTGACCAATGCCTTGATAGAGGCATTGGGGTTGGGCAATCACATCTTGTATCACGTAAGACCCCTTACATCTACTCGAGGTTATTAGTTGAGCTAATTACCTCGACCACTTGACCAATGCCTTGATAGAGGCATTGGGGTTGGGTATTCATATCTTGTAGCCAGTTGCGGTAATCGAGTTAATAACATCATCAAATCAAACTGTTGAACTGTTTTATACACACAACTGGTAACTAAACGCGTTAACGAAACTTTGAACTCACCAGCGTCGTCTGACACACTTGTCTGCATGCTTGCAGGTCGCTAGATTTCTGATTATGGACTTGCTATCTGGGAGCGCTGGAGTGGTCATGGATCGAGACTCTTGGATACTTGTCACATTGGTTCTTGAACACTTGTTTTGAAACAATTGATTAACTATTACTATATGCTTCCGCTGAACATGTACCTTGGTTTTAAACTTATGACTTTCATTTATATTTTGAAATGAATGAGATGTTTTATTTAATTATTATGCCTAGTTTAATGTGATTGGTGGCTTGGATCCTGGTACGTCACACGTCCCGCGGTGATTCCGCATGTGGTATTTTGGGGGTGTGACAGTTTGGTATCAGAGCCACTGGTTATAGTGAACTTGGTTTTAAAAACGTTTTTATAAAACCAGACTATAACCGAACCGTACTGAAAACGTGAATATGACCATGACACTCAGCTCCAGATTGCAAGGTTCGTCTTTTGTATACTCATTGTACTGTGTAACTAGTGAACACTTACATATGATATTGCATGTGATTGCACGTTTAGCACAACAGTATGAATTCCTGTATTACTTGCATGCGTTATATGACTGATAGGGTGGTATTTCCCTAAAACATTCGTGACTCACGTTTCGTGATGCTCTTTGTTTGCTACTTGAGTTGGAGGAACCATTTGACATGAGTTAGGAGAAGCTGAGATGAGCATGCAAATCACAATATTATTGTGGGTGCACACATAATAATAATGTGGGGTGCATGCGAGTCCCAGTGAGGCCTAACAAGTGAAAAAGGGGTTCTGCTCTGTTTTTAGGTCAATGTGAAGCATAACAAGTCTATAGGAATCATAACAATGATTGTCTCCTACTCAAACGTGATTTTCACACTTCTCTCTGAAACCTTTCGAACCTCGATGCTATCGAGTATTGCCTGAACACACATCTGAACACCTAGCGAACTGTGTATAGCATTAGGTGCTTGCACGAACATCCCTGAGTTGGAAGTTGCAACGACAATGATTGGTCTATATCTTTCTCACTTTTCCTCGTTTGCTGGAACTCAACGTAATGACGCCTCTGACCTCGAAGTGCGATCACTTCTGCAACACTGTCGCAATATACAGTGTATTACTCAATCAACATGCAAATCGATGGATAAGAGGATGAGCGTAGTACCTCACCGACTTCAGTATTAGGACGACCCTGATTACCGGCAACAAACATCATCAATTTGACTCCAATCGAATCTTTAACTCTAGTCAGCGACTTTTGGAAGTCAACTCTTATGAGTTAATGGGGTCATAAGCGATGACAATTGACTGTAAGGTGGAATGTGTAATTGACAGCACAACGAGTGGCGCATTAGGACGTGACATGGAAGGTGACAAGATGGATCTTGCTGGTAAAAGATCGTAGGGCTCCGTCTCAAGCAACGCCATTAGGGGCAACAGTCACGGCAACATCAAGGTACTCGTAATCGTAGTCTGCAGCATGGAAACGAAGGTGACGTTGGCAAGGACTGACTATTGTTAAGACAAGATGTCAACAACCAAGGAAATAATGACAGTATTGGGAATCCTCGCAACCGTAGCAACAACACTGGAAGTGGTAACCGTGGTAGGGCAATTATGATTGGCGTAGGCTATACCAGGTGTAATAGCAACATAATAGCGTGGATGGGTAGCTATTCGCTTCGTCTCTGTTCTGTTTAACCCTGATGCTTTTTGAAACCGAACCTGTTGTGGAGTCGGCTGATGCAAGTCAATTGAAGCCTTATATGTTCGCTGGGATGCAAACTAGACCTTGGGGGACAGGTTTTCGACATCGACCTTCCTTCCACTACCCTTGATGGTTGCAATACAGTAGTTAGTGTGGATTGGTTATCCAGAGATCGCGCATATACATCAGTGAGGAGAAAATTTTGTGTGGAGAATCGTTATTTGTTCTAACGTGTCAGAGTGGCGCAACGGTTAGCGCCATTCCAGCTATGAAGGCCCAGAAGTGTCTACGGAAGGATTATTCCGCTATGTTAGCACTCGATACTGATGTTAAGGCTAAGGAAAAGAGGATCGAGGATTCACCAGTTGTTCGTGAATTCTTCCTAAGTGCTACCAGAAGAACTATCAGGTTTACCTTCACATCGTCAGGTAGAATATCAGATCGATATCATGTCAAAAGCAGCCCTTATTACTAGTGTTCCTTATTGTCTTGCACCAGGAGGGTTGCAAGAACCGTCAAATTACCTACATGAACGGTTGGACATGAGTTTACCGGATCTAGTTTCTTTCGCTTTGGGGAGCCCAGTTATAACCGTGAAGATAGGCCTCTTCGTATGTCTACTGAGAACTCAGCAAAGTGACAGTCAAGGACCGTTCGTCTTGACCATGCTTTGACAACCTATTGACCGGTCGCAAGGATTAAGCTCCTATTCGAAGATTGACTAACGAACAAACTATTAACAGATGGAAGTCCAAGAGGGGAATGCTCTTAGAACAGCACGTCGAACGCGATGCAGTCATTTCAACTTCGTACACCATGATCATTGAGTTGATCAACACACCAGCAGCTTCAAGGATCACATGAATCGACCGTATTTGTTGATGACGATCTGAATCATGACTAGGAGAAAGGAACGCCATGGGTGGCATATGTATCCTATTTTAGCGCTCATGTGGGAGGAGCCACTACGTGCGAAGTCTTGTTAAATGCCACATCTAGATTCGAGAGATGCATTTTGATCATGTAACCAACGGAGTGGGAATATACGTGGATCTCGCCAAGATGCATCTTGTTAGAAACTGATCGACACCAAAGGTTCCTTCGGGGATGCAGCAACTCCTTGGTTTCGCTAGATACTATCGCAGCTTACTCACAGGATATTCAAAGGTTGCACAGCTTAAATCTCTTTAGTACAGCAGGGTGCTCTGTTTGTGAAAGACAAAACAGGAAGACGTCTTTTCAGCTTTCGAATTCCAACTCTGCAACGCACTGAGCATCATCTTTACCCGAGGGTGCGGGTGATTCAGTGGTATACCATGATGGTCCGAATCAGAGTCCTAGTCACACACCGACGCAACATGAGAGAGTGATGAATTGCGTGATGGAAGAGGAACCGCACGACACACAACTGGCGGTGAAAACCGTGGTCTTGGAAATTTTAGATGGAGGCACCACTTGGACGGTACCAGATGTGTTATTTAGACCGATCACAAGGGCCTACCGTGCACCCTTGTTTGAAAGAGCTAAACGTGTGATGGCATCACTGAAGGGAACCCTCGAGCGGTTACGACTATGGAACCCAAACACGTATGAGCCGCAGCCCACTATCGACCTTTAATCTACCTGATCAGACTCGCCATGTTCAAATTGGAGAATCGAAGGAAGAGGATTTTCAAGTTGAACCCATGCGGGGCATGGAGAAGCAACCTTTGACTGGTCGGACGAAATTCGCTACGTCATGGAACGAATGTGGATCCCACTATTCGGCAACTGTACGAAACTTGTATTGAGCAAGCACCCCAACATCGTTATTCTAGTTGTCTGGATTCTTGATAAGGGATATTAGGATCTAAGAGTTTTGCACTGGTAGTTGGGCATGAAGGCCCACCTAGCTACGTAAGTGAATGCTGGTTGACTTGTGGGAAAGTCAAGGTGAAGTATTAGCAACCTGAAACACCCATATGGGAACGAGAACAGACTGCCATGGATTTTGTCACTGGGCTACCTAGAACTCAAACCGGAAATGATATCACCTGGGTGATCGTTGATTGTCTCACATTACTAGCACACATTCCTGCAATCAAGGAAACTGACGCGCCTTCACAGCTGTGAATGAACCTCAGAGAGAGGCGACTTTTAGGCACGAGGTGCCAACTCCTGTTACCTCCGATTTCGAACTATATATATGATTCATGACAGGCAATACACCACATCCTTGGCTCACGTCTAGACATGAGCATTACTTATCACTAAAGGACAACCAGACGGAGTAATGGACCATCCTGATGCATAAAGACATACCGCGAGCATGTGCGTGAATGACTTTAGTAAACCTTTGGAAGGACACTTATCTTTGGTTGAGCTCCACTGCAGCCGTTACCGTTTTAGTATGCATACAACTCTGCTTGGGGTGTGCATGGATTGTAACGCTAATCTCCTTGTTGGTTTAAGGTGGGTGACAACTTAATCACAGATCCAGGACTGGTACTCGAAACTCTTGAAGATTGCTTAGAATGGAAACTGTTTGACGGCAATGCATGACGATCAGGAAAGCTGATAAGCTTAGGAAACACTGGGAGTTCGCTGTAGGCGAACGTGTAATAATCGAAAATCTCACCCTGGGAGGGTGCGGTACGCTATAGAAAATGTGGCAAGCTGAGTTTACGATACGTTGGGGCATTCAGATTTCTGGAATAGATCGGTGACATGACCTACAAACTCGAGTTAAATGACGAATTAAGTAATGTTCGCGATGTCTCTGGTGTCTCGAATTTAAAAGAAGCAGTTGTGATACCCTAAGAATAACGACAAGTTGCAATTGGTTCAGAAACCATTGCAAACATCGACCAGGAATTAACACATTCGAATTTCAGAGCTCCTTGGAACACATTCGAATTTCAGAGCTCCTTGGAACACAAGGCTTGGACCGGAGTTCACGAGGGAACGCAATGATCGGAGTAAGCTCTGGTAACGATTGTATCAACTTCTGATATCACTGACGAATTTCGGGACGAAATTCCCTTTCAAGTTGGGGATGATGTGGTACCCGCGGAAAACCCACAGTCATTCTGATCGAACACTTTACTGTTTTGGGTTATTTATCAAATTTCGGGACGAAATTTCTTTCAAGTTGGGGACGATGTGACAACCCGAACCTTCAAGGTTAATGGTATTTGAATTCCTTGATCTCTAGCTCGCATATTTACACTCCATGTCTCATCGCACGTTATAATCGAGTGTCTGTGACGCTAATCGTAGATTGATCTTTTAGGGTGTCATTTATTCGAGCAATGTGAGTTATCATATGTAATTAAGGATTCCATAAATCTTGTCGCACGTCTTACCGAGTCGCGCACCGATTAAAGGATCACACATTTAGTTAAGTGGGTCTCGGCCCAGTTCTTTGGAGCCCAAAACGGAACCCAAACAGGCCCAGCCGCATCACTCGAATATAAACACTTATAGATATTGGTGGACGAATTTTATAATCTTAGAATGGAATGAGATAGCAACCCTAGCACCCTCATACTTCTCCACCTGCTATTGGCGGCTGCCCAATCCTTTGGTGGAGCCCTCCACGTTCCATCTAGCATGTATTTCTACACACCCTCGGTAGGTACGCCTTTCCTTTTTTTTATTGCATTCCCCACTAATTAAATTGTGTGCTAGAATGTAGACTGATGATCTTTGCATGTTATTAGGGTTTTGATATATTATAGTTTAATCCGAAAGTGCATAATAGGTCCTGTTGTTGTATGAATATTGTGTATCGGTGTGCATAGCTATGAATAACTCGGAACCTGTAAATGATTAGGGTTATTGATGTTCATGACGAACCGCAAGGAAGAAGGACCCTCGACGGAAAATACCAGTCGACGAAACATGTGAATTTCGTCAAGAGCATAGGCTGTTGTCATTGGGGTATTTCGTCAAGAAGGGAAACGGGTTGAACAGTAGGCCTTATAAAGATGATGATGTTTGAATCTGTTACTGTGTATGCGATAAAAGATGATTCCTGTTTAATGGTTCTGATTAATATTGCTAAAAATGATAAGACTCTAGGATGAGAGAATATGTTGTTTGTTAAATTCTCATGATTTGAATAAATGATGAAAATGATTTCCTGTTGGTTGTTAGAAAACAATAAGGACGATGATGATGTCTGTAAATCGTTTTAAGTAATGATCATGATGATCTCTGTTAGTGTTAAAGTGGTGTTGATGATTATTTTGGTTATATGATTCTGCAAATTGTTATGAGGATCTTTGTTAATTATTTTGAGTAGAGATGATGATGCTGCTTTTTCATGGAAATGTACAAATATGCATGCTTAGGATACAACTCACTTGAATATGATATGATTGGAAATTGTATGTTAAAAGGTGTTTGTCTTTTTCGGTTAAATTTAGGATGATATGATGAGTGTGTCTTTTTTACCGCACAATTTGTATGATATGGGGACCACCCACAAATAAAATGTAACACAATCACACTCACCATTGGCCGCACAGTAGAACCTCCAGCCTCACACTATCTAATGGATATACGACTTCTTGTTGGGCCATAAGTTTGGGCCGCAGACCGTTGTGTGGACTAACCACTCTGTTGGGTCGTACACATAAGGCTAGCCGCACACCTGTAACGGGCCGCACACACACCTAAAGTGGGCCCATAACCTGATTGAATCACACATTCATGTGGGTGATGAACTAGCTGCTAGATGTTAACGCGAAACATGAACTTGAGATATGAACTGGTGTGTGATTCAAATGTTTGCTGTGTGTTATGTAATAATGGTATTGCTTGTGACTTGTTGATTTTTCTATTCGAATATGTGCCTACGAAACTGACTGTCTATAGTAATCACGGTAGGGTATGGTTGATCACTGTGAAACAAAGTAATAAAACAAACCGAGCAAATCAAGGTGAGTTCGCTGCTCTTCTCTAAGCATGCGTCCCGGTGGTTTGGGACATCTGGTAAACGTTCCGGGAAGGAATGCTGGGTAAAATGTTAAACTGAGATGTTGGTTATTAAACTCAGTATCTATCATATAAGACCCCTTACATCTACCGTGTTGCTGAGAAGGCAACGAGGTATTTAGTTGATATCGCTATTAGGTTTGGCACCCTCACACCGTGCCGAAAGGACGGGCGTGAACTAATTACCTTGACCACTTGACCAATGCCTTGATAGAGGCATTGGGGTTGGGCAATCACATCTTGTATCACGTAAGACCCCTTACATCTACTCGAGGTTATTAGTTGAGCTAATTACCTCGACCACTTGACCAATGCCTTGATAGAGGCATTGGGGTTGGGCATTCATATCTTGTAGCCAGTTGTGGTAATCAAGTTAATAACATTATCTAATCAAACTGTTGAACTGTTTTATACACACAACTGGTAACTAAACGCGTTAACGAAACTTTGAACTCACCAGCGTCGTCTGACACACTTGTCTGCATGCTTGCAGGTCGCTAGATTTCTGATTATGGACTTGCTATCTAGGAGCGCTGGAGTGGTCATGGATCGAGACTCTTGGATACTTGTCACATTGGTTCTTGAACACTTGTTTTGAAACAATTGATTAACTATTACTATATGCTTCCGCTGAACATGTACCTTGGTTTTAAACTTATGACTTTCATTTATATTTTGAAATGAATGAGATGTTTTATTTAATTATTATGCCTAGTTTAATGTGATTGGTGGCTTGGATCCTGGTACGTCACACGTCCCGCGGTGATTCCGCATGTGGTATTTTGGGGGTGTGACAATCGAGAATTGAGAGTAACCACCTGATCTGTAGGTGACAGTTGCTTCAACCTTAACATCTTCACCGTCACTGTGTATCAATGGCCACACGATACCAATTTACAAACGATGATTAAACCAAATTCATAGTAAACTGGCCAATCAAACACCTGTAAAACAAAACACAGGAATCGGTTACAAACGTCAATTTATATAACCGATCTACAAATGAAAAATTGGAAAACTTACCAACGTCATCACATACAACTAAATAGGCATCTTAGACCAACCAAACTCCATTTATAACTTACCGGCGTCCTCACAGCGTTAGCAAAGGTCATTCATGGTGAAGTTGCAAAACATTTATATTGTCAAAATGTCAGGCTCAGATTGTGCATAAAGATGACAACATCATGGCTGCAAGAGAGGTTGCATGAACAACTGCCATCCTACGACCTTGCCATACCATAATGTTATCTTCATTCAATTTTTACTCAGATCTACAAAATCATCATAGCCTCATGTTGAAAGGACAAGAAAATGTCAACATAATGCACTTTGCATTCTTTTTTATTCATCATCATAGACAACACTAAATGATTTGCTAAAGTAATACAAATGATTTGAAAATATCAGACCTCGCGTATATTCGGGCAGACGTTTCCTTCATCATAGTTTTAGACTCAGGTGAGAAGCATCCCATCAACATCATTGACTGAATATACCTTAGATAACATCGATCTAATTATCATCAACCAAACATCGATTACACCCAACGCTACCTAGAACAGCCGCGAACGGCAGCCGGCAACGATTAGGGCATGTTGCAACAACACGCCAGATCTCGCCATCATAGCCTCAAATGACAAAAGCATCTAAGGTGAATAAAACTGAACCGATCAATTTTCAAAATAAAAAAAAGTCCTAATTGAATCTTAATGTAACAACAGATACAGGTTCAATCAAAATAGTTCAAAATTCAGATGATACAGCTTTAGGTAATAATCTGTTTTTTTAGGAGGCAAAATTTGAAATGCATAGGGAGTTGTTTTGGCCATTTAATGCACTCAGAACTAATCATATCTCCTTCCAACTCTCTCTTTCTTCTCTATTCATGGTGAAGTTGCAAAACATTTATATTGTCAGACTGTCAGGCTCAGATTGTGCATAAAGATGACAACACCATAGCTGCAAGAGAGGTTGCATGAACAACTGCCATCCTACAACCTAGCCATACCATAATGCTATCTTCATTCAATTTTCACACAGTTTTCAAAATCATCATAGCCTCATGTTGAAAGCACAAGAAAAGTGCACTTTGAATTCATTTTTATTCATCAACACAGTCAACACTAAATGATTTGCTAAAGTAATACAAATGATTTGAAAATGTCAGACCTCGCTTATATTCGGGCAGACGTTTGCTTCATCATAGTTTTAGTCTCAGGTGAGAAGCATCTCATCAACATCATTGACTGAATATCCCTTAGGTGACATCGATCTAATTATCATCAACCAAACATCGATTACACCCAACGCTACCTAGAACAGCCGCGAACGGCAGCCGGCAACGATTAGGCCATGTTGTAACAACACGCCAGATCTCGCCATCATAGCCTCAGATGACAAAAGCATCTAAGGTGATAAAGTTTTACACCGATCAACTTTCAATATCAAAAAAATCCTAATTGAATCTTAATGTAACAACATATACAGGGTCAGTCAACACAGTTGAGATGATACATGTTCAGGTAACAAAAAGAAACCCTCTGTTGTAGAGCAGCCAGTGAGAGTGTTTTGATGAAATTTTGTGGAGGGGTCGGTGACATTGTCGAGGGTTGTCAGGAAATGTTTAGCAACCAACAAACACAAGTGAAGAGACCCGTTTGCAGAGAAGAGAGAGAGAGAGCGTGCGAGAAAGAGAGGATGAGCGACGCCGGTGGCTCCGGCGCCACCTGCCACCGACGATTATTTCGGCGACGCAACCCCACTTTTTGTTAAACTACATTTGTGGAGAGAGAAAGAGAGATGGCCTCGAGATTCAAGGTTGAGGTTGTTTCCCGGTAAGAGAATGCCAGGAGAATTCAGAGGGAGGAGTTGTCTCATGACCATCTCCGACCGAACCACTGAGCCCTCTTCGATGAACGGTAGTAAACGGTGTTGTCCACTGGTTTTCAATGGATAGCAGAGGATCGACGGCGGCGGTGCTAGGGTTTGACGCAGAGAGGACGGTGGTGATGTTATTGGGTCGTTAAGCGACGGCAATGTTGTTCTGATAACCAAAGTTGTTTCGATAACCATAAATTACTTTTCAATTACGTTCTCTCTTTTTCAAACCCAAGGAAGTTGAAATCGGCATGTCAGAGCCTGATGATTCGATCGTAAAGAAGCCTAAAAAACTGTCTAGGGTTTTCATTTGATCACGACGTACGATTAAGGGAGTTGAAATCGGCATGTCGGAGCTTGATGATTAGATCGTAAAGAAGCCTAAACATGATCAGGTATACTGATTAATTATACAGTTTGATTTGTTCTAATTTATTCAGGTGATTGTTCGTTTTTTGCTGTATGATTTGTGATCGTGTTGTGTTTTGATTCCACTCACAGTACTGGTGTGTGTGATAGAGGATTATTGTATGAAAATGTCACAATTTTGTGTTTATGTGAACCAAAATTTCATGTTTTTGTGATCAAATTACTATTGTTCATAGCTAGACAATTCTATGTTATGTGGTTATGGTTTTGGCCTTTCATAACATGCAAAATGTTTGTGTTTATGTGTTGGATAAAAATCATACCCATAAAGTGAGAGTGATTATGTTAATTCAATGGCTGGGGCATTTAATTTGTTCAGTTGAGTGTATTAAGTAAATATAGTGAGAAGAGCTTGAAAAAATAGTAATTAACCAAAGTTAGAAAGTTAGATAGCTAGGGATATTTTGTAATGTGTTATAGTACAACACTAAACTTGAATAATGTAAGTTGTATATTAGTTATTAGATAGTATATAGAAATGTATTTTGATAGACTACTTATTATTTTATACATCAATATGTGTTATTTTCTACTCTAATGTGACTGTAGATATCTTATAGGCGATGACTTGAATATTGTAAGTTGTATATTAGTTATTAGATAGTATATAGAAATATATTTTGAAAGACTACTTATTATTTTATATATCAATATGTGTTATTTTCTTCTCTAATGTGACTGTAGATATCTTATAGGCGATGTATATGTGTTTATGTGTAGTGTATATCTATGAGCCGTACGCCCGTACAGGTCATACGCACGGGTTGTCACCCGCACGGACTACCCTTGGGACCCACTTTCCAAACGAGGTTTGAGTATCGACGAACGAGCAATCCGGACGGACGACCTCTGAATGGATTACTCTTCAGATCATGAGACACTAAGGCCTTAAAATGAAAACCAAACAATCTTCATCCGCACGACCAAGTCGTACGCACGGACAGACTATCCGAACGGATTATCTCTGCCCCCACGCACAGGCTGCCCGCACGGACTACCATACGCCCGGACCGCCGTCCGCGCGACCGGCTTGAAAGGTAGAAACACTTAGGTGTTTTCTAAATGCTACAACGAAAACTCCAAAGCACAAGCCATTATACACAAACACATCATAGGAAGAAACAACCCACTTGAACGTTTATCCACACAAACAACTTGTCCATACGGATAAGTCACCCGCACGTACAACTAGTCCGCACGGATTACCACCCGCACGGACAGTCGTACGCACGGATGACCTATCCGGATGGAACACCATCCGCACGTATCACCATCCGCACGCATCACCATCCGCACGGATAGGTCATGCGCACGGATGACTTCTACTCACGGATAACTGATCCGCACGAGCAGTCGTCCTATCCACTCTCACCTGTACTGTTTTACGCGTCACTTATCGTTACGTTATCGAATTTATTCAGGTTAACCGTACTCGCTGTAAAAGCGCTCCCTTCAATCCATATCGCTGTGAGTATACTCGAACCCTTTTTGCTTTTAGCACTTTTGGGTGTTACATACGTTACAACTATTCAAACTACAACCATCACACTACTCAAGCTATTTTAACGCTTAACCATTAATGCATGTTATACGCGACTTATGAATGTTTGTTTGTTATGTTTACACATGGAATGCTGTCTACCTGCCTTAACAACGATAGTACTATAGTTTGGACTCAGCACCCGTTTACACGGGGGTTGTTAAGGATCTTTTACTTGCATGGATTACAGTGGTAATCGTGTATTGCGAACTGCCTCGGGCAGTCAACCCGCGGTCATTGGTATCGATGGATCTATGTCGATAACTAACGTGCTTCATTTCACTATGTGTACGTGCTGGTTATGCGTAAACGAATTCGAACTCTATATGCTATTATCAAACTTGTATGCTCACCTTTACATTTTTATGTATTGACATTATTTTAACGTATGTGACAGGTGCTTAGGACGCATATGTGGTAGAAATTGGAAGCTAGAATAAAGCTTTAGAGCCCAACAAATAGTTGTCTGTAGATAACTTATTAGGGGTCTCTAGAAGCAGATAAACAATTGCTACTATTTAAATCTGAGTTGTCGGAACAGAGTATTTGTTTTGATGTTGTCTGTAATAACTTGTTTGACTATTTATGTTACGGTATGGGACGTAATGTTTACTTAAATGGTAATGATAGTTGTTATGGAAACTTCTGGACAATATGTTTCGCTCAGTGCCGCGCCCCGATGATTCCGCCATCGGTTGGGGTGTGACACCCTATTTCTTCCAAATGGATCACCACCATCGCCGCAACCCAGCATCATCTCTCTCTCTCTCTCTGTAACAAACACCACCACAACCATGGCTACCACCGCCATCTGTGAGCACCATCGCCACCGAATAACCACCAAATCCGACCCCACCTTCATCTCCTCTCTCTGGCTGTGTCTTTAGACCACGCGCAGTACGGTCCGGTAGCGTTGCCGTTGTCGTCCTCGTGTTCCGACGGTTTAGATGACGGAAATCCACGTGGCGATTCGATGAAAATCTTATCCACCGGTGGCAGAACCGGTAACTGGTATACTTCTTCAATATGATACTCACCATCTAACAACAAATTCTGATCAAATAACGGAAAAACCGGCCGGATCTTACTGTTTTCAAACACTTTTTCATTGTAATTATCTTCATCATCACCGTTTCCTATCAACATAAACGTAAAATCATCATCATCATTATCATGAGCTTCTTGTGCATGATCCGAATCAAGGTCAATTTGCTTGTTGAATCCATTGCTAATTAAGTCAATCGATGGATCTACATCTTCATCTGGATCGGTACTGTGAGGATTATGATCTGAAGTAGATGAATCCATATCTGTATTCTAGATCTAGAAATAGGTGTGAGATCTAAAGCCTGGTAAAGTTTGTTGGAACAGATTTAACCGCCTGAAGTTTGTTAGGATAGAGAGAGAGAAAAGAGATATGGATGTTTGGAGAGAGAAAGAGAGAGTGTGTGTGTGCAGGTTTTGGAGAGAGAGTTCACGGGGATGGTGGTGTTGGTGGCAGTGAGATGGTGGTGGTGGGGATGATGCAGGTTTTAGAGAGAGAGTCATCGGAGTTCCTTTCTCTCTCATCTCTCTCTCTGATCTCCTGAACATACGGGTGTGACTGTTGGATGGGACGACGCCGAAGTGGCGGTGGTGAGAAGGGGGAGGAGGTGGCGGTGGTGGTGGTGCTATATATATATATATATAGAGAGAGAGAGAGAGAGAGAGAAGAGAGAGTGAGTTGATCTGGGTTTTATGACGATGATGATTTATTTGTGGAAGATGAAAATGTTAAATGAAAAGCAAAATGACCAAAATGCCCCTAAACTAAAAGACAAAATAGGAGGTTGCAATAGTCAAAAAAATGGGGTTTTTGAATTTTGGACTAAAATGGCAACAAAATGCAAACCACAGGGACACAGATTTAAAAAGTTTGAGATCTGGACTAAAATGACAAAACTACCCAAAACACAGGGACCAAAATGGTAGTTTACTCAAACCAATATTTGTATAAAAGATTCGTTGCATTCTTTATTAAAAAAAACCACTACCACTAGTTCGGTACTACTACTTTAGCAGTCAACCATTCTTTAAGGCCCAAACTATCTACACACATGGTGTGTAGATAGTCACCCAAAAAGGGGTTTTTTGTCCTTATGTGCACACCCTGCAGTGTCGAACTGTGGTCAAAACGCGGCATTTTGGTCCGGTTAACCAGACAAAGGCTGACCGGTGTCTGGCGGGTCTGTGGACCGGACCAAAACGCCGAGCTTTGGCAGCGTTTTGGTCCTGTCAACCAGACCGGGTGTCAGTCTTTTGTCTGGTTGACAGTACCAAAACGCGGCCAAAGCTCGGCGTTTTGGTCCGGTCAACAGACCCGTCAGAAACTCGTCAGTCTTTGTTAGGTTAACCGGACCAAAACGCCGCATTTTGGCCATAGTTCGACACTACAGGATGTGCATATAAGGACAAAAAATATCTTTTAAGGTGTGTAGATAGGTACACCCTTCTTTAAAATACATGCGAATGTTCAAGATTGTCATCCCTCGAATACTATGCTGTGGGTCCAAAATAAAATCATGATCAATATATTAATTAATACCTAAAAATGTCACTTTTTATGGTCAGGGAAAAAGATCACATGTTTCATTTCACATAGTAATCAATTCAAAACCAAATTCAATATCAAAATCCAACTTTTAAACATCTTTCTTCCATCCACCATTCTTAAATCCCAACAATGTCCCTCCCAATTAACCTCAAGATCACAATTAAACAACCTCTCAACACCAAAACCCTAATCACAAATCTTGAAAATGTCCTTCACAATTAAGCTCAACATCACCCCTTTAAACACTCATTTCAATCCGAAACCCAAAACCCATATAGCTAACACCTTTTTAACAACACCCATTTACCATTCCAACAAATTAACCCATAAAAATCCCACCTTTCTTATCCACCATACCCACAAAAAGATGACGTCATCACATGTGATCAAGAGTTCTTTGATTGACCCAGATGGTGGGGTGCTTGTTGATCTCATTGTTCCAGAAGATCAAAGGGGTTTGAAGTGTATAGAAGCTGAGGGGATGGTGAAAGTGGGGTTGACAAAGATTGATTTGGAGTGGGTGCATGTGGTTAGTGAAGGGTGGGCTAGTCCTTTGAAGGGGTTTATGAGGGAAGATGAGTATTTGCAGAGTTTGCATTTTGGTTCTTTGAGGATTGATGGGTGTAGAGTGAATATGTCTTTGCCTATTGTGTTGGCTATTGATGATCAGACTAAAGAGAGGATTGGTGGAGATAAGGATGTGGCTTTGGTTGGGCCTGATTCTAACACAGTTGCTATTTTAAGAAGGTTTGTGTTTCTGTCCTGCATCTTGGTTATGATCAATGATTTTATTGTTAGTTATGATTAAAATATTCTGCTTATGATTATTTGTATAAATGTAGTTGAGACGTGTATGTGCATACATAGTTGTCGATAGCGAATAGCGACAAGGCACCTATAGGCTACGTAGCGAATAGCGACGGCTATTTTATAAATAGCGATTGCACTAGAACTGGAATTTAATTGAACTCGTGCGTGCCCGCACGTCTTGCGGACACGAATGCAGCTCCGAAAACCTGGGCCTGCTTTTTAAGACACAATAGACATGAGGCATAAGGTATTCTTGTTTGATACTTGTGTTAATCGGACACAAATGCAGCTCCGAAAACCTGGGCCTGCTGTTTAAGACATGAGGTATAAAGTATTCTTGTTTGACACTTGTGTTAATCGCGTCGTCTCTGACATTTTTGGATGATTATTTGTATAAATGTAGTTGAGACATGTATGTGGATTGAATGTGAAGTCACAATAATCAGTTTTGAGGGTGTTTGGTTGTGCTATCGAAATGATTATTGTGGTTTGAAGGTGAAATAGTTACTTTTGAGTGCTTGGGTAAACTCATTATGATTATGGTTTACTGGTGAGTGTTTAGGGTTAAAGTAATCATATTTGGACAATAGTGTGAAGAAAGTTTGAACTCTAAGCACTTGATTAACTATAAGAATAACTGCTTTTCCCCCTTAGGTGTGAATGTCTTAAATTACCTAAGTGTGATTCTTTCTAACAGAGGTCTCAACCATCAAGTTTGAATCTGGTTTCCGTTGGTTTCTACCTTTAACTTCTTGTAGGTCGCATGCCTAGAGTGTGCTGCGTTTTACCTGGTCCTATTAGCTAGCAAGGTATCTGTGGGCCCCTTGAGTTTTCCGGTTACAACTTCTTGGTTATTCAAGAAACTATTTCTTTTACATTGAAATGATTGATTATAACTCTTGTGGTGAGATAAAAAATAAAGACGTTTTTCTTACAACTTTACATCATTGTTTTTGTTTTTCTAATTTTGATGTTCTATCTTCAAGCATATGAGTTCAAGATATAGAAATCATGAACTTGATATTAAGCTCAATTACGAATATTAATATGATGAACCGCTTGAATATTTGAATGCATTTGTTTGAGATCTACCAAGATATGCAAGTTTGTCAATTTATCATTTTTTTTTTCTCATATCTAATAGTTTTTCCACTCCACTTGTCCATAGTATAAAATTGAAATGTATAATTCACATCATGACTTACATATCTTTTTTTCTGGTATCAGCATTGAGATATACAAACACAACAAAGAAGAACGGATTGCTAGAACATGGGGAACCACGGCTCCCGGATTACCTTATGTTGAAGAAGTAATAACTCCAGCTGGCAATTGGCTCATCGGTGGAGATCTAGAAGTATTATCTCCAATTAAATACAATGACGGTCTTGACAGTTACAGACTTTCCCCCAAGCAACTTCGTGAAGAATTTGATCGCCGTCAGGCGGATGCGGTTTTCGCTTTTCAGTTAAGAAATCCAGTTCATAATGGGCATGCGTTGTTGATGAATGACACGCGTAAAAGACTTTTAGATTTGGGTTACAAGAATCCAATCCTTTTGCTTCATCCTTTAGGGGGTTACACAAAAGCCGACGATGTGCCTTTGGATGTACGCATGGAACAGCATAGCAAGGTATCCTTTATGCTTTTATAATAAGAATGTATATTGAAATATTAGTTTCGAATGTTTGACAAAAAGTCAAAACAATGGTCATAAGGGTCAATGCTTATGATTTTAATAATTTCGGGTGATTTTTTAAATTTTGAGAAGCATAAGAGTGGTGTTTTTAGATAAATGTGAAATTACTTAAACTACCCTTGGCGTAAGAAAACTGATTATTAAGGTAAATTGAAAATTGCGTAACCGGATTGAACTTTGATTACAATTTTTTATTTTTTTATTTAAATGTCAATTTATGTACTCAAATATTTTAAATTTACTGAATTTTTCATTTGCTGCAAATCTGGGATTTAATTTTTTGCTGTAATTTATTAAGATTTTGATTGTATTTCAGGTATTAGAAGATGGAGTGCTTGACCCTGAGACTACCATCGTGTCTATATTTCCATCACCAATGCATTACGCGGGTCCCACTGAAGTACAGTGGCATGCTAAGGCAAGAATAAATGCTGGTGCTAATTTCTACATCGTGGGTCGTGATCCGGCTGGGATGGGTCATCCTACTGAGAAACGAGACTTATATGATCCCGATCATGGTAAAAAGGTGTTAAGCATGGCTCCGGGATTGGAGAAGTTGAATATTTTGCCATTCAGGGTATGTCTTTATAGTTCATTCTTGTGGGATTATGTATAGGTGGGAAATGGGTATGCGAGTAACGGGCTAAAAGTGCTGTTCTTTGTGTGGGTTGGATTGACCAGAACCACTTTTATGTCCCTTTCTTTTGAAGTTTTAAAAAAGTGTAAAGTACACGGATGGTCCCTATGGTCGACCAAAAGTACATGGATGGTACCTGTGGTTTGAACTTTGTAACGAATTTAGTCCCCAACGTTTGCCAAAAGTACATGGATGGTCCCTGTGGTTTGCCATTTGTAACGCACTTAGTCGCTAACTTGGACGTGTTAAAATCTTTAGATTTGTTAGCTTGGGACTAAATACGTTATAAAATGCAAACCACAGGGACCATCGTCTACTTTTGAAAAGCTAGGGACCAAATTCAAAATTTTGGTTAACCACAGGGACCATCTGTGTACTTTACTCTTTAAAGAATGTAGTGTCAAGTTTGATTGGAACGGCTATATTATCCCAACAACAATCTAATTTCTTGAATAAAATGATTTAGGAGGCTTTTCCATTAGAAATACATTTATGGGCTCTTTTTTATCTGTTCGGCCCATATGAAAATGCTCTTTCTAAGCTTGATATTTTGTCCCATTTGACCCGCATGTTATAGATAAAATATAACTTGAATCATCCTTTTGATAAATGAACGGATTAAAGTTGCCACATCTGTGGTTGCAAATTAGAGGGAGGAATTTCAAGCTGTGTAGGTGAAATGCGTATAATCATTTTGGGTCCTTCTTTCTTGTTTATCATGATATAAGTGTGTCTTAATCTAATAATTATTGTTGCAGGTGGCAGCATATGACACTGTAGCTAAAGAGATGGCTTTCTTCGACCCTTCACGTGCTAAAGACTTTCTTTTCATATCCGGGACCAAGGTACGCTGTTAGATTTCCGAGTCTCAATCCCCCCCCCCCCCCCATGTGCGCGGTAGGGTTATATATTTAGCAGCCTTGTTATTCTGTGTTGCCACTATATTTGCAAAAATCTCTTTGGAGATGTACCAACTTCATCGATAAAGTTTGTAATCTTTGAGAAAAAAAACATTTGATATGTTATATCTTCTGAATAATCAGGGGTCAAATTCAAGAATGTCATTTTCAGAAATTTATATTTTTATGTATTATTATCTCAAGTATTTGTATGTTTTCAAACACTCTAAACAAATATTAGACCAGCCCTTTGAGACCTTAAAGTAGTGAGAAACCTACATGATCCATGCTGCATACCCTCATAAACAAATGTGGTATAACAAAATGAAATAAAAAAATATATAGTAAAATATAATTAAAAAAAAATATTGTTTTCTTCAAATGAAACTTGTTAAAACTTCTGAATTAAGCACTCATTCTGCAACACATTTTAAGTTTTGACTTCCTTTTCTTGATTTCAGATGAGAACTTTTGCAAGAACAGGGGAGAGTCCTCCGAATGGTTTTATGTGTCCGGGAGGATGGGACGTTTTGGTCAAATACTATGCGAGCTTACAAGCTGAAGAAGCTGCACCCTCGGTAGTATCCGCACAGAAATCTTAAATTTATAACAGAGTTCAAGACGACTCGATTCTTGCTACCGCGTAGGCTAATATGCTGAGTTAGCACCCCAATAACATGACCCGCACAGCGATTTTGATTTTTGAGTCATGCTTTCTTTTATCTTTTGATTTTGTTTTTTTTTCTAGTTGCGTGATAAATGTTTTTTAAGTATCCTCTAACTAAGCTTGTATTGATTCATTTTTAGAATGCATATTAGTTTTGTTTATTAAGTTGGAATTTTTTTCTTTAATCAGAAAAAATGGTCTTTAATTAAAGAGAAAACTGTTACAATTGATGTTATAACTTTGAATTTACCAACAAGGTCATATGAACCAATCTGAAATGTAAAATTTGAATCAAGAAATTCATCTAGGCTTGCAAATAAAAAACAAAAACTAAAATATAAATAAATAAATACATTTTTGATGAAGCGTAAGTAATTGGCGGTATGTACATAGAGGTGCAAAGGAAATAGATTGGGAGCCGAACCCGGTTTGGTCGGGTTTGGACCTGACCAGATATGTAGGGGTTGACATCCGGCGGTACCTCTATGCTTTAAAACCGATTTAAACTAGGTCACACCAGACTCGAACCGGTTAAAACCCAATCCTTACAAACTGGTTCCAGTCCGAATTGATTGGGCCAGAACTGAGATTTAACTTTTGTTGGCTGAATCCGACACGGTTTGGATCTAGAAATCGATTTATGCACCTTACATTCGTCATGGGCTTCACCTCAGGCCCAAGTCGTTGGAAATCCCTTGCTTAGTCCTACAAGTCAATATTTGCTTTGAGATTAAGATTTCACAAGAATCTTTTTCGTGAAGATGTGAAGGTAATTTAGACTTTGATGAAAGCATTCCGTTTTGCTCCATGTGGTTTGGTCACTTTAACGGTTTTGCCACAATCATTTAAAAACGACCATTTTCCTCCTTGATGTTCCGATCTTGTCTCCGATTTGCTCCCTGGCTCTAACTCCATCCATATTGTATATTAACTGAAAGGGTATTTTTGAAATTTCAAGTTAACATACCAGATCCAAGTACCCTTACGTTATACTTGAAATTACCAAAATACCCTTCCAGGTAACATATAATATGGATGGAGTTAGAGCCGGGGAGCAAACTGGCGACAAGATCGAAACATCAAGGAGGAAAATGGTTGTTTTTAAATGATTGGGGCAAAACCGTTAAAGTGACCAAACAACAGGGAGCAAAACGGAAGTTAACTCTTTCAATTATGAAGACGTGAGATTGGATGAAACGAACATCCATATGTTTGACCAAGTAAGGTGAACAAGTGTCAATACTACATCTTTTTTTTTAAACGACAAATGTAACTCTTATTCTAACTTGCATCAAAATCTAAACTACTCTTTGCGTAGATTTTAACCTGAGACCTCAGGCTTGTTCCTCTATCAAGTGAATTAGTCTCACATTAACATCAACACCCATCTCACATTTATTTGATACATTTGGTTATGTGCGCCTTTGTAAATATACAATTAGTTGTTTGAGTATATAGATTTTCGCTTATATTTGTGTGTGGGGTGTTAGACAGTTTGAAATGTATTGGGTATGGTTATTTTGGGATATACAAATAGTTTTGCTATTTGTGGGATGTATTGATTATGGTTGTTATGACTTATGTGAGTGTGAGTTACACAATTTGCTTCTCCATATTAGAATTTTCAGTCAACAAAAGAGTCGAATAGGCAAGAACTAATATCACTTTAGGGAAAATGGAAATAAACCAAAGAAAGATACAATTACAAGAACAAAGAGCGTAATCATACTATGTATATTTCATGTGTTATTAACCGTCTTACGATCATGGAACCCTTAGCATAAAATCTAAACAACTCTTTGACCAATCCTTACACCCACTTTTGAGGTTATACGTGATCATTCTAGTATTATCGGATTTTACATATTTATTAACCGAATGGGAACAAGAATAAAAATGATAGGAGTTAGAAGATCTAAAGTAAGCCCTCAATCATGATTATTCTTGTTTCATACAATGACAAACTCATAGTTTCAACCGGGCTACGCCCCTTGGTGGGGGTTCGGGGACAAAGCCCTAGGTGGGGTCCAAAGGGCAAAGCCCGTAGTAATCAGTGACAATTTTGTCCATTAGTAGTAATTGACCATTAGATATATTTAGTCGTCAGTGGTAACTTGGTCACCGACGGTAACTTACTGTGTTACTTCTGATATAGAAATAGTTTTGCTATTTGTAGGATGTATTGATTATGGTTGTTATGACTTATGTGCGTGTGAGGTGTTACACAATTTGCTTCTCCATATTGGGATTTCCAGTCAACAAAAGAGTCGAATAGGCAAGAACTAATATCACTTTAGGGAAAATGGAAATAAACCAAAGAATGATACAATTACAAGAACAAAGAGCGTAATCATACTATGTATATTTCATGTGTTATTAACCGTCTTACGATCATGGAACCCTTAGCATAAAATCTAAAAAACTCTTTGACCAATCCTTACACCCACTTTTGAGGTTATACGTGATCATTCTAGTATTATCGGATTTTACATATTTATTAACCGAATGGGAACAAGAATAAAAATGATAGGAGTTAGAAGATCTCAAGTAAGCCCTCAATCATGATTATTCTTGTTTCATACAATGACAAACTCATAGTTTCAACCGGGCTACGCCCCTTGGTGGGGGTTCGGGGACAAAACCCAGGTGGGGTCCAAAGGGCAAAGCCCGTAGTAATCAGTGACAATTTTGTCCATTAGTAGTAATTGACCCGTAGTAATCAGTGACAACTGTGTTACTTCTGGTATAGTATATGTTGATGTTTTTCCACTGTCAACAATTATAACTGCCAACCAATAAGAAAATGTTTTGATGATTCGTCATCTATATAAGGAATGTCTTTGGCTTGATCATGAGATCATGTTTTCATAGCGGATCTCTATGTTCGTTCTTGTTTTCTCTGTGAAACATTTTGAATGGCTAAACTTGCACACTATGGGGATTGAACCCATAACTAGGGGTGTAAACAAGCTTAGAGGCTCGAGAGCTACTCGTTATCGGCTCGGTTAAAAGCTCGAACGAGCCAAGATTTAACGAGCCCGAGCTCGAGCCTGAAATAGAGTTCGTTTAATTATCGTGCCCGAGCTTGAGCCTAAAATACAAAGCTCAGGGCCGGTCTTAGGCCTGTGCGGGAGGTGCTACCGCATAGGGCCCAATAATATTGGGGGCCCAAAATTGTTTAGAAATATGTTTATGCTTTATATATAAATTTATGGTAGAAAATGATATACTAAATCATTCTTTGGCCCACCGGATTCCCCCTGTCTATGTTACATAGTGGTCTCCTGTTCGATTCTCATAATCAGTTTTGATTTATGTTTTTTTTTGTTTCCTTCATGTATTGTTTGGGCCTAAGGGGCTGGTTCAGCTTACTCATTTAGCATGGAATAGGTGGAAAGGCCCCATATGCTTCCTGCAAGCTTTATCTTTTAGTCTTTGAATATAATATTTCTTCACATTTAAATTTGGCCCTTCATAAATCTGTAAGGTTTTTTTTCTTCGTTTAACCATTATTATTACTATATATTAAAAAGGCAACTGGAATGAACAGTTATTATAATATATTATAACCGATACTGAAAATACCGGTTACGGTACCGGTATATGAAGGTAAAAATCGGTAGCGAACCGGTACTAGAAACGCCAAAAGTCGGTACCGAATTGGTACTTAGGATCCTTCTGTTCGAGGAATTCGGTACCGGTACCCAATATTATTTGCTCATCTCTGATCACGGGTTTCATACGAACAACATCATTAACATACAACTTTTTTGGTTGATTTTCTTTCGATTATTTTTTACAGTTGTTTACATTTTCTTTTTATTCTTGTTAGTGGTTCTATGTGCAACGCGCTCGTAGTGATTTTAAAACACATGTAAACACAGACTAAATAACAAAAGAAGTTCGCTGCAACGCGGCTAGGGTGATAAAACTAGTTCACATAAATGCTTTACACATTTTCTTGTTTAAATTTGTAAGGTTTTTTTTCAATTATTATTTCTCATTTAACCATTTACAGTTTAAAGTATTAGAATCCAATTTCTAGTTTTATTTTTTCTTTGCATATGAAAAGATTTGTGTCGTCAAATTAACTTCGATCTGTTTACGCATTAAAGTTATTTTTGCTTAAAGGATTTAAATGTTATTTATTTTTTGTTTGTGTAGAAGGTGTTGAAATTGTTACACAAAAACTTGGATTTATTGTTTTTTAATTCATGCTAATTTGAGTTATGTATTCACTCTTTGAACATGGATAATTGTGCTAACCGATAAGCTTTCTTAACAATTTTGAAACTAATTGTGCTTAACTTCATACCGATTTTTTGGATAATACTCGAAACATACATTTTGATAAAAGCATAAGATGTGCATATTAAAATTTTGGCTGTTGATCATGGAATTTGAGATATAAAATTGAATTTTGGCTGTTGATCATGGAATTTGAGATATAGAAAATGTGGTTGGATCCTGACAACTAATTCATTGGTCGAATAAAAATGGAGAATCTCAGGCTTCGTTTAACTATTTAACACATATCATTTTGCTACATTAACTTATTATTATTATTATTATTATTATTATTATTATTATTATTATTATTATTATTATTATTATTATGTGTTTATATTCAGGGGCCCATTTTTTCTAATCGCACAGGGACAAAAAATTCTTAAGGATTTTCGGAGACGGCCCTGGTTCCTAGATATTTGAAAACAAACAAAGATCGACAAATGTTAACAACACTGCTTCTGTGGACATTTGTCGGTCTTCAAACATCTAGGAAACATTATTTGAAAACACCCCTGAATTTATCGAGGCTATAGAATGAGATCCTCAAATACTGGATTATCATCTTTCAATCACATTTTCACTAAATTTATCAATCTTGTTTTTCATACCTCATCGAGTCAACCTATTCGCCTGCAAACAGATGGAGAAAGCTTGAAGTATAAGATGTACTTAATTATATGGCACCGGATTTTCACTGATTCAAGAATGTCAACACATCAGTTCATAATACTTTGAACCAATTTACAAACATCTTAATACCAATCCATAATTCAGATTATTAACTTCTGAATGCACTAACCAGTTTTTCCTGAAGAATTGTTGTTTGGGCTGTGTGATGTGGTGTCAATTGTACTGTTATTCCGCTTCTTGGCTGTATTTCTCGTGTATCAGCCAACCAAAATAATTAAAAAACAAATCAAACATTACAACAAAACAAAAATCATTACCACAAACAAAACGAATAAAAAAAGATGAAACCTTTATCAAACTATAATTTCTTGAACCAATCACGACTAAGAACAAACATACCAAGAGCATCTTTAGGGATGGAAAAAGTACCTTATCTTTCTGATTGAACAACAATCTATGTGACAACCCGAACCTTCAAGGTTAATGGTATTTGAATTCCTTGATCTCTAGCTCGCATATTTACACTCCATGTCTCATCGCACGTTATAATCGAGTGTCTGTGACGCTAATCGTAGATTGATCTTTTAGGGTGTCATTTATTCGAGCAATGTGAGTTATCATATGTAATTAAGGATTCCATAAATCTTGTCACACGTCTTACCGAGTCGCGCACCGATTAAAGGATCACACATTTAGTTAAGTGGGTCTCGGCCCAGTTCTTTGGAGCCCAAAACGGAACCCAAACAGGCCCAGCCGCATCACTCGAATATAAACACTTATAGATATTGGTGGACGAATTTTATAATCTTAGAATGGAATGAGATAGCAACCCTAGCACCCTCATACTTCTCCACCTGCTATTGGCGGCTGCCCAATCCTTTGGTGGAGCCCTCCACGTTCCATCTAGCATGTATTTCTACACACCCTCGGTAGGTACGCCTTTCCTTTTTTTTATTGCATTCCCCACTAATTAAATTGTGTGCTAGAATGTAGACTGATGATCTTTGCATGTTATTAGGGTTTTGATATATTATAGTTTAATCCGAAAGTGCATAATAGGTCTTGTTGTTGTATGAATATTGTGTTATTGGTGTGCATAGCTATGAATAACTCGGAACCTGTAAATGATTAGGGTTATTGATGTTCATGACGAACCGCAAGGAAGAAGGACCCTCGACGGAAAATACCAGTCGACGAAACATGTGAATTTCGTCAAGAGCATAGGCTGTTGTCATTGGGGTATTTCGTCAAGAAGGGAAACGGGTTGAACAGTAGGCCTTATAAAGATGATGATGTTTGAATCTGTTACTGTGTATGCGATAAAAGATGATTCCTGTTTAATGGTTCTGATTAATATTACTAAAAATGATAAGACTCTAGGATGAGAGAATATGTTGTTTGTTAAATTCTCATGATTTGAATAAATGATGAAAATGATTTCCTGTTGGTTGTTAGAAAACAATAAGGACGATGATGATGTCTGTAAATCGTTTTAAGTAATGATCATGATGATCTCTGTTAGTGTTAAAGTGGTGTTGATGATTATTTTGGTTATATGATTCTGCAAATTGTTATGAGGATCTTTGTTAATTATTTTGAGTAGAGATGATGATGCTGCTTTTTCATGGAAATGTACAAATATGCATGCTTAGGATACAACTCACTTGAATATGATATGATTAGAAATTGTATGTTAAAAGGTGTTTGTCCTTTTCGGTTAAATTTAGGATGATATGATGAGTGTGTCTTTTTGACCGCACAATTTGTATGATATGGGGACCACCCACAAATAAAATGTAACACAATCACACTCACCATTGGCCGCACAGTAGAACCTCCAGCCTCACACTATCTAATGGATATACGACTTCTTGTTGGGCCATAAGTTTGGGCCGCAGACCGTTGTGTGGACTAACCACTCTGTTGGGTCGTACACATAAGGCTAGCCGCACACCTGTAACGGGCCGCACACACACCTAAAGTGGGCCCATAACCTGATTGAATCACACATTCATGTGGGTGATGAACTAGCTGCTAGATGTTAACGCGAAACATGAACTTGAGATATGAACTGGTGTGTGATTCAAATGTTTGCTGTGTGTTATGTAATAATGGTATTGCTTGTGACTTGTTGATTTTGCTATTCGAATATGTGCCTACGAAACTGACTGTCTATGGTAATCACGGTAGGGTATGGTTGATCACTGTGAAACAAAGTAATAAAACAAACCGAGCAAATCAAGGTGAGTTCACTGCTCTTCTCTAAGCATGCGTCCCGGTGGTTTGGGACATATGGTAAACGTTCCGGGAAGGAATGCTGGGTAAAATGTTAAACTGAGATGTTGGTTATTAAACCCAGTATCTATCATATAAGACCCCTTACATCTACCGTGTTGCTGAGAAGGCAACGAGGTATTTAGTTGATAGCGCTATTAGGTTTGGCACCCTCACACCGTGCCGAAAGGACGGGCGTGAACTAATTACCTTGACCACTTGACCAATGCCTTGATAGAGGCATTGGGGTTGGGCAATCACATCTTGTATCACGTAAGACCCCTTACATCTACTCGAGGTTATTAGTTGAGCTAATTACCTCGACCACTTGACCAATGCCTTGATAGAGGCATTGGGGTTGGGTATTCATATCTTGTAGCCAGTTGCGGTAATCGAGTTAATAACATCATCAAATCAAACTGTTGAACTGTTTTATACACACAACTGGTAACTAAACGCGTTAACGAAACTTTGAACTCACCAGCGTCGTCTGACACACTTGTCTGCATGCTTGCAGGTCGCTAGATTTCTGATTATGGACTTGCTATCTGGGAGCGCTGGAGTGGTCATGGATCGAGACTCTTGGATACTTGTCACATTGGTTCTTGAACACTTGTTTTGAAACAATTGATTAACTATTACTATATGCTTCCGCTGAACATGTACCTTGGTTTTAAACTTATGACTTTCATTTATATTTTGAAATGAATGAGATGTTTTATTTAATTATTATGCCTAGTTTAATGTGATTGGTGGCTTGGATCCTGGTACGTCACACGTCCCGCGGTGATTCCGCATGTGGTATTTTGGGGGTGTGACAGTTTGGTATCAGAGCCACTGGTTATAGTGAACTTGGTTTTAAAAACGTTTTTATAAAACCAGACTATAACCGAACCGTACTGAAAACGTGAATATGACCATGACACTCAGCTCCAGATTGCAAGGTTCGTCTTTTGTATACTCATTGTACTGTGTAACTAGTGAACACTTACATATGATATTGCATGTGATTGCACGTTTAGCACAACAGTATGAATTCCTGTATTACTTGCATGCGTTATATGACTGATAGGGTGGTATTTCCCTAAAACATTCGTGACTCACGTTTCGTGATGCTCTTTGTTTGCTACTTGAGTTGGAGGAACCATTTGACATGAGTTAGGAGAAGCTGAGATGAGCATGCAAATCACAATATTATTGTGGGTGCACACATAATAATAATGTGGGGTGCATGCGAGTCCCAGTGAGGCCTAACAAGTGAAAAAGGGGTTCTGCTCTGTTTTTAGGTCAATGTGAAGCATAACAAGTCTATAGGAATCATAACAATGATTGTCTCCTACTCAAACGTGATTTTCACACTTCTCTCTGAAACCTTTCGAACCTCGATGCTATCGAGTATTGCCTGAACACACATCTGAACACCTAGCGAACTGTGTATAGCATTAGGTGCTTGCACGAACATCCCTGAGTTGGAAGTTGCAACGACAATGATTGGTCTATATCTTTCTCACTTTTCCTCGTTTGCTGGAACTCAACGTAATGACGCCTCTGACCTCGAAGTGCGATCACTTCTGCAACACTGTCGCAATATACAGTGTATTACTCAATCAACATGCAAATCGATGGATAAGAGGATGAGCGTAGTACCTCACCGACTTCAGTATTAGGACGACCCTGATTACCGGCAACAAACATCATCAATTTGACTCCAATCGAATCTTTAACTCTAGTCAGCGACTTTTGGAAGTCAACTCTTATGAGTTAATGGGGTCATAAGCGATGACAATTGACTGTAAGGTGGAATGTGTAATTGACAGCACAACGAGTGGCGCATTAGGACGTGACATGGAAGGTGACAAGATGGATCTTGCTGGTAAAAGATCGTAGGGCTCCGTCTCAAGCAACGCCATTAGGGGCAACAGTCACGGCAACATCAAGGTACTCGTAATCGTAGTCTGCAGCATGGAAACGAAGGTGACGTTGGCAAGGACTGACTATTGTTAAGACAAGATGTCAACAACCAAGGAAATAATGACAGTATTGGGAATCCTCGCAACCGTAGCAACAACACTGGAAGTGGTAACCGTGGTAGGGCAATTATGATTGGCGTAGGCTATACCAGGTGTAATAGCAACATAATAGCGTGGATGGGTAGCTATTCGCTTCGTCTCTGTTCTGTTTAACCCTGATGCTTTTTGAAACCGAACCTGTTGTGGAGTCGGCTGATGCAAGTCAATTGAAGCCTTATATGTTCGCTGGGATGCAAACTAGACCTTGGGGGACAGGTTTTCGACATCGACCTTCCTTCCACTACCCTTGATGGTTGCAATACAGTAGTTAGTGTGGATTGGTTATCCAGAGATCGCGCATATACATCAGTGAGGAGAAAATTTTGTGTGGAGAATCGTTATTTGTTCTAACGTGTCAGAGTGGCGCAACGGTTAGCGCCATTCCAGCTATGAAGGCCCAGAAGTGTCTACGGAAGGATTATTCCGCTATGTTAGCACTCGATACTGATGTTAAGGCTAAGGAAAAGAGGATCGAGGATTCACCAGTTGTTCGTGAATTCTTCCTAAGTGCTACCAGAAGAACTATCAGGTTTACCTTCACATCGTCAGGTAGAATATCAGATCGATATCATGTCAAAAGCAGCCCTTATTACTAGTGTTCCTTATTGTCTTGCACCAGGAGGGTTGCAAGAACCGTCAAATTACCTACATGAACGGTTGGACATGAGTTTACCGGATCTAGTTTCTTTCGCTTTGGGGAGCCCAGTTATAACCGTGAAGATAGGCCTCTTCGTATGTCTACTGAGAACTCAGCAAAGTGACAGTCAAGGACCGTTCGTCTTGACCATGCTTTGACAACCTATTGACCGGTCGCAAGGATTAAGCTCCTATTCGAAGATTGACTAACGAACAAACTATTAACAGATGGAAGTCCAAGAGGGGAATGCTCTTAGAACAGCACGTCGAACGCGATGCAGTCATTTCAACTTCGTACACCATGATCATTGAGTTGATCAACACACCAGCAGCTTCAAGGATCACATGAATCGACCGTATTTGTTGATGACGATCTGAATCATGACTAGGAGAAAGGAACGCCATGGGTGGCATATGTATCCTATTTTAGCGCTCATGTGGGAGGAGCCACTACGTGCGAAGTCTTGTTAAATGCCACATCTAGATTCGAGAGATGCATTTTGATCATGTAACCAACGGAGTGGGAATATACGTGGATCTCGCCAAGATGCATCTTGTTAGAAACTGATCGACACCAAAGGTTCCTTCGGGGATGCAGCAACTCCTTGGTTTCGCTAGATACTATCGCAGCTTACTCACAGGATATTCAAAGGTTGCACAGCTTAAATCTCTTTAGTACAGCAGGGTGCTCTGTTTGTGAAAGACAAAACAGGAAGACGTCTTTTCAGCTTTCGAATTCCAACTCTGCAACGCACTGAGCATCATCTTTACCCGAGGGTGCGGGTGATTCAGTGGTATACCATGATGGTCCGAATCAGAGTCCTAGTCACACACCGACGCAACATGAGAGAGTGATGAATTGCGTGATGGAAGAGGAACCGCACGACACACAACTGGCGGTGAAAACCGTGGTCTTGGAAATTTTAGATGGAGGCACCACTTGGACGGTACCAGATGTGTTATTTAGACCGATCACAAGGGCCTACCGTGCACCCTTGTTTGAAAGAGCTAAACGTGTGATGGCATCACTGAAGGGAACCCTCGAGCGGTTACGACTATGGAACCCAAACACGTATGAGCCGCAGCCCACTATCGACCTTTAATCTACCTGATCAGACTCGCCATGTTCAAATTGGAGAATCGAAGGAAGAGGATTTTCAAGTTGAACCCATGCGGGGCATGGAGAAGCAACCTTTGACTGGTCGGACGAAATTCGCTACGTCATGGAACGAATGTGGATCCCACTATTCGGCAACTGTACGAAACTTGTATTGAGCAAGCACCCCAACATCGTTATTCTAGTTGTCTGGATTCTTGATAAGGGATATTAGGATCTAAGAGTTTTGCACTGGTAGTTGGGCATGAAGGCCCACCTAGCTACGTAAGTGAATGCTGGTTGACTTGTGGGAAAGTCAAGGTGAAGTATTAGCAACCTGAAACACCCATATGGGAACGAGAACAGACTGCCATGGATTTTGTCACTGGGCTACCTAGAACTCAAACCGGAAATGATATCACCTGGGTGATCGTTGATTGTCTCACATTACTAGCACACATTCCTGCAATCAAGGAAACTGACGCGCCTTCACAGCTGTGAATGAACCTCAGAGAGAGGCGACTTTTAGGCACGAGGTGCCAACTCCTGTTACCTCCGATTTCGAACTATATATATGATTCATGACAGGCAATACACCACATCCTTGGCTCACGTCTAGACATGAGCATTACTTATCACTAAAGGACAACCAGACGGAGTAATGGACCATCCTGATGCATAAAGACATACCGCGAGCATGTGCGTGAATGACTTTAGTAAACCTTTGGAAGGACACTTATCTTTGGTTGAGCTCCACTGCAGCCGTTACCGTTTTAGTATGCATACAACTCTGCTTGGGGTGTGCATGGATTGTAACGCTAATCTCCTTGTTGGTTTAAGGTGGGTGACAACTTAATCACAGATCCAGGACTGGTACTCGAAACTCTTGAAGATTGCTTAGAATGGAAACTGTTTGACGGCAATGCATGACGATCAGGAAAGCTGATAAGCTTAGGAAACACTGGGAGTTCGCTGTAGGCGAACGTGTAATAATCGAAAATCTCACCCTGGGAGGGTGCGGTACGCTATAGAAAATGTGGCAAGCTGAGTTTACGATACGTTGGGGCATTCAGATTTCTGGAATAGATCGGTGACATGACCTACAAACTCGAGTTAAATGACGAATTAAGTAATGTTCGCGATGTCTCTGGTGTCTCGAATTTAAAAGAAGCAGTTGTGATACCCTAAGAATAACGACAAGTTGCAATTGGTTCAGAAACCATTGCAAACATCGACCAGGAATTAACACATTCGAATTTCAGAGCTCCTTGGAACACATTCGAATTTCAGAGCTCCTTGGAACACAAGGCTTGGACCGGAGTTCACGAGGGAACGCAATGATCGGAGTAAGCTCTGGTAACGATTGTATCAACTTCTGATATCACTGACGAATTTCGGGACGAAATTCCCTTTCAAGTTGGGGATGATGTGGTACCCGCGGAAAACCCACAGTCATTCTGATCGAACACTTTACTGTTTTGGGTTATTTATCAAATTTCGGGACGAAATTTCTTTCAAGTTGGGGACGATGTGACAACCCGAACCTTCAAGGTTAATGGTATTTGAATTCCTTGATCTCTAGCTCGCATATTTACACTCCATGTCTCATCGCACGTTATAATCGAGTGTCTGTGACGCTAATCGTAGATTGATCTTTTAGGGTGTCATTTATTCGAGCAATGTGAGTTATCATATGTAATTAAGGATTCCATAAATCTTGTCGCACGTCTTACCGAGTCGCGCACCGATTAAAGGATCACACATTTAGTTAAGTGGGTCTCGGCCCAGTTCTTTGGAGCCCAAAACGGAACCCAAACAGGCCCAGCCGCATCACTCGAATATAAACACTTATAGATATTGGTGGACGAATTTTATAATCTTAGAATGGAATGAGATAGCAACCCTAGCACCCTCATACTTCTCCACCTGCTATTGGCGGCTGCCCAATCCTTTGGTGGAGCCCTCCACGTTCCATCTAGCATGTATTTCTACACACCCTCGGTAGGTACGCCTTTCCTTTTTTTATTGCATTCCCCACTAATTAAATTGTGTGCTAGAATGTAGACTGATGATCTTTGCATGTTATTAGGGTTTTGATATATTATAGTTTAATCCGAAAGTGCATAATAGGTCCTGTTGTTGTATGAATATTGTGTATCGGTGTGCATAGCTATGAATAACTCGGAACCTGTAAATGATTAGGGTTATTGATGTTCATGACGAACCGCAAGGAAGAAGGACCCTCGACGGAAAATACCAGTCGACGAAACATGTGAATTTCGTCAAGAGCATAGGCTGTTGTCATTGGGGTATTTCGTCAAGAAGGGAAACGGGTTGAACAGTAGGCCTTATAAAGATGATGATGTTTGAATCTGTTACTGTGTATGCGATAAAAGATGATTCCTGTTTAATGGTTCTGATTAATATTGCTAAAAATGATAAGACTCTAGGATGAGAGAATATGTTGTTTGTTAAATTCTCATGATTTGAATAAATGATGAAAATGATTTCCTGTTGGTTGTTAGAAAACAATAAGGACGATGATGATGTCTGTAAATCGTTTTAAGTAATGATCATGATGATCTCTGTTAGTGTTAAAGTGGTGTTGATGATTATTTTGGTTATATGATTCTGCAAATTGTTATGAGGATCTTTGTTAATTATTTTGAGTAGAGATGATGATGCTGCTTTTTCATGGAAATGTACAAATATGCATGCTTAGGATACAACTCACTTGAATATGATATGATTGGAAATTGTATGTTAAAAGGTGTTTGTCTTTTTCGGTTAAATTTAGGATGATATGATGAGTGTGTCTTTTTTACCGCACAATTTGTATGATATGGGGACCACCCACAAATAAAATGTAACACAATCACACTCACCATTGGCCGCACAGTAGAACCTCCAGCCTCACACTATCTAATGGATATACGACTTCTTGTTGGGCCATAAGTTTGGGCCGCAGACCGTTGTGTGGACTAACCACTCTGTTGGGTCGTACACATAAGGCTAGCCGCACACCTGTAACGGGCCGCACACACACCTAAAGTGGGCCCATAACCTGATTGAATCACACATTCATGTGGGTGATGAACTAGCTGCTAGATGTTAACGCGAAACATGAACTTGAGATATGAACTGGTGTGTGATTCAAATGTTTGCTGTGTGTTATGTAATAATGGTATTGCTTGTGACTTGTTGATTTTTCTATTCGAATATGTGCCTACGAAACTGACTGTCTATAGTAATCACGGTAGGGTATGGTTGATCACTGTGAAACAAAGTAATAAAACAAACCGAGCAAATCAAGGTGAGTTCGCTGCTCTTCTCTAAGCATGCGTCCCGGTGGTTTGGGACATCTGGTAAACGTTCCGGGAAGGAATGCTGGGTAAAATGTTAAACTGAGATGTTGGTTATTAAACTCAGTATCTATCATATAAGACCCCTTACATCTACCGTGTTGCTGAGAAGGCAACGAGGTATTTAGTTGATATCGCTATTAGGTTTGGCACCCTCACACCGTGCCGAAAGGACGGGCGTGAACTAATTACCTTGACCACTTGACCAATGCCTTGATAGAGGCATTGGGGTTGGGCAATCACATCTTGTATCACGTAAGACCCCTTACATCTACTCGAGGTTATTAGTTGAGCTAATTACCTCGACCACTTGACCAATGCCTTGATAGAGGCATTGGGGTTGGGCATTCATATCTTGTAGCCAGTTGTGGTAATCAAGTTAATAACATTATCTAATCAAACTGTTGAACTGTTTTATACACACAACTGGTAACTAAACGCGTTAACGAAACTTTAAACTCACCAGCGTCGTCTGACACACTTGTCTGCATGCTTGCAGGTCGCTAGATTTCTGATTATGGACTTGCTATCTAGGAGCGCTGGAGTGGTCATGGATCGAGACTCTTGGATACTTGTCACATTGGTTCTTGAACACTTGTTTTGAAACAATTGATTAACTATTACTATATGCTTCCGCTGAACATGTACCTTGGTTTTAAACTTATGACTTTCATTTATATTTTGAAATGAATGAGATGTTTTATTTAATTATTATGCCTAGTTTAATGTGATTGGTGGCTTGGATCCTGGTACGTCACACGTCCCGCGGTGATTCCGCATGTGGTATTTTGGGGGTGTGACAATCGAGAATTGAGAGTAACCACCTGATCTGTAGGTGACAGTTGCTTCAACCTTAACATCTTCACCGTCACTGTGTATCAATGGCCACACGATACCAATTTACAAACGATGATTAAACCAAATTCATAGTAAACTGGCCAATCAAACACCTGTAAAACAAAACACAGGAATCGGTTACAAACGTCAATTTATATAACCGATCTACAAATGAAAAATTGGAAAACTTACCAACGTCATCACATACAACTAAATAGGCATCTTAGACCAACCAAACTCCATTTATAACTTACCGGCGTCCTCACAGCGTTAGCAAAGGTCATTCATGGTGAAGTTGCAAAACATTTATATTGTCAAAATGTCAGGCTCAGATTGTGCATAAAGATGACAACATCATGGCTGCAAGAGAGGTTGCATGAACAACTGCCATCCTACGACCTTGCCATACCATAATGTTATCTTCATTCAATTTTTACTCAGATCTACAAAATCATCATAGCCTCATGTTGAAAGGACAAGAAAATGTCAACATAATGCACTTTGCATTCTTTTTTATTCATCATCATAGACAACACTAAATGATTTGCTAAAGTAATACAAATGATTTGAAAATATCAGACCTCGCGTATATTCGGGCAGACGTTTCCTTCATCATAGTTTTAGACTCAGGTGAGAAGCATCCCATCAACATCATTGACTGAATATACCTTAGATAACATCGATCTAATTATCATCAACCAAACATCGATTACACCCAACGCTACCTAGAACAGCCGCGAACGGCAGCCGGCAACGATTAGGGCATGTTGCAACAACACGCCAGATCTCGCCATCATAGCCTCAAATGACAAAAGCATCTAAGGTGAATAAAACTGAACCGATCAATTTTCAAAATAAAAAAAAGTCCTAATTGAATCTTAATGTAACAACAGATACAGGTTCAATCAAAATAGTTCAAAATTCAGATGATACAGCTTTAGGTAATAATCTGTTTTTTTAGGAGGCAAAATTTGAAATGCATAGGGAGTTGTTTTGGCCATTTAATGCACTCAGAACTAATCATATCTCCTTCCAACTCTCTCTTTCTTCTCTATTCATGGTGAAGTTGCAAAACATTTATATTGTCAGACTGTCAGGCTCAGATTGTGCATAAAGATGACAACACCATAGCTGCAAGAGAGGTTGCATGAACAACTGCCATCCTACAACCTAGCCATACCATAATGCTATCTTCATTCAATTTTCACACAGTTTTCAAAATCATCATAGCCTCATGTTGAAAGCACAAGAAAAGTGCACTTTGAATTCATTTTTATTCATCAACACAGTCAACACTAAATGATTTGCTAAAGTAATACAAATGATTTGAAAATGTCAGACCTCGCTTATATTCGGGCAGACGTTTGCTTCATCATAGTTTTAGTCTCAGGTGAGAAGCATCTCATCAACATCATTGACTGAATATCCCTTAGGTGACATCGATCTAATTATCATCAACCAAACATCGATTACACCCAACGCTACCTAGAACAGCCGCGAACGGCAGCCGGCAACGATTAGGCCATGTTGTAACAACACGCCAGATCTCGCCATCATAGCCTCAGATGACAAAAGCATCTAAGGTGATAAAGTTTTACACCGATCAACTTTCAATATCAAAAAAATCCTAATTGAATCTTAATGTAACAACATATACAGGGTCAGTCAACACAGTTGAGATGATACATGTTCAGGTAACAAAAAGAAACCCTCTGTTGTAGAGCAGCCAGTGAGAGTGTTTTGATGAAATTTTGTGGAGGGGTCGGTGACATTGTCGAGGGTTGTCAGGAAATGTTTAGCAACCAACAAACACAAGTGAAGAGACCCGTTTGCAGAGAAGAGAGAGAGAGAGCGTGCGAGAAAGAGAGGATGAGCGACGCCGGTGGCTCCGGCGCCACCTGCCACCGACGATTATTTCGGCGACGCAACCCCACTTTTTGTTAAACTACATTTGTGGAGAGAGAAAGAGAGATGGCCTCGAGATTCAAGGTTGAGGTTGTTTCCCGGTAAGAGAATGCCAGGAGAATTCAGAGGGAGGAGTTGTCTCATGACCATCTCCGACCGAACCACTGAGCCCTCTTCGATGAACGGTAGTAAACGGTGTTGTCCACTGGTTTTCAATGGATAGCAGAGGATCGACGGCGGCGGTGCTAGGGTTTGACGCAGAGAGGACGGTGGTGATGTTATTGGGTCGTTAAGCGACGGCAATGTTGTTCTGATAACCAAAGTTGTTTCGATAACCATAAATTACTTTTCAATTACGTTCTCTCTTTTTCAAACCCAAGGAAGTTGAAATCGGCATGTCAGAGCCTGATGATTCGATCGTAAAGAAGCCTAAAAAACTGTCTAGGGTTTTCATTTGATCACGACGTACGATTAAGGGAGTTGAAATCGGCATGTCGGAGCTTGATGATTAGATCGTAAAGAAGCCTAAACATGATCAGGTATACTGATTAATTATACAGTTTGATTTGTTCTAATTTATTCAGGTGATTGTTCGTTTTTTGCTGTATGATTTGTGATCGTGTTGTGTTTTGATTCCACTCACAGTACTGGTGTGTGTGATAGAGGATTATTGTATGAAAATGTCACAATTTTGTGTTTATGTGAACCAAAATTTCATGTTTTTGTGATCAAATTACTATTGTTCATAGCTAGACAATTCTATGTTATGTGGTTATGGTTTTGGCCTTTCATAACATGCAAAATGTTTGTGTTTATGTGTTGGATAAAAATCATACCCATAAAGTGAGAGTGATTATGTTAATTCAATGGCTGGGGCATTTAATTTGTTCAGTTGCGTGTATTAAGTAAATATAGTGAGAAGAGCTTGAAAAAATAGTAATTAACCAAAGTTAGAAAGTTAGATAGCTAGGGATATTTTGTAATGTGTTATAGTACAACACTAAACTTGAATAATGTAAGTTGTATATTAGTTATTAGATAGTATATAGAAATGTATTTTGATAGACTACTTATTATTTTATACATCAATATGTGTTATTTTCTACTCTAATGTGACTGTAGATATCTTATAGGCGATGACTTGAATATTGTAAGTTGTATATTAGTTATTAGATAGTATATAGAAATATATTTTGAAAGACTACTTATTATTTTATATATCAATATGTGTTATTTTCTTCTCTAATGTGACTGTAGATATCTTATAGGCGATGTATATGTGTTTATGTGTAGTGTATATCTATGAGCCGTACGCCCGTACAGGTCATACGCACGGGTTGTCACCCGCACGGACTACCCTTGGGACCCACTTTCCAAACGAGGTTTGAGTATCGACGAACGAGCAATCCGGACGGACGACCTCTGAATGGATTACTCTTCAGATCATGAGACACTAAGGCCTTAAAATGAAAACCAAACAATCTTCATCCGCACGACCAAGTCGTACGCACGGACAGACTATCCGAACGGATTATCTCTGCCCCCACGCACAGGCTGCCCGCACGGACTACCATACGCCCGGACCGCCGTCCGCGCGACCGGCTTGAAAGGTAGAAACACTTAGGTGTTTTCTAAATGCTACAACGAAAACTCCAAAGCACAAGCCATTATACACAAACACATCATAGGAAGAAACAACCCACTTGAACGTTTATCCACACAAACAACTTGTCCATACGGATAAGTCACCCGCACGTACAACTAGTCCGCACGGATTACCACCCGCACGGACAGTCGTACGCACGGATGACCTATCCGGATGGAACACCATCCGCACGTATCACCATCCGCACGCATCACCATCCGCACGGATAGGTCATGCGCACGGATGACTTCTACTCACGGATAACTGATCCGCACGAGCAGTCGTCCTATCCACTCTCACCTGTACTGTTTTACGCGTCACTTATCGTTACGTTATCGAATTTATTCAGGTTAACCGTACTCGCTGTAAAAGCGCTCCCTTCAATCCATATCGCTGTGAGTATACTCGAACCCTTTTTGCTTTTAGCACTTTTGGGTGTTACATACGTTACAACTATTCAAACTACAACCATCACACTACTCAAGCTATTTTAACGCTTAACCATTAATGCATGTTATACGCGACTTATGAATGTTTGTTTGTTATGTTTACACATGGAATGCTGTCTACCTGCCTTAACAACGATAGTACTATAGTTTGGACTCAGCACCCGTTTACACGGGGGTTGTTAAGGATCTTTTACTTGCATGGATTACAGTGGTAATCGTGTATTGCGAACTGCCTCGGGCAGTCAACCCGCGGTCATTGGTATCGATGGATCTATGTCGATAACTAACGTGCTTCATTTCACTATGTGTACGTGCTGGTTATGCGTAAACGAATTCGAACTCTATATGCTATTATCAAACTTGTATGCTCACCTTTACATTTTTATGTATTGACATTATTTTAACGTATGTGACAGGTGCTTAGGACGCATATGTGGTAGAAATTGGAAGCTAGAATAAAGCTTTAGAGCCCAACAAATAGTTGTCTGTAGATAACTTATTAGGGGTCTCTAGAAGCAGATAAACAATTGCTACTATTTAAATCTGAGTTGTCGGAACAGAGTATTTGTTTTGATGTTGTCTGTAATAACTTGTTTGACTATTTATGTTACGGTATGGGACGTAATGTTTACTTAAATGGTAATGATAGTTGTTATGGAAACTTCTGGACAATATGTTTCGCTCAGTGCCGCGCCCCGATGATTCCGCCATCGGTTGGGGTGTGACACCCTATTTCTTCCAAATGGATCACCACCATCGCCGCAACCCAGCATCATCTCTCTCTCTCTCTCTGTAACAAACACCACCACAACCATGGCTACCACCGCCATCTGTGAGCACCATCGCCACCGAATAACCACCAAATCCGACCCCACCTTCATCTCCTCTCTCTGGCTGTGTCTTTAGACCACGCGCAGTACGGTCCGGTAGCGTTGCCGTTGTCGTCCTCGTGTTCCGACGGTTTAGATGACGGAAATCCACGTGGCGATTCGATGAAAATCTTATCCACCGGTGGCAGAACCGGTAACTGGTATACTTCTTCAATATGATACTCACCATCTAACAACAAATTCTGATCAAATAACGGAAAAACCGGCCGGATCTTACTGTTTTCAAACACTTTTTCATTGTAATTATCTTCATCATCACCGTTTCCTATCAACATAAACGTAAAATCATCATCATCATTATCATGAGCTTCTTGTGCATGATCCGAATCAAGGTCAATTTGCTTGTTGAATCCATTGCTAATTAAGTCAATCGATGGATCTACATCTTCATCTGGATCGGTACTGTGAGGATTATGATCTGAAGTAGATGAATCCATATCTGTATTCTAGATCTAGAAATAGGTGTGAGATCTAAAGCCTGGTAAAGTTTGTTGGAACAGATTTAACCGCCTGAAGTTTGTTAGGATAGAGAGAGAGAAAAGAGATATGGATGTTTGGAGAGAGAAAGAGAGAGTGTGTGTGTGCAGGTTTTGGAGAGAGAGTTCACGGGGATGGTGGTGTTGGTGGCAGTGAGATGGTGGTGGTGGGGATGATGCAGGTTTTAGAGAGAGAGTCATCGGAGTTCCTTTCTCTCTCATCTCTCTCTCTGATCTCCTGAACATACGGGTGTGACTGTTGGATGGGACGACGCCGAAGTGGCGGTGGTGAGAAGGGGGAGGAGGTGGCGGTGGTGGTGGTGCTATATATATATATATATATATAGAGAGAGAGAGAGAGAGAAGAGAGAGTGAGTTGATCTGGGTTTTATGACGATGATGATTTATTTGTGGAAGATGAAAATGTTAAATGAAAAGCAAAATGACCAAAATGCCCCTAAACTAAAAGACAAAATAGGAGGTTGCAATAGTCAAAAAAATGGGGTTTTTGAATTTTGGACTAAAATGGCAACAAAATGCAAACCACAGGGACACAGATTTAAAAAGTTTGAGATCTGGACTAAAATGACAAAACTACCCAAAACACAGGGACCAAAATGGTAGTTTACTCAAACCAATATTTGTATAAAAGATTCGTTGCATTCTTTATTAAAAAAAACCACTACCACTAGTTCGGTACTACTACTTTAGCAGTCAACCATTCTTTAAGGCCCAAACTATCTACACACATGGTGTGTAGATAGTCACCCAAAAAGGGGTTTTTTGTCCTTATGTGCACACCCTGCAGTGTCGAACTGTGGTCAAAACGCGGCATTTTGGTCCGGTTAACCAGACAAAGGCTGACCGGTGTCTGGCGGGTCTGTGGACCGGACCAAAACGCCGAGCTTTGGCAGCGTTTTGGTCCTGTCAACCAGACCGGGTGTCAGTCTTTTGTCTGGTTGACAGTACCAAAACGCGGCCAAAGCTCGGCGTTTTGGTCCGGTCAACAGACCCGTCAGAAACTCGTCAGTCTTTGTTAGGTTAACCGGACCAAAACGCCGCATTTTGGCCATAGTTCGACACTACAGGATGTGCATATAAGGACAAAAAATATCTTTTAAGGTGTGTAGATAGGTACACCCTTCTTTAAAATACATGCGAATGTTCAAGATTGTCATCCCTCGAATACTATGCTGTGGGTCCAAAATAAAATCATGATCAATATATTAATTAATACCTAAAAATGTCACTTTTTATGGTCAGGGAAAAAGATCACATGTTTCATTTCACATAGTAATCAATTCAAAACCAAATTCAATATCAAAATCCAACTTTTAAACATCTTTCTTCCATCCACCATTCTTAAATCCCAACAATGTCCCTCCCAATTAACCTCAAGATCACAATTAAACAACCTCTCAACACCAAAACCCTAATCACAAATCTTGAAAATGTCCTTCACAATTAAGCTCAACATCACCCCTTTAAACACTCATTTCAATCCGAAACCCAAAACCCATATAGCTAACACCTTTTTAACAACACCCATTTACCATTCCAACAAATTAACCCATAAAAATCCCACCTTTCTTATCCACCATACCCACAAAAAGATGACGTCATCACATGTGATCAAGAGTTCTTTGATTGACCCAGATGGTGGGGTGCTTGTTGATCTCATTGTTCCAGAAGATCAAAGGGGTTTGAAGTGTATAGAAGCTGAGGGGATGGTGAAAGTGGGGTTGACAAAGATTGATTTGGAGTGGGTGCATGTGGTTAGTGAAGGGTGGGCTAGTCCTTTGAAGGGGTTTATGAGGGAAGATGAGTATTTGCAGAGTTTGCATTTTGGTTCTTTGAGGATTGATGGGTGTAGAGTGAATATGTCTTTGCCTATTGTGTTGGCTATTGATGATCAGACTAAAGAGAGGATTGGTGGAGATAAGGATGTGGCTTTGGTTGGGCCTGATTCTAACACAGTTGCTATTTTAAGAAGGTTTGTGTTTCTGTCCTGCATCTTGGTTATGATCAATGATTTTATTGTTAGTTATGATTAAAATATTCTGCTTATGATTATTTGTATAAATGTAGTTGAGACGTGTATGTGCATACATAGTTGTCGATAGCGAATAGCGACAAGGCACCTATAGGCTACGTAGCGAATAGCGACGGCTATTTTATAAATAGCGATTGCACTAGAACTGGAATTTAATTGAACTCGTGCGTGCCCGCACGTCTTGCGGACACGAATGCAGCTCCGAAAACCTGGGCCTGCTTTTTAAGACACAATAGACATGAGGCATAAGGTATTCTTGTTTGATACTTGTGTTAATCGGACACAAATGCAGCTCCGAAAACCTGGGCCTGCTGTTTAAGACATGAGGTATAAAGTATTCTTGTTTGACACTTGTGTTAATCGCGTCGTCTCTGACATTTTTGGATGATTATTTGTATAAATGTAGTTGAGACATGTATGTGGATTGAATGTGAAGTCACAATAATCAGTTTTGAGGGTGTTTGGTTGTGCTATCGAAATGATTATTGTGGTTTGAAGGTGAAATAGTTACTTTTGAGTGCTTGGGTAAACTCATTATGATTATGGTTTACTGGTGAGTGTTTAGGGTTAAAGTAATCATATTTGGACAATAGTGTGAAGAAAGTTTGAACTCTAAGCACTTGATTAACTATAAGAATAACTGCTTTTCCCCCTTAGGTGTGAATGTCTTAAATTACCTAAGTGTGATTCTTTCTAACAGAGGTCTCAACCATCAAGTTTGAATCTGGTTTCCGTTGGTTTCTACCTTTAACTTCTTGTAGGTCGCATGCCTAGAGTGTGCTGCGTTTTACCTGGTCCTATTAGCTAGCAAGGTATCTGTGGGCCCCTTGAGTTTTCCGGTTACAACTTCTTGGTTATTCAAGAAACTATTTCTTTTACATTGAAATGATTGATTATAACTCTTGTGGTGAGATAAAAAATAAAGACGTTTTTCTTACAACTTTACATCATTGTTTTTGTTTTTCTAATTTTGATGTTCTATCTTCAAGCATATGAGTTCAAGATATAGAAATCATGAACTTGATATTAAGCTCAATTACGAATATTAATATGATGAACCGCTTGAATATTTGAATGCATTTGTTTGAGATCTACCAAGATATGCAAGTTTGTCAATTTATCATTTTTTTTTTCTCATATCTAATAGTTTTTCCACTCCACTTGTCCATAGTATAAAATTGAAATGTATAATTCACATCATGACTTACATATCTTTTTTTCTGGTATCAGCATTGAGATATACAAACACAACAAAGAAGAACGGATTGCTAGAACATGGGGAACCACGGCTCCCGGATTACCTTATGTTGAAGAAGTAATAACTCCAGCTGGCAATTGGCTCATCGGTGGAGATCTAGAAGTATTATCTCCAATTAAATACAATGACGGTCTTGACAGTTACAGACTTTCCCCCAAGCAACTTCGTGAAGAATTTGATCGCCGTCAGGCGGATGCGGTTTTCGCTTTTCAGTTAAGAAATCCAGTTCATAATGGGCATGCGTTGTTGATGAATGACACGCGTAAAAGACTTTTAGATTTGGGTTACAAGAATCCAATCCTTTTGCTTCATCCTTTAGGGGGTTACACAAAAGCCGACGATGTGCCTTTGGATGTACGCATGGAACAGCATAGCAAGGTATCCTTTATGCTTTTATAATAAGAATGTATATTGAAATATTAGTTTCGAATGTTTGACAAAAAGTCAAAACAATGGTCATAAGGGTCAATGCTTATGATTTTAATAATTTCGGGTGATTTTTTAAATTTTGAGAAGCATAAGAGTGGTGTTTTTAGATAAATGTGAAATTACTTAAACTACCCTTGGCGTAAGAAAACTGATTATTAAGGTAAATTGAAAATTGCGTAACCGGATTGAACTTTGATTACAATTTTTTATTTTTTTATTTAAATGTCAATTTATGTACTCAAATATTTTAAATTTACTGAATTTTTCATTTGCTGCAAATCTGGGATTTAATTTTTTGCTGTAATTTATTAAGATTTTGATTGTATTTCAGGTATTAGAAGATGGAGTGCTTGACCCTGAGACTACCATCGTGTCTATATTTCCATCACCAATGCATTACGCGGGTCCCACTGAAGTACAGTGGCATGCTAAGGCAAGAATAAATGCTGGTGCTAATTTCTACATCGTGGGTCGTGATCCGGCTGGGATGGGTCATCCTACTGAGAAACGAGACTTATATGATCCCGATCATGGTAAAAAGGTGTTAAGCATGGCTCCGGGATTGGAGAAGTTGAATATTTTGCCATTCAGGGTATGTCTTTATAGTTCATTCTTGTGGGATTATGTATAGGTGGGAAATGGGTATGCGAGTAACGGGCTAAAAGTGCTGTTCTTTGTGTGGGTTGGATTGACCAGAACCACTTTTATGTCCCTTTCTTTTGAAGTTTTAAAAAAGTGTGAAGTACACGGATGGTCCCTATGGTCGACCAAAAGTACATGGATGGTACCTGTGGTTTGAACTTTGTAACGAATTTAGTCCCCAACGTTTGCCAAAAGTACATGGATGGTCCCTGTGGTTTGCCATTTGTAACGCACTTAGTCGCTAACTTGGACGTGTTAAAATCTTTAGATTTGTTAGCTTGGGACTAAATACGTTATAAAATGCAAACCACAGGGACCATCGTCTACTTTTGAAAAGCTAGGGACCAAATTCAAAATTTTGGTTAACCACAGGGACCATCTGTGTACTTTACTCTTTAAAGAATGTAGTGTCAAGTTTGATTGGAACGGCTATATTATCCCAACAACAATCTAATTTCTTGAATAAAATGATTTAGGAGGCTTTTCCATTAGAAATACATTTATGGGCTCTTTTTTATCTGTTCGGCCCATATGAAAATGCTCTTTCTAAGCTTGATATTTTGTCCCATTTGACCCGCATGTTATAGATAAAATATAACTTGAATCATCCTTTTGATAAATGAACGGATTAAAGTTGCCACATCTGTGGTTGCAAATTAGAGGGAGGAATTTCAAGCTGTGTAGGTGAAATGCGTATAATCATTTTGGGTCCTTCTTTCTTGTTTATCATGATATAAGTGTGTCTTAATCTAATAATTATTGTTGCAGGTGGCAGCATATGACACTGTAGCTAAAGAGATGGCTTTCTTCGACCCTTCACGTGCTAAAGACTTTCTTTTCATATCCGGGACCAAGGTACGCTGTTAGATTTCCGAGTCTCAATCCCCCCCCCCCCCATGTGCGCGGTAGGGTTATATATTTAGCAGCCTTGTTATTCTGTGTTGCCACTATATTTGCAAAAATCTCTTTGGAGATGTACCAACTTCATCGATAAAGTTTGTAATCTTTGAGAAAAAAAACATTTGATATGTTATATCTTCTGAATAATCAGGGGTCAAATTCAAGAATGTCATTTTCAGAAATTTATATTTTTATGTATTATTATCTCAAGTATTTGTATGTTTTCAAACACTCTAAACAAATATTAGACCAGCCCTTTGAGACCTTAAAGTAGTGAGAAACCTACATGATCCATGCTGCATACCCTCATAAACAAATGTGGTATAACAAAATGAAATAAAAAAATATATAGTAAAATATAATTAAAAAAAAATATTGTTTTCTTCAAATGAAACTTGTTAAAACTTCTGAATTAAGCACTCATTCTGCAACACATTTTAAGTTTTGACTTCCTTTTCTTGATTTCAGATGAGAACTTTTGCAAGAACAGGGGAGAGTCCTCCGAATGGTTTTATGTGTCCGGGAGGATGGGACGTTTTGGTCAAATACTATGCGAGCTTACAAGCTGAAGAAGCTGCACCCTCGGTAGTATCCGCACAGAAATCTTAAATTTATAACAGAGTTCAAGACGACTCGATTCTTGCTACCGCGTAGGCTAATATGCTGAGTTAGCACCCCAATAACATGACCCGCACAGCGATTTTGATTTTTGAGTCATGCTTTCTTTTATCTTTTGATTTTGTTTTTTTTTCTAGTTGCGTGATAAATGTTTTTTAAGTATCCTCTAACTAAGCTTGTATTGATTCATTTTTAGAATGCATATTAGTTTTGTTTATTAAGTTGGAATTTTTTTCTTTAATCAGAAAAAATGGTCTTTAATTAAAGAGAAAACTGTTACAATTGATGTTATAACTTTGAATTTACCAACAAGGTCATATGAACCAATCTGAAATGTAAAATTTGAATCAAGAAATTCATCTAGGCTTGCAAATAAAAAACAAAAACTAAAATATAAATAAATAAATACATTTTTGATGAAGCGTAAGTAATTGGCGGTATGTACATAGAGGTGCAAAGGAAATAGATTGGGAGCCGAACCCGGTTTGGTCGGGTTTGGACCTGACCAGATATGTAGGGGTTGACATCCGGCGGTACCTCTATGCTTTAAAACCGATTTAAACTAGGTCACACCAGACTCGAACCGGTTAAAACCCAATCCTTACAAACTGGTTCCAGTCCGAATTGATTGGGCCAGAACTGAGATTTAACTTTTGTTGGCTGAATCCGACACGGTTTGGATCTAGAAATCGATTTATGCACCTTACATTCGTCATGGGCTTCACCTCAGGCCCAAGTCGTTGGAAATCCCTTGCTTAGTCCTACAAGTCAATATTTGCTTTGAGATTAAGATTTCACAAGAATCTTTTTCGTGAAGATGTGAAGGTAATTTAGACTTTGATGAAAGCATTCCGTTTTGCTCCATGTGGTTTGGTCACTTTAACGGTTTTGCCACAATCATTTAAAAACGACCATTTTCCTCCTTGATGTTCCGATCTTGTCTCCGATTTGCTCCCTGGCTCTAACTCCATCCATATTGTATATTAACTGAAAGGGTATTTTTGAAATTTCAAGTTAACATACCAGATCCAAGTACCCTTACGTTATACTTGAAATTACCAAAATACCCTTCCAGGTAACATATAATATGGATGGAGTTAGAGCCGGGGAGCAAACTGGCGACAAGATCGAAACATCAAGGAGGAAAATGGTTGTTTTTAAATGATTGGGGCAAAACCGTTAAAGTGACCAAACAACAGGGAGCAAAACGGAAGTTAACTCTTTCAATTATGAAGACGTGAGATTGGATGAAACGAACATCCATATGTTTGACCAAGTAAGGTGAACAAGTGTCAATACTACATCTTTTTTTTTAAACGACAAATGTAACTCTTATTCTAACTTGCATCAAAATCTAAACTACTCTTTGCGTAGATTTTAACCTGAGACCTCAGGCTTGTTCCTCTATCAAGTGAATTAGTCTCACATTAACATCAACACCCATCTCACATTTATTTGATACATTTGGTTATGTGCGCCTTTGTAAATATACAATTAGTTGTTTGAGTATATAGATTTTCGCTTATATTTGTGTGTGGGGTGTTAGACAGTTTGAAATGTATTGGGTATGGTTATTTTGGGATATACAAATAGTTTTGCTATTTGTGGGATGTATTGATTATGGTTGTTATGACTTATGTGAGTGTGAGTTACACAATTTGCTTCTCCATATTAGAATTTTCAGTCAACAAAAGAGTCGAATAGGCAAGAACTAATATCACTTTAGGGAAAATGGAAATAAACCAAAGAAAGATACAATTACAAGAACAAAGAGCGTAATCATACTATGTATATTTCATGTGTTATTAACCGTCTTACGATCATGGAACCCTTAGCATAAAATCTAAACAACTCTTTGACCAATCCTTACACCCACTTTTGAGGTTATACGTGATCATTCTAGTATTATCGGATTTTACATATTTATTAACCGAATGGGAACAAGAATAAAAATGATAGGAGTTAGAAGATCTAAAGTAAGCCCTCAATCATGATTATTCTTGTTTCATACAATGACAAACTCATAGTTTCAACCGGGCTACGCCCCTTGGTGGGGGTTCGGGGACAAAGCCCTAGGTGGGGTCCAAAGGGCAAAGCCCGTAGTAATCAGTGACAATTTTGTCCATTAGTAGTAATTGACCATTAGATATATTTAGTCGTCAGTGGTAACTTGGTCACCGACGGTAACTTACTGTGTTACTTCTGATATAGAAATAGTTTTGCTATTTGTAGGATGTATTGATTATGGTTGTTATGACTTATGTGCGTGTGAGGTGTTACACAATTTGCTTCTCCATATTGGGATTTCCAGTCAACAAAAGAGTCGAATAGGCAAGAACTAATATCACTTTAGGGAAAATGGAAATAAACCAAAGAATGATACAATTACAAGAACAAAGAGCGTAATCATACTATGTATATTTCATGTGTTATTAACCGTCTTACGATCATGGAACCCTTAGCGTAAAATCTAAAAAACTCTTTGACCAATCCTTACACCCACTTTTGAGGTTATACGTGATCATTCTAGTATTATCGGATTTTACATATTTATTAACCGAATGGGAACAAGAATAAAAATGATAGGAGTTAGAAGATCTCAAGTAAGCCCTCAATCATGATTATTCTTGTTTCATACAATGACAAACTCATAGTTTCAACCGGGCTACGCCCCTTGGTGGGGGTTCGGGGACAAAACCCAGGTGGGGTCCAAAGGGCAAAGCCCGTAGTAATCAGTGACAATTTTGTCCATTAGTAGTAATTGACCCGTAGTAATCAGTGACAACTGTGTTACTTCTGGTATAGTATATGTTGATGTTTTTCCACTGTCAACAATTATAACTGCCAACCAATAAGAAAATGTTTTGATGATTCGTCATCTATATAAGGAATGTCTTTGGCTTGATCATGAGATCATGTTTTCATAGCGGATCTCTATGTTCGTTCTTGTTTTCTCTGTGAAACATTTTGAATGGCTAAACTTGCACACTATGGGGATTGAACCCATAACTAGGGGTGTAAACAAGCTTAGAGGCTCGAGAGCTACTCGTTATCGGCTCGGTTAAAAGCTCGAACGAGCCAAGATTTAACGAGCCCGAGCTCGAGCCTGAAATAGAGTTCGTTTAATTATCGTGCCCGAGCTTGAGCCTAAAATACAAAGCTCAGGGCCGGTCTTAGGCCTGTGCGGGAGGTGCTACCGCATAGGGCCCAATAATATTGGGGGCCCAAAATTGTTTAGAAATATGTTTATGCTTTATATATAAATTTATGGTAGAAAATGATATACTAAATCATTCTTTGGCCCACCGGATTCCCCCTGTCTATGTTACATAGTGGTCTCCTGTTCGATTCTCATAATCAGTTTTGATTTATGTTTTTTTTTGTTTCCTTCATGTATTGTTTGGGCCTAAGGGGCTGGTTCAGCTTACTCATTTAGCATGGAATAGGTGGAAAGGCCCCATATGCTTCCTGCAAGCTTTATCTTTTAGTCTTTGAATATAATATTTCTTCACATTTAAATTTGGCCCTTCATAAATCTGTAAGGTTTTTTTTCTTCGTTTAACCATTATTATTACTATATATTAAAAAGGCAACTGGAATGAACAGTTATTATAATATATTATAACCGATACTGAAAATACCGGTTACGGTACCGGTATATGAAGGTAAAAATCGGTAGCGAACCGGTACTAGAAACGCCAAAAGTCGGTACCGAATTGGTACTTAGGATCCTTCTGTTCGAGGAATTCGGTACCGGTACCCAATATTATTTGCTCATCTCTGATCACGGGTTTCATACGAACAACATCATTAACATACAACTTTTTTGGTTGATTTTCTTTCGATTATTTTTTACAGTTGTTTACATTTTCTTTTTATTCTTGTTAGTGGTTCTATGTGCAACGCGCTCGTAGTGATTTTAAAACACATGTAAACACAGACTAAATAACAAAAGAAGTTCGCTGCAACGCGGCTAGGGTGATAAAACTAGTTCACATAAATGCTTTACACATTTTCTTGTTTAAATTTGTAAGGTTTTTTTTTCAATTATTATTTCTCATTTAACCATTTACAGTTTAAAGTATTAGAATCCAATTTCTAGTTTTATTTTTTCTTTGCATATGAAAAGATTTGTGTCGTCAAATTAACTTCGATCTGTTTACGCATTAAAGTTATTTTTGCTTAAAGGATTTAAATGTTATTTATTTTTTGTTTGTGTAGAAGGTGTTGAAATTGTTACACAAAAACTTGGATTTATTGTTTTTTAATTCATGCTAATTTGAGTTATGTATTCACTCTTTGAACATGGATAATTGTGCTAACCGATAAGCTTTCTTAACAATTTTGAAACTAATTGTGCTTAACTTCATACCGATTTTTTGGATAATACTCGAAACATACATTTTGATAAAAGCATAAGATGTGCATATTAAAATTTTGGCTGTTGATCATGGAATTTGAGATATAAAATTGAATTTTGGCTGTTGATCATGGAATTTGAGATATAGAAAATGTGGTTGGATCCTGACAACTAATTCATTGGTCGAATAAAAATGGAGAATCTCAGGCTTCGTTTAACTATTTAACACATATCATTTTGCTACATTAACTTATTATTATTATTATTATTATTATTATTATTATTATTATTATTATTATTATTATGTGTTTATATTCAGGGGCCCATTTTTTCTAATCGCACAGGGACAAAAAATTCTTAAGGATTTTCGGAGACGGCCCTGGTTCCTAGATATTTGAAAACAAACAAAGATCGACAAATGTTAACAACACTGCTTCTGTGGACATTTGTCGGTCTTCAAACATCTAGGAAACATTATTTGAAAACACCCCTGAATTTATCGAGGCTATAGAATGAGATCCTCAAATACTGGATTATCATCTTTCAATCACATTTTCACTAAATTTATCAATCTTGTTTTTCATACCTCATCGAGTCAACCTATTCGCCTGCAAACATATGGAGAAAGCTTGAAGTATAAGATGTACTTAATTATATGGCACCGGATTTTCACTGATTCAAGAATGTCAACACATCAGTTCATAATACTTTGAACCAATTTACAAACATCTTAATACCAATCCATAATTCAGATTATTAACTTCTGAATGCACTAACCAGTTTTTCCTGAAGAATTGTTGTTTGGGCTGTGTGATGTGGTGTCAATTGTACTGTTATTCCGCTTCTTGGCTGTATTTCTCGTGTATCTGCCAACCAAAATAATTAAAAAACAAATCAAACATTACAACAAAACAAAAATCATTACCACAAACAAAACGAATAAAAAAAGATGAAACCTTTATCAAACTATAAATTCTTGAACCAATCACGACTAAGAACAAACATACCAAGAGCATCTTTAGGGATGGAAAAAGTACCTTATCTTTCTGATTGAACAACAATCTATGTGACAACCCGAACCTTCAAGGTTAATGGTATTTGAATTCCTTGATCTCTAGCTCGCATATTTACACTCCATGTCTCATCGCACGTTATAATCGAGTGTCTGTGACGCTAATCGTAGATTGATCTTTTAGGGTGTCATTTATTCGAGCAATGTGAGTTATCATATGTAATTAAGGATTCCATAAATCTTGTCACACGTCTTACCGAGTCGCGCACCGATTAAAGGATCACACATTTAGTTAAGTGGGTCTCGGCCCAGTTCTTTGGAGCCCAAAACGGAACCCAAACAGGCCCAGCCGCATCACTCGAATATAAACACTTATAGATATTGGTGGACGAATTTTATAATCTTAGAATGGAATGAGATAGCAACCCTAGCACCCTCATACTTCTCCACCTGCTATTGGCGGCTGCCCAATCCTTTGGTGGAGCCCTCCACGTTCCATCTAGCATGTATTTCTACACACCCTCGGTAGGTACGCCTTTCCTTTTTTTTATTGCATTCCCCACTAATTAAATTGTGTGCTAGAATGTAGACTGATGATCTTTGCATGTTATTAGGGTTTTGATATATTATAGTTTAATCCGAAAGTGCATAATAGGTCCTGTTGTTGTATGAATATTGTGTATCGGTGTGCATAGCTATGAATAACTCGGAACCTGTAAATGATTAGGGTTATTGATGTTCATGACGAACCGCAAGGAAGAAGGACCCTCGACGGAAAATACCAGTCGACGAAACATGTGAATTTCGTCAAGAGCATAGGCTGTTGTCATTGGGGTATTTCGTCAAGAAGGGAAACGGGTTGAACAGTAGGCCTTATAAAGATGATGATGTTTGAATCTGTTACTGTGTATGCGATAAAAGATGATTCCTGTTTAATGGTTCTGATTAATATTACTAAAAATGATAAGACTCTAGGATGAGAGAATATGTTGTTTGTTAAATTCTCATGATTTGAATAAATGATGAAAATGATTTCCTGTTGGTTGTTAGAAAACAATAAGGACGATGATGATGTCTGTAAATCGTTTTAAGTAATGATCATGATGATCTCTGTTAGTGTTAAAGTGGTGTTGATGATTATTTTGGTTATATGATTCTGCAAATTGTTATGAGGATCTTTGTTAATTATTTTGAGTAGAGATGATGATGCTGCTTTTTCATGGAAATGTACAAATATGCATGCTTAGGATACAACTCACTTGAATATGATATGATTAGAAATTGTATGTTAAAAGGTGTTTGTCCTTTTCGGTTAAATTTAGGATGATATGATGAGTGTGTCTTTTTGACCGCACAATTTGTATGATATGGGGACCACCCACAAATAAAATGTAACACAATCACACTCACCATTGGCCGCACAGTAGAACCTCCAGCCTCACACTATCTAATGGATATACGACTTCTTGTTGGGCCATAAGTTTGGGCCGCAGACCGTTGTGTGGACTAACCACTCTGTTGGGTCGTACACATAAGGCTAGCCGCACACCTGTAACGGGCCGCACACACACCTAAAGTGGGCCCATAACCTGATTGAATCACACATTCATGTGGGTGATGAACTAGCTGCTAGATGTTAACGCGAAACATGAACTTGAGATATGAACTGGTGTGTGATTCAAATGTTTGCTGTGTGTTATGTAATAATGGTATTGCTTGTGACTTGTTGATTTTGCTATTCGAATATGTGCCTACGAAACTGACTGTCTATGGTAATCACGGTAGGGTATGGTTGATCACTGTGAAACAAAGTAATAAAACAAACCGAGCAAATCAAGGTGAGTTCACTGCTCTTCTCTAAGCATGCGTCCCGGTGGTTTGGGACATCTGGTAAACGTTCCGGGAAGGAATGCTGGGTAAAATGTTAAACTGAGATGTTGGTTATTAAACCCAGTATCTATCATATAAGACCCCTTACATCTACCGTGTTGCTGAGAAGGCAACGAGGTATTTAGTTGATAGCGCTATTAGGTTTGGCACCCTCACACCGTGCCGAAAGGACGGGCGTGAACTAATTACCTTGACCACTTGACCAATGCCTTGATAGAGGCATTGGGGTTGGGCAATCACATCTTGTATCACGTAAGACCCCTTACATCTACTCGAGGTTATTAGTTGAGCTAATTACCTCGACCACTTGACCAATGCCTTGATAGAGGCATTGGGGTTGGGTATTCATATCTTGTAGCCAGTTGCGGTAATCGAGTTAATAACATCATCAAATCAAACTGTTGAACTGTTTTATACACACAACTGGTAACTAAACGCGTTAACGAAACTTTGAACTCACCAGCGTCGTCTGACACACTTGTCTGCATGCTTGCAGGTCGCTAGATTTCTGATTATGGACTTGCTATCTGGGAGCGCTGGAGTGGTCATGGATCGAGACTCTTGGATACTTGTCACATTGGTTCTTGAACACTTGTTTTGAAACAATTGATTAACTATTACTATATGCTTCCGCTGAACATGTACCTTGGTTTTAAACTTATGACTTTCATTTATATTTTGAAATGAATGAGATGTTTTATTTAATTATTATGCCTAGTTTAATGTGATTGGTGGCTTGGATCCTGGTACGTCACACGTCCCGCGGTGATTCCGCATGTGGTATTTTGGGGGTGTGACAGTTTGGTATCAGAGCCACTGGTTATAGTGAACTTGGTTTTAAAAACGTTTTTATAAAACCAGACTATAACCGAACCGTACTGAAAACGTGAATATGACCATGACACTCAGCTCCAGATTGCAAGGTTCGTCTTTTGTATACTCATTGTACTGTGTAACTAGTGAACACTTACATATGATATTGCATGTGATTGCACGTTTAGCACAACAGTATGAATTCCTGTATTACTTGCATGCGTTATATGACTGATAGGGTGGTATTTCCCTAAAACATTCGTGACTCACGTTTCGTGATGCTCTTTGTTTGCTACTTGAGTTGGAGGAACCATTTGACATGAGTTAGGAGAAGCTGAGATGAGCATGCAAATCACAATATTATTGTGGGTGCACACATAATAATAATGTGGGGTGCATGCGAGTCCCAGTGAGGCCTAACAAGTGAAAAAGGGGTTCTGCTCTGTTTTTAGGTCAATGTGAAGCATAACAAGTCTATAGGAATCATAACAATGATTGTCTCCTACTCAAACGTGATTTTCACACTTCTCTCTGAAACCTTTCGAACCTCGATGCTATCGAGTATTGCCTGAACACACATCTGAACACCTAGCGAACTGTGTATAGCATTAGGTGCTTGCACGAACATCCCTGAGTTGGAAGTTGCAACGACAATGATTGGTCTATATCTTTCTCACTTTTCCTCGTTTGCTGGAACTCAACGTAATGACGCCTCTGACCTCGAAGTGCGATCACTTCTGCAACACTGTCGCAATATACAGTGTATTACTCAATCAACATGCAAATCGATGGATAAGAGGATGAGCGTAGTACCTCACCGACTTCAGTATTAGGACGACCCTGATTACCGGCAACAAACATCATCAATTTGACTCCAATCGAATCTTTAACTCTAGTCAGCGACTTTTGGAAGTCAACTCTTATGAGTTAATGGGGTCATAAGCGATGACAATTGACTGTAAGGTGGAATGTGTAATTGACAGCACAACGAGTGGCGCATTAGGACGTGACATGGAAGGTGACAAGATGGATCTTGCTGGTAAAAGATCGTAGGGCTCCGTCTCAAGCAACGCCATTAGGGGCAACAGTCACGGCAACATCAAGGTACTCGTAATCGTAGTCTGCAGCATGGAAACGAAGGTGACGTTGGCAAGGACTGACTATTGTTAAGACAAGATGTCAACAACCAAGGAAATAATGACAGTATTGGGAATCCTCGCAACCGTAGCAACAACACTGGAAGTGGTAACCGTGGTAGGGCAATTATGATTGGCGTAGGCTATACCAGGTGTAATAGCAACATAATAGCGTGGATGGGTAGCTATTCGCTTCGTCTCTGTTCTGTTTAACCCTGATGCTTTTTGAAACCGAACCTGTTGTGGAGTCGGCTGATGCAAGTCAATTGAAGCCTTATATGTTCGCTGGGATGCAAACTAGACCTTGGGGGACAGGTTTTCGACATCGACCTTCCTTCCACTACCCTTGATGGTTGCAATACAGTAGTTAGTGTGGATTGGTTATCCAGAGATCGCGCATATACATCAGTGAGGAGAAAATTTTGTGTGGAGAATCGTTATTTGTTCTAACGCGTCAGAGTGGCGCAACGGTTAGCGCCATTCCAGCTATGAAGGCCCAGAAGTGTCTACGGAAGGATTATTCCGCTATGTTAGCACTCGATACTGATGTTAAGGCTAAGGAAAAGAGGATCGAGGATTCACCAGTTGTTCGTGAATTCTTCCTAAGTGCTACCAGAAGAACTATCAGGTTTACCTTCACATCGTCAGGTAGAATATCAGATCGATATCATGTCAAAAGCAGCCCTTATTACTAGTGTTCCTTATTGTCTTGCACCAGGAGGGTTGCAAGAACCGTCAAATTACCTACATGAACGGTTGGACATGAGTTTACCGGATCTAGTTTCTTTCGCTTTGGGGAGCCCAGTTATAACCGTGAAGATAGGCCTCTTCGTATGTCTACTGAGAACTTAGCAAAGTGACAGTCAAGGACCGTTCGTCTTGACCATGCTTTGACAACCTATTGACCGGTCGCAAGGATTAAGCTCCTATTCGAAGATTGACTAACGAACAAACTATTAACAGATGGAAGTCCAAGAGGGGAATGCTCTTAGAACAGCACGTCGAACGCGATGCAGTCATTTCAACTTCGTACACCATGATCATTGAGTTGATCAACACACCAGCAGCTTCAAGGATCACATGAATCGACCGTATTTGTTGATGACGATCTGAATCATGACTAGGAGAAAGGAACGCCATGGGTGGCATATGTATCCTATTTTAGCGCTCATGTGGGAGGAGCCACTACGTGCGAAGTCTTGTTAAATGCCACATCTAGATTCGAGAGATGCATTTTGATCATGTAACCAACGGAGTGGGAATATACGTGGATCTCGCCAAGATGCATCTTGTTAGAAACTGATCGACACCAAAGGTTCCTTCGGGGATGCAGCAACTCCTTGGTTTCGCTAGATACTATCGCAGCTTACTCACAGGATATTCAAAGGTTGCACAGCTTAAATCTCTTTAGTACAGCAGGGTGCTCTGTTTGTGAAAGACAAAACAGGAAGACGTCTTTTCAGCTTTCGAATTCCAACTCTGCAACGCACTGAGCATCATCTTTACCCGAGGGTGCGGGTGATTCAGTGGTATACCATGATGGTCCGAATCAGAGTCCTAGTCACACACCGACGCAACATGAGAGAGTGATGAATTGCGTGATGGAAGAGGAACCGCACGACACACAACTGGCGGTGAAAACCGTGGTCTTGGAAATTTTAGATGGAGGCACCACTTGGACGGTACCAGATGTGTTATTTAGACCGATCACAAGGGCCTACCGTGCACCCTTGTTTGAAAGAGCTAAACGTGTGATGGCATCACTGAAGGGAACCCTCGAGCGGTTACGACTATGGAACCCAAACACGTATGAGCCGCAGCCCACTATCGACCTTTAATCTACCTGATCAGACTCGCCATGTTCAAATTGGAGAATCGAAGGAAGAGGATTTTCAAGTTGAACCCATGCGGGGCATGGAGAAGCAACCTTTGACTGGTCGGACGAAATTCGCTACGTCATGGAACGAATGTGGATCCCACTATTCGGCAACTGTACGAAACTTGTATTGAGCAAGCACCCCAACATCGTTATTCTAGTTGTCTGGATTCTTGATAAGGGATATTAGGATCTAAGAGTTTTGCACTGGTAGTTGGGCATGAAGGCCCACCTAGCTACGTAAGTGAATGCTGGTTGACTTGTGGGAAAGTCAAGGTGAAGTATTAGCAACCTGAAACACCCATATGGGAACGAGAACAGACTGCCATGGATTTTGTCACTGGGCTACCTAGAACTCAAACCGGAAATGATATCACCTGGGTGATCGTTGATTGTCTCACATTACTAGCACACATTCCTGCAATCAAGGAAACTGACGCGCCTTCACAGCTGTGAATGAACCTCAGAGAGAGGCGACTTTTAGGCACGAGGTGCCAACTCCTGTTACCTCCGATTTCGAACTATATATATGATTCATGACAGGCAATACACCACATCCTTGGCTCACGTCTAGACATGAGCATTACTTATCACTAAAGGACAACCAGACGGAGTAATGGACCATCCTGATGCATAAAGACATACCGCGAGCATGTGCGTGAATGACTTTAGTAAACCTTTGGAAGGACACTTATCTTTGGTTGAGCTCCACTGCAGCCGTTACCGTTTTAGTATGCATACAACTCTGCTTGGGGTGTGCATGGATTGTAACGCTAATCTCCTTGTTGGTTTAAGGTGGGTGACAACTTAATCACAGATCCAGGACTGGTACTCGAAACTCTTGAAGATTGCTTAGAATGGAAACTGTTTGACGGCAATGCATGACGATCAGGAAAGCTGATAAGCTTAGGAAACACTGGGAGTTCGCTGTAGGCGAACGTGTAATAATCGAAAATCTCACCCTGGGAGGGTGCGGTACGCTATAGAAAATGTGGCAAGCTGAGTTTACGATACGTTGGGGCATTCAGATTTCTGGAATAGATCGGTGACATGACCTACAAACTCGAGTTAAATGACGAATTAAGTAATGTTCGCGATGTCTCTGGTGTCTCGAATTTAAAAGAAGCAGTTGTGATACCCTAAGAATAACGACAAGTTGCAATTGGTTCAGAAACCATTGCAAACATCGACCAGGAATTAACACATTCGAATTTCAGAGCTCCTTGGAACACATTCGAATTTCAGAGCTCCTTGGAACACAAGGCTTGGACCGGAGTTCACGAGGGAACGCAATGATCGGAGTAAGCTCTGGTAACGATTGTATCAACTTCTGATATCACTGACGAATTTCGGGACGAAATTCCCTTTCAAGTTGGGGATGATGTGGTACCCGCGGAAAACCCACAGTCATTCTGATCGAACACTTTACTGTTTTGGGTTATTTATCAAATTTCGGGACGAAATTTCTTTCAAGTTGGGGACGATGTGACAACCCGAACCTTCAAGGTTAATGGTATTTGAATTCCTTGATCTCTAGCTCGCATATTTACACTCCATGTCTCATCGCACGTTATAATCGAGTGTCTGTGACGCTAATCGTAGATTGATCTTTTAGGGTGTCATTTATTCGAGCAATGTGAGTTATCATATGTAATTAAGGATTCCATAAATCTTGTCGCACGTCTTACCGAGTCGCGCACCAATTAAAGGATCACACATTTAGTTAAGTGGGTCTCGGCCCAGTTCTTTGGAGCCCAAAACGGAACCCAAACAGGCCCAGCCGCATCACTCGAATATAAACACTTATAGATATTGGTGGACGAATTTTATAATCTTAGAATGGAATGAGATAGCAACCCTAGCACCCTCATACTTCTCCACCTGCTATTGGCGGCTGCCCAATCCTTTGGTGGAGCCCTCCACGTTCCATCTAGCATGTATTTCTACACACCCTCGGTAGGTACGCCTTTCCTTTTTTTTATTGCATTCCCCACTAATTAAATTGTGTGCTAGAATGTAGACTGATGATCTTTGCATGTTATTAGGGTTTTGATATATTATAGTTTAATCCGAAAGTGCATAATAGGTCCTGTTGTTGTATGAATATTGTGTATCGGTGTGCATAGCTATGAATAACTCGGAACCTGTAAATGATTAGGGTTATTGATGTTCATGACGAACCGCAAGGAAGAAGGACCCTCGACGGAAAATACCAGTCGACGAAACATGTGAATTTCGTCAAGAGCATAGGCTGTTGTCATTGGGGTATTTCGTCAAGAAGGGAAACGGGTTGAACAGTAGGCCTTATAAAGATGATGATGTTTGAATCTGTTACTGTGTATGCGATAAAAGATGATTCCTGTTTAATGGTTCTGATTAATATTGCTAAAAATGATAAGACTCTAGGATGAGAGAATATGTTGTTTGTTAAATTCTCATGATTTGAATAAATGATGAAAATGATTTCCTGTTGGTTGTTAGAAAACAATAAGGACGATGATGATGTCTGTAAATCGTTTTAAGTAATGATCATGATGATCTCTGTTAGTGTTAAAGTGGTGTTGATGATTATTTTGGTTATATGATTCTGCAAATTGTTATGAGGATCTTTGTTAATTATTTTGAGTAGAGATGATGATGCTGCTTTTTCATGGAAATGTACAAATATGCATGCTTAGGATACAACTCACTTGAATATGATATGATTGGAAATTGTATGTTAAAAGGTGTTTGTCTTTTTCGGTTAAATTTAGGATGATATGATGAGTGTGTCTTTTTTACCGCACAATTTGTATGATATGGGGACCACCCACAAATAAAATGTAACACAATCACACTCACCATTGGCCGCACAGTAGAACCTCCAGCCTCACACTATCTAATGGATATACGACTTCTTGTTGGGCCATAAGTTTGGGCCGCAGACCGTTGTGTGGACTAACCACTCTGTTGGGTCGTACACATAAGGCTAGCCGCACACCTGTAACGGGCCGCACACACACCTAAAGTGGGCCCATAACCTGATTGAATCACACATTCATGTGGGTGATGAACTAGCTGCTAGATGTTAACGCGAAACATGAACTTGAGATATGAACTGGTGTGTGATTCAAATGTTTGCTGTGTGTTATGTAATAATGGTATTGCTTGTGACTTGTTGATTTTTCTATTCGAATATGTGCCTACGAAACTGACTGTCTATAGTAATCACGGTAGGGTATGGTTGATCACTGTGAAACAAAGTAATAAAACAAACCGAGCAAATCAAGGTGAGTTCGCTGCTCTTCTCTAAGCATGCGTCCCGGTGGTTTGGGACATCTGGTAAACGTTCCGGGAAGGAATGCTGGGTAAAATGTTAAACTGAGATGTTGGTTATTAAACTCAGTATCTATCATATAAGACCCCTTACATCTACCGTGTTGCTGAGAAGGCAACGAGGTATTTAGTTGATAGCGCTATTAGGTTTGGCACCCTCACACCGTGCCGAAAGGACGGGCGTGAACTAATTACCTTGACCACTTGACCAATGCCTTGATAGAGGCATTGGGGTTGGGCAATCACATCTTGTATCACGTAAGACCCCTTACATCTACTCGAGGTTATTAGTTGAGCTAATTACCTCGACCACTTGACCAATGCCTTGATAGAGGCATTGGGGTTGGGCATTCATATCTTGTAGCCAGTTGTGGTAATCAAGTTAATAACATTATCTAATCAAACTGTTGAACTGTTTTATACACACAACTGGTAACTAAACGCGTTAACGAAACTTTGAACTCACCAGCGTCGTCTGACACACTTGTCTGCATGCTTGCAGGTCGCTAGATTTCTGATTATGGACTTGCTATCTAGGAGCGCTGGAGTGGTCATGGATCGAGACTCTTGGATACTTGTCACATTGGTTCTTGAACACTTGTTTTGAAACAATTGATTAACTATTACTATATGCTTCCGCTGAACATGTACCTTGGTTTTAAACTTATGACTTTCATTTATATTTTGAAATGAATGAGATGTTTTATTTAATTATTATGCCTAGTTTAATGTGATTGGTGGCTTGGATCCTGGTACGTCACACGTCCCGCGGTGATTCCGCATGTGGTATTTTGGGGGTGTGACAATCGAGAATTGAGAGTAACCACCTGATCTGTAGGTGACAGTTGCTTCAACCTTAACATCTTCACCGTCACTGTGTATCAATGGCCACACGATACCAATTTACAAACGATGATTAAACCAAATTCATAGTAAACTGGCCAATCAAACACCTGTAAAACAAAACACAGGAATCGGTTACAAACGTCAATTTATATAACCGATCTACAAATGAAAAATTGGAAAACTTACCAACGTCATCACATACAACTAAATAGGCATCTTAGACCAACCAAACTCCATTTATAACTTACCGGCGTCCTCACAGCGTTAGCAAAGGTCATTCATGGTGAAGTTGCAAAACATTTATATTGTCAAAATGTCAGGCTCAGATTGTGCATAAAGATGACAACATCATGGCTGCAAGAGAGGTTGCATGAACAACTGCCATCCTACGACCTTGCCATACCATAATGTTATCTTCATTCAATTTTTACTCAGATCTACAAAATCATCATAGCCTCATGTTGAAAGGACAAGAAAATGTCAACATAATGCACTTTGCATTCTTTTTTATTCATCATCATAGACAACACTAAATGATTTGCTAAAGTAATACAAATGATTTGAAAATATCAGACCTCGCGTATATTCGGGCAGACGTTTCCTTCATCATAGTTTTAGACTCAGGTGAGAAGCATCCCATCAACATCATTGACTGAATATACCTTAGATAACATCGATCTAATTATCATCAACCAAACATCGATTACACCCAACGCTACCTAGAACAGCCGCGAACGGCAGCCGGCAACGATTAGGGCATGTTGCAACAACACGCCAGATCTCCCCATCATAGCCTCAAATGACAAAAGCATCTAAGGTGAATAAAACTGAACCGATCAATTTTCAAAATAAAAAAAAGTCCTAATTGAATCTTAATGTAACAACAGATACAGGTTCAATCAAAATAGTTCAAAATTCAGATGATACAGCTTTAGGTAATAATCTGTTTTTTTAGGAGGCAAAATTTGAAATGCATAGGGAGTTGTTTTGGCCATTTAATGCACTCAGAACTAATCATATCTCCTTCCAACTCTCTCTTTCTTCTCTATTCATGGTGAAGTTGCAAAACATTTATATTGTCAGACTGTCAGGCTCAGATTGTGCATAAAGATGACAACACCATAGCTGCAAGAAAGGTTGCATGAACAACTGCCATCCTACAACCTAGCCATACCATAATGCTATCTTCATTCAATTTTCACACAGTTTTCAAAATCATCATAGCCTCATGTTGAAAGCACAAGAAAAGTGCACTTTGAATTCATTTTTATTCATCAACACAGTCAACACTAAATGATTTGCTAAAGTAATACAAATGATTTGAAAATGTCAGACCTCGCTTATATTCGGGCAGACGTTTGCTTCATCATAGTTTTAGTCTCAGGTGAGAAGCATCTCATCAACATCATTGACTGAATATCCCTTAGGTGACATCGATCTAATTATCATCAACCAAACATCGATTACACCCAACGCTACCTAGAACAGCCGCGAACGGCAGCCGGCAACGATTAGGCCATGTTGTAACAACACGCCAGATCTCGCCATCATAGCCTCAGATGACAAAAGCATCTAAGGTGATAAAGTTTTACACCGATCAACTTTCAATATCAAAAAAATCCTAATTGAATCTTAATGTAACAACATATACAGGGTCAGTCAACACAGTTGAGATGATACATGTTCAGGTAACAAAAAGAAACCCTCTGTTGTAGAGCAGCCAGTGAGAGTGTTTTGATGAAATTTTGTGGAGGGGTCGGTGACATTGTCGAGGGTTGTCAGGAAATGTTTAGCAACCAACAAACACAAGTGAAGAGACCCGTTTGCAGAGAAGAGAGAGAGAGAGCGTGCGAGAAAGAGAGGATGAGCGACGCCGGTGGCTCCGGCGCCACCTGCCACCGACGATTATTTCGGCGACGCAACCCCACTTTTTGTTAAACTACATTTGTGGAGAGTGTTACAGAGAGAGAAAGAGAGATGGCCTCGAGATTCAAGGTTGAGGTTGTTTCCCGGTAAGAGAATGCCAGGAGAATTCAGAGGGAGGAGTTGTCTCATGACCATCTCCGACCGAACCACTGAGCCCTCTTCGATGAACGGTAGTAAACGGTGTTGTCCACTGGTTTTCAATGGATAGCAGAGGATCGACGGCGGCGGTGCTAGGGTTTGACGCAGAGAGGACGGTGGTGATGTTATTGGGTCGTTAAGCGGCGGCAATGTTGTTCTGATAACCAAAGTTGTTTCGATAACCATAAATTACTTTTCAATTACGTTCTCTCTTTTTCAAACCCAAGGAAGTTGAAATCGGCATGTCAGAGCCTGATGATTCGATCGTAAAGAAGCCTAAAAAACTGTCTAGGGTTTTCATTTGATCACGACGTACGATTAAGGGAGTTGAAATCGGCATGTCGGAGCTTGATGATTAGATCGTAAAGAAGCCTAAACATGATTAGGTATACTGATTAATTATACAGTTTGATTTGTTCTAATTTATTCAGGTGATTGTTCGTTTTTTGCTGTATGATTTGTGATCGTGTTGTGTTTTGATTCCACTCACAGTACTGGTGAGTGTGATAGAGGATTATTGTATGAAAATGTCACAATTTTGTGTTTATGTGAACCAAAATTTCATGTTTTTGTGATCAAATTACTATTGTTCATAGCTAGACAATTCTATGTTATGTGGTTATGGTTTTGGCCTTTCATAACATGCAAAATGTTTGTGTTTATGTGTTGGATAAAAATCATACCCATAAAGTGAGAGTGATTATGTTAATTCAATGGCTGGGGCATTTAATTTGTTCAGTTGAGTGTATTAAGTAAATATAGTGAGAAGAGCTTGAAAAAATAGTAATTAACCAAAGTTAGAAAGTTAGATAGCTAGGGATATTTTGTAATGTGTTATAGTACAACACTAAACTTGAATAATGTAAGTTGTATATTAGTTATTAGATAGTATATAGAAATGTATTTTGATAGACTACTTATTATTTTATACATCAATATGTGTTATTTTCTACTCTAATGTGACTGTAGATATCTTATAGGCGATGACTTGAATATTGTAAGTTGTATATTAGTTATTAGATAGTATATAGAAATATATTTTGAAAGACTACTTATTATTTTATATATCAATATGTGTTATTTTCTTCTCTAATGTGACTGTAGATATCTTATAGGCGATGTAGATGTGTTTATGTGTAGTGTATATCTAACACCTCTTTAGTGCTCTCATTATTTTCATAACAAGCTAGCAACAACAGTACAGTCTCAACAGTTTTTTTTTTTGTATTTATAATCAAGTAGCAGATACCACTTTTCTCCCAGTTTGGTTACAAATGCAAAGGTGAGAGGAAAATGCATTATATGATTTGTAAGTTCCTTAGTTTTTATTCAGCAACTACCACTACATAGTAATCAAGTTTCATCGTTATTTAGTTTTGAACACCCAAGGTTCAAAATTTTGATGTTACTTACAAAAAAGTTGTTGGGGAATTGTGGTATGTAAGGTTTATGGTAATAAGAAAAGGCGTCATAAGTTTTAGATTATACACACATAACCAAAAACTATTAAACGGGTCATCTTCATTGAACGAGTTAAATGATCAGTTTTATCAAATGAGTCATCTTCTTTGAAAAAAAATATATATTCTTTGTTGATGTGGCAGGTAATCATCTGGGTTCAATGAAAGAGATTAAAGGCGGGTTCACTTGCGGTTGAAATATGCAGGTAAGGGTTCACTTAATTGTTATAATATATTGGTGTTAAAGATGTGTTTTTAGAATCTTGATTAGGGAATGGTTGATGGGTTTTTTGTTATTTCACTTGCACATGAAAGGAAACAACTGTTACTAATTGATGCTTGCATATTTCAATCTGGCAGCCGGCAGGTGAATTAGAAAAAGATGCCAAAAAGCCATGGTGAAAATTATCTTGCCCTCACAGGACCTCTGCCAGACTTGACTTAATGCGCTTCTGCTATCCCTTGTAGATTAGGTGCCGGTGTTGTGTAATGGGCCTGTTGTCATGCTCTCGATAATCTTTTCGGCGAACTCTATTGATGTTTTTAAACATTATTAAGCTTTGCATTTTTCGGATGTTAAAGCCTCCGTTGTGTACATGTTCAATTTGTTTTAACACGCCGCAGCGCGGCGGCAAGAATAGTAGTTACATGTAAAAACAAAATGGACTATATGAAAATCTTCCCTCATCATTGTCAACCGAAGTAGATTGATGGTCTCCATGTGCTCTTTTTTCCATTGGTTAGTTACAACTTACAGGACTTCACTTCTGTTGTTTTTTTTTTCAAATTAAATTTAAATAATCTCAGCTTTCTTAATTTGACCCATAATAATTCTAACTCAGTTATTGGCTGATAATAATTCGTACTGATCCACCTTTGGCCGATAATAGTCTGCGTTAAATATAGCTTAACGGAGTTAAGTTTCTTTTTTCCGAATTACAAACGGATGTTTTAGGACTTTTGATTAAAATGAGGATAGGAGTTGATTATGTAAAATTTAACTCGAAATACTGCCCCAAACGACGAAACGGTGCTTCAATTCGGGTGTTTAAACGTCTAATTAACAAAAATCAAGTCGTTTGAAGCATCATTTCGAGGTAAGTTTTACATAAATCGACTCGTATCCTCGTTCTGATTAAACTTCATAAAACATTAGTTTGTAATTTGGAAAAAGCTTAATTCCGTTAAGCTATTTTTAACGGAGGACTATTATTGACCAAAAGTGAACCAGTTCGGATTATTATCAGTCAATAACTGAGTTAGGATTATGATCGGAAAAATTGAGAAAGCTGAGATTATTTAAATCCAATTTGCCTTTTTTAATGCCAAGAACCACGTGCCAACCACCGTGACACCGGAAGCTGTGGCCAAGGTCGACTAATCGACCACCGCCAGCCCCTTGGCTATCCCAGATGCGCGGAAACCCAACTTCCACCCCCCGAAGGCACGACAATGGTGGACTAATCGCTAAAACCTCGCCTCCCATCCAAGACGAATCGGCACCACTCGTATTCACCCATCACCTGGATGCCGCAGAAAATACTGGGGAGAGTGGGGGTCGAACCTGTATTACAAGAAACACCAAATCTTTCCTCAACCACTCCACCAGTACCTTATTGGCACTCACACTTCACTTCTCTTTTACCTTTGTGTTTTATCCGTTTATGATCCATATAAACTTCTTACTTGTTAAAAAAATTATAACCATACCTATTACATGTACGTAAAAATCGAGATAAATTCAATAGCGGAATCAGGACTTCATTGTTGGAACAAAGTTTGACGACTATAGTTAAAAGGTCTTAACTCGCATTTTCGTCATGTAGATCGGTAGATGATCAACGTTCAAAAGAGTAAAAAAATGTTCTAGTTAATACATTGTAGTCAATGGTTTATGTAGGATCGTTTTCAGACCCGAACGAGTCGATCAGAAGAGTTTATCTCAACACGAATAGCGGAAACAGACGTGTAGAGTTCAATTCAGCAAGATTCACACTTTAAACTGTTGTATGATTGATTTGATAACGTTTTACAACCTGACAACACTTCGGCAGCACTTCGTTGCACAAACCGGAAAGTTACAAATGAAATGGACATGAGAGGTATTTATAGGTGAAGCTATTCCGTTTGAAAGTGGCATGACATGCTTCAAACGGAATGGCACTCCTCAAACGGAATTAGCTCAAACACATCTAAAACCTACCCTATTTCTAGTATAATGTGCCCTAAACCTTCTGAATACAAACAAGACTCGATACAAGACGAAGTCGACAGACGTATGCACCAACAGACTCCCCCTCGAATGTTGACGAGTCTTCAGTGTCGAGTCTTCGCATCTTCAGTCTTTATCAGTCCTCTCGAACTCTTTGAAGTATCTGACGCTGTAAGAATCCTCAAATCTCCTCTCTTCTTTTTTTTCATCAGCACCAATACATTCCTTCCTTTAGGTGTCTTCAGACTCCCCCTTTCGATATGCTGGGATCGCAGCCCGGCTTGTTAAAATCACAGAGTCCTCAGGTATCGAAACCTGACTCTCTATCATCTATCCAAGATCACCTAGCTCTTATCCTGCACATACTCTACCCAAAAATAAATTTTCTGATGATAACTTGTAAAAACAATCTCACTATCTACTGAACCACTTGCAGGAATTATACAATCAAAAAATGATTTTACAATGTAGATCTCTGATGAAAACACTTGAAGAAATATCATTTTTCTTATCAAGACAACACACTCTCCCAAACCATTTGTTCATCATGTCTAGCACTCGGAATTTTGAAAATTAGCTCTCCAACACCAGTTGTCGAAAATCTTTTTGAATTTTTCAAAATTTATGATAAAACACACTAAAATCTTTTTGGATTTTTGAATGTAATGAAATGCAGAGAAGAAATATTTACATAAAATATTTTTGTGAGTTTATGTAAGAGGATCATATCAGTTTCTGAGACAAATCACCAACACAGTTAAGCTTTAATCATTTTAAGTTCTAAACGATTTACTTAGATTGTCAGTATACTGGTCCATTTAAATTCTCACACAAAGTTCAACTGTTTCGAGATACGAGATTAATGTCTTAAGCACTTAAACTCAATCGCGTGTCCCACCTCAGAATATACTCCCGTATCCAGATCCCAATATTCAGTCTTACAGGTGAGTATACCTAGATGATATCTGTAAGGGGTTAAATTGCGAAGAAACGTGAGAGCTCAGGTCAGAACTTCCGTTCAGCAGAGAGATGACAGCTTCGACTTTTGGTGGGTCCCCTTTAGAGGTTCTTTTGTATTACAACAGCAATGACTATCAATTTTATTGTTTCATCAATTTGCTGAGGGTGGCGCTATATTTCAAGCAAACAGAAAGTATTCTCCGGGGACTAGGCCATTGCTTCCGCAAAATCAGAAGTCCAAGGATAATACCCCAGATATCACTGAGTATAAAGACCTAGTATCTCAGAAAGAGGGACCTTTCAAACAAGATTTCGGGGGTTACCCATATATCCGAGAGATGTTTCCCCACGATATAAGTAAGTTTGAAATTTAGGTTTATATCTCGTTACAATTTACTAAATGTTTTTGTCATTTTATCAAATTCTTTGTCAAAGAAGAGGAAATGATAGTACATCAGTGGACTATCACAACATGCTAAAGAATTGAAAAGTAAAAATGTGATAAACGGTCTCACTGATGATGTGTCAGTAGGTTTTTGCACAATTAGTAGATTGTGACGAGATATAAACCTAAATTCAAACTTGCTTAATTCGTGGGTAACATCTCTCGGATATATGGGTAACCCCCGAAATCTAGTTTGAAAGGTCCCTCTTTCTGAGATACTAGGTCTTTATACTCAGTGATATCTGGGGTATTATCCCGGGACTTCTGATTTTGCGGAAGCAATGGCCTAGTCCCCGGAGAATACTTTCTGCTTGCTTGAAATATAGCGCCGCCCTCAGCAAATTGATGAAACAATAAAATTGATAGTCACTGCTGTTGTAATACAAAAGATCCTCTAAAGGGGACCCACCCAAGTCGAACCGTCATCTCTTTGCTGAACGGAAGTTCTGACTTGAGCTCTCATGGTTTCGTACAATAATTTATTCCCTTACAGATATCATCTGTGGTATACTCACCTGTAAGACTGAATATTGGGATCTGAATATGGGAGTATATTCTGAGGTGGGACACGCGATTGAGTTTAAGTGTTTAAGACATTAATCTCGTTTCTCGAAGCAGTTGAACTTTGTGTGAAACTTCGGGTTTTCCCGAGCAACCTCATTTGTTTAGCTATATGTGTACGTGTATTATTAAATGAAGATTTGCGAAATGTCTTGAAGTATTATGTGATGCTTGTATTAAACTATGTGTACATAATATATATATATATATATGTGTGTACGTACAATGTATGGGCGAATATGTTTTAGCAAACCAAACCGAAACCCCCCTCTTGTACACTATGGACTACCAACCTACCTAGCCCATCAACTTAAGGACCCGACTCGAGACCACTCGGTCTCGAGTGAACAGTGACAAATGGGCCGGATGGGCCGCAACCTTCCTTAGCCCACTCGGAACCCACTTGGGGTGCATCACCTCCTATTTAAGCCTAAAACCCTCACACACACACTCTCTTTTACACTCTATCTCACCCTATCTCACTAAGACCCTAACAACACACCCTCTCCTCTCCTCTCCCTCTCTCGGATCAAACCGGTGATAACCAAAGGGGCTCTCGGATCATCTCGGATTAGCTTGAGATCATCACTCGGAACTTAGTCCATCAATCCCTCCTACCCTTTCATCTAGCCGGTTAGTTCCCTTGTAGTGTTGGTCAAAAATGATGATTTATGAATACATTTGATTGTTGGATATTTGAATGGGTATGTGGCTTATTAGGTAATAAATTTGTTTTGCTTGCTTGATTTATTAAGTGATGAATGAGATGTGAACCATTGCACCTTGAATGATTAATGATGCTTATCACCATCCGATTCATGATGAATATTGTGTTTAATGATTGTCTCGATATTTAGAAAGTATGTCACATAATTCTTGTTAGCAAATTTAGTGTTTTATGTGTAGAACTAAGGATATATGTGCATGCTTTGAAGATTAGGATGAATGATAAAAACTCTAGTGTTGGAATACATGAACAAGTGTGAATATTTGAATGTGATTTGAACATGATGAAAACCCTAATGATGAACTTGTTGAATATGACATGAATATTTGAAATATTGTGTGTTTGATCCATTTTTATCAAATATTAGACAACAAAACATGTTTATGGGATTCTATTGGCTAGTACACAATTACATGAAATTGCAAGATTATTGGTTAGTACACCAGATGTTCTAGAAGGATTTTATGTGCACGTTTGCGAGTCAAGACATCCGGTTGCGACTCGAGATCGCATGGTTACGACTCGAGACCATACGTGACAACTCGAGACCAGACGAAGCAGACATCAGGGACTTTAAAGTCATCAAGGTCTCGACTCGAGACCCCGTGATCTCGACTCGAGACGGGACTCGAAGACACCTGAGATTGCGACTCACACCAGCACTACTCGAGACCACTCCGCTACAACCCGAGACCGTTCGGTTGCGACTCGAGACCTCTCGGTCTCGACTCGAGATCACCTTGTCTCGAGTGGGCTGCTTGTCTCCGTCATTGGGCCAAAAATATGTGAACTGTGCATACCGTTCTATTGTTTACATAAATTGGCCGAAACGGGTCAAACATTATCATTTTTGTCTCAAAATCCAGAATGTGTTTAGTAAACCCATATTATACAAGTCTTCAAACTTGTCGGGTCAAAATTCACATTCCATCCGGTCTTCGCTTAATCGTGCGTAAACCGTGTCATCCTTAAAACTAACCGGTCTAGGCTTAGGCTTAAATAAAGACCCGTTAGAAATCTAATAGGTTATTATAAACCTTTGTTCCAGATTAGGAGCACCAGTAAAAGATACTTGCATTTTTCTTGATTGTGATTGATACTTATTCAGGTAAATACTCTTTGGCTTATTTTCCCTATACGGGCTTGGGTTACGGTATATAAAATACCGCTTGATCGGGCATTAAATCCTCCACCGTTGCGTGGGTAGTTGGAATAATTTAATTGGCTCGTTTAAACAGTCTTGTTCACTTAAGGCCTTTGGGGGGTTAATTGACCATGTTCCGGATATCCTTGGCATCATCTTACGAGATGGCCACGACCTGAGTACGGGGTGTAGGCATACACCTGTCGGTATATAACTCTTTATTGTGGTGGGTCCATTGATCTTTAGCCCGGACTAGATCCGGGCCACTGAACGCAAGTAACATGTAATTCGTTCACATGATTATTATATTAAATAATTGACCTAAGTTAATAAAAATGTTTTGTGCCTTGTGCATTTAAATCAATTTTCAACCTTTTCAAAATGAGTCAGTCGAATTGTATTTACCAGTGTAAACTGACGTATTTTTCGCAAAAAGATTAAGTGCATGTACTACACGTAATAGGCTGGCAGGCTTCTAGAGCGTCCACAATAGGTCTCGCAGCTTGGACGACAAATAAACTGTTGAACAATTATCCTATTTTATTTCGATCCGCCTGTGGATCCGTTTCAACTACTTGTGATAATTAATATTACATTTTATTTAAAAGTTGAAATGAATCTATCCTTTTGCTTCCGCTGTGCATTATTATATTGTGTTGCTTGTCTATGATGATACCAACTACGTCACGATACCCCACCGGGCCCACCGGTGACACGTGGTAAATAGGGGTGTGACAGCTACAACCCGAGACCGTTCGGTTGCGACTCGAGACCTCTCGGTCTCGACTCGAGATCACCTTGTCTCGAGTGGGCTGCTTGTCTCCGTCATTGGGCCAAAAATATGTGAACTGTGCATACCGTTCTATTTGGATTATGTGATGCTGCTTACTGTTAGTATGGTTAGATAGGATAGGCCCAATGACACTTATGATTTGTATGATAGGTGTTGACGTTTACTGTTTAAACTGAGTATTAGAATAGGCTCGATAACTTGCTGGATACTTATATGTCATGCATGCAATGTGTTAGCTATGTGTAGAATATACGTGATCGTCCTGCACCCGAACCTGACCTATACTGGTAACCATTTAGGACGGAGTGACCAGCATACTTAACCAAGTAAACTAAACTGCCGAGCAACCTAAGGTGAGTTCACACACTAAAAGCATGCGTCCCAGGGAGGGACACGAACCAACAAAATAATGTTTTCAAACCAATAATTTCCAGGGAATATGCAAACGGTACTCTTGTACTACTACATCCGGGGGAGATACGTTTGGGTATTATTTATAAATCACAACTAGCAACACTAAACGAATCTCTATCACATTAAGTCCCTGCTTATAGTACCGATTAATCGCCGGGGGCGAACGGGTTATTAGTTGATAGCGCTATTAGGTTTGACAACCTCACACCGTGACCAGGGGAGATCGGGCGTGAACTATAGACCTTGCATCTCGGTCAATGACGATAGACATTGACCTGGGGCACCAAATCTTCTCGTCAACAGTTTCGGTAATTCAAGTTTAGTAGCTTTCATATGGGGTAGCTCCCCATGACGTGATTATAAATGCTTTACCTAAACAACCTACATCTTCTTTTGAAAAGCTAAAACTGGACATCTCGTGAACTCGCCAACTTTTCTGTTGACACCCTACTGCATGCTTTGCAGGTAATCAGTGAATCAGGAGCTTGCAGCTTGGGGATATGTAGTGGTCGTCTTAACCCGTGTGTTGGGTTTCAAATAATCTTGAACAATGAACTTTGTTTTGAAACTGTTTGATTTATGCTTCCGCTGTTTGTTTAAACTACCACTTGAACTTAAACTCTTAGAACTTTAAAAATATGGTGTTTACTAACTACTGTGGTTGGTGAATACTTTTGCTGTTAATCAATGCTCAGTATAATTGGTGGCTGGATCCTGGTCAGTCACGCCTCCAAGCGGTAGTACTCCGCAAGTGGATTTTGGGGGTGTGACAGATTGGTATCAGAGCCATTGGTTATAGTGAACTTGGTTTTAAAAAGAAGAGTCTTTTTGAGAAAAACCAGACTATAACCCGTGACTCGTGACGACACTACACTCCAAGGGCAAGACTCAGCATACTAGACCTCATAGCTCGGGCTTGTGTTTACTTGTTTGTTTATCTTCTGTTGACTGCTCTATTATACATACTAGTGTGCCTAATTAGATAGAAACGCATCCCTCTTCTATCTCATTCTCATTACGTCACGACATCACTCTCATACTGTGTTATCTGGTTATGAAGACAATGAGTGGACGCGGAAGAGGAAACGTTAACATGACTCAGGCTCAATTCACTAACTTGCTCAACACGGTGGCTGCAGCTTTCGCAGCTCACCCTGGAGGTAAATTCGTTACTTTAGGATGTTTAGATCCTACCCCCGCATCGTCTCTTCACCTCTAAACCTATTCGCTCCACTTCTCACAACAGGTCAGCAAGCGCCTGCGCAACCACGTGTTTGTACCTTCAAAACCTTCATGGATGGCAAGCCTCTCCCTTTCAACGGCACTGAGGGTGCCATAGGCCTTCTGCACTGGATTGAAAAGGCTGAAGCTGTCTTTGTTGTCTGCGAGTGTCCCCCTGCTAACTGGGTTAAGTTCGCGACTGGTACGCTTGAAGGAAACGCGCTTTCCTGGTGGAAAGCGCAGATTCAGATGCTTGGTCTGGAAACTGCTAATGCTACTGCTTGGGAAGATTTCAAAGACATGATCAAAGAGGAGTACTGTCACAGGGATGACATCCACAAACTCGAGAATGAGTACTATGCGCTCAAGATGGTTGGGTCAGAGATTGAGACCTACACCAAGCAGTCCAACGACTATGCTGCACTTTGCCCAAACATGTCCCGACCTATGTATCGAAGGATCGAATTGTACATCAAAGGCTTGGTCCCAGAAATCCGGAGCCATGTGACCTCAGCCAACCTCAATACCATACAGCCCGTGGTTCGTCTTGCTCACAAACTCACCAATCAGGCTGTGGAAGAGGGCAAGTTGCCCAAGAGAATCAGTGCTACTGCTGGAACTTCTAATGACAACAAACGAAAGTGGGATGGAAACCAGGGTAAGGATGCTAACTCTACTCAGGCCCCGGCTCAGCAAAGGAAAACTGAAAATAACAAGGGCCCTCAGCAGCAGGGTGGCTATCAGGGCCATCTCCCCAAATGTAACAAGTGCAATCGACATCACAATGGGCCCTGTGCGAAGAACAAGTGCCAGCGGTGCAACAAGATGGGACATGAGGCCAAGGATTGTAGGAGCCCTCATCCCGCAAGGCAAAATCAACCACAGCAGCAGCAGCATCATGGGAACATCAAGGGTTGTTTCCAGTGCGGAGCTGAGGGGCACATTAAGAAGAATTGTCCTCAGTTAAACCAGAATAACCCCAATCAGGGTGCGGGAAATAACAACAACAACGCCCACAATGCTGGGAATGGTGCAAGAGGAAGGGCTTTTGTGATTGGAGCTGGAGAAGCAAGGAATGACCCCAACGTTGTAGCGGGTAAGTTCCCACTTAATTATCGTTATGTTTCCGTACTATTTGATTCCGGAGCAGATGATAGTTATGTATCCCTACGTATTAGTAAGAAACTTAAGTCCACCCTTACGCCGTTAAGCTCTAAGCACATCGTCGAAATGGCTAATGGTAGAAACCTCGAGGCCTCACACATAATTCGTAACTGTAAATTAGAGTTGTCTGGTCAGACATTCCGCATCGATCTCTTCCCCATCATTCTTGGAAGCTTCGACGTCATTGTTGGTATGGATTGGTTATCCAAACATCGAGCTGAAATCCTCTGCCAAGAGAAAGCTATTCGCATTCCCCGTCCCCCTGGCGAACCTCTTATAGTTCAAGGCGACAAGAGCGGAGAAGTCACAGGCATCATTTCATTCTTAAAGGCCCAGAAGTGTCTACAAAAGGGGCACACCGCTATCTTAGCACTCGTTGCTGACACACAGAAAATGGAAAACAGGATTGAAGATTTTCCAGTCGTACGCGACTATCCTGAGGTATTCCCGGAAGAACTACCTGGACTCCCTCCTCACCGTCAGGTCGAATTCCAAATCGAGTTAGCTCCCGGAGCAGCACCTATAGCTCGTGCACCTTATCGTCTAGCTCCCGCGGAACTCAAGGAACTCTCTACTCAACTACAAGAACTTTTGGACAAAGGTTTTATCCGTCCTAGCTCATCACCCTGGGGAGCCCCAGTGCTCTTCGTCAGAAAGAAAGATGGCACATTCCGAATGTGCATTGATTACCGCGAACTAAACAAGGTTACCATCAAGAATCGTTATCCACTTCCCCGTATCGACGACCTGTTCGACCAGCTGCAAGGGTCGAGCTATTATTCCAAGATCGATCTGCGATCGGGTTATCACCAGCTGAGAGTCCGTGATGAGGACATCTCTAAGACTGCTTTTAGAACCCGCTATGGTCACTACGAATTCCTTGTTATGCCTTTCGGAATGACCAACGCACCGGCGATCTTCATGGATCTCATGAACCGAGTATGCAAACCCTACCTCGACAAGTTCGTGATTGTGTTTATTGACGACATCTTAATCTACTCGAAGAGCCAAGAGGAGCATGAACGACACCTGCGTCTTATTCTCGAACTTCTTCGCAATGAGCAACTGTACGCCAAATTCTCGAAATGTGATTTCTGGCTTAGAGAAGTCCATTTCCTTGGGCACATCGTCAATCAGGAAGGGATTCATGTCGACCCCGCTAAGGTCGAATCCATTAAGAATTGGCCTATACCTAAGACTCCGACCGAAGTCCGCCAATTCTTGGGATTGGCAGGATACTATCGAAGATTCATCAAGGGATTTTCTAAGATCGCTCAACCACTTACGACCCTCACTCAGAAGGGAGTTGCTTACAAATGGAGCAATGCTCAGGAATCTGCCTTCCAGGAACTAAAGAAAAATCTGTGTAGTGCTCCTATTCTTTCCTTACCTGAAGGTACCGACGACTTTGTTGTTTACTGCGATGCTTCTATTCAAGGGCTTGGTTGCGTGTTGATGCAACGCGAGAAGGTTATTGCTTACGCTTCATGACAACTCAAGATCCACGAACGGAACTACACGACGCATGACTTAGAATTTGGAGCTGTGGTCTTCGCGCTCAAGCTTTGGAGACACTACTTGTACGGCACCAAGTGCACGATTTACACTGATCACAAGAGTCTCCAGCACATAATGGAACAAAAGGAGTTGAATATGCGGCAACGCCGCTGGGTCGAACTCCTAAATGACTACGAGTGTGCAATTAAATATCATCCAGGCAAGGCTAATGTGGTAGCCGATGCCCTCAGCAGAAAGGAGACCAAACCCAAACGTGTTCGTGCCTTACAGCTCACTATCCACTCGAATCTCCCTAATCAGATCCGAAACGCTCAGGCTGAAGCATTGAAAGCCGAGAATATCAGGGCTGAGTCCCTACGAGGATCGAGACAACGTTTAGAACAAAAAGAAGATGACGCTTACAATGTAAACGGGCGTATATGGGTCCCACTCTATGGAAATTTGCGTGAGCTTGTGATGGACGAAGCCCATAAGTCCCGTTACTCAGTACATCCGGGTTCGGATAAGATGTACCACGACTTGAGGACTACTTATTGGTGGCCTGGCATGAAGGCCCACATAGCAGCCTATGTCAGAAAATGTCTAACTTGTGCAAGAATCAAGGCGGAGTATCAGAAACCATCAGGCCTACTCCAACAACCAGAAATCCCACAGTGGAAATGGGAGCAAATTTCCATGGATTTTGTTACCGGCTTGCCTAGGTCTCAACGCGGAAATGACACCATTTGGGTGATAGTAGATCGATTAACTAAATCTGCCCACTTCTTGGCTATTAAAGAGACGGACAAGTTCTCCACCTTAGCAGAGGTATACTTAAAAGAAGTGGTTTCGAAACACGGAGTGCCAACCTCTATTATTTCCGATCGGGACGCGCGTTTTACTTCTGAGTTGTGGCAAGCCATGCACAAATCTTTTGGCTCGCGTTTAGACATGAGCACCGCTTATCATCCGCAAACGGATGGGCAATCGGAACGCACCATCCAAACCCTCGAAGACATGCTTAGGGCATGTGTGATCGATTTTGGCAAGAATTGGGAGAAGCACCTACCGTTAGTGGAATTCTCCTACAACAACAGCTACCACACCAGCATACAAGCGGCACCCTTTGAGGCATTGTACGGTCGTAAATGCCGATCACCCCTCTGCTGGGCGGAGGTTGGTGACAGCCAGATCACAGGCCCGGAACATGTAGTTGACACCACAGAAAAGATTGCCCATATTAGGCAACGCATGGCGGCAACACGTGACCGTCAGAAGAGATACGCGGATAAGGATAGAAAGCCTCTAGAGTTCCAGATTGGAGAACGGGCTCTACTCAAAGTCTCACCCTGGAAGGGTGTGGTTCGTTTTGGAAAATGGGGCAAGCTTAACCCGCGATATGTCGGACCCTTTGAAATTACCGAAAAGATCGGTAAGGCCGCTTACAGATTGAATCTGCCTGAAGAACTGAGTGCTGTGCACAACGTCTTCCACGTGTCTAATCTGAAGAAGTGTCTGTCAGATGAAACACTCATCATTCCTTTCAAAGAACTCACTATTGACGAACAACTACACTTTACAGAGGAACCAATTGAGATCACAGATCGTGAGATCAAAACCCTCAAACGTAGCCAGATACCTCTCGTGCGAGTTCGTTGGAACTCACGCCGTGGCCCAGAGTTTACCTGGGAGCGGGAAGACCAGATGAAGCACAAGTATCCCCAGCTGTTCCCAAATGAAACTCCCAGCGCTGAAGCTACCACCGAATTTCGGGACGAAATTCCAAACTAACGGGGGGATGATGTGACACCCCGTTGAAACACTCTCACTCATACCAGCTTGTCAGTGGTTGCCTTAACTTTCGGGACGAAAGTTCTTAAAACTTGGGGATAATGTGACACTTCGGGTTTTCCCGAGCAACCTCATTTGTTTAGCTATATGTGTACGTGTATTATTAAATGAAGATTTGCGAAATGTCTTGAAGTATTATGTGATGCTTGTATTAAACTATGTGTACATAATATATATATATATATATATATATGTGTGTACGTACAATGTATGGGCGAATATGTTTTAGCAAACCAAACCGAAACCCCCCTCTTGTACACTATGGACTACCAACCTACCTAGCCCATCAACTTAAGGACCCGACTCGAGACCACTCGGTCTCGAGTGAACAGTGACAAATGGGCCGGATGGGCCGCAACCTTCCTTAGCCCACTCGGAAACCCACTTGGGGTGCATCACCTCCTATTTAAGCCTAAAACCCTCACACACACTCTCTTTTACACTCTATCTCACCCTATCTCACTAAGACCCTAACAACACACCCTCTCCTCTCCTCTCCCTCTCTCGGATCAAACCGGCGATAACCAAAGGGGCTCTCGGATCATCTCGGATTAGCTTGAGATCATCACTCGGAACTTAGTCCATCAATCCCTCCTACCCTTTCATCTAGCCGGTTAGTTCCCTTGTAGTGTTGGTCAAAAATGATGATTTATGAATACATTTGATTGTTGGATATTTGAATGGGTATGTGGCTTATTAGGTAATAAATTTGTTTTGCTTGCTTGATTTATTAAGTGATGAATGAGATGTGAACCATTGCACCTTGAATGATTAATGATGCTTATCACCATCCGATTCATGATGAATATTGTGTTTAATGATTGTCTCGATATTTAGAAAGTATGTCACATAATTCTTGTTAGCAAATTTAGTGTTTTATGTGTAGAACTAAGGATATATGTGCATGCTTTGAAGATTAGGATGAATGATAAAAACTCTAGTGTTGGAATACATGAACAAGTGTGAATATTTGAATGTGATTTGAACATGATGAAAACCCTAATGATGAACTTGTTGAATATGACATGAATATTTGAAATATTGTGTGTTTGATCCATTTTTATCAAATATTAGACAACAAAACATGTTTATGGGATTCTATTGGCTAGTACACAATTACATGAAATTGCAAGATTATTGGTTAGTACACCAGATGTTCTAGAAGGATTTTATGTGCACGTTTGCGAGTCAAGACATCCGGTTGCGACTCGAGATCGCATGGTTACGACTCGAGACCATACGTGACAACTCGAGACCAGACGAAGCAGACATCAGGGACTTTAAAGTCATCAAGGTCTCGACTCGAGACCCCGTGATCTCGACTCGAGACGGGACTCGAAGACACCTGAGATTGCGACTCACACCAGCACTACTCGAGACCACTCCGCTACAACCCGAGACCGTTCGGTTGCGACTCGAGACCTCTCGGTCTCGACTCGAGATCACCTTGTCTCGAGTGGGCTGCTTGTCTCCGTCATTGGGCCAAAAATATGTGAACTGTGCATACCGTTCTATTGTTTACATAAATTGGCCGAAACGGGTCAAACATTATCATTTTTGTCTCAAAATCCAGAATGTGTTTAGTAAACCCATATTATACAAGTCTTCAAACTTGTCGGGTCAAAATTCACATTCCATCCGGTCTTCGCTTAATCGTGCGTAAACCGTGTCATCCTTAAAACTAACCGGTCTAGGCTTAGGCTTAAATAAAGACCCGTTAGAAATCTAATAGGTTATTATAAACCTTTGTTCCAGATTAGGAGCACCAGTAAAAGATACTTGCATTTTTCTTGATTGTGATTGATACTTATTCAGGTAAATACTCTTTGGCTTATTTTCCCTATACGGGCTTGGGTTACGGTATATAAAATACCGCTTGATCGGGCATTAAATCCTCCACCGTTGCGTGGGTAGTTGGAATAATTTAATTGGCTCGTTTAAACAGTCTTGTTCACTTAAGGCCTTTGGGGGGTTAATTGACCATGTTCCGGATATCCTTGGCATCATCTTACGAGATGGCCACGACCTGAGTATGGGGTGTAGGCATACACCTGTCGGTATATAACTCTTTATTGTGGTGGGTCCATTGATCTTTAGCCCGGACTAGATCCGGGCCACTGAACGCAAGTAACATGTAATTCGTTCACATGATTATTATATTAAATAATTGACCCAAGTTAATAAAAATGTTTTGTGCCTTGTGCATTTAAATCAATTTTCAACCTTTTCAAAATGAGTCAGTCGAATTGTATTTACCAGTGTAAACTGACGTATTTTTCCCAAAAAGATTAAGTGCAGGTACTACACGTAATAGGCTGGCAGGCTTCTAGAGCGTCCACAATAGGTCTCGCAGCTTGGACGACAAATAAACTGTTGAACAATTATCCTATTTTATTTCGATCCGCCTGTGGATCCGTTTCAACTACTTGTGATAATTAATATTACATTTTATTTAAAAGTTGAAATGAATCTATCCTTTTGCTTCCGTTGTGCATTATTATATTGTGTTGCTTGTCTATGATGATACCAACTACGTCACGATACCCCACCGGTGACACGTGGTAAATAGGGGTGTGACAGCTACAACCCGAGACCGTTCGGTTGCGACTCGAGACCTCTCGGTCTCGACTCGAGATCACCTTGTCTCGAGTGGGCTGCTTGTCTCCGTCATTGGGCCAAAAATATGTGAACTGTGCATACCGTTCTATTTGGATTATGTGATGCTGCTAACTGTTAGTATGGTTGGATAGGATAGGCCCAATGACACTTATGATTTGTATGATAGGTGTTGACGTTTACTGTTTAAACTGCTGAGTATTAGAATAGGCTCGATAACTTGCTGGATACTTATATGTCATGCATGCAATGTGTTAGCTATGTGTAGAATATACGTGATCGTCCTGCACCCGAACCTGACCTATACTGGTAACCATTTAGGACGGAGTGACCAGCATACTTAACCAAGTAAACTAAACTGCCGAGCAACCTAAGGTGAGTTCACACACTAAAAGCATGCGTCCCAGGGAGGGACACGAACCAACAAAATAATGTTTTCAAACCAATAATTTCCGGGGAATATGCAAACGGTACTCTTGTACTACTACATCCGGGGGAGATACGTTTGGGTATTATTTATAAATCACAACTAGCAACACTAAACGAATCTCTATCACATTAAGTCCCTGCTTATAGTACCGATTAATCGCCGGGGGCGAACGGGTTATTAGTTGATAGCGCTATTAGGTTTGACAACCTCACACCTTGACCAGGGGAGATCGGGCGTGAACTATAGACCTTGCATCTCGGTCAATGACGATAGACATTGACCTGGGGCACCAAATCTTCTCGTCAACAGTTTCGGTAATTCAAGTTTAGTAGCTTTCATATGGGGTAGCTCCCCATGACGTGATTATAAATGCTTTACCTAAACAACCTACATCTTCTTTTGAAAAGCTAAAACTGGACATCTCGTGAACTCGCCAACTTTTCTGTTGACACCCTACTGCATGCTTTGCAGGTAATCAGTGAATCAGGAGCTTGCAGCTTGGGGATATGTAGTGGTCGTCTTAACCCGTGTGTTGGGTTTCAAATAATCTTGAACAATGAACTTTGTTTTGAAACTGTTTGATTTATGCTTCCGCTGTTTGTTTAAACTACCACTTGAACTTAAACTCTTAGAACTTTAAAAATATGGTGTTTACTAACTACTGTGGTTGGTGAATACTTTTGCTATTAATCAATGCTCAGTATAATTGGTGGCTGGATCCTGGTCAGTCACGCCTCCAAGCGGTAGTACTCCGCAAGTGGATTTTGGGGGTGTGACACTTTGTGTGAGAATTTTAAGTGGATCAGTATACTGACAATCTAAGTGAATCGTTTAGAACTTAAAATGTTTAAAGCTTAACGGTGTTGGTGATTTGTCTCATAAACTGATATGATCCTCTTACACAAACTCACAAAAATATTGTCTGTAAATATTTCTTCTCTGCATTTCATTACATTCAAAAATCCAAAAAGATTTTAGTGTGTTTTAGCATAAATTTTGAAAAATTCAAATAGATTTTCGACAACTGGTGTTGAAGAGCTAATTTTCAAAATTCCGAGTGCTAGACATGATGAACAAATGGTTTGGGAGAGTGTGTTGTCTTGATAAGAAAAATGATATTTCTTCAAGTGTTTTCATTAGAGATCTACATTGTAAAATCATTTTTTGATTGTATAATTCCTGCAAGTGGTTCAGTAGATGGTGAGATTGTTTTTACAAGTTATCATCAGAAAATTTATTTTTGGGTAGAGTATGTGCAGGATAAGAGCTAGATGATCTTGGATAGATGATAGAGAGTCAGGTTCCGATACCTGAGGACTCTGTGATTTTAACAAGCCAGGCTGCGATCCCAGCATATCGAAAGGGGGAGTCTGAAGACATCTAAAGGAAGGAATGTATTGGTGCTGATGAAAAAGAGAAGAGAGGAGATTTGAGGATACTTACAGCGTCAGATACTTCAAAGAGTTCGAGACGACTGATAAAGACTGAAGATGCGAAGACTCGACACTGAAGACTCGTCAACATTCGAGGGGGAGTCTGTTGGTGCATACGTCTGTCGACTTCGTCTTGTATCGAGTCTTGTTTGTATTCAAAAGGTTTAGGGCACATTATACGAGAAATAGGGTAGGTTTTAGATGTGTTTGAGCTAATTCCGTTTGAGGAGTGCCATTCCGTTTGAGGAGTGCCATTCCGTTTGAAGCATGTCGTGCCACTTTCAAACGGAATAGCTCCTCCTATATATACCTTTCATGTCTAGTTCATTTGTAACTTTCCGGTTTGTGCAACGAAGTGCTGCCGAAGTGTTGTCAGGTTGTAAAACGTCATCAAATCAATCATACAACAGTTTATAGTGTGAATCTAGCTGAATTGAACTCTACACGTCTGTTTCCGCCTTTCGTATAGAGATAAACTTCTAGGATCGTTTTCAGACCCGAACGAGTCGATCAGAAGAGTTTATCTCAACACGAAAGGCAGAAACAGACGTGTAGAGTTCAATTCAGCAAGATTCACACTTTAAACTGTTGTATGATTGATTTGATAATGTTTCACAACCTGACAACACTTCGGCAGCACTTCGTTGCACTAACCGGAAAGTTACAAATGAAATGGACATGAGAGGTATTTATATGTGAAACTATTCCATTTGAAAGTGGCATAACATGCTTCAAACTGAATGGCACTCCTCAAACGGAATGACACTCCTCAAACGAAATTAGCTCAAACACATCTAAAACCTACCCTATTTCTCGTATAATGTGCCCTAAACCTTCTGAATACAAACAAGACTCGATACAAGACGAAGTCGACAGACGTATGCACCAACAGACTCCCCCTCGAATGTTGACGAGTCTTCAGTGTCGAGTCTTCGCATCTTCAGTCTTTATCAGTCCTCTCGAACTCTTTGAAGTATCTGACGCTGTAAGAATCCTCAAATCTCCTCTCTTCTGTTTTTCATCAGCACCAATACATTCCTTCCTTTAGGTGTCTTCAGACTCCCCCTTTCGATATGCTGGGATCGCAGCCTGGCTTGTTAAAATCACAGAGTCCTCAGGTATCGAAACCTGACTCTCTATCATCTATCCAAGATCACCTAGCTCTTATCCTGCACATACTCTACCCAAAAATAAATTTTCTGCTGATAACTTGTAAAAACAGTCTCACCATCTACTGAACCACTTGCAGGAATTATACAATCAAAAAATGATTTTACAATGTAGATCTCTGATGAAAACACTTGAAGAAATATCATTTTTCTTATCAAGACAACACACTCTCCCAAACCATTTGTTCATCATGTCTAGCACTCGGAATTTTGAAAATTAGCTCTCCAACACCAGTTGTCGAAAATATTTTTGAATTTTTCAAAATTTATGCTAAAACACACTAAAATCTTTTTAGATTTTTGAATGTAATGAAATGCAGAGAAGAAATATTTACATACAATATTTTTGTGAGTTTGTGTAAGAGGATCATATCAGTTTCTGAGACAAATCACTAACACCGTTAAGCTTTAATCATTTTAAGTTCTAAACGATTCACTTAGATTGTCAGGATACTGGTCCATTTAAATTCTCACACAAAGTTCAACTGCTTCGAGATACGATGTTAATGTCTTAAGTACTTAAACTCAATTGTGTGTCCCACCTCAGAATATACTCCCGTATCCAGATCCCAATATTCAGTCTTAGAGGTGAGTATACCACAGATGATATCTGTAAGGGGTTATATTGCGAAACCGTGAGAGCTCAGTTCGGAACTTCCGTTCAGCAGAGAGATGACGGCTCGACTTTTGGTGTGTCCCCTTTAGAGGATATTTTTTACAACAACATTGATTAGCAATTTTATTGTCTCATCATTTTATGCTGAGGGTGGCGCTATATTTCAAGCAAGCATAAAGTATTATCCGGGGACTAGGCCATTACTTCCGCAAAATCAGAAGTCCCGGGATAATACCCCAGATATCACTGAGCATAAAGACCTAGTATCTCAGAAAGAGGGACCTTTCAAACAAGATTTCGGGGGTTACCCATATATCCGAGAGATGTTTCCCCACGATATAAGCAAGTTTGGAATTTAGGTTTATATCTCGTCACAATCTACTAATTGTGCAAAAACCTACTGACACATCATCAGTGAGACCGTTTATCACATTTTTACTTTTCAATTCTTTAGCATGCTGTGATAGTCCACTGATGTACTATCATTTCCTATTCTTTGACACAAAACTCATTTTCCAAATTTTATCATATTTTTGGCTTTTTCAAATTTTCAAATGTGTTTGGATTTTCTGAAAATTTCTACTCCCCCTAAAATGCAAACACATTTAAAGAAATTTGAAAAAAAAATTTTGATACTCTACCTGTACAGTTTGTTTTCTAAAAAAATTGACAACCGATAACAAATCGCTTCAATTCGCCATCCACTTGGCATAAACAATCAGAACTCCCCCTTACAACAAACTATTTTCCCATTGATTTCAAAACACTTATGTTTGTTTTAATCAAATGGTTTTTTCGGAAAATAAATTTTGTTGAATGATTTTACCATTTATAGGTTAGGGGTTCATCATCTTGCTTCTCAATCAATCACTTGAATATATGGCCGAATCAAGTTCAAACTAATGACCTTGATTAACCACTTGTAGGAAAATGCAAGTACAACTTAATGTCCTTGATTTTACCACTTCTAAGTATAAACCTCTTCAACCACTAAAGGTTCACCTACCAATCATACCATTTGTAGAAAACTAACAATTTAAATGATATCACATGTACTTTACCATCTTTACCACTTGTAAGATTATCAACCAAGAAAGATAGATGCCGATTCCTGCTCCACTCGTACAAACCTGGGAGCTCCGGCAAGTCCAGAGACTTACTGTTCATAATATGTACCATCCCAGTCACAAACCAGGGATGGTTCAACTTTATCTTTCTTCATCTTCTTCTCATAAAACTCCTTCACTCCTGTTGGTGCACTACATCTGTCGACATCGTCTTGTATCGAGTCTTAGTCTAGCTAGAATAGATCAGGGCTCTTAGAATGAGATTTTGTGAGATAGTTAGAAGATTTCGCTTGAAGAATTGGATTTGTAAAGGTTTTCGCTTGAAGCCTCAAGCGAAATCAACATGTAACAATTTCGCTTCAGGTCATTCCAAGCGAAATCTCAATCTCTATATATAGGCATGTTGGTCAAGCGAAATTATAGAGTAACATTTGAGAGATTTCCATACCGAGGTGCTGCCGGTGTGAGAACTGATTGTAATTGTTGTCTAATCAATACAAATCAGTGTTAAAGTGAAGATTCAGCTGTTTACACATCAAATACTTGTTTTCCGCACCTGTATTTGATAGAATTCCTCTGAACCGACTCGTTCGGATCCACAAACCGATCCTACAATTGGTATCAGAGCCAGTTGAGGAGTTCTACAGGATTTTAGCTGAAATTGACATCGTTTTCTTACTTCTACATCTTCTTTTAACAGTTCAGAAAATTTTCACGGTCAAAATCATTTCAAATTCTCACGGATTGTTTTAAAATACAAGATAACAAATCCTTGAAAGTTTCACAGCAAAATTCAACCTAAAAGTGACTAAAATTAACCTCCGAATGGATTTCGCTTGAACGGATCAGATTTCAGTAGTGGATTTCGCTTGAAATTCCAAGTAAAACCTAACAATTTCGCTTCAAGGGTTTTCGCTTCAAAGATCAGTGGATTTCGCTTCAGAAATTTGTCACTTGAAAGTTTCGCTTGAACAATTTCGCTTCAGGGTTTTCGCTTCAAGTATTTCGCTTCAGGATTCTCAATTCATAAAGTTTTGCTTGAATCATTTCGCTTCAAAGATTTCGCTTCAACCAGTTTGACCAGTTCGCTTGAAAGTAATTGAAACATGGATAACGATTTTCACAACGCTTTTGCAACATCGCCTAGTTCATCTTCCATTGCTCAGAACATGAATTCAGAAAATGAAACGGGGACGACTCAGAAACCCCCGAAGCTAATGGGAATTGAAGAATACTACGGATGGAAAGATAGATTCGAAAACTGGGTGCAGGCAAATCATTTAAGATCATGGGAATGTATTCTGACAAAGTATACTCCACCACAAACCGAAATGCAGACTGAAAAACAGCTTTCAGATTTCAGTAAGGAAGAACGGGAAATATACCGAGCTGAAAAGATGATGATTAGTCTACTTCAACAGGCTGTCAAAGAAGACATCTTCATACTACTTCAACATGACAAAACATCACAATCAATATGGGATACTCTAAAAATCAAGGTTGAAGGCAGTACTAGTATGATTAAAAGCAAAAAGGCATTGCTTAAAAAGGAATTTGATTTGTTTACAAGTTTGCCCGGAGAAGATACAAAGAAACTCATTGAACGATATTGTCACTTAGTGAGAACAATGTCAATGATGGGTATTAAAAAGGAAAATGATGAATGGGTGGATAAACTTGCTGATGCATTACCTCAGAAAGAGTGGGGAACTTATTTGATGATACTGAAAAATACTGGGGTTTATGATAGATTGTCGATCTCTCAGTTCATTGAAAAGATTGAAAGTCAGGATTTGGAACAGCAGAAGATTGCAAGGATGAACAGTTCAAGTGGTCAACAGGATGTAAAGATGTACTACAAAGGTAGTATCCCGGTTCCAGAAGCTGAAAGAAGTCCGAAAATCCAGACTGCGTTTAGTGTTGAAAATTCTACAGAAAAGTTTGATCAAAGCTCAAACAAAAGCAGTAGTGGATTCTCATTTTATCCAAGTGTCAATCCAAAGACTTCATCAGAAAATTTTCAGTCTCAAAGCACAAAGATGGGAAATGGTTGTGTGATTCAATGCAACATAGCTCTAAATCTTCCAGAAGGTCAAAGTTTTTCTGAAGACATTGCAAAAGATCATATGGCTTTACTTGGTTCCGTGCTTATCTCATATGAAGGTTTAGTGGCTGGTCGAATTGGAAATCCTATGCTTACTAAAGAGGATTACGACCAGATAGATGCCGAAGAGATGGAATTAATGGATATCAAATGGTGTCTTGCAAGTGTTCTTAGACGGGCTGAAAAGTTCAAGACAATTACCGGGAGAAATGATTTTCTTGATGCTTGTGTTTCTACTTTAGGTTTTGATAAATCTAAAGTTACTTGTTTCAGGTGCAGGGAAAAAGGTCATTTTAAACGGGAGTGCAAGAATAGAGAAGTTAGTGGTGCTCAGAATCCATTTGGTAAAGATGATTACTACCGGAAAGCCATTTATCAGCAAGTTGGTCAGACACAAGAATTACAGACGGCTCATGGTAGAAAGATTGAAGATTCAAAGAGAGGATGCTTGGTAGATTTCAACTGGAGCAATTATATATCTTCTGACAGCAAAGCATGCACAGTTGATCAAGATGATGAGAAATTACCTGAAGGTTTCAATTGGGATATGTTTGTTGATGAAAAGGGTGACTTCAAAGCTTTCATTGCAAAGATTGTTAAAGAACCAGACTTGTTTGCAACCTGGATGAGATCTATTGGTGAAACAATGAAAGAACATTCAGTTACATCTGAAGAAAGCTCAGAAAGTGTTGATGCAAATTCACTAAGTACATATGAAAGTGTGCTGAATGATATTTCTTCAGAAAAGGAAGTTACATTTGATCAAACACCATCTGATTCTGGTGTATCTGAAGATGATTCTGACAAATCTTCACAGTTTGATAAAACACCGATTGAGAGTAGCAGTGATGATGAAGAAGAGAAACATATTAATGTGGCAAAACATCATCTTTCTCCTGAAAGTTTTCATTTTTATTTTGCAGATCGCATGGAGAAACTGAAGGAGAAACAATTTGCTAAAGAACAACAACCGAATGAGGAAGTTAAAGTAGTTGTTGAAGAAAAGGTGACTGAAGCTGAGAAAGTAACTGAGGAAGAAAAAGTAATTGAAATAGTAAAAACAATTGAGATTGAAAAGATTGTTGAAGTTGAAAAGCCTTGCAAGAAGTGTTTGGAAGCTTGCAAAAATTGCGAAGAAAAAGATGAGACTTTGTTTGATAGAGAAAGACTGATAGAAAAGTTACTATCTGACATCAGCTATGTGAAAGAATCTTATAACGTGTTGAACAGAACAGTGACAGGTCTTCAAACAACGAATTCTGAAAGAGAAAAGGCGTTAACGATGACGAATTCTACGCTGATGGCAAAGCAAAAGGCAATTAATCATTACATCGAAGAAAATGCTAATCTAAAGCAAGAGTTGGAGAAAGAAAAGATTGAGAATGAAAGGATCAGAAGGTTATTACTGAGTTATTCTTGTTCTGATTATGTTATTGATCGAGTTTATCCAACTGTTGCAGGTTTTGAAGCATTTCAGGATGAGAAGCAAAAGAATGAGACTGGTAAGAAATCGACTGTTAAATACAACAAGTGTCCGCCTCCTATCTGGGAAGGGTATTCTCCTAGAAAACCAAATGAGGAACAAGTCGAAAAAGCAGTCAATATAAAGTTAAAATCAGAGACAACTGACGTTTTACCAGATAACATTGACATCACATTTACCGCGTCTGATACTGATCATGAGTCTGAGTTAATCAAAAGGGTGGTTGATCAGGTGTTGGATACTGAGGAGGTGTCTGAGTCAAAGTTTGAGTCTGGGGGTTCAAGTTCGTCAGTCAACAGTTCAAAGTCATCGGAAAAACGGTCTTATAGTAAAGAGTTTTTGTTATCAAAAGCAAATTTGGAGGATGAAACATTTAAAGTTGCATATACTTTAAATGGTTCTGACAAATTATACTCTGATGAAGAGTTTCCGATGGATAGTGTTAGATTTGACAAGATCAAAAAGGTTTTCAAAATCACAGAAATTAATATTTCTGACACTAAAAATTTAAATCTTAATGAAAAACCTAAAAAATACACTTCAAGAGTTCAACAAAGGTTAAACAAGAAAAAAGGGAAAAAGAATTACAATTTTAGTTCTAGTTTTCAAAAGAAAACAAACCAAAATTGTAATTACAAAAGAAAAGGTTTAGGTTTTATTCAGCAAGAAAGTTACAGAAAGGTAAACAATTTTAAACTAAAAACAAAATTTGTTTCAGGTGGAAGTGTTGAAGATGAACAGAAGAAACCTTTCTGGAAAGAAACAAATCAGGAGTTTCTTGTTGAAAGAAAAAGAACAGGAACTGGAGTTTTTCATTCAAGAGACATTCCAAGAGATACAAGAATTTGTTTTCAATGTCAAGTTGTTGGACATATTGCTCACAACTGTCCAAACAAAGTCAATAGAAAACAGGGAGTCTCTGAAAAACTTAAAGAAAAAATTGTTGAAAAAAATGAAGTTGGTGAAAATTCTAAAAAGATATACAACAAGAAGGCAAAAAACAACCAAACATGGGTTGTTAAGAAATCAGTTGATAGTTCTGACAATGAATCTGATTCCACAAAATCAGAGGAGTCACAAAATGAGATTAATGATTTGTTGAATGATGCTGACATTAAATCTATGAGTGTGAAAGAGATTCAACAAATGGTTGGTAAAATAGAAATCTCAGATTTTGATATTGAAAAAACATTCAATGGTAATGTTAAGAAAATTTTCAAGAAAATGCTTGATGGGAAAGTAAAGGGGGTTAAAGATTTTTATGCAACTAAAAAGGCAACTTACAACCCTACTGCCCAGGAATTGGAAGCCACCAAGTCAAATAAGACTTGGGTGGAAGTTTGCTTTCCTTAAAGTCTTAGGACTTGCCGGAGATCCCAAGTTTATATCGTGGATCAGGAATCGGCATCTTTCTAATGTTTGAAGATTTTAGTTGAAAAATTTTAATAGTGTTTGAATGTTTATAGGTTGAAGGACTACGCCGGAGCTTCCAGGTTGGTAAGTGCGAAGCAGGAATCGGCATTCTGATTGGTAAAATGGTGATGTAGACGTAACATTTCTACAAGTGGTATTATGTTTGATATAGTAGGAGCATACATGAAAAAGGTTAATCAAGGTCATTAAGTTGAACTTGATTGAACCATACTTACAATTGGTATTTCGAATAGACAATGTGATGAACCACACTCCGAATCTTCAAATGATTATATCATAAAAACTTATTTTCCGGAAAAATCATTTTGATTAAAACAAACTTAAGTGTTTTGAAATCTAAATGAGAAAATAGTTTTGTGATAGGAGAAGTTCTGATTGTTTATGCCGAGTGAATGGCGATTTGATGTGATTTGATATCAGTTGTCATTTTATTGTACAGTTTATTTTCAAATTTCCTAAAATGTGTTTGCATTTTAGGGGGAGTAAAATTTTTTCAGAAAATCCAAAAACATTTGAAAATTTGAAAAAGACAAAAACATGATAAAATTCAAAAATGAGTTTTTGTTGCATATAGAGGAAATGATAGTACATCAGTGGACTATCACAACATGCTATAGATATGTAAAGAAAAATGTGATAAACAATCTTACTGTGGATATGTCAGTAGGTTTTTGCACATTTAGTAGATTGTGACGAGATATAAACTTAAATTTCAAACTTGCTTGTTCTGTGGGTTAACACAAACTTGGATATATAGGTAACCCCTGAAATCTTGTTTGAAAGGTCTCTTAATCTGATATACTAGGTCTTTATACTCTATGATATCTGGGGTATTATTCCGGGACTTCTGCTGAACGGTAGTTCTGACCTAGTCCCTGGCTAATACTTGCTGCAATGCTTGAAACACAGCATTAAACCCTCAGCATGCTGAAACAATAAAATTGATATATGCTGCTGTTGTAAGCAAAAAGATCCTCTAAAGGGGACACACCGAAAAGTCGAAGCTGATATCTCTCTGCGTATACGGAAGTATCGATCTGAGATCCCTCGGCCCTCGCACACCTAAATTATATACAGATATCATTGTAGTATTCTCACCTGTAAGACTGATTATTGAGATTCTGGATACGGGAGTATATTCAAGTAGTGGGACACACGGATAAGTTCAAGTGCTTAAAACATTAATAACGTATCTCGAAACAGTTGAACTTTGTGTGAAAATTTAAGTGGACAAATATACTGACAATCTAGGTAAATTGTTTAGAACTTAAAATGAAATGAAGCTTAACGGTGTTGGTGATGTGTCTCAGAAACTGATATGATCCTCTTGCACGAACTCACAAAAATATTGTTTGTAAATATTTCTTTATTGTATTTCATTCCTTTCAAAAATTACAAAAAGATTTTTAGTGTGTTTTAGCATAAATTTTGAAAAATCCAAAAATATTTTCGTCAACTGATATTGGAAAGCTGATTGTCAAAATTTCAAGTGCTAAACATGATGACTTTGTTGTGAGGGGGAGTGAATCTGAAAATGCTAAAAGGTTTGATAAATCCTACAATTGGTATTTTAAAACCTACATTTGGTTCATCGGTTATTGATGATAGGAGAGAGAGTTATCTGATTATATCAGATTGTTGGTGCATTTAATTCGTTAAAGTTAGAAAATTTATTTCTGGGTTAAGATTGTTGCAGGTGAGCCAGGTTAATTCATTCAAAGCTTATGAAAGTCAGACTCTGATCATGAATCTAAAAAGTTTGCTAGCTGTTGATGCTGATGAACTTAAGGAATCAAGAGATCTGATCAAGAGAATTAGATAAAAGCCAGGCAATGATCTTATAAACAACATTTGAGTCAGACATTGATCCTAAAGCAGATGTTGCTGAAGAATTAATGAATACCAGCAAATCGTGAGGGGGAGTCTGATAGAGCCAGGAGATTCTTGAAAAGAAGATAGAGAGAAAAAAGCCCAGAGACTGATCAAGACTGAAGATGTGAAGACACAGCATTGGTGTGACTCGATAGTCGACTCGTCAACATCTGAGGGGGAGTCTGTTGGTGCACTACATCTGTCGACATCGTCTTGTATCGAGTCTTAGTCTAGCTAGAATAGATCAGGGCTCTTAGAATGAGATTTTGTGAGATAGTTAGAAGATTTCGCTTGAAGAATTGGATTTGTAAAGGTTTTCGCTTGAAGCCTCAAGCGAAATCAACATGTAACGATTTCGCTTCAGGTCATTCCAAGCGAAATCTCAATCTCTATATATAGGGATGTTGGTCAAGCGAAATTATAGAGTAACATTTGAGAGATTTCCATACCGAGGTGCTGCCGGTGTGAGAACTGATTGTAATTGTTGTCTAATCAATACAAATCAGTGTTAAAGTGAAGATTCAGCTGTTTACACATCAAATACTTGTTTTCCGCACCTGTATTTGATAGAATTCCTCTGAACCGACTCGTTCGGATCCACAAACCGATCCTACAACTCCTTTGACTTTCCTGTCAACCATTTTTCCAAAAATGTTATGGACTTTGGAGTTAAAAGCTTTTTCAATATCAAATTCTTTCTTTTCAGAGAAGAATTGATTTGAAATCTCAACTTTTCCAACTTTCTTCTTAAAATTTTCAACCCGAAGTGATGGAAAATTTACATCATCTACAGTCGGCACTGATGTTTTACTTTTAATCTCAGCCTGTGGCTCCTCTGACTTTGTGGAATCAGATTCATCGCCAGAAGATAGCTCCTCTGATTTTGAAGAATCAGAATCATCGCTAGAACTATCAACCGATTTCTTAACAACCCATTTCTGAATGTCAAGATTTTCTTTCTTCTTGTAAAATCTGTTTGAACTTTCACCAATCTCAAAAATTGAGTTTTTAAAAAGTTTAGTTCTATCAATTGGTGGTTCAAACTCAACCCTTTGTTCTTTTATGTAGGATCGTGAAACGACCTAACGAGTCAATCAGAAGAGTACTCAGACAGAATCAGAGGCGGAATTCATTGATTCTGTCTTTGTTTAGCTTGTAACACACCAGAAATACTATTTACTGTCTCTTGTATTGATCTCTGAAAGATTACAGACTTGGAGACACCTCGACAGCACTTCTATGTCGGAAACTAACAACTGAACTGAACTACTCAACTGATTACGCTTCAGGGTATATATAGAAGTTGGGGTTTCGCTTGAGCACTGTTCAAGCGAAATCATGTTATGTGGATTTCGCTTGAACTTGCTTCAAGCGAAATCTTCTATTAATGACCCTTGAAGCGAAATCATCATTTAAACACACTAAATCATGATATTTTCTCATATTACAAGCCCTAATCTTTCAGTTCTATTCTAAGACTCGAACGAAGATGAAGTCGACAGACAACTGCACCAACAGACTCCCCCTTGAATGTTGACGGAATCTTCAGTGAGAGTCTTCATCATAATGATTCTTCAATCTTGATCGATCTTCTTCAGGACTTTCTCCTGGAATCATGTACCTGGATCTTTTCTCTAGCTCTAACTTCGTCAGACTCCCCCTTTCATCAAGCTGGGATTTTCAGTCTGGAATTAGCTATCGCCTTTGAAATTAAATCCTGGATTTTTCTCAGATTAAGCTCTCCACAGGTTCTGATGCATCTCCTGGCTTTTCGTAGCAACAGGATCAGAAACCTTCATTTCTCCTACACACATCTCTATACCAAAACATAAGTTTTCACTTAAACCAATAAGAAAAACTTACAAATAATAGTTACATCAAGTTCAAATTAATGACCTTGATTAACTAATCTCAATTTCTTTCTTAATCCAAAATTTTCAATTTAGCACACACTCCCAAACCAGTTCATCTTGAATAGCACTTGGAATTTTGAATATCCGCTCTTCAACATCAGTTGTCGAAAATCTTTTTGGATTTTTCAAAATATGAAACATAAATGCAATAACAGAAATTAAATGCAGAAATGAAATATGTACAAACATATTTTTGTGAGTTTGCGAAAGAGGATCATATCAGTTTTTGAGACACATCACAAGCACCATTAAGCTTTTAATCGTTTTAAGTTCTAAACGATTCACGTTGATTGACGATATAATTGTCCTCTTAAGCTCAATCTAAAAACTTTCGACATGCTTACCGATACATTAAGGTATATTAAGATAGCACTAAATTCTTATGGACCCCACGATCTCAGCATATCCCCTCATCATGCAATACACTGACTCAAGTAATGCCTTTAAACTTTTATCGACTGTGATTTGTACGAAAACAAAGCAGAATGTTTAAACATTAACAATCAGGTCGATACTTCCGTATACGCAGAGAAAGTCCAATGTTTAAACAAAATAAGAAAATAAAAATAAGTTGAAGTTGTTTAGGCTTTAACCACCAGGTCGATACTCCCGTATACGCAGAGGTGATCCAAAGCTTAAACGAAACACCAAAGAAAATAAAGCAGAACGTTTAGGCAACAACATCCAGGTCGATACTCACGTATACGCAGAGGATGTCCGATGCTTAAACAAAATAAAGAAATAAAACAAGTTTAAATCTTTGCAAAATGAAATGCACAATCACAGCGACTTTTCAGCAAAGTTGTGAAAGTTCACAAACTTAACCAGTTTTATGTCTTTTGACAATCAGCGATTACTGAGTAGGCACACAATCAAGAAGGACAAAACTAAGTACTATGCTTTTGACCATGTTTCCCACTAGAACTAGGCTTTTGCATTTGGGTTTGTATCGTTATCGCAAATCTACTAGTCTAGCTGAGCCTACCGTCACATCTTTAGTGAAATCGTTTATCACATTTTGACTTTCCATTTCTTTAGCATGCTGTGATAGTCTAACTGATCTACTATCATTTCCTCTTTTTGACAACAAAACTCATTTTAACTCGTTTTTTCAATGTTTTTGACAACATCCAGGTCGATACTCACGTATACGCAGAGGATGTCCGATGCTTAAACAAAATAAAGAAATAAAACAAGTTTAAATCTTTGCAAAATGAAATGCACAATCACAGCGACTTTTCAGCAAAGTTGTGAAAGTTCACAAACTTAACCAGTTTTATGTCTTTTGACAATCAGCGATTACTGAGTAGGCACACAATCAAGAAGGACAAAACTAAGTACTATGCTTTTGACCATGTTTCCCACTAGAACTAGGCTTTTGCATTTGGGTTTGTATCGTTATCGCAAATCTACTAGTCTAGCTGAGCCTACCGTCACATCTTTAGTGAAATCGTTTATCAAATTTTGACTTTCCATTTCTTTAGCATGCTGTGATAGTCTAACTGATCTACTATCATTTCCTCTTTTTGACAACAAAACTCATTTTAACTCATTTTTTCAATGTTTTTGACATTTTCAAATTTTCTAATTTTTTTTAAATTTTTACTCCCCCTAAAATCAAAATATGTCTCAATTTTGATTTTCTGGGAAATTTTGAAAACCAACTGTACAAACTTGACAACATGATGAGAATCACTTCAATTCGCCATCCACTTGGCATAAACAATCGGAACTCCCCCTCACAACAAACTATTTTCCCATAGTGATTTCAAAACACTTAAGTTTGTTTTAATCAAAATGGTTTTTTTTTTCGGAAAATTAGTTTTGTTGATTTTCACAACCACTTGTAGGTTAGGGGTTAAACTCATCATTTTGTTCTTCAAAATACCACTTTGTAGAAAATCAAGTACAACTTAATGTCCCTGATTTACCACTTGTAAGTCGAAATCACCAAAGTGAATTTCTCAAGAAATGTGCCGATTCCTGTTCCACGCTTACCAACCTGGGAACTCCGGCAAGTCAGATTTTTCATTTAAACAGATTTACCCAAGCCTGACCGTTCTTGGGTGATTTTGAATTCTTGTTCAACATCGATGGAAAATTTTCATCATCCATTGTTAAACTAGAATTCTCAGTCTTTACCTCAACAACTGGCTCCTCTGGCTTTACCACACCAGATTCATCGCCTGAATGTGGCTTGTCTGACTTTGATGAGCCAGATTCATCGCCGACATGTGGCTCCTTTGTTTCCAAAGAAACAGATTCATTGCCACCAACTTTCTTCTTCTTTTCCTCTTTCGTCCTCAGATTTGTATCTGATGAATGCGTTTTGCTTGATTTGTTATTCTTTGGCGAGTAAGACGATTTATCAGAACTTTTATCTGTTTTACCAGTTGTATCCGAGGACAAAATCCTTTCCAGATACTCTCTGGCCTTCTTCCTCTTCTTCCTCAGTATGTCTTTTTGCCCCTGAGAAAGCTTTACTTTCGGTTCTTGAACTTTCGGTTCTTGAACTTTACGTTCTTGAACTTTCTGTTCTTTGGGCTTGACAGAGACTGGAATCTTTACCAATTTCTGAGATTTAACCCTCGATCTGTCATTTGATCTCCTTGGGCAATCTCTGGCAATGTGGCCTCTGATTTGGCAGTTATAGCATCTTCTCGTCTCATAACTCCAACTCTGGCAGTTAACAGCAATGTGTCCTTGATAACCGCATCGGTAACACACTCTGTTATCGTACCAATCACCATTTTCAGTCCAAACATTTAGATCAAAGCACTGTTTGGCTTGGTGATAATCCTCTCTCTTCCTGTAAGCTTGATTTGGCCTTGAAGCACTGTGGTCCGACCTGCACCACTTTTTACCAACTATTTTTGAATTTTCATTTTTTACTTTTTGTGGTTTTTGATTGCGATTGGATGATCGATCTGATGAACTTTTATTTTCTTTTTGAACATTTTTCAAATTTTTAATTTTTTGTTTCTGTTCCACTTTCTTCTTTAAAGGTTTTTGCTTAGAGCATTCTCCCTTTTCGGTTGATTGTGGAACAGTTTCTTGAAATTTTTCTTTTAACTTTAAAAATAAATTCTTTTTGTCAATTTTTACTTTTTCATCATCAGATTTTTCATCGCAATCTTCAACTTTGACATTGTCAAAATTTGTGACATTGTCACTTATTGGAACAGAATTGATCGGTTTTGGACAGGGGAAATCAGATGAAGTCACAAAACCTTTCAATTTCTTTTCAAGTTCATCAATCTTGTTCCTTGAATTCTCAGCTTCGTTTTCAAGCTGAGAGATTCTTTCAAGATGAGACTTGATTGATTTCTCATTCTCATTCTTCATGTTTCCAAGAACAGACTTTTCATTTTTCAAAACTTTTATCTGTTCTTGAAGTTTTGTTTCATTTGCATTCAGATTTTTGTTCTCCAGCTTAATCCAGAAATCTTCATCTTCTGAAAATTTCTGTTTGCTTTCAAACTCTTTTTCTTTCAAAACTTTGTTTTCTGATGTCAAACTGTTCAAATTACTCAACAGTTTGTCATTTTCAGTTTTCAACTTCTCACAATTTTCTTGCAAATCAAGAATCTGTTTATCATCAGCTTGCTTCTCATCTTTCAACTTCTTGACTTCCAATGTCAGACTTTCCGCATCCTTCAATAGTTTGTCATTGTCAGTCTTAAAGTTGTCACATTTGAAACATACTGATGCAGAACTTGAAGATTCATTCTTCACAGATTCTTTATTCTTTGGATCTTTTTCTTTCTCTATCTTATATGTACCTGCACCAAAGATAGTAACAAGATCAATAGAATTTCCATTATCATCAATATAACAACCTCTTTTCATATCATACATCAAATTTCTTTTCGCTGCCCGACAAACATTAATTCTTTTGTTGATTTCATATATCACATCTAATTTCAACTCTTCTAAATTCATTTTTACTTTATCCAATAAATCTCTCTTCTTTTGATAAAAGTCGTAATCATGATTTTTCAGTTTACTAATAAATTTGTTCAGAGATAATTTTGAAAAACTTGAATTTTCTCTCAGATTTTTCAAAAAATCATCCCATTCAGCAGATAATCCATTAGCAAACTTTGATACCATGTCAGCTTCTGATATTACTATCTTGTTTTCTTTCAAATGATCAATCAAACAATCAAACCGCTTTTCCAAATCATCCAATTTCTCATCTTCCTTACTCAGAAAACATTCGAAACGTTTACTCCAAACCTCTTTGGGCAATTTCTGATACGAACTACTGAAACATCCTCGATACCAATCATTTAACCTTTTAAGATCATAGTTTTCTTTTTCATTAAACATCTTTGCCATATTTCCAAAACAATATTCACTCAGCAACCTTCAAGCGAAATACCTGCAAACAATCTTCTAACAAAATCAAAAGATTAACTACAGTATCAGTTCAAGTGAAATCTTCAGTTGAAGCGAAATGAGATATTTGATTTCAAGCGAAATCAAATGTTTAATCAACTCAAGCGAAATAACAATTTCGCTTCAACCACTTAATAATCTTTTCAATACAAAATTCTTCAAGCGAAACCCTTTCAAGCGAAAACTATGATTTCGCTTTAAGTACAACTCAACCTAAAACTCTTGAAGCGAAATCAAACAAAATAACCTCCCAAGCGAAATCAAGCAGAATCTGGTCAATTTCTCAAGCGAGACCTAGATTTCAAGCGAAATCAACCTCTCAATTTCGCTTGAATCATGCTGACATCATCAAGTCGATCTGTTTTTTGCAAAATTGATCAAGTTCTAGGCTGATTTTAGGTCTGAATCTTTCAAGGATTTGTTAATTCAATATTTCGCACACTATATACGAAAATCAGTCCATTTTAACCGTGAAAACTTGATTAATTTTGAAAAGAAGGTGTAGAAGTCAGTGAAAACGAGCTAAACAGTAAGAACTCTTCCTCCTGAGCTCTGATACCACATGTAGGATCGTGAAACGAGCTAACGAGTCAATCAGAAGAGTACTCAGACAGAATCAGAGGCGGAATTCATTGATTCTGTCTTTGTTTAGCTTGTAACACACCAGAAATACTATTTACTGTCTCTTGTATTGATCTCTGAAAGATTACAGACTTGGAGACACCTCGACAGCACTTCTATGTCGGAAACTAACAACTGAACTGAACTACTCAACTGATTACGCTTCAGGGTATATATAGAAGTTGGGGTTTCGCTTGAGCACTGTTCAAGCGAAATCATGTTATGTGGATTTCGCTTGAACTTGCTTCAAGCGAAATCTTCTATTAATGACCCTTGAAGCGAAATCATCATTTAAACACACTAAATCATGATATTTTCTCATATTACAAGCCCTAATCTTTCAGTTCTAATCTAAGACTCGAACGAAGATGAAGTCGACAGACAACTGCACCAACATTTTAGTTTACGAGAAACTCCCTGTTTTGATTGTATTGCTTTGGAACAATTCTTGGCAATATGACCAACAGTGTTGCATTGGAAACAGGTTCTCGTTTCTTTCATCTGATCAGCAATCTTCATCTCTTCTTGCTTCTTCGCAAAGAATTCTTTGTTCGATTGTCTCCAAAATTCTTTCTTTTCTTCTTCTTCTTCTGCTGATGTTCCTGAAACAAATGTCATTTTTGATTTAAAATCTCGAACATATGTTTCATTTTTATAATTTTCTGGTGGAATAAAACCTAATCCTTTCTTTTTGAAATTACCGTTATGGTTTGATTTCTTTTGAAAACCAGAACCAAAACCGTAACCTTTTTTCTTGTTCAATCTTTGTTGTACTCTTGAGGTGTATTTTTTAGGTTTATCATTAAGATTTACATCTTTTATTTCAGAAATATTAATTTCTGTTAGTTTGAAAACCTTTTTGATCATGTCAGTTTTAACACCTCTTATTGGAAATTCCTCATCAGAATATAATTTGTCGGAATCATTCAATGTATATGCAACTTTGAATGTTTCGTCACTCAAATTAGATTTTGATAACATGAATTCTTTGTTGTAAACTCTTTTAACTGAAGACTTTGAACTGTTGACTGTCGAACTCGAACTTTTAGAACCAGACTTTGACTCTGACTCTGACTTTGACTCTGAGTTTGACTCCATCTTTGACTCCCCAGTTTCATCTTTATCCAACACCTGATCGACCACTTTCTTTATTAACTCGGACTCATGATCAGTGTTAGATGATGTAAACGTCACATCAATATTTTCTGGCAAGTTAACTGACGACTCCGACTCCCACTGTAAATTTGTTGCCTTTTCGACTCTTTCTGAATTTGGATTTCTCGGAGTATATCCATTTTCAAGCGGGGGTGGACACTTGTTGTAATTGAAACTTTGTTTCTTACCAGAATTCTTCTCTTTAGTATCCTTCTTCTTGTCAGGAGCTTTTTCTTCAGAAACTTCATTCTTTTCAGTCACTTCATCATCTTCAAATGCCTTCAAACCTTCAGCGGTTGGATAGATCCTGTCAATGGCATAAGAAGTACATGAGTAACTTTTTAACAAACGGTTAACTCTTTCAGTCTCAAATCTTTGTGTCTCCAGCTTTTGTTCAAGCACAGCACACTTCTCGATGTAATTGTTCACCATTTTCTACTTCGTCATAAAAGCACCCTGAAGTGTCTTTATAGCTGTAGCTTGTTCTTCACTTGTTTGATTATACTGGTTCATAGCTTTGTTCAACACATCATAAGATTCCTTCAAATTGTTCAAGTTATAGATCAGTGTGATGTTCTGTTTCTTCACAGCTTCATAGTTCTCACACTTCACTGGAATCTTTTTCGCATCAACTTCTTCATCAACCTTGAACTTCGGAATCTCCTTTGCTTCTTAATCACCGGTGCTTCTTCATCATCACTACTCACCGGTGTTTTGACGTTTTTCTTTTTCTTTGTCTTTTTAATCTTGTCATCATCACTATCACTTTCTACAATCAGTTTCATATCAGCATCGAATTTTCTCGCCCAATACTCAGTATCATCATCACTGTCCTCTTCAACTCGAGCAACACACGCTTTGTGATTTGAATCTTTGTCTGGAATATAATCATCCCAATTGAAATTTGCCCAGCTGAAACCTTCAGGCAATTTTTCATCATCTTGATTAATCAGGCATGCTTTGTTATCAGCTGAGATATAGTTTTCCCAGTTAAAACCTTCTGTTGGTTTTTTATCATCCTGATTCACCATACAAGTTCTCTTTGAAGATTCCCTGATCACTTTTCTACCATGTGCCACTTGTGGTTCTTGTTGTTGTTGAGCAACTTGATGATAGATAGCCTTTCGATAGTAATCATTGTTGTTGTTGAATGGATTTTGAGCTCCACTTGCTTCGCGGTTTTTGCACTCCCTCTTGAAGTGTCCTTTTTCCCTGCAACGAAAACAAGTGACTTTAGATTTATCAAAACCTAAGGTAGAAACATTAGCTTCACGTAAATCATCTCTTCCTGTGTTCTGCTTAAATTTCTCGGCTCGTCTCAAAACACTTGCCAAACACCATTTAATGTCCATCAATTCCATTTCCTCAGCGTCAATCTGATCGTAATCCTCTTTGGTCAACATTGGATTTCCGATCCGACCTGCAACAAAACTACCATATGATTCCAGAACAGTTCCCAACAAAGACATGTGACTCTTAGCAATTTCTGCTGAATAATCTTCATCATTCTCCAGATTCAGTACAATGTTGCATTGTAGCTTCTTGCCATTCTTTGTTGTTGAAATGTTCGGATCAAAAGATGGATATGATGAAAAACTTGTGTTGCTGCTTGATCCTTTGGATGAACTTTCAGATGGACTCTTTGCATTGAATATTGTTTGAACTTTCGGTGACAAGTTGGTGGATTTATCACTCACACCACCTTTGTAGTAAAGTCCTATGTCTTGTTCACCATCGAAATCTTTCATTCTTATAACCTTTCTCTGCTCCATCTTCTGAGCTTCAATCTTTTAGATAAACTTGCTCAATGTGAAATCCTTAAATCCTTTCTTATTTCTTAGCATCATGAGATAAGTACCCCATGTTTCATATGGTAAAGCATCTGACAATTTTTCAATCAATTCCTCATTGTCTTTATTGATTTTCAATCTTTTCATGTTGGCCAGCAGATTGCAGTATCTCTTGATTATCTGCTTTGTACTCTCATTTTTCAACCCTCGGAACAAATCAAACTCTTTCTTCAATAAAGACTTCTTGCTCTTGACCATTTCCTCACTGCCTTGAAACTTTGACTTTAACGCTTTCCAGATTGAATAAGATGTTCCATTATGTTGTAATAGAACCAGGATGTCTTCTTTAACTGCTTGTTGAATAAGACTTAACATCATCTTCTCATCTTTGTATCTCTTTCGGGTTTCAGCACTAAGATCTTTAATCGGAATTTTCTCTTCATCGTCATTCATCGGTCTAACGTATTTTGTCTCGACATTTTCCCATGCATCTAGATAATTGGCTTGCACCCAATTTTCAAACTTTTCTTCCCAACTCTTGTACTCCTCGATATTCATGAGTTTTGGAGGTTTCTGCATCGTTCCAGTTTCATTTTCCAACATCGTGTTCTGTGCAAGAGTAATCGGGGTAACTGGGGTAGCGAATGCGTTGTAAAAATCCTCATCTATGTTTTGGTATTTGAAATATCACAAACTCAGATTATTCAAACGAGTTGGTAAATAAATCACCACGAATCGCTTGACAACACACAAACAAAAACACAATCAGTTTAAAGACTTATCAATTAACAGAATAAGACTGATACTCAGACTGGTGAATATTTTGTGCGGACTGAAGGTTGAAACACTGTACGGACTACTATGACCTCGAATTAAATTTAACGACCTGACCTTACTCCAAACAATCCGATAAGGTTCAAACAAACTGGACCTTTGTATGATCAAACCGTGAGACTTGTACCTTTGACTGATCAATCCGTGTGAGTTGGTTTTTCAAACGAGTCACACTACACGACAAAATTCTTGGTCGATTGCTAATTGATTTTTGACTGAATTGCTTAACTAAAATTTAAAATCTAGTTGGGCCAATATGAAATCAAGTGGGCTGACAACATTTTATCTTCACATGTAAAGAATCAACATGGGCTGCCAACATGATACAAACAAAAATTTAATCTGGACCGAACAAGCTTTCACGTGAATTGTAGCCGACAACAATATTTCACAACAATTATCTCATTGGGCCGATCAATATATGCTTCCTGACAATTCCTTTAGTCAAAGCACATGGGTCGGTGATGTTCAAACGATTTGATCCTAATCTCAATTCACATGCAACATTAATGGCCGACAACTCTTTTGAATGAATCAACTCACAAATTCAATTCTGATTGGGCCGCTATATTTAGTGGACTGCTACAATGCAGATCACATGCAAACTTAACTTTGTTTTAAATGAAAGCACACGGGTCTGATGACAATTGATCAGATCAAGACAAGTATCATGTGAACTACAGACCCACTTTCAAACGGAAATCATATTTCAAACGGTACTCTCAAACGGAATACATTCCCCAAACGGAATCAACCCACTGTTTCAAACGGAACACATGTTTCAAACGTAATAACCATGCATTTTCAAACGGAATGCCGAATTCAAACGGGATAACCCATGATTTTCAAACGATATGTCAATTTTCAAACGGAAATGTCAAGTTTCGTTCAAACGGAACTATGTTTTCAGGCCATTTTTACCACTTTTACTTTGAATTTTGAACTGATATTCTCAAGGGTTTGTTAAAACAACATTTCGCACATGAATGTGAAAATCAGAAGTTTTTAACCGTAAAAACTTGTTTAATTTTGAAAGAAGGTGTAGAAATCAGAAAAATTAAGCTGAATTGGTATGAACTCTTCCTCCTGAGCTCTGATACCACTTGTAGGATCGTTTTCAGACCCGAACGAGTCGATCAGAAGAGTTTATCTCAACACGAAAGGCGGAAACAGACGTGTAAAGTTCAATTCAGCAAGATTCACACTTTAAACTGTTGTATGATTGATTTGATGACGTTTTACAACCTGACAACACTTCGGCAGCACTTCATTGCACAAACCGGAAAGTTACAAATGAAATGGACATGAGAGGTATTTATATGTGAAACTATTCATTTTGAAAGTTGCATGACATGCTTCAAACGGAATGGCACTCCTCAAACAGAATGGCACACCTCAAACGGAATTAGCTCAAACACATCTAAAACCTACCCTATTTCTCGTATAATGTGCCCTAAACCTTCTGAATACAAACAAGACTCGATACAAGACGAAGTCGACAGACGTATGCACCAACAGTTTAAGAGAGCCGTATTAATCATGGAGGTTGTAATTGTCAATCACTATTGAAGTGAATTCATGTCATGTGATTAGTATTAATGAGTATCCTAGTCAAATTCAAGACACTTATGTGGATAACACCTCCCTGTAGAGAAGACAAAACATCCATTTCATTCTATGAAAATTTATCATGGTGGTAGTTTTCTAAAAATCTATCATTTGTATCCAGATTCATTATAACATCTAAACTACCAGTTATGTTAGCATGTACAACCTAGAACAACAATCGGACCTGAAGAGGTATGATCCTAAATCATATGTGGACACGTGTCAGAGGAACCACACCACTCCAAGCTGGCAGCCTTGTCACACGAAAGCATCCAAAAGGTTCTAGAAGATTCTGGAAGGGGACACCTGACGAAAAAAAGGACGACAAGTGGCACCAACGGCAGGACGCCAACACCGATCGCAAGATTTGCATAGGACAGACCGACAGCCAGTACCAAAGGACGCTGAGCTGGAGCGAATAACCATGCGCCACGTCACCTCCAGGCCTAAACACGCTAGAGGGGACAAAATGGATATCCCTCCTGGTCGGACAGCTGGCAAACAACGACTAGCTGGCAACCTTCTTCTTTCACACTCCCCCGACTATAAATAGAAGACTCAGCCTTCAGGTCTAAGGAGTTGATTTCTTACTCTCTTACTCTATACACACACTTATCCTCAAAGTGATTACTTATTCTCATGCCGGAGGGTGGTTACAAGGAGAACCCCCATCTTCTCCTCCTTGTAGCGAGTCACCGGTGTTGTTTGTTTTGCAGGATACCTTGGAAGAATCAGTCATTCATTGAGTGAAGAACAAAGATTGAACCATCTTATACGAGACGACCCAACTAAATAGTTCTGTGCTATCTAGTGTTTCTTCATTGGTGCCCATCGTATTTTTACAACAATTTTCATCTCTTTTCTTTCAAAAACACTCTTCGATGGTTGATCCAAAATCTTCCTTTTAAATTGATGGCGAACACACTCCGTTTGGTACATCGACGAACAACACATATGTCCAAGGCCACTAAAGGGACGAGCATATCGATAGAGAGTTCACAGAAGCAGGAATCACTAACGTCTTTGTTAGTTCTACCTGAGAAAACCAACAGACGACTTATGGCATACCAACGGTGAGTACAATCAACACAGTCTTCCCTTCCCTTCCTGAAGGAGAAACACCAGCATCCTGGTTGTGACAACTCTGTTCTATAATCGTCGTATAATGTAAAATAATGTCAATTATCAATAAAACAATGTGCTTTGGTGTTATTATATGTGTTTTGGTGTTATTATGTGTGAAATTGTGTTTGATGATTTTACAATTTGATTCCATTCCGATTTCAAGCTTTAAATCGCTTTCTGGAAGGTTATACGCAAACCGGTGCGTAAACGCAGTCAGTTTAATGCAACAAACACTCCGGAATAGTGAAATAGGCTTAACATACCTTAAATAACCTCCACATAACTTAGAAATAAGTATTGGATGGTTTGGTGTGTTGAAATCAAGTTTGTTCGGTCGCAAGGACTAATTGTGTCAAACTGCGAAACTATACCGATTTGTATAGTAACAAACATTTCGGAACTTGATCATAAGTTAAACATACCCTAAATATCCTTTACATAGCTTAGAAATAGGCTTTGAGGGGTTCGGTATGCTAAAATAAACTTTATTGATCAATAGGGACTAAAAGCGTCAAAAAGTGCATAAGTTTGCATTTTCGCGCATATCTTACGTTCTGAATATATCCGGACATCCAAAAATTTATGTAATCATTAAAATATTTTATTTTAGTGATTAGCTTGATAAAATTCCATTCGTCGCTTAATTTGGATCGTTTTTGCGTTCGTTACGACTTTCGTCGTAATTAACCGAATAACGCAACCGTACGACCAAACAAACCAACATCCGAGATGTTTTTGAGCATGTTTCACGTTCCCTATACTTTAACTTCATTTTAGAGCCTTGAAATGTGGTTAACGGGGTTTATACGCATCGAAAAAGGCCTTAAACATGTGCAGGGACCATTTCTGGCATTTTGGCAAAATTTTTGGAATTGGCACCTGGTGGCGCTGCGCCACCACCATCTGCCCCTGCCGTGGTGTGACGCGAGCAACTGATCTGGGCAGAAACTCCATTTTTGCAACAGCAGGTCCATTTTCAGCACTTAGCTTGAAGTTTAGAGGCTATTTTGTAACATTTTCAATACCGTTTGCTGGTTTTGGGGCACCCCTAGTATCCCAAAACCATGGGCCACATGTGTACGGTCCAGATTGATGCTCGTTTATCGAGGAACAATCTTAACGGTTCTTGGTTTTCTATAAATAGCAACACCCACTTCACTCTCAAACTCACACCTTTGAATCTGAATTGGTTCTCTAAGTTGATGTGTTTATCACTTCATACCTTAGAATATTCGGATCAAAGCTTCCGTTCTTGGACCCGTTGTAAGTCCTCTTTCGTTCTTTTATGCGTTTCTAGCACAAAAGTCAAACTCTGTTTGACTTTCTGCATTGACCATTTTATGGTCAACACGAAGTTCGTTTGAAATTCGCAACGTGAGCGTAATCACGATGGTTATAGTCCCTCATGACTATACCTTCTGATTACCACGTTGACGAGGCATAGTGACGAGTCGTAGTTTCGGCCAAAATGCGTATTTATGCGTATTTTGTAACCAAACTACTCTTGGGTATCAAAACCGTTTGTTTTGATACCAAAACCTGTTTTCTAACTTAACTAAACATGTTTTAGCATGTTTAGCTCATCACTTTTAGTTTAGTGCTTGTGTAGAGTCGTAAGTCAAGCGGACTAAACACCCGCTTAGACTTTCGAACTCGACCCGTTTGGTCGATCATTAGGATTCGACCAAGCATATTTAGTTCTAGTTGCATAGGGAATAACCTTCCGAGGTTATACCTTATGGTCACTTAGGTTTAATTAGTTGTATGATAGGTAGTTTATATGCCTTAGGTAAAATGACCAAAATACCCTTTTCATGCATAATTGAATTTTAAGCATATGTAACCTAACTTTTGTCACCATAACTGATTATGCAACATATTTAAACATGTTTAGGCATATAATACTTGTCATAGGACTAGTTAGACGTCTCGAACGCGCTTTGCGCGAACGATGTTAAAGTAGCGTAAGCTACCTTAATGGGTCGTGACGGGTCGAAAGCACTTAGGTTAGGTTTCGATTTAGGATGTAGGCTTTGTTAAACCATATCACATGAGTTCCAACACTCATTTGGTTTGCAAGACCTCATTCTATCCGATCTTCCGATTTAGGTGTCGATTGTTTGACTAGTGATTCGATTACTATGTACTGCTAGATTTCTCTGGTTTACTTGAGTTTGTTGAAGTTCTATTGATTGAGGATATTTTGCACTTCATGTGAGTACATAGTTCCCCTATTTTACTGTTTTCAATTGTTTTGGGGTGATTCATATGTATCAAAATGATTTTCGATATTATAACGATGATTTCAAAAACGATTAAGATGGTTTATACTAAACTAATAACGATTTCGATAATGTGAACGAACTTGTTGGTTGTAGTTACATAACGAATGATATTCATTGATTTTGGCTGAACCGACCAGTATTAGGTTATGGAACCATAGGATCTGACAAATCCCGTTATCAGACTGCACCCATGGTTATGTATGGGTTACGTGGGTAACAACTGAATCTGTGATTGTTAACTTACCCTTTGGTGGTTTATTAATGTGAGAAGCGAGATAGTCGAGTCACGAAGGTTTGAATGTTATTAGCGAGACGACCAAAAATAGTTTTCACAATTATAACGAGGATGATTTAACGATTTAAATGAGTTAACGATTTGAACAAGATTAAACGAGTTGGATAAACGATGGGTTTTTGGTTAAGTGTTAAGATAACAGGACGGATGTAATATGGTGAAAACATGGTAGATACGCCGCTGGTACTTCTTATATATAAGTGTTTTCAACATATTACATACCTTGGCATTATTTAGTTCACTTGGGTAAACGATTTTGAAACAATGTCACATAACGATGTTTTCGAAAGGATATAAACCATAAGAGATTTATTAAATGAGTTAATACGAAATGTTTTACAATTTGGTTTACTAAAAAAAATGTTTTTGGGTTAAGAAACATGGCTACGAGGTTTAATAAATTATAACCCGCTTGATTTGAGTTGGTTAAATTTTGCGACAATACTATGTACTTTTCAAAACAAGGTTTTTTAATAAGGTATGGCAACATGTAAACTTGCCATGAATCCGACACTCCTATAAAAACCTATGTGCTCGCCAACATTTCTTTGCTGACTTTGTTTTTACATATGTTTCAGGTGTTGTTGCTTGATGTTGAATGCTAGGATGCATGAGTCACATAGGATCTGGACGAGGCCTTAGTGACATAATAACAGTGATAGTCGATATGTAACTCGTTTGTTTTGTGTTAAAACAATGTAAATTACTTATAGAATAAATAAAATGAAACTCTTTTTGTATCCATGGTTGTGAAATAATAATTCTGCCACGACACTCCCCGACATTTCCGCCGCGGTTTTGTTGTTTTAACGCGGTCGGGGTGTGACAGAAGAGTTGGTATCAGAGCCAATGGTTATAGGGAATTAGGTTATTAGTAATGCTTTGACCTAGAATATAACTTTCTAGGACCCCAACGCGAGTTTTTCCTGCGTTTAGATTTTTAAAACAAAATCGTCACCTACCCTTAGGTGATAACCACAACGAGAACACAAATTCGAATCTGCTTCGAAAATTAATCATCCGTTCTAGGATGATTGATTACTAGGTTTTGAACCCTTCCAGTTTGACTCATTTTTGGCTTAGTGCCTTCTGAGTTTTCAAAATCTCGTCAAAGTTTGGGTCTAAATAATGTGAACACGTGCAAACTAGAAGAGTGAATGCCTGTACCCTGAGTTTTCTGTCTAAGGCTAGAGTGTTCGTACAAATCCACATAATCGGACCAGTCACTCTTACCTGGGAACTCTTGGGGTGAGTGCTCACTTATAGGCAAGCATGTCTTTGCGATACGTTATTTTGACCCATTTACTTTGATTAGTCACTACGTGTCATTTGTTTGTTCGAGGTAACGAACAAATGATCACCTTCCTTGTGTTTTGTCGATATTTTCAATACCTCTTTTGTTTTTCCTAATTGTCAACCTCACTCGTTTCTCATATTTACTTTTAGACAATGCCTCCTCGACGTGATTCACAATCTTTTACTGCTGAAGAAGTCGCAGCCCTTGTCTCTCAACAAATGGCTGCTATGCTTCCAGGCGTTGTGATCCAAATCCACGACTTATACAACAACAATAATAATAACAATGCACAGTGTAATTTCAAGAATTTCAATTCTGCTAAGCCGTTGAAGTTTTCTGGGTCACATGGAGCAACTGCGCTCCTTCAATGGTTTGAAAGTATCGAGAGCACATTCAGACATGTACAATGTCCGAATGGGTGTAAGGTTGAATTTGCATCAAGTGTGTTTGAGAAGCGTGCTCTTACGTGGTGGAACGGAGTGATGCACGATAGGGGTGCTGAAGTGGCATTAGCACAAACATGGGAAGAGCTTCGAGCTCTCATGATGAAAGAGTTTTATCCCCGTCACGAGGTTCGATCATTGGAACGAGAGTTTGACGATCTGAAACAAGATGGGGGGTGAACACCGTGCGTATACAGATCGTTTTGAGGAGCTCAGTCTGTTGTGTCCCACTATGGTTACCCCACTGGAGAAAGCAATCGAGAGATATATCGATGGTTTACCCGATTCCATACAGGATATTGTGACTGGCATTAATCCTACTACTGTTCGTCACGCGATCGAGTTGTCTGCTACCCTGAATGAGTCTCAAATCAGGAAGGGTAAACTTACCCGCAAGGGTGATAAGAAAAAGTCGACCGATCCTGCTAAAGGCAAGGAAACGGATAAGAGTAAGAAAGGTGAGTCGTCGAAGAAGTCGAGAAAGCGAAAGGGTGCTCAGAATTTTGCAGTAACAGCTCAGAACCCACTGACTCAACCTCGTGCGAAGAAAGTATATGCTGGTACCGCACCTCACTGTGCTCGCTGCAACGGTCATCATGTTACACAACAAGCTTGCAAGCAATGCACTACGTGTGGTAAACTTGGGCATCTGGCCAACATCTGTCGCTTGGGCCAGAATCAAGCCGCTCAGAATCCAGCACAGGTTCAGGGGAATGCTGCGAGATTCCCACCTGGTTCGTGTTATAATTGCGGTGAAATGGGTCATTTCCGCAACAACTGCCCGAGGTTGGTGAACGCGAATGCAAATGCAAATGCAAATGCCAATGCAAACGCGAATGTGAATCCCGCTCGTGGACGAGCATTCAATCTGAACGCTAACAAGGCTCGAGTTGACAACCTCGTTGTCAATGGTACGTTTCTTGTTAACAATCGACCTGCATCTATTCTTTTTTATTCTGGTGCCGATAGAAGTTTTTTTTCATTATCATTTGAGCCTTTGCTTGCGATACCTAGAACTAAACTGAGGAAACCCTTATCTGTCGAAGTTGCTACTGGTAAACCTCTTATTCTTGATTCTGTTATTCGTAATTGTCAATTGAACCTTGATAACCATATTTTTCCTATTGACCTCGTGCCGATGCAACTTGGGAGTTTCGATATTATCGTTGGAATGGATTGGTTAACCAAACATCATGCTGAGGTGGTTTGTTTCGATAAGATTATTCGTATTCCTTTGTCTTCTGGTGAAGTCCTAGAGGTTCGTGGCGAGAAACCTTCAGGTGGATTGAAGCTTATGTCGTGTACAAAAGCCCAAAGTTATTTACGAAAAGGATATGTTTCTTTTCTAGCACATGTCACCGAGGAGAAAAGCAAGAGCAAGAGTATTCAGGATATTCCGATTGTTCGGGATTATCTAGAGGTGTTTCCTGATGAACTGCCTGGTTTGCCCCCAGTTCGTCAAGTCGAGTTTCATATTGACCTTGTACCCAATGCCAACCCGATTGCGAAAGCACCTTATCGTCTTGCACCTTCGGAGATGCAAGAGTTATCTAAACAGCTTCAAGAATTGTCTGATAAAGGATTCATCCGTCCGAGCTTTTCGCCTTGGGGAGCTCCTGTCCTCTTTGTGAAAAAGAAAGATGGATCTTTTCGAAATCATGAGCTTAATAAGCTTACCATCAAGAATCGATATCCCCTATCTCGAATTGATGATCTCTTTGACCAACTGCAAGGTGCTTCATGCATTTCCAAGATCGATCTGCGTTCTGGGTATCATCAACTTCGTGTTCTCGAAGAAGATATTCCCAAAACTGCTTTCCGTACAAGATATGGGCATTACGAGTTCACTGTCATGCCTTTTGGTTTGACGAATGCCCCAGCTATCTTCATGGACTTAATGAACAGGGTTTGTAAACCTTATTTAGACAAGTTCATCATTGTGTTCATCGACGATATTCTCATTTATTCGAAGTCTCGAGCCGATCACGAGCAACACCTTCGTTTGACATTGGAACTCCTAAAGAAGGAACAACTTTTTGCTAAATTCTCCAAGTGTGAATTCTGGCTTAAAGAAGTTCAGTTTTTGGGTCATATAGTCAACGAGCAGGGTATTCATGTAGATCCATCCAAGATAGCTGCTATTAAGGATTGGAATACACCAACGACACCTACAGAGATTCGATCTTTTCTTGGTCTTGCTGGTTATTATCGTCGATTCATTTCTAATTTCTCAAAGGTTGTGGTTCCACTCACTGCTTTGACTCAGAAGAATAAGCCTTTTGTGTGGGGACCCAAGCAAGAAGAAGCGATCCAAACGCTGAAACAGAAGTTCTGTGATGCTCCTGTTTTATCTCTACCTGAGGGAAACGATGATTTTGTTGTCTATTGTGACGCGTCGAATCTAGGACCTGGTTGCGTTCTTATGCAATGAGGTAAAGTCATAGCTTATGCGTCAAGACAACTGAAAGTTCACGAGAAGAACTACACAACTCATGATCTTGAGTTGGGAGCTGTGGTTTTTGCTCTCAAAATCTGGAGACACTACCTCTATGGAACGAAGTGTGTGGTTTTCACAGACCACAAAAGTCTCCATCATATTCTTAATCAGAAGGAGCTGAACATGAGGCAACGACGTTGGGTTGAGCTCCTAAACGATTATAATTGCGAAATTCACTACCATCCTGGTAAGGCGAATGTCATGGCCGATGCGCTTAGTCGAAAGAAACGAGTCAAGCTTCATTCTGTTCGCACTCTATCTGATCTTCAAACTCGTGTCTCTCAAGCTCAGCAATTTTGTGTCTCACAAAATCTGATGGGTAAGGAATTACCACATCAGCTTGAGCTTAAACTCGAAAGGAAAGACGATGTTTTGCTTTATTTCAAGGATCGTCTGTGGATTCCAAAACAAGACGATCTTCGCACCTTGGTAATGGACGAATCTCACAAGTCTCGATATTCTATCCATCCTGGTGCTGATAAAATGTACAAGGATCTTCGTACTCAGTATTGGTGGCCTGGTATGAAAAAGGATGTTGCCTTGTATGTATCAAGATGCCTAACTTGTCTCAAAGTCAAGGCTAAACATCAACGACCTTCTGGTTTGCTTGTACAACCAGAGATACCGGTTTGGAAGTGGGAGAACATTGCTATGGATCTCATCACAAAGTTACCACGTACATCTAGAGGTCATGATGCTATTTGGGTTGTTATCGATCGATTAACGAAATCAGCTCATTTTATTCCGATTTGCGAGGATCTATCTACTGATAAACTTGCAAAGATTTATGTTGATGAGATTGAATCACGACATGGTGTTCCTTTGGATACCATTTCCGATCGTGATGCTCGATTTTCATCTCATTTCTGGAAGACCATGCAATCTGCTTTGGGAACCCAACTAAATCTAAGCACTGCTTATCATCCCTAAATAGATGGTCAATCTGAGAGGACGATTCAAACTTTGGAGGATATGCTTAGAGCATGCGTGATAGACTTTGGTGGTAATTGGGATTCTCATCTTCCATTGATCTAGTTTTCTTACAACAACAGTTATCATGCTAGTATTAATATGGCACCATTCGAAGCTCTCTACGGTCGAAAATGTCGTTCACCTGTCTGTTGGAATGAGATCGGTGAAGCTCAGCTTACTGGACCTGAGCTCATTCTGGAAACAACAGACAAAATCAAGAAAATCCGCGATAATCTTGTGATAGCTCGAAGCCGTCAAAAGAGTTATGCGGATATGCGATGCAAGCCCTTAGAATTTCAAGTCGAAGACCGTGTCCTACTCAAGGTGTCACCTTGGAAGGGAGTGGTGAGATTTGGAAAGAAAGGAAAACTTGCACCCCGATATGTTGGACCATTTAAGATTGTTGAAAGAATTGGAAAGGTTGCCTATCGACTAGAACTACCTCCAGAGCTTGGAAACATTCATCCGACTTTTCACGTGTCCAATTTGCGAAAGTGTTTAACTGATACTGATCTTCACATTCCTCTCTACGAAATTCAAATCGATGAAACGATGCAATTTGTCGAGAAACCTGTGGAGATAGTGGACCGTACATTCAAACAGTTGAAGAACAAACGGATTCGATTGGTCAAGGTTCGTTGGGATTCCAAACGTGGCCCAGAGTTTACTTGGGAACGTGAGGACCAAATAAAGGCGAAATATCCGCATTTGTTTTCACAAGCTTCCTCTAGTTAAAATTTCGGGACGAAATTTCCTAAAGTAGGGGAGACTGTGACAACTGTGTTCTGTAATCGTCGTATAATGTAAAACAATGTCAATTATCAATAAAACAATGTGATTTGGTGTTATTATATGTGTTTTGGTGTTATTATGTGTGAAATTGTGTTTGATGATTTTACAATTTGATTCGATTTCGATTTCAAGCTTTAAATCGCTTTCTAGAAGGTTATACGCAAACTGGTGCGTAAACGCAGTCAGTTTAACGCAAAAAACACTCCAGAATAGTGACATAGGCTTAACATACCTTAAATAACCTCCACATAACTTAGAAATAAGTTTTGGATGGTTTGGTGTGTTGAAATTAAGTTTGTTCGATCGCAGGGACTAATTGTGTCAAGCTGTGAAACTATACCGATTTGTATAGTAACGAACATTCCAAAACTTAATCATAAGTTAAACATACCCTAAATATCCTTTACATAGTTTATAAATAGGCTTTGAGGGGTTCGGTATGCTAAAATAAACTTTATTGATCAATAGGGACTAAAAGCGTCAAAAATTGCATAAGTTTGCATTTTCGCGCATATCTTACGTTCTGAATATATCCGGACATCCAAAAATTTATGTAATCAGTAAAATATTTTATTTTAGTGATTAGCTTGATAAAATTCCATTCGTCGCTTAATTTGGATCGTTTTTGCGTTCGTTACGACTTCCGTCGTAATTAACCGAATAACGCAACCGTACGACCAAACGAACTGACATCCAAGATGTTTTTGAGCATGTTTCATGTTCCCTATACTTTAACTTCATTTTAGAGCCTTGAAATGGGGTTAACGGGGTTTAAACGCATCGAAAAAGGCCTTAAACATGTGCAGGGACCATTTCTGCCATTTTGGCAAAATTTTTGGAACTAGCACCTGGTGGCGCTGCGCCACCACCATCTGCCTCTGCCGTGGCGCGACGCGAGCAACTGATCTGGGCAGAAACTCCATTTTTGCAACAGCAGGTCCATTTTCAGCACTTAACTTGAAGTTTAGGGGCTATTTTGTAACATTTTCAATACCGTTTGCTGGTTTTGGGGCACCCCTAGTATCCCAAAACCATGGGCCACATGTGTACGGTCCAGATTGATGCTCGTTTATCGAGGAACGATCTTAACGGTTCTTGGTTTTCTATAAATAGCAACACCCACTTCACTCTCAAACTCACACCTTTGAATCTGAATTGGTTCTCTAAGTTGATGTGTTTATCACTTTATACCTGAGAATATTCGGATCAAAGCTTCCGTTCTTGGACCCGTTGTAAGTCCTCTTTCGTTCTTTTATGCGTTTTAGCACAAAAGTCAAGCTCTGTTTGACTTTCTGCATTGACCAGTTTATGGTCAACACGAAATTCGTTTGAACTTCGCAACGTGAGCGTAATCACGATGGTTATAGTCCCTCGTGACTATACCTACTGATTACCACGTTGACTAGGCGTAGTGACGAGTCGTAGTTTTGGACAAAATGCGTATTTATGCGTATTTTGTAACCAAACTACTCTTGGGTATCAAAACCGTTTGTTTTGATACCAAAACCTGTTTTCTAACTTAACTAAACATGTTTTAGCATGTTTAGCTCGTCCCTTTTAGTTTAGCGCTTGTGTAGAGTCGTAAGTCTAGCGGACTAAACACCCGCTTAGACTTTCGAACTCGACCCGTTTGGTCGATCATTAGGATCCGACCAAGCATGTTTAGTGACCATAGTTGCATAGGGAATAACCTTCCGAGGTTATACCTTATGGTCACTTAGGTTTAATTAGTTGTATGATAGGTAGTTTATATGCCTTAGGTAAAATGACCAAAATACCCTTTTCATGCATAATTGAATTTTAAGCATATGTAACCTAACTTTTGTCACCATAACTGATTATGCAACATATTTAAACATGTTTAGGCATATAATACTTGTCATAGGACTAGTTAGACGTCTCGAACGCGCTTTGCGCGAACGACGCGTTAAAGTAGCGTAAGCTACCTTAATGGGTCGTGATGCGTCGAAAGCACTTAGGATAGGTTTCGATTTAGGATGTAGGCTTTGTTAAACCATATCACATGAGTTCCAACACTCATTTGGTTTGCAAGACCTCATTCTATCCGATCTTCCGATTTAGGTGTCGATTGTTTGACTAGTGATTCGATTACTATGTACTGCTTGATTTCTCTGGTTTACTTGAGTTTGTTGAAGTTCTATTGATTGAGGATACTTTGCACTTCATGTGAGTACATAGTTTCCCTATTTTACTATTTTCAATTGTTTAGGGGTGATTCATATGTATCAAAACGATTTTCGATATTATAACGATGATTTCAAAAACGATTAAGATGGTTTATACTAAACTAATAACGATTTCGATAATGTGAACGAACTTGGTGGTTTGTTAATGCGAGAAGTGAGATAGTCGAGTCACGAAGGTTTGAATGTTATTAGCGAGACGACAAAAAATAGTTTTCACAATTAAAACGAGGATGATTTAACGATTTAAACGAGTTAATGATTTGAACAAGATTAAAGGAGTTGGATAAACGATTGGTTTTTGGTTAAGTGTTTAGATAACAGGACGGGTGTAATATGGTGAAAACATGGTAGATACGCCGCTGGTACTTCTTATATAAAAGTGTTTTCAACATATTACATACCGTGGCGTTATTTAGTTCACTTGGGTAAACGATTTTGAAACGATGTCACATAACGATGTTTTCAAAAGGATATAAACCATACGAGATTTATTAAATGAGTTAATACGAAATGTTTTACAATTTGGTTTACTAAAACAAATGTTTTTGGGTTAAGAATCATGGCTACGAGGTTTTATAAATTATAACCCGCTTGATTTGAGTTGGTTAAATTATGCGACAATACTATGTACTTTTCAAAACAAGGTTTTTTTAATAAGGTATTGCAACATGTAAACTAGCCATGAATCCGACACTCCTATAAAAACCTATGTGCTCGCCAGCATTTCTTTGCTGACTTTGTTTTTACATATGTTTCAGGTGTTGTTGCTTGATGTTGAATGCTAGGATGCATGAGTCACATAGGATCTAGACGAGGCCTTAGTGACATAATAACAGTGATAGTCGATATGTAACTCGTTTGTTTTTTGTTAAAACAATGTATATTACTTATCGAATAAATAAAACGAAACTCTTTTTGTATCCATGGTTGTGAAATAATAATTCTGCCACGACACTCCCCGACTTTTCCGCCGCGGTTTTGTTGTTTCAACGCGGTCGGGTTGTGACACTGGTACGCTAAGTCACAAGCTGTTCTGAACATGGCGTACGTGCAGATGTGCGCGCACGCTCAATTCTTTCACAAACGCCAATTTAGTAAGCACATGCGCAACACTCATCACCACACCCATCGCAACGAGTTCAATCACTCCCCCAGGAGTTTAGTTATGACATCGAGTCATACCAACAAACACGCTCCGTGCGACAGCACGAATCATTGGCGAACAACACCCAAGAAACAATTATCAAAACATAAGAAGTACTCACAACACATACACTAACACATGAAATCCCAACGATACGTACCTCACGAGGCCTAGAGGGCGCATGCCGGTACGTAACCGACTAGGCGCGCGCAAGATGACAGATGAATTCAAAGGAAGGTCAGATGAACATGACTCAACTTATTTTATCGCATTAGTTGTATTATGTGGAGTACTTGTTAATAATCGAAGTTTAATCGCATATTAATCGCATGTTTAATCGATCTATCGCTTATCGCTACCGCATTCGCAACTCGAATTATGTGTTCTGGATGTTGTTTTTACGTGTGTGTGTGCTATGTATGTGTTACCTGTGCATGTTATGTTTACTCAGGGGTTCTTATGGACAATTACTTCACGTGTTCACAATGGTGAATATGTGTTGCGCACTCGCTACTCGCAGTCATTGGTATTGATAGGATCTTTGTCGATAACTTACATGCTTCACACTATGCGTTATACATGCTTGTTATGCGTAAACGATTTTGAACTCTATATGCTACTATCAAACTTGTATGCTCACCTTTACACTATGTGTATTGACTTTTACTTTAACGTATGTGGCAGGTGCTTAAGATGCTAGGATGCCTTGTTTGATGTGTGATGAAATCGAAGCTAGGAAAGAGTCTAGAAACAACAAACAATTTATTTCTATTTGAAATCTGAGTTGTCGGAACATAACTACTTGTCCTGATTTTTTCTATAATAACTATGCTACTTGTTATGTCATGGTATGGGATGTGATGTTTTAAATAATTGGTAATCGTGGTTGTTATGGAAACTTCTGGACAATCTGTTTCGCTCAGTTCCGTGCCCCGATGTTTCCACCATCGGTTGGGGTAAGACATGTGATCTCAGATGTATTTGGCCATTATCAAACAGATTATATCTTCATCGATCCCGGTAGCACCGCTGATCTCATATACGAACAGTACTTTAACCAGTTAGACCTAGAAGACAAGGCATGCTTAGAACCGGTCAACTACCCTCTCACCAGCTTCTGCAATGAAGCTGTCTTTCTTCTGGGACAAATATCATTCCCAGTCTTGTTGTCAGACGGGAAGAATTCAGGAACAGAAGATGTCACTTTCATGGTGTTTCCTGCCAACTCTCGTCACGACATCTTCCTAGGAGGAGAATCTCAAGGTGACTTCAGCATGATCAGTTCAGGACCTCATTCTGCAGTTGGATTCCCAACTGAAATAGGGATAGTAATCATTTATTCAAGCAAGGATGTCACACCCCGATTTCCACGTGTCACCGGTGGGCCCGGTGGGGGAGTATCGTGACGTGGTTGGTAACGTAATAGTCAAACAACACAATATAATAATGCACAGCGGAAGCAATTTAAAATAAGATACAACCGAATTTATTTATTGTAATCAAAGTCACAATATCCGGTGTTTATCCACAGAACGGATCGAAACAAAATAACATTTATGGTTCAACAGACTTCTGGCATCCTAAGCTTGCGAGACTTTTATTGATGCTTAGGAGACAATCCAGCCAAAATTCGTTTAGTACCTGCATTCACTCTTTTTGGGAAAATACGTCAGTTTACACTGGTAAATACATTCAACTGACTCATTTTGGAAAATGATTGAAAATTGGTTTGGATGCACATGGCATAAACGTTTTTATTTAACTTGGGAGAATTATTTAATATTATAATCTTGTGAACGAATTACATGTTACTTATGCGTTCAGTAGCCCGAATCAAATCCGGGTTAAAGATCAATAGACACACCACTTTAAGTGAGTTATACACGGGAGTACGCCTACACCCCGTGCTCAGGTCGTGGCCATCTCGTAAGATGATGCCAGGGATATCCGGGACATGGTCATTAACCCCCCAAAGGCTGTAAAGTAAACAAGACTGTTTAAACGAGCCGATCAAATTATTCAACTACCCACTAAGCGTGGAGATTTGATGCTCGATCAAGCGGTACGCTATGTACCGTAACCCAAGCCCGTATAGGGAAAATAAGTTAAAAGTATTTACCTGATGCAAGTATAAATCACAATAAGCAGAATGCACGTAGCTTTTACTGTTTCTCCTAATCTAGAACGAAGGTTTAATATAACCTATTAGAATCCTAACGGGTCTTTTATTAAGCTTAAGCTTAGACCGGCTAGTTTCAAGATACGGTTCGTACGCACGATTAAGCGAAGACCGGATAGAATGTGATTTAGACCCGACAAGTTTGAAGACTTGTTTAATATGGGTTTATTATTCACATTCTGGATTTTGAGATAAAACCGTTAAGGTTTGACACGTTTCGGCTAATTTATGTAAACTTGTTACATAAACCGAACCGTACGCGTAATAAGCGTGACGGGTAGTCATGAGAGCTATATACAGGTTTCCTAAGTTAATTATGTCTCAAATATGTTGTGACATCAGTAAGGTGTCTTTCGTTATGCCCGAAACACGTTTAAACACAAACTAGGCCCCGTAGGGGTAGTTTGGTCATTTAAAAGTTTATAAAAGCGTTTAAGTGACAACCTGAGTTACAGGTCTGATGTAATCAGCAAATATACTCAATTTGCTAAGTTACATCAGTAGGTTAAAGCATGTATGTGAAACTTATCATTTTTAACCAAACTAGGCCCCGTAGGGGTATTTTGGTAATTTCACATAAGCCGAAAAGCTCGAAACCGAAGTCTGAGTTTATCAACCTTTGCTTACTGTTAAAATATGATAATTTGCCTCTTATATCAGTAGGTATCAACCCGGGTATGTCCAATATGATTTTAAAGCATACTATGCGCTAAAAACGCTAAATAAGGCGATTAAAGGCCATTACCGGGTTCGATACTTAAATCCGATATTTTTATACTTCCAGAAGGCTTAAAATAATTTATTTATCATAACTAATCAGTAGTAAAAGGTTTGGAGTCGTTTAGATGTGTAAAACTCATTTTATGGCCCGTAAGGGCAAAACCGACAATTACCGAATTAAGCCTACGACTATGAGTTATGCTCAGCCTAAAATTAATTAAAAATCTTTAAAAATCCTAAAATAATATACTACATCAGTGGGTAATTCGTTTGATACCAAAAAGTATGTTTAACTAGGCTATACGCTAATTACGCCATTTTATTAACATAAAGCATCGTAATTACGCTAATGAGCATAACTCTTATTCTACACCTCAAACTGATGTCAAACTTTGCATACAAGTTTATATATCAATATTTAAGGTTCCTATACTTTCACATTTTCATAATTCACGTTTTAAGGTAATAAGGGCATAACGGTCAACATATGAGCGATTAACGGAAACTTGCATATTAATTGGATAATCAACGAAACAAGTACAGAGGCTTATACTATCCTGTAACCTAACCCTAATGAAGCATTAAGGCATTTCTAATTCCATCTAACTCGGGCCAGAACTGAAGTCAACGTGAAAGTCAAAGTTTCGAGACTTTCGGTTCCGAACCGGTTCAAAACTGAGAGTTGTCGAGTCGAACGAGTTTAGATATGTCCGTACACTTATTACCAGGTCATATTAAGTTTAAAACAGTTTACACGCATTACGTATTGTTAATCACGCATTAAATCATATTTTTTTTATTTCTGTTGACTTTTTCGGTCAACGTTTGACCCGACAAACGACCAAGTTAGGTCTGAAATCAGTACGTGCCCTTATAAGGGTTTAATACCCATATAATTACCTACTTAACAGTACTCTTAATTTGACATACGACTGAGCTATCATTAATTAATCACGAAGTCAAACCGTTGTTACGTCGGTTTGACTTTTAGCTAAAATACTAAGCTATAATTAATTTAGAAAGGTTAGTCAACTTACCAAGTGTTTAATGATGATTAGAGAGGCCTTGCAATCAGCTTGAAAGCTCCTCAATTGATCAGACTTGGATTGAGAATGGAATGATCAAAAAGTTGCAACTTATGTGGGTTATATAGTGTTCATGGCACCATGAATTGATGACAACAAAGTCTACAACACTCCACAACTGATATACACATGCCCCTACTGCCCTAGAATAGTTTAGGGGTCGATCACATGTGAGAAAAACTGGCCTAAAGGGTCAGATTCGCGTTAAACAGGCTGCAGCCTGTTTTCTCGTCGCTGGGCATCTGTTTACGGACCGTAAAGCGTGGCTTACGGTCCGTAAGCTGGCTGTCAGACGCGGAAAATTGTTGCTTTTTGACGTTTTGAAGGGGCAAGTGGGTATAAACGAATTGTGGGCTTATTATTTACCATGTGGGACTTCAATTATCAGTTGCATACCCTACCATTTCAATTTGTTTCAATTTGAAACCAAAAACAAGTACCGAAATTTAAGGTTTACCATTCTTTTCTTTGTGGGATCTTATCATGCACTTCCGATTTATTTTTGTCAACCCATTTCTGGATTTTAGGCATGATAGATGTTTAATATCTAAAAACTTTGGGTCTTGGGATTTATAAATGAGGTGTTCAGAGGTAAAAATTAACATGACGCCACTTTTAAATCCTGCCAATACGTCTTTATTTAATCCGGGTTTGCAACGCGTTTTGTCGAACATGACACGTGTCGTTTATTCTATTTACCCCGAAATTTTGAGGTGTTACATCCTCACCCCCTTAAAATAAATCTCGACCCGAGATTTAGTGAAATAAATAAGGGTATTTTTCTTTCATGGTGGATTCTAACTCCCACGTATATTCGGGACCTCTACGGGCATCCCATTTGACCTTTACAAAAGGTATATGCTTCCTTCGAAGCTTCCTTACCTGTCTATCTTCAATCGACAAAGGTTTTTCTACAAAATTCAAGCTCTCATCTATGTGCACATCTGTATACGGTATAACCAGTGATTCGTCAGCGAAACACTTCTTCAGATTGCAGATGTGGAACACATTGTGGATTCCACTGAGCTCTTCTGGTAAGTTCAACTTATAGGCAACTGACCCGACACGTTCGATAACCTCGAAAGGTCCTATGTATCTCGGGCTTAGCTTGCCTTTCTTACCAAACCGCATTACTCCTTTCCAGGGTGACACTTTAAGTAGGACTTTGTCACCTACTTCGAAGTGAAAATCCTTACGATTTGGATCAGCGTAAATCTTCTGCCTATTCCGGGCAGCTTGGAGATTGTTACGAATCTGGACAATCTTGTCCGTCGTTTCGAACACGATCTCTGGTCCTGATAACTGGACTTCTCCAACTTCCGCCCAACAAACTGGCGATCTACACTTTCTACCGTATAATGCCTCAAAAGGCGCAGCCTTTATGCTGGTATGGTAGCTATTGTTGTAGGAGAATTCGATCAGTGGTAGGTTCTTATCCCAACTACCTCCCAAATCGATCGCACATGCGCGTAGCATGTCTTCCAACGTTTGAATAGTACGCTCACTTTGACCGTCAGTCTGAGGATGGTAAGCCGTACTAAAGTTTAAACGTGTGCCCAAAGATTGCTGGAAGCTCTTCCAAAAATGTGACGTGTACCTAGTATCTCTGTCAGAGATAATAGCTACAGGTATGCCATGTAGGGCTACAATCTTATCAACGTATAACTGGGCTAACATGTCGGAGCTATAAGTTTCCTTGATGGGTAAGAAATGAGCTGACTTAGTCAGTCGGTCAACTATAACCCATATCGTATCATTTCCTTTCCTTGTCTTGGGTAACTTGGTAATAAAATCCATAGTTACCATTTCCCACTTCCACGTAGGAAGTTCAGGCTGTTGTAGCAAACCTGACGGTTTCTGATGCTCGGCTTTGACTTGCGCACATGTCAAGCATTTTGCTACATGAGTGGCCACAGACTTTTTCAAGCCTATCCACCAATAATTTGCCTTTAGATCCTGGTACATCTTATCAGCTCCAGGATGAACGGAGTACTTGGAACTATGGGCTTCTTGGAGGATGACATCACGAAGTCCTCCAAAAATTGGAACCCATATTCGTCCATTTAACCGTAGAATTCCGTCTTTGCTAAGAGTTAACTGCTCCTCAGTTACTCCTAACTTTTCATTAGGATAGTTAGCTTCCAACACAGCTTCCTTCTGTGCAGCTAACACCCTTTCTATCAAACTATTCTTTATTTCCATGCGCTTGGCATTGATTCGGATGGGCTTAACCCTTTCCATCCGACTCAAGGCATCGGCGACTACATTCACCTTGCCGGGATGGTACTTGATTTCACAATCATAGTCATTCAAGGTCTCCATCCAACGGCGTTGCCTCATGTTTAATTCTTTCTGATTAAACAGATGCTAGAGGCTCTTGTGATCAGAATAGATCACAAACTTGATTCCGTAAAGATAATGCCTCCACAGTTTTAGTGCGAACACAACGGCACCCAACTCAAAGTCATGGGTGGTGTAATTCTTTTCGTGCACCTTTAACTGCCATGATGCATAGGCAATAACCTTGCCCTTCTGCATAAGCACACACCCCATGCCAGTGTGTGATGCGTCACAGTAAACTACAAATTCTTCAGCGCCTTCAGGTAATGTAAGCACAGGAGCGTTGCTCAACTTTTGTCTCAAAACATCGAAGGACTCTTGCTGCTTAGGGCCCCAAACGAACTTTACTTTCTTCTTGGTCAAGGAAGTTAGGGGTGCAGCAATCCTTGAAAAATTTTCAATGAAACGCCTGTAATATCCTGCCAATCCCAGGAAACTACGAATCTCCGTAGGCGTCTTTGGCTCTTGCCAATTCATAACAGCTTCCACTTTAGCGGGATCCACCTGGATACCATGCTCACTAACCACGTGTCCAAGAAATTGGACTTCTCGTAGCCAAAATTCACACTTAGAGAATTTGGCGTAGAGCTTCTCCTGACGTAGAAGTTTGAGAATACAACGAAGGTGTTTCTCGTGGTCAGCTTGATTCTTAGAATAAATAAGGATGTCATCGATGAAGATGATAACAAATTTATCTAAGTAAGGCTTGCAGACGCGATTCATGAGATCCATGAACGCGGCTGGTGCATTAGTGAGCCCAAAAGGCATCACTAGGAACTCGTAGTGACCATAACGAGTCCTAAATGCAGTCTTGTGAACGTCTTCATCCTTAACCTTCAACTGATGGTAGCCTGACCTCAGATCGATCTTTGAGAAGTAACTTGCCCCTTGAAGCTGATCGAACAAATCGTCGATCCTGGGCAATGGATATCTATTCTTGATCGTGACTTTATTAAGCTCGCGATAGTCGATGCACAGACGCATCGACCCATCCTTCTTTTTGACAAACAGGATTGGCGCTCCCCAAGGAGATGAACTAGGTCGAATGAAACCTTTAGCCAGCAATTCATCTAGCTGCGTCCGTAACTCCTTCATTTCGGTGGGTGCCAATCTGTATGGTGCTCTAGCAACTGGTGCCGCTCCGGGGATGATATCTATCCTGAATTCAACTTGTCTATCTGGTGGCAACCCAGGTAGATCTTCAGGGAACACTTCTGGGTATTCAGAAATGACAGGGATGTCTTCTAACTTCGGTTTGGGCTCATCAATAATCACCTGTGCCATGTAGATGACACACCCCTTCTTCAAACACTTGGAAGCCTTGAGCATAGTCACGTGCTCAGGTAGTCCATACTGGGTATCTCCCCGAATGGTAAGTGACTCACCAGACGAAGTCTTTATCACTACTTGCTTCATGTTACAGACGATTTGGGCCTGGTTATGAGATAACCAGTCCATACCCAGAACTATGTCAAAACCGGCTAACTTAAACGGAAGTAGAGACAGAGGAAAAGAATGGTTCTTAATGGATATAACACATCCATCTAACACAGTAGAGACGGTTTCTATGGTACCATCTGCTAATTCTACCTCATAGTTTGCGTTTAAGGTTTTGACAGGTAAATTCAATAATTTACAAAACTTACGATCTACGAAAGACTTATATGCGCCTGAATCAAAAAGTACTCTTGCAAAGACATCATTTACAAGGAAAGTACCTGTTATGACATTATCGTCCTGCACGGCTTCTTTCGCGTCCATTCTGAAGACTCTGGCATTAATCTTCTTAGCCTCCTCAGGCTTCTTGTTGTATTTTGGGCAGTTGGTCTTGATGTGCCCCTTCTCATTGCAACGGTAGCACGTTGCGTCCTTTATCTTTTTGCAATCCAGGGTTTTATGGTCCGTGGACTTGCAAATTCCACAAGCAAATGATTTTGACTGAGTCTGAGAGCTTGACTCCAGTCTGCACTTTCCATAGTGCTGCTTCTTGCAAATTTTACACCTGGGCTTCTCATCAGACTTATGCCCATCCTTCCTCGACTCAGATCCCTTTTTGTTATCACCGTTCCCACGGTGTTTCTTATTCGACCTTCGCGAACCATCATCTTCATGCTTCCTCTTCTCGGCCGCCTTATTCCTCTGCGATCTCTGCCGGACCGCATCCAGAGTGAGGGATAAGGAAAGGTCAGTTATAGACCTGAAGGTAACTGGCCGAGAAGCTTTTACACTGGCCTTGATCTCGGGTTCTAAACCACCAATAAAGCGAGCAATTCTTTTTGGCTCCGAGGTTACCAGGTAGGGAACCAACCGGGACAGTGTATTGAAGCTTGTCAGATAAGCTTGACAGTCGAGGTTCTTCATCACCAACGATAGAAAGTCAGATTCTATCTTTTCCACCTCATGTTGAGGACAGAAGTTTTCCTTAATCAGGGCAATGAATTGATCCCACGACATGCTATACAACGGGATCTTTCCGGAGGCCTCCATTAGAGATCTCCACCATGCCAATGCTTCACCCTTGAAGGACCGTGACACAAACTTAACTATATCCCCTTCAGCGCACCCGCTAATATCCACCACCGTGTCCATTTCATCCAGCCATGTCATACAGTCGACGGCCCCTTTTTCCCCAGTAAAATCCCTGGGTTTACAAGACACGAAGTACTTGTAAGTGCAACCCTTGTTACGGGGTCCTTGATGCAGTACTATATGTTGGGATGGGTCACTTTGATTGTTGGTGGACTGACGGTCATCACCGTCTTTCTTGGGTCCATTCTTCTTGGGAGGAGGCTTGTTATGAGCCTCAGAATGTGTCCTGGGCTTTGAATGTGATGCTGAGTGGGTCCTACTTCGAGTATCACTGTATTCCTCATACTGTCTATTCAAAGCCTGGGTGATAGCGCCATCTATGATTGCTTTTAGTTCAGCACCCGTTAACGTAATCTGGGCGTTCTCATTCGGCTCCACAGGATGGCAATTTATTTCATTTGAGTCAGCCATTTGAATTGAACTGTTGCAGAAAACAAGGACAATATTTTATTTGGGAGTTTATTATGGAATTACCCCTTAGGGAATTTCGTTAACCATGGTAAACAGAGACCATATTTGGTTAACTTATTAGTCGCGTTAATTTAGGATTTTAATTAAAATTTATCCTAAACACAAACAATAACGATATATATTAGCACATAAGGCTTGGTCACATGGACAATTTAAATTATAAACTATGATTTCAGAGAATCAATACTTTTAAGGTTTGAACCTAGTTCATTACCCTTATCAGACAGGGAGTGATAGCTACCTCTGTCTTTTGGCTCATATAAAGGTGAGCGGGGCCCGTAGGCATCATATTACTACGTATGGAAAAATATGATCATCTTAATTGATGATCTTAACCCATGATTCAGAGATCACATAATTGGGTTTGGAATCGTCTAAAGAATCCTTATACATATAAAATGACATGTGATTGTAACGAATCACTTCTGCCAGGAGTGTTAACATGTTTTAAGATGTTAACAGGGATTTGAATCTTTTTAAACAGGTCTTACCATTTTGGCCCGGTCTTATAATTGACACGAAGCTAGGTTTCACACTTTAAGATCCTTAATTAAATAATTACATAGGCAGATAAATTTAAAAGAAATGATTTTAATTTATTTATTTCATTTGTAAGTATTTATGCACAAAAAGGCAATCATGAAATTCATAACATTCCATTAATTTATTCAAAGCATTACACACTTGCCCTAAACGGGTCTTTCAAATTACCAACTTACCCACGTAGGGGTTAAATAACACACATGCCCACGCAGGGGCTAAATACCATACATGTCCACGTAGGGACTCACATTAACAATACACCCACGTAGGGGTTCAAACAATAAGCATGCCCACGCAGGGGCTCGAAGCAATATACCAAATACACCCACGAAGGGGTTCAAACAATAAATACAGGAGAAAATAACTGTGGAAGGATTCAACGATCCTTCTTGTTCTTTCCCTTGATCAAACTAACCAACCCTTGGAAGAACGTCTGCCTTTCCCTACGATCCTCGTGAGCTTCCCGTTCAACTTGCTGCAACCTATGAAGAATTTCCTCCCTTTCTGGGGGAGAAAACCGGGGTGGCTGAGATTGAGCCCGGATGATGGGTCTAGAAGGTATCGAGTATCCCTGAGTCGGGTAACTCACCCCCCATGGATCCCCATAGGGTCCTTGGTTGTTGTAGTTCGCTGTTACCATGTATGGATCAGCCTCCGCGTACCCATAGTCGTGATGCGTTGGAGGTTCAAACGGGTTGTAAGCCATGCCACCCGTATATGCCGGGATTGGGTTTTCAAACCCCATCGGCGGTGGCTGTAGTACAGCAGGGTTGGAGGGTCCACCCATTTGTGGGTCCTCCTTGTATGGCGGGTAGTGACTAGCACTTGACTGTTGTGGGGAACTGAAATTGAAGCCCCCCGGTCGCACCGACATGCGTGCACCGGTTCTTCCACGCCTTGGCGGTTGAGGAGGTGCCGGTTGAACTGGTGGCGGTGGAGGTGGTGGCGTAACTGCCACAAATCGAAGATCCTCAGATGAATCTTGATGATGCGGCTGTGGCTGTGGCTCCTGTTGCTGATGAGACTGCTGCTGCTGATGCTGCCCATGAGACGACGAGTGGTGCGATGGTGTATAATACCACTGGTGTTGATCGAACAGGGCTTGGAAACTGTCCGGACCACCATAGGGTGATCCGTGGAAGGACGATCCGTCGGAGATTTCGATCGGATGGTTTGGAGTACCACTTGCCGGCATGACGGGGTCCGTATCCTCGTCCATATCGTCGGCGTGATCTCCTGAAAAGTGGTCCTCCGGACCCAGTGGGTTAAAACCCACGGGCTCTGGTATGAACCCAACTGGGTTAAACTGTCCCTTAAAAACAGGTGTAGGGTCTCCATATGAATGATGAGATAGGGATCTCTGAAGTGGTATGTAGGACGGTTGAGGGTTATTGGGTTCATAAGGATTTAGAGCAGGAGGTGTTGAAGTATGCGAAACCGACCGTCTGGCCGGCTCGTACTGGTTTCTTCGGTTTTCCCGAGGGTCGTCACTCTCGGTGTTGGATGGAGCTCGCCTTCGTGAAGGTCCAGCTTCATGATCGTTGGGGGCGGTAACTGGCCCCTTTCCACGTCCTCGTGTTCGGAAGAATCTAGGAGGCATCTTTGTTATTCCTGTCAATAAAGCATGAGATAACAATAACAATAATATAAAATTTAAAAGACAAAACAAATACCAAAAAGGTGGAATTTGTCCTAAGTTATAAGCCTAGACTCGAAGGTTTAGATATGTGCAATTGTGTAACTGAGATTAAACACAAAAGGCTAGTGTTTAATTCACTCAGTGTTGGCTCTGATACCAACCTGTCACACCCCGATTTCCACGTGTCACCGGTGGGCCCGGTGGGGGAGTATCGTGACGTGGTTGGTAACGTAATAGTCAAACAACACAATATAATAATGCACAGCGGAAGCAATTTAAAATAAGATACAACCGAATTTATTTATTGTAATCAAAGTCACAATATCCGGTGTTTATCCACAGAACGGATCGAAACAAAATAACATTTATGGTTCAACAGACTTCTGGCATCCTAAGCTTGCGAGACTTTTATTGATGCTTAGGAGACAATCAAGCCAAATTTCGTTTAGTACCTGCATTCAGTCTTTTTGGGAAAATACGTCAGTTTACACTGGTAAATACATTCAACTGACTCATTTTGGAAAATGATTGAAAATTGGTTTGGATGCACATGGCATAAACGTTTTTATTTAACTTGGGAGAGTTATTTAATATTATAATCTTGTGAACGAATTACATGTTACTTATGTGTTCAGTAGCCCGAATCAAATCCGGGTTAAAGATCAATAGACACACCACTTTAAGTGAGTTATACACGGGAGTACGCCTACACCCCGTGCTCAGGTCGTGGCCATCTCGTAAGATGATGCCAGGGATATCCGGGACATGGTCATTAACCCCCCAAAGGCTGTAAAGTAAACAAGACTGTTTAAACGAGCCGATCAAATTATTCAACTACCCACTAAGCGTGGAGATTTGATGCTCGATCAAGCGGTACGCTATGTACCGTAACCCAAGCCCGTATAGGGAAAATAAGTTAAAAGTATTTACCTGATGCAAGTATAAATCACAATAAGCAGAATGCACGTAGCTTTTACTGTTTCTCCTAATCTGGAACGAAGGTTTAATATAACCTATTAGAATCCTAACGGGTCTTTTATTAAGCTTAAGCTTAGACCGGCTAGTTTCAAGATGGTTCGTACGCACGATTAAGCGAAGACCGGATAGAATGTGATTTAGACCCGACAAGTTTGAAGACTTGTTTAATATGGGTTTATTATTCACATTCTGGATTTTGAGATAAAACCGTTAAGGTTTGACCCGTTTCGGCTAATTTATGTAAACTTGTTACATAAACCGAACCGTACGCGTAATAAGCGTGACGGGTAGTCATGAGAGCTATATACAGGTTTCCTAAGTTAATTATGTCTCAAATATGTTGTGACATCAGTAAGGTGTCTTTCGTTATGCCCGAAACACGTTTAAACACAAACTAGGCCCCGTAGGGGTAGTTTGGTCATTTAAAAGTTTATAAAAGCGTTTAAGTGAGAACCTGAGTTACAGGTCTGATATAATCAGCAAATATACTCAATTTTCTAAGTTACATCAGTAGGTTAAAGCATGTATGTGAAACTTATCATTTTTAACCAAACTAGGCCCCGTAGGGGTATTTTGGTAATTTCACATAAGCCGAAAAGCTCGAAACCGAAGTCTGAGTTTATCAACCTTTGCTTACTGTTAAAATATGATAATTTGCCTCTTATATCAGTAGGTATCAACCCGGGTATGTCCAATATGATTTTAAAGCATACTATGCGCTAAAAACGCTAAATAAGGCGATTAAAGGCCATTACCGGGTTCGATACTTAAATCCGATATTTTTATACTTCCAGAAGGCTTAAAATAATTTATTTATCATAACTAATCAGTAGTAAAAGGTTTGGAGTCGTTTAGATGTGTAAAACTCATTTTATGGCCCGTAAGGGCAAAACCGACAAGTACCGAATTAAGCCTACGACTATGAGTTATGCTCAGCCTAAAATTAATTAAAAATCTTTAAAAATCCTAAAATAATATACTACATCAGTGGGTAATTTGTTTGATACCAAAAAGTATGTTTAACTAGGCTATACGCTAATTACGCCATTTTATTAACATAAAGCATCGTAATTACGCTAATGAGCATAACTCTTATTCTACACCTCAAACTGATGTCAAACTTTGCATACAAGTTTATATATCAATATTTAAGGTTCCTATACTTTCACATTTTCATAATTCACGTTTTAAGGTAATAAGGGCATAACGGTCAACATATGAGCGATTAACGGAAACTTGCATATTAATTGGATAATCAACGAAACAAGTACAGAGGCTTATACTATCCTGTAACCTAACCCTAATGAAGCATTAAGGCATTTCTAATTCCATCTAACTCGGGCCAGAACTGAAGTCAACGTGAAAGTCAAAGTTTCGGGACTTTCGGTTCCGAACCGGTTCAAAACTGAGAGTTGTCGAGTCGAACGAGTTTAGACATGTCCGTACACTTATTACCAGGTCATATTAAGTTTAAAACAGTTTACACGCATTACGTATTGTTAATCACGCATTAAATCATATTTTTTTTATTTCTGTTGACTTTTTCGGTCAACGTTTGACCCGACAAACGACCAAGTTAGGTCTGAAATCAGTACGTGCCCTTATAAGGGTTTAATACCCATATAATTACCTACTTAACGGTACTCTTAATTTGACATACGACTGAGCTATCATTAATTAATCACGAAGTCAAACCGTAGTTACGTCGGTTTGACTTTTAGCTAAAATACTAAGCTATAATTAATTTAGAAAGGTTAGTCAACTTACCAAGTGTTTAATGATGATTAGAGAGGCCTTGCAATCAGCTTGAAAGCTCCTCAATTGATCAGACTTGGATTGAGAATGGAATGATCAAAAAGTTGCAACTTATGTGGGTTATATAGTGTTCATGGCACCATGAATTGATGACAACAAAGTCTACAACACTCCACAACTGATATACACATGCCCCTACTGCCCTAGAATAGTTTAGGGGTCGATCACATGTGAGAAAAACCGGCCTAAAGGGTCAGATTCGCGTTAAACAGGCTGCAACCTGTTTTCTCGTCGCTGGGCATCTGTTTACGGACCGTAAAGCGTGGCTTACGGTCCGTAAGCTGGCTGTCAGACGCGGAAAATTGTTGCTTTTTGACGTTTTGAAGGGGCAAGTGGGTATAAACGAATTGTGGGCTTATTATTTACCATGTGGGACTTCAATTATCAGTTGCATACCCTACCATTTCAATTTGTTTCACTTTGAAACCAAAAACAAGTACCGAAATTTAAGGTTTACCATTCTTTTCTTTGTGGGATCTTATCATGCACTTCCGATTTATTTTTGTCAACCCATTTCTGGATTTTAGGCATGATAGATGTTTAATATCTAAAAACTTTGGGTCTTGGGATTTATAAATGAGGTGTTCAGAGGTAAAAATTAACATGACGCCACTTTTAAATCCTGCCAATACGTCTTTATTTAATCCGGGTTTGCAACGCGTTTTGTCGAACATGACACGTGTCGTTTATTCTATTTACCCCGAAATTTTGAGGTGTTACAAAGGAAGTGCTGGTAATAGAAGAGGCGCACCCAGCAAAAGCAAGCAAAGCCACTCCGCGCACCGAGTCGGAAAAATGGATCCTTAACAAGAAGTATCCCGATCAAACGATCACGTTGGGACCTGCAAATTCTGAGAGCATTCGCACGTTTTGAAGAAGTTGTTGTTTTGAAAACATGGATATATTCGTTTGGACCCCAACAGACATGGTGGGTCTCCCACAAAATATCGCAGAGCATCACCTAAATGTTTCAGAGAATGTAAAACCATTCATCCAGATAAAGGGTAATTTGGGCCCAGAAAAAAACGAGGCAATGAGAGAGCAAGTAATGGAGCTGGTAAGCACTAATAATCTATGCGAAGTGCATTACCAAACGTGGGTCACAAACCCAGAAATGGTTCCAAAGGCAAATGGAGGGTGGCGCATGTGCGTCGATTATAAAGATCTGAACAAAGTGTGCCCAAGGGATTGTTACTCATCACCCGGAATTGATGAAAACTTGACTCCTTGGTCGCTTTCGGGTGGAAATATTTTCTTGATTGCTACAAAGGCTATCACCAAGATCAAATGGCCTTAGAAGATGAAGACAAAGCAGCATTCTGCACCGCAATGGGCTTTCACTATTGTAAGACCCGTCTATATTAATCAATATTATAATATTAAACACGCATTTTATACGAAAATGCAAGCTTACAAAAAAATTTCCAAGTTAAACTTCTTACATAATTTAAAACATTACAAAATATAATTTCAAGTGTTTACAATATCCACTTTTTAAGCGGAAGCTTCGAGACATGTGTTCGGTTCTCCTTTCTTGCTTGATCCTCATCCGGAGTTCCATAAGACATTCCTAAAATCAAAACCAACATAAAAGTTAGTTTTGAAAGTTTCACAACAAGTTATAAACATATTTTCATCCAATTCACTCATCCATTATTCAAAATTCTTATTTCCTTTGAATTCAAATTTCCGGTTCTTAAACCGAATTATTTGACCCGTTATGGGTATTTATGTCAAACTATAATTTTATCAACTATTATTTAAAAAAAACTTTTATTTCCTCCAACCATAATCCATGTTATGGTTGGTACATGTACCCTTCACGAGAGTATCATTCCTTGTGCGTACCTGGCTCGGATCAACATTGACTCGTTTTTAACACATTGTATTACATTTCGCTAACTTTGACAAAACATGCTCATACTTTCCGCTTGCCTGTATTTGTAACACTTAACAATACATAATATTACCAATCATCATTTATATTATTATACAACTTCTGACCAAGTATTGAGTTAAAACTAAGTGTTTAAGACCCCGAAACAATTTCTGCAAGTACGGACCTGCTTGCTGTCAACAACTATTTTGTTGAAAAAACGTCCGCGAAAACCATGTTAAACAACTTCCGAAAAATTTATAAAAATTACCAATCATCATTTGTATTGTTATACCACTTCTGACCAAATATTGAGTCAAAACTAAGTGTTTAAGGCCACGAAACAATTTCTGAAAATACGGACCTGCTTGCTGTCAACAACTATTTTCTTGACAAAACGTCCGTGAAAACCATGTTAGACAACTTTCGAAAAGTTTATTAAAATTACCAATCATCATTTATATTGTTATACCACTTCTGACCAAATATTGAGTCAAAACTAAGTGTTTAAGGTCTTGTAACAATTTCTGCAAATACGGACCTGCTTGCTGTCAACAACTATTTTGTTGACAAAACGTCCGCAAAAACCACGTTAAATAACTTTCGAAAAATTTATAAAAATTACCAATCATCATTTTTGTTGTTATACAACTTCTTACCACATATGGAGTCAAAACTAAGTGTTTAAGGTTTCAAAACAATTTCTTCAAATACGGACCTGCTTGCTGTCAACAACTATTTTGTTGACAAAACGTCCGTGAAAACCATGTCCATTTTATTATTCACAATGCTATCCATTATACAAGTAAGTATTCTATTCTAGAAGGTGTAAGCTTTACTTACCTTGCATCCGATTATGCTTTTTCGCTTGCTCAATCCGTTTGACTCGCTTCTTTCCCAAGCTTCCATCTAGCTTGTTAAGCTTCAAACTATCATTATAATTCGTAAGACGGTTAGGGATTAGTCATTATCAATTATGACTATTCCACCTTACGTATTTCATATAAAAATTATCATTCATCGTATTGTAGGCCAGTTTGACTTTTAAAAAGTCAAATGCCCATTAGTATATAAAATGCACATTCAAGTTTATCAACTAGTTTAGGCATTTCTCAAATCACCCGGTAGGCGTTCTTTTAAGCTACCGTTTAACAAATCATTTAACCCGGTTCATTATATTTCCAATACTTCAACTAGTTCAAGTGTTTATTAAATCTAACTTATTTATTTATATTCACAAGAACTAAGGGTTCTCCTCTATTAGTGAGACTCATTTCATCATACCACTAGCATTCATTCGAACACCTTATCTAATCAAGTTCTTCATATAAACTAGTGTATAACACAATTACATACATCTATTTACATGGATGAATTTACCGATTTCATCATAACATATAAAAACCCATTTCAATTCTTGTATGAACATACACTCAACTTATAATTTGTTCAAGTACCTTTCTTCTACTATCCAATATGATGATTCTAACATGATTATATCATAAATTTCATCATATTAGTAAAAACCCACTTATCTAAATGTGGTAATTCATTTAGGCATTCAAATCATGGCAACATATGGATAATTCACACTTAGGGATTTGTTCCTAAGCAAGTACACATCACAATTTAGCCATAACCTCTATGATTCACACCTAATTCGCAGATTATGATTTTTCTTCATATTTCACAACTTATCAAATCATCGAAATTCTACATACCTTATGATCCCCAAGCTTAGGTGATCACGCATTTGTGTTCATGCATTTGATTTGGGCTAGATTTGACCTTCAATTTGTTGATTTTGGGTGAACTAGGGTTTGAGTTCTTGTTCTTGCTCCTGATGTTCGATCCACACACACATTATGTGTGTGTTGTGTGTAAAACTTTTGTTTATAAAACACAAGTTTCTTTTGTTACAACTTTGGTCCCTTTTGTTCCAACCTTTTATAAAAGGTTCACAAGTTTTTATTTTTCTTTCTAGTTTCTACTTAATTACTCGTTACTAACTAGGTTAATTATTCCTAGTTAGTTTAATGGGTTTCGGGAATTATAACCCGTTTTATTTTTATGTCCCGTTAGCTCGGACTCTTACAAACTTTATTTCCTCAAAACATTTATTCTCTTTTATTTAATATTAGGTTTATTTATTTAAATCCTAATATTTACCGGGTTACTTTTTACCACTAACGCTATTTTACCCGTTCATTAATATTAACGTGGTTTGACTATCAAACTCGTTTTCGGGGTGTTACAAGTCTACCCCCCTTAAAGAGGTTTCGTCCTCAGAACCTTTCTTACGTATTTTATTGGTTTAAACCAATAGTTTCATTTTTAAGGCATTACTGTTTTTTGTCTATAGTTATCATTTGTATTGACGTGTACGTCTTCCATGTGCAAGGCCTCATGAGCCGTAACTTTTATCATATATTTCTTATCTTTTTCGTCTATTTGACCGAGTTGTCATTTGATCACTCGGTCACTAATCCTATTAACATGTTTACTTCACACTAATCTTATATTGACGAGCGCTTTACATAATTCATAACCTTTCTTTGACTTCGAATGGTTTTACCGGCTAGACGGATTTGTCGCCGTTACTTCATACCCCGTCACTCGGGTGGACCACACTGCCATCCTCGGCCTTATGTGAATTCCTGATCTCATACTACTTATGTTTTGTTAAATCGTTGCTTTTGACTAAAACTGAATTTTAGTTTAACATTTTTTTTCTTTAACTTATGTCAATTACTCTCATCAGGGAATTGACGACTAAATGTTTATTCCTTTCCGTTAGTATTATTACGCGGGGAATCATCACTAGTTCTCACGCTTTACATTATTGACCCGTATGTTCCTACACTTAGCCTCATAGGCTATTTTATTAGATCTTTTACCTTTTTAAGTTTAGAAATCGTTCGTTTTCATTCTTGAATTCTATGGACCTTGACCGTAGTCTAAGGCTACATTCGTTTTCCTTTTTAAACTAATCTTCCGACTCTATGTCTTCTTACGTCATTTACACGTCGGTTTGTTCTCCGCTTACCGTTATTTGGCTTACGCCTCTATTTCCTTTCAACCCGTTCCCCGGGTTCTTTATCTTAATGTTTGTAACTCTTCGTTTCACTGATTTGTGTTTTCCTTTCTATACTCTTTTACGACCTATCCCATAGGTTCATTAGTACTTCGCGCTTCCATTATTTGGTTTGCGCTTATTGGACTATCAAGTATTTATACTTTATTTGACCTGTTTGACATAGTCGTGTGAATCCATCACTTATGACAGTCAAACTTTATTCTTTATTTAACTCGTCCAACCTCGAAATAGTTGAACATCCCTATCTAAATTCGGTTTGCAAAATTTTATTATTCTTTTAGTCATAACTCATAAATCTGAGACTTTTGACTTTCTAATCCGGGTTCCCGTCTCTTGGTTGACGCATATACTCAAAATCTCACCCATCTATCGGGTATTTACCGAAGTCATCGTCAAAGCAACCATTACGGTATGCATTTAGAGTTTGTTTTAATTTGTTTGGTCGTCTTAGCGAATTCCATCGCTTTTATTCGACCAATTCCTTTGTTCTTTATTCAATCTGTTTGACTTGTCCGTGTGAATTTCATCACTTATGACAGTCAAACTTTATCCCCACGCCTTAGCATTCTTAATAGTCGGTTTGTATTTTCATTTACTTTAATTCTCGTCCCTTCCCTCAGGCTCGTTATTTTAATATGCTTCCGTTACCCGGCTTGCGTTTTCATTTATTATCAAATGATTTACTCATTTGGTCTGTTTTGGGTAACTTTTTAATTCGTCCCATGCACCCCGTCCTTACTACATTGGATGTGAATGTGTCCATCATAAGAAGTTCATGGTATCATGTGTTCACTACTTACTTGGCCAGAGTAAGCGATCAACACATGGTACACATGACCTTTTATAATTTTCACATTACACCTCATGTAAGTAACACCTTTATTCTTTCTATATCTTTGATTCCATTCAGTAAAACTTTATTTAATTGCAAAACAACAATCATTAGTTTTACTCGTTTTGCACTTGAACGTATAAAAACCTTTTCTTTTCTATCAAACAAATATATAATCACATTTGTTAGTATGATCGTTACTCTTCTCAATAGTATCCGTATTGAGAATATACACTTGGATAGTTACTTCCATCCAAGTTTCCACATAAACTAGTTTCTTTATTGTTTTGTTAGTCATCATCGTGATTAACACTTATTTCTACTTAATTGCTCTTGGAAACTTCATCCTGAATAGATATCCTATTCAGGTTTTCCAAGTTTTATCCTATATATGCAACCGTCATTTTCTACGTGTTTGTTGCATATTACTATTTGTGTGATTAATTTAAAACGTGTACCTGGTAATGCTTTCCCTAACGGGCTTTCCATGACGTTAACCTTGTTCGCGATAATTACGCGATTTAGGTCCTTGATGAGTATGCTCTGCTCGTCATACTTCGGACCGTTCCTCCGTCATGTCCGCAATTCGTTCAACTCTCGTCATCTTCAGATGCGAGTGTCCTTCAGCTAAAATATTCACACAATTAGTAGTGTCGATATCAATAATTGCCCGTATTATAATACGAGGCTTTCTACTACATGTGTCAACGCACGTGATTTCGTTAACCATACCAATCATTTTAATTGGGGTAACGTGTATTACACGATGACCCTATGTGTTGTTTACAACACTCTAACATGCTAAACCATTAATATAAAGATACTTACCGGATTTGCGATCAAGTCTCGAACCGAACACACTTTACTCTTTAACCATGAGCTCTGATTACCAACTTGTAAGACCCGTCTATATTAATCAATATTATAATATTAAACACGCATTTTATACGAAAATGCAAGCTTACGAAAAACTTTTCCAAGTTAAACTTCTTACATAATTTAAAACATTCCAAAATATAATTTCAAGTGTTTACAATATCCACTTTTTAAACTAGAACAAAATAAGATCGTTGCGGAAGCTTCGAGACATGTGTTCAGTTCTCCTTTCTTGCTTGATCCTCATCCGGAGTTCCATAAGACATTCCTAAAATCAAAACCAACATAAAAGTTAGTTTTGACAGTTTCACAACAAGTTATAAACATATTTTCATCCAATTCATTCATCCATTATTCAAAATTCTTGTTTCCTTCGAATTCAAATTTCCGGTTCTTAAACCGAATTATTTGACCCGTTATGGGTATTTATGTCAAACTATAATTTTATCAACTATTATTTAAAAAAACTTTTATTTCCCCCAACCATAATCCATATTATGGTTGGTACATGTACCCTTCACGAGAGTATCATTCCTTGTGCGTACCTGGCACGGATCAACATTGACTCGTTTTTTAATACGTTGTATTACATTTCGCCAACTTTGACAAAACATGCTCATACTTTCCGCTTGCCTGTATTTGTAGCACTTACCAATACATAATATTATCAATCATCATTTATATTATCATACAACTTCTGACCAAGTATTGAGTCAAAACTAAGTGTTTAAGATCCCGAAACAATTTCTGCAAGTACGGACCTGCTGCTGTCAACAACTATTTTGTTGACAAAGCGTCTGCGAAAACCATGTTAAAAAACTTCCGAAAAATTTATAAAAATTACCAATCATCATTTATATTGTTATACCACTTCTGACCAAATATTGAGTCAAAACTAAGTGTTTAAGGCCTCGAAACAATTTTTGCAAATACGGACTTGCTTGCTATCAACAACTATTTTCTTGACAAAACGTCCGTGAAAACCATGTTAGACAACTTCCGAAAAGTTTATTAAAATTACCAATCATCATTTATATTGTTATACCACTTCTGACCAAATATTGAGTCAAAACTAAGTGTTTAAGGTCTCGAAACAATTTCTGCAAAAACGGACCTGCTTGCTGTCAACAACTATTTTGTTGACAAAACGTCCGTGAAAACCACGTTAAACAACTTCCGAAAAATTTATAAAAATTACCAATCATCATTTTTGTTGTTATACAATTTTTTACCACATATGGAGTCACAACTAAGTGTTTAAGGTCTCGAAACAATTTCTGCAAATACGGACCTGCTTGCTGTCAACTACTATTTTGTTGACAAAACGTCCGCGAAAACCATGTCCATTTTATTATTCACAATGCTATCCATTATACAAGTATTCTATTCTAGAAGGTGTAAGCTTTACTTACCTTGCATCCGGTTATGCTTTTTCGCGTGCTCAATCCGTTTGACTCGCTTCCTTCCCAAGCTTCCATCTAGCTTGTTAAGCTTCAAAGTATCATTATAATTCGTAAGACTGTTAGATTAGTCATTATCAATTATGACTATTCCACCTTACGTATTTCATATAAAAACTATCATTCATCGTATTGTAGGTCAGTTTGACTTTTAAAAAGTCAAATGCCCATTAGTATATAAAATGCACATTCAAGTTTATCAACTAGTTTAGGCATTTCTCAAATCACCCGGTAGGCGTTCTTTTAAGCCACCGTTTAACAAATCTTTTAACCCGGTTCATTATATTTCCAATACTTCAACGAGTTCAAGTGATTATTAAATGGGAAATTTCATAGAATAGTAACCAAGTTTTAAAAGTATTCTAATTAGGTCACTGGTGTCATTTTTGTCACAATTAGATAACTTAACATTCAAATCGAGTCATGTCTTTTTTTCCACGTGTCAAGAAAAAAATGGAGCATAAGATGTTGGGGTCGAATTATTTTAATATATGAAATTATATTTATTAAAAATAAAAACCATTTAATTACATTAAAAATTAAAAAAAACAAGTTACAATCCAGGTCATCACTCGACGTTAGCATCAAATAAAAGAGAAAAAAGAAACAAAAATTCACATCACCACGGTTACTTATGAAATGGATGAAAAAACCCTTAATTTTAATGAAGAATGAATGTTGAGTGACCTGATTGGAACACTTTTGAAACTTGAGTGACCTAATTGAAACACTTTTGAAACTTGGTTACTATTCTACAAAGTTACCTTATTAAATCTAACTTATTTATTTTCACAAGAACTAAGGGTTCTCCTCTATTAGTGAGACCCGTTTCATCATACCACTAGCATTCATTCGAACAGCTTATCTAATCAAGTTCTTCATATAAACTAGTGTATAACACAATTTGTAACACCTCGAAAATTCACGTCCAATAATGTCTTGACACGTGTCATAAGCTTTGAATATGTAAAAACATACTTTAGAGGGACTAAAGTTGACAAACGGTGAAACTGTTTTAATATCAGGGTCCAAAGTGTCAACAATTGATAAGTAGGCCCTACAATAACCCTACATGATTTTTATAATCTAAAGCGGATAAACCATGGATCATACGAAGCGAAAAATGAAAGAAAGTGAGGAATTACAAACTACAGGGGCTAAACGTGTCAACATGTTAAATTTATACCTCTGAGTGATCTTTTGGCAAACCCGAAGCTTTGTAATGATAAAATATACTCACGAGAATATATCATAAAAATTTCATGAAGTTTCGTGAACGTATGAGAAAGTTATGATTAAAACCGTACGCGAAAGGTTAATTGCGTTATCGTGAATTTCGTGACTTTTCGGGTAAGCGCAAAGTGAACCGAGGACTTTGCCATGTTTATAAAAGTCCCAAGGTTCATAAAAACCAGATTTGAGGGTTAGAATGCTAAATAAACAGCCAAAACAACGTTACAAAGATCAGGGACTAAATTGTAAATTGGCTGCAACTTGATAAGCTGGTCGACAGCAGGTACGCGGCCCGCGTAACCTGTCTCGCGGCCCGCCTGCGAGTGCCCAGCGACGAATCAGCGCACAGGTGCCAGTTCTTGGCTGTTTGCGAGTTGTAACCAGCTGTTTTCGATTCAGGGACTTCACCAATCGAATTTCATGTAGCTAGGGACACTTGTATGCTTCTCATATCACTCCTAGACTCACATGGCAGCTCCAAAACTGATTAAAATCTGCATATAAGGCACTTTATGTAGTAAACACAAGAACACTTGCATTTTCAAACTTCACAAGAACTTTTCTGGGGCATTCTGGACGACAAGGCAGGCTCATAGTGATCTCTAAGCTTGTTTAGGACCATTGTAAGTGTTTACAACTCTTTCAAATTCGTTCTAGCTTAGTATATTAGCCGAAAGTCAAACTATCGTAAATTACACTTGACTTTACGATTAAACGAGTTTGGCTCTGTCATTTCTCAAATTGAAAGTACCTACATGTTGGTATTTATGTGTGTAACAAACCCCTAAAAGGGTATTTTCAGATTCACACTCTAAGCATGTTAATTGTCGAGTCAAAGCATTTCTTAAAAAGTCAACAGAATGTGTTTTTGCAAATTTAAGCATAATTAGTAATGTAGGCTACATGCAACCTGTTTGATCATCAAAATAACTTTATAAATAATGTAAGAACATGTTTCAACATGATCAACTCGACAATTTTCAGTTTAAACCCGAATCGGAACCGAAAGTCACATAAATTGACTTTTTCTTTGACTATCGGTTCGGATCCATCCATGCATGTTTAAGATCTGCATTAGAGCATATTTTGAACCAACTTTCATATAAGTTTAATTCTCTGAGATTTTACAACTTGGTTCAACACTTATCCGATTCATATGCATGTTACCGGTTAATGCTTTAAATATGACTATTTTGCCCTTTTTACCATGAAACGCGTTTTTTGAAAAAGTGAAAGAGTAGAAACATTTATTACTGATTTATAAACTTGCACCAAAAATTTGACATCAATCTGAGGTCTGGATTGTGAATTATGCTCAATATCGCAAATAAAACGGTTTTTATTAATTAAACGGCGTTATGAGCATAACGCCTATCAAAACCTAATTTTTGACATCAAAGTGTATACCTACTATTGTTATATAATATTTTAGGAATTATAAAGATTTTTAATAATTTTTAAACTGATTGAATCATAGAATTTTAGCCTTAAATCGGTTATTGTCGGTTTTGCCCTTTTGGGCTATAAAATGAGTTTTATAAATCCTTTTGACCCGAAACCTTTTTCTACTGATTTTATTTGTTAAATAAAATATTTTGAGCATTCTGGAAACATAAAAATATCAGCTTTCTTTTACAAACCCGGAAATGGCTGTAAATCGCCTTTTTAAGCATTTTTATCGCATAGTATGTATTATAACCACATTAAACATATAAGATTGATACCTACTGAAGTTTTTAGTATATTTTTATAAAATAACAGTAAGTACAAATTTATAAACTCAGATTCCCAATTTTGACATTTTAAGTCCTTGTGAAATTACCAAAATACCCCTAAGGTGCATAGTTTGGTTTTAAATGATGATTTTCACTTATGGGTCATACCCTACTGTTAGAACATATTAAATTAAGTATATTTTCTGTTTTAACCAGACCTGTAACTCAGATTTCTAATTTAACTCCTTTATAATCTTTTAAATGACCAAAATGCCCTTATGAGGCATAAATTGTGTTTAAATTCATTTGGGGCATAATAGAAGATAACTTACTGATATAATAACATATTTAGAGCATTTTAACTCAGGAAACTTGCATATAACTCTTATGGTTACCCGTAACGCCCTTTTCGCGCTCGGTTCGGTTTATGTAACTAGTTTGCATAAATTGACCGAAACGGGTCAAACCTTATCATTTTTGTCTCAAAATCCAGAATGTATTTAGTATACCTATATTATACAAGTATTCAAACTTGTCGGGTATAAATCACATTCTATCCGGTCATCGCTTAATCGTGCGTTTGAACCGTATCATCCTTAAAGTTAACCGGTCTAAGCTTAAGCTTAAATAAAGACCCGTTATAAATCTAATAGGTTATTATAAACCTTCGTTCCAGATTAGGAAGCACCGGTAAAAGCTACTTGCATTTTTCTTGTTGTGATTGATACTTACTCAGGTAAATACTTTTAACTTATTTTCCCTATACGGGCTTGGGTTACGGTATATAAAATACCGCTTGATCGAGCATTAAATTCTTAACATCGTTTGGGTGCTTAATTGATTAATTTGATCGGCTCGTTTAAACAGTCTTGTTCACTTAAAGCCTTTGGGGGGTTAATGACCATGTCCCGGATATCCTTGGCATCATTTTACGAAATGGCCACGACCGAACGCGGGGTGTAGGCGTACACCTGTCTGTGCGTAAATAAACATGTGGTGTGTCAATTAATCTTTAACCCGGTCTACGGATCGGGCTACTGAACGCACAAGTAACATGTAATTCGTTCACAAGTTTATATTAAATAATTGACCCAAGTTATAAAATGTTTTGTGCATTGGGCATTTAAATAAATTTTCAACCATTTTCAAATGAGTCAGTTAAATTGTATTTACCAGTGTAAACTGACGTATTTTCCCAAAAGGTTAAGTGCAGGTACTACACGTAATAGGCTGGCTATCTTCTAGAGCGTCCACAATAAGTCTCGCAAGCTTGGACGACAATAAACTGTTGAACAATATCTTATTTGTTTTTGATCCGCCTGTGGATCCGTTTCAACTACTGGTGATATTTAATATTACATTTTATTTAAAGTTGAAATGAATCTATCTTTGCTTCCGCTGTGCATTATTATATTGTGTTGTTTGTCTATGATGATACCAACTACGTCACTATACTCCTCACCGGGCCCACCGGTGACACGTGGAAAATAGGGGTGTGACAGGTTGGTATCAGAGCCAACTCTGAGTGAATTAAACACTAGTCTTTTGTGTTTAATCTCAGATACACAATTTCACAATCCTCGATTCTCGAGTCTAGACAAAGAACTTAGGAAATTTCCAAAATTTTTGTTTAAATTTTCTAACCTTGTCTTAATTATATTTTTGTTGTATCACTTGTTGTTTTTGACAGGATCACCAGAATGCCACCAAGAATGAGAGGTAGAGGCCGAGGACAAGGAGCATATGAAGCTCCAAATGACCACGAGGCCGGACCATCACACCGGCGAACACCATCGGACCCTCACAACACGGATGCTCAGGATCTTTGGAGATCCTTTACTGAACAAGCTAGGCGCTCAGTTTCACTGAGTACCTCACCTTCAATCCCACATTCCTTTGGGCCTCATTCGGAGAATGAGCCCCACAACTCACACCAGTCCTATATACCTCTCCAAGGACATCAATCACCTTTTGACAACACATCACCCATCTTTCAGGGCTTGTTCAACCCTGATGACTACTTAGAGACAACAGCAGTGGGTTTTAACCCACTTGGACCAGAAGACCATTTTTCGGGTGGCAACCCGATGAACATTGACGAGGATACTGATCCTGCTATGCCACCCTCTGGAACACCAAACCACCCCATCGAGATTTCTGATGGGTCACCGTTTATGGGATCACCTTACAATGGTCCCGACAGTTATGAGGAGATGTTCAAACAGTACGACTGGGTGTTTACCCCCAGTTATCATAACTCTCCTTTGCACCAGCCCCATCACTCTCCTCTTCACCAGTCTTACCATAACTCTCCTTTTCACCAATCATACCATAACTCTCCCCTGCACCTGCCTCACCACTCTCCCCTACACCAGCAGCAGCAGCCACAACAGCAGCAGAATCCTTCCGAGGATTCTCGACTTGTAGCGGTCACTCCACCAGCAGCAGCACCTCCACTTCAGCCTCCCTCGCCTCCGAGGTGAAGGAGAACTACCTTGCGGATATCCGCACGAGGGGGAATACGCATCAGCACCCCTCCACTTTCGAGTGGCAGCCGGTACTCACCGGTCCACGAAGAAACAGAGACGGGTGAATCTTCACACCCTGTCTCTGAAGTAGCAACTGCGCCAGTCGCGCCACAGCCACCATTGGGTTTTGGAGACCCAATCCCCGCTTACACTAGTGCTGCAGCATTCAACCCCTTCGAGCAGCAGATTCACACGGGGTACAACTTTATGGAGGACCCCTACTGGATAGCAGCAAACTCCAACACATTCCATCAAGAAGGTCCCTAAGGAGGTACTTGGGCTACGGGACAATCGACGTATGGATACCCACCATATGGGTACCAGCAACCGCAGCCTTCTCAACCTCCTTATTATCAACCGCAGCCTCCTCAACCCCCGTTTTATCAACAACCACCTCAGGCACCAGTGATGTCACCGCCCCAAATGCAAGAAATCATTCATGAGATACATGAGGTGCGAGACGAGATGCGGCATGGGTTGCATCATGAACGGAGGCGTAGACGGGGGATGTTTAAGAAGGTGGTGGATTTGCTCAAGGGGAAGAGCAAGAAGGATCACTGAATCCTGTGTTTGTTGGTTATTTTAGTGTGGTACTCATGTCCCTGCGTGGACATATATTTATTTCAGTACTCTACCCCTGCGAGGGTATTTCTTTCTGTTTTGCCCTGGCGTGGGCATATCTTTTTATTTGACCCCTGTGTGGGTTTGTTTGTTTTGTTATTTGGCCCCTGCGTGGGCATATGGTTTATGTAAAAGACCCGTTTAGGGCAACTCGTACTGATGTAATTTTTATCTATTTGAATGGTTAATTTAAGATTTTTATTTTTAAATTATGTGCATAAACATAGTGTATAAATAAATGAAAAATAACATTTATTATTTTGATGTACCATTTTAATAAAATAATAAGGATCTTAAAAAGGTAAAACCTAGCTGTTATGTTGTCATAAATCTAGCCAATATGGTGGAACCTGTTTAAAAAGGATTCAAATCTCTGTTAACATCTGTAAACATGTTAACATTCTTGGCTAGTGTGATCCGTAAAATCACACACGCCACCCTTTTAATAAATTATCCAAGATTATATTTTTATATATATATATTTGGTTGTGACAAAATGCCTACGGGTCATAATTAATGTCATATAAAACAAAAAGGCAGCTGTGATTTATAAACTCCCTGCCAAGAAAAGGATTGATTTGTCTTTTATGCAAACTTTAATCCTACAAGATCTAAATTTGTAATTTAGAAATTTGTCTACGTGACTAGGCTTATTATGCCAACATTATATTTCATTCCAAAAAGATTATTACTAAAAATCCTGAATGAAATTATTTAACAAATTAACTAATATGGCTTTTATTTACCATGGTTAATAAATCGTCAAGAACGATAATACTGTTTAGACTTCTAAATAGACCTTATCTTTATTTTTATGTAGCAATTAAGACTACATGGCTAAATCTGAAGAGATAAACAGTCACCCAGTGGAAAACCCTGATAATACTAAAATACTTGTAACGGGCGCGGAATTGAAGGCATTAGTGAATGATGCTGTCATCGAAGCACTAAACAGACAGTACAGCGAATCGAACGGGACCCGAAGCAGGACCCGATCTGCGCCACATTCTAAACCAAAAGTTTGCTCTGAGGCTCATAGCAAGCCACCCTCTAAGAAAGAGGTACCTAAAAAGGAGGGACCCAAAAAGGATGATGACCGACATTCTTCGAATCAAAATAGTGTTCCCCCAAAGAAGAAAGAGTTTGAAGCTAAACCTCAAACCAAATCATGTACTTACAAGTACTTCGTGTCTTGTAAACCCAGAGACTTTACTGGGGAAAAAGGAGCGGTCGATTGCATGACCTGGTTGGATGAAATGGATACTGTAGTGGACATCAGCGGTTGTGCTGAAAGAGATGTGGTGAAATACGTATCCCAATCATTCAAAGGAGACGCTCTGGCGTTGTGGAAATCTCTTATACAAGTTGCCGGAAAGGCCACACTTTACAGTATGTCATGGGATCAGTTTGTGGCCCTTATTAAAGAGAATTTTTGCCCACAACATGAAGTTGAAAGGATCGAGTCAGACTTCGTATCTTTGGTGATGAAAAATTTAGACTGCCAGGCAAATCTCACCACTTTCAATACTTTATCTCGGTTGGTTCCATACTTGGTAACCCCAGAACCGAAAAGGATTGCCCGTTTCATCGGGGGTTTAGCCCCTGAGATCAAAGCAAGTGTTAAAGCGTCAAGACCGGCAACCTTCAGATCAACAGCTAATCTATCTCTCTCCCTTACCATGGATGTAGTCAGGTTGAGAGCACTTCGGAACTCAGAAGAGAACAAGAGGAAGCGTGAGGATGATACCTCACGAAGGTCAGAAAAGAGACACCGAGGAAATAACGACCACAGGAAAGGGTCGGGATCTAAGAGAGATGGGCAACAATCGGGGGATAAGCCCAGATGTAAAACTTGCAAGAAAAACCATTTTGGGAAGTGTCGTTTTGAGCCGAAATCCCAGTCTCAGGTGAGACCCTGCGGGATTTGCAAATCATTGGATCATAAGACGTTGGAATGTAAGAAATTGAAGGATGCAACCTGTTACGGATGCAACGAAAAAGGGCACATCAAGTCTAATTGCCCGAAGTCCGCTAAGAAGGCCGAAGATGGAAAGAAGACAAATGCGAGAGTCTTCAAAATGGACGCTAGGGAAGCTATTCAAGAAGACAACGTCATTACAGGTACTTTTCTTGTAAATGATGTTTTTGCTAGAGTATTGTTTGATTCAGGAGCCGATAAGTCTTTTGGGGATAATAAGTTTTGTGACTTGTTGAAATTACCTGTAAAACCCTTAAGTGTGAAATATGAGGTGGAATTAGCTGATGGAACCATAGAAACCGCCTCAACTGTTTTAGATGAATGTGTTATATCCATTAGGAATCATTCTTTTCCGTTGTCCTTACTTCCCTTAAAGCTAGCCGGCTTTGATATAGTCATAGGTATGGATTGGTTATCGCATAACCAAGCCCAGATTATGTGCAGCAGAAAGCAAGTGGTAGTCAAGACTCCGTCTGGTGAGTCACTTACCATTCAAGGGGATACTCAGCATGGATTGCCTGAGCAAGTGTCCATGCTCAAGGCATCCAGATGTATGCAGAAGGGCTGTGTCATTTATATGGCACAAGTTACGATTGATAAGCCAAAGCCCAAGATTGAAGACATCCCTATCATTTCGGAATATCCTGAAGTTTTTCCCGAAGAACTACCTGGTTTACCACCAGATAGGCAAGTGGAATTCCGAATTGACATCATCCCGGGTGCAGCATCGGTAGCAAGAGCACCTTATAGGTTAGCACCAATGGAGATGAAGGAATTAAGGACGCAGTTAGACGATCTGTTAGCTAAAGGTTTTATTAGGCCTAGTTCGTCTCCCTGGGGAGCGCCGATTTTGTTTGTCAAGAAGAAGGATGGATCGATGCGTCTGTGCATCGATTACCGTGAGCTTAATAAAGTCACTATCAAGAATAGATATCCTTTACCCAGGATCGACGATCTGTTCGATCAGTTGCAAGGAGCAAGCTACTTTTCTAAGATTGATTTCAGATCAGGCTATCATCAGTTGAAGGTCAAAGATGAAGATGTACACAAGACAGCGTTTAGGACTCGTTATGGTCATTACGAGTTCCTAGTGATGCCTTTCGGGCTCACTAATGTGCCAGCCGCATTCATGGATCTCATGAATCGCGTCTGCAAGCCTTATCTGGATAAATTTATCATCGTCTTTATTGATGACATTCTCATGTATTCGAAGAACCAAGCTGACCACGAGAAACACCTTCGTTGTATTCTCAAACTTCTACATCAAGAGAAACTCTACGCCAAATTTTCGAAGTGCGAATTTTGGCTTTGAGAAGTGCAATTCCTTGGACATGTGGTAAGCGAGCGTGGTATCCGGGTGGATCCCGCTAAAGTAGAAGCAGTTATGAATTGGCAAGAGCCAAAGACACCTACTGAAATCCGTAGCTTCCTGGGTTTAGCAGGATATTATAGGCATTTTATCGAAAACTTTTCAAGGATTGATGCGCCCCTAACTTCGTTGACGCGAAAGAAGGTTAAGTTTGATTGGGGCCCTAAGCAGCAGGAATCCTTTGACATTCTGAAGAAAAAGTTAAGCAATGCACCAGTGTTAACATTGCCCGATGGTATAGAAGAATTTGTGGTGTACTGTGATGCATCACACACTGGTATGGGCTGTGTACTCATGCAGAAAGGCAAGGTTATCGCCTACGCTTCACGACAGCTAAAGGTGCACGAAAAGAACTACACCACCCACGACTTGGAGCTGGGTGCCGTTGTATTTGCATTAAAACTTTGGAGACACTACTTATATGGAACCAAGTGTGTGATCTATTCAGATCACAAGAGCCTTCAACATTTGTTTAATCAGAAGGACCTAAACATGAGGCAAAGACGCTGGATGGAAACTCTAAATGATTATGACTGTGAGATAAAGTACCATCCAGGCAAGGCAAATGTAGTTGCTGACGCCTTAAGCAGAAAAGAAAGAGTTAAACCAATAAGAATCAATGCCAAGCGCATTGAAATCAAGAATGATTTGAACGAAAGGATACTAGCTGCATAAAAGGAAGCTGTGCTAGAAGCTAATTATCCTGAAGAAAAGTTAGGAGTACCCAAGGAGCAGTTATCCTATGACAAGGACGGAATGCTAAGACTGAATGGACGAATATGGGTTCCCATTTTTGGAGGACTTCGAGATGTTATCCTCCAGGAAGCCCACAGTTCCAAATATTCCGTTCATCCTGGAGCAGATAAGATGTACCAGGATTTAAAAGCAAACTACTGGTGGATTGGTTTGAAAAAGTCCGTAGCTGCTTATGTGTCTAAATGTTTGACTTGTGCGCAAGTCAAAGCGGAACATCAGAAACTGTCAGGTTTGTTACAACAACCTGAAATTCCCACATGGAAGTGGGAGATGGTGACAATGGATTTCATCACCAAGTTGCCAAAGACGAGAAAGGGAAATGACACTATATGGGTCATAGTAGATAGACTGACGAAGTCAGCACATTTTCTACCCATCAAGGAGACTTATAGCTCCGATATGTTAGCCCAGTTATACGTTGATAAGACTGTAGCTTTGCATGGAATACCTGTGTCTATTATCTCTGATAGAGATACTAGATACACGTCACATTTTTGGAAAAGTTTCCAACAATATTTGGGCACTCGTTTGAATTTCAGTACGACTTATCATCCTCAGACTGACGGTCAGAGTGAGCGTACTATTCAAACATTGGAAGATATGCTACGTGCATGTGCGATTGATTTGGGTGGTAGTTGGGATAAGAACCTACCATTAATTGAATTCTCCTACAATAATAGCTACCACACCAGCATAAAAGTTGCGCCTTTTGAGGCCTTATACGGTAGAAAGTGTAGATCACCTATTTGTTGGGCGGAAGTTGGAAATGTCCAACTATCAGGACCAGAGATAGTTTTTGAGACAACGGACAAGATTGTCCAGATCCGCGATCGTTTGAAAGCTGCCAGGGATAGGCAGAAAAGTTATGCGGATCCAAAGCGCAAAGATTTTCACTTCGAAGTAGGTGATAAAGTGTTGCTTAAAGTATCACCCTGGAAGGGGGTGATGCGATTTGGTAAGAAAGGCAAGCTAAGCCCGAGATACATAGGACCTTTCGAGGTTATCGAACGAGTCGGGTCAGTTGCTTATAAGTTAAACTTACCTGAAGAACTTAGTGCTATCCATAATGTGTTCCATATCTGTAATTTGAAGAAGTGTTTCGCTGATGAATCACTGGTTATACCGTATACGGATGTACATATAGATGAAAGCTTGAAATTTGTGGAAAATCCGTTGTCGATTGAAGACCGACAGGTAAAGAAGCTTCGAAGGAAGCACATACCTATTGTTAAGGTCAAATGGGATGCCCGTAGAGGTCCCGAATACACATGGGAGGTAGAATCCACGATGAAAGAAAAATACCCTCATTTGTTTCAGTAAATCTCGGGGTCGAGATTTATTTTAAGGGGGTGAGGATGTAACACCTCGAAAATTCACGTCCAATAATGTCTTGACACGTGTCATAAGCTTTGAATATGTAAAAACATACTTTAGAGGGACTAAAGTTGACAAACGGTGAAACTGTGTGAATATCAGGGTCCAAAGTGTCAACAATTGATAAGTAGGCCCTACAATAACCCTACATGATGTTTATAATCTAAAGCGGATAAACCATGGATCATACGAAGCGAAAAATGAAAGAAAGTGAGGAATTACAAACTACAGGGGCTAAACGTGTCAACATGTTAAATTTATACCTCTGAGTGATCTTTTGGCAAACCCGAAGCTTTGTAATGATAAAATATACTCACGAGAATATATGATAAAAATTTCATGAAGTTTCGTGAACGTATGAGAAAGTTATGATTAAAACCGTACACGAAAGGTTAATTGCGTTATCGTGAATTTCGTGACTTTTCGGGTAAGCGCAAAGTGAACCGAGGACTTTGCCATGTTTATAAAAGTCCCAAGGTTCATAAAAACCAGATTTGAGGGTTAGAATGCTAAATAAACAGCCAAAACAACGTTACAAAGATCAGGGACTAAATTGTAAATTGGCTGAAACTTGATAAGCTGGTCGACAGCAGGTACGCGGCCCGCGTAACCTGTCTCGCGGCCCGCCTGCGAGTGCCCAGCGACGAATCAGCGCACAGGTGCCAGTTCTTGGCTGTTTGCGAGTTGTAACCAGCTGTTTTCGATTCAGGGACTTCACCAATCGAATTTCATGCAGCTAGGGACACTTGTATGCTTCTCATATCACTCCTAGACTCACATGGCAGCTCCAAAACTGATTAAAATCTGCATATAAGGCACTTTATGTAGTAAACACAAGAACACTTGCATTTTCAAACTTCACAAGAACTTTTATGGGGCATTCTGGACGACAAGGCAGGCTCATAGTGATCTCTAAGCTTGTTTAGGACCATTGTAAGTGTTTACAACTCTTTCAAATTCGTTCTAGCTTGGTATATTAACCGAAAGTCAAACTATCGTAAATTACACTTGACTTTATGATTAAACGAGTTTGGCTCTGTCATTTCTCAAATTGAAAGTACCTACATGTTGGTATTTATGTGTGTAACAAACCCCTAAAAGGGTATTTTCAGATTCACACTCTAAGCATGTTAATTGTCGAGTCAAAGCATTTCTTAAAAAGTCAACAGAATGTGTTTTTGCAAATTTAAGCATAATTAGTAATGTAGGCTACATGCAACCTGTTTGATCATCAAAATAACTTTATAAATAATGTAAGAACATGTTTCAACATGATCAACTCGACAATTTTCAGTTTAAACCCGAATCGGAACCGAAAGTCACATAAATTGACTTTTTCTTTGACTATCGGTTCGGATCCATCCATGCATGTTTAAGATCTGCATTAGAGCATATTTTGGACCAACTTTCATATAAGTTTAATTCTCTGAGATTTTACAACTTGGTTCAACACTTATCCGATTCATATGCATGTTACCGGTTAATGCTTTAAATATGACTATTTTGCCCTTTTTACCATGAAACGCGTTTTTTGAAAAAGTGAAAGAGTAGAAACATTTGTTACCGATTTATAAACTTGCACCAAAAATTTGACATCAATCCGAGGTCTGGATTGTGAATTATGCTCAATATCGCAAATAAAACGGTTTTTATTAATTAAACGGCGTTATGAGCATAACGCCTATCAAAACCTAATTTTTGACATCAAAGTGTATACCTACTGTTGTTATATAATATTTTAGGAATTATAAAGATTTTTAATAATTTTTAAACTCATTGAATCATAGAATTTTAGCCTTAAATCGGTTATTGTCGGTTTTGCCCTTTTGGGCTATAAAATGAGTTTTATAAATCCTTTTGACCCCAAACCTTTTTCTACTGATTTTATTTGTTAAATAAAATATTTTGAGCATTCTGGAAACATAAAAATATCAGCTTTCTTTTACAAACCCAGAAATGGCTCTAAATCGCCTTTTTAAGCATTTTTATCGCATAGTATGTATTATAACCACATTAAACATATAAGATTGATACCTACTGAAGTTTTTAGTATATTTTTATAAAATAACAGTAAGTACAAATTTATAAACTCAGATTCCCAATTTTGACATTTTAAGTCCTTGTGAAATTACCAAAATACCCCTAAGGTGCATAGTTTGGTTTTAAATGATGATTTTCACTTATGGGTCATACCCTACTGTTCGAACATATTAAATTAAGTATATTTTCTGTTTAAACCAGACCTGTAACTCAGATTTCTAATTTAACTCTTTTATAATCTTTTAAATGACCAAAATGCCCTTATGAGGCATAAATTGTGTTTAAATTCATTTGGGGCATAATAGAAGATAACTTACTGATATAATAACATATTTAGAGCATTTTAACTCAGGGAACTTGCATATAACTCTTATGGTTACCCGTAACGCCCTTTTCGCGCTCGGTTCGGTTTATGTAACTAGTTTTCATAAATTGACCGAAACGGGTCAAACCTTATCATTTTTGTCTCAAAATCCAGAATGTATTTAGTATACCCATATTATACAAGTATTCAAACTTGTCGGGTCTAAATCACATTCTATCCGGTCATCGCTTAATCGTGCGTTTGAACCGTATCATCCTTAAAGTTAACCGGTCTAAGCTTAAGCTTAAATAAAGACCCGTTAGAAATCTAATAGGTTATTATAAACCTTCGTTCCAGATTAGGAAGCACCGGTAAAAGCTACTTGCATTTTTCTTGTTGTGATTGATACTAACTCAGGTAAATACTTTTAACTTATTTTCCCTATACGGGCTTGGGTTACGGTATATAAAATACCACTTGATCGAGCATTAAATTCTTAACATCGTTTGGGTGCTTAATTGATTAATTTGATCGGCTCGTTTAAACAGTCTTGTTCACTTAAAGCCTTTGGGGGGTTAATGACCATGTGCCGGATATCCTTGGCATCATTTTACGAAATGGCCACGACCGAACGCGGGGTGTAGGCGTACACCTGTCTGTGCGTAAATAAACATGTGGTGTGTCAATTAATCTTTAACCCGGTCTACGGATCGGGCTACTGAACGCATAAGTAACATGTAATTCGTTCACAAGTTTATATTAAATAATTGACCCAAGTTATAAAATGTTTTGTGCATTGGGCATTTAAATAAATTTTCAACCATTTTCAAATGAGTCAGTTAAATTGTATTTACCAGTGTAAACTGACGTATTTTCCCAAAAGGTTAAGTGCAGGTACTACACGTAATTGGCTGGCTGTCTTCTAGAGCGTCCACAATAAGTCTCGCAAGCTTGGACGACAATAAACTGTTGAACAATATCTTATTTGTTTTTGATCCTCCTGTGGATCCGTTTCAACTACTCGTGATATTTAATATTACATTTTATTTAAAGTTGAAATGAATCTATCTTTGCTTCCGCTGTGCATTATTATATTGTGTTGTTTGTCTATGATGATACCAACTACGTCACTATACTCCTCACCGGGCCCACCGGTGACACGTGGAAAATAGGGGTGTGACAGGTTGGTATCAGAGCCAACTCTGAGTGAATTAAACACTAGTCTTTTGTGTTTAATCTCAGATACACAATTGCACAATCCTCGATTCTCGAGTCTAGACAAAGAACTTAGGAAATTTCCAAAATTTTTGTTTAAATTTTCAAACCTTGTCTTAATTATATTTTTGTTGTATCACTTGTTGTTTTTGACAGGATCACCAGAATGCCACCAAGAATGAGAGGTAGAGGCCGAGGACAAGGAGCATATGAAGCTCCAAATGACCATGAGGCCGGACCATCACACCGGCGAACACCATCGGACCCTCACAACACGGATGCTCAGGATCTTTGGAGATCCTTTACTGAACAAGCTAGGCGCTCAGTTTCACTGAGTACCTCACCTTCAATCCCACATTCCTTTGGGCCTCATTCGGAGAATGAGCCCCACAACTCACACCAGTCCTATATACCTCTCCAAGGACATCAATCACCTTTTGACAACACATCACCCATCTTTCAGGGCTTGTTCAACCCTGATGACTACTTAGAGACAACAGCAGTGGGTTTTAACCCACTTGGACCAGAAGACCACTTTTCGGGTGGCAACCCGATGGACATTGACGAGGATACTGATCCTGCTATGCCACCCTCTGGAACACCAAACCACCCCATCGAGATTTCTGATGGGTCACCGTTTATGGGATCACCTTACAATGGTCCCGACAGTTATGAGGAGATGTTCAAACAGTACGACTGGGTGTTTACCCCCAGTTATCATAACTCTCCTTTGCACCAGCCCCATCACTCTCCTCTTCACCAGTCTTACCATAACTCTCCTCTTCACCAATCATACCATAACTCTCCCCTGCACCTGCCTCACCACTCTCCCCTACACCAGCAGCAGCAGCCACAACAGCAGCAGAATCCTTCCGAGGATTCTCGACTTGTAGCAGTCACTCCACCAGCAGCAGCACCTCCACTTCAGCCTCCCTCGCCTCCGAGGCGAAGGAGAACTACCTTGCGGATATCCGCACGAGGGGGAATACGCATCAGCACCCCTCCACTTTCGAGTGGCAGCCGGTACTCACCGGTCCACGAAGAAACAGAGACGGGTGAATCTTCACACCCCGTCTCTGAAGTAGCAAATGCGCCAGTCGCGCCACAGCCACCATTGGGTTTTGGAGACCCAATCCCCGCTTACACTAGTGCTGCAGCATTCAACCCCTTCGAGCAGCAGATTCACACGGGGTACAACTTTATGGAGGACCCCTACTGGATAGCAGCAAACTCCAACACATTCCATCAAGAAGGTCCCTAAGGAGGTACTTGGGCTACGGGACAATCGACATATGGATACCCACCATATGGGTACCAGCAACCGCAGCCTTCTCAACCTCCTTATTATCAACCGCAGCCTCCTCAACCCCCGTTTTATCAACAACCACCTCAGGCACCGGCGATGTCGCCGCCCCAAATGCAAGAAATCATTCATGAGATACATGAGGTGCGAGACGAGATGCGGCATGGGTTGCATCATGAACGGAGGCGTAGACGGGGGATGTTTAAGAAGGTGGTGGATTTGCTCAATGGGAAGAGCAAGAAGGATCACTGAATCCTGTGTTTGTTGGTTATTTTAGTGTGGTACTCATGTCCCTGCGTGGACATATATTTATTTCAGTACTCTACCCCTGCGAGGGTATTTCTTTCTGTTCTGCCCTTGCGTGGGCATATCTTTTTATTTGACCCCTGTGTGGGTTTGTTTGTTTTGTTATTTGGCCCCTGCGTGGGCATATGGTTTATGTAAAAGACCCGTTTAGGGCAACTCGTACTGATGTAATTTTTATCTATTTGAATGGTTAATTTAAGATTTTTATTTTTAAATTATGTGCATAAACATAGTGTATAAATAAATGAAAAATAACATTTATTATTTTGATGTACCATTTTAATAAAATAATAAGGATCTTAAAAAGGTAAAACCTAGCTGTTATGTTGTCATAAATCTAGCCAATATGGTGGAACCTGTTTAAAAAGGATTCAAATCTCTGTTAACATCTGTAAACATGTTAACATTCTTGGCTAGTGTGATCCGTAAAATCACACACGCCACCCTTTTAATAAATTATCCAAGATTATATTTATATATATATATATATATTTGGTTGTGACAAAATGCCTACGGGTCATAATTAATGTCATATAAAACAAAAAGGCAGCTGTGATTTATAAACTCCCTGCCAAGAAAAGGATTGATTTGTCTTTTATGCAAACTTTAATCCTACAAGATCTAAATTTGTAATTTAGAAATTTGTCTACGTGACTAGGCTTATTATGCCAACATTATATTTCATTCCAAAAAGATTATTACTAAAAATCCTGAATGAAATTATTTAACAAATTAACTAATATGGCTTTTATTTACCATGGTTAATAAATCGTCAAGAACGATAATACTGTTTAGACTTCTAAATAGACCTTGTCCTTATTTTTATGTAGCAATTAAGACTACATGGCTAAATCTGAAGAGATAAAAAGTCACCCAGTGGAAAACCCTAATAATACTAAAATACTTGTAACGGGCGCGGAATTGAAGGCATTAGTGAATGATGCTGTCATCGAAGCACTAAACAGACAGTACAGCGAATCGAACGGGACCCGAAGCAGGACCCGATCTGCGCCACATTCTAAACCAAAAGTTCGCTCTGAGGCTCATAGCAAGCCACCCTCTAAGAAAGAGGTACCTAAAAAGGAGGGACCCAAAAAGGATGATGACCGACATTCTTCGAATCAAAATAGTGTTCCCCCAAAGAAGAAAGAGTTTGAAGCTAAACCTCAAACCAAATCATGTACTTACAAGTACTTCGTGTCTTGTAAACCCAGAGACTTTACTGGGGAAAAAGGAGCGGTCGTTTGCATGACCTGGTTGGATGAAATGGATACTGTAGTGGACATCAGCGGTTGTGCTGAAAGAGATGTGGTGAAATACGTATCCCAATCATTCAAAGGAGACGCTCTGGCGTTGTGGAAATCTCTTATACAAGCTGCCGGAAAGGCCACACTTTACAGTATGTCATGGGATCAGTTTGTGGCCCTTATTAAAGAGAATTTTTGCCCACAACATGAAGTTGAAAGGATCGAGTCAGACTTCGTATCTTTGGTGATGAAAAATTTAGACTGCCAGGCAGATCTCACCACTTTCAATACTTTATCTCGGTTGGTTCCATACTTGGTAACCCCAGAACCGAAAAGGATTGCCCTTTTCATCGGGGGTTTAGCCCCTGAGATCAAAGCAAGTGTTAAAGCGTCAAGACCAGCAACCTTCAGATCAGCAGCTAATCTATCTCTCTCCCTTACCATGGATGTAGTCAGGTTGAGAGCACTTCGGAACTCAGAAGAGAACAAGAGGAAGCGTGAGGATGATACCTCACGAAGGTCAGAAAAGAGACACCGAGGAAATAACGACCACAGGAAAGGGTCGGGATCTAAGAGAGATGGGCAACAATCGGGGGATAAGCCCAGATGTAAAACTTGCAAGAAAAACCATTTTGGGAAGTGTCGTTTTGAGCCGAAATCCCAGTCTCAGGTGAGACCCTGCGGGATTTGCAAATCATTGGATCATAAGACGTTGGAATGTAAGAAATTGAAGGATGCAACTTGTTACGGATGCAACGAAAAAGGGCACATCAAGTCTAATTGCCCGAAGTCCGCTAAGAAGGCCGAAGATGGAAAGAAGACAAATGCGAGAGTCTTCAAAATGGACGCTAGGGAAGCTATTCAAGAAGACAACGTCATTACAGGTACTTTTCTTGTAAATGATGTTTTTGCTAGAGTATTGTTTGATTCAGGAGCCGATAAGTCTTTTGGGGATAATAAGTTTTGTGACTTGTTGAAATTACCTATAAAACCCTTAAGTGTGAAATATGAGGTGGAATTAGCTGATGGAACCATAGAAACCGCCTCAACTGTTTTAGATGGATGTGTTATATCCATTAGGAATCATTCTTTTCCGTTGTCCTTACTTCCCTTTAAGCTAGCCGGCTTTGATATAGTCATAGGTATGGATTGGTTATCGCATAACCAAGCCCAGATTATGTGCAGCAGAAAGCAAGTGGTAGTCAAGACTCCGTCTGGTGAGTCACTTACCATTCAAGGGGATACTCAGCATGGATTGCCTGAGCAAGTGTCCATGCTCAAGGCATCCAGATGTATGCAGAAGGGCTGTGTCATTTATATGGCACAAGTTACGATTGATAAGCCAAATCCCAAGATTGAAGACATCCCTATCATTTCGGAATATCCTGAAGTTTTTCCTGAAGAACTACCTGGTTTACCACCAGATAGGCAAGTGGAATTCCGAATTGACATCATCCCGGGTGCAGCACCGGTAGCAAGGGCACCTTATAGGTTAGCACCAACGGAGATGAAGGAATTAAGGACGCAGTTAGACGATCTGTTAGCTAAAGGTTTTATTAGGCCTAGTTCGTCTCCCTGGGGAGCGCCGATTTTGTTTGTCAAGAAGAAGGATGGATCGATGCGTCTGTGCATCGATTACCGTGAGCTTAATAAAGTCACTATCAAGAATAGATATCCTTTACCCAGGATCGACGATCTGTTCGATCAGTTGCAAGGAGCAAGCTACTTTTCTAAGATTGATTTCAGATCAGGCTATCATCTGTTGAAGGTCAAAGATGAAGATGTACACAAGACAGCGTTTAGGACTCGTTATGGTCATTACGAGTTCCTAGTGATGCCTTTCGGGCTCACTAATGCGCCAGCCGCATTCATGGATCTCATGAATCGCGTCTGCAAGCCTTATCTGGATAAATTTGTCATCGTCTTTATTGATGACATTCTCATGTATTCGAAGAACCAAGCTGACCACGAGAAACACCTTCGTTGTATTCTCAAACTTCTACATCAAGAGAAACTCTACGCCAAATTTTCGAAGTGCGAATTTTGGCTTTGAGAAGTCCAATTCCTTGGACATGTGGTAAGCGAGCGTGGTATCCAGGTGGATCCCGCTAAAGTAGAAGCAGTTATGAATTGGCAAGAGCTAAAGACACCTACTGAAATCCGTAGCTTCCTGGGTTTAGCAGGATATTATAGGCGTTTTATCGAAAACTTTTCAAGGATTGATGCGCCCCTAACTTCGTTGACGCGAAAGAAGGTTAAGTTTGATTGGGGCCCTAAGCAGCAGGAATCCTTTGACATTCTGAAGAAAAAGTTAAGCAATGCACCAGTGTTAACATTGCCCGATGGTATAGAAGAATTTGTGGTGTACTGTGATGCATCACACACTAGTATGGGCTGTGTACTCATGCAGAAAGGCAAGGTTATCGCCTACGCTTCACGACAGCTAAAGGTGCACGAAAAGAACTACACCACCCACGACTTGGAGCTGGGTGCCGTTGTATTTGCATTAAAACTTTGGAGACACTACTTATATGGAACCAAGTGTGTGATCTATTCAGATCACAAGAGCCTTCAACATTTGTTTAATCAGAAGGACCTAAACATGAGGCAAAGACGCTGGATGGAAACTCTAAATGATTATGACTGTGAGATAAAGTACCATCCAGGCAAGGCAAATGTAGTTGCTGACGCCTTAAGTAGAAAAGAAAGAGTTAAACCAATAAGAATCAATGCCAAGCGCATTGAAATCAAGAATGATTTGAACGAAAGGATACTAGCTGCACAGAAGGAAGCTGTGCTAGAAGCTAATTATCCTGAAGAAAAGTTAGGAGTACCCAAGGAGCAGTTATCCTATGACAAGGACGGAATGCTAAGACTGAATGGACGAATATGGGTTCCCATTTTTGGAGGACTTCGAGATGTTATCCTCCAGGAAGCCCACAGTTCCAAATATTCCGTTCATCCTGGAGCAGATAAGATGTACCAGGATTTAAAAGCAAACTACTGGTGGATTGGTTTGAAAAAGTCCGTAGCTGCTTATGTGTCTAAATGTTTGACTTGTGCGCAAGTCAAAGCGGAACATCAGAAACTGTCAGGTCTGTTACAACAACCTGAAATTCCCACATGGAAGTGGGAGATGGTGACAATGGATTTCATCACCAAGTTGCCAAAGACGAGAAAGGGAAATGACACTATATGGGTCATAGTAGATAGACTGACGAAGTCAGCACATTTTCTACCCATCAAGGAGACTTATAGCTCCGATATGTTAGCCCAGTTATACGTTGATAAGACTGTAGCTTTGCATGGAATACCTGTGTCTATTATCTCTGATAGAGATACTAGATACACGTCACATTTTTGGAAAAGTTTCCAACAATATTTGGGCACTCGTTTGAATTTCAGTACGGCTTATCATCCTCAGACTGACGGTCATAGTGAGCGTATTATTCAAACATTGGAAGATATGCTACGTGCATGTGCGATCGATTTGGGTGGTAGTTGGGATAAGAACCTACCATTAATTGAATTCTCCTACAATAATAGCTACCACACCAGCATAAAAGCTGCGCCTTTTGAGGCCTTATACGGTAGAAAGTGTAGATCACCTATTTGTTGGGCGGAAGTTGGAAATGTCCAACTATCAGGACCAGAGATAGTTTTTGAGACAACGGACAAGATTGTCCAGATCCGCGATCGTTTGAAAGCTGCCAGGGATAGGCAGAAAAGTTATGCGGATCCAAAGCGCAAAGATTTTCACTTCGAAGTAGGTGATAAAGTGTTGCTTAAAGTATCACCCTGGAAGGGGGTGATGCGATTTGGTAAGAAAGGCAAGCTAAGCCCGAGATACATAGGACCTTTCGAGGTTATCGAACGAGTCGGGTCAATTGCTTATAAGTTAAACTTACCTGAAGAACTTAGTGCTATCCATAATGTGTTCCATATCTGTAATTTGAAGAAGTGTTTCGCTGATGAATCACTGGTTATACCGTATACAGATGTACATATAGATGAAAGCTTGAAATTTGTGGAAAATCCGTTGTCGATTGAAGACCGACAGGTGAAGAAGCTTCGAAGGAAGCACATACCTATTGTTAAGGTCAAATGGGATGCCCGTAGAGGTCCCGAATACACATGGGAGGTAGAATCCACGATGAAATAAAAATACCCTCATTTGTTTCAGTAAATCTCGGGGTCGAGATTTATTTTAAGGGGGTGAGGATGTAACACCTCGAAAATTCACGTCCAATAATGTCTTGACACGTGTCATAAGCTTTGAATATGTAAAAACATACTTTAGAGGGACTAAAGTTGACAAACGGTGAAACTGTGTGAATATTAGGGTCCAAAGTGTCAACAATTGATAAGTAGGCCCTACAATAACCCTACATGATGTTTATAATCTAAAGCGGATAAACCATGGATCATACGAAGCGAAAAATGAAAGAAAGTGAGGAATTACAAACTACAGGGGCTAAACGTGTCAACAAGTTAAATTTATACCTCTGAGTGATCTTTTGGCAAACCCGAAGCTTTGTAATGATAAAATATACTCACGAGAATATATGATAAAAATTTCATGAAGTTTCGTGAACGTATGAGAAAGTTATGATTAAAACCGTACGCGAAAGGTTAATTGCGTTATCGTGAATTTCGTGACTTTTCGGGTAAGCGCAAAGTGAACCGAGGACTTTGCCATGTTTATAAAAGTCCCAAGGTTCATAAAAACCAGATTTGAGGGTTAGAATGCTAAATAAACAGCCAAAACAACGTTACAAAGATCAGGGACTAAATTGTAAATTGGCTGAAACTTGATAAGCTGGTCGACAGCAGGTACGCGGCCCGCGTAACCTGTCTCGCGGCCCGCCTGCGAGTGCCCAGCGACGAATCAGCGCACAGGTGCCAGTTCTTGGCTGTTTGCGAGTTGTAACCAGCTGTTTTCGATTCAGGGACTTCACCAATCGAATTTCATGCAGCTAGGGACACTTGTATGCTTCTCATATCACTCCTAGACTCACATGGCATCTCCAAAACTGATTAAAATCTGCATATAAGGCACTTTATGTAGTAAACACAAGAACACTTGCATTTTCAAACTTCACAAGAACTTTTATGGGGCATTCTGGACGACAAGGCAGGCTCATAGTGATCTCTAAGCTTGTTTAGGACCATTGTAAGTGTTTACAACTCTTTCAAATTCGTTCTAGCTTAGTATATTAACCGAAAGTCAAACTATCGTAAATTACACTTGACTTTATGATTAAACGAGTTTGGCTCTGTCATTTCTCAAATTGAAAGTACCTACATGTTGGTATTTATGTGTGTAACAAACCCCTAAAAGGGTATTTTCAGATTCACACTCTAAGCATGTTAATTGTCGAGTCAAAGCATTTCTTAAAAAGTCAACAGAATGTGTTTTTGCAAATTTAAGCATAATTAGTAATGTAGGCTACATGCAACCTGTTTGATCATCAAAATAACTTTATAAATAATGTAAGAACATGTTTCAACATGATCAACTCGACAATTTTCAGTTTAAACCCGAATCGGAACCGAAAGTCACATAAATTGACTTTTTCTTTGACTATCGGTTCGGATCCATCCATGCATGTTTAAGATCTGCATTAGAGCATATTTTGGACCAACTTTCATATAAGTTTAATTCTCTGAGATTTTACAACTTGGTTCAACACTTATCCGATTCATATGCATGTTACCGGTTAATGCTTTAAATATGACTATTTTGCCCTTTTTACCATGAAACGCGTTTTTTGAAAAAGTGAAAGAGTAGAAACATTTGTTACCGATTTATAAACTTGCACCAAAAATTTGACATCAATCCGAGGTCTGGATTGTGAATTATGCTCAATATCGCAAATAAAACGGTTTTTATTAATTAAACGGCGTTATGAGCATAACGCCTATCAAAACCTAATTTTTGACATCAAAGTGTATACCTACTGTTGTTATATAATATTTTAGGAATTATAAAGATTTTTAATAATTTTTAAACTCATTGAATCATAGAATTTTAGCCTTAAATCGGTTATTGTCGGTTTTGCCCTTTTGGGCTATAAAATGAGTTTTATAAATCCTTTTGACCCCAAACCTTTTTCTACTGATTTTATTTGTTAAATAAAATATTTTGAGCATTCTGGAAACATAAAAATATCAGCTTTCTTTTACAAACCCAGAAATGGCTCTAAATCGCCTTTTTAAGCATTTTTATCGCATAGTATGTATTATAACCACATTAAACATATAAGATTGATACCTACTGAAGTTTTTAGTATATTTTTATAAAATAACAGTAAGTACAAATTTATAAACTCAGATTCCCAATTTTGACATTTTAAGTCCTTGTGAAATTACCAAAATACCCCTAAGGTGCATAGTTTGGTTTTAAATGATGAATTTCACTTATGGGTCATACCCTACTGTTAGAACATATTAAATTAAGTATATTTTCTGTTTAAACCAGACCTGTAAATCAGATTTCTAATTTAACTCTTTTATAATCTTTTAAATGACCAAAATGCCCTTATGAGGCATAAATTGTGTTTAAATTCATTTGGGGCATAGGGAGGGGCTCATGCGAGAACCACCCTTATTGTGAGAACCATGAGAACCAATGTGAACACAACCTAAAATAGCTAAAAAAAACCTAAAAAAAACCCTAAAAAACCTAACCCCCACCCCCCCCCCCACCCAAAAACCTAAACCCCCCACCCCCCCCCCCCAAAAAAAAAACCGAACCCCCCCCCCCCCCAAAAAAAAACCTAAACCCCCCCCCCCCCCAAGCTAAAAAAAACCTAAGAAAACCTAAAAAAAACCTAACCCCACCCCCCCCCCCCAAAAAAAAAAAAAGCCTAAACCCCCCTCCCCCACCCCCCAAAAACCTAACCCCCCCCCCCCCCAAGCTAAAATGCTAAAAACTAAACCCCCAAAAAACCTAAAAAAATCTAAAAAAAATCTAAAAAAATCAAAAAAAAATCCAAAATTTTTTTTTTGATTTTTTTAATATTTTTTAGGTTAAAATCGCTACTTTTCGAAGCCAGAAAAAAAAAATTTTGGGTTCGAAAAGTAGCGATTTTAACCTAAAAAATATTAAAAAAATCAAAAAAAAAATTTTTGTGTGATTTTTAGCTATTTTTAGGCATTTTTGGTGTGTTCACATTGGTTCTCGCGGTTCTCGCAATAAGAGGTGGTTCTCGCATGATCTTCTCCCTTGGGGCATAATAGAAGATAACTTACTGATATAATAACATATTTAGAGCATTTTAACTCAGGGAACTTGCATATAACTCTTATGGTTACCCGTAACGCCCTTTTCGCGCTCGGTTCGGTTTATGTAACTAGTTTTCATAAATTGACCGAAACGGGTCAAACCTTATCATTTTTGTCTCAAAATCCAGAATGTATTTAGTATACCCATATTATACAAGTATTCAAACTTATTTTCCCTATACGGGCTTGGGTTACGGTAAAAGTTAACCGGTCTAAGCTTAAGCTTAAATAAAGACCCGTTAGAAATCTAATAGGTTATTATAAACTTTCGTTCCAGATTAGGAAGCACCGGTAAAAGCTACTTGCATTTTTCTTGTTGTGATTGATACTTACTCAGGTAAATACTTTTAACTTATTTTCCCTATACGGGCTTGGGTTACGGTATATAAAATACCGCTTGATCGAGCATTAAATTCTTAACATCGTTTGGGTGCTTAATTGATTAATTTGATCGGCTCGTTTAAACAGTCTTGTTCACTTAAAGCCTTTGGGGGGTTAATGACCATGTCCCGGATATCCTTGGCATCATTTTACGAAATGGCCACGACCGAACACGGGGTGTAGGCGTACACCTGTCTGTGCGTAAATAAACATGTGGTGTGTCAATTAATCTTTAACCCGGTCTACGGATCGGGCTACTGAACGCACAAGTAACATGTAATTCGTTCACAAGTTTATATTAAATAATTGACCCAAGTTATAAAATGTTTTGTGCATTGGGCATTTAAATAAATTTTCAACCATTTTCAAATGAGTCAGTTAAATTGTATTTACCAGTGTAAACTGACGTATTTTCCCAAAAGGTTAAGTGCAGGTACTACACGTAATAGGCTGGCTGTCTTCTAGAGCGTCCATAATAAGTCTCGCAAGCTTGGACGACAATAAACTGTTGAACAATATCTTATTTGTTTTTGATCCGCCTGTGGATCCGTTTCAACTACTCGTGATATTTAATATTACATTTTATTTAAAGTTGAAATGAATCTATCTTTGCTTCCGCTGTGCATTATTATATTGTGTTGTTTGTCTATGATGATACCAACTACGTCACTATACTCCTCACCGGGCTCACCGGTGACACGTGGAAAATAGGGGTGTGACACAATTACATGCATCTATTTACATGGATGAATTTACCGATTTCATCATAACATATAAAAACCCGTTTCAATTCTTGTATGAACATACACTCAACTTATAATTTGTTCAAGTACCTTTCTTCTACTATCCAATATGATGATTCTAACATGATTATATCATAAATTTCATCATATTAGTAAAAAACCCACTTATCTAAATGTGGTAATTCATTTAGGCATTCAAATCATGGCAACATATGGATAATTCACACTTAGGGTTTTGTTCCTAAGCAAGTACACATCACAATTTAGCAATAACCTCTATGATTCACACCTAATTCGCAGATTATGATGTTTCTTCATATTTCACAACTTCACAAATCATTGAAATTCTACATACCTTATGATCCCCAAGCTTAGGTGATCACGAATTTGTGTTCATGCATTTGATTTAGGCTAGATTTGACCTTCAATTTGTTGATTTTGGGTGAACTAGGGTTTGAGCTCTTGTTCTTGCTCCTGATGTTCGATCCACACACACATTATGTGTGTATTGTGTGTAAAACTTTCGTTTATAAAACACAAGTTTCTTTTGTTATAACTTTGGTCCCTTTTGTTCCAACCTTTTATAAAAGGTTCACAAGTTCTTATTTTTCTTTCTAGTTTTTACTTAATTACTCGTTACTAACTAGGTTAATTATTCCTAGTTAGTTTAATGGGTTTCGGGAGTTATAACCCGTTTTATTTTTATGTCCCGTTTGCTCGGGCTCTTACGAACATTATTTCCTCAAAAACATTTATTCTCTTTTATTTAATATTAGGTTTATTTATTTAAATCCTAATATTTACCGGGTTACTTTTTACCACTAACGCTATTTTACCTGTTCATTAATATTAACGTGGTTTGACTATCAAACTCGTTTTCGAGGTGTTACAACTGCTATACCAAGATGCCTTTAAGTATAACAATCCTCAATTAAACCGACACCCTCGATTATTTTTCCGACACCCTAGTATATTTTAAAAATATCCCAATATGTCCTAAAATGTACCCGTATGTGAGAACCAAGTCCGAAATACAATATAGTATTAAAAATAATTAAAAAACAAGAAAAAGTAAGTTAAGGCGGGCCGCGTAGACCCACCCCAACCCTTTACGCGGGCGGTATCAAGGTCAGAACCTGATTCCGTCTGATTTCTTAAGTTCAGACGGGTCGCATGAACCCCATCTCAATCTTACGCGGGCCGCGTGAGATCTAAAATGTGGCGCAGCTCGGTGATGACACGTGTCATCATCGTGTCAAGTCTAGATGGTGATCCGAATGAGCTACGCTTTGACCGGTGTTTGACACGGGCTGCGTAGCCCTAACGCTACGCTTATGTGGGCCGCATGGGAACCAGTTTCAGCAACTATATAAGCAGGCTATTAGGTTTCAATCAGAATCGTTCATTTCTTTCTTTCTTAAACGAATTTCTGAGTAGTAGAAGTAATACTCGGGTATTATACCCCCTAAATAGTGAAGTTCTGCTCCGTTGTAAGTATTATAACCCATGGATACGTATTAGATACGCTGCCCGATTGATCTAGGGTTCCGTGACGGCTGTCGTGGTTCTGGCCGACGTAGTCGTTGGAATGCCGTCTCGGGGAGGGTATTGCTAATGTTAAAATGGGTTATTAATACTAACGCGTGTACATTTGTGTAAATTATAGATTATTCTCAGGAAACCCTTACGGAAAATCTAAGACATCAATGTGAGTTGATCCACTTTTTGTAAATCTTTTATTAACTGTTTTTACAAAACCTTAAATACTTTCCCATGAGAATGACAGTTATTGAGTATTTGTAAGCATACAATTATGATGAGTATGTTGGGGTTTTGTATACAAAATTTGTTACCACCTGGTCAAGGAGTAACATGTCCACAAGTCGGGTTCGACAGTACCATGGATGTTAATTGTAATGTCTTCTAAACAAATATAATTGCAGGATCGCCCTCAATACTGTACACTGTGACTTTTTATTTAAACTTGATTAAACTGGGATTCACTCACCAGTATTTCCCACTGACAAATGTTTTTAAAACGTGTTTCAGGTAACAAAATGTGAAAGCCAAATAGAAGCCAGCTGGACAGCACTGAAGGCTTGGAAAAGTGGCAATAAAGTTACCTAAAAATAAAATAGATGTTTTTATTAAATAAATAGGATTTATTCCTATGAAAAAGAATGTACTATGAACTTGGGTTTTATCCCATTTGTTTAATGTTATGAAAATGTGGTATTCTACTCTGATAAACATTTTCTAACTATGGTCCTGATGAAAATTTCCGCTGCCAAATTAGACAATACGAGATACCACTGAAACTGGCTCGCGGCCGCCCGTTTCCCGGGGAACCTGGGATCGGGGGTTGCGACAGGAGGTGGTATCAGAGCTATGCCACTGATTCAGCCACAGAGGTATTCTGCTGACATCAAAATGAAAAGTGTTAGGAAATAAATTACGGAAATACGTGTATAACTGTAATTATTGTTATGTGTTATTTGACTATCTGTTAGTTTACAGTATGAACGACCAAGGACCATCTGACGCGTACCGTCAATTGTCTGGTTCGCCTAGAAGCGAAGGCACCTCCTCTTCTCAGCCTGCCCTCTCAGGGTACTCTGCTGATACGGAAGATGGAATCTTTGTGTTTAAGGCTCAGTCAGAGGAGCCATTTCCTCAGAAAAAAGAGGGGATGGTTCAGTCGAGGGGCACACGAGCGTAGGAAGCGTATGAAAAAGTTGCAAGACCAGAGAGCACTAGTAGCAGCCAAGAGAGAGACAGATGCCTATGCCCAGGATATAATACATAGGGGTATAGCCAACATCCACATCCTAGCAACCACTGCAGCTGACCCTAATCTGGAGCAAATAATAGCACCCCAACTGCCAATCCCTGACCAACCCATGGAAATTAAAAACCCTGAAAACTAAGTAGAGATGCATGACTTCAATCCGGAGGAAATCCCTAGGGTACCAGCACCAAATCCCCTAGACCCAAATTACGATCCCTGGTGGGATGATGTTAGGGACCTTGTGCAACGTTACCCGATACATGAAGATACACCTATGCAAAACATAGGAGCCTACCCAGGTATGGACCCTTTAGATCCCTATTACCATGATGACTATATTAGGGAGATCTTAGAAGATCCTTACCGATTTCAGGCACTTTCTCCCCCATATCAGGAACCCACACCCCAGATTCCGATTCCGAACCCAGTCCTAGAACCTGCACCCCCAATGAGTGCAGAAAACGTGCAAGAACTTAGGACATTTGGTGAGGAAATTTTAGAGAGTAGTGAGAGAATGAGACAGGTGGGAGAGCGACTCGTATGGAAATACGATGAGAGCAATATGGATTTTTGGATAAATCTATATCCGTGAATGTGATGGTGAGCCGGTAATAGTAATAATAAAATAAAATAAAAATCAAATAAAATACGTGTGTACGGATGCCTATTACTATTAGTGTAATTCTATTTTAGTTGGTATTGTAATTTTTATTTCAGTACTGGTGTGTAATAGATGCCTAGTATATGGAAATAGAGTAAAGTCGCAATGATCGACGCTTTTGGAAAAAAATGCGTGTCAAGTGATTGACTATATTAATATTATTTTGTGATATTAATACGGGGTAAATGTTTAAAATTCAGATGGCCGACGAAGGAAATCTGAATAACGATAACCAGAGTAACATTAATGTGGTTAATGAGAATCTGAGCATCAATAACAATGGAAACCAAATGGATAATAGTGCCATTCAACACATAGTGGCACAAGGAATTATAGATGCAATGCCATTTATTATTCAAATGGTTCAAAAAGCGAATAATAAAAGTAAACATAGCAGTAAGCGACCTGTTGAACTAGAAAACAGCGTGAACAATGGACCCGTACTTCAGGTGCCCATTCCCAAAAGAAGAAGAACCATGCCTTATGGTTGTTCTTACAAGGAATTCTGGTCCTGTAAACCAATAGAATTCTCGGGCAATGAAGGACCCATTGCAGCTCTACGCTGGATAGAGAAAACTGAGGCTGTTTTAAAATTAAGCAAGTGTGCTGAAGAAGACAAAATAATGTTTGCTTCTAATCTATTTAAGAACTCGGCCTTAGAATGGTGGAACACTATCCTCCAGTCAAGAGGAAGTGATAGGGTATACAACATGGAATGGGAGGAATTCAAGAATATGGTAGAAAGAAAATTTTGCCCTCCCAATGAAAAGGAACAGATAGCTAATAAGTTTCTGAACCTTAGGATGACCGGGGTAGATAGTAAGGGTTATACTACCACATTCTTTGAATATGCTAGAATAGTGCCAACCCTTGCATCACCTGAACCGGTATTAATCTCCCGTTACATCTGGGGATGAATCGGAGAGATTAGACATGTAGTCAAGGCAGCTAGACCTCAAACTATAGAAGAAGCTGTAGAACTAGCAAATACTTTGACAGATGAATTAATTCGTACTAGAGAAGAAGAACAGAGGAGAAACTTAACCCAAAGGCTTACTCAAGAATTCCTTTCTGGGAATTACAATCGTAGGAATATGGGTTCTACCTCTGCACCCTTCTGCAAGGTCTGCAAGAAAAACATTCAGGAAAATGCTCTACTCTTTGCAATTACTGTAAGATGCCAGGACACAAGGAAGAAGATTGCAGGAGAAAATCCAGTAATGGATTGTGCTACAATTGTGGGGAAAAAGGTCACATTAAGCCAAACTGTCCGAAATTGGCTCTAGCTGTGAACAACAGGAACACTAAAAATGCTAGAGCATTTGTTCTGACTGCAGATGAAGCCAAGATGATTCCAGACGTGATAGCTGGTACGTTTTTAGTTAATGATGTATTTGCTAAAGTATTATTTGACTCTGGTGCGAACCAAAGTTTTATTAATACTTCGTTTTGCAAACTGCTAAACCAGTCATTAAACTACCACAAGAATGACTAGTAGAGACAGCTAATGGGGAAACTGTTAGGATTTCTGAAATCTTGCAGGGAGCAAGAATATAAATTTTAAATCATAAGTTTATGGCAAACCTTTATCCTATGAATTTGACGGGATTTGATGTTGTATTAGGAATGGATTGGTTAATAGCCAATAAAGCTAGTATTTTATGTGATCAAAAGTCAATCCAATTAAATTCACCAAAAGGTAAAACAGTCACAATTAAAGGAGATAAGCCCTCTAGATCCACAAAATTCATCTTTGTGATGAAAACTGCAAGTTATATAAGAAAAGGTTCTATAGTGTATTTGATTTCCATAATCACTAACACTAAAGGAAAAGAACTAAAAGACATTCCAGTAGTGTCCCAGTTTCCAGATGTATTTCCAGAAGAATTACCAAGACTACCACCGGACAGAGAAGTTGAATTCAGAATTCACCTGCTACCTAGAACAGCACCAATTGCCAAAGCACCTTACCGTTTGGCACCCGCAGAAATGCAGGAATTGAAGAAACAATTAGATGAATTATTGGAAAAAGGATTCATACAGCCAAGTTCGTCGCCATGGGGAGCGCCGATTTTATTCGTCAAAAAGAAGGACGGATCAATGCGTATGTGCATTGATTACCGTGAATTGAACAAAGTCACGATTAAGAATCGGTACCCATTACCGAGAATCGATGATCTGTTTGATCAACTGCAAGGAGCTCGATTTTTCTCTAAAATCGATTTAAGGTCAGGATATCATCAATTAAAGGTACAGGAAGAGGACATTCCTAAGACTGCTTTCAGAACAAGGTATGGTCATTATGAATTTACTGTCATGCCATTTGGTCTAACCAATGCCCCAGCTGCATTTATGGACATGATGAACCGAATATGTAAGCCATATTTGGATAAATTCATAATCGTCTTCATAGATGATATTCTAATTTACTCTAAGAATAAAGAGGATCATGCAAAGCATTTGCACGCACTTTTAAGTCTATTAAGAAAGGAAAAGCTTTACGCTAAATTTTCAAAGTGCGAGTTTTTGTTAGAACAGGTACAATTTCTTGGACATTTAGTGAACCATGAAGGAATTCATGTGGATCCCACAAAGATCAAGGCAATTACTAAATGGAAAGCCCCTGAGTCACCAACTGAGGTTAGAAGTTTCCTAGGATTGGCCGGTTATTATAGAAGATTTATTCGAGATTTTTCTAGAATAGCCATTCCTTTAACTAAGTTAACCTGTAAATCCATTAAGTTTGAATGGGGACCAAAACAAGAAGAAGCTTTTAGAATTCTTAAGCAAAGATTAACTAATACACCCATACTAGCGTTACCAGAAGGAATTGGAGATTTTGTATTCTATTGTGACGCTTCTAAGTTAGGTTATGGATGTGTATTAATGCAACGCCAAAAGGTTATAGCATATGCGTCTCGACAACTTAAGAATCATGAAGAGAATTATTCAACCCATGATCTAGAATTAGGAGCTATAATTTTTGCCCTTAAGATTTGGAAACATTACCTTTATGGTAGTAAGTTTACCATATTCACTGATCATAAGAGTTTAAGGTATGTTTTCGGGCAAAAACAGTTGAATATGAGACAAAGACGTTGGATGGAAATGCTTAGTGACTATGAGTGTGATATCCAGTATCATGAAGGAAAAGCAAATGTAGTGCAGATGCTTTAAGTCGAAAGTATCATGAAAAGTCAAAAAGGGTACGTTCTATTAAATTAAATCTGCAAGTAGATTTAAATGATCAGATAAGAGAAGCACATGAATCAGTAATCAAGGATGATGCTGAAAAACTAAAAGGTATGATTAAAGAATTAGAACAAGGAACAGATGGAATTTGGAGATTCCATAAAAAGAGAATGTGGATACCTAAGTTAGGAAACCTACGTCATCGTGTATTAGAAGAAGCCCATAAGTCTAAGTATACGATGCACCCAGGAAATGATAAAATGTACCAGGATTTAAGGAAAATTTTCTGGTGGATAGGAATGAAGAAAGACATAGCAGCCTATGTTTCTAAATGTTTAACTTGTTCACAAGTCAAAGCTGAACACCAGAAACCCTCAGGTTTGTTACAACAATTAGAAATGCCAGTGTGGAAATGGGAATTGATAACAATGGATTTTGTTACCAAATTACCCAAAACAAGGAAGGGAAATGATACAATCTGGGTGATTGTAGATAGACTAACCAAGTCAGCTCATTTCCTACCAATGAAGGAAACTTTCAGTATGGAACAGCTAGCTAAATTGTATGTAAATGAAATTGTTCATTACATGGAATTCCTTTATCAATTGTTTCTGATAGGGATAGTCGATTTACCTCTCATTTTTGGTCAAGTTTCCAAAAAGCCATGGGAACCAAGTTAAATCTAAGCACAGCTTATCATCCTTAAACGGATGGACAAAGCGAAAGAACAATTCAGACAATGGAAGACATGCTTAGAGCTTGTGTAATCGATTTCGGAGGTAATTGGGACGATCACTTACCTTTAATATAGTTTTCTTATAATAATAGTTATCACACAATTATCAATGCTGCACCATTCGAAGCACTTTATGGACGAAAATGCCGAACCCCAGTCTGTTGGGCAGAAATTGGGGAAAAGCAACTATCTGGACCTGAGATAGTACAAGAAACAAGGCACAAGATTATTCAAGTCAAAGAACGACTAAAAGCAGCACGGGATCGAAAGAAGAGCTATGCCGATAACCGACGCAAACCATTGGAATTTCAAGTAGGAGATAAAGTATTGTGGAAAGTCTCTCCTTAGAAAGGAGTGGTAAGATTCATCAAACAAGGGAAGCTAAGTCCCAGGTATATTGGATCTTTTGAGATTATTAGAAGAATATGACCTGTAGCCTATCAGCTACAACTGCCAAAGGAAATGGCAGGAATACATGATGTGTTTCATGTATCTAATCTCAAGAAATGCCTAGCTGATGAATCGCTAGTAGTACCTCTTAAGGACATAGAGGTAAATGAACAACTCATGTTTGTAGAGAGGCCTTTACAGATCGAAGACAGGAAAGTTAAGAACCTCAAGCATCAGAGATTAGTTCTGGTCAAAGTGAAGTGGGACTCCTAAAGAGGACCTGAGTACACATGGGAACTTGAATCTGAAATGCAAAGGAAATATCCGCACTTGTTCCAGTAGATCTCGAGGACGAGCTCGGTGGGGAGGATATAACAATCCTCAATTAAACCGACACCCTCGATTATTTTTCTGACACCCTAGTATATTTTAAAATATCCCAATATGTCCTAAAATGTACCCGTATGTGACAACCAAGCCCGAAATACAATATAGTATTAAAAATAATTAAAAAACAAGAAAAAGTAAGTTAAGGCGGGCCGCGTAGACCCACCCAAACCCTTTACGTGGGCGGTATCAAGGTCAGAACCTGATTCCGTCTGATTTCTTAAGTTCAGACGGGCCGCGTGAACCCCATCTCAATCTTACGCGGGCCGCGTGAGATCTAAAATGTGGCGCAGCCCGGTGATGACACGTGTCATCATCGTGTCAAGTCTAGATGGTGATCCGGGCGAGCTACACTTTGACCGGTGTTTGACGCGGGCTGCGTAGCCCTAAGGCTACGCTTACGCGGGCCGCGTGGGAACCAGTTTCAGCAACTATATAAGCAGGCTATCGGGTTTCATTCAGAATCGTTCATTTCTTTCTTTCTTAAGCGAATTTATGAGTAGTAGAAGTAATACTCGGGTATTATACCCCCTAAATAGCGAAGTTCTGCTCCGTTGTAAGTATTATAACCCCTGGATACGTATTAGATACGTTGCCCGATTGATCTAGGGTTCCGTGACGGCTGTCGTGGTTCTGCCCGACGTAGTCGTTGGAATGCCGTCTCGGGGAGGGTATTGCTAATGTTAAAATGGGTTATTAATACTAACTCGTGTACATTTGTGTAAATTATAGATTATTCTCAGGAAACCCTTACGGAAAATCTAAGACAACAATGTGAGTTGATCCACTTTTTGTAAATGTTTTATTAACTGTTTTTACAAAACCTTAAATACTTTCCCATGCGAATGACAATTATTGAGTATTTGTAAGCATACAATTATGATGAGTATGTTGGGGTTTTGTATACAAAATTTGTTACCACCTGGTCAAGGAGTAACATGTCCACAAGTCGGGTTCGACAGTACCATGGATGTTAATTGTAATGTCTTGTAAACAAATATAATTGCGGGATCGCCCTCAATACTGTACACTGTGACTTTTTATTTAAACTTGATTAAACTGGGATTCACTCACCAGTATTTCCCACTGAAAAATATTTTTAAAACGCGTGTCAGGTAACAAAATGTGAAAGCCAAATAGAAGTCAGCTGGACAACACTGAAGACTTGGAAAAGTAGCAATAAAGTTACCTAAAAATAAAATAGATGTTTTTATTAAATAAATAGGATTTATTACTATGAAAAAGAATGTACTATGAACTTGGGTTTTATCCCATTTGTTTAATGTTATGAAAATGTGGTATTCTACTCTGATAAACATTTCCTAACTACGGTCCTGATGAAAATTTCCGCTGCCAAATTAGACAATACGAGATACCACTGAAACTGGCTCGCGGCCGCCCATTTCCCGGGGAACCTGGGATCGGGGGTTGCGACATTCGGACTGTGCAACGCAAGGGCTACATACCAACGATTGATGAACGAATTGTTTGGGGATGACGCCGGTAAAAACATTGAAGTTTTCATGGACGATATGGTAATCATGAGCAAAGAGGAAGATCAAATGCTGCAGAATATCAAGAAAACTTTCAATACGTTGCGCAAGGCCATCATGAAGCTCAACCCGAGCAAGTGTTCATTTGGAATGGAAGAAAGGAAATTATTGGGGTTCATAGTTACGAAAGACGACTTCAAAGTGAATCCAGAAAAAAGGTGCAGGAAATCAAGCGCATGCTGTCACCTTCAACACTCAAGGAGATGCAAACCTTGGCTGGCAGGACAATTAGCTGCACTAAACTGTTTCCTTGTCAATCACACAGCAAAGTCATTCCCTTTCATAAAAACACTGTGCAACTGTGTCAAGAAGAACAAATTCCAGTGGACCCCAGAGGCAGAAATCGCGTTTAGGGAAATGAAAGAGTGCCTGATACAGCTCCCAACCCTCACAACCCCAGTGAAAGAAGAACCATTGATAATGTATTTGTCAGCTTCTAAAAAAGCAGTTGGAGCAGTTCTTTTGGTTGATCGCAAAGGCATGCAGACTCTAGTCTATTATGTCAGCCGCACGCTGAATGACCCAAAAACTCGATACTCGATGATGGAAAAGCTAGTCTTAGCTCTTGTCCATGCTTCTAGACGATTACGCAGATACTTTTCAGGACATGTCATCCATGTTCTCACTGATTACAACATTGGTCACTAGCTAGCAAAACTAGAAATTTTAGGAAGATTGGCTAAGTGGGCCATTGAACTAGGAGGACACAATGTGGTTTTTACACCAAGGGCAGCAATCAAAGGGCAAGTGCTCACAAATTTTACAACAAAAGTCCCTGACGAGAAAGACAGAGAATGCAAAGCAATGGAAAAACCTGAACAGAAAACCACAGACGAAGTCTGGTTGCTATACACTAACGGCGCATCCAACGAGGATGGAGCAGGAGCAGGTTTACGATTAGTAAGTCCAGATAAACATGAGTTCACGTACGTTATATGCCTAGAGTTCAAAAACATCAAAAATGAGCCAGAGTACAAAGCATTCTTGGCAGGCCTACGCTTGGCAATAAAAATGGGAGTCAAAAATCTTGAGGCACACGTAGATTCGTTTCTAGTTGCAGGCCGGATAAACGGGTTATAGGATGCAAAAAGGAGATATCATGGCACTCTACCTAGAACAAGCCAAATCATTAATCCAACAATTTCAATCGTTCAAAATCACTCACATCAATAGGAGTGAAAACAAACCAGCCGACACACTAATCAAGCTTGCTTCAACAAGTTTCCAACATCTAGCCAAAGATGTGCGCATCGAAGTGTTGAAAAACCCATCCATCCCACTCAGGTAGGTAAACGTCATACAGATGGGATCTTACTCCTGGATGTCGCCAATCATTATGTACCTACAATCAGGAATATTACCAGCAATAAAGTAGAGTCCGGGAAAGTTGATATGCGCCAAATGTACCATATAAATTATATCAATGAGGTATAAAAACGACCCTTTTTAGGACTAATGTTGAAAAAAATGGGTTTCTTTGAATACTTTTGATTTTCAGGATTAAAAGAGCTTATATGTACAAAAGAAACAAATTAATGATAAAAACCATCATGAATACAAAAGAAGGAAAGTTGATACAGTATACCAACCTTCCGAGCTTCACCCCAAGACTAAAAAAACAAATCAGAATACAAGCATGAGCTGTGCCTGCCAGGCATGGGGTCGTGCCCCACCCAATATTCCAAGAAGAATAAGACAAACAGAAGCAGACAAGACACATGGGATCGTGTCTCACAGACACGGGCCGTGGTCAACTTCCAGATTTGCAAATCTTGGATAGTACAGCAAGTACAGTGGCCAAGGGGTAATGCCGTTGGCACACGGGGCCGTGTGAGCATCTAGATTGACAAACTCATTAGATGAAGACAGAGAAGGAGGGCACGGGGCCGTGTAAAGCCTCTATTTCCAGCTATAAATATGGGTGCTTAGTTCAATTGCAATCCATCCCTTGGCAAACCACTTCTCTCACACCTGCCACCACTCCACCACCATAATACCACCATCATCCACCACATTCCTACATCATCCATCTTGGGATCCAAGATTGATCGTAAGAGTTTTTGTCAAATAAAGGCCATGCTTGGCTAAGCTCTTATATCACTTGGTGAAGACAAGTCATATAAGTATAACTTTTGCTTTCCAATCTTTGGTTAACTTTTTAATTGGGTATGTATTAATGACTTTAATAACTAGTTTTTTATATTGAAATTGAACTTTATTCTATCATCTCTTCATGTTTTGTTGATTCACTCATTCGTGTCTTTACGGTTTATATAAAGCACGTTAACTGCCTAGAAGGGGATTAGATGAGTGGTATGGGTAAAGTTCTTGCCTCCTTCAATGTATAGATCCTGCGAGTACTTGATTCAAGCTTATTATGACTTCCTTTGAAGCAGATAGCATCAAATCGGGGGAAGTAATAACGATTTTAATCCCTTATAAATAAATTACTATTAAAACTTTAAACCGGCCTTGTAGGACTTTATTCCTGCTGACTCAGACCAATATGGCCTAGGGTAGCGTTGCCTCCAAAAGAGGGACATGCCACATTTTGCATTAATAACTTATTTAATTACCTTTCAGTAATCCGACCCTGCGGGACTGTATCCCTGCTGACTCAGACCAATATGGCTGAGGGTAGCGTTGCCTCCAAAAGAGGGACATGCCACTATAACTAAGACAATCTCTTAAAAAACCCAAAGTGCAAAAATCATTAAAGGATACATAAAATATGAGTCGGAGCCAATTGATTCTATCTTGTCTATTTGTTTCTTTAGTTTCTTTATTTTACTTATTAAAAATCTTTCCTCAAAATTTGATTAGATTAGACATCGACGATATTCCGGTATTAAAAGCTCTTGTGTCCTTGGACGACCTCAGTATCTTACCATCAATATACTACGCCAACGATGGGTGCACTTGCCCTAGCGTGTTGTAGAGAGTGATAGTGTTATATTGTGTTTTATAAATTTAAAGCTTGATAAAAGAGTAAAAAGTACTTAAAAAGTTTTTGGCGCTGTTGCGGGGACACAAGGATTTTAAGAAAGCTTAAAATCGGTGGCTTAATCATTTTTAACCTTTTCTAATTCTTTTAAGGGTTTCTTCTTTTTCTCCAATTTTCTACTTTCTGCAGGAATAACACAAGGCCGTGTTTGATCAACACGAGCCCGTGCCAACTCCCCAGTAACATAAAATTGTTTTCTGCCAGAAAAAAGCTGCAACACGGGGCCGTGTGACAATCACATGAGACCGTGCCTCAACAGTAGTTCCTAAGAAAACAATAATGTTTGATCCCGACGGTTAAAACTTATCTGGCAACCATGGATGTTAATGATTATTTTTACTCGTGCCACTCTTATGGTGAATGGTGTCAGTTATGTGGAGGAATTCATAAAGATTTAAAATGTCCTATTCTAAAATTTAATCCCCACTACTTAGTCCCATTGTTTTTCCTTGGCAACCACCTTAAGATGGGCGAGAGTAAAAACAATAACTACCATCCACCTGAATTCCATCAAACCTCTTCCATAGGAGACATAAGCTTGGAAGAATTATGTCAAATAGAAAAGAGGGTTCTCCAAAAACTCAAAGAAATAGAATCCATGATGAAGGCGCGATATTCATCAAGGAGCAAGAACGAAGGAGATTCGATGGAGCCACATTCAGGAATAAACAATGTAGAGGCTAACAAATCTACCCTAGCCTCGTGCAAAAACGAAGGCGATAGTCGTCCCTGTATCGGCCTCACAATGAAGGACTCCTTAACAGCTTGTGAATTTTACACCAACGATTAGACCAAAGCGAGTAGACTCACCCTTTCTTTAACAAGAGCCCGAAAAAGGTAAATAAAGGAAGGTTTCGCCCTCCTACTTTTAGCTTAGGTTTCTACTTTTACGACAACCTCTAGTGTTTTTGTACTTCTCACTGGAACCTAAGGTACATTAGGCATTTCGGTGTTGTTCCAACCAGTAAGGAACCTCCCAATAAAACACAGTTCCTTAAAAATTCCGACAAAACTTCATAAAAACCCTAAAACACAGGGCCATGTTCCTCACCCACGGGGCCGTGTCCTATCTACTCCCCAGACACGAGGGCGTGTTAGAAGAACATGGGGCCATGCCTCCCGTATTTTTCCAAAACAGGGACGTGTCTACCTTGACATGGCATGTGTTTCTCTAACGGACAACATTATCTGACTCATGCACATGACATGAGGTTGTGTTTCCTAGACACGGGGTCGTGTCAACGTGTTTTCACTTTCTATAAAGTCAGCCATAAGAAGAATGTTTAGACTCATTCCTAAAAGACCAAGATCCTTCCTGATCTCACACACATACCTGAAAAGGTAGGTTCTTAAAAAGGTTTCCTTAAGCCTTCTTGTCTTTATCACTTTTAGTCATTTCTCCTTCTTCAACCTTCAACAACCTGCATTGAATTTTGAAGCTTCAAGCTTCAAAACTTCAATTGTTAGGTTAAAAGTATGATTTTTAGCCCAATTTTTTTGCAAAACTACTATTTTATAACACTATTTTAAGTTATTCACGTTCAGAAATGCAAGTAACCAAACCGTTTTAACTTAAAATAAAGTTTCTTGGGCTAAAATATCAGAGAGCAGTTGAAATAGCACGGGGCCGTTTCTCACAAGCACGGGGTCGTGTAACTTGTCTGTTACTCCAAACTTTAACAGTTTGTCATGTTTAACTAGCATGTCGAGCCAGCAAAGTGGTACGTCTTCAACAAGCTCACGAAACAACCGAAGTGGGAGAAGACTCCCACTTGAAGCCACACTAGTCCGATGTGTTTACGCCTTGAGAGAGTCCATTAAAGAAATGACAACGGTGGAGGAATAGACTAGTTGAACTATCTTACTCTAGTCCTGGAGGATAGCTTTAGGGAAATCAACCTTGTTCATCAAAGTTTGAACATCTTGGTGATGCCCCCGATGGAACCAATCTTACCCCAAGACGATTGGAACATCGCTCACGAGGTGATTAATCCCACCGGGTGGGACGAAATACCCCCGGAACCTCCCGTCAACGTCTACTTTGAGGTTCTGGTAAACCCCGCTCCTCTCCCACACAAGGAGGTCGATGATGAACCCTTCATCTTCCTACCAAGGGAGATTGAGGAGATGCTCAACGACCTTTGAAGGAGCATTCCTGGAAAATAGCTTAGAGCCCTCATTTTCCGAAAACTAGTTTCGGTTTTTGCTAATCTTTCATCGATTTATCTAGGGGAAAACTATTTGGGTTAAAAAAATTCCCGTACGGTATCCACAAATTATCTATCCTAGGATTTGAATCTTTCCTGTATTTTTATTTTTTTTAGTTATAACCATGGTTGTTGAAATCGCTAGTCGTTAGTCGGTCGGTGGGGTGGGGACTAGCGATTAATCAGGATTAACCGAGGATTAATCAGATATAATCACGATTAATTGAAATTAATTGAAAATTAATCGAGATTAATCGGTGATTAATCGAGGATTAATCGAGGTCTAGTCGGGATTTTTACAACCATGGTTGTAACGATAGATGAATGGAATGAAATTTGGTATTTTGAAAACAAAGTGTGCAAAAATGTGGAAAATGGCCAAAGGTCATCTAAACAGCACCCCATGCACGTAAACAGATGTCTCTCGGCGCAAAATCTTCAAAATGGCCAAAGGTCATCAAAATGGCCAAAGGTCATCTAAATGGCCAAAGTGTGCAAAAATGTGGAAAATGGCCAAAGGTCATCTAAACAGCACCCCATGCACGTAAACAGATGTCTCTCGGCGCAAAATCTTCAAAACAGTAAGTGTAGTACGGGGCCGTGTAAGGTAAGCACACCCCCGTGCCTCAAGTCTGCAAAAAAATAATTTTGTTTCTGGAACTTTTACATGGGGCCGTTTCCCATAGGCACGCCCCCATGTTATATACTTAAAATCCGAATCTGAATCTTTCACCAAATTTGAAAACTCACACCTCCGTTTTCCCTTGTAGGGTAACTTCGGTGTTCCATCTCCAACAACTAACAAATTTGTGGTTTTACTCGAAAAGTTTTGCAAAACCGTGAGTGTACATGACCTCTTTCTATTTTAACACTTTTGGGTGCAATACGTGTAACTTATCAAAAACGCACACATACACTTATAAACATGCTTACAAACAAACAATCCAATATACATGCTTGATACGATATACATGAACACATACTTGAGACTTCTTGCATTATATTTGTCATGAACTTCGTACGAGCCTCCCTTAACATATATAGCGCTATAGGATTAACGCACCGCCCATATTCCAGAGGTCATGTTAAGTAAACAAAACGGTCTTATCATTGCCATTATAGGATTACGCTAACGGGAATCTTTGGGTTGACAATTATAGTTGAATGATAGTATTGCCATGTTAGGTTCTTAGTATCCGGATTTTGCCATGTAGATTCGTTTAAACTTTTATACTTATGCTAGTACTTAAACTTGTATGCACCCCAATACTTTATGTATTGATCTATACTTTAATACGTATTGCAGGAAACTGATGACAATGATGATGAATGAAATCTAGTAGGAAGACTAGAAATGCACCTTTAAATGTTTAGTACTTATGTTGTATTTTGTTTCTTGATTAAGTTGTTGTATTTGCTTCAAAACGATGTACTTGAATTTAGCAATGAAATGAAATTTTGATTTTATTAAATATTGTTACAAATAGTGTTATGAAGTCTCTTGCAATCTCGTTTTCGTCTCACTCCGATGTTTCTGCCATCGGTTGAGGTGTGACACATTCTTCGGTTGGTTAGATTATTATTCTCAACCAAAATCAAGGTCATCGATTAGTCTATTTTATTAACCAATCCGTTTTCAGTTAATCGGTTTGGTTTATTTAGTTAGATTGGTGGTTTTTGGTTTGATTCATTTAATTTCGGTTAATAGCCAAAACCAAACTTAGGCTAAAACTTTTGATTAGAAATACATGAAATGGATGTATAGGTACATAAAATGGAGGTATAAATACATAAAAGGGGGTATAAATATAAAATACATGAACTGAAGGTATAAAAGCTAGAAATATATGAAAATATGAATGGTTCTGTTTAGCTAATTTTGGTTAAATGAGGGTACAAAAAAATCGATAACCATTTTTGGTTAATTCAGGTTTCGGTAAATCAGTTTTTGGTTTAGTTCGGTTTGGTTTCGGTAAACGATTCAATTTACTCACCCTTACACAATATCTAATCACGTAAGATATCAATTTTTTTAATTAAAAAAACTATGGTAATACTATACTCAAATTAAGTAGAATAAAATACTCATTTAAATGGTGTAATTTAAAAAAAATATTAACGTACCAAAAAGTGATAAATACTCGTTTTGTATGGTGTAATTTATAAAAAATATTAACATACCAAAAAGTGATGACCGTTTAAAAATCGTGGGGGGAGTTAGTTTGTTATAAGGTGATAAAGCGTAACTACTAACTAATTATCTATAATTTGTTAAAGATGATGGATTAAAGTGTTTTAATCACTTGACATTCCGTAGCTATTAAACATTCTGGGATAACGACTAAGTACGTTGGGCTTTAATCACGTGTACACTAAGGCATCATCTACTTATACCTTTTAATCCATACGTCAATACTGACCAAGACAACTATCGAAACGTCGACAAAAATGAGTAGGTTGTCACGGTACTTTTGGAATTTTTTAAAAACATTATAGTTTATAAGATATGGAAAGAATACGTAAAATAATTATGAGTTTGTTGTGAAGGGGGGAAATGTAACTAATTACCTATAATTATGTTAAAACTTAGGGATTTAAATGTAATAAGATGGGGTACTAAAATATAATTATTGTTTAAAAGACCAATCTACCCTCATTTTAGGGGTGTATTTATAAATTAAGAGAGAAAAATTTGTTATTTTTTGGGTATCTTAAAATGCTCATCTCTCATGCATTATACTATAGTATATATATAGTTTACATTAAAGATATTCGAGCCGAGCGGACTAGTGTTGTGCTTGACTCGTTTACAAACTGAACTGTGCATATCGACTCGTTTACAATTGAGCGAAAAATGAAACGAACGTTTGCTAAGCGAGCGACGCGCACTTTATCCAGCCCTAAGCGGGATAGTACTAATATGGTATCCATTTAACTTGACGTTAAAGAAAGCTTTCTGACTTTCATGTTACATTTTTTCTGAACGGCGAAGGATTATATTAAAACGGGCTAGCAAGGAGCTGTAAAACCCAAAGACAACAACCTTATACAATTACATCTCTTACGTTAAAATCACATCATCTCTCCCACTCTAAACTTTTATACTTTGATCGACATTTCATGCATAAAAATGTAAATACTTTTATCTCCTCCACCGTTTTAGTTACCGGTTTAAAATTGGAGCTCAATTCTTTCTCGTTTCTTTCCTTCTATATGTGCCACAAGGTAGATAGGAACACTGCGCTTATAGGGGTGTTTGGCTTAGCTTTTTGAAAAAAATTATTGACTTATTGGATTTTTCAAGCCAATAAGTCAAAATAATATCTGGACAAGTGAAAATAATTTTTTAAAACAACTTTTTATATAAGGTGGAAAAGTTATTTTGAAGTTTCACACCCATTTCTTCCTTTAGCAACTCTAGTTTTCTCCATTCTTCGTCTTATGAAGGCTTCCTATTCCACACCCATTTCCATTATCTTTAACCATACATTTTGTCACACTAGCTCTTTTATCCTTTCATGTTACATGGTTTTAACAAATAAATTTTAATGCGAATAAAAAATAATGCCAACGAAAAACGAAGAACAGTGTAAAACTTTTACTATAATTATATTAAATAAATTATCTGTCAGATATCACAAAAAAACAAACATATATTTCTATATTCCATGAAATAGTACCCCAACGCAGGCATCGTAATTAAAGTCTTTTAGTTTAAATAGAAAAATTCGTTCAACCCAATTCCCTAAACTCTACTAGAATGCATATATTTGAGAAAAGTATCTATATATATATATATATATATATATATAAACGAGATGTATTTGGGCTAGGTGGCATTTGATTTTGGCCATTTTTGATGATGTGGCAACTTTTGGTGGATGTGGATTTTGAGTTTAGGAGGGAATCATCTCAATTCTCTATACACAAACCAAAATTCTAAAAACACAAACCAAAAAAGAAGTGAACGCGGGATCCGGCAATTTTCGGGTCGGATGTATGGGTTTTCCAAACCCGTGTATATAAGGCATCTAAAAAACCTAAATTTCTCTACATCCACATTCTTCTCCTTCGCCGCATCATACTTGAAACCCTAGATTCACATCTCAGCTACGCTATTCCAGATCATATTGCCTCTTCTGCAATTTCTCTCACATCTCAGTTCTTCCAGGTATGTTGATTTTGTATTTGATATGGATTTATACCTTTCTTCTTGCTCTCAAACCCTATTGTATCTTCCCCATTCACGTTTCCTAAATTTGAGTTTTTTCTTCTTTTTGCAATCAAACACTAATTTCTAATCACCAAACCCTAATCCCGCTACGCAGTTCTCCCTCAACCTCTGTTCCATCATTCAACGATTTCACTTTGGATCTTGAAGATTAGGTAATGAATGTGAGCAATTTAGGAGGCAGGGTCCGTTTTCTAATTGGGGCGGATTTTCTATTCAGGTAACCCGATCTTAAATATGGATACTCAACCCTAATTTTATCCCACAATTTTGATTCTTCTGATCCTTCTTTGTGTTCTCTACTCTCCAATAGATCTATGTGTTGTTCTTCATTTGATCTTTATGGTGCGATGAAGGTGAGTCTGCAAATCGATCAACAACTTTGTGGCTTGGAAAAAGGTATATTGTTCTGTTTTATCTAAGTGTTCAAGAACACATGTTATATTTTCTTCATGTGTTTTTACTCGAAATTCGACTCTTTGTTTTTCATTCTATCACAGCAGGTATCTTCAATCTTCTTCATCAAGAAATTGTTATAGTTTCACTTGGTGATGTTTTGTATCAGAATTCCTATATTTTATAGTGTGTTTTTCTTTCTTCAAAGTTCAGAAGGTAGATTGTATGAGGATATGAACACTTCTCTCGCCATTGAAGAATATATAAACGGTACAGTTGTTTGTAAATTCTTTTGGATATGAATTATTTCTGTACATTGGTTATTTTATGTATACAAGTATTAGGTTTGATATCCAGTATTTTGTTTACAATTTAAAAGTTTTAAGACGCACACCAAGTGCTTGATGAAATGCTATAGCAAAAGTGACTTCTATGTCACATGTTACTAATTGGGTTCTTAGTGTTCCTTGCTCTTTGATTACAAATTTATTTGAGATGTAATTTAATTTTTCTATAATAGTCTATACATTATAATAGTTATACATATAAGTTGCTTTCTAATTGTTGATGTCAACTTTGTTCCAAAACAGTTATGGAATATGTCTCTGGAGGAGAGCTATTTGACAAGTTTGTAGCGCAACGCTTCAGTGACGATGAGGTTCTACTATCACGTATACCAAAGGATTAATTTTTTTAGATGATACAGGTAAATCATTCTGGCTTCAACTTATGTGTCGCTTACCCAACTTTGCTAAAATTCCTTAGATCAGCAAATCGAACCTTGCTATCATGTCCATCTGTTCTCATTTGTACTTTATTTTTTTTGTTGTTAAGAGTTAATGTTGATGGAAGGAAACAAGAACTAATTGATGCTCCTGAAGCAAGTGTGTTGTTTTCTGGTTTGCTGACACAAAGAAAGGTACATATAGCAATTATTTGCATTCTGTTGGATTTTCAGTTCTGTATCAAATTCATCAACCTTTTTTTTCAATTGTTTAAAAAGATTATGGTTTTTTGATGTTCTATACTTTACTACTTATGTGTGGCTGATCCACCACTAATAGGCAAACTTGAATCCAAGCCACTAATAGAGAAGGTACGTAGTTCCTTTCACTAAAGGTCATATTGCATGAATTTGTGTAAGAGGACAAATTTTGAGACAAAAAAGAGCTGGCCAGTGGATCAACTTATTACTATAGGGATTTTTTTAATGGTCTTTGGGTTATTCCGGTAAACTTGAATCCAAACAACAAGGTATTAATAATAATTGGGTTCGAGTTCCTCTGGATTTTTTCTTTTAAGGTAAGATTTGATTACCAAACTGAATATGGGTATCTGGATTCGGATTCGGGTTCCTCGGGTTCTTTCTTACTTTGTTCAGGTAACATTTGATTACTAAACTAAAGGTGGGTATTCGGGTTCAGGTATTAATAATACTTGGGGTTTGGGTTCCTTGAGCTCTTTCTTACTCGGTTCAGGGTAGCATTGGGTCAAGTTTGGTAATCGGGTTTCGGTTAAAAATGGAAAAAACCGAAGTGCCTTTACATATTTCGGATTATGATTGGAAGCTTTCAACCCATTTCTTCATAAGTGGTTTGACTTAACTGCCACAGGGGTGCACCCACATGTAAAGAAAAGGAGGGAGTCGCCCCATGGAAAAAAATAGTGTTATCTTATGGCAAAAGTCTTGATCCCCTCCACAATGATAAAAATCTTGGTTCCGCCATTGGTACCGTATAGTAGCATAGTATCGATACCGAAGTTTAAATATTTATTTAAAACTTTTGGTTTATGTAAATTAAATCAGAAGAATTATAAAATAAGGAACTTTTTGTATTTTATTTGTCATCATACTTTTCACATGTAGATTCGTTTCTTACATTATATATCTCATTATACATGTGGCCTGGTTCGAGATCAAAGGTTTGTTGCAAATCCGAGGAATTTGAGTTCATTGTGAATGATGGTAAGTCCCTTCTTGCATAAAAGTAACTTTCTTTTCTTAAGTGATATCAAGATGGGTGGGTTGGATAAGAGGTCAAAAGTCAAAACAGTTCTAGGGGTCGAAACATGTAGAATTATTGTTTGCCTACAATACTGTATGTGTCAATTCCAATTGTGAATTTACATGCTCTATACCTACAGCCAGACTTATATTAGTTGCAATATTGTATGGGCCATTTGAATGAACAATTTTTGCCGTCTAATATTTGAGCACGTTGTTTTTCTTACTATAGTTCTTCTTTTAGAAAAGAATCCGAAATTGATGCAATTTCCTATAATAGAGCAATGATGTGTTCCTTAAAGAAGTATTTATGATTATGATTTGTAGCAATAATGCATCTGGAGCACTTATGCTTAGCCTCATTGTTAGATCTTAATATTGTTTGTAACTGGTTTATATTAATGACAGAATAAAGAAATCAAAGTTGAAGGAAATCAAGTGAAAGGATCTTCATCAACTAAAGGTAATTTCATCTCTATACATTTTTCGTCACTTATATTTGATATTTTTTAAATTACTTGGTGTAAGTCTAAGATATGGTTTGTTTTTTTCATGTTCTTAAGTTATGATTTTGACCCCTATTAATAACACCACAATGAATGACTTAATTAAAAAATCAAGTATGGCATATATCTTCTTTAGGAGGTGTGGATCTAGCGGGTTACGTAATGGGATGTCAGGGTCACTTTTTGTGAGCAACTTTCTTCTCATGTATGTTTATTGTTTATGACGACATTGTTGCCAGTATTTACACTTCATGTATTTTGAATTTAATAGGCTATTGATGTTGATGCCTCGGACATGGAAATCAATTTTTTTTAACCTTGGAATTGTGAATACGTTATTTGTTGTATTATTTAGGTTATTTTATTTAAGTTTTCTAGCAGTTGCTAATTCATATAACATAGATCAATTCGTGTCTTATTCGTCTTTTAACAGGTCACCCATGCAACTTATAGTAATTAGCTAAAAATGAAATGGGTCAAGTGGGTCAGGAGACTTCTAATATTCTGTGTTGATGTAAGTTATTGGATTTCTAATTCCATTTGTTTCTCCTTTTCTTTAGAATCTCTTTGGTGTTGTCATGTTTAGTTTTATTTCAATCAGGTTGTTTAATCTGAGGCAAAAGGAACCATCACAATTGGAATGGGTGCCTGTAGAAGTGATATGCTATTTTTTATTCATTAATTGCTAAGGTTGCCTTATGCCTGATCATACATGTTACAAAGATTATATCCCCAAAACAATTCATGGTTTCTCTATTCTATGCCATCACTCTATGCCAAATACCCCCTGCTCACTGAATCAAGGCTTACCAAATCAAACTTTTGGGCCTGCTACTAAAACAACGATAAAAAATCAACTAATCTACATGGTAATCCTTCAGGGTATTGGCGAACGATGTCATGACTGGTCATCTGTTTTCAGTTAAGGTAAACAAGGTGTCCCCCAATATTTTTTTTCAGTTAACTCTTGATTAAGATAATTTGGGACCTATTTACTTGATACAAATAGAAAACGAAGATACATTTTGAATGGCATATTATGAGTTATATCCATGAACGTTATTCATCCATTAAATTAGTTTGTTGGTGAAATGAAATAAAAGAATAATTAGTGATTAGCTCTGTTAGATTCAGTTTTAATTATCAATTTTATTGCTTTGAGAGGATGGAATAACTTAATTTTTCCTACTTTGAAGAATATGATGATGAAAATCTAAATATAAATATCAAATGTAGGCTTCATTTTCATTTGTGGTGCATTATTGAATGGATGAAAAGATGTGATACTTTGCCTTATATGTGATCACGTTGGCTTAAATTTTAGTTTGAAAAATTATATAAGATTTTTTTTATCTTTTTCTATTTGATGTGATGTATTGTGGTATAAACAACTTTAGTGTAATATATAGCTGTTTAACTTGGAAATTTGGGGACTTACAAAGGGTTTTAATACACGAAACTTGAATTTTGTCTTATTGAAGCCTATTTAGATTTATAAGGTGTAGTAACAAGCCTGGTTATAGATAAGAAGATGAAAGAACTGTTTGCTGTCAAATACATTGAATGAGGGAAACAGGATTCATTGGCCAGATACTCATGATTGGTTCTTAATTTGTTGAGTAGGATTGTGAGTACTAAGATTTTATTTTTCTTTTTTCTTTTACTTACTATAATTTGAAACTTCCATTGAGAAAAAAAAATTAAAGCTGGGGTTTTTTTAGTTATTATTTTCTTTAACATGGGCTTTTGTTAATTTGACTTAATATATTATAACTTGAGCTCTAATAATGTACAGTTAAAATTGGGGATTTTACCAATATACAACTTGAAGAAGCCATTGCAAAGTTAATTAACAAATAAAAGTTGAATAGTTAAATTAGGTAGTTATAGGATTAACGGATTGAAGAAGTGTTTGTTCAAAAAACACCAAAGAGTTTGATCCAGATCGAGTTACATCTACCAGTAGGGATTAATACTTTTAAAGAGTTTATAGTTTGTTCAAATACATTTATTGGTATATGTTTGCCTGGTGCTATTTGAAGCTGTTGAACTACATTAAAACATGGATTAATACTTTAAAATTGAATTGATGGTTGATTTTTGCAATATATATATCATTTTAGATTTAAATTTGATGTATTATATTTCTACACTAAGTAATGTAACTATTTTGACCCGCAAAGGTGTTGAACTGCATTAAAATGTGGATTAATACTTTAAAATTGAACTGATGGTTGATTTTTGCAATATATGTATATCATTTTAGATTTAATATTTGAAGTATTATATTTCTACACTAAGTAATGTAACTATTTTGACCCGCAAATATTTTCCTCCAGCTGACACAAACTTTTTTGTGAGTGTATTATAGGATCACTTACCTTTAGTAGCTAAACTATGGTGAGCATGTGTTGGGTTGCAAAGCTTAAAGCAGAATTCATGGTGAATAAAAGGTTTTAAGGCAATAGGCTTTATAGGTACCAAACTCCAAAGATTTCCTTCGTTTATGTTTAATATAATGATCTGATTTGTTTTTTTTTTTTTAATTTTGATCATTGGTTAATTAAGGGGATTGGTTTGAAACATTTATGGGGTTGGGATTGATTTGCCAACAATTGAAGGCAGCCTGCTGGTTAACTGTTTGTGTATCCTTGGCAGAAGAAAGATGGCCACAATATTCGTAGATTGCGTGGTTGCTGGATGGGGTCACGTGTGCAGCTCTTCTCTGCACCACCTGACACGGTGATCGTTGTTTGCGGATTTAGAAACATCAGCAAAAGGTCTGTAATGAATTAAAAGAAAAGTGATAGTCTACTGTGGATGCATCTTATCATTTTAATCCGAGCTCAAGCTGTTCAAACCATGGGATGCATCTTAGTCGATAAAATAATTGAATATCTTTGTGATCCCCTTCTGAGGTGTCTCAAGGTTTATATTTTTTTTTCTTTTTATTTTGGAGACTTCAATTGTCTATTATGTTTGTGAAAACAACAACTATATGTGTTACTAAATTTTATGACATTAATGCTAAACATTACATTTGTTCAACCCATTACATCCTCCTGCTTTAGTATGTTCACTGTGTCAATTATGTGGTTTGGGATGTGTTGAATTCCTTGGCCAATTTTTTTTTTTTTTGAGTCAGGCCTTTTTATACACATTTGAGTCTTTTGACCCATTGTAAAAAATTCTAATCTGATACCATTAAAATGAGTTTAAATTGATGATCATATTGGAATAGGGATGAGGGTGGTACCGGTAACGTACCGAACTGGTACCAAAATTCGTCAAAACTGGGCACCGGTACCGAAATATTCGGTACTGTTCAATACCGTTATTTGAATGTAAAATTTGGTATTTTACCGATACCATATCGAACCGGTACCGATACCGAAAATGCCATGGGTACCGGTACCAAAAAATTCGGTACGGGAAATTTGGTACCAGTACCCGGTACCAAATGCTCATCCCTATATTGGAATGTATGGTCGGTTTACTTGATAGTACATGAGTGGGTCAGTTTTTTTGTATTCAAATCTCAAATGACACATGTTGATAAAAATGGTTTTTATTATCGCTGTGATTATTAGCCGTGTAATAGTCATATGTTATGATAAAGAAGTTGACCAGTTTTTCACCATTTTCTACCTTATTAAATGAATATATTGGCTTAACATGGGTGGGTCGGGTTTTTTTTGTGTTCAAATTAGTTCGATAAGGGTTGATAAAAATGGTTTTTGTTATCGCTATGATTATTAGTCGTGTAATATTCACGAGTTTTGTTATTTTATGCTCTGTTGAAGATAAATAGGATATACCTTCGTGTTTCTTGATCACATGAAAGCACATCAAAACAAGAGATGGTGAAAGGGAAGACGAAATATAGAGAGAGAGAGAGAGCGTGAAGGAAAGAGGTGGTGATCGTAGCTTTACCACAGTCCATCCACTGTCGTTTTTTTTAATCACCCAGACTTTGTTATACCCACAGTTGTAAAGTGACAAAAACTTACCCTTGAGAAAGGTTATCTGGTGCAATTTTTGTTACGGTTTTGTAATTGAGATTCAATTAAGCTGGTGTTCAATTTGCAGATTAGGCGAGGTATTTTTCCGAGCATATATTTCATAAAATTGAGTAGATCAGCAGCGAATGGGGATTATGGGTTAGAAACTCAAGAAATTTGATTTGGATTTTTTGTTTCACACTGATTGTTGAATCGAAGGCTTGTTGTTTTATTTTCGAATATGGCAAACAAGAAGTTGAAAAGGATGCCTTTAAATTTTCTTTGTAAGATTTGTAAATATTGAGAATTTAACCTTTGTGTTTCTTTTTATTTTTGTGCCAAACCCTATTGTAAGTGGACGGAATGCATTGTGAGTATCTATTCCTCGCCTATTTCCTCTAATCTGATTTGATTATTAAGAGACCCATAAATTACACATATATTATTGTTACTCTCAGTTGCCCTTTGATTATTCTAGAATTATATTTAATCATATGTTTTTGTTGTAGCTGGAGACCAGAAGGATCTTGAAACAGTTTGCAAAGGAAAATTTAAAGCAATTTTGATGGTAGTTAATATCATAAAGTTTCTATATTTTTGTTTAACCGAAAGTTCTTCCGATAATTAATTTGTATTTTATTTGTTTTAGTTTAATTGATGAAAACGAGTTCATTGAGCCAAGCTGGGTTCATGGTTTGGTATCTTCAAAATAGTTAGCAGGGTGCACGCGTGATGCGACAAGAACGACACTTTGCATTGTGGTATTCGTGCACCCTGCTATCTATAAAGAAAAAGAATGAATTGGGAAACTCATGGCCCTAACTCTGCATCTTTGAACAATTTTATGATCAATCAATACAGTTTTGTTAATTTTTTGAGTTATTTGATTCTTGAAACGTAATTTTTAAACAATGACATTGGTTATTGCCCAACTGTTTAGTAGTTGGTTTATAACTTGATTAAATTTTGCCCTGTTGATTGTGCAGAGAACAAGAAATGCAAACTTTTACTTTGCTACTATTGCAATGGCTCTTGCTTGCTTTAAGGTTGGTCAATCTTTGGGATTTGAATCCCTATTGGCAGCTCAGAGATTAAAATATACACTTTGATATTCGTTCAAGCAAAGTCGGTAATCATGTCTATTTTTTATATAGAATTGAACACATCAAGCTTTAAGTGGGTTGTGTTACTTGAACCGAACATGATATATTGATATAAAAGAAATTTTGAACAATGGGCATGATGTTCCCTTTTAGATAGCAAATGTGAAACTGTTTTCGTGAGTAGTTGATCGGTTTGTCTTGCGTCTAACGAAAAACCAATATGAACTTGAAAGAACCTCTTTTCACCGTTACAAAATCGATCAAACAGCTCCATTTTTTATTAACCCTAAATCGATACACTAGATGTTGTTGTTAAGACCGTTGGCCTCTACTAAGAGTATTCTTTTATCTTTTCTTATTGCACTGTAGATAGTGATACCAGTTTGATTTTTATTTTTTTTAAAGTTATTCATTATGAATATTCTCTGGTTCTTTCTATGAAGGATAATGCGTGGTTTTGGGTGATAAAGTACATTAATTTAAGTGTGGATGGTTAATGGTTCTTTGGTGGTTGTAAAATGATGGTTAGAATATAATAATAATTTGAGCATGTGTTAGAATCTACCTCTTAGACATAGTCCTTAACTAAATACTTGATTCCTAATATACACATAAATTTGATTCCTAATAATTATCAATAGTTACATGTTGAAGTAGTTCAGTATGTTGTCATACCATATATTGGGTTTACAAATGTGATATTAGATTCTAGATAAAAAAGGAAAAGTCATCATCACCTTTAGAAGTATCCGAACCATACATTGAATTTCGATGCAATATGAAAAGATGCCATAAGTCAAGAATGTGATTTCTCTATTGTATCATTTTATTTAACATGTCATACTTTTTATGATTTTAAGTATGTATTAACCATAAATAAAAGTTATATAAGTAATTTCCTCGAGCCCGAGATGCTCTCATGGGTGATAACCTATATCATTAGTTTGCGACTCTTCTAGCGACTTTGGATTTTGTATTTGAAATTTAGACCTTTAAAAATGGATAAATTTCAAGTATTTAAAAGTGAGTAAGCCATTAGCTTGGGTTTAAAATTTGTGCCTTTAAAATCGTTTAAACTCCAAGTATTAAAACTGATTGGGGCATGTATACGAGTCTTTAATTAATCGATCGAATATTATCAGCCATGGGATTTTGGGTTTTGAGGAATATGTTATTACGATGGTTTGTGTAAGAATTTATGTTTTAGGGAACCGACTTTATTTTCACTCACCAAAGGCTTAAACTTTTGAAAAAGTTCTACCAAAAGAGCATCAAAATGAAGTAACGATGTGAGACCACATTTCATACATCATAGTTGCGTGTGTCTGATGCAGGACTGCCTCGACAACCAAAGTGGTAATCTTTAATGAATCATTTGATTATGTTGAAACTCAAAATTTGCAGGTATCTTGATAGTTTGATCTTTTGGGTTCATTTCATGATATTAGGTCCATGAATGCTCTTGAGGTCATGTGAATTAAACAACTCAACTTCAATAAGTTGAATACTAATCAATATGTGTTTTGATTTGAAAAAATAACATTATTAATTATTAATTCAGTTAAGACTTAAGACCAATAGCATTTGAAAGTAATAACTTATTCTTTATATCTGAGATTAGCAAAAAGATAAATGTTTGTTTTTTATAATTAAATAAGAGTTAAATAGTTTTTACCCAAACTCTGCAGTTTTGTATTGGATTTGTTTCTTTGGTTTATATCGTAGTGATTTGCACATTAACAACCTCATGTTAGATAAGCTATTTAATAATAATGAAATGGTTTGATAATTATGAATTTAATTCTTAATTTATACAGTAATAATACTAAAATCAGGTGTAATTTTCATTTAGAGAATAAATGTTGTTAATGCAACAACACAAACCAACTAATTGCAGACCACCCCACGTTATATGAGGTTGACTATGGTGGTCGGGTTTGGTTTAGCTAACAAATTCGGTTTGATTAAGTGGTATTACATAAACACATGCTTTTCTTTATTTATTTTTACTGTAAAAGTGAGGTGTGGCGTGGAGTTTTTGAATGGTTTAGTGTTGGAAGAAAAAGTAAGTTTGTAATGGTTGAGGTTTGGAATGATGTGGCGGGTTTGGATTTTGGGCTTTAACCAGCGTTTTGCATGCTCTTAGTATGAGACTGATTATGATTAGATGCTTTTAGTATGATAACTGATATCTGAAGCACCTTATGTCAAGAGAAGAGATGCTTCCAACAACTCATAAAATTTTGAATAAAAGTAGAGTTGCATTTGTCTTTAAATTTAATTGTCCAACTAATCTATATTTGAAAATTATTTTTAATTTTGAAGACGTTAACATTTAATTAATATACCTTATTAGTCACGCATTATTCATTATTTAAAATATATATAAAATTGTGTTTAAGAAAATTTAAATATCCGATCCGCGAGTACTCGCGGGTTATAACCTAGTGTTTATATAGATGGAAACGGAGTCTTCAGTGTGAATGCTTTAGTAAAAGAGTTGTTAAAATAATGACTTGTTAGTTGTTATCTTTTAAACTACCCAAAATTTAATTTAGTAACGAAACACTAAAAAAATATATATCATTTTGTTTTTTATTAGTAACGAAACAATATATATATATATATATATATATATATATATATATATATATATATATATATATATATATATATAGGGGGCCGCTAGAATGAGAACCACCACGAGTTGTAAGAACCACGAGAACCGCGCCCCGCGGGTGGCCGTTGACCACGAAATTTTTTTTACACCTAGATCCGTATATTTTAACACCGGGGGTAAATTTTGGGTTCAAACGGCGCGCCCGAGGGGGTAGTTTTTTACGCCCAAAGTTTGGTTAAAAAAAAAAGAAAAATTAAAAAAATTAAAAAAACCCAAACTTTAGGCGTAAAAAACTACCCCCTCGGGCGCGCCGTTTGAACCCAAAATTTACCCCCGGTGTTAAAATATACGGATCTAGGTGTGTAAAAAATTTCGTGGTCAACGGCCACCCGCGGGGCGCGGTTCTCGTGGTTCTTACAACTCGTGGTGGTTCTCATTTTAGCCATCCCCTATATATATATATATATATATATATATAGGGTCAGGATTTAGAAAAAACGGTAGAAAGTGTGAGAACGGTGATAACGCTTATTTATCATCCGATCAAAACAATTTGTGGACTAGATTGGCGCGGTAGCATTTTCATAAATAACACCAATTTTATTACGTGGGCGCGCTTCATTAAGGGTAAAAAAGGTAAAACACCATTTCTCACATAAAACGCCATTGAAAAATAAAACGCCAAATAAATTCAAAACGCCAATTTTATCGCTGCGTACTTTTTTCTGTGATTTTATTTAAGCTCTCTGGCTACAAAAACGCCACAAAATATGAAACGCCATAATATATAACGCCAAAGCTTACATCCGGATAAATGTTAATTACATTTTTTGTTATAAAAATAACATCTCGCCTAAACTACGCGCCAAAAAAAATTCTATAAATAGAAACGTCTCACCACCTTCCGTTTATCACACAAAAAAAAAACACACAAAAACACACAGTGGTTGCTAAAAAAAATACAACTCAATGTAAAACACCAAAAAATACAACGACGACAATCATCTTTTCTTTGATACTTAGTAATGTTCTACATGAAGCTTCGCTGAATGATTTGTTACGTGAGTGTAGTAAGATTTTGCTGCATGAAATGGACAAAATTGAAAAAAGTGGGACTGATGACACCCATATGTCATACTGTCATCTTTGTTCCTGAAGAAGGTTTGGATGATAAGAAGAGTCCTATACCAGTGTAAATGCTACTTTGACCTCGATGATTATAATGAAGACGACAGACATATAGCATCCACCCACAAAGGGTGGATCTATGTCTCCAACATCCACAAAGACACTTCAACACATGAATAAAGAAAATAAACAACGCCAAACCCAAAACGCCATTTATTTGTCACAGTTCTTGTAGTTTCAAAAGAAAAAAGAGACTGATGACACTGAAGATTTAAAATCATAAATTGCTTCTACTTTGTTTTTTTTTTTAATTTTCTTTATATGTTGTTTGTTTTGTAATTTCAGTTAATAAACAACAAAAGAATACTTATTGAAGAAACACTAGATAAATGGTCGGAACCGAGATATCTAGGGGGTTTGAATCCGCATAAAAAGGTTAGTTTCCTCTCGATTGATTCAGGTGCAACCGATCTTCTTCTCCGAGAACTCTGCAAAAAAGAGCACCGTTAGCCTCGCCAAGGGGAGAAGAGGGTTCTCTCCTTGACCCGACTCCGGTGTGAGACTAAGTATGGATAGTGAAGAAGAAGGAGTATTTGAGAAGTGTGTGTAACTTGAATTCATACCTGGGTTGCTTCGCATATTTATAGCCGTGAGTCGTTTAGGCGGGAAAACCCGTTGGTGAAAAGTTGACGGAAGATGCTAACCCCGTAAGCGGTTACATTTCCTTCCGTTTAAGTTCTTTGATCCGAAGTGAGAGCACACGGATCGTGGTTTAGATCAAAGGCTGGGGATTTGCCACGTGTAATGTGATCAAGTGGAGATTACCCTCAAATTGCATGCCTTCGTTGTGATTTCAGGGGTGCCTGTGGTAATGACACGTGTCCAGACGGTTATAACCGTCTGGGTGGTGCACGATTGTTTTTCTTCTAGAAGATTACTGCTGTAATCTAGTGTGGTACTTTATCGTGTGGAGACCACTGAATAAATAAATCCATGTCTGGGTAAAATAATATCCAAGTCTGGATATTTAGGCGGAAGTACTTATCTCAGGATTTTTATCCTTTGCTAATGGGAGAAGGCGCAAGGATTTATGATTTCCTTTGGGCGCGCGACTATAGATTGCTGATTACTTTCTTCCTTTTGTAAGACCAGTGCGCGGTCGCGCAAGGTTAAAAGGTTAAAAGGCAAGGCTATGGTATGGTCCCAAATACTTATTATGAGGTTTTTGGGACCTTACCCCTTCAAGTCCCCCCAGTCTAGTGTTGTACTTATGCAAATAAGTGGAGTACTAGACTTATGAGAGGGAAATGCTTTTGGGCGCGAGAAATAAGAAAACTTCTGGACGAAGATTCATTTTGATTTTTGTAAAGATTTTTTTGAAAATCTTTGACTTTTAATGAGACTGGTACAGTAAATTGAGTGACAACCTGTCATTGTCAGTTGTTTTTTACTGTCCGTGTCTTACACGCGCGCGCGTAAACGCGTGTGTGTCTGATATTTACTTTTTCTGCTGCTTGGGGAACTGTGATATCCGGAAAAGTTGTTGTGACGGTTACCGATGCTATTTATTGCGATGAGTATATATAACGTTTGGGTAACCTCCTCTGTGCAATCATTGTTTTGTTGAAAAACTTTCCATTCCTTTTTTTCTAAGAAAAAATTCCATCATTCTTCCTCTTATGTCAATAAGAACATCAAGAAGATCTTGTTGAAGAGATGTCGACTGAACTTCCATCGTTGAAGTGGCCTAGAGCATCCTTTGATGGTTTAATTCAGAATCTCAAATTCCCGGAAAACTGGGGTGCTTTATATCCTGAAGAGGGGCAGACAGCGGCGGATGCTCCGGCTGGGCATATTACCCTCTTTTGGGATTTTTTCTGTGATGGTAACTTTCGCTTGCCTGTTACTAGATTTTTTCTTGAAATCTTTGGGTTTTACAACCTGCATATCTCCCAACTTCACCCTATTGGCATGGTTAGGGTTCGACATTTCGAATTCGTGTGTCGGACAATGCATGTGGAGCCAACCGTTCCCCGATTTAGGGTTTTTCATCAGATGCATTGTACCCAAGGGTTTTATTCATTCGTTCAGAGGGCTTCTGCAAAGAAGATTCTACATCAACCCCCAAAATCTTTTCATGATTGGAAGCAAAAATTCTTTTTTATCAAGGCCGGAGTAATTCCGGTGAGGATGGTTCTCAGGGGGAAAGAAGATGTTCCGATCGAAACCCTTCAGACTCCGGTTGATGAAAACTGGTATCAGGATTTGAAGGATGTGCCCAATATTGCGTTGCCGGAGAAAGCTCTTGTCGGAGCCGGCATGAGTTTGAATTGGAAGATGGAGCGTGATGACAAACCCGTATACACGGAGGATGGTAATAGTAAGTTTGGGGTTTTTTCTCTTTTTTTTTGGCCTGCTTTCTCTTTGAATGTAGTTGTTTCTCTATATGTTGTTGCCTTCAAGTGGGAAGGTGGAAGAATGGGTACTATCAAGAAGAAACCTGAAGAGGAGCTCTGGTATCATCGTATCGTAAGAAATTTTGTTCTTCCGCGGGATGCGGACCTATCTGCTCAACCAGCTGCTGGTACTGGTAAGTTATATTTGTTTTTGTTTCCCTTTTGCGCTTTGTGGGTAAGTTTTTGTTTCGCGCCTTTGTAGGTGAGTTGTTGAATTTGGGCATAGGTCCTGAAAAGAAAAAACGCGCAACTACTTCTACTTATGCGGCGAAGAGAAGTGAGGCTGTTAAAGTTCAACCTTTGAAGGCGAAGAATGTTGGAGAGAAGAAAGGTACGCGCCGTTCCTCTGACTCCAGGTGTGATTATGTGGTGGTTTCTGACTCTTTGGAGGGTCTTACTCCTGCAGTAACTGTTCGAGAACCGAAGCCTGAACCGAGGGATTCTGCTGATATTCCCCCTTCTAACCCGAATGAGCCTATCGATTTGGATTCTAGTCCCGAACATTTGGTACATAGGAGGGCTGGTAAAAGGAAACAAACTGATACTGATGCGGAGGGTCAACCTCCTAAGAAAGTGCAGAGGAAGAAAATTACCAAAAAAGAGAATCTTGATGCCTTTGTTTCGGAATCTGTTCCTGGTAAGTGTCGTTTCTCCTTATTTTCTTTAAGCGGACTAAATCCTTACAGATTTTTATTTTTCCAGAAGTTCCTGTTTCCCCTATTCCTACAGAACTGCGATCTGTGGTAAATGAAGAACTTCCCTCTACTCCTCCGCGCGCTTCTGTTGTTGACCAGTTAGAGCCTACAGAGGTTGCTGGTGATGGTGTGGAGAAGACTGTTGAGGCTGAGAAGCCTGCTGGTGTTGATACAGAGGCTGAAAAGGTTGTTGATCCTAGTATGGTAGATGGTGCTGATAATCCACCAACCCCTGAAGCTGTTGCTCAAGATTTGGGGAAAGAAGCAACTGTTGAAAGTACTTCTACTCCTTCCCCTATACCTTCTGACGCCATGCTGGAGCGTGTTGAGAAGGTGATAGTTGAAGGGTTAGACCCATCTGCTGGTATTCGTAGACATTCTCCAATTCACCCAGAAGAAACCTTGGGAGATTATTACTACCGGACTTATACGGAAAAAGATGCTTCTGATCCTCATGTCCCTGTTTGGAATTTGAAGAAAGGCGACACTTTCTCGGATTGGCGTGTGTGCCAAGATTGGTTGCAGGGAATACTTCCGCCTAGAGAGATCAAGTTTCAGGAAAGTCGTCCTTATGAACAAACCTATCATTCTTATCTTGCAGAAACCGCTTCTCATGTCTCTACCACTCATCACATAGTGCGTGAGTGGTACAGTGTGCATAGGGAGCAGGAATCTTTTATGGCATCTCAAAAGAAATTCGCCAAAGATGAAAAACGTATAGCTCAGTTGAAGGCCAAATTAGAAGCTGAGCAAGCCAAGTTTGAAGCTGAGCGTAAGACTAAGGAATGGTCTGTTGCTGGTTGGAAGAGAAAAGCGGAAGCTGAAGCTGCTCTCCTGTCTGAGGAACGCAAAAATTGGAGGAGAATTTGCGAGAAAAATAATGCTGAGAAGGAAAACCTTCGTAATATCATTAATAACCTCAAGGCTGAGGTTGAAAAATTTAAGAATCAAGATGCGGAGGTAGAAAGATTGAAAAAGGAGAAAGCCGATGCAGAAGTTGCGCTAGCGGAGGCTCGTTCTCATAGGGAACGTAGTGAGCAACGGGAGGTACAAGCTTTCGCCACTCTTGCCCTTAGAGATAAAGAGTTAGAGGAACTTACTGCTTTGGTTTCTGATCTGGAATAACTTAAGAAGGATCTGGAGCTTGCGCGTTTCGAGAATGCTGAAACCTACCGCCGTTTGACTGAGGTTAAAGAGAAATTAGAAAATTCTGAAATGGCGCGGGTTACGGCGGAAAGCGAGGTTGAACCTTTAAAGAATGATATGGCCTGGTTGAAAGATCGTGGGATTGCCTGTGTAAGTTTTGTCTTTCTTTCTATTTTGGGATTGTTTATGCGCTTTCTTGATACTCTTTCTTGCTTGATTTCATAGGTTGCTGAATTTGTGTTAAATTCTCAAGAACTGGATAAAACTGTTGCTAACTTAATGGTTGCTGCGCGACGAGATGGATATGCGCAAGGATATGCGGAATGTTCCCAGCTTGTGAATAGCGCGTTGAAGGTTGACTGGGATGATAGTAAGTCTGCGACTTTTGGTGTAAATACTGGTGCCGCGCTTGCCTCCATGAAAACAGAGTTTAACAACTTGCAACTTCCGGTCATGGACCTGATATACGTAGCGCTGCAATCGGATGATCACGTGGCGCAACTAAAGGAAATCTTTCCGGATGAGGGTGAAGATTTAGAGTAGTTTGAAATTGTATTGAACAATTTTTATATGTAATATTCGGGATGTGAATCCCTATTTTTGAAGGTGCGCTGTTGCGCAAGTAACTTAAACACTGCCGTGTTTGAAAGTCTTCAGGGCGTATTTGTACGCTGAGAATTGAATGTTTCTATTTGTTTGTTTACAATATTTTGCATGAGTACGATTACTTTTTGTCGAGTAAGGCGAATGAAGTTGGTATAAAACTCATGCTTGAACTTATGGTCGTTTGTGATGTGATCACTGACCGTTCATGAAGCTTGTTTTAGAACTACCATAATGTTTTTGCGCTTACTAAAAGAAATTGCATGCACTTTGTAAACATAGGAATAATAGAAACTTTGTAATTTTATTAATGGATAGAGCACAGAGGCTTTACAAAGTTTTTGCTAATAATTATGTGGAACTTAACTTAGTGTTTCCGCCTTGCTTGATGGATCATGTCTTTCCGCGGGAAACTTGTCTTTTAGGCTTTTGCCCGTTTGCTTGGGCCTTCCTCTCCCCGGGTTATCTGCTTAATCTCTTTGCGCACATTTTGGAGTAAATGCGTGAGTTCGCCGCTCTTGAGGGCTTTCTCTATTTCTGTGCGCAAGGAGATGCAGTTGTTAGTGGTATGCCCGTTGTCTTTATGATATTCGCAGTATTGCGCCGGGTCTTGTCCACGTTTACTTTTCATTGGGATCGGAGTTTTGAATTGATAGTCTTCAGTACTTAGAACCTCCGCCGGGGTCTTTGTTAGGGGAGTCCACTGCCTCTCCCTATTTTCTTGTTTGTTCTCCCTCTACGCGGAGAGTTAGTTGATTGTTGTGCGAGCATCTTCAGACAATCGACTTCCTGATCCAGACTCGCGCCATGACTTCTTAAACCTCCTTTCGCCGGTTGAGCTTAAGTCTGCGGGCCTATTGTGTGGTGGTGGTGGCTTGTTTGTAGTAAGGTTTTTCTCAGTTTGCGCATAAACCTTGGCCGCCGCCATTATCTTTTCCCAACTTTTTGGAAGGCCCTCTGTTCCAGATAAGACTTTAACCATGTCATCACATCTAACCGCGTACTTGAACTGAGCACGAATTAGTTGTTCGTGAACACCGCCAAAATCCAACACTTCTTTGTTGTATCTGGTGATAAAATCCTCCAGATTTTCATCATCACGGCGCCAGATGTTCATAACGTCGGATGTGTCCCGAATGGAACGCCGTTGTTGGCTGAAGTGTGTCAAAAACTTTTCACGCAGATCCTTCCATGATTCGATCTGTCCGATTGGTAGGTTATCAAACCAGATTCGCGCTGGGCCAGATAATGTTTGTACAAACAGATGACACCATAGCGGGAGAGTCCAACCTCCAACCAAACCCGCGCTGGTGAATACTCTCAGGTGATCATCGGGGTCTGTTAACCCATTAAACTTCCCTATGTTGGATGGTAATTTAGCTTTCTCCAATGGAGCTAGAGCTATTTCTAGTATGAACTTTGAGTTTTCCGCTGCTTCTGCAGGGCGGTAAACTAAGTCATAATTGTGTTCTGCCTCAGGGTTATAAACCGCTCGAGGCCTGCATTTGTTATAGTTTGGCTGTAGTCGATTGAACACACTGGTGTTTACACTTAAACGGTATGTCGGATCAGATTCATCGGTGTGGGTATCTCGCTGAGAACCCAACCTATCATGAACCGATTGTCTTCGATGTGTTCTACCATGATTCTCTCTCTGGTGACTTCCTGTCTGAGTGTATTCCCGTTGTGACGTAGATCTGGCATGAACTTTTGTATCTTCATAAGTTGACTCTTCCCGTTTGGAGGCATGAGCACGAGATCCCGGTCTCCGTGATTGAGTCAGGGGGCAGTTTGAGCACACAGTTGTGTGTATACTGCGTTTAATGCTCCTTGAGACCGGACATACCAAGATATCGGAGTTTCTCCTGGTGGTAAAATTGAGTGAGCAGGGTTTGCTGGTAACATTCCTGGAGTGACAGGATCGTTTGCTCGATTGGATTGAACCTCGTTATCGTCCGAGGCATCTTCTAGGACTCCTTCTACTTGCAAATTGTTTCCGACGTTCGGTCGAGGACCGACTTGCCGGTGAGATGATGAGTTTTCTGCCATACTGAAGTTGAAAACGAAAGGAATTGAATCGAAACGAGATGAAAACTAGAAAAACAGAGGAATCGGTGGGCGCCAATGAAGAAACACTAGATAAATGGTCGGAACCGAGATATCTAGGGGGTTTGAATCCGCATAAAAAGGTTAGTTTCCTCTCGATTGATTCAGGTGCAACCGATCTTCTTCTCCGAGAACTCTGCAAAAAAGAGCACCGTTAGCCTCGCCAATGGGAGAAGAGGGTTCTCTCCTTGACCCGACTCCGGTGTGAGAATAAGTATGGATAGTGAAGAAGAAGGAGTATTTGAGAAGTGTGTGTAACTTGAATTCATACTTGGGTTGCTTCTCATATTTATAGCCGGGAGTCGTTTAGGCGGGAAAACCCGTTAGTGAAAAGTTGACGGAAGATGCTAACCCCGTAAGCGGTTACATTTCCTTCCGTTTAAGTTCTTTGATCCGACGTGAGAGCACACGGATCGTGGTTTAGATCAAAGGCTGGGGATTTGCCACGTGTAATGTGATCAAGTGGAGATTACCCTCCAATTGCATGCCTTCGTTGTGATTTCAGGGGTGCCTGTGGTAATGACACGTGTCCAGACGGTTATAACCGTCTGGGTGGTGCACGATTGTATTTCTTCTAGAAGATTACTGCTGTAATCTAGTGTGGTACTTTATCGTGTGAAGACCACTGAATAAATAAATCTATGTCTGGGTAAAATAATATCCAAGTCTGGATATTTAGGCGGAAGTACTTATCTCAGGATTTTTATCTTTTGCTAATGGGAGAAGGCGCAAGGATTTATGATTTCCTTTGGGCGCGCGACTATAGATTGCTGATTACTTTCTTCCTTTTGTAAGACCAGTGCGCGGTCGCGCAAGGTTAAAAGGTTACAAGGCAAGGCTATGGTATGGTCCCAAATACTTATTATGAGATTTTTGGGACCTTACCCCTTCACTTATACTATAATGAAAAATATAATAAAACGCCAAAATGAGCAAATGCTTGTAAAACGCCATCATGCCATAAAAACGCCCCAAAAAACTACCAAACTATAATAAAATTACTTTGAACAACTACTATAATAAAAAAAAAAACGTGAAACAATGTGCAAAGAATATAAAACAAAAGAAGTCCAATCGTTATCTAACCGCCATTGGAAAACAAAACACCATAATTACAGCCGTCAAGATTTGACGTGTTACACCATAAAAACAATTGAGTCTGTAAACAAAACACAGTAAACTGCAAAAAACAGTAAAATGAAACGACGGAAAACATAATTACTAACATTTATTATATTTATTTATCTTTTTCAAAACGCCATAATTACCTGTCATGCGCGGGAAAAAAAAAGTCAATATAAAAGAAGACCATGAGAACACAAGCTCAAACACACCAAAAAATTTGACTAAAACGCCACATACAAAACGTCAAAAAATTTAAAAATGGCTAAGGTTATTGCATGGAGATTTGAAAGGAAAGATAAACGATTCATGATAAAGTTCTCTGATAGGAGAAGGGTAAAGGTAAGGACAATCAAAGCCATGCTTGGAATGAATGAAAAGGTTCAGAAGGATATCCTGGCCCTTGGGGTTCCAATGGACAACGATTGTGAAAGAACCAGAACTGTAATAAAAAGACTGAAGAAAAAATTTCCGGCAGAAGATGATGATGATATTGACGATACTCCTATACCAAAACTTAGCAGTTGGGTATTGCATTAGGAAGACGGACCACTTGAAGTGACTTATAAAAACGGGGTGCAATATTCAAGGCCAATGGAAGAAATGTTGAAGAAAGGGTTGCTATCAATCATTGAACAACTCTGTGATTTAGCACCTTCAAACGATCCAAAATCCAAGGATGCAGTAATATTCAAGAATAGGCTGCAACAAAGAAGAGACGAGCTAATGGCTTTATACGCAAATATGAAATTTGATGATGAAGAATCTGAAGAAAGTAATGAACAAAGCGATGAGTATATCTCTGATGTAATCCCACCTACGGAAGACTATTAGTTTATTTTGATTTCGTGTTATTGTAATTTTATAAAATATTAATCTATGGTAATCAATTATTAACAAAAATATACAAAACGCCAAAAATGACATGGAAAAAGCCATAACGCCAAAAAATTAACTATGTGACACAAAAAAAATTAATTCAACGAGAAGAAATCTGAGAAAAACAGTAAAACGCTAAATAATTAATAATTCTAGATAACGCCAAAATTATCTTGCATGCAAAAAATAAAGCAACATGTCAAACGCGAAAATCGTGAAAGAAGAAGAATACTAAAAAGACAAAAAAAACCCCTCGGACCCTGATCATGCCCCGCGCCACGTGTTGGGTCGGGATGCATTCTCACCGTTCTCACACTTTTTGCTGTTTTCTCCTGAACCCGTTTTTATATATATATATGTGTGTGTGTGTGTGTGTGTGTGTGTGAAGTTAATTAGGATACACTTAAAAAGTGGGGAATCGGAGACCATTTTTAAAAATTCAACTTAACATTTAGAAATCATTTTTTTCTGCGCTTTTCCTTATAAAAATAGGTAGAAATTATTCCAATAAAAATTTATTTTTTGTAAAAAAAAAACTAGCCTTTTTTAATTGTTTTTAAACATTTTTTTATATTTTTAGTTTTAGATTTTTTATTAAAAATGCTTTTACATGTATTTATAACGATAAGCGTCGAAATTTAAAAAAATAAAACATGATTTTAAACATGTTAAGTTGAATTTTAAAAGTGTTCCCCGATTAACCCTCTCCCGTATCATTTTGTTTTCGATAGATTAAAGGTAACAAAATTTTGTAAGTGACGCTTTCATTGTTTTTCTCTACAGTTTTAGAGACTTTAGCATATGGATAATGGGTTGAGTAACGTTTTCATGAAAAATAATAAATAACTAGGATTTTACCCGCCGAGTGTTGCGGCGGCGCGCGGCGGGTGTAAACATATAGTAAGACAAAACATGATTCGTAAAACGCAGTGCGTAAAAGACAATTACAAAAAAAAAGTGTAAGTCACAAAGGTAGACACAAAGTGTACAACACAATGCATAAGACATTTCGTAAAACACAATGCATTGGCATTTGCAAAAGTAGGAGTTGTAGTCTAAAGTTTACAATTGCAATTTTTTAAAAGTTGGGTGGGGGTAAAAATGGAGTAATAGTGCAAGGGGTAAAAAAGCAAAGTCTAAAAAAGACAAAGTTTAAAAGTATAGGGGTGGTAGTGGAAATGTGTAAAAGATGAGGGGGAGGTTTAGGAACTAAATTTGTCATTTTGTGAAAGTTTGAAGATGCCAAAGTCAAAGGGCTAAAATTGCAACATCGTGAAAGTACGGGGACAGGGAGGCAAAGCCGATGGGAAACCCACCGACGTTCTCCTTTAAGATTGTAGTAGTATTTTGCCCGCCACGCGTTGCGGCCGCGCGCGACGGGTGGAAACATATAATAAGACAAAACATGATTCGTAGAACGTAGTGCGTAAAAGACAATTAAAAAAGATGTAAAACATAAAGGTAGACACAAAATTTAAAACACAATGCCTAAGACATTTCGTAAAACACAATGAATTGACATTTGCAAAAGTAGGAGTTGTAGTTTAGGGGGTTACAATTGCAATTTTTAAACGTTGGGCATGTGTAAAAACGGAGTAATAGTCCAATGGGTAAAAAACAAAGTGTAAAAGTTTAGGGGTGGTGGCGGAAATGTGTAAAAGATGAGGGGGTGTTGGTAGAAATGTAAAAGAAGATGGTTGGTGGCGTAACTATGTAAGAGCTAAGGGGTTGATGGTGAGAAACCAAAGTAGAGGGTTGGTGCTGGTAAAGTTTGAAAGATGATGTTGTGGTTTTAGAAATTCAAGTAGGAGGTTTAGAGGCTAAATTTGTTATTTTATAAAAGTTTAAAGACAAAGTAAAGGACTAAAATAACAAAATTATTAAAGTGAGGGGGGCATGGAACAAAGACAAAGTAAAGGGCTAAAATTTCAAAATTATTAAAGTGAGGAGGGCATGGAGCAAAGCTGGTGGGATTTCCCACCAACTTTGTCCTTTAAGTCTTTAGGGTGAGAGGGGCACTTCCCTCTCTTACGCATACCCAATCAGGTTATGCCACGTCAACTCCCCTCTTAAACTCCCCTCGCACCTCAATTTGATGGCGGCACTCCCCTATTAGGTGACTTGTTTTTTTATTAAAAAAAAGTAAAAGTTTTGATTGGTTGAAAATGAAGCTGGCCCCACCATCTCATCTCTCCCTCTTCGGTGACTTCACCCCGACCCACCTCCCCGATTGCCCTCCATCCGCCTTCGGCAGCACCTCCCCGCTCGGTAAAACCGGTCCCCGCATGAGGTCACCGAGGGTGCCCCGGACACCCTTAGGGTAATGTTGGTTTTTTTTATTTTTTTGATGTGATACTTTTAATTATTTAGACTAATGGGTATGGTTAGGATGGGCTTGAATGGGTTGAGCCTCCACGTAGGCGCCACGTAGGCGGCTCGTGGGGGATGAGCCTCCATCATATTTGAGGGGGATGGAGGCTCGTGGGGGATGGGGCCCCACCTCATTATTTTATAATTTTATAAGTTTTAATTTATTAACTTAATAAAAACTTTATAAAATAAAAAAATTTCATTTCATAACATAAAAAAAGGTACATTTCCTAAAAAAAAATTACCGAAAAATAAAAATAATAAATTAGATTTCCTAAAAAAAACTACTCGTCTTCGTCTTCGTCCTCGTCTTCGTCCTCGTCACTGTCCGCTACGTTAAAGTTGTTCCAAATATGTTCTACCAAATCCTGTTGAAGGTTTACATGCGTGAAGTCGTTGGTTAGCGAGAACGAGTTTAAATCCTGTTGTTGCGGATCTACCGGGACAATATTCCCGATAGATGCATTCTCATCGTACTCACAAATTGCCCGACCTTCGTCTTCAATAATCATGTTATGGAGCAAAATGCAAGCGTACATACACAGGCGCAACCTCTTCGGTGTGAACGCACGTGCCGGTTGTTCAAGGATGGCCCATTTTTTCCGTAAGACACCAAAAGCACGTTCGATGTCTTTTCTTGCAGCTTCTTGACGCTTGGCAAATGGCCGCAGTACACTTTTGTAACGTGGTGAACCCTTCATAACCGCGAGCATCGGGTCGTTGCGTGAAAAACGGGTCTAGCCCCGCCAAATCATCAGCAATCCGTCTGAATAACCGACGACTCATTCGGAATCTGCGTCTGAATATCTCGGCATTGTAAAGGGGTGCATCCGAAAAATAATCGTTCACCAATTTCTCTTGCGCTCCTGTCGTAAAAAATATATAAATACGAGGAAATAAGGATAATAAAATTTATTAATGATAAACCTTGGCGGTCTCTGTTAACCCGTATTCGTGTGGTAATAACGCTTTCTTCCTCTTCGTCTTCCTCTTCCTCCTCGATAAGAATCTCCGCCGCCTGTAGCACAACGTTCGCGATAAACATCTCCTCTTCCTCATCCGAAGACGAGGACCACCAAGAATTAGATGGCATTGTGGATGAAAAGGTAATTTTTTTTATAAAAGTGGAGAGAAAATGGTATAAAAATAAGAGGGTTGTTGGTTGAAAGTGGGGAAAAATAGTGAAAATGGGAGTGTTTTATAGAAAAATTGAATTTTTTTTTTTTGGAACATAACCGTTGAATTCAACGGTAATATATTGAAAATGGTGAAAGTTTGCTTCGTCTCATTCGGCGTGGGTGGGTCGTTTGGGCCGGGCCGAGGCATAGGGGGGCGGTGTGGGGGGCTCGGCGCCGGAACTAGCCGGGGCTAGCCGACCCCATACCCATTAGTCTTAAAGATCAGCCAAATCGGCTTCAAATAAAAGAACTGTAAAATATTGACTTTTATTTATGTATACACTAGAAGCGGCATGATCCTCCCCATCCACTTGTATTACCATTTGTCTTTATTCTAATATTGTCATGTTATCCTTTCTTTAATTATTATTAGCAACATATCACCGATCTCATACATAGATATAATGTACGTATTCGCCCTGATTGGCACACAAAATTTCAATATTAAAATACCACACAAAGTCTATATTATGATTGACTAAAAACTTGAACATACTCATAACTTATACTATTAACATATGTTTACATGGAAAATTAACATAGTAGTGACCCTTTAGACAACATGTTTTGTTCAGTACATGAGAGACACTATGCTATAAGGAAATGTACACCTAAAAATATCACCGACGTTTATTGGTCACATTGGTTCTAGATAAGAGAAGAACTCCATAGCAAGCGTGCTTGAGTGAGCAATCCATGATGGGTGACCTAGAAATGATGTTACCACTCGGCAACAAAAACAAACCCGTAAGCTCCTTGTCCTTAAAAGCTGGCAATATTGTTCGGTATGATAGGTCATGTTTGATCGTGTCGGTATAGTATGATGTATATCTATCTAAGCATGGAAGTAAGTGACTCAAAGACTTGTTCTTCGCAAGGAATGGTGAGACCCATGTCGTGATCGAACCCATACTCGTCTTCTGCTTGTTGAAGTAGCCTCTGGAACTCGGGACGCGACAAGAAAGATATGGGGATGATGTACCGGCTGCGGTTTTGGCCAACGTACACAACAAAGTGGCCTTTGGGGACATCCTCGTAGTGATGTTTTCTACCCAAGGTACATCTCTTCACTATGTGCTTCAAAACTGCTTGCTTGTGAAAATTTGTTTGGGGTTTTGTTGAAACCCATTTTCAGAACTCACACTTGGCTTAAATGTGCTTTGAGAGTGTGGTGTGATAAGAATATAACAAAGAAGAGAGTGGAGAGGAACAAAATTGAGAGATATCTGATAGATAATCTCCTTCCGTTTTTATTTCAAACATTTTTTATTCATCATATATATAGTGAAGAGTTCAAATGAGAAGAAACTTTTTGTAAGAAGAAAAAAGAAGAAATTATAACCAATAAGAATGCTTCATTTTAGTTCATTTAATATAAGTATTTAATGTTACTATAAGGGTAATATGGTAAACCTACAAAGATCATTAATTAGTAGTACTTCTTCTTTAATAGCTAACAAAATTAAAATTTGTAACTTATCTTCAAAATATATATTTTTCAAAAAAATAAAATAAAATAATTTAGAGTGTAGGATAAATTACAATGTGTATATGATAAATTACGGGTTGTGTAGGATAAATTTCAACATGTGTAGGGTAAATTTCGAAAGATGTAGGGTAACTTTTGATGTGTGTAGTCAAAAAACATTAGTGTGAATGATGATAGTTTTTATGACTAATTAATTAGTCAAAGATGATAATAAATGAAATAAATGAAAAAATATTTAATGTTTTACAATTATACCCTTTGTTCTTTTTCTTCTCAATTAAATTTTCTTCTCAAATGAACCTTCCCCCATATATATATATATATATATATATGGAGAAGATCATGCGAGAACCACCTCTTATTGCGAGAACCAATGTGAACACACAAAAAATGCCTAAAAATAGCTAAAAATCACACAAAAATTTTTTTTTTGATTTTTTTAATATTTTTTAGGTTAAAATCGCTACTTTTCGAACCAAAAAAAAAAAAAATTTTTTTTTTTTTAAAATTTTTTTTTTTTTTTTTTTTGCTTCGAAAAGTAGCGATTTTAACCTAAAAAATATTAAAAAAATCAAAAAAAAAATTTTGGATTTTTTTTTGATTTTTTTAGGTTTTTTGGGGGTTTAGTTTTTAGCATTTTAGCTTGGGGGGGGGGGGGGGTGGGGGGGGGGTTAGGTTTTTGGGGGGTGGGGGAGGGGGGTTTAGGCTTTTTTTTTTTTGGGGGGGGGGGGGTGGGGTTAGGTTTTTTTTAGGTTTTTTTTAGCTTGAGGGGGGGGGGGTTAGGTTTTTTTTGGGGGGGGGGGGGGGTGGGGGGTTTAGGTTTTTGGGTGGGGGGGTGGGGGTTAGGTTTTTTTAGCTATTTTAGGTTGTGTTCACATTGGTTCTCATGGTTCTCACAATAAGGGTGGTTCTCGCATGAGCCCCTCCCTATATATATATATATATATATATAGGTTCATTGGGGAACACTAAAAAAGTGAGGAACGAGGGAACACTTTTAAAAATTATACTTAACATGTTAAAAAAAATATTTTTCTAATTTTTTTTCGGCGCTTTTTCTTATAAATACAAGTAGAAACATTTTTGATAAAAAAATCAAAAACTAAAAATATAAAAAAATGTTTAAAAAACAGTTATATCTTATAGAATTAACTTAACATGTTAAAAATAATTTTTTTAGAAACTTTTTCAGCGCTTTTTTTTTATAAAAAGGAGGAGAAACTAGTCGAGTAAAAAAGAAATTTTCTAAAAAAAAAAAATTTAGACTTTTTTTAATTGTTTTTTTTTAATATTTTTAGTTTTTGATTTTTTTATTAAAAATGCTTCTACAAGTATATATAAGGAGAAACGTCGAAAAAGTTGTTTAAAAAATTTATTTTTAACATGTTAAGTTAAATTTTTAAGAGTGTTCCCCGGTTCCCCACTTTTTTAGTGTTCCCCAATGAACCTCATATATATATATATATATATATATATATATATAGCCGCTAGAATGAGAACCACCTCGAGGTATGAGAACCGCGAGAACCACACCATCCGGGGCGAGTTGGACCAAATTTTTTTTTACAACTAGATGTGTGTATTATAAACACATTCGTAAAAAAAAAAAATTAAAATGCCGTGTGGGTAGTTTTTTACACCACAAGTTTGGTGTTTTTTATTTTTTTTTACACCAAACTTGTGGTGTAAAAAACTACCCACACGACATTTTTTTAAAATTTTTTTTTTACGATTGTGTTTATAATACACACATCTAGTTGTAAAAAAAATTTTTGGTCCACCTCGCCCCGGATGATGTGGTTCTCGCGGTTCTCATAACTCGAGGTGGTTCTCATTCTAGCGGTCCCCTATATATATATATCTATACTACTTTAATAAGGATATATGAAGGATAGAATGGTAATTCAACAAGGTGTTGAAAAAACACTTAATGCACAATGTACAACACTTAAAGCACAAGAAAACACAACCTTTTTACCCTTCAACTGATTCATCATCAACCGTCCATTTTTTCACTTTTTTCACACGGATCACGATCTAGACGGCTGATATTCACTTCACACGGATCGCCCATCAGACTTTCTCCTCTCTTTCTCTCAAAAACACGCTTCCCTGCTCCTTCTCTCTCTCTCTCTCTGTCGATTCCAAATCCAGATCTGGATCTAGGGTTTCTCTACTCTCTCTCGCGATCCAAGCGATTCAGATCCAAGGAGATTCAGATTCAAGAGTTTCAGATCCAAGAGAATCAGACTTACGGGGTGTGTGTGCGATTCAGATATGGGTGGTTTGAAGACTATCAGTTGACCCGAGTAAGTGATTCTACATTTACCACATCTGATTTCTACCAGTTTGTTATCTCTAACCTTAAATATTGCATAAATCCAACCAAAAACATGAAGAGGCAGGTTTTCTTTGAGTTTTGAGGTCATTATTACTATGCCATTAAACCACGTTTCCATTTGGGCTTTTTTGTTTTGGTTTGTTTGTTCAATCTCTTCATCTGAGTATTGGTTAATTTTTATTTTTTATTTTTTTTATTTTTTTTATTTTTGCAGTTTCTATGTATTTATTATTTATGTAGATCTAGAGTGCATCAGGCCCTTTTTTTATCACATGTATGTACATTTCCTATTTTCAAATTGAATGCTAGATTTGTTTTTTGATTATTGGTATTTTGGTATTATTGTTACGAAGAATTCCTAATCTATTTGCAGGGTTGTTCTCATTCTTGTTTTTGTTTTTTTCTTGAATTTTTAAAAATTTTTGTTCTTGTTTTCGACATTCGAAGTTGACCCTAAGGAGCTCTAACAGAGGGTTAGCCGTGTCTTGCCTGCGACTATTTTTCTTATTTTATTTTCTTGCTGCAGGTGCCAAAAAGCTTCGAAGTGAAGATGCTGGCCTTGAGGTATTTCTGAGATTTGATTTGTTAATCAGAAATTGAGTTTTGTTGTTAAAATTAGCAAGTAATTTAGTTATTTTTTTTCATAAAACTTGATTTAGTTTTGTTGTTATTAGGTTGTGGCAGCCGGTGTTGTTCCAATTCTTATTACTAGAGGCATTGAGAAGACAAAAAAGGATTGGTGGTTGCGTTCAAGCCGATCTCAAACAAGGTAATTCAACTAACCTGCTCTTATTACCAAGGGCATTGAAAATGTCTTTTATTTTTGGTTTCTTATTTCTAATATAGGGTTACAAAGGGGAAGAAGCAGTGCAAAATCGATCTAACTCCATTTTGTGAGTAAAAACTCATGTAGAGCGGTATTCCGATTGTGATCAAACAGAAAGGTACATGACTTAAAATCACATTTTGTCATTCAGTTATTTTCATTGCAAGTTTTTTAGCCATATATATATTTTTTAAGTTTATAAAGATGTGAAACAAAAAGTTAGTAAAATGTTAGATTGTAAAAATATGCAAGAAATGGAAGTGTATTTTTTTATGGGATTCCCTTTTAGGGTTGCCTACTTTTTTATTAAGTTTGTTTTTTTAACACCGAAGTTGAATCTCAGGTTTCGTAGATCTCATTGGCCTTTTGTCGCCATTAAAGAGCCGTTCGTCTCCCTTGGTGGTCAACGTTTGAATGTTGGTGGCGTTTTTTCTTCCTTTCATAATCATCAACGATTTCTCAGGTACAAATAATTTGATTCACATGTCTTTAATTGTTCCAACATATAAAACCTATTTTGTTCAAGTGAATGAAATTGATGATTACCAAAACGTAAGATATTTTTCGCCAAGAAAGTGGGTACATATATAATTTATGATTAAACATTTTTGGTGCTTGGTTGCAGCAAGTTTTTGATCACGACACATTCTCTGCTGACGACATAATGGGAGAAGCGGAAATTGATATCCAACCGTTAATAACATCTGCAATGGCGTTTGGGGATGCGGGGATATTAAAAGATACGCAGAGGAAAATGGCTGAAATCGGAGGATAATGCATTGTTAGAAGATAGCATTATGAACATCATTGATGGGAAGGTGATACAAGAGGTCACACATAAACTCCAAAACGTTGAATCTGGTGAAATAGACCTGCGAATTGAGTGGATGCCACTTGACAAGAAATTCATGTTTAATATTTTACTGTTATTCCTTTTTTTATTAATTCAATGAGAAATAAAGTTCTTTGATTGTAATGAATGATATGACCACCATGTATTATATTTAAACTTTTGAATTTGTATTCGTTCTCTTTTTTTTTATGAGAACTGAGAACTTTATTAAGCCAACTATACCACACTCAGTTCAAATTTACACCATTTAACCCACTCATGGACTCACACGTTGACCTATTCTTGAATCAAAGGAAGGACAAGGACTGTACCCCGTCTTAAATCCTCACTTCTTTAACGCCTCCTTCCTAATCTCCCCCAAACCTGAATGAGTGTACACTCATCCGGACTGTAAAAACATGGTCATGGTTGGTAATCTATTATTTTAAGAGAACACCGGGTCGGTTTGTTTACATCCTTTTAAAACTCTTTAAATCCCCATGACCGGTTTTGAAGTACCTTAACCGAAAATTTAGATTTTAGTTGTGACCCAACGAAACTGAACTTTCTCATGCACACCCTTAGAATTACTAACAAGTGTTGTGTATTTCATTGCATCACGAATTTGGTTTTGGTTATGGCTCAAAACCGAACCCCCCCGTACATAGCCCTAAACTCACAAACCTAAGTGATATGAAAATGATGAGGTATTAATTCCTATACTAATTTATGGTATAATTGATTTGTTTCTTATTGTAAGCTGTTGTACTGGTAGCTTATGGAATAATTGGTATTGATCATGACCGACCGTATGTGGTGTGTAGGGAGCTATAAATATGAAAGAAGAAAGACAAGTGAAACAAAAAGATATCCATATGATGGTTTTGAGGTTTTGATATATCATCAATTTATTGCCATGAAACAAAATTTAGTGTCACTCCATATTGTTAATATATTATGATATTTAATTGCAATTTTTTGGTCAAATATTAATACCAAAGTTCTATTATTATGACAGTCTAAAGAAGAAAGAATCCATAACCAAACACGAGAGAATCACATAAAAGCCCTCCTTAAGTAGGTACATTTTACATGCACGTTATAGTTTCGGATTGTGGGCAAGATTCATGGGTTGGGTAACGAGTCAAAACTACATCATCATGAGTATGGGCCGAAACGCCCAGTCTGACGTCTAACTACATTTTCTTTTCATTTTAAAAAATAATTAAGGCGTAAATTGTGACTACAAAAACATGAGTGTTGGGATTAGAGGGTCAAAACTCGATACATGGCAGAACCAGAAGTTCAAGATACAAAGGTATTTGCCCATACCAACATAGTTTTGTGATATATTATTTTTGATTTATTAAGTTTGTGTTAGCTTCAAAAATATTTTTAAGTGTAAAAAGGTTTAATTATTTTACTCTGAATTTAAGGAAAAGCATAGTCTGACTACCATACAAATGTTTATACAGGGTATACCCTGCAATAACATTGTAACTGATGATACGATTCATCACACAAAACCGTTGATTTACCCACATCTTTAAAACCCCTCATAACATAACTAGAATCACACAATTTTCTTTGTTTTCTCCTGAAGCCGATAACCGACAGTCGCACAATAACCACCAAACGCCACCACGAAACAACCAATTGTTGCACACCGCTGATTCATCTGCCGCTGAATAAGGCCGTAACCGACCTTCATGTTCTGCTACACTGCCACCATCGTCGTCGCACGCCACATCGGAAACTACATTCCCATACATAGCCCTAAACTCACCAACCTAAGTGATATGTTTCCCGCCGCATCGCGCGGGTAAACGAATAGTATATATATATATATACACACACGAAAATATTGGTGACTTTAAAGAAAGACCAGTAAATAAATTAATAATAAAACCATTATAAATTCATGATTAATAATATGTAATTTTATTTATGAAATCATAAAAAACTAAACTGTAGTACACTATGTATAGGACTATACAAGGTTATTACCCGTGTGCGACACGGGTTAGAGGAAATTATTATATTAATAACCTTGTATAGTCCTATTAGAGTAAATTGCCAAAATCGTTCCTGATATTTGAGCATATTTGACAGTTTCATCAAAACAACTTTTTTATACCATATTGCTCTTTACTTTTGGAATTTTTTTGTCATTTTTCATCCAAACGTTTAACTTTTTTTTGCTAAAATCGTCCCTGATGTTTGTGATTTTTTGCCATTGTCATCCAAATATATGACAAAAAAAATCTAAATTAGACATTTGGATAAAAATGGTAAAAAAATATCAGAAGTAAAGGACAATATGATACAAAAAAGTTGTTTTAGATGAAACTGACAAAAATACCCAAACCTCAAAGACGATTTTGACGATTTACTCTATTAATTGCAATGAATATCATACTAAAAATTGACAAATTAAGTTGTGAGATACAACAGGCATTCTACTACATCTTAAAAGACAAAGTCGGTGAAAACCCCACCGGCTTTGCCTTTCTCCCCCCTCTATTTTCACGGGTATTGCAATTTTAGTTCCTTGCCTTTGGTATTTTCAAAATTTCATAAAATAGCAAATCTAGTCTCTAAACTACTACTCCATTTTACAAATAGTTTGCTTTTAACACCCCAACTTTGTAATGGTTTCCTTTTCAGTCCTAACTTTGTTATAGTTTCCTTCTTACTCCAAAACTTTATCAAAGTTTATCTTTACCCTTTTTTAGCCCTTTAACTTTAGAAAATTCAATTTTTAACCACTAAACTTTTTATGAACTTTGTAAATGCCACTTTGACTTCCCCTATATTTTCACGGATGTTGCAATTTTAGCCCATTGACATTGGTATCTTCAAAGTTTCATAAAATGGCAAATTTAGTCCCTAAACTACTACTCCATTCTACAAATAGTTTGCTTTTGACACCCCAACTTTGTGGTAGTTTCCTTTTCAGCCCCAACTTTATTGTAGTTTCCTTTTCAGCCCCAATTTTGTTATAGTTTTCTTCTTACCCCAAAACTTTATCAAATTTTATATTTACCCTTTCTTAGCCCTTAGGTTTAGAAAATGCAATTTTTAACCACTTAAATTTTTATGAACTTTGTAAATGCCACTTTGACCCCCTCGAGAGTTTTTGTCTTAACGACACCGTCTTTGCCTTCCTCCCCCATACTTTCACGGATGTTGCAATTTTAGCCCCTTGACTTTGGTATTTTCAAAGTTTCATAAAATGGCAAAGTTAGTCCCTAAACTACTACTCCATTTTACAAATAGTTTGCTTTTGACACCCCAACTTCGTGGTAGTTTCCTTTTCGGTCCCAACTTTGTTATAGTTTCCTTCTTACCTTAAAACTTTATCAAATTTTATCTTTACCCTTTCTTAGCCCTTAAGTTTAGAAAATGCAATTTTTAACCAGTTAACTTTTTATGAACTTTGTAAATGCCACTTTGACCCCTTCGAGAGTTTTTGTCTTGACGATATAAAATCTAGTTAGTCGGGCCGCGTATAATACGTTATGATTGTACGATATAAATTCGATTTACGTTACGTTTTGATCCAATCGCAATGCAACTATAGGATACATTAAGTTCAATCGGATACGTCAAAACGTGCGTTTCCATATGGTTAACATATCACATAACGCTTGGACTAATCCATTTGATATTTGCGAGGTACCCGCGCCGCAAAGCGCGCGGGTCTTATTACTAGTATAAACTTATTCATAAACTTTTAACACAGGTTATTAAGTTATTGACATTCTTGTAAACTTATTGATATGTTATAAAGTTCTTCATTTTCTCGAGCAAGTTACTTATATTAATTTATTATTTATGATTGATACATACTTAAAATCATAAGAAAATTATGACATATTAAATGCCTTCATGTAACACCTCGAAAATTCACGTCCTATAATGTGTTGACACGTGTCATAAAGTTTGAACGTGTGAAAGAATGTATAAAAGGACTAAAGTTGACAAACATGGAAAGTATGTGATTATACGGGTTCTAAATGTCAACAGTGAATAAATATACTTCATAATAACCCTACATGGTGCTCATACCTTCAAACGAATAAATCATGGATCATACAGAGCTAAAAGTGAGAGATTACAAACTACAGGGGCTAAATGTGTCAATATGTTTAATTTATACCTCTGAGTGACCTTTTGACAAACCCGAAGCTTTATAACGGTAAATTATGATCACTAGAATGCACGATTAAAATTTCATAAAGTTTCGTTAACGTATGAGCAAGTTGTGATCAAATTCGTGTACGAGGGGTTAAAGCGTCAACATTGAAAATTAGGCCTTTTCGGGTAACAATAAAGTTAATCGAGGACTAATCAATGTAGGTAAATGTCTTGAAGCCCTTATACGTCAATTACGAGGGCTCAAATTGCAAGAAACAAGTGTCTTTACAAAGTTTGAAGAGCCAGGGACTAAAATTGCAATTAATGAAAAATTGTGTTTTCTGGCCTTACACGCTCGCGTAGCGCGAGCTCGGGGACTCATGCAGTCGCGCTACGCGACTGCCCTACCTGATCAGCCAGCTCCGAATTTCGTGGATGCTTGTCTGCCTTTGCGTTTGTGAGTGATTGCGCGACTGCCCTACCTGATCAGCCAGCTCCGAATTTCGTGGATGCTTGTCTGCCTTTGCGTTTGTGAGTGATTCCAACTCGATTCTTGTAACACCCCGAAAATTTACGTCCTATAATGTCTTGACACGTGTCATAACCTTTGAACGTGTGAAAGAATATTCTTGAAGGACTAAAGATGACAAACAAAGAAACTATGTGAATTTGAGGGTTCAAAGTGTCAACCATGAATAATTATACTTCACAATAACCCTATATGATGTTTATAACCTTAAACGAATGAATCATGGATCATACGAAGCGAATTGTGAAAGAAAGTGAGAGATTACAAACTACAGGGGTTAAATGTGTCAACATGTTAAAGATATACCTCTGAGTGACCTTATAGCAAACCCGAAGCCTTGTAACGATTAAATATGCTCACTAGAATGTACCATAAAATTCCACCAAGTTTCGTTACCGTATGAGACAGTTGTGATAAAATTCGTGAGTGAGGGTTAGAATCGTTAACATTGGAATTTAGGATTTTTCGGGTGATCACAAAGTTACCCGAGGACTTTACAAAGTGGGTATAAGTCTTAAAGCCCCATATGTTAAATAACAAAGCTTCATATGCAAGTAGGATGGTGAAAGCGATGTTTCGGAGGACTAGGGACCAAAAATGCAAAATTTACAAGGCTGATGACAGGCTAGCGGTGCGCTACATCAGAAGCGTAGCGGTGCGCTAAGGCTGATGACAGGCTAGCGGTGCGCTACATCAGAAGCGTAGCGGTGCGCTAGGCATGCCCAGCGACCAGATTCATGACAGATGGCTGTTTCAGTCATTTAACCGACTTATGTTGATCTTATCTGCATTTGTGAGAGCCTCTACATGATTTATAGCCTATAAATGACATATGTATTGATCCTTGATCATTACTAAATTCATTTGGCATCAATTTGAAAGATCAGAAGTTCTTATAAAATCTCATAGTGCAACATACAAGTTCATTTCAACTTCTGAACATTTCGAGGAGCTCTGGAACTGATACAAGGCTTACAAAACATCCATTAGACGTGTGTAAGTATGTCTAACCCTTCTCGATCAAGTTTTGATTGATTTATAGCCTAGAAGTCAAACCGTCGTAAATACGGTTTGACTTAGCATTAGATCAGAAACGGATCCGAGTTTTGTCGAAACGAAAGTTGTTACAAGTTGGTATTTATGTGGGTAATTAACCCCTAAAAGAACACCCACTGATAACAATCCTAACTATGTCGTTTGTCGAGTCAAACTTCTTCCGAAAAAGTCAACAGAACCATAATCGCATAATTAACGATATAGAAGGCGTGTAATATGTTTTATCAGGCATATAACTTGAAAATAAGTATAATAACTTGTCTAAGCTTGTTTGATTCGACAACTTTCTGTTTTGAACCGATTCGGAGCCGAAAGTCGCATAGTTTGACTTTCTGCTTTGACTTCGATTCTGACCCGGTTTTGATAGGTTTAGGCATGCCTTAAAGTTCCATTAGGACCTAGTTACATGTTAGTATAATCCTCTGCGTTTATACTACCCGAATCCGTAACTATCCGACGTTTCCGTTAAATGCCTAAATAATGACCATAATGCCCTTATGACCGCATAACGAGATTTTAGAAAATGTAAAAGTGCAAAAGTCTTTAATACTGACTATTGAACATGTCTGCAAAATTTCACGTCAATCGGAAGTCTAGATTAGGAGTTATGCTTAAGGGCGTATTTATAAACATGTTTATTAATTAAACGGCGCCATTAGCGTAAAACCTATCTAAACTCAGTTTTGACACCAAATATTTTACCCACTGATGTTAAATAATATTCTAGGATTTTTAAAGATTTTTAATTATTTTTAGACTGATCATAAGCTTGGATTAGCGCCTTAATTCGGTAAATACCGAATATACCCTTTTAGGCCATAAAATGAGTTTTACAAATCCTTTTAACGCCAATCCAATTGCTACTGATTTTAAATAATAAATGTAGTGTTTTGAACTTGTTTAAATAATCAGAAAACTCAGAATACTATTTTAAACCGTACGTCGCTTAAAACGGCTTTATACGCGTATTATACGCATAGTTTGGATTTAAAACTATTTTGACATATAAGACTTATAACCAAATGTTATAACCTGTTAAAATAAACTATTTTACTAATGTATTCAGACCCGGTTCAAAGAAACTTAATTAACTCCTTTTATAATCTTTAAAATGACCAAAATACCCCTACGGGGCTTTTTATGAGATTAAACTCGTTTTGGGCATAACGGAAGGTATCCCACTGATATCACAACATATTTAAGGCATGTTAACTTAGGAAACCTGTTTAGGACTCTTACGGTTACCCGTTACGCTTATCACGCGTTCGGTTCGGTTTATGTAACTAATTTACATAAATTAGCCGAAACGGGTCAAACCTTATCGGTTTTATCTCAAAATCCAGAAGGTGTTTAGATTTCCCATATTATACAAGTCTTCAAACTTGTCGGGTCTAAATCCCATTCTATTCCGGTCTTCGCCTTATCGTGCGTTTGAACCGTATCTTTCTATAAGACTAGCCGGTCTAAGCCTAGGCTTAATTAAAGGCCCGTTAGCATTCTAATTGGTTTTTATACCATCATTCCAGACTAGAGATTTCCGGTAAATTGTACCTACGCTTACTTAAGTGAACACGGCTGAGTTATTAATTTCTACTATTTAAGACAGGAGCTAGCTCAGGTAAATACTCTTAACTTATTTTCCCTATACGGGCTTGGGATACGGTATAATAATACCGCTTGGTCGGGTATTGAATCTTTAATCTTATTATGGTTAAATCATTGAGGTAACCTGGTTTAATCTGTATTGTTTGAAACAAAGACCTTTAGGGGTTAATGACCATGTCCCGGATATCCTAGTGACATCATTGTATTATAAAATGGCCACGTCTTAAGCACGGGGTGTAGGCATACACCTGACAGTGCTTAAGAGATAACGGTATCTCACTCTCTTGTGGGCCTATACTTGTGGCGTGTCTGTTAATCTGACTCGATTTCTACATCGGGCCCTGAACGTACAACGAACATGTAAATCTGTATACAAGGTTATAAATATAATTGTCCCAAGTTAAAAAGATTAATTTTGCCTCTATGCATTTTAATCCAAGTGTCGAAATATTTGCATGTCTTGTGCACCTAAACAAATTTTCATAAACATTTACAAAATGAGTCGGTTGAGTGTATTTACCAGTGAAAACTGACGTATTTTCCAAAAGGGTTAAGTGACAGGTACTGAACGTAATTGGCTGGAAGCTCAGGGCGTTTCTAAGGAATCTTGAAAGTTCTAGGTGCCTAAAGTCTGTTGAATAAAGTTTATGTTTTAAGATCCGCCTGTGGATCCTTTACTTCCGTTGTAATACTTTGATGTTACACTATTACGGATTGTAATATATTTATCCTTTTGCTTCCGCTGTGCATTTATATATTGTGTTGTTTGACTATGATGTTGCCAACCACGTCACGTTACTCCCCTACCGGGCCCACCGGTAACACGTGGAAATTCGGGGTGTGACAATTCTCCACCTCACTTGACCCCTAAAACAACCCCTAAACACTAGAAACAAGTGTTGAGCAGTTGTGGTTTGTCCTAGACCTTGTTGTCACTCAATTATGGTGAGTAAATTCACTATATATAACACCCTAAACAGGTTTAAACTTAACACAACGCAGCGGAATTTCGAGTCTAAAAATTTCTTTCATGACATACATCTTATCATTCTAAAACTTCATTTTAGGATATAAAAACATAACTTGTCAACACTAAATTACATATTTAAACATTCCCGTACAATCTGTCTTGTGACTCGATCCTCGATCTCCAACCCTTGGATATCCTCATGACTGGTACTACCTGCGCTCACCACATAAAATTCATACATTAGTACACATTATAACATACAAGGTTTGTTCACGTTTACTTCTCGTTCATTTACTCTTTACATTCCAGCCTTTGCATCCTATCATACCATCCGTGATGAGACTTCTTTGCCATTCCTGCATTTCACTTATAACTCCATGTACATGAATAAACAACGTAAACACTTGATCGTACCAAAAGACTTACATACATACCTAACTTCATACACACTATCTCCATACACACATACGTACACACATACATGTCAACCTACATACAAACTTACATACAATTACATATCAATCATTCTATATGTATCTACATATATTCATACCTACATCGTCACGTACGATCATGTCATCCCACCTTCATACCTTCACACATACATACATACATACATACGTACATACATACATACACCTCATACATGCCTTCACACAAACCTACATATGTGCATACATTCGTACATACTCACTTTCGTACATATACATACTTCCTACATACACCCATACATACATACACCTCGTACATATACATACACTTAGGTTTATAAATCATTCATACGTACATGCCTACATACTACTTACATATATATTTATAACCACCTGCTTTAACATACCCAACTCATACTTACCTATTCATATACCACTTCACATATCCTTATGTACTTGCTTACACACTATAATCTGACGTACATCCGCGCATACACGTTCACATACATTTCTACATACGCGTATAAAGTTATACAACATCCATACATACCTATCCATACATACGCTTACCCTAATGGTCATAAAACATGAGTTAAACTAGTCATACGCGACTTAAAACGCGTTTAAACGAGTTCCCAAGGCAAAACGAGGCACGAAAACAATTTCCGGAGGAACATGACCCGTCGCGCGACGCGACGGGCCGTCGCGCTACGCGACCCCCCACTTTTCACAGAAACATCGCAGTTGTATGCTGCATATTTCCAGCACGATCCGTCTTTACGGAAACGAGCATAACTCCCTCGTTTTTGCTCCGTTTTACCCGATTCTTTTTCCTACGCGTCCGTAATTTAATTCCCCATCTAATGGAATTAAAATCCAACATTCGACTTAATAAAATTTCAGACTTTTAACCCTTCGGCTTATTACCCTTTTTCCCAACTTTGACCCGTTCATGCATTCATCAACGTAACTTGTTCGTTTTACCATAACCTCTTATAAACATATTGATATCAATGACGTCTATCATAAATTACCAATTTCTTGGATGCCTTGCATCTTCTTAGCACATTACCATTCATATGTTCATTTCGACCCGTTAAGGGTATTCGCACATTAATTGGTCTATGACTAACCAAACCATCATCCCCACTTTCATACTTGTCCAAAACATTACACTAATCGAATAACTTACTTCTAAACTACTTTTAAGATCGTCTACCCCAAAATACCCATCAAGGGCATTTTGGTCAACTTTAAACCCATCTTTTACGACGAAAGACTTTAACACATATTTGACCTCAACATCATGTTTAATTCATTACAATACTTTATTACTTACACGTACTAAGAAGTGATTACGGAAATCACTTACCTTATGCGTCCGTGCTCGTATCCGATTCCTCGTCTTTTCTTGACCCGTTAGCCTTTCATGCTTGAGTCCGTCTTGACATGATTCCTATACCCTCTTTTCATCAAGATCACACTCTTATTAGCATATGCATTCGTACATGATAACAATCGTATCAATCACATATTTCACACTTAACTTTCATTCATCGTTTCTAACAACATAACTCATATAATCATGTCCGTATACGTTTAAACTCATGTAACTCATCATGTCATTACATTTAACACGGATTGCTATTACATGTACCATACGACTTCCCATCAACCTACCTTTACGACAACGAGTCGAATCATGCTTCTTATACTTAGTTGACTTTCAAAAGTCAACTATTAACCATATGTAACTATCGACTTATCAACATATACCCGTAACATCATAATCGACTATACGGACGACACTATATACATTTTATCATTCACTTGATGTATGTACTACCTTTTAAGCATAACATACAACTCATTCATGCATAAATCTTCTAAACTCTTACATAACCCATCAAAACCTACTACTAACCATCATGGATCATTCCCAAATAAACATTAAACATAACATCATCATATTCCTATACTTTCATCTAACAATAATTCATCATACCCACATAATACATCAATCATTCAACAAGACTTGAACATAATAGGTGATTCTAGTCATCTTCTTCACCATAACTAATGGGTTTATCATCTAAACATCAAATTAACGCAAACCATTCATAACCCATGTTCTATATGATGATTATAACGCATACCCATGCTCAATTTCACTTAAACTCGTGGATTAGAACATAACCCACTTTACACATGATCACAAATCTTAGATTTTTGACATACCTTATGATCCCCTCGTGTTGGAGATCATTAATCCATGCTCGGTTATGGATTTGAGCTTCATCTTGCCTTCCGATTTGAGCATAATGATGGAACTAGGGTTTGAGGCTCCATGGGAGCCTCCTGCTCTCTTTCTCGAGCACACGTATGTGTGTGTTTGTGTGTGTTAGATATTTTATAACTTAACTTTCATTTGTTCCATTTTAGCCCCTCGGTTTTACTTTTAAAACATAACTGACACTACCTTCATCATTTAAGACTTTTGACCAAACCCTTAACTAGGTTAAATAGCCTAGTTATTTATTTCCTGACGTGTCACATAATAACATACAACAAACATTAACATTCAGATTTTTGGGGCGTTACACTATAAAAGGGCACCTTGTTGCAACATCATTCTTCACACTTCATCTGCATTTGTGGATCATTTCTGGAGCTATCAAGCAGCCTCAAGTGATCATATCTCATGCATAGGACTCTTGTAAGTCTGCTAGTTATTGTTTAGTTGAGTTTAGCTTGGTTAATTAGCTAAAAGTCAAACCGTCGTAACTACGGTTTGACTTCGAGATTAGTCAATAATGGCTCAGTCATATCTCGAATTAAAAGTAGTTGTGAGTTGGTATTTATGTGGGTAATAAAACCTCAAAAGGGTTTCCCCTGATCACCACTCTAACCAGGTCAAAAGTCGGGTCAAACTTTTAATTAAAAAGTCAACAGGATGATTAAAATGTTATTTATGCATAATTAGCTATCTAGAACATATATAACCTGTTTGATCATTGTTATAACTTAGTAATTAGTGTAAGAACATGTCTAAACATGTTCAACCCGACTATCTCCTGTTTAGACCCGGTTCGGAACCGAAAGTCACATAGTTTGACTTTCACTTTGACTTTCAGTTCTGACCCGTTCAGGTATGTTTTAGAAATGCCTCAGAGCTTAAATTGGATTAGGTTACTTGTTAGAACAACCCTCTGTGATTACACACCTTGGTTCACTAGTTATCCAATTAATATGCATATTTCCGTTAATTGCTCATATGTTGACCGTTATGCCCTTATTACCTTAAATCATGATTTATGAAAATGTAAAAGTGTAGAAACCTTAGTTATTGATATATAAACTTGTATGCAAAGTTTGACATCAGTTTGACTTATAGATTAAGAGTTATGCTCAATATCGCAAAATTAAAGCTTTATGTTAATAAAACGGCGTAATTAGCGTATAGCCTAGTTAAGCCTACTTTTTGGTATCAAACTTAATACCCACTGATATAATATATTATTTTGGGATTTTTAAATATTTTAATTAATTTTAGGCTGAGCATAACTAGTAGTCGTAGGCTTAATCCGGTAATTGTCGGTTTTGCCCTTACGGGCCATAAAATGAGTTTTACTTATCTAAACGACTCCAAACCTTTTGCTACTGATCACATATGATAAATAAATTATTTTAAGCCTTCTGGAAATATAAAAATATCAGATTTAAGTATCAAACCCGGAAATGGCCTTTAATCGCCTTATTTAGCGTTTTTAACGCATAGTATGTTTTAGAATCATATTGAACATACCCGGGTTGATACCTACTGATATTTTAGGCAAATTAGAATATTTTAACAGTAAGCAAAGGTTGATAAACTCAGACTTCAGTTTTGAGCTTTTCGGCTTATGTGAAATTACCAAAATGCCCCTACGGTGCATAGTTGGCTATAAATGATAAATTTCACATATATGCTTTAACCTACTAATATAACTTATCAAATTGAGTATGTTTTCTGTTTACATCAGACCTGTAACTCAATTAAACATCTAAACTCTTTTACAACCTTTAATGTAACACCCCGAAAAATGCAAATTTATATTTAAATAAATATAAAGTTGATAAATAAACTAGTTAACTAACTAGGATTTTATTTAACCCAATTAGGTGAAAGTTTAGTAGTAACCTACAAGTGGGTTAAAAATGCTATAATTGAATCCAAGGCAAGTCTAGGGACCATTTGTGTTTAAAATGAAACTAGAATTTATATAATCAAAAAAACAAAACACAAACATTGTCTGTGTTCTTGGTGGAGATCGACCAGGAGCGACCCCAAGTCCATTCAAACCCTAGTCAGCATAAAAACTCTAAATTGAAGGATCAAACTCAGTCCAAATCAAAATCCGAACATAGATTATTGATCCTCATTGCAAGAGGATTCTAAGGTATGTAAAATCTGATGAAATTTCTCAACTTGAATCTCTTATGATTTTGGAAAATCTGAATTTAGATGTTGCATGTGTGTTATTTGGTTAGATTAGGAATGATATGGTGTCTAGAAGTGAAACCTAGACAACTACATGTGATATCATGTCCAATTTCAGGGAATTCCATGAACACCTTGAAGGTGGGTTGTGGGTTTTACTATATGATGATGAACATTAGGATTAGAATGAATATTTTAGTGCAATTTGATCTTAGAAAATGATTTCAGAAAATGCATGATGTTTAAATGATATATGAAGACTATATTGATGATTAAGTTAGCTAACTAGCAAGCTATAAACTTGAATAAGAAAGATATAAAACTCTGCCCTTAAAGTGTTTGTTGAAATGCCTCTATGAAGGCTTAAAACTGAAATTCTGAGCTTAAACGCATAATCATGATGTTTTGGTGTATTATGCGAATTATGATTTAAAGAGAGTTCTAAAACGCATCATAAATGGACTCTATAGGAACGGACGCAGGAGCGTCAAGCGGACAAGCGAGTGGCGAACCACGTTTAAAGGGCAAACTTTGAAGGTATGTAACTTAACCCGTTACATTAAGCGAAACGTTGTTAGATTATACGTAGTTGATAAAGAGTCGTGTTGATTTGAAGTGATCATGATTATTACTTGGAGAATAAATTTAGAGTTGTCAATAAATCATTGGTAGTCATCATAATGGAGGAATTCCGTAAGATGAGCCAATGGGTCAATTAATTGCGTAGGTTGTGGCTTTGTTGATCTAGGGGTAATAATGGCGATAATACTCACAAAAGCATCAAATCGAGAGAATTGGTAATGAAATGTGAGCGACAATAAGTCCCGGATGTCGGGCATAAGTCGCCATAAACATACTAGTTAAATGGGTAGTAAATTGACTAAAGTTAGAATGGGTCAAATAAACGTATAAGGATTTATAGCCTTTCAGTCCGTGAATAGATTTTTCGGTATCATAATTGTAATAGGCGCGTCGGTAATGAATTTACAAACGCATAGGAAAAAGAATCACCTAAAACGGGCTTACGTGTCAAAAGTTATGGCTATTTAAAGTTTGAACTTGATTTCACTTGGAGCTGGGAAATAATCAGCATCAGCAACAAACCTACTGTGAAAACAAGGGCCTCGCGTAGCGCGAGACCCCGTCGCGTCGCGCGACGCCTTCAGGCCGGAAAAATGTTATTTTTCTTTATTTGTTGATGCTTGGAACTTGTTTATAACCAGCCCCCGCCGTGTAGCTCAGTTGGTTAAGGGGGCGTGAGATTTGCAACAATAAGCACAAGGTCGCGGGTTCGATTCCGTTCCTAAGCGCCAATCGCCTTGCCGCTGAGTGAGGCTGATTACCTCTCACGTGTTGGGCCTGGGGCGGTCTGGCGTGGGCCGGTTAGCGTGTCCGGACTAACACGTTTTTGCAACAACTTGTTTATAACCCTTTATATTTGATTAAAACTAACTTATGATGTGTTTTAATCCTAGGTGTTGATAGTAACTAATCGGAAGATGGTCGAGCAAACTTTTGAAGAACCGAACACTATCCTCAAGCTTCCGCAATGCTTTAAATCCTTACTAGACTTAGATTATGGGTTGTAATTGATTGTTTAAACAACTTTTGAAACGTTTTGTTTAGTCTTATATGACTAAACTTTTGTTACTTATGAACCTTTTGTTTAATTTATAAGTTAATCAAGTAGTCTTTTTCTTTATAATGGCATACGTTATGATTAAAAATCAAGTTTAATTAGACGGGTGTTACATTTAAAATGACCAAACTACCCCTACGGGGCCTAGTTTGTGTTTAAACACGTTTCGGGCATAACGAAAGACATCTTACTGATGTCACAACATATTTGAACCATATTAACTTAGGAAACCTGTATATGGCTCTTACGGATACCCGTTACGCTTATTACGCGCACGGTTCGGTTTATGTAACAAGTTTACATAAATTAGCCGAAACGGGTCAAACCTTATCGGTTTTATCTCAAAATCCAGAATGTGAATAATAAACCCATATTAAACAAGTCTTCAAACTTGTCGGGTCTGAATCACATTCTATCCGGTCTTCGCTTAATCGTGCGTACGAACCGTATCTTGAAACTAGCCGGTCTAAGCTTAAGCTTGATAAAAGGCCCGTTAGAATTCTAATAGGTTATTATAAACCTTCGTTCCAGATTAGGAGGACCAGTAAAAGCTACGTGCATTTTGCTTGTTGTGATTAATACTTACTCAGGTAAATACTTTTAACTTATTTTCCCTATACGGGCTTGAGTTACGGTATATAGCATACCGCTTGATCGGGCATCAAATCTCCACATTAAGTGGGTAGTTGAATAATTTGATCGGCTCGTTTAAACAGTCTTGTTTACTTTACAGCCTTTGGGGGGTTAATGACCATGTCCCGGATATCCTTGGCATCATCTTACGAGATGGCCACGACCTGAGCACGGGGTGTAGGCGTACACCTGTCAGTGTATAACTCAATTATGTGGTGTGTCTATTGATCTTTAACCCGGACAAGATCCGGGCTACTGAACGCATAAGTAACATGTAATTCGTTCACAAGATTATAATATTAAATAATTCTCCCAAGTTATAAAAATGTTTATGCCATGTGCATCCAAAACCATTTTTCAATCATTTTCCAAAATGAGTCAGTTGATTGTATTTACCAGTGAAAACTGACGTATTTTCCCAAAAAGATTGAATGCAGGTACTAAACGAAATTGGTTGGATTGTCTCCTAAGCATCAATAAAAAGTCTCGCAAGCTTAGGATGCCTGAAGTCTGTTGAACCATTAATATTATTTTGTTTCGATCCTACTGTGGATAAACTTCCGGATATTGTTACATTGATAAACAATATTAAATTCGGTTGTATCATATTTTAAATTTGCTTCCGCTGTGCATAATAATATTGTGTTGTTTGACTATTACGTTGCCAACCACGTCACGATACTCCTCCACCGGGCCCACCGGTGACACGTGGAAATCGGGGTGTGACACTTCACGATAAGAAGAGATAAGATTCCCATAGATTTAATCATGGGTTGTAAACTTCATGGGTTGTACCCAGGGTCGGCTCAACCATTTTGATGGCCTAAGGCGAAGTAAAAGCTTGTGGCCTTTTTCCCAAAAAAAAAAACAATTTGAGAAAAACATGGGTGTTCAGGGTTCCGTTTGGTAGGTTTCGACGAAAAAACTGATGAGATCAACAAGTTTTAGTGACCTTTTGAACCGCTTTTTAATGGCCGGATTCATGTTTACGATAGCTATTAGACATTATAAATCTATCACAAATTCACAGAACTCGCTAACAAACAAAAAATTAGGCAACTAGGAAATTAGGGCTAATATCACAAACTTGAAACTTCAATTAGGCAACAGATTTTAACTAGAAAATTAGGCAACTAGGAAATTAGGGCTATACCTTCAAGTCTCCAACAGACTGAGCGATAAATCGACAATGATGCAGCGATTCAGCGAAGATGCAGCGACAGAGCGACTTGATTTTGTTCGACTTGATTTTGTAAGAAGATGAATCAGTGACTTGATTTTGTAAATTAGGCAGCAATTTAAGAAGATGAATCAGTAAATTAGGCGACAAGGATGAATGATGCAGCGAGCCAGCGATAAATATAAAGAAGATGAATAAAATTACCGTTTGAAGTCTTGAAGACTTGAAGAAGATGATGAGGCCCAACTATTTCTCTTCCCGGAATGGAGTCTGCTCGTTTGGAGATTGCCGCCTGCCATAATATCGCTGCCATAAGGCCGCCCTAACCTATACGATCCTGCGAACCAGAGTTTTGAGTCAATAGATATAATATAATTTTTTTTAACATGGAGGCCCTATAGTTTTGGTGGCCGAAGGCCCAAGCCTCATTTGACGTACCCTTGGACCGGCCCTGGTTGTACCATTTAAAATTTGTAAAAACAAATGTTCTTTTAAAAAAAATACACGATATGTATTTCCTCTAGGATCTGTTTGTAATCCACCTATACGAAGTCACTTTGATGACCTTATCAATTTGTAACGGAGAACATATGAAGACATCTAAAGACCTCATCATATTAGCACTTCCAAATTCTTCTAACATGTCAAAATAAGTTAATGACAAATCTATCCTATTCTAATAAATAAAGATCTTTGAGTTGCTACCTGGCATTCTTTTTGGATGGAAAAATTTATAGAATTTTAACAATTTTTTTATTTAATAATCTAATTATTATCTCAACATTGATTAAATCACTTCCTAAAAGTAAGGTACATTGTTGGCAGCCATTATTACGTAAAAGGAATATATGAAGGGAAGGGGAGTGTGAAACATGAGTCTTAAGTGTATTAGATTGTGGGATTTAATGCGGTTTATACGATTATATTCGTTGAATATAGAAACTACAAGCTTTTGTGGTGTTATCGGTTAATCGGCATAATTCGGAGAAATTAAGGTGCGTAGAAGAGAAGAGGAACAAGCAAGGATGATTATTGAGAGAAATCATATAATTCGGGATGTGTTCCGGCCGAACACTAGCTTGGAGTTGCGAGTAATAGAGAAGAATAAAGTCAAACGCCCACGTCACCACCTCGGGTGGGCTTGGGTTTCGGCGTGGCCCCTTGGGCGGGGGTTTCAGCCCGGGCGTTGGTGGGGGCTACGAACATGTCCTTTGAAATTGTTTTTTCTTTCACGCCACCCCAGCCACACCCCACCGTATACTTTTGAAATTGACTTTTGGTCTTTGGTGCCCCATACCCTACGTGTCGCATCATGCCCCCAACCCACGCCCCATCATACTCCACGGTCTTAAGGCTGGAGGGTGTGGGGGCGCCACCACCGCCAAGTCAGCCACTATAGCGCCCCTAAGGGCCCATCACCACACCCTCCATTTTAAGAGGGGCGTCACGGGTGAGGCGCTAGCATGGTAACGAGCTTTCTAATGTGTTCAGGTGGAGACCACAACATGTCAACCAATCAAATTTTTTTTTTTATTTTGTTTAGTAGGGAGCTCCATCCACACCTTTTAAATTAAAGGGGACTCCATTGCTGATGTTGATCTTACGTGGCCTGATAAAGCCCCTAGAAGACTCCAATCACACCCTCAGCCTAATTGGAAATCATCCCAATATTTATCAATATATACACGCACAGGAGGGATCCAAAAGAGATTAACATCATCATTATTTTTTTTGGGATCACGAAGTCAAAGGCCATCATCATCACATCTTTGGCGGCTATTGTAACCATTGAGGGTTTTTGTTCTTGACGGCAGAGAAAACAAATAACAATCACATCATCATACAAATCAATTATTTTTATTATATTATAATTGAAATGATGATTTTGATTATTATTCAAGCCTACGAAAATTATTCAACCGGGATGAGCGGCTAGTCTTTATGGTTTCCTCCGATGGAGGATTCTTGTAAGTAAACTAAGTTATGTGTTTGGAACTTTGTTAAATCCGGTAATCTAAGCATTCGATGCTTGTTACCGGTTGATTTGATTCGGTTGATTTGTAAACGATTGAGTTTGCTTAAAACTTAGTTTTGATTCTTTCAATTCCCGAGAGTTCTAGTAATTGGGATATATTAGATAGAGATTGGATTTGGTAATCTTCAATTGATAATCATGTGATAACCTCTCGTTGTTAATCAATCAGAGTACTTAGTTCTCTTTTATCACAATCAGTTAAATCAGATTATACAATTATGTTTATGTAATTGTAAACAATCAAACACAAGCCGAATTTACTTTGAATCTAAAATCCAGAGGAACCATTGTTTCCTCCAACTGTTTACAATCTCATTTTTTTAGTTAATCAAACAACCAAACAAATTGATTTTATATTTTTGCAAGTAGTTAACTAGTACTTAACTCATAACGCTTTCCACTAGACTCCCCTGTATTGATACCCTGCTTACCCTAGCTACCTAGGTTAATTAGGTTTTTGCATGACACGTTCGACAGTCATCACAAATCTACAATATTCACATTTATTCTTTACGTCATTTTAGGAGTTCTATATTTAGTTCTATTATATTTTAATTATTAATATTAATTATGCAAACCAAATATTACACATAAATATAAATTTCGTAAAGCAAATTCCTCTTTTTTGACCTTTTCTATTCTTCAGAGCAACTTTCGTTTGACTCCCGACTTCCCCTTTAATGGCATTCTTAATCGGAGAGTTAGGTAAAAAATCACTCCTCAATCATAAATGTAATAGTAAAACTGAATCCTGCACTTGATTTCTTCGGATTATGGTGTTTCTATTTTTCATCGATTTTGGTTACAGATAGATTTCAGATTTCAAATTCAAATCCACATTGTTTGGCTTTTAATCCCGCTAATGGAGCTATATATATGTGGTCGGTATTACTTTCTAATTCTCCAATGCACATGGCTTCTCTTAACTGCGAGTATTAGCTTAAATTTCATGTTAGTTTTTTATTTTATTTTATCAGCTTTTAGATCGTCTTTTATTTTCGTTCGTGCTGTGTTACAAGCAGGAGTATAATATCGAAATCTTATATTTATTGTATATTTGAATTGAGAGTTACATATTGAAAGGGATCTAGAAATACATGTTTTGCTGAATTAGGTCATGTTTGTTGGTTTAAGTTTTTTTTCTTTGGTTCGTATTGTTTGTTATTGGTACAATCATTTCGAATTTGTGTTTCTTATTGGTATGATTATTCAACCCGTGATACAATTTTATGAATTTTATCATTTTATTGTCCAACCCGTGTAATTTTAAACAAGTCTTGATTGTTGTGAGTTTTGGATAGAGTGTCATTTTTGTTGTGTCTCATTGACATTAAGTAATCTGCATTTTAAGTTTGTTAAATTCTTTTTGGCATTTTAGTAATTGGATCTCTTATATTGTTATGTAAAAATTGATTCAGTGTCTTTCTAATTGTGAGTTTTAAGTATGTTGATGGTGCTATATAATGAACATCGATAAATTGGTTTAAAAGTTCTTTTTAGAGCATATGGGATTTATATATTTGGTTTTTTTATGCTTACATGTTGTATGAAAGAAAGAAAGAAATGTTAAACTTTGAGAATACATGTACCAATGTACCAATTGTGAAATCATGCAGTATTTTGATTAAAAGTTGACCAAGATCTATTTTTATTACGTATGAAATGATCTACTTTAATGGGCTGACCTATTGGATCATGGACCAGCCCAAGAATTTCCCAAATAAATGTACATATTAGGTTGCTTATTGTATTGGTGGGTCAAACTTTTTGGTTAGTTGGATTATATAACTAGAACGAATTAGATTTTTATCAACATTTGATGCAGGCTGAGTCAGTTGGGTTAGGCATGTCTGACTCAGCCCGTTTGAATCATATTATATAATATAACAAATAGCAACTTGAGTCACCTTATACCTTCAACAACCATCACAACGATTCACCACCATTGTTTTAATTGATAAAATGATATTGTAGTTTACAATTATGTTGGAACTGGCGCATCACCAAAAAACGCGCCCTCATATAACAATGACACCACCGTTTGAATTGATAAAATGATATTATAATGTACATGATTCAAATAAAATGGAGTGTAACTAATTTTTCAATAACTGCCACCGCTCCCGCCGAAACGAAATACTGAATCGCCATCATCGTTAACTGCCCCAAATTCCTTCCTAAATAATCTCAATACCTTCCCCCAATTTAGATTGACAACAACGGTAAATTGATCTGTTCCATATCAGTGATTTCTGCAAGTGTCTGTTAGTTTCTTACATCACTGTTTAATTTGTTTAATTTCAAATCAGTGTCGTTTACGTTGCCATACGGAACTGGTTTCTAATTCTTTATGGGCGATCGTTATTTATTGGGCGGAAATTGATTTAATCTTTGTTTCTGTTAGTTTTTGTATGGTTTATGCCATTCTGCAAGTGATTTTATAGTTACTGTTCTCCTCGAATGTATCTCGGACATGATATTATGAATATTATGTTTGCATGTTGGGATCAATTATTATTATTATTATTATTATTATTATTATTATTATTATTATTATTATTATTATTATTATTATTATTATTATTATCCCATCATGAAACTGGTAGATGGTGGGTTCTATTGCCAAATAAGATTATTAGGGTGTATTTGCACAATATCTTATGAAGCGAGATTGTGTCTTTTTAGTGTAAAATTTACATTTGTTCATCTTCTTATACTTATGTTCATGATAACGTGATTCTTTATGAACTTTTTAATTCATCTTCTTATACTTATGTTCATGATAACATGTGTTTCTATATGAACTTTTTTATTAGATCTTCTGATTTATTCTGTTCTTCTTTGGTTCTACATTGTAGAAATCCATTTTAAGACTACGATTTTAGACTTTGGTTCGTTCGATTTTGCTTCATTCGCTTTGGCTTCAGGCGACTGTTAAATGATTTCGGTGTAGACGAACGTTTTCGATTTGGTACGTTCGGTGTAGACTTGGTTTGGATTTTGGTTCATTACGTGTGAAAGACGTTTGGTAACTTGATTTATTCAGGTTTTATATGTTCGTTTTTTATTTTGAATTTATGTTGCTTATCACTTAGATTTGGTTTGCTAATGATGAAAAAATCGTCCGCATAAGAATTACTATAAACAATTGAGGAAACAAAAAATTTAGCCTCATGATGGTTTTATTGGAATAAGCCATTACATGTTTCGTTTAATTTGAACAATAGAAATCACCGTAACCTGTTTATTATGCTTTATTGGTATAACATGATTCTTCTTCTTTATTTTTTATTTACTGTGAACAATCATAACCTGTTTTGTCAAGAGATTTATTATCTTTTATGTGAAAAAAAAAAACAATAATCACCATATCTAACGTGCCATGATAAGTATATGATTTTTTATTACATGTGTTTTTATGTTAGTTTTTATTTTGATTACAATAAGATAAATAGGGTTAACACAATATCAAACATGACTTAAAATAGGGAATTGTAAACGGTGTGGTCATAATCGAGCAATATGGTCTTCTAAACCTAGAAGAATGGATACATTGGTCCATTGAGTTTAGCGATTATTTTTAGTTTATTAAAATATGTAAACAGTGTGGTCGTAATCGAGCATCTCATATATATAGCGTTATAAAAAACATTCATAATCAAAATCCCGCTGCAACGCGCGGGTTGGCGTTAACTCGTTAAAATGACAAATTTCAAGTTTAACTCATATTGTCCTATTGACTCTTTACCCAACTCGCTTAATGACGGTTCAAGTTTTTTTCTTAAAAATTATTGTTTTGGGTCATGTTTTATTTTTAACGTGTCAAATAGAATAAACAAGATGGATTATGTTGAAGGCTTTGAGATTTTTAAATTAATTTAAGCAAAGTCCAAACAAAGGGTATGTACACTTGTATGGATGGGTACAGATTTAGCAAAAGATAATTTAAAAGGATAGACTTTGTATACCACTTTGTGTAAATGGACAATCAAGTAGAACCATAGATGCAACTATACAGTTTGAATTAAAGCATGCCCTTTCATCAATGAAGCAGGTCATTATTTCCGTTAATATGATTCTTGTACTGACCGTCTACCAACTTCAACCATAGCGAATTATAAATTTTTTAAGATTTTTCGAATAATAACTGATGACGGGGTAGCTCAGTCCTTAATAAAATGACTAAGAATACATAATAGCTTAAAGGGTTAAAAGGTTAAAAGGTTTAAAACCCGGGAACTAAAGTGAACAACAAAAAGAACGTGTACAGTAATCAGTTACTTCACTGATTGCTTAAACAACTCTCCCACGGCCGCAAAAGCAAACATGTGCACAGGGAGTCCTCTTTTATCCGCAGATCCAAATGCTTCAACCCCTAAAAGGGTAAGTCCCCCACTGCAAGCCAGATTCACTAGTCAAAGGTTTCTTCTTTGAGAAACCTCTTTCCCTATAAATGACACTTCATTGAATACATTTTGGACATTCTGGATCAGCTTAGATCTTCTTGGATCTCTGATCTTCCTTCTTGTCTCTCGAGAACTTGTTTCATACAAGTCTCTCTTCTTCGGTCCAACACACACAATTTACTTGCTCTTGTATCTAAAGCTGAATAACCTTCAGCCGAGGATCTCGAGTAAATAACAAACATAACTAGTGAACCTCTCTCCACGTCTTGCAAACGTGGGGGGACCCCACGACCTGCGTTAGGCAAACTTCAACCCTTGAAGCCTTTTGCCTAACCAGTCTGATCACTACTCAATGTCTCATTCTCGTTGTAACAACAAGTTGGCGCCCACCGTGGGGCTACGCCAGTCATTTCTCTCAAAAAGAAGACCAGTAGTGTAGATCCATTCTTCCTGAAATCGTCATGTCTGAAGGAGAATCTCCAGGGGAGGTGAACCAAGTTCCACAAACCTCTACCCCTAGCACTAGCCAAACTCATGTGGCTATACCGACTTCCTTCTCAACGTCGGGGAGCACTCCCACTGGAGCAACATACCCCGAGTTTCTCACCTTCTAAACACCGACCTCGTCTCGTTCAGGAGTTCCATCTCCTAATGTCGGTGCTTCCAACACTCCCTCACGTATTGACCTAACCCCTGAAGGGGTCGATAATAACTTTTTAGAGTTAAGGTCTTTCCTTAACCAATATGTGAGCAGGGAAAGGGACAAGGGAGTGAGGATTCGGCTGGATTATGACGAGCAAGAACCATCGTTATCTCCTGGACCTTCTGTTCTTCCTTTTACGAGCTCACAACCAACTGTATCTAGGAATGAAGCTGGTCCCAGCCATCCACCTCCAAATCCCAGTCCATATACCTACACAAGGCCAGAGCCGACATCTTTTCCTCTATTTTCTTCCCAACCAGTTGCAACCGGTGCTCCATTGGGGCACGAGCTAACTTTGGATCAGCTGTTACAATCTCCTGTTGCAAGCCTTCCACATCCGGCAACAACTACATGGGAGCAAGCTTTGTCTGTTCTCCTTTTTGCACGAAGTGCCGTCATGAGTGCTCCTTTAGGGATAAACTGTATAGTTGCACCCGGAAGCCTACAAAGCTTCAACCTTATGCCGCAAATGATGACTCAGATGATGGTAAGCTTCCCTTAGCAACACTTTATTAATCAAGTGCTGGCCACCCAAGGGAACAATAACACCAACGTGGGTGCAAGGGTGGAAGAGGATTTGGCTAAACCATACAAACCAAGCAATCTGTCATGCTTTTCTCAGCAAATCGCTGATTATGACTTTCAAACCAGGATAAAGATGCCCTCCCACATACGAACCTATGACGGAACGGAGGATCCGGAAGATCATCTTCAGATCTTCACAGGGGCAGCAAGGATAGAGAAATGGTCCAACGCCGAGTGTTGCTTAATGTTCATGCAAACCCTCATTGGGTCTGCCAGGATCTGGTTCAATGATTTGCCAGCTCGAAGCATTCGAACCTTCGATGATTTAAGCAAAGGTTTCTTAGCTAATTTCTCACAACAAAGGAGATATGTGAAGGATGCCACTGTGATCTTCCAGATTAAACAAAAAGATGATGAGAGCCTTAGGGATTTCATTGATAGGTACAAAAAGGAGGATTTAACATATGTGGGAGCCGATGAGAAGATGAGTGTTGCAGGGTTTATGAATGCAATCACCTCTAAGTACCTTACCAGGGACTTTAACAAGTGCCTGCCCAAAACCTTGGAATAAGCCCTTGAAAGGGATGAAGCTCATATCAGGGGAGAAGAGGCGGTTGACATTAAGGAGCAAAGAAAGAGGGGTCCCAGCTGGAGACACAATAGCCCCAGTCGAAAAGGAAGCAACTACGGTTCTTATGATAGTCGACCTCGGAGCTCAGACCCTCAAAGGTCTGAAGGTCGGAACCCTTCTGGCAAGGACAAGGCCGTGAACTTCACAAGCTTGACCAAAATCCCCCAAGAAATACTTGCCACTGAAGAAGTCAAGTATAGCTTCAGACCGCCAAGGACCCTGCCTAAGAGCAAGAGAAATGAAAATTCCACCCAGTTCTGCGAGTTCCATGAAGAGAAGGGGCATCACACTAATGATTGTTTCCAACTCAAAAAGAGAATTGAGGAAGCCTTCAAATCAGGGGAACTCACTCACCTCGGTAAAGGATAAAATGGGTGATGGAAAAAGCAAAGAGGTAAACATGGTGAATGTTACTGAAGGAACTCCCACCAAGCGACGACGCCTGGAAGCTTGCGAGCTTCAATGCCTGTGCTTCCCACCACCACAAAAAGGGCTTCATTCAAACCCTTTGGTCGTGGAGGCCACTGTTGGAACCTTGAAGACAAATAAGGTATACATTGACACGGGTGCAGTTACAGAAATAATGTTTGACAAATACTTCAACTTACTCAGCGATCAGGAGCGTTCAAGGCTTCAACCGGCTGAGTCATCCATCAAGGGCATCGCTGACATACCCATCAAGCCTTTAGGGCAACTGACATTGGACGTCTGCTTCAAGGAAGGTGAGATGGAAAGAACCAAGCCACTCACCTTCATTGTAATCAACATGCCTTCTGCCGACGACGTTATCATAGGGAGACTAGGCCAAAGTGAATTTAGCATGGTTGTCTCTGTTGGTCAAGGCATTGTCAAGTTCCCTACTAAGGGAGGAATCGCAACCCTTCAACCAAGCTTTAAAGCCCTCATGGTTGAAGGAGAAAGCGCAGGAAAGAATGAAGGTGAATAACAAGGTTGGGCCTTTAACCCTAAATATCCTGAACAAAGGATAAGGGTTAACACCAACCTTACTCAAGAAACTCTCTCATACCTCAAAAGGTTGCTGACTCATAACATGGACATCTTTGCATGGTGTCCAGATGACATGACCGGCATCCCTAGGGATGTTGCTGAACATGAACTCAAAATTCCACCAAATGTGAAGCCCATTGTCCAACAAAAAAGGAGCCTTGCCCCGGATTGAAGCGAAGCTGCATGCAAAGAGGTTGAAGGGTTGGTATAAGCTGGCATACTACGAGAGGTCAAGTACCACTCTTGGACCTATCATGGTTAAGAAGCCCGATGGATCGTGGAGAATGTGTATCAATTTCAAAGACTTGAATAAGGCTTGTCCAAAGGATTGTTACCCTCTGCCTGAAATCGATCTCAAGGTAGACTCGCTTACATGGTTCCCATTCAAATGCTTCCTTGATGAATACAAAGGCTACCACCAAATCCAAATGAAAAAAGAGGATGAGGAAAAAATGGCCTTCCACACTGACAAAGGTATTTTTTGCTACCAAAAGATGCCTTTTGGCCTGAAAAATGCAGGTGCTACTTATCAATGGTTGGTTGACAAAGCGTTTGTTGAGCAAATCGGAAGGAACATGGAAGCTTCTGTGGATGACTTGGTAATTAAAATCAAGACTGGGGGTCAAATGCTTGAAAACATTCAAGAAACATTTCGAAACCTGAGGAAAATAAACATGAAGCTGAATCCCGTAAAATGCTCATTCGGTTTCGAGGAGGGCAAGTTCCTGGGACACATTGTTGGCAAACAAAGCATAAAAGCTAACCCCAACAAGGTCAAAGCTATTTTGAAAACAAAATCCCCAAAAAGCACAAAAGAGGTTTAAAGCTTAAATGGTAAACTAGCTGCTCTGAAGCGTTTTACCTCCAAGCTGGCAGAAATCCCTCCCCTTTTTCAAAACCCTTCAAGGGTGTACCAACAAAAGGGATTTCAAGTGGACAGAGGAAGCAGAAGAAGCTTTTAATCAAATGAAGAAACACCTAGCTTCGTTGCCAGACATAGCTGCACCAGAAACAAGGGAGCTAATATCCGTCTACCTATCAATCGCTGAAGAATCAATCAGTACAGTCTTAACCATTGAAAGAAACAAGGCTCAGGTACCTGTTTACTTCTTCAGCAAAACATTGGAATTAGCTGAAACCAAGTATCCGCACTAGAAAAACTAGCTTTTGCACTAGTTAAAACAGCCAGAAGACTTCGGAGATACTTTCAAGCACATCTCATACAAGTGTTCATGGACTAACCAATCAAAAATGTGCTTGAAAAACCTGAAACTTCTGGACGTTTAGCCAAATGGGTTGTGGAACTAGGAGAACACAATATTACCTATGTTCCAAGAAAAGCCGTTAAAGCACAAGTCTTGGCTGATTTCATTTTGGAAATGCCCAATGAATCAACAACAAAAGTCAACACAGCTTCCGCTGAACCCTCCGACCCACACACTTGGAAGCTCTTCACTGACGGAGCTTCCAACGTTGAAGGGTCAGGAGCAGGGCTGATTCTAATCGATCCTAACAATTTGGAACTTACATATGCTCTTCGATTTGAATTTCAGACCACAAACAATGAAGCTGAGTACGAAGCTTTGATTGCTGGTCTCAAGCTTGCAAAAGAAATGGGTGTCAAAAGGCTTCAAGCCTTCACGGACTCATTGCTTGTCTCCAACCAACTGAACGACAACTACATGACCAAAGAACCAAACATGAAGAAATACTGTGAAAAGGCCATGGAGCTTATGAACTCATTTGAAGCATGCAAAATCCAACAAGTCCCAAGCTCACAAAACAAAAAGGCTGATGCTCTAAGCAAACTTGATTCATTAACCTTTGCCCATCTCACAAAAAAAGTATTGGTTGAAGTGTTGAAGCAATCATCTCTCCAAGAACTAGAAGTACAAGATGTCATCACCGAGGAAGGCACAAACTGGATAACCCCGTTGATCAAATTCCTCACAAATGGTGAACTACCAAAGGATCAAGTGGAAGCTGAGAGGGTTCGAATAAAATCAAGACAATATGTGTTGCAAGAAAATATCCTATACAAAAAAGGGTACCTTGCACCATTGCTTCGTTGTGTCGGCCCAGAACAAAGTCAATACTTGATCAAGGTGGTTCATGAAGGAATTTGTGGAGCTCATTTCGGCCCAAGGTCAGTATTTTCAAAATTAATGAACCTTGGATACTACTGGCCCACCATGCATCGAGATGCAAACGAACGATTGAAGAAGTGTGAAGCCTGTCAAATACATGATCCAGTGCCAAAAAGCCCAAAGCATGACTTGGTTCCCATCTCATCTGCCTGGCCATTCCATAAATGGGGAATGGACATCGTTGGACCATTCTTCCCAGCCAAAGGAGGAGTTATATTCCTCCTAGTAGCAGTTAACTACTTTACCAAATGGCCGAAAGTGAAGCCGTTGGCAAAGATAACAGGAAAGCAAATCATTGATTTCGTATGGGAAAGCATCATTTGCAGATTTGGGTTACCGAGGATATTAGTCACATACAATGGTAAACAGTTTGCTGAGAAGCCTTTCAGCACATGGTGCAAAGAATTCCGAATAACACAAGTCTTCAGCTCAGTAGCCTATCCTCAATCTAATGGCTAGGTTGAAAGAACAAGTCGTAGCATTGTTGAGGGCATCAAAACACGATTAGCAAAACATGACACCAATTGGCTTGAAGAACTCCCAAACGTGTTATGGGCAATAAGAACCACTGAAAAAACAAGTCACAAGAAAACACCTTATAACTTGGTGTTCGGATCCAAAGCTGTAATCCCAGCAGAAATATGAGTTACAACAAAGAGAACGTTCAACATTGATATAGAAACAAACAAAAAAGAGACGATGTTGAACTTGGAACTCCTAGAAGAAGCACGGGATCAAGCAGCCATTCAAGAAGCAAGGTATAAACAAAAGATGGAATCCTACTATAATGCCAGGGTAAAGCACGAACGATTCAAGCCTGGTGACCTAGTTCTTAGGAATAATGAGGCAAGCAAGAAGGAAAGCTAGGGAAAACTTGGTCCCAAATGGGAAGGACCATATGCCATCCTCGAAGCTCACAAGGGAGGATCCTACAAGCTAGCTGATTCAAATGGCAAAAAGCTTCCCAGGCATTGGAACGCGAAAAACCTTAAAAGGTTCCACGTTTAGAAAAGCATGTATTAGAAAAAATTGGCAAAGTGTTGTTTTTGTTCCTTTGTAATTTACACACTTTGATGAATGAACAACGAGGTTCTTGTTAAAACTTGTCTTTTTATCCTATGACCAGGTTGAGAACCTAGCAAAAAACTCCATGACAAGGGTCATGTAAGGGGATGAGCTCCCAGGCCACATCGCTCAATAGGTTCAAGGGTTGAATGAACCTATATAAGGGGTGAGTTCCTAAATCAATACAACTCCATGAGACTTACAAAATTTTCAAAAACAAACTTGTCTCATAGACGGGTCTGAGCAGCCTTCACCAAATGTTCCTTAAGCCTTAGAAAATTTTCAAAAAACCAAATCATAATCAACAGGCTTACGAACCAAGATCAAACCAAGGAAAATGATAGATAGGATAAGTGCTATGTCTTCTTATTAAAAATACCAAGGCTAAGTGACTGCAGCACTGAACCCTTCAAGGTATAAATAACATAAAGACAACACAAAACCAACAAAGACAATTACATAAACAAAACACAAGTAAAGGACCAAAGAAACATAAAAGCAAAAGGAAGTATCAAACTTAGAATCAGAAGTGCTTAGCAAAAGCACCAAGCTGCAAACATCAAGCAACAAGCCTTGAAGGCTTCAAGTTGCTTGACAAACATATTTCAGAAAATATACAACACAAAAATAAAAAAGATAGCAACACGGCACAAGTACTAAAAGTTTAAACCATAGCATAAGCGGCCTTAAGGGTCATTAAACCTACAAATTGTTCAAACAAAGCCTTCAAGGCTTCAACCATCATGGGGACCTAAACGGTTTCCCAAAGTAAGAAGTTTAGAAACATACAAACCATCAAATTGTTTTAAAGTGCTAAGAAAGCTACGAATATATTGTTCAAACATCAGCAAGAGGCTTAGAAGCCCCAGAACCATCACCTTTACCTTTTTTGGCCTTCTTTGCTTTCTTGGCCTTTGGACCACCATCACCTCCAACCACTGAACCCTCGAGGCTTGCATCTTTGGAAACATCAACATCTTCTGAAAAAGTTTCCTCACTATCTCCTGAACGAGAACGTTTCTTGGATAGGGAATCAAGCACTTCGGCACAAACCTTCTCGTTCAGCCCAGCCGGTTTTAACTCCTGTAAGACAGAAAGATGTTTACCAAAACAAGTCGAAACTTCACTTACATATGGATAAGTCAGCCTCTCCATCTGTTGAACAGACTCCTTAAAAACCTCGGAAGCATCAGGACGAAACATGGGAGATTGTTCTAAGGTCTGACCAGACTCATGAAGTTTGAAATCAGCAATAAGGCCCAAATGTTTCCCATAGTTCAGCAGTTTGGTGTAGACCTCCCCAAGGGCAGAGTTAAATTCATTAGAATGAAGGAGATAAGTGATAACCTATTGAAAGCCTTGCTCAATGAGCCACTGGTTATCACCAGTAGCTTGAACGACTGAAGCCTTCAAACCCTCCTTCTCCTCAGCAAAGGCTTTCTTTTGAACATCTAGAGCCTCCCTATCAGCTTTCAATTTCAGCTTGTCTGCCTCGAAGCTCTTCTTCAGATCATTCATCTCGATCTCATGCCTGCGGGTCAACTCACCAACCTTTTTGACCCAAGCTTCCTCTTTTTTCGAAAACCCAACAACCTCCTTTTTCATCGCAGCCATGGAAGCTTTCATTTTATCCTTCTTCTTCGTAACTTCTTCATATTCCTGCATCCCCTTCGTAAAACGGGTAACACCCTCAGCCAACAGGCAGAAAGGTTGCAAGAACTCAGCATCAACCTTGAAATAAAATGATCACCCTCCATCTCCGATATAGCATCTCGGACACCAGGGGGAGCAAAATGGGCCAACGCATCTGTAGAAACGACAGGATCCTTGAAACTATCCCCAACTTTCACACCCTAGTTGGGAACATAAACTTCTTCAGCTTCAGGCTCTTCCAAGCCTTCAATGCTTTTGCCTGATGAACCCTGGATAGTAGGTGCTACACCCTTCTTAACCAACTTTTTCTTTTTCCCAGCAACCACCAACTCTTTTTCCTTTCCCTTCTCCACACCACCTTCAGAGACCTGCTCCATGGACACCTCGATGTCATCACTAATATCAATAGCCTCTGAACCAGAGGGTTGATCAGCACTTTTTAAACGGCGGTTTGACGGTCGGATAGAAACCTTGGAAGCAGGAACTTTCGTAAAACCCTTAACGTTTGGAACACTCACATAACCGGAACATTCGAAGCTATGCTCAGACCCCCTAGCAACTGCATCTTCACCAGGTGTAGCCGCAGCATCCTCAAACACGACATCAGAAGTGTCATCGCTCTTCACAAAGTCAAGTGCAGACATAACTACAAAACAAACACAAATAAAGGGTATAAACAAACAGGAAATAGGAACATGATAGCACAAAAGAACAAACGCATAGTCTGCCCATCTCTCATAAGCACCAGATCTCGATCAGGTTTGTCCCACAACTTACTAATGCCCAATAACACTATTAAGGGCTTAGGAAAGGGACGAACCCTTGAAGGGCACTCCCTAAGGGTTTCAAGAAAACGAGTATTTATCTCAAGAGCAGAGGGTTCAGGTTCATTAAGAACAACATCCGGATGTCTCCAAACCATTTTAAAAGGAACAATATCATCCGAAACCCAGAAAAACCGGTCTTTCCAAACACCAAGACTGGAGACCATGGATGAAACCAAACAGGTGTCAACTTGGGATGTTTCGAATGTGAACCAATCACAATTCTTGGCTAATCGGAAAAAGCGACGAAACAACAGAAGGGTTGGGTCATATCCGGAAGCCCGATATAAAACCTCAAAATGCAGAACCCTAGCCAGACCCTGAGGGTGGATCTGGCCAAACGAAACACGGTAATATTCAAGAACATTCAACACAAAGTTCGAAAAAGGATGACGGAGATTCGAAAATTCAAAATGGCGACAATATAGAGCAACAGAATCAGGAGGACACCGATCGATTGAAACATCACAACCCGATGCAACCGGTTTTAATCTCAACCCAATGCCCCATTCTAAGCAAAAGTCTTCTACTTCTTTTTGGGTTAAACGCGGGAATGATTTCGCTAAATCCTTACGAGCACCCATACTAAAAGAAAATAAGCAGAAGAAACGAAGTCAAAACTAACCTGGAGGAAGAAAGGGGAATGAACTTGGAGGAAATGTGTAGAAGTTGTTTTCCTTCTAAGAGATAAAGGAAAAATAAATGAAAATAGACGTTATCATTACACGGCAGTTTAAACCGCCGCCTGACAAAAAAACTGCCACTAGTCACATCAACTGTCTTTTCAAAATTCAAAAACCAAAAGTCTCAACTGCTGTGAACCCTCTAAGCTCTCAAGCCTTGAAGCCTTCAAGCAAAAATAAAACAAATGTTCAAAAAAGTCAGAAGCATTTGTGCTTACACCCAAAAACCTTTGACTTGGGGGGCTGATGACGGGGGTAGTTCAATCCTTAATAAAATGACTAAGAATACATAATAACTTGAAGGGTTAAAACCCGGAAACTAAAGTGAACAACAAAAAGAACGTGTACAATAATCAATCACTTCACTAATTGCTTAAACAACTCTCCCACAGCCGCAAAAGCAAACATGTGCACAGGGAGTCCTCTTTTATCCGCATGTCCAAACGCTTCAACCCCTAAAAGGGTAAGTACCCCACTGCAAGCCAGATTCACTAGTCAAAGGTTTCTCCTTTGAGAAACCTCTTTCCCTATAAATGACACTTCATTGAATACATTTTGGACATTCTGGATCAGCTTAGATCTCCTTGGATCTCTGATCTTCCTTCTTGTCTCTCGAGAATTTGTTTCATACAAGTCTCTCTTCTTCGGTCCAACACACACAATTTACTTGCTCTTGTATCCAAAGCTGAATATCCTTCAGCCGAGGATCTCGAGTAAATAGCAAACATAACTAGTGGACCTCTCTCCTCGTCTTGCAAACGTGGGGGGACCCCACGACATGCGTTAGGCTAACTTCAACCCTTGAAGCCTTTTGCCTAACCAGTCTGATCGTTACTCAAGGTCTCATTCTAGTTGTAACAACAATAACTAGCTGTGTAAGGCAGCCGAGCCCGAGTCTAACTAGGCTCGAGCTCGGGTCGTCATGTTTTTATGAGCTCAGCTCACGAGTAAACCCCAAATTATATAACCATTTATGTTTGTTACTGCTATGACTATTCAACTTGCGTTACAATTTTATTATTTTTATCATTTTTTTGTTCAACACGTGTAATCACGGGTTACTAGCCTAGTTGAATATACAAATAAAATTACGTATAAGTTTAAAATATGATATTTAGTAAATTTTATTAAAGTAAGCGAAAATTATGCATCTTACTTAATGTCTTCAAAAATTAAAATTATATTAACCATTTTAATATTTTAAATATTTTATTATTAATTTTAAGATATATTATTATAATTTCAACCAATATGATGAAATGATTAAAAGAGTTGGCATATATGATGAAATGATTAAAAAAAGTTAGTATATATACCGGTTTGTATATATACATAAGTTTGGATAACTCAAATTCGTAAACAATTGTGTAATTCCTATATGTTTAAGGAATGACTAATGCATTGGTTAAGAGATAAATTTGAACTAATTAAATTGAAAATAGGAAATGCAGTAGTTAAAAGACAAATTTGAATCAACTAAATTGAAAATAGAAAACAATAATCTGAATATATACAAAAATTCGTCTTTTGATTTGATAAATCATTCTGTAGATCAGTGAAATTGGGAAACAATATAAAATAATTATTAGAATAAAAAGAAATTTTGTGAATAACTCATAAATCAAATTAACTTGATATATTACCCGTCGCATCTGCGGCAGTAACTACATTTACATTAATACAAAGCCGGACGCCTAATAAACGAAGTCATATCGACAATTTCTTTTTATCCACATAACATCCGAACAACTTCATCTAGAACTTTGACTTGAATGCTTGAATTTGATCCGACATTTTCATGATCTAATATATCATATTTGCCTAATCCTGTTCCAACAACCCATTCATAATGCTTGTACTATTGCAATTCATAATACCACCTTCATAAAAACTTAGGAGTGTCTACGTTAATGTACGAAACGCCGTTAACGGTGTATCATTTCTTAGTGTTGATTAGATATGCCGAGTTACTCAACAACATGATTGTCTTAATTGGTTTGATGGTTCCATAAGGGACTGAGCCATGTGGGTTTAGTGTGGCTGTATTAAAAGTCAAGTTTCATCTAACAACATGAAAAAAGAAATAATTAGATGCATAAGCATTCACAACCAATCACATTATATGCTAATTCATGATCATCACTTCAATTCACATTCAAATTATTAAGGAAAAAACAATCAATCACATTATAACACCATTATGGAACTATAATGAACCAAACAACCTGTAACAACCTAACTTCCGGGTCATTACTTGTATCTATCATTTCTTGCTTAATTGACTTGTACTCTCGAGATTCCGATTATCGCAAAAGGGTTTTAACTATATTTTCAAACGTTTTTAACGCATTTCAACGCTTATTACAACGCTTGTTTGAAACACAGTTATCGCATCTAAACGCTATTTATAACGCTTACTATTTGAACGCATTTTATCGCATGTTTATGCTAAACGCTATCACAATGCTATCGCAACGCAAACTCCAAACGCGGATTTACTTTATGCATTTATGTGATGTGTGTTATTTATGTGATTATTTGTTTAAATGTTATGTGGTTATCAACGTAACGCTTACACGCTCAAACGCTTACTCGCAACTCGATTAAACGCAAAGCAACGCTTAACGCACGAAACGAAAGTTAGAAAACTAACTCTTATGACACGGCTGTCCGAATGGACATCCGGTCGAATGGACATCCGTCCGGATGACCATCCGATTAGATGGCCATCCGACCGAACACCTCGCACTCTCCACCGACTTAACTCTCCCTCACCCTCTATAAATACCGCCGTACACGTCCCTTTCACTGATTTGGCACTCTCATCCGACCACCTGCACTCAAGTCACTCTCAAGCACTTTTGATCGCGATTCAAGGCTTTTTGGTAAGCTTTTCTCCTCAAATCTTGTACAATCATCATCACTACACACTCCTACATCATCTTCTCCATCAAAATCACACACAAACACTGATTTTCTTCTCGAAATCACCTGATTTGGACTTCTTGAAGATGGTTCTCACTCGGTTTCTTATGTAAACCATTGTGTGACATCATCTCATCAAAATTAGCTCAGATCTAAAGGATTTCCGCACTTTTAAACTTAAATTTCAACAAGATTTCAACATTTTTCAACTGTTTTCATCTATTCTTCAAACTTTTCTTCAAAATCAATGGAATCCATACTCATTCAGACTCTCTACTCATTTTCTAGTTGAGAGCCGGCTTGAAAACGGATTTCCACCGGAGAGATTACCGATTAATGTGCTAAAAGTAGTTTAATAAAAACAACTAAAATTAACCTAAATCTAGACTCAAAGTAATACTATAGACTCTCTAAACTCGACTAAACTACTAACCGGCAAGTGAACCGATCGACTCTAGTAAAGCTATGTAAGTCCGGATATCGAACCCACGAGACTCAACTAAATTACGCTAAGACTCTATCTAGACTAAGATTGACACGACTTAACTAATTGTTTATTTGATTGGGGGGGGGGGGGGTTTACTAAAAATCCTAAATTTGCAATTAAAATTAAACTAAATTAACTAGATTAATTAGACGCAAAATTGGACAAAGACTTAACTCAGTGATGATGAATGCTACCTAGGCTAGACTCATGTTCAACTAGGAATGGATTTCTATTCGAAATTAACGTGGTATGGAACCAGGATATTTTAATACTAAACCCTAAGAAATCCCTACTAAGACCTCCTGACCCTTCTTAGGAAGAAACTTGTGAGACTCTACAAGGCTGTTACGACTACCGGTTGTTAGATTTCCTTACAGTCTTCTAACTTCTTGAAAAGTGCCCTAATACGACAATCTACCTTACAGCGCGAAAGTCTAAGGCAACTATGGATTTTAACTTGGTTTACTAGACACGAGTATGATTAGGTGTAACACCACGTAAAAACGTGTCCAATTATGTAAAGACACGTGTCCTAAACTCTAAATATATGAAAGATTGAGTTTGAAGGACTAAAGTTGACAAACGGTGAAAATATGTATGCGAAGGGACTAAAAGTGTCAACATGCCAAATTTGTGCCTCTGAATGATCATACATGAAGAATATATTCTTAAACGAGTAACTAATTGGATTTAAGAAGCCGTTTATGAAAATAATCGGAAGATTATAAACTACAGGGGTTAAATGTGTCAACATGTTAACTCTTACCTCTGAGTGACCTTTTAACGAACCCGAGGCTTCGAAATATTCAAATATACTCTCAAGAATAAGTGATATAAATTTCATGAGGTTTCGATATCGTTATACGTTGTTTATGAAAATTCCCAAGAATTAGGGTTTAAAGTGTCAACGAGGCGAAACTTATGTTTTCGGTGATCAATTAATGAAACCGGGTCTAATGGAGTTTGGTTATACTCCCTCGATCATCTACAAACTAACTTCAAGGGCCAATTATGTCTAAAATATAAGATATTTGAGGGAATAAAAGTGCAGGGGCCGAAAATGCAATAAATGAAAGTTATTTAACTGGTGCCACACCTCCACACGGGCCGTGTAGCCCTTGATGATTCCTTACGCGGGCCGCGTGGCAGCTGCCAGCGTCTAAAAAACTGGCAGCTGCATGTTGCAGCCTGTTACACCGACTTTGGAGCAAAATTTTCGATTCCAGGAGCTATTTGTTGGTTTTAGAATACCACTATGACACCTGGAGTGATCCTAGATGCCTCAAAACACCTGCTTAGATCTCCTTGCATGCCATTTTGCTATTTAAAGGCTCCTAGGTTCATTTGTTCATTTTCTCATTCACTTGCAACAACCTTAATACCCACTTCTGGAGATAGCCAACATTAGGAGAGGATCAAGAAGTGTAGAAAAGATAGCAAGGACCTTATGTAAGTGTTTTAGACCCTTCTTAGTTCATTTTATTAGCTTAAAAACCAAAAAGTCAAATATATCGTAATTAGACTTTGACTTTCGGTTTAATCATAAATGGTTCAGCCACTGACCGAAATAAAAGTGGTTATAGGACCATGTTAATGTAGGTGACTAACCCTTAAAAGGGCACCTCCTAATTATTTCGTTTGACTAGTTAATTGTCGGGTCAAACTAGTTGGTCAAAAAGTTAAACTGGACAGAAACTTTAAAAATGATTTAAACTAATAAAACATAGGTTATAAATTATGTTTTAACAATCTAATAACTTGGTAATTAGTATTAGAACATGTTTAATCAGGTCTAACCTGACAATTATCAGTTTAAGGTCAGTTTAAAACCGAAAGTCACAAAAGTTTGACTTTTGCTTTTACTTTCAGTTCTGACCCGATTAAGCTTAATTCTCCCATGTTTTAAGCTTCCATTAGGACCACATTATACAGTAGTATAACCCTCTGGAGTTATATTGCTTGGTCCTTAGTAGTTTGAATTAAATGCTCTTGTTTGTTAATATGCTTATAAATGTCGTAAATGCCATTTTGACATATAATTGAGATTTTTAGAAGTGTGAGAGGACAAAAACCTTTGCTACTGATATATAAAATCGTCCTGAAAATTTGACATCAGTTCTTGGTCTCAAACAAAAGTTATGCTCGATATCGTAATTAGAAGCTTTTTATTATTAAATTGCGATATCTTGCATAAGACACGTTTAAACTTAGATTTTGAACCATAACTCATTACCTACTGTTAAGATATTATTTTTAAGGATTTTTAAGATTTTTGGTCAGATTATAATCTGTTTAAATCATAGAGTTCTTGTGTAATTCGGTAAATGACGATAATACCCTTTTCATGCATAAAATGAGATTAACAAATGATTTGAATGCCAAACCTTTTCCTACTGATTTCATACATTAAATAAATTATTTTGAGCATTTAAAACTGATCAAAATCTCAGATTTACATAAACATCTTGATTATCATCAATTAGTGAGTTTTACACTAATTAGGTGCATATTATGGTTTAAAACCATATTTAACACCTAAGACTTGTTACATACTGAATTTTTAAACAATTTTTAATATTATTACAGTAAGTATAAGTCATGAACTCAGATTTCCAAAAATGTCCTTAAAAGCATATGTGAAATGATCAAAATGCCCTTTCGGGGCATAGTTTGGCCATAAATGGTAAACCTCACATATATGTAATATCTTACTGATGTAATGTGATAAAATAATTATTTTTACTGATTACCAAAGACCAGAACCTCAGTTTATTATAAAATCTCTTTTATGATCATTAAAATGACCAAAATGCCCTTACGAGACTTAAATTAGTTTTAAATACTTTTTGGGCATATATGTTAACATCCTACTGATGTATTAACATATTTTAAGCATAATAACAATTGAGACCTGTATATAATTCATTTGGTTACCCGTTATGCAATTATGCATTCGGATCGGTTTATGTAACTAGTTTACGTAAAATAGCCGAAACGGGTTTACCTTATCATTAAATCCTCAAATTCCAGAATGTGTTTAGTTTACCCATATTATACAAGTATCCAAACTTGTCGGGTCTAAACCACATTCCATTCCGGTCCCCGCTTAATCTAGCGTTTAGAACCGTAAAGTTTCTTTCTAGCTAGCCGGTCTAAGTCTTTGACTTAACTAAAGACCCGTTAGCGTCCTAATAGGTTATTAAACCTTCTATACAGATTAAGTAGCATCCATTAGAAGGTATTATCATAAAGCTTTAGGAATATACGGCTGAGTTACTTCTCACATTTAGCTCAGGTAAATACTTTTAACTTATTTTCCCTTATACGGGCTTGGGATATGGTATTATAATAATACAACTTGGTCGGGTATGAAATCATTTAATCGGATTGTGATTAATAAATTTACATAACCCGTTTTAATCTGTCTTGTTTGATAACATAAGCATTGGGGGTTAATACGACCGTGTCCTGGATATCCTCGGCTCATTTCATTTGAAAATGGCCACGAACTATGCACGGGGTGTAGGCATACACCTGACAGATGCAAATGCTAAAACATAAACCCACATGTTGGGGATAACCCCTTTGTGGGTTCTATAAGTGGTGAGTCGGTTAATCAAGACCGGCTTCCAACCGGCCCCAATTGTATGGCAAATATATAAATCTGTATACAAGATTATCTTAAATAATTGTCCCAAGTTATAAATGATTTGTGCCTTGTGCACTTAAATCAATTTTCTTAAATATTTTCAAATGAGTCAGTTAATTGTATTTACCAGTGTAAACTGACGTATTTTCTAAAGACTGATTGACAGGTACTTCTCGTAAATAGGCTGGAGCTACTAGGTGTCATATAAGAGGATCTTGCAAATCCCTAGATACCTCAAGTCTATTATTTTCCATTTCTTGTATTTTATTTATGATCCGCCTGTGGATCTTATTACAACCCAATCTGTATATTCTTTCTTTCGGACACTCAGACATTATGGTTTGTAATAGTTTATTTACCAAGCCTTCCGCTGTGCTATTATATTGTGTGTATTGACTATGATGATATCAACTACGTCATGATACTCCCCGCCGGGCCCACCGGTAATATGTGGAAATATCGGGGTGTGGCAGGTTGGTATCAGAGCCAACATTGAGTGAATTAAACACTAACCTTTTGTGTTTAATCTCAATGACACAATAAGCACATTCCTTAGACTTCCGAGTCTAGGCATATGACCTAGGATTTATTCTTAACTTTCCTTTTTGTAACACCCCGAAAATACAAATTGTTATATTACAAATATGTTGTAAATAAATAAGTGAAACAAACTAACTGGGAACGACACTAACCTAGTTAGATGATGACTTATGAGTAGTTAAGGAGTTAAAACAAAATAAAAACGAAAGTGGAGGGGCCAAAAGTGTTTAATTTGAAACTAATATTGATAAAACAAAAAAATTAAAACTCAAACACACTTATGTGTGCTGAGATCGAACCAGACAAGAAGGGATGGGCGACCAGGGTTCTTCAAAACCCTAACATCCACAAAACTCATAAATTGAAGGTTCAAATCTGATCCAAAATGAAATCTGAGCTAAGATTAGTGATCTCCATTGCAAGGGGGTCATAAGGTATGTAAAATTTGATAAGAAATCTCTACTTGAAATTCTCATGATTCTAGGGAAATTGAAATCTGTTGATGCATGATTGTTAAATGAATAGATTAAGGATGATATAGTGTCTAGGAGTAAATCCTAGACAACAACAAGAGAAATCATGTCTAATCTCTGAAAATTTCATGTACACATTGAAGGTGATTCATGGGTTTTGTGAGAAGATGATGAACACTAGGTTTTAAAAGGTTATTCTAGTGTAATTTGATTCATAGAAACTGATTTCTGAAAATTTTATGTTTGATTATATATGTGATAGCTCGATTGATGTTAATTTAGGCTAAGCAACAAGCCATGAACTTGAATATAAAAGATATAAAATCCTGCCCTTTAAGTGTTTGTAAAAATGCCTCAAAGAAGGCTCGAAACTGAAATTTTAAAGTTAAAACGCATAATTGTGATGTTTTGGCAAATTATGCGATATGTGATTGAAAAGAGTTCTAAACGCGTCATGATTGAACTCTATAGGAAAATATACCGGAGCATCGAGTGGACAAGTCTGTGGCGATTTGCGTTTGAAGGGCGTGCACTAAAGGTATGTAACTTGATTCGTTACATTGAGTAATTTTGATAACTAACATATGAATAGTGGCGTTGTAGAATAAAGACTGTATTGATTAAAGCGACAATGTTCATTACTTGAAATAATAGGTTAATAATTGGTTGGAAGTCGTTTGGTAGTCATCATAATGGAGGATTCCGTAGATGAGCCAAACGGGTCGAATAATGGTGTACATTGTAGTGTTAGTGTTTTAAATAGATAGCGATGGCGATAACGATCACACGAGCATGAAGCCATAAGTTTGGTAATGAAGTGCCGGTGATAATAAGCCCCGGAAGTTGGGTAACAAGCGCCTTATGTTTACTATTGCAAAGGTAGCAAAATAAGGATAACTAGAAAGCGTCGAATAATTACAAAGTGAAATTTTGTCGTCTGGTCCGTAAAATAAACTTTTGGTATCCAAATCGTTATAGTTACATCGGTATTGAATTTACAGACGCATAGGAAAAAGAATCACTGTCACACCCTGATATTTCCACGTATCACCGGTGGGCCCGGTGGGGAGTAACGTGACGTAGTGGATATCATCATAGTCAAACAACACACAATTATAAATGCACAGCGGAAGCTAAAGATAAATATATTACATTCCGAATATAAAGTAATATCCAGTATTACAACGGAAAGTAAAGGATCCACAGGCGGATCGAAAATAAAAAGGAAACTGTTCAACAGACTTTGACATCTAGAGCTTGCGAAACTTGAGTAATGATGCCTGGAGTAGCCAGCCTATTTCATCTAGTACCTGCACTTAGCCTTTTTGGAAAATACGTCAGTTTACACTGGTAAATACAACTCAACTGACTCATTTTGAAAAGAGTTTGAAAATTGATTTGAATGCACTTCGGCAAAAATATCTTTTATAACTTGGGACAATTATTAAAATAATCATGTATACAACAGTTTTACTTATTTGTCGTCCATCAGGGCTGGTTAGAAGAGCCGGAAAAGATTAACTGACACGCCACAGGTATAATACCCATAAGGTGATTCCTTTAGTGGATTACCAGTTTTTACATAATGCATCTGTCAGGTGTACGCCTACACCCCGTGCTTAGGTCGTGGCCATTTCGTAAAATGATGCCAAGGATATCCGGGACATGGTCATTTAACCCCCAAAAGCCATACACCAAATAATACGTATTAAACGGGTCATGCAAATATATTAATCACAATCCGATTTAAATGACTACACACACCCGACCAAGCGGTACTTTTATAGTACCATATCCCAAGCCCGTATAGGGAAAATAAGTTAAGAGTATTTACCTGAGCAAAGTATAAATCAAATACAGCAAGTGCGCGTAGCTTTTACTGGGCTCCTAATCTGGAACGAAGGTTTTTAATAACCTATTAGAATCCTAACGGGTCTTTAGTTAAGCTTAGACTTAGACCGGTTAGTTTTCAAAAGGAAGACACGGATCAAACGCATGATAAAGCGAAGATCGGTTTAGAATGTGGTTTTGACCCGACAAGCTTGTATGCTTGTTTAATCTGGGTAACTTGAACACATTCTGGATTTTGAGACAAAAAGGATATGGTTTGACCCGTTTCGGCTAATATAGGCAAACTAGTCACATACGCCGATCCGAACGCGACAAGTGCGTAACGAGTAACCAAAAGGTCCTAAACTGGTTTCCTAAGTTAATATGCCTTAAATATGTTGTGATATCAGTAGGATACCTTCCATTATGCCCAAAACGAGTTTAATATCAAAATAAGCCCCGTAGGGGTATTTTGGTCATTTTAAAGATTATAAAAGAGATTTAATGAACTTCTGAGGTTCGGGTCTGAATACATCAGTAAAATGACTTAATTTATCATGTTATATCAGTTGGTAATAAGTCTTATGTGACAAAATGTTTTTAGACCCAAACTATGCGTTTAATACGCGTAAAAAGTCATTTTAAGCGCTGAGTTTTCTGATCAGGTTATAAAGTTCAAAATACTTTATTTTTTATATAAAATCAGTAGCAATTGGATTGGTATCAAAAGGACTTGTAAAACTTATTTTATACCCGAAAAGGGCATAATCAGTATTTACCGAATCAAGGCGATAATCCTAGTTTAAGATCAGTTTAAAAATAATTAAAAATCTTCAAAAATCCCAAAATATTATATTACATCAGTGGGTAAAAGGTTTGGTGTCAAAAAATTAGGTTTAGATAGGCGTTACGCTAATGACGCCTTTTAATTAGTAAAAAGCTTTCTAATTACGTCATTGAGCATAACTCCTAATCTAGACCTCCAATTGACGTGAAAATTTACGGACATGCATATTAATCAGTAGCAAAGATTATTGTTCTTTCACATTTCCAAAATTCTCGTTTTAAGATCAAAAGGGCAATATGGTCAACATTGGGCAATTAACGGAAACGTGCAACGAATTGGGCAATCAAGGAACCAACCACAGAGGTTTATACTAACATGTAACTAGGTCCTAATAGAACTTTAAGGCATGTCTAAACCTATCAAAACTGGGTCAGAACCGAAGTCAAAGCAAAAAAGTCAAACTATGCGCCTTTCGGTTCCGAATCGATCCTAAACTGAAAATTGTCGGATCAAACATGTTTAGACATGTTCTAACATTGATTACCAAGTTATATTAAGGTTAAAACAGGTTACATGCCTCACACATTGCTAATTGTGTATTAAATCGTAAATTACATTTCTGTTGACTTTTTATCATCATCTTTGACCCGACAAACGACCTAGTTAGGACTGGAATCAGAGAGTGCCCTTTTAAGGGTTTAAAGCCCACATAATTACCAAATTATAACTACCTTAAGTTTGACAAATCGTTGGACCATTAGCGATTAATCAATAAGTCAACCGTTAATTACGACGGTTTGACTTTAAGGCTATAAACTAAGCAAAACTTAAACAAGGAAGGTTCAGGATACTTACAAGAGTCCTATGAACGATTTGGAATGTCTTGAGTATGCACTTGAGCTCCAGAAATGGTCCAAAGTTGCAATGGGAATGAATGATCAATGTTTGCCAACATGTGGGTCTTATATAGTGTCTTTAATCTCATAGATTGTTGACATGCAAGGCTACTAATGATCATGGATGCTTACAAGTGCCCTCTAGTGCCTAAAAACCAGTATAGGAAGCCCATGGTATCATGGAAAGACAATTGGAGTCAGTTGTGAGCTGAACATACAGATGTCTGTTAGTTTCTGCATCTGGGCATCTGACGCAGCCCGCGTAAGATGTTGTTAAGTCTTACGCGGCCCGCTTGGGCCTTGTGTTCAGGTTTCCCATTTTTCGTTTATTGCACTTTTAGTCCCCGGTCCTCCTAAACATCGTTTTCACATTATTTCTTGCAATATAAGCCTTTTAAATTGACGTATAAGGGCTTTAAGAATTATTCCCACTTTGTGAAGTCCTTGATCACTTTGTGTTTACCCGAAGAGTCATAAATTTCCATGTTGACGCTTCTAACCCCTCGCACACGAATTTTATCATAACTTTCTCATACGATAACGAAACTTGGTGAAATTTTTATCACGCATTCTAGTGAGCATAATTAATCGTTACAAGGCTTCAGGTTTGCTAAAAGGTCACTCAGAGGTATATCTTAAACATGTTGACACATTTAACCCCTGTAGTATGTAATCTCTCACTTTCATTCACAATTAGCTTCGTATTATCCATGATTTATTCGTTTGAAGGTATGAGCATCATGTAGGGTTAATGTACAATATATTTATTCACTGTTGACATTTAGAACTCATATATTCACATAATTTCCATGATTGTCAACTTTAATCCTTCTATAACTTTCTTTCACACGTTCAAACATATGACACGTGTCAACTCATTATAGGACGTGAATTTTCAAGGTGTTACATCCTCACCCCCTTAAAAGAAATCTCGACCTCGAGATTTACTGAAACAAATAAGGGTACTTTTCTTTCATTGTGGACTCAACCTCCCACGTGTATTCGGGACCTCTACGGGCATCCCATTTTACCTTTACAATAGGCACATGCTTCCTTCGAAGCTTCTTGACCTGTCGATCCTCGATCGACACAGGTTTTTCAATGAACTTTAAGCTCTCTACTATTTGCACATCTGCATGTGGTATGACCAATGATTCATCAGCGAAACACTTCTCCAGATTGCAGATGTGGAATACATTGTGAATACCACTGAGCTCTTCAGGTAAGTTTAACTTATAGGCAACTGATCCGACTCGTTCGATAACCTCGAAAGGTACTATGTATCTTGGGCTTAGCTTGCCTTTCTTACCAAATCGCATCACTCCCTTCCAGGGTGATACTTTAAGCAACACTTTTTCACCTACCTCGAAGTGAAAGGATTTACGCTTTAAATCTGCGTAGCTTTTCTGCCTATCTCTGGCAGCTTTCAGGCGATCACGAATCTGTACAATCTTGTCCGTCGTTTCAAAAACTATTTCCGGACCTGATAGTTGGACATCTCCAACTTCTGCCCAACAAACAGGCGTTCTACACTTTCTACCGTATAAAGCCTCGAAAGGCGCAACCTTGATGCTGGTATGGTAGCTATGAGAACTCAATCAATGGTAGGTGGTTATCCCAACTATCACCTAAATCAATTACACATGCACGTAGCATGTCTTCCAATGTTTGGATGGTACGCTCACTCTGTCCGTCAGTCTGAGGGTGGTAAGCCGTACTGAAATTTAAGCGCGTGCCCAAAGCTTGTTGGAAACTCTTCCAAAAATGCGACGTGTATCTAGTATCTCTGTTAGAGATAATAGCCACAGGTACGCCATGTAGAGCTACAATCTTGTCTACGTATAATTGGGCTAACATGTCGGAGCTGTAGGTCTCCTTTATGGGTAGAAAATGTGCTGACTTAGTCAGTGTATCAACTATCACCCATATCGTATCATTTCCTTTCCTTGTCTTAGGTAACTTGGTGATAAAATCCATTGTCACCATTTCCCACTTCCATGTGGGAAGTTCAGGTTGTTGTAGCAAACCTGACGGCTTTTGATGTTCTGCCTTAACTTGCGCACACGTCAAGCATTTAGCCACATAGGCAGCTACAGACTTCTTCAAGCCTATCCACCAGTAGTTTGCCTTCAGATCCTGGTACATCTTAACAGCTCCTGGATGAATGGAATATTTAGAGCTGTGGGCTTCCTGGAGGATAACATCTCGAAGTCCTCCATAAACTGGAACCCATACTCTTCCATTTAACCTCAGGATTCCGTCCTTTCCCTGAGATAATTGCTCTTCAGTGACTCCCAGCTTTTCATTAGGATAGTTAGCTTCCAGCACAACTTCCTTCTGTGCAGCTAACAACCTTTCATTCAAACTGTTCTTTATTTCAATTCTCTTAGCATTGATTCGGATGGGTTTCACCCTTTCCTTCCGACTTAAGGCATCAACAACCACGTTTGCTTTGCCTGGATGGTATCTGATTTCGCAATCATAATCATTCAACGTCTCCATCCATCGTCGTTGCCTCATGTTCAAATCCTTTTGGATAAACAGGTGTTGGAGGCTTTTGTGATCAGAATAGATCACAAACTTGATCCCATACAAATAATGCCTCCATAGCTTCAGTGCAAATACAACGGCACCCAACTCCAAGTCATGGGTGGTGTAATTCTTTTCATTCACTTTTAACTGACGTGATGCATAAGCAATAACTTTGCCTTTTTGCATAAGCACACATCCCATCCCGGTGTGTGACACATCACAATATACCACGAATTCTTCTATCCCATCCGGCAACGTCAATACAGGAGCGTTGCTCAACTTTTGTTTAAGGATATCAAAGGATTCTTGCTGCTTAGGGCCCCAAACGAACTTTACTTTCTTCTTAGTCAAGGAAGTTAGGGGTGCAACAATCCTTGAAAATTTTTCAATAAAACGTCTGTAATATCCTGCCAATCCCAGGAAGCTACGAATCTCTGTAGGCATCTTTGGCTCTTGCCAATTCATGACAGCTTCAACCTTAGCTGGATCAACTTGGATTCCACGCTCGCTAACCATATGTCCAAGAAATTGGACTTCGCGAAGCCAGAATTCACATTTAGAGAATTTGGCATACAACTTCTCCTGCTGTAGTAATGATAGAATACATCGAAGATGCTTCTCATGATCAGCCTTGTTCTTCGAGTAGATGAGGATGTCGTCTATGAAGACGATGACAAATTTGTCCAAGTAGGGCTTGCAGACGCGATTCATGAGATCCATGAATGCGACAGGTGCATTAGTGAGCCCAAAAGGCATCACTAGGAACTCGTAATGACCATAACGAGTCCTAAATGCAGTCTTGTGTACATCTTCATATTTAACTTTCAATTGATGATAGCCTGACCTCAAATCGATATTGGAGAAGTAACTTGCCCCTTGCAGTTGATCGAACAGATCGTCGATCCTGGGCAATGGATACCTATTCTTGATAGTGACTTTGTTAAGTTCGCGGTAATCGATGCATAGACGCATCGATCCATCCTTCTTCTTTACAAACAGGATTGGCGCTCCCCAAGGAGATGAACTAGGTCTAATGAAACCTTTGGCTAGCAAATCATCTAGCTGCGTCCTCAATTCCTTCATCTCTGTTGGTGCCAACCTATAAGGCGCTCTCGCGACAGGAGTTGTTCCGGGGATGATGTTGATTCTGAATTCTACTTTCCTATCTGGTGGTAGACCAGGTAGTTCTTTAGGAAATAATTCAGGGTATTCAGAAATGACAGGAATATCTTCAACCTTAGGTTTCTGTTCATCGATAGTTACCTGTGCCATATAAATGACACAACCCTTCTTTAAACATTTAGATGCCTTGAGCATAGACACTTGCTCAGGTAGTCCATATTGGGTATCTCCCTGAATGGTAAGTGGCTCACCAGACTGAGTCTTGATCACCATTTGCTTCTTATTGCACACTATCTGGGCTTGGTTACGAGATAACCAATCCATGCCTATCACTATGTCAAAACCGGCTAACTTTAATGGAAGTAGAGACAATGGAAATGAGTGGTTCCTAATGGATATAACACATCCATCTAACACAGTTGACGCGGTTTCTAAGGTACCATCAGCTAATTCCACCTCATATTTCACGCTTAGGGTTTTAACAGGCAATTTCAACAATTCACAAAACTTAGTATCTACAAACGACTTATCAGCGCTTGAATCAAAAAGTACTCTTGTAAAAACATCATTAATGAGGAAAGTACCTGTAATCACATTGTCATCCTGGACTGCTTCCTTTGCATCCATTCGAAAGACCCTTGCATTGGTCTTCTTGACCTCTTCAGGCTTCTTGGCGTACTTAGGGCAGTTGGTTTTGATATTCCCTTTCTCATTGCAATTGTAGCATGTGGCATCTCTTATCTTCTTGCACTCTATCGTCTTGTGCTCTTTAGACTTGCATATCCCACATGCAGGTGACCCTGAATTAGAATTGGACTCAAGTCTGCACTTTCCAAAGTGGCGTTTTTGGCAAGTCGTGCACTTTGGCTTTTCCTCTGTTCGCTGGCTATTCTTTCCAGACCCAAACTTCTTAGAATCAGTGTTTCCCTTGTGCTTCTTCTCTGACCCTCGTGAGTTATCATCCTCATGCTTCCTCTTACTTTCTTCAGATTTCTTTAGCGATCTCAACCTGACCGCATCTAAAGTAAGGGACAAAGAGAGATCAGCTGCTGACCTAAACGTAGCAGGTCTTGAAGCCTTAACACTGGCTTTGATTTCTGGGGCTAAACCCCCAATGAAGCGAGCAAGTCGCTTAGGTTCCGGTGTTACTAGGTAAGGAACCAGTCTGGACAGAGTATTGAAACTGGTGAGGTAAGCTTGACAATCTAAGTTTATCATCACCAATGATAAGAAATCTGATTCAATTCTTTCGACCTCGTGTTGAGGGCAGTAGTTTTCCATAATGAGAGCAACAAACTGTTCCCATGACATGTTGTAGAGCGGGATCTTCCCAGCAGCTTGAATGAGAGACTTCCACCATGCCAGTGCCTCTCCTTTGAATGATTGGGATACATACTTCACTACATCCCTTTCAGCACAACCGCTGATATCAACAACTGTGTCCATTTCATCCAACCAGGTCATACAATCAATTGCTCCTTTCTCCCCAGTGAAATCCCAGGGTTTGCAGGAAACAAAGTATTTATAGGTACATGTCTTGGTATGCGGTTCATTATCGAACACTATCCTCTTGGATGGAACACTGTGTTGATTAGATGAATTTCGATCATCATCCTTCTTCGGCTCTTCTTTCTTTTTGGAGGGCGGCTTGCTATGAGCCTCCGATTGAGTCTTAGGGACAGTCTTAGAGTGGGGTACAGATGAGGCTTTACTATGAGTCCCACTATACTCCTTGAATTGCTCCTCTACAACTTTAGATACAGCTGTATTAATCAGTGTACGAAGTTCTCCTCTGGTTATATTCATCTTATCATCATCGTGGTTTTCCAGAGGATGACTGTTTATCTCATCGGAGTCAGCCATGTAGTCTTAATTGCTACAAAAAGAAAAAATAAGGGCAAAGTTTATTTAGAAGCCCATACAGTACTATCGTTTTAAACGATTTATTAACCATGTTTTTAATACACATTTTAGTTAATTTGTTAAATATATAAATGTTCAGGATCTTTATCATAATCCTAAATTAAAAGTTAATAATAGCACAAAAGGCCTAGTCACGTAGACAAGTTTAATTTATAGGCCTTGATTTTACGGAATCGAGGCATTAAGGTTTGAATCAAAGTTCATTACCTTTTCTTGACAGGGAGTTGTAGGCTACCACTGTCTTTAGTCCAGAGGACGTTAATTATAGCCCGTGGGCACTTCATCCATAAGGGATGATTATATAAGTAAGGGAATTTAGAATAACCCATTTAAAAGTGACTTATGTGATTTTATCGTATCACACTTTGTCAAGCATGTTAATATGCTTTCAGATGTTTAATAAGGATTTGAATCCCTTGAATAGGTTCTACCATCTTGGCCTTGTCTGCAGTGACATTTAGGCTAGGTTTTACCTTTAAGATTCTTTTTAATATTTAACGCAGAACAATCCTAATTGAACTATTAACAAGGATCTGAATCGAATTGTGGATCTACCATCTTGGCCCTGTCTTAATGTGACATATGGCTAGGTCTTGTCCGTTTTAGATTTTGCCACTTTATTATAATGGTAGATCTTATAATATAGGAATGATATTTTAAATATGATCGTTCCATTAAAATTTAAACAAGTATATGGTTGCCCTAAACGGGACTTCTACAGTAAATGACTTGCCCATGCAGGGGCTAATCAGAAATAACAAAGGAAACAAATAAAGACAAAATAAAATGATTTAGAATTAGTCCTATGTTCTTGCTAGACTCAAGAACGTGCAACTGTGTAACTGAGATTAAACACAAAAGACTAGTGTTTAATTCACTCAGTGTTGGCTCTGATACCAACCTGTCACACCCCGATATTTCCACGTATCACCGGTGGGCCCGGTGGGGAGTAACGTGACGTAGTGGATATCATCATAGTTAAACAACACACAATTATAAATGCACAGCGGAAGCAAAAGATAAATATATTACATTCCGAATATAAAGTAATATCCAGTATTACAACGGAAAGTAAAGGATCCACAGGCGGATCGAAAATAAAAAGGAAACTGTTCAACAGACTTTGACATCTAGAGCTTGCGAAACTTGAGTAATGATGCCTGGAGCAGCCAGCCTATTTCGTCTAGTACCTGCACTTAGCCTTTTTGGAAAATACGTCAGTTTACACTGGTAAATACAACTCAACTGACTCATTTTGAAAAGAGTTTGAAAATTGATTTGAATGCACTTCGGCAAAAATATCTTTTATAACTTGGGACAATTATTAAAATAATCATGTATACAGTTTTACTTATTTGTCGTCCATCAGGGCCGGTTAGAAGAGCCGAACAAGATTAACTGACACGCCACAAGTATAATACCCACAAGGTTGATTCCTTTAGTGGATTACCAGTTTTTACATAATGCATCTGTCAGGTGTACGCCTACACCCCGTGCTTAGGTCGTGGCCATTTCGTAAAATGATGCCAAGGATATCCGGGACATGGATACACCAAATAATACGTATTAAACAGGTCATGAAAATACATTAATCACAATCCGATTTAAATGACTACACACACCCGACCAAGCGGTACTTTTATAGTACCGTATCCCAAGCCCGTATAGGGAAAATAAGTTAAGAGTATTTACCTGAGCAAAGTATAAATCAAATACAGCAAGTGCGCGTAGCTTTTACTGGGCTCCTAATCTGGAACGAAGGTTTTTAATAACCTATTAGAATCCTAACGGGTCTTTAGTTAAGCTTAGACTTAGACTGGTTAGTTTTCAAAAGGAAGACACGGATCAAACGCATGATAAAACGAAGATCGGTTTAGAATGTGGTTTTGACCTGACAAGCTTGTATGCTTGTTTAATATGGGTAACTTGAACACATTCTGGATTTTGAGACAAAAAGGATATGGTTTGACCCGTTTCGGCTAATATATGCAAACTAGTCACATACGTCGATCCGAACGCGACAAGTGCGTAACGAGTAACCAAAAGGTCCTAAACAGGTTTCCTAAGTTAATATGCCTTAAATATGTTGTGATATCAGTAGGATACTTTCCATTATGCCCAAAACGAGTTTAATATCAAAATAAGCCCCGTAGGGGTATTTTGGTCATTTTAAAGATTATAAAAGAGATTTAATGAACTTCTGAGGTTCGGGACTGAATACATCAGTAAAATGACTTAATTTATCATGTTATATCAATTGGTAATAAGTCTTATGTGACAAAATGTTTTTAGACCCAAACTATGCGTTTAATACGCGTAAAACGTCGGTTATACCGGAAATCTGAGTTTTCTGATTAGGTTATAAAGTTGAAAATACTTTATTTATTATATAAAATCAGTAGCAATTGGATTGGTATCAAAAGGACTTGTAAAACTTATTTTATACCCGAAAAGGGCATAATCGGTATTTACCGAATCAAGGCGATAATCCTAGTTTAAGATCAGTTTAAAAATAATTAAAAATCTTCAAAAATCCCAAAATATTATATTACATCAGTGGGTAAAAGGTTTGGTGTAAAAAAATTGGGTTTAGATAGGCGTTACGCTAATGACGCATTTTAATTAGTAAAAAGCTTTCTAATTACGTCATTGAGCATAACTCCTAATCTAGACCTCCAATTGACGTGAAAATTTACGGACATGCATATTAATCAGTAGCAAAGATTATTGTTCTTTCACATTTCCAAAATTCTCGTTTTAAGATCAAAAGGGCAATATGGTCAACATTAGGCAATTAACGAAAACGTGCAACGAATTGGGCAATCAAGGAACCAACCACAGAGGTTTATACTAACATGTAACTAGGTCCTAATAGAACTTTAAGGCATGTCTAAACCTATCAAAACCGGGTTAGAACCGAAGTCAAAGCAAAAAGTCAAACTATGCGCCTTTCGGTTCCGAATCGATCCTAAACTGAAAATTGTCGGATCAAACATGTTTAGACATGTTCTAACATTGATTACCAAGTTATATTAAGGTTAAAACAGGTTACACGCCTCACACATTGCTAATTGTGTATTAAATCACAAATTACATTTCTGTTGACTTTTTATCATCATCTTTGACCGACAAACGACCTAGTTAGGACTGGAATCAGAGAGTGCCCTTTTAAGGGTTTAAAGCCCACATAATTACCAACTTATAACTACCTTAAGTTTGACAAATCGCTGGACCATTAGCATTTAATCAATAAGTCAACCGTTAATTACGACGGTTTGACTTTAAGGCTATAAACTAAGCAAAACTTAAACAAGGAAGGTTGAGGATACTTACAAGAGTCCTATGAACGATTTGGAATGTCTTGAGTCTGCACTTGAGCTCCAGAAATGGTCCAAAGTTGCAATGGGAATGAATGATCAATGTTTGCCAACATGTGGGTCTTATATAGTGTCTTTAATCTCATAGATTGTTGACATGCAAGGCTACTAATGATCATGGATGCTTACAAGTGCCCTCTAGTGCCTAAAAACTAGTATAGGAAGCCCATGGTATCATGGAAAGACAATTGGAGTCGGTTGTGAGCTGAACAGACAGCTGTCTGTTAGTTTCTGCATCTGGGCATCTGACACGGCCCGCGTAAGATGTTGTTAAGTCTTACGCGGCCCACTTGGGCCTTGTGTTCAGGATTCCCATTTTTCGTTTATTGCACTTTTAGTCCCCGATCCTCCTAAACATCGTTTTCACATTATTTCTTGCAATATAAGCCTTTTAAATTGATATATAAGGGCTTTAAGACTTATGCCCACTTTGTGAAGTCCTTGATCACTTTGTATTTACCCGAAGAGTCATAAATTTCCACGTTGACGCTTCTAACCCCTCGCACACGAATTTTATCATAACTTTCTCATACGATAACGAAACTTGGTGAAATTTTTATCACGCATTCTAGTGAGCATAATTAATCGTTACAAGGCTTCAGGTTTGCTAAAAGGTCACTCAGAGGTATATCTTAAACATGTTGACACATTTAACCCCTGTAGTTTGTAATCTCTCACTTTCATTCACAATTAGCTTCGTATGATCCATGATTTATTCGTTTGAAGGTATGAGTATCATGTAGGGTTAATGTACGATATATTTATTCACTGTTGACATTTAGAACTCGTATATTCACATACTTTCCATGATTGTCAACTTTAATCCTTCTATAACTTTCTTTCACACGTTCAAACATATGACACGTGTCAACTCATTATCGGACGTGAATTTTCGAGGTGTTACAATCACCTAAAACGGACTTACGAGCTAAAAGTTATGGTCATTTTAAGTTGAAAATCTGAATTTCCGGAACTGGCAGCAAGTGCAGGTCACAAAACTGAACCTGCTGGAAAACCAGCTCCCCCGCGCCACGCGAGGGCCTGTCGAGCCACGCGACAGGGTAACATTTTTTATTTTTTTTTTATTTTTGCATGTTTAAATGCTTGGAACTTGTTTATACACTTCATATAAATGTCAAAACTAACATTTCAAGTGGTTTTGACCTTAGGTAATAAAGGGAACTATTCGAATGGCGATCGATCAAGTTTTTGAAGAATCGAACACAACTTTGCAAGCTTCCGCGTTAACTTAGTTTATGTTTAAATAATGCTTTTGGGATGACTTCGTCTAGACAATGTTTTTGATGTAAACAATTTGCTAATCTTGTCATGAATGTTTAAGCTAGTCGGTAGTTGACTAGTATGTGGTTATTTAGAACTTTGTTTTGTTAACTTATGTTTCAATTAAGACTCTTTTTATTTAAAATCCTATGAATTATTATTTAAGTTGAGTAGTAATTAGATGGTTGTTACAAGTTGGTAATCAGAGCTTAAGGTTGTCAACAAAGTGTTCGGTTCAAGCTTGATCGATTCGTCTGGTAAGAATTAATTAATTAATTTAGTAGACTTTATCTTATGTAAGAAATGAGATGCGAATTAATGTGCATGGGAAGAGCGTATTAACACACTCAAACCCGGAAAGTGCACCAAATGCGAACGGTTAAAGCAAGTAACGCACTTGGCTAAACCAAAGCAAATAAAGCTATGTTATAAATGAAATGTTTAATGTTTAATGTAAACATTTCAGTTTCAAGATGTCGGAAAGAAACGATGATGATCCGGTGCCGACAAGCACCGAACAAATGAAAGAGTTAATTACCGAAGAAGTGGGAAAGGCAATTGAGGGTAGTCTATCTGGGTTTATAGACAAAATACAAAACACGGTGTTATCATTGGTTGAAGAACGAGTTAAAAGGTTGGAAGATAATGTCAACCTCATGAGAGAGAAATCCGGAGAACGCAAAGGATGTTCATATAAGGAGTTCATGGCGTGTAAACTGCCAATCTACAACGGGTAGGTCGACCCGATAATATGCCAAAGATGGCTAAGTGACGTAGAAGGGGTATTTGAAAGGACCCATTGTGACGAAAGTGACTTTGTTGCTTACGGAACGGGTCAGTTGAGGGGTTAAGCCAAAGATTGGTGGGACAATAAAAAGAAGGAAATAGGAGCCGAAACGGCGAGGGCCATGACGTAGGAGGAGTTTAAGACGCCATTTCTTAAACATCATAGTCCCAAGGAGGTCATTAATAGAATCAAGGAAGAGTTCATGCAACTTAGGCACAAGGGCGAGACCATAGACAAGATAACGGCGACTTTTATGGATAAGATGAAGTTTTGCAATGAATTGGTGACGAATGAAGAACAGAAGATATACTACTACTATAACATGTTGAGTGCCGAGTACAGGGAGTTTATGACTTCTTCAAAATACGAGACCCTTACCGAGATCATAAACGTTTCTCGGGAACGGGAAATTGAATTGAAGAAACAAGTTGAAAGGGGTGAACGAAGGGCACATGATGTGAATCCAAGCCCTATAAAGAAAGCTCAAACTGTAGAACCGGGGAAGAAAATGGATGCTAAAGGCGGGTCGCCAAGTTGTAAAGTGTGTGGGAAAGGGCACAAAGGAGAGTACTGGTTCAAAGACAAACCGTGCCCCATATGTGGTAAAATGGGGCACACGACGTCTCTATGCCAGGGTAAAGTCTCGGTTTGCTACAAATGTTATCAGCCCGGCTACAAAAAGTCCGAATGCCCAGACTTAGTTGGAAAGAGAGATGTTAAAGAATCTCCAGCAGAAGCTACAAAGGCGAAGGCTAGGTCCTTCCAACTTACCGCGGTTGAAGCGAAAACAAAACCCGATGTGGTCTCAGGTACATTCACAATAAACTCAATTCCTGCACGTGTATTGTTTGATACGGGTGCGAATAAATCCTTCATTTCACATGCATTTATTCGACATCCTTCATTTGTATTGACGAAATTATTTGTGCCCTTAGAAGTTGAAATAGGAGACAACAAAAGTTTTATAGTTTGTGATATTTGTAGAGGCTGCAAACTAAGCATCGATGATGAAGAATACTTGATAGACCTAATCCCGATGTCAATGGGGGAATTTCAAGTAGTTGTTGGGATGGATTGGCTATCTCAGCACCACGCAAAGGTCATGTGTTTCCGTAAAGAGATAAAGCTAACATCTCCGAGCAGAAAACATGTCACAATCTATGGCGAAAAGGGAGGCAATCCTATAATATGCTCAACGATGAAAGTTCACAAGCTCATGAGGCATGGATGTAAGGCATTTATGATATACGCAAATGAGCCCGAGAAAGAATTACCGAAGATTGGAGACGTACCCGTGGTACGTGACTTTGAAGATGTATTTCCGGATGATTTACCGGGAATGCCGCCCGAGCGGGAGGTAGAGTTCGGAATTGAATTAGTTCCGGGCACGAAACCCGTAGCAAAAGCACCATACCGACTTGCACCATCGGAATTACAAGAATTAATGTCGCAGATATAAGACTTGCTCGATAAAGGATTCATAAGGCCGAGTGTGTCTCCTTGGGGTGCACCAGTGCTATTCGTGAAAAAGAAAGACGGAAGCATGCGCATGTGTATCGATTACCGGGAGTTAAACAAACTCACGGTAAAGAATCGATACCCGCTTCCAAGAATAGACAATCTATTCGACCAATTAAAAGGTGCGAACTGGTTTTCAAAAATTGACCTTAGATCGGGGTATCACCAACTAAAGGTCAAGGAGGAAGATGTGTCGAAGACAGCTTTCCGCACGCGATACGGACATTACGAGTTCCTCTGATGTCATTTGGACTAACAAATGCACCCGCGGCTTTCATGGATCTCATGAACCGGGTTTGCAAGCTGATGTTGGACAAATCGGTAATCGTGTTTATTGACGATATTCTGGTATATTCGAAAAGTGAAGCAGAACATGCACGCTACTTACAAGAGGTTTTGGAAACACTCAGGCAAGAAAATTTGTATGCGAAATTCTCAAAGTGCGCCTTCTAGTTGTGAGAGGTGCAATTCCTCGGCCACATCATAAGCGCCGATGGAATATTAGTAGATCCTTCAAAAATAGAGGCCGTGTCAAAATGGAGCCTTCCGAAGAATCCTTCGGAGATTAGAAGCTTCTTAGGGCTTGCGGGATACTATAGAAGATTCATTCAAGATTTCTCCAAGATTGCGTCGCCACTAACTAAGTTAACCCGGAAGGAGGAGAAGTTCATTTGGGGTGTAGAACAAGAAAGGGCGTTTCAAACGCTAAAAGAGAAGTTAACTCAAGCTCCGGTATTAACGTTGCCGGATGGGGTCGAAGACTTGGTGGTCTATTCGGATGCCTCATTATCGGGGCTCGGATGCGTTCTGATGCAACGAGGCAAGGTTATAGCTTATGCCTCGAGGCAATTGAAGATACATGAAAAGAAATATCCCACGCATGATCTCAAATTAGCTGCGGTGGTGTTTGCATTAAAAATATGGAGACCCTATTTGTATGGGGTAAAGTGCACCATATTCACCGATCACAAGAGCTTAAAATACTTCTTCGATCAGAAGGAGTTAAATATGCGACAGAGGCGATGGTTAGAAACGGTGAAGGATTTCGACTGTGAAATACACTACCATCCTGGAAAGTCAAATGTGGTGGCGGACGCTCTGAGCAGAAAAGCGGACTATGTCCCAATACGAGTAAGGTAGATGCAGCTTGTAGTGACCTCGGGTATACTTGAACGTATCCGAGAAGCGCAAGTAGAAGTAGTGAAAGAGGAGAACTGGAAGAAGGAAAGAATAATTGGCCAGTTAAAAGATTTGTCGGATGGAAAGAACGGGTTGAAGACTCGATCCGGAAGAATCTGGGTTCCAAATACTTGTGGGGTGAAGACGCTTGTACTTGATGAAGCTTATAAATCCCGATATTCTATTCATCCGGGTGCGACCAAGATGTACAATGATCTGAAACAAAACTATTGGTGGCCCGGAATGAAGAGGGATGTGGTAAAATATGTGGAGAAGTGCTTGACTTGTTTACAAGTCAAAGTGGAACATCAGAAACCATATGGAAAACTGCAACCTTTGGAGATCCCGGTTTGGAAATGGGAACATATCACTTTGGACCTATTGACCAAACTACCTAAAACGATTCGGGGATTTGATGCTATATGGATGATTGTGGATAGATTGACGAAGAGTGCACATTTCATTCCTATACGCGAAACATATACTTCGGAAAAGATGTCCGAGGTATATACAAACGAAACAGTGGCACGTCACGGAGTACCGGTATCCATTGTGTTGGATAGAGATACCCGATTTACTTCAAATTTTTGGCGAGATTTTCAAGAACAAATGGGAACGAAACTCTTCATTAGCACCGCCTACCATCCTCAGACGTATGGGCAGAGTGAAAGAACAATACAGACGCTAGAGGATATGTTACGGGCATGTATCATCGACTTCGGTGGAAGTTGGGATGTTTATCTACCCTTGGCCTAATTTTCGTATAATAATAGTTACCATTCGAGCACTGGCATGGCGCCTTACGAAATGCTATATGGTAGGAAATGCAGAACCCCGGTGTGTTGGGGTGAAGTGGGATCACGCGAACTGGCCCATAAAGATATTGTCCAAGCCACTAATGAGAAAATTGAAATGGTACGAGCCTATTTAAAAGTAGCCCAAGATAGGCAAAAGTCATATGCTGACAAAAGACGAAGACCGATTGAATTTCAGATTGGCAACATGGTTATGTTAAAGGTTTCCCCATGAAAGGGCGTTATCAGATTCAGAAAAAGGGGGAAACTAAGCCTGAGGTTTATCGGGCCATTTAAAATCATCGAACGGGTTGGCAAGGTGGCTTATCGCCTCGAGCTACTGGAAGAGTTGAGTGGAATACATGGCACGTTCCACGTGTCTCAGTTGCGAAAATGTTTAGCGGAGGAAACAGCTTATATCCCTTACGATGATATCGAGGTGGATAATAGCCTGAATTATGCGGTAAGGCCATTAGAGATCCTAGATCGGAAGGTTAAGCACTTGCGAAATAAGAGAATTGATCAAGTTAAGATCAAATGGGAGCATAGGAAAGGTTCGAACACTACATGGGAGTCCGAAGAGGAGATGCGATGTCTCTACCCTACACTATTCAATATGTACTCTGGTTTCAGGGACGAAACCCTTTTTAAGGGGGGTGGACTTGTAACACCCCAAAAATACAAATTCTTATATTACAAATATGTTGTAAATAAATAAGTGAAACAAACTACAGTAGAAACTCGATAAATTAATACTCGATTATTTAATAAACGCTCTAAGATAATATTTTTTGCCGGTCCCGACTCGGGGATAGGGTGCTAAATAAATAATTCGCTAAAATTATAAGATAATACATTTTTGACAATTTCTTTAGACCCCATATAAAATATAAATTAATAATTCCTTATATATAGCATATTACATGAATGATTTATTAAGGTTTCTTGAAAAATGACTCAGTTGTCTTTTGTTTTTTGTTGAAATCAAATTTCCCTTGAAAAATGACTCAATTGTCTTTTGTTTTTTGTTGAAATCAATTTCCCCTTATATATATAGTATATTACTCTACAGACTGCTTAACTATATTCGATATTATCGCTTTACTCACCTGCAAACCATAGTTACTATGAACCCATTCTTGCAATTGCTTTTGAGTGAGACTTGGATTATCCTTGTTGTGCTTGCATAATGCTCTTCGAATCTCGTCTGTCATTGTTGTTTTTTTCATAACTTTAAGATGGGAAGCCATGTTGTGTGTATGATTTGTTTGTGTTAACCTATTTTGATCTTGTATTTATATAGAAAATATTTTTAATGTCCATAAAGTGATACATTGAATACAAGAAGCATAATAAGGTGGGAGATTGAAGGTTTCTTTCAAATTGGGCCGTTCATTTGATATACATGCATTGTATACAATAATTAAATGGAAGCTTGAAAGGTGTTTGTAAACTAAGTATTCTACTATAAATTAATAAAATATTAATTAATATATAAATTAATAATTATTAATTTATCGACTAATTAATAACTCTTTTAATTAATAAATTTTGGTGGTCCCAAGTGTATTATTTTATAGAGTTTCTACTGTAACTGGGAACGACACTAACCTAGTTAGATGATGACTTATGAGTAGTTAAGGAGTTAAAACAAAATAAAAACGAAAGTGGAGGGGCCAAAAGTGTTTAATTTGAAACTAATATTGATAAAACAAAAAAAATTAAAACTCAAACACACTTATGTGTGCTGAGATCGAACCAGACAAGAAGGGAGGGGCGACCAGGGTTCTTCAAAACCCTAACATCCACAAAACTCATAAATTGAAGGTTCAAATCTGATCCAAAATGAAATCCGAGCTAAGATTAGTGATCTCCATTGCAAGGGGGTCATAAGGTATGTAAAATTTGATAAGAAATCTCTACTTGAAATTCTCATGATTATAGGGAAATTGAAATCTGTTGATGCATGATTGTTAAATGAATAGATTAAGGATGATATAGTGTCTAGGAGTAAATCCTAGACAACAACAAGAGAAATCATGTCTAATCTCTGAAAATTTCATGTACACATTGAAGGTGATTCATGGGTTTTGTGAGAAGATGATGAACACTAGGGTTTAGAAGGTTATTCTAGTGTAATTTGATTCATAGAAACTGATTTCTGAAAAAATTTATGTTTGATTCTATATGTGATAGCTCGATTGATGTTAATTTAGGCTAAGAGACAAGCCATGAACTTGAATATAAAAGATATAAAATCCTGCCCTTTAAGTGTTTGTAAAAATGCGTCAAAGAAGGCTCGAAACTGAAATTTTAAAGTTAAAACGCCTAATTGTGATGTTTTGGCAAATTATGCGATATGTGATTGAAAAGAGTTCTAAACGCGTCATGATTGAACTCTATAGGAAAAGATACCGGAGTGTCGAGTGGACAAGTCGGTGGCGATTTGCGTTTGAAGGGCGTGCACTAAAGGTGTGTAACTTGATTCGTTACATTGAGTAATTTTGATAACTAACATATGGATAGTGGCGTTGTAGAATAAAGACTGTATTGATTAAAGTGACAATGTTCATTACTTGAAATAATAGGTTAAGAATTGGTTGGAAGTCATTTGGTAGTCATCATAATGGAGGATTCCGTAAATGAGTCAAACGGGTCGAATAATGGTGTACATTGTAGTGTTAGTGTTTTAAATAGATAGCGATGTCGATAACGATCACACGAGCATGAAGCCATAAGTTTGGTAATGAAGTACCGGTGATAATAAGCCCCGGAAGTTGGGTAACAAGCGCCTTATGTTTACTATTGCAAAGGTAGCAAAATAAGGATGACTAGAAAGGGTCGAATAATTACAAAGTGAAATTTTGTCGTCGGGTCTGTAAAATAAACTTTTGGTATGGAAATCGTTATAGCTACGTCGGTATTGAATTTACAGACGCATAGGAAAAAGAATCACCTAAAACTGACTTACGAGTCAAAAGTTATGGTCATTTTAAGTTGAAAATCTGAATTTCCGGAACTGGCAGCAAGTGCAGGTCACAAAACTGAACCTGCTGGAAAACCATCTCCCCCGCGCCACGCGAGGGCCTGTCGCGCCACGCGAGGGCCTGTCGCGCCACGCGACAGGGTAACATTTTTTTTTGCATGTTTAAATGCTTGGAACTTGTTTATACACTTCATATAAATGTCAAAACTAACATTTCAAGTGGTTTTGACCTTAGGTAATAAAGGGAACTATCCGAATGGCGATCGAGCAAGTTTTTGAAGAACCGAACACAACTTTGCAAGCTTCCGCGTTAACTTAGTTTATGTTTAAACAATGCTTTTGGGATGACTTCGTCTAGACAATGTTTTTGATGTAAACAATTTGCTAATCATGTCATGAATGTTTAAGCTAGTCGGTAGTTGACTAGTATGTGGTTATTTAGAACTTTGTTTTGTTAACTTATGTTTCAATTAAGACTCTTTTTATTTAAAATCCTATGAATTATTATTTAAGTTGAGTAGTAATTAGATGGTTGTTACACTTTTATCGTTTATATTTTTGTTTTACTTGTTTTGAGAGGTTAGCTAATCGAAAATGCTGACACGTGTACGAGGCAAGGGAAAGGGACCAATGAGAGGAGGACCATCAGGCCATGCGGGACCCTACCATAGGCGCACTCCGTCAGCATCTGTCACACCCCGATATTTCCACGTATTACCGGTGGGCCCGGTGGGGGAGTATCGTGACGTGGATGGTAACATTACAGTCAAACAACACAATATTTAATGCACAGCGGAAGCAAATGAAAGATATATTTCAACCGAATATAATTGTAATATCAAGTATCACAAAAGTTGAAAATAATCCACAGGTGGATCAAAAATAAACATGAAACATTGTTCAACAGTTTTGACATCCAAGCTTGCGAGACTTATTGTGGACGCTAGGAGAAAGCCAACCTAGTTCGCGTAGTACCTGCACTTAACCTTTTTGGGAAAATACGTCAGTTTACACTGGTAAATACATTCAACCGACTCATTTTGAAAAGTTTAATAAAATTGATTTGAATGCACGTGGCACAAACTTTTTATTACTTGGGATAATTATTTAAATATAATCTTGTAAAAGAATTACATGTTCCTTATGCGTTCAGTAACTCGATCCGTAGACCGGGTTAAAGATCAATAGACACACCACATTATTTATTTATGCACTGACGGGTGTACGCCTACACCCCGTGCTCAGGTCGTGGCTATCTCGTAAGATGATGCCAAGGATATCCGAGACATGGTCATTAACCCCCCAAAGACTTTAAGCAAACAAAACATTTCAAAATGGAGCATATCAATGATTTAATCTCTATTCGATTAAAGATTCAATGCCGGACCAAGCGGTATTTTATATACCGTACCCCAAGCCCGTATAAGGGAAAATAAGTTAAAAGTATTTACCTTTGCAAGTATCAATCACAATTAGCAAGTGCATGTAGCTTTTACCGGTTCTCCTATTTTGGAACGAAGGTTTATAATAACCTATTAGAATCCTAACGGGTCTTTAATTAAGCCTAAACTTAGACCGGTTAGTTTTAAGGAAAGATACGGTTCAAACGCACGATTAAGCGAAAACCGGAATAGAAAGTGATTTAGACCCGAAAAGTTTGAAGACTTGTATAATATGGGTAAACTAAACACATTCTGGATTTTGAAAGAAAAATAATAAGGTTTGACCCGTTTCGGCTAATTTATGCAAACTAGTTACATAAACCGAACCGAACGCGCCAGAGGCGTAACGGGTAAACACGAGAGTCATTTACAGGTTTCCTAAGTTAATATGTCTTAAATATGTTGGGATATCAGTAGGATACCTTCCATTATGCCCAAAACGAGTTTAATCTCAATTTAAGCCCCGTAGGGGTATTTTGGTCATTTTAAAGATTATAAAAGAGATTAAATGAAATTCTGAGATTCGGGTCCGAATACATCAGTAAAATAACTTAATTTATCAGGTTATATCAGTTGGTGATAAGTCTTATATGACAAAATGGTTTTAAACCTAAACTATGCGTTTAATACGCTTAAAAAGCCGTTTTAAGCGATTTCCGGGTTATACATGAAATCCGAGTTTTCTGATCAGGTTATAAAGTTCAAAATACTTTATTTATTATATAAAATCAGTAGCAATTGGATTGGTGTCAAAATATTATGTAAAACTCATTTTATGAACAAAAAGGGTATAATCGGTATTTACCGAATCAACGCCATAACCTTAGGTTATGAGCAGGTTAAAAATAATTAAAAGAATTTATAAATCCCAAAATATTATCTTACATCAGTGGGTAAAAGGTTTGGTGTCGAAAATTGGGTTTAGATAGGCTTTATGCTAATGACGCCGTTTAATTACTAAAAAGCGTTCTAATTACGTCATTGAGCATAACTCCTAATCTAGACCTCCAACTGATGTGAAAATTTAGGGACATGTTTATAAATCCGTAATAAAGATTATTGTACTTTCACATTTCCAAAATTCTCGTTTTAAGGTAACAAGGGCATTATGGTCAACATTAAGCAATTTAACGAAAACGTGTAAACGAATCGGTCAAACAATGAATCAACCACAGAGGGTTATACTATCATGTAACCTGGTCCTAAGGAAGCTCTAAGGCATTTCCAAATCATACTAAATCGGGCCAGAACTAAAGTCAAAGCAAAAGTCAAAGTTTTGCGACTTTCGGTTCCGAACCGGGTCTAAACAGAAAATTGTCGGATCAAACAAGCTTAGACCAGTTCCTAAACTTATTACCAAGTTATATGAGTGATAAAATAGGTTACATGCCATCTACATTGCTAATTACATGTTAATTCGCAAATTAAGCTTCTGTTGACTTTTGATAAACAACTTTGACCCGACATTTGATCTAGTTAGAGCGGGAATCAGAGGGTGCCCTTTTAAGGGTTTGTTGCCCACATAAATACCAACTTATAACTACCTTCAATTCGACTAATCACTGGACCATTAATGATTAATCTCTAAGTCAAACGTTAATTACGACGGTTTGACTTTTAAGCTAATAACTAAGTAAAACTCAATTAAGGAAGGTCAAGGGTACTTACCAAAGTCTAATGCACTATAAGAGATGCTTGGGGACTGATCTTATGCTCCAGGAAGCTCCACAAATGCAGATGGAAGGTGTGATCAAAATTGTTTTAACATGAAGGCCTTTTATAGTGAATTTGGTTGCTCATGATCATGCCACACAAGTCTAGCATTGTTCCTAGATAATTTACATGTGCCCTTAAGGTCTAAAAGCATGTAGGGGTCGCCCATGGAGTGGAAAATATCTTCTTAAGTCGGTTATAATGCACCTAGTAGACCTCAGCCAAAGTTTTTGGATCAGAGGACCCCTCGCGTCACGCGTAGGCCCCCTAGGGTTCCTCGCGTCGCACGACGCCACCTCTGATCCAAATCAACTTTCAGATTTTTGTGTTTTGGTCCTTGGCCCATAAAAAGTTGTTTTAACAATTATTTCTTGCATTATGAGCCATCTAAATTGATTTATAAGGGCTTCAGGACTTATACCCACTTTGTTAAGTCCTCGGTTAACTTTGTTATCACCCGAAGAGTCATAAACTTCATCGTTGACGCTTTTAACCCCTCGTGTGCGAATTTTATCATAACTTTCTCATACGATAATGAAACTTGGTGAAATTTTTATCGTGTATTCTAGTGAGCATAATTAATCGTTACAAAGCTTCGGGTTTGCTAAAAGGTCACTCAGAGGTATACTTTAAACATGTTGACACCATTAACCCCTGTAGTTTGAAATCTCTCACTTTCCTTCACCGTTAGCTTCGTATGATCCATGATTCATTCGTTTAAGGGTATAGACATCATGTAGGGTTATTGTAAAGTATATATATCCATTGTTGACATTTTGAACCCTTACATTCACATACTTTCCCTGTTGTCAACTTTAGTCCTTCTAGAACATTCTTTCACACGTTCAAAACTTATGACACGTGTCAACACATTATAGGACGTGAATTTTCGAGGTGTTACATCCTCACCCCCTTAAAAGAAATCTCGACCTCGAGATTTACTGAAATAAATAAGGGTACTTTTCTTTCATTGTGGACTCAACCTCCCATGTGTATTCGGGACCTCTACGGGCATCCCATTTAACCTTTACGATCGGTACATGCTTCTTTCGAAGCTTCTTAACCTGTCGATCCTCGATCGACAGAGGTTTTCCAATAAAATTCAAGCTCTTTTCTATGTGCACATCTGTATGTGGTATGACTAGTGATTCATCTGTGAAACACTTTTTCAGATTGCAGATGTGGAATACATTATGAATACCACTAAGCTCTTCAGGTAAGTTTAACTTATAAGCAACTGATCCGACACATTCGATGACCTCGAATGGTCCTATGTATCTCGGGCTTAACTTACCTTTCTTACCAAATTGCATCACTCCCTTCCCGGGTGATACTTTGAGCAACACTTTGTCACCTACCTCGAATTTCAGAGGTTTACGCTTTAGGTCTTCGTAGCTTTTCTGCCTATCCCTGGCAGCTTTCAGGCGGTCACGAATCTGGACAATCTTGTCCGTCGTTTCAAAGACTATTTCTGGTCCTGACAGTTGGACATCTCCAACTTCCGCCCAACAAACGGGCGTTCTGCACTTTCTACCATACAATGCCTCAAAAGGCGCAACCTTGATGCTGGTATGGTAGCTATTGTTATATGAGAACTCGATTAATGGCAGGTGGTTATCCAAACTACCACCTAAGTCGATCATACATGCACGAAGTATGTCTTCCAATGTTTGGATTGTATTCTCACTCTGGCCATCCGTCTGAGGATGGTAAGCCGTACTGAAATTTAAGCGCATGCCCAAAGATTGTTGGAAACTTTTCCAAAAATGTGACGTGTATCTAGTATCCCTGTCGGAGATAATAGACACTGGTACGCCATGTAGAGATACAATCTTATCCATGTACAATTGGGCTAACATGTCGGAGCTATAAGTCTCCTTAATGGGTTGGAAATGTGCTGAATTAGTCAGTCTATCTACTATCACCCATATCGTATCATTTCCTTTCCTTGTCTTTGGCAACTTGGTGATGAAATCCATCATCACCATTTCCCACTTCCACGTGGGAAGTTTAGGCTGTTGTAGCAAACCTGACGGCTTTTGATGTTCTGCTTTGACTTGCGCACACGTCAAGCATTTAGCTACGTAGGCAGCTACAGACTTCTTCAAGCCTATCCACCAATAGTTTGCCTTTAGATCCTGGTACATTTTATCAGCTCCAAGATGAACGGAATATTTAGAACTATGAGCTTCTTGGAGGATAACATCTCGAAGTCCTCCATAAACTGGAACCCATATTCGTCCATTTAACCTCAGGATTCCATCCTTGCCATAGGATAACTGCTCCTCAGTTACCCCTAGCTTTTCATTAGGATAGTTAGCTTCCAACACAGCTTCCTTCTGTGCAGCTAACAACCTTTCATTCAAACTGTTCTTTATCTCAATGCTCTTGGCATTGATTCGGATGGGTTTCACCCTTTCCTTTCTACTCAAGGCATCGGTGACTACATTCGCCTTGCCAGGATGGTATCTGATCTCACAGTCATAATCATTCAAAGTTTCCATCCATCGTCGTTGCCTCATGTTCAAATCCTTTTGTTTAAACAGGTGCTGGAGGCTCTTGTGATCAGAATAGATCACACACTTGATACCATATAAATATTGCCTCCATAGCTTCAGTACAAATACAACGGCACCCAACTCCAATTCATGGGTGGTGTAATTCTTTTCATGCACCTTTAACTGACGTGAAGCATAGGCAATAACTTTGCCTTTCTGCATAAGCACACATCCCATCCCGGTGTGTGATGCATCACAATATACCACAAACTCTTCTATCCCATCAGGCAATGTCAACACAGGTGCATTGCTTAGCTTCTGTTTAAGTATGTCAAAGGTTCTTGTTGCTTAGGACCCCAATCAAACTTTATTTTCTTCCTAGTCAAAGAGGTTAGGGGTGCAGCAATCCTTGAAAAATTCTCAATGAAACGCCTATAATATCCCGCCAATCCAAAGAAACTGCGAATTTCTGTGGGCGTCTTCGGCTTTTGCCAATTCATGACAACTTAAACCTTAGCGGGATCCACTTGGAAACCACGCTCACTAACCACATGTCCAAGGAATTGGACTTCTCGAAGCCAGAATTCACACTTCGAAAATTTGGTGTAAAGCTTCTCCTGTTGAAGTAGTGAAAGAATACATCGAAGATGCTTCTCATGATCAGCTTGGTTCTTCGAGTAGATGAGGATGTCGTCAATGAAGACGATGACAAATTTGTCCAAGTATGGTTTGCAGACGTGATTCATGAGATCCATGAATGCGGCAGGTGCATTAGTGAGCCCAAAAGGCATCACTAGGAACTCGTAACGACCATAACGAGTCCTAAATGCAGTCTTGTGTACATCTTCATCTTTAACCTTCAATTGATGATAGCCTGACCTCAGATCGATCTTGGAGAAGTAACTTACCCCTTGAAGCTGATCGAACAGATCGTCGATTCTGGGCAATGGGTACCTATTCTTGATAGTGACCTTATTAAGCTCACGGTAATCGATGCACAGACGCATCGATCCATCCTTCTTCTTGACAAATAAGATTGGTGCTCCCCAAGGAGACGAACTAGGTCTAATGAAACCCTTGGCTAGCAATTCATCTAGTTGCGTTCTCAACTCCTTCATCTCTGTTGGTGCCAACCTATAAGGCGCTCTAGCAACAGGTGCTGCTCCAGGGATGATGTCAATTCTGAATTCTACTTGCCTGTCTGGTGGTAAACCAGGTAGTTCTTCAGAAAAAACTTCAGGGTATTCAGAAATGACAGGGATATCCTCAATCTTAGGCTTTGGCTCATCGATAGTAACTTGTGCCATGTAGATGACACAACCCTTCTTTAAACACTTAGAGGCCTTGAGCATAGTCACTTGCTCAGGCAGTCCATACTGGGTATCTCCTTGAATGGTAAGTGATTCACCAGACGGAGTCTTGATCACCACTTGCTTCTTATTGCAGACAATCTGGGCCTGGTTATGAGATAACCAGTCCATGCCTAAAACTATGTCGAAACCGGCTAATTTCAAAGGAAGTAGGGACAAAGGAAAAGAGTGGTTCTTAATGGATATAACACATCCATGTAACACGGTTGAGACGGTTTCTATGGTGCCATCTGCTAATTCCACCTCATACTTCACACTTAAGGTTTTTACTGGCAATTTCAGCAACTCACAAAACTTATTATCTACAAATGATTTATCAACTCCTGAATCAAATAACACTCTCGCATAAACATCATTTATAAGGAAGGTACCTGTGATCACATTGTCGTCCTGTACAGCTTCCTTCGCATCCATCCTGAAGACCCTAGCATTGGTCTTCTTTCCTTCATCAGCTTTCTTTGCATATTTTGGGCAATTTGTCTTAATGTGCCCTTTTTCGTTACAACTGTAGCACGTTGCGTCCTTCAGTTTCTTGCACTCTAGGGTCTTATGTTCCAAAGACTTGCAAATCCCACAAGGCCTCGGCTGAGACTGGGATTTCGACTCAAGTCTGCACCTCCCAAAGTGGTGCTTCTGACAAATCTTACACTTGGGCTTATCTCCAGATTGATGCCCATCCTTCTTAGAACCAGACCCCTTCTTGTGGTCATTGTTTCCCCGGTGCTTCTTGTCTGACCGTCGTGAATTGTCATCTTCCCGCTTCCTTTTCTCGGCATCCGTGTTCCTCAGCGATCTCTGTCTGACCGCGTCCAGTGTGAGGGACAAAGATATATCAGCTACAGATCTGAAAGTAGCTGGCCGAGAGGCTTTCACGCTTGCCTTAATTTCTTGGGCTAAACCCCCAATGAAACGAGCTATTCTTTTGGGTTCCGGGGTCACCAGATAAGGAACCAACCTTGACATTGTATTAAAGCTCGTAAGGTAAGCTTGGCAATCCAAATTTTTCATTACCAATGACAGAAAATCCGACTCAATCTTTTCAACCTCATGCTGGGGACAGTAGTTGTCCCTGATGAGGGTAACAAATTGTTCCCATGTCATATTGTACAGTGGAATCTTTCCAGTAGCTTGAATCAACGATCTCCACCAGGCTAAGGCCTCACCTTTAAACGATTGAAACACAAACTTTACCACATCTCTATCAGCGCACCCGCTGATATCAACCACTGTGTTCATCTCATCCAACCATGTCATGCAATCTATAGCCCCTTTTTCTCCAGTGAAATCCCTGGGTTTGCATGACACAAAATATTTGTAGGAGCAACCCTTATCACGAGGTCCTTGATTCAGTATTACCCTTTGAGATGGGACACTTTGTTGGTCTGAAGAGTGACGATCGTCATCGTCTTTCTTGGGTTCTTCCTTCTTGGAGGGTGGCTTGCTGTGAGCCTCAGAATGAGTCTTAGGCTTGGAATGGGGTACTGATTGGGCTCTGCTTCGAGTACCACTTGTTTCACTATACTGCCTATCCAAGGCTTTTGTGACGGCATTGTCGATTAATGCCTGGAGTTCAGTACCAGACACATTGAACCTGGTGGTGTCATTATTCTCCCTTGGCCGACTATTTATTTCATCTGAGTCCGCCATTGTATCTTGAACTGTTACATAAGATATCGACAATAATTTATTTGGGAGTTTATTATGGAATTGCCTTTTAGGGCAATTCATTAACCATGGTAAACATAGACCACATTTGGTTAATTTGTTACTCACACTTATTTAGGATTTTATTATAACCTATCCTAATTATCAAACAATAAGAGTATTATTAGCACAAAAGGCCTAGTCACAGGGACATTTTTAAATCATAAGCCATGATTTCGGAGAATAAAGGCATTAAGGTTTGAACATAGTTCATTACCTTTCTCTGACAGGGACTCGTACTACTGTCTTTTGTCTTATATGACAATGAGTATGGCCCGTAGGCACTATATTACCAATGTATGGTCAAAATATGATCATCTTAATTGATGATTTAAACCCATGATTTATAGATCATTAAGTTAGGTTAGGAATCTTTTGAAGAGTCCTTATATAAGAATGACGTGTGTGATTTTAACGAATCACGTCTGCCAGGAGCGTTAACATGTTTTCAGATGTTAACAGGAATCCGAATCTTTTAAACAGGTCTTACCATCTTGGCCAAGTGTTATGATGACATGTAAGCTAGGTTATACCTTTGAGATTCTTATTTAATATATAATAGGCAGATTATTTTTAAAAGGAATGATTTTGATTTATTTATTTCATGTAATATATTTAGGCATATAATGGCAAAAATGAAATCTATAAACTTAACATTCCATTAACATTTAAAAGAGTACACATCGCCCTAAACGGGACTTTTAACAGAACAATTCACCCACGCAGGGGCCAAACTAAAATACAAGTCCACGCAGGGACCAATTACTTAAACAGATGTCCACACAGGGACTAAAAGACAAGTCCACGCAGGGACTAAATACACAGATGAATGTCCACGAAGGGACTTGATTGAAATAGAAAATACAACAGTACATGTGGGGATTTAATGATCCCTCTTCTTCTTCTTCCCCTTCAGCAAGCTTGCCAGGCCTTTGAGGAAACCCCTGTTGTTCCTGCGTTCTTCCTGGAACTCATGCTCCACCCGACTTAGTCTTTGGAGGATTTCCTCCTGTTCCGGTGGGGAAAATCGTGGTGGCTGCGACTGCTATCGAATCGGTGGTCGAGCAGGTACTTGATATCCATGAGTTGGATATCCCACTCCCCAAGGAGCTCTATACGGTCCTTTAGGGTGAAGGGCGAGGTAGTTTGATGCCACTTGGTAAGGGTCTTCAGTATAGTTATAATGGGTGTGAGCCGACTGCTCAAATGGATTGTACGCCATTGAACCAGCGTATGCAGGAATCGGGTTATCAAAACCCATCGGTGGTGGCTGTGGTGCAACTGGTGCAGAACTCACCTCAGGAATTGGGTTTGAGGGCCCACCCATCTGTGGGTCTTCTTGTAGTGGCGGGTAGTGACTGCCACTTGAGTGATGGGGGGTGCTGAAGTGAAAATCCCCTGCTCGCGCAGACATACGTGCGCCCGTTCTCCTACGCCTTGGTGGTTCTAGAGGTGCTTGATGAACTGGCAGCGGTGGAGGCGGTGGCGTGACTGCCACGAATCGCGAATCCCCAGAGGGATCCTGCTGCTGCTGTTGGTGAGGTGATGAATGGTGAGAAGGTGTGAAGTACCATTCATGTTGGTTAAACCTTGCTTGGTAACTGTCTGGACCACCGTAGGGTGATCCGTGGAAAGAAGATCCATCAGAGATCTCGATGGGATGGTTGGGGGTACCGCTTGCAGGTTTGATGGGATCCGTGTCCTCGTCCATGTCCATTGCATTATCTTCTGAGAAGTGGTCCTCTGGTCCCAAATGGGTTAAAACCCACTGGTTCTTTAATATAGTTTTCCGGGTTGAACCGGCCCTGAAAGACAGGAGTGGGGTTGCCGAAGGAATTGTGCGAAAGGGATCGCTGAAGAGGTATATATGAAGGCTGTGGGTTATCGGGCTCGTTTTCCGAATGCTGCCCAAAGGAATGACGATAGGGAGGTGTTGAGCTGTGCGAGACAGACCGTCTAGCGGGCTCTGTATAGGTCCTCCAGGCTCCTTGTGGATCGGCACTCGCAGTAGTAGAAGGAGCTCGCCGGTGCGAAGGCCCGGCTTCGTGATCGCTGGGGGCGGTGATTGGCCCCTTGCCTCTTCCTCCTCTTCTGAATCTTGGCGGCATTGTTAAACTTGTCAATATAAACAAAGGTAACAACAAGAATATATATAAAATAAAAGACAAAATAAAACAAAACAGAATTTGTCCTATGTTATTTGTCTAGACTCGAAAATATAGGAACGTGCAATTGTGTCAATGAGATTAAATACAAAAGGCTAGTGTTTAATTCACTCAATGTTGGCTCTGATACCAACCTGTTACACCCCGATATTTCCACGTATTACCGGTGGGCCCGGTGGGGGAGTATCGTGACGTGGTTGGTTACATTACAGTCAAACAACACAATATTTAAATGCATAGCGGAAGCAAATGAAAGATATATTTCAACCGAATATAATTGTAATATCAAGTATCACAAAAGTTGAAAATAATCCACAGGTGGATCAAAAATAAATAGGAAACATTGTTCAACAGTTTTGACATCCAAGCTTGCGAGACTTATTGTGGACACTAGGAGAAAGCCAGCCTAGTTCGCGTAGTACCTGCACTTAACCTTTTTGGGAAAATACGTCAGTTTACACTGGTAAATACATTCAACCGACTCATTTTGAAAAGTTTAATAAAATTGATTTGAATGCACGTGGCACAAACTTTTTATAACTTGGGATAATTATTTAAATATAATTTTGTAAAAGAATTACATGTTCCTTATGCGTTCAGTAGCCCGATCCGTAGACCGGGTTAAAGATCAATAGACACACCACATTATTCATTTATGCACTGACGGGTGTACGCCTACACCCCGTGCTCAGGTCGTGGCCATCTCGTAAGATGATGCCAAGGATATCCAAGACATGGTCATTAACCCCCCAAAGGCTTTAAGCAAACAAAACATTTCAAAAAGGAGCATATCAATGATTTAATCTCTATTCGATTAAAGATTCAATGCCGGACCAAGCGGTTTGAACCTTTGCAAGTATCAATCACAATTAGCAAGTGCATGTAGCTTTTACCGGTTCTCCTATTCTGGAACGAAGGTTTATAATAACCTAATAGATTCCTAACGGGTCTTTAATTAAGCCTAAACTTAGACCGGTTAGTTTCAAGGAGAGATACGGTTCAAACGCACGATTAAGCGAAAACCGGAATAGAATGTGATTTAAACCCGAAAAGTTTGAAGACTTGTATAATATGGGTAAACTAAACACATTCTGGATTTTGAGATAAAAATAATAAGGTTTGACCCGTTTCGGCTAATTTATGCAAACTAGTTACATAAACCGAATCGAACGCGCAAGAGGCGTAACGGGTAAACACGAGAGTCATTTACAGGTTTCCTAAGTTAATATGTCTTAAATATGTTGGGATATCAGTAGGATACCTTCAATTATGCCCAAAACGAGTTTAATCTCAATTTAAGCCCAGTAGGGGTATTTTGGTCATTTTAAAGATTATAAAAGAGATTAAATGAAATTCTGAGATTCGGGTCCGAATACATCAGTAAAATAACTTAATTTATCAGGTTATATCAGTTGGTGATAAGTCTTATATGACAAAATGGTTTTAAACCCAAACTATGCGTTTAATACTCTTAAAAAGCCGTTTTAAGCAATTTCCGGGTTATACATGAAATCCGAGTTTTCTGATCAGGTTATAAAGTTCAAAATACTTTATTTATTATATAAAATCAGTAGCAATTGGATTGGTGTCAAAATATTATGTAAAACTCATTTTATGAACAAAAAGGGTATAATCGGTATTTACCGAATCAACGCCATAACCTTAGGTTATGAGCAGGTTAAATAGAATTAAAAGTCTTTAAAAATCCCAAAATATTATCTTACATCAGTGGGTAAAAGGTTTGGTGTCGAAAATTGGGTTTAGATAGGCTTTATGCTAATGACGCCGTTTAATTACTAAAAAGCGTTCTAATTACATCATTGAGCATAACTCCTAATCTAGACCTCCAACTGATGTGAAAATTTAGGGACATGTTTATAAATCAGTAATAAAGATTATTGTCCTTTCACATTTCCAAAATTCTCGTTTTAAGGTAACAAGGGCATTATGGTCAACATTAAGCAATTTAACGGAAACGTGTAAACGAATCGGTCAAACAATGAATCAACCACAGAGGGTTATACTATCATGTAACCTGGTCCTAAGGAAGCTCTAAGGCATTTCCAAATCATACTAAATCGGTCCAGAACTGAAGTCAAAGCAAAAGTTAAAGTTTTGCGACTTTCGGTTCCGAACCGGGTCTAAACAGAAAATTGTCGGATCAAACAAGCTTAGACCAGTTCTTAAACTTATTACCAAGTTATATGAGTGATAAAATAGGTTACATGCCTTCTACATTGCTAATTACATGTTAATTCGAAAATTAAGCTTCTGTTGACTTTTTATAAACAACTTTGACCCGACATTTGATCTAGTTAGAGCGGGAATCAGAGGGTGCCCTTTTAAGGGTTTATTGCCCACATAAATACCAACTTATAACTACCTTGAATTTGACTAATCACTAGACCATTAATGATTAATCGCTAAGTCAAACGTTAATTACGACGGTTTGACTTTTAAGCTAATAACTAAGTAAAACTCAATTAAGGAAGGTCAAGGGTACTTACCAAAGTCTAATGCACTATAAGAGATGCTTGGGGACTGATCTTATGCTCCAGGAAGCTCCACAAATGCAGATGGAAGGTGTGATCAAAATGTTCCAACATGAAGGCCTTTTATAGTGAATTTGGTTGCTCATGATCATGCCACACAAGTCTAGCATTGTTCCCAGATCATTTACATGTGCCCCTAAGGTCTAAAAGCATGTAGGGGCCGCCCATGGAGTGGAAAATATCTTCTTAAGTCGGTTATAATGCACCTAGCAGACCTCAGCCAAAGTTTTCGGATCAGAGGACCCCTCGCGTCACGCGTAGGCCCCCCTAGGGTTCCTCGCGCCGCGCGACGCCCCCTCTGATCCAAATCAACTTTCAGATTTTTGTGTTTTGGTCCTTGGCCCATAAAAAGTTGTTTTGACAATTATTTCTTGCATTATGAGCCCTCTAAATTGATTTATATGGGCTTCAAGACTTATACCCACTTTGTTAAGTCCTCGGTTAACTTTGTTATCACCCGAAGAGTCATAAACTTCATCGTTGACGCTTTTAACCCCTCGTGTGCGAATTTTATCATAACTTTCTCATACGATAATGAAACTTGGTGAAATTTTTATCGTGCATTCTAGTGAGCATAATTAATCGTTACAAAGCTTCGGGTTTGCTAAAAGGTCACTCAGAGGTATACTTTAAACATGTTGACACAATTAACACCTGTAGTTTGAAATCTCTCACTTTCTTTCACCGTTAGCTTCGTATGATCCATGATTCATTCGTTTAAGGGTATAGACATCATGTAGGGTTATTGTAAAGTATATATATCCATTGTTGACATTTTGAACCCTTACATTCACATACTTTCCCTATTGTCAACTTTAGTCCTTCTAGAACATTCTTTCACACGTTCAAAACTTATGACACGTGTCAACACATTATTGGACGTGAATTTTCGAGGTGTTACAGCATCTTTCTCTAGTTCCGACTCTCGGGATCATTGGAGTCATACCTTCAAACTAGCGAGGCATTCGGTTTCGCTAGGATCCTCACCTTCAGATCCTCCATACATTGGGCAACCCATTCCTGATGACCCCCAACATTCCCATCACTCTCAAGAATCACACCATTCTCACCATTCGCACCAATCTTACCACTCTTTACACTCCCATTCTTTCCATCACTCCGATTCCATTTATTCCCCAGCTCAGTTCAACCCCAACGACTATGTCAACAATCTTCTGGGTTTCAATCCTTTAGGGCCCGAAGACCACTTCTCCTAAGAGATAGAAATGGATGACGACCCTGACCCAGAACCACCAACCGGGACACCTGCCACCCTATCAGCATATCCAGCGGTTCTCCATATCAAGGATCATCATACCAAGGGCCCGATTCTTTTGCCGAAAGGTGGGCCATGTATGAATAGGAATTCACCCCTTCATATCATAGCTCTCCTGCTCAACCTCCTTTGAATGAATAGTATCTTCAAGCGGTTACCCCACCACCTCTACCTGTTGAGGAACCACCTCAACCACCTCCCGAGCCGCCTAGGAGAAGGAGGAATGCACGAATGTCTGTGCGTGGGGGGCCAAGGTTTAGTTCCCCTCAAGGTTCTAGCTCATACCCTCCTATTCCCGAGGACCCCCAAATGGGTGGACCCTCGCATGCGGTGCCGGAAGTCAACCCCCCGCCAGTTTCTTATGCCCCACCGCCACCGCCAGTGGGTTTTGACAACCCAATACCAACATACCCAGGTTTATCTGGGTATAGCCCATCTGGATATCCAACAGATTATGGAGCCCAAGATCCATATCTTACGACATCACAGTATAATGCACTTTATCCTTCATCTTATCCTCCAGTTTACCCAACTGGATATCCAGTGTAAGGGTATCAATACCCACCTTACCAGCAACCTCCTCCTCCCCAACAGGAGCAAACTCAAGAAATTCTGCAGAGGTTGGACAGGGTTGAGCGAAAAGCGGATGAAACCAATAAGAAGAATAACAGCTTTCTCAAGGGCCTTGCGAGTCTCATCAAAGGCAAAAATAAGTAGGAAGTTGTTTATTCTATCTTGTATTGTCCTTTTAATCAAGTCCCTGCGAGGGCATTTTTATTTTCTGTACCGAGTCCCTGCGTGGACTTATTTCTATTTCTGTAGCCCCTGCGTGGGCAGTGTGTTATTTCAAGTCCCGTATAGGGCATCTTTGTAATAGTTTTAATGTTTTAATGGAATTTCTTTTCGGATTTTGAATATGTATTCTATTACATCATCATATCATTTCAATATTTAAATTGATCCGCCAAATAAATTCTTAAAGGTATAACCTAGCCAAAATATTAATGGCTATGATGGTACAACCTTTTTAAGACAATAAATTCCCTGTTAACATCTGAAAACATGTTAACATTCCTAGCTGTGTGGCTCGAGAGACCACCCAAGCTTCCAAATGTACTTGGACTTTCCCAAGTCACTCCTATAGCCTATATGATCAATATGAATCATGGCTAATAAACATCAATATGATGAACACACCAAAACATCCATTTAAGATGTATGCTTTTAAGCAAGGGTGTATTAATGATAATGATGGTTTTGTTTTACAAACTTCTTGTCAAAAGAGAAATGAACTAGTTTTAACCCTTAAACGATCACTGATCAAAGAGATCATTGGTTATATTCTAATCGTCCTTATGACAAGGCTTTTGTGCCATCTAAATGTCCTTCGAGACGAGCCTTGTGCTATATGAAAATGTCCTTTATGACATTGACAGTTGTGAATTATATTCCCCTGTCTAATAAATATAAAGGACTATATCCTATTGATTGTTATTTATTACTTAAAAATGGTCTATATGGTTTAATAATACCATGATCATCTAATCATCAATGCGATGATTCATTATATAATTTAAATATATCATTATTGTTTGATATAGTACTCAAATCATGGCTGGCTCTGACGAAGCAAACAGTCATCCACGTGAAGAAAACAATAATGAAGCAAGAATAAATCTTACAAACGCTGAATTGCAAGCAATGATTGATACCGCAGTTGCTCAAGCGGGGGATAAAATATTCAAAGAACCGAGTAATGTTCGGTCCAAAACTCATACAAAACCCTTATCGCATTCGCATGCATCAAAAAGGGATGAATCTCAGCATTCATCGAACCAGAGATCTGAATCTCAGAAAGTTGTGTTAAATCAAACTCCCAGGTACAACAAAGGTTGTACCTACAAATACTTTGTCTCGTGTAAGCCAAGGGACTTCACGGGAGAATAGGGAGCGATAGATTGTATGAAATGGTTAGATGAAATGGAAACTGTGATTGACATCAGTGGATGTGCTAAGGAAGACATAGTTAAGTTTGTGTCTCAATCCTTCAAGGGCGACGCCCTCACTTGGTGGAAAGCATTGGTGCAATCCACTGGAAAGGTTCCTCTGTATAACCTTTCATGGAACAAGTTTGTTGATCTTGTGAAGGACACTTACTGTCCTCAACATGAAGTCGAGAGAATAGAAACTGACTTCCTCACTTTAGTGATGAAGGATTTGGATTGCAGGTCCTATGTAACCAGTTTCAACTCGATGTCGAGGCTTGTACCATACTTGGTCACCCCAGAACCCAAACGCACTGCGCGTTTCATCGGTGGTTTAGCACCTGAAGTGAAAGGAATGTCAAGGCTTCTAAGCCTGCTACCTATAGATCTATCTGTCCCTTACTCTTGATGTTGTGAGGAGTAGGGCAAAGAAAACTACCAATGACGGGAAGAGGAAGAGGGAGGAAGACAAGTCCCCTCATTCTAACAAGAAGAATAAAGGGAACTTTGGTTCTAAGAAAGGGCAGTCAAGTGACAAGCCCAGGTGCAAGACTTGCAATAAAAGGCACTTTGGAAAGTGCAACCAAGACCCACAAGCTAAACCATGTGGGATTTGTAAGAAGAAAGGGTACAAGTCTATAGAGTGCTGAAGCATTAAGGATGCAACCTGCTACGGTTGCAACGAAAAGGGGCACATCAAGACTAATTGTCCCAAGAATGCTAAGAAGCCCGAGGAGGCGAAGAAAACCAATGCAAGGGTTTTTTAGATGAATGCAAGGGAGGCGATGAATGACGAGAACGTCATAACAGGTACCTTCCTCATTAATAATAATTATGCTAGAGTTTTATTTGATTCAGGTGCTGATAAGTCTTTTGTCTAGCGGATTACCTCCTGAGAGGCAAGTTGAGTTCAGGATAGACATTCTACCAGGATCTGCACCAATTGCACGAGCTCCTTATCGTCTAGCGCCTACTGAAATGAAGGAGCTCAGGACTCAATTGGATGACTTACTGGAAAAAGGTTTTATACAACCTAGCTCTTCGCCTTGGGGAGCTCCAATATTGTTTGTGAAGAAGAAGGATGGATTAATGCGATTATGCATTGATTACCGTGAGCTAAACAAGGTAACGATCAAGAATCGTTATCCCTTACCCAGGATTGACGACTTATTTGATCAGCTCCAACGGGCGAGCTTCTTCTCGAAGATTGATTTGAGATCCGGATATCATCAACTTAAGGTCCGAACTGAAGATGTGCCTAAGACAGCGTTCAGAATGAGATATGGACATTACAAGTTTTTAGTGATGCCTTTTGGGCTCACTAATGCACCAGCAGCATTCATGGACCTCATGAATAGAGTCTGCAAGCCATACTTAGATAAGTTTGTCATTGTCTTTATAGACGACATACTTATCTACTCTCGTAATCAAGTTGATCATGAGAAGCACCTTCGATGTATCTTAGGATTACTTCGACAAGAGAAGCTGTATGCTAAATTCTCCAAGTGCGAGTTCTGGCTTCGTGAAGTCCAATTTCTTGGACACGTTGTTAGTGAGCGTGGTATCCAAGTCGATCCCGCCAAAATAGAAGCCATCATGAACTGGGAAGCACCGAAGACGCCTACAGAAATTCGCAGCTTTCTGGGTTTAGCTGGATATTATAGAAGATTCATTGAGAACTTTTCAAGGATAGCTGCACCATTGACTTCTTTGACCCGTAAGAATGTAAAATTTGATTGGGGTCCAAAACAACAAGAATCCTTTGAGATTCTTAAGTAGAAATTGAGCAATGCTCCGGTGTTGACATTGCCCGAAGGAATTGAAGAGTTTGTCGTTTACTGTGAAGCGTCACACACCGGTATGGGTTGTGTACTTATGCAAAAAGGGCAAGGTGATTGCCTATGCATCACGACAACTAAAGGTGCATGAAAAGAATTACACCACCCACGATTTGGAGTTGGGTGCCGTTGTATTCGCACTAAAGTTGTGGAGATATTATTTGTATGGAACTAAATGTGTGATCTATTCGGATCACAAAAGTTTCCAACACTTATTCAATCAAAAAGAGCTCAATATGAGACAGCGCCGGTGGATGGAGACTTTAAATGATTACGATTGTGAAATTCGCTACCATTCTGGCAAAGCGAATGTAGTCGCTGATGCTCTAAGCCGAAAGGAGAGAGTCAAACCTATCAGGATTAATGCTAAGAGCATTGAACTAAAGAATAGCCTGAACGAAAGGCTATTAGCTGCACAGAAAGATGTTGTTTTGGAAGCTAACCTTCCAGATGAAAAGTTAGGTGTGACTGCTGAACAGTTAGCACCTGGAAAGGATGGAATTCTTAGAATGAATGGAAGAACCTGGGTTCCTATTCATGGAGGGCTTCGAGATATAATACTCCAAGAAGCTCACAATTCCAAGTACTCAGTTCACCCTGGGGGTGACAAAATGTATCAGGATTTGAAAGCTAATTATTGGTGGATAGGTTTGAAGAAATCTATTGCCACACATGTAGCTAAGTGCCTGACTTGTGCTCAGATTAAAGCTGAATATCAAAAGCCATCGGGTCTTCTACAACAGCCAGAACTTCCCACATGGAAGTGGGAGATGGTAACCATGGATTTTATAACCAAGTTACCTAAAACAAGGTATGGAAACGATACTATATGATTCATAGTTGACAGACAGACTAAGTCAGCACATTTCTTACCCATCAAGGAGACTCATAGCTCTGACAAGATAGCTCAGTTGTACGTGGATAAAATTGTATCCCTCCACGGAGTGCCGGTGTCTATTATTTCTGACAGAGATACTAGATACACCTCTCACTTTTGGAAAAGTTTCCAACAATCCTTGGGCACTCGTTTGAATTTTAGTACTGCTTACCATCATCAAACTGATGGACAAAGTGAGCGTACAATTCAAACTTTGGAAGACATGCTTTGAGCATGTGTTATTGATTTGGGAGGTAGCTGGGATGACCACCTACCTTTGATCGAGTTCTCCTATAACAATAGCTACCATAATAGCATTCAGGCTGCGCCTTTTGAGGCATTGTATGGAAGGAAATGTAGAACACCTGTTTGTTGGGCAGAAGTAGGAGAAGCTCAGTTATCAAGACCTGATATAGTCCTTAAAACGACAGACAAGATTGTCCAGATTCGTGACCGCCTGAAAGCTGCCAGAGACAGGCAGAAAATTTATGCTGATAAAAGGCAGAAACCTCTAAAATTCGAAGTGGACGATAAAGTCTTACTAAAAGTAACAACCTGGAAAGGAGTGATGCGCTTTGGTAAGAAGGGCAAGTTGAGCCCGAGGTATATTGGACCATTCAAGATTATCGAATGTGTCGGCAGTGTAGCTTATAAGCTAAACTTTCCTGAGGAGCTGAGTGGAATCTATAATGTGTTCCACATCTGTAATCTCAAGAAATTTCTAGCTGATGAATCGCTAGCTATGTCCCATAAAGACGTACAGATTGATGAAAGCCTGAGGTTTGTTGAAAGACCTATATCGATCGAGGATTGTCAGGTTAAAAAGCTCCGAAGGAAGCATGTGCCTATATAAAGGTTAAATGGGATGCCCGTAGAGGCCCCGAATATACGTGGGAGGTTGAGTCCACTATGCGACAGAAGTACCCTCACTTATTCCAGTAAATCTCAGGGTCGAGATTTCTTTTAAGGGGGTGAGGATGTAACACCACGTAAAAACGTGTCCAATTATGTAAAGACACGTGTCCTAACTCTAAATATGTGAAAGATTGAGTTTGAAGGACTAAAGTTGACAAACAGTGAAAATATGTATGCGAAGGGACTAAAAGTGTCAACATGCCAAACTTGTGGCTCTGAATGATCATACATGAGAACATATTCTTAAACGAGTAACTAATTGGATTTAAGAAGCCGTTTATGAAAATAATCGGAAGATTATAAACTACAGGGATTAAATGTGTCAACATGTTAATTCTTACCTCTGAGTGACCTTTTAACGAACCCGAGGCTTTGAAATATTCAAATATGCTCTCAAGAATAAGTGATATAAATTTCATGAGGTTTCGAGATCGTTATACGTTGTTTATGAAAATTCCCAAGAATTAGGGTTTAAAGTGTCAACGAGGCGAAACTTATGTTTTTGGTGATCGATTAACGAAAACGGGTCTAACGGAGTTTGGTTATACTCCCTCGATCATCTACGAACTAACTTCAAGGGCCAATTATGTCTAAAATATAAGATATTTGAGGGAATAAAAGTGCAGGGGCTGAAAATGCAATAAATGAAAGTTGGTTAACTGGTGCCACACCTCCACACGGGCCGCGTAGCCCTTGATGATTCCTTACGTGGGCCGCGTGGCAGCTTCCAGCGTCCAAAAAACTGGCAGCTGCATGTTGCAGCCTATTACACCGACTTTGGAGCAAAATTTTCGATTCCAGGTTCTATTTGTTGGTTTTAGAATACCACTAGGACACCTGGAGTGATCCTAGATGCCTCCAAAACACCTGCTTGGATCTCCTTGCATGCCATTTTGCTATTTAAAGGCTCCTAGGTTCATTTGTTCATTTTCTCATTCACTTGCAACAACCTTAATACCCACTTCTGGAGATAGCCAGCATTAGGAGAGGATCAAGAAGTGTAGAAAAGATAGCAATGACTTTATGTAAGTGTTTTAGACCCTGCTTAGTTCATTTTATTAGCTTAAAAACCGAAAAGTCAAATATATCGTAATTAGACTTTGACTTTCGGTTTAATCATAAATGGTCCAGCCACTGACCGAAATAAAAGTGGTTATAAGACCATGTTAATGTAGGTGACTAACCCTTAAAAGGCACCTCCTAATTATTTGGTTTGACTAGTTAATTGTCGGGTCAAACTAGTTGGTCAAAAATTCAAACTGGACAGAAACTTTAAAAATGATTTAAACTAATAAAACATAGGTTATAAATTATGTTTTAACATTCTAATAACTTGGTAATTAGTATTAGAACATGTTTAATCAAATCTAACCCGACAATTATCAGTTTAAGGTCAGTTTAAAATCGAAAGTCGCAAAAGCTTGACTTTTGCTTTGACTTTCAGTTCTGACCCGACTAAGATTAATTCTCCCATGTTTTAAGCTTCCATTAGGACCACATTATACAGTAGTATAACCCTCTGAAATTATATTGTTTGGTCCTTAGTAGTTTGAATTATATGCTCTTGTTTGTTAATATGCTTATAAATGCCGTAAATGCCCTTTTGACATATAATTGAGATTTTTAGAAATGTGAGAGGACAAAAACTTTTGCTACTGATATATAAACTTGTCCCGGAAATTTGACATCAGTTCTTGGTCTCAAACAAAAGTTATGCTCGATATCGAAATTAGAAGCTTTTTATTATTAAATTGCGATATCTTGCATAAGACACGTTTAAACTTAGATTTTGAACCAAAACTCATTACCTGCTGTTAAGATATTATTTTTAAGGATTTTGAAGATTTTTGGTCAGATTATAATCTGTTTAAATCATAGAGTTCTTGTGTAATTCGGTAAATGACGATAATACCCTTTTCATGCATAAAATGAGATTAACAAATGATTTGAATGCCAAACCTTTTCCTACTGATTTCATACATTAAATAAATTATTTTTAGTATTTAAAACTGATCAAAATCTCAGATTTACATAAACATCTTGATTATCGTCAATTAGCGAGTTTTACACTAATTAGGTGCATATTATGGTTTAAAACCATATTTAACACCTAAGACTTGTTACCTACTGAATTTTTAAACAAATTTCAATATAATTACAGTAAGTATAAGTCATGAACTCAGATTTCCAAAAATGTCCTTAAAAGCATATGTGAAATGACCAAAATGCCCTTTCGGGGGATAGTTTAGCCATAAATGGTAAAGCCCACATATATGTAATATCTTACTGATGTAATGTGATAAAATAATTACTTTTACGGATTACCAAAGACCAGAACCTCAGTTTATTATAAAATCTCTTTTATGATCATTAAAATGACCAAAATGCCCTTACGGGACTTAAATTAGTTTTAAATACTTTTTGGGCATATATGTTAACATCCTACTGATGTATTAACATATTTTAAGCATAATAACAATTGAGACTTGTATATAATTCATTTGGTTACCTGTTATGCAGTTATGCATTCGGATCGGTTTATGTAACTAGTTTACGTAAAATAACTGAAACAGGTTTAACCTTATCATTAAATCCTCAAATTCCAGAATGTGTTTAGTTTACCCATATTATACAAGTATCCAAACTTTTCGGGTCTAAACCACATTCCATTCCGGTCTCCGCTTAATCTAGAATTTAGAACCGTAAAGTTTCTTTCTAGCTAGCCGGTCTAAGTCTTTGACTTAACTAAAGACCCGTTAGCATCCTAATAGGTTATTAAACCTTCTATACATATTAAGCAGCATCCAGTAGAAGGTATTATCATAAAGCTTTAGGAATATACGGCTGAGTTACTTCTCACATTTAGCTCAGGTAAATACTTTTAACTTATTTTCCCTTATACAGGCTTGGGATATGGTATTATAATAATAACACTTGGTAGGGTATGAAATCATTTAATCGGATTGTGATTAATAAATTTACATAACCTGTTTTAATCTGTCTTGTTTGATAACTTAAGCATTGGGGGTTAATACGACTGTGTCCTGGATATCCGCTGCTCATTTCATTTGAAAATGGCCATGACCTATGCACGGGGTGTAGGCATACACCTGACAGATGCAAATGCTAAAATATAAACCCACATGTTGGGGATAACTCCTTTTGGGGTTCTATAAGTGGTGAGTCGGTTAATCAAGACCGGCTTCCAACCGGCCCCAATTGTATGACAAACATATAAATCTGTATACAAGATTATCATAAATAATTGTCCCAAGTTATAAATGATTTGTGCCTTGTGCACTTAAATAAATTTTCTTAAATATTTTCAAATGAGTCAGTTAATTGTATTTACCAGTGTAAACTGACGTATTTTCTAAAGACTAATTGATAGGTACTTCTCGTAAATAGGCTGGAGCTACTAGGTGTCGTATAAGAGGATCTTGCAAATCCCTAGATACCTGAAGTCTGTTATTTTCCGTTTCTTGTATTTTATTTATGATCCGCCTGTGGATCTTATTACAACCCAGTCTGTATATTCTTTCTTTCGGACACTCGGACATTATGGTTTGTAATCGTTTATTTACCAAGCCTTCCGCTGTGCTATTATATTGTGTGTATTGACTATGATGATATCAACTACGTCACGATACTCCCCGCCGGTCCCACCGGTAATATGTGGAAATATCAGGGTGTGACATTAGGGAACTAAGACCGATTTCTTACAAAACCTAATCCTAGCCGCTCTTCCTCTTCCACCACTCTCGCAGGATGATCCCCACACATAGTTTCTTTGTCTGGGGTAGGTTTGATTACCTCTGTCAGTTCACCTTCAAGTAGGGCATCAAAGCATGCTATGTCCCCATCAGGGTCCAACACTCCTGCCTCTTCATAGACCGGTAAACCATCTAATTCTAACTCTAAAAACTCATCCTCTCCTGACGACTTAATTTCTACCTCTTCAATTTCTTCCTCTACCTCAACACTCTCTCTAACTACCTCTCCTAAACTCTATCCACTACAGGTGGTGATTGCTTTTGCTGAATGGTTACCATGGTTAGTGTGAGTGTTACCCGAAAACTGACCAGGAGGGTATTCTTGTAATTGCTTAGCTATACCACCTACTGTTCTCTGGAGATCTAAGAGCGCGAATTGTTGATTTTTAATATGAAGCTCTTGATTTTTAATTATCTGCTCTTGATTTTTAGCTAAGTTACCAAATTCGGTTAAAGTTTTCTAAGTAACCTGATCTCTCACCATCAACTGAGCAAACATCTCCTCAATCCTACTCAGACTACCCTCTGAACCTTTACCACTAACCTGACCCTCTTGGTTATGTTGTGGTTGCTGATACGGATCATCGTAATATGGCCGATCATCATAAAAATGCAAAGAATACCCCTATGAAAAATATGGTTGCGGCTGCACAAAAGGGTTAGCATAACATTGTACAGGGGACCCCTCATATTGTGGGCAATTAACAGTAAAATGAGATCCTCCACAAATTTCACACATATTTACAAGACTCAAGAAAAATAAAAGACACGGACAATTAGACTCCTACGACTCAATATACAAGAGCAAGTAGCACGCATGACGTCAATTAAGTCCAAATAAAGTAATCAAAGCAATTGCCAAAGAGTCCCCGACAACGTCGCCAAAAACTTGATGTGCTAAAAGTATTTTAATAAAAACAACTAAAATTAACCTAGATTCTAGACTCAAAGTAATACTCTAGACTCTCTAAATTTGACTAAACCACTAACCGACAAGTGAAACGATCGACTCTAGTAAAGCTAAGTAAGTCCGGATATCGAACCCGCGAGACTCAATTAAATTACGCTAAGACTCTATCTTGACTAAGATTGACACGACTTAACTAATTGTTTATTTGATTGGGGGGTTTACTAAAAATCCTAAATTTGCAATTAAAATTAAACTAAATTAACTAGATTAATTAGACGCGAAATTGGACGAATACTTAACTCAGTGATAATGAAGGCTACCTAGGCTAGACTCATATTCAACTAGGAATGGATTTCTATTCGAAATTAACGTGGTATGGAACCGAGATCTTTTAATGCTAAACCCTAAGAAATCCCTACTAAGACCTTCCGACCCTTCTCAGGAAGAAACTTGTGAGACTCTACAAGGCTGATACGACTACCGGTTGTTAGATTTCCTTACAGTCTTCTAACTTCTTGAAAAGTGCCCTAATATGACAATCTACCTTATAGCACGAAAGTCTAAGGCAACTATGAATTTTAACTTGGTTTAATAGAAACGAGTATGATTAGGGAACTAAGACCGATTTCTTACAAAACCTAATCCTACAAACCGAGACCTATTAATAACTTCGAGCCTTACAGCGACAATATTAGTAGAATATCAAGTTTTAATAATCTCTTAATTACCGTTTCTAAGGTTATCGGCCGATTTACCGAAAAATTACCCAAACCCACAAAGATTAGATAATTAACACGAACCTATTATATGAAAGAAATTCATCAAGATTCATGTGAAATGAGCAACTAATTGAAAATCAACACAAGATACGCATATACACCAAATTAAAGATTCCAAAGTCGTTTACTTTTCAAGAAAATCCAAAACCAACATTAATACGAATAAAAATCCAAACTTTGTTAAACAATCGTCATTAGCCTAGGTAGTTTGAACGTTTAGCCAAGAATTATGGTCTTAAAAACAAATAAACAAAGTCTCATAACCGAGTTCATTGAATTAAAATAAGAAAAACTAGAAAACAAGAAGAATCGGGGAGTTAGAACCCGTTTAATCCTTGATCTCTAATAATTCTTGAACCTTGAAAGCTTGCTAAACACCTCTGAAAAATTCGTCCAGCCTCCTCCGTGCGTCTGATCTTGTTTGATCGTCCCAGATACCTTCTGTCGTCCTTCTGATCTGATGTGTTCTTTTTTTTAATAGTTGCGGCTGATGATCCTTTTAAATATTCCTCCCACGTCGGCTCTAATAACTTCACGTGAATGTATCTCTCATGTGCCGTGATGGGCCTGCGAAGCCCATAACCTCTTGCAAATCCAACCTATAAAATTCGTCCAATATGATGATATATTCGTGCGTGATTTGCCAAATATCAGCTGCCCTTTTGCGAAAATATATAAATTGCAATCAATGGGTTTCTTGAATAATAATGCAACCTCCTTGTTCTCAATTAATGCACCACCCAAAGTCACGAGATCAAGATTCTATTTTGTAGGATGACATTAATTCATCTTTTCAAACAAATGCACTTTTGGTCCCTCATCTTTTGTGAAATATTTATAAACAACTTTTAGCCTTTTGCACTCCGGCCTAATGAATATAATTATATTATGGAAGTCCTCTAACTTATAAAATAGAGATAGTGGTCTCAGCCCAACCACGGGAATTAGCTGCAATTTTTATTCGGTCTCTGGCACCCTACTCTGCCCAACTGGCTGGTCATTTTCATATTACTCGTTTTTGCTCTATTTACACCAGGACCTAGCCCAACACAAAATAATGTAATATAATACTAAAAACTAAAAAGAATACATAAAAACTAAATAAAAACTAAACAAAAACTATACAATTTACACGAGACAAATATGTGTATTTTACCACTTGTCACCGATTAACGGGTTGAACATGAGATCCCATCAAGAACAGTGAGTCTGATCGAATGGGGTGGTTCCCATCTGATCGAATGAGCTAGACTTGGTGTGTTTTCCGTTGTTTGACATGTCATCACGCCGTCTCCGTTAAACTTCGAACTGTTGCTTAGAAAATTTTACGAAAAACTTTAAACTACCGATTTCTCGCTCGAATAGCCATCCGATCGAATGGCCATCCGTCCGGATGACCAACCGACCGGATGACTTGGCATCTATACTTTACATTGTTTAAACGCTACAACGAAACTTCAAATTTTCAAAACGATTTACAAACACCCACAACTCATTCGAATGGCCATCCATTCGAATGGTCATCCGCCCGGATGACCATCCGCTCGAATGGAGACCCATCCGACCGGATCACCATTCAACACTCATCACATCCGACACTCTGTTTTACGCACTGTTCAATGTTTATGCTACTGTTCTATGCTCAGGCTAACTCCAACGCGCTCCCTTCAATCCAATCAAGGATGTGTTTACTTGTTAAACACATACTGTGAGTATACTCGAACCCATTTTCTTTTAACGCACTTTTGGGTGTTACATACATTCTCTATCAACACACAGCAACACACAACGCAAACACTTTTAACGCTAATCTCTCCCGCATGCTATAGATGTACTTTGAATACTCGTACTATGCTATACAGTGTTACACTATACCGCCTCTAGCAACGATAGTACTATAGTTTGGACTCAGCACCTGTCGTGGACAGGGGTTGCTAGGTGTAACACCTCGGAAATTCACGTCCTATAATATGTTGACACGTGTCATAAAGTTTAAACGTGTGAAAGAAATATTATGGAAGGACTAAAGTTGACAAACGTGGAAAGTATGTAAATATACGTATTCTAAGTGTCAACTGTGAATAAATATATTGTATTTAACCCTACACGATGCTCATACCTTCGAACGAATAAATCATGGATCATACGAAGCTAAATGTGAGTGATTTCAAACTACAGGGACCAAATGTGTCAACATGTTTAAATTTATACCTCTGAGTGACCTTTTGACAAACCCGAAGCTTTGTAAATATTAATTATGCTCACGAGAATACACGATTTAAATTTCATAAAGTTTCGTTAACGTATGAGAAAGATATGATCAAATTCGTGTGCGAAGCGTTAAAACGTAAACGTCGAAAGTTAGGACTTTTCGGGTGAAAATAAAGTTACCCGGGGACTTGGCAAAGTGGGTATATGGTTTAAGGCCTTAGTAGATCAATTGTGGAGGTTTAAAGTGCAATAAATCAGTAACCATTCGAGTTTTGAACGGACAAGGGCTGAATCGCAAACAAAATCAACAATCTGATCTGTTCGGGGGGTCGCGCTGCGCGACGGTACCCTCGCGCTACGCGAGGGTGTGCCCAGCTCCGAAAAAAACGCTGGTGGTCTGCCAATGCGTATTTTCGCGACCTCAACTCGTTTTTCCACTTCTCCTGGCCCCTAAAACGTCCCCTAAGCCCCTAGGACACATGTCAATCGATTGTGGGCACTCCTAGACTCAGTTGTCAAAGAATTATGGTGTGTCGAACCATTATAAATAGCCTTCCAAGTTCACCATTTTTCTCACACCTTCATTTGATCATCTGGAGCCTTTCTGGAGCTAAGGAACTCTCCCAACTGATCATAAGACGTGCATAGGACCCTTGTAAGTGTTCTAATCCTTTCTTGTTTGGGTTTAGCTTAGTTAATTAGCTAAAAGTCAAACCGTCGTAATTACGGTTTGACTTCGAGATTAGTCACTAATGACTCAGTCTTATCTCGAATTAAAAGTAGTTTTAGAATGGTATTTATGTGGGTAATAAAACCCCAAAAGGGTTTCCCCTGATCACCATCCTAAGCAGGTTAAATGTCGGGTCAAACATATACTTAAAAAGTCAACAGAATTCTTAAAAGGTCATTTATGCAAAATTAGCTATCTAGACCATGTATAACCTGTTTGATTATTGTTATAACTTAGTAATTAGTGTAAGAACATGTCCAAACCTGTTCAACCCGACTATTTCCTGTTTAGACCCGGTTCGGAACCGAAAGTCACATAGTTTGACTTTCACTTTGACTTTCAGTTCTGACCCGTTTAGGCATATTTTAGAAATGCCTCAGAGCTTTAATTGGACTAGAATACATGTTAGAACAACCCTCTGTGATTATACACCTTGGTTCACTAGTTATCCAATTAATATGCATATTTCCGTTAATTGCTCATACGTTGACCGTTATGCCCTTATTACCTTAAAACATGATTTATGAAAATGTAAAAGTGTAGCAACCTTGAATATTGATATATAAACTTGTATGCAAAATTTGACATCAGTTTGACTTGTAGATTAAGAGTTATGCTCATTAGCGTAATTACGGTGCTTTATGTTAATAAAATGGCGTAATTAGCATATAGCCTAATTAAACATACTTTTTGGTATCAAACGAATTACCCACTGATGTAATATATTATTTTGGGAATTTTAAAGATTTTTAATTAATTTTAGGCTGAGCATAACTCATAGTCGTAGGCTTAATTCGGTAATTGTCGGTTTTGCCCTTACGGGCCATAAAATGAGTTTTACACATCTAAACGACTCCAAACCTTTTGCCACTGATTGATTATGATAAATAAATTATTTTAAGTCTTCTGGAAATATAAAAATATCAGATTTAAGTATCAAACCCGGTAATGGCCTTTAATCGCCTTATTTAGCGTTATTAGCGCATAGTATGTTTTAAAATCATATTGGACATACCCGGGTTGATACCTACTGATATAAGAAGCAAATTATCATATTATAACAGTAAGCAAAAGTTGATAAACTCAGACTTCAGTTTTGAGCTTGTCGGCTTATGTGAAATTACCAAAATACCCCTACGGGGCATAGTTTGGTTAAATTTGATAAATTTCACATACATGCCTTAGCCTACTGTTATAACCCATCAAAATGAGTATGTTTGCTATTTACATCAGACCTGTAACTCAGTTAAACAATTAAACTCTTTTACAAACTTTAAAATGACCAAACTACCCCTACGGGGCATAGTTTGTGTTTAAATTAGTTCGGGGCATAACGAAAGACATCCTACTGATGTTACAACATATTTGAAGCATATTAACTTAGGAAACCTGTATATGGCTCTTACGGATACCCGTTACGCATACTACGCGTTCGGCTCGCTTTATGTAACAAGTTTACATAAATTAGCCGAAACGGGTCAAACCTTATCGGTTTTATCTCAAAATCCAGAATGTGAATAATGAACCCATATTAAACAAGTCTTCAAACTTGTCGGGTCTGAATCACATTCTATCCGGTCTTCGCTTAATCGTGCGTACGAACCGTATCTTGAAACTAGCCGGTCTAAGCTTAAGCTTAATAAAAGACCCGTTAGAATTCTAATAGGTTATATTAAACCTTCGATCCAGATTAGGAGAGACAGTAAAAGCTACGTGCATACTACTTATTGTGAATTATACTTGCATCAGGTAAATACCTTTAACTTATTTTCCCTATACGGGCTTGGGTTACGGTACATAGCGTACCGCTTGATCGGGCATCAAATCTCCACGCTTAGTGGGTAGTTGAATAATTTGATCGGCTCGTTTTAAACAGATGTGTTTACTTTACAGCCTTTGGGGGGTTAATGACCATGTCCCGGATATCCCTGGCATCATCTTACGAGATGGCCACGACCTGAGCACGGGGTGTAGGCGTACTCCCGTGTATAACTCACTTAAAGTGGTGTGTCTATTGATCTTTAACCCGGATACGTTCCGGGCTACTGAACGCATAAGTAACATGTAAATTGTTCACAAGATTATTATATTATTAAAATAATTCTCCCAAGTTAAATAAAATGATTTATGCCACGTGCATCCAAACAAATTTTCAATCATTTTCCAAAATGAGTCAGTTGAATGTATTTACCAGTGTAAACTGACGTATTTTCCCAAAAAGACTGAATGCAGGTACTAAACGTAATTGGCTGGATTGTCTCCTAAGCATCAATAAAAGTCTCGCAAGCTTAGGATGCCAGAAGTCTGTTGAACAATTAAATGTTATTTCGTTTCGATCCGTACTGTGGATAAACACCGGATAATTGTGACTTTGTTTACAATAAATAAATTCGGTTGTATCTTATTTTAAATTTGCTTCCGCTGTGCATTATTATATTGTGTTGTTTGACTATTACGTTGCCAACCACGTCACGATACTCCCCCACCGGGCCCACCGGTGACACGTGGAAATCGGGGTGTGACAGGTTGGTATCAGAGCCAACACTGAGTGAATTAAACACTAGCCTTTTGTGTTTAATCTCAGTTACACAATTGCACATATCTAAACTTTTGAGTCTAGACTTATAACTTAGGACAAATTCCACCTCTTCGGTAATTGTTTTGTCCTTTAAAATTTTATATTTTTGTTATTGTTATCTCATGCTTTATTAACAGGAATAACAAAGATGCCTCCAAGATTCTTTCGAACGCGAGGACGAGGGAAGGGGCCAGTTACCGCCCCCAACGATCATGAAGCCGGATCGTCACGAAGACGAGCTCCATCAAACACCGAGAGTGACTACCCTCGGGAGAATAGAAGAAACCAGTACGAGCCGGCCAGGCGGTCGGTTTCGCATAGTTCGACCCCGCCCGCTCTTAACCCTTACGAGCCGAACAATCCACAACCCTCATACGTACCGCTGCAGAGATCACTGTCTCATCATTCTTATGGAGACCCTACACCTATCTTTCGGGGACAGTTTAACCCGGTAGGATTCATACCGGAACCCGTGGGTTTTAACCCACTGGGTCCCGAGGACCACTTTTCCGGGGATCACGCGGATGATATGGACGAGGATACGGACCCCGTCATGCCAGCGAGTGGTACTCCGAACCACCCCATCGAAATTTCGGATGGATCGTCCTTCCACGGATCACCCTACGGTGGTCCAGATAGTTTTCAAGCCCTGTTTGATCAACACCAGTGGTATTACACACCATCACACCACTCGTCATCACATGGGCAGCACCAGCAGCAGCCGTCTCATCAGTAACAGGAGCCACAACCACAGCCGCATCATCAAGATTCATCAGAGGATCATCGGTTTGTGGCAGTTACGCCACCACCTCCACCGCCACCAGTGCAACCGGCACCTCCTCAACCGCCAAGGCGTAGAAGAACCGGTGCACGCATATCGGTGCGACCGGGGGGCTTCACTTTCAATTCCCCACGTCAGTCTAGTGCTAGTCACTACCCACCGCACTATGAGGACCCACAAATGGGTGGGCCTTCGCAGCCAGTTTTTCAACAGCCACCGCCCATGGGTTTTGAAAACCCAATACCAGCGTACACGGGTCCAAGTACTTACAACCCGTTTGAGCCACCAGCTTACCACAACTACGGATACGCTGAGGCAGATCCTTATATGGAAGCAGCAAATTATAACGCCCTCAATGCCCAAGGACCCTACGGAGATCCATGGGGGTAAGCTACCCGAATCAGGGGTACCCAATACCTCCCAGGCCTATCATTAGAACGCAGCCGCAGCCGCCACGAATGTCTCCCCCAGAACGGGAGGAAATTCTACATAGATTGAATCAGGTTGAGCGGGAAGCTCGCCGCGACCGTCAAGAGAAGCAGACCTTCTTCCAGGGATTAATAGGACTGCTCAAGGGAAAGAACAAGAAGGATTATTAAATCCTCCTAGTTGGTTGTTAAGCCCCTACGTTGGTGTGTATGTTTGTTTGTGTGTATTGACCCCTGCGTGGGTCTATCTTTCCATAAACCCCTACGAGGGTATGTTGTATGTTTAGTCCCTGCGTGGACTTATGTTTGTTTAAGTCCCTACGTGGACAATTGTTGGTGTGTTAGTCCCTACGAGGACTTGTGTCTTTCTGTAAGACCCCTACGTGGGCATGTCTTCTGTAAGACCCCTGCGTGGGCATGTTGGTATGTTTTAGCTCCTGCGTGGGCAAATTTCATGTGTAAAAGACCCGTTTAGGGCGATATGTAATATAGTGATAAATTAACGGAGTGTTATTTTTATAAATTTCATGTTGCCATTTGTGCATAAATAACTTATAAATGAAATAAATAAATTAAAATCATTCCTTTTAACCTGCCTAAGTAATTATTTAATTAAGAATCTTGAAGTGTGAAACCTAGCCTCGTGTCAAATATAAGACCGGGCCAAAATGGTAAGACCGGTTTAGAAGATTCAAATCCCTGTTAACATCTAAAACATGTTAACACTCCGGCAGAAGTGATTCGTTAAAAATCACATGTCATTCTTAAATGAATAAGGATTCTTTAGAAGATTCCTAATCCAGTTTAATGATCTCTGAATCCTGGATTTACATCATCAATTAAGATGATCATATTTAACCATACGTGGTAATATAGTGCCTACGGGCCTTGCTCATTTCTACATGAGCCAAAAGACAGTAATAGCTATGACTCCCTGTCTAATGAAGGTAATGAACTAGGTTCAAACCTTAAAAGTCTTGATTCTCTGAAATCATGGTTTATGAAATAGTCCATGAGACCAAGCCTTATGTACTAATATATATTGTTATTGTTTTACGTTTAGGATAAATTGTAATTGAAATCCTAAATTAATACGATTAATAAGTTAACCAAATATGGTCTCTGTTTACCATGGTTAACGAATTACCCTAAGGGGTAACTCCATAATAAAATCCCAAATAAAAATATTGACCTTGTTTTCTGCAACAGTTCAATACAAATGGCTGACTCCAATGAAGGCAATAGCCATCCTGTGGAGCCGAATGAGAATGCCCAGATTACATTAACGGGTGCTGAACTAAAAGCAATCATAGACGGCGCTATCACACAAGCTTTGGATAGACAATATGAGGAATACAGTGGTACTCGGAGTAGGACCCACTCTGCGTCACAGTCAAAGCCAAGGACACATTCTGAGGCTCATAACAAGCCTCCTCCCAAAAAGGATGGACCAAAGAAAAACGATGATGATCGCCAGTCCACCAACCACCAAAGTAATCCATCTCAGCAATTAGTACTGCATCAAGGACCCCGTAACAAGGGTTGCACATATAAGTACTTTGTGTCTTGTAAACCCAGGGATTTTACGGGGGAGAAAGGAGCCGTCGACTGTATGACGTGGCTCGATGAGATGGACACGGTCGTGGACATCAGCGGATGTGCTGAAGGTGATGTGGTTAAATTTGTCTCACAGTCTTTCAAAGGTGAGGCGTTGGCATGGTGGAGATCTCTGATGGAGGCCTCCGGAAAGATCCTGTTGTATAGCATGACGTGGGATCAATTCATTGCCCTGATCAAAGATAATTTCTGCCCTCAACACGAGGTGGAAAAGATAGAATATGACTTTCTATCCTTGGTGATGAAGAACCTCGATTGTCAAGCTTATTTGACAAGCTTCAATACACTGTCTCGGCTGGTTCCCTACCTGGTAACCCCGGAGCCCAAAAGAATCGCTCGCTTTATTGGTGGTTTGGAACCCGAGATCAAGTCCAGTGTAAAAGCTTCTCGGCCAGTTACCTTCAGGTCTGTAACTGACCTTTCCTTATCCCTCACTCTTGATGCGGTCCGGCAGAGATCGCAGAGGAATAAGGCGGCCGAGAAGAGGAAGCATGAAGATGATGGTTCGCGTAAGTCGAACAAGAAGCACCGTGGGAGCGGTGATCACAAGAAGGGATCGGATTCGAAGAAAGAGGGGCATCGTTCTAGAGAGAAGCCCACATGCAAAACTTGCAAGAAACAGCACTTTGGAAAGTGCAGACTCGAATCAAGCTCGAATAACGAGTCAAGGTCTTTTGCTTGTGGTTTGTGCAAGTCCAAGGAACACAAAACCTTGGATTGCAAGAAGATGAAAGATGCAACGTGCTACCGTTGCAACGAAAAGGGCCACATAAAGACTAACTGCCCTAAGTATAACAAGAAGCCTGAGGAGGCTAAGAAGACTAATGCCAGAGTCTTCAGGATGGATGCGAAGGAGGCTGTGCAGGATGATAACGTCATAACAGGTACTTTCCTTGTAAATGATGTCTTTGCAAGAGTACTTTTTGATTCAGGCGCAGATAAGTCCTTCGTAGATCATAAATTTTGTGAATTGTTGAAATTACCTGTCAAAACCCTAAAAGTGAATTATGAGGTAGAGTTAGCAGATGGTACCATTGAAACCGTCTCTACTGTGTTAGATGGATGTGTTATATCCATTAAGAACCATTCTTTTCCTCTATCTCTACTTCCCTTTAAACTAGCTGGTTTTGACATAGTTCTGGGTATGGATTGGTTATCTCATAACCAGGCCCAAATAGTCTGTAACATGAAGCAAGTAGTGATAAAGACTCTGTCTGGTGAGTCACTTACCATTCGGGGAGATACCCAGTATGGACTACCTGAGCACGTGACTATGCTCAAGGCTTCCAAGTGTTTGAAGAAGGGGTGTGTTATCTACATGGCACAGGTGATTATTGATGAGCCCAAACCGAAGTTAGAAGACATCCCCGTCATCTCGGAATACCCAGAAGTGTTTCCTGAAGATCTACTTGGTTTACCACCAGATAGGCAAGTTGAATTCAGGATAGACATCATCCCCGGAGCGGCACCAGTTGCTAGGGCACCATACAGATTGGCACCCACTGAAATGAAGGAGTTGCGGACGCAGCTAGATGAATTGCTGGCTAAGGGTTTCATTCGACCTAGTTCATCTCCTTGGGGAGCGCCAATCCTGTTTGTCAAGAAGAAGGATGGATCGATGCGTCTATGCATCGACTATCGCGAGCTTAATAAAGTCACGATCAAGAATAGATATCCATTGCCCAGGATCGACGATTTGTTCGATCAGCTTCAAGGGGCAAGTTACTTTTCAAAGATTGATCTGAGGTCAGGCTACCATCAGTTGAAGGTTAAGGACGAAGACGTTCACAAGACTGCATTTAGGACTCGTTACGGTCACTACGAGTTCCTAGTGATGCCTTTTGGGCTCACTAATGCACCAGCCGCGTTCATGGATCTCATGAATCGCGTCTGCAAACCTTACTTAGATAAATTTGTTATCGTTTTCATCGATGACATCCTGATTTATTCTAAAAATCAAGCTGACCATGAGAAACACCTACGTTGTATTCTCAAACTCCTACATCGGGAGAAGCTCTACGCCAAATTCTCTAAGTGTGAATTTTGGCTACGAGAAGTCCAATTTCTTGGACACGTGGTCAGTGAGCGTGGTATCCAGGTGGATCCCGCTAAAGTTGAAGCTGTTATGAATTGGCAAGAGCCAAAGACACCTACGGAGATTCGTAGCTTCCTGGGTTTGGCAGGATATTACAGGCGCTTCATTGAAAATTTTTCAAGGATTGCTGCACCCCTAACTTCCTTGACCAAGAAGAAAGTAAAGTTCGTTTGGGGCCCTAAGCAGCAAGAGTCCTTCGATGTTCTGAGACAAAAGTTGAGCAACGCTCCTGTGCTCACCTTACCTGAAGGCGCTGAAGAATTTGTAGTTTATTGTGATGCATCACACACTGGCATGGGGTGTGTGCTTATGCAGAAAGGCAAGGTGATTGCCTATGCATCACGGCAGTTAAAGGTGCACGAAAAGAATTACACCACCCATGACTTGGAATTGGGTGCCGTTGTGTTCGCACTAAAACTTTGGAGGCATTATCTTTATGGAATCAAGTTTGTGATCTTTTCTGATCACAAGAGCCTCCAGCATCTGTTTAATCAGAAAGAATTAAACATGAGGCAACACCGTTGGATGGAAACCTTGAATGACTATGATTGTGAAATCAAGTATCATCCTGGCAAAGCGAATGTAGTCGCTGACGCCTTGAGCAGAAAGGAAAGGGTTAAACCCATTCGAATTAACGCCAAGCGTATGGAGATAAAGAACAGCTTGATAGAAAGGGTGTTAGCTGCATAGAAGGAAGCTGTGTTGGAAGCTAACTATCCTAATGAAAAGTTAGGAGTAACTGAGGAGCAGTTAACTCTTAGCAAGGACGGAATTTTACGGTTAAACGGACGAATATGGGTTCCAATTTTTGGAGGACTCCGTGATGTCATCCTCCAAGAAGCCCATAGTTCCAAATACTCCGTTCATCCTGGAGCTGATAAGATGTACCAGGATTTAAAGGGAAATTATTGGTGGATAGGCTTGAAAAAGTCTGTAGCCGCCCATGTAGCAAAATGCTTGACATGTGCGCAAGTCAAAGCCGAGCATCAGAAACCGTCAGGTTTGCTACAACAGCCTGAACTTCCTACGTGGAAGTGGGAGATGGTAACTATGGATTTTATTACCAAGTTACCCAAGACAAGGAAAGGAAATGATACGATATGGGTTATAGTTGACCGACTGACTAAGTCAGCTCATTTCTTACCCATCAAGGAGACTTATAGCTCCGATATGTTAGCCTAGTTATACGTTGATAAGATTGTAGCCTTACACGGCATACCTGTAGCTATTATCTCTGATAGAGATACTAGGTACACGTCACATTTTTGGAAGAGCTTCCAGCAATCTTTGGGCACACGTTTGAACTTTAGTACGGCTTACCATCCTCAGACTGACGGTCAGAGTGAGCGTACTATTCAAACGTTGGAAGACATGCTACGTGCATGTGCGATCGAATTGGAAGGTAGCTGGGATAAAAACCTACCATTGATCGAATTCTCCTACAACAATAGCTACCATACCAGCATAAAGGCTGCGCCTTTTGAGGCATTATACGGTAGAAAGTGTAGATCGCCAGTTTGTTGGGCGGAAGTTGGAGAAGTCCAGTTATCAGGACCAGAGATCGTGTTCGAAACGACGGATAAAGTTGTCCAAATTCGTAACAATCTCCAAGCTGCCCGGAATAGGCAGAAAAGTTACGCGGATCCAAGTCGTAAGGATTTTCACTTCGAAGTAGGTGACAAAGTCCTACTTAAAGTGTCACCATGGAAAGGGGTGATGCGATTTGGTAAGAAAGGCAAACTAAGCCCGAGATACATAGGACCTTTCGAGGTTATCGAACGTGTCGGGTCAGTTTCCTACAAGTTGAACTTACCAGAAGAGCTCAGTGGAATTCACAATGTGTTCCACATCTGCAATCTAAAGAAGTGTTCCGCTGACGATTCACATGTCATGCCACATACAGATGTGCAAATAGATAAGAGCTTAACGTTTGTGGAAAAACCTTTGTCGATTGAAGATCGACAGGTAAGGAAGCTTCGAAGAAAGCATATACCTTTTGTAAAGGTCAAATGGGATGCCCGTAGGGGTCCCGAATACACGTGGGAGGTTGAATCCACGATGAAAGAAAAGTACCCTTACTTATTTCAGTAAATCTCGGGTCGAGATTTATTTTAAGGGGGTGAGGATGTAACACCTCGGAAATTCACGTCCTATAATATGTTGACACGTGTCATAAAGTTTAAACGTGTGAAAGAAATATTATGGAAGGACTAAAGTTGACAAACGTGGAAAGTATGTAAATATACGTATTCTAAGTGTCAACTGTGAATAAATATATTGTATTTAACCCTACACGATGCTCATACCTTCAAACGAATAAATCATGGATCATACGAAGCTAAATGTGAGTGATTTCAAACTACAGGGACCAAATGTGTCAACATGTTTAAATTTATACCTCTGAGTGACCTTTTGACAAACCCGAAGCTTTGTAAATATTAATTATGCTCACGAGAATACACGATTTAAATTTCATAAAGTTTCGTTAACGTATGAGAAAGATATGATCAAATTCGTGTGCGAAGCGTTAAAACGTAAACGTCGAAAGTTAGGACTTTTCGGGTGAAAATAAAGTTACCCGGGGACTTGGCAAAGTGGGTATATGGTTTAAGGCCTTAGTAGATCAATTGTGGAGGTTTAAAGTGCAATAAATCAGTAACCATTCGAGTTTTGAACGGACAAGGGCTGAATCGCAAACAAAATCAACAATCTGATCTGTTCGGGGGGGTCGCGCTGCGCGACGGTACCCTCGCGCTACGCGAGGGTGTGCCCAGCTCCGAAAAAAACGCTGGTGGTCTGCCAATGCGTATTTTCGCGACCTCAACTCGTTTTTCCACTTCTCCTGGCCCCTAAAACGTCCCCTAAGCCCCTAGGACACATGTCAATCGATTGTGGGCACTCCTAGACTCAGTTGTCAAAGAATTATGGTGTGTCGAACCATTATAAATAGCCTTCCAAGTTCACCATTTTTCTCACACCTTCATTTGATCATCTGGAGCCTTTCTGGAGCTAAGGAACTCTCCCAACTGATCATAAGTCGTGCATAGGACCCTTGTAAGTGTTCTAATCCTTTCTTGTTTGGGTTTAGCTTAGTTAATTAGCTAAAAGTCAAACCGTCGTAATTACGGTTTGACTTCGAGATTAGTCACTAATGACTCAGTCTTATCTCGAATTAAAAGTAGTTTTAGAATGGTATTTATGTGGGTAATAAAACCCCAAAAGGGTTTCCCCTGATCACCATCCTAAGCAGGTTAAATGTCGGGTCAAACATATACTTAAAAAGTCAACAGAATTCTTAAAAGGTCATTTATGCAAAATTAGCTATCTAGACCATGTATAACCTGTTTGATTATTGTTATAACTTAGTAATTAGTGTAAGAACATGTCCAAACCTGTTCAACCCGACTATTTCCTGTTTAGACCCGGTTCGGAACCGAAAGTCACATAGTTTGACTTTCACTTTGACTTTCAGTTCTGACCCGTTTAGGCATATTTTAGAAATGCCTCAGAGCTTTAATTGGACTAGAATACATGTTAGAACAACCCTCTGTGATTATACACCTTGGTTCACTAGTTATCCAATTAATATGCATATTTCCGTTAATTGCTCATACGTTGACCGTTATGCCCTTATTACCTTAAAACATGATTTATGAAAATGTAAAAGTGTAGCAACCTTGAATATTGATATATAAACTTGTATGCAAAATTTGACATCAGTTTGACTTGTAGATTAAGAGTTATGCTCATTAGCGTAATTACGGTGCTTTATGTTAATAAAATGGCGTAATTAGCATATAGCCTAATTAAACATACTTTTTGGTATCAAACGAATTACCCACTGATGTAATATATTATTTTGGGAATTTTAAAGATTTTTAATTAATTTTAGGCTGAGCATAACTCATAGTCGTAGGCTTAATTCGGTAATTGTCGGTTTTGCCCTTACGGGCCATAAAATGAGTTTTACACATCTAAACGACTCAAAACCTTTTGCCACTGATTGATTATGATAAATAAATTATTTTAAGTCTTTTGGAAATATAAAAATATCAGATTTAAGTATCAAACCCGGTAATGGCCTTTAATCGCCTTATTTAGCGTTATTAGCGCATAGTATGTTTTAAAATCATATTGGACATACCCGGGTTGATACCTACTGATATAAGAAGCAAATTATCATATTATAACAGTAAGAAAAAGTTGATAAACTCAGACTTCAGTTTTGAGCTTGTCGGCTTATGTGAAATTACCAAAATACCCCTACGGGGCATAGTTTGGTTAAATTTGATAAATTTCACATACATGCCTTAGCCTACTGTTATAACCCATCAAAATGAGTATGTTTTCTGTTTACATCAGACCTGTAACTCAGTTAAACAATTAAACTCTTTTACAAACTTTAAAATGACCAAACTACCCCTACGGGGCATAGTTTGTGTTTAAATTAGTTCGGGGCATAACGAAAGACATCCTACTGATGTTACAACATATTTGAAGCATATTAACTTAGGAAACCTGTATATGGCTCTTACGGATACCCGTTACGCATACTACGCGTTCGGCTCGGTTTATGTAACAAGTTTACATAAATTAGCCGAAACGGGTCAAACCTTATCGGTTTTATCTCAAAATCCAGAATGTGAATAATGAACCCATATTAAACAAGTCTTCAAACTTGTCGGGTCTGAATCACATTCTATCCGGTCTTCGCTTAATCGTGCGTACGAACCGTATCTTGAAACTAGCCGGTCTAAGCTTAAGCTTAATAAAAGACCCGTTAGAATTCTAATAGGTTATATTAAACCTTCGTTCCAGATTAGGAGAGACAGTAAAAGCTACGTGCATACTACTTATTGTGAATTATACTTGCATCAGGTAAATACCTTTAACTTATTTTTCCTATACGGGCTTGGGTTACGGTACATAGCGTACCGCTTGATCGGGCATCAAATCTCCACGCTTAGTGGGTAGTTGAATAATTTGATCGGCTCGTTTTAAACAGATGTGTTTACTTTACAGCCTTTGGGGGGTTAATGACCATGTCCCGGATATCCCTGGCATCATCTTACGAGATGGCCACGACCTGAGCACGGGGTGTAGGCGTACTCCCGTGTATAACTCACTTAAAGTGGTGTGTCTATTGATCTTTAACCCGGATACGTTCCGGGCTACTGAACGCATAAGTAACATGTAAATCGTTCACAAGATTATTATATTATTAAAATAATTCTCCCAAGTTAAATAAAATGATTTATGCCACGTGCATCCAAACAAATTTTCAATCATTTTCTAAAATGAGTCAGTTGAATGTATTTACCAGTGTAAACTGACGTATTTTCCCAAAAAGACTGAATGCAGGTACTAAACGTAATTGGCTGGATTGTCTCCTAAGCATCAATAAAAGTCTCGCAAGCTTAGGATGCCAGAAGTCTGTTGAACAATTAAATGTTATTTCGTTTCGATCCGTACTGTGGATAAACACCGGATAATTGTGACTTTGTTTACAATAAATAAATTCGGTTGTATCTTATTTTAAATTTGCTTCCGCTGTGCATTATTATATTGTGTTGTTTGACTATTACGTTGCCAACCACGTCACGATACTCCCCCACCGGGCCCGCCGGTGACACGTGGAAATCGGGGTGTGACACTAGGGATCACATCTCTTTACTTCACGTGTTCACTGAACATGTGTCGCGCATACTCTACAACGCAGTCTAGTGGTTAAGTGTGATCATAGTGTTGATAGTTACTTGCATCGCCCGTTACGTGTTACATGCTGGTTATGCGTAAACGCTTTCTCTACTATATGCTATGAAAAAATGTGTACACACCTTTACATTTTATCTATTGACTTTATTTTAACGTACGTGACAGGTTGATAGGATGCTATGCTTGCTGTGATAAATCAAGTAGGAAGTCTTGAAACTCCACTAAATAAATCTGAGTTGTCGGAACATTATTTGTTTTTGAGACACGCTATCTGTAATGACTGTTATTACTTTATATATTAGTAGTATGGGATATTAACATTAAACATATTGTCGTTAATAGCAGTTATGGATTCTCTTGGACAATCTGTTTCGCTTAGTGCCACGCCCCGATGTTTCCGCCATCGGTTGGGGTGTGACAGATTGGTATCAGAGCCATAACTATAGGGAATTAGGTCGAGTCTTAGGAGTGACCTAGTCTATAGTCTAAGTACCAACAGACCATCCGTACAAACCCAGTAGGGGTTTCGTACGAGCACACATTGATACTCGCAAAACTACATCTTTGTGCGAACACCGCATACTAGAGCTTCACACGAAGGCGACCTTTCCTAAGGTCGAGAATGCACTATTGCCTTTCCTAAGGTCAAAAACGCACTATTGCCTTTCCTAAGGCTAACACAATACACACGTTTTCAAAAACACTCGCATAACACAAATGAGTGATTTTGTCGAGACTAGGTGGGAAAACCAAGATCTCTCGAAAAGATCACTCACTCCACATGTATTTTCACTCTCAGCACGAGAAACTTCGTTGAGTTAGGAGTGACATCCATACCTCAACAGGAAATTCCCCATCTCTATCTCGTGGTTTTGCCACACTTTTAGGGACGAAGTTGTTAAGTTAGGGGTGAAACCCGAATCTTAATAACCTGTTCCACTCCTACTTTGATTTTACAAAACTCTCACCAAAGTATCAATTGTTCTGACAACTCGAGTCACATAGTAACTGGAAGGATGAGTGCCGTTCATCGTATTTTGGCGAGAACACAGTCTATTAGCCCAAAGCGTGCACTCAAGGTCGTTGTGAATAATCGAATCACTTTGGGTAGTCGATGTCTAACACCCAGGACGCTCTGATTCTGAGCCCGCAGCCGCTTATTTTATGAGTTATTGATTTTATGTGTTTATATGTTTATATCCTTCGATTCTGGAGATTTCATCGCTTTTCGCTCATCGCTTTACTAAACGCGCATAACTCGCACAGCTTTCGAATCTAAAAAACTAATCACAACACAAACTATGAACTCTCGCAACACTCCCCGCTTATGATACTCGCTATACTACTCACAACGCAACTCACTACGCTACTCGCAATCGCTCACAATTCTCGAACGCGCATCGCAACTTTGAAAGATAGGTGAATAAGTGCGAAATATGTAGGTGAATACATGCAAAATATAGGTGAATACGTGCAAAATATGTTGGTGCATCCGTCTGTCGCCTACGTCTTGTATCGAGTCTTGTATAGAATTAGGGCATGAGAATCAAAATAGTGATTTTTAGAGGTGACTCCGCTCGAAATTTTCGAGCTAAATCACATAATTTTCTGATTCCGCTCGAAATGTTAAATCCTGATTCCGCTCGAAATTGTAAAGTCTGATTCCGCTCGAAATGACACATTGTCATTTGGAGCTAAATCAGAACACCTATAAATAGGTCATTTGGGGCGAAATCAGTGAGAGGTGTGTGTGTTGTCTTCCGGTGATCCACGAAGTGCTGCCGAAGTGTTGGCGTGATTGTAATCAGCATTTTTATCAATAATATCAACAAGTTTAAAGTGAATACGGCTGAATTTGTACCGAAACACTTGTTTCCGCCTCTTGTTTTGGTGAAAAACTCTTCTGACCGACTCGTTCGGATCCGAAATTGATCCTACAAAATATGTGCTTACGTGGATTATGTGCTCCTACGTGCTTATGTGCTTATGTGCCTATGTGATTTATGTGCCTACATGACTATGTGTTTATGTGCCTATGTGTTCCTGAGCTTTACGTGATGGAGGATGATTGTAAAACGCTAAGCTTTACAAAACTAAGCCCGATATAATCGAATCTCATCTAAATCATATGACGATGTCTGCTGCAGACGATATCTGCTGCAGACAATGTCTTCCCATGGTTCTCACACTCGCTGAAATGCTCAGAGGAGCAAGACTGACAAGCGTAACGCTTCTCTCGTCGCCAAGGAAATGGCTAAAGTCATACCTCAGATCATCAGTGAGATCAACGAGGTCAGCAGCAAATCGTCTGTCGAATCAAAGAGCGACTCTATGAAAGCTCCTTTTAGCTTCAAACAATTCAAGGCATGCGGTCCTGCTAACTTCACTGGTGAAGATGGACCCAGTGCCATGTCGTTTCTATTCCAACTACAACAACTACGGGCATTTCACTGCTCACTGCCATTCAGGCCCGCGTTAACAAGTTGTTTAAGCTTCGCGCCGCCAACTCAACCTCTTGCTATCCAGGGTAACCAAGAATCTCCTACGCCCGGTGTTCATGCATGAGCCTGCAACTCTTGCGGTGACCCTAATCATTTTGCTAATGTCTTCCCGAATCGCGTTGTGAAACAAGAACCACAGCAGCAGCAACAACAACAGCAACAGCAGTAGCAACAACAACCACAACAAGCTGCATGCGGAAGAACTTTCAACATCAATGTCTACTAGGCTCAGACTGACAACAACGTTGTCAATAGTACGTTCCTTGTTAACGGTATTTATGCTTTGTGTTTATTTGATACTGGAGCTGATAACTGTTTTGTGTCGTTTGAATCCGAAAAGCTCCTAAACCGTAAACGTGCTAACCTGCCAACGACGTTCGACGTAGAAATTGCCACTGAAAGAACCGTCACCGTCAGTTCTGTTCTCCGTGATTGTACTCTCGAACTCAACAATCACGTTTTCCTAATCGACCTCATGCTGAAATCGTTTGTTTCGAAAAGATGATTAGTTTCTCTATTTCAAACGGTGTTCAACTATGTGTCTATGGTGAAGTATCCTCGAAAGAACTAAAACTTATGTCATGCATTCAAGCAAGCAAGTATCTTCGAAAGAAATACATGGCTTTTTTGGCTCACATTGTAGTAGTGGAGAAGGAAAAAAAGCCGATGGAAAAGGTACTTGTGGTTCGTGATTTTTCTAATGTCTTTCCGGACGATTTACCAGGTCTACCCCCGACTCGTGATATCGACTATCGTATCGACCTCATTCCTGGAGGTAATCATGTCGCTAAAGCCCCTTATCGCCTCGCACCGTCTGAAATGCGTGAACTTTCTAGTCAACTTCGGGAATTACTTGATAAAGGCTCCATATGCCCTAGCACATCTCCATGGGGCGCACCTGTCCTCTTCGTGAAAAAGAAGGATGGATCGTTCTGAATATGCATTGATTATAGGGAACTCAACAAGCTCACTGTCAAGAATCGCTACCCTCCACATCGAATCGATGACTCATTTGATCAACTACAAGGTGCTACGTGTTTTTCTAAGATCGATCTACGCTCTGGTTATCATCAACTATGAATTCAGGAGGAAGATATCCCTAAAACCACTTTTCGTACCCGCTATGGCCATTAACAAGGAACGTACCCGCGGGTGCGTTTCTCTATTTCGAACGCACTGTCAACCGAACGGTCAGCCGTCCGATCGAACTACCATCCGATCGACCAGCTGTCCGACCCTCCAACACTTATTTTCCGTTTTAGGTTTCACTTATCGTTATGCTATCAAATCTATTCAGGCTAACCGTACTCGCTAAGCGCTCCCTTCAATCCATCAATCGCTGTGAGTATACTCGATCCCTTTTTGCTTTAAACACTTTTGGGTGTTACATACGTTACGAATATTCAAACTACAACTATCACACTACTCAAACAATTTGAACGCTAACCGTTAATGCATGTTATACGTGGCTTATGAATGCTTGTTTGTTATGTTTACGCATGGAATGCTGTCTGCCTGCCTTAGCAACGATAGTACTATAGTTTGGACTCAGCACCCGTTCACACGGGGGTTGTTAAGGATCTTTTACTTGCATGGATTACGGTGGTAATCATGTATTGCGAACTGCCTTGGGCAGTCAACCCGCAGTCATTGGTATCGATGGATCTATGTCGATAACTAACGTGCTTCATTTCACTATGTGTATGTGCTGGTTACGCGTAAATGAATTCGAACTCTATATGCTATTATCAAACTTGTATACTCACCTTTACATTATATGTATTGACTTTTATTTTAAGGTATGTGACAGGTGCTTAGGACGCACACTTGGTAGGAATTTGAAGCTAGAATAAAGCTTTAGAGCCCAACAAATAGTTGTCTGTAGTGGTCAAACTAAGGGTCTCTAGAAGCAGATAAACAATTGCTCCATTTTGAAATCTGAGTTGTCGGAACAGAATATTTGCCTAGTTTTTGTCTGTAATAATTGTTGTACTGTTTAAGATACGGTATGGGACATATTATTTTTAATTAAATAGTATTGATAATTGTTATGGAAACTTCTGGACAATCTGTTTCGCTCAGTGCCATGCCCCGATGATTCCGCCATCGGTTGGGGTGTGACAGATTGGTATCAGAGCCATAACTATAGGGAACTAGGCAAGACTCGACCTAGTCCGCGTCGAAGTCTTAGAAACCTAGACTATAGTTAAGAACCAACAGACCGACTTGTGCGTATCCGTTAGGGAATATGCATGAGCTCACTACTAACACCCACTATTCTCGCTTATTCTACACTATCACCACGCTTGAATTTTCAATTATGAATGGGCAATAAAAGTCGAGAATAGGTGTGAAAACCGCGAACTCTCGACTAAAGTTGCTTCATCCACCCGCATTTTAACTACAAACGAGGGGAATTATGCCAAATTAGGAGTGAAGTCCATATTTTGATGAATAATCTCCTCAATTTTATTAAAAACAGGGATGAAGTTGTTAAGCCAGGGGTGAAACCCTAACCTAGACGACTTGTTCCGCACCTTTTACAAAACTCCCACCAAAGTCTCGACAAACTCCAACGACCGAAGTCACGATATGACTAACGAGATGCGTGCCAATTGCCCAAGAATCGAGGCAAAAGGCACAGTCCTGAAGGTTAAATGTGCGCAACGGGTCCGTGTGAGTAGTTGAATCACTTTGGTTAGTCGAAGTCTACTAGCCGCAGACAATCTTTTTCTCGAATTTTATGTGTTTCGATTTTGAGCCCGCAACTGCTGACTTTGATAATTCGTCGATTTTATGAGTTTATATGTGTTTTACCTGTCTATGTGTTTAAATTTTTGGGGACTTACTCGATTTTGCTTTCACTTAGATCGACACATACGACTCACATTGCTTTTCTATCTCAAACCGCTAACAAATCATTGGATGGTGGACAACCTTAGGCTACGGTACGCTATTCGGTATACTAAAACGCGATCGCTATGGTCGAACGATCGCAAGGTTTGAATGATAGGTTTATGTATTCTGACCGCCTCTTGTGTGAGAATGCTTCTTTGCTCTACGTGCTTAGGTATTACGTGATTATGTGCTCTACGTGCTTATGTGATTTGTGCTCTATGTGTTATGTGGATACGTAAATGTACGTGTTACTGAGCTTTAGTAAGTAGTAAACGTGTGAGGTAAGATTCGAATACAATGTGTAGAGTTCCGTGGCGATGTCTATTGCAGACAATGTCTTCTGGATCCCGTCATGCACTTTCTCGTCAAGAAAAGAGAGACAGATGTCTTGCTTCCATCATCGCTAAAAGCGTAGCAAAGGCTATGAGTGATGTCTATGAGAATGCCAGCAAATCGTTTAAGGAATCAAGAACCGACGCTCCCAAAGTTGCCGCAAGGCCTTTCAGCTTCAAGCAATTCAAGTCTTGTGGGCCAAAAGAATTCACTGGCGAAGGAGGTCCTACTGCATTATTTCACTGGTTTGATTCCATTGAGGTTACTCTGCGACAAAGTGGTTGCCCTGATGACCTCCGTACTCTGAATGCTACCGGCGTTTTCCAGTCCCGTGCACTAGACTGGTGGACGGCCGAGAGGAACAAGCGAGGGAACGATGCAGCCTACGATCTGTCATGGGACGAGCTCAAGGAAGTTATGCTAGAGGAATTCTGCCCTCCTCACGAATGTCAAAAGCTAGAAGATGAATTTTGGCACATACAGCAGAAGGATGGTGACAATGCTGGTCTCACTGCTCGTTTCAAACAGCTCAGCATTATATGTCCCGATCAAGTCAAGACTCCTGACATGGCAATCAAGAAGTACATCCGGGCCCTGCCCGACTGCGTTGCTGATTTCGTGCAAGCGGCTAAGACTACGATGATCGAGGAAACTTATCTGCTGGCCGCTGAAGTCAACGACAAGCGGGTTAAGGCTGGTGTCTGGGATAAGACTTCGAAGCATCTGCATCAAGCTACCGCTACCGCACCAACTGCTGAACCCACCTCATCAAGCAACAAGAGGAAGAACAAGAGAAAGAACAGCTCCAGCAACAAGAACTGTGCGATCACTGTTGCACCAGTTCAATCTGTACCAGCCCAACAGCGTCAAGTAGCGGTGCCTGTGGCTAATGCACCACCTGCAAAGCGTGCATACACTGGGCCACACCCGCTCTGCCCTACTTGCACCTACCACCACCCAACTGCCATTGCTTGCCGTTATTGTGCTCATTGCAACGTATACGGCCATTTTACTGCTAACTGCCGCATCCGACAAGCTCCTGCTCATCAAGCTCTGCTCACTGCCCCACAGGGTCAACAAGCTCCTCCGGCACCCGCAGTCAAATCCAGAGCCTGCTTCGCATGTGGCGACCCGAACCATTTCGCCAACATGTGCCCAAACAGGGTTGTGAAGCAAGAGCCTCAGCAACAGCAGCCACAGCAGCAACAATAACAGCAGCAGCAACAACAGACCGCACGCGCCAGAACTTTCAACCTCAACGTGCGTCAAGCCCAGGCCGACAACAATGTGTTCAATGGTACGTTCCTTGTGAATGGTATTTATGCTTCATGTTTGTTTGATACTGGAGCGGATAATTGCTTTGTGTCATTTGAATTCGAGTAACTCCTTAGTCATAAACGCTCCACACTCTCCTCGACATTCGATGTTGAAGTCGCTACCGGAAGAACCGTCGCCGTTAATTCTGTCATCCGTGATTGTACTCTTGAGCTCAACAATCACATCTTCCCAATTGACCTTATTCCGATGCAACTCGGAAGTTTTGACATCATAGTAGGCATGGGTTTCTTCGAGAAAACCATGCTGAAGTTGTGTGCTTCGACAAGATGATTCGATTCTCGCTCGTAAATGGTGACTTATTATGTGTATAAGGTGATACTACTTCGAAGAGTCTCAAGCTTATGTCATGCGCGCAAGCTAGCAAGTATCTCCGCAAGGAATACAGAGCTTTCTTGGCTAACATTGTAGTAGCGGAGAAGGAAAAGAAAGAGAAGAAGGAAGTAAAAGACGTTCCTGTGGTTCGAGAATTTCCTAATGTTTTTCCAGAGGATTTTCCCGGACTACCGTCAAGTCGCGATAGCGACTTCCGTATCGACCTCATTCCTGGAGCCAATCCTATTGCCAAAGCTCCTTATCGACTTGCGCCGTCCGAAATGCGTGAACTCTCAACCCAACTCCAGGAATTACTTGAGAAGGGTTTCATTCGCCCGAGCACCTCTCCTTGGGGCGCGCCAGTCCTTTTCGTCAAAAAGAAGGATGGGTCGTTCAGGATGTGCATCGACTATTGGGAATTGAATAAGTTAACTATCAAGAACCGCTATCCCCTGCCTCGCATCGACGATTTGTTTGATCAACTAGAAGGCGTTACGTGTTTCTCAAAGATCGGCCTACGTTCAGGATATCATCAGCTACGTATTCAAGAGGAGGATATACCTAAAACCGCGTTTCGCACCCGATACGGTCATTACGAATTCGTTGTTATGCCTTTTGGTTAAACCAACGCACCAGCGGTTTTCATGGATCTGATGAATCGCGTGTGTAAACCATATCTCGACCGTTTCGTCATCGTATTCATTGACGAAGTCTTGATTTATTCCAAATCGAAGACCGAACATGCGCAACATCTACGTTTGGTTCTCGAGTTACTCCAGGGGAACCAACTCTATGCCAAGTTCTCTAAGTGTGAATTCTGGTTGGAGGAAGTTCAGTTTCTGGGTCACATTGTTAATAGTCAAGGCATTCACGTTGACCCTACGAAGATTGAAGCTGTCAAGGGTTGGGTTACGCCTAAGAACCCGTCTGAAGTCCGCTCTTTTCTCGGACTAGCGGGCTATTATCAATGATTTATCGAGGGATTCTCAAAGATCGCTGTACCACTTACCTTTCTCACGCATAAAGACAAACCTTTTGTTTGGGGAGCCAAACAAGAGTCTGCCTTTCGAACCCTCAAGCACATGCTTTGCAACGCTCCTGTTCTCACATTTCCCGACGGAAACAATGATTTCATTGTTTATTGTGATGCTTCCAACCTTGGTCTTGGTTGTGTTCTCATGTAACGGGACAAGGTTATAGCTTACGCATCTCGTCAGCTCAAAATCTACGAGAAGTACTATACAACCCATGATCTCGAGCTAGGCGCGGTTGTTTTTGCATTAAAGATTTGGCGACACTACCTGTATGGTACCAAGTGTACGATCTTCACCGATTATAGGAGCCAGCAACACATCTTTAATCAGAAGGAACTTAATATGCGTCAACGCCGATGGGTAGAACTTCTCAACGATTACGACTGTGAGATTCGTTATCACCCAGGCAAGGCAAATGTTGTCACCGACGCACTTAGCAGACGCAGCTATCTGCTTAGCACCCGTAATGTTCAAGCCCAACATGATCTCGAAACCCTCATCCATGACGCTCAACATGCATGTTTTAACGAACGCACCCTGAAGAGAGAACGAATCTACCACGATGGAGCCCAGTTGGTGAGCAAATGGAACGAGATATTTCACGTTTTAGACCGAGTTTGGATTCCCAAGCAAACCAATTTGCGGCAAATTCTAATGGACGAAGCCCACAAATCCCGGTATTCTATTCACCCAGGTGCCGACAAAATGTACCAGGATCTTCGCTATAAGTACTGGTGGCCGGGTATGAAAAGGGATATCTCTCTCTACGTCGGAAAATGCCTAACTTGTGATAGAATCAAGGTCGAACATCAAAGACACTCTGGCTTACTCAAACAACCACCAATTCCCATGTGGAAGTGGGAAAGTATAGCCATGGACTTCATAACCAAACTACCGCACACGTCATCAGGTCACGACAGCATATGGGTTGTTGTCGACTTTTTGACTAAATCAGCTCACTTTCTGCCGATACAAGAAGACTACAAGGTAGAACGATTAGCCCGAATCTACACCGACGAGATCATTTGTAATCATGGGACGCCTCGTGACATCATCTCTGATCGTGATGCTCGGTTTACCTCGCGACTGTGGGAAACGTTTCAAACGGCACTCGGTACAACGCTTAATCTAAGTACCGCTTTCCACCCTCAAACCGACGGTCAGACTGAAAGAACGATCCGTACTCTTGAAGACATGCTCCATTCGTGTGTCTTAGACTTCGGTGGTAATTGGGATAAATACCTGCCATTGGTCGAATTCTCGTATAACAACAGCTATCAATCTAGCATCCAAATGGCACCATTCGAGGCATTATACGAAAGAAGATGCCGGTCGCCTATTGTGTGGCACGAGATCGGTCACTCGCAACTAACCGGTCCGGAGCTACTACAAGAAACGACAGACAAAATTTTCCAAATTCGGGACAACCTAGTGAAAGCTCGGGATCGACAGAAAAGTTACGCCGACAAGAAACGCAAGCCCCGGGAATTTGACGTTGGTGACCACGTACTCCTAAAGGTATCACCTTGGAAGGGTGTGGTTCGATTCAGCAAGAAGGGAAAGCTCGCTCCTCGATATGTTGGACCTTTTAAGATTCTGGAAAGGATCGGAAAAGTCGCCTACAGACTCAAACTACCGGAGGAACTTAGTAATGTCCACCCGACTTTCCACGTGTCAAACCTCCGAAAGTGCCTAGCCAACCACGACTTACACGTTCCTCTAGACGATCTACAAGTGAACGAAACATTACACTTCGTGGAAAAGCCTGTCGAAATCATGGATTGCCAAACCAAGCAACTCCGACGCTCTCGCATTCCGATTGTGAAAGTCCGATGGGAAGGCAAACGAGGCGCAGAGTTCACTTGGGAACTCGAAAGCGACATGAAGGATAAGTACCCGCAGCTGTTTAAAGAGAAAGTCTAGAAAGAGAAAGTTCTCAAACGTGATTCACGGTGATGTACAACTTCCAGCTTAATTTCGGGACGAAATTCCCTAAACAAGGGGAGGCTGTAACACCCCGTGTTTTCACAAGTCGAAGTCAAACCAAGGTCAATGTCAACGACCGATTTCGCGCAACTTGACTTGTAGAAATTACTTTAGTTAATTCGTATTATGTGGAGTAAGTGTTGTTAATGACAATAACCGATGTGTGTTAATCGTTAATCAATCGACTTACGACTGTGAATTATAGGAAGTAACAATGCGATAAAGTTAACTAATCAATAATCAAGCTATGCTAATGGAATCGACTCCAAATCGCAACTCGAGTTACGTATTTTTTTACTTGTTATTATACGTGTGTGTGTGCCTTACGTGTTACCTGTGCATGTTTATTTATGTTGTGTTGTGATAATCAAGCAAAATCAATCGAAACTTGAAATCTAACTCGAAATGCAATCGAACTCGAATCGTGAACGAACTATGATAAATGGTGGAAAATAGATTATGCGAGATATGAGTGTTTGGGACTGAAAGTAATTTGATTAGGAAACCCTATCGTATCGTACCGCTCGTAATCGAAATCGAAACATCAAAAATTGTCGCGCAAAACACTCGAAGGGTGCGACTAATCGATCAGGCTCCCAGCCGATCGAACAGCCAGCCGAACGGACTGCTGTCCGGTCGGACAGGCTGTCCGATCGAGCTGCCTGGCCGATCGGCCGGCACTTACCCCTTTTGGCATCCTATAAATACCCCTGTCATTGTCATTCTTTCCACTTTTGGAAACCTCTGACCGACCAGCACGCTCAGCTCATCTTTTCACAGATTCCTCTCGATTCCGGTAAGTTTTCGTCCTAATTCTTGTACTTTCTTGATCTATACGCACTCCTACACCTTTCAATCTTTCAAATCTTAACTTTTAACCGTGAAATCATCAAGAATCAAGTGTTCTAGGATGATGTCATCATGGGTTCTTGAAGAACTTCATGATTTGGCCTCAATCCACCAAGAATAACTTGGATCTAGCCGATTTCCACATAAACAAACAAGGATCTTTCGTAGATCTAAACATATACACGGTGAAAAGGATTGGAAGATGGATTTTCCAACTTTCTTTCAACCCTTTTCACTCAATAACTTCAAAACCTGTAGAAACGGACCCTGAGCCGGTTTACAAATCACTTCGGTGGTTAGATGCCTCAAGATCCGGATTCTATCAACAAGGTTAACCGATTTCGGGTTGAACGTTAAACTCCGTTCCGAACAGTCCACCGACCGGATTTGGGTGATTCCTGTCCGACCAGGGGAACCAAGTAAGGACGACGGGTCTATGGTTCTACTTGTTGTCAAAATACCTCGATATAACGACAAACAAACCAGAACAGCCAAGTGTTAGACGAATAGGCTGATCAGGTCAGAAAGCTGACCGATCGGACTGCTGTCCGAACGGACAGCCAGCCGATCGGATAGTCAGCCGATCGACCGGCCAGCCGATCGGTTAACACATGGTCCCACTCAATCAACTAACCTATTTTGAAGACTAGTATTGAACGAACTGCCGTTGATCGAACTACTGTCCGATCGGATTACTCTTCGGATCATGAGATACTATGCTTCAATACTTAATCGATTTTTCAACATGTTCAATGCACTAGAAGTGCCACCCGATCGAACAGCCGTCCGATCTGGTGACACCCTGTTGTCCGATCGAACAGCAATTGTGTTATTCGATCGATCAACTATCCGATCCATTGCACCATAACTTTACATTTTCATTTAAATTCTTTGACTAGTTGACCTGTCCGATCGAAAACCTGTCCGATCGAACACCTGTCTGATCCAAAGACTAAACATTGCAATTCACTTGAATGCCTAACCGATCGGGTTGCCGGCCGATCGAACAGTCGTCCGATCGACCGACCTGAAAAAGTAAAGGTACTTCAAAGTTTTCAAATACTACAACGAAAACTTCAAAAGTCAAACCATCATACACAAACACATACTTCTTATAGGAAGAAACAATCCACTCGAACAGCCATCCGATCGGCCTACCGACCGACCGGACAGCGGACCGAACGCACTGTCAACCGAACGGTCAGCCGTCCGATCGAACTACCATCCGATCGACCAGCTGTCCGACCCTCCAACACTTATTTTCCGTTTTACATTTCACTTATCGTTATGATATCAAATCTATTCAGGCTAACCGTACTCGCTAAGCGCTCCCTTCAATCCATCAATCGTTGTGAGTATACTCAATCCCTTTTTGCTTTAAACAATTTTGGGTGTTACATACGTTACGAATATTTAAACTACAACTATCACACTACTCAAACAATTTGAACGCTAACCGTTAATGCATGTTATATGTGGCTTATGAATGCTTGTTTGTTATGTTTACACATGGAATGCTGTCTGCCTACCTTAGCAACGATAGTACTATAGTTTGTACTCAGCACCCGTTCACACGGGGGTTGTTAAGGATCTTTTACTTGCATGGATTATGGTGGTAATCATGTATTGCGAACTCCCTTGGGCAGTCAACCCGCAGTCATTGGTATCGATGGATCTATGTCGATAACTAACGTGCTTCATTTCACTATGTGTACGTGCTGGTTATGCGTAAATGAATTCGAACTCTATATGCTATTATCAAACTTGTATGCTCACCTTTACATTATATGTATTGACTTTTATTTTAACGTATGTGACAGGTGCTTAGGAGGCACACTTGGTTGGAATTTGAAGCTAGAATAAAGCTTTAGAGCCCAACAAATAGTTGTCTGTAGTGGTCAAACTAAGGGTCTCTAGAAGCAGATAAACAATTGCTCCATTTTGAAATCTGAGTTGTCGGAACAGAATATTTGCCTAGTTTTTGTCTGTAATAATTGTTGTACTGTTTAAGATACGGTATGGGACGTATTATTTTAAATTAGATAGTATTGATAATTGTTATGGAAACTTCTGGACAATCTGTTTCGCTCAGTGCCATGCCCCGATGATTCCGCCATCGGTTGGGGTGTGACACCACGATCTCGAACTCGGTGCAGTTGTTTTTGTGTTAAAGATTTGGCGACACTACCTTTATGGTACCAAGTGTACGGTCTTCACAGACCATAAGAGCCTACAACACATCTTGAACCAAAAAGAGCTGAACATGCGTCAATGCAGATGGGTTGAACTTCTCAACGACTACGACTGTGAGATTCGCTACCACCCAGGCAAAGCAAACGTCATTGCCGATGCTCTTAGCCGACGAAGCTATTTGCATAATGTTCGTAATATTCAAGCCCAACACAACCTCGATGCTCTCATTCGCGACGCTCAACACGCTTGTTTTCTCGAAAGCACCTTGAAGGAAGAACGAATCCTTGGAACTGAAAATCAACTTGTGAATAAACCTAATGGTATCTTTCACTACCTCGATCACATTTGGATTCCTAGTCGCAATAATATCCGAGAGATTTTGCTGACAGAAGCCCACAAATCACGATATTACATTCATCCCAGTGCTGACAAGATGTACCAGGACCTCCGTGCCAGGTATTGGTGGCCAGGAATGAAGAAGGATATCACTCTCTATGTTTCGAAATGCCTAACTTGCTCGAAGGTTAAGGCTGAACATCAACGACCCTCTGGCTTACTCGAACAACCCGAGACCCCTACGTGGAAATGGGAGAGTATTGCCATAGACTTCATTACGAAACTCCCTCGCACGCCATCAGGTCACGATAGCATTTGGGTTATCATTGATCATCTTATGAAATCCGCGGACTTTCTATCAATATGAGAAGACTATAAGGTTGAACGATTAGCACGAATCTATACCGATGAAGTCATTTGTCGACATGGGACACCTCGTGACATCATCTCTGACCGCGATGGTCGATTTACTTCGCGTCTCTGGGAGACTTTTCAATCCGCTCTCGTTACTACTCTTAACCTCTGTACCGCTTTTCACCCCCAGACCGACGGTCAGACTGAGCGCACGATCCCCACCCTTGAAGACATGCTTCGTTTGTGCATTATAGATTTTGGTGGTAATTGGGATTCGCATTTACCTTTAGTCAAATTCTCGTACAACAATAGTTATCACGCTAGTATTCAAATGGCACCCTTTTAGGCGTTATATGGAAGGAAATGTCGATCGCCTATTGTATGGCACGAGATCGGAGACGCTCAAATCACCGGTCCTGAGTTATTACAAGAAACGACTGACAAGATCCTCCAGATACGAGACAATCTCTTGAAAGCTCGAATTCATCAGAAGAGTTACGCCGATAAACGCCACAATCCCTTTTAGTTTGAAGTTGGTGATCACGTACTCCTAAAGGTTTCACCTTGGAAGGGGTGATCTGATTTGGCAAGAAAGGAAAGCTAGCGCCACGATACATGGGACCCTTTAAGATTCTGGAAAGAATTGGCAAGGTGGCCTACCGACTCGAATTACAGGAGGAACTAAACAATGTACATTCGACTTTCCACGTCTTGAACCTCAAGAAGCATCTAGCTGAAGGAAACCTGCATGTTCCTCTCGAGGATTTGCAAGAACGAAACTCTACACTTCGTGGAAAATCTAGTAGAAATCATGGATCGAGAAACTAAGAAACTTTGATGCTCTCGCATTCCTATAGTGAAGGTTCGCTGGGAAGGAAAACGTGACGCCGAGTTCACTTGGGAACTCGAAAGTGATATGAAAGCTAAATATCCACAACTCTTTGTTACGCCAAAGCCTTAATTTCAGGACGAAATTCCCTAAAGTAGGGGAGGCTGTAACAAGCCATAACTTGTATCTTTCATTTCTTGCTTAATTAACTTGTACTCTCGAGATTCTGATTATCGCAAAATGGTTTTAACTATATTTTCAAACGCTTTTTAATGCATTTCAATGCTTATTACAATGCTTGTTTAAAACATAGTTATCGCATCTAAACACTATTTATAACGCTTACTATTTGAACGCATTTTATCACATGTTTATACTAAACGCTATCACAACGCAAACGCAATGCAAACTCGAAACGCGGATTTACTTTATGCATTTATGTGATGTGTGTTATTTATGTGATTATTTGTTTAAATGTTATGTGGTTATCAACGCAACGCTTACACGCTCAAATGCTTACTCGCAACTCGATTAAACGCAACGCTTAACGCACGAAACAAAAGTTGGAAAACTAACTCGCATGACACGGCTGTCCGAATGGACATCCGGTCGAATGGACATTCGTCCGGATGACCATTCGATCGGATGGCCATCCAACCAAACACCTCGCACTCTCCACCGACTTAACTCTCCCTCACCCTCTATAAATACCCCCGTACACGTCCCTTTCACTGATTTGACACTCTCATCCGACCACCTACACTCAAGTCACTCTCAAGCACTTTTGATCGCGATTCAAGGCTTTTTGGTAAGCTTTTCTCCTCAAATCTTGTACAATCATTATCACTACACACTCCTACATCATCTTCTCCATCAAAATCACACACAAACACTGATTTTCTTCTCTAAATCACCTGATTTGGACTTCTTGAAGATGGTTCTCACTAGGTTTCTTATGTAAACCATTGTGTGACATCATCTCATCAAAATTAGCTCAGATCAAAAGGATTTCCACACTTTTAAACTTAAATCTCAACAAGATTTCAACATTTTTCAAATGTTTTCATCTATTCTTCAAACTTTTCTTCAAAACCGATGGAATCCATACTCATTCAGACTCTCTACTCATTTTCTAGTTGAGAGCAGGCTTGAAAACGGATTTCCACCGAAGAGATTACCAATTAACGGGTTAAACATGAGATCCCATCAAGAACAGTGAGTCTGGTCGAATGGGGTTGTTCCCATCCGATCGAATGAGCTAGACTTGGTGTGTTTTCCGTTGTTTGACACGTCATCACGTCGTCTCCGTTAAACTTCGAACTTTTACTTAGAAAATTTTACGAAAAAACTTTAAACTACTGATTTCTCGCTCGAATAGCCATCCGATCGAATGGCCATCCGTCTGGATGACCATCCGACCAGATGACTTAGCATCTATACTTTACATTGTTTAAACGCTACAACGAAACTTCAAATTTTCAAAACGATTTACAAACACCCACAACTCATTCGAATGGACATCAGTTCGAATGGTCATCCATCCGCATGACCATCCGCTCGAATGGAGACCCATCCGACCGGATCACCATTCGACACTTATCACATCCGACACTCTGTTTTACGCGCTATTCAACGCTTACGCTACTGTTCTATGCTCAGGCTAACTCCAACACGCTCCCTTCAATCCAATCAAGGCTGTGTTTACTTGTTAAACACATACTGTGAGTATACTCGAACCCATTTTCTTTTAACGCACTTTTGGGTGTTACATACATTCTCTATCAACACACAACAACACACAACGCAAACACTTTTAATGCTAACCGCTACCGCATGCTATACGTGTAATTTGAATGCTCGTACTATGCTATACAGTGTTACACTATACCGCCTCTAGCAACGATAGTACTATAGTTTGGACTCAGCACCTGTCGTGGATAGGGGTTGCTAGGGATCATATCTTTTTACTTCACGTGTTCACTGAACATGTGTCACGCATACTCTACAACGCAATCTCGTGGTTAAGTGTGAACATAGTGTTGATAGTTACTTGCATCGCCTGTTACATGTTACATGCTGGTTATGCGTAAACGCTTTCTCTACTATATGCTATGCAAACTTGTGTACTCACCTTTACATTTTATGTATTGACTTTATTTTAACGTATGTGACAGGTTGATAGGATGCTATGCTTGCTGTGATGAATCAAGTAGGAAGTCTAGAAACTCCACTAAATAAATCTGAGTTGTCGGAACAGTATTTGTTTTTGAGACACGCTATCTATAATGACTATTATTACTTTATGTGTTAGTAGTATGGGATATTAACATTAAACATATTGTCGTTAATAGTTGTTATGGATTCTCTTGGACAATCTGTTTCGCTCAGTGCCACGCTCCGATGTTTCCGCCATCGGTTGGGGTGTGACACAACCGGTGACTAAACCAAACTATCAATTAAAATAATACCAACTTTAAAAGACATTCTTTTATGCCAATCAAAGATCCACAGTAACGAAACCAAAGAACAAAACATCCAATCTTCATTATTTGTAAAAGTCCTTTAAAAAACATGCCTACTTTTCAGATTAGCAACAAACATTTTTTTGTGAACCTTAAAAACTTGATGGACACCACAAATCAAATTCAATAACCGTAAAAGAACCTTAAAGACTCTTTGTAAATATATCTGCCCGGTTTCATTGATAAAACCCACCCCACTCATGTATGTCATCTACGTAAAGCTCTTTATGGCTTAAAACAAGCACTGCGTGCATGGTTTTAACGTCTTAGTACTTTTCTCTTAAATTGTGGTTTTCTTTGCAGCAAGGCCGACACTTCTCTTTTTGTCTACAAAAAAGATAAGGTTCTCATTTATCTCCTTGTGTATTTAGACGACATCATTCTGACTAGAAATGACAACTCCGTCATACGGGATTTTATTCGACAACTTCATAGTGAATTTGCCATAAAGGACCTGGGCACTTTGGGGTATTTTTTGGGCCTTGAGGTCTCGCACACAACATCAGGTATCTTCTTATCCCAAGCTAAGTATGCGTATGATATTTTAGCTTGTGCAGGCCTATTAGATGCCAATCCAGTTGCAACACCGCTGTCAACATCCGAACCATTCACTTCCAAAGGAATGTCGTTTCATGATCCCACCCTCTATCGATCTCTTGTTGGTGCGCTCCAATATCTCACTATTACAAGACCCGATCTCTCATATGCCGTCAATCAAGCTAGTCAATATTTACAATATCCAACAATCTCTCACTTTCAGTCTGTCAAAAGGATTCTTCGATATGTAAAGGGGACATTATCTTATGGTCTCACATTTGACGGAGCTCTTACCACCAATTTAGTGGGTTATTCATATGCGGATTGGGCTCGGTGCATTGAAACTCGCCGTTCTATATATGGTTACTCAATCTATTTAGGTGGAAACCTAGTGTCTTGGAGTACTAAGAAACAACCCACCGTCTCCAGGTCTAGCTGCGAATCCGAATACTGGGCATTGGCAAATACGGCAGCTGAGATTATATGGCTCACTCACCTTCTTTGTGAACTTCAATCCCTTCCACCAGACCGACCCACATTTCTTTGTGACAACAAAAGCGCAATCTTCTTAAGTCAGAATCCGGTCGCTCACAAAGGGCTAAACACATTGACATTGACTATCACTTTGTTCGGGAACTGGTTGCCTCTAGTCAACTCCATACAAAATTTGTTCCTTCCAATCTCCAGGTGGCGGATATATTTACAAAGAGTCTCCCAAAACCTCTTTTTGAACGCTTTCGCAACATGCTTCGAGTTGGACCACCACCTGTTTGATTGACTAGAGTTAATAGGCTACCGTAATTTTAGTCAATATTTATTGTATTTAGTTGTGATTATACGTAAATTAGTGCTAGACATTTATAGGTGAGATATTCTCTCCTTTATCACAGGAGAAATCTCGTGTATATATGTGGATGTAATTCTTGTTAATATTCATTCAAAAGCAAAGGCCTTTCAAATGTGATAGACACCAAAATCAAACTCTTACAGACTATATGCAAAAGGACTAAAATACCGATACACGTTAATTATCTAAAACAATATACATATATACGATCTAAATAACAGAACGATTCGGGCGTATGATTATACCTCTCGGATGATCATCCTAGACTGCGATTAATCGGACTTGACTGTGCTTCTTCTAAGTTCACCAGCTCTGACCCGAGACCCGAACCCATCAAAACAACTTTCAAACCTTCCAAACACAAATATTACATCCTTACAAGCCACCATCATCAATTGCCACTGACTGGTGCACGTTCATCTTTTTAGTATTCCAAATAAAATGGCCAAAGAGGCTTAACCTCATAACTTGTTGAAAGAATGATACAAGTCATCAAAGCTACCAACTTGCTTAATATACTAAAGAAAGATATAAATCATTATAGGTCTTGATGTCATCATATCCTGAAACAAAATGAAAATTAAATAAATGGTTACACGAGTGATAGATAATATAGCAAGGAAAAGAGTGCAGTTCTATATACTTACTAAAGTGTTCAACATTAATTTTGCCCCTTTGAGATTTGGAGATTTCAAAGAAAGCATCATTAGACAACAAAATATTCGAGGGACATGGACTTTTAGAGCAATAATCAACCACTTGAAGTTTCTACTTCCACTCAGACATTTTAATCTGCAACGTCTGCCACACGCAGCCCTGAAGCACCATCCCAACACCATTAAATATAGAGTTAATTCAATAAGAAGTGTCTAGTCGTAATTATTACTCTAGATATAAACAGAATAAACAATGAAATAGAAAACATAAGAAGCCTGGTTGGATCACTAATTTGATACCTCCCTGTTGGCATTTGTATCTTCAATTTCCTTGAAATATGATTTATCACACATCACATTCAGACTTTAAACATCAACTTGCTGATCAATATAGAAGAAAACATTATCAATTTTGGTTGTTATGCACAACCCTTAAATAACCATTTATTGCTGCTATAAACTTTACCTCATAACTTAGGTCTTCAATTTTTCAAGACCACCAGATATTGATATGACTTCAACAAAACTTGTTCCCTAATCAAAGTGAGAGAATTCATTATTAATCCAGGCAAAGAAAACCAAATCATTTGGTTTATATTTGTAAAATCTTTTAGGGTATTTGTGTCATAACAGTTGAATCAATTAAGTTTAAACAACATTATAAGCATGAAAATAAAAATGCCCAAGACCTTTAAACAAAATATACCAAATCTTACCTCTGATTACTCACCACACCCAATCATATTCCGCCACGTCATTGAACTTGGTTCCATCACTAGTGATGCATTTTAGTGAGGGTGCCCATCACTAGTCATAACTCAGTGTGTGCAACTGCATGGTTTTCATATGGGTTTGAAGATCAAATAACGGAGCATGCAGAACCCAACCCAAGAACTCAACTTTGGACACCATACTTTCAACACGAGTGGTCACCACAACGTGTGGTCACAAGGACCAGCGGCGGTGTTCAACACGTGGTCACCCATGCTCGAAAGAAAAATAGGTTTTTGGTTCAACTATACTCTAAGACTAGTCATTTCTATTATCTTTTGCTTTAGAAGTTCTATTTTGTATCTTTCCATATTTGAAATCCATCTCTACATTATGGGGCACCCCCACCCCCCTTATATTTTCTGTAGCATGCAATTTCGTCGTCCTCAAGGGTTCACGACGGAACCCTAGCTCCACGTCAAAGGAGAATCAAGGGTTTTGTAAAACATCAAAAGACCATTAAACTTATAGAAAAAGAAATCCTAGTATGAAATTGAAAATATAGTTCGACGGGTACCTGATTGCAATGAGAAGAAGATCCAAAGAAGAAATCGTTGAATGATGAGATAGACTTAGGTATGGATGAGGGAGAACTATGTAGTAGAAGTGACTAACAAGATGTAGGAGATTAGGGTTTTGTATAAGATGTAAAAAGGGGGGAAGAAAAAAGGGTTTTTATATGACCTGGATTCTTGATGGGTCGGGTAGACAAAACGAGGCTTCACTTATAAAAAATAAATAAAAAAGCGAACTTATTAGTTAGGGGTTGTGTGGCAACATCTGAATGGTTAAGTGCTAAACCAGTAAGAGGTTTGAACCATTAAGTGTTGAACCAGTAAGAGCTCTGAACCATTAAGAGCCAGTATAATGCTTAACCGTTCAGAGGCAAATATCTGACCAATTCAGATTAGAGGTCTTAACCATTCAGACTCAGTATAGTGCTTAACCATTCAGAGACAAATGTCTGAACCATTAAGACAATTGCTCGCGAAACAAACAGTCTGAACCATTAAGTGTTGAACCAGTAAGAGGTCTGAACCATTAAGAGCTTCATTAAGAGGTAAACAAACAGCCCCTTAGTTTGGAGCTAAAAATGGAATTAAGAAGCATATTTTCATTTATTATATTACGCCCCGCTTACGGTATGCGCATATAATGTATATAAGTGTGGGCGTTCGGGGTGCAAAAGTGAAAGTGCACTAATTTTAACGTTATTTTACTAATTTTGTGAAAATAATGTTAAAACAGGGGGATGGTTAATCATGCATCATATGATGGCGTTGATAGCCGAAAGACAAGTACATGCACTAATTGACCTTTGTCTTAATTGCCGAGTGTTATGTGTCTTATGTCCAATGCTTGATACAAAACTACCATCGAGCGGGGGTCTCACTGAAAGCAGCCTCTCTATTCCTACGGGGTAGAGGTAAGACTGTCTACATCTTACCCTCCTCAGACCCTACCTTAGCTTTGCTATTGGTGGGATTTACTAAGTATGATGATGATGATGATGATGATGATGATTGTCATTTATTATATATAACAGATAATAGATTAATTAATGTATTTTTTTGTGAATAGCCAAAAGAGTAAATTATATATAACTTTATGTGTATTTCATTAAAGGTTTTAACATTTACTTTTACCAGCTAGAGTAGATATTATTTATATAATTAGTTTGTTGTAAATTCGTTTAACATTTGTCAAAATGAGTTCCCAAAATCCGAACCGTTTTGAAATTTGGATCCCAACCCTTGAAACCTCGGAAAAATTTCCGTGACATAAATCGTTGTTGAAGGATTTATTTTTAATCTAAATCACGTTTTGATTTTTGCTACTTATTTGTGTTGGGATTAAACCCTGCAAAGGAACAGTTGATAAAGCCAAAACTGGTTCAGATCAGTGGATTCATCATAAGCCGTTGTTTATACAAGTCTTCTCCCTTGAACAGTGGCCCTAACATCTGATGGTCTCAAGTACTGCTCTTCACAACTGCTGCTGAACTAAAGACTGTTGAAGATAAAGCACTGATGCTCAATCTACTGATATGCCTTAAATACTGCTGAAGACCCAAAACACTGCTGGAGCTATAACAGTGGAATGAAGAATCAGTAGTTTAGTTTATGCTTTGTATTATTTGTCATCATTTGTTTAGTCATCAGTGTTTGTAATAGATTAGTGGTTGTAGGTTTTTAGGAGGTTAGATGTCACTTTCAAGGTGACGTCAGCCAAAGACGCTTAGTGGTTATTCTGTACTATAAATAGAACAGTACCCTGTACTGTACTATTAGCTCATCTTCACCAAGTCATTCTATACGAACAATTAAGTGAGCAGGATGAGGGGGAGATTTGTGCATTCATGCATTGTAATTGATTATTGTAATAAATACAATCATTCGATTATATGTCAAACATGTTTGCTGAAACTTATTCTTCCATTGATTGTGTGTTGAAAGTTTATCTCATTTAATTCCACTGCAATATATCTCTGTTTCATCTTCATTCTTATTAAACAAACACAATCAAAAGAAACTCAGATCCTAACAATTGGTATCAGAGCCCGGACAGTCAAATTTGATCTAACAATCATTTTGACATAAAAGTTCAGCTCAATTTCGTTGATACTCTCGATTTTTCAGTTTTAGTTGAAAAACAGAGTAAGGTGTAATCACGTACAAAGTTGATTATTCAGTACCTGTAAAACAACCAAAATGGCTTCACAATCACAGGATAACACTAATAACGTTGGTTCACTCTTCAAACCACCTATGTTGGTCAGATCTGAATACAACATCTGGGAGCGAAGGATGAGTCACATCTTAGCTCAACAAAATACCGGATGTTGGAAGTCAGTTGTCTTTGGACCACATGTTCCAATGGTGCCGAGTGCTAAGGATCTAAAAGTCATGGTTCCTAAGAAAATTGAGAACTATTATGACCAGGATTTTTAGAAAATTGAATTGGATGCCAAGGCATTTAGCATCGTTGCATCCGCACTCCCAAATGAAATTTATGTTGGGCTGTTACACTGTAACAGTGCCAAGGAATTGTGGGATGCACTTAAGGAACAGTTTGGGGGGACTGAAGAAGTAATTAAAAATAACAGGGAAGTTTTGAATCAACAGTATGAAACCTTTTGTCACACTAAGGGTGAATCATTAACACACCACTTTGAACGTTTTACCTGTCTCATAAGTGAACTGAAACTTGTTAAAACTGAATTTGCTAAATCAACTCTAAACAGCAGGTTTTTAAGGTCACTTCCTGAAAAATGGGACACAATTGCTTTTGTAACCAGAAACTCAGTTGGGTTCAAAGAGTTAACACTGACTCAACTTCATGGTAGACTCCTTACTTATGAAAGGGAGTTGAACCAGAAAAAGAAGTTATAAGAGTCACGGAAGGTTGCTGATGACTATACATTTGGTAGCACAGCACTTCTAGGTCAAGAGGAATCTGGTAGTAGTAAGGATCAGAGTTATGATCATTACATTGACATAACTGCTGGTGGAGCTTTTAACAACTCTGATTCTTACTCAAACAACTATGCTTTCACAGCTAGTAGTGAAAACCAGATTTCGGATAATCTCTCTTTTGAACTCAATGATCTTCAGCATTTTGATCCAACTGATTTAGAGGAAATTGACATACTACACCAACTTGCACTGCTGAGTGTTAGAACCAGCAAGTTTTACAAAAGAACAGGGAGAAAATTTCCAGGGTTACATGGGAATCTGAAAGTAGGGTTGGATAAATCAAAGATAAAATGCTACAAGTGTAATAGGTTAGGTCATTTTGCTAGAGAGTGCAGGAGTCAAACTAGTGGACCAATCATCACACATCCTAGCCTTAGCCCTAGCCCTAGACCACAAAATAACCAAACCACTGTGCATTATTCCCAATATGCCCCTGCTGCTCATGTAAACACTGCTCACTATGCACACCCTGCAACCCCTGTTCCTGTTTACTATGTCCAAACCACTATTCCTCAGATACAGTATGTCCAGGCCCCAGCTCCTCAGGTTCAGGTGCAACAAGTTGCACCTGAAAAAGCTACACCAACAGTTGTTCAACCAGAATAGCAAAGCTTTTTCACCCAATGCTTTGTTGATTGGAGTAGCTTGCCTGATGAGCTAGGTGATGAAAATTTTGCTCTCTATGTTAAAAATGATTTCTGTTTTGTAGCATTAGAGTCTATACCAGAAGGCCTGGAAACTGAAGAAGGATAGTCAAATGAAGAAACAATGGATACAATTGCTGAAGCAGTGGTTACTGTTGTTTTTGGTGAACTACTGTTGGGAGAAAATTCAGAACCCCTGTTGGAACCACTGTCTGACCCCTGGTCTGCTGAAGAAGAGGAGAAGCAAGGTGAAAAAGATGAGAAAAAGCTAGAAGAAAGTGGAAATGTCTGTGATTGTGTCATGATGACTGCAACTAAGGTATCACCCCAGGTTCTTAAAAACCTTTGTTCAGACAAATGCATCATAGCATTTGCAAACATCAAGGAGGTGAATGAAAACCTTAGAGATAGATTGTTAAATGATGAAGTACAATTTGAAAAATCTGTAAAAGAATCGAAAATCAAATTGTCAAAAAAGAAAATGAGATTTGCAGCCTCAAACATGAGCATAGCATAACCAAGGAGCAACTTCAGGCAATGATAGAAAATTATCAGGCCTGTAAAAAGGAGTTGGAATCCACCCAAATCACATGTGAAAAATGGGTGGAATCCTGCAAAGGCTATGAGGTTATGATTGAAAAAATATCAAAAGCAATGTAAAATTTGGTGTAGGGTTCAGAAAACATGACGAAGTTGAAAACGCTGCTGTAAATGAATCTATTTAAACCACTGTTGAAATCATACCCACCAACAAGGATGGTCAAGAAGTTAAAATAACTTACAAAAGTGGTAACAAAATCACTCTGGAAAGATCTGTGGGGTCCTCAACTTTTGAGGAAGTTGAGAAATACCAATTCAAACCCACATGGTCTGATGAGTGTGACATCCTTGAAAATTTTAAACCCATGGATTTCACCACTGTGGATGGTGTCAAAGCTTCAAAGGCCAAGGTCATTCCTCGTAAGGACATCCCAACAATGGTTCAAAACTCTGTTGCAAAGGAGTCTGAAAAGAAGAAAAGAAAAGATTAAAAATTATTTTGTGACTTTTGTGAAAAGAAAAATCATTTAACCAAAGATTGTTTTCACTTAAAGGCTTATGACATTAACAAAACAAGTAACATTGTGCCTTCAAAGAGCTGCACCAACTGTGGAAAATCAAATCATCTTACTCAGGAGTGTGTGTATCTTAAAACCTTTGATGTAAAAATGAATGAGTACACTTCAAAAACACCCATGAGTTCATCAAGCTCACAAGTCAAGTAATAACCATCCTTTGTGCCTGTCCAAAAAGTTGTTACAAAACAGCTGAACCAAAACTCTGTTAAAAGAGAAGTTCAAGTGACAGATTCACCCCTGCAAACCAATACCAAAAAGGTAAAGGTCAACTTCTATACCAAAGGGTCCCACATGTTTATGAGGTTTACAAAAAGGCTACTAAACCAAAAGTGAACAGGCATCCCTTTGGTTACCAACAGCTGATAGGAAATGGTTCCCAGCAGTGGTTAGAGAGAAATGTTGCAAAAACTGACCAAACCCCTGAGCTAACCACTGTCCATCTTCCTGAACTTAAAATAGACATTGTTGAGACCCCATCCAAAGCCTTATTGGCTTTGGAGACCCTCCGGAACTAATTATTTACTTGATGTGCAGGGAGCTTTTGCATGTTTAGATAATCTTTGGTATGTAGATAGTGGAGGCTCCAGGCACATGACTGGATGTAGAGCCCTACTCAAAGAATTCAAAACTCATGGAGGGGGTGATATATCTTTTGGGAATAATAGTAAAGGGAAGGTGATGGGTTCTGGTACAGTACAGTCTGGAAATGTTAAGTTTGAAAATGTCAATCTGATTGACAATCTAAAATTCAACCTCCTGAGTGTCTCTCAAATGAGTGACAAAGGTTATGGATCATTTTTTTACTAAGGAGTGTTGTAGGATTGTTGGACCAGAAATGGTAAAAAAGATTGAAGAAATAATAAAAATGGAAAAACCCAACTTGTTGCTCAAAGAAGTGGCAATGTTTATGTAGTTGATCTGTCAAAAGAGTGCCCCAGAACTGATGCTTGTCTGTTCTCAGCTGCCTCTAAGAAAGAGACAGAACTATGGCACAGAAGATTGGGGCACACAAATCTCAAGACAATCACTACTTTGTCAAAACAGGGCCATGTTAGAGGTCTTCCACAAAAAGTGTTCACCTGTCCTGAGCATTGTGTTTCCTGCTTAAAAGGAAAACAACATAAAAGCTCATTTAAGTCCATTGAAGAGTCTAAAACAACCAAGTGTTTGCAAATGCTGCACATGGATCTGTTTGGCCCAGTTAAAGTCATGAGTTTTAAAAAGAAAAGATACTATTTGGTAATTGTGGATGACTTTTCTAGGTTTACATGGACTTATTTCTTACATTCCAATGATTAGACTGCAGGCATATTGCAAGACTTTGTCAAACAGGTTGAAAAGCAGTTTGACCTACCAGTAAAAGTCTTTAGGAGTGACAATGGCACAGAATTAAGAAATAGGGAGTTGGATGAGTTTTGTGTGTCAAAAGGAATTGTAAGGCAGTACAGCATTCCAAGGACACCAGAACAAAATGGGGTTGTTGAGAGAAAGAACAGGACATTAATTGAGGCTGCAAGAACCATGCTTGCTGATTCAGGTTTGCCATTAACTTTCTGGGCAGAGGCAGTAAACACTGCTTGCTATGTCCAGAACAGAGTTTTAATAAACCCCAGGCATCAAAAGACTGCCTATGAAATTCTGTATAAAATCAAACCACTGATCTTATACTTCAAAGTTTTTGGCTGCCCATGTTTCATTTTAAACTTAAAAGATTCAATTTCTAAGTTTGCAGCCAAAATAGACTATGGTTATCATTTGGGATACTCAACCACTGCTATGGCCTACAAAGTGTTTAACACCAGGACTAAAATAGTGGAAGTGACTTTGAATGTAAAGTTCAATGAACTTTCTTCAATGAAAATCCCTGCAAATCCTGCTAAGTTATTTGATCTTGATAAATTTACTTTTGAAAATGTTTCTGTCAAGACTAACAGTGCACGTCCATCTCAACTTCCTCCATCAGACAATGGATATGAAGTGATCATTCCACAACAGAAGATCACATCCATTACTAGAGCAGCAGATGTTCAAAATAGCTGTCAACGCTCATCCTCTGCTACCTCAACAGTTGTTGACCAAAGTAGCCCTCAAACCCCTGCTTCCACATCCTCAAACACTGTTGATTAAAATCTTCAAAGTGGATAAAAGTCAACTTGTTTCCACACCACTTGCTCCTATTCCTCTACCTCCATTTCAAGACACTGTTGGATTATCAAAGTTACCAACAGTTGTTAGCTCAGATGATTCACATCTGCAGCCCTCACCTTTAAATGCCATTGTTCCATACAAAGGAGATTTGATCTTCTTGAAGTCTCATCCACCTGACCAAATCATTGGCAACATCAGTGAAGGGGTGCTCACCAGAAGTCAATCCCAAAACATCTGTCTTTTTGCTGGTTTTCTATCACATCATCAACCTGTCAAGTACCAAGAGGCACTGAAAGACAAGAGTTGGGTAGAAGCCATGCAGGAAGAGCTCCAACAGTTTAAAAGACAACAAGTATGGGAGCTTGTACCACTCCAGAAGGTGTGAGTCCTATTGGCACAAAGTGGGTCTTCAAAAATAAAACTGATGAAAGGGGCATTGTTGTCAAGAATAAAGCAAGGCTAGTGGTTCAAGGGTTCAGGCAGGAAGAGGGCATTGACTATGATGAAACTTTTGCCCCTGTAGCAAGATTGGAAGCTATCAGAATGTTCCTGGCCTTTGTTGTCAACCACAACATAAAGGTGTTTCAAATGGATATCAAATGTGCATTCCACTATGGTAAGATTCAAGAAGAGGTATATGTTTGTCAACCTCCAGGTTTTGAGGATCCATTTAATTCAAATCATGTCTATAAGCTAAATAAAGCTTTGTATGGCCTGAAACAAGCACCTAGAGCATGGTATGAAACTCTTTCCACCTTTCTTCTCTCTATTGGTTTCACAAGAGTCAAAACTGACAAAACCCAGTTTTTAAAATGGAGAGGGAAAGACTTGATGATTGTCCAGATTTATGTGGATGACATCATTTTTGGAAGCACATGTTTAACAATGTGTGAAGAGTTTAGAAAACTCATGATAGCTGAGTTTGAGATGAGTGCAATGGGTGAACTTTAGTGCTTTCTTAGTCTCTAAGTAAAGCAACTGCAAAATGGTACTTTCATTCATCAAGGAAAATATGCCAAAGAACTTTTGAACAAATTTGATATGAATGATTGCAAACCATGTAGTACACCCATAGCAACCACCAAGATAGTCATGTCAGAAGAGAAGGTTAAATCTTATTGCTGTAAAAAGGATATTCAGGCCCTAGAAAGTCAAATCTTATTGCTGCAAAAAGGATATTCAGATACTTAAAAGGTGCTCCCACACTTGGTATCTGGTATCCAGCTGATGGAAATATCAAGCTTTCTAGTTTCCCAGACAGTGACTTTGCTGGATGTAACACAACAAGGAAGTCCACTTCAGAAGGATGCCAATTCCTAGGCAGTTGCTTAGTGTCTTGGCAAAGCAAAAAGCAAGCAGCTGTTTCAACATCCACTGCTGAGGCAGAATATATAGCTGCTGCAAGCTGTACATCCCAACTGTTATGGCTTCAAAATCAATTACTGGATTTTGGTATCACTGCCTTAAAGAAACCTCTCATGTTGGACAGTCGGGCAGCAGAAAATATCATCAAACATCCAGTTTCACATTCAACCACCAAGCACATTGACATCAGACATCATTTTGTGAGGGATTGCTATGAAAAAGGTCTGATTTCTCTGCACCATGTTCCAACTAAAGATCAACTGGCAGATGTGCTAACAAAAGCTTTAGACACATCCACCTTTGAAAGCTTGATCTCTAGGATTAGCATGCTTAACATGGAATAACTGGCAAAATCTTGTTTTTCTGTGAATAAAAAGCATTAAAATGTTTTCAGAAAATCAAAAATCCATCCTTAAAAATAGCTAAAAATGAAAATTTTCATTAATCCTTAAAAGTATGCCATAACCACTATTTTGGTTCAAACATCTGTTCTGTTGATTCCTTCTACTGCTGAAAGAGAACCTTTGTTCCCTACATGTTCTTGTTAATCACTGTTTGATCAAACATCAGTGTTTTAACCCACTGATGGCTATCCACTGATAGTTAAAAGTCAACCACTGTTTTCATTTTCACCACTGTAAACCACTGATATTGCTCATTAGTGGTTTCCTAAACAACTGTCATCCATTATTCATCAGAGGTTGTCACGTGGACAGTACTTAGCCGACAGATCTTTGTAACCAATGCCACGTCAACATTCACTTTTTCACTTTATAAAACCCTGATCAACACCCCAAACAGGGTTTTCACTATCGAATCGAATTCAAAAGCAGTTTCCATCAAAAACCTTCAAATCACTCATCTTCTTTTTCGTCTCGCAACTACTTTCAAATCACCATGGCTCTCGCACTAAAAACCCCTCATAACTACCTGTGTACACTTGAGAAAAGAAGTCAAAACACAACCTTTCACTCCATTATTGATACTCTTTCGTCTTCAAAGTACAAAACTTTGTTGACTTGTAAAGCACCAATTTACCTTGATACCCTACGTGATTTCTGGAAACATGCACAAGTTGAAGTTTAGGACAAAAAGCCCTGGGCTATTACTTCAACCGTAGGAGGAATTCAGGTTGCTGTCACACCAAAAACCTTTTCTGAGGTTTTTGAAATCAATGATCATACATGTAAAAGTTCTTTCCCAAAGGAAGAATATCAAACTGATTTGATTGAGAGGGGGTATGAAGAGCAAATGAAAAAAGATACTTTGCAAAAAGGGAGTTTTCCACCTCCCATGAGATTTTTATTTCATACCCTCCTCATGTGTGTGTCAAATAAAACAACAGCTTTCAATGAAATACCATTGAAAATCCAATACCTGGGTTATGCTATAATGGCTGAAGTTGATTTTAACTACTCCCAGGAGATTTTCAATGACATGGTCAAAAATGTTTGATCCATTTTATGAAAAGAAAAAAACCATTTTTATTATTTCCAAGGTTTTTAAGTTTTTATTTACAAAATAAAATTCCAAAGGATAGTGCACATGTGCTCATCCAAGGAAATCCTTTTCACTTGAATCCATTTTCCACAGCCCTGCTCCCGGGGCAAATTCTCTTTCCACCCTGAAGAAACACTAACTAAATGGTCGGAACCGAGATAGTTAGGGGGTTTGAATCTGCATAAAAGGGTTAGCTCTCTCTCGGTTGATTCAGTTACAATGGAATTTCTTCTCCGGTAGCTCTGCAAAAAAGAACACCGTTAGCCTCGTCAAGGGGAGAAGAAGGTTCTCTCCTTGACCCGACTCTGGCGTGAGAATAAGTATCGGTAACGGAGAAGATAAGTATTTGAGAAGTGAGGGTGATCTGGCTTTTTACCTGAACAGTTCTCTTATTTATGACCGGGAGTTTGGGAGGGAAAACCTGTTATTGAAAAGATGACGGAAGATGCTAACGCCGTAACGGTTATGTTTTCTTCCGTTAAGTTCTTTGATCCAATTGTTGAGTTGTCTCGATCCGGTGTGAATGCACACGGATCGTGGTTTGATCTACGGCTAGGGGATTGCCACGTGGAAAGTGATTAAGTGGAGATTACTCTCCAATTGCATGCCTTCGTTGTGATTCTGGGGTTGCTTGTGGTGATGACACGTGTCCAGACGGTTATAACCGTCTGGGTGGTGCACGATTGTATTTCTTTCTAGAAGATTACTGCTGTAATCTGGTGTGACACCTTGCTGTGTAGACACAGACAAATAAATCCCAAGTCTGGGTAAAATAATATCCAAGTCTGGATATTTAGGCGGAGGTAAAGGATTTTAATCCTTTGTAAATGGGAGAAGGCGCAAGGATTTATGTTTTCCTTTGGGCGCGCGACTATACATTACTGATTGCTTTCTTCCTTTGTAAGACCAGTGCGCGGCCGCGCAAGGTTAAAGGGTTAAAAAAGGTTGGTTTGTGGTATGGTCTCAAATCCTCTTTTCGAGGTTTTTGGGACCTTACCCCTTCAAGTCCCCCCAGTCTAGTGTTGTACTTATGCAAGTAAGTGGAGCACTGGACTTATGAGAAGGAAATGTTTTTGGGCGTGTCAAAATAAGAAAGTTTCTATGAGAAGATTTATCTTGTTGGAAAAAGGAAAAAATCTTAACTTTGCAATCATGTTCTGACATGTAATGACGTCAACTGGCAGTAAGAATGGGTATTTTTCTCTTTGTCTTGAAATTCGTAGTGGCGCTTGTCAAACCTCATTAATGGGGATATGACCCTGGTTCCTGTAGCGCCGTTCGGATGTGATACAATTCTGACAATTAATGATGAGCAGGGTTCTCGTTTTTCGAGGTTGAGTTTTTGTTTTGTATATATATGTATTGGGATGCCTTTCTATCTTTAATTTGGAGAAGATGAAGGGAAAAAGTACCGTTCGTTCCCGGCGTCTTTCAGATATCTTAAGGATTCGAGAAGCTGCTGAAGCTCTTTTGTTACTTGCTAGCTCTCCACCATTGATGGCTACCGGAGAGGACTCTATCCTTGTTGATCCTTCTATGGTGGCTTGTTCTGCTGATAAGGTTCTCCAGCAAGGGGAAGTTGTTGCTAATAGTAGTGCTGTGCTGGATGCGGATGGTCTCACTGTTCGTTTTTCGACGATCCGGAGGGAAGATTGCCGGTTGGTATACTATCGCCGGAAAAAATCTCCGGGGGAAGCGGATGTTGAAGACGAACCTGTTGTTGGTTAGGTTTGGGGGTTGTTTCATCCCTTCTTTTGATTGTTTATACTAGTCTGTTAGCATAAACTCTTTTTTGAAGATCACGGGTGTGATCGTTGTTAATGGCTGCTGTTTGATCGTCCTGCTATTTTGTAGAAACAAGGTTTTTTGCTTTTGTGGATATTTTAGTTTCTGGAACTAAAATTTTGAAGATCATTGTCATGATCTTGTTTATGAAGTGTTTTGTTACACTTAATGATATGTACATTGATTATGTTTTTACTTCTTACGTGTTTGGATTACAATATGTTGCATGTTTTTTAATTGCTTTTGGATAGGTAAGGCGAATGAGAGATGGTATTATGCTCATGTTTGAACGTTTGTCTAAAAGGCGTAACAGTTTGCCTTGTTTTTAGACTGTTCATGAGGTATGCAATGTTTGACCATATTGTTTTCGCGCGAACCAAAGAAATTTACATGCATTTTGTAATAAACAGTGAGATAAGTAAAAAGGATGTTTGTATTGATAAAAGCGCAAGGCTTGTAATACAAAACAAAATAAAGAAATACATTGCCTGTATGTTCTTTCCGCTTTTGAAGATTTAGTTCATATGTAACACCTGCGCAACTGTTGTGCGTTCCAGGTGCGGGGAACTAGGGTCCCATCGATCCTTTTTAGGGTATATGCTCCCTTGCCTAGGACCTCGTTAATGACGTATGGTCCTTCCCATCTTGGCGCTAATTTGCCTGGCTTTTCAGCGTTTGACGCCTCATTATCGCGCAAGACGAAATCACCAGGGACAAAGGTGCAAACGCGGACGCGCGCATTGTAATATTTTTCGAGCTTAGATTTGTACCTTGCTTCTGTTATGGCGGCGTTCTCGCGCCGTTCTTCAAGAAGGTCCAAATCTATTCTCCTTTCTTGCTCGTTGTTCTGTTTTCCCATGACTATCATGCGCGGTGATGGTAAGCCTATCTCAGCTGGAATGACAGCCTCAGACCCATAGACTAGACTGAACGGAGTTTCGCCAGTGCTAGTCTTTGGCATTGTGCGATATGCCCAGAGAATGCTGGGGAGTTCATCAACCCACCCTCTGCGTGCTGTTCCGAGTCGCGCTTTTATGCCGTCAACAATTTGTTTGTTTACGCTTTCTACTTGCCCGTTTGCTTGAGGATGCACGACGGAAGCAAAGGTATGCTCGATCTTCATTTCCTTAAACCATTTTTGAAGATCTTCTGCGGCGAAGTTTGTACCATTGTCGGAAATAATGCGCAATGGTAATCCAAATCTGCAAATGATATGTTCCCATATAAATTTGCGGATTACCATTGCTGTTGTTGAGGCCAAAGCTTTGGCCTCCACCCATTTTGTGAAGTAATCCACCTCGACGATGATGAACTTTACTGCACCTGGCGCGTCAGGAAATGGTCCGACAAGATCGATGCCCCACTGTTGGAATGGCCAGGCGGAAGTAACGAGAATTAGCTGGTTTTTGGGTCGGAGTGTCTTTGGTGCGTGGCGCTGACATGCCTCGCATCTTCTTAATAGATCGACTGCATCCATGTGCATTCCTGGCCAGTAGTATCCAACGCTCATTATTTTTGCCACGACCATGCGCGGTCCCGCGTGTATTCCGCATAATCCCTCGTGAATTTCTCTGACAAGGTATTGGGCATCTGTTTTATCGACACAGCGTAGTAATGGACCCATGAAGGATTTTCGGTAAAGGACGCCATCCGCCATTTCGTAATTTATTGCTTTGTGCTGTATTTTTCGAGCTTCTGCCTTTCCCTCCGGAAGTTTTCCGTGTTGAAGGTACAAGATAATTGGAGACATCCAGGATGGATCTCCCATTTCTATGACGCTTACTTGTTTGATATGAATGGAAGGGTTGGATAATACCTCTATGCGTACCTCTTTTGCTAAGTGCTTAAAGCTGGTAGCAGCTAGCTTGCTTAGCGCGTCAGCGTGTTTGTTCTCGCTTCTGTTTATGTGATTAACTTTGAATGTCTGAAATTGGCTGATTAACATCCGTGCTTGTTCAAGGTACAACGCCATAGCTTCTTTTGCATCGTAATTGCCATTAACTTGCTCGGCTACTAGTTTCGAATCAACGTTGGCCTCAAGATTTCTTGCCCCCATTTTTAGCGCTAAGCGAAGACCTACCAAGAAGGCCTCATATTCAGCTTCGTTATTCGTGCTTTTGAAATCTAAGCGTATAGCATATGTGAGCTCGTGGTTGTCTGGGCTGATTAATCGGAGACCTGCTCCGGCTCCGTCATCATTGGACGCTCCATCTGTGTGCAAGGTCCAGACTCTATCGTCGAAAACGGGTGTAGGATTCTGGATTGCCTCGCACTCTTGAACTTTTTCGATGGGAACTTCTGTGGCGAAGTCTGCTAAAACTTGCCCTTTGATTGCTGGTCTTGGTCTGTAGAAAATGTTGTATCCGCCCAGTTCAATTGCCCATTTGGCCAGTCGCCCCGCCACGTCGGGTTTAGATAAGATCTGGCCTAAGTGGTAATTGGTAAGGACCGTGATGACGTGACCCGAGAAATACCTGCGTAGGCGTCGGGATGCATGTACTAGTGCTAGGACTAGTTTTTCTATCATTGAGTAACGAGTTTCCGGGCCGGTAAGCATTTTGCTGATGTAATAGATTGGAGTCTGGATGTTCTCACGTTCTACCATCAATACAGCACCAACCGCTACTTCCGCGGCAGATAGATATAAAATCAGTGGCTCTTTTTCTTTTGGTGCTGTCAATCTTGGCAGCTGAATTAAACATTCTTTCATTTTTTTGAATGCGGTTTCTGCTTCAGATGTCCACTGAAAGTCAGTTTTCTTTGCGCAGTTTCGTAGCGTACTGATGAATGGATAGGACTTTGCTGCGTGATTAGCCAAAAATCTGTTTAAAGCCGCTAGGCGTCCGGCGAGCCTTTGCATTTCTTTAACTGTCGCGGGTGACGGCATTAGCTGAATAGCCTGCACCTTTTCTGGATTTACTTTAAAACCATCTTTTGTAACAATGAATCCCAAAAATTTTCCTTCTTCCATGCCGAAGGAGCATTTAGTTGGGTTGAGTTTTAGACTTACGCTGCGCAAGGAGTCGAATGTGCGCTGAATATTGTCAAGCATTGTGCTTTCCTCATGGCTCATGATGACGAGGTCATCCATGTATACTTCGACAGTCTTGCCAATATCATCTTTGAAAATTGTGTCCATTAAGCGTTGATAAGTTGCGCCTGCGTTGCGCAAGCCGAACGGCATTTTGGTATAACAGAAAATGCCTTTATCTGTGCGGAACGCCGTTTTGTCTTCGTCTTCTTCTTTCATCTGGACCTGATGATAACCCTTGTAACAGTCAAGAAAACATTTCCATCTGAATGATGCTAGAGAGTCGACTTTTTTGTCTATCTCTGGGAGCGCGTAGCAATCTTTTGGGCATGCTTTATTCAGGTCTTTGAAGTCGACGCACATTCTCCACCCGCCGCTATGTTTTTGTACCATCACTGGGTTGGCGACCCATGTATGGTATTTTACTTCGCGCAAGATTCCCGCGTTAAGTAATTCTGCTACTTGCTCGTCCATTGCTTTTTCTTTTTCTTCACTGAAGCTGCGCCTCCCCTGAGCAACAGGTTCTACCGATGGTTTGATGTTTAGACAATGTTGCGCGATGTCGCGCGGAACTCCAGTCATGTCTGCTGGGCACCAGGCAAATATATCTTTGTTGTTAGACAACAATTCTTTCAGTTGTATGCGTGTTGCTGGTGAAATAGCTTGTCCTAGCAGAATGGTCTGTTCTGGGTATTCGTTGTTCAGAACCCATTTCTCTGGTTCGTTTGGTGCCGAAGGTTTGGCTACCTTTGCTGGTGGTTCGTCATCCACGTACATGACTTCTTTGCTTGAATAGAGGATTGCAACTCCGGTTTCTGTCGGAAATCCGCAAGCGGCGTGTGGAATGGAAGTGATCATGCTGAATTCCCGTTGTGACCTTCTCCCGAGCAGGACATCATGACGTGATGTTGCTGGCATGACCATGAAATTGACTGTAACTGTTCGTGAATGTTCTGTGACAACCCTCAAAATTACAGGTATCCGTACAATTAATTAATATTAACTTTGTGCTTAATGACTGTGCTTGACTACAACTGTTGAATTAAACTGCTTTATGAGTTCTGCATCATACATACATATGCATCACATTCATACTGTCACTCCATTTATTACACACAAGCTTTAGTGATAAATTTGATGCACAAAACACAGTTAGCACAGTGAACGGATAACTCAGAAACATGCTGACAATGCCAACACATAGACAAACAATAGGTTGAGGGACCTATTTGACATTCTTTGAAACTTGCTTGAAGTTATTACTTTTAATTTCGAGGACTAAAACCGTCATTATTTGAAAGTACAAAGTTTAGGGACTAAATTGTCATTTCCGAAACTATATAAATACGAGGGTTAAAGTGCAATTATTTCAAACTATAAGTTTTGGGTTCTTTTTTTGTAATTTTTGGAAACTTATTTTTATAAAGAAATAAATATATAGTTTTGAAATAAAAGTACAAGGTTCATTTGGTCATTCTTTTAAACTTAAACTTTAGGGACTAAAGTTGATTTTCTTAAACTCATTTTAACTAAATATCCTAACCTGGTTAACTTATAAATAAGGATTTCTTCTTTAAAGCTTAACTCAGTTAACTCATTTAACTGAAATATGTTAACTAAGTTAGTCCTCATATAATAAATCCTTCTTTAAAACTTAACCCAGTTAGTTTAACTAACTGACTATTACAGGGACCATTCATGTCATTTTTCAAAACTTCAGGCACCAGATATGTATTTTATTTGAAAGTTGAGGGACTGTTTTTGTAACTTTTCGAAAGTTCAAGGGCTATTTTGTAAAAAAAATAAAACTAGATAGGCCTAAGTGTAAATATGTCAAAATCTGGTCAAAAAGGGGTGAATGCATACTATTATACAACAAATAAAAACAAAAGAAGAAATATAAAAGCTGATTACACAGTCCAATTGACAGCCTTTTGTTTACTTCTTTTTTTTTTAGACCACCTAACACATGGTGAATTTAATAAATAGTCATATATGTATAATATATTATATTCAATTTAAAAAAAAAAAGTAAAGCACCAAAACCGTCCAAAATTGAATTATTTCAATTCATTCCCACTTGTTAATTTTTTTATACGATCTGAGATCACTTTCAATATAAACGGCCGATATTTTAGACCTTAACAACGGAAAGTTCTTTTGAAAATCTCAAAGTAGAATAATTCCACCGATTTCTTGTCGAGTTGTTTCGATTTGAAGTATTATTTAACTCCTCAGACTCCCACGAAATTACTACACCTCTCACATTGCACAAACACATCGTATGTAGCCGGAACGAAATTCTGTAACTCGCCGGAAACGTGCCTTTCGCCGGAATTAGCCGACCCTTCGATTTAATCGATACCGGTTCGTTTTTCTTGTTCAAATACGTTTAAATATTGATTCTATAGAGTTAAATTGGTTATAACGTAGATTTCCTTGGTTAATTTCGGTCGTTGACTTCTGTTGACCGAAGGTTGGGGAAGATGATGAACAATACATCATCTTATTTATTTTTATAAAAACAGTTTTATTCAAATATTCATAATAAATAGACAATAATTAGTTAAAGTTCGAAAATTTTAACATATATACTTTATCTACTGATTCAATCATTAAAAATATTATGATAGTCAAAATGTTTATAAAACCATTTTTTTTAAATTAAAAATAGTTTAATCTCTACAAAATTATAATAAATCAGATTTAAAGAGTTAATTATTGAAAATTTTATAGTAAGTATTTTATATGTTGGACTTTACAGAAATATTATTGTTGGTAATATTTCACATAATTTTGATATTTCTGAAATTAAAACAGTGTTTACACTTTAAAAGTTTAGTTTCATTTTATATAATTAAATTATATAACTATATAATTTATTGTCCGAAACTATTTTTATGGCAAAAGATGCATTATTCTGAGTTTATATAAATTTAGAATCTGAATTTTTATTATGTTTAATTATTTAGATAATTAAACTTATATAAACTTATTTATTGTTATTATAATCATTTTAATTCATTTTATTTATTTAAAATGATTCCAAGGCCATAATAATTATTTTAAATCAGTAATATTTAAGTTCGAATAATTAAAAATGTTATTTTAATTATTCTGATTTAAATTAATTATTTTTGATAATTAGTTATATAATTAGCACATTATTTCTTTTAATCAAAACACTGCCGAATCCTAGAGATTTAGGATCTCCGCTCATTCAATTAGACATTATCGTTGATATATATTTTATATTATTGCATGTTAAATCAATTAGAGTGACGTGGAATATTATTCCCAAGAACTCTCACGTTAGCATACTTATTTGGACTTACTCGGAATCAAGGTGAGTTCATGTTTCCCCTTTTCTTTTACTGTTTTCAGTTTTATACTTCGGGGTGGAATACATGTTACAAAAATACAAAAAGCATTCTTGGTGAGAACGAGTACCAAGTATGATGAAATTTGAGAATACAAAAGCACTCTTGGTGAGAACGAGTACCAAGTATGTTACAACTATTACAGACATTTTTATACATGGTATGGTTAGCTTAAGGAGGGTTTTACTACTAGACTGTGAAAGGTGGGCACCATACTTAAGGCCATTAATCCTCGTCGTAGGACCGAGGGACATGAGTGATAGATCTATTTGGGTGTAGCGAGCCCACACCCATGAGGTCGGGGCGACCCATAGAGGTGACTATGTCTTCCAGCCGGAAGCCCGGTACAAATATGCTAGGTTTGAGTTTTCCGCACCTTATCACACTTACCTTTGGCTTTGCAAACCATTGGTGATCTATTTTTCCTTAATTGCTACATACCAGGGACATTTATATACACGAGACATATTTTAAAGGATTATACATACATTGTTACAAAAGAGACTTTCATACACCGTTTACAAAGGATTATACATACATCGTTACAAAGGGACTTTTATACATACAATACATAATTCAAAGGTTTATACTCACAGACATACACATGAACTCGCTCAACTTTTTGTTGATTGTTTTTCAAACTACATGTATTTCAGGGAACTAGCAGGATCTGGCAGGGTATGCATGTGTCTAGCTGCGTTGGTTAATAGATGTCATCCAGAGTTGTGAAGTTTGAGAGGTGTAACCTACTCCTGGACGGGTTATATGTCTCTAAACCTCGTCTTATCCAAAGTCTTTTAGGTGTCTTATGAACACGTTTTAAATAATTTATGGTTTGTAACTTATTTCAAGTGTCGATGTTTTTAAACAATGATATTGTGGTATTTTCTCAATTTAATTAATGGATGAACATCTCGTATTTTTTTTATAGCATTGTTGTGATTGTTGCTATGGTATTAAGAAGTCACACCAAATAAACCCACGCTTCCGCAAAAGCCAGGGTGTGACATGTTCGCCGTCTGATAAAGTCACCGGGAAAGCGATTTGTTCTAACGGGAATACAGCTTCATTACAGAATCCAGTGAGGGGAAAATCGACTGGTTCTAGACGTGCTTTGTCTTCTGCATCAAGCTGTTTAAAGCACTGTTCGTATATGATGTCCATCGAGCTCCCTGGATCTATGAACATATAATCGGTTTGGTAGTGACCGAAAATACCAGTGATAATCACTGGTCGTTCTTCCTGAGGGCCCCCAGGAACAACAGGGAATACGACTTGCTGTTCTCTCCAATGTTGATCATAATTTCGTTTATTTGTCCTCCGTGACGAACCTCCCTGAATCATGTGTATTTGTTTTTGATAACTGCTATATTGGCTGGATTGGATGTCCCCCCTATGTGGTGTTGGTGGGTCCAATACTGTGGTATCAATTTCTTTTCCAGATCTGATGTTTGACAAATCAGATCTGGCGATTTGAATAACGATTGTGTTTAAAGCAGCTTGGCATCTGCTAAACCAATGTTCTGGAGATTCTTCTAGTTGTAAATTGTTTCCGACGTTTGGTCGAGGACCAAATTGCCGGTGAGATGACGAATTTTCTGCCATGTGTAAAGAACAGAAAACGGAATGAACTGAATCGAAACGAGATAGAAACTAGAAAAACTGAGAAAACGGTGGGCGCCAATGAAGAAACACTAACTAAATGGTCGGAACCGAGATAGTTAGGGGGTTTGAATCCGCATAAAAGGGTTAGCTCTCTCTCGGTTGATTCAGTTACAATGGAATTTCTTCTCCGGTAGCTCTGCAAAAAAGAACACCGTTAGCCTCGTCAAGGGGAGAAGAAGGTTCTCTCCTTGACCCGACTCCGGCGTGAGAATAAGTATCGGTAACGGAGAAGATAAGTATTTGAGAAGTGAGAGTGATCTGCCTTTTTACCTGAACAGTTCTCTTATTTATGACCGGGAGTTTGGGAGGGAAAACCTGTTATTGAAAAGATGACGGAAGATGCTAACGCCGTAACGGTTATGTTTTCTTCCGTTAAGTTCTTTGATCCAATTGTTGAGTTATCTCGATCCGGTGTGAATGCACACGGATCGTGGTTTGATCTACGGCTAGGGGATTGCCACGTGGAAAGTGATTAAGTGGAGATTACTCTCCAATTGCATGCCTTCGTTGTGATTCTGGGGTTGCTTGTGGTGATGACACGTGTCCAGACGGTTATAACCGTCTGGGTGGTGCACGATTGTATTTCTTTCTAGAAGATTACTGCTGTAATCTGGTGTGACACCTTGCTGTGTAGACACAGACAAATAAATCCCAAGTCTGGGTAAAATAATATCCAAGTCTGGATATTTAGGCGGAGGTAAAGGATTTTAATCCTTTGTAAATGGGAGAAGGCGCAAGGATTTATGTTTTCCTTTGGGCGCGCGACTATACATTACTGATTGCTTTCTTCCTTTGTAAGACCAGTGCGCGGCCGCGCAGGGTTAAAGGGTTAAAAAAGGTTGGTTTGTGGTATGGTCTCAAATCCTCTTTTCGAGGTTTTTGGGACCTTACCCCTTCACACCCCTATCCTCACTTCACAAATTCCACCATCTTTTCTACCCCTGTTGAATGCTCTAGATATGGATCAGACAAAAATCAGTTCTTCTCAACAACTTATCACTGAGAAAATACCTCAACAAGTGACTGAGTCTGATTCCTCTATCATTGCTAACCAATCAACAGCTGAGGAGGCTACACTGCAGGTGTGAATCTACTGATTTACACCTTGCCAGTAGTTTCATTAGTAAGTCTCCCTTGAAGGCAATTTCCTCTTTGGGTACCAAGGTGACCACTAGTGTGTTTACTAAGGTGACCACTATTAAGGAAAGAAGTCCCCAGTACAAAGAACAAGGGGCATCAGTGGATGATTTTTAGGAATCTTTTCCTAAGACAACTACTGATACAACCACTGTTAGTGGGAAATCAGATGATCCCATTCATTTGGCTGATGGTTTAAAATACAAAGAATTGACGAAGAGAGTAGACAAAATTGAAACCTCTATTGCAGATATCAAAAATATGTTGCAACAGTTGTTACAATCTCAAAGAGCTCCACCCACTACTGCAACATCTACTCCATCCCCCGCTGAGCTATGGCAACTATTTCAACCTATGCTTCATCAACAACGACAGTATGCTGATCATCAACATGAGATTCAGCTTCAAATGTTCAGAAATATGATGGAAGCTAGGTATAAAGATACTCAAGCTGATATAAAGGCCATAAAAGCTCATCTGCTCCAAACCACTAGCACTTCCCCTCCGACAATTGTTTTTGTAGAAAACCCTGATGATGCCAAAAAGGGCGAGAAAGGAAAGAAAGGTAAAGAAGGTTTATATATGCCAACAGATCCACTCTCTAAACCGGTGGTAGAAATTCCAAGGCCAGATGGTTCTAAAAAGGTTGATGTGACTCAAAATGCATTTGCTGATCAAAAAGCAAACAAGAAAGAGACAATGGAAATAAAAGGGTCAAAAAGATTTGAACAAGAGAAGAAAGTTATGATGGAAAAGGAAGAGCAGGATACTTCTACAACTAAAAGAAGAAAGCCTACCAGAAAGGTTAGCCAACCCAAAGCCACACCTTCCAAAACCACCAAACATACTCCTCAAATCCCCAAAAGTTCCTCACATCAAACCTCCAAGCCAACAGATATTGAGACACCTGTTGTATCAACAGTTGTTGATACTTCAGTGGTTTCAACAGATGTTATTTCAACCACTGCCCTCCCCATTTCATCAACCACCACTCAATCCACTGCCATACCAAAAAAAAACACCACCATCACAAAAACCACCTGCCAAAAAGCAGAAGACATCAGTTGATACATCAACAGTTGTAGTGACAACAGTGGTTGAAACACCAGTTGTTTCAACAACTGTTAGTCAGCCACCTATCACTTCAAACACCACCACTCAACCCACAAATACACCACCAACCTCTCCAAAGCACAAAAGCAGAAGGGTCACAATTATAATACTTGAAGATGACACTTCTCCACTTCCAACATCTTCACAACCTCTGATCCTAGCCACTATTCCAAACCCTGTTCCAATCTCTTCAGTTCAAGCCCTTGATCCAAACACTGCCTTAGTCCCTATGGGAGTACAATATCCTTTAGATCTTCCAGCACTCAGGGAGGAGATTAAATCCTTCTACTCTAAAGATGATCCTGAAAAGTGGAAACTCCCATCTCTTCAAGGTTATCCTTTGCCAAGAAACATTGAAGAGTATCTTAAATTAAAGGACAAACAAGCAGAGGATATATCATAAAGAGACACAAAGGGAAAGTCTGACAAAGACATCTAGAGGAATTTTCAATATCTGCTCACCAAAGTCAGAACTTTAGAGCAGTTCTCAAAAGAGCTTTGTCAGAAATTATCATAAAAAGATGATGAAAGCTTGAAACAAGACTACATTGAGCACATCATGGCATACAAGAAATATAAGGCAGAAAAGTATCAGGACAAGGAATGGACCATTAGTGAACTCAAAGAGGAGATAGCAAGGATTCAAAAGATGCTTGATGATAAAATAAAGCAAACTCCTCTAGTCTGGTCCAATTACAAAAACAATGTACCAGAAAGGGCTTTGAAGCTGAAAAGAATGAAAGAAGAGCTTATAGCTGCAGACTATTGGTCAAGGAATCAGGTTACAAGGTGGACAGAGGTGAAAGTGTTAGATACCTACAAAAGGTTGGAAGAATTAAGGAAGAAAGATCCCACTGCTCCCAAAAAGCCAGATTATCCAGAAGCAGTGGTTCCAGTCAAACAGGCCTTGCCAATTAGAAGATCCACTGCTCCACCTGCTGCTATCCTTTATCAAAGAAGGAAGCAAAAGCAGATGGATGCAGAAGCAAAAGAAGACAAGGCTCAAGAAGAATACATTATGAAGATGGTTCTTCAGACAATTTTGGTAGAAAATCTAGATTTAGCAAAATCTCAAGACCCTGCCAAAGTTGTCATAACCAGGCCTCCATCACCAAACTCATCAAAAATAAAAACTCTCCCAAGAAACCCACTAGACTCAAAAATACTAAAGTGGAAGTCTGATCAAAAGACCCACGTATTGACTCTGCTCAAGTCCAGTGGTGAAGTTAAGCATATATCAAGGGAAAATGCACTTGGCCTGAGTGTAGAAGATCTGCAAGATCTCCTTGAGTTTCAACTGTGCAGGGATGAAGATGATGAGGATTCCATAAACTTTGAATTACAATTTAAAGGGAAAGTTAGGGAATTCTTGATGAGGCAATAAAGATCCAGAATAATGAAGTGTTTTGGCATCATCTGTTCCAGGGGGAGATTGTTGGGATTGAACCCTACAAAGGAACAGTTGATAAAGCCAAAACTGGTTCAGATCAGTGGATTCATCATAAGCAGTTGTTTATACAAGTCTTCTCCCTTGAACAGTGGCCCTAACATCTTATGGTCTCAAGTACTGCTCTTCACAACTGCTGCTGAACTAAAGACTGTTGAAGATAAAGCACTGATCCTTAATCTACTAATATGCCTCAAGTACTGCTAAAGACCCAAAGCACTGCTGGAGCTATAACAGTGGAATGAAGAATTAGTAGTTTAGTTTATGCTTTGTATTATTTGTAATCAGTTGTTCAGTCATCAGTGTTTGTAATAGATCAGTGGTTGTAGGTTGTTAGGAGGTTAGATGTCACTTTCATGGTGACGTCAGCCAAAGCTGCTCATTGGTTGTTCTGTACTATAAATAGAACAGTACCCTGTACTGTTCTATTAGCTCATCTTCAACAAGTCATTCTGTACGAACAATCAAGTGAGCTCAGGCTGAGGGGGAGATTTGTGCATGCATGCATTGTAATTGATTATTGTAATAAATACAATCATTCGATTATATGTCAAACATGTTTGTTGAAACTTATTCTTCCATTGATTGTGTGTTGAAAGTTTATCTCATTTAATTCCGCTGCAATATATCTCTGTTTCATCTTCATTCTTATTAAACAAACACAATCAAAAGAAACTCAGATCCTAACAATTTGTCTAATGATTTAGTTTATTTATCATTTCTAAAAAATAATAAACAAATTATATATATATATATATATATATATAATTAAAATAAAAACTTAACAATATAAGTTATCTAACCAAACCTAGTTAGATATTTATCACAACCTTAGCCTAACTACGTTAAGTTTTACTAACTATAGGGGCCTCATGTGCATTTCATTGAAACTTGAATTTCTTTTAATAAGAACAAAAAATATATATATAAAACCTGAAGGACCCGAGATTTGAACCCGGGTTTACCCGGTATAACAGTCAACACACAACCACTGCACTATGTTAGAATCTGAGTTTACTTGTTTGTGTTGTTTATAAGAAATGATAAATGGAAGAAGATAAACATATGATAGTTTGCAGCGGAATGAATAAAAAACTTTATAACACAAACAAGGAAAGAAAAGCTTTCATCATATATACTTTGTGTCGAATGATTTCATTACAAAATATTCAACGTATGCTTGAACACTTTCTCCCCCTCAGCCTAAGCTCACTAGTGTTAGTTCGTACAAGATGCAAGTGTGTGAAAAGAGCTGATAGAACAGTACAGGCACTGTCTATTTATAGTACAAACCTAAACACTGTAGCATCTTTGTTGACATCACCTAGACAGTGACAGCTAACAGTCTTAACAACCTCTAAACACTGATGATTACAGACACTGTTGCATTAAACACTGATTATCAAACTACTAATGAATGCAATCCGCTGATGGGCTTCAACCACTGATGAAGATTGAGCAGTGCTTTCCATAAAGGTTGATCAGGCCTTTGACTTCTAGCAGTTCTTTGACTTCAACAGATGATGGGACTTCAAAAGACTTTAGACTTCAGCAGTTCTTTATATATAACAGACTTTGAGTACCAGCAGACTTTAGAGATCATCAGATGTTGGATGCCACTGCCATTGGAGGTAAAAAGAGTTCAAAGCATTGTTATTAGGATCAGTTGTTGCAGAACCAGTTTTGGCTTTGTATCATCTGTTCTTCAGGAAGGATCACATGAGCCAACAATCTCCCCCTAGAGCAGATTATGCCAAAACACTTCATTATTCTGATCTTTATTCTCTCATCAATAGTTCCCGGATTTGCCTTTTGAATTGGAGCTCAAAATCCAAGGAATTTGTGTCTTCTTCATCCCTAATCAGTTGAAGGATCAAAAGATCTTGAAGGTCTCCTGTATTCAGACCATATGCAGCCTTTCTTGACAGCTTTTCAACACTACCATCAGACCTGAGCAGAGTTAATACGTGGGTATCTTTATCAGACTTCCACTTTAGTATTTTTGGGTTTGTTGGCTTTCTAGGAATGAGACTTATTTGAGATGAGTTTAGGGATTGGGGTCTGTTTGCTAACTTTTTGATTGTTTCAGAGATTTGAGCAGCAAGTTGTTGAGAAGCATCATCCAATCCATACTGAAGTTTATTTCTGATGGCCTCTTTTCTGTGTTCAGCATACCTCTTCTCATCTTCCTTATTCATCTGCTTCTGCCTTTTTAGTTGATTCAAGGCACTGATGGGTAAAGCAGATGATGAGAACAACTTTTTAAGGGCATGGGTCTGTTGAGGCCTATCAGCAATGGTTTCATCATCATACACTGGTTTCTGAGGAACATTAGGATCTGACTTTCTAAGCTCTTCTAACCTTCTATAGGTTTCATCAACATTCTGCTTAGACCATTTGGCAATTCATCTAGCAGGCCCATACCCAGCTGTAACAAGCTCTGCTCTTTTTCTTTTGTACCTCAATGCATCATCTACATCAACCTTCTTGAATTTATTCCAGTTGGGTGCAGATTTCTTCATTTGGGGATCTTTCTTCATCATTTCAATTCTGTTGATTTCTTCTTTGAGAGCATCAAGTGGTCGATCTTTGAATTGGTACTTGTTGGATTTGTAGGGCTTGGTTTTCATGATGATGTCTAAATAATCAACCCTCAATTCCTCTTGAAGACCAACATCTGGTGGCAACTCTGACATGGATTTATTCAGGTCTCTAGCAAAGTCTTCAAGTTTCCTGACTTTGCTAAGCTCATGCTGATACATACCCTGGTATCTCCTATCTCCTAACCCTTTACTCTCTTCTTTTGCTATAAGCTCTTCTTGTTTGGCTTTTAACTTCATATTATATTCTGAGGAGTTCTGAAGCTATATAGAGATGGGAAGGTTCTTTTGGATGGATCCTCTATCTTGTAAAATTGTATAACTTCATCTTGGACTGCAAGCAGTTCCAGAGGATATTGAGTTGCCAAGGGGATGTTACGTGGCATGTAACCAACGGGTGGATGATTGAGTGGGTTTGTTTATGGAGATGATGAGGGTGGAATAATTTGTGCAGGAGCAGATGACTAAGGAATTGGTGATGGAATTTCTTTCTCTTCAGCAATACCACAAATTTCCTTTTTCTGGCATAGGCAAACTTTGGAGGAGGAGGAGTTTTAGATGGAGAAGGTAGTTTAGGTGAAAAGGTTGATTATGAGGGAAATCTTTGAGGTGATGGTAAGTTGTGTTGATGGTGGAGGATCAAAATGAATGGGAGCAGTGGATTGGCTAACAACTTCTTAAACCACTGGTGTCTCAATAGCTGTTGCTTTAACATCTGTTGATGCTTTTTATGAATCAACATTTGTTGGTTTTGTTGAGGATGGTGGTGGTGATGAAGTTGTTTTCTACTTCTTTTGAGGTGGTTTTTGTGCTGATGGTTTTTGAGGTGAAGGTTTGGGTTTGGATGCAGCAGTGGTTGGCTTTTTAGTAGCAGCAGTGGTTTTTGGGAATGTGGCAATTGGAGGTTTGTTGTTTCTGAATGATTTTCTTCTATTTGAAGTGCCAATGTTTTATGCTTTGTTTTTTTTTCATCTTTTTCTCCTGTTCTTGCTTCCAAACATCTGCCTTGCTTTCTGCAGTATCTTTTCTGCTTTTCTAAAATCTTTTCATTTGTCTGTTTATTAAGGGTTTCATCAACTCCTTTTCTCTTTCCAGCATCAAATTTTTCAAAAGCTTTTGCAGAAGTGTCTTTGGTAGATCCTGGCTTTTGTTGTTGCTGACCTTTAGGTTTTGCTTTGGGGTCAACATCAAGTTGTCTCAGGGAATCTTTCTCCCCCTTTTTGGCATCATCTTGATCTTCTTTTTCAAAGATAGGTGTAGGGAAAGTGCCAGTTAGTTTTGCAAGGGATTCTTTGATACCCTTAATATGCCTGGGTATCCTTGTATCTTGCATCAGTCATAACTTTGATCAGCTCCATGTGTAAGTTGTGGTTGATTTCAGCTAATTCCCTTTGAGCCGCTAAGATTGGTTGCACACAGTTCCACAGCTCTTGGGCAATTTGCTGGTGAGTAGGCTGACTTTTAGATGCCTCTAACACTTGTTTCAGCATGTCTTTCATCTCGCCAACAGTGTTTTCAAAGGAGTTCATTCTATCCGTCATTTCTCTGTATTTTAATTCATCACCTAACTTAATAGGATAATCTGAATTCCCACCAGAGGTGGTTGTATCTACTTTTGTGATAGGAGTAGACTCCAAATCATCATTAGCAGATGCCCCTTTTTTCTTGGTTCTTGTAGGATCGAGAATCGATCTAAACGAGTCTATCAGAAGAGTTCTAATCCATATTAAAGGCAGAATTCAATGATATAGACTTGATAACAGCTTGATTCACTCTTTAACTGTCCTGTTTATTGATATAACACTGTTACTGATCGAATGACACGTCGGCAGCACTTCGGCACCGGAATCAGGAACGTTACAAATGAATAGGCAGCTCAGGTATATATAGAGGTGTCATTCCACACGAAATAGACATCAACCATTTCGTGCAAAATGGTCAAGGTTCATTTCGTACGAAATGGCCTAGCCATTTCGTGCGAAATGGTCTTTCACCACCCTATTCCTATTTTCTTGTGTTTCGAGCTCCATTCAATCCTATCTAAACACACGACTCGATACAAGATGAATTCGACAGACATATGCACCAACAGACTCCCCCTTGGATGTCGACGAGTCTTCAGTCTTTGGCATGACATGTCTTCGATCTTGATCAGTCTTCGTGCTATTCCAAAGTATCTAACAGAGTAAGCATCCCTTTGACCTTTCTCTTCTACTCTATCTCTCTGATCATCAGGATTTGATTCTGGCTCTTGCATCTACAAACTTCCCTTTACTAGCAGACTCCCCCTTAACTTGTTCCGGGATCGCAATCTGACTTAGCTCTTGTTCCAATACCTTGACCTGGCTCACCCTCTACTCAGGCTTAACCATGGGAACCTGCAAAAATCTCTTCCTAACAATAAATTTCCCAAATTTTAAAATTTAACAAATTTAGAAATCATCAATTGGTAGATATCACATCAAAAATGATTTTACAATATTATTTTTTGATGATCACTTGTGAAAATATCATTTTTCTTGTTTCTAAAACAACCTCTCCCAAACCTGTTCATCATGTTTAGCACTTGGAATTTTGAAAATCAGCTTTTCAATATCAGTTGTCGAAAATCTTTTGAATTTTTTTAAAATTTATGCTAAAACACACTGAACATCCTTTTGAGCTTTTTGTTTTAAAAGAAATGCAGTAAAGAAATATGTACAAACAATATTTTTGTGAGTTTGCATAAGAGGATCATATCAGTTTTTGACAAGTCACAAGTACCGTTGAGCTTAGTTACACATTAAGAATTAAACAATTCACTTAGATTGTCGATATACTGATCCACTTAAATTCTCACACAAATTTCAACTAATTCAGGATACGAATTAGGTGTATTAAGAACTTAAACTCATTCATGTGTCCCACCTCTTGAATATACCCCCGTATCCAGATCCCAGTATTCAGTCTTACAGGTGAGTATACCACAGATGATATCTGTAAGGGGTTAAATGCGAAACCTTGAGAGCTCATATTTTTTGCTGAGTTGAAGGTTCGATGTTTGGTGTGTCCCCTTTAGAGGATCTTTTTTACAACAGCACTTGACTTTATCTTTTGGATTTTTCATCAATTATTATGCAGAGGGCGGGCTTTTATTTCAAGCAGCAGTAAAGTATTATACGGGGACTAGGCCATTGCTTCCGCATTATCAGAAGTCCCGGGATAATACCCCAATATCACTAAGTATAAAGACCTAGTATTTCAGAAAGAGGGGTCCTTCAAACAAGATTTCAGGGGTTACCTATATATCCAAGTAGTGTTCCCCACGAAATAAACAAGTTTGAATTTAAGTTTATATCCCGAAAAAGTTTACTAAATGTGTAAAAACCTATCAGTATATCATCAGCGAGACCGTTTAATGCTATTTAATCATTACATATCTTTAGCATACTGTAACTGTCTAACTGATGTACTATCATTTCCTCTTTTTTCTCAACAAAATTCATTTTTGATTTTTCAATGTTTTTTACTTTTTCAAATTTTATCATGTTTTTTTATTTTTCAAATTTTTGAAATTTCTAAAAATTTTTACTCCCCCTAAAATCCAAAATATGTTTCAATTTGTGATTTTACGAGAAAATTTGAAAACAAACTGTACAAGTAAAGTGACAACTGATATCGAATCACGTCAATTCGCCATCCATTTGGTATAAACAATCAGAACTCCCCCTGGCAACAAACTATTTTCCCATTATGACTTCAAAACACTTAAGTTTGTTTTAATCAAAATGGTTTTTCCGGAAAATACGTTTTGTTGTTTTCATTTGTAAAACTGAGGTTATGATCATCATTTTGTTTTCTTATCCACTTGTATGAATAGTTGAATCAAGTTCAACTTAATGACTTTGATTAACCACTTGTAGGAATAGTTGGTTCAACCATATACTATTTGTAAAATGAAATATGACAATTTTAAGAACAAACACCACTTGTAGGTACCACTAGTAGAAAGATGCCTATTCCTACTCCACACTTACCAACCAGGGAGTTCCGGCAAGTCACACCTGATAAATTTTCACATTATTAGAATTTTTTCACAAATTTTTTTTTTAAGAATGATGCCGATTCATGCTCCACGATTACCAACTTGGGAGCTCCGGCAAGTCAGGAATTTTAAGTATAAGCTGTCACCCAAGCCTGACCAGCCTTGGGTGATTGTGAATCATCTATATCCCACCATCTTTTTTATTTGTAAAAATCTTTCACACCCTTTACCTTCCCCTCAACCATCTTCCCAAAGATATGTTTTACATTTCCATTGAAAACCTTTTCAGCATCAAATTCTTCCTTACCAGCAAAGAATTGATCTGAAATTTCAACCTTACCAACCTTTGATTTCAGATTTTCTTTTGATAATGACGGAAAGTTTTCATCGTTCATTTCTGGAACGGAATTCTTCTCACTTTTCACAACAAATGACTCCTCTGACTTTGACGAGTCAGATTCATTGTCAGAACTACTCTCTGAACTTTTAACACCCCATTTTTGTTTGTTCAAATCAACTTTTCTTTTGTAAAAACGTTTCGGACTTTCACCAGTTTCGAAAGTTGAAACTTTGAACTTTTTAAAACTTTATGTTGGTTGTTTCATTTCATCAACACATTTCTTTTTCAAATTTGAATTAGAAGTAACTCCCTGTTTTAGATAAGTGGACTTTGAGCAATTCCAAGCTATGTGTCCAACTTCTTGGCATTTGAAACAGGTTCTTCGTTCAATTCTCTTCTTAGATTCTTTCAACATATTCTTCTTTCTTTCAGCAAGAAACTTTTGGTTTGTCTGTCTCCAGAATTGTTTATTTTCTTCTTCTACAGAACTTGCACCTGAAACAAATTTAGTTTTTGGTTTATAATTTTTCTCATTTTTATAATTTTCTGAGGGAATAAAACCTAAACACTTCTTTTTGAAATTACTGTTATGGTTTGGTTTCTGTTGAAAACCATAACCAGAACTGTAACCCTTTTTCTTGTTCAATCTCTGTTGAACTCTTGAAGTGTATTTTTTAGGTTTTTCAGTAAGATTTACATCTTTTATTTCAGAAATATTAATTTCTGTTAGTTTGAAAACCTGTTTGATCATTTCAGTTTTGACACTTCTTATTGGAAATTCCTCATCAGAATATAATTTGTCCGAATCATTCAAAGTATATGCCACTTTGATTGATTCATCATTCAAATTATTTTTCGACATCAGAAATTCTTTATTGTAAACCCGTTTGATTGGTGAACTCGGACTCTTGTCTGATGAACTTGAACTTTCAGATTTAGACTCCGACTTTGACTCTTCATCCATATCTAACACCTGATCGACCACTTTCTTTAATAACTCGGACTCATGATCAGTGTCAGACGCTGTGAATGTGACGTCAATGTTGTCTGGTAACTCATCAATGGTTTCAGAGTTTAACTTTATGTTGACTGCCTTTTTTAGACGTTCCTCATTTGGTTTTCTGGGAGAATAACTTTCCCAGATTGGAGGCGGACACTTGTTATACTTGACACTTTGTTTCTTACCAGCATCCGTATCTTCCGTCTTTTTATCTTGAAAAGCTTCAAGACCTGCAATAGTAGGATAAACTCTATCAATCAAATAATCACAAGTTATATAACTCAGCAGTAATCGTTTGATTCTCTCATTCTCAATCTTTTCGAGTTCCAAATCCTGCTTCAGTTTTGCACAATCTTCAATATACTCATTAATGAATTTTTGCTTTGTCATTAATGTTTAACTCATCATCGTCATAGCAGCATCAACTTCTAAGTTTGTCTTGTTCAGACCATCAACCGTCTTGTTCAGCACATCATACGACTCTTTCACATATTTCACATCAAACAACAATTTTTCTTTTAACTCTTCAAGTTCACAAATCTTCTCGTATTTCTCCTCACAATCTTTGCAAGGTTTCAAACATTTCAGACAAGGTTTCGTAACTTCAACAATCTTCTCAACTTCAACAATCTTCTCTACTTCGACGATTTTTTCAACTTCAACAATTTTTTCAACTTCAACAATCTTTTCAACTATTTTCTCCATCACTTTCTCAATTATTGGTTCTTCATCAAATTCTACTTTTTCCTCACACTCTTTATCTTCGACTTTTTCTGTTGAATTTACTTCAATTTTTGCTTCCTCAGCTTCCAATTTTGCCTTTTCATCAGCAATCCTTCTTGCTTCCAGTTCTCTCTTTAATCTGGCAGCTTTTTTCTCATTCAACATCTCGATCTTATCTGCAAAAAACAAATTAAAACTATAAGTATCCAGACCTTTTCTAGCTTTATTGATATACTCTTCATCATCATCGGTGTCTGCATTGCTTCCTAATTCACTAAAAATTGGTGTTCTTTTCTGCTTAGATTTGACTTCTTCTTCTTCCAGGATTCGAGCAACTAATCCTGAATCAGCCGGAATGTATTTGTCCCAGCTAAATCCCTCTGCCACTTTTTCATCGTCTTGATTAACAAGAAAAGCTTTTTTTTCATCCTCAATAGCACGGGATGATGACGGTTGTTGATCAATCTGATGAAAAATTGATTTTTGATAATAATCGTTCTTTCCAAACGGATCTTGTCTTCCGGTTGCTTCTTTATTTTTACATTCTCGTTTAAAATGTCCCTTTTCTTTGCAATGAAAACTAGTAACCTTTGATTTGTCAAACCCTAATGGAGATGAAGCAATTTCACGAAATCATCTCTTCCGGTAATTTGTTGGAATTTTTCAGCTCTTCTTACAGCACTAGCTAAACACCACTTGATGTCCATCAACTCAAGTTCTTCAGCATCAATCTGGTCATAATCCTCTTTGGTGAGCATCGGATTCCCAATTCTTCCAGCAACTAAGCTTTCATACGACTCTAACATAGTAACCAGTGATGCCATGTGTTGCTTAGCCATTTCTAGAGAGAGATTTTGACCATTTTGAATATTCAATGTAACATTGCATTGCAGATTTGTTGAATTCTGTCGTTGAGGACTTGGTGTTGTGAAATTCGGATCAAAACTTGAATATGATGATGATTGTCCACCACTCTGAGTCACATTACTAACATTTGTTCCAGAAGAACTATCAGCACTGAAAGCAGTTTTGATCTTTGGACTCGGAGTAGTTTCGAATTTGTTTCCTCTGTAGTATAGACTAACATCTTGTTGAGCATTTGGATTATTCATGATAGCAGTTTTCTGAATATCCAATTCATGTTCTTCAATCTTCTGAATGAACTTCACCAAATTCATACTTTCAGATTTTCTCATATGTTTTAAGATCAACAAATATGTTCCCTATTTATGCTGTGGTAACGCATCGGCTAGCTTATCAACCCATTCATCGTCGTCTTTCTTGATCTCCAATCTTCCCATTTCCAGAACAAGATGACAATATATATCGATAGTCGTTTTTGTTGATTCACCTTCAAAAGCTACAAACATATTAAATGATTTATTTAATAAAGCTTGTTTGTTCTTTATCATATCAGCACTTCCTTTAAACTTGTTAATCAATGCCAACCAAATTGATCTAGCGGTATTTTCATGTTGAAGTAACACAAAATATCTTCTTTTACGGATTGTTGGAGAAGACTAATCATCATTTTTCACTGGTGTATTTCAATTTTTCAACCTTTGAATAATCACTTAAAGCTTTTTCAATCCCACGTTAATCTTTCGGTTTAACGTAATCTACATCCAGTGAGCACCATGCATCAAACTTATAGGCTTGCACCCAGTTTTCAAAACGATTTTGCCACCCTTTAAAATCCTCGATGTACATAAGCTTTGGAGGCTTTTGAGACGTTCCCGTTTCATTTTCGATTTCAAGAGTTTCGGTAACTGAAATTGGTGCAGCTGGTGCGGTAGCAAACGCATTATAAAATTCCTCTTCCATGTTTCGGTAACCTGTTACACAAATTGACAAAAGTTCAAACAAAATGTAAGTCCACACGAAATGAGATTTCAAACGAAATGGACTCCTTTGATGCAAAATGGAACTTTTTGAGTGAAATGGCCTCTTCAAGCGGAATGGACTTTCACGCGAAATGAAAGTAGCTTTCACACGAAATGCAAATTTCAAGCGAAAAGGTCCTCTGAAACGAAATGAAAATCTATTTCGTACGAAATGAATTCCAAACAATCGATTTCGTGCGAAATGAATGAAATGGCATTGGGTAAGAATAGGATGTTACAATTACCGACCAAAATCATGGGTGATGGTCATTTGTTTGAACCACGAAGCAAACAAACGACACACAAAGGCTGAATCAAAGTAAATAGATCCTTATAATGTATCACGAAGACATGCTCGCCTATAAGTGGACACTCACCCCAAGAGTTCCCAGGTAAGAGTGACTGGTCCGATTATGTGGATTTGTACAAACACTCTAGCCTTAGACAGAAAACCCAGGGTACAGGCATTCACTCTTCCAGTTTGCACGTGTTCACACTATTTAGGACCCAAAACTTTGACGAGATTTTGAAAACTCAAAGGGGTTCAAAACCTTATAACAGAGGGTTAAAAACCTTACAATAGAGGGTTCAAAACCTAGTAATCAATCATCCAAAAATAGATGATTAATTTTCAAAGCGGATTCGGAATTGATGTTCTCGTCGTGGTTATCACCTAAGGATAGGTGACGTGCATGTTTTAAGATCTAAACACAAGATAACTTGCGTTGGGGTCCTTGAAAGGTTATAGTCTAGGTCAAAGTATTACTAATAACCTAATTCCCTATAACCATTGGCTCTGATACCAACTTTTCTGTCACACCCCGACCACGTGAGACAACAAAACTTGGCGGAAACGTCGGGGAGTGTTGTAACAGAATTAATTGTTTCAAATCCATGGCAATTAAAGTTTCGTTTTATTAATCAAACAAGAGAGTTTACAACATTTTAAACAAGAAACAAAGAGTACATAACACAAATTAAATAGTTCTTGCTTCGTTTTAAGTCACTAAGGCACAAGTCTGCCTAGGTGTATCTTGATCAATCCTATGCATCAATTCCTGAAAACACATGTGAAAAGAGGAACATCAGCATAAAAATTCCTGTGAGATACATAGGTTTTGTGAAAATAAGATTCATGACTTAAGTTTAAGAAAATGTTTAATAAAATTTAGCCATGGACCTTGTAAATTGATTTGTTTTTTTGTAAATCATTTAAAAAGCAATAAGACCAGATGATATGTATAAATAAGAGAATAATGTATGGTTAAATGAATAACCAAGTAAAATGAGTTTGTATAAGATAAGTTGTTTGTAAAACAATGTCTTGTGAAAAGTATGTTATTTGTATAAAATGTTATATGTCTCAAATTGAAATGATTCAAATAACGCTACGATATGTAATACCATACAAACACTTATATATAGGAAGTACCAGCGGCGTATCCACCATGCTTGTATCATATTACACACGCCTCGTTACTTAAATCACTTACCCAAACCAAACCATCAAGATGTAATGTTTAACAATTGTAGAAATGTTTAGGTATAGTCAAATGTCTATTGTCAAATGGTTCACATGGTTCAATAGATACAAATGGTTCACATAATGTAATATAATGTGTTCATATGCTGGATGAGCATATGCAATAAATTGTAATGTAAAACAATGTACTAAGTATGCACACAATGGACATACATAGCATGAAATGTAATGTAAAACGATGTACTAAGTATGCACACAATGGACATACATAGCATGAAATGTAATGTAAAACAATGTACTAAGTATGCACACAATGGACATACATAGCATGAAATGTAATGTAAATCATGTACTATAAATGTACTAATAAACATAGCAAGTATATGATGTGAAAACATGGAAAGCATGAAAGTAACAAGTAGGCACATGTGTTTCACCCCAAAATAGTTTGAAAACGGTAAAAGAGGGGTCTATGTACTCACTTGAGATTGATCAATAAACTTTAGATATCCACCAAGCAAAGCTAGAAGATCACGAATATCAAACGGCACCTAATATAGGTATCTACATTAATAAACGGACCTATATTGGAGGATCGGATAGAATGAAGGTTCGTAAACCAAATGAGCATGGAAACTCATGTAATATGGTTTAACAAAGCCTACATACTAAAATAAAACCTAACCTAAGTGCTTACGACTCATCACGACCTGTTTAGGTAGCTTATGCTACTTTAACGTGTCGTTTGCGTGAAACGCGTTCGGACCGCCTAACTAGTGCTATGACAAGTAAAATATGCCTTAACATGTCTAATATTGTTGCTAAATCAGTTAAGATACCAAAAGTTATGTTACATATGCTTAAAATGAACTTTGGCATAAAAAGGGCATTTTGGTAATTTACCTAAGGCATATAAACTACCTATCATACAACTACTTAACGAAGCGACCATAAGGTATAACCTCGGAAGGTTATTCCCTATATACTATGGTCACCTAATGCGTTTGGTCGGATCCTAATGATCGACCAAACGGGTCAGGTTCGAAAGTATAAGCGATTGATTAGATCGCTTACCTTTACGACCCTAGACAAGCACAAAACTAAAAGTGACGAGCTAAACATGTCAAAACATGTTTAACAAGTTTAGAAAAAGGTTTGGTATCAAAACAAACGGTTTTGATACCTAAGAGTAGTTTGGTTAAAAAATACGTAAGAATGCGCATTTTGGCCGAAACTACGACTCGTCACTGAGCCTAGATTACGTGGTAATCAGTAGGTATAGTCACTAGGGACTATAACCATCGTGATTACGCTCACGTTATGAAGTTCAAACGAACTTCGCGTTGACCATAAACTGGTCAATGCAGAAAGTCAAACGCAGTTTGACTTAAATGCTAAAACGAATGAAAAGAACCAAAGAACACTTACAACGGGTCCCCGCAAGTTTGATTTCCAAGTAATCTCAGGTAGGAAGTGTATAAACACAACCACTTAGAGAAAAGCTCAGATTTCAAGTGGGTTTTGCAAGTGAACTTGATGGGTATTTATAGTATTTCTTGAACCGTTAAGATCGTTTATCGTAAAACGTGATTCAATCTCATCCCTACACTTGTTGCAACACTAAGGTACTTCAAAATGGCCCCCCATGATCAGGTATCAACATGTGGAATTGAGTTTATGGGTGCTTAATAGCTGTAAAAAGCTATTAACCACATTCTGATGTTCTGGGAGGTCCTTACGGACCGTAAGGGTGAGGGCTTACGGTCCGTAAGCCAGCAACTTTGGCAAATTGATAGTTTTAGTCCCTGTTGGTGTTTAGAGCTATTTCCGACATGTTTAAGGCCCGTTAACCCCATTTCAAAGCTCTAAAATGAATTTAAAGTATAGGGAACTTAAAATGTGCTCAAAAATATCTCGGGTGTCGGTTCGTTTGGCCGTACGATCGCGATGTTCGCTTAATTACGACGGAATGCGCATAAGCGTGAAAAACGATCCAAATTGCGTGACGTATGGATTTTTCTTATGCCAAACACTAAATAAAATATTTTAGTGCTTACATAAATTTTTGGATGTCCGGATGTATTCAAAACGTAAGTTATGCGCGAAAATGCAAACTTATGCACTTTTTGACGCTTTTAGTCCCTGAATGACCCAAAAGTTTATTTTAGCACATCGAACCCCTCAAAGCCTATTTCTAAGCTATGTAAAGGATATTTAGGGTATGTTTAACTTATGGTCATGTTCCGGAATGTTTGTTACAGTTCAAATTGGCATACTTTCGCAGTTTGTCAAATTTAGTCCCTGTAAGCGAATTAACTTGATTTCGGCATACCAAACCATCCAAAACTTATTTCTAAGTTATGTAAATGTTATTTAAGGTATGTTAAGCCTATTTCACTATTCCGGAGTGTTCGTTGCATTAAATTGGTTATATTTACGCATCAGATCGCGTATAACCTTTCAGAAAGCGATTTAAAGCCCGAAATCGAACAAGAATGATATGTGCAAAAGATACACATATATTTACAAATCCCACATATGAAACACAATATCTCACTGATTTGGTATATGTTTGATGGTCACGGAGGCACAGTTGTCACAACTGAACCTCCCTCAGTCTCTAAGACTGAACCATCCCCAGCCTCTAAGACTGAATTATAAATATAAGTTTTGAAATGTGTATTTGTGCCTTTTGTTTGTAAAAATGTTTGCTCCCTGGATCTGGACATTTTGTGTATGCAATGTAAAAATGTTTGAAAACATTTTCGTGAGAGCCCTTGTGATCATAGTCTAGACTCGAGAAAGAATCCTAGTTCGCTATGATCGAGGCTCTGATACCAAGCTGTCACACCCTGACTTTTACGGAAGCGTGGTTATTTGGTGTGACTTCTTAATACCATAGCAATCAATCATAACAATGCTATATGATAAAAACACGAGATGTTTATCCATTAATAAAGTTTAGAAATTTTCACAACAACTTGTCTTGAAAACATCGATACCAAATTACATTACAAACCATGACTTGTCTAACTGAGTTCATAAAGACTCCACAAACGACTTTAAATAAAACCTGAGTTTAGAATTATGCATCCCGTCCAGGAAAGGGATACACCCCCTAAACTCAACAACCATGGATAACATCTTTTATTTAAGCGCATCCTGAAAACATATGCATACCCTTGCCAGATCCACTAGTTTCCTGAAAAACATGAGCGAGTTCATGTGTATGTGAGTATGTATAAACCTTTGTAAACAATGTATGTATGAATGTCCCGGTATGATTGCAAACAAGGAAAAGATCACCAATGGTTTGCAAGGCCACTGATATGTGTGACGGTATAGGAAGGCTCAAACCTAGCAAAGTTGTACCGGGTTCCCGGCTGAAAGACATAGTTCACCTCTATGGGCGGCCTCGGCCTCATGGGTGTGGGCTCACTACACCCAATAGATCTATCACTCATGCCCCTCGGTCCTGATACGAGGATTAATGGTCCCAAGTATCTGCCTACCCTATCACGTGATCTATGGTTCTTTCCTAGGCTAATCATACCAATAGTATTGTAAGTATCCATTTGTAACATGTATTTCACCCCCGAAGTAAGTAAACAAAACAGTTTAAGGAAAAGGGGGACATGAACTCACGGTATTGCGTTATCTGCTCTAACCCAAACTCTGTCAGCGAACACGACTACCTACAGTGTACTAATGTCTATTAGACAAACGGGTCGTGCCTTGGCTTAGAGTTTAATGTTTTGTGTTACGTTTCTTATATTATTCCGAGTTATAATTATTTGTCAAAATAATTAATATTTCAACTTAAATTATATATAGTGTTGGAATAATTGTTCATTCAATATTTTTGTATTACTACTTCTAAAGTAACTATCTCCGTATTTCCTTCCCAAGGATGGGGGTATTTATACATGTATATTCGTATTTGCAATAATATATTTTTAAGTCCCACTTAGAAAATATATATAACTTATTTGTCAAAAATAATGTATTCCAAAATATATATTTTTCCCAAAAATAAAATATTTTCACCTCTTGTATCCAAAACAATTATTTACCAAAATATAATTGTAAAAGTATGTTCCGGAACATTTCATAAGTTACATTTTAACGTTTGGTTCCACAATAACAAGTGTGTAACTTAGATGTTTATTCCTTGTAATTTTTTGTATCATTTTGGAGTTGTAATTCCCATGGTAGTTGTTAAGTTATATTATTTTACCCTAAAATAATATAACTATTCCACAAAATAAACAAATATTCACACAAGTGTCTTAGTATAAAATATATTCTAAATATATATATTTCTAACCATTTTCATGTACAAAACCAATCTCCGATACTTTGTATTTTTGTTCAAAAATTATAGCGAGGTTTATACTTAAAAAAACATAGTTTAAAATACACTAGTAAACACTTGTCTAGAAAATATTTTCTAAGCGTTTATATTTTTAGAAAATTTCGCCATTGTTTCCCCTAAAAACGGAGGTGTCCATGCTATATAGCATATCATTTTCTTTTCCAAAAATCATTCAAACAATCAACAACAAATCACTAAACCATATTATGTTCACCAAGTGCAAAAAAAAAACTATATGATTTTCATAACATCATGAACTTGATATTTCACAAAAACGCGTAGTAACTTGGTAACGCGTTTAGTGGCCTTAGTTACCTTTCAAAGTGTATTCATCCCTTTAAAGAATCTCGGTGTTAACAACTTGTGAACAAATTTTACAAAAATATTCATTTATAACATCTTCTAGTTTTACTAGCATTTATTTATTTGTCTCTCCACTAAAAATAGCGTAAGTTTAATAAAAACAATGATCCTTCAAGAATCATCTTTTTACTTGATTTCTTTTAGAAAAATCATTCACAACTCTTGGATTTACAAATTTACTAGTTCACTTGGTTTGTCACTTTACAAGAAAATTATTTCGCTTTCAAGTTCATGTTCGATCAAGAAGATGATTATTCCGTGTGAACCCATAATCACCTTCTAACTTGTTAAACCATATTTTTAATCATACTTTAACAAGTTCCATACAATGATCAACATCATATTATCAAGAAATCAACAATCAAGTGCCATGCATGTATTTAACAACATCTTTATAACATGATTTCATCATCTTTCATTTTTATGTAAACTTTATGTTCAAGCTTTTAGTTTGTGTTCTCTAGTGTTCTTGTTATTTTCATCATACTACAACTTTTAACCATAAAAATAAAGGTAAACAAGTGTTATGAGAGATCTTACTACTAGCTTTAAGCTAGGGAGGAACACTTGTGAAAAAGATGATGAAATATGGTGTGTAAAAGCAAGTAAGAGAGCTCCTTGATGATCCACAAGCTTCAAGCTCCAAGAATCACCTTCTAGCACTTGAATCAAGCTTGAAAATGGAATGATGGTGATGGCAAGGTGGTGGTGGTGGTGGCGGCACTACAGTGAGCCGAGAGGGAGAGAGAGATGTTGAGGGAGGTGGTGTGAAGAAGTTGTGAAGTGAGAGAATGGAATGATTTGTGATCTAAGGAGCCATACTTATAATCTCTACTCCATATCTTGGCTACTCAAACAAGTAAGATATCAAATAAAATATAAGATAATATCTTAGTGGGATTTGGTGGTGGGTCCTCCTTGGACCGTAAATGGGCATGGGGGGGTTAATTGTAAGTTTTTGATGATAGTAGGTAAATAATTGGAAGTTAAATGTAAAAATCTACTGTTATGTGTGTATGGTATATTATATAATGTGTTGGGGTATTCGGGGACCATAACTAGTCAAGAAATAATAAAACAATGTTTCTGGCAAAATTTTGGTGTCCCGAGTAATGTCCGGTTGTTCGGTTAGATACTGGTTCGTTAAAGTGCTAAGTTGTACCGTATAGTGTCTTTGACACAATTAATTCCCAACACTTAGGAAAACATTTAGGACCATTTAGTCAATTTTCTGCATAATACTAGTATCTTAAAATGCTGATTTTTTGCTGAAAATGCAAAATTCTGCACTTAAAGTGTGTTTTAGGCACTTTCCGGCACTCAAACTATCACCTAGTGACGCAGTTCTATGGTCCTCACTTCCCTACACACCATACTAGTGTAGTACCTTGTCCCTGGCCCATACTGGGTCTCAAAACACTGTCTGTCTATGTACTGGCACTGTCAATATATTTCTGAGTTATCCGTTCACTGTGCTAACTATGCTTTGTGCATCATGTATGTCACCAAAGTTTGTATGTAATAAATGGTGTGACGATATGAAATGTGATGTACATGTATGTATGATGCAGAAATCATAAAGCAGTTTAAGTCACCAGTTGTAATCAAGCACATTCATTAAGCACAAATTTAATATTTAATTAATTGTACGGATACCTGGTTTAATGAGGGTTGTCACATAGACGCCGCTGTGATCGCATACATGAATCATGCCATTTTGGAAAGTTTAAAAATTGGATCATGACATGAAATTAGTGTTTTTTTTTCTGTTTTAATACATGTCTTTGACCCAACTATCACACCTTCCACTCGAAATACAAGGAGTTTGAAAAAAAAAACTGCCTGCACGTTTCATCGGAGCTCCAACCCGTTGCCGGAGAATTCAGAACTCGCCGGAGGACACGTACTCGCCGAAACTCACCGGAGATCTACAGACATCAATGGGAGTCACCTCCTCCTTTTTGTTTCGCGTAGGTTCTCGTTGGAAGCCAACCGAAGACATACGGACATTGCGACAGGGATCATTTCATCTTGTTTGGTATACCCTTTTTATCTTCTGTTTACATGTTAACTCGATTTAATCTTATGCTTGTCGTCCCTGTTAACCATTCAAAAAAAATCAGTTGGACTGTTGTTTCTGGTTCAATTTGTACTATTTAAAATGAAGAAGACGATGCAGGTTCTGTATATTATAAATTCACTGAGCAACAAAACTAATGTCAAATAATGGTGGGGTATTAGAGATAATTAATGGAAAGCAATAAGAGCATAGGATCGATCCCGACCGCTTGTTTTGTTACTTTTTCATTGCACCAATTGTATTGTTTCATTGTATAAGATCAGGTTAACGGATAAAATGTGTTTAAAAGTAATAGAAAACGATGTTCCTCACAAAACAAACCTCAGCCCAATGGCTGAGGTCGTTGCCAGTAACACTTAGGTCACAGGTTTGATCCCAGTTCCAAACAACCACTGCACATTTTTTTTAAATATGAAGCCAAGTCATGGAACCTTCTTGTTAATGTATTAATAGAATTAAAATCTTGATATAAAATGGCTTCGTCACCCGTCTGGTGAAGCACTGGCCGCGCCGCTTGTCCCCGCGGTGGCTCTAGATATGACCGTCACACACCAGGTTGGTCCAGTAGTGTTAGGATCTTAGTTTGGTTTTGATTGTGTTTTATGTTTGAATTAAGATGAACAATGAAAGTGATGTGCAGCGGAAATTAATGGAAACAAACTTTTCACAATCAAACAGGAGAATTGCTTTCAACACACATTTTCAACAATGAACCGAATGCTTAAATTTATTCCAAACACCGATTACACTTGCTTGTATGTAACAAACTCCCCCTCGGCCTGAGCTCACAATGATTTGTTCGTATAGGAAGAAAGATGGTGAAGAGCTAATAGAACAGTACAGGGTACTGTTCTATTTATAGGCACGGACAAACCACTGTGGCATCTTAGCTGACGTCACCATGAAAGTGACATCTAACCTCCTAACAAACTCTAACCTCTGATCTATACAAGTACTGCTATGCTAACAACTGTTATTACAATTCATTGCATAAAGACAAACTAAACTACTGCTGAATCCTTCCACTGGTGTGAACCCAACAGCACTTGATATAACCCAACAGTACTTGACTCAAGGCAGTAGATTGAACAGCAGGGCTTTAGTCTTCATCAGTCTTTGACTTGATCATCAGTTGTAGGTCAGCAGTTATACCGATCAGTAGATAGGAGGTCAGCAGATGTTAAAACCACTTTCAAGGGGAGAGACTTGTATACACAACATCTGCTTATTCTGGATCCACTGCTCTGATCCAGTTTTGGCTTTAATTATCTGTTCCTCTGATAGGGTTCAATCCCAACAATCTCCCCCTGGAACAGATAATGCCAAAACCCTTCATTATTGGTAGATCTTTATTGCCTCATCAACAGTTCCCTTATTTGCCCTTTGAGTTGTAACTCAAAGGCTAAGGCATCTGTGTCATCATCATCCCTGCACAGTGGAAGATCAAGGAGATCCTGCAAATCTTCAAGACTTAGGCCAAGTGCTTGTTCCCTTGTTATTTTCTTCACTTCTCCACTAGACTTGAACACTGTCAGTACATGGGTCTATTTTTCAGTTTTCCACTTTGGTACTTTTGAGTCTGGTGGGTTTCTTGGGAGATTTTTATTAGATGAGGAGTTTGGTGATGTTGGCCTTGTGATGACTGTTTGAGCAGTGCTTGCAGGTTGGTTTAGGCCAAGAGTTTCAGCTATCATCTTCTTAATGCCCTCTTTTACAAGCTCATCTCCTGCCGTTAATTCTGCCACTGTTTCAGTATCCAACTGTTGTTGTCTTCTTTTATAGATGGCAGCACCAGCTGGAGCAGTGGATCTCATGATTTGCAGCTTTGGTGGTCTTGTTGAAACCTCTGCTTCAGGGTAGTCAGGTTTTTGTGGAACATTAGGATCTTTCTTCCTTAATTCCTCCAACCTTTTGTAGGTGGTCCTGACTTTGTCTTCTTTCCATCTTGACACTTGATTTTTAGACCCATAATCAGCAGCAACTAATTCCTCTTTCATTCTCTTCAGCTCCAATGTCTTTTCAGGCTCATTCTTTTTGTACTTTGACCAATCAGGAGGAGTGTGTTTGACCTTATTTTTTATCATTTCCTGAATCCTGGCTGCTTCTTTTTCAAGCTCAGGAATGGTCCACTCTTTGTACATATACTTTTCCCCCTTATACTTCTTGGAAGCCATGATGCTTTCAATGTAGTCTTTTCTCAAAGTTTCATCTGCTTTCTCTGAGATTTGCTGACAAACATTTTTTGCAAACTGCTCTAAGGGTCTGACTTGAGTGAATAGAAATTGATAATGCCTTTGAATTTCTTTGTCAGTTTTCCCTTGAGAGCTTCTTTTGGAGATATCCTCTGCCTGTTGAGCCTTAATTTTCAAATATTCTTCATTATTGTTAGGCCTAGGATATCCTTCAACTGATGGCAACTTCCTTTTAGCAGGATCATCCTTATAGTAGAAGGATTTGATTTCTTCTCTGACTGTTGTGAGTTCTAGAGGATATTGGACACCTGCAGGAGTAATGACAGGGATTGGTTGTTGTACTTGAGCTGATGAGAGAGGAACAGGGTTTGGTATGGTAACAAGTTTAAGAGATTGTGAGGATGTTGGTGGTGGTGATGGAGAATCATCATCAGGTATAAAAATCCTTCTCCTTTTTATTATAGGAGAGGCTGATGATGTTTTGGGTGGATCAGAGGTGATGATTTGAGTGGTAGTAGGTGGCTGACTAACAGTTGTTGAAACAACTGGTGTTTCAACCACTATTGTCATTACACCAGATGTTGTAATATTTGATGTCTTCTGCTTTTTGGCAGGAGGTGATGGTGGTTTTGGTGGTGAGATGATTTTTGGTGGTGGTAATAAGGCAGTGGTTGTGGTGTGTGTTGAAGTGGTGTGTGTTGAAGTGATAGCAGATGTTGAAACTACTGAAGTACCAGTAGTTGTTGATACAGCAGGAGTTACAACAGCTGTTTGAGTGAAAGATTGATGTTGGGGGATTTTGGACGGTGGTTTGGGAGTATGCTTTGTGAGTCTGGATGGTATGGATTTGGGTTCCCTCACTTTTCGAGTGGGATTTCTTTTTAGCTTAGGATTTTTAACATCCTTTGGCTCAGAACAACCCTGCGCATTCAGCTCCATATAAGCTCTTTTCTCCTCATTCCACCTGGACATATCCTTTGCCTCTCTGTCCCTTTTTACACTTGCTTTTGCTTCAGCAAGTGCATTTGTGGTAACATCAATCCTTTTGCTACCATCTGGCAAGGGAATCTTTTTAGTCATTGCATCTTTTTCTGGTTCAATATACAGACCATCACCTATTCCCTTCTTCTTCCACTCCTTGATTTTCTCCCCCTTTTTGGCATTATCTGGGGGTAGTTGATCAATGAAAAGAACAGTGGGAGGAGCAGTGCCAGTGGTATTCGAGAGATGGGCCTTTATAGCCTTGATGTCTGCTTGGGTGTTTCTAAACCTGGACTCTATTATGTTTCTCAGCTCTTGTACATGTATTGCATGTTGCTGATCAGTCGTTTGTCTTTGTTGTTGGAGCAGGGGTTGAAATAAACTCCATAACTCATTTACAGCAGGTGCTTGAGTTGGAATAGCAGTGGGTTGCACCTTTTGATCTTTCAACAACTGTTGCAGCATTGCTTTGATTTCTGCAACAGAGGTATCCAGTTTTTCAACTTTATCCATCAATTCTAGGTACTCTAAACCATCACCAAATTTAATGGGATCATCTGATTTCCCACTAACAGTGGTTGACTCAGGAATTGTATTCCAAAAGTCATCCACTGATGCCCCTTTTTCTTGGTACTGGGGACTTCTTCCTTCAACACTTGATAACCTTTTGATGGTACCAGTGGTTAAAACAAACTTACTGGTGGTTATCAGAGGTTCTATAGAAGGAATTGCCTCCAAGGAAGTCTTATTGATGTAACCACTGTCCAAATGCAAACCAGTGGGTTCAGCACTTGTAGTGGCTGCTTCACTTGGATTACCACCAGGAATTACTTGTAACTCAAGGGGTGTAACCTCCTCAGGTCTTGTTGGTGGGTTAGCTATGATTGATACATCAGACCCAGTCGTTTGTTGAAGTATGTTCTCATTGATGGGTGAGTGAGAAGGACTGGTTTGTGCCTGGTTCAGATCTATAGCATCCAACAATAATTTAGTTGGTGGGGGAATTGTGGATGTGAGGTTGGGTGTAGAAAGAGAATTGGCCCCGGGCATTGGGCTGTGGATGATGGAAGCAAGTGATTCCAGAGCATCATATTGTGGTGTCCCTATTTGTACAACCTGTTCTTTTTTAGAAGAAGCAGGAGGAGTTTCAGGCATGGGTTGAGATATTTCTACCAACTGTTGTGAGGAAGTAGCAGCAGTAGTTTCTTGTGACTTTTGTGCTGTAACTGGCAGTTGCTCTGGTATCTCATCCTCCAGAGTTGCCTTTTTGGTAGGTTTGGGGGGCTTTTAAGATTTCCTTTGTTTTGGCCTTTTGGTGATTGTAGGTGTGGGTTTCAAAGCAGTTGTTTTGCTGCTATGATCACCTTGAGCAGTGGGCTCAACAGCAGATACCTGAGGAGCAGTGGTAGCTGCTAAAGTCTGCTCAGGCACCTCTGCTTGTGTTTTGCAAGGTGTTGACATTCTTGTAAAGGTTTCAGCGGTTAAGCTGTTTATTTGAAAAGATGCACCTTGTTTTATTGCATAAGCATCATCCTTACCAAATTTCTTTTCAAAATAATAGCTTAGAAATCTTGGAAAAAGTAAGAATGGCTTTTTATCAACATTTTTAACCAAATCATTAAAGATTTCCTGGGAGTAATTAAAATTTTCATCTTGAAGAATAGCATATCCCAGGTTTTGAATCTTTAATGGTATCTCATTAAAAGAAGTGGTTTTGTTTGAAACACACATAAGCAGGGTATGGAATAGAAATCTTGTTGCAGGTGGAAAATTACCTTTTTGTAAGGTATCCTTTTTAATTTGTTCTGCATACCCCCTTTCAAGGAAATCAGTTTTAACTCATTTTTTGGGAAAAGAAGTTTTACCTTGCTGATCATTGAGTTCAAAGACTTCCAAGATGGATTGTGGTGTGATTTTGACAGGTTTACCCATTAGAGAATAGTTAATGGCTATGACATTCTCGCCTTGTTTGTCAAGAGTAATATTCTTCCAAAACTCTCTTTGGGTGTCTAACTAAATTGGAGCATCTGCTGTTAACAAAGTTTTGTACTTTGATGCAGACATGATGTCAATGATGGAATCGAAAGCATTTGTGGTGCCTGGTTTTGTAAGAAGACCCAGATAATTGTGTGGTGCTTTGTATGGGATTTCGATGGGTGTAGCCGTTTGAGCAGCCTTTTTACGATAAGATTTTGAAGTGGGTGTGGCAGATGACTTTGATTTTGTCATTTTGGAGAAGATGATCGAAGAAGTTTGTGAAGAAATTTAAGGAAATGAGATGAAAACTGCTTTGAGAAAGGAATTTTTAAGAATTCAATTCGACAGTAAAACCCTGTTTGGGGTTTTGAAGGGGGTTTTATAGAGAAAAAGGGAACGCTGACGTGGCAGCGGTTACAAAAGATCTGACTGCTATGTACTGTCCACGTGCCAACCCCTGATGAAATGAAGGACAATTTGTCTTTTATGAAGACCACTGATGGAACAAGACCAGTGGTTGTAAAGTAGAAATGAAGGCAGTGGGTGATTTTTACTATCAGTGGATAGCACATCAGTGGATAAAACACTGATTTTGAACAACAGTGCTTATCAAGAAGTGAGAGAATAGGGGTTGACTTTCAGCAGTGGACAGTGTTTTCAGTGGAACAGACCTTTGAACAAAGCAGTGGATATGGCAGACTTTTAAGGATTTTAATGAAAAAAATCATTTTTAGCTATTTTTAAGGATGGATTTTTGATTTTCTGAAAACATTTTAATGCTTTTATTCATAGAAAAACAGGATTTTTCCTGTTATTCCATGTTTAGCATGCCAATCCTAGAGATCAAGCTTTCAAAGGTGGATGTGTCTGATGCTTTGGTTAGCACATCTGCCAGCTGATCCTTAGTTGGAACATAGTGCAGAGAAATCAAACCTTTTTCATAGCAATCCCTCACAAAGTGATGTCTGATGTCGATGTGCTTGGTGGTTGAGTGGGAAACTAGATTTTTGATGATATTTTCTGCTGCCTGGCTATCCAACATGAGCGGTGTCTTTAAGACAGTGATACCAAAATCCAGCAACTGGTTTTGAAGCCAGAGCAGTTGGGCTGTACAGCTTGCAGCAGCTATATACTCTGCCTCAGTAGTGGATGTGGAAATAGCTGCTTGCCTTTTTCTTTGCCAAGACACTAAACAACTGCCTAGGAATTGGAACCCTCCTGAAGTGGACTTCCTTGTCTTGTCACATCCAGCAAAGTCACTATTTGAGAAACCTGAAAGCTCAATTTTTAACATCAGCTGGATACCAGATACCAAGTGTGGGAGCACCTTTTGGGTATTGGAATATCCTTTTTACAGCAATAAGGTTTGACTTTCTAGTGGCTGATTGGGATCTAGCACAAACACAGGTAGCAAACATGATGTCTGGCCTGGATGCAGTTAGGTACAATAAAGACCCAATCATGCTTCTATATAAAGTTTGATCAACCAAATCATCCTTCTCATCAGACATGACTACTTTATTGGTTGCAATGGGTGTACTACATGGCTTACAATAATCCATCTCAAATTTCTTTAAAAGTTCTTTGGCATATTTGCCTTGATGGATAAAAGTGCCATTTTGCAGCTGTCATACTTGGAGACCAAGAAAGCACTAGAGTTCACCCATTGCACTCATTTCAAACTCAGCTGTCATGAGTTGCCTAAACTCTTCACACATTTTATTACATGTGCTTCCAAAGATGATGGCATCCACATAAATCTAGACAATCATCAAATCCTTTCCTCTCCATTTTAGAAACAATGTTTTGTCAATCTTACCTCTTGTGAAACCAATGGAAATTAGAAAGGTGGAAAGAGTTTCATACCAGGCCCTTGGTGCTTGTTTCAGGCCATACAAAGCTTTATTCAGCTTGTAGACATGATATGGATTAAATGGATCCTCAAAGCCTGGAGGTTGACAAACATAAACCTCCTCTTGAATCTTACCATAGAGGAATGCACATTTGATATCCATTTGGTACACCTTGATGTTGTGGTTGACAGCAAAGGCCAGAAATAATCTGATAGCTTCAAGTCTTGCTACAGGGGCAAATGTTTCATCATAGTCAATGCCCTCTTCTTGTCTGAAACCTTGAACCACAAGCCTGGCTTTATTCTTGACAACAATACCCCTTTCATCAGTTTTATTTTTAAAGACCCATTTTGTGCCAATAGGACTTACACCCTCTGGCAATGGTACAAGCTCCCAAACTTGTTGTCTTCTAAACTGTTGGAGCTCCTCTTGCATGGCCTCTACCCAGCTGTTGTCTTTTAGTGCCTCTTGGTACTTGACTGGCTGATGGAGAGATAGAAAGCTAGCAAAAAGACAAATGTTTTGGGATTGACTTCTTGTGAGCACCCCTTCATTGATGTTGCCAACAATTTGGTCTGGTGGATGAGATTTCAAGAAGATAAGATCTCCTTGGTATGGAACAATGGCATTGAGTGGGGAGGGTTGCAGATGTGAATCATCTGAGCTAACCACTGTTGGTGACTTTGATGATCCAGCAGTGGCTTCAAAAGGTGGTGGAATGGGAGGCAATGGTGTGGACACATGCTGACTTTGATCCACTGTTTGAGGACTTTTGTCAACAGTGTTTGATGATGTAGAAGCAGGGGTTAAAGGGCTACTTTGGTCAACAACTGTTGAGGTAGCAGTGGTTGAGCTTTGACAGTTATTTTGAACATCTGCTGCTCTACCTATTTTGACAGAACTTTGTTGAGGAATGATGATTTCATACCCATAGTCTGGTGTTGAATCCTCTGAAGGAACTGCACTGTTAGTCTTGACAGCAGTATATTCAAAAGTAAATTTATCAAGATTAAACAATTCTGCAGGGTTTGCTGGGATTTTCATTGATGAAAGTTCATTGAACTTTACATTCAAAGTCTCTTCCACTGTTTTGGTCCTTGTGTTAAACACTTTGTAGGCCTTAGCAGTGGTTGAGTATCCCAGATGATAACCACAATCAATTTTTGCTGCAAACTTTGAGATATAATCTTTTAAGTTTAAAATGAAGCATGGGCAGCCAAAAACTTTGAAATATGAAATCAATGGCTTTATTTTATACAACAGTTCATAGGCAGTCTTTTGATGCCTGGGGTTGATTAAAACTCTGTTTTGGACATAGCAAGCAGTGTTTACTGCCTCTGCCCAAAAAGTTAATGGCAAACCTGAATCAGCAAGCATGGTTCTGGCAGCCTCAATCAAAGTTCTGTTCTTTCTTTCAACAACCCCATTTTGTTCTGGTGTTCTTGGAATGTTGTATTGCCTCACAATTCCTTTTGACACACAAAAATCATCCAACTCCTTGTTCCTGAACTCTGTGCCATTGTCACTTCTGAAGATTTTTACTGGAAGGTCAAACTGCTTTTCAACCTGTTTCACAAAGTCTTGCAGAATGCCTGCAGTCTCATCTTTTGAGTGTAAAAAGTAAGTCCATGTAAACCTAGAAAAGTCATCAACAATAACTCTTTTTCTTAAGACTCATGACTTTAACTGGGCCAAACAAATCCATATGAAGCATTTGCAAACATTTGGCTGGTTTGGACTCATCAATGGATTTGTAGGAGCTTTTATGTTATTTTCCTTTTAGGCAGGAAACACAATGCTCAGGACAGGTGAACAGTTTTTGAGGTAAACCTCTTACTAAACCCTGTTTTGAAATGGCAGTGATTGTCTTGAGATTTGTGTGCCACAGACAGGCATCCGTTCTTGGGCTCTCTTTTGACATATCCACTACTTAAACATTGCCACTTCTTTGAGCAACAAGTTTTGTTTTTCCAGTTTTTATTATTGCTTCAATCTTTTCAACCATCTCTGGTCCAACAATCCTACAACACTCCTTTGTGAAGAATGATCCATACCCCTTATCACTCATTTGTGAAACACTCAGAAGGTTGAATTTTAGATTGTCTATCAGATTGACATTTTCAAATTTTACATTACCAGACTGTACTGTACCAGACCCCAGAACTTTTCCTTTACTATTATTACCAAAGGATATATCACCCCCTCCATGGATTTTGAAATCTTTCAGTAGGGCTTTACATCCTGTCATGTGCCTGGAGCCTCCACTATCTACATACCAAAGGCTATCTAAGCATGCAGAAGCTCCCTGCACATGAAGTAAAAGGATTAGTTCATTAGGGTCTCCAAAGCCAATAAGGCTTTGGATGGGGTCTCAACAGTGTCTGGGATGAGTTCAGATGGATGGACATTGGTTAGGTCAGGGGTTTGGACAGTTTTAGGACTGTTTTTCTCTAACCACTGTCAGGGTTCTTGACCAATCACCTGCTGATAACCAAAAGGATGCCTGTTCACTCTTGGTTTAGAGGGCCTTTTGTAGGTCTCATAAACATGTGGAATCCTTTGGTAAGATGATTGTCCCTTGCCTCTTCTGAATTGGTTGGCAGGGGGTGCATCAGTCACTTGAACATCTCTTTGGAAAGATGTTTGATTCAGCTGTTTTGTAACAGTTGTTTGGACTGGCACAAACAGTGGTTGGTTCTTGGTGAATTTGACAGATGATGTGATGGACTCAAGGATGTTTTAGCATTGTACTCATTCTTTTTTACATCAAAGTTTTTGAGATACACACATGCTTGAGTTTTGTGGTTTGTTTTACCACAGATGGTGCAGCTTTCAGCTGGTACAATGATACTTGTTTTGTTTAGATCATATGCTTTTAGATGAAAACAGTCTTTTGTTAGATGGTTTCTCTTTTCACAAAAATCACAAAACAAGTTTTTGATCTTTTCTCTTTTCTTCCTTTTCTCAGACTCCTTAGCAATAGAGTTTTGAACCACTGTTGGGATATCTTTGATAGGAATGACCTTTGCTTTTGGAGCTGTGACACCATCAGTGGTTATGAAATCCATGGGCTTGAAATTTTCAAGAATGTCACACTCATCAGACCACGTGGGTTTAAATTGGTATTTCTCAATTTCCTCAAAGGTTGAGGACCCCACAGATCTTTCCAAAGTGATTTTGTTACCAAGTTTGTAGGTTATTTTAACCTCTTGGCCATTCTTGTTAGTTGGTATTATTTCAGCTGAACCAGCTTGTTTGACAGCAGTGTTTTCAAGATCATCATATTTTCTATATCCTACACCAAACTTGACATTGTTTTCAAGCTGTTTCTCAAGCATAACCCCATACCCTTTACAAGATTCCACCCATCTTTCACAAGTGATCTGGGTGGACTCCAACTCCTTTTTACAAACATGGTATTTTTCTACCATAGTTTGGAGTTGAGTCTTGGTTATGCTCTGCTCTTCTTTGAGACTGCTGATTTCTTTGTCTTTTTCAGCCAATTTGTTTCTAAGTTCTTTTAATAACTTTTCAAATTTGACTTCATCAGTTAAGACTTTATCCCTAAGGTTTTTATTTACCTCTTTAATGCTAGCAAATGCAATAATACATTTGTCTGAACACAGTTTTTCAAGAACTTTAGGTGATACCTTAGCAGCAGCCATCATGGCACAATCACATTGATGATCTCCTTCTTCATCAGCTCTAACTTCTTTCTCACCTGCTTGCTTCTCTTTCTCTTCTTCTTTGTCTTCTTTGGACCATGGGTCAGACAATGGTTCAATCAGGGTTTCTGAATTTTCTCCCAACAGTAGTTCATCAGCAACTGCAGTAACCACTGCTTCAGCCACTTCATCCACTGTTTCAGCACTTAGTTGTTCACCTTCAGTTTCTACCCCTTATGGTATTGACTCTAATTCCATCAAATAGAATTCATCATTAAAAGTATCATTAGAAGCATAGAGTGCTAAATTTTCATCACCAAGCTCATCAGGCATGCTGCTCCAGTTAACAAAACCTTGGGTGAAAAAGCTTTGTTGATCTGGTTGTACCACTGTTGGAGCAGCTTGTTGAGGTGCAACAGGTTGCACTTGTGCCTGAGGGACAGGGGCTTGAACATACTGAATTTGTGGAACAGTGGTTTGAACATAATGCACAGGCACAGGGGTTGCAGCATAGTGAGCAGTGTTAACATGGGGTGCAGGGGTATATTGGGTATAGTGCACAGTGCTTTGATGTTGTGGTCTAGGGTTTGAGCTGGGATGAGTTATTATTGGACCAGTGGTTTGACTCCTACATTCCCTAGCAAAATGACCTAGCCTATTGCACTTATAGCACTTAATTTTTTATTTATCCAACCCCACTTTTAAGTTCCCATGTAACCCAGGAAATTTTCTCCCTGTTCTTTTGTAGAATTTTCTTGTTCTTACACTAAGCAAAGCCAATTGATGCAAAATGTCCATCTCTTCTTAGTCAGTGGGATCAAAGTGTTGTAAATCATTGAGCTCAAAACACAAGTTATCTGACATCTGGTTTTCACAGTTTGCAGTGAAGGCATAATTTACAGAGTGAGAATCAGAGTTGTTAAAATTTCCACCAGCAGTTATATCAATAAAATGATCATAACTCTGATCCTTACTACTGCTACCAGATTCTTCCTGACGAAAAAGAGCTGTGCTGCCAAATGAATAATCATCAGCAACTTTGCCAGACTCTTGCAACTTCTTTTTCTGGTTTAACTCCTTTTCATAGGTCAGGAGTCTACCATGAAGTTGGGTCAGGGTCAGATCTTTGAACTCAGCAGTATTTCTAGTAACAAATGCAATGGTATCCCATTTTTCTGGTAGTGATCTAAGAAACCTGCTATTTTGTGTAGAATTTGGAAATGTAACTTCAACAAGTCTTAGCTCACTAATGAGACAACTGAATCGCTCAAACTGCTGAGTCAATGATTCACCCTTGATGTGACAAAATGTTTCATACTGCTGATTCAGAATTTCCCTATTGTTTTCAATAACTTCTTCCGTTCCCCCAAACTGTTCCTTTAGTGCATCCCATAGCTCTTTGGCACTATTACAATGTAACAGTCCAGCATAGATCTCATTGGGTAATGCAGATGCTATGATGTTAAATGCTTTGGCATCGAGTTCGAACTTTTGGAAATCAGTTTCAGTATAGTTTTCAGGTTTTTTAGGTTCGAACTTCTTTGTATCCTCAGCACTTGGCACCATAGGAACATGGGGCCCAAAAACAACAGATCTCCAACATCCAGTGTTCTGTTGAGCAAGGATGTGACCCATCCTTCTCTGCCAGATGTTGTATTCATTACGTTTAAGCATGGGTGGTTTGAAAAGAGAGTCAATGTTATTCTTATCATCTTGTGATTGTGACGTCATCTTGGTTGTTTTACAGGCACTGATTAATCAACTTTGATGGTGATTAAACCTTGCTCTGTTTTTTCAACAAAACGAACAAACTATCAGTATCAACGATTGTGAGCTGAACTATTTATGTCAAAATGATTGTTAAATCAAATTTGACTATCCAAGCTCTGATACCAATTGTTAGGATCTGAGTTTGGTTTTGATTGTGTTTTATGTTTGAATTAAGATGGACAATGAAAGTGATGTGCAGCGGAAATTAATGGAAACAAACTTTTCACAATCAAACAAGAGAATTGCTTTCAACACACATTTTCAACAATGAACCGAATGCTTAAATTTATTCCAAACATCGATTACACTTGCATGTATGTAACAAAACTCCCCCTCAGCCTGAGCTCACAATGATTTGTTCGTACAGGAAGAAAGATGGTGAAGAGCTAATAAAATAGTACAGGGTACTGTTCTATTTATAGGCACGGACAAACCACTGTGGCATCTTAGCTGACGTCACCATGAAAGTGACATCTAACCTCCTAACAAACTCTAACCTCTGATCTATACAAGTACTGCTATGCTAACAATTGTTATTACAATTCATTACATAAAGACAAACTAAACTATTGCTGAATCCTTCCACTGGTGTGAACCCAGCAACACTTGATATAACCCAGCAGTGCTTGACTCAAGGCAGTAGATTGAACAGCAGGCTTTAGTCTTCATCAGTCTTTGACTTGATCAGCAGTTGTAGGTCAGCAGTTATACCGATCAGTAGATAGGAGGTCAGCAGATATTGAAACCACTTTCAAGGGGAGAGACTTGTATACACAACATCTGCTTATTCTGGATCCACTGCTCTGGTCCAGTTTTGGCTTTAATTATATGTTCCTCTGATAGGGTTCAATCCCAACAAGTAGGTATGGCCATAACATGCTCGATGAAGATTTCTCACGAGGTGCTACTGGACAAGGTCCGGGTGATTTGGTCGTTTGATAAGGGTTATACCGAGTGGTACCCTGGGCAGCCACTACATAGGGAGGCGGGCCAGGGGGCAAGGGAAGCGAGGGTGATGGTGAGGGTGACGGGGGTGAGGGAGGCGGGGAGAAGGAGGCGGGGTACAGTGGGCAGTTCATGCTACGGTCGATATATCGCAGATGGGTGTGGAGGATGTACAGGTTGATCACCCCTACGAGTGACAGAGCGTGAGACCACGTGTGATGCCTTCACTGGGGGTGGAAGAAAGACTGGCTCAGGTCGAGTCGGATGTAGCTGTTGTATGGGTGGACGTATCCCGTATACAGAGCGGCGTACAGTGGATGGTCGAGACGATTATTGCTATGCATTCTTGTGCGCCCCTACATCCACGAGTTGGCGCACCACCACCACCACCACCACCATCGCCGTAGCTGCTTATTGTATTTTGATTTTGTTGTTTTACATATGAAACATTGTAAATATTTATCTTTTGTTATTTTAGATGTAAAACATTGTAAATATTAATCTTATGGTTACATTTTATCTTGTTAGTTTAATAATTGTTATCATATGCACATGTTTTGCTTATCCGATATATATAAAAATAATTTGGAAAATACTATTGTAACGTAGACGTTCCACATAATAAAGTGGAAAGTTATTCAACGTTATTAGTACGTTTAATTACAAACTCGTAACATAATATGATATATCTATATAATACATCAAACACTATCTAAACAATTACTAAAACTTATTAAATGGTTGTTCGGTTTCACACAAAAAAATAATAAATAAATAATTTTACGGGTTGTATAACATTATACAGCTCGTATACAATTGTTAAAAATCCTAAAACCTGATAAAACCTCACAAAAAAAACACATTACTTCGTATAATATTATATAGCTCGTATATTATTGTATACGACTCGTATAATGTTATACGGCTCGTATACATATAAAACAAAACAAATATTTCATTGCATCTATTTCTATGCAACAACGTTCTATACATCTAGGGTGTGAGAATAGTATTTGCCTTTAAAGAATATATAAAAGTCAAACTAATATGCGGTGATATTTGCCCATAACTTTATAGCCTAGTGACATATTGTGATGTGATAAGGCTTTGAGACCAATAGATCTTGAGTTTGATTCCTACAAGTAGGGCTGGCAAATCGTGTCTTAGCAGGTTTAACAGGTATCTGATAACGTGAACAACAAAAATTTTAAACATGAATACGAATTGTTTAACTACTTTATATCCAATGTTTATAAGACAGATGCGTATTTTATGCACCTAGAAGGAGAAATAATGGATCCTAACTTTCAAATTTTGATTATTTTTAAAAACGTAAAAAATCACATGGTGTACTTTTCTGTTATCGTGTCTTAGCAGGTTACCTACAGGTTACCTATTGCCAGCCCTACCTACAAGGATGTTTTCCGATATTTATTGGGTTTCCTCCTGAATTGATGTATAGGCATATGGTGATTCCGCTGATAACACGATGATACTCAGAGATCCATTAGTAATCCAAATTTGTCGTTAAGAGAAGAATAAATAATTTTAAGTAAATAAATAAATAAATAAAAAATATGCGGTGATATTTAGGCCAACACCTCCTAAAAAGGGTTTTAACATAATAGTCTCTCCTCTGCCGCTTGCTACTAAACCCTCGTTTTCTGTTTTCATTTCTAGAAAACTTCATGGCTTCAACAATGAGGAAACTCAACCGTCTCGCCGCCACCACCCGTGCGGCAGCATCCTTCTCCTCTACCACCACCACCACCGTTCGCCGCCACTCAATCCTTCAAACGGCGTCGTATAACAGCACCAGGAGTAACACTTTCTCTTACACACCTCAATCTCACTGGTTATCATCAAACAATAGGGTTACCGGCGGACGAAATTGTGCCGGATGTAACATGTCGTTTTCGACGGCCGCCACCGCCGCGCGAGATCTCGATGAGAAAGAGTTACCACAGTCTAACAAGAGTTATGTCCCCAACGACGTCGTTCTGTATCAGTACCAAGCTTGCCCGTTCTGTAATAAGGTTAAAGGTAATGATGATTCCTGGTTGTTAATTGTTTATATTACCGAAAATAGTAAAAACACAAAATGAATACATAAATACTCATACGGGGTATTGAAAATACGGAAATAAAAAATAGGTAAACATACAAACCAAATTCAGTACTATTTATGGCGGTACATTACTGGTTTGGTACCGGTTGAACCGTCTGGTAGAACCGGTTAAACCGTCCGGTACACCCGGTTGAACCACCCGATACACCCGGTTAAACCGTTTTTAAGCCAAATCCGGTAAGGCATATATACCGGATTTTAAAACATTGCCGGTAGTGCAAAAGTACCGGAATCGACTGAAATTGAAAACCATAAAAATAAATATATATAATATACTGCTACCAAAAATGCCGTATATAAGTAAAAACACAAACCGAATACCATAATGGTTATGGTGGTAAAGTATTTGGTTAGGTTTAGGTACTAATACCGGTATCGAAAATACTGATATAAAAAATAAGTAAAAACACAAACAAAATACATTACTGATATTATGGCAGGACATTACTGGTTTGGTACTAGTAGTGCAAAAATACTGAAATTAACTAATACAGAAAAGGAAAACCATAAAAATAAATGCTTAGACTGGTACTAAAAGTAGCGAACATGAGTAAAAAAAACAAACCGAAGACCGTACCGATTTTGGCGGTAGAGTACCGGTTCGTTACATGTAGAGCAAAAATAATACTGATATGTTGTTTGGTTGATTCGGTTCGGTACGGTACGGTACTGATGCTCGGTATAAAATGATTTGTCTTGTATGGGGTGTATATGAACACCTATCTGCAGCATTCCTTGAATACTATGATATTCCATACAAGATTGTGGAGGTCAATCCCATGAACAAGAAAGAGATTAAATGGTCTGATTACAGGAAGGTGCCTATATTGATGGTGGATGGGGAACAAATGGTCAACTCTTCAGGTTAACCACATAGCCATGAATCTATAGATTTATGATTTATCGGTTTTGTTTATTGCCCTTTTTAATAGTTTTTGAACTCAATATTGATTGATGTTTGCAGATATTATTGATAAAATGTACCAAAGGATGCATCCTGACTCTGTCACTGAGGATGCCGAGACTCAGAAATGGCGTCGGTATGATCTTTTTTGAAATTGTTTAACATACATGATGAGATTTCTCTGTGAGATTGATACATCATTGCTTATGTTTTAGGTGGGTGGACGACCACTTGGTGCATGTTTTATCACCAAATATATACAGAAGTCCCTCTGAGGCTCTTGAATCATTTGATTACATCACTACTAAAGGTAATATTTTGAAATATATTGACAAACTCAAACGAGTCTATATGTTCTCGTTCGTATATGAAAGTATGAAGTTTAACTAAATAGGTCGCTGTTGAGCTAGTAACTAGTTATATGAATTTGGAAAGATGATTATAGATTTTTACTATTTCAGGTAATTTTAGCTTCACTGAAAGACTGGTGGCAAAGTATGGTGGAGCTGCTGCTATGTATTTTGTGTCAAAAAAGCTGAAGAAACGACATAACATTACTGATGAACGCGCGGCTTTGTATGAAGCTGCAGATACATGGGTTAATGCCTTGAATGGCAGGCAATATCTCGGTTCGTGCTAATCCTTCTAAGTTAAACCCTAAAGTTATGGTTGTTCATAAACTGTTGAAATCGACCAAACCAAAGTAAGTTTGACGGTTTAAGATTCACACAATTTGGTTTTGTCGGTTTGGTCATAAACCGGTTCGGCCGATGATTTTCTAAACTTCATTTATTTATGTATATATTTTTTTTTGAAATATGAAGTTGTGTACTTGTATGTATTATATTTATAAACCAGCTTTATTATTTAAAAAATTTATAATACAAATTAGCGATTTAAGAAATATAAAGGAAATGGTTCAAACCGACAAAACCGAATAGTCAACTACCAAACTGGCCGGTATGGCGGACCCCTAAGGTTTGTCGTTTTTTTTTTTGTAAACATAGTTAGCAGTTTGGCTCATTGTTCTCGACTAATTTGCTTGACCGGACTATGAATACCCCTACATAAAATTAATAGGTGCTAGATTTGAATTTCAAAAACCAAAGTGGAGTAACTCATGCAACCTTTCTGATTGTTGCAGGTGGTTCAGAACCAAATTTGGCTGACCTTTCTGTGTTTGGTGTGCTGAGACCTATTCGCGAACTCAAGTCAGGCAAGGATATGGTGGAAAACACGCGGATTGGGGAATGGTTTATGAGGATGGAGAGCCAGATGAAGCCTCATCGTGACACGGCTCTTCAAGGTTCATAATCTCACTTAGCATTCACCTACTTATAATAAGCATCTTATAAATGAGTACCGTTTTGAAAGATGGTTTGGAAAATAATACCCCATATGTGGATTGCTTATAGTTACACCACAGTAATTGAACACGCCACTCGGCTGGTTATTCGGGTTTTGTTGATAGTTTAGTGAGAGAACATGTTTTTTGTCCTTCCAATTGATTTCCCGCCTCGTGTAACCTTACATACATAGTTATCAAAGGCGCTAGGCGTACTCAAGGCGCATAGGCCTCGCCTGGGGCCTAGGCGCAATGCGCAAAAAAGCGAGGGCATGAGAAAAATAAAGCGCACTTAAATGAAAAAAAAATAAAATATATTATGTTAGTTAATTATATTAGTTTTATAAATATATGTAGAGAATAATGCTATTACTCCATTACTCTCTAGATATTTTTTATAAAACTAATATAATTAGATGTTAAAATCATCTAACTAGCATTAAAAAAAGTTAAAACCTTGTAAAATAGTCGGTATAACTATAATACCTAAAAATATTTTGAACCTTATATAGTGTCACTGTTGTCTTAATAGATCCTTTTTGCAAAATAGTGACCTCCAAAACTATGTGGTGTCACTGTTTTAAACCAAGTTCTAGGTCTATAGTTTTCAAATTTTCATTTTCACATCTTTCTTCTCTCTCTCTCTCTTCAAATTTCTGCTCTTTGTGATGCAACCAAAACAACAGAACTGTCCAGACGAAAGTTGGCATTATTATGCAAAAGTTCGTCGGAATCTGACCGGAATACTTGCCAGAAAGTCGTTTTTGGTCGGATGCTCACGGGAAGCACCCTTTTCATGTCTCTTTTCCTCCACCCAAAATTCCAGCTATTTAAACAGAATTTGGCCGGAATCTGAATAGAACTTGGCTGGAATACTCGCCTGAGCCGCCTTGATGTAGGCAAGGCGGTATGGCTGCGCCTCCCCTGGAAAATGCGCCTAGGTGCATGAGGCGCTCGCTTTTAATAACTATGCTTACACATCAAAAACGTTTTTGGCTAACTCGTTCTTCAAAATTTTGTGAAAAAGTGATAAATTTGGGATTTAAAAGCGTCTAGACCCGTTAAACCAAAGCAAGTTGGCTGATTTGGCTGGATGAATTAGCGTATGCTCGCCTCATTTGTAAAAACGTAGATTTGCGAAACCCGTTAGTGGACCTGGTATGTTGGACTAAGAAGGCTTTACCGTGTCTTTTGCAAGTATTAATCATCGGTAGTAACTAACAATGAAAACGAGCAACCTAGGTGTTTGTGGTTTTTTTTTTAAATCGTTAATCAGTAGTAGTAATTAACAATGAAGGCTTTACCGCGTCTTTAGCTGTTTAGTTTGCTGTTTTCTAAAACCACACATAGTGAGTGGTTCGGTTGTGATTTTTTTTTCTAAAATTTACCTTGAAATACTCCCCCAAACGACGAAAACGGTGGTTCAATTCGGGTGTTTAAACTTCCAATTAGCAAAAATCAAGCTGTTTGAAGCTTCGTTTCGAGGTAAGTTTTACATAAATCGACTCGTATCCTCGTTCTGATCAAAATCCATAAAACATCAGTTTGTAATTCGGAAAAAAAGCTTAACTCTGTAAAGCTATTTTTAACGGCGGACTATTATCGCCCAAAAGTGGACCGGTTCGGATTATTATCGGCCAATAACTGAGTTGGGATTATTATCGGCCAAATTGAAAAAGCGGAGATTATTTAAATCCAATTTGCCTTTTTATTATTGTTTTATTTGTATGTCTAATGTTAAAAGAGTTAACTTCTTTGCTCCCCGTGGTTTGGTCACTTTAACAGTTCTGCCCCAATCATTTAAAAATGACTATTTTTCTCCTGGATGTTTCGATCTTATCACTAGTTTGCTCTCCGGCTCTAACTCCATCCATATTGTATGTTCACTGAAAGGGTATTTTTGTAATTTCAAGTTAACATACAAGATCCAAGTACCCTTACGTTGTACTTGAAATTACCAAAATACCCTTCCAGTTAACATACAATATGGATGGAGTTAGAGCTGCGGAGCAAACTGGCGACAAGATCGAAACATCAAAATGAGGAAAGTGGATGGTTTTAAATGATTGGGGCAAAACCGTAAAATGACCAAACCACAGAAAGCAAAACGAAAGTTAACTCATGCTAAAGTGTTAAATTTCTTTCACATTTGGAATTGGGAATATGAGATTGATCGTAGTTGTTTTGTTGGTGAGTTAGGATCAAAATCTGAATTTGGTACTTATAAATTTAATTTTATTTAAAATAAGCGTAACTTTCACGTATCATTCTTATTTTTGTAAATATAATTTTGAGTAAACTTCTGTTTTCCTTTCTGTGATCTGGTCATTTTAACGGTTTTGCTCCAATCCTTTAAAAATAGCCATTTTACTCCCTAATCTTTGGTTTTGTCGCCAGTTTGCTCTATGGCCTTAACTCCATCCATATTGTATGTTAACTGAAAGGGTATTTTGGTAATTTCAAAAACAAAATAAGAGTACTTTGGTAATTTATGTTTAAATAAAAGTTTGATTATTTATATATGAGTAAACTGCCATTTTGGTCCCTGTGGTTTGGCCAGTTTTGCCACTTTAGTCCAAATCTCAAACTTATTACATCCAGGGCCCTGTGGTTTGCATTTTGTTGCCATTTTAGTCCAAATCTCAAATCAGGTCAGATTTCAAAAAAAAAAACCTGGTTTTTGTCCTTTTCCTCAGGGGCATTTTGGTCTTTTTCTAACTAAATATTAATTAAATCTTTTTCTATTTATAAGTTATTATAAGAAATAAAAAAAAACTAAAAAACACATCTCTCTATAATAATCTGCATTCTCTCTCTCTCTCTTCTCTCTCTCAATAACACTCCATGAAATCCACCGCCTGAGGAACAACCGTCGCCGCCTAAGGAACAACCGTCGCCGCCTTTGTCTTCGCCGGAACTGAATGAGAGAGAGAGAGTTATGTGGTGAGTGTGTTGGTGGACAACGAAACAGATCTGGATTGTAACCTCGTTTTGTTTACCTTAGATCTGACGAATCGAGGTAAAAAATGAAATCCTGATGCCACCACCGCCTATAGCACCACCGCCGCCGCCACATCACCACCGCCGTCCAGATTTGTTGTCGGAAATGATGTTGGTCATCTGCATATGAGAGAGAGAGATGGGGGGTTGGGGCTGGTGGATGAGTGATCGGCGGTGATTGTTTTGGCCGGTGGTCAGGCAACGGTGGTGGTCAGGTTGAATCTTTTTTTGTTTTTTGAGTTCTTTTTGGTCTCTTGATTCATTGATTTGTATCTATACGTTAGTTGGGTGTGTGGGTTAATTTGGGGAAATTGAATTTAGGATTTGTGGATATGGGGCAGTGGGTGCAGAGGGGGTATTGCCAATTTGATGTCTGCAAGAAAGTTGTTGAAGGGTAATTTGGAGAAAAGTAAAGGGTTAGGGTTACAGTCGTTGTTGGATTTAAAGGGTTTGTAAGATTTTTTGTTAATCAACGGTTACCGAGTGGTTGAATGATATCGTTGAGTATTTGCAGGATAATAATGTGGCTGATACAGGATCCAGGTGGTGATGATGGTGGCAGGATAATAATGTGGTTGCCGTTTTCCGATGCTGGTGATGACGGTGGTGGTGGTGTTCGACAGAGAGGAGAGAGAGAAGAGAGAAGATCGAAGTTGTAGAAATCGTTCTCTTCATTTCGTTTGATGATGTTCTTGATGATGGGTTTTCTGGATTTTCTGGGTTTTGATTTTCTGGATTTTCTGGGTTGATGATGATGATGTTCTTGATTTTCTGGATTTTCTGGGTTGATGATGATGATGTTCTTGATGATGATATTCTTGAATTTCTGGAATTTCTGGATTTTCTGGGTTGATGATGATGATATTCTTGATGATGTTCTTAATTAATAAAATGTTAAATGAAAAACAAAATGACCAAAATGCCCCTGCACTACAGGACAAAATAGGAGGTTGCAACAGTCAAAAAACTAGGGTTTTTGGATTTTGGATTAAAATGACAACAAAATGCAAACCACAGGGTCCTGAATGTAATAAGTTTGAGATTTGGACTAAAATGGCAAAACTGGCCAAACCACAGGGACCAAAATGGCAGTTTACTCTTTATATATTAACACATACAAACACAAAAACATTAATCATTATATACACACAAACACCAAATATCAACATATTGTCTCTATCACCCTTAACCTACCAACATCAACCACCACCACCATCGCCGCCGGCGGCGCCACCGCCACCGCCGCCACCACCGTCAGCCGCTATCACCCGTCACCACCGCCACTCTTTCTCACGTCCCCCCCCCCCCCCCCCCCCCCCCCCCCTTCTCTCTCTGTCTCTCTCTCACTCTACACCTATCACCAACAAAGTTGATTTTGAATCCTTGTTTCCTGACAAGGTAAACCCTATCACAAAACTACAACTCATGGTTAAACCATAACCATAACCACGGCTATTCAAAATCAGTTTCTTCCATCTCTTTCCTTTCCTGCAATTTTCACACCCAAAGCCTCCATCAATGGCGACCACACCACCAAACCCCCTCGCCGCACCCGCAAAAAACCAACCACCACCACCACAACCAAACCTTCACCTTCAAAAAAACCCTCACCAAAAAACATTGAAATCTCAGACGAATTACCCGATTTCGACGACAAAATCGACTTCCCATACGAAGACCCACCTCTAATCTGTTGTTTCGGACCCATACAAAAAGAATTTATCCCAACAATTAGGGTTTCAGACCAGCAAATGCATCCAGACATGTACTTGGAATGGAAGATGCTACAATGGGACCCACCGGAGTTCGCACGTGCGCCGCGAGGTCCGCCGTCAAACGTGGCAGTAGCGTCGTTAAAGAGGTATTGTTTGGTTGGTGATAGGCATAGAGTGAGAGATCTGGTTTGTATTGTTTGGTACTTTTTTGTTTCCTAATAAGGCCAACAAAACAGATCTGGTTTATAGATACTCATGGCTTTGTTGTTTTTTATGCTTTTGCTAAAATGTTATGATTTTGAATAGCCATGGTTATGGGTAGGGTTTAACCATGGTGGTGGGGGCGGCGCCGGCGGCATTGGTGGTGGTGGTTGATGTTGGTAGGTTAAGGGTTATAAAGACAATGTGCTGATCTTTGGTGTTTGTGTGTATATAATGATTAGTGTTTGTGTGTTTATATGTGTTAATATATAAATAATCAAACTTTTATTTTAAATATAAATTACCAAAGTACCCTTATTTTATACTTGAAATTACCAAAATACCCTTTAAGTTAACATACAATATGGATGAAGTTAAGGTCGTTGAGCAAACTGGCGAGAAAACCAAAAGATCAGGGAGTAAAATGACTATTTTTAAAGGATTGGGGGCAAAACCGTTAAAACGAACAAACCACATAAAGCAAAACAGAAGTTTACTCTATAATTTTTGTCCTTTTAGTTTTTTAGTCTTTCGATCAGGCATTTTATTCTCTTTCCATTCCATCGTCAATCCTTGGTTATGCATACAAAGTCTAAATGTTAAATTTTGCAAGTTTGTGTTCTATGATTTTCATTTTGTAACAATGAGTCTTTACTAAGTTTTGTTAGATCGTATAAAATGATCAAAATATCTTTTTTTTGGCTATTTTGGCACACGGACCAATATGTAACTAACGACCAATTGAATTACTTGCCAAAATCAATTGCGTCAAACGGATGCATTGATTCGTGATGCGTTATGTCATTTTTTTCAAAATGATGTGTTGGTTCGCTGTTTATGAAAGTACACTTTTGGTATATTTTGGGTGACACGATACACACACTTTTTTAAATTAACTAATTGAAAATTTCAAGCAAGCCATTGAATTTCTTGAACCTAAAAGTGCTTCCCCGAATTAGAAAGATTGTTCGAAACAAACCGTGCAACATAATCAGAATCTTCAAACATCTTCATTCACATCAAAATGTCGTCTTGATCGCTTAGAGGTACTATTGAAGTTCAGTGATTTGAAATACTCTCAGGTATACATTGTTTATTTATCTAAAGGGATAGTTAAAATTTTGAAGAGATACAAAATTACATCGCATATTGAAAAAAGGACATTAGTGAGCCAAATTGATTATCACGGCTTTGTGGTATATTTCTTATTCCCCGTAAGAGTAGTGTATGTGGTATTTAGGCGTAAAATAAAATTATTTTTCTGGGAAAAAAGGAGCTAAATTGATGAATGATAAGACTTGAGGTTTGGCCAAATTAAGAGATGGTGGAGTAAATACGAAATTGAGTAAAGAGGGGCGAATTGCATGACAACTTGCATAAGTGGTGGGTTTGAAATTGGTTGTGGGGAGGTTAACAATTAGGTTTTTTTTCTGGTAGGGTTTGAAAGGGATCGTTGGAAGCGATTTGTTGATTTCTAGATGAGGAACTAGGCCTGTAAACGAATGATTGAACGAACACGAACATGTTTTGTTCGTTTTCATTCTTTTAACTTTAACTTTACAAACAAATGACCACAAAAACTTGAACAAACATATATTCTTGTTAATGTTCCTTCATTAGTAAAGTGAAAATGTTCTTGTTCGCTCATCTTTGTTTGTTAATATTTTAAATGAACGTAAATGGACAAACACAAATGAAGAAAATGAACATGTTCTTTTTTTGTTGGTTCGTTAGCCGATAAGTCAATGTTTGATTGTAGAGTTTAGTTGGGATGGTAGGTTGATGAATGATTAACCAATTGATATTAGTGATAGCTACTAGTAGTAACTGATATGTAAATGAACGAACATAAACAAACAAACAAACTAAAACATAAATAAACAAATATAAATTAACTTTTGTTGAACTATTTATCAAATACTCGGTCTGTTTATAGACTTAGAAGAAGCAAAGGGGTTGGGATATATTTATAAGTTATTGTTTTCGAGTATACAAATAAAAGAGTATTTTATATACAAATGTGTATATCCATGTAATTAACCTTATCAAGTCAATACTTGAGAAGAAAACATGCTTTAACATTCTTACAATAAAGTTTTAAATCAACATATTATCGGAGCGTTTTCATTTCAAAACCTATTTATTTTTTTGTGAAAATATTTAAAACTGTATAATACAATTGTACAAAATACATTGTCGAGTTGCTAATTTAACAAGGGAGAGAAAATGAGTAGACAAGCGGTTTCAACTTTTATAACCATCTTATGTATTACATATCTTGGAATTTATTTAGAAAGCAAAAGCATGTTATTGCTTATCAAAAGATCTACCAAATTGCGAGTTGGAAGCAGTTGCTCAAAGTGGTCTAACTACATTTAGATGATTCTGTATCTTGGTAGAAAAGTAATTACTTATAATAATAACTAGGGGTATTCGGCCGTTCGTGCGTTGCGCGACATTAGATGTTGGTCTCACTTGGTTAGAGAGTCGAGAATGATTAGCAGGCAGTTGTATGATAACGTTAGCTCACTGTAAAAGCACCAATGAGTGGCTAATCAGTTCATACAAAACTCAAATTATAGTAGCAGCCCAATGTCTTTTGGTCCATGATTTATGTAATTCAATCAATGGTATAATACGTTATTCCTAATTCAGCCTATAACAACATCTGTCAAATAGAATAACAAAACCGGTGATAATAAGCATACTTGATGAAACACAGGCTGACACTATGGTTAATCTGTGGGGTTACTTCAATGGTGGGTTCAATCTCCTTTCTTACTCGTTGGAAATGGCTTGGCTCCTGCAAAACAGCAACACCGTTAGACTCGTTAAGAGGGGAATATGGGGGTTTCCCTCTTAACCAGGCTCCGGCGTGAGAATAAGTACTGTTCCGAGGAAGGATAAGCAGTGTGTGTTAAGTGTGGGAGTATAGAGAGCGAGATGATCCAACCTGAATGATGAAGGGTCCTATTTATAGCCGGAGGGTGAGAGAGGGAAGAGCAGCGATGCCAGCTGTAGTTGCGCGCCAGCTGTCCGACCAAGGGGAATATCCTCTTGGTCTCCTCTGCTGTGGTCAGTGTAGTGGTACACGTGGCGCGCTTGCATTTGCCCATCTTGGAGACGTCGTACTGGTGTTGTCGGGCTGCTCTTAGATTTGTTACAGGCCTACCTGGCGCCTGGTGGTTGGTGACACGTGTTGTCCTTTATGTCGGACGGAGCATCTTTGGAGCCACCTAGATATTTTCCAGAAGCTTCTAGAAGCTTCTGGGTGACCTCGTTGATGTCAGCGCCACATAGGATGGAAAAAGTGGTGTGGTCCTTGCCATGTGGGCAAGGAATTGGGACCATACCTCTTCAAGTCCCCCCAGTCCAGTGTGCCTTCTAGTTGAGTTGATCGTCTAGGAGGGATTCTGGACTTATGAATGTAGTGTTTGTTATGACGTGGGGTTTTGGCAACTTGTATAGTTGAGCCGAATGGACGCATGGCGTACCGCGCATGGGTTTTGGTATGCCTGTATGGTTGAGCCAAACGGACGCATGGCGTACCGCGCATGAGTTTTGGCACTTTATAAAGGTTGAGCCAAGTGGACGCATGGCGTACCGCGCATGGGTTTTGGCATTGTATAAAGGTTGAGCCAAATGGACGCATGGCGTACCGCGCATGGGTTTGGCACTTTACAAAAGTTGAGCCAAACGGACGCATGGCGTGCCGCGCATGGGTTTGGCACTTTATAAAGGTTGAGCCAAGTGGACGCAAGGCGTGCCGCGCATGGGTTTGGCACTTTATAAAGGTTGAGCCAAGTGGACGCATGGCGTACCGCGCATGGGTTTGGCACTTTATAAAAGTTGAGCCAAATGGACGCATGGCGTACCGCGCATGGGTTTTGGCACTTTATAAAAGTTGAGCCAAGTGGACGCATGGCGTGTACCGCGCATGGGTTTTGGCACTTTATAAAAGTTGAGCCAAATGGACGCATGGCGTACCGCGCATGGGTTTTGGCACTTTATAAAAGTTGAGCCAAATGGACGCATGGCGTACCGCGCATGAGTTTTGGCACTGTATAAAGGTTGTCTTCAGGAAGAAGCTTTGTTGTCTTGGGAAGGAGTGACTGATGTGACTGTCTGGTGTCAGGTGAACAGGCGCCTTTTCAGTCATGTCAGTTACTTTATGTCATGATGGCAGGCGTCTGTGGCACACGTTTCCGAAAAAGGGGCGGCGTCTTCTCTCTCCTATGACGTGTTTCCTCCCCGTTGGTTGTCTTTTTGTATTCTGACGGCCCACTACCCATCGCATTAAATGCGATGGGTATAAGTATCCGGTGGTCTTCTTTTTCTTCACTACTTTTCAAAATTTGAATTCCGGATTTCTCTCTTCTTCCTGTATTTTCTTTCTTCTTCTCTTGAGTTCATTATTGTTTGTTTCCTTGCAATGTCTTCTGCAAATCCTTCTTCGAGGAAGAGAAGGAACAAAGGTAAAACCCCGCCTGGCCCGGATCAGGCGGTAATAGGGTGGAAAGAGGAGGAATTCCACAACTTGGTAAGAGAGATGGGTTTTCTTCCTGAGTGGGGTGCTCAGTACCCTATCTCTGGTTCCACCGCCATGGACGCTCCTCCCGGGTATATGACTTTGTATGCTGCTTTCTTCCGGGAAGGCAACTTCAGGCTTCCGATGACTCGATTTACTGCTGATGTGCTGAGGGGTTACGGTCTTCACATCTCTCAGATCAATGCCATCGGGCTCCCTCGTATTACTCACTTTGAGTTCGTTTGTATGGCTAACCGTTTGGATCCGACGTTTGAGATGTTCAATGTCTTCTATACCGTTTCATATACAAATGGTTTTTACTCCTTTAGTGCTCGTACCGGCGTTTCTCCAGTTTGCTCTGTGCCGTTGAAGAGTCTCCATGACTGGAAACAAAAGTTTTTTTATATTCGCCGGGGTGTTGTTCCTGTGGATATGCATTACAGGTCAGTGGGTGAGGGTATCCCCAAGGTTGATGTGGTTGCAGATTTTGCTGACCAAGATTGGTATAAGAAGTTGACTCGTAAAGCCACTCCGATTATCCAGCTTGAGGAGATGGCGTTGGTGGGTGCCGGTATGAGCATGAAGTGGATCCCTAAACATCCGTTGGGGGTCCCGGTTTATGGTTATGATGGCAAGCGTACGTTTTGCTCCATATCCTTTTTTTTTCTCTCTTTTGTTTGTGTTCGTTGTATTATTTTTGCATTGTTCTTTATCTTTGCGTTTTTTGCAGTGGGTTTCACTTTGTTGAACGTTTTGGATCTTAAGGCACCGGGTGCCATGGTGTAACACCCGTTCTTAATAATTGAGGTTTTACTTATCATTTACGAAAAACAATCATGTAATTAAGATTACATATGCATTGGAAAATTTCGGGTTTATTAAAAATTTTTACAATTTAAAAGTATACAACATATCATGTGTACGTTCGTCATTTAACATAATAACGATACATACTGCGGAAGCTTATTTCGTGATCGTGTTCGGTTCTTGCTCGTCACTTGATCTTCATCCGTGCACTCATAGCATTCACCTATGATCAAAACCAACTTAAAAGTTAGTTTTGATAGTCAAATATTAAGTTCAAACAAGTACAGGGGCTAAAAATGACAAAAAAATAACAATTTTCGGAGTTTGGGGGCTAGGTGTGACGCCAAGGGCCTAGGCGTCACGCCTAGCCCCTGTTTTCACAGCCTCTTGCTTCAGTTGATGCTGTACATACTCAGCACGATCTGATTTCACGGAAACGGCCATAACTTCTTCGTTATTGATCCGTTTTACCCGATTCTTTTTCCTACGCGTCCGTAATTTAATCCTCCATCTTATGGAGTTAAAATCCTACATCCAACATAAGAAATTTTGAGACTTCTAAGCCTTTGACTCGTTACCTTTTTACCGAATTTTAACCCGTTTATGCATTTTATCAAACAAACGTATTTTTTGATTCCTATATTACATACACTTCTACAAATTAATGTTACCTACCATATTAGGTTCTAATCATAGGTTTATTACACAATTTAAACCCGTTTTCGCTTGTATGCTTATTTTGACCCGTTAAGGGTATTTAAGCAATTTAAAGCTTGAAATCACCTTCATTCCAATCTAGCATTGTAACCCTATATTTCTTATCTAGTAATCTTCCACCACAACTAAATGTGTGTTGGATTTAATGCGGATATCTATGTGTTCCGAGTTTTACCCCTCGGATTATCATTTTATGGCAAAGACTCAAATAAAGTCTTTCGACCCAAGAATTTCATCTTTCACTACCTACACTCGCTCTAAGCATTTGTTTAATCATAAGACTCGTTTCCGAACCACCTTTAAGGGTCGTTCGTTCAAATTAGCTTACAAGGGCAATTTGGTCAATTTTCATCCTTCTTTTACTACAAGGACCTTCAAATACTTGTTTGACTCGAAATCTGACCTTTTAACTATAATTCTTGTTTGTAAACCATTATGTTTCAAAAACACTATGTTTATGACTCAAATTATTCGGTTTACCTAAAAGATAACCGAATATTCATTTTGACCTTGTCTAACACTTATAGAATCTCAAGTTCTAAACAATGAGCTGAATCATTATACGTACCTGACTCGGATCATTATATTGACCATTTTTTTATACCTTGCTTTAATACTCTCTACTTAATAGCGATACAAGATATCCTTCCGTATTTACTCCTGTGAACACACAACTCGACAATATTCATTAGTCGATATTTTCAAATGGTGATATTTTCACCATTCGACCCGTTTGGTCTAAGTGACCGTTTATTTTTGCGAGATGTTATTTAGTACCATCTCGTCTACAAGACTCGCTTCGGTTTATACCGAATGGTCTTTTTACTTATAAATCATTTCTTAACACTTCTTGGCCTACTATGGCTTATGTCATAATTGTCTTTTTTCGTAATTAACACGACGAAAAGGATATTCTAAAATATATGTCTAGTGTAAGATATACTTACTTTGCATCCGAATTACGCTTTTCCTTCATACTTGCTCCGTTTGACACGCTTCCTTTCCAAGCCTCCACCTAGCTTGTCAAGCGTCAAACTATCATCATAATTCGTAAGACGGTTAGATTAGTCATCATAAATTATGGCTATTCCATCTTACGGGTTTTGCATCAAAATTCACCATTTGGTTTCATTTTGGTCAGTTTGACTTTTAAAGGTCAAACTGCCTATTAACATAAGTGATTATATTATAAACCTCGACAATTCATTTAAGCACTTTGTCAAGTATCCGATAGGCATTATTCTTACGCCACCGTTTTAACTACTTTCCAAGTCTAAATTCATGCTATTATTAACACCAATTTGACTTAGCTTTCTATTATCGAAGCTAATTATTCATTTGTTATGCAAGAACTAAAGGTTTCCATCTACATGTAAAACCCATTTCATCATAGCATTAGACATTCATCCGAACATCAATATAATCAAGTTCTACATATTAATTAGTAGGCATCATGATTCCAAACACCTATTTATATGAACCAAAATCACTAGTTTCATCATAATTTATTAAACCCCTTTTCATGAAAGTATGATCATGTACCCAATTTCATGGTTTAATCAAACACCTTCCATTCATTATCATGCATGATGATTCTAAACATAGTCTTATCATCAATTTCATCATAACAATAAAACCCACTCAGTTAGGTGTGGTGATTCAACCAAACACCTAAATCATAGCAATTTATTCTAAATCTTCACTTAGGGTTTGTTCCTAAGAAATCCTACATCCCAAATTCAGCCATAACTTCTATGATTCATACATAGATCGTATCATGCAAGATTAACTAATTTTCACAACTTCATGAATGTTAGAAATTCGACATACCTTACGATCCCCTTGACTTGGTAATCGTTTATTCATGTTTGGTTGTGAATTTGAGCTTCAATTTGACCTTCAATTTGTTGATTTTGTTAAACTAGGGTTTTGGAACCCCTGCTCTTGCTTCTGGTCGATCGAACTCACACACACATGTGTGTGTGTGTTTTGATTTTTATTATTGTTTTAATTAAAACATTTCCTTGTTTGCCCACTTTTAGTCCCTCATATTTAGAAGTTTTATAAAGAGGGTTAAAATCTTGATTTCTATTCATTCACTTGATCACACATAATTAACTAGGTTAATTATTCCTAGTTAACTTAGTAGGTTCCGGGGTTATAACCCGTTTCATTCTAAGTCCCATAAACTCGGGCCTCTCATTACTTTATTTCCCCATAAACATTCCTTCACCCCTTTTTATTTAACATTAGATCTAATTGTTTAGAAATCTTAATATTCACCGGGTAAATTTTACCACTAACGGTACTTTACCCGTCTTTTAGTATTAACGTGGTTTGATTACCAAACCCGTTTTCGGGGTGTTACACATGGTTGAGGCGATACAAAAACCTGAGAAACGACCTTGGTTGGATCAGATCAGTGGCCGCTTTCTGCATCCAAGCGATGAGAGTTTTACCACTTATGTTAACACTGTCTTAGGTGAAGATAGTGAGAATGATGATGATGCATTCGATTCCATTCGAGGGGAAGTTATCGTTCTCTCGAGTGATGGGTCTGGCAGATCTTTTGAAGACCTAACCTCTCGTTCCGCGCGTGCAGGTCCGGCGCAAGGGGTTGCACATGAGCCGGTGAACGAGCCTGTTGGTGATGATGTGGAGATTCCAGTCGAAGCCCCCATGCAGTTGGAGGCGAGGAGGAAAACGAAGGCTGACAAGCCTGACGGGAAGGGGAAAAAAGCTGAGGAAACTGTCACCGAGACTCCTCGTAAGCGACCTCATACTCTCCGTGTCCTTGATTACGTTGTCGTTTCTGATACGTTGCCCGGTTTAGGAGTTGGAGAGAAAAGACCTGAGTCGGACCCTGAAGACCGCGCGACTCTAACAGAGATGATGCAGAAAAGGGCTTTCGAGGATAAAAAACGAAAGCTTGACGAGCAGGCTGCTGCTGTGCTTGCTTCGAAGAAGATTAAACTTCAAAAAAAGGATCCCCCTGCCCCTTCTGAGTCGGAGGTTGATATGGGAATTTTTACCGAAAAAACTGGTGATTTGTTGGAGAAGATTTTTGAAGCTTCTGGTATCCGTTTTATCTGCTTCCAGTTCTTCCTTTTCTTTTTCCTTACATTTTCTTTTCTCTAAATATGTTGCTCGTTTTGGGGCAGGTGTCAAACCAGCCAAGGCTTCACACAAGATTGACATTTCGAAAATTACTCCCCCAGAATCTCCGCCGTCGAGGACATTTGGGTTGTCTCCTCCTCATGAGACTCCTGGTGGGAAGAAGAAAGAAGATGTGAATGTTGAGCAGGTTGGAGAAGGTGGTGGTAATACAGGTGGTGACGCTGCGGGCGTTGCTGGTGGTGGTGAAGCGAGTGGTGCTGGTGGTGTTAATCGTGGTAAGAATATTGAAGTCGAGGTGGAGACAAGTGAGACCACTCCACGTCAAACGATATATACCAAGCGTCCGCCGGGTGCTGGTGGTGGTGGTGCAACTTCAGGTGCTGTCCGCAGCCCTCAGTTTGAAAAGGTGCATGCTGATTCTTTTGACACACAGAATCCTGCTTGTGATGATCTTCCTCACTCCCCCCGCAGGAATCTAACCCAAGGTTCCAGGAGGAATGATCTGGACAACTTTCATGAGTTTTTCTCTCTGTCTCCCCCCCCCCCCGGCTGAAAGGATGTTCCAGAAGAGGCGCCGCCGGTTAGAACTTTTGGATGAGCATGTTCAGGTCGGGGTTACCTTCTGGTCCACTTTACAGGAGATTGTCCGTGAGTGGAAATTGATGGGGGAAGACACTCTTGAGTTTGAAAATGAGAAGCAACTATTTGCGGAAGAGAAAGAGAAATTCAACGCTGAGAAGAAGGGGTTGGTGTGGAGGTTAGCTGATGCGGAGGAGAAGCTCGTCCAAGAGAAACAAATCAACGCTGATAAGCAGAAAAATTGGGAAGCTGCGTGCGAGCGTACCAATGCAGAGCTGAAAACTCAACGTGACACTGTTGTGCGTTTGTCTGGTGAGAAGACTGAGCTTGCTGAAGAAGCTCAAAGGGCGCGCATCGCGTTTGAGAAGAAGGAGAAAGAATACATTGATCGTATTGCTAAGCTGGAGGATCTTGCGAGGCAATATGAGACTTCTGAACGTCTCCTTCAAGAGAAAACTGTTGAGTGCAGAGCCTCGGAAGTCCTTGCTGAGGAAGCGTCAGCTGATTGCAAGTGGTTGCTTTCGCGCGCGGTGCCTCTGGTAACTTCCTTTGCTTTATTTTATGATTTTCGTGAACTGTTTCTCTTATTTGTGTGTTTCTGGTAGATTGCTGATCGCGTGGTGAATTCTCACGAGCTTGCCAAGTATATGTTTGAGTTGGGGCAAGCTGGTTACAATAGCGGGCGCAAGGATGGATATAATGAGGGTAGGGCTGCGGCCCTTAATAAGGAGAAAGAACACCACTTTGAGTTATGGAAGGAGGATTGTGGTGCAGCCTATGCTGAAAAAAGACGAGAGCTCGCGTCTTTGGATTTTGCTGTTGTGAAGGCAGCTCGAAAATTGGCACGAAAACCTGATGGAGTTGCCTTGCTTAGAAAGGCTCTTGGCGATGAAGGTGGTGCGGCTGGAGGTGTTGGGCCTAGTCATCCCGAATGAGGGAATCCGGCCTGCACGCTGCGTATGACCTTGGTTGGTCTTGTACTTGACAATTTCATGAACAACTTTAATTTTCTCTTGTCATGCCTGTGGATATTTGGCTGTGCTTTGACATTTGTTATGTTAATGGTTGTTTGTTTTTATGCGAATTTTGTTATCGCCATAATATGTGCATGTATAATTACTTTGATTCAGGTATCACGAATGAATGATGGCGCTGACAGGTTGTGTTGTGTTTATTACAACGTTTTTATTCTGTCGTTTACGTGCGCAAGTTGAATCGTGAATACGAAGTGATCGAATTACAGGTTATTGTGTGGACCCAGCTGTGCTCAGCCTTGGGGGTGCTTACAATGTTTGTTTGTCCTGTGTTCGATGTTTTCGTGTTTATGTGGGCACGAAGTATTTGTTTGGCGTTTGTTAGGCTTTAGTTGTGTATTCGACCTGGCTGTGCACTTTGTTTGTGACATGCCTTGAAGGTCTACAACGTTTCCTAATGGTCGAGCCATGGATGTTTTCGTGTATGCCCAAAGTAATATATGCAGTTGTGACAAGAAATTTTCATGATATAGATGGGTAGCCAAACACTTCTTGTATTAATATAAATGTGTTGGCGTTTTTCCCATTGCGATTACATAACGTTTTTAAAGGTAACACTTCCTCAGCTGTTGAGCGTTCCACGTTCGAGGAACCTCCTTGTTGTCGATGGTACGCAGCTTATAAGCTCCTTTTCCCAGCACTGTGTCGATGACATATGGACCTTCCCACTTGGGAGCCAATTTTCCGGGTTTTTCCGCGTTTGAGGCCTCATTGTCTCTGAGGACGTATTCTCCCGGGTTGAAGGTGCAGATTCGGACTTTAGAGTTGTAATATTTTTCCAGCTTTGTTTTGTACTTTGCTTCATTGATTGCCGCCATTTCTCTCCTTTCTTCTAGGAGGTCAAGGTCGATCCTCCTCTCTTCTTCAGTGTTGATCATGTTCATTGAGAGCATTCGGGGTGACGGCAATCCTATCTCTGCTGGTATTACTGCCTCTGACCCATAAACCAAGCTGAACGGTGTTTCGCCGTTGCTTGTTTTGGGCATCGTCCTGTGGGCCCACAAGATGCTGGGCAGCTCGTCTACCCAACCTCTTCTTTTTTCTCCCAGCCTTGCTTTGATTCCATTGACAATACTCTTGTTGACGGCTTCAACTTGACCATTCCCCTGCGGGTGCGCGACCGAGGAGAAGGTGTGCTCGATGTGTAATTCGTTGAACCACTGTTGAAGATTGTCTTCGGCGAAGTTGGTTCCGTTATCCGTGATGATCTTGAGTGGTAATCCGAAACGACATATGATTTGTTCCCAAATGAATTTTTTGACAACGGTGGCTGTGGTTGATGCGAGGGCCTTTGCCTCTACCCATTTGGTGAAATAGTCGACTGCGACTATTATGAATTTGACAGCTCCCGGGGCTTCGGGAAAAGGGCCGACCATGTCTATTCCCCACTGTTGAAAAGGCCACGCCGTAGTGACTGGTACCAATTCATTCTTGGGGCGCATCGTTTTGGGAGCGTGTCTTTGGCAACCACTGCATTTCCTCAATTCTTTAACCGCATCCAAATGCATCCCGGGCCAATAATACCCCGCGTTCATGACCTTTGCTACCACCATTCTTGGTCGGGCATGTATACCGCAAATTCCTTCGTGCACTTCTCTGATCAGATAGTTTGCGTCTTCTGGATCAACGCATCTTAACAAGGACCCGAGGTACGATTTCCGGTATAAAACCCCATCAGCCATCTGATAATGTTCTGCCTTGTACTGGATCTTCCTCGCCTTCGCTTTGTTCTCCGGGAGTATTCCGGATTGAAGGTACGCGATTATCGGAGTCATCCAAGACGTTGTTCCTAGTTGCACGACGCTTACTTCTCTCAGTGGCACCGACGGGTTGCTCAAAACCTCTATGCGCACATCCTTTGCTAGGTGTTGGAAACTTGTAGAGGCGAGTTTACTCAGCGCGTCTGCTGGTTTATTCTCGCTTCTATTAATGTGGTGCACCTTGTAGGAATAGAAGGTTTGTAACAACGTCTTTGCTTGATTCAGGTAAAGCGCCATTGTATCTCCCCTGGCTTCGTATTGCCCGTTGATTTGACCAGCCACTAACATGGAATCCACATGCACTTCGATGTGTCGTACCCCCATTTTGATTGCCAGCTTCAAACCAGCGAGGAAAGCTTCATATTCTGCTTCATTGTTTGTGCTTTTAAAATCCAAGCATATGGCGTAGGTGAACTCATGTTTGTCGGGGCTCACCAGCCGGAGGCCAGCACCTGCACCGTCTTCGTTAGACGCGCCGTCTGTGTATAACAACCATGGTTCTTCTACTTGCTGTTTCTCTGCTTTTTCCATCGCCTTACATTCTCGATCTTTATCGTCCGGTACCTCTGTCATGAAGTCTGCAAGTACTTGGCCCTTGATCGCCGGTCTTGGCCTGAAAACCACATTATGACCCCCGAGCTCTATCGCCCACTTTGCTAGTCTCCCTGAAATCTCTGGCCTTGCGAGGATGTTGCCAATATTGTAGTTTGTTAGCACGTGAATGACGTGGTTGGCAAAGTACCTGCGCAACCGTCTTGATGCATGTATCAATGCGAGTACCAGTTTCTCCATGATGGCGTACCGGGTTTCTGGGTCAGTCAGGGTTCGTGACACATAGACTGGTGTTTGGACACCCTGTCGATCAACAAGTAACACTGCTCCTACTGCTCTGTCGGAAGCGGATAAGTACAGCGCCAGAGGTTCTCCCTTGACTGGTGCAGTTAATGTTGGCAACTTGATAAGGCAGTCTTTCATCTCGCGGAACGCACTCTCGGCTTCCGGAGTCCATTGAAATTGGCTTTTCTTCATGCAATTTCGGAGAGTTTTGATAAACGGGAAAGATTTGGCTGCATGATTGGCCAGGAAACGGTTAAGTGCTGCCAACCTTCCTGCTAATTTTTGCATCTCCTTGATTGTCGAAGGTGAAGGCATGCGTTCAATTGCTTGTATTTTATCAGGATTCACCTTGAAACCCTCTTTCGTGACGATGAAACCCAGGAATTTCCCCTCTTCCATGCCGAAAGAGCATTTCGCCGGGTTCAGCTTGATACTTACTCCGCGCAAGGTGTCGAACGTTTTTTGGATGTTTGTCAGCATGGTGTTCTCTTCTTTGCTCATAATGACTAGATCGTCCATATATACCTCGATGTATTTGCCGATGGCGTCGTGGAAAGTTTCATTCATGAGCCTCTGATAAGTCGCGCCCGCATTCTTTAAACCGAAAGGCATTTTGGTGTAGCAGTATAGCCCTGTCGGTGTGCGGAACGCGGTTTTGTCTTCGTCTTGCACGGCCATCTGTACCTGGTGGTACCCTTTGTAGCAATCAAGGAAACATTTCCATCGGAACATTGCCAGCGAATCAATTTTTTCATCAATGTCTGGTAAGGTGTAACAGTCGCGTGGACATGCCTTGTTCAGATCCTTGTAATCTACGCACATCCTCCAGCTGCCGTTGTTCTTTTGGACCATCACTGGGCTTGCTACCCATGTTTGATATTTGACCTCTCTGATGATTCCCGCATTTAACAGCTCTATCACCTGCTCTTTGATGGCATCATGCTTTATGTCTCCAAAGTGACGCTTGGCATGTACCACCGGCTTTGCTTCTTCTGAGACGTTTAAGCGATGTTCAGCTATGTTCAGCTATGTGCCGTGGAACGCCCACCATGTCTGCTGGTGTCCAGGCAAACACGTCCATGTTTTGGAACAACAGTTTCTTTAGCGCAGCACGCGTTAGATCGGACATTGCAGGTCCTAAGGTAACTGTTTGTTCTGGGTATGCGTTGTTCAATACCCATTTTTCTGCTTCCGCGCGTGGCGCTGGTTTACTTGCCTTTGCAGGTCTGAGCTCATCTGTTGCTAATACTTCTTTGCTTGCATATATGATGGCCACTCCTGTTTCAGTTGGGAATCCCACAGCTGAGTGTGGGCCAGAGCAGATCATGCTGAAGTCGCCTTGGGATTCTCTTCCCAGCAGAATATCGTGCCTTGAATGTGCTGGCAGCACCATGAATGTGACTTCTTCTGTTCTTGAGTTTCTTCCGTCCGAGAGCAGCACTGGGAATGATATTTGTCCTAGAGGAAAAACGGCTTCATTGCAGAAACCAGTGAGCGGGTAATCAACTGGTTCTAAGCGCGCCTTATCCTCCTGATCGAATTGATTAAAACATTGTTCATATATGATATCCGCAGTGCTCCCCGGATCGATGAAAATGTAATCTGTTTGGTAATGCCCTATTACGCCCGAGATGACTATGGGTCTTCTTTCTCGTGGGCCTCCTCTTACAATCGGGAAAACAACTTGTTTCTCGCACCATGAATCGGCTTGCACGCGCTTGTTGTAGTTTTTCCTTGGCCTTCGTGGACCCCCTTGAACCATGTGGGTTTCTAACTTCCGGAGCTTCTTGTTATCTGGTCCTTCGTCTCTTCTTTGTATTTGACGGTAATCGCGCTTTCCGCCCTTTATCAAATGGGTGAGTTTTCCGTCTCGTAAGGACCTTTCAATTTCTTGCTTTAAACTGAAACAATCGTCAGTTAAGTGCCCAGTGTCTTTGTGGAACTCATAGAAAAGATTCGGGTGTTGGCCCCTTTTGTTGCGCATTTGTAACGGTGGTTTGAACTGGTGGTTCTCGGTTGCCAAGACTTCTGAGGGAGTCTTCGTGAGGGGTGTCCATTGTTTCTCCCTGTTTTCTCGTTTCACCTCTTTCCGGTGAGCTATTTGATTGATTGTGTGGCGCGCATCCTCTCTTACCGGGCTTCTTTCTCTGTGACTGGATGCTTTCCATGGTTGGCTTCTGCCTTTCTTGCTATGTCGGTCGTTATGGTTGTAGCTGCACTGACGGTGATCGTCACCAGTCAACTGTCTGTCAGACTGCGCGATGGTTTTGGCTGCTTCAATGAAGGTCTCCCAATCTTTGGGTCCTCCGTCTCTTCCCTTTACACGCTTGATTAGATCATCGCACTTAACCGCCCTCATGAAGTGTGCACGCATCATTTTCTCGCTAACGTTGCCGATCTCCAAACATTCTTTGTTATATCTTGTAATGAAATCTTCCACGCTCTCGTGGTCTCTGCGCCATATGTTTAAACAATCAGCTGGATCTATGGTGTGTCGTCGTTGCTGTGAGAAGTGTGCAAGGAACTTCTCTCGGAAATCAACCCATGATTTGATTTTCCCTGTTGGCAGGCTGTCAAACCAGACGCGCGCTGCGCCTATGAAGGTTTGAGCGAAAAGATGACACCAGGTTGGTAAATTCCATCCGCATGTTGCTCCAGCACCGTTAAAAACTTGAAGGTGATCGTCTGGGTCTGTCAACCCGTTGTATTTGCCCACGTTGTGTGGCAATTTCGTTTTGTCAATGGCAGCCGTGGCGATCTCCCGAATGAATTTTGAATTCTCAGCCATGTCGTCTGGACGATAGCTCAAAGTGTAATCATGTTCTGCTTTTGGATCGTAACCTGCGCGCTTGCGAGGTTTGTATGCTTCGTGCTCTGGTGGCAGCCTGCTGAAGACTGTGCTTTCTTTGTATGTCTCATCGTCATCCTCGAATTCGTCGTTTATGTTTCGCGGACCTAAACGACTTTGTATTGGCTTCTTTGGTTGGTGAGAATACTGCACGTAATTGCTTTCTGTTTCGTCGTATGTATCGCGCGTGTCATGCGCGCTTGGCCTTCTAACATGTGGTGGAGGTACTGGTTCAGGGCGTAAATTGAATGCATTGGTCTGTTGAGGCATGGGTGCGCTCAAAGGCCTTTACGGTGGAGTGACAAATGCTGACTGGTTGGCTTGTGCCTGAAGCAGAGCTTGCTGCGCACTGAGTTGTGTGTAAACAAGGTTTATAGACGCCACTTATTCGGCATACCAGGAAGCCAGAGTTTTTCCTTCGGGTAGCCTTAGTAGTGCAGAGAAGTTCAGTTGTGCCTGGTCCGATGGAGCTGAGGGACCAACTCCATGGTTCTGTGTTTGCACTGGTGGGGGTGTTTGTTGGACTACCTCTAACGGAGGCTGGAAGGTAGCTCCGTTTGTGGTCTGAGTGATGATCCTAGGTGGAGTTTGGAAAGTAGCACCAGTTGTGTTTTGAGTAACAACCCTGGATGTACTTCCAAATATACTAGGAAACTCGTTGTTCATCGGCCTTTCTTGGATAATTTCGCTCCTTTGATCTCTTTGGACGTGTATGTTGTCCGAAATGAGTTCAAAAGAAGAAACGTCTCCATCTGCCGGGTGAGAAGGGTTTTGTTCAGCCATTTTGACGAGTGTTTTTCGAAAAGAAAAAGAGATGAGAGTGGTTTTTGCTAAAAGCGGATGACGCCAATGATGAAACACAGGCTGACACTATGGTTAATCTGTGGGGTTACTTCAATGATGGGTTCAATCTCCTTTCTTACTCGTTGGAAATGGCTTGGCTCCTGCAAAACAGCAACACCGTTAGACTCGTTAAGAGGGGAATATGGGGGTTTCCCTCTTAACCAGGCTCCGGCGTGAGAATAAGTATTGTTCCGAGGAAGGATAAGCAGTGTGTGTTAAGTGTGGGAGTATAGAGAGCGAGATGATCCAACCTGAATGATGAAGGGTCCTATTTATAGCCGGAGGGTGAGAGAGGGAAGAGCAGCGATGCCAGCTGTAGTTGCGCGCCAGCTGTCCGACCAAAGGGAATATCCTCTTGGTCTCCTCTGCTGTGGTCAGTGTAGTGGTACACGTGGCGCGCTTGCATTTGCCCATCTTGGAGACGTCGTACTGGTGTTGTCGGGCTACTCTTAGATTTGTTACAGGCCTACCTGGCGCCTGGTGGCTGGTGACACGTGTTGTCCTTTATGTCGGACGGAGCATCTTTGGAGCCACCTAGATATTTTCCAGAAGCTTCTGGGTGACCTCGTTGATGTCAGCGCCACATAGGATGGAAAAACTGGTGTGGTCCTTGCCATGTGGGCAACGAATTGAGACCATACCTCTTCAATACTGAAAATCATTGAAGTCCATTATTTTTTCTACTCTTTTCATCTTCATTTGTTTCTTGTATTTAAGCTTCTAATGATTTCTTTAGAGCACTATATTTTACAATGCAAAAGTTTAGATTGATTCGCTAGAAAAGAACATTATGAAACCATTTCTACACAAGAAAAAAATGTTGAAAAAATTACCTTTTTTATTCGGTTTGTCGACAATGATGCGTTTTTCTTAAAGTAATACGTTGGCTTGTCTTCTGAAACCTTTCTCTTTGCAAATACGACCCATTATAACATCATTATTAGGAGTGCTATGGCACATAAAATGCACACGATGTTTCATTCAATGGAAAAAGATTTCATGGTAAAATGGAGATGTGAGGCCCGTGGTTTGTGGTTAATATACAACTACACAACCTTGAAAACCACCTAAAAACTTGAAGTGGTATTTTTCAAATTTAACTCTCTATCATTATTATAATGGTATACACAACTAAACCCAGAACGGCAATACATACATTATCCTATGTAGCACGGAAACGGGTACGAGAATGGGGTATGGGGACGATACGGGTATGGGGAATGACAAAACTAAAAAATCCAAGATACGAGTACAGCAAAGGTACGACAAAAAAAAATCTAAAAAAAATAAAAATATATTGTATACTATTCATACATAATGAACATGTCTACGTCTTTCAATCAAAGTTAAGCACATATAAATAAAGTACATTAATTTTTTATTGATAAAACTCTAACATAGATCTGATTTTTACCCATAATAGATATATAAATAATTGAAAACGAAAAAAAACTTGTCACAAAAAATTAGAAAAAAAAAACAATGTTAAACCAATTGACTATCCAATAATAAAACTCACCCCTTGTGTACCCAATTTAATTAGTTATATTAACACTTGATATAAAATGTTAAAGTTTAGAGATGTTTAAAATTCAAATTAAACTAAAAGGTTATATTTATAATTTTATCTGAACTAAAAGGGTTTAATGTGAAAGTTGGCTTTAATTCATATGAAATAATCACCCACACATCTTCCTCAAACATACTCCCATGAGAAGCAAAACTTCCATCGCCGCCACCACCTAAAACTCCATACATATCTATTTCTTCATTGTTTCTTAGCATCGGCCGACGTTATGGAATTTGTAAAGCCTTGATTCTGTTTTATTTATAATTAAAACCCTAATTTTAATAGGGAAACGTTCCCGAAACGCGGAACGGTCGTCCCCTTATTCCCGGAAACATCCGAGGGACGTCCCCATGGCGTTTCCGACTCGTTTCCGTCCCCACTCCGTCCCCGGGACGTGTACTCATGGTTCCATCACGTTCCCGTGCTTCATAGACATTTTCAATGCGTGAAATGCCGCCGTCTTCGAAACCTTGTATACCCCATTAACAGTGAACTCTATGACTAAACAAAACCCGTAAAAAAACATTTAATTAAAAAATGTCATCCAAACAAAGTACACCAAAACATCGATCCCCTAACTACAATACCTGTTGCATCTAGTTTTGACCACTTGAAGGCCAATTTAGGTCTTTCAATAAAATAAAATAAAAAAGATGAAAACTCTTTTCAAGAGTGGTGTTCAAAAGTATGTTTAAATTTCATTATTTAAAAAAAACAGAGCAATGTACTATTAGAATTAATATTAACAAAAAATGGAACAACAGTGGAAGTTCAAACACATGAAAATTGAAAACCCTACATGTTAAAACTAAAAGTCTGAATCTTAACAAAAATGAAACATTCCTCAACGCATAAAAATCAAAAACATTAAGCACTAAGTATCAAAATTACCTCTTTGTAAGCAAGATGTTGATAAAGCAGCTGCTTCGAGAAAACAAAATCTCGGACAAACTTCCTTCCCCAAAAAAATCATAAGCACAATGGATTCGCAGTTATAGTCAAGATGGTTTTAGAAGATCACGTGAGCATTGGATTTAACTTTAGGGTTTTCTATTTCAAGCGATTTAGCTTTCGATTAAACAAACACATTTCAGGTACCAGACGACAACGTGCACAAAGGCCCATTGTTTGAGATCCAAAGTAGTGTACACCGTTCACCGACGTTAGAGAAGGAGCACCATCAGTGCTAAGCTCACGCATCTCCATCTCTATCCCCTGCTCTATACCTTGGACCTGCAGAAACGTGGCAAGAAAACCTCAAGAGACGCGTGGGATAATGAATACGTAAACACTTGTCGTAAATGTTCGTGTTGCTAAAGCACTAAAAGATGGAAAAAAACAATGACGAAGAATCGAACTTGCATCTCACCAGCACACATCCAGACCCCAAACCACTTTACCAAAGACAATTTTATGTTGTAAAGTGAATACAAACACTATTTAAACACAATCAATAAAGGAGGAAGAGAGGAAAAAGAACAAATCATGAAGTGACATGAGGCGCTCGCTTTTAATAACTATGATTACACATCAAAAACGTTTTTAGCTAACGGGATCTTCAAAATTTTGTGAAAATGTGTGATAAATTAGGGATTTAAAAGCGTCTAGATCCGTTAAACCAAAGCAAGTTGGCTGATTTGGCTGGATGAGTTAGTGTATGCTTGCCTCGTTTTTACAAACTAGATTTACGAAACCCGTCTGACTGATGGTAAAAGTTAGTGGACCAGGTGTGTAGGACTAAGAAGGCTTTACCGTGTCTTTTGCAACTATTAATCATAGTAGCAACTAGCAATGAAAACGGACAACCTAGAAGTTTGTGTTTTTTTAAGTTGTTAATCAGCAGTAGTAACTAACAATGAAGGCTTTACCGCGTCTTTAGCTGTTTAGTTTGCTGTTTTCTAAAATCACACATAGTGAGGGGTTCGGTTGTGATTTTTTTGTCAAAACCGATCAGAGTCAAATGGTGAACACCACTCATCTAAACAGCCCTATAAATTAAATGGCCGCTACCGGAAACCACAGGATAAGAGTAATGGGTGACAATTTCTAATGAATCTATATATATAATAAACAAAACCATTGGGGGACACTTGTCACCCTATGGTTTAAGCCAACTCAGCAGCCATGTGGATGTACATGTGGCATAGGTCTAAATTGAGGATTGAAACTAGCTTCTTTGGTAAGTTTTTAATCTCTCTCTCTCTCTCATTGTATCATTAACATCGTTCCTTCTCATTCAAAACCCTAATCTCTCTCTCTCTATCTCTGGCGAACACGGCAATTCGATCAACCTTCATCGAAGCTTAGAGTTTTCAAATCTTCCTCTCAATCGATCTTCTTCCACGGCGATTCTTCTTCTCACTGTTTCAATCGATCCTGTTCCACGGCGTTTATCAATCTCCTGACCTTCATCAGTGATAATCGACGGTAAGGATTCCGATATGCTCTTCTTTTCTGATTGATTTAAAGAATAATCGTTGGTTTCGTTATTTATTGATTTAGGCACTGAATGATATTTATTGATTGAATGACAGTTTTCGATTGGTTTGAAGTTTTCGCCGACGTCCTCTGTTCATATATTCAAGGTAAGATTGTCAGCTCTTAATCCTTGATTTGAACTTTTATGGTTTTGTCTGTTTACATTTTTAGCGAGATTCTCGATTTAGGGTTTCGGTTTTATTTGATATTCTCGATTTAGGGTTTCGGTTTTATTTGATATTCTTGATTTTGTGTTTATTTTGTTTGATTTTTGATATTAGTGTGTTTCAGTTTGATGCTTAATGGATACAACTGGTCATCTTGGTCGAGTTGGTTATATATCGCTGGATCTTATTGTTTTTTTATAACTGTTTTTTGTAGGTTTTCAAGACGATGGAAAGTTCATCAAGGTAATTTATTATGTTCAGTAGGTTATAAGTTTTAATATTTGTTTTTTATTTTTATATCTGTATTCTTTATTCGATTTCATCTTATCATTTATTATTTTTTTAATTTGAATCAGTATGAGGCAGCCTTCTTTATGTAGAGTTATAAATCGATCTGATGAACTTTTTATGGTAATTCATAAATTCTAACATAAATTATAAATTTTATTTTGTTGCTGTTATGAAATTCTATTTATTATTATTGTGTGTTTTTTTAATTGTAATATAATAACATAATTCTAATTTATTTTTATTTGTTGTTTTTGTAAGAAGATTCCATCTGACGCTGCGGCTACAATGTGGGGTGTCGATAAAGGGCCTACTAATGTTCTTATAGAAACAAATGATGGGCGAACATTTACTGTTTTCATAAGTGTATTAAAAGGAAAGTTCTTCCTTTCCAATGGTTGGTCAGATGTCGTTATACATTTACGACTTACATCAGGCAGTTTGGTAATTTTGAATCCTTTAGACTGTACCAGATTCAAACTAACATATTGTGTTAATGGTGTGAGTCATACGGGTTTCTGGACATCTCTCATATCTACATCTTCTTATTTTACTGTAAGATTATTATTAAATTTCTGTTAATTTTTCTTATTATATTACTTTTTCATAACAGTTGAGAATTCTAATATTTGAACTTTGTTTTTCGTATCATATCTACAGGTCATACCAGAGTGTATCCTGCAGAAGTCCCATGATTATACACTTAGTGATTTAATTTCAACTATCTATCTAAGCAACAAGACGTTTCATGTTAAGATAGAAACTATTGGTGGTAAAGTTTGCTTTACCAACGGTATTGATGTTATTGTTAGTTTATATCAATTGGAGGTCGGTTGTTATTTTTATTTTACAAAATGGTTTGGTTATTCTTTCCATCTAACAATTTTTGGTAAAAATGGCGTTGAAATGAATTTTGATGATGTAAATGTTGATGAGGTAACTATACATTTCGTAGAATTCTTTATATAATATTAATTATATGTTACTATATTTATATATAATACATTTAATAATTTTGATATGTAATGTTTTCAGGTTGAGGTTGCACCTGTTGATTGTGTAAAAGATGGTAATCCGATTTCAGATGATCCGCCTGTTTTGGCTGAACAAGAAGTTGGACGTTATATTCGTTTTGTTCGTATGGTTGCTGAAGATTTTGTAAGTGTTAATATGTTTTTAGTAATTAATAAATATTAAATATTTTATAGTTTTTATTGACATAATATATAGATTTTTTAACATTAATTTTCTAATCAGATATTTTTTAAAACAATACAGATGCTGCCTGATGATGTTTCAGCAATGGCCAAACTGCATTCTGGTTTAAAAAGTATCACTATCAGACTTATGCATCTTAGTCCTCCAATAGAGTTTCCTAACGGTACTAGACAAGAGATGAAAGAGACAGGTTATCGTTATGCTTTAAGGAGCTGGTCAAGATTCATGAATACCGCTGCCCTTGAGGTGGGTGACACGGTTTATTTTTGTTTTGATGAACTTGAACAAGTTTTGATTGTTAAAAGGGTTGTTCCTCATATTAGGCGTACTTAGTACTTTTTTGACATTTACTTTTAGTCGTTTTGGTTTTGATTTGCTATATATTTAAATAGTAATGGTTATTATATTTAACAATTATTATGGTTTTGAAGTTTAATTTACCACAAGTTTTATTATTTTACCTGTTGTTTCAACGACTATACTGACAACATATTATACAAATATTCTAAGTGTAAAAAGTTTAATATATGTTTTAAGTAATGCTGTATTCCCCATTGTCTCATCGCCAATTAGCGTAATATCATAATTAAAATTTAAAATGTAAATTTTGAAAGTTTGCCTTGGGGTAATTTATTATTTTTTATATTTTAAACACATTTTCTTTAAAAGTTTGCCTTGTGGTACACATTTGAATGAATTTAATGTTTTATCTAATTAGAAGTGTTCACTTTTATATAATTTAATTACTTTTTTGTAATAATTTGCTTAATTTTAGTGATTACATTTCTAATTCGGGGATTTTGATCACATGTAGTGTTTTCACAATCTATTAAAGGAGATTAGAGGATGACCTCCATTTGCCTACGTGTCACGTTCTTAACTATTAAGGAAGAGAGGAAGACACAAAGGATGTGTCAAACACAGTTTAGATGATACATGTTCAAGGTAATAAGAAGAAACCCTCTGTTGAAGAAGCAACCAGTGAGAGTGTTTTGCTGGAAACATGGAGGGGTCGGTGACGTTGTCGAGGAGTGTAAGGAAATGCTAAGTGATAGCATTTCCTGAAACTCCTCGACAATGTCACCGACCCCTCTTAAAATTTCCATCAAAACTATCTCACTGGTTGCTTCTACAACAGAGGGTTTCTTTTTATTACCTGAACCTGTATCATCTCAAGTGTGTTGATTGACCCTGTATGTGTTGTTACATCAATATTTGCCGTGTTGTTGCAACATGCCCTAATAGTTGCTGGCTGCCGTTCGCGGCTGTTCTAGGTAGCGTTGGGTGTAATCGATGTTTGGTTGGTGATAACCTAAGGGATATTCAGTCAATGATGTTGATGAGATGCTTATCAGCTGAGACTAAAACTATGATGAAGCAAAGGTCTGTCCGAATAAGTGAGGTCTGACATTTTCAAATCATTTCAATTACTTTAGCAAATCATTTAGTGTTGACTGTGAAGATGAATAAAAAAGTGAATTCAAAGTGCATTTTTCTTGTCCTTTCAACATGAGGCTATGATGATTTTGTAGATCAGAGTAAGAATTGTAAGAATTGAATGAAGATAGCATTATGGCATGGTAAGGTCGTAGGATGGCAGTTGTTCATGCAACCTCTCTTGCAGCCATGGTGTTGTCATCTTTATGCACAATCTGAGCCTCACAGTCTAACAATATAAATGTTTTGACTGAACCTGTATCATCTGAAATGTGTTCACTGACCCTGTATGTGTTGTTACATTAAGATCAATTAGGATTTTTTTGATTCTGAAAATTGATTGGTTCAGTTTTGATCACCTTAGATTCTTTTTTTATACCTTGACTAATTCACATGATTTGCTAAATTTTGGAGCCTTAAAAGAAGATTAAAGAAGGTATATTCTTTTTGGCATCTTTTTTATATGTTTTTATGTTTGGATTATTCTTTTTGAAGCCTTACAAGAAAATGTTTGTGGTCTAAACATTGCAGGTTTGCAAGGTTTTGAGAATCTTTAATGGATTATAACATCAAAAATGCAAGGTTTGGAGATTCTTTAATACCTATTCATTTCTTCAATAGATGCTTGATGCCTTTTTAGATATGTGATTTCTTTGATAATCTAAAAGGTGAATATTTTGTTGACCATGCCTTATTAAATCTGATTAATCTACTACGCAGGATTAATCTTGCTATACGTGTCCAGAACTTTATCGGCATTGTCACTCTGATGAGGAAGCCGTCAATTTTTAACTATCCAAAGATCGAAGAGTAGTTCAGCTTTAGAATAAACTGTTGATATCATCGAATATTTTTTTTCCGTCTTTGGATATTTGTTATTTTATTTTTAATTGACAATTGTTTTGATGTGTGTGGATGCTTTATCCGAACATCTACATTTTTGTGATTCATTTTTTTATTCGAATAACAATTGTTTTTTTGCTAATTTGGTTCATTTATTGAATTTTTGTTTTAAAAAAAAAACATATTCCGTTTTTTTATTTCTAAATTTAAATATACCCTTTTAATTTTGTCAAAAAGTTTCTTTATATTTTAAAACGTTACTAAAACGGAAAGACATAATCTAACTTTGGAAACTCAAAATCATATAATAATTAGTTACTAAAATACAATCAAAGTATAAATCTAATCGGTTTTACTATAATTATTGTTATGGAAATTATGTAATACATAATCAAATTTTATTTTATATATTTACTAAGATTGTTTATAAATCCATATATATATATATATATATATCAATCTATAGCAAATATTAAATACTAATTTTAAATAATTCTTAATGTTTTCATTTTTTAAAAAATAAAAAAAAGTATTTCCGTTTTTTTTTTATTTTTATCTTTAAATATACTATTTTAATTTTGTCAATAAATATCTTTATATTTTTATTTTTCTACATTCCACTTTGTAAGCAATAAACTTTACTATTATATATTTTTTTATATAATCATAATATATTTTTGCAAAAAATAGACAAATAATGTTTCCATAATTCAGACTATTACTATAATCTTAAATAACCTTATCTTATAAATATACATAATACATAATCATCTTCATCCTCTTTAAATTTCATATATCAATGGAGTTGTTAAATTGTTTTTTAGTTTATCTATCAGACAACAAGATGAAGTCTCGTGTATGTTGATGTTATATTCAAGTTTATTTATTTTATAATATGTTGTTTTTATTTTTTCCTTTGTATACAGATTTTACCAAGGAATTACCACAATTGGGTAGCTGATTTCAAGTTAGCTCCTGATGGGATGGTTAAAATCATTACCACTGATCGAAGAGTTTTTACTGTCAGAGTTAGGAAAGCAGGCTCTTCATATTTTTTTCACGACGGATGGTTCAACATGATACAATCACTTCTATTACCAAATAAGTCATTGCTTTTATTTCAGTACGAAGGTCGTCTTAGTTTTCGCCTTATATACTTCTATCAAGATTTGGCACTTGCTCAAAATGATTTCTTATATTGCCAAACATCACAGTTATCTGAATATAAAGATCATTTGGTAATTCATTTTTTTATGTTTGTACTATATTAGTGTTTTACTTAGTTTATAAAACTTTTTTTAACATTTTTTTTTACTTGCAGCTTATTGATAGAGTTTTTGTTCATCATAAGTTGAAGAACATAATACCTACCAACCATGTTACTATAACTGCTTATCCTAACCGTACATGGTTGGTTTTTATGGAGAAACATGGTCAAAATTTGTATATGACTACTGGATGGAATCAAATTAAAGAAGACATGAAAATTCAAGACGAACACTATATTATATTTGACATGATTTCGGAGTCAAAATTTGATATGATGGTTTTTAGAGGCACAGAAGATTTGGTCCGTATTCCTGAAGGACGTCTTGCACGTGTTAAAGTAGAGGTTAAAGAAGAAGATGTTGCTTAAATTGTTTACCATTTTTTATCATATGATATAAAAAGAATAAAAAAAACTTTGTTTTTTCTTAGTATTACTCATATACACGTTGTTATCGTTTACTAATCCTCCTTATTCATCATGCAAAGTTAGATTATAAATATATATGTATATATTTTTTTCTATATAAAGATACATTGACAACCCGTAAGTATTCACGGTTCATAAGTTGGAAATCAGTTGAGATGTTACAGAAAACTTTGGGTTAATTAAAAAACATTTAACAGTTTACAACTTTTCTTAAATATGTATTTATAATTTCACACTTGGTTAAAATTATATAAATATTTAGTAAATAGAATGGTGTTGTTGTAAGTGATGGTTAGATTATTGTCAATTTTGTCACATTTGAAATTAAAGGGGGTGTAAATGTAAAATTCTAAAATGACGGTTGATTCAATAGATTGTATCATTACATACATGCTATTATATCATATCATCTCTCAAATCATCATTCTAACTCTTCGAAGACAGTATCTAGGGCTCCATAATTTCGCCGGAAGCTTCGTCGGAACAACAGTCGGCGCCGATTTTGTTGTCGGAATTGTCACTAACAGGTTTGCGATAGTCTTCGTTCTTTACTTTTATCATGAATTTGGATTTAATCAGTTACAATCGTTGATGTTGAAATCCTTATTTGCAAGTAATAACCGTAATCTTCCTTTAGTTTTAACATTATCTTTGAGTTAATCACTTCCAATCGTTGATTTAACAGTACATTGATGTATTTGAGAGATGATCCGGTTATACTAATGTGTTCCTAATATTGAATGTTTAAAGGTTAAAAATTTAGTATGTTGAGTTTATTTTTCTTATGCTCTGTTCAACATGTGTGTATTTGCCCATCGTAATGTAGTCATAAACGGACAATGACGATTTGATATTTGAATGATTCAGTTAAAATTTGTTAAACACCGTTATAAGAACAATTAGATTCCGAACCATTAAACTTAGTTATACTAATTGTACGATTATAGAAATTCTTGATTTCTGAACCATTTATGTTAGGTTTTTTCATGATGTCTCGAGACGAGATAGAAATGAGGTTGAGCAAGAAGGTTGAATCTGATGATGATGATTTGTTGGAGATCTCTAAGACTGATTACTTGGAAACGCTTTTGAAGGTGCATATCTATTAACTATTACATTTTGTATCCATTTTACCCGTCTTTTATTTGTTTTCATAATGATGTTTTCCAGGACATAGAGGAGGATGATAACATTAATATTACTGAAGAAAATCCATCTTTCAGTAAGGTAGTTAATTAATTATATCCAACCAATAGTTCTTTTTAAATTGCATTAAATTTTTTGATTTTTAAAATTCATGTTCTTAATGATTTTCTTACTTTGTATAAGATATCAACAAGCCTACCAGCACGAACAATCCGGTCACCTACACCGAAGAAGGTTCATGTTAAAAAGACGTTGAAGAAAGGTGATGTTTCACATTTCAAGACAATTCAAGATGTAAGTTTACCACTACTAACATATATTTATATTAATTTATTTATGATTAATGTTTATTAAAAGTCATGTTTAGAAACTCAAGCTTGAATGAAACGATACTAAGTTGAGTACTGAGTTGAAACCTGAGCTTGCATCTAGATCCTTAGTGTTATAGTCTCTTTTTGGTCGTTTGGTTTTACAAACACATTGTTAAATCAATGTGATGGATACATAAGGTATATGAAATATGTTCAATAATCACATTGGTTGTATTAGATGTTTAACAACCAGACTGTTCATTTCAGAGGTTTACCAGTCAAATAGTTTTCCAAGTACTGATGACATTATACAATAAATTTAATAACCTTAGTATATTAATTGTTTAAGTAAATTTGCAGCTCGATAAGAACATATTGAAAGTCGGTCTAGGTTGGTTTTTTGCCCTATGTTTCTTTTTGTTTTACTATTGATTACTATTTCGATTATGTTCATTACGATGTTTAAGTATGTACTGGATTTTGTAACATTTTTCTGTTTTACTATTGATTACTATTTCGATTATTATTTCACAACAGGTTAAAGTAAAAGGAAAAGCTAAAGTTTTTGCTGACATATCCGAGACAGTCGAGAATTTGAAGAAAGAATGCAAAGGCCTACAATGTAGTCAAAAATCTGATTCGATTCCGTATCGTCCGTCTGCTGATTACGTCAAGGTATTAAATATTTAATATATTTTTATTAATGTCACTAATATCCATTTTTTATTGTCATTGTCTGGTTAGTCATATTCATAAGGTTTCATAGAAATTTGATAATTCTTGCTGAATAACATGTTTAAAATTCAAATTCTAGAATCTTTCATTATTTATTTTTTGGTGGTCAAGTTGAATCCGTTGAGATTCATTTTCAAGTAGAATGAAACGAGTCTTAATTAATAAAAAGTGAATAGGTTTAGATTCAATGGTGTAAATGGTTTATAAGTCATACAAAGTCTAGATAGTATGCGTAAAATTCTTTAAGTGATTTAAGCCAAAGCAGTGTTTTATTCAATTTCATAAATTCTTTTTATACAAGAAAACTTTAATTGTACAGTATATACTATATTTGCTGTTAACCACGTTTATATATTTTTTTTCATAAACAAGGGAAAGAAACGGTTAAATGATGTTCAAAAAGTGAAGCATTATAAGAAGATTACAAGGAATGCACGCAAAGTTTCTGGTGTTGGCATGGATCCTGAATTCTTCAACTTTAGTCGTAAAGGAGACTATCGGCTTGTATGTTTTTTTTACATCATTTACCAGCATATTTATTTCATTTTTCCTATTGACTTTTATTTGTTTTTCTTTAAACGCATTTAGCGTCTTCCTGTTGAAGTTGTAAACAGAGCAGGCCTGTATGATAACTTGGAACCTTTATATGTTCAAAACATGACTGGGGATGTGGAGGTTTATGAAACCAAGACGGAGTTAAACGGTGGTACATTACGTTACGCCATTGATGGTTGGAGAAAGTTCATGGCAGATAATCAGTTGGAGTTTGGTCATATGTTACACTTCACTTATGTAACATCTTAGAAGAAGATTGTGTTGAATGATGTAACCTCGATCTAAGCAAGAGTGGTATGCATTTTGTTTATAACAGCTATGGTTTATTAAGTTGTTGGTAAGTATATTTGATATGTACATTTTGGATGTTGGGTTGATGGACATGAAAACTTTGCTTACTTTATTATGGTTTAGTTTATGTTGATGTTTTGTAATGGTACAAATAACTTAGTTAAATATGTGGTTGAATGGTGTTACTGTTTGATGTTATTATGATTGTCTTTATATATGTTTACAATAGTTTATCAAGTACTTTTGTTTTTCTCATATGGCCATTTTTAACTTCCGGCTATGTTAACGTTTTCTTATGTTTATAATGTTACGTTCTTGATTTATACAATAGTTAGATGATATTCTTTTGTATAAATTAGGTATTGATTCTTCTAACCATTCACAATCTTCATATTTTCGCAATAAAATTATGTTATTTTATTTGAAAGATGTGATCACTGTTAGGTAGTTTTGTAAGTATTGACAATCTTCATATGTAGTATACAAGGAAGTTTTATCCGAGATTGAATAATTTTCTGTTTATTTTTTCCAATCTATGCGTTTGTACAGAACATTTCATTTCAAAGTAAATAATATTGTTTTGGTTGAAGCCCGCGTATTACGCGGGCATTAACCTAGTTAGTTTTATATTTGTTCAAGTGAATTACTTTTTATTAGGCAAATTGGATTTAAATGATCCCATCTTTCTCAATTTGACCGATAACAATCCCAACTCAGTTATTGGCCGATAATAATTTGAACTGGTCCACTTTTGGCCGATAATAGTCTGCGTTAAATATAGCTTAACGGAGTTAAGTTTTTTTCCGAATTACAAACTGATGTTTTAGGGCTTTTTATTAGAACGAGGATACGAGTTGATTGATGTTAAATTTACCTCGAAATACTGCCCCAAACGACGAAAACGGTGCTTCAATTTGGGTGTTTAAACTCTCAATTAACAAAAATCAAGCCGTTTGAAGCATCACTTCGAGGTAAGTTTTACATAAATCGACCCGTATCCTCTATCTGATCAAAATCCATAAAACATCAGTTTGTAATTAGGAAAAAAAGCTTAACACCGTTAAACTAATTTTAACGGCGGACTATTATCGGCCAAAAGTGGACCAGTGCGGATTATTATCGGCTAATAACTGAGTTGGGATTATTATCGGCCAAATTGAGAAAGCTGGGATTATTTAAATCCAATTTGCCTTTTTATTAACTTCTGTTTTGCTCCATGTGATTTAGTCACTTTAACGGTTTTGCCCCAATCATTTAAAAACGACTATTTGTCTCCTGGATGTTTCGATCTTGTCGCCAGTTTTCTCTCTGGCTCTAACTCCATCCGTATTGTATGTTCACTGAAAGGGTATTTTTTTCAATTTCAAGTTAACATACAAGATCCAAGTACCCTTACATTATACTTGAAATTACCAAAATACCCTTCCAGTTAACATACAATATGGATGGAGTTAGAGCCGCGGAGCAAACTGGCGCCAAGATCGAAACATCAAGGAGGAAAGTGGATGTTTTTAAATGATTGAGGCAAAATCGTTAAAGTGACCAAATCACAGGAAGCAAAACGGAAGTTAACTCATGCTAAAGTGTTAAATTCCTTTCACATTTGGAATTGGGAATATAAGAGTGATCGTAATTGTTTTGTTGGTGAGTTAGGATTAAAATCCGAATTTGGTACTTATAAATTTAGTTTTATTTAAAATAAGTGTAACTTTCACGTATCATTCTTATTTTTATAAATATAATTTTGAGTAATCTTCTCTTTTGCTCTCTGTGATTTGGTCGTTTTAACGGTTTTGCTCCAATCCTTTAAAAATAGCCATTTTACTCCCTGATCTTTTGGTTTTGTCGCCAGTTTGCTGCATGGCCTTAACTCCATCCATATTGTATGTTAACTGAAAGGGTAATTGGTATTTTTAAGTATAAAATAAGGGTACTTTGGTAATTTATATTTAAAATAAAAGTTTGACTATTTATATATTAACACATACAAACACACAAACATTAATCATTATATACACACAAACACCAAAGATCAGCATATTGTCTCTATCACCCTTAACCTACCAACATCAACCACCAACACCACCACCGCCCCCGCAACACCGCCGCCGGCGCCACCACCACCAGCAGCCGCTATCACCAATCACCATCGCCTCTCTTTCTCACATCCCCCCCCCCTCTCTCTCTCTCTCTCTCTCTACACCTATCACCAACATAACTGATTTTGAATCCTTGTTTCCTGATAAGGAAAACCCTATCACAAAACCACAACTCATGGTTAAACCATAACCATGCCTATTCAAAATCAATTTCTTCCATCTATTTCCTTTCTTGCAATTTTCACACCCAAAAGCCTCCATCAATAGCAACCACACCACCAAACGCCCTGGCCACACCCACAAAAAACCCTACCACCACCATAACCAAACCTTCACTTCAAAAAAACCCTCACCAAAAACATTGAAATCTCAGACGAATTACCCGATTTCGACGACGGAATCGACTTCCCATATGAAGACCCACCTCTAATCTGTTGTTTCAGAGCCGTACAAAAAGAATTCGTCCCAACAGTTAGGGTTTCAGGCCAGCAAATGCATCCAAACATGTGCTCGGAATGGAAGATGCTACAATGGGACCAACCGGAGTTCGCACATGCACCGAGAGTATAACAACCCTCAAGGAAACCGACACCCTCCTGAATAATTTTCCGACACCCTAAAAATATTTAAATTATCCTAATATGTCTTAAAATACACCCCATACGTGAAAACGGACCCCGAATACCATGAATATTAATAAAATTAATTAAAAATGGAGTTTTGGAGTTGAGGCGGGCCGCGTAAGCCACACCTCAACCCTTACGCGGGCCGCGACAAGGTTAAAGCTGGCGAAACCCTGGGCCGCCACGTGGCCCAACACTCGGCAACCCTACCTGCAGACCCGTACAAGCTACACCGTTGACCATTTTAGACGCGGGCCGCGTAGCCCTTGGTCTACCTTTACGCGGACCGCGAGAAACCCAAACTCAGCCCCTATAAAGCTGGAGCTTGGGCCTTCAGTTTACGTCGCTCAGATTTCTTTTCTTTCTCTAAATTCTGCAGTGTAGGCTTTATACACGGGTATAATACCCCCCCTAAATAACGAAGTTCTGCTCCGTTGTAAGTATCATAACCCCTGGATACGTATTAGATACTCTGCCCGATTGATCTAGGGTTCCGTAACAGCTGTCGTGGTTCTGCCCGACGTAGTCATTGGAATGCCGTCTCGGGGAGGGTATTACTAATGTTAAAATGGGTTATTATACTAACACGTGTGCATTTGTGTAAATTATAGATTGTCACCAGGAAACCCTAAAGGATAATCTAAGACAGCAATGTGAGTAATCTCCTTTTTGTAAATTGTTTTTACAAAACCTCACACAATTAATCATATATTAAACAGTTATTGAGTATTTGTAAGGATACAATTATCGTCGGTATGTTGGGGGGTTTGTATACAAAATTTGTTACTGGAGGGGTAACATTTCCACAAGTCGGGTCTGACAGTACCGTGGGTGGTAATTGATATAACTTGGAAACAAATATAATTACGAGATCGCCCTCAATACTGTACAATTGATTTTATTTAAACTTAATTAATCTGGGATTCACTCACTAGTATTTCCCACTGACAAAATGTTTTTAAACGCGTTTCAGGTAACAAATTGTGAAAACCCAATAGAAGCCAGCTCGACAGCACTGAAGGCTTGGAAAAGTGGCAATAAAGTTACCTAAAATAAAATAGATGTTTTTATTAAATAAAAATAGGATTTATTCCTATGACAATGTGTGTATTGCAAACTTGGGTTTTATCCCATGTGTTTAATATTATGAAAATGTGGTATTTCACTCTGATCAAATATTTCCTAACTACGGTCCTGATGAAAAATTCCGCTGCCAAAATTAGACAATACGCGATACCACTGAAACTGGCTCCCGGCCGCCCGTTCCTGTATTTGCATAGGGGGACAGGGGTTGCGACAGAAGGTGGTATCAGAGTTAAGCCACTGATTCAGCCACAGAAGTGTTCTGCTGACACCAAAATTTAAATCGTTAGGAAATAAATTACGGGAATACGTGCATAATTGTATTTTCTTGTTATGTGTTATTTGACTATTTGTTAGTTTACAGTATGAGCGACCAAGGACCATCTGACGCGTACCGTCAATTGTCTGGTTCGCCTAGAAGCGAATGTGCCTCTTCTCAGCCTGCCCTCCCAGGGTACTCTGCTGATACGGAAGAAGGAATATTCGTGTTTAAGGCTCAGTCTGAAGAGCCATTCCCTTAGAAAAAGAGAGGATTGTTCAGTCGAGGGGCACATGAGCGTAGGAAGTGTATGAAAAAGTTACAAGACCAGAGAGTACTAGCAGCAGCTAAAAGAGAAACCGATGCCTATGCCCAGGAAATGATTAATAGGGGTATAGCCAATATCCACATCCTAGCAACCATTGCAGCTGACCCTAACCTGGAACAAATGATAGCACCCCAACCCCAACCACCAATTCCTGACCAACCAATGGAAATAGAAAACCCTAAAAATCAAGAAGAAATGCATGATTTTAATCTGGAGGAAATACCTAGGGTACCCGCACCAAATCCCTTAAACCCAAATTACGACCCATGGTGGGATGACAATAGAGACTATGCGCAACGTTACCCGATACACGAAGACATACCCATGCCGAACCTAGGAGCCTACCTAGGGTTAGATCATCTAGATCCCTATTACGACAACGATGTATTCATTAGGGAGATTCTAGAAAATCCTTACCCATACCAGGCACCTACACCTCCGTACCAGGAACCTGCACCCCAGTTTCCGAACCCAGTCCTAGAACCTGCACCCCCAATGAGTGCAGACAACGTACAAGAACTTAGGACATTTGGTGAGGAAATTTTAGAGAGTAGTGAAAGAATGTGATAGGTGGGAGAGCGACTCTTCTGGAGGTACGACGAGCGCAATATGGATTTCTGGATGAATCCATATCCATGAATGTGATGGTGGAGACGGTAATAATAATAATAATAATACAATATGTGTGTATGTGTATGAAAAAAAATAACCATGCCTTATGGTTGTTCTTACAAAGAATTCTAGTCATGCAAACCAATAGAATTCTCGGGCAATGAAGGACCCATTGCAGCTCTACGCTGGATAGAAAAGACTGAGGTTGTTTTAAAAATAAGCAAGTGTGCTGAAGAAGACAAGATAATGTTTGCTTCTAATCTATTTAAGAACTCAGCCTTAGAATGGTGGAACACTATCCTCCAGTCTAGAGGAAGTGATAGGGTTTATAATATGGAATGGGAGGAATTTAAAAATATGGTAGAAAGGAAATTCTGCCCTCCCAATGAAAAGGAACAGATAGCGAATAAGTTTCTAAACCTTAGAATGACCGGGGTAGATAGTAAGGGGTATACTACCACATTCTTTGAATATGCTAGAATAGTACCAACCCTTGCATCACCTGAACAGGTATTAAAGTTACCTATGACAATGTGTTTATTAAATAAAGTTACCTAAAATAAAATAGATGTTTTTATTAAATATAAATAGGATTTATTCCTATGACAATGTGTGTATTGCAAACTTGGGTTTTATCCCATGTGTTTAATGTTATGAAAATGTGGTATTTCACTCTGATTAAATATTTCCTAACTACGGTCCTGATGAAAAATTCCGCTGCCAAAATTAGACAATACGCGATACCACCGAAACTGGCTCGCGGCCGCCCGTTCCTGTATTTGCATAGGGGGACAGGGGTTGCGACAGAGAGGGCCATCGTCAAACATGGCGGTAGCGCCGTTAAAGAGGTATTGTTTGGTTGGTGATAGGTATAGAGTGAGAGATCTGGTTTGTATTGTTTTGCTTCCTAATAAGGCCAACAAAACAGATCTGGTTTATAGATACTCATGGCTTTGTTGTTTTTGATGCTTTTGCTAAAATGTTATGATTTTGAATGACCATGGTTATGGATAGGGTTTAACCATGAGGGTGTGTCACACCCCGATTTCCACGTGTCACCGGTGGGCCCGGTGGGGGAGTATCGTGGCGTGGTTTGCAACATAATAGTCAAACAACACAATATCAATATGCACAGCGGAAGCAAATTTAAAAATAAGATACAACCGAATTTAATATTGTATATCAATGTCACAATATCCGGAAGTTTATCCACAGTCGGATCGAAAATAAAATAGTATTAATGGTTTAACAGACTTCAGGCATCTTAAGCTTGCGAGACTTCTAATGATGCTAAGGAGAAATCCCAGCCAATTTCGCTTAGTACCTGCATTTAATCTTTTTGGGAAAATACGTCAGTTTACACTGGTAAATACATTCAACTGACTCATTTTGGAAAATGATTGAAAATTGGTTTGGATGCACATGGCATAAACATTTTTATTTAACTTGGGAGAATTATTTAATATTATAATCTTGTGAACGAATTACATGTTTCTTGTGCGTTCAGTAGCCCGGATCTTGTCCGGGTTAAAGATCAATAGACACACCACAATGTTCTTTTGTGCACTGACGGGTGTACGCCTACACCCCGCGCTTAAGTCGTGGCCATTTCGTAAAATGATGCCGAGGATATCCGGGACATGGTCATTAACCCCCCAAAGGCTTTAAGTAACAAGACTGTTTAAACGAGCCGATCAAATTATTCAACTACCCACCTAACGGTGGAGATTTGATGCTCGATCAAGCGGTATGCTATATACCGTAACCCAAGCCCGTATAGGGAAAATAAGTTAAACGTATTTACCTGAGCAAGTATAATTCACAATTAGCAAAATGCATGTAGCTTTTACTGGTCCTCCTAATCTGGAACGAAGGTTTTATAATAACCTATTAGAATCCTAACGGGTCTTTAATTAAGCTTAAGCTTAGACCGGCTAGTTTCAAAGATACGGTACCTACGCACGATTAAGCGAAGACCGGATAGAATGTGATTTAGACCCGACAAGTTTGAAGACTTGTTTAATATGGGTTTATTATTCACATTCTGGATTTTGAGATAAAACCGTTAAGGTTTGGCCCGTTTCGGCTAATTTATGTAAACTTGTTACATAAACCGAACCGAACGCGTAATAAGCGTGACGGGCATTTATGAGAGCTATATACAGGTTTCCTAAGTTAATTATGCCTCAAATATGTTGTGACATCAGTAAGATGTCTTTCATTATTCCCGAAACTTGTTTAAACACAAACTAGGCCCTGTAGGGGTAGTTTGGTCATTTAAAAGTTTATAAAAGAGTTTAAGTAACAACCTGAATTACAGGTCTGATGTAATCAGCAAATATACTCAATTTTCTAAGTTATATCAGTAGGTTAAAGCATGTATGTGAAATTTATCATTTTTAACCAAACTATGCCCCGTAGGGGTATTTTGGTAATTTCACATAAGCCGAAAAGCTCAAAACTGAAGTCTGAGTTTATCAACCTTAGCTTACTGTTAAAATGTTATAATTTGCCTCATATCTCAGTAGGTATCAACCCGGGTATGTCCAATATACTTTTAATATATACTTTGCGCTAAAAACGCTTAATAAGGCGATTAAAGGCCATTTCCGGGTTCGATACTTAAATCTGATATTTTTATATTTCCAGAAGGCTTAAAATAATTTATTTATCATATGTGATCAGTAGCAAAAGTTTTGGAGTCGTTTAGATATGTAAAACTCATTTTATGGCCCGTAAGGGCAAAACCGACAATTACCGGATTAAGCCTACGACTACTAGTTATGCTCAGCCTAAAATTAATTAAAAATCTTTAAAAATCCCAAAATAATATATTACATCAGTGGGTAAAATATTTGGTATCAAAAAGTAGGCTTAACTAGGCTATACACTAATAACGCCGTTTTATTAACATAAAGCATTAATTTTGCGATAATGAGCATAACTCTTAACCTACACCTCAAACTGATGTCAAATTTTGTATGCAAGTTTATATATCAGTAATTAAGGTTTCTACTCTTTTACATTTCCAAAAATCACGTTTTAAGGTGAAAAGGGCATAATGGTCAACATATGAGCAATTAACGGAAACATGCATATTAATTGGATAACTAATGAACCAAGGTGTAATATCACAGAGGGTTATTCTAACATGTAACCTAGTCCAATTAAAGCTCTGAGGCATTTCTAAAACATGCCTAAACGGGTCAGAACTGAAAGTCAAAGTGAAAGTCAAACTATGTGACTTTCGGTTCCGAACCGGGTTTAAACAGGAAATTGTCGGGTTGAACATGTTTAGACATGTTCTTACACTTATTACCAAGTTATAACAATGATCCAACAGGTTGTATATGATCTACAATGTTAATTATGCATAAATAGCATTTTAGGCTTCCTGTTGACTTTTTAAATATAAGTTTGACCCGACTTTTGACCTGGTTAGAGTGGTGATCAGGGGAAACCCTTTTGAGGTTTTATTACCCACATAAATACCAACTTATAACTACTTTTAATTCGAGGTATGACTGAGCCATTGTTGACTAATCTCGAAGTCAAACCGTAATTACGACGGTTTGACTTTTAGCTAAATAACTAAGCTAAACTCAATTAAAGAAGGACTAGCAGACTTACAAGAGTCCTATGCACGAGATATGATCAGTTGAGGCTGCTTGGGAGCTCCAGAATTGATCAGGTATGCACTTGAAGGTGTGAGGAATGTTTGTGAACTTGAAGGCCCTTTTATAGTGAATTTAGGCACCACAATTGGTTGACAACAAGGTCTACTACTGCTCACAACATTCCCACATGTGTCCTAGTGCTCTAGGATAGTTTAGGGGTCGCCCATGTTGCATTAATGTCGAAAAAGGATCGGTTTTCTGGGTTTGCAGGAGCCTGGTCGCACTTTCTGCATCTGGCGGCCTGACGCGGCCCGCCTCAAGATCCTTCAATGCCAACGCGGGCCGCCTGGGCCTGATAATCAGAATTTTATTTTCTATTTGTTGCAAAGTTGACCCTTGGCTCTTCGAAAGGGCAACCAAGGTTATTTCTTTCATTTTGACCCCCTTATATTTACCCACAAGGGCTTTAGGACTTATACCCACTTTGCCAAGTCCCCGAACACTTCCGGTTAACCCGAAAAGTCTTAACTTTCAATGTTTACGCTTTAACCCTTCGCACACGAATTTGATCATAACTTTCTCATATGATAACGAAACTTTATGAAATTTATATCGCGCATTCTAGTGAGCATAATTAACATTTACAAAGCTTCGGGTTTGTCAAAAGGTCACTCAGAGGTATTTCTTTAAACATGTTGACACATTTAACCCCTGTAGTTTGTAATCTCTCACTTTTAGCTTCGTATGATCCATGATTTATTCGTTTGATGTTATAAACATCATGTAGGGTTATTATGAAATATATTTAGCCATTGTTGACACTTAGAACCCGTATAATCACATACTTTCCATGTTTGTCAACTTTAGTCCTTTTATAACATTCTTTCACACGTTCAAACTTTAAGACACGTGTCAACACATTACAGGACGTGAATTTTCGAGGTGTTACAGGGTGGGGGCGGCGCCGACAGCGGTGGTGGTGGTAGGTTAAGGGTGATAGAGACAATGCGCTGATCTTTTGTGTTTATGTGTATATAATGATTAATGTTTGTATGTTTATGTAACATCTCGTATATTCGTGTCCGGTAATGTACTGACACGTGTCCATACTCTCATATGTGCCTAAATGTTAGCCGAGAGGGACGAATTTTGTCGATTATTGAAAGTATGAATGTGGAGGGACTAAAGGTGTCAACATGCTTAAACTTTGCCTCCGAGTGACCCTTTACGGACCGTAAGCCTTAGGGCTTACAAACCGCAAGCCTTTATTATTTTTGTTATTGAGTGACGGTTACGGACCGCAAAGGCTTATGCCTTGCGGTCCGTAAAGAAGTTGATTCCTGTGTGCGCCCAATGTCATTACGGACCGCAAAGGGAAATCCTCTATGGTCTATAGAGCATCGCCAGCAACAAATTTTGTTTGGGCTCCAAGAATACCACCTTTTCGAAACCATGAGCTCCATGGCTGCATTTGCCACGTTTAAGGACACATGTAATGATCCAAAATTTCGTTTCTTGTAACACGGGAACGGGTACGGGAATGGGCAACTAAGCTCTTCTGGTAAGTTTAACTTATAGGCAACTGACCCGACACGTTCGATAACCTCGAAAGGTCCTATGTATCTCGGGCTTAGCTTGCCTTTCTTACCAAACCGCATCACTCCTTTCCAGGGTGACACTTTAAGTAGGACTTTGTCACCTACTTCGAAGTGAAAATCTTTACGCTTAGGATCAGCGTAACTCTTCTGCCTATCTCGGGCAGCTTTGAGACGGTCACGAATCTGGACAATCTTGTCCGTTGTTTCGAACACTATCTTTGGTCCTGATAATTGGACATCTCCAACTTCCGCCCAACAAATAGGTGATCTACACTTTCTACCGTATAATGCCTCAAAAGGCGCAACCTTAATGCTGGTATGGTAGCTATTGTTGTAGGAGAATTCGATTAATGGTAGGTTCTTATCCCAACTACCACCCAAATCGATCGCACATCCACGTAGCATGTCTTCCAACGTTTGAATAGTACGCTCACTCTAACCGTAAGTCTGAGGATGATAAGCCGTACTAAAATTCAAACGTGTGCCCAAAGATTGTTGGAAACTCTTCCAAAAATGTGACGTGTACCTAGTATCTCTATCAGAGATAATAGCCACAGGTATGCCATGTAAGGCTACAATCTTATCAACGTACAACTGGGCTAACATATCGGAGCTATAAGTCTCCTTGATGGGTAAGAAATGAGCTGACTTAGTCAGTCTGTCAACTATAACCCATATTGTATCATTTCCTTTCCTTGTCTTAGGTAACTTGGTGATAAAATCCATAGTTACCATTTCCCACTTCCACATAGGAAGTTCAGGCTGTTGTAGCAAACCTGACGGTTTCTGATGCTCGGCTTTGACTTGCGCACATGTCAAGCATTTAGCTACATGGGTGGCTACAGACTTTTTCAAGCCTATCCACCAATAATTTGCCTTTAGATCCTGGTACATCTTATCAGCTCCAGGATGAACGGAGTATTTGGAACTATGGGCTTCCTGGAGGATAACATCTCGAAGGCCTCCATAAATTGGAACCCATATTCGTCCATTTAATCGTAAAATTCCGTCCTTGCTAAGAGTTAACTGCTCCTCAGTTACTCCTAGCTTTTCATTAGGATAGTTATCTTCCAACACAGCTTCCTTCTGTGCAGCTAACAACCTTTCAATCAAATTATTCTTTATCTCCATGCGCTTGGCATTGATTCGGATGGGTTTCACCCTTTCCTTCCGACTCAAGGCATCGGCGACTACATTCGCCTTGTCGGGATGGTATTTGATTTCACAATCATAATCATTTAAAGTTTCCATCCAACGGCGTTGCCTCATGTTTAGTTCCTTCTGATTAAACAGATGTTGGAGGCTCTTGTGATCAGAATAAATCACACACTTGACACCATATAGATAGTGCCTCCAAAGCTTTAGTGCGAACACAACGGCACCCAACTCCAAGTCGTGGGTGGTGTAATTCTTTTCATGCACCTTTAACTGTCTTGAAGTGTAGGCAATAACTTTGCCTTTCTGCATAAGCACACACCCCATGCCAGTGTGCGAAGCATCACAATAAACCACAAATTCTTCTATTCCATCTGGCAATGTCAGTACTGGGGCGTTGCTCAACTTTTGCTTCAGAATATCAAAGGACTCTTGCTGCTTAGGGCCCAAAATGAACTTTACTTTCTTCTTAGTCAAGGAAGTTAGGGGTGCAGCAATCCTTGAAAAATTTTCAATGAAACGCCTGTAATATCCTGCCAATCCTAGGAAGCTACGAATCTCTGTAGGCGTCTTCGGCTCTTGCCAGTTCATTACGGCTTCAACCTTAGCGGGATCCACCTGGATACCACACTCACTAACCACGTGTCCAAGGAATTGGACTTTTCGTAGCCAAAATTCACACTTAGAGAATTTGGCATAGAGCTTCTCCTGATGTAGAAGTTTGAGAATACAACGAAGGTGTTTCTCATGGTCAGCTTGATTCTTAGAATAAATGAGAATGTCTTCGATGAAAACGATGACGAATTTATCCAAGTAAGGCTTGCAGACGCGATTCATGAGATCCATGAACGCGGCCGGTGCATTAGTGAGCCCAAAAGGCATCACTAGGAACTCGTAGTGACCGTAACGAGTCCGAAATGCAGTCTTGTGAACGTCTTCATCTTTAACCTTCAACTGATGGTAGCCTGACCTCAAATCAATCTTCGAGAAGTAACTTGCCCCTTGAAGCTGATCGAACAAATCGTCGATCCTGGGCAAAGGATACCTATTCTTGATCGTGACTTTATTAAGCTCGTGATAGTCGATGCACAGGCGCATCGACCCATCCTTCTTCTTGACAAACAAGATTGGCGCTCCCCAAGGAGATGAACTAGGTCTAATGAAACCTTTAGCCAGCAATTCATCTAGCTGCGTCCTCAACCCCTTTATTTCTGTGGGTGCTAATCTGTATGGTGCTCTAGCAACTGGTGCTGCTCCGGGGATGATATCGATTCTGAATTCCACTTGTCTATCTGGTGGTAAACCAGGTAGATCTTCAGGAAACACTTCTGGGTATTCAGAAATGACAGGGATGTCTTCTACCTTTGGTTTAGGCTCATCAATAATCACTTGCGCCATGTAGATGACACACCCCTTCTTCAAACACTTGGAAGCCTTGAGCATAGTCACTTGCTCAGGCAGCCCATACTGGGTATCTCCCCGAATGGTAAGTGATTCACCAGACGGAGTCTTTATTACCACTTGTTTCTTGTTACAGACAATTTGGGTCTGGTTATGAGATAACCAGTCCATACCCAGAACTATGTCAAAACCGGCCAACTTAAAGGGAAGTAAAGACAGAGGAAAAGAATGGTTCTTAATGGATATAACACATCCATCTAACACAGTGGAGACGGTTTCTAGAGAGCCATCTGCTAACTCCACCTCATAGTTCACTTTTAAGGTTTTGACAGGTAATTTCAGCAGTTCACAAAACTTATTGTCTACAAACGACTTATCAGCGCCAGAATCAAAAAGTACTCTAGCATATACGTCATTTACAAGGAAAGTACCTGTAATAACGTTGTCGTCTAGAACCGCTTCTTTTGCGTCCATTCTGAAGACTCTAGCATTAGTCTTCTTGGCCTCTTCAGGCTTCTTATTGTATTTCGGGCAGTTGGTCTTAATGTGCCCCTTTTCATTGCAACGGTAGCACGTTGCGTCTTTTATCTTCTTGCAATCCAAGGTTTTGTGTTCCTTGGACTTGCACAAACCACAAGCAAAAGATTTTGACTCATTATTCGAGTTCGATCCGAGTCTGCACTTTCCAAAGTGCTATTTCTTGCAAATATTGCACTTAGGCTTCTCACCAGACCGGTGCCCATCTCTTCTTGACTCAGACCCCTTCTTGCTATCACCGTTCCCATGATGCTTCTTGCTCGACTTTCGTGAACCATCATCTTCACGCTTCCTCTTCTCAGCCTCCTTATTCCTCAGCGATCTCTGCCTGACCTCATCCAGAGTGAGGGATAAGGAAATGTCAGCTACTGATCTAAAAGTGGCTGGCCGAGAGGCTTTCACGCTTGCCTTGATTTCGGGGGCTAAACCACCGATAAAACGAGCTATTCGCTTTGGTTCCGGGGTTACTAAATATGGGACCAATCGAGACATAGTGTTGAAGCTCGTTAGGTAAGCTTGACAGTCGAGGTTTGTCATCACCAGGGATAGAAAATCAGATTCTATCTTCTCCACCTCATGCTGAGGGCAGTAATTTTCCCTGATAAGGGCAACAAATTGATCCCACGACATATTGTACAATGGGATTTTTCCGGTGGCCTCAATCAGAGATCTCCACCATGCTAACGCTTCACCCTTAAAAGACTGCGACACAAACTTGACCACGTCTCTCTCAGCACATCCGCTGATGTCTACAACCGTATCCATCTCATCCAGCCATGTCATACAGTCAATGGCTCCCTTCTCCCTAGTGAAATCCCGGGGCTTGCAAGAAACAAAATATTTATACGTGCAACCCTTGTCACGGGGCCCTTGATTACGTATAACCTGCTGAGATGGAGCACTGTGGTTCGAGGAGCGTCGATCATTATCTTTCTTCAGGTCGTCCTTCTTGGGTGGTGGCTTTGAAGGCTGTGTAGATTGGGTCCTACTACGAGTCCCACTGTACTCTTCATACTGCCTTTCCAAAGCCTGTGTAACAGCGCCGTCTATGATCGCTTTTAATTCAACACCCGTTAGATTAACTCGGGCTTCATTATTAACCTCCACTGGATGGCTATTAACCTCGTCTAAGTTAGCCATTTAAAATTGAACTGTTGCAGAAAACAAGGACAATAGTTTATTTGGGAGTTTATGGAATTGTCTTTTATGGCAATTCATTAACCATGGTACAGAGACCATATTTGGTTAATTTATAAATCATATTTATTTAGGATTTCTATTATAATTTATCCTAATTATAAAACATTAACTGTTTTATTTATGGCCCAAAAGGCCTAGTCACGTGGACACTTTTAATTTAATCTATGATTTCAGAGAATCAAAACATTAAGGTATACTGGCACAATAGGCCTAGTCATAAGGACAATTATAAATTATATGCTAGGATTTCAGAGAATCAAAGCAATTGAGGTTTGAACCTAGTTCATTACCTTTATTTGACAGGGAGTCATAGCTACCACTGTCTTTTGGCTCATATGGAAATGAGTAGGGCCCGTAGGCACGTATTACCACGTATGGTTAAAATGTGATCATCTTAATTGATGATGTAAACCCAGGATTCAGAGATCATTAAACTGGGTTAGGAATCTTCTAAAGAATTCCCTTATAAAAATGACGTATGTGATTTTTAATAAATCACGTCTGCCAGGAGTGTTAACATGTTTTCAGATGTTAACTTAGACTTGAGTCTTTCAAGCAGGTCTTACCATCTTGGCCCGGTCTTATAATGACCAAAAGGCTAGGTTTCACACTTTAAGATTTTTAATTTATAATTACATAGGCAGATTTGTTCAAAAGGAATGATTTTAATTTATTTATTTCATTTATAATTTATTTATGCACAAAACGGCAAACATGAAATTTATAAAACAAACATTCCATTATTTTATTCAAAATATTACATACTGCCCTAAACGGGTCTTTTCAACAAACAATTACCCACGCAGGGGTTAATCATCATACTTGTCCACGCAGGGACTTAAACAAACAACTAGTCCACGTAGGGACCTTAAACAACCAAACTAGTCCACGCAGGGACTTTAAGCAAACATCATACCCACGCAGGGGTTAACGGAAAATAGACCCACGCAGGGGTCAAAACAAACACACATACATACCCACGCAGGGGCTTAAACAAAACAAAAATTACAGGCAATACAGGCCCACGCAGGGGCTTAACAACAATCGAAGGATTTAGTGATCCTTCTTGTTCTTCCCTTTGATCAAACTAGCTAATCCTTGGAAGAAAGTCTGTCTCTCCCTACGGTCCCTGTGCACTTCCCGTTCAACCTGATCCATCCTCTGAAGGAGTTCTTCACGCTCAGGTGGGGAGAACCTAGGCGGCTGCGATTGAGCCCGTATAATAGGCCTAGGTGGTATCTGGTACCCATGTGTTGGGTACCCAACTCCCCATGGAGCTCCGTATGGTCCTTCCGGGTGCAGGTCATTGTAGTTGGCTGCCACCAAGTAAGGGTCGGCCTCTGCGTACCCATAGTTGTCGTGGACCGGCGGCTCGAACGGGTTGTATGCCATGGAACCCGTATACGCTGGGATTGGGTTGTCAAAACCCATTGGCGGTGGCTGCGGCATCGCTGGTTGTGAAGGTCCACCCATTTGTGGGTCCTCCTGATGTGGCGGGTAGTGACTGCCACTGGATTGACGTGGGGAACTGAAATGGAAGTCCCCAGCTCGTGTCGACATGCGGGCACCGGTTCTCCTACGCCGTGGCGGTTGAGGAGGTGCCGGCTGAACTGATGGCGGTGGAGGTGGTGGCGTAACTGCCACATATCGGGAATCCCCCGAGGAATCTTGATGATGATGCTGCTGCTGCTGCTCATGAGGCGACGAGTGGTGAGGAGGTGTGTAGTACCACTCGTGCCGAGTGAACATGGCTTGGAAGCTGTCTGGACCACCATAGGGTGATCCGTGGAAAGACGATCCGTCGGAGATCTCGATCGGATGATTTGGAGTGCCACTTGCGGGTTCGACGGGATCAGTATCCTCGTCCATGTCATCCGCGTAATCGCCAGATAAGTGATCGTCTGGCCCCAGTGGGTTAAAACCCATGGGTTCTTGCACGAAACCTACCAGATTAAACCGGCCCCGAAAGACTGGGGTGGGGTCCCCGAAAGAATGATGAGTCAGGGATCGTTGTAATGGTATGAAGGAAGGCTGAGGGTTGTTCGGCTCGTAGTCCGGTTGTGGCCCATACGGGTTTTGGACCGGAGGTGTCGAGCTATGTGAGACCGACCTTCTAGCCGGCTCAAATAGGTTCCTTCTGTTTTGTCGTGGATCATCACTCTCCATGGTAGACGGAGCTCGAACATTTGAGGGTCCTGCCTCGTTGTCGTTGGGGGCGGTAATAGGCCCCTTGCCTCGTCCTCTCCTACGGAAGAATCTTGGAGGCATTTTGTCCTGTCAATACAATATAAGATAACAATACAAAATATAAAATTTTAAAGGACAAAACAAAAACCGAATAAGGTGGAATTTGTCCTATGTTATATGTCTAGACTCGAAGGTTTAGAAATGTGCAATTGTGCAACTGAGATTAAACACAAAAAGGCTAGTGTTTAATTCACTCAGAGTTGGCTCTGATACCAACCTGTCACACCCCGATTTCCATGTGTCACCGGTGGGCCCGGTGGGGGAGTATCGTGACGTGGTTGGCAACATACTAGTCAAACAACACAATATCAATATGCACAGCGGAAGCAAATTTAAAAATAAGATACAACCGAATTTAATATTGTATATCAATTTCACAATATCCGGAAGTTTATCCACAGTCGGATCGAAAATAAAATAGTATTAATGGTTCAACAGACTTAGGCATCTTAAGCTTGCGAGACTTCTAATGATGCTAAGGAGAAATCCCAGCCAATTTCGCTTAGTACCTGCATTTAATCTTTTTGGGAAAATACGTCAGTTTACACTGGTAAATACATTCAACTGACTCATTTTGGAAAATGATTAAAAATTGGTTTGGATGCACATGGCATAAACATTTTTATTTAACTTGTGAGAATTATTTAATATTATAATCTTGTGAACGAATTACATGTTTCTTGTGCGTTCAGTAGCCCGGATCTTGTCCGGGTTAAAGATCAATAGACACACCACAATGTTCTTTTGTGCACTGACGGGTGTACGCCTACACCCCGCGCTTAAGTCGCGGCCATTTCGTAAAATGATGCCGAGGATATCCGGGATATGGTCATTAACCCCCCCAAAGGCTTTAAGTAACAAGACTGTTTAAACGAGCCGATCAAATTATTCAACTACCCACCTAACGGTGGAGATTTGATGCTCGATCAAGCGGTATGCTATATACCGTAACCCAAGCCCGTATAGGGAAAATAAGTTAAACGTATTTACCTGAGCAAGTATAATTCACAATTAGCAAAATGCACTTAGCTTTTACTGGTCCTCCTAATCTGGAACGAAGGTTTTATAATAACCTATTAGAAACCTAACGGGTCTTTAATTAAGCTTAAGCTTAGACCGGCTAGTTTCAAAGATACGGTACGTACGCACGATTAAGCGAAGACCGGATAGAATGTGATTTAGACCCGACAAGTTTGAAGACTTGTTTAATATGGGTTTATTATTCACATTCTGGATTTTGAGATAAAACCGTTAAGGTTTGACCCGTTTCGGCTAATTTATGTAAACTTGTTACATAAACCGAACCGTACGTGTAATAAGCGTGACGGGCATTCATGAGATCTATATACAGGTTTCCTAAGTTAATTATGCCTCAAATATGTTGTGACATCAGTAAGATGTCTTTCATTATGCCCGAAACTTGTTTAAACACAAACTAGGCCCTGTAGGGGTAGTTTGGTCATTTAAAAGTTTATAAAAGAGTTTAAGTAACAACCTGAGTTACAGGTCTGATGTAATCAGCAAATATACTCAATTTGCTAAGTTATATCAGTAGGTTAAAGCATGTATGTGAAATTTATCATTTTTAACGAAACTATGCCCCGTACGGGTATTTTGGTAATTTCACATAAGCCGAAAAGCTCAAAACTGAAGTCTGAGTTTATCAACCTTAGCTTACTATTAAAATGTTATAATTTGCCTCATATCTCAGTAGGTATCAACCCGGGTATGTCCAATATACTTTTAATATATACCTTGCGCTAAAAACGCTTAATAAGGCGATTAAAGGCCATTTCCTGGTTCGATACTTAAATCTGATATTTTTATATTTCCAGAAGGCTTAAAATAATTTATTTATCATATGTGATCAGTAGCAAAAGGTTTGGAGTCGTTTAGATATGTAAAACTCATTTTATGGCCCGTAAGGGCAAAACCAACAATTACCGGATTAAGCCTACGACTACTAGTTATGCTCAGCCTAAAATTAATTAAAAATCTTTAAAAATCCCAAAATAATATATTACATCAGTGGGTAAAAGATTTGGTATCAAAAAGTAGGCTTAACTAGGCTATACGCTAATTACGCCGTTTTATTAACATAAAGCATTAATTTTGCGATAACGAGCATAACTCTTAACCTACACCTCAAACTGATGTCAAATTTTGTATGCAAGTTTATATATCAGTAATTAAGGTTTCTACACTTTTACATTTCCAAAAATCACGTTTTAAGGTGAAAAGGGCATAATGGTCAACATATGAGCAATTAACGGAAACATGCATATTAATTGGATAACTAATGAACCAAGGTGTAATATCACAGAGGGTTATTCTAACATGTAACCTAGTCCAATTAAAGCTCTGAGGCATTTCTAAAACATGCCTAAACGGGTCAGAACTGAAAGTCAAAGTGAAAGTCAAACTATGTGACTTTCGGTTCCGAACCGGGTTTAAACAGGAAATTGTCGGGTTGAACATGTTTAGACATGTTCTTACACTTATTACCAAGTTATAACAATGATCCAACAGGTTGTATATGATCTACAATGTTAATTATGCATAAATAGCATTTTAGGCTTCCTGTTGACTTTTTAAATATAAGTTTGACCCGACTTTTGACCTGGTTAGAGTGGTGATCAGGGGAAACCCTTTTGAGGTTTTATTACCCACATAAATACCAACTTATAACTACTTTTAATTCGAGGTATGACTGAGCCATTGTTGACTAATCTCGAAGTCAAACCGTAATTACGACGGTTTGACTTTTAGCTAAATAACTAAGCTAAACTCAATTAAAGAAGGACTAGCAGACTTACAAGAGTCCTATGCACGAGATATGATCAGTTGAGGCTGCTTGGGAGCTCCAGAATTGATCAGGTATGCACTTGAAGGTGTGAGGAATGTTTGTGAACTTGAAGGCCCTTTTATAGTGAATTTAGGCACCACAATTGGTTGACAACAAGGTCTACTACTGCCCACAACATTCCCACATGTGTCCTAGTGCTCTAGGATAGTTTAGGGGTCGCCCATGTTGCATTAATGTCGAAAAAGGATCGGTTTTCCGGGTTTGCAGGAGCCTGGTCGCACTTTCTGCATCTGGCGGCCTGACGCGGCCCGCCTCAAGATCTTTCAATGCCAACGCAGGCCGCCTGGGCCTGATAATCAGAATTTTATTTTCTATTTGTTGCAAAGTTGACCCTTGGCTCTTCGAAAGGGCAACCAAGGTTATTTCTTGCATTTTGACCCCCTTATATTTACCCACAAGGGCTTTAGGACTTATACCCACTTTGCCAAGTCCCCGAACACTTCCGGTTAACCCGAAAAGTCTTAACTTTCAATGTTTACGCTTTAACCCTTCGCACACGAATATGATCATAACTTTCTCATATGATAACGAAACTTTATGAAATTTATATCGCGCATTCTAGTGAGCATAATTAACATTTACAAAGCTTCGGGTTTGTCAAAAGGTCACTCAGAGGTATATCTTTAAACATGTTGACACATTTAACCCCTGTAGTTTGTAATCTCTCACTTTTAGCTTCGTATGATCCATGATTTATTCGTTTGATGTTATAAACATCATGTAGGGTTGTTATGAAGTATATTTATCCACTGTTGACACTTAGAACCCGTATAATCACATACTTTCCATGTTTGTCAACTTTAGTCCTTTTATAACATTCTTTCACACGTTCAAACTTTATGACACGTGTCAACACATTACAGGACGTGAATTTTCGAGATGTTACAGGGTGGGGGCGGCGCCGGCAGCGGTGGTGGTGGTAGGTTAAGGGTGATAGAGACAATACGCTGATCTTTGGTGTTTATGTGTATATAATGATTAATGTTTGTATGTTTATGTAACACCTCGTAAATTCGTGTCCGGTAATGTACTGACACGTGTCCATACTCTCATATGTGCCTAAATGTTAGCCGAGAGGGACGAATTTTGTCGATTATTGAAAGGATGAATGTGGAGGGACTAAAGGTGTCAACATGCTTAAACTTTGCCTCCGAGTGACCCTTTACGGACCGTAAGCCTTAGGGCTTACAAACCGCAAGCCTTTATTATTTTTGTTATTGAGTGACGGTTACGGACCGCAAAGGGAAATCCTCTATGGTCTATAGAGCATCGCCAGCAACAAATTTTGTTTGGGCTCCAAGAATACCACATTTTCGAAACCATGAGCTCCATGGCTGCATTTGCCACGTTTAAGGACACATGTAATGATCCAAAATTTCGTTTCTTGTAACACGGGAATGGGTACGAGAATGGGGTACGGGGAACGACAAAACTCAAAAATCCAAGATACGGGTATAACAAAGGTACGACAAAAAAATCTAATAAAATAAAAATATATTGTAAACTATTCACACATAATGAACTTGTCTACGTCTTTCAATCAAAGTTAAACGCATATAAATAAAGTACATTCATTTTTTATTGATAAAACTCTAACATAGATCTGATTTTTACCATAATAGATATATAAATAATTGAAAACGAAAAATACTTGTGAACCAAATATTAGAAAAAAAACACTGTTAAACCAATTGACTATCCAATAATAAAACTCACCCCTTGTGTACCCAATTTAATTAGTTATATTAACACTTGATATAAATGTTAAAGTTTAGGGATGTTAAAAATTCAAATTAAACTAAAAGGTTATATTTATAATTTTATCTGAACTAAAAGGTTTAATGTGAAAGTTGGCTTTAATTCATTTGAAATAATCACCCACACGTCTTCCTCAAACATACTCCCGTGAGAAGCAAAATTTCCATCGCCACCACCACCTGAAACTCCATACGTATCTCTTTCTTCAATGTTTCTTATCATCGACCTATGTTATGGAATTTGCAAAGCCTTGATTCTGTTTTATTTATAATTAAAACCCTAATTTTAATAAGGAAACGTCCCCAAAATGTGGAACTGTCGTCCCCTTATTCCCGGAAACATCCGAGGGACGTCCCCATGGCGTTTCTGGCGCGTTTCCGTCCCCACTCCGTCCTCGAGACAAGTACTCATGGTTCCATCACGTCCCCGTGCTTCATAGACATTTTCAATGCGTGAAAGGGCGGCGTCTTCGAAACCTTGTATACCCCATTAACAATGAACTCTATGACTAAACAGAACCCGTAAAACATTTAATAAAAAAAACGTCATCCAAACAAAGTACACCAAAACATCGATCCCCTAACTACAATACCCTTTGCATCTAGTTTTGACCACTTGAAGGCCAATTTAGGTCTTTCAATAAAATAAAATAAAAAAGATGAAAACTCTTTTCTAGAGTGGTCATTACAGTTCAAAAGTATGTTTAAATTTCATTATTAAAAAAAACAAAGCAAAGGTACTATTAGAATGAATATTACCAGTAAATGGAACAACAGTGGAAGTTCAAACACATGAAAATTGAAAACGCTACCTGTTAAAACTATAACTCTGAATCTCAACAAAAATGAAACATTCCTCAACACAAAAAAATAAAAAAAACATTAAGCATTAAGTATCAAAATTACCTCTTTGTAAGCAAGATGCTGATAAAGCAGCTGCTTCGAGAAAACAAAATCTCTGACTAACTTCCTTCCCCAAAAAAAAAAAAATCATAAGCACAATGGATTAGCAGCTATAGTCAAGATGGTTTTAGAAGATCACGTGAGCACTGGATTTAACTTTAGGGTTTTCTATTTCAAGCGATTTAGGCTTCGATTAAAAAAAAACATTTCAGGTACCAAACGACGGCGACGTGCACCTCAAAGGCCCATTGTTTGAGATCCAAAGTAGTGTAGGCCGTTCACCGACGTTAGAGAAGGAGCACCATCAGTGCTAAGCTCACGCATGTCCATCTCTATCCCCCGCTCTATACCTTGGACCTGCAGAAACGTGGCAAGAAAACCTCAAGAGACGCGTGGGATAATGAATACGTAAACACTTGTCATAAATGTTCATGTTGCTAAAGCACTAAATGGGGGAAAAAACAATGACGAAGAATCAAACTTGCATCTCACCAGCATACATCCATACATCACCCAAACCACTTTACCAAAGACATTTTATGTTGTAAAGTGAATACAAACAAAGAGAGAAAAAAGAACAAATCATGAAGTGACATGTGTACGTTGTTACTATTCACAAGGTTTTAGATTTAATAGATAGTGAATAAATAATTAATAGCCAAGGAGGTGGTGGTGAAGTGGTAAGGGAGAGACTTGGTGTTTTAAGGCACCTAAGTTCAATTCCTGCCCTCCCCATTATTTTTTGCGGCACATGGTGACGATGAGAGACTAGGCGAATAGGTGGAAGTCGCTAATTCGATCATTGAACTGAGCGTGTTTTACCTTACCGCACGATGAGAGACTAGGCGAATAGGTGGAGGTCGCTAATTCGATCATTGAACTGAACGTGTTTTACATTACCGCACTGTCGTACCTTCGGGCGAGTGTTCAGGGGCTTTGGCCCTAGCTGAGGGTTCAGGGTTTTCCCCGATTTGGAAGCGAGCGTATCCCGATGTGATGAACTTCGCCAGTAGTCTATTTGAAAGATTCATTGGCCGTTCAAAAGAAATAGATAGTTAATAGTTAATTAAGTAATTGTATTTATTGATTTTCTTTTAATCATGAATTTCCACCAATTATCTCTAGATCAAGTGGTGAAATGCTTGTATTTCTCTTGAGAGATGCGCGTTCAACTCTCACTTGGTGCAGACTGGTGGACAATGATAGGAGACCTAGAGAAATCTGGGTTGGATCATTGAGCCAAACAGGCTTTACCGGTAATTTCATCGTCATGCCTTCAAGCGGGTGGATTACCGGGTTTTCTTCGAAATTGGTGGTAGACTCGAGTTACTCCTCGGAGTACCTGGTTTGTCGAGGGGTGCCTAGAGTATTCATGATTATTCTGTTTGCCGTAAAAAAAAAAAAAAAAAAAAATCCTGAATTTCCTGCAATCGGTCGTCGTCAACCTCTTCAAGAAAACCCAACCCAGAGTCTTCTCACAACTCACCGATCAATCAATCCACCACCACCACCATGCAACAAAGCGATTACACCTCCACCACTCCATATTACCACCCAACCTACCCTCAAAACCCACTCCCCAATCCCCCCTCCACCGATCTCCACCCCCCACCCTTCAATTACGCCTCCGCCCCTCCTTCCTCCGATTACTACCCTCCCTCATACGCTCCTCCCCCTCCAAACCCTTATCCCCAATTCGATACTCCTTATCAATCTCAACCACCCTACCATCAACCCCAAACCGCTCCCAGTTACGCCCCTCCGCCCTCCCAATTGAACCACTCCTCAACTTTCCACTACTCATCATCTCCCTATAATAATAATAATATTCCGAGTCAGGTACCGAGTCAGGTATATGAGACTGGTTATGGTGGCAGCTATGGCCGGGATCTAGGGGGAGTTGATTATTATGGGAAGCGGCCGGATTCGAGTGGTGATGGTGGATATGGTGAGGGTGTGTATGCTTATCAAGGGGGGAAGGTTGAGCCATATGGTGCTAGGGGGACTGGTGCCAAGTCGTCTACATGGAAGGAGCAGGTGCTGTTTGATGACTTTGGACGGCCAATTGGGTTAACGGGTGGTAAGGGTAAGGACTCGGGGTCTGTATCGTCACCCAAGATTGTTAAGGCAGTGCCGAAGGTGGAGACGACGGAGGATGTGAAGGGTGGGGTACAGAAGTTTCGGGTTAAGTTGTTGGCTGAAAGTGGGGGTCAGAGTACCATGGATGTTCTTTGTCAGGTACGGTTTCGTTAAGCGGTTCATGTTTCTTTGTCTGTTAGGAACCTGGTGGTGTTTCTTTGTCTGTTAGGTACGGTTTGTTAAGCGGTTCATGTTTAGGAAAGGGTGGTTTACATAAAATTGGTCGCAAGGCTTTATATGATTGAGCGTTAGCATGCGGTGTACTAAAAGACGGTTAATTGACTGCCTAGCAGATGTACCTCTCTTATAAGTGACCGTTAGAATTGTACAAGCTACTAAGTTAGGCGGTCAGAGTATCAATTAAGCTGTGAAATAGAAACACAAGCTATTTGTGAACTACATGTTAAAAGCCTGTTATGATTCTTTGTTCAACATTCATCATTCTCTTTCTTGATATGCTGCTGTCAACCGGCCACCACAATGGTCTTCTGTTGCGATGGTTAAAAAGCCATGAATGCTGCTGTGGTGTCGTATCTTTTCTTTTTATAATTGTTGCTGTGCTCTACTGCTCCAACTGTTCTATATCTTTCTCTGTTTTGTTGATGCTGTAAGACATAGAAAAGAATTGATACTAGTTACTACAATTCAGCGTTTGCATAAACCTAGTTGTATTATTTCATCTGTAATCAGCCGTCATCTACTAATACATATTATCAGGGCCGTCTCCGAAAATCAAAAAAAAAAAAAAATTTGGCCCTCTGCTTGATAAAAAAATTGGGCCCTATTCGAAAATCTTCATTTAATATAAACTTATTAATCACCAAAATTTATGTGGATGTAATTTAAATAGTTATTTTTAGCTAAGTTTAGGAAGTAATTTTATTAATTAAAAGGAAAGATGAAGTTGACAAAATTAAGCATTAAATGTGACTAACAAAAAAAACCAAAAAATGCTAAAATAAAGGATTTTGAGACACTGGGATTAGAACCCAGGTCTCCTTGTTGTATAAGCAAAGTAGTAACCACTAGTACAAGGGCTCACTTATGTTATCTCTTGATTCAGTGCATACAGATTCTATCTTATATAGCGTAAATTCTATACAAAATTAAAAAGATTTGGGCCCTCGGAGGGTTTGGGCCTTGTGCCGTCGCCCACCCCGCACCCCTTACGGGCCAGCCCTGCATATTATTATTCACTACTACGATCTCGTTGTTCTCAGTGTTATTTTTGGTAATTTGTTAGTAACAAGTTAACAACTATTATTCTAGGCGTGTGCAAAAATGCATCAGGACCACCAACTAAATCTGGAGCACAAAAATATTTTTTGAGATCTTATATTTGAGATGTTGCGAATTTGTTTCATTCAAGAGTTTGTATTTTATCCATGTGCCACCATACAATGCGCTTGATGATTATAGTTCGTATAGCATGAGTCGGGATTCGGGAAAAACTCACACATGTAGTTAAGGCAAGTCGTCACATTAGTACATCTAGTCTGAGTTAATGAAACAGTTTTCTCACCTTTTATAATATTTTACAATGAACATTAAAACACGAAAGGTGATGTGATCTTTATATAATTTAATGTTTTATGTGATTTTTACATTCTTACACTTGTTTCTCAGGGTATATGCCAATCTTTTTCTTTTTCTTGTTTTTACATTTTAACATGGCTTTATGCTATCCCCTCAGATTGGATTGGATGGAATTCGAATGCTTGATCCCTCTACGAGTCGGACATTGAGAATATATCCTCTTGACACCGTAACGAGATGTGAAGTATGTTCTTTTTTTTTCTCTCATTGTTTATTCTTCTGTTTTTTCTACCTTCTATTATTCACCTGTTTTCATGTATTGTGTAGAAATATGATTCATCAACCTTGGCGTTTTGGTCCAAGAGTTCCGTAGACATCGAGCCAAGACGTATAAGGCTGCAATCCAACAGTTACACTACGAACACATTGTTGGACACAGTAACCGCTGCAACCTTTCAGGTTAGAAATTTTAAATCGAAAACTTCTTTGTTGGCGTTTTCATGTATTTATTTTATTGCTTTGGGGAATTGGCAGGTTAAGGAAATGGGTGGAAGTAGCAGGCCCGTTGATCCTGTTAAATTTACCGAACAGTCAACTGAAAAGAAAAAAGGGTTGGGTGACTGGATGAACATAATTAAGCCCGCAAATGAGGAGAAAGATCATTGGGTAAGCTGTTGTAACCTTGTAGCAACTTTGTGTATTTTCTTTCACCTTTTGTTTTTAAATGATTATTTATTTAGAGGATCTTTCTTGTATTTTTTGTTGAGAGTTAATTACACAGATAGTCCCGGTGTTTTAGGTAAAATAACGGGTTTGGGTACTAAGCAAAAAAAAGTAACAGGTTTGGGTATTAACTTTTAGTTTTGTAACGAGTTTAAGTGTTAACACTAACAGACGTTAAATTTTATGTTAAATTAGATTAAAATGACCAAAATACCCTTTATGAACTTAAGGGACTGTTTTTTGTAATTATCTCTAATCAAGGATCATTTATGGATGCATGTGTATACATATATATACACACACTCAAAGCTATTTAACTTAGTTAGTGTTAATACTGAAACTCGTTACAAAACCGAAAGTTAAGACCCAAACCTGTTACTTTTTTTAGTACCCAAATCAGTTATTTTGCCTAAATCACAGGGACTATCTATGTAATTAACTCTTTTGTTGAGCACCCATTTTTGGCTCTGCAAGAATAAATGTTTTTGCACAAGGTTTAATCTAGAGTGAAGTTCACGGATGGTCCCTATGGTTTTAACTTTGTACACATTTAGTCCCTGGCCTTTTCCAAAGTACATGTATGGTTCCTGTGGTTGGCACTTTGTAACACATTTAGTGAATTAGTTCTCAACTTGGACCTGCTTAAACCTTTAGATTTGTTGGCTGAGGACTAAATGTGTTACAAAGTGCAAACCATAGGGACCATACATGTACTTTTGGAAAAAGCTAGGGTCGAAATTCAAAATTCTGGTAAACTTCAAAGACTATTCGTGTACTCTACTCTTTAATTTATTATTTCTAGTTGCTGATGTGGCAAAAATACAAAATTAAGAAGTGGCAAAATTTGGAACACTGAAACTTGGTACTTTGTTACAATTGATGTTTAGCCAAGTTGCTATTTCTTTTTTTTTAATCTTTTTTTGTTAACCGTGAGAACTCGTTACTTGAAATCTTAGGGGTCCCAACGATGCTATTGATAGCAATATATATGCAACCTACTTTAGTTTTGTCAAAGCGTAAAGCTAGTATTTTTCAGTTTCCATATCTCCACTGTGGATTATTTTCATATTCTTGTAGGTACCTGATGAAGCTGTTACAAAGTGTACTGGTTGTGGATCAGACTTTAGTGCTTTTAATAGAAAGGTCGGTGAATCTATGCCATTAATTTTTGAAAGATTTTTTTTGTGCTTTTTCATTGATTGGTTTTATTTGCTATTTTTCGATTATGTAGCATCACTGCCGGAATTGTGGAGATATATTTTGTGATAAGTGCACCCATGGAAGAATTGCCCTTACATCTGAGGAAAATGCTCCACAAGTTCGTGTTTGTGACCGTTGCATGGTATGCTTACGTAACCCCATTACATTATTTAATGTGTGTTAGTTTTGGCTTTCTATTTCACATGTACTAGCTGGTCTCTGTTATCATTAAGAGTATATAGGCCTGTAAATGAACCGAACGAACAATAACAGAGGCATGTTTGTGTTTGTTCATTTAACTTTGACCGAACACGAACATGAACATATAATCGAATACATTTTTTTCGTTCATGTTCATTCATTGAAAAAATGGGCGTATTCGTTTTATGTTTGTTTAAAACCTAAACAAACAATTCATGAACGTAAGCGAACATAAACGAATAAACTTAAATGAATATAATATAACAAACAATAACCAACACAATTGAACATAATTGAACACAAATGAACATAATTGACTAAACATAAACGAACATAAAGTTATTTTTTTATATAAATTAGTGATTAATTATGATAAATTCCATTGAAAACCCCATTTTTATTAATAGAAAACCAATTACCAAGTAGTTATATTTATATAAGTAGTTAGCAAGTTCCTTTTATGTTTACTATTTATATAAATATAACTAGTAATGTATTTAAATTGAAACGAACAAACATAGACGAACGGACATAAACAAATGTTTATAAACAAACCTAAACGGGCGTTCACGAATATAAATGAACAGAAAAAACGTGTGTTCATGTTCGTTCGTTTAATTAAATGAACAAAAAAATGTGTTCATGTATGTAACGAACATAAACGAACTTCCCGCTGAGTAGGTTCACAAACAATTCATGAACGTTCGGTTCGTTTACAGGCAGGCCTAAAGAGTATATATATAACTAAATAACAAGTTTTAATTTCTATGGTTATACTATTTCATGAAAGTATTATATAAACTCCAGTTTTTGACTTTTTTCTTTTTATTTCCAGATTGAGGTTACTCATCGGTTGAGCAGTGCTAAGGAAGCGGCTGCAAGCAGATCATCAGGATTGCAGAGTCATGAAGATCTTGCAAAGAAACTTCAACAGGTCAATTTAAGCCATAAACATTATGGTCTACCCTTATAATTTGTTTAGTGTTTATTTATGACCTCTTTTTGAGTTAATTAATGAAACAATTTATCTAGAATCTATGTGTCAAAGGCGATAGGCACACTCAAGGCGATTAGGTGCAAAAAAACCTGAATGAAAAAAGAGAACATAGAGGAAAAAAACTTATATATCATCCTGGTTTTAAATGCGTGATGCGCCCGATGCGCTGATGAGAGCGCGTCGCCACATCTGATGCGTTGCATTTACGTAATGCGAGAATGTTGCGCATATTTCGCATAATGCGCTCATCGCATAATGAACTCCGATGCACGCAACATTGTTTCTTATGTTTTTTTCCAGATTTTATGAACTGGGTTCGGTTTTTTCAATAATTAATATCTTAGTATGCTTGATTTGAACCAAAAAGCACCAACTCTTATCTTCTTATTACGTCATTTGTTTTACTTTTGGTATGCTTTTATAAGTTTTTATGAATGAACATTTTTTTAATATTTTTATATAAAGATCGCTCGTCACATACGTGATGCGCTTGCATCGTGCATCAGATTTTTGGACCAAACGCATCAGAGCGCATCACGCAATTGAAAATTAAACTATTCCAGAGGTATAATAAAATAAGTATTGTAATTATCATTTAAAATCAACTAATTATGACCAAAAGTACTAAAGATTCAAATACAATACCGAAAGTTCAAAAGTAATACCAAGTTAAATCAATATTCGAAACTTCCCCATTTTTGGGTTTTTCTTAATTATACTAGTACTAGTGGGCTTTGCTGAGTAAATCTTATTTTTTTTTTGTTTTAAAATACAGGAGTTGGAAAGAAATCACAAATCATCATCAGGTATAGTTAATGATCTACCACTACATATTGTATCGTTCAAGTAGTATATTTATGAATCTTGCCTTTTTTGTCGTTTTCTTCCGTACAAAAAGCCCTATAATTGTTGATGTTATAGTTATACTGACAATTAAAATGGAGAGTAACGAAGGTATAGCGGCACTATCTTAATTATAAGTTGCTAAACTTATATGGAAGCATAATATCTTGTAGTGCAAGTATTATCAGCTGAAATAAATTACAGTAAATAAAGAAGATTCTTAGGCTTTTACGGTTCAAAATTTAGCATTTGACTCAACAGGTTCCAGGTCTGAAGGGTCTAGTAGACGGATGAAAGAAGTTGCCTGTCCCACTTGTACCGTTCATTTGCAGGTTCAAAATCATGTTCCTGGGTTCTTTTAAAGTTCTAGTTAAGGTTACAGGTGCTACAAGTGCCATATGAACCGGTCGGGCGGGTTAGGTATTAGCTAACGAGTCGAGATGGGTTTAGGTCAATAAGGGGAATCTTTTTGTTGTCAAAAGTGCTCAGGTTGGGTTTGGCGGCCGACCCACAAATTGTTTTGTTTATTCATTTTGTTCGTTTTTATATAGTTAATATGTTAAAAAATTATATTTTGATAAAGCGATTTAGGAGGTTTTATGCATTTGAGTAGACTTTGAATGACTTTCAACCCATTTGACCCGTACTGTTTTTTTGTTAAAGCTTTGAGTAAAGTACACGGATGGTCCCTATGGTTGCCCAAAATTTTGGATTTGGTCTCTAGATTTCCAAAAGTACACGGATGTTCCCTGTGGTTGCACTTTGTAACGCATTTAGTCCCCAACTTTTTCCAAAAGTACATGGATGGTCCCTGTGGTTTGTACTTTGTCACGCATTTAGCCCCTAACTTGGACATGTTAAAACCTTTAGATTTATTAGATGAGGACTAAATACGTTACAAAATGCAAACCACAGGGACCATCTGTGTACTTTTCAAAAGCTAGGGACCAAATTCAAAATTTTGGTTAACCACAGGGACCATCTGTGTACTTCACTCTGAATCTTTTAAACTCATTTGACTCGTTAGAGATAAAGGCGAAACCCATTTGTATCTGTATTGAAGCTGCCACCTCTAGATAATATGTTATGATTTGCAGGTTCAAGTTCCCAGCTCGGGATCCGAGACAATAGAATGTGGAGTTTGCCAGCACCCGTTTCTTGTAACACGCTGATGGCATAGGTCCGTATTGATCATTTTATTTTCCTGTTAAGTTATCTGAGGGTTTCAATCCAGTCATTGTTACTGGTATGCTCACCACCTGGATTTGTTTGATTCGTGCGGTTTGGTTTCATAAAATTTCGTTCAACTTTGTATGTAAATGTGATGTTATGAAGTGTATGTTTCATGTACAGGCTTTTTATAGTGTGATTCTTTTAACATAACTGAAACACAGATTTGGAACAATGTTGCCATAAGAACTGTACCTTTTGTAAGGTGAGTTGTATATTGTTGGTCGAAGGGGTTGAAATGCACTTGAGATCCAGTCAGTGGTGTTGGGTTAAACCTTGGTTTTAAAAAGCGTGACACGAACAAAAGCGACGAGGTCTAAAACCGAGGTGCGAAGCGCAAGCAAAAGTGGCAGGCTTTTCGTACCCGAGGCGCAGGGTGATTAGATTTTTATCTAAATAAGGTTTTATGTATGATTTTTGTCACACCCCAACCGATGGCGGAATCATCGGGGTGCGGCACTAGGCGAATCAGATTGCTCAAGAGAATCCATAACAATTAAATTGCGACAATATTTAATGCGTTCATTATCCCATATTAATAAACAAGTATAATCACATAAGCTGTCATGAATTTTCATGTTCTCTCAAACAATACAAATCCGACAACCTAGATTTTAGGTGCGTTTCTAGACTTCCTAGCTTGATTTGATGTAGACTGTGACTAAATCTGCAACATACGTTAAAACGTCAATACAAAAGTATTGGCGAGTATACAAGTTTTGATAGAGTAGCGCAAATAGTTAAAAGTGCTGCGAATTACCAAATACATAAACGAGATACCTTAACATACATGCATACAAGACAGATACTACCAGCTAAGTCACTCGAGCTGCGATTGCGATTGTTATTCATCCTAACTAGACCCCGTCGGGTGCTATAGTACTATACTAGTTAAGGCGGGACCTCGCGAGTATAAGTCCTAACATATATGTAACTAGCATCACGTATAAATATGCATAACAGTTATTCGCAAGTGATAAACAGTTTGATTGAATAATTCGTTTAATAAGTTTGATTTGATAGAAACGTATGTTACACCCAAAATGCGGTAAAAAGGGGTTCGAGTATACTCACAGTCGGTATTCGGCAAGCAAACAAAACTTGGTTGGATTGAAGGGAGCGCGTCTAAGATTAACCTGAGTTTAGATTGATAACGTAAGCGTTGGATAGCGCGTGAAACAGAGCAAGGTGTTAATGGATCGAACAGTACTCCGATCGGATGGCAATCCGATCGGGTGACAATCCGTTCGGATGGTCATCCGATCGGGTGACCACTCGATTGGATTGCTACCTCGTTTGGGAAATATGTGTTTGTGTATGATGGTTTGCCTTTTGAAGTTTTCGTTGTAGCATTTTAAAAACAGAGAAGTATCTCTGCCTTTCAGGTCGGTCGATCGAACGGCCGGTCGATCGGGTGGTCGCTCGATCGGACGGTGCTCCGATTGGCAAGACACTTTGGTTGATGATAAGCTCACATCAGACTGGTCACTCGATCGGGTGGCAGTCCGATCGGGTGACAATCCGTTGAAACTGATGTGCAATTAAGATTTGTAAAACGTTTAAGTGTTGAGGATCCAAAAGTCAGCCGATCGGATGGTCGTTCGATCGGACGGTAATCCGATCGGACGGCAATCTGTTCGTCGTTCAGATCCTTGAATGTTTGAGAATTGTTTAAGTCTTGATTCCAAGTGCAATCCGATCGGATTGCGGGTCGATCGGGTGGCAGTCCGATCGGACGGTAATCCGATCGGACGACAATCCGTCCCGCAGCCTGATCATTTCACAACTTGTTTATTTTGTTAAGTTTCTGCGATTTGATCGAGACGGTATGACTACAAGCTAAACAATGGAAACTCCACCGAGTCCAAGTCATTGGATCGGATGGGAATCACCTCGTCCGATCAGTTAACTGTTCTCGACGGTTGTTCGTGTTCAACACGATAGGCCGGTCATCTCGTTGATAGGGACCAGTTCTCAAACTGACACTTCACTAGAGACAGAGTAGAAGGTCTGTACGAGCTCTGTTGCTACCGGTTTTGAGTGAAAAGTTAACGCATTTGCTACTGCCCCGAGTACTCCTGTTACCATTACTCAGAGCATGAACATGGAAAATGAAACAGGAACTTTACAAAAACTCCCGAAGCTAATGGGTATTGAAGAATATTATGGTTGGAAAGACCGATTCAAAAACTGGGTTCAAGCTAATCATTTGAGGTCATGGGAATGTATTGAGAAGAAGTATGTTAAACCTCGTACAAATGTGGGTGTTATTAAAACTATTTCTAAGTTGTCAGACAAAGAACGAGATATGTACAAAGCAGAAAAGATGATGATTAGTCTACTCCAGCAAGCTGTGAAAGAAGACATCTTCATATTACTTCAACATGATAATACTTCACGTTCGATTTGGGAAGAACTTCGAGTTAAGTTTAAGGGAAGTGAGAAGATGATCAGGAGTAAGAAATCATTGTTAAAGAAAGAATTTGATTTGTTTACGAGTTTGACAGGTGAAACTTCAAAGAAACTGATCGAAAGATATTGTTATTTAGTGAGATCAATGTCTCTTTTGGATATCAACAAAGATCGAGAAGAATGGGTTGATAAATTAGCTGACGCTTTACCTCAGAAAGAATGGGGTACATATCTGATGATCTTAAAGAACACTGGAGAATATGACAAATTGACAATTTCTCAGTTTATTGAAAAAATTGAAGGACAAGACCTTGAACAGCAAAAGATTGCTAGAATGAACAATCCAAGTGGTCAACAAGACATCAAGATGTATTACAAAGGGAGTGTTCAGGATGTTGAAGCAAGTCCAAAGGTTCAAACTGCTTTCAGCACAGAAAATTCATCCGGATCAGTTAATCAAAGTCCAAGAAGCAACAATGGTTTTTCTTCATACTCAAGTGTTAATCCGAATATTTCAACCTCAAGTCATCAGTTTCAAAGCTCAAACAGCAGTAATGGTCATGTGTTACACTACAATATCGCGTTACATCTTTAGAATGGTCAAAATTTCTCTGAAGAGGTCGCTAAAGGTCATATGGCATTACTAGCTACAGTGTTAGAGTCATATGAGGGTTTGGTTGCAGGAAGGATCGGAAATCCTATGCTGACAAAAGAGGATTACGATCAGATCGATGCTGAAGAGATGGATCTTATGGATATTAAGTGGTGCTTAGCGAGTGTTTTGAGGAGAGCTGAGAAGTTTAAGATGATTACTGGAAGAGATGATTTCCGGGATGCAAATGTTTCTACTTTAGGTTTTGATAAATCTAAAGATACTTGTTTTCGATGCAGGGAAAAAGGATATTTCAAGAGGGAATGTACCAATCGAGAAGCAGGAGGATCACATAATCCGTTCGGAAATAATGATTATTATCGGAAAGCCACATATCAACAAGTTGCTCAACAACCATATCAACAACAAGAACCAAAAACTGCACATGCTAAAAAGGCGATTGAAGAGTCAACAAAGAAAGCTTATTATGGTATAATAGATCAAGATGATGAAAAAGTGGCAGAAGGTTTTAGCTGGGACATATATGTTCCACCTGATTCAAAATTAGGAGCATTCATTACACAAATAGTCCAAGAACCAGATTTGATGAAAGAATGGATGAGTGTGTTTAATAACAGTGAGAAAACCCAAGAAGGAGAGTTTGTGTCTTCAGAGGATAGTTCAGAAAAGACCCAAGTGTTTGATAGATCGTCATCTGATAACAGTGATGATGAAGAAGAAACACAAATAAACATTGGAAAAATCTATTATCTCCTGAAAGTTTTAAAATTTATTTTGCAGATAGATTGGAGAAGCTAAAGGAGAAGCGAGCAGCAAAAGAACAGAAAAAGGTAAAATGTAAGAACATTGCTCAGGAAGAGAAGCATGAACAAAGTGAAGAAGTTAAAGTTGCTGAGGAGATAGTCGAAGTTGAAAAGATTATTGAAGTTGAAAAATTGTTGAGATCACGAAACCTTGTTTAAAATGTTTGGAACCATGCAAACAATGTGAAGAAAAGGATGAGAAGTATAGTGAGCTTGACAAGATAAAGGAAAAATTATTGTTTGATGTCAATTATGTGAAAGAATCATATGATGTTTTGAACAGAACGGTGAATAGTCTGCAAAAGACAAATTCAGAAAGAGAAGATGCGTTAACCATGATGAATGCAGTGATGATGTCTAAGCAGAAGGCTATCAATCACTATATTGAAGAGTGTGCAAAGTTGAAGTAAGAGTTGGAGACAGAAAAGATAGAAAATGAAAGAATCAGACGATTGTTACAAAGTTATTCAAGTTCTGATTATTTGATTGATAGAATTTATCCAACTGTTGTAGGTTTTGAAGCCTTTCAGGACAAGAAGTCGGAAGAGAAAGATACTGGTAAGAAAAAAAGTGCAAACTATAACAAGTGTCCGGCTCCAATCTGAGAAGGTTATTCTCCCGGAAAACCAAATGAAGAACAAGTCAAAAAGGCAGTCAATATAAAGTTAAAGTCCGAAACAACTGACGAGTTACCAGAAAATATTGACGTTACGTTCACATCATCTGACATTGATCATGAGCCTGAGTTAATAAAAAAGGTAGTCGATCAGGTGTTGGATAAAGATGAGGAGTCAGAGTCAAAGCCCGAATCCGGGAGTTTGAGTTCATCAGTTGACATTCCGAAATCGTCGGTTAAAAGGGTTTATAATAAAGAATTTCTGTTATCAAAATCTAATTTGAATGACGAACCAATCAAAGTGGCATATACTTTGAATGATTCAGACAAATTATATTCTGATGAGGAATTTCCAATAAGAGGTGTTAAAACTGAAATGATCAAAAAGGTTTTCAAATTAACAGAAATTCATATTTCTGAAATAAAAGATGTAAGTCTTTCTGAAAAACCTAAACCTTACACCTCAAGAGTTCAACAAAGGTTAAACAAGAAAAAGGGTTACAGTTCTGGTTCAGGTTATCGAAAGAAACCAAGCCATAACGGTAAATTCAAAAAGAAAGGATTGGGTTTCATTCCACCAAAAAATCATAAAAATGAAAAAACTTATAAACAAAAAACTGTATTTGTTTCAGGATCAAGTTCGGAAGAAGAAGAAAAGAGCTCATTCTGGAAGCAATCAAACAAAGAATTCCTTGCTAAGAACCAAGAGGGAATGGAGAATGGAGCTAATCAGAAGAAGAGGGAGACAAGAACCTGTTATCGATGTCAAGAAGTTGGTCACATTGCATGGAATTGTCCAAAAGCAACCAACACAAAACAGGGAGTTTCTTCTAAACTGAAAGAAAAACTTGTTGATAAAACTGAACCATCAACTGAGAAATTCGAAGTGTTTAAAAACTCAACATACGAAGTTGGTGAATGTTCAAAAAGATTTTACAAAAGAAGAGTAAATCTTAATAACCAAATGTGGGTTGTTAAGAAATCAGATGTGAAATCTGGCAATGAATCTGACTCGTCAAAGTCAGAGGAGCCACAAGTTGAGGTTAAAAGAGAAAATACAGTTCCGCCAATGGATGATGTGAACTTTCCACCACTGCGGGCTGAAAACTTAAAATCAAAAGTTGGTAAAGTGGAAATCTTGAATCAATTCTATTCTGAAAAGAAAGAATTTGATGTCGAAAAAGCTTTTAATGGTAAAGTAAAGCATATTTTTGGGAAAATGGTTGATGGGAAAGTAAAAGGGGTAAAAGTTTTTATGAAGAAAAAAGAAATGTTGAAACCCCGAGTGAAACTGAAAAGGTCACACCCAAAGATAGTCAGTCTTGGGTGTCTGTTTTTCACATGTAAAAATTCTGACTTGCCGGAACTCCCAGGTTGGTAAGTGTGGAGTAGGAATCGGCATCTTTCTTGAAGAAATTCACAGTTGTGATGTTTTTGCCTACAAGTGGTTTATCAAGGTCATTAAGTTGAACTTGATTTAACTTTAATACAAATTGGTTGAAAAACAATGTGATGAAACCCCTAACCTACAAGTGGTTTGTGAAAATCAATGAAACAAATTTTTTGAAAAAACCATTTTGATTAAAACAAACTTAAGTGTTTTGAAATCTTAATGAGAAAATAGTTTGTTGTCAGGGGGAGTTCTGAATGTTTATGTAAAGTGGATGGTGATTTGAAGCAATTCACAACAGTTGTCACTTTATTTTGTACAGTTTGTTTTCAATTTTTTCTTTAAATGGTTTTGAATTTTAGGGGGAGTAAGAAAATTTCAGAAAATCCAAAAACATTAGAAAATTTGAAAAAGTCAAAAACATGATAAAAATAAAAAATTAGTTTTGTTGAGAAAAGAGGAAATGATAGTACATCAGTGGACTATCACAGCATGCTAAAGAATTGGAAAGTTATAATGTGATAAACGGTCTCACTGATGATATGCCAGTAGGTTTTCGCACGCTTAGTAGATTGTCTTCGAGATATAAACCTAATTATCATACTTACTTATCTCGTGGGGAACACCTCTCGGATATATGGGTAACCCCCGAAATCTTGTTTGAAAGATCCCTCTTTCTGAGATACTAGGTCTTTATGCTTAGTGATATCTGGGGTATTATCCCGGGACTTCTGATTTTGCGGAAGCAATGGCCTAGTCCCCGTATAATACTTTTCTCTTGCTTGAAATAAAAGCACCACCATCAGCATAAAAAATGATGAAACATTGCAAAATGCTAATCATGTGCTGTTGAAGAAAAGATTCTCTAAAGGGAACACACCTAAAGTCGAAGCCATCATCTCTCTGATTTTGCGGAAGCAATAGCCTGAGCTCTCATGGCCCTCGCATTTAACCCTTTACATATATCATCTAGGTATACTCACCTGTAAGACTGAATACTGGGATCTGGATACGGGAGTATATTCTGAGGTGGAACACTCGAATAAGTTCAAGTGCTTAAAACATTAATCTCGTGTCTCGAATCAATTGAACTTTGTGTGAAAATTTTAAGTGGATCAGTATACTGACAATCTAAGTGAATCGTTTAGAACTTAAAGTGTTTAAAGCTCAAAGGTGCTAGTGATTTGTCTCAAAAACTGATATGATCCTCTTACAAAAACTCACAAAAATATTGTCTGTAAATATTTCTTTACTGTTTTTTCATTAAATCAAAAATCCAAAAAGATTGTGTTTTAGATTTGAAATTTTGAAAAATGCAAAAAGATTTTATTTCATCTTATTTTCGACAACTGATGTTGAAAAACTAATTTTCAAAATTCCGAGTGCTAAACATGACGACAACTGGGTTGGGAGAGTGTGTTTGAAATGTAAGATGATTTTAATGAAATACTAAATTTGTATGTTTCAATTACAAGTGGTTAGTAGAGATTAAAATTGTTAAATTTTAATAATTGTAAAAACTTATGTGTTGGGTAGAGATTTGTGCAGATCCCCGTGTTTGATCCTATTGCTACGGAGAGCCAGGAATCGTTCTTGAACCTGTGAACATGCTATGTCAGATTGCGATCCCAGAACAATTTAAGGGGGAGTCTGCTAGCAAAGGGGAGTCTGAAGATAGTAGAACCAGTGTCAAATCCTGCTGTTCGAGCCAGCTACTGATCCTGAAGAATTTATTGGATCAACATCCAAGGGGAAGGTTAGCTGCAGAAGTTGATAAAGAGAAGAGAGAAGATTGAGGATGCTTACAATGTCAGACAACTTGGAAAGAGCATGTAGACTGATCAAGACTGAAGACTCGTCAAACTGTAGAATCGACACCGAAGACTTCGTCAACATCCAAGGGGGAGTCTGTTGGTGCATATGTCTGTTGACTTCGTCTTGTATCGAGTCTTGTATCTAGATAGGATAAACCAGAGCTTGATAGTCAAAGAAATAGGTTTTTAGTGCTGATTGACCATTTCACACGAAATGGCAGTTTCACACGAAATGGCATTTCGTGCGAAATGAAAAGTCCATTTCGTGCGAAATGGAAAATCCTATAAATAGGTGGCTTGAGATTTCATTTGTAACTTTGGATTCCGGTAGCGAAGCTCTGCCGAAGTGTCTCCAGGTCGTGTAAAGCTTTCATATCAATACAAGAGACAGTTTAAGTGATTCTCTTTGCAAATCAAGCTGATTCATCATCAAAGCGTCTGTTTCCGCCTCTCATTTTGATCAAAAACTCTTCTGAACGACTCGTTAAGGTCGCACGACGATCCTACACTAAGTACTATTCCAGCCTTAGGAAAGGCTCTTCGCGTGATATTGTGCTATGCGGTGTTCACGCGAAGTTTTAGTTTTTAGCGAATTCGAACGAGAACATCAAGTAGGCCCGTGCAAATCCTACTAGGTTCGCACGAGTCGGCCTGTTTGTACCTAGACTATAGACTAGGTCGTTTCTAAGACATCGACCCGGACTAGGTCAAGTCTTGCCTAATTCCCTATAGTTATGGCTCTGATACCAATCTATCACACCCCAACCGATGGCAGAATCATCGGGGCGCTGCACTAGGTGAATCAGATTGCTCAAGAGAATCCATAACAACTGAATTGCGACAGTATTTAATGTGTTCATTATCCCATATTAATAAACAAGTACAATCACATAAGCTGCCATGAATTTTCATGTTCTCTCAAACAATACAAATCCGACAACCTAGATTTTAGGTGCGTTTCTAGACTTCCTAGCTTGATTTGATGTATACTGCGACTAAACCTACAACATACGTTAAAACAACGTCAATACAAAAGTATTAGCGAGTATACAAGTTTTGATAGAGTAGCGCAAATAGTTAAAAGTGCTGCGAATTACCAAATACATAACCGAGATACCTTAACATACATGCATACAAGACAGATACTACCAGCTAAGTCACTCGAGCTGCGATTGTGATTCCTATTCATCCTAACTAGACCCCGTCGGGTGCTATAGTACTATACTAGTAAAGGCGGGACCTCATGAGTATAAGTCCTAACACATATGTAACTAGCATCACGTATAAATATGCATAATAGTTATTCGCAAGTGATAAACAATTTGATTGAATAATTCGTTTAAAGTTTGATTTGATAGAAACGTATGTTACACCCAAAATGCGATAAAAAGGGGTTCGAGTATACTCACAGTCGGTATTCGACAAGCAAACACAACTTGGTTGGATTGAAGGGAGCGCGTCTGAGATTAGCCTGAGTTTAGATTGATAACGTAAGTGTTGGATAGCGCGTGAAACGGAGCAAGGTGTCAATGGATCGGACAGTACTCCGATCCGATGGCAATCCGATCGGGTGGCTGGTCGATCGGGTGACAATCTGTTCAGATGGTCATCCGATCGGGTGACCACTCAATTGGATTGCTACCTCGTTTGGGAAAGATGTGTTTGTGTATGATGGTTTGCATTTTGAAGTTTTCGTTGTAGCATTTTGAAAACAGAGAAGTATCTCTGCCTTTCAGGTCAGTCGGTCGAACGGCCGGTTGATCGGGTGGCTGTTCGATCGGACGATGCTCCGATTGGCAAGACACTTTGGTTGATGATAAGCTCATAGCAGACTGGTCACTCGATCGGGTGGCAGTCCGATCGGGTGACAATCCGTTGAAACTGATGTGCAATGAATATTTGTAAAATGTTTAAGTGTTGAGGATCCAAAAGTCAGCCGATCGGATGGTCGTTCGATCGGACGGTAATCCGATCGGACGGCAATCCATTCGTCGTTCAGATCCATGAATGTTTGAGAATTGTTTAAGTCTTGATTCCAAGTGCAATCCGATCGGATTGCGTGTCGATCGGGTGGCAGTCCGATCGGACGGTAATCCGATCGGACATCAATCCGTCCCGCAACCTGATCATTTCACAACTTGTTTATTTTGTTAAGTTTCTGCGATTTGATCGAGACGGTATGACTACGAGCTAAACAATGGAAACTCCACCGAGTCCAAGTCTTTGGATCGGATGGGAATCACCCCGTCCGATCAGTTAACTGTTCTCGACGGTTGTTCGTGTTGAACATGATAGGCTGGTCATCTCGTTGATAGGGACCAGTTCTTAAACTGACACTTCACTAGAGACAGAATAGAAGGTCTGTACGAGCTTTGTTGCTACCAGTTTTGAGTGAAAAGTTAAGAAAGCTTGAAGAAAAGCTTAGAAAACTTAGATTCGGCTTAGATTTAGGTGAGATTAGTGTTTATACACCGTGGATTCTATCAGATCTGGAATGTTCTTGATGAGATGAGGTCACACTTCATTGTTCCTAAGAACTCCATGATGACATCACCTTAGAACGGCTCAAATCCAAAGATTTAACGGTGAAAAATTGAGATTTGATGACAAGAAAGATGAAGGAGTGCATGTAGATCGGTGGCATCCGACGAGTTGTATTTCGGCTTTTCGTTTCGGTCGTCAAGCGCTGCGATAGTTTGGTTACACATTTTCATCTACATTTTCATATATTTATTATAGTTAGTCACGTTGGGTCGTATATACATATCCATATTTCAAATCATGCGATAATCGAGTTACGCGTGCCTGTGAGTGCGTTTTTGAGTATTGAGTTGTACTGCGACACATCACGGCTATCAAGGAGGGTAGAATTGGTCCTCACTTGACATCTTCATGGTTTTCAGCAAGTATAATGTGATGTGATAGCGATAAAGTATGCGAAATTATGCAAAAACACTGCGATATAGAGATATATGCGATATAGGTACCTTATGATCCGAATCTCTGGTGCTAGGCTTAACGAGTATAGCGAGTAGTAACAACACACGAACATGCAGGTTGTTACAATTTTACCTACATGTACAAGCCAAAGACCTATTGTATGACAGTTTGCTGCACAAAAATCTGATAAATAAGTGAGGTGCGCGCCTCTGGTTTTCTTGCCAAAAAAGTCCGTCTCAGGTGCGCGCTTCCGGTATCTTGCGCCTTTTGTAGCCTGCAACACTGAGGCTTGCGACTTAGGGCGTTTCGTGCCGCATGTGCCCTTTTTAAAACCAAGGGTTAAACTGGAATTTGGATTAGTTCCAAGTGTTGTCCTAGTTCTACCTTGGTTCTGGGCTGGACCGGTTTTCTCATATGGCCCAAGCTCCTTAATTCGATACAACCCAATGTTAGAATTAGCTTCTTAACTGTTGTGGCAGGACGTGTCATGGTAAATATCTTCTCTAGGTTCCCACTTGAACAGAAACTTGTTTTGGATCTTTTTCCTTGAATATATTGAAGTATTATCTTTGATATACTAGGTTGTATTTCTATGAGAAATATCAATACCCTAACGTAACGTTTGTTTCATGGAATGTATTGGAATTAAAATTCGCGCAAGAATTGAAATTTGATTTGGAATTTAGGTGTGTTCATTTCACAAAACTTAATGAATTTGTATGGAATTGGAATGTAGATTTCGTTCCTTACGTTATTTTTAAATTTTCATTCATTCCTTTGTTGAAACAAACAAAATAAGGATTTGAATCTACATTCCAATTCCATTCGGATTCCATTTCGTTCTGTGAAATGAACGCTGTTTGGTATGGAGTAATGGAAGGACGATGGAGTGGAATGAACAAATGAATGAAATGGATCATTACCATTCCATGGTCTTGTTTGGTTACTATGCAAGAATGGAATGAATCATATTTTTTGTTTGGTAGGCAGGGAAAGACGAAGGATTAAATCTAGGAAGTGTACAAAGACACAACATATAACACAATACCGAGGAAAAAATGTTGATTATATCTTTAAACATGGGTCTAAAACATAAAACCCTAATCACGTTTATCAAGCCAAACATGAACATGAACATATATTAGAGGCACTTACATGTTGGAATGGTTATCTTCGCTGATGATGATGAAGCCATGATTCCGTTATGATGCCTTTGGTTGATGGAGACTAAGTGAGAAGACTTGATTGGTGTTTTTTTAGGAGTAGTATTATTCTATGTTGGAATGAAGAAGATGACCATTTTATAAGTTACATAAACTCCTTTGGCATTCTCATTAAAGGCATCTAAGGGAAATCATAATGGTCATAATGGTCCCTTAATTTGTAAATGTTCACAATTACTTCCATCAAGTAATTGTTAGGGACCCGTTATGTCATGTTGGTAAACTTAGCTCAAATGATCCATAGGCCACATTATGGGTTATTTCTTACATTCTCCCACTTGGCCGAGTGATCATTTATGATGAGTATTAAGTAATTTTGGCCAAGTTTAAAACACTCATCTAGTTTCATGTTAAAACTATAGCAGATAGTTACAGTCATTCGAATTGAACTTAATTCGAGACCCCCAACAGTCATACTAAAGTCTCAATATAAAACACTATATCATAAAACCAAAAATGACAGAAATAAAATCCTTAGGGTAAGTAATTACCTTACATAAGCTTTGTCTATAAATCATAAGGTGCGCACAAACATTAGTATAGACAAAATAAACATTCAAGGAAATATTAATCATTCATACACAGTGTATGCTTTCATACAAGGTCTTTACTAAAACCCATTCTCATTACAAGATCTTGAAAAGTTCTGGGTGGTAGACCTTTAGTCATTGTATCCGCTAGCATATCTTTAGTTCTTATGTGCTCGATACAAAGATTATTTTCCTCTACGCGTTCTCGAACGAACTAAAACTTTGTATCGAGATATAAACCAGCTCCGCTCGAACTGTTACTGTTTGAGAAACTAACAGCAGCTGAGTTGTCACAGTAAATCTTCAATGGTCGTGATATGGAGTTAACAACTTTGAGTCCAGTGATGAGATTTCTTAACAACATCCCATGGCACGTTGCATTGTACACTGCAACATATTCTGCCATCATCGTTGAGGTTGTTGTTAATTGTTTCTTATGACTCCTCCATTAAATTGGTCCGTCTGCAAGCATAAAGATGTACCCCGAAGTTGATTTCTTATCATCTTTGCATTTAGCAAAGTCAGAATCGGAATAGCCTACTACTTCCAAGTTGTCAGTTCTTCTATATGTCAATTTATAGTCTTTCATTCCTTGTAGATATCGCAACACTTTCTTTGCTGCTTTCCAATGATCTAGGCTGGGATTAGATTGATATCGGCCTAGCATTCCAGCAATATATGCAATATCGTGACGAGTACAGGCTTGAGCATACATCAAACTTCCTACTACTGAAGCATAAGGTATCAATCTCATTTGCTCCTTTTCAACCTCTATTTTTGAACACTGAAAAGAGTCGAAAACATCTCCCTTAACTACTGGAGCCACTGATGGAGAGCATTGTTGCATGTTATAACATGTAAGAACACGATCAATATAAGCCTTCTGGGATAGACCTAATATCCCATTAGTACAATCTCGGTGTATTTTGATGCCTATTACGTAAGAGGCTTCTCCGAGATCCTTCATGTCAAAGTTTCGCAAAAGTCATCGCTTTGACTCATGCAATAAATCTAAACTATTACTTGCCAAAAGGATATCATCCACATAAAGGACAAGTATAGCAAAGTTGCTCCCACTCATTTTGAGGTAGGTGCATTGATCCACTTGATTCTTGATAAAGCCTTGTTTTTTCATAATCTTGTCAAATTTTAAGTACCACTGACGTGATGCCTATTTTAACCCATATATGGATTTCTGTAACTTACATAGTAAGTGTTCCTGACCTTTAGGTTTAAAGCCTTTAGGTTGAGTCATAAACACATCTTCATGTAAGTCACCATTAAGGAAAGCAGTTTTGATATCCATCTGATGTAACTCCAAATCAAAATAAGCTACCAATGCCATAACGATTCTCAAAGAATCCTTCCGTGAGACAGGTGAGAAGGTTTCTTGATAATCAATTCCCTCTTTTTGAGTATAGCCTTTAGCAACCAATCGTGCTTTGTAGCGTTCGACGTTTCCATTCGGGTCTAATTTGGTTTTGAATACCCATTTACATCCTACGGGTTTTACCCCCTTGGGTAATTCAACCAATTCCCAAATGCCATTCTTTTCCATGGAATCAAGCTCATCAATCATAGCTTTATTCCACTCAGAAGATTTATCACTACTAATGGCTTCATTATAAGAGGTTGGATCATTGTACTTTCCTAAATCCAAATCAGCTTCATTAAGGTAGGTTACATAATCATCAAAGTCAGTGGGCCTTCTTGGCCTTGATGACCTCCTAAGCTGATTTTCAGGTTCAACAAGTTCATTAACTGGTTCAGGGATTTGGTTATGCCCTTGTGAGTTTGATGTGCCTTCATTATTAGGGACGTTAGGAGCATTAATTTCAGCAGAAACATGGGGTGGTGCAGTGTTATGTACAAGAGGTGTAATAGGAGATAAATTTGAAAAGCCCATCCCCCCTCCTCTTGCACTTCTTGGAAATCAAAGACTCCACTTTCACTGCTCCCACTGACCTTAAAGTCCTCTATAAAAATTAGCAATTCGACTTTCCACAATACGGGTAACGTGTGAAGGGCAGTAAAATCTATATCCCTTTGATCGTTCGGGATATCCTATGAAATAGCAACTGACTGTCCTCATGTCAATTTTCTTTTTCAAAGGATCATAAAGTGTAGCTTTAGCAGGACAACCCCATACTTTCATATACTCTAAGCTTGGTTTCTTTCCTGTCCAACTTTCATAAGGAGTTTTTGGGACAGATTTAGAAGGAACCCTATTTAGTATAAGAACAGCTGTCTTCAATGCCTCAGTCCATAAAAATTTAGGCAAATTCGAGTTTGCCAACATACTTCTTATCATGTCCATAAGGGTTCTATTTCTTCTCTCAGCAACACCATTCTGCTGAGGTGTATCACCTCGAAAATTTACGTCCTATAATGTCTTGACACGTGTCATAACCTTTGAACGTGTGAAAGAATGTTCTTGAAGGACTAAAGTTGACAAACAATGAAACCGTGTAAATATAAGGGTTCAAGACGTTAACAATGAATAAATATACTTTACAATAACCCTACATGATGCTTATAACCTTAAACGAATGGATCATGGATCATACGAAGCGAATTGTGAAAGAAAGTGAGAGATTACAAACTACAGGGGTTAAATGTGTCAACATGTTAAGATATACCTCTGAGTGACCTTTTAGCAAACCCGAAGCTTTGTAACGATAAATTATGCTCACTAGAATGTGTGATAAAAATTTCACCAAGTTTCGATATCGTATGAGAAAATTATGATAGAATTCGTATTCGAAGGGTTAAAAGTGTAAACGTTGAAATTCACGACTTTTCGGGTGATTAAAGGTTAGCCAAGGACTTAACAAAGATAATATAAGTCTTGGAGCCCTTATAAATCAATTTAGAGGGCTTATAATGCAAGAATTAAAGTGAAAGCGACGTTTAGGAGGACCGGGGACTGAAAATGCAATAACTGAAAACTTGAAACCTGAAGACAAGTCTCAGGCGGCCTGCGTACGAATTAACAATATCTCAAGCGGGCCGCGTCCCACCTGCAGATGCAGAAACTCTTCACAGCTGCCTGTACAGCCGGTTTAACCGACTTAACTTTCCATTTTTCGATTATAGGGGCTTGTTTGATGCCTTATACTAGCCTAGGGACACTTGGGATGATCCCATAACACTTGTAGACTATGTTTGGCATGATCTTGATCAATCTAAACCCACTATATAAGAACCCACTTTGTGCAAACTTTTGATCATTCATTCTCAATCATCTTCTGGTCATTTTTGGAACACAAGGACCATCCTCAAGCATTCCAAATCGTTCATAGGACTTGTGTAAGTATCCTCAACCTTCCTTGTTTAAGTTTTGATTAGTTTATAGCCTAGAAGTCAAACCGTCGTAATTACGGTTTGACTTAACGATTAATCGCTAACGGTCCAGCGATTAGGCAAACTTAAGATAGTTATAAGTTGGTATTTATGTGGGCTTTAAACCCTTAAAAGGGCACCCACTGATACCCGTTCTAACTAGGTCGTTTGTCGAGTCAAAGAAGATTAGAAAAAGTCAACAGAATTGTAAACTTGGATTTAACGCATAATTAGCGATGTAAAAGGCGTATAATCTATTTTATCATTCATATAACCTGTTAATAAGTATAAGAACTTGTCTAAGCTTGTTTGATTCGACAACTTTCTGTTTTGAACCGATTCGGAACCGAAAGACGCAAAAGTTTGACTTTTGCTTTGACCTCAGTTCTGACCCGGTTTAGATAGGTTTAGGCATGCCTTAAAGTTCCATTAGGACCTAGTTACATGTTGGTACAACCCTCTGCGTTTATACCACTTGGAACCTCGATTGTCCGACGTTTCCGTTAATTGCTTAAATAGTGACCATAATGCCCTTATGACCATACAACGAGAATTTTGGAAATGTGAAAGTACAATAATCTTTATTACTGATTATAAAACATGTCCCTAAATTTTCACATCAGTCGGAGGTCTAGATTAGGAGTTATGCTTAATGACGTAATTATAACGCTTCTTAGTAATTAATCGGCGTCATTAGCGTAAAGCCTATCTAAACCCCATTTTTGACACCAAACCTTTTACCCACTGATGGAATATAATATTTTGGGATTTTTGAAGATTTTTAATTATTTTTAAACTGATCATAAGCTAGGATTATCGCCTTAATTCGGTAAATACCGAATATGCCCTTTTCGGCCATAAAATGAGTTTTACAAATCCTTTTGACACCAATCCAATTGCTACTGGTTTCAAATAATAAATGGAGTATTTTGAACCTTGTAAACTGACCTAGAAACTCAGAATACTATTTTAACCCATAAATCGCTTAAACTGGCGTTATACGCGTATTAAGCGCATAGTAAGGGTTTAAAACCATTTTGCCACATAGGACTTAACACCAACTGATATACCAAGTTAAAATAAACTATTTTACTGATTTATTCAGACCTGGATCACAGAAGCTTAATTGATCCCTTATATAATCTTTAAAATGACCAAAATACCCCTAAGGGGCTTAATATGAGATTAAACTCGTTTTGGGCATAATGGAAGGTATCCTACTGATATCACAACATATTTAAGGCATGTTAACTTAGGAAACCTGTTTAGGACTCTTATGGTTACCCGTTACGCTTCATACGCGTTCGGTTCGGTTTATGTAACTAGTTTACATAAATTAGCCGAAACGGGTCAAACCTTATCGGTTTTATCTCAAAATCCAGAATGTGTATAATATACCCATATTATACAAGTCTCCGAACTTGTCGGGTCTAAATCACATTCTATTCCAGTCTTCGCCTTATCATGCGTTTGAACCGTATCTTTATCTCGAAAACTAATCGGTCTAAGTCAAGGCTTAATTTTAAGACCCGTTAGGATTCTAATAGGTTATTAAAAATCTTCGTTCCAGATTTAGGAGCCCAGTAAAAGCTATCTGTACTTGCTGATTTGATACGGCTGGGATTGAATTTATATTTAGCTCAGGTAAATACTTTTAACTTATTTCCCTATACGGGCTTGGGGTACGGTATATACAATACCGCTTGGTCGGACATTGAATCTTTAATTGTATGATGGTTAAAGTATTGAGATGTTTCGTTTAAATTGTTTTGTTTGCTTAAAGCCTTTGGGGGTTAATGACCGTGTCCCGGATATCCCTGGCATCATTTTACGAAATGGCCACGACCTTAGCACTCAGGTGTAGGCGTACACCTGTCAGTGTCTCATTTAAATAAAGTGGTGTGTCTATTGATCTTTAACCCGGCTCGATCCGGGCTACTGAACGCATAAGGAACATGTAAATCCTTTACAAGTTTATATATTTAAATAAGCATCCCAAGTTATAAAATATTATTTGTGCCATGTGCATGCAAATCAATTTTTTTAAAACCCTTTTCAAAATGAGTCAGTTGATTGTATTTACCAGTGTAAACTGACGTATTTTCCAAAAAGGCTAAGTGCAGGTACTAATCGGAATCGGCTGGCTACTCCTAGCATCATTAAAGAGTCTCGCAAGCTTAGATGCCTAAAGTCTGTTGAACAGTGTTATTTTATTTTTGATCCGCCTGTGGATCCTTTACTTCCGTTGTAATACTTTGATGTTACATTGTTTCGAATTTTAATATATTTATCCTTTTGCTTCTGCTGTGCATTTATATATTGTGTTGTTTGACTATGATGTTGCCAACCACGTCACGTTACTCCCCTACCGGGCCCACCGGTAAGGTGTGGAAATATTGGGGTGTGACAGGTTGGTATTAGAGCCAACATTGAGTGAATTAAACACTAGCTTTTTGTGTTTAATCTCAATGACATATTAGCACATTCCTTGACCTTCTGAGTCTAGACTTAACATAGGAAAATTCTCAATCCTTATCTGGAAATTCTGCTTCCAAATTTTTATATTTTGGATACGTCGCCAAGCGAAGAAGCCGTAATAATAATTCTCCACACCCGGAGCCTTAATTTGCTGACCTTCGTACAACGGCTAGGACGAAACATGCAACCAAGGAGAAAGCATTCAGAAATAAAATAAATTAGAAACTCCTTTTGCTAAAAAATCGTTTCCTTAATAGTCCTTATAAGGACATAATTACCTTTCAGTTCCTTCGAGGACAACATTATTCCTTTCAAGTCCCGTCTAGGGCACATCTGTATTTTTAATTTTATAGTGGAATAATTAACTTTAAATTTTCATTCAAACATTCCTTTTATAAGATCTACCTTTATATAAAATGGCAAAATCTAAAAAGGACAAGATCTAGCCACGCATTATTTTGAGACAGGGCAAAGATGGTAGTTCCTCAACTAGATTCAGATCCTTATTAACATCCTGAGTTAGGATTGTTTTGCGTTTATTATTAAAAATGAATCTTAAAGGTAAACCTAGCCTATATGACAAGGCCAAGATGGTAGGACCTATTCAAGGATTCAAATCCCAGTTAACATATGAAAATATGTTAACACTCCTGGCAGAAGTGATTCATTAAAATCACACACGTCATTCTTATTATTGGATTCTTCAAAAGATTCCTAACCCAATATAATGATCTCTGAATCATGGGTTTAGATCATCCCTTGAGATGATCATATTTTGACCATACGTGGTAATATAGCGCCTACAGGCCCTGCTCATTTCCATATGAACCAAAAGACAGTGGTAGCAATGACTCCCTGTCAGATAAAGGTAATGAACTAGGTTCAAACCTTCATGCTTTGATTCTCTGAAATCATAGCTTATAATTTATAAATGTCCTTGTGACTAGGCCTGTTGTGCCAGTAAACCTACATGCTTTGATTCTCTGAAATCATGGCTTATAAATTAAACTTGTCTACGCGACTAGGCCATTTGTGCTATTACTAACTTATAAATTAGGATTCATGATAAAAATCCTGAATAAAATAAATATCATTCCTTTCCTGCCAATATAGATATTAAAAGAGAATCTTAAAAGGTTTGACCTAGCTTAAATGTCATTGAAGACCTAGCTAAGATGGTAAAACCTATTTAAAAAGAGATTCAGATCCTTGTTAACATCTGAAAATGTGTTAACACTCCCGACAACCGTGATGCGATAAAAATCACACTTGTCATCCTTATATTAGGAATTTTTCCAAATCCCTTATGTAGCGTTACTGATCAATAGGAATCATGGCTGGTAAACGTCGAAAATGATGTACGCATCAAAACATCCATTTGGGATGTACTCATACGGGTAAAGATGAATACATGAAAAAGATAGTTTTATTTCATAACTTCTTGTCAAGACAAAGAACTATGAAATTTTCTGACCCAAAGGAATTATCGATTATGTTTTAAAATTTCCCTAGTGACAAGGCCTCTGAGCCATCATAAGTCCTTTGGAACAAGCCCTTGTGCTATATATAAAAGATGTCAGTATGACATTGGCAGTCGTGACTTATGTCCCCTGTCTAATAAATATGAAGGATTATATTCCGCTTAAATGCCAAAGATGGTTTATTTAAACTTAGGCAAAACATAATCAAATAAATTAAATTCTATCTATTGGCCTATATGGTTTAATTGCGCCATGGCTATCTAATCAACAAATTCGACAATTCACCATATAATTAAATCAAATATTTCTACTGGTTTATAGCCTTCAAAGCTTCACCATGGTTGACTCCTCTGAAGCTCACAATCATCCAGTTAATCAGAATGATGATACAAGACTGAATTTAACGAGCGCCGAGTTACAGGCTATGTTGGATACAGCTGTAAACAAGGCCGTGAGCCTAGCGTTAAGGAATCATAAGCGAAAGTGCAAAAATGCCCCAAATAAAGGTCGTAAAAAGAGTAAGACCGGTTCAAACCATAACCCGTCTAAGCCAAAGGAGGCAAAGCCCAAATGCAATAACTGCAGGAAGCAACATGCTGGAAAATGCACAATCGACCCACGTGCTAAATTATGTGGAATTTGCAAAACCAAGGGTCACAAGACCTTGGATTGCAAGAAATTGGAAGATGCAAACTGTTTCAGTTGTGGCGAAAAAGGCCACATCAGTACCAATTGCTTTAAGGCTGCCAAGGAAGGAGCATCTAAGTCTGGCAAGGATTTAAAGGACAACCAGCAGGCAGGTGAAAAACCCAGATGCAAAATCTGCAAGAAACATCACTTCGGGAAGTGCAGGTATGGATCGAACTCGCATACACAGACGAGAACTTTTTCATGTGGGATATGCAAGTCCAAGGGGCATAAGACCTTGGACTGCAAGAAGATGGAAGACGCAACCTGCTATGGTTGCAATGTAAGAGGGCACATTAAGACCAACAGCCCTAAATATGCTAAAAAGCTTGAGGAAGTTAAAAAGATCAAAGCTGGAAACTCTCAAATGGGTGCTCAAGAGACTGTTCAGGATAACAATGTCACAACAAGTACTTTCTTTACTAATAACGCTCACACTAGAGTATTAATTGATTCAGGTTCAGATAAGTCTCTCGTAGACAATAGATATTGTAAATCATTAAATCTACTTGTTAAAACTCTAAGCGTTAAGTGTGAAGTAAAATTGGCCGATAGTACCTCAGAAACTACTTCAGCAATATTAGATGGATGTTTTATATCCATTAGGAATCATTTTTTTCCGATGTCCTATTTTTCCGTTAAAATATAAGGACGCAATATAGTGATAAAAATCGATGGGTTGCCTTGAAAATCAAGCCCATATTATGGGGGATAAGAAGCAATTAATTATCAAGACTCCTTATGAGACAACCCTCATCATTACATGTATCAGTACGATTAATTAATATTAAAAAAAATGGTGGAATTGGCCGTCCCCGGAATCGAACCTGGGTCTAGGCCGCACCCTTTCGCGCGCCTAGCCAACCGAGCTAGGTGCCTAGTTTGTGAAATTTCTATTTTGATTTAATATAAAGCACATGTACAATAACTTCCTTACTTCTTACTATAAGTCAACTACTTATCCTCCTTATGTTGACTAAGTATTAGAATCCAAGATTTTACCTCTATGTTTTAATTACTCTTGGCTTGCTTATGTTGACTAAACACTAGAAAGGATGAAGTAGAAACCATTAAGTATATCAGTGTTATGCTAGAAAGGACATGGTAAGGTATACATCTGATGTATGAAAAATGCAACATATAAATTACATCAAATGAGGCATAAAACTAACCCTTTTTAAGTACTAATATTGGAAAAAGAGTGTTTTTGTCTTCCTTTTGTATTTTCAGGATTAAATGAGCTCAAAAACGCAAAAGAAGCAAAAAGACAGCTAAATCCAACATAAATACAAGAAAAGGAATATTAGTGGACTGCCCGACCCCTCAACGGCACCTTCCAAAGCAAAGTAGAGAAATCAGAAGACTGAACACGCCCCGTGCTCAGCCAGCACGGGGCCGTGCCCAAGAAGCAGCAGAAAAGACAAACCTATAGAAGCTTCTATTGCCCACCACGGGCCGTGCTCAGCGGACACGGGGGCGTGTCGAAAGTACAGCAGGCGCATTTATTGTAATTGCGAATTACAATTAATGAGGAGAGAGATTGTCAGACGGACACGGGGCCGTGCCCAGCGGACACGGGGCCGTGCCCAGCTCTCTGTTCAGCCTATAAATAGGAGTGCTTGGATTCATTTCATCTCATCCCTTGGCACACCACCTCTCTCACACTTCATCCACCACCCACCACCATCACAACACCATCATCCACCACCATCCACCACCATCATCCATTGTCCATCGTAGAGTGTGTGAGTCGTCTCGGGATCCAAGATTGATCGTAAGAGTTCTTGACAATCAAGGCCATGTTTGCCTAAGTCTCTTACATCACTTGGTGAAGACAAAGTGTCTAGTATAATACTTTTTATTTCTAATCTTTTGCACTTTTTATTTGGTTTTGTATTAATGACTTTAATAACTAGTTACTTATGTTGAAGGTGATCTTTCCTTATCGTTTGTCCGTGGTGTCTTGGCATTATTTTACTGTCTATATAAAATAAAGGATTTTCACCATTCATATCTCCACGGTCTATATGGAGATATGTTGGCTACCTGGTCGGGGGTTAAGGGAACGGTTTGGTAAAGGTCTTGCCATTGTTCAGCGTTTAGAGGTCCTGCAATGGACCTGGGTCAAATTTAGTAGGACCTCATTCAATACTTCACGGTATTGGATAGCGGGGGTCCAAACTCTTTGATCCCCTCATAAGTTAACTACTATTAATACTATAACCCGGCTATTTAGGACTGTATCCCTGCTGACTCAGACTACTTAGCCGAGGGTAACGTCACCGCCAAAAGCAGGGCCTACCACAATACTACATTAATAACTTAATTCATTATCTTCCAATAATCCACCCTTTTAGGATTGTATCCCTGCTGACTCAAACTACTGGGGTGAGGGTAACGTCACCTTCAAAAGAGGGGCCTACTACAATAACTAAGATAATCTCTTAATTATGTGCAAAAGTGCGGAAATAATCAAAGGTTATACTAGATACGAGTCGGAACCAAGTGATTCATCTTGTCTATCTGTTTTTCTTTTATTTTTATTTTCAGCATTTTAGTTAGTTTTTAATTTTCTTAGTTTAAAACATTTTCTAAACTTTTATTTTGGTTAGACGTTGAGGATAAACCGGTACTAAAAGCTCTTGTGTCCTTGGACGACCTCGGTATCTTACCAACGCTATACTACACTCAACGATGGGTGCACTTGCCCATATGTGTGTTTAGTGTTAGTGAAATATCGTGTTTTATAAATTTAAAACTTGGCTAAAATAAGTGTTAAAAAGGGCTTAAAATATACACCTAAAATAAGTAACACTTCGCACGCATCAAGTTTTTGGCGCCGTTGCCGGGGACACAAGGATTTTAAGAAAGTTAGGAATCAACGGCCTAATCATTTTTTTTAGTTTTTCAGCTTCTGCAGAGCTCAGCACGGGCCGTGCCCGGTCAGACACGGGCCGTGCCCGGTCAGACACGGGCCGTGCCTAGCATCATCACTGGCAGTTTTTATTTTCTGAGTTACAGAGAGCTGAACACGGGGCCGTGTCGGTGCAACACGGGGTCGTGTCCAACTCCCAGCAACTGGGAATCCAGAAAACAATTGCTGTATCTCTGACCACGGGCCATGTTCACTGAGCACGGGGCCGTGGTGAACTTTCTGACCAACGTTCTTTTCTGTTTTTATTGCAGGACTTGGAACCCAGGTGCCACATTTGACCCTCCTACGTAGTGCATGAGCTCCAGTTCTAGTAGAGACATAAAAGAACCCTTAGAAGAACCCGAACGCTTTCTCAGAAAAAGACTTAAAGCTAAAAATCAAGAGAAAGCTTCGGGGGACCCAATTCCAATGGCGGACCAACGTACCCTCATGGATTACCTACGGCCTACCGTAGGCAATCTCGGCGCCGCTATCAATGCACCAAATGTCGAGGCCAACAACTTCGAACTTCGGCCGCATTTGATACAAATGCTCCAAAACTCCGCAACCTTCCACGGGCTTGCGGACGAGGATCCCCATCTACATATTACTAACTTCTTAGAAATATGTGATACCTTTCGGATCAATGGAGCATCAAATGACGCCATCCTCCTTCGAATGTTTCCTTTTTCACTAAAAGACCGAGCTAAGGCTTGGCTTAACACCCTCCCAGTTGGATTGGTAAACACCTGGGATGAACTCGCCCAAAAGTTTTTGTATAAGTATTTCCCTCCTGCTAAAACGGCTAAATTAATGACTGAAATTAATACATACTCACAAGAGGATGGGGAATCCTTATATGAAACTTGGGAAAGGTTCAAGGAGCTTCTAAGAAAGTGTCCTCACCACGGTCTAGCGGTATGGCAACAAGTATCCACTTTCTACAATGGATTGTTGCCACACACAAGACAAACACTTGATTCAAGCTCCGGGGGACTTTTAGGTAATCGTCGTCCAAATGAAATATATAACCAAATTGAGGAAATTGCTCAAACCAATTTTCAATGGCACACTCCCCGAGGTAATAAATCCATTGCCCCGGGCGCCCATAAGGTTGATGAAAGCACCTCTTTACAAGCCCAAATCGAGGCCCTCTCTTCAAAAATCAAAAAGCTAGAAATGACAAAAACGGCCTCGGTTATGGCTTGTGAAGGGTGTGGTGGGTCACATGAAAATTGGAGTTGTATGAAAGAATTAGACGAACAAACTGAAACGGTAAACTACATGGATAATAGACCTAGGCCGTCGGGTCCTCCAACGGGTACCTACAACCAAGGATGGCGTAACCACCCAAATCTTGGTTGGAGAGATCCCGGCAATAGTAGTAACCAACAAAACCAACGAACTAATTTTCAACAACCGCAAAATTTTTCTCAACAACAAGGTGGAAGAGAAAGGCTTGAAGATACTGTATCTCGCCTCATCTCTGACACTGAAAAGAAAAACTCGGATCGATTTCAACAATTGGAATCGAATTTCAGAAATCAACAAGCTAGCATCCAAAACGTTGAAAAACAATTAAATCAACTAGCTCAAAATTTCTCCGAGAGACCACAAGGCGCGTTACCTAGTAATACCGAAACGAACCCGAAGGCACAAGTACATCTCATCACATTAAGAAGTCGAACCGTGGGACCCAAGGATGCTCCATTACCGCCAACTGAAAGAAGCCATTCTGGCCAGCCTATGACTCCTCCTGCGCCAGAAAAAGCTTCTAAAACAAATCAAGAGGCCACCAAGACTCCTCAAATTCCATACCCCGGTAGGTTAAATCGTCAAAAGACTGATGAGCAATTCGCAAAGTTCGAAAGTTTACTAAAACAATTGCATGTTAATATTCCTTTTATTGAGGTCCTAACCTAAATGCCTAAATATGCAAAATTCATGAGGGATTTCCTCACTCACAAAAGGAAAATTGAATCATTGCAACTAGTTAACTTAGGCGAAGAATGCTCAGCTCTAGTACTCAACAAACTTCCACAAAAGAAAATCGACCCCAGGAGCTTCACAATCCCTTGTTCGATTGGAAAGTCCCCCGTCAGAAATGCTTTAGCCGATCTTGGGGCTAGCATCAACCTCATGCCCACATCAATGTTCAAGCGACTCGGCCTAGGAACAACAAGCCCTACAAAGATGAGCATACAACTCGCCGACAGGTCCGTCAAATTCCCACAAGGTGTCGCCGAAAATCTGCTCGTTAAGGTTGACAAATTCGTCTTTCCAACCGACTTTGTCATCCTAGACATGGAGGAAGACACCGATGTCCCTCTCATCCTCGGGAGGCCATTTCTAGCCACCGCCCAAGCGTTGGTAGATATGAATGACGGAACTCTTACATTGAAGTTTGGGGATGAGGAAGTGAAATTTGAATGTGGAAAGCGAGTAGAGGAAGAAGATCCGGTCAACTACATGAAGGTCATAGACTCAAGCTTGGATGACGCTCTCCGACGGTGTAACATGGGATGCAACACATCCCACTTGGGTAACATATGACCAGGCTTTGGGTCTAGCCAAGGACCCTTATAAACGTGGCGCACCATGGAGGCATTCCACGGAACTATCCTTAACTTTTTTTTTTATTAATTTTTTTTTAGTTAGTTTAACTTTAATGAATAAAACACACTCATGGTGGTAAAGGATGAAAAGGGGAACGAGAAAGATGAACCCATGCACAAGAACAAGGCAACCCGACAATTTCAGAAGGTTCAACACGGGCCGTGCCCAACCAACACGGCCCCGTGCTGAGCACCCTGCAGAAAACGCCCAGTTCAGGTAACTGGACACGGGCCGTGTTCACCCAACACGCCCCCGTGTCCAGGCTTCTGTTTCTCTTGTTTTAATTCTGTTACTGGTACTTGAACACGGGGCCGTGCCCGGACAACACGGGGCCGTGTTCAGTGCCCAGTAACACAAATTTTTGCTTTTTAAACACTATTTTACACATTTAATCAACCTAAAAATTTATTTTTGGGACACATTGAGGACAATGTGTAATTTAAGTGTGGGGGGGGGGGGGATGCTAAAACCTTGAATTTTGCAAGTCCTAAATACAAGCCTTACACAAAACTCTATTGGAACCGCTAATCACCCCAAATTTTTTTCAAAAATTTCATTTTTTTTACTTGTCTAGGTTTAACTCGGAAAATTCAAGTTCTCAAAAAGGTTATATTTTTACAAATTTACAACCAATAGCGTAGTGATAAAAAGAACCAACATAAGAAAATTATGAAAAGGCATAGCAAACTTATTTAAAATTTGATTATATATACTTGATCACATAAAAACCCATTCCCACAAAAGTGAGTTTTGAGCCTTTATTGAGCACACAATTACATATCATTTGACTAAATGCTCATTTTTCGTTTCTTGTGTGAATAGCCGCTTGGTTCTTACGACTCTAGAACTTGCCATGACAATACATTCCCGGTCCTTATCAACTTAAACCCGAGTAAGTAATTGATGGAGGCATTAGGACTAACCCTTTTTATTTCTACACCATTATTTTTCTTTTTCTTTTACCACCTACCCAAAAATCCCCCTAGTTAGCCCCTTTGAGCCTAAACCTTTTCGTTTCATCACCCAAACAAAAAAAACCCTTTTACCCACCAAAACCTTTTTCATTTTTAACCCTTTTTTTTAGTAACAAGTTCGGTTCTTCGTTAAAAAAAAAGTGTGATAATGATGAAGCAAAAAGAAAATAAACAAACAAGTTAATCAAAAATAACTTAGTTTGAATAAAAGCTTCATCAAAATAAAAAGTTGCAAAAATACGAAAACCGACACTTGTTACGCTTTTAGCCCTTTTTCTACTAACCACTAACCCAACCACCTACCTTTAACCCTAGCCTAACCCTTAACCCACAAAGTCCTCTTGATATCTACAAAGGTATAAAAGTTAAAAAGGAGGAGGATTGATTTCTTGGCAAGCCTATGGTAGAAATAAGTTCCATGCCGCTCTCGAGTGATTCACTAAAAATACACCTTCGGCCGAGTGTGAGTGATTTCCCCGTGAGGTATGTGAACTTGTATATAAATAGAATTTTAAAAAGGCATGTTATGCCCAAATAAGTAATTTCTTTTATGAAAAGTTCTAAATAAATCATTACGAATAGGAGTGTAAATAAATAAAAATAAAACCCAAAAAGATATTGGAAATCCCGACACTCTACGACAAGCCCAAAACCTTCTCTTCTACCTATTCCATTTGGGAGTGTAAGCCACATATTAAAGAGTTTTGCTTGAGGACAAGCAAAAGTTCAAGTGTGGGGGTATTTGATGTATGAAAAATGCAACATATAAATTACATCAAATGAGGCATAAAACTAACCCTTTTTAAGTACTAATATTGGAAAAAGAGTGTTTTTGTCTTCCTTTTGTATTTTCAGGATTAAATGAGCTCAAAAACGCAAAAGAAGCAAAAAGACAGCTAAATCCAACATAAATACAAGAAAAGGAATATTAGTGGACTGCCCGACCCCTCAACGGCACCTTCCAAAGCAAAGTAGAGAAATCAGAAGACTGAACACGCCCCGTGCTCAGCCAGCACGGGGCCGTGCCCAAGAAGCAGCAGAAAAGACAAACCTATAGAAGCTTCTATTGCCCACCACGGGCCGTGCTCAGCGGACACGGGGGCGTGTCGAAAGTACAGTAGGCGCATTTATTGTAATTGCGAATTACAATTAATGAGGAGAGAGATTATCAGACGGACACGGGGCCGTGCCCAGCGGACACGGGGCCGTGCCCAGCTCTCTGTTCAGCCTATAAATAGGAGTGCTTGGATTCATTTCATCTCATCCCTTGGCACACCACCTCTCTCACACTTCATCCACCACCCACCACCATCACAACACCATCATCCACCACCATCCACCACCATCATCCATTGTCCATCGTAGAGTGTGTGAGTCGTCTCGGGATCCAAGATTGATCGTAAGAGTTCTTGACAATCAAGGCCATGTTTGCCTAAGTCTCTTACATCACTTGGTGAAGACAAAGTGTCTAGTATAATACTTTTTATTTCTAATCTTTTGCACTTTTTATTTGGTTTTGTATTAATGACTTTAATAACTAGTTACTTATGTTGAAGGTGATCTTTCCTTATCGTTTGTCCGTGGTGTCTTGGCATTATTTTACTGTCTATATAAAATAAAGGATTTTCACCATTCATATCTCCACGGTCTATATGGAGATATGTTGGCTACCTGGTCGGGGGTTAAGGGAACGGTTTGGTAAAGGTCTTGCCATTGTTCAGCGTTTAGAGGTCCTGCAATGGACCTGGGTCAAATTTAGTAGGACCTCCTTCAATACTTCACGGTATTGGATGGCGGGGGTCCAAACTCTTTGATCCCCTCATAAGTTAACTACTATTAATACTATAACCCGGCTATTTAGGACTGTATCCCTGCTGACTCAGACTACTTAGCCGAGGGTAACGTCACCGCCAAAAGCGGGGCCTACCACAATACTGCATTAATAACTTAGTTCATTATCTTCCAATAATCCACCCTTTTAGGATTGTATCCCTGCTGACTCAAACTACTGGGGTGAGGGTAACGTCACCTTCAAAAGAGGGGCCTACTACAATAACTAAGATAATCTCTTAATTATGTGCAAAAGTGCGGAAATAATCAAAGGTTATACTAGATACGAGTCGGAACCAAGTGATTCATCTTGTCTATCTGTTTTTCTTTTATTTTTCTTTTCATCATTTTAGTTAGTTTTTAATTTTCTTAGTTTAAAACATTTTCTAAACTTTTATTTTGGTTAGACGTTGAGGATAAACCGGTACTAAAAGCTCTTGTGTCCTTGGACGACCTCGGTATCTTACCAACGCTATACTACACTCAACGATGGGTGCACTTGCCCATATGTGTGTTTAGTGTTAGTGAAATATCGTGTTTTATAAATTTAAAACTTGGCTAAAATAAGTGTTAAAAAGGGCTTAAAATATACACCTAAAATAAGTAACACTTCGCACGCATCAACATCACAGTCATTCGATGGCAATACTCTTAATGAGTAAGGACATTAATGAAATCCTCAAGAAGGATCCTCTTATACATTGTGGGATGGTCCAAGTTTTTTTTAAGGACCTTATTAGAAAAACCTAGTATTCATTTCGCGAAAAGGGAAAAGACGAAATAAGAATTTCTGACTCTTGCCATAAAAGTTCTAGACTGTCGACAGTATGTCGCAAATTTTAATTCATTGGCTGAGATAGTACCCTATTCAGTATACCCAAAAATCTAAGCTTAAAGCACATAATTATTAGTGGTTAGCATTGACAATAAGAGGGCACACTAAGGTTTAAAAACCTGCTCATTAAAAATCCATTATGGATCTACCTCAGCTACCCACGTTATAATGATTAAGAAGTAATCAGTCAAAGCTGAGACTGCCCTAAATTTATCTAAGATTTTACAGCTAAGTTTAGAAGGATTAATAATGGAGGCGTTTAGCCCTCCTGTTGAATAATTAGAGACAGCTCACATTAGGAGTTTCACCAGATAAACACTTAATTGTGAATTTATTGCTATAAATTACATGTGGTTTTGGGTGCTGTTAAGTCTCTCACAAGACCATAAACTTAGCAAACTTCTAGAAATTTTTTTCTGTAAGAACCCCAGATGTTAAGTGTAAGGTAGAACCTTAGGGAAAATCATATGAACCATTTCTTCTGTTCTTGTCAGAAACCTTTAGGCATAAAATTTTAGAAGTATCCTCTCTCTAAGAGGAAGTACGAAAGCATATATAGTTGATATCTCTTTAATCTCTATCGATTCCGAATACCAGATGGTATGATAAAAGCGCCATATGAAGATTGGTGTATCTTAATAAGTTCCATAGATTGCTTCCATGCCTGATCAGTATGGAGGTTTAATGCATGGGACCACAAAGATATTCCGAGAGGTCATATGGCACTAAAGTCAACTAATAGTATTCAAAGGAGATGTCCAGGATGGAATTGTCCAAGTAAATGTTTCTGAGTAAGGAGTTCTTGGACTCGTAACCTAAATGTGTCACTTAATTGACACAAACAATGGTGGATGAATTGGAGCCTGAGATTTGTAAAAATCTCTGTAACCTCCTTGTACCTTGATTATCTTCTCCTATTATTACCCTGTTTACCCCTGAGAGGCAGGTAGAGTTAAGGTTTAAATCCCGTTTAAGGCAGTGTTATTATGAAATCTCCAAAACGGCTAGTACCATCTTTGGAAGAATCGAAACCCTGATTAACTAAGTTAAAATAGAGGGTTCATATAGCCTAACTCAATATCCTGGGAATCCGGTATAGTTAAGTATAAAAGACGGTTCATTTTGCTTATGCATTATCACCGCAACCCTAATTAGGCAACGATTAGGAATTTGCCATCAGCTGCCCAGGATCGTCGATCTGTTCGACTAACGGCAAGGATTAGCTATTCTTTAAAAACTAGTTAAGCAGTGGTTGGAATAACCATCTCACCTTAAAATAAGCTTTTGTAGAATAGTTGTTATATAAGTATCAAGGTAGCTCCTTTGGAGACCTTGTACAGATGATATATCAAAACATCTGTTGGATGGACGAGACTTCGGGAAGTCCACTTATCAGGATCTGAAAGTTGCATTGGAAACAACGAACAAGATCATACAAATCCCTAATCATCTGTAAGTTGCCAGCTTTCGATAAAAAAAAATCAAGAATTAATAAAAGTAGCAACCTTCCTTAGTTCTTGTTAAAGAATAAAGTGCAACAAAAGATATCACCCTGGAAGGGTGATCCAAATTTGTTAAATTATAAGGCTAGTTAAGCTCTGAATATATGGAAATCATTCGAAGGAAATCGAATGTATCAAGATCAAGTAGCTTGTAAGCTAAAACCTATTTAAGGAGTTTGACGGAGCTCGAAATACATTGCACACTAGTGACTGGAGGATGTGTTCCGCAAATAAGTCAAGAAGCACTATCACATAATGATAAGCATAATTATGATGTGATGAGCATCCTATATCGATTGAGGATCGACAGGTCAAGAAGCTCCAAAAGGATACATACGCCTAATATAAGAGTCACTTTGGGAGCTTGGAAAGACTCCAGATATGTCATAGAAGTTAAGTCCATTATACTTCCATCATTTTTAACAAATCTCGAGGTCGAGATTTCTTTTAAGGGGGTGAGGATGTAACACCTCGAAAATTTACGTCCCATAATGTCTTGACACGTGTCATAACCTTTGAACGTGTGAAAGAATGTTCTTGAAGGACTAAAGTTGAAAAACAATGAAACTGTGTAAATATAAGGGTTCAAGACGTTAACAATGAATAAATATACTTTACAATAACCCTACATGATGCTTATAACCTTAAACGAATGGATCATGGACCATACGAAGCGAATTGTGAAAGAAAGTGAGAGATTACAAACTACAGGGGTTAAATGTGTCAACATGTTAAGATATACCTCTGAGTGACCTTTTAGCAAACCCGAAGCTTTGTAACGATAAACTATGCTCACTAGAATGTGTGATAAAAATTTCACCAAGTTTCGATATCGTATGAGAAAATTATGATAGAATTCGTATTCGAAGGGTTAAAAGTGTAAACGTTGAAATTCATGACTTTTCGGGTGATTAAAGGTTATCCAAGGACTTAACAAAGATAATATAAGTCTTGGAGCCCTTATAAATCAATTTAGAGGGCTTATAATGCAAGAATTAAAGTGAAAGCGACGTTTAGGAGGACCGGGGACTGAAAATGCAATAACTGAAAACTTGAAACCTGAAGACAAGTCTCAGGCGGCCCGCGTACGAATTAACAATATCTCAAGCGGGCCGCGTTCCACCTGCAGATGCAAAAACTCTTCACAGTTGCCTGTACAGCCGGTTTAACCGACTTAACTTTCCATTTTTCGATTATAGGGGCTTGTTTGATGCCTTATACTAGCCTAGGGACACTTGGGATGATCCCATAACACTTGTAGACTATGTTTGGCATGATCTTGATCAATCTAAACCCACTATATAAGAACCCACTTTGTGCAAACTTTTGATCATTCATTCTCAATCATCTTCTGGTCATTTCTGGACCACAAGGACCATCCTCAAGCATTCCAAACCGTTCATAGGACTTGTGTAAGTATCCTCAACCTTCCTTGTTTAAGTTTTGATTAGTTTATAGCCTAGAAGTCAAACCGTCGTAATTACGGTTTGACTTAACGATTAATCTCTAACGGTCCAGCGATTAGGCAAACTTAAGATAGTTATAAGTTGGTATTTATGTGGTCTTTAAACCCTTAAAAGGGCACCCACTGATACCTGTTCTAACTAGGTCGTTTGTCGAGTCAAAGAAGATTAGAAAAAGTCAACAGAATTGTAAACTTGGATTTAACGCATAATTAGCGATGTAAAAGGCGTATAATCTATTTTATCATTCATATAACCTGTTAATAAGTATAAGAACTTGTCTAAGCTTGTTTGATTCGACAACTTTCTGTTTTGAACCGATTCGGAACCTAAAGACGCAAAAGTTTGACTTTTGCTTTGACCTCAGTTCTGACCCGGTTTAGATAGGTTTAGGCATGCCTTAAAGTTCCATTAGGACCTAGTTACATGTTGGTAAAACCCTCTGTGTTTATACCACTTGGAACCTCGATTGTCCGACGTTTCCGTTAATTGCTTAAATAGTGACCATAATGCCCTTATGACCATACAACGAGAATTTTGGAAATGTGAAAGTACAATAATCTTTGTTACTGATTATAAAACATGTCCCTAAATTTTCACATCAGTCGGAGGTCTAGATTAGGAGTTATGCTTAATGACGTAATTATAACGATTCTTAGTAATTAATCGGCGTCATTAGCGTAAAGCCTATCTAAACCCCATTTTTGACACCAAACCTTTTATCCACTGATGTAATATAATATTTTGGGATTTTTGAAGATTTTTAATTATTTTTAAACTGATCATAAGCTAGGATTATCGCCTTAATTCGGTAAATACCGAATATGCCCTTTTCGGCCATAAAATGAGTTTTACAAATCCTTTTGACACCAATCCAATTGCTACTGATTTCAAATAATAAATGGAGTAGTTTGAACCTTGTAAACTGACCTGGAAACTCAGAATACTATTTTAACCCGTAACTCGCTTAAACTGGCGTTATACGCGTATTAAGCGCATAGTAAGGGTTTAAAACCATTTTGCCACATAGGACTTAACACCAACTGATATACCAAGTTAAAATAAACTATTTTACTGATTTATTCAGACCCGGATCACAGAAGCTTAATTGATCCCTTATATAATCTTTAAAATGACCAAAATACCCCTAAGGGGCTTAATATGAGATTAAACTCGTTTTGGGCATAATGGAAGGTATCCTACTGATATCATAACATATTTAAGGCATGTTAACTTAGGAAACCTGTTTAGGACTCTTATGGTTACCCGTTACGCTTCATACGCGTTCGGTTCGGTTTATGTAACTAGTTTACATAAATTAGCCGAAACGGGTCAAACCTTATCGGTTTTATCTCAAAATCCAGAATGTGTATAATATACCCATATTATACAAGTCTCCGAACTTGTCGGGTCTAAATCACATTCTATTCCAGTCTTCGCCTTATCATGCGTTTGAACCGTATCTTTATCTCGAAAACTAATCGGTCTAAGTCAAGGCTTAATTTTAAGACCCGTTAGGATTCTAATAGGTTATTAAAAATCTTCGTTCCAGATTTAGGAGCCCAGTAAAAGCTATCTGTACTTGCTGATTTGATAGGGCTGGGATTGAAGTTATATTTAGCTCAAGTAAATACTTTTAACTTATTTCCCTATACGGGCTTGGGGTACGGTATATAAAATACCGCTTGGTCGGACATTGAATCTTTAATTGTATGATGGTTAAAGTATTGAGATGTTTCGTTTAAATTGTTTTGTTTGCTTAAAGCCTTTGGGGGTTAATGACCGTGTCTCGGATATCCCTGGCATCATTTTACGAAATGGCCACGACCTTAGCACTCAGGTGTAGGCGTACACCTGTCAGTGTCTCATTTAAATAAAGTGGTGTGTCTATTGATCTTTAACCCGGCTCGATCCGGGCTACTGAACGCATAAGGAACATGTAAATCCTTTACAAGTTTATATATTTAAATAAGCATCCCAAGTTATAAAATATTATTTGTGCCATGTGCATGCAAATCAAATTTTTTTAAAACCCTTTTCAAAATGAGTCAGTTGATTGTATTTACCAGTGTAAAATGACGTATTTTCCAAAAAGGCTAAGTGCAGGTACTAATCGGAATCGGCTGGCTACTCCTAGCATCATTAAAGAGTCTCGCAAGCTTAGATGCCTAAAGTCTGTTGAACAGTGTTATTTTATTTTCGATCCGCCTGTGGATCCTTTACTTCCGTTGTAATACTTTGATGTTACATTGTTTCGAATTTTAATATATTTATCCTTTTGCTTCCGCTGTGCATTTATATATTGTGTTGTTTGACTATGATGTTGCCAACCACGTCACGTTACTCCCCTACCGGGCCCACCGGTAAAGTGTGGAAATATTGGGGTGTGACATGAGGTGTACCCGGCATGGTAAATTGGTTCACTATCCCATGTTCTTTACAAAAATTAAAGAAAGGACCAGGAGCTTGACCAATGTCTGTATGTCGACAATAATACTCACCCCCTCTATCTGATCTCACTACCTTTATCTTACGGCTAAGTTGGTTTTCAACTTCAGCCTTAAAAGTTTTAAACATTTCAAGTGATTCAGATTTTTCTTTAATCAAATACAGGTACATGTACCGAGAATAATCATCTATGAAAGTAATAAAAGACGTATGGCTAGTAATGCCAGGTGGAAAAGGTCCACAAATATCAGTGTGTATGAGTTCTAATAATCCAGAACTCCTTGTGGCACCCTTTTTATTTTTATTCGTCTTTTTCCCTTTAATGCATTCAACACATGTTCCAAAATCGCTAAAATCAAGATCTGGTAATTCACCATCCTTCACGAGTCTTATCATTCTGTCTCGTGAGATGTGGCCTAAACGTCGATGCCACAATTTAGATGATGTTTCTAAATCATGTTTTCGTTTGTTGATTTTCTCATTTACGTTATATGACAACAAAGATTTCGAAAAGCTATCATCTAGTTCTAACTTATAGAGATTTCCATCCAGATAACCACAACCAAGAACTTGGGAGTTTAAACTAATAGTCACCTTTCCATGCCCATGTAAAACTTCACAACCATCATTGTCTAACTTTGATAGTGATACTAAATTCCGAGTAATTTTCAGTACATATAATGTATCATAAAGTTTAATACAATGAACATTTTTCATAATAAGTTGCATGGTTCCTATGGCCTCAACTTCAAGTTCTTCCCCTCCTCCCGTTCTAAGTGTTCTTTGGTTTCTTTCCAGCCTCTGGATTGTAAGGAATCCCTGTGTGGAATTGGTAACATGAACCATTGAACCAGAGTCAACCCACCATGTGTTAATTGGTACATTAATATTAAAGGATTCAATTATCATAAATGCATAAGTACCTTTCTTAGCCAACCATTCCTTGAATTTTGAACAATCTCGTTGCAAGTGCCCTTTGTTATGGCAGAACTTGCAACGAGACTGTCCCTTGGAGACATTAGGGCTGGAAACAGTATTTGAATTCGCTTTCTGGACTTTGGAACTTTCCCCTTTAAAATTTCCCTTCCTTTTCACTGACTTAGTGGTAGCGATATAAGCAACTTCTGGTTGTTCTAGTTTCAAACGTTCCTCCTCCTGCAAACACATTGCTATCAACTCACTCATTGACCATTTGTCTTTCTGAGTGTTATAGTTGATCTTAAAAGCATTAAAACGTGCAGGAAGAGAAGTCATGATGAAGTGCACTAGAAAATCGTCGCTTATTTCCATGTCTAATCCCTTTAATTTATGGACCATGTCGCTCATCATCATTATGTGCTCACGCACACCACTAGTCCCTTCATATTTTGTGGTAAGCATCTTCAAAATTAGAGAACTCGCATGTGCTTTAGAAGATCCCTTGAATTGCTCCTCAACTGAATTCAGATATTCTTTAGCATTCTCTGAATCAGGTATAGCTCCCCTTGTCACACCCCAACCGATGGCGGAATCATCGGGGCATGGCACTGAGCGAAACAGATTGTCCAGAAGTTTCCATAACAATTATCATTACCATTCAATTTAAAGTAACATGTCCCATACCATGTCTTAAATAGTAAACAAATTATTACAGATAAAGTCTAGGCAAGAAATTCTATTCCGACAACTCAGATTTATACATAGATATTTTATTTATTGGTTTCTATGACCTCTTTTCCTAGCTTCGATTTCATCACAGCGCAGTGAGCATCCTAGACCTTTCCTAGCCTCGATTTCACAGTGAGCTAGGCATACAAACAACTTAAGCACCTGTCAAATACGTTAAAATAAAGTCAATACATATAATGTAAAGGTGAGCATACAAGTTTGATAGTAGCATATAGAGTTCGAATTCGTTTACGCGTAACCAGCACGTACACATAGTGAAATGAAGCACGTTAGTTATCGACATAGATCCATCGATACCAATGACTACGAGTTGACTGCCCGGGGCAGTTTGCAATACATGGTTACCACCGTAATCCATGCAAGTAATTGTCCTTAACAACCCCCGTGTGAACGGGTGCTGAGTCCAAACTATAGTACTATCGTTGCTAAGGCAGGTAGACAGCATTCCATGTGTAAACATAACAAACAAGCATTCATGAGCCACGTATAACATGCATTAACGGTTAGCATTCAAATAGTATTGAGTAGTGTGTTTGATGTGATTTGAATAGTTGTAACGTATGTAACACCCAAAAGTGCATAAAGCAAAAGGGGATCCAGTATACTCACAGCGGTTGATGGATTGAAGGGGGCGCTTAGCGAGTAAAGTTAGCCTGAATGGATTGATAGCATAACGATAAGTGACACGTAAAACGATACAAAGTGTGAATGGGTCGGATAGCGGTTTGGTCGGATGGTAATCCGATCGGACGGCTTGTTGGTGCGGATGGCAATCCGTTCGGATGGTCATCCGGTCGGACGGTAGTCCGGTCGGACGACTATTCAAGTGGATTGTTTCTTCCTATGGCATTAATGTGTTTGTGTATGATGGTTTGCCTTTTGAAGTTTTCGTTGTAGCATTTTGAAAACATTGAGTTATCTCTATCCATCAAGTCGGTTGATCGGATAGTCAATCGTGCAGACAACAATCCGTTCGGATGGTCATCCGGTCGGACGGTAGTCCGGTCGGACGGCGACCTTAGTGATGAGGTTACTTAGTGGAAACAATTCATAGCAGGAGTGTCACTCGGTCGAATGTCCATTCGACCAGGTGGCAACCCTGTTAGTGAACATGTTGAAAATTGTTTAAGTCTTTAAAGTCCTAGTATCTCATGATCCGAAGAGTAATCCGGTCGGATGGTAGTCCGATCGGATAGCAATCCGTTCAATACTCAGACTTCTGATAAAGTTGACTAAGTGTGGGACCCAAAGTGTGATCTGTTCGGATGGCAATCCGTTCGGGTAGTCTATCCGGTCGGACGACAATTCGTTCGGACAGCAATCCGTTCGTCTTACACTTGGTCGTTTTGATTACTTGTCGTTTTATCGAGACATTTTGATAACGCTTTAACCAACAGAACCCCATCTCGACCCAAGTGACCAAACCGACCAGGAATCACCCTAGTTCGGCCTGTTAACCGGTTCAAGACAGTTGTTCTTGTTTAACCCGAAATCGGTAGTCTCGTGAGTAGAATTCAGATCTCGAACTAGTACACACTAGGAATGGGTAGGAGACTAGAACAAGGTCCGATTCTATCGATTTTGAGTGCATTGAGTGTAAAAGAGTTGAAAGAAAGTTAGAAACCATCTTCCAATCCTTTTCACCATGAATGAGTCTAGATCTAGGCTAGATCTTTGTTCATTTGTGTGGAAATCGGTTAGATCCGAGTTGTTCTTGTTGGGTTGAGGCCAAAACAAGAAGTTCTTCAAGAACTCTTGATGACATCATCCTAGAACACCTCAAATCTAGTGATTTCACTGTTAAAAGTTAAGATTCAAAAGATAGAAAGGTGTAGGAGTGCGTGTAGATCAAGAAAGTACAAGATTTAGGACGAGATCTTACCTGGATTGAGAGAAATCGAAGAAAAGGTGGAGAGCACGAGCTGTTCAGACAGAAGATTTCCAAAAGAGGAAAGGGCTGTCTGGTCGGATGGCACACCGCCCGGATGACTGTCCGGTGGATGACATCTCGGTCGGATGGCACCTGACACCCATGACCAAGTGGCTATCCAGTCGGATGGCTATCCGGCCGGATGGCACTTGGTTTGTGTGTTTGACGCGACGATTTTTGCTGATTCGATTTCGGCTACGATCGATGCGATACGATAGAGTTTCCTATTCAAATTACTTTTTGTCCCAACCACTCATATCTCGCACTATCCCTTCTCCACTAATTATCATAGTTCGATTGTGATTCGAGTTCGATGTCGATTGAGTTCGATTGCATTTCGAGTTCGATTTCGATTCCACACATAACATAAATGAACATGCACAAGTAACACATAAGGCACACACACACGTATAACAACAATTAAAATACGTAGTTCGAGTTGCGATTCGATTCGATGTCGATTAGATTAGCATAGTTTGATTATCGTTTCGTTAACTTTATCGCATTGTTACTTCCTATAGTTCACAGTCGTAAGTCGATTGAATAGCGATTAACATACGTCGTTTTATTGTAATTATTGACACTTACTCCACATAATACAACTAAATTAAACACATAAAAGACATTAACTATAAGTTAAGTTGCGCGAAATTGGTCGTTGACTTTGACCTTGACTTTGACTTCTGGAAAACACGGGGTGTTACAGCCTCCCCTTGTTTAGGGAATTTCGTCCCGAAATTAAGCTGAAAGTTGTACAACACCGTGAATCACGTGGAGAACTTTCTCTTTCTAGACTCTCTCCTTAAACAACTGCGGGTACTTCGCCTTCATGTCGTTTTCGAGTTCCCAAATGAACTCTGCGCCTCGTTTGCCTTCCCATCGAACTTTCATGATAGGAATGCGCGAGCGTCTGAGCTGCTTGGTTTGGCGATCCATGATTTCGAAAGGCTTCTCCACGAAGTGTAATGTTTCGTTCAATTGCAGGTCATCGAGAGGTACAATTAGATCATGCTCCGCCAGGCACTTTCGGAGGTTCGAAATGTGGAAATTCGGGTGGACGTTACTAAGTTCCTCCGGTAGTTCGAGTCTGTAGGCGACTTTTTCGAACCTTTCTAGAATCTTAAAAGGTCCAACATATCGTGGCGCGAGCTTTCCTTTCTTGCCGAATCGGACTACACCCTTCCAAGGCGATACCTTTAGGAGTACGTAGTCACCAACGTCAAATTCAAGGGGATTGCGTGTCACACCCCGATATTTCCACGTTTCACCGGTGGGCCCGGTAGGGGAGTATCGTGACGTAGTTGATATCATTATATGCACAACGGAAGCAAAAGATAAATATATTACAATCCGAATATAAAGTAATATCAAGTATTACAACGGATAGTAAAGGATCCACAGGCAGATCTTAAAAATTAAACATTGTTCAACAGACTTTAACATCTAAAGCTTGCGAGACTTGATTATTGATGCCTGGAGTAGCCAGCCCATTACGTATAGTACCTGCATTTAGCCTTTTGGAAAATACGTCAGTTTACACTGGTAAATACTATCAACTGACTCATTTTGAAAATGATTAAATAAAATTGATTCGAGTGCAAACGGCACAAAATATCTTTTATAACTTGGGATAGTTATTTAAATATATAATCTCGTAAAAGAATTACATGTTCCTTATGCGTTCAGTAGCCCGGATCGTGCCGGGTTAAAGATCAATAGACACACCACATAATCTATTTATGCACTGATGAGTGTACGCCTACACTCCGCGCTTAGGTCGTGGCCATTTCGTAAAATGATGCCAAGGATATCCGGGACATGGTCATTAACCCCCCAAAGGCTTTAAGTAAACAAAACAATTTAAACGGGCCGATCAAATTTCAATTAACCACCATACGATGGAAGATTTAATGCCCGACCAAGCGGTATTTTATATACCGTACCCCAAGCCCGTATAGGGAAAATAAGTTAAAAGTATTTACCTGAGCTAAATATAAATTCAATCCCAGCCGTATATCAAATCAACAAGTACAGATAGCTTTTACTGGGCTCCTAATCTGGAACGAAGGTTTTTAATAACCTATTAGAATTCTAACGGGTCTTTAATTAAGCCTTGACTTAGCCGGTTAGTTTTCAAAAGGAAGATACAGTTCAAACGCGTGATTAAGCGAAAACCGGAATAGAATGTGGTTTAGACCCGACAAGTTTGAAGACTTGTCTTATATGGGTAATCTGAACACATTCTGGATTTTGAGATAAAACCGATAAGGTTTGACCCGTTTCGGCCAATTTATGCAAACTAGTTACATAACCCGAACCGAACGCGCCAGAGGCGTAACGGGTAATCATGAGAGCCATATACAGGTTTCCTAAGTTAATATGCCTCAAATATGTTGTGACATCAGTAAGATATCTTTTATTATGTCCAAAACGAGTTTAATCTCAATATAAGCCTCGAAGGGGTATTTTGGTCATTTACCTAAGGCATATATACTACCTGTCATACAACTAATTAAACGTCGTGACCATAAGGTATAACCTCGAAAGGTTATTCCCTATATACTATGGTCACCTAATGTGTTTGGTCGGATCCTAATGATCGACCAAACGGGCCGGGTTCGAAAGTATAAGCGATTGTTTAGATCGCTTACCTTACGACCCTATATAAGCACAAAACTAAAAGTGACAAGCTAAGCATGTTAAAACATGCTTAACTAAGTTTAGAAAACAGGTTTGGTATCAAAACAACGGTTTTGATACCTAAGAGTAGTTTAGTTACAAAATACGCAAGAATACGCATTTTGGCCGAAACTACGACTCGTCACCGAGCCTAGATAACGTGGTAATCAGTAGGTATAGTCACTAGGGACTATAACCATCGTGATTACTCTCACGTTATGAAGTTCAAATGAACTTCGCATTGACCATAAACTGGTCAATGCAGAAAGTCAAACAAAGTTTGACTTCAACGCTAAAACGAATAAAAGAAAGAAGGAACACTTACAAAGGGTCCCCGAAAGCTAATCTTGATCCAAGTAACTCAGGTATGAAGCAATGGCTTCAACGTAGAGCATTCTTAGATCAGGTTTGTGGGTTTTGTAAGTGAATGGGTTGGGTATTTATAGTGAATGGACAACCGTTAGGATCGTTCTTCGAATACCGTGCCTTGATCTTGTCCCTACACTTGTTGGTAACTAAGGTAACTCAAATTGGCCCCCCAACATCAGGGATTAACATGTGGCATTGGCCTTTGGGGTGTTTAGTCGCTGTTACAACTGATTAAACAACTTTTTCTGGTCTGAAAGGGCCTCCCGTGACGCCAAAGGGGCTAGGTGTCACGCTAAGGTCCTTCTGATCAGCAAACAGTTTTCAAAGCTTCCATTTCAGTCCCCGTTCTGTATTAAGGCCATTTCCGACATGTTTAAGGCTCGTTAAGCCAACGTTAAGGCCCTAAAATGTTGCCTAAATATTGTGGACATGAAACATGCTCAAAAATATGCCGGATGTCGATTCGTTTGGTCGTACGATCGCGATGTTCGCTTAATTACGACGGCATGCCCATAAGCGCGAAAAACGATCCAAATTGCGTGATGAATGGATTTTTCTTATGCCAAACACTAAAATAAAATATTTTAGTGCTTACATAAATTTTTGGAAGTCCGGGTGTATTCAGAACGTAAGTTATGCGCGAAAATGCAAACTTATGCACTTTTTGACGCTTTTAGTCCCTGATCCTTCTACACTTGATCTTAACATGATTTCTTGCACTTTGAGCCCTCTAACTTGACTTTTAAGGGCCTTAAGACATAACCAAACTCTGTTAAGTCCTTGGGTAACTTTATGGTTACCCGAAAAGTCATAAATTTCAATGTTGACGCTTTTAACCCCTCGTATATGAATATTGTCATAACTTTCTCATATCATAGCGAAACTTGGTGAAATTTTTATAATGTATTCTAGTGAGCGTAATTGATCGTTACAAAGCTTCGGGTTTGCTAAAAGGTCACTCAGAGGTATACTTTAAACATGCTGACACATTTAACCCCTGTAGTTTGTAATCTCTCACTTTCTTTCACAATTAGCTTCGTATGATCCATGAATCATTCGTTTAAGGGTATAAACATCATGTAGGGATATTGTAGGGTATATTTATCCATTGTTGACATTTTGAACCCTTATATTCACATATTTTCCATGTTTGTCAACTTTAGTCCTTCTAGAGTATTCTTTCACACGCTCAAAGCATATGACACGTGTCAATACATTATAGGACGTGAATTTTCGAGGTGTTACATTGCGTCGTTTATCGGCATTACTTTTCTGTCGGTTCCAAGCTTTTACCAGGTTGTCTCGAATTTGGAAAATTTTGTCTGTCGTTTCTTGTAATAACTCAGGACCGGTTAATTGCGAATGACCGATCTCGTGCCACACAATAGGCGATTGACATCTTCTTCCGTATAAAGCCTCGAATGGTGCCATTTGGATGCTTGCATGATAGTTGTTGTTATACGAGAATTCGACTAATGGCAAGTATTTATCCCAATTACCACCGAAGTCTATGACACACGAACGAAGCATGTCTTCAAGAGTACGAATTGTTCTTTCAGTCTGACCGTCGGTTTGAGGGTGGAATGCGGTACTTAGATTTAGCGATGTACCGAGTGCCGTTTTAAACGTTTCCCACAGTCGCGAAGTAAAGCGAGCATCACGATCAGAGATGATGTCACGGGGTGTCCCATGATTACAAATGATCTCGTCGGTGTAGATTCGGGCTAATCGTTCTACCTTGTAGTCTTCCCGTATTGGCAAAAAGTGAGCTGATTTAGTCAATCGGTCAACCACAACCCAAATGCTTTCGTGACCTGATGACGTGTATGGTAGCTTGGTTATAAAGTCCATAGCTATACTCTCCCACTTCCACATGGGGATCGGTGGTTGCTCGAGTAAGCCAGAGGGTCTTTGATGTTCAGCCTTTACTCTTGCATAAGTTAGGCATTTTCCAACGTAGAGGGCAGTATCCCTTTTCATGCCGGGCCACCAGTATTTGTAGCGAAGATCCTGGTACATTTTGTCGGCACCGGGATTAATAGAATACCGGGATTTGTGGGCTTCGTCCATCAAGATCTGTCGTAAATTGGTCCGTTTGGGAATCCAAATTCGGTCCAGAAAGTGGAATATCCCATTTGATTTGCTCACAAGCTGGGCTCCATCGTGGTAGATTCTTTCCTTCTTCAGAGTGCGTTCATTAAAACATGCATGCTGAGCTTCGCGGATGAGGGTCTCGAGGTCGTGTTGGGCTTGAACATTACGAGTGCTAAGCAGATAACTCCGTCTGCTGAGTGCGTCGGAAACAACATTTGCTTTGCCTGGGTGATAACGGATCTCACAGTCGTAATCGTTGAGAAGTTCTACCCATCGGCGTTGACGCATGTTAAGTTCCTTCTGATTAAAGATATGTTGTAGGCTCCTATGATCGGTGAAGATCGTACACTTGGTACCATACAGGTAGTGTTGCTAAATCTTTAATGCAAAAACAACTGCGCCTAGCTCGAGATCATGGGTTATATAGTTCTTCTCGTGGATTTTGAGCTGACGAGACGCGTAAGCTATAACCTTGTCCCGCTGCATAAGGACACAACCAAGACCAAGGTTGGAAGCATCACAATAGACAATGAAATCATTGTTTCCGTCGGGCAATATGAGAACAGGATCATTGCAAAGCTTATGCTTAAGGGTTCGAAAGGCAGACTCTTATTCAGTTCCCCAAAAAAAAGGCTTGTTTTTATGCGTAAGAGCGGTAAGTGGTACAGCGATCTTTGAGGATCCTTCGATAAATCGTCGGTAATAGCCCGCTAGTCCGAGAAAAGAACGAACTTCAGACGGGTTCTTAGGCGTAATCCAACTCGTAACAGCTTCAATCTTCGCAGGATCGATGTGGATACCTTGACTATTAACAATGTAACCCAGGAACTGAACTTCCTCCAACCAGAATTCACACTTGGAGAACTTGGCATAGAGTTGGTTCCCCTGGAGTAGCTCGAGAACCAAACGTAGATGTTGCGCGTGTTTGGTTTTCGATTTGGAATAGATCAAGACGTCGTCGATGAATACAATGACGAAACAGTCAAGATATGGTTTACACACGCGATTCATCAGATCCATAAAAACCGCAGGTGCGTTGGTTAAACCAAAAGGCATAACAACGAATTCGTAATGGCCGTATCAAGTGCGAAACGCGGTTTTGGGTATATCCTCCTCTTGAATGCGTAGTTGGTGATAGCCTGAACGTAGATCGATATTCTAGAAGCACGTAGCACCTTGTAGCTGATCAAATAAATCATCATTGCGGGGTAGGGGATACCGGTTCTTGATAGTTAACTTATTCAATTCCCGATAGTCGATGCACATCCTGAACGACCCATCCTTCTTTTTGACGAAAAGGATCGGCGTGCCCCAAGGAGAGGTGCTCGGGCGAATGAAACCTTTCTCAAGTAATTCCTGGAGTTGGTTTGAGAGTTCGCGCATTTCGGATGGCGCGAGTTGGTAGGGAGCTTTGGCAATATGGTTGGCTCCAGGAATGAGGTCGATACGAAAGTCGATACCACGACTTGGCGGTAGTCCGGGAAGATCCTCTGGAAAAACATTAGGAAATTCTCGAACCACAGGAACGTCTTTTACTTCCTTCTTCTCTTTCTTTTCCTTCTCCGCTACTACAATGTTAGCGAAGAAAGCCCTGTATTCCTTGCAGAGATACTTGCTAGCTTGAACACATGACATGAGTTGGAGACCTTTCGAAGTAGTATCCCCATATACACACAATAGATCACCATTCGCGAGCGAGAATCAAATCATCTTGTCGAAGCATACAACTTCAACATGGTTTTCGCGAAGAAAGTCCATGCCTACTATGATGTCAAAACTTCCGAGTTGCATCGGAATAAGGTCGATTGGGAAAATGTGATTGTTGAGTTCGAGGGTACAATCACGAAGCACAGAATTAACGGCGACAGTTCTTCCGGTAGCGACTTCAACATCGAATGTCGAGGAGAGTTGGGAGCGTTTACGACTAAGGAGTTTCTCGAATTCGAACGACACAAAGCAATTATCGGCTCCAGTATCAAATAAACACGAAGCATAAATACCATTCACAAGGAACGTACCATTGAACACGTTGTTGTCAGCTTGGGCTTGACACACGTTGATGTTGAAAGTTCGTGCGCATGCTGCTTGTTGTTGCTGTTGCTGCTGGTGTTGCTGGTGCTGTTGCTGGTGTTGTTGCTGCTGCTGGGGCTCTTGTTTCACAACACTGTTTGGGCACATGTTGGCAAAATGATTAGGATCGCCACATGCGAAGCAGGCTCTGGCGTTGACCGCGGGTGCCGGAGGAGCTTGTTGACCCTGCGGGGCAGTGAGTAGAGCTTGATGAGCAGGAGCTTGTCGAATACGGCAGTTGGTAGTGAAGTGTCCATACATGTTGCAATGAGCACAGAATCACCAAGCAATGGCAGTCGGGTGATGGTAGGTACAAGTAGGGCAGAGCAGATGTGGCCCAGTGTATGCACGCTTTGCAGGAGGTGCATTTGCCACAGGCGCCACTACTTGACGCTGTTGGGCTGGTACAGCTTGAATTGGTGCAGCAGTGATCACACAGTTCTTGTTGCTGGAGCTGTTCTTTCTCTTGTTCTTCCTCTTGTTGCTCGATGAGGTGGTGGTTTCAGCAGTTGGTGCGTTGTTGGTAGCTTGATGCAGGTGCTTTGAAGTTTTATCCAAAACACCACCCTTGACCCGTTTGTCATTGATTTCAGCAGCCAGTAGATAAGTCTCTTCGATCGTCGTAGTCTTAGCCGCTTGCACGAAATCGACAACGCAGTCAGATAGGGCTCAGATATACTTCTTGATTGCCATGTCTGGAGTCTTGACCTGATCGGGACAAATGATGCTGAGCTGTTTGAAGCGAGCAGTGAGTGCAGCATTTTCACCATCCTTTTGTTGTATGTGCCAAAATTCATCCTCTAGCTTTTGACGTTCATGAGGAGGGCATAATTCCTCCAGCATGACCTCCTTGAGCTCGTCCCACGACAGACCGTAGGCTGCATCGTTCCCTCTCTTGTTCCTCTCGACCGTCCACCAGTCTAGTGCACAGGACTGGAAAATGCCGGTAGCATTCAGAGTTCGGAGGTCATCGGGGCAACCACTCTGCCGTAGAGTGACCTCAATGGAATCAAACCAGTGGAATAGTGCAGTAGGACCTCCCTCGCCAGTGAATTCTTTTGGCCCACACGACTTGAATTGCTTGAAATTGAAGGCTTTGGTAGCAGCTTTAGGAGCTTCGGTTCTTGACTCCTCAGATGACTTGCTGACGTTCTCGTAGACATCACTCACAGCCTTTGCTATACTTTTAGCGATGATGGCAGCAAGGCGTTTGTCTCTCTTTTCTTGACGAGAAAGTAAGGAATGACGGGATCCAGATGACATTGTCTGCAACAGACATCGTCACAGGACTCAACACATTGTATTCGAATCTCACCTCACACGTCTACTACTTACTAAAGCTTAGGAACACGCAATGTAACATGTATTACATAAACACATAGGCACAAAATCACGGATTCATATAAACACAGAAGCACATAAGCACATAGGGCACAGAATCACAGAAGCACCTAATCATGTAGTCGCAAGAGGCAGTTAGAATACAGAAACCTATCATTCACAGTTCGCGAGTGTCCGAGTATAGCGTTCGCGTTTGATATATCGAGCGTAGCATAAGGTCGTCCATAATTTAACGACTTGTTAACGTTTCGAGATAGAAATGCAGTGCGAGTTGTATGTGTCGATCGAAGTGAAAGCAAAAATCGAGTAAATCTCCAAAATTTAAACACATAAACAGGTAAACACATATATAAGCACATAAAATCGATGAATCATCAGAGTCGGCAGTTGCGGGCTCAGAATCAAAACACATAAAATTCGAGATGAAGATTGTCTGCGGCTAGTAGACTTCGACTAACCAAAGTGATTCAACTATTCGCAAGGACCCGTTGTGCACATTTGACCTTCAGGACTTATGCCTTTGCCTCGATTCTTGGGCCTTTGGCACATATCCCGTTAGTCGTATTGTGACTTCAGGTCCTTGGAGTCCGTCGAGACTTTGGTGAGAGTTTGTAAAACCAAGTTGAGTCAGGAATAGCTATCAAGGTTCGGGTTTCACCCCTGACTTAACAACTTTTGCTCCTGAGCTTTAATAAAATAGAGGAGATTATTCATCAAAATATGGATTTCACTCCTGATTTGGCATAATTCTCCTTGTTGGTAGATAAAAATGCGGGTTGGTTTAGCAACTTTAGTCGAGAGTTTGCGGTTTTCACACCTATTCTCGGCTTAGTTACCCTTCCATAGTTGAAAATTCGAGTGCAGTGATAGTGTAGCGAGAATAGCGAGGAATAAGCTCGCACATAGTCCTTACTGGATATGCACAAGTCGGTCTGTTGGTTCCTAACTATAGACTAGGTATCTAAGACATCGACCTGGACTAGGTCGTGTCTTGCCTAATTCCCTATAGTTATGGCTCTGATACCTATCTGTCACACCCCAACCGATGGCGGAATCATCGGGGCATGGCACTGAGCGAAACAGATTGTTCAGAAGTTTCCATAACAATTATCATTACCATTCAATTTAAAGTAACATGTCCCATACCATGTCTCAAATAGTAAACAAATTATTACAGATAAAGTCTAGGCAAGAAATTCTGTTCCGACAACTCAGATTTATACATAGATAGTTTATTTATTGGTTTCTAGGACCTCTTTTCCTAGCTTCGATTTCATCACAGCGCAGTGAGCATCCTAGACCTTTCCTAGCCTCGATTTCACAGTGAGCTAGGCATACAAAAAACTTAAGCACCTGTCACATACGTTAAAATAAAGTCAATACATATAATGTAAAGGTGAGCATACAAGTTTGATAATAGCATATAGAGTTCGAATTCGTTTATGCATAACCAGCACGTACACATAGTGAAATGAAGCACGTTAGTTATCGACATAGATCCAACGATACCAATGACTACGAGTTGACTGCCCGGGGCAGTTCGCAATACATGGTTACCACCGTAATCCATGCAAGTAATTGTCCTTAACAACCCCCGTGTGAACGGGTGCTGAGTCCAAACTATAGTACTATCGTTGCAAAGGCAGGTAGACAACATTCCATGTGTAAACATAACAAACAAGCATTCATGAGCCACGCATAAGATGAATTAACGGTTAGTGTTCAAATAGTATTGAGTAGTGTGTTTGATGTGATTTGAATAGTTGTAACGTATGTAACACCCAAAAGTGCATAAAGCAAAAAGGGATCGAGTATACTCACAGCGGTTGATGGATTGAAGGGAGCGCTTAGCGAGTAAAGTTAGCCTGAATGGATTGATAGCATAACGATAAGTGACGCATAAAACGATACAAAGTGTGAATGGGTCGGATAGCAGTTCGGTCGGATGGTAATCCGATCGGACGACTTGTTGGTGCGGATGGCAATCCGTTCGGATGGTCATCCGATCGGACGGTAGTCCGGTCGGACGGCTATTCGAGTGGATTGTTTCTTCCTATGGGATGAATGTGTTTGTGTATGATGGTTTGCCTTTTGAAGTTTTCGTTGTAGCATTTTGAAAACATTGAAGTATCTCTATCCTTCAAGTCGGTCGATTGGACAGTCAATCGTGCGGACAACAATCCGTTCGGATGGTCATTCGGTCAGACGGCGACCTTAGTGATGAGGTTACTTAGTGGAAACAATTCATAGCAGGAGTGTCACTCGGTCGGATGTCCATTCGACCAGGTGGCAACCCTGTTAGTGAACATGTTGAAAATTGTTTAAGTCTTTAAAGTCCTAGTATCTCATGATCCGAAGAGTAATCCGATCGGATGGTAGTCCGATCGGATAGCAATCCGTTCAATACTCAGACTTCTGATAAAGTTGACTAAGTGTGGGACCCAAAGTGTGATCCGTTCGGATGGCAATCCGTTCGGGTAGTATATCCGGTCAGACGGCAATTTGTTCGGACGGCACTCCGTTCGTCTTACACTTGGTCATTTTGATTACCTGTCGTTTTATCGAGACATTTTGATAACGCTTTAAACAACAGAACCCCATCTCGACCCAAGTGACCAAACCGACCAGGAATCACCCTAGTTCGGCCTGTTAACCGGTTCAAGACGGTTGTTTTTGTTTAACCCGGAATCGGTAGTCTCGTGAGTAGAATTCAGATCTCGAACTAGTACACACTAGGAATGGGTAGGAGACTAGAACAAGGTCCGATTCTATCGATTTTGAGTGCATTGAGTGTAAAAGAGTTGAAAGAAGGTTAGAAACCATCTTCCAATCCTTTTCACCATGAATGAGTCTAGATCTAGGCTAGATCTTTGTTCATTTGTGTGGAAATCGGTTAGATCCGAGTTGTTCTTGGTGGGTTGAGGCCAAAACAAGAAGTTCTTCAAGAACTCTTGATGACATCATCCTAGAACACCTCAAATCTAGTGATTTCACTATTAAAAGTTAAGATTCAAAAGATAGAAAGGTGTAGGAGTGCGTGTAGATCAAGAAAGTACAAGATTTAGGACGAGATCTTACCTGGATTGAGAGAAATCGAAGAAAGGTGGAGAGCACGAGCTGTTCGGACAGAAGATTTCCAAAAGTGGAAATGATGACAATGACAGGGGTATTTATAGGATTCCAAAAGAGGAAAGGGCTGTCCGGTCGGATGGCACACAGCCCGAATGACTGTCCGGTCGGATGGCACCTGACACCCATGACCAAGTGGCTATCCGGTCGGATGGCTATCCGGCCGGATGGCACTTGGTTTATGTGTTTGACGCGACGATTTTTGCTGATTCGATTTCGGTTGCGATCGATGCGATACGATAGAGTTTCCTATTCAAATTACTTTTTGTCCCAACCACTCATATCTCGCACTATCCCTTCTCCACTAATTATCATAGTTCGATTGTGATTCGAGTTCGATGTCGATTGAGTTCGATTGCATTTCGAGTTCGATTTCGATTCCACACATAACATAAATGAACATGCACAAGTAACACATAAGGCACACACACGTATAACAACAATTAAAACAATTAAAATACGTAGTTCGAGTTGCGATTCAATTCGATGTCGATTGGATTAGCATAGTTTGATTATCGTTTCGTTAACTTTATCGCGTTGTTACTTCCTATAGTTCACAGTCGTAAGTCGATTGAATAGCGATTAACATACGTCGGTTTATTGTAATTATTGACATTTACTCCACATAATACAGCTAAATTAAACACATAAAAGACATTAACTATAAGTCAAGTTGCGCGAAATCGGTCGTTGACTTTGACCTTGACTTTGACTTTGACTTCTCGAAAACACGGGGTGTTACACCCCTAATGGCACTTGAGATGGAATTCTTGATAACCATAAGAGACATTCTGTTAGACCTTTCCCACTTTTCATGCTCTATTTTCTGATCTGTAGTGCTTTCAGCAGTCAGAGCAGCAGGAGGGTCATGCCTTAGGGCATAATCAAGATCCACCATACCAAGAGTAAGTTTAACCGTATCCCTCCATGTGGCAAAGTTTGCCCCAATCAATAATTCAATTCCAAGGCTAGGGCTAAAAGTGGATGCTAGATCAATACAAACAGAAGAGTTGGAGTAATCTATTTAGGGGTAATCAAGCGAGGCAGACAATGATAAGTACATTGAAGATAAAATCTATTATAACACCAAAATAATAGATTGACTAAGATTCTATCTGAATTTTGGCTTCGCTTTGGCTTTGACCAAAATTCAGACATTATGAACACAAATAAAATGTTGTCTTGATGTTTTACATAAACCTTGGCTTCGCTTTGGCTTTGACCAAAATTTATGTATTATAAACATACCATAATAGACTGATTTATTGTCTTACATGAATTTTGGCTTCGCTTTGACCAAAATTCATGTATTGTGAATGTACGTAAATGATAGAGACTATCTTAGTGTTCTATGTGAAATTTGGCTTCGCTTTGCTTTGGCTTTGACCAAAATTCACATATTATGAACATATATTATAAATGGACTGTCTTAATGTCCCGTATGAATTTTGGCTTCGCTTTGGCTTTGACCAAAATTCATATACGATGAACGTAAAAATAAAGCACATAAATATACCATAACACCTTTGGGCAAGAAATGATATATCTATGTAATTAGGCTTATAATTATTATATATATATATATGATTAGACAATTTGCCTTTAGGTTTATCATCTAATTATTTATTGAAACTACTATTTGAATTTTTATGTCAAAACTTAAGACATAAATGAAAAAATATTAACAAAACAGTAAATAAGGATTTGAAAATACGGATTAATATTCCATAGTAAAAGTAATACATTAATATGGATGACATCATTCACATTATTAATTCATCCATAATATATATATAAAAAATATGGATTCTCTAAATAATCTAGCATCAATTTCAACAGTGAATAGTAAGAAAATGCCAAAATAAGATCCATTATGTGATCATGCCTCATTTAATTTCTTGAAATGATTTAGCACCAGTTCCAATGCCATTGAACATGTGCATATTATGAGGATATTCTAAAAAAAACGATTCATATGCAATAACCCATAAAGCAATTTTTATTTATATTAAAACTGGATTGCAATCCATTTAAGTGTTATTATAGATCGATTTTTTCAAGATTAACTTTTACATAAAGTTGCATCGATCATCAAAACAGTTTCATGTAAGTGGCGCTAATTTTCATTGGACCAGAAAAAACTTATTCATCAAAAAACCCAGTCTACTTATATGATCAAAATGATATAATCAACATCTGCTCTGATACCACATGTTGATTATATCTTTAAACATGGGTCTAAAACATAAAACCCTAATCACGTTTATCAAGCCAAACATGAACATGAACATATATTAGAGGCACTTACATGTTGGAATGGTTATCTTCGCTGATGATGATGAAGCCATGATTCCGTTATGATGCCTTTGGTTGATGGAGACTAAGTGAGAAGACTTGATTGGTGTTTTTTTAGGAGTAGTATTATTCTATGTTGGAATGAATAAAATGACCATCCATTTTATAAGTTACATAAACTCCTTTGACATTCTCATTAAAGGCATCTAAGGGAAATCATAATGGTCCCTTAATTTGTAAATGTTCACAATTACTTCCATCAAGTAATTGTTAGGGACCCGTTATGTCATGTTGGTAAACTTAGCTCAAATGATCCATAGGCCACATTATGGGTTATTTCTTACAAAAAAGACAATGAATCGCACAAAAGACACAATGACACAAATAAAAAAAGACATAATGCCAAATAAAATGACAACGATCTAAAAAAAAAAAATTCTACAAGGTAAAAAACCAAAAGCGAAAACCTAAAATTTAAAATCGTAGAGTTAGACGAAACGGATCCAATGTTTCTAAAATGAGCTCAATCAGAGTTCGTTTGATATCAAATAATGATTCAGTAACTATATCATTATTGGAACTATCATGTAATATAAATTTAATGCGTTAAACATAAAGAGTATAAAATGGTCTTAAATAAGCTTATTTTTAGAGACTTTGTTTTATTTAGGCTCGACTTGATTCGATTCATGCTTTAGCTAGTCGAACTCGAGCGCATCATGAGCGCTCGTTCACCACTGGTACAAACATGTGATTTTCAACAGAAAGTGAAATGACAAGCATTTTCATGATGAAAATGGATTTGGATATAATAAAATAACTAGTGGGTTACAGCCGTGCTTCGCGGCGGGGCGACCCGATTTTTGATCCGATATAGCAGTCGAAAGAGAAAACTTACAAAATAAAGTCGTGGTAAGTACAAAAGTATGTCGACACGTGTTTTACATCGACCGGAAAACTCGATTACAAAAGTACTTAGAAAGTTAAATGGTTGTCAGTGTTAATGCTAAAAGTTGAGAAAATACAAAAAACAAAAAATTATGTCGAAATGTAAGTCAACTTAAGTTTATATCGACATGTAAATGAAAATAAAAACGTAAAAGCCGATTAAAAAGTATTTAGAAAGTTAAGAGGTTGTAAAAGTAATGCTGAAAATTAAAGGTTAAAAGTAAAAAAAAAAAGCAAAAAGACAAAAAGAAAAAAAAAATCACCGACTACAAAAGTATTTAGAAAGTTAAAGGGTTGTCAGTGTGAATACTGAAAGTTGAGAAAACACAAAAAAAAATTATGTCGAAACGTAAATCAACTTAAGTTTATATCGACACGTAAATAAAAATAAAGACGTAAAACTCGGTTAAAAAATATTTAGAAAGTTAAGGAGTCGTAAGAGTTAATACTGAAAGTAAAAGGTTAAAATTAAACAAAAAGATAAAGTCAAAGATCAAAAAAAAAATTACTGTAGCACTATGTTTCAAATTAATACATATCCACCATTTGTGGCCTAGTGGTAGGGTGACTTGGGTTCTCCAATGGAGACTCAAGTTAAATCCCCACTTGTGTCACTTTGGTGTCAGGCTCTATCCTATGCCCACCCGGGTTTTCATCTCACCGTGTATAACGCCAGAGAGTTCTGCTCTTGTGGTGGCACAACGACTGTCAAGTGGCAGTCGGCGGTATGGTTTCCCGGGGGAACGCCCAAGCCAAAAACTCTGAAGCTAGCGTGGGCCCGATTAAGACAACATAGTCTAGCAAGAGTGGGGCAACGGGACTCTTCAATTTGGGGAGTGCGGTAGCCTAATACAAGAAAGTCGTCGTTCCAAATATATATATATATATATATAGGGGAAGGTTCATTGGGGAACACTAAAAAAGTGGGGAACAACGGGGAACCGACTCAAACGAACTCCGATTGGACTCATTCCAGCGGCGTTGGAACCGGGTCGTCGAACCCTAACTAGGATCTCTTAACCCTAAACCATAAATCCTAACCCCTAAACTCTAAACCCTAAAGCTAAAAAATAAGGCTAAAACCTAAGCTAAACCGTAAAATCTAAACTATAAACCCTAAAGGCTAAAGCTAAAACTAAACCCTAACGCTAAACCCTAAAGCTAAACCCTAAACCCTAAAGCTAAATACTAAACCCTAAAGCTAAACCTTATAGCTAAACCCTAAAGCTAAACCCTAACATATTTAGGATTTAGGGGTTACGATTTAGGGTTAAGAGATCCTAGTTAGGGTTCGATGAGCCGATTCCAACGCCGCTGGAATGAGTCCAATTGGAATTCGTTTGAGTCGGTTCCCCACTGTTCCCCACTTTTTTAGTGTTCCCCAATGAACCTCACACTATATATATATATATATAGGATTAAGTTAAAGAGTGAACACTAGTGTAGCTTGCGAACTGAGTGAACTAATCCTGGCCATACACGTGCGTAGATCAATGGCCAGGATTTGATGTTGAAATAAACTAGTGTATTTTACGATTTGATGATGAGATCATGGCCATACACGTGTGTATATCAATGGCTGGGATTTGTTCACTCAGTTCGCAAATACACTAGTGTTCACTCTAGAACCCCACCCTATATATATATATATATAGGTTTAGGTTAACAAACAATATCCCTTATCGTACATTACATACGTCATACGCGATCATCTCAGCCGTCCGATCTTCATCCCAGATTGAAATCGCATGTTGTTTTTTTTGTAACAATTTCGCATGTTGGTTTTTGAACATGCGATTTCATCAAAATTACCACATGCGAAATTGTTACAAAAAACCAACAAGCGATTTCATCAAAATTATCACATGCGAAATTGTTACAAAAACCAACATGCGATTTCATCAAAATTATCACATGCGATTTCATCCATGCTATTTTATAGCATGCTATTATTTATATATATATATATATATATATATATATATATATATATATATATAGGGGATGGATCATGAGAAAACTAGTTTAAATGAGAAAACCAAAAAACTAACCAAAAAGGTTTAAAAAAAACCTAAAAACATACCAAATTTTTTTTTTACAATTTTTTATAAAAAATCGCTACTTTTTATGTATGGAAAAAAAATTTCAAAAAAAAAATTTGTTTTTTGGTTGTACTGCACATGTGCACTAATACATAAAGCTTAAACCACTTAACCCACCCCCTACTGACACCCCCAAAAACCTAAACCCCCCACCCCCCCCCCCCCAAAAAAACCTAAATTCACCCTCCCACCAAAAGCCTAACCCCCCACCCCCCAAAAACCTAAACCCCCCCACCCTTTCGAAAACCTAAAACTAAACCCTAAACATAAACCTGAAAAAAACCTAAACCCCCCCCCCACCCCCACCCCCCAAAAACCTAAATCTCTCTCCCCCCCCCCCCCCCACACACACACACCCAAAAACCTAATCCTAATCCTAAACCTCCAAAAAAACTAACCCTAAAAGCTAAACTAGACTCAAAAGGCTAATTTTAAACATGTAATGCAATTGTAGTACATGTTATATTGCATATGTGCACTACTATAATAATAGTATTGAAAACAAGACGACACCATAAATCTTTTTTTATGTCATAAAAAAATATGCTCGAATATACTTGAATGAAAGATACAAAAATTTGTGATCTTATGGTGCCATTTTTGTTTTAAAATGATAACGTATGGAGAAATGTGAAATGTTTGAAAAGTTATATTTTTTTTTTTCCAATTTTACCCCTCCTTCATTAAAAGTCCCCCCTCCTTCATTAAAAGTCTCCCCCTCCTTTTTAGTGGTTTTTAGTTAGTTTTTTAGTTTTCTCATTTATATCTAGTTTTCTCATGATCCTCTCCCGCCATTCGACTCAAAATTTGTGTGTGTATCATTTTTAATGAAATGACAAGAGACCAACATCAAGAATGCTTGGTCTAAGATCCAAATAGAGGTCATTTTAGTAATTAGAATTGAAATCCAATACCAGTAGTCCATTGTCCAATACTTAAATGTCCATGTGAGTAATTGAGTCAAAATTTCAAATACTAAAATGTGAAGCATCGATCAAAACTTGAGTCTCAACCCGCCATTCGACTCAAAAGTACAAGACCCTAATCAAAACCCCTCTTTGGCCATCGTTATTCGATTTCTCCATCGCCACTCACAAAGACGCCAACTCGCCAGGGTTTTGCTTCAATCGGTTCATTCAATCTCAAACTTCCGATAGAACAAGGGTTTGTTTCAATCGGTCGATGATTTATCTTCCCGCTTAGTTAATCTTGATAAAACTTGTTGAGTTTTTTCATATTCCTTGTTATTTGTTAAATTTTTACTTGTGTTCTATTGGACGAAACTTCAAGGACGAAAACTGCACTTTATTCTAATAACTAGGACTCCCATCGTCACTTTCCTTGTTTGTTCTATGATTCTCGATACTCGCTAGACGCTCGTTCGAAAAATGCTCGGATCGAAAGACGCTCGCTCGACTTTGGCTCGGTTGAAAAACACTTGGTTCAGTTCGGATCGGTTTGTAAACGAACCGAGCACGAGCAAAGGTCTGATCGGTTCGGTTCGGCTCGTGAACAGCCCTACTTGAAACTAACTTCTTGCATGATTTTTAAACGGTTATAATTTTTTTAGACGTTAATATTAAAAAAAAATCTACACAATAAAAACAAATATTTTATTCTCTTTAATTTGAGTATAGCATTACTATAGCATTTTTTAATTATTAAAAATTATCATGTTACATGATTACCAGTTCTGTGTTTGGCGCCACATCACGTAGGGTTCTCTCTAGTGTGTGCGTGGAGAGTGGATATATTGAAACCCCACTTGAGTAAACCATAAAAACCCCTATGTACCAACCACTATTTTATAACAATTTTAGACCATGTAATATACATATATTTTTAGTGAGGAAAGCCAAAAGAAAAATAATCCCAAAAACGTCGAGCATTTTTTAAATACGTTAAAAAATATTTTTTTTCCTAACATAACAAGTGTGTAACAACATTTTTTTCGCTAAATAGTACATAGGTTACATCCAGAACTGAATGTTACATAGGTGTTACATTTGGGTTTTAAGGGATTAGTGCTTTCAAATATATATATAGAGGGCCGCTAGAATGAGAACCACCTCGAGTTATGAGAACCGCGAGAACCACAACGTACGGGGCGAGGTGGACCAAATTTTTTTTTTCAAAAACGTAGATGCATGTATTATAAACACATTCGTAAAAAAAATTAAAAAAAAACGCCGTTCGTGTAGTTTTTTACACCACAAACTTGTGGTGTAAAAAACTACACGAACGGCGTTTTTTTTTTATTTTTTTTACGAATGTGTTTATAATACATGCATCTACGTTTTTTTAAAAAAAAATTGGTCCACCTCGCCCCGGATCAAGTAGTTCTCGCGGTTCTCATAACTCGAGGTGGTTCTCATTCTAGCGGTCCCCTATATATATATATAGGCTAAAGATAAATAGAAAACCACTTTTAGGTAGAAAACCCGGGAAACTCTAAGCTCCCGACATTTTTTTTTTTTTGAAAAAAATAACATATGTAATATACATGTTTTTAAGACATTTGGGCCAAAAAAAATCATAAAAGCGCCGAAGGGTTTTTTTTTTTTTAAAAATAAACAAATTTCAGCAACTTTGCAATGTAACACGTGTTACACAAAAAATGTTGAAATTTGTTTATTTTTAAAAAAAAAATCCTCTCGGCGCTTTTTTGTTTTTTTTTGGCCCAAAAGTCTTAAAAACATGTATATTACATATGTTATTTTTTTCAAAAAAAAAAATGTCGGGAGCTTAGAGTTTCCCGGGTTTTCTAGCTAAAAGTGGTTTTCTATATATCCTTACCCTATATATATATATATATATATATATATATATATATATATAGGAGGGTTCAAGCGAAAACTCATTTTTTTGTGAAAACTTGAAAACTAATTAAAAAAGCCTAAAAAAGATACCAAATTTCTTTTTATAAATTTTTGCTACTTCTTATATATATAATTTTTTTAAAAAAAAAAAAAAAAAAATTTGGTGCACATGTGTAGTACAAGTTTTTTTTTTTTATTTTGAAATTATATATATATATATATATATATATATATATATATATGAAGTAGCGAAAATTTGTAAAAAAAAATTGGCATTTTTTATGCCTTTTTAGTTAAGTTTTCATAATAAATAGTGGTTTTTAATTGAACCCTCACATGTATATATATATATATATATATATATATAGGTAAAGAGTACTGTACAAATCTCCTTATCGTACATTACGTACGCTACAATCTCAGCCGCCCGATCATCTTCCCGCATTTAATTCGCATGTTGTTTTTTGTACCACATGCGAAATTGTTACAAAAAAACACATGCTATTTCTTCAAAATTAACACATGCGAAATTGGTACAAAAAACATGCGAATTCATCAAAAATTATCACATGCGAAATTGTTATAAAAAAAACAATATGCTATTTCATCAAAATTATCACATGCGAAATTGGTACAAAAAAACAACATGCGAATTCATAAAAAATTATCACATGCGAAATTGTTATAAAAAAAAAAACATGCGATTTTAAAATGCGGAAGATGATCTGACGGCTGAGATTGTAGCGTACGTAATGTACGATAAGGGCATTTGTATGATAACCGGTCTCTATATATATATATATATAGGGGATGGATCATAAGAAAACTAGTTTAAATAAGAAAACTAAAAAACTAACTAAAAAAGCCAAAAAAACATACCAATTTTTTTTTTAATTTTTATAAAAAAAATCACAGCCTTTTTTGCATGGAAAAAAAATTCAAAAAAAATAAAAAATAAAAAAAAGTTTTTTGTTGTATTGCACATGTGTAGTACACATATAATGCACATGTGCAGTACAACAAATTTTTTTTGAAATTTTTTATATATAAAAACTAGCTATTTTTAATAAAAAATTGTAAAAAAATAAAAAAAAATTGGTATGTTTTTTAGGTTTTTTTAGTTAGTTTTCTAGTTTTCTCATTTATATGTAGTTTTCTTATGATCCTCTCCCTATATATATATAACGCCAAACCTTACATCCGGATAAATGTTAATTAGATTTCTTGTTATAAAAAATAATATCCCGCCTAAACTACGCTCCAAAAAAAATTCTATAAATAGAAACGTCTCACCACCTTCCGTTTATCATACCAAAAAAACACACAAAAAATATTGTGGTTTCTAAAAAAAATATAACTCAATGTAAAACGCCAAAAAAATACAACGATGACAAACATCTTTTCTTTCATACTCAGTAATGTTCTGCATGAAGTTTCGTTGAATGATTTGTTACGTGAGTGTAGTAAGATTTTGCTGCATGAGATGGACAAAATTCAAAAAAGAGGGACTGGTGACACCCATATGTCATTCTGTCATCTTTGTTCTTGAAGAAGGTTTGGATGATTAGAAGAGACTTATCCCAGTATAAATGCTACTTTGGCCTCGATGATTATAATGAAGACGACGGGCAGATGGCATCCACCCATAAAGGGTTGATCTATGTTTCTAACATCCACAAAGACACTTCAACATATGAACAAAGAAAATAAACCACGCCAAACCAAAAACACCATTTATTTGTGAAAGTTCTTGTAGTTTCAAAAGAAAAAAGAGACTGATGACACTGAAGATTTAGATCATAAATTGCTTCTATTTTGTTTTTTAAATTTTCTTAATCTGTTGTTTGTTTTGTAATTTCAGTTAATAAACAATAAAAGTACATTAATACTATAATGAAAAATATGATAAAAATCCAAAATGAGCAAATGCTTGTAAGACGCCATCATGCCATAAAAACGCCCAAAAAAAACCTACCAAACTATAATAAAATTACTTTGAACAACTACTATTATAAAAAAAAGAATGAAATAATGTGCAAAGAATATAAAACAAAAAAAGTCCAATCGTTATCTAAACGCCATTGGAAAACAAAACGCCATAATTACAGCCGTCAAGATTAGACGTGTTACACCATAAAAATAGTTGAGTCTGAAAACAAAACACGGTAACTGCAAAAACAGTAAAATGAAACGACGGAAAACATAATTACTAACATTTATTATATTGAAAGCAAAATACTTGGGGAATTAAATTTTCAAAACGCCATAACTACCTGTCATGCGCGGAAAAACAGTCAATATAAAATAAGACCATGAGAACACAAGCTCAAACACGCCAAAAACATTGACTAAAACGCCACATATTGTCCAAAACGCCAAAACTTTAAAAAATGGCTAAGGTTATTGCATGGGGGTTTGAAAGGAAAGAGAAACGCTTCATCATAAAGTTCTCTGATAGGAGAAGGGTAAAGGTAAGGACAATCAAAGCCATGCTTGGAATGAATGAAGGGGTTCAGAGGGATATCCTGGCCCTTGGGGTTCCAATGGCAAGCGATTGTGAAAGAACCCAAACTGTAATAAAAAGACTAAAGAGAAAAATTTCTGGCTGAAGATGATGAAGATGATGATGATAATGACGATACTCCTCTACCAAAACTTGGCAGTTGGGTGATGCATGAGGAAGAAGGAACGCTTGAAGTGACTTATAAAAACGGGGTGCAATATTCATTGCCAATGGAAGAAATGTTGAAGACAGGGTTGCTATCTATCATTGAACAACTCTGTGATTTAGCACCTTCAAACGATCTAAAATCCAATGATGCAGTGATATTCAAGAATAGGCTGCAGCAAAGAAGAGAAGAGCTAATGGCGTTATACGTAAATCTAAAATTTGATGATGATGAATCTGAAGAAAGTGATGAACAAAGCGATGGGTACATCTCTGATGTAATCCCACCCACGGAAGACTATTAGTTAATTTTTATTTCGTATTATTGTAATTTTATAAAATATTAATCTATGGTAATCAATTATTAACAAAAAGATCCAAAACGCCAAAAAATGACATGGAAAAAGCCATAACGCCAAAAAATTAACTATGTGACACAAAAAGAATTAATTCAACAAGAAGAAATCAGAGAAAAACAGTAAAACGCCAAGTAATTAATGATTCTAGATAACGCCAAAATTATCTTGCACGCAAAAAATAAAGCAGCATGTCAAACGCGAAAATCAGGAAAGGAGAAGAATTCTAAAAAGACAAAAAAACCCCTCGGACCCTGATCATGTCCCGCGCCACGTGTTGGGCCATGATGCGTTCTCACTGTTCTCACACTTTCCACCGTTTTCTTCTGATACCGTTCCTATATATATATATATATATATATATATATATATATATATATATATATAGGGTCCGGATTTAGAGAAAACGCTCAAAAGTGTGAGAACGGAGAGAACGCTTATGGATCGTCAGATCAAAACAATCTATGGACTAGATGACGCGGTGGCATTTTCGTACATAAAATCACTTTTATTAATCTGGCGTGCTTCATTAAGGGTAAAAAGGTCTTTTGACTTAACATAAAACGCCAAACTCACGCTATTAAAATCGCGCCTCAACACACATAGCATACTTCATCATAATATAACGCCATAGATATAAAATGCCAAACTTTGTTTTTAACCGATAAAGCTGAACAAACAATACTAAAACGACGGAACTTTATTACTAGCATTTACTGCAATCGCGCCTAAAATACGCGCCAAAAACTTCCTATATAAACAAACTCTCAGAATTACTAAAATGAAAACCAAAACCACAAAAACCTATATTTTCCTCTACACCATTCATCTTATAAACGCCAAAAAACCACAATATCAAAGATTCAAATCCATGTTTCTTTGATATACACTATTTTCTCAATAAACTTTCGCTTTATGTAATGAGCAAGATCCTCAATATAAACGCCAAAACATACAAAAACCACAAAACTTCAAAAAAGCCATTTCATGGAGATTCTGTTTTTGTTCTCTATAAAGTTTAGCTAAACAGGATGGATAACATTGTTACACATCTTTTTTGACTGAGGATTAACAATGTTATCCATTTTGTTCAGCAAAACATTATTGAGTTTAGCACGACCAAAAATAGAAGTTTATGGAAGTTTTATTTAGTGGTCTTATTGTTTTTTTTTTGGCGTTTGATTTCCTTGCCCGATCTTATATTGTTTGTTATTTAACTTCAAAGTAGCATGTTATGAACAAAGAGATAGAAAAAAGAAAAGGATGCAAAAAAAAAAAAACGCCAAACTGAGAAATGTCTGTGTTCTATAGCATTGAAATAAAAAAACGCCAAACTACTCTACACTGGCTCTCAAAGACCATCTGTATGTGTTCTGTAAGAATAACAAATACAAAACGCCAAACTACTCTTCACTGCCTCTCGAAGACCTTGTCGATCTTCTTTTAATTACGGCCTGTTTGCATGTTGATGCGTAGTGTCCATAGGCTTTGCAGGTCTGACACTGTCTTTCTTTGGCCCCGGGTTTCGACTTTGATTTCTTTTTGTCAATTGCTATCTCCTGTTTAGATTTCAGGCGCTTCCGAGAACCAGAACCTTTGGATTTATAACCTACTGGGACTCTTATCGGATTCTTGTCATTTTTATATTGACCAGTTATCTCGGCAAATCAATCCCTAGAACTAGCGGGAGGAGCAACAATCTGCATATCTTGAACCTTCTTCATATAAGATTGAACATGATCCTTGTATAAGGATAGCTCCTCTTTATTACCAGATAAACGGTTCAAAGTGTATTCGGTTGAATAAATAATATCTCGCATCATACTTTGCACATCGGGATCAAGCTCGGTCATATATTCACGACTAATTGAGAATTCAGGAGAGCAGTTTGGGGAGGCCTCTTTGTGCCATCTATTCAGAATGTATTGTTTTGGAAATTCCCTCATGTCCATAAGTCTCAAAACATAGAATATATGTCTACATAGGAAACCAAACTGTTCAAAATGTCTGCATGAGCAACTGCATGTGCAATCAGACTTACGGAACAATACCTGAAAAACGCCAAAAAACAATATCTCTATAACGCCATGCATAGAATATTTGTCTAAAAAAGAAAAGAACACATTGCATATGATAAAAAACCATTAACAGAAAACGCCATAAAAACCAAAACGCCATTATTTAACTCAAATAAGGATGTACAAAGCTGTTGGAAGTCATTTACATAAAACTTAACAAACCCATCAGGCTGATCTTCATAACGTTGATTTATACAATCCGCAACTCCAATAAGCTCAGCTTGAACGTCACAAAACATACTTTTTGTGTATATATCAACAGCTTGCCCTTCCAACACTTTATAACTACTCTTCAACTGGGGTCTTTTGTATTGAGATTCATGATCATTTTTACGATGTGTGTGACGCTGTGCTTCTATTGCAGTCTCATAATGCGTCATGAACTCAACAAGAGTAGCTTTCGAATTGCACACTTGACCAAAAAAATGATTCTCACTCTCCGACCTGGATGTCGTTCGCATAAGACCAGACATATGCTCCATTCTATATTATGCAGGGATCCAAGATTCCCTAAGTGCAAAAATATCAGATAGCCAGTCATTATCTTCTAAATTGAATTCTGCAATAACCATTTCCCATTCTGATTCAAACTCTTCAGGTGTGAGAATATCCGTCCATACAACACCACAAATACGTTCTTTAAAATTGGTGGATGTCACGGCCCCCGTCCCAGTTTAACCCGATTCAGGAGCTGCGGGACAGAAAATCCCGTGGTATTTCTTTAACAGCGGAAGTTTTCTTCAGGATCTTTAAAACTGCAATTTTCCCGATTATTTTATTTCACAACTCGGGATAAAATCCCGGAAATTTACAATCATAAGATTTCACGGAGAAATCTTTTATTTTACAAAACATGTTTCTTTATTTTATATTGAGCCACTTCCTTAAGCTTGTAGTGCTTCACTGCACTTTTCCTTGATCACAACAGATCACCTGAAACATGTTTGAAAAAGGTTTTGTCAGCGGAGAATACTGGTGAATCATTCTTTTTACCAAAACGACGCGTTTGTTATAATTTACAGTATTAAGGGTGATTACATTGTTTCCATATATCAACCAATTACCCACAGTATTTGTCACTCGACTTGTTTCTGTGACTATGGTCAGATCACCCATTGGCTAACTCGTTGTCCAATGGTGACGGGAAATAAGTAATGTATACAAAACCCCGCATACTAGCTGTAATTTGGTGATTACAAAGACTTAATCCCTGTAATTATAACTTTTAAAATAAACATGCTTTTGAAATCAAATTTTATAAAAAGGGAATGACTCACATTGCAGATTTAATTGAGCAGAGCCTAGCCTACTGATTAGCCTTTTAACCTAAATTAATAACATGCACACAACTCGGTTAGTAACTTAATACAGCATTTACGATAACTCACGAGATTAAACCCTCACATCGAATGACAAAGTGCGATACTTAAACATCCATTGAATTAACAATGAATGACAAAGCATAAACCCTAATGTGGGCAGCACTTAAACATCCATTGGATAGTTTAATCGATCAGACATTGAATCGTAGCAGTGATCGAGTTAATACCCGGTATCGGAGCAGCGCCTCACTAATATTGAAGTAATTTCGACCTCAGAGTATTAAAACTTCGTTTTTGAAAGTTTTAATCGACACCAGTGGATTGTGCAAGTGACGGGCTATTTATAGGTGAAATTGAGGCCTTACGCGGCCCGTGTAACCTATCCCGTATATCTTACGCGGCCTGCGTGGCCGCCGAGTCTACGAGTAGGCTTGACCAGTCACGAGTAGGTTAGCCAGCTGGTCGCTTCGTGGATCCGAAATACTTATCCGGTCAACACAGGTTTGACGCGGCCCGCGTAAGGTATACTTAACCTTTACGCGGCCCGCCTGAAGACCATACTTCTTGTTTTCTTGGTTTTTCATGCACAGTATGGTTTCAGGGGTCCGGGTTTTTACTTGTGGGTTGATTTATGACGTTTTTAGAGTCCTTACATTCTTCCCACCTTATTTAAAATCTCGTCCTCGAGATTTATTGGAATAAGTGAGGATACTTTTGTTTCATTTCTGATTCCAGCTCCCAAGTGTATTCAGGTCCTCTCTTTGAATCCCACTTGACCTTGACAAGTACTAATCGTTTGTGTTTGAGAAACTTCACTTTTCTGTCTTCTATTTGAAGAGGTTTCTCAACAAATTTTAGTTTTTCATTTACTTCTATATCTTGGAGAGGTACTACCAAAGATTCGCCTGATAGGCATTTCTTGAGGTTGGATACATGAAATACATCATGTACTCCAGCTAACTCTTCTGGTAGTTGTAAACGATAAGCAACTGATCCTATACGTTGGATTACTGAAAATGGTCCTACGTATCTTGGACTTAGTTTTCCTTTCTTACCGAATCGAACTATACCTTTCCAAGGTGAAACTTTTAATAGTACTTTGTCTCCTACTTGGAATTCCAACGGCTTCCGTCTGTTGTCTGCATAACTCTTCTGGCGATCTCGAGCCGTCTTTAGTCTTTCCTTGATTTGAGTAATCTTGTCGGTTGTCTCTTGCACTATTTCAGGACCTGACAATTGACTTTCTCTTATTTCTACCCAACAAACTGGAGTTCTGCACTTTCTTCCATAAAGTGCCTCGAATGGGGCACTTTCAATACTTGAATGATAACTATTGTTATAGGAGAATTCAATTAATGGTAAGTGATCGTCCCAATTTCCACCAAAATCTATCACACATGCTCTGAGGATGTCTTCTAGAGTTTGGATTGTCCTTTCACTTTGTCCATCTGTCTGGGGATGATATGCCGTACTTAAATTTAGTCGAGTTCCCATTGCTTCTTGGAAACTAGTCCAGAAATGGGAAGTGAAACGACTATCCCTATCGGAAACAATGGAGAGTGGAACTCCATGTAAAGATACAACTTCATCTACATACAACTTTGCCAATCTTTCCATGCTAAAGGTTTCTTTCATAGGTAGAAAGTGAGCTGATTTGGTTAATCGATCCACAATTACCCAAATCGCATCATTACCTTTTCTGGTTTTAGGAAACTTAGTAACAAAATCCATTGTTATGAGTTCCCATTTCCATACTGGCATTTCTAATTGTTGTAGTAGACCTGAAGGTTTCTGGTGTTCTGCCTTAACTTGGGAACAAGTAAGACACTTAGAAACATATCTAGCTATATCCTTTTTCATGCCTATCCACCAGAAATTATTTCTTAAATCTTTGTACATTTTATTGTTTCCAAGGTGCATGGTATACCTAGATTTATGGGCTTCCTCTATGATCTTATTTCTTAATTCTCCCTGTTTAGGTATCCAAATTCTTCTTTGGTGGAATCTCCAAATTCCATCATTTCCTTGCTCTAATTCTTCTAGTCTTCCTTTCATTCCTTCAGCATCATCTTTGATTGCTGTAGCTTGAACATTTTTCAATTGTTCCATTAAATCTAATTGTAGATTTAATCTGAGAGCACGAACTCTCTTTTGCCTTTCATGATATTTACGACTTAAGGCATCTGCAACTACATTTGCCTTTCCTTCGTGATACTGAATATTACAGTCGTAGTCACTTAAGATTTCCATCCATCTCCTTTGCCTCATGTTTAACTCTTTTTACCCAAATATGTACCTTAAACTTTTGTGATCCGTATAGACAGTAAACTTACTTCCATACAGATAATGTCTCCAAATCTTAAGGGCAAAAATTACAGCTCCTAATTCTAAATCTTGAGTCGTATAGTTTTCTTCGTGCTTTTTCAATTGCCTTGACGCATACGCAATTACCTTCTTGCGTTGCATTAGCACACATCCTAATCCTAGTTTTGAAGCATCACAATATACTTCAAAATCTTCAGTTCCTTCTGGCAAAGCTAGGATTGTAGCATTGGTTAATTTCTGCTTCAAGATTCTAAAGGCTTCTTCTTGTTTAGGTCCCCATTCAAACTTAACTTCTTTACAGGTTAGCTTAGTTAATGGTACAACTATTTTGGAAAAATCCTTAATAAACCGTCTATAATATCCGGCTAAACCTATAAAATTTCTAATTTCCATTGCAGATTGCGGAACCTTCCATTTGGTAATTGCTTCTATTTTAGCAGGATCTACATGAATACCTTCGTGATTCACCATATGTCCTGGGAATTGCACTTCTTGTAACCAAAATTCACACTTCGAGAATTTGGCATATAGCTTTTCTTTTCTTAACAAAGTTAAGAGTGCATGCATGCTGCAGGTGCATTCGTTAATCCGAAGGGCATGATAAAAACAATTATAAATTTATCCAAGTACAGTTTACAGATCCTATTCATCATGTCCATGAATGCTGCAGGTGCATTTGTTAATCCGAAGGGAATGACTGTAAACTCGTAATGACCATACCTAGTTCTAAACGCAGTTTTAGGTATGTCTTCCTCTTGTACCTTTAATTGATGATATCCAGAGCGTAAATCGATCTTGGAAAAGTATCTAGCTCCTTGAAGTTGATTAAAAAGATCATCAATCCTAGGTAATGGGTATCGATTCTTAATTGTAACCTTATTCAATTCTCTATAATCAATACACATTCTCATTGAACCATCCTTTTTCTTTACGAACAACATTGGCGCTCCCCAAGGGGATGAGCTAGGTTGTATGAATCCTTTACTTAGTAATTCATCTAATTGCTTTTTCAGTTCTAACATTTCTGTAGGTGCTAGCCGATAAGGTGCCTTAGCTATCGGTATAGTTCCTGGAATTAGATGAATTCTAAATTCTACTTCCCTATCTGGTGGTAATCCCGGGAGTTCTTCCGGAAATACTTCTGGGTATTCTGAAACTACAGGAATTTCCTTAAGTTCTTTACCCTTAGTACTAATGATTACAGAAATCATATACACTATTCCTTGCTTTCGTTCATAACTAGCAACTTTCATTACTGATATGAACTTCATGGGTTTACGTGGTTTATCTCCTGTAATCATGATTACTTCCCCAGTAGGTGCCTTAATCTCTATAGAATTTTTAAAGGATTCGAACATGGTTGGCTACTAACCAATCCATTCCTAACACAACATCAAATTCAGCTAATTTCATAGGTAGTAGGTTTGCCTGAAATTTATAACCTGAAAGTTCTATATTTTCTTTGTGCAAAACCTTATCTATTTTGACAGAATTTCCATCTGCTGTTTCGACTGTAAAAAATTGCCTAAGGTTGGTCAAAGGTAAATTAAGAGCTTGGCAGAATAAAGTATTTATAAAACTTTGGTTTGCACCAGAGTCAAATAATACTTTTGCGTACACGTTGTGAACTAGGAACGTACCAGCTATCACATCTGGAATGAGTTCCGCTTCTTGAGTGGTTAGCTGAAATGCCCTGACATTCTTCTTAGTAGCTCCATCAGCTAGTTTAGCTTTGGTGTCTGCTGGTTTAACTAATTTAGGGCATTCTGGTTTAAAATGCCCAGCTTCTCCACAGTTATAACAGATCCTGGTTTTCCTTCTGCAGTCTTCTTCACGATGTCCTATGGCTTTGCAAAAGTTGCAGATTATATTACATCTTCCATAATGTTTCTTTCTGCAGTTCTTGCAGAAGGGCGAAGTTGAAGATTTCCCTGTTCCTCTTTTCCTGAAACTGCTATTATTACCCGTACGAAATCCTTGGGTAATCTTCTGAGCCAGTTCCTTCTTCCTGTTTTCATCTCGTGTGCGTAACAGTTCGTCAGTTAGGGTGTTAGCTAATTCCACCGCATCGTCAATAGTACGAGGTCTCGCAGCTTTAACGATGTTACGGATTTCACTAATTAGTCCCCAAATATAGCGAGAAATGAGTACCGGTTCCGGCGAAGCCAGTGTTGGTACCACTCTAGCGTATTCAAAGAATGTCGAAGTATATCCTCGACAATTTATACCCGTCATTCGATGATTTAGGAACTTATTTGCCATTTGATATTTTTCATATTCGGGACGGAATTTTCTTTCTACAAGACTCTTAAATTCTTCCCAGTTCATGGCATAGGCCATCATTCTTCCTTTTGCTTGTAACACCGTGTTCCACCATTCTAGCGCCCCTTCTTTAAAAAGATTTGACGCGTACATGACCTGATCGTCCTTGGCACATTTACTTATTGTAATTACTGCCTCGGTCTTCTCTAACCAACGCAGTGCCACAGTTGCTCCTTCATTGCCTGCAAATTCAGCGGGTTTACAAGCAAGAAATTTTTTGTAAGTGCAACCAGGAGTTGCAGCTTTCATTTTCTTAGTGAGCAAAGCCTGCCGTGGATAATTATCGTGATTAGTATGATTACCGCCTCCATTTACGCTATTGCTGAAGTTATCTTCAGAAATACGTTTGCTAGGAATGATTTGTTGAGGTTCGATTGGATTTCTAACAGCAGCAACTATTGCTGGAATAACATTGGCTATTCCTTGAGCAACGATATTTTCGATATCTTGCCTATTTAGAAATTGATCCTCCGGATGTTGCTCAGATTGATTAACCTCGTTAACTGGTTCATTATTAGCGTTTTCCATCTGATATTTAATACATATAATTTATTAGTATTTGAATAAATAATAATTATACACAAAACAATCATACCAATTTCACAACACATATAGCCAAAACTATCGCTTTCTCGATTCCTATTTTTATATATTATGCATCATTACACACCATATCTTACAAAGTTTTATTTGTAGTTATTTCACAAGATTATATTTTATTATTATACAACCACAATCTCACAAACTCACTATTCTTCGTTAGTTGATATTTCAGTAACGACGTTCCCTTTCGTCGTATTTCTAGGAAATTTGTTCTCCTACTTCCCTGATCCTATTTCCGGCATCCACCAGCTCCTCGCCAAAGTGGCGGAGTTCAGCTAAATTCTCATTGCTCATAGGTGGGTTAGGTATAGGTTCTGGGTCGAACTGAGGAAGAAAGGAATAAGGACTGTTGAGCAAGTTTTGGAATTGCCAATCATTAGTCCACCATTCATCCATACCTAGAGGCTGAGTGTGGATTATAGGTTCTGGGATTGCTGGTTCCAAATTTATTGGAAGTTAAGTTTCAATAGGATGAGTAAAAACATTTTTATTGACAGGTTTAATAGTATCACAGCTTGCCAATATAAAATCTAACTCCTCCTGCAATGTCATTTTCTGGGTTTGATTAGAGCTTTCTCCAATTTCCCTCTTGGTTGTCTAGAACCTTCCCTATACTCCAATTCCATCTGCCTAGAATATTCTCCAAACTGTATTTCCATCTGCCTAGAATCTTCCCCGACTTCAATCTCCTTTCCTTTGTTTAATGGATTTTCTATTTTGGGAATTTTTCTATTGGCGGGTTTCCTTCTGCGCACACGCCTCCATCCCACGAATCTTTTCCTTTTCTTAGGCTTGGGTTTCTCTGGAAGTGGAGCATTGAATTCCATGGGTTCTTCTATATCTGGTATATACCTATTGAAATATCTGGAAACCTCTATTTTTACCGGATAGAGATTTAAATTCTGAAGGGCGTCAGACAAGTCACTCATGCTCTTTAGCACATATGCAAAATAAAATTACTAAGTTAAAATTTTATAACAAAATTTCATAAATAAGCTCTAAATATTATTGCATACCGTGTGACTAATTTAATACAAAAACATATGAAAATTAAAACACACTAGGGTTTATTGTAAACTTATTTATTTACTGGATAAGGTTTCTGGATTGTAGGTGATAAGGGTGCTAATTACGGGGTCATAATATTCTAAAGATTTGCATTTACTGCTACAGTGGCTAGCATATAAAGATCTGCCCATTTTTCATCTAACTTGTCTTCCCATGGTGGATTACTGCCTATTTCTTGGTTTTTTCTGATTAACTTTCTTTTTTTGGATTTCTTTAATTTCTCCTGACCTTTCCTAATAATCAGACTTCTTTTATTAGGAGAAAGTGGTTCCTCGTATTGGGCTTTTCGAACAAATATTCCTTCTTCAGGATTTACATAAGGTTTTGAGGAATTTGTTTGGGATGAACTTCCCTTTTCGTTTGATGACCTATCTAATTTAAGATAGATGTTTGAAAGCTTTTGCTTACCCATACTGTAAACAAATATTCAAATAACAAATCACAAAATGGCAATCAGTAAAAAAAAAATTAAGTATTTTCTAAATACTTAATTGGCTTAAATCAGTGGCTCTGATACCACCTTATTTCTGTCACGGCCCTCGTCCCAGTTTAACCCGATTCAGGAGCCGCGGGACAGAAAATCCCGTGGTATTTCTTTAACAGCGGAAGTTTTCTCAGGATCTTTAAAACTGTAAATTTCCCGATTATTTTATTTCACAACTCGGGATAAAATCCTGGAAATTTACAATCATAAGATTTCACGGAGAAATATTTTATTTTACAAAACATGTTTCTTTATTTTATATTGAGCCACTTCCTTAAGCTTGTAGTGCTTCACTGCACTTTTCCTTAATCACAACAGATCACCTGAAACATGTTTGAAAAAGGTTTTGTCAGCGGGAAATACTGGTGAATCATTCTTTTTACCAAAACGATGCGTTTGTTATAATTTACAGTATTAAGGGTGATTACATTGTTTCCATATATCAACCAATTACCCACAGTATTTGTCACTCGACTTGTTTCTGTGACTATGGTCAGATCACCCATTGGCTAACTCGTTGTCCAATGGTGACGGGAAATAAGTAATGTATACAAAACCCCACATACTAGCTGTAATTTGGTGATTACAAAGACTTAATCCCTGTAATTATAACTTTTAAAATAAACATGCTTTTGAAATCAAATTTTATAAAAAAGGGAATGACTCACATTGCAGATTTAATTGAGCAGAGCCTAGCCTACTGATTAGCCTTTTAACCTAAATTAATAACATGCACACAACTCGGTTAGTAACTTAATACAGCATTTACGATAACTCACGAGATTAAACCCTCACATCGAATGACAAAGTGCGATACTTAAACATCCATTGGATAGTTTAATCGATCGGACATTGAATCGTAGCAGCGATCGAGTTAATACCCGGTATCGGAGCAGCGCCTCACTAATATTGAAGTAATTTCGACCTCAGAGTATTAAAACTTCATTTTTGAAATTTTTAATCGACACCAGTGGATTTTGCAAGTGACGGGCTATTTATAGGTGAAATTGAGGCCTTACGCGGCCCGCGTAACCTATCCCGTATATCTTACGCGGCCCGCGTGGCCGCCCAGTCTACGAGTAGGCTTGACCAGTCACGAGTAGGTTAGCCAGCTGGTCGCTACGTGGATCCGGAATACTTATCCGGTCAACACAGGTTTGACGCGGCCCGCGTAAGGTATACTTAACCTTTACGCGGCCCGCATGAAGACCATACTTCTTGTTTTCTTGGTTTTTCATGCACAGTATGGTTTCAGGGGTCCGGGTTTTTACTTGTGGGTTGATTTATGAAATTTTTTAGAGTCCTTACAGTGGAATTGCATAGCCTAACACCAACCTATAAATAACACGAAAACGCCATGCATATATATAAAAAACAAAAGGCAAAACTTAATTAAATAAACAGTAACAAGGTACAAAACGCCATGTATCTTAAAACACATTGTATACTAAAAGGCCAAAGGTAAAAAAAGCATAACAACCTTTAGAGAAAGTTTATGCATCACATGCCACATGCATAACCGATGCCTCGTGTCAACAAATATAGCCGAAATAGCCTTCTTCATCGCTGGATCTTTGTCAGTGACAACAACTTTTGGTTGAGAACCAACAGCTTTAAGAAAAACTCTTAACAACCAAATATACGTATCAGCAATTTCGGACGCCAACAATGCTGCACCAAATGTAACATTGCAGTGATGGTTGTCTATACCAGTGAACGATACAAACACCATAGAGTATCTGCATATGAAAACACCATGAGAAATGAAACAATAATAAAACGCCATTGAATGTAAACTAGTAAAACGCCATTGCATGTAAGCTAATAAAACGCCATTGCATGTAAGCTAATAAAACGCCATTGCATGTAAGATATAAAAAACACCATGCATGTAAATTAATAAAACGCCAAAAACAAAGAAGTTGAATTATAAAAAATTACTTGTTGGAACGATACGTGGCGTCAAACGAAATCACATCACCAAACACGTGGTAATTACGTTTGGCTTGATCATTAGACCAAAAAAGACCCTTCAAACGATTGTCTTCGTCTGTGATGTAATCATACGAGAAATTAGGCTGGGAATGTTTTTTTTTTCATTCAAATGTTTCACAACCATATCAGCGTCATATTCCCGTATGAACAAGTTAATTTGCCTCTTATAGTTCTTAAATTCAACTTTGCTTGCGCCCACGTCTTCAAAACCGCCAAAACAAGTCTTCATAACATTAAACGCCTTGACAGGACCCAAATTCAGCTTAGACATGCTGTGTATAACATGCTTTGGAGCTGAGTGAGTTGTCGTTCAGTTGGAAGAAAATGCTTATCAGGACGTTCAACAAGTTCATGATTGTGCTCCTCGACAAACTTATACACCTTCCAAAATCCATCCTCAAATTCTACACATAACAGTGCACCACAATCAGTCCTCTTTGAAAAGTTAGATCGCACTACTCGCTCCTTTTGATTGGGGTCCAACGTATCAACCTTCTTGTCCTTATATACCTCAGCTCTCGTACACAAGAAATACTTAATATGTAAGACACCTTTAGAGTTTGTCTTTGTAGTCCCTTTCCTGACTGAAAACCCACACTCCTTGGCATACTTAACATACATTGAATAACAATCATCAAGGCTTGAGAATAGCATGTCCTTTCTGGGCTTTAATTCTTCACTGACGTCAGGAATGATAAATGGTAATCCAGTTTTGGGGCAATGCCTTTGACTCGAGGAAGAGACTTCGTCTGAGAAAACACAGGGAGGAACAGAAAAATCAGAAAAACAGAGTGATGTCTCGTAATAACATTATACATTAAAACGCCATTAATTGAATAATAAACAATACATAATAAACACATAATTTAAAAACGACATGATAAAAAAAACCATGAGATGAATAAGTAAAAACACTTAACAACATAAATAATTAATAAAATATAACATCATAATGAAAACGCCAAAATTAACAAAACTAATGTTTACACAAATAAACAAAATAGTAATAACTGATATTCACAAATACTACTACATAAAATTCTAAACTAATCAAATAGACGAAAAACGCCAATGATCGTAAAAACATAAGAAATACACAAGAACATAAACGACAATTAAAATTAATATCGAAAACTCCAATTGCAGTTATGAATAATAGATTAAATATCAATTAAAAGGCGATTAAATTGCATAATTGAATAACGCTATGGAAAATCATACAACACATTATAAAAATAATAATATAAAAAAACGCCATAGAAAAATGATAAAAGAACAAAACGCCATATCTGTTGCATGATTTGCTGGAACGAATAATAGAAAACGCCAACGAATTTTACTTTGTCGAACAGAATCCACGTTAAACGCCATAGATCTGAGAAAGCTTGCAAAGGAGGTAACAGCTAACAATAAATCTTTGGAGTTTTAATTTGAAAGAGATTTATAACGCGAATAAGGGGGGAACGTATAAAAGGCCAATCGTACCCCTGCATAACAATTATGGCCCCCTGCCACGTGTTGGGCCAGGATCCGTTCTCACACTTTTCACTGTTCTCTCCTGAACCCTTTTCTATATATATATGTATAGGGTGGGAGTTGGCTACAAAGTCCATTTTTCCTACAAAGTGTAAAAAGTCATTAAACACCATAACGTCAACCATAAAACATACTCAAAACCCCCCAAATAACAAAGTAAAGATTACTAAACGCCATATTTGTGGGTTTTGTGTTGGTTTTTGGATGATGAGTCTTGATTATCGAATAACTAACATTAGTGTGTTTTATATTGATTATCCTGTTGTGTTTTAGATTCATAGTTCTAGGATGGTGTGTTTGAAGTTTTTATGGATTGTTAGGGTTTGGATATTGTGTTTTAGTGATCTTCACTCTGTTATTTGTAGGTTTTGAGTGTTTTATGGCTGAACTTGTGGTGTTTTATGACTTTGTACACTTTGTAGGAAAAATGGACTTTGTAGCCGAACCCCACCCTGTATACACACACACAGACACATAAAATTAGGGCTTATCGTACGCTCGTACGATATTGTGAAATCACATGTTATAAAAAAGAATGTTGGAAATCGCATGTTAGTATTTTTGATGAAATCGCATGTTGGTTTTTTTAAGCAATTTCCCATGTTGGTAAATATGATGAAATCACATGTTGGTATATTCGCATGTTGGGTTTTTAGCACAAATCGCATGTTCAATAGTGAATTCGCACCAGATCGTACGACTGAGATGATCGCGTACATATTGTATGATAAGAGTCATTGTACGTTAACCTAACCTTATATACATACATACATACATACATATATATATATATATACATACATACATATATATATATATATATATATATATATATATATATATATATATATATATAGGGTAAGGTTCATGCGAGAACCACTTATATTGCGAGAACCGCGAGAACGAATGTGAACACAACCAAAAATAGCTAAAAAAAACCTAACCCCCCCCAAGGTAAAATGCTAAAAACTAAACCCCCAAAAAACCTAAAAAAATCCAAAAAACACACAATTTTTTTTAATATTTTTTACATTAAAATCGCTGCTTTTAGTAGCAAAAAAAAAAATATTAAATTTTTTTTTGCTACTAAAAGTAGCGATTTTTTAATAAAAATATTATTTTTTTGTGTGTGTTTTTAGCTATTTTTAGGTATTTTTTGTTGTGTTCACATTGGTTCTCGCAATAAAGGGTGGTTTCTAACGGATCATTCTCCTATATATATATATATATATATATAGGGTATTAGAGTTGGAGGGAGGTTCATTTGAGAAAATCTTCTTAAAAGAAGAAAAAATAAATTAATATAGACCATATATTTTTTTGATCTATGGTTGTGAATCAAGATATCATTTTTGTTAACTTTTAATTAATGCTTTAATTACTATGGGTAGTATAAACATTAGAATATTAATAAATATTTTAAAGAGTTACTCAATTCTTATTAATGTAACCATAAATTTCTCCTTCACCATCATTAATGTATTGGCTCATACACAAATTTTATTAGAAGTGACAAAATTATTTAAAAATTTTGTGTCCTACACATATTTTATTATGAGTCGCAAAATTATTTAAAAGTGTTTGAGTCCTACACATTCCGTATCCTACACCAAAATATTGTTTTAATGGTGTAGGAAACGTTGAAAATGTAAGACCATGTGCAAGATTGTTTTTATTGTGTAAGGTGCACAACTATTTTTGTAAGATAGACTCATTAAATGATTAGAGTTCATTAATTTGAATAAAAAATAAATAATAGACTCATTAAATAATTTGTTCAAATTAGCTTTGTATCATTTTTTCTTTTTATTCTTAATTCTTCTCATTTGAACTCTCCACGTTAGACTTGTTTTTTAATAAAAGATTATAACCGGGGCTCTTTTAAAGCTTGAGACAGTCAACTGGAACTGGCTGGAATATTTGGTTTAAAGCTTTTGAGTGAAATCTGTTGGGTAATCTTGATGTTGCGGGTTATTTCGGGTCGAGTACGGGTCGAATAATCAACTGGGTCAGCTGGTTATTTGTGGTTATTTATTTATTTAGTTATGTTTGAATAAGTTAGGGTCAGTGTATGTATACGCTATAAGTCTAATTAGCATGTGGTCAAATGGGTTGGTTAAGTCAACCGATACCTTAGGAAGATGAGCCAGTAGTATTTTGAATAGTTCTTGTTCACGTTGTTGCATGTATGCCTATTTAAGGCTTCATTGGGTGTTGAATAAAATAACAAGAAAACTTTTCCTTTTGTTATCTTCTGTACGTGAGTTTAGTAAGTGTTAAGAGGGGCCTGAAACCAACAATTGGTATCAGAGCGGAGGTTGAGATACGAGTGCCGGTTTGAGAGTCGTGTTCGGGAAAGGGGAAGCAACCCTCTAAACTGCGGGGTTGAGAACAGAAAGAATTCGTTGAAGGGTGTTCAAGAGATCGCGTGGTATTGGCGATTGAAGTAGAAGGAGGCATTTCATGTGAATCGCGAGAAGAGGGGTGAAGATCGGCTGCCAAAGCAGCAAAGACTGTTGCCTCGCCGGAAAAATTGTACCGGTGAGACCGATAAGAACGAAGCCGCAAAAAGACCGTAGAATAAAATTGTGAACCAGAGACCGAGACCGAAGAGGTTCACATAAGACTGAGACCGTTGGTGTGACATTGACCGGAGGCTCGCACCATGATAGAAAGAAAGCTTTAATCAAAAGAAAGCTTAGACCGAATGACCGAAAGAAAGACCGAGATTGTGAACAAAGACCGAAATGTTCACATCAGACCGAGATTAGGCCGAGACAGAAAGAGACACCCGTGTATGACGGTGTTGCAAGAATGAAAGAAAGAAAAGAAGAGGAGTTGTTCTGAGTGATCCAAACACGGTTTCGGGTGAGCCGCAAGAGTGAGAAGAAGTCGATCTGTGTGATCATAGTATGGTTCTGCGTTAGCCGTACCAAGAATCTCCTTGACTCATTGAGTCCGATAGAAGAAGAATCTATGTGGTTCGAAAAGAAAGAGAAAGACCAAACCGTATGGTTTGAATAGCAAGTTAGAAAGGAAGATGATTCGAATAAAGCAAGAAAGAATGAATTTGAATCAAGCAAGCAAGTAGCAAGAAGAAAGAACCCACATCAACATTACGGGGGTAAATGTTGGGTAATCTTAACGTTGCGGGTTATTTCGGGTCGAGTACGGGTCCAATAATCAACTGGGTCAGCTGGTTATTTGTGGTTTATTTATTTATTTAGTTATGTTTGAATAAGTTAGGGTCAGTGTACGTATACGTTATAAGTCTATTTAGCATGTGGTCAAATGGGTTGGTTGAGTCAACCGATTCCTTAGGAAGATGAGCCAGTAGTATTTTGAATAGTTCTTGTTCACGTTGTTGCATGTATGCCTATTTAAGGCTTCATTGGGTGTTGAATAAATTAACAAGACAACTTTTCCTTTTGTTATCTTCTGCACGTGAGTTTAGTAAGTGTTAAGAGGGGCATGAAACCAACAAAATCATTGTTTCTTAAGCTGTATGAGACGCTTCCATGTCTGCATCAAATCTTTAATTAGCATAGTTTTTCATTATTAAATTTGAAAAGGCTTATTTTTAACGATTTTTCAAATTTTCTAGACTCGGCAATTGTTTTGCCCCTTGAAATCTCCATCATAGATTTATTATATTTAACACTAGGTCATCTACCCGTGTGATACACGGGTTGAACAATTTAATATTGATAAGGAATTAAAAAAACTACAAAGAATTAAATTTCGTATTACATAAATTTTGAAATAATAAAAAAAACAATAAAAATATATAGAAAATAAATACTAACTAATCAAATATGCAGAGATATTTTTAAATCAAGCTCATTTGGAACTTGCAAAGAAAATAATAAAAATATACAAATAGATGATTTGTGGGTCAATCCAACCTACCTAACTGATCATGAAATGTCTCTTGTAATAGCTCCATTTATTCTTAGGTATACTATGAATGGAGAAGAATGATTGATTGATTGGCTGGTATGTAATCAATCCAAAGTATGGCATTTGAATGCCAGAAATACCTGCAACTCCTAGTTGTTCATCTGGCCGAACGTTGGTTGTCATGTAAAAAATTTAGTCAAGTGACTTATAACTTCCATTTCACAATTTGTAATGTTTATACCATGGTGGTTGAAGTCCTCCTCTCATAAACGCATTTCAGTGCAACACAATTAGAACTTGAAGATGATGCATCACCTGTCCTTCTCGGCAATTTCCCATTATCCAAAGCCTACTAGCATAAGTCACTGATTAACAAAGAAGGCATGTGCACATGTAACATGTGACATGATATGTTTATACTGATGATAACTGTTAGGGGAGGATTTTCTAACAATTAGTGATCCTTATTCGTTATCCTAATTAATGATCCTTATTTCTGTGACAGATGGTGATCCTCAGAAGAGCTTCAGGATCAGGATCATGGATCACTTTAGGGATCCTCGTACTGACGATTGTTTATTTGTGTTTTGTATTACTTCGCAGGAGTAACAAGCTTGACTTGGTCTTGGCAACGGTACTAAGGAATATTCCGCGGGCATTTCGCACACGATTGACCAAAAATGGACGTTGTGGAGAACGTGGGAGCTTGGCACAAAAGTCGGATAGTTAGTTAGTGTAGTTAACTTCTATTTTAAAAGGAGTAACGAGCTAGAATGAGAACACTTAGTCATTTTTCAGCTACACACACTCTCATATACTCGCACACTTGAAGCTCTCGACGAACATTCATTTATTTTCACTCACTTTTACACCTTTCACGATAGTGATCCTTGTACCTAGCTCGTTACTATCCGAAGTTGTAAACGTTTATTGATTTATTTGAGCTTGGTGATCGGTAGTTTCCATCACCCGGGGGTTTTTGTGCCGGATATCAACTCTTGATCAAAGGCATTTTCCCCGTATAAATCCTTGTGTCATTTGTGCAATTTACATTAAAGTGATCCTTGTCAATGTTCTACATTTCAAGCATCATACCCCGTAACAGAGAGTTTGGTTGCAATATCCTCATCAGATTTTTTGACCAAAACAGTTTGGCGCCCACCGTGGGGCAATTGGTGCTTCATCCTTAGAAAAATTCGCATTTCTGTGCTCATTTCAGTTCACTACAACCAAGCAAATGGCTTCCTCAGCGAAGAATGCTTCAAATTTGATGCCCTCATTCACTTCTTCACAAGGCGTTCCCCCTTTGCCTCCACCACCTTCTGGATCCCAGAAGAATGCTGAGAATGCTGCGAAGAAACCAACTCCCATTTTCTCAAAACCTCCAACTTCTTCTGCTTCTTACACTCCCACTACTAGTGACATGTTTACTTTGATTTTGCAGATGAAGGATCAGATACGGCAGCAGGATAAGACCAATGAGAGGATTCTCAAAGAAATCGGAGATCTCAAGAAACAAAAGACAACGGCAGAGGATCATTCCCCACTGGTGCCGAAATCCTTGAATTTTGATACTCCGGTGATTACTTCTCAGCCATCAGTGGTTCCAGACGTTCAATATGTGGGTGGAACGAAAGGAGTGCACTACGGAACAACAACAGTGACCCAGGCATCAGGTTCATATTTCCAGCCAGCGGGATCCTATCCTCAGCATATGGGATCCCTCACGAATTCAGGAGGATATTCAGGAATGCAGCAGATTCAAGGATCTTCCTTTGTTCCAGGATCATCCCAGGTTCAAGGATCCTCCTTTGTTCCAGGATCATCCCAGGTTCAAGGATCCTCCTTTATTCCAGGATCATCCCAGGTTCAAGGATCCTCATTCGTTCCAGGATCATCCCAGGTTCAAGGATCCTCCTTTGTTCCAGGATCATCCCAGGTTTAAGGATCCTCCTTTCTTCCAAGATCATCCCAGGTTCAAGGATCCTCCTTTGTTCCAGGGTCATCCCAGGTTCAAGGATCCTCCTTTATTCTAGGATCATCCCAGGTTCAAGGATCCTCCTTTGTTCCAGGACCGTCCCAATTTCAGGGATCCTTCCAGATGCCAGGATCCTTGAGGAGTTTGCAAACAGGAAGTTCAGATGTCCATCAGGGAGATTTTATTCCAATGCAGACCAATGCTTCTACTGGTCCCTCGATCATTCCAGAGCCCCAACAATATGGATTAACATCCATTCTTCCTAACTTGAATCCAATGGGAGGTAACACTTTTAATAATTCTTATGCTACTAACCATGGTCTTATGCAGGATCCAGGTATCAATCATGCCATGGCCAGAGAATTGCAAAAGCTAAAGGATATGATATCAAGTGTTCCGGGAGTGGTCAAACCTATCCCAGAGATCGCAGATGGGAGCCACAAGATATCTCGTTTTGCACCACCAATCTGTGATGCTGAGATACCCAAGAGGTTCCATGTGCCAACAATGAAGCTGTATGATGGTTCGACGGATCCTGAAGAACACATAGCGCAATACAGGGAGAGGATGGAGATCAATCCAATCCCAGAAAGGTTAAAGGAAGCATGCCTGTGCAAGGGATTCGGATCCACTCTGACTGGATCAGCTCTCAAATGGCTGCTAAGTCTTCCCCCCTACTCTATTACCTCATTTGCTAATCTGGTTAACTTGTTTAATAATCAGTTTTCTTGTAGTAGAAAATTTGAACGATTAACTAGTGATCTATATAGGATAACCCAGGGTCATAATGAATCATTAAGGGATTACATTACCAAATTCAGTAAAGAATCCTTAGACATTCCCAACTTAGATATAGCCACGGCTGTTGAGGCCTTTAAAATGGGATTGCTTAGGGATTCGTTGTTCTATGATGATCTTGTTATGACACCATGCAGGAACTTAGATGAGGTAAGAACCCGGGCACTTAGGTTCATTCGGCTAGAGGATGACAAGAGGATCCAGGAGAGGTTAGCAGGATCCTCAAAGCAAGATAAGCAAGGATCCTCATTCAGGAACAACAAGTTCAGATCCTACAACAGATCTGATAACCAGAACGTGCATGCTGTTGATCAAGAAGAGGATGATGAGGATTATCCTCCAATTTCTGAATATTGTTTTTCTGTTGATAACAATGAACTAATCCTTGCGATGCAGAATCTAGGTGATAAAGCTAGATGGCCCAGAAAGAATGATAGGCCAGCTGCAACTAAGGATAAGTCAAAGTGGTGCGCATACCATGAAGATTTTGGGCATCTCACAGAAGAATGCATTGCATTAAGAAAGGAAATTGGATACTTGTTGAGCAAGGGGCATCTAAAAGAATTGTTGGGAAGAAAAAAGTCAAGGACTCAGGATCCTAAAAGGATCCCTGAGAAGGCTCCAGCCCCTCCAGCAGATGCACAAGTAATAAACTTTATTTCTGGAGGATCAGACATTTGTGGCACATCCTTCTCAGCAGCTAAAAGGCATGCAAAGGAAACTAAAATGGATAATGGAGAAAGACCCGTTCGAACATCAAGTGTCTCCGAAGGAAAAGTCATAACCTTTGATGAGGATGATCGTGTGGATATCCAGGATCCTCATCACGATGGTTTAGTTATTACTCTTTTCATTTCTAACCATTTTGTCCGCAGGATCCTTATAGACGGAGGAAGTTCAGTGAACATTATCCAGCTTGATGTTCTAAAGAAGATGGGAATTCCTGAATCAGATATCATACCCAGATCCTCCGTGCTTGTAGGATTTAGTGGCGAAACTAAGAATACTCTGGGGGAAATTAAACTCCCAATATATATCGAAGGCCTACACTCTTATCAAAAATTTTGTGTTATTGACTGTTTATCTTGTTGCAATGTTATCCTTGGCAGGCCCTGGATACACGATATGAAAGCAGTCCCATCTACCTACCATCAATGTGTCAAGCTCCCTAGTCCTTGGGGAATAGTGAAGATTGATAGTGATCAGCAGGAGGCTAAGAATTGCTACACTTCATCGATGAAACCGGCCTCGAAGTCAAGGGAGCAATAGCAATCAAGGTATCCTCCAAGGGATGTCTTGGAGGCAAGAGAGCAGGATGTGGTAGAAATCCTCATGGATCCCGATGATCCTGAATCCAAAATCTATATCGGATCAGGGATCTTTGGCGAAATGAAGAAAGACCTTGTATCCTTCCTCAAAAGGAGAAAGACTACCTTTGCATGGAAACACGAAGACATGACTGGTATATCCAAAGATGTAATCACTCACAAACTCGGCATTGACAGGTCCTTCAAACCAATCCATCAAAGGAGAAGAAAGTTTGCACCGGAAAGAAATGCCATTATCCAGGAAGAGGTAGAGAAATTGCTCCGGGCAGGTATGATTAGAGAGGTCAAATATCCAAGATGGTTGGCCAATGTGGTTGTTGTTCAAAAGAAAAACGGAAAGTGGAGGGTATGTGTCGATTTTACCGATTTAAATAAGGCATGTCCCAAGGATCCTTTCCCATTACCCCACATTGACTCCATGGTGGATGCAACTGCGGGTCATGAACTGTTGATTTTTATGGATGCCTCATCTGGATTTCAACAAATCCAAATGGAACCATCCGACCAAGAGGATACAGCCTTCATGACTCCAACTGGTATATACTGCTATATTGCTATGTCGTTCGGATTAAGAAATGCAGGTGCAACATATCAAAGGTTGGTGAATATGATGTTCAAGGATCAGATTGGACAAACTATGGAGGTTTACATAGATGATATGGTGGTAAAATCCTTAAAAGCTGAGGATCACCTAAGAGACTTGGAGGAAGCATTCAATATCCTTGATAAATATAATATGAAGTTTAATCCTTCAAAATGTCACTTTGGTGTTAAAGCAGGTAAATTCTTAGGATATATGGTGACAAAGAGAGGCATTGAAGCTAGTCCGGAATAGATCAAAGCTATAGGGAACATCAAATCTCCGGCCAATGCTAAGGATGTTCAAAGGCTAACAGGCAGGATAGCAGCTTTGAACAGATTCAAATCCAAATCCTCAGAGAAGTGCAAAGAATTCTATGATATCCTAAGGAAGAACAAGAAATTTGAGTGGACTGAGAAGCATGAGAATGCCTTAAGAGCTCTCAAAGATTATCTATCCTCAGCCCCAGCCTTGATGAAACCAGAAAAAGGCGATGTGCTATCCTTGTATCTTGCAGTATCCTCAAAAGCAGTAAGTGCGGTCCTTGTTAAGGATCATGAAGGTACACAACATCCTGTCTATTATGTAAGTAAAAGTTTACTTGATGCCGAATCCAGGTATTCACACCTTGAAAAGCTTATTCTTGCATTAATTATGGCATCTACTAAGTTGAGACACTATTTTGAAACTCATGTTATTGTTGTTAAAACTAATTTTCCAATTAAGAATGTCCTCAGGAAACCAGAGATGTCAGGAAGGATGGCTAAGTGGGCAGTGAAGCTAAGTGCATATTGTTAGGGGAGGATTTTCTAACAATTAGTGATCCTTACTCGTTATCCTAATTAATGATCCTTTCTTCTGTGACAGATAGTGATCCTCAGAAGAGCTTCAGGATCAGGGTCATGGATCACTTTAAGGATCCTCGTACTGATGATTGTTTGTTTGTGTTTTGTATTACTTCGCAGGAGTTACGAGCTTGACTTGGTCTTGGCAACGGTACTAAGGAATATTCCACGGGCATTTCGCACACGATTGACCAAAAATGGACGTTGTGGAGAACGCGAGAGCTTGGCACAAAAGTCGGATAGTTAGTTATTGTAGTTAGCTTCTATTTTAAAAGGGGTAACGAGCTAAAATAAGAACACTTAGTCATTTTTCAGCTACACACACTCTCGTATACTCGCACACTTGAAGCTCTCGACGAACATTCATTCGTTTTCACTCACTTTTACACGTTACACGTTACACGATAGTGATCCTTGTACCTAGCTCGTTACTATCCGAAGTTGTAAACGTTTATTGATTTATTTGAGCTTGGTGATCGGTAGTTTCCATCACCCGGGGTTTTTTGTGCCGGAGATCAACTCTTGATCAAGGGCTTTTTCCCCGTATAAATCCTTGTGTCATTTGTGCAATTTACATTAAAGTGATCCTTGTCATTGTTCTACATTTCAAGCATCATACCCCGTAATAGAGAGTTTGGTTGCAATATCCTCATCAGATTTTTTGACCAAAACAGTTTGGCGCCCATCGTGGGGCAATTGGTGCTTCATTCTTAGAAAAATTCATATTGCCGTGCTCATTGTAGTTCACTACAACCAAGCAAATGGCTTCCTCGGCGAAGAATGCTTCAAACTTGATGCCCTCTTTCACTTCTTCACAAGGCGTTCCTCCTTTGCCTCCACCACCTTCTGGATCCCAGAAGAATACTGAGAATGCTGCGAAGAAACCAACTCCCATTATCTCAAAACCACCTACTTCTTCTGTTTCAACTAATCCTACTACTAATGATCTCTATGCCTTGATTTTGCAGATGAGGAATCATGCACAAGAGCAGGATAAGACCAACGAAAGGATCCTCCGGGAGATTGACAAAATTAAGAAACAGAAGAAAACGGCAGAGGATCGTTCCCCACTGATACCCAGATCTTTGAATTTTGATACTCCGGTGATTACTTCTCAGCCATCAGTGGTTCCAGACGTTCAATATGTGGGTGGACCAAAAGGAGTGCACTACGGAACAACAACAGTGACCCAGGCATTAGGTCCATACTTCCAGCCAGCAGGATCCTATCCTCAGCATATGGGATCCTTCATGACTTCAGGGGGATATTCAGGATCATCCTAGGTTCAAGGATCCTCCTTTGTTCCAGGATTATCCCAGGTTCAAGGATCCTCCTTTGTTCCAGGATCATCCCAGGTTCAAGGATCCTCCTTTGTTCCAGGACCATCCCAGGTTCAAGGATCCTCCTTTGTTCCAGGATCATCCCAGGTTCAAGGATCCTCCTTTGTTCCAGGACCATCCCAGGTTCAAGGATCCTCCTTTGTTCCAGGATCATCCCAGGTTCAAGGATCCTCCTTTGTTCCAGGACCATCCCAGGTTCAAGGATACTCCTTTGTTCAAGGATCATCCCAGGTTCAAGGATCCTCCTTTGTTCCAGGATCATCCCAGGTTCAAGGATCCTCCTTTATTCCAGGATCGTCCCAGTTTCAGGGATCCTTCCAGATGCCAGGATCCTTGAGGAGTTTGCAAACAGGAAGTTCAGATGTCCATCAGGGCGATTTTATTCCAATGCAGACCAATGCTTCTACTGGTCCCTCGATCATTCCAGAGCCCCAACAATATGGATTAACATCCATTCTTCCTAACTTGAATCCAATGGGAGGTAACACTTTTAATAATTCTTATACTACTAACCATGGTCTTATGCAGGATCCAGGTATCAATCATGCCATGGCCAGAGAATTGCAAAAGCTAAAGGATATGATATCAAGCGTTCCGGGAGTGGTCAAACCTATCCCAGAGATTGCAGATGGGAGCCACAAGATATCTCGTTTTGCACCACCAATCTGTGATGCTGAGATACCCAAGAGGTTCCATGTGCCAACAATGAAGCTGTATGATGGTTCGACGGATCCTGAAGAACACATAGCACAATACAGGGAGAGGATGGAGATCAATCCAATCCCAGAAAGGTTAAAGGAAGCATGCCTGTGCAAGGGATTCGGATCCACTCTTACTGGATCAGCTCTCAAATGGCTGCTAAGTCTTCCCCCCTACTCTATTACCTCATTTGCTAATCTAGTTAACTTGTTTAATAATCAGTTTTCTTGTAGTAGAAAATTCGAACGATTAACTAGTGATCTATATAGGATAACCCAGGGTCATAATGAATCATTAAGGGACTACATTACCAAATTCAGTAAAGAATCCTTAGACATTCCCAACTTAGATATAGCCACGACTGTTGAGGCCTTTAAAATGGGATTGCTTAGGGATTCGTTGTTCTATGATGATCTTGTTATGACACCATGCAGGAACTTAGATGAGGTAAGAACCCGGGCACTTAGGTTCAGTCGGCTAGAGGATGACAAGAGGATCCAGGAGAGGTTAGCAGGATCCTCAAAGCAGGAAAAGCAAGGATCCTCATTCAAGAACAACAAGTTCAGATCCTACAACAGATCTGATAACCAGAACGTGCATTCTGTTGATCAAGAAGAGGATGATGAGGATTATCCTCCAATTTCTGAATATTGTTTTTCGGTTGATAACAATGAACTAATCCTTGCGATACAGAATCTAGGTGATAAAGCTAGATGGCCCAGAAAGAATGACAGGCCAGCTGCAACTAAGGATAAGTCGAAGTGGTGCGCATACCATGAAGATTTCGGGCATCTCACAGAAGAATGCATTGCACTAAGGAAGGAAATTGGATACTTGTTGAGCAAGGGGCATCTGAAAGAGTTGTTGGGTAGGAAAAAATCAAGGACTCAGGATCCTGAAAGGATCCCTGAGAAAGCTCAGGCCCCTCCAGCAGATGCACAAGTAATAAACTATATTTCTGGAGGATCAGACATTTGTGGCACATCCTTCTCAGTGGCAAAAAGGCATGCAAAGGAAACTAAGATGGATAGTGGATAAAGACCAGTTCGAACATCAAGTGTCTCCGAAGGAAAAGTCATAACCTTTAATGAGGATGATCGTGTTGATATCCAGGATCCTCATCACGATGGTTTAGTTATTACTCTTTTCATTTCTAACCATTTTGTCCGCAGGATCCTTATAGGCGGAGGAAGCTCAGTGAACATTATCCAGCTTGATGTTCTAAAGAAGATGGGAATTCCTGAATTAGATATCATACCAAGATCCTCCGTGCTTGTGGGATTTAGTGGCGAAACTAAGAATACCCTGGGGGACATTAAACTCCCAATATATATCGAAGGCTTACACTCTTATCAAAAATTTTGTGTTATTGACTGTTTATCTTGTTGCAATGTTATCCTTGGCAGGCCCTGGATACACGATATGAAAGCAGTCCCATCTACCTACCATCAATGTGTGAAGCTCCCTAGTCCTTGGGGAATAGTGAAGATTGATAGTGATCAGCAGGAGGCTAAGAATTGCTACACTTCATCGATGAAACCAGCCTCGAAGTCAATGGAGCAATAGCAATCAAGGTATCCTCCAAGGGATGTCTTAGAGGCAAGAGAGCAGGATGTGGTAGAAATCCTCATGGATCCCGATGATCCTGAATCCAAAATCTATATCGGATCAGGGATCCTTGGCGAAGTGAAAGAAGACCTCGTATCCTTCCTCAAAAGGAGAAAGACTACCTTTGCATGGAAACACGAAGACATGACTGGTATATCCAAAGATGTAATCACTCACAAACTCGGCATTGACAGGTCCTTCAAACCAATCCATCAAAGGAGAAGAAAGTTTGCACCGGAAAGGAATGCCATTATCCAGGAAGAGGTAGAGAAATTGCTCCGGGCAGGTATGATTAGAGAGGTCAAGTATCCAAGATGGTTGGCCAATGTGGTTGTTGTTCAAAAGAAAAACGGAAAGTGGAGGGTATGTGTCGATTTTACCAATTTAAATAAGGCATGTCCCAAGGATCCTTTCCCATTACCCCACATTGACTCCATGGTGGATGCAACTGCGGGTCATGAACTGTTAACTTTTATGGATGCTTCATCTGGATTTCAACAAATCCAAATGGAACCATCCGACCAAGAGGATACAGCCTTCATGACTCCAACTGGTATATACTGCTATATTGCTATGCCGTTCGGATTAAGAAATGCAGGTGAAACATATCAAAGGCTGGTGAATATGATGTTCAAGGATCAGATTGGACAAACTATGGAGGTTTACATAGATGATATGGTGGTAAAATCCTTAAAAGCTGAGGATCACCTAAGAGACTTGGAGGAAGCATTCAATATCCTTGATAAATATAATATGAAGCTTAATCCTTCAAAATGTCACTTTGGTGTTAAAGCAGGTAAATTCTTAGGATATATGGTGACAAAGAGAGGCATTGAAGCTAGCCCGGAACAAATCAAAGCAATAGTGAACATCAAATCTCCGGCCAATGCTAAGGATGTTCAAAGGCTAACAGGCAGGATAGCAGCTTTGAACAGATTTATATCCAAATCCTCAAAGAAGTGTAAAGAATTCTATGATATCCTAAGGAAGAACAAGAAATTTGAGTGGACTGAGAAGCATGAAAATGCTTTAAGAGCCCTCAAAGATTACCTATCCTTAGCCCCAGGCTTGATGAAACCAGAAAAAGGCGATGTGCTATCCTTGTATCTTGTAGTATCCTCAAAAGCAGTAATGTAACACCTCGAAAATTCACGTCCTATAATGTGTAGACACGTGTCGTATGTTTAAACGTGTGAAAGAAATATTATAGAAGGACTAAAGTTGACAATCATGGAAAGTATGTGGATATACGTATTCTAAATGTCAATAATGAATAAATACCATGTATATTAACCCTACATGATGCTCATACCTTCAAGCGAATAAATCATGGATCATACGAAGCTAAAAGTGAGAGATTACAAACTACAGGGGTTAATTGTGTCAACATGTTTAAAGTATACCTCTGAGTGACCTTTTGACAAACCCGAAGATTTGTAAATGTTAATTATGCTCACTAGAATGCACGATATAAATTTCATAAAGTTTCGTTATCGTATGAGAAAGTTATGATCAAATTCGTGTGCGAGGGGTTAAAGCGTCAACGTTGAAAACTGTGACTTTTCGGGCATTAACCGAGTGGCCAGGGACTTATCAAGAGGGGTACAAGTCTTGAGGCCCTTATGTGTCAATATGGAGGGTTCAAAGTGCAAGATATAAGTTAGTTGCCCTTTCGAAAAGCCAAGAGCCAACTGTGCAATAACAAGAAGGATTTTTGCCCCTGGTCCAAGGCTTACGGACCGTAAAGCCTACCCCCTTACGGTCCGTAAGGGGTCTGCCCAGCGTCTGATCGTTGCTGTTTGCTGTTATACGCGAATCTGGCCCTTCAAATCGATTTTCCTCAAATCTCTTGGCCCCTAGGCACCCCCTAAACACTTAGAGACATGTGTTAATCAATTGTGGTAAGTCCTAGACCTATGTGTCAAAGATTTATGGTGTTCTTGATCACTATAAAAGGCCATTAGTTGCAACACAACTCTTCACACTTCATCTGCATTGTTGGATTGATTCTGGAGCTCAAGCTTGCTTCCTAGTGATCATATCTCGTGCATAGGACTTCAGTAAGTGTTCTTGTCCTTCTCTAATTGAGTTTAGCTAGGTTAGTTAGCTAAAAGTCAAACCGTCGTAATTACGGTTTGACTTCGAGATTAGTCAATAATGGCTCAGTAATATCTCGAATTGAAAGTAGTTATAGGTTGGTATTTATGTGGGTAATAAAACCTCAAAAGGGTTTCCCCTGATCACCATCCTAACCAGGTCAAATGTCGGGTCAAACATATAATTAAAAAGTCAACAGGATGCTTAAAATGTCATTTATGCATAATTAGCTATCTAGAACATGTACAACCTGTTTGATCATTGTTATAACTTAGTAATTAGTGTAAGAACAATGTCTAAACATGTTCAACCCGACTATTTCCTGTTTAGACCCGGTTCGGAACCGAAAGTCGCATAGTTTGACTTTCACGTTGACTTTCAGTTCTGACCCGTTTGGGCATGTTTTAGAAATGCCTCAGAGCTTAAATTGGATTAGGTTACATGTTAGAACAACCCTCTGTGATTATGCACCTTGGTTCACTAGTTATCCAATTAATATGCATATTTCCGCTAATTGCTCATATGTTGACCGTTATGCCCTTATGATCTTAAAACGTGATTTATGAAAATGTAAAAGTGTAGAAACCTTAGTTACTGATGTATAAACTTGTATGCAAAGTTTGACATCAGTTTGACTTGTAGATTAAGAGTTATGCTCAATATCGCTAAATTAATGCTTTATGATAATAAAATGGCGTAATTAGCGTATAGCCTAGTTAAGCCTACTTTTTGGTATCAAACTTAATACCCACTGATGTAATATATTATTTTGGGAATTTTAAAGATTTTTAATTAATTTTAGGATGAGCATAACTCATAGTCGTAGGCTTAATCCGGTAACTGTCGGTTTTGCCCTTACGGGCCATAAAATGAGTTTTACTTATCGAAACGACTCCAAACCTTTTTCTACTGATCACATATGATAAATAATTTATTTTAAGCCTTCTGGAAATATAAAAATATCAGATTTAAGTATCAAACCCGGAAATGGCCTTTAATCGCCTTATTTAGCGTTTTTAACGCATAGTATGTTTTAAAATCATATTGAACATACCCGGGTTGATACCTACTGATATATGAGGCAAATTATGATATTTTAACAGTAAGAAAAGGTTGATTAACTCAGACTTCGTTTTTGAGCTTTTCGGCTTATGTGAAATTACCAAAATACCCCTACGGGGCATAGTTTGGTTAAAAATGATAAATTTCACATATATGCTTTATCTTACTGTTATAACTCATAAAATTGAGTATGTTTTCTGTTTACATCAGACCTGTAACTCAGTTAAACATCTAAGCGCTTTTACAAACTTTAAAATGACCAAACTACCCCTACGGGGCATAGTTTGGGTTTAAATTAGTTCGGGGCATAACGAAAGACATCCTAATGATATCACAACATATTTGAAGCATATTAACTTAGGAAACCTGTATATGGCTCTTACGGATTCCCGTTACGCTTATTTCGCGTTCGGTTCGGTTTATGTAACAAGTTTACAAAAATTAGCCGAAACGGGTCAAACCTTATCGGTTTTATCTCAAAATCCAGAATGTGAATAATAAACCCATATTAAACAAGTCTTCAAACTTGTCGGGTCTAAATCACATTCTATCCGGTCTTCGCTTAATTGTGCGTACGAACCGTATCCTTGAAACTAGCCGGTCTAAGCTTAAGCTTAATTAAAGACCCGTTAGGATTCTAATAGGTTATTAAAAACCTTCGTTCCAGATTAGGAGCCCAGTAAAAGCTATCTGTACTTGCTAATTTGATATACGGCTGGGATTGAATTTATATTTAGCTCAGGTAAATACTTTTAACTTATTTTCCCTATACGGGCTTAGGTTACGGTATATAGCATACCGCTTGGTCGAGCATCAAATCTCCACGCTTAGTGGGTAGTTGAATAATTTGATCGGCTCATTTTAAACAATCTTGTTTACTTTACAGCTTTTGGGGGGTTAATGACCATGTCCCGGATATCCCTGGCATCATCTTACGAGATGGCCACGACCAGAGCACGGGGTGTAGGCGTACACCCGTGTATAACTCTTTGATGTGGTGTGTTTATTGATCTTTAACCCGGACTAGATCCGGGCTACTGAACGCATAAGTAACATGTAATTCGTTCACAAGATTATAATATTAAATAATTCTCCCAAGTTAAAAAGATTAATTTTGCCTCTGTGCATTTTAATCAAATTTTAAAAGGTATTTTGTGCCACGTGCATTCAAATCAATTTTCTTAAACTCTTTTCAAAATGAGTCAGTTGAATGTATTTACCAGTGTAAACTGACGTATTTTCCAAAAAGGCTAAATGCAGGTACTATACGAAATTGGCTGGATATTTCTCCTTAGCATCAATAGAAGTCTCGCAAGCTTAAGATGCCTAAAAGTCTGTTGAACTATGGTTTCCATTTTATGTTCGATCCTTCTGTGGATAAACTTCCGAATATTGTGACATTTGATATTACAATAATAAATTCGGTTGTATCATATTTACAATTGCTTCCGCTGTGCTTAATAATATTGTGTTGTTTGACTATTATGTTGCCAACCATGACGTCACGATACTCCCCACCGGGCCCACCGGTGACACGTGGAAATTGGGGTGTGACAGGTTGGTATCAGAGCCAACACTGAGTGAATTAAACACTCGCCTTTTGTGTTTAATCTCAGTTACACAATTGCACAATCTAAACTTCTGAGTCTAGACTTAACATAGGAATAATCTTAATCCTAATATGGAAATTTTGATTCCAATTCTTACTATTATTATTGGATACGTCGCCAAGCGAGGAAGCTGAACTAGGGATTCTCTACACCCGGAGCCTTGAAATGCTGAGCTTCGTACAACGACCAGGATGAAACGTGCAACCTCGGAGAAAGCATTCAGGAATTGAATGAAGAAGAAACTCCTTTTGCTGAAGATCGTTTCCTTAATAGTCCTTCTAAGGACGTGTTTATATTTCAGTCCCTACGAGGACAACATTATTCCTTTCAAGTCCCGCTTAGGGCAACTTTATACTTTTATTTTTATATAATGGAATGATGAAGTTTAAACTTTCATTCTAAAATAAGAAATATTAAATAAATGGAAAAATAATAATTCCTTTTTGCAAGATCTACCATTATAATAAAATGGCAAAATCTAAAAGGGCAAGACCTAGCTTCGGGTCATATTAAGACCGGCCAAGATGGCAGTCCCGCAATTTAGATTCAGATCCATATTTACACTTCAATTTAAAAATCGTTCTGCGTTAATTATAAATTAAGAATCTTAAGTATGAAACCTAGCCTCGGGTCAATTATAAGACCGGGCCAAGATGGTAAGACCTGTTAAAAAGATTCAAATCATTAATTAAGAATCTTAAGTGTGAAACCTAGCCTCGGGTCAATTATAAGACCGGGCCAAGATGGTAAGACCTGTTTAAAAGATTCAAATCCCTGTTAACATCTTAAAACATGTTAACACTCGTGGCAGATGTGATTCAATTAAAATCACACACGTCATTTTTATAAAGCATTCCTCAAAAAATTCCTAAACCAGTTTAATGATCCCTGAATCCTGGGTTTACGTCATCAATTAAGATGATCATATTTTAACCATACGTAGTAAAATAGTGCCTACGGGCCTTGCTCATTTCTACATGAGCCAAAATACAGTGGTAGCTATGACTCCCTGTCAAATAAAGGTAATGAACTAGGTTCAAACCTCAAATGCTTTGATTCTCTGAAATCCTAGCATATAATTTAAAAAAAAAATTGTCCTTGTGACTAGGCCTATTGTGCCAATATACCTTCATGCTTTGATTCTCTGAAATCATAGCTTATAAATTATATATGTCCTTGTGACTAAGCCAGTTGTGCTAATATACTTAAAGACCTTGATTCTCTGAAATCATGGCTTATAGTTTAAAAAAAAAATTGTCCTTGTGACTAGGCCTTTTGTGCTATTAAATAAAAATGTTATTGTTGCTTTGATTCTCTGAAATCATAAGCTTATAATTTATAAATGTCCATGTGACCAGGCCATTGGGTGCCACTAATAAAATTGTTAATGTTTTATAATTAGGATAAATTATAATAGAAATCCTAAATAAATATGATTAATAAATTAACCAAATATGGTCTCTGTTTACCATGGTTAATGAATTTCCCTAAGGGGCAATTCCGTAATAAACATCTCTTATAAGGGAAGTGCCTACGGGCTATAGTTAATGTCCTCTGAGACTAAAGACAGTGGTAGCCTACAGCTCCCTATCAAGAAAAGGTAATGAACTTTGATTCAAACCTTAAGGCCACGATTCTCTGAAATCATGGCTTATAAATTTAACTTGTCTACACGACTAGGCCATTGGTGCTATTATTAACTTATGAATTAGGATTTATGATAAAAATCCGGAATAAAATAAATATCCTTCCTTCTCTGTCAATATGCAATTGAAGGGAATCTTAAAGGTGAAACCTAGCCTACGTGGCCAAGATGGTGAAACCTACTCAAGGGATTCACATCCTTGTTAACACCTAGGGATGTGTTAGCACTCTTGACAAATGTGATTTGAGAAAATCACAACAGTCATCCTTATATTGGATTCTTCCAATTCTCAAATCTAGCCTAGTGATCTAGGAATCATGGCTTATACCATCCTATAAGACGATCATATTATAAACATCCGTTAGTGATGAAGCACCTACGGACTAAACTTGTTGTCCGATAAGACAACGACAGTGGTGGTCTTTGACCTCCTGTTTAAAATGTTGGACTATGTCCAAACATAATAGTCTATGTGATCAATGCGATCATGACTAATATCATCTAATACGATGATCATATTATTTAACATCCTTTAGTGATGTCTTGCCTACGGGCTATAATATATTGTCCATTTGAGACATTGACATTGTTATCGTTATGATTCCTTGTCTAAGGTGGTGAGCTATGCTCAAGCCAAATAGTCAATATGAATAATGCAATCATGACTTATAGCATCTAATAGGATGAACCAATTATAAACATCCATAAGTGATGTTTTCGCCTATGGGCCGAATTATACTGTCCATGTGTGACAAAGACATTGTGATCTTTACGATTCCCTATCCAAGGTGGTGAGCTATGCTCAAGCCTAATAATTCATATGATCAATACGATCATGACAAAAATCATCAATACGACGATTAAAAATTTTAACATCCGTAATGATGTTTTGCCTAAGGGCTATATTATATCGTCCAACTGAGACAAGGCAATTGTAATCTTTTGTGATTCTTTGCCAAGGGGGTGAGCTATACTCAAACCTCATAGTCTATACTCGTTGCGATCCTGACTAGTATCATCAGTATGATGATCATAATATTAACATCCCTCGCAATGAAATGCCTACGGGCTATACCCTATTCTAGTGTCAGTAAGACTACGATGGTAGTAATCTTTATGATCCCCTATTCAAAATGGTGTGATTATACCCAAACCTAATCGTCAATATGATCGACGTGATCATGACTAATATCATTAAATATGATGGTTATATATAAACATCCATTAGTGATGTTGATTGGCTTCTTTTCTGCCAAATAAATCGTCTTCTAAGACGATGACGGTTGTGGTCTATGACTCCCTGTCTAAAAGTGAAGAACCACGTTCAAACCTGGAAGCCCTAATCTAATAAGATTGCGGCTAATAAATTAAGGTCCTTGAAAATAGACCATCGAGTTATGTTTTAAAGTCATTCCTGACAAGCCTATGTGCTATAATTGGTCATTTGTGACAAGCTAACATATTAAATGTTAACATTCCTGGAGACATGCCTTGTGCCAGATTTGATAAATGTCCTTATGACAAGGCCGTTTGTGCCATATCTAAATGACCGTTACGACAAGGCCTTCGTGCCGTATAATCATTTATGTCCTTCGTAACTAGGCTTTATGCCATATCTTTCTACGTCCATCGAGACAGGCTTCTATGCCATATGTGTATACATATAATAAAGGTCTTGTAAGGCAAGCCTTTTGAGCTATTTATAATCGTCCTTGTGACAAAGACAGTTGTGACATTATGGTCCCCTGTCAAGCAAGTATTGGACTCGCTCCAAACCTTAAATGCCATTGATAGTCCTTTTGTGACCTAAGCAAAATGTAATAGATATACATTCAAAAAGCATTCATTAAGAATGTTCAGAACGGAATAGCCCATACGGATTGTGAATGCCGTGGCTAATCTAAGTCAGGCCATCAGGATGATGACTAATAATTGTTAAATCTTGGTGATTAGTACCAAGTTTCGAGTATCGAAAACTCGGAGGAGGTAGACGACAGTCGCAATACTATTAATGCGACGAAAGTTAATAAAACTACAAACGTAAACCTTAATATTAATGGAGTTAATCTTCAGGCTGTGGTTGACGCAGCAGTTGGAAGGACCATGGAAAAGGTCATGAGACAATACAAAGAGCTGAATACTTCTCGCTCTAAATCTCATTCAAAACCATGTTGAAATTGCTCATGAGAAGATTTTGTTCACACTTCGTATATGAAGGATGAACCAAAGAAGGAGGATAACTCCCAGAAATCTGAGAAAGAGAGCGAGTACAGGCTTAAAAAAAAAGGCAACGAAAGTTCGGTAAGAAGCCTGTATACCTCTGAGATTGCTTCAAGCATTATTAGATGGATGTTTTATATCCATAAGGAATCATTTTTCCGATGTCCTAGTTCCGTTAAATATAAGGACTCAATAAAGTGATAAAAATCGATTGGTTGTCTCGAAAAATCAAGCCCATATCGTGGGTGATAAGAAGTAATTAATTATCAAGACTCCTTATGAGACAACTCTCATAATTACACGTATCCGTGCGTTTAATTAAAATTAAACACAAAAAAATGGTGGAATTGGCCGTCCCCGGAATCGAACCTGGGTCTAGGCCGCACCCTTTCGCGCGCCTAGCCAACTGAGCTAGGTGCCTAGTTTGTGAAACTTCCATTATTGATTTAATATAAGCACTCGTACAATAAACTTCCTTATCATTTATCAATGATACTTTCTACTAAGTGTCCTGTTTTTTTTAAAACAGGCAATAATAAATCTTCATGAACCATAAACTTAGCAAATTTTTATTATCATCCACAAGGTATAACTACCAAGGAAACCATAGTAACCGATTCTTATAGATCGGCAAGGAATCCTTTCGAAAATCTAAGAGCACTCTTTCTTTGCATAGAGTACGACAACATATGTTATTTTAATTATTTTCTCATTTTTTTTCTATCGCCTGCGAATGCCAAACTATGTTTGATAAAAGTGTCATATGAGGATTGGCGTATCCTAGTGTGTCCCATAGATTAATTCCATGTCTGATCAGCATGGAGGTTTAATACATGGAACCCCTAAGATATCCCAATGATCATATTGTACTAGAGTCAACTAGTAATATTCAAAGAAGATATCCAAAAATGGAAAAAAAAAATTTCCAAGTAAATGTTCCCGATTAAGGAATTCGTGGACTTATAACATAAAGGTGTCACTCATTTGACACGAACAATGATGGATGAACTGGAGCCTGAGATATGGAAAATCTCTGTAGCCTCCTTGCATCTTGATTATCTTCTTATAAGTTTTCCCTGCTTACCTCCTGGAAGGCAGGTAGAATTAAGATTTATATATCATTTAAGGCTGTATTATTATGAAATCTCCAAGGCGGCTAGTACCATCATTGGAAGAATCGAAACCCTGATTTACTAAGTTTAAAATAGAGGGTTCATATAGCCTAACTCGATATTCTGAAAGTTTGATGTTATTAAATAAGAAAGACGGTTCATATTGCTTATGCATACATGCCGCAACCCTAATTAGGCAACGATTAAGAATTTACCATCAGCTACCCAGGATCTAAGGGCGAATTATTGGTGGATAGGCTTGAATAAGTCTGTAGCCACTCATGTAGCTAAATGCTTGACATGTGCGCAAGTCAAAGCCGAGCATCAGAAACCGTCAGGTTTGCTACAACAGCCTGAACTTCCTACTTGGAAGTGGGAAATGGTAACTATGGATTTTATTACCAGGTTACCCAAGACAAGGAAAGGAAATGATACGATATGAGTTATAGTTGACAGACTGACTAAGTCAGCACATTTCCTACCCATCAAGGAGACTTATAGCTCCGATACGCTAGCCCAGTTATACGTAGATAAGATTGTAGCCTTACATGGCATACCTGTAGCTATTATCTCTGATAGAGATACTAGGTACACGTCACATTTTTGGAAAAGCTTCCAGCAATCCTTGGGCACACGTTTGAACTTTAGTACGGCTTATCATCCTCAGACAGACGGTCAGAGTGAGCGTACTATTCAAACGTTGGAAGACATGCTACGTGCATGTGCGATCGAATTAGGTGGTAGTTGGGATAAGAACCTACCGTTAATCGAATTCTCCTATAACAATAGCTACCACACCAGCATCTAGGCTGCGCCTTTTGAGGCATTATACGGTAGAAAGTGTAGAACGCCAGTTTGTTGGGCGGAAGTTGGAGATGTCCAATTATCAGGACCAGAGATCGTGTTCGAAACGACGGACAAGATTGTCCAGATTCGTGACCGTCTCAAAGCTACCCGGGATAGGCAGAAGAGTTACGCTGATCCAAAGCGTAAGGATTTTCACTTCGAAGTAGGTGACAAAGTCCTACTTAAAGTGTCACCCTGGAAAGGAGTGATGCGGTTTGGTAAGAAAGGCAAGCTAAGCCCGAGATACATAGGACCTTTCGAGGTTATCGAACATGTCGGGTCAGTTGCCTATAAGCTAAACTTACTAGAAGAGCTCAGTGGAATTCACGACGTGTTCCACATCTGCAATCTGAAAAAGTGTTTCGCTGACGAATCACTGATGATACCGCATACAGATGTGCATATAGATGAGAGCTTAAAGTTTGTGGAAAAACCTTTGTCGATTGAAGATCAACAGGTAAAGAAGCTTCGACGGAAGCATGTACCTATTGTAAAGGTCAAATGGGATGCCTGTAGAGGTCCCGAATACACGTAGGAGGTTGAATCCACGATGAAGAAAAAGTACCCTTATTTATTTCAGTAAATCTCGGGTCGAGATTTATTTTAAGGGGGTGAGGATGTAACACCTCGAAAATTCACGACCTATAATGTGTAGACACGTGTCGTATGTTTAAACGTGTGAAAGAAATATTATAGAAGGACTAAAGTTGACAATCATGGAAAGTATGTGGATATACGTATTCTAAATGTCAACAATGAATAAATACCTTGTATATTAACCCTACATGATGCTCATACCTTCAAGCGAATAAATCATGGATCATACGAAGCTAAAAGTGAGAGATTACAAACTACAGGGGTTAATTGTGTCAACATGTTTAAAGTATACCTCTGAGTGACCTTTTGACAAACCCGAAGATTTGTAAATGTTAATTATGCTCACTAGAATGCACGATATAAATTTCATAAAGTTTCGTTATCGTATGAGAAAGTTATGATCAAATTCGTGTGCGAGGGGTTAAAGCGTCAACGTTGAAAACTGTGACTTTTCGGGCATTAACCGAGTGGCCAGGGACTTATCAAGAGGGGTACAAGTCTTGAGGCCCTTATGTGTCAATATGGAGGGTTCAAAGTGCAAGATATAAGTTAGTTGCCCTTTCGAAAAGCCAAGAGCCAACTGTGCAATAACAAGAAGGATTTTTGCCCCTGGTCCAAGGCTTACGGACCGTAAAGCCTACCCCCTTACGGTCCGTAAGGGGTCTGCCCAGCGTCTGATCGTTGCTGTTTGCTGTTATACGCGAATCTGGCCCTTCAAATCGATTTTCCTCAAATCTCTTGGCCCCTAGGCACCCCCTAAACACTTAGAGACATGTGTTAATCAATTGTGGTAAGTCCTAGACCTATGTGTCAAAGATTTATGGTGTTCTTGATCACTATAAAAGGCCATTAGTTGCAACACAACTCTTCACACTTCATCTGCATTGTTGGATTGATTCTGGAGCTCAAGCTTGCTTCCTAGTGATCATATCTCGTGCATAGGACTTCAGTAAGTGTTCTTGTCCTTCTCTAATTGAGTTTAGCTAGGTTAGTTAGCTAAAAGTCAAACCGTCGTAATTACGGTTTGACTTCGAGATTAGTCAATAATGGCTCAGTAATATCTCGAATTGAAAGTAGTTATAGGTTGGTATTTATGTGGGTAATAAAACCTCAAAAGGGTTTCCCCTGATCACCATCCTAACCAGGTCAAATGTCGGGTCAAACATATAATTAAAAAGTCAACAGGATGCTTAAAATGTCATTTATGCATAATTAGCTATCTAGAACATGTACAACCTGTTTGATCATTGTTATAACTTAGTAATTAGTGTAAGAACAATGTCTAAACATGTTCAACCCGACTATTTCCTGTTTAGACCCGGTTCGGAACCGAAAGTCGCATAGTTTGACTTTCACGTTGACTTTCAGTTCTGACCCGTTTGGGCATGTTTTAGAAATGCCTCAGAGCTTAAATTGGATTAGGTTACATGTTAGAACAACCCTCTGTGATTATGCACCTTGGTTCACTAGTTATCCAATTAATATGCATATTTCCGCTAATTGCTCATATGTTGACCGTTATGCCCTTATGATCTTAAAACGTGATTTATGAAAATGTAAAAGTGTAGAAACCTTAGTTACTGATGTATAAACTTGTATATAAAGTTTGACATCATTTTGACTTGTAGATTAAGAGTTATGCTCAATATCGCTAAATTAATGCTTTATGATAATAAAATGGCGTAATTAGCGTATAGCCTAGTTAAGCCTACTTTTTGGTATCAAACTTAATACCCACTGATGTAATATATTATTTTGGGAATTTTAAAGATTTTTAATTAATTTTAGGATGAGCATAACTCATAGTCGTAGGCTTAATCCGGTAATTGTCGGTTTTGCCCTTACGGGCCATAAAATGAGTTTTACTTATCGAAACGACTCCAAACCTTTTTCTACTGATCACATATGATAAATAATTTATTTTAAGCCTTCTGGAAATATAAAAATATCATATTTAAGTATCAAACCCAGAAATGGCCTTTAATCGCCTTATTTAGCGTTTTTAACGCATAGTATGTTTTAAAATCATATTGAACATACCCGGGTTGATACCTACTGATATATGAGGCAAATTATGATATTTTAACAGTAAGAAAAGGTTGATTAACTCAGACTTCGTTTTTGAGCTTTTCGGCTTATGTGAAATTACCAAAATACCCCTACGGGGCATAGTTTGGTTAAAAATGATAAATTTCACATATATGCTTTAGCCTACTGTTATAACTCATCAAATTGAGTATGTTTGCTGTTTACATCATACCTGTAACTCAGTTAAACATCTAAGCGCTTTTACAAACTTTAAAATGACCAAACTACCCCTACGGGGCATAGTTTGGGTTTAAATTAGTTCGGGGCATAACGAAAGACATCCTACTGATCTCACAACATATTTGAAGCATATTAACTTAGGAAACCTGTATATGGCTCTTACGGATTCCCGTTACGCTTATTTCGCGTTCGGTTCGGTTTATGTAACAAGTTTACATAAATTAGCCGAAACGGGTCAAACCTTATCGATTTTATCTCAAAATCCAGAATGTGAATAATAAACCCATATTAAACAAGTCTTCAAACTTGTCGGGTCTAAATCACATTCTATCCGGTCTTCGCTTAATCGTGCGTACGAACCGTATCCTTGAAACTAGCCGGTCTAAGCTTAAGCTTAATTAAAGACCCGTTAGGATTCTAATAGGTTATTAAAAACCTTCGTTCCAGATTAGGAGCCCAGTAAAAGCTATCTGTACTTGCTGATTTGATATACGGCTGGGATTGAATTTATATTTAGCTCAGGTAAATACTTTTAACTTATTTTCCCTATACGGGCTTGGGTTACGGTATATAGCATACCGCTTGGTCGAGCATCAAATCTCCACGCTTAGTGGGTAGTTGAATAATTTGATTGGCTCGTTTTAAACAGTCTTGTTTACTTTACAGCTTTTGGGGGGTTAATGACCATGTCCCGGATATCCCTGGCATCATCTTACGAGATGGCCACGACCAGAGCACGGGGTGTAGGCGTACACCCGTGTATAACTTTTTATGTGGTGTGTTTATTGATCTTTAACCCGGACTAGATCCGGGCTACTGAACGCATAAGTAACATGTAATTCGTTCACAAGATTATAATATTAAATAATTCTCCCAAGTTAAAAAGATTAATTTTGCCTCTGTGCATTTTAATCAAATTTTAAAAGGTATTTTGTGCCACGTGCATTCAAATCAATTTTCTTAAACTCTTTTCAAAATGAGTCAGTTGAATGTGTTTACCAGTGTAAACTGACGTATTTTCCAAAAAGGCTAAATGCAGGTACTATACGAAATTGGCTGGATATTTCTCCTTAGCATCAGTAGAAGTCTCGCAAGCTTAAGATGCCTAAAAGTCTGTTGAACTATTGTTTCCATTTTATGTTCGATCCTTCTGTGGATAAACTTCCGAATATTGTGACATTTGATATTACAATAATAAATTCGGTTGTATCATATTTACAATTGCTTCCGCTGTGCTTAATAATATTGTGTTGTTTGACTATTATGTTGCCAACCATGACGTCACGATACTCCCCACCGGGCCCACCGGTGACACGTGGAAATCGGGGTGTGACAAGTAAGTGCGGTCCTTGTTAAGGATCATGAAGGTACACAACATCCTGTCTATTATGTAAGTAAAAGTTTACTTGATGCCAAATCCATGTATTCACACCTTGAAAAGCTTATTCTTGCATTAATTATGGCATCTACTAAATTAAGACATTATTTTGAAACTCATGTTATCATTGTTAAAACTAATTTCCCAATTAAGAATGTCATCAGGAAACCAGAGATGTCAGGAAGGATGGCTAAGTGGGCAGTGAAGCTAAGTGCATATGATATAAGATATGAGCCTAGGACAGCCATCAAATCCCAAGCATTAGCTGACTTTGTGGCTGATTTCAGTAGTGATTTACAAAAAGAAGCTAAGTTAGAAGTCCAGCAGCTAGAAGAGACCAAGGATCCTTGGATACTCTATACTGATGGATCCTCAAATGTCAAAGGCACAGGGCTTGGAATGCTACTAAAATCGCCACAGGGGGATATAATACCTCACTCTATAGCTTGTGAGTTCCAAACCACTAACAATGAGGCTGAATATGAAGCCTTAATTGCTGGTTTGCAAATTGCAAAGCATATGGGGATCAGGTATCTTGAGGTACATGTAGATTCATTGTTAATTACAAACCACTTTAATGGATCCTATGCTGTTAAAGGTGAAAAGCTAACCAAATATTTAGAGATAGTCAAAGGTTTGGCACTCTCTTTTGTTTCCTTTAGTTTAACGCAGGTACCAAGGGAAGAAAATACGGAGGCTGATGCATTGGCTAACTTAGGATCATCCTTGAAGATCCCGGAGGATATCAAGATCCCTATTATCCATATCCTGACCCCGGCTATCGAGGATCATGTGGCTATGGAGATAGGAAATGATTCTGCAGTTATCCCTAGTGAGGATACTCAATCCCATTCAGGATCATGGATCTCACCAATTATGAGATACCTACAACATGGAGAGATTCCTACAGGAGAAAACCCTAGGGCTTTCAAATCTAAGGAATCTCAATTCACAATTTTAAATAATATGTTGTATAGACGATCTCTTGCAGGACCATATTTGAGATGCATTGAGGATCCTGAAATCCAAGAAGTTTTAAAAGACTTCCATGAAGGAGATTGTGGAAACCACACTGGGGGCAGGGCATTATTCTCAAGGATCCTGAGGACAGGATACCACTGGCCAACCATGAAGAGAGATGCTGTGGAGTATGCTAAGAGATGTGATCCTTGTCAGAGACACAGCAATATCCTTCATCAAACAGCTGAATTATTGCATCCTATATCCTCCTCTTGGCCATTTATGAGATGGGGTATGGATATAGTTGGAAAGCTCCCTAAGGCACCTGGTGGAAAAGTATTCATGCTAGCTATAACTGATTACTTCTCCAAGTGGATAGAGGCTGAAGATTTTGCCCAAGTCAGAGAAAAGGAAGTTATATCCTTCATTAAAAGAAATATTATAACTAGATTTGGAATTCCTTCTGAGATTATATGTGATAATGGTTCCCAATTTATTAGGGGCAGAACCACTAACTTTTGTGACAGCTGGGGGATTAAGATGATAACATCAACACCAGTCCACCCACAAGCTAATGGTCAAGCAGAATCATCCAACAAGATCATCATCAACAATTTGAAGAAGAAGCTTGGATCCAAGAAAGGGAAATGGGCAGAAGAACTACCCTATGTGCTTTGGGCTGATAGGACAACCCCTAAGAATGCTACTGGTCAAACACCATTCTCCTTGGTATTTGGGGCAGAATCAGTGATCCCAACAGAAATGGTGGTTTCAACTGCTAGAACAAGTACCCGTGATCCTGAGGAAAATGATGAAAACTTGGCTCAAGACCTGGATACTATTGAAGAAATTAGGGATATGGCTAGGATAAGGATGGCCAGTTATCAACAAAGAATGGCTGGTGCTTACAACAAAAATGTCAGGATCAGGAAGTTTTAAGTTGGAGATATGGTATTAAGGAAAGCATTTCAGAATACCACCAATCCTGCTGATGGAAAATTGGCTCCAAAATGGGAAGGCCCTTATTTGATTGAAGCTGAAGCAGGAAAGGGGGCATATAGATTGCTAACCATGGAAGGTGATTTGCTACCAAGAGCTTGGAATGCTGTCCACTTGAAGAAATATTTCATGTGATTAGGATCATCATGGCACAGATGATCCTTAAGTCAGGGATATCCTAGAAGGATCCTTAAAGTATCGGTGATCCTTACTTTGGTAATGTCCTAATCTTGAACTATTTCATTTCCTTATTTTCTCATATAAGGATAAGGATCACGTGTCCTTTATCCACCTCTCACGTGATTTTAAGTTTTGAAAGTTCAGGTATCCTTAGCAAATATTGGTTATCTGCAGAAGCGATCCGATCCTTCGGTTTAACCTCAGTTATTTGGGCTTGACCCCAGTTCCGCCTGTAGCGCATGATGATCCTGGTATAGTTCAAGACAGTGGGACCAGTATTCGCTTTAGGGGCTGATAATTCCATTGTACTGGCTATACCTAGGATCCTACGTATAATGGTAGACGTACCATACATCCGTTCCTAAGGTTTCTAACGTTTTCACGTTAGCTAAGGTTTCTAACGTTTTCATGTTAGCTAAGGTTTTGCCATTTTCATGTCACTAAGTTTGGATAGTCGCCAGTTAGGGCCATACTCCAGTTTACATACGATCCTTGGGCTTGTCCCCAGTTATCCTTGGGCTTGTCCCCAGTTATCCTCAGGTTTGTCCCCAATTGCTAATTCTTATCTTATATTGGCTTAGTCCCAAGTTATGCTCTATTTCAGGTCTTTGAAGATAAGCAACTAGGGATCCTTGATCCTTACTCCTTTCTAAGGTTTATTTTGTAGTTATCCTGATTATGGTTAGGATCCTAACTTGGATCCTCAGGTATGATCCTTAACTATTTTTAAATTTTATTCATTATTTATTTGAATAACCCTTAAAATTTGACAACTAGACTTATGATCCTTAGAATATATTATTTTCGGGACTCTTTAACTAGAGGATATTTGATTGTGGATCATATCCTAAAATATTCTCAATCTGACTTGTTCAAAATTGTTTATTCAATAAATGTGCAACGAAACAAAGGAGAGTTAAAGAAACAAAAGGATAACAATACAAGATAAGCGACAAAAAGTTAAGATTTTATTTATTGACAAAAGAGTAACCCTTGAAAGGCTGTCAAAATTACCTACCCGAGCTTCTACCAGCAAAACGTGGCCCGTCCGCTGGGGTAGGTAAAGGGTGTCCATGATAATAAGTTCAAAAGTAGTGCAGGAATATAAAGGCGGCAGGATCACAATGGCTTCATCCCCCAAACAGAGGATCCCTCCACCAACTGCAATCCTGCCTATTGTCCAAAGGATCATACATGATCCTTAATCCTAAAAACTGTTGTTAAAGTACAAACCATCAAATTGTTCGACATCACAACCACAAAAGACCTACTACCAAATTTAAAAATTGGGCTCCGGCTGCGTCTAAGAATGTCCATCATCGCCTAATCATGCAGCCTAAACCTTCGCTGCATTACCACCTCCAGCTCCACTTGTTTCACCACCTGCATCCTTGCCTCCAGCTTCAATCGTCAGGATCTCTTCAACCTCCTCAGCCTCTTCATCGTCTAGTTCGGCTAGCCTTGCCTTCCAGCCTTCAACATCCCAGGTGCTCTTGTCAAAAGCAGGATACTGAGCTTCCAAGGCCATTTGCAGCTTGGTCTTGTACATTGTTATGGCGGCAGAGACTTTGGCGTCTTCAGTGATCTCACGCTTCTCATAGTCAACATTGATCAGCACCTTGGCCGTCTCTTGTTTGGCAGCCCGGACTTCCTTCTGAAGATCAGCAATTGCAAGGTCCTTAAGCATTGCAACCTGCTGGAGGTCGGCAATCTTCTTATCCTGATCCTCAACGTGGCCAACATAATCTTCAATCTCAGAGAATTTCTGCAAAAAGGATAAAAGATAAGGTCAGGACTAAACGATCCTCAAATCAGCAGGATATGTCAACAGGATATACGAGCAGAGACAGTGATCCTTACCTCGTTGAAGTACTCGAGGAATTGGTGGCGGATCAGAGGCAGACCCTGCAGATCCTCAGCTTCAGAGGCTTTCCTCTTCTTGATTGCCTTCCCTTTGAGGGGTGCCTTGGGGACCGAAGCTGTCGGACTGGTGGGAGCTTTTCTCTTGGAGGATCTGACAGTAGTGAGATCAGTGACATTGAACTTAGAAGCAGACTTGGTGGATTTTCCAGCACCTACACAACCAAAACAAGATAAGTATCTTCTCTTAATTTATATTTTACTATTCATTTAAATTCTAAACAAGGATACTTACTTGACATCGTGACAGAGCCTGAGGATACTTCCTGTGAATCTTGGGTTGTTGTTTTGAAAGATCTTGTCTCAGGATCAAGTTTCTTGAAAGAAAGGAGCCTCTCCTTGGCAGCAGGGGACAATCTGAGGTGTGAGACGGTGATAGCTGCATAAACAAGAAAGCAAAAATATAAGTGATCCTTACATCAAAAGAAAGTTTTTGGTGATCCTTCTCAGGATCCACCACCCTACCATGGGTAGCCCATTTCTTGGGTAGATCCTTTCCATCCTTAATAGAATCTCTCTTGATAAAAAAAGAAACGCCGCTTCCAATTAGCATCGTTCTTGGTGGCTTTGAAGACCGGATGTTCCTCACCGGGTTTACGTTTAAACAAATAGCGATGGGAACCAAAGGTAGTAAGATCGTACAGCTCTCCCAGCTCTGACATTCCTAGGTCTATCCCTTCCTGCTCGATGATCCTTTCAAGGGTGTACAAAACCCTCCAAATCATCAGCATGGCTTGAATATAAGAGATGCCGGTTAGGGAAAAGAAAGATTGGGTGAAGGCCGGAAAAGGATATGTATAACCTATGGTGAACGGAGTGACGGGGAAAGGAACCCACTTGTCGGAGATATGATCACTCAGGGCATTGGGGTCAAAAGGCCTAAACTCGGTGTTCGCCGGGAAGCAGTGGCGGATCCTATCGATCTGAGCATCATTGAAACAGCAGCGTTCTTTAATGGAGTCTTCAATGATCCCCTGGCTTTTCGGAGGGCTGTTCTTCGGGTGATCCTTGGCTTGGGAATTTTGGAGCAACATCTTTGACGGAATAACGGAAAGAGATGAAAACAGAGCAAGATAGGGAAGAAGATGAAGAGAGAGAGTACATGATTGTCTTCGGAATGCAGTTATAAAGGGAGTCTCTCTGAAAATTTAAATGCATTTGATCCTATCTCTATCTCCTATTTATAATCATGATCGTGCAGGATTGTCACTTCTGTGACGTCACGGTTGCAACGGCTAGTTCAACAATAACGGCTATATTTACGATAGTTAGTTGCGGATAAGATCAAGAAAACATAACTCTCTCATTTTACATATTACTCCTTATATTTTTGGGGCAATTGTTAGGGGAGGATTTTCTAACAATTAGTGATCCTTACTCGTTATCCTAATTAATGATCCTTTCTTCTGTGACAGATAGTGATCCTCAGAAGAGCTTCAGGATCAGGGTCATGGATCACTTTAAGGATCCTCGTACTGATGATTGTTTGTTTGTGTTTTGTATTACTTCGCAGGAGTTACGAGCTTGACTTGGTCTTGGCAACGGTACTAAGGAATATTCCACGAGCATTTCGCACACGATTGACCAAAAATGGACGTTGTGGAGAACGCGGGAGCTTGGCACAAAAGTCGGATAGTTAGTTATTGTAGTTAGCTTCTATTTTAAAAGGGGTAACGAGCTAAAATAAGAACACTTAGTCATTTTTCAGCTACACACACTCTCGTATACTCGCACACTTGAAGCTCTCGACGAACATTCATTCATTTTCACTCACTTTTACACGTTACACGATAGTGATCCTTGTACCTAGCTCGTTACTATCCGAAGTTGTAAACGTTTATTGATTTATTTGAGCTTGGTGATCGGTAGTTTCCATCACCCGGGGTTTTTTGTGCCGGAGATCAACTCTTGATCAAGGGCTTTTTCCCCGTATAAATCCTTGTGTCATTTGTGCAATTTACATTAAAGTGATCCTTGTCATTGTTCTACATTTCAAGCATCATACCCCATAATAGAGAGTTTGGTTGCAATATCCTCATCAGATTTTTTGACCAAAACACATATGATATAAGATATGAGCCTAGGACAGCCATCAAATCCCAAGCATTAGCCGACTTTGTGGCTGATTTCAGTAGTGATTTACAAAAAGAAGCTGAGTTAGAAGTCCAGCAGTTAGAGGAGACTAAGGATCCTTGGATACTCTATACTGATGGATCCTCAAATGTTAAAGGCACAGGGCTTGGAATACTACTAAAATCGCCACAGGGGGACATAATACCCCACTCTATAGCTTGTGAGTTCCAAACCACTAATAATGAGGCTGAATATGAAGCCTTAATTGCTGGTTTGCAAATTGCAAAGCATATGGGGATCAGGTATCTTGAGAGATAGTCAAAAGTTTGGCACTCTCTTTTGTTTCCTTTAGTTTAACGCAGGTACCAAGGGAAGAAAATACAGAGGATGATGCATTGGCTAACTTAGGATCATCCTTGAAGATCCCGGAGGATATCAAGATCCCTATTATCCATATCCTGACCCCGGCTATCGAGGATTATGTGGCTATGGAGATAGGAAATGATTCTGCAATTATCCCTAGTGAGGATACTCGATCCCTTTCAGGATCAGGATCATGGATCTCACCAATTATGAGATACTTACAACATGGAGAGATTCCTACAGGAGAAAACCCTAGGGCTTTCAAAATTAAGGTATCTCAATTCACAATTTTAAATAATATGTTGTATAGACGATCTCTTGCAGGACCATACTTGAGATGCACTGAGGATCCTGAAATCCAAGAAGTTTTAAAAGACTTCCATGAAGGAGATTGTGGAAACCACACTGGGGGCAGGGCATTATTCTCAAGGATCCTGAGGACAGGATACTACTGGCCAACCATGAAGAGAGATGCTGTGGAGTATGCTAAGAGATGTGATCCTTGTCAGAGACACAGCAATATCCTTCATCAACCAGCTGAATTATTGCATCCTATATCCTCCTCTTGGCCATTTATGAGATGGGGAATGGATATAGTTGGTAAGCTCCCTAAGGCACCTGGTGGAAAAGTATTCATGCTAGCTATGACCGATTACTTCTCCAAGTGGATAGAGGCTGAAGCTTTCGCCCAAGTCAGAGAAAAGGAAGTTATATCCTTCATTAAAAGAAATATTATAACTAGATTTGGAATTCCTTCTGAGATTATATGTGAGAATGGTTCCCAATTTATTGGGGGCAGAACCACTAACTTTTGTGACAGCTAGGGGATTAAGATGATAACATCAACACCAGTCCACCCACAAGCTAATGGTCAAGCAGAATCATCCAACAAGATCATCATCAACAATTTGAAGAAGAAGCTTGGATCCAAGAAAGGGAAATGGGCAGAAGAACTACCCTATGTGCTTTGGGCTGATAGGACAACCCCTAAGAATGCTACTGGTCAAACACCATTCTCTTTGGTATTTGGGGCAGAGTCAGTGATCCCAACAGAAATGGTGGTTCCAACTGCTAGAACAAGTACCCGTGATCCTGAGGAGAATGATGAGAACTTGGCCCAAGACCTGGATACTATTGAAGAAATCAGAGATATGGCTAGGATAAGGATGGCCAGTTATCAACAGAGAATGGCTGGTGCTTACAACAAAAATGTCAGGATCAGGAGATTTCAAGTTGGAGATATGGTATTAAGGAAAGCATTTCAGAATACCACCAATCCTGCTGATGGAAAATTAGCTCCAAAATGGGAAGGTCCTTATTTGATTGAAGCTGAAGCAGGAAAGGGGGCATATAGATTGCTAACCATGGAAGGTGATTTGCTACCAAGAGCTTGGAATGCTGTCCACTTAAAGAAATATTTCATGTGAGCATGATCCTCATGGCACAGATGATCCTCACGATAGGGGTATCCTTTAAGGATCCTTAAAGTATCAGTTATCCTTACTTAGGTAATATCCTAAACTTTAACTATTTTATTTCTTTATTTCCTCATATAAGGATAAGGATCATGTATCCTTTATCCATCTCTCACGTGAGTTTGAGTTTTGAAAGTTCAGGTATCCTTAGCATAACATTGGTTATCCACAGAAGCAATCCGTTCCTTGGGTTTAACCCCAGTTATTTGGGCTTGACCCCAGTTCCGCCTGTAGCGCATGATGATCCTGGTATAGTTTAAGGCAGTGGGACCAGTACTCGTTTTAGGGGCTGATAATTCCATTGTACTGGCTATGCCTAGGATCCTACGTATAATGGTAGACGTACCATACATCCGTTCCTAAGGTTTCTAACGTTTTCACGTTAGCTAAGGTTTCTAACGTTTTCACGTTAGCTAAGGTTTTGGCATTTTCATGTCACTAAGTTTGGATAGTCGCCAGTTAGGGCCATACTCCAGTTTACATACGATCCTTGGGCTTGTCCCCAGCTATCCTTGGGCTTGTCCCCAGTTATCCTTGGGCTTGGCTTGTCCCCAGTTATCCTTGGGCTTGTCCCCAGTTATCCTTGGGCTTGTCCCCAGTTGCTAACTCTTTTCTTATATTGGCTTAGTCCCAAGTTATGCTCTATTTCAGGTTCCTGAAGATAGGCAACTAGGGATCCTTGATCCTTACTTCTCTCTAAGGTTTATCTTATAGTTATCCTTATTATGGTTAGGATCCTAACTTGGATCCTCAGGTATGATCCTTAACTATTTTTAATTCTCTTCATTATTTATTTGAATAACCCTAAAAATTTGACAACTAAACTTGTGATCCTTAAAATATTTTACTTTTTGGATTCTTTAACTATAGGATACTTGATCTTAGATCATGTCCTAAATATTTTTAATCTGACTTGTTCAAAATTGTTTATTCAATAAATATTCATCAAAACAAAGGAAAATTAAAGAAACAAAAGGATAACAACACAAGATAAGCGACAAAAGGTTAAGATTTTATTTATTAACAAAAGACTAACCCTTAAAAGGTTGTCAAAATTACCTACCCGAGCATCTACCAGCAAAACGTGGCCCGTCCGCTGGGGTAGGTAAAGGGTGTCCATGATAATAAGTTCAAAGATAGTGCAGGAATATAAAGGCGGCAGGATCACAATGGCTTCATCCCCCAAACAGAGGATCCCTCCACCACTTGCAATCCTACCTATTGTCCAAAGGATCATACATGATCCTTAATCCTAGAAACCATTGTTCATTACAACCCATTAAATTGTTCAACATCACAACCACAAAAAACTACCATCAAACTAAAAAATTGGGCTCCGGCTGCGTCTAGGAATGTCCATCATCGCCCAATTGTGCATCCTACACCTTTGCTGCATCCTCTTCTCCTCCAGCTGTGGTATCCTTCATCAGATCCTTCCCACTGCCGCTTGCCTCAATCGCCAAGACCTCAGTAGCCTCTTCCTCATCATCCTCAAGATCGGCCAACCTTGCTTTCCAGCCCTCAACATCCCAGCTGCTTTTGTCAAAGTGAGGATCTTGAGCTTCCTGGGCCATCTTCAATTTAGTCTGATACATTGTGATGGCAGCAGAGACCTTAGCATTTTCTATGAGATCATGCTTCTCATAGTCAAGGTCAATCAGAAGCTTAGCCGTCTTAGTCTTGGCATCTTGGAGTTCCTTCTGAAGATCAGCAATTCCAAGGTCCTTGAGCACTGCAACCTGTTGGAGGTCAGCAATCTTCTTGTCCTGCTCCTCGACATTCCCCACATAATCCTCAATCTCAGCGAATTTCTGCAAAGGAGATGAAAGATAAGGTCAGGACCGAGTGATCCTCAAATCAGCAGGATATATCAGCAGGACATGCCAGCAGGATATACAGGCAGATACGGTGATCCTTACATCATTGAAGTACTCGAGGAATTGGTGACGGATCAGAGGCAGACCCTGCAAATTCTCACCCTCGGAGGTCTTTCTCTTTTTGCCACCCTTTCCTTTAGTGGGTGCCTTGGGAATGGAGATGCTGGGACTGGTAGTGGACCTCTTCTTCCTGGATCGAACAACATCAAGGTCAGCCGTGTTGAATTGGGATACAGGCTTGGCAGATTTTCCGGCACCTACACATTCAAAGCAAGATAAGTATCCTTATCCTATTTCAATTTACTTATTTATTTTAATATTCCAACTATGCAAAAGGCAGGATACTTACTTGACATGGTAATGGAACCTGAGGATACTTCATGTGAGTCTTGCGTGTCTATCTTGAATGTCCTTGTTTCAGGATCAAGCTTCCAAAAAGCAGCAAGCCTATCCTTGGTTGCAGGTGATGTGATGATGTGTGAGACGGAAATAGCTGCATAACACAAGACAAAAGGGGTCAGTAATCCTTATACCAAAACAAGACTACCTGGTGATCCTTCTTAGGATCCTCTGGCCTACCGTGGGTGGACCAGGTCTTTGGTAGATCCTTTCCATTTGGAAGGGTATCCCTCCTGACAAAGAAGAAGCGACGTTTCCAATTTGTGTCATTTTTGGTGACTTTAAGAAGGGGGTGTTCTCCGCCGGGTTTTCGTTTGAACAAATAACGATGGGAACCAAAGGTAGTGAGATCATACAATTGTGTCAGCTCTGACATGCCTAAATCAATGCCTTCCTGTTCGATGATCCTCTCCAGGGTGTACAAAACCCTCCAAATCATCGGCATGGCTTGGATGTAAGAGATGCCGGTAAGGGAAAAGAAGGATTGTGTAAGTTCTGGGAAAGGATAGGTGTATCCTATGGCAAATGGAGTAACTGGAAAGGCAACCCATGTTTCTGAAACATAGTCGCTCAGAATAGTAGGATCGAAGGGTTTGAAAAAGGCATTCGCCGGAAAACAGTGACGGATTTTATCTACTTGTGCATCGTTAAAGCAACACCTCTCATTCGCCGAGTCTTTGATGATCTTTTGACTCTTCAAAGGACTATCCTTCTTGTGATCCTTGCCCGGTGAGCTTCGGAGCATCATTCTCAAAGTGATGGTGATAAAGAAAGAAAAACAGAGTAAGAGAGGGAGAAAGAGATACCTGATTGATCTTCGACTGAGAATATAAAGGGAGTTTCTTTCGGATTTAAATGCATTTGATCCTATCTCTATCTCCTATTTATAATCATGATCGTGCAGGGTTGTCACTTCTGTGACGTCATGGTTGCAACGGCTAGTTCGATATCAACGGCTATATATCCGTTAGTTAGTTAGTTGCGGATAAGATCAAGAAAATATAACTCGCTTATTTTACAAATTACTCCTTATATTTTGGGGGCAATTGTTAGGGGAGGATTTTCTAACAATTAGTGATCCTTATTCATTATCCTAATTAATGATCCTTATTTCTGTGACAGATAGTGATCCTCAGAAGAGCTTCAGGATCAGGATCATGGATCACTTTAGGGATCCTCGTACTGACAATTGTTTATTTGTGTTTTGTATTACTTCGCAGGAGTAACAAGCTTGACTTGGTCTTGGCAACGGTACTAAGGAATATTCCGCGGGCATTTCGCACACGATTGACCAAAAATGGACGTTGTGGAGAACGTGGGAGCTTGGCACAAAAGTCGGATAGTTAGTTAGTGTAGTTAACTTCTATTTTAAAAGGAGTAACGAGCTAGAATGAGAACACTTAGTAATTTTTCAGCTACACACACTCTCATATACTCGCACACTTGAAGCTCTCGACGAACATTCATTTATTTTCACTCACTTTTACACCTTTCACGATAGTGATCCTTGTACCTAGCTCGTTACTATCCGAAGTTGTAAACGTTTATTGATTTATTTGAGCTTGGTGATCGGTAGTTTCCATCACCCGGGGTTTTTTGTGCCGGAGATCAACTCTTGATCAAGGGCTTTTTCCCCGTATAAATCCTTGTGTCATTTGTGCAATTTACATTAAAGTGATCCTTGTCATTGTTCTACATTTCAAGCATCATACCCCGTAACAGAGAGTTTGGTTGCAATATCCTCATCAGATTTTTTGACCAAAACAATAACAGTTACCATAAAAACTTTATAAAAAAGCAAACATGTTTTTTATTATTAATAACAAAAGATCCATAAAACTCACCCTGCGATTCATAATTTAGCTCGTAAGCCAAACGCTTTATAGCATTACTACTCAACGGCCGGTGACAGAACACTTAACTTCGTCACAAGTCAATTTTAGTTGTCTTTTATCTCATGATCTCATAAAGGTCAAATTTGTTCAAATCTAAAAGTTTAGCTAAGAAGAGAACGGGTCAAACGGGTAGGTTTCCCAAGGTATTTTTTTCTGATATTGATTAATCAGCTTATATGTAGACCCAAATGAGAGAGCCATCTTTTGATTATAGATGACTAATACTGAGAAAGTGAAAATACATTAGTATTTATGTCACAAAAATAATTTAAAACGTAACTGAGACGCTAATTGTTTATGAAAATATAACTAAAGGTATTTCAGGTCAATCAAAGCCGAACCATTTGAAACGGTATAAAATTGCTCGTTTTGACATATTAACCAACCGGCCCATTAAGTTACCTCTAATCCTTATTATGAAAGATATTTATTGCAAGGGAAAGAGTCTGAATGGTGTGAAAGCTCTCTAAGTTGAATCACAACACTTTCACCATTTAATTTTCCGTTTTTGTACTTTTGTTCTTCTTTTAAAACAAAAGACTGACTCCGTCCCAAGGCTATAAGTAATAAAGAGAGCTATTAGAATTTTATCAGGCATCTTTATTCATCAACGAAGAATGTGTTAGAAAAAAACAAGAAATATTATATACAAAGCAGGGATGACATACGGTTAAGGCTTACCTTCAATTGTGTCATTCAAACAAAACTCTAAAAGTTGAAAAAAATCTCTGATCCAAAACATGCAAAAATCAAAATTTCATCCAAAATCAAAGCTGATTTCTAGATTTTTACTCCAAATTATGATATCATCCAATTGAATAACCTTACAAAACACGTTAAGCTACAGTTTCTTCACGCTCTTGCAATATCCACACTAAGTTTTGCTCCCAAAACTAAGTTAAACTTCTTAATTCCTGATCAGAGTCTAACAACAGAAGTATTTTGCAACTAATTACTCTAGCATTAGGTTTGAAGTTATTAGTCAATGTAATAAGTATCTAAAACAACATATTGTAATTTAACATAACTAGAAAAACTACCCGCCGCGTTGCGGCCGGGTATCCCCATATAACGAATGACACATACCAGCGATACAAATAATGCATGTAAAATGACATCAAGGTAAATTTGATTAATGCCATTTAAATGGTTAGCATAACACTTAAAATCAAAAACAATTATGTTCATATTTTTTTTTTGAGCAAACAAAACCAACATACAAAACAAAGCTCCTTAGCAAGCTGCTAAGAGAGCCAAAAGCTAAAAAGCAAAATACAAGCAACATCCGGTCAGCTTTATCCAACACCAAAAAAGTAAGTCGATTCAAGCTTACTCTTCTCATCTCCAATATATCATTCAAACGGCCATGGGTTGGAACCACAATTAACTGAAAGATACATATATGTGTTGGTGAAAGTATAAGACTATAAACAATGATAAAAAGATGAAAAGATCTTACAAAAAAGAGGTTAGTTAAGAAGTGATGAAGATAAGTCAATAAGATGAAACAATAAAAGCAAAGATGGTAAAGAAAACAATGGAACTGCAGTAAAACTTGGTCGGTGTGTAGTTGTGGCTGACTTTCGCGACCATGCTGCTTATCTTTGAAAAACAAAAACAAAAGAACAAAGATATTGGGCCATGAACAACAATGTAAGTTATGATAGGCAACATATGAACTGATGCTTTGATGGGTTAGCACATCACTCAAAACAGACTTAACTGGGCCGTTAAGTTATAAGAAATGTAAGTGGTAAGCACACGGGTTCCATATATGGTATTCGTTACCGATATCCATAATTCTCCTGATATAAATAGGACCCACACCAGTGGCGGATCCTTTTTTTTACACGGGAGTCAAAATATGGGTTGGGCAAAGTGAGTAGGAAAGACGGGTCGGTCAAAAATGAGTTACCCAATAAAACCAATGGAGATAGACCCTTTTTTCTTTCGACCATAGCATTGAATCAAATTTCGATTTTCATTTTTCACAAACAATTGTACATAAACAAATATTTAGACACTTTGATTAAAAAACAAAGATATTAACGTTACATAGACTAAACAATTTATTATAAATAAAAAAATTAAAAGTATATAATTAAAAGAGACAAAAGAATTTAAATCAAAAGAAATCAACAACTGCCTGAAAATCAAGTGATGTTTTGTTTTGTTTTGTATGGTGACTCCTTGAGTATGTTACAAAGTGGGCTCCAACATTTGAGAAAGAAGCCCCCAATGTTTGCTTTCTGAATGGGTTTAAAATCAATTTTTTAATCCATATTTACTCAATGCATCCATAAAAAACCATTCGTATACCTAATGTTCACCTTATTCAGGTTGATGAGCATCCTTACCAAAAAGAAGAATGTTTCACCCGCACCTCCTAACACCTTGTATCCACCTTGAATCAATAAAAAACCATTCGTATACCTAATGTTCACCCCTCCTAACACCTTGTATCCATGCCTTGACCCACACAACGAAAAGGTTACATAGCTAAATAGGTTGTTTATGCTAGTATATAGTAATTTTATTGCCATAAGTTTTGGCTTGTAACTTAAATACATCATGTCCTCTGTTAAGCAAAGAACACCCAAATGTACAATCACATTATGAACACCAGAATTTATTAGAAATTAATTAACAGTCAAAATGGACGGCTTTATATCGAAAACCGAAGTCGTAAACTAAAAAGAACAAAAATCAACCATAGGAAGACCTTACCTTGTTAATTAGAAACTATCTTCACTCTTGTAGTCCGTTTATGACAGAAAGCTCAAGAACCGTCATGCAAACTGAAACAACAAAACCTATCAACGTGCAATGTAAGGACCAGTCACCGGAGTATGCAATGCAAACTTTATAAAGTTTGCACCTTAGCCGAACGTCCTACCACGCTTGATGTGACGCAGATCAAGCATTGCCCAGTCGCCGGAGTATACCGGAACTTAACCGAAGTTCCGAAACACCGAAAACAGTCTCAAGTGACAAATCTTAGACCGATCTATCAAATGGTGGAGCATGTAAGTGAAGAAACACTTACCAGGGTTTCACCGGAACCCTAGGTCCAGTTACCAACACGCAACCTGTTGGTGCATTCATCTGTCGTCTTCATCTTATGTCGAGTCTCAGTCTCGGTACGGATCTGAAAGAAGATGATGTCACCATCTTTGATGATGACATCATAATAGTGATGTTATTATTACATCATTACATATGAGACAACATATGCATGTGCAAGTGAAGTGAAGTGAAAATTCAGGAAACATGTGCTAGATCATGATTTTGTTTATGTGTCATAAGTCTAGGTCCGCTCATATGTCATAGATTAGGTTCGCTCATATGTCATAGATTAGGTTCGCTTTTATGGTAAAGTGCTAGGTTCGCATATGTGTCATGTCCTTATAAGCGAACCAGATCACCTATATATAGTCTGAATGAGCGGATCTCAGTAATAGAAGTAGATGATTGTCTTCCGGTGAGCTATGAAGTGCTGCCGAAGTGTTGTAAGGTCTGTAATCATTTGCATATCAATATAAACAACAGTTAAAGGTGAATACGCGCTGAATTACGCCACACTTGTTTCCGCCTCTTGTTTTTGTGAAAAACTCTTCTAACCGACTCGTTCGGATCCGAAATCGATCCTACACAACCTTTGTCTTTCTATCTTCCAATCATCGCAAAAGATATAGTTGTAGAAGAACAACAGGTATGTTGCAGGCAGCTAGTATGTCGGAAACCGGTCGCCGGAGACACGTCTCTCTCTCTCTTTTCCGAATCTCCCTTTCTCCCTCTTACTGCACTCTCTATCTTTCTCTGTTTCACACAAAAGACATAAAAATGACTGGATAGGTGATGGGAACGTGTATGAAGCACAACCATGTAATTCATTTTTTTTTTTGAATATCACCCAAAGCTTGGGGTACAATCCACCCAAGCTGAAACTTGTTAGTAATTTATAGGGTTGTAATGAATATTATGTGTATAAATTCTAAGCGCATTAAAACAAACCATGAAATCATATTCATCACAATCAGTGTGTCTGAACCAGTACCTCTGACCCGAGTCTCATAATCCATATTATCATCATATATATCTTCGATTTCATATTCGTTGTCTTCCTGATAGTATGGCATGATTCTGCATGATAAAGAAATTCATCAAGCATGTATCTACGTATTGAAATTCTAATAAATGATTACAATGGCATGATATTAAAAACTTGAATCCGACTGGATCAATATAAATTTGATCAATGTTAGCAAAATCAACAAATATGACCCTCCTAACCACTAATTATGGATTCCATTCTGACTTAAAATAAAGATAAATTACGAAACAAACCTAATTTGTTGATTAATTTGTGTATCACATGTCATAACAGATTAACACCACATATTGCACGATGATGATGAAGATGATCATCAAGATGAACAATGGGGCTTAGCCAATTTGGATGATCAAAAAGTTTAAATACTTACCTTCTTTGAATTAGGGTTTCAGTCTGAGAAAGGGCTGTAAACAACCGGCGATTGAGTGTAGAAGAAGGATGTGTCAAGTCTTTCAGAAGCAAGGAAAGTAAAAACACAATGAAAATACACTTCTCCTTCCAACCTACATCTTTAGTTTTGTATCTGACATAAAACAAATCAAAGAAAAAACGATCTAAAAAAGAAAAACTTACAAAGAAGGTGTAGATTAGTCCTGCACATGAGTGGAAATCGTTAACCCCTTTGATCGGAGGTTAGCGACGATAGCGACAGAAGCAATTGAAACGTTGGCTTTAGGGTTTGGGTACATGAAAATAGAAGAGTAAAGATTATTGAACGTTTGTTATTAACAATGTGGGTTAACTCCAAATAGAGAAATGGGTAGGATATCCGCGAATGACCCAATAGATGATCCACAAGTATGGGCGGGAAAAAAACTCTAGATAGCCCTCAAGCATCTCACACGTGTCTCACAAATAGTTTTATTTAGAGAAAAATGCCCGGATAGTCCCTGTGGTTTCACATTTTTTCACCTATGGTTCCTAACTTTCTAAAACTACTTGAATAGTCCACAAGTTTTCGATTTTTGTTCTCGGATAGTCCCTGGGTCTAACTTCAGTTACTTTTCTCTGTTAAAATGATGTGAAATGACAAAAATATCATTTCCTTAAAAGGCCAAACCATAGGGACTATCCGGACACCTTTTTCATTTTTATTTATAAAACCCCACCACCACACTTCATCTTCAACCTCCACCCACCATCACCCTCCTCCACCCTCCACCATCGCCGGTTGCCGGTCATCCAGTGCCTCCGGCTTCCAAGAAACCTTATCTGGCTTCTATTATATTTTTTTTACCACACTACAACTATCATAAAAATCGTATTTCCTTTCATTATAACCAGCTGCAACTATCAATTCAACCCAGCCACACACATCGATTTCTATCAGTAATATGTTTCAAACAAAGTACTCAGTTCTTGGTCCGATTGTGTTTGTGAAATCAGTTCGAATTCAATGATAAATGTCCGAAGTGCACACACGGTACAGCGAAACAGATCAAAATTTGATTTGAAATAATTCTTTTTTCACTTATCTCAAACAACCTGCAACAACAACTGATCAAAACAAAGGACTCGATCACCACTGTCGTAAAGATGTGATCCGAAAGAAAAGAAATTAGAAACAGAGGATGTTGTTGAAGATTTACCCAATCACCACTGCCGGAGCTGCCGATTTCTGCCGCCACCACTTCCAGCGGCGCCGCAGCGAGGGGGGTCGCAATTTTCTTCATCCACCATCGACGTCACCACCGCCGCGACCCGCCACCACTCACCAACCTCCGCCATCTCTCTCCCTCTCCTCGGTCTCTCTCTCTCTCTTCCTCTCTGTCTCTCTGGTTCCACAGCCATCGCTCACCACCATCGGACGGTGGTGGTCCGTTTTGTTGACGAGGGGAGGAGTTTGGGGTGTCTTGCCGGCCGATTAACTAGTTAGACCCGTCACCGGAGTCCAGTCGGACTCCCTTGTGCTCGTCGGTAGGGAAAACAAGAGGTAGGGGTGTTTGGTAGTGGATTTAAAGAGAAGCAGAGTGTGGGTATTAGGGTTTCATAATGTTGAAGATGAAGGGTGGATGGGTTTTATAAAGAGAAGATGCCTGGATAGTCCCTATGGTTTGGCCTTTTAAGGAAAGGTCATTTTGGTCATTTCAACACCCACTTAACTGAGAAAACTAACCTCCATCCGCGCCAGGGACTATCCGGGAACAAAAGTCGAAAACTTGGGGACTATTCAAGTAGTTTTAGAAAGTTAGGGACTATAGGTAAAAAAAGGCGAAACCACAGGGACTATCCGGGCATTTTTCTCTTTTATTTATTATATATAGAAGTTAGAAGATTGTCGGTTAAACGTTCCATTGCATTAGGCGAGCCATCATGCATGGGGCACTACAAGCCTCTCTACTTTCGTTATCTATTCCGTTTGGTCGGAGAAAAAAGTCAGACCCGAAAAAACTCAAGGGCTGAACCCGACCCAATAATTAGAGATGTTCAGAGTCTCATTTCAGGGTCGGTCCAGTTTTTTCAGAACCACAAAGCAAAGCAAAGCGAAATGAAATTTTAAGGATTTTTTTTTCATTCTTTGATTGTTATAAAGGGGAAGAGGCACTCTTGGGTAGTACCCTAGCCCCAACCAACAAACTAGCGCCATGTCAAATTTAAACCAAAGTAACCTAGCACTACAAAATACTAGCGACGCCTACCTTAAGTACCCTAGAACCACGAATCCCGCTCTCTTACTCCACCCACCAATCACACACACCCTAAACCTTAAACTCATCAAACATCCAACCCTTACCCTTGCGGCTACATCTACCCGGAGAACTAACCCACCCAGCCTACCCATAGGGGGTGGCGGTGATGTTCTAGTGCGACTTCGAACCAGTGCATGGTACCCGCTAGGGTGCCTCGTCCCGCCTAAAAGATACTCCTTTATCCGTGTTTGTAACCGAGCAAAATTCTAACACAATTATAAAAGAGAGGGATTTGCTTGTATAAGGAACCAAACAAATCAAAAACTATAAGTTTGCACTAATATTAATAGCTAGCATATTAAATTTCTTTTAAGTGGAGGCCCTAGGCCCAAGCCTAGGTTACTTATTATAGGTCCGGCCCCGTTGAGTAAATTCCTTTTTGAATCCTTGAGTTTTGGTATTTTAAGTATTTTAGTCCAAAATCAAAAATTTTAACTATCTGAGTACCGTTTTCAGCCTGTAACTATTTGAGTCCAATTGACTAAGAATTGTAACAACTGGAGTCCAAATAAAGTTAGTCAATTTGGACTCAAATTGTTGCAATTGTTAGTCAATTGGACTCAAACAGTTACAGACTGAAAAATAGCTACTTAGATAGTTAAAAATTTTAATTAAGGACTCAAGTAGTTAGAACTACCAAAACTCAGGGACTCAAACAAATTTTACTCGGCCCTGTCATTTTTACGGTTTTAGGTTAAACCATAAGCTAAAATATTAGTTACATAGTTACAGATTTTATACTCTTATATTGAAACCAAACCGCTGCATACCTATAACTTGTAACTGATCAGAAACCACAGTTTGGTTTCAAGGTTTCGACTTATTGTGTATTTATAATAAAAACTAGTAAAATCAGCACCGCGTTGTGGCGGAAAATATGTCGGTGTTGATTTGATTTGTCATGTTATCGTTATTGTGCCGACACTTTTTCATAACCATGCACATATGACGATACTCGACGACTATGGTTTATATATCGACATGCATATATCATGTATGATGTATGTTTCTGAGTTACGGGGAACTCAATCAGAGTAATATTATGATGCAGCTAGATATTTTATATTTAGTAAGATTTTTTCATGTCTTGATTTAGCCATTAAACTAAAATAAAGTCTTCTACGTTTTTTAAAAAAAATGTGGGTGCCAAAATACTCAATTTTTAAGTTTTAGAAAAGGAGCAAATGAAATCTAATCACACCTAGTTTCCACTAACTTAATGCTTTTTTTTAAGATAATCTAGTGAATGCTCTATTTGACAAAATCGCCCCCCCCAAAGCCACAAAAAAACTTTGGCGAATGCTCTATTTGACAAAATCGCTCAGAGTCTGGGAAAAACATTTGATCTGTCTCCCCGCCAGAAAGCGGTGATTGAGTGCTTGAAAGGCCCCCATGCGCAAGACTTTTTGACTGTTATCCCGATCGAGGGGCTGGGGCAATGCATGTCGGCTGTTGAGTATAGGGCTATCCTCAAATACCGGCTGATGATCCCTATGTATCCAGAAGACGAAACCTGCCCAATCTGCCGTAAAGCCTGCATGGATAAATACGGGGAACATGCTGTTCATTGTAAGGAGCTCCCTGGTTTCAAATATCGGCATGACTGGGTGAGAGATGTTTTGGGGGACATCTTGAGGAGAGCGGGGATTTCTGCGAAGAAGGAAGCCCCTGTGAATTTCCTTACAGACCCTATGGAAGGGAGATCTACACTGAGACCAGCGGATCTGCTCGTCTTTGGGTGGGCAAGAGGGAAACATGCTTGTGTGGATCTCACAGGAGTCTCCCCCTTAGCTGGTTTAAGGGAAAACGGGTTTGTAGCAGGGCAAGCTATAAGGAAAGCAGAATCAAAAAAGGTGGATAAACACGCTAAAGCATGTGCTGATAACCAACATGCATCTGTCCCCTTCGCCTTCGACACCTTTGGCTCCCTAGCTCCAGAAGCTATCCGTTTGTTGACTAGGGTCCAAAAGGTTGTCCATAACGGTTGCTCATCAATAGGGGGGCAGGGGTTTGTCTTTAATAGGCTAGGGTTTGCTATTCAGAAAGGGGTAGCGGCGCAGCTTGTTGCTCGCTTACCTGCGATATTGATGTAAAGTGCACTTATTATTAATGAAAAAAAAATCAGTGGAATTATTTTACAATAATCAAAATTGTTTTTATAAGGTGAAAATAATAAATATTGAGCATGCATCAGTCAATTTATATTGTAGTGATAAAAGGAAATAGGATTTCAAAATAGATTTTTGAACATCCAAAAGTTCATTGGTAAAAATTGAAAAGAAAAAAAAGATTACTATTGTGCCGACATTTATCAGTTAATACATATATACAATGTGAGTATAAATTGAGCTTATAAAATTGAAATAAAGTTTGAGGGATGCTTTAACAAGTTAGAAAACACACCACCATAATATGGGCTGTGGGTGTTTGCCTGCCAATAATTCATGTCCTCAGACCCTTAAACAAATACAACGCATCTTGTTATCATTCATCAAGTGGCTTTTGTTAGCTAGTCAACATCCAAATGGTCAATTAACACTAACACTTATAAACAATAAAAATACAGTTCGGACACCTATTGTATATAAGTAAATGAGATGGAATTTCCTTATTATATTTGCAGATAAAGAATTGAGCATACTTTGTTCTTATCGCATTTAATTTAAGAACTTAATAATAAGTGCACTTTACATCAATATCGCAGGTAAGCGAGCAACAAGCTGCGCCACTGATCTTATAAATCTTTACGTAAGCAATATTTATAACACTTACTTCATTTTTACTAGTGTAAATAGTCTACCCTGCCACAACGTGTGGATACCCAACTAGTCACTGGAATTGTTTAACGCAGATCAACAAAGTATTGGAAGTGCATATATACATTGATGACTATCTTCTTTATAAGATACAATTCAAAGTCGATATACATATTCAAAAAGATAAAATTATATAATAGTATTTATTTTTTATAGAGTGGAATAAGATTTTTTACTATTTTAATATATTTTGGTTGATCTTTATTAATACAAGCATAAAACATGTCAAGTGGTTAAAATTTAATACTTAACGTATGATATTGTTAGTATTTTTTTTTTTTTTTTTACATAAATGATCATGTTTATTTGAGGGAAACTCAAAAGAGGAAGAAAATGATAAGGTAGCGAATGAGTATGTAGAGTAAAGTGCATTCAATGTTAATGATTAAGAGGGACAAAATTGTAAGATCATTCTTTACATGTGATACCATAAGCATAATATGTTGTGACATGTGACATCTTTAAATTTTGTGTAAGTTACATCTCTGCCCATCCAGATAGCTTTATCATGTATTATAGATAATTATACATCTTTCATAATTGTTACCAAATACACATACACACCACATAATACATGAATTCTCTAACTCCTTCAACTAAGGAACGCCCTCTCGTTAACCTCTCCCTTGTAACTATTTTCTAACAATCATTTCTAGATTTTTTAGGATAAATACACAAAAGTCACACCTTACAGGATTTAAACTTCAAATATTTTGATTGCCACTTAACCACTAGAATGTCTCCTTAGAGACCTCTCTCATAACTATTATATATTGATTTGAAAGTATCATAGATTAAATTTTTCAGTCTCATATACTTTCTTTTTTTAATGTATGCTAACACTATTTTTTTTAATCTCTCCACCTACCACATCACGATGACTGCCCCATTTTTCCTTTTATCTATCCTCACATGTCCTTACCTCTCATGTTATCTCTTCCTCCGCCTCCCCGTCCCCTTTCCATTGTCGAAGGTCATAATCACAGAATTGAGGAATATAGTTAGTGTAACACCCTATGCAAATCACATATCAGTCATGGATAGGAGAGATTCTTGGTTCATAAGAAATATCACGCATCTTAAATTACCAACGCATTTTTGGCTTAATGTTAGTAACTGAGATGAGAACTCCATTGTGAAACGTGCTCAAGTGGGAGTAGTACCGGGATGAATGATCTTCTGGGAATTCTCTAACAAAGCAACAAAAGTTAAATATGTGAGTTTCTCGTGCTCAAAGCGGACAATATTAATGATACTAGATACTGAATGTTACAAATGGTATCAGAGCTACTCTTTTACCGTTCATGATAGTGGGAAAAAACCTCATTGAGGACGGCGAGTCCTCGGGGATGTTCAGAAAGACACCTTAAGCAAATCCTACTTCCCTGATGAGATAGTAGGATAAACCTCATCGAGGACGATGGTTCGTAAGAGTGTGTGTGAGGGGGTGGGTAATTGTAACACCCTAGGAAAATCCGGCATAGGCTATGGATATGAGAGGGATTCTTGGTTCCTAAGGAATGTCTCGCCTCTTAAATCACCAATGTGTTTTGTGCTTAATGTTTATTGTTGAGAGGAGAATACAATCGTTAAGTGTGCTCAGGTGGGAGTAGTACCCGAATAGGTGACCTCCAGCTAAGTCTCTACAAGAGAACCAAATTCAAATTCGTGAGCTCTACGTGGCAAAAAATACAATATTGGTGATACGAGAGGCTGGATGTTATAGTTAGATGTCATGTATATGTGTGTGTTTGATTTTCGGTGATAGTTGGTGATTATGATTGAAAAAAAAAGTTCGGGAATAGGCTTATTTTGTCACACTACTAGAAAATTGAGTATCATTGACGCCAATTATCTATATGTGATTTTTGACGGATCTATGACCGATCCTGAAAATTATTAAATGTAAATATCTGTTGGTAATCCTGCAGTGATTACCATGGATTAGTGATGGATGTATCCTAGGTAATATCCCAGAATGAGATTTTGGCTAGACTATTTTGTCGTTTTCGACTGAAAAGGTTTTTGATGAAATATCTATCACAAATCCTTCGGTAAAAATGAAGGTAAGATTTTATATAATTTTTTCTCCAGGGTTTTTAAGTGTTGAAATCAATCGTTACTTATAAAGATGGGCAAAAAGGAAGTGAAAATGGGCAAAAACAAAGAAAACCAAGCTTCTATGCATGTCACGAGTGATCGGGGGATCGAGAAAATTAAAATTGCTGAAAAACACCCCTGTCGCGTTGCACGACAGGGTGTAGGGATCTCTGTCGCGTGGCACGATGGCCCCAAAATGACCAGGAAATGACCAAAATTCCCCTAGGAAGTTATGGTTATTTACCAAATATGCCACAGCGTCATTAAACCCTATCGCGTTGTTTGACAATGTTGTTTAATACCCCACACGCGACGCGAGGGGTTGGATTTTGTGAAAACTTAGATTTTGGTCTAATAAACAACATATAACCCTAATTATTGTCACACCCCAACCGATGGCGGAAACATCGGGATGAGACGAACAAATTGCTCAAAGCATCATAACACTATTGTGACAATATAATTAAAATCAAATTTCATAAAATACTAAAATGTCATACATCGTCCAAATAAATCAAACATGAAACTAATGTTCAAACATAATTTATTTTATAGGTGAGTTTCTAGTCCACCCTAATCTTGTTTCTTCAACATCTTGGCTATCAACCTGCAACATGTATTAAAATAAAAATCAACAAATATGTTGACGAGTATACAAGTTTGATACATAGCATAGTAGAATAAAATGTTTAAATGTGCTCATATCCAACATGAATAAGATGATACAAGTTAACAGTTATGCCGAAACGATGTTACTCTATATACTCAAACCCAAGAATACAACGCAATTAATGTTGACTATCCCAAAAGTTTAGCGGGAGGTTAATATGTTCAACTTAACAATACCCAAAAGAATAGCGGGCAGGACGTTACAACCTATAGCATATGCATAGTACCATAATTGTTAATGTAGGCTTGCGAACAAGTTAATGAGCATATAGTTATGAAGTGTTTACATTAGCATCACATGTATAACAAGAATCAAACATTTCATGTGTAATTTGGATATAGTGTGAATAAATAAAGTTTAACGTGTTCGCGAATTTGAATAGGAATACAAGTTACACCCAAAAGTGTTTAAAATGAAAATGGGATCATGTATACTCACCTTGGTTGCGTAAGATTATTCCTTGAGTTTAACGCACGAGTAACGATTTAGAACCCAAAGAACGATTGAAGTGTTTATCCTAGAATAGAGTTGAATAAAGATCTCGTAAGTGTTTGATTTCTACTTGTTTAGTGTCTACGAAACGGTAAATTTTAAATGTTATAATTTACCTCGTTCATCATTCAATGTTTTAAGGACTTAACGTAAATATGTTTGTTATTTTGGTTAATATAAATTATTAGTTTAAAACTCATCAAAAAGGGTGAGGTTCTATTATTCCATATATAACTTTGCATGTTTTTTTTGCATAACAACTTGTATGTTGTGCTTTGTAAGTTTTTCAAAAAAAAGTTGATTTTTTTACTTTTGACCAAAAGGTTTTTACCTTTTTCAATTTTAACCCTACATAATTTGTTTTTTAACTTTAACCCAAAATTTTTCATTATTTGTAATTTAACTTCGCAACTTTTGTCACTTATATTTTTCATCTTTCGCAAATTTTCGTTTTACGTATAGTTCTAATTTTTTCGAGTTAATATGACGCAACGTGCATGTGTGGTTCAACGTTTTTACCTCTATTTTTCCATGTTTGACAGGTTCGTCGCAACACGCATATTCTAGGTCGAGTCAGTGTTGGTGGTCAATGACGGTTGTGTGACATTAGTACTATTTGACACACCGTTTTACGCCCCGCCGCAACGCGTGGTGTGCTTTGGGGGGTTTTCAAAAAAAAATGGTTATGCATATGGTTGTTGTAACGTTGGCTTTGGGGGTTTTCCAAAAAAATATTTTTTTTTACTTTTCACCCAAAAGTATTACATAAATTAATTTTAACCCAAAACTATTTTTTTTTTACTTTTAACCCAAAACTTTTTATTTTTTGTAATCTATTTTCATAACTTTTTTTACTTTCAAATTTGATCTTTATAGTTTTCATTTTCCGCAAATTTTTCGCTTTATGCTTGGTTTTAAATTTTGTGACATAACACATCGCAATGTGCGTCTTTGGTTTAACGTTTTTACGTTTCATTCTAAATTTTGCGAGTTAACACGACGCAACGTGCGTGTGTGGGTGAACGTTTTTACATCGTCTATTTTTTCCCGTTTGACAGGTTTAACATAACGTGCGGGTCCTAGGTTGAGTTAGTTATAAATAAAGAATCCCCGCCGCATTGCGGCGGGTCGCAATCCTAGTTTGTACTAAATAGGGTTGAAATTAAATAATTAATATATGATAAAAAATAAAGTGAATAAACAGTCTTTCACTTTCTTTTTTATTATATATTAATTTTATATGGAATACATCATTAAGAGATCAGCAAATGGTATCGGATATAGGTATCGGTCTTCAATTTACCAAATCGGTGTATTTTTGGTACCGGTTCTGCACAGTTATTCACCGGTTTTTACCCTCAAATACCGGTGCCGTACCAGTACCGACCGGTACCAAATTTACTATACCAAATCATTTTCGGTACCAATTTGGTACCCACCTTTTAGCGTTTTCAGAATCGTTACTTTCGGTTCGACACCGGTCTAGCACCATACCTGTATTTATTGATTTTTACCTTCAAATACCATATCGTATTGTACCGAACATTTTCGGTGCCGGTACCTAATTTCGATGATTTTCCGGATCGGTACTTTCGCTGCCGTTACCGGTACCGAGCTCATCCATATTTTAACGTGTTAGCACCGTAATAACTGAACTGAAAACAACCGAATTTTCAACGTGTAGGACGTGTGGGTCCTATTATTATATATTAGGTTATTTAAAATTGTTTTTTTATGACAGAGTGAGTATCCTTACCACGTCATTTTATTTATGTTTTGATATTCGGTATCTGTTTGCCATTGCTGACACGCCTTTTGTAGTCATTGGGTCCCGCCGCAACGCGCGGGCGGAAAATAACTAGTTATAATTAAGATTTATTTAAATAAATATCATATTTAAACAATATAATAATAACTATAATTAACAAAATTCACTAAAAACATATCGGCCCAAAATCCTTCTACCCGGCTCGAACCCATGACCTCCGGGTGAATTATCATACTCTCAACCATCTGCTCTGCATCTTCTGATTGGAAGATATCAGGTGTTTAATTAATTTATGTGTTTCCCGGGTTGGTTCATGACTTGGTTTTTAATAAATTTATGTAGGGGACGGGACTCGAACCCGTGCCCTCTGGTTTGAGGACAATATGTAATAACCACTGGACAATGTCTTCTGATTGGTTATATGTTGGTTTTTATTTTCTATAAACTTATTCACAGTACCATCTTCTTCCAAAACAAATCGACAGAAACGATGCATGTAATCTTTTCCTTTCTTTCAGTTTGTTTTGTAACGTTATAGGTAGGAAAATAAATGTGATAATTCAACAGGAAACTTAAACGAAAAGAACAAGGCCGAAGAAGTTATACCGAAATAGTGGCGACGATGGGTTCGTGACGTCGTTCCGGCGGACCAGATCTCAAGCGACTCCTGATCTCCGGCGAGGTGCAAGGTAGGTGTCGAACAGAGAGGAATAGAAGATATTTAGAATGGTGCTCCGGTGGGGTTAATCGAAGATGAGGGTCTCGGTTTATATAAAGTTCGAATGACTCGTAAGTATGGAAACGATTGTATATGATTCAAGTTTTATTAACCAAGGTAACTTCATCAAAAACAAATCCCGACGAATCAGGGAGGGAAAGATGGAAACGCGTAAAGAAAATCAATCACCGAGAAGTTTGCGAGACAAGAAAAAGGAAACAGTTAGGCTGTACGATTTGAGCTTTTGGCGGCTGAAGAACCAAAGAATCGTATCTAGGCCGAAGCCTGTAAACGAGGCTTTGGATCTTATAAGAGGGCTTGAAGAACAGTCCTGCAAAACAGAAAACCGTTAGGCTCGCCGCAGAGATGGGAGGGCCCCTCTGCGACCACCCTCCGGCGTGAGGATAAGTATTGGTAAAGAGAGAAAATAGAGAGAGAAAGTAAGGACGAAGGTTCAGAAAATCGTACTTGGCTTTGTACTTGATGGGGTATTTATAGTAGTCAACTGAGATGACATCATCCGTCCAGACGCACTTGAATGGAGGTTCATCTTCGGAGGTTCTTGATGTGGAACGGATATGTTTCGGATGTCCGTCCAAGTGGAGTCTGGTTCGTCCCAAGGATCATGTCCGGCCTCGGACATGTATCTTCAAGTCCCCCAGTTTGGTAAGTCTTTGTAAAGACTTGGCAAACTATTATTTCAAGCTTTTTGTCCGACTCGGATGACGTGTCGTCGCTGGAGTGGTCTTGAATTTATGGCGTGGCATATTTTGAATGGTGTGGGTGACCTTCATTATCTTGACCGTCAGTCACCTACTGCTGACGGTAGCGGAACCCGTGTTGGGAATCGTGGGAAGTGACGGTTGACATGATGGGCCCCCAACCGACTTACTTTTTCTATAAATTTGGTTTTTACCACTTCATTTTCACCTTTTTTCCTCTCCTTTCTTCATCTTCTTTGCTGTTATCCTCTCTAATCTTTTCTTCTTCTCTAAAGAAAAAGGTGCGTCCTTATTCTTTTTTCTTTTTAAAGTTATGGCTCCTGGTAAGGAGAACCTTTCTGAGAGTGTGAGCGTGCTTACCCAACGTCAGTTGGATAAGTTTATTAGAGATTATAGGATTCCCCTAGATCTTCATCCAGTCCTTCCTTCTGAAAGGGAAGCTATATATCCATTCCGTCAAGGGAAGTTTCCCTTTTATACTCGCGTCTGCAATTTCGCGAATTATAGGGTTCCTTTCTCTCGCTTTTTGATTAGGGTTCTGCAATTTTTTAGGGTTCATATTTGTCAGGTTAATCCCTTCGGTCTTAGCCGTATTAACCATTTTGAAATTTCTTGCCGAGCCTTAGACCAGAAACCGGACCTGAATGTTTTTCGATATTTTTACGAGTTTATCACGGCCGGAGATTGGTATACATTCGCTCACTGAAAGAATGTCCCTTCCCCATCCTCCGGCGAGCGGTCTAGCCTCAAAAATTGGAAGGACAATTTTTCTGGCTGGACGACCGCTGTCTTCCGGAGGATATGAGGTGGCGTTTCAAAGATCAGACGATGTCCTTCGATCTTGATGAAAATTTTGTTTTTGATGAAAATCTTGTCCGTGCCTTGATTGAGCATAAATCTCCCATCCGTCCCCTTTCTGAGCATTTACTTTGGTTAGGTCGAGTTAGTTTTTCCTGGGCCCGAGGGGATAGGGATTGGCCGATTATTCGCCGAAAGCGTGATCGTAAGTTCCGACCCTTCACATCCCCTTCGGCACCATTACTTGTTTATTTTTGCTAACTTTCTTTTTGTTTTGAGAATGCAGGTGCGGCAATGTCTCTTCTTGATGCTCTAAAGGTTCCGAATGCGGATGTTTTTTATTTTGATTTTGAAGAACAAGGTGAAGGGGATGTTCCATTGATGAAACAAGTGGCACCTTCGGCTCATCCGATCCGCCCCCAAGTGAATCCGAATGTGACTGGGCCATCTGCTGCCGAAGCGACTTCTTCTATTCCTCAGGACATGCCTGAACAAGTTGCCTCGGAGACTGCTTCTTCCACTCCAAAATCTACGAGAGAAGCTGTTGGTTCATCCGGATCCCAATCCGGAAAGAGATCAATTCTTGATGACGTGGATGATGATCCAGAGGTCCGTAATTTAGATGAGGCCCTTCAATATCGGCCTTCTTCTTTAAAGAGCAAGGGCGTTGCGCCGGGCGTGGATTTAAAAGTTCGCTCTCGTAAGAGGAAGACTGAACCTATGCTGATACGTTCTACCGATCCTCTTCCTTTGCCCCAGTCAAAGAAATCAAGGAAGGATTCTCATTCCGAAGGTAATGTGATGGCAGAGTTGGATGAGCATCTTACCGGAGGTAAGTTTTCTAGGGAGGAGGCCGCATTGGCCCGAAACAAACCGACCCTTACTTTTTCCGGTGGTTTCATTCCAAGTACTGAGGTAGAAAATATGGAGACGGAGGTTCCGGAGATCTCGAGCAAGGAGAAGGGGAAAGCTCATGGTGAACCTAAGGTGGTGACTTTTTCAGGTACGATGCTGGACTCTTCTTTAGGTCCGGACCGCTTTATCGAAGATGAGGAAGACCAAGTGTCTTCTCTCCCTTCATCTTGGTTCGGACCTGAGTTGTTGTCCTTTTTTCGATATGCAGATTTGTTCTCGGATGATATGGATATCGATCCGGCGACTGCGGAAGAAAAATTTATTCCTGACTGGGACATCCGGAACAAAGACTCGGTGATGGATACTTTGATTGCTAGGACTATGCTTTTCAACATAAATACTCCGATAGATCATGCCAGGAGCCGGAAGATGAAGAATCCAGATCTAGGGGCTACGGTTTTAACTAATCAAGCCCAATCAAACATCTTTGTGACGGAGCTCTATCGTCGGTGGGTAGAAGCGGAATCGGTTCGGGAAAATTTGGAGAAGGAAGCTCGCTCTTTGAAGCGGAAGGTTTCAAGGTCTCCGGACGCGGAGAAGAAAATCACCCAGCTAACCCAAGATCTTCAAACTCAGCAAGAAAAGGTGAAGTCCTTGACCGCCCAGAATCAATCGGCCCAAGCATCTGCTGCTGCTGCTGCCGAAGATAAAGATAAGATTTCTTCGGAATTCAAAGCATTTTCCGAATCGATGAAGCAGAAGGACGAAGAGCATAAAGTAGTGTTGGCGAAGATGGAGGAATCTCTTAGCAAGGCTCGTCTTGCTTATGAGGGCATGATGGCTGGTACGTCCTTTTTCTGGTTTAATTGTCTTTTATTTCTCCTGTTTTTCTAACACTTTTTCCATAGCGGGATGCGCTTAAATCAGGTGAAACCGATTTAAAGGACCGTATTGAGGAGATGAAAGGGCGCGAAGAAGAGATTGGGGCGGAGAATGTTTCCCTGAAAGCCAAGGTGGAAGATCTTCAAGCGACGAAGGTTTGGATGCTTTCGGAGGGGGCCAAGCTTCTGGCCAAGAACATTCATAAGGGTCCGGAAATGACTGCCGCAGTGGCCGCAGTTAATAATGCAATGAGCTCTATCGGCGTCAATTCTGGCCTTCATCAGGGATATATCCATGCTCTGCAGAAGAAGACTCCTTATAAGGAGGTTCCATTATTGAATCGCAATGCTACGGAGGAGTTAAATGCGACAGTCGCTTGCTTCGATACTCTTAAGTTTCCGGTGATAGAGGATCTTCCGAAGCTTACTGACGCACCCCTTGACGAAATTAAAAAAGTTCTACGTTTTGCGAATGACGTTTCTCCGTAGGAGTGAGGTGGACATGCCTGGTTCTTTGGGGTATGCACCTGGGAAGTTTATTATTGACTTAGTTCTTTGGAAGGTGGACATGTCCGGCAATTTGGGGCAAGCACCTTATTTTAAATGTAATGATGCTTTTACTGATGTTCGAACAATTATCCCTTTGTAAATGATTCTGTAATTTCCGGTTTATGTTAGTCCGGTAATTTTTGATGTAATCACTTTTATTCATGCGTCCATGTTTTGTGTTTTACATTTTTCTTTTTTCTTGAACGTTCATTTTAAAGGCGCGGATCCGATTTATTTTACTTAGGATAATTTTTTAGTGAAGGAAAAGCACGAACGAGGCCAGTTCGTCCTCTCCTTTTAGGGTTAGCATCCCTAGTTCGGCCGAAAATTATACTTGTGTTGCAACGTTTTTAAAGATAGAAATTTTTCTTATTCTATTTTCTTATCCGGAGCTATGCTTCTCCAATTGTCATAGTAAAAACATTTCATGTAATCCGTGGGTAAAAACCCTCCACGGTATTTTGAATTTATAATTAGTTCGGTGCGGGCATAACCATCCGCGTTACAGGAAAATAGAAAAAGTGACGGAAGCCGTAGCTTCCGTATTACAATCTTATTTTAAAATATGAAAATTTTTAAAGAAAACACTTCTTTAGGTGAACTCCGTTCCATGTTCGTGGGATGATGGTTCCGTCCATTTTCTTGAGTGTATATGCACCGTCCTTTCCCGCGGTGTTAATCAGATAAGGACCTTCCCATTTTGGTGCCATTTTTCCGGTGCCTTCTACTAAACTCGCTTCATTACTCCGCATGACGTAGTCCCCGACTTTGAACCGGACCTCCTTCACTTTTGAGTTGTAATGTTTTTCCAACTCTTTTTTATATTTCGCTTCTCGGATCGCCGCGAGCTCTCTCCTTTCTTCGGCTAGATCCAGGTTCAGAAGGAGTTCCTGTTCGTTTTCTTCTTGACTCAGCTGCATGCGGGGAGTGGGTATCCCTACTTCAGCGGGAATAACTGCTTCGGTACCGTATGTTAAGCTGAAGGGAGTTTCCCTATTGCTCGTCTTCGGCATCGTTCGGTGGGCCCATAGGACGTGTGGGAGTTCATCCGCCCATGAGACGCCTTCCTTCCCCAAGCGTTTTTTAATGCCCTCCACAATGCTGCGGTTGGCTCTTTCTACTTGCCCGTTGGCCTGGGGATGGGAAACCGAAGCAAAACTTTGTTCAATACACATTCTTTCACACCATGTCTTGAATGGTTTCTCGGCGAACTGTTTTCCGTTATCACTGATTATGCACAATAGCATTCCGTATCTGCACACTATGTTTTCCCAGACAAACCTTAGTACTTGTTCTCCCGTAATGGTCCGGAGGGGTTTGGCCTCGACCCATTTTGTGAAATAATCAATGGCAACCAACAGAAACCTTACTCCTCCGGTGGAGACGGGAAAAGGACCCACAATGTCAATCCCCCATTTCTGGAACGGCCATGCCGATGTTACCGGAACGAGGTTGTTCTTGGCTCGATGGCTAATGGGAGCGTGTCGTTTGCAGTCTTCACATGATTGAAGTTCGTTTACTGCGCTCTGATGCATACCCGGCCAGAAATATCCGGCATTCATCACTTTAGCTATGACCATCCTGGGTCCGGCGTGGATGCCACATATTCCCCAGTGGATTTCTCTTATGACGTAGCTGGCTTCTTCCGGCGTTAAGCATTTTAAGAGCGGACCTAAAAAGGTCTTTCGGTAAAGTTGCCCGTCGTGGATCTGATACTGCAGGGCTTTGACCTTTAGCTTTCGAGCCTGAGCTTTGTCTTCTGGGAGCGTCCCTTCTTTCAAGTAATCCACAATCGGAGTCATCCAAGATTTTTCTATCACGGAGACTGACATGACTGACTCCGTCTGTTGGATGGCCGGGGCTTGCAAGGTTTCAACTAAGACTTCTTTGGATAGATGACAAAATGCCACGGATGCGAGTTTACTCAAGGCATCGGCCTCTTTGTTTTTGCTCCGCGGTATGTGTACTATCTTGCAAGAGTCAAAGGAGGAGATTAAACTATTAACTTGCTGGAGATACCTAACCATTGTAAGACCCTAAATCACATTTGACCATAAGTCGCAGCGGAAATACGTACCATAAAATTTCTTTCATTTCAAACGTCTTGACTTACTTGAAAGTTCATTTTTAACATGTCTCTTTTACAAAACAACAGTATAACTTTCGTTTATTAAAGTACATACTCGATAATTCCCGTACAATCTATCTTGTGACTCGATCTTCGATCTCTAATCCTTGTGATGAACGCCCGCGATCCGTACAACCTGCACTCACCACATACACTCATAACATTAGCACACATTATATAAACAAGATCATTCACGTACACCTCCCATTTCATCCTTTAACAAACTTTAAAGATTTCATCTCCGTATCATTTCCTGGTGAGGCTTCATGAATGTACCTGCATTACTTATCATTCTCAAGGTACACCATTAATAACGTAACACTCAATGGGTCTAAATCATGCACACATACGTACTTACATACATACATACACATCTACATGCATACCTACCTTTCCTACCACTTTACATACGTGTATACGCTCATACATATCATCATACATACATACATACACATCCACCTACCTACATACCTTTCCTACAACTTTACATACGGGTATGCGCTCATACATATCGTTATACATACATACATACGCATCTGCATGTATACATAACCTTCCTACAACTTTACATACGTATATACGCTCATACATATCATCATACCTACATACATACACATCTACATACATACATACCTTTCCTACAACTTTACATACGTATATACGCTCATACATATCATCATACATACATACATACACATCTACATACATACATACCCTTCCTACAACCTTACATACGTCCATACCCTTAATATCACATAAATATATGTTAAATTAAGCGTACGTGACTTAAAACACCTTTATACGAGTTCCCGGTACCAAACTAGACACGGAAACAATTTTCGCCAAACAAGGGGGCTCGCGTGACGCCAAGGGCCCTGGCGTCACGCTAGGCCCTTGTTTTGGCAGAACCTTTGCAGCAGCAAGCTGCAGATACCCAGCGCGACCCCGTTTCACGGAAACGGTTGTAACTTCTTCGTTATAGGTCCGTTTTACCCGATTCTTTTTCCTACGCGTCCGTAATTTAATTCTCCATCTAATGGAACTAAAATCCAACATCCGACTTAATATAATTTCCGACTTTTATACTCTTCGGCTTATTACCCTTTTTACCATTTTGACCCCTTTCATGCATTCATCAACATAACTTGTTCCTTTTACCAAAACCTCTTATAAACATAATAATATAAGTGACGTCTATCATAACTTACCAAATTATTGGACGTCTTGCATCCTCTTAACACCTTATCGTTCATATGCTTATTTTTGACCCGTTAAGGGTATTCGTGCATTAATTGGTCTACGACTAACCAAACCGAAATCCCCACTTCCATACTTGTCCAAAACATTACACTAATCGAATAACTTGCTTCAAAACTACTTTTAAGCTTGTTTACCCCAAAATACCCATCAAGGGCATTTTGGTCAACCTTAAACCCATCTTTTACAACGAAAGACTTTAACTCATATTTGACCTCAAACATCATGTCTAATTCATTACAACACGTTATTACTTACTAGTACTAAGAAGTGATTACGGAAATCACTTACCTTATGCGTCCGTGCTCGTATCCGATTCCTTGCCTCTTCTTGACCCGTTAACACCTCATCCTTGAGTCCGTCTCGACGTGATTCCTATACTTTCATTTCATCGAAATCACGCTCTTATTAGCATACACCTTTGTACATGTAACAATCATATCACTCGCATAATTCACACTTAACTTTCCTTAGTCATTTCTAACAAGCATTAAAATACATAATCAACTTCATATAATCATATCCGTATACGTTAAACTCATGTAACTCATCATGTCATTACATTTAACACGGATTGCTATAATATGTACCATACGACTTCCCATCAACCTACATTTACGACAACGAGTCAAATCATGTTTCTTATACTTAGTTGACTTTCAAAAGTCAACTATTAACCATACTTAACTATCGACTTATCATCATATACCCGTAACATCATAATCGACTATACGGACGACACTATATACATTTCATCATACACTTGATGTGAGTACTACCCTTTAAGCATAACGTACAACTATTTCATGCACAATTCTTCTAAACTCATACATAACCCATCAAAACCAACTACTAATCATCATGTATCATTCCAAATGAACATTAAACATAACATCATCATATTCCTATACTTTCATCTAACAATAATTCATCATACCCACATAATACCTCAATCATTCAACAAGACTTGAACATAGGAGGTGATTCTAGTCATCATCTTCACCCTAACTAACGGGTGTCACCTCTAAACATCAAATTAACGCAAACCATTCATAACCCATGTTCTACACGAGGATTCTAACCCTTGTACATGATCAATTTCATATTAACTCACGGATTAGAACATAACCCACTTCACCCATGATCACCAATCTTAGATTTAAGACATACCTTATGATCCCCTCGTGTTGGTGATCATTAATCCATGCTCGGTTATGGATTTCAGCTTCATCTTGCCTTCCAATTTGAGCTTAAAGGCGATTTAGGGTTTGAGGCTCCATGGGAACCTCCTGATCTTTCTCGAACACACACGTATGTGTGTGTTTGTGTGTGTTTAGTTATTTTATAACTTAACTTTCATTTGTTCCATTTTAGCCCCTCGGGTTTACTTTTAAAACATAACTGACACTACCTTAATCATTTAAGACTTTTGACCATAACCTTAACTAGGTTAAATAGCCTAGTTATTTATTTCCTGACGTGTCACATAATAACATACAACAAATATTAACATTCAGATTTTTGGGGCGTTACAAGTCTACCACCCTTAAACAAGGTTTCGTCCCCGAAACCTTTCTCACTTTCATCGAACACACATTATCATTTCTTCCAGTCCATCCATACGACCTCTAGCCCATACTTTCCTGATCATTCTTTCCTATTTCATTTGCATTTTCATTTACTTGACCTGTCAATAACTGGTCAATACACAAACTCTTCCGTCCTTTAATATGATCCATTCTTAATGGATCTAATATCTCCCTATCACCTCTAAAAATTTACATTCTCTACATACTCTGTATAACTTTTAACTTTTGTTTTGTTACCACCACAAAACTTACTATTTCATAGTCATCCTACGTGCTTAACTCTAACGTTAACCTTACTCTACGTTTTCTACAGTTACGTATACCTTACATACCTTTATATTATCTTTAAATCACTTCGTTCATTTCACATTACTATTGCTTTCACTTCATGCATTACTTAATTCACGTGTATAAATAGTTCATATCTCTCCAATTATGAGTTAAACATTTTACTAACCTCTTTTTCATTTCCCAACCCACGATCCGCAACCCAGATCGATCATCTTCTCCTCGAGTACTAACCGTATAGGCCAGCTTTCATTCCTTCGTGTAATGAGCTTCCGCTCGTGCACGTCCTTTCATCAACACGATTGGTTTCATCACATCAATAGTTCTAACATTATCATCAACAACATCGGCGGTTAACATATGTCATTCAACATTCATTACACTAGGTGATTACCCACCTATAACTCTTCTACAATTTCCTACGTGCCTGCTATAACGTGCCACACATTCTATTTCTTACATACAATCCTTTCATCCAATTTATCATTTCGCCAACTGAAGTACACGCTCGTACTTCCTTCCATTCATGCTTACTTGCGAAGACCTTATTACATCGTTTCAATATTTCTTACTAAGCTTACCGTTCCCGCCCATACTCAAGTTATTGCCCGGGTCATAGCCCGTCATCATTCTGACTTCTAAGAGTCAATTACTAACGCATCTAACACGTAACTTATACAAAACTTCGTCTATTATACTATCACTTTTTACTTTACACTTATTTCTATGACCCGTTCGACTCAATCATGGTCCAACTGTCGACATCTTCTTAGGCGGATTAATTTCATCTTCTTATATTTTTGAATCCGTCTCATGGATTCAGACGCATCATTCATGCTTTTTCATTCATTGAATCCGCCTTACGGATTCAAACATTACATTCACGCCTTTCATCCTTGAATCCGTCTCGCGGATTCAGACATATCATCCATGCCTTTCATCCTTGAATCCGTCTCGCGGATTCAAACATAACATCCATGCCTTTCATCCTTGAATCCGTCTCGCGGATTCAAACATATCATCCATGCCTTTCATCCTTGAATCCGTCTCGCGGATTCAAACATAACATCCATGCCTTTCATCCTTGAATCCGTCTCGCGGATTCAAACATAACATCCATGCCTTTCATCCTTGAATCCGTCTCGCGGATTCAAACATAACATTCATACCTTTCATTCCCTGAATCCGTCTTACGGATTCAAACATATTATTCATATCTCGTTGATCCGCACTTAATCACAGATTCAACATTCTTCATTCTTATCAGGCATGTTTTTTTTTTTCCTTCTTACATAGTACTCTCAATTTCCCGAGAGTCTTACTTCCCATTTCACCCACACGCCCGCCTGCTACCCAACTCTACCGGACATACCTGTAACAATTATCATGATCTCATGAACGTCATACGTTTCTCGTGTACTGGCCAGGTACACAATCCACATATTAGTTTCGTGCCCTCATGTAATTGTCACCTTATGTCCGTAGACTTAGGTTTCGGCGCGTGTATCGCTTCCAATACTTCTTTACTATACTATCATTGTCTTTCATCTTAAAATTTTCCTCCCCTTAATGAACCTTACCATTACCTACATCCACATATTACATTCACGTACCTGGGCTCATTTGCCTATTTGTCTTATTACCTCTTTGCCTGCCTTAGTATTCATCCTAGACTGCATTCACGGATCATCCTCTTCCAACACTTATGCTTACCTTGCACATACAATACCGTCAGTTTCTTTATACGTATACATAAATACATACTTTCATCAACCTTTACCTTTGGATCTTGATCGAGTCTTAGATTGTACGGATTTCTTATCTCAAGAGCACACAAGTTTGAGTTCAAGTACTTACCTTCTCGTACTTGATTCCCTCAAACCAGGGCTCTGATACCAACTTGTAAGACCCTAAATCACATTTGACCATAAGTCGCAGCGGAAATACGTACCATAAAATTTCTTTCATTTCAAACGTCTTAACTTACTTGAAAGTTCATTTTTAACATGTCTCTTTTACAAAACAACAGTATAACTTTCGTTTATTAAAGTACATACTCGATAATTCCCGTACAATCTATCTTGTGACTCGATCTTCGATCTCTAATCCTTGTGATGAACGCCCGCGATCCGTACAACCTGCACTCACCACATACACTCATAACATTAGCACACATTATATAAACAAGATCATTCACGTACACCTCCCATTTCATCCTTTAACAAACTTTAAAGATTTCATCTCCGTATCATTTCCTGGTGAGGCTTCATGAATGTACCTGCATTACTTATCATTCTCAAGGTACACCATTAATAACGTAACACTCAATGGGTCTAAATCATGCACACATACGTACTTACATACATACATACACATCTACATGCATACCTACCTTTCCTACCACTTTACATACGTGTATACGCTCATACATATCATCATACATACATACATACACATCCACCTACCTACATACCTTTCCTACAACTTTACATACGGGTATGCGCTCATACATATCGTTATACATACATACATACGCATCTGCATGTATACATAACCTTCCTACAACTTTACATACGTATATACGCTCATACATATCATCATACCTACATACATACACATCTACATACATACATACCTTTCCTACAACTTTACATACGTATATACGCTCATACATACACATCTACATACATACATACCTTTCCTACAACTTTACATACGTATATACGCTCATACATATCATCATACATACATACATACACATCTACATACATACATACCCTTCCTACAACCTTACATACGTCCATACCCTTAATATCACATAAATATATGTTAAATTAAGCGTACGTGACTTAAAACACCTTTATACGAGTTCCTGGTACCAAACTAGACACGGAAACAATTTTCGCCAAACAAGGGGGGCTCGCGTGACGCCAAGGGCCCTGGTGTCACGCTAGGCCCTTGTTTTGGCAGAACCTTTGCAGCAGCAAGCTGCAGATACCCAGCGCGACCCCGTTTCACGGAAACGGTTGTAACTTCTTCGTTATAGGTCCGTTTTACCCGATTCTTTTTCCTACGCGTCCGTAATTTAATTCTCCATCTAATGGAACTAAAATCCAACATCCGACTTAATATAATTTCCGACTTTTATACTCTTCGGCTTATTACCCTTTTTACCATTTTGACCCCTTTCATGCATTCATCAACATAACTTGTTCCTTTTACCAAAACCTCTTATAAACATAATAATATAAGTGACGTCTATCATAACTTACCAAATTATTGGACGTCTTGCATCCTCTTAACACCTTATCGTTCATATGCTTATTTTTGACCCGTTAAGGGTATTCGTGCATTAATTGGTCTACGACTAACCAAACCGAAATCCCCACTTCCATACTTGTCCAAAACATTACACTAATCGAATAACTTGCTTCAAAACTACTTTTAAGCTTGTTTACCCCAAAATACCCATCAAGGGCATTTTGGTCAACCTTAAACCCATCTTTTACAACGAAAGACTTTAACTCATATTTGACCTTAAACATCATGTCTAATTCATTACAACACGTTATTACTTACTAGTACTAAGAAGTGATTACGGAAATCACTTACCTTATGCGTCCGTGCTCGTATCCGATTCCTTGCCTCTTCTTGACCCGTTAACACCTCATCCTTGAGTCCGTCTCGACGTGATTCCTATACTTTCATTTCATCGAAATCACGCTCTTATTAGCATACACCTTTGTACATGTAACAATCATATCACTCGCATAATTCACACTTAACTTTCCTTAGTCATTTCTAACAAGCATTAAAATACATAATCAACTTCATATAATCATATCCGTATACGTTAAACTCATGTAACTCATCATGTCATTACATTTAACACGGATTGCTATAATATGTACCATACGACTTCCCATCAACCTACATTTACGACAACGAGTCAAATCATGTTTCTTATACTTAGTTGACTTTCAAAAGTCAACTATTAACCATACTTAACTATCGACTTATCATCATATACCCGTAACATCATAATCGACTATACGGACGACACTATATACATTTCATCATACACTTGATGTGAGTACTACCCTTTAAGCATAACATACAACTATTTCATGCACAATTCTTCTAAACTCATACATAACCCATCAAAACCAACTACTAATCATCATGTATCATTCCAAATGAACATTAAACATAACATCATCATATTCCTATACTTTCATCTAACAATAATTCATCATACCCACATAATACCTCAATCATTCAACAAGACTTGAACATAGGAGGTGATTCTAGTCATCATCTTCACCCTAACTAACGGGTGTCACCTCTAAACATCAAATTAACGCAAACCATTCATAACCCATGTTCTACACGAGGATTCTAACCCTTGTACATGATCAATTTCATATTAACTCACGGATTAGAACATAACCCACTTCACCCATGATCACCAATCTTAGATTTAAGACATACCTTATGATCCCCTCGTGTTGGTGATCATTAATCCATGCTCGGTTATGGATTTCAGCTTCATCTTGCCTTCCAATTTGAGCTTAAAGGCGATTTAGGGTTTGAGGCTCCATGGGAACCTCCTGATCTTTCTCGAACACACACGTATGTGTGTGTTTGTGTGTGTTTAGTTATTTTATAACTTAACTTTCATTTGTTCCATTTTAGCCCCTCGGGTTTACTTTTAAAACATAACTGACACTACCTTAATCATTTAAGACTTTTGACCATAACCTTAACTAGGTTAAATAGCCTAGTTATTTATTTCCTGACGTGTCACATAATAACATACAACAAATATTAACATTCAGATTTTTGGGGCGTTACAACCATGTTATCTTCTCGTGCTTCGTACTCTCCGCTGACTTGATTGGCTACCAACAATGAATCAACGTGTGCTAGTACGGAGGTTGCGCCGGCTTTGGCCGCGGTTTGGAGGCCTGCAAGGAGAGCCTCGTATTCTGCTTCGTTGTTTGAAGTTTTAAACTCGAATCGTAAAGCATAAGTGTACTCTATCCCTTCTGGATCTATAAGGATTAAACCTACCCCCGATCCTTCTTTGCTGGAGGCTCCATCCGTATATAAGTTCCATACCCTTGGTAGGGCGGGTTTTTCTTTGGTGCTCTCTCCGGTTGGTACCTCCGTGAGGAAATCTGCTACTGCCTGGCCTTTCACCGGTCCTCTGGTACGATAAGTGATATCGAAAGCGCTAAGTTCAATTTCCCACTTAGTAAGACGTCCGGAGACCTCTGGCTTTCTGAGAATTTGCTGGATCTGGAGGTTAGTTTGCACCTCTATGTTGAAAGCTTGAAAGTATCTTCGGAGGCGTCTAGAAGCATGTACCAAAGCGAGTGCTAATTTTTCGATCATCGGGTACCGAGTTTCATAATCTTTCAGGATCCGACTTACGTAGTAGACCGGGATTTGTGCTTGATTCCGATGTACTACGAGTACCGCACTTATAGCGAAATGAGAGGCGGAAAGATACACCGTGACAGTTTCTCCGGTGACTGGAGCGGTTAGGGTGGGCAAAGATCCGAGACAAACTTTTAATTCTTGGAACGCCGAATCAGCCTCCGATGTCCATTCTATCTGACCTTTTCCGGTTCGCTTTTTTAAGACATTCATGAAAGGAATAGAGCGATCAGCTGCTTTTGAAACAAAACGATGAAGAGCAACGAGCTTTCCGTTTAATGACTGAATTTCTTTGACAGTTTTGGGGGGTTGCATGGAGACTACCGCCTTGATCTTATCCGGATGTGCCTTGATTCCGGACTGGGTTACCCATACGCCGAGAAACTTCCCTTCTTCTAAACCGAAAGAGCATTTCTTGGGATTAAGTTTAAGATTGATACTCCGAAGCCTGGTGAAGGTTTCGAGTATGTCGTCAATCATGTTATCTTCGGCCTGACTTTTTATGACCAGGTCGTCCACATAAATTTCTAAGTTTCTTTCGATCTGGTCCTTGAATGCCTTATCCATCAGCCTCTGATACGTGGCTCCGGCGTTTTTCAATCCAAACGGCATTTTGGTATAACAAAAAAGCCCTTCATTGGTTACGAACGATGTCTTATCTTCGTCTTCCAAAGCCATCTGTGTCTGATGATAACCTTTGTATGCATCCAAGAAGCATTTAAGACGGAAGCTGGAAAGAGAGTCAATCTTTAGATCTATCTCTGGTAAAGGATAACAATCCTTCGGACACGCGTTGTTTAGGTCGGAAAAGTCTACGCACATTCTCCAGGTTTTATCTTTCTTAGTTACCATCACTGGGTTAGAAACCCAGGTCTGGTAACGTACTTCCCGGATGATTCCGGCGCTTAACAACTTTCGTACATCCTCGGAAATTGCTTTGTTTCGTGCTGGAGCCATGTTTCTTTTTCTTTGAGCTACTGGCTTTGCTGAATGCGACACTTTCAACTTATGTTCAGCCAAACATCGAGGAACTCCCACCATATCGGAAGTTTTCCAGGCAAACACATCGAGAGAATTAGATAAAAGCTTCCACAACTTCTTTTTAGTGCGTTCTGGAAGTTGAGCTCCGACTGCAATTTTTTGCTCTGGGAAGTGTGGATGAATAGCCCATTCCTCTGTGAGGAGGTTCGGAGGTTTGTCAGTACCATTGCTTTTTCGTACTTCAGCTACGCAAATTGTGGACTCGGAGTGCAGAGTTACTACTCCTGCTTCGGTGGGGAATTTTAAAGATCCGTGAATGGTAGAGCTGATGATGCCGAAGGCGCACATACCGGGCCTCCCTAATATAACATTATGTACGGACCTTGCTTCCACCACTAGATACGTCAAGTTTACGGTTCGGACCAAACTTCCTTCTCCCAATGTTGTTGGTAAAGTGATTTGCCCCATAGGCTGCACCACTTCTCCGGAAAAACTTACCAACGGCATTGAGACTTGGATCAACTTACCAGCGGCCATATGGTGACTGGATCGCTTGATGCCTTGATTACCCGCTTTTCTGATCATGCCTATTACTGGTTGGTTGTTCGGATTATCCACCGAATTACCTGAAGACTTTCCTTCCTTCAATTCTTTCACTAGATGCGACAGCTTTCCGGATCGCACTGCTTTTTCTATTTCTTGCTTCAGGGACCAGCAATCATCTGTGTTGTGACCTCGAGCATGATGGTAGTCACAGTATTTCTTGGAATTCTTATCACCCGGGTTTCGGAGTTTTGGTGGAGCAGGGAAGTTTGCCCCTTCCGCACTGAGGATTTTAGTGGGAGTTTTGGAAAGATCTGATAGGTTGTAAAACCTTGACCCGGAACTTCTTCCACGTGGAGGTCTGTCGTTCCTGCTGTATGGGTGCGGTCGTCCTCTATTACCGGACGGAGCTTTATCGAATACGGACCCACCGTTTTTCTTCCAGGAAGACATCTTGTGATCTGACTCCGGAGCTGGATTACATGCGTTTTTGCCTCGAGCAAAAGCTCTGGCTCGTTCCATGAGTACTTCCATTGTTTTTGGAAGATTTTCGTGCAATTTTTCAACTAACTGGTTGTTCCGAACACCATGACAGAATCCAGAGATTCTTAATTGATCAACTACCCCACTGATCTGCATTCTTTCCCGGTTGAACCGGTCGATGAAGCTATCCAGAGATTCCCCATCTCTTCTCCGGATGTTGTGAACTTCAGTGATTTCTTTTGAATAATGCCTCTGTTGGCTAAAATTCTGGAGAAATAATCTTCGGAACTCTTCAAAATCATTGATCTCCCCTTCATTCAGAGCATCAAACCACACCCGAGCAGCTCCGGTTAGTGTTTGTGCGAACATGAAACACCACGCCGGCATCGGCCACTGTTCTACTCGTGCGGCTCCGTCAAAATCGAACATATGATCATCTGGATCAGTTGTACCATCATATTTTTTTTGCTGTAGTTGGCATTTTGAGCTTCGGAGGAAGCTTGGCATGCGTGATACGAGCGCTAAACTTTGATTTGGCAGTCATGGAAACTGGGTGATATGGTTTGGTGAGTTCCGGATCATTAATTTCGTCCATCTGTGCTTCATTTCTTATTGCCATTGCTGGCGAGGGTCCGGACGATCCTTGCATATATCCAGTGTAAATTTCCGAGGTGACAACTGTAGAGAAAGTAGGAGGAGTAAACATCGTAGGACCCATAGTCCTTATCGGAGCTTCTTCTTGAAACAACCTGGTTCGTAAACTGAGGATTTGTTCATCTCTAGCCTGTTGTGCCTTCAATCGTCGCAGAAGACTTGCATTTTTGGAGAGAAACTCCGCATCAAACTCAGATGTTTGCGAAGTAGGGATTAAAACAAATGGCAAGGTTGTTCCCGGTCCTGAGCTTAAGGCAGCTGAGGTTATGGAAACGGTACTTGCTGGTGCTGTAGTTTGTGTACTAACAGTTGTAGATCCCAGATTCACAGAACCTGAGGCCGCCATTTGTCAGTTCTTTGCTCAAGAAATTCACCAGAGTGAAGGACTAAGAGCTTTGAGATCGGATGGCGCCAATTGAAGAACCAAAGAATCGTATCTAGGCCGAAGCCTGTAAACGAGGGTTTGGATCTTATAAGAGGGCTTGAAGAACAGTCCTGCAAAACAGAAAACCGTTAGGCTCGCCGCAGAGATGGGAGGGCCCCTCTGCGACCACCCTCCGGCGTGAGGATAAGTATTGGTAGAGAGAGAAAGTAAGGACGAAGGTTCAGAAAATCGTACTTGGCTTTGTACTTGATGGGGTATTTATAGTAGTCAACTGAGATGACATCATCCGTCCAGACGCACTTGAATGGAGGTTCATCTTCGGAGGTTCTTGATGTGGAACGGATATGTTTCGGATGTCCGTCCAAGTAGAGTCTGGTTCGTCCCAAGGATCATGTCCGGCCTCGGACATGTATCTTCAGCGGCAATGGTTTCAAAATGGACTCCGATAAATTCGCGTATAACATAAGGAGTGCAGATGTATTGTACAAAAACATAAGATGTTGCAGTGATGTGAGACTCGTTTCTCTAATATGTAGACCCGGGTTCGATCCTTGGGTTCTACATGTTTTTTTTTATTCTTTTTAATTTAACGGTGTGTTCCCGAGTTAAAAATCCCTCCCCATCCCTCCCCTCCGTGTCTTTCCAAATTGGAAAGACTATTTTCAGGCAAAAAAAACCCCATTTTCCCTCCCCTCCCTTCCCCTCCCCTCCCCTGTTAAGTGGATCTCTGGAACACAGCCTAAAGGTTACAATAAGGCCCCCTTAACTTACATGATTATATTAATGGACACTAACTTGGTTACTAACTAGGTTATTATTATTTTTTAAATAAAAAGACAAAACTTTTAATTCGTAAAATTTATTATTTTAATTATTTAAACACTAAATAAATAACCATGTTTATAACGGATTAGATTAAGGATAAACGATTTAATTCGCACAGCTTTTGAGTTTTAAGGGTTAGGATCCGAATTTCATTAGTTCATGAGTTTTAATTAGTCTAACGAGTATCAAGTATCGATAAGGAATCCAGAATACTTTGATAATATATCGTTCAAACGTGAATTTGATTAAAACTGCACACAAGTCTAACATGAATACATGAACATGATTAAAAATAACTTCGTTTTCATTATGATCACTAGTCTCGGATTACAAATTGAAACGAAAAATATTACGACGAGAATACAAGTGTCTACATATGGAAAGTACAATACGACTTGCTACAATTATAAAGGTACAAAAATGCGAAGCGTTATAATTACGAATTTCACAAGATATAATCAAACTTGGGGATAAATAGAGATCTGCAAGAGGGGATTTTGGCAAGATACAAGGATAGGACTCAATGTTTCAAGCATACGATCAAGATTCTTCGGGTGTTAACATTCGGTTTCTTGTTTCTTTGTTTTCTTTGATTCATACAATGTTTGTTGAACTTAAATTAATACTTGATTCATGTTTTGAGATGATATTCGGCTAGACCTTATAGAATTACCTAGGTTTTGATGATTACACATGTTTAACTTGTAATATTTTAGTTTTTGGAACTAGTTTTGTGGATTAATATTGAAGTAAAGACTTTATTTATTCTTGATCTGATGTGTGTGCGTATTTAGACATATTTTATTGCATGATTATTATTCCACATGTACTTTGTTGAATGTCTTGTAGTTATAGGTGCATACTAGATCGTTTACTGTGTGTTTTCGATTGTTAAATGGTTTGCTAGACGTAGTAACCCATAGGAATAATATTTGTGAACTGAGTAGGTCTAAGTGTTCAACCTATCTTGATATGAGTGAGGTGAGAGGTTGTCGGTTTTCTTGAGTGTTAGATTTATAGGAAGAAACCCTTTGTTAGAAGACTTCCCTAGTTTACTTGTCACCCTTTGCTTATCGAGTCTGATCAGGATTTCATTAGTTACCCCTTGCACTTCTTAGTGTATTGAGACTTTCATGCTGTGAGGTAGATTGTCTATAGGGTACTTCGTCATTAGGGTTGGAAATACCGTGAGGGAATCCACATAACCAATGGTTTTAACAACTTTTAGGAATCTTTTAGGTGACACCTCGAGAAGATTCGAGGATCCTTATATAAACCTTTGAGTTTGGCATAATCAGATCCTGGTTTTCTGCAATAGTTCCATTACCGATAGAAAACTTGTCATTCATGTGTAGGATTCTGACCTAGGTAGTGATTTTATCATCAACTAATCTAGTCTGCAGTTATATTTCGTGTCTTAGTTTTCTTTCGTTAGTTATATAATTATTTGCGTTAGGATTGTTGGAATCCCCCAAACAATGAAACAAATAAATCAATAGGAGTCTCGTGGGTTCGATATCCGGACTTACTTTAGCCTTACTAGGTCGATAGGTTGACTTGTCTGTCAGTAGTTTAGTTTTTAGAGAGTCTAGAGTATTACTTAGTGTCTAATTTAGGCTTAATTTAGTTAAACTACTTTTAGCACACATCATGTTGCATGTTTGTAACACCCCAAAACTCGAATTATCTAGTTGTTAATATGTTATCACGTTTAAAAAGAAGGAGATTTAATAACTAGGTTATTAAACCAAGTTAAATGCTTGGTTTAAACAAGTAACAATATGAATTGGGTAAATTATGAACTATGGCAAACATGAGGGGTTGATATGGACAAAAGGGAAAGATAAAAGATAAAACAAAAATTAACCCTTAAACCACACACCTGGGCGTGTGTTCGATCAGGAGAGGAGAAAGAAAGGGGTCAAGCCCTAGAACTCCAAAATCTATCAAATTAAAAGAGGAAATTGGCAAGAAACTAATGCATGGGCTTATATTCGTGATCATCTAGACTTGCTACACATGAGGTAAGTTGTAGAAGTAAATTTTATGATCTAGTATGAAGTGGGTTATGATCAATCCACGAATTTGTATGAGATTGATCATGAATATGTGTTAGAATCATCATATAGAACATGTGTTGTGCATGATTTTGATTAATTTCATGTTTAGAAGCAAAACCCATTTGGGATGATGAAGTGAGTGAATCACCATGTTCAATAATTGTGTAATTTGTGATATAGCGTGTTGTATGTGATGAATTATTTTAGATAAGTTGATTAGGACATGAAATAAATGGATGTATAGATTGAATTGATGAATAAAGATAGGAACATGGAGGATCATGCATGAAAGGGTTGTACAATATGCTTCGTTAGTAGTACGCACACCAAGTGTATGATGAAATGTCTAAATGAAGTTAGGAGGTGAAATTATATGAAACGGCTTGACGTATATAGTGTCGTTCGTATAGCTTATTAGAATATTACGGATATATACATATAATGATAAGCCGAAAGCTCATACGATGAATTATTGACTTCTGAAAGTCAACTATACACATAAAAAGCATGATTTGGTTTGTTGTCGTAAAGGTAGGATTATAGGAAGTTGTATGGTACATGTTACGTTAATATGCGTTATTTGTGATTACATAATGAATTTCATGAGTTTGAAAGGATATGAATTGGATTATATGTCATATGTTTGTTAGAAATGACTAATGAAAGTCTAGTGTGAAATATGCGATTTATATGATAGTTAACATGTACAAATGAGTATGCTAATAAGGGCGTGATTTTGATGAAATGGAAGAAAAGGAATCACGTCAAGACGGACTCAAGCACGAGGTGTTAACGGGTCAAGAAGAAGCAAGGAAGCAGATACGAGCATGGACGCATAAGGTAAGTGATTTTTGGAATCACTTCTCATGTTATTTAAGTAAAGTTATGTACTAGTATATCAACATGATAATTGAATTCAAGTAAGGTTTTACATATATGGTTGTGTAGAATGATAGTTAGATGTGATAATGTGGTCATAAGATATTAGGAAAGGAAAGCAAGATTTAAGTTTAAAGTGTTTGAATCCTTTAGCGGATTACAATACGTTTACACGTAGAAATTGATAACGGGCGCATAAACTTCATGATTAAGGTCCGAGTACTAGGGAACATTCATGGTTATGAAGCTAGTTGATGTGCAGAATGTGGTCTATAAAAAAACTACTAACCTAATCTAGACACCCTAGTTTTAAATTTATAAACTAAGACTCTCTAAATGCTAGACCACTGACAGGCAAGTATACCTATCGTACGTAGTAAAGCCTAATGAAGTCCGAGTATCGAACCCACGAGACACTAGCGACGCTAACTAGACTCTGGCTCAACTAATTACTTAATTGGTTTATTTGATTTGATTGGATTTTAAGTGTTTTAATTAACTAATTAAATAATATTAACTTAGACAAGACTACCTAGACGCAGGCTGAAGGTTAATAAGGTGAAGTTAAGGATGATAGGAAAGTAGGTTACCTAGGCGAGAATCCCTAGACTCATGAATAAAATCTTAACCTTGGTTTCGAATGAAGACTCTGTCTAACCCGATAAACCCCCGAAAGGTAAACCGAACCCAACAGTACGACAAGTGATGAAATGCTAAAATGGACTGAATCGAGTTATCGACCACCAAATCCCACAACTATCAGGTATAAAGCAATTTATTTACTAAAACCCTCAAATTATGAAGCAGAAATAACTAAGAACACCGAGACCCTAGGAAACTCTAGACGCGAATAAACAGATGAACCCGAGTTATCGGCCACCCAAACTGCCAAACAACGCCCAACTAATAACCTAGCAATTCTAAATTAGATTTCTCACCTCTAGAAAAGATTGCACGTTTTAATTAATTGGTTTTAATAATATTAAACTTGAATTAGATTTCTCACCTTCAAGGTCTAGACTGAAAAGTAACAACCTAGACTGACTCCCAGCTCTAAAGTATATTTCTAAGTATCTAGAGCAATGGAACCAACAAATATATTATTAAGCCAATCAACACCAACACACAAATAATTAGAATCGGGTTCAAAAATTATAACATGTAATTCATCACATTCATTCAAAACCAAAAATTATTCATTCAAACAAATCGTCTAGTTCATCAACCCTAGGCAACCATAAAAGGTTTAGCCAATAATCATAACCACTAAAAAGAAGCAAGTCTCAGATAATAAATAAAACATAGTATCAAATCTAAAAACATAAAGTCTTAACAAAATTGAATACTAATAAATATCAAACCCGGACTTGAATCTTGATCGCGGCTTGAACCCTCGAACCAAACACTTTTCTTCTTTCTCCTCGATCCTGATGGTCTTCACGTCTTCTTTCGTATCTTGCTGCCGTCGGCTGTTGATGTATTCCTTTTTTCTTATGCTCCATTAGGGATTTTTTTACATATAATATTAAACACATGGCCCAAGGCCAATTCGTGAACATGCATTGGATATAAGCCTTCACGAAAATTGCTGGAATTATGAACATATGGCGGCCCACTTATTTTATCCAAGAAATGCACATGCTCACCCCTAACCAGTTCCTTTTATGTATATGTGGTCATAACTAAATATTGATTTAAGGCCCAATGTCATCAAATCACTTGAAATTCGCTGGGGTTGTAGGTCTTTCACAGCCTTCACTAAAATATCATATGCAGCTCTTTAACTTATAAAACAGAGATACTGGCTTCGACCCACTCACAAAAAATAGTTGCAATTTCAATTCGGTCACTGGCACCCCACTTTGCCCAACTGGCTAGTTATTTTAATATTACTCGTTTATGCTCCATTTGTGCCAGGACCTGCCAAAACACCAAATAATGTAATATAATACTAAAAACTAAATAAAACAAATAAAAACTATACAAAAATTATACATTTTACACGGGACAAATATGTGTATTTTACTACACATCAAATATCCCCACACTTAACCTTTTGCTTGTCCCTAAGCAAAATCCCAAGCAACATGTCCAACTCAAACACTTAACAATAACGCAAGTCTCGAACAAGTTATAACGCAAACTACGAAATCATTAAACACGGCGGTTTCACAAGACTTACAACGTTCAACAGGTTGACGAATCATAATATTTAAATGAAAACGAGCCTACCTAATCAAGTTTTTCTTACCTTCAAGCAATCAATTATGCAATGTCGACACCCCTCACAATTTCGCTCAACTCTCTGCTAATATATATGATATTTCGAGTGAACTCTCAAAACCGAACTATGAAACATACTATCATAAGCTTGTACGCCAATCAGATCTCTACCTAATTGTTAGAATTTAACACGGATCAGGAGGGCTTTATTGGGTAGGTAAGGGCTAAAGGTAGGTTTTTTTTTCATTTTTTTTTTCCATTTTGGGAATAGATGGCTAAACACGTAAACACACGAAAAACCGGATATGCACGAAACAAAATACTAACATATTGGTCATTTTGACCTACAACTTTATTCCTTCTTTTTTTTTTCTTTTTCGTTTTTTTTTTTTCATATTTTTTTTCTTTTCATATTTTTTTCTTTTTTTTTTTCATTTTCAAGATAGAGATAACAATAACACAACACGATCCGGCTATCAAATCACAAATGGGTAACAAACGAATGGCTAGGCTCAAAGTGGTGTATCTAAGGGTAGTGATGAAACGGGTCAAACACAAAGGCTTACACAAATAGGGTGATTCTAATGCCTCTATCATATCCATGCCAAATCCTAACCGAATGTCTCAAACAGTATCAAAACGCACAAGTTCTAAAGTAATGCAACAAAGTCGGTAAACACACATGAAACGAAAATAGTGATCATATATATACGAAACATGTAAAGGCTCAAATCTCACTATCATGTGGAAAATAAGGCTACCGATATCGACAATGCACAATCAAGTTACTCTCCGGCTGCATCCACTATCCTAGGCATCCCAAAACCTTTTACTCCCAATAACCGATTCAGTCAACCTACTATCCCGCAACTTAAAGAAACATGTGCTCTCGACTCGTAAATTCGACAATTAAACCGTTTTTGACCGACATTTTGAAAAGGTTTTTTTTTTCTACGCGCTAAAGGACCGGGACTCGCAAAACCATTTTTTTCTTTTTTCAATTTTTTGACTTTTTTTATTATTTTTTTTTTATTTTATGACTCAAGACTCACTAACTAAACAATAAACGATAGTTTCCCATCCCCACACTTAAACTCTACATTGCCTTCAATGTAGGATGGAAACCGACTAAAAAAAAACTAAAAATAAAATAAGAAATAAAAAAAACTAAGGGCAAATTGGAAAGGACTTAGCTGGTTTTATAACGCGTATGCTCCATAACTCTCGTCCACTCTAGCTCGATCGTATAGCATTCCATTCGCGATCGGCTCTGACTCTGACTAGTATACTTGGAAAATTCCTTGAAATTTGCTAAGCAGCTCCAAAAACACCCGAATGGAGATTGAGTACGGGTGATACATATCCAAACCTGCATTAACAAAAACAAGCAAAACCAAAGCAGTACCGACTCTAAAAAAACGACTCAAAACTACTAAGTTAGACTCATGGTACAAAATAAATGACTAAATATACAAACCTCCGAAAATCCACCGAATAAATAAACTTACAAAACTCTACAAAACCTCCCCACACTTGAATTTAATCAAGAGGTTTTTCTTTAATTTGGACCTCATCTAACCCGTTTAATTCCACCCGTTCCTCAAAAATAAATAAGAATTTATTGGTGGAATGATAAAATATTTTAAAATTTTTAAACGGGTCAGACCACCAATATTTAAATTTACCTGGATCAAACCTGATACGAGATATGTAGTGAGGAGGATGGTCGTCTTTGCACTTTAGTGTTGCCTTAAACTTCCTTTTGCACCATCTTTGTGTCCTCAAACTTTGTCGATCCAAGTTCCTTCGTGCCTTCTCCCGTGATTTTAAATATGATGGCGATCCAACTTCTAAATCTTTCACGGGCCAGCTGCCAAACCTTTCAGCCACTTTCTCTTCTACGTTCGGTGTATATTTGATCACCATGGTTGGCGCCCCTACAAGTAATATCTCTAAATAGGCGAGATCACCAACCGGGTCAAATTCTTCATCTTCAAGAGTTGGCAAACCTACCAACTCATCACCAAACTCCTCCTCCCAAGATGGTACATGCTCCCCTTTCTCATCCTCCATCTTGTTAAATGGCTCTTCTTTAGCTTTTTCTCTCTCATCATCGTCTCTCCAGAAGTCATCATCAATGGGTTCAGGACCGTAATACTAGGGGTGTGCATGGGTCGGTTTGGGTCGGTTTTTATTATTAACCATAACCATAACCGCTAGTTCGGTTATGGAGTTTTGGTAACCATAACCATAACCAAACTTCGGTTATGGTTAATCGGTTATGAAGTCGGTTATGGTTCGGTTTTGGTTAATTTCGGTTAAGTAACCAAGCAAGGTTTGAAATAAATAGGGTTGTGCACGGTTTGAACTTAGTTTGAGCCTATTTTATAAGATAACGAAGACTAACTTTTTGGTTAAACTATCGATTTAGAGTTCTTTTTAATAAGGTAATTCTCAAACAAAAATAATTATGGCAATAACACCTTAGTTCTTTATCAAAATAAATGACATCTACATCATGATCATTTTGTTACTAACATACTTTTATCTTAGTAAAAACCCTCTATATGGTTTTGTAAAAACATAAATCTATATATAAAGTTAACATCACAACTTCGGTTCGGTTTCGGTTATATTCGGTTAACCAAAGCTTCATAACCATAACCATAACCGATTGAGCGGTTATACAAAGTTTCATAACCATAACCATTGGTTATATTGGTTATAGGTTATTAGTGGTTCGGTTATGTCGGTTATGGTTCGGTTATCGGTTATGGTGGTTAATTTGCTCACCCCTACGTAATACCATGGAGTGGAATACCAATTAAGCGTCACGTCCTGTTTAACCGGAGGGGGGGCTGAATCGTCCGTTGTCGTCTCCAGTCCTATATCAGACAACTCGAGATTACTGGGAAGCTCCTCTTCAACCTCTTTTATCTCTACTACTTCTTCTTCTCCCCTATAGCTCTCAAAGTCAATATTATCAGCATAGTAAACATGACAATCTCCATACCAGTGCGGTCCACCACAGTCCTGACACCTTGGATGTATGTGCTGATTTATGATTTCCTTAATCATTTGACTCAGTGTCTCGATCATTCGCTCAAGAATGGTGAACATTTCGGGAAACCTCGGATCTCCTTGGTCCTGTGCTGTTGCCGTTATCTGAGCGAATATTTGACATGATTCCACGAACTCCCAAACATAGGGAGGGTACTCGCTATGATAACCTGCCATGAAGAGAGTAGCAAAAACAGCACAAAGTAGAGAGAGGAAAGAAAAAAAAACTAACTAATAAAAAATATTTACAAAAATAATGACTCGACACACTATTACTAGACAAAAACTCTAAGACTCAAACCCTAAGACTCAAATTACAAATAAGACCAATTAAACAAATAAGATCAGTCAAAGCTAATAACACGATCGCCTAAGTGTCCCCGGCAGCGGCGCCAAAAACTTGATGTGCAGAATGTGGTCTATAAAAAAACTACTAGCCTAATCTAGACACCCTAGTTTTAAATTTATAAACTAAGACTCTCTAAATGCTAGACCACTGACAGGCACGTGTACCTATCGTACGTAGTAAAGCCTAATGAAGTCCGAGTATCGAACCCACGAGACACTAGCGACACTAACTAGACTCTGGCTCAACTAATTACTTAATTGGTTTATTTGATTTGATTGGATTTTAAGTGTTTTAATTAACTAATTAAATAATATTAACTTAGACAAGACTACCTAGACGCAGGCTGAAGGTTAATAAGGTGAAGTTAAGGATGATAGGAAAGTAGGTTACCTAGGCAAGAATCCCTAGACTCATGAATAAAATCTTAACCTTGGTTTCGAATGAAGACTCTGTCTAACCCGATAAACCCCCGAAAGGTAAACCGAACCCAACAGTACGACAAGTGATGAAATGCTAAAATGGACTGACTCGAGTTATCGACCACCAAATCCCACAACTATCAGGTATAAAGCAATTTATTTACTAAAACCCTCAAATTATGAAGCAGAAATAACTAAGAACACCGAGACCCTAGGAAACTCTAGACGCGAATAAACAGATGAACCCGAGTTATCGGCCACCCAAACTGCCAAACAACGCCCAACTAATAACCTAGCAATTCTAAATTAGATTTCTCACCTCTAGAAAAGATTGCACGTTTTAATTAATTGGTTTTAATAATATTAAACTTGAATTAGATTTCTCACCTTCAAGGTCTAGACTGAAAAGTAACAACCTAGACTGACTCCCGGCTCTAAAGTATATTTCTAAGTATCTAGAGCAATGGAACCAACAAATATATTATTAAGCCAATCAACACCAACACACAAATAATTAGAATCGGGTTCAAAAATTATAACATGTAATTCATCACATTCATTCAAAACCAAAAATTATTCATTCAAACAAATCGTCTAGTTCATCAACCCTAGGCAACCATAAAAGGTTTAGCCAATAATCATAACCACTAAAAAGAAGCAAGTCTCAGATAATAAATAAAACATAGTATCAAATCTAAAAACACAAAGTCTTAACAAAATTGAATACTAATAAATATCAAACCCGGACTTGAATCTTGATCGCGGCTTGAACCCTCGAACCAAACACTTTTCTTCTTTCTCCTCGATCCTGATGGTCTTCACGTCTTCTTTCGTATCTTGCTGCCGTCGGCTGTTGATGTATTCCTTTTTTCTTATGCTCCATTAGGGATTTTTTTACATATAATATTAAACACATGGCCCAAGGCCAATTCGTGAACATGCATTGGACATAAGCCTTCACGAAAATTGCTGGAATTATGAACATATGGCGGCCCACTTATTTTATCCAAGAAATGCACATGCTCACCCCTAACCAGTTCCTTTTATGTATATGTGGTCATAACTAAATATTGATTTAAGGCCCAATGTCATCAAATCACTTGAAATTCGCTGGGGTTGTAGGTCTTTCACAGCCTTCACTAAAATATCATATGCAGCTCTTTAACTTATAAAACAGAAATACTGGCTTCGACCCACTCACAAAAACTAGTTTCAATTTCAATTCGGTCACTGGCACCCCACTTTGCCCAACTGGCTAGTTATTTTAATATTACTCGTTTTTGCTCCATTTGCGCCAGGACCTGCCAAAACACCAAATAATGTAATATAATACTAAAAACTAAATAAAACAAATAAAAACTATACAAAAATTATACATTTTACACGGGACAAATATGTGTATTTTACCACACATCACTAGTACGCAATTTGTAGTAATCACACAAGTTTGTGGATTTAAAACATGAACGGGTCGAATAAGTGAAAAAGGGTATTTAAAGCCGAGAGATTACGTTAATATTTTCCTTAAACCGGATGTTCGATTTCAAGTTCATATGATAAAATGTGAATTTACAAGCATGTAGGAAGAAACGGGAGGTTAAACAGGTAAACGGTTCAAAAGTTATGCGCGTTGTAGTGCGAACGGACGACGAAACGGAACTGCAGAAAAATGCCATTTCTAGAGGGCGTCGCCGACGGGTTAAGGGGGGTCGCCGATGGGCTCTAGAAAACCAATTTTTCTCTGACGCCCTAATTACCGGTCTACGGGGTTTTTGGCTACGGGAAAAACCACGGACCGTCGCCGACGCCTTCCCCAAGTCCAAAAACATAAAATTTTTTATTTAAGTTGATTTATGCATCGTAGGCTTCGGTTTGTTATCCGTGGACTACGGCGGGCTTTCTAAACATGATTTTGATCGATCCTTAGATGTTTACGGGCTATAAATCAAAGTCTAAGTCCCATGTAATTAACGTATGAGTATGTAAGAGGTATGCAAGATCTTGTACGTGTATGTAGATGTGTATTTATATATGGAAGATATGTATGAGTGTATGCATGCATGTAGAGACGTATGAATGTAGGTACGTATATAGAAGTTTATTTATGTATATATATGAAGATACATATGATAGCATGTACATATGTGAAGGCGTAGGAATGTATGTACGTATGCAGATGTGTATTTATGTATGTATGGAAGTACGTGTGATCGTATGCAGGTATGTAAAGATGTAGGAACTTAGGTACGTATGCAGATGTGTATTTATGTATGTATGAAGATACGTATGAGTGAAGGCATGTATGTAGAAACGTACGAATGTAGGTACGTATGTAGAAGCGTATTTAAGAATATATGAAGATATGTATGAGTGTATGCATGTATGTAGAGAGGTATGAATGTATGCACGGGTATATGTAAGTTTGATTTTGGATACGTTGAGTGTTAATGATATTAATCGTGTGCCTGGAAAACGAAGATTTATGCAGGTACATTATTGACGGCTCACTAGGGAATGGATATGCGAATGATATGCTTAAAATTAGAGAGAAAGCTGAATGGAAAGTGCACATGTATGAATCTTGTTTATTTGTATAACGTATGCTAATGTTATAAATGTATGTGGTGAGTGCAGGTTGTACAAGAGTACGGGCGATTATCACAAGGAATATAGATAGAAGACCGAGTCACAAGGTAGATTGTACGGGAATAATTGATTATGTACCTTAGCAAACAGAAGTTTTGCTTACGTTTCGTAAAAGAGTTATTTTTAAAAAGGACTTTCAAGTAAGCTAAGACGTTTGTAATGAAAGAAATTTTATGGCACGAATTTCCGCTGCGACTTTTGTTAATTACGAGTTAGGGTCTTACAATGTTTGATTTTATACGTTTAACTTTGATTTTTGGTTGTGGTTCTAGTAAATTGTCAGAGATGAAGGGGATATATGATGATAATGTTGATGGTGATTCATAGTAGTATACTAGTTGTTGATGATTTGGTATTTATAAAGGAGAGAAAAAATTACACCGTTGGTCCTTGTGGTTTCTATCAAATTTCAATGTAGGGTATTAATAGTTTTTTGTTGCAACATCAGGTATTAACGTTCTAATTTATCACAATGTTGAGTACTAAGGCCAAACTTAGTAACAATGTTGAGTACTAAGGGCAAACCTTGTTAACTTTTTTGTTAAGTCTTATTAAAATGACTAAAATGCCCTTTAATAATTAAAGTTTTAGTCATTTTGTAAAACTTAGAAACCGCAGAGACTATATGTGTTAAATAATCAAACTTCTTAAATCAGCCAAACAGAAAACCCGCCTTTCAGGGGGTCTTCTCCAGTAAAGTCGCCATATTCCGGCCTTATCGGATCCGTAAAAATTTTCCATTTAACTCGTTTTTTTCGTTAATGTTTATCTCTATGATAATCAAAACTAACAACTCGTTTGTGTCACGTATAAACTGCAAATTATGCTTATCCGCTAACCCGTTTAACTCCGAAATTCCCATCATCCTCTCGATCCATTATATCTTCAATTCGAGTATAAATATACGTCTCTTAACCCAATGCGACCTCATTCGAACACAATTTCACAGTCAATTTCGTCTCTACAACTGATTGGAGCCGCATCGGCATACCAGACTCTGATGATGCAATTCTTGTACATAACGTCGCACACTGGTATGGATATTACATGCTATTTATTTGTTTTATCATACAAAACAAAAACCCCATATTTATTTCAACTTACCAAACTGTTATATTCCTAGATTAAGTTAAAAAGTTTATAAATAATAAACTTCAAATCCATATAATTTTATAAAAAATATAAATAAAATAGAAAATATTATTTTAAATTATTTTAGTCAAATATAATTAACTAAAAATAGACTCTCTAGTTATTAAAGAGCATTTTAGTCATTTTAGTAAGACTTAACAAAAAAAGTTAACAAGGTTTGGCCTTAGTACTCAACATTGTGACAAATTAGAACGTTAATACCTGATTTTGCAACAAAAAACTATTAGTACCCGACATTGAAATTTGTTAGAAACCACAAGGACCAACAGTGTAATTTTTCTAAAGGAGAAGGTGATGTTTGTTATAGTAAAAAATGTGGCGATTGTTGGTGTGGTAATGGCCAACTATGATGTGGTGGGGAATGATATGTGACGTTGGTGCATTTAATTTAGTTGACAACATCTAATAGTAGTAGTAATAATGTTAATAGTGCGCAATAATAGTAATAATGCTTGAGGATGTGTAATTCTTATCTTAGATGGGAAAATAGTTGTTGTTCTAGGTTTGGCAGTGTAACATCCCGAAAATATAAATTCATAAAATTTACAACTTACTTGTAAATAAATTAGTAAAATAAACTAACTAGGGGTGACACTAACCTAGTTAGATGATGACTTATGTGTGGTAGAAGACATAAGAATAAACTAAAAGGAAATAGAGGGACCAAACTTGTTAAAAATGAAATTTGATTTAATTAAAACAAGTAAAATAAACACCAAACACACAAAAATCCTGTGTGTTCGGTCGACACAAGCAGGGGACGACCAGGAGAAGAACTTCAACCCTAGTTCTTGTCTAAATCCACAAATTGAAGGTCAAGATCAGCCCCAAAACGAAAATCGAACATAGATTACTGATCCTCATTGCAAGGGGGTTGTAAGGTATGTAAAATTCTATGAAAATTCTCTGTTTGAATTTCTTATGGATTTGGGAGATTCAAAATTTGAAGATGCATGTTTGTGATTTGGTTAGATTAGGGATGATATAGTGTCTAGAAGTAAAACCTAGACAACTACATGTGAAATCATGTCCAAATTCAGGAAATTCCATGAACTCATTGAAGGTGGGTTATGGGTTTTACAAGATAATGATGAACACTAGGGTTTAGAATGATTATTCTAGTGTAAATTGATCATAGAAAGTGATTTTCAGAAAAAAAGTGTGATGTTTAGGGATAAACCCTAGATAATTCTTGTCAAAATCTTGCATGATACTTGTAGGGTTCATAATCACCATTGTAGGTGATTAATAAGTTGTAGAAACTTGGTAAACACTAAGATCATGATTCTTGTTCTAGTGTAATCTGAGTTTTATGGGGTACTTTCTGAAATTGGAAGTTAAAACATGTGTAAATGTGACTAGTCGGAATTGATTTAGATGATTATTACAAGTCATGAACTTGGTTTTGATGATGTAAAAATCTGGCCCGCTAGGTGTTTGTTAAAATGCCTAAGTGGGGATTAAAATGTTAAAAATCAGATGAAAACGCAGATTTGATTATTATAGAGAATTATGCGTTATTGATTATGAAAAGAGTTCTAAGTTGATTGTGAATTGAACTCTTTAGGCAAAGAATCCGGATCGTCAAGCGGACAAGCTGGAGCGGATACGCGTTTGAAGGGTGTGCTCTAAAGGTACGCGACTTGTCGTTTCGTTACATTTACATAGATAAGCCTAGTCGTGAATATGTTTAATGTTGTTATAACGAAAATAGTTACGTTTGGTAAGTCTAAGAAGTGATGTAATTCACTAGATGAAGAATATGTTAAATTAATGGTTGAAATGGTAGTGTTTGGAGTGACTCGAACGTCACCCGTCAAATTGAGTCATAAAAGCAGAAACCGAGGATTGGAAGGGATACACTAAGGTCGACAAGTCCGGGAATGGGTAATTATGATTAGAAAGCAATGTCGACGAATTATGAAGGTATGTAACTTGATTAGTTACATTTAGTAGATTTTGATTGTTGTAATACGCATAGTGGAAATTTAGAATAAAGGTTGCTATGAATTAAAGCGGTGATGTCGCTATATTAAATAATTGGTCAAAAGTTGTTTAGAACTCGTTGGTAGTCGCCATAAGGAAAGAATTCCGTAGACGAGCCAAACGGGTCGAATAATCAAGTAAGGCATGGTTAATGCTCCGGATTATAATGGATTGATCTTCGATATAGATTAATATATATAGCATGTTAGAAATACAAGAATTCAATGTATAGGTTGTTAGAAAAGTGAAATCCGAGGGTTGGGTTTTGAGTACAATGAACACAACAATCAAGTGATGGATTTCCAGCAACTACCGTAAGTTACGGTAGTACCGTAACTTACGGTAGGGATCAAGTGGTTACGGCAGTTTTCTTCTGTTTTACGGTGACCAGGGAGTTCCAGCATCTACCGTAACTTACGGTCACACCGTAAGTTACGGTGGAACTAGAAAACAAAACATTATTTTTGTTATTTAGATTTTGATATTGAATTTTATATTCATGTGCTATATAACTGTGTCAGATCTAATGTTTTAAAGATTTTGACCATAGGTAACAAGGTGGATCTTATGGATGGCGGTCAAGCGAATGATGAAGAACCGAACACATACTTTGAAGCTTCCGCATAAGTTAACTCGGTTAAAATAATGTTTATGTTGTAGTTGTTTGCTAAACAACTTTTGAAATCTTCTAACTTAGTCGTTAGTTGACTATGGTTTTTGTTACTTGTGAACTTCTGTAATGAATGTTTAGGTTACTTAAACAATATTTCATTTGAAATGGTACAATCTATTACTAAAATCAAGTAAAAGTAGACGGGTGTTACAAGTTGGTAATCAGAGCTTAAGGTTGTCAACAAAGTGTTCGGTTCAAGCTTGATCGATCGTCCGGTAAGAATTAACTTATTTTGTTAATAAATTATGTATTATGTAAAGAATGAGAAATGAACAAATATGCATGAAAAGAGTGTGTAAGCTCACTCAAATACAAGAAATGCATGAAACAAGAACGATTAAATCAAGTTATGAACTTGATTGAATCAAAACAAGAACGATTAAATCAAGTTATGAACTTGATTGAATCAAAACAAGAACGATTAAATCAAGTTATGAACTTGATTGAAGCAAAACAAGTAAAGCATGTGTTATAAATGGAATGTTTAACAACCTATGTAAACATTTCAGAAATAGAGATGGAAATGAATTAAATAATTATTGATAAATCTTGATGGATGTTTCAGTTGAAGAAATGTCTGAAGTAACCGGAGATGTTTCGACATCTCAATTGTCTGAACAAATGAAAGCTAAGATTTCCGAGGAGGTCGGAAAAGCTCTAGAAAATAGTCTATCACAATATATTGATAGACTACAAAACACAATCGTGCCGGTGGTGAACGATATGATGGCTGAATTGAAAGACAGCATATTACAAGAAATAGAAGAAATGAGGGTGTTGGATATGAATCCAAGATCCGTAAAGAAGTCCAAATCTAATAAAGCTCCCAATAAGAGAGTTACAAAAAGTGTGCTACATCAGTGTAGATTTTGTGGAAAAATTCACAAGGGCACAGGTGGCAAACCAAGACATAAAAAGTCAAAATGTCCAGAGAGGCTTGGAACCAAGGACACAACCGACACCAAGTCTGATGCCCAGAAATCAAGGACAAAGTTGTTTTATATAACAGCCACGGAGGCTAAAGCTGAACCTGATGTCGTTTCAGGTATACTCTTGTAGATTAAATTTCAGTATGAATTTTTAATTATTACGAGTGCAAATAAATCGTTTGTTTTATACCGATTTATTTAACATCCTACATTAGTGTTAACGAAATTACCAAGGCTTTGAAAAATAGAAATAGTTAATAATAAAAAAAATCTATTGTTTATAAGAGGTGCTGAAACTGTACGTTGAGCATCGAGGTAAAAGTAATCTCGATAGATATTGCATTGGGAAGGAGTGTAATTACACTCGAACCCGAAAATTGCAATAAAAATAAATGGCAAAGACAAGGTTATAGACTAGGCTGAACTAAATAAAACGCGTAGGAGCGTCATTTACATCAACAAATGACGTGGATAAATTTCATGCAACGATAAACAATAATAAAATTAAATGAATTAATTTTGTTATTATTGCAATAGGATTAAGGTTAAAGATAAGAAATTAAGACTCGGACTGAGAACATCCGAGAAAAAGAAGCTAAATGAATGATACGTATTATTCGCTATTATGAATAATAAAGTGTCAATAAATGCAAATTTAGAAACTTGGGTAGGGTAACCATCCAAGTAATACATTATTAATCGAACCCTCATGAGGAAGAATAGTGATCGCAGTAATGGATGTGATTATATAAATGCCTAGTAAAATAAACTTTATGAAAGTGTTAGAATAAGAACGGGTAAACCCCAAAAGCTGTATGACCATGACAGTGGTTTTACCAAATAAGACTTGAGAAATGGGCCTTCGGAACACTAGCAAAAGAAATAGACCTAAAGGTCGCTAACAACGGAAAGGTGGTGTTAGAATCAAATAAGCAAAATGCTTGATAATAAAGGTAAACGGAAACCGAATAAATCAAAACGAAATCTTAATGCATGCCAGAGTGATGACTCTAATAATGACTTCGGTAAAATAACCGATAGATGGGTAGGACTACGGATATATGCGTAAACCAAGAGACGGTGACCCAGATTAAAAGTCAAAAGACTCGGATTAAGAGCTATAACTAAGAGACGATGAAATTTCGCAAAACAGAAATTTCGATAGTTAGGTCCAACTATTTTAACATTGGGCGAGCCAAATAAAGTATAATACCTGATATTCCAAGTAAGAGCAACCCGAATAATGAAAGTACGAATTATTACAGAACCTATGTGATAGGTCGTAAAAGAATATGGAAGGGAAAACGTAAACCAATAAAACCGGGGTGTTAAAAACATTAAGATAACGAACCCAGTGATGGGTTGAAAGGAAATAGAGGCATAAACCAAATAACGGCATGAGTAAAATAAACCGACACTAAGGACACATAAGAAGTCATAGAGTTGGAAGGATAATCCGAAAGAAAATGAGTGTAGCCTTAGATTAAGGTCAAGGTAAAACTAAACATGGCGTGATGTGATCACGGACACAAAAGTAATATAGAATATAATCACGTTATAGTGTAAATGACTAGATATGGAAGTATAAACACGCAAAAAGGGCCGATGACGGCAATATTGCATACCCGAATGACGAGGTATGAGGTAAAATGGTGACTAATTAGTTTAGGCAACAAAACAAGATGTAGCCTAAATAACACTGTGACCTAGGTAGAGTGCTTGTTAATATAAAACTAGCGTCAAGTAAGTATGGCTTACACTAGTCTTATATTTTAGAATATTCTCTATCGTATTAGTTATGAATAAGATAAATACATAGTTGAGGTATGATGTTTCGGCATGTAGATGTACGGAACAAGATGGTTGAGCATGACAAGAAACCTTGTGGAGGGTTTAAAAGGAGTTAAATCGGTAATTCGATCATTTTATAACAAATGGAAAATGAATTTTTAAATGATTACCTTATTGGGTAAACCGAATGTTTTAAAAGAGGAACGGGCGTTTCGAAAAGCATAAGGACTTTTCAAACAAGATCATAACTCAAAAGAAGAATTATGGATCAAACATGCTCTCAAAAGACCTTGTAGTAATTGAAAGACTAAAAAGGACAAAAAACGCCCTTGTTAGCGAATTCGAACAAACAACCTTTAAAGGTTGTTTGGAAACGAGTTTTATGATAGGTAAATACTTAGAATAAGCATAAAAGCTGAAAGAGGTATTATATTAGTCAAATGGCACTATTTGAGTTTTTGCCGTAAAATAACGATTCGAGAGGTAAAATTTGGTTTATATAGATCACCACATTAAACCCACCGTAAATACAGTTGTGGTGGGAGATTATAGGATAAGAAATGTGGTGATAGAATGCTAGAAGCGATTGCGAAACAAACAAATAGATCAAGTCAAGATCAAGTAGGAGTATAGGAAAGGTTCAGACACTACTTGGGAGTCTGAAGAGGAGATGCGACGTCTCTACCCTATCTTATTTGGTACGTACTTCGGTTTCGGGGACGAAACCCTTTTTAAGGGGGATGGACTTGTAACATCCCGAAAATATAAATTCATAAAATTTACAACTTACTTGTAAATAAATTAGTAAAATAAACTAACTAGGGGTGACACTAACCTAGTTAGATGATGACTTATGTGTGGTAGAAGACATAAGAATAAACTAAAAGGAAATAGAGGGACCAAACTTGTTAAAAATGAAATTTGATTTAATTAAAACAAGTAAAATAAACACCAAACACACAAAAATCCTGTGTGTTCGGTCGACACAAGCAGGGGATGACCAGGAGAAGAACTTCAACCCTAGTTCTTGTCTAAATCCACAAATTGAAGGTCAAGATCAGCCCCAAAACGAAAATCGAACATAGATTACTGATCCTCATTGCAAGGGGGTTGTAAGGTATGTAAAATTCTATGAAAATTCTCTGTTTGAATTTCTTATGGATTTGGGAGATTCAAAATTTGAAGATGCATGTTTGTGATTTGGTTAGATTAGGGATGATATAGTGTCTAGAAGTAAAACCTAGACAACTACATGTGAAATCATGTCCAAATTCAGGAAATTCCATGAACTCATTGAAGGTGGGTTATGGGTTTTACAAGATAATGATGAACACTAGGGTTTAGAATGATTATTCTAGTGTAAATTGATCATAGAAAGTGATTTTCAGAAAAAGTGTGATGTTTAGGGATAAACCCTAGATAATTCTTGTCAAAATCTTGCATGATACTTGTAGGGTTCATAATCACCTTTGTAGGTGATTAATAAGTTGTAGAAACTTGGTAAACACTAAGATCATGATTCTTGTTCTAGTGTAATCTGAGTTTTATGGGGTACTTTCTGAAATTGGAAGTTAAAACATGTGTAAATGTGACTAGTCGGAATTGATTTAGATGATTATTACAAGTCATGAACTTGGTTTTGATGATGTAAAAATCTGGCCCGCTAGGTGTTTGTTAAAATGCCTAAGTGGGGATTAAAATGTTAAAAATCAGATGAAAACGCAGATTTGATTATTATAGAGAATTATGCGTTATTGATTATGAAAAGAGTTCTAAGTTGATTGTGAATTGAACTCTTTAGGCAAAGAATCCGGATCGTCAAGCGGACAAGCTGGAGCGGATACGCGTTTGAAGGGTGTGCTCTAAAGGTACGCGACTTGTCGTTTCGTTACATTTACATAGATAAGCCTAGTCGTGAATATGTTTAATGTTGTTATAACGAAAATAGTTACGTTTGGTAAGTCTAAGAAGTGATGTAATTCACTAGATGAAGAATATGTTAAATTAATGGTTGAAATGGTAGTGTTTGGAGTGACTCGAACGTCACCCGTCAAATTGAGTCATAAAAGCAGAAACCGAGGATTGGAAGGGATACACTAAGATCGACAAGTCCGGGAATGGGTAATTATGATTAGAAAGCAATGTCGACGAATTATGAAGGTATGTAACTTGATTAGTTACATTTAGTAGATTTTGATTGTTGTAATACGCATAGTGGAAATTTAGAATAAAGGTTGCTATGAATTAAAGCGGTGATGTCGCTATATTAAATAATTGGTCAAAAGTTGTTTAGAACTCGTTGGTAGTCGCCATAAGGAAAGAATTCCGTAGACGAGCCAAACGGGTCGAATAATCAAGTAAGGCATGGTTAATGCTCCGGATTATAATGGATTGATCTTCGATATAGATTAATATATATAGCATGTTAGAAATAAGAGAATTCAATGTATAGGTTGTTAGAAAAGTGAAATCCGAGGGTTGGGTTTTGAGTACAATGAACACAACAATCAAGTGATGGATTTCCAGCAACTACCGTAACTTACGGTAGTACCGTAACTTACGGTAGGGATCAAGTGGTTACGGCAGTTTTCTTCTGTTTTACGGTGACCAGGGACTTCCAGCATCTACCGTAACTTACGGTCACACCGTAAGTTACGGTGGAACTAGAAAACAAAACATTATTTTTGTTATTTAGATTTTGATATTGAATTTTATATTCATGTGCTATATAACTGTGTCAGATCTAATGTTTTAAAGATTTTGACCATAGGTAACAAGGTGGATCTTATGGATGGCGGTCAAGCGAATGATGAAGAACCGAACACATACTTTGAAGCTTCCGCATAAGTTAACTTGGTTAAAATAATGTTTATGTTGTAGTTGTTTGCTAAACAACTTTTGAAATCTTCTAACTTAGTCGTTAGTTGACTATGGTTTTTGTTACTTGTGAACTTCTGTAATGAATGTTTAGGTTACTTAAACAATATTTCATTTGAAATGGTATAATCTATTACTAAAATCAAGTAAAATTAGACGGGTGTTACAGGCAGGGTGTTAGACATATTTGTTTCTAGGGGAGAAGATCACGTATCAACTTTTAGCATGGGGTAGATTATGATTAATGTGGATTAATTTAAAAGTAAGAGTAGAATAACATTCGCTCTTAAAAATTAGTAAAATAGTAAATATAATCATCAAGGATTTAAGATATTAATTAAAAGAATAGCCACTTGTAAATCCTAAATACTTAATGACAACCTCCATAAAGTCATTTTTTAAATTATATTCGTACGCTTATTTATATATTATTATTTTGCAACATATTTGTGCTTCTACTAGTTGTACCTCACGCATTAGGGCTTTAGTGTGCATCTTGGGTTTGTAACTTTGGCTTTGTAGGTTGTTTTCTTTGGCGGGTTTTTAAGTGGTGGTTTTAGTTGCTTTTGACTTCACTCAGAAGTTTCTACACTCTTTCTATCTCTCTCTCTCTCTCTCTCTCTCTGTCTGGGACTGACGAATTTCTACTGCCTCTTTGATGACGTCCGCCCGTGATAGCTGGAATCATTCAGATTGTCAGCCTCCACGATGTTTACATGTAGATTCTTGTTGTTGTTGTCTTAGATTATGTTTTTTTTTAACATTTTTTGAGGTCGTATTACTCTACGGAGGTTCTTTTTGGAGTTTAATGTTTGGATTTTTTCTAGGCTTTAAGGATTTTTATTGCATGGTCTCTTTTTTGTGGTTGTTCTTCCATCGTTCAAGATGATGGCTTATGATTCATTGTTTGATTTTGGACTCTCTAGTCTAGGTTTTGTGTCTGTGTGAACGGACTGTTGGTGCATGTGTTTTTTTAGTGTGAATCAGGGTCTGATGATGTTGTTGTTTAACCTTGGTATTGGTTTAGAGTTGTTTTTGGATGTTTAAATGAGACCTTTTTTTATTTTTTAAGAGTTTGTGATGGTGCAGTGATAATGTTCACTGAAGATCCTTTGTGATTTCAAAGTTGTTGTTTGTCTTTGTAACATTTGTTTGTTGGGTCGATGAAGATGATCTATGGATCATTAGAGACCATTGGCTATGGTGTTGCTTTAGGCTTGGTTGGGTAACTTATGTTGTAGTCATCTATTGCTTATAAGCTTTGTTTTATGGCTGTTTTGATGTTGATTATGGTTGTTTAGTTTCTGCTGTTGTTGGATGATGTACAAGTCGTTTAGCCTTAGTGGTTCGAAACAATCAATCATGTGCCTTTGGGCTTGGCTTAGTCACCTAAACTACAGGCATCATAGCTGTTGTTAGTCTTTGTGATTTTTGTTGGTTGGGCTGATGAAGATGACTTATGGCTCATCCGAGACCATTAGGTATGATGTTGCTTTGAACTTGGCTTGGTAACTTAAAGTGAAACCGTCTGTTGCTTATGAACTTCATTTTATGCTACTTTTAAGTTGGTTTTGATCATAGGTGATTGCCAAGAGTGCCCGGATGAAGATTAAGCTCGAAGAAGAACCGAACACGATAAAGTTAAAAGCTTTCGCACGGCGTTTCGTCATATCTTTTAAACGACGAATTCAATTACATTAAGTTCTTTTTTTTATTGTAAAAGTTTTAGTAAACTCGTATTGACATACTTACGTGTAATCGTATAAACATGCATTTTTACGAAACTTATATATAATATTGTATTTAACAAGCAAGGGTGTTACAAGTTGGTAATCAGAGCTCATGGTTAAAGAATAAATTGTGTTCGGTTCGAGGCTTGATCGCAAATCCGGTAAGTACAAGTATGTTAGTGGTTTAGCATGTTAAAGTGTTGTAAACAACACATAGGGTTACCGTGTAATACACGCTACCCCAATTAAAATGATTGATACAATTAATGAAATTACGTGCGTTGACACGTATAGCAGAAAGCCTCGTATTATAATACGGGCGATTATTGATGTCAACATTACTAACCTTTGTGAATGTTTTGATTGAAGGACACTCGCATATGAAGAGGACGAGAATTGAATAAATTACGGATATGACGGAGGAACGGTCTGAAGTATGACAAGGGGATCATGCTCACCAAGGACCAAATCGCGTAAAAATCGCAAATAAGAATAACGGCAAGGAACGCCCGCCGGGGCAAGCATTACCAGGTGCACATTTTTAAATATAATCGCACAAATAGCAATATGCAACAAACATGTAGAGAATGATTGTTGCATATGTAAATAAAAAACTTGGAAAACCTGAATAGAATACCTATCCAGGATATTATTTCCAAGAAAACTAAATAGAGGCGTTACTTACATAGGGTGTGATGTGAAAACTGTAAAAAGGTCGTGTGTGTCATGTGTTAATCGCTTACTCTGGCCAAGTAAGTAGTGGCATATGATACCATGAACTTCTTGTAGTGGACGCATTTACGTCCGATGTAGTAAGGGCGGGGTGAATGGGACTAACTTAAAAGGTACCCAAATACATCAAATAAGCAAGACGTTTGATAATAAACGTAGACGCAAGTCGAATGACGGAAGCGTATTACGCTAGAATAAAGAGCCCGAGAGAAGGGACAAGGATCAAACTAAAAGAAAATACAGACCGACCAATAGGAATGCTAAGGCATAAAGATAAAATTTTGACTGTCATAAGTGATGAAATTCACATGGACAAGTCAAACGGATTAAATAAAGAATAAAGGACTTGACTGAATGAAAGCGATTGATTTCGCTAAAATGACCAAATAAATTAAGGTGACGTCTAAAACCATATAAGAATGGTTACTTGATAATGATCACGGTAAAGATACCCGATGGACAGGTAGGATTGTGGGTGAATGCGTAAACCAAGAGACGGGAACGCGAAATAGGAAGTCAAAAGACTCGGAATATGATTCATGACTAAAAGATGACAAGAATTTTCGCAAACATAAATTTTGGTAATTACGTTCAACCATTTCAAAGTTGGACGGGTTAAATAAAGAATGAAGTTTGACATTCATAAGTGATGAAAATTCACCCAAAATGAGTCAAACGAGTCAATTAAGGAATAACGCTTAATATAATAGGAAAACGTAAACCGGTGAAACCGGAAAGCTAAAAACAATAAGATAGAAGGACCCGGGTAATGGGTTGTAAAGGAGTATACGTATGAACCGGGTAACGGTAAGCGTATGACAAACCGACGTGTAAATGACGTTAGAAGTCGTAAAGTCGGAAAGATAGTCCGAAAGTAAACAAATGAAACCTTAGACTACGGTCAAGGTCAACTAAAGTTCAAAAGCAAAATTAAATGATTCCAAACATAACAAAGGGTGCTTTAAAGCTATATAAGTATAAATAGACAATTGAATAAAGACACGAATAAAAGATGATCTACGGGGTCATCATAACCTACGGGATTAAAGGTAGTGCTAAGGTCTACGGGACCAAGAAGACTTTTGGGTCGGAAATAGAAAGAAATGAATTGTTGAGTATCACCTTAAAAAGGTGGAAATCTAAAGAAATAGTCTTCGAGACGAAGCGAAAAAAACCCTACGGGTTATTTGGGTTAAGCGTGGGAACTAGTTGAAATTCCCCGCATTAAAAGATAATGGAAAGTAACAAATCTTTCGAAGCAATATTCCTATATATGAGAGAAAGACATAAGACAAAGAGAAAACGTAACAAAAAAAATTAGTTTTTTTAGTCGAAAGCAACGTTTTAATAAACATAAGTGGTATGAGGAAGTTTAGAAAACCGTAAACGCACATAAGGCCGGAGATGGCGATATGGATATATACCTGAGCAATGGGGTATAAAGTAACAGGTGACTAACAAGTCTAACCGCCAAAATAGATAATCAATAAAGATAACGAATACGAGCTGAAGGTAACGACCCGCGAGGCCTTACACATGAAAGACGTACGCGTCGATATAAATGAAAACGTTAGATCGAAAGGAACGAATGAATGTCTTGAAAACGAAACTAAGTTCGTTTAGTCTGAATTAAAAGAAATACGTAAATAAGGTTTCGAGGACGAAACCTCTTTAAGGGGGGGTAGACTTGTAACACCCCGAAAACGGGTTTGGTAATCAAACCCCGTTAATACTAAAAGACGGATAAAGTATCGTTAGCGGTAAAAGCAACCCGATAAATATTAGAATTTAAATAAATAATCCTAATATTAATTAAAAGACGGGTTATAACTCTCGGAATCCAATAAGTTAACTAGGAAAAATAATAACCTAGTTAGAAGAGAAGTCTTGTAGTGACATACTAGTGGGTTATGTAACACCCCGAAATTTAAAAAGGTTTTATATTAGCGTTATATAAAGTGTAAAATAAACGAGAGTGAGCTAACTAGGAATAAATAACCTAGTTAGTTAATTGTCCCATTTTAAAACATAAATAAATTTAAAATGCCAAACTAAAAGAAACTAGAGGGACCAAAAGTGTTTAACTTGAAACAAGTTTTAATAAAAACTTTTTAATTAAAACACAAACACTCCTGGTGGAGTGCTGGAGATCGATCAAAGCAGGGGGAGGGCGACCAAGCTTGCCAAAACCCTAAATCCCACAAAACACCTAAATTGAAGGTTCAAATCTGGTCCAAAACGAAAATCGAGCATAGATTACTGATCCCCATTGCAAAGGGGGTTGTAAGGTATGTAAAATTTGATGTTAATTCTCTACTTGAAATTCTCATGAATTTAGGGTATTCGAAATTTGTTGATGCATGCTTGTTATATGGATGAAATAGGAACATTGTAGTGTTTAGGAGTAAACCCTAGACAAGATATGTTGAAATCGTGCCTAATTTTAGTAAAAAAATCCATGAACACCATTGAAGGTGATTGTTGTTAGGGTTTTTGATTGCTAAAATGGTGTTATGATGTCAAGAACTTGCTTAAATTGAAAGCTGAATTCAAACGGCTCTTGATCAGAATTTACAGCCGACTTGTATCGGCTGTAACCTGGACAAAACGTGATAAAAACATGTGTTTCTTGAGTCTAAAATGTAATTCCAGGAAATATCTTTAAAACCCCACTGGAATCGCATTTTTTCGACGAGAATTGAGCGTTTTATGAATTTTTCCGTATCAAAGGTTCAAGCTGCGTTTTCCGGCAGAATTTGCAGCCCATTACGAATGTCATAACTCAATTTAGGAATTGAGTTATGATCTCAAATTCTTACTGTAGAAAGTTTTAAGTTATTAAAATAATCGCCAATTGGAATTTCGTCAATCGGATAAACGAGGAATTTTAAATGAATTTTTCCGTAAGCTGCAGTCAGAAGTGATGAATCTGATTGTAGCTTAGTAAATGAATTTTTACAAGTTTTTGGTAAAGAGTTAGATCTTGAAATTTTAACACAATGTCTAACCCTCCGAGAGGTACGCCACATAAAAAAATCATTATTTTTGAAGACTTGTAAACAGGTTAAACAGGTCACCAAAAACAGCCTATTTTCAGTGATACGAAACTTGATTGTTGATATTATAAATTATGCCCACAATGTTCATATGTTGAAATTATGAATCAAACGCGTAATTTCCTAGTTCGACTAATTACGTGTGATGTGGGGTAATACAAATTTTAATTATGAAGTCGATTTAGCTTATATGCACATATCATATAATTAAGGGTAGTTAACTTTTGAAGAGTTAAACTAACCATGGACGGAGTCGAATAGTAGTTTTGACATAGAAAACACGTAAGGTGGAATAGTCATGGTTATAATGACTAATCTAACCACCTTGTGAATTATGATGATAGTTTGACTCTTGACAAGCTAGATGGAGGCTTAGAATGAAGCGGGTCAAACGGAGCAAGTACGAAAAGGAAAGCGTAATTTGGATGCGAGGTAAGTAGAACTTACTCCCCTTTACATTATTTGCAAAGTTACTTAATTTCAAGTATTGATATGAATGCTACTAAGTGGTTGGTATATGATATTCCGACACGATTCAATGAGAGTCGGAATGAGGGAAAATGGTAAGAAATCATGAATTATAGTAAAAAGGGGTTAAATGGTAAATTAGTCATGTAATGACGAATAAATAAAAAAGGGTTTTAAGTAAAACAAGTTCAAAGGAAAACTGGGATAGGTTTAAAGGGGTGAAATGGTAATTAAATACCATCTCATACGGACAAATGGTCAATTAGACTAAATGGGTCAAATGGTGTGGTTAACACCATTTGACAATAACATTTGACAATCGCTTGTTGAGTTTTGTAATCACAGGAAATAACATAAGCTTGCGTTGCTTTAACTAGAAAGATTTAAAGCAAAAAGTTATGTAAACGGGTCAATACCTTGACCCGAGCCCGGATGAAGATCAAGCTCGAAGAAGAACCGAACACGATAAAGTTAAAAGCTTCCGCACGGCGTTTCGTCGTATCTTTTAAACGACGAATTCAATTACATTAAGTTCTCTTTTTTATTGTAAAAGTTTTAGTAAACTCGTATTGACATACTTACGTGTAATCGTATAAACATGCATTTTTACGAAACTTATATATAATATTGTATTTAACAAGCAAGGGTGTTACAAGGTATCGTGCCGAGGCATCCGGCCTGGTGATGTGATTGTGTAATGTGGGATAGTCGTCTTAAATCTCAACAGTTTGGCCTTTTGGAGCACTTTGGTATTGTTGTATTTTTCATATGTCGTAGTGTTCTTTATTCTTTGTTTGAACATTTTTTTGAAAGGCAAACGAGGATCAAAATTTTGATAAACAACCAAACTACAACCAACACTTAGCAAGAAGCTAAGAGAGGCAAAACAACACAAAGACCAAACGACCACAACTGATGAAACGAAACAATTACAAAACAAACAATACATTAGTAAATTTCTGCTCCAACATTTGCAGTCTAAATTCTTCCATTTTGTTATGTTCGTGATCCACCAAAGTGTAGTTTCCTTGATATCTTCTACTATTTTGCTGGCCAGTGTGGGGACTTGTTTAAATACCTTATCATTGCGAGCCACCTGGATCTTCCAGCATGTTAACATTAGCACTTCCTCCAATGTTTTCTTCCTCCCCCCTATTTTCCTTCTACGATGATACTTACTTCATCATGCCTTGGAATGTTTCAACTTGGTTTAGGAATTTGATTTGTAACCAAGCGTAAATCTGCCACCAAACTAATCTAGCCATGAAGCACGTCACTAGTAGATGGTCCGTAGACTCCGTAATGTACCCGCACTATGAGCATAAGTCGTCTAATACTGGAACTCCCATTCTCGCTAATGCTAGTTTTGTCGAGATTGAGTTTGCCACTGCTCGTCAAGTGAACAAATTCACTTTAGGAATAACCTAGTTATTCCATTTGAAGTTCCCCCTTGCTGATCTGTACCTAAGCCTTTTAGGAGATCGGTTTTAAACTTTTTCACCGAGAATTCCTCGCTGTCACCCTTCTTCCAAATCCACACATCCGCCTCCTGTTTAACCTTTTGAACAGTTTGATGTTTCTATATTTGTTTATTTAAGTTTGCAACATTGGTAGCCTACATTTAAGTGTGTTGTGCATTGATGCGTGTCGAGTGTGATATGTTTTTAGGTATATTTTGAGCCCTTTTTAACACTTTAGTCAAGTTTTAAATTTATAAAACACGATATTCTACTAACACTAAACACACATATGGGCAAGTGCACCCATCGTGAGCGCAGTATAGCGTTGGTAAGATACCGAGGTCGTCCAAGGACACAAGTGCTTTTAGTACCGGTTTATCCTCAACGTCTAATCAAATCAAAAGTTTAGAAAAGGTTTTAAACATGAAAATAAAAACTAAAAATGCTGAAAAATAAAAATAAAATAACACAGATAGACAAGATGAATCACTTGGATCCGACTCGCCTTTAGTGTAACCTTTGATGATTTCCGCACTTTTGCACTTTTTAAGAGATTATCTTAGTTATAGTAGTAGGCCCCTCGTTTGAAGGTGAAGTTACCCTCAACCCAGTAGTTTAAGTCAGCAAGGATACAATCCTAAAGATCCGAATATTGAAAGATAATTAATTAAGTTATTAATGTATAATGTGATAGGCCCCTCTTTTGAAGGTGACGTTACCCCCGGCTAAGTGGTTTGAGTCAGCAGGGATACAATCCCAAGTAGTCGGGTTAATGTATTAATAGTAGTTTACATATGAGGGGATCAAGCCATTCGCACCCCCGCCATCCAATACCAGTGGGTATTGAAGGAGGTCCTAGTAAGATTGACCCAGGTCCTTTCCGGATCTATACACTGAACAAGGCAAGAACCTTATCAAACCATTCCCTTAACCCCCAACCAGGTAGCCAACATATCTCTATATAGACCGTAGATATATGAATGGTGTAAATCTTTTATTTTATATAGATAGTAAAATAACGCCAAGACACCACGGACAAATGATAAGGAAGTTTCACCTTCAACATAAGAAACTAGTTATTAAAGTCATTAATACAAAACCAAATAAAAAGTGCGGAAAGATTAAAAATCAAAAGTATTACACTAAATGCTTGTCTTCACCAAGTGATGTAAAAGACTTAGGCAAACATGGCCTTTGATTGTCAAGAACTCTTACTATCAATCTTGGATCCCGAGACTACTACACACACTCTATGATGGATGATGGTGGTGGATGTGGGTTGTAGTGGTGGTGGAGTGTGGGTGAAGTGGGAAAGAGATGGTTTGCCAAGGGATGCCTTTGAAGTGAACTAAGCACATCTATTTATAGCCTGCACAGACGCCCGGACACGACCCCGTGTCCATTGGGCACGGCCCCGTGTCCATTGGGCACGGCCCGGTGTCCATCCTTATTCTCTTTCTTTATTAATTGCAATTTGTCTGCATTAGCTCCACACGCCCCCGTGTCCGCTGGGCACGGCCCCGTGTGCAGAAGCGTATCTGTACTATCAAGATTTGCTTGAATTCTGCGAATCTTAGCGTTGACCACGACCCGTGTTGAGCTGGGCACGCCCCCGTGTCGGAAATAGAAGCTTCTATAGCTTTGTCCTTTCTGCAGACAACTGGCCACGCCCCCGTGTCCGCTGGGCACGAGGCTGTGGTCAGCCTTCTGTTTCTTTGTTTTTGCTTTAGGAAGATGTTGTCGAGGGGTCGGGCATGCCACGTTTATTCATTTTCTTGTAATTATGTTAGATTTTGTTGCGTATTTGTTCCTTTTGTTCATTTACGCTCATTTAGTCCTGAAAATACAAAAGGAAGACAAAAGCACACTTTTTTCCAACATTAGTACTAAAAAAATGTTAGTTTTATGCCTCAATTGATGTAATTTATATGTTTCATTCCACACACATCATACATGATGATGTATTGCTTTCATTATATTATATTGCAGTTTTTGGTTTCCAACTCCATTTGAAAGCTATTATTCGTCACATTGGTAGGCTTTCTACCTTTCCACCATGTTTTCTCTGTGCGCTTTTATGGTGTTTAATGTGGGCCTGCGAACCTGCATTGGCGTCCGGTTCAGGTTCGTCATTCGTGGGGTCAAAAGGCTAGAATCGTAAGGCTGAACAAAAATCAGTCTTTGTTTTTTTGTAAGAGGAAAGAAGGTTGGGGTCCAAAAAGTGACTAACCGCCGACGGAAGGGGGGGGGGGTTCGAAAATGAGATCGACCGGCTAGACCAGTTAAAAGCCCAACCGCTTAACGAAGACAAGATAGCCAGTTTTATCATGAAGATGCATTAGCATAGGTTAGACGCATTAGGTTTAGTTGTGTAGTATAGAAATAAAAATTGTTAACGCCGTATCCTTTTAAAACTATTTATAGTATTAGTTTTTCTTTAAATGTGTTGTCTTTTATCGTAACTTTTGTAATAATAATTAGATTTTGAATGTTGTGTTTAAAAACTGTCATTGTCGTTATCGAACCCAACCGCATTACTACGGGTACAAATTTTAGTTATGAAATTAATTCAATAATATTATTTAAATCGGCGATAAAACAATTTTTTTTTCAAACATTCAATTTGTTGTATAATAAAATACTTTTAAATTAACTAAATTACTCTACACAAAGAACGCATATAATCATTTTCATAATAAAATATCTTAGTGTTGTTCTAATTAGCATAATAAAATATCTTATAGTTGTTCTAATTAGCAGACTAAAAAGTTGAAAATATTTTTAAAAAATATGTACATTCTTAAATAAACTTAATATATTTGTCCCTTTAAAAGGTAGGATACTTAGGTCACTCGGTGTGGGGGTCGCCTAGGCCCGGCCTGGTCCGGCGACGCCCCCCCAACACCATTTCCGCAGGGCCAGCGTCGTCGTGAACGGCAACTGCAAGACGTTGAGGACGGAGCTCTTCTTCTCACACACACATATACATACAACACACACACAAACACAAACAAACACACACACACACACACACACATATATAGGGAGGAGTTCATGCGAGAACTACCCTTATTGCGAGAACCAATGTGAACACAACCTAAAATAGCTAAAAAAAAACCTAACCCCCACCCCCCCCCCCCCCCTCCCAAAAAAAAAAAACCTAACCCCCCAAGCTAAATGCTAAAAACTAAAAACCCCCAAAAACCTAAAAAAAACCTACCCCCCCCCCCCCCCAAGCTAAAATGCTAAAAACTAAACCCCCAAAAACCTAAAAAAATCTAAAAAAAATCTTAAATTTTTTTTTTAATTTTTTATGCTCAAATCGCTACTTTTAGTGGCCAAAAAAAAATTTTTTTTTTGATTTTTTTTTTCCTTCGAAAAGTAGCGATTTTTATATAAAAAATATTAAAAAAAATTGTGTGATTTTTAGCTATTTTTAGGCATTTTTGGTTGTGTTCACATTGGTCCTCGCGGTTCTCGCAATAAGAGGTGGTTCTCGCATGATCTTCTCCATATATATATATATTTTAGGCCCATTCTCCATTTCCTTTGCCCCATTCTCACACCCATCCTACGTAGCGGAGTAACTTTTAAGGATTACTCTCCTCCCACACCGAGTAGCCTTAAGATAGGATTTTGATTTGTTCCTATATAATGTGGGACTTCTTAAATAATGTAATTTATTCATTCATTTATTTAAGAGTAAACTGCTATTTCGGTCCATGTGGTTTGGCCAGTTTTGCCACTTTAGTCCAAATCTTAAACTTATTACATCTGGGTCCCTGTGGTTTGCATTTTGTTGCCATTTTAATCCAAAATTCAAAAACCCTATTTTTTTTACTGTTACAACCTCCTATTTTGTCCTTTAGTGCAGGGGCATTTTGGTCCATAGAGAGAGAAGAGAGAGAGAGGGAAGAGGTGGCGGTTGTGGTGCTATAGAGAGAGAGAGAGAGAGAGAACTGATTATGATCATCATCATCCCCAACATCATCATCCTCAATATATATTAAAAAAATGTAAAACAAATGAAATTTAAAAAATGACCAAAATGCCCCTGCACTAAAGGACAAAATAGGAGGTTGTAACAGTCAAAAAAATGGGTTTTTGAATTTTGGACTAAAATGGCAACAAAAGGCAAACCACAGGGACCCAGATGTAATAAGTTTGAGATTTGGACTGAAGTGGCAAAACTGGCCAAACCACAGGGACCAAAATGGCAATTTACTCTTTATTTAATCTCGTAATCAATTGGGAATTATGAGATATTATGAATAATTGATAGAAGGACCAAAGGTGGTTGGATGAGAGTGAGACATTGCTTCTTTAAGCATACGGTTAGAAGGCACATCTACTTTGATAGAGACTATGAACATTAACTCTATATATATATATATATATATATATATATTATTTTATTCATGGCTCAAAATGATGGTTTCTTTCTTCCTTCGTCATACTACTTCCACGTTTCGTTGCTTTTAAAAATTTTAGGACCATGAACTTTGGTCACATGTGATGTACAATAATGTACAACTCGAATTATTGCACATATTTTCCCAGCTTTTTTACAAACAAAGTTAGATTCAAAATTGAAGTCAAATCAACGATTTCGTTGGTAAAGATTGTTTAAACTTGTAAAGAAGTGTTAAAAGTGTACTTTTAAAGTAGAGTTAAATGTCATTTTAGTCCCTGAGATTTGAGCCATTTTGTCAGTTTAGTACAAAGTTTTATTTTTTGTCTGTGGGTCCAAAAAGGTTTCACCGTTGCCATTTTAGTCCACTGGGTTAACTTCATCCATTAATTCTGTTAACGAGAAAGACAATTCGGTCATTTTCTATGGCCAAATTGCTCTTGTAGTTCACAGAATTACATATAAAATGACCGAATTGCCTTTCTTGTTAACAGAAAAAATGGATGAAGCTAACCCAGTGGACTAAAATGGCAACGATGAGACCTTTTTAGACCCATATGCGAAAAATAAAACCTTTGTACTAAACTGACAAAATAGCCCAAACCAGAAAGACTAAAATGACATTTAACTCTTTAAATAGATATAGATGTTTGGATATTGTTTGATTGTCTAGAGTTAGTTGCTTTAAGAACTGGGACCCTATAGTCAGCATTTTCCAGAATCGTTTGTCCACGTGGAAAGCGAATTCGCTATCGATCGGTGGCCGGGTCGTTATTATCAAATCTGTTTTAGAAAGCTTGCCTGTTTATTTCTTTTCGATCTTTAAATCCCCGATTAAAGTTATCGAGAGGTTGGAAGCTTTGATGAGGAGATTCTTATGGGGAGGTTCGGATGAAGCAAGGAAAATGCATTGGGTGGCGTGGGACGCGGTTACCCGTCCGAAAAAATTAGGTGGTCTTGGTATTTGCAGGCTTAAGGCTGTTAATGAGGCTTTATTGATGAAATGGATTTGGAGATTTAGAGTTGAAGAGGATAGCCTTTGGAGAAAAGTTATTATGGCATGTCATGGAAATAAAAGGAAGTGGTCCTACCTTCCTTCAAATTCGTCCCTTACTGGAGTCTGGAAGAATATCTCTACTTTAGAATCCAAGTTTAAGCTCAAAGGAAATAGAATACACAGCTATATCAAAGGGGTTTTGGGTAAAGGGGTTAGCATTCGATTTTGGATTGACTTATGGGCTGGTGAAGTCCCGCTGATGCTTAAGTGGCCAAGACTATTTGCTTGTAACACCTCGAAAATTCGTGTTAAATAATAAAACGACACGTGTCATGTAAGACAAAACGCGTTGTAAACCCGGATTTAATAAAGACATATTGGCAGGATTTAAAAGTGGCGTCATGATAAAATTTTACCTCTGAACACCTCATTTATAAATCCCAAGACCCAAAGTTTTTATATATTAAACATCTATCATGCCTAAAATCCAGAAATGGGTTGACAAGAATAAATCGGAAGTGCATGATATGATCCCACAAAGAAAAGAATGGTAAACCTTAAATTTCGGTACTTGTTTTTGGTTTCAAAGTGAAACAAATTGAAGTGGTAGGGTATGCAACTGATAATTGAAGTCCCTAACTGTCAAAAATAAGTCCACAAGTCGTATCTACCTGTTTACCCCTTCAAAACGCCAAAGATCAACGTTTTTCCGCGTCAGACAGGAGGCTTACGGACCGTAAGCCAGACCTTTACGGTCCGTAAGCATGTTGCCAGCGACCAGAAACCTTCTGTTGGCTGTTATGCGCGATTGTGACCTATTCCACCGGTTTTTCTCACATGTGGGAGACCCCTAAAATGTTCCTAGACCTTAGGGACATGTGTAAACGAATTGTGGTCATTGGTAGCCTTTGTTGTCAACCAATTGTGGTGATCTAATGCACTATAAAAGGAACTCCAAGATCACAACATTCTTCACACTTGCATCTGATCATTGGAGCAATTCTGGAGCTAAGGAACTCTTCCATCTGATCAAAATTCGTGCATTGAACTCTTGTAAGTCTGCTAGTTCTTGTTTAGTTATGTTTAGCTTAGTTAATTAGCTAAAAGTCAAACCGTCGTAATTACGGTTTGACTTCGAGATTAGTCACTAATGGCTCAGTCTTATCTCGAATTAAAAGTAGTTATAGGATGGTATTTATGTGGGTAATAAAACCCCAAAAGGGTTTCCCCTGATCACCATCCTAACCAGGTCAAATGTCGGGTCAAACCTTTACTTAAAAAGTCAACATAATGCTTAAAATGTCATTTATGCATAATTAGCTATCTAGATCACATATAACCTGTTTGATTATTGTTATAACTTAGTAATAAGTTTAAGAACATGTCCAAACATGTTCAACCCGACCATTTACTGTTTAGACCCGGTTCAGAACCGAAAGTCACATAGTTTGACTTTCACGTTGACTTTCAGTTCTGACCCGTTTGGGCATATTTTAGAAATGCCTCAGAGCTTTAATTGGATTAGGATACATGTTAGAACAACCCTCTGTGATCATACACCTTGGTTCACTAGTTATCCAATTAATATGCATATTTTCGTTAATTGCTCATACGTTGACCGTTATGCCCTTATTACCTTAAAACATGAATTATGAAAATGTAAAAGTGTAGGAACCTTAAATACTGATATATAAACTTGTATGCAAAATTTGACATCAGTTTGACTTGTAGATTAAGAGTTATGCTCATTAGCGTAATTACGGTGCTTTATGTTAATAAAATGGCGTAATTAGCGTATAGCCTAATTAAACATACTTTTTGGTATCAAACGAATTACCCACTGATGTAATATATTATTTTGGGAATTTTAAAGATTTTTAATTAATTTTAGGCTGAGCATAACTCATAGTCGTAGGCTTAATTCGGTAGTTGTCGGATTTGCCCTTACGGGCCATAAAAATGAGTTTTACACATCTAAACGACTCCAAACCTTTTGCTACTGATTAGTTATGATAAATAAATTATTTTAAGCCTTCTGGAAATATAAAAATGTCAGATTTAAGTATCGAACCCGGTAATGGCCTTTAATCGCCTTAATTAGCGTTTTTAACGCATAATATGTTTCAAATCATATTGGACATACCCGGGTTGATACCTACTGATATAAGAGGAAAATTATGATATTTTAACAGTAAGCAAAGGTTGATAAACTCAGACTTCAGTTTTGAGTAGGGCTGTAAACGAACCGAACGAACACGAACAAGGCCTTGTTCGTGTTCGTTCATTAAGGAAATAAATGTGTTCACGAACGGTTCATGAACACTTACCGAACGAGATTTTATGTTCGTGTTCGTTCATTAAGGAAATGAGCGTGTTCGCGAACGGATCACGAACACAAACGAACACAAATAAATTTGGCGAACGCGACGAAGGATAAAGATAGATGGCCCAGAGAGTAGCACTCGAACTTGAATCCCTTATTGTGAAACGGAGGTCGATCGTATTCGTGGATGTAAATAATGAGAAATGAAAGGGAAATGATGCATAAACAAGGTGAAAGTGGGTTTCCTAGTTTAATTGTTAGAGAAATAAAATAAATAAAAGTTTAATAACATAAAAAGTACAAATAAAATATAAGAAAGTACAAAGATCTTCAATTAAAACACAAGCATACGAACATAAACGAACGCAAATCAACGAATGTTCACGAACACGTTCACGAACACCTTACCGAACGTTCACGAACACAATCGAACGAACGAGACCTCTGTTCATGTTCGTTCATTTAACTAATCGAACGAAATTTCTTGTTCATGTTCGTTCATTTATTAAACGAACGAACGTAAACGAACTTCCCGCCGAACGGTTCACGAACTGTTCGCTGAACGTTCGGTTCGTTTACAGCCCTAGTTTTGAGCTTTTCGGCTTATGTGAAAGTACCAAAATACCCCTACGGGGCCTAGTTTGGTTAAAAATGATAAGTTTCACATATATGCCTTAGCCTACTGTTATAACCCATCAAAATGAGTATGTTTGCTGTTTACATCAGACCTGTAACTCAGTTAAACAATTAAACTCTTTTACAAACTTTAAAATGACCAAACTACCCCAACGGGGCATAGTTTGTGTTTAAATTAGTTCGGGGCATAACGAAAGACATCCTACTGATGTTACAACATATTTGAAGCATATTAACTTAGGAAACCTGTATATGGCTCTTACGGATACTCGTTACGCATATTACGCGTTCGGCCCGGTTTATGTAACAAGTTTACATAAATTAGCCGAAACGGGTCAAACCTTATCGGTTTTATCTCAAAATCCAGAATGTGAATAGTAAACCCATATTAAACAAGTCTTCAAACTTTTCGGGTCTAAATCACATTCTATCCGGTCTTCGCTTAATCGTGCGTACGAACCGTATCTTCGAAACTAGCCGGTCTAAGCTTAAGCTTAATTTAAGACCCGCTAGGATTCTAATAGGTTATATTTAACCTTCGTTCCAGATTAGGAGAACCAGTAAAAGATACTTGCTATTTGCTTATTGTGACTATACTTTGCATCAGGTAAATACTTTTAACTTATTTTCCCTATACGGGCTTGGGTTACGGTACATAGCGTACCGCTTGATCGGGCATCAAATCTCCACGCTTAGTGGGTAGTTGAATAATTTGATCGGCTCGTTTTAAACAGATTTGTTTACTTTACAGCCTTTGGGGGGTTAATGACCATGTCCCGGATATCCCTGGCATCATCTTACGAGATGGCCACGACCTGAGCACGGGGTGTAGGCGTACTCCCGTGTATAACTCACTTAAAGTGGTGTGTCTATTGATCTTTAACCCGGATACGTTCCGGGCTACTGAACGCATAAGTAACATGTAATTCGTTCACAAGATTATAATATTAAATAATTCTCCCAAGTTAAATAAAATGATTTATGCCATGTGCATCCAAACCAATTTTCAATCATTTTCCAAAATGAGTCAGTTGAATGTATTTACCAGTGTAAACTGACGTATTTTCCCACAAAGACTGAATGCAGGTACTAAACGAAATTTGGCTGGATTGTCTCCTAAGCATCAATAAAAGTCTCACAAGCTTAGGATGCCAGAAGTCTGTTGAACCATAATTGTTATTTTGTTTCGATCCGTTCTGTGGATAAACACCGGATATTGTGACTTTGATTACAATAAATAAATTCGGTTGTATCTTATTTTTAAATTGCTTCCGCTGTGCATTATTATATTGTGTTGTTTGACTATTACGTTGCCAACCACGTCACGATACTCCCCCACCGGGCCCACCGGTGACACGTGGAAATCGGGGTGTGACAGGTTGGTATCAGAGCCAACACTGAGTGAATTAAACACTAGCCTTTTGTGTTTAATCTCAGTTACACAATTGCACATATCTAAACCTTCGAGTCTAGACTTATAACTTAGGACAAATTCCACCTTCTTGGTATTTGTTTTGTCCTTTAAATTTTATATTTTGTTATTGTTATCTCATGCTTTATTGACAGGTATAACAAAGATGCCTCCTAGATTCTTCCGAACACGAGGACGTGGAAAGGGGCCAGTTACCGCCCCCAATGATCATGAAGCTGGACCTTCACGAAGGCGAGCTCCATCCAACACCGAGAGTGACGACCCTCGGGAAAACCGAAGAAACCAGTACGAGCCGGCCAGACGATCGGTTTCACATACTTCCACACCTCCTGCTCTAAATCCTTATGAACCCAATAACCCTCAACCGTCTTACATACCACTTCAGAGATCCCTATCTCATCATTCATATGGAGACCCTACACCTGTTTTTAGGGGACAGTTTAACCCAGTTGGGTTCATACCAGAGCCCGTGGGTTTTAACCCACTGGGTCCGGAGGACCACTTTTCAGGAGATCACGCCGTCGATATGGACGAGGATACGGACCCCGTCATGCCGGCAAGTGGTACACCAAACCATCCGATCGAAATCTCCGACGGATCGTCCTTCCACGGATCACCCTATGGTGGTCCAGACAGTTTCCAAGCCCTGTTCGATCAACACCAGTGGTATTATACACCATCACACCACTCGTCGTCTCATGGGCAGCATCAGCAGCAGCAGTCTCAGCAGCAGCAGGAGCCACAGCCACAGCCGCATCATCAAGATTCATCTGAGGATCACCGATTTGTGGCAGTTACGCCACCACCTCCACCGCCACCAGTTCAACCGGCACCTCCTCAACCGCCAAGGCGTAGAAGAACCGGTGCACGCATGTCGGTGCGACCGGGGGGCTTCAATTTCAGTTCCCCACAACAGTCAAGTGCTAGTCACTACCCGCCATACCATGAGGACCCACAAATGGGTGGACCCTCCAACCCTGCTGTACTACAGCCACCGCCGATGGGGTTTGAAAACCCAATCCCGGCATATACGGGTGGCATGGCTTACAACCCGTTTGAACCTCCAACACATCACGACTATGGGTACGCGGAGGCTGATCCATACATGGTAGCAGCGAACTACAACAACCAAGGACCCTATGGGGATCCATGGGGGGTGAGTTACCCGACTCAGGGATACTCGATACCTCCTAGACCCATCATCAGGGCTCAATCGCAGCCACCACGGTTTTCTCCCCTAGAAAGGGAGGAAATTCTTCATAGGTTGCAGCAGGTTGAACGAGAAGCTCACGAGGATCGTAGGGAAAGGCAGACGTTCTTCCAAGGGTTGGTTAGTTTGATCAAGGGAAAGAACAAGAAGGATCGTTGAATCCTTCCACAGTTATTTTCTCCTGTATTTATTGTTTAAACCCCTTCGAGGGTGTATTTGGTATGTTGCTTTCAGCCCCTGCGTGGGCATGCTTATGGTTTGAACCCCTACGTGGGTGTATTGTTAGTATTAGTCCCTACGTGGACATGTATGATATTTAGCCCCTGCGTGGGCATGTGTGTTATTTAACCCCTACGTGGGTAAGTTAGTAATTTGAAAGACCCGTTTAGGGCAAATGTGTAATGCTTTGAATAAATTAATGGGATGTTATTTCTATGATTATCATGATTTCCTTTTTGTGCATAAATAATTACAAATGAAATAAATTAAAATCATTTTTTTTATCTGCCTATGTAGTTATTTAATTAAGGATCTTAAAGTGTGAAACCTAGCTTCGTGTCAATTATAAGACCGGGCCAAAATGGTAAGACCTGTTTAAAAAGATTCAAATCCCTGTTAACATCTTAAAACATGTTAACACTCCTGGCAGAAGTGATTCGTTACAATCACATGTCATTTTGTATATATAAGGATTCTTTAGAAGATCCCAAACCCAATTATATGATCTCTGAATCATGGGTTAAGATCATCAATTAAGATGATCATATTTTACCATACGTTGGTAATATAATGCCTATGGGCTTTGCTCATTTCTACATGAGTCAAAAGACAGTTGTAGCTTTGACTCACTGTCTGAAAAAGGTAATAAAATATATTTAAACCTTAAAAGCCTTGATTCTCTGAAATCATAGCTTATAATTTAAATTGTCCATGTGACTAAGCCTTATGTGCTAATATATATTGTTATTATCTATATTTAGGATAAATTTTAAATTGAAATCCTAAATTAGTACGATTAATAAGTTAACCAATTTATGGTCTCTGTTTACCATGGTTAACGAGCTACCCTAAGGGGTAACTCCATAATAAACTCCCAAATAAAATATTGTTCTTGTTTTCTGCAACAGTTCAATTCAAATGGCTGACTCAAATGAAATAAATAGCCATCCTGTGGAGCCGAATGAGAACGCCCAGATTACGTTAACAGGTGCTGAACTAAAAGCAATCATAGATGGCGCTATCACCCAGGCTTTGAATAGACAATATGAGGAATACAGTGATACTCGAAGTAGGACCCACTCTGCATCACATTCAAAGCCCAGGACACATTCTGAGGCTCATAACAAGCCTCCTCCCAAGAAGAATGGACCCAAGAAAGACGGTGATGACCGTCAGTCCACCAACAATCAAAGTGTCCCATCTCAGCATATAGTACTGCATCAAGGACCCCGTAACAAGGGTTGCACTTATAAGTACTTCGTGTCTTGTAAACCCAGGGATTTTACTGGGGAAAAAGGGGCCGTCGACTGTATGACATGGCTGGATGAAATGGACACGGTGGTGGATATCAGCGGGTGCGCTGAAGGGGATATAGTTAAGTTTGTGTCACAGTCCTTCAAGGGTGAAGCATTGGCATGGTGGAGATCTCTAATGGAGGCCTCCGGAAAGATCCCGTTGTATAGCATGTCTTGGGATCAATTCATTGCCCTGATCAAAGAAAACTTCTGCCCTCAACACGAGGTGGAGAAGATAGAATCCGACTTTCTATCCTTGGTGATGAAGAACCTCGATTGTCAAACTTATCTGACAAGCTTCAATACACTGTCTCGGCTGGTTCCCTACCTGGTAACCCCGGAGCCGAAAAGAATCGCTCGCTTTATTGGTGGTTTAGAACCCGAGATCAAGTCCAGTGTAAAAGCTTCTCGGCCAGTTACCTTCAGGTCTGTAACTGACCTTTCCTTATCCCTCACTCTGGATGCGGTCCGGCAGAGATCGCAGAGGAATAAGGCGGCTGAGAAGAGGAAGAGTGAAGATGATGGTTCGCGAGGGTCGAATAAGAAACACCGTGGGAACGGTGATAACAAAAAGGGATCTGAGTCGAGGAAGGAAGGGCATAAGTCTGATGAGAAGCCCAGGTGTAAAATTTGCAAGAAGCAGCACTATGGGAAGTGCAGACTGGAGTCAAGCTCTCAGACTCAGTCAAAATCAATTGCTTGTGGAATTTGCATGTCCACGGACCATAAAACCCTGGATTGCAAAAAGATAAAAGACGCAACGTGCTACCGTTGCAATGAGAAGGGGCACATCAAGACCAACTGCCCAAAATACAACAAGAAGCCTGAGGAGGCTAAGAAGACTAATGCCAGAGTCTTCAGAATGGACGCGAAAGAAGCTGTGCAGGACGATAATGTCATAACAGGTACTTTCCTTGTAAATGATGTCTTTGCAAGAGTACTTTTTTTATTCAGGCGCAGATAAGTCTTTCGTAGATCATAAGTTCTGTAAATTGTTGAATTTACCTGTCAAAACCTTAAACATAAACTATGAGGTAGAGTTAGCAGATGGTACCATAGAAACTGTCTCTACTGTGTTAGATGGATATGTTATATCCATTAAGAATCATTCTTTTCCTCTGTCTCTACTTCCGTTTAAGTTAGCCGGTTTTGACATAGTTCTGGGTATGGACTGGTTATCTCATAACCAGGCCCAAATCGTCTGTAACATGAAGCAAGTAGTGATAAAGACTCCGTCTGGTGAGTCACTTACCATTCGGGGAGATACCCAGTATGGACTACCTGAGCACGTGACTATACTCAAGGCTTCAAAGTGTTTGAAGAAAGGGTGTGTCATCTACATGGCACAGGTGATTATTGATGAGCCCAAACCGAAGTTAGAAGACATCCCTGTCATCTCTGAATACCCAGAAGTGTTTCCTGAAGATCTACCTGGGTTACCACCAGATAGACAAGTCGAATTCAGGATCGATATCATCCCCGGAGCAGCACCTGTTGCTAGAGCTCCATACAGATTGGCACCCACAGAAATGAAGGAGTTGCGGACGCAGCTAGATGAATTACTGGCTAAGGGTTTCATTCGACCTAGTTCATCTCCTTGGGGAGCGCCAATCCTGTTTGTCAAGAAGAAGGATGGGTCGATGCGTCTGTGCATCGACTATCGCGAGCTTAATAAAGTCACGATCAAGAATAGATATCCATTACCCAGGATCGACGATTTGTTCGATCAGCTTCAAGGGGCAAGTTACTTCTCAAAGATTGATTTGAGGTCAGGCTACCATCAGTTGAAGGTCAAAGATGAAGATGTTCACAAGACTGCATTTAGGACTCGTTACGGTCACTACGAGTTCCTAGTGATGCCTTTTGGGCTCACTAATGCACCAGCCGCATTCATGGATCTCATGAATCGCGTCTGCAAGCCTTACTTAGATAAATTTGTTATTGTCTTCATCGATGACATCCTTATTTATTCTAAGAATCAAGCTGACCATGAGAAACACCTACGTTGTATTCTCAAACTCCTACATCAGGAGAAGCTCTATGCCAAATTCTCTAAGTGTGAATTTTGGCTACGAGAAGTCCAATTCCTTGGACATGTGGTCAGTGAGCGTGGTATCCAAGTGGATCCCGCTAAAGTTGAAGCTGTTATGAATTGGCAAGAGCCAAAGACGCCTACGGAGATTCGTAGCTTCCTGGGATTGGCAGGATATTACAGGCGTTTTATTGAAAATTTTTCAAGGATTGCTGCACCCCTAACTTCCCTGACCAAGAAGAAAGTAAAGTTCGTTTGGGGCCCTAAGCAGCAAGAGTCCTTCGATGTTTTGAGACAAAAATTGAGCAACGCTCCTGTGCTTACATTACCTGAAGGCGCTGAAGAATTTGTAGTTTACTGTGACGCATCACACACTGGCATGGGGTGTGTGCTTATGCAGAAGGACAAGGTTATTGCCTATGCATCACGGCAGTTAAAGGTGCACGAAAAGAATTACACCACCCATGACTTGGAGTTGGGTGCCGTTGTGTTCGCACTAAAACTGTGGAGGCATTATCTTTACGGAATCAAGTTTGTGATCTATTCTGATCACAAGAGCCTCCAGCATCTGTTTAATCAGAAAGAATTAAACATGAGGCAACGCCGTTGGATGGAGACCTTGAATGACTATGATTGTGAAATCAAGTACCATCCCGGCAAGGCGAATGTAGTCGCCGATGCCTTGAGTCGGAAGGAAAGGGTTAAGCCCATCCGAATCAATGCCAAGCGCATGGAAATAAAGAATAGTTTGATAGAAAGGGTGTTAGCTGCACATAAGGAAGCTGTGTTGGAAGCTAACTATCCTAATGAAAAGTTAGGAGTAACTGAGGAGCAGTTAACTCTTAGCAAAGACGAAATTCTACGGTTAAATGGACGAATATGGGTTCCAATTTTTGGAGGACTTCGTGAAGTCATCCTCCAAGAAGCCCATAGTTCCAAGTACTCCGTTCATCCTGGAGCTGATAAGATGTACCAGGATCTAAAGGCAAATTATTGGTGGATAGGCTTGAAAAAGTCTGTGGCCACTCATGTAGCAAAATGCTTGACATGTGCGCAAGTCAAAGCCGAGCATCAGAAACCGTCAGGTTTGCTACAACAGCCTGAACTTCCTACGTGGAAGTGGGAAATGGTAACTATGGATTTTATTACCAAGTTACCCAAGACAAGGAAAGGAAATGATATGATATGGGTTATAGTTGACCGACTGACTAAGTCAGCTCATTTCTTACCCATCAAGGAGACTTATAGCTCCGATATGTTAGCCCAGTTATACGTTGATAAGATTGTAGCCTTACATGGCATACCTGTAGCTATTATCTCTGATAGAGATACTAGGTACACGTCACATTTTTGGAAGAGCTTCCAGCAATCTTTGGGCACACGTTTGAACTTTAGTACGGCTTACCATCCTCAGACAGACGGTCAGAGTGAGCGTACTATTCAAACGTTGGAAGACATGCTACGTGCATGTGCGATCGATTTGGGAGGTAGCTGGGATAAGAACCTACCATTGATCGAATTCTCCTACAACAATAGCTACCATACCAGCATAAAGGCTGCGCCTTTTGAGGCATTATACGGTAGAAAGTGTAGATCGCCAGTTTGTTGGGCGGAAGTTGGAGAAGTCCAGTTATCAGGACCAGAGATCGTGTTTGAAACAACGGACAAGATTGTCCAGATTCGTAACAATCTCCAAGCTGCCCGGAATAGGCATGTCACACCCCGATTTCCACGTGTCACCGGTGGGCCCGGTGGGGGAGTATCGTGACGTGGTTGGCAACGTAATAGTCAAACAACACAATATAATAATGCACAGCGGAAGCAAATTTAAAATAAGATACAACCGGATTTATTTATTGTAAACAAAGTCACAAATTATCCGGTGTTTATCCACAGTAGGATCGAATAAAAACATTGTTTATGGTTCAACAGACTCCGGCATCTTAAGTTTGCGAGACTTCTAGTGATGCTTAGGAGAATCCCAGCCTATTTCGCCTAGTACCTGCATTTAATCTTTTTGGGAAAATATGTCAGTTTACACTGGTAAATACATTCAACTGACTCATTTTATAAAATGATTAAAAATTGGTTTGGATGCACATGGCATATACATTTTTATTTAACTTGGGAGAATTATATAATATTATAATCTTGTGAACGATTTACATGTTACTTATGCGTTCAGTAGCCCGGAACGTATCCGGGTTAAAGATCAATAGACACACCACTTTAAGTGAGTTATACACGGGAGTACGCCTACACCCCGTGCTCAGGTCGTGGCCATCTCGTAAGATAATGCCGAGGATATCCGGGACATGGTCATTAACCCCCCAAAGGCTGTAAAGTAAACATATCTGTTTAAAACGAGCTGATCAAATTATTCAATTAACCACTAAGCGTGGAAGATTTGATGCTCGATCAAGCGGTACGCTATGTACCGTAACCCAAGCCCGTATAGGGAAAATAAGTTAAAAGTATTTACCTTGATGCAAAGTATAGTCACAATAATCAAATAGCAGGTAGCTTTTACTGTTTCTCCTAATCTGGAACGAAGGTTAAATATAACCTATTAGAATCCTAGCGGGTCTTTAATTATGCTTAAGCTTAGACCGGCTAGTTTCGAAGATACGGTTCGTACGCACGATTAAGCGAAGACCGGATAGAATGTGATTCAGACCCGACAAGTTTGAAGACTTGTTTAATATGGGTTTATTATTCACATTCTGGATTTTGAGCTAAAACCGATAAGGTTTGACCCGTTTCGGCTAATTTATGTAAACTTGTTACATAAACCGAGCCGAACGCGTAGTATGCGTAACGGGTATCCGTAAGAGCCATATACAGGTTTCCTAAGTCAATATGCTTCAAATATGTTGTAACATCAGTAGGATGTCTTTCGTTATGCCCCGAACTAATTTAAACACAAACTATGCCCCGTAGGGGTAGTTTGGTCATTTTAAAGTTTGTAAAAGAGTTTAATTGTTTAACTGAGTTACAGGTCTGATGTAAACAGAAAACATACTCATTTTAATGGGTTATAACAGTAGGCTAAGGCGTATATGTGAAATTTATCCTATTTAACCAAACTATGCCCCGTAGGGGTATTTTGGTAATTTCACATAAGCCGAAAAGCTCAAAAACTGAAGTCTGAGTTTATCAACTTTTGCTTACTGTTAAAATATGATAATTTTCTTCTTATATCAGTAGGTATCAACCCGGGTATGTCCAATATGATTCTAAGACATACTATGCGTTAAAAACGCTAATTATGGCGATTAAAGGCCATTTCCAGGTTCTATACTTAAATCTGATATTTTTATATTTCCAGAAGGCTTAAAATAATTTATTAATCATAACTAATCAGTGGCAAAAGGTTTGGAGTCGTTTAGATGTGTAAAACTCATTTTATGGCCCATAAGGGCAAAACCGACAATTACCGAATTAAGCCTACGACTATGAGTTATGCTCAGCCTAAAATTAATTAAAAATCTTTAAAATTCCCAAAATAATATATTACATCAGTGGGTAATTCGTTTGATACCAAAAAGTATGTTTAATTAGGCTATACGCTAATTACGCCACTTTATTAACATAAAGCACCGTAATTACGCTAATGAGCATAACTCTTAATCTACAAGTCAAACTGATGTCAAATTTTGCATACAAGTTTATGTATCAATATTCAATTAAATTGGATAACTAATGAACCGAGGTGCACAATCACAGAGGGTTGTTCTAACATGCATCCTAGTCCAATTAAAGCTCTGAGGCATTTCTAAAATATGCCCAAACGGGTCAGAACTGAAAGTCAAAGTGAAAGTCAAACTATGCGACTTTCGGTTCCGAACCGGGTCTAAACAGGAAATAGTCGGGTTGAACAGGTTTGAACATGTTCTTACACTAATTACTAAGTTATAACAATAATCAAACAGGTTATACATGGCCTAGATAGCTAATTATGCATAATTGACCTTTTAAGAATTCTGTTGACTTTTTAAGTATATGTTTGACCCGACTTTTGAACTAGTTAAAGTGGTGATCAGGGGAAACCCTTTTGGGGTTTTATTACCCACATAAATACCAACTTATAACTACTTTTGATTCGAGATTTGACTGAGCCATTATTGACTAATCTCGAAGTCAAACCGTAATTACGACGGTTTGACTTTTAGCTAATTAACTAAGCTAAACTCAAACAAGAAAGGATTAGAACACTTACAAGGGTCCTATGCACGACTTATGATCAGTTGGGAGAGTTCCTTAGCTCCAGAAAGGCTCCAGATGATCAAATGAAGGTGTGAGAAAAATGGTGAACTTGGAAGGCTATTTATAATGGTTCCACACACCATAAATCATTGACAACTGAGTCTAGGAGTGCCCACAATCGTTTGGCATGTGTCCTAGGGGCTTAGGAGACGTTTTAGGGGCCAGGAGAAGTGGAAAAACGAGTTGGGGTCGCGAAAATACGCATTGGCAGACATGCAGCGTTTTTTTTCGGAGCTGGGCACACCCTCGCGTAGCGCGAGGGTGCCGTCGCGCAGCGCGACGCCTTACCAGATCAGATTATTGGATTTTGTTTGCGATTCAGCCCTTGTCCCTTCAAAACTCGAATGGTTACTGATTTATTGCACTTTAAACCTTCATAATTTATCTACTAAGGCCTTAAATCATATACCCACTTTGCCAAGTCCCCGGGTAACTTTATTTTCACCCGAAAAGTCCTAACTTTCGACGTTTACGCTTTAACGCTTCGCACACGAATTTGATCATATCTTTCTCATACGATAACGAAACTTTATGAAATTTTTAGGGTGCATTCTCATGAGCACAATTAATATTTACAAAGCTTCGGGTTTGTCAAAAGGTCACTCAGAGGTATAATTTAAACATGTTGACACAATTGGTCCCTGTAGTTTGAAATCACTCACTTTAAGCTTCGTATGATCCATGATTTATTCGTTCGAAGGTATGAGCATCTTGTAGGGTTAAAATACAATATATTTATTCACAGTTGACACTTAGAATACGTATATTTACATACTTTCCACGTTTGTCAACTTTAGTCCTTTCATAATATTTCTTTCACACGTTTAAACTTTATGACACGTGTCAACCTATTATAGGATGTGAATTTCTGAGGTGTTACATCCTCACCCCCTTAAAATAAATCTCGACCCGAGATTTACTGAAATAAGTAAGGGTACTTTTCTTTCATCGTGGATTCAACCTCCCACGTGAAATCGGGACCTCTACGGGAATCCCATTTGACCTTAACAAAAGGTATATGCTTTCTTCGAAGTTTTCTTACCTGTCGATCTTCAATCGACAAAGGTTTTTCCACAAACGTTAAGCTCTTATCTATTTGCACATCTGTATGTGGCATGACATGTGAATCGTCAGCGGAACACTTCTTTAGATTGCAGATGTGGAACACATTGTGAATTCCACTGAGCTCTTCTGGTAAGTTCAACTTGTAGGCAACTGACCCGACACGTTCGATAACCTCGAAAGGTCCTATGTATCTCGGGCTTAGCTTGCCTTTCTTACCAAATCGCATCACCCCTTTCCATGGTGATACTTTAAGTAGGACTTTGTCACCTACTTCGAAGTGAAAATCCTTACGACTTGGATCCGCGTAACTCTTCTGCCTATTCCGGGCAGCTTGGAGATTGTTACGAATCTGGACAATCTTGTCCGTCGTTTCGAACACGATCTCTGGTCCTGATAACTGGACTTCTCCAACTTCCGCCCAACAAACTGGCGATCTACACTTTCTACCGTATAATGCCTCAAAAGGCGCAGCCTTTATGCTGGTATGGTAGCTATTGTTGTAGGAGAATTCGATCAATGGTAGGTTCTTATCCCAGCTACCTTCCAATTCGATCGCACATGCACGTAGCATGTCTTCCAACGTTTGAATAGTACGCTCACTCTGACCGTCAGTCTGTGGATGGTAAGCCGTACTAAAGTTCAAACGTGTGCCCAAAGATTGCTGGAAGCTCTTCCAAAAATGTGACGTGTACCTAGTATCTCTATCAGAGATAATAGCTACAGGTATGCCGTGTAGGGCTACAATCTTATCAACGTATAACTGGGCTAACATATCGGAGCTGTAAGTCTCCTTGATGGGTAAGAAATGAGCTGACTTAGTCAGTCGATCAACTATAACCCATATCGTATCATTTCCTTTCCTTGTCTTGGGTAACTTGGTAATAAAATCCATAGTTACCATCTCCCACTTCCACGTAGGAAGTTCAGGCTGTTGTAGCAAACCTGACGGTTTCTGATGTTCGGCTTTGACTTGCGCACATGTCAAGCATTTTGCTACATGGGCGGCTACAGACTTTTTCAAGCCTATCCACCAATAATTTGCCTTTAAGTCCTGGTACATCTTATCAGCTCCAGGATGAACGGAGTACTTGGAACTATGGGCTTCTTGGAGGATGACATCACGAAGTCCTCCAAAGATTGGAACCCATATTCGTCCATTTAACCGTAAAATTCCGTCCTTGCTAAGAGTTAACTGCTCCTCAGTTACTCCTAACTTTTCATTAGGATAGTTAGCTTCCAACACAGCTTCCTTCTGTGCAGCTAACACCCTTTCTATCAAACTGTTCTTTATCTCCATACGCTTGGCGTTAATTCGAATAGGTTTAACCCTTTCCTTTCTGCTCAAGGCATCAGCGACTACATTCGCTTTGCCGGGATGGTATTTGATTTCACAATCATAATCATTTAAAGTTTCCATCCAACGGCGTTGCCTCATGTTTAATTCTTTCTGGTTAAACAGATGCTGGAGGCTCTTGTGATCAGAAAAGATCACAAATTTGATTCCTTAAAGGTAATGCCTCCACAGTTTTAGTGCGAACACAACGGCACCCAATTCCAAGTCATGGGTGGTGTAATTCTTTTCGTGCACCTTTAACTGTCGTGATGCGTAGGCAATTACCTTGCCTTTCTGCATAAGCACACACCCCATGCCAGTGTGTGATGCATCACAATAAACTACAAATTCTTCAGCGCCTTCAGGTAAGGTAAGCACAGGAGCGTTGCTCAACTTTTGTTTCAAAACATCGAAGGACTCTTGCTGCTTAGGGCCCCAAACGAACTTTACTTTCTTCTTGGTCAGGGAAGTTAGGGGCGCAGCAATCCTTGAAAATTTTTCAATAAAGCGCCTGTAATATCCTGCCAATCCCAGGAAGCTACGAATCTCCGTAGGTGTCTTTGGCTCTTGCCAATTCATAACAGCTTCAACTTTAGCGGGATCCACCTGGATACCACGCTCACTGACCACGTGTCCAAGAAACTGGACTTCTCGTAACCAAAATTCACACTTAGAGAATTTGGCATAGAGTTTCTCCCGATGTAGGAGTTTGAGAATACAACGTAGGTGTTTCTCATGGTCAGCTTGATTTTTAGAATAAATAAGGATGTCATCGATGAAAACGATAACAAATTTATCTAAATAAGGTTTGCAGACGCAATTCATTAGATCCATGAACGCGGCTGGTGCATTAGTGAGCCCGAAAGGCATCACTAGGAACTCGTAGTGACCGTAGCGAGTCCTAAATGCAGTCTTGTGAACGTCTTCATCCTTGACCTTCAACTGATGGTAGCCTGACCTCAGATCAATCTTTGAGAAATAACTTGCCCCTTGAAGCTGATCGAACAAATCGTCGATCCTGGGCAATGGATATCTATTCTTGATCGTGACTTTATTAAGCTCGCGATAGTCAATGCATAGACGCATCGATCCATCCTTCTTCTTGACGAACAAGATTGGCGATCCCCAAGGAGATGAACTAGGTCGAATGAAACCCTTAGCCAACAATTCATCTAGCTGCGTCCGCAACTCCTTCATTTCTGTGGGTGCCAATCTGTATGGTGCCCTAGCAACTGGTGTCGCTCCGGGGATGATGTCTATCCTGAATTCAACTTGCCTATCTGGTGGTAAACCAGGTAGATCTTCAGGAAACACTTCTGGGTATTCCGAGATGACAGGGATGTCTTCTAACTTTGGTTTGGGCTCGTCAATAATCACCTGTGCCATGTAGATGACACACCCCTTCTTCAAACACTTTGAAGCCTTGAGCATAGTCACGTGCTCAGGCAGTCCGTACTGGGTATCTCCCCGAATGGTAAGTGATTCACCAGACGGAGTCTTTATTACTACTTGCTTCTGGTTACAGACGATTTGGGCCTGGTTATGAGATAACCAGTCCATACCCAGAACTATGTCAAAACCAGCTAATTTAAACGGAAGTAGAGACAGAGGAAAAGAATGGTTCTTAATGGATATAACACATCCATCTAACACAGTAGAGACGGTTTCAATGGTACCATCTGCTAACTCTACCTCATAATTCACTTTTAGGGTTTTGACAGGTAATTTCAACAATTCACAAAAGTTATGATCTACGAAGGACTTATCTGCGCCTGAATCAAAAAGTACTCTTGCAAAGACATCATTTACAAGGAAAGTACCTGTTATGACGTTATCATCCTGCACAGCCTCCTTCGCATCCATCCTGAAGACTCTGGCATTTGTCTTCTTTGCCTCCTCAGGCTTCTTGTTATACTTAGGGCAGTTAGTCTTTATGTGGCCCTTTTCGTTGCAACGGTAGCACGTTGCGTCTTTCATTTTCTTGCAATCCAAGGTTTTGTGTTCCTTGGACTTGCACAAACCACAAGCAAAAGACCTTGACTCGTTATTCGAGTTTGATTCGAGTCTGCACTTCCCAAAGTGCTGTTTCTTGCAAGTTTTGCATGTGGGCTTCTCTCCAGAACGATGCCCCTCCTTCTTCGAATCCGATCCCTTCCTGTGATCACCGCTCCCACGGTGCTTCTTGTTCGACTTACGCGAACCATCATCATCATGCTTCCTCTTCTCGGCAGCCTTATTCCTCTGCGATCTCTGCCGGACCGCATCAAGTGTGAGGGATAAGGAAAGGTCAGTTACAGACCTGAAGGTAACTGGCCGAGAAGCCTTTACACTGGACTTGATCTCGGGTTCCAAACCACCAATAAAGCGAGCGATTCTCTTGGGCTCCGAGGTTACCAGGTAGGGAACCAGCCGAGACAGTGTATTGAAGCTTGTCAGATAAGCCTGACAATCGAGGTTCTTCATCACCAGGGATAGAAAGTCATATTCTATCTTTTCCACCTCATGTTGAGGGCATAAATTATCTTTGATCAGGGCAATGAATTGATCCCACGTCATACTATACAACGGGATCTTTCCGGAGGCCTCCATCAGAGATCTCCACCATGCCAACGCCTCACCTTTGAAGGACTGTGAGACAAATTTAACCACATCACCTTCAGCACATCCGCTGATGTCCACAACCGTGTCCATCTCATCGAGCCACGTCATACAGTCGACGGCTCCTTTCTCCCCCGTAAAATCCCTGGGTTTACAAGACACAAAGTACTTATATGTGCAACCCTTGTTACGGGGCCCTTGATGCAGTACCAATTGCTGAGATGGATTACTTTGGTGGTTGGTGGACTGGCGATCATCATCGTTTTTCTTTGGTCCATCCTTTTTGGGAGGAGGCTTGTTATGAGCCCCTGAATGTGTCCTTGGCTTTGACTGTGACACAGAGTGGGTCCTACTCCGAGTACCACTGTATTCGTCATATTGTCTATCCAAGGCTTGTGTGATAGCTCCGTCTATGATTGCTTTTAGTTCAGCACCCGTTAATGTAATCTGGGCGTTCTCATTCGGCTCCACAGGATGGCTGTTTACTTCATTGGAGTCAGCCATTTGTATTGGACTGTTGCAGAAAACAAGGTCAATATTTTTTTTATTTAGGATTTTATTATGGAATTACCCCTTAGGGTAATTCGTTAACCATGGTAAACAGAGACCATATTTGGTTAACTTATTAATCGCATTAATTTAGGATTTTAATTAAAATTTATCCTAAACATAAACAATAACAATATATATTAGCACATAAGGCTTGGTCACATGGACAATTTTATAAACCATGATTTCAGAGAATCAGGACTTTTAAGGTTTGAACCTAGTTCATTACCTTTATTAGACAGGGAGTCATAGCTACCACTGTCTTTTGGCTCATGTAGAAATGAGCAAGGCCCGTAGGCACTATATTACCACGTATGGTTAAATATGATCATCTTAATTGATGATGTAAATCCAGGATTCAGAGATCATTAAACTGGATTAGGAATCTTCTGAAGAATCCTTATTCATTTAAGAATGACATGTGATTTTTAACGAATCACTTCTGCCAGGAGTGTTAACATATTTTAAGATGTTAACAGGAATTTGAATCTTTTAAACCGGTCTTACCATTTTGGCCCGGTCTTATATTTGACACGAGGCTAGGTTTCACACTTAAAGATTCTTAATTAAATAATTACTTAGGCAGGTTAAAAGAAATGATTTTAATTTATTTATTTCATTTATAAGTTATTTATGCACAAGTGGCAAACATGAAATTTTTAACAATACACTCCATTAATTTATCACTATATTACATATCGCCCTAAACGGGTCTTTTACACATGAAATTTGCCCACGCAGGAGCTAAAACATACTAACATGCCCACACAGGGGTCTTACAGGAGACATGCCCACGTAGGGGTCTTACAGAAAGACACAAGTCCTCGTAGGGACTAACACACCAACCATTGTCCACGTAGGGACTTAAACAAACATAAGTCCACGCAGGGACTAAACATACAACATACCCTCGTAGGGGTTTATGGAAAGATAGACCCACGTAGGGGTCAATACACACAACAAACAAACAAACATACCCACGTAGGGGCTTAACAACAAGATATGCCCACGCAGGAGCTAATACATCAGCGATGGAAGAATTCAACGATCCTTCTTGTTCTTCCCCTTGATCAGACCCATCAGTCCTTGGAAGAAGGTTTGCCTTTCCCTACGATCCTCGTGAGCTTCCCGTTCAACTTGCTGCAACCTATGTAGAATTTCCTCCCGTTCTGGGGGAGAAAATCGTGGCGGCTGCGACTGCGTTCTAATGATAGGCCTGGGAGGTATTGGGTACCCCTGATTCGGGTAGCTTACCCCCCATGGATCTCCGTAGGGTCCTTGGGTATTGAGGGCGTTATAATTTGCTGCTTCCATGTAAGGATCTGCCTCAGCGTATCCGTAGTTGTGGTAAGCTGGTGGCTCAAACGGGTTGTAAGTACTTGGACCCGTGTACGCTGGGATTGGGTTATCAAAACCCATGTGAGGTGGCTGTTGAAAAGCTGGCTGCGAAGGCCCACCCATTTGTGGGTCCTCATAGTGCGGTGGGTAGTGACTAGCACTAGACTGTCGTGGGGAATCGAAAGTGAAACCCCCCGGTCGCACCGATATGCGTGCACCGGTTCTTCTACGCCTTGGCGGTTGAGGAGGTGGCGGTTGAACTGGTGGCGGTGGAGGTGGTGGCGTAACTGCCACAAACCGATGATCCTCTGAAGAATCTTGATGATGCGGCTGTGGTTGTGGCTCCTGTTGCTGATGAGACGGCTGCTGTTGGTGCTGACCATGTGACGACGAGTGGTGTGACGGTGTGTAATACCACTGGTGTTGATCAAACAGGGCTTGAAAACTATCTGGACCACCGTAGGGTGATCCGTGGAAGGACGATCCATCCGAAATTTCGATGGGGTGGTTCGGGGTACCACTCGCTGGCATGACGGGGTCCGTATCCTCGTCCATATCATCCGCGTGATCCCCGGAAAAGTGGTCATCGGGACCCAGTGGGTTAAAACCCACGGGTTCCGGTATGAATCCTACCGGGTTAAACTGTCCCCGAAAGATAGGTGTAGGGTCTCCGTATGAATGATGAGACAATGACCTCTGCAGCGGTACGTATGAGGGTTGTGGATTGTTCGGCTCGTAAGGGTTAAGAGCGGGCGGAGTCGAACTATGCGAAACCGACCGCTTGGCCGGCTCGAACTGGTTTCTTCTATTCTCCCGAGGGTCGTCACTCTCGGTGTTTGATGGAGCTCGTCTTCGCGAAGATCCAGCTTCATGATCGTTGGGGGCTGTAGCTAACCCCTTTCCTCGTCCTCTCCCTCGTGTTCAGAAGAATCTAGGAGGCATCTTTGTTATTCCTGTCAATAAAGCATGAGATAACAATAACAAAAATATAAAATTTAAAGGACAAAACAATTACCGAAAAGGTGGAATTTGTCCTAGGTTATAAGTCTAGACTCGGAGGTTTAGATATGTGCAATTGTGTAACTGAGATTAAACACAAAAGGCTAGTGTTTAATTCACTCAGTGTTGGCTCTGATACCAACCTGTCACACCCCGATTTCCACGTGTCACCGGTGGGCCCGGTGGGGGAGTATCGTGACGTGGTTGGCAACGTAATAGTCAAACAACACAAAATAATAATGCACAGCGGAAGCAAATTTAAAATAAGATACAACCGGATTTATTTATTGTAAACAAAGTCACAAATTATCCGGTGTTTATCCACAGTAGGATCGAATAAAAACATTGTTTATGGTTCAACAGACTCCGGCATCTTAAGTTTGCGAGACTTCTAGTGATGCTTAGGAGAATCCCAGCCTATTTCGCCTAGTACCTGCATTTAATCTTTTTGGGAAAATACGTCAGTTTACACTGGTAAATACATTCAACTGACTCATTTTATAAAATGATTAAAAATTGGTTTGGATGCACATGGCATATACATTTTTATTTAACTTGGGAGAATTATATAATATTATAATCTTGTGAACGATTTACATGTTACTTATGCGTTCAGTAGCCCGGAACGTATCCGGGTTAAAGATCAATAGACACACCACTTTAAGTGAGTTATACACGGGAGTACGCCTACACCCCGTGCTCAGGTCGTGGCCATCTCGTAAGATAATGCCGAGGATATCCGGGACATGGTCATTAACCCCCCAAAGGCTGTAAAGTAAACATATCTGTTTAAAACGAGCTGATCAAATTATTCAATTAACCACTAAGCGTGGAAGATTTGATGCTCGATCAAGCGGTACGCTATGTACCGTAACCCAAGCCCGTATAGGGAAAATAAGTTAAAAGTATTTACCTTGATGCAAAGTATAGTCACAATAATCAAATAGCAGGTAGCTTTTACTGTTTCTCCTAATCTGGAACGAAGGTTAAATATAACCTATTAGAATCCTAGCGGGTCTTTAATTATGCTTAAGCTTAGACCGGCTAGTTTCGAATATACGGTTCGTACGCACGATTAAGCGAAGACCGGATAGAATGTGATTCAGACCCGACAAGTTTGAAGACTTGTTTAATATGGGTTTATTATTCACATTCTGGATTTTGAGCTAAAACCGATAAGGTTTGACCCGTTTCGGCTAATTTATGTAAACTTGTTACATAAACCGAGCCGAACGCGTAGTATGCGTAACGGGTATCCGTAAGAGCCATATACAGGTTTCCTAAGTCAATATGCTTCAAATATGTTGTAACATCAGTAGGATGTCTTTCGTTATGCCCCGAACTAATTTAAACACAAACTATGCCCCGTAGGGGTAGTTTGGTCATTTTAAAGTTTGTAAAAGAGTTTAATTGTTTAACTGAGTTACAGGTCTGATGTAAACAGAAAACATACTCATTTTAATGGGTTATAACAGTAGGCTAAGGCGTATATGTGAAATTTATCCTATTTAACCAAACTATGCCCCGTAGGGGTATTTTGGTAATTTCACATAAGCCGAAAAGCTCAAAAACTGAAGTCTGAGTTTATCAACTTTTGCTTACTGTTAAAATATGATAATTTGCTTCTTATATCAGTAGGTATCAACCCGGGTATGTCCAATATGATTCTAAGACATACTATGCGTTAAAAACGCTAATTATGGCGATTAAAGGCCATTTCCGGGTTCTATACTTAAATCTGATATTTTTATATTTCCAGAAGGCTTAAAATAATTTATTAATCATAACTAATCAGTGGCAAAAGGTTTGGAGTCGTTTAGATGTGTAAAACTCATTTTATGGCCCATAAGGGCAAAACCGACAATTACCGAATTAAGCCTACGACTATGAGTTATGCTCAGCCTAAAATTAATTAAAAATCTTTAAAATTCCCAAAATAATATATTACATCATTGGGTAATTCGTTTGATACCAAAAAGTATGTTTAATTAGGCTATACGCTAATTACGCCACTTTATTAACATAAAGCACCGTAATTACGCTAATGAGCATAACTCTTAATCTACAAGTCAAACTGATGTCAAATTTTGCATACAAGTTTATGTATCAATATTCAAGGTTTCTACACTTTTACATTTTCATAAATCATGTTTAAGGTAATAAGGGCATAACGGTCAACATATGAACTATTAACGGAAACTTGCATATTAATTGGATAACTAATGAACCGAGGTGCACAATCACAGAGGGTTGTTCTAACATGCATCCTAGTCCAATTAAAGCTCTGAGGCATTTCTAAAATATGCCTAAACGGGTCAGAACTGAAAGTCAAAGTGAAAGTCAAACTATGCGACTTTCGGTTCCGAACCGGGTCTAAACAGGAAATAGTCGGGTTGAACAGGTTTGAACATGTTCTTACACTAATTACTAAGTTATAACAATAATCAAACAGGTTATACATGGCCTAGATAGCTAATTATGCATAATTGACCTTTTAAGAATTCTGTTGACTTTTTAAGTATATGTTTGACCCGACTTTTGAACTAGTTAAAGTGGTGATCAGGGGAAACCCTTTTGGGGTTTTATTACCCACATAAATACCAACTTATAACTACTTTTGATTCGAGATTTGACTGAGCCATTATTGACTAATCTCGAAGTCAAACCGTAATTACGACGATTTGACTTTTAGCTAATTAACTAAGCTAAACTCAAACAAGAAAGGATTAGAACACTTACAAGGGTCCTATGCACGACTTATGATCAGTTGGGAGAGTTCCTTAGCTCCAGAAAGGCTCCAGATGATCAAATGAAGGTGTGAGAAAAATGGTGAACTTGGAAGGCTATTTATAATGGTTCCACACACCATAAATCATTGACAACTGAGTCTAGGAGTGCCCACAATCGTTTGGCATGTGTCCTAGGGGCTTAGGAGACGTTTTAGGGGCCAGGAGAAGTGGAAAAACGAGTTGGGGTTGCGAAAATACGCATTGGTAGACATGCAGCGTTTTTTTTCGGAGCTGGGCACACCCTCGCGTAGCGCGAGGGTGCCGTCGCGCAGCGCGACGCCTTACCAGATCAGATTATTGGATTTTGTTTGCGATTCAGCCCTTGTCCCTTCAAAACTCGAATGGTTACTGATTTATTGCACTTTAAACCTTCATAATTTATCTACTAAGGCCTTAAATCATATACCCACTTTGCCAAGTCCCCGGGTAACTTTATTTTCACCCGAAAAGTCCTAACTTTCGACGTTTACGCTTTAACGCTTCGCACACGAATTTGATCATATCTTTCTCATACGATAACGAAACTTTATGAAATTTTTAGGGTGCATTCTCATGAGCACAATTAATATTTACAAAGCTTCGGGTTTGTCAAAAGGTCACTCAGAGGTATAATTTAAACATGTTGACACAATTGGTCCCTGTAGTTTGAAATCACTCACTTTAAGCTTCGTATGATCCATGATTTATTCGTTCGAAGGTATGAGCATCTTGTAGGGTTAAAATACAATATATTTATTCACAGTTGACACTTAGAATACGTATATTTACATACTTTCCACGTTTGTCAACTTTAGTCCTTTCATAATATTTCTTTCACACGTTTAAACTTTATGACACGTGTCAACCTATTATAGGATGTGAATTTCCGAGGTGTTACAAGGCAGAAGAGTTACGCTGATCCTAGTCGTAAGGATTTTCACTTCGAAGTAGGTGAAAAAGTTCTACTAAAAGTGTCACCCTGGAAAGGAGTGATGCGATTTGGTAAGAAGGGCAAGCTAAGCCCGAGATACATAGGACCTTTCGAGGTTATCGAACGTATCGGGTCAGTTGCCTATAAGTTGAACTTACCGGAAGAGCTCAGTGGAATTCACAATGTGTTCCACATCTGCAATCTAAAGAAGTGTTCCGCTGACGAATCACATGTCATGCCACATACAGATGTGCAGATAGACAAGAGCTTGAAATTTGTTGAAAAACCTTTGTCGATTGAAGATCGACAGGTAAGAAAGCTTCGAAGGAAGCATATACCGTTTGTAAAGGTCAAATGGGATGCCCGTAGAGGTCCCGAATTCACGTGGGAGGTTGAATCTACCATGAAAGAAAAGTACCCTTACTTGTTTCAGTAAATCTCGGGTCGAGATTTATTTTAAGGGGGTGAGGATGTAACACCTCGAAAATTCGTGTTAAATAATAAAACGACACGTGTCATGTAAGACAAAACGCGTTGTAAACCCGGATTTAATAAAGACATATTGGCAGGATTTAAAAGTGGCGTCATGATAAAATTTTACCTCTGAACACCTCATTTATAAATCCCAAGACCCAAAGTTTTTATATATTAAACATCTATCATGCCTAAAATCCAGAAATGGGTTGACAAGAATAAATCGGAAGTGCATGATATGATCCCACAAAGAAAAGAATGGTAAACCTTAAATTTCGGTACTTGTTTTTGGTTTCAAAGTGAAACAAATTGAAGTGGTAGGGTATGCAACTGATAATTGAAGTCCCTAACTGTCAAAAATAAGTCCACAAGTCGTATCTACCTGTTTACCCCTTCAAAACGCCAAAGATCAACGTTTTTCCACGTCAGACAGGAGGCTTACGGACCGTAAGCCAGACCTTTACGGTCCGTAAGCATGTTGCCAGCGACCAGAAACCTTCTGTTGGCTGTTATGCGCGATTGTGACCTATTCCACCGGTTTTTCTCACATGTGGGAGACCCCTAAAATGTTCCTAGACCTTAGGGACATGTGTAAACGAATTGTGGTCATTGGTAGCCTTTGTTGTCAACCAATTGTGGTGATCTAATGCACTATAAAAGGAACTCCAAGATCACAACATTCTTCACACTTGCATCTGATCATTGGAGCATTTCTGTAACGCCCTAACACGTTTTAACCTAAGATTCGCAGCGGAAAAATACATACTTAAAATTTCTTTCATGATATTCTTTCTTTCACTTAAATACATTAATCCCTTTTTATAAATTAATTAAAACTAACATACATATATCAAATTAAGTGACCACATACACACCCACGTACAATCCATGCCTTGACTCGATCTTCAACCGCGTACATTTATTGATGAAACATCCATAACCCTGTACAACCTGCAATCACCACATTCAATCTCATCATTAGCAACCGGTGACATAATATATAAAATCTAAACATTTCATAATTAGACGTCAATATATCATGCTTTCGCTTATGATAGTCCATTCATCCATCCATTCGAACCACCCGCATTGAAATTCGGTGTCTACCTTCAACTTCCATCACTAGTATACCTGCATTTCCATTTCATTCTAACTAGGAAAACGGTTAGCATCATTAGATTTCATTCATACAAACATAACCATGTATACACATAACAAGTCTCACTTACTTACTTTCAACTAACCCATATCTACGCGTATAACTACTTATTTCATCCTTATGCATAATACCATTGTGTAAGCTTCTTTCTTACATATATTTAATAGAACTATTTCTAACCACTTTCGACTCATTTACCGTAAACTTAACTTATTACCTCCATTGTTTCATAATTTCTCACATGATTCACAATAACCATTATACTATAATACATTTTACATCTAAAGTGTAAGTCCGGGATTCACTTACCTTATGCGTCCGTAATTGCATTTGCTTACTTGAGACTTCTTGGCCCGTTAGCCTTCCACGCTCCCATCCATCTTGACATGATTCCTATACTTTCATGTCATCACATTTTCATCCTTATTAGCATACATGATTATTCATATAAACGATCATATCAAGTTCATATCTCACATATGCATTTCATTAGTCGATTCAAACTAGCATATAGCATACTCGACATCATCCTAACATAACCTTCACATATTTTTGTCATTTAGACATTTTATCAAACACGTGGTGTGCGTACTACTTCCTAGGCACCATGTACAACTAGTTTATGCATAATCTTCCAAGTTCATTCATATTTCATAAATTCTTCTTACTAAATAACAAGTATCATTAACACATAAACATCAAACATATCAACACCACAATTCTTTCAATTCATCTAGTAAGAATCCATCCTATCGATCATAATATATCAACAATCATGATTAATTAAACATGGATGATCATTCAAGTCATCATCCTTACCAACACAAATGGGTTTCACCTCTAATCATCAAATTAGCCCAAACCATGTATAATCTTGGTTCTATATCATGACATTAACACCTACTCATACTCAATTTCATACCAATTCACGATTTACAACATAACCCATCCCATTCAAAGTCATCAAACACCAAAATTCTACTTACCTTGTGTTCAAGAATGCATAGATGATCCAGAATCGAGACATGCATGGACTCAAGATCACATCTAGGGCTTGAATTTGCTAAATTTATGATAATTAGGGGTTTTCCCCTTTTCTCCTTCCTGCTCCATACGACACACACACCTGAATGTGTGTGTGTTTGTGTTTTAACCCTAATTAACCATTCAAGTTCCAATTTTAACATGTTTGCCCCCTAAGGATTCATTCCTTTATTATTTCTAGCTACTCCTTTTAACTAGGTTAAATAGCCTAGTTATTTATTTCCTGATATGTCCTATAGGAACATACGACAATATAAACATTCGGATTTTTGGGGTGTTACAATTTCTGGAGCTAAGGAACTCTCCCATCTGATCAAAATTCGTGCATTGGACTCTTGTAAGTCTGCTAGTTCTTGTTTAGTTATGTTTAGCTTAGTTAATTAGCTAAAAGTCAAACCGTCGTAATTACGGTTTGACTTCGAGATTAGTCACTAATGGCTTAGTCTTATCTTGAATTAAAAGTAGTTATAGGATGGTATTTATGTGGGTAATAAAACCCCAAAAGGGTTTCCCCTGATCACCATCCTAACCAGGTCAAATGTCGGGTCAAACCTTTACTTAAAAAGTCAACATAATGCTTAAAATGTCATTTATGCATAATTAGCTATCTAGATCACATATAACCTGTTTGATTATTGTTATAACTTAGTAATAAGTTTAAGAACATGTCCAAACATGTTCAACCCGACCATTTACTGTTTAGACCCGGTTCGGAACCGAAAGTCACATAGTTTGACTTTCACGTTGACTTTCAGTTCTGACCCGTTTGGGCATATTTTAGAAATGCCTCAGAGCTTTAATTGGATTAGGATACATGTTAGAACAACCCTCTGTGATCATACACCTTGGTTCATTAGTTATCCAATTAATATGCATATTTCCGTTAATTGCTCATACGTTGACCGTTATGCCCTTATTACCTTAAAACATGAATTATGAAAATGTAAAAGTGTAGGAACCTTAAATACTGATATATAAACTTGTATGCAAAATTTGACATCAGTTTGACTTGTAGATTAAGAGTTATGCTCATTAGCGTAATTACGGTGCTTTATGTTAATAAAATGGCGTAATTAGCGTATAGCCTAATTAAACATACTTTTTGGTATCAAACGAATTACCCACTGATGTAATATATTATTTTGGGAATTTTAAAGATTTTTAATTAATTTTAGGCTGAGCATAACTCATAGTCGTAGGCTTAATTCGGTAGTTGTCGGATTTGCCCTTACGGGCCATAAAATGAGTTTTACACATCTAAACGACTCCAAACCTTTTGCTACTGATTAGTTATGATAAATAAATTATTTTAAGCCTTCTGGAAATATAAAAATGTCAGATTTAAGTATCGAACCCGGTAATGGCCTTTAATCGCCTTAATTAGCGTTTTTAACGCATAATATGTTTCAAATCATATTGGACATACCCGGGTTGATACCTACTGATATAAGAGGAAAATTATGATATTTTAACAGTAAGCAAAGGTTGATAAACTCAGACTTCAGTTTTGAGCTTTTCGGCTTATGTGTAAGTACCAAAATACCCCTACGGGGCCTAGTTTGGTTAAAAATGATAAGTTTCACATATATGCCTTAGCCTACTGTTATAACCCATCAAAATGAGTATGTTTGCTGTTTACATCAGACCTGTAACTCAGTTAAACAATTAAACTCTTTTACAAACTTTAAAATGACCAAACTACCCCTACGGGGCATAGTTTGTGTTTAAATTAGTTCGGGGCATTACGAAAGACATCCTACTGATGTTACAACATATTTGAAGCATATTAACTTAGGAAACCTGTATATGGCTCTTACGGATACCCGTTACACATATTACGCGTTCGGCCCGGTTTATGTAACAAGTTTACATAAATTAGCCGAAACGGGTCAAACCTTATCGGTTTTATCTCAAAATCCAGAATGTGAATAGTAAACCCATATTAAACAAGTCTTCAAACTTTTCGGGTCTAAATCACATTCTATCCGGTCTTCGCTTAATCGTGCGTACGAACCGTATCTTCGAAACTAGCCGGTCTAAGCTTAAGCTTAATTTAAGACCCGCTAGGATTCTAATAGGTTATATTTAACCTTCGTTCCAGATTAGGAGAACCAGTAAAAGATACTTGCTATTTGCTTATTGTGACTATACTTTGCATCAGGTAAATACTTTTAACTTATTTTCCCTATACGGGCTTGGGTTACGGTACATAGCGTACCGCTTGATCGGGCATCAAATCTCCACGCTTAGTGGGTAGTTGAATAATTTGATCGGCTCGTTTTAAACAGATTTGTTTACTTTACAGCCTTTGGGGGGTTAATGACCATGTCCCGGATATCCCTGGCATCATCTTACGAGATGGCCACGACCTGAGCACGGGGTGTAGGCGTACTCCTGTGTATAACTCACTTAAAGTGGTGTGTCTATTGATCTTTAACCCGGATACGTTCCGGGCTACTGAACGCATAAGTAACATGTAATTCGTTCACAAGATTATAATATTAAATAATTCTCCCAAGTTAAATAAAATGATTTATGCCCTGTGCATCCAAACCAATTTTCAATCATTTTCCAAAATGAGCCAGTTGAATGTATTTACCAGTGTAAACTGACGTATTTTCCCACAAAGACTGAATGTAGGTACTAAACGAAATTTGGCTGGATTGTCTCCTAAGCATCAATAAAAGTCTCGCAAGCTTAGGATGCCAGAAGTCTGTTGAACCATAATTGTTATTTTGTTTCGATCCGTTCTGTGGATAAACACCGGATATTGTGACTTTGATTACAATAAATAAATTCGGTTGTATCTTATTTTTAAATTGCTTCCGTTGTGCATTATTATATTGTGTTGTTTGACTATTACGTTGCCAACCACGTCACGATACTCCCCCACCGGGCCCACCGGTGACACGTGGAAATCGGGGTGTGACATTGCTATCGAAGGTTTTAAAGACTGCTGGGTTGCGGATCGGTTGCCGGTTAGAAGAGGCTCAGATGAGTGGAAATGGTGTTGGTCTAAATCTCCTCTTAACGCTCTTGAAATGGCTGATCTGGAGGAGTGCTGTAGCTTTATTCGCAATTTCGCTCTTTCGGACAGGCCGGATGTTTGGAGATGGTTACCGGAGGTGTCAGACATTTTTTCTACAGCTGCGGTCAAAAGGTTGGCTGGGAATGAGGATGTCACGGCTGACAATAACGCTTGGAAGTGGAAAGGTGGTTGGATCCCTTTAAAAGTTAAGATTTTTATTTGGAGATCGTCCCTCGATCGAATTCCGACAAGAACCGCGCTTGCTAAAAGGAACATTCATCTCGATTCAGTGGTTTGCCTTCTGTGTGGTGAAGTCCCCGAATCGGTGGACCACATTTTTACAGCTTGCGAGGTTTCGGCGTCGCTCTGGTTAAGGCTGAGTGTTTGGGCAAAAACTCCGCCTATTATGCTTTTGATTTCAATGACCTGTTATCTTGCCATAAAGGTTTGGGGTTGGGCAAGAAAGCTAGAGATATCGCTCGGGGCCTCATTGTGGTGACATGTTGGTGTTTGTGGAAAGCTAGGAACGAGATAGTGTTCTCAAATGGGAGAGGTATATGCGACGAGATCTTTAGAGAGGTTAAATCGGTTGGGTTCCTGTGGTTAAAGTTTAGATCTTCTCATAGGAATATTGAATGGAGAGAATGGTGTAATTACCCGATGTATATGTTGTAATTGGTGTTATTGGTGTCGGTTTGGGCCGTGTTTTTTGAGGCTCGCCGGTGTTTTTATGAAATTATCCTTTCAAAAAAAAGTTGCTCTAAACTTAGATTTCAGTGACAATCTGACGATACACTTCAAATATGTACAAGATTTAAAATAAATGAGTTTTATTATCTGAAACGAACTTACAATTTAATATAATAATTATATAAGTTCAAAGTCATTATACATAGTAAAAGGATAATTAAACTTGTAAAATAAAAAAAATTACAATATTTATTTAGGTTAATTAGAAAGTTTCTACACATCTGTAAAGTTTAAAACTTTTTAAGTTCATCAAAGAGTTAAGATATTTTAACACCTGTTAAGAGTTTATGCATATACAAATTATAAAATATGGGAAAAGATCAAGGAAGTTAATTTTGGCTAGTAAGGATAGGAAGCCATAAGATTATGACATGTGGCAAATTTTAAAATAAAGAGAAAGGGTATTTTAGTCAATCTCATCATTTCTTCTTCCTTCTTCTCCCCAGTTACTTCAAAACCCACCATTTTCAAAACTCACCATCTCCAACATTTTCTTCACTTACTATCTCAATAATCACTACATTATAGTGTGATTTTCGTCATCAATCAATGATTCAACCACCTGATCAACGTGTTCTTCAGCTTTTTTCGAAGAAAACCCAGTTTAATTTCATTCAAAATCTCGTTTTTTCTTGTGATTTTGAAGATAATCACTCGATTTGTTCGATTCAATCGCTGATAAGTGTTTCTATCATTTCAAATTTCGTCAATTGATGAAGAAACCGGCTTCGATCCATGTAAGAAATTCTTTAATTTCATTTTCACGATCTGGGTTTTTATTTAGTCATTGCGTTTTACGATCTTGGCGGGGGTCCGGGGGCGGCAGCCCCTGGTAGCGGGGTCCCAGGGGCGGCAGCCCCTGGCGGGGTCCAAGGGGCAGAGCCCCTGGCTGGGGTTGAGCTGCACTAAAAACGCATCAGAAAAAATAATTTTCCAGAAATCGGCTCATTTCGAAGACAGTAATTCGTAGACAATTCAGACAATTCACAGACAATTCACAAACAGTTCAGAAACAGTTTTATGTGTCCATTGCGTTTTAGAAATAAGAGAGTTTTATGTGTTTTCTGGCTATTGCGTTTTAGAAAAAAACACATTTTTAAGTATCTTTAGTCATTGCGTTTTAGGTAAAACACATTTTTGAAGTGTTTTTAGTTATTGCGTTTTAGGTAAAACACATTTTTAGGTGTTTTCAGTCCATTGCGTTTTACAGAGAACACTTTCTTTTGTTTTTTTAGGTCATTGCGTTTTAGAAATGAGACATTTTTAAGTGTTTTCTGGCCATTGCGTTTTACAAATAAGACATTTCTTTGTGTTTTCTGGCCATTGCGTTTTACAAATAAGACATTTCTTTGTGTTTTTTGTGCATTGCGTTTTAGGTAAAACACTTTTTTATGTGTTTTCAGTCCATTGCGTTTTAGAAATAAGACATTTCTTTGTGTTTTCTGGCCATTGCATTTTACAAATAAGTCATTTCTTTGTGTTTTTTGGTGCATTGCGTTTTAGAAAAAATGTCATTTTTTAGGTTTTTTTTTTCATTGCGTTTTACGTAACTGGTGGGTTTTCTATTGCGTTTTACACAACTGGGTTTAAATTTTTTTTTAAAATATAGCAATAGTATATTCGTTTTAAAGATAAAAAAAACGCTCGTTTTTTTGGTGCAATTTTTATAAAAAAATAATGTCGTATGAAAGAGTTATTAACGTTTAAAAAATGGGGGGAATTGGAGGAGAGAGAAACTATTAGCTTGGATTGACTAGAATGCCCTTGAACAAACTCACACGCCTCTTTTCTTCCTTTCAATTTCCCTGATTTAATCTTAGCCCTTGATTAACTTAATGGATGGTCAAGATCACTTCCTAGCCTTCCTAGCCAAATAAACTTCCTATTGTATCTCCACCATATAAAATATATTAAAAAGTTATCATAATATATAATAGCATTAAATATTTTGACTTAATAATGGGACCAAGGGTGATGAAAACCAAGTTCATTAATCAGCTTAATAGCAACACCGATAACCAGCTAAGCTAAGATGCATTTGTGTTTGAATTGACGGGTACTAGCACATGATTATATCATGAAAATCATAACTAATTTACATTGTTTTCCTACTCAGCTAACGAAGGGTGAGGGTATGATTCAAACACTTTAGGGTGTATGGGTCATTGTTCAGCGAATAATATTTTGTCATGTTAAGTTCTCATTCTACCCCTCATTTTACACTCAATCACTAGCAATGATTCAAACACCTAGAGAGTGTTAAAGAATTTTAAAAAAAATTGTAATTGGTTGAAAGGGGTTGGAACCCACCATTAAACCCCCTCTCTCCTCCTTCCCTCCTCTTCCCCGCAGCGGTGACTATACACCGAAAACCCCACTCATCGCTCACCGATATTGGGGCGGCGGCAAATCATCGATCAGTGAAACATATTCCCCGAGGGAGTTACCGCAATCATACCGACCCCCCTAAGGGGGTGTTTGGCCTAACTTTATTTTTTGGCTTATGCTTATATTTTAAAGTAGCTTATAGTTTATTTTCTATCATTTGATAATCTATTTTTAAGTGTTTGGATTAGCTTACAACTTATTTTCTATCATTTGTCCTTACACAAATAAGCTTCTTCAAATAAGCTAAAAAACCATATTCAAATAAACTTTTCAAATTAGCTTATATAAGCTAATAAGCTTAAAAAGCTAAACTAAACACCAAATGTAGCTTATTTTATAAAAAAAATTTAAAAAGCTATAAGCTTTGTTAAAAAAACTAGGCCAAACACCCCCCTACCAGTTGGGTGCTAAAAGAAATATTCCGATGGAATGCACTCTCTCTTTCGCACGCATGTCTATATTTGCACACATGCTCATCGGTAAGAAAATTGCTGAAAACGGTGGATGCATTAACTGTTAAAAAAAACGAACAAGGCGACGAAATGTGTGGTAATGGCGAGATCTTAGGCTATTGGGTGTGGGGGCCATGGATTGGAACATTATTCCAGATAGGACCATTAATTAAATGGTGCATCATCCCCCTCCTTATTGATGGTGGTTTCCATGGATTAAACCACGATTACCACGACTCTCTTGTTTGATAATTTTAAGAAAAAAATATATTAAAAAAATAAAAAGGATAGTGGTTTGGGTCATGACCACACCCTTATGGTAGCGGTTTTGGATGGTAGATTAAAGATGGATGAAATGACGTCTATGTGAAGGGTCATGGGGATGATGACCACACCCTATAGCCTTATGGATGACGTGGAGCTGCAGAAATGAAAGAGTTTTTAAAGGGGTTCACACACAAAACAGTAACCTAATCGAAGACATAAAGGGATGCACATTTACTTGGCTCAAAAACAAGGCGGATATGGGAAATCTCAGGTTTGAGGATCAGGGCCGACCCTGAGAATCTGTATGCCCTGTTCGAGCTCGAAAAAACGTGCCCTTTGCCCTTAACGAAATTGGGTATTGAGCTCAGTAAAAGTCTAAACCTAATGTCAATGTGCTAATAACTAATCTAAAACATAAGAATAGTTTTGTAAGTGAGCCTATTTGTTGTTTGTACGGGTATACCCTATTAAAAAATATTTTACATATACATATCGGGTTTTTTTTTTTCATAAAATAACGCGTCTTTCGAAATATCAAGCCCTGACCGGTGATCCTCCCGCTCACCCAGGGCCGGCTATGTTGAGGATTGGTGCGGGGTGGGAGTTAATGTAATAGAAAATAGTGGTACATGATCTGATCTTTTGTTTCTGTATCAATAAGTATCATAATTGTGCTAGCCATAGGGCATAGGCTAGTTGCTGTTAAATGTTAATGAAACCCCTTTATGTTAAAAAAAAATACATATATTTTTTGAACGGTGATTTCTATTAAACACAATAAAACTATACAATGTAGTCGAGTTTTTGTAACAAGGGGAACTAACCTGCGAAAAATACGAAAAACCATAATGCGACACGTTTTTTTTTTTTTTAAAAGGCCAACAAACTCCTTTATTCCACAACTAGGCTAACAACAGTTAACCAAGTATTCAGTTTACATACACCAGTTAAAAGGAAACATTACAACCCCAAACATGACATGTTAAAATCCAACCAGCTACTCCATGTAATCGATTGAGCTTTTGATCTGCCCCTAATCCATAAACATGACATGTTAAAATCCAACCATAATGCGACACGTGGCACATGAGCAAATATGACTCGAGTCCGCAATGATTACGCATAAGTGTACATAATTACGCAGCTTGTATAAAAAATACGCAACATCTGTTTACAATTATTCACATACATAATTATGCAACTTATAGAAATAATTACACCTATATATAATTACGCAACTTATAGAATAATTACACTTATTTAAATAATTACGCAACTTATATCATAATTATGTAACCTATGCTAATGATTACAAACCACATGTAACTTTTTTTTTTTTTTTTGAACGGCTTGTTGGTGATGGCGGTGGAGCTCCGCTTACACCCCGGGCCAGCTTGTACTGATTACCCATCTACCCAGGATCGGAGTTCTCCCCCGGGTAGAACTCCCGCAAGTGGTAAATATGACTCCGACCGGAATCGAACCCTCAACCTCCACTTGCACCTCCATGTAGTCCCCAGGCAATTGCCAGTTGAGCTACAATTCATTGGTCAATGATTACAAACCACATGTAACGTTTTAAACAAAAAAAGTCAATCTTCAAAAAATCTAGCAAAACTATAGTTAAATTAAATAGAATAAAATGCAAGATTTTTTTATATATATATTTTTAAATAGTGTCGTAAAAAAAGTTACGAACGTTTAAAAAATTAAGGAAAATTGAAGACAATCAATATTTAAAGTAGGGCTGGCAATTCTGATACGAACACGATAACACGACACGAACCTATACGAAGTTATCATGTTTCGTGTTTGACCTTAACAAGTTTCGTGTCTAAAACAGGTCGACACGATAAGACCTTAACAGATTTCGTGTCAAAACAGGTTAAAACCCGTTAACCTGTTAAGACCCGTTAGGTACATGTTAATAATTAAAAAAATATTATACGTGGGTGTGCACATGGGGTCATCAGTCGTAGGGCTTGGGATGAATAATACACGAACACACGTGGTTCTTTTTCCATAATCCAAACCCTAATTTTTAAATCTCTCTCATAAACATCTCCATTCCCAATTCGGTTCACAACTTCCCCAATTTGGTCGTGTTGGTGTCTTAAACAGGTCGTGTTCGTGTCTTAACAGGTCGTGTTCGTGTCCTAAACAGGTCGTTTCGTGTAACCTGTTTATTAACAGGTCCATGTTTGTGTTTCGAAAATCTGACACGATAAGATTTCGTGTCGTGTTTTTGTTTACGTGTTTCGGGTTCGTGTCTTATAGTTTTCATGTCTTAATAGATCGGGTTAGGCCTGTAAACGAACCGAACGTTCATGAACTTGTTCGGCGGGAAGTTCGTTTATGTTCGTTTATTTAATAAACAAACGAACACGAACAAAAAATTTTGTTTGTTTAATTAAATGAACGAACATGAACACACCTTATGTTCGTTCATTTATGTTCATGAGCGTTCATTTATGTTCGTGAACGTTTGTTTATGCTCATTTAAATTTTAGTAAATATATAAATAGTTATATTTATATAAATATTAGGTTTGTTACTTACTTATATAAATGTAACTAATTAGTAATTGAATTTTCTAGTAATAAAAAATAAAGTTTTTAAATTTTTTTTTAGATCGTAACTAGTCACTTAATATTTATATAAAAAAACTATTTAATTTTAGTATCTATGAACCCTAATTTAGATGTGTTTTCGGATGAATTCTAATATATATTAGACTTTTTTGTTTGTGTTCACTAACGTTAAATTGTATTTGTTTATATTTGTTCAACTACGTTCATTTGTGTTCGTTTATGTTTGTTCAATCATGTTACTTTATGCTTGTTCAAATATGTTCAGTTATTATTTTTTTTATGTTCGTTTGTGTTCGTTTATGTTCGTGAACTGTTCGTTTAGCCTTTAAACGAACGAACATAAAGAACACGAATATGCCTGATTTCTTAATGAACAAACACGAACAAGAAAATGTGTTCGATTGTATGTTCGTGTTCGTTCGGTTCTTTTACAGGCTTAGATCGGGTTAACCTGTTATGCAAGCCCTAATTTAAAGGGTATATCAATTTTACCCCTCAAATACTTTTCCCACTTAAAACTTTTGCTGATATATCACCCTTTAATCTTTATCATCTTAACCTTTAATTTTCAAATCAACGGTCTAAATCCTTTGTACACGTAAAAAACTATTAATTTTTCATATGTGGAAAAATAATTACGAAAATCTTGAAGAACAAATTATTGTAAATGTTGTGAGAAATTAATGGGACATGGTTCTTAAGTGGTATAAATAAGTTCTGGGAGGGAAATACAAGGTTTGAAATTTCATAGGGCACTTTTCCTTACTTTTGGGAATTTCGTCCCAAAATTAAATTAACGAAAAGTGTTGGGTATGGTAGTGAATAATTGGGAAGTTAGAATTTAGAGGTTTTAATATGGGAAGCTCCTTTACAGGATACCATAGATTTGTGTTTGTAGTACTAGCAGGATGCTGGCGTGATGCGGCAGGGAGTGACACATCGTGACACATTGCATTGCGATACACGTTTTTGGTAGTTTTCTTATTTATTGTAGTATTATTGTGATAGATATACTTAAAAACGAAGTAATTGGGTAATCCATTTCATTGTATTGTGCATGGTTCGGTCTATTCGGTTAGTCTATTTTATGAGCCAATCGGTTTTCGGTTAATCATTTAGGTTTATTCGGTTAGATTCGCGGTATTCGTTTTGTTTCATTTAATTTCAGTTAATAGCAAAAACCAAATTTTGGCTAAAACTTTTGCTTAGAAATATATGAAATTGAGATATAAATACATAAATGAAAGTATAAATATATAAAATGGAGATATAAAATATGAAATATATGAACCGGAGTTATAAAAGCTAGAATATATGAAAACATGAATGATTCGGTTCGGCTCAATTAACTTTGGTTAAACGAGAGTACAAAAAATTGATAACCGTTTCTTGGTTAACTGGGTTTTCATTTTTCAGTTAATTCAGTTTTTGGTTGATTTCAGTTTGGTTTTGTCTATTTTTGGTTTGGTTTAGGTTAACGATTTAGTTATTGCTCACCGATATCGGTTTTGGTTAATAATCGATAGGTGCGTGCGCGATACGTCGGGAAACGCAGACATTGACACAATGTGTATTTTCGGTTGTTTAGATTGTTATTCTCAAATGAAATTGAGGTCATCAATTAGTCTATTTTGTTAACCAATCCGTTTTAGTTTATCGGTTTGGTGTATGCTATTAGATTGACGGATTTGTGTTTGATTCATTTAATTTAGATTAATAGCGAAAACCAAACTTGGGCTAAAATTTTGATTAGAAATACATGAAATTTAGGTATAAATACATGAAATGGATGTATAGATATATGAAATGGAGGTATAAATCCATAAAATGGGGGTATAAATATGAAATACATGAACTGGATGTATAAAAGCTAGAAATATATGAATATATGAAATGTTCAGTTCAGTTAATTTTGGTTAAATGAGAGTACAAAAAATTGATAAGTTTTTTTTTGTTAATTTGGGCTTCGGTTAAATCAGTTTTCAGTTAACTCAATTTTTGGTCGAATTCGGTTCGGTTTCGGTTAACGATTCGGTTATTACTCACCCTTAGACACTGTTAATCACGTTACATGTCAATTTTTTAATTAAAAACTACATCGATACTATACCCAAATTAAAGAGAATTAAATACTCGTTTATATGGTGTAATTTAAAAAAATATATTAACGTAACAAAAAGTTATGACCGTTTAAAATTCAGGGGGATGGGAGTTGGTTTTTAATAAGAGGATAAAGCGTGACTACTAACTAATTATCTATAATTTTGTTAAAGATGAGAGTTTAATTATTTGAAATTCTGTAGCTATTAAACATTATGAGATAATGACTAAGTACGTTGGGCTTTAATCACTTGTACACTAAGGTATCATCTACTTGTACCTTTTAAACCACACGTCAATACTGACAAAGACAACTATCGAAACGTCGACAAAATTGAGTAGGTAATCACGGCACTTTTGGATTTTTTAGAACATTATAGTTTATAAGATATGACAATAATACACAAAAGAATTATAAGTTTATTGTGGAGTGAGAAAAATTTAACTAATCACCCATAATTATGTTAAAACTTAGTGATTTAATTGTAATAAGATGGGGAGCTAAAATATAATTATTGTTTAAAAGACCAATTTGCTCTTATTTTAAGGGTGTATTTATCTATACTATATTATAATACATGAGGGAAGGATTCCCAAAAGTTAAGAACTTCTTCCCCCATTATTTATAAATAAACCCCTAGAATGAGGGTAAAGTGGTCTTTTAAACCATAATTATTTTTTAGTCCCTCAATCTATTACATTTAAATCCTTGACATTTAACATAATTATGGGTAATTAGTTACACTTCCCCCTCTTTAATGTATTCCTGCGATATCTTACAACCCGTAATGTTTTAAAAAAATCCGAAGGTACCATGACGATCGGCACATTTTTTTAAACGTTTCGATAGTTGTCTTTTTTAGTTTCGCCGTGCGTTCATAAAGTACAAATAGTCGATGCGTAAATGTACAATTGATTAAAGCCAACATTTGTTTTTTACCAAAGCCAGCTTTGACCATTACCTAGCTACCGTGCATTAACATTTGTTTTTTACCCAAGTTTTTTGTTTTGAACGACATTAATAAACTAAAATATTCTCTAATTTTACTTGTACAGAGTCAGTTTGTTGTGACATGTTTAATATAGTATAGATAAAACTCACAACAAACTTCCTATTAAACATGCCACAACAAACTAAACAGGATATGTGCATCTTATTTTAAAAACTTAAAACTCACAACAAACTTCCTAAATAAGTGGATGACCAATCTAAAACTAAACCCTAATGGACTACTATAAATACATAGCAAACACTCACAATTCTACATTTCTATTGCTAAACAGATTTAAAATATGGAGCCAGTTCTGAATTCACTTGATGCGAAAAAACAAGCATGCGATATTGAAAAATCTAAGGTCGGTTCTATGATAAGTTTTGTTATATCGCAATAATGAATAATTGTTTTCTTTTATTTACTTTTATGTGAATACTAACTTATTTGATTTTTCAGATTCAACACACCAATTTAAACACCCCAGTTGTCGAACAAGCTTTTGTTAGTTTTTAATTAATATTTTCGCTTATAATCTTTCATATTAACAAGTTCGTTATGTTATTATTTGGTGTTTTATTGTATAGATGATGGTGATAATAGTGTTGAAATTATTTCTTATGGTGCAATGTTCAGTCCATACAAGTCTAATCTTCAACGTCAATTTAGTAAAGAGGTAATTTTAAAATTTATTTAATCTTTTTTAAATTTTTTTATTCAATATTTGTTTTTTTATAAAATTTATTTAATCATTTTTTAACTTTTTTATTAAATTTTTGTTTTTTAAGGATCGGAAGTGTGAGAATCAAAAGAAAAGATCTAAGAGACTCTCTGAATGAAAATAGGTCGAGGTTATAAATTTAGATGATTCTGAGGACGATGAGAAAGAAGATGAATTAGATGATACTGCTGATTCGAGCACAAACAAGAAAAACAGATCAAAAAAGAAGAGAAATTAGATGAAATATATCAAGTGTTTTTATGTTTTTTTCATTTTCAGTTGTTTTTGTTTGATCTAGACTATCCCATGAATAATAAAGTTTATTTTATATTTGAAGTTTATGTTTTGTGTTATTTTATTGCACTTATAATTTACATCTCGATTGAACTAATATATTTTTGTCATTTGTTTAGTATTTTTTATTAACAAACGAATCTTTACATGTTTAAAACAATTTTTCTCTACTTTATTTATTATTAATTTTTATAACAAAACAAAACTTTGATATTTAGTAGATAGAAGATAAACTATGTTCCAAAATTTTAGGAATTATTTAATACTAATTTACGATATTAGTAGATAGATAGTAAACTATATCCCAAAATTTTAAGAATTATTTAATACTAATTTACGATATTTATTTAATACTAATTTACGATATTTAGTAGATAAATAGTAAGCTATGTCCCAAAATTTTAGGAATTATAAGTCAACTAATTAGGTCCTCCAAGTTAATTATATGGGATGAGGCATCGATGGCGAAACGTCAGGCGATAGAGGCAGTTGATCGAACATTGCAAGACATTATAGGTGTTAGGCTTCCCATGTGTAACACTCATGACATATATCCACCACAATAATGTTATCATATACAAATAAGAAAACTACCAGCAACGAGTGCCGCAATCCAAAGTGTCGCCCCCGCCGCATCGCGCGGGCACCCTACTAGTATATTAAGCGGGAAAAAGTTTTTATTTTTTGGGTATCTTAAAATGCCCCTCACTCATGCATTATAATATAGTATAGTATAGATAATTTTAAATTTAATAAATTAATTTTCGAAAAATTAATAAATAAAAAAAACTCGGGTTGAACGGGTTATGTACGGGTCAACCCACGAATATCCGGGTCGTGTTTGGGTTCCTATGCATGACGTGAGTTTCGGGTTTGGGTCGGGTTCAGGTTCATCTAAAATTTTTGGGTTTGGGTCGGATTAGACCCACCAACCCATAGATACGACCCATTTTACACCCCTTGTCTTGACTGGTCCATTTTTACGTTTTGGCATAACAAAGCAATAGATCCTCCATTCACCAATGATTTGTCTACAATTTTAGCTTCTTGAGAATGGAGAATGCCGAACAAGTAATGAAAAGGTGGTTCTTTAAGATCATGTGTCTTTTTAATATTATGGGTAGAGATCTCCTTCCTTCGACAAGCTATGAAGAAATCTAATGTTATTCTCTTCATTTATTTTTAGTATGTTATCATGTTTGATAGAGTCTATCTTCTATACTAAAGCAAAATAACTTAGCCACATGGCATGATGATGTGGACATTCTCTTAATCCAGAGAATTCAGAAGTGAGTGGCAATTTTTTCCCATTATTCTCCTTCATTCACGCGGCTTCTCAAACAAGCTCTCATCTGTTCTTTCTCCTATACGTCTCTCTTCAATCAATCATTAAAACCCTAATTTCAATTTCATATCTCTGCCTGTTTCAACGCCTTTTTTTCTCTCTGGTTCTCTAAGCATCTTAGAGATCTTCAAATTTTAGGTGTCTGATCACTGAATCTACAATCCACTAAGTTTATCTCTCCAACTTCTTGATTGCAGAAATTAGGGTTATAGTTTTTGGTTTGTTGCTTCAAGCACTTACTAGATTCTTTTTATTCAATTCGTATTATTTTAGGAGGAAAAGAATGTTTGGATTTTTTGTACGATTCTGGATTACAAGTAGGGCGTCGTGGAGGTAAGTTTCTACCGCTTTTCATTTCCTCTACTTGAGTTTATGTGCAGATTAGGTTTCATCGGAACGTGCATACGACATTCATTTTGAGAATTGGAATGGGCGAATTCGTTTATATAGGTTTTATCATAGTTTTTAAGCTGGGGTCGTTAGGTTATAATTTTGAATTACTCCTTAATTTGAGATTCCAGGATTGGGTTTTCAAGGTTGTAGTTGTTGGCTCCCTATACAACCCAGATTACGTTTGTCTTCCCTGAGTGAACACCGTTTTCCTTCAAAATTGTTGACCTTGATTATGGTTTTTATCATGATTTTGATTTTAGTTGGTAAAATTTTAGATTTGCTCTGTGTAATCTCCAGTTCTTTGGTTTCGCACTTTTCATTCTGAAACCGATTCTGTCATAACAATACCCATAATTAAACTCCCATTAAAAGGGTTATTCGTTACACTTTTTTGTATAGTTTGATTGTTATGAATTAGGTTGAATTATTTAATGTTATTTTTTTGTTAATTGAAGTATGGAAAAACCATCCATTGTCACTGACGACGGACAAGAAGCCGCCCCTCCGTATCTTTCATGACAACTTCATCAGGTAACCAATAACCGATTAGCTAGAAATTTGTTGTGTTATAGTTGTGTTATCAGTGGTAAGATTTGGTTAATGATTGACAATGTGAGTTGGTTTGACCTTATAGAGGTCATCAAGTTGTCAATGATTGGAATATAAGAAGGTTTAATCATATGGATCAACTTTTATAAACAATAAAACATCCAAAATATCATTATATGCTTGACATGCTTGGTACAATAAAACTCAAAGCAGAGAGTGCAAGTATAACTAACTAAACGTTTCAAACTGACCATATTAGGTTTAACCGCAACCCAAGTGTAGGTGTTGACATTGGTGATTTTTTTTAAGGTTGATGGTGGTTAGAAGTTATGTATATTGTTGTCTTTTTTTTTTTAATCCTGGTGCAACTTTTCAGACTCGATATTAAGGTATTGTCAGTGAATAGTGATCTCGATTTTTTTAATGTTTGTTGTAAGATGCTAAGTTGTTGACGATGATAAGATGTTTTTGTTTTTGTTTGAGTTAGAGGAAGCTTGCTCAGAGATCATAAAGAATAAACTCAGTTGACTTGCATCCGGCGGAACCCTGGTAATGATCTGTGTTTGATTTAGTAGTGTTTATGTTGATGAGTTAGTGAACTCACTTGGCTAGTTAGTTTTAAAATACAACTAAATGCGTTTTAAAAAAACATTAGACTATTGGAAAAGTTTTATGTTCTATGGAACATAATAAATCTAGATGGGTTAATAAGTTAAAAGTGCCCACTAGTTTTAAAATAAGCTTTTACAAGCCATCTGGTTGTTAAAAGACAAAATTTGAGCAAAATGCCCTCGGATGATAAATCGGGCAAACTACCTTTAATGGTAGATTAAAACTGAATCCTATATTTTGGTTAATCCTTTCGGTAAAATAAAAGTGGGAGGCGCTTTTTGGCTTAAAGTATCCTAACGGGTCGTTTTGCGTAAAATGTTATACCGAATGATAATAATGAGATGTTTAGGTTTGCCTAGTGTAACCAACCATAATTAGAGCTGTGATTGGTTGAAAGGATGAAAATATTGATAAGAAAGTAGGAGGCATGATTTAGAATGCGAAATACCTTCTAACTGGCCGGTTCGGTAAATAACTACAAACTGAACGAATGATTTATAAAGATAAAGCAGGTCATGGGTTTGAACCTATATTTACGGGGGAAAGTCCTAAACATGAAAAACTTGAAGCTGGGTCAAGTTCGGTGCAAAAATGGTGAAAATTAGGCAAGATTCCGTGCATGGGTCAAAACTGCCAGCTTTGCAAAGTTGCTGAAAACTGGTCCTCTTCACGCCAAGCGAAAGGACAAGGGTGCCCTGTTGCGTGGCACGACTGGACCCTGTTTCAGCGAATTTGTTTCTTTCATTGTTTTGATTTGTGATTTCAGTTTAACTTAAATGCTAGTTGTTTTTAGTGTTAATGATAGGCTTTCTCTAGAGAAGGAACCGAACGGAAGGACGACTAAGCTCGTGAAGACCGAACACTCCTAAACCGCCTTTTGGGGGATTATCAAATTTGCAAAAGATGAAGCGTGATTTAAACTCTATTATTTATAACAATAAACTATGTGTAATAATTCGTTATGTCAGTTCGTCTGGGTTGTCAGTTAACTCAGACATGTAAAAAAAATTTGGGACCTAATGTCACACCCCAACCGATGGCGGAAACATCGGGGCGCGGCACTAAGCGTTCAGATTGCTCATTAGATTTCATAACACTATTTGTTTTGATACAGATTAATCAAAATTTCATAAAACAGGTCTAAGTGTCAACCACATTTCACAATCCAACATAAAGTATCGAAATAACATAACGATCCAAATATTGTTCAAAATTGTCTAATTGTAACAACCCTTGGAAAAATCCATAAACAAAATCTTAAGTGTGCACAAAAAAAATTGAAAACCTGATGGTTGATGAACCAACCCGCACAAAAGTACCTTTATTATACTCGTAATTATAAACCGAATCATGTAGGGTCAAGACCCAAACATACGCGATAAACACCAGCACGAAAATCGAGAAAAACGCGTGATTGGGCGAAAAGGCGGCCGAAGACACGTGTCACAACGAGGCACCACGTGGTAGGCCTATACTAGACACGTGACAGACCTATGCCAGGTCAACCATCCCCACGACACGCGACAGGATCCCCGGGTGTAACACCCCGTGTTTCGAAAGTCAAAGTCAAAGTCAAAGTCAAGATTGACTGTTTTGACTTCTTTGTCTTGTAGATAATCTATTTATTTTATTGCTTTAGCTGTATTATGTGGAGTACTTATTAATAATCGAGGTTTGATCGCTATTTATCGCATGTTTATCGCTTATCGCATCGCAATCGCAACTCGAACTTACGTGCTTTGGTTATGATTTTATGTGTGTGTGCCTTTTATGTGTTACTTGTGCATGTTTATTATTTATGTTATGCTGTGGTGATCAATCGAAATGCAATCGCAACGCTATCGAAATCGAATCGCAAACGCTAAACGTAAGATAGTTAAGATGATTGTATGTTAGATATAGTCGTTGGGATTAAAAGTAATTTGAATAGGGAACACTATCGCATCGCTCACTCGAATCGCATCACAACACCCTACACGCGAACCGAGCTTTCTTGGCTCACATCGTAGTAGCAGAGAAAAAGGAAGTTAAGGGAGTGAAGGATGTCCCCGTTGTCCGTGAATTTCCAAGCGTATTTCCTGACGATCTTCCTGGTTTACCACCGAGTCGTGATATCGACTTTCGGATCGACCTCATTCCTGAAGACAACCCTGTGGCCAGAGCTCCTTATCGACTCGCACCGTCCGAAATGCGTGAACTATCGAGTCAGCTCCAGGAATTGCTTGACAAAGGCTTCATTCGCCCTAGCACCTCTCCGTGGGGCGCACCGGTCCTCTTCGTCAAAAAGAAGGATGGGTCGTTCTGGATGTGCATCGAATATAGGGAGTTGAATAAGATCAAGAATCGCCATCCCCTGCCTCGCATCGATGATTTATTTGACCAGCTACAAGGTGCTACATGTTTCTACAAGATCGATCTATGTTCAGGCTACCACCAACTACGCATTCAAGAGGGGGATATACCCAAAACCGCTTTTCGCACCCGATATGGCCATTATGAATTCGTTGTTATGCCTTTTGGTCTAACTAACGCACCCGCGGTTTTTATGGATCTGATGAATCGCGTGTGTAAACCTTTTCTCGACCGCTTCATCATCGTGTTCATCGATGATATCCTGATCTATTCAAAATCGAAAACCGAACACGCGCAACATCTACGTTTGGTTCTCGTGTTACTCCAAGGGAATCGACTCTATGCCAAGTTCTCCAAGTGCGAATTCTGGCTAGAGGAGGTTCAATTCCTCGGTCACATTGTCAATAGTCAAGGTATTCACGTCAACCCCGCGAAGATCGAAGCAGTTAAGAGCTGGGTTACACCTAAGAACCCGACCGAAGTCCGTTCTTTCCTCGGACTGGCGGGCTATTATCGCCAATTTATCGAAGGATTCTCTAAGATCGCCGTGCCGCTTACTTCTCTCACGCACAAGGACAAGCCTTTTGTCTGGGGAACTGGACAAGAGACTGCCTTTCAAACCCTCAAGCATATGCTTTTCAATGCTCCCGTTCTCACTCTACCCGACGGAAACGATGACTTTATTCTCTATTGTGATGCCTTGAACCTCGGTCTCGGCTGTGTTCTTATGCAACGAGACAAGGTTATCGCTTACGCGTCTCGTCAGCTCAAGATCCACGAGAAGAACTACACAACCCGCGATCTCGAGCTAGGTGCAGTTGTTTTTGCGCTGAAGATTTGGCGACACCACCTATATGGTACTAAGTGTACAATCTTCACAGATCATAGGAGCCTTCAACACATCCTCAGCCAGAAAGAACTGAATATGCGCCAACGCCGATGGGTTGAACTTCTCACGGATTACGACTGTGAGATCCGTTACCATCCTGGCAAAGCAAATGTCGTTGCCGACACCCTCAGCAGACGGAGCTATTTACATAGCTCCCATAATTTCCAAGCCCAATATGATCTTGAAAATCTTATCCGCGAAGCCCAACATGCTTGTTTTAATGAGCGCACTTTGAAGAAAGAAAGGATTCACCACGATGGAGCCCAGCTAGTGAACAAGTCGAATGGGATATTCCATTATCTGGACTGAATTTGGATCCCTAAGCGGACCGATTTATGACAGAATTTGATGGACGAAGCCCACAAATCTCGATATTCTATTCATCCCGGTGCCGATAAGATGTACCAGGACCTTCGCTACAAGTACTGGTGGCCGGGCATGAAAAGGGATATCGCTCTATACGTTGGGAAGTGCCTGACTTGCTCGAAAGTCAAGGCTGAACATCAAAGACCCTCTGGCTTGCTTGAGCAACCCCCAATCCCTATGTGGAAGTGGGAAAGCATAGCTATGGACTTTATAACGAAACTTCCGCGCACACCATCAAGTCACAACAGCATCTGGGTTGTCGTTGACCGTTTGACTAAATCTACCCATTTTCTGCCGATACGAGAAGACTATAAGGTAGAACGATTATCCCGAATCTACACCGATGAGATCATTTGTCGACATGGGACACCTCGCGACATCATCTATAACCGTGATGCTCGGTTTACCTCGCGTATTTGGGAAACGTTCCAATCTGCTCTCGGTACTACGCTTAATCTAAGTACCGCTTTTCATCCCCAAACCGACGGTCAGATTGAGAGAACGATTCGTACCCTTAAAGACATGCTCCGTTCGTGTGTCATAGATTTCGGTGGTAATTGGGACGCATACTTACCTTTAGTCGAATTCTCATACAACAACAGTTATCATTCCAGCATTCAAATGGCACCATTTGAGGCTTTATATGGAAGAAGATATTGATCGCCTATTGTATGGCACGAGATCGGGCACTCGCAATTAACCGGTCCTGAGCTATTGCAAGAAACGACTGACAAAATCCTCCAGATTCGAGACAATCTACTGAAAGCTCGGAGTCGTTAGAAAAGTTACGCCGATAGACAATGCAAGCCCCTTGAATTTGACGTTGGTGACTATGTACTCCTAAAGGTTTCACCTTGGAAGGGTGTGGTCCGATTTGGTAAGAAAGGAAAGCTCGCGCCTCGATACGGTGGACCTTTTAAGATTCTGGAAAGAATTGGCAAAGTGGCCTACAGACTCGAACTACCGGAGGAACTTAGCAATGTTCACCCGACTTTCCACGTCTCAAACCTCAGAAAGTGCCTGGCTGAGCATGATTTGCACGTTCCATTAGAAGATCTACAATTGAACGAAACATTACACTTTGTGGAAAAGCCTGTCGAGATCATGGATCGACAAACCAAGCAGCTCAGACGCTCACGCATTCCCATTGTGAAGGTTCGCTGGGATGGAAAACGAGGCGCAGAGTTCACTTGGGAACTCGAAAGTGATATGAAGGCGAAGTACCCGCAGTTATTTGTTACGGCTTCGACCAAATTTCGGGACGAAATTCCCTTAAGAAGGGGAGGCTGTAACACCCCGTGTTTTGAAAGTCAAAGTCAAAGTCAAGATTGACTATTTTGACTTCTTTGACTTGTAGATAATCTATTTATTTTATTTCTTTAGCTGTATTATGTGGAGTACTTATTAATAATCGAGGTTTGATCGCTACTTATCGCATGTTTATCGCTTATCGCATCGCAATTCGAACTTACGCGCTTTGGTTATGATTTTATGTTTGTGTTCCTTTTATGTGTTACTTGTGCATGTTTATTATTTATGTTATGCTATGGTGATCAATCAAAACGCAATCGCAACGCTATCGCAATCGAATCGCAAACGCTAAACGTAAGATAGTTAGGATGATTGTATGTTAGATATAGTAGTTGGGATTAAAAGTAATTTGAACAGGGAACACTATCGCATCGCTCACTCGAATCACATCGCAACACCCTACACGCGAACTGAAACGACAAACTCATCGCACCGAGCACTCGAACCAAGTGGCTAGCTGACCGAGCTGCCACCCGATCGGGCTGCCACCCGATCGAGGTGCCACTCGACCGAGCTGGTGTAACAAACCTCATTAAAAGTCCTATTTATTTTATTATTTTATCCAATAGGAAACGCTAATTGTGACACCCAAGTGATTCTACACAAACCCTAAAATTTTCAGAACAATCAGAATCAGGATCAGGGCCCCTAAAACTCAAGGGGGGTATTTCCTACTTAACGATTATCTTTATATCTCGTTGTCAAATTCGAATTTACGAAATCCGTCAAGTCAGCAAGGCTAGTCCAGAACGTGGCTACCCTAGGGTGATTTCGTGTCCCTTGCGCACCGTAAGGGATTAGGCTTACGGTGCGCAAGCCTGGTCAAAATTTGGGTATAAATAGCAGGCATTGGCACTTGATTCCTGGCGTTCGTTCGACGATCAAATTCAAATTGTACGCAGAGATATCATCCAAATACTCTAAAAACACGCACGAATCACTAATTAGTATAGCGGGGTGCTGTTACGATACAGGGTATTAACTCGATCGCTGCTACGATTCAATGTCCGATCGATTGAAACTATTCGATGGATGTTTTAGTACTATCCTTTGTCATTCGTCATGATTCCGACAGGATGTTTGAGTACCACCCGAATTCAGGGAATACTCTGTCATTCGTTGTGAATCCGATGGATGTTTAAGTGATTGCACTTTGTCATTCGTTGTGAGGGTTTTAATCTCGTGAGTTATCGTAAATGCTGTATTAAGTTACCTACCTAATTCGTGTACACTAGGTTACAAGGCTAATCAATAGGATAAGCTCTGCCTGTATCTGCATTCTATCGAGGCTTATCTGTAGACTAAACTTTGCCCGTATGAATCTGCATGCTTATAATGTGAGTCATTCTCTTTTTATCAAAGTACTTTATAAATTCTTAAATATTTTCAAAAGTTATAATCACAGTGATTAAGTTTATGTAATCACCAAATTACAGCCGGTATGTGGGGTATTGTGCACATTACTACTGTTTTTATCACTTTAGGTGAGCGAACCTAATTAGTGATACTCGTCATTATTGGGTGAATGGACTCAATAGTGATATGACCACAGTCACGAAATGAGTCGATGACAAATACTGTGGGTAGTTGGTTGATATCTGAAACATTGTAATCTCTCTTAATACTGTAAATTATACCAAACGTGTCGGTTTAGCAAAATGAATGAACCCACTCAATATTTCCCGCTGACAAAACCTTTTTAAACACGTGTTTCAGGTAATTACAGTAGATTGGAGTAAGAGATAAATACGGCACTGAAAGGCTTCAAGAAGTGGCTTATTTTATTAATTAAATCAAATTAAGAAATATTGTTTTATGTAAATTGGGTTTATCCCTTATTAAAGCTACCATTGTAAAACATGGCTTTATCCCATCTATTAAATAAATAAAATCCGGTGTTTTCTAAACTCTGATATTTTTCCTAACTCACGGTCCTGATGAAATTTCCGCTGCAACGTTTTCAAAATAATCACCGGTACCACTGGGCTGTTCGCAACTCCCGATTCCGTCCAGGGGGGTCGGGGGCCATGACAGCTGGCACCCAGGCGGGTTACCACCCGACCGATCAACCTCTTTTCCCCCTTTCCTTTTCGGGAAACCCTATAAATACCCATTAATTTCCACTTTGGGAAAGTTCAGCTCTCTCTTTCTCTCCACTCGTTCCAGCCTCACCTTTTCTTCGATTTCTCGCGATTCCGGTAAGATCTCAACCTAAATCTTGTACTTTCTTGATCTACACGCACTCCTACACCTTTCTATCTTTTGAATCTTAACTTTTAACCATGAAATCACTAGATTTGAGGTGTTCTAGGATGATGTCATCATGGGTTCTTAGGAACTTCATGTTTTGGCTTCAATCCACCAAGAACAACTTGAATCTGAATGATTTCCACACAAATAAACAAAGATCTAGCATAGATCTGATCATACTCGCGGTAAAAAGGATTGAAAGATGGTTTTTCTAACTTTCTTTCAACTCTTTTACACTCAATGCACTCAAAACCGATAGAATCAGAGCTTGTTCTGACCTTCTACTCTTTCTTGTTGATGTGTTGGTTCAAGATCTAAATTCTATCCACGAGACCACCAATTTCGGGTTAACCAGGAACGACCGTCTTGAACCAGTTAGCTGGGTGAACTTGGGTGATTCCTGTTCGACCAGGTCACTAGGGTCAAGATGGGGTTCTGTTAATTGGCACGTTGTCACACCGTCTCGACAAAACTACAAACTACCAAAACAACCAAGGAAGAAGACAACCAGGTCATCTGGGATGGACTGCCGTCTGATCGGATTGCCGTCCGATCGGATAGCCACCCGCCCGGACTGCGACCCGATCGGACTACACCTTGAGACCCACACTCAACTTTTATTTTCAAACTTTGAAGGATTGAACATTGAACGAAATGCTTTCCGATTGGATTACCACTCGACCATGTGATGTTCTGACTTTAACATTTAAACAATTTTCAACATGTTCAATACACAAGATTGCCACCCGATCGGATTGTCATCCGACCGAGTGACCGTCCTGCGGTAAACTTGTTCTCAACCTGAGAAGCCTCGCCAATTGGGTTGCTGTCCGATCGAACTGTCATTCGATCAACCGACCTGTCGTTCGATCGACCGACCTGAAAGGTAGAGATACTTCTCTGTTTTCAAAATGCTACAACGAAAACTTCAAAGTCAAACCATCATACACAAACACATCCATCCCAAACAAGGTAACAATCCACTCGCATGGTCATCCGACCGGATGACCATTTGAGCGGGTTGTCATCCGAGCGACCGGCCATCTGACCGGATTGCTGTTCGACTCACTGAAACTTTGTTCATTTTACGTGCCGCTTATCGGTTATACTATCATACTGTTCAGGCTAAACTCGCTCTAAGCGCTCCCTTCAATCCATCATCGCTGTGAGTATACTCGAACCCTTTTTGCTTTACGCACTTTTGGGTGTTACATACGTTATTTATTCTAAATCACATTGAACACACTACGCAATACTTTAACGCTAACCGTTACCGCATGTTATACGTGACTAAATGAATGCTTGTTTGTTATGTTTACACATGGAATACTGTCTACCTGCCTTAGCAACGGTAGTACTATTAGTTTGGACTCAGCACCTATTCACTCAGGGGTTGTTAAGGACAATTAGTTACATGGCTCACAATGGTGAGTGTGTATCGCGAACTGCCTTGGGCAGTCGACCCGTAGTCATTGGTATCGATAGGTTCATGTCGATAACTAACATGCCTCATTTCACTTTGTGTACATGCTGGTTATGCGTAAACTGTCACACCCCGATATTTCCACGTATTACCGGTGGGCCCGGTGGGGAGTATCGTGACGTAGTTGATATCATCATAGTTAAACAACAAAATTTAAATGCATAGCGGAAGCAAAAAGATGAATCACATTACAAACCGAATAAATAGTAGTATCAAAGTATTACAAACTGACTGTAAAGGAGTCACAGGTGGATCAAAAGATAAAAGATCATTGTTCAACAGAATTTAACATCTAGAGCTTCCAGGACTTGATTAATGATGCCAGGAGTAGCCAGCCTATTTCGTCTAGTACCTGCACTTAGCCTTTTTGGAAAATACGTCAGTTTACACTGGTAAATACAATTAACTGACTCATTTTGAAAAGGGTTTAAGAAAATTAGTTTGAATGCACACGACACAAAATATCTTTTATAACATGGGACAATTATTTAAAAATAATCTTGTATACAGTTTTACTTATTTGTCGTCCGTCAGGGCCGGTTAGAAGGACTAGATTAACTGACACGCCACAGGTATAATGCCCACAAGGTTGATTCCTCTAAGTGGATTACCAGTTTTTACATAATGCAACTGTCAGGTGTATGCCTACACCCCGTGCTTAGGTCGTGGCCATTTCATGAATGATGCCAAGGATATCCGGGACATGGTCATTTAACCACCAAAGGCCATACACCAAATAATACAGATTAAAACGGGTTATGTAAATACATTAATCACAATCCGATTTAAATGACTACACACCCGACCAAGTGGTATTATTATAATACCGTATCCCAAGCCCGTATAGGAAAAATAAGTTAAGAGTATTTACCTGAGTAAGTATTTATCACAAACAACGGATGCAAGTAGCTTTTACCGGGCTCCTAATCTGGAACGAAGGTTTTAATAACCTATTAGATTCCTAACGGGTCTTAATTAAGTCTAAACTTAGACCGGTTAGTTTTAAAGGAATATATACGGTTCAAACGCACGATTAAGCGAAGACCAGATTAGAATGTGGTTTAGACCCGACAAGTTTGTATACTTGTATAATATGGGTAAACTAAACACATTCTAGATTTTGAGATAAAAATGATAAGGTTTGACCCGTTTCGGCTAATTTATGCAAACTAGTTACATAAACCGTACCGAACGCAAATAATGCGTAACGGGTAACCAAATGAGTCATTGTAACAACTCTCATCAAAAGTCCTAATTATTACTTTAATTGTCCAATAGGAAACCCTAATTAAGAAACCCAAGTGATTCTGCATAAACCCTACAATTTTCAGAACAATCGGAATCAGGATCAGGGCCCCCTAAAACTCAGTGGGGGGGGGGGGGGTAAACCCTAGTTGATAATATCCAAACAGTTTTACGTGTATAACGAATTTGCATGCGAGACCAACTCAGCTAAGCTACCTGTACACAAGGCTACCCTATGGTAGTAGGGTGTCCCTCGCGCCACGCGAGGGCGCGGTTTTTCAAGTATAAATATAGGGGTCTGTTACTTGCAATTGTGCATTAGTTCGACGTTCAAAGTCATTTCGTACACTGAGATATTGTAGGAATAGTCCTAAAACACACACAATTCACGAAGTGCTGCCGCAATAACAGGGTAATAACTCGATCGCTGCTACGATTCAATGTCCGATCGATTAAAACTATCCAATGGATGTTTAGTGCTGCCCACATTAGGGTTATGCTTTGTCATTCCTCGTGAATTCGATGGATTTTTAAGTATCGCACTTTGTCATTCGTTGTGAGGGTTTTAATCTCGTGAGTTATCGTAAATGCTGTATTAGTTACAGACCTAGTTTGTGTGCATTGATATTTAATTAGGTTACAAGGCTAATCAGTAGACTAGATTCTGCTCGTATTAAATCTGCAATGTGAGTCATTCTCTTTTTATCAAATTTGTTCACAAATGCATGTTTATTTTCAAAGTTATAATTACAGGGATTAAGTCTTTGTAATCACCAAATTACAGCCAGTATGTGGGGTTTTGTATACATTACTTGATAACCTTCACCATTGGACAACGGGGTAGCCAAGGGGTGATATGACCATAGTCACAGACACCATTAGACAATGAGGTTACCAATGGATGGTCGAGTGACAAATACTGTGGGTAGTTGGTTGATATATGGAAACATTGTAATCGCTCTTAATACTGTAAATTATAACAACGTGTCGTTTTAGTAAAAAGAATGATTCACCAGTATTTCCCTGCTGACAAAACCTTTTTCAAACATGTTTCAGGTGATCTATTGTGATCCAGGAAAAGTTCCATGAAGCACTACAAGCTTAAGGAAGTGGCTCAATTTAAAATAAAGAAACATGTTTAGTAAAATAAAGATTTCTCAGTGAAATCATATGATTGTAAATTATCGGGTTTTATTCCGAATTGTGAAATAAAATAATCGGGAAATTTACTTTTTTAAAAAGATCCTGTTAAAATCTTCCGCTGTTAACTCAATTAAATAAATACCACGGGATTTCTGTCCAGCGGCACCTGGACCGGGTTAAACCGGGTCGGGGGCCGTGACAGAAAAAGGTGGTATCAGAGCCACTGAGTTAAGCTAATTAGGTATTTAGAAATAATTAATTTTCCTGATTGTCAATTGTGATTATGTGTTTTATTAACTGACTATTTGTTAGTTACAGTATGGGTAAGCAAAAGCTTTCGAATATCTATCTTAAATTAGATAGTTCGCAAAAAGAGAAGGGAAGTTCATCCCAATCCTCAAGATACTCAGTACATACTGAGGAGGGAATATTTGTTCGTAAAGCCCATTATGAGGAACCACTTTCTCCTAATAAAAGAAGTTTGATTATTAGGAAAAGCCAAGAGAAAATAAATTCAAAAGAAATGAAAGTTAATCAGGAAATTCAGAAACTCGGTAGTAACCCACCATGGGAAGACAAGTTAGATGAAAAATGGGCAGATCTCTATATGCTAGCTACTGTAGCAGTAAATGCAAATCTTTAAAATACTTTGAACCAGTATTAGCACTCTTATCACCTACAAGCCAGAAACTTTACCCAGTAAATAAATAAATTACAATAAACTCTAGTGTGTTTTATTTGTCAGTTGTCCTTTGTATTAAATTAGCTACACGGTATGCAATAATACTTGAATGTTATCTGTGAAATTTTGTTATAAAATTTTAACTTAGTATTTAGCATATATGCTAAACAACATGAATGAGTTATTTGGAGCCCTAGAGAATCTCAACCTCTACCCTGTAAACATAGAAGTTTCCAAAGATTTTACGGGTTACTTTGCTGATGTGGAACAACCTATGGAATTTTGTGCTCCACCTCTAGAGAAACCAAAGCCTAAGAAAAGGAGAAGATTGGTAGGTTAGAGACGTGTACGCAGGAGGAAACCCGCAACTAGGAGAGTTCCCAAAATAGAAAATCCCATGGATAAAGGAAAAGGAATCAAGGTTGAGGAAAATACTAAACAAATAGAAAGAGAAATTGGGGAAAGTTCAAGGCAAGTCGAGGAGTTGCCATTACAAGAAGAGTTGGATCAGATATTGGCGAGCTGTGATATCGTTAGACCTATTAATACCAACCTTTACCCTTATCCTGCCGAAACTCAAATTCCAATAAATTTGGAACCAGTCATCCCAGAACCTTTAATCCATACTCAACCTTTAGGAATGGACGAGTGGTGGACAAATGATTGGCAGTTTCAAAACCTACTTAATAATCCTTATACGTTTTTCCTTCAGTTTGACCCAGAACCCATACCAAATCCACCGATGAGTAATGAGAATATGGCTGAACTCCGCCATTTTGGCGAAGAGCTGATGGATGTTAGGAATAGGATCCGGGAAATAGGAGGACAAATCTCCTGGAAATACGATGAGAGAGAACATCGTTTTTGAAATGCCAGTGGATTAGGGATAATGTGGTTGTGAAGTTATGATTGTATAATAATATAATAATAATCAAAATAAAACGTGTAAAATAAATAATAAAACTTGTGTAACATAATCAGTGTGTAAGGAGGCATAATATATATATAAAAAGGGAATCGAAAAATCGATAATTTTTTATATATATATTTGTTGTGAAATGTGGGTGATTGTTTTGTGTATAATTGTTATTTATTCTATGCTAGTAAATTATATATATTAATTATCAGATGGAAAACGCTAATAATGAACCAGTTAATGTGGTTAACCAATCTGAGCATCACCATGAAGAGCAATTTATGACTAAGCAAGATATAGAAAATATCGTTACTCAAGGGATAGCCAATGCTATTCCAGCAATTCTTGCTGCAGCTAGAAATCAAGCTGAACCTCAACAAATCGTTCCTAGCCAACGTACTTCTGAAGATAACTTCAGTAATAGCGTAAATGGAGGTGATAATCATACTAATAACAATAACGGTCCAAGGCAGGCTCCACTTCCTAAGAAAATGAAAGCTGCAACACCTGGTTGCACTTACAAAGAATTTCTTGCTTGTAAACCATCTGAGTTTGCAGGCAATGAAGGAGCGACTGCGGCACTACGTTGGTTAGAGAAAACTGAGGCAGTAATTGCAATAAGTAAATGTGCCGAGAAAGACAAAGTGATGTACACATCACATTTGTTTAAAGAAGGGGAACTAGAATGGTGGAACACGGTACTTCAAGCCAAAGGAAGAAATGTGGCTTACGCCATGAACTGGGAAGAATTTAAAAGTTTGATGGAGAGAAAATTCTGTCCTGAGTATGAAAAGGAACAAATGGCGAATAAGTTCCTAAACCATCGGATGATGGGTGTAGACTGTCGAGGATATACTTCGACATTATTTGAATATGCTAGAGTGGTACCAATCCTGGCTTCGCCAGAACCAGTACTCATTTCTCGCTATATTTGGGGATTAATTAGCGAAATCCGCAATATCGTTAAAGCTGCGAGACCGCGTACTATTGACGATGCGGTAGAATTAGCTAACACCCTAACTGACGAGCTGGTACGCACAAGAGATGAAAATAGGAAAAAGGAACTGGCTCAGAACATTACGCAAGGAGTTCGTATGGGTAATAGTAGTAACTTCAAGAGAAGAGGAACAGGGCAATCCTCAATTCCGCCGTTCTGCAGGAATTGCAAAAAGAAACATTATGGAAGATGCAATATAACCTGCAACTTTTGCAAAATGGTAGGACATCGTGAAGAAGACTGCAGAAAGAAAACAAGAATCTGCTTTAACTTTGGAGAAACAGGACATTTCAAAACAGAATGTCCTAAATTGGTCAAACCAGCAGACAACAAAGCCAAGATGGCCGACAGAGCTACTAAAAAGAATGTCAGAGCATTCCAGCTAACCATTCAAGAAGCAGAACTCATTCCAGATGTGAAAGCTGGTACATTCTTTGTTCACAACATGTATGCAAAAGTATTATTTGACTCTGGTGCAAACCAAAGTTTTATCAATACTTTATTCTGCCAAGCTCTTAATTTACCTTTGACCAACCTTAGGCAGATTTTTACAGTCGAAACAGCAGATGGAAATTCTGTTAGCATAAATAAGGTTTTGCAAAAAGGAATTATAGAACTTTTAGGTCATAAATTTTCTGCAAACCTACTACCTATGAAATTAGCCGAATTCGATGTTGTGTTAGGAATGGATTGGTTAGTAGCCAACCATGCTCGAATTCTTTGTGATAAGAATTCCATAGAAATTCAGGCACCCACCAGAGAAGTAATCATGATTATAGGAAATAAGCCACATAAACCCATGAAGTTCATTTCAGTAATGAAAGTTGCTAGTTATGAACGAAAGCAAGGAATAGTGTATATGATTTCTGTAATCATTAACACTAAGGATAAGGAACTTAAGGACATTCCTGTAGTCTCAGAATACCCAGATGTATTTCTGAAAGAACTCCCGGGATTACCACCCGACAGAGAAGTAGAATTTAGAATTCATCTAATTCCTGGAACTACGCCGATAGCCAAAGCACCTTATCAATTAGCACCCACCGAAATGTTAGAACTGAAAAAGCAATTTGATGAATTACTAAATAAAGGATTCATACAACCTAGTTCATCCCCTTGGGAAGTACCAGTGTTGTTTGTAAAGAAAAAGGACGGGTCAATGCGAATGTGTATCGATTATAGGGAATTAAATAAGATTACAATTAAGAATCGATACCCATTACCTAGGATTGATGATCTGTTTGATCAACTTCAAGGAGCTAGATATTTTTCTAAAATAGATTTACGTTCCGGATATCATCAATTGAAGGTACAAGAAGAAGACATACCTAAAACTGCTTTCAGAACTAGGTATGGTCATTACGAGTTTACAGTCATGCCTTTCGGATTAACGAATGCGCCTGCAGCATTCATGGACATGATGAACAGAATCTGTAAACCGTACTTGGATAAATTTGTAATTGTCTTCATAGATGATATACTTATTTATTCCAAAAGTCAGGAAGAACACTGTCAGCACTTGCATGCACTCTTAAATTTGTTAAGAAGGGAGAAGCTTTACGCCAAATTCTCAAAATGTGAATTTTGGCTGCAAGAAGTACAATTTTTAGGACACATGGTGAACCATGAGGGTATTCACGTAGATCCTGCTAAAATAGAAGCAATCACCAAATGGAAGGTTCCGCAATCAGCAATGGAAATTAGAAGTTTTATAGGATTAGATGGTTACTATAGACAGTTTATTAAGGATTTTTCCAAAATAGCAGTACCATTAACTAAGCTAACCTGTAAAGCGGTTAAGTTTGAATGGGGACCTAAACAAGAAGAAGCCTTTAGGATTTTGAAGCAAAAGTTAACAAATGCCCCAATCTTAGCCTTGCCAGAAGGAACTGAAGATTTTGAAGTTTACTGTGAAGCTTCAAAACTAGGATTTGGATGTGTGCTAATGCAACGCAAGAAGGTAATTGCGCATGCATCAAGACAATTGAAAAAGCACGAGGAAAATTATACAACTCATGATTTAGAGTTAGGAGCCATAATTTTTGCCCTTTAAATTTGGAGACATTATCTGTACGGAAGTAAGTTTACTATCTATTCAGATCATAAAAGCTTAAGATACATCTTTGGGCAAAAAAAATTAAACATGAGACAGAGAAGATGGATGGAAATTCTAAGCGACTACGACTGTGATATCCAATATCACGAATGAAAGGCAAATGTAGTTGCAGATGCCTTAAGTCGTAAGTATCATGAGAAACAACGATGGGTTCGTGCTCTTAGATTAAATCTACAGTTAGATTTAATGGAACAACTGAAGAATATTCAAGAAACAACAATCAAGAATGATGCTGAAGGAATGAAGGGACGAGAATAAAAGAATTAGAACAAGGACGTGATGGAATTTGGAGATTCCATAAGAAAAGGATTTGGGTACCTAAGCAAGGAGATTTAAGAGATAAGATTTTAGAAGAAGCTCATAAATCTAGGTATACCATGCACCCAGGAAACAATAAAATGTACCAAGATTTAAGAAATAATTTCTGGTGGATAGGAATGAAAAAGGACATAGCTAGATATGTTTCTAAGTATCTTACTTGTTCACAAGTTAAGGCAGAACACCAGAAACCTTCAGGTCTACTACAACAATTAGAAATGCCTATATGGAAATGGGAACTCATAACAATGGACTTTGTTACTAAGTTACCCAAAACCAGAAAAGGTAATGATGCAATTTGGGTAATCGTGGATCGATTAACCAAGTCAGCTCATTTTCTACCCATGAAAGAAACCTTTAGCATGGAAAGGTTAGCCAAGTTGTATGTAGATGAAGTAGTATCTTTACATGGAGTTCCACTCTCCATTGTATCGGATAGAGATAGTCGTTTCACTTCTCATTTCTGGACAAGTTTCCAGGAAGCAATGGGAACTCGATTAAATTTGAGTACTGCGTATCATCCACAAACAGATGGGCAAAGTGAAAGGACGATACAAACTCTAGAAGACATGTTTTGAGCATGTGTGATAGATTTTGGTGGAAATTGGGACGGTCACTTACCTTTAATTGAATTCTCCTATAACAATAGTTATCATTCAAGCATTAAAGCTGCCCCATTCGAAGCACTGTACGGACGAAAGTGCAGAACTCCAGTTTGTTGGGCAAAAATAGGAGAAAGTCAATTATCAGGTCCTGAAATAGTACAAGAAACCACCGATAAGATCACTCAAATCAAGGAAAGGTTAAAGATGGCTCGAGATCGCCAGAAAAGTTATGCTGACAATCGACGCAAACCATTAGAATTCCAAGTTGGAGACAGAGTACTGTTGAAAGTTTCTCCTTGGAAAGGAGTTGTTAGATTCGGTAAGAAAGGAAAGCTAAGTCCAAGGTACGTAGGACCATTTCCAGTAATCCAACGTATAGGACCAGTTGCTTATCGTTTACAACTACCAGAAGAACTAGCCGGAGTACATGATGTATTTTATGTATCCAATCTCAAGAAATGTCTATCTGACGAGTCCCTGGTAGTACCTTTTCAAGATATAGAGGTAAATGAAAAGTTAAAGTTTGTTGAGAAGCCATTGCAAATAGAAGATAGAAAGATCAAGTTTCTCAAGCACAAGCGACTAGTACTGGTCAAAGTTAAGTGGGATTCAAAGAGAGGATCTAAATACACTTGGGAGCTGGAATCAGAAATGAAGCGGAAATATCCTCACTTGTTCCAGGAAAACTCGAGGACAAGATTTTTATTAAGGTGGAGAGGATGTAACAACTCTCATCAAAAGTCCTAATTATTACTTTAATTGTCCAATAGGAAACCCTAATTAAGAAACCCAAGTGATTCTGCAAAAACCCTAAAATTTTCGGAACAATCAGAATCAGGATCAGGGCCCCTAAAACTCAGGGGGGGGGGGTAAACCCTAGTTGATAATATCCAAACAGTTTTACGTGTATAACGAATTTTCATGCGAGACCAACTCAGCTAAGCTACCTGTACACAAGGCTACCCTATGGTAGTAGGGTGTCCCTCGCGCCACGCGAGAAGTCCTCACGCCATGCGAGGGCGCGGTTTTTCAAGTATAAATATAGGGGTCTGTTACTTGGAATTGTGCGTTAGTTCGACGTTCAAAGTCATTTCGTACACTGAGATATTGTAGGAATAGTCCTAAAACACACACAATTCACGAAGTGCTGCCGCAATAACAGGGAAATAACTCGATCGCTGCTATGATTCAATGTCCGATCGATTAAAACTATCCATTGGATGTTTAAGTGCTGCCCACATTAGGGTTATGCTTTGTCATTCGTCATGAATTCGATGGATGTTTAAGTATTGCACTTTGTCATTCGTTGTGAGGGTTTCAATCTCGTGAGTTATCGTAAATGCTGTATTAGTTACTAACCTAGTTTGTGTACATTGATATTTAATTAGGTTACAAGGCTAATCAGTAGACTAGATTCTGCTCGTATTAAATCTGCAATGTGAGTCATTCTCTTTTTATCAAATTTGTTCACAAAAGCATGTTTATTTTCAAAGTTATAAATACAGGGATTAAGTCTTTGTAATCACCAAATTACAGCTAGTATGTGGGGTTTTGTATACATTACTTGATAACCTTCACCATTGGACAATGGGGTAGCCAAGGGGTGATATGACCATAGTCACAGACACCATTGGACAATGAGGTTACCAATGGATGGTCGAGTGACAAATACTGTGGGTAGTTGGTTGATATATGGAAACATTGTAATCGCTCTTAATACTGTAAATTATAACAACGTGTCGTTTTAGTAAAAAGAATGATTCACCAGTATTTCCCTGCTGACAAAACCTTTTTCAAACATGTTTCAGGTGATCTATTGTGATCCAGGAAAAGTGCCATGAAGCACTACAAGCTTAAGGAAGTGACTCAATATAAAATAAAGAAACATGTTTAGTAAAATAAAGATATCTCAGTGAAATCATATGATTGTAAATTATCGGGTTTTATTCCGAAATGTGAAATAAAAATAATCTGGAAATTTCATTTTTAAAAAGATCATGTTAAAATCTTCCGCTGTTAACTCAATTAAATAAATACCACGGGATTTCTGTCACGCGGCTCCTAGACCGGGTCAAACCGGGTCGGGGGCCATGACAGTCATAAACAGGTTTCCTAAGTTAATATGCCTTAAACATGTTGTGATATCAGCAAGATACCTTCCAATATGCCCAAAACGAATTTAAACTCAAATTATGTCCTGTAGGGGTATTTTGGTTATTTTAAAGCTTATAAAAGAGTATAAATACTAATCTGAGTTTCAGGTCTGATATAATCAGTAAAAATATTTATTTTTTTAAGTCATAACAGTAGGGTATGGCATATATGTGAAATTTACCTTTTATAACCAAACTATGCACCGTAGGGGCATTTTGGTAATTTCACATAAGCTTTAAAGATCAAAATTTGAAATCTGAGTTTAAAACTTTTCCTTACTGTTAAAATATAAAAATTTGCTTAAAACATCAGTAGGTATAAAGTCGTATATGAGAAAAATGGTTTTAATACATACTATGCGTTTTAAACGCGTAAAAAGACGGTTTTAAGCGATTTCCGGGTTTTTAAAGAAAAGCTTATATTTTTATCATTTCAGAAGACTCAAAATATTTTATTTATTATATAAAATCAGTAGCAAAAGGATTGGTATCAAAATATTATGTAAAACTCATTTTATAGGCCAAACGGGCAATACCGACACGAATTTAAACTCAAATTATGTCATGTAGGGGTATTTTGGTTATTTTAAAGATTATAAAAGAGTATAAATACTAATATGAGTTTCAAGTCTGATATAATCAGTAAAAATATTTATTTTTTTAAGTCATAACAGTAGGGTATGGCATATATGTGAAATTTACCTTTTATAACAAAACTATGCACCGTAGGGGCATTTTGGTAATTTCACATAAGCTTTAAAGATCAAAATTTGAAATCTGAGTTTAAAACTTTTCCTTACTGTTAAAATATAAAAATTTGCTTAAAACATCAGTAGGTATAAAGTCTTATATGAGAAAAATGGTTATAATACATACTATGCGTTTTAAACGCGTAAAAAGACGGTTTTAAGCGATTTCCGGGTTTTTAAAGAAAATCTTATATTTTTATCATTTCAGAAGACTCAAAATATTTTATTTATTATATAAAATCAGTAGCAAAAGGATTGGTATCAAAATATTATGTAAAACTCATTTTATAGGCCAAACGGGCAATACCGACACTTACCGAATCAAGGTTATAACCCTATGTTATGCTCAGCCTAAAAATAAATAAAAATATTCAAAAATCCCAAAATATTATTTTACATCAGTGGGTAAAAATTTTGGTATTAAAATTGGGTTTAGATAGGCTTTATGCTAATTACGCCGTTTAATTAATAAAAACGCTTTCTAATTACGCTATTGAGCATAACTCTTAATCTAGACCTCCAACTGATGTGAAAATTTAGGGACATGTTTATAAATCAGTAATAAATATTATTTTCCTCTCACATTTTCAAAATTCTTGTTTTAAGGTCAAAAGGGCATTATGGTCAATATTTAGGCATATAACGGAAACATGCATATGAATCGGATAACTAATGAACCAAGTTGTATAACCTCAGAGGGTTACACTGATCTATAACCTGGTCCTAATAGAGCTTTAAGGCATGTCTAAACTATGCTACATTGGGTCAGAACTGAAAGTCAAAGCAAAAGTCTACTTTTGCGACTTTCGGTGCCGAACCGAGCTTAAACTGAAAATTGTCGGGTTGAACATGTTGAGACATGTTCTTACATTAATTACCAAGTTATATGAGTGATAAAACAGGTTGCATGGCTTCTACATTGCTAATTATGTGTTTATTTGAAAATTAGCTTTCTGTTGACTTTTTATAATCAAGTTTGACCCGACAATTGACCTAGTTAGAGTGGGAATCAGAGAGTTCCCTTTTAAGGGTTTATAACCCACATAATTACCAACTCATAGGTACTCTCAATTTGAGATTTGACTGGACAATTTATGATTAATCACGAAGTCAAACCTAAATTACGACGGGTTTGACTTTAGGCTATTAAACTAATAAAACTGAATTAAGAGAGGTCAAGGACACTTACTGAAGTCCTATGCATGACTAATGATCTCTAGGAATTGGTCTTGAGCTCCAGGAATCTCCAGAACAAGTGCTATGAAAGTTTCCAAGTGAAGTGCTCAATTTTGCAACATGGAAGTTCTTATATAGGGAATTTTGATGCAACTAGATCATGCCAAGCAAGTCTACAGGTGTTATATGATGCTTACAAGTGCCCCTATTGCATGAAATACCATTGGGGCAACCCATGGTATGTAAAACAAGGCCCTTAAGTCGGTTAAACAGGTTGCACAGGCACCTGTCAACAATTTCTGTCGCTGGCATGCTTAGGCGGCCCGCGTAAGACTCCCCATATGTCTTACGCGGCCTGTATGAGGGTCCAGAACATGTTAAACAAGTTTCAGCTTTTGCACTTTAGGTCCCTGGTCCTTATAAACGTGGTTTTAACTTTATTTCTTGCATTTTTAACCCTCCAAGTTAGCTTTTAAGGGCGCCAAGGCATAACCAAACTTTGTTAAGTCCTTGCTTAGTTTTATGTTCACCCGAAAAGCCCTAAATTTCAACATTGACGCTTTTAACCCCTCATATACGAATGTTATCATAACTTTCTCATACTTTATCAAAACCTTGTGAAATTTTTATCACTTATTCTAATGAGCATAATTAATCGTTACAAAGCTTCGGGTTTGCTAAAAGGTCACTCAGAGGTATAAACTAAACATGTTGACACATTTAACCCCTGTAGTTTGTAATCTCTCACTTTCTTTCACAATTGGCTTCCTATGATCCATAATTCATCCGTTTAAGGGTATAAACATCGTGTAGGGTTATTGAAAGGTATAATTATCCATTGTTAACAATTTGAATCCTTTTACACACGCAAATTATTCGTTTGTCAATTTAGCCCTTTTAACTTAATCCTTTACACGTTTAAAGTCCATGACACGTGTCAATATAATATTGGACATGAATTTACGTGGTGTTACATTCTCACCCCTTAAAAGAAATCCCGACCTCGAGATTTACTGGTGTCACACCCCGACCACGTAGAACATACTAAACGTGGCGGAAACATCGGGGAGTGTTGTAACAGAATAAATTGTCTCAAATCCATGGCAATTGAAGTCTTGTTTTATTGATTAAAAGTGTTACAATGTCTTATCAAACAAGGAAATACAACTTAATTAACTAGTCTTGCATCTTTTATTGTCACTAAAGCCCAAGTCTGCCTATGTGTATCTTGATCATCTTATGCAACAACTCCTGAAAAACACATGTGAAAATAGGTACGTCAGCATAAAAATGCCTGTGAGATACATAGGTTTTGTGAAAATAGGTTTCATGACTTATGTTTGAGAAAATGTTTAGTCATGAACCTTGTAATTTGCTTTGTTTTGCAAATCATTTGAAAAACAATGAGTTCAGATGATATGTATAAATAAATGAATAATGTATGGTTAAATGAATAACCATAGTAAAATGGATTTGTATAAGATAAGTTGTTTGTAAAACAATGTCTTGTGAAAAGTATGTTATTTGTATAAAATGTTATATGTCTCAAACTGAAATGATTCAAATAACACTACGATATGTAATACCATACAAACACTTATATATAGGAAGTACCAGCGGCGTATCCACCATGCTTGTATCATATTACACACGTATCGTTACTTAATCATTTAATCAAACCAAACCACCAAAGTAATGTTTAACAATAGTAGAAATGTTTATGTATGGTCAAATACGGTTCACAGATACAAACGGTTCACAGATACAAACGGTTCACAGATACAAACGGTTCACAGATACAAACGGTTCACAGATACAAACGGTTCACAGATACAAACGGTTCACAGATACAAACGGTTCACAGATACAAACGGTTCACAGATATCAACGGATCACAGATACAAACGGTTCACAGATATCAACGGATCACATAGTCGAATGATTACAACGGTTCACATAGTCAAATGTTTACAACGGTTCAATATGTAGTATAATGTGTTCATATGCTGGATAAGCATATGCAACAGAAAAGCAATGAAAAACAATGTACTAAGTATGCACATAATGAACATACATAGCATAAAGTGTATTGAAATCATGTACTATAATGTACTAACGAACATAGCATGTCTATGATGTGAAAACAGGAAAGCATGAAAGTAACAAGTAGGCACATGTGTTTCACCCCAAAACAGTTTGGAAAACAGTAAAAGAGGGGTCTATGTACTCACTTGAGATTGCTCAGAAGTCCTTGAGTAACAACCAAACAATGCTAGAGATCGCGGATATCAAACGGCACCTAATATAGATAACTATGTTAATTAACCGGACCTAGATCGGAGGATTTAGATAGAATGAGGGTTCGCAAACCAAACGAGTATAGAGACTCGTGTCATATGGTTTAACAAAGCCTACATACTAAATGAAACCTAACCTAAGTGCTTTCGACCCATCGCGACCCATTAAGGTAGCTTATGCTACTTTAACGCGTCGTGCGCGTGAAACGCGTTCGGACCGTCTAACTAGTCCTATGACAAGTGTTATATGCCTAAACATGTTACATAATCAGTTATGTGACAAAAGTTTAGGTTACATATGCTTAATTACCAATTATACATGAAAAGGGTATTCTGGTAATTTACCTAAGGCATATAAACTACCTATCATACAACTACTCAAACGATGTGACCATAGGGTATAACCTCGGAAGGTTATTCCCTATACTATGGTCACCTAAAGTGCTTGGTCGGATCCTAATGATCGACCAACCGGGTCGGGTTCGAAAGTGTAAGCGATTGTTTAGATCGCTTACCTTACGACCCTATATAAGCACTAAACTAAAAGTGACGAGCTAAGCATGTTAAAACATGCTTAACTAAGTTTAGAAAACAGGTTTGGTATCACAACAAACGGTTGTGATACCTAAGAGTAGTTTGGTTACAAAATACGCAAGAATACGTATTCTGACCGAAACTACGGCTCGTCACTGAGCCTAGATAACGTGGTAATCAGTAGGTATAGTCACTAGGGACTATAACCATCGTGATCACGCTCACGTTATGAAGTTCAAACGAACTTCGCATCGACCATAAACTGGTCAATGCAGAAAGTCAAACAAAGTTTGACTTTCGGACTCGAAAGCGATAAAAGAACGAAAGAATACTTACGAAGGGTCCCCGAATGCTAATCTAGATCAAAATAACTCAGGTATGAAACAATGGTTTCAACTTAGAGTCTTTTTAATCAGATTCTAGTGGTTTTGGCTATAGATTGGGTTGGGTATTTATAGTATTCGGAGAACCGTTAAGATCGTTTGTCGAATATCGTGCCTAAATCTTGTGCGTACATTTGTCAAAATGTTATGGTTACTGAAAATGATCCTTAATGTGCTGAAAGGTCAAGTGTGGATTTGTGGTTGAGGATTAAACAGCTGGTAATCTGCTGACTGTTTAATCTGATCTGATCTGCAACAGGCTAGCGCACCGCTACACTAAAAGTGTAGCGCACCGCTAGGCCATAGTTTGGCAGATTTACACTTTTGGTCCCTGTCCTGCGTTCAGCCCATTTTCGACACGTTTAAGGCCCGTTAACCCCATTTCAAAGCTCTAAAATGAAGTTAAAGCATAGGGAACTTAAAATGTGTTTAAAAATATCTCGGATGTCGGTTCGTTTAGCCGTACGAACGCGATGTTCGCTTAATTACGACGGAATGCGCATAAGCGCGAAAAACGAACCAAATGACGCGACGAATGGATTTTTCTTATGGCGAACACTAAAATAAAATATTTTAGTGCTTACATAAATTTTTGGATGTCCGGATGTATTCAGAACGTAAGTTATGCGCGAAAATGCAAACTTGTGCACTTTTTGACACTTTTAGTCCCTGAATGACACAAAAGTTTATTTTAGCACACCGAACACCTCAGAGCCTATTTCTAAGCTATGTAAAGGATATTTATGGTATGTTTAACTTATGGTCATGTTCCGGAATATCTGTTACAGTTCAAATTGGCATACTTTCGCAGTTTGTCAACTTTAGTCCCTGTAAGCGATTAAACTTTGATTTCACCACACCAAACCTTCCAAAACTTATATCTAAGTTATGTAAAGGTTATTTAAGGTATGTTAAGCCTATTTCACTATTCCGGAGTGTTTGTTGCGTTAAACTGGTTATATTTACGCATCAGTGCGTGTATAACCTTCCAGAAAGCGATTTAGAGCTTGAAATCGAACATGAGTTGATATGTGCAAAAGATACACATATTTATACAAGTCCAAAGTATGAAATACATTATTTCATTGGTTTGGCATTTGTTTGATGGTTGAAATGACACAGGTGTTACAGTCTCCCCTACTTTAGGAAATTTCGTCCCGAAATAAATTCGTAGGAGTCTATTTGTGACTTTGTGTCAGATAACCACCAGAGATATGTAAAGTATAATCCTGTCATTTCCTTAACGGACATTCTTCAGAACGAAAATGAATAAACGGAGTCATTTTCCTCAACGAGTATTCTTCAGAAGCGGAAATGAAGGAATAAACAAACGGGGATTCATTTCCTTTACGGACAATCTTCGGAAACGAAAATGAACAAACGGAGTCACTTTCAACAGATGCTTCCTCAGAAACGGAAATGAAAATGATAGACAAACGGATATTCATTTCCTCAACGGACAAATCTTCAGAAACGAAAATGAACAAACGGAGTCATTTTCAACGGTTGCTTCTTCAGAAACGGAAATGAAAATGATAGATAAACGGATATTCATTTCCTCAACGGATAATCTTCAGAAACGAAAATGAACTAACGGAGTCATTTTCAACGGTTGTTTCCTCAGGTTCGGAAATGAAGGATTAAACAACGAATATTCATTTCCTCAATGGATAATCTTCAGAAACGAAAGTGAACTAACGGAGTCATTTTCAACGGTTGTTTCCTCAGGTTCGGAAATGAAGGATTAAACAACGGATATTCATTTCCTCAACGGATAATCTTCAGAAACGAAAATGAACTAACGGAGTCATTTTCATTGGTTGTTTCCTCAGGTTCGGAAATGAAGGATTAAATAAACGGATATTCATTTCCCTCGACGGATACTCTTCAGAACGAAAATGCACAAACGGAGTCATTTTCCTCAACGGGTATTCTTCAGAATTGGAAATGAAGGATAAACGGATATTCATTTCCCTCGACGGATACTCTTCAGAATGAAAATGCACAAACGGAGTCATTTTCCTCAACGGGTATTCTTCAGAATTGGAAATGAAGGATAAACGGATATTCATTTCCTCAACGGATATTCTTCAGAAGTGAAAAATGAATAGCTAGTTCATTTTTCCTCAACGGATACTTCATCAGAATTGGAAATGAATAGGGTTAACTTCTAGGTACATGACAAAGCTCGCTGTGGTTTCTGTGCACTAAATTCCATAATTATGTATGCATCCATAATTACGCAATTCCTTGCATAGTCCGCATAGTTTGTCTTGTAATGTTCATAAGCACATAATCACATAGTTGTTTAATTGTTATTATCTTGTTATTGATTGCAATTAACTTGGCACCTCGTACTTCGTTTCTCTTGGAAGAAACGGGTACTTAGTATTTTCGCGGAAAACGCAAGAGATTATACAATGGAAGAAATTTGGGAGTAGTCTGTTCTTCAAGGAATGCGGTTCCTTAATTGTCGGTATTGTAGGGGATATGTTGTTTATACATACAATCACATAAATACATTGCAATGTAAATAAAAGATTTATTTATAAACAAATGATAACAACAACTGTTTCATGGATCGTGACAACAAAAGAAAATAATACATCAGACGTGATTATTTCTAAACGATGTTGTCTTCTGGTTGATCAAATGCTCATCCCTGCGCTGGATTTGCATTAGCAAGCCTTGGGCAATTCCTACGAAAATGGCCCATCTCGCCACAGTTGTAGCAAGATCCCGGTGGAAAACGAGCCTGAGCAGGATTGTTGCCAGCTTGATTTGGTGCAGCTGCGGTTGGGCAAACCCTAGCTGTATGACCTATAAGTCCGCAAACTTGGCATGTGCGGCACTTCACCCCAGCATGATGATGTAGGCCACATTGGTTGCACAAGGGTGCAGTTCCGTTGTAGGGTTTCCTGGCAGGGGGTTGAGCTGGTTGGTTGGGGACGGCTTGATCATTGTGAGTAACCATGGCAAAGTTCTGAGAAGCCTTTCGCTTCTTTGTTTTCTTAGGGGATCCAGTCTGTTCATCCATGGTCTTTGATTCCTCGATTGGGTTTGATTCCTCGACCGGTTTCTTGTCACCTTTTCGGAAAAGTTTACCTTTCCTGATCTTTGATTCAGTCAAGGTTGCAGATAGCTCAATGGCCTGTCTAACTGTAGTAGGGTTGCTGCCGGTCACGATGTCTTGTATTGAGTCAGGGAGGCCATCAATGTACTTTTCGATTGCCTTATCCAAAGGCGTGACCATGTTTGGGCATAACAGACTTAACTCTTCATAACGGTCCGTGTAGGCTCGATGCTCACCGCTGTCTTGCTCAAGATTGTCGAATTCCCTTTCCAAGGCCCTGATCTCGTGACGAGGACATAATTCCTTCATCATAAGGGCCCTAAGTTCAGCCCATGTCTGTGCTAGAGCAACTTCTGCACCTCGATCTCTCATAACCCCGTTCCACCACGTAAGGGCTCTCTTCTGGAACACACTCGAAGCAAACTCGACCTTGCGATTGTCAGGACACTGCACGTGGCGAAAAGTATTCTCAATGCTCTCGAACCATTGAAGAAGCCCAGTCGCTCCCTCAGATCCACTAAACTTGAGTGGTTTCACCGAGTTAAAACTCTTGAAATTGCATGGACCATTGTTGTTGTTGTTGGCTTGATTCCATTGAGCAAAGAGGTTTGGGAATTGAGCAGCCATTTGCTGCGCAATGATTTCTGCCAGCTCGGCAGTCGCTATCTGGTTCTCGCGTCGAGGAGGCATTCTAAAAGAGGAAACATGAAAGGAAACGAGTGAGAGAATTAGACGAAAAGAATGAGATGAAACAAATCTGAAGAAAGCAAGGATAGTGGTCATTTGTTTGTTACTACAAAGCAACAAACGACACATAGTGACTAATCAAAGTAAATGAGTCAAAAATAATGTATCGCGAAGACATGCTTACCTATAAGTGAACACTCATCCCAAGAATTCCCAGGTAAGCACAACTGGTCTCGCGTCTGATGAGATGTATACGAAGTGCTTGCCTAGACAGAAAACCCAGAATACAGGCATTCACCCTTCCAGTTTGCACGTGTTCACATTATTTAAAACCCAAAACCTTGACGAGATTTTTGAAAATTCAAAGGGGTTCAAAACCATATAACAGAGGGTTCAAATCCTTACAATAGAGGGTTCAAAACCTTGTAATAAATCATCCTAGAACAGATGATTAGTTTTCAAAGCGGTTTTGAAATTTATGTTCTTGTTGTGGTAGTCGCCTAAGGATAGGTGACGGTATTGTTTTATGACTAAACGCAAGTAAACTCGCGTTAGGGTCCTAAGAAGGTTATAGACTAGGTCAAAGCATTACTAATAACCTAATTCCCTATAACCATTGGCTCTGATACCATCTTTTCTGTCACACCCCGACCACGTAGAACATACTAAACGTGGCGGAAACATCGGGGAGTGTTGTAACATAATTAATTGTCTCAAATCCATGGCAATTGAAGTCTTGTTTTATTGATTAAAAGTGTTACAATGTCTTATCAAACAAGGAAATACAACTTAATTAACTAGTCTTGCATCTTTTATTGTCACTAAAGCCCAAGTCTGCCTATGTGTATCTTGATCATCTTATGCAACAACTCCTGAAAAACACATGTGAAAATAGGTACGTCAGCATAAAAATGCCTGTGAGATACATAGGTTTTGTGAAAATAGGTTTCATGACTTATGTTTGAGAAAATGTTTAGTCATGAACCTTGTAATTTGCTTTGTTTTGCAAATCATTTGAAAAACAATGAGTTCAGATGATATGTATAAATAAATGAATAATGTATGGTTAAATGAATAACCATAGTAAAATGGATTTGTATAAGATAAGTTGTTTGTAAAACAATGTCTTGTGAAAAGTATGTTATTTGTATAAAATGTTATATGTCTCAAACTGAAATGATTCAAATAACACTACGATATGTAATACCATACAAACACTTATATATAGGAAGTACCAGCGGCGTATCCACCATGCTTGTATCATATTACACACGTATCGTTACTTAATCATTTAATCAAACCAAACCACCAAAGTAATGTTTAACAATAGTAGAAATGTTTATGTATGGTCAAATACGGTTCACAGATACAAACGGTTCACAGATACAAACGGTTGACAGATACAAACGGTTCACAGATACAAACGGTTCACAGATACAAACGGTTCACAGATACAAACGGTTCACAGATACAAACGGTTCACAGATACAAACGGTTCACAGATATCAACGGATCACAGATACAAACGGTTCACAGATATCAACGGATCACATAGTCGAATGATTACAACGGTTCACATAGTCAAATGTTTACAACGGTTCAATATGTAGTATAATGTGTTCATATGCTGGATAAGCATATGCAACAGAAAAGCAATGAAAAACAATGTACTAAGTATGCACATAATGAACATACATAGCATAAAGTGTATTGAAATCATGTACTATAATGTACTAACGAACATAGCATGTCTATGATGTGAAAACAGGAAAGCATGAAAGTAACAAGTAGGCACATGTGTTTCACCCTAAAACAGTTTGGAAAACAGTAAAAGAGGGGTCTATGTACTCACTTGAGATTGCTCAGAAGTCCTTGAGTAACAACCAAACAATGCTAGAGATCGCGGATATCAAACGGCACCTAATATAGATAACTATGTTAATTAACCGGACCTAGATCGGAGGATTTAGATAGAATGAGGGTTCGCAAACCAAACGAGTATAGAGACTCGTGTCATATGGTTTAACAAAGCCTACATACTAAATGAAACCTAACCTAAGTGCTTTCGACCCATCGCGACCCATTAAGGTAGCTTATGCTACTTTAACGCGTCGTGCGCGTGAAACGCGTTCGGACCGTCTAACTAGTCCTATGACAAGTGTTATATGCCTAAACATGTTACATAATCAGTTATGTGACAAAAGTTTAGGTTACATATGCTTAATTACCAATTATACATGAAAAGGGTATTCTGGTAATTTACCTAAGGCATATAAACTACCTATCATACAACTACTCAAACGATGTGACCATAGGGTATAACCTCGGAAGGTTATTCCCTATACTATGGTCACCTAAAGTGCTTGGTCGGATCCTAATGATCGACCAACCGGGTCGGGTTCGAAAGTGTAAGCGATTGTTTAGATCGCTTACCTTACGACCCTATATAAGCACTAAACTAAAAGTGACGAGCTAAGCATGTTAAAACATGCTTAACTAAGTTTAGAAAACAGGTTTGGTATCACAACAAACGGTTGTGATACCTAAGAGTAGTTTGGTTACAAAATACGCAAGAATACGTATTCTGACCGAAACTACGGCTCGTCACTGAGCCTAGATAACGTGGTAATCAGTAGGTATAGTCACTAGGGACTATAACCATCGTGATCACGCTCACGTTATGAAGTTCAAACGAACTTCGCATCGACCATAAACTGGTCAATGCAGAAAGTCAAACAAAAGAACGAAAGAATACTTACGAAGGGTCCCCGAATGCTAATCTAGATCAAAATAACTCAGGTATGAAACAATGGTTTCAACTTAGAGTCTTTTTAATCAGATTCTAGTGGTTTTGGCTATAGAATGGGTTGGGTATTTATAGTATTCGGAGAACCGTTAAGATCGTTTGTCGAATATCGTGCCTAAATCTTGTGCGTACATTTGTCAAAATGTTATGGTTACTGAAAATGATCCTTAATGTGCTGAAAGGTCAAGTGTGGATTTGTGGTTGAGGATTAAACAGCTGGTAATCTGCTGACTGTTTAATCTGATCTGATTTGCAACAGGCTAGTGCACCGCTACACTAAAAGTGTAGCGCACCGCTAGGCCATAGTTTGGCAGATTTACACTTTTGGTCCCTGTCCTGCGTTCTGCCCATTTTCGACACGTTTAAGGCCCGTTAACCCCATTTCAAAGCTCTAAAATGAAGTTAAAGCATAGGGAACTTAAAATGTGTTTAAAAATATCTCGGATTTCGGTTCGTTTAGCCGTACGAACGCGATGTTCGCTTAATTACGACGGAATGCGCATAAGCGCGAAAAACGAACCAAATGACGCGACGAATGGATTTTTCTTATGGCGAACACTAAAATAAAATATTTTAGTGCTTACATAAATTTTTGGATGTCCGGATGTATTCAGAACGTAAGTTATGCGCGAAAATGCAAACTTGTGCACTTTTTGACACTTTTAGTCCCTGAATGACACAAAAGTTTATTTTAGCACACCGAACACCTCAGAGCCTATTTCTAAGCTATGTAAAGGATATTTATGGTATGTTTAACTTATGGTCATGTTCCGGAATATCTGTTACAGTTCAAATTGGCATACTTTCGCAGTTTGTCAACTTTAGTCCCTGTAAGCGATTAAACTTTGATTTCACCACACCAAACCTTCCAAAACTTATATCTAAGTTATGTAAAGGTTATTTAAGGTATGTTAAGCCTATTTCACTATTCCGGAGTGTTTGTTGCGTTAAACTGGTTATATTTACGCATCAGTGCGTGTATAACCTTCCAGAAAGCGATTTAGAGCTTGAAATCGAACATGAGTTGATATGTGCAAAAGATACACATATTTATACAAGTCCAAAGTATGAAATACATTATTTCATTGGTTTGGCATTTGTTTGATGGTTGAAATGACACAGGTGTTACAACTGGAATAAATGAGGGTACTTTTCTTTCATTGTGGACTCTGCCTCCCACGTGTACTCTGGACCTCTACGAGCATCCCATTTAACCTTTACAATCGGTACATGCTTCCTTCGAAGCTTCTTTACCTGTCGATCCTCAATCGACAAAGGTTTCTCAACAAACTTCAGGCTCTCATCTATGTGCACATCCGTATGCGATATGATTAGTGATTCATCAGCTAGACATTTCTTCAGATTGCATATGTGGAATACATTATGGATACCACTGAGCTCTTCAGGCAAGTTTATCTTATAAGCCACTGTTCCGACACATTCGATGATCTCGAATGGTCCTATATATCTCGGGCTTAACTTACCTTTCTTACCAAATCGCATCACCCCTTTCCAGGGTGATACCTTTAGTAACACTTTGTCACCTACCTCGAACTTTAGAGGTTTACGCCTTTTGTCTGCGTAGCTTTTCTGCCTATCTCTGGCGGCTTTGAGACGATCTCGTATCTGTACAATATTATCTGTCATCTCCAGGACTATATCAGGTCCTGTTAGTTGGACATCTCCAACTTCTGCCCAACAAAAGGGCGTTCTGCATTTTCTACCATACAGAGCTTCAAAAGGTGCAGCTTGAATACTGGAATGATAGCTATTGTTGTATGAGAATTCTATTAATGGAAGATGATCATCCCAACTTCCTCCTAAGTTAATAACACAAGCTCGTAGCATATCTTCGAGTGTCTGTATAGTACATTCACTTTGACCATCCATCTGAGGATGATATGATATGCTGTGCTGAAGTTCAATCGAGTGCCTAGGGATTGCTGAAAGCTTTTCCATAAATGTGATGTATACCTCGTATCTCTATCAGAGATGATAGATACTGGCACTCCATGAAGAGATACGATCTCATCCACGTACAGCTGAGCTAACTTCTCTAAGCTGTGTGTTTCCTTAATAGGTAGGAAGTGGGCTGAGTTAGTCAGTCTATCCACTATCACCCAAATAGTATCATTTCCTCGTTTAGTCTTTGGCAACTTGGTGATAAAATCCATAGTCACCATTTCCCACTTCCAGGTGGGAAGTTCAGGCTGTTGTAGCAAACCTGACGGCTTTTGGTGTTCTGCCTTAACTTGCGCGCTCATCAAATATTTGGCTACATAAGTAGCTATAGACTTCTTCAAACCTATCCACCAATAATTTGTCTTCAAATCCTGGTACATCTTGTCACTTCCAGGATGAACGGAATACTTAGAACTATGGGCTTCCTGAAGGATCACTTCCCTAAGTCCTCCATAGATTGGAACCCATATCCATCCATTCAATCTTAGGATTCCATCCTTTCCACATGATAACTGTTCTGCAGTGACTCCCAGTTTTTCATTTGGATAGTTAGCTTCTAATACAGCTTCCTTCTGCGCGGCTAACAACCTTTCATTTAAGTTATTTCTCAATTCAATGCTTTTGGCATTGATTCTTATGGGCTTAACCCTTTCCTTTCTGCTCAAAGCATCGGCGACTACATTCGCCTTACCTGGATGGTATCGTATTTCATAATCATAGTCATTTAAAGTCTCCATCCACCGACGATGTCTCATGTTTAAGTCCTTCTGATTGAATAAGTGTTGAAGGCTCTTGTGATCAGAATAGATCACACATTTGGTACCATACAAATAATGCCTCCATAGCTTTAGTGCAAATACAACGGCACCCAACTCCAAGTCGTGGGTGGTGTAATTCTTCTCGTGCACCTTTAATTGTCGAGAAGCATAGGCAATGACCTTGCCTTTCTGCATGAGCACACACCCCATACCAGTGTGTGATGCGTCGCAGTATACTACAAATTCTTCTATTCCATCAGGCAATGTCAACACAGGTACATTGGTCAACTTCTGCTTAAGAATGTCAAAAGATTCTTGCTGCTTAGGACCCCAATCAAACTTGATATTCTTACGGGTTAGTGAAGTTAGGGGTGCAGCAATCCTTGAGAAGTTCTCAATATAACGTCTGTAGTATCCTGCTAAACCCAAAAAGCTACGAATTTCTGTGGGTGTCTTTGGCTCTTTCCAGTTTATGACAGCTTCAACCTTAGCGGGATCCACCTGGATACCACGCTCACTAACCACGTGTCCAAGAAACTGGACTTCACGAAGCCAAAATTCACACTTTGAAAACTTGGCATAGAGTTTCTCTTGTTGAAGCAGTGAAAGAATACAACGAAGATGCTTCTCATGGTCAGCATGATTCTTTGAGTAAATAAGAATGTCATCGATGAAGACGATGACAAATTTATCCAAGTAGGGCTTGCATACGCGATTCATGAGATCCATGAACGCTGCTGGTGCATTAGTGAGCCCAAAAGGCATCACTAGGAACTCGTAATGACCATAACGAGTCCTAAATGCAGTCTTGTGTACATCTTCATCTTTAACCTTCAGTTGATGGTAGCCTGACCTTAAATCGTTCTTAGAGAAGTAACTTGCCCCTTGCAATTGATCGAACAGATCGTCGATCCTGGGCAATGGATATCTATTCTTGATAGTGACTTTGTTAAGCTCGCGATAATCGATGCATAGACGCATCGATCCATCCTTCTTTACAAACAGGATTGGTGCTCCCCAAGGAGACAAACTAGGTCTAATGAAACCTTTGGCTAACAAATCATCTAGTTGAGTCCTCAACTCTTTCATTTCAGTTGGTGCTAACCTGTAAGGCGCTCCTGCGACAGGCGCTGCTCCAGGGATGATGTCAATTCTGAATTCTACTTGTCTATCTAGTGGTAAACCAGGTAGTTCTTTAGGGAATACTTCTGGATATTTAGAAATGATAGGGATGTCTTCAACCTTGGGTTTTGGTTCATCGACAGTTACTTGTGCCATGTAGATGACACAACCTTTCCTTAAACACTTTGATGCCTTAAGCATGGACACTTGCTTAGGCAACCCGTACTGAGTGTCTCCCTGTGTGGTAAGTGGCTCACCATACGGAGCCTTGATTACCACTTGCTTCTTGTTACACAAAATCTGAGCTTGGTTATGAGATAACCAATCCATGCCTATTACTATGTCAAAACCAGCTAATTTTAAAGGAAGTAAGGATAACGGAAAAGAGTGGTTCCTAATGGATATAAAACATCCACCTAACACAGTTGAGGCTGTTTCTATGGTACCATCAGCCAATTCTACCTCATATTTCACGCTTAGGGTTTTAACAGGTAAATTCAACAACTTACAAAACTTATCATCTACAAATGACTTATCCGCACCCGAATCAAATAACACCCTTGCATAAACATCATTAACAAGGAAGGTACCTGTTATCACATTATCATCCTGAACGGCTCATCGTGCATCCATTCGAAAGACCCTTGCATTGGTCTTCTTGACTTCTTCAGGCTTTTTGGCATATTTAGGACAGTTGGTTTTGATGTGCCCTTTTTCGTTACAATTATAGCACGTTGCACCCTTTATCTTCTTGCACTCTATCGTTTCGTGCTCCTTGGATTTGCATAACCCACATGCAGACGGTTTTGACTGGGATTTGGATTCAAACCTGCATTTTCCAAAGTGACGTTTCTGGCAGGTTTTGCACTTTAGCTTCTCATCTACTTGCTGACTACCCTTGCCAGACCCAAACTTCTTCTTGTGGTCTGTGGTTCCCTTAAACTTCTTCTCAGACCGTCGTGAGTTATCGTCCTCATGTTTTCTCTTACCTTCCTCCGAGTTCTTATGCGATCTTAGCCTGACCGCATCCAAGGTAAGGGATAAAGATAGGTCAGCTGCTGACCTAAAAGTAGCAGGTCGAGATGCCTTGACACTGGCCTTGATCTCTGGGGCTAAACCCCCAATGAAACGAGCAATTCGCTTGGGCTCCGGTGTCACCAAATATGGAACCAGTCGAGACATGGTATTAAAGCTAGTAAGGTAAGTCTGACAGTCTAGGTTTTTCATCACCTGAGATAAGAAGTCTGACTCAATCTTTTCAACCTCATGCTGAGGGCAGTAATTCTCTTTGATGAGTGCAACAAACTGATCCCAAGACAGATTGTACAATGGAATTTTCCCAGTAGCCTGGATTAGAGACCTCCACCAGGCTAGTACTTCTCCTTTAAATGACTGAGATACATACTTCACAACATCCCTATCAGCACAACCACTAATGTCAACTACGGTGTCCATCTCGTCTAACCACGTCATGAAATCGATAGCTCCTTTTCCCCAGTGAAATCTCGGGGTTTACAGGACACGAAATACTTATAGGAATAACCCCTAATACGTGGCTCTTGATCGAGTACGATCTTCTTCGACGGAACACTATGCTGATTTGATGAGTGTCGGTCATCATCCTTCTTTGATGATGGCTTACTATGAGCCTCATAGTGAGTCCTAGGTTTAGAATGGGGTACTGCTGAGGCCTTGCTTCGAGTACCACTTGAATCATTTAATTGCCTATCTATGGCCTTGGTAACAACATTGTCAATCAATGCTTGAAGTTCCGCACCCGTTACATTGATCCTAGTGGTATCATGATTCTCCCTTGGATGACTGTTGATCTCGTCAGACTCTGCCATGTAGCTTGATTGCTACATAAAATGATGGCAATAATTTTATTCAGAAGTTTATAATAGATTTGTCATCTTATTAATCTATTAATTATGGTATTAAAGAACCATATTGGTTAATTTGTTAAATATATTTATTCAGAATCTTTATCATAATAATCCTTAATTATAATTTATTAATAGCACAAAAGGCCAAGTCGCAGGGGCAATATAAATTATAAACCCTGATTTTATAGAATCGAGGCATTAAGGCTTGAATCAAAGTTCATTACCTTTTCTTGACAAGGAGTCGTAGACTACCACTGTCTTTACTCTCAAAGGACATTAATTATGGCCCGTAGGCACTTCATCACTAATGGATGATTATGTAAACAAGAGGGGAATTGGAATAACCCAATTTAAGAATGACTTATGTGATTTTATCGAATCAAATTTTGTCATGAGTGTTAACATGTTTTCAGATGTTAACAAGGATCTGAATCTTTTAAATAGGTTTTGCCATCTTGGCCATGTCTGAATTGACATATAGGCTAGGTTATACATTTAAGATTCTTTTTAATATTTAATGCAGATCAATCCTAAACTAAGATGTTAACAAGGATCTGAATCTAATTGAGGATCTACCATCATGGCCCTGTCTTAAAATGACACATGGGCTAGGTTTTGTCCTTTTTAGATTTTATTATTTTATTATAATGGTAGATCTTATAAAAGGAATGATAATCTTTATTTATTTCATAATTTTATGTTTATGCATATAATTGACAAAATGATTTTTTTTAAATTAAACCATTCCATTACAAAATTAAAGAGTACATGTTTGCCCTAAACGGGACTTCAGAGATAACTTGCCCATGCAGGGGCTAAACAAAAAAACATGCCCACACAGGGGCTAAACAGAAACTAAAAGTCCTTGCAGGGACTGGTTACATAAATAAATGTCCACAAAGGGACTTGATTGATCATTAAAGAAATACAAATAAACAAATAAAGGATTTTATGATCCTTTTTGCTCTTCCCCTTGATTAAACTCGCCAGACCTTTAAGAAATCCCCGGTTGTTTCTACACTCTTCTTGAACATCCCGTTCCACCTGGCTCAACCTTTCGAGAACCTCCTATTGTCGTTCTGGTGGTATCAATTGTGGCTGCTGCGGCGGTTGCTGATGTTGCGGAGGTTGAGGTGGTAGTGGGTATTGGTATCCATAGGGTGGATACCCAGCCTGATATGGGACTCCAAAGGGCCCCTCAGGGTGGAGGGCATTGTAGTCCCATGCTGCCTGGTATGGGTCAACATTAGCATAGTTGTAGTTGGTATGGGCCGGCTGCTCGAAAGGGTTATACGCCGATACACCGACGTACGTAGGAATTGGGTTGTTATAACCCACTGGTGGCGGTGCGACCGGCGCAGACTGTACCTCAGAAACAGGGTTCGATGGCCCACCCATCTGTGGGTCTCCGTATAGTGGCGGATAATGACTGCTACTAGATGGTTGAGGGGTGCTGTTGCGGACTCCCCCTCTCACGGACATCCGTGCGGTTGATCTTCTACGACTCGGTGGCTCCGAAGGCTGTTGCTGCACTGGTGGTGGTGGCGGTGGAGTGACCGCTACAAAACGGGAATCCTCGGAGGGATCCTGTTATGGCTGCTGCTACTGGTGCGGAGACGAGTGGTAACTGGGAGTAAACACCCAGTCGAATTGGGTAAACCTCGCCTCGTAGCTGTCGGGACCACTATAAGGTGATCCGAGAAAAGGTGACCCATCCGAAATCTCGATGGGGTGTGTAGGCGTTCCGGTTGGTGGCTCGGCAGGTTCCGGATCCTCTTCCATATCCATGGAGAAATGGTCCTCCGGTCCCAATGGGTTATACCCCATTGGCTCTTCAATTAGGTTTTCCAGGTTGAACCGGCTTTGGAAGTAGGGTGTTGGGTCGTTGAAGGGTGAGTTGTGGCTTTGGAGGGGTATAAAATAATGGTGTGAGTTGTGGGGCTCATTTTCCGATTGAGGCTCGTAAGAATTTAGGTAAGAAGGTGAGGAGCTCAGCGAGACTGAACGCCTCGCGGGTTCTACATGGGTCCTCCAGTTTTCCTAAGGGCTTTTGCTTAATGAATCTGATGGAGTTCGCCGGTGTGATGGCCCGGCCTCGTGATCGTTTGGGGCGACGAGTGGCCCCTTGCCTCTACCTCTTCCTCGCATTCTTGGTGGCATTCTTTTTGAACCTGTCAAAACAAACAAAGGACAAAACAAAGAAATATAATGGACAAAATTTGAAATAAAACAAATTTGGATTAGTCCTAAGTTCTTTGTCTAGACACGGAAGTCGATGAATGTGCAAACTGTGTCATTGAGATTAAACACAAAAAGGCTAGTGTTTAATTCACTCAATGTTGGCTCTGATACCAACCTGTCACACCCCGATATTTCCACGTATTACCGGTGGGCCCGGTGGGGAGTATCGTGACGTAGTTGATATCATCATAGTCAAATAACACAATTTAAATACACAGCGGAAGCAAAAAGATGAATCACATTACAAACCGAATAAATAGTAATATCAATGTATTACAAACGGACTGTAAAGGATCCACAGGCGGATCAAAAGATAAAAGATCATTGGTCAACAGACTTTAACATCTAGAGCTTGCAGGACTTGATTAGTGATGCCAGGAGTAGCCAGCCTATTTCGTCTAGTACCTGCACTTAGCCTTTTTGGAAAATACGTCAGTTTACACTGGTAAATACAATTAACTGACTTATTTTGAAAAGAGTTTAAGAAAATTAGTTTGAATGCACACGGCACAAAATATCTTTTATAACTTGGGACACTTATTTAAAAATAATTTTGTATACAATTTTACTTATTTGTCGTCCGTTAGGGCCGGTTAGAAAAGCCGGACAAGATTAACTGACACGCCACAGGTATAATGCCCACAAGGTTGATTCCTTTAAGTGGATTACCAGTTTTTACGTAATGCAACTATCAGGTGTATGCCTACACCCCGTGCTTAGGTCGTGGCCATTTCATGAATGATGCCAAGGATATCCAGGACATGGTCATTTAACCCCCAAAGGCCATACACCAAATAATATAGATTTAAACAGGTTATGTAAATACGTTAATCACAATCCGATTTAAATGACTACACACCGGACCAAGCGGTATTATTATAATACCGTATCCTAAGCCCGTATAGGGAAAATAAGTTAAGAGTATTTACCTGAGTAAGTATTTATCACAAACAGTGGGTGTAAGTAGCTTTTACTGGGCTCCTAATCTGGAACGAAGGTTTTAATAACCTATTAGATTCCTAACGGGTCTTAATTAAGTCTAAACTTAGACCGGTTAGTTTTAAAGGAAGATATATGGTTCAAACGCACAATTAAGAGAAGACCGGATTAGAATGTGGTTTAGACCCGACAAGTTTGTATACTTGTATAATATGGGTAAACTAAACACATTCTGGAATTTGAGATAAAAATGATAAGGTTTGACCCGTTTCGGCTAATTTATGCAAACTAGTTACATAAACCGTACCGAACGCGAATAATGCGTAACGGGTAACCAAATGAGTCATAAACAGGTTTCCTAAGTTAATATGCCTTAAACATGTTGTGATATCAGCAAGATACCTTCCAATATGCCCAAAACGAATTTAAACTCAAATTATGTCTCGTTGGGGTATTTTGGTTATTTTAAAGCTTATAAAAGAGTTTAAATACTAATATGAGTTTCAGGTCTGATATAATCAGTAAAAATATTTATTTTTATAAGTCATAACAGTAGGGTATGACATATATGTGAAATTTACCTTTTATAACCAAACTATGCACCGTAGGGGCATTTTGGTAATTTCACATAAGCTTTAAAGGTCAAAATTTGAAATCTGAGTTTAAAACTTTTGCTTACTGTTAAAATATAAAAATTTTCTTAAAATATCAGTAGGTATAAAGTCTTATAAAAATACATACTATGTGTTTTAAACTCGTAAAAAGACGGTTTAAAGCGATTTCCGGGTTTTTTAAGAAAAGCTAATATTTTTATCATTTCAGAAGACTCAAGATATTTTATTTATTATATAAAATCAGTAGCAAAAGGTTTGGTATCAAAATATTATGTAAAACTCATTTTATAGGCCAAACGGGCAAAACCGACAATTACTGAATTAAGGTTATAACCGTATGTTATGCTCAGCCTAAAAATAAATAAAAATCTTCAAAAATCCCAAAATATTATTTTACATCAGTGGGTAAAAATTTTGATATTAAAATTGGGTTTAGATAGGCTTTATGCTAATTACGTCGTTTAATTAATAAAAAGCTTTCTAATTACGCTATTGAGCATAACTCTTAATCTAGACCTCCAACTAATGTGAAAATTTAGGGACATGTTTATAAATCAGTAATAAAGGTTATTGTCCTCTCACATTTTCAAAATTCTTGTTTTAAGGTGAAAAGGGCATTATGGTCAATATTTAGGCATATAATGGAAACATGCATATGAATCGGATAACTAATGCACCAAGTTGTATAACCTCAGAGGGTTACACTAATCTATAACCTGGTACTAATATAGCTTTAAGGCATGTCTAAACTATGCTACATTGGGTCAGAACTGAAAGTCAAAGTAAAAGTCTACTTTCGCGACTTTCGGTTCTGAACCGAGCTTAAACTGAAAATTGTCGGGTTGAACATGTTGAGACATGTTCTTACATTAATTCCCAAGTTATATGAGTGATAAAATAGGTTGCATGGCTTCTACATTGCTAATTATGTGTTTATTTGAAAATTAGCTTTCTGTTGACTTTTTATAATCAAGTTTGACCCGACAACTGACCTTGTTATAGTGGGAATCAGAGAGTGCCCTTTTAAGGGTTTATTACCCACATAATTACCAACTCATATGTACTTTCAATTTGAGATTTGACTGGACAGTTTATGATTAATCACGAAGTCAAACCTAAATTATGACGGGTTTGAATTTAGGCTATTAAACTAATAAAACAGAATTAAGAGAGGTCAATGACACTTACTGAAGTCCTATGCACGACTAATGATCTCTAGGAATTGGTCTTGATCTCCAGGAATCTCCAGAACAAGTTCTATGAAAGTTTCCAAGTGAAGTGCTCAATGTTGCAACATGGAAGTTCTTATATAGGGAATTTTGATGCAACTAGATTGTGACACCCTGACCGGAGGCGGAAACGTCGAGGGCATCACGAAACTTGGTAGAATGCAAATAAGCACATGGTGATTTAATTTAAGTTGAAATATCATTAAGTTTGTTTAAAGGATTGCATTCACATCCAAAAATAAAACAGGTACAACACGTTGTTCACATAAAAGTCTTTGATTTAAACTAAGGCAATTGTCTTGAGCAATCCTATGTGATCCCTTGCAAAACATTACTCTAAGCATCATCACCTGAAACATATGTTAAAAATGAACGGGTCAACAAACGGTTGAGTGAATTCAAAGGTTTTGGTTAGTTTGGTAATAAACAAATAATGTGATAATAAAAGTTCAACAATGTGGTACTTGATGTAACTTAGCAAAAGAATGATACAAGTATGCTGTGTGTAACATTCAAACCTTGTAGACGTAAACACGGCATTGATCGCCCAAACTTCCAAAATTTGCAACAAATGTGAACAACAACAACAACAATGAGTGTAAAGTAGGGTGGGGCGTCACCCCTATAGCGCTATAATGTACCGCTGGGCTTGTACGGAGTTAATGAATGTATGCGTTAAGCAACAAGTATCAAGCAAATAAACAATCAAGATAACCACAAAAGTGCAATTGAGTTTGTATCACATTATTACATATGTTTCACCCCGAAAATATTGTAAAACAAAAAGTGGGGACTATGAACTCACCTTGCTTGTGAAATAATTCCAAACAAGTGTATAGATGAGAGTTTAGCGGGAACAAATCTTTCCACGTTACTCTATAGACATGCACCAAACAACAAATATGGGGCATAACATTAACAAGGGCAAGGCTGTAATTTGTAATAACGGGTGACTAGGTTTTGTGTTGTACAGTTTGACAATCTGTTTGGGGAACACTTGGTAATTTGATTTATTTGTGAAGTATTTATATAAAATACTAAGTTATACAAATAATAACTAAAATATTATTATTTGTACATTTAAATATCAAATATATATATTAACTCACAAAAATTATGTAAATAGATTGTATATTTTAGGAGTTTCAAAAATATGGTCCAAAAGTCCAAGTTTAATTATAAAATTTATAAAATATTTTCTGTGTTATAAAAATATATGTATTTTTAAATTAGCATGATAAATATACAATTTAATTATCTAATAATTAATTTAGGGCAAAAATAATTAAAAATATCATTTTAATTATGTGACAAGTATAATTCAGATTTAAAATATTTATCATGGCAGAATTAAATATATATAAATTAATCAGTTAATTATTTGTTAAAAAATGAAATAACTGATTAATTATGTTAATAATTGGCTAAATAATTATTTAAGACAGAAAAATTAGAAACAATATTTTTAAATAATGATATGCAACAATACAGATTCAATATAAATATTATGACCTTGAATTAATTTTATATAATATTCTGGAAATAAAAAGGATAATTGCACATAATTGTTTTTATAAAGTTTATTATCTAAAAATTACATGAATAATAATTAAACATGGTTTCTGACTTTTAATAATCTCAATATAACATGCATAAAATTATAAAAATAATTTTGAATATAAATCAAAACTCAGAATATTTAAATTAATTAATTTAACTCTATAAATCATGTGATTTAACTGATTTTGTGAAATTAATTATATAAAAATAACATGCAATATCAAAACATGGTTTCAAGATTTTTATAATTTCAGTAGAACATGCACAATAATATAAAAATAATTTCAGGCCAAAATCATTTAATTACCTACTTAAAATAATGAAGCATAATTAAGTGATTCATTTGATTTAATTTATGTAAATAAATCTATAAATTATAAGACAGTGATAAGATTTATACATGCTCAGAATAATACAGGTAATATCATAAAAAAATAATTTAAGGCATCATTTATATAATTAACTAATTTTAACAGATTAAAGTTTATTTTCAACATATATACATTTTAACTGTTTTAATTATAATAATATCAGAACAGTGTCAAAAATCTATAAAAATTTATTTTTACAAAGTGTACTGTTCAAAATGTTTGACATAAAAATTTCATAAATTAATTCCTAAAATTCGAATTAATATAAATATTTTAAATCAGATCAGGTTTTTAATTAAAATAAAATAGAAATATAAAATTTTTACAAACTTTTATATTTTTTATAAATACACTGATATTTCAGGAACATAAAATAAAAATTTCGGATTTTATATCATAAATATCGAATTTATATAATTGCTTTTGTAAACTGATTAAAATAAGAATTAAAATATAATAATAAATCATCATCTTCCCCAAATTGATAGTCAACAGAAGTCAACACATATATTTAGCCTATCAAACGTGAACAACAATTCAATTAAATGAACCAGATGGAAATTTACCGATTCGTCGAAAAAAAAAACGATCCGGTATCGATTCAGATGAGCTTCCGGCTAGTTCCGGCGACTTTGCTTGTCCGGCGAATTAACAGACGAGAACCAGAAAGGTTTTACGAAGTGTTTGAGTGTTTTGAACGTTGTGTAAGAGCATTCACATCCAAGGCATCATATTGTGAGTGTGGGGTTTTTAAAATGTAAAGAGTATAAAAAGTGGTTGTGAGTGGAGGAGAGAGAAAATATTACTGTTCATCTGTATATTTGGGGGGACACTGTTCACCCACTATAATTTTTTAATATATATTGAAAGTGGTTGTGAGTGAATGAGAGAGAAAAATGTAATATATATTGAAAAGGAGAGAGAAAAAGTATTTGTTTTTAGTGGAAATATAGTGATATAGGAGTTGTTTTTTAGTGGAATGTATGTATATTTTTAGTGGATTGGATGTGAATGCTCTAAGGATCGTGAAGGTTGCAGGAGTTTATAACAGGGTTTAATTGATTCAGTAACAACAGAAAACCGACAAATTGATTCCCACTAAATTTTTTTTTAAACATATCCGATTTCCGGGAACATAACTGCATGTTTTGGTGAAATTAAAAGCGTTGGACGACTCTAAATGTCGAGGGGAATAAGCAGACGTGATTGACGAACATTGAGATTTGTTGGTTTGTGTTTTGGACGATTTCCGGCGGAGTAAACGGTATAAAACCGTTTGAATGTAATGTTTCAAGATTGGTCCCTAAAGTTTCAGTATATACAGAACAGGTCCCTCACTTTTAACTAAAAAGCCTAACCAAGTTAGTTGTTAAATACATGTTTTCTTTATAACAGGTTTAACTGAGTTAGTTATTTCGGTTAAATAAACTTCGAAAATGTCAAGAATGGTCCCTGGACTTGTTAACTGGAAAAGTTAACTGAGTTAGTTTCAAATTTTGAAATCCTTTTATAAAACTTAACCCGGTTAGGGTTTTTAACTGAAAAACAGTTTCAAAATGACAAGAATGATCCCTAGACTACAAGTTTGATAAAATGACCGGATGGTCCTTGGACTTTAATTTCAAAAATATATATTTATTTATTGTATATAAAATATAAGTTTCTAAAATTACCTTTTAAACCCTATACTTTTAAAAGTTTTAAAAACTTATGTTTTTATTTATAAAACAAATTTCAAAAATGTCATAAAGGACCCTAAACTTTATGTTTTACAAATTTTATGTTTTTAACCCGAATATTTAAGTTTCAAAAATTACAATTTAGTCCCTGAACTTTATATTTTGTAAAATAGTGACGGTTTTATCTACGGTTTTAAAATCAGAGTTTTCAAACAAGTTTCAAGAAATGACAATTAGGTCCCTTAACTTATACTTTCACATAATGACACATTAGGTCCCTATAACTAATGTAACCTTGTTTTTAAGCACGAAACTCAATTATTAATACGAATACTCCCGTGTTTGGGCCGGTAAAGTATGTAAGAGCATAAAACAAGTATGAATCAAACAATTGCATTTCAAAATGCGATGTGTGTATCAAACAAGTACATGTTTGAAAACCAAGGTTGTTACATAGATCATGCCAAGCAAGTCTACAGGTGTTATATGATGCTTACAAGTGCCCCTATTACATGAAATACCATTGGGGCAGCCCCTGGTATGTAAAACAAGGCCCTTAAGTCAGTTAAACAGGCTGCACAGGCACCTGTCAACAATTTCTGTCTCTGGCATGCTTAGGCGGCCCGCGTAAGACTCACCATATGTCTTACGCGGCCGTTATGAGGGTCCAGAACAAGTTAAACAAGTTTCAACTTTTGCACTTTAGGTCCCTGGTCCTTATAAACGCGGTTTTAACTTTGTTTCTTGCATTTTTAACCCTCCAAGTTAACTTTTAAGGGCTCCAAGGCATAACCAAACTTTGTTAAGTCCTTGGTTAGTTTTATGTTCACCCAAAAGGCCCTAAATTTCAACATTGACGCATTTAACCCCTCATATACGAATGTTATCATAACTTTCTCATACTTTATCGAAACCTTGTGAAATTTTTATCACTTATTCTAGTGAGCATAATTAATCGTTACAAAGCTTCAGGTTTGCTAAAAGGTTACTCAGAGGTATAAATTAAACATGTTGACACATTTAACCCCTGTAGTTTGTAATCTCTCACTTTCTTTCATAATTGGCTTCGTATGATCCATAATTCATCCGTTTAAGGGTATAAACATCGTGTAGGGTTATTGAAAGGTATAATTATCCATTTTTAACACTTTGAATCCTTTTACACTCATAAATTCTTCGTTTGTCAACTTTAGCCCTTTTAACTTAATCCTTTACACATTTAAAGTCCATGACACGTGTCAATATAGTATTGGACATGAATTTACGAGGTGTTACATAAACGATTTCGAACTTTATTATATCTATTAAACTTGTATGCTCACCTTTACACTATGTGTATTAACTTTTACTTTAACGTATGTGGCTGGTGCATAGGATGTTTATATGCTTTGCTTGCTGTGAAATTGAGGCTAGGAAAGACCTAGATCAACAATAATTTATCTGTACTAAAAATCTGAGTTGTCAGAACAGAACAGTTTGACTAGATCTTGTCTGTAATAATTATGTTATATTTTATGACATGGTATGGGACATGTTGCTTTATATAATTGATAATTATAGTTGTTATGGAAACTTTTGGACAATCTGTTTCGCTTAGTGCCACGCCCCGATGTTTCCGCCATCGGTTGGGGTGTGACACCGGGAGCTGGCGCGACGCGCGGGGGAAACCAAACCGCCATCAGTGCACCAATTTCGATCGGAAATCGATACTTCTTTCTCCCTTGTTCTGTCGTTCTAATACCAAAACCCCTAAACCCCGAAACTTTGCTCGTTATCAGAGTAATAACTCTAATCACTGACACGGTACTATATCCGATCAATTGAAACCTACCCAACCCATGTTTAAGTGCTACCTGTATTCGGCTATACTTTGTCATCCGTCGTGAGGGTTTCGATCTCGTGATTATCGTTAAAGTTGAATTGGGTTAATACGCTAATACGAGTTCCTTTGTATCTAGAAATTTGAATTCATAACCGGGGAGCTGCTAAACCAGAATACTTAGTGATTAAGAAAATTTACTGGTTAAGAAAACTTAATGGTTAAGTAAACTTAGTGATTAAGTAAACTTAATGGTTATGTAAAACTTAGCGTTTAAGAAAACTTAATAGCTAAGGAAACATAACAATTAAGTAAGCTAAGTAAGTTAATTAATTAATCGGCTAAGTAAATTACTTAATTAAACAATCAAGGAAGATTAATCAATTAAACAACTAAGTGAGATTGTTAGGATCTGAGTTTGGTTTTGATTGTGTTTTACGTTTGAATTAAAATGATCTATGAATGAGTAGTGCAGAGGAATGTAATGGAAGCAAACTTTTCACAATCAAACAGGAGAATTGCTTTTCATACACAAGTTTAACATTGAACCGAATGTTTGAATTTATTACAAGATTCAATTACAATTGCAAGTGTATAACAAACTCCCCCTCAGCCTGAGCTCACAGTGATTTGTTCGTGCAGGAGAAAGATGGTGAAGAGCTAATAGAACAGTACAGAGCACTGTTCTATTTATAGGCACGCGCAAACCACTGAAGCATCTAAGCTGACGTCACCATGAAAGTGACATCTAACCTCCTAACAAACTCTAACATCTGATCTATACAACCTCTGCTGTGCTAACTAGTGTTGTACATTACATATCATAATATAAACTAAACTACTGCTACATCCTTCCACTGATGTGAACCCAGCAGTACTAGTCTTGATGAGTAGAGCTTGACCCAAAGCAGTAGATTGAATCAGCAGAGCTTTAGTCTTTCATCAGTCTTTGACTTGGACAGCAGTTGTAGGCCAGCAGTTAGTAAAGATCAGCAGTTTGGAGGTCAGCAGATGTTGAAACCACTTTCAAGGGGAGAGATTTGAATATAAACTTTTGCTTATTCTGGATCCACTGCTCTGATCTAGTTTTTGCTTTGATTATTTGTTCCTCTGGTAGGGTTCAATCCCAACAGAGATAATCCGTCAAAAAACCAAGTAAACTTAACAACTAAGTAAGTTAATTAGTTAAACAGTTAAGTCAGTTAATTGATTAATCAGCTAAGAAAGTTACTTAATTAAACGATGTATATGAAACTTCCTAAACAAGTATATATGAACCTTCCTAGAAAATGTATAGATAACTTCCTAGAAAAGTATATGTAATTTCCTAGAAAGTATAAAGGAAACTTCCTAGAGATGCATACTCCTTACCTATAAATAGGAGCCTAGGATTTCATTATTCTTTGCTCATTCCTTATATTCTTCTCTCTATACGTTGGTGTTCTAACCAATAATCACCAATACGATATTATGTCCGATCGATTCGGAAACCAACTAACGAATGCCAAAGTGTTGTCTAAATAAGACTATACTTTGTGAATTTCATTAAGATTCTGATCTCGTGACCATCGTTAGGTTTGATTTGGTTTGGTTTGACACTAATACGTATTCCACTCTGTTAAACTAAATGTTTAACTATAAGAAAAACTCCAAACTATACACTTACAATCAAACAAGATGTTTAATCATCAGAAGATTCAGAACTCTAAAGTAGATGCTTAATTATCAGAAGATTTAGAATCAGCAGGTCTTTTAAATCAAGACTATAAGACCTACAAGGTGAGTCATTCTATTTTTATCAAATTACTTTGTAAAACCCTAAATTATTTTCCAGTTATAATTATTGGGATTAAGTCTTTGTAAATCTTAAATTACTGACAGTAAGTGGGGTTTTGTATACATTAGTGCTGTAGTGTCACTTTTAGGTGAACGGACCTAAATAGTGATACACGTCACTTTTGGGTGAACATACCCGATAGTGATATGACCACAGTCACAGATCCGGTCGAGTGACAACTGGATCAGATAATTATAAGATAGAGGCAATTGTAATCGCTCTTAATACTGTAAATTATAACAAATGTGTTTTTGTAAAACTGAATGAACTCACCAGTATTTCCTGCTAACCAAATGTTTTTAAAACGCGTTTCAGGTGATTACAGTAGATTGGAATAAGAGTTGTAATACGGCACCGAAAGGCTTAAATAAGTGGCTTATTTTATCAAATAAATTAAATTAAATTAAACGTTGTTTTATGTATTTAGGATTATCCCATACTAAAGCTACCTTTGCAAAACATGGGTTTATCCCCATATGTTTAATAAATAAAATCTGGTGTTTCTAAACTCTGGTAAAATAAAATCCGGTGTTTCTAAACTCTGGTATTTTCCTAACTCACGGTCCTGATGAATTTTCCGCTGCAATATCTTCAAAATAACCACCGGTACCACTTGACTACTCATGGCTCCCGTCCAGGGTGTGGTCGGGGGTCGTGACACTAACTAACTAATATGGGTTTCTAAGCTATCTTAGCTTGATTTCTTGAGTTCCCTTCGCCTATCAGCCTGCAACATGTATTAAAATAAAATCAACAATATTGTTGGCGAGTATATAAGTTTGAATACATAGTATAGTAGTTTCAAGTCTAAAACTCATATCCAACATGAACACATATAAATAGTTTCAGCCATGCTAGCTCACGCAGTCCAAGTGATAGCCCTAGTTTCCCAACGCGTTAACGTGGCTGTCCTACTTCGACGCATCAAAGAGGAGGTTAAATGTCTCCTCCTAACAATACCCCAATAGACTAGCAGGGAGGTGCGTTACTCCTATAGCGCTACTATTGTTAAGGCGGAACTACACACAGGGATTAAACGTTCACATAACACAAAATAGTCTCAATAGTTTCAATAATTTCAATAGTTTCATGTTTTCATGTTTGATACGGATAAAGTATGTTTCAAATAGTTTCAAGTGTCATGTGTCTTGATATAGAATACATGTTGCATCCCAAAAGTGTTTAAAACAAAAAGGGATCAAGTATACTCACAGTGGGTGCTTAGGACCAAGCACTGCTAAATTGGATCGAAGGGAGTTCTAGATCAGCCTGATTATAGAACAACAGTGTAAGCATCGAACAACGTGTAAACAAAGTGTCGAAACGTGCTCTGAACGAATGGGGATAACCCATCCGAACGGATGGTCATCCGGACAGATGGTCATCCGGACGGATGACCATTCGAACGGATAGCCATTCAAATGAAATTGAGTTTTTGTAAATCGTTTCAAGACTTTAGAAGTTTTCATTGTAGTATTTAAACAAGTCATCTGGTCGGATGGTCATCCGGACGGATCGCCATTCGATCGGATGGCTATTTGAGCAAAAGTTTGGTAGTTGAAGTTTAATCAAATTGTTTTGAACAAGGGCAGGTCTCCTAATCGAATGGTCATTCGATCAGATGGTCTTCCGATCGGATGGCCACTCGAATGGGTGCTCTGTTGTTTTGAAACTTGAAATTTTCTAAGTTAAAAGTTTGTAATTTAACAGAGACGGCGTGACAACGTGTCGAACAACGTAAACACACCAAGAACCAGCTCACGTCGATCAGATAGGAATCACCCCATTCGATCAGGTTCACTGTTGTAACACCCCGTGTTTTCGTAAGTGAAAGTCAAAGTCAAGGTCAAGGTCAAAGCCAACGACTGATTTCGCGCAACTTGACTCGTAGAAATGTTTTTATTTTATTTATATTATGTGGAGTAAGTGTCGTACATTATAATAATCGAATCATGTTAACCGTATTTCAATCGACTCACGACTGTGAACTATAGGAAGTAACAATGCGATAAAGTTAATCAACCGAAAATCAAGCTATACTAATCGAATCGACATCAAATCGTAACTCAAGCTATGTATTTTACTTGTTATTTATACGTGTGTGTGTGCCTTACGTGTTACCTGTGCATGTTTATTTATGTTTCGTTGTGATAATCAAGCGAACTCAATCGAACTCGAAGTCTAACTCAAATGTAAACGAACCCGAACCCGAATTCTGAGTCGAACCATGTTATATACGAAGTAGTTGGGACTGAAAGTAATTTGACTAGGAAACCCTATTGAATCGCTCGCAAATCGAAACCGAAGCGTCATCGCACCCGAACGCACCATTCAGTCGACATCCGGACGGATGGTCCATCCGCACGGATTGCCAGTCCGCACGGATGACCAGTCCGCACGGATAACCCATCCGGGTGACCTGCAATCCGCACGGATCACCCCTTTCCCCTTTTAGCATCCTATAAATACCCCGGTCACTCTCCAAACTTTCCACTTTTGGCAAGTGACGTCCGACCTGCACGCATTCTTCACCTTTTCTCCGATTTCTCCCAATCCAGGTAAGATCTTGCTCTAAATCTTGTACATTCTTGATCTATACACACATCTACACCTTTCCATCTTTCAAATCTCAACTTTTAACCATGAAATCATCAAGATTTGAGGTATTCTAGGGTGACGTCATCATGAAGTTCTCATGAACTTCAAGTGTGACCTCATTCCACCAAGAATAACTCGGATCTGAACGATTTCCACAAGATTTCACAACAACTTCACCTAAATCTAAACTTTTATATGGATAAAAGAGTTGAAAGAAACAAACTCAAGTTTTCTCCTTCTTTTACCCTAAAAAACGATACGAATCGGATCAGTTCTAGTCTTCCACTCAATATTAGTAATGCACTAGTCCTAGATCTAGATTCTACCCGCAAGACACCTGATTTCGGGTTAGACCGGAATGACCGTTCTAAACCGCTGACAGGCCGAGTTAGGGTGATTCCTGGCGGGCTTGGTCATGCGGGAAGGATGCGATTCCAAATGGTTGCCATGTAATCAGAACGTCTCGATAGAACGACAAAGGCGACCAAGGGTGGCCGGACGGAACAACCAGTACGAGGAAGTTGTCCGCACGAGTAAGTTGTCCGCACGGACAAGCTGTCCGCACGGACGAGCTGTCCGCACGGACAGACGATCCGGACGGGTTGTCACTCGGACGAGCTACACTTGGGACCCACATTCAAAACGAGGTTTGAGTATCGACGAATGAACAATCCGGACGGACGACCTCTGAATGGATTACTCTTCGGATCATGAGATACTAAGTCCTTAAACAATTTCAAACAATGTTCGTCCGCACGGACAAGTCGTCCGCACGGACAGACTATCTGGACGGATTACCACTGTCCGCACGGATTACCATCCGGACGGATTCCATCAATTTCATCAAGTGACTCAGCCTTAGAGACGTGTTCGCACGGATTTCCATCCGGACGGATTGTGGTCCGCGCGACCGGCTTGAAGGGTAGAGATACTTAGATGTTTTCTAAATGCTACAACGAAAACTTCAAAGGACAAGCCATCATACACAAACACATCTCACCCATAGGAAGAAACAATCCACTCGAGTAGTTATCCGCACGAACATGTTATCTGCACGAGTGACTCGTCCGGACGAATTGCTAATCCGCACGAATAACTTGTCCGCACGGATAACAATCCGCACGAGTGACTAATCCGGACGGATTACCACTCGCACGGATTACTAATCCGCACGAATAACTTGTCCGCACGGATAACAATCCGCACGAGTGACTAATCCAGACGGATTACCACTCGCACGGATTACTAATCCGCACGGATTGCCAGTCCGCACGGATAGCCTGTCCGCACAGATGACCCATCCGCACGATCAGCCATACTACCCACTCTCACTATGTACTGTGTTACGCGCCACTTATCGTTACGTTATCGAATCTATCCAGGCTAACCGTACTCGCTGAAAAGCGCTCCCTTCAATCCATAATCGCTGTGAGTATACTCGAACCCTTTTTGCTTTTAGCACTTTTGGGTGTTACATAAGTTACGAATATTCAAACTACAACTATCACACTACTCAAGCTATTTTAACGCTAAACCATTTATGCATGTTATACGTGGCTTATGAATGCTTGTTTGTTATGTTTACACATGGAATGCTGTCTACCTGCCTTAGCAACGATAGTACTATCGTTTGGACTCAGCACCCGTTCACGCGGGGGTTGTTAAGGATCTTTTACTTGCATGGATTACGGTGGCAATCATGTATTGCGAACTGCCTCGGGCAGTCAATCCGCAATCATTGGTATCGATGGATCTATGTCGATAACTAACGTGCTTCATTTCACTATGTGTACGTGCTGGTTATGCGTAAATGAATTCAAACTCTATATGCTATTATCAAACTTGTATGCTCACCTTTACGTTATATGTATTGACTTTATTTTAACGTATGTGGCAGGTGCTTAGGTTGTTTCTGTGCTTAACTTGCTGGTGATGAAATTGAGGCTAGGGAAGGAGTCCTAGAAACCAACAAATAAATTTGCTATGTTTAAATCTGAGTTGTCGGAACAGAATACTTGTTTTGATGCTTGTCTGTAATAATTATTTAAGTATTTGAGATACGGTATGGGACGTATTATTTAAATTGAATGGTAATGATAGTTGTTATGGAAACTTCTGGACAATCTGTTTAGCTCAGTGCCATGCCCCGATGATTCCGCCATCGGTTGGGGTGTGACAGATTGGTATCAGAGCCATAACTATAGGGAATTAGGCAAGACTTGACCTAGTCTGGGTCAAAGTCTTAGAAACCTAGACTATAGTTAGGAACCAACAGACCAACTCGCGCGTATGCATAAACTCGCCCCTATCACTCGCTCTTTTCTATCATTGCACTTGATATTTTAATTATGAGCAAGCACGGAGGCCGAGAATAGGGGTGAAAACCGCAAACTCTCGGCTAAAGTCGCTTAACCAACTTGCAATTTTAACTACAAACGAGGAGAATTGTGCCAAATTAGGAGTGAAATCCACATTTTGATGAATAATCACCTCCACTTGAGGGACGAAGTTGTTAAGCCAGGGGTGAAACCCTAACCTTGATAACTTGTTCCGCGTATTTTACAAAACTTCCACCAAGGTCTCAATAGACGATCTGTAGACGACATAAAACTAACGGGATTAACGCCAAACGCCCAAGAATCGAGGCCAAGGCACGATCCTGAAGGTTGAAGGTGCATAACAGATCCCCTGTGAATCATTGAACCACCTTGGTTAGTCGAAGTCTACTAGCCGCAGACAATCTATTCTCGATTTTATGTGTTTCAAGCTTTGAGCCAAGACTATTGACTCTGACGATTCGTCGATTTTATGTGAATTACGTGTTTTATGCTTATTTGTTAGCGTTTTGAGGTACTACTGGTTTCGATCTAATGCCTTTTGCTTTCGCTACCCACACAACACACAACACATCATTAACAAATCGCTCGCACCATACTATATTCGAACCCTCGCCCACTTTGAATGATAGGTTTCTGTTTTCTGAATGCCTCTAGTGACTAAGGTATGTGTGTTCTTGCTATTGTGCTTTACGTGTTCAGGAATTTTGTGACTATGTGATTATGTGCTCTACATGCCTATGTGACTATGCACTGTGTGTTACGCTGTTACGTGAATGTACGTGTTACTGAGCTTTAGTAAGTAGTAGACGTGTGAGGTGAGATTCGAATACAATGTGTTGAGTTCCATGGCGATGTCTATTGCAGATAATGTCGTCTGGATCCCGTCATGCACTCTCTCGTTAGGAAAAGAGGGACAAACGCCTTGCTTCCAACATCGCGAAAAGTGTAGCTAAGGCCGTGAGTGATGTCTACGAGAACGCCAGCAAATCATCCGAGGAATCGAGGACTGAAGGTCCTAAAGCTGTCACGAGACCTTTCAGTTTCAAGCAATTTAAGTCGTGTGGGCCAAAAGAATTCACAGGCGAAGGAGGTCCTACTGCACTATTCCACTGGTTTGACTCTATCGAGGTTACTCTGCGACAAAGTGGTTGCCCTGATGACCTTCGAACTCTGAACGCTACCGGTGTCTTCCAGTCCCGTGCTCTAGACTGGTGGACGTCCGAGAGGAACAAGCGAGGGAATGATGCAGCCTACGGTCTGTCATGGGATGAGCTCAAGGAAGTCATGCTAGAGGAATTCTGCCCTCCTCACGAACGTCAAAAACTTGAAGATGAATTTTGGCACATACACCAGAAGGATGGAGACAATGCTGGTCTTACTGCTCGCTTCAAACAGCTCAGCATTATCTGTCCCGACCAGGTCAAGACTCCCAATATGACCATCAAGAAGTACATCCGAGCCTTTCCCGACTGCGTTGCTGATTTCGTGCAAGCGGCTAAGACTACCACGATCGAGGAAACCTATCTGCTAGCCGCTGAAATCAATGACAAAAGGGTTAAGGCTGGGGTATGGGATAAGACCTCGACGCATCTACATCAAGCTACCGCTACCGCACCAACTGCTGAACCCACCTCGTCAAGCAACAAGAGAAAGAACAAGAGAAAGAACAGCTCCACCAACAAGAACTGTGCGATTACTGCTGCACCAATTCAAGTTGTACCTGCCCAACAGCGTCAAGTAGCGGCGCCTGTGGCCAATGCACCGCCTGCGAAGCGTGCATATACTAGGCCGCACCCGCTCTGCCCTACTTGCACCTATCATCACCCGATAGCTATTCAATGCCGCTTCTGTACTCACTGCAATGTATACGACCACTTTACTGCCAACTGCCGTATTCGCCAAACTCCTGCCAATCAAGCTCTACTAACTGCCCCACAGGGTCAACAAGCTCCTCCGGCACCCGCAGTCAAAGCCAGAGCCTGTTTCTCATGTGGCGACCCGAACCATTTCGCCAACGTGTGCCCAAACAGAGTTGTGAAACAAGAGCCACAGCAGCAACAAAAACAGGCCGCACGCGCCAGAACTTTCAATCTCAACGTGCGTCAAGCCCAGGCTGATAACAACGTGGTCAATGGTACGTTCCTTGTGAATGGTATTTATGCTTCATGTTTGTTTGATACTGGAGCCGATAATTGCTTTGTGTCGCTCGAATTTGAGAAACTTCTTAGTCGTAAACGTTCCCGACTCTCCTCTGCATTCGATGTTGAAGTCGCCACCGGAAGAACCGTCGCTGTCAATTCCGTTATCCGTGATTGTACTCTTGAGCTCAACAATCACATCTTCCCAATTGATCTCATTCTGATGCAACTCGGAAGCTTTAACGTCATAGTAGGCATGGACTTTCTTCGAGAAAACCATGCCGAAGTTGTGTGCTTCGATAAGATGATTCGTTTTTCGCTCGCAAACGGTGATTCATTGCGCGTTTATGGTGATACTACTTCGAAGGGTCTCAAACTTATGTCATGCCTCCAAGCTAGCAAGTATCTCCGCAAGGAATACATGGCTTTCTTGGCTAACGTCGTAGCAACGAAGAAGGAAAATAAAGAGAAGAAGGAAGTGAAAGACGTACCTGTGGTTCGAGAATTTCCTAATGTTTTTCCAGTGGATCTTCCCGGACTACCGCCAAGTCTTGATATCGTCTTTCGTATTGACCTCATTCCAGGAGCTAATCCTATTGCCAAAGCTCCTTATCGACTCGCGCCGTCCGAAATGCGTGAACTCTCAACCCAACTACAGGAATTGCTTGAAAAATGCTTCATTCGCCCGAGCACCTCTCCCTGGGGTGCGCTGGTCCTCTTCGTCAAAAAGAAGGATGGGTCGTTCCGGATGTGCATCGACTACCGGGAATTGAATAAGTTGACTATCAAGAACCGCTATCCTCTGCCTCGAATCGATGATTTGTTTGATCAGCTGCAAGGCGCTACGTGTTTTTCGAAGATCGATCTACGTTCAGGTTACCATTAGCTACGTATACAAGAAGAGGATATACCCAAAACCGCGTTTCGCACTCGTTATGGCCATTACGAATTCGTTGTCATGCCTTTTGGCCTAACCAACGCACCTGCGGTTTTCATGGATCTGATGAATCGCGTGTGTAAACCATATCTCGATCGTTTCGTCATCGTGTTCATCGACGATGTCTTGATCTATTCCAAGTCGAGAGCCGAACACGCGCAACATCTACGTTTGGTTCTCGAGTTACTCCAGGGGAACCAACTCTATGCCAAATTCTCCAAGTGCGAATTTTGGTTGGGGGAGGTTCAGCTTCTGGGTCACATTGTAAATAGTCAGGGTATTCACGTCGATCCTACGAAGATTGAAGCTGTTAAGAGCTGGGTTACGCCTAAGAACCCGTCTGAAGTCCGCTCCTTTCTCGGGCTAGCGGGCTATTATCGACGATTTATCGAAGGATTCTCGAAGATTGCTGTACCACTTACCTCTCTCACGCATAAGGACCAGCCTTTTGTCTGGGGAACCAAACAAGAGTCTGCCTTTCGAACCCTTAAACACATGCTTTGCAATGCTCCTGTTCTCACATTGCCCGACGGAAACAATGATTTCATTGTCTACTATGATGCTTCCTACCTTGGTCTCGGTTGTGTCCTTATGCAACGAGACAAGGTCATAGCTTACGCATCTCGTCAGCTCAAAATCCACGAGAAGAACTATACAACTCATGATCTCGAGCTAGGCGCGGTTGTTTTTGCATTAAAGATTTGGCGACACTACCTATATGGTACTAAGTGTACGATCTTCACCGATCATAGGAGCCTACAACACATCTTTAATCAAAGGGAACTAAATATGCGTCAACGCCGATGGGTAGAACTTCTCAACGATTACGACTGTGAGATTCGTTATCACCCAGGCAAAGCAAATGTTGTTGCCGACGCACTTATCAGACGGAGCTATCTGCTTAGCACTCGTAATGTTCAAGCCCAACACAACCTCGAAACTCTCATCCGCGACGCCCAGCATGCGTGTTTCAACGAACGCACTTTGAAGAAAGAACGAATCTACCACGATGGAGCCCAGCTTGTGAGCAAATTGAACGGGATATTCCACTTTTTAGACCGAATTTGGATTCCCAAGCGAACCGAATTGCGCCAGATTATCATGGACGAAGCCCACAAATCTCGGTACCCTATTCATCCCGGTGCCGACAAGATGTACCAAGATCTTCGTTATAAGTACTGGTGGCCGGGTATGAAACGAGAATCAAGGCTGAACATCAAAGACCCTCTGGCTTGCTCGAACAACCACCAATTCCTATGTGGAAGTGGGAGAGTATAGCTATGGATTTTGTAACCAAGCTTCCAACGACGTCATCAGGTCACGAAAGCATTTGGGTTGTTGTTGACCGTTTGACTAAATCAGCTCACTTTCTGCCAATACGAGAAGACTACAAGGTGGAACGATTAGCCCGAATCTACACCGACGAGATCATTTGTAGACATGGGACGCCTTGTGACATCATCTCTGATCGTGATGCTCGGTTTACTTCACGATTGTGGGAAACGTTTCAAACGGCACTCGGTACAACGCTTAATCTAAGTACTGTGTTCCACCCACAAACCGACGGTCAGACTGAAAGAACGATTCGTACTCTTGAAGACATGCTCCGTTCGTGTGTTCTAGACTTCGGTGGTAATTGGGATAAACACCTGTCGTTAGTCGAATTCTCGTATAATAACATCTACCAGGCTAGCATCCAGATGGCACCTTTCGAGGCCTTATATGGAAGAAGATGTCGATCGCCTATTGTGTGGCACGAGATCGGTCACTCGCAATTAACCGGTCCGGAGCTACTACAAGAAACGACAGACAAAATTTTCCAAATTCGAGACAATCTAGCGAAGGCTCGGGATCGACAGAAAGTTTACGCCGATAAAAAGCGCAAGCCCCGTGAATTTGGCGTTGGGGACTACGTACTTCTAAAGGTATCACCTTGGAAGGGTGTAGTCCGATTCGGCAAGAAAGGGAAACTCGCGCCTCGATATGTTGGACCTTTTAAGATTCTGGAAAGGATCGGAAAAGTCGCCTACAGACTCGAATTACCGGAGGAACTTAACAATGTCCACCCGACTTTCCACGTGTCAAACCTCCGGAAATGCATCGCCGACCACGATTTACATGTCTCTCTAGACGATCTACAAGTGAACGAAACATTACACTTCGTGGAAAAGCCTGTCGAAATCATGGATCGCCAAACCAAGCAGCTCAGGCGCTCGCGCATGCCTATTGTGAAGGTCCGATGGGAAGGCAAACGCGGCGCAAAGTTCACTTGGGAACTCGAAAGCGACATGAAGACAAAGTATCCGCAGTTGTTTAATTAGGGAAGCGTTAGAGAGAAAGTGGCTTTGTGATTCTAGTGTTTTGTACGATTCCAAGTTAATCAATAAGAATCACAGTTATAATTACTATTCGTGTGTTCGGTCTTGTTCGTGCACGGATCCCGCATATCGCACGGTCGGTTCACAATCGAAACGGAGTCGAAACCGGGACCTACCCAATCCACGCACGATCACGGACTCCGCACGTCGAACGTTCGTTACACAATCGTACGGTGTCAAAACCGATCCTACAATGGTTACGATCGTGTACGGATTCCGCACGTTACACGAGTCAAAATCGGTCTAAACGAAAACTTCTCACATGATTCACGGCTTTGTTACGACTTACAGCTTAATTTCGGGACGAAATTCCCTAAACAAGGGGAGGCTGTAACACCCCGTGTTTTCGTAAGTGAAAGTCAAAGTCAAGGTCAAAGTCAAGGTCAAAGTCAACGACCGATTTCGCGCAACTTGACTCGTAGAAATGTTTTTATTTTATTTATATTATGTGGAGTAAGTGTCGTACATTATAATAATCGAATCATGTTAACCGTATTTCAATCGACTTGCGACTGTGAACTATAGGAAGTAACAATGCGATAAAGTTAATCAACCGAAAATCAAGCTATACTAATCGAATCGACATCAAATCGTAACTCAAGCTATGTATTTTACTTGTTATTTATACACGTGCGTGTGCCTTACGTGTTACCTGTGCATGTTTATTTATGTTTCGTTGTGATAATCAAGCGAACTCAATCGAACTCGAAGTCTAACTCGAAGTCTAACTCAAATGTAAACGAACCCGAACCCGAATTCCGAGTCGAACCATGTTATATACGAAGTAGTTGGGACTGAAAGTAATTTGACTAGGAAACCCTATTGAATCGCTCGCAAATCGAAACCGAAGCGTCATCGCACCCGAACGCACCATTCAGTCGACATCCGGACGGATGGTCCATCCGCACGGATTGCCAGTCCGCACGGATTGCCAGTCCGCACGGATGACCAGTCCGCACGGATAACCCATCCGGGTGACCTGCAATCCGCACGGATCACCCCTTTCCCCTTTTAGCATCCTATAAATACCCGGGTCACTCTCCAAACTTTCCACTTTTGGCAAGTGACGTCCGACCTGCATGCATTCTTCACCTTTTCTCCGATTTCTCCCAATCCAGGTAAGATCTTGCTCTAAATCTTGTACATTCTTGATCTATACACACATCTACACCTTTCCATCTTTCAAATCTCAACTTTTAACCATGAAATCATCAAGATTTAAGGTATTCTAGGGTGACGTCATCATGAAGTTCTCATGAACTTCAAGTGTGACCTCATTCCACCAAGAATAACTCGGATCTGAACGATTTCCACAAGATTTCACAACAACTTCACCTAAATCTAAACTTTTATAAGGATAAAAGAGTTGAAAGAAACAAACTCAAGTTTTCTCCTTCTTTTACCCTCAAAAACGGTACGAATCGGATCAGTTCTAGTCTTCCACTCAATATTAGTAATGCACTAGTCCTAGATCTGGATTCTACCCGCAAGACACCTAATTTCGGGTTAGACCAGAATGACTGTTCTAAACCGCCGACAGGCCGAGTTAGGGTGATTCCTGGCCGGCTTGGTCATGCGGGAAGGATGCGATTCCAAATGGTTGCCACGTAATCAGAACGTCTCGATAGAACGACAAAGGCGACCAAGGGTGGCCGGACGGAACAACCAGTACGGGGAAGTTGTCCGCACGAGTAAATTGTCCGCACGGACAAGCTGTCCGCACGGACGAGCTGTCCGCACAGACAGACGATCCGGACGGGTTGTCACCCGGACGAGCTACACTTGGGACCCACATTCAAAACGAGGTTTGAGTATCGACGAATGAACAATCCGAACGGACGACCTCTGAATGGATTACTCTTCGGATCATGAGATACTAAGACCTTAAACAATTTCAAGCAATGTCCGTCCGCACGGACAAGTTGTCCGCACGGACAGACTATCCGGACGGATTACCACTGTCCGCATGGATTACCATCCGGATGGATTCCATCAATTTCATCAAGTGACTCAGCCTTAGAGACGTGTCCGCACGGATTTCCATCCGGACGGATTGTGGTCCGCGCGACCGGCTTGAAGGGTAGAGATACTTAGATGTTTTCTAAATGCTACAACGAAAACTTCAAAGGACAAGCCATCATACACAAACACATCTCACCCATAGGAAGAAACAATCCACTCGAGTAGTTATCCGCACGAACATGTTATTCGCACGAGTGACTCGTCCGGACGAATTGCTAATCCGCACGAATAACTTGTCCGCACGGATAACAATCCGCACGAGTGACTAATCCGGACGGATTACCACTCGCACGGATTACTAATCCGCACGAATAACTTGTCCGCACGGATAACAATCCGCACGAGTGACTAATCCGGACGGATTACCACTCGCACGGATTACTAATCCACACGATCAGCCATACTACCCACTATCACTATGTACCGTGTTACGCGCCACTTATCGTTACGTTATCGAATCTATCCAGGCTAACCGTACTCGCTGAAAAGCGCTCCCTTCAATCCATAATCGCTGTGAGTATACTTGAACCCTTTTTGCTTTTAGCACTTTTGGGTGTTACATACGTTACGAATATTCAAACTACAACTATCATACTACTCAAGCTATTTTAACGCTAAACCATTTATGCATGTTATACGTGGCTTATGAATGCTTGTTTGTTATGTTTACACATGGAATGCTGTCTACCTGCCTTAGCAACAATAATACTATAGTTTGGACTCAGCACCCGTTCATGCGGGGGTTGTTAAGGATCTTTTACTTGCATGGATTACGGTGGTAATCATGTATTGCGAACTGCCTCGGGCAGTCAATCCGCAGTCATTGGTATCGATGGATCTATGTCGATAACTAACGTGCTTCATTTCACTATGTGTACGTGCTGGTTATGCGTAAACGAATTCAAACTCTATATGCTATTATCAAACTTGTATGCTCACCTTTACGTTATATGTATTGACTTTATATTAACGTATGTGGCAGGTGCTTAAGTTGTTTCTATGCTTAACTTGCTGGTGATGAAACTGAGGCTAGGGAAGGAGTCCTAGAAACCAACAAATAAATTTGCTATGTTTAAATCTGAGTTGTCAGAACAGAATACTTGTTTTGATGCTTGTCTGTAATAATTATTTAACTATTTGAGATACGGTATGGGACATATTATTTAAATTGAATGGTAATGATAGTTGTTATGGAAACTTCTGGACAATCTGTTTCGCTCAGTGCCATGCCCCGATGATTCCGCCATCGGTTGGGGTGTGACAACTGTTTCTCGAGGAAGTTTCATGTTCAACCCGTTAATCGGTCATCTCTCCGTTGGAAATCTGTTTTCAGCCGGCTTCCAACTAGGAAGTAAGTAGGGAGTCTGAATGAGTATGGAATCCATCGGTTTTGAGTAGAAAAGTGTAAAAGAGTTGAAAGAAAGCTTGAAAAACAAGTAGAAAAGTGTTGAAATATGAGAAATCTTGTTGTGATTTGTGTTAAATAGTGTGGAAATCCTTTAGATCTGAACTATTCTTGATGTGGTGCTATCACACCACAGTTTGCACATGAAACCAAGATGATGTCACCTTCAAGTAGTCCAAATCAGGTGATTTCATGGTGAAAATGTAAGATTTTGATAGAGAAGATGATGAGAAAGTGATTAGTGATGATGATTGTACAAGATTTGAGTGGAAATACTTACCAAAAAGCCTTGAATCGAGAGAAAAGTGCTTAAGAATGACTTGAGAGCGAGTTGATCGGATGGAGGTGTCAACATTGGTGAACAATGAGGAGTACGGGTATTTATAGTGTGAGAGGAGAGGAGTAAGGCGGTGCACGCGAGGGTCGGATGGTTGTCCGGTCGGATGGCCATCCGATCGGATGCTCATCCGGTCGGATGTCCATTAGAACAGCCGATTCGCGCGAGTTAGTTTTCCAACTTTGATTCGACTCGTGAGCGATGTTAAGCGTTGCGTAGTATTGTGAGTAAATCATCGTTTGATAGTATTCGAGTATAAGATTCGTATCGTCAAGAATAAACTCATGTTTCGAATATAGTTTATACAAGTCCCTCTTTCATATAGTTTAAACAAAATTCTCGTTCCATAGTATCAAGCATAATAAAGAGTCAAGACTCGCATCGTTCAAAGAGTGAATATGCTCATCGTTCAAATAGTCAAGTTTCATATCGTTTCAAATGTTTAAAAGTGTCACATAGAGTTAAGATTCACATCATTCGGCTATAAAGTATCACATAGAGTAAAGATTCACGTAGAGTAAAAGTTTCACGTAGTTTAACAAATAGCATCGTTTCACATTATGATCGACTGTCTCGAGTATAAAAGCATCACAAGGTAGGAAATACGAGAAGACTTGCTACTTATAGGTTAACATCAAAACGCAGGGCGTTACACCTAATTATCCGTATTTTTAAAAATGTTATATAAAATGGGTTAGAGTGCTACAGGTTAGTACAAAAAGTTTTATATAAGGTTATTTCAAATAATTTTAAGTACGTTTGTGGGTGAAATATATAATTTATTTTCCCTTTTTTTGGAAAAAATAAGTTTTATAAGTTCTTTATTTACTTTGCAATAATAAAGGTTTTTTAATGATTTTTTTGATATATTATTTACTAGGTTATCACCCGGGACTGCTTCCCGGGTAGTTTAATTTTATTAGTTAAAAAACTTGTATTTTTATTAAAATGTAACATATTATTTCATTAAATTTTATCACAAAAATGTTGAAATACTTAAACCATACAAATAACTACCAGTTGTGAACATTAATATTGGTAATTACAATTTTTTAGGTGCCAAAACTTTTAATACTTAAATTAATCATCAAATACTCTTTTACTAATTAAAGTCATATACGGCCCAACACTTTTATAACATTAAAGGCCCAATTGTCATTATCAATAACATAAAAAGCACAAGAGTATAAGAACTTGTTAAACAAATACAAAATAAACCAACAGATAACATTAATAGAGCAGAACAAAAGTTAAAAGTCAATGGAAAGAAAGAAAAAATTATATATCATAAGTTGCCAAAAATCTCTTTGTAAACGACGTTGGCAGTTTGATTTGTTGTTTTTCCTTCATCATCGAATATTAAAATCTTCACACCATCTCTCGTCTTAACTCTTGATAACGCAACATACAGTTGATCGTGCGTGAAAATAGGATCTTTTAGATATAAGCCTACTCTAGATAATGATTGTCCTTGACTTTTGTTAATGGTCATGGCAAAGCATACGGATAACGGAAATTGTCTGCGTTGAAATTGAAAAGGGATTTTTTTTTGTCTAAAGGTATCATGTTAATCCTCGGAATAAAAACCCTTGATCCAATATTTCCGCCGGATATTACTTCAGCTTCAATCACTCGTTTACCAAGAAAAGTAATCTGAAGTCTAGTTCCATTACATAAGCCGTTTTGTTGATCGATATTTCTGAGAAGCATTACCGGAACTCCAACTTTTAGTAAACATTGAAAAAAAAATCAAAGCACAAACCTGAGGAGTTGTGTTTTTCTCCTTCACGTCCGAGGAGTTGCCAAAACCTTTCCTTGAGTAAATCGAGTCTCTTCTACAAAAAGAACCACCAAAGGTATGAGGATAGTCTTTTAATATATAACTAAAACCATACAAAAAAAAATTGACGTTGATGTATTAACCTGTAATTCTTGTATGCTAGCATGCCATTAGCTTTTAATCAAAGAACAAACCTGATGAGAACATCTTTCTCAGTTCTCACATACACAACTCTTTTGTATCAGCCTTATTGAGTTGGCTATATAAGATATTTAATATTGCCTTCACAAAAAAATAGTATGCCCAAAAATCAAAGCAAAACAAACATATATATTAAAGAACTCCACTCAAATCAAAGCAACTAACTTTACAATGTTAAACTATGCATATTATGTTGCCATAAGAATCTTTGATACGTGCCAAGCATACTGAAATCTTTACAAAACTTTTAACAGTCTAATTATAGCAATTAGAAACATGAGCATCGCATTTTTTATTAACATAATTAGAAGTAAACGTAGTTATCATGGCTGAAATGCATTGCAAGCTTGCTGGCCTTATTCGTCTTCTTTCATATTTCTTAGTTTTAAGGGCCGCAATTCGCCGGTTGGGGAACCCACGGTAACGAACCAATGGCAAGCGCCATGCGTACTAACTGCAAGGAGTCTAAGGTATTTTTGCAATGGGAAACAAAAAGGCACTTTATAAGTTCTAGTTAAACAGACTGTCACAAAAGATCAAAACCTACTCCCTACACATTAATGGCACTACGCTAGTTATAACTTATAACACTAACACTCCATTTATTTTTCACTTTATATGACGATTACCGGTGTCACTTAATGATAACTTCTTTTAGTGTAAAATAACCGAATATCGGTATTTGATATGAGCGATGAACATACCTCATGAAACTAATAACCTTGTTAACAGACTGCACCCAATATATACACACAAAACATCATCAATCATGTAAAGTTCCAGCTTCACAACAAATCATACAAATATTAACATACAGATAAGTATTGATGGGGACCTACATTTCACTCGAGATCTTAACAAGGCTCTTCTAGCAACAATCTCAGCACGAGAATCGTTCAAAACATCACCATAACCACTTAAACGCAAACGCGTAATGCACTTAGTTCCTGTCCCCAACGCAATTACTTTCAATTCTGCAAATTCACCAATTCAACTTTAATATATCATCCAAATTCAAGTGAAATCAATTGTAATCGATAATAAATTGGAAATAAATTAGATAAATGAGGACCTTGAGAAGGGGAAGAAGTGAGAAATGCACCGAGAACAGTGACTTCACCACCTTAAATATAAAAGATGGTGTGATAACAAACAAGACACTATGAAAGCATATACCTCATTTCTTTCTAATTTGACTTGTAAAAGTGACTAAGTCTACCCAGTAAGTTATAAGCATATATAACAAATTGATTAGCACCAAGCTCCACTAAATTCAGACCACAAAATAAGATCAAATTTCATATAATATCCCAAGAAAAAAATAAAAGAAGCATTTTAACAAACACCTGGCGTGGATACGTATTCTAAGTACCAAAATACAAAAACTCGCAAACAAAATCATTCCAACAATTCAATTAAGTTTCACAAATTTAAACCTCTTGCTAAGAACAAAAAAGATAATAGAGATCGAAACATACATTGAAACAACAAATCGACTGAAAGATATCCAATTAAATGAAAAAAAAAACGATTGACTAAAAAACTAACCTAGAAATAGGATGATCTTCCAAATCGAAGGATGAGTAGCTTTCAATGGTGTCTCTGGTGATTGAATCAACAAGAACTAAAGAAAATAAAATAGATTAAACATTCCTCCAATAAAAGATAACCCATAAAAGATTTAGTACCTCTGTAGGAGAAAAAAGTTTCTCTAGTAGAGTGATGAAGGGATGGAATGATGAAGATGTAAGCATGAAGGAGAAGAAACCTGGTTCAGATGAATCGCGAAAGAAAACTGGTTGAGATGAAAGCATATCCTACCGTGATGGAAGCGTGAATGAGAAGATTGGTCTAGGGTTTGAGAGCAGGAATTGAAAAGGGGAAAGCGTGTTTTTTCGATTTATATATGGATCTGTATTAGATGGTCAGATCTGGGTAGTGAAATGGGGCTTCACCGGTGAAAGAAAAAACCCGGTGTTTTCCCGCCAAAAACAAACCTAAGAGGCTCTAATCAAGTGACATGTGTCCCATATTTTTTTTGTTTATTATATATAATAGATAGGAAAGAACAAAAAAAACATGTAGGATAAGATTTTTTAGATTAAAAAGTCGTTAGATTACATTTTTAAAATGACGCAATGTGATTGTTATTTGTATAGTTGATCTAATTGTAACGAAAAAAACACGGACATATATGGTATTATTCATATGACGGCTTAATTTTTTTCTAATATCTATTTTGGTTGCTATACCGTCTGTTAGTACTATAATGAACCAAACTAATACCCCGCCATATTACACTATTACCTTGATGTGTTAGCTTACTCAATTGTCACCTAAAAGCTTTTATACAACTTAAAATATAATTTGTTGCATGAAAAAGAGATCTTTAGATGCATACAATAACAAAAATGTGTCGAGCTTGAATAAATGTATAGTTAGATAAGAAAAATCTTTTGTTATTTACCGAAACTAAAATAACGAAAGTCTACTCATAATTTTATAATTTTACTATTAAGTATACAAAACGACTTATGCTCCATCATTTGCACATACTTCCTATCTATGATGGGTGATTTTTTCTTTTACGAATAATAGATGAAAGAAGTGTATATACTTTTAGTTTGAATTTTAGGTGAGTATGTATTTGTGTATGGTATTAGTAATATTGAAACCATTACTACTATTCGTTTTTTATGGTTTTCAATTAATGTAAACATGTGTTGATTTCCTTTTGGTTATGAGTTTTTTCTTTCGGTTACTATACCGAGTGTTAGTACTGTATTGATTGTTAAAAGTAAAAGATTGAAAATATATTGGGATCAGCGAGATTGGTGGACAATTGCATCATTTCCCGTCTATTTAGAAAAACAAATATCCAGTTTCCATTCTTCACAAGTCGATAGCCATTGATAATAGTTTTTTCTATATTTAGTTCATTGTAATTCTCTATATATTTTGGTTGTTTTCTCATTGTAATATAGACAAGAAATATATAATAGAAAAGCCCCTCAATATCAGGGTATCAGAGCAGGCGTGCTCATCATATACCGTTTGATTTTCACCAGCCTCCTCAAATCAATAAACCCAATCCGAGCTACAATGTCCGGAGACAACAACTCGGGTTCCGATTTGTCATTACAACTCGCGAATCTGTTAAAGAACAGCTTTAATCAATAGCCTCAAAACCCAAAACTATCCGATAATCTCCAAATCAACCTCAAACTCAATAATCAAAACTACGCACTATGGACCCAGATGATCCGAGTCGCCATAGGCGGAAGATCCAAATCCTTGTTATCACACCCGACCTCGAATCCTCCAGATCAAACAAGTGAAGATTATGAGAAGTGGGAACAAGAAGATTTAATTGTTTTTTCGTGGCTCATTCAAAATATCGAACCCGTTCTCGCAGGCAACCTAACCGAGTACCTGACCGCTAAAACGTTGTGGGATGCCCTGGTGGTTACCTACAGTAGCGGAAGAGACAAATTACAAACCTTCAACCTTCATGTCAAGGCTAACGAGATTAAACAACATGACATCCCTCTTGAAGATTTCTGGATCGCATTACAGGGGGTATGGGGAGAGATTGACAGAATTGACCCCATGAAGTGTCCAGAAGACATCAAGACATACTCGAGAATCAGGTCAGAACAAAAACTCTTTCAGTTTCTAAATGCCCTTGACTGGAGATATGAACCCATTAAACGGGAAATACTCCGGCTGGAACCTTTACCTTCTGTGGAGGCGGCTGATACACTCTAATTTACACATATTTTAGTCCCCCGTTTTACCCCTATTTTATGCGTTTTTGGCCGTAAAACCGTCGTTCGGATACTTATTTATCTACATTTGTGTTTACAGGCCTAAAACTGCATTCCAGACAAGATGATAGCAAAAACGAGGACTTTCCGGACAAAACGACAAAGCTGCGGACTTTCTGTTAAGGATTCTGAACTGGGCCTGTGGAACGGTCGTTCCACCTGATGCACGGTCGTGCATCTCCGACAAAGCTGATCGTCTCGGCAATGAACAGTAGGTGCGGCTGGGCGTTCCAGGGAAACAAGCGACTAGGTGAAGAACGGTCGTTCCATCTGAGGAACGACCGTGCATCTCCGGTGAATCAACAGAGTCTCGAAACTGAACGGTAGGTGCGACTTAGCGTGCAACATGAAGCCCGGAACTGAACGATCGTTCCATATGGGGAACGGTCGTGCCATTCAAGATCTGGTCAACGATCCGATGACGTATGCGGTATGGTGACCCATGACCAATAATTGAATAAAGTGAACGGTCGTTCCACAGGGAGAACGACCGTGCATCAGCAAAAAAGTATAAAAACACAGCAGAAACATTCTGCTCGACATTCTGGATTTTTGGAGAGCTCTCAGGCGATTTTCAGGCTCCGGAGGCATTAGCTTTCACCCGGATTCAAGCCACATTATCCCGATTAGCTCGATTACTACCCGGATCCTTAGTCTAGTACTTGTTTATGGTTTGATTTTCTAATCTTTCCAAGTTTTTGTTAATCTTTCAAGTACTTAGATTATGATTTATGTTTTATTGTAGCCTTTGGGCAAAAACACAACAATCCCTTGCTAGATTATAACCATTAGTTTGTTAAACTTTGTTTGTAATGACATTTGGAGTATTTTCTATGTTAATCTTTGATGATTAGTTTGCAACCTTGTTATTGATATTGAATTCTTGATTATAAGTAATTATGTTGGATGATTGGTGCTTGGTTAGTTAAGATAGTTGAAAAATGAAGCTTAATTAATCTTGTATTAGTAAACTTTGAATTTGGTTAACTAGTTTAACTTGGTTTAAATGTATGCATCATGATACTAGAAATGGTTAGTGATTTAATAAAATGTAATTATTGTTAATCAAGAGAGCTTACCGTCACGGAAGGACCTAAACGGGTTAGATGGTGTCGTTATAAATTCTTGCCATGATTTGTTAGCTTAGTTAGTAGTTTAGGCCAAAATTGCTATCTTAGTGAATTATTGTGCAAGATTTGTAAAATGAACTCGGTTGTGATTTAATCTAGTTTATGCTTATCTCGGTGGTTGCATTGTGTTTATCGGTGTCGCTTTCCTTGTTTAAGTGAGGTTAGAATAATCCTAACGGCTGCCTAACTTATTTTTAAGAGATTTTCATAGACATTTATCAATTGCACGTTAAAGAACAATTTTAGGTGGTTAAAGTGTGCCTATCGTTTTAACTTTCCGAATGATTGTCATGTTAGGATTCCCGAAAGGGATACTAATTGTTTTAAATTGGAAAATTGACCGAATGCTTCTAGTGCCAAAACTGACTTCGTTGACATGCTGTGGTTGTGTATTTAGCAAGGCTTTTTATCTACTTTCTATTATGTTTTTATTATGTATTTGGTTATGTTTACTTTAGTTTAGTTTAAAATCACAAAACCTATGTTTTTACCGGTAGTTTAGTGACAAAGGTCTAGTACAAATTCTCCGCCCATTTCCTTGGATCGATACTTGGTTCTTACCAATACTTTATTACATATATGACGGGGTACACTTGCCTCTTTCGTGTGTGTTTTGATGTAAAAGTAATAATCACTTTTATAAATTTAAAACCCAATCGTGTGTAATTCATTGCAAAATATTATGTATATATACGCACACGTCAGCGGCCTATGCCGCGGTTCGTAAAGAAACCGCTCACCAGAAAATCGGTCCTTCGAGCAAGGAAGATAAAACACACCAAAGAGCAATGTTTCCGTCTCGTCGGCTACCCCGATTGGTGATGGCAACAAAAAAAACACCAAGAATTCTGGACCGAAAAAAGGCAAAGTGTCTGTTGGCCTGAGTACCAAAGAGAACGCCGAAACCACTACTGACCGGAAAAATCCCACCGGATTCGGGGGAATGGCAGCGACGTCAACAGTTTGTGAGGAAGGAGATGAATCCTTTTCAATGAGTACAGGTACAGGGGGTGAGAGACCCTATGTCTCGAAACCCCCATCTTATTTGTGCAATATTTACAAAACACCCCCCATAGATTCTGAAATATTTAAAAACACATCTTTTATTCACTTTATAAATGAGAGTTTTAAAAATTGCAAAAGGGGACCCATAATTAGTTGTGTGGCAAATATGGCTCAAAATTATAGTATGAGCCGGGAATTGTCATGGATATTTGATTGCGGAGCAACCGATACCATGACGTATGATCTATCAGATTTTGCCACACCAACTAGGCCGACAAAGTCATATATACACACAGCAATGGAGAAAAGATGATTGTCGAAAATGGGGGAACTATCGAAATTTCACCAACCCTTAAGCTTTCAAACTGTCTCTATGTACCTGCCCTATCACACAAACTCCTATCAATCAGCCATGTAACAAAGGAGTTAAATTGCTCAGTTCTTATGCAACCTACTTTTTGTATCTTACAGGATATCAGGACGGGAGCGATCATTGGGCGTGGCACCGAAAGACAAGGGTTGTATTACGTGGATGGGGTGAATCAAAATGCTGCAGTAATGCTTTCTCATGGAATGGTAGAACGAGAAGCATGGCTATGGCATAGAAGACTGGGCATCCATCTACTGGTTATTTGCATCTTTTATTTCCTAAGTTATTTCCTTCCAATTGCATGTCACATTATGAAACTTGTGTGTTAGCCAAAAGTCATCGTAAAACATTTAAACCTAGTAATACAAGGGTTGACTCACCCTTTTCATTAATTCACTCAGATGTGTGGGGTCCTGCTCCAATTATTGGGGGTCAGAACTTTCGTTTTTTTGTTATATTCGTGGATGATTGCACACGAATGACCTGGGTGTATTTATTAAAAAATAAATCTGAAGTTCTTGAAAAATTTATCATTTTCTACACCATGGTCCAAACCCAATTTTAGAAAAACATTCAAGTCTTTAGATCCGACAATGGAGGAGAATTTGTTAACTCCGAAATGAAACCTTTTTTTCCAAAACAAAGGGATAATCCACCAAACCACCTGTCCTCACACTCCAGAACAAAATGGTGTCGCAGAAAGGAAAAACTGTATCCTATTAGATATAACCCGGGCCCTTCTAATAGAATCACGAGTTCCAAAGTTTTTTTTGGCCAGAAGCTCTCGTAACAGCTGCGTATCTCATTAACCGACTTCCCACTCAAATTCTGAAATCAAAAACTCCATTGCAAGTCCTTAGTGAATACACCAACCCTCCATCCGTTCTTACTCTTGAACCACGAATTTTTGGGTGCACCGTCTTTGTTCACATACTCAAATCACACCGAACTAAAATCGATCCATGTGCTGAAAAATGTGTCTTTGTTGGATATGGAATAACTCAAAAAGGATACAGGTGTTATAACCCAAAAACCTGTCACATGTTCACGACTATGAACTGTGATTTTCTTGAAACTGAGTACTATTATGCCTCCCAACACAGTAGTCAGGGGGAGAGGGAATGTCTTGACACACTGAGTTGGTTGAGATATGTTACATATGAAGAAGGGAAGAGCCACGGTACCTCAGATGAGTCTCATCTCTCCACACAACCCGAAGATCCAAACGTCAGTGTCACCCAAACTGCTCCCAACCTGATACCCGAGATAAGTAATACTCATTCTTATATTATACCCAATCCCATTGAAACTAATACATTAGGGGAAGGTGAGAATGTACAGCAACAAGAGACATTTGTCAGTGTCACCCAAGAAGATACTCTAGTAGAGCAGTATGAACATGTGCTAGAACAAGAGAACTCTCCCACACAAGAAGAAACATCAGAGATATATGTACTGCCGCCAAGAGTAAATCGGGGAGTACCACCAAAAAGATATTCCCCAGAAAAGGAGTCCAGAGGAAGTAGATATCCAATGGCTAACATAGCACAAGGGAACCTATCTAAGGAAGCCAAGGCTATTGCTGCGTCTATATACTCTGATGAGATCCCTGTCAATACAGAACAAGCCTTAAAATCAAGACAATGGAGAAACGCAATGGAGGAAGAAATGGAAGCTCTCAGAAAAAATAACACATGGGAAAACGTGTCTTGCCACCTGGAAAGAAAACTGTCGGGTGTCAGTGGGTTTTTACAATTAAATACAAGTCCAATGGTACAATCGAAAGATGCAAAGCAAGACTGGTAGCTAAAGGCTATACACAAACATATGGAATTGATTACTCTGAAACCTTTTCCCCAGTTGCAAAAATTAATACAATCAGAGTTCTTTGTTCTGTAGCAGCTAATAAAGAATGGCCCTTACACCAGTTTGATGTGAAGAATGCCTTCTTACACGGAGAACTAAAAGAGGAAGTCTATATGGAGGCCCCACATGGATTCACTGACAAGTTTGGGGAAAGAGAAGTATGTCTTCTAAAGAAATCACTCACTGGCTTGAAACAATCCCCTAGAGCATGGTTTGGGAAATTCACCCTAGCCATGAAAAACTATGGGTTCACATAGAGTAACTCAGATCATACGTTGTTTCTTAAAAGGAGAGGAAATCTTACAACCTGTTTAATAATCTATGTTGACGATATGATTATTACAGGGGATGACAAAGAAGAAATATCCAGACTAAAGAAAATTTTGTTCACAAAATTTGAGATGAAAGATCTAGGGAGACTCAAATATTTCCTTGGGATTGAAGTTCTGAGATCAAAACATGGGATCTTCATGTGTCAGAGGAAGTATGTCCTTGATCTATTAGCAGAAATTGGCATGATTGATTGCAAACCAGCAGACACTCCAATGATTGCAAATCAAAAGTTGTACATGGAGGAAAAAGCAGGTCTAAATGACAGAGGAAGATACCAACGAATAGTAGGAAAACTGATTTACCTATCACACACTCGACCCGATATAGCATTTGCTGTTGGAGTAGTCAGTCAATTTATGCATCAACCCCAAGAGGCTCACATGGAAGCAGTCTTAAGAATTGTAAGTGTTGGGATTGAACCCTACCAAAAGAATAGATAATTAAAGCCAAAACTGGATCAGAGCAGTGGATCCAGAATAAGCAGATGTTTAGTATACAAGTCTCTCCCCTTGAAAGTGGTTTCAACATCTGCTGACCTCCTATCTACTGATCGTACAAACTGCTGATCTAGTAAAAGCCTGATGGAAGACAAAAGCTCTGCTGTTCAATCTACTGCCTTTAGTCAAGCTCTGCTGATCCAGACAAGTACTGCTGGGTTCACATCAGTGGAGGGATGCAGCAGTAGTTTAGATAACTTTATGTAATGTAATGTAATAGCAGTAGTTAGTATAGCAGAGGTTGTATAGATCAGAGGTTAGAGTTTGTTAGGAGGTTAGATGTCACTTTCATGGTGCCGTCAGCTTAGATGCTTCAGTGGTTTGCTCGTGCCTATAAATAGAACACTACCATGCACTGTTCTATTTAGCTCTTTGCAACATCTTCTTCCTGCACGAACAAACACTGTGAGCTCAGGCTGAGGGGGAGTTTGTATTCAGACATTGCATTGTAATCGTTGTTGAAATAAATTCAATCTTTTGGTTCTTTGTGGAAAATGTTTGATTAAAGCAATTCTCTCGTTTGATTGTGTGCAAATTTTGTTTCCATCTTAATTCCGCTGCACAACTCATCCATCTCCATCTTAAACTCAAACGTAAAACACAATCAAAACCAAAATCCGATCCTAACAATTGGTATCAGAGCTTGGACAGTCAAATTTGATTTAACAATCATTTTGACATAAATAGTTCAGCTCATAATCGTTGATATCGATAGTTTGTTCGGTTTGTTGAAAAACAGAGCAAGGTTTAATCACCATTAAAGTTGATTAAACAGTGCCTGTAAAAAAACCAGGATGACTCCTGACCTATGAAAGGGAGTTAAACCAGAAAAAGAAGTTGCAAGAATCTGGCAAAGTTGCTGATGATTATTCATTTGGCAGCACAACTCTGTTTGGTCAGGAAGAATCTGGTAGCAGTAGTAAGGATCAGGGTTATGATCATTTTATTGATATAACTGCTGGTGGAAATTTCAACAACCCTGATTCTCACTCTGCCAATTATGCTTTTACTGCAAATTGTGAAAACCAGCTGTCAGATAACTTGTGCTTTGAACTCAACGATTTGCAACATTTTGATCCCACTGACTTAGAAGAAATGGACATTTTGCATCAATTGGCTTTGCTTAGTGTAAGAACAGGCAAATTCTATAAAAGAACAGGGAGAAAATTCCCAGGGTTACTTGGGAATTTAAAAGTGGGGTTGGATAAGTCAAAAATCAAGTGCTATAAATGCAATAGGCTAGGTCATTTTGCTAGGGAATGCAGGAGTCAAACCACTGGTCCAATAATCACTCATCCCAGCTCAAAACCTAGACCACAACAACAAAGCACTGTGCACTATACCCAATATACCCCTGCTGCCCATGTTAACACTGCTCACTATGCTGCAACCCCTGTGCCTGTGCATTATGTTCAAACCACTGTTCCACAAATTCAGTATGTTCAAACCCCTGTCCCTCAGGCACAAGTGCAACCTGTTGCACCTCCACCAGCTGCTCCAACAGTAACACAACCAGATCAGCAAAGCTTTTTCACTCAAGGCTTTGTTGACTGGAGCAGCATGCCTGATGAGCTTGGTGATGAAAATTTTGCACTCAATGCTTTTAATGATCCTTCTAATGATGAATTTTGTTTGATGGCATTAGAGTCAATACCAGAAGGGGTAGAAACTGAAGGTGAACAGCTAAGTGTTGAAACAATGGATAAAGTGGCTGAAGCAGTGGTTACTGCAGTTGCTGGTGAACTACTGCTGGGAGAAAATTCAGAAACCCTCATTGAACCACTGACTGACCCTTGGTCTGAAGAAGACAAGGAAGAAAAGAAAGCAGGTGAGAAAGAAGAGAGAGTTGATGAAGAAAGTGATCATCAATGTGATTGTGCCATGATGGCTGCTGCTAAGGTAACACCTCAAGTTCTTGAAAAACTATGTTCAGATGAATGCATTATTGCATTTGCTAACATCAAAGAGGTAAATGAAAACCTTAGGGATAAAATTTTAACTGATGAAGTCAAATTTGAAAAGCCATTAAAAGAACTTAGAAACAAATTGGCTGAAAAGGATAAAGAGATCAGCAGTCTCAAAGAAGAGCAAAGCATAACCAAAACTCAACTCCAAACTGTGGTAGAAAAATACCAAGTTTGCAAAAAGGAGTTAGAGTCCACTCAAATCACATGTGAAAAATGGGTAGAATCCTGCAAAGGATATGAGGTAATGCTTGAAAAACAGATTAAAAGCAATGTGAAATTTGGTGTTGGTTATAGAAAACATGATGATGAAAACACTGCTTTTGAAAAATCTGTTCAAACCACTTATGTAACCACTGAGTTCATCCCCACAAACAAGAATGGCCAAGAAGTGAAAATCACTGATAAACTTGGTAACAAAATCACACTTGACAGACCAGTGGGATCCTCTACTTTTGAGGAGCTTGAGAAATACTAGTTTAAATCCACATGGTCTGATGATTGTGACATTCTTGAAAATTTCAAGCCTATGGATTTTACAACCACTGATGGTGTCAAAGCTCCTAAAGCAAAAGTCATTCCTCTTAAGGACATCCCAGCAGAGGTTAAAAACTCTGCTGCAAATGAGTCTGAAAAGAGAAAGAAGAGAGAAAAGATCAACAACCTGTTTTGTGAATTTTGTGAAAAAAGGAATCATCTAACAAAAGACTGTTTCCATTTAAAAGCATATGATCTAAACAGAACAAGTGTCATTGTTCCTGCTGAAAGCTGCACCATCTGTGGTAAAAGTAACCACAAAACTCAAGCATGTGTGTATCTCAAAAACTTTGATGTTAAAAAGAATGAGTACACTGCTAAAACATCCTTGAGTCCATCAACTTCATCTGTCAAATTCACCAAGAATCAACCACTGTTTGTGCCAGTCCAAACAGCTTTTACAAAACAGCTGAATCAAACATCTGTCCAAAGAGATGTTCAAGTGACTGATGCACCCCCTGGCAACCAATTCAAAAAAGGAAAGGGACAATCATCTTACCAAAGGATTCCACACGTTTATGAGACCTACAAAAGGCCCTCTAAACCAAAAGTGAACAGGCATCCTTTTGGGTATCAACATGTGATTGGTAAAAACCCACAACAGTGGTTAGAGAGAAACAGTCCTAAAACTGTCCAAACCCCTGACCTAACCACTGTCCATACATCTGCATCCATCCCAGGCATTGTTGAGACCCCATCCAAAGCCTTATTGGCTTTGGAAACCCTAATGAACTAATCCTTTTACTTCATGTGCAGGGAGCTTCTGCATGCTTAGATAGTCTTTGGTATGTAGATAGTGGAGGCTCCCGGCACATGACAGGATGTAAAGCCCTATTCAAAGATTTCAAAATCCATGGAGGGGGTGATATATCCTTTGGGAATAATAGTAAAGGGAAAGTTTTGGGGTCTGGTACAGTACAGTCTGGAAATGTAAAATTTGAAAATGTCAATCTGATAGACAATCTGAAATTCAACCTCCTAAGTGTTTCACAAATGAGTGATAAGGGGTATGGGTCATTCTTCACAAAGGAGTGTTGTAGGATTGTTGGACCAGAAATGGTTGAAAAGATTGAAGCAATAATCAAAACAAGAAAAACAAAACTTGTTGCTCAAAGAAGTGGCAATGTTTATGTTGTTGATATGTCAAAAGAGAGTCCCAGAACTGATGCCTGTCTGTTCTCAGCTGCCTCTAACAAAGAGACAAAACTTTGGCACAGAAGATTGGGGCACACAAATCTCAAGATAATCACTGAAATTTCAAAAAATGGTTTGGTAAGAGGCTTACCACAAAAATTATTTTCATGTCCTGAGCATTGCATTTCCTGTTTAAAAGGAAAACAGTATAAAAGCTCTTTCAAGTCCATAGAAGAGTCCAAAACAACCCAGTGTTTGCAAATGTTGCACATGGATTTGTTTGGCCCAGTTCAAGTCATGAGTCTCAAGAAGAAGAGATATTGTTTGGTTATTATTGATGACTTCTCTAGGTTTACATGGACCTTCTTTTTACACTCAAAAGATGAGACTGCAGGCATTTTGCAAGACTTTGTGACACAGTTTGAAAAGCAATTTGACCTTCCAGTAAAAGTCTTCAGGAGTGACAACGGCACAGAATTCAAAAATAAGGAGTTGGATGCCTTCTGTGTGAAGAAAGGGATTGTAAGGCAGTACAGCATCCCTAGAACACCAAAGCAAAATGGGGTAGTTGAAAGAAAGAACAGAACTTTGATTGAGGCTGCCAGAACCATGCTTGCTGATTCAGGTTTGCGATTAACTTTTTGGGCAGAGGCAGTAAACACTGCTTGCTATGTCCAAAACAGAGTTTTAATAAACCCCAGGCACAAAAAGACTGCTTATGAAATTCTGTATAAGATCAAACCACTGATCTCATATTTTAAAGTCTTTGGCTGCCCATGCTTTATTTTGAATTTAAAAGATTCCATCTCAAAATTTGCAGCCAAAGTAGATTGTGGTTATCACCTGGGATACTCAACCACTGCCAAGGCCCTACAAAGTGTTTAATACACGGACCAAAGCAGTGGAGGAGACTTTGAATGTAAAGTTCAATGAACTTTCATCAATGAAAATCCCAGCAAATCCTGCTGATTTGTTTGATCTTGATAAATTCACTTTTGAAAATACTGCTGTCAAGACTAACAGTGCAGGTTCTTTAGAGGAATCAACACCAGACTATGGGTATGAAATCATCATCCCTCAAAAGTCTGTCAAAATGGGAAGAGCAGCAGATGTTCAAAACAGCTGTCAAAGCTCAACCACTGCTACCTCAACAGTTGTTGACCAAAGTAGCCCCTTAACCACTCCTTCCACATCATCAAACACTGCTAACAAAAGTCCTCAAACAGTGGATAATAGTCAGCAGGTGTCCACACCATTACCTCCCATTCCACCACCTTTTGAAGCCACTGCTGGGTCATCAAAGTCACCAGCAGTGGTTAGCTCAGATGATACACATCTGCAGCCTTCACCAACAAATGCCATCATACCATACCATACCAAGGAGACTTAATCTTCTTGAGATCTCATCCACCTGACCAGATCATTGGCAACATAAATGAAGGGGTGCTCACAAGAAGCCAAACCCAAAACATTTGTATTTTTGCTGGTTTTCTATCACTCCATCAGCCAGTCAAGTACCAAGAGGCATGAAAGACAACAGCTGGGTAGAATCCATGCAAGAGGAGCTCCAATAGTTTAAAAGACAACAAGTATGGGAGCTTGTACCACTGCCAAAAGATGTTAGCCCCATCGGCACAAAGTGGGTCTTCAAAAATAAAACTGATGAAAGGGGCATTGTTGTCAAGAATAAAGCCAGGCTTGTGGTTCAAGATTACAGACAGGAAGAGGGGATTGACTATGATGAAACTTTTGCCCCTGTAGCAAGATTGGAAGCTATAAGACTGTTCATGGCCTTTGCTGTCAACCACAACATGAAGGTGTTTCAAATGGATATCAAAAGTGCTTTCCTCTATGGTACAATTCAAGAAGAGGTATATGTTTGTCAACCTCCAGGTTTTGAGGATCCATTTTATCCAGATCATGTTTACAGGTTAAACAAAGCCTTGTATGGCCTGAAACAAGCACCGAGGGCCTGGTATGAAACTCTTTCCACCTTTTTACTCTCAAATGGTTTCAAAAGAGGTACCATTGATAAAACACTGTTTCTAAAATGGAGAGGAAAGGATTTAATGATTGTCCAAATTTATGTGGATGACATTATTTTTGGAAGCACATGTAATAAAATGTGTGAAGAGTTTAGGGAACTCATGACAACTGAGTTTGAAATGAGTGCAATGGGTGAACTGCAATGCTTTCTTGGTCTCCAAGTTCAGCAAATGCAAAATGGAATCTTCATTCATCAAATCAAGTATGCTAAAGAACTTTTAAACAAATTTGATATGAATGATTGTAAACCATGCAGAACACCCATTGCAACAAATAAGCTTGTCATGTCTGATGAAAAGGATGAGCTGATTGACCAAACTTTATATAGAAGCATGATTGGGTCTCTTTTGTACCTAACTGCATCTAGGCCAGACATCATGTTTGCAACATGTGTATGTGCAAGGAGTCAATCAGCCCCTAGAAAATCCAACCTTATTGCTGTAAAAAGGATATTCAGATACATAAAAAGTGCTCCCACACTTGGTATCTAGTATCCAGCTAATGGGAATATCAAGCTTTCAGGATTTTCAGAAAGTGACTTTACTGGATGTAACACAACAAGGAAGTCCACATCAGGAGGGTGCCAGTTTCTAGGTGATTGCTTAGTTTCATGGAAAAGCAAAAAGCAAGCAGCTGTTTCAACATCCACTGCTGAAGCTGAATACATTGCTGCTGCAAGCTGTACAGCCCAACTCTTGTGGCTTCAAAATCAGTTGCTGGATTTTGGTATCACTGCCTTAAAGACACCACTCATGTTGGATAGCCAGGCAACAGAAAATATCATCAAAAATCCAGTTTTCCATTCAACCACCAAACACATCGACATCAGACATCACTTTGTGAGGGATTACTATGAAAAAGTTTTGATTTCTCTGCATCATGTTCCAACTAAAGACCAGCTGGCAGATGTGCTCACAAAAGCATTAGATACAGCCACCTTTGAAAGTTTGGTCTCTAGGATTGGCATGCTAAACATGGAATAACAAGCAAAATCTTGTTTTTCTATGAATAAAAGCATTAAAATGTTTTCAGAAAATCAAAAATCCATCCTTAAAAATAGCTAACAATGAAGTTTTCATTAAAATCCTTAAAAGTCTGTCATAACCACTGATTGTTCAAAAGCCTGCTCTACTTCAAAGTCTGTCCACTGCTGAAAGTCAACCCCTGTTCTCACATTTTCTTGATAAACACTGTTGTTCAAAAGCAGTGTCTTATCCACTGATATGCTATCCACTGATAGTGAAAATCCTCCACTGCTTCCATTTGTTACCGTTGTAACCACTGTCTTCTTCAGTAACTTTCATAAAAGTATTATCCTTCATTTCATCAGGGGCTGGCATGTGGGCAGTACATAGTGGTCAGACCTTTTGTAACCGCTGCCACGTCAGCATTCACTTTTCCTCTATAAAACCCCCACTTCACACCAAAACAGGGTTTTACTGTCGAATTGAATTCTCAAAAATTCTCTTCTCAAAGTAGTTTTTCTTCAAATTCCTTCAAAACCTTCTTCGATCATCATCTTTAAAATGATAAAATCGAAGTCATCTGCAAAACCCACTTCCAAATCATCATCAAAAGAAGCCTCTCAAAAGGCAAAACCCACTGAAATTCCACATAAACCGTCTCACAATCTTCTGGGTTTACTCACAAAACCCGGCACCACAGAAATTTTCGATTCCATCATTGATCTCATGTCTGCGTCAAAGTACAAAACTTTGCTTACAGCAGATGCACCCATTTACCTGCAAACCCAAAGGGAGTTTTGGAAAAATGTAACCCTTGACAAACAAGGCGACAATGTCATAGCCATTAACTCCACTTTACAAGGTAAAGCAGTCAAAGTCACACCACAATCCATATCAGAGGTCTTTCAACTCGATGATCAGACAAGTTTAACTTATATCCCTAAAAACGAGTTAAAAATAGACTTCATTGAATGAGGGTATGCAGATACAATGATGAAAAGGGATACCTTACAAAAAGGTTTCTTCCCCTCTGCAACAAGATTTTTATTCCATACCCTCCTAATGTGTGTTTCAAACAAAACCACTGCTTTTAATGAAATACCATTAAAGATTCAAAACCTGGGGTATGCTAAAATGAAAATTTTAATTATTCTCAGGTAATCTTTAATGATCTGGTTAAAAATGTTGAAACAAAGCCATTCTTACTTTTTCCAAGATTTTTAAGTTACTATTTTGAAAAGAAAATTGGTAAGAATGATGCTGCTGCAATAAAACAAGGTGAATCTATTCAAATAAACAGCTTAACTGTTGAAACTTTTACAAGAATGTCAACACCTTGCAAAACACAAGCAGAGATGCCTGAGCAGAATTTAGCAGCTACCACTGCTCCTCAGGTATCTGTTGCTGAGCCCACTGCTCAAGGTGATCAAAGTAGCAAAACAACTGCTTTGAAACCCACACCTACATTCACCAAAAAGCCAACAAAAAGAAAAACTCAAAAAACCCCCCAAACCCATCAAAAAGGCAACTCTAGAGGATGAGATACCAGAGCTACTGCCAGTGACAAAACAAAAGTCACAAGAAACCACTGCTGCTACTTCCTCACAACAGTTGGTACAAATATCTCAACCCATAACCGAAACTCCTCATGTCTCTTCTCAAAAAGAACAGGTTGTACACATAGGGACTCCATAATATGATGCTCTGGAATCACTCGCTTCCATCATCCACAGCCCAATGCCCGGGGCAAATTCTCTTCTAACACCAAACCTCACATCCACAATTCCTCCACCAACTAGACTTTTGTTGGAAGCAATTGATTTGAACCAGGCACAAACCAGTCCTTATCAATCACCTATCAATGAGAATATGCCTCAATAAATGACTGGGTCTGATGTATCGATCTTTGCTAACCCACCAACACAACCTGAGGAGGTTACACTCCTTGAGTTACACGTAACTCTTGGTGGTATTCCAAGTGAAGCAGCCACTACAAATGTTGAACCCACTGGTTTACATTTGGACATTGGTTACATCAATAAGACTTCCTTGGAGGCAATTCCTTCCATAGTACCTCTGACATCCACCAGTGGATTTGTTTTAACCACTGGCAACATCAAAAGGCTATCAAGTATTGAAGGAAGAAGACCCCAGTACCAAGAACAAGGGGCATCAGTGGTCAATGTTTGGAGTACACTCCCTACCTCAATCACTGATAAAACCACTGCTAGTAGGAAATCAGATAATCCCATTAAATTGGGTGATGGTTTAAAATATCTGGAATTGACGGAACTGACAAACTGGATACAACTATTGCAGATATCAAAGACATGCTACAACAGTTTTTGAAAGTACAAAAGATGCAATCCACTGTTGTTCCACCTCAAGCACCTGCTCCATCACAAGCACCTTCTACAAATGAGCTCTGGAATTTATTCCAACCTTTTCTCCAACAACAAAAACAAATGGCTGATCAGCAACATGAAATACATGTACAAAAGCTGAGAAACATCATGGAGTCTAGGTTCAAGAACACATAAGCAGACATCAAGGCCCACTTATTAAAAACCACTGGCACTGCTCCTCCAACTATTCTCTTTATTGATCAATTACCCCCAGATAATGCCAAAAAGGGGGAGAAAATTAAAGAATGGAAGAAGAAGGGAGTATATGATGGTCTCTACATAGAACCAGAAATGGAGAATATGACCAAGCAGATACCGTTGCCAGATGGTAGCAAAAAGGTAGATGTTACCCAAAATGCACTTGATGAAACTATAGCAAGTGTAAAAAGGGACAGAGCGGCAAAGGATATGTCAAGGTGGATTAAAGAAAAAAGAGCTTACATGGAGCTGAATGCACAGGGTTGTTCTGGGCTGAAGGATGTTCAAAATCCTGAGCTAAAAAGAAATCTCACTAGAAAAGTGAGGAAACCCAAGTCCACACGATCCAGACTCACAAAGCATACTCCAAAACCACCATCCAAAAGCCTCCAACATCATACCTCCACCCAAACAGTTGTTGTAACTCATGCTGTATCAACTACTGCTGGTACTTCAGAGGTTTCAACATCTGTTATCACTTCAACACACACCACTTCAACACACACCACAACCACTGCTTTACCATCACCACCATCACCTCCAAAATCAACATCACCACCATCGCCTCCTGCCAAAAAGCAGAAGACAACAGATGTTACAACATCTGTTGTAATGACAACAGTGGTTGAAACACCAGTTGTTTCAACAGCTGTTAGTCAATCACAAATCACTGCCACTCAAATCACCACCACTGATCCACCCAAAACATCATCTGCCTCTCCTACAAGAAAAAGGAGAAGGATTTTCATACCAGATGATGATTCACCATCACCATCACCAACATCTTCAAAAATCAAGTGATGAGATGGAAAGAAGATAAAGTCAGGGCTATTTACAAAAGTTTGGAGAAATTAAGAAAGACAGATCCTACTGCTCCACAAAAGCCTGACTATCCTGAAGCAGAGGTTTCAAAAAGACCATCAAAGCTACAAATCAGGAGAGCTACTGCTCCAGCTGGTGCAGCCATCTTTAAAAGAAGGCCACAAAAACGGTTGGATACAGAAATAGTGGCAGAACTAATGCCAGGAGATGAGCTTGTAAAAGAAGGTATTAAAGAAATGATAGCTGATACTCTTGGCCTGAATCAACCTGCAAACACTGCTCAAACAGTTATGAATAGGCCTACATCTCCAAACACCTCATCCAATAAAGATCTCCCAAGAAACCCACCAGGCTCAAAAGTACTAAAGTGGGAAACTGACAAACAGACCCATGTATTGACTATGTTCAGGTCTGGTGGAGAAGTGAAGAAAATATCAAGGGAACAAGCACTTGGCCTAAGTCTTGAAGATATGCATGATCTCCTTGATCTTCCACTTGTTAGGGATGAAGATGACACAGATGCCCTAGACTTTGAGTTACAACTTAAAGTTCAGATAAGGGAACTGTTGATGAGGCAATAAATATCCACAATAATGAAGAGTTTTGGCATTATCTGTCCCAGGGGGAGATTGTTGGGATTGAACCCTACCAAAGGAACAGATAATTAAAGCCAAAACTGGATCAGAGCAGTGGATCCAAAATAAGCAGATATTTAGTATACAAGTCTCTCCCCTTGAAAGTGGTTTCAATATCTGCTGACCTCCTATCTACTGATCGTACAAACTGCTGATCTAGTAAAAGCCTGATGGAAGACTAAAGCTCTATTGTTCAATCTACTTTGAGTCAAGCTCTGCTGATCCGGACAAGTACTGCTGGGTTCACATCAGTGGAGGGTTGCAGCAGTAGTTTAGATAACTTTATGTAATGTAATGTAATAGCAGTAGTTAGTATAGCAGAGGTTGTATAGATCAGAGGTTAGAGTTTGTTAGGAGGTTAGATGTCACTTTCATGGTGACGTCAGCTTAGATGCTTCAGTGGTTTGCTTGTGCCTATAAATAGAACAGTACCATGCACTGTTCTATTTAGCTCTTTGCAACATCTTCTTCCTGCGCGAACAAACACTGTGAGCTCAGGCTGAGGGGGAGTTTGTATTCAGACATTGCATTGTAATCGTTGTTGAAATAAATTCAATCTTTCAGTTCTTTATGGAAAATGTTTCATTAAAGCAATTCTCTCGTTTGATTGTGTGCAAAGTTTGTTTCCATCTTAATTCCCCTGCACAACTCATCCATCTCCATCTTAAACTCAAACGTAAAACACAATCAAAACCAAACTCAGATCCTAACAGTAAGGTATCTCAAGGGAACAACAGGGCATGGAGTCTTGTTCAAGCCAAATGGACATCTAGAAACTCAAGTATACACCGACGCAGATTGGGCTGGGGATAAAGGTGACCGAAAATCCACATCAGGCTACTTTACTTTGGTTGGTGGAAATCTTGTTACATGGAGAAGCAAGAAACAAAAGGTGGTTGCTCTTTCAAGTGCAGAAGCTGAATTCCGAGGAATTGCAAGGGGATTAACTGAAGTTCTTTGGGTTCGGAGACTCCTAAATGAGATAGGATATCCATCAAAAGAAACTAGCAAAATTTGGAGTGATAATAAAGCAGCCATTCAGATTTCAGAAAATCCAGTGCAACATGATCGAACAAAGCATATAGAAGTTGATCGACATTTCATCAAAGAAAAGTTGGAAGCAGGGATCATCACACTTCCGTTTGTTCGGTCAGAAGATCAACATGCTGATATCTTAACAAATGCGGTTAATGAAAAAACCCTTCACAAATGTCTGATCAAGTTGAATTTTGGAAATCCCACTATTCAACTTGAGGGGGAGTGTTAAAAGTAAAAGATTGAAAATATATTGGGATCATTGAGATTGGTGGACAATTGCATCATTTCCCGTCTATTTAGAAAAGCAAATATCCAGTTTCCATTCTTCACAAGTCGACAGCCATTGATAATAGTTTTTTCTATATTTAGTTCATTGTAATTCTCTGTAGAGTAAATTACAAATTTTGTCCTTTATGTTTGTCTCAAATTTCAGGCGTTGTCCTTTACCTTTAAAATTGATGAGTTTTGTACTTAATGTTTCAAAATCCTGCAAGTTATGTCCTTTAGCCCTAACCAAGTTAATTTTTTTCTGTTAAACAGGTCACGTGCAAGGCACATGATGGCATTTTTGACATTTTATCCTATTATTTATAAAAATATCTTAAAAGAAAAAAATAATATACATTAACTCTCTCTCTCTCTCTCTATAACATCTAACTCTCTCTCCCTCTCTCTCTACCACTTCCACCACCTCCTTCGACCACTACCACTACCACCACCACCTTCCTCCACTGCCACCTCCACCGCCACTCTTCTTCTCTCTACCATCGGCGGTCTTTGGGTGCGTTTTCCGGTGAGGTAGAAAGGCGGGAAAGTGCCCTAATTTGGTTCAGAGGAGAAAGAAGGAGGGTTTCAAGGGTTTTGTGTTTAAAAGAAAACCCCATTTTAATAATTAAAACACACTCTCTCTAAAACACTACCCCTTGCACCAATGAGAATAACGATTGTTGAGGATCTACCTTATCCTCTGTTGCTCATTCGTTTTCTTCACAGGAAAGACAAGAGTCTGCTTATAATTTTCCCCCATTCTTCAATTCGATAGTCCAACGATAAATCAACAAACCAAAATCAGCAGTTCTAGAACAAGATGAGTAGCATAGGAACCGGTTACGATCTCTCTGTTACGACCTTCTCACCGGATGCTTGGGTTTTCCAGATCGAGTACACTGCTAAAGCCGTCGACAACAGCGGTGCCGTCATCGGCACTGTTAAAATTCTTAAATGAACCGGCTGCTAACAATACAACAACTATAATACGTTTATTCTTGATCGTAAATCATGCAATTATATATAACCTGTAAGAAAGGCACCATTCTACCCGCTTCCTCCTCATTCGAAATCACTCCCTCCTCTGATGTCATTGCCGCCGCTGCAACCTTTTCCGGCGAGCCACCGTTGTAATCTGTGCATCGATTTTAGGTAAGAAAGCCACCATCCTACTCGTTTTCATTTTCCATTCAAAAGCCCTAAGGTTTTATTCGTTAATTAGGGTTCATATTTGGGGAAGATGATGACTGAAACTAGGCTCTGATATTAATTGAGGAGAGAGAGGGTGTGTGCTTATGTATATATCATATAATAATTATATTTTGTTTCCATTTATTAAAAAAACAAAATTAAAAAAATGCCCTCACGTGCCTTGCACATGATCAGATTTAACAAAAAAAAATTAACTTGGTTAGGGCTAAATGACATAACGTGCAGGATTTTGAAACATTAAGTACAAAACTCATCAATTTTAAAGGTAAAGGACAGCGCCTGAAATTTGAGACAAACATAAAGCACAAAACTTGTAATTTACTCTTCTCTATATATTTTGGCTGTTTTCTCATTGTAATATAGACAAGAAATATATAATAAAAAAGCCCCTCAATATCATTGATAACCTAATAAACTGCACTAATACTGACCGTATCCCGCCGCAACGCGCGAAAGAATCTACCTAGTATACCTTTAAAAGAGCATAAATACAACTTCATACTTATCTGTTTGTCGTAACACAGGTTAAGTCAAGTCACTGATCAAGTTCATTTACGTATCTCAAGTGTAGAATACAACAACAACAACCATACCCAATAAATCCCCCAGATAGCAAAGCTAGTCGAAGAGTCTGGGAAGGATGAGATGTAAACAAACCTTATCTCTATCTCTAAGGATAAAAAGACTGCTTCCAAAGACACCTTGGCTCCCAAAACCCACAGCAGAGCAATCAAAAAGGATATGAAGCATACAAGAAAACAATCACGTGAAAACAATTCGCCTAACATGAAAGCATAAATAATAATAATAATAAGTATTATTATTATTATTATTATTTTTATTATTATTTAAAAAAAATAAATAAATAAATAAATATAATAAAATAAAAATTCCTATGACCTACCTAAAACACCTTTGTATCATCCCATACAAATCCTTAACCATAATCTTATCTCTCCATGAATATTTAATTGTAGACTAATATTTAATTTTGACATAAATTATAGAGTAAATTACAAGTTTTGTCCTTTATGTATGTCCCAAATTGCATGCGCTGTCCTTTATCTTTAAAATTGATGAGTTTTGTCCTTAATGTTTGCAAATCTTGCACGTTATGTCCTTTATGGCAAACCCAGTTGTATTTTTCAGTTAAATGAAGGCATGTGCAGGGCACATGAGGGTAGAAATGTCATTTCACTTCCCACTTGTCTTTCCCCTTATTTAAAAAAGGTTTTAGAAAATAAAAAAATTATATATAAACTCTCTCTCTCTCTACTCTCTACTCTCTCTCTCTCTCTAAAACACCCACCCTCACCAGTCACCTCCACCTCCCCCCACCATCTGCCATCACCCACTCCCACCCCGACACCACCACCGCACAACCACTGTCGGACCACCACTGTCACACCAGGAGGAGCCGCCAGATCCAAATTTAAGATCAAGATCCGGAAGATACAAACTCAAGATCTAGACCAAGAGAGGGAGGGAGGGACAGAGAGGCGTGGCGGCGTATGGCTGAGTTGCGTTGGAGTCGCAGCGGAGTGATTCAAGCTGCGTGTGATTCAAGCTGAAGCAACCCCTGCGAAGCACTCACAGTATCATACTTTCTAATGTGATTCTGCTGCATTTGATTCAAAGGTCGATGAACCCTAATTTGCAAAGGTTGCAAAGGTGAGCCATTCTAGCCACAACCATCTGCATCACCACCACCGTCCCACCACTACCCCAACCCTCGGTCAACCATGAGCACCGCCACCAGCTTCCTAACAACCACCTTCACCCTCTATCTCTCTCTCTAAAATCGCCATCTCCCTCACCACCACATCTCCTCCGTCCTCCACCCACCACCTCCCTAATTAGCTAATCCCACCCAGAGTCAACCCATCCAAACCCACCACCACCACCAAACCCAGTTCACCCTCTCATTCAGCAGCCGAAGCCCACCACCAAACCTGGTTCACCTACGAGTAACAGATCATTTAGGCGCCACCGCCACCGTCTTCCCCTCTCCTACCGTCAAACTCCCATATCGATATCCAAAGCCCTAATTTTCATGAAAACCCTAACCCTGATTTAGATCATGAATCTCCATCTTCACCTGCAAATATGAGCTTGATGATCGAATTGGTAGTGATGGCCGGAGTCATGGTGGGTTGGCTATGTGGGGGTGGTGCAGTGGTGGTGTGGTAGTGGGTGGCGGCAGGTGGTCGTGAGGGTGGGAGAGAGGAAGAGTGTTTCAGATGAGAGAGAGAGAGAGAAGATAGAGAGAGTCAGATGAGATTGAGAGTGAGAGAAAGAGAAGATACCTTTTATTTTTTGATTTTGTACAAAAGAGTCCTTCATTAAAGTTCTTTACATAATACCCCCTAAGTAAAAGTGCAGAAACTTTATTAATCTGAATGAATGATAATACATAGCAAAGGATCATATATAAAGATCCAAAGAATAAACAAACCCTAGCACTAAATAAGGAAAGAAATAAATCTGGAACATATACAATATCTATCTCTAAATATATACGTAACAGTTATAAACTATATCCGTTAATAGCCCCCCGCAGTTTGATTGGTCATCGGACAAACGGTCAAACTGGACCTGAAAGAGTGAAAAAGCTGCCTCGAAAGGCCTTTAGTGAAGATATCAGAGTATTGGTAAGATGAGGGAACGTGCAGAACGCGAATATGACCAATGTGCACCTTTTCCCGAACAAAATGGATATCAATCTCAATATGCTTCGTTCTTTGATGCTGGACCGGGTTATCTGACATATAAATAGCGGACACGTTGTCACAATAAATAACCGAGGCCTGTTTCAATGGAACATGTAACAAGTTTCGAATCCACGTGGCTTCTACAACAACATTAGCAACCCCCTTATATTCAGCTTCTGCACTGGATCGTGAAACAATGGGCTGCCGTTTAGAAGACCATGAAATAAGGTTATCTCCCAAGAAAACACAATAGCCACTTGTTGACCGCCTGGAGTCAGGACAGCCACCCCAATCAGCATCAGAATACGCAGTTATTGAGTGCGTACCACAGCGAACCATCCAAATCCCATAATCCAAGGTGCCTTGTAAGTAGCGCAAAATCCGTTTCATGAAAGCATAATGGGAGTCGTGAGGTTCGTGCAAAAATAAACAAACCTGTTGCACTGCGTAGGAGATATCTGGCCTGGTAAAAGTTAAGTAGTGAAGCGCCCCTGCCAGACTTCGAGAAAGAGTCGGGTCATGAAAGAGAGGCCTGCCAGTCACACTTAATTTAGAAGAAAGATCAGCAGGAGTTACACAAGGCTTGCAGTCTGTCATTGAGGCACGTGCAATAATCGCTTTGGCGTATTGAGATTGATCCAAAAATAGACCCGTCGGTTGACGCGTAACCTTAATTCCCAAAAAATGGTGTAATTGACCCAAATCTGTCATAGCAAACTCACGTGAGAGTTTCTGAATGATATCATGGAGGAATGCATCTGAAGAGGCAATCAGGATAATATCATCAACATATAAAAGGAGATATGCAACATTATGACCCTGGGTATAAACGAACAACGAGTTGTCGCATACACTGCTGCGAAAACCCTGTGAGAGAATATATGTAGCAAACCGGGTATACCAAGCCCGTGGTGCCTGTTTGAGGCCATAGAGAGACTTCTTCAACCTGCATACAAAACCTGGATAACGCCTGTCAATAAAACCCGAAGGTTGATGCATATATACAGTCTCATTTAAATGGCCATGTAAAAACACATTCTTCACATCTAACTGACGAATCGGCCAAGATCTCGAGACTGCCAATGATAAAACAGTCCGGATAGTAGCCGGTTTGACAACCGGACTAAAAGTCTCCTCACAGTCAATACCCACAGTCTGTGATTTCCCATTAACGACCAATCAGGCTTTATATCTCTCTAAAGTTCCATCAGACTTAAATTTATGTCGAAACAGCCACATGCATCTAATAACCGGCTGATTCGTTGGCCTTGGAACTAATTCCCATGTCCCATTTTCTTGTAAGGCAGTAAATTCAGCTTGCATGGCACGCGACCAATTCGGGTTGGTTAGGGCCTGTGTATAAGAGGTGGGAATGGGTGAGATGGAAGGGGTGGGGGTGGAGTGGTGAATAGTTTTAAGGGTACCAGATTTGGAACGGGTGGTCATAGGGTGAGTCGATGGTGGTCGATGGTGGTCATAGGGTGAGTCCATGATAGTGTTAGGGTCATAAGTGAGATTCATTGAGGCCATAGCAGCTCCAATGTCAGACGGGCAAAGTGCATTGTACGCCGGCTGTTGTGGTGACCCGGAACCAGGTGGACCTTGCTGGTGCTGTCCGTAAGTATGTGGGCCTGCATGGGGCTGGTAATAAACAGTCTGAGGTGGACCAGGATGCTGAGGAGGTGTGGATGGGTATGCAGAATTCGGGGCTGCTGTGTAATGGGCTGTTGGTGGGCCAGAGGGCTGCTGATAAGGTGTAGCGGGCTGATATGAAGGTTGGGTTGGGTAGGGGCATGGTGGTGTGGACCACCAGGCCCACTAGGGATAAGAGGACTGTTGAGGGGCCCATGGTTGCTGATATTGCTGCTGTCCCTGTGAGCGGCCATAACCACGACCACGACCGCCCCGATAGGAGCGGCCACGACCGCGGCCTCGACCGCAACGAGAGTACCCTGTGTGGTTAAGAGGTTGTTGGTTGGGTGTAGGGGAGTATGAGGGGTAAGGGTTCGTTGAGTGTTGGTGAATGGGTGTTTGGTTTTGGGCCATTAAAACAGAGTTTGTAGATTTTTGGCGAGCCTCAAGACGTATTACCTCATCATTCAGCATATTCCTGGCTAAGTCCCATCCCGCATTATTAGCATTGATTAGAGACGCGGTCGTATCAAGCTCGGCGGGGAGACCGCGTACAAGTTGGAGGACAAGCCGATCCTCAGTGATTGGGTGGTCCACATCTGCAAGTTGGTTAGCAAGGTCCTTCAACTGTTGACAATAATCATCCAGGGATTTGCAGGCAGAAAGTGTCAGGTTGCAAAATTTTGTTTCTAAGGTACCCGCACGAGCCTTCTTATTGCTCAAAAATTCCGTTTCTAATTTGACCCATGCAGTACGTGCCGTGGACTCGTTCTCCAGGACCGAAAGAAGGAGGTCATCAGATAGAGTGGCATAAATCCACTAAAGAACAAGGGCATCGAGTTCTTTCCAAGAGGAATATTCCGGAGACTTGGGTTCGGGTGGGGGTGTTTCATCGATGTGATTGAGAACTTGATATGCCGTAGCATGTAACCGAAAAAGTTTTATCCAGGCACTGTATGTAACTTTCTTGCCATCCAAGGTTCGGATTTTGCTTTGTATGTTGGTAACCGAGTAGGCGGGGTGGAGGTTGGATTTGATGGCAGATTGGGAGGAGTCTGGTTGAGCAGTTTTGCCATCGCCGTCCATGGTAGTGTTCGAGAACAGGGGATTGCGATGGCAGGGATTGAAAGAGATGTTGCAGGGTTATCAGCCGAAGCTGGGTAGGGAACCGAAAAAAAAGAAGCAATAGCGATTTGGTAGAGAGCTGAGGCTCTGATACCATAAAAGTGCAGAAACTTTATTAATCTGAATGAATGATAATACATAGCAGAGGATCGTATATAAAGATCCCAAGAATAAACAAACCCTAGCACTAAATAAGGAAAGAAATAAATCTGGAACATATACAATATCTATCTCTAAATATATACATAACAGTTATAAACTATATCCGTTAATACTAAGAAGGTGAAATTACCAAAATACCCTCATGTGCCTTGCACATGATCAGTTTTAACAAAAAAAAATAAACTGGGTTTGCCATAAAGGACATAACATGCAAGATTTGCAAACATTAAGGACAAAACTCATCAATTTTAAAGAAAAAGGACAGCGCCTGCAATTTGGGACATACATAAAGGACAAAACTTGTAAATTATATCTTGTTCAACTTTCATTATCAAAGTTTTTCAATATTTATGTACTAGTTTAAGAACCCGCGAATTTCGCGGGTTGGTAAAAGAAAATTTATTCAATACCGCTGACATTAAATATTATGATTTTATACACGGTAAAAGAAAACCGAATAGATTAGATTACGAAGACAAATTGAAATACATGAATATGCAATGATCACAATTTGTTAAAATCTCTTTATAAACCACATTGGTTGTTTTATCTGTAGGTGGGTCAAAACTCAAAACATCCACCTCTAGCTATAATGATATAAAGATATATGTTTGGAAAACAAAATAAAGAATAACTGAACAAAAAGTATACCTGGAGCCATTATCACCAAGACCATGCAACCAAACCCTGTTGGCCTCACCAGATATGCCCTACCAAACTCCACAGTTCTTTGAGCGCTTCTGCTACCTGAAATTTGCAACCAACGCACCATATATTAAACATTCATCAATTATTTCGGAGTGCTTTTTTAAAGCTGATTATTTGTTTTTTTATACAAACGTATGAAGTTATTGTCATACGCAACAACTTGAGAAAGCTTATTCAAAATAACTTATTTCATTCGTAAACTTGACATTACCAGATGCGGTAAGTCAGTAACCATTAAGGCGTTGAGCAAATTGCGTTGCCAATGGAGATAATCTTACATTGATTAAGTTTTACTTAATGTGTTCATGTAATTACAGTAAGAACCCATACCTCACTCATAAGTGAAAAGTGAAATTGGCACCACGATTACGCTACATATGCGAAAATTTTGAAGAAAAAAAAAAGAATATTTCAACTTTTTTTACATTTTACCCATCTAAAAAAATAACTCACATTGGTTTTGTCTTTCAACTCGTCAAGTTTGGGCTCGATTACCTGATAAACAAACTTTCTTTTTACGACTTATTAACAGTTGGACTCGTTAGGTTCTACAGGTTTTTGTTTATTTTCTGGTTGCCTTTCATCTTCATTTTACCATCTTCTTGTTTATCCTTTGGGTGACCCTCAGATTTATCATGATGAGAAACTACTGCAACTTGCTCATTTTCACCATTCTCATTATCTTTAGCAGCAACACCATCATTAGCAGCAACACAATCAAAATAGCTAAATTTAATCTTTTTATTCATGAGCTTATGTATGTGCTTCACATCTGGTCCATTTCCCATGGCTAGCTCTTCAAGAAACAACCATATACATATTTTAAAGTGGAAAAAAGGCATTTGTTTTTACCTATGCGCAAGTTCATTCATATCATAACCATGCTTGGTTTTAAAAGCACAAAGCGCACCAAGACGTTTATGTCCCAAAATCCGAGGCAAGAGCTTCTTGTAAATGAGACTTTGTTCTATGTACAACTAAAAGTTGCATCTCTTTTACATATTAGCCTTTTTATCAGGTAAACCTTTCACAATTTCTCTATCCATTTGGTTGCTTTTACATGACATGCTCCTAATAACCCAAAGTTTTTTCAATTTTGACCCAGTTGTACATGAGGCGCCGCCTTAAGGCCCTAAGCCGTTTTCCAAATCGTCTCGCGTGTCTCATGCTTAGGCATACTTTTTAAAACCAAGTAACCAACCATGTATGAATACATTTTTCTCATAAAGATGCCAAACATGTGTAAATAACATAAGCAAGACCTAAGCTAATCTAAATTTAATTAAAAAAGTTACAAAAAAAAGCCATAAATATATGCATTCAAACAATTTTGATTACCCCATTTTTTTCATAAATATTCTGATTCTATCTAGTCAAAGTGATGCACCTGTTTTGTTTTTTAATCTGTAAAACATAATGTTAGAGAATTATGCTTGCAAACCAATGAAATCAACTTACTCTTAAGCAAATTTTTGAGTTATGAATAAAATTTGTATAATGTTAAACTTAGTGAACCATAAAACTCTATCTCAGATAACAATTTAAGACATTTGGAATTTTGCATCAACTAAAAAACGAAATATGATGAAAGAACGAATCAGGACCGCTTGTACCTTGCAAGAAGTCAAGAGCACATCCTCCCAATGAGGTGGTAATCACCATCGATCACCAGAAGGCACCCACATTCTTCTCTAGTTAGCTCAACTAACTGATCCATTATTGAATCTCCGTCTTTTCAAAGAGGAAGTTCTTCTTGCTTCTTCATAACATCCTTCACCCGCAAATCCAAAATTATCAAATACTCATTGGTGCTATTAACATTTAAAGGTCTATAAAAATACACAACTAACCAGTAATACAAACTACAAAAACTCCTCAGCTTTATGAAAACTATAAACCAGTTTGATCTAAAACATGGGTTTATGTTTAAAAGCAAGAAACAGACATCCAAATCAAAATAACCGCAAGACACCAGATATAACTTAATCTTTGTACTGGTAGTTATAACATGTGATGTCACTGTGTTTAACTTAATGCTTGTATTAGTTCTTTTAACAAACGAATCCAAAAAACAAAGAAGCATTAGGATTTTAGATGAGAAAATATGAGAGTATTGAAAAGTGTTCTCAGAAGCAAAACATCAAACACTTCATGTGCATAAGTATTTAGCACAGCACAACTAAGAAATTCATTATTACGTCAGTCAAAACATGGAATCAGATATAGAATTTTGAACGAAAAAACCCCAGACCAGTAAACATATAAAACATGGAGATAATTAATTTGAAATAAAATACTGAGAAGCCACCACTTACCACCGCGACCGTCATACCACCGCCACCTAGGATTACGAAAGAAGCCCAAGCTTTAACCTCGACAACTTCCATCGCCACCTAGGGTTCGCGTCTAACAATTTTGGGGTCAATCTCTCTGGTCTTCATAGCAGAGAAATGCATATATGAATCATCTATTTGAGCCCTTGATCAAGCCTCAACAAATAACAATCAATTCTAGGTTTGAAGAAAACAATTGACAGAAAGATTGATGGTGAAATCGTTTGGATTAGGGTTTATAATTGGAAATAAGATTGAAAGGAAACTGATTTGAAAATTATGGAAAGTCCCGAATTTGTATCAATCTCTGATTAATTGCTGTTCAGCAAAAAGAGCGGATGAAGGGGTGGTGTAAACTCGCTCAAATTCTTACAATAAGGGTTAATATGGTGACATGTGGCAATAATTGGCCTAAATCAATGACAAGTGGCATAAGAATGTTTTGTTTTATTATAATGTATAGATTTCACAAATTTTTAATATAACCGTTTTCATTCAATGTTTCATGTACAGGACAAAGATGAAAGCATATGTGTATATATATGTCATGTATTCTAGTGTAGATAGATCGCTCAACTCCCACTTCTTTTGTCTTATACCCTTTTCTTTTTGGCCACTATTTCCTTGACATGTACACGCCATACATGATGCAGCCTCTTATTTTTATCAACCTCTCCTGGTCTAAATCTTCCCTATTTATTTTCTTGTTCTCTTTTCTTTTGCTTGGTGATCATAGCCGAGCACGAATTACACTACCCGAAGGTGTGACCGTGCCTGCAGTTATAGCGTTTGGGGACTCGATTGTGGATCAAGGGGCCAACAATAATCTTAAAACAGTGGTCAAAGCAAATTTTCCTCCCTATGGGCAAGATTTCCCTGACGGAATGCCAACAGGAAGATTTAGCAACAATAAGACACCGGCAGATATGATCGGTAAATATGTGCTTTCAACATCATTTTTTTAAACATCTTTACTGAGTTAGCATGGTATTGATGCAATTACCTTTTCATGTGTATTAATTTTTGTCTATTTGTCACATAGGTGATAGGTACTACTTTAATTCTTAAATTTTTTTTAATTTCTTAAAGTGCCTTTTAGGTGATGGGGCATTTCTCTTTTAACCTCTCTTTTTTCATAATGACACTACGTACATTTGAACAAGTTTAGTCAAACAAAACTGAAATATATTTGTTAAGTCTGGTAAATTCTTCCAAATTTATGTTTCTTTCTCTTGTAACTTGCAATTCAATCTTGGGTTATTGGATTTTATTACTCCTAACTATTGGGTATTGGCTAGTGCCACTTTGACTCCCACCACTCTCAACTTAACACTTTGTGTGTTGTGTCACTCCGGTTAAGTGGTTTTGGCTTCCCTTTTGTCTTTTAGGAGCAGATTCACCTGCAGTCGTTAGTAATTCACAAAGTATTAACCTAATATCACCAATAACACAAGTCCAACACTAAGAAATGTTCACCTGTGGAGTAACACAACACTGAAAGTGTTAAGTTGCGAGTGTCGGAGTTAAAGTAATAGTTGAGAGTGGCAGCGGTCAATATTCAATAGTCGAGAGTGATAAAATCCAATAATCCTTCAATCTTTTCGTAACAGTCACCAATGATGGACTCAATTTTCTTTTCCATTGGGTTCGGTTCTTTCAATGCTTAAATGTCTGTTAACTCAATATCCAAATTTCAAGTTGGGGTTAGGATGCATAATGATAACTTGTTGTTGCATCTTGTAAAACTAATGGTTACATGAGATTTTTGAGATAAACATGACAACTAAAGGTAATGTTTTTTCAGTCACCATTTACAAAAAAAAAAAAATAATAAAAAAAAAAAATTAGATGCTTGTTTGAACATGATACTCATTTGTTTGCTTTTCTATTTGTGTTTCAGGCATAACATGTATAGATTTATTTTCTTCTAAGTAAATGCAAATATATTATGGTCAACGTTCAAAATTTTCATAGTTTGGTGAGAAACTGTAATATATGTCACTTCTAAAAATATAAATAAAAACATCGGTGTCACCCAACTCTCTGTATATTAGGTCCACCAATGACGGTCTCCAGTTTTGTACAATTCTGTGTTTGTAGAACTAAAACTTTAGGATCAAAATCTATATATACCTTTTGGAGTTGCTAAAGTTAAATATGTTTGTTTCATTTTAATTAGAACGCAGAGATATTGGTGTAAATATATATTTTGATAAAAGTAAATAATGTATTTGTAAGATTTAGAAATTTGTTCGAGTATTATACAATTTAGCAAACATTGGAAATTCTAGTTGAACTACTTTTAATGGGAAAATAACTAGTCTTTGCGACTACTCAGCAGGGATATTGTTTTCGGTATTTATTACTTATTTAAATATTTAATAAGTAGATTGAGATACAGACAAAATTTAAAAACAGTATGAAAAAAATAATATCTAAGATATATGTCAAACATCAAATGTACCGACATATTTAAAGGCTAAAGCCATGTGTAATTGTGTATCGGTACTCTTATAACATTAATACGAGTTATCGGTTATTAATTTTGAATATCGTAGGCTTACCTAACATTTGTAGATCTTGGTAAGAACATCAACTCGTTTGGGTGACAGATTCTTATGCCCAGAGCCGGCTCTCGGCCTGGTAAACCTGTGCCGATGCTCGAGGCTCAAATTTTCAAAAGGCTCGAAAAGTCTTTATAAGCTTGATATATTTATTAAATTATATATTTAGTATATTTATCCATTTGTTATTTGAAAAAGTATTGGTGGTGTAGTGGTAAAAGTGATCTCAAAATAATGCAAAGGTCTTCAGTTCTAGTGTTTGCTCAATCACTAGTTTTTATTTTTGTAATTCATTTACCCTTAATCATAATTTTGGGCCCAATTCTTTTCGTCGCCTGAGGCCTAAATTTTTTCAAGAATTTTCGGGAACGGCTCTGCTTATGCCCATAACACGTCCACAAACATACATCTTTACATCATATGGAAACCTAGAGCTTTTGTCATATCATATGTCTAGTAAACAACAAACCTTTATGGACTCAGTTTTTACATGTGTGACATATGCCATTATTTAGTATATATAGAGGAAAAAGGTACTAGCACATACTTAAAATTAGTATAATATAAGTGTAAAAGAAAAAAAAAACATATGAAGATGGCATGGAAACTAATTATGATCAGGGGCGCAACATAGTAGGAGCGTGAGGGGGTGGCTGAACTCCTGAAATTTTCGCTCAGTTGTTGAGAGAAATTTTTGGGTATATACGTTTTTGACCCCTCGGTTTTATAGAAATCTTCTGCTATATATGTTTTCGACCCAGCTCGATCGGAAATCTCAAGTTTCGCCACTGATTGTGATGGTATTACATCGCCTTCCTCAGTTAACGAATAGTGTGTACAACTGAATTAATCAGAAGAACAAATAATTAAATAAAAAATTAACAAACTTAAACGCTATAGATAAGAAACACGTTTACATATCTAGTAATACTTATAAATATGAAAAGAAATATGTGTAAATAATAGAGTTAAATGCTTGGTTGGTCCCTGTGATTTGCAAAAATTGCAGACTTGGTGCTAATGGTTTACTAATTACACGCGTGGTACCAAAACTTGTCAAAAATGAACTCGCTTGATCCCCAGCCTAACATCAGTTAAATATCTCTGTGAAAACACCACATGTGCTTGACACATGAGGGTAATTTGGTCCTTTCAATCGAGCCCATTATAGAGTTAAATACCATCCCACCTCCTTCTTCTTCCCCAAACCACCACCACCATCATCGATGAAGCTCTTAGGGGCTTTATTGTGCCATATCATCGACATGTAGATGTCAGAGTAAGATAAATGGCTCTATTGCATCTTCTCAATAACACCCATGGTATGGGTTAACACCCCCCCCCCCCCCCCCCCCCCCAATAGCACCCCCCTTATCTATGTATTTGGTTTTAAAGGTTTAAAATTGATCTGAGTCCCACTTTTGATCCGCTTTTGTCCGCTATTACTTTGGCTAGCATTGAATAACGCCCCCGATACCTAGCATCGTATGGTGTGAGGGGTTCAATTGATCAAAAGGTTGCTGAGGTGGATGGGTGTTGGCGCCCCATACGCTCCAGCCTTATTGAACATGTGTTTTAAATATTTGTTAGGGAATTAATATATATAGTTATCATTTTTTTCCGTTGAAGTCTTACGCGTTAACATGCTACATCAGGTATGTGTTGTTCAACCTTTTTTGGAGTTTTTCCCAAATAGGTGGTGGTGGAAAAGTTATTTAACAAAATAAGTGATTTGAAAAATAATTACTAAAATGAGTGTTTTTCTATATTTCTTTATTTTTAACTAATCTTTTATAATTCTTCTATTTTTATTTAATCAACCTATCACATTTATATTCTTTTCTTCGATCAACTCGCTATATAAAATTTTTAAGTAACTTATTAATTATTATTTTTTTACAATGAAACCAATATAAAACAAATTGAAATCGTTGAATTCATTTTATTTTTAAATACTAATACCTTTCATCTACTGTTTTAATTTAATTTTTTGAGGGTGATTTTTTATTTACTATTGTCTGTATAGTTGATTACCAATTCAACTGAAAACCCATGATATAGTGTTTCCTAAAGTTACATCAATATTATTAACAACCAGTGGACAAGTTATTTATGTAGATTGATTGGTTCGTAATTTCATTGGTCACTCGATACTTTTTATGACTTTTTATTATCAACTTATTTATTTATAGTCACGGACAACATTTATTTCATTCCTTTAATTTAAACATGAACACATGTCTCGTTTACGAAAAAGAAAACCGTGTTTGTGTTGATCAGTTTGTTTGATTAAAGTTAAATAAATGAACATGAACGTACTACTTTAGTGATCATTTACATCTCTAAAATTATAGGAGTAAACTTTATATTAGAATGATATAGCTTACGTAAATGTAAAAGGAAATAAAAGAAAAAACGCTAAGAAAAAAGAATTATATTTTGGGCGGTTAAAAAGTAAATAAAATATAAAGAGTAATTGCTTGGAGAAAAATAAATTAAAAACACAATGGGTTAACTGAAAAAAAAAAGAAAAAAATTATAATAGATTAGTTAATAATAAAGAAATAAGAGATAACACTCATTTTAATAATTTTTTTTAAATCATCCATTTTGATAAATATTTTTTTCACCCTCACAAATTTGGGAAAAAAGCCAATGCAAAACACCTATTTTGATAATTATTTTTCAAATCACCTATTTTGGTAAATAACTTTTCCATCAACACACTTTTAGGAAAAAATGCCCTTTTTTGAACGGTTGATAGTCATTATAATTAATTGTTTAAGTTACATGTATTCATATAATTAAAGGTTAAGTTTTATTATATTGTCAAATACATACTGTTCTATTATTTAACGTAATAACATGTGCTCTAAATACATTTGTTAAGGTATTTAGTTAAATAAACTGAAAACTCTTTTGTAATATATATTGAAAAACATTTACAATAATAAATGTAAAAGTTAAATTTATCATTAACTTCTGAATGGCTGATGGTCGTTATAAATACAGACATGTTATTGTCACGTATTGCCTGTGGTACTCGCTGAGCTCGTTAATGTTGCAAGCTGGACGTAGGAAGCTTGAAACATGTATAGCCAAAAATTTTGGATACTATACTTTCAATAAATACTAAAGGAGAAGAGCTCACTAAAACAGTTGTGTGAGTTGGTTTAATGTTTAAAAGTAAAAGGCTATATGTTGTGATGTAGGTTCGACAATTCGTGAGTCCACTTTATCTGTACTACTATCAGGGGTTGAACGTGATTTTTTTTTTCTTAAATGATGAAAAAGCCACAAAGCTAATATAAAACTTCCAATTTTTAATTTTATTTAATTATCTTTTACATTACATTGCGATCTTTATACAAGTATGATTAATTTCGAAATGATTTAATTTAGAAAATATAATAATGAATAGAAATTGGAGTTTTATACAAATATGATTAAGATTTGAATTCTGATGCACACAACCTCCTTTTGTCTGTATATGCAGCGTATCTTGTAGTGTAACGATCACACAGCACATAGCTACATGAGACAACTATTCAATACACTATATATTAAGAGAACGTGCATAATAAATGAAACATTTATTATTTAAGTTTTAATTTTTCTATTAAATAAAATAATAGAAGAACAGTCTTTTTTTTGAACGGCCAACAAACTTAATCCCGAGCACTCTCGGGGCACCCACTGGACAAACGGAGTACTCCGAAAGTAACCCGCGTCCACCACCAATTCCGGGGAAAACCCGGTAACCCACCCGCCCGTAGGCACGACGGTGAAGTTACCGGTAAAACCCGTTTGGCTCAAGGATCAAACCCAAGTTTCCCTGGGTCTCCTATCATTGCCCACCAGTGCCTCACTCTGCACAAAGTGGGAGTCGAACCTGCATCTCTCAAGAGAAATGCAAGCCCTCTACCACTTGATCTAGAGATTATTGGCAGAAGAACAGTCTTATATTCGCCTATATGCGGAAATTAAAAAATCAAAAAATCTTCCTATATATACTAATAAACAAAAATCTTTTTTGACACGTGTCACTTCCTCATGCTTTCTCACCATATTTTCCTATTTATCTATATTAAATAACAATAATAATTTTAAACTAAAAGTTAGATAAAAATAAATATTTATTTTTCTATAAATAATTTTAAACAAAAATTTAGATAAGGATACACCTTTTTTATAAAAGATTTTAATTTACTATATAAAAGATAAAATAATAAAATAATAATAATAATAAAAAGTAAACAATACTAAAAAACTTTTTACGGCTTATCATTAACAATGTATTCAACAGAGTGGTAATGCATTTATGGGTTTTTTATTTTTATGTTGTATGCTCCAAATGAAAGATTATGATAATTAACATAATCGAAGTTGCACGCAGGTTGGTTTTTATTTTTTTATTATTATTATTATTATTATTATTATTATTTTGTGTGTGTTGTTTATACTAACCCCTTACTAGAAGGAACCGGTTTTTTGTTAATGAGTGTTTTGGAGCAGCGTTTCATGTAAAACAAATGGTTTACCCCGAAAGAGTCCGTTGTGATGTAAATCTTGATGATTGTTTGTATTAATATATGACATTATATTTTGTTCGATACGTTTAATACATGGGTTTTTTCTAAAGATAGATCGTTCTTATTATTTATTATATAAATTTACACTTATACAACCCGTATAATACATGGGGTTTTAACCTAGTTATATATATATGAACAACTTGCGTGTATGTATGCAATTTATACATGTGTAAGTAAAATATAGATGGTAATAATTATTTCAGAACTTTAAAAACTTGCAGAAGTATATAATTCCTAATAAACGATTATTCTACTTATATATTTCTATAATTAACATTGTTTAAGAGAAGTACACACTATTTGAAAAACTTAAGAAGCATTTTGGACCATACGTTTCTCTAAACTTTTTATCATATACACATATGTATGGTTTAAAATTGATTATATACATATATGTATATCGCCAAATCTTGAATTATACACATATGTATCTAGTCAATTTTAAACCATACACATGTGTATATTAAGAAGCTTAAGGAAAATGTGTGGTTCAGAATGCTTCTCAAGTTTCTCAATTAGCTTAGTACTTCTTATATGATTTTAACCATATATATCTCGGGGGAGAATATGAATAAAAGCCATATGAGTTAAAGAAACTAGGAAACCACATCTTCACCACCAATCTAAATAATCTATGGTGGAGACTGGATTGTTACAAAAGTGGTTTTTAAGACATAGTGTTACATAGTGCAAAAAGGTGTAAAAGCTTTTTGCATCTCTTCTCTTATGTCTAACCCAAAAAGATGTAGCAACGAGATTTGTTAAACTAAAATCTTTGTATAGAACATGTAACATATTTTTTACTACATGCACTACAAATTTAAAAACTCGTAAATTTTCAGTTCTAAAATGATATATTTCATAAACACTAAAAAATATGCTGTTGAAAACATAAAAAAAGTGTTACAAGTGAAGTTACATTTGATGTAAACTAGTGAAACGTGCAACATGTAAGATTTGAAAATATGCTGGTGACGTGGCCACGGTTTTGGACCTTGCCAATTATTGGCAATGCTGTAAAGTATATAATTAAACGTGTATACCAACATAAGTTGGTTTTTTAGGGGGTAGCATTTATATGCATGACTTTTGTCAAAACCCATCTAATCAAATATCAATAATTGTCCATACTTTAATGCTGGAGTCATTTATCTGCTACTGAACAACTACCAAAGTGCCTCACAATATTAGGAAAACATTTCATAGTTCATGTTTCCCAATGACCTTCTGTATATCAAGTGGGGTTTGTTTAATCCACGTATTATCATTTTAAATAAATTATATATGATTTTTATACTTTAATTATATTCTGTTAAACTTTTCCTTTACCGAAAAAAAAAAAAAAAAAAAAACTGAATATGAAACTTTAATTGGTTTTTCAGCTGAAGAACTGGGAATAAAAGAGATTGTGCCAGCATACCTTGATCCATCCCTTGATGATAAAGAGTATCTAACTGGTGTAAGCTTTGCTTCTGGCGGCTCAGGATATGATCCCCAAACTCCAAAGATAGTGGTAAAAATAAAACTAGCATGAAAATGTTATGCTACAAAATCCATTTTTTTACATAGTTGTGCTAAATATATCTCACTCAATTTTTACTTGTAATACCTCATTTTAAAGTCGTTAAATAACTAATAAAATTTCCCTTTTCATACTAAAATAAAACAAAAAAATCCTTTTGGTTTGACGTTTTTAGGGGTGTCATGTCAGTATTATCTTGTGTTAGTGTCCTTGAATTTGATCTATATCTAAATCCTTTTGTATCAGGATGTTTTGTCATTTGATGACCAGCTAACACAGTTTAAAGAATACATTGAGAAACTCAAGGCTATGGTTGGAGAAGAGAAAACACAATTCATATTAGAAAATAGCTTATTCTTGGTGGTCGCGGGTAGCGATGATCTTGCGAATACTTATTTCACTATTGGCATTCGGAAACTAGAATATGACATCCCGTCTTATGCTGATCTTATGGCATCTTCTGCTTCCAACTTCATCCAGGTAATATTGTTAACTTCTATTTTGGATCACTTAACTGTTTGTTTATTTATTTTGGTTTTTACACATTGAAGGATATATACAAACTTGGAGCAAGAAGAATAGCAGTGTTTGGAGCACCCCCAATTGGTTGTGTGCCATCACAAAGAACTCTTGGTGGTGGTGGGCTTAGAGCGTGTGCCGAAGAATATAACCAAGCAGCACAAATATATAACAACAAGTTGCAACCAGAGACCGAATACCTCAATAGCACTCTAGCGCAATCTAGGATCGTCTATATTGACATATACAACCCGTTGTTTGCTATTATTAAAAACCCTCTTCAATATGGTACTTGATATATTTATAACTTTTTTAACTATCTTGTATTAGTTGGTTTAACGATTTCATTCTCTTATACATCAGGAATAGAAGTTGTGGATAGAGGTTGTTGTGGCACGGGGAATATAGAGGTCGCGATTTTGTGTAACAAGTTGCTCCCTACCTGTCCTGATGATTCAAAATATCTATTTTGGGATAGCTATCACCCTACAAACAAAGGATACACCATCCTCGTAAATCAAGTGCTACGAAGATACGTTGATGATTTCTTTTAATTTTATATAGTGGTTAATAATTATCCACACTGTAAACGTTTTTATGCCCTTAAATGTTGGTGGGGAAGCTTGTTTGTTGATGTTTGAAAAGTCTGCTATTTAATGATGTGCTGTCACATCATAAATGTTGTATTTCACGTAACACATTTATGTATCTATTTAATTACATAAGGGTGAGCAGACTGGTGCGGTAAACACCTCGGTAAAGTGGGTTTGCTTATAAGATCGAACGTACTGGGCGTGATTGCCCAAAATCCCCCCCCCCCCCCCCCCCCCAAAAAAAAAGTCAAAACACGCCCGTCCCCCAACCCCCAAAAACGCCAAAGTCCCCCACCCCCCATGGCGTTCCCCCTTCGACATTCTTTGAAACACGCTCAATTCTTCCTCTTTTCAAATTGGTTGCCCAATGACTTTTTTCCATATCAAATACAATTAATTTAAATTAAAAAAACAAGAAAATAATAATTGGGTAATCATTGATGGGGCATTATCCCACTACGCTCATTTGTGAAAAACGCTCATAATGCCCCTTTGCTGACTGGGATGACACGTGCGCACAATTTCCATGGGAAGAGCCATTATTCATCTGTACCACTACACATGCTCTAAAAGAAAATGTCAAAGTTGATTGAAGGTTGGTTGAATTAAAAATAAAGAGCAATGAAACTAAGAAGCCAAAAGCACGCAAAAACAGAAAGAGTTGGATACCGATATGAAAATGTGAAACAGGCAATCACTTTAGGATTTTGATTTGGTTACCAAGTTGCAAGACCTGATTGGTGATAACTATGTTTAATCGGCTACATAGATGTAGCCAGTGGCGAGGGGGGGGGGGGGTGGCCCATCAAACTTTTCGCTTAGTAGTGTCATGTATGTAGCTTTCGTATAGAGTTTTTGGTTATATATATTTTTGACCCCCCGGTTTTATAGAAATTTTTTGGTATATACGTTTTCGGCACCCCGTCGAAAATCTCAAGATTCGCCACTGGACGTAGCATATCTTGATCCTATCAATGACCTAGAGCATGATCCAAGTACTTAAAAACTACATGTCCAACCTTAAATAAACAAACTATTTTGCACCAGGCACGATTGGGGGCGCCTACTATAAAGCACATGTCGAAGTCACGAAAAGTCAATCACACTAAAATGAATATAATCTTATTACCTATTCAAATACTTAAACATAATTACCATTCAAGCAGGATTACAAAATGTTAATTCGATCCTTAATACAAATATATGTGTAGTTACATAGATATAACATGTATTGGTAGATTGATTAAGGTGGAACAATCTATAAATTTTTACAAATTCTACAAATTGGATATGTAAATTTCTACAAATTCTTTTCCCTTCTAAGTTAACTAAGGTGGAACAACCAATTGGATATGAACATAATTGTCTAAATTTGTCAAGATGTAAATTCTAAACATCATACTTACTTAAAACAAGACGATCATAAAAGTTAGTAGTGGAGGGTTCAAATGAGAATAAAATTTTTGTAAGAATAAAAAGAATAAGTTTTATACCAAAAGAAATGCAACATTTTACTTCATTTAAGATGTGTATTTAATGTTATTAATCTATACTATATAATAAAAGAAACCTATGAGAGGACACGTGTCGAATTCCCCCTTTTTTTTCTCTAATTTAGTTGATATCCTTTAGGTTTAAATATAATTTATATATAGTGAAAAAGAATAATTATAGATAAGTTTTATTTTTTATTTTACCTATTCTTTAGGTCTAATTATTATTTATATATTTTCTAACTGGTAAGTGATAAGCCATAATTATAGATATTGTTTATATATTTTCTAACTAAATTCATTTTATTAGTTTACAAATTTCATAATGTTATTAAAATTCTTAAAGTTATGCTTTTCTTTTATATTCGTACTAAAGAAAATTCAATTCATTCATGATTTTATTATTATTATTACTATTATTATTATTATTACCTCTAGGGATGAGCAAATCGTTCCCGGTACCGGTACCAAATTTACCGAACCGGGTACTTTTCGGTACCGATTCGGTACCGACATTTAGCATTTTTGGTACCGGTATTTACCGGTTTTTGCTACCCACTTTTAGGGATTTTCGGTACCGGTTCTTTCGGTACCGTCCGGTACCGAGCTCATCCCTAATTACCTCTGTGGTAAATGTATTATTAGTAATATGTAGTTCTAAAATCAGGATGTTACACAAATGAAACTACATAAAAGATAATCGGTTTATAACCTAACACTATCATGAAGTGTGATAAATGTGTTCTTAGAAATTATCTACCAAACCGCATAAAATACTTTTATTATTGTTGTTGTTAGTATTATTATCATTTTGCATCATGTGTTATAATTTGCATCAAATGTTAACTATATTTGTTTTTTTTAACCCGTGTAATACACGGGGTTGTAACCTAGTAAGAGCATATAGATAAATTTTAATTGTAATTAATTAGCTAACTAATTAAAATTGTAACTCACTTTTAAATATACTCTTTGAAGATAAAATAATTTAGAATGAAGGACTAGTTTCGACATGTTTGGGATAATTTTTAGTATGTGTATGATAAATTTCTTAAATGTGTATGATAAATTTACATGTGGCAAAATTTAAAATAAAGGGGAAGGGTATTTTAGTCAATATTATTCTTTTCTTCTTCCTTTTTCTTCTCAGTAACATCAAAACCCACAATTTTTAAAACCCATCATCTTCAACCATTTCTTCACTTTCTATCTCAATAATCACTATATTATAGTGCGATTTTCGTCACCAATCAATGATTCAAACACCCGATCAACATTTTCTTCAGCTTTTTTTTTTGAAGAAAACCCAATCTAATTTCATTCAAAATCTTGTTTTTCCCGTGATTTTGAAGATAATCACTCGATCCGTTCGATTCAATCGCTGATAAGTGTTTCTATCATTCACATTTCGTCAATCGTTGAAGAAATCGGCTTCGATCCATGTAAGAAATTCTTTAATTTCATTTTTACGATCTGGGTTTTTGATTTAGTCATTGCGTTTTATGATCTTGGCAGGGGTCCGGGGGCAGCGCCCCTGGTAGCAGGGTCCAAGGGGCGGCAACACCTGGCGGGGTCCAAGGGGCAGAGCCCCTGGCAGGGGTCGAGCTGACCTGTAATTCGTAGACAGTAATTCATCAGAAAATTTATAAAAATGCATCAGAAAATTTAATTTTTCAGAAATTGCCTCATTTCAAAGACAGTAATTCGTAGACAATTCAGACAATTTTTGATTTGCTACTCTCTGGTTCAGACAGTTCACAGACAGTTTTATGTGTCCATTGTGTTTTAGAAATAAGAGAGTTTTATGTGTTTTCTGGCTATTGCGTTTTAGAAAAAAACACATTTTTAAGTGTTTTTAGTCATTGCGTTTTAGGTAAAACACATTTTTAGTTGTTTTCAGTCCATTGCGTTTTAGAGAGAACACTTTTTTTTTTGTTTTTTTTAGGCCATTGCGTTTTAGAAATGAGACATTTTTAAGTGTTTTCTGGCCATTGCGTTTTATAAATAAGACATTTCTTTGTGTTTTTGGTGCATTGCGTTTTAGGGAAAACACATTTTTATGTGTTTTCAGTCCATTGCGTTTTAGAAAACAGACATTTTAAGTGTTTTCTGACCATTGAGTTTTAGAGATAAGACATTTGTTTGTGTTTTTGGTGCATTGCGTTTTAGGTAATACTTATTTTTATGTGTTTTCAGTTCATTGCGTTTTAGAAAGTACACTTTCTTTTGTGTTTTTGGGCTATTGCGTTTTAGAAATCAGACATTTCTTTGTGTTTTCTGACCATTGCGTTTTACAAATAAGACATTTTTTGTGTTTTTGGTGCATTGCGTTTTAGAAAAATGTCATTTTATAGGTTTTTTTTTCCATTGCGTTTTACGTAACTGGGTTTTTTCCATTGCGTTTTACGCAACTGGGTTTTAGAAAAAAAAATTTCGAAAATAGCAATAGTATACTCGTTTTAAAGATAAAAAACACTCGTTTTTGTCGTGCAATTTTTATAAAAAAATAATGTCGTATGAAAGAGTTATTAACGTTTAAAAAATGAGGGGAATTGGAGGAGAGAGAAACTATTGCCTTGGATTGACTAGAATGCCACTAAATAAACCCACGCTTCTCTTTTCTTCCCTTCAATTTCCCTCATTTAATCTTAGCCCTTGATTAACTAAATGGATGGTCAAGATTACTTACTAGCCTTCTTAGCCAAATAAACTTCCTATTATATCCTAACCCAAATTTAGATATGCGTAGGGTAAATTTCGGTAAGTGTAAGATGCATGTAGGATAAATTTTGAAATGTGTAAAAATAAAATGTTTTTTGCTTTATTAATGAGAGATAACATAATTAATAAAGTGAGTTATAAACTATTTAATGTTTTATCATTATTCTCTTTCTTCTTTTTCTTCTCACATTAAATTTCTTCTCAAATGAACATTCCCCTGTGTTAGTATTACTCGTATTAAACATTATAATTTAATTAAATAAATCTCATGTTAAATAAAAGATAAATGAATGTCTTTCTTTGAGAATGAATGTTTTTACAAGATAAGTTGTAAAAAGGCCCGGGTTACCGGTAGTTAATCTAACTCAGGTTGTAATATCCCCAAACTTAGTAAATTGAAATACCGCCATTCATTTGAGAATTGACATGAGGTGCCTACAACTAGGAACATTAACCTAGTTAGTATTGTTATTCATAAATGAAGTAGACGGAATAAACATGACTTGTTAAGAAATATGAAGACGGAAATAAACATGACTTGTTAAAGTCGAGACCCATGATGAAGGCCAAACGGGTCAAAATGGGTAAGATTATGTTAGACCATATTTTGGTGACTAAATAAATTTTTTTAGAATTTGGACCCTATGGTGTAAACTAAAACGTGTCAAATGGGTAAAAATAAGTATTTTATATAAAACACTTGCTAATGGGAACCGAAATGGGCCGAGACAGTAAAAATATAGTTTTTGGCATTAAACACTTGCTAACGCAAACCGAAATGGGTCGAGCGAGTAAAAATAAGTTTTTGGTATAAAAACTTCCTGACACGAACCGAAATCGGTCGAGCGAGTAAAAAGATAAGTAAATCATATGTTAATGATTGTAAAAAAATAGTAGACCCAATGACGTAAGTCATAATGGGTCAAATAAGGGATATCATAAGTAAATCACATGTTAGGGATTTAAACGATAGAAGGACTTGTGTAGTTGTCTAAAGAATAAACCAATAATGGTTAAAAGACCAAACGGGTCATACAGGTCAAATTGTGATTATATCACCATTTGAGCGTAGCATTTAACGCGTATTATTGTTAAGTGTCATACTTACAGGTAAGTTTATTAGGCGGGCAAGTATTGCCATGACTAGTAAAAAGAATTTGCAAGTCATTGAAGACGGGTCATTGCTTTAAACCGCGCCAGGTATGGGTATGGGTCAAACTCTTGGTGTAGGCTTACGGTCCAACTAAAGTTGGTTGAGTCAAAGTTGGACACTAGATTATCTCAAGTGAGGTATATCTAGTTTTTGGGTAAAACGGCCATTAGAGCCTAAAACATGTCCTTGACGCAAAATATGACGAATTGAGTATTAAATCACTAAACAAATGGAAACTTCTATGTTCTTAGGGACATAATAAATCAAGAAGGGATGACGAGTAAACAATGCTCGCTAGTTTCAATAAAAAATTTAAAAGTTTTCCGGTTGCAAAAAGGACCAAAATTAACTAAAATGCACCGGATGAAATTAGTGAAAAAGAGATGGTTTCCCCAATGTAAACGACCAAAATCAAGTTGTGGTTGATGGAAATAATTAGAACGTTGATAAGAACGTAGGAGGCATGATTTAGATGCTAAATGCCTCCTAACGGGTCGGTTGGGTAATTAATTTCAAACTGAAAAAATGATTTAACAGCTAAAGGATGCAGGTTCGGATTAACGTTTTGAAACCTACAAATGTGGGGGAAGTATCTAAAAATGATAAACTAGAAGTTGGGTCAAGCGCTGAAAAACTGCGAATTTTTGGCTAGAATCTATGAAGGGGTAAAAACTGTCAGTTCTGGAAACATGCTAGAAACAAGTCCTCTTCGCGCCACACGAAGGGACAAGAGTGCTCCGTTGCGTGGCGCGAAGAAGCCATGTATCCGCAAACTTTTTTTTCGTTTTTGTTTTAAATCGCGTTGACCATTTAACTTAAACACTAATGGTGTTTAGTGTTTTTGATAGGTTTTCTGTAAGACGTGAACCAGACAAAAGGACAACCAAGCACGTGAAGAACCCAACACTACTAAACGCCATTTCCACGAAAGCATACTTTTGGAAAGTTTAACCATGAATATGTGTCACACCCCAACCAATGGCGGAAACATCGGGATGAGACGAAGTGTGAAGATTGCTAGAGACATCATAACGCTATTCGTGGCAATATTTAAATAATTCCCATTTCATTTCATAACTTCAAATTGTCAACATTACATAAACTCAAATAACAACAAGTTCCAAAAGTAATACATAACAACATAAGCAAAAAATGATACAACATATTAAACCTAAACGTCTATATGTGTATCTAGGCATCAACGCTACTTCTTTTCATAGCATCGTCATCATCAACCTGTAACATGTTTAAAATACAATTCAATGCAAAAGCAATGGCGAGTATACAAGTTTGGTATGTACATAACAGAAGATAAGTTTTAAACAATTCCTCATAGCAAGCATGTGATTCAAGATAAACAATAAATATGGCATGTGTCTAACATATCAAACCAAATGAGACGCAAGATGCTCATGACATAACCACAAGTCTACGGGCGGGTCGTCAATCCTATAGCGCTACATATGTCACGGTTAGGCTCGTACGAAGTTAATCACCCAAGTTTAAAGTATCAAGCAATCACGTATACAAGGATGTTATAGGAATGTTCATGTGTTTAAGCAAAATGTTCATGTGTAAGTTTTTTATAAGTAAACATGTTACACCCCAAAAGTGGTAAAAGTAGAAAGGGCAATACGAGTATACTCACGGTGGTTGCAAGCTTTCCTACTTGAAATCCCGCGAGTGTGTTGGTGGATGGATTAGTTTGGAGCACCTAGTCCTTCTACACGAGGAAACATAGGTGTGTGAGTTTGGCGTTTAACGGAAGATTATAATTTCGGAGTTTAATATAGCATAAAGTATAAAATATGATACGAAAAATAATCATCTTTAACTTAGTAACCCTTGTATGACACTATGTAACCACTAGGGTTATATTGTATTTCATGGGTAGTACACCCATTAGAATCATATCATGGTTTTAAAGTCTTAGATGATATTCTACTACTCTCAACATATGAACACAAGTTCAACATTAAAAGGTTCGAATGAGTGTATGTACATATTTAGGTTAAGTATTACATATTATTTAGTCCAATAATTCATGTAGGAGGTAGAAGATTAGGATCTTCATTTAGGCACCTCGAGCTATCATGGATGTCATGTATGGGGTAGGAAGAACAAGCTTCCGTTTAGGAACCCCTTGAATGTTCACCACTTCACTTGATGTAAAAACAACCAAGGAGGCTCACGAACTAGGATTTGTATAATAATATAAACAACCTAACTAAGGAGAAATCATCAAATCATGTGAGGATTTTATGTTGGAACAACCCAAGTTGTTTCATAATCACTCATTCATCAAGGTCTAAGCTTGACATGACTTGTGGGTTAAATATCCTAACAAAACAGAAAGTTTATGAGGTTTAATCCTCTGATTTAAGTGTCTCAACCTTGTTTTTAAGCTTAACCAACCACGAGATAGGTTGTAAGCATTAGGACATAGGTGTGAGATGTGTTAGACACAAGTTGGATAAGTTTAAACAAGTTCTTGAATAACATCAAACAAAACAGAAAGTTTTGGTCCTTTTTAGGGCAATTCCAAACATGATTTTTCCAGGGAAAAACCAAGGAATCAAACCCAAGAACATAACAAAGCAATAGAAGAAAGAATCAAGTGATTTGGAGTGAAAACAAGCAAGTTACACTCACTTTTGTTAAGATGTATGAATCTGTCCAAGAACTCTAATTTGCAACAGATTGAGAGTGAATTTGTGGAGTGTAATGAGTTGTGAAAGTGTAAAATGGGTTGAAGAGGGTGTGTATTTATAGTGGAAGAGATTAGAGATGATTGGAGGTGTTTAGAGGTGGATTAAAGGGGATTGGGTGAGGTTAGGACTTAGGATTTCGTGCACAAACAGCTGAAGAAACACAATCTGTCGAAACAGGGCCTTGGCGTGACGCCAAGGACCCTAGCGTCGCGCGGCGCCCCCTTTTGGGGAAGTTTGGCTTAATTACAATTCAGTCCCTGTAGTTTAAGTTTGATGCTTTTAAGTGTATTCTTGATAGTTTAGGGACTTGTTTTGATATGAAAGCATAGTATAAGGCATAATCAAGCATGAGGAACATAATCAAAGTATAATTTAGCGTATAAAGGTCGTATTCAAGAATCGTTTATGCTTGAAACAGGTTTTATGCATAAGTTTCATGTATCTACGAGTTTAGCACATAGTTTCCAAGAATTAAGAATATGCATCAATTGTTCCACGAAATTGAATGTATGAGCATATATAAGGTATGTGTAACATGTAATTAACAAAATACGAGTTTTATTCATGATCCAAGTCTCAGATTTTACAACGGTTACAAAGAAAGGACGATTACAAGAACACAAGGTTTCCAAAAATAGAAACACGAACAAGACTTGCTATAAAAAGGAAAGTACAAATAAGCGGGGCATTACAGTCTCCCCTCCTTTAGGGAATTTCGTCCCGAAATTGAGGATGACTTAGGGAAAAGATGTGGATACTTCGCCTTCATATCACTCTCGAGTTCCCAAGTAAATTCAGCGCCACGCTTTCCTTCCCATCGAACCTTGACGATAGGAATTCGACTGAGCCTCAATTGCTTGGCTCCTCGGTCCATGATTTCGACCGGTTTTCCCACAAAATGAAGTGTTTCATTAACTTGTAAGTCTTCGAGAGGGACGTGTAGTCCTTCGTCAGCTAGACACCTCTTCAAATTGGATACGTGGAAGACAGGGTGTACATTGTGGAGTTCTTCAGGCAGGTCCAGTTTATACGCAACCTTGCCAATCCTTTTGGGAATTTTGAAAGGACCAACGTAGCGAGGTGCGAGTTTCCCTTTCTTGCCAAATCGAACCACGCCCTTCCAAGGGGATACCTTGAGAAGCACGAAGTCACCTGTCTCGAATTCCATCGGTTTGCGATCCTCATCGGCGTAGATCTTTTGTCGGTGCCTAGCTTTCAGTAAGTTGTCTCGAACCTGTAAAATCTTGTCCGTCGTCTCTTGTATGAGCTCGGGACCAGTGATTTGAGCGTCACCAATCTCGTTCCAACAAATAGGCGAACGACACTTGCGACCATACAATGCTTCAAAAGGTGCCATTTTAATACTCGTGTGATAACTGTTATTGTACGAGAATTCGACCAAGGGAAAGTGTTTATCCCAGTTGCCACCAAAATCTATTACGCATGAACAAAGAATATCCTCTAAGGTTTGGATAGTACGCTCAGTTTGACCGTTTGTCTGAGGATGGAAGGCAGTACTAAGGTTAAGTTCGGTACCCATAGCAGATTGAAAAGTTTGCCAAAGGCGAGACGTAAAACGAGCGTCACGATCGGAAATGATGTCAACGGGAATACCATGGCGGCAGATGATCTCATCAGTGTAGATTTTAGCCAATTTCGCGACTTTGAAATCTTCACGGATGGGAAGAAAGTGAGCCGACTTGGTTAATCGATCAACGATCACCCAAATACTGTCATGGCCGGAAGAAGTGCGGGGGAGCTTAGTGATAAAATCCATGGAAATGCTCTCCCATTTCCAGATAGGAATTCTTGGTTGTTCGAGTAATCCAGAGGGACGTTGATGTTCAGCTTTCACCTTTGAACACGTGAGACATTTCGAGACGAAAGTGGCTATATCCTTTTTCATTCCAGGCCACCAATAGGACGTACGCATGTCATGGTACATCTTGTCAGCACCAGGGTGAATAGAATACTTCGTATTATGTGCCTCCTTCATCAGGAACTTGCGAAGGTTATTGCGATTAGGAATCCAGATACGATTGAGATAGTATAAAATACCATCAGGTTTGGACACGAGACTGTTTTCGACACCACATTGCATCTCGTTGTAGAGGTTACCCTCGTTAACAGATGATATTGAGCTTCACGTATGCGATTCTGCAGATCGTGGATGAGTTGGAAACAACGGATACTTTTGACATGAGTTTTACAACTAAGGGCGTCTGCTACTACGTTCGCTTTACCTGGGTGGTATTTGATTTCACAGTCGTAGTCGTTTAATAGTTCCACCCAACGGCGTTGACGCATGTTCAGTTCTTTTTGATTGAAGATGTGTTGAAGGCTCCTATGGTCGGTGAAGACCACACACTTAGTACCATAAAGGTAGTGTCGCCAAATCTTCAACGCAAAAACAACTGCTCCAAGTTCAAGGTCGTGAGTAGTATAGTTTTTCTCATGTATTTTGAGTTGCCTTAACGCATAAGCGATGACCTTGTCTCGTTGCATAAGCACACAACCAATACCAAGGCGGGAAGCATCGCAATATACGACAAAGTCGTCGTTTCCATCAGGAAGTGTGAGGATAGGAGCATTGCATAGCATGTCCTTGAGCGTTTGAAAAGACTCCTCTTGCTCGGGACCCCAAACAAAAGGTTTCTCTTTTTGAGTCAAGGAGGTCAAAGGGACGGCGATTTTAGAGAAGTTGGAGATGAAGCGTCGATAGTAACCAGCAAGACCAAGAAACGAACGAATTTCGGATGGAGATTTAGGGGTGATCCAATTCTTCACAGCTTCGATTTTAGCGGGGTCAACGTGAATACCAAGTTCGTTGACAGTATGACCAAGGAATTGAACCTCTTTTAACCAAAATTCACACTTATACTATTAACGGTCTAGCATGGCTAAAAGTGTTGTACACAACACATAGGGCTATCACGTGACCGAACGTTACCTCCAAAGAATTGGTAAAAGACTAGTATGGTTAGTGAATTACTTGTGTTAAGAAGTATTTTAGAAAGCCTTGTACTATAGTACGGGCACTTATTAATTTTAAGCGTTACTAATGTTTTGTGAACGTTTCAGTAGAATGACGCTTGAATATGAAGATGGCGAGATTCTAATGATCTACCAATGTGATGATGGAATTTTCTGAAGTATGACAAGTAGAGCATGCTCACCAAGGACCTAAATCAAGTAACGATACCGAATAAAGGTCGATCGACAATGAAAGCCCATTAGGGCGAGTATCTCCCAGGTGCACGTTTTAAATTATTGTATAAATGGGAGTATGAAACAGATAAATAGTGAATGTCACTTGCATACAGGATTAAGGCATGGGAAAATTAGATGGGATACCTGTCACACCCCAACCGATGCCGGAAACATCGGGGCGTGGCACTAGGCGAATCAGATTGCTCAAGAGAATCCATAACAACTATTAAATGATAATATTTAAAAAGTTCATTGTCCCATACCAATAAACAAATATTTCACAAACAATCATCACAGAGTTCAAATCTCTTAAACAAAATCAATCCGACAACCAAGATTTTATTTGCGGGTTTCTAGACTTCCTAATCCATTGCAGCAAACAGACCATCAACCTGCCACATACGTTAAAGTAAAAGGTCAATACATAAAGTAAAGGTGAGTACACAAGTTTGCATATTTATAGTATAAAAAGCGTTTACGCATAACCAGCATGTAACACGTAATGGGCGATGCATGTAACCACCAACAATGATACAACCTAACCACGTGACTGCGATGTAGAGTATGTGCGACACGTGTTAACCGAAGTAAACGCGGGAAGTAAAGTAATGTGATCCTTAGCAACCCCTGTCACAACAGGTGCTGAGTCCAAACTATAGTACTATTGTTGCTAAAGGCGGTCTGGTATAACACTGTTGAGCATAGTAACAAGCATTTAACAAATCATGTATAGCATGCGGGAGCGGTTAGCGTTTATAAAGTGTTTGCGTTGTGTGTTGTGTTTTGAACGTATGTAACACCCAAAAGTGCGTTAAACGAAAACGGGTTCGAGCATACTCAGAGAACGTGTACTAATCAAGAAACACGATCCTCAATATATTGAAGGGAGCGCCTGTAACACCCCGTGTTTCGGAGGTCAAAGTCAAAGTCAAGATTGAAGTCAAAGGAAGAAAAGATTGCTAATTGCGATATATCTCTCCTTGCTCAAATCCTGTTTTGACTTCTTTGACTTGTAATTAGTCTATTTTATTATCGCTTTAGTTGTATTATGTGGAGTATCTATTAATAATCGCATGTTTAATCGCTTTATCGTTATCGTAATCGCACTCGCAACTCGAATTACGCATTTTGGTTGTTGATATACGTGTGTGTGTGCCTTATGTGTTACTTGTGCATGTTTATTTGTGTTACGTGTGGTGATCAATCGAAACACAATCAAACTCAATCGCAATCGAATCGCAAACGCTAAACGAATACGAAATAAGGATGCTTGTATGTTGATATAGTAGTTGGGATTAAAAGTAATTTGACTAGGAAACTCTATTGCATTGCAACACTCGCAATCGCAATCGAATCAGCTAAACTCGTCGCATCGAACACTCAAACAAGGTGACTGATCGACCAGGCGACCAGTCGATCGACCAACCGATCGATCGAGCAGCCGCTCGATCGGCCAGCTGTTCGATCGGACTGCCTGACCGATCGACCAGCCCCTCTCCACTCCTTTCCACTTTGGGTAACCCTATAAATACCCCTTGTCACTTTCAAAGTTTCCACTTTTGGGAACTGACGTCCGACCAGTGCTCTTGCTCGCTTTTTCCTTCGATTACTCGCAATTCCGGTAAGATGTCGTCCTAAATCTTGTACTTCCTTAATCTACATGTACTCCTACACCTTTCTATCTTTTGAATCTTAACTTTTAACTGTGAAATCATCAAGATTCAAGGTGTTCTAGGATGACGTCATCATGTGTTCTTGAAGAACTTCATGTTTTGGCCTCAATCCACCAAGAACAACTTAGATCTAACCGATTTTCACATAAACTAACAAAGATCTTTCATAGATCTAAACATATTCACAATGAAGAGGATTGAAAGATGGTTTTCCAACTTTCTTTCAACTCTTTTACACTCAATGCACTCAAAACCGATAGAATCGGAGCTTGTGCCGGCTTACTACTCATTATTGTGGTTGTGTTGGTACAAGATCCGTATTCTATCCACGAGATTATCGATTCCGGGTTAACCAAGAAAAATCGTCCTGAACCGGTGGACTGACCGAACTTGGGTGGTTCTTGTTCGATCGGGTCACTAGAGCTTAGGATGGAGTTCTGTTGGTTAGCACGATATCAACATATCTCGATAAAACGACAAACGATCAAAACAACCAAGTGTAAGACAAACGGAACGACCAGGACGAAATGTCGTCCGATCGGACTACCATTCGAACGGACTGCCAACCGAACGGGTTGTCAACCGACGTCTTGCACCTTGGGTCCCACACTTAACCATTTTTGCCAACATTTGAAGTCTGAATTTTGAACGAATTATTGTCCGATCGGACTACCATCCGATCGAATTGCTATTCGAATCATGAGACATTTAAACTTTCACACTTAAACAATTTTCAACATGTTCAATGCACAAAGGATGCCACCCGATCGAACAACCGTCCGATCGAGTGACAACCTGCTGTGAACTTGTTCTCACTGAAGTGCCCAACCTATCGGATTGTCGCCCGATCGAAAGGTCGTTCTATCGATCGACCTGAAACATAGAGATACTTCTATGTTTTCAAAATGCTACAACGAAAACTTCAAAAGTCAAACCATCATACACCAACACATCCTTTTCAAAGGAGGAAACATTCCACTCGAAAGGTCATCCGACCGGATGACCATCCGAGCAGACTGTCAACCGAACGACCGGCCGTCCGATCGGACTACTATCCGATCGAACTGCTGATCGACGCAACCTTCACTTGTTCCTTTTTACGCGTTGCTTATCGTTATGCTATCAATCTGTTCAGGCTAACCCTACTCTCTAGCGCTCCCTTCAATCCATCAACCGCCGTGAGTATACTCGATCCCTTTTTGTTTTACGCACTTTTGGGTGTTACATACGTTAGTTATACTAAATCACATCGAACACACTATGCAATACTTTAAACGCTAACCATTACCGCATGTTATACGTGACTTAATGATGCTTGTTTGTTATGTTTACACATGGAATTCTGTCTACCTGCCTTAGCAACGATAGTACTATTAGTTTGGACTCAGCACCTGTTTACTCAGGGGTTGTTAAGGACAATTACCTACATGGTTCACAGTGGTGAGTGTGTATCGCGAACTACCTTGGGCAGTCAACCCGCAGTCATTGGTATCGATAGGTTCATGTCAATAACTAACATGCCTCATTTCACTCTGTGTACGTGCTGGTTATGCGTAACGCTTTCGAACACTATATGCTATTATCAAACTTGTATGCTCACCTTTACCCTATGTGTATTGACTAAACTTTAATGTATGTGACAGATGCTTAGGATGTTTATTTGTTTTCTTTGGTGTGAAATCGAGGCTAGGAAAGACCTAGGTCAACAATAAACAATTGTCTGTAATAAGAATCTGAGTTGTCAGAACAGAACAATTTGACTAGATCTTTTCTGTAATAATTGTATTATCATTTATGACATGGTATGGGACGTGTTGCTTTAAATATCTGGTAAATATAGTTGTTATGGAAACTTCTGGACAATCTGTTTCGCTCAGTGCCACGCCCCGATGTTTCCGCCATCGGTTGGGGTGTGACAGATTGGTATCAGAGCCATAACTATAGGGAATTAGGCAAGACTCGGCCTAGTCCGGGTCGATGTCTTAGAGACCTTGCCTATAGTTAGGAACCAATAGACCGACTCGTGCATGTCCAGAAGGGATCATGTATGAGCTTACTGCTATTCCTCGCTATTCTCGCCTATGCTACACTATCACTACACTCGAATTTTCAAAAATATGAATGGGCTATTAAGTCGAGATTAGGTGTGAACACCGCAAACTCTCGACTAAATTGCTTATCCAACCCACATTTTTATCTATAAACACGAGAATTCGCGTTGAACCAGGAGTGAAATCCATACTTTGACGCATAATTCTCCTTTATTTCATTAGAACAGGAACGAAGTTGTTAAGCTAGGGGTGAAACCCTAACCTTGACGATTTGTTCCGACCTTTACTTGGTTTTCCAAAACTCTCTCCAAAGTCTCGACGGACTCCAACGACTTGAAGTCACGATATGACTAAAGGGATGCGTGCCGAACGCCCAAGAATCGAGGCAAAAGCACAACCCTGCAGGTCAAAGGGTGTACCACAAGTCCTTGAGAATAGTCGAATCATTTTGGATAGTCAATGTCTAATAGCCACAGAGGATCTATTTCTCGATTTTATGTGTCTCGATTCTGAGCCCGGAACTGTTGACTCTGATGATTCGTCGATTTTATGTGGTTGTATGTGTATTTACCTGCTTATGTGTTTAAATTTTGGAGAATTATTCGATTTTTGCTTTCTCTTTGATCGACACGCACTGCACTTCTATCTCAAAACACTGACAAATCACTAAATAGTGGACAACCTTATGCTATGTTATACGCTTATGCTATGCTACTCGATATGTTATTCGTGATCACTATTCTCGAACACGCGTAGAACTTAGATAATAGATTCAGTCAGAATACCCTACGTGTCTCTATATGCATCTTGTGATTACATGTATATATACTTCTGTGATTCTGTGCTTTACATGCTTATGTGCTTCTGTGTTTATGTGAATCTGTGATTATGTGCCTATGTGGTTACGTGATTATACGTGTTCCTGAGCTTTAGTAGTATTAGACGTGTCAGGTGAGATTCGATTATGATGTGTCTGAGACCTATGACGATGTCTGTTGCAGACAATGTCAACTGGACCATCATCTGGACCCCGTCACCCACGACTTTCTCGCCAAGAACAGAGAGACAAACGCCTTGCTGCTATCGTCGCTAAACAAGTGGCAAAGGTTGTGCCTCAGATCGTGAGTGAGATTTATGAGAATGTTAGCAAATCATCTGAGGAGTCCAGAACCGAAGCTCCTAAAGTTGCTACCATGACTACTTTCAGCTTCAAGCAGTTCAAGGCTTGCGGTCCAAAGGAATTCACTGGAGAAGATGGCCCAACGGCTATGTTTCAATGGTTCGATTCCGTCGAAGTCACTCTGCGCCAGAGTGGATGTCCGAAAAATCTCCGCACTCTAAACGCTACCAACGTCTTCTAGTCCCGCGCATTAGACTGGTGGAGGGCCGAGAGAAACAAACGCGGAAATGATGCTGCCTATGAGCTGACATGGGAGGAGTTGAAGGCCATCATGATGGATGAATTCTGCCCTCCTCATGAACGCCAAAAGCTGGAGGATGAATTCTGGAACATTAAGCAGAAGGAAGATGACAACGCTGCCCTGACTGCTCGCTTTAAGCAGCTCAGCATCATCTGTCCCGATCAAGTGAAGACGCTTGACATGGCGATCAAGAAGTACATCCGAGCTCTACCCGACTGTGTTGCGGATTTTTTGCATGCCGCAAAGACAGCAACGATAGAAGAAACTTACTTGCTTGCCGCCGAAATCAACGACAAGCTGGTTTTTGGGGTAAAACTTCGAAGAGCCTGCACCAAGTCACCGCCGCACCAACCGCTGAAACCGCCGCCGCTCAATCATCAAAGTCCGCATGCCGTAAGAAGAAGAACAACAACAGTAGCTCTAGCAACAAGAACTGGGTTGTCACCACCACTACTGCTCCACTTCAAGCCGTACCGGCCCAGCAGCAGCCCCACCACCGACCAGCACCAGTTACTTATGCACCGCCTGCAAAGCGCGCATACACAGGCCCCCACCCGGCTTGCCCAACATGTTCTTACCATCACCCGGTGGGTCTCGCCTGTCGTTTCTGCGCTCACTGCAATATGTATGGCCATTTCACTGCTAACTGCCATACGGGTCCCCGTCAAGCCCCAGCTCAAGCCACTGCTCATCAAGCTCTGCTCCCAGCCCCACAAGGCCAACAAGCGACTTAGGCACCCGCGATCAACGCCCGAGTCTGCTTCACATGTGGTGATCCTAACCACTTTGCGAACATGTGCCCGAACAGGGTTGTGAAACAAAAATCCCAGCAGCAGCAGCCTCAACAGCAGCAACAGCAAGCCGCACGCGCCATAACTTTCAACATCAATGTGCGCCAAGCCCAGGCTGACCACAACGTGGTCAATGGTACGTTCCTTGTGAATGGTATTTATGCTCCATGTTTGTTTGATATTGGAGCCGATAATTGCTTTGTGTCGTTCGAATTCAAGAAGCTTCTTAGTCGTATGCGCTCCCATCTCCCCTCGACGTTCGATGTTGTAGTCTCCACCGGAAAAACTGTCGCCGTTAATTCTGTTCTTTGTGATTGTACTCTCGAGCTCAACAATCACATCTTCCCAATCGACCTTATTCCGATGCAACTCGGAAGTTTTGAGGTCATAGTATGCATGGACTTTCTTCGCGAAAACCATGCTGAAGTTGTGTGCTTCGATAAGATGATTCAATTCTCGCTCGCGAATGGTGATTTATTGTGTGTCTATGGTGAAACTGCTTCGAAAGGTCTCAAACTCATGTCATGTGTCCAAGCTAGCAAGTATCTCCGCAAGGAATGCAGAGCATTCTTGGGTAACATTGTAGTAGCGGAGGAGGAAAAGAAAGGAAAGACAGAAGTGAAAGACGTTCCTGTGGTTCGTGAATTTGCTAATGTGTTTCCGGAGGATCTTCCCGGACTACCGCCAAGTCGTGATATCGACTTTCGTATCGACCTCATTCCTGGAGCCAACCCTGTTGCCAAAGCTCCTTACCGACTCGCACTGTCTGAAATGCGTGAACTCTCGAACCAACTCCAGGAATTACTTGAGAAAGGCTTCATTCGCCCGAGCACCTCTCCTTGGGGCGCGCCAGTCCTTTTCATCAAAAAGAAGGATGGGTCGTTCCGGATGTGCATCGACTATCGGGAATTGAATAAGTTAACTATCAAGAACCGCTATCCCCTGCCTAGCATTGATGATTTGTTTGATCAGCTACAAGGTGCTACGTGTTTCTCGAAGATCGATCTACGTTCAGGCTACCACCAGCTACGCATTCAGGAGGAGGATATACCCAAAACCGTGTTTCGCACTCGATACAGCCACTATGAGTTCGTTGTTATGCCTTTTGGTTTAACCAACGCACCCGCGGTTTTCATGGATCTGATGTATCGCGTGTGTAAACCTTATATTGACCGTTTCATCATCGTGTTCATCGATGATGTCTTGATCTATTCCAAATCGAAAGCTGAACACGCGCAACATCTACATTTGGTTCTCGAGCTACTGCAAGGGAATCGACTCTATGCCAAGTTCTCCAAGTGCGAATTCTGGCTGGAGGAGGTTCAATTCCTCGGTCATATTGTAAATAGTCAAGGTATTCACGTCGATCCCGCGAAGATTGAAGCAGTCAAGAGTTGGATTACACCTAAGAACCCGTCTGAAGTCCGTTCTTTTCTCGGACTAGCGGGCTATTATCGACGGTTTATCGAAGGATTCTCAAAGATCGCTGTGCCGCTTACCGCTCTCACGCATAAAGACAAGCCTTTTGTTTGGGGAACTGAACAAGAGTCTGCTTTCCGAACCCTCTAGCACATGCTTTGCAATGCTCCTGTTCTCACATTGCCCGACGAAAACAATGACTTTATTGTCTATTGCGATGCCTCGAACCTTGGTCTTGGCTGCGTTCTCATGGAACGGGACAAGGTCATTGCCTACGCATCTCGTCAGCTCAAAATCCACGAAAAGAACTATACAACCCATGATCTCGAGCTAGGCGTAATTGTTTTTGCGTTAAAGATTTGGCGACACTACCTATATGGTATAAAGTGTACGATCTTCACCGATCATAGGAGCCTACAACATATCTTTGACCAAAAGGAACTTAACATGCATCAACGCCGGTGGGTAGAACTTCTCAACGATTATGACTGTGAGATTCGTTATCACCCAGGCAAAGCAAATGTCGTAGCCGACGCTCTCAGCAGACGGAGTTACTTGCTCAGCATTCGTAAAACCCAAGCCCAATACGATCTCGAAACTCTCATCCGCGAAACCCATCATGCTTGTTTTAATGAGCGCACTTTGGATAAGGAAAGAATCTACCATGATGGAGCTCATCTTGTGAATAAGCCGAATGGGATATTCCATTATCTGGATCGGATTTGGATCCCTAAACGGACCGATTTATGAAAGATTTTGATGGACGAAGCCCATAAATTCCGGTATTCTATTCATCCCGGTGCCGATAAAATGTACCAGGACCTTCGCTACAAGTACTGGTGGCCGGGCATGAAAAGGGATATTGCTCTCTAAGTTGGGAAGTGCCTGACTTGTGCGAAGGTCAAGGCTGAACACCAAAGACCCTCTGGCTTACTCGAACAATCGTCGATCCCTATATGGAAGTGGGATAGTATAGCTATGGACTTCATAACAAAGCTTCCGCACACGTCATTAGGTCACGACAACATCTGGGTTGTTGTTGACCGTTTGACCAAATCAGCTCACTTTTTGCCAATATGAGAAGACTACAAGGTAGAACGATTAGCCCGAATCTACACCAATGAGATCATTTGTCGACATGGGATGCCTCGCGACATCATCTCTGACCGTGATGCTCGGTTTACCTCGCGACTGTGGGAAACGTTTCAAGCTGCTCTCGGTACAACGCTTAACCTAAGTACCGCTTTCCACCCTCAAACCGACGGTCAGACTGAAAGAACGATTCGTACTCTTGAGGACATGCTCCGTTCGTGTGTCATAGATTTCGGTGGTAATTGGGATGCATACCTGCCGTTAGTCGAATTCTCGTACGACAACAGTTATCATTCCAGCATCCAAATGGCACCATTCGAGGCTTTATACGGAAAAGGATGTCGATCACCTATTGTGTGGCACGAGATCGGTCACTCGCAACTAACCGGTCCCGAGCTATTGCATGAAACGACTGATAAAGTTCTCCCAATTCGAGACAACTTGTTGAAAGCTCGAAGTCGACATAAAAGTTACGCCGATAGACGACGCAAGCCCCTTGAATTTGACGTTGGTGACTACGTACTCCTAAAGGTATCACCTTGGAAGGGTGTGGTCAGATTCGGCAAGAAAGGGAAACTAGCGCCTCGATATGTTGGACCTTTTAAGATTCTGGAAAGGATCGGAAAATTCGCCTACAGACTCGAACTACTGGAGGAACTTAGTAACGTCCACCCGGCTTTCCATGTGTCAAACCTCCGAAAGTGCCTGGCTGAGCATGATTTAATTGTACCTCTCGATGACCTCCAAGTAAACGAAACACTACACTTCGTGGAGAAGCCTGTCGAAATCATGTATCGCCAAACCAAGCAGCTCAGACGCTCGCGCATTCCTATTGTGAAAGTCCGATGGGAAGGAAAACGAGGTGCAGAGTTCCCTTGGGAACTCGAAAGCGACATGAAAGCGAAGTACCCGCAGTTGTCTGTTACGGCTTCGGCCTAATTTCGGGACTAAATTCCCTCAACTAGGGGAGGCTGTAACACCCCGTGTTTCGGAGGTCAAAGTCAAAGTCAAGATTGAAGTCAAAGGAAGAAAAGATTGCTAATTGCGATCTGTCTCTCCTTGCTCAAATCCTGTTTTGACTTCTTTGACTTGTAATTAGTCTATTTTATTATCGCTTTAGTTGTATTATGTGGAGTATCTATTAATAATCGCATGTTTAATCTCTTTATCGCTATCGCAATCGCACTCGCAACTCGAATTATGCATTTTGGTTGTTGATATACGTGTGTGTGCCTTATGTGTTACTTGTGCATGTTTATTTGTGTTACGTGTGGTGATCAATCGAAACGAAATCGAACTCAATCGCAATCGAATCGCAAACGCTAAACGAATATGAAATAAGGATGCTTGTATGTTGATATAGTAGTTGGGATTAAAAGTAATTTGACTAGGAAACTCTATCGCATTAAGGATGCTTGTATATTGATATAGTAGTTGTGATTAAAAGTAATTTGACTAGGAAACTCTATCGCATTGCAACACTAACAATCGCAATCGAATCAGCAAAACTCGTCGCACCGAACACTCAAACAAGGTGATTGATCGACCAGGCGACCAGTCGATCGACCCGCCGATTGATCGAGCAGCCGCTCAATTGGCCAGCTGTTCGATCGGACTGCCTGACTGATCGACCAGCCCCTCTCCACTTGTTTCCACTTTGGGTAACCCTATAAATTCCCCTTGTCACTTTCAAACTTTCCACTTTTGGCAAGTGACGTCCGACCAGTGCTCTTGCTCGCTTTTTTCCTTCGATTAATCGCAATTCCGGTAAGATCTCGTCCTAAATCTTGCACTTCCTTAATCTACATGCACTCCAACACCTTTCTGTCTTTCGAATCTTAACTTTTAACCGTGAAATCATCAAGATTCATGGTGTTCTAGGATGACGTCATCGTGTGTTCTTGAAGAACTTCATGTTTTGGCCTCAATCCACCAAGAACAACTTAGATCTAACCAATTTGCACATAAAGTAACAAAGATCTTTCATAGATCTAAACATATTCACAATGAAGAGGATTGAAAGATGGTTTTCCAACTTTCTTTCAACTCTTTTACACTCAATGCACTCAAAACCGATAGAATCGGAGCTTGTGCCGGCTTACTACTCATTATTGTGGTTGTGTTGGTACAAGATCCGTATTCTTCGATTCCGGGTTAACCAAGAACAATCGTCCTGAACTGGTGGACTGACCGAACTTGGGTGGTTCCTGTTCGATCGGGTCACTAGAGCTTAGGAGGGAGTTCTGTTGGTTAGCACGATATCAACACATCTCGATAAAATGACAAACGATCATAACAACCAAGTGTAAGACAAACGGAACGACCAGGATGAAATGCCGTCCGATCGGACTACCGTCCGAACGGACTGCCAACCGAACGGGTTGTCAACCGAATGACTTGCACCTTGGGTCCCACACTTAACCATTTTTGCCAACATTTGAAGTCTGAATGTTGAACGAATTGTTGTCCGATCGGACTACCATCCGATCGAATTGCCATTCGAATCATGAGACATTTAAACTTCCACACTTAAACAATTTTCAACATGTTCAATGCACAAAGGATGCCACCCGATCGAACAACCGTCCAATAGAGTGACAACCTGCTGTGAACTTGTTCTCACTGAAGTGCCCAACCTATCGGATTATTGCCCGATCGAACGGTCGTTCGATCGATCGACCTGAAAGGTAGAGATACTTCTATGTTTTCAAAATGCTACAACGAAAACTTTAAAGGTCAAACCATCATACACGAACACATCCTTTTCAAAGGAGGAAACAATCCACTCGAAAAGTCATCCGACCGGATGACCATCTGAGCGGACTGTCAATCGAACGACCGGCCGTCCGATCGGACTACCATCCGATCGAACTGCTGATCGACCCAACCTTCACTTGTTCCTTTTTACGCGTCGCTCATTGTTATGCTATCAATCTGTTCAGGCTAACCCTACTCTCTAGCGCTCCCTTCAATCAATCAACCGATGTGAGTGTACTCTATCCCTTTTTGCTTTACGCCCTTTTGGGTGTTACATACGTTACTTATACTAAATCACATCGAACACACTACGCAATACTTTAAACGCTAACTGTTACTGCATGTTATACGTGACTTAATAAATGTTGTTTGTTATGTTTACACATGGAATGCTGTCTACCTACCTTAGCAACGATAGTACTATTAGTTTGGACTCAACACCTGTTTACTGAGGGGTTGTTAAGGACAATTACCTACATGGCTCACAGTGGTGAGTGTGTATCGCGAACTGCCTTGGGCAATCAACTCGCAGTCATTGGTATCGATAGGTTCATGTCAATAACTAACATGCCTCATTTCACTCTGTGTACGTGCTGGTTATGCGTAACGCTTTCGAACTCTATATGCTATTATCAAACTTGTATGCTCACCTTTACACTATGTGTATTGACTTTTACTTTAACGTATGTGATAGGTGCTTAGGATGCTTATTTGCTTTCTTTGGTGTGAAATCGAGGCTAGGAAAGACCTAGGTCAACAATAAACAATTATCTGTAATAAGAATATGATTTGTCGGAACAGAACAATTTGACTAGATCTTTTCTGTAATAATTGTATTATCATTTATGGGGTGTGACAGCGCCAGATCAGCCTGCGTACGGGAACAGAAGCGTAAGTCCTCCAGAGTGCTGAAACGATCGAAAATCAGAGTGTCGGTGGGAAACAGAAGCTTTGTACGAAGCTGGTACCTTCGTACGAAGCTGGTGCCTTCATACGAAGGTGGGTCTTCACACACGTGGGGCTTCCGTTGTCCAAAATCGAGTGTCTTCGCGTCTGTCGTTGGAAAATCAAGTGTTCATCCTCCAACCTTAAGCTACTGATCAAACGTAGAGCCGGAGAGGTCTTTGATTACGTCGCGAGTGAGAATTGGCCTGTTAGGTGTAAAGCCAGTGCCTTCGTACGAGGCCATGTACCTTCGTACGAAGCTGGCTACGCACAGAACAGTCCAGTTCACAAACGTGGCTATTTTTGGCATTCGGTGCTATGTTTTCACCTGAATCGGATGTATTTCCGAGTCCTATTCAAGCTGGTTTCGACATTACCTCGTTCCACTATTCAGTGAACAAAACACGTGTCGTTTTTTGTCCGTTTTGGTATAAAAATCACGTTTAAGAAAGTTTTAAAAGGTTTTTACTTAGATCTAGCACTTGGTGAGTGTGAAACCCACATATTTCTAACTTGGGAAGCCGTAGCTAGTCCCAATACACTCGGTTAAGTGTAAATCCGTTATAGATGAAGAAGATTTGATGAAAAAGATGAAGAGTTTTTGTAAAAACAGGAAGTTATAAAGAAAAGATGAAGATTAAGGGAAGAAGATGAAGTTTTTAGATGAAAACATTAATGTTTTGATGAAATCGAGGTGATTCTAGTAGAAAACGTTGTTTAATTGAATAAAACTGTTAAATTTTACTTAAAAATGGTCGGACAACAATTCAGCAGAGTTTCGGTATGAAAATCAGCAAGTGAGAATGAATGAGGAGTGAGGGAGGTATTTATGGAGGGGGTGGGTTCGCACATAAGGACCTTGTTCGAAGCAGTTGCCTTCGTACGAAGGCAGTGCCTTTGTACGAGGCCAGCTGGCTTCGTTCAAAGGGTCTGTTTCGTGCGGGAAATCCCGTCTTCGCGTATAGGATGCTCGTTTAATATGTTTTGTTGCGTTAATTAGTATTGCCACTTTAAGTGTTTTTGCGTAGCATTGAGTCTCGGGTCGCGTTGCGCTTTAGTGTGATAAATCGAGTTGTGCGAGTAGCGTTGAGTTTGCTTTGCGATATAGTTTGCGAGTAAACAATACACATAATAAGCACACACAAGTAAAGCATAAAAGAACACACAGGATAACATTACTACTACTAATAACAGCGTTTGCGATTTAGCGTATTAGTCGTGATAAGCGTATGCGGGGGCGTATGGTAACCAAACAAACACACTCAGTAACTTAAATAGCATAATTCTCTGTAATTCGTGTTGCGTAAGCGTTTACGAATATAAATCATTTAAACGTACAGCGGTGCGGTGTGATGAAAATGTATTTAGTATAACATAACCCTTTATTTATATCGAATCTCGGAATACAAGACGGTTACAAATTGAAGCAAAAGCAAACAGTTAACGATCCGAAAAGTCGGGTTGTTACAGCCTCCCCTACTTTAGGAAATTTCGTCCCGAAATTTAGGAGCAGGCGTAACGAAGAGTTGCAGATATTTAGCTTTCATATCACTTTCGAGTTCCCAGGTGAACTCGGCGCAGCGTTTACCTTCCCAGCGAACCTTCACTATGGGAATGTGTGAGCGTCGAAGTTTCTTGGTCTCTCGATCCATGATTTCTACAGGCTTTTCCATAAAGTGTAGGGTCTCATTTACTTGCAAGTCTTCAAGAGGTACGTGAAGATTCTCTTCAGCTAAGCACTTCTTGAGGTTTGAGACGTGGAAAGTCGGATGTACGTTGCTGAGTTCAACCGGTAATTCGAGTCGATAGGCCACTTTGCCAATTCTTTCCAGAATCTTAAAGGGACCCACGTATCGTGGCGTTAGCTTTCCTTTCTTACCGAATTGGATCACCCCCTTCCATGGTGAAACCTTTAGGAGTACGTGATCACCAACCTCAAACTCAAGGGGCTTGCGGCGTTTATCGGCGTAGCTCTTTTGACGACTCTGAGCTTTCAAGATATTGTCCCTTATTTGGTGGATCTTGTCTGTCGTTTCTTGTATTAAGTCAGGACCGGTGATCTGTGCGTCTCCGATCTCGTGCCATACAATAGGCGATCAACATTTTCTACCATATAATGCCTCAAAGGGTGCCATTTGAATACTAGCGTGATAACTTTTATTGTACGAGAATTATACTAAAGGTAAATGAGAATCCCAATTACCACCAAAATCTATAACGCACGAACGAAGCATGTCTTCAAGGGTGCGGATTGTTCGCTCAGTCTGACCGTCGGTCTGGGGATGGAATGCGGTACTGGGATTAAGAGTCGTAACGAGAGTGGGTTGAAATGTCTCCCAGAGACGTGAGGTAAAACGACCATCGCGGTCAGAGATGATGTCACAAGGTGTCCCGTGTTGACAAATGACTTCGTCGGTATAGATTCGTGCTAATCGTTCTACCTTGAAGTCTTCTCGTATCAGTATAAAGTGAGCGGATTTCGTAAGACCATCAACGATAACCCAAATGCTATCGTGACCAGATGGCGTACGAGGGAGTTTCGTAACGAAGTCCATGGCGATACTCTCCCATTTCCACATCGGGATTTTGGGTTGTTCGAGTAAGCCCGAGGGTCGTTGATGTTCGGTCTTAACTTTCGAACAAGTTAGGCATTTCAAAACATACAACACGATATCCTTTTTCATTCCCGGCCACCAATACCTGGAACGAAGGTCCTGGTACATTTTGTCGGCACCAGGGTGAATGGAATATCGGGATTTGTGGACTTCAGTCATCAATATCCCTCAGAGATTATGACGACTAGGAATCCAAATACGATCGAGATAATGATAAATACCGTTCAATTTGGTGACAAGCTGAGTTTCAGCACCACACTTCATTTCTTCTTTCAAGGTATTCTCAATGAAGCATGCATGCGGGGCGTCACGAATTAGGGCTTCGAGGTTATTCTGGGCTTGCACGTCGCGAATGCTATACACATAGCTTCATCGACTGAAGGCATCGGCTACGACGTTTCCTTGCCTGGATGGTAGCGTATCTCACAATCATAGTCGTTGAGAAGTTCGACCCATATGCGTTGGCGCATATTTAGTTCTTTGAGGTTCAAGATGTGGTGTAGGCTCTTATGGTCGGTGAAGACCGTACACTTGGTACCATAAAGGTAGTGTTATCACACCCCAAAAACGTCACAGCGGAATATAAAAGGTAGTGGTGACGGAAGTTAGTGCCCATTAATATCTTGCTGAACGATGCATCATAATGTTGGACATATTAACTTAATTAAACCATAGATTTTAAAACATAAAGTCTTAAAGTGCGTCATATCCACATCACAGTTTAGTTGTTTTGATCCTTATGGATCTTATTGCATAGGTCCCAAATTGGTTTAAAAGTTTGTCCAAAACATTATCAAACCAAACATGGATCAACAACCACAAGATACGCCATAATTCCCGAAGCCGAACTCAAGTACCTGAAGAACACGTTAAAAATCAAGTGTCAACACAAAGGAGGGTGAGTTCACATATCCAAATTTTAATAATTTGATCCAAGAAAAAACTTACTAATTATGTGTTTATTATTAAAACATCCATATAGTTTTTTAAGAAAGTTAATTATTTTCCTTATAAAAATTTATGGGTCAGTCGTCGCAAGTATTTCCGTAGAACCTCCGACTAAAAACATCTTCCCAAGTTTACATATTAAACTGATAGCATCAAATGTTCGGACTCGTAAGTTAGCAAGACATTACGAACTATATATTAACAATAAAGGTATAATCAAAGCTAGACTATAACAGAATATGAATTCGTCGTTTGACTTGACACAGGGCGATCGGTCATGACGGGGTTGTCAACCCGATAGATCTACCAACAATTCCTCGCGTGCAATACTTAAATGATTAAACGACATTACTTGCGCATGGCCCATATCTGTTGGTGCATGCGTCTGTCGACTTCGTCTTGTATCGAGTCTTGTATTGTTTTAGATAAATCAGAGCACGTAAAACGAGAAAATAGGTTAACAGGCAATTTCACACGAAATTAGGAAATGTAATTTCGCTTGAAATCAACAAGTGATTTCACACGAAATCACTTTGTTAATTCTGCTTGAAATTGTAATTCCGTGTGAACAATGATTTTGCTTGAGCATGTTCAAGCGGAATTAGGCTGCCTATATATAGGAGTGTTCTGATTTCATTTGAAGTAGTCTTGTATGGGTGATTCCGGAGCCGAAGTGCTGCCGAAGTGTCATCTCGCTGTAAATCTTTGTCAAAGTAATCATAAAGACAATTAAAGTGTATATCTAGCTGAATTGAACTCAATATGTCTGTTTCCGCCTTTAATATTGAGTTGAACGCCTCTGAAAGACTCATTTCGGGTCTGAAAACGATCCTACAAGTGGTATCAGAGCACAGGAGGAGGAGTTCTTACCATTTCAGCTGCAATTTCTGTTTTCTACACCTTCTTTTCACAATTAAACTTGATTTCACAGTTAAAATAGCTTGATTTTCAAATATAATGCGCACAATAGTGTTTTAACAAACCCTTGAAGGAATCAGACCTAAAATCAGACTAAAAGTGACAAAAATGGGCCAAACAGTTAATTTCGTTTGAACTTACACCTGATTTCGCTTGAAAATTTGAGGCAATTTCACACGAAATTACTCATTTCGGTTGAATTACATCTGATTCCGCTTGAAAAGGGTAATTCCGTTTGAAAGGTTCACACAGAATCAGTTATTTCGCTTCAAAGTGTAATTCCGTTTGAAGATATTAATTTCGCTTGAGTTGTTATTTTGCTTCAGAAGGTGATTCCGTTTGAAGGTGATTCCGTTTGAAAGTGATATTTCGTTTGAAAGTGTCTGTTTTGTGAAAAAGTTTATCGAATCATGGAAGAGGAATTCTATAATGCGTTCGATACATCCCCGACTACTCCAGCTACCATTACTCAGAGCATGAACATGGAAAACGAAACTGGAACTTTACAAAAACCCCCGAAGCTCATGGGCATTGAAGCGTATTATGGTTGGAAATATAGGTTTGAAAACTAGGTTCAAGCTAATCATTTGAGATCTTGGGAGTGTGTTGAGAAAAAGTATGTACTACCACGTACAGATTTGGGAATTGAAAAAAAGATTTATGAATTTACAGATAAAGAACGAGACATGTACAAAGCTGAAAAAATGATGATTAGTTTACTCCAGTAAGCTATTAAAGAAGACATATTTGTATTGCTTCAACATGATAAAACTTCACGTTAAATTTGGGAAGCACTTCGAATTAAGTTTGAGGGAAGTGAGAAGATGATCAAGAGCAAGAAAGCTTTGCTAAAGAAAGAATTTGATTTGTTTTCGAGTTTGCCAGGAGAAGATACTAAGAAATTGATTCAAAGATATTGTCACTTAGTACGGTCAATGTCATTGTTAAACATCAATAAAGACCGTGAGGAATGGGTCGACAAATTGGCTGATGCTTTACCTCAGAAAGAGTGGGGTACATTTTTGATGATACTAAAGAATACTGGAGAATATGAAGGATTGACAATTTCCAAGTTCATTGAAAAGATTGAAGGACAAGATCTTGAGCAACAGAAGATTGCAAGAATGAACAATCCTAGTCCACAACAAGATGTAAAAATGTACTTCAAAGGGAATGTTCAGAATGTCGAAACAAGTCCAACAATCCAAACTGCTTTCAGTGTTGAAAACTCATCTGGATCAGTCAATCAAAGTCCAAGCAACAGTAGTGGTTTTCTTCATATCCGAGTGTTAATCCGAAAGCTTCAAGCTCAAGTCATCAATTTCAAAGCTCAAACAACAATGGTCATATCTTAAATTGCAATATCGCTTTGCATCTTCAGAATGGTCAAAATTTTTCTGAAGAAGTTGTCAAAAATCATATGGCATTACTTGTTACAGTATTGGAATCATATGAAGGATTGGTTACCGGAATGATTGGAAATCCTATGTTGACAAAAGAGGATTATGATCAGATAGATGCTGAAGAAATGGAGCTGATGGATATAAAATGGTGTTTAGCGAGTGTGTTGAGGAGAGCTGAAAAGTTTAAAATGATTACTGGAAGAGATGATTTCTTGGATGCAAAAGTTTCTACTTTGGGTTTTGATAAATCTAAAGTTACTTGTTTTCGATGCAGGGAGAAATGTCATTTCAAGAGGGAATGTACCAATCAAGAAGCAAGTGAAGCAAAGAATCCGTTTGGTGGAAATGATTATTATCGAAAAGCCATATATCAACAAAAAGAGCCACAAACTGCACATGCTAAAATGATCGTAGAAGCAAATAAGAAAGCTTATTATGGCATAATTGATCAAGATGGTGAAAAAGTGGCAGAAGGCTTTAGCTGGGATAAATACATTCCAAATGATTCAAAAACAGTTGCATTAATCGCACAGATAGTTCAAGAGCCAGATTTGATGACAGAATGGATGAAAACGTTTGCTAGTGATGAGAAAAATCAAGATGATGAATCTAGTGCTTCAGATGCTAGTTCAGAACATACAACAGTGTTTGATCAATCATCAACTGATGACAGTGATAATGAGGAAGAAATGCATATTAATATTGCAAAAATTCATTTATCTCCTGAAAGTTTTCAATTTTATTTTGCAGATCGTGTGAAAAAGCTAAATGAGAAACGTGCAGCAAAGAATCAGAAACAGGAAGAGAAGTCTGAACAGAGTGAAGGAGCTGAGTTTGCTGTAAAGGAAGATGAAATTGTTGAAAAAATGGTTGATGTTGAGAAAGTTGTTGAGGCTGAGCAGGTGATTGAAACTAAAAAGATGTTTGAAGCTGAGAAGGTATTCGAAGCTGAAAAGGTGTTTGAAGCTGAGAAAGTGGTTGAAATTGAGAAGATAGTAGAAGTTGAAAAGATTGTTGAAGTAATTAAACCGTGTCTAAAGTGTTCAGAATCGTGCAAACAGTGTGAAGAAAAAGATGAGAAATTGAGTGAGCAAGATAAGATGAAAGAAACATTATTGTTCAATCTCAATTATGTAAAAGAATCATATGATGTGCTGAACAGAACGGTGACTCGTCTACAAAAGGCAAATTCTGAAAGAGAAGATGCATTGACAATGATGAATGCTGTGATGATGACAAAGCAGAAAGCGATCAATCATTACATTGAAGAATGTGCCAAGATGAAGCAAGAGTTGGAAACAGAAAAGATAGAAAATGAAAGAATCAGGCGTTTATTGCAAAGTTATTCAAGTTCTGATTATTTGATTGATCGAATTTATCCAACTGTTGCAGGTTTTGAAGCATTTCAAAACAAGAAGCCTGAAGAAAAGGATACTGGTAAGAAACAAAGTGCAAATTAGAACAAGTGTCCGCCTCCGATCTGGGAAGGTTATTCTCCCAGAAAACCGAATGAGGAGCAAGTCAAAAAGGCTGTCAATATAGAGTTAAAATCCGAAACAACTGACGAGTTACCAGAAAACATTGACGTCACATTCACATCGTCTGACACTGATCATGAGTCTGAGTTAATAAAAAAGATGGTCGATCAAGTTTTGGATAAAGATGAGGAGTCGGAGTCAAAGTCTGAGTCAGGGAGTTCTAGTTCAGTTGACAACAGTTCAAAATCGTCAGTTAAACGGGTTTACAATAAAGAATTCCTGTTGTCAAAATCTAATTTGTATGATGAACCAATCAAAGTGGCATATACTTTGAATGATTCAGACAAATTATATTCTGATGAGGAATTTCCAATAAGAGGTGTTAAACAAGAAATGATCAAAAAGGTTTTCAAACTAACAGAAATTAATATTTCTGAAATAAAAGATGTAAATCTTTCTGAAAAACCTAAACCTTACACCTCAAGAGTTCAACAACGTTTAAGCAAGAAAAAAGGTTACAGTTCTGGTTCTGGTTTTCAAAAGAAACCAAACCACAATGGTAATTACAAAAAGAAAGGTCTCGGTTTTATTCCACCGAAAAATTATAAAAATGAGAAAATTTATAAAACAAAAACTGTATTTGTTTCAGGGACAAGTTCGGATGAAGAACAAAAGAGCTCATTCTGGAAGCAAACAAACAAAGAGTTCTTTGCAGAAAAACAAAAGTTTGTGAAGAATGGAGTCTATCAGAGAAACGAAACAAGAACCTGTTACAGATGTCAAGAAATTGGACACATTACCTGGAATTGTCCGAAGGCTACCAACATCAAACAGGAAGTTGTTTCTAAACTAAAAGAAAAGATTGTTGAGAAAAATGAACCGCCAACTGAAAAATTCAAAGTTTTTAAAAATTCAACATATGAAGTTGGTGAATGTTCAAAGAAAAGATTTTACAAGAGAAGAGTGAATCTTGACAACCAAAAGTGGGTTGTTAAGAAATTTGATGTGAAATCTAGCGATGAATCTGATTTTACAAAGTCAGAGGAGACACAAGTTGATCTAAAAATAGAAACATCAGTACCGCCAATGGATGATGTCAATTTTCCACCATTGCGTGCTGAAAATTTTAAACAAAAAGTTGGAAAAGTTGAGATTTCGAATCAATTTTATTCTGAGAAGAAAGAATTTGATGTCGAAAAGGTTTTTAATGGAAATGTGAAAAAGATTTTTGGGAAAATGGTTGAAGGAAAAGTCACAGGGATTAAAGAATTTTATGAAACTAAGAAGGCAACTTATACCCCAAGTGAAACTGAAGAGGTCACATCCAAGTTTGGTGAAGCTTGGATGTCTGTTTTTCATATGTAAACATTCTGACTTGCCGGAGCTCCCAGGTTGGTAAGAGTGGAGCAGGAATCGGCATATTTCTTGAGAAATTCATGTTTATGATATTTCGACTTACAAGTGGTAAATCAGGGACATTAAGTTGTACTTGATTTTCTACATGCGGTATTTGTTGATTGATCTAAAAATTGTTAAATTTTTCTAGTGGTCACATATGTGACAACCCTCACTAAACCAGGTATCCGTACGACTTAATTAATAATTAATTACTGCTTAATTACTGTGCTTGCTTGAACTTGTAAATAAACTGCTACTTGCATACTGATACATGCACTTACTTGCATCATACTTTATTTGCTATCACTCCATATTTTGCTTCAGCACCTTAGTGACAAACATGATGCACAAAAAGCACAGTAGCACTATAATGGATAACCTATTGAACATGCTGATAAAGCCAGCATCAGGCAGACACTGCCTCTAAGGCCTGCATGAGCCATAAATATTTTGCTACACTAGTGGTGAGTGTAGGGATACAAGGACTATAGAACTGCGTCTCTAGGAATAAGTCACAATGACTGGATGTGCCTAAAACGTACTCTAAGTACAAAAATTCAGCACTTTACATAATAATTCAGCTTTTAGCTAACTAATAAAGTGCCAAAACATGAGAAAAATATTACTAGACACTTTCCAAAGTGTCAGAAATGAGTTGTGTCACTAAAAGGGTTATAAACGACACTTTAAAGCTTTGTTAAGCACTTTAACGGATTACTATCCAACCGAACAACCGGACTATACCCGGAACATGAAAATATTGTTATTTTCATTATTTATCTTTTTCTGAGCCAGTTAGGGTCCCTGAGTACCCTACCACCTGCTATAAAACACATGACACACCACTAACCAGGTTAAGCACTTAGTTAACTACACTTAACCTAACTAGGTCCTAACTAATTGGTTGGTTTCGGACTAGACCCCCCCCCCTCTCTAACCGTCCCCAACTAAGAGGGGACACACTTGTCCTAACTTTGATTATTATATTCATTAGTGCTTAATATCTAGCAAGCATATAATCCAATGGTTAATACTCTTGATTTTGGTCTATAAGTTCATGGTTTAACACAACATGATCATTCATCACCTTCCTCCACAAAATAACTCTCTCTCTCTCCCTAAAAGCTTTCGGCCGAACACCCCCTTGAGCATACATCCACTTTCGATTTTTGTTCATCTTATTCCAACATCATACAAGTGTTACGGGTCACATACAAAGAAGCTTGGTGCAAACGGAAGGCGAAGGACCTCTCTACTTTGCTTTTATCCACGCGTTTTTCGCATAGATTCTTCCCTAGCCTTGAGCTAGTGGTATGTTGCTAAAATCACCTTCTTGAACTATTCTAAAGTGGTTAATACGATTTGTAACGGTTAAAACTCGAAATCTTACAAGATGATACTTTAAAGTCTACTAAAAATGCTATAAGTGTTGGATAAAAGCTCATATGTTGTGTAAATGTTGTAGTAATTGAAATTTGTGATTATTTAGACCCGATCTATGTTTTGGTAGCTCGGATCATCATTTAACCCGGTTTGGTCATGATCACGAATCATGACATAAGGTTGTTTTGAATAGAACAAGGGTTGAAGGGTGAAACTCTACCACACGCGAATCATGAACTTGTGTAAAAATGTTTTACTTGTGGAATAGTGTTTAAAACTAGCAGATCTACGTATCTGCAAGTGGTATTTTCAAAGGACCAAGCGTTAAAGAAATCATGCTTTCTAAAAATGGATCTTACACTAACAAGAATGATTTTTATAAACCACAAGTGTGTAAACACTTGTGAAATGAAAAGATCCGACAAAATAACAGTTTTTGTAAAAGATGACTGGAAGTTGTAAAGATAGATTTTCTCTAAAAACGAGGTTTTTACAAGATCAAATTACCTTATATGAAGATCTACTAAATTTAAGGGGATTTACACCACAGTTTTGGGAAAACTGCAAGTTCATGTAATTTTTGGCAATTTACACATATGTTGATTAGTTGTTGTGATGAAAGTTGTTCTGATCAAATAAAGAAAATTGTTGAGTTGATTTGTTAAAGAAAATGATACGCTTGAAAGCGTGGCCACCTCCAGTTACAGAGGAAACTCTGGCGAAATTTTTCTAAAAACCTAACACTTAGAACTATTTACACTACAAGTGTTATAATTATTTTTGACATGTTTTCGAAATATGAATTTCGCCATGACTTTATTTACTAAATATTCGGAGGTGGGATTTTCACAAAATTTAACGTGATAAATATATATTTTTCACACACTGTTTATGATTATTTTGTGAAAATACATAAATATTATTTTTAGAGTAAAAATAATATTTACGAACGTTAATGACTCCAAAATAACACGAACGCTTTCACCATGAATATATAAGTTACACCGGTAATCATATTACCACTCGATGGTTAAAACTTAACTTACGCACTTACGGAAATATTTATGAACGCGTATTTTAACAACGTATTATTGGAGAAAAATTATGTGAAATGAAAATATAATATTTTTTTTGAGAAAAATACTTATATTTTGGAATTTGAAATATATATATATATATTAAGTGAGACTTAATGGTATAATTTGAACGCACATGTATTGAATCCCCCATCCTTGGGAAGGAGAATAACTACCAAGTATATACAGAATGTAAACACGAAATAGTTGTCTAACTATTTCCTAAAGACTTAAACTATAAAGCTAAGGCACGGCCGTCCGTCTAATAGAAATTAGCACCTGTAGGTCGTCGCACAGCTGCCTGATTTGGAGTACTTGGTAGAGACGCACCGACTGTGAGTTCATGTCCCCCTTTTCTCTTAACTGTTTTCAGTTTTCTTAACTGCGGGGGTGAAATACATGTTACTATGATTACGAGTACTTTATACATGGTATGGTTAGCGTAAGGAGGTTTACTACTTAGATCATGTCAGTGGGTAGGAGCAACATGAGGCCATTAGTCCTCATGGCGGGACTGAGGGACAGGAGCGGTAGATCTATCTGGGTGTAGCGAGCCCAGCCCCAGGCCAAACTAGAAACGGACCTTGGGGTGACTTTGTCCACATACTAATGCCGTGGCGAAATCTGCTAGGTTTGAGTCTCCCTATTTGCACTTCACATATATCAGTGGCCTTGCAAACCATTGGTGATCTCAATTCCCTTATTTGCTACATACCAAGACTATTTTTATACTCACAAAGGTTTACTTACTCACTTACACATGAACTCGCTCAACATTATTGTTGATTTTTCAACTTACATGTATTTCAGGAAATTAAAGATCTGGCGCGGTATGTTATGTTTTCCCGCTGCATATGGGTTCCGAGGTCATCCGGGTTTAGGAAATGTGACTTTTTCCTGGACGAGTCACAAATCTTAAACTGCGTTTATTTCATGTTGATGTTTATGTTTTTCAAGACAATGTTTTATGTTATGAGGTTGTAAGTCCCTAAGACAATGTGATGTTACTCTGGTTTTAAAACTTATTCGAATGGATGATCTTGCATGATTTTATTTCATATAGCTTTGTTATGGTTAAGCTATGGTATTAAGAAGTCACACCAAATTAACCACGCTTCCGCAAAGCCAGGGTGTGACAACAGAAGAACAAGGTAATGAAACTCCTAATCTACAAGTGGTTTTATTAAATCAACCAAACTTATTTTCCAGAAAAACCGTTTTGATTAAAACAAACTTAAGTGTTTTGAAATCATAATGGGAAAATAGTTTGTTGAAAGGGGGAGTTCTGATTGTTTATGTCAAGTGGATGGCGAATTGAAGTGATTTGATATCAGTTGTCACTTTACCTTGTACAGTTTGTTTTCAAATTTCTTTAAATGATTTTGCATTTTAGGGGGAGTAAGAATTTTCAGAAAATCCAAAAACATTTGAAAATTTGAAAAACCAAAAACATGATAAAATAAAAAAGAGAGTTTGTTGTGAAAAAGAGGAAATGGTAGTACATCAGTAGACAGTTACAGTATGCTAAAGAAATGTAATGTTTAAATAGAGTTAAACGGTCTCACTGATGATATGCCGATAGGTTTTTACACATTTAGTAAGCTTTTTCGGGATATAAACTTAAATTCAAACTTGCTTATTTCGTGGGGAACACTACTTGGATATATGGGTAACCCCCGAAATCTTGTTTGAAAGGTCCCTCTTTCTGAGATACTAGGTCTTTATGCTTAGTGATATCTGGGGTATTATCCCAGGACTTCTGATTTTGCGGAAGCAATGGCCTAGTCCCTGGAGAATACTTTACGCTTGCTTGAAATATAGCCCGCCCTCAGCATAAAAAAAATGATGAAACATTGAAAAATGCTAATCATGTGCTGTTGTAAAAAAAGATCCTTTAAAGGGGACCCACTAAAAGTCGAAGCCGTCATCTCTCTGCTGAACGGAAGTTCTGACCTGAGCTCTCACTGCCCTCGCATTTAACCCCTTACAGATATCATCTGTGGTATACTCACCTGTAAGACTGAATATTGGGATCTGGATACGGGAGTATATTCAAGAGGTGGGACACATGAATGAGTTTAAGTTCTTAATACACCTAATTCTTATCCTGCATCAGTTGAAATTTGTGTGAGAATTTAAGTGGATCAGTATATCGGCAATCGAAGTGAACTGTTTAATTCTTAATGTGTAACTAAGCTCAACGGTACTTGTGACTTGTCATAAACTGATATGATCCTCTTACACGAACTCACAAAAATATTGTCTGTAAATATTTCTTTATTGCATTCTTATTCTATTCAAAAATTAAAAAAATTTAGTGTGTTTTAGCATAAATTTTGAAAAACTCAAAAAGATTTTCGACAACTGATGTTGGAGAGCTGATCTTCAAAATTCCGAGTGCTAAACATGATGAGCATTTCGTGAGGGGGAGTCTGTGTTTAAATAAGAAAAGATTTTGAATATTTGCCTACAATAATAAGAAATTTTTAAAGTGTTAAATCATTCTGGAAAGTTACCTGTAAGTGATATATAAAATTGTCAAAATTTTAAATTTGGGAAATTTATTTTGAGGTAGAGAATGTGCAGGTAAGCCGGGTTACGATCTTGAGAGCCAAGTTCTGATCCTGAAATTGAAGTTCATGCAGTTGCTGATGCTGATGAACTTAAGGAATCAAGAGATCTGATCAAGAGAATTAGAGTGAGAAAAGAGCCAGGTCGAGATCCTGGAAATAAAGAGAAAACAAAGATTGAGGATGTTTTACATTGTCAGATACTTTGGAAGTGTTCGAGAAGACTGATAAAGACTAAAGATGTTGAAGACTCGACACTGAAGAGTCGTCAACATTCGAGGGGGAGTCTGTTTGTCACACCCCGAAATTATCAGAGCTGGCGTGACTGGACTGGTATCTTCATTGCACAGCGGAAGCAAATAAGCATAGACTTCTAGAAACTGAACGCCTGCTAAGTACTCGAATCTCCAATGGTTCTCCTATTCCAACCGTGCCTTGTATTAGAAATGCAACCTGAGAAAGAACATGCGAGAAAAATCAACATAATGTTGAGCGAGTTCATAGTTTGTTCGTAAAAGATTTAAGATAAATCTTTTGAGTTGTGAAAGGTTTGAAATAATATCTTTGGAATAACCGGTTTTTGAAGTAGTATTGAGAAAATGAATTAAAAAAAAAACCATTTTCTTGCGAAGTTATATGGAAACGTTGTGTTTGTAACACGTTATGTTCATAAAACCATGTTTTTGTAATGTTCGTGAAATCATCAATGCCCACCCTGACTTTGACCCGCATAATCTTATGCCTTAAATTTTGTAGAAAACATGGTATTTAGTTTGTATGAACAAGTATGTTTCGTAAGTATAAAGTTCCTGGTATGTAGCAGTGTAAGAGGACTTGTGATCACCAATGGTTTGCAAGGCCACTGACATATGTGAAGTGCAAATAGGGAGACTCAAACCTAGCAGATTTCGCCACGGCAAAGTATGTGGACAAAGTCACCCCAAGGTCCGTTTCTAGTTTGGCCTGGGGCTGGGCTCGCTACACCCAGATAGATCTACCGCTCCTGTCCCTCGGTCCCTCCATGAGGACTAATGGCCCCATGTTGTTCCTATCCACTCACATGATCGTATAACACCTCCTTACGTTAAACATACCGTGTATAAAAACGTCTGTAATCATTGTACATGTACTTTACCCCGGTCTCTAAGACTGATCCTTCCCAGCCACAAAGACTGGCTCCTCATTCTCTATATATTATCACCAATTGATCCGTCCTTAGTCATGAAAATCATTCACATTTTGATACTACTCATTTGTTTTGTAAAAACCGGTATGTTTAGTATAAACCTTTCGTAAATCATTTGAGTTCCTCGAAATCCCTTCGTAATATGATTTAGAAATACGAGTTTTGTATTTGTTCTAAACTTTGTTTGCTTTTGCAAAACGTGCATGTCTTTCCACCCCGAAAACATTTATAAAAATGTAGAGCCGTAAAAAGTGGGGTTATGAACTCACCTGAATATTCCTGTGCAAAGCTAGCTAATTTGCGACTTCGTGATGTCGTTTCCAAGAGTTGACTTGCTAGCGTGCATTCTACAATATTCCTAACACGGAATATCTAATAAGTTTCTAAAAGTGGTAACTAGTCTACGTGTCACCGAGCTCTACCGAATCGCTAATCGAACGATTCGAGTAAGTTATTAACTTAATGAAAATAATTAAGTTATACTTGTTAAGTCTCGTTTAATGTCAGTAGCAGTTTAGTAAGTCTTGAAAAAGACTTAGTTTTCGAGAGACTTAAAAATATTTATATGAAAATATATAAATATATCGTTGAAATTGCGTTAGCCGTATCGAGTAGTCGTACGTGTACAAAAGAATATTTGTATGAAAATATCATATAACCAACTCGTATTATATATCACGTTTCGTATGATCTTTGTCAAAATATACGTATGTGCCGTTTAGGCGTATAAAATAAATATGAAAAGTCATATTTATTTTATAAAGAAATCGTCGAGTTGTTTTGTTTGTAAATAAATATAACCATATTTATTTTTGTAAAAGATTTCGCGTTGTACGACATTCAGAATAAATATATTCTATATTTTATTTTAGTAACACAATCGTAGTGTCGTTTGAGATACGAGATAAATATATGAGCTATATTTATTTTGTAAAAGTATACGAGTTGACGACGTTCGAAATAAATATAACATTATATTTATTTGTAAAAGCGTTTGGAAATATCAAGGTTTGAAACATTATAGACTCGAATCCCATTAAGTGTCGTTTTTGAAACTATAATACGTGTCGTGTTTACGGATTTTTCTCGAAAAACGGGCAGAGTTTCCTCTGTTTTTGGACGCCCCGACAACACAAGTTGTCGTTATTTTAACAAAAATTCAATCAATAATTATGTATCATCAGTTTATATAACGAAATAATAACTCAACCAAGTTAACATTACTAATAACTCATTAGTTCGGTTCGAGCTCGTTTTTCACGTAATAAATAAATTTATAGAAATAGTCGCGCCGTAAATTTTTACCGAATCTTCAAGTCGTTTCTGTTACGCGTTGACCAGCTGACTTTACTGAGTCAACTGGGTTGACCGGCTGAGTTGACTGAGTTGACTCGGTGAGTTGACCAGGTTTGACCGAGTCGACTGAAACCGAAACTGAGCCGTCTGAACGAACCGCTTGACCCGAACCGAACCATCTGACTGACTCGCTGCTGTTGACCGAGTTGACTCGGTTGAGTTGACCGAGTCAACTTGCTGAGTTAACCGAGTCACTGGGTTGACTCGGTTTTGGCTTGTTGACCGCGACTGACCCGCACCGAGACCTGACCAGGTCTGACCCGAACCGAAACCGAGCCGAACCACACCTGCTGAACCGAGAACCCGAACGGAAAACCCGATCCAGAGACGAACCATTCTGAACCAAATCATCAACATTAACAACAACAGCAACATCATCATCATCGATCTACAATTAATAAGCAGGGGGGGGTCTTACCGTAAAATCCGACGGACCGAGCAAGAGCCGCCGTGTCTTGCCGGCGACCATCCGAAACCCGAACCACAGCTGTGACTCAAACCCGAGACCCCGTACCCGAGACCTGAACCAAAAGGGAGCCTGTTGACCAGTGGATAAACAAACCGACCGGCGGTCCGAACCTTTGACCGACGGTTCTCTCTCTCTTTCCTCTTTCTCTCTGCTCGATTGCCGCACCACCGCTCACCGCTGCCACCGCCGCTCACGGCGGTGCTGCTTCATCTCCGGCGCCCTCTCTCTCCGCTCTGTTTTTCTTCGACGTCTGGCCCCACCGCCGCCGCTCACCACCACCCAACAGTGGTGGTGGTCCGTTTCTGGATCAAGGGTGTGTTTGAGTGGACGTGAGGAGGTGAGGGTTAGAAGTGTTGAGGGTGTTTGTCTGTGTATAGTTCAAGTGAGAGGGAGATAAGGGTATGGGTGATTTGTTTGTTGTCTGCACACATGACCGAGAGAGGGGTTTTATCCCAAATTGTATGGGTAATAACTAGTGTAATTTACTTTAGTTTAGTGAATAAAGATCCCAAAGAGATCTTACGTAGATTGTAGGGATTTTATGTGTTTCCAAATTGTGAGACATATGGATTTTATGAGATTTTCATGTGGGCATAGACTAATGTTCTTTTCTTTTGTCTAGTGTGTTAAGATCTATAGAGATCTTATGTAATCTTGTTGAGATTTTAAGCAGATTTTGCAAAGATCTTGTAGGGATTTTGCCTATTATGTGTAGGTTTAGGCTTGTGGGTTTCGGGCTTGGGCCCAGGGCCCACAAGCCCATCTCGTGCGTAAGCGGCCCGTAATTCCTACGAGACCCGTTGTTAAAACCAGAACTCCGTTTAACGTCAAAAATTAAAATACACAAAAAATACGGTCGGTAGTCGTTGTTTGCACGCCCGTTCGTCGACTACGGTGATAATCGCGAAAAATTGTATCGTTGTCGTCTTTAATCCGTTTTTCGATCCGGTTTCGGCTGTAGTCACAAAAATATAATTACGAAGCTCAAATATATCGTAAAAATTTAATATCAGTCGGCGTTGTCAGTATCCTGTTCGGTTTCAATCCGTTGCCGTTTAACGTTTCGCCGGTTTCTCTGTAAACCACCGTTCGCGCACTGTAAAGACGGATAGACATTCCCAGGCACTCCAAAGGCCTAATTAAGTTAATTCGCGCTGTAAACACTATTTATTATTGCGTTAATTACTTGTTAATAACGTAATTAAGAGCCGTAAATTACGGGTTGTCACATTCTCCCCCTGTTACAGAAATTTCGTCCTCGAAATTTAGACTATGTTATCCCCTCAGAATTGTGTTATTCGCAGGTAAGTCCGAATAATAACCAAGTGAATGACCACGTAATCGAAAAAGACTTATTCGAATCATGTGAATTCAAGGACATTCCTTCACAATAGGAATCCCAACGGTTTAAAAGAAATGTGTCTCAGTAATCGATGTCAAAAGAAACGAGACGTATAGGTACAGTCACTAATGTGACTAAGTTAACAGGGACCCAACAGGAACTTCGACCAATCGAATTCATAAGAACGTTCACAATAAGTAACTGAGTTCTAGAAGCAATAACATCCACTGGATGAACTTAGAATCAATAATCTCAAATGTAATAGTTTGCATGAAACGTTCGATCGTGATCAGCGCAAGCTGCAAGTCATACCGACGCCACAAGGTGTCGCAATGAATGAAACCATTTAACAATAGAGGTGATCGAACAAGTATCACCTGTGTTTTGCATAAAACGCTCAATCATAATTAGCACAAGTTACAAGTTTGTACTGACACCACAAGGTGTCGTAGGTGATTCAAATAATTCAATAATAGCGGTGATCAAACAAATTCATCGCGTTTGAAGTCAAATGAAAGCGCAATAAAGTGAATCCTGAAAGTTTGTTTTAAATGACATCACAGGATTCCCAATTGAAAATGAAACATCAATGAAACAATGTTTTCGATCGAAGGTGAAGAAGCAATGAATGTCGCAAAGCATTCGATTGATGTTGAAAGAACTGTTATGAGGTACACCGGGATATGAAATGAATTTGTGTACCATTGTCTTAACACACTATTGTATTACGACTGCTTTGATATAATAAACCGAAGTGGACTGGAAAACAATCAATAAATAAATATTTAGATCCGTGCATAAGATGCGTAAACGAGTTCAGCGCAAGCTTCAAATTAATGAAAATCACCATCACATGGTGTCGGAATCAACAAACAATTTAATGGAGTCGAATACCAAACAAGTTTACCACGACTCGAAGCAAATGAAGTGTTCGTTAAAAATTGATTTGAGTATGATGCTCCCAATACATCATATGGTGTCTTGAATCGAATAAGTGTAATGAGCAAGTTCAAACAATTGAACTTGGTTTTAGCGCAATCCGACAATAGATATATGTATCGATAAGAAAACTTTTGGCATGGTCACAACGAAAAACCATGTATGTAACTTGTAAAGAAGTGATCGTGACACAATGACCATTAAGAGGAGTAGAGATACGAAAATCTACTCAGTAAGTGTGAAATTCGAAATTTCAATAAAGAAATTTGAGGACTTTACCTGGGGTTTCGTGTGTCGACCAATTGTTAGGTGACATTACCATGGAATGTCGAACATAGCATATTCGTCGTTAGTTAGGTGGGGGGGGGGGGGAGAAATGGGGAGACAATCGTCTTCTCCCTGGCGTGATTCGTGTCGTTGCAGGATCGCGAGACAAGTTGTCATTTCCTGATCGTTAGTTCTCCTGCTGACAGGAATCTAGCGTCGTTATTGAATTGCGCCATCGTGTCTTTTCAAAGGCCTCGCCTCGATAGTTGTATTTGTCGCACGTCAACCTCCGTTGATGTATAGCTTAAGTTTCACATAAACCTGTGCACTAGCGTTGTGTGCCGCGTAGAAAGTGATGTACCCCGACATCCGTTGACGTAGAAATTGAGCTCCATGTATTCTCGTGCGCTAGTGTTTTGTCTTGCGTAGAATGTGATGTACTCCGACATCCGTTGACGTAAAGATTGAGTTGCATATATTCTTGTGCACTCGTTTTGTTGTGCGTAGGCTGCCTGCTCGGGAAGTTAAAATATCACAGACAATATGGGTAATGTGTGCCCGAGTTAATATTCGCGGTTCCTACGTGATGGCTTTTAATAAACACACACATGCGCAAATAATCAATCATATCACCGAATGCACATGTTAGTCACCAATAAGCAATCAAGTAATTCCCCTAGTCCCACTGGTCTATCCTCCCAGCTTCTCAGACTGAACTTCCTAGTCACAGTAGACTATCCTCCCAGCCTCTCAGACTGACTGACTTCCTTTTCCGAAGGTCTTAAATGCATGTTTCCTAAACTCTCAGAGTGTTTGGTACTGTATGTAATTGTTTCGTGTACCGTGTGTAAAACACCACAATAGCGTGTGTTTGAAAACAAAATTTCTGACTGTTTGTGTTTCAGCAACGGTTGGAGACCATATTCAAGTACTAGGCGTTCTGTATGTATTCAACGTCTTAATAGTCTAAGTTCCCAGAGGGAAGTGAGGTTAGAGCCTAGGTATCACAACAGAAACCTAATTCGCTGTAACCTATAGCTCTGATACCAATCTGTCACACCCCGAAATTATCAGAGCTGGCGTGACTGGACTGGTATCTTCATTGCACAGCGGAAGCAAATAAGCATAGACTTCTAGAAACTGAACGCCTGCTAAGTACTCGAATCTCCAATGGTTCTCCTATTCCAACCGTGCCTTGTATTAGAAATGCAACCTGAGAAAGAACATGCGAGAAAAATCAACATAATGTTGAGCGAGTTCATAGTTTGTTCGTAAAAGATTTAAGATAAATCTTTTGAGTTGTGAAAGGTTTGAAATAATATCTTTGGAATAACCGGTTTTTGAAGTAGTATTGAGAAAATGAATTAAAAAAAAAAAAACCATTTTCTTGCGAAGTTATATGGAAACGTTGTGTTTGTAACACGTTATGTTCATAAAACCATGTTTTTGTAATGTTCGTGAAATCATCAATGCCCACCCTGACTTTGACCCGCATAATCTTATGCCTTAAATTTTGTAGAAAACATGGTATTTAGTTTGTATGAACAAGTATGTTTCGTAAGTATAAAGTTCCTGGTATGTAGCAGTGTAAGAGGACTTGTGATCACCAATGGTTTGCAAGGCCACTGACATATGTGAAGTGCAAATAGGGAGACTCAAACCTAGCAGATTTCGCCACGGCAAAGTATGTGGACAAAGTCACCCCAAGGTCCGTTTCTAGTTTGGCCTGGGGCTGGGCTCGCTACACCCAGATAGATCTACCGCTCCTGTCCCTCGGTCCCTCCATGAGGACTAATGGCCCCATGTTGTTCCTATCCACTCACATGATCGTATAACACCTCCTTACGTTAAACATACCGTGTATAAAAACGTCTGTAATCATTGTACATGTACTTTACCCCGGTCTCTAAGACTGATCCTTCCCAGCCACAAAGACTGGCTCCTCATTCTCTATATATTATCACCAATTGATCCGTCCTTAGTCATGAAAATCATTCACATTTTGATACTACTCATTTGTTTTGTAAAAACCGGTATGTTTAGTATAAACCTTTCGTAAATCATTTGAGTTCCTCGAAATCCCTTCGTAATATGATTTAGAAATACGAGTTTTGTATTTGTTCTAAACTTTGTTTGCTTTTGCAAAACGTGCATGTCTTTCCACCCCGAAAACATTTATAAAAATGTAGAGCCGTAAAAAGTGGGGTTATGAACTCACCTGAATATTCCTGTGCAAAGCTAGCTAATTTGCGACTTCGTGATGTCGTTTCCAAGAGTTGACTTGCTAGCGTGCATTCTACAATATTCCTAACACGGAATATCTAATAAGTTTCTAAAAGTGGTAACTAGTCTACGTGTCACCGAGCTCTACCGAATCGCTAATCGAACGATTCGAGTAAGTTATTAACTTAATGAAAATAATTAAGTTATACTTGTTAAGTCTCGTTTAATGTCAGTAGCAGTTTAGTAAGTCTTGAAAAAGACTTAGTTTTCGAGAGACTTAAAAATATTTATATGAAAATATATAAATATATCGTTGAAATTGCGTTAGCCGTATCGAGTAGTCGTACGTGTACAAAAGAATATTTGTATGAAAATATCATATAACCAACTCGTATTATATATCACGTTTCGTATGATCTTTGTCAAAATATACGTATGTGCCGTTTAGGCGTATAAAATAAATATGAAAAGTCATATTTATTTTATAAAGAAATCGTCGAGTTGTTTTGTTTGTAAATAAATATAACCATATTTATTTTTGTAAAAGATTTCGCGTTGTACGACATTCAGAATAAATATATTCTATATTTTATTTTAGTAACACAATCGTAGTGTCGTTTGAGATACGAGATAAATATATGAGCTATATTTATTTTGTAAAAGTATACGAGTTGACGACGTTCGAAATAAATATAACATTATATTTATTTGTAAAAGCGTTTGGAAATATCAAGGTTTGAAACATTATAGACTCGAATCCCATTAAGTGTCGTTTTTGAAACTATAATACGTGTCGTGTTTACGGATTTTTCTCGAAAAACGGGCAGAGTTTCCTCTGTTTTTGGACGCCCCGACAACACAAGTTGTCGTTATTTTAACAAAAATTCAATCAATAATTATGTATCATCAGTTTATATAACGAAATAATAACTCAACCAAGTTAACATTACTAATAACTCATTAGTTCGGTTCGAGCTCGTTTTTCACGTAATAAATAAATTTATAGAAATAGTCGCGCCGTAAATTTTTACCGAATCTTCAAGTCGTTTCTGTTACGCGTTGACCAGCTGACTTTACTGAGTCAACTGGGTTGACCGGCTGAGTTGACTGAGTTGACTCGGTGAGTTGACCAGGTTTGACCGAGTCGACTGAAACCGAAACTGAGCCGTCTGAACGAACCGCTTGACCCGAACCGAACCATCTGACTGACTCGCTGCTGTTGACCGAGTTGACTCGGTTGAGTTGACCGAGTCAACTTGCTGAGTTAACCGAGTCACTGGGTTGACTCGGTTTTGGCTTGTTGACCGCGACTGACCCGCACCGAGACCTGACCAGGTCTGACCCGAACCGAAACCGAGCCGAACCACACCTGCTGAACCGAGAACCCGAACGGAAAACCCGATCCAGAGACGAACCATTCTGAACCAAATCATCAACATTAACAACAACAGCAACATCATCATCATCGATCTACAATTAATAAGCAGGGGGGGGTCTTACCGTAAAATCCGACGGACCGAGCAAGAGCCGCCGTGTCTTGCCGGCGACCATCCGAAACCCGAACCACAGCTGTGACTCAAACCCGAGACCCCGTACCCGAGACCTGAACCAAAAGGGAGCCTGTTGACCAGTGGATAAACAAACCGACCGGCGGTCCGAACCTTTGACCGACGGTTCTCTCTCTCTTTCCTCTTTCTCTCTGCTCGATTGCCGCACCACCGCTCACCGCTGCCACCGCCGCTCACGGCGGTGCTGCTTCATCTCCGGCGCCCTCTCTCTCCGCTCTGTTTTTCTTCGACGTCTGGCCCCACCGCCGCCGCTCACCACCACCCAACAGTGGTGGTGGTCCGTTTCTGGATCAAGGGTGTGTTTGAGTGGACGTGAGGAGGTGAGGGTTAGAAGTGTTGAGGGTGTTTGTCTGTGTATAGTTCAAGTGAGAGGGAGATAAGGGTATGGGTGATTTGTTTGTTGTCTGCACACATGACCGAGAGAGGGGTTTTATCCCAAATTGTATGGGTAATAACTAGTGTAATTTACTTTAGTTTAGTGAATAAAGATCCCAAAGAGATCTTACGTAGATTGTAGGGATTTTATGTGTTTCCAAATTGTGAGACATATGGATTTTATGAGATTTTCATGTGGGCATAGACTAATGTTCTTTTCTTTTGTCTAGTGTGTTAAGATCTATAGAGATCTTATGTAATCTTGTTGAGATTTTAAGCAGATTTTGCAAAGATCTTGTAGGGATTTTGCCTATTATGTGTAGGTTTAGGCTTGTGGGTTTCGGGCTTGGGCCCAGGGCCCACAAGCCCATCTCGTGCGTAAGCGGCCCGTAATTCCTACGAGACCCGTTGTTAAAACCAGAACTCCGTTTAACGTCAAAAATTAAAATACACAAAAAATACGGTCGGTAGTCGTTGTTTGCACGCCCGTTCGTCGACTACGGTGATAATCGCGAAAAATTGTATCGTTGTCGTCTTTAATCCGTTTTTCGATCCGGTTTCGGCTGTAGTCACAAAAATATAATTACGAAGCTCAAATATATCGTAAAAATTTAATATCAGTCGGCGTTGTCAGTATCCTGTTCGGTTTCAATCCGTTGCCGTTTAACGTTTCGCCGGTTTCTCTGTAAACCACCGTTCGCGCACTGTAAAGACGGATAGACATTCCCAGGCACTCCAAAGGCCTAATTAAGTTAATTCGCGCTGTAAACACTATTTATTATTGCGTTAATTACTTGTTAATCACGTAATTAAGAGCCGTAAATTACGGGTTGTCACACTGTTGGTGCATGCGTCTGTCGACTTCGTCTTGTATCGAGTCTTGTATTGTTTTAGATAAATCAGAGCACGTAAAACGAGAAAATAGGTTAACAGGCAATTTCACACGAAATTAGAAAATGTAATTTCGCTTGAAATCAGCAAGTGATTTCACACGAAATCACTTTGTTAATTCCGCTCGAAATACATGTTACTTAACTGCGGGGGTGAAATACATGTTACTATGATTACGAGTACTTTATACATGGTATGGTTAGCGTAAGGAAGTTTACTACTTAGATCATGTGAGTGGGTAGGAGCAACATGAGGCCATTAGTCCTCATGGCGGGACCGAGGGACAGGAGCGGTAGATCTATCTGGGTGTAGCGAGCCCAGCCCCAGGCCAAACTAGAAACGGACCTTGGGGTGACTTTGTCCACATACTAATGCCATGGCGAAATCTGCTAGGTTTGAGTCTCCCTATTTGCACTTCACATATATCAGTGGCCTTGCAAACCATTGGTGATCTCAATTCCCTTATTTGCTACATACCAAGACTATTTTTATACTCACAAAGGTTTACTTACTCACTTACACATGAACTCGCTCAACATTATTGTTGATTTTTCAACTTACATGTATTTCAGGAAATTAAAGATCTGGCGCGGTATGTTATGTTTTCCCGCTGCATATGGGTTTCGAGGTCATCCGGGTTTAGGAAATGTGACTTTTTCCTGGACGAGTCACAAATCTTAAACTGCGTTTATTTCATGTTGATGTTTATGTTTTTCAAGACAATCTTTTATGTTATGAGGTTGTAAGTCCCTAAGACAATGTGATGTTACTCTGGTTTTAAAACTTATTCGAATGGATGATCTTGCATGATTTTATTTCATATAGCTTTGTTATGGTTAAGCTATGGTATTAAGAAGTCACACCAAATTAACTACGCTTCCGCAAAGCCAGGGTGTGACAGCTTGGTATCAGAGCTCTAATCATAGCGAACTAGGATTCTTTCTCGAGTCTAGACTATGATCACTAGGGCTCCCACGAAAACATTTTTCTGCATACCACTTAAGTCCAGATCCAAAACTTTTTACAAACGAATGTTGAGCACATTTTATTATTTATAGGCTCAGTCTAGAAAGGCTGAGGCTCGGTCTGAGAGGCCGAGGCTCGATCTTAGAGATCGAGGTAGATGGCTAGTGAGACTAGGGAGAGTAGGCTCAGTCATGAAGGCTGAGGCTCGGTCATGGGGACCGAGGCTTGATCTAGGAGGTCGAGGTGGAGGATATAGCAGTCTTAGAGACTGGGAGGAATTTGGCTAGTGGGACTAAGAATGTCAGTCTAGGAGACTGGGAGGCTAGTAGGACTAGGAGAATTATGTGATACCTTACTTGGTGACTTATGTGATTATCTGATTGTATGACTGATTATTTGAGCATATTTGTGTTTATGTTACAGATTCATGGACTCAGCCGGTACTGGCGTTTCGGACACCACTGGACCCATACCTATCGTATCTGATGACCTCACATCCTCCGAGCACGAGGTGCACACATCTGACTATACCAGTACTGACGAGGATGATTTCCAGCCTTTCGCACTACCCGATGGTGCTGATGAGCCTGCAGATGACCCTCCCGCTGAGTACCTACCTCTAGTAGAGATTCCGGCCCCTATACCCTTGGCCGTTTATCCAGCATATGATTTTCTTCTTGACGCCGAGGCTGATGGTGATATTGACCTGTTTGAGGATGAGCCCTTTGAGGATGAGATCCAGGGCGAGGCCCTTCTTCCTGTGGACGATCTTCTGATGATCGCTGTCGTTCCCGCTGAGGATTCGCCTGCACATTCTCCTGTCCCAGAATCCTTCGAGTCTGTGGCATCCGCACCTTCTCACACATTGAGCGCACAACACTTTGCGCATGATTCTGATCCCGACCAGGCATCCTCTGTTGCACCTATTCCTAGCTTTACGTTTGACCATGATGACATAGAGGATTCTGATCCTATCTTTCCCTCGAGATTTGACTCGGATCATGATATCGAGTTTATACCTATGAATCAGCCCATGGAGGACCCAACTGACCCAGTAAATCCTATCGACCCCGAGTTTGACTTTGAGATGGCTTTTGATGATCCCGAGCCTGCCGTCGCCCCTGAGCGGGCAGCCGCTCTAGACCCCATACTTGAGCATGACCCCGTACATGCTGGCATCCCTATTGAGCCTGTTATAGCAGACCCACCTGTTGATGATCTCCCCGTGGATGTTCCTTTGTTAGAAGGCGATCATGTCGTTGTTGATCCTATTGTTCCTCTACCTATTGTTGATATACCTGTTGACCATCCTATTGAGCACATTGCACCTATTCACCTTTTTGTTGCTCCCCCACCTGATCCCATCCCACTAGAGCCCGAGCATGCACTGTTCGCGGCACACATGGATCCACCAGATGAGCATGCACAACACGGTTGGATACCTGCTGATGAGGATGTTCCACCTTTTCCCCCTCAGATCCCTGATACACGACATGTTGATTTTTCTTTTCAGGTTCCTCAGTTTGTACCTCCAGCGAGGCCTGGAGAGGGTTCTTCAGCCCATCCTTTTGGGCATGTACCGATGTCTATCCCCTTCATGCCCCAGATGTCATCTGTTCCACCCTCTGTTGCTCCATTTCATGTGGCACCTTTTTATCCCACCAGTGAGCCGTTCCTTTGGGCACCAGACTCTGCTATGCCACCTACTGACCCCTACCATTCTTTCCACATGGGGTATACTATCGAGGACGTTTTGATGTCTTTTGTCGCCCAGCACGAGTCACACACGCAGCGCATCCAGGAGCTTGAGAGAGCTCAGCTGCCACCATGCCAGTGCCATGGTCAGACACACTCTCCTCTGCAGCCATTTCGACCCTTACATCCAGATTATGCTGCCCGTCTCTTTACACTAGAGCAGCAGGTTGCTTCTATCATTCGTACCCAGCGAGCCATGGAGGAGGACTGGCTCCAGTTACGTCGTTTGTTTTACACCCACTTTCCCCCTCCTCCACCACCATCTGTATAGAGCTCATCAGTGCTGTTTGGGTAGACGAGGGTGAGAAGACGGCGATTGTTGGACTGCACAGCATTTTTGGAGACTACTTTATGGTCCTGACTTTTGTTGACATGTATTTGATGTTGTATTTGACACTGACATGATATAGTTTTTGGACAGGGGTGATGTAGCCCCTAGTTGATTGATGATTGTATGACACAGGGATGTACTGATACACTTACTATGTGGTCTCGATATATGGCAATCGCAGCATTCTCACCATATTTGATTCGCTTGATTGCTTATATATATTTTTATGACATGGGATGTTGTGTGATTGGTATTTGTGATGTGTTGATAACATGAGATGTTATGTGCTATTACTATTACTATATACGTACGTTTTACTATGGCCTGACCAACGTAAACCATCTTTTAGAAGATGCCGCCAAGACGTGAGACACGCATGCCTACCAATGAGGCAGAACTCCAGCAAGTTATCGCTGCTGCCATCGCACAATACGCTGCCTCGCAAGGAGGACCCAGCGGAAGCAGCACCAATAATAACAATGGCAACAACAATCCACCTCATGGTAATACTAAGTCATTTAGACATACCATGACCTAATTGGATATCTCTAGCAAAGATGCTAATGTCGTTCACGTGTTACAATGTATGTGCAGGGTGCACCTACAAGCAGTTTCTGGACTGCAAACCAGTCAACTTTGATGGCACAGGAGGTGCTGTCGCCTTTGTTCGTTGGGCGGAGAAAACCGAATCTGTTCTTCGCATGAGCAAATGCGCGCTGGATCAGCAAGTCACCTATATCTCAGGGCTGTTTCTAGATGGAGCCCTATCCTGGTGGAATCTACAAGTTCAGACACTAGGCGAAGCTGCTGCCTACGCGCTGACCTGGACCGAACTAAAGGAACTTATGCGCAAAAAGTACTGTTCCCGCGCAGAAATCCAGAGATTGGAGACCGAGTTTTGGCATTTGAAAATGGACGGTCCAAAGATCGCAGAGTACGTTCAAAGGTTCCATGACTTATCGCATGTGGTACCCTACATGGTCACTCCTGAGTTCAAGAGAATTGAACGCTTCATTTGGGGACTAGCTCCTCAAATCATAAGCATGGTAACCTCATCCAAGCCTGCGACCATTACTGAGGCGATCGATTTGAGCGTAGCTCTCACCGAGGAGGCTATTCGTTTGAACAAGTTTGATGAAGCAGAGCCGAAGAAGAAAGAGACTCACGTCGAGTCATCAGGAGGTAACAAACGGAAGTTCTCAAACTTCAAGCAGGGCGCCAGTGTGGCGGTTAAGAAAGGAGGATCAGCTGGCAGTGGAAAGAAAGGAAAAGGATACCAGGGCACCCAACCCAAGTGTAATACCTGTCAACGCCACCATACTGGCCATTGTAATGTGAAAATATGTGAAGCATGTGGAAAGCCGGGCCACTCGAAAGATTCTTGTTGGGCTAGTGCTGGCCGGGGAGGCCAGGGCGGATTTGGGAATAGAAATAATAACCGTGGTGGTATTGGAAATCGCCCACAGGGGAACAATGGAGGAAACGGGAATCGGGTCAACAATGTGAACCAAGCTGGCAATGCAAACCAAAACAGCAACCAAGCTGGAAATGGAGGTGGAAATGGGCAAAGACTTGGATGCTTTAACTGCGGTGAAATCGGGCATTTTAAGAAGAACTGCCCAGAGTTAAACCAAGCCCATGGAAGAGTGTTCCAAATCGAAGCTAGGGAAGCGCGCCAGGACCCCAATGTTGTTACTGATACGTTCCCTGTAAATCAACGCTATGCATCCGTTTTATTTGATACTGGCGCCGATTATAGCTTCGTGTCGTTAGAATTTAAGAATATGCTTGGTTTAGCCGCCAATAAGTTAGATATTCTGTACTCAATCGAATTGGCCAATGGAAAGTTAGTAGAAGCCAATGAAGTTATCAGAGGTTGTGTGATCGAATTAGGAGAGCGTGAGTTTGCTCTGGATCTACAACCAGTCCGGTTGGGAAGCTTCGACGTGGTGGTAGGAATGGATTGGTTATCAGGTAACAAGGCAGAGATAGTTTGTCATGAGAAGACCGTTCGTATCCCAACCGAAGATGGCGAAACAATTGTGGTTCACGGAGAGAAGCGCGATACGCCGTTAAGGATTATCAGCTGCCTGAAAGCGCGAAAGTGTTTGCAGAAGGGATGTGTTGCCTTCCTGGCACACATTGTGGATAAAAAGGCTGCTGAGCCAAGAATCGAAGACATCCCTGTCGTGAGGGAATACCCAGAAGTCTTCCCAGAAGACTTACCTGGACTGCCGCCTCAGAGACAAGTAGAGTTTCACATTGACTTAGTTCCAGGCGCCGCGCCTGTGGCTAAGGCACCCTATAGACTTGCTCCGTCTGAGATGCAAGAATTGTCGACACAACTTCAAGAGTTGTTAGACAAGGGATTTATCCGACCAAGCTTCTCGCCTTGGGGAGCTCCGGTCCTGTTTGTCAAAAAGAAGGACGGTAGTTTTCGAATGTGCATCGACTACCGGGAACTGAACAAGCTGATGATCAAGAATAGACACCCTCTGCCAAGAATCGATGATCTGTTTGATCAACTGCAAGGTTCAAGCTTTTATTCAAAGATGGATCTTCGATCTGGATACCATCAGTTAAGGATACAAGAGGAAAGCATCCTGAAGACAGCCTTCAGAACTCGTTATGGGCACTACGAGTTCCTCGTTATGCCATTTGGTTTGACAAACGCACCTGCGGTATTCATGGATCTAATGAATAGAGTTTGCAAGCCGTACTTGGATAAGTTCGTGATTGTATTCATCGATGACATTTTAATTTATTCAAAGACGAAGGCTGAACACGAGCAGCATCTTAGAGCCATTCTAGAGCTGCTGAAGGAAGAACAGCTGTATGTCAAATTCTCTAAGTGCGAGTTTTGGCTACGAGAGGTGCAATTCCTTGGGCACGTGGTAAATGGAGATGGAATCCACGTGGATCCAACCAAGATCGAGGCGATCAAGGATTGGGAAACGCCAAAGACGCCAACCGAGATTCGGCAATTCTTGGGTTTGGCTGGCTATTACCGAAGATTCATTGAGAATTTTTCAAAGATCGCTCAACCATTAACGCTCCTCACGCAGAAGGATAAGAAGTTTGATTGGGGAATCAAACAGGATGAAGCGTTCCAGGTACTGAAGAATAAGCTTTGTAACGCGCCAATCTTAGCTCTACCAGAGGGTACTGATGATTTTGTGGTATACTGCGACGCATCGCGTCAAGGACTGGGTGGTGTGTTGATGCAATGCCAAAAGGTTATTGCTTACGCATCGCGTCAGTTGAAAGTGCATGAAAAGAACTATACCACACACGATTTGGAGCTCGGCGCAGTGGTTTTTGCTTTAAAGATCTGGAGACACTACCTTTATGGTACGAAGTGTACAATCTTTACAGATCACAAGAACCTACAGCATATATTCAACCAGAAGGAGTTGAATATGAGGCAAAGACGATGGGTTGAATTGTTGAACGACTACGACTGCGAGATAAAGTACCATCCAGGGAAGGCGAACGTAGTCGCCGATGCCCTAAGTCGTTAAGAGAGAATCAAGCCCATAAGGGTTAGGGCTTTGGAAATGATTGTCCGAACCGATCTTTCCTTGCGCATTCGTGCCGCGCAGAAGGAAGCTCTCAAGGAAGGAAACCTTGAAGAAGAATACCTCCGTGGGATGGAGAAGCTACTGGTACCAAACGAGGAAGGAACGTTATGTTTTGAGAAAAGGATTTGGGTTCCTCTGTTTGGTGGTTTAAGGGAAGTTATTTTTGATGAAGCTCACAAGTCGCGGTACTCTATCCATCCGGGAGCGGATAAGATGTATCAAGATCTCAAAGATTATTTTTGGTGGCCTAGGATGAAAGGCGATGTTGCTGTTTATGTGAGCAAATGTTTAACATGCGCTAAGGTTAAAGCCGAATACCAGAAGCCTTCAGGACTTCTGCAACAACCTGAGATTCCCAAGTGGAAATGGGAACAAATCTCCATGGATTTTATTACGAAATTGCCAAGAACGCCAAGAGGCCATGACACTATTTCGGTAATAGTGGATCGATTAACAAAGTCAGCACACTTCTTACCTATCAGAGAGAAGGATAATACGAGCAAATTGGCTGAAATTTACATGAGAGAGATCGTCGCGCGCCATGGAGTACCTCTCTCAATCATCTCTGATAGAGACGGAAGGTTTGTGTCAAGGATATGGCAATCCTTCCAAGAAGCTTTTGGCTCACAATTAAATCTGAGCACTGCGTTCCATCCGCAAACCGACGGGCAGAGCGAGCGAACGATACAGACTCTGGAAGACATGCTGAGAGCGTGTGTTATGGATTTGGGCGGTAGCTGGGATAAGCATTTGCCTTTGGTCGAATTTTCATACAACAACAGCTACCACACCAGTATTGGTGTCGCGCCATTTGAAGCCCTTTACGGACGCAAGTGCCGATCACCCTTATGTTGGGCTGACGCAGGTGATAGGCAGCTCGCTGGTCCCGAAATCGTCCAAGAGACGACAGACAAGATCACGCAGATTCTTAAATGCATCGAAGCAGCTCGCCACAGACAGAAGGCCTATGCGGATCCAAACCGGAAACATGTGGAATTCCAAGTTGGAGAAATGGTGTTATTGAAGGTTTCACCCTGGAAGGGTGTGGCACGCTTCGGAAAGCGTGGGAAGTTAAATCCGCGCTACATTGGTCCCTTCAGAATTCTGGAAAGAATAGGACTAGTAGCATACAAGTTGGACCTACCTGCTGAACTGAATGGTGTTCACGACACCTTTCATGTATCCAATCTAAAGAAAAGTCCAACTCAAGTCACCGTTGCCATTCCCACCGACGAGATTCATGTTGACGACACGCTCCACTTCGTTGAAGAACCTGTTGAGGTCACGGATTGGAAAGTTAACAAGACCCGCCGGAGCAGTGTCAAGCTCGTCAAGGTTCGTTGGAATGCCAGACACGGTCCTGAGTACACCTGGGAGCGTGAGGACCGGATGAAAGAGAAATACCCCCACCTTTTTCCTAAGAACCCTGCATCTACAAGCAGAACTTAAATTTCGGGACGAAATTTATTTAACGGGGGGAGAATGTGACAACCCTCACTAAACCAGGTATCCGTACGACTTAATTAATAATTAATTACTGCTTAATTACTGTGCTTGCTTGAACTTGTAAATAAACTGCTACTTGCATACTGATACATGCACTTACTTGCATCATACTTTATTTGCTGTCACTCCATATTTTGCTTACAGCACCTTAGTGACAAACATGATGCACAAAAAGCACAGTAGCACTATAATGGATAACCTATTGAACATGCTGATAAAGCCAGCATCAGGCAGACACTGCCTCTAAGGCCTGCATGAGCCAGAAATATTTTGCTACACTAGTGGTGAGTGTAGGGATACAAGGATTGTAGAACTGCGTCTCTAGGAATAAGTCACAATGACTGGATGTTCCTAAAACGTACTCTAAGTACAAAAATTCAGCACTTTACATAATAATTCAGCTTTTAGCTAACTAATAAAGTGCCAAAACATGAGAAAAATATTACTAGACACTTTCCAAAGTGTCAGAAATGAGTTGTGTCACTAAAAGGGGTATAAACGACACTTTAAAGCTTTGTTAAGCACTTTAACGGATTACTATCCAACCGAACAACCGGACTATACCCGGAACATGAAAATATTGTTATTTTCATTATTTATCTTTTTCTGAGCCAGTTAGGGTCCCTGAGTACCCTACCACTCGCTATAAAACACATGACACACCACTAACCAGGTTAAGCACTTAGTTAACTACACTTAACCTAACTAGGTCCTAACTAATTGGTTGGTTTCGGACTAGACCCCCCCCCCCCTCTAACCGTCCCCAACTAAGAGGGGACACACTTGTCCTAACTTTGATTATTATATTCATTAGTGCTTAATATCTAGCAAGCATATAATCCAATGGTTAATACTCTTGATTTTGGTCTATAAGTTCATGGTTTAACACAACATGATCATTCATCACCTACCTCCACAAAATAACTCTCTCTCTCTCCCTAAAAGCTTTCGGCCGAACACCCCCTTGAGCATACATCCACTTTCGATTTTTGTTCATCTTATTCCAACATCATACAAGTGTTACGGGTCACATACAAAGAAGCTTGGTGCAAACGGAAGGCGAAGGACCTCTCTACTTTGCTTTTATCCACGCGTTTTTCGCATAGATTCTTCCCTAGCCTTGAGCTAGTGGTATGTTGCTAAAATCACCTTCTTGAACTATTCTAAAGTGGTTAATACGATTTGTAACGGTTAAAACTCGAAATATTACAAGATGATACTTTAAAGTCTACTAAAAATGCTATAAGTGTTGGATAAAAGCTCATATGTTGTGTAAATGTTGTAGTAATTGAAATTTGTGATTATTTAGACCCGATCTATGTTGTGGTAGCTCGGATCATCATTTAACCCGGTTTGGTCATGATCACGAATCATGACATAAGGTTGTTTTGAATAGAACAAGGGTTGAAGGGTGAAACTCTACCACACGCGAATCATGAACTTGTGTAAAAATGTTTTACTTGTGGAATAGTGTTTAAAACTAGCAGATCTACGTATCTGCAAGTGGTATTTTCAAAGGACCAAGCGTTAAAGAAATCATGCTTTCTAAAAATGGATCTTACACTAACAAGAATGATTTTTATAAACCACAAGTGTGTAAACACTTGTGAAATGAAAAGATCCGACAAAATAACAGTTTTTGTAAAAGATGACTGGAAGTTGTAAAGATAGATTTTCTCTAAAAACGAGGTTTTTACAAGATCAAATTACCTTATATGAAGATCTACTAAATTTAAGGGGATTTACACCACAGTTTTGGGAAAACTGCAAGTTCATGTAATTTTTGGCAATTTACACATATGTTGATTAGTTGTTGTGATGAAAGTTGTTCTGATCAAATAAAGAAAATTGTTGAGTTGATTTGTTAAAGAAAATGATACGCTTGAAAGCGTGGCCACCTCCAGTTACAGAGGAAACTCTGGCGAAATTTTTCTAAAAACCTAACACTTAGAACTATTTACACTACAAGTGTTAGAATTATTTTTGACATGTTTTCGAAATATGAATTTCGCCATGACTTTATTTACTAAATATTCGGAGGTGGGATTTTCACAAAATTTAACGTGATAAATATATATTTTTCACACACTGTTTATGATTATTTTGTGAAAATACATAAATATTATTTTTAGAGTAAAAATAATATTTACGAACGTTAACGACTCCAAAATAACACGAACGCTTTCACCATGAATATATAAGTTACACCGGTAATCATATTACCACTCGATGGTTAAAACTTAACTTACGCACTTACGGAAATATTTATGAACGCGTATTTTAACAACGTATTATTGGAGAAAAATTATGTGAAATGAAAATATAATATTTTTTTGAGAAAAATACTTATATTTTGGAATTGGAAATATATATATATATTAAGTGAGACTTAATGGTATAATTTGAACGCACATGTATTGAATCCCCCATCCTTGGGAAGGAGAATAACTACCAAGTATATACAGAATGTAAACACGAAATAGTTGTCTAACTATTTCCTAAAGACTTAAACTATAAAGCTAAGGCACGGCCGTCCGTCTAATAGAAATTAGCACCTGTAGGTCGTCGCACAGCTGCCTGATTTGGAGTACTTGGTAGAGACGCACCGACTGTGAGTTCATGTCCCCCTTTTCTCTTAACTGTTTTCAGTTTTCTTAACTGCGGGGGTGAAATACATGTTACTATGATTACGAGTACTTTATACATGGTATGGTTAGCGTAAGGAGGTTTACTACTTAGATCATGTGAGTGGGTAGGAGCAACATGAGGCCATTAGTCCTCATGGCGGGACCGAGGGACAGGAGCGGTAGATCTATCTGGGTGTAGCGAGCCCAGCCCCAGGCCAAACTAGAAACGGACCTTGGGGTGACTTTGTCCACATACTAATGCCGTGGCGAAATCTGCTAGGTTTGAGTCTCCCTATTTGCACTTCACATATATCAGTGGCCTTGCAAACCATTGGTGATCTCAATTCCCTTATTTGCTACATACCAAGACTATTTTTATACTCACAAAGGTTTACTTACTCACTTACACATGAACTCGCTCAACATTATTGTTGATTTTTCAACTTACATGTATTTCAGGAAATTAAAGATCTGGCGCGGTATGTTATGTTTTCCCGCTGCATATGGGTTCCGAAGGTCATCCGGGTTTAGGAAATGTGACTTTTTCCTGGACGAGTCACAAATCTTAAACTGCGTTTATTTCATGTTGATGTTTATGTTTTTCAAGACAATGTTTTATGTTATGAGGTTGTAAGTCCCTAAGACAATGTGATGTTACTCTGGTTTTAAAACTTATTCGAATGGATGATCTTGCATGATTTTATTTCATATAGCTTTGTTATGGTTAAGCTATGGTATTAAGAAGTCACACCAAATTAACCACGCTTCCGCAAAGCCAGGGTGTGACAACAGAAGAACAAGGTAATGGAACTCCTAATCTACAAGTGGTTTTATTAAATCAACCAAACTTATTTTCCAGAAAAACCGTTTTGATTAAAACAAACTTAAGTGTTTTGAAATCATAATGGGAAAATAGTTTGTTGAAAGGGGGAGTTCTGATTGTTTATGTCAAGTGGATGGCGAATTGAAGTGATTTGATATCAGTTGTCACTTTACCTTGTACAGTTTGTTTTCAAATTTCTTTAAATGATTTTGCATTTTAGGGGGAGTAAGAATTTTCAGAAAATCCAAAAACATTTGAAAATTTGAAAAACCAAAAACATGATAAAATAAAAAAGAGAGTTTGTTGTGAAAAAGAGGAAATGGTAGTACATCAGTAGACAGTTACAGTATGCTAAAGAAATGTAATGTTTAAATAGAGTTAAACGGTCTCACTGATGATATGCCGATAAGTTTTTACACATTTAGTAAGCTTTTTCGGGATATAAACTTAAATTCAAACTTGCTTATTTCGTGGGGAACACTACTTGGATATATGGGTAACCCCCGAAATCTTGTTTGAAAGGTCCCTCTTTCTGAGATACTAGGTCTTTATGCTTAGTGATATCTGGGGTATTATCCCAGGACTTCTGATTTTGCGGAAGCAATGGCCTAGTCCCTGGAGAATACTTTACGCTTGCTTGAAATATAGCCCGCCCTCAGCATAAAAAAAATGATGAAACATTGAAAAATGCTAATCATGTGCTGTTGTAAAAAAAGATCCTCTAAAGGGGACCCACTAAAAGTCGAAGCCGTCATCTCTCTGCTGAACGGAAGTTCTGACCTGAGCTCTCACTGCCCTCGCATTTAACCCCTTACAGATATCATCTGTGGTATACTCACCTGTAAGACTGAATATTGGGATCTGGATACGGGAGTATATTCAAGAGGTGGGACACATGAATGAGTTTAAGTTCTTAATACACCTAATTCATATCCTGCATCAGTTGAAATTTGTGTGAGAATTTAAGTGGATCAGTATATCGGCAATCGAAGTGAACTGTTTAATTCTTAATGTGTAACTAAGCTCAACGGTACTTGTGACTTGTCATAAACTGATATGATCCTCTTACACGAACTCACAAAAATATTGTCTGTAAATATTTCTTTATTGCATTCTTATTCTATTCAAAAATTAAAAAAATTTAGTGTGTTTTAGCATAAATTTTGAAAAACTCAAAAAGATTTTCGACAACTGATGTTGGAGAGCTGATCTTCAAAATTCCGAGTGCTAAACATGATGAGCATTTCGTGAGGGGGAGTCTGTGTTTAAATAAGAAAAGATTTTGAATATTTGCCTACAATAATAAGAAATTTTTAAAGTGTTAAATCATTCTGGAAAGTTACCTGTAAGTGATATATAAAATTGTCAAAATTTTAAATTTGGGAAATTTATTTTGAGGTAGAGAATGTGCAGGTAAGCCGGGTTACGATCTTGAGAGCCAAGTTCTGATCCTGAAATTGAAGTTCATGCAGTTGCTGATGCTGATGAACTTAAGGAATCAAGAGATCTGATCAAGAGAATTAGAGTGAGAAAAGAGCCAGGTCGAGATCCTGGAAATAAAGAGAAAACAAAGATTGAGGATGTTTTACATTGTCAGATACTTTGGAAGTGTTCGAGAAGACTGATAAAGACTGAAGATGTTGAAGACTCGACACTGAAGAGTCGTCAACATTCGAGGGGGAGTCTGTTGGTGCATGCGTCTGTCGACTTCGTCTTGCATCGAGTCTTGTATTGTTTTAGATAAATCAGGGCACGTAAAACGAGAAAATAGGTTAACAGGCAATTTCACACGAAATTAGAAAATGTAATTTCGCTTGAAATCAGCAAGTGATTTCACACGAAATCACTTTGTTAATTCCGCTTGAAATTGTAATTCCGTGTGAACTGTGATTTCGCTTGAGCATGTAAAGGGATTGTGTTCTGATTTCGTTTGAAGTAGTCTTGTATGTGTGATTCCGGAGCCAAAGTTCTGCCGAAGTGTCATCTCGCTGTAAATCTTTGTCAAATTAATCAGAAAGACAATTAAAGTGTATATCTAGCTGAATTGAACTCAATATGTCTGTATCCGCCTTTCATATTGAGTAGAACGCCTCTGAACGACTCGTTTCGGGTCTGAAAACGATCCTACAATATCGAGGCCATCTATAATGTCTGCCTCATGAACAATATATATATCCTACTAATACTGATAAATTTAATATATCATGTTGTACGAATTCCCCGAAGAACCCCACCAAAACATAAGCATATAACCCGACACTTATTCCATTGAGATCAAGCGAATTCGTCCCAACTTTAGATCTAAGCAATTTTAAATCTACACGGTCGTTTTCTCTAAAACACCGTAATAATCACCGTTTCTCCCCGAAACATATTTATTCACAAAAATCTTTTTAACCCGAAACATATATATTTATCAAACCCGTATATTTTCCATGAAAATATATAATTTATATATCAAAAGGTATGTTTTATTCAAAAACATCTTTAAACCTTTTAAGGTATGTTCTTCCCCCAAAACAGTAAAAAGAGGGGGTTTAGTGACACTCACCTTTGGGTGCGTATTATAAATAGCGCAATCCCACAAATTGATTTCTACACGTCCTAATATACGTAGGAACGATTTATCAATCAATATATATATATATATATATATATATATATATATATCACAAAATTCCTAAGTTTCTCCATATCTTAGAATTTTCACATAACTTTGAGATTTTCTCAAAAAGTCATTATTTTTTATTATGTTGGAGCATTAATATATATATATATATATATATATATATATATATAGGGTCAGGATTTAGAGAAAACGGTGGAAAGTGTGAGAACGGTGAGAACGATTATGGACCGTCAGATTAAAACAATCTATGGACTAGATTGGCGCGGTGGCGTTTTTGTAAATAACATCAATTTTATTACGTGGACGCGCTTCATTAAGGGTAAAAAAGTCTTTTGACTTCTCCACACAAAACGCCATCTCATGAAATAAAACGCCAAACAAATAGCACACACCATTCTAACTAAAAACACCATTAGATATAAAACGCCAAACTTAATTATAATAAAATCCCTCCTAAAAAAACCGCCAAAAAAATCCTATATATACAACATCTCAGACCTTCAACTAAAAACACACACAAAACCCCAAACGCCATATTTAATATATATCATTCGTCTTAGAAACGCCAAAAAACCCAAACATCAAATATCTTCTAAACCAAAACGTTTATTTGAAATTCAGTTTGGTTGTCTATAAGGTTTCACTCAATATAATAGACAAAAATCCTTAAGTGAAGATATTGTCCATTTCATTGAGTAAAATCTTATTGACTTTATCCTCAACTTCCATCCAATTTATAACGCCAAAACATACAAAAACATGATTGAGGTTTGTTGTCAATAAAGTTTAGCTGTATGCGGTGGACAACATTGTCAGTTATCTTTCTTAACCGAGGATTAACAATGTTGTCCATCTCATACAACAAAACATTATTGATTTTAGCATTATCAAATTTTGAGGTTTAAGGTGCTTTTATTTAGTGGCGTTCTTTTTATCGGTAAAATTCCAAATTTAAAAAATCAAACATTGTTCATTGGAAAATTCAACATTGTTGGCTGAAGGGTGTAAACTCAATAACATTTTGCTGCATGAGATGGACAAATCTCCAAGAAAAAGATGCTGATGTCAGACTTTGTGCTTCCAAACGGCGACAAAAAAACTACTTGAAAAACAAAAAAACAAAATGAATCATACGAAAGTCGAAACAGCCAGTTAAGATGATTCAAAAAAGAAGAAAGAGACTGGTGACGATGAAGATTTAGAAGATCAATTGTTTATATATTCTTTTTTAATTTTCTTTTTCAGTTGATTGTTATTTAATAAAAACGCCGTATATAATAAAAACGCCAGACAGCCAAATGCTTCCTAAAACGCTATCGAATTCGGATCCGAACGAGTCGGTTAGAAGAGCTTTTCACCAAAACAAGAGGCGGAATCAAATGTTTCGGTGCAATTCAGCGAGTATTCACTTAAACTTGTTGATATTATTGATCTGCAAACGTTTACAAGCTTTGTCAACACTTCGGCAGCACTTCGTGGCTCACAGGAAGACAACACACACATCAATCTTCTAATTTCGCTCCTAATGACAACCTATTTATAGACTCCTTGATTTCGCTCCTAGCTATCTATCATCAACAGGAGCGGAATCACATGTTAATATTATGAGCGAAATCAAAACTTAAGACACTATGAGCGTAATCAACTTAATACAAACTTCACGTGCACATGCAAACTATTTTGTCATCTTGTGATATTTACATTCTCCTTAACGTGAATTGTAATGATGATGCAAGATGATGTCACTTGGATGATGTCATCATCAAGAATGATGACATCATTCTTGTCCCGAACCAAAACGAACCCAAGACTCGATATAAGACGAAGACGACAGATGAATGCACCAACAGACTCCCCCTCAGATGTTGACGAGTCTTAAGTGTCGAGTCTTTGCATCTTCAGTCTTTATCAGTCTGAACACTCTCTGAAATATCTCACAGTGAAAGCATCCTCAAACTTTATCTCTTTCTTGTAATCTTCAGGATCTGAATCTGTCTCTACAATCTTCAGACTCCTTCTCAATGTCTTCAGACTCCCCCTTTCACTAAGCTGGGATCGTAGTCTGGAATTTCTCAAGATCATAACCTGGCTTTCATCCTGCTCTGGATCGAAACCTGGCCAACCTGCATAAACTCTACCCAAAAATAAATTTTCTGATAACCATTTGTGGATAAGATTTTCAAATCTAATTTACCACTAGCAGGAATAACGTTTTTATTTTAAAACCTTTTCTCATTTCATTTCAACAATCCTCAAATACTTTCATCCAAACCATATGTTCATCATGTTTAGCACTCGGAATTTTGAAAATCAGCTCTCCAAAATCAGTTGTCGAAAATCTTTTTGAATTTTTCAAAATTTATGCTAAAACACAATAAAATCTTTTTGGATTTTTGAAAGAAAGTAAATGCAGAAAATGAAATATATACAGACAATATTTTTGTGAGTTCGTGCAAGAGGATCATATCAGTTTATGAGACAAATCACCAACACCGTTAAGCTATAAGCATTTTAAGTTCTAAACAATTCACATAGATTGACGATATTGCTATCCACTTAAACTCAATCTAAAAACTTTCGAAATTCTTACCGATACGTTAAGGTATATTAATTTTACACTAAGTTCTTATGGACCCCACAATCTCAACATATCCCATCATCATGCAATACACTGACTCAAGTAATGCCTTTAAACTTTTATCAACTGTGATTTGTGCGAAAACAAAGCAGAATGTTTAAACATTAACAATCAGGTCGATACTTCCGTATACGCAGAGAAAGTCCAATGTTTAAACAAAATAAGAAAAATAAAACAAGTTGAAGTTGTTTAGGCTTTAACCACCAGGTCGATACTTCCGTATACGCAGAGGAGGTCCAAAGCTTAAACGAAACACCAAAGAAAATAAAGCAGAACGTTTAGGCAACAACATCCAGGTCGATACTCACGTATACGCAGAGGATGTCCGATGCTTAAACAAAATAAAGAAATAAAACAAATTTAAATCTTTGCAAAATGAAATGCACAATCACAATGACTTTTCAGCAAAGTTGTGAAAATTCACAAGCTTAACCAGTTTTATGTCTTTCGACAATCAGCGATTACTAAGTAGGCACACAGTCAAGAAGGACAAAACTAACTACTATGCTTTCGACCATGTTTCCCACCAGAACTAGGCTTTTTCATTTAAGTTTGTATCGTTATCGCAAATCTACTAGTCTAGCTGAGCCTATCGTCACATCCTTAGTGAGACCGTTTATCACATTTTAACTTTCCATTTCTTTAGCGTGTTGTGACAGTCCACTGATGTACTATCATTTCCTCTTTTATTCAACAAAACTCATTTTTCATTTTATCATGTTTTTGGCTTTTTCAAATTTTCTAATGTTTTTGGATTTTCTGAAAAATATACTCCCCCTAAAATACAAATACATCTAAAGAAAATTGAAAACAAACTGTACAAGAACATGACAACTGATATCGAATTGCCTCAATTCGCCATCCACTTGGCATAAACAATCAGAACTCCCCCTTACAACAAACTATTTTCCCATTGATTTCAAAACACTTAAGTTTGTTTTAATCAAATGGTTTTTTCGGAAAATAAGTTTTGTTGATTGATTTTAACCATTTGTAGGTTCGGGGAAAACTCATCACATTGTTTTTTAACCACTTGTAGGAAATCAGATACAACTTAATGTCCCCGATTTACCACTTGTAAGATCAATCAAATCAAGCATTTTCAACCAAACATCATCTGTTAGTTGAATTCTCAAAGTGCCGATTCCTACTCCACAATTACCAACCTGGGAGTTCCGGCTATTCATGCAGTATGAATTTCCAAAATTTCATAATAAAATTCATTTTCATCAACAATTTTTAAGAAAAATGCCGATTCCTGATCCACGATTACAAACTTGGGATCTCCGGCAAGTCAGGTTTTTACTGTTTGAAAAATATATCCACCCAAGCCTAACCTTCCTTGGGTGAAACAACCTCTTCTTCATCTTTACTTTCAACCGTCCTGTGAACATTTCTTTTGGAAGCATAAAATTCTTTCACTCCTTTGGCCTTACCATCGACCATTTTTCCAAAAATGTGTTTCACAGTTCCATTGAAAGCTTTATCAACATCAAATTTTTTCTTATCAGAATAAAATTGATTTGAAATTTCAACTTTCCCAACTTTCCTTTTAAAATTTTCAGCCCACAGAGGTGGAAAGTTCACATCATCCACATTCGGAACTGATTTCTCAGCCTTTTCTTTAACAACTTTTGGCTCTTCTGATTTTGTGGAATCAGATTCATCACCAGAACTGTTCCCTAAACCCTTAACAACCCATTTTTGATTTTTCAAATTTTCTTTTCTTTTAACCACATTCTTTGAACATTCACCAATCTCAAAGATTGAATTTTCAAAGCCTGTAAATGTTTTGGTTGTAAGTTCAGTTTTCTCAACAACTTTTCCTTTCAGTTTACCAGAGACTTCATGTTTTGGTTTGAATGTTTTCGGACAATTTCTAGCAATATGACCAGCAGTTTTGCACTGAAAACAGGTTCTTGTCTCAGTCTTCTTCTGAATAACACTTTTCTTCATCTCATCTTGCTTCTTTGCAAGGAATTCTTGGTTTGTCTGCTTTCTGAACGCTTGCTCCTTCTCAACTTCTAAAGAGTTTCCTGAAACAAACACAGTTTTTGATTTATAAACTTTTTCATTTTTATGATTTTTCGGTTGATTAAATCCTAATCCTTTCTTTTTGAAATTACAGTTATGGTTTGGCTTTTTATGAATACCAGAACCAGAACTGTAACCCTTTTTCTTGTTTAATCTTTGTTGCACTCTTGAGGTGTAAGGTCTTGGATTTTCAGAAAGATTAATATCTTTTATTTCAGAAATGTTGATTTCTGTTAGTTTGAAAACCTTTTTAATCATTTCAGTTTTAACACCTCTTATTGGAAAAATCTCATCAGAATATAATTTGTCAGAATCTTTCAAAGTATAGGCTACTTTGACCGGTTCATCATTCAAATTAGATTTTGATAACAAAAATTCCTTATCATAAACCCATTTGTCCTTTTTGATTGTTGACTTTGACTTGTCGGACCCAAACTTTGACTTGGATTTGGACTCCGGTTTTGACTCCTCTATGTCATCTTTTTCTAACACCTGATCGACCACACTTTTTATCAACTTGGACTCATGATCAGTATCAGACGATGTGAACGTAACATCAATATTTTCTTGTAAGTTGTCTGACGACACAAACTCCCACTGTAAGTTAATTGCCTTTTTAACTCTTTCAGAATTTGGACTTCGAGACAAATATCCATTTTCGACCGGGGGTGGACATTTGTTATAGACAACACTTGGTTTCTCACCAGAAATTTTCACTTCATCATCTTCTTTTGTCTCTGACTTCTTTCCTTCTGAAGTCTTTACTTCTTCAAACGTCTTCATTTGTTCCACAATTGGATAAATCCTGTCAACAACAAAAGTAGAACATGAGTAACTTTCTATTAAATTTTTAACTCTCTCAGTTTCTATTCTTTGTGTTGCCAGCTTCAATTCCAGATCAGCACATTTCTTGGTGTAGAAGTTGACATTATCAAGTTGTCTTATGTAAGCTCCTTTGAGTGTATTCATTGCTACAGCTTGTTCACTGTTTGACTCAGTGTACTTGTTGATCTCTCTGTTCATTGTATCATATGATTCTTTTAATCTGTTAATGTTATGCAACAGTTCATTGTTTTGCTTGATCAACGAATCACAATTCAAACACTTTTCAGAAACTTTGACTGCTTCAGTATCAACTTTGATCTCAAACTCCGGAACATTTTTGACTGTTCTATTTGATTGGAAAAATTCATTTCTTCTCTTTCTCTCGGCTTCAGCTTCAGCTTTTAACCTTTCTTCTTCCTCTTCCTCTTCTTCAATTTTTCTCCATTTTTCTTCTTCAGCTTCCCTGACCCTTCTGATTTTTTCTGCCCATTTCAGATCGTAAGCATTAGCAATAAAAGCTTTAACATTCGATGTGTCTTTGGACATTTCTCTAGCCATTAATTCTTGATCTAGGCAAAAATTGTCCCAATTGAAACCTTCAGCTAATTTTTCATCGTCTTGATCTGCCAGACACACTTTGCTATTTGTTGGAATGTAATTATCCCAATTGAATCCACTATCCTTCCCTATACAAGGTTTCTTTGAATCTTTAATCTCCATTCTTCCATGTGCAGTTTCTGCTTGATGCGAAGCTTGTTGTTGTTGATATGGCTGTGGTGTGACTTGATGATGAATCGCCTTTTTGTAATAATCATTGTTTCCGAAGGGATTTTGAGCTCCACGTGCTTCTCGATTTGTGCATTCTCTCTTGAAATGCCCCTTTTCCCTGCAACGAAAACAAGTAACTTTAGTTTTATCAAAACCTAAAGGTGAAACATATGCCTCGCGAAAATCATCTCTGCCTGTGATTTGTTTAAACTTTTCAGCCCGTCTCAACACACTAGCCATGCACCATTTAATATCCATTAATTCCATTTCCTCGGCATCGATTTGATCGTAATCCTCTTTCGTGAGCATTGGGTTACCGATCCTCCCTGCAACTAATCCACCATAAGACTCAAGCACTGTAACCAACAATGACATGTGGCTTTTAGAAACTTCCTCTGTATAGTTCTGATCATTCTCAAGTTTTAAGGCAATGTTGCATTGAAGAACTTTTCCACTTTTTGTTGTAGTGAACTGAGGATCGTATGTCGGAAATGAAGAAAATCCGGATGTGCTGCTGGATCCTTGAGTTGATTTTTCCGAAAAACCTTTTGCATTATAAGCTGTTTCAACCTTTGGAGAGAGATTCGTCTTTTCACTAACACCACTCTTAAAATACAAGCCAATGCCTTGTTCTCCATCGTAGTACTTCATCCTGGCGATCTTCCTTTGCTCCATTTCTTGAGCTTCCAGATGTTTGATGAACTCACCCAGTGTTAACTTTTTATATTCTTTCCGATTGTTTCTCAACATCATCAAGAAGGTTCCCCAAGTTTCGTGTGGTAACGCATCAGCAAGTTTTTCAATTAGCTCATCAGTGTCCTTTTTTATTCCCAATTTCGACATATTTCTCACCAAGTTACAATATCTTTCAATAATTTGCTTGGTGTTTTCAGATTTCAAACCACGGAATAGATCAAATTCTTTCTTCATGAGAGACATTTTGTTTTTAAGCATATCATCGCTTCCTACAAATTTTGCTTCCAGTTCAGTCCAAATCGAATAAGCAGTTCCATCATGTTGAAGCAAGATCAAAATGTCCTCTTTGATTGCTTGCTGAAGCAAACTCACCATCAGTTTTTCATCTCTATATTTCTTTTTCTCTTCAGTACTCATTTCTCTAATTGTTTGCTGAATACCATTCGTTGTAGGTCTAACATATGGTTCTTCAGTGTGTAATCATCAATATCCAAGAGCTTAGGCGGTTTCTGTGATGTTCCCGTTTCATTTTCAAGCAATGTACTCTGAGTAATTGTAATAGGACTAGCAAAAGCATTGTAGAACTCGTTCTCCATGTTTCGAATTTTCAAATGAGCTGTACCACCTTGTAAAATACCTGACAAACACACAAACAAAACACAATAAGTTTAAACGAACTGAATACGTAAAAGTTTTGATGAAATCAATCTAAGACTCATGTCGAAGATTTGTAGACTCGTTTCAAAGTTGTTGAAGTGAGATCACTGAATAAATGGGCCTGAAACTGTTGATACCCAAAATAATTCTATTTGATCGAACAAACAATTTCTCACAATATGTCCTTATCACCTTTTGACTAGTTGACCGACAATATTTTGATATAACCAAAACTGTTGCCGACAGTTTTTATAAATGATCACATAAACTGCCAAAACTCATTTGAATAGAATTGATGTATTAAAAGACCGGTGATTAGACTTGTTCATGTGATTTGTAGGTTCGAGACAACCACTTCACTTAGTCAACATATTCCAACTTTAAATGCCGACAACTGTTGATGACTATTAATGTTTGCTGACACCCTAAGATTCACCACTCCAAGTAATGATAAACTCTTTCCTATGCAAAAATCGACAATTTCTTCACATGCATATGAACCGACAATTTGCTTTGACCACACTTTGTTTCTTTAATCAACACAATATTATCAGTTTTTTAAAACTTCACTGCACTTTGAATCAAAAGATTGAGCTGATGATGATCACATGCAATTTTTGAACAAAAACCAACTTACTCTTTCACATGCAAATCGACAACCCTCTTTTCGAGCGGAATTAGACTTAAACTCAAGAACAGAATTAGACTTAAACTCAGGAGCGGAATCACTTAAACTCAGGAGCGGAATTAGACTTGAACTCAGGAGCGGAATCAACCAATTTGGTAACTAAGAGCGGAATCAGCAGAATTTTTCGAGTGGAATCAAACTGAAATACTGCTGACGTCACTTTTCAACCAAACATTTTCGAGCGGAATCTCAAAAAATATCAGTTTTACTTCGAATTTGGACATGAAACTTTCAAGGCTTTGTTAATTCATGATTCCGAGCACACTGTGTGAATTTAAACCGATTCTGACCGTAAAAAGTTTTGATTTTCGAAAAAGAATGGTGTAGAAACAGAATTATCGGCTGAATTGTATAGAACTCTTCTTCACTAGCTCTGATACCACTTGTAGGATCGAATTCGGATCCGAACGAGTCGGTTAGAAGAGCTTTTCACCAAAACAAGAGGCGGAATCAAATGTTTCGGTGCAATTCAGCGAGTATTCACTTAAACTTGTTGATATTATTGATCTGCAAACGTTTACAAGCTTTGTCAACACTTCGGCAGCACTTCGTGGCTCACCGGAAGACAACACACACATCAATCTTCTAATTTCGCTCCTAATGACAACCTATTTATAGATTCCTTGATTTCGCTCCTAGCTATCTATCATCAACAGGAGCGGAATCACATGTTAATATTATGAGCGAAATCAAAACTTAAGACACTATGAGCGAAATCAACTTAATACAAACTTCACGTGCACATGCAAACTATTTTGTCATCTTGTGATATTTACATTCTCCTTCACGTGAATTGTAATGATGATGCAAGATGATGTCACTTGGATGACGTCATCATCAAGAATGATGACATCATTCTTGTCCCGAACCACAACGAACCCAAGACTCGATATAAGACGAAGACGACAGATGAATGCACCAACAATTATATTAAAATCTAAAACGCCAAACTTGAAAGACAGGACGTGTTACAGACTTAAGAGATAAAAGCTTATCAAAAACTATAATTACAAACAATAACTGAAATGACGAATAGTTTATTATAATAATGCACCGCCTAACCTACGCCGCCAAAAGAAACCCTATAAAATAATGACTCTCAACAACTTCCATTTAATCAAACGAAAAAAACAAACGCCAATACTACTAAATACCACTCACTATAAAATGCTAAAAAAATAAAAAAAAAACAAAGACAGCTAATATGCTTTCTTGGATATTCAGTATCGTTCTTCGTGAGGTTTCACTGAATAGATTGTTAGGTGAGGGGAGTAACTCAGTAATATTTTGCTGCATGAGATGGACAAATCTTCAAGAAAAAGATACTGATGACAATCGAATGTCATTTTGTGTTCTTTGTTCTTGAATAAGGCTTGGATGAGGAGACGAGATCAATGACACTGAAGAGTGGGATGATTATAAAGATGAAGATCAAGATCAAGATGAAAAAAAAGCGAAAAACCCACCCACACGTCATAGATCTATGTCCCTAAACATCCACAAAAAGCCACGTCAACAGACGAGCAGGCAAAATAATCAAACCGATGGGTTTGTTAAGTTTTACATAAAACGCCATATATTTGGTGACAGTTCTAGTACTATTAAAGAAGAGAGAGATGATGACATTGAAGATTGTGAAGAGAGATCCGATTAGGATTTTTAATTTATTTTCTTCGCTTCTATTTTTTTTCCCTGTGGTTGTAATATAATTTTACAATTGTAAAACGCCAAGATACCTCAAACGCCAAAATGTATATAAAAATAATAGAATAATGGGCCATCTTGTTTAAAAGGCCTTGAAAAACGCCATTCAGATAGATTTCCTGACCCCCTGGGGTTCCAATGGCATACGATTTGAAAAACGCCATAAACGCCATAAACACCATAAACGCCAAAATGTTAATACACTGAAACCATTAAACGCCACTAATTATTGAATTTGGTTAACGCCAAAAATCTTAAACCACAAAAATAAAACAATATTATGAAAACCGGAACTGGAAAAGCAGAAGATAAAATGACAAAAAAGCCTATACGCCCTAATTATATCGCGCGTCACGTGTTGGGCCAGGATGCGTTCTCACTGTTCTCACACTTTTGAGCGTTTTCTCCTGATCCCGTTCCTATATATATTGGATGAAGTTCATGAGTGAACAACATCCTTGTTTATGAACCGTGTGAACCAATCTCAACCATCCATTTTAATTCTTGATCAAAAGGTTAAGATTGTAATTTTACAATTATTATTTTTTTAAATTCGTTTCTATTCTTAAGATCAGTTACATGTGCTATTATTTAGGAATATTATGAGATCTCTGTTGAATATATTCAACTTCTATCATATCTTCAACTAATAATTTTCAATTTCATTCGTACAACACCGGAAAATTACCACTGATCATCGTTCTTTTTTTTTTGTATCAACATCACGATTTTATCATGGAGGATGCTCATAGTAGTGATTCTAATAGTCAAGACGCAAGACAACAATCAGATTTGAATCCACGTTTTTTCACAACCATGAATCATCCAGGTTTAATATTTTTAATTGTTTTGTTTGATTTGTTAACGAATCGTCCATGTTCTTTTTTATCATTTAACGTGATACTTGAAAAGATCGTATACATATACTTATGCAAATTATATCAATCTTTCTTAGTAAACTATAAATAATAAACTCTAGATTTTAACTTATTTATCATTGATGATGATTGCATTGATAAGGCCTATCGTAGAAAATATATATATTCCATTTCTTTGTTGCTGAAACGCATAGTATATGATCAGGCATGTCTATTAGATTTCTGTATTTTTACAGGCTGTCCACTTCTTTACCTTTTATGCACCTCTGTGGGGTGCAATTCTTTTCAATGGAATCACCTACTATCAAGTTATATGTATGCTAAACAATGTAACTCGTGTAAGTTCACACTACTCTACCGACGTTTATTCTAGCTTCTTGTTTATGTGAGAGACAATAAGACGGTTCAATAAATTTCAGATGGCTGTGGGCATGTCAGATCGTGGGTCCCAGTCAGATACATGAGCAGGCATGAAGGTATCGATGCTATGCTTCATCACTTTCATAAGATGTGATTAGTGGATCGATTCAGGTTATTGATGTTGGCTCATTGTTGTGTTACTTTATATAGGCTTTGAACCGGTGGGGTTACTATCCGCTCATTCTTATAGGATCATGGAGTTTCGGGACAGTCAACCACATTCATGATAAGTAACGTTAAATGGGTGTAGTGATTTAACTTGTGTATTTTATTAGTGTAAGAGCGGCTTTATTTGGTCTGAAAACACTTGTGCATGCTGCAAATTTAAAAGTTGTAGTATTGTAAATATCTTCAGTAAGCAGTGCTCAAGTGTACACATATAGTATACATTTGTGTTTTTGTAGTCTATACTACATTATGTTGTTATACGGTGTAAATGTACTTAGACTGTACGGTCATTTAATTTTATGGATAATGTGCAGGAAAATGGTATTCCTTACAGAGCCTGGCATAGGTGTAATGTAGTTCCATATGAAAGCATTGGCGAAAAGGCGTGTTTGACACGTATAAGGAAAAAGTGGGCCGTGAAGTTAGTCTGCTCATATGCTAACATTCTACGCGATTACGTAATGGCTGAATTTCTGGTTTTTTGATTTGCATTATAAAGATGTTTGTCTTTTTATTAATTAATTTTGTTGTATTACGATGATCTTGATTATACGTTAAGTAATAAATGATGCTGGATAGTTTCTATAATTATTTTATTATGTATGGCCAACATGTTTTTTTATTTGATACTTTATGTATATTGATTACATTTATAAATATAGTCATCCTTTGATTATATTCAAGATTCTATCATATCTCCATCCAATATTTACAATGTTGGTTATATGACTGGGTAGAACATCACAACCATGGGTTTACGTCTCCAAAAAATATTGATTTATCGCTAAAGAAGAGGAAACTTGATGCAGAAATTCTTTCAGTAGAGATTAATGATGCAGTTGGCGTTAATACACATGTGTATATTTATAAATACATTTGTGTATATACACATATACAGTTAGTCCACAAAAATTAATCCAAAACTAGAATAAAACTAAACCAAACATCCAATTTCCATCATAAAAACAAAAACCAACCTAACCACGTAACCACATATGGTTAAAATCAAATAACATAGTCATAAACATATTGTTCTCTACATGGAGCGTTTTAAGTATTAACTGACGGGTGGTCCGTTGGACAACTTTTGTTGGTGCACTACATCTGTCGACTTCGTCTTGTATCGAGTCTTAGACTAGCTAGAATAGATCAGGGCACGTAAATCGAGAGAATGAGAGAGTTAGCAAGATTTCGCTTGAATGAATGTGTATGTAAAGGATTTCGCTTGAAGCAGCTCAAGCGAAATCAACATGTTAAGATTTCGCTTGAGTCATGCTGAAGCGAAATCTCAATCCCTATATATAGGAGATCAAGGTCAAGCGAAATCATAAGTTGTTTTTGTGAGATTTCCATACCGAGGTGCTGCCGGTGTGAGAACTGATTGTAATTGCTTTCATATCAATACAAATCAGTGTTAAAGTGAAGATTCAGCTGTTTATAGGTCAAATACTTGTTTTCCGCACCTGTATTTGATGGAATTCCTCTGAACCGACTCATTTAGGTCGCGAACCCGATCCTTACAATTGGTATCAGAGCCAGTTGAGGAATTCTGAAGGATTTCAGCTGAAATTGACATCGTTCTTTTACTTCTACACCTTCTTTTATCAGTTCAGAAATTTTTCATGGTCAAAATCGATTCAATTTCTCACGGATTGTTTAAAAGTACAAGATAACAAATCCTTGAAAGTTTCACAGCCAAATTCAACCTAAAAGTGATCAAAATCGACCTTCGAATGGATTTCGCTTGAAGAACATAGCTTCATTGGACGATTTCGCTTGAAACTTCAAGCGACACTTATCACTTCACTTCAAACAGGATTTATTTTCGCTTCAAGGTTTTCGCTTCAAGATTCTCTCTTCAGGAAGTTTCGCTTGAAGTGTTTCGCTTCAAGGATTTCGCTTCAGAAAGTGTTAAATTGAAAGTTTCGCTTGAATCATTTCGCTTCAAGGATTTCGCTTCAATCAGCTTAATCATTTCGCTTCAAGGATTTCGCTTCAATCAGCTTGATCATTTCGCTTCAAAGATTGTTCACTTGACCAGTTTGCTTGAAAGTGATTAAAACATGGATAACGAGTTTCACAATGCGTTTGCAACACCGTCTACTTCGTCTTCCATTGCTCAGAACATGAATTCAGAAAACGAAACGGGGACGACTCAGAAACCCCCGAAGCTAATGGGAATTGAAGAATACTACGGATGGAAAGATAGATTCGAAAACTGGGTGCAAGCAAATCATCTAAGATCATGGGAATGTATTCTGACAAAGTATGCTCTACCACGAACTGAAATGCAGACTGAAAAACAGCTTTCAGATCTTAGTAAGGAAGAACGAGAAATATACCGAGCTGAAAAGATGATGATCAGTTTGCTTCAACAGGCCATCAAAGAAGACATCTTCATACTACTTCAACACGACAAAACATCACAATCAATATGGGATGCTTTAAAAATCAAGGTTGAAGGCAGTACAAGTATGATTAAAAGCAAGAAGGCATTGATTAAAAAAGAGTTTGATTTGTTCACAAGTTTGCCCGGAGAAGATACGAAGAAACTTATTGAACGATACTGTCACTTAGTACGAACAATGTCGATGATGAACATCACAAAAGAAAATGAGGAATGGGTGGATAAACTTGCTGATGCGTTACCTCAGAAAGAGTGGGGAACTTATTTGATGATACTGAAGAATACTGGAGTTTATGATAGGTTGTCAATCTCTCAGTTTATTGAAAAGATTGAAAGTCAGGATTTGGAACAGCAGAAGATTGCAAGGATGAATAATCCAAGTGGTCAACAAGATGTAAAGATGTATTACAAGGGTGGTGTTCCAACTTCAGAAATTGAGAGAAGTCAAAAAATTCAGACTGCATATAGTGTTGGAGATACTACTGAAAAGTTTGATCAAAGCTCAAACAAAAACAGCAGTGGATTCTCATCGTATCCAAGTGTCAATCCAAAGACTTCATCAGAAAGTTTTCAGTCTCAAAGCACAAAGATGGGAAATGGTTGTGTGATTCAATGCAACATAGCTCTAAATCTTCCAGAAGGTCAAAGTTTTTCTGAAGACATTGCGAAAGATCATATGGCATTACTTGGTTTCGTGCTTATCTCATATGAAGGTTTAGTGGCTGGTCGAATTGGAAATCCTATGCTTACTAAAGAAGATTACGACCAAATAGATGCTGAAGAGATGGAACTAATGGATATCAAATGGTGTCTTGCAAGTGTTCTTAGACGTGCTGAGAAGTTCAAAACAATTACTGGGAGAAATGACTTTCTTGATGCTTGTGTTTCTACTTTAGGTTTTGATAAATCTAAAGTTACTTGTTTCAGGTGCAGGGAAAAAGGTCATTTTAAGCGGGAATGCAAAAACAGAGAAGTTAGTGGTGCTCAGAATCCATTTGGAAAAGATGACTACTACCGGAAAGCCATTTATCAGCAAGTTGGTCAGACACAAGAATTACAGACGGCTCATGGTAGAAAGATTGAAGATTCAAAGAAAGGATGTTTGGTAGATTTCAACTGGAACAACTACATTTCTTCTAACAGCACAGCATGTATAGTGGACCAAAATGATGAACAACTACCTGAAGGATTCAGCTGGGATATGTTTGTTGATGAAATGGGGGATTTCAAAGCTTTCATTGCAAAGATTGTTAGAGAACCAAATTTGTTTGTTACTTGGATGAGATCAATTGATGAAACAGTGAAAGATCAATCGATTACATCTGAAGAAAGTTCAGAAAGTGCTGATTCTGAATCATTAAGTACAGATGAGAGTGTGCAAAATGAGGATACTTCAGAAAAAGAAGTTGTTTTTTATCAAACACCATCTGATTCTGGTATTTCAGATGCTGAGTCTGAAAAATCTGTAGAGTTTGATCAAACACCGATTGAGAGTAGCAGTGATGATGAGGAAGAGAAACATATTAATATTGCTAAAAAACATCTTTCTCCTGAAAGTTTTCATTTTTATTTTGCAGATCGCATGGAGAAACTGAAGGAGAAACAAGCTGCAAAAGAACAACAACAAGATGAGAAAGTTGAAAATGTTGTTCAAACTGAAGAAGTTAAAAGTGTGAATGAAGAAAAGGTGATTGAAACTGAGAAAGTAACTGGAGTAGAAAAGGTAATTGAAGTGGTAAAAACAATTGAGGTTGAGAAGATTGTTGAAGTTGAAAAGCCTTGTAAGAAATGTTTGGAAATTTGCAAAAGTTGTGAAGAAAAAGATGTGACTCTGTTTGATAGAGAAAGACTGATAGAAAAGCTACTATCTGACATCAGCTATGTGAAAGAATCGTATAGCGTGTTAAACAGAACTGTGACAGGTCTTCAAACAACGAATTCTGAAAGAGAAAAAGCTTTAACGATGACGAATTCTACGTTGATGGCAAAGCAAAAGGCAATTAATCATTACATCGAAGAAAATGCTAATCTAAAGCAAGAGTTGGAGAAAGAAAAGATTGAGAATGAAAGGATCAGAAGGTTATTACTGAGTTATTCTTGTTCTGATTATGTTATTGATCGAGTTTATCCTACTGTTGCAGGTTTTGAAGCATTTCAGGATGAAAAGACAAAGAATGAGACTGGTAAGAAATCGACTGTTAAATACAACAAGTGTCCGCCTCCTATCTGGGAAGGTTATTCTCCTAGAAAACCAAATGAGGAGCAAGTCGAAAAAGCAGTCAATATAAAGTTAAAATCCGAGACAACTGACGTTTTACCAGATAACATCGATATCACGTTTACCTCGTCTGATACTGATCATGAGTCTGAGTTAATCAAAAAGGTGGTCGATCAGGTGTTGGATACTGAGGAGGTGTCTGAGTCAAAATTTGAGTCTGGGTGTTCAAGTTCGTCAGTCAACAGTTCAAAGTCATCGGAAAAACGGTCTTACAGTAAAGAATTTTTGCTATCAAAGGCAAATTTGGATGATGAAACATTTGAAGTTGCATATACTTTAAATGATTCGGACAAATTATACTCTGACAAAGAGTTTCCGATTAGAAGTGTTCGTTTTGACATGATTAAAAAGGTTTTCAAAATGACGGAAATTAATTTTTCTGAAATTAAGGATCTAAAATCTATTGAAAAACCTAAAAAATACACTTCTAGAGTTCAACAAAGGTTAAACAAGAAAAAAGGAAAAAAAGAATTACAATTCTGATTCTAGTTTTCAAAAGAAAACAAATCAAAATTGTAGTTACAAAAAGAAAGGTCTTGGTTTTACTCTATCTGAAAATCGTAAAAATGAAAAATATGTTAGAGATTTTAAATCAAAAATGACATATGTTGCAGGAAAAAGCTATGAAGAGGAGTCAAATAGCTTATTTTGGAGAAAATCAAATCAAGAGTTTCTTGCTGAAAGGAAAAGAACAGAAATTGGAGTTTTTCAATCAAAAGACACAAGAACTTGTTTTCAATGTCAAGTTGTTGGACACATTGCTCACAATTGTCCAAACAAAGTAAACAAAAAACAGGGAGTATCCGAAAAACATAAAGAAAAAGTGGTTGAAAAGAATGATTCACCAACTACAAACTTCAAAAATTTTGAAAATTCAAAGAATGAATTTGGTGAAAATTCTAAAAGATTGTACAAAAAGAGTGCAAAAGACAACCAAAAATGGATTGTTAAAAAATCAGATGAAAAATCTGACGATGAATCTGATTTCACAAAATCAGAGGAGTCACAAGATGAGATCAAAGATTTGATGAATGATGTTGACATTAAATCACTGAGTGTGGAAGAGATTAAACAAATGGTTGGTAAAGTAGAAATCTCAGATTTTGATATTGAAAAAACATTTAATGAAAATGTTAAGAAAATTTTCAAGAAAATGCTTGATGGGAAAGTAAAGGGGGTTAAAGATTTTTATGCAACTAAAAAGGCAACTTACAACCCTACTGCACAAGAATTGGAAGCCACCAAGTCTAAGAAGACTTGGGTGGAAGTTTGTTTTCCATGATGGTCTAAGGACTATGCCGGAGATCCCAAGTTTATATCGTGGATCAGGAATCGGCATCTTTCTAATATTCGAAGTTTTTGGTTGAAAGTTTTTGATAGTGTTTGGATGTTTACAGGTTGTATGACTACGCCGGAGCTTCCAGGTTGGTAAGTGCGAAGCAGGAATCGGCATTCTGATTGGTAAAATGGTGATGTAGACGTAACATTCCTACAAGTGATATTGTGTTCTACATGTGGTAATTTTTACAATTGATATAGATGGTGCATACTTGCAAGTGGTAAATCAAGGACATTAATTTGTACTTGATCTGCTACAAGTGGTTAAGAATAGACAATGTGATGAACCACACCCCGAATCTACAAATGATTATATCATAAAAACTTATTTTCCGGAAAAATCATTTTGATTAAAACAAACTTAAGTGTTTTGAAATCTAAATGAGAAAATAGTTTTGTGATAGAGGGAGTTCTGATTGTTTATGCCAAGTGAATGGCGATTTGATGCGATTCGATATCAGTTGTCAAGATTATTGTACAGTTTGTCATGTTTTCTGTATAGTTTGTTTTCAAATTTCCTAAAATGTGTTTGCATTTTAGGGGGAGTAAAATTTTTAGAAAATCCAAAAACATTTGAAAATTAAAAAAAAAACAAAAACATGATAAAATTCAAAAATGAGTTTTTGTTGCATATAGAGGAAATGATAGTACATCAGTGGACTATCACAACATGCTAAAGAAATGTAAAGTAAAAATGTGATAAACAATCTTACTGCGGATATGTCAGTAGGTTTTTGCACATTTAGTAGATTGTGACGAGATATAAATCTAAATTTCAAACTTGCTTGTTTTGTGGGTTAACACAAACTTGGATATATAGGTAATCCCTGAAATCTTGTTTGAAAGGTCCCTTATTCTGAGATACTAGGTCTTTATGCTCAGTGATATCTGGGGTATTATCCCGGGACTTCTGATTTTGCGGAAGCAATGGCCTAGTCCCCGGAGAATACTTTACATTTGCTTGAAATATAGCTCTCCCTCAGCTAAAAAATGATGAAACATTGAAAAATGCTAATCATGGCTGTTGAAACAAAAGATCCTCTAAAGGGGACACACCGAAAGTCGAAGCCGTCATCTCTCTGCGTATACGGGAGTATCGACCTGAGCTCTCACGGCCCTCGTACTATAATTTATTCCCCTGACAGATATCATCTGTGGTATATTCACCTGTAAGACTGAATATTGGGATCTGGATACAGGAGTATATTCAAGTAGTGGGACACACGGATAAGTTTAAGTTGCTTAAAACATTAACAACGTATCTCGGATCAGTTGAACTTGGTGTGAAAATTTAAGTGGACAAACATACTGACAATCTAGGTAAATTGTTTAGAACTTAATATGAAATGAAGCTTAACGGTGTTAGTGATCTGTCTCAGAAACTGATATGATCCTCTTGCACAAACTCACAAAAATATTGTTTGTAAATATTTCTTTATTGTATTCCTTTACAATCAAAAATTACAAAAAGATTTTAGTGTGTTTTAGCATAAAATTTTGAAAAATACAAAAAGATTTTCGACAACTGATAATTGGAAAGCTGATTGTCAAAATTTCAAGTGCTAAACATGATGACTTGGTTGTGAGGGGGAGTGAATCTTAAAATGTCAAAAGGTTTGTTAAAATCCTTACAATTGGTATTTTAAAACCTACTTTTGGTTCATCATTGATTTGTGATATGAGAGAGAATTATCTGATTATATCAGATTGTTGGTGCATTTAAATTGTTAAATTTAGAAAATTTATTTCTGGGTTAAGATTGTTACAGGTGAGCCAGATTAATTCATTCAAAGCTTATGAAAGTCAGAATCTGATTATGAATCTAAAAGTTTGCTAGCTGCTGATGCTGATGAACTTAAGGAATCAAGAGATCTGATCAAGAGAATTAGATGAGATCCAGGCAATGATCTTGTAAACAACATTTGAGTCAGGCATCGATCCTAAAGCAGATGTTGCTGAAGAACAAATGAATACCAGCAAATCGTGAGGGGGAGTCTGATAGAGCCATGTGATTCTGGAGAAGAAGATAGAGAGAGAAAAGCCCGGAGACTGATCAAGAATGAAGATGTGAAGATACAGCATTGATGTGACTCGATAGTCGACTCGTCAACATCTGAGGGGGAGTCTGTTGGTGCACTACATCTGTCGACTTCGTCTTGTATCGAGTCTTAGACTAGCTAGAATAGATAAGGGCACGTAAATCGAGAGAATGAGAGAGTTAGCAAGATTTCTCTTGAATGAATGTGTATGTAAAGGATTTCGCTTGAAGCAGCTCAAGCGAAATCAACATGTTAAGATTTCGCTTGAGTCATCCTGAAGCGAAATCTCAATCCCTATATATAGGAGATCAAGGTCAAGCGAAATCATAAGTTGTTTTTGTGAGATTTCCATACCGAGGTGCTGCCGGTGTGAGAACTGATTGTAATTGCTTTCATATCAATACAAATCAGTGTTAAAGTGAAGATTCAGCTGTTTATAGGTCAAATACTTGTTTTCCGCACCTGTATTTAATGGAATTCCTCTGAACCGACTCATTTAGGTCGCGAACCCGATCCTTACAACTTTTAAATGGTTTAAAAAGATTAAAATTCCATGCTTTACTTGGTTATTTGCTTGAACTTAGTAACTACGAGTGTTCGTGTGTTTTACAGGTAAATCGCTTAATTCGGTTAAATTGGAACGCGTAGGTTACGGTTTGAAGAAAGACAGTGCACATTTGTATGTTGGGGGCTGACTTCTAAAAAGGCACGCATTCACATCTTGGCAGCCATCCCATCATCAATATTCTATACATATATTGAAGGCATATGTGCACACGTGACCTTGGAAGAGTTGGGAGGAATAGTATAGAAAATCATTATTAATTTGTGGACTTTCTTAAGAAAATAAAACAAAAATGCTAGTGAGGGATTTCAAGAATTAAATATCATCATCATATCTTTTGATGGTACAAGGTTTTGAGGTTTGAGAACACAAGAAAAGGAGTCTGGTGAACGAGATGGGGGAAGTTCTCGGAAGATTGGAGACTTTAACGAGTGCCATGATCGGTTAACCCTCCAGTGAACACTCCGGGTGATGATTCTTGTATTTCACTTTTAATTTAGTTATGTTTGTTTGAGAATGAGATTGTAATTAGGTGTTAACCGAATTGCATTTACATATATACAATTTGTGTGACAGACAAATCCTGGTGATAACCAGAGACGTATTTATGTTGAATCTAATTGTGCCTTTGCTGATTGAATAATTATTTATGCTTGCGGTTAATATCTCTCTGATCAATTGGTATTATGCTAGGATCTTGTATAAGTAATTGGTTTATGTGACAGATTTACCATTTAATCAGTGGCATCCAAATAAACAATAATTAGATTATTAGGTGTTTACAGAATCTGAATCCCGGAGTGGTCACGTTCCTATCATTGTTTCTCATTTTCACAATACTTATTCATAAAAATTACAAAAATATATAAACTAGCAAATTTCATAAAGTAAGTTTAGATTAATTAAACGGTATTACAATGACCACATGCTCCTCTGGATTCGATACCTGACTTACCCTGTCTATAGGTAATTTTAGGTTTTTGCATAGACCCGACGACAGTCTATCAAAATGGCGTCGTTGCCGGGGAGCTAGTGCGCTTAGTGTTATATCGTTTATTTGATTTTAAAAAAAAAAGAGAGAGAAAATTTAAAATTTACAAAACCACAAAAATATATATATATTTTTTTATTTTATTTATTTTCAATACTACTTTTAGTGTTTTCTATGTTTCAGGGCTATGGCAACATTCGAGTGTGGGGAAGATGTGCGGATATTTGTGTGAAGGTGGTGATAGGAAATTGGATCACTTACAATATATGTTGTGTCAAATTTCACCAGGTCAATGTACTCTTTCCTTAGTCTTGATATGCTCATTAGCTTTGAAATATTGGTAGTTAGTTTGTTTGCTTTTGTTTAAAAAAAAATACAAAAAGAAACTTGGGGTTTGAGAGTATAAGCAAGTGTTGATGTTCTTGGTTAAAGCGATTTTTTCCTCAAAACCATACATTGGGACAATGTATCCCAAGTGTGGGGATGAGGGGAAAATTTTGAGGTTTTGAAAAAAAAAAATTTAAATCAAGCAAAACGATGTGAGAATTTGAACACTTTGAATTAACCTCAAATGATGCACCGGCAACCCTTAATACCCTTTGTTCTTGGTGAGAGTTGAAGCCACACATGTCAATAAATAATACTTGTTTTGATGAGAGTGGCGACGGGTGGGGGTGCATTAGAACTTGTGCCTTGATACGGTTTGAGTCCTTAGTTGATGTGAATGTAAAAAGGATAAGGGCAATTAGGTAGCCTCGTCTTGGTGAGTGCGAGTGTGGGATTTGGGGGGTTGGACCTCATAAATTATATATATGAGCATGGTTGCGAGAGGGGCGGGGGTTTGGACATTTAGTTGCCCATTTTGTGCCTTAAGCCTATCATTTGTTACCCCTTAGCTAGTTACCTAAAAATTCACCCGACTTGACCCGGTCTTATAGTGTTAGTAGTTTTAGTAGTGTGTAAATTTGTTCGATGTTATATTGAAGGTTTGCTTTGATATCTTTGAAAGCTTTGATGAAAAAAAAAAGAGAAAGAAAAGAAAAAGAAAAAAAAAGCAATGAAAAAATAAAATAAAAAAGAAGGATGTGTGAGTTATCTTGTATATAGTAGTTATGTGTTATTTATTTCATTGTGTAATAAAAAGACCGGGTAAAGTCCTTCGCTACTACATATATATTCCATTTCCTACCCGTTCACCTAGCCACGTTACAACCTTAACGCCCCTTTGATTTGCATTCATGTTTGGCGCTTGTTAGGAGGAGGACCGATTTAGGTACAAGCTTATAGTTGTGCAACTACCCGTTTGCCTTTTGTGTGTCTAGCTCATATTGCTAGTGCTTACTTGTAACCGAGAGGAGAGACATAGTGAGGGGTGCGTTAGTTGGGTGTTAAGGGTTAGTAAAAGGATTGCATGTTTTTGCTTGGTTTACATTGATCACTTGTTGAGAAATTGATTTGATGAGTTGCTTGGGACAAGCAACGGGTAAGTGTGGGGATGTGACGGGTGGTCCGTTGGACAACTTTTAAATGGTTTAAAAAGATTAAAATTCCATGCTTTACTTGGTTATTTGCTTGAACTTAGTAACTACGAGTGTTCGTGTGTTTTACAGGTAAATCGCTTAATTCGGTTAAATTGGAACGCGTAGGTTACGGTTTGAAGAAAGACAGTGCACATTTGTATGTTGGGGGCTGACTTCTAAAAAGGCACGCATTCACATCTTGGCAGCCATCCCATCATCGATATTCTATACATATATTGAAGGCATATGTGCACACGTGACCTTGGAAGAGTTGGGAGGAATAGTATAGAAAATCATTATTAATTTGTGGACTTTCTTAAGAAAATAAAACAAAAATGCTAGTGAGGGATTTCAAGAATTAAATATCATCATCATATCTTTTGATGGTACAAGGTTTTGAGGTTTGAGAACACAAGAAAAGGAGTCTGGTGAACGAGATGGGGGAAGTTCTCGGAAGATTGGAGACTTTAACGAGTGCCATGATCGGTTAACCCTCCAGTGAACACTCCGGGTGATGATTCTTGTATTTCACTTTTAATTTAGTTATGTTTGTTTGAGAATGAGATTGTAATTAGGTGTTAACCGAATTGCATTTACATATATACAATTTGTGTGACAGACAAATCCTGGTGATAACCAGAGACGTATTTATGCTGAATCTAATTGTGCCTTTGCTGATTGAATAATTATTTATGCTTGCGGTTAATATCTCTCTGATCAATTGGTATTATGCTAGGATCTTGTATAAGTAATTGGTTTATGTGACAGATTTACCATTTAATCAGTGGCATCCAAATAAACAATAATTAGATTATTAGGTGTTTACAGAATCTGAATCCCGGAGTGGTCACGTTCCTATCATTGTTTCTCATTTTCACAATACTTATTCATAAAAATTACAAAAATATATAAACTAGCAAATTTCATAAAGTAAGTTTAGATTAATTAAACGGTATTACACTGACCACATGCTCCTCTGGATTCGATACCTGACTTACCCTGTCTATAGGTAATTTTAGGTTTTTGCATAGACCCGACGACAGTCTATCATTAACCCTATTCGCCATGTTGTATGCAACTGCTTCAGCCATTACTTGATCGCGGAGCTTGTTAGCATGGGAGCACTCACATCTTCACAGCATACTTTAGCCATTACTTGATCCCAGAGCGTGTTAGCATCGGAGCACATCAATTTTGCTCCATTAACAAATGTAACATTATGCTCTGTTTTTTCATTAGCCATTTTAACACCTGAATCAATTATGTACTGTTAATACACAAATGTACAAAACCTTAACTTTATAATAATCTTAAACCTAGTTAATACATAAGTGTAAGTCCAAAAACTACACAATCGGATATCAAAATCGCAATCAAGAGAGCAGATTACTGATGAAAGTGATAAGAACAAGAACGAAATGGATTGAATAAACAAAGTGCACACGGTTTCTAAGAACCGTCTGGTACACAGAATTCGAAAATGACAAGAAGAACAATAAAACAGAACAACCAACCTAATAATGAACTAGGTTCACCCTATTTATAGTTACATAGGGTGACCTAGTTACAAACAGGGCCAAGCCCACATGCACAATATTAACTAAATAAGCCCAAATCATTAATTTAGCCCACATGGCTTATCCCAATATTATCTAACCCACTACAAGGCTAAGCCCAATAGCCTATATTTATGTTTGATAAAGATAAGCGTAAACCTACACAATTATAGGGCCTTACAATATCCCCCTAGGTTTATGCTGTCTTTATCAAACTGTAGTCTTCGTTATGTGGGAAGATACTTTATCTTTTCATCTTCAAACTTGGGCTCTTGGTTCTTCTTAATCATGATCCCCTTTGCTTGAAAATCTTGTTGAAAAGAATGCAAGAGGAGGATTCTAAGCAACTCCTTTCTTTTTCAATGTCTTATCTTTCAAGCAGGTTCACATGTACTTCTTCAAATGCACTATCACTGTCAGATAATGACTTGTATCTGGTTCTTCTGACTCAGGCACATCTTGTTGTTGTGATGCTTCATGCTTTATCAGCAGCCAACAACATCTTAATCTTCAATAACCTCTGTTTCTTGATTTGAATCAAATTCTGCACATGCTCATAAATTCATAAGCAAACATTTATGTGCAACAGAGGAAAGTACCACATGAACACTCGGTACATCTAAGTATACTCGGATTTCACAATTCAATTTTTTTCAACATATTACGATCAATCAAATCTTCAAGAACGGTTAAAATTTTTAATAAAACAAATAAACACTTTATTTTTGGATTTTTTTTGTTTTTTAAATTTGAAACACAAATAAGCAAAGAAACTAATATACAATTACAGTTGCAGTGGGATCAAATCGCAGTATTTCAGGCTAGACTACACTTATCAACACTAATTTACTTTGGGTGATCCGAGCGATTGTAAGTATGTTTATCCACTTAAACTTATCTCCTTAGGTGTAACACCCCGAAAACGGGTTTGGTAATTAAACCCCGTTAATACTAAAGAGCAGGTAAAATACCGTTAGTGGTAAAAATTAACCCGGTAAATATTAGGATTTAAATAAATAAACCAAATATTAATTGGAAATAGGATAAATACTTTGAGAAAACAAAGTACACAAAAAATGCCCGAGTTATCAGGACTTAAAATATAACGGGTTATAGCTTCCCGAACCCATTAAATTAACTAGGAGTAATTAACCTAGTTAATGAGGTGTAAATAAGTAAATAAAATATGGAGTTCTGGTCCCTAATAATTAAAATTAAACTTGAGGGACCAAAACCGTTAAAAGAGGAAACAAGTTCTATTTAATAAAAAAGAAAAAAAACACACCACACACACACAAGGTGTGTGTGTGGATCGATCATCAGGGGCGACCAAAGAGGGTGAAACCCTAAACTCTCACAAATCTCTCAAATTGAAGGTCCAAATCAAGTCTAAAACAAAATCCGAGTACGAATTAGTGATCTCCACTGAAAAAGGAGTCACGAGGTATGTAAATTTCATGAGAAATCTCTAGTTGAATTTCTGAGCAAACCTAGAGAATTCGAATTAGATGATTGCATGCTTGTTATATGATGAAATAGGAACATTGTAGTGTCTAGGAGTAAACCCTAGACGAGTATATGATGAAATTAGGCCTAATTCTTGTGAATTCATGATCACCATTGAAGGTGATAAGTGGGTTTTTGTATGAACATGTTAAATACTAGAAATTGATAGTTGTTCTAGTGTAATTTGAATTTTCGTAAGTAAATTATGATGTTGTAGATGTGAAAAATTGATATGAACATGCTAATTAATGTTAAAATTTGGTTAAAACAATAACCATGAACTTGATAAAAGAAGAATACAAATTATGCACATTAGGTGTTTGTTAAAATGCCTAAATGAGAACTAAAGTGTTGAAATTTAGAGTGAAAACACACATTTGAATAATATGGCAAATTATGCGAAATACGAAATGATAAGAGTTCTAAATATCATGTCGATTTAGACTTAATGTTGTAAATCATGTGATTGAAAGTAGTTAACCTTGATAAGCTAAATTAACTAATCATGAAGTCGAATAGTAGCTTCGACATAGAAAATAAGTGAGGTGGAATAGTCGTGATTGTTAATGACTAATTTAACCACCTTGTAAATAATTGACAATAGTTTGACGCTTAACGAGCTAGGTGGAGGCTTGGGAAAGAAGCGGTCAAATGAACCAAGTACGAGAAGAGAAGCGTAAACCGGATGAGAGGTAAGTGAAACTTACACATTTGTAGAATACATGCTTGTTCTAAAGTTACTTATATGATAAAGATAATATTCAAGGTATGGTTCCCAACTGTTGGTGTATAATGTCTATAGCCTACGTCTTAAGTCTAGGTCATGTTTGTATAGGGTTTACATGGGTTTAAAGTGTAATTTTATGTATTTTGTTGTAATTTCGCTTGAAATGACACATGGTCATTTCAAACGAAATTAGAGATGTTAATTTCGCTTGAAATGACATGTGTCATTTCAAACGAAATCAGCAGCCTATAAATAGGCAAGTCTAGCTTCTCATGTCACACAGAATTAGTTGTGGTGTAACGAAGTGCTGCCCGATTTTCAAGTCAAATATTAATGAGAAACTTGTTTAAAGTATCATACTCTGTTTCTACTCATTTCTACACTGATTCTAAGCTGTTTGTTTGTTTCCGCCTCTCAAATAGTTGTGTATTGTCTCTGATTGACTCATTTGGTCGTCAAAACAATCCTACAAGTGGTATCAGAGCTCAGGATGAGTCAATACACTTGAATCAGTGCCCTTTTCTACTAAATTTTGGACTTCTGGACAAATTCATGGACAAAATGGACTGATCTTTTGATATTGTGTGTAAAATACTGTTTTAACAAACCCTTGAAAGAATCAGATCAAAAATCAGATTAAAAGTCACAAAAATGGGCCAAACAGTTAATTCCGTTTGAACGAGCCTTTGATTTCGTTTGAAAAGTTGAGGCAATTTCACACGGAATTACTGATTCCGTTTGAAGAACACCTAATTTCGTTTGAAAAGTTCAGACAATTTCACACGGAATTACTGATTCTGTTTGAAAACATCTGATTTCGTTTTAAAAAATAATTCAGTTTGAAAATGACACTTGATTTCGCTTGAAAGTGCTATTCATTTTAAGAAGTAATTTCGTTTGAAACCTAATTTCGTTTGAAAAGGTCGGATTTCGTGTGAAAGTCCATTTCGTTCGTGGTATTTCGTTTGAAGTTCATTTCGTGTAGAAAGTGTTCTCACTTGAAAGTAACCAGATTTCAAAACTTAAAATGTTTCTTGTAAACTGTTTTCGTAAAATGGATAATCAAGAGTTTTACAACTTCTTTGCCGGTGGTGGAATGACGGCAGCACAAACACCAGCCAGTATCGTGCAAAATGTGAACATGGAAAATGAACTCGGCACAATGTAGAAACCGCCAAAGTTGATGAACATCGACGAGTATGCTGGGTGGTCGGAAAGGTTTAAGACTTGGGTGCAAGCCAACCATTTTGAATGCTGGATGAAAATCGAGTCTAAATATGTTCCTCCAAAGAATGGTTCGGGTTTAGAGAAATCTATCGGAAGTTTGACTCCACAAGAACAAGATGATTTCAAAGCAGAAAAGAAAATGATGAGCATTCTACAACAAGCCATCAAAGAGGATATCTTAGTTCTGCTACAACATCAGGGTAATTCACAGTCCGTTTGGAATTCTTTGAAAGTAAAGTTTCTTGGAAGCGTGTCTATGATAAAAAGGAAGTCTGCTTTGATGAAGAAAGAGTTTGATATCTTTACGGGTATAAAGGGTGAAACAACAAAGCAGTTGATTGAAAGATATTGCCATCTAGTTGTTGAGATGAAGAGGTTGGGCATAACCAAAACGGATGAGGAATGGGTCGATAAATTGGCCGATGCATTGCCATACGATGAATGGGGAACTTATCTGTTGGTGTTGAAGAATAATTTGGAGTATATGTCACACACCCAAAATCCACACGCGGAGTATCACCGCTTGGAGGCGTGACTGACCAGGATCAAGCCACCAATCATATTGAACAAGCATGTAAGTAACCATAATTCAACAAAACAATATGAAAGGTGTTCAAAAACCAAAGCATAGTTAAATGTTTAGCGGAGGCATAATTTGTAAAACCCATATCAAGTATTAAATGTGAAATAAGTAATGTTTAAAGCATGGCACACACTGCCATGTCCCACAACGACCGTTCCTCCCTGTGCAAGCTCCATGAGTACCTAATGACCTGCAAGGCATGTAGCAACGAATCAACAACAAAGTTGAGCGAGTTCACAGTTGGTTGTTTGGTTATAGTATTCAGTTCATAAATCGTATGTTCGTTTTGTAAACCATGTATCGTATTTATCCTTATCACGGCCAATCCAGGCATATGTGCGATGATTAGTGGGGGCTTCCCATGTGTTACAAGACCACGCGTATCGACTGCTACGAAAATGTAAGAGGTGCCCTAAGTCAATGTCTATCAGCATTGACCCTTTGCCCATAGTCTATTAGTACACGCCCGTCCGACTGGCACGGTGTGAGGTTTGTTAAACCTAATAGCGCTATTAACTAATGACCCGCTCGCCCTAGGCCTCGGCGATTAAGTCGATAATTGAGGGACTTCCTTTGATAGAGGTGATGGTCTTATGATCGTGTACGTAGGCTTTACGTACGTGCCCTTCAATCTGAGGACAGTAGTAAGTATAACTGTACGTAGGTTTTACGTACGTGCCCTTCAACCGAGGACAGTAATAATTTTTTTAATAGTAATAGTTGTACGAGTAGTTATTCAATCCCATTCCCAACCCCTGGGAATCCCATGCCTTGGCTAGTGTGAACTCACCTTGGTTTGCTCGGTATGCTAAAGTATATGCTCACAGTTAATCAATCAGGTCCTACAGGACACGTATACTCAATCAGTTCAGGTTCGTAATGTTTCACGTACAATCAGTATTACAGAGTGTTTGGCATTTAACATCAAATAACACATAACCAATTTGCCAATCATACCAGGTTCAATGTTACAAGCAAGTTCCTAAACTAATTGTCATGCTTAACAGAGTTAGTATGTTTGACTGAGTTAACACAGTTTACACTTAACAGGGTTAACCACTTACTGACATAACAGAGTTAACAGTTCAATCGTTTAACTGGGGTTTTGATGATTAACAGAGTTTGCATACTTAACAAGGTTACAAACTAACAGAGTTATAATTAACAGAGTTATTGTTTAACAGTTAACTGAATTAACAGGACCGAAACCCTCTTTGGGCCGAAATCCCTTAGGCCGAAAACACCAAGGTGTTTTCGTTGGAGGTAGGGTTTTCGTTGGGTCCAACAATCATCAACAACAGTTACATTCCACAACACAACCCTAATCATCGCTAACAATCTCAACGGTTTCAATCAAACAAATCGCTTATTCATACCAAAACATGCCATCCAATTGAACTTCCAATCACTGTACAACCATAACTATCATTAAATCCGATCATCACAACACTTATTACCTAGTATGCACACTAAATCATAAATACCATCTATTTTCACAAGCCCAATTAACACAATTAATCCTTATAGATCATTTACAAATTCAGCGGCCCAATAGAAGTTTGTTTAGTATATATGTTGTCGGCCATTTACAAAAACTGAATTGACACAATAGATTTCAGTGGTTTCAAAGGCCCTATCATGTTAATCGGTTCTCTGACAATTCACGTGGCCCATGTGTATAAGAATTAAGATTGACGGTTCCTTCAATAATTTGCATGTTATTTATAAGTTGCACACACACACACATGAAAGATCTCATGTTACTGACAATTACACATGCAAATATAAACCAAATGGGTGTCATCATGAAGTAATCATCATTCACATGGCTGCACTATCTAGACATAAAAACAATCAAGACATTACTAACCGAACACAAAGGGAACTGATGAACTTCTCGAGATGGGTGGAGGGAGTGGGGCCTGTCGTCGCCAATAGGAGGAGGGGTAGGGTTTCTTGTTTGAGTTTATCATTCGGTAACAATAGGCATAACATGATATATGTTTTAAATAATGGTTTAGTGGCCGAACTGGGCCTGAGCCCATATAAATTGGGCTGTCGCAACACTTGGACAAAGCAGCCATTATTATGTGCAAAAGTGGCAGTTTGGGTTTAATATACATGGGCCGAAATTATTGTGAGAGGGGTGCGACCTTAAGCCCAAGTGTGTGGCTAGGGGTTTGAGGTGCGGCCCATTAACGTTACACACACTTAACATCTACCAATATCGGTTCCTAAACATTCGCATTAATCAATTATAACCATACATCATATCATTCATATGTCGCACACCATATATAACATATCAATCACAATACGATTTAACATATTACGAACGTGTACAGTTGCGAAACAAACAAGTCGTGTAAACAAACAACTAAACAATTAATCGTGCAATTAATGCGAAGATAGAATCTTGGAAACTCGAGTTGTCACAGTATATGGGATTCAACCTTAGCACATTTATTGAAAAGATTGAGTCACACGAGCTTGAGTTGACAAAGATTAGAAAGATGAAGTCTTCAAGTGTTCAACAAGATGTCTCATTGTATTACAAAGGAAGTACTCCAGCAACATCAAATCTAAGTCCAAAAGTGCAAACAACCTTTAGTGCAGACTCAACATCCGGAGTATTATCATCTGTCACATCAAGCAACAATAACTCACCATTTGCAAGTTTTGAGCCAAATCCAAAGGTTCAAAACTCACCTGATCAATCCTACACTCAAAGTTCGTTAGGATCAAATAGTCAGAGTCAAGGTCCAGGAATTCTATGCAACATAGCGGTGAACATAAAGAATGCTCAAGACTTTACTGAATCATCAGCAAAGCAGCACATAGCATTTCTTGCTTCGGTGCTTGAATCATATGAAAGATTGGTTGCAGGAAGAATTGGGAACCCCGATATGACAAAGGAAGACTATGATTAGATCGATCCAGAGGAGCTGGAGTTGATCGACATCAAATGGGGAATGGCAAGCTTGGTGAGAAGAGCTCAGCGTTTTATGGAGATTACTGGTCGGAACAGTCTTTCAGGACCTGATCAAAAGCTTGGGTTTGATAAATCGAAAGTCACATGTTTCAAATGCAAAGAGAAGGGACACTTCAAACGTGAATGTCCTAATTGGGAAGTCAATAGTCATCAAAACCCGTTCTCAAATGATTATTACAGATAAGCGATCTACCATAAGACAAGTCAACAACCATTCACACAAAGACCTCAGATCGAGAATAAGCCGGAAAAGGCTCTCTTAATCAATCAAGATGATGAGAAGGTTGCTGAAGGTTTTAGTTGGGATAAGTATTGTCACACCCCTAATTTCCACGTGTCACCGGTGGGCCCGGTGGGGAGTATAGTGACGTAGTTGGTATCATCATAGACAAACAACACAATATAATAATGCACAGCGGAAGCAAAAGATAGATTCATTTCAACTTTAAATAAAATGTAATAATAAATATCACGAGTAGTTGAAACGGATCCACAGGCGGATCGAAATAAAATAGGATAATTGTTCAACAGTTTATTTGTCGTCCAAGCTGCGTGACTTATTGTGGACGCTCTAGAAGCCTGCCAGCCTATTACGTGTAGTACCTGCACCTAATCTTTTTGGGAAAAATACGTCAGTTTACACTGGTAAATACAATTCAACTGACTCATTTTAAAAAGGTTGAAAATTGATTTAAATGCACAAGGCACAAAACATTTTAATTAACTTGGGCCAATTATTTAATATTATAATCATGTGAACGAATTACATGTTACTTGCGTTCAGTAGCCCGGATCTTGTCCGGGTTAAAGATCAATAGACACACCACATAAATGAGTTATACACTGACGGGTGTACGCCTACACCCCGTGCTCTGGTCGTGGCCATCTCGTAAGATGATGCCAAGGATATCCGGGACATGGTCATTAACCCCCCAAAGGCTTAAAGTAAGCAAGACTGTTTAAACGAGCCGAACAAACTATTCAAACTAAACACCCAAGGATGTAGGATTTGACGCTCGATCAAGCGGTATATTATATACCGTAACCCAAGCCCGTATAGGGAAAATAAGTCAAAGAGTATTTACCTGAATAAGTATCAATCACAATCAAGAAAAATGCAAGTATCTTTTACTGGTGCTCCTATTCTGGAAGAAAGGTTTATAATAACCTATTAGATTTCTAACGGGTCTTTATTTAAGCCTAAGCCTAGACCGGTTAGTTTTAAGGATGATACGGTTCACGCACGATTAAGCGAAGACCGGATGGAATGTGAATTTGACCCGACAAGTTCGAAGACTTGTATATTATGGGTTTACTAAACACATTCTGGATTTTGAGACAAAAATGATAATGTTTGACCCGTTTCGGCCAATTCATGTAAACTAGTTACATAAACCGAACCGAACGCGAAAAGTGCGTTACGGGCGACCATGGGAGTCATATGCAAGTTCCCTGAGATAATATGCTTTAAATATGATATAATATCAGCAAGTTATGTTCTATTATGCCCCGAATGGATTTAAACTCAATTTACGCCTCATAAGGGCATTTTGGTCATTTAAAAGATTATAAAAGAGTCAATTTGGAAATCTGAGTTACGGGTCTGAATTATACAGTAAATATACTTAATTTGTCTTATTATAACAGTAGGGTATGACCCATATACAAAACTTATCATTTAAAATCAAACTATGCACCGTAGGGGTATTTTAGTAATTTCACAAGGGCTAAAAATGTCAAAACTGGAAATCTGAGTTCAAAAACTTATACTTACTGTTATTATATGAAAATATGCTAAATACATCAGTAGGTATGAATCTTATGTGTTTAATATGAGTATAACGCTTACTATGCGCTAAAAACGCTTAAAAATGCGATTTAGAGCCGTTTCCGGGTTTTTAAAAGAAAGCTGAGATTTTTATATTTCCAGAATGCCCAAAATAATTTATTTAACAAATAAAATCAGTAGAAAAAGGTTTGGGGTCAAAAGAATGTATAAAACTCATTTTATGGCTTAAACGGTCAAAACCGGCATTAACCGAATCGACTTAGCGACGTATGATCCGATCAGCCAAAAATTAAATAAAAATCTTCAAAAATCCCAGAATATTATATAACATCAGTGGGTAAAAAGTTTTATATCGAAAAGTGGCCTGAAATAGGTTATACGCTAAATGCGCCGTTTATTTAACATAAAGATATAGTTTTACGCTATCGGCCATAACTCAAAATCTGGACCACCAACTGATCTCAAATTTTCGGTGCAAGTTTATAAATTAATAATAAATATTTCTACTCTTTCACTTTTCCAAAAATCACGTTTTATATCAAAAAGGGCAAAATAGTCAACTTTTAAGCATAATCGGAAACACGCATATGAATCGGTTAAGCATAGACTCAAGATGTAAAAATTCCAGAAAGTTATACATAAATAAAAATAGTTCAAAATATGCTCTAATACAGATCTCAAACATGCATGCACGGATCCGAATCGATAGTCTACGAAAAAGTCGTTTTACAAGACTTTCGGTTCCGATTCGTATTTATACTTAAGATTGTCGAGTTGATTATGATAAAACACATTCTTATATTCATTATAAGTTATTTTTGATGATCAAACTGATTGCATGTCATCTACATTACCATTTATGCTATATTTCGCAAAAACGATTTATGTTGACTTTTTAAGAACATCTTTGACTCGACAAATAGCATGCTTAGAGTGGGAATCAGAGAATACCCTTTTGAGGGTTTGTTTCCCACATAAATACCAACTTATAAGTGGTTTTAATTTGAGAAATGACAGAGCCAAACTCGTTTAATCGAAAAGTCAAACTATATGAACAACGGTTTGACTTTTAACTAATAATCAAAGCAAGAACGAATTATAAACTGATATGGAAGCTTACAAAGGTCCTAATGAAGCTTAGTTAACACTTAGAGGCTGCCTTGTCGTTCAGAAATGCTCCAGAAGTTGCCTTGAGAGTTTTGCAAGTTGTGGGTGTTCTTGTTACTATCACAAGAACTCAATAAAATGGAGCTTTGATCATAATTTATGGAGAAATCAGATGTTGTAGGAGCCTCACAAGTGTCCAAGACATGCATGCTCATCTATTGGTGAGAAATGGAGGTGATCCCAGCTGTTTTGCACTAAAAATTCGGACCAAACAGCCCCTGATCGCAAAAAGCTGCACCAGGGGTTGCCAAACTTTAATTAAAAATGGCAGCTTTGGTCCATGTCTTTGCACGCGAGGTTTCGGCTATTTATTTTGACTCGTAAACCCCCAAACTTGGTTTTTAAGAACCTTGGGACATTTACCAACATGGTAATGTCCTCGGATAACTTTGCGCTCACCCGAAAAGCCATGAAATTCGACGTTGACGCTTTTAGCCCCTCAAGTACGGTTTTGGCCATAACTTTCTCATACGATAACGAAACTTCATGAAATTTTTACCACATATTCTAGTGAGTATATTCTAGCATTACAAAGCTTTGGGGCTGCCAAAAGTTCACTCAGAGGTATAAATTCAACATGTTGACACTTTTAGTCCCTATAGTTTGTAATTCCTCACTTTCGTGCATTTTCCGCTTCGTATGATCCATGATCCATCCGTTTAAGGTTATAAACATTATGTAGGTTTATTATAGAGTCTATTTATCCATTGTTGACACTTTGGACCCTTACGTTCCATAGTTTTCACTATTTGTCAACTTTAGTCCCTCTAAAGTATGTTTTTACATATTCAAGGCCCATGACACGTGTCAATACATTATTGGACGTAAATTTCCGAGGTGTTACATCCTCACCCCCTTAAAAGAAATCTCAACCTCAAGATTTGATAATATGCAGGAAGTACTTTTTGGTCGCATAATTGACTTAACCTCAATAGCATATTTGGAGCTTTTTCCAAGCTCTCAAGCTGACCTTTATAATGGGTACATTTATCCTTTTGGAGCTTCTTCACCTATCGATCCTCAATCGATATAGGTTGCTTATTATATCATAAATCTGCATATCATTATGTGATAATGCTTCTCGACTTATTGATGAAACATATCCTTAAATCATTAGTGTGAAATATATTGCGAGCTCCATCCATCTCCTTAAAAGGTTCTAGCTTTAAGCTATCTGATCTTGATACATTCAATTCCTTCGAATGATTTTATACATTCAAAGCTTAACTAGTCTAATGATTAACAAATTGGTACACCCTTTCAGGGTGATATCTTTGTTGAACCTTATTCCTTCACAGGAACTCAGGAGGGTTGCTACTTTCATAAATCCTTGGTTTTCTGCCGAATACTGGTAACTTTCAGACGCTTATGGATTTGTTTGATCTTATTTGTTGTTTCTAATGCAACTTTCAGACCCTGTAAATTGGACTTACCAACCTTTTGTCTTAATAGATGTTTAACATTCCATCTATACAAGGTTTCCAGAGGAGCAGCCTTGATGCTTATATGACAATTATTATAAAAACTTATCTTAAGGTGAGATGGTTATTTCGACCACTGCTTAGGACTAATCTCAAGGAATAGTTAATCCTTGCATTAGTCGATCAAATCGACGATCCTGGGCAGCTGATGGAAAATCCTTAATTGTTGCTTAATTAGGGTTGCGGTAATCAATGCATAAGCAAAATGAACCGTTTTTCTTAATTAACTATAACGAATTCTCAGAATATTGAGTTGGGCTTTATGAATCCTTTATTCACTTAATCAGGGTTTCCATTCTTCCAATGATGGTATTAGCCGTCTTGGAGATTTCATAATATTACAACCCTAAATGGGATATAAATCTTAATTCTACTGGCCTCTCATGAGGTAAACAGGGTAATCTTAAGAGGAGATAATCAAGATACCAGGAAGTTACAGAGATTCTTGGAATCTCAGGCTCCAATTCATCTATCATTGTTTGTGTTAGATAGGTGACACATTTATGTTACGAGTCCATGAATTCTATATTCGAAGACATTCACCTGGACAAATTCCATTCTGGATATCTTCTTTGAGTACCATTAGTTGACTTTAGTACCATATGACCATCGGAATATCCTTGAGGTCCCATGCATTAAACCTCCATACTGATCAGGCATGGAAGCAATCTATGGGACTTATTAAGATACATCAATCCTCATGTGGCGCTTTTGTCATACCATTTGGTATTCGTAATCGATAGAGATCAAAGAGATATCAATTATATATGCTGACGCACTTCCTCTAAAGAGAGGATACTTCTAGAATTCCATAATTTAGAGATTTCTAACAGGAACAGAAGGAATGGTTCTTATGATTTCGCCTGTAAGTTTTACCTTACACTTAATATCTGGGGTTCTTACGGGGAAGATTTCTAAAAATTGGCTAAGCTTAAAATCTTATGAGAGACTTAGCAGTACCTGAATCCAAACGTAACTCTTAGCCAAAAGAAATCACAATAAGGGTTTATCTGGCGTCTTTACTAAGGTGAACTGCCTTTAATTATTCATCAGGAGGGTTAAACGCCTTCATTCTTAATCCATTTAAACTTGGCTGCAAAATCCTTGACAATGTTTGGGCAGTCTCAGCATGGACTAGTTATTTCTTAACCTATATAACGTGAGTAGCTGAGGTAAACCCATAATGGATTTATAATGAGCAGGTTTTGAAACCCTAAAGTTCCCTTTCATAGCCGATGCTAAATCATCGATATATACAGTGCATTACGCTTAAGTTCTAGGTTAACCGAATAAGAGCACCATTTCAACCAATGAACCAGGGTTCGCAACCTACTGCTGATAGTTTATAGCTCTTATGGGGAAGTCGGAAAAATTCTTATTCCATCTTTTCCATTTCACAAAGGGGATACCAGGTTTTTCTAATAAGGTCCTTAAAATTTGGACCATCCCATACTGTATAAGGGGATCTTTCTCGTGGACTCCATTAGTGTCCTCACTAATCAAGGGTATTACCACCGTATGATTGTGACGCACACATTACCGTGTGCTTTCCAACATAACCACTGATATACCTAATGGTTTCTATTTCTCTTAACAATTCCTTGCAAGCAATGGCCCCTTTTTAACTATTGAAGTCTATTGACTTCCAAGAGGCGAAGTACTTTTTGAGTACATCCTAAAAGAATGGGCTCCTTGCCACATATGATTTTATTTGGGTTATTCTTCGCATATGAAGTATGAATAAAACTCTTATCATAAGTAGCAACATGTGTTTTTGAGCAACCACCATTTAGCTTCTGGAATCTTCTCGTGACTTTTCTTATAACCTTTCTATCAACTGGGTTAACTTCAGTTTTGGAGATTAATTCCATTAATATTGAGGTCCACACTTGATGCACCATTAATATTTGTCGCATTTCTAGCATCGCGACTATTGTTTGTTTCTTCTAAGTTTTCCATACTCACATTTCTTGGTATTAAATACCAAATTAACAATTAATTGAGTGCATTTCACAGTCAGTTATCATCCTGACGACTTGTCATACTTCGATCATGGTATTATTAAACCATATGAACATTCCTAAGGAGTGTTATTTGATTGTACATGTGCTTATATTTAATCAAAATGGAGATTTCACAAACTAGGCACCTAGCTCGGTTGGCTAGGCGCGCGAAAGGGTGCGGCCTAGACCCAGGTTCGATTCCGGGGACGGCCATTTCCACCATTTTTTTATGTTTAATATTTATTAAACGTACGGATACATGTAATTATGAGGGTCGTCTCATAAGGAGTCTTGATAACTACTTGTTCCTTATTATACACAATATGGGCTTGATTTTCAAGACAACCAATCGATTTTTTTTTTTTTTTATCACTATGTGGAGTCCCTTATTATTTAAATGGAAACAAGGACGTCAAAAAGGAATGATTCCTAAATGAATATAAACATCCTTTTAATATTGCTGAAGCAGTCTCTGAGGTACTATTGGTCAGTTCTACTTAACGCCTAAACAGGCAGATTTAATGATTTACAAGATCTGTTGTCTTATGAAAGACTTATCTGAACCTGAATAAAATAATACTCTAGCATGAGCGTTATTAATAAAGAAAGTACCTGTTGTGACGTTTTCATCCTGAATAGCCTCTTGAGTATCCACTTGGAAGCTTTTATCTCTGGTCTTCTTAGACTCCTCAGGCTTCTTGGTTTTATTTGGGCAATTTGTCTTGATGTGCCCTATTTCATGGCAACCATAGCAGGTTGCGTCCTTTATGCCTTGGCACTCCAATGTCTTGTGCCCTTTCTTGTTACAAATCCCACAAGGCCTAGCTTGTGACTCCAGAGTGCATTTCCCTTTGGTTGCCTTCTTTGGACAGCGGGTATTTATGTGCCCCTTCTCGCCACAACCATAGCATGTGGCGTCCTTCAAGTCCTTGCACTCGTGGGTCTTGTGATCCATCTCCTCGCAGATGGCACATCCCCCGGTCTGCTCATAGAAACATTTTCCGAAGTGCTTCCTCTTGCAGGTTTTACATTTGGGTTTTGCCTCCTTTGGCTTGGACTGGTTATAGTTTGAACCGGTCTTACCCTTTTTACAACCCTTATTCGGGGTATCATCGCACTTTCGCTTATGATCCTTCAGCGCACGGTCCACAGCGTTGTTTACGGCTGTATCTATCATAGCCTGTAACTCGGTGCTTGTTAAGTTCAGTCTTGCATCATCATTCTGATCAACTAGGCGATTGTAAGCTTCAGAGGAGTCCGCCATGGTGAAGCTTTGAAGGCTACAAACCAAGTAGTAACAAATTGGTTTAATTATATAGCGAATTGTCGAACTTGATAATTTAGTAGCCATGGTGCGAATAAACCATATGGGCCAACAGATAGTATTTAATTTATTTGATTATGTTTTGACTAAGTTTATAAATAACCATCTTTGGCGTTTAAACGGAATATAATCCTTCATATTTACTAGACAGGGGATATAAGTCACGACTGTCAATGTCATACTGACATCTTATATAGCACAACGGCTTGTTCCCAAGGACTTTTCGATGGCACAGGTGCCTTGTTATTAGGGAAATTTTAAAACATAATCAATGATTCCTTTGGAATAGAAAATTTCATAATTCATTGCCTTGACAAGAAGTTATGAAATAAACTATCTTTTTCATGTATACATCTTTGCCCGTAGGTATACATCCCAGATGGATGTTTAGATGTGTACATCATGTTCGACGTTTATTAGCCATGATTCCTATTGATCATTTAGACTAAATAAGGGGATTGGAAAATTTTCCTACCATAAGGATGACAAGCGTGATTTTATCGCATCACTGTTGTCGGGAGTGTTAACATATTTACAATGTCACAAGGATTTGAATCCTTTGAATAGGTTCTACCATCTTGGCCTCGTCTGGAATGACATATAGGCTAGGTTGTACTTTTAATACTGTTAGGAAAGAATGATATTTATTTATTTTCAGGGTTTTATCATAAATCCAATTTACAATTTAATAATAGCACGAATGGCCTAGTTGCGTAGACAAGTTTATAAGCCATGGTTTCAGAGAATCGAGGCATTTAGGGTTGAATCAAAGTTCATTACCCTTTTTCGGACAGGGAGTCATTGCTACCACTGTCATTGTTATAACTGATGACACTATATGGCCCGTAGGCAAATCAATTACAAAATGATGTTTTAGGAAAATAATGATCATTACACTGATGATAGAAGTCATGATAGTATTGATCATATTGACCATGAGGCTTGGGCATAGCCCACCACCTTAGGCAGGAACCATAATGGTTACAACTGTCATTGTCGTATTGACAACATTATAAAGTATAGCCCGTAGGCAAAACATCACTAGGATGTTATATTATATTAGTCATGATCGCATTGATCATATAGACTATTAGGCTTGAGCATAGCTCACCACCTTAGACAAGGAATCATACAGATTACAATGTCAGTGTCTGTTGGCTCATGTAAAAATGAGCAAGGCCCGTAGGCATTAAATTACCAACGTATGGTCAAAATATGAACATCTTAATTGATGATCTAAACCCATGGATCAGAGATCATTAAGTTGGGTTAGGGATCTTTTAAAGAATCCATATATAAGAATGACGTGTGTGATTTTTAATGAATCACGTCTGCCATGAATGTTAACATGTTCTCAGATGTTAACAGAGATTCGAATCTTTTAAACAGGTCTTACCATCATGGCCCGGCCTTATGATGACCCGAAGGCTAGGTTTCACTCTTAAGATTCTCATTTAACAATTAACGCAGAACAAATTTTAAAATCGAGATGTTAATAAGGATCTGAATCTAAGTTGAGGAACTGCCATCTTGGCCGGTCTTAATAATGACACTTGGCTAGGTCTTGTCCCCTTTTTAGATTTTTGCCATTTTATTAATATGGTAGATCTTATAAAAGGAATGTTATCATATATTATATTCATATATATTGAATAAATGAGATTTTTGATAAAGCATTCCAATGATAAATAAATAAAAATGAAATACAGATTTGCCCTAAAAGGGACTTAAAAGAAATGATGTTATCCATGAAGTGACTGAAAAATAAGTATGCCCTTATAAGGACTTACTAAGGAAACGAACTTTAGTAGAAAGAGTTTCTTCTTCATTTTACTTCTGAATGTCTTCTCCTTGATTGTACGTTAATCCTAGTCGCAACACGAAGTTCGGCCTTTCCTAGGCTTCAATGGGGAGAATTTCCACTACGGCTTCTTTGCTTGGCGACATATTAAAATATATAATTGAAAGTAAAAATCCTCCGAATAGGGACGAGAGTATTCCTATGTTAAGTCTAGACTCAGAATCGAGGAACGTGCAATTGTGCAACTGAGATTAAACACAAACGGCTAGTGTTTAATTCACTCAGAGTTGGCTCTGATACCAACCTGTCACACCCCTAATTTCCACGTGTCACCGGTGGGCCCGGTGGGGAGTATAGTGACGTAGTTGGTATCATCATAGACAAACAACACAATATAATAATGCACAGCGGAAGCAAAAGATAGATTCATTTCAACTTTAAATAAAATGTAATAATAAATATCACGAGTAGTTGAAACGGATCCACAGGCGGATCGAAATAAAATAGGATAATTGTTCAACAGTTTATTTGTCGTCCAAGCTGCGTGACTTATTGTGGACGCTCTAGAAGCCTGCCAGCCTATTACGTGTAGTACCTGCACTTAATCTTTTTGGGAAAAATACGTCAGTTTACACTGGTAAATACAATTCAACTGACTCATTTTAAAAAGGTTGAAAATTGATTTAAATGCACAAGGCACAAAACATTTTAATTAACTTGGGCCAATTATTTAATATTATAATCATGTGAACGAATTACATGTTACTTGCGTTCAGTAGCCCGGATCTTGTCCGGGTTAAAGATCAATAGACACACCACATAAATGAGTTATACACTGACGGGTGTACGCCTACACCCCGTGCTCTGGTCGTGGCCATCTCGTAAGATGATGCCAAGGATATCCGGGACATGGTCATTAACCCCCCAAAGGCTTAAAGTAAGCAAGACTGTTTAAACGAGCCGAACAAACTATTCAAACTAAACACCCAAGGATGTAGGATTTGACGCTCGATCAAGCGGTATATTATATACCGTAACCCAAGCCCGTATAGGGAAAATAAGTCAAAGAGTATTTACCTGAATAAGTATCAATCACAATCAAGAAAAATGCAAGTATCTTTTACTGGTGCTCCTATTCTGGAACAAAGGTTTATAATAACCTATTAGATTTCTAACGGGTCTTTATTTAAGCCTAAGCCTAGACCGGTTAGTTTTAAGGATGATACGGTTCACGCACGATTAAGCGAAGACCGGATGGAATGTGAATTTGACCCGACAAGTTTGAAGACTTGTATATTATGGGTTTACTAAACACATTCTGGATTTTGAGACAAAAATGATAATGTTTGACCCGTTTCGGCCAATTCATGTAAACTAGTTACATAAACCGAACCGAACGCGAAAAGTGCGTTACGGGCGACCATGGGAGTCATATGCAAGTTCCCTGAGATAATATGCTTTAAATATGATATAATATCAGCAAGTTATGTTCTATTATGCCCCGAATGGATTTAAACTCAATTTACGCCTCATAAGGGCATTTTGGTCATTTAAAAGATTATAAAAGAGTCAATTTGGAAATCTGAGTTACGGGTCTGAATTATACAGTAAATATACTTAATTTGTCTTATTATAACAGTAGGGTATGACCCATATACAAAACTTATCATTTAAAATCAAACTATGCACCGTAGGGGTATTTTAGTAATTTCACAAGGGCTAAAAATGTCAAAACTGGAAATCTGAGTTCAAAAACTTATACTTACTGTTATTATATGAAAATATGCTAAATACATCAGTAGGTATGAATCTTATGTGTTTAATATGAGTATAACGCTTACTATGCGCTAAAAACGCTTAAAAATGCGATTTAGAGCCGTTTCCGGGTTTTTAAAAGAAAGCTGATATTTTTATATTTCCAGAATGCCCAAAATAATTTATTTAACAAATAAAATCAGTAGAAAAAGGTTTGGGGTCAAAAGAATGTATAAAACTCATTTTATGGCTTAAACGGTCAAAACCGGCATTAACCGAATCGACTTAGCGACGTATGATCCGATCAGCCAAAAATTAAATAAAAATCTTCAAAAATCCCAGAATATTAAATAAATATTTCTACTCTTTCACTTTTCCAAAAATCACGTTTTATATCAAAAAGGGCAAAATAGTCAACTTTTAAGCATAATCGGAAACACGCATATGAATCGGTTAAGCATAGACTCAAGATGTAAAAATTCCAGAAAGTTATACATAAATAAAAATAGTTCAAAATATGCTCTAATACAGATCTCAAACATGCATGCACGGATCCGAATCGATAGTCTACGAAAAAGTCGTTTTACAAGACTTTCGGTTCCGATTCGTATTTATACTTAAGATTGTCGAGTTGATTATGATAAAACACATTCTTATATTCATTATAAGTTATTTTTGATGATCAAACTGATTGCATGTCATCTACATTACCATTTATGCTATATTTCGCAAAAACGATTTCTGTTGACTTTTTAAGAACATCTTTGACTCGACAAATAGCATGCTTAGAGTGGGAATCAGAGAATACCCTTTTGAGGGTTTGTTTCCCACATAAATACCAACTTATAAGTGGTTTTAATTTGAGAAATGACAGAGCCAAACTCGTTTAATCGAAAAGTCAAACTATATGAACAACGGTTTGACTTTTAACTAATAATCAAAGCAAGAACGAATTATAAACTGATATGGAAGCTTACAAAGGTCCTAATGAAGCTTAGTTAACACTTAGAGGCTGCCTTGTCGTTCAGAAATGCTCCAGAAGTTGCCTTGAGAGTTTTGCAAGTTGTGGGTGTTCTTGTTACTATCACAAGAACTCAATAAAATGGAGCTTTGATCATAATTTATGGAGAAATCAGATGTTGTAGGAGCCTCACAAGTGTCCAAGACATGCATGCTCATCTATTGGTGAGAAATGGAGGTGATCCCAGCTGTTTTGCACTAAAAATTCGGACCAAACAGCCCCTGATCGCAAAAAGCTGCACCTGGGGTTGCCAAACTTTAATTAAAAATGGCAGCTTTGGTCCCTGTCTTTGCACGCGAGGTTTCGGCTATTTATTTTGACTCGTAAACCCCCAAACTTGGTTTTTAAGAACCTTGGGACATTTACCAACATGGTAATGTCCTCGGATAACTTTGCGCTCACCCGAAAAGCCATGAAATTCGACGTTGACGCTTTTAGCCCCTCAAGTACGGTTTTGGCCATAACTTTCTCATACGATAACGAAACTTCATGAAATTTTTACCACATATTCTAGTGAGTATATTCTAGCATTAAAAAGCTTTGGGGCTGCCAAAAGTTCACTCAGAGGTATAAATTCAACATGTTGACACTTTTAGTCCCTATAGTTTGTAATTCCTCACTTTCGTGCATTTTCCGCTTCGTATGATCCATGATCCATCCGTTTAAGGTTATAAACATTATGTAGGTTTATTATAGAGTCTATTTATCCATTGTTGACACTTTGGACCCTTACGTTCCATAGTTTTCACTGTTTGTCAACTTTAGTCCCTCTAAAGTATGTTTTTACATATTCAAGGCCCATGACACGTGTCAATACATTATTGGACGTAAATTTCCGAGGTGTTACAAGTATATCCCTGGTAGTGAGGGTAGGGCAATGATGGCAGAGATTGTGGAAGAACCGGAATGCTCTATTGAAACAGAAGAAGTCTTGTCTGAAGAGAGTTTGGCTGAACTTGAAGAAGTTGCTGCAGAAGTTTACTACTATCAATCTGAACAGGAGATTATTACTAGTTCTTTCAAATCAATAATGCCTCCTAATATGTTTGAATCTTTTGCAGGTTTCTTCAATGAGCCAACCACAGGATTCTGTCCACGATACGATGAAGAAAAAGAGCCAGTCGAAGAGATAATAGATGTGTCAAAAGAAATGAATGAAGACACTCTAAAAGAAATTGCTGATAAAGCATTGATGGGCAAGCTAAAAGTGGTAGAGACAGAATCTGTCGAAACCGAGTCAGTTGAAAGCGTGTCTGTCGAAACGGTCAAAAAGGAGTCTGACGAGAAATCGGAAAATGAGGAGATCAAATCAGCTAAAAAGTCTGAGTCAGAGTCTAATGGTGTTGGTAAAACAGATATTAAAATTGATCAAGAAGAAAAGGTTAACGAAAAGGTTGATTCGATTTTTGAAATTCCATGCAAAAACTGTTCAAAACCATGCATGGATTGTGTCGCAACCCCCGATCCCTTATTTGTCCCGGGAACGGGCGGATGCGAACTCAGTGGTGGTGGTATCAGGTTTCGTTAATTTGGCAGCGGAATTTACATCAGGACCGTAGTTAGGAAATGTTTATCAGAGTAAAACCACCATAATTGATATTAATAGACACATGGGCAAAACCCAAGTTTCTTATTACAATACATTTATATGGACAAACCCTATTTTATTGAATTTAAAACATTGTTTATTAGGTAACTTTTATAGCCACTTATTTTCCAAGTCGTCAGTGCTCTCGAGCTGGCTTTTTCCCAGTTGGCTTTCACATTGTGTTACCTGAAACATGTTTTAAAAATATTTTGTCAGCGGGAAATACTGGTGAGTGAATCTCAGTTTAATCAAGAAACATTTTATCAATTAACACAATATTGAGAGCGATCATATTGTTTATTTCTACACAATTACTCATTCAGTATTGTCAATCATTGACTTGTGGGTCATATTACACATTGGCTAACTCGTTGTCCAATGGTAACGTACTGTCATTCCAACATACTACTTGCAAGTAATAAATTTTGTATACAAAACCCCATAATACCGGCAGTAATTGAAGAACTACAAAGACTCAATCACTGCTTAATCGCATTGTAAAACATTCAAGGTTTTGTAAAGTATTACAAAAAGGTTAACAAAAAGAGGATAAACTCACATTGCTATCTTAGACTTCTCATAAGGGTTTCCTGGATATAATCCATAATTTATACAAATGTACATTGGTTAGTATCATAACCCTTTGAAAATATTAATGATACCCTCCCCGAGACGGCATTCCAATAACTACGTCGGGCAGAACCACGATAGTTATTACGGAACCCTAAATCAATCGGGCAGCGTACCTATTACGAAATTGGGTTTATAATACTTACAACGGAGCCGAACCTCGCTAATTAGGGGATATAATACCCGCTTATAATTTCTACTACTTCAGAAATTGAGATTGAGAATGAATTATGAGCGACGGAAAATGAAAACTGATACGTTCTATTTATAGTTGTTGAAATCGACTCTCTGGCGGCCCGCGTAAGAGTAGTCATAAGGCTACGCGGCCCGCGTCAACATATGGTCAACGTATAGCTTGTCCCGGTCATCAAGTAGACCCGCCACGATCTCAACACGTGTCGGCCTAGGATGTCTCCGCGTTTAATGATCTCTCGTGGCCCACGTCAATGTAAGCTTAAGCTTACGCGGCCCGCTTGAACTAAAGAAATCAGCGGAGTCTGGTTCCAGCCTTGATACCGCCCACGTGAAAGGTTGGGGTGGGTCTACGCGGCCCACCTCAACTTACTTTTTCTAGTTTTTAATTTATTTTAAATATTATAATGTATTTCGGGCTCGGTTTTCACATACGGGATGTATTTAAAGACATAATGGAACATTTTACAGTATACTAAGGTGTTGGAAATATTATGAGAGTGTTGGTTTTACCGAGGGTTGTTACATTCTCCCCACCTTGTTTTAGAGCTCGTCCTCGAGATCTACTGGAACAAATGCGGATATTTCCTTTGCATTTCTGACTCGAGTTCCCATGTGTACTCAGGTCGTCTTTTGGAGTCCCACTTCACTTTGACTAGAACTAGTCTCTTATGCTTGAGATTCTTGACTTTCCTGTCTTCAATTTGTAGAGGTCTTTCTACAAATTTGAGTTGTTCATTTACCTCTATATCCTTAAGAGGTACTATCAGTGATTCATCAGCTAAACACTTCTTGAGATTAGATACATGAAACACATCATGTATTCCTGCCATTTCCTCTGGCAGTTGTAGCTGATAGGCTATAGATCCTATTCTTCTAATAATCTTAAAAGGTCCAACATACCTGGGACTTAGCTTTCCCCATTTGATGAATCTTACCACTCCTTTCCAGGGAGAGACCTTCAACAATACTTTATCTCCTACTCGAAATTCTAATGGCTTGCGTCAGTTATCAGCATAGCTTTTCTGTCGTCACGTGCTGCTTTTAGTCGTTCCTTGACTTGAATAATCTTGTTAATTGTTTCTTGCACTATCTCAGGTCCAGCTAGTTGCTTTTCCCCAATTTCTGCCCAACAGACTGGGGTTCGACACTTTCTTCCATAAAGTGCTTCGAATGGTGCAGCATTGATACTTGTGTGATAACTATTATTATAAGAAAATTCTATTAAAGGTAAGTGATCATCCCAATTACCTCCAAAATCAATTACACAAGCTCTAAGCATGTCTTCCATTGTCTGAATTGTCCTTTCTCTTTGTCCGTCCGTTTGAGGATGATAAGCTGTACTTAGTTTTAACTTAGTTCCCATTGCCTTTTGGAAACTTGACCAAAAATGAGAGGTAAATCGGCTATCCCTATCAGAAATAATTGATAAAGGCATGCCATGTAAAGAAACAATTTCATTTACATACAATTTAGGTAATTGTTCCATACTAAAAGTTTCTTTCATTGGTAAGAAATGAGCTGACTTGGTTAGCCTATCTACAATTACCCAGATTGTATCATTTCCTTTCTTAGTTTTGGGCAATTTAGTAACAAAATCCATTGTTATTAATTCCCATTTCCACACTGGCATTTCTAATTGCTGTAACAAGCCTGAGGGTTTCTGATGTTCAGCTTTAACTTGTGAGAAAGTTAAACATTTAGAAACATAGGCTGCTATGTCCCTTTTCATTCCAATCCACCAGAAATTTTTCCTTAAATCCTGGTACATTTTATCACTTCCTGGATGCATCGTATATTTAGACTTATGAGCCTCTTCTAGTATACGATGACGTAGGTTTCCTAATTTAGGTATCCACATTCTCTTTTCATGGAATCTCCAAATTCCATCTGTTCCTTGTTCTAATTCTTTTAGCATACCTTTTAATTTTTCATTATCTTCCTTGATTACTGCTTCTTGTGCTTCTCTTATTTGATTATTTAAATCTACTTGTAGATTTAATTTAAGAGAACGTACCCTTTTTGGCTTTTCATGATATTTTCGGCTTAAAGCATCTGCCACTACATTTGCTCTTCCTTCATGATACTGGATATCACAATCATAATCACTAAGCAATTCCATCCAACGTCTTTGTCTCATATTCAACTCCTTTTGCCCAAAAACATACCTTAAACTTTTGTGATCACTGAATATGGTAAACTTATTACCATAAAGGTAATGTCTCCAAATCTTAAGGGCAAAAATTATAGCTCCTAATTCTAAATCATGGGTGGAATAATTTTCTTCATGACTCTTAAGTTGTCTGGATGCGTAGGCTATAACCTTCTGTCATTGCATCAATACACATACATAGCCTAATTTTAGAAGCATCACAATAGACTACAAAGTCTTCAGCTCCTTCTGGTAATGCTAATATGGGTGTATGAGTTAATCTTTGCTTAAGAATTCTAAATGCTTCTTCTTGTTTTAATCCCCATTCAAACTTAACAGATTTACAGGTTAACTTAGTTAAAGGAATGGCTATTCTAGAAAAATCTTGAATAAATCTTCTATAATAACCGGCCAATTCTAAGAAACTTCTAACCTCGGTTGATGATTCAAGGGTTTTCCATTTAGTAATGGCCTCAATTTTTGTTGGATCTACATGAATTCCTTCATGGTTAACTAGGTGTCCAAGGAATTGTACCTGTTCTAACCAAAACTCGCACTTAGAAAACTTAGCATAAAGTTTTTCCTTTCTTAATAGACTTAAAAATGCGTGCAAATGTTTTGCATGATCCTCTTTATTCTTAGAGTAAATTAGAATATCATCTATAAATATAATTATGAATTTATCCAAATATGGCTTACATATTCGGTTCATCATGTCCATAAATGCAGTTGGGGCATTGGTTAAAACAAATGGCATGACAGTAAATTCATAATGACCATACCTTGTTCTAAATGCAGTCTTAGGAATGTCCTCTTCCTGTACCTTTAATTGATGATATCCTGACCTAAATCGATTTTAGAGAAAAATCGAGCTCCTTGCTGTTGATCAAACAGATCATCGATTCTCGGTAATGGGTACCGATTCTTAATCGTAACCTTGTTTAATTCACGGTAGTTAATGCACATACGCATTGATCCGTCCTTCTTTTTAACAAATAAGATGGGTGCTTCCCATGGCGACGAACTGGGTTGTATAAATCCTTTCTCCAACAATTCATCTAATTGTTTCTTCAGCTCCTGCATTTCGGCGGGTGCCAAACGGTAAGGTGCTTTGGCAATTGGTGCTGTTCCTGGTAGCAGGTGAATTCTGAATTCAATTTCTCTGTTTGGAGGTAGTCCTGGTAATTCTTCTGGAAAGACATCTGAAAATTGAGATACTACTGGAATATCTTTTAGTTCTTTTCCTTTAGTGTTAGTGATTACGGAAATCAAATACACTATAGAACCTTTTCTTATACAACTTGCAGTTTTCATCACAGAGATGAATTTTGTGGATCTAGATGACTTATTTCCTTTAATTGTGATTGTTTTACCTTTTGGTGAATTTACTTGTATTAACTTTTGATCACATAATATACTGGCCTTATTAGCTATCAACCAATCCATTCCTAAAACAACATCAAATTCTGCCAGATTCATGGGATATAGATTTGCTATAAATTTCTGATTTAAAATTTCTATTCTTGTTCCCTGCAAGATTTCAGAAATCCTAACGGTTTCTCCATTGGCTATATCTACTAAGCATTCTTGTGGTAGTTTAGTTAATGACTGATTTAGAAATTTGCAAAATGATGTATTAATAAAACTTTGGTTTGCACCAGAGTCAAATAATACTTTAGCAAAAACATCATTAACTAAAAACGTACCAGCTATGACATCTGGAATGATCTTGGCTTCATCTGCAGTCAGAACAAATGCTCTAGTATTTTTGGTATTCTTGTTGTCTGGAGCTGGAGCTAATTTTGGGCAATTAGGCTTGATATGGCCTTGACCTCCACAGTTGTAGCATATCCTGTTGTTTTTCTTCCTGCAGTCTTCTTCCTTGTGTCCCGATATTTTGCAAAAGTTACAGTATATAGAACATCTTCCTGAATGCTTTCTTTTGCAATTCCTACAGTAAGGTGTAGAGGTAGAACCTATATTTTTGCCACGATTAAAATTTCCAGAACGAAATTCTTGTGTGAGCTTTTGGGTTAGGTTCCTTCTTTGATCCTCTTCTCGGGTACGGACTAATTCATCTGTCAAGGTATTGGCTAGTTCTACAACTTCTTCTATGGTTTGAGGTCTAGCTGCCTTGACTACGTGTCTTATTTCCCCAATTAATCCCCAAATATAACGGGAAATTAACACTGTTTCCGATGAAGTAAGGGTTGGCACTATTCTAGCGTATTTAAAGAATATCTTAGTATATCCCTTACTATCCACACCAGTCATCCTAAGGTTTAGGAATTTGTTTGCTATCTGTTCTTTTTCATTGGGTGGGCAGAATTTCCTTTCTACCTTGTTCTTAAATTCCTCCCATTCCATATTGTAAGTTCTATCACTTCCTCTTGTCTGGAGGATAGTGTTCCACCATTCTAGCGCTGAATTCTTAAATAGATTAGAAGCAAACAATATCTTATCTTCTTCAGCACACTTACTTATCCTTAAGACTGCCTTAGTCTTCTCTATCCAGCGTAGGGTTGCAATGGCCCCTTCGTTGCCCGAGAATTCCATTGGTTTACAAGACCAGAATTCTTTATAAGATCAACCGTAAGGCACGGTTCTTCTTCTTTTGGGAATAGGCATTTGAAGTATAGGTCCATTGTTTATGCTGTTTTCCGGTTCAATTGGTCGCTTACTGCTATGTTTACTTTTATTATTCAGTTCTTGAGTAGTTTGAATAATAAATGGCATGGCATCTATGATTCCTTGTGCTACTATATGTTGAACGACTCTATTATCCATTTGGTTTTCGTTGTTATGGATGCTCGGATTCTCGTTAACCACGTTAATGTTACTCTGGTTATCATTATTCAGATTTCCTTGATTTCCTTCGTCGGCCATCTGAATTTTAAACATTTATCCCATATTAATATCACAAGATAATAAGTAATATAGTTAATCATATGACATGCAATTTAACCAAAAGCGTCGATCATTGCGACTTGTACTCTATTTTCATATACTATGCGTCTATTACACACTAGCACTGAAAATAAAGATTACAATACCAACAGAAAGAAAATTACACTAATAGTACTATGCATCCGTATACACAAAATTTTATTTTATTTTTATTATTATTATTACTACCATTTCACCATCTTATTCAAGGATATGGATTCATCCAGAAATTCATATTGCGTTCATCGTATTTCCATACGAGACGCTCTCCCACCTGACGCATTCTCTCACTGCTTTCTAAAATTTCTTCCCCGAAAGTCCTAAGTTCTTGGACGTTTTCTGCACTCATTGGGGGTGCAGGTTCTAGGACTGGGTTTGGAATCTGGGGTGCGGGTTTCTGATATGGGGGTAAAAGTGCCTGAAATCGGTAAGGATCTTCTAAGATTTCCCTGATGTAGTTATCATGGTAATAAGGATCTAAAGGGTCCATACCTGAATAGGCTCCTATAGGTGTGTCTTCAGGGATAGAGTAACGTTGCACATAGTCTCTATTTTCGTCCCACCAGGGGTCGTAATTTGGGTCTAGAGGCTTTGGTGCAGGTACCCTAGGGATTTCTTCTGGGTTAAAGTCATGCATCTCTACTTGGTTTTCAGGGTTTTCTATCTCCATGGGTTGTTCTGGGATTTGGGGTTGTGGGGCTACTAGTTGTTCCAGACTCGGGTCAGCAGCAGTTGTAGCTAAGAAATGGAAATTAGCTAGGCTTCTATTAAGCATATCTTGTGTATGGGCATCTGTTTTTCGCTTAGCAGCTGCTAAAACTCTTTGCTGTTGCAACTTTCGCATTCTTTTCCTACGAGCAAAAGCTTCCTTACTGAACCATCCTCTCCTTTTGTGAGGGAATGGCTCTTCCAATTGAGCTTTAAAAGTAAACATTCCTTCTTCCTGATCAGCAGTATACCCTGAGAGGGCATGTTGTGAAGAGGTACCTTCACTCTTAGGGGAATCAGACAACTGACGATTCATATCTGAGGGTTCTTGATCACTCATACTGTAAACTAACAGATAGTCAAATAACACATAACAAATAAATACAGTTATGCACGTATTTCCGTAATTTATTTCCTAACATAAAATTTAGAATTTAAGTGTCAGCAGAACACTTCTTTGGCTCAGACCAGTGGCTAGGCTTTGATACCAACTTCTGTCGCAACCCCCGATCCCTTATCTGTCCCGGGAACTGGCGGACGCGAACTCAGTGGTGGTGGTATCAGGTTTCGTTAATTTGGCAGCGGAATTTACATCAGGACCGTAGTTAGGAAATGTTTATCAGAGTAAAACCACCATAATTGATATTAATAGACACATGAGCAAAACCCAAGTTTCTTATTATAATACATTTATAGGGACAAACCCTATTTTATTGAATTTAAAACATCGTTTATTAGGTAACTTTTATAGCCACTTATTTTCCAAGCCGTCAGTGCTCTCGAGCTGGCTTTTTCATAGTCGGCTTTCACATTGTGTTACCTGAAACACGTTTTAAAAATAATTTGTCAGCGGAAAATACTGGTGAGTGAATCCCAGTTTAATCAAGAAACATTTTATCAATTAACACAGTATTGAGAGCGATCATATTGTTTATTTCTACACAATTACTCATTATGTATTGTCAATCCTTGACTTGTTGGTCATATTACACATTGGCTAACTCGTTGTCCAATGGTAACGTACTGTCATTCCGACTTACTACTTGCAAGTAATAAATTTTGTATACAAAACCCCATAATACCGGCAGTAATTGAAGAACTACAAAGACTCAATCACTGCTTAATCGCATTGTAAAACATTTAAGGTTTTGTAAAGTATTACAAAAAGGTTAACAAAAAGAGGATAAACTCACATTGCTATCTAAGACTTCTCGTAAGGGTTTCCTGTATATAATCTATGATTTATACAAATGTACATTGGTTAGTATCATAACCCTTTGAAAATATTAATGATACCCTCCCCGAGACGGCATTCCAATAACTACGTCGGGCAGAACCACGACAGTTATTACGGAACCCTAAATCAATCGGCCAGCGTAACTATTACGAAATTGGGGTTATAATACTTACAACGGAGCAGAACCTCGCTAATTAGGGGATATAATACCCGCTTATAATTTCTACTACTTCAGAAATTGAGATTGAGAATGAATTGTGAGCGACGGAAAACGTGTAGGACCGTGTTTCGTGACCGAAACCGTGATTCGTGTGAGATCGGTTCAAGACGGGAGAGATTAGACATGATAAACAAACAACTTTGTATTAATCCGGTAGTAAAACATTACAAATCGGCCCGATTACATGATAACCGAACTAATACCAAAGAAGTATACATCCGGGGAGAGACCAAGTGGTGATCTCTCCCGGTGAGGTCTCAAACCTCCTAAAATCTCCAAGTGTTGCAAATGACAAGGGTTTTCTATTTATAGTCACACCCCTTGTCTTGCAAACACACACGGTCAACCGAATAACCCTCTCGTTTGACCACTTCAAACGAGCGGGTCTATACACGTTCGATAGACCGTTTCACTAACTATTACAAATTCAGCGTAAAATAAAACTAATCTATTCGACAAGCATCGGACACAAAATCTGCATCAACAAATTCCCCCTTGTCCGTTGCTGTCGAATGCTGAAAATGCAACTGCAATCGATCTTCAGTCAAGTATTCATCTCTCTGTGTTAACAAATTCCCCCTTGACCGATGATCCAGGTAAGTAGTATCTTGACGCTCCTTGTAAAATATTTCCCCCTTAAAGTACGCGTATCCGTGTTGGGTGTTGTGCAATTTCCTCAATTGACCGATCTTCCGCTGATCTTCCAATACTCCAACCGGCATTTGATAAGGGTTCCAATCTTTAAGAACTGCATCAAGTCTTGATCTTGTCATAAGAACTCTATTTCATACAAGCATACTACATTGATAGAGATTTCTGGTGAACTGTCTTCTGTAAACCGTCTTTGTGGAATCGACCAAGTAATGCACTTTAATCTTCAGCATCAACACTCAGGAAAGTCAGCTAGACCAAGTGTATCCCTTGCAAGCTCAACCAGCATGCTTAGTTGAACTACATCCAGATCTCATTGTCTCGCCTTTGTGAAGTTGACCACGTAATGCACTACGGATCTTCAGCATCAGTACTCAGGAAGTCAGCTTGACCAAGTACATCGTTTGCAAACTCAACGAATTGAGTTACCCCCAGATCCCTGTAAAATCCCAAGGAAACATCAAACCCAAAACCGAATCCTGCAGGTCTTCAGTCTTGAATTATCAGCTTTCATAAAGATTCCCCAGGTCTTCAGTGAACAGCGCTTTTGTAACTACTGTAGACTTTAGAAACCTGTATTTTTCCGTGCAAAACCCTTCACGCTGGCTGGAGAATTAATTAAAATCCTCAAATATGTGTCTGTGCAAAACATTCCACGCCGAACCGTTAGTATCACCAGAAAATCACAAACTCTACCACCTGTGATTGCGTTTAGAAATTTACCGAAGAAATTCAACATACGAAATTTTTATTCTCCCTATTTCTTTGGTAAGATTTCTAAACCTTAACAGATTCTCTCCACTTCAAAGAAACTGTCGTCAAATGTTCATCAATTCCCTCCACTGAGCGGAACTGTCGTCAACTTTACTGAATGTTCTCGGTTTCGAAAAATCACGAAAACGACTTTCTTCTTTGCATATTCTAGTTGAATAAGAACGTCCCCTGGTACCCCGTAGGATCCGACTTGTATCCCTCCAAAGACTTTGTGAACTCGTTAGGACCGGTATTGACATTCTAGGTTCATTCATTCGTTACCAAATGCGAGAATATGACAATAAACAAACAGATTTCTTCGTTGCATATTCTAGTTGATAAGGAAATTTCGCCTAGTACCCCGTAGGATCCGACTTGTATCCCTCCAAAGACTTTGTGAACTCGTTAGGACCGGTATTGACGTTCCAGGTTCATACGTTCGTTTTCAAATGCGAGAATATGACAATAAACAAAATGCTTTCGAACATTTACGAATAACCGATAACAATCATAAACATTGACGTGCGGAAGTGAACATACCGTTCCGTTTTTGGCCCATAATAGTCGCGTCACCATTTTTGACATTTGCATCGGTAACCGTGACTACCCCACATTTTTCAAGATATCATCATCTTTTGTTTTCATCATGCCACATCATCCCGCTTGCTCCCGAACCCGTACAAATTTCGACGTTGAAATTTAGAAAAGCGGTTCAAATCAATTTTGCGAATACCCGACCCCTATTTTCAAATCACTTGGAATTCTTTTGCCCATATAATAAACTGATCCATGTGTAGCCCATAATTCCAATCCAAATCCATGAATTAAAAATTTAACTAATTGATTTTTTTTTTTTAAATCAAATAAGTTCATTTCGGTCAACTAATGAATTTTTGCTCAAACCATTTAATATATTCAGACCACATGCATCATGGATTTTACCAATCCCATGTGCACAAACCTGCAACATTTGGCTGACCCATCATATAGTCCTCGTAGGCCCACTATTAGATTTAACTTAAGCCCATCGAAATCCTGGCCCATCCTATCTCTTTTGTCTGACCAACAACAAACACAACCCTACGTACATACTCAGCCGCTATTGTCTTTCTTCTCCAGTTCTCCTTCTTCGATACCCAGACAAGCAAGAAACCAGAGATTTCTTTATATTTTTGGTCTTCTTCTTCTTTGCAATACAGAACTTACAATCGATTCCACCTTCAAAAACCACTTCACCAGAAAACTTAATCTAAAGCCAGCCGACAACCTCTTCTTGTTCAATCGAATAATCAGCAGCAACATTTATTCAGCCGACAACTACATTCAGACTAGACAAACCCTTTCTTCTTCAAAACACAAAAATCCACACCTTCAAAAATCAATTTACTTTCAATTCCATTTGTTTGTTTGTTAGTTTTGGCCGGAGTTGGTACGGACGGTGGAGGTAGGGTGGCTTGCGGTGGCAGGGGTCAATCTTCCTTCTTCGATGAACAATCAGCAGCCGATACCCCCAAAAATTACTCTCTTTCTCTTCGATACAAACAAGCAGCAGAACAGAATCCATCTTCTTCTGTTTCTGCGATACCCAGCAACATCAGCCGTCATCTTCTTCCTCTTCAATTCGATACACAGACCCTTCTTCTTCTTCGATACATCTGGTATCTCTCGAGGATCATCTTTCGAAGGATCGAAGGATCATCTTTCGAAACACACATCCAGAATTTCGAAGGATCAGCTACGAAGGATTATCTTTCGAAGTTGTTGAAGGTTCCCACAAAATATCTGGTAACTTTCGATCCAGATCTGGATCCTTCGACCCAAAGAACATCCTTCGACCACCTTTTTCATCTTTCGGGATATGAAGCCGCCAAGAACATCAAGAACACAGACTCTGTTTAATTTGCAGATTTGACAAAAACTTTGTATATTTGATTTTTGATGATGATAACTTGATTATATAGGTGAAAAACATAAAACCGAACACTTGTTTCAGCACAGATCTGAATATTCGGGTCCAGATCTGAGTTTTTCTCATTTTTACCCAACTTTTCTTCTTGAACAAAAATCACTAAAATCACAGATCTAGAGCACATGTGACTTAGTAAACGGTTAGATTTACTAAATCGGGCACCATGGCTCTGATACCAATTGTAGGACCGAGTTTCATGACCGAAACCGTGATTCGTGTGAGATCGGTTCAAGACGGGAGAGATTAGACATGATAAACAAACAACTTTGTATTAATCCGGTAGTAAAACATTACAAATCGGCCCGATTACATGATAACCGAACTAATACCAAAGAAGTATACATCCGGGGAGAGACCAAGTGGTGATCTCTCCCGGTGAGGTCTCAAACCTCCTAAAATCTCCCCATGTTGCAAATGGCAAGGGTTTTCTATTTATAGTCACACCCCTTGTCTTGCAAACACACATGGTCAAACAAATAACCCTCTCATTTGACCACTTCAAACGAGCGGGTCAATACACGTTCGTTTGACCGTTTCACTAACTATTACAAATTCAGCGTAAAATAAAACTAATCTATTCGACAAGCATCGGACACAAAATCTGCATCAACAAAACGAAAACTGATACGTTCTATTTATAGTTGCTGAAATCGACTCTCAGGCGGCCCGCGTAAGAGTAGTCATAAGGCTACGCGGCCCGCGTCAACATATGGTCAACGTATAGCTTGTCCCGGTCATCAAGTAGACCCGCCACGATGTCAACACGTGTCGGCCTAGGATGTCTCCGCGTTTAATGATCTCTCACGGATCGGACACAAAATCTGCATCAACAAAACGAAAACTGATACGTTCTATTTATAGTTGCTGAAATCGACTCTCAGGCGGCCCGCGTAAGAGTAGTCATAAGGCTACGCGGCCCGCGTCAACATATGGTCAACGTATAGCTTGTCCCGGTCATCAAGTAGACCCGCCACGATGTCAACACGTGTCGGCCTAGGATGTCTCCGCGTTTAATGATCTCTCACGGACCGCATCAATGTAAGCTTAAGCTTACGCGGCCCGCTTGAACTAAAGAAATCAGCGGAGTCTGGTTCCAGCCTTGATACCGCCCGCGTGAAAGGTTGGGGTGGGTCTACGCGGCCCGCCTCAACTTACTTTTTCTTGTTTTTAATTTATTTTAAATATTATAATGTATTTCGGGCTCGGTTTTCACATACAGGATGTATTTAAAGACATAATGAAACATTTTACAGTATACTAAGGTGTCGGAAATATTATGAGAGTGTTGGTTTTACCAAGGGTTGTTACAGATTGTCTTGAAAAAGACAAGCAATTTCAAGAATTGAAGAAATTTACTAATGAAGTAAAATTTGATCTCAGTGAGATAAAAGAAGCATATGACACTTTAGCACGATCAATCAAGATGATTAAAACAGAAATTTGTGAAAATGATAAAGCTACGAAATTGCTAAAATCTACTGTCATGGATAAACAGATGGAAATTAACATCCATGTAGACACAATTGCTTCTTTGAAAAAAGAACTTGGTTTAATGAGAATTGAAACTGAAAAGGTTGATAAGAAACTGATGAGTTATGATGCTTCATCATATGTTATTGATCAAATTCTTCCGAAACAACCTAATGCAAAATCTGTCTTTAAAAATGTTCCACCCCCAATGTGGAATCATTACACTCAAAAGTATCCAGATGGGGTGGAATCTGCATTGAATCTCAAATTGAGAACCATTGAGAATGAGTTGTCTGAGAGCATTGATGTTACATTTTCTCCATCCGACACTGATAATGAGTCACAGGTGATAAAAACCGTTGTTGACCAAGTGTTAGATGAAGAAAGTGACAACTCGGAGTTTGTTACTGTGAAAACTCATTTTGAAAACTCCATTTCTGATTCTGAAGAAGATGGCAACTTCTTAGACAAGTTTATACCAAAATCAGAAAAGGTTGTGAATGATGATTCAATCATTGTGGTTTACACAATGACCGGAACTGACAAACTCTATTCTGACTTTGAGTATCCAATTCAAAATGCCAGATTGGAAAATGTTGAGAAAGTGTTTAAACTAGTTGAAATTGATATTTTTGAGGTTAACAATAAAGAGTTTCTTTCAAAACCTAAAAAATCTTTTGTGAAACAACAACCGAACAACCCTGGGAAAAAGGATTGGGTGGGTAAAAAAGGGTCTAACCAAAGAAATGGTAACATCTTTAAAAACAAAGGTATTGGTTTTGAAAAGAAGATGGCTAAGAATGTTAAGCCAAAAGAAAAGATGAGTGATGTTTTTGTTGCTGGTCCTAGTGTTGACGCTAAAAAGGATTATATCTTCAGTAAAAAAGCCATTGATGATTTCAATGCAGCGAAAAAGTTGAGAGAAGAGACCTACAAATCAACTTTTGTACCGCTGCAATGAGATTGGTCATTTGGCGAAACAATGCACCAAAAAGATTGAAAAACCTATTTTCAAAAAAGCATTTTTGCAAAAGCCAAAACAAAAAGTTTCAACTGATGAAAAGGGCAAAACACCTATGATTTCCCCGTTCGATATTTGAAAAGAGGTGAATCTTTGAAGTCCGAAGAAAAACCGAAATCAACATTTGAGATTGGTGAATCTTCGAAAACTCAAAAGACTTCAAAGATTTATCCAAAGACAAAAATTTTTGAAAACCAATCATGGGTGGCAAAACCAAAACAGTCAGTTGAAGAAAAGAAGATGGAACATGAGCTAAAATCTGAATCAAAAGTTTGTACAAATGATGTTAAGAAACTGGAATTTGAACTAGATAAGTTACTTGAAGAATTTCCACCAATTAAGGAAGAAAATTTTAAATCAAAGCCGAAACCTGAAATTCCAAATGTTATCTTCAACATTCCGAAAGTTGATGTGTCATGTGATCTAGTGTTTGGTAGTGTTCCAAAGATAAAGAAATCATGGGCTTCATTGTTTGAATGAATTTCTTTGTTGTATGCAGGGGCTTCCGAGGTCAATAATTTCAAAATGGATCATGGACAACGGAGCTTCAAGGCATATGACAGGAATGCTGGCTCTACTCTACGACGTTAAATCAATCAACGGTGGTTATGTTGGATTTGCAGGGAATCAGGGTGGCAGAATAGTTGGTGAAGGAACTCTAACAAATGAGTTGTGTCGTTTAAAAAAGTGAACTATATCATAGAACTTGAAAACAATCTGTTGAGCATATCACAGATCTGTGACAAGTCATTTACAGTACACTTTACTAAAAATGAATGTTTAATCATAAAACCTGGTTTTAAAATTCCTGAGGACATAGTGTTGATGTGAGGTCCATGAGAAAATGATTTGTATGTTCTCGATATGAGTGTCGCAACAACAACAGATTGTCAGAAACAATGTTTTGTGACAAAAACGAAAGCGACTAAAAAAGAGTCGAGAATGTGGCATCGAAAGATGGGTCACATTCATGTCAGAAAAATGAACTTTCTTGTGCACAATGATCTTGTAGAAGGAGTAAATCTGAAAAATTTTCATTTAAATGATGATTGTGTAGAGTGCAAGAAAGGAAAACAGACGAAGAAGACACATCCACAGAAGTTGCTGAATTCAATCAGAGTACCGCTCGAGAGGCTACACATGGATCTTTTTGGACCAGTCAATGTGAAGAGCGTGAGTGGAGATTTGTATTGTCTGCTAGTCACCGAAGATTTTACTAGATTCTCATGGGTGATGTGTATTGAAAGCAAAGACCAAATGTTTGATTCGATAATGGCGTTGTTCAAAAAGATGGAAACGCTGTACAAATTGCCGATCAGAAGAATACGAAGCGATAATGGAACGGAGTTTAAAAACAATCGGATGCTCAATTTTTGCAATGAGAAAGGAATTCTTCATGAATTCAGTGCACCATACACTCCACAACAAAATGGTGTAGCTGAACGAAAGAATCGCACCTTGATTGAAACAGCTCGAACGATGCTCGCCGATTCCAAGCTGCCGATATTTTTCTGGAGTGAAGCAGTTGAAGCAGCGTGCTATACATTGAATCGCGTTCTCACAGTAAAGAAATACAAGAAAATGTGTTTTGAACTTCTTCATCGTTACAAACCAAATTTGAAGTTTTTAGAACCGTTTGGATCGCCTTGTACTTTCATTGATTCAGATGGTAAGTTTGGTGCTAAAAGTAATGATGGTTTCTTTGTAGGTTATGCGATTCCGCTGAAGAGAGTGTTCGTACCGTGCCTGGGGAAGATAATACAAGTTCAGCATGTTGATTGTCAGAAGCATACTGCTCCACCACAACTTCCCGGACAAAGATTCCTGTTCGATTACGACAAACTCTGGGAGTCTTTCCAACTGCCGACTGAGCCTAGTGAAGAGGAACTAGCTTACTTATACCAGCCTCAACAATCTATGTCACAAGATCAGGTGCCAAGACCGTTGGTAGTTTCTCAGCCCGACATGGGTTCAAGCAACCCTACAAGTGGTACAAACGATCACGAGGCTGGTCCAAGTGGAACGACACATGAACCCCCAGAGGAACCAGCTCCAACGTTTGATAATTCTGACGACTCAGAATCGGAAGACGGTCCGACTTTTGACGAGGAACCAAATGTTGCAACAACAAAAGCTGAGGATCACACCGGTGATCAAGACATTACGAACTTGCAATCGGAAGTGAGCATGCCTGACACTGCTATGCCAAGAACTTTGTCATATCATCCTTCAGAGCAGATTATTGGTGATCTTCAGAGCGGAATAAAAACGCGGGATCAGATCAACAGAGGTCTTACACGTTTTTATACATCTGTTGCTCCTTTACAGGAAGAGTTCTCACTTAAGTGTTTCATTTCGCAGGTTGAACCCAAGACGTATAAAGAAGCTTTAACTGAAGAAAGCTGGGTGAATGCTATGCAGGAAGAGCTGCAGCAGTTTGAGAAGCTGGGAGTTTGGAGATTAGTAGATGATGCGCGTTTAAGTGTTATATATATTAGGTGTATATTTTAAGCCCTTTTTAACACTTATTTTAGCCAAGTTTTAAATTTATAAAACACGATATTTCACTAACACTAAACACACATATGGGCAAGTGCACCCATCGTTGAGTGTAGTATAGCGTTGGTAAGATACCGAGGTCGTCCAAGGACACAAGAGCTTTTAGTACCGGTTTATCCTCAACGTCTAATCAAAATAAAAGTTTAGAAAAATGTTTAAAACTAGGAAAAATAAAAACTAACTAAAATGCTGAAAATAAAAATAAAAGAAAAACAGATAGACAAGATGAATCACTTGGTTCCGACTCGTATCTAGTATAACCTTTGATTATTTCCGCACTTTTGCACATAATTAAGAGATTATCTTAGTTATTGTAGTAGGCCCCTCTTTTGAAGGTGACGTTACCCTCACCCCAGTAGTTTGAGTCAGCAAGGATACAATCCTAAAAGGGTGGATTATTGAAAGATAATGAATTAAGTTATTAATGCAGTATTGTGGTAGGCCCCGCTTTTGGCGGTGATGTTACCCTCGGCTAAGTAGTCTGAGTCAGCAGGGATACAGTCCTAAGTAGCCGGGTTATAGTATTAATAGTAGTTAACTTATGAGGGGAACAAAGAGTTTGGACCCCCGCCATCCAATACCGTGAAGCATTGAAGGAGATCCTACTAAATTTGACCCAGGTCCATTGCAGGACCTCTAAACGCTGAACAATGGCAAGACCTTTACCAAACCGTTCCCTTAACCCCCGACCAGGTAGCCAACATACCTCCATATAGACCGTGGAGATATGAATGGTGAAAATCCTTTATTTTATATAGACAGTAAAATAATGCCAAGACACCACGGACAAACGATAAGGAAAGATCACCTTCAACATAAGTAACTAGTTATTAAAGTCATTAATACAAAACCAAATAAAAAGTGCAAAAGATTAGAAATAAAAAGTATTATACTAGACACTTTGTCTTCACCAAGTGATGTAAGAGACTTAGGCAAACATGGCCTTGATTGTCAAGAACTCTTACGATCAATCTTGGATCCCGAGACGACTCACACACTCTACGATGGAAAATGGATGATGGTGGTGGATGATGGTGTTGTGATGGTGGTGGGTGGTGGATGAGGTGTGAGAGAGGTGGTGTGCCAAGGGATGAGATGAAATGATTCCAAGCACTCCTATTTATAGGCTGAACAGAGAGCTGGGCACGGCCCCGTGTCCGCTGGACACGGCCCCGTGCCTGTCTGACATTCTCTCTCCTCATTAATTGTAATTCGCAATTACAATAAATGCGCCTGCTGTAATTTCGACACGCCCCCGTGTCCGCTGAGCACGGCCCGTGGTGGGCAATAGAAGCTTCTATAGATTTGTCTTTTCTGCTGCTTCTTGGGCACGGCCCCGTGCTGGCTGAGCACGGGGCGTGTTCAGTCTTCTGACTTCTCTAATTTGCTTTGGAAGGTGCCGTTGAGGGGTCGGGCAGTCCACTAATGTTCCTTTCCTTGTATTTATGTTGGATTTAGCTGTCTTTTTGCTTCTTTTGCGTTTTTGAGCTCATTTAAAAATTTGAAAATACAAAAGGAAGACAAAAACACTCTTTTTCCAATATTAGTACTTAAAAGGGGTTAGTTTTATGCCTTGTTTGATGTAAGTTATATGTTGCATTTTGCACACATCAAATACCCCCACACTTGAACTTTTGCATTTTGCACACATCAAATACCCCCACACTTGAAATTTATATGTCCTCAGGCAAAACTCTTTAATATGTGGCTTACACTCCCAAATGGAATAGGTAGAAGAGAAGGTTTTTGGGCTTGTCATAGAGTGTCGGGATGTCCAAGATCTTTTTGGGTTTATTTTTTTTATTTACAATCCTATTCGTAATGATTTATTTAGAACGTTTCATAGGAGAAACTATTTAATTGGGCATAACATGCCTTTTTAAAATTCCATTTATATACAAGCTCACATACCTCACGGGAGAAATCACTCACACTCGGCCAAAGGTGTATTTTTAGTGAATCACTCGAGAGCGGCATGGAACTTATTCCTACCATAGGCTTGCCAAGCAATCAATCCTCCTCCTTTTTAACTTTTATACCATTGTAAATATCAAGAGGACTTTGTGGGTTAAGGGTTAGGCTTGGGTTAAAGGTATGTGGTTGGGAAAGTGGTTAGTGGTTAGTAGAAAAAGGGCGAAAAGGCGTAACAAGTGTCGGTTTTCGTAAGATTTTCTATTTTTGCAACTTTTTATTTTGATGAAGCTTTTATTCAAACAAGGTTATTTTTGATAAACTTGTTTGTTTATTTTCTTTTTGCTTCATCATCAACACAAATTTTTTTTTTTTTTTGATCATACGAAAAACCGAACTTGTTACTAAAACAAAGGGTTAAAATGAAAAAGGTTTTGGTGGGTAAAAGGGTTTTTGGTTTGGATGATGAAATGAAAAGGTTTAGGCTCAAAGGGGCTAACTAGGGGGATTTTTGGGTAGGTGGTAAAAGAAAAAGAAAAATAATGGTGTAGAAATAAAAAGGGGTAGTCCTAATGCCTCCATCATTTACTTACTCGGGTTTAAGTTGATAAGGACCGGGAATGTATCGTCATGGCAAGTTCTAGAGTTGTAAGAACCAAGCGGCTATTCACACAAGAAACGAAAAATGAGCATTTAGTCTAATGATATGTAATTTTATGCTCAACAAAGGCTCAAAACTCACTTTTTGTGGGAATGGGTTTTTATGTGATCAAGTATATATAATCAAATTTTAACTAAGTTTGTCATGCCTTTTCATAATTTTCTTATGTTGGTTCTTTTTATCACTACGCTATCGGTTGTAAATTTGTAAAAAATATAACCTTTTTGAGAACTTGAATTTCCCGAGTTAAACCTAGACAAGTAAGAAAAAATGAAATTTTTGAAAAAATTTGGGGTGATTAGCGGTTCGAATAGAGTTTTGTGTAAGGCTTGTATTTAGGACTTGCAAAATTCAAGGTTTTAGCATTCCCCCCCCCCCCACACTTAAATTACACATTGTCCTCAATGTGTCCCAAAAATAAATTTTTAGGTTGATTAGATGTGTAAAATAGTGTTTAAAAAGCAAAAATTTGTGTTACTGGTAGTCTGGGCACGGCCCCGTGTCCACTGGACACGACCCCGTGACGAACTGCCAGTAACAAGAACTTACAGAAGGTGGACACGGCCCCGTGTCCACTGGACACGGCCACGTGTCTGACAAAAATCTGCAGAACAGAAGCCAAACAGCAGGTCTGGGAGGTGAGCACGGGGGCGTGTTGGCTGGACACGTCCCCGTGTGGACAGTCTGAAAGCCTAAAAAACAGGTTTCTTCCTCCGGTTTTTCCATCCTGGCCCTATAAGTGCTGAGGTTTAGCATCCCAAGCCTTGGTTTGTACCTGTTTCATCACTTAATACCACACCAAACAACACAAACATCCTAATTTACCATAGTTAATTGTTCAAAGCATAAAGTAAAAAAAAACTAAAACGGAAAATAAAAGTGTTGCAAGGAAAGTAAATTGTTAAACTTCTGGCACGCAGGCCACCAATTGTTCGATAGATAAAGGGACTTAAACCTGTGGGCTCGCCATCAACCCGCTCCTGCTCCTCCAAACCCTCTACTCCATATCCTCATCGCTATCATCACCTCCATCCCCATGCCCCGCCATGTACTCCGGGATGCTGCCGATATCGTCTTGTATATCGTTGATGTTGCGTTCAATAGCTCCGACCCGGTGGTAAGTATTGTTGGCGAGGTTGTATGCGTTCCTGGTACACATGAGGTTTTCCTGCATAAGATCATATAAGCTTTGAAAATTAGGAAAACCGCCTCCTTGTGAGGAGGATTGACCCGGATCACCATGAGGTGGATACTGGTGGTGGGGAGGTGGTGCGTGAAGAACTAGGGCCTCCTGTGGGTTCCATGCATAGCCTTGCGTTCTTTGGAAACTCACTGTTCCGTCTTCCGCCTCATAAAGTAAGTTCATGGCTCGGCAAATGTGGTAGTCAACTCGTCCCGACCATGGGCTTCTTTCAAAGGACCTTGGAATTTGCGTGTAATGCTTGAAAAGACGGTACACCCATCCCCCGAAGAAGATAGGCGTTGGAGCGCGAGCAAGGCGGTTGAGATTCATGTTTCGTAATAGGAGATACGGAACATCGAGATGCTTTTGGTTGTGGATACAGTGGAGGACAACCAAATCTTTCAACCCTACAACACCGCTACTTTCGTGACGTTGGTTTAGAGAGTAGGTGAGGATCCTGTGAATGTAGCGATAGAGCGGATCCCTTAGCTTCGTACTCTTGGTGCTGCGAGGGTCGTAGATTCCTTCACCGATTTGAGCCCATGCGGCTTGTTTTCCATCCAAGTCTTGTAATCCCCCGGTATTCTCTTCGTTTCCCGATTCCTCTTCTTGGTATAGCCCTATTATGGCTCCAAACTGTGCCATGGAGATCGAGTACATTGTCCCTCCACACCGAAATACAACCCCTTCATTGTCGAATGGGTCACACCTTGAATTGAAGTTGAAGGTACTGTAGAACTCCATGGTGCATTGATGCACCGACCGAAGCCTAGTGTTTAATGCAACAGTTAGTGGTCCCGTAACGATGTTGTTGAATCGGTTCAGCTGGTTTACCAAGGTTAACAGGTCCGTGCAAGCTCTCCTGGGGTACTCCTCGGGTCTCGTTTGAAGTATCTCGTACCTTGCCCTTGCATCGAGCTCACTTGCATTGAACCTTGTGAACTTTGCCATCTGAAAGAATACACCAAAAATTTTAAGAAACGATGAGATTTTTAAAGAAACTGCAAACAGCCGGCTTGACACGACCCCGTGTCCAGCGGACACGGCCCCGTGTCCTGAGGTCTGTTACTCAAAAACTTCATTTTTCGACCCGGTTTTGAAAACTTGAAAATTTTTGGCGGTTTCCCCCGAAAATGAAACCCTAAACACCGTTTTTCCCAAATTATCCCGTTTACCCCGTCAATTTTATCTTTTTCGGTTCAAGAACAGGGTTTGGGGTTTTTGTAAGAAATCGGGTGAATCTTTGAACAATCTAAGTGTATTTACTTTCCTTAACACTAATCTAACTAAATGCAAACAGATTTAGGCAAAAATTTTAGGTTCGATCCGGATGAACATCAAGAACCCTAGATTTTTCCCCAAATTTGTGGTGTTTTAACTACATGCAAGTAACTAATCTAACTACTAAGAGTGATAGAATCATACCTTGACGTTGTTAGATCGATAAGAGACGTCGAAATTTCGCGAAAAATCGCCTGGAACCAGAGCTTTTGTGGGGAAACGGGGCGTGTGGAATGAAGAAACTGTTTTGAAAAAGGGGTTTTATCCCGTCTGCAGCGCGAACACGGCCCCGTGTCCAGCGGACACGGCCTCGTGCCGAGCGTTTTTTTTAGTGCGCGTGTGAGTGCCCCTTTTTCCATAAGCTATGGTTAGAAAACTTACCGCTTTATTTTGTCGTCTCAATCGTTCGTAACTTACCAGGCATGATGTTTTTATTCTTCCATTGTTTGAAGCGAGATCTCTTCTTCCTCATCCTCAATAAATCCTTGATAGAGTTTCAGCCGTTGGCCATTGACTTTAAATGGTGGCCCATTTCGAGATTTAATTTCTACTGCACCGTGTGGAAAAATGTGGGTGACGGAAAAAGGTCCTGACCACCTAGACTTTAATTTACCAGGAAACAATCGAAGTCGCGAATTCAACAAAAGAACTAGATCCCCTACCCGAAATTCATTAGGTTTAATATGTTTGTCATGCAAATTTTTCATTCTTTCCTTATAAATTTCAGAGTTTGAGTATGCATAATTCCTAAGCTCGTCTAATTCATTTATTTGACAAAATCGATTTTTACCAGCAAATTCTAGATCTAAGTTTACATTTTTGATTGCCCAGTAGGCTTTGTGTGCAATTTCTACTGGCAAATGACAACTTTTTCCATAAACTAGCTTATATGGGGTTGTACCTATTGTTGTTTTATAAGCAGTTCGAAAAGCCCATAAAGCATCGTCTAATTTATCAGCCCATTCCTTTTTATTTAACCCTACGGTTTTTTCGAGTATTCGTTTTAAACCTCTATTAGTCACTTCGGCTTGTCCGTTTGTTTGAGGGTGATATGCTGTTGAAACCCGGTGATAGACCCCATATCTTGTTAAAAAAATTTCAAGTTGATGGTTGCAAAAATGGGTACCTCTATCACTTATTAAAGCTTTAGGTGTGCCAAAACGAGAGAATATTTTTTTCAGAAATCTTACCACGACTCTTCCATCATTTGTTGGAAGTGCCTCGGCCTCGGCCCATTTAGACAAATAATCTACTGCCACTAGTATATATTTGTTTCCTTTCGATGGTGGGAAAGGTCCCATAAAGTCGAGTCCCCACACATCAAAAATTTCACAAACAAGAATGCCATTTTGTGGCATTTCGTTTTTGGAAGAAATATTACCTGTTCTTTGGCAAGCATCACATGTCTTTACAAGACTTTGAACGTCTTTGTAAATGGTTGGCCAATAAAATCCTGAATCGAATACCTTTCGAGCGGTACTTGCAGCACCATGATGTCCTCCGTATGGACCTTCATGACAATGGCGGAGAATTCTTCGTGCTTCACTACCATGTACGCATCGTCTGACGAGATGGTCGGCACACATTTTGAAAAGATATGGATCTTCCCAAAAGTAGTGTTTCACATTGGCAAAGAATTTTTTTCTTTGATGATGTGGCCATCCTTTTGCGACTATACCGCTAGCTAGGTAGTTAGCATAGTCGGCGTACCATGGTTCTTCCTTGTATTCCACCATTTCCAGGGACTCAGTTGGAAATTTTTCTTTGATTTGCTCGTCCCTGGTTGCCTCTAAAGCTGGGTCTTCTAAGCGTGTAAGATGATCTGCTGCGGTATTGGTGATCTTCAGAGCGGAATAAAAACGCGGGATCAGATCAACAGAGGTCTTACACGTTTTTATACATCTGTTGCTCCTTTACAGGAAGAGTTCTCACTTAAGTGTTTCATTTCGCAGGTTGAACCCAAGACGTATAAAGAAGCTTTAACTGAAGAAAGCTGGGTGAATGCTATGCAGGAAGAGCTGCAGCAGTTTGAGAAGCTGGGAGTTTGGAGATTAGTAGATGATGCGCGTTTAAGTGTTATATATATTAGGTGTATATTTTAAGCCCTTTTTAACACTTATTTTAGCCAAGTTGTTAGACCCTAATTCGTATTTGACTAAAAATCGCAGCGGAAATTCATACCATGAAAATTTCTTTCGTTACAAACACCTTGATGCACTTAAAATCATTTCTAAGGTTAATCCTTTTACAATAAATACGTTTATTATACTCATTTACAATAAGAAAACTTAACCTAGCTTCACCCAATTACGTACTCATCACTCCCGTACAATCTATCTTGTGACTCGACCTTTGATCGCTCCTTTCTCATAAGATAATCTGGCTCGAACAACCTGCACTCACCAACACATACAAGTCATTAGTATGTTAGCAATAAGAACGATACTTATCCTTGAATTATTTACATCCCATTCTTCCTTTACATTAAACATTTCTTCCCGCGTACCTCACCTCTGGTGAGTCTTCGATACTGTACCTGCATACACCTAAAACTCTAGGTACGCGAATAACAAGTAAAACTTAATCATACTGAATAACTTACATACGTGCCTAAACTTCATACATATTATTTCCATGCATACTTACGTACACATGCGCATACACACCTACTTGCATACACACACACACATTTGCGCCAACCAACATGCATATCAACCTATAACCACACCTCTATCATTATATACGTATCTACATCCACACATCCCTACATCATTTCGTACACCCATGACACTATACCTATTTATATACCTAATCCCCTTGTGCAACATACCGAACTCATATACGCCTACTCTCAAACATACCCTCATATATCCACGTATACTTTCTTACGTACTTATAAACATACATACATACCCAACAAGTATGGGCATACACTTAAATTCATAAAAACGTAAGCTAAACTAGTCGAACGTAACTTAAAACGCGTTTAAACGAGTTCCCAAGACAAAACGAGGCTCAGAAACAATTTTCGGAGAAACAGCACCCGTCGCGCGACGCGACGGGCCGTCGCGCTACGCGACACCCCCAAAAAGACAGAAAGATTTGCAGCTGTTGCTGCATGTTCCCTACACGTCCGGATTTTACGGAAACGAGCATAACTTCCTCATTTTTGATCCGTTTTACCCGATTCTTTTTCCTACGTGATCGTAATTTAATTCTCCATCACGTGGAGTAAAAATCCCGTATTTGGACTACCGAAATTTATAACTTTCAAGCCCTCGACTTATTACCCTTTTCCATAATTTTGACCCGTTCATGCATTTACCCACATAACTTATTTGTTTGACCTTAACTTCATATAACTAGATAATTTCAAGGTCATTTATCATAAAAATTCATTCCCGGATATCTTACATCTCATTCCACCCGTTTTACGCCCAAAAGCTTATTTTTGACCCGTTAAGGGTAATTGCGCATTTCATGGTTTATGACTAACAAACCATACTCCCCACTTTCATACTCGACCATAACATTACGCTAATCAAATAATTTGTTTCTAAAACTACTTTTAAGATCATTTGCCCAAAACACCCATCAAGGGCGTTTTGGTCAACTTTAATTTCCATCATTTACGACGAAAGACTTCAACATATACTTAACTTCAAACATCATGTTTAATTTAATTAAAACACTATATTACTTAAACAAACTAAGAAGTGATTACGGGAATCACTTACCTTGTGCGTCCGAGTTCAAGCATAGCTTCCGTGTTTATCCTTGACCCGTTGCCCTTCCATGCTTATGTCCGCGTTGACATGACTCCTATCCGTACATGTCATTACATTCACATTCTTGTTAGCATACATGATAGTACGTATGAACGATCATCTCAAATTCATATCTCATGTACGACTTTCATTAGTCAATTCAAACAAGCATGAAGCATACTCAACATCGACCTAACATAACCTTCTCATGAACTATATCTAAAATGCATTCCTCATGTTAGTTTACTATCAATTTCGTTATTACCACACTCTATACATATTTACCCATTAATTGCATACAATTTCACATATTACTGTCATTTAGACATTTCATCAAACACTTGGTGTGCGTACTGCTTTCTAAGCATGATGTACAAGTATTTCATGTGTTTCTTCCTAATCATCACTTTCATTTATCATCTCAAGTAAAATCATACAAATTACATACCATAATCACTCTATATACAAATACACATCACATATACACATATTCCTAATCAAGTTCATACCATTTCATGGATTAAACATAAACCCACTTAACTAATTGTGGTAATTGATCCAAACACCTAAATTCTAGTAATTTACTCAGAGTCTTCGCTTAGGGTTTGTTCCTAAACATGCATACATCACTAATTTGGCCATAACCTTCATGATTCATACCTAAATCACCACTAGTGATGATTATCAAGATTTCTCAACTTCATTAAACATCAAAATTTAACATACCTTATGATCCCCTCGTGAAGGTGATCATTTATTCGTGTTCGGTTGTGAATTTGAGCTTCGATTCACCCTTCAATTTGATGCTTTGGTTGAGTTTAGGGTTTGGCTCCTTTGGGGAGCTTTTGATCGATCCAGAACATTCACACACAAAGTGTGTGTAATGTGTGTGGATATATTCTTTTAAGTCCATAATTAAACTTTCATTTTATCCCTCTTTAGTCCCTCGGGTTTGCCTTTAAAACATAACGTGCACTACTTTTCTCTTTCAATAGTCTAAACCGGGCATTTAACTAGGTTAAATGGCCTAGTTATTTATTTCATAATATAACGCATAAGGGCATATTTCGAGTATATAACATTTGGATTTTGGGGCGTTACAAGTCTACCCACCTTAAATGAGGTTTCGTCCCCGAAACCTTTCTTACCTTTATTTAACACTAATTATTCCTTCTCTACGTCCCCTCGACACGACCACGTGCCCATCACATTGACTATCCTCCCATTTCAAGAACCCATCCCAGAGTTCTTATTAATGTTTCTTTCATAAAAAAAATGATTGCTGATAACGTACTTCTTATTTAGCGGTTCATTCATCATTTTGTTTGCTTGAAACAATTGCAACTTCCCTTTACTAACATTCCGTTATGTTTATTTCATCATTCATAACGTTTTCATTCCCTATACTATCTTACTTCGTAATTTGTACATACTCATATATGCTTAACTCAAACTAGTACATCATAGTAATAGATAACTATACATTCTCGATTCATAGACTATTCATATAATTGGCTTTTCTTAACAAGTCCATACTTTTCATACCATACCTTCTCATAACATTCTCATTTCCTTGACCGGTTAATAACGGGTCAATATACACCCTTCCTCAATCTGTAATCATACATGCATTTGTATAACATTTAACTTTTGTTTTGTTACCATAACAAAACTACTATTTCATAGTCACATCTATGTGTTTAACTCTAACATTAATCTTATCCTACGTTTTCTACAGTTACTTGTATCTTGCATACCTTAACGTTACCTTTAACCCATCTTTTTCATTTCACCTTACAATTATTCTCACTTCATGCATCATTTAATTTACATAAGTAAGTGTATCATGCCAGTTCATTATACGAGAGTTTAATCATTACCCGAATTTTTCACTCAAAACTTTTGGGATTTACCATTTTCTTCCTATGTTAACTGTTAAAAGTCAAACGTCACATACCATACCATACCTATCCTATCCTTCACTTCATAGGTCGCTTTCCAATCTTCTACTTCGTACACATTCAGCATAAGTTGAACATTTTACTGACCTCGGTTTCATTTCATAACTCAACGATCCGTAAACCCGATCGATCTGCCTCTCCACGAGTACTAACCTTACCCGGCCATGTTTCATTCATACTTGTAATGAGCTTCCGCTCGTGCACATTTCATTCAAACATTTATTTTACTAGGTGAATACGCACCCATAATTCTTCTACAACTTCCTACGTACATGCTATAACACATTCCATACTTCATTCCTTACATACAATTCTTTTACTCTAGTTACTTATTTTGTCAACCCTTGCGGTTTGACTTTTCAAGTCCAACTGACATTTCTTACTTATCATAGATGCATCGAGGTACACGTTCGTGCTTCTTTCCATTCATGCTTACTTGCAAAGACATTCATTACATTATTTCGGTACTCATGACCAAGCTTACCCTTCTTATTCATACTTAATTTATTGTCCGGGTCATAGCCCGCCCTACATTATAACTCCTACGAGTCGATTACTAACACATCTAACACATCACGGGTTCAAAACTTCTTTCTTCCATTTTAAAACTTAGGTTTGCGTGTCCATTACGATCATTCTTTCGTTCATTTATTTTACATTTACTTATAGGACTCGTTTGACATAACTACCGTCAACTATTGACACAATTCTGATGTGGATAAATTTTATCCTTTATATGATTTAAATCCGTCCCGCGGATTTAACTGTAACATCCATACCTTTTATTGCTTCTATATTTTAAATCCGTCTAGCGGTTTCTAACCTACCATTCATACATTTTCTTCCTTCTATGATTTGATTCCATCTCGCAGACTCAAACATATAATTCTTGCATTTCATTCCTTGAATCCGTCTTGCAGATTCAAACATTCCATTCATGCCTTTCATTCCCTGAATCCGTATCGCGGATTCAAACACATCATCCCTGCCTTTCATCCCTGAATCCGTCTTACGGATTCAAACATATCATTCATGCCTTTCATCCTTGAATCCGTCTCACGGATTCAAACATTGCATTCATACCTTTCATTCCCTGAATCCGTCTCCCGGATTCAAACATATTATTCATATCTTGTTGATCCGTACTTAATCACGGATTCAACATTCTTCATTCTTATCAGGAAGGTTTTTCATTCTCACTTAGTATTCTCAATTTCCCGAGAGTCTTACTTCCTATTTTACCCACACGTCCGCCCGCTACCCAACTCTACCGGACATACCTGTAACAATTATCATGATCTCACGAACGTCATACGTTTCTCGTGTACTGGCCAGGTACACAATCCACATAGTAGTTTCGTGCCTTCATGTAATTGTCACCTTATGTCCGTAGACGTAGGTTTCGGCGCGTGTATCACTTTCCATACTTCATTACTATACTATCATTATCCTTCATTTAACATTTTTCCTTCTATTAATGAGTTTTACTATTACATATAACCACATATCGAATTTACGTACCTGGATTCAAATTTTGCTTATTACCTCTTTGCCTGCCTCAGTATTTATCCTGGACTGCATTCACAGATCATCCTCTTCAAACACTTATGCTTACCTTGGACATACCAAACTGTCAGTTTCTTTATACGTATACATAAGTACATACTTACATTAGCTTTTACCTTTGGATCTTGATCGAGTCTTAGTTTGTACGGGTTTCTTATCTCAAGAGCACACAAGTTTGAGTTCAAGTACTTACCTTCTCGTACTTGATTCCCTCAAACTAGGGCTCTGATACCAACTTGTTAGACCCTAATTCGTATTTGACTAAAAATCGCAGCGGAAATTCGTACCATGAAAATTTCTTTCGTTACAAACACCTTGATGCACTTAAAATCATTTCTAAGGTTAATCCTTTTACAATAAATACGTTTATTATACTCATTTACAATAAGAAAACTTAACCTAGCTTCACCCAATTACGTACTCATCACTCCCGTACAATCTATCTTGTGACTCGACCTTTGATCGCTCCTTTCTCATAAGATAATCTGGCTCGAACAACCTGCACTCACCAACACATACAAGTCATTAGTATGTTAGCAATAAGAACGATACTTATCCTTGAATTATTTACATCCCATTCTTCCTTTACATTAAACATTTCTTCCCGCGTACCTCACCTCTGGTGAGTCTTCGATACTGTACCTGCATACACCTAAAACTCTAGGTACGCGAATAACAAGTAAAACTTAATCATACTGAATAACTTACATACGTGCCTAAACTTCATACATATTATTTCCATGCATACTTACGTACACATGCGCATACACACCTACTTGCATACACACACACATTTGCGCCAACCAACATGCATATCAACCTATAACCACACCTCTATCATTATATACGTATCTACATCCACACATCCCTACATCATTTCGTACACCCATGACACTATACCTATTTATATACCTAATCCCCTTGTGCAACATACCGAACTCATATACGCCTACTCTCAAACATACCCTCATATATCCACGTATACTTTCTTACGTACTTATAAACATACATACATACCCAACAAGTATGGGCATACACTTAAATTCATAAAAACGTAAGCTAAACTAGTCGAACGTAACTTAAAACGCGTTTAAACGAGTTCCCAAGACAAAACGAGGCTTAGAAACAATTTTCGGAGAAACAGCACCCGTCGCGCGACGCGACGGGCCGTCGCGCTACGCGACACCCCCAAAAAGACAGAAAGATTTGCAGCTGTTGCTGCATGTTCCCTACACGTCCGGATTTTACGGAAACGAGCATAACTTCCTCATTTTTGATCCGTTTTACCCGATTCTTTTTCCTACGTGATCGTAATTTAATTCTCCATCACGTGGAGTAAAAATCCCGTATTTGGACTACCGAAATTTATAACTTTCAAGCCCTCGACTTATTACCCTTTTCCATAATTTTGACCCGTTCATGCATTTACCCACATAACTTATTTGTTTGACCTTAACTTCATATAACTAGATAATTTCAAGGTCATTTATTATAAAAATTCATTCCCGGATATCTTACATCTCATTCCACCCGTTTTACGCCCAAAAGCTTATTTTTGACCCGTTAAGGGTAATTGCGCATTTCATGGTTTATGACTAACAAACCATACTCCCCACTTTCATACTCGACCATAACATTACGCTAATCAAATAATTTGTTTCTAAAACTACTTTTAAGATCATTTGCCCAAAACACCCATCAAGGGCGTTTTGGTCAACTTTAATTTCCATCATTTACGACGAAAGACTTCAACATATACTTAACTTCAAACATCATGTTTAATTTAATTAAAACACTATATTACTTAAACAAACTAAGAAGTGATTACGGGAATCACTTACCTTGTGCGTCCGAGTTCAAGCATAGCTTCCGTGTTTATCCTTGACCCGTTGCCCTTCCATGCTTATGTCCGCGTTGACATGACTCCTATCCGTACATGTCATTACATTCACATTCTTGTTAGCATACATGATAGTACGTATGAACGATCATCTCAAATTCATATCTCATGTACGACTTTCATTAGTCAATTCAAACAAGCATGAAGCATACTCAACATCGACCTAACATAACCTTCTCATGAACTATATCTAAAATGCATTCCTCGTGTTAGTTTACTATCAATTTCGTTATTACCACACTCTATACATATTTACCCATTAATTGCATACAATTTCACATATTACTGTCATTTAGACATTTCATCAAACACTTGGTGTGCGTACTGCTTTCTAAGCATGATGTACAAGTATTTCATGTGTTTCTTCCTAATCATCACTTTCATTTATCATCTCAAGTAAAATCATACAAATTACATACCATAATCACTCTATATACAAATACACATCACATATACACATATTCCTAATCAAGTTCATACCATTTCATGGATTAAACATAAACCCACTTAACTAATTGTGGTAATTGATCCAAACACCTAAATTCTAGTAATTTACTCAGAGTCTTCGCTTAGGGTTTGTTCCTAAACATGCATACATCACTAATTTGGCCATAACCTTCATGATTCATACCTAAATCACCACTAGTGATGATTATCAAGATTTCTCAACTTCATTAAACATCAAAATTTAACATACCTTATGATCCCCTCGTGAAGGTGATCATTTATTCGTGTTCGGTTGTGAATTTGAGCTTCGATTCACCCTTCAATTTGATGCTTTGGTTGAGTTTAGGTTTTGGCTCCTTTGGGGAGCTTTTGATCGATCCAGAACATTCACACACAAAGTGTGTGTAATGTGTGTGGATATATTCTTTTAAGTCCATAATTAAACTTTCATTTTATCCCTCTTTAGTCCCTCGGGTTTGCCTTTAAAACATAACGTGCACTACTTTTCTCTTTCAATAGTCTAAACCGGGCATTTAACTAGGTTAAATGGCCTAGTTATTTATTTCATAATATAACGCATAAGGGCATATTTCGAGTATATAACATTTGGATTTTGGGGCGTTACAAGTCTACCCACCTTAAATGAGGTTTCGTCCCCGAAACCTTTCTTACCTTTATTTAACACTAATTATTCCTTCTCTACGTCCCCTCGACACGACCACGTGCCCATCACATTGACTATCCTCCCATTTCAAGAACCCATCCCAGAGTTCTTATTAATGTTTCTTTCATAAAAAAAATGATTGCTGATAACGTACTTCTTATTTAGCGGTTCATTCATCATTTTGTTTGCTTGAAACAATTGCAACTTCCCTTTACTAACATTCCGTTATGTTTATTTCATCATTCATAACGTTTTCATTCCCTATACTATCTTACTTCGTAATTTGTACATACTCATATATGCTTAACTCAAACTAGTACATCATAGTAATAGATAACTATACATTCTCGATTCATAGACTATTCATATAATTGGCTTTTCTTAACAAGTCCATACTTTTCATACCATACCTTCTCATAACACTCTTTTTCCAATATTAGTACTTAAAAGGGGTTAGTTTTATGCCTTGTTTGATGTAATTTATATGTTGCATTTTGCACACATCAGTAGACCTTCCTGAAAATCAAAAGTTGATCAAAACCAAGTGGGTATTCAAATGTAAAAGAGATGATAGAGGAGTCATTGTTCGAAATAAAGCACGATTGGTAGTACAGGGATTCAGTCAGCAAGAAGGCATTGACTTTATAGAGGTGTATGCGCCTGTTGCTAGACTTGAGGCAATTAGGATCTTCCTGGCGTTCGCGTCTTGGAAAGGATTCAAAGTCTACCAATTAGATGTGAAATCTGCATTCCTGTATGGCAACATCAAAGAAGAAGTGTATGTTGGACAACCGCCGGGGTTTACTGATCCACTACACAAAAACAAAGTCTATCTTCTGGATAAAGCGCTTTACGGACTTCACCAGGCCCCGAGAGTCTGGTAAGAGACGCTTTCCCAACATCTGCTGGCCAACGGGTTCACTAGAGGGATAGTTGATAGCCCACCGTTTACTAAAGAGGTTGCAGGGCATCTATTGATCGTGCAGATTTACGTTGACGACATCATATTTGGTTCAACAAATGACGAATTGTGTAAAGATTTTGAGAAAGTTATGAAGAAGAAATTTGAGATGAGTTCAATGGGGGAGATGAAGTTCTTCCTAGGGTTGCAGGTGGAACAAATGCCTGAAGGAATCTTCATTCATAAAACAAAATATGTGAACGATGTTCCGGACAAATTCAACATGTCTGAATCTACTCCAACATCAACCCCCTTGGCTCAGAATCATGGAATTTGCCCAGACGAGAGTGGAGAAAAAGTGGATGAGACTTATTACCGGTCGATAATTGGATCTTTGATGTATCTTACTGCTTCTCGCCTAGACATCATGTATCCGACATGTTTATGCGCCCGATATCAGTCCAGCCCATGCCAGTCACACTTGACGATCATGAAACGCATTTTACGGTATTTGAAAGGCTACCCAAGCACTGGCTTGTGGTATCCTAAGTCTGGCGATTTCTCTCTCACAGGTTTTGCTGATTCGGATTTTGGTAGATGTAAGCAAAATGCTAAGTCCACCACTGCTAGGTGTCAGTTCTTTGGTACTCGACTTGTCACCTGGCAGTGCAAGAAACAAACCTCAGTAGCGCTCTCTACTTGTGAGGCTGAATATGTTTCGGCCTCGAGCTGTTGCTCTAAGATCCTTTGGATCCAACAGCAGATGCGAGACTTTGGTTTGCAGTTCTTGGACACACCTATTTTTGTGGACAATGAAGCGGCTATTAACATAACGAAAAACCCGGTTCACCATTCTAAAACAAAACATATAGAAATTCGACATCATTTCATCCGTGATTGTCATGAGAAGAAATTGATTAGAATCGAACATATACACACCGATGAACAGAAAGCTGATTTTTACACCAAACCGTTTGATAAAAAGAGATTTAACTATCTTTTGAAATTAAATGGGTTGAAAAATTTGTTTTCTGGGAGGGTTGTTGAATGTGAAGCAGAGGAGGACGGCGATCTGATGTGATCCACGTTATGTTGTCAAGTTTTTTTTGTACAGTTTATTTTCTGCTTTTGATAAAAACAAAAACACAAAAATATGTCTTTGTTTTTAGTGGGAGAAAGTTTGCAGAAAATCCAAAAACATGATAAAATTTCCAAATCCAAAAACATTAGAAAAAGTAAAAATGAGTTTGTGTAAAAAAGGGAAATGATAGTACATCAGCTAGACAGATGCAGTACGCTAAAGATATGTAAAGTTTAAATGTGTTAAGCAGTCTTGTAGATGATATGCCGATAGGTTTTTATACATTTAGTAGGTTTGTTCGGGATATAAACATAAATAATTACTTGATTTTATCTGGGGAACATCTCTCGGATATATGGGTAACCCCCGAAATCTTGTTTGAAAGGTCCCTCTTTCTGAGATACTAGGTCTTTATGCTTAGTGATATCTGGGGTATTATCCCGGGACTTCTGATTTTGCGGAAGCAATGGCCTAGTCCCCGGAGAATACTTTACTTTGCTTGAAATAATTGCCCCCCTCAGCATAAAAAATGATGAAACATTGCAAAATGCAAATCATGTGTTGTTGTAAAAAAGATTCTCTAAAGGGAACCCACCAAAAGTCGAAGCCGTCATCTCTCTACTGAACGGAAGTTCTGACCTGAGCTCTCACGGCCCTCGCATTTAACCCTTACAGATATCATCTAGGTATACTCACCTGTAAGACTGAATATTGGGATCTGGATACGGGAGTATATTCTGAGGTGGTACACATGTAAAAGTTAAGTCCTAAAACACTTAATCCGTATCCTGAACATATTGAACTTTGTGTGAAAATTTAAGAGGATCAGTATATCGGCAATCAATGCAAACTGTTTAATACTGAAAATGTAATTAAAGCTTAACGGTGCTTGTATCTCGTCGGCAGCTGATATGATCCCCTAACACACTCACAAAAATATTGTGTGTACAATTTATTGCTTATCATTTTCAATCCAAAAAAATTTGCATTTCATCTTATTTTCGACAATGAACGTTGGGGATCAGATGATCAAAGTCTTATATGCTAAACAAAAAAATTTGCATTTCATCTAGGTGTAGCGCGACGCCCACCCCTTATAACCATCGCGTGCGGCGACGCCCCTAAACGTTGCAATTTGTTTAAATTTTGTTGTTTTGACTCATGAAACTTGTTTTAATATGTATTTAACTTATCAAAACTAACTTTCATGTTGGTTTTGAATTTAGGTGATTGAATTATGCACACGGATGAAGATCAAGCTCGATGAAGAACCGAACACATGATAATGAAGCTTCCACATTAAACTTTGTTTTGATTTCATAATGTGAATTATGGAAACACTTAAGATTGGTATTATGAATGTTTCAAACTTGTGTGAACACTCTTGATGGAAAAGTTTTTATTAAGTCGCATTTTTTTTATAAAATGCATATTTTATTGATATATTTACATTAAATTAGAATGGGTCTTACATTAGGCCTTTTTCATGTAACGGTCTGCAAGTGATTTATCATGTTTTCAATTTAATTTATATGAACACTCAAATCAATCACGATCAAATCCTGGAATTTTAGATTTGAACAGGCTATCATACTAGTAGTTTCCCTACCACATATTTCACAAGCCCGTTCTAGGATTCTGAAACCTTGACTAGGACTTGATTGAGAAGAGAACATAATAGATCAGCAGCAGATATGGATATAATATACAGATCAAATGAGAATTTTCTCGGTTTAATTTAGGTTTTTCAGGTTTCTTTTGGGCACTAGAGGGCCTCTTTCGGGTGTAGTTGATCTATAGCGCGACAACGTACAGCTAGATCTTTGCTCACGCAAAACAAAAGCTGACGTTGCCTAGCACCCCCAGGTCTTTGCTCACGCAAAACAAAGGAGATACACGAGTTGGTCAAAAAATATTTCAGAACTAGAACGAAATTGTGTGTATCGGGACATCACACACGTATTCAAATAGACATGTCCTAATTCCAAGTGACCAGTCAACGAATCCAACCATCAGGATAAAGCCTACCAACATATCGTTCTAGAGTCAGACCATTTCAATATTGGTCTTACATGAGTCAGCCTTAATCCACATAATGAAATTATTTCATTTCCCATTTATGCAATAAAATATATTTTTTATTTTTCTATTTTTCGAATGTTTTTGTATTTTCCTCATTTTCTCTATTTACAGATATCTCTGGATATCCCCCTAAATTTGTACGTAAATATTACGCGCAAATTTACCTAACAACGAAAACACGTACAAAGAGAAACACAAAAGAGAATGAAAATATTTTTGTTGATTTTGCCTAACTGTTCTATCATAAGATTTAAGACTAATCAAAATCTAAATTAGAATGAGAAATTCAAATTTGTACCTTTTCGTTGATCCTGTCTTACCTACTTCTATTATCTCCTTCAAACGAAACATATCAACTGTAAAGAAATCTACATTTTGCAACAGTCAAATGTTACCCGTTATGTCTGTGGAGCAACCGCTATCTACATCCAAATATTGTCAACAGCTCCTCCTTGTTTGTCCCTGAAAAGTAAGGAGATTAGCAAGACAATGGTACCTAGGCCATCGTAGTCCTGGGTATTCCTGAAGCATCAACATACGACACTTCTCGAAATCACATGTTCCCTTTTGATTCAAGGACTGGTGATATTGCTGCTTTGTGTTTTGCCTTCCAAACTTGTTTAGGCTTTTCTAATTTCTTAGGTGCCTTTGGCAAAACAGTTTGCTTTTCAACCTTTTTACTTTTCAGAACTTGTTTAGGTTTCAAAGCTTGTTTCCTTTTTTCTTTTGCAGCATTCCAATCCCCATCAGACGGTTTAACCTGGGGATGCTTATTCATCATTGCCTTAGGCTTTTCAACCTTCATCGGCTTAGAATAAGATATATCCCTAGATGTAACCTTCTGATGCAGTGTATTATATGGCACATAGGGATGATGTGTGCAATTTCTGGCAATGTGACCGGTTATGCCACAGTTGTAGCAGGTTTGCTTTTTCACGTAATGAGCATATCCCGATCCATTCCATCCAACTGATGATGGATTTGAGTTATAAGATTTGTTGGATGATTTGTTTGCAAACCGTTCAGACTTTCTCCCCTACTTCTTATGTCCCTGTTTGCAACAGTTAGCACATTAATTGGATTTAACATTTTCATTTCTAACTGTTGGCTTTGGAGGCACATATTTATTTATAGGGCCTCTCAAAACTGGCTTAGAAACAGCCTTTCTCACATATGGAGGGGCATAAGCAGACAAATTTGATATTTTTGAACAAACATCGTCAACCTTTTGGCAAACAATAACATCCCCCTCAACCCAATCATCTATTATTACCTCATCTGCACATGAAGTAGACGCATCAGTAACATTCACACACTTAAAATCAGAGACTAGCCTTGTTGTTTCAATTTCGGATGTTGTAGGCTCAGTCACTGTTTCACTGCTTGATTCAGCTGAACCACCTGAGTTACATTCCTTTTTTAGTGGCTCTGCTGAATCCTCTGCTGCTGAGTTAGCTGCCTCAGAAGACTCACATCTGGATTCAATAGATTCAACTGATTCCAATTTCTCATAATCAGTTGCTTCAGGTGATTCACATTTGGAGTCAGATGGAGTAGGTGGCTCAGATTCTACTATTGTTGGTTCTGATTCAACTATTTCAGGTGATTCATTACTAGACTCGGCTAAATCAACTAACTCTGACTTTTCACAGTTAGCTGTCTTTGAGGAGTCACATGACGAAATAGATGAAGAAGTCGATTCATTTTGTTTGCTAGACCATTTAGCAAACTCATTCATCATACCAAACTCGAAGTTGAAAGATTTTGTTTTAGACTTTTCTTCTTGATTTTTCGATTCAGGTAAATTTTGAGAAAAAATTGATTCATTTTCATCTAACACCTGAAAATGTTTGTCAATGTTAGCATTATTCTCAAAATTTAGAGTCTTAGTGTATTTTGAAACTTCAGCAGGTTTCACAAAAGTTTTATTAAACGCTTGTTTTTCTAGAATAATTTTGGTTTTATCAGGCCTTGTGATTTTAACTTTCTTTGGCTTAACAGGCTCAACCTTCCTATTCCCAGGCTTCCCATATTCCATTTCAGGCAAGTCGGCTATCTCCTCATCAGTCATGGAAATTGAGGTGTAATTGTGATTGTATGGTGGAGGTATGCATACAAATCCCAATCCCTTATTCCTGACTTCCTTTTTGCTATATTTTAACTGTTGATTTATCATCTTTTCGACTTTTTCACTTGAAACATCAAACTTTTTAAAATTGAATTCTGTATTTTCAAAAGTTGATTTTAAGTCATTTAATTCAACAGTTAATTTTTCAGATAGCTCTTTGAAGTGGAGATATCGACAGTTCGCTTCGCTTAGATCGCTATACAACTTTCGAATATCGCGCTTTTGCGCCTCCACCATGTCCTTATACCCATCCAGTTTCTTTTTGACTTCATAACTACTGGATCTGGTATATTGAAGTTGCATAATAAGCGAGTCGGCCTGTTCTTTAAACCCTTTTACTTTTTCCCTACATTTAGGAATACAACAGATATCATCTACACATACCTCAGTGGGAATGGGAGTGAAGTCGTGAATGTGAATCGACATTTCTAAGTAGCAAAACCGTGATCCCCCGAAAGTGTGACCCCCGAATATCTGATCCCCCGAAAATGTGATCCCCCAGAAATGTGATCCCCCGAAAATGTTCGTTTTACTGAAACAGAGCGTTAAAATCGTGACCGCACACTAGTATAGGTTGTACACGTGGGATCACGTAAACTATTTCCTCAACACAAGCCCAATGCGAGAACCTGTGTGCTCGCTAACTCAAACTCTTTGAAACAGGCACGGACCAACTTACTGTACCGCGCCTTCAAACCTGTCAAAATTTATCACCAAAACAATGACAAAACCCTTCCCTTCTTTTCAAATAAACCTTTTTGTTTTTTTTTAAATATTTTATATAATAAAAGAAAACTAATTTAATATTATTATTATTATTATTAATTTAGTAATGATTACCAAATGATTATGTTATTATTATGATAAACTAATTTAAAGAAACTAAACAATCAAAACAACTATCAGTGCTTCTTCTTCGTTTCCGGAACCCTAAATTGAACGCCGTTCGTCGATAAACAATCCAAACGAAAACCCAAATATGAATGTTAGCCGCCAAGCTTATACGATGATGATGACGGTGATGAAGTTGCAGGTTGAAGATGATACGATGTCGGAGTGATGGTGGTTTGTATGGTGTTGATCGGTGATGTAACGGTGGTGATGATGATCGGATTGAGGTGGTTCGAAGTGGTGGCCGTTGGAGTAAAACGGTGGTGATGAACGTCGGAGATGTACAGAATGACGGTTACGGTGTGTTTCAGGTTTATCGGAAGTGGTGTTCGGTCCGAGATATGCTGGTCGATTGTGGTGATGGAGTGGCAGATCGTGGGAGTGGTGATGCGACGGAGGTGAAATAGGTTAACGGTGGCGGTGTGCGGTGTGCGGTTGGTGGTGCAGGTTATAATGAACATTGATGACTGAAGGTGATCATCGAGTTGCAGGCGTGTAATGGAGAGGTGGTGTAATGGAATGAAACTGTGATTGAATGGATGGTGAAGGTGGGACCGGTGCAACAGAGAAGAAGAATGGAGATGATGATGGAGTTTCGTGATTCTGCAAAGACGATGAACAATGATTTGGAAAACAGAAGATGATGATAACTTCTGATCGCACAATAGTATCTGGTCGCACAATTTTTGGACGTGAAGAATAAGATGATGTCTAATGATGAAAGGAGTTTGACTTCTTCAAATGTAATCGCACAATATAATTGGTGGATCGCACAAAATGATGTCAGTCGCACAAGCTGAAATGTCAGTCGCACAAGTTGCACTTCCCCAGATTACTTCAGTCGCACAAAGCCCAAACAAATGAATTCTAAGATGATGATGACTGATGAAGTAATCGCACAATATGTTGATGATCACACACAAATTAGATATTTTCTGATGATGTTGACTTTGGAAACAATAATCTCGTACACCTTTTAATTCTTGTAGGTAACTTTCTCAATCAAATCCCACTAATTAAGGAGACTCAATCAATTATTTCCACCAATATTCCTAGAAACATGCAAACACCTTCTCTCTCTTTCTCAAACGAATCAAACACAAAATTTTCAACTGTTCTTCGAGATCTTCAACAATTTCTTCGTGTTCTTCGAATCTGAAAAAAAACTTTCTTGTTCTTCAATGATATCCAACACAACCGAGCCTTCGAAAGACTTCTTAGTCTTTTATACCAATTGTAAGTCCCAAAACTACACAATCGGATATCAAAATCACAATCAAGAGCGTGGAATACTGATGAAAGTGATAAGAACAAGAACGAAATGGATTGAATAAACAAAGTGTACACGGTTTCTAAGAACCGTCTGGTACACAGAATTCGAAAATGACAAGAACAATAAAACAGAACAGCCAACCTAATAATCAACTAGGTTCACCCTATTTATAGTTATATAGGGTGACTTAGTTACAAGCAGGGCCAAGCCCACATGCACAATATTAACTAAATAAGCCCAAATCATTAATTTAGCCCACATGGCTTATCCCAATGTTATCTAACCCACTACAAAGCTAAGCCCAATAGCTTATAACTTTTGTTTGATAAAGATAAGTGTAAACCTAGATAATTATAGGGCCTTACAATAAGTGTACACCAGACCATACATAGTACACAAATTTGTACCAAGGAACGCACATATGAGTACACAGGTTTACTTAGTTGAATAAAATGTGTATACATATGTGTACACCGGACAAAACTAACATATGGTTCAAAAAAAGTGCAGTGTACAGATCATATCTAGGTCAAATCAGCTTAACATCAACATACACATGTGTACACCCTTATATATTGGCATACAGAAAATTATCATTCAACAATTACACATGTGTCCATTCTTATACTTTCACCCAAATCAATAGCATTCAAGGAACCAAAATTTGAAACTCTTATGAACACTATACACATGAGTACATCAACAATTTTACACCCTATACATATGTGTACAACCCAGTGTACAATCTTCATCACATTTCCCCCAAAAAAACACTACCTGTAATTGAAATACATATGTGTACACCCACCTCAAACAAGAAACTAAACCCTAACCCACTATTGATATCGACGACGAGTACCCATTCAACATCAAGACAATCCAAACAAGTTTTTCCAAAAAATTGAACTCCAAACAACATAAATCGAAACCCTAATACTCCAGTAGATCAGGAAAAGAAACAAAAAAAAATTAAGAATTTTGAGTACAATCCCTATATTACAGAAGCAAACATCGTCGGTAGAAAATCAAATAAAATCGGGGATGACATCGGTGTACCTTGGACGCTTGATAATCCTTTCCAGATTCCGATGAAGATGATGATGATGGCAATGAGTGTTCTTCCTCGTCGCCATTTACTCTTCTTCGTCGCCCGCTAGACTCTCTGTGCCTTCTTTTCTTTCATAATAACACAAAAATGGATGAGATATTCATAGAAAATGAAAAATATTTGAAATAGCATGATTTAGGAGAGGTTATGAAATAGCACGATTCCATAATTGTATTCCATAATTGTTAATTGTAAATGTACAATTATACCCTTCTATATTTAACTAAATATATACAATTACCCCAATAATTACGATCTTGCCATTCTATTATAATCTCAAGATGATGAATATCAACGACCCAGATCTGTTCATTTTGTTCACAAGTTAACCCTTGTTCACTCTAGAACCCTACCCTATATATATATATATATATATATATATATATATATATAGGGGTAGAGGATCCTGTACATTAATCCAGAAGTGTGAGAAGTGTGAGAAGTATATTATAACACTATATATAGCACTATATAACACCATATAAACACCGTATAACAATATGTAACACCATATAATACCATATAACACTATGTAACACTATATAACACTATATAATAAATATAACACTATAGTTTGTCTGATAGCATGTCTATGGTAGATGTATAGTGTTATATATTGTTATATAGTGTCATATAGTGTTACATAGTGTTATATGGTGTTACATAGTGTTATACGGTGTTTATATGGTGTTATATAGTGTTATATATAGTGTTAGAATACACTTCTCACTCTTCTCACACTTCTGAATTAATGTACACTTTCCCTACTATATATATATATATATATATATATATATATATATTTAAGATTTTGTGACTTGAACGATTTTATTGGTGACCACTATCATGTAAATCCGTTAACACTCCCGTTTATACGTAATATATCTACGATTTGCGCGTCGTAATATATATTCATAAACTTGCACATATAATAAATATCATAACACGCGAAATCTGATTAACTTGTTTATTTTATCATTTTTAAAGCACATATACATTAAAGAACTTATCAAGTTAACATATGTATCCATTTTCATGCTCGACAAACAAGTTACACATTTAACGTGATTTTTACCGATTCTACCACTTTAAGCGTACAAGTGTACATGCATAGTCTAAATTCCCGCTATCATGTCAACACTTAACACATTATCATATACACATATCTAAATCACATAACACAATTTAACACATAAGGTTCACCCATAAATAACCCATGCTAGTTTACATTGTAAAACGCGTATTTTAGTGATTCGGTGGGCGTCGGAAGTCACGTATGACTAACCAAACACCAAGTAAACTTAATATAAGTTAAAATAATTATATTTATACTAAAAATATCTTTTTACTTTCTGATTTAAAACAGTTTCGTAAAAACTCTTTGAAAAGCCGATTTTTAACCGTTTTACCGCATAGTTTTGCGTCAAATGTTACCATAACCATCCCAAATCGTAACGACTTGATATTTTAACATAATCCATTCTATTTAATGATTAAAATGATGGTTATAATCCGATTTGTGCAGTTTTCATGTAAGTCACGTAAATCATACAATTTCACGTATTTTAAAACTCTTGAAGCACTAAGTACAACATGTAAAGTTAGTAAACTTCATGTCAAAGTTTCATACCATTTTTACACATCAAATAACATTATTTCATATCTTTATAATCTGATATAAAATCATTTTTATCATAACATAAATTATTCATCATTTCAGGACCAGACATCATCATGCACGCTTAAGTACAAGCATCTAATGCATTCAATTCACATCATCTTCATCCTATATGAATCAAAACATATCCAACATACATTTATTTCTTGTTTAAACCTTCAAGAAAATCATCATCTTTATATGATCATCATTCAATCATTTATTCATAAATGCTAGACATATGCATATATTATTACACATCTAAAATTATCAATATAAAAAATGTTCATGCATGCATATATATACATACATATACGGCTCACATACACACACACACATGGTTTCACATCTTTACTTTCACATGTCCATTCATATGATTAAAGCCTTTTAGAAGTTTCCAAAGTTCACATACACATCACATTTCAACATCTTATCAATAAGATCAAATCAAAAATCAAAACTCACATTCTAACATACACACATACATATGTCCAGCCCCATGTATACACACACATACATCCATTTTTATTTCATTCAAAAACCCATTTGTTTTAGTTTTCAAGTTTATGTTTAGATTCAAGAACAAGAGAAACTTTCACTATCATCTTCATCACCATGAATCATGAACAAGATTTGAAAGATGAAATGTTATACCTTCAAGATTCTTAGTGGATTTTAAAAAAAGTGATGATATGAAGCCTTGTTCTTGCTTGAATCTCATTGGAATCACCTCTAAACCTTCATATAAGCTTGAAAACACCTTGGAATGTCTTCAAATCTTCAAGAAAAGGGTTAAAATTCTGAAATGGATGTGTATATAGGGGTGTTCGGCGGATCTTATGTTAGAGAGAGAGTTGTTTGATTTTGAAAAGTGTTCTTGGAATTGTGAAGATATGAGAAGATTTGATATAACATAATCATCACATATATCATCTCTAGCCAACAAGTGGAAGAGAGAGGTGAGAGAAGACCTTGCATGGCCGCCACATGCCCTAACACTAGTATTTTACTGGATACCGGTCATTTTATCTAGCGTTTCAATCCTGTTTTATGGCATTTTAAATTATTTTTCTCACTCTATAAAAATAAACTCGCCAAAATATTAATGAAATAATTATCAGTTGCCTTCACTGGCTACGTTGACAGTATGTTGTCAGATACGCGCAGTATCACGTGGTATGCGTTTAAACTCGAAAAATAGATTTTCTTAGCATCTCAATTTATTTTTCCTTCCAGACATGATTAAAATTACTATTCTAATCATAAAAAAATATTTTTAGGATTTTAACATTGATCGGGCGGTCACCGCATTCGTTTCTCTTTTTTTTTGTTACGTGATAAGCGTTTATCTTATTATTGCCAACATAATTTTTATCAAAGTTTGGATTTACAAACATATCAAATATCACACATAAACATTAATATCAGTCAAATACAACCTTTTATTCATTCATGACATGTGTTACATTTGTACGGTGTAGCCTAAATAGCCGGGTGTCACAGTCTCCCCTTGTTTTGGAAATTCCGTCCCCGAAATTCTACTCTACAGGTTTCGTTTTTGCACTAGGTGGGAAGAGGTGAGGATATTTTCATTGCATCTGGTCCTGTTGTTCCCAGGTGAACTCGGGTCCTCGATTATAATCCCAGCGAACCTTGACCAACTTAATCCTACTCCTCCTAAGTTTCTGAATTTTCCAATCCAGAACCTCTACTGGTTCTTCGATAAATCTCAGTTTATCGTCCACACGAACTTATCCAGGGGGTGTAATTAGCGTCTCATCCGACAGACACTTTTTCAAGTTGGAGACATGAAACACGTCATGAACTCCACTCAACTCCTGTGGCCACTTGAGCCTATACGCGACTGATCCAACTCGAGATGCGATTTCGAAAGGACCTATATAACGCGGGCTCAGCTTTCCCCCTTTCCCAAATCTCACAACGCCTTTCCAAAGAGACACCTTCAACATAACATGATCACCAACCTGAAACTCCAAAGGTTTCCTCCGGTTATCTGCGTAACTCTTTTGTCGATCTGCGGCAGCTTCAACCTCCCCTTGATCTGGACAACCTTGTCGGTGGTTTCCTGGATAAGCTTAGGTCTGATCAATTACTTCTCGCCGACTTCAGCCCAACAAAGTGGTGATCGACACTTCCTTCCATACAAGGCTTCAAACGGAGCGGCCTTGATACTAGTGTGATAACTACTGTTGTAAGAAAACTCAGCCAAAGGCAAATGAGTATCCCAACTTCCACCGAAATCGATCGCACATGCTCTCAACATATCCTCTAATGTCTGAATGGTTCTCTCGCTCTGACCATCCATTTGAGGATGATACGCAATACTCATGTCCAAACGAGAACCTAGCGATTCTTGAGAAGATCGCCAAAACCGGGAGTCAAACCGTCCGTTTCTATCTGAGATAATTGACACTGGTACTCCATTACGGGCTACAATCTCGTTGAGGTACAACTGCGATATCTTCTCAGTATTGTTTGTTTCCTTAAGTGCTAGGAAATGAGTAGACTTTGTCAATCGATCCACAATTACCCATATCGTATCATGTCCACACGATGTACGGGGTAACTTGGTGATAAAGTCCATCGTAAGATGCTCCCATTTCCACTTAGGAATCTCTGGTTGCTGCAGGAGCCCAGACGGCTTCTGATGTTCAGCCTTAACCTTTGAGCATGTCAGACATTTACTCACGTAAACCTTAATATCTTTCTTCATATTTGGCCACCAGTATAACTCCTTAATGTCCTGATACATCTTGGTAGAACCCGGGTGAATAGAATATCTGGATTTATGAGCCTCGTTCATAACCAGTTCACGTAGGTTACCTCTAAGCGAAACCCAAATCCGGTTCATGAAGTACATCACTTCATCCGCTTTTGGTATCAGTTCACACTCTAAACCTCTCAAACCTTCTCTTCTCAGGTTCTCATCCTTTAAAGCTTCTCGTTGTGCATCACGAATTCAAACAGTCAAACTCGTCTGTATGGTCAAACCCAAAGCACGCACACGTAGAGGCTTCTCCCGCTCCTTCCTACTGATCGCATCAGCAACAACATTCGCTTACCAGGGTGATAACGGATATCACACTCGTAATCGTTGAGTAACTCTACCCAACGCCGCTGTCGCATGTTGAGCTCCTTCTGATCAAAGATATGGTGGAGGCTTTTATGGTCTGTGTAAATCGTACACTTCGTACCATACAAATAATGTCTCCAGATCTTCAAGGCAAACACAACAGCTCCTAACTCCAAATCATGAGTCGTGTAATTCTTCTCGTGCACTTTCAATTGTCTGGATGCAAAGGCTATCACTTTGTCCTTCTCCATAAGCACGCATCCGAGGCCTAAACGTGACGCATCACAATACACAATGAAATCATCATTTCCCTCAGGAAAAGAAAGAATAGGTGCACTACACAACTTCTCCTTCAACAGCTGAAAAGCTTCCTCCTGCTTTTCCGTCCAATCAAACTTCTTCTCCTTCTAGGTCAATAGCGTCAATGGTTGTGCTAATCTGGAGAAATTCTCTATGAATCTCCGATAATACCCAGCAAGTCCTAAGAATTGTCGCACCTTCGATGGAGTCTTTGGCGCTTCCCAATTCTTGATCGCCTCTATCTTCGACTGATCCACGTGTATAACTTTCTCATTTATGACGTGTCTGAGAAAACGAACTTCTCGTATCCAGAATTCGCACTTAGAGAACTTGGCATACAACTTCTCTTCCTTCAGCAGCTCCAGAATCAACTTCAGATGTTGCTCATGATCTTCTTCGGTTCGCGAATAGATAAGTATATCATCAATGAATACTATCATGAATTTATCCAAATAGGGTTTGCATACCTTGTTCATGAGATCCATGATCACAGCTGGCACATTGGTTAAGCTAAAAGGCATGACTAAAAACTCATAATTGCCATATCGTGTTCGGAAAGCAGTCTTCGGAACATCTTCATCAGCAACCTTCAACTGGTGATATCCCGAACGCAAATCAATCTTCGAATAGTAGCTAGATCCCTTTAGCTGATCAAAAAAATCGTCAATTCTTGGTAGAGGGTACCGATTCTTGATAGTCAGCTTGTTCAGCTCTCTATAATCAATGCACATCCTGAAGGAACCATCCTTCTTCTTCACAAACAACACAGGTGCACCCAAAGGCGAAAAGCTTATTCGAATGAAACCTTTGTCTACTAGCTCTTGAAGCTGATTCGATAATTCTTTCATCTCTGACGGTGCGAATCTGTAAGGAGATTTTGAAATTGGTGTAGCACTGGGTACCAGATCAATTCTAAACTCGATCTGTCTCGCAGGGGGCAATCCAGGTAAGTCTTCAGGGAAAACTTCTGGATAATCACGAACTATAGGAATCTCTTCTATCTTCCTACCTTCAGCCTTCGTATCCACTACGTTAACTAAGAATGCAGGATAACCCATACGCAACATCTTAAGCATCTTCATAACACTAACAACTCTCGATACTCGACTCGATCGGTCTCCGTGAACAACTATAGCTTCACCACTACCAAGATGAGGTATCCTCACTTGCTTCTTCAAACAAATAATCTCAGCTCTATTCTTGGATAGCCAATCCATTCCAACAACTACATCAAAACTACCCGGCTCCACTGGTAATAAATCGATACTAAAACTATGATCGCCTAACCGAATACTACAATCACGAATGACTTCGCTAGTCTCTATCAATTTACCATTTGCTAGTTCTATCGAGTACTTTTTACTTAGCTTACTTGTTGGAGAACAGAGAAATGGTTCAAAGTTTTTCAAAACAAAACTTAAGTTAGCCCTAGTATCAAAGAGTACGAACGCAGAATGGCTATTGATCAAGAACGTACCGGTAACAACAGCAAGATCGTCACGTTCCTTCCCAGCATTCAGCTCGAACGCTTTGCCCCTGGCATTCTGACCCTTCGCTTTTGGACAATCTCTCTTAAAATGTCCCTGTTCCCCGCACTCCTAGCATCCCAATAGCTTAACTCCTTCCGAAGTACTCTTAGCATAGCACTCGTGTGTAACATGCCCAGTTCGACCACATCTGGCGCACTTTCTCTGCTCATCTCCATGAGTCTTCTTCTCAGAACCACTCCTGCCATCCTTGGCATTATCCTTTCTAGAACAACTAGAGTTTGCTACATAAGCCTTCCCCAAGCTGCGTTTCCTGTCACGCTTCTCATGGTATCATTCTTCGAGCTCTCGGACTTGCGCTTTCGCGAATCCCCAGATCTAGGCTCAGATCGCTCTGACCGTTCAGATTTCACGTCTGCATTGTCCTTGCCTGATGACTTCCCGGTTTCCTCCTTATTAAGGCTACCTTTGCAAGCAGCATTATCCGCTAATGATTTTGCTAGAGTAGTAGCTTCTAGATAGGTAGTGGGTTTCGCTGATTTAACTATGTTGCGAATTCGTGGCGATAGCCCCCAAATGTACCTCTCTATCTTAACATACTCAGTAGTGACCATCCGTGGAACCAACCTTGCCAAATTGTTGAACCGAGATGTATAAGCTCTGACGTTCAGGCCTTCCATGGTCAAATTCCAGAAGTTGGTTTAAATCTTCTGTATCTCACTACGTGTGCAGTATTCCTTTAGAAGCATCTCTTTTAGTTCATTCCAGGTTAGACCATAGGCAGCGTCTTCACCCATTATTTGAACTTGTGCATTCCACCATGATAAAGCTACATCAAGAAAAGCACAAGAAGCATACCTAACTCGTTGATCAGCAGTACAACCACTGATTGCCATGACATACTCCATCTTCTCAATCCATCTGGTGATATCAAGAGGTCCTTCGGCACCGGTAAATGATCGTGGGTTACAGCCCTGGAATGTTTTGTACGTACATCAGTGCACTGTTCACTAGGTTAATGAAAATCAGGATTACGCTCCGATTATATCATAACATAGGAACTACTAAAACTTTCGGATCATTATATTTCCTCGAGGGTTTCCGATCTGTGCAACACCAAAACCATGCCCATGAGTACCACGTCCACGTCCCTGGCCATTATTCTGGTTAGCATCGCGATGTTCCATGGAATTATTAACGTGTTGGGCTATGAGTTGTGCCAACTCCTCTGGGGTGGTAGGTGGTCCAGGACCCTGTCTTGTTTTTTAGGCATTTCATCGTTTCTATTATTACAACAATAATAACAACATAAGACGGTATCCAAAAATAGTTCAATCATTAAATGCTAGTGGACCAAACATTGCGCATGTAACATATCCACATAATAATGAAAACAATTTTTAAACCAAAAGTAACCCGTTTGATATTTATCATAGAAACTCACAAAGCTTATTTTTAGTACAACGACTAATCAAAATTTGGCGTGTCTACATCAACACCCACAACAAGTCTATATGAAATTTCCTCCTAAATATCCAAAAGTTTGGCATGCAAGCCATAAAGGGTTCATCAAAGATACATACAAAACAAACAACAGAAACAACAAACAACTAATGCTTCAGACCCAGGAAGTCCAACATCTTCCTAACGAGCTTTTCAAGGTCCACTATTCTCCAGTGCATCTGATCCATCGCACTGTCGTCCAGATCCTTCAGCTCGTCGTATCAGTCCATCTGTCCCTCTAAATCCTTCATCTGATCCCTCGCTGAGTCCAGGTCTCCACGCAAGGTAGCGAACTGTCGGTCGTAGTGACAACATCGATCAACGGAAATGAAGACTCAGTAACTACGGGTGGAGGGATCTCAGTAAGGGGCTCGACAACGACAGTAGGTAGGACAACCAATGGCTCTAATGGTTGAGCCATAACGATAGTGGCGTCCACCACTGGTGTGATACTGAAAGATCCTCTGATCATAGGGACACATCTATCCACGTCATCGATAACTGGTACGGTGCCTGATGATTGTCCCGTCTCGTGGATCGAGGGAGGAACATTATCATCATCGCCTATCCAACCGTTGCTTGTAAAAGCATAACATGGGTCTACCTGGCTGGCGAATGCATCAGAGTCGACATGGAATGACGAAGCGAATTCGGCCATACCAACCATCTGTGGAGTCGTGAGGGGTATCTCTAGCAAAATGGATCTGGGTGAAGTCTCGAATTCAGGCTCGCTACCTGAGTCATGAATCTCGATGACTTCGTGCTCGTGCGACATCTGTGACATATATAATCGTACAAAGTAAGTGTGTGTTCAAATGTAAAATAACACATAATGCCCAAATAAACATATTAACACGTATGCACATAAATACGCAATGGTTTTCATACATGATAAAAATTTCATGTTTATTTAAAAATTTTGGCTTCGCGAATTTTGGACTTTAATCTCAAAATTCTTTGGTTGAAGTCTAGAGTTTTCCCCGAAAACATCTAGTTCGCTAACAACCGTTGGCTCTGATACCAACTTCTGTCACACCCCGAAAACGTCGCAGCGGAATATAAAACGTAGTGGTGACGAAAGTTGGTGCCCATTAATATCTTGCTGAACGATGCATCATAATGTTAGACATTTTAACTTAATTAAAACATAGATTTTATAACATAAAGTCTTATAGTGTGTCACCAACCGCATCACAGTTTAGTTGTTTTGATCCTTATGGATCTTATTACATAGGTCCCAAATTGTTTTAAAAGTTGGTCCAAAACATTATCAAACCAAACATGCATCAAAAACCACAAGATACACCATAATTCCTGAAACCGAACTCAAGTACCTGAAGAACACGTTAAAAATCAAGTGTCAACACAAAGGAGGGAGAGTTCACATATCCAAATTTTAATAATTTGATCCAAGGAAAAACTTTCTAATTATGTGTTTATTATTAAAATATCCATATAATTTTTAAGAAAGTTAATTTATTTTCCATATAAAAATTCAAGGGTCAGCCAGTCACAAGCATTTCCTTAGAACCTCCGACGATAAACATCTTCCCAAGTTTACATATTAAATTGATAGCATCAAATGTTTGGACTCGTAAGTTAGCAAGACATTACGAACTATATATTAACAATGAAGGTATAATCAAAGCTAGACTATATGTGACACCTGTGTCACTTCAACCCTCAAACAAATGCCAAACCAATGAAATATAGTATTTCATACTTGGGATTTGTAAAAATATGTGTATCGTTTGCACATATCAACTCTTGTTCGATTTCAAGCTCTAAATCGCTTTCTAGAAGGTTATACGCGCACTAAGGCGTAAATATAACCATTTTAATGCAACAAACACTCCGGAATAGTGAAATAGTCTTAACATACCTTAAATAACCTCCACATAACTTAGAAATAAGTTTTGGAAGGTTTGGTATGCCGAAATCAAGTTATATCGCTTACAGGGACTAAAGTTGACAAACTGCGAAAGTATGCCAATTTGAACTGTAACAGACATTCCGTAACATGACCATAAGTTAAACACACCTTAAATATCCTTTACATAGCTTAGAAATAGGCTTTGAAGTGTTCGGTGTGCTAAAATAAACTTTTGGGTCATTCAGGGACTAAAAGTGTCAAAAAGTGCACAAGTTTGCACTTTTGCGCATAACTCACGTTCTGAATACATCCGGACATCCAAAAATTTATTTAAGCACTAAAACATTTTATTTTAGTGTTTGGCATAAGAAAAATCCATTCGTCGCGTCATTTGGATCGTTTTTCGCGCTTATGCGCATTCCGTCGTAATTAACCAAACATCGCGATCGTACGACCAAACGAACTGACATCCGAGATATTTTTGAGCATGTTTTGAGTTCCCTATGCTTTAAATTCATTTTAGAGCCTTAAAATGAGGTTAACGGGGTTCAAACGCATCGAAAATAGCTTAAACGGGCTGTAGGGACCATTTCTGCCATTTTTGAAACTTTGCTGAAACTGGTAGGCAGTGGCGTAGCGCGAGCACTAAGGCCTTTAGCAGTGGCGCTACGCGACTGCCTTGTCTGGACAGAAACTTTGCAGAAACATCGAATCGGGTCCATTCCACTTTCGCACATGGTTTTGGGCAATACCATGGGCTCAAATGGTTTTCTAAAACCAGGGTTTTGAGGTGGAGGGTTGAGATTGAATCACGGTTAACGAGGAACGATCTTAACGGCTCTACGAATCCTATAAATACCCCACCCCCATTTGCTTCAAAACCCACAAGAATTCTGATTTGAGGAGCTCTAAGTTGAAACCTTTGTTTCATACCTGAGCTACTTGGATCGGGATTAGCATTCGGGGACCCTTTGTAAGTATTCTTTCGTTCTTTTATTGCTTTTCGAGTCTTTTCGAGTCTGAAAGTCAAACTTTGTTTGACTTTCTGCGTTGACCAGTTTATGGTCAATGCGAAGTTCGTTTGAACTTCGCAACGTGGTTATAGTCCCTTGGGACTATGCCTACTAATTACCACGTTGTCTACGGTCGTAGGGTAAGCGATCTAATAAATCGCTTATACCTTCGAACCCGACCCATTTGGTCGATCATTAGGATCCGACCAAACACATTAGGTGACCATAGTATATAGGGAATAATCTTCCGAGGTTATACCTTATGGTCGCTTCGTTTAAGTAGTTGTATGATAGGTAGTTTATATGCCTTTGGTAAATTACCAGAATACCCTTTTCATGTATAATTGGTAATTAAGCATATGTAACCTAAACTTTTGTCACATAACTGATTATGTAACATGTTTAGGCATATAACACTTGTCATAGGACTAGTTAGACGTTCCGAACGCGTTTCACGCGAACGACGCGTTAAAGTAGCATAAGCTACCTAAACGAGTCGTAATGGGTCGTAAGCACTTATGTAAGGTTTCATTTAGTATGTAGGCTTTGTTAAACCATATTATACGAGTCTCCACACTCGTTTGGTTTACGAACCCTCATTCTATCCGATCTTCCGATTTAGGTCCGGTTTATTAACATAGTTACCTATATTAGGTGCCGTTTGATATCCGTGATCTCTAGCATTGTTTGGTTGTCACTCAAGGACTACTGAGCATTCTCAAGTGAGTACATAGACCCCTCTTTTACTGTTTTCCAAACTGTTTTGGGGTGAAAGACATGTGCCTACTTGTTACTTTCATGCTTTCCTGTTTTCACATCATATACTTCCTACGTTCATTAGTACATTATAGTACATGATTTTCATTGTGTTCATGCTATGTATGCCCATTGTGTGCGTACTTAGTACATCGTTTTATATTACATTTTATGCTATGTATGTCCATTTAGTTCATACTTAGTACATCGTTTTATATTACATTTTATGCTATGTATGTCCATTTAGTTCATACTTAGTACATTGTTTTACATTACACTTATGCTATGTATGTCCATTGTGTGCATGCTTAGTACATTGTTTTACATTACATTTCTGTTGCATATGCTCATCCAGCAAGTGAACACATTATACTGCATTTTGAACCGTTTTAATCATTTGACTATGTGAACCGTTTGTATCTGTGAACCGTTTGTATCTGTGAACCGTTTGTATCTGTGAACCGTTTGTATCTGTGAACCGTTTGTATCTGTGAACCGTTTGTATCTGTGAACCGTGTGAACCGTATTTGACCATACATAAACATTTCTACAATTGTTAAACATTACTTTGGTGGTTTGGTTTGATTAAGTGATTAAGTAACGATGCGTGTGTAATATGATACAAGCATGGTGGATACGACGCTGGTACTTCCTATATATAAGTGTTTGTGTGGTATTACATATCGTAGCGTTATTTGAATCATTTCAGTTTGAGACATATAACATTTTATACAAATAACATACTTTTCACAAGACATTGATTTACAAACAACTTATCTTATACAAACTCATTTTAAAATGGTTATTCATTTAACCATACATTATTCTCTTATTTATACATATCATCTGATCTTATCGTTTTTCAAATGATTTACAAAACAAATCAAATTACAAGGTTCATGACTAAACATTTTCTCAAACATAAGTCATGAAACCTATTTTCACAAAACCTATGTATCTCACAGGCATTTTTATGCTGACGTACCTATTTTCACATGTGTTTTTCAGGAGCTGTTGCATAAGATGATCAAGATGCACATAGGCAGACTTGGGCTTTAGTGACAATAAAAGATGCAAGACTAGTCAATTATGTTGTATTTCCTTGTTTGTTAAGACATTGTAACACTTTTAATCAATAAAACGAAACTTCAATTGCCATGGATTTGAAACAATTAATTTTGTTACAACACTCCCCGACATTTCCGCCACGTTTTGTTTGTTCTACGTGGTCGGGGTGTGACAGAAAAGATGGTATCAGAGCCAATGGTTATAGGGAATTAGGTTATTAGTAATGCTTTGACCTAGTCTATAACCTTTCTAGGACCCTAATGCGAGTTTACTTGCGTTTAGTCATAAAACAATACCGTCACCTATCCTTAGGCGACTACCACAACAAGAACATAAATTTCAAAACCGCTTTGAAAACTAATCATCTGTTCTAGGATGATTGATTACAAGGTTTTGAACCCTCTATTGTATGGTTTTGAACCCCTTTGAATTTTCAAAATCTCGTCAAGGTTTTGGGTTTTAAATAATGTGAACACGTGCAAACTGGAAGGGTGAATGCCTGTATTCTGGGTTTTCTGTCTAGGCAAGCACTTCGTATACATCTCATCAGACGCGAGACCAGTTGTGCTTACCTGGGAATTCTTGGGATGAGTGTTCACTTATAGGCGAGCATGTCTTCGCGATACATTATTTTTGACTCATTTACTTTGATTAGTCACTGTGTGTCGTTTGTTTACCTGGTGGTAACAAACAAATGACCACTATCCTTGCTTTCATCAAATTTGTTTCATCTCATTCTTTTCGTCTAAATTCTCTCACTCGTTTCCTTTCATGTTTCCTCTTTTAGAATGCCTCCTCGACGCGAAAGCCAGATAGCGACTGCCGAATTGGCATAAATCATTGCGCAGCAAATGGCTGCTCAATTCCCAAACCTCTTTGCTCAATGGAATCAAGCCAACAACAACAACAATGGTCCATGCAATTTCAAGAGTTTTAACTCGGTGAAACCACTCAAGTTTAGTGGTTCTGAGGGAGCGACTGGGCTTCTTCAATGGTTCGAGAGCATTGAGAATACTTTCCGCCACGTGCAGTGTCCTGACAATCGCAAGGTCGAGTTTGCTTCGAGTGTGTTTCAGAAGAGGGCCCTTACGTGGTAGAACGGGGTTATGAGAGATCGAGGTGCAGAAGTTGCTCTAGCACAGACATGGGCTGAACTTAGGGCCCTTATGATGAAGGAATTATGTCCTCGTCACGAGATCAGGGCCTTGGAAAGGGAATTCGATAATCTTGAGCAAGACAGCGGTGAGCATCGAGCCTACACGGATCGTTATGAGGAGTTGAGTCTGTTATGCCCAAACATGGTCACGCCTTTGGATAAGGCAATAGAAAAGTACATTGATGGCCTCCCTGACTTAATACAAGACATTGTGACTGGCAGCAACCCTACTACAGTTAGACAGGCCATTGAGCTAGCTGCAACCTTGACTGAATCTCATATCAGGAAACGTAAGCTTTTCCGAAAGGGTGACAAGAAACCGGTCGAGGAATCGAAACCAATCGAGGAATCAAAGACCATGGATGAACAGACAGGATCCCCTAAGAAGTCAAAGAAGCGAAAGACTTCTCAGAACTTCGCCATGGTTACTCACAATGATCAAGCCGTCCCCAACCAACCAGCGCAACCCCCTGCTAGGAAGCCATACAATGGAACTGCACCCTTGTGCAACCAATGTAGCCTCCATCATCATGCCAATGTAAAGTGCTGCAAATGCCAAACTTGTGGGCTTATAGGCCATACAGCAAGAGTCTGCCCAGCTGCAGCTGCACCAAACCAAGTTGGCAACAATACCGCTCAAGGTCGTTTTCTACCAGGTTCTTGCTTCAACTGTGGCGAGATGGGTCATTTCCGAAGAAATTGCCCAAAACATGCTAATGCAAATCCAGCACAGGGATGAGCATCTGACCGAATGGAAGACAACGCTGTTTAGAAATAATCAATCCTTATGTATTATTTTCTTTAGTTGTCAAGGTCCAAGAAACAGTTGTTATCGTTGTTTATAAATTAATCTTTTATATACATTGCAATGTATTTATGTGGTTGCATGTATAAATAACATATCTCTTACAATACTGACATTCAAGGAATCGTATTCCTTGAAGAACAAACTACCCCCAAAAATTTTCCCATTCTATGATCTCTTGCGTTTCCACGAAATTCCTAAGTACCCGTTTATTCTAAAGGAAACGAAGTACAAGGCGCAAGTTACAACACTGGACAAATACCCAAAGTACCACTATAAATCCTTAATAGGGTACCTAAGGGTATTTCCGTGAATCCTAAAATTGTTGTGTTCCTTAATTCGACTATTACGTTTCTTTGAAAAAAAATCGAATTTTTGGGAGATCTTCCTATCTCTTCAAATAGATCCCAGAGGACATTGAAGTCCATCGACTGGTTTCCATATCCGTTCTCAATCGATAACAAATTAATAACAAATTAATAACCAAGTTAAACAACTATGTGATTATGTGCTTATGAACATTACAAGACAAACTGTGTGGACTGTGCAACGGCTTACGTAATTATGGATGCATACATAATTATGGAATTTAGTGCACAGAAACCACAGCGAGCTTTGTCATATGCCTAGAAGTTAACTCTATCCATTTCCATTTCTGAGGAAGCACCCGTTGAAAATGACTCCGTTTGTTCATTTTCGTTTCGGAAGATTTTCCGTTGAGGAAATGGATATCCGTTTGTCTATCATTTTCATTTCCATTTATGAGGAAGCACCCGTTAAAAATGACTCCGTTGGTTCATTTTCGTTTCTGAAGATTTGTCCGTTGAGGAAATGAATATCCGTTTGTTTCTCCTTTTCATTTCCATATCTGATGAATCACCTGTTGAAAATGACTCCGTTTGTTCATTTTCGTTTCTGAAGATTTGTCCGTTGAGGAAATGAATATCCGTTTGTTTCTCCTTTTCATTTCCATTTCTGATGAAGCATCCGTTGAAAATGACTCCGTTTGTTCATTTTCGTTTTTGAAGATTTGTCCGTTGAGGAAATGAATATCCGTTTGTTTCTCCTTTTCATTTCCATTTCTGATGAAGCACCGGTTGAAAATGACTCCGTTTGTTCATTTTTGTTTCTGAAGATTTGTCCGTTGAGGAAATAAATATCCGTTTGTTTCTCCTTTTCATTTCCATTTCTGATGACACACCCGTTGAAAATGACTCCGTAAGTTCATTTTACGTTTCTGAAGATTGCCCGTTGAGGAAATGAATCCCCGTTGTTTATTCCTTCATTTCCGCTTCTGAAGAATACTCGTTGAGGAAAATGACTCCGTCTGTTCATTTTCGTTCTGAAGAATGTCCGTTAAGGAAATGACAGGATTATGCCTTACATATCTCTGGTGGTTATTTGACGCAAAGTGACAAATAGACTCCTACGAATAAATTTCGGGACGAAATTTCCTAAAGTAGGGGAGACTGTGACACCTGTGTCACTTCAACCATCAAACAAATGCCAAACCAATGAAATATAGTATTTCATACTTGGGATTTGTAAAACTAAGGCGTAAATATAACCAGTTTAATGCAACAAACACTCCAGAATAGTGAAATAGTCTTAACATACCTTAAATAACCTCTACATAACTTAGAAATAAGTTTTGGAAGGTTTGGTATGCCGAAATCAAGTTATATCGCTTACAGGGACTAAAGTTGACAAACTACGAAAGTATGCCAATTTGAACTGTAACAGACATTCCGTAACATGACCATAAGTTAAACACACATTAAATATCCTTTACATAGCTTAGAAATAGCCTTTGAAGTGTTCGGTGTGCTAAAATAAACTTTTGGGTCATTCAGGGACTAAAAGTGTCAAAAAGTGCACAAGTTTGCACTTTTGCGCATAACTCACGTTCTGAATACATCCGGACATCCAAAATTTATGTAAGCACTAAAACATTTTATTTTAGTGTTTGGCATAAGAAAAATCCATTCGTCGCGTCATTTGGATCGTTTTTCGCGCTTATGCGCATTCCGTCGTAATTAACCGAACATCGCGATCGTACGACCAAACGAACTGACATCCGAGATATTTTTGAGCATGTTTTGAGTTCCCTATGCTTTAACTTCATTTTAGAGCCATGAAATGAGGTTAACGGGGTTCAAACGCATCGAAAATAGCTTAAACGGGCTGCAGGGACCATTTCTGCCATTTTTGAAACTTTGCTGAAACTGGTAGGCAGTGGCGTAGCGCGAGCACTAAGGCCTTTAGCAGTGGCGCTACGCGACTGCCTTGTCTGGACAGAAACTTTGCAGAAACATCGAATCGGGTCCATTCCACTTTCGCACATGGTTTTGGGCAATACCATGGGCTTAAATGGTTTTCTAAAACCGGGGTTTTGAGGTGGAGGGTTGAGATTGAATCACGGTTAACGAGGAACGATCTTAAGGACTCTACGAATCCTATAAATACCCCACCCCCATTTGCTTCAAAACCCACAAGAATTCTGATTTGAGGAGCTCTAAGTTGAAACCTTTGTTTCATACCTGAGCTACTTGGATCGGGATTAGCATTCGGGGACCCTTCGTAAGTATTCTTCCGTTCTTTTATTGCTTTTTGAGTCTGAAAGTCAAACTTTGTTTGACTTTCTGCGTTGACCAGTTTATGGTCAATGCGAAGTTCGTTTGAACTTCGCAACGTGAGTGTAATCACGTTGGTTATAGTCCCTTGGGACTATGCCTACTGATTACCACGTTGTCTAGGGTCGTAGGGTAAGCGATCTAAAAAGTCGCTTATACCTTCGAACCCGGCCCATTTGGTCGATCATTAGGATCCGACCAAACACATTAGGTGACCATAGTATATAGGGAATAACCTTCCAAGGTTATACCTTATGGTTGCTTCGTTTAAGTAGTTGTATGATAGGTAGTTTATATGCCTTAGGTAAATTACCAGAATACCCTTTTCATGTATAATTGGTAATTAAGCATATGTAACCTAAACTTTTCTCACATAACTGATTATGTAACATGTTTAGGCATATAACACTTGTCATAGGACTAGTTAGACGTTCCGAACGCGTTTCACGCGAACGACGCGTTAAGTAGCATAAGCTACCTAAACGAGTCGTAATGGGTCGTAAGCACTTATGTAAGGTTTCATTTAGTATGTAGGCTTTGTTAAACCATATTATACGAGTCTCCACACTCGTTTGGTTTACGAACCCTCATTCTATCCGATCTTCTGATTTAGGTCCGGTTTATTAACATAGTTACCTATATTAGGTGCCGTTTGATATCCGTGATCTCTAGCATTGTTTGGTTGTCACTCAAGGACTACTGAGCATTCTCAAGTGAGTACATAGACCCCTCTTTTACTGTTTTCCAAACTGTTTTGGGGTGAAACACATGTGCCTACTTGTTACTTTCATGCTTTCCTGTTTTCACATCATATACTTCCTACGTTCATTAGTACATTATAGTACATGATTTTCATTGTGTTCATGCTATGTATGCCCATTGTGTGCGTACTTAGTACATCGTTTTATATTACATTTTATGCTATGTATGTCCATTTAGTTCATACTTAGTACATCGTTTTATATTACATTTTATGCTATGTATGTCCATTTAGTTCATACTTAGTACATTGTTTTACATTACACTTATGCTATGTATGTCCATTGTGTGCATGCTTAGTACATTGTTTTACATTACATTTCTGTTGCATATGCTCATCCAGCATGTGAACACATTATACTGCATTTTGAACCGTTGTAATCATTTGACTATGTGAACCGTTTGTATCTGTGAACCGTTTGTATCTGTGAACCGTTTGTATCTGTGAACCGTTTGTATCTGTGAACAAATGATTTACAAAACAAAGCAAATTACAAGGTTCATGACTAAACATTTTCTCAAACATAAGTCATGAAACCTATTTTCACAAAACCTATGTATCTCACAGGCATTTTTATGCTGACGTACCTATTTTCACATGTGTTTTTCAGGAGCTGTTGCATAAGATGATCAAGATACACATAGGCAGACTTGGGCTTTAGTGACAATGAAAGATGCAAGACTAGTTAATTATGTTGTATTTCCTTGTTTGTTAAGACATTGTAACACTTTTAATCAATAAAACGAAACTTCAATTGCCATGGATTTGAAACAATTAATTCTGTTACAACACTCCCCGACATTTCCGCCAGGTTTTGTATGTTCTACGTGGTCGGGGTGTGACACTATAACAGAATATGAATTCATCGTTTGACTTGACAGTTAATCCCGATCCAAGTAGCTCGAAAAGTTTGACTTTCAGACTCGAAAAGCAATAAAAGAACGAAAAGACTCGAAAAGTAGCTTTGTGAGCTACTTGGATCGGGATTAGCATTCGGGGACCCACCAAAACATAAGCCAATAACCCGACACTTATTCTCTTGAGATCAAGCAATTCGTCCCAACTTTAGATTTAATCAATTTTAAATCTACACGGTCGTTTTCTCTAAAACACCGTAATAATCCCCATTTCTCCCCGAAACATATTTATTCACAAAAACCGTTTCTACACGAAACATATATATTTATCAAACCCATATATTTTCAATGAAAATATACATATTGAAAATATACATTTTATTATATCAAAAGGTATGCTTTATTTAAAAACATCTTTAAACCTTTTAAGGCATGTTCTTCCCCCAAAACATATACTAAACAGTAAAAAGATGGGGTTTAGTGACACTCACCTTTGGGTGCGTATTATAAATAGCGCAATCCCACAATTTGATTTCTACACGTCCTAATATACGTAGGAACGATTTATCAATCAATATATATAGCACAAAATTCCTAAGTTTCTCTATATCTTAGAATTTTCACATAACTTTGAGATTTTCTCAAAAAGTCATTATTTTTTATTATATTGGCACATTAATATATATATGAGTTCATATATATATATATATATATATATATAAGATTTTGCGACTTGAACGATTTTATTGGTGACCATTATCATGTAAATCCGTTAACACTCCCGTTTATACGTATACATGAAATAACTTATTAACTTATTTATTTTATCATAAACGTGCACATATACTAAATATCATAACACGCAAAATCTCATTAACTTATTTATTTTATCATTTTTAAAGCACGTATACATGAAATAACTAATCAAGTTAACATATGTATCAATTTTCATGCTCGACAAACAAGTTACACATTTAACGCGATTTTTACCGATTCTACCGCTTTAAGCGTACAAGTGTACATGCATAGTCTAAATTCCCGCTATCATGTCAACACTTATCACATTATCATATACACATATCTAAATCACATAACACATTTTAACACATAAGGTTCACCGAAAAATAACCCATGCAACGCGTATTTTAGTGATTTTGTGGGCGTCGGAAGTCACGTATGACTAACCAAAAACCAAGTAAACTTAATATAATTTAAAATACTTATATTTATACTAAAAATATCAGTTTACTTACTGATTTAAAACAGTTTCGTAAAAACTCTTTGAAAAGCCGATTTTTAACCGTTTTACCGCATAGTTTTGCGTCAAACGTTACCATAACCATCCCAAATCATAACGACTTGATATTTTAACATAATACATGTTTTTTACTGATTAAAATGATGGTTAAAATCAGATTAGTGCGGTTTTCATGTAACTCACATAAATCATGCAATTTCACGTATTTTACAACTCTTGAAGCACTAAGTACAACATGTAAAGTTAGTAAACTTTATGTCAAAGTTTCATACCATTTTTACACATCAAATAACATTATTTAATATCTTTATAATCTGATCTAAAATCATTTTTATCATAACATAAATTATACATCATTTCATGACCATACATCATCATGCGTGCTTAAGTACAAGCATCTAATGCATTCAATTCACATCATCATCATCATCCTGTATGAATCAAAACATATCCAACATACATTTATTTCATGTTTAAACCTTCAAGAACATCATCATCTTTATATGATCATCATTCAATCATTTATTCATAAATGTAAGACATATGCATATATTTTCACACATCTAAAATTATCAATATAAAAAATGTTCATGCATGCATATATATACATACATATACGGCTCACATATATACACACACATGATTTCACACCTTTACTTTCACATGTCCATTCATATGATTAAAGCCTTTTAGAAGTTTCCAAAGTTCACATACACATCACATTTTAACATCTTATCAAGAAGATCAAATCAAAAATAAAATCTCACATTCTAACATACACACATACATATCTACGGCCCCATGTATACACACACATACATCCATTTTTATTTTATTCAAAAACCCATTTGTTTTAGTTTTCAAGTTTATGTTTAGATTCAAGAACAAAAGAAACTTTCACTATCATCTTCATCACCATGAATCATGAACAAGATTTGAAAGATGAAATGTTATACCTTCAAGATTCTTAGTGGATTTTAACAAAAGTGATTATATGAAGCCTTGCTCTTGCTTGAATATCTTTGGAATAACCATTAAACCTTCATATAAGCTTGAAAACACCTTGGAATGTCTTTAAATCTTCAAGAAAAGGTTTAAAATTCTGAAATGGATGTGTGCATAGGGGTGTTTAGCCGAGCTTATGTTAGATAGAGCGAGTTGTTTGATTTTGAAAAGTGTTATTGGAAATGTGAAGATATGAGAAGATTTGATATAACATAATCATCACATATATCATCTCTAGTCAACAAGTGGAAGAGAGGGGTGAGAGAAGAACTTGCATAGCCGCCACATGCCCTCACACTCTCATCCTCTATATTGACATACATATTATATATATATATATATATATATATATAGGCTTAACACTGGTATTTTACTGGATACCGGGTATTTTATCGCCAAAATATTACTGAAATAATTATCAGTTGCCTTGACTGGCTGCGTTGACAGTATTTTGTCAGATACGCACAGTATCGCGCGGTACGCGTTTAAACTCGAAAAATAGGGTTTCTTAGCGTTTTAATTTATTTTTCCTTCCAGACATGATTAAAATTACTATTCCAATCATAACGAATTATTTTTAGGATTTTAACATTGATCGGGCGGTCACCGACGTTCGTTTCACATTTTGTTTGTTACGCGATAAGCGTTTATCTTATTATTGCCAACATAATTTTTATCAAAGTTTTGATTTACCAATGTCACACCCCGACCACGTAGAACATACGAAACGTGGCGGAAACATCGGGGAGTGTTGTAACAGAATTAATTGTTTCAAATCCATGGCAATTGAAGTTTCGTTTTATTAATTAAAAGTTTTACGATGTCTTAATAAACAAAGAAATACAACATAATTAACTAGTCTTGCATCTTTTATTGTCACTACAGCCCAAGTCTGCCTATGTGTATCTTGATCATCTTATGCAACAGTTCCTGAAAAACACATGTGAAAATAGGTACGTCAGCATAAAAATGCCTGTGAGATACATAGGTTTTGTGAAAATAGGTTCCATGACTTATGTTTGAGAAAATGTTTAGTCATGAACCTTGTAATTTGCTTTGTTTTGTAAATCATTTGAAAATCGATAAGATCAGATGATATGTATAAATAAGTAAATAATGTATGGTTAAATAAATAACCATGTAAGATGAGTTTGTATAAGATAAGTTGTTTGTAAAATAATGTCTTGTGAAAAGTATGTTATTTGTATAAAATGTTCTATGTCTCAAACTGAAATGATTCAAATAACGCTACAATATGTAATACCATACAAACACTTATATATAGGAAGTACCAGCGGCGTATCCACCATGCTTGTATCATATTACACACGCATCGTTACTTAATCATTTAATCAAACCAAACCAATGTCAAAATGTTCATGTCAAGATGTAAATCATGTCAAAATGTCTATGTCAAATATCCATGTCAAATGTCTATGTCAAGTATCCATGTCAAATGTCTATAGTCCAAGAGTAGTCAAGTAATGTATAACCAAAATGATATGTATGGTAAGTAAAATTTAGACTACTTAAACCATAAGTAAAAATGTACAAAACAAAGTATTGAAGTAAAACTTGGTTTAAATCAAAGTTATGTTTTGTAAGATATATGCATGCTATACTGAATATGAACATTTATGCGGTATTGTGAAAATTCATACATCCAAGCCTTGAGACAGACGGATAACTATGTAAAAGTGAGTTATCAAGAGAATATGTATTCGGATTCGGTCATTCCTTTCATCCCCTTTCCCTGGGATGTCCGGAACGGGATTTGTCAAGTCCTATGGTACCACTACCTACTACCGAGCGGCATGATCGGTGTTAATGAATGTATAGTATAGTTTAAACAAACCAAATGTCATACCAAAATGTAAGCATGTTTTATGAAGATAATGTACCTAGTATGCTAGAGTAAACATACAGGGTAGAGCTATAAAACAATGTGTCCATATGTTACTGGAACATATGCAACAGAGATGCAGTATAAAACAATGTACTAAGTATGCAAAGTCATCATACAAAGTAGAAAAGTCATGTAAAACAATGTACTAAGCATGTTATCAGTCAACATACATAGCAGAAAAGTCATGTAAATCAATGTACTAAGCATGTTATCAGTCAGCATACATAGCAGAAAAGTCATGTAAATCAATGTACTAAGCATGTTATCAGTCAACATACATAGCAGAAAAGTCATGTAAATCAATGTGCTTAGCATGTTATCAGTCAACATACATAGCAGAAAAGTAATGAAATCATGTACTATAATGTACTAACAAACATAGTCGGTATATGATGTGAAAACAGGAAAGCAGGAAAGTAACAAGTAGGCACATGTGTTCCACCCCAAAACAGTTTGGAAAACAGTAAAAGAGGGGTCTATGTACTCACCTGAGATTGCTCAGTAGTCCTTGAGTAACAACTAAACAATGCTAGAGATCGCGGATATCAAGCGGCACCTAATATAGGTAACTATGTAAATTAACCGGACCTAGATCGGAAGATTGGGTAGCATTAGGGTTTGTAAACCAAACGAGTGTAGAGACTCGTGTCATTTGGTTTAACAAAGCCTACATACTAAATGAAACTTATCCTAAGTGTTTTCGACCCATTACGACCCGTTTAGGAAGCTTATGCTACTTTAACGCGTCGTGCGCGTGAAACGCGTTCGGACCGCCTAACTAGTCCTATGACAAGTGTTATATGCCTAAACATGTTACATAATCAGTTATGTGACAAAAGTTTAGGTTACATATGCTTAATTACCAATTATACATGAAAAGGGTATTCTGGTAATTTACCTAAGGCATATAAACTACCTATCATATAACTACTTAAACGATGTGACCATAGGGTATAACCTCGGAAGGTTATTCCCTACCTACTATGGTCACCTACTGTGTTTGGTCGGATCCTAATGATCGACCAAACTGGGTCGGGTTCGAGGTATAAGCGATTTATTAGATCGCTTACCCTACGACCCTAGACAACGTGGTAATCAGTAGGCATAGTCCCAAGGGACTATGACCATCGTGATTACAATCACGTTGCGAAGTTCTAACGAACTTCGCATTGACCATTACTGGTCAACGCTGAAAGTCAAACAAAGTTTGACTTTCTGACTCGAAAAGCAGTAAAAATAAGGAAAAGAACGAAAGAATACTTACGAAGGGTCCCCGAATGCTAACCCAGATCAAAATAGCTCAGGTATGAAACGAAGGTTCCAACTTAGAGCTTTCTTAATCAGATTTGTGGGTTTTTAAGCCAAAGGGGGGTGGGTATTTATAGATTTCGGGTAACCGTTAAGATCGTTTCTTGAATAACGTGCCTTAATCGGAACCGTACACTTGTCGTAAAGTTGTGGTGTCCAGGAAGTTTGTTCTTATCCGCTGACTAGACGATAGGAAATGTGTGGTTGAGAATCGAACAGCTGGGACCCGCTTGTTAAAACATTGAATTTGACCAGATCATGCAGTCGCGTAGCGCGACTGGCAAGCCTCTAGGGCTCGCGCTACGCGACACCCTCACCTGTTTCAGAAAAGTTTCAAAAGTTACAGGAATGGTCCCTGCACGTGTTTAAGGCCTTTTTCGATGCGTTTGAACCCCGTTAACCTCATTTCAAGGCTCTAAAATGAAGTTAAAGTATAGGGAACTCAAAACATGTTCAAAAATATCTCGGATGTTGGTTCGTTTGGCCGTACGAACGCGATGTTCGCTTAATTACGACGGAATGCGCATAAGCGCGAAAAACGATCCAAATGACGAAACGAATGGATTTTTCTTAAGGCGAACACTAAAATAAAATATAGTCATGCTTCCATAAATTTTTGGATGTCCAGATGTATTCAGAACGTAAGTTATGCGCGAAAATGCAAACTTGTGCCCTTTTTGACACTTTTAGTCCCTGAATGACACAAAAGTTTATTTTAGCACACCGAACCCCTCAAAGCCTATTTCTAAGCTATGTAAAGGATTTTTATGGTATGTTTAACTTATGGTCATGTTCCGGAATGTCTGTTACAGTTCAAATTGGCATACTTTCGCAATTTGTCAAGTTTAGTCCCTGTAAGCGAATTAACTTTGATTTCACCACACCAAACCTTCCAAAACTTATATCTAAGTTATGTAAAGGTTATTTTAGGTATGTTAAACCTATTTCACTATTCCGGAGTGTTTGTTGCATTAAACTGGTTATATTTACGCATTAGTGCGCGTATAACCTTCCAGAAAGCGATTTAGGGTTTGAAATTGAACAAGAGTTGATATGTGTAAACGATACACATATTTTTACAAATCCCAAGTATGAAATATAATATTTCATTGGTTTGGTATTTGTTTGATGGCCGTGAAGGCACAGGTGTTACAACCAACACATCAGATACCACACATGAATATTAATATCAGTCAAATACAACCTTTTATTCATTCACGACACGTGTTACATTTGTACGGTGTAGCCTAATAGCCAGGTGTCACAAGTGTCGCCAAATCTTCAACGCAAGAAAAACTGCACCAAGTTCGATATCGTGGGTAGTGTAATTCTTCTCGTGGACCTTGAGTTATCGAGACGCATGCGCGATAACCTTTTCTCGTTGCATAAGAACACAACCAAGACCAAGGTTAGAGGCATCACAATAAACAATGAAATCGTCATTTCTGTCAGGAAGTGTATGGACAGGAGCATTGCAGAGCATGTACTTGAGGGTTTGGAAGGCTTCCTCCTGTTTGGAACCCTAAACAAAAGGCTTATCCTTCTGAGTTAAAGCGGTAAGTGGTACGACAATTTTCAAAAAGTCAGCAATGAATCGACGGTAATAACCCGCCATTACGAGGAATAAACAGATTTCGGATGGAGACTTCGGCGTAATCCAACTCTTAACTGCTTCTATTTTTGCGGGGTCGATGTGAATTCCTTGACTGTTAACGATGTGACCGAGGAATTGAACTTCCTCGAGCCAAAATTCACACTTGGAGAACTTGTCGCAGAGACGATTTCCTTGGAGAAGTTCAAGAACGAAACGAAGATGTTGCGCATGTTCGGCTCTCGACTTTGAGTAGATAAGGATATCGTCGATAAATATAATAACGAATCGATCTAAGAAAGGGTTTACACACACGGTTCATCGAATCCATGAAGACCGTGGGTGCGTTTGTGAGACCAAAATGCATGACCACGAAAACGTAATGGCCATAACGGGTACGGAAAACGGTTTTCGGAATGTCTTGCTTTTGTATACGCAGCTGATGATAACTAGAACGTAGGTCAATTTTCGAGAAACACGCATCGTCTTGTAGTTGATCAAATAATTCGTCGATTCAGGGTAGAGGATAACGTTTCTTGATGGTGAGCTTGTTGAGTTCTCTATAATCGATGCACATTCGGAACGATCCATCCTTCTTTTTCACGAAAAGGACAGGTGCGCCCCAAGGAGATGTGCTAGGGAGTATGAAGCCTTTATCATGTAACTCCTGGAGTTTGCTAGAAAGTTCACGCATTTTGGACGGTGAGAGGCGATAAGGAGCTTTTGAAACAGGGTTAGCACCAGGGATAAGGTCGATACGAAAGTCGATATCACGAGTAGGGGTTAGACCAAGTAAATCGTCAGGAAAGACAGTAGGAAAATCACGATCCACAAGTACCTTTTCCATCGTCTTCTTTTTCTCCTCCGCTACTACAATGTGGGCTAAGAAAGCAGTGTATTCTTTGCGCAAGTACTTGCTTGCTTGAATACACGACATCAGTTTTAATTCCTCTGAGGATACTTGGCCATAAACACATAATTGATCACCGTTTGCGAGAGAAAAACAAATCATCCTTTCGAAACAAACGACTTCGGCATGATTTTCACAAAGAAAATCCATGCCTACTTTGACATCGAAACTACCAAGTTGCATAGGGATGAGATCGATCAGTAAAATGTGTGTTGAGTTCGAGAGTATAGTCACGGAGAACGGAGCTAACGGTGATGGTTCTTCCAGTGGCAACTTCTACGTTGAAGGTTGTTGGGAGATTAGCGCGTTTACGTTTTAAAAGCTTTTTGAATTCAAACGATATAAAACAGTTATCGGCTCCAGTATCAAATAAGCAAGAAGTGTAAATGCCGTTAACAAGGAACGTACCATTGACAACATTGTTGTCAGTCTGAGCCTGGTGGACATTGATATTGAAGGTTCTTCCACGGGCTGGTTGTTGTGGCTGCTGCTGCTGCTGAGGCTGCTGTTGTTGTTGCTGCTGTGGTTGTGGTTGCTGCTGCGGTTCTTGTTTCACAACACGTAGAGGGCAGACATTACCAAAATGATTCAGGTCATCACAAGTGTAGCAAGCTTGTGCATGAACAGCGGGTGCATGAGCTACTTGGTTAACCTGAGGAGTAGGAAGTTGAGCTGGCGGTGCAGGAAGAGCTTAAGGAGCTTGGTGGCGGGGGCCTGAGCGGCAGTGAGCGGTGAAGTGCCCATAGATGTTGCAATTAGCACAGAAACGACAGTCCACCCCTGTTAGATGATGATAAGTGCAGGTAGGACACAGAGGGTGAGTACCAGTGCACGCTTAGCAGGCGGTGTGTTGGTAACACTAACTTGACGATTCTGGTTGTTGGGTGCTGCTGTGACTGCATTAACCGGTGTTGTGGCGGTAGTCACATAGTTCTTGTTGTTGTTGTTGTTGTTCCTTCGCTTGTGGCTCTGGCGGCTAGACTTTGAACCTTGAGATGCTGCATTATCGGTACTGGGAGCTGCAGTGACCTAGCTGAGACTTTTGGTCGAGGTTTTGAAAGCTCCAGCCAAGACTCGTTTGTCATTGATCTCAGCTGCGAGTTGGTAGGTTTCCTCGATAGTAGTAGGTCTCGCTACCTGAACAAAATCAACTACACAGTCGGTAAGAGCGCGAATATACTTCTTGATGGTCTTATCAGGCGTGTCCACCTAACTAGGACAGATAATGCTCAACTGTTTGAAACGAGCGGAGAGACCAGCGTTGTCACCTCCTTCTTGCTTGATGTGCCAGAATTCATTCTCCAGCTTCTGGATTTCGTGGGGAGGACAGAATTCCTTCAATATGAGCTCCCTGAGCTCCTCCCATGAGAGACCATAAGTTGCAACATTACCGCGCCTGTTGCGCTCAACGGTCCACCAATCAAGTGCCCTTGACTGGAAGACTCCAGTAGCATTCACAGTGCGGAGATTTTCAGGACATCCGCTTTGACGAAAGGTGACTTCGATCACATCAAACCATTGAAACATTACGCTGGGTCCGTCTTCACCAATGAAGTTTGCAGGACCGCATGCTTTGAATTGTTTGAAGCTGAATGGAGTTTTCGGTGCTTCATTCTTTGAATCGACAGAAGATTTACTACTAACCTGATTGATTTCACTAACAATTTGAGGTATGACCTTGGCCATTTCCTTGGCCACAAGTGATGCGATACGCTTGTCAGCTTGGTTTCGCCGGACAGTATGGTGAGTATGGGAGCCAAAGGAAGACATTATCGAGTGTGAGTTCTGCAGCAGACATCATCCTGAGGGATTAGATGGGATTCGATTATATCGGGTTTTGTTTGATAAGTTTAGCGCTTCGTACAACGTATTTATTATTATTATTCATTCTAAAGCTCAGTAACACGTCAGCACATAAACACATAGTCACGAGGCATATAATCCACATAATTGCACGTATACACATAGGCACGTAAGCACGTAGGAACACATAATTTACTTAACACATATTTTGCATGTGTTCACCTACATATTTTGCACATATTCACCTATCTTTCAAGGCCGCGTAGCGCGTTCGAGAGTTGTGAGAGGTAGAGAGTAGCGTAAGCGACGAGTTTAGCGTATGAGGCTTCTTAGTTTTTCACGATTAGTTAGCATTTTAGGTTACAAAAGCTGTACGAGTTGTGCTCGTTTTGTAAAGCGGGGGGCGGAAAGCGAGAAATTGAGACCATAAAGCGTAAAGTTTAAAACGCATAATAATAAAATCGATGACAAGTGAAATCGGCGATTGCATGCTAGAAATAAAATAGAGTGCATTGGGTGTCAGACATCGACTGCCCAAAGTAATTCGATTATCCCCAATAAGTTTGAGTACACGCTTTGTCTTAATAGACTGTATTCTCACCGAAACACGGTGAACGACACTCATCCTTCTAGTTACTACATGACTCGCGTCGTCATAGCAGTCGAGACTTTGGTGAGATTTGTAAAATCAAAGTAGGGAGTAGAACAGGTCATTAAGATATGGGTTTCACCCCTAACTTAACAACTTTGTTCCTGAGTGTGGTTAAACAACCACGAGATAGAGATGGAGATTTTCGTTGAGGTATGGATGTCACTCCTAACTCAACGAAAGATTCTCGTGTTAAGAGTAAAATACACGAGTGAGTGATCTTATCGAGAGTTCTTGGTTTTCACACCTAATCACCCAATCACTTGTTTGTGTTATGCAAGCGTTTTTAAAACGTGTGTATTGTGTAAGCCTTAGGAAAGGCAAATTAGTTTTCAACCTTAGGAATGGTTTCCCCTTCATACGAAGCTGCAGTGTGTGGGTTCACACGAAGGTGTAACATAGTAGGTTCGAACGATGGTATCACAACATGAGGGTTCATACGAAGCCCCAAGGAGGGTCGTACGGAGGGTTTGTTGGTACTTAGACTATAGACTAGGTCACTTCTACACGACTCAACCTAATTCCCTATAGTTATGGCTCTGATACCAATCTGTCACACCCCAACCGATGGCGGAAACATCGGGGCGCGACACTAGGCGAATCGGATTGCTCAAGAGAATCCATAACAACTATTAAATGACAATATTTAAAAGGTTCATTGTCCCATACCAATAAACAAATATTTCACAAACAATCATCACAGAGTCCAAATCTCTTAAACAAAACCAATCCGATAACCTAGGTTTTATTTGCGGGTTTCTAGACTTCCTAATCCATTGCAGCAAACAGACCGTCAACCTACCACATACGTTAAAGTAAAAGGTCAATACATAAAGTAAAGGTGAGTACAAAAGTTTGCATAGTTATAGTATAAAAAGCGTTTACGCATAACCAGCATGTAACACGTAACGGGCGATGCATGTAACCACCAACAATGATACAACCTAACCACGCGACTGCGATGTAGAGTATGTGCGTGTCACACCCCCAAAATACCACTCGCGTAAACACCGCAGGGCGTGTGACGTACCAGGATCTTAGCCATCAATCACATTGAACTCATAGGTATATGTAAATAAAACTTTCATTGATTAACTGTAAATGTTACAACGTTACAATAATTTACAATTTACAGCGGAAGCATAAATCATTCGTTAAGTGTTTATTAACCACATGTAAAAAGCCATTAGTCTTGTATTGTGTTTCCATGTATCTCGACCCATGACCACTTCAGCTTCTCAGACAGCAAGTTCCATTGATATGTACCTAAAGGCCTACAAGGCATGTAACATTGAGTCAACAACAAAGTTGAGCAAGTTCACAGTTGGTTGTTTAGTTTTACCAGTTTGTTTTGAAATCATAAGTTGTTTCGTAAACTACGAGTTAACCGGTAGCCTTTTGTTTCCCAAACCATAACCATAACCAGTCGGAGGCTTCCCCATGTGAACCACTAGATCGTACCATATCGACTACTAACGAAAATAAGTTGTGCCCTACATCAGTGTCTATCATCACTGACAGTTTTCCATAGTCCATTAGTACACGCCCGTTTGAACGACACGGTGTGAGGTTTGTCAAACCTAATAGCGCTATTAACTAATGACCCGCTCGCCATCGGCCTCGGCGATTAAGTTGATATAAAGTGAGGGACTTCATGATAGAGTTTTTTCTAGTAAGTTTAAGGTTGTTGTCTTACCCAAGGAGGACGAACGTACGTAGTTCTACCCAGGGAGAATACGCAGGATTTATAGTGGCATCCTACCCAAGGAGGATGGCCGTACATATCCTACCCAAGGAGGATATGTAGGTTCCATTTTAGTGTATTAACCCATTCCCAAACCACCGGGAATCCCATGCCTTGTAGAAAGTGTATGAACTCACCTCGGTTTGCTCGGTATGGTTAAGTACTTGACCACAAATAATTCAATCAAAGCCTATGTTAGTGCATGCATCTGTTAACTTCGTCTTGTATCGAGTCTTAGTCTAGATTGTGTAAATCAGGGCACGTAGATTGAGAAAATAGGATAGTTTATGTGTTTAACAAGCTGATTTCTCTCCAGAGGTTAATTCCACCCGAAATGACATGAAGACACTTTCGAGCGGAATCACCAAGTTCTAATTCCGCTCCAACAGGTCTTGTGTCATTCTGAGCGGAATCAAGACCCTATATATAGGTCACTATGAGCGAAATCAGATAAGAGTCCTTGTATTCCATACCGAAGTGCTGCTGGTGTGAAGATTGATTGTAATCAGAGTTTTATCAATACAATCGGTGTTTAAAGTGAAGGTAAAGTTGTTTCTACCTTTGTTTCTTAGTTTCCGCCTCTGAAACGAAGTAAAACTCCTCTGAACGACTCATTCGGGTCTAGAAATGATCCTTCAAGTGGTATCAAAGCTCATGAGGAGGAGTTCTGCAGAGATTAGCTGGATTTTATCGAAACTTCTTACTTCTACATCTTCATTTTCATCAGAACGAGTTTTAACTGTCAAAACTGGTTCAAATTTTCTCAGATTGTGTATAAGTGACTATTAACAAATCCCTGAAAGTTTGATACTAAAATTCACAGTAAAAATGGACAAAATGGACCCCCGAATTGATTCCGCTCGAACTGACAAATTCCTGATTTCGCTCCAGATTAGCTTCATAGTCTGATTCCGCTCATCATACGTTCTGATTCCGCTCCAAATAGGTCTTGATTCCGCTCCAAATAGTTCCTGATTCCGCTCCAGGCTGTTAAACTCATGATTTCGCTCCAAAATTCTTTTGATTTCGCTCCAGACAACAAATCTCTTGATTTCGCTCCAAAGTAATTTGAGTGATTTCGCTCTAGGATATCAAACTTCTGTTTTCGCTCCAGAGATACAAGTTTCTGATTTCGCTCCTGTGTGTATTCAGATTCCGCTCCAAGGTTCATTTGTTGTTTCCGCTCAAAAGCTACTGTTTTTGAAAAACGTGATACGTCATCATGAGTGAAGAGTTCTACAACGCGTTTGCTTCATCTCCTACTACTCCGGCTTCTATTGCTCATAATATGAATTTGGAAAACGAGACTGGAACGTTACAAAAGCCCCCGAAACTAATGAGTATTGAAGAATATTACGGGTGGAAAGACAGATTCGAAAACTGGGTCCAGGCAAATCGTCTTAGGTCATGGGAGTGTATTTTGAAGAAATATGTTTTACCTCGTACTGATTTGCAAGTTGTGAAAACAATTTCTGAGTTTAGTGATCAAGAACGAGATATGTATCATGCTGAAAAGATGATGATTAGTTTATTACAACAGACAATCAAAGAAGACATTTTCATTCTGCTTCAGCATGATAAAACTTCAAAGTCAATCTGGGATGCTCTACGTGTTAAGTTTGAGGGGAGTGAGAACATGATTAAGAGCAAGAAGGTGTTGCTTAAGAAAGAGTTTGATTTGTTCAGTAGTTTACCGGGAGAAGACCCGAAGAAGCTGATTGAACGTTACTGTCATTTAGTGCGATATATGTCGATGATTGGTATAACCAAAGATCCTGATGAGTGGGCAGACAAGTTAGCGGATGCTTTACCGCAAAAAGAGTGGGGAACATATTTGATGATCTTGAAGAATACGGGTGTTTATGATGGATTAACAATTTCTCAGTTCATTGACAAAATTGAAAGTCAGGATTTGGAACAGAAAAAGATTGCGAGGATGAATAGTTCTAGTGGTCAACAGGATGTAAAAATGTACTACAAAGGCAGTGTTCCAGAAATTGAAAGAAGCCCAAAGATACAAACTGCATTTAGTGCGGGAGATTCTACTGAAAATGTTTATCAAAGTTCTAAAAGCAGTAGTGGTGTCTCTTCATATCCGAGTATTAATCCAAAGAGTACAACTTCAAGTTTCAGTTCTCAAAGTACAAAAAGTGGAAGTGGTTATGTGATACAATGCAATATTGCGTTGAATCTTCCAGATGGTCAAAGTTTTTCTGAAGAGGTTGCGAAAGATCACATGGCTTTACTTGGTTCTGTGCTACTATCATATGAAGGTTTGGTTGCTGGTCGTATCGGAAATCCTATGCTCACAAAAGAGGATTACGATCAGATATACGCTGAAGAGATGGAACTTATGGACATCAAATGGTGTCTAGCTAGCGTTCTGAGACGAGCAGAAAAGTTCAAAATGATTACTGGGAGAAATGACTTTCTTGATGCACATGTTTCTACTTTAGGTTTTGATAAATCTAAAGTTACTTGTTTTCGATGCCGGGAGAAAGGCCATTTCAAGAGGGAATGCAAGAACAGAGAAGCTAGTGATGTAAAGAATCCGTTCAGAAAAGATGACTATTACCGGAAAGCCATATATCAACAAGTTGGTCAACAACAACAGCAAGAACCACATGTGGCTCATGGTAGAAAACTGACCGAGAATTCAAAAAGAGCATGTCTGGGAAATCAAGAGATCTTTAACTGGAATTTTCAAGATGATGAAAGATTGCCTGAAGGTTTTAGCTGGGATATGTTTGTGAATGATAAAGGAAATTTCAAAGCATTCATTGCTAAAATTTTGAAAGAACCAGATATGTTTACCACATGGATGAAGTCTATTGGTGAAACTGTGAAGAATGTAGAGAAAGAGTCTGTTGCATCTGAAGAAAGCTCACAGAGCTCAGATGAAAGTTCACAAAGTGATGAAAGTTCAGAAAAGGAAGTTGTTTTTTATCAAACACCAGTTGATTCTGGTTCTTCGGATGATAATTCTGACAAATCAGTAGAGTTTGATCAAACACCAACTGATGACAGTAGTGATGATGAAGAAGAACGACATATTAATGTTGCTAAAACTCATCTTTCTCCTGAAAGTTTTCATTTTTATTTTGCAGATCGTTTGAAGAAGCTGAAAGAGAAATAAGCTGCAAAAGAACAAATGAAACAGAAGTCTGAAAGTGGTGATCAAACAAATGAAGTTGTTTAGAATGAAAAAGTAAAAAGTGTTGCTGGGGAAATTGCTGAACCAGAAAAGATACATGAAGTTGAGAAAGTTGTTGAGATGGAGAAGATCATAGAAGTTTAAAAGATTGTGGAAGTTATCAAGCCTTGCACAAAGTGTTTGAAACCTTGCAAGGAATGTGCAGCAAAAGAAGAGAAGCTAGATGAGTTTGAGAAGATGAAGGAACAGTTATTGTTTAATCTCAACTATGTGAAAGAATCTTATGATGTCTTGAACAAAACAGTAACTGGTCTTCAAAAGACAAATTCTGAAAGAGAACAAGCACTAACGATGATGAATTCTGTGATGATGACAAAACAGAAAGCGATAAATCACTACATCGAAGAATGTGCTAAGCTGCAACGGGAATTGGAAAATGAAAAGATTGAAAATGAGAGAATCAGACGATTATTGCAGAGTTATTCTAGTTATGATTATCTTATTGATAGAATTTATCCGACTGTTGCAGGTATGGAAGCTTTTCAAGATGAGAAGCCAAAGAAGAAGGATACTGGTAAGAAACCGACTGCTAGCTATAACAAGTGTCCGCCTCCGATCTGGGAAGGTTATTCTCCCAGAAAACCAAATGAGGAGCAACTTGAAAAAGCAGTCAATATAAAGTTAAAAATAGACACAACTGATGAATTACCAGAAAACATTGACGTCATTTTTAGATCGTCTGACACTGATCATGAGTCTGAGTTAATCAAAAAGGTGGTCGATCAGGTGTTGGATACAGATGAGGAGTCTGAGTCAAAGTCTGAGTCTGGAGGTTCAAGTTCGTCAGTCAACAGTCCAAAATCGTCGGTTAAACGGTCTTACAGTAAAGAGTTTTTGTTATCAAAAGCAAATTTGGGTAATGAAACATTTGAAGTAGCATACACTTTAAATGATTCTGACAAATTATATTCTGACAAAGAATTTCCAATAAGAAGTGTTAGATTTGAAATGATCAAAAAGGTTTTCAAAATGACAGAAATTAAGATTTCTGAAATAAAAGATTTAAATCTTACTGGAAAACCTAAAAAATACACTTCAAGAGTACAACAACGATTAAACAAGAAAAAAGGGTTACAACTCTGGTTCTGGTTTTCAAAAGAAACCAAACCATAATGGTAGCTACAAAAAGAAAGGTTTAGGTTTTATTCCACCTAAAAATTATAAAAATGAGAAAAATTCTAAAACAAAAACAGAATTTGTTTCAGGAGGAAGTGCAGAAGAAGAACAGAAGAAACCGTTCTGGAAACAATCAAATCAGGAGTTTCTTGCTGAGAAGAAAAGGAATGGAACTGGAGTGTTTCATCCAAAAGAGACTCGAACCTGTTTCAAATGCAATGAAGCTGGTCACATTGCATGGAACTGTCCGAAACATGCTAAGACTAAAAAGGGAGTTTCTGAAAAATTGAAAGAAATAGTTGTTGATGTTGAACCACCAACCGAAAAATTCAGAATTTTTGAAAACTCAACTTATGAGGTTGGTGAGTGTTCAAAAAAGAATTTTTTTCAAAAAGAAAGCCAAGAACAACCAAGTGTGGGTTGTTAAGAAGTCTGAAGAGAAAGTCGGCGATGAATCTGGTTCCACAAAGCCAGAATAGCCACAAGGTGAGGTAAAAGAGGTAAATTATGTATCTTCAGTGAATGATGATGAATTTCCATCACTGAAGTTTGAGAAGATTAAACAGAAAATTGGTAAGATTGAGATTTCCGATCAATTTTACTCCAAGAAGAATGAATTTGATATCGAGAAAGTTTTTAATGGAAATGTTAAGAAACTTTTTGGGAAAATGCTTGATGGGAAAGTAAAGGGGGTTAAAGATTTTTACGCAACAAAGAAAGCAACTTTTAACCTAACTGAACAAGAGTTAAAGGAACTAAAAACACCCAAGGTTGGTCAGACTTGGGTGGAAATTCTTTTCCCGAGAACATCTGACTATGCCGGAGATCCCAAGTTTGTAATCGCGGATCAGGAATCGGCATCTTTCTTAGTAATTGATTGTGTGATTGAATCTTAAAAATAGTTAAATTTTTACAGGATAAGTGTGAATTGCCAGAGCTTCTAGGTTGGTAAGTGTGAAGCAGGAATCGACATATTTATTGGTAAAATGATTTTGTGTAGATGTGATATTCCTACAAGTTGGTTGATGAAGGTTTACACCTACAAGTGGTAAATCAAGGACATTAAGTTGTACTTGTTTTTCCTACAAGTGGTTAATCAAGGTCATTAGGTTGAACTTGATTGGACCATACTTACTAGTGGTATTTGAAGGACAATATGATGAACCAAACCCCTAACTTTACAAGTGATAAAACCAACAAAACTTATTTTCCGGAAAAATCATTTTTGTTAAAACAAACTTAAGTGTTTTGAAATCATAATGAGAAAATAGTTTTGTGTAAGGGGGAGTTCTGATTGTTTATGCCTAGTGGATGGCGATTTGAAGCGATTTGATATCGGTTGTCAATTTTTGTTGTATAGTTTGTTTTCAAATTTCCTGTAATGTGTTTGCATTTTAGGGGGAGTAGAAATTTCTGAAAATCCAAAAAAATTAGAAAATTTGAAAAAGGCAAAAACATGATAAAATTCAAAATGAGTTTTAGTGTCTAGAAGAGGAAATGATAGTACATCAGTAGACAGTCACAGTATGCTAAAGAAATGTAATGTTTAAATAGCGTTAAACAGTCTCACTGATGATATGCCGATAGGTTTTTACACATTTAGTAAACTTTTTCGGGATATAAACTTAAATTCAAACTTACTTATTTTGTGGGGAACACTACTTGGATATATAGGTAACCCCTGAAATATCGTTTGAAAGGTCCCTCTTTCTGAGATACTAGGTCTTTATGCTCAGTGATATCTGGGGTATTATTCCGGGACTTCTGCTGAATGGAAGTTCTGACCTAGTCCTCGAATAATACTTTCCGCATGCTTGAAAATAGTGCCGCCCTCAGCAAATTGATGAAACAATAAAATTGATAGTCATTGCTGTTGTAACAAAAGATCCTCTAAAGGGGACCCACCAAAAGTCGAGCCGTCATCTCTCTGATGAACGGAAGTTCTGACCTGAGCTCTCACGGTTTCGTACTATAATTTATTCCCTTACAGATATCATATGTGGTATACTCACCTGTAAGACTGAATATTGGGATCTAGATACGGGAGTATATTCAAGAGGTGGGACACATGAATGAGTTTAAGTACTTAAAACATCTAACTCATATCCTAAATCAGTTGAAATTTGTGTGAGAATTTAAGTGGATCAGTATATCGACAATCTAAGTGAATTGTTTAATTCTTAATGTGTAACTAAGCTCAACGGTACTTGTGACTTGTCAAAAACTGATATGATCCTCTTGCACGAACTCACAAAAATATTGTCTGTAAATATTTTTTACTGCATTTCTTTACATTAAATAATCCAAAAAGATTTTCGACAACTGGTGTTGGAGAGCTGATTTTCAAAATTCCAAGTGCTAGACATGATGACTTTCTTGTGATAAGAAGTATGGATTTGAAAATTAAATGTGTTTTGAATAAATTTTAAAAGTGATTCATCAAGATTATTGAGTTATTTTTGAGGGAGAGTCAGTGTTAGTGCATACATTGAATTGTTAAATTTAGAAAATTTACTTTGAGGTAGAGATTGTGCAGGATTATGAAAGAGCTAGATTTATCAATTTTGAGAATATCTGAGTTGGATAAAAGCCAGGTTACAATCTTGGAACAACCTCCAGAAGAGCCAGGCCATTCGATCCTGAAGAAGCTTGTGTTTAAAGAGCCAGGTTCTGATACCTGAGGATGCTGTAGATAGAGATTGAGCCAGGCAAAGATTTTGAATTTGTGAAAGTCAGATTACGATCCTGAAGCAGATGATGCTAATGAATTGAAGGAGTGCCAACACATTGTTAGGGGGAGTCTGGTAATGCTGAGTGAAAGATTGAAGCCCAGAGACTGATCAAGACTGAAGATGCGAAGACTAGACATAGTCAGACTCGACACTGTCAGACTCGTTAACATCTGAGGGGGAGTCTGTTAGTGCATGCATCTGTCAACTTTGTGACAACTCGTATTTCCGAACCAATCTTTGTACCTTAATGTAACGTTTGTGACTATATGAATTTGGTTGAATTAATTGAATGTCATGATTATGTGTTTATGTGAATGTATGTATGATGTAAACGCACAACACTCACCCGACCGCACAAGCCATTCGGGCTACACAACTTGTATTCGGACCAATGGGCAGCCCAAGTGAGGGTTCGGCCCACTCCCCCATATCGCATAACACTAAGGAGATAGGGTAAACTTCTCATTGTTGCAAAACACTTTACACACACATAAACCCTAGCTCTTCTCTCTTTCTCTCACGAAACCGAAGGCAGCCACACACACTCTCTCTATCGAAGATCTTAGTGTCCGGATCATCCTCCTGTTCGGTTCATACTTGTTATATTCTCTTAATCGGTTAGTACTTTAATTGTTAATTGTATGATGTTGTAATTCATATGTTCTTTAGTGATGCTTTGCGAATAAGATACGGTTGATTCATGTTATGAATAGATGATAGGGACTTGCATGTATGATGCTACTGATCGATTTAGGGATTGTCAAATATATGATGTAACTAGTAATCTAGATGTAAATCGGATATATATGTATATAATCGGCTGTTGGGTCATGATATTCGAAGGGGTTGTATGATGATTAGTATGACATGTTGATGTAAAATTTGTTAGCCTAATGATCTGGATTGAATGTTTGATTATTGCTCATAACTAGGATTAGTTAGGGTTCATGAGAATTTATTTGAATATGTTCAGTTTGATCGATAGGATGTTAAAAAGAATAGTTGGAAATTGTTAATTGATAATAGATAAATTTGGAAATCATTGAATGTTGTAACTGATTGACATAATTTTCGGAAATATTAAACTGGTCGCACAAGGAGTCCAGTCGCACAAGACACTCACAGTCGCACAAGGCTGTTAAGATCGCACAAGCTGTATGTTTATTTAACTGTTTGGGTCGGACGATCATGTTGGGCTGGGCTGATTCTAATCGCACAACCCAACCGGATCGTACAAGATGTCCGGATCGCACAAGCTTGGATTTAATTGATTTGGGCCGTGATCATGTTTATTGTTTTGTTGGGTATTTTGATTTTTGGGCTGGGTAGTTTTGGGCTCCAACGGATGACTCGCACAAGGCCACTAAGCTTGTGCGAGCCCAATACGGAATACGAGATAACTGTTGAACGTGATGTTGCATGTTTGCCATGATTCGTATGTGTTTCTTATATGTTATCTATGTGATACTCGTGTGCACTACTTGAAACCAAAACCTGACTTGTATGGTAACCATGTTAGGACGTGGTTGACCACTAGCTGCTAGACTTGACCTTTTTGTGTATCTGCCGAGCAAACCAAGGTGAGTTCACACTAGCCAAGGCATGGGATTCCTAGGGGTTGGGAATGGGATTGAATAACTACTCATACAACTATTACTATTAAACAAATTATTACTGTCCTCGGTTGAAGGGCACGTACGTAAAACCTACGTACAGTTATACTTACTACTGTCCTCGGATTGAAGGGCACGTACGTAAAGCCTACGTACACGATCTTAAGACCATCACCTCTATCAAAGGAAGTCCCTCAATTATCAACTTAATCGCCGAGGCCTAGGGCGAGCGGGTCATTAGTTAATAGCGCTATTAGGTTTAACAAACCTCACACCGTGCCAGTCGGACGGGCATGTACTAATGGACTACGGGCAAAGGATCAATGCTGATAGACATTGACTTAGGGCACCTCTTACATTTCCGTAGCAGTCGATACGCGTGGTCTTGTAACACATGGGAAGCCCCCACTAATCCTCGCACATATGCCTGGACTGGCCGCGATAAGGATTAATACGATACATGGTTTACAAAATGAACATACGATTTATGAAATGAATACTTTAACCAAACAACCAACTGTGAACTCGCTCAACTTTGTTGTTGATTCGTTGCTACATGCCTTGCAGGTCATTAGGTACCCATGGAGCTTGCACAGGGAGGAACGGTCGTTGTGGGACATGGCGATGTGTGCCATGCTTTAAACATTACTTTATGTCATATTTAATACTTGCTATGGGTTTTACAAATTATGCTTCCGCTAAACACTTAACTATGCTTTGGTTTTTGAACATCTTTCATATTGGTTGGATTGAATTATGTTTACTTACATGCTTGTTCAATATGATTGGTCGCTCGATCCTGGTCAGTCACGCCTCCAAGCGGTGATACTCCGCGTGTGGATTTTGGGGGTGTGACAAACTTCGTCCTGTATCAAGTCTTAGTCTAGATTGTGTAAATCAGGGCACGTAGATTGAGAAAATAGGATAGTTTATGTGTTTAACAAACTGATTTCTCTCCAGAGGTTAATTCCGCCCGAAATGACATGAAGGCACTGTCGAGCGGAATCACCAAGTCCTAATTCCGCTCCAGCAGGTCTTGTGTCATTCTGAGCGGAATCAAGACCCTATATATAGGTCACTATGAGCGAAATCAGATAAGAGTCCTTGTATTCCATACCGAAGTGCTGCTGGTGTGAAGATTGATTGTAATCAGAGTTTTATCAATACAATCGGTGTTTAAAGTGAAGATAAAGTTGTTTCTACCTTTGTTTCTTAGTTTCCGCCTCTGAAACGAAGTAAAACTCCTCTGAACGACTCATTCGGGTCTACAAACGATCCTTCAGCCTATAGTAATCATACACACATAATCAGTTGGCATTCACATTGTTTGCATATTAGTCTTGATCATAATTGTGTACTCAGGCAACACTATCACATAGCACTTAACAATTATTCAAGTTCATGTCAGTCCATAATTCACAAGTATGTTATGTAACAATATCTAACGGTTGAGTGTATTGGTTGTAAGAATCAACTTATATCATTTGACTATAAGCATACATCATTAACAGAAGTCACTACAATCTTATTCACATAATCAATCACTAGTTAATATGACATGTTTAACCTACTGCTCATGCACGGAATCTCTTGGCGAAACTCCCCATATGACGAAACTCCAAAGGTTTCGTCATGTTGACATGCGACGAAACTTCTCCATGTTTCGTCGAGGATGAGAGTGGCGAAACCCCCAGGTTTCGTCAAGAATGGTGGTGACGAAACCCTCCCAAGTTTCGTCTAGAATGTTAACAGTTTCTCCCCAACCCTAAACATGTTACTGATACAATCATAATAATACAATCATCTTGAAATCATCACCCAAACCGTTCTCATCATCAGTTATATCATACGACAAAGTCATCGCTAACACTATCATGTTTCAGAATTTCATAACAGATTATTTCATGTATGACCAGACCAATATTTTCAATCCACATTCTAGATGGTTCCTATATCCAAGTCACCAACATAATATTCCCATAGTTCGCATACATGATCATGATTCGTATCCACAGGATTTCATCACTCAAACCAGTAACATGAATCGACACACTCACTAACTCTTATTCATAATTTCAGATCTATTCTATCATACTAGCAACAGAATACTAAACCCTAAATCATCAATGTATCATCACTCAATCCATCCATTTTCGTCCCACATACAGTTATCATAAATCAATTAGGATGAACAAACCATTATCATCATCATGATATTCATAATATCAACTAATCACGAAACTAACATGAGATCATACAACCCTAACCCCATGATTTTCATTTACGAAAAGAAATATTTACACACACATCGTAGCAAACAAATCGAATCGGGTTATCATGACTAACCGGTAGTGAGAGGGAACACATAAGAACTTCCAGAGAATGGTATCAGCCGTCACATACAAGGGGAGAGAGTTCTAGGGTTTTTGCTTACGTGACTGCTCCAGGGATTCGCATATATAACTAAGGGGTTGGGCCACAGACTAACTGGGCCGAAACCCTGGCCAACGAAACAATGCTTCGACGAAACACTAAGGTTTCGTCGAGTATGATTATGGCGAAACTGCTAAGTTTCGTCAAGTTCTAAGTTTCATCGAATGGGCTTAAGGTTGTACGGGTTGTTTTGTTATAAATTTGACACATATATAATTGTAACAGTTAAACCAAACAATTAAACCATCTAATAATCAATTATTGACCAAACCATTAAACAATCTGATAATCATTTAGTGAGGGTGCACATATTACAACATAACGGATTGTGGAAAAACACAGCTATGAAACAAGTAACGTGTCTAGTAAGGACCTTGAAAACTCAAGTTGTCACAGTGCGACACATGTTCACCGAAGTAAACACGTGAAGTAAAGTAATGTGATCCGTAGTAACCCCTGTCACAACAGGTGCTGAGTCCAAACTATAGTACTATCATTGCTAAAGGGGGTTTGGTATAACACTGTGTGAGCATAGTAACAAGCACTCAACAAATCACATATAGCGTGCGGGAGCGGTTAGCGTTTATAAAGTGTTTGCGTTGTGTGTTGTGTTTTGATATAGAACGTATGTAACACCCAAAAGTGTGTTAAACGAAAATGGGTTCGAGTATACTCACAGAGCGTGTACTAATCAAGAAACACAATCCTCAATGGATTGAAGGGAGCGCCAGATCAGCCTTCGTACGGGAACAGAAGCGTAAGTCCTCTAGAGTGTTGAAACGGTCGAAAATCGGAGTGTCGGTGGGAAACAGAAGCTTCGTACGAAAGTGGGTCTTCGCACACGTGGGGCTTCCGTTGTCCAATATCGAGTGTCTTCGCGTCTGTCTTCGGAAAATTGAGTGTTCATCCCTCCAACCTTAAGCTACTGATCAAACTTAGAGTCGGAGAGGTCTTTGATTACATCACAATTGAGAATTGGGCTTTTAGGTGTAAAACCAGTGCTTTCGTATGAGGCCATGTACCTTCGTACGAAGGTGGTGCCTTCGTACGAAGGTGGTGTGGTGCCTTCGTACGAAGCTGGCTTCGCCCAGAACAGTCCAGTTCACAAACGTGGCTGTTTTTGGCATTTGGTGCCGTGTTTTCGACTGAATCGGATGTGTTTCCGAGTCTTTTTCAAGCTGGTTTCGACATTACCTCGTTCCACTATTCAGTGAACGAAATACATGTCGTTTTTGGTCCGTTTTGGTATAAAAATCAAGTTTAAGAATGTTTTAAAGGGTTTTTACTTAGGTCTAGCACTTAGTGAGTGTGAAACCCACAAATTTCTAACTTGGGAAGCCGTAGCTAGTCCCAATACACTCGGTTAAGTGTAAATCCATTATAGATGAAGAAGATTTGATGAAAAAGATGAAGAGTTTTTGTAAAAATAGGAAGTTATGAAGAAAAGATGAAGTTTAAGGGAAGAAGATGAAGTTTTAGATGAAAACATTGATGTTTTGATGAAATCGCAGTGATTCTAGTGGAAAATCAAAGTGGAAAACGTTGTGTAATTGAATAAAACTGTTAAATCTTACTTAAAAATGGTTGGACAGCAATTCGGCAGAGTTTCGGTATGAAAATCAGCAAGTGAGAATGAATGGGGAGTGAGGGAGGTATTTATACAGGGGGTGGGTTCGCACAAAAGGACCTTGTTCGAAGCAGCTACCTCCGTACGAAGGCAGTCCCTTCGTAGAGGCCAGCTAGCTTCGTTTGAAGGGCCTGTTTCGTGCGGGAAATCCCGGTTTTTGCGTATTGGATGCTCGTTTAATGTGTTTTGTTGCGTTAATTAGTTTTGGCACTTTAAGTATTTTAGCGTAGCACTGAGTCTCGGGTCGTGTTGCGTTTTAGTGTGATAAATCAAGTTGTGCAAGTCTCGTTGAGTTTGCGCTGCGATAGCGTTTGCGAGTAAATAATACACATAATAAGCACACACTATTAAAGCATAAAAGAACACACAACATAACATTACTACTACTAATCACATCGTTTGCGATTTAGCGTGTTAGTCGAGATAAGCGTATGAGGGGGCGTATGGTAACCAAACAAACACACTCGTTAATTTAAATAGCATAATTCTCTGTAATTCGTGTTGCATAAGCGTTTGCGAGTATAAATCGTTTAAACGTACAGGGGTGCGATGTGATGAAAATGTATTTAGTATAACATAACCCTTTATTTATATCGAATCTCGGAATACAAGACGGTTACAAATCGAAGCAAAAGCAAACGAGTAACGATCCGAAAAGTCGGGTTATTACAATACCCATCCATGATGATGTTCCCAACAGAAATTGGGTGGGTAATACGCATCATTCACAATTGTGAATAATAAAAATATAAAAGAGTTCAGATTTAAAAACTTGGATGGGGATGACCATCCAACTAGACATTCTCAATAAGATCCTATTGAAAAAAAGTAACGATCACATGGATAGATGTGGTTGCACAAAAGTTTTATAAAATGAAAAAAATTCTATATGTTTTTAGATGAAAAGGGGTAAAACTAAAAAATGTTAACTAACAAAAAAGAGGTTTTACCAAATAAAATCGGAGATACGGACGTATACCCAGAATTTACTTACATGGGAGGTAATGCGTTAGTTATAATAAGGTTAAACTTACCATGTGCTGACTGCTTACCTTGGCCGAGTAACTAGTAAACACATGATACCATGATCTTCTTATAATAAACATATATACGTTCGATGTAGTAAACACTAGGTTGATTGAAAGGGAATAATCCCATGAAAAGAATGTCGATGTTTTAAGCTTAAGTGCTTAAACACCATAATGGGTCAAATAAAACTAAACGCAAATTGGGTAACGGGAGAATGAAACACAAGATTAAAAATCCCGGTTCAAGTAATGATTTGCTCATAAATGATGGTATTCGCAAGAGCAAACCAAACGGTTCAAATAAATGTAAGCGCAAACCGGGTAACGGGAGCGTGAATTACAAATAATAAGCCCGGGTAATGGGTTGTAATGAAATGTAAGCGCAAACCGGGTGACGGGAGCGTGAACTACAAAATAATAAGCCCAGGTGATGAGTTGTAATGCAATGTAAGCGCAAACCGGGTAACAGGAGCGTGGAACAAAAGGATAACGAGCCCGAATAATTGGTTATAGTTAAAACGGAAATCCTTAGATTAATTCATTACGGACTAAAGAACTATGGTTGACATAAAGGGGCAAGTAAAACCGACTTATAAATGACCATCGGGGTCATAGAAGTGAAGGTCTTACCCGGACGGAAAACAATCGTAGTCACGTACAACGATCGGCGTAAAAAAAAGAAAGGAGAAAGAAAATGAAAGGAAGAAAATGCGTACTAAAACATGGTTTTAGTTAATAACAACGTTTTAACGAACGTAACGAACTAGCGAAGAATTGGAAAATGCTTATTATTTAAAGCAAACAAGTTTTGACACTAATAGGTGCAAGACGATGTTTTAAAAAGGTAAATATTGAAAATGAGATGTCGATATAAATCTAAGAATGGCGTGAGACGATCACCGTAAAAAACAAATGTGGGTGTACTCGAATAATCGGGTATAAAGTGACTGGTGACTGATGAGTCTAACCGGGAAGACCAGTCAAGGTCAAAATTGCACTTATAACTTGATCATTGCGCTTGTCTTAATAGGATTAGCGTGGTATAAATATGTTGACAGATTCATATGATCGGGTGGCAAGATAGTGACTCGCTATGATAGATGATATAGAGAAGGAGTACAAGATTAAAGTAACAGCCCATGATAATCCTGACTGAAGAGATGAACGCCTTGAAAACAAAGATGTCAACCAAGAAAAGTGCAAGAAGGGAACATCGGAAAGGCATCGGGCACCACTTTGGAGTCTGAAAGACACTACCACTATCTTCCTGGTAAGATTACTGAATGATTAAAATGTGAGCAACGCTCAAGTGAAAAACGGAACTAAGTTCATTAGGCTTAACCCAAGAAACTACGTAAGAAAGGTTTCAGGGACAAAACCACTTTAAGGGGGTAGACTTGTAAAACCCAAAAGTTGGGTTTTGTAAATTAAACCAAGTTAACTGGGATGAGTGGATAAATTACCGTTAATGGTAAAAGTTAACCCGATAAACATTAAGATTTAATTAAATAAACCTCATGTTAAATAAAAGATAGATGAATGTCTTTCTTTGAGAATGAATTTTTTTAATAAGATAAGTTGTAAAAAGGCCCGGATTACCGGTACTTAATCTAAGTCGAGTTGTAACACCCCCTATAATGCTCCGCATTTTCATACTTTCCTTATTTAGATAGTGTACTGGTATTTCCTTTCCAATCTTGTAAACCGAGGCTTTTATCATAATGAAATTCTATTTTATACATATACGTGTTACCATACTTGTATTATACGCAAAAATCATGAATGTATATTTATACGTGAAACCGATACTTACAATACTTGTATTTATAACTATACGCATTTTATACTTATTTAATGTGTTGTTACATTTTAATATACTTAAGCGAGTTAAAATACAAGAAAACGACATAAAATAACCTAGTGACAAAGTGCAAGGAATAAAAGTGAGCAAAACCAAAAGCTTTTCGACCTCTTTTCTTCTCCAATCACCTTCCACCCTTTTTAAAGCCAATCATATTTCACCCTTCTCCAGCTTCTTTATCCTCCAATCACCTTCCACCTTCACTAACTCCCAAACCAAAATCCCCACTTATAAATACAAGCCTCCACCACATCCTAAACACTTTCCACACACTAATCTACTCCCAAACTCTCTAATCCTCTCAAGAATTCCAAGCAAGGAAGAATACTTTCAAGTGTTCTAAGTGAGTTTTCACTCACTTTTCTTCATGTAACGCCTCGCTTTTCGCAGCTTTCCATTTTTAGAAAGTTTGTATCGTAATTCTATTTTCGGAAACTCGTTTCCTTTGTAATCGTATTTCGTTTCCAACCATTGTAAATCCGATACTTCAATCTTAATGAGTTGATCTTTTATGTGAAATATACCTTGTTGTTACATGTTTAAACATTGATACATACATTTGTTTGATGCATGATTCATAATTCTCATAAACGTAAATTTAACTCGTAAACAATGATCGTGTATTCGTGATTCTTAAACATTCCGTTCATGCAAAACACTTGGTTATTCGAATACGAGACTTATAATTACTCAACACATCATTATATGTTACATATACTTGCTTAAACCTTTCAATACTTCACTTATTTCTTACAACACAAAAATCATGTTTACATCCTTGTTTTAGCACTTGATTTCATGTTTTATTTACATATTAGGCTTGTTATAAGTTGCATGCACATTAACACAATATCATTATAGAGCATATAACACATATATACAACTTATAAGTTAACAAAAAAGAAAAAGAAAAAAATAAGGTTGTCCACAGCCTTGCGATTGGAACCAAGGACAACCACATTAAGTCCTTTTTTTGTTTGGTAAACCCCCAACAACTTGCATTTAATACCCAACCACCTAAACCCTAATCCCTTCACTATAAATACAAATCCCAGCCATTTTATCACTTTACAACTCTCAAAACACTCTCAAATCCCTCCAAAACTCAGATGAGTTTTAGCAAGTTACAACAGAAATTTCTAGCACTTCTATGTGAGTTTTGACTCACTTATTCTTCTATTTCTTTCTTGTTCTTTCTTCTAAAACACTTGGATAACCTCTAGGAAGGTTTTCACAAGTTTTCTTGGGCAAACTAAGGTGAAACCTCAACATTTTTGAGGCCCAAAGTGAAGTAAACTTTCTACTTTTTTTTATATCTTTGTAAACTTTCATGTTTAGGCATACTCATTTAGTATCCTCTGACCTGAGATACATACTGTGACACCCCAGGAAAACCAGGAAAACCACACAACCTAGCTAGCTTCCTCAGTAACTACATGCTAAATTTCGGGAGGAAATTTCTTTCAACTTGGGGATGATGTGACAACTCGTAATTTCGAGGTTAGAACCGTTCTTTTTTTTCGTATTTATAAGTCGAGTCTTATACTTATTTTATTTGACGAGTTAATTATACTTGGCTAAAATTCTATTATAAATTCATATTGCGCAAGCGATAAATTAGAAACCAAATCCTTATTCTTTTAAACCGACTCGAACCGTTTGAATCGAAAGACATGTTCCGTTTGTCGAATTAACCCACTCGTGTAACTCGATATTTATGAGGCCCAAACCGTAGCGTGAATACTATACAATTTATACTAGTTGACAATTTATTTTAGTGACAATTTATATTTGATGGGTTTTAAATAAATATATATATATATATATATATATATGTATGTATAATAATGCTAGTATTAAGAATAACATTTTCAAAACAATGTGTATGGCTGCTCTATTCCTTCTTGTGTGTCCATGTGCGACCCAAAAGGCCTGACAACTTCCCACACTTTTCAATTCTTGGCATACCTTATTGGCAGCCCCTTTTCCTTAGTCAAATGGTCAGCCCAAACAACCCATGCCTACTCTCAAATTCTTACGGCCCACTCCCTAAAACCGCCTCTCATATTATGTAGTATATTACGTATGCAATTCTTCAACACAAAAGAAACCCTACTCCCACTCCCTTGGTGAGCGACAGCAGGAAGAAGACCCCCTCCACTATCGTGATTACTTCTCTCGGTCGCTAATTCCCTCTCGGCCAAACTCTTCCTTACGCATCTTATTTCGGTTAGTGCGTTTCGTGTTTCTTTTTATTATTAAATTCTGCGAATACTTGGCTGCGTTTTGTTATATCTTTGATGATTATGTTAATTATAGTGTTAACTTGAAGAATAAGATGCATTAAAATCGCGTATGGCGTTCGTTTTACCTGTTAGATATGCATAGGCCTATATATGTTAACTAGGTATCATATTTTGAATCTAAATTCGTTCATGAGTGAATCGCTATATGATGTTAAGTGTCTTGCTATGCTTTCTGATATAAAAAAACTCATAACCTGCTGTGACTGATGGCATATGTTCGTGTAATTGCGGAAACATGATAACGAAACTCGGAAACTCGTTTTATTAAGAGACCTTTGAAAACAGCTTATGTCCAAACATTTACAGCCAACTTCAGTTGGCTGTAAACAGGTCGATATTTATCGAAAAATGATTTTCTTGAGTCTATAGCGTGTTATTTCAAAAAATGATTCAAATGGAACCGGAATCATATTTTTTGAGGTCGTTTGCTATTTTTAAAGAGCCGTTTTGTGCAAAAGCAAAAGCTGCGTTTTTACTGCAGAAAATTTGTGTTATGTTTTTCATCATAACTTGAAATCTGTGTAGAATTAGGTCATGAAATTTGTACTGTAGATGGCCACTGATGTCTTTGTAATTCTCCAACTGGAATTTCGTCAATCGGACTTACGATGAATTTTAAATGAATTTTTCTGTGGACTGCAGTCAGAAAGTGACGAATCTGATTGCAGCCCGGTAAATGATTTTTATAAAATAATTGGTAATGAATTGGATCCCTATATTTTTACACAATAATATTTGGATTGTTTAAAACATTCTGTAAAAATTTGGGAATTTTTGGAATAATTTAACTATTTTATTAAAATGCCCGAAAACAGCCCAGTTTTGGATGTTAAAGCTGAAATGACGTAAGTAGTAATTTGCGTGTCTAAATGTCGGGTAGGTTAACTGAGAATGATCTAACGTGTTAGATGTCAATGAAAGTGTTATGTGCAATATCGTATGCTTGCTTTTGTATGGTTATAGATGGGATGTTTGTATGGGCGTGAACTATTAAAGTGAGTGTATGTTATGTAGTAGATACGTGTAGGAACTTTGTGCTCTATTTGAAACCACTAAATGACTAACTGGTAATCATATTAGGACGTGATTGACCGACCTTGACTGTTAGCTATTTTTAAGAGTCAAACCGAGCAACCAAAGGTGAGTTCACACTCTTACAACATGGGATTCCCGGTGGGTTGGGAATGGGATTAAGAAGCTAAGATGAAACCTGTATATTCACCACTAATAGACTACATTTAATCCTGCGTATTCTCGGATTGGGAAGAATACGTACCTCCGTCCTCGGATTGGGAAGGACGCCTACACTAAACCTACGTATTCTCGGATTGGGAAGAATACGTACCTCCGTCCTCGGATTGGGAAGGACGCCTACACTAGACCTGCGTACTCTCAGATTGGGAAGAATACGTACCTCCGTCCTCGGATTGGGAAGGACGCCTACATTTAACCTGCGTATTCTCGGTTGGGTAGAATACGTACATCTGTCCTCGATTGGGAAGGACGCCAATATATATAACTAGTCTAGTGGTTTACAACATGGGGTAGCCCCCACTGGTTATGGTTTGGGAAAACAAAGGAACTGATAAACAACTGGTTTTCAAATGAACTTATGGATATTGAAACAACTTTAAACTAGACAACCAACTGTGAACTCGCACAACTTTGTTGTTGACTTGTTGTTACATGCCTTGCAGGTCGTTAGGTATCTATGGAGCTTGCACGAGCAGGAGGAGTCGTTGTGGGACATGGACCGTTGGGTGCCATGTTAAACTTTATGAAGTTATGACTTATGTTTTGGTTTTACATTTTATGCTTCCGCTGTTTAATTTGAATTTGGTTAACTTGTTTTTGAACACCAATTATATTGTGTGGTTGAACTTTTATTTAATTTACTATATTGTTCAATATGATTGGTGGCTTGATCCTGGTCAGTCATGCCTCCTGCGGTGATACTCTGCTTGTGGATTTTGGGGGTGTGACACATACTAGAACTTTCATTTACTAATGACTATTCTTTGATCAGTGTCAACCACTGTCGTGTAACTGGTAGTCATAAAGGCATTGGTTGGGAGTAGCTTTGAAGTTCAGTGGGTTTTGTATGTATTCAAGATGGGATTCCATACTCTTACATTATATGTAACAGCTAGACATCAAGGCGCCCTCGTTGATTCAAACTGGTGAAGTGTAAGGCCTTGTCCAAACTTATTGTGTGTTTGATTGGACCACTTTGATTCTTGAACGAGAACGATAATGATTGAACGCCATGTGAGATTGAATCTGATTCATGTCTCATTGTTCAATTGATGTCTTTTACAGAAAGGATAGATGACAACGATTGCTATAAGTCTACTATCTTCAAGTAGGAAGACGTTGCTGAGGGGAAGATACATTGGTTAGTGACTTTAAAGTCTCATGACCTGTTGGGGGCAGCTATGTGTAGCTAGAGCACCGATGGCTGTTTGCGTTGAGATCTTATCGGAAACCATCCAAGTGGGAGCTGTTGGATACTTATGTCCGGTTCGATAAGTCAACGCTATCGACCGAGTCTTGACCCATAAGAGTTACACCGTGAGCAACAAACTAAATTCCACTTAACTGGTTTAACTGGTAATTACGAACGATTTGTGAAACGGGTCATAATTATATATATGATCATGAGCAGATTTATATTGTTAATAAATCTTGTTGCGGGTATTAACTAAGAGACGGGTACATAGACCGGGTGAGACAAGTACACTCATCTCGCCACTGTCGTGCATGCACCCGTGCTACGCCACTTGTCGCACATGCATAGTCTCTTTGCCACTTGTCGCACACACATATGCATGTCCACCACTTGGCAAACATGCATGAACCTCCATCTTCTATTTGATTTGGATTTTGGTCTTGCATTGTGTAAGAAGAATTTTTGCACAAAACTCTCAAAACACCCACACCCGTCGTCGGCCCCCTCCGCCATCGTCGCCACGAGGTCGTCACCGCTTTGCCGCCATCTCCGGACACCGACGCCGCCACCGCTACCCAGGCCTATACCTGCGTTTTGTTAGTTCGTGTATTTAGCACCTGTTCGTTGAACCTCGGTGTCTCAACCGCTTATTTACTAACCGAAGGTATATCTAAACCTATTTAAAATTTAACTTTAACATAATTCTTATTCATAAATCCGTCATCCTTTTTCTTACTAATTAAAACATAGCTTACGATTACTACATTGCACATTCAACGTCCCCGTACAATCTATCTTGTGACTCGGCCTTCGATCTCTAATCCTTGTGATAATCGATCATCATCAGTACAACCTGCATTCACCACATACATTCATGAGAAGGCCCATACTTAGTTCATGAGGTGCTAGGAAAAGGGGCGTACAAACTGCGCACTTTAGATGGCCACATCATCCCACGCACATGGAATGCGCAACAACTATGCAAATGCTACATGTAACAACTTTCTATGTATGTTGGCCACGCACCTATTTCAGTTACTTAATGCAAACGTTATCTATGCTTTATGATTTTATATCCTATGTCTTCTACATTACAAATGCATGTTAAACTTTTGATTAGCACGAAAACACCTCAGTAAATTACGAGCTCTCGAGTTAAGCCTCCAAGGTTCTCCGTGAATACAGCACGAGGCCGGCCAACAATACTCATAACGAGCCACACTTACATTTATTCATGCTAACTTAAACAAAGTTTCTAACAACAATGCAATGATTGTAACATTTGACAAAATAAAAGGCAAACTTAGTTCCATTGATAAAAGCGCAACCGCGTACCGTTTACACATTTAGAATTACCAAAAATTTACAAGGCATTAAAGTCCAAACATCCTACAATCTATGCATCACCACCATCACCAGCCGCTTCCTCCTCATCTGACAACTCCACAGTTTCTGGAATAGTGAGGAAGGACTTCAGTCGTGCCACATAATCGTCATGTTTTAGCGCCTCCGTGACCAATTCCATAACTGGTAAGGATAGATGGTCGTAAACTTCTTTAGCTTGAGAATGCACCTCATCGGCTTGATCAGTTACGGAGCAATGGCGAGTCCCAAAATGTTGTACAAGCGCCGCTTCAACATGTTGGGCCCACTCATGATAGCCACCGTGATGCCCAACATCACACGCGACATCTGTAAGAGCCGCAACTGCTTGATCCAGCTCAGTGGCGTTCAATATGGGATTAGCAACCTATTCAAGAGAAACAAAATCGTGAAAACAAGTTAAGAAGCGATGATAACTTAAGGCAAAAAAGAGACACTTACAGTAGCTACACCATGGTTGTGCATCCACTCAGATTCGGAGACAAGCGTATCCACAATGGATTGAGCTTCAGCATAGTTGTTCTGAGCCACATTCAAGGCTGAAGTGCTGATGTTGCGCGCCTCTTCAGTCGCTCTACATGCCTCCTCGTCAATATCAGCCCTCACCTTTTCAGCAACCAGATCTATCTCTAAAGATTCACTCTTTTCGTGAGCCTCAAACAACCTACGCTTCAGCTCCGCGATCTCAACATCTTTAGCAGCCATATCCTTATCCTTATTCACAATTCGCGCGCTCAATTCAACCTACAAGTTTTGAAAGAAAAGTAAGAAATATTTTAACAAGCAAGGAAATATAAGTGGAAAGGGAGCTAGCCTGTTGAACCTCAACACGCTCTCTATCAGCTTGAGCCTCCTCAACCTTTCCTTTCAAAGTGGCAACTTTAGATTCAAGGTTGGTAATCTTGGTGCGCATAGCGTACATCCGCTTGTTATCATTATCACATATCTTCTTCAATTATGCGAGCTCCTTCGCCAGGAGCTCTTCGGCGGCGTGGAGCTTAGTCTTCAAACCATCGGGTCCCCACTCCTCATATTTTCTCTCTTTTTCAAAGGAAGCCTTCTCTTCCAAGAATTAGGCCTTCATCTGCTCAATTCCCTAGCCACAGCAGATAGGCGCTCCCGATATTTTTCACAACTAGCACGCTCTCGGTGCATTTGATGCCAGTCGCGCACAATCTGATGGCTGGCAGCATAAGTATTGGCCTCACCAACAATAAACGCGCGATATAAACTTTCAGGGTTGCGCGCCCGTTGACAATTTACCTTCCCAGGAGGAAAAGTTCTTAGAAACCATTCCCTACATGTCCCAAAATCAACAAACGTATCCTTCTGCTTCAAGCTCCATTCCGAGACATGCTTCTCTTCACCATGTTCTTCAGTATATGTCTGGTAATAAATGTCCCCCAAGGTGTCTTCTGCACCAATAGGGGACCGTGGCCTAGATGTTTTCCTTGAATCATCTTTCTGGCAAGCCGTGCCAGAGCCACCAGCACCCGTACTAGTCACGGTGGCAGAAGTATCTTGATGCGCCACTTGCGCCTGTACATTGGTAGCAGATGAACCGTCAGTGACAGCATGATGATCGCCATGCCAGCAGTCAACTCAAAGGTCACTATCAACGACATTTGCACCATCCTGTCAGGATTCTAAATTCGAGGAGTTTCCCGTCCAATTTTAGAAAACACTTCATGTTGAAGCTAGCAGGAGCTATGCCGCATATATCATCAGATAATGATCATGCACACTAGCCCTCAAAATAAGAGCTATCAAGAAGTAGTTCCGCTAGCTGCGCCGTAGTAATTGACAAACACTTACGCGCGCGCCAGCTATCAAGACTCAACAAATGCTCCAAAAGCGATAACACTTACTTCTTTTTTCTAAGTCCAGAGCTCCAACCATTTACTTCGCACATGGAAGCAGCACTGGACTGGGGGGACTTGAAGGGGGTATGGTCCCAAAAAGCCACGCAGCCCAATCAGGTCGCGCGCAGGTCCATACTCCTTATACATTAATCTGACTAATCTACAGACCCCGCGCAGAATACTTAGGCACAACCTAAGCCGCGCGCGAGGCCCAAGCAAGGATAATGCTCAGATTATACACTTAACATCCTGAATGAAAGCCCTCGAGCCCTAGACCACGCACCGGCTGACTGGATACACGCCAAAGGCCGCGTGAGGGTAGCGGCGCAGGTTCATTCCAGGAAGCAGGAAAGGTACGAGTGGCAGAGAAGTAAGCTAATAAGCGTCCGACAGGCTGTATTCTATCGTGCTCCATGATCAACAATCGTGCAGAAGACAAAAAGTACACAAGGATGCCTACGTGGTACCAATCAGGGGGCGGCGACAATTGCCCCATGATCTCCACGCACCTGCTGATGTCAGAGAGACAACAAGGACGACAACCCGGACACGTGGCTCCAATCAAGGTGCGCCAGCACCGAAGATCTTCTAGAAGACACTAACGATTGCCACAGTAGATACAAGACGGATATTCCTTGTTGTCGCCCTCGAGCCCAAGGCCCATCAGCCCATCTCCTTCTACACTACTCCGGCTATAAATAGGAACCCTCATACACAGGTTAAACCATTCTGCTCTCTAGTCTCTCACACTAAACACACACTTATATCCTCAAAACAAGTACTTATTCTCACGCCAGAGAGTGGTTAAGAGGGAAAGCCCCCTTATTCCCATCTTAACGAGCTTAATGAAGTGTTGATTGTTTTGCAGGAAGGATCACAGCTGAGCTAAGAAAGGATTAAGAAGATTAACCCTTATGGTTGAAACATAAACCAAGCTAATAACCTAAAATTAGTTCTGTGTTTCTTCAACCATGGATGATGGATCCCCTTCATAATCTCCACAGCACGTGAGCACATATCGAGTCAACCCACTGTATAAATTATCAACATCTAGAGTGCCGTAAAAAATGAAATCAAAATTCGTGTTAAAACATGAAAATGGTAAATCAGCTTCTTACCAATGTTGCACACAAATTGAATTGATCGCCATCGAAGAAGCTTGGGACACGGTGAAGAAGAAGATAACTGCAAATGAGAGAAATAGGGGAGGGATTTAATAAAAAAAAATTAAACATTAAATGACAAATATACCATATATATGTAGTTTTTGAAAGAAAAAAAACATATATAAAAATTAACCTATCCCTAGGGATCTTTGGAGTAATTAACTCTTAATAATATATATATTTTATTTAATAAATAGTAAAAAAGATGCATTGATATAAAAAGACCCAAATCAAATATCTAGATTGTCACACCCCCAAAATCCACAAGCGGAGTATCACCGCAAGAGGCGTTACATGACCAGGATCAAGCCACCAATCATATTGAACAATGTATTTAAAGTAAATATAAAACCAACCACAATATAATTGGTGTCCAAAAGAAATTAACCAAGTTCAAGTTTTCAGCGGAAGCATAATGTTTAAAACCAAAACATAAGTTATAAGTTCATTAAGTTTGACATGGAACTCAACAGTCCATGTCCCACAACGACCTCTCCATCTCGTGCAAGCTCCATGTAAACACCTAAAGACCTGGAAGGCATATAGTAACGAATCAACAACAAAGTTGAGCGAGTTCACAGTTCGTGTCCATTTTAAAGTTGTTCCCAAAACCATAAGTTATCTCGAAAACCATGAGTTAACCATTTCCTTGTTTTCCAAACCGTAAACAGTGGGGGCTACCCCATGTAACCACTAGACCCGTTACCATATCGACCAGTTACTGAAGACATGTTTATGTGCCCTGAGTCAATGTCTATCATCATTGACTAAGTGCCCAGATCCATTAGTCCACTCCCGTCCTCTTCGGCACGGTGCGAGGCTTGTCAAACCTAATATCACTATTTAACTAATGACCCGTTCACCATTGGCCCGACGATTAAGTCGATATAAAAATGAGGGACTTCATGATAGAGTTTTGTCTAGTAAGTTAAAGGTTGTCCTACCCAAGGAGGACCGAGGTACATATTCTACCCAAGGAGAATATGTAGGTTTCATTTTAGTTCCTTAACCCATTCCCAAACCACCGGGAATCCCATACCTTGTAGAAAGTGTGAACTCACCTTAGGTTAGCTTGGAAGATACACGAAAAGGTCACTTGAGCTATATGTGGTCAACCACGTCCTAACATGGTTACCATACAAGTCAGGTCTGGGTTCAAGTAGTGCACTTAGGTTTACGTATAAGCTAACATGTTACAAACACGTAATGATCACGGCAAACACGTAGAACACGTTAACAGTCATGTACACACATAATGTCCAAATCGTGCGACTCAGATGATTGGGCCGTTGAGCTTGTGCGAGCCCAATCATCTAGTGCGATTCAATATTAAAGCCCAATGACAACCGGCCCAACCTGTTGTGCGTCCAGCACAATCTTGTGCGACTCACAACAGGTTGTGCGATTGAGAACATACCCGGCCCAAACATGCAATCCAAAACCTATACGGCCCAAACATACAAACAGACAATCAACTTGTGCGGTCCATTTAATCTTGTGCGACCCGAATTAACTTGTACGATTACAAATGGCTTGTGCGACTGGAACCTACTTGTGCAACTGAGTTTTCGGCTTTAAGGCCCAACAACATAATAGGGTTCAAACAGCTGTGTGTGGCCCAAGACTTGTGCGATCGGCACTGCCTTGTGCAATCCACATGTCTTGTGCGATCATGCAACTTCTAAGTTGTACACTGTAACGCCCCAAAATCCGAATTTATATATTCGCTAGTATGTTTCCAATGTAAAACATAAAACAAAATGACTAGGCTAGTTAACCTTGTTAAATAGTTAGTCAAAACAAACAAGGAATGAAATTGGGACAATTATAAACAAGTAACAAACATGAGGGGCTGAACTTAAAGATTTAAGATGAAATTTGTGTAAAATACAAAGTCAGTAGTTTGTGTGTGTGTGTCGACACCAACAAAGGGAAGAGGAGGAGAATGCTCAAAAGATGCAATTTGCTCAAATTGAAAGGGGAATTCAACCCAAATCTAATGCATGCACCTGAATTCTTAATCATCTAGCCCTAAAAATCACTTGGTAAGTTGTAATTTTTGATTTGGTGATTTTGATATGAAGTGGGTTTTGATCAATCCACGAATTTGTATGAAATTAAGCATGAATATGTGTTAGTATCATCCTAGGAAACATGTGTTAGGCATAAATTCGATTAATTTGATGTTTTAAAGATAAAAACCCACCAATTGGGTGATGAAGATGACATGGGTGTTTCACCATGTCCAAGCCTTGCTCAATTCGTGATGTAGTGTAAGGTATTAGATGGATTAATGTTAAATGAATTGAGTATTTTATAGAATATGCATGATGTTTGGCTATGATAATGATTTGTGAAAGATTATGTTAATCCATGGATGAACTAGGAAGAATGTGCTTTAATTAGTTGTACAATGTGCACTAAATGGTGTACGCACACCAAGTGTGTGATGAAATGTCTAAGTGAAGTTAAGATGTGAGATTGTATGAAATGGCTTGATATATATATATGAATGAGATGAGGTAATGATGTAATTAGTAGTATACTAACTTGAAAAATGTGCTTTAGATGGAACTCATACAAGAATTCGGGTTGAATGAATGTCTTGGTCAAGACTATGCATTAAGGACTTGTACGTTGTGTTTAATATCACTAGGTGATCATGTGTTTGTAAGCACATTTGCATCGTGAGTAAGAAATGTATATAGTGTCTTTGATATAGCATAAATAATGTTACGGATATAGGTGGATAAGTCGGAAGTTCATATAATAAACCGTTGACTTCTGAAAGTCAACTACACATAGGAAGCATAATTTGACTTGTTGTTGTAAAGGTAGGATATTAGAAAGTCGTATGGTACATGTTACATCAATACGCGTTATATGGAATGACATGGTAAATTGTATGAGTTTGAAAGGATGTGAAATTGGGTATATGTCTTATGCTTGTTATAATTGACTAATGAAAGTCAAATGTGAAATATGAATTGATATGATCTTTAACATGTACAATTGTGTATGCTAATGAGAATGTGAATTGGTGGCATGAAAATAAAGGAATCATGTCAAGATGGACTCAAGCATGAAAGGCTAACGGGTCAAGAGGAGGCAAGGAAGTGGATACAGACACGGATGCACAAGGTAAGTGATTTCCGAATCACTTCTTAGTTTGTTAAGTAAGGTTATGTTCTAGTTAATTAGGCATGATAATTGAAGTCAAATAAGAAGGGTTGTATGAAATTGATGATTTACGTTAAGTAGGCCGAATGGGTCAAAAATGTGGTTTTATTACTACACCGTAAGGGTCGTATAAGTAATTGATTACGGTACTATAACCGGGTATGGGTAGAATTGTACATAAGTACGCTAATCAAGAATCTGAGACACGGATTAATAGTCTAAAGACTCGGTTGTGAGTCATGGTTAATAGACAAACAATTTCGCATTTGAAATTATATTAACAAAGTTTGCTTTCGTATAAATGAATGACATGAATAGGTTTAATGCATACCGGGTATCGAGTGCATAAATCCCAAGTACGAACCCCGGATAATGTAAAAGTATTATAGTTATAACGTTTATGTAAGTTTTGGGTTAAAACAAATGAGTAGTTTGACGAAAACATGAACGGGTCGAATAAGTGAAAGCGGGTATATAAAGCCGAGAGCTTTAAGTGAATATTTTCCTTAAACCGTGTTGGTGCACGGAATGTCTGTTGACTACGTCTACATCAAGTCTTAAGTCAAGATAGTCAACATAGGGTCTTGAGAGTTAAATTAGGGTTTTATATTGTTAATTTCGTTTTTGTGAACATAGGTTAGAGGTGATTCCACTTATTAGTCACTTGGTGATTCCACTTATTAGTCACTAGGTGATTCCACTTATGTGTCATAGGTGATTCCACTTATTAGTCACTAGGTGATTCCACTTATGTGTCACATAGTGATTTCGTTTATATGGACATGCCATATAAGTGGAATCAGTCTCCTATATATACCCGGGCATGTGACAAATGAGGGGAATCAGGTCATTGCTTAGGTGTTGGAACTCTGTCAAATTGAATTCAAAAAGCAATAAAAGTGAAGAAAATTGAAAGGATAAGCTGTGTAACTTCGTGTATACTGATTCCGCCTTTATACATGAAGATGAACGTTCTCAACTGACTTTTCGGGGTCGCAAAACAGTCCAACAAGTGGTATCAGAGCTTCAGGATGAGGAGTTCATACTACTACAGCTGATTCGACTGAATTTTCTTATTTCTACTCACTTTCTTGCATACTTTTTCGATTTAAGATAGTTCCTACGGTTGAAATTGTCTGAATTTCAAGTATAACGTGTAAAACCTACTAATAACAAACCCTAGAAAGTTTCAGGTTGAAATACGGACTAACACATGGTGAAAACTAGTTAAAACCTGATTTCGTTTTTACGGACATCGAGAATTTTTTCATCTGATTTCGCTTATTTGAACATACCTGATTTCGCTTATTCGGACATCAAAGAAACAACCTGATTTCGCTTATTCGGACATTTGATTTCGCTTTTATGGACATAGCTGATTTCGCTCATTAGGACATACCTGATTTCGCTTATTTGTACATCTTAATTTCGCTTATAAGGACATACTGCTATTTCGCTTATACGTCACAATAACTGATTTCGCTCTTGTGAACAAAAGTTGATTTCACTTTAACTGTCATCGCTTTGCGTAAATACACATTGTCGGTCCAATCAATTGAGTGTACATATAAAGTGACCCAATTAGTTTGTTTGTGTATTCAGAATTGCTTTAAGGTTTTGTCGGCCATTTACATAAGTTTACATGTGAATTGTGTCAGATTGCATCGATTTGATCGTTTAGACAATAAACGTTAAGAGAATATGCTTTATTCAATTTGAAATTGTCTGACATAAGTCATCGGATTCATTTAAATAGTGCAGGTGAACAAAGGAAATCGGTCCAATAAAAAACAATGAGACATTAATTCTTGACATGAGATAGTGGGTATTGAGTGTTATCAGGGGTCCAATTAGGTTTGTCTATCAATTGGTTATCGGCCCAACCAATAATAAAGGCCCAATCACATTTTAGTGCAACATTTTTGTCTATTTGCATGTGAGAGTGTCGGTTTAAGTTGAGTAAGAAAATTGTTCAAATTTGAGGATCAATAAATTTACTTGAGTAACAATAAAATTGTTGTTTGACACATTTAATAGAGTTCAAGTCATTTAACAAAGATATTGTGGTCAAAATGTTTGACGAACAGGAAAACAATAACCTTGAAAGATTGAATGATTGGTATGATAGGTTTTGGTTTAACACAAGAGAAAAAGGGGATAAGCATGTTTGGGTTAATAGACTTGAAAATTTTTTGTGCAAGAAACATGAACCGTTGGATGAGTTGGTAACACGATATGATTAATTACTTGAAAATTTAAAAAGGTATGAGATAAGAATATCAGATGCTGAACAGATATCAAAATTTGCAGATGTATTACCGGCTGAATGGAATGAATTCTTGACTAACCTGAAAAAGGATTTTAGATTCTCAAATTTGTGTTTAAGAGAATTCATCGGTAAGATTAAAACACACAATTATGAAAATGAAAAGAAAAAGAAGGAGTTGATAGATGAAATAAAAAAGGATTTAGAAAAGATAAATTTGGATGTGATTATTGAAATGAGAAAAAGAATCTCTGTGTGTCTTGCTGCAAAAAATGTTATGAGATATGATATTAAGAGGGGTTGTTATATTGATGAAAATATGAATCCTCTTGATTTTGTTAAAATTTTCTGTGCAGGAACATACAAGATGGAAACAAAGAAAGAAGCTGATGATGGAGAGATGAATGGAAAATGCTCGAAATGCGAAAAATCAGAAACAGACAATGTCAAACTTCTGAAGAATGTAGAAAGTTTAACATTGGAAATCAAAAGCTTGAAGGATGAGAAAGAATCTAATAATAAACAGATTCTTGAAATGCGAGAAATTTGTGAGAGTTTGAAGTCTAAAAATGTCAAACTGCTTAGTGATGTAAACAGTTTGACAGCAGAAAACAAAAGTTTAAAAGAAAAGGATTTTGAAAATGAAAAATTAAAGATTGAAACAGATTTTCAAAGTCAAATGAAGATTTTAGAAGATGAAAAATCTGTTATTTTTCAGAATAATCTTGAAAAACAAATTGAAATAAATTCTCATCTTCAGAAAATCATTCGACTTGAAAATGAAGCTGAAATTGCTCGGAACAAAATTGCTGAGTTAGAGAATAAATTGAAAGGTTTTGTGACTTCGGCACCATATGAGTGTCCAAAACCGATCAATTCTGTTCCAATAAGTGACAATGTCACAAATTTTGACAAAGTCAAAATTGAAGATTGTGATGAAATATCTGATGATGAAAAAGAAAAGAAAAGAAAAATATTTTTAGATTTACAAGAAAAATTTAAAAATACTGTTTTGCAATCTACTGAAACAGGTGAATGTTCTAAACAAAAACCTGTTAAGAAGAGTGTAGAACAGAAACAAAAGATAAAAATTTGAAAAATCCTAAAAATGAAAATAAAAGCTCATCAGATAAGTCATCCAATCATTTTGAAAAATCACAAAAATTTAAAATTGAAAACTCACAAAATGTTGGTAATAAGTGGTGCAGGTTTGACCACAGTGCTTCAAAGACAAATCCAGTTTTCAAGAAGAATGATGATTACCATAAAGCCAGACAATGTTATGATCTAAGCATATGGTGTGAAAGTGGTGAATGGTACGATAACAGAGTGTGCTACACTTGTGGTGTGAGAGGACACATTGCTGTTAACTGCCAGAATTGGAGTTATGAGACAAGAAGATGCTATAATTGTCAAATCAGAGGACATATTGCCAAAGATTGCCCAAGGAGATCGATGGGAAGATCAAGGGTTGAATCTCAAAGAATGGCAAAGAAACCAGTCAACGTCAAGCCCAAAGAACAGAAGGTTCAAGAACCTAAAGTTCAAGAAAAGAAAGTGAAGCTTTCTCAGGGGCAGAAAGACAGACTGAGGAAGAAAAGGAAAAAGGCGAGAGAGTATCTGGAAAGGATTTTGTCCTCGGATAAAACTGGTAATCCGAGAAAAAGTTCTGATGAATTGCTTTCCCCAACTAAAAAGACAAGCAAAACGAATTCATTAGATGCAAATCTGAGGACAAAAGAGAAGAAAAAGAAAGTTGTTAGCCATGAATTTGTTTCTTCAGAAACAAAGGAGCCACGTGTTGGCAATGAATCTGACTCTTCAAAGTTAGATAAGCCATGTTCAGGCAATGATTCTGGTTCGTCAAAACCAGAAGAGCCATTTGTTGAGGTAAAAACTGTCAAACCCAAGGCTGGTCAGGCTTGGGTGAATCTTTTCAAATAGAAAAAACCTGACTTGCCGGAGTTCCCAGGTTGGTAAGTGTGGAACATGAATCGGCACATTTCTTGAGAAATTTCACTCTGGTGATTTTTCGTCTTACATGTGGTAAATCAGGGACATTAAGTTGTACTTGATTTCCTACAAGTGTTTGTGTTGATAGAATCTTGAACTGTTAAATCTTTCAAAATGGTTAAAGGAGAACAAAGTGATAAAATAATCCCCTAACCAACAAGTGGTTTGATAATTCAACAAAACTAATTTTCCAAAAAAACCATTTGATTAAAACAAACTTAAGTGTTTTGAAATCATAATGGGAAAATAGTTTGTTGGCAGGGGGAGTTCTGATTGTTTATGCCGAGTGAATGGTGAATTGAAGCGATTTGATATCAGTTTGTCAAGTTTCTTGTAAAGTTGGTTTTCAAATTTTCCTTGAAAATCAAAATTGAAACATATTTTGATTTTAGGGGGAGAAAAATTTTAAAAAATAGAAAATTTGAAAATGCCAAAAACATTGAAAAAGCAAAAATGAGTTTTGTTGAGAAAAAGAGGAAATGATAGTAAATCAGTGAACTATCACAACATGCTAAAGATATGAAAGTTAAAAAGTGATAAACGGTCTCACTGATGGTATGCCAGTAGGTTTTTGCACATTTAGTAGATTGTGACGAGATATAAACCTAAATTCAAACTTGCTTATATCATGGGTAACATTTCTCGGATATATGGGTAACCCCCGAAATCTTGTTTGAAGGATTCTTTTTTCTGATATACTAGGTCTTTATACTCAATGATGTCTGGGGTATTATTCCGGGACTTCTGCTGAACGGTAGTTCTGACCTAGTCCTCGAATAATACTTTCTGCAAATGCTTGAAACATAGCATCACCCTCAGCATATATGATAAGACAATAAAATTGCTTAGCAATGCTGTTGTAAAAAAGATCCTCTAAAGGGGACACACCCAAAGTTGAGTCATGATCTCTCTGCTGAACGATGGTTCTGACCTGAGCTCTCATGATTCTTCATAATTTATTAACCCCTTACAGATATCATTTGTGTTATAATTACCCGTAAGACTGAATATTGGGATCTGGATACGGGAGTATATTCTGAGGTGGGACACGCGATTAAGTCTAAGTATCTAAGACATTAAACTCGTATCTCGAAGCAGTTGAAATGTGTGTGAAAATTTAAGTGGACCAGTATACTGACAATCTAAGTGAATCGTTTTGAACTTAAAATGATTAAAGCTTAACGGTGCTAGTGATTTGTCTCATAAACTGATATGATCCTCTTACACAAACTCACAAAAATATTGTTTGTATATATTTGTTTACTGCATTTCTTTAAACTCAAAATTCAAAAAGATTTTCGACAACTGATGTTGAAGAGCTAATATTCAAAATTCCAAGTGCTAAACTTGATGAACTAGAGGGTTGGGAGAATATGTTGAAAACTTTGAATGTTATATAAAAATGTTTTGAGAGATTGTGTGGTTAGTTAATCAAGGTCATTCATTTGAACTTGATGTAACTAGTATGTTTGTTGAATTAATGATTTCTACCAGTAAGTTTCTTAAATCTAACTGTTATAAATTTGTGAAACTTATGTTGAGGTAGAGGATGTGCAGGGTAACAGGTTTTGGACTTTATTATTCCCACGGAAACTAAATGTCAAAGCTTGAATCAGATCAAAACCTCAGATTCTAGCATATTGAGAGGGGGAGTCTGTCAAAGGGGGAGTCTGGATCAACAGTCAAAGGGAGTGTGAAGATAGAGTGCTTATGATGAAAAGACGGAGAGTTGAAGAAAAGACCAAGACTAAAGACTCGGAGCTGAAGACTTCGTCAACATCCAAGGGGGAGTCTGTTGGTGCACGGAATGTCTGTTGACTACGTCTACATCAAGTCTTAAGTCAAGATAGTCAACATAGGGTCTTGAGAGTTAAATTAGGGTTTTATATTGTTAATTTCGTTTTTGTGAACATAGGTTAGAGGTGATTCCACTTATTAGTCACTTGGTGATTCCACTTATTAGTCACTAGGTGATTCCACTTATGTGTCACATAGTGATTTCGTTTATATGGACATGCCATATAAGTGGAATCAGTCTCCTATATATACTCGGACATGTGACGAATGAGGGGAATCAGGTCATTGCTTAGGTGTTGGAACTCTGTCAAATTGTATTCAAAAATCAATAAAAGTGAAGAAAATTGAAAGGATAAGCTGTGTAACTTCGTGTATACTGATTCCGCCTTTATACATGAAGATGAACGTTCTCAACTGACTTTTCGGGGTCGCAAAACGGTCCAACAAACCGGATGTTGGATTTCAAGTTCATATGATAGAATGTGAATTTACAAGCATGTAGGAAGAAACGAGAGGTTAAACGGGTAAACGGTTCAAAAGTTATGCGCGTTTTAGTGCGTACGGACGACGAAACGGAGCTGTAGAAAAATGCATTTTCTAGAGGGCACCGCCGACGGCCTTAGGGGTGTCGCCGACGGGCTCTACAAACTCAGTTTTTAGCTGAAGGGTTATTTGACTGTCTACGGAGGTTTTAGGCTACGGGCAATTGCAAGGGCCGTCCTGAAATTTGTTATCTAAGTTGATTCGGGTATAGTAGGCTTCGGTTTGTTATCCGTGGACCACAACAGGCCTCCCAAACATGATTTTGATCGTTCCTTTGATGTTTATGGGCTATAAATCTAAGTCTAAGTACCATGTAATTAACGTATGGATATATAAGAGGTATATAAGATCTTGAACGTGTACGCAAGGGTGTATGTACATATGTAGACGTGTATTCAAGTTTATATCAAGGCACGTATGAGTGTATGCAAGTAAGTAGAGACGTAGTAATGTATGTAAGTATGTAGACGTGTATTTATGTATATGTGAAGATACGTATGTGTATATGTATGTATGTATGTATGTATGTAGAGGCGTAGTGATGTATGTGCGTATGTAGATGTGTATATGGTATATATGAAGGTACGTATGAATGTATACATGTATGTAGAGATATAGGATGGTATGTACGTATGTAGATGTGTATGTATGCATGTAAGAGTGTATGTATGCATGATTTAGATACGTCGAGTAATACGTTATTAATAGTGTGCCTTGAGAATGAAAAGTAATGCAGGTACATTATTGAAGCCTCACCAGAATATGGATACACAGATGGAATGCTTAAAGTTAGAAAGTTAACGAAGTGGGAAGTGTACGAGATTGAATATTGTTTATGTATTGTGTACTAATGTTATAAATGTATGTGGTGAGTGCAGGTTGTATGAATCACGGGCGGTTATCACGAAGAATAGAGATCGAAGACCGAGTCACAAGATAGATTGTACGGGAATAATTGAGTATGTGCTTTAGCAAACATGACTTATACCTTATTTTTGTAAAAGATACATATTAAAACGAGCTTTCAAGTAAGTCAAGATGTTGTAATGAAAGAAATTTTTATGGCACGAATTTCCGCTGCGACTTTTTGTTAAATACGTATTAGGGTCTTACATACATTGTGCTTAAACGGTTGCACCAAATCTTGTGCGACCGTATTGTGCGACCGGGGCTTGTGCAATTAGCCTTGTACGATTTACCTTGTGCGATCGGTTATAATTTCCATAGTTCATGCAATCTAGTTACAATTAATTCTAACAGTTTCCTATTTCCTATCCAGTCGATCAAAACACACTAACAGTTTCCAAGTTTGCCTTAATCGATTAAATCAAACATTTATCATTAAATTCACATGAACCCTAACAGTACATCTAATCATAACAACCCATCTTAATCTTTATTGAATCAAACAGCTTGGTTAATCGTTAAGATGCAATATTCATCATTCAACAATCCGAAAACAGAAACATAATGACCGATTAACATCAACTCGGTTTTAGATCAATAACGTGCAACCCGATTCATATCATATATGTTCAGTTCGATTATTTAAAGGCATCAACCAAATATACATCTCTTGTTCATACATTACCACAGCATCAAGAATCATTCATCAGTCATACAAACCATCCTAGCTATTATGGCAATCATATTATCATCTAATCAAACAATAATCGTGAAACACTAATCGGTTAGAAGGTAGAACGAGGGGTGATCCGAACAAGAGGGCTTCGAGAAGAGAGGATGCTGATGTCGGCCTTCAAAGTAGAGAAAGAGAGCGAGTAGGATTTGTGTGTTTGAGTGTTTTTACAAAGAATGAGGAAACAAAACCTCATAAGGGTTATGTGTGGGTTTAAATAGGGAAGTGGGTCGAACCCTTGCATGGGCTACCCTTGGTTTCGAGTTCAAAGGATGTGGGCCGAGAGTTGTGTGGAACCAAAGCCCAAAGGCATGTGCGATTGGATTTTATATACATACATTACACACATCCACATAACATGTAACATTTAATCATTCATTAAAATAAACGCATCAATTAATCACCTAGAGTTCATACAAATTACATCAAGCACAAAGATAGGTTCGGAAATGCGAGTTGTCACAACATCCCCAAGTTGAAAGAAATTTCATCCCGAAATTTAGCACGTAGTTACTGAGGAAGCTAGTTAGGTTGTGTGGTTTCCTGGTTTTCCTGGGGTGTCACATCATTCCCCCGTTGGTTTGGAATTTCGTCCCAAAATTCCGCAGTAGCTTCAGCCTCAGTAGTGGTTTCGCTTTTATCGAACATTTGGGGATACTTATCTTTCATTTGGTCTTCTCGTTCCCAGGTAAACTCTGGGCCACGACGGGAGTTCCAACGAACTCGAACAATGGGTATTCTAGTACGTTTGAGAACCTTAACATCTCGGTCTGTAATCTCTACTGGTTCCTCAACAAGCCGCAGCTGATCGTCGATGGTGAGTTCCTTGAGAGGAACTATGAGGGTCTCATCTGACAAACACTTCTTCTGATTTGACACATGGAATACGTTGTGAACTCCACTGAGTTCTTCAGGTAGATTCAGTCTATAGGCCACCTTGCCAATTCTCCCAGTGATTTCGAAAGGTCTGACATAAGGCGGATTTAGCTTGCCTCGTTTACCAAAACATATCACACCCTTCCAAAGTGAGACTTTTAGTAGCACTCGATCCCCAACCTGGAACTCGAGTGGTTCCCTGCGCTTATCAGCATAGGTTTTCTGACGATCACGAGCTGCCGCCATTCGTTGTCGTATTTGGGTAATCGTTTCTATCACGTCGACGATGAGTTTTGGGCCAGTGATTTGGCTGTCACCAACTTCTGAACAGCATAGGGGTGATCGACATTTCCGTCCATACAACGCCTCGAACGGAGCATCCTGGATGCTAGCCTGGATGACATCTAAACTTGAAGTCTACTTCTAGTTACGACACCTGTGCCTAAGATCCATCATGTTACCTGAAATACATGTAATTTTGGAAAACATCAACAAAAGTTGAGCGAGTTCATGCGTTTTGTATGAGTACTGTATTCTTGTAAATCTTTGAGAGACTCTTTTGTAAACAGGTATGAAAAACGTGTATGAACATGAATGTTTGACAAGGACTTTAAGGCATGTGAGGACATAGGAAGAACTCGTAATGGCTTATACCCTAGTCGATTTTCCTGGACTGTGTCGATTTACCTCGACTGTGTCGATTAACCTCGACTGTGTCGATTAACCTCGACTGTGTCGATTAACCTCGACTGGGACTCCGAAGCACTACTAGGTACTAGTTGTGACCATGAGTGGGGTTCGGCCGTACCCGTTAGATCTAACCCTCGTCCCTAATTAAGTATTAATGGCATTTCTGTATTTAGTCTATGCTCACATGATCTAGTATTGCATTTCATAGGCATTTCATACCGTTTAAGTATTCATAACATGTATTTCACCCCCGAGAGTTATAAAACCAAAAACAGTTAAGAGAAAAGGGGGAGCATGAACTCACTGTCTTGCGTCTTCAATACTCGTAACTCAAATCTCGTCAGCAAACACGACTACCTACAATGTGCTATGGTCCATTAGACGAGCGGGCCGTGCCTTGCCTTAGTATTCATGTTTTAAGTTACGTTTCCTTTATGTCTTTAACATTATCCAAAGTTATAATACTTCTCAAGTATTTATTTTCGTAATTCCTTCCCAAGGATGGGAGTATTTCATACATGTATTCTCGTATTCTTGTATTTGTAGTTCCGAAATAATATATTTTCAAGTCTTACTTTAGAAAATATATTTAAACTTGTTTTGTCCAAAAATAATGTATTGTCAAGAAAATATATATTTTTCTCAAAATCATATATCTTCTAAATTTTCTAAGAAAATATATTTTTACTTCCAAAAATAATATATTTTCTCTTTGTCGAAAATATGATATAATTTGGTAATATGTACAAAGATCATATTTTCATTCCTTGTATCCAAAATAATATATTTACCAAAAATATATTGTAACGGTGTTCTTCGGAGTATTTCATAAGTTACGTGTTTGCGTTCGGTTTCTCAATATCAAGTGTGTAACTTAAATATTTATTCCGTGAGATTTTTGGTATTATTTTGGAGTTGTAATTTCATGGTATCCGTTAAGTTATATTGTTTTACCTTAAAATAATATAACTATTCCACGAAGTATACAAATATTCACACAAGTGTCTTAATGTAAAATATATATTCTAAATATATATTTATCCATTTTTATTTACAAAAACCAACCTCCAATACTTGTATTTTTGTTACAAAAATTTAGGGCAAAATTTATGTTATAAATCATAATTTAAAACACACTTGTGAACACTTGTTTAGAAAATATTTTCTAAGTGTTGGAATTTTTAGAAAATTTCGTCATAGTTTCCTTTGTAAATGGAGGTATCCATGCTATTTAGCATATCATTTTCTTTTCAACAATCATCCAAACAATCAACAACAAATCACTAATCATCTTACACTTACCATGTGCAAAAACTATATATTTTACATAATAACATGAACTTGATTTTTCATAAAAATGTGTAGTAACTTGGTAAAGTATTTAGTAGCCTTTGTTACCCTCCAAAATATATTTACTTCTTGGTAAACTTTATTCTTGAAGGTTTTAGTTGTTTACAACTTGTAAACATATTTTAAAAAAAATGCTTATTTATCACATCTTCTTGTTTCAAAAGTATTTCTACACTTATTTTGTCACTAAAATAGTGTAGGTTTAATAAAAATCATGATCTTTCGAAAATCATCTTTTTAAACTTGGTTTTCTTGAAAAATCATTCACAAGTCTTAGATTCTCAAGTTTACTAGTTCACTTTGTTTGTCATTTTACAAGAAATCATTTTATATTCAAGTTCATGTCTTTACTAGAAGATGATTATCTTATGTAAACACATAATCATCTCCTAACTTGCTAAATCATGTTTTAATCATAATCTAGCAAGTTCCATGTAATGATCAACATCAATATCTCTAGTAACCAACAAGCAAACATCATCCATACACTAAACAACATCATTTTATCAAAATATCAACATATTTCATCTTATGTTAGCTTTATGTTTCAAGATTCATGTGTATGTTCTTTAGTGTTCTTGTATAATATATCTTTTATCCACTAAAAATATGAAGTAACAAGAGTGAAAAAGGATCTTACTACTAGCTTCAAGCTAGGGAAGAACTATAATGAAGATTGAGTGGATAAAAGCAAACAAAGGTGGTCCTTCAAGTTCCGAGAGTTCCACACTTCCTTAAACACCTTCTTACACCATGAAATGAGCTTGGAATGGATGGTCTTCAATTGAAGATGGTGGTGGTGCTTTGGTGGCTCACGGCCGTGAGTTAGGAGGAGGGAGAGAGAAAGTTGTGTGTTGTGTGAAGATGAGATGAGTTCTTGTGTTTTTATAATCCAATTTTAGAGTTTTGTCCAAAGGGTATGATGTCTCCATTAGTACAAACATAATCTTACTAAATCCAAGAAATATCCATAGAAGATTAAGGTAATCTTACAAGATTTTGGGAGGTGGGGCCATGCTTTGGGCCGATTACTTACATGGGGGGGGGGGGGGGGGGTTAAATGTAATTTTAAATGGTAAATGTAAGTAAATAGTTGGAGGTTAAGTGTAATGTCTAGTGTTTTAATTGTATGATGCATTATACATTGTGTTAAGGTGTTCGGGGATCATAACTAGCTAAGAAATAATAAAACAATGCTTCTAGCAATATTTTGGTGTTCCGGGTAATGTCCGGTTGCTCGGTTAGATACCGGTTCGTTAAAGTGTCAAGTTATTCCGTTTAATGTTCTTTAAGTACCCTTTTTGTGACACTTTCAATTCCCGGCACTTAGGAGAGCATACAGGACCATTTTGTCATTTTTTTGCACATTATTAGCTTGTTAAAAAGCTTATTTTTGCTGAATTATGCATAATTCTGCACTTTATGTGTGTTTTAGGCATTTTCTGGCACTTTGTCTATCACCTAGGCATGCAGTTTTGTGGTCCTTACTTCCCTACACACTATGCTAGTGTAATACGTCATCTCTGGCTCATACTGGGCCTCAAAATACTGTATGTTTATGTACTGAACTTCGTCAGCATTTTTAGTTTGTCTGGTAACGGTGCCAATTCTGTTCTGTGTATCATTAGAACTATCTCGTGTTGCATGTAGCAACGAATAAAGTCTTGTATCATGAAATGCCATTGTATGTATATAACAGTAATAAAAAATTCATTTGTCTTGTAAACTAGATCATGCACAGTTATTAAAGCACAGATTACTGTTCAATTAGTGTACGGAATGTACAAAAAAGTGACAATTGTCACAGTCTCCCCCCCGTTAAAAGAATTTCGTCCTGAAATTCAAGCGAAGCCATCGGTCGCAGGGGAGTTGTGAATCAAATGTGGTCACTTATGTTTAAAATTTGTCTTCATGTTCCCATGTACTCTGGGTCATGTTATGAATTCTATCGTACTCAAGTAAATCAATTATGTCTTTTCTGTATCTTGTGGACTCTTGGTCTGTAACCTTAACAGGTTTCTATAGTAATTTTGTCGTTTTGTCATTGGCGTGAATCTTATTTGTGGGAACAACGACTGTTCCTTGAGTCAGACTCCTCTAAAGACTAGACTCATGAATGTGTCGCGATCACTATTGATCTTTTTCTGGAAGTTTCAATTTGTGAACAATGGTTCCGATCCCTACATCGGGGATTCAACCTTTACGTTTTCCAAATCACACCACACCTTCTCTAGGCGAGGCTCCCATTTAAGTCATACTTCTTATCTCAAATTCTTACGATTTCTGCCGCTCATCGACGCAATCTTTCTGTATTCCGCGGCTGTCTCGATATGATCACATATCTGAACGATCTTGCCTCTAGTTTTTCCTGGACCAACCCGGGCCAGTAGATTGTTTATCTCCGGTCTCTGTTCAACACGACGGGGATCGACTTATTATGTTCCATCTGAAGCTTCACAAGAATCGGTTTGAACGGCGGTGTGATAAATACTGTTGTAGGAAGACTCCACTAAGGGCAAGTGAGTGTTCTAACTTTTCATCAAAGTTTATCACACAAATACGTATCATGTCCATACAGTTTGCATCATTCAGTAGCTTAGTCCATCTATGTTAATATTTAAGTTCTTACGATCTACGGTGTGCTGCAATCTTTGTGATCAGTAAAGATCGTGCAGCGTTTTCTTTCAGGTAATGACGTCAAATTTGCGGCGCGCAATTACTGTATCTAGCTCAAGGTTTCTTCTTATGATTTCTTAATCAATGTGCCGCGTATGCAATGTTGTGGGATATTTCCTTCTTGTATTCACAGTGGAGGACATCTTTGTGCTCATGTTGATCTTTGAGTGGTAACTATAACCTAACGATTTGTCTGTTCATGTTATCAGTCCTTGGCAAAGGATTCTGATTCTCAATTCTCTGGAATTTATGCAAAATGGAACTGTCAACTTTCTCCTCGTGTCCTTACTAAGGATGTCATGTCCTTAATTTCCTCTGTCTAGCAGCTCTTGCAGTTATATCGAAGGCTTGTACTTCGCGGACGAAGCTAGTTGGTATGGCGTCATTCGGTACTGGTGCCGCTCCTGGCACGACGTTCCTCTTGTCGCTTGTGGAGGTATTCCTGGCAAGTCTTCAGAAAAGGCGGCTGGAACTTCTTCCATAACGGGGATGTTCTCAGGCTCTATACTTGGATATCCAATCCATGCTGACTATCATATTATGACTTCTCAAGTTAATGGTAGCAGAATGTTCCGGCCTTCTGAGTCCCTAAATACAATCCTTAATTGCTTCGTTTGCTTAAACTAGCCTTCTATATGCCCATTTCTAAAGAATACGGGATGCCTATTTTACTCGAAACTAGGCCAAACAGTTTCTTAGGTTTTAATCATGCAAGGTTAAAGTTGATGCCAGTATTAATCAAAATTAGATGCATAAGGTTGGTTAATAGGGAACGTACCCGTAACCGCATCTGGATCCTGGCGTGCTTCACGAGTTTCGATCGTGAAAACCCTTCCTTGCTTGTTTCTTCCTAGGGCAATCTTTACTAAAGTGCCCTGCTTCACCACATTTGTAGCAACCTGGTACTCTACCTTTATTTCTTTTGTCTGGATCCTTCGCCCAACAGGCATCCTTGCTGTGTCCTTCCTTTCCACACTTTCCGCACTTAGGCTTCAGACATCGACCTTCATGGTGAAAATTGCATTCCCCGCACCTCGGCTTAGTCCCCGAGTAAACTTTACCACCAGCCTTATTAGTGGCTCCATCAGTTTTCCTGCCATGCGGCGAATTCACTTTCTTTCTTTTGTTTGCTTTAGAGTTTCCATAGCTGACTTGGGTGCTCATCTTTAGGTTTGAGGACTTCCTCTTCTTGTTGCCTGACGACTCCACATGAGTCTCTTTCTTGTTATCCTCAGATTCTGAAAATTTTCCCATGCGTAGAGCTTCTTCAGTAAGAGTGACACTCAAATCGATAGCCTCTGCAATGGTTGAGGGCTTTGAGGTAGTAACCATGCTCCTGATCTGAGGTGCAAGTCCCCAAATGAATCGTTCAACCCTTTTGAATTCCAGTTTGACTAAGTAGGGGACGACCCTAGACAATTCGTGAAATCGCTGGGCATATTCAGGAATCTTCGGTCCGTCCATTTTCAAATTCTAGAACTCCACCTCAAGCTTCTGGATTTCAGCCCTAGAACAGTATTTCTTTTCCATCATTTCCTTGAGATCGTCCCAGCTCAGTGCATAAGCAGCATCTGCACCAAGGGTTTGAACCTGAAGGTTCCACCAGGAGAGTGTGCCATCCAAAAACAACCCTGAGATAAAGGTAACTCTCTGCTGGGGTGAACAGTTACTCATTCTTAGCACGGAGTCAGTCTTTTCTGCCCAACGAACAAAAGCAACGGCACCTCCTGTGCCATCAAAATTCAATGGCTTGCAGTCCAGAAACTGTTTATAGGTGCAGCCAGTTGGAGGGTTATTTTCGGTAGTGCCACCGATGTTTTCGGAGCGGAGGGCTTCATGTCGTGCAATTGCCTGTGAGATTCGTTCTTGAAGCTCGGCTTCTGTCCTTGGTAACGTACTGGTGTTTGTGTCACGTTTGGGCGGCATTCCCTTCTGTCAAAAGGTATGAGGTAAGTTAGACAACATTCCATAATTGTCTATGAGGTACATTGTACCATAAGTAAACGTATAATCACCCAATATCACTTGCATATATACTCAACAATGTGTGAGCGAGGCAACAATTACTGAGCCTTCATATAGGCTTGGCAACTTGGCCTATTGTTTGTAATAATGTATTCGAGGCTACATCGCCCTGGTCATACAAGTTTCATAAAGTGGTAGAGTGTAACGTCACTGAATCTTTCTGAATGTTATCCATCTTCTATTGCTTAATTATCGTTTCTCAAACGTATCGTACACGGGTAGAAGTATCAGACACGAAGTAGGCAAAACAGGTTTCCTACTTTATAAAGTGCTAAAGCACTGATCTAGGTATTGTTCTACCATTTGAAGGTGTGAACACCTAGAGTTTATTTTTGTGTAGTGATCGTTAGCTTGGCCCGCAGAGTCCACCAGGATTTCCATGCACTACAAGTTGTTATTACGTGGGCCCCCGTAATAATAAATTGTCTTGCACAGTTACCCCAATTTTCTCTCGTCCAAGGAGATGATTAATCAAGGAGGGGACACTATTGTCCTTATACCTCTGTCATGGAAAAGGCCATTGTGGTGGTCCACGCGCTAACACTCGTTATCGTTACGCGCGTATAGGCACGATGATAGGAATAAAGAGAATACCTAGTAGTTGGAGGGGCACCTTTAAGATGGATACTTCATCTTCCTTTTCTGGTCAAGTGTGTCGTCAATCTCGCTTCACATAAGCCGCAGGGATCTCGTCCCGTTGATTAAGAATTCGTTCAAGGTTGCCGCCTCTGCCTCGTCATCATCACCGTAGTCAGGCACCTTCACGATCGAGAGGGAAGAGCAGCCATCTCCTACGGAAGCAAGCTCAGAATCTTGTTTGGTAATCACTCTAGCTATGAGCTTTGTAATGAACGTGAGGTTGATAGTTTCATCGTGCGAGTTACGTACACTAATAGGAGTTGGAGTCGAAAGTATCTTATTCACGTCAATAATCATTCCGTACACTTATTCGTATGTATTCACGTCAATATTTATTCCGTACACTTATTCGTATGTATGTATCGATAAACAAATATGTTACTTAGCATAAACAGGCATTTCGATGCATCATATTACATACAACTCTCGTTTATTTTTTATTTTTTTTGGTGGGGGGGTCATTTTTCTAGTTTTCGATTTACGGCTGAGACACAAAAACACTACTCGGTACTAGTTATCACCAAGAGTGTATTTTATCTTTGGCAAGTCTAAGTCGTGTAGACTATGCCTTAATTGGCACCTTATCTTGAGGGTATTTCCTACTAATGTCCTTGCCTTGTCTCTTCTTTGAAAAATGTTTGACTCATAGAACTTGACGCTTTCGTGAATGCAATGAAAAACTCTTTTGTAAAATGTTTTTGTGAGAGAACTCTAGTGATTGTAGTCTAGACTCGAGAAGGAATCCTAGTTCACTACAATCGAAGCTCTGATACCAAAATGTCACACCTTTACTTTTGCGGAAGCGTATGATGTGTGACTTTTTTAATATCATTGCATTCAATCGTAATAAACAACTACATGACCAAAACGATGTTCATCCATTCATAAAATTTGAGTATTACAAACACTGGCTATTCAAGTTTTTAAAACACAACCTTCGACTAGGTTAGAAACCAACAAAAGTGGATGACATATAAACTTGAAGTCTACTTCTAGTTATGACACCAGCGCCCAAGATCCATCCTGTTACCTGAAATACATGTAATTTTGGAAAACATCAACAAAAATTGAGCGAGTTCATGCATTTTGTATGAATAATGTATTCTTGTAAATCTTTGAGAGACTCCTTTGTAAACAGGTTTGAAAAACGTGTATGAACATGAATGTTTTACAAGGAAGCACTCGTAATGGCTTATACCCTTGTCAATTTTCCTCGACTGTGTCGATTTACCTTGACTGTGTTGATTTCCCTCGACTGTGTCGATTAACCTCGACTGGGACTCCGAAGCACTACTAGGCACTAGTTGTGACCATGAGTGGGGTTCGGCCTTACTTGTTAGATCTAACTCTCGTCCCTAATTAAGTATTAATGGCATTTCTGTATTTAGTCTATGCTCACATGATCTAGTATTGCATTTCAAAGGCATTTCATACCGTTTAAGAATTCGTAACATGTATTTCACCCCCGAGAGTTATAAAACCAAAAACAGTTAAGAGAAACGGGGGAGTATGAACTCACTGTTTTGCGTCTTCAAAACTCGTAACTCAAATCTCGTCAGCAAACACGACTACCTACAATGTGCTAGGGTCCATTAGACGAGCGGGTTGTGCCTTGCCTTAGTATTCATGTTTTGAGTTACATTTCCTTTATGTCTTTAACATTATCCAAAGTTATAATACTTCTCAAGTATTTATTTTCGTAATTCCTTCCCAAGGATGGGAGTATTTCATACATGTATTCTCATATTCTTGTATTTGTAGTTCCGAAATAATATATTTTCAAGTCTTACTTTAGAAAATATATTCTGGATGGTGTTTTTCAAGGCGTTTTAGAAAAGATGGGGTTTGTGGTATCTTGGCGTTTTACAATCGAAAAATTATATTACAACCACAGTGAAAAAAAATAGAAGCGAAAAAAATAAATTAAAAATCCTAATCGGATCTCTCTTCACATTCTTCATTGTCATCAGTCTCTCTCTTCTTTAATACTACAAGAACTGTCACCAAATATATGGCGTTTTATGTAAAACTTAACAAACCCATCGGTTTGATTATTTTCCTGCTCGTCTGTTGAAGTGGCTTTCGTGGATGCTTGGGGACATAGATCTATGACGTGTGGGTGGGTTTTTCGCTTTGATCTTCAATTTGATCTTCATCTTTATGATCGTCTCACTCTTCAGCGTCATTGATCTCTTCTCCTCATCCAAGCCTTCTTCAAGAACAAAGAACACAAAATGACATATGACTGTCATCTGTATCTTTTTCTTGAAGATTTGTCCATCTCGTGCAGCAAAATCTTTCTGAGTTACTCCCCTCACCTAACAATCCATTCAGTGAAACTTCACAAAGAACAATACTAATTATCCAAGAAAGCATATTAGCCATCTTTGATTTTTTTAATTTTTTGGCGTTTTACTGTGAGTGGTATTTAGTAGTATTTGGCGTTTGGCGCGTAGGATTTTTTTGGTTCGATCAAATGGAAGTTGCTGAGAGGTATCATTTTATTGGATGTCTTTTGGCACATAGGTTAGGCGGTGCATTATATAATAAAGTATTCGTCGTTTCAGTTACTGTTTGTAATTATTGTTTTTATAAGCTTTTATGTCTGAAGTCTGTAAGACGTCCCATCTTTCATGTTTGGTGTTTTAGCTTCTAATATAATAAATTTTCTGTCTCTTCAGTTTTACTGTTTTGTAGTTATTGTTTGTATTTATCTTTTCAAGTTTGGTTTGTATTTTTTTATTTTATTTTATTTTTTTATTTTATTTTTTGGGTTTTTATAATACTTGTCCAAAGTAATTTTATTATAGTTACGTAGTTTTTGAGGCGTTTTATGGCATGAATGCGTTTTGACAAGCATTTGGCTGTGTGGTGTTTTAATTATATATGTCGTTGTTATTATATAACAATCAACTGAAAAAGAATATTAAAAAAATATAAACAATTGATCTCCCAAATCTTCACTGTCATCAATCTTTTTCTTCTTTTTTGAATCATCTTAACTGGCTGTTTCGACTTTCGTATGATTCATTTTGTTTTTTTTTTTTTTTGGTTTTGAAGTAGTTTTTTGTTGCTGTCTGGAAGCACAAAGTCTGAAATCAGCCTCTTTTTTCTTTAAGATTTGTCCATCTCATGCAGCAAAAATATTATTGAGTTACACGCTTGAGCTAACAATCTTGAATTTCCAAGGAACGATGTTTGATTTTTTAACTTTTTGGTGTTTTACCGAGAATAAGAACGCCACTAAATAAAAGTACCTTAAACCTCTAAATTTGATCATGCTAAAATCAACAATGTTTTGCTGTATGAGATGGACAACATTGTTAATCCTCATTTAAGAAAGATGTCTGACAATGTTGTCCACCCCATACAGCTAAACTTTATTGATAACAAACCTCAATAATGCTTTTGTATGTTTTGGCGTTATAAATTGGATGGAAGTTGAGGATAAAGGTAATAAGATTTTACTCAATGAAATGGACAATATCCTCACTTAAGGATTTTGTTCATTACATTGAGCGAAACCTTACCGACAACCAAGGTCCTTCTATGAGTCGTACAATTACCTACACAAGTGCCATGTTTTATTAGACATTTAGGTCGTGTAACGACTCTTTGTCTTAGTCGATCAGTAAGACTTGTTTTGGAAATCTTTGTATACTTTGAGTTACATCTTTGATGTACATTGTATAATTTCAAAGTATATAATTACCAGTTAAAATAATAATATTTTAACTTCAATTATTCTCATCCATTTATTTGGAATACTGTCAAAATAATATATGTTTGCCTTAGTTTGTTTTGTAATTCTTTTCGTGAATATTTCCCAAGTATGGGTATAATTATCCTTGTGTATTTTGCCAAGTATTTGTGGTACATTCCAGGGTGTATTCGTACGTACGAGGATACATATTTTCTTGTATTTATTAAGTATTCTTATACTTAATTTTTGTATTTACATTTTTCGGAATTTTATTTTTAACCAATAAAAATCACCAATTTGTATTCTTAAAATATATATAAATATTTTAAGAAACTTGTAAAGAAAATTATTTATATTTCTTCCTTGGCAAAAATATTTATATTTTCATATAAATCTCAAAAATATCTTATTTTCAAGATTAACTTAGAAAATATTTATAAATCCATTTTCCACCCCAAAAATAATATATTCTAAATTTGTTAAGAAAATATATATTTTCTCCAATAATATCATATTTTCTAATTGTTCAAGAAAACATATATTCTTCCTTACTCAAAATAATAAATTTTCTTCTTGTAAAAAATATGATATATTTTTGTAATATTTATAAAAATCATATTTTCATTTTCTTGGTTTCCAAAATAACGTTTACCAAAATATACTTATGAATTTAATTCTGGATTATTTATGTAAGTTATATTCCTTGTTCGGTTTGCCCAATCTTTGGGTATAAATTATATATTTATTTCTTGGAATTTTGGTAATATTTTGTATTGTAATTTTTGGTATTTTGGTGAGTTATTTTATTTCAAGTCCTAACATAGTATAACTAATACACATAATATACAAGTAATCACACACATGGTGACATCTAAATATATATTTTCCTAAATACATATTTAGTCACTTTTATTATCAAAAACCAACCTCCAATATTTGTAGTTTTTGTAACAAAAAATATGGCAAATTTTATATGAAAAACCATGGTTAAAAAATACACTTGTAAACACATGTTTAAAAATATTTTTCTAAGTGTTTAATTTCTAAAAAAATGTTGCCATAGTTTCCCCTTAAAAATGGAGGTTCCCATGCTTTCAAAGCATATCATTTTCTTTTAAAAATCATCACAAATCATCAACAAATCATACAATACTTACCAAGTGCCAAAATCATGCATTTTACACTACTTCATGAACTTGAAATTTTGTAAAAATTTGTAGTAACTTAGTATGGTGTTTAGTAAGCTTAGTTACCCCTTTAAAGTGTGGTTATTTGTTTAAAAAATCATTCTTGAAGATTTTAGATCTTCATAACTTGTAAAAAGATTTTCCAAAAGTATTTCTTCTTGAATTTTTCTTGCCATTAACATGTTTCTACACTTAATTATCCACTAAATATGTGATTAGTTTCTTTAAAAATCAAGTATATGTAAATCTTGTAATTTAACTTAGTTTTTTGAGAAAACTAGTTTTGGAATCATCCATTTACAAGATTCATAACATACTTTGATCATCATTATTCAAGGAATCATCTTCATATTTCAAGTCCATGTTTACATAAAGTATGAGGATCTTGGTTTTTCACAAGATCATCCTCTCATTTTGCTAGATCATGTGTTTAATCACAATCTAGCAAGTTCCATATGATGTTTAACATCATAAACATAAACAATCAACAATCAAAAAGCATATATACACTTAATCAACATATATTTCTTGTTATTTAGCTTTATGTTAGTGATCATCTTCATATTTCTTTGTGATTTTTGAGTTTAACCACTTACATAACACTTTAACATTATGATTAGAAGTAAAAACAAGAACAAGAAGCTTACTACTAGCTCTAAAGGCTAGGGAAGAACTCAAGATGATGAAGATGATAAACAAGGTGGATAAAAGCTCTATGTGAAGGTCCTTCAAGTTTCAATGCCTCCACACTTCTTAGATATGCTTCTTACATCTTAGGATCACCTTAGAATGGATAGAGAAGGATTGAAAATGGAGATTGTGTGTGGGAGTATAGTGGCCGTGAGCTAGAGGAGAAGGAGAAGAAAGAAAATTGCTTGAATGGAGGTGATGGTTATAAGTTATGATCTTGTGGTTATAAGTATAAATTCTCCAACATCTCAAAGTTTAAAGGTTCTAATGTTTCAAAAAGATCAACAAATCCAATAAACAAATAAAAGAAAATCATGGGTGTGTCCCCATGTTTCCTAACCGGTTATGGGGTGGGGGTCTAGTTATGTGGTAATGGGTAGTTAGGTAATATGGTTAGAATTTAAGTGTTAAGTTAGGGTTATATGGGTATTATGTAATTACAAGTGTATTATGATGTTCGGGGACCATTACTAGCTTTGTAACATAAAAACAATGCTTCTAGTAAAAAATTGATGTTTCGGGTAGTGTCCGGTTGTTCGGTTGGTTACCGGTTCGTTAAGGTGCTAAATTACGCAGTTTAGTGTGCTTTATGTTCCCTTTTGTGACAGTTTTGATTCCCGACACTTAGGAAAGTATTATGGGCCATTAAACCACATTTCTGCATTATATTTAGTTGTTAAAACGCTGAAAATTGCTGAATTTGTTCATTTTCTGCAGAATTCTACAGTTTCAGTGTGTTTCTGGCACTTTCCGGCACTTAAATCATCACTAGGAAGGCGGTTTTGTAATCCCTACTTTCCTACACACTATCCTAGTGTAACACTTGGTTCTGGGGCTCATTCTGTGTCTTATTATCATGTCTGTCTAAGTACTGAACTCCGGTTAGTACTTCTAGTTTGTCTGATAACTGTGCTAACTTTGCTTCGTGCACTAATTAAACCATATTGTGTTGCATTTAATAAAGATAAAAATCTTGCAACATGAAATTCCATTGTATGTATATGACAGAAATCAGAAATTCATTCGTCTTGTTAATTCAATCATGCACAGTCATTAAAGCACAGATTACTGTTTATTATTGTACGGAATTCATGGAAAAGTGTCAGTTGTCACAAAAATACATTTCATTGTGTTTTAAAATTTTTATGTTTAGTGTTTTTCTATAGAATATCAAGCCAGAAGATTCTAAAACATCATGCCTATATAGACTTCTTACACAGGAAAAAATGTCTTATGTAATTATCTTTAGCCCAACTTAGTAAAAAACCGAAAACTAAAACCCCAATATCTATTTTATTCTTGATTTCCTTCTCGTTGATTTCAACCTCCTAGTTACATGTCGCTCAGGTAAAAGTCTGTTGGTTCATGTTTTGAAGTTTGAAACCCTAATCTGAAATTCATCGATATGTTGGTCGTCTTCTTCAAGTAAACACTTTGCTCGATTCTTCACACTCGGTTTGACTTCTTTTTCTCATCAACCGTCATCCTTGGTTTGACATACTTCTTTCTCTCACACGTTGCTCGTCCTACCATTGCAGTCATTTCCGTCACAATCAGTTTGTTGACTTTTTCTTAAAGTTTAATTTGAAAATTGAATGTGAGCGAAAACGAGTAAACAAAGTTACTCTTTCATAAACCAAGCGAGTTCGAGAATCAACTTTCTACTCACTTTAATAAATTCGAACCGAGTCGAGCCACTAGGTTTGAACTCAAGTCGAGTTTTAGCAGAGCCTTACTCAGTTCAGTTGGGCTCATGAATAAACCTACATTAGTCTATCATGTTCATTCAACACCTAACTACTATGGCTTTCCTTTGTCCCCTTATCAGACATCACAACTTTTATACCCTCTTTGTTATTTGATGATAACAAAATGTTGAAATTGGTGTGCTAGGAATTAAAACGCGGATGTGATGGTCTTGGATACCGCTTTTATTTATTTGGGTATCACCATTTATGCATAGAAAATCACCTATGTTAATAAATTGTGGTGGTTTACCAAGTTAATTTATTAACAAAACTAGGCATGGGTATGTTGATCCATAGACAAAACTGTACAATTGTCACACCCCAACAGGTAGCGGAAACATCAGAGTAAGAAGAAAATGAGATTTCTCGAGACTTCATAACGTACTAATGTGACAATATTTAAATAAACCAAATTCATTTCATACTAAAAGATCACATTGTCTTGAAATGGGAAAGTACAACATTTTGCAACTAAAATATAAACAACATACGAAATACAAATAAAGAATTTAAGTGCGTTTCTAAGTCCATCCTAAATAGATTTCTTCAATTGTCGCCATACGTTTCCTGCAACATGTATTAAAATAAAATCAACACAAGGTTGGCGAGTATACAAGTTTGGTTACATAACATAAGTATAAATAAAAGTTGTCTCATATCCAACATGGCAATTTGCATACATTGTTTATAACATACTAGCATTTGTAAACTATAAATCAAACTAAGTATTAAAATAAAATCAACACAAGGTTGGCGAGTATACAAGTTTGGTTACATAACATAAGTAACAATAAAAGTTGTCTCATATCCAACATGGTAATTTGCATACATTGTTTATAACATACTAGCATGTGTAAACTATAAATCAAACTAAGTATACCCCGATCGTGCGTATCCTTGTCACCGAAACGACAAGGTCGGAAAATAGATTACCTAACAATACCACAAGTACGGGCAGTGCGTTAATCCTATAGCCCTATAATTGTTAAGGTAGGCTTGTAAAGTTAATGAGCATATAGTACACAAGAATGAGTATAGCATGTATAAACAAGAATATAACGAGTAACATGTTTTAGTGGACAAAGTGATTATATGAGCATGTTTGATCATGAATATGTGATTTGTAATATAGTGTACATGTTGAACCCAAAGAGTGTTACAAGGAAAGGGGATCGAGTATACTCACGGTATGCGTAGCAATTTCCTTGTACGTGAGTTTCTGTGTTGAGAGTTTTGGGAAACCGTTGAGTTATCCTACAAGGATAAACGAGGCATATGAGTTCGCCGGATTTTGGAATCAGAATGTAGATGCAAGATGCTTACTTTGTAGGAAACTACATAAAAATTATATTGACAAAACATCCAAATTTGGACACCATGACTAAGTGTTTTTCATAGGCACAAGTTCGCCTATTGGAAGTCCAAACATGAGAAGTTTTAATCCAAGATACTATAACCATAACCCTTGACATCAATCCATGAATCGGTTAGTGTTTAGGGTTCGGTTATATATATATATATATATATAGTGTCGAGATTAGGAGAAAACGCTCAAAAGTGTGAGAACGGTGAGAACGCATCCTGGCCCAACACGTGGCGCGTGATATAATTAGGGCGTATGGGCTTTTTTATCATTTATCTTCCGCTTTTCCAATTCTACTTTATATTGATATATTTTTGGGGTTTAAGATATTTTGGCGTTAACCAAATTCAATAATTATATGGCGTTTTAATGGTTTTATTGTATTAACATTTTGGGGTTTATGGCGTTTTCAAATCGTATGCCATTGGAACCCCTAGGGGTCAGAATATCTCTCTGAATGGCGTTTTTCAAGGCGTTTTAGAAGATGGCGTTTGTGGTATCTTGGCGTTTTACAATCCAAAAATTATATTACAACCACAGGAAAAAAAAATAGAAGCGAAAAAAAAAATTAAAAATCCTAATCAGGTCTCTCTTTACATTCTTCACTGTCATCAGTCTCTCTCTTCTTTAATACTACAAGAACTGTCACCAAATATATGGCGTTTTATGTAAAACTTAACAAACTCATCGGTTTGATTATTTTTCCTGCTCGTCTGTTGAAGTGGCTTTTGTGGATGTTTGGGGGCATAGATCTATGACGTGTGGGTGGGTTTTTCGCTTTGATCTTCATCTTTATAATCGTCGCACTCTTCAGCGTCATTAATCTCTTCTCCTCATCCAAGCCTTCTTCAAGAACGAAGAACACAAAATGATATATGACTGTCATCTGTATCTTTTTCTTGAAGATTTGTCCATCTCGTGCAGCAAAATCTTTCTGAGTTACTCCCCTCGCCTAACAATCCATTCAGTGAAACTTCACGAAGAACAATACTAATTATCCAAGAAAGCATATTAGCCATTTTTTATTATTTTAATTTTTTGGCGTTTTACTGTGAGTGGTATTTAGTAGTATTTGGCGTTTGTTTTTTTTGGTTCGATCAAATGGAAGTTGCTGAGAGGTATCATTTTATTGGATGTCTTTTAGCGCGTAGGTTAGGCGGTGCATTATTATAATAAAATATTCGTCGTTTTAGTTACTGTTTGTAATTACTGTTTTTATAAGCTTTTATGTCTGAAGTCTGTAACACGTCCCATCTTTCAAGTTTGGTGTTTTAGATTCTAATATAATAAATTTTCTGTCTCTTCAGTTTTACTGTTTTGTAGTTATTGTTTGTATTTATCTTTTCAAGTTTGGTTTTTATTTTTTTTATTTTTTTTATTTTTTTTAATTTTGTGGGTTTTTTTATAATACTTGTCCAAAGTAATTTTATTATAGTTGCGTAGTTTTTGGGGCGTTTTATGGCATGATGGCGTTTTGACAAGCATTTGGCTGTGTGGCGTTTTAATTATATATGGCGTTGTTATTATATAACAATCAACTGAAAAAGAATATTAAAAAAATATAAACAATTGATCTCCCAAATCTTCACTGTCACCAGTCTCTTTCTTCTTTTTTGAATCATCTTAACTGGCTGTTTCGACTTTCGTATGATTCATTTTTTTTTTTGGTTTTGAAGTAGTTTTTTTGTTGCTGTGTAGAAACACAAAGTCTGAAATCAGCCTCTTTTTCTTGAAGATATGTCTATCTCATGCAGCAAAATATTATTGAGTTACACCCTTGAGCTAATAATCTTAAATTTCCAAGAAACGATGTTTGATTTTTTTAACTTTTTGGCGTTTTACCGAGAAAAAGAACGCCACTAAATAAAAGTACCTTAAACCTCTAAATTTGATCATGCTAAAATCAATAATGTTTTGCTGTATGAGATGGACAACATTGTTAATCCTCATTTAAGAAAGATGTCTGACAATGTTGTCCACCCCATACAGCTAAACTTTATTGATAACAAACCTCAATAATGTTTTTATATGTTTTGGCGTTATAAATTGGATGGAAGTTGAGGATAAAGTTAATAAGAGTTTACTCAATGAAATGGACAATATCCTCACTTAAGGATTTTGTCCATTACATTGAGCGAAACCTTACCGACAACCAAACTGAATTTGAAATAAACGTTTTGGTTTAGAAGATATTTGATGTTTGGGTTTTTTGGCGTTTCAAAGGCGAATAGTATATATTAAATATGGCGTTTGGGGTAATTTTGTGTGTTTTAATGGAACGTCTAAGATGTTGTATATATAGGATGTTTTTTGGCGGTTTTTTTAGGCGAGATTTTATTATAATTAAGTTTGGCGGTTTATATCTAATGGCGTTTTTAGATTAGGATGGTGTGTGCTATTGTAGGTTAAGGCGGTAATTTTAATGGCGTTTTATTTCATGAAGATGGCGTTTTGTGTAGAGAAGTAAAAGACTTTTTTTACCCTTAATGAAGCGCACCACAGTAATAAAAGTGATGTTATTTACGAAAACGCCACCACGTCATCTAGTCTATAGATTTTTTTCATCTGACGATCCATAACCGTTCTCACACATTTCATCGTTTTCTCTAAATCCTAACCCTATATATATAGGAACAGGATCAGGAGAGATCGCCTCAAAGTGTGAGAACGGTGAGACCGATTCTCAGCCACAAGATCTTAGTGGTTTGTGGCTGAGATTGATGCGGTGACATTTTTGTAAATAATAGGGGTATTGGAACTACCAGGAACGGTAAAATAGGAAGATCCAATCAAATGTGCACATGCTAATCACATGCCATTTTCCCCCATCATATTTAAACGACGATAACTTTTTTATACGTGATTATTTTTCGAAAAAAATTACACCATAAAACTGAGCGTTTTTTATCTTTCTAATGAGTATACTATTGATATACTTTTCGAAAAAAAATTAACTGGGTTTTATGGCGTTTTTCTGAACCGGGTGTTTTATGGCGTTTTAGACTAGGTATTTTCATGGCGTTTTTCTTCTGAACTAATTAAATACTTGTGTTCACACTTGTTTACACTTGTTCACAATATAAGTTACACTTTAGACCCTGAAAATACAGCTTTTTTTGTTATGGCGTTTTGTATTTGTTATGGCGTTTTGTATGATCATCATCATCATCATACTCAGTAAATCCCACCAATAGCAAAGCTAAGGTTGGGTCTGAGGAGGGTAAGATGTAGACAGCCTTACCTCTACCCGTTAGGAATAGAGAGGCTGCTTCCAGTGAGACCCCCGGCTCGATAGTAGTTTTGCATCAAGCCTTGGACATGAGGCACATAACACTCAGCAATTAAGACAAAGGCCGATTAGTGCATGTACCCCCTTATCTTCGGCTATCAACGCCACCACATGATGCATGATTAACCATCCCCCTCTTTTAACGTTTTGTATGATGAAACTAATTAAATACTTGTGTTCGCACTTGTTCACACTATAAGTTACACTTTAGACCCTGAATATATAGCTTGTATTTGTTATGGCGTTTTGTATGGAAACTAATTAAATACTTGTGTTCACACTTGTTTATACTTGTTCACACTATAAGTTACACTTTAGATCCTGAAAATATAGCTTTTTTTTGTTATGGCGTTTTGTATTTGTTATGGCGTTTTGTATTTGTTATGGCGTTTTATATGATGAAACTAATTAAATACTTGTGTTCACACTTGTTTACACTTGTTCACACTATAAGTTACACTTTGGACCCTGAAAATATAGCTTTTTTTTGTTATGGCGTTTTAACTAGGAGTTGGCTCAAAAAAATGTTTTTTTGACCTGTTGTAAATTATAGCTAAAAAATAGCTTTTGAGTGTTTTATGGCGTTCAAAAAATGGTTTTTTTGAGCTGTTGTAAATTATAGCATAAAAAATTAGCTTTTCAGTGTTTGGCGTTTTTCTAAATTGGGTGTTTTTATGGCGTTTTATTTGATCACCCAATTCATGTGAGTGGGTTTTTTTTGACAATATTACCCCTTAGTGTAATTTAACATCAATGCCACATGTCACCACCAAAATCGTTCTCACCGTTCAAACACTTTTCACCGTTCTCACTAAATACTGACCCTATATATATATATATATATATATATATAGGGAAGGGTTCTTTGGGGAACACTAAAAAAGTGGGGAACAGCGGGGAATCGGCTCAAACGAACTCAGATTGGACTCATTTCAGCGGCGTTGGAACCGGCTCGTCGAACCCTAACTAAGATCTCTTAACCCTAAACTCAAAATTATAACACCTCGTAAAAACACGTCCAATGATGTATTGACACGTCTAATAAACCCTGATGAAGTTAAACATGGAATTTAAGGGACTAAATTTTTCGAAAAATCGAAAACTTTGATAATGGAAGGACTGGAAGTGTTAACATACCCAAAATAAGTTTCTGAATAACCTCGTACGATATTTATATTCACAAACGAGCCACTTGTAGATCGAGTGTAGCCGTTTGAGTAATTAATTGAAAGTTTGCGCTATAAAGGGTTAAAAGCGTTAACATGTTAATTATTACCTCTGAGTGACCTTTTAGCAAACTGGGAGCTTCATGATATTTTATTATACTCTCGGGAATGCGAAACATTGGCCGTCTAAGGTTTTATGCCTATAAGTAAAGTTACGCACAACTTTGCAAGTTAGAGGGACTAAAAGTGTCAATATGTTTAATTATACCTCTGAATGACCTTTTAGCGAACCCAAAGTATCATGATGTTTAATAATACTCTCAAGAATGCCTAATATGGATTAGATGAGGCTTCGACGCTATTAAACGATGAAATGCGCAAGTTTGCACATTAGAGGGACCTAAAGCATAAACATTTGAATCTACGCCTTTTGGTGACCATTTAAGCAAGCGAGAGCGTAGAATTAATTAAACTCATGCTTAGGAATACCCATTATGGGCCAAGGAAGGTTTGTATATCATTAAATGACATTTCGCACTACTATGTGCGATTAAAGGACTATTTGCGTCAAACTGCAAAAGTATGCCGATTCGTATGGTAACGGACCTTCTGGAATATGACCATGAGTTAAACATGCCCTAATTATCCTTTATGTAGCTTAGTTATAAGCTTAGAGGTGTTTGGTGCGCAAAAATAAACTTTTAAGTCATGCAGGGACTAAAAGTGTCAAAAAGTGCACAAGTTTGCATTTTCGCGCATATCTTGCGTTCTGAATATATCCGGACACCCAAAAATTTATGTAAGCACTAAAATATTTTATTTTAGGGATTGGCATGATAAACTTCCATCCGTCACGTAATTTGGTTCGTTTTTCACGTCCGTCCGTGTTTCGTCGTAATTAGTCTAACAACGGGACCGTACGACCAAACGAACCGACATCCAGCATGTTTTTGAGCTTGTCCTATGTTCCCTATGTTTAGGATTCATTGTAAAGTCTTAAATATGGCTTGACGGACCTTAAAAAGGTCAGTTATGGAGCTTAATTAATTGCAGGAACCATTTCTGTAATTTTAAAAACTGTTTCTGAGATTTACCTCGGTCGCGGGCCGCGTAACGGCTGGCTGACCCGTACGCGGGGCGCGAGCGACCCATTGAACTGCTGAAAGTTGATTACAGCTTGTTCCAGCTATTTCCAGGGTTTGGAAGTGGTTTTAACAAGTCTATGGGCTTGTTTAGGGGCGCCCACGGTATCCTAAATCAGGGGGTGCACTTGTACGGCTCAGATCAAAGCTCGTTTATCAAGAAACGATCTTAACGATCACCCGAAAGCTATAAATACCCCACTTGATCTTACTCTCATTCACACTTGATTTCTGAATTCTCTAAGTTCGAGACCTTGCTCTTCATACCTGAGAATTTAGGATCAAAACCTCCTTGCTTGGACCCTTTGTAAGTGTCTTTTCGTGCTTAGTTTAAATTTCTAGCGTTATAGCCGAAAAGTCAAGCGTTTTGATAAACGCTTTGACTTTTAAACGGTTGAGCCATTGTTCGCAACGAACAAGGCTACGTGATCGTAATTAGGTAGGTGTTAAACCCTCAAAAGGGCACCTCCTAATTACCACGTTTACTTAGTTAAATTGTCGGGTCAAATAAAAAGTCAAACGGGTTAGTTTTAAATAAAATTCATAAATATTAATATAGAAGCCATAAAATCAGTTTTCTCACTTTAATAACTTGGTAAATATTAATTGAACATGTCTAAGCATGTTCAACCCGACAATTCTAAGTGTAGGCTCGGTTCGGAACCGAAAGTCGCAAAAGTTGACTTTTGCTTTGACCTTCAGTTCTGACCCGATTTAGCTTAGTTTAGATATGCCTTAGGATTCCTTTAGGACCATGTTATAGGTTGGTGTAACCCTCTGAGCTTATACAACTTGGATCCTTAGTTATCCTATTCATTTACATGTTTCCGTTATATGCTTAAATGTTGACCATTATGCCATTTTGACCCTAAAATGAGAATTTTGAAAATGTGAGAGGACAATAATCTTTATTACTGATTTATAAACTTGTCCCTAAAATTTGACATCAGTTTGAGGTCTAGATTAGGAGTTATGCTCAATAGCGTAATTAGAAAGCTTTTTATTAATTAAACGGCGTAATTAGCATAAAGCCTATTTAAACCTAAATTTTTATACCAAACTTTTTACCTACTGATATAAAATAATATTTTGGGATTTTTGAAGATTTTTATTTATTTTTAGGCTGAGCATAACATAGGGTTCTAGGCTTGATTCGGTAATTGCCGGTTTTGCCCTTCTGGCTTATAAATTGAGTTTAACAAAACATTTTGACCCCAAACCTTTTGCTACTGATTTTATAAGATAAATAAAACATTTTTAGCTTTCTGGAGTGAAAAAAATATCAGCTTTTCCTTAAAAACCCGGAAATCGCTTAAAACCACCTTTTTACGCCTTTTAAGCGCATAGTATGTATTAAAACTATTTTAAATATATATGACTTGATACCTACTGATATTTTAAGTAAAATTTTATACTTTAATAGTAAGTAAAAGTTTTAAACCCAGATTTCCAAATTTGACCTTTAAATATGTGAAATTACCAAAATGCCCCTTCGGTGCATAGTTTGGTTATATCTGATAAAATTCACATATGTGTAATACCCTACTAATATAACTTATTAAATTAAGTATTATTACTGATTAAATCAGACCTGAAACTCAGATTTATATTACACCTCTTTTATAACCTTTTAAATGACCAAAATACCCCTACGGGGCATAATTTGAGTTTAAATTCGTTTTGGGCATAATGGAATGTATCCTACTGATATCACAACATGTTTAAGGCATATTAACTTAGGAAACCTGTTCATGACGCTTTTGGTTACCCGTTACGCACTTTTCGAGTTCGGATCGGCTTATGTAACTAGTTTGCATAAATTAGCCGAAACGGGTCAAACTCTATCATTTTTATCTCAAAATCCATTATGTGTTTAGTTTACCCTTTTTACACAAGTATACAAGCTTGTCGGGTCTAAACCACATTCTAGTCCGGTTCTCGCTTAATCAACCGTTTTGAACCGTATCCTCCTTTAAAACTAACCGATCTAAGCATAGGCTTAATTAAGACCCGTTAGGAATCTAAAAGGTTATTAAAAACCTTCGTTCCAGATTTAGGAGCCCAATAAAAGCTATCTGTACTTGCTTGGTGGTATACGGCTGGGATAAATTGTATAAATTTGCTCAGGTAAATACTTTTAACTTATTTTCCCTTATACGGGCTTGGGGTACGGTATATAAAATACCGCTTGGTCGGGCATTGAATCTTTAATCGTATGAAGGTTAATTTATTAAAATGACCCGTTTAAATTGTTTTGTTTGCTTAAAGCCCTCGGGGTGTTAATGACCATGTCCCGGATATCCTTGGCATCATTTTAATAAATGGCCACGACCTAAGCACAGGGTGTAGGCGTACACCCGACAGTGCATATATAAATAATAAGGTATAACCGCCGGTTTCAGGAATAACTCGCCGCGGGACTATATCATGTGGTGTGTCTATTTTTCTTTAACCCGGTGTTAATCCGGGCTACTGAACGTATAACGAACATGTAATTCTTTTACAAGTTTATATATAAATAATTATCCCAAGTTATAAAAAGTTTTGTGCCATGTGCATTCAAATCAATTTTCTTAAACGTTTTTAAAATGAGTCAGTTAAATTGTATTTACCAGTGTAAACTGACGTATTTTTCCAAAAAGGCTAAGTGCAGGTACTAATCGGAATAGGCTGGCCTCTCCTAGCATCAAATAAAAGTCTCGCAAGCTTAGATGCCTTAAAGTCTGTTGAACAAATTTTCTTTTTATTTGATCCGCCTGTGGATCCTTTACATTCCATTTGTAATACTTGATATTACTTTAATATCGGTTTGTAATATTTTATCTTTTGCTTCCGCTGTGCATTTAAAAATTGTGTTGTTTGACTATGATGATATCAACTACGTCACGATACTCCCCACCGGTAATACGTGGAAATATCGGGGTGTGACAGGTTGGTATCAGAGCCAAGATTGAGTGAATTAAACACTAGCCTGTTGTGTTTAATCTCAATTACACAGTAGCACATTCCTTGACCTTCTGAGTCTAGACTTAACATAGGAATACTTTCATCTCTATTCGGAGAATTATTGCCTTCAATTCTATATATTTTAATATGTCGCCAAGCAAAGAAGCCGTAATGGAAATTCTCCCCATTTGAGACCTAGGAAAGGTCGAGCTTCGTACTGCGACTAGGTTAACGTGCAACCAAGGAGAAGACATTCGGAAATAAAATGAAGAAGAAACTCCTTTTGCTGAAGTCCATTTCCTTAGTAAGCCCTTATAAGGGCATTCCCATCTTTCAGTCCCTTCGTGGACAACATTATTCCTTTCAAGTCCCGTTCAGGGCAATTATGTACCTCTTTTAAAAATCCTTGGAATGTTTTATCTAAATGTTATTTACATCATTATATATGAACATAAAATATGAATAATAATATTCCTTTTATAAGATCAACCATTATAATAAAATAGCAAATTCTAAAAAGGACAAGACCTAGCCCGTGTGTCATTTTAAGACAGGGCCAATATGGTAGTTCCTCAATTAGATTCAGATCCTTATTAATATCTCAATTTAGGATTGTTCTGCGTTAAATATTAAAAAGAATCTTAAAGGTACAACCTAGCCTATATGTCATTTCAGACAAGGCCAAGTTGGTAGAACCTATTCAAAAGATTCAAATCCTTGTTAACATCTGTAAACATGTTAACATTCCTGGCAAATATGATTCAATAAAATCGCATAAATCATTCTTATACTGGATTCTCCCGAAATCCTTTCTTATTTTGTGAATTAAGCATCCATTAGGGATGTAATGCTTCCGGGCCATATTCATTGTCATATAAGACAAACGACAGTCGTAGCCTACAATTCACTGTCAAGAAAAGGCAATGAACAACGATCAAGCCTAAATACCTTGATTCTACAAAATCATGGTTTATAATTTAAAGTTGCCCTTGTGATTTGGCCTGTTTGTGCCATAGTTATATTTTAATTAAATCTAGGATAATTATAATGAAAATCCTGAATAAAATAAATATCATTCCTTTCCTGCCAGTATACATATTAAAAGAGAATCTTAAAAGGTATAACCTAGCTTGAATGTCATTAAAGACCTAGCTATGATGGTAAGACCTGTTTAAAAGAAACTCAGATCCTCGTTAACATCTGAAAACATGTTAACGCTCCTGACAACAGTGATGTGATAAAATCACACTTGTCATCTTTATATTAGGATTTTTCCAAGCCCCTTATTTAGCCTAAAAGATCAATAGGAATCATGGCTAATAAACGTCAAACGTGATGTACACATCGAAACATCCATTGGGATGAATACCTTCAGGCAAAGATGTATACATAAAAAAGATAGTTTTATTTCATAACTTCTTGTCAAGACAATGAATTATGAAATTTTCCGATCCAAAGGAATCATTTATTGTGCTTTAAAATTTCCTTAGTGACAAGGCCTCTGTGCCATCGAAAAGTCCTTTGGAACAAGCCCTTGTGCTGTATATAAAATGTCGGTACGACATTGACAGTCGTTATTTATGTCCCCTGTCTAATAAATATAAAGGATTATATTCCGTTTAAACGCCAAAGATGGTTTATTTAAAAACCTAGGCAAAACATAATCAAATAAATTTAATACTATCTATTGGCCTATATGGTTGATTTACACCATGGCTATTTAATCATCAAGTTCGACAATTCACTATAATTAAGCAAATTATTACTACTTGGTTTGTAGCCTTCAAAGCTTCACCATGGCTGACTCCTCTGAAGCTCACAATCATCCAGATGATCAGAATGATGATGCAAGACTGAACTTAACAGGCACCGAGTTACAGGCTATGTTAGATACAGCCGTAAACAAAGCTATGGACCGAGTATTAAAGGATCATAAGCGAAAGTGCGATAATACCCCAAATCAGGGTTACAAAAAGGGTAAGACTGGTTCAAACTATAACCCGTCCAAGCCAAAGGAGGCAAAACCCCAATGTAAAACATGCGGGAAGAAGCACTTCGGAAAATGTTTCTATGAACAGACCAGGGGATGTGTCATCTGTAAAGAGATGGATCACAAGACCCATGAATGCTAGGACTTGAAGGACGCCACATGCTATGGTTGTGGCGAGAAGGGGCACATAAAGACCCACTGCCCAAAGAAGGCAACTAAAGGGAAATGCACTTTAGAGTCACAAGCTAGGCCTTGTCGGATTTTAATAAGGAAGGGCACAAGACTTTGGAGTGCCAAGGCATAAAGGACGCGACCTGCTATGGTTGCAATGAAAAAGGGTACATCAAAACTAATTGCCCAAATAAAACCAAGAAGCCTGGGGAGGCTAAGAAGACCAAAGCTGAGGACTCTCAAATGAATGCTCGAGAGGCCGTTCAAGATAACAACGTCACAACAGGTACTTTCCTGATCAATGACGTTTATGCTAGAGTATTATTTGATCCAGGTGCAGATAAGTCTTTCATAGACAATGGATTTTGTAAATTATTAAATCTGCCTGTTAAAAACTCTAAGCGTTAAGTATGAAGTAGAATTGGCCGATGGTACCTCAGGGATTACTTCAGTGATATTAGATGGATGTTTTATATCCATTAGGAATCATTCTTTTCCGCTGTCCTTGTTTCCGTTAAAATAGAAGGACTCAATATAGTGATAGGAATGAATTGGTCGTCTTGTAACCAAGCCCATATGATGTGTGATAGGAAGCAAGTAATTATAAGGACTCCTTATGGTGAGCCTTTTGACAATTCAAGGAGACACTAGGTATGGATTGCCTAAGCACTTGTTGAATTCGGAGTTTAATACCAAGGCTTCGAGTATGGAAAAACTCAGCAGAGACAAACAACAATCGCAATGCTAGAGATGCGACAAATGTTAATGGTGCATCAAATGTGAACATCAATGTTAATGGAGTTAATCTCCAAAACTGTAATTAACGCAGTTGTTAGGAAGGCTATGAGAAAAGTCATGAAAGTCGAATGCTGCTCGCTTTAAAACACATGTCGCTGCTCATGAGAAGAGCTATATTCATACTTCAAATGCGAAGAATAAACTCAACAAAATCATTTAAAAGTACTTCGTCTCTAGGAAGTCAAGAGACTTCAATAGTAAAAAGGGGCCATCGACTGCTAAAATTGTTGAATGAAGTAGAAACCATTAGGTATCAACGGTTATGCAGGAAAGGACACGGTGAGGTATGCATCACAGTCATTCGATGGCAATACCCTTAATTAATGAGGACATTAATGAAGTCCACAAGAAAGATCCCTTTATACAATATGAGATGGTCCAAGTTTTAGGGACCTTATTAGGATAACCTATTATCCGCATCACGAAATGAAAAAAGATGGAATAAGGAATTTCTGACTCTCACCAGGAAAGTTTTAGACTGTCGACAGTATGTTGCAAATTTTAATTCATTGGCTGAGATAGTGCCCTATTCCACTTACCCAAAAATCTAAGCTTAATGCAATAATTACTGGTGGTTAGCATCGGAAATAAGAGGGCACATTAAAGTTTCAAAGTCTGCTTATTATAAATCCATTATGGATCTACCTCAGCTACTCATGTTATATAGATTAAGAAACAACCAGTCAAAGCTGAGACTGCCCTAAAGTTTTCAAAGATTTTGCAGCTAAGTTTAAAAGAATTAAGAATGGAGGCGTTTAACCCTCCTGATGTATGGTTAGAGGCAGTTCACATTAATAATGACACCAGATAAATCCTTTATTGTGATTTTATTACTAGGAGTTACGTTTGGTTTCAGGTGCTGCTGAGTCTCTCATAAGACCATAAGCTTGGCAAACTGTTAGAAATTTTTCCGTAAGAACCCTAGAAATTAAGTGTAAGGTAAAACTTACAGGCGAAATCATAAAAACCATTTCTTCTGTTCCTGTCAGAATCCTCCAATCGTAGAATTTTATAAGTATCCTCTCTCTATAGGAAGTGCGTCAGCATACATAGTTGATATCTCTTAAATCTCTATCGATTGCGAATACCAGATGGTATGATAAAAGCGTCGTATGAGGAATGGTATATCTTAATATGTTCCATAGATTGCTTCCATGCCTGATCAGTATGGAGGTTTAATGCATGGGTCCGCAAAGATATTCCGATGGTCAAATGGTACTAAAGTCAGCTAATGGTATTCAAAGAAGATATCCAGAATGGAATTGTCAAAGTAAATGCCTCCGATTAAGGAATTCGTGGACTTGTAACATAAAGGTGTCACTCATTTGACACAAGCAATGATGGATGAACTGGAGCCTGTGATTTGGAAAAATCTCTGTAACCTCCTTGTATCTTGATTATCTTCTCCTAAGATTACCCTTTTTACCTCCTGAGAGGCAAGTAGAGTTAAGATTTATATCCTATTTAGGACTGTATTATTATGAAATCTCCAAGACGACTAGTACCATCTTTGGAAGAATCGAAGCCTTAATTAAGTAAGTTTTAAAATAGAGGATTCATATAGCCTAACTCAATATTCTGAGAATTCGGTATAGTTAATTAAGAAAGACGGTTCATCTTACTTATGCATTGATTACCGCAACCCTATTTAGGCAACAATTAAGAATTTCCATCAGCTGCCCAGGATCGACAATTTGTTCGACTAGCGGCAAGGATTAACTATTCTTTAAAATTAATTTTAAGCAGTGGTTGGAATAACCATCCCACCTTAAAATAAACTTTTCTATAATAGTTGACATATAAGTATCAAGACTGCTCCTTTGGAGACCTTGTATAGATAGAATGTTAAACATTTATTGTTGGACAAAAGATTGGTAAGTCCAATTATCAGGATCTGAAAGTTACCTTGGAAACAACGAATAAGATCATACAAATCCCTAATCATCTGTAAGTTGCCAATATTCGGCAGAAAATCAAGGATTTATGAAAGTAGCAACCCTCCTAAGTTCTTGTTAAGGAATAAGGTTCAACAAAAGATATCACCCAGGAAGGGTGTGCCAAATTGTTAATTATCAGGCTAATTAAGCTCTGAATATATAGAATCATTCGAGGGAATCGAAGGTATCGAGATCAAATAGCTTATAAACTAAAACCTATTCAAGGAGCTAGGCGAAGCTCGCAATGCATTACACACTAATGATTTAAGGATGTGTTACACCAATAAGTTGAGGAGCATTATCACATAATGATATGCATATTTATGATATGATGAGAAACCTGTATTGATTGAGGATCGACAGGTTAAGAAGCTCCAAAAACGATACATGTACCTATTATAGAGGTCAACTTGGGAGCTTGGAGAGGCTCCAGATATGCTATAGAAGTTAAATCCATTGTCCGACAGAAAGTACATCCATTACTTTATCAAATCTCGAGGTCGAGATTTCTTTTAAGGGGGTGAGGATGTAACACCTCGTAAAATCATGTCCAATGATGTATTGACACGTGTAATAAACCCTAATGAAGTTAAACATGGAATTTAATGGACTAAATTTTTCAAAAAATCGAAAACTTTGATAATGGAAGGACTGGAAGTGTTAATGATGTGTTCAAAATGTAACATATAAATTTCATCAAATGAGGCATAAAACTAACCCTTTTTAGTACTAATGTTGGAAAAAGTGTGCTTTTGTCTTCCTTTTGTATTTTCAGGATTAAATGAGCTCAAATTAACAAAAGAAGCAAAAAGACATCAAAATCTAACATAAATACAAGAAAAAGGACAAGACGTGACATGTCCGACCCCACAACAGCATCTTCCCAAGAAAAACAAGAGATCAGAAGCCTGAAAACGCCCCGTGCTCAGCCAGCACGGGGGCTTGCCCAAGTGACAGCAGAAAAGACAAAGTGGTAGAAGCTTCTATTGCCCACCACGGGGCCGTGCTCAGCGGACACGGGGCCGTGGTCAACTATAAGATTCGCACAATCCAGCAAATCTACATAGTACAAAGATTCTTCTGCACCACGGGGTCGTGCTCAGCGGACACGGGGGCGTGGTCAACTAATAAGACAAAGCTGCATTAAATGAAGAAAGAGAAGGATGTGGACACGGGGCCGTGCCCGAGCTTCTGTTCAGCCTATAAATAGAAGTGCTTGGCTTAAGCTCAAACCATCCCTTGGCACACCACCTTTCTCACACTTCACCCACCACCCACCACCACCATAACACCATCATCCACCACCATCATCCATTGTCCATCGTAGAGTGTGTGAGTCGTCTCGGGATCCAAGATTGATCGTAAGAGTTCTTGACAATCAAGGCCATGTTTGCCTAAGTCTCTTACATCACTTGGTGAAGACAAAGTGTCTAGTGTAATACTTTTTATTTCTAATCTTTTGCACTTTTTATTTGGTTTGGTATTAATGACTTTAATAACTAGTTGCTTATGTTGAAGGTGATCTTTCCTTATCATTTGTCCGTGGTGTCTTGAAATTATTTTACTGTCTATATAAAATAAAAGATTTTCACCATTCATATCTCCACGGTCTATATGGAGGTATGTTGGCTACCAGGTCGGGGGTTAAGGGAACGGTTTGGTAAAGGTCTTGCCATTGTTCAGCGTTTAGAGGTCCTGCAATGGACCTGGGTCAAATTTAGTAGGGCCTCCTTCAATACTTAACGGTATTGGATGGCGGGGGTCCAAACTCTTTGATCCCCTCATAAGTTAACTACTATTAATACTATAACCCGGCTATTTAGGACTGTATCCCTGCTGACTCAGACTACTGGGGTGAGGGTAACGTCACCTTCAAAAGAGGGGCCTACTACAATAACTAAGATAATCTCTTAATTATGTGCAAAAGTGCGGAAATAATCAAAAGTTACACTAGATACGAGTCGAAACCAAGTGATTCATCTTGTCTATCTGTTTTTATTTTTATTTTTATTTTTATTTTTATTTTCAGCATTTTAGTTAGTTTTTATTTTTCTTAGTTTAAAACATTTTTCTAAACTTTTTATTTTGATTAGACATTGAGGATAAACCGGTACTAAAAGCTCTTGTGTCCTTGGACGACCTCGGTATCCTACCAACACTGTACTACGCTCACGATGGGTGCACTTACCCATATGTGTGTTTAGTGTTAGTAGAATATCGTGTTTTATAAATTTAAAACTTGGCTAAAAATAAGTGTTAAAGGGGCTTAAAATATACACCTAATATATATAACACTAGACTACGCATCAAGTTTTTGGCGCCGCTGCCGGGGACACAAGGATTTTAAGAAAGTTAGGAATCAACGGCCTAATCGTTTTTCTTATTTTTTATTTTTTTTAGGATTTTTTTTTTAGTTTTTCAGCTTCTGCAGAACTCAGCACGGGCCGTGCCTGCTGAACACACCCCGTGCCCAATCATTGGAACTGGCAATCCTGTTTTAAGTCAGACCGTAGGCTGAATACGGGGTCGTGCCCACTGAACACGCCCCCGTGCCCAAGTTTTAGTTACTGAAAACAGAACCGTAAGATCCCGACGGTTGGTAATTTCTGACACAAACATGAGTGATACAGATACTTTTTACTTTCGGCACTCTTATGGTACTATGTGGTGTCAATTATGTGGTGGTAATCATAAAGAATTAGAATGCTTTTTTCTAAATTATAAACCCCACTATATAGACCCATCTTTTCCTAGTATCCTTAAGAGGGGCGAAAGTAAAAATAATCCCTATCGCTCCCTCGAATGCGCCCAACCGGATATTCTAGGGGAAATGCTTCTCGATGAATTATTTCAACTAGAAGATCTTATTTTTAATTGGTTAAAAGAACTTAGGGAAGATTTCAATAATCTTTTCCAAGACAACAACCAAGAAGAGAGGTTGGAAACGCATTCAAACAACTTCATTGTTTCCAATGATACTTCTAACTCTAGTGAGGACTTGAGTGATAGTCGTCCCTGTGTTGATTGTGCCGTGAAGGACTCCCCATCGACTTCGTTCGATGCATACATAGACCTGAGCGATTCGACATACACCTTCTTTAACGAGAACCCGGGAAAGGGTTGGACTTGTCCACCTACATATAGCATAGGAATCACCCTCACCGACAACCTCTTGCGTTCTCGTCTCAATCTAGAACAATTAAGGTATCTTAGGCACTTTGGGGTTGTTCCATCCAGTAAGGAACCGCCCGATCCGGAAAAGTTCCTTAAAAATAGACAAATTTCATAAAACAGTTTTCCGACACGGGGCCGTGCCCAGGTCAACATGCCCCCGTGTCCACCAAAAGATTCCCTTCTGACTTTTGTCAGAATACGGACAAAACGTGTCAGGATCTTGCCTGCACACGGGGCCGTGTCCAGCCGACACGGGGCCGTGTCCAGCACGCTGTCGTTTTCTATAAATGCAGCCAAGAACCCTACACATTTGGACCATCCAGGAACAGAGATTTGAAAGGATTTTCTGACTTACCATCCTAGGTATGTTCTAAAAGAAGGTTCTTACAAGCATCTTGTCCTTTCCTCTTTTATCTTTTGCCTTCTTCTTCATCTTTCTTGCACCAAGAACTCCATTGAAGCTTGAATTCAAGCTTTGTTGTGATGTTTTTTGAATTTTTGTTCAAGGAATCGTGTTAAAAATAAGTTACACAACATTATTTTAAGTTATTTCTGCTCAAAAAGCTTCATAAGTTAAGAAAATAATTTAAAACCCCAAGATTCCTTGTTCTAAAAATCTGCAGAAAGTTGAACACGGGGCCGTGCTCATTGAGCACGGGGCCGTGCCCGTAGTATTGTTTTATTAAAACGAACTGTTTTTGGTTTGTTTTCGTAGAATATCTAGCCAAAACAGCGGAACCTCTTCTGCACACTCAAGGAACAGTCGACGAGAAAGGAGGCCATCGATTGAAGCAACTCTCGTGAGATACGTAATGGCGCTACGTGAAGCACTTGACGAAATGACTTCAGTGGAGGAGGTCCTCATTGACCGTATAAACTATCTCTCGGTAGGGTTGGAAAACAGTTTCCAGGAAATAAACCTCTTGCACCAGAGGTTAAACATTCTGGTAACACCTCCTATGGAACCAATCCTCCCTCAAGAGGATTGGAACCTCGCACTTGGAATTCAAAATCCTACCGGTTGGGACAACATTCCGGCGGAGCCTCCTCTTGAAGAACTCCAAGAAATTCCGGTGGAAGTTACACCTCCTCAACCTAAGCTTTTCTTCTCCCTAGGGAGATCGAAGAGTGGCTCGCCGATGTATGAGGAGCACATACCCGTAGGAAGAAGTTGTCAAGCCACTTTTAACCGAGAGATCTATCTTTTCGGAAATTTTGCTAGTAGAATAAATAGTAGGCTAGAAACTTCTTGGATTTCTTGTGTTTCTTTGACCTAACTAGCTAATATTTTTAATTTTTAGGACTATTATGTAATTCTCTCTACGATTAATGAATGATGGTTTTAGTTAATTTGGTGTTTGGAATGGTGTTGAAATGAATAAAACACACTTGAGATGGCAAAGGATGCAAGGGAAACTTGAACCAGCACTCTATACTGGAAAACAGAACCGTCCGACAAAATTCTTCGTTTACAGTAAGCTCGGCACAGGCCGTGTCCACCCAACACGGCCCCATGCTGCACTGTCTGCAGAAAAAGACCCAGTTCAGGTAACTGGACACGGGCCGTGTTCACCCAACACGCCCCCGTGTCCAGACTTCTGTTTCTCTTGTTTTAAATTTGTTACTGGCACTTGAACACGGGGCCGTGCCCGGCTAACACGGGACCGTGTTCAGCGCCCAGTAACACAAAATTTTTGCTTTTTCACACCTTTTACACATTCAATCAACCTAAAAACTTATTTTTGGGACACATTGAGGACAATGTGTAATTTAAGTGTGGGGGGGGGGGGGATGCTAAAACCTTGAATCTTGCAAGTCCTAAATACAAGCCTTACACAAAACTCTATTGGAACCGCTAATCACCCCAAATTTTTTCAAAAATTTTCATTTTTTTTACTTGTCTAGGTTTAACTCGGGAAATTCAAGTTCTTAAAAAGGTTATATTTTTACAAATTTACAACCGATAGCGTCGTCATAAAAAGAACCAACATAAGAAAATTATGAAAAGGCATGACAAGCTTAGTTAAAATTTAATTATATATACTTGATCACATAAAAACCCATTCCCACAAAAGTGAGTTTTGAGCCTTTATTGAGCAAACACTTACATATCATTTGACTAAATGCTCATTTTCGTTTCTTGTGTGAATAGCCGCTTGGTTCTTACGACTCTAGAACTTGCCATGATGATACATTCCCGGTCCTTACCAACTTAAACCCGAGTAAGTAAATGATGGAGGCATTAGGACTAACATTTTTTTATTTTCTACACCATTATTATTTTTTTTACCACCTACCCAAAATCCCCCTAGTTAGCCCCTTTGAGCCTAAACCTTTTCATTTCATAACCCAAATCAAACACCCTTTTTACCCACCAAAACCTTTTTCATTTTTAACCATTTGTTTTAGTAACAAGTTCGGTTCTTTATATGACTTTTGAAAAAAAAAATTATTGGTGTTGATGATGAAGCAAAAGAAAATAAACAAACAAGTTCATCAAAAATAACTTTGTTTTAATAAATAGCTTCATTAAAATAAAAGTTACGAAAAATAGAAAGTCTTACGAAAACCGACACTTGTTACGCTTTTCGCCTTTTTTTTTACTAACCACCAACCCAACCACCTACCTTTAACCCAAGCCTAACCCTTTACCCACAAAGTCCTCTTGATATTTACAAAGGTATATAAGTTAAAATGGAGGAGGATTGATTGCTTGGCAAGCATATGGTAGGAGTAAGTTCCATGCCGCTCTCGAGTGATCCACAAAAATACATTTTCGGCCGAATGTTGAGGTATGTGAACTTGTATATAAATAGAATTTTACAAAGGCATGTTATACCCTAATAAGTAATTTCTCTTATGAAAAGTTTTAAATAAATCATGACGAATAGGATTGTAAATAAATAGAAATAAAATTTAATAAAGAATCTTGGAAATCCCGACACTCTACGACAAGCCCAAAAACCTTCTTCTCTACCCATTCCATTTGGGAGTGTAATAGCCACATATTAAAGAGTTTTGCTTGAGGACAAGCAAAGATTCAAGTGTGGGGGTATTTGATGTGTTCAAAATGTAACATATAAATTTCATCAAATGAGGCATAAAACTAACCATTTTTTAGTACTAATGTTGGAAAAAGTGTGCTTTTGTCTTCCTTTTGTATTTTCAGGATTAAATGAGCTCAAATTAACAAAAGAAGCAAAAAGACATCAAAATCTATCATAAATACAAGAAAAAGGACAAGACGTGACATGTCCGACCCCACAACAGCATCTTCCCAAGCAAAACAAGAGATCAGAAGCCTGAAAACGCCCCGTGCTCAGCCAGCACGGGGGCTTGCCCAAGTGACAGCAGAAAAGACAAAGTGGTAGAAGCTTCTATTGCCCACCACGGGGCCGTGCTCAGCGGACACGGGGCCGTGGTCAACTATAAGATTCGTACAATCCAGCAAATCTACATAGTACAAAGATTCTTCTGCACCACGGGGTCGTGCTCAGCGGACACGGGGGCATGGTCAACTAATAAGACAAAGCTGCATTAAATGAAGAAAGAGAAGGATGTGGACACGGGGCTGTGCCCGAGCTTCTGTTCAGCCTATAAATAGAAGTGCTTGGCTTAAGCTCAAACCATCCCTTGGCACACCACCTTTCTCACACTTCACCCACCACCCACCACCACCATAACACCATCATCCACCACCATCATCCATTGTCCATCGTAGAGTGTGTGAGTCGTCTCGGGATCCAAGATTGATCGTAAGAGTTCTTGACAATCAAGGCCATGCTAACCAAAGTCTCTTACATCACTTGGTGAAGACAAAGTGTCTAGTGTAATACTTTTTATTTCTAATCTTTTGCACTTTTTATTTGGTTTGGTATTAATGACTTTAATAACTAGTTGCTTATGTTGAAGGTGATCTTTCCTTATCATTTGTCCGTGGTGTCTTGAAATTATTTTACTGTCTATATAAAATAAAAGATTTTCACCATTCATATCTCCACGGTCTATATGGAGGTATGTTGGCTACCTGGTCGGGGGTTAAGGGAACGGTTTGGTAAAGGTCTTGCCATTGTTCAGCGTTTAGAGGTCCTGCAATGGACCTGGGTCAAATTTAGTAGGACCTCCTTCAATACTTAACGGTATTGGATGGCGGGGGTCCAAACTCTTTGATCCCCTCATAAGTTAACTACTATTAATACTATAACCCGGATATTTAGGACTGTATCCCTGCTGACTTAGACTACTGGGGTGAGGGTAACGTCACCTTCAAAAGAGGGGCCTACTACAATAACTAAGATAATCTCTTAATTATGTGCAAAAGTGCGGAAATAATCAAAGGTTACACTAGATACGAGTCGGAACCAAGTGATTCATCTTATCTATCTGTTTTTATTTTTATTTTTATTTTCAGCATTTTAGTTAGTTTTTATTTTTCTTAGTTTAAAACATTTTTCTAAACTTTTTATTTTGATTAGACGTTGAGGATAAACCGGTACTAAAAGCTCTTGTGTCCTTGAACGGCCTCGGTATCTTACCAACACTGTACTACGCTCACGATGGGTGCACTTGCCCATATGTGTGTTTAGTGTTAGTAGAATATCGTGTTTTATAAATTTAAAACTTGGCTAAAAATAAGTGTTAAAGGGGCTTAAAATATACACCTAATATATATAACACAAGACTACGCATCAGTTAACATACCCAAAATAAGTTTCTGAATAACCTCGTACTATATTTATATTCACAAACGAGCCACTAGTAGTTCGAGTGTAGCCGTTTGAGTAATTAATTGAAAGTTTACGCAATAAAGGGTTAAAAGCGTCAACATGTTAATTCTTACCTCTGAGTGACCTTTTAACAAACCAGGAGCTTCATGATATTTGATTATACTCTAGGGAATGCCAAACATTGTCCGTCTAAGGTTTTATGCCTATAAGTAAAGTTACGCGCAACTTTGAAGTTAGAGGGACTAAAAGTGTCAATATGTTTAATTGTACCTCTGAATGACCTTTTAGTGAACCCAAAGTATCGTGATGTTTAATAATACTCTCAAGAATGCCTAATATGGATTAGATGAGGCTTCGACGCTATTAAACGATGAAATGCGCAAGTTTGCACATTAGAGGGACCTAAAGCATCAACTTTTGAATCTACGCCTTTTGGTGACCATTTAAGCAAGCGAGAGCGTAGCATTAATTAAACTCATGCTTAGGAATACCCATTATGCGCCAAGGAAGGCTTGGATATCATTAAATGACATTTCGCTCTACTTTGTGCGATTAAAGGATTATTTGCGTCAAACTGCAAAAGTATGCCGATTCGTATGGTAACGGACCTTTCGGAATATGACCATGAGTTAAACATGCCCTAATTATCCTTTATGTAGCTTAGTTATAAGCTTATAGGTGTTTGGTGCGCAAAAATAAACTTTTAAGTCATGTAGGGACTAAAAGTGTCAAAAAGTGCACAAGTTTGCATTTTCGCGCATATCTTGCGTTCTGAATATATCCGGACACCCAAAAATTTATGTAAGCACTACAATATTTTATTTTAGTGATTGGCTTGATAAAATTCCATCCGTCGCGTAATTTGGTTCGTTTTTCGCGTCCGTCCGTGTTTCGTCGTAATTAGCCGAACAACGGGACCGTACGACCAAACGAACCGACATCCGGCATGTTTTTGAGCTTGTCCTATGTTCCCTATGTTTAGGCTTCATTGTAAAGTCTGAAATATGGATTGACGGGCCTTTAAAGGGTCAGTTATGGAGCTTAATCAATTGCAGGGACCATTTCTGTAATTTTAAAAACTGTTTCTGAGATTTACCTCGGTCGCGGGCCGCGTAACGGCTGGCCGACCCGTACACGGGGAGCGAGCGACCCATTGAACTGCTGAAAGTTGATTACAGCTTGTTCCAGCTATATCCAGGGTTTGCAAGTGGTTTTAACAAGTCTATGGGCTTGTTTAGGGGCGCCCATGGTATCTTAAATCAGGGGGTGCACTTGTACGACTCAGATCAAAGCTCGTTTATCAAGAAACGATCTTAACGGTCACCCGAAAACTATAAATACCCCACTTGATCTTACTCTCATTCACACTTGATTTCCGAATTTTCTAGGTTGGAGACCTTGCTCTTCATACCTGAGAATTTAGGATTAAAACCTCCTTGCTTGGACCCTTTGTAAGTGTCTTTTCGTGCTTAGTTTAAATTTCTAGCGTTATAGCCGAAAAGTCAAGCGTTTTGATAAACGCTTTGATTTTTAAACGGTTGATCCATTGTTCGCAACGAACAAGGCTATGTGATCGTAATTAGGTAGGTGTTAAACCCTCAAAATGGCACCTCCTAATTACCACGTTTACTTAGTTAAATTGTCGGGTCAAATAAAAAGTCAAACGGGTTAGTTTTAAATAAAATTCATAAATATTAATATAGAAGCCATAAAATCAGTTTTCTCACTTTAATAACTTGGTAAATATTAATTGAACATGTCTAAGCATGTTCAACCCGACAATTCTAAGTATAGGCTCGGTTCGGAACCGAAAGTCGCAAAAGTTGACTTTTGCATTGACTTTCAGTTCTGACCCGATTTAGCTTAGTTTAGATATGCCTTAGGATTCCTTTAGGACCATGTTATAGGTTGGTGTAACCCTCTGAGGTTATACAACTTGGATCCTTAGTTATCCTATTCATTTACATGTTTCCGTTATATGCTTAAATGTTGACCATTATGCCCTTTTGTCCCTAAAACGAGAATTTTGAAAATGTGAGAGGACAATAATCTTTATTACTGATTTATAAACTTGTCCCTAAATTTTGACATCAGTTTGAGGTCTAGATTAGGAGTTATGCTCAATAGCGTAATTAGAAAGTTTTTTATTAATTAAACGGCGTAATTAGCATAAAGCCTATTTAAACCCAAATTTTTATACCAAACTTTATACTACTGATATAAAATAATATTTTGGGATTTTTGAAGATTTTTATTATTTTTTAGGCTCAGCATAACATAGGGTTCTAGGCTTGATTCGGTAATTGCCGGTTTTGCCCTTCAGGCTTATAAATTGAGTTTTACAAAACATTTTGACCCCAAACCTTTTGCTACTGATTTTATAAGATAAATAAAACATTTTTAGCTCTCTGGAATGATAAAAATATCAGCTTTTCCTTAAAAACACGGAAATCGCTTAAAACCGCCTTTTTACGCGTTTTAAGCGCATAGTATGTATTAAAACTATTTAAATATATATGACTTGATACCTCCTGATATTTTAAGTAAAATTTTATACTTTAACTGTAAGAAAAAGTTTTAAACCCAGATTTCCGTATTTGACCTTTAAATATGTGAAATTACCAAAATGCCCCTTCGGTGCATAGTTTGGTTATAAATGATAAAATTCACATATGTGTAATACCCTACTGATATAACTTATTAAATTAAGTATTATTACTCATTAAATCAGACCCGAAACTCAGATTTATATTACACCTCTTTGATAACCTTTTAAATGACCAAAATACCCCTACGGGGCATAATTTGAGTTTAAATTCGTTTTGGGCATAATGGAAGGTATCATACTGATATCACAACATGTTTATGGCATATTAACTTAGGAAACCTGTTCATGACGCTTTTGGTTACCCGTTACGCACATTTCGCGTTCGGATCGGCTTATGTAACTAGTTTACATAAATTAGCCGAAACGGGTCAAACCCTATCATTTTTATCTCAAAATCCAGAATGTGTTTAGTTTACCCTTGTTACACAAGTATACAAGCTTGTCGGGTCTAAACCACATTCTAGTCCGGTTCTCGCTTAATCAACCGTTTTGAACCGTATCCTCCTTTAAAAGTAACCGGTCTAAGCATATGCTTAATTAAGACCCGTTAGGAATCTAATAGGTTATTAAAAACCTTCGCTTCAGATTTAGGAGCCCAGTAAAAGCTATCTGTACTTGCTTGGTGGTATACGGCTGGGATAAATTGTATAAATTTGCTCAGGTAAATACTTTTAACTTATTTTCCCTTATACGGGCTTGGGGTACGGTATATAAAATACCGCTTGGTTAGGCATTGAATCTTTAATCGTATGAAGGTTAATTTATTGAAATGATCCGTTTAAATTGTTTTGTTTTCTTAAAGCCTTTGGGGGGTTAATGACCATGTCCCGGATATCCTTGGCATCATTTTAAGAAATGGCCACGACCTAAGCACGGGGTGTAGGCGTACACCCGACAGTGCATATATAAATAATAAGGTATAACCGCCAGTTTCGGGAATAACTCACCGCGGGACTATATCATGTGGTGTGTCTATTAATCATTAACCCGGTGTCAATCCGGGCTACTGAACGTATAACGAACATGTAATTCTTTTACAAGTTTATATATAAATAATTATCCCAAGTTATAAAAAGTTTTGTGCCATGTGCATTCAAATCAATTTTTCTTAAACGTTTTCAAAATGAGTCAGTTAAATTATATTTACCAATGTAAACTGACGTATTTTCCCAAAAAGGCTAAGTGCAGGTACTAATTGGAATAGGCTGGCCTCTCCTAGCATCAAATAAAAGTCTCGCAAGCTTAGATGTCTTAAAGTCTGTTGAACAAAGTTTCTTTTTATTCGATCCGCCTGTGAATCCTTTACATTCCGTTTGTAATACTTGATATTACTTTAATATCGGTTTGTAATATTTTATCTTTTGCTTCCGTTGTGCATTTAAAAATTGTGTTGTTTGACTATGATGATATCAACTACGTCACGATACTCCCCACCGGGCCAACCGGTAATACGTGGAAATATCGGGGTGTGACATAAATCCTAACTCCTAAACTCTAAACCCTAAAGCTAAAAAAATATGGCTAAAACCCAAGCTAAACCGTAAAATTTAAACTATAAACCCTAAAGGTTAAACCTAAAGCTAAACCCTAAACCCTAAAGCTAAACTCTAAACTTTAAAGCTAAACCCTAAAGCTAAACCCTAAGGCTAAACCCTAAAGCTAAACCCCAAAAGCCAAACCCTAATATATTTAGGGTTTAGGGGTTATGATTTAGGGTTCAGGGTTAAGAGATCATAGTTAGGGTTCGACGAGACGTTCCCAACGCCGCTGGAATGAGTCCAACCGAAGTTCGTTTGAGTCGGTTCCCCACTGTTCCCCACTTTTTTAGTGTTCCCTAATGAACCTCACACTATATATATATATATATATATGTGTGTGTGTGTGTGTGTGTGTGTGTGTATATAGGGTAAGGTTCATGCGAGAACCACCCTTATTGCGAGAACCGCGAGAACCGCGAGAACCAATGTGAACACAAAATAATATCTAAAAAAATCAAAAAAGCACTCAATTTTTTTTAATATTTTCCTTGAAAAAATCGCTATATTTCCTTACCATAAAAAAAAACCTTTTTTTTTCGAGTAACAGTTATCCATGCACATGTGCATATGTATCATTACTTCGACAAATTCGGTAATACATTATCAGGAATAGACAATTGCTCTTTAATTTACAATACCATTCGTAATACACTACTTTTTACATAACCAATATTCAAAATGCACATGTGCATCATTAGGTATAACCATGATATAACGTTTTTGGTACAAAAAGTTTGTGATTTTGAATGGAGAAGTAGGCCCATATACATGTTTTTTGGTTAGTTATATCTAGTGGTTGATGGTTTGGTTATAGTTGTCAATTTATGATATAATATTTTGATTGGATGGTATAAATGGTGTTTACATACATGTAATAAAGTGCAAATATTGGTAATGGCATTGTATTATGGATGGTAGGAGGTAATGGTATTGTATTATGGATGGTAGGAGGTAATGGTAGTGTATTATGGATGGTATGATAGATGAAAGGTAAAGTGTATTCAAAGTAGTGTACCAAAACACCTTATTTCATGTTGATACATATAGATGCACATGTGCATTTCTAATATTGGTAATGTAAAAAGTATTGTATTACACATGGTAGTGTAAATGAAAGTGTAATTGTCTAATAGTTGTAATGAATTACGAAATTTGTCAAAGAAATGACAAAAATGCACACGTGCATGTTTGTTTATTATGGATGGAATGATAGATGAAAGAGAAAGTAGTGTACCAAAACACCATATTTCATGTTGATACATATACATGCACATGTGCATTTCTAATATTGTTAACGTAAAAAAGTAATGTATTACACGTGGTAGTGTAAATGAAAGTGCAATTGTCTAATATTTGTAATGAATTACGGAATTTGTCAAAGAAATGATACAAATGCACATGTGCATGGATAACTGTTACTCGAATTTTTTTGTTTTTGAATTTTTTTATTGTAAACAAAATATAGCGATTTTTACAAAAAAAAATGGTAAAAACAATTTGGGTGTTTTTAGATTTTTTTTTTAGGTATTACTATTTGTATTCACACTGGTTCTCGCGGTTCTCGCAATAAAGGGTGTTTCCTAACGGATCCTTCTCCTATATATATATATATATATATATATATAACCATTTAGTTAGTAGTCCATTGTTAGATTAGTCAAGAATAGTCATGCATGGGTTGGATGAATTCATTAACCTTAAGGTTCACCAATACACAAATCATCACAAGGATGATTCAGATGGTCATGAAACATAAGAATGTAAATTTACAAGTTACTAGATTGCTAAGTACCCTAATAAGAACAACCCGGACGTGTACATACCTAACATTGCGAATGTTGGAAATGAGGTGGGGTTGGCTTACTTTGATTCTTGGAATCTACTTAGATAACTAATCATCTAAATCATTAAGTAACCAAGTGAAACTCAAACTAGACTAGTGCATTCCAGTCATGGCAAATGATTGCAGACTTAGTGTAGTTTAGACACTTTGTTACTAAAAAGTTTACTTGGTGACTTAGGTTAAAGAAAATGGATTAACTAACTAAGTAAGGTAGTGGAATCGTAGTTGGAAAGCCAAGGCTCCGTTTTTCACAGTTTACTAAAACACAAGTCTCACAACATTGAAGGTTGTAGGACTTGGATGGTTTCCAAAGTTTCAACACTTTGTAGGTTGTTTGGAAACCTTTAGGGTAGTAAGTTCTTGAGGTATTTGAGCCTGATACTTATGGAAATCCATCATAACACAAGCCCCATAACATGAGTTTAGTCTGGGGATAACGTGGTACAAAGTTTCCACAAGTTTGTTCAAGAAAAACAACAAGTTTGTGAAAGTTTAGTTGAAAACATAAAATATTATGCCTTTGGACCTCAACTGAGAAGACATACAACCTTGTTACACCTTGTTGAACTTTGGGTAATGTCCCTAGAGGTTGTCCAAGGAGAATAAAAAAGAAAACAAGAAGAAAAGATGAGAAAAAGTGTTGAACACTCACTATTTTGAACCTTCATACAATCTGCCAACACTTGGAGATTTAGGAAGATTTGGGATGATTTGAGAGACTGTAAAGTGTTTAGGAGGTGTTAATAAACAATAACTCATAGGGTTTTCATTATTCTATAAAAACAGGGAGCAAGTGTTGAAGGAACTCCAAAAGGACTAACATTTGACAAAATCCAAAGTAAGAGATTCATGGAAGTCAAAGGAACGAGTACAACAAACCAATACCCAACCGTTGAAGGTGGAGTCAACGGCTTCATGGTCAAACCCGGCAAGTACAACGCCAAGAAATTTTGCTTAGAGCCGACATCTTTCACGGTCAAAGCCGAGGGTATAAACAAGAACTCTTCACCCGAGTTCCAAAAGACCAAACTAATGACCCGTTTGACATACACCCATGATGAAATCGAGGGCCCGTTGGAAGTGTCATCCGACGGCACCCTCAAATTCGAAGAAAAAGATGGTATCGATTAAGTTGCAATGACTGATCAGCTTCCTGGTGGTGAGCGTGTGCCATTCTTGTTACAGTCAAAGAACTTGTGGCAACCGATCAACCCGAGAACTTTAGTGGGGAATTTCTAGTGCCATTTTACACAGGCTCTTCTTTCTTGACCCAAAGGGCCGAGATGGATCCACTAGTTATGACAATGCGGTTGCGCTTACACCTGGTGGGCGAGGAGATGAAGAGTAGCTTGCTAAGGAGAATGTAAAGAACATTGCATCGTCAACACGGAATATCACATTGAGTGTGACCTCGAGCAAGCCTGAAACTGATGAGGTGATCGGTGTGTTTGAGAGCATTCAGCCTTTCGGTACCGATTTGGGGGCTAAAGCTCCCAAAGATGTGAATATTCAAGGTGTGTGGTATGCTCAGCTGGAGTGATCAAAGAGTCTTTTTAACCTGAATTGTATTTCGTTTTCTTGGACATGATTTTGTGCTCAATCATAAAAAGTGGTATTTTATATTTTTATTGCTTGAATATATAAAAAATTCTTCCAATCAATGTAATGTCAAATGTTGTAGCACACAACTATCCCCAAAAATCTTTACATGAACAATGTCCATCTCTAAAATGATGAAACCTTAACGAATCACTAACAACAATAGTCACACCGGAAATTTTTGCCATAAACTTGATGGCGTTATGGCAATCCCAGTAAATCCTCAAATTTAAAAACAGTGATCAACGTCTTACCGCTCAAAAGCCACTGAAAGATTCTCACTGTGATTACACAATGTGTCTTCTTTCTCCTCACAATCAAGATCTTGAAGAACAAAGTCTGTGTATGACAAGTACCTGGCTTGCCTTATTTTTTCACTCATATTATTTAACCTCCTGGATGTTAAAGAAATGAGGAGGTTAATAAAAAAAGAGATGATTGAGATGGATAATTTCCTTTTTTATAGAAAATAAAAAGTGAAAAAAAATTCATAGAGGTGGAGGTCAAACTAGGTATATGGAATTGAATAGCTATAAGTTATCTGAATTGATCGATATATTTCGCGATTTTGGCTCAACTTTATCCCAGTTTTTTGCCGAGGGCTCAAGAACGTGCATATATCATCACTGTGTTCATTGCTCTTATCACCCGCCACAAAAGTGTGCATCTTGTTCTTGACTCGTACCCAATTACAACCGGGCTCTTTTGTGATTCCTTTATCCCCCATTGACTTTTGAGTTTCTGACGCTTTTCCCCATAGTTTTAGCTTTAACAAAAATGTTATAGTCTCTGCATGGGAGACATTTTTTATTGAACTTTAGGGCTCTAATCTTTTGACGAGTTTGTGTATGTCCTTCGGAACAAACTTGTTTTTAGGGTTCTATTAGATTATGGCTTTTCAGATTTTATGAGACTCTATGTCTTGATCGGTCAGCTCTTTCACCAATCTAAACGCATTACGAGTGAGTCTCATGGCATACGCATAACCCTCCAGATGTTGAGTAGGGCCATGGTTATGTGTTCTGTTATGATTCTTGTTCAGCTTATCTATCCGCCAAGCGCCACGCCTTTCTTCCAGAAACCCTATCACCATAAGAAGGGCATCCCGAATTTTTGCTGTCGGTTTTCTTAACCGTGGCCTTACTCTCATGCTCATCATTACGAGAGTGTTGGAGCCATGTCCTATGTTTCTTAAACCGTCTATTAACAATAATGTAACCGTTATCCAAACCCCTTTGTTTTACCCAAGCTTCCAACTCATCGCGGGACATCAAATCCTAAACAATATAAATGAAAGATATATATAACATTTACAATAATATTTTAACAAAATACATAAATTTTAAATTATATATATATATATATATATAATATTTACAATAATATTTTAACAAAATATATAAAACTTATAATACATTTTAGCAAAATGTATAACATTTATAACAATATTTTAACAAAATATATAACATACATACTTGATCGGTTTCATACGAAACTTCTAGGTATGCGGGTTGATCTTCAACTAATGACTCTTGAGCGTAAGAAGGCTCACCAACGTCTTGTTATTCGTACGAGGCCTCACTAAAAAAATGTTATTGCCATAGTTTTGTTGTTCGTATGAGACATCATACCCGTCTTCATAACCCGGACACCTGTAATCGTATTCACCGCTAGGCACAGCAAACTGAAAAAAACCAACCGGTAAAAAATGACATTAAATCTACCGCCTAATTCAAATAAGTAAATAAATGCTTACTTCGTTCAGATCTGGCAACAACGGTTCGCTTGGCACAGCAAACTGAATAAAACCAACGGGTAAAAGATGATGGTAAATCTAACACATATTTCAAATAAGTAAATAAATGCTTACCTCTTTCTGGTCTGGCAACAACGGTTCCTTGTGATAAGAATGAAAGCCGGACACGACCTCCTCCATGTGATCATCATTTACTCTCTCATCGTAAGAATCAAGGATGACAGACCCCTCCTAAAACAACAGAGTGGTAAGTATTTTATAAACAAAACAAGTTAATAAATGCTATACCAGACTGCTTTCCGAAATAAGCGTGCTAGTGTTGCATGACGAATCGCCAAAAACGTAATTGAGGTCGAACAAAGGCATCAAAATATCAAATGCTTGAATTCTTTGTGGAAAGAAAGAAAGAAGAATGAGCAAAATGAGGATTCTTTGTGGTTTAAAATGGAGAAAGAATGCCAAAATCATTCATTCACCAAAGCTCTATACAACTCGAATAGCTCTATACGAGTCGTATAGAGCTGACGTAATATCACATCCATTACTTTCTGTCAGTGTTTAATGACATCGTACTACCTCGTACGTGATGCGGGTGTATAGCTTTATACAACCCGTATAGGATTCACATGTGACAACATTGTCCTTTGACTAACCTTGAGAATTATTATTGCAGTATACGGGTCGTGTAGGTCTGTACGAATTATATTGAGAGTGTTAATTTATTGGAACAAGTTGCCCAAATAATACGACCCATTACAAAATCAATTGGAGTTGTTGGTCAATCTATTTATTAGGGATATATAGACTTCTGTTAACTAGAAATAGCCGACCAAACACAATCAATTCAAATAAAAAACTTACTGTTTTTTTTGCTGTCAGGATTAACGAAAACTTGTGGTTGGGATTGAGTTGGCGAAAAAAACAAACCGAATTAAACACAACATGCCAAAACTAGATATGTAAAATCTAGATATGTCATTTTCATGTTTAATATTTTGATAGTTTTTTTATTAAGTAACAGCTTCGAGTTTTGTAAGTGGCAAGAGTTATTGGAAACTTCCTATAGCGGCACCTAGAATCGAACCCGGGTTGATGGAATCGTGACGGGTTATGCCTTGCATGAGTCGGGCTTAGTGTGGGCAAGGGAGTGCCCCGACCCCCAGTTTTTTCACTTGGTAGTGTAAATTTTATCGAAAATTATGAAAAATTTATATGTATCGAGTCCCCCCAAGCTCCGCCACAGAATTGCCCAGTTTTGGAGAGACTCCTCTCCCATTCTGTTGTTCGTTAAAAAAAAGTAGCTTATTTGGTAATTAAGAAACGTTCGCAGTTCGATTAACTCACAATTTGCAAAATTCCAAAACCAGGCATGAAGTTATTGTTGTAGGGTGTAATCCTAAAATATGAGTACAAAATGAAAAAGTTATGCTTGTCGGAACTAAACCCAAAATGTTTACCAAGAACCAAATTATTTTTAGATCCTAAAAAAATCAACTCTTGTGTTATATTATGGCCTTAAACAAAAATAATCAAAACTTAACCATCATCACCTCTATGTAGGATTAATCTTGACGTTTCCAGTTCGGGTCATGGATATGGGTCGGAAATGGAGCTTCGTAGGTCAAATGGGTTGGTTAATTTTAGTTAATTAGTCACATGTTTTTAGTGTTTTAATTAGTCAAGGGTTAGTTTTGTTTAAGAGTAGTGGGTCAAAACATGGGCTTGTTTTACTATTTTGTAGGAGTAATGGGCTAAGTTGTTATCCATGTACGTCTAAAGAGTCTGTATATATTTAGGGTTTTATCAATGAATAGAAGTGTGGAGTTCAAGCAGAAATTTAATCCCTGAGTACGTGAGCGTTTTTGTGAGTTTGAAGCTTGAACCCAACAATTGGTATCAGAGCCTAGGGCTCGTACTGTGGGTTTGAGAGTCGACTTTCGGAGATGAAGGGAGCAGTCCCTCTAAACTGCATGAACAAGAAGAGTGTTGAGTTCTGAGACAGCAGCGGAGATTCTGTGTGAACCGAACATGGTTCTAAGTGAGCCATGTGGAGAAGAGTTCGAGAGTTGAAGAAAATACGGTTCTGAGTGAGCCAAGAGAAGTCATCGAACAAGACGATCTTAGTGATCGAAGAAGGGTTCTAAGTGAAAGGAATAAGACGATCTGTGTGATCAAGCGTACCTGCTCTGTGTGTCGCAGGCGTGAGAATGGAGGACCATATTTTTGTGATCAAAAGGATCGAAAACCTTAGTGGTGCTGTGTGAATCGATCAAGAAAAAAAAAGGAGAATCTTAGCAATTCAAGTATCTGTGTGAGAAGTTTGAAGAGATCTGTGTGATCTGGAAAGAAAAAAATAGAAATTTGTGTGATGCGGAGACGACCGTTGTGGTAAACGGAAGAGCGGTGGATCTGTGTGATCGAAGATGGTTGTGTAGACAAAAGAGACGACTATGTGTGATTTATTTGTGTTCTGTGTGAACAAAAGGGGATGAAAAAGAGAGGAGGATCACGTACAATTTGTGTGTGGGTTGTATGTGTTTATTTTTTGTGGTTAAAGGAACAAAGGAATCTGAGTGATTATTGACGGTGGTGATTCTTTGTGAATCTAAAAGCGTGAGAGAAAGAAGTCTCTTGGGTGGTATCGGCTCGTACATACAAAGGAAAAAAAAGGCACTCTTCAAGAAGATAAAAAAAGGTGTTGGTATATGTTCTTAATCTTGAAGAAGAAAGAGTTTCAAGGGTGACTAATTTGTTTGAAAAGTCAAAGATGGAGTTTTTTTTTACTACTGTGCGAGAAGGGAAAGAAAGCACAGGGAAATCAAATCTTACTTGTACTGTACAACTGTATGATGCATGAATGCAAGAGTTTTTGTTTGTGAAGAACTGTACGAGGAAAGAGAACAAAAAGGAGGGAAGAATAGCAAGAGAAACTTGAAAGAAGCAAGTGCAAGTGAGCAAGAGTGGATTCAAGTCGGATCTTCGTGAACCGATTCAAACATGAAGCAAGTTTAAGCAAGAAACCGGATCTGTGCGGTTCGTTTAGCATGACGCAAGTGATCGAGCAAGAAAGAATGAAGAAACGGGTCAAGATTAAGGGGGTGAGTGTAGGATTAATCTTGACGTTTCCAGTTCGGGTCATGGATATGGGTCGGAAATGGAGCTTCGTAGGTCAAATGGGTTGGTTAATTTTAGTTAATTAGTCACATGTTTTTAGTGTTTTAATTAGTCAAGGGTTAGTTTTGTTTAAGAGTAGTGGGTCAAAACATGGGCTTGTTTTACTATTTTGTAGGAGATAATGGGCTAAGTTGTTATCCATGTACGTCTAAAGAGTCTGTATATATTTAGGGTTTTATCAATGAATAGAAGTGTGGAGTTCAAGCAGAAATTTAATCCCTGAGTACGTGAGCGTTTTTGTGAGTTTGAAGCTTGAACCCAACACTCTAATCATAGCTTAACCCAAATGTTTTACAATAAAAGATAGAGATGTAGAGGAAGGGCCATGTGTTAACATTAAGAGCATCCATGATAGTCGTCGATTTTGGATGTTTTTGAAGGGACGCTTTTATGGAAAAACACCCTTGAACGGCTTCTATGAGAGGGGGAGGAGGGGCTTTTTTTTACTGTGAGAGGGTCGTGAAACCCGTTTTAAAGTCACCCACTTGGATGGTCTGACTTGAGTTTATTGTCATGTTACTTAAATTTTGCATAGTTATAGTTACGTGGGCATTAACTTCTTTCACTTTTATATATCATTCACATGCTTCTACAAAGCCATGCCATTACTCCTCTGATCGATGTCTACTGTTAATAATAGGGGCGGGCGTAGGCCTGCTCTTCTTGTATTTATATTTGGTCCTTTCTAGCACAGACCAAGGTTGACGATTTCTACTGTTTTTTTTTTTCAAGTTTGATGATTTCTACATAAGTTTTTTAGATAAATAATGTTTGTTTGCTAGTAAATAATAGTTTCTTGCATTCGTTAGTTAATTAAACACTTATATTGATTGTCAAATTGTGGATCTGCCGGGATAAAGTCCTATCTTTTACCAGATATATTTCTTAATATATTTGATCTACGACTACAACTCGCAAGACCTCCCCCTAAGAGATAAGAGTCTTTACCAAATGAGCTAGTCTCAAATTGGCTACTATGTCATTCAGTTGCCTTATAAGATAACCCGGATATGTCATGCTACTTCCCACTTAGACTCGCCATAAAATACGCACTAAAATATGTCATTTTTAGCTAGCGAGACTATAATTTACAAAATCTTCATACTTTAGCTTGTTAACCAATAAGGATTTGAGTTTCCACAAAACAAGGTTTAGTAATTCACAATTAATAGTTACTAACCTTCCCACTAAACATGACATAACCATGCGCACAACTCACCCATGCACCTATACAACTTTATTCGCATGGCATTCAGGGATAAAATCGAACCTAAACTCGATGAGTAAATCTGAAACTGAAAGCATTTAGGACGGGTATATGATAAGGTATGGGATTACTTTTTATTTAATATTTTTGCTGGTATGGACGGGTAAGGAATTTGGTGGTATACCCAATTATCTACCAAAAATAATTCCTTGTTTCTTTATATCCTTAAACTACATAGTTTTTTTTTTTTTTCCTTTTTATTGGCACCGAATCATCATTTAGTACCCCCAATACCTCTACTTTTTTAAAAATATATTCTTAATACCTTTAAAATGCTTACGATTGGTCTTTACGATTTGCCAAAAAACTACATATTGGTCTTCAAGATTGGCATACACTTTATTTGTAAAATCTTTTGGTAACATCGAGATTGTAAGTAATTAAAGTTACCCAATAGTCGATAGATACCCGGCCAATGAGTTTTGGGTCGGGTATACCCAACGTTTTTTTAATAAACTAACGTACTTGAAACCCGCGGGTGTACACGATAGAGACCCGGCGAGTTTTGAACAGGGCATGGACGGGCTTTTATAGTCGGTTATAGGGTTAGGATTACTAAACCAACCTCATTGTTATCCCTAACGGTCTTATGTAATCAACACAATTTCACAATCTACTAACATACAGAATCATAACATGATTAATTTACATGCAATCACACACCGCTACTTTATAATATGTATGGATTTACACTACTTGACCATATCCCCTAGAAACCACACAACTAATTATACACGAAGAATCACTAATGGATTTACTACTTTACATATGCTCAACTACTAACCATCATGAAATCATAACAATAACTATTTATATCCATGCACATCTACTAACATGTAAGGGCTTATAAAATATACCCACACCCATCGATCCCAATCAACTTACAAACAATGTACATAAGATTTACACAAAACTACTATCGCATATTCGCATGCATTAATTAAGCAAACCACCACATAAAAGCAAAACTTAATTAATTAACCTTGATGTTGTCCCAAATCATGCTTAATTATATTTTAAAAATTCTTTTCCCTTTAGTTAAACTAAAACAGCCCTGAAGGCTCCAAAAACCTACTCTGTGTTAAAATAACATTTAACGTGAGATAACAATTTTTATTTTAGCCTAATATGTGATTATGCTCTTGCAGTTAGTCTACAAATTAAGTACAAAATAAGTTGATATTGTGTTTATATGAATTAAAAGCTGTGATATGCGTAGGTCCAACTAGGGGAGGATCTAGTCGCATAATCCTTGTATACGAACAGACCCGGTTGTGCGGAATCCAACCGGGAAAGCAAACCGAGATATAGAACACGAACACAAATATTCAATGTTTAACACACACTTGTATATATGAGAAGAGTTCAGGTACAAGATTACACAATATACGGTTCACACACACTAAATATCTCTCACAGTTCTCTCGGTTGTCTCTGTGTTGTGCTCGTGTCCCTTGTTTCTGTCTTCAGACCACTGCTGTTTATATAAGCAGCAAGGTCGACGAAACATCAGCAGGTCGACGAAACTTGCTGGGGTCGACGAAAGTTCCATTGGAGCCGACGAAACATATTCATTACCCGACGAAAGGTCACAGCCGACGAAACATCCATGGCGAAACATCAAGAGTGACGAAACATGCAGGAGTTTCGTCACACCCTTATGTTCGACGAAACTTGTCTTGCTTCAACAAAGGTTTCGTCAACAGCACCATGTTTCGTCATGCAGACTGGACTGGACTTTCGTCATGTAGGGGATCAAGTGATGTTTCGTCAACAGCAAGCAATTGTGATGTTTCGTCATCAGCAGTGTTCGTCGATGGAGAGTATTAGGCCCAATAGAAAAAGATGTACTGGCCCAAATAAACATGATAATCTATATTATCTTTTCATGCATTAGGCTGGAATATAGTCTTTCATGAAGGTGACATCATGATGTGTCATCATGATGTCATCATCCTTCCAACGGATCGCTCGCGGCTTTCGTGCTTCTTGTGTCGTTCTCTGGGGCGCACGACGGAGGAATGCCGTGACGTCGGGCTCGAACAGAACCTAACCGAATCGAACCGAACTGATTCGAACCGAACCGAGTCGCGTCCACATAAGATGTATCAACAAACTCCCCCTTGGACGCTACTCGTAAGGTTCATCTTCCATGTCTTCCATGTCGGAGGATCTTCAAAGTCTTCGCGCATCGTAAGAAGAAAGTGTATCAACAAACTCCCCATTTCATTTAGGAAGTGTGTTAACAAACTCCCCCTTAAAATAAACTCCATTTTCAGCACTTAGATCCTTGAGGTGTTGATGATAGGTCAGCGGCAACTCGATCATCTTAATCTCTTGAGTGCCTCCACGTCGTGTCTTCATTCCGAAGCTAGCTTTCTATCAGGTTCGCATCTGCACATTCAAGAAAGCTAAACGCGTAATGAGAACAACCGCTTGGAATATAGTTAACATAAACAAACGACACACATGTGACCATTTTTCAATCAACTTCCATCCGACAGTTTGGAAGTTTAACAATTTTAGAGTTTTAACTATCAAAACTTGCAAATTTCGACCGTTTATGAAGAATCAGTTGTTTTAGTTTTCGTTCAGGTTTCAGGTAACGAAGACTCGAGTTCCAACATCGGGTAATCAAAAGAAATTTGAAATAAAATCTTTTTGGCCTTTATAAAGTTTATATTAAAACACACCTAAAATCTTTTTGGTATTTTGAATATTTCACATGTAAAGACTGAAAGCAGTAAATAAATATATACAAAGATGCAGAAACTGAAAGCATTAAATAAATATTTACATACATTCTTTTTGCGAGTTTCGAGGGTAAGAGAATCATATCAGTGTACGGTCACGCCAAAACGCTATTGTTGTTCAGTTAGTTAACATTTAGATAAGCATCCTATAACAATTATCGGTATTGTTGTCCACATAAGCTCAACTTATCAGGTGTAATCATGGTGAGGGGATACGATTAGTGTAAGCTTTATACTTACAGACCGGTGTTCATCCACACATGTCACATTCCCGTATCAAGGTATGCACGAGGGTTCATCTTACTGGTGAGTATACCATTTATCATCTGTTTTGACGTATATGAAAATGTGAGATACTCACTTATTTTGGTTGAAAACAAGCCCTATGTGATAGAATCAGTTATTGATGAGGAACTTGATTTTCAGATGCATGAGGGCACAGGAGCAAGTCCGTGAACAGGTCAGTACAAACGTACAGCAAAGTGACAAACTTGACTCCCGGATAAATGTGATATATTATCACTTATTTTGATTGGACATGTGATTGTTGATCACTTATTGAGGTCGTATGCAGTATGTACACGTATGTATGGTATCATGGAAGATCTAGACTTCATCTCCGTTATTTTTCGGTAAAAGAAACAACCATGATACCCATATGATAAATAGCATAAAGACCAAATATCTCAGAACCTCGGCAATCTATCACACGAAATTTCGGTACTAAGACCATATGCCAATGAGTGGTTCCCACCTGGTCTTCAGTCGATTTAAGTTTATATCACCCTGCACACTTTAAAATGATTGTGAGCCTACCGATACATCTTACATAGAGCTGCTTATCGTTTTTCATTTTAAGGTTTAAATAGGTTTGGACAGACCACTGATGTACTATCATTTTCTCTTTTACTCGCCAGGAAACTCATTTTTGTTTTTCTATGGTTTTTGTGTTTTTGAAATTTTTCGATGTTTTTGAATTTGTTTTTGTGTTTTTGAAATTTTTCAATGTTTTTGAATTTTTCAAGTTTTGGTTTTACTCCCCCTAAAATATAAAAACTATGATAAATTAAAAACACACAGATATTTACAAAAACGATTTTCCGATGTCGGTTTTACTCTTCCTTGACCCTAATGCCGTTTACCAATAATAAAAAGTCAAATCGTGATTTGTCAAATGCTTTGGTAAAAAGGTCTGCACGTTGGTCATCGGTGTGGACCAAAACAACATTGACGAGTTTCATATTGAAACGATCACGTGTGAGGTGATATTCGAGATCAACGTGTCTGGTCAAGGAGTGCTTATACGAGATGTTAGTAATTCATAAAGCAGCTTAAATATCGATAGTATAGGAGAGATTAGAAATTCAAAACCGTAATCCTGCAACTTCTTCGTGCATTGGCAGGAATCTGAGTGCACTCCTAAACTGGATATCCACCCAGTGTGGATTTCAAGGTCGATTTTGCAGCTACCTCAATGAACCGAGAATTCTCTTTACAGCAATAAGATGATAAACCTTCGGGTCCGGCTGGTAAGTGGCAAATGGAGCATGTGGGAAAGCTTGTACACATCATCATTAGACGGTCCATACATTATGTCTTCCACATGTTTTTGCACCAGCAAAGGTCTTTCGTCTTTCTCCTTTAGAAGTAGTGTGCGGTTGTTTAATCCACTCCAAGGTATCCGCACACCCGGTGTGGTTTGATCAACATACACATTTCCTTTAATCACGCCGTAGAGAAAAGTACACTACACGTTCATCTTGTGGACTTTGAACTTCTAGTGGAAGAAAAATCCATGAATCTTCAAAAAGCTTCAGACGTGCTACAGTCGCGTACTTTTCATTTGAATCTATCCTCTTGACCCGATTAAAAGTCATAACAACCAAATTTTGGCACATATCTCATCTTGTCGAATTTTTCAACTTCATCAAACCACATTCTTTTTTACCATCATTCCTTCATCAGAAATTTTGTTTTCTTTTCTTGTTCCCTTTCTCTCCATCAATGGCAACAATATTCTCGTAGATGTAACAATATTTTGGAGCCTTATGTCGCCGATCTTGTGCATGGACTCTCCACTATCAACAATCCTAAGACTATCAATAGTTCCTCCTGGAACATCCTGCACACTCATTCAGAATTAGTTGGAGAGGGGGACCCAAGCCTTCACAGACTTGGGTCGTCCGTCATCATCGAGAATTGTGACATCCATTTCCCGATGATTCGGAATTGATGTAGCTCCCCCTGACACACTTACTGGTTTTGTTTTCCAAATCTGTCTTTGTTTTTTCATTTTTAACTTCTAATTTAACAGTCTGTGTTTGGATAACCTCTGGTTTTAAAAACCCTTTCAATTTCTTTTCTTTGTTTCTTTTTCTGTTTCATTTCCCATTGTTTAACAAGACGAGGGTCCTGTCTTGGTGAAATAGATCTTTTATGGTAACAATTAGCATGAGGGGCATCAACTTTTTCCTTTCCTTTCGTGAGATATGGACAGTTTCTGACAATGTGCCTGTTAGGGGAGGATTTTCCAATCCTAAGGATCATGAATCCTCAAGTACTGCCAGGATCATGGATCCTTAATTCTGTTTGAATTTAGGATCCTCAGAATGTGTTGCAGGTTTAAGGATTCAGGATCCTCATTGTTATCCTTACACTAACGGTTGTCTACCTTGTATGTAAGCTCGTTTTGCAGGAGTACGTGCATGGATTTGGTCTTGCCGATATTCATGGAACATATTCCCTCAATATTACGCACGTGTTTGGCTTTTGTGAACATTATGTAGATCGTGGGGAGTTTGCACAATTAGCGGATAGTTTGTTAGTTTAGTTATTTCTAATTTTAAAAAGAGGATAACAAGCTTGAGTTAGAACACTTGGCTAATTTAGCAAAAACACACACACTCGAACAGCTCTCGGCAGTTTACTTGGCGATTTCATACACTTTAACACTTTTGTACACTAGTGATCCTTGTAACAAGCTTGTTATCATCCCGAGTTGTAACCATTTTTCTGTTTAATCTTAGTTGGTGATCGGTAGTTTCCATCACCCAAGGTTTTTTATGCTGGAGATCAACTCTTGATCAAGGGCTTTTTCCTCGTATAAATCCTTGTGTCACCTTTTTATTTGTTTTGCAAATTGTTCATAAATTTTTTCATAGATTCAAGCATCACACCTCACAACAAAAGATTTGGTTGCATTATCCTTGCTTGATTTTTTGACCAAAACAGTTTGGCGCCCACCGTGGGGCAATTGGTGCTTCATTCCTAAGAAGTTTTTGTTTTTGTGATCATTTCGGTCTGTTACAACCAAGCAGATGGCTTCTTCAGCAAAGAATACTTCAAGTTCGATGCCGGCAGTCAGTTCTTCACAGGGCGTTCCACCTTTGCCTCCACCTCCTTCTGGATTCCAGAAGAATGCTGAAAATGCTGCAAAGAGACAAAGCCCCATTTTTCCAAAACCACCAACTTCTTCTGTTTCTTCTAATCCTACTACTATTGATCTTTTTACTTTGATTTTGCAGATGAGGGATCACATACAAGAGCAAGAAAAAACCAACAAAAGGATCCTCCGGGAAATTGGTGACATCAAGAAACATAAGAGATCGGGGGAGGATCACTCTCCTCTGATACCAAGGTTACTGGATTTCGACACTCCAGCCATAACTACCCAGCAATCTGCAGCCTTAGATATCCAGTGCCAGACAGAACCCTTGGGAAGGCATTATGGAACAACAACTATGAGTCAGGCGTTTGGGTCTCACTTTCAGCCTTCGGGATCCTCTTTCTAGCATCCGGGATCCTTCGTCAGCTCAGGAGGATATATGGGAACGCATACAGTCCAAGGATCCTCACAGGTTCAAGGATCCTCTCAGGTTCAAGGATCCTCTTAGGTTCAAGGATCCTCTCAGGTCCAAGGATCCTCTCAGGTCCAAGGATCCTCTCAGGTCCCAGGATCCTCACAGGTGCAAGGATCCTTTCTGGTTCAAGGACCCCCCCCCCTTCCAGGTTCAAGGATCCAACATCTTTCAGGATCAAGGATTCTTGAGAAGTGTACAACCCCCAAGCACAGATGTTCATCAAGGAGACTTCATTCCAATGCAGACCATTGCCTCTTCTGGTCCTTCAATCATACCAGAATCCCGTCAATATGGATTCACATCTGCAATTCCAAACTTGAATCCTCTAGGAGGTGACACTTTCAATAATTCTTATAACACTAACCATGGCTCTATGTAGGATACAGGTATCAATCAAGCTATGGCAAGAGAATTACAGAAATTGAATGATATGATATCCAGCGTTCCAGGAGTGGTTAAGCCCATTCCTGAAATTGCAGATGGGAGCCATAGGATATCTCGTTTTGCACCACCTATCTCGTTTTGTCCAAGGATCCTCTCAGGTCCCAGGATCCTCACAGGTGCAAGGATCCTTTCAGGTTCAAGGACCCCCCTTCCAGGTTCAAGGATCCAACATCTTTCAGGATCAAGGATTCTTGAGAAGTGTACAACCCCCAAGCACATATGTTCATCAAGGAGACTTCATTCCAATGCAGACCATTGCCTCTTCTGGTCCTTCAATCATACCAGAATCCCGTCAATATGGATTCACATCTGCAATTCCAAACTTGAATCCTCTGGGAGGTAACACTTTCAATAATTCTTATAACACTAACCATGGCTCTATGCAGGATACAGGTATCAATCAAGCTATGGCAAGAGAATTACAGAAATTGAATGATATGATATCCAGCGTTCCAGGAGTGGTTAAGCCCATTCCTGAAATTGCAGATGGGAGCCATAGGATATCTCGTTTTGCACCACCTATTTGTGATGCTGAGATACCCAAAAGGTTCCAGATACCAACTATGAAGCTGTATGATGGTTCAACGGATCCAGAGAACATGTAGCTAAATACAGAGAAAGGATGGAGATCAATCCAATTCCTGAGAGGTTAAAGGAAGCATGTCTATGCAAGGGTTTTGGATCCACACTCACACGATCAGCTCTTAAATGGCTGCTAAGTCTTCCCCCTTACTCTATTACTTCATTTTCTAATCTAGTTAACCTGTTTAATAGCCAATTCTCATGTAGCAGAAAATTTGAACGTTTAACTAGTGATTTATATAGGGTAACACAAGGTCAAAACGAATCACTTAGAGATTACATTACTAAGTTTAGTAAAGAATCCTTAGATATTCCTAATCTGGATATAGCTACGGCTGTGGAAGCCTTTAAAATGGGTTTACTTAGGGATTCATTATTCTATGATGATCTTATCATGACCCCATGCAGGATTCTTGATGAAGTAAGAACCAGGGCCCTTAGATTCATCCGATTAGAGGATGATAAAAGGATCCAGGAGAGATTGGCAGGATCCTCGAAACAGGAAAAACAAGGATCCTACTTCAAGAATAACAAGTTCAAGTCCTACAACAAGTCTGATAACCAGAATGTGCATGCAGTAGAACAAGAAGAGGATGACGAGGATTATCCTCCAATTTCTGATTACTGTTTTTCTGTTGATAACAGTGAACTAATTCTTGCAATGCAGAATCTAGGTGAGAGAGCAAGATGGCCAAGGAAAAGTGATAAACCAGCCGCGACAAAGGATAAGTCCAAGTGGTGTGCATATCATGAGGATTTTGGACATCTCACTGAAGAGTGTATTGCACTTAGAAAAGAGATTGGTTACTTGTTAAGCAAGGGGCACTTGAAGGAGCTTTTGGGAAGAAAGAGGTCAAGGACCCAGGATCCTGAGAGGATCCCAGAAAGAGCTCCTGCTCCTCCAGCAGATGCACAAGTTATAAACTTTATATCCGGTGGATCAGACATTTGTGGTACTTCCTTTTCAGCAGCCAAAAGACATGCTAAAGAGACCAAGATGGATAATGGAGATAGACCCATCCGGACCTCTACTGTTACACAGGAGAAAGTCATAACTTTTTATGAGGATGATCGTGTTGATGTGCAGGATCCTCATCATGATGGTCTGGTTATTACGTTGTTTATATCTAACCACTTTGTTCGCAGGATCCTGATAGATGGAGGAAGCTCAGTAAACATCATTCAGCTTGATGTCCTCAAGAAGATGAACATCCCTGAATCGGATATTGTACCAAGATCCTCAGTTCTTGGGGGACATCAAACTCCCCATCTATATTGAAGGACTTCATTCTTATAAAAAATTTTGTGTTATAGATTGCTTATCCTGTTGCAATGTTATCCTTGGCAGGCCATGGATACATGACATGAAGGCAGTCCCATCTACCTATCATCAATGCATGAAACTTCCTAGTCCATGGGGAGTGGTGAAAATTGAGAGTGATCAACAAGAAGCTAAGAATTGCTACACATCATCAATGAAGCCAGCCTCAAGACCAAGGGAGCAATAGCAATTAAAGTATCCTTCAAGAGATGTCTTGGAGGCAAGAGAGCAAGATGTGAAAGAAATCCTTATGGATCCTCATGATCCTGAATCCATAGTCTTCATAGGACCAGGGATCCTCGGCAACATTGAATAGGGTTTAGTATCCTTCCTTAAAAGGAGAAAAACTACCTTTGCCTGGAAGTATGAAGACATGACAGGTATATCTAAAGATATACTTACTCATAAACTTGGCATTGACAGGTCATTCAAGCCAATTCATCAAAAGAGGAGGAAGTTTGCACCTGAGAGGAATGCCATTATCCAGGAGGAAGTGGATAAACTACTCCGGGCAGGTATGATAAGAGAGGTTAAGTATCCAAGGAGGTTAGCCAATGTGGTTGTTGTTCAAAAGAAAAATGGAAAGTGGAGGGTATGTGTCGATTTTACTGATTTAAACAAGGCATGTCCCAAGGATCCTTTCCCATTACCCCACATTGACTCCATGGTGGATGCTACCGTGGGTCATGAGTTGTTGACTTTTATGGATGCTTCATCTGGATTTCAACAAATTCAGATGGAACCATCTGATCAAGAGGATACAACCTTTATGACCCCAACTGGTATATATTGTTATATTGTTATGCCATTTGGACTAAGGAATGCAGGTGCCACTTATCAAAGGCTAGTCAATATGATGTTCAAGGAACAAATTGGACACACTATAGAAGTCTATATAGATGACATGGTGGTTAAGTCCAAGAAAGCTGAGGATCACCTTAGAGACTTGGAGGAAGCATTCGATATCCTTGATAAATTTAATATGAAACTAAATCCTTCCAATTGTCACTTTGGTGTTAAAGCAGGTAAATTCCTAAGCTATATGGTGACAAAAAGAGGCATTGAAGCAAGTCCAGAACAAATTAAGGCTATTGTGAATATCAAATCTCCTGCCAATGCCAAGGATGTGCAAAGGTTAACAGGGAGGATCACAGCCTTAAACAGGTTCATATCCAAGTCATCAGAAAAATGCAAAGAATTCTATGACATTTTGAGAAAGAACAAGAAATTTGAGTGGACTGAAAAGCATGAAAGTGCTCTCAAAACATCCCGTCTATTATGTTAGTAAGAGTTTGCTTGATGCGGAATCCAGGTATTCACATTTAGAGAAACTTATCCTTGCTTTGATTATGGCATCTACTAAATTAAGACATTATTTTGACACTCATGCCATTATTGTCAAGACTAATTTTCCAATTAAGAATGTTCTCAGGAAACCTGAAATGTCAGGAAGGATGGCCAAATGGGCAGTGAAGCTTAGTGCTTATGATATAAGATATAAACCAAGGACTGCCATCAAATCCCAAGCCTTAGCTGACTTTGTGGCTGATTTTAGTAGTGACTTGCAAAAGGAAGCTGAGTTAGAAGTCCAACAGCTGGAAGAAACTAAGGATCCTTGGATACTTTTCACTGATGGAGCTTCTAATGTCAAAGGAACAGGACTTGGAATACTACTAAAATCGCCACAGGGGGACATAATACCCCACTCCATAGCTTGTGAATTTCAAACTACTAATAATGAGGCTGAGTATGAAGCCTTGATAGTTGGTTTACAAATTGCCAAGCATATGAGGATCAGGTATCTTGAGGTACATGTAGATTCACTGTTAATTACTAATCACTTTAATGGATCCTATGCTGTTAAAGGTGAAAAGCTAATCAAATATTTAGAGATAGTCAAGGAATTGGCACTCTCTTTTGTTTCCTTTAGTTTGACACAGGTACCCAGGGAAGAAAATGTAGAAGCTGATGCATTGGCCAATGTAGGATCATCCTTGAAGATTCCAGAGGATATCAGGATCCCTATAATCCACATCCTAACTCCCGCTATTGAGGATCATGTAGCCATGGAGATAGGAGAGGATTCTGCAATCATCCCTAGTGATGATACACAATCTCATTCAGGATCATGGATCCTTCCAATCAAAAAATATATCCAACATGGAGAGATTCCTACAGGAGAAAACCCCAGGGCTTTCAAAATTAAGGTATCTCAATTTATAATATTGAATAACATGTTATATAAACGATCTCTTGCAGGACCATATCTAAGATGCATTGAGGATCCTGAAATCCAAAAAGTCCTAAAGGATTTTCATGAAGGAGATTGTGGAAACCACACTGGGGACAGGGCATTATTCTCAAGGATCCTGAGGACAGGATGCTATTGGCCTACTATGAAGAAGGATGCTGTGGATTATGCCAGAAAGTGTGATCCTTGTCAGAGACATAGTAATATCCTTCACCAACCAGCAGAGCTCTTACATCTGATATCCTCTTCTTGGCCATTTATGAGATGGGGAATGGATATAGTTGGTAAACTTCCTAAGGCACCTGGTGGAAAAGTATTCATGCTTACTATGACTGATTACATTTCCAAGTGGATAGAGGCTGAACCCTTTGCTCAAGTCAGAGAAAAGGAAGTTATATCCTTTATTAAAAGAAATATTATCACTAGATTTGGTATTCCTTCTGAAATTGTTTTTGATAACGGATCCCAATTTATTGGGAGTGGAACTACTAACTTTTGTGACAGATGGGGGATTAAGATGATGACATCAACACCAGTCCAACCACAAGCTAATGGTCAGGCAAAATCATCCAACAAGATCATCATCAACAATTTGAAGAAGAAGCTTGGATCCAAGAAAGGAAAGTGGGAAGAAGAACTACCTTATATATTATGGGCTGATAGGACAACTCCCAAGAATGCAACTGGTCAAACTCCATTTTCTTTGGTATTTGGAGCAGAATCAGTGATCACTACAGAAATGGTGGTTCCTACTGCAAAAACAAGCATCCGTGATCCTAAAGAGAATGCTGAAAACTTGGTTCAAGACTTGGATACTATAGAAGAACTCAGGGATTTGGCAAGGATAAGGATGGCTAGTTATCAACAAAGGATGGCTGGAGCCTATAATAAGAATGTCAGGATCAGGAAGTTCCAAGTTGGTGATATGGTATTAAGGAAAGCATTTCAGAATACCACAAATCCTGCTGATGGAAAATTGGCACCAAAGTGGGAAGGCCTCTACCTGATTGAAGCTGAGGCTGGAAAGGGGGCATATCGATTGCTAACAATGGAAGGTGATTTGCTACCAAGAGCTTGAAATGTTGTCTGTGACAACCCTCATAATTCCATGTATCCGTATGATTTATTAATGATAATTAAAGTGCTTGATGGCTGTGCTGAATCATTTAACTGCTTTCTGATTTCTGTGTTATACTTACATGTGCTTGTGAACATACTAGTAGTGTACGGAAAAGTCACTAAATAGTCCAGTATGCTTTCCTCAGTGTGAAAAATAAAAAAAATATCACTAAAAATATTATAAAAGACACCTTACGAATTAATTAAGCACTTTAACGGAACAACACCGAACCGAACAACCAAACATTACCCGGAACACTAAAATATTACCAGAAATATTGTTTCACTTTTTCTGAGCTAGTATTAGTTCCCGAACACTTAAACATACTACATAATTCATGTTACACACTAGACAAAACACTTACACTTAACCACCCTACTAAATCACCTAATTACCAATTAATTTACATTTAACCCCCCTCCCTTGTCTACGGCCCCAAAGGGGACCCCACACTCAAGATCCTTCATATATTCCTAAATCCCTTGCAAATCTCTTCTTGGACTTGGGAAAGATCTTGTTTGTACAAATTGAAACACATGGACCAAAGGGTATTAGTTGGTTGGTTATAAGAACTCACCATTTCATCATCTTCATCAAACTCAACCTCTCTCTTCCTCCCCTCATCAAGCTCGGCCGAAACACCCCCTTACACCACCACAAGTTTCAAGCATCCATCTTCCAATCCAAGTGTACTTCTAGGTGCTCCAAGGCGTTCAACGAAGCTCAGTGTGTTCGGAAGTTGAAGGACCACTCTCATCTTCTTTTATCCACCACATTTCTTCACTTGAACTCCCCTAGCCTTGAGCTAGTGGTAAGAACTTAGATCCTTGTATTTTCATGTTATTCAGAGTGGTTAATAGTTATTTGATGATGAGAATCCATGAACACTATAGGGTCATAAACAAAGTCTATCTTTTAAAGTAACATGATGATGAAATAAGATGAAAACATGATGTTAATATGAAGTTGTTTTGATTCTTGTTGATTACCTGATGATTTGCTTTTTAATATTGATGTTTGATGTCGTTGTGATCACTAAACATGTTAACGGAATCAATCGAACACAAGTTAGAAAGCTAAAAGCTGAAAACAACTTATGTCCAAGCTTTTACAGCCAACTTCAGTTGGCTGTAAACAGGTCAATATTTAACGAAAAACGGATTTTCTTGAGTCTATAATAGGCTATTTCAAAATACGGTTCTAATGGCACTGGAATCATAATTTTTGGACTTAGTTTACTATTTTTAAAGATCTGTTTTTGGACAGCAGCTCAAGCTGCATTTTTACTGCTGAAAATATGCGTTCTGTTTTCCATCATAACTTGAATTCTTTGTAGAGTTAGATCATGAAATTTGTACTGTAAATGACCACCGATGTATTTGTAATCCTCCCTCTGGAATTTCGTAAATTAGACTCTCGATAAATTTTAAATAAATTATTCCGTGGACTACAGATAGAAAAAGATGAATCTGATTGCAGTCCGGAAAATGAATTTTTATAAAATATTGGTAATGAATTAGATCCCGAGATTTTTGCACAATAATATTTGGATCGTTTAAGATATTCTGTAAAAATTTGGAAATTTTTGGAATAAGTTAACTACTTTATTAAAATGCCCGAAAACAGCCCAGTTTTGGACATTTAAGTTGAAATGACATAATTAGTAATTTGCGTGTCTAAATGTCGAGTATGTTATCTGAGAATGATCTAACATGTTATATGTCAATGAAAGTATGTGCAATATCGTATGCTTGTTCTTGAGTAGCTATAGGTGGAATGTTTATATGAGCGTGAACTATTAAAGTGAATGCATGTTATGTAGTAGATACGTGTATGAACTTTGTGCTCTATTTGAAACCACTAAATGACTAACTGGTAATCATATCAGGACGTGATTGACTGACCTTGACTGTTAGCTATATTTGAGAATCTAACCGAGCAAACCAAGGTGAGTTCACACTTTTCTACAAAGCATGGTAATTCCCGGTGTGAATGGGAATGGGGTCAGGAATAGGGATTCCCCGTCCTTGGGACGTGTTCAGGAATGAGAATTCCTCATCCTGTTGGGACGGAATTAGACTTATTGGACTAGAACTCTATCAGCGAAGTCCCTCTCTTTTATATCGACTTAATCGCCGAGGCTATGGCGAGCGGGTCATTAGTTAATAGTGCTATTAGGTTTAACAAACCTCACACCATGCCAGTTGGACGGGCGTGTACTAATGGACTATGGCACGTCGGTGATGATAGACACCGATGCTAGGGCACAGTTAATTTTCATTAGTAGTCGATATGATAAACGAGTCTGGTAGTTTAAATAATGGGGTAGCCCCCACGGCCGGAATGCCGGCCTGGATAGCCAGGGAAGGTGGACATGGGATGGTTAACTGTTAAACGTTTTCGAACTATGGGGTAACCCCCACGGCTGGATAGCTGATTAAGATTAAACTACGTTTTTGGAAACAACTCTAAAATGGACAACAAACCGTGAACTCACTCAACTTTGTTGTTGACTCATTATTACATGCTTTGCAGGTCGTTAGATGCTATGGAGCTTGCACATGGAGGTGGACGTTGTGGGATGCGAACTGTTATGTCTCGTACTTAATAAATAAACTTTATGATCTTATGAAACATATGAACTACGAACTTATGTTTTGGTTTAACATCTTATGCTTCCGCTGTTTAAATTGAACTTGGTTAACTTCCTCTTGGTCACCAATTGTATTGTAGTTAGTTTTATTTACTTAAATACGTTGTTCAATATGATTGGTGGCTCGATCCTGGTCATGTCACGCCTCCAAGCGGTGTTACTCCGCATGGTGGATTTTGGGGGTGTGACATTGTCCACTTGAAGAAATACTTCATGTGATAAGGATTCATGATCCTTAGCAATATTCATGATCCACATCCTTGAAGGAACCTTAGAGGATGGATAATCCTCATTTTGGTAATGATCTAATCTCGAACTATTTCATTCTTTAATTATCCTATATACAAGGAGAAGGATCCAGGATCCTTTATCCTCCTTTCACTTGATTCTGAGTTTTGCAGAAGGTTCATGTATCCTTAACGAAGAATTGAGTATCCACAGAAGTCTCCAGTTATTTGGGCTTGACCCCAGTTATTTGGGCATGTCCCCAGTATCGCCAGTAGCGCACGATGATCCTGGTACAGTTCATGGCAATGGGACCAGTACTCGCTTTAGGGGCTGACAATTTTATTGTACTGGCTATATCCGGGATCCTACGTATAATGGTAGACGTACCATACATCTGTTCCTAAGGTTTCTAACATTTTCACGTTAGCTAAGGTTTTGGCATCTTCATGTCACTAAGTTTGGATAGTCGCCAGTGAGGGCCATACTCCAGTTTACACAAGATCCTTTGGGCTTGACCCCAGTTTTTTGGGCTTGTCCCCAGTTTTTTGGGCTTGTCCCCAGTATATTGGGCTTGTCCACAGAATTGTTGGGCTTGTCCCCAGTTGCTAACCTTTCTCTTATATTGGCTTAGTCCCAAGTTATGTTCCATTTCAGGTTTTTGAAGTCAAACAGCTAAGGATCCTTGATCCTTACCTTTTACTAAGGTTTGTCTTTTGGTTATCCTGATTGTGAATGTTAAAGGTTTATGATCCTAACTTGGATTCTCAGGTATGATCATAGATCACTTTGATTTTATCCTTTATTTATATAAGTGACCCTTATCCTTTGATAACAGGATTTATGATCCTTAAACTATACTACTTTTTTGAATTTATCGATAGTAGGATATTTGATCCTTGATCATATCCTAAAACTTTTTGACATTATTTATTAAACCTTTATTCTTTACTTATGAATTCAAAGAAGGTATATAACAATAGTTGAAAATTGAAGAATTCACAAGAAGAACAACACAAGAAATTGCCAAAAGATAAAAGTTTTATTTATTCACAAAATGTTAAACCCTTAAAGGTTGTCAAAATTGCCAACCCAAGCTTCTACCAGCAATACGTGGCCTGTCCACTTAGGTTGGCAAAGGGTGTTCATTGTTAACAGGTATTAAAAGTGCAGGAAATAAAAGATGGCAGGATAACAAGTGGTTTCATCCCCCAAACAGAGGATCCCTCCACCACCTATTATCCTACCTATTGTTCAAAGGATCCTTTATCCTCAATCCTAATAGCTATTTGTTTAGTTATTACAGACCATCATTGTTTGAAATAAAAACATCATAACCAAAAAACTACCAAATCCTAAAAAATGGGCTCCGGCCGCGTCTAGAAATGCCCATCATCGCCCATTTTTGCAGCTCACACCTTGGCTGCATCACCACCAGCATCGTCACCACCAGCTTGATCTGTTCTGCTGCCACTTGCCTCAATCGCCAAGACCTCTGTAGCCTCCTCCTCATCTTCTAGCTCAGCCAACTTCGCCTTCCAGCCCTCCTTGTCCCAAGTGGTCCTGTCAAAGTCAGGATCCTCAGCCTCCTGGGCCATTTGCACCTTGATCTTGTACATGGTGATGGCAGCAGAGACTTTAGCATCCTCCAGCAGCTCATGCTTCTCATGATCAGCGTTTATCTGGGCCATGACCACCTGCTGCTTTGCCAGGGCGAGATCTTTCTCGAGGGAGGAAATGGTTTGATCCTTGGCTAGGAAGATCTTTTGGAACTCCAGATGCTTCTTGTTAGGGGAGGATTTTTCAATGATTAGTGATCCTCATTTACTGTTGGGTTTAGTGATCCTCAACTCTGTCTGGATTAGTGATCCTCAGAAAGTATTGTAGGATCAGGATCATGGATCATCATCAGGATCCTTATACTAACGATTATCTCCTTTGAATATGAAGTTGTTTTGCAGTAGTACGAACTTGGACTTGGTCTTGGCGATATTCCTGGAGCATATTCCATATTTATTCCGCACGTGCATGGCTGAAATGGACGTTATGGAGGTCGTGGAGGACTTGCACAAAATACAGACAGTTTGTTAGCTTAGATATTTTCCATTTTTTAAAGGGATAGCGAGCTAAATTAGAACACTTGGCTATTTTTAGCTTAACACACACACTCGCAACTGCTCTCACCAGCTCTTGACAATTCACTTGGCGATTACACACTTTTTGGCACATTACACTATAGTGATCCTTGTAACTAGCTCGCTATCATCTGAAGTTGTAATACATTTCTTGTTTAATCTGAATTGGTGATCGGTAGTTTCCATCACCCGAGGTTTTTTATGCCGGAGATCATTCATCGATCAAGGGCCTTTTCCTCGTATAAATCTTTGTGTCACTTGTTCATTACATTTCTGAGTGATCCTTCACATTGTTCATTGATTCAAGCATCACACCTCACAACAGAAAGTTTGGTTGCATTATCATTGCTTGATTTTTGACCAAAACAGTTTGGCGCCCACCGTGGGGCGATTGGTGCTTCGTTCTTGAGAAATTATTATTCTGGTGATCATTTCGGTTCGTTACAATCAAGCAAATGGCTTCCTCAGTAAAGAACACATCAAGCTCTATGTCGGCAATCAGTTCTTCACAAGGCGTTCCTTCTTTGGCTCCACCACCTTCTGGATCCCAGAAGAATGCTGAAAATGCTGCGAACAGACAAACCCCCATTTTCCAAAAACCACCAACTTCTTCTGTTTCCACTAATCCTACTACTAATGATCTTTTTAATCTGATTTTGTAGATGAGGGATCGCATGCAAGAGTAGGACAAAACCAATGAACGGATCCTCCAAGAGATTGGTGATATCAAGAAACAGAAGAAATCAGTGGAGGATCACTCTCCTCTGATGCCAAGGTCATTGAATTTTGACACTCCAGTTGTTACTACCCTACAATCGGCAGTTCCGGGCATCCAGTATCAAAGTGGTCCATCAGAAAGGCGTTATGGAACAGCAACTATGAGTCAGGCATTTGGCTCTCACTTCCAACCTCAAGGATCCTGCTCTCAGCCATCGGGATCCTCTTTTCAGCATCAGGGATCCTTCATCAGCTCAAGAGGATATTTAGGAATGCACCCGGTCCAAGGATCCTTCCCGGTCCAAGGATCCTCCCAGGTCCAAGGATCCTCCCAGGTCCAAGGATCCTCCCAGGTCCAAGGATCCTCCCAGGTCCAAGGATCCTTTATGAATCCAGGGTCCTTTCAGGTTCAAGGATCATCTCAGCCTCAAGGATCCAACATCTTTCAGGATCAAGGATTCCCAAGAAGTATGCAGCCCCCAAGCTCGGATGTTCAACAAGGAGACTTCATACCAATGCAAACCATTGCTTCCTCTAGTCCTTCAATCATACCAGAGTCTCGTCAATATGGATTCACATTTGGAATTCCAAACACGAATCCTGTGGGAGGTAACACTTTTAATAATTCTTTTAACACTAACCATGGCTCAATGCAGGATACAGGTATCAATCAGGCTATGGCTAGGGAATTATAGAAGCCTAAGGATATGATATCCAGTGTACCAGGAGTGGTTAAACCCATTCCTGAAATTGCAGATGGTAGCCATAGGATATCTCGTTTTGCACCACCCTTATGAGATGCTGAGATACCCAAAAGGTTCCAGATACCATCTATGAAGCTGTATGATGGTTCAGCTGATCCAGAAGAGCATGTAGCTCAATATAGGGAGAGGATGGAGATCAATCCAATTCCTGAGAGGTTAAAAGAAGTATGTCTATGCAAGGGATTTGGATCCACACTCACAGGATCTGCTCTTAAATGGCTGCTAAGTCTTCCCCCTTACTCTATTACTTCATTTGCTAATCTAGTTAATTTGTTTAATAGTCAATTCTCTTGTAGTAGAAAGTTTGAACGATTAACTAGTGATCTATATAGGGTAACACAAGGTCAAAATGAATCACTTAGAGATTACATCACTAAGTTTAGTAAAGTATCCTTAGATATCCCTAACCTAGATATAGCTACGGCTGTAGAAGCCTTCAAAATGGGATTGCTTAGGGATTCATTGTTCTATGATGATCTTGTTATGACCCCATGCAGGAATCTTGATGAAGTAAGAACCAGGGCCCTTAGGTTCATCCGTCTAGAGGATGACAAAAGGATCCAGGAGAGATTGACAGGATCCTCAAAACAGGAAAAGCAAGGATCCTACTTCAGGAACAACAAATCAAAATCCTATAACAAATCTGATAACCAGAACGTGCATGCAGTGGAACAAGAAGAGGATGATGAGGATTATCCTCCTATTTCTGAATACTGTTTTTCTGTTCATAACAATGAACTAATCCTTGCAATGCAGAATCTAGGTGAGAAAGCGAGGTGGCCGAGAAAAAAAGTGATAAACCAGCTGCTACAAAGGATAAGTCCAAGTGGTGTGCATATCATGAGGATTTCGGGCATCTCACTGAAGAGTGCATTGCACTTAGAAAGGAAATTGGTTACTTGTTGAGCAAGGGGCATTTGAAAGAGCTTTTGGGATGAAAGAAGTCAAGGATCCAGGATCCTGAAAGGATCCCGGAAAAGGCTCCTGCTCCTCCAGCAGATGCACAAGTTATAAACTTCATATCCGGTGGATCAGACATTTGTGGTACTTCCTTTTCAGCAGCAAAAAGACATTCTAAGGAAACCAAGATGGATAATGGAGACAGACCCGTCCAGACCTCCGTTGTTACCCAGGATAAAGTCATAACCTTTGATGTAGATGATCGTGTTGATGTCCAGGATCCTCATCATGATGGTCTTGTAATTACATTGTTTATTTCTAACCACTTTGTTCGCAGGCTCCTTATCGATGGAGGAAGCTCTGTGAACATCATTCAGCTTGATGTCCTCAAGAAAATGTTTATCTCGGAGTATGATATTGTCCCAAGATCCTCAGTACTTGTGGGATTCAGTGGAGAAACTAAGAATACATTGGGGGACATCAAACTCCCAATCTATATTGAAGGATTGCATTCTTATCAAAAATTTTGTGTTATAGATTGCTTATCTTGTTGCAACGTTATCCTTGGCAGGCCATGGATACATGATATGAAGGCAGTTCCATCCACCTATCATCAGTGTGTAAAGCTTCCAAGTCCATGGGGAGTGGTGAAAATTAAGAGTGATCAACAAGAGGCTAAGAATTGTTATACGTCATCAATGAAGCCAGCCTCAAGACCAAGGGAGCAATAGCAATTAAAGTATCCTTCAAGAGATGTCTTGGAGGCAAGAGAGCAGGATGTAAAAGAAATCCTCATGGATCCTCATGATCCTAAATCCATAGTCTTCATATGATCAGGGATCCTTAGCAACATTGAGCAGGATCTAGTATCCTTCCTTAAGAGGAGGAAATCCACCTTTGCCTGGAAACTTGAAGACATGACAGGTATATCTAAGGATATAATTACTCATAAGCTTGGCATTGACAGGTCATTCAAGCCTATACATCAAAAGAGGAGGAAGTTTGTACCTGAAAGGAATGCTATTATCCAGGAAGAAGTAGATAAACTACTTCGGGCAGGTATGATAAGAGAGGTTAAGTATCCAAGATGGTTAGCCAATGTGGTTGTTGTTCAAAAGAAAAATGGAAAGTGGAGGGTATGTGTCGATTTTACTGATTTAAACAAGGCATATCCCAAGGATACTTTCCCATTACCCCACATTGACTCCATGGTGGATGCTACCGCGGGTCATGAGTTGTTGACTTTTATGGATGCTTCATCTGGATTTCAACAAATTCAGATGGAACCATCTGATCAAGAGGATACAGCCTTTATGACCCCAACTGGTATATATTGTTATATTGTTATGCCATTTGGACTAAGGAATGCAGGTGCTACTTATCAAAGGCTAGTCAATATGATGTTCAAGGAACAAATTGGACACACTATGGAAGTCTATATTGATGACATGGTGGTTAAGTCCAAGAAAGCTGAGGATCACCTTAAAGACTTGGAGGAAGCATTCAATATCCTTGATAAATTTAATATGAAACTAAATCCTTCCAAGTGTCATTTTAGTGTTAAGGCAGGTAAATTCTTAGGCTATATGGTGACTAAGAGGGGCATTGAAGCAAGTCCAGAGCAAATCAAGGCTATTGTGAATATCAAATCTCCTGACAATGCTAAGGATGTGCAAAGATTGACAGGCAGAATCGCAGCCTTGAACAGGTTCATATCCAAATCCTCAGAAAAGTGCAAGGAATTCTATGACATCCTGAGGAAGAACAAGAAATTTGAATGGACTGAGAAGCATGAAAGTGCCCTCAAAGCTCTTAAGGATTACCTATCCTCAGCCCCGGCCTTGATGAAACCAGAAAAGGGGATATATTATCCTTATACTTAGCAGTATCCTCAAAAGCAGTAAGCGTTGTCCTTGTTAAGGATCACCAAGGTACACAACATCCTGTTTATTATGTAAGTAAGAGTTTACTTGATGCTGAATCCAGGTATTCACACTTAGAGAAAGTTATCCTTGCATTAATTATGACATCTACTAAATTAAGACATTATTTTGAGACTCATGCCATTATTGTTAAGACTAATTTTCCAATTAAGAATGTTCTCAGGAAACCTGAAATGTCAGGAAGGATGGCTAAGTGGGCAGTGAAGCTTAGTGCTTATGATATAAGATATGAGCCTAGAACTGCCATTAAATCCCAAGCCTTAGCTGACTTTTGGCAGATTTCAGTAGTGACTTGCATAAGGAAGCTGAGTTAGAAGTCCAACAACTTGAAGAAACTAAGGATCCTTGGATACTCTTCACTGATGGTGCTTCTAATGTCAAAGGAACAGGACTTGGAATACTACTAAAATCGCCACAGGGGGACATAATACCCCACTCCATAGCTTGTGAATTTCAAACTACCAACAATGAGGCTGAGTATGAAGCCTTGATAGCTGGTTTGCAAATTGCTAAGCATACGAGGATCAGGTATCTTGAGCTACATGTAGATTCATTATTAATCACTAATCACTTTAATGGATCCTATGCTGTTAAAGGTGAAAAGCTAATCAAATATTTAGAGATAGTCAAAGAATTGGCACTCTCTTTTGTTTCCTTTAGCTTGACACAGGTACCAAGGGAAGAGAATGCAGAGGCTGATGCATTAGCCAATTTAGGATCATCCTTGAAGATCCCGGAGGATATCAAGATCCCCACTATCCATATCCTGAACCCTGCTATCGAGGATCATGTAGCTATGGAGATAGGAGAGGATTCTGCAATCATCCCAAGTGATGATACTCAATCTCATTCAGGATCATGGATCTTCCCAATCATGAGATACATACAACATGGAGAGATTCCTACAGGAGAAAACCCTAGGGCTTTCAAAATCAAGTTGCTAAGCTCCCTAAGGCACCTGGTGGAAAAGTATTTATGCTTGCTATGACTGATTACTTCTCCAAGTGGATAGAGGCTGAAGCCTTTGCTCAAGTCAGAGAAAAGGAAGTGATATCCTTTATTAAGAGAAACATAATTACTAGATTTGGTATCCCTTCTGAAATTGTTTGTGATAATGGATCCCAGTTTATTGGGAATAGAACTACTAACTTTTGTGACAACTAGGGGATTAAGATGATGACATCAACACCAGTCCACCCACAAGCTAATGGTCAGGCAGAATCATCCAACAAGATCATCATCAATAATTTGAAGAAAAAGCTTGGATCCAAGAAAGGAAAGTGGGCAGAAGAACTACCTTATGTACTTTGGGCTGATATGACAACTCCCAAGAATGCTACTGGCCAAACTCCATTCTCTTTGGTATTTGGGGCAGAATCAGTGATCCCTACAGAGATGGTGGTTCCTAATGCAAGAACAAGCATCCGTGATCCTGAAGAAAATGCTGAAAACTTGGTTCAAGACTTGGATACTATAGAAGAACTCAGGGATTTGGCAAGGATAAGGATGGCCAGTTATCAACAAAGGATGGCTGGAGCCTACAACAAAAATGTCAGGATCACGGAATTCCAAGTTGGAGATATGGTGTTAAGGAAAGCATTTCAGAATACCACCAATCCTGCTGATGGAAAGTTGGCACCAAAGTGGGAAGGCCCTTACTTGATCGAAGCTGAGGCAGGAAAGGGGGCATATCGACTGCTAACAATGGAAGGTGACTTGCTACCAAGAGCTTGGAATGCTGTCCACTTAAATAAATACTTCATGTAACGAGGATCAATGATCCTTATCTGACAAGTATCCTTGAAGGATTCTTACAGGACCGATGATCCTCATTTTGGTAATGATCTAATCTCAAACTATTTCATTCATTAATTATCTTATATAAGGATAAGGATCATGCATCTATTATCCTCCTTTCACTTGATTCTGAGTTTTGAAGGTTCAAGTATCCTTAACAAAGGATTGAGTATCCACAGAAGTATCCAGTTATTTGGGCTTGACCCCAGTTATTTGGGCTTAACCCCAGTTATTTGTGCTTGACCCCAGTTATTTGGGCTTGACCCCAGTTATTTGGGCTAGTCCCCAGTTTGGGCATGTCCCTTGTTTCGCCAGTAGCGCACGATGATCCTGGTATAGTTCATGGCAATGGGACCAGTACTCGCTTTAGGGGCTGACAATTTCATTGTACTGGCTATATTCAGGATCCTACGTATAATGGTAGACGTACCATACATCCGTTCTTAAGGTTTCTAACGTTTTCACGTTAGCTAAGGTTTTGGCATTTTCATGTCACTAAGTTTGGATAGTCGCCAGTGAGGGCCATACTCCAGTTTACACACGATCCTTTGGGCCTGTCCCCAGTTATCCTTTGGGCTTGTCCCCAGTTATCATTTGGGCTTGTCCCCAGTTGCTAACTTTCATCTTATATTGGCTTAGTTCCAAGTTGTATCCTATTTCAGGTTTTTGAAGCTAAACGACCAAGGATCCTTGATCAATTCCTTCATGTTCAATGATCCTTTCAAGGGTATATAAGACCCTCCAGATCATTGGCATCGCTTGAATGTAGGAGATGCCGGTAAGAGAGAAGAAGGATTGGGTGAAATCCGGAAAAGGATACGAGTATCCTATTGTAAATGGTGTGACCGGAAAGGCTACCCAAGTTTCAGAAATATAGTCACTTAGAACGGTGGGGTCAAATGGTTTGAAAACGGTGTTCGCTGGGAAACAATGGCGGATTCTGTCTATCTGTGGATCGGTGAGGCAGCATCTTTCTTTTGCAGAATCTTTGATGATCCCTTGGGATGTCAAGGGACTGTCCTTACGGTGATCCTTAGCCGGAAAAGATCTCAACATCATCTTGATCGCAGATAAAGATGAGGAAAGAAGGAACAGAGAAACAAGATGAAGAGAGAAAGGAGAGAGAATTACCTGATCGGATCTTCGAATGAGGATTTAAAGGAGGAAACGCACGAATTTAAATGCCCTCTAACCCTTATCTCTAACTTCAATTTATAATGATGATCTTGCAGGGTAGTCACTTCAGCGACGTTAGGATGGCAACGGATAGTTCGATTACAACGGCTATATATCCGTTAGTTGGTTACGGATAAGAACAAGAAAATATAACTCGTTTATTTACAAATTACTCCTTATATTTTGGGGGCAATTGTTAGGGGAGGATTTTTCAATGATCAGTGATCCTCATTTACTTTTGGGTTTAGTGATCCTCAACTCTGTCTGGATTAGTGATCCTCAGAAAGTATTGTAGGATCAGGATCATGGATCATCATCAGGATCCTTATACTAACGATTGTCTGCTTTGAATATGAAGTTGTTTTGCAGGAGTACGAGCTTGGACTTGGTCTTGGCGATATTCCTGGAGCATATTCCATATTTATTCCGCACGTGCATGGCTGAAATGGACGTTATGGAGGTCGTGGAGTAGTTGCACAAAATGTGGAAAATTTGTTAGCTTAGATATTTTCCATTTTTTAAAGGGGATAGTGAGCTAAATTAGAACACTTGGCTATTTTTAGCTTAACACACACACTCGCAACTGCTCTCACCAGCTCTTGGCAATTCACTTGGTGATTACACACTTTTTGGCACATTAAACTATAGTGATCCTTGTAACTAGCTCGCTATCATCCGAAGTTGTAATACATTTCTTGCTTAATATGAGTTGGTGATCGGTAGTTTCCATCACCCGAGGTTTTTATGCCGGAGATCATTCATTGATCAAGGGCTTTTTCCTCGTATAAATCTTTGTGTCATTTGTTCATTACATTTCTGAGTGATCCTTCACATTGTTCATTGATTCAAGCATCACACCTCACAACATAAATTTTGGTTGCATTATCATTGCTTGATTTTTGACCAAAACACTTCTGTTCAGCCTCTTCAACGTATGCATCAAAGAGCATTTCGATCTCGGTGAATTTCTGCAAAAAGACAAGGTAAAGTTCAGGATCCGTGATCCTCAAGTGGGCAGGATAATCAAGCAGAATCAGTGATCCTTACATCAGCAAAGTATTCTTGGAACTGGTGGCGGATAAGAGGCAAGCCTTCAAGATTGTCAGCTTCAGTGGCCTTCCTTTTCTTTCCCCCCTTGGAGGTGACAGGCTTGGGGACTAGAGTACTTGGGCTAGCAGCAGTTTTCTTCTTCCCGAAACGGGGAGCTACAGTGCTGAGATCACTGACACTGAAGCGGGTGGCCGACCTTGAGGATTTTCCAGCACCTATCAATCCAAAACAACAGATAAGTATTCTTGTTTTATTTTCATTTCAACATTTAATCATATACAAACTCGGATACTTACTTGACATTTTGACAGAGCCTGAGGATACTTCTTGAGAATCCTTGGTGTTTGCTTGAAATGATCTTGCTGCAGGATCAAGATTCCAGAAAGCGGTGATCCTCTCTTTCATTGCGGGCGATGGAATGATATGAGAAACAAAGATAGCTGCAAAGTAGAAACAAAAGGGGGTCAGTTATCCTCACAAGAACTGGGTTATCCTATGATCCTTCTATAAGGATCCTCTATCCTACCATGAGTGGTCCACTTTAAGGGGAGATCCTTCCCATCCGGGATAGAATCCCTCCTAACGAAGAAAAAACGCTTCTTCCAGTTGGTGTCATTTTTGGAGGTCTTGAGGATTGGGTGTTCTTCACCGGGTTTGTGTTTGAATAAAAAGCGGTGTGAACCATGGCTCACAAGGTTGTATAGTTCGGCCAATTCTGACATTCCCAACTCTATATCCACCTGCTCAATGATTCTTTCAAGGGTATATAAAACTCTCCACATCATAGGCATTGCCTGAACATAGGATATGCTGGTAAGGGAGAAGAAAGACTGGGTAAAAGCAAGGAAAGGATATGAGTATCCTATCAGAAATGGGGTGGCCGAAAAAGCAACCCAAGTTGCAGAAACGAAGTCACTCAAGGCGGTAGGGTCAAAAGGTTTAAAGACAGAGTCTGCCGGAAAGCAATGGCGAATCCTGTCGATATCAGGATAAGTGAAGCAGCAACGTTCCTTCGGAGAATCTTTGATGATCCCTTGGCTCTTCAAAGGACTATCTTTCTGGTGATCCTTGGCAGGGGATGATCGTAACTTCATCGTGATTCAAGGGTTTCGAAGAAGAACAAGGTAAGAAGGTGAAGAGAGAAAGGAGAAAGAGAAGTACCTGCTTGATCTTCAAATGAGGATTTAAAGGGAGTATTGCTCGAATTTAAATGCACATTAGTCCTTATCTCTAACCTATATATAATGATGATTCAGCAGGGATGTCGCTTCAATGACGTATGATCGGTAACGGCTAGTTAGATTCTAACGGCTATATATCTGTTAGTTAGTTGCAGATGAGATCAAAAAATATAACTCGCTAATTTACACTTTACTCCTTATATTTTGAGGGCAATTGTTAGGGGAGGATTTTCCAATCCTAAGGATCATGGATCCTCAAGTACTGCCAGGATCATGGATCCTTAATTCTGTTTGAATTTAGGATCCTCAGAATGTGTTGCAAGTTTAAGGATTCAGGATCCTCATTGTTATCCTTACACTAACGGTTGTCTACCTTGTATGTAAGCTCATTTTCCAGGAGTACGTGCATGGACTTGGTCTTGCCGATATTCGTGGAGCATATTCCGTTAATATTCCGCACGTGTTTGGCTCTTGTGAATGTTATGGAGATCGTGGGGAGCTTGCACAATTAGCGGATAGTTTATTAGTTTAGTTATTTCTAATTTTAAAAAGGGGATAACAAGCTTGTGTTAGAACACTTGGCTAATTTAGCAAAAACACACACACTCGAACAGCTCTCGGCAGTTTACTTGGCGATTTCATACACTTTAACACTTTTGCACACTAGTGATCCTTGTAACAAGCTTGTTATCATCCCGAGTTGTAACCATTTTTCTGTTTCATCTTAGTTGGTGATCGGTAGTTTCCATCACCCGAGGTTTTTTATGCCGGAGATCAACTCTTGATCAAGGGCTTTTTCCTCGTATAAATCCTTGTGTCACCTCTTTATTTGATTTGCAAATTGTTCATACAATTGTTCATAGATTCAAGCATCACACCTCACAACAAAAGATTTGGTTGCATTATCCTTGCTTGATTTTTGACCAAAATAGTGCCCATACTCACCGCACTCGAAACATGATCTCCGCTCAACAAACCTCGGAGTATCATACCTATAAGAGCTTGATGATGAACTTCGTGATCTTGAGGTACTTGGTCCTACATCACAACCGTTTGTGTGTTGTGTGTAATTGTTTTGACTGTTTCTTTTCAAAATTTTAACTTGTTTAACAAAATCCATTTTGGATTTGTTTTCGAAAGTTTCAATTTTATCGTTCCCTCAGGATTTCACGAAGTTCACCTTTTTGTTCTTCCTCTGCTTTTGTTCCTTCCGACCTTGAGTCGTTGATTTACCTTTTTGTTTGGTATGATTTTGCTGCTTTTTGACTGTTGGCAATCTTTGATTTCCATATTGTTTTCGAACTTCAGCTTTTGGAATCGGAGGGCACTATGTTACCACAACATGTGAACCCGACTTTCCCAAAAACCTACTTGTCGAATCTTCAAAAACTTTACTGATTAAAGATTGATTTACATTCTTAATCGGAAAATCTTTGTCATAATAGATTTTATCATCACCAACATGAGTGTACAGCAAATTCACACTCTCAGATTCTTGCGAGGAAGTGGACTCGACCAGAACAGTCTTAGCAGGTTTTGCGGGAGGATCACATAGAATATGATTCTCAAGAGGTATGTCCTCTTCTTTGATTACCGCATTAGACTGTGCTAAGTCAGTATCATCGGATTCATCATCTGAAGAATCAGCATCCTCAACAATGACTGGAAGATCCTGATTTTGTTCAGCAGTTGACACACTTGTAACTGTTGAAACATCCGAATCTGATGATACTTCATTTTTGTATCCAAGTCCGGTTGCAAATTCCTCAATGTCTAAAGGAACAGATTGCTCAAAATAAGTTATATTCTCCTCATCAGGCATTGCGTCATAATTGTGTCTAACCGGTGGTGGAAATTTTTGTATCCAATGCACGTGACATCCTTTTTCTCTTTCTGAACATCGATGATGTGATCCAACACATAACTAGAGCTTAAATAACTATTTAGCTTAAGCTGGATCGCCTCACTTTCAGACTTAACACAGGCTAACTCTTTTTGTATGACTTCGAGACGATTGATATAACAGTTTAAGTCAGTTTGTTTTCTTGAAACCATTTTTGTTAGCTGGGTTTTATCTTTTCTTAAATTTTCAATCACCATTTTTAATTCTTTTTCATGGTTTTCATGAAACATGTTAGCCTCTTTGCATTTCGAAAGATCCACAATCAAACCTTGATTGTGGATAAATGTCACATCATACTTGCTTTGCAAATCATCATATTTGCTTTGCAAATCAGACAAATTAGCACTTAATTTATCACAACTATCACACCTGTCACAACTATCTGATTTTGATTCATCGACACGTACCTGACTGGAATCACTCTCAGATGTTGACCTATCTGCATCAGAATCAACAACCTCCCTTGAAGATTCACATTCAGATCCATCCTCGCTTGAACTTGAAGTTGTAACATCTTCAACTGAAGTTGAAACGTCTTCAACTGAACTACTGTCATGTTCAGAACTATCATTATTTCCCGAGCACTCACCATCGCTGGCATCTTTGACAATTTTGGCATAAAACACCGTTTTTGTTTGACCATTGAAGTTTGGATCAAGAAATGATGGTACTACAGTAGACCTATAGCTTTACTATGAGGTAACTGGTGGTAGTGGATTTCCATACAAATCGGTGTTTGAGACACAGGTTACTGGTAGCTAAGCAACTGGTACTAGATCACCATACATATTTCTAGCCATTTTCGGTTCACTTAGATTTTGGTTAGTAACCGATGCCCACTGCTCTGCTATAATTGAACTTGCTTTGGATGAACCCCACCACTCTGAATTCATGATGAAATGAAAATATGAAACTTAACACCAAACGAGAACCTTCTGAGATACGCAAGCCCAAACCACAAAAAATGGATGAAACACCAAATAGAAGCCCACGAAAAATTGGTTGAATTTCGCGAAGTCCAAGATGTGAGGAGTTCGGCCCAAAGTTTTGTCACTTTTATATTTATAAAGCCCAATGACAAGAGAAGTTCACAGTGATGGTTTTGTTAAAAAAAATCTAAGTCCACGAACTTTAGTCTTCCATGAAGGAGACCCAAAACCAAGAAAAGAAATTCAGCCCAATATAATAAAAGGTTTAGACTAAAGCCCACCACATTTAACCAATGAATTATTTGATGTTTCCTTTACAACTGTTCGTTGACTAAAATGCATAAACAAAAAGATATTTTCAAATCAATTTTAATATTATCTTTCTGACACACGGAACTTCTTTTGTCAAAGACACCTTACCAAAAGCACTGTATTCACCTACCCTTCATCATGCTTTGTGCCAAAAAAAATTTAAACAAATATATTTTATCCTTCTTCAATAATTCACCCAAACACATAAAGCAGATTCAAATCAAAACCCAGAATATATGAAGAAACTGATGAACATATGAAGAACACCAAGAACTCCGGTGAAATATATGATGATTCCGGTGAAACTTATGAGTTTTCCGGTGACCGGAGAAATTTTTCGAAACACATTTTGCTTGAAACTTCACTAAAAACCAAATATTAACATGTGTACATGAAGTTTAACATGGTTTTTATAAGAACTAACAGAAAAATATCATGAATTTCAAAGTTTTAAACTGAAAGACTTCAAGAAACAAACTTTGATAACTCGACACACGGCTCGGTTTTAACAAGGAAGATAGCCAAGGCTCTGATACCACTTGTAGGTCCAACTAGCGGAGGATCTAGTCGCCTAATCCTTGTATACGAACAGACCGGGTTGTGCGGAATCCAACCGGGAAAGCAAACCGAGATATAGAACACGAACACAAATATTCAATGTTTAACACACACTTGTATATATGAGAAGAGTTCAGGTACAAGATTACACAATATACGGTTCACACACACTAAAACTCTCTCATAGTTCTCTCGGTTGTCTCTGTGTTGTGCTCGTGTCCCTTGTTTCTGTCTTCAGACCACTGCTGTTTATATAAGCAGCAAGGTCGATGAAACATCAGCAGGTCGACGAAACTTGCTGAGGTCGACGAAAGTTCCATTGGAGCCGAGGAAACATATTCATTACCCGACGAAAGGTCACAGCCGATGAAACATCAATGGTGAAACATCAAGAGTGACGAAACATGCAGGAGTTTCGTCACACCCTTATGTTCGACGAAACTTGTCTTGCTTCAACAAAGGTTTCGTCAACAGCACCATGTTTCGTCATGCAGACTGGACTGGACTTTCCTCATGTAGGGGATCAAGTGAAGTTTCGTCAACAGCAAGCAATTGTGATGTTTCGTCATCAGCAGGGTTCGTCGATGGAGAGTATTAGGCCCAATAGAAAAAGATGTACTAGCCCAAATAAACATGATAATCTACGTTATCTTTTCATGCATTAAGCTGGAATATAGTCTTTCATGAAGGTGACATCATGATTTGTCATCATGATGTCATCATCCTTCCAACGGATCGCTCGCGGCTTTCGTGCTTCGTGTGTCGATCTCGAACCAAACCTAACCGAGTCGAACCGAACCGAGTCGCGTCCACATAAGATGTATCAACAATATGCTTTGCCAGTAATCTGACATGTTTTATAATGTCAAATAGAAATCAAAAGTATGAATTTGGTTATTATAAAAGGAAAAAATAAAGAAAAACAAGAAGCTGAAACAGAATCACAAAAAAGGTTCTTTACTGAAATTTGTAACAACCATGAAAGATAGCAAACCTCTAAACTTAGACAAACTTATACATGTACTTGATGAAGTTAATAATGATGAACTTATAAATTGTGATGAACCTATAAATGTAGATGAACATATAAATAGTGATAAACCTATAAATGTAGATGAACATATTAATATCAATTAACCTATAAATATTGTGAAACATATTAGTTGTTCTTGTTGAAGAAATTAGAAATATAGGACTCTATATAAACAATGTTTGATAACAAGGTTATGACAATGGATTAGATATGAAAGTAAAACAATAGGGTGTGCAATTAAATAGCATTTTGTGGTTTTTTTAAATTGAGAAGATGGAAGCTATAAACGTCAAAGAAATGGTTATAAAGATTATCGAAGAACCTGACTTTTGTGAATATATATATATATATATGTGTGTGTGTGTGTGTGTGTGTGTGTGTGTGTGTGTGTGTGTGTGATTAATGAAGATTAAGGGAAAACTCCTACGAGTTGTGAGAAGATCGAGAGTCAGTGTCGTCTGAGTCGGATGAGATGTCCACCACTGAAACTACTGGAGATGCAACCTCCAGAATGGCAAGGTCAAAGACCTCTCCATCACCGAGGTCCTCGTCGGGGTGGTCTACTTGAAATACTGGAATCTCGTCGTCGTCTAGGTCTACAACAAATGGCCAATCCTCCAGAGGGTTCAAAGTGAGTGGGATAGCAAGAATGAATATAGGCTCAACAATGTGCTCACCATCGGGGTGTCTGATGATAAGCTGGTCGTGTATAGGTAGGGGCAGGGCAAGAACGTCATCCTCCAGAGGGATGTCATCGTCAGCAAAGTCAGGTAAGGCAAAGGGCTGGAAGTCGTCTAGATCATCATCGTCGGACATGAAGTCAGGATCCTCATCAGGATCCGAGTTGGTATCGAAGGTGAAAACCTACTCAACGGGTTCTATCTCATCGTCGGAGACGAGCTCCATGGGATCATGCTCGTCCGATAAGCCACTGTTCTTTGATGAAGACATGCGAACCTGTAACAAAAAAGTTATGACATTTGTATATATTCTAATTATTTTTTCTTAATGTATATATAGTTACACACAATAATGCAAGTAGCCCCTAGTTGAACATACGTGCTACTTTTTGTATAACCTAAGTCACGTAGTTGTCCTCGCTTTATTTTTGGTAAAATGAGTTTTTATAGTGGACTTTGCGAAATGTTTTATACAATGAAAATCTCTTTTTTTGTAAAAATTGTTTTCATGGGAGGATGTAACACCCTAACACGTTTTTACCGAAAACGTCGCATCAGAAATATAAAGCATAAAAAATTTCTTTCTTCTATTGTTCTAGCGTACTTTAAAACATTTAAATGTACTTTCTTAAACTAAGTAGATCATTCATTCTAGATTAAGATGACTATGTTAACATATGAATACAACTACGTGACCACTTCTCCGTATAATCCATGATCTTCAACTCGATATTTGTCCACTTTCTCCTATGATGATGATGATGATCTGACTAACCTGCGGTCATCGTATACATAACCAACACGTTAGTAAAGGTGACATCATACATAATTATTTGAATATGCAAATAATCAATAACTACATAGTAATCTAACTATCTTTACTACACCATAAGCATATCCTTTCAAACTTGTTCATTACACCGAACCTCGCACTTTCGAAGGCCTAACGCTTGCATACGTGTCTCATTCTCATTAGCAATAAGGTTAGCAAGACAACATCTCAACGTACTGAAAACCTACAACTTCTCTTAAGCACATAGCATTGATCTACATTCCAAAAGTTACAACCCGTGATTATACTTGCATGTATCCATATACATACCTATCGCATACAAACATCCCACATACAAATACGCATAACATGTGCTCATCAAGAGTATATAATTAATACATACATGTAAGTCATGTTCATTTGTTCACATTCAATTATCATACTTAAATCACATACATCACAATTCATCAATAATTACCCGTGTAAATAAGTTAATCTTTGCATTCCGACGTCAATGCTTCATAAGATCAACATTAGCGTACTTGTTATCTCATTTCATTCTCAAGTCATATGAATAGTAACGTTAACCTTCAAACATATTGAAGCTATGTATACCTATATATATATATATATAAGTCCTATTCTTGCGTGTACATTCAATGTTACTTCATACGTACGTACCTACATACATATATTTATACACATACATACAAACCTACATTCATGGTTATGTCATTCATTCTACCTATGAATTTCATATCCCTCATGAGCCCACATAATCGTTATTTGCATTCGTACATCATAATTAAGATTTTACCATCCTTGAGTAGGATATACTACTTTCTGGAAGTTCATCGGGGCCTTTACATTAGCCTTAGGGATATGAAGGTTTCGAAACGTAACAATATCAAAAATCAACAATTCATATCTAGGCTCCATCGTAAGCTACGGCAGTGTAGCTTACGGTGGCTTTGAAACAGGCTACGCTGAGACTATACTGTCTTACGGTAGAGAATAAACCTTCAGTGCCTACCGTAGCTTACGGTGGCTACCGTAAGCTACGGTAGAGCCCACTAACACTAGGCTGAACTTCCTTAATTCCACTTTTGACCCACTTAGCGAATCTTTCGATTAAGTGATCGGAGTGTCGCGCTCCGGTCAAAGATAATATTTATATGCCCTAATTACCCTTAACAATGAGTTAGTGGTAGCAAGGGGTCGAACCACGAAGAGTTTGTGGTTTGCGAATGGACTTGATTGATTCTTAAAGGTTTGTCACAATTATGAAGCTTACTAGATTGTTTTTATGATTTTTTGTTTGTTTTGAAAAGAAATCAAAATGAACCGAAAAGTTTGGTTTTTAATTATGACTAACAAGAACTTAAACTATTGCACGGAATTGTAATTGATAGTTTAAAACAAGATAAATAAACACAGTTCACACCCGGTTCGGAAATTGCAATCTTAGGGTTTCTACACGGTTTTAAATTTGATTCAATTTCAAAAGTGACTAACGAATTTAGTGTTGTGAGGCTTAGATGCCAATAGCTATCAACGTTACAAAGAACGGACAAAAATGCACTTCATTACCAAGAACATGTAAATCCTAACCTAGACAAGGCATGAATGCACATAAACATTTCATAAAGTCAAATTTAATCTTCACTCGACAATTTATGAATTCAATACAAATGCAAAACAATTGTCATAAGCTTCAAAATCAAATAGTAATTTGTCACAAAATCAAACCAAGAACAATGTTAAACCCTAGACTTACAAAAACCTACACCGGGATGAAACCGAAATGATTAGAAGCTCATGGTTGAAAGGCTTGATCACCAGATGATAGGAACTTGAAATTTAACATGTTGAAACCTTGAAGATGGTGAATGATGATGATTAGGGTTCGTAGTGGAATGGAGGTGATGAATGGATGGATGATTGATGGAATTAGGGTTATGTGAATGAAAGTGATGATCATTCGGTTGATTAATTGATGAATTGTGATGATTAGGGATGAAGATGGTTGATGAAAAAGGCTCCAAGAATGCTTCCAAGGTTCAAAATCAAGTGTAACTCCCGTTTCTTGGTCAAAAATGGTGTTAAGACTTGTCCGCATTCAAAAGAAACTTAATTTTCGTGATCCAAGACGGCCCCTGGAAGTCTCAGTTTCACCCGACGGCTTAATCTGCTGATTACAAAGGTTTCTGGCCGATGGAACAAACCAGAGGGTGTCTCCGACGGCCCTTTTGGGCGTCGCCGACGGTGCCTCTAAAACCCATTTTTTGTTTTCTTCATAACTTCTTCGTTTTAGCTCCGCTTTATTCACCGTTTTTGCCCACGTCTTCTTAATTCAACCCTCTATCATGCCATCTTCCAATATCTTCATTTTCAATCCATTAACATCCCCTAAAACACATCCAATCTTCATGGTTAACACCAAGTTGTTTTCTATTTTTCCATTTCTTGATCCCGGTTGACCCGATTCGCGTCCCGGTGCTCCTTTTAGCTCCCGATTAGCTCCTTAAACTCTTTTAGACCTGTAAAACACAAATCCCATTAAAAGTCTGCTATTCAAGATTAAAATCTACGTAAAAACAACAACTTAAGCATAAATGATCACTGGTTTTCGACCACGTATCACATCCCCACACTTGTCGTTTGCTTGCCCTCAATCAAATCTGTTTTTCACTTTCACATGGGTCAAACGAGAAACACACATCCCATTCCCGAGACTAAGGTTAAGGTCTAATGTCATACTCTGTTCAACTTTTTACAATATTCGACATATCTAACGGTAAAGTTACTAATCACGTATAAAATGGTTATCCAAGATTAACCTGCCCTTGAAACTCACAAATCATACATATCCCTCACAATGTTCACTCCACTCGGTTTACAAGTTGGCTAATTTTAATGATGTATTAGCACCTTTTTAAAGTAATCACTCAAAACCGAATAGAACATGTACTCGCATAGGCTTGCAACTCAGTCATTCTCCACCACCAGACACGAATACTAAGCACAAGTCAAAAGGTCTTTAAAGGGTTGTAATGGGGCAAGGCTAAGGGTAGGAAATAGGATATTTTAACGTGGAAAAGGTGATGAAAAATTCGATTTTTATTACAAACTACTATACTAAACAAAACTAACTATAAATATCAACTATGAGGCAACGACTTTCGCCTTTTATTCAACAAACTAATAACTAGTATTTTTGTACTTTTCTCAATGCTTTTCTATTCTTTTTCGCAACATTTTCTGAATTTTTGTTTTTTTCATATGAATTATAACTATATAAACACATAATCCTATAATCGAATTTTCATCACACAGGTTTAAAAAGAAAAGGTTTATGGTTATGGGCTAAGTGGGTTGTCAACCGAAAGGTTTAGGCTCAAAGTTGGTGACTAAGGGATAGATTTCGGGTAAGGGTAAGCAACTTGTGTAAAAGGAAAAGGTTTACCTAATTCCTTAATCATTCTCGTGCTTGTATTCGGTCTATGGTCTCAAATGTATCAAAAGACGCAAGTTCTACAATACATGACTAATGGTCCACTCAAACAAAGAAATATGTGTATATATGATGTAAAAAAGTGGCTCAAGATCTCACGTATAAAGGGTATGGAATATGATATACATAAATTGCAAGTTTCTTAGGCAGCTAATTCCCAAATAACCACCCGCTAAATACCCGTCATGCTATTAACTCGAACTTGACCATGACAAAATACCAAACGGGTTGTGTCATCCCTCGTTAACCTAGTTACTTGTGCTTTTTAGATTGCTTCAAACAAAGACATTTTGAAAAAAAAATTGAAAATTTTCCCCCATCCCCACGCTTGAGGTCAACATTTTTCTCAATGTGTAGTGTTTAAATGAATGGGTCAAAAATCAAAAAACTTTTACTCCCCCATCCCCACACTTGAGGAAAACATTGTCCTCAATGTGTAAGAACTAGAGTTTTTTTCAAAACGCACAAGGGATGTGACACGGCTAACCTTACCCAAAATTTCACCCCGGAAAATAAAATACAAAATACAATCCACTTATTTGCTAACTAAAAATCAAAGGTAAAAAGAAACGTATGCACCTAGTTTTTTGCTCATTCCTCATGTGCTCTTCATCTTTCAACATAGTGGTCGTCTCATGAACATGGTGTACCTACAAATCTCAACCCTTGTGTAGAAGCATGCTTCTCACAACCATCAAAATTTGTTAGTTACCTAGTTCTACCACTTTTATGAAAACATTACAAAGCCATACGTTATTTCACTTTAATTTATGTGGAAAAACAATGTACAATAACAACAAACCTAACTCACTTTCGTAGGAATCACGGTTGCATTTATCTTATGCAACAAGCCCTTTTAAACCCCCCGATAGCTCGGGAGGACGAGTAGGTCTCGTGAGGGTTATATAGGGAACACACCCACAATGTTCATTTAGCCTAAAATGAAATAACAAAATTATACAACAACAACAACACAACTAGACTACGGAGATAAACTAAAATGAATCGTGAAAGAAAATATACAACAACAATTAACTCACCACCTCATTGTGGTCGAATGGCGTGCTTGCCGCCCACGAACTCCTCGAATTCACCCATCGGTGATTCATACCATTTGTTTCCAAATGGTCCAAACTTCCTCACTTCCTCTTTCTTCTTCTTTTCTTGAGGCAACTTCTTCGCCTTCTTCTTCTTCTTGACCGTCTTCTTCTTTGTTTCTCCAAACCTACCAGCCATAGCACATACCTTTTTATTTGGATTCATGTCCTCCTTAGGACACTTATCCTCACCAATAGGGTTAGTAAATTTATGGAAAACATGTTTACCGTTCCCGTTGCATAGTTTATTATGGCATTAGCTGTTGCAAGGAACGGTCTACCCAGTATAACTGTTGGTTGTGTGTCCTCGACACACCCAACATAATCAACTACCAAGAAGTCAACTGGGTAGTAGCAATCATCTACCTTAACAATCACATCTTCCACCATCCCCCGTGGATGTGTAGGAGTCTGATCGGCCAACACCACGGGAGTGTCAAACTTTTTCAGTGGACCAAAATCGTATTGGTCATATAGACTCCTGGGAAAAATGCTCACACAAGCTCCAAGATCTAGGAGCTCCCTCTCAATTTTGAATGTACCAATTTGTATTGAAATAAGAGGATCTCCTGAATCTTGTGCTTTTTGGGGGAGGGCACTCGATAAAACGGCACTAACATGAGATATCAAATCAACCGGTTTGGGTAATTTGTTGTGCCGTTTTTTGATGCTTAACTCCTTTAAGTATTCCACATGAGCCGGAACCTTTTTAATGTCATCGAGTAACGGTAAATTAATTTTTTTCTTGTTTAAAATTTTCCCATCTCTCGTCCTTCGGTGGGTACCGTTCCTCAACTTTTGATGCATTAATCGGGTTAAGTTGATTTAAACACTTTCACAAAAAGAATATTTAGTTATATTTTTAGTTTGTGAAATCATTTCTTGTTCATTTTCACTTTCCGGCTCATCACTTATATCTTCCACTACACCATCAACGAATTGTGGTGGTGGAATGCTTTGAACACTACAAATTTCATCATTCGGAAGAAGACGTACCGCGCTAATGTGTACATTCCTGACATTGCCCGTGCTTGAGCTTTGATGCTTCGGGTTCATTGTGGTGTCACTTGGGAGCTTTCCTACATTTCCCCGCATTTGAGCTACCTCTTCAACAAGTTGCCCAACTTGCTTCTCCAACACCTTATGAGATTTATCTCTCATCTCATTTGCCTTTTTCATCTCCTTGATGTCACTATTGGACTCCTTCACCACATTCAATAGTGCATCTATCTTGGCACTCAAATCATCACCACCGCCTTGATTGTTGTTCCTTTGGTAACCCCCTTGGTTACCTCCTTGGTGAGTTTGGTGCGAATACCCACCTTGATTCCCTGATTGGAAAGTCGGGTTCATTTGGTTGGAAGCATTACCATACCTAAAGTTAGGATGGTTCCTCAATCCGGGGTGGTAAGTGTTGGAGTTCATATCGTATTGCCTCCGATCTCCATACACTTGATTCACATCCACGGTGGCTTAACAATTCTCGGTCCGGTGACCGATGTCGCTGCATTCTTCACATAAGGTGTATTGCACCGCACCCACTTTTTTTTCTTCATGCGGGCCAATTCCCGCTCCAACGTTTCAATCTGATCCTTAGAACTCGCATCACGGTCGGGCCAAGACCTTGAGGTGGGGTGCTTTTTGGCTCGATCGGCCGACTCTTTCACCTTTGACCTCTTGCTCATCCTCTCAAGGAATTCCCAATCGTCATCCTCATGATTACTCAACAACGTTCCATTACTAATCGACTCAAGGTGGTTCCATGTCTCATCATCCAAACCCCTCATAAAGCATTTGACCAAGTCTCATTTTTCAATTTGATGATGAGGGCATTTCTGAATCAATTCCTTGTATCGAGTAAATGCTTCATGTAATGGTTCACTCGATAGTTGGTGAAAGGACCGAATTTCATCTCTAGCATCGTCGGTTTTCGCCATCGAATAATACTCATCAAGAAAAACCTGTTGCATTTCAGCCCATGTACGAATACTTCCCGCCAGAAATGTAAGAAACCACTGTTTTGCCTTATCCTTCAACGAAAACTGAAACAAACGTAGCTTCACCTCATCTAAAGAAAAATTTTCCCCCCAATTGTGCCGCATATGGCAGAAAACTCTGCCAAATGGGTATATGGTTCATCATTAGTCCTACCATTGAAGTGGGGTAATATATTGATGTAATGGGGTTTACAATCAAAAGTTCTTCTTCTACAAACAATCGGTGAATCATTGTCAGTGACCACCAATCTGAAACGGTCATTAACACCCCTCGGAGGTTGTTGTTGATGACGATGTTGATGACGACGTGGACCGTCAACCTCTTGATGCAACGGTCTTTGGTTATCTCTTCTATTACCGCCTCGATCTCCACCTTGATTACCGCCTCCCACAAATCGGGGAATCCGGTTATGGTTAGCATTGTTATTATTGTTGTAATAACCGTCATTCTTGTTCCTTTGATTGTTGTTTTGTGGGTTGGGGTAGTTTCCGTAACCATCATTTCGAGCATTCCCATAACCATAATTATCTTTGCCCACATAATTGGCGTTTTGATAGCCAAACTCGTCATTATCGAACCCCCTTGCGTTGTATGCTTTATCCAAATTCACATACCCCCAACCATCGTCTTCTACCTGTTCATCATAATTTCCCCCGTCATCCGAGTATTCCGAGTGAATACTCACGTGTTCCAGGGATTGGTAGCCTGGAACATTATATGGTTCATCGTCAGGGATTGCATTCCTCAAATCATCGATATTAAAGAACGGGTCTTCATTCGTGGGATTGCCACGATCTCGGTTACCTCTACGATCAGAATAAACATTCCGGTCATCAAGGTTGGTTGGTAAGGAGTTGTGTCGGTTGAGGTTTTGTTGTGGAGGTGTTCTTTGGTTATTGTTAGGACCTCAGTTTTGAAATGGTGGTGTTTGTGGTCTCAAGTTGTTACCACCGTCCGGTTGATCTTGTGGAATGTTTTGTTGGATATTTTGGTTTGGGCGAAAGGTTCCTCGATATTGGAATTGGTGTTGGTGTTGGTTGTTTGGGTGATTGGAGTTTTGAGGGTCCATTGAACTAGGTTCAATGGATGGTGTGGATTGTGAGTTTTAGGTGACTTGATTAGAGACACCTGTTGCGTCTAACCGGCTTGCTAAGTTTCGTCTTTCTACTCGTTCGATTTCCGGTTCGTAGACTAACGGTGATGTTCGCCCGAAATTCCTTGTATGCGTGCACTACCTGTTACCTACACAAATAACACACCCCACGTAACAAGGAAAAAGAAAGATTACAAAAAGAACTAAGCACCTTAACCAGTTAATCACAAAAAATGCAAGCAAGTATCCAAACACAAAGCGCACGAACTCCCCAGCAACGGCGCCAAAATTTGATCTGAGTGTCGTACGCCGGTCAAAGATAATATTTATATGCCCTAATTACCCTTAACAGTGAGTTAGTGGTAGCAAGGGGTCGAACCACGAAGAGTTTGTGGTTTGCGAATGGACTTGATTGCTTCTTAAAGGTTTGTCACAATTATGAAGCTTACTAGATTATTTTTATGATTTTTTGTTTGTTTTGAAAAGAAATCAGAATGAATCGACAAGTTTGGTTTTTAATTATGACTAACAAGAACTTAAACAATTGCACGGAATTGTAATTGATAGTTTAAAACAAGATATATAAACACGGTTCACACCCGGTTCGGTAATTGCAATCCTAGGGTTTCTAAACGGTTTTAAATTTGATTCAATTGCAAAAGTGACTAACGAATTTAGTATTGCGAGGCTTAGGTGCCAATAGCTATCAACGTTACAAAGAACGGACAAAAATGCACTTCATTACCAAGAACATGTAAATCCTAACCTAGATAAGGCATGAATGCACATAAACATTTCATAATGTCAAATTTAATCTTCACTCGACAATTTATGAATTCAATACAAATGCAAGACAATTGTCATAAGCATTAAAATCAAATAGCAATTTGTCACAAAATCAAACCAAGAACAATGTTAAACCCTGGACTTACAAAAACCTACACCGGGGTGAAACCGAGATGATTAACCGCTCATGGTTGAGAAGACTTGATCACCGGATGATAGGAACTTGAAATTGAACGTGTTGAAACCTTGAAGATGGTGAATGATGATGATTAGGGTTCGTAGTGGAATGGAGGTGACGAATGGATGGATGATTAGTGGAATTAGGTTATGTGAATGAAAGTGATGATGATTCAGTTGATTAATTGATGAATTGTGATGATTAGGGATGAAGATGGTCGATGAAAAAGGCTCCAAGAATGCTTCCAAGGTTCAAAATCAAGTGTAACTCCCGTTTCTTGGTAAAAAAATGGTGTTATAACTCGTCCCCATTAAAAAGAATCTTAATTTTCGCGATGCAAGAAAGTAAGGGGTGTCCCAGACGGCCATTTAGAGCGTCCCCGATGGTCCCTAGAAGTCTCAGTTTCACCCGACGGCTTAATCTGCTGTTTACGAAGGTTTCTCGCCGACGGAACAAACCAGAGGGCGTCGCTGACGGCCCTTTTGGGTGTCGCCGACGGTGCCTCGAAAACCCATTTTTTGTTTTCTTCATAACTTCTTCGTTTTAGCTCCGTTTTATTCACCGTTTTCGCCCACGTCTTCGTAATTCAGCCCTCTATCATGCCATCTTCCAATATCTTCATTTTCAAACCATTAACATCCCCTAAAACACATCCAATCTTCATGGTTAACACCAACTTGTTTTCTGTTTTTTTTCATTTCTTGATCCCGGTTGACCCGATTCGCGTCTCGGTGCTCCGTTTAGCTCCAGATTAGCTCCTTAGACTCTTTTAGACCTGTAAAACACAAATACCATTAAAAGTTGGCTATTCAAGATTAAAAGCTACGTAAAAACATCAACTTAATCATAAACGATCACTGGTTTTCAACCACGTATCATAAAGCCAGTCCCGAGATGTCCCAACACTTCCTTAGCTAATAGCTTAACTCATATTAATTCTTTCCACACCTTCCCTTAACATTGCCAAGTTCCCATTTCCATTTTAAAATTCCTCAACTAAAGGTTATGACAGGTTTACCCCTATAATGAGGTCTTGCCGGTTTAACGTTATGCCAACCATTTCAACAAAACTTCCTTAACATTTCTCATTTATTTATACGTTCCACTTGATTTCGAATATTCAAACACATATACATATTCATGTAAATAAATTCGAAGTGATTGCGAAATCAATTACCTTTAGTGTCCATGTTCATGCTTGCCTCATTGCTTCCTCTTTGACTCGTTAGCCATCCGTGCTTGAGTCCTTGCCAATGTAAATTCCTATTCTTTCATGTCATCATTATCATAACTTGTTAGTTTGCATGTTCATCTATATAGAAAATCATTTTAAATTCTTAGTTGCATTACTTTCATTAGTCAATCATTCACTAACATGCATAACTCAATTCACTGAAAATAGGCTATTTTTGGACGTCTGTTTACTATACTTACAAGCTTGCAAAAATTATGATCTTTTTATGTAACGTGCTCCTCGGAGGGGTTATCTTTGTGTTAAATTTTTAGAGTCTAAATCTCTACCAAAAATTAAAAAAAAAAAATCATTTACTAAGTAGCAATCAGATTTGTCATTTTCTGACTGCAGCCCATGGAAAAATTCATTTAAAAATCCTCGATCATCCGATTGGCATAATTTCAGTTGGAGATTTTCATCACCTCCTAAAGCCACCTACAGTAAAAATTTGGGATCATGACTCAATTCCTAAATTGAGATATGACATTCGTAATGGGCTGCAAATTCTGCCAAAAAACGCAGCCTGAACCTTCGATACGGAAAAATTTATAAAACGTTCAATTTTAGTAAAAAAAATGCAATTCTAGTTGGGTTTGAAAGGTTTTTCCTGGAAGTTTATAACAAACTGAATAAACATCAGTTTTCGACAAGATTTCACCCGGTTACAGCCGATTAAATTCGGCTGTAACTTTCTGGACAAATTTAATTTCATCAAATTTTTTTTAATAATATCACATTCTAACTTCACCTAGACATTTCATCAAACAATTGGTGTGCATACAACATACTAAGCACATAGTACACGTATCTTATGCCTTTTCCTACTAGTTCATGTCACGGATCAAAAAACAATCAACTAAACTCACATGTCTTTCATTCTACATCTAATTCATTCAACAAATACTCAAAACATGTAACTACGTACATCAACATTACATCAAATTTTGCCTTCATGATCATCATGTTTCAATATAGTTATACACCAAGTGGGTCTTATTTCAAATCATTCAAATGACCGAAATTAAACATAATTCATCTTCGATATGGTGATTCTAACCAATACTCATATCTAATTTCACATAATTTCACGGATTAAATATAACCCACTTCACCAAAGATCATCAAATCATACAATTCGACTTACCTTTTATTTAGAATGCTTGAATGATTAAGGAACTACACATATGCATCCAGATTCTGCTCAAACTCACTTCCAATTTTGTTGAATCTTGTTGTGAGAAGGGTTTTCCCCTTTTTCTTTCTTCTGCAGGTCGATTTTTACACACACATATGTGTGTTTGTGTTTTAATAATTTTAATTCTCATTGTCCAAGTTTAGTCCCTCAAGTATGCTTGCTACCCCTTTTTGTCCAAAACTTCATTCCTTCATGTTTGACTAAACTATTTAACTAGGTTAAATAGCCTAGTCATTTTTTTTATGTTTTATCATATGGAAACATATGGCGAATGTAAACATTCGAGTTTTGCAGCGTTACAAAGGATCCTAGGGATTGTAGACTAGACTCGAGAAAGAATCCTGGTTCACTACAATCGAAGTTCTGATACCAATCTGCCATACCCGCTCAGAGGCGGAAGCGCGAGGTGTGATCGTGATCGATTCTCATTGCATATGAATAAGTAAACATAGTACATGAAATAAACAAGCTCCAAATGCCATTCCTTGTTTCAAGTATCAAAATATAAGTTGAGTATAGTGTTTACATCACTTCCCAAAAGATAATAAGTTTAAAAGCTTACAACATCGTTTCAAATACTAAATATTCAAGGATTTATTCTTCATGTCGCCGCAAGGAGGCATGATATGATAATAAATACATGTAAGTTTGAAAATCGTCAACAAAGTTGGTGTGAATTCATGCAGATTGTATAAAATGCATGAGTTGTATTTGTATAAAATATGGTATGTAAATGTAAGATGTAAATTGCAAAAATATAAGGAAATCGAGATAGCTAATGTTTCGCGAAGACATTAACATGTGTGATGACATAGGAAGCATCCAAACCTAGGCGATTTATACATCGATTAACCTTCGACTGTTACCTAAAAGAACTCTTCTGTATGGGTAAACGTGGACCAAGAGTGAGGCTGCCAATACCTACTAGATCTAACATTTGTTCTTTGGTCTAAACTTAGATTAATGGTGCTTACGTATACCATATTCGTGACATGATCTAATGTATCATTCCTTAGTTTTTTAACATACCATTGTACATGTATTTTCCCCAAAGTTTAGAAAACTAGAAAACGTTTAAAAGTGGGGACATGAACTCACGGTTTTGCGTCTTCAAGCGTCTTAAACTTCACCGGTACCTTCTTCGTTTGCGACATAACCTATAAACGTTCTACGTAAGTTAATCACCTAACTTGTGATTTGTTATGTACAAGTTTATCCATCTTGTCTTCTGTATTTATTGTGTTTTAGATGTATATGTTCATGAATTGTTAATATATATTTTACAAATATATATATATATATATAGTTTTGTCTTTGTTATTTGTAATTCTATATATATTTTAATTCTCAAAATATATATACATATATGGAATTTAAAAACCATATGTGTTAAAAATAATTTATTTTTAATTTTTCCTCATGTATGTATACTTGTCTTATTTCCCAAAATAAATATAAGTAAATTGTTAAATAATATTTTCAATATTATTTTTAGTATAAGTATACTTAGGCAAGTATACATGTATTTAAGTATAAATACTTATGTATTTTGTTATTAATTGTCAAAAATCAATTCTTATGATTTTTATACTTTCCGGAATTATATTTCTTAAAATAATATATTTTTAAGCTTTATTTGTAATATATATATAGAGGCCGGTTAACGTACAAATGCCCTTATCGTACATTACGTACGCTACAATCTCAGCCGTCCGATCATCTTCCCGCATTGAATTCACATGTTGTTTTTTTGTAACAATTTCGCATGTTGGTTTTTTAACATGCGCTTTCATCAAAATTACCACATGCGAAATTGTTACAAAAAAACAACATGCTATTTCATCAAAATTATCACATGCGAAATTGGTAAAAAAACAACATGCGAATTCATAAAAAATTATCACATGCGAATTGTTATAAGAAAAAAACAACATGCTATTTCATCAAAATTATCACATGCGAAATTGGTACAAAAAAACAACATGCGAATTCATCAAAAATTATCACATGCGAAATTGTTATAAATAAACAACATGCGATTTTAAAATGCGGGAAGATGATCCGACGGCTGAGATGGAAGCGTACGTAATGTACGATAAGCAATATTGTACAATACTCTTTACCTATATATATATATATATATAGGGAGGGGCTCATGCGAGAACCACCCTTATTGTGAGAACCTTGAGAACCAATGTGAACACAACCTAAAATAGCTAAAAAAACCTAAAAAAACCTAACCCCCACCCCCCCCCCCCCAAAAAAAAAACCTAAACCCCCCTCCCCCACCCCCCAAAAACCTAAGCCCCCCACCCCCCCCCCCCCCAAGCTAAAATACTAAAAACTAAACCCCAAAAAAACCTAAAAAAATCTAAAAAAAATCTAAAATTTTTTTTTTATTTTTTTAATATTTTTTAGGTTAAAATCGCTACTTTTCGAAGCCAAAAAAAATTTAAAAAAAAATTAAAATTTTTTTTTTGCTTCGAAAAGTAGCGATTTTTTTATAAATAATATTAAAAAATTCAAAAAAAAAAAATTTGTGTGCTTTTTAGCTATTTTAAGCATTTTTGGTGCGTTCACATTGGTTCTCGCGGTTCTCACAATAAGAGGTGGTTCTCGCATGATCTTCTCCCTATATATATATATATATATATATATATATATATATATATATATATATATATATATATATATATATATATATATAGAGGAGGGTTTAAATGAGAACGCTAAATATCGCGAGAACCGTAAGAACAAATGAAAAAACCACGAGAACTTGGTAAAAAACAATTCAAATTCAAAATTTGTTTACACTTATCATTATTATTCGAATACAATGTTAGAAATTAAATTTACACGTTTAAATTTATGTGAATTCATAAATAACGAAAATTTACACAAGTTTGTCATTTACACATGTGTAAATTTGTTTTATTTACACATGTGAAAAAAAATCTAGTAAGAGTGATTTTGAGAGGAGAAATGAATTATTTGATGTGGTGACTTCTTTTTTGATGTTGTATTTTAATTAGAATGAGGTTTGTATTAAAAAAATTCGGTTTTGATTGCATTTCTCATTCGTTCTCACGGTTCTCGCAATATTTAGCGTTCTCAAGATAACCCTCCCCTATATATATATATATATATATATATATATATATATATATATATATATATATATATATTAAATTGGAAACAATCCCTAATGGGAATTATAGAGACTAGTTTAGCACATGGTCCGGTATATTTTGATGTATACCCAGACCTACACCTATCTTTATCTGATCATAATGTAGATGTTGCTTTAACTTTATATGTCAAAACTCATGGCTATAATTATGCTCCAGGATCAGAAATAATTTGTATTTGTTATAGAATATATTTTAGAATCTTGACTACTATGAATGCTAGATGCAAAAGAATAAACAAACAGAATAACAATTCTAATAGAGACAAATTATGGAAAATCAAATATTTCCATTAGGAGACCAGTTAAGTGGGAAGAAATAACCTTTCCTTAAACATGTGTCATAGATAATGCAATTAAAAACAACCACAAATAAAACATAGGTTAAGTAAACTTATAGAAACTTCTGAAGGAAATATAGAGGTAGAATTTGAAGAAAATGATTCAAATGATTTAAAATCATTTTCACAAAGGTTTATAAAATCTAAATCTGCAAAATCCTACATTTCACCCTTAGATTATAAAGTAGAATTTCCATAACCATCAACAGCTTCTACTTATCAAATGAAAGTTAATAGAGTAGAAAATTTAAAAATTAATAACGATAATTTAGTTTCAGGTGTTTACCACCAAGTAAGAGAGGATGATACAGTCTCTCAAATGAGTTTTAATTTATAAATGAATAGTAAATCTTTTGATTTTAGTCCAGGATCTCCTGCTAGGAAGCAGATATGCGAAAAACATAGAAATGAAAAATGGAAACCTTTTAAAAATTGGTTTATGGAATCTTTTCATAGAGAAGAAAGATTTAGAATTGGGAAAGAATTTTATAAAGATCTAGATAATGTCCAACAAATCATAGAATTTCTTTTCTGGTTCATTAATAAATATTCACATAAATATATTTCTGTAATTGAAAAGAATTACAAATTAGCCACGGGTACTATTGTAAAATCAGTATTTCCTCCTACACAAGATTTTGAACTAAAAAGAGAAAATGAAGAAATTTACTTCTCTGCTTTTAAAAAATTAATAATCAATGATTCTCTTCAAACAACTATTCTTCATATAAACCAAATAATAAAACAGAATAATTATACAAACTTGTGCCTCACAAATATTTCGGATCTCCTTCATGAAACAAATAACAAACTTGAAAAATATATAGAAAGTCAAAATTATGAGAAAGGAGAAACAAGTAACACAAAATAAAAAAATTTATAAAAGTTCAACCAACTATTCAACCACCTCCAGAAATAGAAGATTATAAGGTAAAACCTTTAGATAAACTTATATAAACTATCAAGGAAAAACTTTCTAAAACAGAATTAAATGCTTTAGAAGAAAAAGAAGAAGAGTTTAGTGATGATACTAATTCTATTAAAAAGTTAGACAACAGAGGGAAATCCAGATCAAATAATACAAAATTTGCAGATAAACCAAGGCAAAGAATGTTTTACTATCCTAGGCCAACCCCTCAAGATGTACTCCATGAGGAGCAAGAATATGAGATCACTAATTCCTATAATGGAAAATCCATTTATGAATGGAATCTAGACTGATACACTGATAGTCAAATATATATGATGACCCATCAGATGATGATGTATGAAACAATAGCAAAGAATAATCAAAATACTGATAGTACTATTTGTAAAATGATAACTACAGGATTTACGGGTCAATTAAAAGGATGGTGGGATAATTATATAAAACCAGAAAATCAAGCTCAAATTTACAGTCATGTTAAAAAGGAAAATGAAAGAGATATCTATGATGCTGTCTACACTTTGATAGTTACAATTATAGAACATTTTACTGGAAGATGGTCAGATAATTCTGAAACAATAAGAACATTATTAAATGGCCTAAGATGAAACAATTTAACATCATTTAGATGGTATAAGGATGTTTTCTTAAGCAGAGTTTATGAGCTCCCAGAAAATAATAGTTCTCACTGGAAATCAAAATTTATTGATGGACTTCCTCCTCTATTTGCAGAAAGAGTTAGAAAAACTCTTAGAGGAGATAATGTTCAGATTTTATATGATAATTATACCTATCGCAGGCTTATAGGAGTCTGCGTTCAAGAAGGATTAGCTCTATCCAACGAATTAGGACTAAACCACCAAATTAAAAAACATAATTTAACAGAAAAAAGACAATTGGGTCAATTCTGTGAACAATTTGGTATGGAATGTACTAAAGAAACAAAAGGAAGAGAAAATTATAAGAAATCTTCGAGGGATAAATATTTCCAGAAAAGAAGAGAAAAACGTTATAAGAGAAAGCAAACTAGAAAAGAAAATCGGACACCGACATGTTATATATGTAAAAAGAAAGGCCACATGCAAATAAATGCTACCAAAGAAGAAATATAAAAAAGAAAATTAATAATCTAAATATTGAAGAAGAAACCAAAAATGAATTATATAAAATCTTTGAATCGGAAGAATCTACCGATTATGATTCCGATCCAACTTCAAATTCTGAGGATTGTGAAAATTGCTGTAAAGAAGAAAAAACGATGACATGATTCATAGAATCATATCTCAATTTTAGGATAATGATATTGATACAAGAGAAAGTAGTGAGATTAATGTCTTGAATAGTAAGACTTTGGCAGATGTTCTTAAAAGAGTAAAAAATCCTGAAGAAAAAATCAAAATCCTTGATATGATATACCAAGAAAATAAAAAGGAAGAAAATAGTATTGAAGAAAATTCTAATTCTTATCTTGTATTTTTGTATAAAAATTAGGGAAAACCTTGGTTAAACATTCTTGAACATTTTTGTAGAAAAAGTCTTGTAAAACCTTATATTTTATAAGCGTCAAAATTTTATAAAAATGTTGACATAGTTTCCCCTAAAAATGGAGGTTTTCCCATGTTTTAAAACATGTGTTTATTTTCTTTTTTATCACCAAAACTCAAGAATCAACTGCTAATCTAGGAGCAGGCGAGTTTGACGGAGCCTCGGTCCCGATCCGACGTGTTCGGTGCGTTTATTACGACTAAGAAAGGAGTAGAAGATAGATATGACACCGAGCAGTCACTTATAATCCGGTCTCTATTGATTATTCAACAAGTTACATCACCACGAGACCAGTTGGACAACATGTCCCCTCTGGGAACCAAAGCTTGTCCAAATGGGAACCCCAAGTCCCTATTTATAGACAACTACCTACACTATGTCCATCCGTCCGGATGGTCATCCGGCCGGATGGACTTTTACAATATAAAACCGTGTCCAACTTTCTCCTATTCTATACAATATTCAACACACGCTCTATCTAGCTATTCACACAGTGGCAGACGTACGAAATATGCACCAACAGATTCCCCCTCGGCTGTCACTGTCGAATCGTCTTTAAAACTTTGAGAACCTTGAGTCGTGTTTGAATATTCTGTAATCTTCAACTTTTCTGCAACTTCAATCAGGTATCTTGAAATCTGACAATAGATTCCCCCTTGATTGATGATTCGGGTTTGCTTTTGTCAGTATAGAGCACTAATTCCCCTTGGAATTAATCTTCAACCGGCAATTGATAGAACTTCAAATATCCCACTGGTTAACTTCAAATCCGCGATTCCCCCTGAAGATCTGATATCCAGTTTACCGTGATCTACGTTAACGCACCATAAGTGTCACACCCCCAAAATTCACAAGCGGAGTATCACCGCAGGAGGCGTGACATGACCAGGATCCAGCTACCAATCATATTGAACAATGTAAATAAATAATTTAAAAATCCAAACCAAGCAATATAATTGGTGTCAAAACAATTCAACAATGTCTAAGTTATCAGCGGAAGCAATAAGTTCAAAACCCAAATAATAAGTTTAATAGTTCATTAGTTTATCATGAACGCTCAATGGTCCATGTTCCACAACGACACCTCCCATGCAAGCTCCTACTAAGTACCTAAAGACCTGCAAGGCATGTAACAACGAATCAACAACAATGTTGAGCGAGTTCACAGTTGGTTGTCCATTTTAGTGTCGTTCCAAAAACCATAAGTTGTTTCAAAAACCACGAATTATCCAATTCCTTGTTTCCCAAACCATACCAGTGGGGCTTCCCCATGTTAACCACTAGACCTGTTACCATATCGACTACTGACTGTAGTTATGTTTATGTGCCCTGCTTCAATGTCTGTCATCATTGACTAGTGCCCAAGTCCATTAGTCCACGCCTGTCCTCTGCGGCACGGTGTGAGGCTTGTCAAACCTAATAGCGCTATTTAACTAATGACCTGTTCGCCATTGGCAAGGCAATTAAGTCGATATAAAAATGAGGGACTTAATGACAGAGTTTTGTCTAGTGTCATTCAATGTTGTCACCCTTCAGTTAAGAGGGTGGGAATACGTGTCCTACCCAAAGAGAACACGCAAGTTTCATTGTTGTCACCCTTCATTTAAGAGGGTGGGAGTACGTGTCCTACCCAAAAAGAACACGCATGTTTCAATGTTAAACGTTAACCCATTCCCAAACCACCGGGAATCTCATGCCTTGTAGAAATTGTGAACTCACCTTAGGTTAGCTCGGCAGATAAATAGAAAGGTCTCTTGAGCTAATTGGGTCAACCACGTCCTAACATGGTTACCATACGAGTCAGGTCTAGGTTCAAGTAATTCACGTATGTTTATACTAGCAAGTTACGCACACATAACGATCATGGCATACACATAGAAACATTTAAACAATATCGATCAAGTATACACATAAACCCAATTTGTTCAATTCAAGTGATTGGGTCGGTAAGGTTGTGCGAGCCCAAACATCTTGTGTGACTCAATAGGTGAAGCCTTGTGATCAGCACAAACTTGTGCGATCCACAACATGTTGTGCGATCCAAAACATACCCCGGACCATTTAAAACATCCAGCCCAACAATCAAATACTTAAACCAATTGTGCAGCCCAATAGTATTAAATAGAGAAGCTTCTTGTGCAGCCCAATATATAGTGCGATCAGCAAAGTCTTGTGCGATCACGCATAACGGTGCTATACATAGTGCTTTAACAGTGGTACCTCATACAATCCTAGCTTGTGCGATTGAGCTTGTGCGATCAGCTCTTGTGCGATTAAGGGACTTGTGCAATTAGTTATATGTTTCCTAAAATCATGCGATCAATTTCGTTGTTTCCATTTAATTTGCAAAACCGATTTAATAGTTTCCAACTTCTGTGTCAATCGATTAAATCAAAGCATTTTCCAAATAATTCTTATGAACCCTAATTACAACTAATCATAATCACCACCTATCATAACATTCAATTTCATAATCAAATCAGTGATTTTGAACACTAACATGCAACCCTAATCATCATATGAATCATGACTAACCATCTAATTATGAGATCATTACACAACCATCGTTTAAATCAGCAAACCGGTTCATATGAACATCATCACATAAACCCTAATTCTAGACCAACACTAATCTCATGATCATCATGTGGGTTCAGTTCAATCATTTAGAAACATCAACCAAATATACATCACTTAATCATGTGTTCATACTTTATCACAACATCAAGAATCAATCATCATGCATATGAACAACCCTAGCTATTACATACAATCATAGCAACCACAACATCATCTAATAAACAAATAATAGTGAAACACTAACCGTGATGATTGAATGAGTTGGTTAGATCGATGGGAAGCTTCGAGTGGGGGCTGCCGTCGGGTTTCTAAGAGAAGAGAGAGAGAGAGAGAGCTTAGGTTTTTGTGTGTGTTCTTGTGTTTGCAAATTATGAGAAACAAACCCACACATGGGTGCTTGTATGCGTATAAAAGGAATGGGCCAAACCCTTCTTTGGGTTGCCCTTGGTCTCGAATACATGGAGTGTGGGCCGAGAGTGGTGTGTGACAAAAGACAAAGTGTACGGCCCAACAAGTTTGTGTGATCGGCCACAAATTGTGCGACTAGGTTTGTGTTGTGCGACCGACGATACATATTCACATTATAATTTCATATCACATAACACATTCAATACATAACATTCCATAAAAATCAACGTATCACATAATCACATAATGTTCATACTGGTTACATTATATACAAAGGAAGGTTCTGAAATATGAGTTGTCACATCATCCCCAAGTTGAAAGAAATTTCGTCCCGAAATTTAGCACGTAGTCACTAAGGAAGCTAGTTAGGTTGCGTGGTTTCCTGGTTTTCCTGGGGTGTCACATCATCCTCTCGTTGGTTCGGAATTTCGTCCCGAAATTCCGCAGTAGCTTTAGTCTCAGCAGTGGTCTCGCTTTTCTCTAAAAACTGGGGATACTTGTGTTTCATTTGGTCTTCTCGTTCCCAGATAAACTCAAGGCCATGACGAGAGTTCCAACGAACTCGAATGATGGGTATCCTGGTACGTTTGAGAATCTTAACTTCTCGGTCTGTAATTTCCACCGGTTCCTCAACGAATCGCAACTGGTCGTCGATAGTGAGTTCCTTGAAAGGAACTATGAGGGTCTCATCTGACAAACACTTCTTCAGATTTGACACATGGAATATGTTGTGAACTCCACTGAGTTCTTCGGGTAGATTCAATCTATACGCCACTTTGCCAATTTTCTCAGTGATTTCGAAAGGTCCGACATAACGCGGATTAAACTTGCCCCGTTTTCCAAAACGAACCACACCTTTCCAAGGTGAGACTTTAAGTAGCACTCGATCCCCAACCTGGAACTCGAGTGGTTTCCTGCACTTATCAGTGTAGCTTTTCTGACGGTCGCGAGTTGCCGCCATTCGTTATCGTATTTGGGCAATTTTTTCTGTTGTGTCGATGACGAGTTCTGGGCCAGTGATTTGGCTGCCACCAACTTCTGCCCAACATAAGGTTGATCGGCATTTCCGTCCATACATTGCCTCGAAAGGAGCAGCCTGGATGCTAGTGTGGTAACTATTGTTATACGAAAACTCCACCAAAGGTAGGTGCCTTTCCCATCCGTTACCAAAGTCGATTACACATGCTCGAAGCATGTCTTCAAGAGTCTGGATGGTGCGTTCAGTCTGCCCATCTGTCTGTTGGTGCATTCATCTGTCGTCTTCGTCTTATGTCGAGTCTCGGGTTCGTTGCAGATCTAATCAAGCGTGACATCATCTTATAGTATGATGACATCACATGTGTGACATCAAGGATGACATTACAACAATGACATCATCATTACTACAAGACAAATCAGATTTGAAGATTAGTTGATGTTTTCGCTTGAAGACAAAAGTATTGAATTAAAGATTTCGCTTCAGGACTAAAGTTTAGAATTGGATTTCGCTTGAAGTGTCTTCAAGCGAAACCATGTGTATTATATATAGGTAAATTGTCTTTCTCATTTGTAACAGTTCCTTCAGAAGTGTAAAATTACTCTGCCGGTTTGTCAAGTCAATATATGAATGAGAAGATCGTATTAAAGTGATATAACCCTGTTTCTACTCATTTCTTTCTGATTCAAAACAGTTTGTTTGTTTCCGCCACTCAAACTGTCGTATATTAGCTCAGATTGACTCATTTGGTCGTCAAATACGATCCTACACTGTCTGCGGGTGATATGATGTGCTCATGTCTAGACGCGAGCCAAAGGATTTGTGCATCGCCTGCCACAAATCAGATGTAAAACGTTGATTACGATCAGAAATGATGAAAGTTGGCACCCCGTGCCTTGAGACTACATCCTTCAAATAGATGTCTGCTAGAGTAGAGAACTTATCCGTTTCTTTGATAGCTAGGAAGTGTGCAGACTTGGTTAGTCGATCCACTATCACCCAAATGGTATCGTTTCCTCGTTGAGATCTAGGTAAGCCAGTAACAAAGTCGATGTAAATTTTCTCCCATTTCCATGTCGGGATCTCTGGTTGCTGAAGTAGGCCTGATGGCTTCTGGTATTCAACCTTGACCCTAGCGCAGGTCAAACATTTACTAACATAGGTCCCTATGTTAGCCTTCATATGGGGCCACCAGTAAAGAGTTCTGAGATCTTGGTACATCTTGTCAAAACCAGGATGCACCGAGTAGCGAGATTTGTGCGCCTCGTCCATCACAAGTTCTTGTAAGTTTCCAAAGGATGGAACCCAGACACGTTCCATGAAATAGGAAGTGCCGTCTTCCTTACATTCGAGTTTCTTTTCCATGCCTCGCAGGGACTCTGCCTTAATGTTCTCTTCCTTTAATGCTTCGACCTGAGCATCACGAATTTGAACAGGAAGATTGGAGTGAATAGTAAGTTGTAACGCACGCACAAGCTTAGGTTTAGTTTCCTTTCAACTGAGGGCGTCAGCCATAACATTGGCTTTGCCTGGATGGTACTTGATTGCGCATTCATAGTCGTTAAGGAGTTCTACCCATCGACGCTGTCGCATGTTCAACTCCTTCTGATCGAAGATATGCTGGAGACTCTTGTGATCAGTGTAAATGGTGCACTTCGTACCGTACAAGTAATGTCTCCATATCTTAAGAGCAAACACCACCGCTCCCAACTCCAAGTCGTGAGTAGTGTAGTTCTTTTCGTGAACCTTAAGTTGGCGTGATGCGTAAGCAATGTCTTTCTTACGTTGCATCAACACACAACCAAGTCATTGGATTGACGCGTCACAATAAACCTCAAAATCGTCTGTGCCTTCAGGCAACGGGAGAATAGGTGCGCTACAAAGCTTTGACTTCAGTTGCTGAAACGCGGATTCCTGAGCGTTACCCCAACGGTAGGTGACACCCTTCTGAGTTAGAATAGTAAGAGGTTGTGCAATCTTTGAGAAATCCTTAATAAACCTTCTGTAATAACCCGCCAAACCCAAGAACTATGGATTTCAGTTGGAGTACGAGGTGCAGACCAATTCTTGATCGAGTCAACCTTGGATGGATCAACGTGAATCCCATCCTTATTAACCACGTGGCCTAGGAAATGGACTTCACGAAGCCAAAAGTCACATTTTGAAAACTTTGCATAAAGCTGTTATGTTCGAAGAAGTTCCAGAATGATTCGTAGATGACGCTCGTGATCCTCCTGACTCTTGGAATAGATCAGGATGTCGTCGATGAAAATAATAACAAACTTATCCAAGTAAGGTTTGCACACCCGGTTCATGAGATCCATGAAGACCGCAGGTGCGTTTGTCAACCCGAAAGGCATGACCAGGAACTCGTAGTGTCCATAACGAGTCTTGAATGCTGTCTTAGAGATGTCCTCGTCTTGGACTCTCAACTGTTGATAGCCCGATCTCATATCAATCTTAGAGTAGAAGCTCGACCCTTGCAACTGGTCGAACAGGTCATCGCGATAATCAATGCACATTCGGAAGGTACCGTCTTTTTCACGGTTACCTTGTTGAGTTCACGATAATCAATGCACATTCGGAAGGTACCGTCTTTCTTCTTCAAAAACAAAACTGGAGCTCCCCAGGGCGATGAGCTAGGACGAATGAAACCCTTGTTCAAGAGTTCCTGTAATTGCATGGACAGTTCTTCTAGTTCTGATGGGGCTAAGCAATAAGGTGCACGAGCGATAGGTACTGCTCCAGGAGCTAGCTCGATTTGAAACTCGACTTGGCGATGAGGCGGAAGACGAGGTAATTCCTCTGGGAATACCTCAAGAAAGTCACGTACGATCGGGATGTCTTCTATCTTCTTTTCTTTCGTTCAGGTGTCAGTAGCGAGAGCTAGTATAGCGGTGTGGCCCTTTCGCAAACACTTCTAGGCCTTAAGGAAAGAGATGATGCCCACGACAGCACCACTCTTATCGCCACGAATAACGAGGGGTTCACCGCTTGCACGAGGGATGCGGACAGTTTTCTCCTTGCAGAGTATTTCCGCTTGATGTTGGGATAACCGGTCCATCCCAATGACAACGTTGAAGCTACCAAGAAGGATGTGATAAGATCGATAGAGAAGATCTGACCAGCTAAAGCGAGATTACAACCCTTAACTACGTGTGTGGCCTTAAGATGTTTACCGTTTGCTAGTTCTACAACATGCTTAGAATCTAGAGGGATTGGGGTGCGCTTAAGCATCTGACTAACTTTTAAGGAGACGTAACTAGTATCGGCACCTGAATCGAATAAACCAGAAACAAAGATATCATCCAGTAGAAACTTACCCGTCACAACAATGGGATCGTTTCTTGCTTCACCCTGACCAATCACAAATGCACGTCCCCTGGCACCATTGCCATCAATGTTATCCCTGTTGTTGTTCCCATTTCCCTGGTTCTTATTGTTGTTCTGGTTTTAGTTCAGCTGAGGGCAGTCTCTTTTGAAGTGACCCTCAGCACCACACTTGAAACATCCTTTGTTGTTACCCTGAGGTTGCTGCTGCTGCTGGTGCTGGTTCTGTGGAGTTTGTTGCTGCTGTCGCCTCTGATTCGCTGGATAAAGGCTCCTGCAATCTTTCGTTGTGTGGCCTGGTTTGTTGCATCTCTGACAGTTGTTCTTGCTACACGGCCCGTTGTGGTGCATATTACATCGATTTCACTTAGGGTGGTTTCCCTTATACCCACCCTGACCTTGATTACCAGAAGACTGTTGGCTAGGGCTCTTGTAGTCGTCAGTCTTTCGCTGCTGAGACTGAGACTGAACAGAACTTGAACCCTTACTTGAGTTTCCATCCCATTTGCGTTTGTTGTCGCTAGGATCATCAGAAGTAGTGGTAGCACTAATACGCTTTGGCAGTTTGTTCTTCTCAACTGCCTGGTCAGTGAGACGGTGGGATAGTCGTACAGCCCGCTGAATTGTAGGGAGGTTAGCTGAAGTCATCATACTCTGAATTTTTGGCACTAAACCTTTGATGTAGAGCTTGATACGCTTGCAGGGAGGATCCACCATGTTGGGACACAAAGCAGCTAATTCGTTCGACCTCTTAGTATACGCTTCGATTTCGGACCCTGTCATCTTCAGATTGTAAAACTCCACCTCTAGCTTGTGAATGTCATCATGATGACAATACTCTTCGTTGATCAGATCTTTAAAGTCGTTCCATGGGGTGGCATTAGCAGCTGCCAACCCTAGCATTTGCATCTGTGTGTTCCACCAAGTGAGCACACCACCTTCAAGAGTTCCAGTTGCAAACTTCACCCTACTAGCAACAGGTCATTCACACATTTCGAAAACGGATTCGATCTTCTCAAACCAGTGGAGAAGACCTACGGCTCCTTCTGTGTCGTCGAAGGTACTTGGTCGACAATCCATGAGGGTCTTAAACGTACACACTCGAGGCTGAGCATTTTGACCTGTCCCGCGAGAGAGAAAAGAAAAGGTTAAGCACGAGAGTAGGTTCGCGAGAGTAGGATCTAAACATCCTAGGATAAGTTGAAATAGCAGGCTATACCTCCTGCTTGAGCTGCTGCGAGAGCCTCAGCAACTCGTTCGTTGATTAGAGCCGTCAGTTGGGCCTAAGCAAGTTGAGACGTCCACTCATGATCTTCACATCGAGAAAAGCACAAGTAAGAACGGTGGCGTTGAGGTGTGGAAGGTGTGAGATGACAGAAGAGAGTAAGCACACAAGGTTTCAAGCAACAGTTGTAACGTTAACTAAGCATACCATGAATAATGCACTATTTAAACTAACAGGCAACCAATACAAACGTAAACCATACTACCTATAGTGTTTAGTCTTGCACATGAAGCGAAGCGTCGTTGTAGATCGTTGAGCACCGAACAGGTTATAGTCTGGTTTTTATCAAAAAGCTTTTCCCTTTTAGAAACCAAGTTCACTACAACCAATGGCTCTGATACCAATCTGTCACACCCCCAAAATCCACAAGCAGAGTATCACCGCAGGAGGCGTGACATGACCAGGATCCAGCCACCAATCATATTGAACAATGTAAACAAATAATTTAAAAATCCGAACCAAGCAATATAATTGGTGTCAAAACAATTCAACAATGTCTAAGTTATCAGCGGAAGCAATAAGTTCAAAACCTAAATCATAAGTTTAATAGTTCATCAGTTTATCATGAACGCTCAATGGTCCATGTTCCACAACGACACCTCCCATGCAAGCCCCTGCTAAGTACCTAACGACCTGCAAGACATGTAACAACGAATCACCAACTCACAGTTGGTTGTCCATTTTAGTGTCGTTCCAAAAACCATAAGTTGTTTCGAAAACCATGAGTTATCCAATTCCTTGTTTCCCAATCCATACTAGTGGGGGCTTCCCCATGTTAACCACTAGACCCGTTACCATGTCGACTGCTGACTGTAGTTAGGTTTATGTGCCATGCGTCAATCTCTATCATCATTGACTAGTGCCCAAGTCCATTAGTCCACGCCCATCCTCTGCGGCACGGTGTGAGGCTTGTCAAACCTAATAGCGCTATATAACTAATGACCCGTTCGCCATTGGCCCGGCGATTAAGTCGATATAAAAATGAGGGACTTAAGGATAGAGTTTCGTCTAGTGTCATTCAACGTTGTCACCTGTGACAACTCGAAATTTAGAACCCTTCGTTGTATCTTGATGTAACATGCTTGAACGTTGTGTGACTAGTTAACTTGTTGGTTTAATGATATAAGTGAACATCCTATGTGATTATGTGTTATATTTGTATGTATGCGTGTATTATATGAACCGAGACACAAGGACCCGACTCGAGACCATGCGGTCTCGAGTGAACAGTGTGACAGTGGGCCGGTTGGGCCATTTAATCCATCCGGAAGCCCATTAGGGTGCATCAAACGAGTATATAACCTTGTTGTTAGCCATTTTTGCCATTTCTTTTAACAACACACACACACTCCCCTACTCTCTCTCTCTCTAGAAAACCTTAAACCCTAAAGATCAAACATCACCTCACTACTCCTTCTTCTCGGATTCAACCGGCAACACTAGGACTACTCGGATCGAGCTTGGGATCATCATACGGAAGTTCACTCACCGACTCTTCATACCCTCACACTTAGAGAACCTAACCGGTTAGTGATTCATGCTATGTATTATATTCGGTTGAGGATGATGTGCAATATTTCGGTTGATAGTTATGTGTGAAGAAGATACTTGATAATGTGTTTGCTTGTTAAAGTTTTATGCATGATTAAGGTGTCGATTATGTAATAAAAACACATCATGACTATTGTTTGAACATGACAAAAGTGTTTGTTTGATTTAATGAGTTCTTGTTTGATTAAATGATACATGCTTAGGAGAACATGACTTTTGTAGAATAACATTTGAACAAGATGTTTTGAATAACAAAAGAATGATAAGCTTAGGGCTATTCATGATCATCCGCTTTTATGTTAGAGGTTATAGAACAAGTATTTTGTTTGATAATGATCCACAAAAATGATTATTGATATCTAGAGTATGTGTCATGATTCGGGTCCATGGAATGCATAGCTATGTGGGATGAATATGTTGAATTGATAAAAAAAAAAACTTGAAAGATGAACTACTTGAAGATCATGAAAATATTTGAAATTGATATGTTTGATCCATTTCGGTTAGTGTTAGACAAGGAAACATGTTAGTGCATTATTATTGGCTAGTACACCATATCATGACCGTGAAATCTCATTGGCTAAGTACAATGTCGGAAATCAGCAAATGTCCCAGCCGAGACCTTCAGTCTCGACTCGAGATCATCACATGACAACTCGAGACCGTAGATTTCGACACAGATTGCGAGTCGAGAACCCCTAGTCTCGACTCGAGACCATGCAACGTCAACACAAAAACATCCTAACTCGAAAACAGGGTTACGAGTGTTGTTGCGACTCGAGACATGACCCGAGACCTCCACATTTCGACTCGAGAACTCATGGGTACAACTCGAGACCGCACAGTCTCGACTAGAGACCACATAGTTTCGACTCGAGACCATATACATGTGCACGCTGTTTGGACTTGCACCCTATTACGGGCTTAGGTGATTGGGCCGGACTTTTGGATTTGTTTACTTGTATACATGATACTGTTCAACTCATAGGTATTATTGTGAACCGCCATGTTTATACGTGTATAATACCTGTATGCAACATGCTAGTATACGTGTAGAACATACGTGCACTACTTGGGTATGAACCTGACATGAATGGTATCTATGTTAGGACGTAGTTGACCACTTACAACTTGATTGACCTTTCTGTGTATCTACCGAGCAAACCAAGGTGAGTTCACACCCTCTACAAAGCATGGGATTCCCTGGGTTGGGAATGGGGTTAAGGAACATGAATTCCTCATCCTCCTTGGGTAGGACAGCATTGGTTCAGGAATGTAATTCCTCGTCCTCATGGACAGATAACTCGTACTAGACCAAAACTCTATCACGAAGTCCCTCCTTTTTATATCGACTTAATCGCCGGGCCAATGGCGAGCGGGTCATTAGTTAGATAGCGCTATTTAGGTTTGACAAACCTCACACCGTGCCGCAGAGGACGGGCGTGAACTAATGGACTATGGCACGTCGGTGATGATAGACACCGACGCTAAGGGCACATAAACATGACTAACGTCAGTAGTCGATATGTAACGAGTCTAGTGTATACATGGGGTAGCCCCCACGGCCGAAACGCCAGATAACTAACACGGGGTAGCCCCCACGGCTGGATTGCCAGAGTAATTGGGTTAAACAAATCACGTTTTCAACTATGGGGTAACCCCCACGGCAGGATGCCAGATAAAGGAAACTGTTTTCTGAACAACTTAAAACAAACACCCAACTGTGAACTCACTAAACTTGTTGTTGACTCGTTACTACATGCTTTGCAGGCCTATAGGTACTTAGCTGGAGCTTGCATGGAAGAGAGTCGTTGTGGGACATGGACAGCTGTGTGCCATGTTAAACTTTGGAACAATGAAACTTACGTTTTGGTTTAGACGTTATGCTTCCGCTTGCAACTTAAACTATGTTTTGTTTGGACGCCAATCGTACTGGTTGAACTTTTATAATTACTTACTTGCTTGTTCTATATGATTGGTGGCTGGATCCTGGTCAGTCACGCCTCCAAGCGGCGATACTCCGCAGGTGGATTTTGGGGGTGTGACAGATTGGTATCAGAGCCATTGGTTATAGAGAACTTGGTTTTAATAAAGGAAAAGGTTTTATTAAAATCAGACTATAACCTGTACATTGCTCTACGATCCACAACGACGCTCCACTCCACAAGCAAGGCTCGACATTCTAGGTGATATGGTTTATGTTCTGTTACCTACTTGCTAGATTTCATAGAACTATGCTCATGATATGCTTGGATAAACGTAGCAACTATAGTATGAGAACACATGTGTGCTTACTCTCTTCTACCATCGCACTTTCACGAACCTCTCTCACTCATTTTTCCCTTGATATGAAGATCATGGCTAGACACATTAACTTGACTCAAGCCCAGTTGACGGCTCTGATTAACCAACAAGTTGTTGCGGCACTTGCAACCGCACAGGCAGGAGGTATATCCTGCAGTTGAAACTCAATCTAGGATCTTTAGGTCCTACTCTTGTAAACCGACCCTTGTGCTTAACCTTGTCCCTTCTTACACCCACGACAGGCCAACATGTTCAACCACCTGTGAGCACTTTCAAGACCTTTATGGACTGTCAACCTAGTACCTTTAGTGGCACCGAAGGAGCGATAGGTCTTCTACACTGGATTCGCAGGATCGAATCTGCATTCGAAGAAAGTGAAAGCCCTACCAGTAAACGAGTAGAGTACGATGCTGGTACCTTGCAAGGGAAAGCGTATTCTTGGTGGAACACACAAGTTCAGATGCTCGGATTGGCAGATGCGAATGCCACCCCCTGGAGCGATTTCAAGGATTTGATCAAGGAGGAATTCTGTCACCCGGACGACATCCTAAAACTTGAAATAGAGTATTATGGTTTGAAGATGGAAGGATCAAAGATCGAAGCGTACACAAAAAGATCCAACGACTTGGCTGCCCTATGTCCTAACTTGTCACAACCCATTTCTAGACGAATGGAGCTATACCTCAGGGGCTTAGCCCCAGAAATCCAAGGGTCTGTAATTGCGGCCAACTTTTATACAATCCAACAAGTCGTTCGTTTGGCGCACCAGCTCACTGATCAGGCAGTGGAAGAGGGCAAGTTACCCAAGCGTAACCCTTCCAATGCAAATACTCTTACTAACATCAAGCATATTTGGGGTGATCACCAGGGTGAGGGCTGTGGCTCTATACAACAGGACCCGCACAGGAAACTCGTACAGCGGGGGCTGAACTACCAAAATCAATGGGGATACCTTAGGAATAAGCCGAAATGCCGAAAATGCCAACAACACCACACCGGGTCATGTGTGGGATCGTGTTGCCATCGGTGCAAGAAGACGGGACATATGGCTAGAGATTGCAGGAGCCCATATCCTTCAAACCGAAATCAGCAGCAGCAGGGTAGCAAAAAGGGGTGTTTCCGTTGTGGGGCTGAAGACCATCTCAAGAGGAACTGTCCACGGATGAGGCAGAAGTGTGACAACAATAGCAGCAAGGGCAACGGGAACAGTAATGGAGACCATAATGACAATCACATTGCTGGTAAGCGTGAGTTCCTGAATGGGCAAGGAGAAGAAAGAAACAACCTAACGTTGTGACGGGTAAGTTCCTTCTCGACGACTTTTATGTTACAGTTTTACTTGATTCGAGTGCCGATACTAACTACGTGTCACTAGAAGTTAGTCAAGTGCTTAAGCGTATTCCAACACCTTTGAACGGCAAGCACACGGTAGAGCTAGCAATTGGTAAGAGTTTAGAGGCCACACACGTAATCAAGGATTGTAAACTTGTTCTTGCTAACCAGAACTTCTCTATCGACCTTATTCCTATCGTCTTGGGTAGTTTCGACGTAGTTATTAGGATGGATCGGTTATCCCAACACCGAGCAGAAATTCTTTGCAACGAGAAGATTGTTCGTATTCCTGGTTCCAGTGGCGAACCTCTCATGATTCGTGGCGACAAGAGGAGTGATGTTGAGAACATCATCTCTCTCCTTAAGGCCCAGAAGTGCTTGCGAAAGGGCCACACCGCTATCTTGGCTCTCGTTACAGACACCTCGAAGAAAGAAAAGAAGATAGAAGATTTTCCAATTGTACGCGACTATCCTGAGGTATTTCCGGAGGAATTACCTGGTCTTCCGCCTCATCGCCAAGTCGAGTTTCAGATTGAACTAGCTCCTGGAGCTGCGCCTATAGCTCGTGCACCTTATCGTTTAGCTCCATCAGAGTTAGAAGAACTCTCTACACAACTACAAGAACTCTTGGATAAGGGTTTCAGTCGCCCTAGCTCATCGCTCCAGTACTATTCGTGAAGAAGAAGGACGGTACCTTCATAATGTGCATCGACTACCGGGAACTCAACAAGGTGACGGTGAAGAATCGTTATCCTCTACCACGTATTGACGACTTGTTCGACCAGCTGCAGGGGTCGAGCTACTATTCAAAGATTGATTTGAGCTCGGGATATCACCAGCTGAGAGTCCGAGAGGAGGACGTCTCCAAAACAGCCTCTAGGACTCGCTATGGGCACTATGGGTTTTTGGTCATGCCTTTGGGCTGACAAACGCACCTGCGGTTTTCATGGACTTGATGAACCGAGTGTGCAAGCCCTACCTGGACAAGTTCGTTATAGTCTTCATCGACGACATCCTGATCTATTCTAAGAGTCAGGAGGAACACGAGCAACACCTACGGCTTATCCTGGAACTCCTTCGAACAGAACAGCTTTACGCAAAGTTCTCGAAATGCGACTTCTGGCTTCGAGAAGTCCATTTCCTAGGCCACGTGGTAAACAAGGATGGGATTCACGTTGATCCATCCAAGGTAGACTCGATTAAGAACTGGCCCGCACCTCGTACACCAAGGGAAATTCACCAATTCTTGGGTTTGGCAGGTTAATACAGGAGATTCATAAAGGACTTTTCTAAGATTGCACAGCCCCTCACCTCACTAACGCAGAAAGGCGTTGTTTATCGATGGGGAAACGCACAGGAGTTAGCATTTCAGCATCTAAAGGATAGACTTTGCAGCGCACCTATCCTTTCATTGCCAGAGGGCACAGACGACTTTGTGGTTTACTGCGACGCATCAATTCAAGGTCTTGGTTGTGTATTGATACGACGAGATAAGGTTATAGCCTACGCCTCACGCCAACTTAAAGTTCATGAAAAGAACTACACTACGCACGACTTAGAGCTGGGAGCTGTTGTTTTTGCACTTAAGTTATGGCGACATTTCTTGTACGGCACCAAGTGCGCCATCTACACCGACCATAGGAGCCTCGAGCATATCTTCAAGCAGAAGGAACTGAATATGCGACAACGACGATGGGTCAGGCTACTGAATGACTACGAGTGCTCGATCAGGTATCACTCGGGCAAGGCCAACGTGGTGGCTGACGCCCTCAGTTGAAAGGACACTGCGCCTAAGCGCGTACGAGCTTTACAACTCACGATCCATTCTAGTCTTCCTTCCCAGATACGAGCTGCTCAGATAGAAGCATTGAAACCAGAAAACGTCAGGGCCGAAGCCCTACGTGGCTCAAGGCAACGCTTAGAACAAAAGGAAAATGGTGCTTACTACGTAACGGGACGCATTTGGGTCCCATTCTATGGAAACCTACGAGAACTTGTGATGGATGAGGCACACAAGTCTCGCTACTCGGTACACCCTGGTCCGGATAAGATGTACCACAATATCAAAACTACGTATTGGTGGCCTAGCATGAAGGCCCACATAGCAACTTACGTCAGCAAGTGTTTGACTTGTGCGAGAGTCAAGTCTGAATACCAGAAACCCTCAGGCCTACTCCAACAGCCAGAGATACCGCAATGGAAATGGGAGAAAATTTCCATGGATTTTGTTACCGGCCTGCCTAGATCCAAACGCGGAAACGATACTATTTGGGTGATCGTGGATCGACTTACAAAGTCTGCACACTTCTTGGCTATCAAAGAAACGGATAAGTTTTCCACTCTAGCAGACGTATACCTTAAGGAAGTTATCTCGAGGCACGGAGTGCCCACCTCTATTATCTCGGATCGAGATGCGCGTTTCACTTCAGAGCTGTGGCAAGCAATGCACAAATCCTTTGGCTCACGTTTAGACATGGGTACAGCGCATCACCCTCAGACGGACGGGCAGTCTGAGCGCACTATTCAAACCTTAGAAGACATGCTTCGTGAATATGTAATCGACTTTGGCAACAGCTGGGAAAAGCATCTGCCACTTGTGGAATTCTCGTACAATAACAGCTACCACACCAGCATTAAAGCTGCTCCGTTTGAGGCATTGTGCGGGCGTAAATGCCGGTCACCTCTTTGTTGGGCAGAGGTGGGGATAGTCAGATCACTGGTCCAGAACATGTGGTAGACACAACTGAACGAATTGCTCAAATACGACAACGCATGGCGGCAGCTCGTGACCGTCAGAAAGTCTACGCCGATACGGGCAGGAAACCACTTGAGCTCCAGGTTGGGGAGCGGGTACTACTCAAAGTTTCACCCTGTAAGGGTGTGGTTCGTGTTGGTAAACGAGGCAAACTTAACCCACGATACGTCGGACCTTTTGAAACCATCGAGAAGATAGGCAAGGTGGCCTACAAACTGAACTTACCAGCGGAACTCAGTGCAGTTCACAACGTTTTCCACGTGTCGAATCTGAAGAAGTGTCTGTCAGATGAGACCCACATAGTTCCTTGAAGGAGCTCACTATCGACGAGCAGTTACGATTCGCCGAGGAACCAGTTGAAATCACAGATCGGGATGTTAAGGTCCTCAAGAGCACTAGAATACCTCTCGTCCAAGTTCGTTGGAACTCACGTCGGGCCCAGAGTTCACCTGGGAACGCGAAGATCGGATGAAACAAAAGTATCCCCAACTGTTCACAAACAGTACAACCACTACTGAGGCCGAAGCTACGGAAGTTCGGGACGAAATTCCAGATCAACGGGGGGTGGATGTGACACCCCAGGAAAACCGGGAAAACCATACAACTTAACTAGCTTCCTCAGTGAGTGCTTACCAAATTTCGGGACGAAATTTCTTTCAACTTGGGGATGATGTGACAACTCGAAATTTAGAACCCTTCGTTGTATCTTGATGTAACATGCTTGAACGTTGTGTGACTAGTTAACTTGTTGGTTTAATGATATAAGTGAACATCCTATGTGATTATGTGTTATATTTGTATGTATGCGTGTATTATATGAACCGAGACACAAGGACCCGACTCGAGACCATGCGGTCTCGAGTGAACAGTGTGACAGTGGGCCGGTTGGGCCATTTAATCCATCCGGAAGCCCATTAGGGTGCATCAAACGAGTACATAACCTTGTTGTTAGCCATTTTTTCCATTTCTTTTGACAACACACACACACTCCCCTACTCTCTCTCTCTCTCTAGAAAACCTTAAACCCTAAAGATCAAACATCACCTCACTACTCCTTCTTCTCGGATTCAACCGGCAACACTAGGACTACTCGGATCGAGCTTGGGATCATCATACGGAAGTTCACTCACCGACTCTTCATACCCTCACACTTAGAGAACCTAACCGGTTAGTGATTCATGCTATGTATTATATTCGGTTGAGGATGATGTGCAATATTTCGGTTGATAGTTATGTGTGAAGAAGATACTTGATAATGTGTTTGCTTGTTAAAGTTTTATGCATGATTAAGGTGTCGATTATGTAATAAAAACACATCATGACTATTGTTTGAACATGACAAAAGTGTTTGTTTGATTTAATGAGTTCTTGTTTGATTAAATGATACGTGCTTAGGAGCACATGACTTTTGTAGAATAACATTTGAACAAGATGTTTTGAATAACAAAAGAATGATAAGCTTAGGGCTATTCATGATCATCCGATTTTATGTTAGAGGTTATAGAACAAGTATTTTGTTTGATAATGATCCACAAAAATGATTATTGATATCTAGAGTATGTGTCATGATTCGGGTCCATGGAATGCATAGCTATGTGGGATGAATATGTTGAATTGATAAAAAAAAACTTGAAAGATGAACTACTTGAAGATCATGAAAATATTTGAAATTGATAAGTTTGATCCATTTCGGTTAGTGTTAGACAAGGAAACATGTTAGTGCATTGTTATTGGCTAGTACACCATATCATGACCGTGAAATCTCATTGGCTAAGTACAATGTCGGAAATCAGCAAATGTCCCAGCCGAGACCTTCAGTCTCGACTCTAGATCATCACATGACAACTCGAGACCGTAGATTTCGACACAGATTGCGAGTCGAGAACCCCTAGTCTCGACTTGAGACCATGCAACATCAACACAAAAACAACATAACTCGAAAACAGGGTTACGAGTCTTGTTGCGACTCGAGACATGACCCGAGACCTCCACATTTCGACTCGAGAACTCATGGGTACAACTCGAGACCGCACAGTCTCGACTCGAGACCATATACATGTGCACGCTGTTTGGACTTGCACCCTATTACGGGCTTAGGTGATTGGGCCGGACTTTTGGATTTGTTTACTTGTATACCTGATACTGTTCAACTCATAGGTATTATTGTGAACCGCCATGTTTATACGTGTATAATACCTGTATGCAACATGCTAGTATACGTGTAGAACATATGTTCACTACTTGGGTATGAACCTGACATGAATGGTATCTATGTTAGGACGTAGTTGACCACTTACAACTTGATTGACCTTTCTGTGTATCTGCCGAGCAAACCAAGGTGAGTTCACACCCTCTACAAAGCATGGGATTCCCTAGGTTGGGAATGGGGTTAAGGAACGTGGATTCCTCGTCCTCCTTGGGTAGGATAGCATTGGTTCAGGAATGTAATTCCTCGTCCTCATGGATAGATAACTCGTACTAGACCAAAACTCTATCACGAAGTCCCTCCTTTTTATATCGACTTAATCGCCGGGCCAATGGCGAGCGGGTCATTAGTTACATAGCGCTATTTAGGCTTGACAAACCTCACACCGTGCCGCAGAGGACGGGCGTGAACTAATGGACTATGGCACGTCGGTGATGATAGACACCGACGCTAAGGGCACATAAACATGACTAACATCAGTAGTCGATATGTAACGAGTCTAGTGTATACATGGGGTAGCCCCCACGGCCGAAACGCCAGATAACTAACACGGGGTAGCCCCCACGGCTGGATTGCCAGAGTAATTTGGTTAAACAAATCACGTTTTCAACTATGGGGTAACCCCCACGGCAGGATGCCAGATAAAGGAAACTGTTTTCAGAACAACTTAAAACAAACACCCAACTGTGAACTCACTCAACTTGTTGTTGACTCGTTACTACATGCTTTGCAGGCCTATAGGTACTTAGCTGGAGCTTGCATGGAAGAGAGTCGTTGTGGGACATGGACAGCTGTGTGCCATGTTAAACTTTGGAACAATGAAACTTACGTTTTGGTTTAGACGCTATGCTTCCGCTTGCAACTTAAACTATGTTTTGTTTGGATGCCAATCGTACTGGTTGAACTTTTATAATTACTTACTTGCTTGTTCTATATGATTGGTGGCTGGATCCTGGTCAGTCACGCCTCCAAGCGGTGATACTCCGCAGGTGGATTTTGGGGGTGTGACATCACCCTTCAGTTAAGAGGGTGGGAGTACATGTCCTACCCAAAGAGAACACGCAAGTTTCAATATTGTCACCCTTCATTTAAGAGGGTGGGATTATGTGTCCTACCCAAAGCGAACACGCAGGTTTCAATGTTAAACGTTAACCCATTCCCAAACCACCGGGAATCCCATGCCATGTAGAAAGTGTGAACTCACCTTAGCTTTGCTCGGCAGATAAATAGAAAGGTCTCTTGAGCTAATTGGGTCAACCACGTCCTAACATGGTTACCATACGAGTCAGGTCTAGGTTCAAGTAATTCACATATGTTTATACTAGCAAGTTACGCACACATAACGATCATGGCATACACATAGAAACATTTTAACAATATCGATCAAGTATACACATAAACCCAATTTGTGCGATTCAAGTGATTGGGCCGGTAAGGTTGTGCGAGCCCAAACATCTTGTGCGACTCAATAGGTGTAGCCCAATAATGGCCCGGCCTATCATGTTGTGCGATCAGCACAAACTTGTGCAATCCACAACATCTTGTGCGATCCAAAACATACCCCGGCCCATTTAAAACATGCAGCCCAACAATCAAATACTTAAACCACTTGTGCGGCCCAACAGTATTAAACAAAGAAGTTCTTGTGCGGCCCAATATATTATGCAATCAGCACAGTCTTGTGCGATCCACAATATATTATGCGATCATGCATAACGGTGCCGTACACAGTGCTTAAACAGTGGTACCTCATACAATCCTAGCTTGTGCGATTGAGCTTGTGCGATAAGCTCTTGTGCGATTAAGGGACTTGTGCGATTAGTTATATGTTTCCTAAAATCATGCGATTAATTTCGTTGTTTCTATTTAATTTGCAAAACCAATTTAACAGTTTCCAACTTCTGTGTCAATCGATTAAATCAAAGCATTTTCCAAATAATTCTTATGAACCCTAATTACAACTAATCATAATCACCACCATTCATAACATTCAATTTCATAATCAAATCAGTGATTTTGAACACTAACATGCAACCCTAATCATCATATGAATCATGACTAACCATCTTATTATGAGATCATTACACAACCATCGTTTAAATCATCAAAACGGTTCATATGAACATCATCACATAAACCCTAATTCTAGACCAACACTAATCTCATGATCATCATGTGGGTTCGGTTCAATCATTTAGAAACATCAACCAAATATACATCACTTAATCATGTGTTCATACTTTATCACAACATCAAGAATCAATCATCATGCATATGAACAACCCTATCTATCACATACAATCATAGCAACCACAACATCATCTAACAAACAAATAATGGTGAAACACTAACCGTGATGATTGAATGATTTGGTCAGATCGATGGGAAGCTCTGAGTGGGGGCTGCCGTCCGGTTTCCAAGAGAAGAGAGAAAGATCTTAGGGTTTTGTGTGTGTTCTTGTGTTTACAAATTATTAGAAATAAACCCTACACATGGGTGCGTGTATGCGTATAAAAGGAGTGGACCGAACCATTCTTTGGGATGCCCTTGGTCTCGAATACAAGGAGTGTGGGCCAAGAGTGGTGTGTGACAAAAGACAAAGTGTACGGCCCAACAAGTTTGTGTGATCGGCCACATATTTGTGTTGTGCGACCGAGGATACATATTCACATTATAATTTCATATCACATAACACATTCAATACATAACATTCCATAAAAATCAATGTTTCACATAATCACATAATGTTCATACTGGTTACATCAAATACAAAGAAAGGTTCTGAAATACGAGTTGTCACAATAAGAATGACAGATCCATGTAAACGGTATTCTCCACAGTCAGCAAATCTTCATCGGAAAACAAATCATCTGGTAATGTAATCAGATTTCTGAAGCATTCGTCCACAATCAGATTCATCTCCTCAGATAATCTAGATCTCAGAAGCTATCATCCACGATCACTCTCAGATCTCTGATGCTCTCGTCCACGATCAGATATCAACATCTCAGATCATCCTAATCTCGGAAGCTTTCACCCACAATCAGATTCACATTCCCCCTGACAATCTGAAGTCGAAACTACCCGAATACTGATGCAGTGTCACGAATTTCAAAAATGCCAGAATTTCAACATATGACATTGAAATTTTTATTCCCCCTGATTTTTTGCAAATTCTGACTTCTCTATCACTGAATTCCCCTTCAAACTAAGCAATTCGGAGCTCTTTTATCTGTGAAACACTCGACTAAGCCGAAAATATGAAACTTTTCCTCAAAATGTCGGTTTTTCATCGTTGCGGATTTTACTTTTTGGCACATAAATAGTCAGATACCCTGAATGGTAAACATTTTGCACTAGTATCATGACTACCCCACTAATTTTCACAATCCATGATCGCATCATCAAATATGCTCACTGAAACAACCCAGCTTGGTCGTTAAAAACTCGAAAAAATTGTCAATCACCAATTTTTTTCTAGAGACTCCCCTCGTCGTTGCGATAAAAAAATGCCTTTTTTAGGCATTTGATCATCTGGTCGAATGGCATGTGTCGAATGGTCATCCGATCGGATGGGTCTTCTTATCCGGATGGTCATCCGATCGGATGGTCGTCCGATCGGATGGTCGTTCGATCGGATGGTTGTCCGATCGGATGGTCCTTCGATCGAATGACAAAGTGAACAAAGTTGTGTTTGTGGATCGGATGGTCATCCGATCGAATAAACATTCGAGTGAAAACCAACTGATCTTTCAAACACAAGCTAATGACATGGGTTGAATGGTCATCCGATCGGAGGGTCATCCGATCGAATGGTCATCCGATTGGATATGTTCTAATAGCTCAAGAACATTCCAAATCACGTTTTTTCGATCCAGAATCTTTATTTCTGTGAATTTCTTGATGAAACTTCACAGGATTGTGCGCGAATCAATTCCGAACAGAATGATGTCTTCAATTCCAAAATCCATCTGTGAATTGACCTTTATTTTGATGATTTTCTCTGTTTAGCGTCAAAACTCCCGTTTAACCCAAAATTGATGAGTTTTGGGTGATTTAACCGACTGTTAGATCGATTAAATCGGTACCGTAGCTTTGATACCACTGCTAATCCAGGAACCGGTGAGTTTGACGAAGCCTCGGTCCCGATCTGACTTGTTCGGTGCGTTTATTACGACTAGAAAAGGAGTAGAAGATAGATATGACACCGAGCAGTCACTTATAATCTGGTCTCTATTGATTATTCAACAAGTTACACCACCATGAGACCAGTTGGACAGCATGTCCCCTATGGGAACCAAAGCTTGTCCAAATGGGAACCCCAAGTCCCTATTTATAGACAACGACCTACAATATGTCCATCCGGCCGGATGGTCATCCATTAGGATGGACTTTTACAATATAAAACCGTGTCCAACTTTCTCCTATTCCATACAATATTCAACACATGCTCTATCTAGCCATTCGCACAGTGGCAGACGTACGAAATATGCACCAACATCAACAATTTTTGCAAGTAAACATCACTAAATACATCATACTTTTCCATGTAGTAAACTTGAAATTTCATGAAAATTTGTAGTATTTTAGATCTACACATTAAACATGTAGATCTACTTGAATCAAGACTTACGTGTTAACTTTTATAAACTTTGATGAAACTTTATTTTATAAACTTGATCATCCACATGTTTAGTACGTTCAAGAACATGATCATTTCATTTTAAAACCACTTACAAGTTCATTTTAAAGACCTTCAAGTTTACTAACATGTTTCTTCATGGATCTTTCAAGATCCATGCTTAAACTTGTTAGATCTAAAGCTTCTAACAAGCTTACATATGATGGATCTAAACAAAAACACAAGATCAACAACAACAACTTCATCACATACTTCAAAAAACACTAGAAACACTTTATTTTCTTTAGATTATGTTGTTTCTTTACATGTTCATCTTTTAAAGTTAAAGCTTTCTTGATGGTGTAACTTGTACATATATAACATCCTACTAACAAGAAGTAAAATGGAGATTAGAATGCTTACTTCTAGCTCTAGTGGATAGGGAAGTGGCAAGAAAACAAAAATGATGGAGATGATGAAAAGAAGATGGTTAAAAGCTCCACAAAGAGGCCTTTCAACTTCTAGTGCTAGTAGCTTCCTTTGATGATCTTCTTATACCTTTGTAGACCCTTGGATTACTTGTATCTTGATTGAAAAATGGAAGTGGTGGGTGGTGTGTTCTTGGCCAAAATAAGAGAAGATAAGAAAGAGAGATGGAGTTTGAAATTGTAAAGTGCAAAGTGATAAGGGTTATGGTCTTGAAGTTATTACTTATAATCTTACATCCTCCTAATATCCATTAGTTCTCAAATGAGCACCTTGACCAAACAACAATCTAGTCAACATGGATAGGAAGTGGGTCCCCTATGGGGACGGTTACATGGGGGGAGGGGGTAGGTTGTCAAAATTGGAAGTTAATGGGTTTAAGGTGTAACTTAGATGTTTAATGTGGTGTTATATGTGTTTAAGTGTTTTTAGACGTTTTAATGTGTTTTATGACCAATACTAGCTTTAAAACATTAAAATAATGTTTCAGTTCATTTTTGGTGTTTTGGTAGTGTCCGGATAATTGTTTGGTTGTCGATTCGTTAAGGTGCTAAATTTGTGTATTTATAAGGTGTGAAGTACCTTTTGTGTTATGATTTCAATCTCGATACTTTACAAGTTATTTTGGATGTTTAATCACTATTTCTGAATGTTATTTTAGCTTGTTATTGCTGAATTTTGATGATTTTGTTACTTATAGTTCGTTTCGGACAGTTGTTAGTGCTTGTTTAAATTTCCGGAAAGTGTTATTATAAACTCTTGTTCTCCCACTTGGGATTTAATATATCTTTGATGTCGGACATATATCTAAGCCCTAAATCTACCGTTTAGTTAAATACTGAGGCTATGCTGACACAGCTTGTCTAACCGGTGAGTTTACTAATTGTTTGACGCGCGCTTAAATTGTTTCAAAATGCGATAAATGAAATATGTAACATGCATGATTTAAACGTATGACATGCAAGCATATAATGTTGACGTTAAAACACATAAATGTAGACAATAAATAATTATTAAAATAGTACGGAAGTTACCGGTTTTATGCCAGTTGTCACATAACTAATTCTACAGTTGTTGCTTCCGAAAAGAAGACCTTTTCTAAAAATTAATATTTGTTAAAAAAATATCTAAGGTTTATAATCTCAGAAGAAAGATTAAGTTAGCATGTTGTCAATTGAAAAGGATTTGTTAGAAGAACTTGATTAGCACTCCCAAAACTGAGGGAAGGAAAAGGATATATAAGTTTTTTCAATGTTGATGGAAAAACTATTTATCAAAATAGTATTTTTCAAAACTATTTATTAAAATGGTGTTTACCATTTATTTTATATTAAACTAGGTCAGAACCTTCTGTATTATACTGGTTGAATAAATATAATTTTATATGCTAAGTAATAAAAAGTTACATTTTTAGAAATTCGTGCATTGCACAGATTTAATAAACACATGTATTAAACAACTTGAATACATATAACGTAATCGTTTAACACACACAATCATCAATATATGTTTTTGAAAAAATGAACTATGATGTACTATATACTTTTTATTACATTTTAGTATTTACTTTGTTTTTTTTTATTTTTTATAAGGTTATAACTTGTGTATTACATAATAATCTTACCTAAAATAATATCCATAAATAAAGAGATATAATGAATATTTTAACTATAAAAAATAAGTATTTTTAATTAAGTAGGAGAGATGTGTAAAAAAAATAGCTCCAATAAATGACACGTGTTTCTATAGGTTTTTTTATTAGGTTTATTGTATAGTATATATAGATAACTTTTAATTTTATTAATAAAGGGTATTAACGTAAATTTACATATCCAAATTTTCACATTTTTATGTATACTTGTATGTAGTTTGTTTGTTGAGTTAATTCCTAATTTTTTCTCATTTTAGATCTACATAAGGGGAATAAGTTTATTTGTGTTTTTCCTCAATTTTTTAGAATGAAATCCGTAGTTAAAGGATTGCAACGAAGACAATGAGAATTAGTTTATATGTGTTTTTTTTCTAGTTTTTATATGAATGAAATTTATAGTTAAAGGTAATGTTGAATTTCTTGTTACTTGATTGTATGAACTCATGGGCAATTATATATGATATTACGATGGCTCTTTAATTCATACACCTTGGATTAACATGGATTATACGATTTCATTTGATGTTAAATACTATTATATGAATTTAAAATTTTACATACGTATGTCTAATGGATCAGTTTTGAAAGATGAATGATCAGTATCTAATCTAATTAATACCCACGAATAAAGAGATAAAAGAGATATAATGAATATCGTTAATTATAAAAAATAAGTATTTACAATTACTTAGGAGAGAAAGGCGGAAAATAAAAAAAATAGATGACTTCAATTAATGATATGTGTCTTATATATATTTATTTTATTATATAGTATAAATATAGATACATATTTTGATGTTTTAACCAACATACATATTTCACTTCCTACTTTTTCTTATTCTGTTAATCCATTATAAGTTTTTTTAGGGGTAGGCTAAATGTACCCTTTCTTATTACTTTTCGTACCCCATTTTCATGAAATCACATTAAAACTTGTAATATTCACCCCCTATATAAATCATCATTTAAAAAAATATTTTTTTGTTACAAAACAAATTCAAAAGTGTAAATAAAGATCATAGACGTTTTTTTTCAAAAAATTTGTTTGTTTTTTAATTTTTATTTAAAAACATATTTTTTTTAAGTTTTCAGATATTGTTTGTAAAGATACTTTCTCAAATAGTATTTTGATTATGATTTTTTATTGAACATCTTTACAAATAAATAATAACATTTTTCTTATAAAATCAATAAAAAAGTTTTGAACTCTCCTTTTAAAAAAGTCTATATTATGTTTTTTCCCTTGTCTAGTTTGTATTATAAAGGTCTTATTTTATAAATTTTAATACTTTAAATGTGTTTAAAAAATAATTAACAAATTTTATTTATTAAAAAAGTAATAAAGTTTTTTTAAATAGTGTTTACAGCACTAGCACATATTAATCATTCAAACCATTTATGTATCTGAACAAATAAACAATAGTTACTAAAATAATTTTATAAAAGTATAAATAAATAATCTATATAAGTTCAAATTTAATTAGTGTAAGAAGTATGTTACAAACAAGTTAAAACTAGTTTAAGACTTCTGATAGAAGTGAACACTTTAAAAAATATGTCTTTTAAATAAACATAAAAAATAAAAATAAAAATTGAAAAAGAAATATATTTATAATAATTTTTAACACTTTTGAATTTATTTTGTAACAAAAAGAATACTTTCAAAAAATGACGACATGTATAGGGGGTAAATATGATAAGTTTAAATGTGATTTTATAGGAAGGGGATATGAAAAGTAACAAGAGGGATACATTTAGCAGCCCTCATTTTTATTCTTTATTATACCGTTTTTTTTATTTGTGTTTTGTTTCTATCAATTCGATAAGTATTTCTATTTTTTTTCTTTGTTAACCGTTATACGATTTTTCTCAACTTCTTTTATATATTTTATGGGTAACGTTATTGTATAAATAAGTTTAATATATTAAATGTGAGAAGGTAATGGGAATTATTTTTTTCTTTTATTTCAATTTTTTTTTTCCAATTTTGTCAAGAACGTATTTAAGTCCCATAAGGTAAAAAAATCGTGAATTTATACTAGTGGAGTAATTATGTAATCACTCTAGTGTAATTGTACAAATTACTCTACTAGAGTAAATACATGATTTATTACTATTACTATTATTATTATTATTATTATTACTACTGCTACTGCTACTGCTGCTGCTGCTGCTGCTGCTGCTCCTGCTGCTGCTCCTGCTGCTGCTGCTGCTGCTCCTGCTGCTGCTGCTACTGCTACTGCTACATTTTTCAGCTAAACATTAGGCTTAAGTAAATAGGGAATAATTCAAAAAAAAAAACATCCCTTTCACTTCTCATTCTCATGTTTAGTATGTTAAGTCCATTTATATTTAATTTTTACCCTATATTTTATTTCATCTACCCTAATAAATCTCGCGTTTAATGAATCATTCGTGAACATTCGACGGAAAGTTGATTAAGTTAATTCATTTAACAAACGAACGAACTTGAACACAATTTTATATATTTAATTAAGCGAACAAAAAGAAGTAGATTTATTGAATATAAATAGATAATGGATTTAGTAAATGGAAAAAAAACTAATATATTGGTTAAAACATGAAAGGTAAATAAATGATAAATATAATTTTGGTAAATAGTTTTCTAAAAACACCATTTAGATAAGAAAAAATTACACCGTTGGTCTTTGTGTTGTCACACCCCAACCGATGGCGGAAACATCGGAGTAAGACGAAATAGATTGCCCGAGACATCATAACACTAATATTTGCGACAAGTATTTAAATAATGAATTTCATTTTACTACTATAGGAATTCGATTACAACATGGAAAGGAAAATACAATTACAACAACTTGAAATGTACGAATTACATTACAATAAGTATACACAATTTAAAATAAGTGTCTAAGCATCCTACTATGTTCCATGCATCATCATTATACCTGCAACATCTTTTAAAAGCGTAGTTCAATATAAAAGTTTTGGCGAGTATACAAGTTTTGTGTAGTAGCATATAAGTATAACAATGATAATGAACAATCCACATGACAAACCTAGTTATCAAGATTAACGTATAAACTGGCATGTGATTTACAAGTCAACCCTCTGTTTACGCAAGTATGAATAAATAAACCTAACATGATCTCTCGTTCACGGGTGGTGTGTTGCTCCTATAACGCTATACATGTTAAGTGGAGGCTCGTATGAAGATACTGACAAGTTCATCACATAAGAATCACCCAGAAAACACGAATCAAGCATAACAAATAGTAAGCATGTATTGGATTTTTTTGTTTGTATATTTACATAAGAATATGTATACTAAGTGTGTTTTGTATATGAAAACATGTTACACCCAAAAGTGTGAAAACGGTAAAATGGGTCAAATATACTCACAGTTTTGCAAAGTTTCCTTTGGTGATTCCGTGAAGAGTTAGAGGTTGGAGCTTCAAAGCTTCCTTTAAAACACTTAGTGTTTTCTTTTAGAACTCTTAGAGTTCTCTTCCTTGCTTGGAAGATTTGAGAGAAGTAGAGAGGTTGAGAGAAGAATGGTTGGAACAGTTAGTGTCCTTTTAGAATTCTTAGAATTCTTGACTTAGAGAGATTGAGAGAATTAGAGAGATGGAGAGAAGAATGATGTGAACAAAATGGTAGAAGGAGGTTGGTATTTATAAGTAGAGAATGTGGAAAAAGGTGAAATATGATTGGTTAAAGAAGTTGGAAGAGGATTGAAAAGATGATTGATGGAGAAAAGAGGTGGAAAAGGGGGAAATATGATTGGTTAAAGAAAGTGGAAGAGGATTGATGAGGTGGAAAGATGATTGGTATATTTCTTGGTATTTCTTGAGTATATATTATGTAATTGAGTATATATAAAAAATATAAAAGTATAATTCAAGTATAGAGGATGTGCGTATAAGTATTTATACGTATAATTGTATCGGTTTGCATATAAATACGTATTTAAATGATCGGTTGTGTGAATAAAAAATATGTATAAAGTATGAATTTTATTATGATTAACGCCTCAAATTGTGAGATTGAAATTAAAATACGAATGTAAGGTTTCTAAAATTAGAATACGAATACAAACATTTTTAAAATAGAAATACGAAGATACGAGGCGTTACATGTGTTTTCTGCAAAATTTCAATGTCAGGTATTAATATTTTTTGTTGCAAAATCATGTATTAACGTTCTAATTTGTCACAATGTTAAGTAATAAGGCCAAACTTTTGTCAAAATTTTGAGTACTAACGCCAAACCTTGTTAACTTGTTTTGTTAAATCTTACTAAATGACTAAAATGCCCTTGAATAATTAGAAGGTCTATTTTCTAATTATTATATTTGACTAGTATAATTTAAAGTAATTATTTCTGTTTTAATTATATTTTTTTTAAATTAAATGGATTTGAAGTTTATTATTGCTAGTAAAATAAACTTTTTAACTTAATCTAAATAATAAACTCAAAGCTTACAAATAATAAACTTCAAATCCATTAATTTTATAAAAAAATATAAATAAAACAGAAAAATTACTTTCAATTATATTAGCCAATAAAATTTATTAGAAAATAGACCCTCTAGTTATTAAAGAGTTTTTTAGTCATTTTAGTAAAATTTTGTAACACCCTTTCTATTATTTTAGGATTTTCGTATAATTTACGGAAATAGACATGTAATTATAATTACATATACAATGAAAATACAGGTTAATTAAAACTTTTCTAAATTTTAAAACGTTACATCATGATTTATAAAAATTCGCCGTTTAAGAAAAATGACGACGAAACTATGTGCGGAAGCTTGTAACTGCATCGTGTTCGGTTCTTCATTGAGCTTGCTCGCCATCCGACATCCAAGGGTATACCTACATTTCATAAATCATGAAATGATTTTAGTTATATTATGTTTATATCATATCTAAACATGTCCGTAAATCAAAACGAACAACAAATAACAAGTTGCCAGCTTTTTAGGCCCTCGCGGGCCGCGACCAAGTCGCCCATATTACGTCGCGGGCCGTGACCACTGTCGCGCTACGCGGCGATCAATCCAGTTGGGTGTCGCGCGATGCGACGCCTTATTTTCAACAGAAGGATTGCTGGATTGCTGCTGCATATTCCCAGCTCTATATTTTTTTTTTTTACCAAAATCAACTTTAAACATACATAACTTTTGATTTAGAAACCCGATTTACGTGATTCTTTTTCCTATGCGCTCATAAATTGATTCTCTATCACATGGAGTTAAAATCCGACATCCGGAATAACAAATTCTTATCTTTAAGCAATCTACATTTTCAACTTAATTGACCCGTTAAGGGATTTACGCGCGTTACGCTTAACTTCGCTCATTCTTTGCTTGCACCTTATTTCCACACTATGGTTTCTTCTTGTTTTCCACCACAACAATATTTGTGGTGGATTTAATGTGATAAACTACTTGTTCCATATTCTAATCTTCGGATTAGAAATTTTTACAAAAGACTTGTTTCGAGACTTTTGACCAAAAGACTTGTACTGTAAGGACCTTCAAAAATGTCCCAAAATGATCCGTAAGTAAAAACCCGGACCCTTGAAACCCTATTGTGCATGAAAACCCAAGAAAACAAGAAATCTGGACTTCAGGCGGGCCGCGTAGAGGATAACCAGACCCTTACGCGGGCCGCGTTAACTCAACATTTGACCGGATAAGCATCCGGGCCACGTGGCATCCACCTGGCAACACTACTCGTGACCCAGCAAACCTACACGTAGACTAGGTGGCCACGCGGGCCGCGTAAGAGTCGAGCAAGGGTTCACGCGGGCCGCCTGAGACCCATTTTTCAGCTATAAATAGGATAGGCCATGAGCAGTTCACTGGTGTCAAAAACAATTCTCAAAAACGAAGTTCTACTACTCAAATTCGAATTTTACTTCCAAAATAACGAGGCGCTGCTACGATATAGGGTATTAACTCGATCGCTGCTACGATTCAATGTCCGATCGATTGAAATTATCCAATGGATGTTTAAGTGCTGCCCAAATTAGGGCTATACTTTGTCATTCGTCGTAAATTCGATGGATGTTTAAGTATTGCACTTTGTCATTCGTTGTGAGGATTTTAATCTCGTGAGTTATCGTAAATGCTGTATTAGTTACTGACCTAGTTCGTATGCATTGTTATTTAATTTAGGTTACAAGGCTAATTAGTAGGCTAAATCCTGCCCGTTTAAATCTGCAATGTGAGTCATTCTCTTTTTATCAATAATGTTTTACAATACTCCAAGTTATTTTCAAAAGTTATAATTACAGGGATTAAGTCGTGGTTATCTTAAATCACTGGCTAGTGGGGTATTGTGCACATTACTAATTTCTCACGGTTAGGCTAATAAATCCTACCAGTGATAATCATCACTACTTGGGTGAAAGGACCCAATAGTGGTATGACCATCGTCACCAGGAGGTGACACGGCGCCAGATAAAAATAAGATAAAAGCCATTGTAATCGCTCTTATGCTGTAATTTATAACCATGTGTCATTTTGTGCAAAAATGAATGATTCACCAGTATTTCCCCGCTGACAAAATATTTTTAAAACATGTTTCAGGTGAGTACTGTGAACCAAGGAAAAGTGCTACGGAGCACTAACAAAGCTTGAAGTGGTGGCTCAGCTAAACAAATAAACATGTTTTGTAAATCAGGGAATTTTCTTGTGAAATTCCTCTATTGTAAAATAAGGGGGTTAATCCCGAATTATGAAATAAAATAATCGGGCATTTTCAGTTTAAAAGATCCTGTTAAAATCTTCCGCTGTCAACTCAAATAATAAATACCACGGGTTTCTGTCCCGCGGCTCCTGGACCGGGTAAAACCGGGACGGGGGCCGTGACAGAGAAAAAGGTGGTATCAGAGCCACTGATTTAAGCCAATTAAGTATTTAGAAATCCTTAATTTTTCTGATTGCCATCCTGTGCTTATGTGTTTTTGTTAAGTTTACAGTATTGGTAAGCAAAGAATTTCGGACATCTATCGTCAATTAGATAGTTCACCAAAAGATAAGGGAACTTCAGCAGATACTGAGGAAGGAATATTTGTTCGTAAGGCACAGTTTGAAAAAACACTTACCCCTAAGAAAAGAAGTCGGATTATTAGAAAAAGTCAAGAGAAAATATAGAAATCACAACCAACAAGAGTGATGATTAATAAGGAAACTCAGGAAATAGGCAATAATCCACCATGGGAAGATGAATTAGATGAAAAATGGGCAAATCTCTATATGTTAGCCACTACAGCAGTAAATGTTAACTTTTAATTAAGTTAAACTGCCAACACCCTAACCCAGTACTAGCACCCATGTCACCTACAAGCCAGAAACTTTGCCTATTAAATAAAACAACTTAGTAAGAGAAAATAGACTAAAATAAATTATGAATGCACAACCCTAGTATATTTTGAATTTCATTGTAATTTGTAATAAACATATATATACAAAAGTCGCAATGTTGCCATTTTCTGCTTGAACAATGATACTGGAATAGTTATACTAAATATTAGTCTGTGAAAATTTATTTATTAAAAAAAATTTACTTAGCATTTTGTGTGCATTTTGCATATATGCTAAACAGCATGAATGAGTTATCTAAAGCTCTCCAGAATCTCAACCTCTATTCTGTGAATGTGGAAGTTTCCAAAGACTTTACAGGTTATCGTGCCAACATCAAGGAACCTATAGAATTTCAAGCCCAACCTCCGGAGAAACCAAAGCCAAAGAAAAGAAGAAGATTTGGGGGATAGAGGCGTGTACGCAGGAGGAAACCACCAACTAGGAAAGTTGCCAAAATGGAGGAACCATTGGATAAAGGAAAAAGAATAGAGATTGGGGAAAGTTCTAAACAAGCCGAGGAATTGCCACTACAGGAGGAATTAGATCGTATACTGGCAAGTTATGATATCCTTAGGCCAGTTAATGAAAATCTCTTCACCTATCCTGCCGAAACCCAACTTCCAGTGAATTTGGAACCAGCCATCCCAGATCCCCTTATCCACTCCCAACCTCTACCAGCAGAGCTGGAAGAATGGTGGACCACTGACTGGCAGTTTCAAAATCTCCTCAATAACCCTGATACATTTTTCCCTCAATTTGACCCGGAGCCTCAACTACACCCGCCTCTGAGCTCCGAGAACTTGACTGAACTCCGCCAGTATGGCGAGGAACTGATTGATGCAGGGAACCGAATTAGGGATATAGGAGAAAAGATATCCTGGAAATACGACGAGAGGGAGCGTCGCTTCTGAGATGCCAACCAACGGGATGGTGTGACGGCATGGTTGTGGTTGTATAATAATAATAGTAACATATAATTATGGGAAATAACCTAAAAATAAAACTTTTGTAAGATAGCAGGTGTGTACGGACGCATATTTTTTTTATGATTATGTGCAATTGTTTTATTCGATTATTAATTATTTTCTGCCAATTACTTATCTATATTAATTACCAGATGGAACACGCTGGTAATGAACCCGTTAATGAAGTTAACCAATCTGAACAAAACCATGAAGATCAATTTCTGAATAGGCAAGATATTGAAAATATCGTTGCTCAGGGAATAGCCAATGCTATCCCAGCAATCCTTGCTGCTGCCCGAAATCCAGTTGAACCTCAACAAATTATTCCTAGCAAACTTACACACGGCGATAACTTTAGTAGTAGTGTAAACGGAGGCGACAACCATACTAATAACGACAATGATGGGATGCAAGCCCCACTCCTTAAGAAAATGAAAGCTGCAACGCCTGGTTGCACTTACAAGGAATTTCTTGCCTGTAAACCAGCTGAATTTGCAGGCAATGAAGGGGCGACTGCTGCACTGCGTTGGTTATAGAAAACCGAGGCGGTGATTAAAATAAGTAAATGTGCTGAGGAAGACAAGTTTATGTACGCGTCGCATCTTTTTAAAGAAGTGGCGCTAGAATGGTGGAATACGGTACTTCAAGCCAAAGGAAGCGATGTAGCCTATGCCATGAGTTGGGAAGAATTTAAGCGGCTGATGGAAAGAAAAATCTATCCCGAGTATGAGAAAGAACAAATGACAAATAAATTCCTGAACCACCGGATGGTTGATGTTGATTGTCGAGGATACACTTCGACATTCTTCAAGTATGCTAGAGTTGCACAAAGTGGTTTAATAAAAACAACTAAAATTAACCCTAATTTAGACACTCTAAGCTTTAAATTTATAAACTAAGACTCGATCTAAACCCTAAACCACACAACCGGCAAGTGTACCGATCAATGTAGTAAAGCTAAAGTAAGTCCGAGTATCGAACCCACAAGACTCTAAGGATTACGCTAAGACTCTATAAAGACTAAGACTGACACGACTCAAACTATTTGTTTAAATGATTGGGGGGGGGGGTTTCTAAAAATCCTAAGAATGCAAATAACGAATAACTAGATTAGCTAAAAAACTAACACCAACTCGAACGAAGACTTTGACCAGAGATGATGAAGACTACCTAGGCTAGACGCAAGCTAAACTCGGAATGGATTTCTATTCGATAGTTTTGTGGTATGGAACCGGGATCTTTGGATACTAAACCTATTAAGACACCACTAAGCCCCTCAAACACTCTCAAGGCGATTCTTATGGCACTACCTAGGCTGTTACGCTTTACCGGTTTTCTAGATTTCCTCACAGTCCTCTAGTTTCTTGAAAGTGCCTAAATAAGGCAAACTACCTCACAGCGCGAAAGTCTAAGGCAACTATGGATTTTAATCTTGGTTTAATAGACACGAGAATGTTTAAGGACTATACCGATTTCTTAGACCTAGCTATAAACCAAACTGAGACCTATTAATAAACTCGAGCCTCACAGCGACAAGATTAGTAGAACACTTGATTTTATTAAATTACCAAATATTACTTCTAAGGTTACTTCACGTGATTTTCACCCTAAAGGATTAATGACTTATTATGTGATATAGACACTCACCTAAATCAAGAACCCTAGCATAACCCTATTATGTGATATAGACCGTCACCAAGGATTATACGAAGCAATAAACAACAATAAAACACTATCAAGCATGCATATACACCAAGTTAAAATTCCATAGCTTTTACAATACAAGAAAATCCATAAACCACGCCAAAAACCGAATAAAAATCCAAACTTTATTTAGACTATTGTCATCACCTAGGTAGTTAAAGGTTTTTAGCCAGAAAACATCATTAAGAACAGAAGCAAAATAAAGTTATATTCTGAATTCATCATGCAACAAAGTTTAAACAAACGAAAACGAAAGAATAAGGATGATTAAATCCGAATCTTCACTCCCGATTGCTCCAAGATGTTACCCGAATGATTCCAAGTTTCCAAGATGCTCCAAAAGCTTTAATGTCACACCCCGACCACGTAGGACATCAAATCGTGGCGGAAACATCGGGGAGTGTTGTAACAGAATTATTGTTTCACAACCATGGCATACAAAGTTATATTTTATTTATCAAACAAGAGTGTTACATTGTCTCAAAACAGGAAATAAAGAGTTCAGAACATAATTAAACTAGTTCTATCTTTATTTTAAGTCTTTAAGGCACAGGTCCACCCTAGTGTCACGATCATCATCCTAAGCGACTGCTCCTGAAAACACATGTGAAAATAGGTACGTCAGCATAAAAATGCCAGTGAGATACATAGGTTTTGTGAAAATAGGATTCATGACTTGGGTTTTAGAAGAAAGGTTTAATAAAAGTTAGTCATGAATCTTGTTAAGCGTTTTCTTTTATAAATCATATGAAAACTCGATAAGAAAATCAGATTATATAAAAGAAAGGTGTATGGTTAATGAAATAACCAAGTAAAATGGGTTGTATAAAATAAACCGTTTTGTAAAACATTGTCTTGTGAAAAATATGTTATTTGTGTAAGATGTAATATGTCTATACTGAAATGATTTAATTAACGCTACGATACGTAATATTATACAAGCACTTATATATAGGAAGTACCAGCGGCGTATCCACCATGCTTGTATCATATTACACACGCCTCGTTACTCAAATCACTTACCCAAACCAACCCCCATTGTAAATTGTTCATGTATAAATCAATTGTCAAGTGTTATTGTGTAACCCATATAAAAATGTCCATGTCTAATGCAAATCACTGAAGGTGTATATCAATGTCAAAATATTTATGTTTAGTGTATATCATGAATTGTGTATCAAAAAATATCATGCATGGCAAGTGAAATACATCAACTAAACCATAGGTAAAATGCACAAAACAGGGTATCGAATTAAACATAGTTTAAATCAAAGTTATGTTTTGTGAAACAATTGCATGCTATACTGATACAAACATCTATGCGGTATTGTTATAATGCATACATCCAAGCCTTGTGACTGTGGTGATAGACCTTTAAAAAAATTAAAGGTTTATCTGTGTTATGTTTATCGAATTCGGTCATTCCTTCCACCCAAACAAACCTAGGGTTCAGGAATGGGAGTTGTCAATTCCTATGATACCATTACCTACTCACGAGCGGCGTAGCTAATGTTAATGAATGTATATTGTCCCATTTGAACAAACCAAATGTCATACCAAACTGGAAACATGTGATAAATAACGAATGTACTAAGTATGCACACAATGGGAATACATAGCATAAAATGTAATGTAAAACAATGTGCTAAGTATGCACACAATGGGCATACATATCATAAACACAATGAAATCATGTACTATAAGTGTACTATTGAACACAACAAGCATATGATATAAAAACATGGAAAAGCACGAAAGTAACAAGTAGGCACATGTGTTTCACCCCAAAATGTTTGGAAAACAGTAAAAGAGGGGTCTATGTACTCACTTAAGATTGCTCAGTAGTCCTTGAGTAACAACCAAACAATGCTAGAGATCACGGAAATCAAACAGGCACCTAATATAGGTAACTATGTTAATAATACGGACCTAAATCGGAGGATTGGATAGAATGAAGCTCGTAAACCAATTGAGTAGGGGAACTCATGTAATATGGTTTAACAAGGCCTACATACTATAATGAAACCTAACCTAAGTGCTTATAACCCATTACGACCCGTTTAGGTAGCTTATGCTACTTTAACGCGTCGTTCGCGTGAAACGGGTTCGGAACGCCTAACATGTCTAATATTGTTGCCAAATCAGTCTAGATATCAAAAGTTATGTTACATATGCTTAAAATGAGTTTTGGCGTAAAAAGGGTATTTTGGTAATTTACCTAAGGCATATATACTACCTATCATACAACTACTCAAACGATGTGACCATAAGGTATAACCTCGGAAGGTTATTCCCTATACAACTATGGTCACCTAATGTGTTTGGTCGGATCCTAATGATCGACTAAACGGGTCGGGTTCGAAAGTATAAGCGATTGTTTAGATCGCTTAACTTACCACCCTATATAAGCACTAAACTAAAAATGACGAGCTAAGCATGTTAAAACATGCTTAACTAAGTTTAGAAAACAGGTTTGGTATCAAAACAAACGGTTTTGATACCTAATAGTAGTTTGGTTACAAAATACGCAAGAATACGTATTTTGGCCGAAACTACGACTCGTCACTGAGCCTTAGATAACGTGGTAATCAGTAGGTATAGTCGCTAGGGACTATAACCATCGTGATCACGCTCACGTTATGAAGTTCAAACGAACTTCGCGTTGACCATAAACAGTGTGACAACTGCCACTTTCGGGTAAGTTACTTACATTTAAAACAATGATTTACATTATACAAATATTCGGACTGCATGATTACATGATATACATCTTAGAAAACTCATGGGATATTCAATTATGATGCACATGATTCATTTCATTGGGTACATTTGAAATAGTGCAAACAATTCACCGAAACAACTAGAGTGCTGACGAAAACTCCGGATCCGCAGAAAACATCTAAAATGACATCTTTAGGACTCGGATGAGAGTCCAATATCAATTATATGTTAAACCCTATATGGGAATACAAGAGTCCGGTTAATATTTTACCAATGCCCGGTAGCACTAAAAACTGTCCGAAATGCGCTAAAAATGACCATTTCATGAATTTTCCGCAAAATTCAGCAATTGTATATTATTACAAGATGCAAAAATTGTTGTTTAGGCACCAATTTCATATAAAAATAATTATGGAATATCCATTTCACACGTAACTGGAATTTTTCCTACAACTTCCGTAAGTGTACCTTTCGGCTATTTACTTGCGAAACGAGCGCTAAACATCTAGCCGAACTATATTTTGGCACATGTAGCGAACTAGTGGTAATTATTTTTGGTCTTGTAAAGCTAGTTTATGGTCTTTGCAAGTCAAGAAACATCTCGGAAAATTTCAAACCCTAAACACCACAATACTTACATCTTGCTAATTCTTTCAAAGTCTTAAAAATAACTAAGTTATTTTTTTTTACCATACAAGACCCCCCCCCCCCCATGTATAACCGAAAATTAGGGGGCCCCACATTACTTAACCATATGGTTAATATCTAGATATTTTTTTTTTACAAGTGGATGTGTAAGGTGATTAATTTTCTAAACTTAACCACTAAGTTACTACACTTTATTCTTTCATTTTTTTTTTATCCAAGGAACTCTTTCAATCTTCATCATTTTCTCAAGAACACCCACCATAAACCCATATATTTTTTTTATCATCTTCTTCATAAACAAGATGGATTTCTTTGGAACATGAGGTGATCTAAGGCTTTTGGAAGCAAAAGGAAGGGTTTTTCATCCATACCAAAGTGTTCTAACATCAATATCATCATCTTCATTGTTCTTAATAATCTCTAAAGATCATCCCTAGCCTAGTGCTAGAAGTAAGCTTCTATATTTTTTTTATATACATATTATGTTTATGATTGTTATTATAATTAATAATAACCATAGATAATCATACATAATGAACAAGAAAAATACAAAGAAGCAAAGATAAAAATTATGATATAATTATGTTGTTTATCTTGTGATCTTATACTTGTTATATGCATATTTGATGTTGTTATGATGATTAAGATACAAATAAATTGTTAGAAGATGTTGTAAATTATGATCTAGAAAAAAATTATACATGTTTATGTTAAAGGATTTTTAACATAAAGGATCAAATGGATGATCATAACTATTGATCTTGTGAAAGTATATAAGATTTTTGGTTAAAAACAATACTCTCACAAGATTATAAAAAGTAACATACAACTATGGATTTTTATAAAAGTTGTTAAAACTAGAATTAAACTTGGTTTTTGAACTAGTTAATACATGTTATGATCATATTTAAAACCCTACATGATTTGGATATCATCTTGATAATTTCATGTTATAAAAGTCTTATATGTTTAGTTGAAATGTTGAATAAATGGTTGGTGATTTGATAAAGAAAATGATATGTTTATAAAGCATGGTTAAGATAAAAATACAAAGGTTATATGGCAAATTTTTATAAAAACTTTACTTTATAAAATAACAACATTTTTGGGTAAATCTCTACAAGATTTAAAAAGGTTATTAAAGAAGGGTTTACAAAATAAAAGACAAGAAAAATATATATTTTTTTTTAGAAAATATATATTTGGTTACTTTAACAATTTTTGTATGATATATTACTTGGTATATTAGTTACATATATCATTGTAGGAACTTGTATCTCATGTCACTTTTAAACTCAAAACAAGTTATAACAAAAGTCCTACGAGACTTCACATAATTGCGCCTTAAAACGAGTTACGGACGATTAGAATAATCGGACACCAATTATGGTCAAAACGGACAACGGACGACTACATAAGTGAATTGCCAATCCGGGGAGTTACTACGACGTTTAGACGATTTATCGACACGAAGTACAAGTATCCTATCGATAACAAATTACGGATGTTTATAAACTTATAAAAGCTAGTATGTTTTTAAGTACTAACAAGTGTACTTAGTTTATTTTTATAAAAAGGTTTTTATAAAAATAAATGGGCTTATTTTACTAGTGGGCTATTTATATAACAAATGGGCTTATATTACTTAAAGGGCTATTTTACTTATGGGCTATTTTTCTTAATGGACTTATCTTCATAATGGGCTTAACATAAACACATGGGCTAAGCCCAATACCAAACATATGGGCCAAGGCCCAATAACATTGAAGCCCAACACTATTGAAGCCCAACACTATTCAAGCCCAACACTATTCAAGCCCAACACTATTCAAGCCCAACACTATTCAAGCCCAACACTATTCAAGCCCAACACTATTTGAGGCCCAACACTATTGAGGCCCAACACTATTTGAGGCCCAACACTATTGAGGCCCAACACTATTTGAGGCCCAACACTATTTGAGGCCCAGCACTATTTAAGCCTAATAACTTGAAAACATGGGCTTGGCCCAATGGTACTATTACTAGAAACACAACTATACAAGTGATACATACAAGACACGAGATTCAGCGGACGAGATCCGACTATACAACTCATTCATCGAATACACAGTTAACGATCATTTGAACAACTCATACATCGAATACACAGTTATCGAACATTTGAACAACTCATACATCGAATACACAGTTAACGAACATTTGAACAACTCATACATCGAATACACAGTTATCGAACATTTGAACAACTCATACATCGAATACCCAGTTAACGAACAGTAAAGACATACAAGTCTTACATATACTCAAGACACAAGACTTGTACTCAAGTTCTTTTCAAAGACCGAAGTGTCTAACAAAAATAAGAACGTTTGTAGGTCGCCACGCTATTCAGGACGACCGCACGTGAGATCTTATTTACATCTATTTTCAGGACGCAATACAGTGAGTTCATGTTCCCCTATTCATTTAAATGTTTTACAACTTTACAACTATCGGGGAGGATACATGTTAAATCGTATGTTAAAGTTAGGTAATGAAACACCATAGATCATGTGAGAATTAGGGCCTTACTATAAGCACCATTAATCCAGATTGGACCAAGGAACAAAGGCTTAGATCTAATGGGTTTTGGCGAGCCCCACTCTTGGTCATGGACCCCTACGGAAGAGTGCGTTTGTGTCCCAGTCGATAGGAATCGGCATAAAATCGTCTAGGGTTGGATTGCTTCCTAATTCGTCACACATATTAATGTCCTCGCGAAACATTAATGATCAACGATTTCATTGACGCTTTACATACTACATCATACATACAAATACATTTTATACAATTCACATGTTGTGGATATAGTTTATACATCATACATACAGATACATTTTATACAATTCACATGTTGTGGATACGGTTTATACATCATTCATACATATACAGTTTATACAACTCACATTTTTCAGATACATCTCATACAACTAAACTGCATGAACTCGCTCAACTTTTGTTGATGTTTTCAAACTTAACATGTATTTCAGGAAATTAGTGGACCTGGCAGACATTTCAGTCAAGGAAAACAAGTATCAATACTCCATGCCAACTATTGAAGGGTTTGCCTGTTATATACCGTTTCTTTGCGGTGATATAGTGGTCAAAGTCTTGACATTTTAAGACTTACATTTTGATGTATAAAACGATGACAACTTATTTTCATGTGATGGTTTGTAACCAATACATTCAACTTATGTTGCATTCTTTTGGGAAACAAATATGTAATGGCAATGGTAATGGAGTATGTTTTATTCATATAGTTTGTTCATGTACATCGATATTTATGCAAAGAAAACCATACAGATCACACCTTGCGTTTCCGCTACGAGCGGGTGTGACAAACAGGTCAATGTCGAAAGTCAAACAAAGTTTGACTTTAACGCTAAAAGAATAAAAGAACGAAGGAACACTTACAAAGGGTCCAAGAACAGAAGGTTTGAATCCAAATACTCTCAGGTATGAAGTGTTAAACACAACAACTTAGAGAGCAATTTCAGATTTCAAAGGTGTGGGTTTTTGGGGTTGAAAGGGTTGGGTATTTATAGGAATGTTGGAACCATTAGGATCGTTTATCGAATAACGTGCTTTGATCTTGTCCCTATACTTGTTGCAACCTTATGGTAACTCAAAATGGCCCCTCATGAGCAGGAAAGGGCAAGTGTGCTTTGATCTTGTCCCTATACGTGCTTTGATCTTGTCCCTATACTTGTTGCAACCTTAGGATCGTTTAAGGCCCGTTAAGCCAACGTTAAGGCCCTAAAATGATGCCTAAACATTGTGGACATGAAACATGCTCAAAAATATGCCGGATGTTGGTTCGTTTGGTCGTACGATCGCGATGTTCGCTTAATTATGACGGAATGCGCATAAGCGCGAAAAACGATCTAAATTGCGTGACGAATGGGTTTTTCTCATGCCAAACACTAAAATAAAATATTTTAGTGCTTAGATAAATTTTGGATGTCCGGATGTATTCAGAACGTAAGTTATGCGCGAAAATGCAAACTTGTGCACTTTTTGACGCTTTTAGTCCCTGAATGACCCAAAAGTTTATTTTAGCACACCGAACCCCTCAAAGCCTATTTCTAAGCTATGTAAAGGATATTTATGATATGTTTAACTTATGGTCATGTTCTGGAATGTATGTTACAGTTCAAATTGGCATACTTTCGCAGTTTGTCAAATTTAGTCCCTGTAGGCGAATTAACTTGTTTTTGCCATACCAGAGCCTTCAAAACTTATTTCTAAATTATGTAAAGGTTATTTAAGGTATGTTAAGCATGTGTTGATGTTTCGGAGTATTTGTCGCGTTAAACTGGTTACGTTTACTGTAACATCTGTGCTTGTAATCATTGTGAACAATTCTGTTATCAATAAAACAATGTTATTTGATCCCAATGTTTGTTTGGTTATGTTTTACATTTTTCATGTTTTGACTTTTATTCAATTTCAAACTCTACATCGCTTTCTGGAGAGTTATACGCAAACTGATGCGTAAACGTAATCAGTTTAATGCGACAAATACTCCTGAACATCAACATATACTTAACATACCTTAAATAACCTTTACATAACTTAGAAATAAGTTTTAAAGGCTTTGGTATGGCAAAAACAAGTTAATTCGCATACAGGGACTAAACTTGACAAACTGCGAAAGTATGCCAATTTGAACTGTAACGAACATTCTGGAACATGACCATAAGTTAAACATACCATAAATATCCTTTACATAGCTTAGAAATAGGCTTTGAGGGGTTTGGTGTGCTAAAATAAACTTTTGGGCCTTTCAGGGACTAAAAGCGTCAAAAAGTGCACAAGTTTGCACTTTCGCGCATAACTTACGTTCTAAATACATCCGGACATCCAAAAATTTATGTAAGCACTAAAATATTTTATTTTAGTGTTTGGCTTGAGAAAAATCCATTCGTCGCGTCATTTGGATCGTTTTTCGCGCTTATGCGCATTCCGTCGTAATTAAGCGAACATCGCGATCATACGGCCAAACGAACCGACATCCGAGATATTTTTGAGCATGTTTTGAGTTCCCTATACTTTAACTTCATTTTAGAGCCTTGAAATGAGGTTAACGGGGTTCAAACGCATCGAAAATAGCTTAAACGGGCTGCAGGGACCATTTCTGCCATTTTTGAAACTTTTCTGAATCTGGTGCATGGTGGCGTAGCGCGAGCCCTAAGGCCTTTACTGTCGCGCTACGCGAGCGCCTTATCTGGGCAGAAACATCATTTTTGCACTTTCAGGACCAGATTCAGTGTATTAACAGCTGCAAACGGCCTTTCAAACACCCCAAAGGCCAAGACCACATGCCAAACTCTTGTGGTGGGGGCAAAATGAGTTACCACAACATTTCGACAAGTGTATAGGCGAGATCATTCCCTCTTCTCCAAGAATGATCCTAACGGTGAACCGAAAACTATAAATACCCACCTTATGTTCACTCATTTCTCACAAGAATCTGATCTAATGTGCTCTAAGTTGAAACCTTTGTTTCATACCTGAGCTATTTTGATCTAGATTAGCATTCGGGGACCCTTTGTAAGTGTTCCTTCGTTCTTTTATTGCTTTTCGAGTTCGAAAGTCAAATTTTGTTTGACTTTCTGCATTGACCAGTTTATGGTCAATGCGAAGTTCGTTTGAACTTCGCAACGTGATTGTAATCATGATGGTTATAGTCCTTTGTGACTATGCCTACTGATTACCACGTTGTCTACGGTCGTAAGGGTAAGCGATCTAATAAATCGCTTATACCTTCGAACCTGACCCATTTGGTCGATCATTAGGATCCGACCAAACACATTAGGTGACCATAGCATATAGGGAATAACCTTCCGAGGTTATACCTTATGGTCGCTTCGTTTAAGTAGTTGTATGATAGGTAGTTTATATGCCTTAGGTAAATTACCAAAATACCCCTTTGATGCCAAAATTCATTTTAAACATATGTAACATAACTTTTGACATCTAAATTGATTTGACAACAATATTAGATATGTTAAGGCATATGCTACTTGTCATAGGACTAGTTAGGCGGTCCGAACGCGTTTTACGTGAACAACGCGTTAAAGTAGCATAAGCTTCCTAAACGGGTCGTAAGCACTTAGGTTAGGTTTCATTTAGTATGTAGGCCTTGTTAAACCATACTACATGAGTTCCAATACTCATTTGGTTTACGAGCCCTCATTCTATCCGATCTTCCGATATAGGTCCGGTTTATTAACATAGTTACCTATATTAGGTGCCGTTTGATTCCGTGATCTCTAGCATTGCTTGGTGGTTATCTTAGGACTTCTAAGCAATCTCAAGTGAGTACATAGACCCCTCTTTTACTGTTTTCCAAACATTTTGGGGTGAAACACATGTGCCTACTTGTTACTTTCATGCTTTTCATGCTTTCATATCATATGCCTGCTATGTTCGTTAGTACATTATAGCACATGATTTCATTACATTTCATGCTATGTATGCCCATTGTGTGCGTACTTAGTACATTGTTTTACATTACATTTCATGCTATATATGCCCATTGTGTGCATACTTAGTACATTGTTTCACATTACATCTCATGCTATGTATGCCCATTGTGTGCATACTTAGTACAATTGTTTACATCACATGCTTTCATTTTGGTATGACATTTGGTTTGTTTAACATGGAACAATACATTCATTAACATTAGCTACACCGTTCGTTAGTAGGTAGTGGTACCATAGGAATTGACAACTCCTGTTCCTGAAATCCTAGGTTTGTTTGGATTGGAAGGAATGACCGAATTCGATATACATAACTTAGATAAACCTTTAATTTTTTTAAGGGTTTATCGCCACAGTCTCAAGGCTTGGATGTATGCATTTTCACAATACCGCATAAATGTTTATATCAGTATAGCATGCATTTGTTCCACAAAACATAACTTTGATTTAAACCATGTTTTACTTCAATACCTTGTTTTTTTGTGCATTTACATACGGTTTAGTTGATATATTTCACATACCATACATGACATTTTTGGATACACATTACATGATTTACATTAGACATAAACATTTTGACATTGATATACACAATTCATGATTTACATTAATCACAGATATTTGATATGGCTTACACGATAACATTTTGACATTTGATTATACATAAACAATTTACATTGGTGGTTTGGTTTGAGTAAGGGATTTAAGTAACGAGGCATGTGTAATATGATACAAGCATGGTGGATACGCCGCTGGTACTTCCTATATATAAGTGTTTGTATGGTATTACATATCGTAGCGTTATTTGAATCATTTCAATTTATGACACATGACATTTTATACAAATAACATACTTTTTACAATACATTGTTTACAAACAACTTATCTTACACAAACTCATTTTTTTCATGGTTATTCATTTAACCTTACATTTATTTATACATATCATCTGATCTTACCTTTTTTCAAATAATTTATAAGACAAAGCAAATTACAAGGTTCATGACTAAACATTTTCTTAAACACAAGTCATGAATCATATTTTTACAAAACCTATGTATCTCACAGGCATTTTTATGCTGACGTACCTATTTTCACATGTGTTTTCAGGAGCTTTTCCATAGGATGATGATCGTGACACTAGGGCGGACCTGTGCCTTAGAGACTAAAAATGAAGATAAACTAGTTTAATTATGTTATGAACACTTTGTTTCCTGTTTAACACAATATAACACTCTTGTTTAATAAATAAAATATAACTTTGTATGCCATGGTTGTGAAACAATAATTCTGTTACAACACTCCCCGACGTTTCCGCCACGTTTTGTATGTTATACGTGGTCGGGGTGTGACAGAAGAGTTGGTATCAGAGCCAATGGTTATAGGGAATTAGGTTATTAGTAATTCTTTGACCTAGACTATAACCTTTCTAGGAACCTAACACAAGTTATCTTGTGTTTAGATCTTAAAACATGCACATCACATATCCTTAGGTGATTATCAAAACAAGAACCCAATTTTCCGAAACGATTTTTGAAAAACAATCTTCTGTTTTTGGATAATTTATTACATGGTTTTGAACCCTCTTTTGTAAGATTTTGAACCCTTCCAGTTTAACTAAAATTTTTGGCTTTATGCCTTTGAATTTTCAAAAATCTCGTCAAGGTTTTGGGTTTTAAATAATGTGAACACGTGCAAACTGGAAAAGTGAATGCCTGTATTCTGGGTTTTCTGTCTAGGTAAGCACTTCGTATATATCTCATCAGACGCGAGACCAGTTGTGCTTACCTTGGAATTCTTGGGATGAGTGTTCACTTATAGGCGAGCATGTCCTCGCGATACATTATTTTTGATCCATTTACTTTGATTAGTCACTGTGCGTCGTTTGTTTGCTTGGTAATGCGGACGAATGACCACCATCTTTGCTTCTGTTGATTTTGTTTCATCTCATTCTATTCATCCAATCATCTCACTCGTTTCCTTTCATGTTTTCCTCTTTTAGAATGCCTCCTCGATGCGAAAACCAGATAGCGACTGCCGAACTGGTAGAAATCGTTGCGCAGCAGATGGCTGCTCAATTCCCAAATCTCTTTGCTCAATGGAACCAAGCCAACAACAACAACAATGCTCCATGCAAATACAAGGATTTTAACTCGGCTAAACCACTCAAGTTTAGTGGTTCTGAAGGAGCGACTGGGCTTCTTCAATGGTTCGAGAGCATTGAGAATACTTTTCGCCACGTGCAGTGTCCTGACAATAGCAAGGTCGAGTTTTCTTCGAGTGTGTTTCAGAAGAGGGCTCTCACATGGTGGAACGGGGTTATGAGAGACCGTGGTGCAGAAGTTGCTCTAGCACAGACATGGGCTGAACTCAGGGCCCTTATGATGAGGGAGTTCTGTCCTCGTCATGAACAGCGACCTTTGGAGAAAGAGTTCGATGACTTGAAACAAGATAGTGGTGAGCACAGGGCGTATACTGATAGATTTGAGGAGTTGAGTCTGCTTTGCCCAACTATGGTTACCCCACTCGAAATGGCTATCGAAAGGTACATCGACGGCCTACCTGACTCGGTACAAGACATTATTACTAGTAGTAACCCTACCACACTCCGTCAGGCTATCGAGTTAGCAGCGACATTGACTGAGTCACAGATTCGGAAGAATAAATTACACATGAAGGGTGATAAGGGCAAGAAACAGTCGGCTGACAAGGAAGATAGCAAGAAAGGTCAAAACAAGAATGGAAAGGATTCTGGTTCATCGAAAAGGGCAAGGAAGCATAAGGCTTCCCAAAACTATACTGTCACTGCCCAAGCTAACCAGGCAGCTCCCAACCAACCCGCACAGCCTCCAGCGAAGAAGCCCTATTCAGGGAATGCACCTTTGTGCAATAGATGCAACAGTCACCATCAGCCGCAACATCAGTGCCATTTCTGTACTAACTGTGGGAAGTCAGGTCATCTTGCCGATGTTTGTCGGTTTGCTAAAAATCGCGCAGTTCAGAACCCGGCTCAACAAGTTGCTCAGCCTCTTGCTTAGCAACAGGGTCAAGCTACACGACCACACTACCCACCAGGTGCTTGTTATAACTGTGGGGATCTGACCCATTACAGAAACCGGTGCCCAAGGCTGGTTAACCAGCATCAGAATCCAAATCAGAATCAGGCTCCGGCTCGAGGGCGAGTTTTCAACATGAATGCTCAAGAGGCACAAGCAGACAATGAAGTGGTGAACGGTACGTTCTTTATTAATAATCAGCCTGCATCTGTTCTTTTTTATTTGGGTGCCGACAAGAGTTTTGTGTCATTGTCTTTTGAGCCAATGCTTCGCGTGTCTAGAACGAAACTAGGTAAACCTTTGACAGTAGAGGTTGCTAGTGGTGAACCCATTGTTCTTGATTCTGTTCTTCACAACTGCCAGTTAAACCTTAACGACCATCTTTTCCTATTGACCTCACGCCAACGCAACTTGGAAGCTTCGACGTTATAGTGGGTATGGATTGGTTATCTAAGCATCGCGCAGAGATAGTTTGTTCTGAGAAGATTGTTCGTGTGCCGCTGTCGACAGGCGAGATCCTACAGGTTCGTGGTGCGAAGCCTGCCGGTGGTCTCAAACTCATGTCTTGTTTTAAAGCTCGGAAATATCTGCGGAAGAACTATGTGGCCTTCTTAGCACATGTTACAGCAGATAAAGGCAAGGGTAAGTCTATTTCAGATATTCCTGTCGTTCGGGATTATTCTGAAGTATTCCCTGAAGATTTACCTGGTCTACCTCCAGCACGCCAAGTCGAGTTCCGTATTGATCTCGTACCTGGTGCAAATCTCATTGCTAGAGCTCCATATCGTCTTGCACCGTCTGAGATGCAAGAGCTATCTAAGCAGCTTCAGGAGCTCTCTGACAAAGGTTTTATCCGTCCTAGCTTTTCACCCTGGGGTGCTCTGTAACACCCCAAAAATATGTAATCTAATTATTGTCTTTAAAATAATTCATGAAATGAAGGTTTGGGTTAAAATAAATAAACGATAGGACATGAGGGACTAAACTCGAAAATTTAAAAGAAAGACAAGTTAAGCTAAACAACACACACACACTAGACACTTCTAGTGTGTGCGTGAAGTGTCCAGGAGGGGAGACAAGAACACCAAAACCCTAGTTCACTAATCCCATCAATTGGAAGGTGATTTCAAGTCCAAAGATTGTAGGAACTCGAATTCTTGATCACCAAGGTGTGACTAACAACTTGGTAAGTCGAATTTCTTGAAATCATGAACTTTAGGAAATGGGTTTCTACCCAATCATGAGTAATGTTGTGATATATGCATATAGAAGTTAAGATTATGAACTAGGACTTGTTAGTGTTCGGTTTTTGGTGATTTAACTTGTGGTGATAGATGGGACATAGATGCATGATGTAGGATGAGAGAATCTCATGAACTTTCTTGCTTTGTTATGAGTTTGTAGATTAGTATGTAAAGATACTTGTAATTAAATGTCTTACAAATGCGAAACCCGCCATGTGTTCGATGAAATGCCTAAATGAACAAATGGGGAAATTTTGGTAAATTATGATCAAGATGTTGTAGGTTAAGGGTGTGTAAAAGATGGAATGATATTTAGTCGGGCTAAATGAATGAACATGTTGATGTAGGTGTAAAAGAAGAAGGTTCAAGTGCTAGGAGGTCGGACAGCTCACAGGATCGAGGTATGTTGTTTTATGCATACAAGCTTTATTGTTTAAATATTATTGTTATGTTAAAATCGTAATTATGATAGTTCGTAAGTAAGAGGTAGTCGATAGCGTAACCCGTTCATAAACGGGTAGTAAGAAATGATGATTTATGAAGGAAGTTATGTTATGGTAGGTTGGTTTTGAACTAACCGTACACATGGGAAGTTATGTAAGAAAGAAGACAAATAGCTAAATCCGTCACGAATGGATTTGGGATGATGTTATGTGATAATGTGTATAATCCGAAACCAACGGATTACCGAATGCGATGCATTATCTCTTTCGGAGATAGTAAGTAAGTACCCGCTCCATGAGTAAATGAAAGAAAAGATGGTGATGTGGTTATGTAAAGTAAGAATGAAAGTTGGTTTTTATTTAAATTAAAGTTGTTAAGAACTAACTAGATATTTTGGATTGCGTTGTAGGTAAATCTGTTATATAGGTGGCGTGGCGAGCTTGGGGGCGAACACAAACATGTACACTCGACTATGCGCTTCCGAAGTATTCGCCCTTTTGAAACAATATTTTTGTTAAACTCATACTTCTTGAAAGTAATCTTTTGGTTATGTAAATTATGGTTTAGAAACTTAGTCGTTTGTAAATAGGTACTTTAAACTTGTATTTTGACAGGGTAGTTCGGATTAACACCTATAACTAGACTAGGGGAGGTGTTGATCTCGAACTAGCTACAAGGGTATTTTGGTAAAAATGCAAATATTATGTTTCTAGTTGAAAACTTGAAGTTTCCATGTGTTTTGGTGTTTTCGATAATAAGGGCGTAACAAGTTGGTATCAGAGCCAAGGTTTGAGAGAATCAAGCACGAGTCGAAGTGCTTGGGCTCAAACTGATAGCTCGCGCAGTGGGTGTTTTCGCTTCAAGGTCGCAAACGAGGTAAAAGTTTAAGATGCTTTAAATTCTATAACGGGTCAAAATAATGATATGTGTGGAAATGGTTTACGAGTGCATAGAACCCAAGATTCGAATTTTGTGTAATTGAAGATATTTATGGCATGGCATTGGCAAGAATTGGTATGCAAACGGACAAGTTTGGTTGATAAACCATGAATGGGTTGAAAGTTTATAAGCAAGAAAATGGCCGAAAGCTTAAAATTTTTGAAAATAGGTAATCCGGGTGCCGTATTTTAACTCTATGTGAAGGGGGATGGAATTACGATCGTGTAGGAAGAAACGGATCGTAAATCGGATGAAAATTGAGTGAGTTATGATCGTTTAGGTGAAAATGGGATTTTTGAGAAAATGCAGCACCCAGCATCGATGTTTCTGTGGAAAACGGACCCTCGCGTCGCGCTAAGGGCCGCCGCGTCACGCGAGGCACCCTTAGCGTCGCGTGACCCCCCTCTTAACATGCAGAATCGTTTTTTTTATGTTTTGGCCAATGAACTTGTTTAAGAAGGTTATAAATCATGTAAATAGGATCATGGAAGTTATTATGACATTATAGAATAACTTGTAACGAACCGCAAGGGTAGGTGATGTGAATTTATTAAAAACCATCGAAAAAAAAACTTTATTGTGTGGATGGCGGATCACGTGGATACGAATGATGACGATGTGGCACGGGAAGATGCATTAAACGAAAAGATGGCGCAAATGATGGATAATACTTTTGAAGCAAAACTTCCGCAAATGGTTCAAGAGGTGGAGAGTCGCGTGTTGGAAACGATTGATGCAATAATGACAAGCAAAATGGATGAAATAAAGGAGATGATTGGAGAGTCTAAAAGCAAGAGTAAGATACGAAGATGCACGTATAAGGATTTTATGGCGTGTAGTCCTTCTCCGTATGATGGAAAGATAGATCCAATTGTATACCAAAGATGGATTTCTAATATAGAAGTTGTGTTATCCAGAGTCGGTGTGATAAGGAAGATCAAGTAATGTTTGCTACGGGTCAATTGCAATCGCAAGCTAAAGATTGGTGGGATGCTCATTGTAAAGAGATAGGTGAAGATAAACTTCAAGTGATGACGTGGCAGGAATTTAAAGAGCCTTTCCTAAAATACCATTGCCCTCAATCCGCCATTGATAGGATTCAGGAGGAATTCTTGCGTCTCTGACAGCACGATGAAACAATCAATGAGATAACAAATATTTTCTTGGATAAGCTGAAGTTTTGCAAGGAGTTCGTGAATTCAGAAAGAATGAAAATCAATCAATACCATGATATGTTGAAGGCGGAGTTTAGGGAGTTTATTACACCCTCGAAGTGTGAAACTCTTGACGAACTCATAAACTGGGCGCGAGACAGGGAGATTGAACTCAAGAGACAGGTGGAGCGAGGTGAAAAGAGACTGCCAGAGAAGGTGTCTAACCTAACTCCTTACAAGAAAGGCAAGTTTCAAGATCAAGCTAATAAAGAGAAAGCAAAGAGTGGAATTCCCCGTTGCAAGAACTGTGGAAAGCTTCACTCTGGGGAGTGCCTGTTAGGCAAGAAGGGATGCTATAACTGTGGGGAAGAGGGACATCCGCATTACAGGTGCCCTAAGAATACGAAGACATGTTATAATTGTTTCCAGAAGGGTCATATCAAGGCGGAGTGTCCCAAGCTCCAATCAGGGGTGAAGAAAGAAGGCAAAAAGGAGGAGAACCCTAAGGCAAGAGAAAGAATGTTTCAAATTACGTCTGAAGAGGCTAAAGCTCATCCGAATGTTATGTCAGGTATTTTCTTGCTAAATTCCTTGCCGATGTACGTGTTATTCGATACCGGAGCTACTATGTCATTTGTTTTGAGTGATGTAATTAATCATCCCTCATTTAAGATTGAAAGAATGCAAATACCATTAGAGGTAGAGATAGCTGATAGCAACAACTATTTGTTGCACGAAGTGTGTAGAAACTGTAAGCTCACGATAGAGGATGAGGAGTTTGATATTGATCTCGTACCTATGGTCTTAGGAGAATTCAAGGTAGTAGTAGGTATGTATTGGATGGCCCGACACCATGCGGAGATTAAATGCGAAAGTAAGACAATACGCGTGCAATCTCCGAGTGGGAAATGGTTAAGTATTCAAGGAGAGAGAAATGTAAAAGCAAAGTTATGCAATATTGTCCAAGCCTTCAAGTACGTGCGTAATGGAAGTAGGGCATTTTTAGCCTATGTAGTAGATGTTCATCAAAGCCTTCCCAAGTTCGAAGACATGGCAGTAGTGAATGAATTTCCAGATGTGTTTCCGGAGGAGTTGCCGGTGCTTCCACCCGAACGCGAAATAGAATTTCGTATTGAATTAAATCCGGGTGCGCAACCGGTGGCTAAATCCCCATATAGATTGGCTCCCACCAAAATGAGGGAACTAATGACACAATTGCAAGACTTGCTTGATAAGGGCTTTATACGTCCGAGTGTATCACCTTGGGGAGCACCTGTTCTTTTCGTAAAGAAGAAAGATGGGTCGATGCGTATGTGCATTGACTACCGGGAGCTGAATAAATTGACCATGAAGAACCGTTATCCCTTACCCAGAATTGATGATCTTTTTGATCAGTTGCAAGGGGCGAGTTGGTTTTCAAAGATAGATTTACGTTCGGGCTATCATCAAGTAAGGGTGCAAGAGGAGGACTTTGCAAAAAATGCATTTAGAACTCGGTATGGACATTATGAATTCTTGGTCATGTCCTTTGGGTTGACGAACGCGCCAGCCGCGTTTATGGACCTGATGAACCGAGTATGTCGACCTATGTTAGACAAATCTGTGATTGTGTTCATAGATGACATTTTGGTTTACTCTCGGAATGAGGCCGATCATGCAAGACACTTACGTGAGGTACTTGAAACCCTCCGTAGAGAAAAACTTTATGCAAAGTTTTCATAGTGTGCCTTTTGGCTCAGGGAGGTTTAGGTCATGTGATAAATTCAGAAGGTGTCTTAGTAGATCCAGCAAAGATTGAGGCCGTATTAAAGTGGGTTCCTCCGAAAAACCCAACCGAAGTAAGGAGCTTTCTAGGCCTTGCCGGCTATTATAGAAGGTTTATTCAAGGTTTTTCAAAGATTGCATTACCAATGACTAAACTGACGAGGAAGGAAGGAAAGAAGGAAGGAAAGTTCGTGTGGGATAAAGAACAAGAAGAAGCTTTTCAAGTGTTAAAAGAGAAATTATCGAGTTCTCCGGTGTTAACATTACCCGATGGAACGGAAGATTTGGTTGTCTATTCAGACGCGTCACATCAAGGCTTGGGGTGTGTTTTAGTGCAAAGGGGAAAGGTTATCGCGTATGCTTCAAGACAACTTAGGCCACATGAAGTAAACTACCCGACCCATGACCTAGAATTGGCAGCGGTGGTTTTTGCCTTAAAAATTTGGAGGCATTACCTGTATGGGGTGAAATGCACGATCTACTCGGATCATAAGAGCCTCAAATATTTCTTCGAACAGAAAGATTTGAATATGAGACAACGAAGATGGTTGGAACTGATTAAAGATTATGACTGTGATATTTTATATCACCCGGGAAAAGCAAACGTCGTAGCAGATGCTTTGAGTCGAAAGGAATATCCACACCCGATCCACGTAAAATCTATGAAGATGACAGTTACGCCTCACCTCCTTGAGACGATAAGAGAACGAAAGGAATAGCAGAAACACTTGAAGAAAACTCGAACGGGCTTAAAACGAGATTTGGTCAGATCCGGATACCAAGGTTTTGCGAGGTCAAAACAATGCTACTTGAAGAAGCTCATAAGTCACGATATTCCATTCACCCTGGGGCTACAAAAATGTACTGTGACTTTAAGACAAACTATTGGTGGCCCGATATGAAACGCGATATTGCTAAGTATGTCGCGAAATGTCTGACGTGTTCTCAAGTGAAGGCGGAACATCAGAAACCCTATGGAGAGTTACAACCCTTGGAAATTCCAGTATGGAAGTGGGAGGAGATAACAATGGATTTGGTGACTAAGCTACCTAGAACGAAAAAGGGGCATGATACGATATGGGTAATCGTGGACCGGCTTACGAAGAGTGCACACTTTTTACCAATTCGAGAGGCCTACTCCTCAGAAAAGATGGCGGAAGTGTACGTGAATGAAATAATATCTCGACACGGGGTACCTGTGTCAATAGTTTCAGATCGGGATATGAGATTTACCTCTCGTTATTGGCTGAAGTTCCATGAAAGTATGGGCACGAAGCTGCACATAAGCACCGCCTACCATCCACAGACTGACGATCAATCGGAAAGAACGATTCAGACGCTTATAGATATGTTAAGAGCTTGCGCGTTAGATTTTGGGGGAAGTTGGGATGACCATTTACCACTGGTGGAATTTTCTTACAATAATAGTTATCATAGTGGTCTCAAAATGGCACCTTATGAACTGTTATATGGAAGAAAGTGTAGGACTCCTGTATGTTGGGGGGAAGTAGGACAAAGGGAGCTCGCGCCTAACGAATTAATAGCAATGACCAACGAAAAGATTGATCTAATAAGAGCCCGATTAAAGTCGGCTCAGGATAGGCAAAAGGCATATGCGGATAAGAGAAATTGTCCTATCGAATTTCAAGTAGGAGACCATGTTCTATTAAAAGTATCCCCATGGAAAGGTATAATCCGTTTTCGTAAACGAGGTAAATTGGGGCCTCGTTATATTGGGCCATTTAAGATCATGGCTCGAGTGGGGAAAGTGGCGTATCGTCTAGAATTACCGTCTTCATTAGATGGGATCCATAACACTTTCCATGTATCACAATTAAGAAAGTGCCTTGCGGATGAATCGGCGATCGTACCTCTTGACGATATTGAAGTAGATAAGAGCTTGAACTATGTTGAAAGACCGATAGCCATTAAAGATTTTAAAGTAAAGAATCTTCGCAATAAGGCCATTAGACAAGTTCTAGTACAATGGCAACACCGAAAGGGGTCAGAACTTACATGGGAATCGGAAGACGAAATGTGGAAGCATTACCCTTCTTTATTTGGTACGTAAATGTTGATTTATGATGTGTTCAAGTTTCGGGGACGAAACTTTTTCTAAGAGGGGTAGACTTGTAACGCCCCAAAAATATGTAATCTAATTATTGTCTTTAAAATAATTCATGAAATGAAGGTTTGGGTTAAAATAAATAAACGATAGGACATGAGGGACTAAACTCGAAAATTGAAAAGAAAGACAAGTTAAGCTAAACAACACACACACACTAGACACTTCTAGTGTGTGCGTGAAGTGTCCAGGAGGGGAGACAAGAACACCAAAACCCTAGTTCACTAATCCCATCAATTGGAAGGTGATTTCAAGTCCAAAGATTGTAGGAACTCGAATTCTTGATCACCAAGGTGTGACTAACAACTTGGTAAGTCGAATTTCTTGAAATCATGAACTTTAGGAAATGGGTTTCTACCCAATCATGAGTAATGTTGTGATATATGCATATAGAAGTTAAGATTATGAACTAGGACTTGTTAGTGTTCGGTTTTTGGTGATTTAACTTGTGGTGATAGATGGGACATAGATGCATGATGTAGGATGAGAGAATCTCATGAACTTTCTTGCTTTGTTATGAGTTTGTAGATTAGTATGTAAAGATACTTGTAATTAAATGTCTTACAAATGCGAAACCCGCCATGTGTTCGATGAAATGCCTAAATGAACAAATGGGGAAATTTTGGTAAATTATGATCAAGATGTTGTAGGTTAAGGGTGTGTAAAAGATGGAATGATATTTAGTCGGGCTAAATGAATGAACATGTTGATGTAGGTGTAAAAGAAGAAGGTTCAAGTGCTAGGAGGTCGGACAGCTCACAGGATCGAGGTATGTTGTTTTATGCATACAAGCTTTATTGTTTAAATATTATTGTTATGTTAAAATCGTAATTATGATAGTTCGTAAGTAAGAGGTAGTCGATAGCGTAACCCGTTCATAAACGGGTAGTAAGAAATGATGATTTATGAAGGAAGTTATGTTATGGTAGGTTGGTTTTGAACTAACCGTACACATGGGAAGTTATGTAAGAAAGAAGACAAATAGCTAAATCCGTCACGAATGGATTTGGGATGATGTTATGTGATAATATGTATAATCCGAAACCAACGGATTACCGAATGCGATGCATTATCTCTTTCGGAGATAGTAAGTAAGTACCCGCTCCATGAGTAAATGAAAGAAAAGATGGTGATGTGGTTATGTAAAGTAAGAATGAAAGTTGGTTTTTATTTAAATTAAAGTTGTTAAGAACTAACTAGATATTTTGGATTGCGTTGTAGGTAAATCTGTTATATAGGTGGCGTGGCGAGCTTGGGGGCGAACACAAACATGTACACTCAACTATGCGCTTCCGAAGTATTCGCCCTTTTGAAACAATATTTTTGTTAAACTCATACTTCTTGAAAGTAATCTTTTGGTTATGTAAATTATGGTTTAGAAACTTAGTCGTTTGTAAATAGGTACTTTAAACTTGTATTTTGACAGGGTAGTTCGGATTAACACCTATAACTAGACTAGGGGAGGTGTTGATCTCGAACTAGCTATAAGGGTATTTTGGTAAAAATGCAAATATTATGTTTCTAGTTGAAAACTTGAAGTTTCCATGTGTTTTGGTCTTTTTTATAATAAGGGCGTAACATGCTCCCGTTCTTTTTGTCAAGAAGAAGGATGGATCTTTTAGGATGTGTATCGATTATCGTGAGCTTAACAAGCTTACCATCAAGAATCGATATCCCCTACCGCGCATAGACGACCTCTTTGATCAGTTACAGGGCGCTTCTTATTTTTAAAAGATTGATCTGCGATTTGGATATCATCAACTTCGGGTGCGTGAAGAAGATATTCCCAAGACAGCGTTCCGCACTCGTTATGGGCATTATGAGTTCACAGTCATGCCATTCGGTTTGACTAATGCTCCTGTTGTTTTCATGGACTTAATGAATAGGGTCTGCAAGCCTTATTTGGATCAGTTCGTCATTGTTTTCATTGACGACATCTTGATTTATTCTAAGACACGAGCTTATCACGAGCAACATCTTCGTCTTACTCTAGAACTCCTAAAGAAAGAGCAACTTTTCGCCAAATTCTCCAAGTGTGAATTCTGGCTTAAAGAAGTTCAATTCTTAGGACATATTGTCAACGAACAAGGTATTCATGTAGATCCATCCAAGATTAGTACGATTAAGGATTGGGATACGCCTACTACTCCTACTGAAGTTCGTTCTTTTCTTGGTCTAGCGGGTTATTAACGCCGCTTCATTGAGAACTTCTCAAAGATTGCAGTTCCTCTAACTGCTCTAACTCAGAAGAACAAACCCTTTGATTGGGGATTCAAGCAAGAGGAAGCTTTTCAACACTTGAAGCAGAAGCTTTGTGATGCGCCTGTTCTAGCATTGCCTGAGGGTGATGATGATTTTGTCGTTTATTGTGATGCATCTAAATTGGGTCTTGGCTGTGTTCTGATGCAAAGGAACAAAGTCATAGCATATGCATCGAGGCAGTTAAAGATACATGAGAAGAACTACACCACTCATGATCTTGAGTTGGGTGCAGTTGTTTTCGCTCTAAAGATCTGGAGACATTATTTGTACGGTACAAAATGTGTGGTTTTCATGGACCACAAAAGTCTTCAGCATATCTTCAATCAGAAAGAACTCAACATGAGGCAACGACGTTGGGTCGAGCTTCTAAACGACTATGACTGCGAAATTCGCTACCATCCTGGTAAGGCGAATGTCGTAGACGATGCTTTGAGTCGTAAGGAACATACTAAGCTTCATTGTGTTCATGTTCAATCTGTTATTCAAGCTCGATCCGATATCCAAGCCCGCATTTCTCAGGCTCAACAATCTTGTGTTTCACAAGGTTTGATGGATAAGGAATTTCCCTATCACATAACACCTGCTCTGGAACTAAAGGACAATGGATCGTATTACTTCATGGACCGTTTGTGGGTCCCAAGCCAGGATGATCTTCGTACCTTGCTTATGGATGAAGCCCATAAGTCTCGTTATTCTGTTCATCCGGGCTCAGATAAGATGTATAAGGATCTTCGTATTGAGTATTGGTGGCCTGGTATGAAGAAAGACATTGCCTTATACGTATCAAAATGCCTTACTTGTCTTAAGGTTAAGGCTGAACATCAGCGTCCTTCGGGTTTATTGGTGCAACCAGAGATCCCAGTTTGGAAATGGGAAAACATTACTATGGATCTCATTACTAAACTTCCACGCACAAAGAAAGGTCATGATGCCATCTGGGTAGTCGTTGATCGTCTTACTAAGTCAGCGCATTTCTTGCCAATCTGTGAGGATTTTTCTGCTGACAAACTTGCTAAAATCTATGTGGATGAAATTGTAGCTCGACATGGTGTTCCTTTGAACATCATTTCTGACAGAGATGCTCGTTTCACTTCTCATTTTTGGAGAACCATGCAATCTGCTATGGGGACCCAACTTAATCTGAGCACAGCTTATCATCCACAAACGGATGGTCAATCTGAGAGAACAATCCTGACTCTGGAGGATATGCTTAGAGCTTGTGTGATCGATTTTGGTGGTAGTTGGGATTCACATCTTCAGTTAATTGAATTCTCCTACAAAAACAGTTACCACACCAGCATCAAAATGGCTCCTTTCGAGGCTCTCTATGGTCAAAAATGTCGTTCACCAGTCTGCTGGAATGAGATCGGCGAGGCTCAACTTACTGGACCTGCCCTCATTTTAGAGACAACTGACAAGATTAAGAAAGTACGTGATAACCTTCAGACAGCTAGAAGACGTCAAAAGAGTTACACGGACCCAAAACGCAAGCCCTTGGAATTTCAAGTCGGTGATCGAGTATTACTTAAGGTCTCACCTTGGAAAGGTGTGATCAGATTTGGAAAGAAAGGAAAACTTGCACCTAGATATGTTGGACCATTCAAGATCGTCGAAAGAATCGGTAAGGTAGCCTACAGACTTGAGTTACCTCCTGAACTTGGGAATGTTCATCCAACCTTTCACGTGTCCAATCTCAAGAGGTGTTTAGCTGATGAGAACCTCCACATACCACTTGACGAAATTCGTGTTGGTAAAACACTGAAATTTGTTGAGAAGCCAGTGGAAATCATGGAACGTGAAGTCAAATGGCTTAAACGCAAGCGCATTCCTTTGGTCAAAGTTCGATGGGAAGCTAAACGTGGACCCGAGTTTACTTGGGAACGCGAAGATCAAATGAAGGCGAAATATCCGCATCTTTTCCCACGAGTTTCCTCTAAATAAATTTCGGGACGAAATTTCCACAAGTAGGGGAGACTGTAACATCTGTGCTTGTAATCATTGTGAACAATTCTGTTATCAATAAAACAATGTTATTTGATCCCAATGTTTGTTTGGTTGTGTTTTACATTTTTCATGTTTTGACTTTTATTCAATTTCAAACTCTACATCGCTTTCTGGAGAGTTATACGCAAACTGATGCGTAAACGTAATCAGTTTAATGCGAAAAATACTCCGGAACATCAACATATACTTAGCATACCTTAAATAACCTTTACATAACTTAGAAATAAGTTTTAAAGGCTTTGGTATGGCAAAAACAAGTTAAATCGCTTACAGGGACTAAACTTGACAAACTGTGAAAGTATGCCAATTTGAACTGTAACGAACATTCCGGAACATGACCATAAGTTAAACATACCATAAATATCTTTTACATAGCTTAGAAATAGGCTTTGAGGGGTTTGGTGTGCTAAAATAAACTTTTGGGCTTTTCAGGGACTAAAAGCGTCAAAAAGTGCACAAGTTTGCACTTTCGCGCATAACTTACGTTCTGAATACATCCGGACATCCAAAAATTTATGTAAGCACTAAAATATTTTATTTTAGTGTTTGGCTTGAGAAAAATCCATTCGTCGCGTCACTTGGATCGTTTTTCGCGCTTATGCGCATTCCGTCGTAATTAAGCGAACATCGCGATCATACGGCCAAACGAACCGACATCCGAGATATTTTTGAGCATTGTTTGAGTTCCCTATACTTTAACTTCATTTTAGAGCCTTGAAATGAGGTTAACGGGGTTCAAACGCATCGAAAATAGCTTAAACGGGCTGCAGGGACCATTTCTGCCATTTTTGAAACTTTCCTGAATCTGGTGCATGGTGGCGTAGCGCGAGCCCTAAGGCCTTTACCATCGCGCTACGCGAGCGCCTTATCTGGGCAGAAACATCATTTTTGCACTTTCAGGACCAGATTCAGTGTATTAACAGCTGCAAACAGCCTTTCAAACACCCCAAAGGCCAAGACCACATGTCAAACTCTTGTGGTGGGGGCAAAATGAGTTACCACAACATTTCGACAAGTGTACGGGCGAGATCATTCCCTCTTCTCCAAGAAACGATCCTAACAATGAACCGAAAACTATAAATACCCACCTTATGTTCACTCATTTCACACAAGAAACTGATCTAATGTGCTCTAAGTTGAAATCTTTGTTTCATACCTGAGCTATTTTGATCTAGATTAGCATTCGGGGACCCTTTGTAAGTGTTCCTTCGTTCTTTTATTGCTTTTCGAGTCCGAAAGTCAAACTTTGTTTGACTTTCTGCATTGACCAGTTTATGGTCAATGCGAAGTTCGTTTGAACTTCGCAACGTGATTGTAATCACGATGGTTATAGTCCTTTGTGACTATGCCTACTGATTACCACGTTGTCTAGGGTCGTAAGGGTAAGCGATCTAATAAATCGCTTATACCTTTGAACCCGACCCATTTGGTCGATCATTAGGATCCGACCAAACACATTAGGTGACAATAGCATATAGGGAATAACCTTCCGAGGTTATACCTTATGGTCGCTTCGTTTAAGTAGTTGTATGATAGGTAGTTTATATGCCATAGGTAAATTACCAAAATACCCCTTTGATGCCAAAATTCATTTTAAACATATGTAACATAACTTTTGACAACAATATTAGACATGTTAAGGCATATGTTACTTGTCATAGGACTAGTTAGGCGGTCCGAACGCGTTTTACGCGAACGACGCGTTAAAGTAGCATAAGCTTCCTAAACGGGTCATAATGGGTCGTAAGCACTTAGGTTACGTTTCATTTAGTATGTAGGCCTTGTTAAACCATACTACATGAGTTCCAATACTCATTTGGTTTACGAGCCCTCATTCTATCCGATCTTCCGATATAGGTCCGGTTTATTAACATAGTTACCTATATTAGGTGTCGTTTGATTCCGTGATCTCTAGCATTGCTTGGTGGTTATCTTAGGACTTCTGAGCAATCTCAAGTGAGTACATAGACCCCTCTTTTACTGTTTTCCAAACATTTTGGGGTGAAACACATGTGCCTAATTGTTACTTTCATGCTTTTCATGCTTTCATATCATATGCCTGCTATGTTCGTTAGTACATTATAGTACATGATTTCATTACATTTCATGCTATGTATGCCCATTGTGTGCGTACTTAGTACATTATTTTACATTACATTTCATGCTATATATGCCCATTGTGTGCAAACTTAGTACATTGTTTTACATTACAATTCATGCTATATATGCCCATTGTGTGCATACTTAGTACATTGTTTCACATTACATCTCATGCTATGTATGCCCATTGTGTGCATACTTAGTACAATTGTTTACATCACATGCTTTCATTTTGGTATGACATTTGGTTTGTTTAACATGGAACAATACATTCATTAACATTAGCTACGCCGTTCGTTAGTAGGTAGTGGTACCATAGGAATTGACAACTCCCGTTCCTGAAATCCTAGGTTTGTTTGGATTGGAAGGAATGACCGAATTCGATATATATAACTTAGATAAACCTTTAATTTGTTTAAGGGTTTATCGCCACACTCTTAAGGCTTGGATGTATGCATTTTCACAATACCGCATAAATGTTTATATCAGTATAGCATGCATTTGTTCCACAAAACATAACTTTGATTTAAACCATGTTTTACTTCAATACCTTGTTTTTTTGTGCATTTTACATACGGTTTAGTTGATATATTTCACATACCATACATGACATTTTTGGATACACATTACATGATTTACATTAGACATAAACATTTTGACATTGATATACACAATTCATGAGTTACATTAATCACAGATATTTGATATGGCTTACACGATAACATTTTGACATTTGATTATACATAAACAATTTACATTGGTGGTTTGGTTTGAGTAAGGGATTTAAGTAACGAGGTGTGTGTAATATGATACAAGCATGGTGGATACGCCGCTGGTACTTCTTATATATAAGTGTTTGTATGGTATTACATATCGTAGCGTTATTTGAATCATTTCAATTTATGACACATGACATTTTATACAAATAACATACTTTTTACAAGACATTGTTTACAAACAACTTATCTTACACAAACTCATTTTTTTCATGGTTATTCATTTAACCTTATATTTATTTATACATATCATCTGATCTTACCGTTTTTCAAATAATTTATAAGACAAAGCAAATTACAAGGTTCATGACTAAACATTTTCTTAAACACAAGTCATGAATCATATTTTTACAAAACCTATGTATCTCACAGGCATTTTTATGCTGACGTACCTATTTTCACATGTGTTTTCAGGAGCTTTTCCATAGGATGATGATCGTGACACTAGGGCGGGCCTGTGCCTTCGAGACTAAAAATGAAGATAAACTAGTTTAATTATGTTATGAACACTTTGTTTCCTGTTTAAGACAATATAACACTCTTGTTTAATAAATAAAATATAACTTTGTATGCCATGGTTGTGAAACAATAATTCTGTTACAACACTCACCGACGTTTCCGCCACGTTTTATATGTTATACATGGTCGGGGTGTGACATTTACGCACCAGTTTGCGTATAACTCTCCAGAAATCGATATAGAGTTTGAAATTGGACAAAAGTCAAAACATGAAAAATGTAAAACATAACCAAACAAACATTGGGATCAAATAACTTTGTTTTATTGATAAACGAACTGTTCACAATGATTACAAGCACAGATGTTACAGTCTCCCCTACTTATGGAAATTTCGTCCCGAAATTTAATTAGAGGAAACCCGTGGGAAAAGATGTGGGTACTTCGCCTTCATTTGATCTTCACGTTCCCAAGTAAACTCAGGTCCACGTTTAGATTCCCAACGAACTTTGACCAACGAAATGCGCTTGCGTTTGAGCCACTTGACTTCACGTTCCATGATTTCCACTGGCTTCTCAACAAATTTCAGTGTTTTATCAACACGAATTTCATCAAGTGGTATGTGGAGGTTCTCATCAGCTAAACACCTCTTGAGATTGGACACGTGAAAGGTTGGATGAACATTTCCAAGTTCAGGAGGTAACTCAAGTCTGTAGGCTACCTTACCGATTCTTTCGACGATCTTGAATGGTCCAACGTATCTAGGTGCAAGTTTTCCTTTCTTTCCAAATTTGATCACACCTTTCCAAGGTGAGACCTTAAGTAATACACGATCACCGACTTGAAAATCCAAGGGCTTGCGTTTTGGGTCCGCGTAACTCTTTTGACGGCTTCTAGCTGTCTGAAGGTTATCATGAACTTTCTTAATATTATCAGTTGTCTCTAAAATGAGGGCAGGTCCAGTAAGCTGAGCCTCACCGATCTCATTCCAGCAGACTGGTGAACGACATTTTCAACCATAGAGAGCCTCGAAAGGAGCCATGTTGATGCTGGAGTGATAACTGTTGTTGTAGGAGAATTCAATTAACGGAAGGTGTGAATCCCAACTACCACCAAAATCGATCACACAAGCTCTAAGCATATCCTCCAGAGTCTGGATTGTTCTTTCAGATTGACCATCCGTTTACGGATGATAAGCTGTGCTCAGATTAAGTTGGGTCCCCATAGCAGATTGCATGGTTCTCCAAAATTGAGAAGTGAAACGAGCATCTCTGTCAGAAATGATGTTCAAAGGAACACCATGTCGAGCTACAATTTCATCCACATAGATTTTAGCAAGTTTGTCAGCAGAAAAATCCTCACGGATTGGCAAGAAATGCGCCGACTTAGTAAGACGATCAACAACTACCCAGATGGAATCATGACCTTTCTTTGTGCGCAGAAGTTTGGTAATGAGATCCATAGTAATGTTTTCCCATTTCCAAACTGGGATCTCTGGTTGTACCAATAAACCAGAAGGACGCTGATGTTCACCCTTAACCTTAAGACAAGTAAGGCATTTTGATACATACAAGGCAATGTCTTTCTTCATACCAGGCCACCAATACCGAATACGAAGATCCTTATACATCTTATCTGAACCAGGATGATTAGAATAACGAGACTTATGGGCTACATCCATAAGCAAGGTGCGAAGTTTATCTTGGCTTGGGACCCACAAACGGTCCATGAAGTAATACGATCCATTGTCCTTCAATTCAAGATTAGGGGTTATGTGATAGGGAAATTCCTTGTCCATCAAACCTTGTGAAACACAAGTGTGTTGAGCCTGAGAAATGCGTGCTTGGATATCGGATCGAGCTTGAATAACTGATAGAACACGAACACAATGAAACTTAGTACGTTCCTTGCGACTCAAAGCATCGGCCACGACATTCGCCTTACCAGGATGGTAGCGAATTTCGCAGTCATAGTCGTTTAGAAGCTCAATCCAACGTCGTTGCCTCATGTTGAGTTCTTTCTGATTGAAGATATGCTGAAGACTTTTGTGGTCAGTGAAAACCACACATTTTGTTCCGTACAAATAGTGCCTCCAGATCTTAAGAGCGAAGACAACTGCACCTAACTCAAGATCATGAGTGGTGTAGTTTTTCTCATGTATCTTCAACTTCCTCGATGCATATGCTATGACTTTGTTCCTTTGCATCAGAAGACAACCAAGACCCTATTTAGATGCATTGCAATAAATGACGAAATCATCATTGCCCTCAGGCAAGGTCAAAACAGGCGCGTCACAAAGCTTCTGCTTCAGGTTTTGAAAAGCTTCCTCTTGTTTGAATCCCCAATCAAAGGGCTTGTTCTTCTGAGTTAGAGCAGTTAGAGGAACTGCAATCTTCGAGAAATTTTCAACGAAGCGGCGGTAATAACCCGCAAGACCAAGAAAAGAATGAACTTCAGTAGGAGTAGTAGGCGTATCCCAATCCTTAATCGCACTGATCTTGGAGGGATCTACATGAATACCTTGTTCGTTGATAATATGTCCTAAGAATTGAACTTCTTTAAGCCAGAATTCACACTTGGAGAAGTTGGCGAAAAGTTGCTCTTTCTTTAGGAGTTCTAGAGTAAGACGAAGATATTGCTCATGATCAGCTCGCGTCTTAGAGTATATCAAGATGTCATCAATAAAAACAATGACGAACTGATCCAAATAAGGCTTGCAGACCCTATTCATTAAGTCCATGAAAACAGCAGGAGCATTAGTCAAACCGAATGGCATGACTGTGAACTCATAATGCCCATAACGAGTGCGGAACACTGTCTTGGGAATGTCTTCTTCATGTACCCGAAGTTGATGATATCCAGATCGCAGATCAATCTTCAAAAAATAAGAAGCACCTTGTAACTGATCAAAGAGATCATCGATGCGAGGTATGGGATATCGATTCTTGATGGTAAGCTTGTTAAGCTCACGATAATCGATACACATCCTAAAAGATCCATCCTACTTCTTGACAAAAAGAACGGGAGCACCCCAAGGTGAAAAGCTAGGACGGATGAAAGCTTTGTCAGAGAGCTCCTGAAGCTGCTTAGCCAACTCTTGCATCTCAGACGGTGCAAGACGATATGGAGATCTGGCAATGGGATTTACACCAGGTACGAGATCAAAACGGAACTCGACTTGGCGTGATGGGGGTAGACCAGGTAACTCTTCAAGAAATACTTCAGAATAATCCCGAACAACAGGAATATCTTGAATAGACTTACCCTTACCCTTATCTGCTACAACATGTGCCAAAAAGGCCACATAGTTCTTTCGCAGATACTTCCGAGCTTTAAAACAAGACATGAGTTTGAGACCACCGGCAGGTTTCTCACCATGCACCTATAGGATCTCGGCTGTCGAAAGCGGCACACGAACAATGTTCTCGAAACAAACTAGCTATGCGTGATGCTTGGCTGACCAATCCATACCCACAATAACGTCGAAGCTTCCAAGTTGCATAGGCATGAGGTAAATAGGAAAAAGATGGTCGTTAAGGTTCAACTAGCAGTTGCGAAGAACAGAATCAAGAACAATGGGTTCACCACTAGCAACTTCTACTGTCAAGGGTTTTCCTAGTTTCGTTCTAGACATGCGAAGCAATGGCTCAAAAGATAAAGACACAAAACTCTTATCGGCACCCGAATCAAAAAGAACAGATGCAGGCTGATTATTAATAAAGAACGTACCGTTCACCACTTCATTGTCTGCTTGTGCCTCTTGTGCATTCATGTTGAAGACTCGACCTCGAGCCTGAGCCTGATTCTGATTTGGGTTAGCATTCACCAATCTTGGTCACTGATTACGGTAGTGGGTCAGATCCCCACAGTTGTAACAAGAACCTGGCGGGTAGTGTGGTCATGCAGCTTGACCCTGTTGCTGAGCAGGAGGCTGAGCAACTTGTCGAGCCGGGTTCTGAACTGCCTGATTCTGAGCAAAATGACAAACATCAGCAAGATGTCCTGACTTCCCACAGTTAGTACAGAAGCGGCACGGAAATTGCGGCTGATGGTGCCTGTTGCATCTATTGCACAAAGGTGCATTTCCTTCATAAGGTTTCTTCGCTGGAGGCTGTGCGGGTTGGTTGGGAGCTGCCTGGTTAACTTGGGCAGTGACAGCAAAATTTTGGGAAGCCTTACGCTTCCTTGACCCCCTTGAGGAACCAGAATCCTTTCCCTTCTTGTTTTGACCTTTCTTGTTATCTTCTTTGTCATACGCCTGCTTCTTACCCTTGTCACCTTTTTGTGCAGCTTTCCCTTTCGAACTTGCGACTCAGTCAATGTCGCTGCTAACTCGATCGCCTGACGGAGTGTGGCAGGGTTACTACCAGTAATGATATCTTGTACTGAGTCAGGTAGACCATCGATGTACCTTTCGATAGCCTTGTCGAGTGGGGTAACCATTGTTGGGTAAAGCAGATTCAACTCCTCAAACCTATCAGTATACTTCCTGTGCTCGCCACTGTCCTATTTCAAGTCATCAAACTCTCTCTCCAAAGCTCGCTGTTCAGGACGAGGACAAAACTCCCTCATCATAAGGGCCCTAAGTTCGGCCCAAGTTTGTGCTAGAGCAACTTCTACACCCCGGTCACTCATAACCCCGTTCCACCACGTAAGAGCCCTCTTCTGAAAGACACTCGAAGAAAACTCGACCTTGCGATTATCAGGACACTGAACATGATGAAACGTACTCTCAGTGCTCTCGAACCATTGTAGGAGCCCAGTTGCTCCTTCAGTACCACTAAACTTGAGTGGCTTAGCCGAATTGAAACTCTTGAAATTGCATGGAGCATGATTGTTGTTGTTGGCTTGGTTCCATTGAGCAAAAAGATTTGGGAAAGCAACAGCCATTTGCTGCGTGATGATTTCTGCCAGTTCGGCAGTCACTATCTGATTCTCGCGTCGAGGAGGCATTCTAAAAGAGGAAACATGAAAGGAAACGAGTGAGATGATTGGGTGAAAAGAATGAGATGATACAAAAATTGACAACAGCAAAGATGGTGGTCATTTGTTTGTTACCACAAGGTAAACAAACGACACATTGTGACTAATCAAAGTAAATGGGTCAAAGAAATAATGTATCGCGAAGACATGCTCGCCTATAAGTGAACACTCACCCCAAGAGTTCCCAGGTAAGAGTGACTGGTCCGATTATGTGGATTTGTACGAACACTCTAGCCTTAGACAGAAAACCCAGGGTACAGGCATTCACTCTTCCAGTTTGCACGTGTTCACACTATTTAGAACCCAAAAATTTGACGAGATTTTGAAAATTCAAAGGGGTTCAAAACCTTACAATAGAGGGTTCAAAACCTAGTAATCAATCATCCAAGAATAGATGATTAATTTTCAAAGCGGATTCGAACTTGATGTTCCCGTTGTGGTTATCACCTAAGGATAGGTGAAGTGCATGTTTTAAGATCTAAACACAAGATAACTTGTGTTGGGGTCCTAGAAAGGTTATAGTCTAGGTCAAAGCATTACTAATAACCTAATTCCCTATAACCATTGGCTCTGATACCAACTTTTCTGTCACACCCCAACCACGTAGGACATCAAATCGTGGTGGAAACGTCGGGGAGTGTTGTAACAGAATTATTGTTTCACAAGCATGGCATACAAAGTTATATTTTATTTATCAAACAAGAGTGTTACATTGTCTCAAAACAGGAAATAAAGAGTTCAGAACATAATTAAACTAGTTCTATCTTTATTTTAAGTCTCTTAGGCACAGGTCCACCCTAGTGTCACGATCATCATCCTAAGCGACTGCTCCTGAAAAACACATGTGAAAATAGGTACATCAGCATAAAAATGCCTGTGAGATACATAGGTTTTGTGAAAATAGGATTCATGACTTGGGTTTTAGAAGAAAGGTTTACTAAAAGTTAGTCATGAATCTTGTTAAGCGTTTTCTTTTATAAATCGTATGAAAACTCGATAAGAAAATCAGATTATATAAAAGAAAGGTGTATGGTTAATGAAATAACCAAGTAAAATGGGTTGTATAAAATAAACCGTTTTGTAAAACAATGTCTTGTGAAAAATATGTTATTAGTGTAAGATGTAATATGTCTATACTGAAATGATTTAATTAACGCTACGATATGTAATATTATACAAGCACTTATATATAGGAATACCAGCGGCGTATCCACCATGCTTGTATCATATTACACACGCCTCGTTACTCAAATCACTTACCCAAACCAACCCCCATTGTAAATTGTTCATTTATAAATCAATTGTCAAGTGTTATTGTGTAACCCATATAAAAATGTCCATGTCTAATGCAAATCACTGAAGGTGTATATCAATGTCAAAATGTTTATGTTTAGTGTAAATCATGAATTGTGTATCCAAAAATATCATGTATGGCAAGTGAAATACATCAACTAAACCATAGGTAAAATGCACAAAACAGGGTATCGAATTAAACATAGTTTAAATCAAAGTTATGTTTTGTGAAACAATTGCATGCTATACTGATACAAACATCTATGCGGTATTGTTATAATGCATACATCCAAGCCTTGTGACTGTGGTGATAGACCTTTAAACAAATTAAAGGTTTATATGTGTTATGTTTATCGAATTCAGTCATTCCTTCCACCCAAACAAACCTAGGGTTCAGGAATGGGAGTTGTCAATTCCTATGGTACCATTACCTACTAACGAGCGAGGTAGCTAATGTTAATGAATGTATATTGTCCCATTTGAACAAACCAAATGTCATACCAAACTGTAAGCATGTGATGAATAACGAATGTACTAAGTATGCACACAATGGGCATACATAGCATAAAATGGAATGTAAAACAATGTACTAAGTATGCACACAATGGGCATACATAGCATAAACACAATGGAATCATGTACTATAAGTGTACTATTGAACACAACAAGCATATGATATGAAAACATGGAAAAGCACGAAAGTAACAAGTAGGCACATGTGTTTCACCCCAAAATGTTTGGAAAACAGTAAAAGAGGGGTCTATGTACTCACTTGAGATTGCTCAGTAGTCCTTGAGTAACAACCAAACAATGCTAGAGATCACGGAAATCAAACGGCACCTAATATAGGTAACTATGTTAATAATCCGGACCTAAATCGGAGGATTGGATAGAATTAGGCTCGTAAACCAATTGAGTAGGGGATCTCATGTAATATCGTTTAACAAGGCCTACATACTATAATGAAACCTAACCTAAGTGCTTATAACCCCTTACAACCCGTTTAGGTAGCTTATGCTACTTTAACGCGTCGTTCGAGTGAAACGCGTTCGGAAGGCCTAACTAGTCCTATGACAAGTAAAATATGCCTTAACATGTCTAATATTGTTGCCAAATCAGTTTAGATATCAAAAGTTATGTTACATATGCTTAAAATGAGTTTTGGCGTAAAAAGGGTATTTTGGTAATTTACCTAAGGCATATATACTACCTATCATACAACTACTCAAACGATGTGACCATAAGGTATAACCTCGGAAAGTTATTCCCTATACAACTATGGTCTCCTAATGTGTTTGGTCGGATCCTAATGATCGACCAAACGGGTCGGGTTCGAAAGTATAAGCGATTGTTTAGATCGCTTACCTTACGACCCTATATAAGCACTAAACTAAAAGTGACGAGCTAAGCATGTTAAAACATGCTTAACTAAGTTTAGAAAACAGGTTTGGTATCAAAACAAACGGTTTTGATACCTAATAGTAGTTTGGTTACAAAATATGCAAGAATACGTATTTTGGCCGAAACTACGACTCGTCACTAAACCTTAGATAACGTGGTAATCAGTAGGTATAGTCGCTAGGGACTATAACCATCGTGATCACGCACACGTTATGAAGTTCAAACGAACTTCGCGTTGACCATAAACTGGTCAATGCCAAAAGTCAAACAAAGTTTGACTTTAACGCTAAAAGAATAAAAGAACGAAGGAACACTTACAAAGGGTCCAAGAACAGAAGGTTTGAATCCAAATACTCTCAGGTATGAAGTGTTAAACACAACAACTTAGAGAGCAATTTCAGATTTCAAAGGTGTGGGTTTTTGGGGTTGAAAGGGTTGGGTATTTATATGAATGTTGGAACAATTAGGATCGTTTATCGAATAACGTGCTTTGATCTTGTCCCTATACTTGTTGCAACCTTATGGTAACTCAAAATGGCCCCTCATGAGCAGGAAAGGGCAAGTGTGGGTGAGTTTTGAGTGATTAACAGCTGTAAACAGCTGTTAAACTGATCTTATCTGATCTGGGAAGCTAACACAGGCCGCGTAAGGGGACTCACTAAACTCACGCGGGCCGCCTGGTCCTTCTGGTCAGAAACAAACTTTCAAAAATGACTGTTTTGGTCCCTGTTGTGTTTTAAAGCCATTTACGACACGTTTAAGGCCCGTTAAGCCAACGTTAAGGCCCTAAAATGATGGCTAAACATTGTGGACATGAAACATGCTCAAAAATATGCCGGATGTTGGTTCGTTTGGTCGTACGATCGCGATGTTCGCTTAATTAAGACGGAATGCGCATAAGCGCGAAAAACGATCTAAATTGCGTGACGAATGGGTTTTTCTCATGCCAAACACTAAAATAAAATATTTTAGTGCTTACATAAATTTTTGGATGTCCGGATGTATTCAGAACGTAAGTTATGCGCAAAAATGCAAACTTATGCACTTTTTGACGCTTTTAGTCCCTGAATGACCCAAAAGTTTATTTTAGCACACCGAACCCCTCAAAGCCTATTTCTAAGCTATGTAAAGGATATTTATGGTATGTTTAACTTATGGCCATGTTCCGGAATGTATGTTACAGTTCAAATTGGCATACTTTCGTAGTTTGTCAAATTTAGTCCATGTAGGCGAATTAACTTGTTTTTGCCATACCAGAGCCTTCAAAACTTATTTCTAAGTTATGTAAAGGTTATTTAAGGTATGTTAAGCATATGTTGATGTTTCAGAGTATTTTTCGCGTTAAACCGGTTACGTTTAGGCACCAGTTTGCGTATAACTCTCCAGAAAGCGATATAGAGTTTGAAATTGGACAAAAGTCAAAACATGAAAAATGTAAAACATAACCAAACAAACATTGGGATCAAATAACTTTGTTTTATTGATAAACGAACTGTTCACAATGATTACAAGCACAGATGTTACATTTAATCAGCCTCTAATGGTGCTCCAAGAATATTTATTCTCTTAAACCCAACCCGGTTCCAAGCCCTTATCATACGATTTTAGTTCAAGTGCGGCCATTCTACCTAGGGTCTCACGCTAAGAATTGCAAGTCCACCTAATCCCCCCTCAAGCTTATAGGACAAAAGGAACAACCACTGGGCTATTTCTTAACCGCCTTATACCAAGATCAACAGAGTTTAGAATCAAATCTTTTTTTTTCATCACTTTTTTTCATTTTTTTTTCTTTTTTCGAGCGTAGACGTTGCTTTCCCTAACCCAGAGGCATTCCGGCTATAGAGTCGCTATCCCCAACTCGGATTACTTAGGCTTTGGTACTTTTTATTTATTTTGCAAGGTAGATTTCACACACCCTAGAGGTAAGCCGGCTGTAGAGTCGCTATCCCCAACCACAGACTACATAGGAATGGCTACTTTCATTTAGTTTCTAGCTCGTTTTTTTTTCTATTTCAACGAGATAATGACCAAAAACTCTAACGGTCTTAGCTTATAACGGCATCCCTTATACTAATTTTAGCGGTTTCAATTTCCCCAGTTTCCCTAGATGAGAACCCACTAGTAGACCGACAATTAGGTATATTTTAAATCAAAGGAACCCAGAACCGAATCGAGCCTACCCGCGCATCCCAAACTAGACACAAGCACGATTATTTTATTCTTATATTATTATTATTTGAACCCGAACAAAAACCAGACTTTTCTATCATTTTCCGCTTTTTCGTTTGCAAACTTCTTGTTTCAAAAGACATTTTTTTTTATTTTTTTGGATTTTTGAAAGTTTTTCAATTTTTTTTTTTTTTGTATTTTTCGGTTTTTATGACTAAAGACTCACTAAACTAACGACTCAAGACTCAAATGTCCCATCCCCACACTTAAATATTGCATTGCCCCTAATGCAAGGATGAAAACACGACTCCTAAAACCTAAAAACAAAAAGAAATACGAAAAATAAATAAATATACAAAATATACAAGTGGAACGACTTAGCTGAATATATGTGAGACTGTCAGTGTGCCAGTCGATACCACATATGCCTTCCAATCCAAAACGCGCTCAGCAAACTGTACTAACTCGGACACGCAAACGGAAGCGGCAACAACAACGACCTAACAATCCAACATACCAAGCAAACATAATATATACCATCATATCATAAGTCACAATCACATCCAAGTATCAACCAACCCCCAAAACCCTACCAACCTGTTTAAAATATAAATACAGACCATGATATGATAAAAACAGCATAAACAAAAACAAAAGATATAAGCTCCACAAAGACTGCTGCATATCCTCAAACTAGCATCTACTCCTCATCTGAGCCCTGCTCCTCATCAGCAGGCTCCTCCTCCAATGGCTGCCAAGATGATGGTGGTGGTAAATGTAAATGATCAAGAAGAACCTGAATACCATCCCGCATCTCCTGCCGAACCTGCTGCACCTCCTGCCTAACATCCCTCATCTCCTGCCTAACCTACTCCACCCTATCATACAAACTCTCCAGAGTCAACGGATCCAGCCTCGGCTCTCTAATTGGGTAAACATGAGCTGGCAACTCTCGTCTAGTGCGAGGAACCTGATAGCGAGTAGGGATCGTGGCCTGTCTCGCGATATCAGCCTCTGATCCTGGAGGTGGCAACGGTATCTCCGGTAGTACTGCTGACCAGGCTGGCGGATTATCATATGTGATAATACCCACCTGCTGGAAACTATTCAATCCCATCAATGACGGAGCCGCACCAGTGTGCATCCTCTCAGCAGGATAATCAACAAACACCTCCAACCTCTCAGCTAACAAAGTAATATAAGGCCCTCCGAACAATCTGGCCTTTCCTCCTCCTTTCTTCGGCCTCACAAATGACCACACCAATATACTCGCCAGATTGGCTGGCCTCCGCTCAACCATACACATAAGACAGAACAGGCTATGACGGTTCACCTTATTATCTCCCTCGTGCCTACCAATCAATGTCGCCGCCAAGATCTTGTGTACAAACCTATAGAGCGGATCTCGAATGTCCGATGCCACCATATTGTTAGAAAATGGTGTATTGGCAATAGTCGCCCAAAACCTCCCCAAGTCCTCCTTCAGCACACAAAAATCCTCCCTCTGCTTCACAACCTGCCTCAACAAACCCCTAAACTCGTCCGACTCAACCTCCTGTCGTGTGTATAACCCAGTTGCCTCTATGAACTGTGGTAGTGTCATATTAAAGATCCTCTTCCCTAACACAAATGACACGACATCCGGCTAATCAAACCCCACATAATGTCTGTACTGAAACGTAGAGTGAAACTCTAATGCCAGCTCATAATACTGCGGCTCATCACAATCCAGCGCCATCTTGAACTTTGGCCCCAATAACTGCTGCAGCCTCTCAACCTGCCCTAAACGACCAACTAAATCCCAATCTATCCTCCTGAACTCCAGTAGCTGCAACTTCTTAATAACATTAAACTTCATATACTCAGCCGTCCCTACCTTAAACCGCAGCAAGAGGCTATCCCACAGCCTCGCGCTCTGCCCATGTGGGGTCCCATTATCCCTATACTCAACCACCCTAAGCGGCATATCAGCCGGCTGCTCCTGAGCTCTAGTACCGCGCCTCTTGCGCTTCACGCCTGAAGAGGATCCTTCACCTGACATCCTGTTCAAAACAATTCAACAAACGCACAAAACAGGTGAACAGTTAGTAAACACAAGCTATTTTCGTACTTTTGAGTTTTTTAATTTTTTTTGGAATTTCTAATAATTTTTCTGTTTTTTTAATAATATTATAATAATATAATAATGTACAGTCGAATGACGGCCGTATAGCATTTCATTCGCGGCCGTTGTTCGAAACAAGTGAAATATCGCAAATCGACTTAAATTACCAAACAAACCTCGCCCGAATGGAGATTGAGTACGAGCGAAGCTGTTTAGGAATCAAGCGAAACAATCGACACGCAAAACGACACTCACAAGACTCTACTACGACTCGAAACACACTAAACGACGCAAACGACACAAACGACATAAATGACATAAAAACTCGACTCTATTACTAATTAGACGCAAAATACACCTAAATTACACCTTTACCCCCTCCCGGCACCATGCTCGCCCTCGAGAAATCCTAGTGCCGACAAAACAATCAAAATCCCAATGTGGAAGCAATGGAAACGGCGCGCGTGGATTTGTGTAAAAAGTAAGTCTTTATGTCAAATGGCGCAACCGTATCCCCACACTTAAGTTTTACTAATCCCAAAACGATCGTCCGAAAAATAATTCATAACCAATCAAACCAAACCGACACCCTTGTTAAAAAAAACTGGCCTGTAAAACATCCACCCCCTATGCTAATCACTATCCCGTTCGAACTCCGCTCAAAGCAACCAAACAAACAAACCCCCACTAGACTAATTATCAACAGTATATAGCCAACCCGAGCCTCCCGCACCCTTTTTCTATCCGACATAATAATCATCAACCATTTACTGATTTCAAGCGAGACATGTACTAACAAAACAGTCCTGCAGACAAACGACTCGACAATCTTATCACAGACCACTAGACTAACCAGTGGATTAACAAAACAACTGACTGAACTTGACTCGACTCTAAACTGACTCGAAACAGAAACTAACACCCTGCATATACAGAAGACACAAAAACTCGACAATATTACTGACCCAAACTTGAACAAGACCTGACTCGACTAACAGATACTGACCAAAACAGACCTTTTACGGACTCGAAAACTTACCTAGACTGACTCGAACACCTGCAGACTTAATACCGACTCGACTGACTCACAATGAACGACTCGAAACAAATTACAAAAAACAAAACTACGGACACTAACAGAACAATCATAAAATATTTGTAGAAAAGATACCTCGTAGTCGACGACTCGAAATCAAGCGAAACAGGGTGCACACTCAGCTGTGGAGGCGGTGGTCGATGTGGTGGTTCGTACCGGTAGAAATGGTGATGGTGTGGGTCGGTGCAGGTGAAGTAGGTGGGGGTAAATAGTGGTGGCAATTGAGGATAGTGGTGGTGGTGGTTGAATCGATGGTAAAAGGGTGATGATTGAAGAATGGTGGCAAGGGCGGTGATAGGGGTGGAGATGGGTTCAAAATCGCCGGTGAAGAAAAGGAATTTGAGTTAGGGTTTAAATTTGATTCGAATTGGGGATTAATCAAATTGTTGCCGATACGCCAAGCCCACGCGGCCAGCGTAAGGTGTTAGATTAGTGTAGGCGGGCCGCGTCGCGCTGATGTTTTTAAAATCCTTTTAAGCCCAAACGGGTCGCGACAACTTAAACAAAGGGTTTATGCGAGCTGCCTGGATAGTATATGACAGCAAAGGTTTTGAAAGCAACAGCAGTTCAGCTTAAAAATTGATTTTTATTATTACCATTTTACCCCCAGCCCGTATTTTGTCGATTTTAATGTTAAACGTACCTGGAAAGCTGCTCGCTTGTCGATTTTCGCCCACGTGAAGGTGATGAAACCTGCAAAATACTAACGACACACAAAAGACGCAAAAAAACGAGAAACTACGAAAAAAACGCAAAACACACAAACCACTAAACTAACGACGTGACACTAACAATGACTCGATGTACAAACTATACACTCGAGTTCTCACTCGAAAAACTACACGGCGGTGCTAGGCGGGTCCGAAAGAGGAACGGTTTCCTCTTCGGCGGTGTCGATGGGACCCCCTAAGTAGTGCTTCAACCGATGTCCATTAACCTTCCACGAATTCAACTTATCTTCATCAAACAACTCCACGGTACCGTACGGGAAAACCTCCTTCACGACATACGGCCCGGACCATCTCGACTTCAACTTTCCAGCAATCAATTTCAATCTTGAATTAAATAAAAGCACTTGATCACCCACTTTAAACTCCTTCAACATCCGCAACCTTCTATCATGCAAAGCTTTCGAATTTTCCTTGATGCTCCATGAACGATCATACGCGGCGTCACGAAGCGCCTCCAACTCATGAATTTGGAAAAATCGTTTCCTAGCGGCTTCGGTTAAATCAAGATTCACCATTTTGAGCGCCCAAAGAGCCCGATGCTCTAACTCGACCGGTAAATGGCACGCCTTCCCATACACGATCATAAACGGCGTCGTACCTAGTGGCGTCTTATAGGCGGTGTAGAATGCCCATAACGCATCGTCCAATTTGTCAGACCAATCTTTTCTACTCTTCCCTACCGTTTTCTCTAAATATCTCTTAACTCCTCTATTCGCGTTCTCCACTTGACCGCTCGTTTACGGATGGTACGCGGTAGACAAGCGGTGCGTAACTCCATACCTCTCCAACGCCTTCTCCATAACGGTATTACAAAAATGCGTACCGCGATCACTAATAATTGCCTTAGGAGTACCAAATCGCGTAAAAAACTTCTTCAAGAATCTCACCACCACTCGTGCGTCGTTCGTAGGTAAAGCTTGAGCTTCAACCCACTTCGAAACGTAGTCTATCGCAACGAGGATGTACCGATTTCCACTCGAAGATGGAAACGGTCCCATGAAATCAATGCCCTAGACGTCGAAGACTTCTAACACTTGAATAGGATTCTGGGGCATCTCATCCTTGGATGAGATGTTGCCGGTCCGTTGGCAATGATCACACTTTCTCACAAACTCCACTGCATCATTCACCACCGTCGGCCAATAAAATCCACAATCAAACACCTTCTGCGCAGTCACATGCGGACCATGATGTCCTCCTATCAAACCCTCATGCACATGTCGAATGATGTCCCAACCATCCTCTCTAATCATACACCTCCTCAAAACTCGATCACCTCCTATCCTGAAGAGGTAAGGCTCGTCCCAAATATACTTCCGCGCCTCATTCAAAAGCTTTCTCCTCTGCTGGCGATTTATACCATCCATCACGAACCCTCCGGCCAAATAATTGGCTATATCGCTAAACCATGGTAAATCCTCGGTCCCTGCCGTAACAGAATCAATAGACTCGTGAGGGAATCTGTCTCCTATCGCCTCCTCACAAATCTCCTCTCTCCTCGGATCCTCTAAACAGGACAAGTGGTCTGCCGCCACATTCTCTGCCCCTTTCTTATCTTTAATTTCAATATCGAACTCGGAAAGAAGCAGAATCCATCGTATAAGGCGCGGCTTCGCATCCTTCTTCTGAAATAAGTAACGCAGAGCGGAATGGTCGGTAAACACAACGGTTTTCGAAAGAACAAGATACGAAAGGAACTTGTCGAATGCAAAGACAACTGCTAATAGCTCCTTCTCCGTGGTGGTGTAATTCTCTTGGGCATCATTCAAAGTTTTACTCGCGTAGTAAATCGGGTGAAAATGATTCTCCCGTCTCTGCCCTAACACGGCATCGACTGCATAATCACTGGCGTCACACATGAGCTCGAATGGTAAGCTCCAGTAATGTGATACAAGAATCGGTGCACTCACTAGCTTCTCCTTCAGAAACTCAAACGCTTTAAGGCACTCCTCGTCAAAGACAAAAGGAATGTCCTTCTCAAACAATCGCGTCATGGGGCGTGTAATTTTAGTAAAATCCTTGATAAAGCGCCTATAAAACCCCGCATGACCGAGAAAACTATGAACCGACTTGACACTAGTCGGCGGAGGAAGCTGGCTGATCGTATCTATCTACGCTCTATCAACCTCAATGCCAGCTCGCGAAATCTTGTGCCCTAGCACAATACCCTTAGACACCATAAAGTGCACTTCTCCCAATTCAACATCAACTTCGTTTCAACGCATCTCTTCAACACCCTCTCAAGATACATCAAGCACTGATTGAAAGAACTACCGTATACTGAAAAATCGTCCATAAACACCACCATCGAACTCTCGACCATATCCTGAAAGATCGCAATCATACATCGCTGGAATGTAGCTGGAGCATTACATAAACCAAACGGCATGCGTCGGTATGCGTACGTGCCATATGGACATGTAAAAGTGGTCTTTTCCTGATCCTCTGGTGCGATAGGGATCTGGAAGTACCCTGAAAACCCGTCGAGAAAACAATAGAACTGCTGACCCGCGAGACGCTCAAGCATCTGATCAATGAATGGGAGCGGAAAATGATCCTTACGAGTGGCGTCATTCAACTTTCGATAGTCAATGCACACACGCCAACCCATAACAGTACGAGACGGAATAAGCTCATTCTTCGCATTCAGAACAACTGTCATCCCCCCTTTCTTTGGGACGACCTGCGTAGGACTCACCCAAGTTGAATCGGAAATAGGATAAATCAAACCAGACTCTAACAACTTCATCACTTCCTTCCTAACAACATCCTGCATATTCGGATTCAAACGACGCTGCGGCTGTACTACAGGCTTGTAGACATCTTCCATCAGAATGCGATGCGTGCAAAAAGTAGGGCTAATGCCCTTGATATCAGATAGCCTCCAGGCAATCGCATCACTGTGCTCTCTCAGAACCTTAATCAACCTTACTTTCTCCTCCTCTGTCAACTTCGAAGATATGATGACAGGCATATTCGGCTCCTCTCCTAGAAATGCGTACTCAAGATGCGATGGAAGAACCTTAAGTTCTAAAGGCGGTGGAATCTCAACAGGAGTACTCTCATCACTAATCTCGTTGAGCTCCAACGTCTCAGGAACCCACAACTCATCACTCTCATCCAACTGGTCCTCCTCAACTTCTTCAACTTTCTCTTCATCAGGCTCGTCGACAACTCCCTCGCCCACTAAATCAGCTCCACTGATGTACTCGAAACACGTGTCGACACAGGATATGAAAGAATTTAGAAAGTAAACAGAATGACACGGCCCGCTATCATCATCTCGACATCCAGGATGCTGCATCGCTCTATCAATCTCGAATGTGACAATCTCGTCACCTGCTCGAAGAGAAATCTTACCGTCAAAGACGTCGATGATCTCCTTTGAGGTCCTAAGGAATGGACGGCCCAGAATAATAGGAACTCTCTCGTCAGACTCCATATCAAGAACGACGAAATCAACAGGAAACACAAACTTATCCACTTTAACCAACAAATTCTCCACTGTCCCACGAGGATACTTGACTGATCGGTCAGCCAAGGACAACGACATACGCGTGGGCATCAACTCTCCTAAACAAAGCTTCTCATACAACGAAAACGGCATCAGATTGATGCTGGCCCCTAAATCGGCTAGGGCGTGAGCGGGGGCAACGGCTCCCCCAAAGAGACATGGAATCGTGAAAGTACCAGGATCGGTCAATTTCTCTGGCAGCTTATTCAAGACTACCGCGGAACAACCCCCTGTCAATGGAATATTCGAAAGCTCCCCAATCCTCTCCTTACGCTTCAAAAGATCTTTGAGAAATTTAGCGTACTTAGGCATCGACTGAAGTGCCTCGATAAACGGAAGATTGATTTTCAACTGCGTAAACATCTCAAGGAATTTCTCGTATTCCTGAGCATACTTCTGCTGCTTTAGGCGACCGGGAAACGGAAGGCGTGAATGATCAATCACTGGTGCCAGCCGAGCCTTCGTCGGCTGCTTCTCCACTTTCTTCTCTACTGGTGACTCCTCGGCGTGTGCGGTACTTGCTGGGTCTAGCCTCATGTGCACCTTGCCTGGAGTCTCCATCTCAATCTCCTCATCGACTTCATCCTCTTTCTCTTCCTCAACTCTCTCCCTCACTACTTCTCCCAAGCTCTTTCCACTGAGGGTCGTAATAGCTTTAGCTGAATGGTTCGCGGGATTCATGAAAGTGTTTCCCGAAAACTGACCCGGTGGATACTCCTGCAACTGTTTAGCAATTCCACCTACGGTTCTTTGAAGACCAAGAAGTGTGGATTGCTGACTTTTGAGCTGAAGTTCGTGACTTTTATTAATCTGTTCCTGATTTTTAGCGAAATCAGTGAGGGATGTCTGCGTCGCCTGATTCTGTGTCATCATCGCTTGATTTTGTGTCATCATCTGAGCGAACATCTCCTCCATCCTGCTCCAACTACCCTCTGGAGCCTTTCCACTACCTTGACTCTCCTTATTTGACCCCCCACTAGCGAACTGACCTCCTGAGCCACTACTCGTGTAAAGACCGGCCCCTCTACTCTGAAACTGACCAGACGGAAATCCAGGAGGATTTCCAGAAGAACGATAACCACTAGTATTACCACTACCGCGCTAGTTGGAGTTATAATTGGAATTATTGAAAGGATTCGTGGGACCCCTAGACTGACCGAATATGTACTCTACCTACTCAAGAGTAAGGGTAGGACAATCTATCGTATCGTGACCTCCTCTACATACCTCACACCTATCAACTTTCTTCTTGATCTCTTCCGACTCTTGTCTCACCTCTTGCCTCAAACTCTCGACTATAGCAGCTACCGATGGATCCAAGCTAACTTGGTTTACCCCTCGACCGGCCAAGGAGGTAGGCACAGGAATGGAAGTCCTGCTGATATTGTTGTAATCCATATCAGAGTGGGCGAAACTCTCAAACAAATCGTTACACTCATTCACTGTCTTTTTACCCATAAGCTGCCCACCTGCTAAAGTATCGAAAAGAGCTCTAATCTCAGGAGTAAGACCATTGTAGAATTTTTCAACTAACGCCCAGTCAGACAAACCATGCAGAGAACAACGAGAGATCAAGGTCTGAAAACGCTCCCAGGCTAAGTGGTACGACTCGTCAGGCACCATGCGGAAGGAGTGAATCTGATCACGAAGGCGAGATGCCTTGGTTGGGGGAAAGTACTTGGCTAAGAAAGCATCACGAAGACCTGCCCAAGTAGTGAAAGTGCCTGCGGGCTGAGAATCAAACCAGACGGCTGCGTGTCCAGCGAGTCAGAATGGAAAGACCTGAAGGTATCGAGCATCGAGGTTCACTCCCTCGATGGAGAAAGTGCTGCAAAGGCGAGTGATGCGATTGATATGAGCGGGTGCATCCTCGTCGTCACGACCATGGAACTGGCATGAATTGGTGATGGCTGTCATGATGTAAGAAGGAATCTGCCAAGACCTATCATTCACGATGTTCGGAAGGGTGATGGGTGAAGTAGCGCCGGTGAAACCGGTGGTAGCCTGCTGGTAAACGGTGCGGTTCGCCATGGCGGATGGAGGACTGTGTACGAGAACGGGAGGGTGATGGGGAAACGTGGGGTGATACGTATGGTGATGACTTCGGAATGAAGTCGGTGTGTGGTGGAGAAGAGGAAGAACCAGAAGGACTTACCTCGGGTGCAACGGACGAACTGGAAGTCTTGATCGTAAGCGGTGTCGGCAGAGGTCCCTGCGAGCGCGTATGGGGCATCAACTGCAAAAACCAAATACGAACAAGTAAGTAGACTCTAACAACGACTCACTAAACTAGAAAAGACACTAAAGCAAATATTTTTTTGATTTTTATAATTTTTAGACTCCTACGACTCAACGAACACACAAATTGCACGTAATATGTCAACTAAGTCCAAACAAAGTAATCAACGCAATCGCCAAAGACTCCCCGGCAACGGCGCCAAAAACTTGATGTGCACAAAGTGGTTCAATAAAAACAACTAAAATTAACCCTAATTTAGACACTCTAAGCTTTAAATTTATAAACTAAGACTCGATCTAAACCCTAAACCACACAACCGGCAAGTGTACCGATCAATGTAGTAAAGCTAAAGCAAGTCCGAGTATCGAACCCACGAGACTCTAAGGATTACGCTAAGACTCTATAAAGACTAAGACTGACACGACTCAAACTATTTGTTTAAATGATTGGGGGGTGTTTCTAAAAATCCTAAGAATGCAAATAACGAATAACTAGATTAGCTAAAAAACTAACACGAACTCGAACGAAGACTTTGACCATAGATGATGAAGACTACCTAGGCTAGACGCAAGCTAAACTCGGAATGGATTTCTATTCGATAGTTTTGTGGAATGGAACCGGGATCTTTGGATACTAAACCTATTAAGACACCACTAAGCCCCTCAAACACTCTCAAGGCGATTCTTGTGGCACTACCTAGGCTGTTACGCTTTACCGGTTTTCTAGATTTCCTCACAGTCCTCTAGTTTCTTGAAAGTGCCTAAATAAGACAATCTACCTCACAGCGCGAAAGTCTAAGGCAACTATGGATTTTAATCTTGGTTTAATAGACACGAGAATGTTTAAGGACTAGACCGATTTCTTAGACCTAGCTATAAACCAAACTGAGACCTATTAATAAACTCGAGCCTCACAGCGACAAGATTAGTAGAACACTTGATTTTATTAAATTACCGAATATTACTTCTAAGGTTACTTCACGTGATTTTCACCCTAAAGGATTAATGACTTATTATGTGATATAGACACTCACCTAAATCAAGAACCCTAGCACAACCCTATTATGTGATATAGACCGTCACCAAGGATTATATGAAGCAATAAACAACAATAAAACACTATCAAGCATGCATATACACCAAGTTAAAATTCCATAGCCTTTACAATACAAGAAAATCCATAAACCACGCCAAAAACAGAATAAAAATCCAAACTTTATTTAGACTATTATCATCACCTAGGTAGTTAAAGGTTTTTAGCCAGAAAACATCATTAAGAACAGAAGCAAAATCAAGTTATATTCTAAATTCATCATGCAACAAAGTTTAAACAAACGAAAACGAAAGAATAAGGATGATTAAACCCGAATCTTCACTCCCGATTGCTCCAAGATGTTACCCGAATGATTCCAAGTTTCCAAGATGCTCCAAAACCTTTAATCAGCCTCTAATGGTGCTCCAAGAAACTTCAATTCGTAGATCATCCGACTGATGTTGAAGATGATGATTTTATAAACTTCAAAAACCCTATAGCCGTTGCTGATTCAAGGTGGTGCACGACTTTGGTCTTCACGCGGCCCGCATAAACAATGGATCAAGTTTACGCGGCCGGTATCAAGGCTAATGTTCATGAATCATGTTTTAAGTTCTGGCGGGGCGCGTAAGTATATGTATAAGTTCACGCGGCCTGCCTGGATGCTCCTGAATGATTTTTTTCCTATTTGTTTTCGCTCCCGAGCTCTCGTTTTTCGTTCCAGCCTTTCGCCTTTCCAAAATTCAACTCGTTTCTACTTCTTTTGGCTGTAAAGACCAGGAAATCACAAAATATCAAAAGTATGTACATTCTACGCTAAAAACGAGACAAAAACCAAATAACTATAGACTAAAACGGACGCGAATAAAGATGTATTTTACAATACATCAGTAACCGTAGTAATTTTAGGAAAAAGGGAACTGGGCAATCTTCCACTGTTCCATTTTGCAATACCTGTAAAAGAAAGCATTTTGGTAGATGCAAAGGGTATTGCAATTTCTGCAAAATTCCGGGACATTAAGAGGAAGATTGCAGGAAGAAGAAAGCAACAGTCTGCTACAATTGTGGAGAAGCTTGACATTTTAGGCCAGACTGCCCGAAATTTGTCAAACCAGCTGATAACAAAGCCAAACCTGCAGAAGGAACTACCAAGAGGAACGTAAGAGCCTTCCAGTTGACTACTCAGGAAGCAGAGCTAATCCCTGATGTGATAGCTGGTACGTTCCTAATTCACGACGTTTATGCAAAAGTATTATTTGACTCTGGTGCAAACCAAAGTTTTATAAATACTTCGTTCTGCCAAGCTCTCAACTTACCCTTAACCAACCTTAGGCAAATTTTTATAGTCGAAACATCATATGGAAATTCTGTTAAAATAAATAAGGTTTTGCGAGAAGGAAAGATAGAACTCTTAGGTCATAAATTTTCTGCAAACCTGTTACCTATGAATTTAGCCGGATTCGATATTGTGTTAGGAATGGATTGGTTAGTAGCCAACCATGCTCGAATTCTCTGTGATAAAAATTCTATAGAAATTCATACACCCACAGGAGAATTAGTGGTGATTACAGGAGATAAGCCACAAAAGCCACTGAAATTCATTTCAGTAATGAAGTTGGCCAGTTATTCAAGAAAACAAGAAGTAGTGTATATGATATCAGCTATCATTAACACTAAAGATAAGGAACTTACGGAAACTCCAGTAGTATCAGAATACCCGGATGTATTCCCAGAAGAACTACCTGGATTACCTCCAAATAGGGAAGTAGAATTTAGGATTCATCTAATTCCTGGAACTACACCGATAGCCAAGGCACCTTACCGGTTAGCACCCACCGAAATGCTAGAATTGAAAAAGATGTTAGATGAATTATTAAGCAAAGGGTTCATACAACCTAGTTCATCCCCATGGGGAGCTCCAGTGTTGTTTGTAAAGAAGAAAGATGGGTCGATGCGAATGTGTATCGATTATAGGGAATTAAATAAAGTTACAATTAAGAATCGATACCCATTACCTAGGATTGATGATCTTTTTGATCAACTCCAAGGAGCTAGATATTTTTCTAAGATAGATTTACGCTCCGAATACCATCAATTGAAGGTACAAGAAGAAGACATACCTAAAACTGCTTTCAGAACTAGGTATGGTCACTATGAGTTTACAGTCATGCCCTTCGGACTGACAAATGCTCCAGCAGCATTTATGGACATGATGAATAGGATCTGTAAACCGTATTTGGATAAATTTATAATTGTCTTCATCGACGATATACTTTTATTCCAAAAGCCAGGATGAACACTGTTAGCACTTGCATGCACTCTTAACTTTGTTAAGAAAGGAGAAGCTTTACGCCAAATTCTCGAAGTGCGAATTTTGGCTACAGGAGGTACAATTTTTAGGACACATGGTGAATCACGAAGGTATTCACGTAGATCCCTCCAAAATAGAAGCAATCACCAAATGGAAAATCCTGCAATTAGCTATGGAAATTAGAAGCTTTCTAGGGTTAGCAGAATACTATAGACGATTCATTAAGGATTTTTCCAAAATAGCTGTACCATTAACTAAGCTAACATGTAAACCGGCTAAGTTTGAATGGGGACCTAGGCAAGAAGAAGCTTTTAAGATTTTAAAGCAAAATCTAACAAACGCCCTAATTCTAGCCTTGCCAGAGGGAACAGAGGATTTTGAAGTTTACTGCGATGCTTCTAAGCTAGGATTAGGATGTGTGCTAATGCAACGCAAGAAGTTATTGCGTATGCCTCAAGACAATTGAAAAAGCACGAGGAAAACTATACGACTCATGACTTAGAGTTAGGAGCCATAATTTTTGCCCTTAAAATTTGGAGACACTATCTGTATGGAAGTAAGTTTACTGTCTATACGGATCATAAGAGTTTAAGATACATATTTAGGCAAAAAGAATTAAACATGAGGCAAAGAAGGTGGATGGAGATTTTAAGTGATTACGAGTGTGATATTCAATATCACAAAGGAAAGGCCAATGTAGTTGCAGATGCCTTAACTCGTAAGTATCATGAGAAGCAAAAGCGAGTCCGTGCCCTTAGATTAAATCTACAATTAGATTTAATGGAACAACTAAAAAATATTCAAGAAACAGCAATCAAAGATGATGTTGAAGGAATGAAGGGACGAGTAAAAGAATTAGAGAAAGGAGGTGATGGAATTTGGAGATTCCACAAGAAAAGGATTTGGGTACCTAAGCAAGGAGAATTAAGAAATAAGATTTTAGAGGAAGCCCATAAATCTAGGTATACCATGCATCCTGGTAACAATAAGATGTACCAAGATTTAAGAAATAACTTCTGGTGGATAGGAATGAAAAAGGACATAGCTAGATATGTTTCTAAGTGTCTTACTTGTTCACAAGTTAAGGCAGAACACCAGAAACCCTCAGGTCTACTACAACAATTAGAAATGCCGGTATGGAAATGGGAACTTATAACTATGGATTTTGTTACTAAGTTGCCCAAAACCAGAAAAGGTAATGATGCGATTTGGATAATTGTGGATCGATTAACCAAATCAGCTAATTTTCTACCCATGAAAGAAACCTTTAGCATGGAAAGGTTAGCAAAGTTGTATGTAGATGAAGTCGTATCCTTACATGGAGTTCCACTCTCCATTGTATCAGATAGGGATAGTCGTTTCACTTCCCATTTCTGAACAAGTTTCCAAGAAGCAACGGGAACCCAACTAAATTTAAGTACTGCATACCATCCGCAAACAGATGGACAAAGTGAAAGGACGATCCAAACCTTGGAGGACATGCTCCGGGTATGTGTGATAGATTTTGGTGGAAATTGGGATGACCACCTACCCTTAATTGAATTCTCCTAAAACAATAGTTATCATTCAAGCATAGAAGCTGCCCCATTCGAAGCACTCTATGGACGAAAATGCAGAACTCCAGTCTGCTGGGCAGAAATAGGAGAAAGGCAATTATCAGGTCCTGAATAGTGCAAGAAACTACCGACAAGATCACTCAAATCAAGGAAAGACTAAAGACGGCTCGAGATCGCCAGAAGAGTTATGCAGACAATCGACGCAAGCCGTTAGAATTCCAAGTTGGAGACAGAGTACTCTTGAAAGTTTCTCCTTGGAAAGGAGTAGTTTGATTCGGGAAACAGGGAAAACTAAGTCCAAGGTATGTAGGACCATTCCCAGTAATACAGCGAATAGGACCAGTTGCCTATCGCTTACAACTATCAGAAGAGTTAGCTTGAGTACAAGACATATTTCATTTATCCAACCTCAAGAAGTGTTTATCTGATGAATCCCTGGTAGTACCTCTTCAAGATGTAGAGGTAAATGAAAAATTGAAGTTCGTGGAGAAACCACTTCAAATAGAAGACAGAAAGACCAAGTTCCTCAAGCACAAAAGATTAGTACTAGTTAAAGTCAAGTGGGAGTCGAAAAGAGGACCCTAGTATACTTGGGAACTGGAATCGGAGATGAAGCGAAAGTATCCACACTTATTTCAGTAAATCTCGAGGATGAGATTTTAAATAAGGTGGGGAGGATGTAAGGACCCTCAAAAATGTCCCAAAATGATCCGTAAGTAAAAACTCGGACCCTTGAAACACTACTGTGCATGAAAAACCAAGAAAACAAGAAATCTGGACTTCAGGCGGGCCGCGTAAAGGATAAGCAGACCCTTACGCGGCCGCGTCAACTCAACATTTGACCGGATAAGCATCCGGGCTACGTGGCATCCACCTGGCAACCCTACTCGTTACCCAGCAAACCTACACGTAGACTAGGTGGCCACGCGGGCCGCGTGAGACCCATTTTTCAGCTATAAATAGGATAGGCCATGAGCAGTTCACTGGTGTCGAAAACAATTCTCAAAAACGAAGTTCTACTACTCAAATTCTAATTTTACTTCCAAAATAGTGAGGCGCTGCAACGATACAGGGTATTAACTCGATCGCTGCTACGATTCAATGTCCGATCGATTGAAATTATCCAATGGATGTTTAAGTGTTGCCCAAATTAGGGCTATACTTTATCATTCGTCGTAAATTCGATGGATGTTTAAGTATTACACTTTGTGATTCGTTGTGAGGATTTTAATCTCGTGAGTTATCGTAAATGTTGTATTAGTTACTGACCTAGTTCGTATGCATTGTTATTTAATTTAGGTCACAAGGCTAATCAGTAGGCTAAATCCTGCCCGTTTAAATCTGCAATTTGAGTCATTCTCTTTTTATCAATAATGTTTTACAATACACCAAGTTATTTTCAAAAGTTATAATTACAGGGATTAAGTCGTGGTTATCTTAAATCACTGGCTAGTGGGGTATTGTGCACATTACTAATTTCTCACGGTTAGGCTAATAAATCCTAACAGTGATAATCATCACTACTTGGGTGAAAGGACCCAATAGTGGTATGACCATCGTCACCAGGAGGTGACACGGCGCCAGATAAAAATAAGATAAAAGCCATTATAATCGCTCTTATGCTGTAATTTATAATCATGTGTCATTTTGTGCAAAAATGAATGATTCACCAGTATTTCCCCGCTGACAAAATATTTTTAAAACATGTTTCAGGTGACTACTGTGAACCAAGGAAAAGTGCTACGGAGCACTAACAAAGCTTGAAGTAGTGGCTCAGTTAAACAAATAAACATGTTTTGTAAATCAGGGAATTTTCTTGTGAAATTCCTCTATTGTAAAATAAGGGGGTTAATCCCGAATTATGAAATAAAATAATCGGGAATTTTTACTTTAAAAGATCCTGTTAAAATCTTCCGCTGTCAACTCAAATAATAAATACCATGGGTTTCTGTCCCGCGGCTCCTAGACCGGGTAAAACCGGGGCGGGGCCCGTGACATGTACCTTAAACTTTTATACGATTATGGTTTCTTGCCATTTTTACTTATTCCGACTTGCATTGTATCATGCCGGAAGATCATATTTCAAATACTTAACGTTATTCCCAATCAATATTCACAAGTATGTGTACTGTAATTAAAAAGGGAGTGTAAGCTTAACTTACCTCGCATCCAAACTATGCTTTTCTTTTCGTACTTGCTCCATTTGACCCGCTTCATTCCTAAGCCTCCATCTAGCTTTTCAAGAGTCAAACTATCATAATTCGTAAGACGGTTAGATTAGTCATTATCACATACGACCATTCCATCTTACGAATTCTATGTCGAAAATTCCATTCGACTTAATCATTGGTTAATTTGACTTATAAATGTCATTTAGCCTCAATCATACAAAACGCAAATTTGTGTTCAATAAATCTTTTAAGCAATCTAATCAATTATCAAAAACACATTATTCATTAGACAACATTTACGGGTTTTTATCTATAAATGAAACCCCTTTTTATCATGTTATTAGGCATTCCTACGGATGTCTAATCAAATCAAATTCTACTTTCAACCTAGTAGTCGCACGATTTCACTTAGTCATTTTAACAAACACCTAGTGGGCATAATTTTTTACATATTTATAAACTAGTTCATAACTAGTTATTCCTACCAAGTTTAACATCATTCTCTATTTCATTATATCTAGCATACATAACAATCCTAAATTCACTTCATGGAATTCAAACAACACCCATTTCATAATCAAAACTCTAGTGTTCTTCCTCTTCCTACAAAACCCATTTAACACCTAAGTGGGTGATTAGGAAATTCATACTTATGAACACCAATTCATAAATTTATTGACTATGGTTCGTTCCTAAACATGGATTCATCCTAGTTTCACAAAAACATCAATCATTCAAGCTTAAATTTCGATTTTCATAAATTCATCAAGAATCTCAACTTTATAAATATCAAAAATTTGACATACCTTATGATCCCTTAAGCTTGGTGATCGTTTTTATGTGTTCATGCATTTGATTTGAACTAGTCTTGGCCTTCAATTTGATGAATTTGGGTGAGCTAGGGTTTCACCCCCTTTCTCCTACTCCTGGTCGATCGACCACACACACCCATGTGTGTGTTTTGTATTTTTTTTTTATAAACTTTTAAATTAAACATCATTCCAATTGCCCACTTTTAGTCCCTCAAAGTTTAAGGGTTTTATAAATGGGTTAGTTACTACAAGCTCCTTCATTGTTTTACTAAGCATAAATAACTAGGTTAATTATTCCTAGTTAATTTAGCGGGTTTCGGGAGTCATTAACCAAGTTTATTTTAGGTCCCGTTAACTCGGGCCTCTTATAAACTTTGTCTTTTTAAAGCGTTTATTACTCTTTTTTTATTGAAGTTTATTTATTTAAATCCTAATATTTACCGGGTTACTTTTACCACTAACGGTACCTTACCCGTCTTTTAGTATCAACGTGGTTTGATTACCAAACCCGTTTTCGGGTTGTTACAAATTTAACAAAAAAGTTAACAATGTTTGACTTTAGTACTCAACATTGTGACAAGGTTTGGCCTTAGTACTCAACAGTGTGACAAAATTAGAACGTTAATACTTGATTTTGCAACAAAAAAACTATTAGTACCCGACATTGAAATTTGACATAAATCACAAGATCCAATGATGTAATTTTTTCTTTAGATAAATATTTGCTCCACTCACGCTACTTTTGGGGAAAAAAAACTATATCTAACCTGACTTTTGAAAATAGTAGAGAGGCCCTTGATTCTTAGTTGTTTTAGGCAAACACTTGGATGGACACATTGATATCAACCCGTTTCAAACCAGCACAAACTTAGCTTGGGTTGTTTTTGTTTTTTTTTTTGTTTTTTTTTTTTTCAAATTAGTGTTGGTGAGAAAAATATTTACTAATTTGGTGTTACTAAAAAACTATTGACCAAAATGGCTTTTAGATTATTTATTTTTTAATTTGGAAAGAAAAAGGACTTAGTGTATTCCTAACATTTTAGTTAAATGAACGTAAATGAGATGCAACGCCCTTCCATCTTCAGCAAACTCAAGTCTCTTTGTGGTGCCCTCGTCTCTGCCAATTTAAACAGAAACGCTGTTTTGGTAAGCCATAGACGCCATCGCTAAATCAAATAATCATTATTTGATCGACCTCCGCCAACGCTACACCGCTAAACCAAAGAATCATTATTCGATCGACCTCCACCAACGCTACACCATTGAAATTGTTGACTCATAATCGATCAAATTCATCTACCAACGCCAATGAAACCAGTTGAATCATAGTTTTAAGATGATGGACTGAATCCATCGTCTTCATCCAGACTTCGGCCCCATCCAATATTGAGGATTTCATGGTTTAAAATAAGAGCTTGAATCATAATGGAGCGAAGAGGAAGGTTGAACTTTGTGTAATCTCATAGTATATTTGGGTAATTATTAATATGTATATTTGGGTAATTTTTAATATGGCTTTTGCTTATGATTTCAAAGTTTCTTAAATTGAACAGAAAGATTGAGTCTGTTTGTTTGTGATTTTATAATTTTTAACTTTGTAGGAAGATCAAATCTGTTTGAACAAAATATTTTTAAACAACATAAATTTTTGGTAAATATTTTCTCCACCAACACTAGTTTGGGAAAAAACTCAACTTTGCTTATACTCAATCTAATAGATGCAACATAATATTAGGCTATAGGGTGTGGTCATGATCCTCATGGTCTTCATGATCCTCCACATTAGCGTCATGTCACTTACTTTTAATTCATCATTCGAATCCACTACCCTAAGGGTGTGGTCATGACCCAAACCACTATTCTATTATTTTAATTTATTTGTAAAAAAGGAAAAATGAATATTAAAAAAGGAAACAAGGGTCATGGTTGCCATGGTTTAATCCATGCCAACCATGGTGGATGAAACAAGGGGGTGGTGTAGCAATTTACTAATGATCCTACATGGCAATTAATGACCCAACCATGTCCCCACACCCATTTAAAACTTGTTTTCCAAGAAACTTTGGTATACAACAATTATACATGCACTTTGACACTTTGTGCTCCGTTTTTTTTTTCCTCCTGTTCTTACTAGGGCCACAATATGTTCAGATGCATTCATCATTATAGCCAATACCACCATTACATGTAATACCATGCTTTTATGTCGTAGAACGCATGTATAATTATTGTATACCAATATATTACTTTTGTATCTTTTTCTTTTCTTTCTTTCGTATAAAATACACACATGATTAATAGGCCACTACATATTTATTGTGAAAGACATATATAAATTGGGGTTTACTTCCCCAAAATGTACTTTTTAAACATATATTATAGTTCTATATAACAAACTAAGATGTTTATCTTCTAATGCATCATATCAATAAATTTAATCATTTTATTTGGGAGGATACATACCACTAAGGAAACCTAAAAACACTAATGTGTCTAGTCAGATATCATATCAGAAAACATATTTTAAAAACACCAAAAACTTTCGCAATAAGGAAGAACCAAAATACTCAAAACATTGTCACCTATCACCACCTTTAACATTTATTTTAACTACCAAGCATTTTATTCTAATGATATAAACTTTAAAATTTTTAAACATTACAATAATTAAAGCGCTAAAAAATTAAGATTTACAAAATAAAATAAAGATAAGCATTAGAATAATCAAATATAAAAATAACTAAACCGTTAAAATAACTTTAAATTTATATGTTTAAATTTTTAAAGTTTTCTAAAAATTTGAAATATAAACTAACTGAAATTGTTAATATTAAAAAAATTAACTTATAAATGAGAAAACTATGTGTTTGTGTATTAAAACTGAAAAAATAAATAAATAAATAGGGATGTTAACGAGAGTTCCAATAAGACCACAATGTGTGGAGGGGGACTTGAAAAATAGGTGTTATGCGATATGTGGACGACACGTAAGCACGTGTCAGAAAATTGGCGTGGTGGAAAAAAAGGGGTGTGAAAAGGGGCGTAGAAGAGGGGTGTTATTCGACACGTGCCACATACTTATTATTATTATTATTATTATTATTATTATTATTATTATTATTATTATTATTATTATTATTATTATTATTATTTATCTAATAATTATATATTATCTATTAACTTTAAAAAAAATAGCATTATTAGTAATATCATAATTAACAATAATAAAAACATTACATAACTAAAAAAATAGATTACATAACTAAAAAAATGATTAATTAATTTAAACTAAAAACGAAACATTAAAAAAAAACGAAACTAAATGGTGTTCGGTACTTCGCTGAAATCATAGGGGTTGTTTGGATCAAAGTTGCGATTGTGTGGATGCATTATTTTTTTATAAAAGGTTGAGAGATTTAATATAAAATGAAGGTTGATAATGAATTAGGTAGAAGAGAGTGAGGTGAAAATAGTGAGCTTTTTATGAAGATGGGGTGAAATAATATTTTTAAATAAAAAATCTTTTTTTTAAATAATGTCGCTAGTAGCCACCTCAATCAGCCAACGCCACGTCGACAAGCATTTATCTTCAACGCTGGTGGAAAAGTTCAAGCCCAACCATCAACGCCGTCTACAACGCCGGGGAGGATGTGGTGTGTGCGTTGTGGAAAGGCATAAACGCCATTCATCCACGCCCACATCGTGTGGTCTAAGAAAGAATGACCACCATTCGTTCTTTGGCCTTATGTGGTCCATCACTATGCGTTCAAAGCCGTTCACCAACAAGAACGAGAGTGCCAAAAACATGACTGTCAAAAAACGCTATGATAAGGAAGGATGAGAAAAATAGCTAAAAAGCTTTAGAAACATATTATTCTAGATTGTCGTGTTAAAATTTATTAATGCACTTATCCTTTTTATTATTATAATTAAATCACAATCTAAACATGGCATATGTGTATCCCCTCTCGAATCTGTTGGGGAATTTTATGATTGTTGGATGAACAGAGAGGCGTGATGTCACTCTCAGATCAAATTATTTCGGTGGTTCACCCGAATAATTCAATCGGATACAACTCTGTTTTTCGAGAATAGAACCAGGGTATGTTAATTTTTTTGTCTGCGAATTTTGTGAACCAGGAAGAAGATGTAATCAAACTCTCCGCCCGTACACTTCGAATTATAATAACTCAAACAAGCGTGCACTCCCGCACCTCCTAACTTGCTTGATGTGTATTATTATTCGCTTTGATCACCAAGTCAATCCCCGATTACACTAAAATATGTAACAGAATCTAACTCGTCGTCTCTAGTAGGCGGCCACACACCTCATTCGTCATCAACACATTACTCTATACTAACCATCTCACTTCTCTTATTTCTAACCGAGATTGAAAACACCATGTTTCTTAATTATCCGTTTTCACAATTATAGTGAACACCACCAACAATTGTAGTGAACACCACCAATCAATGAAGGAGGAACATGGTGGTATAGGAGAAGGGTACATCGGTGGCCACGGTAGGAGACACAGGAAAAACCGAAGTCAGTGTAGGTGAAAGAGTCACGGAAATAGGATGTAGCTAAAATAGGTGTTTAAAGAGACAAGAAAATGAGTGCTTAATAAATAATATAACTAACCACTTATGTGGTGGAATCAAGTAAAAAATATATAATTTTAAGAAGTATATTTTCCCTAATTAAGGATTTAATTTAAAAGTTTTTTTATAAGATTTAATTAAGTTTAAAAACTAAAAAATAAACGAAGTGAAACAGATCTGAATTGAAATTCAATTTGTTATTCAAACTCGCATGATAAAGTCCAATTACGTTATTTGAAGACCACACTGTATGGGTGTGGAAATTCGACGTTGTTGCCTTTCCACGTCGTGCACACTGGCCCGCCAACAGCGTGGAAGGTGGCGTTTAGCTTGAGGCAGCATGTTTTCCACCGGCGTGGATATTTAACGTGGGTCAACGTGTCACGTTATGAGTGGCCGTTGGTTGTAGTCGTTTGGAGCCAACAGTAATTTTTTTTTAAAATTTTTAAAATTATATAACCTCCCTTATATAAACAACTCACTTCTTCCATTTTTTTACAAACTTTCTCATCTCCTCTCAACTTTTTTACACTTCAAAAAATTCCCAGAAAGTGGCAACGATTCCATGGACCGGGGAAGAAGGAATCACGTTGTGTTAGTCGTGTGTTTTTTAAGTTTCGTTTTTAAGTTATGTTATGTTTTTATTTTTAAATTATGTAATGTTTTTCTATTAATGTTATTTGTTTAGTTGGTATTAATTTTTTTTTTAATTTAATAGATTATATATATTTTTTAAATATAAAATAATAATAAAAAATATGTTTACGTGTCGAATAACACTACTCTTTCAAGTACCATCCCACTCCTCCCTTTTTTTACACCACAACACTTTTCTGACACGTGCTGACGTGACATCCACTTGTATTTCATGTCCCACACTCCTTATAGTCTAATAATACAAAACGATATATAGATTTTTGTTGGAGTTTGGGAATATTGTATGATTATAAAAATTGTGTAAAGATCACTTACAAATGGGTACATAAGAAGTGAAGGAAAATTTAATTTTTTATGTTTAGTTGCAAAATGTAAAAAAAATGCATTTACTTTAGTAGAGTAATTACATAATTAATCTAGAGTAATTACATAATTACTCTATTAGTGTAAATACACGATTTTTTTTTTTTATTCTGAAACTAAAATACATGTTTGACAAGATGGTAAAAAAATTCAAAAAAAGAAAATCCTCTTTCACTTTTCATGTTACGACCCATTTTTACCGAAACCTTTACTCTATAAAATTTGATTAAAAAAAAGTTAAAAATGTAAACAGAGTATAGAGATACAAAACCCCTATCAAATAAATACTGCAGCTATAGCTAACAAAACACCTAAAGTCCAAACCAACTTGCAAGATATGGACACAAGAAAATCCCTAGAGTTTGAAACAACTTGCAAAATGGGCAGAGGAGATGTGGCCCATGTGTTTTATTTGTTTTATAGCTAAGACAATTGTTTTGAGCTCCAGGTTTGAAGTTCGAGTTGAACTCATAAATTTTATAAATTTTAGTTAACAAATTTTATAAAAAGTAATTTCATAAATTTTAGTTAAGTTTATGTATATTTATTCTTAAGTAAATTTATAGTTACAAATATATATTATGTAGTACTATATATATTATTTATACAAGTAATTGACTCGTTTAGACTTACGCTCGGTGTATGAAGGTTGGTCTCCACCTCTTTGTTAAATGAGGTCAAATAAAAATTATTTAAGATCGACTTGATTTGAATTTTTAACGTCAAGTACTTCACGAGCAACTCGATTCATTTACACCCTATGGTCTTATACATGTTGCATTCGGTCTAAGACCAAAAATATTTTTTGCAACTCGATTCATTTACACCCTATGGTCTTATACATGAAAGAATACTGAATACATGCTTCTAAAAACCTAACCGAAAAACTGTATGGCCCGTATCTGTCCGCACAATAGTCTCTCCATGTACAGTCATCAGAAGCCATCAAATTACTTTAGGAGCATATATAATCACTTGTTCATCCAAATTTAGAATGACTGTTCTCATATACTCCGTTGCACGTATAGAAACTTAGATCCTTGAAACATTGTTTTCGGATAATTATGTTTATGATTATTACATCAAGTGCTTAACAAGGTGATTGCGTCTAATATTTGGGATTAAGAATGTTGTTTTTTTTTATAATATTATGTGTTTGCTAGTGTTCGTGAACAAGTTCAACTCCTCAATGAACAAACACGAACAAGAATTTTAGTTCGATATGTGTTTTTTCGATGTTCATGAACAAGTTCAATGCTCAGAGCTCAGTTCGGTTCGTTTGCAACCCTAAGTTTGTGACATAAAGGTTTACTAAACAAAACTGAAAGTGTTATTTTCTTAACCTCCTCAAGAAAGTGTATCTGCAGAAGAATTTGAAGTATAAATTAGATGATGAATCGTGCAAACAGGCTGTAAATGGAATTAATTTAAATAATGGTGAATCAAACAGGTGGCCTGTGTTGTGTGGCAAATTAACCATTATAAGAAACAAAAAACTAACAAGAGCATATATTACGGTGACTTAATAAGTAGCAAAATCATATATTCTGATGATTAAAGTGAAAGTTCATTAATTAAGAATGAAGTGCATACTTACATACATACAGGACCAGAAACAATGACCATGATATTGGATTGAAAGGAAACAGGGGATTAGGGTTTGAAAGAGGCGGCTTTGGTTGGTGGCACTGAGACCGCTTCAGTATTTATTTTACTTGGTATTTTGTTTTTTTAAAAAGTATAAAGATCATTTCATTTCACTTTAATATATTGTTTAGGGTTATCGGATTTTATCATCCTTAACTATTAGGTATTGATTGCTGTCATTCTCAACTATCACTTCGGCTCGCACAACTCCCAACTTAATACTTTGTGTATTTTGTCACTCTGGTTGAGTGGTTTTTGGCTCCCCTTTAGTAATTCACAAAATGTTAGCCTAACATCACCAATAACACTAGTCAAACACTAAGAAATGTTCACCTGCGAGGTGACACAACACACAAAGTGTTAAGTTGGGAGTGGTGGGAGTCAAAGTGATGGATTGGGGTGGCAACGGTCAATACCCAATAGTTGAGAGTGATAAAATACAATAATGCTATTGTTTAAACACTAAGCGAATTTTTTTTACTTGTAACAAAAACTATCGGTGATAATTGTGGAGGTCGGTGTTGAAGAAGATTATAAGCAATATGTCGAAAATGGAGAGTTAAATAAAAAAAATCTTTGTAAAAAAGCTTACATAGATTATTAATTTGTAGTATTTCTCTTTACTAACTAACCAAATTAAATTTGTAACTTATTTTCAAAATATATATCTTTTCAGTATATATATATATATAGCGAAAGTGTATTGTACAATATGTCTTATCGTACAAGCGCACGAGATTTGGTGTTCGCACGTTATAAACTTCAATCGCATGTTATAAAAAAAGTCGCATGTTGTATAAAAGCAAAATTGCATGTTGTTTAAAAAAATTGCATGTTGAAAAGGTAAAAAGTCGCATGCTGTAACTCAATCTCGTAAGCATCGTACAAATTATATATATATATATATATATATATATATATATATATATAGTGCGGTTAACATACATTACACGTTATCGTACTTCACGTACGCGACGCTGTAAACCGTCGGATCAGGCAATAATCACGCATGGGACACAAAATAACGCATGGGATCAGATTTTTGGTGATAATCACGCATGAGAAGTGATAATCACGCATGGAAAGTATAATCACGCACGTTGAGATGGTTAAAAAAATAATCACGCACGTTATGTATCTGGTCGCGTACGTTAATGTAGGTTAAGGCGTGAAGTACATTATACTTTCTCTCTCTCTCTCTCTCTCTCTCTATATATATATATATATATATATATATATATATATATATATGGAGCCGCTAAAATGAGAACCACCTCCAGTTGTAAGAACTGCGAGAACCACTCTCAACCAATTAGATTATGCCAACAATAAGGTTATTTTGGTCATTTACCCCAAATGTCAAATCCCCTTATCTCTCTTCATTTATAGTTCTTTCTCTCTCCTCTTTCATTATTTGTCAGTTTCATCTTCATTTCTCTTCCATTTATCTCTCATTTCTCTCTCTTGAAAATGCTTCGAAAGTTTCTTCATTTGGAAAAACCCAAATCAAAACTCAAAACAACCACCACACACCCTCATCTCCGCCCCCTCCCCCCTCCACACACCGCTGTTCACCGCCACCCAACCGTTCACCACCCAACCACCGCCCAATTCTGGATTTGTTGAAGATTTGTGTGGGCAACAGTCACAAAACCACCGCCCAAAAGCTCCGATTTGGGGTAGTGAACTCCGATTTGGGGTAGTGAACTCCGATTTGGAGTTTAGGGTTAGATGGTGGTGGTTTGATGGTGAACGATGGGACATGTGTTGTTATCTCCGGCGGTGGCTTGACGTTGGTGACCTGTGTTGTTATCTCCGGCGGTGGTGAAGTGCCGATGTCGGAGGTGGTGTGTAACACCCGTCTAATTTTACACGTGGTTGCAAAAGTCGCTAGGCGCTCCCTAGTCGGATTCGGGAGTACTCGGGAAGTACTCGGCTTAGGCGGAGATTACTCGGGGAGTAATTGGTCTGGGAGAAGAGTACTCGTGCCTCGGCAGCCTACCTTGTAGCGAGTACTCGGGGAGTACTCGGAGCCTAGGCGGGACTTTTACAACCATGATTTTACAGGGATTTAATAGTTGTTTATACCATATTATATGAAAATTTCTAAGTTATGACATAATATTCCATAAGTAGGGTTCAAAAGTAACAACATTTAGTCGACTAACGACTAAATCAAACATTCAAAGTTGATTACAATTCACAAACATAGTCTATTAAGGATTTAAAACATTGCGGAAGCTTAAAAAACAGTGTTCGGTTCTTCGTCATTAGCTTGATCGCCATCCGTAAGTTCACCAACATCACCTAATGTCAAAACCACATCAAGGGTTAATTTTGACAATAATAAAACATGTATAATCGAAATCTAGCATCAAAACAATTGAAAACAATTAAAATTTTCGGATCAGGGTCGCTCGCGCCCCGCGAGAGATGTTACGCGGGCCGCGAGAACCCCTCGCGTGTCGCGGCGCATGTCGGGTCCCCTTCCGCGTGGCGCGGGGGATCGGGTTTTCCAGCAGCTTATGTTTTGTGAGCTGCATTTTCTGCCAGCTCTGGAAAACTCAGATTTTAACTTCAAATGTGCATATCTTTTGACTCGTAAGTCCGTTTTAGGTGATTCTTGTTCCTATGCGTCTGTAAATTCAATACCAACGTAACTACAATACTTTTGATATAAAAAGTTTGATTTTTGGACCAAATAAATAAAAGTCGTTTATGTGCTAATTGACCCATTCTAACTTTACTTACTTAATTACCGTTTAACTATCAAGCCTTTGGCGTCTTATGTCCATCATCCGGGGCTTAACATCACTTGCATTACCTTACCCAATTTTCCATGGTTTAATGCTTTTGTGATCTACATTGCCAATGCTATTAGTTAAGACACTATCACTACAATTAACACACTTATTCGACCCGTTGGCTCATCTTGTGGAAAATCCTCCACTATGATGACTACCAAAATGATTCTCTCTTAAAGCTACTCTATTGATTCCAATAACGATCATGATTACTAAACTCAATCCATCTATTAATCGACCACGCAGCTATGCATAATTTAATAACAATTCATTGGATGTAACGGGTCAAGTTACATACCTTAGTGTACGCCCTTCAACCGCAAATCACCACCGACTTGTCCACTCGACGTTACGGTATCCTTTCCTATAGAGTTCAATTTAAGACATGTTTAGAACTCTCTTTAAACCTTATATCGCATAATACACCGAAACATCATAATTATGCGTTTGAACTTTAAATTTCAATTTTAAGCCTTCTTTGAGGCATTTCACAAACACTTTAAGGGCAGGTTTTTACATGATTATATGACAAGTTTCTAGCTTATCACTTAGCCCTAATTTCACATCAATCAACATTTTACATGATTGTTAGCTTCTACATTTCTGAAATCACTTCAAAATTGTCAAATTACACTAGGACAACACCCAATTTCCTAGTGTTCATTAATTGACACATAACCCACTAATCACCTACAATGGTGTTCATAGTTTCCACTAAAATTTCACATGATTTCAACTTGTGTTTGTCTAGGGTTTGTCCCTAGACACTATAGTTGTTCCTAAATCATCATAACACACACATGCAACCATAATTTCATATTTTCCCAATTTCATGAGAATTTCAAGTTGAGAGTTTTCATCAAATTTTACATACCTTGTAATCCTCTTGTGATGAGGATCAATAATCTATGCTTTAATTTCGATTTCAACTTAGATTGAGTCTTCAATTTGCAGGTTTAGTGAAGTTTTAGGGTTTTGGAGAGTGGGGATCGCCCCTGACCTTCTCCTGTGCGACCAGGCACCTTCAAATGGGTGTTTGGTTTTGATTTTTATTAAAATTAACAATATAGTTTCAATTCTTACAACTTTGGCCCTTCCACTTTGTTCAACTTATAGTTTAGTTGCTTTTAACTCTATTATAAGTTATTTCTAGACTTGTAACTAACTAGGTTAAAATTCCTAGTTAGTAAATTCTCATTTATTATACTTTATAATTCTAATATAAAGTTTTATATTTTTCGGGGTGTTACAAGTCCACCCCCCTTAAAAAAGGTTTCGTCCCCGAAACCGAAGTACGTACCAAATAATGTAGGGTGGAGACGTCACATCTCCTCTTCGGACTCCCACGTAGTGTCTGAACCTTTCCTATGCTCCCATTTGACCTTGACTTGATTAATCACTTTGTTCCTCAAACTCTTCTCTTTACGATCTAAAATCGCAATTGGTTTTACTGCATAGTTGAGGCTGTTATCCACCTCGATATCATCGTAGTGGATACGAGCAGTTTCGTCTGCCAAACATTTTCGGAGATGTGACACGTGAAATGTGCTATGAATCCCACTCAACTCCTCGGGTAATTCGAGACGATAAGCTACCTTACCCACCCGTTCGGTGATTCTGAATGGCCCAATAAATCTTGGGCTCAACTTTCCTCTTTTTCTGAATCGTATTATTCCCTTCCACGGCGATACTTTCAACATAACTTTGTCGCCAACCTGGAATTCGATTGGCATGTTCCTTTTGTCAGCATACGCCTTTTGTCTATCTTGGGCCGCTTTCAAGTGTGCCCGAACCATGTCGATTTTCTCATTCGTAGTTCGGATTATATCAGTAGGTGCTAGCCCTCGTGGACCCACTTCTCCCCAACATACCGGAGTTCGACATTTTCTGCCATATAACATTTCATACGGGGCCATCTTAATGCTCGTGTGATAGCTATTGTTATATGAAAATTCGACCAAGGGTAGATAGACATCCCAACTACCCCCGAAGTTAATAATGCAAGCCCGCAGCATATCTCCCAACGTTTGTATTGTTCTTTCACTCTGCCCATCCGTTTGTGGATGGTAAGCAGTGCTAATGAACAATTTAGTTCCCATTTGTTCTTGGAATTCACGCCAAAAATTCGAAGTAAACCGAGTATCTCTGTCTGACACAATGGATATCAGTACCCCATGCCGTGCTATGATTTCATTGGTGTACACCTCCGACATCTTCTCGGATGTATAAGTCTCACGAATTGGAATGAAGTGAGCGCTTTTCGTCAATCTATCTACAACTACCCATATAGCATCAAACCCGCGGTTAGTTTTGGGCAATTTGGTCAACAAATCCATGGTGATTTGTTCCCATTTCCAAACCGGAATTTCCAACGGTTGAAGTTTACTGTATGGTTTTTGGTGCTCTGCCTTGACTTGTAAACATGTCAAGCATTTTTCTACGTACTTCACCACATCTCTTTTCATCCTGGGCCACCAATAGTTTTGCTTTAAATCATTGTACATTTTGGTCGCTCCCGGATGAATTGAATATCGGGATTTATGAGCTTCATCAAGTAGAAGCGCCTTCACCCCACAAGTATTTGGAACCCATATCCTCCCGGATTGAGTCTTCAACCCGTTATTCCCATCCTTCAAATCTTTCAACTGACCGATTATTCTTTCCTTCTTCCAATTCTCCTCTTTTACTGCTTCTAATTGCGCCTCTCGAATACGTTCAAGTATACCCGAGGTCACCACGAGCTGCATCGACCTTACTCGTATTGGGACATAGTCCGCTTTTCTGCTCAGAGCATCCGCTACCACATTTGCCTTTCCGGGGTGGTAATGTATTTCACAGTCGAAATCTTTCACCGTTTCTAACCATCGCCTTTGTCTCATATTTAACTCCTTCTGATCGAAGAAGTATTTTAAGCTCTTGTGATCGGTGAATATGGTGCACTTTACCCCATATAGGTAGTGCCTCCATATTTTTAAGGCAAATACCACCGCAGCCAACTCAAGATCGTGCGTGGGATATTTCTTCTCGTGTATCTTCAATTTCCTCGAGGCATAAGCTATAACTTTGCCCCGTTGCATCAAAACGCATCCGAGCCCCGATAGTGAAGCATCCAAGTAAACCACCATATCTTCGACTCCGTCCGGCAACGTCAGTACCGGAGCTTGAGTTAACTTTTCTTTTAGCGTTTGAAACGCTTTTTCTTGATCGACACCCGAAATGAACTTTTCTTTCTTTTGGGTTAGCTTTGTTAGCGGTGATGCAATCTTGGAGAAATCTTGAATGAATCTCCTATAGTATCCCGCAAGCCCCAAAAAGCTTCTAATTTCCGAAGGGTTCTTCGGGGGATTCCATTTTGACACAGCCTCGATCTTGGACGGATCCACCAATACTCCGTCAGTACTTATGACGTGGCCAAGAAATTGTACATCTCGTAACCAAAAGGCACACTTAGAGAATTTCGCATACAGCCTTTCTTGTCTAAGTGTCTCTAACACTTCTTGTAAGTGGTGTGCGTGTTCAGCTTCACTTTTCGAATACACCAAAATATCATCGATAAACACGATGACCGACTTATCCAACATTGGCTTGCAAACCCGGTTCATGAGGTCCATGAAAGCCGCGGGTGCATTTGTTAGCCCAAATGACATCACGAGGAATTCGTAATGTCCGTATCTCGTGCGGAAAGCCGTCTTCGGCACATCTTCTTCCTTGACCTTTAGTTGGTGATACCCAGATCTAAGGTCAATTTTTGAAAACCAGTTCACACCTTGTAATTGGTCGAATAAATCATCTATCCTCGGAAGCGGGTATCGGTTCTTTACCGTGAGTTTGTTTAACTCCCGGTAATCGATACACATCCGCATGCTCCCGTCTTTCTTTTTCACGAACAGTACCGGTGCGCCCCAAGGAGACACACTCGACCTTATAAATCCTTTGTCAAGCAGGTCTTGAATTTGGGACATCAACTCTTGTAATTCCGACGACGCGAGTCGGTACGGTGCTTTAGCTACGGGTTTTGCGCTCGGAATCAATTCGATCCCGAACTCTACTTCCCGTTCAGGCGGTATCCCCGGTAAATCCTCCGGAAACACATCTTCATAATCTCGTACTACCGGTACATCTTCAATCTTTCGTGATTCTTTCTCGGGCTCATTTGCGTATATCATGAATGCCTTGCATCCTCGCTTCATAAGCTTGTGAGCTTTCAACATTGAGCACACTATAGGGTTACCTCCTTTTTTGCCATAAATGGTGACGTGTTTCCCGCTCGGAGATGTTAGTTTTATCTCTTTACGAAAACACACGACTTTTGCATGGTGCTGGGATAGCCAATCCATCCCAACGACTACTTGAAATTCCCCCATTGACATCGGGATTAAGTTGACATCGGGATTAGGTCTATCAAGTATTCCTCATCGTCGATGCTTAATTTGCAGCTTCGACAAACATCACAAACTATAAAACTTTTGTTGTCCCCTATTTCAACTTCTAAGGGCACAGATAATTTCGTCAATACAAATGAAGGATGTCGAATAAATCCATGCGAAATGAAGGATTTATTCGCACCCGTATCAAACAATACACGTGCTGGAATTGAGTTAATTGTGAATATACCTGAGACCACATCGGGCTCTGTTTTCGCTTCAGCCGCATTAAGTTGAAAGGACCTAGCCTTCGCTTTAGGAGCTTCTATTGGAGATTCTTTAACATCTCTCTTTCCAACTAAGTCCGGGCATTCGGACTTTTTGTGGCCGGGTTGATAACATTTGTAGCAAACAGAGACTTTTCCCGGGCATAGCGAGGCCGTGTGCCCCGTCTTATTACATATGGGGCATGGCTTGTCTTTGAACCGACATTCCCCCTTGTGTCCCTTCCCGCACACTTTACAACTTGGCGACCCACCTTTAGCATCCACCTTCTTTCCCGATTCTCCAGTTCGGGCTTTCTTTCTAGGGCTTGGATTCACATCATGTGCCCTTCGCTCACCTCTTTCGACTTGTTTCTTCAACTCGATTTCCGTTCCCGAGCAACGTTTATGATTTCGGTAAGGGTCTCGTATTTTGAAGGAGTCATAAACTCCCTGTATTCAGCGCTCAACATATTGTAGTAGTAGTATATTTTCTGTTCTTCGTTCGTCACCAATTCACTACTAAACTTCATTTTATCCATAAACATCGCCGTGATCTTTTCTATGGTTTCACCCTTATGCCTAAGTTGCATGAACTCTTCCTTGATTTTGTTAATGACCGCTTTGGGACTATAATGTTTAAGAAATGGTGTCTTAAACTCTTCCCATGTCATGGCCCTTGCCGCTTCGGCCCCTAATTCATTCTTTTTGTTATCCCACCAATCCTTGGCTTGTCCTCTTAACTGACCCGTTCCGTAAGCAACGAAATCGCTTTCGTCGCAATGGGTCCTTTCAAACACCCCTTCAATGTCACCCAACCATCTTTGGCAAATTATCGGGTCGACTTCCCCGTTATAGATTGGCGGTTTACACGCCATGAATTCCTTATATGAGCACCCTTTACGTTCTCCAGTTTTGTCTTTCATAAGGTTGACAGTATCCTCCAACCTTTTAACTCGTTCTTCTACGAGCGACAACACCGTGCTTTGAATCTTGTCTATAAACCCGGATAGACTGCCTTCAATTGCCTTTCCTACTTCCTCGACAATTATTTCTTTCATTTGTTCGGTGCTTGTCGGCACCGGATCATTATTGCTCCCTTTCGGCATCTTGAAACTGAAATGTTTACATCAAACATTAAATATTTCATTCATGACATTGCTTCGTTTGTTTCGGTTTAGCCAAGTTCCTAACTTGCTTTAACCGTTCACATTTAATGCACTTTCTGGGTTTGAGTGTGTTAACACGCTCTCCCCATGCATATCAATTTGTTTCTCATTCCTTACATAAGACATAATTTATTAACATAATAAGTTAATTCTTACCGGACGATCGATCAAGCTTGAACCGAACACTTTGTTGACAACCTTAAGCTGTGATTACCAACTTGTAACACCCGTCTAATTTTACATAGATTTAATAGTTGTTCATACCATATTATATGAAAATTTCTAAGTTATGACATAATATTATATAAGTAGGATTCAAAAGTAACAACATTTAGTCGACTAACGACTAAATCAAACATTCAAAGTTGATTACAATTCACAAACATAGTCTATTAAGGATTTAAAACATTGCGGAAGCTTCAAAAGCAGTGTTCGATTCTTCGTCATTAGCTTGATCACCATCCGTAAGTTCACCAACATCACCTAATGTCAAAACCACATCAAGGGTTAATTTTGACAATAATAAAACACGTATAATCGAAATCTAGCATCAAAACAATTGAAAATAATCAAAATTCTCGGATCAGGGTCACTCGCGCCCCGCGAGAGATGTTACGCGGGCCGCGAGAACCCCTCGCGTGTTGCGGCGCATGTCGGGTCCCCTTCCGCGTGGCGCGAGGATCGGGTTTTCCAGCAGCTTATGTTTTGTGAGCTGCATTATCTGCCAGCTCCGGAAAACTCAAATTTTAACTTGAAATGTGCATATCTTTTGACTCGTAAGTCCGTTTTAGGTGATTCTTGTTCCTATGCGTCTGTAAATTCAATACCAACGTAACTACAATACTTTTGATATAAAAAGTTTGATTTTTGGACCGAATAAATAAAATTCGTTTATGTGCTAATTGACCCATTCTAACTTTACTTACTTAATTACCGTTTAACTATCAAGCCTTTGGCGTCTTATGCCCATCATCCGGGGCTTAACATCACTTGCATTACCTTACCCAATTTCCATGGTTTAATCCTTTTGTGATCTACATTGCCAATGCTATTAGTTAAGACACTATCACTACAATTAACACACTTATTCGACCCGTTGGCTCATCTTGTGGAAAATCCTCCACTATGATGACTACCAAATGGTTCTCTCTTAAAGCTACTCTATTGATTCCAATAACGATCATGATTACTAAAATCAATCCATCTATTAATCGACCACGCAACTATGCATAATTTAATAACAATTCATTGGATGTAACGGGTCAAGTTACATATCTTAGTGTACGCCCTTCAACCGCAAATCACCACCGACTTGTCCACTCGACGTTCCGGCATCCTTTCCTATAGAGTTCAATTTAAGACATGTTTAGAACGCTCTTTAAACCTTATTTCGCATAATACACCGAAACATCATAATTATGCGTTTGAACTTTAAATTTCAATTTTAAGCCTTCTTTGAGGCATTTTCACAAACACTTTAAGGGCAGATTTTTACATGATTATATGACAAGTTTCTAGCTTATCACTTAGCCCTAATTTCACATCAATCAACATATTACATGATTGTTAGCTTCTACATTTCTGAAATCACTTCAAAATTGTCAAATTACACTTGGACAACACCCAATTTCCTAGTGTTCATCAATTGACACATAACCCACTAATCACCTACAATGGTGGTCATAGTTTCCACTAAAATTTCACATGATTTCAACTTGTGTTTGTCTAGGGTTTGTCCCTAGACACTATAGTTGTTCCTAAATCATCATAACACACACATGCAATCATAATTTCAGATTTTCCCAATTTTATGAGAATTTCAAGTTGAGAGTTTTCATCAAATTTTCCATACCTTGTAATCCTCTTGTGATGAGGATCAATAATCTATGCTTTAATTTCTATTTCAACTTGGATTGAGCCTTCAATTTGCAAGTTTAGTGAAGTTTTAGGGATTTGGAGAGTGGGGATCGCCCCTGACCTTCTCCTGTGCGACCAGACACCTTCAAATGGGTTTTTGGTTTTGATTTTTATTAAAATTAACAATATAGTTTCAATTCTTACAACTTTGGCCCTTCCACTTTGTTCAACTTATAGTTTAGTTGCTTTTAACTCTAATTATAAGTTATTTCTAGACTTGTAACTAACTAGGTTAAAATTCCTAGTTAGTAAATTCTCATTTATTATACTTTATAATTCTAATATAAAGTTTTATATTTTTCGGGGTGTTACATGGTGGGTGCTCGATGACGGTGGTGGAGTGCCGATGTCGGGTGGTGGTGGTTTGTGGGGTGACCGGTGGGTTTGGTAAGTGTTTTTGTTGATGGTTTGTTTTACGATGATGTTTATGGTTTGTTTTTGTTGAATCTTTGTGGTTTTGACTTTTCTTGATGGTTTGTTTTACGATGATGTTCATGTGTTTGTTTGGTAAGTGTTTTTGCTGGGGTTGATTTTGTTGAATCTGGGGCTTTTTGAATCTGTTGAATGATGTTCATGTTCCTTTTGAATGTTTTAAATCGGTTTGTATGATGTTCATGTTCCTTCTAGGTTTGAATGATGTTCATGTTCCTTCTGGGTTTGAATGATGTTCATGTTCCTTTTGAATGTTTAAATCGGTTGAATCTGGTGCCTTATTGAATCGGGCGGTGATGATGAAAAACAAACGGACGATGGCGCGACAAGGATGGTGGAGGGTAGGTTATTGAACCCACAACCCCACTTTGCAGCCTCTGATTATCGAAAAATCTGAGCCAAAACTTCGTTTTTTTTTTCAAGAATCCACTCGTTCTTTTTGATTTTTGTTTGTTAGGTTTTTATATTTTTTTTTGAGGCGTCGATGATGATAGCAAACTATCTGAGACACCTATCGAGTAACGATTTTCTGGGTGCGTTCGTTTTTGTGTAAAAAAGTTTTGGTAAAAAAAAAAGTTAAACCGTAAACTTTTTAACGTAAAACGTAAAAAGTTTTACGTAAAACGTAAAAAGTTTTTCGTAAAACGTAAAACGTAATTTTTTTAGTAAAACGTAAAAAACCGGCGCGTAAAACGTAAAAAAACGTTAACGTAAAAAACCGGCGCGTAAAACGTAAAAAACCGGCGTGTAAAACGTAAAAAACCGGCGCGTAAAACGTAAAAACGTAAAAAACGTTAACGTAAATAACCGGCGCGTAAAACGTAAAAAACGTTAACGTAAAAAACCGGCGCGTAAAACGTAAATAACATTAACGTAAAAATGGCGCGTTGGAAACGACGCGTGAAAAAGCCGAGCGTAAAAACGGCGCGTCAAAAAACAGGGCGTGAAAAGGCCGGGCGTAAAAACGTAAAACGTTAAACGTAAAAAACTGTAAATAAATCTGAATTTAAAAATGTTTAATAAAAAAACTTTGTTTAAAAAATAAAAATCTAATATAATAATACAATAAAGTATTAAAAAAACAATAAACTCAAAAAGACAAAATAGACTAATTTTACTTAAATACCCTTTTGAATTAAAATATTAAAGATATAATAAGACAAAAAATACTTAATATTATTTTTAAATATTTTTAATCTCATCCATCCATCTACTTGATCTAATGGTTAGAAAGTGGTTCTCGCGGTTCTTACAACTGGAGGTGGTTCTCATTCTAGCGGTCCCCTATATATATATAGGGGAGGGTTCATTGGGGAACACTAAAAAAGTGGGGAATGAGGGAACACTTTTAAAAATTATACTTAACATGTTAAAAAAAATATTTTTCTAAATTTTTTTCGGCGCTTTTTCTTATAAATACAAGTAGAAACATTTTTGATAAAAAAAAATCAAAAACTAAAAATATAAAAAAATGTTTAAAAAAAAGTTATATCTTATAGAATTAACTTAACATGTTAAAAATAAATTTTTTTAAAAACTTTTTCAGCGCTTTTCTTTATAAAAAGGAGGAGAAACTAGTCGAGTAAAAAAAAAATTTTTTTTTTTGCCTTTTTTTAATTGTTTTTTTTTAAATATTTTTAGCTTTTGATTTTTTTTTATTAAAAATGTTTCTACAAGTATATTTAAGGAGAAGCGCCGAAAAAGATGTTTAAAAAATTTATTTTTAACATGTTAAGTTAAATTTTTAAGAGTGTTCCCCGGTTTCCCACTTTTTTAGTGTTCCTCAATGAACCTCACACTATATATATATATATATAGGGAGAAGATCATGCGAGAACCACCTCTTATTGTGAGAACCGCGAGAACCAATGTGAACACACCAAAAATGCCTAAAAATAGCTAAAAATCACACAAAAAATTTTTTTTTGGTTTTTTTAATATTTTTTAGGTTAAAATCGCTATTTTTCGAACCAAAAAAAAAAAAAAAATTTTAAATTTTTTTTTTAAATTTTTTTTTTGTTTCGAAAAGTAGCGATTTTAACCTAAAAAATATTAAAAAAATCAAAAATTTTTTTTTTGATTTTTTTTTGATTTTTTTAGATTTTTTTTAGATTTTTTTAGGTTTTTTGGGGGTTTAGTTTTTAGCATTTTAGCTTGGGGGGGGGGGGGGGGGGGGTGAGGGGGTTTAGGTTTTTGGGGGGGTGGGGGAGGGGGGTTTAGGTTTTTTTTTGGGGGGGGGGGGGGGGGGGGGGTTAGGTTTTTTTTGGGGGGGGGGGTGGGGGTTAGGTTTTTTAGCTATTTTAGGTTGTGTTCACATTGGTTGTCAAGGTTCTCACAATAAGGGTGGTTCTCACATGAGCCCCTCCCTATATATATATATATATATATAAGAGTAAATTGCCATTTTAGTCCCTGAGTTTTGTCCAAATTTGCCATTTTGATCCAAATAGTTTTTTTTTCGCCTGGGGGTCCCTGACTTTTGCATTTTGTTGCCATTTTGATCATTTTGTCTAACTCCATCCAACTCCATCCAATTTTGTCTAACTCCATCCAAAAACCCAGTTTGTACATAATCACTAATGTTTTCAGTTGCCATTTTGATCCAATTCCAAAAAATCAAAAAAATTCCAAAAAATCTAAAAATCAAAAAAATTCAAAAAAAATCATAAAAATTCTAAAAAATTCAAAAAAATCTAAAAATCAAAAAAATTCTAAAAAATCATAAAAATTCTAAAAAATCCAAAAAATCATTAAATGTTTCGGCACGAACCGTATCGAACCGTACCGTATCGAACCGTACCATTTCGAACCGTACCGTTTCGAACCGAACCGTTTCGACCCGTACCGTACCGTATCGAACGGTACCGTACCGTTTCGACGCGAACCGTTTCGACGCCGTACCGTATCGAACCGTACCGTTTCGACCCTAACCATATCGAACCGAACCGTTTCGACCCGTACCGTATCGAACCGAACCGTTTCGACCCGTACCGTTTCGACCCGTACCGTATCGAACCGAACCGTTTCGACCCGTACCGTATCGAACCGAACCGTATCGAACCGTACCGTTTCGACCCGTACCGTTTCGACGGTACGGGTCGAAACGGTACGGTTCGATACGGTACGGCGTCGAAACGGTACGGTTCGATACGGTACGGTTCGAAACGGTTCGCGTCAAACGGTTCGGTTCGAAACGGTTCGCGTCGAAACGGTACGTACGGTTCGATACGGTACGGGTCGAAACGGTTCGGTTCGATACGGTACGGGTCGAAACGGTACGGTTCGATACGGTACCGCGTCGAAACGGTTCGCGTCGAAACGGGGAACGTTTCGATACGGTACCGTTCCATACGGTACGGGTCGAAACGGTACGGGTCGAAACGGTACGGGTCGAAACGATACGGGTCGAAACGGTACGGTTCGAAACGGTTCGGTTCGATACGGTACGGGTCGAAACGGTTCGGTTTGATACGGTACGGGTTGAAACGGTACGGTTCGATACGGTACGGCGTCGAAACGGTACGGTTCGATACGGTACGGTTCGAAACGGTTCGCGTCAAACGGTTCGGTTCGAAACGGTTCGCGTCAAAACGGTACGGTTCGAAACGGTACGTTTCGAAATGGTACGGTTCGATACGGTACGGTTCGAAACGGTTCGTGCCGAAACATTTAATGATTTTTTGGATTTTTTAGAATTTTTATGATTTTTTAGAATTTATTTGATTTTTAGATTTTTTTGAATTTTTTAGAATTTTTATGATTTTTTTTGAATTTTTTTGATTTTTAGATTTTTTGGATTTTTTTTGATTTTTTGGAATTGGATCAAAATGGCAACTGAAAACATTAGTGATTATGTACAAACTGGGTTTTTGGATGGAGTTAGACAAAATTGGATGGAGTTGGATGGAGTTAGACAAAATGATCAAAATGGCAACAAAATGCAAAAGTCAGGGACCCCCAGGCAAAAAAAAACTATTTGGATCAAAATGGCAAATTTGGACAAAACTCAGGGACTAAAATGGCAATTTACTCTATATATAATTTAGAAGGTTAATAAATTACGAGTTGTGTATGATAAATTACGACATGTGTAAGATAAAGTGCAGGATAAATTTTGATGTTTGGAGGATGATAATCTTTATGACTAATTAATTAGTCAAAGATTATCATAAATAAGATAAGAGAAAAACTATTTAATGTTTTACAATTGTAAATTTTGTTCTTTATCTTCTCAAATGATCCCCCCTATGCATTCACAGTCCGTCCCCCCAATTCTGTGAGAAAGTTTTATATATTATGAAAAGTGATTGTAAGTGGTTGGAAGTGGTTGTGAGTAGATAAGAGAGAAAATGCTACTGTTTATCTGTAAATTTGAGAGGACAATGTTTACCCTCTATAATTTTTTAATATATTTTGAAAGTGGTTGTGAGTGAGGGAGAGAAGAAAATGTAATGATAAAACTACAAAAGAATATTACTTAATTGAAAGAGAAGAGAAAATGTAGTTGTTTTTAGTGAAATTATAGGGTAAAAAAGATGGAAGAGATTTGAATCCTCTTAAAGACGGATAAAGTGACGGAGGATATCAAGGCTATCTCGTTTTTATGGCTAAGCAATAAAACGAGAATGGAAATCTTGGATTTGAATGCATGATGTACCTTTGATTTTTTTTTTATGTTGTTCAACCTTTAGGGGCTCACTTTTGTGTTGCTTCTTGCTAGCTCTTTTATTTTATACACATCTCTTCGTCGTTAAAGAAAAAACATTAACACACCAAAACTAACATACTTCAACAGCAAGTTAGGCACTAATAGTTATCAAGACATGATACACGCTAATTCAAAGATGAAATGAACACACCCTTAATAAAACACCATCCAATGACCATAGATGTGAGAAACAAAGAAGTGGAGATCAAAGATGAAACAAACACACCCTTAACAAAACACCATCCAATGACCATAGTTGTGAGAAACAAGGAAGTGGAGATCAAAGATGCAATGAACACACCCTTAACAAAACACCATCCAATAACCATAGACGTGAGAAACAAAGAAGTGGAGAGCAACACCATTTAGACAACAAAAGTTGCGATGTTTGGATATATTGGAATTGGACAACTAGGAGAACAATTGAATCTTGGTGTCTTCCATACTCTTCTTCGATATATTAATTCTTGGTTTGGATATTTGATCAAAATAATGAATTTTATAAATGATTACAAAAACCTTGAAGAATGGAGTGGAAGTGGAGGGTCATCTCGTATTTATAGTTTTTGAATATTAGTAAGGCCCCCACTATCTGCACACTCAGTTTGCCTATCTGCACACTTAGGGTTTAAATACGCAGCGTAGATAGACCATAGATCTCAGTGCCTGATTACCAATCATTGCACAGAAAACAAGGTTCCTATACGCTGCGTATTGGTCAATACGCAGCGTATATAAAACTGATGCAATTTTGGGGTCATTTTGGTAGGTTTGAAGTGTCAATTTTTTGCCAGGTTTGTATACGCTGCGTATTGAGCAATACGTAGCGTATAACCAGGGACCATTTTTGTAAATTTATGAAACTTCAGGGACCATATTTGTCAGTTTTTGAAACTTTAGGGACCTTTTTGTAAATTTTCGAAAAACCAGGGACCATTTGTGTAAATTTATGAAATCTCAGGGACCATTTTTGTAAATATATATAAAAAAAAGGGGAAAAGGGGGGTCTTCATTTAAGAACCGGCCATTGCAAGACTCGAACTCATGACCTCTTGTTTAGAACCGCAACGCCTTAACCAGTTTATCCTCTGTCCAGAGCTGTTAGAATATGAAACTAAATTCCTTATATACACTCGTTAGCTAATACGCTGCGTATTGCTCAATACGCAGCGTATGTTAGTGGTTGGTACACTACCAGACAGTCAAACCTAGTACCATGGTCAAATCAGTCTGACATATGGTGCGTAGTGATCAATACGCATCGTATAGATGTAAATCTATACGCTGCGTAGTGGTCCATACGCAGCGTATGTCAGACTGATTTGACATCGATACGATGTTGTCCAGGCACATGAATAAAGTAATACGGGGAGTAGAGAGCAATACGCTGCATATTGAAGTGTCACATGAAAGTCTATTTATCCATCTGTTCACAATTCGAATTCTCAATCCTCTGCTTTCTTTTTCATTTTCCTCTTTCAGTAAACAATTTACACCCTTGATCCAACATTGTTTGTTCTGTTTTTTCTTCAATCTTGTTAAAATGTCATCATTTTGGAACGATAATTATTTCGGTAATCGCTATTCTAACGACATATGGGGAGCAAATGCTGCCAACGAGGAGGAGGTTGTGTCTGGAGTCCCTGTTGATCAAAAAACACAGTTGCCAGACTTGAACAAGACTCCCACTCCACCTGTTGATGAACCAAATTACCCGGCGCATCAAGTGTATCCAGATTACGGATACAGGTATGAATCTCCATACGTGCAACAAAGTGGATACGGTGCTGAGAATGCACCTGTTGATGAACCATATTACCCGATCCAGCAATCGTATCCGGGTTACGGGGTATACGGGGATGAAGGTGGATACGGAAGTTACAGTGGATACGGTGGTGAAGGTGGATACGGGGGTGATGGTGGTTACAGTGGATACGGGGGTGAAAGTGGACACAGTGGATACGATAGATATGGGGGTGAAGGTGGTTACAGTGGATACGTGGGTGAAGGTGGATACAGTGGATACGATACATCACTTTATGAACCATCTACCCCGGGCAATCCGTTTCAAATAAAGGAGGTATCACATTATTATTATTGTTATTATTGTTATTATTATTATTGTTATTATTGTTATTATTATTATTGTTATTGTTGTTGTTATTATTATTATTATTATTATTATTATTATTATTATTATTATTGTTATTATTATTGTCCCTGAGGTTTCGAAAATTGACACAAATGGTCCCTGAGGTTTCGAAAATTGACACAAATGGTCCCTCAGGTTTCAAAAATTGACACAAATGGTCCCTGAGGTTTCGAAAATTGACACAAATGGTCCCTGAGGTTTCGAAAATTGTCACAAATGGTCCCTGAAGTTTCGAAAATTGACACAAATGGTCCCTGTACTGTTCAGTTAAGTATGCTAACTGAGTTAGTGTTTAAAGAAGAAATCTTTATATGAAAGTTAACCTGGTTAAACCAATGAGTTAAAATAGTTTCAATAATGACCATATTAGTCCCTGAAGTATGAGTTTCAATTATATTATTATTATTATTATTATTATTATTATTATTATTATTATTATTAACGTAACTTTTTTTTAGCGTTTCATGTCTCTAACTGATTTGAAGAATTGGGTACAAGAAACGGGAAAGGAGTGTGGTTACGTAATTGTTACCCGCCGATCAAAAAATATTGGCGGTACTACTGGGATGGTATGGCTTGTGTGCGACCGTAGTGGTGAGCACCGTAGTAAAGCAACAGTTAGGAAAGCTGGTAGCAAAAAAATCGGTTGCCCATTTTCATTACTCGCCATCCGGGACGTGACGAATGACACGTGGGAGTTAAAAGTGGACTGTGCGAACCATAACCACGAACCTACGACGAGTCTGTTGGGCCACGCTTTTGTGCGAAGATTTACTAAAGCCGAATACAAGCTAGTGGAGCAGCTAACTGCTCAAAACATGGAGCCACGTATCATATTTCAAACCCTAAGAAAGCAGTTCCCCGACAGCCTGAACGTTCAGAAAGACGTGCAAAATGCGGTACAAAAAATTAGAGCGACGATAATGGACAGAAGGAATCCTATTCAGGCACTGGAAAGCCTGATGCGTGACCACCGATTCATTTACGACACGCGACAGGAACCCAAAACAGATGTCGTAACAGAGATTTTCTTTGTTCATCCTTATTCAATCACTATGTGGCGTGCATTCCCGCACGTGATGTTGATCGACGCGACCTACAAAACAAACCTCTACAACATGCCATTTGTCCAGGTTGTGGGTATGACGTCGACTGCGAAGTCTTTTTGTATAGCACATGCCGTTATTTGTAAAGAACGAAGGGGTAACTACGTGTGGGTGCTTGAGCGGATCAAGTCAATATTGCATGAATGTATGATGCCGCGTGTGATAGTCACGGATAGGGAGCTTGCCCTAATTAAAGCGTGTTCTAAAGTATTCCCGAACGCAACCAGGCTTCTATGCCACTTTCACATCCAACAAAATATAGCTAGAAATTGCAAGAAAGGGTTCGATAAAGAAGATTGGGGGAAATTTATGTCGTACTGGAATAGATTGTGCGAATCTTCATCAGAGCCCATGTACAAGTACAACTTGGAGAAAATGTATAACTGACTCGTGGTTGCCAACCGAGAAAGTAAGTGTTCCTTCAACAAACGACTCACCCAATCTATTATATTTTACACATGCTTTTACATTTCATTATTTTATTTTTGCAGGTGTCTATGATTACGTCTACGAAAACTGGCTCAAAGACTATAAAGAAATGTTCGTTTATGCGTGGACCGATAAGTGTCGCAACTTTGGTCAGCGCACCATCAACAGAGTTGAGAGCCAGCACGCAAATTTAAAAAGATACATTACGCGCGGGAGTTCATTGGAGCGAATAGCAAGATGCGTCATTGATATAGTTGAAACTCAGTACGATGAAATACAAAAAAGTTTCACTGAGAGCATTGAAAAAACGATGAACCACCACAGACACCGACTGTTGGACAACCTACGTGGAAAGGTTTTCCATGAAGCACTTGATTTGCTGGCAAAAGAGCTACTGAGGAAGATGGAGGTGTTGCGTAAACTTAACGCATCATGTGGTTGCCATATGTGGCTTAGCAATGGATTGCCGTGTGCTTGTAGGCTGGAAAACTACAAATGTACAGGTAAAAAATATTAAAACTACAAACCTTTTGTTATTTTGTACGATTTAGCTGTTTCTCACACCGTATTAACTTAACTGTGCAGGGCGTATGATACAACTCGACGACATAGATGTATTCTGGCGTAAGCTTGACTTGCTCCCGTGTAAACTGGTAGACGAGGAGGTCGATTGTAACACCTGTGTCACTTCAACCATCAAACAAATGCCAAACCAATGAAATATTGTATTTCATACTTTGGACTTGTATAAATATGTGTAGCTTTTGCACATATCAACTCTTGTTCGATTTCAAGCTCTAAATCGCTTTCTGGAAGGTTATACACGCACTGATGCGTAAATATAACCAGTTTAAATCCAACGAACACTCCAGAATAGTGAAATAGGCTTGACATACCTTAAATAACCTTTACATAACTTAGATATAAGTTTTGGAAGGTTTGGTATGGTGAAATCAAAGTTTATTCGCTTACAGGGACTAAATTTGACAAACTGCGAAAGTATGCCAATTTGAACTGTAACAGACATTCCGGAACATGACCATAAGTTAAACATACCATATATATCCTTTACATAGCTTAGAAATAGGCTTTGAGGGGTTCGGTGTGCTAAAATAAACTTTTGGGTCATTCAGGGACTAAAAGTGTCAAAAAGTGCACAAGTTTGCATTTTCGCGAATAACTTACGTTCTGAATACATCCGGACATCCAAAAATTTATGTAAGCATGACTATATTATATTTTAGTGTTCGCCATAAGAAAAATCCATTCGTCGCGTCATTTGGATCGTTTTTCGCGCTTATGCGCATTCCGTCGTAATTAAGCGAACATCGCGTTCGTACGACCAAACGAACCATCATCCGGCATATTTTTGAGCATGTTTTGAGTTCCCTATACTTTAACTTCATTTTAGAGCCTTGAAATGAGGTTAACGGGGTTCAAACGCATCGAAAAAGGCCTTAAACACGTGCAGGGACCATTCCTGCCACTTTTGAAAGATTTCTGAAACAGGGGGGTGCTAGCGTAGCGCGACTGCCTAATGCCTTGGAAGTAGCGCTACGCGACTGCCTATTCTGGACAGAAAACATGCAGAAACATCAGTTTTTCACTTTCGGGACCAGATTCGACGTATTAGCAGCTGTTTAATTCACAACCACACATTCTAACATGCTTAGTCAGCTGATAAGGATGGAATTTAGGCACCATAACCTTCCGACACTTGTACGGATATGATTAAGGCACGATATTCGACAAACGATCTTAACGGTTCGGGTATTCCTATAAATACCCATCCACCCCCATTGCTAAAATCACTAGAATCTTGATCATAGGAACTCTAAGTTGAAACCATTGTTTCATACCTGAGATTCTTGGATCGAGATTAGCATTCGGGGACCCTTCGTAAGTATTCTTTCGTTCTTTTCCTTATTTTATTGCTTTTCGAGTCCGAAAGTCAAACTTTGTTTGACTTTCAGCGTTGACCAGCTTATGGTCAATGCGAAGTTCGTTTGAACTTCGCAACGTGAGTGTAATCACGTTGGTCATAGTCCCTTGGGACTATGCCCACTGATTACCACATTGTCTAGGGTCGTAGGGTAGGCGATCTGATAAATCGCCTATACCTTCGAACCCGACCCAGTTTGGTCGATCATTAGGATCCGACCAAATACATTAGGTGACCATAGTGTAGGGAATAACCTTCCGAGGTTATACCTTATGGTCACATCGTTTAAGTAGTTGTATGATAGGTAGTTTATATGCCTTAGGTAAATTACCAGAATACCCTTTTCATATATAATTGGTAATTAAGCATATGTAACCTAAAATTTTGTCACATAACTGATTATGTAACATGTATAGGCATATAATACTTGTCATAGGACTAGTTAGGCGGTCCGAACGCGTTTCACGCGCACGACGCGTTAAAGTAGCATAAGCTACCTAAACGGGTCGTAATGGGTCGAAAGCACTCAGGATAGGTTTCATTTAGTATGTAGGCTTTGTTAAACCATATCACGCGAGTCTCCACACTCGTTTGGTTTACAAACCCTCATGCTATCCGATCTTCCGATCTAGGTCCGGTTAATTAACATAGTTACCTATATTAGGTGCCATTTGATATCCGCGATCTCTAGCATTGTTTGGTTGTTACTCAAGGACTTCTGAGCAATCGCAAGTGAGTACATAGACCCCTCTTTTACTGTTTTCCAAACTGTTTTGGGGTGAAACACATGTGCCTACTTGTTACTTTCATGCTTTCCTGTTTTCACATCATATACCGGCTATGTTTGTTAGTACATTATAGTACATGATTTCATTACATCTTATGCTAGGTGTGCCCATTGTGTGCATTACTTAGTACAGCTGATTTCATCACATGCTTACATTTTGACATTTGTTTATACATGTTATTACTTATCTTTTGACAAACTAAATGACTATCTATGATTTAAATACTGATTTCTCAATGAACATAAAATAAAATGTTGAATTGTACTTATTTTATGTTCTCCAGACCGATTGTTAGTATGATATAGCGCTATAGGATTTGACACCCCATTCCTGTTGTCATGGAATGTCTGAAACCAATTTGTTGCTCCATCCAAATAGGGATTGCCTTTGTGGTATTTCTATAGTCTCAAAGGTGTATTTTGATGCACCAGGTCTGAATGAATTCTTAAATCACACTATTAAAGTATAGTTTGATATACTCTCATGTGTGGTATTGTACAAACCAACATATATTTATCACATCCAAAGCATATTTTGATATGTTATTTACAAAACCAAAACATAGTTTAATATGTTATTTATCACATCCAAAGCATATTTTGATATGTTACTTATGAAACCAAAACATAGTTTAATATGTTATTTATCACATCCAAAGCATATTTTGATATGTTACTTATGAAACCAAAACATAGTTTAATATGTTACTTACAAATCCAAAGTATACTTTTGATATGCTACTATAAGGTTATTCGTTTAACCTTACATTACTTACAATACATAAACATTTCTACAATTGTTAAACATTACATCTTGGTGGTTTGGTTTGATTAAGTGATTAAGTAACGAGACGTGTGTAATATGATACAAGCATGGTGGATACGCCGCTGGTACTTCCTATATATAAGTGTTTGTATGGTATTATATATCGTAGCGTTATTTGAATCATTTCAGTTGAGACATAGAACATTTTATACAAATAACATACTTTTCACAAAACATTGATTTATAAACAACTTATCTTATACAAACTCATTTTATATGGTTATTCATTTAACCATACATTATTCACTTATTTATACATATCATCTGATCTTATCGTCTTTCAAATGATTTACAAGACAAAGCAAATTACAAGGTTCATGACTAAACATTTTCACAAACATAAGTCATGAATCCTATTTTCACAAAACCTATGTATCTCACAGGCATTTTTATGCTGACGTACCTATTTTCACATGTGTTTTCAGGAGATGATGCATAGGACTTATCAAGACATACTTAGGCGGACCTGTGCCTTAGTGATTTAAAACGAGACAAGACGAGTTAATTATGTTGTACTTCTTTGTTTGTTAAGACATTGTAACACTTTTGATAAATAAAACGAAACTTCAATTGCCATGGATTTGAAACAATTAATTCTGTTACAACACTCCCCGATGTTTCCGCCACGTTTTCTATGTTCTACGTGGTCGGGGTGTGACAGAAAAGATGGTATCAGAGCCAATGGTTATAGGGAATTAGGTTATTAGTAATGCTTTGACCTAGTCTATAACCTTTCTAGGACCTTAACGCGAGTTTACTTGCGTTTAGTCATAAAACAATACCGTCACCTATCCTTAGGCGACTACCACAACAAGAACATAAATTTCAAAACCGCTTTGAAAACAAATCATCTGTTCTAGGATGAATTATTGTAAGGTTTTGAACCCTCTGTTATATGGTTTTGAACCCCTTTGAATTTTCAAAAATCTCGTCAAGGTTTTGGGTTTTAAATAATGTGAACACGTGCAAACTGGAAGGGTGAATGCCTGTATTCTGGGTTTTCTGTCTAGGCAAGCACTTCGTATACATCTCATCAGACGCGAGACCAGTTGTGCTTACCTGGGAATTCTTGGGATGAATGTTCACTTATAGGCGAGCATGTCTTCGCGATACATTATTTTAATCCATTTACTTTGATTAGTCATTGTGTGTCGTTTGTTGCTTTGTAGTAACAAACAAATGACCACTATCCTTGCTTTCATCAGATTTGATTCATCTCATTCTTTTCGTCTAAATCTCTCACTCGTTTCCTTTCATGTTTCCTCTTTTAGAATGCCTCCTCGACGCGACAATCAGATGGCAAATGACGAACTGGCGGGAATCATCGCACAGCAAATGGCTGTTGCCTTCCCAAATCTTTATGCTCAAATGATGCAAGCCATCAACAACAACAATGCCCCATGCAATTTCAAAACTTTTAACTCGGCTAAACCACTCAAATTTAGTGGTTCTGAGGGAGCGACTGGGCTTCTTCAATGGTTTGAAAGCATTGAGAATACCTTCCGTCACGTTCAGTGTCCTGAAAATCGCAAGGTCGAGTTTTCTTCAAGTGTGTTTCAGAAGAGGGCTCTTACGTGGTGGAACGGGGTGATGAGAGACCGCGGTGCTGAGGTTGCATTAGCACAGACTTGGGCTGAGCTTAGGGCTCTTATGATGAAGGAGTTTTGCCCTCGTCATGAACTACGAGCTTTGGAGAGGGAGTTTGATGATTTGAAGCAAGACAGTGGTGAACATCGAGCCTATACTGACCGTTTTGAAGAATTGAGCCTGTTGTGTCCTGCTATGGTTACTCCTGTGGATAAGGCGATCGAGAAATATACTGATGGTCTTCCTGACTTAGTTCAGGATATTGTTACTGGCAGCAACCCTACTACTGTCAGACAAGCCATTGAACTGTCTGCCACCCTAACTGAATCCCACATCAGAAAGAAAAAGCTGTTTCGGAAGGGTGACCCAAGACCATCTGACAAGACTGCTCAAGTGGAACCAAAGGAAGAACATGCTGAGGTGTCCAAGAAGAAGAAATGCAAAGCCTCTCAAAACTACGCAGTAACTGCTCAAGACAAACAGGTTGCACCAAACCAGCCAGCACAACCTCGCAAAAGGCAAAACTATGTTGGTACCGCACCTTTATGCAACAAGTGCAACCGTCATCATCTAGAGCAAGAGCAGTGTCACAAATGTACCCACTGTGGGCGGTTGGGACATTTGATCAATGTATGTCGATATGCAAATCAAGCTGCTGCAAACCCTGCTGCTGTTCAAGCACGGTTCCCTCCGGGGTCATGTTATAACTGTGGTGACCTTACCCACTACAGGAACAATTGCCCAAGACTTGTTAACATACCTCCAGCGCGAGGATGAGCATTTAACATCAATGAGGCAAACATGAACAATGATGCAGCGGTGAACAACTAGTGTTTTGTTATTTCCCTTGGTTGTTATCTTTGACGTTTAAAGACAAGTCAGTTGTTATATAAATAAAAATTCGTCGTTTTTATTATTGCAAAACTGATACGATTGTGTGAATGTTTGATACAACCTTATGATGTCAACCCAAATACAAACTACTCGTGTGGTTCTGTCATTTTATGATCACTTATGATCTCCCCTAGAACCATAAACACTTGTTTCTTTTAAGAAACAAAGCCAAACTCTTACTAAGAATCCTTCTATCTTTATAAATGGATCCTTGGAAATGGTTAAAGTGCCAAATGAAATCCATAGATTGGATTCCTAGTGTGCTTTAATTATCTATACCTAAAGAGAACGAATTAAAGAATCAAGTTAACTAATTATGTGCTTATGTGTTTTCTTTTATGTTTTGTGGTTGTTTATGATCCATCCAAATCCTCGTAAAATCTTTCATATCTTATATGAGGGGTTCATAGTAGGATATCCAAAGTTACTATCTTAAATCCTTAATAGACTTCTACGTTGTAGTCAAGTCCTTTGGGTTTTAAAGTACTATTCTATAATTGGACCTCTTGCATGGTCTAGTTAAACAGATTGATTTGAAAATCTGGTTAGAAATATCATGTGATGATATAAATGAAAAGATCCCTTAAGTGGTCTATTTAAAAAGATCATACGACGATCTAGTTAAGAAGATCATGCGTTGATCTAGTTAAAAGGATCGTTCGTTGATCTAACTAAAAGGACCCTTTGGTGGTCTAGTCGAGTCGTTTCATGTTTATTCAAATGATTTTCCTTTCTACGCATTACGAAATGAACTGTGCGGACTGTGCAAGGAATTACGTAATTATGGAGGCCTACATAATTATGGAATTCAGTGCACAGAAACCACAAGAAGTTTTGTCATGTGTTAAGATCTATAGTGACGAGAATAATGATACGGGAGAAGTCTTGGACCTTAACCAATGTCATTCATTCTCACACTCCCCAATTCTGATTTCAAGCACACACTAAGTTTCCTATGATAAGTATTCATAAGAAACGTTCTTCTGTCCGTAGTTCAAAAAATCCATGTTTTACTACTACAAGGAATTCACTTTGAGGGTTAACAAATTCGCTAAGAGTTCTAAAATGGCCCAAAGTTTTTACTTAAGGGTTCAATGGATCTATTAGAAGGCGAAATCGTCACAGCTGTCTTCACAAGTTTCCTCTAAAATTAAATTTCGGGACGAAATTTCCTAAAGTAGGGGAGACTGTAACACCAGTGTCACTTCAACCATCAAAAAAATGCCAAACCAATGAAATATTGTATTTCATACTTTGGACTTGTATAAATATGTGTAGCTTTTGCACATATCAACTCTTGTTCGATTTCAAGCTCTAAATCGTTTTCTGGAAGGTTATACACGCACTGATGCGTAAATATAACCAGTTTAAATCCAACGAACACTCCAGAATAGTGAAATAGGCTTGACATACCTTAAATAACCTTTACATAACTTAGATATAAGTTTTGGAAGGTTTGGTATGGTGAAATCAAAGTTTATTCGCTAACAGGGACTAAATTTGACAAACTGCGAAAGTATGCCAATTTGAACTGTAACAGACATTCCGGAACATGACCATAAGTTAAACATACCATATATATCCTTTACATAGCTTAGAAATAGGCTTTGAGGGGTTCGGTGTGCTAAAATAAACTTTTGGGTCATTCAGGGACTAAAAGTGTCAAAAAGTGCACAAGTTTGCATTTTCGCGCATAACTTACGTTCTGAATACATCCGGACATCCAAAAATTTATGTAAGCATGACTATATTATATTTTAGTGTTCGCCATAAGAAAAATCCATTCGTCGCGTCATTTGGATCGTTTTTCGCGCTTATGCGCATTCCGTCGTAATTAAGCGAACATCGCGTTCGTACGACCAAACGAACCATCATCCGGCATATTTTTGAGCATGTTTTGAGTTCCCTATACTTTAACTTCATTTTAGAGCCTTGAAATGAGGTTAACGGGGTTCAAACGCATCGAAAAAGGCCTTAAACACGTGCAGGGACCATTCCTGCCACTTTTGAAAGATTTCTGAAACAGGGGGGTGCTAGCGTAGCGCGACTGCCTAATGCCTTGGTAGTAGCGCTACGCGACTGCCTATTCTGGACAGAAAACATGCAGAAACATCAGTTTTTCACTTTCGGGACCAGATTCGACGTATTAGCAGCTGTTTAATTCACAACCACACATTCTAACATGCTTAGTCAGCTGATAAGGATGGAATTTAGGCACCATAACCTTCCGACACTTGTACGGATATGATTAAGGCACGATATTCGACAAACGATCTTAACGGTTCGGGTATTCCTATAAATACCCATCCACCCCCATTGCTAAAATCACTAGAATCTTGATCTTAGGAACTCTAAGTTGAAACCATTGTTTCATACCTGAGATTCTTGGATCGAGATTAGCATTCGGGGACCCTTCGTAAGTATTCTTTCGTTCTTTTCCTTATTTTATTGCTTTTCGAGTCCGAAAGTCAAACTTTGTTTGACTTTCAGCGTTGACCAGCTTATGGTCAATGCGAAGTTCGTTTGAACTTCGCAATGTGAGTGTAATCACGTTGGTCATAGTCCCTTGGGACTATGCCCACTGATTACCACGTTGTCTAGGGTCGTAGGGTAGGCGATCTGATAAATCGCCTATACCTTCGAACCCGACCCAGTTTGGTCGATCATTAGGATCCGACCAAATACATTAGGTGACCATAGTGTAGGGAATAACCTTCCGAGGTTATACCTTATGGTCACATCGTTTAAGTAGTTGTATGATAGGTAGTTTATATGCCTTAGGTAAATTACCAGAATACCCTTTTCATATATAATTGGTAATTAAGCATATGTAACCTAAAATTTTGTCACATAACTGATTATGTAACATGTATAGGCATATAATACTTGTCATAGGACTAGTTAGGCGGTCCGAACGCGTTTCACGCGCACGACGCGTTAAAGTAGAATAAGCTACCTAAACGGGTCGTAATGGGTCGAAAGCACTCAGGATAGGTTTCATTTAGTATGTAGGCTTTGTTAAACCATATCACGCGAGTCTCCACACTCGTTTGGTTTACAAACCCTCATGCTATCCGATCTTCCGATCTAGGTCCGGTTAATTAACATAGTTACCTATATTAGGTGCCATTTGATATCCGCGATCTCTAGCATTGTTTGGTTGTTACTCAAGGACTTCTGAGCAATCGCAAGTGAGTACATAGACCCCTCTTTTACTGTTTTCCAAACTGTTTTGGGGTGAAACACATGTGCCTACTTGTTACTTTCATGCTTTCCTGTTTTCACATCATATACCGGCTATGTTTGTTAGTACATTATAGTACATGATTTCATTACATCTTATGCTAGGTGTGCCCATTGTGTGCATTACTTAGTACAGCTGATTTCATCACATGCTTACATTTTGACATTTGTTTATACATGTTATTACTTATCTTTTGACAAACTAAGTGACTATCTATGATTTAAATACTGATTTCTCAATGAACATAAAATAAAATGTTGAATTGTACTTATTTTTTGTTCTCCAGACCGATTGTTAGTATGATATAGCGCTATAGGATTTGACACCCCATTCCTGTTGTCATGGAATGTCTGAAACCAATTTGTTGCTCCATCCAAATAGGGATTGCCTTTGTGGTATTTCTATAGTCTCAAAGGTGTATTTTGATGCACCAGGTCTGAATGAATTCTTAAATCACACTATTAAAGTATAGTTTGATATACTCTCATGTGTGGTATTGTACAAACCAACATATATTTATCACATCCAAAGCATATTTTGATATGTTATTTACAAAACCAAAACATAGTTTAATATGTTATTTATCACATCCAAAGCATATTTTGATATGTTACTTATGAAACCAAAACATAGTTTAATATGTTATTTATCACATCCAAAGCATATTTTGATATGTTACTTATGAAACCAAAACATAGTTTAATATGTTACTTACAAATCCAAAGTATACTTTTGATATGCTACTATAAGGTTATTCGTTTAACCTTACATTACTTACAATACATAAACATTTCTACAATTGTTAAACATTACATCTTGGTGGTTTGGTTTGATTAAGTGATTAAGTAACGAGACGTGTGTAATATGATATAAGCATGGTGGATACGCCGCTGGTACTTCCTATATATAAGTGTTTGTATGGTATTATATATCGTAGCATTATTTGAATCATTCCAGTTGAGACATAGAACATTTTATACAAATAACATACTTTTCACAAAACATTGATTTATAAACAACTTATCTTATACAAACTCATTTTATATGGTTATTCATTTAACCATACATTATTCACTTATTTATACATATCATCTGATCTTATCGTCTTTCAAATGATTTACAAGACAAAGCAAATTACAAGGTTCATGACTAAACATTTTCACAAACATAAGTCATGAATCCTATTTTCACAAAACCTATGTATCTCACAGGCATTTTTATGCTGACGTACCTATTTTCACATGTGTTTTCAGGAGATGATGCATAGGACTTATCAAGACATACTTAGGCGGACCTGTGCCTTAGTGATTTAAAACGAGACAAGACGAGTTAATTATGTTGTACTTCTTTGTTTGTTAAGACATTGTAACACTTTTGATAAATAAAACGAAACTTCAATTGCCATGGATTTGAAACAATTAATTCTGTTACAACACTCCCCGATGTTTCCGCCACGTTTTCTATGTTCTACGTGGTCGGGGTGTGACATCGATGTTGTAGCAGAGCTAAATAATGTGCGGCAACATTTAGAGGCGCAGTCCCCCGTTCAGCAAAAGAGTTTTCTTTCAAAGATAAAAGCGGTCTTCAACCCGAAATCGTCAACCAAGAAACCACCGATCGTCCAGCAAAATACTCGCGGTCGGCCTACATCAAAGAAAGTACAAGAAAGGCTAGATGAAGCTGCGTATTGGTCAATACGGTTGAGAAAACCCTAAAAATAGTATCACATGTCAAACGGTTGAGAAATACAAATTGAATTTATATAACTCAACACTTATACAGTTTATAAGCTAATGAGAGCGTTTACAATCGATTTAACATATTTGTGGGCATTCGTGGCATACTTAACGCTCTAGCGGCAGAGTCATCGACTCATCGTTGTTCCCCAATATAAAAGTCTATATGCAAAGACTACAAACTGGTTGTGGTTTTTTTGGAAAGTGTCGCATGGAGACATGGAGTCCATGGGCCTTCTAGGTTGTAGATGCTCAAATGATAAAACGTTAATATTTTTGTTTTAATTTTTATAGATATGATAAAAACCAAAGAGTAATAGAGATAAAACTGAATTCACTGTTATTCAACATTACAATATATAGATGAACATAGCTATAAACCCTAAAGCCCATAAGTAATGGGTTGGGCCTAAAATGTCTGGTTTATAACACTCCCCTCAGACATTTAGAATTATACACAGTTTAACAACGTACTTCAGGACCTGAATAAATAAACTGATACTACTGGATCAGCTATGCTGCCTCATTAAAAACCTTACTAAGAAAACTGTCACACCCCAACCGATGGTAGAAACATTGGGGCGTGGCACTGAGCGAAACAGATTGTCCAGAAGTTTCCATAACAACTATATTTACCAAATATTTAAAGCAACACGTCCCATACCATGTCATAAATGATAATACAATTATTACATAAAAGATCTAGTCAAATTGTTCTATTCCGACAACTCAGATTTTCATTATAGACAATTGTTTATTGTTGACCTAGGTCTTTCCTAACCTCGATTTCACAACAAAGAAAGCAAATAAGCATCCTAAGCACCTGTCACATATGTTAAAGTAAAAGTCAATACACATAGTGTAAAGGTGAGCATACAAGTTTGATAATAGCATATAGAGTTCGAAATCGTTATGCATAACCAGCACGTACACATTGTAAAATGAGGCATGTTAGTTATCGACATGAACCTATCGATACCAATGACTGCGGGTTGACTGCCCAAGGCAGTTCGCGATACACACTCACCACTGTGAGCCATGTAGGTAATTGTCCTTAACAACCCCTGAGTGAACAGGTGCTGAGTCCAAACTAATAGTACTATCGTTGCTATGGCAGGTAGACAACATTCCATGTGTAAACATAACAAACAAGCATTCATTAAGTCACGTATAACATGCGGTAATTGGTTAGCGATTTAAAGTATTGCGTAGTGTGTTCGATGTGATTTAGTATAAGTAACGTATGTAACACCCAAAAGTGCGTAAAGCAAAAAGGGATCGAGTATACTCACAGCGATTGATGGATTGAAGGGAGCGCTAGAGAGTAGGGTTAGCCTGAACAGATTGATAGCATAACGTTAAGCGACGCGTAAAACGATACAGAGTGCAAGTGGGTAGGACAGCAGTTCGATCGGATGGTAGTCCGATCGGACAGCACGTCGTTCGAGTGGATTGTTACTTCCTTTGGGAAGGATGTGTTTATGTATGATGGCTTGACTTTTAAAGTTTTCGTTGTAGTATTTTGAAAACCTTGAAGTATCTCTACCTTTCAGGTCGATCGATCGAACGACCGTTCGATCGGGCGACAGTCCGATAGGTTGGACACTTCAGCGAGAACAAGTTCTCAGAAGGTTGTCATTCGATCGGACGGTTGTTCGATTGGGTGGCATCCTTTGTGCATTGAACATGTTGAAAATTGTTTAAGTGTTGAAGTTTCGATACATCACATAGTCGGATGGTCGGTCGATCAAGTGGTAACTCGATCGGACGACAATCCGTTCGGTGTTCCCAAAACTCTTGAGGGTTGATATGAGATTTAATTGTGGGGCCAAGGTGCAACTCGATCGGATGACCGATCGTTCGGATGGCTGTCCGATCGGACGACACTCTGTCCTGATCGTCCTGTTCGTCTTACACTTGGTTGTTTTGATTGTTTGTCATTTTATCGAGACGTTTTGATAACGTATTAAGCAACAGAAACCTTGTCAATACTTGGTACCCCTGGTCGGACAGGAATCACCCAAATCCGGCCAGTTAACTGTTTGAGACGGTGTTCCATGTTTAACCCGAAATCGGTAGTCTCGTGGATAGAATCCAGATCTTGAATCAACATAACCACAAGAATGAGTAGTAAGTCGGCACAAGCCCCGATTCTATCGGTTTTGAATGCATTGAGTGTAAAAGAGTTGAAAGAAAGTTGGAAAACCATCTTTCAATCATTTTCATCGTGAATATGTTTAGATCTATGAAAGATCTTTGTTTGTTTATGTGGAATCGGTTAGATCTAAGTTGTTCTTGGTGGATTGAGGCCAAAACATGAAGTTCTCAAGAACACATGATGACGTCATCCTAGAACACCTTGAATCTTGATGATTTCGCGGTTAAAATTTAAGATTCAAAAGATAAAAAGGTGTAGGAGTGCGTGTAGGTTAAGGAAGTACAAGATTTAGGATGAGATCTTACCGGAATCGTGAGAAATATGAAGAAAAGTGGGGAAGATGAGCTGGTCGGAGGAGAGTTGCCAAAAGTGGAAAGTATGATGGTGACAGGGGGTATTTATAGGGTTTCCCAAAGAGGAAAGGGGCTGGCCGATCGGGTGGCAGCCCGGTCGAACAGCTGGCCGATCGAGCGGTAGCTCGATCGAACGGCTGGTCGATCGGTTGGTCACCTGATCGATTAGTCGCTTGGTTCGAGTGCTCGGTGCGATGAATTTTGCCGTTTTGATGCGATTACGAGCGTTGCGATGCAGGAGAATTTCCTAGTCAAATTACTTTTAATCCCAACTACTATATCAACATACAAGCATCCTTACTTCATATTCGTTTAGCGTTTGCGATTCGATTGCGATTGAGTTTCGATTGCATTTTGATTGATCACCACAACATAACATAAATAAACACGCATAAGTAACACATAAGGCACACACACACGTATAACCATAACCAAAATTCGTAATTTCGAGTTGCGAGTGCGATTGCGATAAAGCGATTAAACAAGCGATAAATTGCGATTACTATGCGATCATTAATAGATACTCCACATAATACAACTAAAGCGATAACAAAATAGACTAATTACAAGTGTTGGTGCATATGTCTGTTGACTTCGTCTTGTATCAAGTCTTGTGTCTAGATTGGATAGAATGAAGCTCGGTAGGCTAGATAATAGGGTTCTAATGTTGATGGACCATTCCGCACGAAATGGCAAGAAGTCATTTCGCACGAAATGGACATTGTCCATTTCGCACGAAATGGATCTTGTCCATTCCATGCGAAATGCCATTCCTATATATACCTGAGCTGTCATTTCATTTGTAACAGTTCGTGATTCCAGAGCCGAAGTGCTGCTAACGTGTCATTTGATCTGTAATCGTGTCAAATCAATATACAGGACAATTTGAGTGTATATCAAGCTGATTCAAAGTTGATACATTTGTTTCCGCCTTTCGTATTGATTAGAACTCTTCTGAACGACTCGTTTTGGTCGTGTAAACGATCCTACATGTGGTATCAGAGCTCAGGAGGAAGAGTTCTTACCGATTCAGCTTGATTTCATCAAAATTCTGACTTCTACACCTTCTTTTACAACATTTTTCAAAATTAAACAAGATTTTACGGTTAAAATGGATTGAATTTCACATACAACATACAAAACACTGTTCTAATCAATCCTTGAAAGAATTCGACCTAAAATCGACCTAAAACCTGGTCAATTTGACAAAAATCTGACCGTTTAAGGTGACATCAGCATCATTCCGTACGAAATGGTCCATTTCGTTTGAATCAGACTTTCATTTCGCATGGATTGGGTTATCTTTCATTCATTTCGCACGAATTGGAGCATAGAAACATCATTTCGCACGAAATGGATCTCCACTTCGCTTGAAAGTTGCCATTTCGCTTGAATTTGTTCCATTTCGCACCAAAGATTCTTTTCGCGCCCATGTAAGATTAAATATTTATTTATTTATATTTAATCTAGTAGCCATCATTATCATTTATATAATATAGATCAAAATATATTAATAACCTATTAATAATTAGTTGGTAATTGTTGCTGGACCATATTACCCTTATTAACTAATTGGGTTTCCTCTTAGGTGTATAAATAAGGAGCTTATTAGAGAGTTAAAGGGTTAGACACTTTACACAATCAAAAACCCTCACTAACATCATAATTTCGTGACTCTCTCTCCCTCAACCGATTCAACCCTACTTTCGGTTTCATCACCATCATCACTTTACACCCTAAGGAGGAACCAGATCAAACTGACAATTATGTCGAACTCCGTGGCTGCGTCTCTGACTGGATTCTCTACTGATGCAATCAAAGGTATGTTATTACATGTTTTCCATTATGTTTAAACAGAACTGATCAACATGTGGTATCAGAGCATATGTTGATAAATCAGTTCTGATTTTGTATCCATTATTCTGGGATCAAAAATCTGGAAAACGAATTTTAAAGCCTTAAAAGTTCATGGCTGTTTCGGTTTTACTTGTGCCGAAATCAATGTTTTTTTAATAAACGGGTGCATAATCATGTTACCCGAAATCATAAAGAGCAAACTAATATCCGAAATCTGTTAACAAAAGTCATAAAATTCAGGTTTCGGAACCCAGAATTATGTTTTTATTTTTTAGGGTTCATTGCTTGTTCTTAAGAAAACTCGAAAATTCCCTAAGATTTGGAATATAATTTGGATTAGTGGATGTTTTTCCAATGTTTGATCTAAATTTTATCTATAATAATTTTCGAAAAAAAAAAAACTGTTAATGGACTTTTAGTTATTATTTTCGAAATAATTGATAAGTTTAGATCATAAATAAATTAGGAAATACTATCCCAAAATCCCTTAAATTTCGAGTTTTAGTTATTATCACAATAAGCAGCCTTAAAGAGTGTATTCGAAATCATCATCATGTCGCATGAGTTTCCCCAGTCGCACAAGATCAGATCATATCTGATCTGATCGCACAAGACTGTACAAACAAGGGAAATCGCACAAGTATGCATAATCGCACAAGAAGTTATGGATCGCACAAGACTAGTGCTGATCGCACAAGACTTGGGCTTTACATACATCGCACAAGTTTTGGGCCTTACTGATCGCACAAGTTATTGGGCCTCACTGATCGCACAAGACTTGGGCTTTATTTACATCGCACAAGTTTTGGGCCTTATCGATCGCACAAGGCATTACTGATCGCACAAGACTCGAAACCTCATTATCTTTTTAAGCTGCCCCCCGCACCCCCCAGCGAACTCACCGTGGAGTTCGATCCACGCTAACAGGTGGTTTGTTATTAAATACTTGGTTTTATTTATACTTAATTAATTAATAAGGATCAAATAATGTTTTACAAAACCAAACTAGCTTAACTTGAATGAGCTTCTGATGAATCATTTCTGGCCAAAGCTGATTTAATACATCTATTTATTGTTCAAGTATTATAAAAAAAGCTATGTTGAGTATGCATTACAAATGTGAAATGTCATAATTCTGGCCAAAGCTGATTTAATTCATTTATGTTTAGCATGCTTGACAAGTGCATAACTAAAGTGATTATCTCATTTCTGGCCAAAGCTGATTTGTCACGATTACTTTGCACACATACTTAAATGATTACACTTCTGGCCAAAGCTGATTTGTCTTTGTTTAAGTAGAATTTTACTAAGTCTATTATTTTGATGTTAGTAATAGACATATCACAATTTCTTCACATAATGATCCTTATATTAATGATCCTTAATTAATTTTATGATCATTTCGTCTGTCTTATTCTTAGTACCCATAATTTTTTTCACTATAATTTACTTCTACATATATCTCATCCACTTTAATTCCTAAACCTAAAATGTTTGCTTTATTTAAAGTTTCTATTATAATTAGCTCTTAAACTAAATCCTTGATTATTTCTTAAGACACGATAATCCTATTGCTCTCTTCTGATAAAGATTATAAAGAAGAAAATTAGAGCATGATGATTAGGACAAATCGAACATGATGTCTCTTATGATAATCAAGAACTCTCTAACATAATGCTATCACTAAAGTTATTTCAGATTAAGTCTTTCCTAAGGCTAATCTCTTATATATGGAATAATCACTAGAACTCCTAAGATGCATGCCTTCTTTTAAATTTCATAACTATAAAGTTAAGTGGTATATGTGAATACATAATAATGTACAATACCATGACCCATAAAGTTAAGGGCTTACGCATGGAAATCAGTACATTTTCCAGTACATTACATATTAAGATTTTCACTTGTACAATTTGATGCCTTATAAATCAACTATAACACTCAAAAAATACCAAAGTATAATGAGTGTGTTGATAAGCAACATATGTACAAAGAAATAAATGTTTGAAACTGGAAAATAAGATGTTGTTCACCTTACAACTACTAAAGCATTAAAAGAGGATTGTTCTAAGGTCCATAATCAAAATACGAGTACAACATTCCAATTTTAAGGTTCTTCAAAAGGGAAAATCTCGCTACATAATTATGCCATTAGACTAGGCATAAGCAACGAGACTATCCATTATTCTAAAGAACAGTTGGATGAATTAATTAGATAGTCACTTATTAAAGATATTTTAGTCTACTAATTATGATATTCCTATTAACACATGATTAGTTGACTCTAGTTTTTAAACGTTTCCTTACCAGAAATCAACAAATAACTAACATGAGAGTTAGTGACAAAATTAAATGTTAAGACTATACGAACAATAATAAGCAGTCTTCTAACAACGTTTTTTCGATACCGTCCATATATTCTGAGTATTAATCAGAATATAGTATCATAATTAAGCAATGTTATGAAGGTTGTGAGGTTTGCATAGTCAACATAAAGTCACACTTACCTTAAACTCTCATTTTATTTGTTCTAAATATCTGGATTGAAACATTACTAAGATAAAACTAGATGATACCTTACACTTTCTGTAACACCCTAAATTTTTTTTTTTAATTTTAAACAAAATATAGTTTAAGTACACGTCATTCTTTAACAAAGAACATATGTAACTAAAACCTTAGTCAACTAATGGCTAAGTTAAAACGTTTCAAAAATTGTTTAACAAGAGTTTACAACCCATATACAAGAGCTACAAAAGATTCGTGTAATAGCGGAAGCTTCAAAAGTCGTGTTCGGTTCTTCGACGTTGCTTGATCACCATCCGTAAAGTCCATCTAGTTACCTAGGGTCAAAACCGTTATACATTAGTTTTGACATCATTATATAACGTTTATAACCACAAGCTCTAACATTTAAACCTTGTAAAGTAAATAAAATAAAAAAAATAATAAGTACACCGTAAATTACGGTATCACCGTAATTTACGGTGAGACCTGGAACTATTTGGTCACCGTAAATCAGTAGTGAATAACCGTAAAGCTCAGGACTTCTACCGTAAATTACGGTAATACCGTAATTTACGGTGTATGCTGGAAATTTATGATCTTATTTGGTTTGTTCATTTTACTCAAACCAAAATTTCGGATTCTGTTTTTATAAGAACCCAACACATCAATTTTTCCTATTTTGAATATATATCTATATGTCAATCGATATCAAGGAATAATCCGACCTATTTCAAAGTAATAATCATACTTCGCTTGATTATTTGACCCGTTTGGCTCGTCTAAGGAAATCTCCCTATATGACGACTACCAACGCGAACCAACTGAATTTAATAAACAATTCAATGTAACTACTTCAATGCTTATTTCGAAACAACTCTTATTCAAGATTAAATTCCATATTTGAATCATTCGAGAAATAAGTGTAACGGGTCAAGTTGCATACGTAAATTTTCTAACAATTGTTTTGACCCGTCTCATTAGATTAAAACGACAAGTCACACCCATGATATATTAATTTATCTTGTTTACCATGTTTACGATCTACAACCCATATCTAGCAAATAATACATAATGTAACGAAACGATAATTTCGTACCTTTAGAGCACGCCTTTCCCCCGTGAATTCCCTTCGGCTTGTCCGTTTGATGATCCGGACTCTTTGCCTAGAAAATTCAGTTTTACAACTTATTTAGAACTCTTTCCATGACCATATTCATATCATTGTGAAACATGATCAAATCTGCGTTCTCATCAAATTTAACATCAAAAATCCTCACTTAGGCATTTCTACAAACACCTAACGGGTCAGATTTTCCTACCATCATTTCCAAGTTCATGACTTGCAATTTAAACCTCAAACTTCACTTTAATTAGTAACCTTGCACACATTTTAACATCAATATCACAGGAATTACCTCCTATTATGAAATTTATACTAGAATTATTATTCAAAGCCTAGTGTTCATCAACATCTTATAAAACCCATAACCTAGCTTCCATGGATTCATAGAATTCTCTGAATTTGGGCATGATTTCTCCAATAGTTAGTTAGGTTTTACTTCTAAACACCTAATCAACTTTAATCCGACCAAATAACACACATGCAAGCATCTAATTTCAGAATTTCAGAATCATGAGAATCTCAAACCAAGGATTAACACGAATTTTTACATACCTTATGATCCTCTTGTGATGAGGATCGATAATCTAAACTCAGATTTCGTTTTGGATCAGAATTTCATCTTCAATTTAAGAGATTTGTGAGATTAGGGTTCTTGGATTGGGGGTGTCGCCCCCTGCTTCTCTCTGATCGACCAACACCCTGTTTTGGGGTGTTTGGTTTATTTTTATTTGATAAATTTTAATTAAGTTTTAGAGTTAACAACTATGGTCCCTCTATTTTGTTCAACATATAGTTTGATAGCTTTTTAATCACTCTATAAGCTATTTCTAGACTAGTTAACTAACTAGGTTAAAATTCCTAGTTAGTAAACTCCCATTTATTTAGGCTTTATAATTCTGATATAATGTTTTATATTTTCGGGATGTTACACTTTCACAACTTTTTTCATCATGCAAATGAGAATTTGAAAAAAGGAAAAAATGAGAATTAAAAATTTCATCCATTATAACCGAAATTCAAGAGAAATCATGACATGGTTAATGAGGATGATTATTCAACTAATCTCATTCTAAGTGATTTTAAATTATGTTGTTGAAGCCCTAAATATGATTTGGCTTAAGGCATAAGTATGGGTCCATCATAAGTCATTCATTGACATTCGTGGAACTTATTCCAAATGGAATATTTAGACATAATTCATTTATCATTTAAAGACTATTTACTTGTATCTAAATTTTGTCGTATATGGCCCACGGTCTTATAAGAAATCTACTCATATATGTGCTTAACATGATTTCTATTAAATATGTCCCTAAGTTTTGTGACATCTGGACATTAAGGAAATCAAGTAAAGTCTAACATATACATATGATAGGTTCCCACGTCACATACCTAATTGAAACTTCTCTTGTAGCATTCTAGAGATTTTAAAAGATCAGTGGGAGCATTAAGTGTCTTAATAATAACTTGCAATAGTTGCAAGAGGTGGGGAGTGAAAACTTTATATTACTTCAATTTACACCTCTTGTACAAGACACTGCTCCATCTTGACACTGTTCTATCAAAACTTGTCTCTTTACAATTTAATGCTACTCTTACAAAAGTTTCATTGTTGCTTAATTGTGGGCACACTTAGATTTCTTACCTAAACTATCATAATCCTCAACAAGAGAAACTACAATGACTAACGTCATTAATATGTTCATTAATATATTTTCTCTATTACAATTTGTTTGGTCGTTAAATATTGACCCTAAGCATGCTGAGTTCCTAAAATTTTCTAAGGTCAGTGGGAGCAGTCAAAGTCCTTATCATGACTTGCAAGGAATACAAGAGGCGGGGGAAGAGTGTCATTAAATTTCACTCCAAATTTAACTCCGATTACACCTCTTGTACACCATACTGCACCAACTCTTACAAACTTAGAATCCTGAAAATGATAGCAACCTAATCAAGAGCTAATCCATAAAACTGAAACTTCTAACTAACCCAATAATCAACTCAGGAGGTCATCTAGGTTTAAAAATCTACTAACTTTGATGATTACATAACCTCCCTAATTGAAGTTGAAATGGTTTTTGGAAAAGTTTATTGATCCTATCTCTTCTAATTAAGCCATTAGTGTCAATCAATCTTCTAAATAGAATAAAACTGTTTTCTAGTAAAACTGTTTTATGTGTTCGTATAACGTTTGGGATTAGATTGAATAACCTAAGAGTGTTCATAACTAAACCAAATCCTGATATAAACGTTAAGACACAAAGAAGCATGATTGATTGTCAAAGGTTGTACTCAGGAAGAGATAAATTATTAAAGAATCTTTATTACATATCTAACAAAAGATTTCTTTTAGGATCATCACTGTTCTAGTAGCTTATAAAAGTTTTGAGCTACATTAGATGAACATTAGTAGCTGCTACATTAGATGAACATTAGTAGCTTATAAAAGTTTTGAGCTACATTAGATGAACATTAAAACAACTTTCCCTAACAACTGGCTGACACATTTACATGTTCATAAAACAACCTGAAAGTTCTAAACTTAAGGTTAAAGAACAGTTTGTCTATAAGCCAATAAAATCCATTTATGGGTTAATGCAAACATCAAAATGTGATGAAATCTTAACGTAATTATTTTCATCAACAACCAAGTGGAATAATGTACCTACCTCAAGATGAGTGGGAGCAACTAAGATAAACTTGTCTATATAGATGATATTCTTTTGACAAGTAGATGTTACATAAGTCAAAGCATTGTTAACACAAAATAGATCTCAGAGATATCTCTTACATAATAGATATCATAACATGTTGAGATAGACCAAATGGGACATTACTTTCGTTCCATAAGTTTAACATTAAATTGGTCCTTACATATGTAACAAACAATACTGCTCTCCTTTAGAGGATAATATGATAAATGAGATTATTTACTTATGCTTCATTAATTAGAAGCCTTATGTAAAATTTAAGTCTATACTCGTTTAGATATTACTCACATTGCAACACACTAGATATGTCTAGATTAATGTGAAGCATCTAATAGAGTATTACAATATCTTTAAAAGAAACGAGAGGCTATGATTTAAAGAAGAAGTGAGAACTCAAACCGGTTTATTACTCTAACTTTGTAATATTCAAAGATGACAAAATGTAATTTTGGGTATATCTTTATGTCAGCAGACAAAACCTATCTCATGGAGGAGTCATAATAGACTGATATCAACAACCTAAGTTATAACGACATAATATAGTCACTAAATGTTGTTGGAAATTTATCAGTGGACTCATGACTTTATTAACTCCATATAATTAATATATTGAAGACTTATTGTGATAAAGTCAGCTACCATGTCTCCTTGAACAGTAACAGTTCGAGAGGTGCTGCATTAAATTTCGATACGCAATTAATTATTCGTTTATGAATGAATTGAGGAAACTAAATCTTTGTATCGAATGCATTCGTGATATGCTTAAGGATCCTATAACTGAAGGTCTATTACCCATAAGTCTTATTAAGAGTGCACATAAAAGAGACGGGTTTTAATTGATGACCATGTACAACTGCATATCGTACTATGAATGACTAACCATTAATCAATTTTCCTCATCAGTTTGATTTTGTATGTCTCTTACATATGTTCTGCCAGTGTAATGACATATAGACAACTATAAATACAAATCAAACGTTAAAGGGCTTACTTATTTTGATCATAACTGTTAGGTTTTAAATTAAGGCTATAGTATGACTAATGGGGGTCCTGAGTCGCATAATGATTCAACGGCTGTATTTCTCTGCTATAGTACTTGTTTAAGGCTAAAATGAGTATTAACTTCTGATCAGACTAATCTAATACTCATGATAAATGATTATTCGGCTAAGTGGGAGAATGTAAGATTAAATATTTATTTATTTATATTTAATCTAGTAGCCATCATTATCATTTATATAATATAGATCAAAATATATTAATAACCTATTAATAATTAGTTGGTAATTGTTGATGGACCATATTACCCTTATTAACTAATTGGGTTTCCTCTTGGGTGTATAAATAAGGAGCTTATTAGAGAGTTAAAGGGTTAGACAATTTACACAATCAAAAACCCTCACTAACATCATAATTTCGTGACTCTCTCTCCCTCAACCGATTTAACCCTACTTTCGGTTTCATCACCATCATCACTTACACCCTAAGGAGGAACCAGATCAAACTGACAATTATGTCGAACTCCGTGGCTGCGTCTCTGACTGGATTCTCTACTGATGCAATCAAAGGTATGTTATTACATGTTTTCCATTATGTTTAAACAGAACTGATCAACAGCCAAAGGTCATTTCGCATCAAAGATCCAGTTCGTTTGAAAAGAGCCATTTCGCACCAAAGTTAGTTCGTTTGAGATTCCATTTCACTTGAACTTTGTAAACTTGTGAAACTTGTTACCGAAACATGGAAGAAGAGTTTTACAACGCGTTTACTACCGCTCCAACTGCTCTAATTATAGTTGCCGAAACTCTTGAAATCGAAATTGAAACAGGAACATCTCAAAAGCCTCCAAAGCTTATGTACATCGAGGATTATAAAGGATGGCAAAACCGTTTTGAAACTTGGGTGCAAGCTTATAAGTTTGATGCATGGGTTTCGTTGGACAAAGATTACGTTAAATCGACAGATGACCGTGGAAATGAAAAATCTTTAAGTGATTATTCAGCGGCTGAGAAGTTAAAATACACCAGTGAGAAAATGATGATAAGCATTCTCCAACAAGCGGTAAAAGAAGATATCTTTGTTTTGCTTCAACATGAAAACACTGCTAGATCAATTTGGTTGGCATTGCTTCAAAAATTTAAGGAAAGTGCTGATATGATAAAAAATAAACGTGCTTTACTAAAGAAATCTTTTGATATGTTTACAGCTGGTAAAGGTGAAACGACCAAGAAGACTATCGATAGATATTGTCATCTTGTCCAGGAAATGAAAAGATTGGAGATAACAAAAGAAGATGATGAATGGGTTGATAAGCTATCTGATGCGTTACCACAAGATAAATGGGGAACATATCTGTTGATTTTAAAACACATGAGAAAATCTGAAAGCATGAATTTGTGTAAGTTCATTCAGAAGATTGAAGAACATGAATTAGATGTTCAGAAAACTGCTATCATGAATAATCCAAATGCTCAACAAGATGATAGTTTATACTATAGAGGAAGCAGAGTTGAGACTACTCCGAGTCCGAAGATTCAGACTGCGTTCAGTGCTGATGGTACTTCCAGAACAAATGTTAGCACTACAACTCAAAGTGCTGGATATTCGTCATCGTATTCAAGTTTTGATCCGATTTTTTCAACACCAAGTTCTCAACGACAGAGTTCAACAAATCTACAATGCAATGTGACATTAAACATACAAAATGGTCAAAATCTCTCTCCAGAAATTGCTAAGCAACACATGGCATCACTTGTTACTATGTTAGAATGTTATGAAAGCTTATTTTCTGGAAGAATTGGAAATCCGATGCTCACTAAGGAGGATTATGACCAGATTGATCCTGAGGAACTTGAGTTGATGGACCTCAAGTGGTGTTTAGCCAGTGCGGTAAGAAGAGCAGAAAAATTCAAACAAATCACCGGTAGAGATGATCTTCGTGATGCTGCTACATCTCCGTTAGGGTTTGATAAATCAAAGGTTACTTGTTTTCGTTGCCGAGAAAAGGGGCATTTTAAAGGAGAGTGTACAAACAAAGAAGCAACCGGAAGACAAGATCCGTTTGGAAACAACGATTATCATCGAAAAGCGATTTATCATCAGGTTGCTCAACAACCGTCATCATCTCATGCTATTGAAAATGAAAAGAAGAAAGCTTATCTTGTTAATCAAGATGATGAAAGATTGCCAGAGGGTTTTAGCTGGGATAAATATGTTCCGGCTGATTCAGCATTTGTTGCTCAAATCTTGGAAGAAGAAGCAGTCAAATCTAAGCCAAAAAGAACGAAGATTTTCAGATCACCAGAAAGTGATGAAGACACTGATGATGAGGAAGAGTACATTAATAATGCTAGAGAAAGTTTAGACTCATTCAGTTTTAATTTGTTTTTTGTAGATAAGATCGAGATGTTGAATGTGAAGAAGGCTGCTAGAATGAAGAGAGAGTTGGAAGCAAAAAGGATTGCTGAAGAACAGATTCAAGTTCAGATGGAAACTGAAAAGGCAAAAGTTGAAGAAATATCAACAGAAAAAGCCAGAGTTGAAGAAAGAGAAGTGAAAATAGAATTTGATGAAGAATCGATGAGTGAAAAGGTGATTGAGAAAATAATTGAGAAAATTGTTGAAGTAAAAAAAAATCGTTGAAGTTGAAAAAATAGTTGAAGTTGAAAAATAGTTGAAGTTGAAAAAATTATCGAAGTTGAAAAGATCGTTGAGATCACGAAACCTTGTCTGAAATGTTTGAAACCATGCAAAGACTGTGAGAGTGTGAGGAGAAAGACAAGAAGTGTCATGAACTAGAAGAGTTGAAAGAGAAATTGTTGTTTGATGTGAAGTATGTAAAAGAATCATATGATGTGCTGAACAGAACGGTTGATAGTTTGAACAAAACAAACCTAGAAATGGGAGCTGCTGAAACGATGATGAGTTCAACATTAATGACTAAGCAGAAGGTCATCAATGAGTATATTGAAGATTGTGCAAAGCTGAAACAGGAGTTGGAGACTGAAAGGATTGAGAATGAAAGAATCAGACAATTGCTGATGAGTTATACATCTTCTGATTATTTGATTGATAGAGTTTATCCTACTGTTGCAGGTCTTGAAGCTTTTCAAGATAAAAAGACGGAAGAGGATACTGGTAAGAAACAAAGTGTCAAGTATAACAAGTGTCCGCCTCCGATCTGGGAAAGTTATTCTCCCAGAAAACCAAATGAAGAGAAATTAAAAAAGGCAGTCAACATAAAGTTAAAGTCTGAAACCATTGATGAGTTACCAGACAACACTGACGTCACATTCACAACGTTTGACACTGATCATGAGTCTGAGTTATTAAAGAAAGTGGTTGATCAGGTGTTGGATATGGATGAAGAGTCAAAGTCGGAGTCTAAATCTGAAAGTTCGAGTTCATCAGACATGAGTCCGAGTTCACGGGTCAAAAGGGTTTACAATAAAGAATTTCTGATGTCGAAAAACAATTTGAATGACGAACCATTCAAAGTAGCTTATACTTTGAATGATTCTGACAAATTATTTTCTGATGAAGAATTTCCAATAAGAAGTGTTAAAACTGAACAGATCAAACAGGTTTTCAAATTAACAGAAATTAATATTTCTAAAATAAAAGATGTAAATCTTTCTGAAAAACCTAAAAAGTACACTTCAAGAGTTCAACAGAGATTGAACAAGAAGAAAGGTTACAGTTCTGGTTCAGGTTTTCAAAAGAAACCAAACAATAACGGTAATTTAAAAAAGAAGGGATTGGGTTTTATTCCACCTGAAAATTATAAAAATGAGAAAACTTATAAAATAAAAACTAAATTTGTTTCAGGAGGAAGTTCTGAAGAAGAGCAAAAGAAACCATTCCGGAGACAGTCAAACAAGGAGTTTCTTGCTGAGAAGAAAAAGAATATGATGGTGAAATCTGAACAAAGAGTTGAAAAAAGAACATGTTTTAAATGTCAAGAAGTTTGACACATTGCTTGGAATTGCCCCAAGTCCACTTATACAAAACAGGGAGTTACTTCTAACTCAAAAGTGAAAGAAAAATGTCTTACGGCGGTGGTGAGTCGCTAGTAATTCCAAACTGAAACATAGATTGAATGAGAGGTATACGGCTGACACTTTTTAGGGATCAAAATCTATATCCATTTCGACCACAAAAAAAGTACTACCTAAAAGATAGTCTGCCAAAACAAAAACAAATGGAATTAACTTTCTTACTTGTCTGGATAGCATGGACAGAGAAGTTGCGGAAGTAAATATTCCCAAAGAAAGAAAACTAATAAAAGTATATTAATACCACAAAAGTATATTCTTCAACACCCAACTTTATATTAGTTCAAGAACATAAGAGGTATGTGGTCAAAAGCAGATAATCTTGAAAGATGTGTCATATACCTTGGTTCCCACAACCTTCAAATCCTATAAAGATGAAATTCACAGGTTTTGGAAGATACATGTGTTCAACTTCTAAGATCTGTAGATAATTGGCAATATTTCCTGAAACAAATGGAAGAAATGAGGACATCAAGCTTCAATGGACAAAGGATCTGAAATCTGGTGAAATCAGAAACAAAAATCCAACAAAGAATACATTAATAACATCAAAATCAAGGATCCAATATACCGAGAATAAAAATATGAAATGGAAAAGGGTTAAGATTAGCACTTCGAATTGATCGATAAATTGGAAGCAAGAAACATACAGAAAATCATAAATTGGAAGCAAGAATCAACGATTTACACCAGATTATGCTCATGCTTGATGATTGTTGATGCGATTAGGGTTTGTGGGGATACACGTTTGTTATCTTCTTTGCAAAACCAAGTGAAACGGCCAGAATGATAGGATATCAAAATTTGGTTTAAGGTGCAGGAAGAGAATAACCCTATTGTCGCAAACCCTGGGAGGCGAGTGGCCGCTAGCTCGCAGAGCTGGTAGTATCGGTGTTTATTAATTGGGCAGCGGAAATTTCATCCGGACCGTAGTTAGGAAATAGTTTATCAGAGTAAAACACCACATTTTTTTATAATAATAAATACATGGGAAAAACCCAAGTTTCCATTACAACATGTTTATAGGGATAAACCCTAATTTATTGAAATAAAACTTCTTTCTTGTTTAGGTAACTTTTATAGCCACTTTTCCAAGTCTTCAGTGCTTTCCAGCTGGCTTCTATTTTTGGCTTTCACATTTTGTTACCTGAAACGCGTTTAAAACATTTTTGTCAGTGGGAAATACTGGTGAGTGAATCACAGTTTAATCAAAAGAAGTTTTATCATTTTACAGCATTGAGGGCAACCCGCAATTACGTTTGTTTACATCTACTTTAATTACCACCCATGGTACTGTAAATCCTGACTTGTGGTCATGCTACTACTCACAGTGTAGTAACAAGTTATATATACAAAACCCCAACATACCGACGATAATTGTAGATTTACAAATACTCAATCACTGTGAATTGTAATTTAAATAATTGAGGTTTTGTAAAAACAGTTTATACAAAAAGAAGGATTAACTCATAAAAAGGTTTACACAAAAAGAAGGGCTAACTCACATTGCTATTTTAGGTATTTCCTGGTGACTTTCTGGTTATAATCTATTAATTTAAACAATGCACACGTGTTAGTATAATAACCCAATTTACATTAGTTATATCCCCGAGACAAAACTCCAACGACTGAGTCAGGCAGAGGCTTGACATGCGTTACGGAGCACTAAATCAATCGGGTAGCGTAACTAATACGTCACTGGGGGTTATAGTACTTACATCAAGGCAGAGCTTCACATTTTAGTGGGTATTATGCCCGGGAATTATTTTTGTTATTTAGAATTTGAGAGAGATTGTGAGAATGAACAATTTCCAACTAAAGCTCGAACTTCCTATTTATAGCGCAGATCAGAGGGCGGCTCGCGGCCTGCGACCCCCTATGCTTGATCTTTTGCGGCCCGTGAGGCTGTCTAGGGTTAGCTGAGTCGACGACTAGACCCAACACGTTGATGACACGTGGCAGCACCGGGTGCTTGCCTAGTGTTGAACTCTCGCGACCCGCGAAGCACACGACCATCATGGTCGCGGCCCGCGAGCGGCTTAAAATATTGTTTTTATTTGATTGTTATTAATATAATTGTATTTCGGGCCTATTTTTCGTATACGGGGTGTATGTTAAGACATATAGGGGTGTTTTAAAGATTTTTAGCAGAGTTGTTATATCCTCCCCCACCTTGTTTTAGAACTCGTCCTCGAGGTCTACTGGAACAGGTGTGGATATTTCTTCTGCATTTCTGATTCGAGCTCCCAAGTGTATTCTGGTCCTCTCTTGGAATCCCATTTCACTTTGACTAGAGCTAATCTCTTATGTTTGAGATTCTTGATATTTCTGTCTTTAATCTGTAGGGGTTTCTCTACAAACTTAAGTTTCTCATTTACCTCTATGTCCTTAAGAGGTACCATTAACGATTCATCTGCTAAGCACTTCTTGAGATTACATACATGAAATACATCATGTATTCCTGCCATTTCCTCTAGCAGTTGTAGCTGGTAAGCTATGTGTCCTGTTCTTCTAATAATCTTAAAGGGTCCAACATACCTGGTGTCACACCCCGACCACGTAACAACAACAAAACGTGGCGGAAACATCGGGGAGTGTTGTAACAGAATCATTGTTTCACAACCATGGATTAAACAGTTTCGTTTTATTGAATTAAATGTATTACATTACATTGGAATTAGAAACAAAACATGAACAAATAGACTTTCATTGTTATTAAGTCACTAAGGCCTCGTCCATTCCTATGTGAGCGTACACAAATATCATCATCAACCATCATCAACTATGGTACCTGAAACACATGTGAAAATACGTCAGCATAAAAATGCCGGCGAGTACATAGGTTTTATATGAGTGTCATATTTATGGCTTGTTTTACATGTTGCAATACTTATTTAAAAACCTTGTTTTGAAAAGTATAGTATTGCGACATAATTAACCAACTCAAATCAAGTTAGTTATAATTTATAAAATCTCGTAGCCATGATTCTTAACTCCAAAACATTTTGTTTTATTAAATAAAATCGTAAAACATCTCGTAGAAACTCGTTAATAAAACTCGTATGGTTTATATTATTCAGAAAAAATAATTTAGTGACATCGTTTCAAAAGCGTTTAGCCAAGTGATCTAGATAACGCAACGATATATAATGTGTTAAAAGCACTTATATATAGGAAGTACCAGCGGCGTATCCACCATGCTTTTAACACATTACACCCGCTCCGTTACCTAATCACTTCCCTAACCCAATGATTCAAACAGTTGCAAACGGTTCACATAAATCAAATGGTTACAAATGGTTCACATAAATCATACGGTTACAAATGGTTCAAATACATCAAATGGTTACAAATGGTTCACATACATCCAACGATTACAAATGGTTCAATATGTAAAACAATTGTGCTAGCATGTTAAGTGAACATACATAGCAAAACATAATGAAATCATGTACTAATAGTGTACTAATGAACATATCAAGTATATGAAATGAAAACATGGAAAACACGAAAGTAACAAGTCGGCACATGTGTTCCACCCCAAAACAGTTTGAAAACAGTAAAAGGGGGGGGGGGGGGTTATGTACTCACTTGAGGGTGCTTAGAAGTCTTGAATAACAACCAAGCAAAGCTAGAGGGATCACGGAATCAGACGACACCTAATATAGGTAACTATGTAAATAAACCGGACCTAACTCGGAAGATCGGATAGGATGAGGTTTCGTAAACCAAATGAGTATTAGAACTCATATGACATGGTTTAACAAAGCCTACATACTAAAACGAAACCTAACCTAAGTGAGCTTACGCCACTTTAACACGTCGTTCGCGTAAAACGCGTTCGGATCGCCTAACTAGTCCTATGATAAGTATTATATGCCTTAACATGTCTAATAATGTTACCTAATCAGTTTAGATGTGAAAATTTAGGTTTCATATGCTTAAAATGAGTTTATGCGTAAAAAGGGCATTTTGGTCATTTTCCTAAGGCATATAAACTACCTATCAAACAACTACTTAAATGAAGTGACCATAAGGTATAACCTCGGAAGGTAATTCCCTATACAACTATGGTCACTAAATATGTTTGGTCGGATCCTAATGATCGACCAAACGGGTCTAGTTCGAAAGTCTAAGCTGTTGTTTAGACCGCTTGACTTACGACTCTACATAAGCACTAAACCTAAAGTGACGAGCTAAACATGTTAAAACATGTTTAACGAAGTTAGAAAACAGGTTTGATATCAAAACAAATGGTGATACCCAAGAGTAGTTTGGTTACAAAATACGCATGAATACGCATTTTGGCCGAAACTACGACTCGTCACTATACCTAATCAACGTGGTAATCAGTAGGTATAGTCACTTGGGACTATAACCATCGTGATTACACTCACGTTGCGAAGTTCAAATGAACTTCGTGTTGACCATAAACTGGTTAATGCAGAAAGTCAAACAAAGTTTGAATTTCACGCTAAAAACGCGAAAAAGAACGAAAGAATACTTACAAAAGGTCTAAGAATGGAAGTTTGATCCAATTATTCTCATGTATGGAGTGTTTGAACCCCAACTTAGAGAACAAATCAGATCAAGGTGTAAAGAATGGAATGAGTGGAGGTGGGCATTTATAAGAAACCAAGAACCATTAGGATCGTTCATCGAAAAACGAGCTTAAATCTTGGCCTTACACTTAGGCCCAAGGTATTAGAATACAATGGGATGCTAAAAACCATCAATTTTCAGCCCAAGGTATTGAGAATTTTGCATTAAAACCCCTGAAATATGACCAGAATGCTGAAAATGAAGTTTCTGTCTGATGAGTTCTCACCGGCCGCATAAGAATTGATCAAGCCTTATGCCCCAGGCCTAGCAAACTTTGGCAGAAATGTCAAAACAGGTCCCTTCACTTGAAAAACATGCATTTTGATGCATTTTTGGCACGTTTAAGCCACGATAACCTCATTTCAAGGCTCTAAAATGAAGTTAAAGTATAGGGAACTTAAAATATGCTCAAAAATATCTCGGATGTCGGTTCGTTTGGTCTTACGGTTGCGTTGTTTGGTTAATTACGACGGAAGTCGTAACGAACGCAAAACGATCCAAATTAAGCGACGAATGAAATTTTATCATGCCAATCACTAAAATAAAATATTTCAATGATTACATAAATTTTTGGGAGTCCGGATATATTCAGAACGTAAGATATGCGCGAAAATGCAAACTCGTGCACTTTTTGACGCTTTTAGTCCCTATTGATCAAGAAAGTTTATTTTTGCGCACCAAACACCTCAAAGCCTATTTCTAAGCTATGTAAAGGATATTTAGGGCATATTTAACTTATGATCAAGTTCCGGAATGTTCATTACAGTACGAATCAGCATACTTTCGCAGTTTGACGAAATTAGTCCCTGTAAGCGAATAAACTTGATTTTGCCATACCAAAGCGTTCAAAACTTATTTCTAAGTTATGTAAAGGTTATTTAAGGTATGTTAAGCCTATCTCACTGTTCCGGAGTGTTTGTTGCATTAAACTGGTTATATTTACGCATCAGATCGCATATAACCTTCCAGAAAGCGATTTAAAGCTCGAAATCGAACAAGAATTGATATGTGCAAACGATACACATATTTATACAAATCCCAAGTATGAAATACAATATTTTATTGTCACAGTCTCCCCTACTTTAGGAAATTTCGTCACGAAATTTATTCGTAGGAGTCTGTCTGTGACGTTGTGTTAAATAATTGTCTTGCATGGAATCTAGGGTGTTTATCTATTTGCGTAGAATAACCCATAAAAGATATGCAAGGCATAATCCTGTCATTTCTCTCAACAGACATTCTTCAGAAACGAAAATGAACGGAGTTATTTTCAACAGGCATTCTTCAAAAAATGGAAAATGAAGGAATAAACAAAAGGATATTCATTTCCCTTGATGGGTATTCTTCAGAAACATAAATGAACGGAATGAGTCATTTTACCCAATGGGTATTCTTCAGAAATGGAAATGAAGGAATAATCAAGGATATTCTTTTCCCTCGATGGATATTCTTCAGAAACGACAATGAACGGAATGAGTCATTTTCCTCAATGGGTATTCTTCAGAAATGGAAATGAAGGAAATATCAAGGATATTCATTTCCCTCAATGGATATTCTTCAGAAACGAAAATGAACGGAATGATTCATTTTCCTCAATGGGTATTCTTCAAAAATGGAAATGAAGGAATAGACAAAAGGATATTCATTTCCCTCGATGGATATTCTTCAGAAACGAAAATGAACGGAATGAGTCATTTTCCTCAATGGGTATTCTTCAAAAATGGAAATGAAGGAATAATCAAGGATATTCATTTCCCTCGATGGATATTCTTCAGAAACGAAAATTAACGGAATGAGTCATTTTCCTCAATGGGTATTCTTCAGAAATGGAAATGAAGGAATAATCAAGGATATTCATTTCCCTCGATGGATATTCTTCAGAAACGAAAATGAACAGAATGAGTCATTTTCCTCAATGGGTATTCTTCAGAAATGGAAATGAAGGAATAATCAAGGATATTCATTTCCCTCGAAGGGTATTCTTCAGAAACGAAAATGAAAGGAATGTGCCATTTTCCTCAATAGGTATTCTTCAGAAATGGAAATGAAGGAATAAACAAAAGGATATTAATTTCCCTAGATGGGTATTCTTCAGAAACGAAAATGAACGGAATGAGTCATTTTCCTCAATGGGTATTCTTTAGAAAAGGAAATGAATTGAGTCAACTCTTAGACACATGAAAAAACTAGTTGTGGTTTATGTGCACTAAATTCCATAATTATGTATGCATCCATAATTACGTAATTCCTTGCACAGTCTGCACAGTTTGTTTTGCAATGTGAAGGGGATATAATTTATGGAACAATCTTCAGATAACTTTAATTAGGTCAACACATAACATATAAAGATATTATTGTTTTCTTGGTTATTAATTTTGTTATTATTCTGTTAACTTGACGCTGATTTGATCAAGGGTAATCTAGGTATACCAGGAACCCAGTCGATGGACTTCAACGTCCTCAAGAATCAATTTGAAAAGATAGGACGATCTTCCAAAAATTTGATTTTCTTTATTACAAGGAATCATAACATTCGAATTAATGTACACAACAATTTAGGACTTACGGAAATACCCTTAGGTACCCTATTAAGGATTTATAGTGGAATTTTGGGTATACGTCCAGAGTTGTAACTTGCGCCTTGTACTTCGTTTCCTTGGAAGAAACGGGCACTTAGGATTCTCTTGGAAAACGCAAGAGATCATAAAATGGAAGAATTTTGGGGGTAGTCTTTTCTTCAAGGAATACGATTCCCTGATTGTCGGTATTGTAGGGGATATGTTGTTTATACATGCAACCACATAAATACATTGCAATGTAAATAAAAGATTTATTTATAAACAACGATAACAACTGTTTCATGGACCTTGACAACAAAAGAAAATAATACATAAGACGTGATTATTTCTAAACTGTGTTGTCTGCTAGTCGGTCAGATGCTCATCCCTATGCTGGATTTGCATTAGCAATCTTTGGGCAATTTTTCCGGAAATCACCCATCTCGCCATAGTTGTAGCAAGAACCTGGTGGAAAACGAGCTTGAGCAGGATTGTTGTCAGCTTGATTTGGTGCAACTGCAGCTCGGCAAACTCTTGCTGTATGACCTATAAGTCCACAAATTTGGCATTTGCGGCACTTCACACTAGCATGATGATGAAGGCTACATTGGTTGCACAAGGGTGCAGTTCCGTTGTATGGCTTCCTAGTAGGGGGTTGAGCTGGTTGGTTGGGGGTAGCTTGATCATTGTGAGCAACTACGGTGAAGTTCTGGGAAGCCTTTCGCTTCTTTGACTTCTTGGAGGATCAAGTCTGTTCATCTTTGGGTTTCGATTCCTCGATTGGTTTCTTATCACCTTTTCGGAAAAGTTTACCTTTCCTGATTTGAGATTCAGTCAAGGTAGCAGATAACTCAATGGCCTGCCTAACTGTAGTGGGGTTACTACCAGTCACAATGTCTTGTACTGGGTCAGGGAGGCCACCAATGTACTTTTCGATTGCCTTATCCAAAAGCGTAACCATATTCGGGCATAACAGACTTAACTCCTCATAACGGTCCGTGTAGGCTCGATGCTCAGCGCTATCTTGCTTAAGATCGTCGAATTCCCTTTCCAAGGCCCTGATCTCGTGACGAGGACAAAATTCCTTCATCATCAGAGCTCGAAGCTCTTCCCATGTTTGAGACAGTGCTACATCGGCACCCCTATCTCTCATCACACCATTCCACCACATCAAAGCTCGTTTCTCAAAGACACTAGATGCGAATTCTACCTTTCGCTCATTTGGACATTGAACATGTCTAATGTGCTAAAAGTGGTTAAATAAAAACTACTAAAATTAACCTAATCTAGACACTCTAAGCTTTAAATTTATAAACTTAGACTCGATCTAAAACTAAACCACGCAACCGGCAAGTGTACCGATCAATGCAGTATAGCTACAGTAAGTCCGAGTATCGAACCCACGAGACTCTCTAATTACGCTAATTAGACTCTATCTAGACCTAGACTGACACGGACTCTAACTGTTGATGGGGGGGGGGGGGGTACGGAAAACTAAGGAAATCTATATTAAACTACTAAATTAAACTAAAACTAGACTAAAGACGAATAAAGACCAAGGGCTTTTCTTATATGAGAACGGGACCACCTAGACAAGAATCCTGGATTGTTTTAAGAGATTACCGAATAAATTAAATGCACGAGTTATGGAACCGGGATCTTAAAGTACTAAACCTATTAAGAACCAACGAGGCCCCTCGACCCTTCTCAAGGAGAAACCAGTGGCACTACCTAGGCCGTTAATTCTACCGGTTATTAGACTTCTTCCCAGTTGTCTAATTATTGTGTAAGTACCCTAATATTGACCTATTCTTTCCCAATCCTAGATCTAGGGTAGTTTGAAGTAATAAATTTGACTTGATAGACTAATAAGACCGACAGGTAAACCAAGACATAACCTTTCCCAAGGCCTATCTAAAGCAATTCGCCGGGTAAGACCTACCAATAGCCCCTCACTTCCCAGGTATTAGGACTAGTAGAACACTAAGACTTAGTAAATTATTACCAATTACTTCTAGGGTTTATTGGCCAATTCTCCCTAAAGAGTGAAGGTTTTCTAACGTGATATAGACACTCACCGAAACCCTAAACCCTAATATGACTCTACATTGTGATATAGACCGTCACTAAGAATCATATGAAGCAAGTAATAACAATAAACCAATTCAAAGTATGCATACACATCAAACCATTAAATCAAACCTCTTACTAAACACAATCACCCATAACAATCATGCAAATAACAAAAACGGTAAAAACTTTATTCAATCCATTCAACTAAGTCTAGGTGGTTTATGAAAGTTTAGCCAAAAATCATAACCACTAAAAAGAAACAAGTTTGAACCGAGTAGCAAAACATATTCATAGGTCTAAATAAAACTAAAAATAATAAATTGCAAACCCAAATAAAATCTTGAATGATGGCTTTGAAGCTTGAACCAATCCTTTCTTTTTTTCTTCTCTTTATTAATCGAACTCCACCAAGCCTTGTCAATATAAATCTCTCAATTCGGCTGACCTCCCCCCTCGTATCTGATGTCTTCGTGTATATTCTCTGTCTTTTTTTTTTCTCCATTAGGGTTAAGGTATAATCATAACACATGTTCCAAGGCCCGTAACAACTCCTTAAATTCGCTGGGCTGATGCCCTTTAGCGGCCCCCACTTTATTTCTTTGGTCTCTTTTCCCTTTCAAATTTGCTCTAAAAATCATGCAATATGGTTCTGATCACGTTCATGGACTATTGGATACCATTAGAGTTTTATATTATCATCATAATGTTTAATTAATTGTGATCATGGCCCATGTGTTTCATATGCACCTTTATCTCTTCTACTATAGAGATAAGTGGGTTTTGCCCAATCAAGGAAAATAGTGGCGATTTTAGTTCGGTCATTGGCGCCCTACTATACTCAACTGGCAGGTTATTTAATTATTACTCATGTTCACTCCATTTGCACCATGACCTGCCAAAACACAAAATAATATACTATAATACTAAAACTACCTAAAAACAAATAAAACTTATACAAAAATTATACAAATTACACGGGACAAATATGTGTATTTTACCCCACATCAATGTCTGAAGGTGCTCTCTAGACTCTCGAACCATTGTAGAAGTGTAGTCGCTCCTTGAGTCCCAGAAAACTTTGATGGCTTAGCTGAGTTGAACGTCTTGAAGTTGCAGGGGGCATTATTGTTGTTGAGAGCTTGGTTACACTGAGCAACGATGTTCGGGATTGCAGCAGTCATCTGCTGCGTAATGATAGCTACCAGTTCTTCATTAGGTACTTGATTGTCATGTCATGGAGGTATTCTAAAAGGGAAAACAAGATAGAAAACAAATGAACGAAAGAATACTTACAAAAGGTCCAAGAATGGAAGTTTGATGCAATTATTCTCAGGTATGGAGTGTTTGAACCCCAACTTAGAGAACAAATCAGATCAAGGTGTGAAGAATGGAATGAGTGGAGGTGGGTATTTATAGAAAACCAAGAACCGTTAGGATCGTTCATCGAAAAACGAGCTTGAATCTTGGCCTTACACTTGGGCCCAAGGTATTAGAATACAATGGGATGCTAAAAACCATCAATTTTCAGCCCAAGGTATTGAGAATTTTGCATTAAAACCCCTGAAATATGACCAGAATGCTGAAAATGAAGTTTCTGTCTGATGAGCTCTCGCCAGCCGCATAAGAATTGATGAAGGCTTACGCCCCAGGCCTAGCAAACTTTGGCAGAAATGTCAAAACAGGTCCTTGCACTTGAAAAACATGCATTTTGATGCATTTTGGCATGTTTAAGCCCCGTTAACCACATTTAAAGGCTCTAAAATGAAGTTAAAGTATAGGGAACTTAAAATATGCTGAAAAATATCTCGGATGTCAGTTTGTTTGGTCGAACGGTTGCGTTGTTCGGTTAATTATGACGGAAGTCGTAACGAATGCAAAAACGATCCAAATTAAGCGATGAATGAAATTTTATCATGCCAATCACTAAAATAAAATATTTTAATGATTACATAAATTTTTGGGACTCCGGATATATTCAGAACGTAAGATATGCGCGGAAATGCAAACTTGTGCACTTTTTGACGCTTTTAGTCCCTATTGATCAAGAAAGTTTATTTTTGTGCACCAAACACCTCAAAGCCAATTTCTAAGCTATGTAAAGGGTATTTAGGGCATATTTAACTTATGATCAAGAGTCGGAATGTTCGTTACAGTACGAATCGGCATATTTTCGCAGTTTGTCAAATTAGTCCCTGTAAGCGAATAAACTTGATTTTGCCATACCAAAGCCTTCAAAACTTATTTTTAAGTTATGTAAAGGTTATTTAAGGTATGTTAAGCCTATGTAACTATTTCGGAGTATTTGTTGCATTAAAATGGTTATATTTACGTATAGATCGCATATAACCTTCCAGAAAGCGATTTAAAGCTCGAAATCGAACAAGAATTGATATGTGCAAACGATACACATATTTATACAAATCCCAAGTATGAAATACAATATTTCATTGGTTTGGTATTTGTTTGATGGTTGAAGAGGCACAGGTGTCACAGTCTCCCCTACTTTAGGAAATTTCGTCCCGAAATTTATTCGTAGGAGCCGTCTGTGACGTTGTGTTAAATAATTATCTTGCATGGAATCTAGGGTGTTTATCTATTTATGTAGAATAACCCATTAAAGATATGCAAGGCATAATCCTGTAATTTCTCTCAACGGACATTCTTCAGAAACGAAAATGAACGGAGTTATTTTCAACAGGCATTCTTCAGAAAATGGAAAATGAAGGAATAAACAAAAGGATATTCATTTCCCTCGATGCGTATTCTTCAGAAACGAAAATGAACGGAATGAGTCATTTTCCCCAATGGGTATTCTTCAGAAATGGAAATGAAGGAATAATCAAGGATATTCATTTCCCTCGATGGATATTCTTAAGAAACGAAAATAAACGGAATGAGTCATTTTCCTCAATGGGTATTCTTCAGAAATGGAAATGAAGGAATAAACAAAAGGATATTCATTTCCCTCGATGGATATTCTTCAGAAACGAAAAATGAACGGAATGAGTCATTTTCCTCAATGGGTATTCTTCAGAAATGGAAATGAAGGAATAATCAAGGATATTCATATCCCTCGATGGATATTCTTCAGAACTGAAAATGAACGGAATGAATCATTTTCCTCAATGGGTATTCTTCAGAAATGGAAATGAAGGAATAATCAAGGATATTCATTTCCCTCGATGGATATTCTTCAGAAACGAAAATGAAAGGAATGAGTCATTTTCCTCAATGGGTATTCTTCAGAAATGGAAATGAAGGAATAAACAAAAGGATATTCATTTCCCTCGATGGGTATTCTTCAGAAACAAAAATGAACAGAATGAGTCTTTTACCTCAATGGGTATTATTCAGAAACGGAAATGAATTGAGTCAACTTTTAGACACATGACAAAACTTGCTGTGGTTTATGTGCACTAAATTCCATAATTATGTATGCATCCATAATTACGTAATTCCTTGCACAGTCCGCACAGTTTGTTTTGTAATGTGAAGGGGATAGAATTTATGGATCAATCTTGAGATAACTTTAATTAGGTCAACACATAACATATAAAGATATTATTGTTTTCTTGGTTATTAATTTTGTTATTATTCTGTTAACTTGACGCTGATTTGATCATGGGTAATCAAGGTATACCAGGAACCCAGTCGATGGACTTCAACGTCCTCAAGAATCAATCTGAAAAGATAGGACGATCTTCCAAAAATTTGTTTTTTTTACAAGGAATCATAACATTCGAATTAATGTACAGAACAATTTAGGACTTATGGAAATACCCTTAGGTACCCTATTAAGGATTTATAGTGGTATTTTGGGTATACGTCCAGAGTTGTAACTTGCGCCTTGTACTTCGTTTCCTTGGAAGAAACGGGTACTTAGGATTCTTGTGGAAAACGCAAGAGATCATAAAATGGAAGAATTTTGGGGGTAGTCTTTTCTTCAAGGAATACGATTCCCTGATTGTCGGTATTGTAGGGGATATGTTGTTTATACATGCAACCACATAAATACATTGCAATGTAAATAAAAGATTTATTTATAAACAACGATAACAACTGTTTCATGGACCTTGACAACAAAAGAAAATAATACATAAGACGTGATTATTTCTAAACGGTGTTGTCTTCTAGTTGGTCAGATGCTCATCCCTATGCTGGATTTGCATTAGCAAGTTTTGGGCAATTTCTTTGGAAATGACCCATCTCGCCACAGTTGTAGCAAGAACCTGGTGGAAAATGAGCTTGAGCAGGATTGTTTTCAGCTTGATTTGGTGCAACTGCAACTCGGAAAACTCTTGCTGTATGACCTATAAGTCCACAAATTTTGCATTTGCGGCACTTCACACTAGCATGATGGTGAAGGCTACATTGGTTGCACAAGTGTGCAGTTCCGTTGTATGGCTTCCTAGCAGGGGGTTGAGCTTGTTGGTTGGGGGAAGCTTGATCATTGTGAGCAACTACTCCGAAGTTCTGGGAAGCCTTTCGCTTCTTTGACTTCTTGGAGGATCCAGTATGTTCATCTTTGGGTTTCGATTCCTCGATTGGTTCTTATCACCTTTTCGGAAAAGTTTACCTTTCCTGATTTGAGATTTAGTCAAGGTAGCAGATAGCTCAATGGCCTGCCTAACTGTAGTGGGGTTACTACCAGTCACAATGTCTTGTACTGGGTCAGGGAGGCCATCAATGTACTTTTCGATTTCCTTATCCAAAGGCGTAACCATATTCGGGCATAACAGACTTAACTCCTCATAACGGTCCATGTAGGCTCGATGCTCACCGCTATCTTGCTTAAGATCATCGAATTCCCTTTCCAAGGCCCTGATCTCATGACGAGGATAGAATTCCTTCATCATCAGAGCTCGAAGCTCTTCCCATCTTTGAGCCAGTGCCACATCGGCACCCCTATCTCTCATCACACCATTCCACCACGTCAAAGCTCGTTTCTCAAAGACACTAGATGCGAATTCTACCTTTCGCTCGTTTGGACATTGAACATGTCTGAAGGTGCTCTGTAGACTCTCGAACCATTGCATAAGTGCAGTCGCTCCTTGAGTCCCAGAAAACTTTGATGGCTTAGCTGAGTTGAACGTCTTGAAGTTGCAGGGGGCATTATTGTTGTTGAGAGCTTGGTTACATTGAGCAACGATGTTCGGGATTGCAGCAGTCATCTGCTGCGTAATGATAGCTGCCAGTTCTTCATTAGGTACTTGATTGTCGCGTCGTGGAGGCATTCTAAAAGGGAAAACAAGAGAGAAAACAAATGAAATGGCATTGGGTAAGAATAGGATGTTACAATTACCGACCAAAAGCATGGGTGATGGTCATTTGTTTGAACCACGAAGCAAACAAACGACACTCAAAGGATGAATCAAAGTAAATAGCTCCTCATTATGTATCGTGAAGACATGCTCGCCTATAAGTGGACACTCACCCCAAGAGTTCCCAGGTAAGAGTGACTGGTCTGATACTGTGGATTTGTACGAACACTCTAGCCTTAGACAGAAAGCTCAGGGTACATGCATCCACCCTTCCAGTTTGCATGTGTTCACATTATTTAGACCAGACTTTGACGGGATTTTGAAAACTTTGAAGGTTCAAAACCTTATAATAAATCATCCTAGAACAGATGATTAGTTTTCAAAGCAGATTCAAAATTTATGTTCTTGTTGTGGTTGTCACCTAAGGATAAGTGACGATATTGTTTTAAAACTAAACACAAGATAACTTGTGTTAGGGTCCTAGCAAGGTTATAGTCTAGGTCAAAGCATTACTAATAACCAAATTCCCTATAACCATTGGCTCTGATACCAACTTTTATGTAACACCCAGACCACGTAACAACAACAAAACATGGCGGAAACGTCGGGGAGTGTTGTAACAGAATCATCGTTTCACAACCATGGATTAAACAGTTTCGTTTTACTGAATTAAATGTATTACATTACATTGGAATTAGAAACAAAACATGAACAAATAGACTTTCATTGTTATTAAGTCACTAAGGCCTCGTCCATTCCTATGTGAGCGTACACAAATATCATCATCAACCATCATCAATTATGGTACCTGAAACACATGTGAAAATACGTCAGCATAAAAATGCCGGCGAGTACATAGGTTTTATATGAGTGTCAGATTCATGGCTCGTTTTACATGTTGCAATACTTATTTTAAAATCTTGTTTTGAAAAGTATAGTATTGCGACATAATTAACCAACTCAAATCAAGTTGGTTATAATTTATAAAATTTCGTAGCCATGATTCTTAACTCCAAAACATTTTGTTTTATTAAATCAAATCGTAAAATATCTTGTAGAATCTTGTTAATAAAACTCGTATGGTTTATATTATTCAGAAAATATCATTGTGTGACATCGTTTCAAAATGGTTTACCCAAGTGATCTAGATAACGCAACGATATATAGTGTGTTTAAAGCAATTATATATAGGAAGTACCAGCGGCGAATGTACCATGCTTTTAACACATTACACCTGCCCTGTTACCTAATCACTTCCCTAATGTCACACCCCAACCGATGGCGGAAACAACGGGGTGCGAGCACTAAGCATTCAGATTGCTCATGAGAATTCCATAACACTATTGTTTCGATAAAGATTAATTGATTTCATGCAAATGTCTAACAAACGTCGTCACAAGTATCACATTACAAACCAAATCATAAATTGTTCAATTTGTTCAAAAGACTAATATTATCTAGGCGACATTTCTAAGCATCTCCTAGCTGAATTCCATGCATTCCAAGCGTCCTATCAGCCTGCAACATGTATTAAAATATCAATACAGAAGTATTGGCGAGTATACCAGTTTGGTAATTGCATAATAGGTTAAAACAACTCATATCCAGAGTGTAAACAATAAAATAGTTTCAGCCGTGCTAGTGTCGCAGTCTACACAGTGATAGCCCAAGTATCCCGATGCTTTGTTGTTTACCCAAGACTCAAGGTAAACTAGAATCCTCTTAACAATACCCCCCGAGAGTAATGGGGGAGGTGCATCTCCTATAGCACTACTATTGTTAAGGCGGAACTACACACTCTGGATTAAACGTCACATAGCACAAAGAATCAAGAATCAAGAATCACAAGTTTCACATAGGATAGAGTATAAGTTTCCAAAGATTCAAGTTTAAGTTTCATAGAATACATGTTACACCCCAAAAGTTTAAAGTAAAAGGGGATCGAGTATACTCACAGTGATTGTTTAACAGTCACAACTGTTATTGGGTCAAAGGGAGCTCTTTTGAGATTAGCCTGATTAGATTACAATAAGATAAGCGTCGGGCGAAGTATCGAGATAGAATAAGGTGTCTAACAGGTCACTGGGTCGGATGGTTGTCCGATCGGACGGTTGTCCGATCGGATGTCCAATCGACCGGATAACGCATACAAGTAAGATAGCAATGGCTGCCCGATCGGGTGACCATCTGATCGGGTTGCCACTTAGTGTTATTAGGGGAGGCTGTCCGATCGGCTGAACCCTGGGGATGAAAAGGCTGTCCGATCGGCTGGCCTTATGTGTGAAGAAGGCTGTCCGATCAGACGGCTGTCCGATCGGCTGGCCTATTGTGGAGTAAGGCTGTCCAATCGGCTGGCAGTCCGATCGGCTGGCCTATTGTTTCTTTGTTCACCAATTTTTGTAAAATTGTTAAGTTTGGAATTTAATAGTGACGTCACGGCTCGTATTGAGACAACGGTTACACATCATTTCACCGACATTCTGGTCGGTCGGGAATCACCCCAATCTGACCCGTTTGTCTGTTGGTGACGGTTTTATGCCAGAATCCATCCCGTGATCGTCTAAATCAGTGAGCAATCCATTCTTAAACTAATTCTAGACCACCAATCAAATCTACAGTCCGTCCAGTCACGTTTATCACCGAAGTAAATCATAAATTGGAAGAAAAGGCGAAGAACCTAAGTTTTTATTATGAAAATACTTAGATTTAGCTTAGATTAGGTGATAATTACATGGAATCCCTTTGATCTCAGCTAGATCTTACCAAGAATGACCTCATATAGCAGTTTGTACAAACCATAGTGCTGATGTCATCCTTAAGATCTCAGATCTAAGAGATTTCACGGTGAAAAGTGTGATTTCAAAGGTGAATCACGTAGAGAATGATGTGTAGATCAAGGAAGTATAGAGATTGAGCTTAAAACATACCGAAATCGATGAGAAAATGAAGGAATAGCGTGCGCGTGCGTCAGGTTCGGTCAGAGCTGTCACATCACTTGGAATGGTGATGTGACAGCCTATTTATAGGTGAAGGAGAGAAGGAAGGAAGGAAGGTGGTTCGGCTGGGGTGCCGTCCGATCGGCTGGCCATCCGATCGGTCGGCCACTCTGGCCAACTCATCCTTTCGCGTTCCGTTTCTGATTCGTTTTATGCGTAAAGATAGGCGTCGCATTGAGTATAGATTATGTAAGGTATTTTATTAACTAGATTACATCATAAGCACCGAAGTATCACGGTTTCATAGATTCCGCCAGTACCAAGGCTCCAGTCTCTCGTTTAACCAAGAATCAAGCTTCACGAGTCTAAGGGGTCAAGCACCAGTTTAAGTTTCAAGGGTCAAGAGTCAGCGTTGCTCAAGAATCAAGTGTCTAAGTATCAAGAGTCCAAGTATCAAGTATCAAGTATCAACAATAAGAATCTAGCTTCCATAGTATAAAGAATTAGGTATCTAGTTTAATCATAGAGACTCAAGTGTCTAGATTAAGCATCAATGGTCTAGTATCTGTATCAAGTCTCATAGTTTAAGTTTCAAGAATCAAGCATCTAAAATAAAGAATCAAGTATCATAGTGTCCAGCATCAATTATCAATAGGTTTCACACCAAAACTTTCAAAGTATCAATATTACATAACCACAAGGACTAAGATCAACAATTTATAGGAGTTCAGGGACTGATCCTGCCAAGTGTTTAAGGTTTATGGATGCTGGGCATTACAGTCTCCCCTCCTTTAGGATATTTCATCCCCGAAATCTTAGAAAAAGGCTGTTCAAAGAGATGCGGATACTTGGATTTCATATCACTTTTCAACTCCTAAGTAAATTCAGCGCTACGCTTTCCTTCCCATCGAACCTTAACAATGGGGATTTTGCTGCGCCTCAAAAGCTTGATAGTCTGATCCATGATTTCGACCGGTTTCTCCACAAACTGAACAACTTCGTTTATTTGCAAGTCTTCCAGAGGAACTTGCAGTCCTTCACTGGCTAGACATTTTCACAGATTGGACACGTGGAACACTGGATGCACGTTGTTTAGCTCTTGTGGCAAGTCGAGTTGGTATGCTACCTTGCCGATCCTTTCAAGTATCACGAAAGGACCCACATAGCGAGGCGCAAGCTTTCCATTCTTCCCAAAACGAACTACTCCCTTCCAGGGAGATACCTTGAGTACCAATAGCAAATTCCAGAGGCTTCCGCCTATTATCAGCATAGCTCTTTTGTCTGTTCCTAGCCTTGATCAAGTTATCCCGGATCTGAAGAATTTTATCCGTTGCCTCTTGAACAATCTCTGGGCCGGTGAACTGCTTTTCCCCAACCTCATGCCAGCTGAGAGGAGATCGGCATTTTCGCCCATATAAAGCTTCGAAAGGAGCCATCTGAATACTGGAATGGTAGCTATTATTGTAAGAGAATTCTATCAATGGTAAATGTACATCCCAGTTACCACCAAAGTCATTGACACAAGAACGAAGCATATCCTCGAGGGTCTGAATAGTACACTCGGTCCGACCATCCGTCTGAGGATGAAAGGCCGTGCTAAGATTTAAGTGTGTACCCATAGTGGATTGAAACGTTTGCCAAAGACGTGAAGTAAAACGACCATCACGGTCCGAGATTATGTCAAGAGGTACACCATGACGGCTTCTAATCTCATCGGTATAGATTCGAGCAAGTGTCTTCACTCTGAAATCTTCACGAATAGGCAGAAAATGAGCAGATTTGGTCAGACGATCAATAATCACCCAGATACTATCGTGACCTTTAGAGGTACGGGGTAGTTTGGTAATAAAATCCATAACAATGCTATCCCATTTCTAAACAGGGATTTTCGGTTGCTCCAAGAGTCCCGAAGGACGCTGATGTTCAGCCTTTACCTTCGAGCAGGTAAGGTACTTAGATACATAGACACCAATGTCCCTCTTCATGCCAGGCCACCAATAAGTTGTACGTAGATCCTGGTACATCTTGTCGGCACCTGGATGGATAGAGTAACGGGATTTGTGAGCCTCAGTCAAAATGAGCTCGCGGAGATTATCGCGATCTGGCACCCAGATGTGATTGAGGTAGTATTGGAGTCCATCGGGTTTTGTTACCAATTGGTCAATACGGGCACCATGGACTTCCTCGATTATACTACGTTCGTTGGCTGATGAATACTGGGCTTCTTGGATACAAGCATGGAGGTCATTGGAGATACGGATAGACTTAACATGAGTTTTACGACTAAGAGCGTTGGCCACTACGTTCGCCTTGCCTGGATGACAGCGAATTTCGCAGTCATAGTCGTTAAGTAATTCCACCCAACGTCTCTGTCGCATGTTCAGCTCTTTTTGGTCAAAGATATGTTGAAGGCTCCTATGGTCGGTGAAGACCACACACTTTGTACCATATAGGCAGTGTCGCCAGATCTTTAATGCAAAAATGAATGCGCCAAGCTCCAGGTCGTGGGTAGTGTAGTTTTTCTCATGTACCTTAAGCTCACGAGAAGCATAAGCAATAACCTTTTCCCGTTGCATGAGCACACAGCCCAGCCCACGGTTCGAGGCATCACAATATACCACAAAATCATCGTTGCCATCAGGTAGAGTCAACACAGGGGCATTACACAAAAGATTCTTAAGGGTTTGGAAGGAGTTTTCTTGCTCGGGACCCCAAACAAAAGGCCTCTCCTTTTGGGTTAGCGTAGTGAGAGGAACAACGATTTTCGAAAAATCTACAATGAATCGGCGGTAATAGCCTGCCAATCCTAGGAAAGAATGAATCTCAGACACGGATTTAGGCGTACACCAATTCTTCACTGCCTCAATCTTCGAAGGATCAACATGAATACCCTGTCTACTAACAATATGACCAAGAAATTGCACTTCGTCGATCCAAAACTCACACTTAGAAAGTTTAGCATACAAACGTTCACCACATAACAGTTCAAGCATAAGACGTAGATGGCGAGCATGATCGGCTTTAGACTTCGAGTAAATGAGAATATCATCGATAAAGACTATCACAAAACGATCCAAATAGGGTTTACACACAGGGTTCATAAGATCCATGAACACTGCAGGTGCGTTGGTCAAGCCAAAAGGCATGACTACGAACTCGTAGTGCCTATATCGAGTACGGAATGCCGTTTTAGGAATATCATCTTCGAGGATACGTAGTTGATGATATCCAGAACGTAGGTCAATCTTTGAGAAACAGGAAGTGCCTTGTAGTTGATCAAACAGGTCATCAATATGGGGTAACGGATAACGATTCTTCACGGTAAGCTTATTAAGTTCTCGGTAATCGATACACATACGAAATGACCCATCCTTCTTCTTGACAAATAGGACAGGAGCACCCTATGAGGAGGTACTTGGACGAATAAAACCTTTGTCGAGCAATTCTTGTAGCTGACTGGATAACTCTTGCATCTCGGAAGGTGCAAGACGGTAAGGAGCCCTGGCGACAGGAGTCGCACCAGGTACGAGATCAATATGAAAATCAACAGATCTGGGAGGGGGAAGACCAGGAAGATCTTCAGGAAAGACATCAGTGAAGTCACACACCACTGGAACGTCGCTTATGTTCTTCCCCTTGCCTTTTTGTTCCACCACGTGGGCCAAGAATGCAGGGTTCTGCTTACGTAAGCTTCTGCTCGCTTGTGTGCATGACATCAATCTCAGTCCTTTCAAAGGTCGGTCTCCATAGATGTGTAGAAGATCACCAGACGGAAGGGGAAGACGGACAAGTTTTTCGTGGCACACGATTTCGGCATGATTCTTACGCAACCAATCCATGCCGATAATGACATCAAAACTACCCAACCGCATGGGTATAAGATCAATAGAGAATACGTGATTGTTAAGAATCAATGAACAATCATGCACGATAGAATTCACAAGAATCGACTTACCATTGGCGACCTCGACAGAGAACGACTCTAGTAACTTGGAGCGTGTACAATTTATCAAAGACTCAAATTCCACGGACACAAAGCTTTTATCGGCGCCAGTATCAAATAGAATCGAAGCATAAAGGTTATTAACAAGGAACATACCATTGACAACGTCATTGTCATTTTGATCCTGATTTGCGTTAAGGTTGAACGCCCGTCCACGAGCGGCTGGCTGCTGGTCCTGGTTCAGTTGAGGACACTGCTTATAGAGGTTGGTAGTATCTCCACACTTGTAGCATGCACGAACTGCATTGACTGGCCTTGGGTTCTGCAGAGGTGCTAGAGGGGCAGGTAGCGCTGCCTGAGCTGGGGCTTGCTGAGCTTGCGGTGCAGGGTTAGCTTGACGACAGTAGGGAGTCGTGTGGCCATAGCGATTACAGTTGGTGCACATGCGACAGGCAGAAGTAGCAGGATGATGGTAGTTGCAAGTTGCACACTTGGGATGCGGCCTAATGTATTGCTTCTTAGCTTCGGGAGCAGCAGGGTTAGCAGCAGCGGTAGTAGGAACAGGTTTAGCCACAGGGTTTGCAGCAGGAGTAATGGCATTACAACCCGAACCCTGAGTTTTCCGCTTCTTGTTCTTGCTGCCACTAGGCTGCTGAGTGACTTAATTAGCAGACTTTGAAGGGGCAGGGGTAGCAAACTGTTTATCACGCACGCGGTTGTTGTTCAAACTTGCTGCCAGACGATAGACTTCTTCGATAGTTTCTAACTGAGCTACTTCGATAGAATCACGCATTGCAGATGGTAGGCCGTTGATGTACTTGGTTATCATCCGCTTAGGAGTCAAAACCAAGTGAGGGACGATAAGACTTAGCTGCTTAAAACGAGTAGTATATGCCAGGTTGTCGTCACCAATTTGCTTCAGATGCCAAAATTCTTCTTCAAGCTTCAACTGTTCATGGGGAGGGCAGAACTCAAGCATCATTAGTTCACGCACCTCAGCCCATGGGAGAGCATAGGCTTCTTCATTTGAATGGATGTTTTTCTCATTTGACCACCACTCCAGTGCTCTGCCCTGAAACATTCCAGTCGCACTCCTAGTTTTCAAATGATCTGGGCACTCGCTGTTAATGAAGGTAACTTCGATGCTGTCGAACCACTCGAGCATAGCAGTCACCCCATCATTGCCCGTGAAAGACTTAGGGTTGCAAGAGATGAAATGTTTGTAGTTGAACTTAGCAGGCTTCTGCTTTTCAGCCTTGGAGTCCGCAGAGGACGGCGGAGTGTTTGATCCTTGAAGCTCGGTGAAGATCTTTGGCATGACGCGAGCAAACTGGTCAGCCATGAACGACATCATCTTTTTCTGAGACTTCTCTCTGGATCTTCTGAGAGCGTCAGATGTCCTACGAGCAGACATCTACAGATCCAACGAACGGGATCGTATGAGTCCAAATTATGAATTCCTCACAACATAGATTACTCACACGATAGACTTAAGAATCTAGATTGAACCATCTCCAAAATTCACATCCTTCACATGGCACGTTGTACGACGTTTGGTCAACATGCCAAAAACACTTATATATAGGAAGTACCAGCGGCGTATCCACCACGCTTCGGAGATGTCGCCTGGCCTCGTACTCGGTGTCATGCTACGTGTCACATTCATCACACATCGTCATCATTATCATCATACGTTCACATATGTTAATAGATTACCGTAGATTACTCATAGATCACTCAATTATATCACTTAGAATGCTCCGAATAAATAATCGTAGAATGCCCAGATAGATTAACACAAATCATCTCGTAACTGACATAGATTACATTGATAGATTATCATAGCTTGCTCAAGTAGGTAGTTTAACATAGACTAACCAAGTAAATGATCATAGATTAAACCAACAATTCAAGGTAGTTTAACATAGTTTAGCTCAAAATAGATCATCGCGATAGATTATTATAGAGTAGCACGAATAGATTAACCATAGATTGTGTAGACGTTCCATTGCTTATACAAATTTTCCATGGATTTCAGAGACGTTCCATAGATTCATGTACGTTCCACAACGGTCTGCAAACACTAAATCTGGCATGGCACTTGCTACGGAAGTTGGTAATATGCCGGAAGCACTTATATATAGGAAGTACCAGCTGCGTATCCACCATGCTTCAGACACACCACTTCTGTCCCGTACTTCCATGTCATTTTAGTGTTTCACACCACCACAACACATCATACCACAGACGATCAATGTTTACCACATAGATTAAACATAGAATAAAGCTTCGTAAATTTAGTTTGATCTGAGATTAAGAATTAACGTTTGAGATTGCGGACAACGTGCAGATCTTGTGTAAAGCATTTTAGAGATGAATAAAGATTAATGTTCAAAACCTTATGGATAAAACCACATTTATAAAATCAAGGTAACATAAAAATGAGATAGGCTTTTAAAACATAAGATTGTTCCGGGTAGAGGAACAACGACCAACCAAAGTGATTCGAACTCCTATTGAATTGAGGTAACGCGTCTTGACTTACTTAGACAAATACGTCATTGATGTTAGGCCTACGATATTCGTCCTTTTAGTCATTTCACGGACTCAATTGATTGGCAGTTACGAGGCTTTGGCGAGACATAAAATCATCAAGGAGTGGGACTAGTTATCAAGGTCTGAGTTTCATCTCTATCTTGACAACATCATACCCTAAGCGTTGTCGGCTTTCACCCGCAGATGAAATCAACCAAGAATAATATGGGGATTTCCCTCAAGGTTCGGATGTCACTCCTATCCTGTGGGCAAATCTCGTGCTAAAATAAACACTGTGTGACAGTGTTCTCATAGTATAAAGTGTATACTAGATCAGCCTTAGGAAAGGCATGTAAGTTTAATAGGAACAAGTGCTGCTAGGAAGCAGATACGGTAGAGTGCATAGTCTTAAACAATAAATAAGAATCAAGTTCCTAGAACTATAGACTAGGGCAAGTATTCCTACTCATCCTAATTCCCTATAGTTATGGCTCTGATACCAATCTGTCACACCCCAACCGATGGCGGAAACATCGGGGTGCGAGCACTAAGCGTTCAGATTGCTCATGAGAATTCCATAACACTATTGTTTCGATAAAGATTAATTGATTTCATGAAAATGTCTAACAAACGTCGTCATAAGTATCACATTACAAACCAAATCATAAATTGTTCAATTTGTTCAAAAGACTAATATTATCTAGGCGACGTTTCTAAGCATCTCCTAGCTGAATTCCATGCATTCCAAGCGTCCTATCAGCCTGCAACATGTATTAAAATATCAGTAGTATTGGCGAGTATACCAGTTTGGTAATTGCATAATAGGTTAAAATAACTCATATCCATAGTGTAAACAATAAAATAGTTTCAGCCGTGCTAGTGTCGTAATCCACGCAGTGATAGCCCAAGTATCCCGATGCTTTGTTGTTTACCCAAGACTCAAGGTAAACTAGAATCCTCTTAACAATACCACCCGAGAGTAATGGGGGAGGTTCATCTCCTATAGCGCTACTATTGTTAAGGCAGAACTACACACTCTGGATTAAACGTCACATAGCACAAAGAATCAAGAATCACAAGTTTCACATAGGATAGAGTATAAGTTTCCAAAGATTCAAGTTTAAGTTTCATAGAATACATGTTACACCCCAAAAGTTTAAAGTAAAAGGGGATCGAGTATACTCACAGTGATTGTTTAACAGTCACAACTGTTATTGGATCAAAGGGAGCTCTTTTGAGATTAGCCGGATTAGATTACAATAAGATAAGTGTCGGGCGAAGTATCGAGATAGAATAAGGTGTCTAACAGGTCACTGGGTCAGATGGTTGTCCGATCAGACGGTTGTCCGATTGGATGTCCAGTCGACCGGATAACGCATACAAGTAAGATAGCAGTGGCTGCCCGATCGGGTGACCATCCGATCGGGTTGCCACTTAGTGTTATTAGGGGAGGCTGTCCGATCGGATGGCTGTCCGATCGGCTAACCCCTAGGGATGAAAATGCTGTCCGATTGGATGGATGTCCGATCGGTTGGCCTTGTGTTTGAAGAAGGCTGTCCGATCGGACGGCTGTCTGATCGGACGGCTGTCCGATCGGCTGGCCTATTGTGGAGTAAGGCTGTCCGATCGGCTGGCAGTCCGATCGGCTGGCCTATTGTTTCTTTGTTCACCAATTTTCGTAAAATTGTTAAGTTTGGAATTTAATAGTGACGTCACGGCACGTATTGAGACAACAGTTACACATCATTTCACCGACATTCTGGTCGGTCGAGAATCATCCCAATCCGACCCGTTTGTCCGTTGGTGACGGTTTTATGCCGGAATCCATCCCGTGATCGTCTAAATCAGTGAGCAATCCGTTCTTAAACTAACTCTAGACCATTAATCAACTCTACAGTCCGTTCAGTCACATTTATCACCGAAGTAAATCAGAAATTTGAAGAAAAGGCGAAGAACCTAAGTTTTTATTATGAAAATACTTAGATTTAGCTTAGATTAGGTGATAATTACATGGAATCCCTTGGATCTCAGCTAGATCTTACCAAGAATGACCTCATATAGCAGTTTGTACAAACCATAGTGCTGATGTCATCCTTAAGATCTCAGATCTAAGAGATTTCATGGTGAAAAGTGTGATTTCAAAGGTGAATCACGTAGAGAATGATGTGTAGATCAAGGAAGTACATAGATTGAGCTTAAAACATACCGAAATCGATGAGAAAATGAAGGAATAGTGTGCGCGTGCGTCTGGTTCAGTCAGAGCTGTCACATCACTTGGAATGGTGATGTGACAGCCTAGTTATAGGTGATGGAGAGACGGAATGAAGGTGGTTCGGCTGGTGTGCCGTCCGATCGGCTGGCCATCCAATCGGCTGTTCATCCGATCGGCTGGTCATCCGATCGGTCGGCCACTCTGGCCAACTCATCCTTTCGCGTTCCGTTTCTGATTAGTTTTTCGCGTAAAGATAGGCGCCGTGTTGAGTATAGATTATGTAAGGTATTTTATTAACTAGATTACATCATAAGCACCGAAGTATCACAGTTTCGTAGATTCCGCCAGTGCCAAGGCTCCAGTCTCTCGTTTAACCAAGAATCAAGCTTCACGAGTCTAAGGGGTCAAGCACCAGTTTAAGTTTCAAGGGTCAAGAGTCAGCATTGCTCAAGAATCAAGTGTCTAAGTATCAAGAGTCCAAGTATCAAGTATCAACAATAAGAATCTAGCTTCCATAGTATAAAGAATCAGGTATCTAGTTTAATCATAGAGACTCAAGTGTCTAGATTAAGCATCAAGGGTCTAGTATCTGTATCAAGTCTCATAGTTTAAGTTTAAAGAATCAAGCATCTAGAATAAAGAATCAAGTATCATAGTGTCCAGCATCAATTATCAATTGGTTTCACAGCAAAACTTTCAAAGTATCAATATTACATAACCACAAGGACTAAGATCAACAATTTATAGGAGTTCAGGGACTGGTCCTGCCAAGTGTCTAAGGTTTAGGGACGCTGGGCGTTACAGCTAACCCAATGGTTCAAACAATTACAAATGGTTCACATAAATCAAATGGTTACAAATGGTTCTCATAAATCAAACGGTTACAAATGGTTCACATACATCAAATGGTTACAAATGGTTCACATACATCCAACGATTACAAATGGTTCAATACGTAAAACAATTGCGCTAGCATGTTAAGTATCACGACCCCCGACCCGGTTTGACCCGTTTCAGGAGCCGCGGGACAGAAATACTGCGGTATTTATTTAGTTGAGTTTAACAGCGGAAATTTTCATCAGGATCGTTTAAAGCTAAAATTTTCCCCGATTATTTTATTTCACAATTTGGGATAAAACCCCGATAATTTACAATAATATGATTTTACTATAAAATTGTTATTTTACAAAACTTATTTCTTTATTTTATAATGAGCCACTATCTTAAGCTTGAAATGCTTCCCAGCACTTTTTCCTGAATTACAGCAAATCACCTGAAACATGTTTGAAAAAGGTTTTGTCAGCGGGAAATACTGAGTGAATCATTCTATTTACTAAAATGACACATTTGTTATAATTTACAGTATTAAGAGCGATTACAATGTTTCTAATATCAAGCCAACTACCCACAGTACTTGTCACTCGACCCATTGGCCCATTCGTCCAATGGTGTCTGTGACTATGGTCATATCCCCCATTGGCTGCCCCAATGGTGACGATTATCAAGTAATGTATACAAAACCCCACATACCGGCTGTAATTTGGTGATTACAAAGACTTAATCCCCGTAATTATAACTTTGAAAATAAACATGATTTTGTAAATAGATTTGATAAAAAGAGAGAATGACTCACATTGCTGATTTAATACGGACAGAGTCTAGTCTATGATTTAACCTTGTTAACCTAATTTAAATAACAATGCACAAAAAACTGGGTTAGTAATCAATCCAGCAATTACGATAACTCACGAGATCAAATTTTCACAATGAATGTAAAAGTGCAATACTTCATCCATCGAATTAACGATGATCCGTCAAATTAATGACGAACGACAAAGTATAATACTTTATCCAGCGAATTAACGATGATCCGTCAAATTAATGACGAACGATAAAGTATAACCCTAATGTGGGCGACACTTAAACATTCATTGGATATATTGATCGTCGGAAAATGAATCGTAGCAGCGATTGTGCTAATACCCTGTTTTGCAGCAGAATTTCAAGACCCGTGTGTGTTTGTATAGTAATTCGAACGTAACTCAGTGTATATTATGAATTTTTACGTCGTTTCTGTGCCCAGATTCCAGTCCCAAACCCCACTATTTATAGGTAAAATTTTACCCTCAGGCGGCCCGCGTAAGAATAAGCTTAACCTGAGGCGGGCCGCGTGAGACCTATATTTTAGGTATAGGTTGCCACGGTTGGAACTAGCTTAGCTGAGTTGACAGTTTTCGATAATTCCTTGTTGCCAACGTTTAAAATGGATAATCGTCCATAGGGTTTAACCCCCCCTGAGTTTTAGGGGCCCTAATCCTGATTCTGAAAATTATGAAAATTTTAGGGTTTGTTCAGAATTACTTGGGTGTCTCAATTAGGGTTTCCTTTTGGACTAATTATTTTAATAATTATGACTTTTTATGAGAGTTGTTACATTCTCCCCACCTTAAGAAAAATCTCCTCCTCAAGATTTACTGGAATAATTGAGGATACTTTTTCTTCATTTCTGATTCCAGTTCCCAAGTATACTCAGCTCCTCTCTTTGAATCCCATGTAACTTTGACTAGAACTAGTCGTTTGTGTTTGAGAAACTTGATCTTTCGATCCTCAATTTGAAGAGGTCTCTCAACGAATTTCAAGTTTTCGTTTACCTCTATGTCTTGAAGAGGTACTACCAGAGATTCATCTGCTAAACATTTCTTTAGATTGGATACATGAAATACATCATGTACTCCAGATAAGTTTTCTGGTAATTGTAAACGATAAGCTACTGGTCCTATACGTTGGATCACTGGAAATGGTCCTACGTATCTTGGACTTAGCTTTCCTTTCTTACCGAATCTTACCACTCCTTTCCAAGGAGAAACTTTCAACAATACCTTGTCTCCAACTTGGAATTCTAACGGCTTGCTTCTATTGTCTGCATAACTCTTCTGGCGATCTCGAGCTGTCTTCAGTCTTTCTTTGATTTGAGTGATCTTATCAGTTGTTTCTTGCACAATCTCTGGACCAGACAATTGACTTTCTCCTATTTCTGCCCAACAAACTGGAGTTCTGCATTTTCTTCCATATAATGCTTCAAATGGAGCAGTATCAATGCTTGAGTGATAACTATTGTTATAGGAGAATTCAATTAATGGTAAGTGATCATCCCAACTTCCACCAAAGTCTATTACACATGCTCGGAGCATGTCTTCTAGAGTTTGGATCGTTCTTTCACTTTGCCCATCTGTTTGGGGATGATATGCAGTGCTCAAATTTAGTCGAGTTCCCATAGCTTGCTGGAAACTTTTCCAGAAATGGGAAGTAAAACGACTATCTCTATCCGAAACAATGGAGAGTGGAACTCCATGTAAGGATACAACTTCATCTACATACAATTTAGCCAGTCTTTCCATGCTAAAGGTTTCTTTCATTGGTAAGAAGTGAGCTGATTTGGTTAATCGATCCACAATTACCCAAATCGCATCATTACCTTTTCTGGTTTTGGGTAACTTAGTAACAAAATCCATTGTTATAAGTTCCCATTTCCACACTGGCATCTCTAACTGTTGTAGTAGACCTGAAGGTTTCTGATGTTCTACCTTAACTTGTGAACAAGTAAGACATTTAGAAACATATCCGGCTATATCCTTTTTCATTCCTATCCACCAAAAGTTCTTTCTTAAATCTTGGTACATTTTATTGTTTCCTGGGTGTATAGTGTACCTAGATTTATGGGCTTCTTCTAGAATCTTAGGTCTTAAGTCTCCCTGCTTAGGTACCCAAATTCTACTTTTGTGGAATCTCCAAATTCCATCAACTCCTTGTTCTAATTCCTTAATTCGTCCTTTCATTCCTTCAGCATCATCCTTGATTGCTGTAATTTGAACATTCTTCAATTGTTCCATTAAATCTATTTGTAGATTTAATCTGAGAGCACGAACCCGTCGTTGTTTCTCATAATACTTACGACTTAAGGCATCTGCAACTACATTCGCCTTTCCTTCGTGATACTGAATATCACAGTCGTAGTCACTTAGGATTTCCATCCATCTCCTTTGCCTCATGTTTAACTCTTTTTGCCCAAAGATATATCTTAAACTCTTATGATCTGTATAGATAGTAAACTTACTTCCGTACAGATAATGTCTCCAAATCTTAAGGGCAAAAATTACGGCTCCTAATTCTAAATCATGAGTCGTATAGTTTTCTTCGTGCTTTTTCAATTGCCTTGATGCATATGCAATTACCTTCTTGCGTTGCATAAGCACACATCCAAATCCTAATTTTGAAGCATCACAATATATTTCAAAATCTTCAGTTCCATCTGGTAAGGCTAAGATTGGTGCATGGGTTAATTTCTGTTTCAGAATTCTAAAAGCTTCTTCTTGTTTAGTTCCCCATTCAAACTTAGTGGCTTTACAGGTTAACTTAGTTAATGGTACGGCTATCTTAGAAAAATCCTTAATAAACCGTCTATAATACCCAGCTAAACCTATAAAACTTCTAATTTCCATTGCTGTTTGTGGAACCTTCCAATTGGTAATTGCCTCTATCTTAGCAGGATCTACATGAATACCTTCATGATTCACCATGTGTCCTAAGAATTGCACTTCCTTTAGCCAAAATTCACATTTCGAGAATTTGGCGTACAATTTTTCTCTTCTTAACAAAGTTAAGAGTGCATGAAGATGTTTACAATGCTCTGTCTGACTTTTGGAATAAATGAGTATATCGTCTATGAAGACAATTACAAATTTATCCAAGTACGGTTTACAGATCCTATTCATCATGTCCATAAATGCTGCAGGCGCATTTGTTAATCCGAAGGGCATGACTGTAAACTCGTAATGACCATACCTAGTTCTGAAAGCAGTTTTAGGTATGTCTTCTTCTTGTACCTTTAATTGATGATATCCGGAGCGTAAATCTATCTTAGAAAAATATCTAGCCCCCTGAAGTTGATCAAAAAGATCATCAATCCTAGGTAATGGATATCGATTCTTAATTGTAACCTTATTCAATTCTCTATAATCGATACACATTCTCATTGAACCATCCTTTTTCTTTACAAACAACACCGGCGCTCCCCAAGGGGATGAGCTAGGTTGTATGAATCCTTTACTTAGTAATTCATCTAATTGCTTTTTTAGTTCTAACATTTCTGTGGGTGCTAACCGATAAGGTGCCTTGGCTATCGGTATAGTTCCTGGAATTAGATGAATCCTAAATTCTACTTCCCTGTCTGGAGGTAATCCTGGTAAATCTTATGGAAATACTTCAGGATATTCTGAGACTACTGGTATCTCCTTAAGATCTTTTCCCTTAGTGCTAATGATTACTGAAATCATATACACTATTCCTTGTTTTCGTTCATAATTAGCGACTTTCATTACTGATATGAACTTCATGGGCTTACGTGGTTTATCTCCTGTAATCCTAATCATTTCTCCGGTAGGTGATTGAATTTCTATGGAATTCTGATCACAAAGGATTCTAGCATGGTTGGCTATTAACCAATTCATTCCTAATACAACATCAAATTCAGCTAAATTCATTGGCAATAGTTTTGCAGAGAATTTATGTCCTAGAAGTTCTATGTTTCCTTCTTGCAAAACTTTATCTATTTTAACTGAATTTCCGTCTGCTGTTTCAACTGTAAAAATCTGCCTAATATTGGTTAAAGGTAACTTAAGAGCTTGACAGAATGAAGTATTTATAAAACTTTGGTTTGCACCAGAGTCAAATAATACTTTTGCGTACACGTTGTGAACTAAGAACGTACCCGCTATCACATCCGGAATGAGTTCTGCTTCTTGAGTGGTCAGTTGAAATGCCCTGGCATTCTTCTTTGTAGTTCCTTCGGTTGTCTTGGGTTTGTTATCTACTGGCTTGATCAATTTAGGACATTCTGTTTTATAATGCCCTGCTTCTCCACAGTTAAAACAGATTACTGTTTTCTTTTTGCAGTTTTCTTCCCGATGTCATATACCCTTGCAAAAATTGCAAGTGATATCGCATCTTCCATAATGTTTCTTTTTGCATTTCCTACAGAATGACGGAGTTGGAGCTTGCCCTGTTCCTTTTCTCTTGAAGCTGTTATTATTACCCACACGAAATCCTTGGGTAATTTTCTGAGCTAATGCCTTTTTCCTATCTTCATCTCTTGTGCGCACTAGTTCATCGGTTAGAGTATTAGCTAATTCTACCGCATCGTCAATAGTGCGAGGTCTCGCAGCTTTAACAATATTGCGGATTTCGCTAATTAGCCCCCAAATATAGCGAGAAATGAGTACCGGTTCTGGCGAAGCCAGTGTTGGTACCACTCTTGCATATTCAAAGAATGTCGAGGTATACCCACGACAATCCACACTCATCATCCGATGATTTAGAAACTTATTCGCCATCTGTTCCTTTTCATACTCATGACAAAATTTTCTTTCTACCAAACCCTTAAATTCTTCCCAAGTCATAGCATAAGCTATTACTCTTCCTTTTGATTGTAACACAGTATTCCACCATTCAAGTGCTCCTTCTTTGAACAGATTGGATGAGTACATGACCTGATCCTCTTTACCACATTTACTTATTGCAATGACTGCTTCGATTTTCTCTAACCAACGCAGTGATGCAGTTGCTCCTTCATTGCCTGCAAATTCAGTGGGTTTACAAGCAAGGAATTCTTTGAAAGTGCAACCAGGCGTTGCAGTTTTCATTTTCTTGGGTAATAGAGCTTGATGTGGTTCCTTATTATGATTAATATGATTATTGCCTCCATTTACACTATTACTGGAGTTATATTCAGTAATCTGTTTACTAGGAACAATTTGTTGCGGTTCGGGTGGATTTTTGATAGCAGCAACGAATGCTGGAATAGCATTGGCTATCCCTTGAGCAACAATATTTTCGATATATTGCCGAGTCATATATTGATCTCTTGAATGTTTTTCAGACTGATTAACTTCATTTATAGGTTCATTACCACTGTTTGCCATCTGATAATGTATATATATATATAAATTTTATTAGTATCTGATAAATAACAATTATATACAAATAATCAGAAAAATTTTATAACACAGATATAGTCAAAACAATCGATTTCTCGATTTCATTTTATATCTAGTATAGTATGCATCGTTACACACCAATATCATACAGAGTTTTATTTGTTATTTACAGGCTAACATTATTATTACTATTATACAAACACTGTTTTACCATCCTACTATCTTTCGTCACTTGCTGTTCTAAAAACGCAGTTCCCTCTCATCGTACTTCCAGGCAATCTGTCCCCCTATTTCCCTGATTCTAGTTCCAGCATCGAACAACTCTTCGCCAAAGTGGCGAAGTTCAGCCATGTTTTCATTACTCATGGGTGGATTAGGTAGGGGTTCTGGATCGAATTGTGGAAGAAAAGAGTAAGGATCGTTGACAATATTTTGGAATTGCCAATCGTTCGTCCACCATTCATCCATTCCTATGGGTTGAGAGTGGACTATTGGGTCTGGAATTGCTGGTTCCCAATTCATAGGGAGTTGGTTTTCAAGAGAATAATTAAAAATATTATTATTATTATTATTATTGACAGGCTGAATTGTTTCACAGCTTGCCAATAAGAAATCTATTTCATCTTGAAAAGTCCTTTCCTGGATTGGATTGGAGCTCTCTCCGATTTCTATCTGAGTTGGTCTAGAGCCTTGCCCAATTTCCATTACTATCTCTTTAGTAACCTCCTCCATTTGTATTCCTATCTCCTTAACCTCCTCTTTGTCTTCAGTTTCCATTTCCTGTGGTTTGGAACTTTCTCCGGTTATAATTTCTTTTCCCTTTTTCAAAGGATTTTTTATTTTGGGAAGTTTTGGAGCTGGCTTTTTCTTACGTATCTTCCTCCATCCTACATAACTTCTTTTCTTTTGTTTTGGCTTTTTCAAGGGTGGAGCCTTGAATTCTACTGGTTGTTCTATATCGGGAAAGTAGCTAATATATTCTTTGGAAGCTTCGATATTCACTGGGTAAAGATTTAGGTTCTGAAAAGCTTCAGATATCCCACTCATGCTGATGTAGCATATATGCAAAATGCATAAAATACTAAGTTAAAATTTATAAATAACCGTGTAATTTATTACAAAGATAACTGGAAAACATACTTAGGTTTTGAAATTTTATTTATCACACAGGGTTTCTAGATTGTGAGGGTAGGGTGCTAAACTTTAAAATATCTAAAGATTTATATTTTCTGCTACTGTGGCTAGCATATATAAATTTGCCCATTTCTCATCTAGCTTATCTTCCCAAGGTGATTTATCAATTAATTCCTGAGTTTCCCGTTTAATCTTCTTTTCTCGGATTTTCTCTTTACTTTTCTTAATAATCATCTCCCTCCTTTTAGGAGAAAGTGATTCCTCGTATTGTGCCTTTCGCACAAATATTCCTTCTTCAGGAATTTCAGCCTGATTCGAGGATTTGGTTCGGGATGAACTTCCCTTCTCATTGGATGATCTATCTAATTTAAGATAGATACTTGACAGCTTTTGCTTACCCATACTGTAACTAACAAATAATCAGTTAATAATACACAAAATCACATAATAGTAATCAGGAAAAATTAAGTATTTCCAAATACTTAATTAGCTTAACTCAGTGGCTCTGATACCACCTTTTTCTGTCACGACCCCTGACCCGGTTTGACCCGTTTCAGGAGCCGCGGGATAGAAATACTGCGGTATTTATTTAGTTGAGTTTAACAGCGGAAATTTTCATCAGGATCGTTTAAAGCTAAAATATTCCCCGATTATTTTATTTCACAATTTGGGATAAAACCCCGATAATTTACAATAATATGATTTTACTATAAAATTGTTATTTTACAAAACTTATTTCTTTATTTTATAATGAGCCACTATCTTAAGCTTGAAATGCTTCCCAGCACTTTTTCCTGAATTACAGCAAATCACCTGAAACATGTTTGAAAAAGGTTTTGTCAGCGGGAAATACTGAGTGAATCATTCTATTTACTAAAAGGACACATTTGTTATAATTTACAGTATTAAGAGCGATTACACTGTTTCTGATATCAAGCCAACTACCCACAGTACTTGTCACTCGACCCATTGGCCCATTCGTCCAATGGTGTCTGTGACTATGGTCATATCCCCCATTGGCTGCCCCAATGGTGACGATTATCAAGTAATGTATACAAAACCCCACATACCGGCTGTAATTTGGTGATTACAAAGACTTAATCCCCGTAATTATAACTTTGAAAATAAACATGATTTTGTAAATAGATTTGATAAAAAGAGAGAATGACTCACATTGCTGATTTAAAACGGACAGAGTCTAGTCTATGATTTAACTTTGTTAACCTAATTTAAATAACAATGCACACAAAACTGGGTTAGTAATCAATCCAGCAATTACGATAACTCACGAGATCAAATTTTCACAATGAATGTAAAAGTGCAATACTTCATCCATCGAATTAACGATGATCCGTCAAATTAATGATGAACGACAAAGTATAATACTTTATCCATCGAATTAACGAAGATCCGTCAAATTAATGACGAACGATAAAGTATAACCCTAATGTGGGCGGCACTTAAACATTCATTGGATATATTGATCGTTGGAAAATGAATCGTAGCAGCGATTGTGCTAATACCCTGTTTTGCAGCAGAATTTCAAGACCCGTGTGTGTTTGTATAGTAATTCGAACGTAACTCAGTGTATATTATGAATTTTTACGTCGTTTCTGTGCCCAGATTCCAGTCCCAAACCCCACTATTTATAGGTAAAATTTTACCCTCAGGCGGCCCGCGTAAGAATAAGCTTAACCTGAGGCGGGCCGCGTGAGACCTATATTTTAGGTATAGGTTGCCACGGTTGGCACTAGCTTAACTGAGTTGACAGTTTTCGATAATTCCTTGTTGCCAATGTTTAAAATGGATAATCGTCCATAGGGTTTAACCCCCCCTGAGTTTTAGGGGCCCTAATCCTGATTCTGAAAATTATGAAAATTTTTGGGTTTGTTCAGAATTACTTGGGTGTCTCAATTAGGGTTTCCTTTTGGACTAATTGTTTTAATAATTATGACTTTTTATGAGAGTTGTTACATTAAGTGAACATACATAGCAAAACATAATGAAATCATGTACACATAGCAAGTATATGATATGAAAACATGGAAAACACGAAAGTAACAAGTAGGCACATGGTGTTCCACCCCAAAACAGTTTGAAAATAGTAAAAGAGGGGGGGGGGGGCTATGTACTCACTTGAGGGTGCTTAGAAGTCTTGAATAACAACCAAGCAAAGCTAGAGGGATCACAGAACCAGACAGCACCTAATATAGGTAACTATGCAAATAAACCGGACCTAAATCGAAAGATCGGATAGGATGAGGTTTCGTAAACCAAATGAGTATTGGAACTCATATGACATGGTTTAACAAAGCCTACATACTAAAACGAAACCTAACCTAAGTGCTTACGACCCATTACAACTCGTTAAGGTAGCTTACGCCACTTTAACGCGTCGTTCGCGTAAAACGCAACCGGATCGCCTAACTAGTCCTATGACAAGTATTATATGCCTTAACATGTCTAATAATGTTACCTAATCAGTTTAGATGTGAAAATTTAGGTTTCATATGCTTAAAATGAGTTTATGCGTAAAAAGGGCATTTTGGTCATTTTCCTAAGGCATATAAACTACCTATCATACAACTACTTAAACGAAGTGACCATAAGGTATAACCTCGGAAGGTTATTCCCTATACAACTATGGTCACTAAGTATGTTTGGTCGGATCCTAATGATCGACCAAACGGGTCTAGTTCGAAAGTCTAAGCGGTTGTTTAGACCGCTTGACTTACGACTCTACATAAGCACTAAACCTAAAGTGACGAGCTAAACATGTTAAAACATGTTTAACGAAGTTAGAAAACAGGTTTGATATCAAAACAAACGGTTTTGATACCCAAGAGTAGTTTGGTTACAAAATACGCATGAATACGCATTTTGGCCGAAACTACGACTCGTCACTACACCTAATCAACGTGGTAATCAGTAGGTATAGTCACTTGGGACTATAAGCATCGTGATTACGCTCACGTTGCAAAGTTCAAACGAACTTCGTGTTGACCATAAACTGGTCAATGCAGAAAGTCAAACAAAGTTTGACTTTCATGCTATAAACGCGAAAAAGAACGAAAGAATACTTACAAAAGGTCCAAGAATGGAAGTTTGATCCAATTATTCTCAGGTATGGAGTGTTAGAACCCCAACTTAGAGAACAAATCAGATCAAGGTGTGAAGAATGGAATGAGTAGAGATGGGTATTTATAGAAAACCAAGAACCGTTAGGATCGTTCATCGAAAAACGAGCTTGAATCTTGGCCTTACACTTGGGCCCAAGGTATTAGAATACAATGGGATGCTAAAAACCATCAATTTTCAGCCCAAGGTATTGAGAATTTTGCATTAAAACCCCTGAAATATGACCAGAATGCTAAAAATGAAGTTTTTGTCTGATGAGCTCTCACCGGCCGCGTAAGAATTGATCAAGCCTTACGCCCCAGGCCTAGCAAACTTTGGCAGAAATGTCAAAACATGTCCCTTCACTTGAAAAACATGCATTTTGATACATTTTTGGCACGTTTAAGCCCCGATAAACTCATTTCAAGGCTCTAAAATGAAGTTAAAGTATAGGGAACTTAAAATATGCTCAAAATTATCTCGGATGTCGGTTCGTTTGGTCGTACGGTTGCGTTGTTCGGTTAATTACGACGGAAGTCGTAACGAACGCAAAAACGATCCAAATTAAGGGACGAATGAAATTTTATCATGCCAATCACTAAAATAAAATATTTTAATGATTACATAAATTTTTGAGAGTCCGGATATATTCAGAACGTAAGATATGCGCGAAAATGCAAACTTGTGCACTTTTTGACGCTTTTAGTCCCTATTGATCAAGAAAGTTTATTTTTGCGCACCAAACACCTCAAAGCTTATTTCTAAGCTATGTAAAGGATATTTAGGGCATATTTAACTTATGATCAAGTTCCGGAATGTTCGTTACAGTAGGAATCGGCATACTTTCGCAGTTTGTTGAAATTAGTCCCTGTAAGCGAAGAAACTTGATTTTGCCATACCAAAGCCTTCAAAACTTATTTCTAAGTTATGTAAAGGTTATTTAAGGTATGTTAAGCTTATTTCACTATTCCAGAGTGTTTGTTGCATTAAACTGGTTATATTTACGCATCAGATCGCATATAACCTTCTAGAAAGCGATTTAAAGCTCGAAATCGAACAAGAATTGATATGTGCAAACAATACACATATTTATACAAATCCCAAGTATAAAATACAATATTTCATTGGTTTGATATTTGTTTAATGGTTGAAGAGGCACAGGTGTCACACCTGGGGCTTAGCTTTCCCCTTTTGATGAATCTAACCACTCCTTTCCATGGAGAAACCTTTAATAACACTTTATCTCCTACTTGGAATTCCAAAGGTTTTCGCCTGTTATCAGCATAACTCTTTTGTCGATCATGTGCTGCTTTTAGTCTTTCCTTGACTTGAATAATCTTGTATGTTGTTTCTTGTACTATTTCTGGTCCAGTCAGTTGCTTTTCTCTGATTTCCGCCCAACAGACTGGAGTTCGACACTTTCGTCCATAAAGTGCTTCAAATGGTGCAGCATTGATACTGGTATGATAGCGGTTATTGTAGGAAAATTCTATTAATGGTAAATGATCGTCCCAATTTCCTCCGAAATCAATTACACAACCTCTAAGCATATCTTCCAATGTCTGAATTGTCCTTTCGCGTTGTCCATCTGTTTGAGGATGATATGCTGTGCTTAGATGTAACTTGGCTCCCATTGCTTTTTGGAAACTAGTCCAAAAATGAGAAGTAAAACGGCTATCTGTATCAGACACAATAATTAAAGGAATTCCATGTAATGAAACTATTTCATTTACATATAATTTGGCTAACTGATCCAAACTGAAAGTTTCCTTCATTGGTAAGAAATGAGCAGACTTGGTTAATCTCTCTACAATCACCCAGATTGTATCATTACCTTTTTGTGTCTTAGGTAATTTGGTAACAAAGTCCATTGTTATCAATTCCCATTTACATATTGGCATTTCTAATTGCTGCAATAAACCTAAGGGTTTCTGATGTTCAGCTTTAACCTATGAATAGGTTAAACACTTGGCAACATAGGCTACTATATCGGTTTTCATTCCTATCCACCAGAAATTCTTTCTTAAGTCTTTATACATTTTATCACTTCCAGGATGTATCGTATACTTAGACTTATGGGCTTCTTCTAATATTTGGTGGCGTAGGTTTCCTCGTTTAGGTATCCAAATTCTTTTCTTATGAAATCTCCAAATTCCATCTGTTCCCTGTTCTAATTCCTTAACCATTCCCTTTAATTTTTCAGTATCGTCCTTGATTACTGATTCATGTACTTTTCTAATTTGTTCATTTAAATCTACCCGCAAAATTAATTTAAGAGAACGTACTCTTCTTGGCTTTTCATGATACTTTCGACTTAAAGCATCAGCTACTACATTAGCTTTTCCTGCATGATATTGGATATTACAATCATAATCACTAAGAATTTCCATTCAGCGTCTCTGTCCCATATTTAACTCATTTTTCCCGAAAACATATCTTAAACTCTTATGATCGGTGAAAATGGTAAACTTACTGCCATAAAGATAGTGTCTCCAAATTTTAAGGGAAAAAATTATAGCTCCTAACTCTAGATCATGGGTTGTATAATTCTCTTCATGATTCTTAAGTTGTCTAGACAAGTAGGCTATATCCTTTTGACGTTGCATCAACACACATCCATAACCTAACTTAGATGCATCACAATAGACTACAAAGTCTTCAGTTCCTTCTGGTAACACTAGTATGGGTGTGTTGGTTAACCTTTGCTTAAGAATCCTAAAGGCTTCCTCCTATTTTGGTCCCCATTCAAACTTAACTAATTTGCAGGTCAGTTTTGTTAATGGAATGGCTATTCTAGAAAAATCTCGGATAAACCGTCTATAATAACCTGCCAGTCCAAGAAAACTTCTCACCTCTGTTGGTGATTCAGGGACTTTCCATTTAGTAATTGCCTCGACTTTTGTGGGATCCACATGAATTCCTTTATTATTGACTAAATGTCCAAGGAATTGTACTTCTTGTAACCAAAATTCGCATTTCAAAAATTTTGCATAAAGCTTTTCTTTTCTTAATAATGTAATGAGTGTATGCAAATGCGCTGCATGCTCATCTTAACTCTTAGAATAAATGAGAATATCATCTATAAATACAATTTTGAATTTATCCAGATATGGCTTACATATTCTGTTCATCATGTCCATAAATGCTGCTGGGGCATTGGTTAAACCAAATGGCATGACTGTAAATTCATAATGGCCATACCTTGTTCTGAAGGTAGTTTTAGGAATGTCCTCTTCCCGTACTTTCAACTGATGATATCCTGAACGTATGAAACCTTTCTCCAGAAGTTCATCCAACTGTTTCTTTAATTCTTGCATTTCTGCTGGTGCCAAACGGTAAGGTGCCTTGGCAATCGGTGCTGTCCCTAGTAGTAGGTGAATTCTGAATTCAACCTCTCTATCTGGCGGTAGTCCGGGTAGCTCTTCTAAGAAAACATCTGAGAACTGAGACACTACGGGAATATCTTTCAATTGTTTTCCTTTAGTGTTAATGATTATAGAAATCATATACACTAGCGATCCCTTCCTTGCATAACTTGCTGTTTTCATCACAGAGATGAATTTTGTAGATCTAGTTGGCTTATCTCCTTTAATTGTGATCTTTACACCCTTTGTTGAATATACTTGTATTGACTTTTGATCTCATAAAATGTTGGCTTTATTGGTTACTAACCAATCCATTCCTAATATAATATCAAATCCAGCCAGATTCATTGGGTAAAGGTTAGCAATAAAATTATGGTTTAAAATTTATATTCTTGCTTCCTGCAAGATTTCAGTGATCTTAATGGATTCTCCATTTTCCGTTTCTACCAGACATTCTTGTTGAAGTTTAGTTAATGGTTGATTGAGAAGTTTGCAGAATGAAGTATTAATAAAACTTTGGTTCACACCAGAGTCAAATAATACTTTAGCAAAAACATCATTAACTAAAAACGTACTGGCAATCACATCCGGAATCATCTTGGCTTCTTCAGTTGTCAAAACAAATGCTCTAGCATTCTTAGTAGTCTTGTTGTTCATGGCTGGAGCTAGTTTCAGACAGTTTGGTTTGATATGCCCCTTTTCTCCACAAATGAAGCATATTCCATTGCTGGGTTTCTTCCTGCATTCTTCTTCTTTGTGTCCAGGTATTTTGCAGAAGTTGCAATATATGGAACATTTCCCTGAATGCTTCGTCTTGCAGGACCTACAGTAAGGTGCAGAAGTAGAACCTATATTTTTCCCACGGTTGGAATTGCCATAGCGAAATTCCTGGGTAAGTTTTTGGAATAGGTTCTTCCTCTGGTTTTCTTCTTGCGTACGTACCAATTCATCAGTCTAGGTATTGGCTAGTTCTACAACTTCTTCTATAGTTCGTGGTCTAGCTGCCTTGACTACATGTTTAATCTCACTAATTAATCCCCAGATGTAACGGGAGATTAATAATGGTTTTGGTGAGGCTAGGGTTGACACTATCCTAGCATATTCGAAGAATACAGTAGTGTAACCCTTGCAGTCTACTCCAGTCATTCTAAGGTTTAAAAACTTATTAGCTATTTGTTCTTTTTCATTGGGAGGACAAAATTTTCTTCAACCATGTTCTTAAACTAAGTCCACTCCATATTATAGACTCTGTCACTTCCCCTAGACTGGAGAATAGTGTTCCACCATTCTAAGGCTGCATTCTTAAAAAGATTGGAAGCAAACATAATCTTATCTTCTTCTGCACATTTGCTTATTTTTAAGACTGTCTTAGTCTTTTTTATCCAACGTAGAGCTACAATGGCTCCTTCATTGCCAGAGAATTCTATTGGTTTGCAAGACCAGAATTCTTTGTAAGAATAACCATAAGATATGGTTCTTCTTCTTTTTGGAATAGGCAATTGAAGTAATAGTCCATTGTTTATGCTGTGTCCGGGCTCAGTAGGTGGTCGTTTACTTCCACTGTTAGTTTTATTATTTTCTGCTTCTTTAACAGTTTTGATAATATATGGCATAGCGTCTATAATCACTTGTGCCACTATATGTTGGATGGCACTGTTATCTATTTGGTTTCCATTATTATCGTTATTCTGGTTTTCCTGATTCACTTCGTTGTCCATCTGAATTATAAACATTTTTCCAGGTGTTAATATCACAGAACAAGATTTAATGTCAACAATTACACAAACAAACACATTGGTCAAAACCGTCGAGCATTGCGACATGTACTCTATTTCATATATATATGCATCTATTTCAAGCTACAACTGGAATTTAAAATACATTACTAGTTATGCATCAGTAGGTATTAGATCATCTATTTTAGAAATTTTTTTAACTACACGCATTTATATATATTTATATTATTATCATTATTATGACTAGGGGTTCATCCAGTATTGCATATTTCGCTCGTCGTATTTCCATACGAGTTTTTCCCCTATTTGCCTTATTCTCTCTCCTTCATCCACTAACTCCTCACCAAAGGTGCGGAGTTCCTACACATTTTCGACACTCATGGGTGGTGGTGGTGCGGGTATTGGGTTAGGGTACTGGGGTATCGGTTCTCCATATGGGTATGGGTTTTCTAGTTTTTCCCCAACATTGTCACACCCCCAAAATCCACCTGCGGAGTACTACCGCTTGGAGGCGTGACTGACCAGGATCCAGCCACCAATCATATTGAACAGGCATATAAGTAGTTATAAAAATCCAACCAATACAATTGGTGTTCAAACAAAACATAGTTAAGTTGCAAGCGGAAGCATAAGTCTTAAAAACAAAACATAAGTTTAATTGTTCCAAAGTTTAACATGACACTCAGTCGTCCAAGTCCCACAACGATCCTCCTCCATGCAAGCTCCAGCTAAGAACCTAAGGACCTGCAAAGCATGTAGTAACGAGTCAACAACAAGTTGAGTGAGTTCACGGTTGGGTGTTCGTTTTAAGTAGTTTCGAAAATAGTTTCCTTTAGCTGGCATCCTGCCGTGGGGGTTACCCCATAGTTAAAAACGTGACTTGTTTATTCCCGGTTACTCTGGCAATCCAGCCGTGGGGGCTACCCCGTGTTAGTTATCTGGCATTTCGGCCATGGGGGCTACCCCATGTATACACTAGACTCGTTACCATATCGACTGCTGACTGTAGTCATGTTTATGTGCCCTGAAACTGTCAATGTCTATCATCATTGACGTGCCCCAGATCCATTAGTTCACGCCCGTCCTCTGCGGCACGGTGTGAGGTTTGTCAGACCTAAATAGCGCTATCTAACTAATGACCCGCTCACCATTGGCCCGACGATTAAGTCGATATAAAAATGAGGGACTTCGTGATAGAGTTTTGGTCTAGTACGAGTTATCTGTCCGTGAGGACGAGGAATTACATTCCTGAACCATTGCTGTCCTACCCAAGGAGGACGAGGAACCCATGTTCCTTAACCCCAATTCCCGACCCAGGGAATCCCATGCTTTGTAGAGGGTGTGAACTCACCTTGGTTTGCTCGGTAGATACACAGAAAAGTCAAACAATCAATATTGTGGTCAACCGCGTCCTAACATAGTTGTATCATACAAGTCAGATTCGTATCCAAGTTGTGCACGTATGTTCTCCACGTATTGTACTCAAGTAATAATCATGGCATACATGTATAAACATGGCAGTTTGCAAATAATGCCTACGGGTTGAACAGTAGTATATAAATAAACAAAGCCCAAGGTCCGGCCCATCAACTAAGCCCGTAATACAGTAAGTCTGATTCGGTGTATGTGTACGTGGTCCCGAGTCGAGACTAGAGATCTCGAGTCGAGACTGTGCGGTTTCGAGTCATTCATGCATTAGTCGAGACAGGCGGTCTCGAGTCGCAACCGGACTCGCAATCATGGTCTCGGTTCATGCTGTTTTGGTCTCGAGTCGCAACCGGACTCGTAACTGAGATTTCGAGTTGTGCTGTTTTGGTCTCGAGTCGCAACCAGGCGTTTGCGAATCGCAACCTGTGTCGCAATCGGGGATCTCGACTCGTCATGTGGTGGTCTCGAGTCGCAACCGAAGGTGTCGACTAGACATCTGCTGATTCTGTCCTTGTACTTAGCCAATGAGGTTTTGATTTCATGCAACAGTTATGTACTATCCACTAAACATGTTTTCTTGTCTAGTAATTTACCAAAATGGATCAAACATACCAATTTCAAATGTTCAAGCCACATTCATATCATGTTCATCATGTTCTTCATATGTTCATCATGTTCATCATAATATCCAATAGTTCATCATGTTCATAACTTGAAACAACAATCAAAACATTCAACAACTAATCCGATTTCCACATATAAGCAGCCATTTAACAAGCATTTGATTTGTAACATAAGGGTATGCAATCCGATTTCATGAACATTAACAACTAATGGTTTAGACCACATTTAAACACAAGATATCATTAACCCATCATACAATATGTCCGAAATCAAGTCATGTTATCTTATTAATCATTATCATGCATAAACTTAACAAATAAACATATTATCACATAATCTTCATCATACACCATCATCAAACCGAAACAAACTCATAACATGCATCATTAACCTATAACATCACACATCAACACCTTAAATCATGAAAATACATGTGTTTGCAATAGAATTACTAACCGGTTCAAGTATGGGTTTAAAAGTGGGTGTGTACGAGTTGATCCGAAAGTTCCTTAGTGGTCACCGATTTGAATCCGAGAATGAAGGAAAGAAATGTTGTGGCTTAGAGTTTTAGTGAGGGAGAATGGAGAGTGTGTGTGTTAGAAGAGTATGTGTGTTGTTTGTCCAAAAATGACAAGTGTGGCTATCATGAGGATTATATATTCGTTCTAAGTAGTGCACCCTAATGGGCTTCGGACGAGGTGCACGGCCCAACCGGCCCATATGACACACTGTTCACTCGAGACCGCATGGTCTCGAGTCGGGTCCTTGTTGTTTCGGTTCATATACATACTCGCATACATACAATCACAAACATAATCATATAAGTTCACATATATATCATTCATTAAATCATCAAATTAGTTAGTCACTTAGCGTTCAAGCGTACAACGAAAGGTTCTAAATTTTGAGTTGTCACATCATCCCCAAGTTGAAAGAAATTTCGTCCCGAAATTTGGTAGGCACTCACTGAGGAAGCTAGTTAAGTTGTATGGTTTTCCTGGTTTTCCTGGGGTGTCACATCCACCCCCCGTTGATCTGGAATTTCGTCCCGAAATTCCGTAGCTTCGGCCTCAGTAGTGGGTGTACTGTTTGCGAACAGTTGGGGATACTTTTGTTTCATCTGATTTTCGCGCTCCCAGGTGAACTCTGGGCCGCGACGTGAGTTCCAACGAACTCGAACGAGAGGTATTCTGGTGCTCTTGAGGACCTTAACATCCCGGTCCGTGATTTCGACTGGTTCCTCGACGAATCGTAACTGTTCGTCGATAGTGAGTTCCTTCAGAGGAACTACGTGGGTCTCATCTGACGGACATTTCTTCAGATTCGACACGTGAAAAACGTTGTGAACTGCACCGAGTTCCGCTGGTAAGTTGAGTCTGTAGGCCACCCTGCCTATTTTCTCAATGACTTCGAAAGGTCCAACATATCGTGGGTTGAGTTTGCCGCGTTTACCAAAACGAACCACACCCTTCCAGGGTGAAACTTTGAGTAGTACCCGCTCCCCAACCTGGAGCTCAAGCGGTTTCCTGCCCATGTCGGCGTAAACTTTCTGACGTTCGCGAGCTGCCGTCATGCGTTTTCGTATTTGAGCAATTTTTTCGGTCGTGTCTACCACATATTCTGGACCAGTGATCTGACTATCTCCCACCTCTGCCCAGCAAAGAGGTGACCGGCATTTACGTCCGTACAATGCCTCAAATGGAGCAGCTTTAATGCTGGTGTGGTAGCTGTTATTGTACGAGAATTCCACAAGTGGCAGATGCTTTTCCCAGCGGTTGCCAAAGTCAATTACACATGCATGAAGCATGTCCTCTAAGGTTTGAATGGTGCGCTCGGACTGCCCGTCCGTCTGAGGGTGGTACGCTGTGCTCATGTCTAATCGTGAGCCAAAGGATTTGTGCATTGCTTGCCACAGTTCTGAAGTAAAACGCGCATCTCGATCCGAGATAATAGAGGTGGGCACCCCGTGCCTCGAGACAACTTCCTTGAGGTATATTTCTGCAAGAGTGGAGAATTTATCCGTTTCCTTGATAGCCAGGAAGTGTGCAGATTTTGTGAGTCGATCCACGATCACCCAAATAGTATCGTTCCCGCGCTGGGATCTAGGCAGGCCAGTGACAAAATCCATGGAAATTTGCTCCCATTTCCATTGAGGTATCTCTGGTTGTTGGAGTAGGCCTGAGGGTTTCTGGTATTCAGACTTGACTCTCGCACAAGTCAAACACTTACTGACGTAGGTCGCTATGTGGGCCTTCATGCTAGGCCACCAGTACGTAGTTTTGATGTCGTGGTACATTTTATCCGATCCAGGATGTACCGAGTAGCGAGACTTGTGTGCTTCGTCCATCACAAGCTCTCGTAGGTTGCCGTAGAGTGGGACCCAAACGCGTCCCGTCACGTAGTAAGCACCGTCTTCCTTCTGTTCTAATCGTTGTCTTGATCCGCGTAGGGCTTCAGCCCTGACGTTTTCTGGTTTCAGTGCTTCTATCTGAGCAGCTCGTATCTGGGAGGGAAGACTAGAATGGATCGTGAGTTGTAAAGCTCGCACGCGCTTAGGCGCAGTGTCCTTTCGACTAAGGGCGTCAGCCACAACATTGGCTTTGCCCGGGTGATATCTGATTGAGCACTCGTAGTCATTCAGTAGTTCGACCCATCGTCGTTGCCGCATATTCAGTTCTTTCTACTTGAAGATATGCTCGAGGCTCCTGTGGTCGGTGTAGATGGCGCACTTGGTACCATACAGGTAATGCCGCCATAATTTAAGTGCAAAAACAACAGCTCCCAGCTCTAAATCGTGCGTAGTGTAGTTCTTTTCATGAACTTTGAGTTGGCGTGAAGCGTAGGCTATAACTTTATCTCGTTGCATCAACACGCAACCAAGACCCTGAATTAATGCGTCGCAGTAGACCACAAAATCGTCTGTGCCTTCTGGCAAGGAAAGGATAGGTGCGCTACAAAGTCTATCCTTTAGGTGCTGAAATGCCAACTCCTGTGCGTTTCCCCAGCGATAAACAACGCCCTTCTGCGTTAGTGAGGTGAGAGGCTGTGCAATCTTAGAAAAATCCTTTATGAATCTCCGGTAGTATCCTGCCAAACCCAAGAATTGGCGAATTTCCTTTGGTGTACGAGGTGCAGGCCAGTTCTTAATCGAGTCTATCTTGGATGGATCAACGTGAATCCCATCCTTGTTTACCACGTGGCCTAGGAAATGGACTTCACGAAGCCAGAAGTCGCATTTCGAGAACTTTGCATATAGTTGTTCTGTTCGAAGGAGTTCCAGAATAAGTCGTAGATGTCGCTCGTGTTCCTCCTGACTCTTGGAATAGATCAGGATGTCGTCGATGAAGACTATAACGAACTTTTCCAGGTAAGGCTTGCACACTCGGTTCATCAAGTCCATGAAAACCGCAGGTGCGTTTGTCATCCCAAAAGGCATGACCAAAAACTCATAGTGTCCGTAACGTGTTCTAAAAGCTGTCTTGGAGACGTCCTCTTCTCGGACTCTCAGCTGGTGATATCCCGATCTCAAATCAATCTTTGAATAGTAGCTTGACCCTTGCAGCTGGTTGAACAAGTCGTCGATACGCGGTAGAGGATAACGGTTCTTCACCGTCACCTTGTTGAGTTCTCGGTAGTCGATGCACATTCTGAAAGTACCGTCCTTTTTCTTTACAAATAATACTGGAGCTCCCCAGGGCGATGAGCTTGGACGAATAAAACCCTTATCCAGGAGCTCTTGTAGTTGCGTAGAGAGTTCCTTCAACTCTTATGGGGCTAAACGATAAGGTGCACGGGCTATGGGCGCAGCTCCAGGAGCTAGTTCGATCTGAAACTCGACTTGGCGATGAGGCGGAAGACCAGGTAATTCCTCAGGAAATACCTCTGGATAATCGCGTACAACTGGAAAATCTTCTATCTTCTTCTCTTTTTCTGAGGTGTCAGTAATGAGAGCCAAAATGGCAGTGTGCCCCTTTCGCAAGCACTTTTGGGCCTTAAGGAGAGAAATGACGTTCTCAACAGCACTCCTCTTGTCGCCATGAATCATGAGAGGTTCACCACCGGAACCTGGAATACGGACAACCTTCTCGTTGCAAAGAATCTCTGCTCGGTGCTGGGATAACCAATCCATCCCAATGACAACGTCGAAACTACCCAAGACAATAGGAATGAGGTCGATAGAGAAGGTCTGGTCAGCGAGAATGAGTTTACAACCCTTGACTATGTGTGTGGCTTCTAAACTCTTACCATTTGCTAGCTCTACGGTGTGCTTGTTGTTCAAAGGTGTTGGAATACGTTTAAGCATTTGACTAACTTCTAGTGACATGTAGCTAGTATCGGCACCCGAATCAAATAAAACTGAAACGTAAAAGTCGTCGAGAAGGAACTTACCCGCCACAACATTGGGGTCATTCCTTGCTTCACCTTGGCCGATCACAAACACCCGCCCCCTGGCGCCATTGTTGTTGTTGTTCCCATTGTTACCATTCCCCTGATTGTTGTTATTGTTGTTGTTGTTGTTCTGGTTCCTGTTCAGTTGGGGACAATCTCTCTTGAAGTGGCCCTCAGCTCCACACTGAAAGCACCCTTTGTTATCACCTTGCTGTTGCTGCTGGCGTTGATTCTGTTGAGCTTGCTGACGATTCTGATTGGCGGGGTATAAGCTCCTACAATCCTTTGCAGCGTGACCAGGCTTGTTGCACCGATGACAGTTGCCCCTGGGGCATGGCCCGCTGTGGTGCAGGCTGCAGCGATTGCATTTGGGGTGATTTCCTTTGTACCCACCATGGCCTTGACCACCAGACGATTGCTGATTAGGGCTCTTGTAGTCATCAGTCTTTCTCTGCTAAGACTGGGACTGAACAGAAGTCGAACCCTTACTTGAAGTTCCATCCCATTTCCGTTTGTTGTCGCTAGAGGTACCAGAAGTAGTTGCAGCGCCTATGCGTTTTGGTAACTTGTTCTGCTCCACCGCCTGGTCCGTGAGACGGTGAGCCAACTGAACAGTTTGCTGGTAGGTGGCGAGGTTCGCTAAAGTCACATGACTTTGGATTTCTGGCACTAAGCCCTGAAGAAATAGTTCGATGCGTTTGATGGGAGGATCCACCATAGTAGGGCACAGAATTGCCAGTTCGTTCGACCTTTTCACATAAGCTTCAATTTCGGACCCCGTCATCTTGTGGTTGAAGAACTCCACTTCCAGTTTGTGAATCTCATCACGACTGCAGTATTCCTCCTTGATCATTTCCTTAAAATTCTCCCATGGGGTGGCGTTGGCAGCAACCAACCCCAGCATTTGAACCTGAGCGTTCCACCATGTGAGAGCTAAACCCTCGAGAGTACCGGTAGCATACTTCACTCTGCGCGCCTCAGGGCATTCGCACATTTCGAACACAGATTCTAGCTTCTCAAACCAGTGTAGGAGACCTACTGCTCCTTCAGTGCCGCTAAAAGTAGCTGGTCGGCAGTCCATGAAAGTCTTAAAAGTGCACACGGGTGGCTGAACATGCTGACCTATCGTGGGTGAAAGAAAAGACAGAGTTTAACACAAAGGTTGGTTCACGAGAGTAGGATCCTAAAGATCCTAGAATGAGTTCGGACTGCAGGATATACCTCCTGCGTGTGCAGCTGCAAGTGCTGCGGCAACTCGTTCGTTGATCAGAGCCGTCAACTGGGCTTGTGTCAGGTTAACGCGTCCAGACATGATCTTCATATCAAGAAGAACGTGAGTGAGAGGGGTTCGCGAAAGTACGACGATAAAATAGAGTAAGCACGCACGTGTTCAAGCAACTGTAGTTATACTAACCAAGCATACCATAAGCAATGTACTATGTAACTAACAAGTAGGCAATATTCACAGACCATATCACCTAGAATGTCGAGCCTTGCATGTGGAGTGAAGCATCGTTGTGGACCGTTGAGCACTGTACAGGTTATAGTCTGGTTTTAACAAAAACGTTTTTCCCCTTTATTAAAACCAAGTTCTCTATAACCAATGGCTCTGATACCAATCTGTCACACCCCCAAAATCCACCTGCGGAGTACTACCGCTTGGAGGCGTGACTGACCAGGATCCAGCCACCAATCATATTGAACAGGCATATAAGTAGTTATAAAAATCCAACCAATACAATTGGTGTTCAAACAAAACATAGTTAAGTTGCAAGCGGAAGCATAAGTCTTAAAAACAAAACATAAGTTTAATTGTTCCAAAGTTTAACATGACACTCAGTCGTCCATGTCCCACAACGATCCTCTTCCATGCAAGCTCCAGCTAAGAACCTAAGGACCTGCAAAGCATGTAGTAACGAGTCAACAACAAGTTGAGTGAGTTCACGGTTGGGTGTTCGTTTTAAGTAGTTTCGAAAACAGTTTCCTTTAGTTGGCATCCTGCCGTGGGGGTTACCCCATAGTTAAAAACGTGACTTATTTATTCCCGGTTACTCTGGCAATCCAGCCGTGGGGGCTACCCCGTGTTAGTTATCTGGCATTTCGGCCGTGGGGGCTACCCCATGTATACACTAGACTCGTTACCATATCGACTGCTGACTGTAGTCATGTTTATGTGCCCTGAAACTGTCAATGTCTATCATCATTGACGTGCCCCAGATCCATTAGTTCACGCCCGTCCTCTGCGGCACGGTGTGAGGTTTGTCAGACCTAAATAGCTCTATCTAACTAATGACCCGCTCGCCATTGGCCCGACGATTAAGTCGATATAAAAATGAGGGACTTCGTGATAGAGTTTTGGTCTAGTACGAGTTATCTGTCCGTGAGGACGAGGAATTACATTCCTGAACCATTGCTGTCCTACCCAAGGAGGACGAGGAACCCATGTTCCTTAACCCCAATTCCCGACCCAGGGAATCCCATGCTTTGTAGAGGGTGTGAACTCACCTTGGTTTGCTCGGTAGATACACAGAAAAGTCAAACAATCAATATTGTGGTCAACCGCGTCCTAACATAGTTGTATCATACAAGTCAGATTCGTATCCAAGTTGTGCACGTATGTTCTCCACGTATTGTACTCAAGTAATAATCATGGCATACATGTATAAACATGGCAGTTTGCAAATAATGCCTACGGGTTGAACAGTAGTATATAAATAAACAAAGCCCAAGGTCCGGCCCATCAACTAAGCCCGTAATACAGTAAGTCTGATTCGGTGTATGTGTACGTGGTCCCGAGTCGAGACTAGAGATCTCGAGTCGAGACTGTGCGGTTTCGAGTCATTCATGCATTAGTCGAGACAGGCGGTCTCGAGTCGCAACCGGACTCGCAATCATGGTCTCGGTTCATGCTGTTTTGGTCTCGAGTCGCAACCGGACTCGTAACTGAGATTTCGAGTTGTGCTGTTTTGGTCTCGAGTCGCAACCAGGCGTTTGCGAATCGCAACCTGTGTCGCAATCGGGGATCTCGACTCGTCATGTGGTGGTCTCGAGTCGCAACCGAAGGTTTCGACTGGACATCTGCTGATTCTGTCCTTGTACTTAGCCAATGAGGTTTTGATTTCATGCAACAGTTATGTACTATCCACTAAACATGTTTTCTTGTCTAGTAATTTACCAAAATGGATCAAACATACCAATTTCAAATGTTCAAGCCACATTCATATCATGTTCATCATGTTCTTCATATGTTCATCATGTTCATCATAATATCCAATAGTTCATCATGTTCATAACTTGAAACAACAATCAAAACATTCAACAACTAATCCGATTTCCACATATAAGCAGCCATTTAACAAGCATTTGATTTGTAACATAAGGGTATGCAATCCGATTTCATGAACATTAACAACTAATGGTTTAGACCACATTTAAACACAAGATATCATTAACCCATCATACAATATGTCCGAAATCAAGTCATGTTATCTTATTAATCATTATCATGCATAAACTTAACAAATAAACATATTATCACATAATCTTCATCATACATCATCATCAAACCGAAACAAACTCATAACATGCATCATTAACCTATAACATCACACATTAACACCTTAAATCATGAAAATACACGTGTTTGCAATAGAATTACTAACCGGTTCAAGTATGGGTTCAAAAGTGGGTGTGTACGAGTTGATCCGAAAGTTCCTTAGTGGTCACCGATTTGAATCCAAGAATGAAGGAAAGAAATGTTGTGGCTTAGAGTTTTAGTGAGGGAGAATGGAGAGTGTGTGTGTTAGAAGAGTATGTGTGTTGTTTGTCCAAAAATGACAAGTGTGGCTATCATGAGGATTATATATTCGTTCTAAGTAGTGCACCCTAATGGGCTTCGGACGAGGTGCACGGCCCAACCGGCCCATATGACACACTGTTCACTCGAGACCGCATGGTCTCGAGTCGGGTCCTTGTTGTTTCGGTTCATATACATACTCGCATACATACAATCACAAACATAATCATATAAGTTCACATATATATCATTCATTAAATCATCAAATTAGTTAGTCACTTAGCGTTCAAGCGTACAACGAAAGGTTCTAAATTTCGAGTTGTCACAAACATACTGATCGTTATCCCAGTATGGATCTAGAGGGTTGAGGTTGGCATATTGTGCTATAGGGTTTGGCATGGGTTCCTCCTGTGGGTAGAGTTCTCGATAATCCCTATGTTCATCCTCCCATGGGTCATAAGCTAGAGGATTGGGTGCTCGGATTCTAGGGATTTCGTTTGGGTCGAATGCGGGTATGGGAACCTGGTCTCCTGGGTTAGGTTCTATTTCCATGGGTTGGGTTGGGAACAGTGGCAGTGGCTGTGGTGCAATGATTTGGTCTAGGTTTGGGTCTGCCGCAGTTTTTGCTAGTATGTGAAAGTTGGCCAATCGCCTATTGACTATGTCTTGGGTCTGGGCGTTCATCTCCTTATTTGCTGCTGCTAAAGCCCTTTGTTGCTGTAACTTCCTCATTCTCTTCCTACGCTCATGTTCTCCCCGACTGAACCATCCTCTCTTTTTCGTAGGGAATGGTTCTTCGGATTGCGCCTTAAATATGAAGATCCCCTCTTCTATGTCAGCTGAATACCCCGAAGGAGTAGGCTGGGAGGAAGTTCCTTAATCTCTAGGAGAACTAGATAGGTGACGATAGGCGTCGGATGGTCCTTGATCACTCATACTGTAAACTAACAAATTGTCAAATAACACAAAAAAATAATATACAGATATGCACGTAAGCACATAGATTATTTCCTAACATAATGGATAAAATTTTGGTGTCAGCAGAACACTTCTATGGCTGAAATAAGTGGTTATAGCTCTGATACCACCTTCTGTCGCAACCCCGACCCCTGCCCCGGAAGGCGGGCGGCTGCGAGCTCGCAGAGCTGGTGGTATCGGTGTTTATTAATTTGGCAGCGGAAATTTTAATCAGGACCGAGTTAGGAAATAGTTTATCAGAGTTAAACACCACATTTTTTTATAATAATAAATACATGGGAAAAAAACCCAAGTTTCCATTACAACATGTTTATAGGGATAAACCCTAATTTATTGAAACAAAACTTCTTTCTTGTTTATGTAACTTTTATAGCCACTTTTCCAAGCCTTCAGTGCTCTCCAGCTGGCTTCTATTTTTGGCTTTCACATTTTGTTAACTGAAACGCGTTTAAAACATTTTTGTCAGTGGGAAATACTGGTGAGTGAATCCCAGTTTAATCAAAACAAGTTTTATCATTTTACAGCATTGAGGGCAACCTGCAATTACATTTGTTTACATCGAGTTTAATTACCCCCCACGGTACTGTCAATCCTGAGTTGTGGTCATGCTACTACTCACAGTGTACTAACAAGTTATGTATACAAAACCCTAACATACCGACGATAATTGTAGATTTACAAATACTCAATCACTATGAATTGTAATTTAAATAATTGAGGTTTTGTAAAAACAATTTATATAAAAAGAAGGATTAACTCACTAAAAGGTTTACACAAAAACAAGGATTTACTCACATTACTATTTTAGGTATTTCCTGGTGACTTCCTAGTTATAATCTATTAATTTAAACAATGCACATGTGTTAATATAATAACCCAATTTACATTAGTTATATCTCCAAGACAGAACTCCAACGATTGAGACAGGCAGAGCCTTGACATGCGTTACAGAGTGTTAAATCAATCGGGCAGCGTAACTAATACGTAACCGGGGGTTATAATACTTACATCGAGGTAGAGCTTCGCTTTTTAGTGGGTATTATGCCCGAGAATTATTTTAGTTATTCAGAATTTGAGAGAGATTGCGATAATGAACGATTTCCAACTGAAGCTCGAACTTCCTATTTATAGCGCATATCAGAGGGCGGCTCGGGACCCGCGACCCCCTATACTTGATCTTTCGCGGCCCGCGAGGCTGTCTAGGGTAGGCCCTAGCTTAGGTGAGTCGACGACTAGACCCAACACGTTGATGACACGTGGCAGCATCGGGTGCTTGCCTAGTGTTGAGCTATCGCGCCCCGCGAAACACACGACCATCATGGTCGTGGCCCGCGAGCGGCTTAAAATATTGTTTTTATTTGATTTTTATTAATATAATTGTATTTCAGGCCTATTTTTTCATATACGGGGTGTATTTTAAGACATATATGGGTATTTTACAGATTTTTAGGAAAGTTGTTATACGTATTTATATCACGGGTGTGGTATGACTCGAAATAAAACGGATCCCGAGTCCAAGAAGAAAATAGGTTATTTAGAAGGGATTCCCTCCCAAAATCAACATCTACTCCACCGTAGGATGCCACATAAGCAAAATGGCTCCACCATCACATGCCACATGACCCAAATTATCTCATACATATATATATATATATATATATATATATATATATATATATATATATAGGGGACGGTTCAAATGAAAACCAATATTTATCTCGAAAACCAACTAAAAAAGCCTAAAAAACATACCAAATTTTTTTTGCATACCAATTTTCGCTATTTTAGGTATATAACAAAAACTTTTTAAAATTTTTTTTTTGTAGTACTCATGTGTAATAGTACACATGTGAATTATTACACATGTGCCCTATAATTTTTTTTAAAAAGTTTTTTTATATAAAAAAACTAGCGATTTATAATAAAAAAATTGATTTTTTTTTTGTTTTTTAGGCTTTTTTAGTTAGTTTTCGAGTTTTCGTGATAAAAGTGGTTTTCATTTGAACCATCCCCTATATATATATATATATATAGGGGAAGGATCATGAGAAAACTAATTTAAATGAAAAAACCAAAAAACTAACTAAAAAAAGCCTAAAAAACATACCAAATTTTTTTTTTAAATTTTTTATAAAAAATCGCTAGTTTTTATCCATGGAAAAAAATTTTCAATTTTTTTTGTTGTACTGCACATGTGCAATATATGTGCATTATATGTGTACTACACATGTGCACTATATCCGTAAAAACTAGTGATTTTTTTTTATAAAAAATGTAAAAAAAATTTGTATGTTTTTTAGCTTTTTTAGGCTTTTTTTATTAGTTTTCTAGTTTTCTCATTTAGATGCAGTTTTCTCATGATCCTCTCACTATATATATATATATATATATGTGAGGTTCTATAGTGAACGCTAATGTATTTGCAAACTGAGTAAACAAATCTTGGCCATTAATTTACACACATGTATGGCTAGGATTTATCACCAAATCATAAAATACACGAGTGTATTTCATCATCAAATCCTAACCATTGATTTTCACATGTGTTTCAGGAGCTGATGCATAGGTTCGATCAGGATACACTAGGGTGGACTCGGGCCTTAGTAACATAAAAGAAGCAAGATTAGTTTATATAATGTTATGTACTCTTGTTTCTTTTGATTAAAAACAATGTTTCCCCTTTTTGTTAATAAATAAAACAGAACTTTAATTACCATGGTTATGAAACAATAATTCTGTTACAACACTCCCCGACGTTTCCGCCGCGGTTGCATGTTATACGCGGTCAGGGTGTGAGAGAAGAGTTGGTATCAGAGCCAATGGTTATAGGGAATTAGGTTATTAGTAATGCTTTGACCTAGACTATAACCTTTCTAGGACCCCAACACAAGTTATCTTGTATTTAGATCTTAAAACATGCACTTCACCTATCCTTAGGTGATTGCCAAAACAAGAACCCAATTTTCTGAAACGATTTTTGAAAATCAATCTTCTGTTTTTAAATGATTTATTATAAGGTTTTGAACCCTTCAATTTTTCAGAATGATTTTGAAAATTTAATCATCCGTTTTTGAATGATCCTTTTGGCCTTGTGCCTTCCAAGTTTTCAAAATCTCGTCAAAGTTTTGGGTTCTAAATAGTGTGAACACGTGCAAACTGGAAGAGTGAATGCCTGTACCCTGGGTTTTCTGTCTAAGGCTAGAGTGTTCGTACAAATCCACATAATCGGACCAGTCACTCTTACCTGGGAACTCTTGGGGTGAGTGTTCACTTATAGGCGAGCATGTCTTCGCGATACATTATTTTTGACCCAAACGAATGACCACCATCTTTTCTTTCGTCGATTTTTGTTTCATCTCATTCTTTTCATCTAATCATCTCACTCGTTTTCTCTCATGTTTCCTCTTTTAGAATGCCTCCTCGACGCGAAAATCTGCTATCTAATGCCGAAATGGCAGATATCATGGCGCAGCATATGGCTGCCGTACTCCCAGACATTATTGCTCAAGTGAACCAAGCCAACAATAACCAAAATGCTCCATGCAATTTCAAGAGTTTCAATTCGGCTAAACCACTCAAGTTCAGTGGTTCTGAAGGGGCAACTGGGCTCCTTCAATGGTTCGAGTTCATTGAGAGTACGTTTTGTCACGTTCATGCCCTGAAAATTGGAAAGTCGAGTTTGCTTCAAGTGTGTTTCAGAAGAGGGCTCTTACTTGGTGGAACGGGGTTATGAGAGACTGTGGTGCTGAGGTTGCGTTAGCACATACATGGGCTGAACTTAGGGCTCTTACGATGAGGGAGTTTTATCCTCGCCATGAACTAAGGGCTTTAGAAAGGGAGTTTGATGATTTGAAGCAGGATAGTGGTGAGCACCGGGCATACACTGATAGGTATGAAGAGTTGAGTTTACTTTGCCTTACAATGGTTACCCCACTCGAGAAGGCTATCGAGAGGTATATAGATGGCTTACCTGACTCTGTGCAAGACATCGTCACTGGTAGTAACCCTACCACAGTTCGTCAGGCAATTGAGTTAGCTGCGACATTGACTGAGTCGCAAGTTCAAAAGGGTAAGTTACACAGGAAGGGCGACAAGGGTAAGAAACAGTTGTCTAACAAGGGTGAGAACAAGAAAGGTAAGAACAATAAGGGTAAGGATTCTGGTTCCTCGAAGGGGTCTAGGAAGCGTAAGGCTTCCCAGAATTTTGCTGTCACTGCCCAAGTTAACCAGGCAGCTCCCGAACAACCCGCACAACCACCAGCTAAGAAACGGTATGTAGGGAATGCACCGTTGTGCAACAGATGCAATAGCCACCATCAACCGCAAGTTCCTTGCCGTATCTGTACAAACTGTGGGAAGTCAGGTCATCTTTCTGATGTTTGTCGCTTTGCTCCCAATCAAGCAACTCGTAACCCAGCTTAGCAGGTTGCTCCAACGCCTTCTCAACAACAAGCATAAGCTGCACGACCTCACTTTCCTCGTGGTTCGTGCTACAATTATGGGGACCTGACTCATTATAGAAACCAGTGTCCAAGGCTAGTCAACGCAAATCAGAATCAGGCTCAAGCTCGAGGTCGAGTCTTCAATATGAATGCTAATGAGGCACGAGCAGACAACGAGGTGGTGAACGGTACGTTCCTTGTTAAAAATCAGTCTGCTTCTGTTCTTTTCAATTCAGGTGCCGATAACAGTTTTGTGTCGTTATCTTTTGAGCCATTGCTTCGCGTGTCTAGAACGAAACTAGGAAAGCCTTTGACAGTAGAAGTTGCTAGTGGTGATCCCGTTGTTCTTGATTCTGTTCTTCGTAACTGCCAGTTGAACCATAATAACCATCTTTTTCCTATCGACCTCACACCGATGCAACTTGGGAGTTTCGACATTATTGTGGGTATGGATTGGTTAGCCAAGCATCAGGCAGAGGTAGTTTGTTTTGAGAAAATCGTTCGTGTGCCGCTTTCGTCAGGTGAGATCCTACAGGTTCGTGGGGAGAAACCTGCTAGTAGCTTCAAGCTCATGTCTTGTACTCAAGCCCAGAAGTATCCGCGAAAGAATTATGTGGCCTTCTTGGCGCATGTCGTAGCAGTTAAAGGCAAAGGTAAGTCTGTTCAAGATATCCCTGTTGTTCGGGATTATCCTGAATTGTTTCCTGAAGAGTTACCTGGTTTACCCCCAGCATGCCAAGGCGAGTTCCGTATTGATCTTGTACCTGGTGCAAATCCTATTGCCAGATCTCCATATCATCTTGCACCCTCTGAGATGCAAGAATTGTCTAAGCAGCTTCAGGAGCTTTCTGACAAAGGTTTTATTCATCCTAGCTTTTCACCTTGGGGTGCTCCCGTTCTTTTTGTCAAGAAGAAGGATGGATCTTTCAGAATGTGCATCGATTACCGTGAACTTAACAAGCTTACCATCAAGAATCGATATCCCCTACCTCGCATTGATGATCTCTTTGCTTAGTTACAAGGTGCTTCTTATTTTTCAAAGATTGATCTGCATTCTGGGTATCATCAACTTCGTGTACATGAAGAAGATATTCCCAAGACAGCTTTCCGCACTCGTTATGGGCATTATGAGTTCACAGTTATGCCATTCGGTTTGACTAATGCTCCTGCTGTTTTCATGGACGTGATGAATAGGGTCTGCAAGCCTTATTTAGATAAGTTCATCATCGTTTTCATTGATGACATTTTGATATATTCTAAGACGCAAGCTGATCATGAGCAACATCTTCGTCTTACTCTGGAGCTCCTAAAGAAAGAGCAACTTTTCGCAAAATTCACCAAGTGCGAATTTTGGCTTAAGGAAGTTCAATTTTTAGGACATATTGTCAACGAACAAGGTATTCAAGTAGATCCCTCCAAGATCAGTGCGATTAAGGATTGGGATACGCCTACTACTCCTACTGAAGTTTGTTCTTTTCTTGGTCTCACGGGATATTACCGCCGCTTCATCGAGAACTTCTCAAAGATTGCAGTTCCCCTAACTGCTCTAACCCAGAAGAACAAACCCTTTGAATTGGGAACCAAACAAGAAGAAGCGTTTCAGACCTTGAAGCAGAAGCTTTGTGATGCGTCTATTCTATCTTTGCCTGAGGGCAATGATGATTTCGTCGTGTATTGTGATGCATCAAACTTGGGTCTTGGATGTGTTCTCATGCAAAGGAACAAAGTCATAGCATATGCATCGAGGCAGTTGAAGATACATGAGAAGAACTACACCACTCATGATCTTGAGTTAGGTGCAGTTGTTTTCGCTCTCAAAATCTGGAGACACTATTTGTACGGTACAAAATGCATGGTTTTCACTGACCACAAAAGTCTTCAGCACATATAGAATCAGAAAGAACTCAACATGAGGCAACGACGTTGGGTTGAACTTCTAAATGACTATGACTGCGAAATTCGCTACCATCCTGTTAAGGCGAATGTCGTGGCTGACGCATTGAGTCGTAAGGAACGTGTCAAGCTTCACTGTATCAAAGTTCTATCTGATATTCAAACCCGCATTTCTCAGGCTCAACATACTTGTGTTTCACAAGATTTGATGGGTAAGGAATTACCATTTCATATCAAGCCTGATCTCGAACTGAAGGACAATGGTTCGTTTTATTTCATGGACCGTTTGTGGGTCCCAAGTCAAGACAATATTCGCACCTTGCTTATGGATGAAGCTCATAAGTCTCGTTATTCTATTCATCCTGGTGCAGATAAAATGTATAAGGATCTTCGTACTCAGTATTGGTGGCCTGGTATGAAGAAAGACATTGCCTTGTACGTATCAAAATGCCTTACTTGTTTTAAGGTAAAGGCTGAGCATCAACATCCTTCAGGTTTATTGGAGCAACCAGAGATTCCAGTTTGGAAATGGGAAAACATTGCCATGGATCTTATTACTAAACTTCCGAGCACTAAGAAAGGTCATGATGCCATCTGGGTAGTTGTTGACTGTCTTACAAAGTCAGCGCATTTCTTGCCAATCCGTGAGGATTTATATGCCGACAAGATGGCTAAAATCTATGTGGATGAAATTGTATCTCGACATGGTGTTCCCTTGAACATTATTTCTGACAGAGATGCTTGATTCTCGTCTCGTTTTTGGAGAACCATGCAATCTGCTATGGGGACCCAACTTTATATGAGCACAGCTTATCATCCGCAATCAGATGGCCAAAATGAAAGAACAATCCAAACTTTGGAGGATATGCTTAGAGCTTTTTTGATCGATTTTGGTGGTTGTTGGGATTCGTATCTTCCATTGATTGAATTCTCCTACAACAACAGTTATCATTCCAACATCAACATGGCTCCTTTTGAGGCTCTCTATGGTCGAAAATGTCGTTCACCAGTCTGCTGGAATGAGATCGGTGAGGCTCAGCTTACTGGACCTGACCTCATTCTAGAGACGACATATAAGGTTAAGAAAGTTCGTGATAACCTCCAGACAGCTAGAAGCAGTCAAAAGAGTTATGCGGACCGACAATGCAAGCCCTTGGAATTTCAAGTCGGTGATTGTGTATTACTTAGGGTCTCACCTTGGAAAGGTGTGATCAGATTTGGAAAGACAGGAAAACTTGCTCCTAGATACGTTGGACCATTCAAGATCGTCGAAAGAATCGGTAAGGTAGCCTACAGACTTGAGTTACCTCCTGAACTTGGAAACGTCCACCCAACCTTTCACGTGTCCAATCTCAAGAAGTGTTTAGCTGATGAGAACCTCCACATACTACTTGACGAAATTCGTGTCGATAACACGATGCACTTTGTCGGGAAACCTGTGGAAATTATGGATCGTGAAGTCAAGTGGCTTAAACGCAAGCGCATTTCTTTGTTTAAAGTTCACTGGGAATCTAAATGTGGACCAGAATTTACTTGGGAACGTGAAGAACAAATGAAGGCGAAGTATCCACATCTATTCTGAAGAGTTTCCTCTAAACAAATTTCGGGACGAGATTTCCACAAGTAGGGGAGACTGTCACACCTGTGCCTGTAATCATTGTAATCAGTTCAGTTATCAATAAAATAATGTTATTTGACCCTAATGTTTGTTTGTTTATGTTTGACATTTTTCATGTTTTGGTTTTCATTCAATTTCAAACTCTATATCGCTTTCTTGATAGTTATACGCAAACCGGTGCGCTAACGTAATCAGTTTAATGCGCCAAACACTCTGAAACATCAACATATGCTTAACATACCTTAAATAACCTTTACATAACTTAGAAATAAGTTTTGAAGGCTTTGGTATGGCAAAATCAAATTTATTCGCTTACAGGGACTATATTCGACAAACTGCGAAAGAATGCTGATTCGTACTGTAACGGACAATCCGGAACTTGATCATAAGTTAAATATACCATAAATATCCTTTACATAGCTTAGAAATAGGCTTTGAGGGGTTCGGTATGCTAAAATAAACTTTTTGGTCATTCAGGGACTAAAAGCATCAAAAAGTGCATAAGTTTGCATTTTCGCGCATAACTTACGTTCTGAATACATCCTAACATCCAAAAATTTATGTAATCATTAAAATATTTTATTTTAGTGATTGGCTTGAGAAAAATCCATTCGTCGCGTAATTTGGAATGTTTTTCGCGTTCGTGCGTATTTCGTCGTAATTAAGGGAATAACGCATTCGTACGACCAAACGAACCGACATCAGGCACATTTTTGAGCATGTTTCATGTCCACTATGTTTAGGCATCATTGTAGGGCCTTAAAGTTGGCTTAACGGGCCTAAGATGTGTCGGAAATGAGCTTAAACCACTGCAGGGACTAAAACTGTAAAAACAGAAAGTTGTTGCTGAACTGTGCAGCCCAGGCGGGCCTCGTAGACCTTCCTTGGGTCTTACGCGGGGCACGTACTAGCAGCAGATCAGGACAGAATCCTTTTTCCAGCTGTTTCCAGCGGTTCCAGCTGTTTTAGGCACTTGCACATGGTATTTTCGATTCTATGGGCCATTTTTGAGGTGCCCATGGTGTTACAAAACCATGGGTACATGTGTACGGTTGAGATCAAGGCATGGTTTTTGATGAACGATCTTAACGGCTCTCCGAACTCTATATAAACCCCACCCCCATTTGCTTCAAACTCACATATGATCAGATATATCTCTATGTTGAAGGTTAAAACCTTCATACCTGAGAATTATTAGATCAAAACTTCCATTCTTGGACCCGTTGTAAGTATTCTTTCGTACTTTTACGCATTCTAAGCACGAAAGTCAAACTGCGTTTGACTTTCTGCATTGACCAGTTTATGGTCAACACGAATTTCGTTTGAACTTCATAACGTGAGCGTAATCACGATGGTTTTAGTCTCTCATGACTATACCTACTGATTACCACGTTATCTAGGCATAGTGACGAGTCGTAGTTTCGGCCAAAATGCATATTCTTGCGTATTTTGTAACCAAACTACTTTTAGGTATCAAGACCCTTTGTTTTGATACCAAATCTGTTTTCAAACCTCGTTAAACATGTTTTAACATGTTTAGCTCGTCACTTTAGGTTTAGTGCTTATATAGGGTCGTAATGGTAAGCGGTCTAAACAACCGCTTATACTTTCGAACCCGACCCGTTTTGTCGATCATTAGGATCCGACCAAACACATTAGGTAACCATAGTTGCATAGGGAATAACCTTCCGAGGTTATACCTTATGGTCACTTCGTTTAAGTAGTTGTATGATAGGTAGTTTATATGCCCTAGATAAATGACCAAAATGCCCTTTTTGCGCATAAAATTCATTTTAAGCGTATGTAACCTGAATTTTGACATCTAAACTGATTAGGAAACATTATTAGACATGTTAAGGCATATATTACTTTTCATAGGACTAGTTAGGCGGTCCGAACGCGTTTTACGCGAACGACACGTTAAAGTAGCGTAAACTACCTAAACGAGTCGTAATGGGTCGTAAGCACTTAGGATAGGTTCCATTTTAGAATTTAGGCTTTGTTAAACCATATTACTTGAGTTCTTACACTCATTTGGTTTATGAAACCACATTTTACCCGATCCTCCGATTTAGGTCCGTTTATTAACGTAGTTACCTATATTAGGTGCCGTTTGATTCCATGATCTTTCTAGCATTGCTTGGTGGTTATCTAAAGACTATTAAGCAATCTCAAGTGAGTACATAGACCCCTCTTTTACTGTTTTCCAAACGTTTTGGGGTGAAACACATGTGCCTACTTGTTACTTTTGTGCTTTCCATGTTTTCATATTAAATGCTTGCTAGGTTCATTAGTACAATTATAGTACATGATTTCATTATGTTTACGCTATGTATGTTCATTTAGTGCATACCTAGTGCATTGTTTTACATTACATTTTATGCTATGTATGTACATTGTTGCATACTTAGCACATTTGTTTTACATCACATGCTTACATTTTGGTATGACATTTGGTTTGTTTAAATGGGACAAAAACACGTTCATTAACATTGGCCATGTCGTTCGTTATGTGGCAACCGTCACTTTTCCGTACATTCCGTACACTAATTGAACAGTAATATGTGCTTTAATAATTGTGCATGATCTAGTTTACAAGACAAATGAATTTTTGATTACTGCTATATACATACAATGGCATTTCATGATACAAGACTTTATTCGTTGCTACATGCAACACGAGATAGTTCTAATGATACACAGAATAGAATTGGCACCGTTACCAGACAAACTAAAAATGCTGACGAAGTTCAGTACATAAATAGACAATATTTTGAGGCCCAGTATGAGCCAGAGATGATGTATTACACTAGCATAGTGTGTAGGGAAGCAAGGACCACAAAACTGCATGCCTAAGTGATAGACAAAGTGCCGGAAAGTGCCTAAAACCCACATAAAGTGCAGAATTCTGCATAATTCAACAAAAATCAGCTTTTTAACAAGCTAGTAATGTGCAAAAAAATGACAAAATGGTCCTGTATGCTTTCCTAAGTGTCGGGAATTGAAAGTGTCACAAAAAGGGTACTTAAAGAACATTAAACGGAATAACTTGACACTTTAACGAACCGGTATCTAACCGAGCAACCGGACATTACCCGGAACACCAAAATATTGCTAGAAGCATTGTTTTATTATTTCTTGGCTAGTTATGATCCCCGAACACCTTAACACAATGTATAATGCATCATACAATTAAAACACTAGACATTACACTTAACCTCCAACTATTTACTTACATTTACCATTTAAAATTACATTTAACCTCCCCCCCCCCCCCCATGTAAGTAATCGGCCCAAAGCATGGCCCCACCTCCCAAAATCTTGTAAGATTACCTTAATCTTCTATGGATATTTCTTGGATTTAGTAAGATTTTGTTTGTACTAATGGAGACATCATACCTTTTGGACAAAACACTAAAATTGGATTATAAAAACACAAGAACTCATCTCATCTTCACACAACACACAACTTTCTTTCTCCCTCCTCCTAACTCATGACCGTGAGCCACCATAGCACCACCACCATCTTCAATTCAAGACCATCCATTCCAAGCTCATTTCTTGGTGTAAGAAGGTGTTTAAGGAAGTGTGGAACTCTCGGAACCTGAAGGACCACCTTTGTTTGCTTTTATCCACTCAATCTTCATCATAGTTCTTCCCTAGCTTGAAGCTAGTCGTAAGATCCTTTTTCACTCTTGTTACTTCATATTTTTAGTGGATAAAAGATATATTATACAAGAACACTAAAGAACATACACTTGAATCTTGAAACATAAAGCTAACATAAGATGAAATATATTGATATTTTGATAAAATGATGTTGTTTAGTGTATGGATGATGTTTGCTTGTTGGTTACTAGAGATATTGATGTTGATCATTACATGGAACTTGCTAGATTATGATTAAAAACAGGATTTAGCAAGTTAGAAGATGATTATGTGTTTACATAAGATAATCATCTTCTAGTAAAGACATGAACTTGAATATAAAATGATTTCTTGTAAAATGACAAACAAAGTGAACAAGTAAACTTGGGAATCTAATACTTGTGAATGATTTTCCAAGAAAACCAAGTTTAAAAAGATGATTTTCGAAAGATCATGATTTTTATTAAACCTACACTATTTTAGTGACAAAATAAGTGTAGAAATACTTTTGAAACAAGAAGATGTGATAAATAAGCATTTTTGTAAAATATGTTTACAAGTTGTAAACAACTATAACCTTCAAGAATAAAGTTTACCAAGATGTAAATATATTTTGGAGGGTAACAAAGGCTACTAAATACTTTACCAAGTTACTACACATTTTTGTGAAAAATCAAGTTCATGTTATTATGTAAAATATATAGTTTTTGCACATGGTAAGTGTAAGATGATTAGTGATGTGTTGTTGATTGTTTGGATGATTGTTGAAAAGAAAATGATATGCTAAATAGCATGGATACCTCTATTTACAAAGGAAACTACGACGAAATTTTCTAAAAATTCCAACACTTAGAAAATATTTTCTAAACAAGTGTTCACAAGTATGTTTTAAATTATGATTTATAACATAAATTTTGCCATAAATTTTTGTAACAAAAATACAAGTATTGGAGGTTGGTTTTTGTAAATAAAAATGGATAAATATATATTTAGAATATATATTTTACATTAAGACACTTGTGGGAATATTTGTATACTTCGTGGAATAGTGTCACACCCCGATTTCCACGTGTCACCGGTGGGCCCGGTGGGGGAGTATCGTGACGTGGTTGGCAACGTAATAGTCAAACAACACAATATAATAATGCACAGCGGAAGCAATTTAAAATAAGATACAACCGAATTTATTTATTGTAATCAAAGTCACAATATCCGGTGTTTATCCACAGTAGGATCGAAACAAAATAACATTTATGGTTCAACAGACTTCTGGCATCCTAAGCTTGCGAGACTTTTATTGATGCTTAGGAGACAATCCAGCCAAATTACGTTTAGTACCTGCATTCAGTCTTTTTGGGAAAATACGTCAGTTTACACTGGTAAATACATTCAACTGACTCATTTTGGAAAATGATTGAAAATTTGTTTGGATGCACGTGGCATAAATCATTTTATTTAACTTGGGAGAATTATTTAATATGATAATCTTGTGAACGAATTACATGTTACTTATGCGTTCAGTAGCCCGAATCGAATCCGGGTTAAAGATCAATAGACACACCACTTTAAGTGAGTTATACACGGGAGTACGCCTACACCCCGTGCTCAGGTCGTGGCCATCTCGTAAGATGATGCCAGGGATATCCGGGACATGGTCATTAACCCCCCAAAGGCTGTAAAGTAGACAAGACCGTTTAAAACGAGCCGATCAAATTATTCAACTACCCACTAAGCGTGGAGATTCGATGCCCGATCAAGCGGTACGCTATGTACCGTAACCCAAGCCCGTATAGGGAAAATAAGTTAAAAGTATTTACCTGATGCAACTATAAATCACAACAAGCAGAATGCACGTAGCTTTTACTGTTTCTCCTAATCTGGAACGAAGGTTTAATATAACCTATTAGAATTCTAACGGGTCTTTTATTAAGCTTAAGCTTAGACCGGCTAGTTTCAAGATACGGTTCGTACGCACGATTAAGCGAAGACCGGATAGAATGTGATTCAGACCCGACAAGTTTGAAGACTTGTTTAATATGGGTTTATTATTCACATTCTGGATTTTGAGATAAAACCGTTAAGGTTTGACCCGTTTCGGCTAATTTATGTAAACTTGTTACATAAACCGAACCGTACGCGTAATAAGCGTGACGGGTAGTCATGAGAGCTATATACAGGTTTCCTAAGTTAATTATGTCTCAAATATGTTGTGACATCAATAAGGTGTCTTTCGTTATGCCCGAAACGTGATTAGACACAAACTAGGCCCCGTAGGGGTATTTTGGTTATTTAAAAGTTTATAAAAGAGTTTAAGCGACAACCTGAGTTACAGGTCTGATGTAATCAGCAAATATACTCAATTTGCTAAGTTACATCAGTAGGTTAAGGCATGTATGTGAAACTTATCATTTTTAACCAAACTAGGCCCCGTAGGGGTATTTTGGTAATTTCACATAAGCCGAAAAGCTCAAAACCGAAGTCTGAGTTTATCTGTGACAACTCGAGTTTCCAAGATTTCCATCTTCGCATTTAGTGCATGTTAATTTTTTTTTAATTATTGTTTATGGGGTTTGTTACACGACTCGTTGTTTCACAACGCTTACAATTGTAATACGTTATATCGTACTTCGATTGACATTTTATACTTGGGATCCATCATATTTATTTTATGTGATTGTATGTTAATAAGGTTTGTATTAATTAACATGTTAAATAAAGTTGGAACTCACTGAGAACAAGTACTCATGAAATCACCCAAGTGGTGAAAACACTTTAAGTGTTTTCGTTCACTGATGGCCAACGAAATCAGAAGATGGGCCTTGGCCCAGTGTGGGTTGAGATATTTTATAAATAGTCATTTTATAAACAATCTTCTCAGAGAAGTTTCACAGTTACCAAACCATAACCTTATCACTTTGTTCTCTCTCTCTCTACATCTGAAAACCCACAAACTGAATTCCTCATCTTGAAGCCAAACCTCTGTTTAATCTATGGTTAGTGATCTTCATGTTCAGTTGTTTAAGATGCTTATTGTATGATTTTAGAGGTTTAATCATTATTTATATATGTGATCTATCATTGTGTGCTTGCTAGATAATTATTATCAATGAACTGTCTGAATATTGGATGTTTGGATCAACAGTGGGTATATGTTATGAATGATAAACTGATGGAATTATGTTCTAGATTTCACAATGATTTGGTAGTGTATTTGTTACATATCATAATTTGATGGAATGATTTCAATTATAACAGATCAGGTAACGATTAGATGATTTTTTAGTTACTGGGTTTAACTTACAGAGAGTGTTGGAGAAGATGATAACTGGACGAAATCACCCACAACCCTTTAAAGTGGACGAAATCACATAAGTGATTTCGGCCCACATATGTGTTTTCGGCCCAGATCAGATTCGGCCCAAGTTGGATTTCGAACATAAGGGTGTTTTCGGCAACAATAAGGGATTTCGGCACTTAGGGTGTTTTCGGCCCAAGTTGGTTTTCGGCCAAAGGGTGTTTTTGGCACTTTTGTTTTTTTTGCAACTTATATACAGTTAATAATTTATGTCATTAAATATGTTATTCAATTAAACTAATCATTTGAATAACTCAGTTAGTTATTTAACTTTGTTAAATATGTATTTTGAGAACCTCATTGTTTGAGTAACTCTGTTAGATGACAATTCTGTTAAGTTGATTAACTGGGTTAACTGACTTACTCTGATTATTTATTATTCCAAATTAAGTGAATTAATTCTGTTATTCCATTGAACTCCGTTAACTTTATTCACTCAGTTAATTTGCTAGATTTGCTAGATGCCAACTCTGTTACATGTATAGATGCAATTAACTGCTTGTGTTGCATGTTATGAACTGTCAAACACTTTGTGATATTACTGTGAGGATAGTTACATGTGAAATATTACGAACGTGAACTGATTTAATATACGTGCACTATAGGACTTGACTGATTAATTGTGAGCACTTAACTTAGCATACCGAGCAAACAAGGTGAGTTCACACTCTTATCAAGGCATGGGATTCCCGGGGTTGGGAATGGGATTGAAGGAATGGATTTGTACTTACAATGTTACTAGACTATCTACCATCGTCCTCGGATGCGCAGGACACATACGTAAAACCTACGTATACTTGTACACATCACTGTCCTCGGGTTGTGTCAGGCACTTACGTAAAACCTACGTAAACTTATATTCATCACTGCCTCGGGTTGTGTCAGGCACTTACGTAAAACCTACGTAAACTTATATTCATCACTGCCTCGGGTTGTGTCAGGCAATTACGTAAAACCTACGTAAACCCCCGCGTACCCCTGTCCTCGGTTGTGAAGGACACTTACGTAAAACCTACGTAAACTTTGTACGTACTACTGTTCTCGGTAAGAAGAACACTTATGGTTGCGAATAGTCTAGTGTATATGCAAACATGGGAATCCCCCACTAATAGAACATACTATCGGCCCAGTATAGCCGCACATTACGAAACGAACTTGCATTTACGAACTTACTTACTATGAACTCGCTCAACTAGTTGTTGACTCTCTGTTACATGCCTTGCAGGACCTTAGGTACTTTTGGAGCTTGCACGGGAGGCACAGTCGTTGTGGACATGGATCGTGAATGTGTTGTTAAACATTATGACATTTTGTACTTAAACTTATGTTGGGTTTTACTTTATTGCTTCCGCTACACACTTGTTTATATTGGTTTTGGGAACACCTATCGTATTGATGAATGACTTTTACTATATACTTATGTTCAATATGATTGGTGGCTTGATCCTGGTCATGTCACGCCTCCAAGCGGTGGTACTCCGCGTGTGGATTTTGGGGGTGTGACAGATTGGTATCAGAGCCATTGGTTATAGAGAACTCGGTTTTAATAAGGGGAAAACGTTTTTATTAAAACCAGACTATAACCGAAACAGTGCTCAACGATCCACAACGACGCCTCGCTCCACGTGCAAGACTCAACATACTAGGTAATATGGTATACGTTTTATTACCTACTTGCTAGATACATAGAACTTTGCTCATGGTATGCTTAGATAAACGTAACAACTGTTGATTGAAACACTTATGTGCTTACTCTCTTCTGTCATCACACTTTCGCGAACCTCTCTCACTCATGTTCTCCTTGATATCAAGATCATGAGCGGACACGTTAACCTAACTCAAGCCCAGTTGGCGGCTTCGACCACTGAACAAGTTACTGCAGCACTCGCAGCTGCCCAGGCAGGAGGTGTAACCTGCCATCACCACTTACTCTAGGATCTTTAGATCCTACTCTCGTAAACCAACACTCGTGCTCAAGTATGTTTACTCTTACACACACGACAGGTCAACACGTTCAGCCACCTGTTTGCACCTTCAAAACTTTCATGGACTGTCGTCCTACTACTTTTAGTGGCACGGAAGGAGCGGTTGGACTCCTCCATTGGTTTGAAAAGCTCGTGTCCGTATTTGAAATGTGTGAATGCCCTAAGGCTCGCAGGGTGAAGTACGCCACCGGTACTCTAGAAGGCATTGTGCTGACTTGGTGGAATGCGCAAGTTCAGATGTTAGGGTTGGCTATTGCTAATGCCACCCCATGGAATGATTTTCCAGGAGCTGATCAAACGTGAATACTGTAGTCCTGATGACATCCACAAGCTGGAAGTGGAGTTCTTTAACCTGAAGATGACGGGGTCAGAGATAGAAGCGTACACGAAACGATCCAACGAATTGGCAGTGTTATGTCCAACTAAGGCGGATCCTCCCATCAAGCGCATTGAGCTATACCTCAAAGGCTTAGTACCAGAGACTCAAAGTCATGTGACTTCTGCTAACCTTGCTACTATCCAGGATGTTACTCGTCTTGCTCATCGTCTCACAGACCAGGCAGTGGAACAGAACAGGCTGCCTAAACGTATCAGTACTACTACTACCACTACTATTACTTCTGCTATTCCTAGTGACAACAAGCAAAAATGGGATGGAACCTCCAGCAAGGGTTCGACTTCAGTTCAGTCCCAGGCACAGCAGCGAAAGATTGATGATTACCAGAGCCCCGGTCAGCAGTCTTACGGTAGTCAAAGGCAGGGTGGATATCGAGGAAATCACCCAAAATGCAACAGACGCAACAGACACCACAGTGGTCAGTGGAACAAGGTTCGTTGTCAGGGGTGTCTCAAGATTGATCATGAAGTCAAAGATTTCAGGGGTTCTCAACCTGCACATCAGAATCGTCAGCAGTAACAGCGAGCACCGCAGAATCAGCAACAACAATACTCAGGGTAACGGGAATATCAACGGGGGTAATAACGACGGCAATGGAGCCAGGGGTCGTGCATATTTTTGATTGGTCGGGGTGATGCGAGGAACGATCCTAATGTGGTTACGGGTAAGTTTCTTCTTGACGACTTTTATGTTACCGTATTATTTGATTCGGGTGCGGATACCAGTTATATGTCTCTGAAAGTTAGTCAAATGCTTAAACGCGCACCAACACTTTTGAACACCAAGCATGTCGTAGAGTTAGCTAACGGTAAAAGTCTAGAGGCCACACACATAGTTCAGGGTTGTAATCTTATCCTCGCTAGTCAGACTTTCTCTATCGATCTCATTCCTATAACTCTGAGTAGTTTCGACATTGTCATTGGTATGGATTGGTTATCCCAACAGCAAGCAGAGATTCTATGCAAGGAGAAGATCATTCGTATTCCTCGTTCTGGCAAAGAACCTCTCGAAGTTCAAGGCGACAAGAGTGGTGTTGTGAGTGGCATCATATCCTTCTTGAAGGCACAGAAGTGTCAGCGAAAGGGCCACATAGCTATTTTAGCACTCGTTACTGATACATCGACGACTTATTCGACCAGTTGCAAGGGTCGAGCTATTACTCAAAGATTGACCTGAGGTCAGGTTACCATCAACTGAGAGTCCGGGATGAGGACGTCTCCAAAACAGCATTCAGAACTCGCTACGGCCATTACGAGTTTTTGGTCATGCCATTCGGGCTAACGAACGCGCCTGCGGTTTTCATGGATCTTATGAACAGGGTGTGCAAACCTTATCTTGACAAGTTTGTTATTGTTTTCATCGACGACATCCTAAATTATTCGAAGAATAGGGAGGAACATGAGCAGCATTTACGACTTATTTTGGAACTCCTTCGAACGGAACAGCTGTACGCTAAGTTTTCAAAATGCGACTTCTGGCTTCGTGAAGTCCACTTTCTAGGCCACGTGGTAACCAAGGATGGGATTCATGTCGATCCATCCAAGGTAGATTCGATCAAGAACTGGCCTGCACCTAACACACCGACAGAAATACGCCAATTCTTGGGTTTGGCGGGTTATTACAGACGGTTCATCAAAGGCTTCTCAAAGATTGCACAGCCGCTTACATTATTGACACAGAAAGGTGTTGCTTACTGTTGGAGTGATACACAGGAAACAGCGTTTCAGCACTTAAAGGATAGATTTTTTTTTTAGTGCACCTATCCTCTCATTGCCTGAAGGCACGGACGATTTTGTAGTCTACTGCGACGCATCTATCCAAGGTCTTGGATGTGTGTGATGCAACGGGATAAAGTTATTGCTTATGCTTCACGCCAACTTAAGATTCACGAACGGAATTACACTACGCACGATTTAGAGCTGGGAGCTGTTGTTTTTGCGCTCAAGATATGGAGACATTACCTGTACGGTACCAAGTGCACCATCTACACCGATCACAATAGTCTCGAGCATATCTTCAAATAGAAGGAATTGAATATGCGACAACGACGATGGGTCAAGCTATTGAATGACTACGAATGCTCGATCAGGTACCACTCAGGCGAAGCCAATGTGGTGGTCGACGCCCTCAGTCGAAAGGATACTACACCTAGGCGTGTACGAGCGTTGCAACTCACTATTCAGTCCAGTCTTCCTTCACAGATACGAGATGCTCAGATAGAAGCATTGAAACCAGAAAACGTCAGGGCTGAAGCCCTACGCGGTTCAAGGAAACGGTTAGAACAAAAGGCAGACGGCGCCTACTATGTAACAGGACGCATCTGGGTCCCACTCTATGGTAATTTACGCGAGCTTGTAATGAATGAAGCTCATAAGTCTCGCTACTCAGTACATCCTGGTTCGGATAAGATGTACCACGACTTGAAAACTACATATTGGTGGCCTAGCATGAAAGCTCACATAGCCACTTACGTTAGCAAGTGTTTGACTTGTGCGAGAGTCAAAGCGGAATATCAGAAACCATCAGGCCCACTCCAACAGCCTGAAATACCACAGTGGAAATGGAACAAATTTCCATGGATTTTGTTACTGGCCTACCTAGATCTCAGCGCGGAAATGATACTATTTGGGTGATCGTGGATCGACTCACAAAGTCTGCTCACTTCTTGGCTATCAAGGAAACGGATAAGTTCTCCACTCTAGCAGACGTATACCTTAAGGAAGTTGTCTCGAGGCACGGGGTGCCCACATCTATTATTTCTGATCGTGATGCACGTTTTACTTCAGAACTGTGGCAAGCAATGCACAAATCTTTTGGCTCTCGTTTAGACATGAGCACAGCTTATCATCCTCAGACAGACGGGCAGTCTGAGCGCACTATTCAAACTCTAGAAGACATGCTTCGGGCGTACGTAATTAACTTTGGCAAGGGCTAGGAAAAACATCTGCCACTTGTGGAATTTTCGTACAATAACAGTTACCACACCAGCATTAAAGCTGCTCCGTTTGAGGCATTGTACGGGCGTAAATGCCGATCACCACTTTGTTGGGCAGAGGTGGGTGACAGTCAGATCACAGGTCCAGAAATGGTAGTTGATACTACTGAAAAGATTTCTCAAATACGACAACGCATGGCGGCAGCTCGTGACCGTCAGAAAGTATACGCCGATAAGGGCAGGAAACCACTCGAGCTCCAGGTTTGGGAGCGGGTATTACTCAAAGTTTCACTCTGGAAGGGTGTGGTTCGTTTTGGAAAACGAGGCAAACTTAATCCACGATACGTTGGACCATTTGAAGTCATAGAGAAGATAGGAAAGGTGGCCTACAGACTGAGCTTACCAGCTGAACTCAGTGCAGTTCACAACGTCTTTCACGTGTCGAATCTGAAGAAGTGTCTGTCAGACGAGACCCACATAGTTCCTTTGAAGGAGCTCACTATCGACGAACGGTTGCATTTCGTCGAAGAACCAGTTGAAATCACGGACCGGGATGTTAAGGTCCTCAAGAACACCAGAATACCTCTTGTTCGAGTTCGTTGGAACTCCCGTCGTGGCCCAGAATATACCTGGGAACGCGAAGACCAAATGGAACTCAAATATCCCCAGTTGTTCGAAAACAATGCAAATACTACTGAGACTGAAGCTACTACAGAATTTCGGGAAGAAATTCCAAATCAAAGGGGGGATGATGTGACACCCCAGGAGAACCAGTAAACGATGACTTGCCTAGCTTCCTCAGTAACCGCATGCTAAATTTCGGGACGAAATTTCTTTCAAGTTGGGGATAATGTGACAACTCGAGTTTCCAAGATTTCCATCTTCGCATTTAGTGCATGTTAATTTTTTTTTTAATTATTGTTTATGTGGTTTGTTACACGACTCGTTGTTTCACAACGCTTACAATTGTAATACGTTATATCGTACTTCGATTGACATTTTATACTTGCGATCCATCATATTTATTTTATGTGATTGTATGTTAATAAGGTTTGTATTAATTAACATGTTAAATAAAGTTGGAACTCACTGAGAACAAGTACTCATGAAATCACCCAAGTGGTGAAAACACTTTAAGTGTTTTCGTCCACTGATGGCCAACGAAATCAGAAGATGGGCCTTGGCCCAGTGTGGGTTGAGATATTTTATAAATAGTCATTTTATAAACAATCTTCTCAGAGAAGTTTCACAGTTACCAAACCATAACCTTATCACTTTGTTCTCTCTCTCTCTACATCTGAAAACCCACAAACTGAATTCCTCATCTTGAAGCCAAACCTCTGTTTAATCTATGGTTAGTGATCTTCATGTTCAGTTGTTTAAGATGCTTATTGTATGATTTTAGAGGTTTAATCATTATTTATATATGTGATTATGTGATCTATCATTGTGTGCTTGCTAGATAATTATTATCAATGAACTGTCTGAATATTGGATGTTTGGATCAACAGTGGGTATATGTTATGAATGATAAACTGATGGAATTATGTTCTAGATTTCACAATGATTTGGTAGTGTATTTGTTACATATCATAATTTGATGGAATGATTTCAATTATAACAGATCAGGTAACGATTAGATGAGTTTTTAGTTACTGGGTTTAACTTACAGAGAGTGTTGGAGAAGATGATAACTGGACGAAATCACCCACAACCCTTTAAAGTGGACGAAATCACATAAGTGATTTCGGCCCACATATGTGTTTTCGGCCCAGATCAGATTCGGCCCAAGTTGGATTTCGAACATAAGGGTGTTTTCGGCAACAATAAGGGATTTCGGCACTTAGGGTGTTTTCAGCCCAAGTTGGTTTTCGGCCAAAGGGTGTTTTCGGCACTTTTGTTTTTTTGGCAACTTATATACTGTTAATAATTTATGTCATTAAATATGTTATTCAATTAAACTAATCATTTGAATAACTCAGTTAGTTATTTAACTTTGTTAAATATGTATTTTGAGAACCTCATTGTTTGAGTAACTCTGTTAGATGACAATTCTGTTAAGTTGATTAACTGGGTTAACTGACTTACTCTGATTATTTATTATTCCAAATTAAGTGAATTAATTCTGTTATTCCATTGAACTCCGTTAACTTTATTCACTCAGTTAATTTGCTAGATTTGCTAGATGCCAACTCTGTTACATGTATAGATGCAATTAACTGCTTGTGTTGCATGTTATGAACTGTCAAACACTTTGTGATATTACTGTGAGGATAGTTACATGTGAAATATTACGAACGTGAACTGATTTAATATACGTGCACTATAGGACTTGACTGATTAATTGTGAGCACTTAACTTAGCATACCGAGCAAACAAGGTGAGTTCACACTCTTATCAAGGCATGGGATTCCCGGGGTTGGGAATGGGATTGAAGGAATGGATTTGTACTTACAATGTTACTAGACTATCTACCATCGTCCTCGGATGCGCAGGACACATACGTAAAACCTACGTATACTTGTACACATCACTGTCCTCGGGTTGTGTCAGGCACTTACGTAAAACCTACGTAAACTTATATTCATCACTGCCTCGGGTTGTGTCAGGCACTTACGTAAAACCTACGTAAACTTATATTCATCACTGCCTCGGGTTATGTCAGGCACTTACGTAAAACCTACGTAAACCCCCGCGTACCCCTGTCCTCGGTTGTGAAGGACACTTACGTAAAACCTACGTAAACTTTGTACGTACTACTGTTCTCGGTAAGAAGAACACTTATGGTTGCGAATAGTCAGTGTATATGCAAACATGGGAAGCCCCCACTAATAGAACATACTATCGGCCCAGTATAGCCGCACATTACGAAACGAACTTGCATTTACGAACTTACTTACTGTGAACTCGCTCAACTAGTTGTTGACTCTCTGTTACATGCCTTGCAGGACCATAGGTACTTTTGGAGCTTGCACGGGAGGCACAGTCGTTGTGGACATGGATCGTGAATGTGTTGTTAAACATTATGACATTTTGTACTTAAACTTATGTTGGGTTTTACTTTATTGCTTCCGCTACACACTTGTTTATATTGGTTTTGGGAACACCTATCGTATTGATGAATGACTTTTACTATATACTTATGTTCAATATGATTGGTGGCTTGATCCTGGTCATGTCACGCCTCCAAGCGGTGGTACTCCGCGTGTGGATTTTGGGGGTGTGACGTTATCAACCTTTGCTTACTGTTAAAATATGATAATTTTCCTCTTATATCGGTAGGTATCAACCCGGGTATGTCCAATATGATTTTAAAACATACTATGCGTTAAAAACGCTAATTTAGGCGATTAAAGGCCATTACCGGGTTCGATACTTAAATCTGATATTTTTATATTTCCAGAAGGCTTAAAATAATTTATTTATCATAATTAATCAGTAGCAAAAGGTTTGGAATCGTTTAGATGTGTAAAACTCATTTTATGGCCCGTAAGGGCAAAACCGACAATTACCGAATTAAGCCTACGACTATGAGTTATGCTCAGCCTAAAATTAATTAAAAATCTTTAAAAATCCTAAAATAATATATTATATCAGTGGGTAAAAGATTTGATACCAAAAATTATGTTTAACTAGGCTATACGCTAATTACGCCATTATGTTAACATAAAGCATTAGTTTTGCGATAATGAGCATAACTCTTAATCTACAAGTCAAACTGATGTCAAACTTTGCATGCAAGTCTATATATCCGTATTTAAGGTTTCTACACTTTTACATTTTCATAAATCACGTTTTAAGGTAATAAGGGCATAACGGTCAACATATGAGCGGTTAACGGAAACATGCATATTAACTGGGTAATCAACGAAACAAGTACAGAGGCTTATACTATCATGTAACCTAACCCTAATGAAGCATTAAGTCATTTCTAATTCCATCTAACTCGGGCCAGAACTGAAGTCAACGTGAAAGTCAAAGTTTCGGGACTTTCGGTTCCGGACCGGTTCAAAACTGGGAGTTGTCGAGTCGAACGAGTTTAGACATGTCCGTACACTTATTACCAGGTTATATTAAGTCTAAAATAGTTTACACGCATTACGTATTGCTAATTGTGCATTAAATCATATTTTATATTTCTGTTGACTTTTTCGGTCAACGTTTGACCCGACAAACGACCTGGTTAGGTCTGGAATCGGTACGTGCCTTTATAAGGGTTTAATAATCATATAATTACCTACTTAACGGTACTCTTAATTCGACATACGACTGAGCTATCATTAATTAATTACGAAGTCAAACCGTAGTTACGTCGGTTTGACTTTTAGCTAAAATACTAAGCTATAATTAATTTAGAAAGGTTAGGCAACTTATAAGGTGTTTAATGATGATTAGGGATGCCTTGTAATCAGCTTGAAAGCTCCCCAATTTGATCAGACTTGAATTGTGAAAGGAATGATCATGAAGTTGCAACTTATGTGGGTTATATAGTGTTCATGGCACCTTGAATTGATGACAAAAAATTCTACAACACTCCACAATTGTTCAACACATGTCTCTAGTATGTAGGGGGTGCCTAGGGGTCGTTTACAAGTGAGAAAAACCGGTGGAATAGGTCACAATCGCGCATAACAGCCAACAGAAGGTTTCTGGTCGCTGGCAAGGTGCTTGCGCACCGTAAGCACATCTGCTTACGGTCCGTAAGCAGTCATCAGGGGTTGTTTTGCTTGTTCTTTCAATTATTCGAAAAGGTAACCCACTTGCACGAATTTGGGGCTTCAATATGACAATTAGGGACCCTTCAAATGTACCTTATACTATATAATACCCCACCACATTGGTTTGTTTGCTTTGGATCCAAAAACAAGACCCGAAAACAAAGGTTTATCATTGCTTTTCTTCGTGGAATCAAGTCATTCATTATCAGTTCCATTCTTGTCAACCCTTTTATGGGTTTAAAACTAAGTGGATGTTTAATATATAATAACTTGGGTTTTGGGATTTATCAATGAGGTGTTCAGAGGTAAATATTTAACATGACGCCACTTTTTAAATCCCGCCAAAACTTCTTTATTCAATCCGGGTTCACAACGTGTTTTTGTCGTACATGACACGGGTCGACATCTTATTAAACATGAAATTTTTGAGGTGTTACATCTTCACCCCCTTAAAATAAATCTCGACCCGAGATTTACTGAAACAAATAAGGGTATTTTTCTTTCATCGTGGATTCAACCTCCCACGTGTATTCGGGACCTCTACGGGCATCCCATTTGACCTTTACAAAAGGTATATGCTTCCTTCGAAGCTTCCTTACCTGTCGATCTTCAATCGACAAAGGTTTTTCAACAAATTTTAAGCTCGCGTCTATATGCACATCTGTATGTGGCATGACATGTGATTCGTCAGCGGAACACTTCTTTAGATTGCAGATGTGGAACACATTGTGAATTCCACTGAGCTCTTCTGGTAAGTTCAACTTATAGGCAACTGACCCGACACGTTCGATAACCTCGAAAGGTGCTATGTATCTCGGGCTTAGTTTGCCTTTCTTACCAAATCGCATCACTCCTTTCCAGGGTGACACTTTAAGTAGGACTTTGTCACCTACTTCGAAGTGGAAATCCTTACGGTTTGGATCAGCGTAACTCTTCTGCCTATTCCGGGCAGCTTGGAGATTGTTACGAATCTGGACAATCTTGTCCGTCGTTTCGAACACGATCTCTGGTCCTGATAACTGGACTTCTCCAACTTCCGTCCAACAAACAGGCGATCTACACTTTCTACCGTATAATGCCTCAAAAGGCGCAGCCTTTATACTGGTATGGTAGCTATTGTTGTAGGAGAATTCGATCAATGGTAGGTTCTTATCCCAGCTACCTCCCAAATCTATCGCACATGCGCGTAGCATGTCTTCCAACGTTTGAATAGTACGCTCACTCTGACCGTCAGTCTGAGGATGGTAAGTCGTACTAAAGTTCAAACGTGTGCCCAAAGATTGTTGGAAACTCTTCCAAAAGTGTGACGTGTACCTAGTATCCCGGTCAGAGATAATAGCTACAGGTATGCCGTGTAGGGCTACAATCTTATCAACATATAACTGGGCTAGCATATCGGAGTTATAAGTCTCCTTGATGGGTAAGAAATGAGCTGACTTAGTCAGTCGGTCAACTATAACCCATATTGTATCATTTCCTTTCCTCGTCTTGGGTAACTTGGTAATAAAATCCATAGTTACCATTTCCCACTTCCACGTAGGAAGTTCAGGCTGTTGTAGCAAACCTGACGGTTTCTGATGCTCGGCTTTGACTTGCGCACATGTCAAGCATTTTGCTACATGGGCGGCTACGGACTTTTTCAAGCCTATCCACCAATAATTTGCCTTTAGATCCTGGTACATCTTATCAGCTCCAGGATGAACGGAGTATTTGGAACTGTGGGCTTCTTGGAGGATTACATCACGAAGTCCTCCAAAAATTGGAACCCATATCCGTCCATTTAATCGCAGAATTCCGTCTTTGCTAAGAGTTAACTGCTCCTCGGTTACTCCTAACTTTTCATTAGGATAGTTAGCTTCCAACACAGCTTCCTTCTGTGCAGCTAACACCCTTTCTATCAAACTGTTCTTTATTTCCATGCACTTGGCATTAATTCGAATGGGTTTAACCCTTTCCTTTCTGCTCAAGGCATCGGCGACTACATTCGCTTTGCCGGGATGATACTTGATTTCACAGTCATAGTCATTCAAGGTTTCCATCCAACGGCGTTGCCTCATGTTTAATTCCTTCTGATTAAACAGATGTTGGAGGCTCTTGTGATCCGAATAAATCACACATTTGATACCATAAAGATAGTGCCTCCAAAGCTTCAGTGCGAATACAACGGCACCCAACTCCAAGTCATGGGTGGTGTAATTCTTTTCATGCACTTTCAGTTGTCTTGATGCGTAGGCAATCACCTTGCCTTTCTGCATAAGCACACACCCCATGCCAGTGTGCGAAGCATCACAATAAACCACAAAGTCTTCAATTCCATCTGGCAGTGTCAGCACCGGGGCGTTGCTCAACTTTTGCTTCAGAATGTCAAAGGATTCTTGCTGCTTAGGGCCCCAAATAAACTTAACATTCTTCTTAGTTAAGGAGGTTAGGGGTGCAGCAATCCTTGAAAAGTTTTCAATGAAACGCCTGTAATATCCTGCCAATCCCAGGAAACTACGTATCTCCGTAGGCGTCTTTGGCTCTTACCAATTCATAACAGCTTCAACTTTAGCGGGATCCACCTGGATACCACGCTCACTAACCACGTGTCCAAGAAATTGGACTTCTCGTAGCCAAAATTCACACTTAGAGAATTTGGCGTAGAGCTTCTCCTGACGTAGGAGTTTGAGAATACAACGAAGGTGTTTCTCGTGGTCAGCTTGATTCTTAGAGTAAATAAGGATGTCATCGATGAAGACGATAACAAATTTATCTAAGTAAGGCTTGCAGACGCGATTCATGAGATCCATGAACGCGGCTGGGGCATTAGTGAGCCCAAAAGGCATCACTAGGAACTCGTAGTGACCATAACGAGTCCTAAATGCAGTCTTGTGAACGTCTTCATCCTTAACCTTCAACTGATGGTAGCCTGACCTCAGATCAATCTTTGAGAAGTAACTCGCCCCTTGAAGCTGATCGAACAAATCGTCGATCCTGGGCAATGGATATCTATTCTTGATCGTGACTTTATTAAGCTCGCGATAGTCGATGCACAGACGCATCGACCCATCCTTCTTCTTGACAAACAGGATTGGCGCTCCCCAAGGAGATGAACTAGGTCGAATGAAACCCTTAGCTAGCAGTTCATCTAGCTGCGTCCGCAACTCCTTCATTTCTGTGGGTGCCAATCTGTATGGTGCCCTAGCAACTGGTGCCGCTCCGGGGATGATGTCTATCCTGAATTCAACTTGTCTATCTGGTGGCAAACCAGGTAGATCTTCAGGAAACACTTCTGGGTATTCAGAAATGACAGGGATGTCTTCTAACTTCGGTTTGGGCTCATCAATAATCACCTGTGCCATGTAGATGACACACCCCTTCTTCAAACACTTGGAAGCCTTGAGTATAGTCACGTGCTCAGGTAGTCCATACTGGGTATCTCCCCGAATGGTAAGTGACTCACCAGACGAAGTCTTTATCACTACTTGCTTCATGTTACAGACGATTTGGGCCTGGTTATGAGATAACCAGTCCATACCCAGAACTATGTCAAAACCGGCTAACTTAAACGGAAGTAGAGACAGAGGAAAGAATGGTTCTTAATGGATATAACACATCCATCTAACACAGTAGAGACGGTTTCTATGGTACCATCTGCTAATTCTACCTCATAGTTTGCGTTTAAGGTTTTGACAGGTAAATTCAATAATTTACAAAACTTATGATCTACGAAAGACTTATCTACGCCCGAATCAAAAAGTACTCTTGCAAAGACATCATTTACAAGGAAAGTACCTGTTATGACATTATCGTCCTGCACAGCTTCTTTCGCGTCCATTCTGAAGACTCTGGCATTAGTCTTCTTAGCCTCCTCAGGCTTCTTGTTGTATTTTGGGCAGTTGGTCTTGATGTGCCCCTTCTCATTGCAACGGTAGCACGTTGCGTCTTTTATCTTTTTGCAATCCAGGGTTTTATGGTCCGTGGACTTGCAAATTCCACAAGCAAATGATTTTGACTGAGTCTGAGAGCTTGACTCCAGTCTGCACTTTCCATAGTGCTGCTTCTTGCAAATTTTACACCTAGGCTTCTCATCAGACTTATGCCCTTCCTTCCTCGACTCAGATCCCTTTTTGATATCACCGTTCCCACGGTGTTTCTTATTTGACCTTCGCGAACCATCATCTTCATGCTTCCTCTTCTCGGCCGCCTTATTCCTCTGCGATCTCTGTCGGACCGCATCCAGAGTGAGGGATAAGGAAAGGTCAGTTACAGACCTGAAGGTAACTGGCCGAGAAGCTTTTACACGGGACTTGATCTCGGGTTCCAAACCACCAATAAAGCGAGCGATTCTTTTTGGCTCCGGGGTTACCAGGTAGGGAACCAGCCGAGACAGTGTATTGAAGCTTGTCAGATAAGCTTGACAATCGAGGTTCTTCATCACCAAGGATAGAAAGTCGGATTCTATCTTCTCCACCTCGTGTTGAGGGCAGAAGTTTTCCTTGATCAGGGCAATGAATTGATCCCACGTCATGCTATACAACGGGATCTTTCCGGAGGCCTCCATTAGAGATCTCCACCATGCCAATGCTTCACCCTTGAAGGACTGTGACACAAACTTAACTATATCCCCTTCAGCGCACCCGCTGATATCCACCACCGTGTCCATTTCATCCAGCCATGTCATACAGTCGACGGCCCCTTTTTCCCCAGTAAAATCCCTGGGTTTACAAGACACGAAGTACTTATAAGTGCAACCCTTGTTACGGGGTCCTTGATGCAGTACTATATGCTGAGATGGGACACTTTGATTGTTGGTGGACTGACGGTCATCACCGTCTTTCTTGGGTCCATTCTTCTTGGGAGGAGGCTTGTTATGAGCCTCAGAATGTGTCCTGGGCTTTGAATGTGATGCAGAGTGGGTCCTACTTCGAGTATCACTGTATTCCTCATACTGTCTATTCAAAGCCTGGGTGATAGCGCCATCTATGATTGCTTTTAGTTCAGCACCCGTTAACGTAATCTGGGCGTTCTCATTCGGCTCCACAGGATGGCTATTTATTTAATTTGAGTCAGCCATTTGAATTGAACTGTTGCAGAAAACAAGAACAATATTTTATTTGGGAGTTTATTATGGAGTTACCCCTTAGGGTAGCTCGTTAACCATGGTACACAGAGACCATAAATTGGTTAACTTACTAATCGTACTAATTTAGGATTTCAATTTAAAATTTATCCTAAATATAGATAATAACAATATATATTAGCACATAAGGCTTAGTCACATGGACAATTTAAATTATAAGCTATGATTTCAGAGAATCAAGGCTTTTAAGGTTTAAATATATTTTATTACCTTTTTCAGACAGTGAGTCAAAGTTACAACTGTCTTTTGACTCATGTAGAAATGAGCAAAGCCCATAGGCATTATATTACCAACGTATGGTAAAATATGATCATCTTAATTGATGATCTTAACCCATGATTCAGAGATCATATAATTGGGTTTGGGATCTTCTAAAGAATCCTTATATATATAAAATGACATGTGATTGTAACGAATCACTTCTGCCAGTAGTGTTAACATGTTTTAAGATGTTAACAGGGATTTGAATCTTTTTAAACAGGTCTTACCATTTTGGCCCGGTCTTATAATTGACACGAAGCTAGGTTTCACACTTTAAGATCCTTAATTAAATAATTACATAGGCAAATAAAAATGATTTTAATTTATTTCATTTGTAATTATTTATACACAAAAAGGCAATCATGATAATCATAGAAATAACATCCCATTAATTTATTCAAAGCATTACACATTTGCCCTAAACGGGTCTTTCAAATTACTAACTTACCCACGTAGGGGTTAAATAACACACATGCCCACGCAGGGGCTAAATATCATACATGTCCACGTAGGGACTAATACTAACAATACACCCACGTGGGGGTTCAAACCATAAGCATGCCCACGCAGGGGCTAAAAGCAACATACCAAATACACCCACGAAGGGGTTCAACAATGAATACAGGAGAAAATAACTGTGGAAGGATTCAACGATCCTTCTTGTTCTTTCCCTTGATCAAACTAACCAACCCTTGGAAGAACGTCTGCCTTTCCCTACGATCCTCGTGAGCTTCTCGTTCAACTTGCTGCAACCTATGAAGAATTTCCTCCCTTTCTGGGGGAGAAAACCGTGGTGGCTGTGATTGAGCCCGGATGATGGGTCTAGAAGGTATCGAGTATCCCTGAGTCGGGTAACTCACCCCCCATGGATCCCCATAGGGTCCTTGGTTGTCGTAGTTCGCTGCTACCATGTATGGATCAGCCTCCGCGTACCCATAGTCGTGATGCGTTGGAGGTTCAAACGGGTTGTAAGCCATGCCACCCGTATATGCCGGGATTGGGTTTTCAAACCCCATCGGTGGTGGCTGTAGTACAGCAGGGTTGGAGGGTCCACCCATTTGTGGGTCCTCCTGGTATGGCGGGTAGTGACTAGCACTTGACTGTTGTGGGGAACTGAAATTGAAGCCCCCCGGTCGCACCGACATGCGTGCACCGGTTCTTCTACGCCTTGGCGGTTGAGGAGGTGCCGGTTGAACTGGTGGCGGTGGAGGTGGTGGCGTAACTGCCACAAATCGGTGATCCTCAGATGAATCTTAATGATGTGGCTGTGGCTGTGGCTCCTGCTGATGATGAGACTGCTGCTGCTGATGCTGCCCATGAGACGACGAGTGGTGTGATGGTGTATAATACCACTGGTGTTGATCGAACAGGGCTTGGAAACTGTCTGGACCACCGTAGGGTGATCCGTGGAAGGATGATCCGTCGGAGATTTCGATCGGATGGTTTGGAGTACCACTTGCCGGCATGACGGGGTCCGTATCCTCGTCCATATCGTCGGCGTGATATCCTGAAAAGTGGTCCTCTGGACCCAGTGGGTTAAAACCCACGGGCTCTGGTATGAACCCAACCGGGTTAAACTGTCCCCGAAAAGCAGGTGTAGGGTCTCCATATGAATGATGAGATAGGGATCTCTGAAGTGGTATATAGGACGGTTGAGGGTTATAGGGTTCATAAGGATTTAGAGCAGGAGGTGTGGAAGTATGTGAAACCGATCGTCTGGCCGGCTCGTACTGGTTTCTTCGGTTTTCCCGAGGGTCGTCACTCTCGGTGTTGGATGGAGCTCGCCTTCGTGAAGGTCCAGCTTCATGATCGTTGGGGGCGGTAACTGGCCCCTTTCCACGTCCTCGTGTTCGGAAGAATCTAGGAGGCATCCTCGTTATTCCTGTCAATATAGCATGAGATAACAATAACAAAAATATAAAATTTAAAGGACAAAACAAATACCGAAAAGGTAAAATTTGTCCTATGTTATAAGTCTAGACTCGAAGGTTTAGATATGTGCAATTGTGTAACTGAGATTAAACACAAAAGGCTAGTGTTTAATTCACTCAGTGTTGGCTCTGATACCAACCTGTCACACCCCGATTTCCACGTGTCACCGGTGGGCCCGGTGGGGGAGTATCGTGACGTGGTTGGCAACGTAATAGTCAAACAACACAATATAATAATGCACAGCGGAAGCAATTTAAAATAAGATACAACCGAATTTATTTATTGTAATCAAAGTCACAATATCCGGTGTTTATCCACAGTAGGATCGAAACAAAATAACATTTATGGTTCAACAGACTTCTGGCATCCTAAGCTTGCGAGACTTTTATTGATGCTTAGGAGACAATCCAGCCAAATTACGTTTAGTACCTGCATTCAGTCTTTTTGGGAAAATACGTCAGTTTACACTGGTAAATACATTCAACTGACTCATTTTGGAAAATGATTGAAAATTTGTTTGGATGCACGTGGCATAAATCATTTTATTTAACTTGGGAGAATTATTTAATATGATAATCTTGTGAACGAATTACATGTTACTTATGCGTTCAGTAGCCCGAATCGAATCCGGGTTAAAGATCAATAGACACACCACTTTAAGTGAGTTATACACGGGAGTACGCCTACACCCCGTGCTCAGGTCGTGGCCATCTCGTAAGATGATGCCAGGGATATCCGGGACATGGTCATTAACCCCCCAAAGGCTGTAAAGTAAACAAGACCGTTTAAAACGAGCCGATCAAATTATTCAACTACCCACTAAGCGTGGAGATTCGATGCCCGATCAAGCGGTACGCTATGTACCGTAACCCAAGCCCGTATAGGGAAAATAAGTTAAAAGTATTTACCTGATGCAAGTATAAATCACAACAAGCAGAATGCACGTAGCTTTTACTGTTTCTCCTAATCTGGAACGAAGGTTTAATATAACCTATTAGAATTCTAACGGGTCTTTTATTAAGCTTAAGCTTAGACCGGCTAGTTTCAAGATACGGTTCGTACGCACGATTAAGCGAAGACCGGATAGAATGTGATTCAGACCCGACAAGTTTGAAGACTTGTTTAATATGGGTTTATTATTCACATTCTGTATTTTGAGATAAAACCGTTAAGGTTTGACCCGTTTCGGCTAATTTATGTAAACTTGTTACATAAACCGAACCGTACGCGTAATAAGCGTGACGGGTAGTCATGAGAGCTATATACAGGTTTCCTAAGTTAATTATGTCTCAAATATGTTGTGACATCAGTAAGGTGTCTTTCGTTATGCCCGAAACGTGATTAGACACAAACTAGGCCCCGTAGGGGTATTTTGGTTATTTAAAAGTTTATAAAAGAGTTTAAGCGACAACCTGAGTTACAGGTCTGATGTAATCAGCAAATATACTCAATTTGCTAAGTTACATCAGTAGGTTAAGGCATGTATGTGAAACTTATCATTTTTAACCAAACTAGGCCCCGTAGGGGTATTTTGGTAATTTCACATAAGCCGAAAAGCTCAAAACCGAAGTCTGAGTTTATCAAACTTTGCTTACTATTAAAATATGATAATTTGCCTCTTATATCAGTAGGTATCAACCCGGGTATGTCCAATATGATTTTAAAACATACTATGCGTTAAAAACGCTAATTTAGGCGATTAAAGGCCATTACCGGGTTCGATACTTAAATCTGATATTTTTATATTTCCAGAAGGCTTAAAATAATTTATTTATCATAATTAATCAGTAGCAAAAGGTTTGGAATCGTTTAGATGTGTAAAACTCATTTTATGGCCCGTAAGGGCAAAACCGACAATTACCGAATTAAGCCTACGACTATGAGTTATGCTCAGCCTAAAATTAATTAAAAATCTTTAAAAATCCTAAAATAATATATTATATCAGTGGGTAAAAGATTTGATACTAAAAAGTATGTTTAACTAGGCTATACGCTAATTACGCCATTATGTTAACATAAAGCATTAGTTTTGCGATAATGAGCATAACTCTTAATCTACAAGTCAAACTGATGTCAAACTTTGCATGCAAGTCTATATATCCGTATTTAAGGATTCTACACTTTTACATTTTCATAAATCACGTTTTAAGGTAATAAGGGCATAACGGTCAACATATGAGCGGTTAACGGAAACATGCATATTAACTGGGTAATCAACGAAACAAGTACAGAGGCTTATACTATCATGTAACCTAACCCTAATGAAGCATTAAGGCATTTCTAATTCCATCTAACTCGGGCCAGAACTGAAGTCAACGTGAAAGTCAAAGTTTCGGGACTTTCGGTTCCGGACCGGTTCAAAACTGGGAGTTGTCGAGTCGAACGAGTTTAGACATGTCCGTACACTTATTACCAGGTTATATTAAGTCTAAAACAGTTTACACGCATTACGTATTGCTAATTGTGCATTAAATCATATTTTATATTTCTGTTGACTTTTTCGGTCAACGTTTGACCCGACAAACGACCTGGTTAGGTCTGGAATCGGTACGTGCCTTTATAAGGGTTTAATAATCATATAATTACCTACTTAACAGTACTCTTAATTCGACATACGACTGAGCTATCCTTAATTAATTACGAAGTCAAACCGTAGTTACGTCGGTTTGACTTTTAGCTAAAATACTAAGCTATAATTAATTTAGAAAGGTTAGGCAACTTACAAGGTGTTTAATGATGATTAGGGATGCCTTGTAATCAGCTTGAAAGCTCCCCAATTTGATCAGACTTGAATTGTGAAAGGAATGATCATGAAGTTGCAACTTATGTGGGTTATATAGTGTTCATGGCACCATGAATTGATGACAACAAAGTCTACAACACTCCACAATTGTTCAACACATGTCTCTAGTATGTAGGGGGTGCCTAGGGGTCGTTTACAAGTGAGAAAAACCGGTGGAATAGGTCACAATCGCGCATAACAGCCAACAGAAGGTTTCTGGTCGCTGGCAAGGTGCTTGCGCACCGTAAGCACATCTGCTTACGGTCCGTAAGCAGTCATCAGGGGCTGTTTTGCTTGTTCTTTCAATTATTCGAAAAGGTAACCCACTTGCACGAATTTGGGGCTTCAATATGACAATTAGGGACCCTTCAAATGTACCTTATATTGTATAATACCCCACCACATTGGTTTGTTTGCTTTGGATCCAAAAACAAGACCCGAAAACAAAGGTTTATCATTGCTTTTCTTCGTGGAATCAAGTCATTCATTATCAGTTCCATTCTTGTCAACCCTTTTATGGGTTTAAAACTAAGTGGATGTTTAATATATAATAACTTGGGTTTTGGGATTTATCAATGAGGTGTTCAGAGGTAAATATTTAACATGACGCCACTTTTTAAATCCCGCCAAAACTTCTTTATTCAATCCGGGTTCACAACGTGTTTTTGTCGTACATGACACGGGTCGACATCTTATTAAACATGAAATTTTTGAGGTGTTACAAATAGTTATATTATTTTAAGGTAAAACAATATAACTTAACGAATACCATGATATTACAACTCCAAAATAATACCAAAAATCTCACGGAATAAATATTTAAGTTACACACTTGATATCGAGAAACCGAACGCAAACACGTAACTTATGAAATATTCCGAAGAACACCGTTACAATATATTTTTGGTAAATATATTATTTTGGACACAAGGAATGAAAATATGATCTTTGTACATATTACCAAATTATATCATATTTTCGACAAAGAGAAAATATATTATTTTTTGAAGTAAAAATATATTTTCTTAGAAAATTCAGAAGATATATGATTTTGAGAAAAATATATATTTTCTTGACAATACCTTATTTTTGGACAAAAAAAGTTTAACTCTGGTGACTACACGAGAGTTAATTTCATTCGAAGCAAGGTATAGATAAGCTATTGTTTTCATTCGATATCCAACTTTCATAACTAAAAAACGCATAACAGTCTCAATTTCCTTCTGTTAGGTCTCGATTTTATGGTATAAATGGAGGTCGTCTGTACAAACGTGGGACGAGCTGAATGAGGAAACCATAGCTGAGGCTGTGAAGCACCTTGAAGAGTGTTGACAAGGTTGTTCCTACTATTTCATTTTTTAAGTATCTGATAAATATTGTGCAAGTTTAATTGCATATGATAAAAGCAGGCTAAAAATCACATTAGCCTTTAGCCATACATGTGGAATGACTTTTTTTTTTCTTTTACAATCAACCATACCTCTTTTACAATTAAGAATTTTGCAAATCAAAGCATAATCTAATAAGATTTTGTTTAAAACATAATCTTGATCATGATTTTAGTGGGTTGAAATTTGTGATACCCGAATAATAATTTAATGAGATTTTGCATGTAGGGGTGAGCATTCTCCGAGAACCAATTATGGACCATTTGAATGAAGTCGGGTATCGGTCCCAGATGAAATCGGGTCATCGGTCTTCCATCAATACGTGAGACCGACCATCAATCATTCAAATTTACTCAAGAATGTTTTATTTACGTTTGAGATTATGGCTATCATCTTCTTGATTTCAAGGTATGTGAAACCTGCAGAACATTTTGAAATGGGGAGTGTTACATATTTCATTTGATGCGGGATGTCCTATTTCTTGATTCTTATAGATATTATTTTGTTTTTTATAGGCGAAACGAGCGTCGATAAGGCGTGAAGTTCACCTTTTGTAGGTCTTAGGGTAGCAAGGGAGAAGATGTTTTGGCTATTGTTGCAATGGCTAAAGTCCCCGTCGGACGGTAACCTCCTCAAAGGTACACAAGTTTTAGTATTTTTTTAAGTTTAAATTTTTAGGGAGACTATCGATTTCAGTTTGGTTTATGCAATTGTCAGTTTTAGGGTTGTTAACTTATTATACACGATTACATAAATCAAGTTTGTTGGATCTTAGGGTATCGAGGCTAATCGTCGATTCAAGGCTTAATTATGGCGAGTTTTCATTTTCTACTTGATGGTTATTTTTGGTGTTATATTTAAGATTCGGTTTTGCATTTCACTGCAGGTACTCAACATTTTTAACTACTTCAGCTCTTTAGCAGGAAGGAAGACTTAAGGTTTCATCATCTTTACTCGACCCATTTAACTATAAGTCGGTTGAATTTGGTTATTTTTTTTATTCATCACTGATCACTGGGGTGAGTTTATAAATTCTATTTGAAAATGAAGTGAGTCAAACGAGTAGAAAGTCATCTTAAATGTAGCTACTTTATTTGGTGAAATTGTGGTAATTTAGAAGTTTCAATGGTTTGCAATTTTGGGCATTTAAACCTTCTTTTTATCATTTTGTTTGCAATTACAATTTACAAGCTATATGAACGTGATCTCATCTATTTGTTTTAATAGGGATGCCATGCGTGCATTGCAGGTCTAAGACACAATTTGGTTGTGAGAATTCTCTTGAAATTAGCCAAGAGCCGGAGGTAAGATAGATGAATACACATTAAGTCTACGATATTGGGTGTCAATCTTAGGTTTAATGTTAGTGTTATTTTTAGGTTGATCACTGTGATCATCTAGACCTATTGTAACACCTCGAAATTTCATGTCCAATATTATGTCGACACGTGTCATGTAAGACAAAAGTGTTATAAACCCGGATCAAGTTAAAGATGTATGGTAGGATTTAAAAGCGTCGACATGTTAATTAAATACCTCTGAACGACCTAGTTATGAATCCCAAGACCCTAATCTATATTATAAGCATCAGCTATACATTCAAATCCGGTAATTACTAAGTAATAATTGATTCAAATTGTAAAGATAGGATCCTATGAGAATGTGTTTGACAAACCTTCGTTTATGGTCCTTTCAAAAGAATCCAAGGCAACTTTAAAACATGGCAAGGTGGTCTTAACTGTTGGACATGATCAAGTGGCCCCATACTGATAATAGAGTCCCTAATTCGTAGTATCAAAAGTTGCATGATCAAACCCAAGAGATTCACATTTTTGTCTTCTGGTCATCGGTTACGGACCGTATGGGCTTAGCCTTACGATCCGTAAGGCAGTCACCTGGGCGATGTCTTTTTGAAAAGCGGATACGGACCGCAAGGCCTTAGCCTTACGGTCCGTAAGGCAGTCCCAGCAGTAGAAACATGACAGGTGCCTGTTATAACATGTTAACCGACTTAAAACATAAATTTTCAATACCATGTGCAGTACAAACTAGTTCTTAGGCACTAGGGACACTTGTAATTGATCAGGGATCAATCCTAGAGTTGTTTGGCATGATCTTGATCAATCAAGATCACTATATAAAGACCCACATTATTTCATTTTTGATCATCCATTCCCAACTCAACTTCTGAAGATTTTTGGAGCTCAAGGCCATTCCCTAAGCATCATTAGTCGTGCATTGGACCTTGATAAGCTTCCTTGACCTTCCTTAATCGTGTTTTACTTAGTTAATTAGCTTAAAGTCAAACCGTCATAATTAAGGTTTGACTTATCGATTAATCACTAATGGTCTAGTGTTTAGCCAAATTGAAAGTAGTTATAAGTTTGTATTTATGTGGGTATTAAACCCTTAAAAGGGCACCCTCTGATTCCCGCTCTAACTAGGTCAAATGTCGGGTCAAACTTAATCCGAAAAAGTCAACAGAAGCTTAATTTTCAATTTAATGCATAATTAGCAATGTAGGAGACGTGTAACCTGTTTTACCACTCGTATAACTTGGTAATCAATGCAAGAACATGTCTAGGCATGTCCGACCCGACAATTTTCTGTTTTGGCTCAGTTCGGAACCGAAAGTCGCAAAACTTTGACTTTTGTTTTGACTTCAGTTCTGACCCAATTTAGATGGATTTAGAAATTCCTTAGAGCTTCATTAGGACCCTCTGCGATTATACTACTCGACTCGTTGATTGTCCGACGTTTTCGTTAAATGCCTAATGTTGACCAATATGCCCATTTGACCTTAAAACGAGAATTTTGGAAATGTGAGAGGACAATAATCTTTGTTACTGATTTATAAACATGTCCCTAAAATTTCACATCAGTTGGAGGTCTAGATTAGGAGTTATACTCAATAGCGTAATTATAAAGCTTTTTATTAATTAAACGGCGTAATTAGCATAAAGCCTATCTAAACCCAATTTTGACACCAAACCTTCTACCCACTGATGTAACATAATATTTTGGGATTTTTGATGATTTTTAATTATTTTTAAACTGATCATAACCTAAGGTTATTGCCTTGATTCGGTAAATACCAATTATACCCTTTTTGCTTATAAAATGAGTTTTACATAACATTTAGACACCAAACCTTTGGCTACTGATTTTATTTGATAAATGAAGTATTTTGAACTTTATAACCTGATCAGAAAACTAAGATTTCTGTTATAACCCGGAAATCGCTTTAAACGGCTTTTTACGCTTATTTAACAAATAGTATGGGTTTAAAACCATTTTGTCATATAAGACTTATCACCAACTGATACAACCTATTAAATTAAGTTGTTTTACTGATTATTTCAGACCCGTATCTCAGAAGTATATTTAATCTCTTTTATAATCTTTAAAATAACCAAAATACCCCTACGGGGCTTAAATTGAGATTAAACTCGTTTTGGGCATAATGGAATGTATCCTACTGATATCACAACATATTTAAAGCATATTAACTTAGGGAACCTGTTCGTGACTCATTCGGTTACCCTTTATGCGTTATTCGCATTCGGATCGGTTTATGTAACTAGTTTGCATAAATTAGCCGAAACGGGTCGAACCTTATCATTTTTAGCTCAAAATCCAGAATGTGTTTAGTTTACCCATATTATACAAGTCTTCAAACTTGTCGGGTCTAAATCACATTCTATTCCGGTCTTCGCTTAATCATGCGTTCAAACCGTATCTTCCTTTAAAACTAACCGGTCTAAGTTTAGGCTTAATTAAAGACCCGTTAGGATTCTAATAGGTTATTATAAACCTTCATTCCAGAATAGAAGATCCGGTAAAAGCTACGTGCACTTGCGTGTTGTGATTATTACTTGCAAAAGTAAATACTTTTAACTTATTTTCCCTTATATGGGCTTGGGGTACGGTATATAAAATACCGCTTGGTCGGACATTGAATTGTTAATCATGATAAGGTTAATTTATTGAGATGACCCGTTTAAACTGTTTTGTTTGTTAAAGCCTTTGGGGGGTTAATGACCATGTCCCGGATATCCTTGGCATCATTTTACGAAATGGCCACGACCTAAGCACGGGGTGTAGGCGTACACCCGTCAGTGCCTAAATAAATAATGTGGTGTGTCTATTGATCTTTAACCCGGCAGGAAACCGGGCTACTGAACGCATAAGAAACATGTAATTCTTTTACAAGTATTATATTCAAATAATTATCCCAAGTTATAAAATGTTTGTGCCTCATGCATTTAAATCAACTTTCTAAACCTTTTCAAAATGAGTCAGTTGATTGTATTTAACAGTGTAAACTGACGTATTTTTCCAAAAGATTAAGTGCAGATACTACTCGAAATAGGCTGGCTTTCTCCTTAGCATCAATAAGAGTCTCGCAAGCTTGGATGCATTTCAGTGTGTTGAACAATGTTTCTTTTTATTTGATCCACCTGTGGATTATTTTCAACTATTTTGTGATACTTAATATTACAAATCTTATTCGGTTGAAATAAATCTATCTTTTGCTTCCGTTGTGTATTTAAATATTGTGTTGTTTGACTATAACGATATCAACTACGTCACGATACTCCCCCACCGGTAATACGTGGAAATATCGGGGTGTGACAGGTTGGTATCAGAGCCAACACTGAGTGAATTAAACACTAGCCTTTTGTGTTTAATCTCAGTTACACAATTGAACATTCATAAATTTTCGAGTATAGACAAAGAACTTAGGACTAATCCAAATTGTTTTTAATTTTAACTTTGTTCTTTATATTTCTTTGTTGTATCTTTTAATTGTTTGACAGGAAATATGCCACCGAGGTTCCGAAGAGGAGGACGAGGCAAGGGGCCAATCCACGCCCCCAATGATCGCGAGGCCGGGCCTTCACACCGGCGAACTCCTTCTGCAACTATGAGTACCGGTCCTCAAGGAGAATGGAGGATCCATTCAGAGCCCGCTAGGCGATCTACTTCTTTTAGCTCAACGCCTCCTTACCACCATTCCTTTGGGCCGCAATCAGAGAACGAGCCCGATGACTCACGCCACTCCTTCTTGCCATTGCAGTGATCCCTTTCGCACCATTCCTTTGGCGACCCCACTCCTGTCTTTCAGGGCCGGTTTAACCCGGCAAACTATATTCAAGAACCAGTGGGTTTTAACCCATTGGGACCAGAGGATCATTTTTTCGGCGATCACGCCATGGATATGGATGAGGACGAGGACACCGACCCTGTTAAACCACCGACTGGAACCCCCACGCACCCTGTTGAAGTCTCTGATGGATCATCTTTCCAGGGATCACCTTACCCTATTCAACCAGTATGAGTGGTATTTTACACCCTCTCACCATTCATCGCCTCATGAGCAGCAGCAGCAGGATCCCTCCGAGGATTCGCGTTTCGTGGCAGTTACGCCACCGCCACCACCGCCGCCACCGCCGCCAGTACAACAAGCGCCTCCCGAACCACCAAGGCGTAGAAGAACAGGCGGATGAATATCCGCGCGAGAAGGGGGTTTTCACTTTAGCACCCCCCATCACTCAAGTAGCAGTCACTATCCGCCACTTCATGAAGACCCACAAATGGGTGGGCCTTCAAACCCAGTTTCAGAGGTGAATTCTGCACCAGTTGCACCACCACCGCCACCATTGGGATTTGGTAACCCGATCCCTACATACGGCGGTTCAACGGCGTACGATCCATTTGAGCAGCTGGCTCACACTCATTACAACTATGCTGAAGCCGACCCATACCGTGTAGCAGCAAACTACAACGCCCTTCATCCTGAAGGACCATATGGAGCCCCTTGGGGAGTGGGATACCCAACTCATGGGTATCAAATACCTGCTCAACCTCCAGTTCAGCACCAGCCGCAGCCACCACGGTTTTCCCCACCGAAACAGGAGGAAATCCTCCACAGGCTAAACAGGGTGGAGCGAGAATTTCAAGAAGAACGTAGGAACAACCGGGGATTTCTCAAGGGCCTAGCAAGCTTGTTAAAAGGAAAGAAGAAGATGGATCATTAAATCTCTGTATGTATTGTTGTATTTCCTTATTTTAATTAAGTTCCTGCGTGGACATTTATCTATGTACTTAGTCCCTGCGTGGACTTATCTTTTTAGTCCCTGCGTGGACACCTATCTTAGTAATCAGTCCCTGTGAGGACTTGTATTATCAGTTTAGCTCCTGTGTGCTCAAGTTATTTCTGTTAAAAGTCCCGTTTAGGGCAATGTGTACTCCTTTTAATGTTTAATGGAATGTTAAGTTTTAAAATTTTCATTTTTATTATTATATGCATAATATATTATACATGAAATAAATAAATAAAAAAATCATTTCCTTTTAAAAATAATCTGCCTATTAAATATTGAATAAGAATCTTAAAGGTGTAACCTAGCCTGCATGTCTATAAAAGAATTGGCCAAATGTTACACCCCGAATTTCCACGTGTCAACGGTGGGCCCGGTGGGGAGTAACGTGACGTGGTTGGCAACATCATAGTCAAACAACACAATATATAAATGCATAGCGGAAGCAAAAGGATAAATATATTACAATCCGAAATAGTGTAACATCAAAGTATTACAACGGAAGTAAAGGATCCACAGGCGGATCGAAAATAAAATAACACTGTTCAACAGACTTTAGGCATCTAAGCTTGCGAGACTCTTTATTGATGCTAGGAGTAGCCAGCCAATTCCGATTAGTACCTGCACTTAGCCTTTTTGGGAAAATACGTCAGTTTACACTGGTAAATACAATCAACCGACTCATTTTGAAAAGGTTTTAAAAAATGATTGATTTGAATGCACATAGCACAAATAATATTTTATAACTTGGGTTACTTATTTAATTATATAAACTTGTAAAGGATTTACATGTTCCTTATGCGTTCAGTAGCCCGGATCGAGCCGGGTTAAAGATCAATAGACACACCACTTTATTTAAATGAGACACTGACAGGTGTACGCCTACACCTGAGTGCTAAGGTCGTGGCCATTTCGTAAAATGATGCCAGGGATATCCGGGACACGGTCATTAACCCCCCAAAGGCTTTAAGCAAACAAAACAATTTAAATGAAACATCTCAATAATTTAACCATTATACAATTAAAGATTCAATGTCCGACCAAGCGGTATTTTATATACCGTACCCCAAGCCCGTATAGGGAAATAAGTTAAAAGTATTTACCTGAGCTAAATATAAATTCAATCCCAGCCGTATCAAATCAGCAAGTACAGATAGCTTTTACTGGGCTCCTAAATCTGGAACGAAGGTTTTTAACAACCTATTAGAATCCTAACGGGTCTTTAGTTAAGCTTGAGCTTAGACCGGTTAGTTTTAAAGATACGGTTCGTACGCACGATTAAGCGAAGACCGGATAGAATGTGATTTAGACCCGACAAGTTTGAAGACTTGCTTAATATGGGTATATTATACACATTCTGGATTTTGAGATAAAACTGTTAAGGTTTGACCCGCTTCGGCTAATTTATGTAAATTAGTTACATAAACCGAACCGAACGCGTAATAAGTGTAACGGGTATTCATGAGAGCCATATACAGGTTTCCTAAGTTAATAAGCCTCAAATATGTTGTGACATCAGTAAGATGTCTTTTATTATGCCCGAAACGAATTTAAACACAAATTATGCCCCGTAGGGGTAGTTTGGTCATTTTCAAGTTTATAAAAGAGTTTAAGTATTAACCTGAGTTACAGGTCTGATGTAATCAGCAAAAATACTCCATTTAAAAAATTCTAACAGTAGGGTAAAGTATTTATGTGAAATTTATCAATTATAACCAAACTATGCACCGTAGGGGCATTTTGGTATTTCACATAAGCCGAAAAGCTCAAAACTGAAGTCTGAGTTTAACAACCTTTGCTTACTGTTAAAATATTATAATTTACCTCAAATATCAGTAGGTATCATCTCTTGTATGTTTAAAATAGTTTTAGTACATACTATGCGTTAAAAACGCTTAATAAGGCGATTAGAAGCCATTTCCGGGTTCTATATGGTAAACTGATATTTTTATTATCCCATGAGGCTTAAAATAATTTATTTATCATATGTAATCAGTAGCAAAAGGTTTGGAGTCAATTAGATATGTAAAACTCATTTTATAGCCCGTAAGGGCAAAACCGACAATTACCGGATTAAGCCTACGACTATAAGTTATGCTCAGCCTAAAATTAATTAAAAATCTTCCAAAATCCCAAAATAATATATTACATCAGTGGGTAAAGAGTTTAGTATCAAAAAGTATGTTTAAATAGGCTATACGTTAAATACGCCGTTTAATTAACATAAAGCTTTCAATTTACGCTAATGAGCATAACTCTCAAACTACACCTCAAACTGATGTCTAACTTTGGGTACAAGTTTATATATCAGTGACTAAGGTTTCTACTCTTTTACATTTCCAAAAATCAAGTTTTATGGTGAAAAGGGCATAATGGTCAACATATGGGCAATTAACGGAATCATGCGTATTAATTGGTTAACTAATGAACCATGTTGTATAATCATAGAGGATTATACTAACATGTAACCTGGTCCAAATAGAGCTCTAAGGTATTTCTAAATCATACCAAAACGGGTCAGAACTGAAGTCAAAGCAAAAGTCAAAGCTTTGCGACTTTCGGTTCCGAACCGGTTCTAAACAGTAAATTGTCGGGTTGGACATGTTTAGACATGTTCTTACACTAATTACCAAGTTATATTAATGATCAAACAGGTTTTATGTGTTTTACATTGCTAATTATGCATAAATTAGAAATTAAGTATCCTGTTGACTTTTTAATAACAAGTTTGACACGACATTTGACCTAGTTAGAGTGGGAATCAGATGGTGCCCTTTTAAGGGTTTAATGCCCACATAATATAACAAAATTCGCATCGTTTAAATTTTACCGAGTCTCGTGTTGACTGCGTTGACCAGCAGTTGACCAGGTTTGACCGATGTTGACCAGGTTTGACCGTACCCAAAACTGAACCGAGGCACTAACATGACCCAAAACTTCCCCTTGACCAGTTTTGACCACGTTTGACCTGTTGACCAAGTTGAACCGAGCCCGAGAGCGTCCCGAACTTAAATTTTTCACCCGAGTCGAAAGTGGTTCGATGGACTCTACGGGTCACTAGGAGCCCAAAAATATATTTTTCGTCGAAAACTGACGGGCAGAACCTCGCCAAACCATGTCAGAAGTCGAAATATCGCCGGATAATAAAATTTCATGAAAATGTGCAGGAATGCTCCTAAAGTCCCGATCTAAGCATCTGTAAAGTCAAAAGTTCAAAACGGACTCGCCGGAATTTGACCGGAAGGTCGCCGGAGTTGCCATAGAGCTCAAACCGCTAAGAATTAGCTAAAACTAACCACACCACGCGATCCGGAACGTCGGATATAGTCGAAAAAGTGTACTCTTGGCCGGAAAACGGCCGCCGGAAAAGTCGCCGGAAAAACCATTGCCGCCTTCGCATGCGGCGGCGCCACCGTCTGCCGCCTTCGCCGGCCGTTCGCTGGACTCGTCGGAATCTTCGCCGGCTCCGGTTACCGAATAATCTAGAGTGAGAGTTGAGAGAATTATGAAGGTTAGAGAGAGAAAGTGTAGGTGAAAATGATGGATTTTTAGGGTGAAATCCTTTATATAGTAGGGGTTTTGTGGGCTTGGGCCCAAGGCCCACAAGCCCGTTTCTAGCCTTTTTGAAAGGCCCGATCTTGTCTTTGAAGCCCGTCTTCGCACCCGAACATCATGTCGTAGAGCATAATTTTAATACTAAATACGTAAATTAAGATCGGTAGTCGATGTTTGCGTGTTCGTTCGTCGGTTGTTTAAAAATCGTGAAAAATTAAATCGTTGACGTTTTTAACCCCTCGTATACGAATATTGCCATAACTTTCTCATACCTTAACGAAACCTTGTGAAATTTTTATCACACATTCTCGTGAGTATAATTAAGCATTACAAAGCTTCGGGTTCGCTAAAAGGTCACTCAGAGGTATACCTTTAAACATGTTGACACATTTAACCCCTGTAGTTTGTAATTCCTCACTTTCTTTCACAATTGGCTTCGTACGATCCATGATTTATTCGGTTGAGGTTATGAACATCATGTAGGGTTACTGTAAAGTACATTTATCCCTTGTTGACATTTTGAACCCTTATATTCACGTACTTTCCATGTTTGTCAACTTTAGTCCCTCTAAATATAATTTCACACGTTCAAGCTTATGACACGTGTCAATACATTATAGGACGTGAATTTTCGAGGTGTTACATCCTCACCCCCTTAAAAGAAATCTCGACCTCGAGATTTGCTAAAATGATGGAAGTACTTTTTGTCGTATAATGGACTTAACTTCCATAACATATCTGGAGTCTTTCCAAGCTCCTAAAGTGACTCCTATATTAGGTACATGTATCCTTTTTGGAGCTTCTTAACCTGTCGATCCTTAATCGATACAGGATGCTCATTATATCATAATTTGCATAACATTATGTGATTGTGCTTCTTGACTTACTGGTGAAACACACCTTTCAGCCACTAGTGTGTAATGTATTGCGAGCTCCGCCAAGCTCCTTAAATAGGTTTTAGCTTATAAGCTACCTGATCTTGATACATTCGATTTCCTTCGAATGATTCTATATATTCAGAGCTTAACTAGCCTGATAATTTAACAGATTTGGCACACCCTTCCTGGGTGATATTTATTGTTGAACCTTATTCCTTAATCAAGAATTTAGGAGGTTTGCTATTTTCATTAATTCTTGATTTTTCTGCCGAATACTGGCATCTTACAGATGATTATGAATTTGCGTGATCTTATTTGTTATTTCCAATGCAACTTTCAGATCCTGATAATTGGACTTACCCATCTATTGTCCTAACAATAGATGTTTAACATTCCATTTATACAAGGTCTCCAAAGGAGTAGCCTTGATACTTATATATCAACTATTATAGGAAAGCTTATCTTAAGGTGAGATGGTTATTCCAACCACTGCTTAACAAATTTTTCAGGAATAGCTAATCCTTACAGCTAGTCGAACAAATCGACGATCCTGGGCAGCTGATGGCAAATTCTTAATTGTTGCCTAATTAGGGTTGCGGTAAAAATGCATAAGTAAAAAGAACCGTCTTTTATATTTAACTATACCGGAATCTCAGGATATTGAGTTAGGCTATATGAACCCTCTATTTTAAAACTTAGTTAATCAGGGTTTCGATTCTTCCAATGATAGTGATAGCCGTCTTGGAGATTTCATAATAATACAGCCTTAAATGGGATATAAACCTTAACTCTACCTGCCCCTCCGGGGTAAACAAAGTAATCTTAGGAGAAGATAATTAAGGTACAAGGAGGTTACAGAGATTTTACCAATCTCAGGCTCCAATTTATCCATCATTGCTTGTGTCAATTAAGTGACACACTTATGTTACTAGTCCACGAATTCCTTAATCTGGAACATTTACTTGGATAATTCCATTCTGGATATCTTCTTTGAATACTACTAGTCAACTTTGGTACAATATGACCATTGGGATATCTCAGGGGTTCCATGCATTAAACCTCCATACTGATCAGGCATGGAAGCAATCTATAGGACACACTAGGATACGCCAATCCTCATACGGCACTTTTATCAAACATAGTTTGGCATTCGCAGTCGATAGAAAACAATGAGAAAATAATAAAATAAAGTAATATATATTGTCGTACTCTATTCGAAGAGAGAGTACTCTTAGATTTTTCAGAAGGATCCATTGCCGATGCTTAGAAGAATCGGTTACTATGGTTTCCTTGGTAAGTTATACCTTGTGGATAATATAAAAGTTTGCTAAGCTTATGGTTTATGAAGATTTATTATTTCCTGTATTAAATCAGGACATTTAGCAGAAATTATCATTGGTAAATGATAAGGAATGTACTTGATGACATCGTGAACTGCCTCTTGGCATTCATCAGGTGAGTTCAGGCGTTTCCTTTCTTAGCCTTTCCAGGCTTAGCTACACCTTCTTTGGCAGCTTTATGGTATCTAGTTCTGATGCGGCCTTACTCACCACAGCCGTGACAGACTGCATTCTTTATGTCCCTATATTCATGGGAAAATGATGACTCGTTCCTTTGCAGATGTCACACTGCTTTGGTCCTTCCAACTGCTGCATCAACCACAGCTTGGAGATTAACTCCATTAATATTGGGGTTTACGTTTGTAGCTTTATTAACTTTCGTCGCCTTAATAGTATTGCGACTGTCGTCTACCTCATCTGAGTTTTCCATACTTGAAACTTGGTACCAGTCACCAAAATTTAACAATTATTAGTCATCATCCTGATGAACCGACTTAGATTAGCCACGGCATTCATAAACCGTATGGGCTATTCTGTTCTGAACATTCCTAGTGAATATTATTTGAATGCATATCCACTATATTTAGCCTAGGTCACAAAAGGACCATCAATGGCATTCAAGGTTTGGAGTGAGTCCAATACCTGCTTGACAGGGGACCATAATGTCACAATTGTCTTTGTCACAAGGAGGATTATAAATAGCTCAAAGGCTAGCCTTACATGACTTTGGTTATATATATGTACATATATGGCGTAGAAGCCTGTCGCGAGGGACGTAGAAAGATATGGCATAAAGTCTAGTCATGAAGGACATAAGTAATCATATGGCGCGAAGGCCTTGTCGTAATGACATTCAGATACGGCACAAATGGCCTTGTCTCCAGGACGTTATAGGATATGGCACTAAGGCCTGTCACCAGGGATGTTAACATTTAGTATGTTAACTTGACACGAAGGACAAATTTATGGCACATAGGCTTGTCATAAATGACTTTAAAACATAACTTGATGGTCTATTACCAAGGACCTTAATTTATAAGCCGCAATCTTATTAGATTAGGGCTTCAAGGTTTGAACGTGGTTCTTCACCTTTGGACAGGGAGTCATAGACTACAACTGTCATCGTTTGAAAGACGATTCATTTGGCAGCCAAATAAGCCAATCAACATCACTAATGGACGTTTATATATAACCATCGTATCTAATGATATTAGTCATGATCACATCGATCATATTGACTATTAGGTTTGGGTATAATCACACCATTCTGAACAGGGGATCGTAAAGATCACTACTATCTTTGTCTTACCGACACTAGAATAAAGTATAGCCCGTAGGACTTTCATCGCGAGGGATGTTAATATTATGATCATCATACTGATGATACTAGTTAGGATCACAACGATAGTGTAGACTATGGGATTTGAGCATAGCTCACCCCCTTGGGCAGAGAATCACAAAAGATTACAATTGCCTCGTCTCAATTGGACAACATAATATAGCCCTTAGGCAAAACATCATTAAGGATGTTGAAAATGTTTTAATCATCATATTGATGATTTTTGTCACGCTCGCATTGATCATTTAGACTATTAGGCTTGAGCATAGCTCACTACCTTGGACAGGGAATCGTAAAGATCACCATGTCTTTGTCACACATGGACAATATAATATGGCCCACAGGCGAAACATCACTAATGGATGTTTATAATAGGTTCATCCTATTAGAAGATATAAGTCATGATTGCATTAATCATATTGACTATTTTTGGCTTTAGCATAGCTCACAACCTCAGACAAGGAATCATAAAGATAACAATGTCAATGTCCCAAATGGACAATATATTATAGCCCGTAGGCAAAACATCACTAAAGGATGTTAAATAATATTATCATCGTATTAGATGATATTAGTCATGATCGCATTGATCATATAGGCTATTATATTTGGACATAGTCCAATATTTTAGACAGGAGGTCAAAGACCATCACTGTCGTTGTCTTATCGGACAACAAGTTTAGCCCGTAGGCACTTCATCATAAACGGATGTTTACAATATGATCATCTTATGGGATGATATAAGCCATGATTCCTAAATCACTAGGCTAGATAAAGGAATTGGAAGAATCCAATATAAGGGTGACTGTTGTGATTTTCTCGAATCACATTTGTCAAGAGTGCTAACACGTTCCTAAGTGTTAACAAGGATCTGAATCCCTTGAGTAGGTTTCACCATCTTGGTCGCGTAGGCTAGGTTTCACCTTTAAGATTTCCTTTTAAACTGCATACTGACAGGGAAGGAAGGATATTTATTTTATTCAGGATTTTTATCATAAATCCTAATTCATAAGTTAATAATAGCACAAATGGCCTAGTCGCGTAGACGAGTTAAATTTATAAGCCATGATTTCAGAGAATCGCGGCATTAAGGTTTGAATCAAAGTTCATTACCTTTTCCTGACAGGGAGTTGTAGGCTACCACAGTCTTTAGTCTCAGAGGACATTAATTATAGCCCGTAGGTACTTCCCTTCTAAGGGATGTTTATTACGGAATTGCCCCTTAGGGAAAATTCATTAACCATGGTAAACAGAGACCATATTTGGTTAATTTATTAATCATATATATTTAGGATTTCTATTATAATTTATCCTAATTATAAAACATTAATAGTTTTATTAGTGGCACCCAATGGCCTGGTCACGTGGACATTTATAAATTATAAGCTTATGATTTCAGAGAATCAAAGCATGTAAGTATATTGGCACCATAGGCCTAGTCTCAAGGACCATTATAAATTATATGTTATGATTTCAGAGAATCAAAGCATTTGAGGTTTGAACCTAGTTCATTACCTTTTTCTGACAGGGAGTCATAGCTACCACTGTATTTTGGCTCATGTGGAAATGAGCAAGGCCCGTAGACACTATATTACCACGTATGGTTAAAATATGATCATCTTAATTGATGATGTAAACCCAGGATTCAGAGATCATTAAACTGGGTTAGGAATCTTTTGAAGAATCCTATATAAAAATGACGTGTGTGATTTTTTTTAAATGAATCACATCTGCCGTAAGTGTTAACATGTTTTAAGATGTTAACAGGGATTTGAATCTTTTAAACAGGTCTTACCATCTTGGCCCGGTCTTATAATGGACCCGCATGCTAGGTTTCACTCTTAAGATTCTTAATTTATGATTTGAATCTTTTTAACAGGTCTTACCATCTTGGCCCGGTCTTATAGTCGACCCGAAGGCTAGGTTTCACACTTAAGATTCTTAATTTATAATTACGCAGAACAAATTTTAAATTGAGGTGTTAATATGGATCTAAATCTAATTATGGAACTACCATCTTGGCCGGTCTTAATATGACCCAAGGCTAGGTCTTGTCCTTTTTAGATTTTTTCCATTTTATTATAATGGTAGATCTTGCAAAAAGGAAATGTTATTTTCCATTTATTTAATATTTCTTGTTTAGAATGAAAGTTTAAACTTAATCATTCCACTATATAAAAATAAAAGTATAAAGTTGCCCTAAGTGGGATTTGAAAGGAATAATGTTGTCCTCGTAGGGACTGAAAGATAATTTTGTCCTTATAAGGACTAATAAGGAAACGATCTTCAGTAAAAGGAGTTTCTTCTTCATTTTATTTCTTAATGCTTTCTCCTTGGGTGTTCGTTTCATTCTAGCCGTGGTACGAAGTTCAGCATCTCAAGGCTCCGGGTGTGGAGAACTCCTATTACGGCTTCTTCGCTTGGCGACGTATCCAATAAAAATTTGGAAGTAAAAATTTATAGATTAGGATTGAGAATATTCCTAAGTTAAGTCTAGACTCAGAAGTTTAGATATGTGCAATTGTGTAACTGAGATTAAACACAAAAGGCTAGTGTTTAATTCACTCAGTGTTGGCTCTGATACCAACCTGTCACACCCCGAATTTCCACGTGTCAACGATGGGCCCGGTGGGGAGTAACGTGACGTGGTTGGCAACATCATAGTCAAACAACACAATATATAAATGCACAGCGGAAGCAAAAGGATAAACATATTACAATCCGAAATAGTTTAACATCAAAGTATTACAACGGAAGTAAAGGATACACAGGCGGATCGAAAATAAAATAACACTGTTCAACAGACTTTAGGCATCTAAGCTTGCGAGACTCTTTATTGATGCTAGGAGTAGCCAGCCAATTCCGATTAGTACATGCACTTAGCCTTTTTGGGAAAATACGTCAGTTTACACTGGTAAATACAATCAACCGACTCATTTTGAAAAGGTTTTAAAAAAATGATTGATTTGAATGCACATAGCACAAATACTATTTTATAACTTGGGTTACTTATTTAATTATATAAACTTGTAAAGGATTTACATGTTCCTTATGCGTTCAGTAGCCCAGATCGAGCCGGGTTAAAGATCAATAGACACACCACTTTATTTAAATGAGACACTGACAGGTGTACGCCTACACCTGAGTGCTAAGGTCGTGGCCATTTCGTAAAATGATGCCAGGGATATCCGGGACACGGTCATTAACCCCCCAAAGGCTTTAAGCAAACAAAATAAATTTAAACGAAACATCTCAATACTTTAACCATTATACAATTAAAGATTCAATGTCCGACCAAGCGGTATTTTATATACCGTACCCCAAGCCCGTATAGGGAAATAAGTTAAAAGTATTTACCTGAGCTAAATATAAATTCAATCCCAGCCGTATCAAATCAGCAAGTACAGATAGCTTTTACTGGGCTCCTAAATCTGGAACGAAGGTTTTTAATAACCTATTAGAATCCTAACGGGTCTTTAGTTAAGCTTGAGCTTAGACCGGTTAGTTTTAAAGATACGGTTCGTACGCACGATTACGCGAAGACCGGATAGAATGTGATTTAGACCCGACAAGTTTGAAGACTTGCTTAATATGGGTATATTATACACATTCTGGATTTTGAGATAAAACCGTTAAGGTTTGACCCGCTTCGGCTAATTTATGTAAATTAGTTACATAAACCGAACCGAACGCGTAATAAGCGTAACGGGTATTCATGAGAGCCATATACAGGTTTCCTAAGTTAATACGCCTAATATATGTTGTGACATCAGTAAGATGTCTTTTATTATGCCCGAAACGAATTTAAACACAAACTATGCCCCGTAGGGGTAGTTTGGTCATTTTCAAGTTTATAAAAGAGTTTAAGTATTAACCTGAGTTACAGGTCTGATGTAATCAGCAAAAATACTCCATTTAATAAATTCTAACAGTAGGGTAAAGTATATATGTGAAATTTATCAATTATAACCAAACTATGCACCGTATGGGCATTTTGGTAATTTCACATAAGCCGAAAAGCTCAAAACTGAAGTCTGAGTTTAACAACCTTTGCTTACTGTTAAAATATTATAATTTACCTCAAATATCAGTAGGTATCATCTCTTGTATGTTTAAAATAGTTTTAGTACATACTATGCGTTAAAAACGCTTAATAAGGCGATTAGAAGCCATTTCCGGGTTCTATATGGTAAACTGGTATTTTTATTATCCCATGAGGCTTAAAATAACTTATTTATCATATGTAATCAGTAGTAAAAGGTTTGGAGTCAATTAGATATGTAAAACTCATTTTATAGCCCGTAAGGGCAAAACCGACAATTACCGGATTAAGCCTACGACTATAAGTTATGCTCAGCCTAAAATTAATTAAAAATCTTCAAAAATCCCAAAATAATATATTACATCAGTGGGTAAATAGTTTAGTATCAAAAAGTATGTTTAAATAGGCTATACGTTAAATACGCCGTTTAATTAACATAAAGCTTTCAATTTACGCTAATGAGCATAACTCTCAAACTACACCTCAAACTGATGTCTAACTTTGGGTACAAGTTTATATATCATTGACTAAGGTTTCTACTCTTTTACATTTCCAAAAATCACGTTTTATGGTGAAAAGGGCATAATGGTCAACATATGGGCAATTAACGGAATCATGCGTATTAATTGGTTAACTAATGAACCATGATGTATAATCACAGAGGATTATACTAACATGTAACCTGGTCCAAATAGAGCTCTAAGGTATTTCTAAATTATACCAAAACGGGTCAGAACTGAAGTCAAAGCAAAAGTCAAAGCTTTGCGACTTTCGGTTCCGAACCGGTTCTAAACAGTAAATTGTCGGGTTGAACATGTTTAGACATGTTCTTACACTAATTACCAAGTTATATTAATGATCAAACAGGTTGTATGTGTTTTACATTGCTAATTATGCATAAATTAGAAATTAAGTATCCTGTTGACTTTTTAATAACAAGTTTGACCCGACATTTGACCTAGTTAGAGTGGGAATCAGAGGGTGCCCTTTTAAGGGTTTAATGCCCACATAATATAACAAAATTCGCATCGTTTAAATTTTACCGAGTCTCGTGTTGATTGCGTTGACCAGCAGTTGACCAGGTTTGACCGATGTTGACCAGGTTTGACCGTACCCAAAACTGAACCGAGGCACTAACATGACCCAAAACTTCCCCTTGACCAGTTTTGACCACGTTTGACCTGTTGACCAAGTTGAACCGAGCCCGAGAGCGTCCCGAACTTAAATTTTTCACCTGAGTCGAAAGTGGTTCGATGGACTCTACGGGTCACTAGGAGCCCAAAAATATATTTTTCGTCGAAAACTGACGGGCAGAACCTCGCCAAACCATGTCAGAAGTCGAAATATCGCCGGAGAATAAAATTTCATGAAAATGTGCAGGAATGCTCCTAAAGTCCCGATCTAAGCATCTGCAAAGTCAAAAGTTCAAAACGGACTCGCCGGAATTTGACCGAAAGGTCGCCGGAGTTGCCATAGAGCTCAAACCACTAAGAATTAGCTACAACTAACCACACCACGCGATCCGGAACGTCGGATATAGTCGAAAAAGTGTACTCTTGGCCGGAAAACGGCCGCCGGAAAAGTCGCCGGAAAAACCATTGCCGCCTTCGCATGCGGCGGCGCCGCCGTCTGCCGCCTTCGCCGGCCGTTCGCCGGACTCGTCGAAATCTTCGCCGGCTCCGGTTACCGAATAATCTAGAGAGAGAGTTGAGAGAATTATGAAGGTTAGAGAGAGAAAGTGTAGGTGAAAATGATGGATTTTTAGGGTGAAATCCTTTATATAGTAGGGGTTTTGTGGGCTTGGGCCCAAGGCCCACAAGCCCGTTTCTAGCATTTTTGAAAGGCCCGATCTCGTCTTTGAAGCCCGTCTTCGCACTCGAACATCATGTCGTAGAGCATAATTTTAATACTAAATACGTAAATTAAGATCGGTAGTCGATGTTTGCGTGTTCGTTCGTCGGTTGTGTAAAAATCGTGAAAAATTAAATCGTTGACGTTTTTAACCCCTCGTATACGAATATTGCCATAACTTTCTCATACCTTAACGAAACCTTGTGAAATTTTTATCACACATTCTCGTGAGTATAATTAAGCATTACAAAGCTTCGGGTTCGCTAAAAGGTCACTCAGAGGTATACCTTTAAACATGTTGACACATTTAACCCCTGTAGTTTGTAATTCCTCACTTTCTTTCACAATTGGCTTCGTACGATCCATGATTTATTCGGTTGAGGTTATGAACATCATGTAGGGTTACTGTAAAGTACATTTATCCCTTGTTGACATTTTGAACCCTTATATTCACGTACTTTCCATGTTTGTCAACTTTAGTCCCTCTAAATATAATTTCACACGTTCAAGCTTATGACACGTGTCAATACATTATAGAACGTGAATTTTCTAGGTGTTACACCAAAATGGTAAGAACTGTTTAAAAAGATTCAAATCCCTGTTAACATCTGAAAACATGTTAACGCTCCTGGCAGACGTGATTCGTTAAAATCACACACGTCATTCTTATAATAGGATTCTTCAAAAGATTCCTATCCTAACCTGATGATCTATAAATCATGGGTTTAAACCATCAATTAAGATGATTATATATTAAACATCCGTAGGTATTGTAGTGCCTACGGGCCATACTCATTGTCATATAAGACAAAAGACAGTAGTAGTCTACGACTCCCTGCCAGAAAAAGGTAAAGAACTATGTTCAAACCTTAATACCTTGATTCTCTGAAATCATGGCTTATGATTTAGAATGTCCCTGTGACTAGGCCTTTCGTGCCACTAATAATACTATTATTGTTTTATAATTAGGATAAATTATAATAAATATCCTAAATAAATATGATTAACAAATTAACCAAATATGGTCTATGTTTCCCATGGTTAATGAATTGCCGTAAAAGACAATTCCATAATAAACTCACAAATAAATTATTGTCAATATCTTATGTAACAGTTCAAACTATATGGCTGACTCGGATGAGATCAACAGTCACCCAAGGGAGAACCATGATAATACCCGAATTAACGTAGCAGGTGCAGAACTGCAGGCAATGATAGACAATGCCATTACTTGAGCTCTGGATAGACAGTTCCATGAATCCAGTGGTACCCATGAAAGGACCCAATCTGTACCACACTCTAAACCACCCGCTAAAACTCACACTGCTCACAACAGTAATTCCCATCACTCATCAAACCAAAGGAGTGTTCCATCTCAAAGGATCGTACCGAATCAGGAACCCCGTGATAAGGGTTGCTACTATAAATATTTTGTTTCATGAAAACCTAGGGATTTCACTGGGGAAAAAGGAGCTATAGACTGCATGACATGGTTGGATGAGATGGACACTATAGTAGATATAAGTGGTTACTCTAATAAAGATGTGGTGAAATTCGTGTCTCGGTCTTTCAAGGGTGAGGCATTAGCTCGGTGGAGGTCTTTGATCCAAGCTACAGGGAAAGTCCCATTGTACAATATGACTTGGGAATAGTTTGTGTCATTGATCAAGGAGAACTACTGCCCTCAGCATGAGGTTGAGAAGATTGAAGCTGATTTCTTGTCTCTAGTTATGAAGAACCTAGATTGTCAAGCCTACCTTACAAGCTTCAACACCATGTCAAGGTTGGTCCCTTATCTTGTGACACCGGAACCCAAGAGGATAGCTCGATTCATCGGGGGTTTAGCCCTAGAAGTTAAGGCCAGTGTAAAAGCCTCTAGACCAGCTACCTTCCGGTCTGCAGCTGATATAGCATTATCTCTTACTCTGGACGCGGTCAGGCAGAGATCGCTGAGAAACACTGATGCTGAGAAAAGGAAGCGTGAGGATGATAGCTCACGACGATCGGATAAGAGACATAAGGGAAACATTGACCATAAAAAGGGTTCTGGATCTAAGAAACATGGTCGTCAATCGGGTGATAAACCCAATTGTAAGGTCTGTAAGAAACAGCACTTCGGGAAGTGCGGATATGAGTCGATATCCCAGTCACAGCCAAGGGTATGTGGGATTTGCAAGTCTTCTGAGCACAAGACCCTAGACTGTAAGAAAATCAAGCTGCAATGAAAAAGGGCATATCAAGTTCAACTGCCCAAAGCTTGCAAAGAAGACTGAGGATGGGAAAAAGACCAATGCAAGGGTCTTCTAGATGGATGCAAAGGAAGCTATTCAGGACGACAATGTGATCACAGGTACCTTCCTCATAAATGATGTTTATGCAAGGGTGCTATTCGATTCAGGAGCTGATAAATCATTTGTAGATAATAAGTTTTGTAAGTTACTGAATTTACCTGTTAAAACCCTAAGTGTGAAATATGAGGTGGAATTAGCCGATGGAACCATAGAAACAACGTCAACCGTGTTAGATGGATGTGCTATATCCATTAGGAACCACTCTTTTCCATTGTCTCTACTTCCTTTGAAATTAGCCGGTTTCGATATAGTAATAGGCATGGATTGGTTGTCTCGCAACCAAGCCCAGATCGTTTGTGCTAAGAAGCAAGTGGTTGTCAGAACTCCTCATGGTGAGCCTTTGACAATCCAAGGAGATACTAAGTACAGAATTCCTGAGCAAGTGTCCATGCTCAAGGCATCAAGGTGTTTGATGAAGGGTTGTGTTATCTACATGGCACAAGTAACCCTTGATGAACCAAAGCCTAAGATCGAAGACATACCTATTATCTCTGAATATTCAGAGGTATTCCCTGAAGAACTACCTGGTTTACCCCCAGATAGGCAAGTGGAGTTCAGGATTGACATTATTCCTGGAGCAACACCTGTTGCAAGAGCGCCTTACAGATTGGCACCAACGAAGATGAAAGAGTTAAGAACTCAACTGGATGATTTATTAAGCAAAGGATTTATTAGACCTAGCTCATCTCCTTGGGGAGCACCAATCCTGTTTGTGAAGAAAAAGGATGGATCGATGCGTCTGTCCATCGATTATCGAGAACTTAACAAAGTTACTATCAATAATCGGTATCCATTACCCAGGATCGACGACTTGTTCGATCAGCATCAAGGAGCGAGTTACTTTTCCAAGATTGACTTAAGGTCAGGATATCAACAACTGAAAGTCAAGGATGAAGATGTACATAAGACTTCATTTAGGACTCGTTATGGTCATTACGAGTTCTAAATGATGCCTTTTGGACTCACTAATGCACCAGCCGCGTTCATGGATCTCATGAACCGCGTCTGCAAGCCCTACATGGATAAATTTGTCATCGTCTTCATCGATGATATTCTTATTTACTCCAAGAATCAAGCTGACGATGAGAAGCACCTCCATTGCATTCTGAAACCGCTTCATCGAGAAAAGCTCTACGCCAAATTCTCTAAGTGCGAATTTTGGCTTCGTGAAGTCCAATTTCTTGGACATGTGGTTAGTGAACCCAGAATCCAGGTAGATCCCGCTAAGGTTGAAGCTGTCATGAATTGGCAAGAGCCGAAGACGCCCACAGAGATTCGAAGTTTCTTGGGATTGGCAGGATATTACAGGCGTTTTATTGAGAATTTTTCAAGGATTGCTGCACCCCTAACTTCTTTGACTAGGAAGAATATTAAGTTCAACTGGGGACCAAAGCAACAAGAATCCTTTGATATCCTTAAGCAGAAGCTAAGCAATGCACCTGTGTTGACATTGCCTGATGGAATAGAAGAGTTTGTGGTATATTGTGATACATCACACACCGGGATGGGATGTGTGCTTATGCAGAAAGGCAAAGTTATTGCCTATGCTTCACGTCAGTTAAAGGTGCATGAAAAGAATTACACCACCCATGACTTGGAGTTGGGTGCCGTTGTATTTGCACTGAAGCTATGGAGGCACTATTTATATGGTATCAAGTGTGTGATCTATTCTGATCACAAGAGCCTCCAGCACCTGTTTAACCAAAAGGATTTGAACATGAGGCAACGACGTTGGATGGAAACTTTGAATAATTATGATTGTGAGATAAGATACCATCCTGGCAAGGTGAATGTAGTCGCCGATGCCTTAAGTCGAAAGGAAAGAGTGAAGCCTATAAGAATCAATGCCAAAAGCATTGAGATAAAGAATAGTTTGAATGAAAGGTTGTTAGCTGCACAGAAGGAAGCTGTATTGGAAGCTAACTATCCTAATGAAAAGCTAGGAGTAACCGAAGAACAGTTATCCTGTGGTAAGGACGGAATTCTGAGGTTAAATGGACGAATATGGGTTCCAGTTTATGGAGGACTTCGAGATGTTATCCTCCAGGAAGCCCACAACTCTAAATACTCCATTCATCCTGGAGCTGACAAGATGTACCAGGATCTGAAAGCAAATTTCTGGTGGATAGGCTTGAAGAAGTCTATAGCTAACTATGTAGCTAAATGTTTGACGTGTGCGCAAGTCAAAGCTGAACATCAGAAACCGTCAGGTTTGCTACAACAGCCTGAACTTCCCACGTGGAAGTGGGAAATGGTGACAATGGACTTCATCACCAAGTTACCAAAGACAAAGAAATGAAATGATACTATATGGGTGATAGTGGATAGACTGACTAAGTCAACACATTTCCTACCCATTAAGGAGACCTATAGCTCCGACAAGATAGCCCAATTATACGTAGATAAGATTGTATCTTTGCATGGCGTACCAGTGTCTATTATCTCTGACAGAGATACTAGATACACGTCACATTTTTGGAAAAGTTTCCAACAATCTTTGGGAACGCGCTTAAATTTTAGTACGGCTTACCATCCTCAGACGGACGGACAGAGTGAGCGTACCATCCAAACTTTGGAAGACATGCTTCGTGCATGTGTGATTGACTTAGGTGGTAGTTGGGATAACCACCTTCCATTAATCGAGTTCTCGTATAACAATAGCTATCATACAAGCATTAAGGCTGCGCCTTTCGAGGCCTTGTACGGTAGGAAGTGCAGAACGCCCGTTTGTTGGGCAGAAGTTGGAGATGTCCAACTGACAGGACCTGAAATAGTCCTGGAGACGATGGATAAGATTGTGCAAATACGAGATCGTCTCAAAGCTGCCAGGGATAGGCAGAAAAGCTACGCGGACTTAAGGCGTAAACCTCTAAAGTTTGAGGTTGGTGATAAAGTTCTACTGAAAGTATCACCCTGGAAAGGGGTAATGCGATTTGGTAAGAAAGGCAAGTTAAGCCCGAGATACATAGGACCATTCGAGATCATCGAATGTGTCGGATCGGTTGCTTATAAGTTAAACTTACCTGAAGAGCTTAGTGGTATTCACAATGTATTCCACATCTGCAATCTAAAGAAATGTCTAGCTGATGAGTCACTAGTCATACCACATACGGATGTGCATATAGACGAGATCTTAAAATTTGTAGAAAAACCTTTGTCGATTGAAGATCGACGGGTTAAGAAGCTTCGGAGGAAGCATGTGCCTATTGTAAAGGTTAAACGGGATGCCCACAGAGGTCCCGAATACACGTGGGAGGTAGAGTCCACAATGAAAGAAAAGTACCCTCATTTATTTCAGTAAATCTCGAGGTCGAGATTTCTTTTAAGGGGGTGAGGATGTAACACCTTGAAATTTCATGTCCAATATTATGTCGACACATGTCATGTAAGACAAAAGTGTTATAAACCTGGATCAAGTTAAAGATGTATGGTAGGATTTAAAAGCGTCGACATGTTAATTAAATACCTCTGAATGACCTAGTTATGAATCCCAAGACCCTAATCTATATTATAAGCATTTGATATACATTCAAATCCGGTAATTACGAAGTAATAATTGATTCAAATTGTAAAGATAGGATCCTATGAGAATGTGTTTGACAAACCTTCATTTATGGTCCTTTCAAAAGAATCCAAGGCAACTTTAAAACATGGCAAGGTGGTCTTAACTGTTGGACATGATCAAGTGGCCCCATACTGATAATAGAGGCCATAATTCGTAGTATCAAAAGTTGCATGATCAAACCCAAGAGATTCTCATTTTTGTCTTCTGGTCATCGGTTACGGACCATATGGGCTTAGCCTTACGGTCCGTAAGGCAGTCACCTAGGCGATGTCTTTTTGAAAAGCGGATACGGACCGCAAGGCCTTAGCCTTGCGGTCCGTAAGGCAGTCCCAGCAGTAGAAACATGACAGGTTCCTGTTATAACATGTTAACCGACTTAAAACATAAATTTTCAATACCATGTGCAGCACAAACTAGTTCTTAGGCACTAGGGACACTTGTAATTGATTAGGGATCAATCCTAGAGTTATTTGGCATGCTCTAGATCAATCAAGATCACTATATAAAGACCCACATTATTTCATTTTTGATCATCCATTCCCAACTCAACTTCTGAAGATTTTTGGAGCTCAAGGCCATTCCCTAAGCATCATTAGTCGTGCATTGGACCTTGGTAAGCTTCCTTGACCTTCCTTAATCGTTAAAGTCAAATCGTCGTAATTAAGGTTTGACTTATCGATTAATCACTAATGGTCTGGTGTTTAGCCAAATTGAAAGTAGTTATAAGTTGGTATTTATTTGGGTATTAAACCCTTAAAAGGGCACCCTCTGATTCCCGCTCTAACTAGGTCAAATGTCGGGTCAAACTTAATCCGAAAAAGTCAACAGAAGCTTAATTTTCAATTTAACGCATAATTAGCAATGTAGGGGACGTGTAACCTGTTTTACCACTCATATAACTTGGTAATCAATGCAAGAACATGTCTAGGCATGTCCGACCCGACAATTTTCTGTTTTGGCTCAGTTCGGAACCGAAAGTCGCAAAACGTTGACTTTTGTTTTGACTTCAGTTCTGACCCGATTTAGATGGATTTAGAAATTCCTTAGAGCTTCATTAGGACCAGCTTGTACGATAGTATAACCCTCTGCGATTATACTACTCGACTCGTTGATTGTCCGACGTTTCCGTTAAATGCCTAATGTTGACCAATATGCCTATTTGACCTTAAAACGATAATTTTGGAAATGTGAGAGGACAATAATCTTTGTTACTGATTTATAAACATGTCCCTAAAATTTCACATCAGTTGGAGGTCTAGATTAGGAGTTATGCTCAATAGCGTAATTAGAAAGCTTTTTATTAATTAAACGGCGTAATTAGCATAAAGACTATCTAAACCTAATTTTGACACCAAACCTTCTACCCACTGATGTAACATAATATTTTGGATTTTTGAAGATTTTTAATTATTTTTAAACTGATCATAACCTAAGGTTATTGCCTTGATTCGGTAAATACCGATTATACCCTTTTTGCTTATAAAATGAGTTTTACATAACATTTAGACACCAAACCTTTGGCTACTGATTTTATATGATAAATGAAGTATTTTAAACTTTATAACCTGATCAGAAAACTAAGATTTCTGTTATAACCCGGAAATCGCTTTAAACGGCTTTTTACGCGTATTTAACACATAGTGTGGGTTTAAAACCATTTTGTCATATAAGACTTAACACCGACTGATACAACCTATTAAATTAAGTTGTTTTACTGATTATTTCAGACCCGTATCTCAGAAGTATATTTAATCTCTTTTATAATCTTTAAAATGACCAAAATACCCCTACGGGGCTTAAATTGAGATTAAACTCGTTTTGGGCATAATGGAAGGTATCCTACTGATATCACAACATACTTAAAGCATATTAACTTAGGGAACCTGTTCGTGACTCATTCAGTTACCCTTTATGCGTTATTCGCGTTCGGATCGGTTTATGTAACTAGTTTGCATAAATTAGCCGAAACGGGTCGAACCTTATCATTTTTAACTCAAAATCCAGAATGTGTTTAGTTTACCCAAATTATAAAAGTCTTCAAACTTTTCGGGTCTAAATCACATTCTATTCCGGTCTTCGCTTAATCATGCGTTCGAACCGTATCTTCCTTTAAAACTAACCGGTCTAAGTTTAGGCTTAATTAAAGACCTGTTAGGATTCTAATAGGTTATTATAAACCTTCATTCCAGAATAGGAGATCCGGTAAAAGCTACGTGCACTTGCGTGTTGTGATTATTACTTTCAAAGGTAAATACTTTTAACTTATTTTCCCTTATATGGGCTTGGGGTACGGTATATAAAATACCACTTGGTCGGGCATTGAATTGTTAATCATGATAAGGTTAATTTATTGAGATGACCCGTTTAAACTGTTTTGTTTGCTTAAAGCCTTTGGGGGGTTAATGACCATGTCCCGGATATCCTTGGCATCATTTTACGAAATGATCACGACCTAAGCACGGGGTGTAGGCGTACACCCGTCAGTGCCTAAATAAATAATGTGGTGTGTCTATTGATCTTTAACCCGGCACGAACCGGGCTACTGAACGCATAAGAAACATGTAATTCTTTTACAAATATTATATTCAAATAATTATCCCAAGTTATAAAATGTTTGTGCCTCATGCATTTAAAACAACTTTCTAATCCTTTTCAAAATGAGTCAGTTGATTGTATTTACCAGTGTAAACTGACGTATTTTCCCAAAAGATTAAGTGCAGGTACTACTCGAAATTGGCTGGCTTTCTCCTTAGCATCAATAAGAGTCTTGCAAGCTTGGACGCATTTCAGTATGTTGAACAATGTTTCTTTTTATTTGATCCACCTGTGGATTATTTTCAACTATTTTGTGATACTTAATATTACAAATCTTATTCGGTTGAAATGAATCTATCTTTTGCTTCCGCTGTGCATTTAAATATTGTGTTGTTTGACTATAACGATATCAACTACGTCACGATACTCCCCCACCGGGCCCACCGGTAATACGTGGAAATATCGGGGTGTGACACCTATGTTACTTTGTAGAATAAAAACTGAAAATAATGTAGAGCCTTGATTAATATCGATCGAAACAATTTTTATTTGGTTCACAAACATCACTTCTCCAACTTTAGATGCTAAAGACAGGTCAGATGGTTATTCTAAATGTAGTAGCTGGAGGTAGGGGTGTTTATGGTACAGTTTGGATGATTGTTATGTGAAACTGTGAGCTAAACTGTTAGTAACGGTTTTTGATATTCGAAAATCGATATCGAACTTTTACAATTTGAAACCAAACTGAACCGGTACTAATGGTTTGGTTTCGGGTTGGCTTCACGATTTGGGAGTTATAATAATAACTAAAGTGGTAACTAGCACCTTATAAGATCATATTAGTTTGTTCGAAACGGATATAAGTATACACTATTAAAACCAACTTAGAACATCATTTTGACCAAGATCATCATGTAAAACCAATTACTTAAGACTAAGGGTGTGAATTTCAGACACGACCCGGAAACTCGACACGAATCAAACACGAAATTCACGGGTATAAGCTTAGTCTAGATGGGTTCGTGTCAGTTTCATGCTGAACCCGCGAACCCGTTTAGGTTAACGGGTCGGGTTCAGGTCAACCCGATCAGGTTGGCGGGTTGACCCGTTTAACACATTTATGTTATATTTTATTTTATTTTTTTACAACTTACTTTATGTCATAAAATAAACGGGGTGTGTATTTTGTGCCATAATTACAACCTAAAAAGAAAAAATTAGCATAGGATTTTATAATTTAATATTATTTTGTTATTTACATTTGTGTTTTTTAAGTAAATCTTAATTTAAAAAAAATTATTTCAGAAAAAAAGAAATCGGGTTGAACGGGTCGTGTATGACACTGAAAGGAAGAGTGGTATATGTGCTTGATTCCACATTATTATTTCACTTCCTCTTTAAGAAACAGATGTTTTGTGTATTGAATTGTGATTGTGATTGTACAACTGAATACAATGGAAACTGAGATATATATAGACATGCTAGACCTAATCATAGACAGCTAATATAACATAATCAAGGAAACATAATCAGGCGTAATATAGTATGATTGTTCTGTAATCAGGCCTAATATATAGTATGATTGTTCTGTCTAATATTCCCCGCAAGCTAAGGCCGGGGACCGACTCTTAGGTTGGACTTCAAAAAGAGAAAGCGGTCTGATGATAGCGGCTTCGTGAAGACGTCAACAATTTGATCATTTGTAGAGATATGTTGCACACATAGTTTTCCTTGTGCAACCTTTTCACGTACGAAGTGGAAGTCAACTTCAAAATGTTTTGTTCTAGCATGAAAGACAAGATTCGCGGATAGGTATGTTGCCCCCAAATTGTCACACCATAAGGTTGGAGCCGAATGCATCGGAACTCGAAGTTCTGTCAATAATGTTTCAAGCCAGGTTAATTCAGCCACTGTATCAGCCAAGGCTTTGTACTCTGATTCTGTGGATGACCTCGAAACAGTCTTTTGTTTTCTTGCAGACCAAGAAATAAGATTCGATCCAAGATAGATAGCATACCCCCCCCCTCGTGGAACGACGATCATCAGGACACCCTGCCCAATCGGCATCTGAGTAGGCACTTAATGTGTTGATATGAGCATCCGTGTAAGCATGCAAAATAGAGGAGGTTGAGCGGGTAATGACAAGGCCTTGATCAGCAGTCCCATGTAAGTACCTCAAGATACGTTTGACCACAGACCAATGATTTTCAGTGGGAGCATGCATAAACTGGCAGACCTTGTTAACTGCAAATGTGATATCAGGAAGTGACAGAGTAACATACTGCAGTGCACCCACCATCTGTCTATATTTGACGGGATCGGCAAAAGGAGAACTATCACCAAGTGAAAGGTGGGCAGTGGTGGTGCATGGCGATGTGACTGGTTTGGCCTTAGAAAGAGCTGTCCGGACTAATAGATCATTGATGTACTTGCATTGGGATAAAACAATATCAGATCCTCGGCGAGCCACTTCAATACCCAAAAAGTAGGATAAGGACCCCATATCTTGTATTGCAAATGTTTGGCCTAGACGACGTATCACTTGAGTAATGGCGTTATTGTTATTCCCTGTCAAGATAATGTCATCAACATACACAAGCATATACATTAGAGTCCCGTGAGTTGAGTAAATAAACAAGGAGGGATCCGTTTTATACCCCTTGAAGCCGAGGGACATCAAGGCAGAAGAGAGCCGTTCAAACCAGGCTCGGGGTGCTTGTTTCAGGCCATACAGAGACTTATGGAGGAGGCACACATGGTTTGGCTTATGAGGGTCAATAAACCCTTGGGGCTGTTTTAAATATACTGTTTCTTTCAAGTCTCCATGTAAAAAGGCGTTTTGCACATCGAGCTGTCGTAGGGGCCATTGTTTGGTAACCGCTAGTGATAGGACAACCCGAATAGTGGTAGATTTAACCACGGGACTAAAGGTTTCCGCATAGTCGATACCAGGTTGCTGATTAAAGCCCTTTGCAACTAGACGCACTTTGTAACGCGTAATTTCCTCATGTTGGTCTCGCTTAACTTTGTATACCCATTTACAGTCAACAACATTAGCATTGGGTGGAGGAGGAACAAGAGTCCAAGTGCCATTCCGGAGTAGAGCCGAGTATGCATCTGCCATAGCCCTACGCCAGTGAGAGTCTGTGTTGGCAATGGCGAAGGTTGTAGGTTCGGTGGTAGATGGGGCTGGAGTAGTATGAAAGGAGGAAGGAATGTATGGTTTGGATTGCTTTGGGTTTTGTCTCAAATGGGATGGGTGTGGGCGGTGGGGTGGTTGAGCCGTGGTGTGGGCTAGTGGAGGGTGCGGTTGGTTAGGAGTGGTTATGGGCTCGGGTTGTAAAGTTGTTGTTTGTGTATCGATGTCCGGTTGTAAGGTATGGGTTTGAGAGTACTTCTCATAGGCAGAAGTGGAAGAACGTGTGGTGGGTTGGCGAGAGTAAGTTTGGGACGGAAGTGGAGGATGTTCAGAAATGGGAGATGTAGGGTGGTGTTCGACAGGAGGAGATGGAGGTTGTTGTGTAGTAGAGTCAAGATAGGTGGATGGGACGGTAGGGTAGGAAGATATATACGGGCTGGGATCAGGTTGTGATGATGTAGAAGGATCAGAAGGTTGAACTGAGAAGGGGAAAGAAATCTCATTAAAACGAACATGACGGGCAATGTAGATGCGTTCGGAGACAGGGTCAAAGCAACGATACCCATGATGAGATGTGCTGTATCCAAGAAAGATACATGGAATGGAATGAAAATCCATCTTGTGTGGATTGTAGGGACGTACATAGGGGTAACATTGGCAACCGAAAACACGAAGGAATGAGAAGATTGGTTTCCGGTTGAAAAGATGTTCAAAAGGTGAGACTGTGTAATTGGATCATGAAGGCATACCGTTTATGAGGTACACAGCAGTCTCGAATGCAAAATGCCAAAAACATTGAGGTACATTTGATTGTGCCATGAAAGTGAGTCCTGTTTCAACAACATGACCGTGTCGTCGTTCAACAACACCATTTTGTTCACTTGTATGGGGGCATGATAGGCGATGGATGATGCCAATGGAGGAGAAGAAGGTAGAGAGGTTCCTAAACTCCCCACCCCAATCTGTTTGGACGGTTTTTAGTTTGGTTGAAAACTGTCTTTCGGCCATTGTGATGAATTTTTTAAAGGTTTCAAAGACATCAGATTTATGTTTTAATGGAAACAACCATATAAATTTTGAGAAATGATCAACACATAATAAGAAGTAGTTGTGATCATCAAAAGAGGTGACAGGTGCGGGTCCCCAAACATCACAAAACACTAAATCAAGAACATGTGAACTTTTGTATTCCGAAGATAATAAATGTAATTTCGTAGATTTCCTAATAGAACAAGAGTCACAATGCAAAATAGAAGTTTTATTAGAAACAAGTAAACAATATTTAGAAATCATAGAGTGAAAAAGTTGGGAATGTGGATGCCCCAATCTTTGATGCCATGTAGCAGCCGTTGCACGAGTCGTTGAAAAAGCAACTTTAGGAATTTGTTGATTTGCGGGAAGATGGATTGTGTAGAGCCCACCGTCACTTGGACCCATGAGGAGGGTAGTGCGTGTAGACTTGTCCTTCACAGCAAAAAAGGAAGAGTGAAATTCAAAATAGACATGATTGTCGTGACAAAATTTTTGAACCGAAAGAAGGGTTTTCTTGATTTTGGGGACATGTAAGATGTTGGTTAATTGGAAAGTTTTGTTAGGTGAGTAAAATCGTTTGGAGTCAATATGTAAGATGGGAAGAGGAGTACCATTACCACCATGCAGATTATCATCACCGTAGTAAGGTTCGGCAGAGTCAAAACTTGTCATATCCGGTGCAACATAGTCGCTTGAGCCAGTGTCAGGAAGCCATTGTGAAGAAGCTTGTGATCGAGTGTCAGCATAATTGGCTGAGCGCTGCCTAGACTGGAAGGTAGATGGGTCACGGTTCGGGCATTGAGAAGGAACATGACCAATGCCGCATCTGTTGCAAGTGCTATAAACAGTATTTTGGTTAGAAGCCCAACTAAACTGACCTAGGTTATTCCGGTTACGATTGTAGTTAGGTCCACGACCTCTACGGCCCCTGTTGTAATTGTTTCCACGTCCGCGTCCTCGATTTGTGTAAAAAGCCGAGGAACTCGTAGTGGATGAAGGAGAGGAGGTTCTGGCCGGCTGGAGTTGCAGCCCTAATTTGGAGACAAGCTATTGTAAGGCCTGCATTGTGTCAAGTGGAAGGGATGCACCTTAGTTAGTGGAGGCTGTAAAGGCTTGAGCTGGTCCAACATCAGGAGCGGTTTTTCTGATCAGAAACTCATGGTCGGCCAGAAGGCCGGAGAGTTCAGAAAAAACAGTTGTAAATTCTCTTGCAAGCAAACTTTGTTTAAGTCCGTTGTATTCATCACGAAGGCCTGCAACCACAAGCATGGCAATATCTTTTTCCAACATTGGTGCTCCAATATTTGCTAGAGCAGTGGCATATTCTTGTGCCCTAGCAAGATATGCAGCAGATGTTTCATCTCCCTTCATTTGTATTTTCAATAGTTGAGTTTTAAGAGTAAATTCTCGTGAAGAAGTGTGCGGTGCATATGCACGTTCAAGGGCTAGCCAAAGATCACGAGATGTAGTACCTTGTACGTGCTGAAACGATGCTTCAGAAATAGTTGACATTAGTAGCATACGTACGTGGGCATCATTGGGCACCCAAGCCGTGTAACTAGGGTTAACAACAGAAGCAACTTTTTTTGTTTCTTTCCCAGTGATAACAGGCGGTTGGATCTGTGAATCTGGACATGATATAGTTCCATCAACATAGCCGAACAGGCTGTTTGTAGTTAGAAACGGTTGGATCATGGCCTTCCAATAGCCATAGTTGGTCGGGGGGGAGGGTGAAGCCAAACTTGTGAGAGTTGTGTGTGGTTTTTCCAGTGGAGGAGAAAGGCTCTATCGTTGCCATTTATGTTTAGGGTTTATCAAAGCAGAATTATATTGAACAGAATAGGACTGATCAAACAGAATTATGATCGAACAGAAGGATGAGATGCTAGGGTTTGTCGGCAGTTGTTTTCTGCTGGTGAGGTCGGACTTGTTTTCCGATGATGAGTTGGGCAGCAATAGAATTGGCGGCAGTCGAGCTAGCAGAAACCCTAGGCTCTGATACCATAAGAAACAGATTTTTGTGTATTGAATTGTGATTGTACAATTGAATACAATGGAAACTGAGATATATATAGACATGCTAGACCTAATCATAGACAGCTAATATAACATAATCAAGGAAACATAATCCGGCCTAATATATAGTATGATTGTTCTGTAATCATGCCTAATATATAGTATGATTGTTCTGTCTAATACTCTTGCATCTGACCCTCATGATTTACATCTTTGCTTTCTACTTACCAGGCGAAGATATCGAGAAATGCTTATATGTTGTTGCTACTTTACAAACAAAGACAAGGACGAGGTTAGTTATTTTATTGTAATATTATCCGCTTTTCTAATCCTAGAAGTAATTTAGTTCTTGAGAACTGATCTTTTATGCTGTACATTTGTGCATTAACTATTGTACGTTTGTTGTTGATATTGTACGCATGATAGGTTTACTTGAGTGATTGTTTAATGTAATAGGGTTGCTTGGGCGATGTTGCTGTTCTCTTCCAAGCAGACACACGTACTGCGTACAACTTCTAATTTCGTTCAAAGTTAAAAGGTAGTATTCTGTAATCAAATGGTTACCATCTAATTTTTAACATATGCATCTCACAGTTGAATAAATATTAAGTCTACTATATTGGGTGTCAATCCTAGGTTTAATGTCAGTGTTATTTTTAGGTTGATTGTTGTCATCATCTAGACCTATGTTACTTTGTACAATAAAAACTGAAAATAACGTAGAGCCTTGATTAATATCGATCAAAACAATTTTTATTTGGTTCACAAACATCACTTCTCCCACTTTAGATGATAAAGATAGGTCAGATGGTTATTCTCAATGTAGTAGCTGGAGGTAGGGGTGTTTATGGTACGGTTTGGATGAGTTTTATGTCAAACCGTGAGCTAAACCGTTAGTAACGGTTTTTGATATTCAAAAACCAAAATCGAACTTTTACAATTTGAAACCAAACCAAACCGTTACTAACGGTTTGGTTTCGGTTTGGCTTCACGATTTGGTAGTTATAATAATAACTAAAGTGGTAACTAGCACCTTATAAGATCATATCAGTTTATTCGAAATGGATATTAGTATACACTGTTAAAAGCAACTTAGAACATCATTTTGACCAAGATCATCATGTAAAACCAATTACTTAAGACTAAGGGTGTGAATTTCGGACACTACCCGAAAACTCGACACGAACCAAACACGAAATTCACGGGTATATGTTTAGTCTAGATGGGTTCGTGTCAGTTTCATCTTGAACCCGCGGACCTGTTTAGGTTAACGGGTCGGGTTCGGGACAACCCGATCAGGTTTGTGGGTTGACCCGTTTAACACATTTATATTATATTTTATTTTTTTACAACTTATTTTATGTCATAAAATGAATGGGGTGTGCATTTTGTGCCATAATTACAACCTAAAAGGAAAAATTAGCATATGATTTTATAATTTAATATAATTTTGTTATTTACATTTGTGTTTTTTAAGTAAATCTTAATTTTAATATATTTATTTCAGAAAAAAAATCGGGTTGAACGGGTCGTGTATGACACTGAAAGGAAGAGTGGTATATGTGCTTGATTCCACATGTGGTATATGTGCTTGATTCCACATTATTATTTCACTTCTTCTTGCATCTGACCCTCACGATTTACATCTTTGCTTTCCGCTTACCCGGCGAAGATATCAAGAAATGCTTATATGTTGTTGCTACTTTAGAAACTAAGGACAAGGACGAGGTTAGTTATTGTGTTGTAATATATCCTCTTTTCTGATCCTAAAAGTAATTTAGTTCATGAGAACTGATCTTTTATGCTGTACATTTGTGCATTAACTGTTGTACGTTTGTTGTTGATTTTGTACGCATGATAGGTTTACTTGAGTGATTGTTTAATGTAATAGGGTTGCTTGGGCGATGTTGCTGTTCTCCTCCAAGCAGACACACGTACTGCGTACAACTTCAGCACACGCCCAATTTCTTTCAAAGTTGAAAGGTAGTATTCAGTAATCAAATGGTTACCATCTCATTTTTAACATATGCATCTCACATAGATGAATAAACATTAAGTCTACGATATTGGGCGTCAATCCTAGGTTTAATGTCAGTGTTATTTTTAGGTTGATCACTGTCATCATCTAGACCTATGTTACTTTGTACAATAAAAACTGAAAATAATGCAGAGCCTTGATTAATGTCGATCGAAACAATTTTAATTTGGTTCACAAACATCACTTCTCGCACTTTAGATGCTAAAGACAGGTCAGATGGTTATTCTCAATGTAGTAGTTGGAGGTAGGGGTGTTTATGGTACGGTTTGGACGATTTTTATGTCAAATCGTGAGCTAAACCGTTAGTAACGGTTTTTGATCTTCGAACACTGAAATCGAACTTTTACAATTTGAAACCAAACTAAACCGTTACTAACGGTTTGGTAGGTTTGGTTTCACGATTTGAGAGTTATAATAATATTTAAAGTGGTAACTAGCACCTTATAAGATCATATTAGTTTCTTCGAAACGGATATTAGTATATACTGTTAAAACCAACATAGAACATCATTTTGACCAAGATCATCATGTAAATCCAATCACTCAAGACTAAGGGTGTGAATTTCAACACGACCCGAAAACACGACACGAACCTAACACGAAATTCGCGGGTATAGGTTTAGCCTAGATGGGTTCGGGTCAGTTTCATGCTGAACCCGCGAACCCGTTTAGGTTAACGGGTCGAGTTCGGGTCAAACTAATCAGGTTGGCGGGTTGACCCGTTTAACACATTTATATTATAGTTTAATTTTTTACAACTTATTTTACGTCATAAAATAAATGGGGTGTGTGTTTTGTGTCATAATTACAACTTAAAAAGAGAAATTATCATAAGATTTTATAATTTAATATAATTTTGTTATTTACATTTCTGTTTTTAAGTAAATCTTAATTTTAATATATATTAATTTCAGAAAAAAAAAATTCGGGTTGAACGGGTTCATATGTATGATACGATTTTCGGGTTCGGGTTTGTGTACAATTTCCGTGTTTGGGTCGGGTTGAACCTGCCAAACCGTGAACACGACCCGTTTAGCACTCCTACTTATGACCATAAGCAGTTAGCAAACGAGCAATAGTGTCGCTTGGTAGTTGGTACCACTTACTCACTAAGGGTTACAAACTTAGAAATGCGGTGAAGCGTCATGTTGTCCAGTTAATTCTTGTGCATCTTAATAGTGCTCTTCCTACTTTTATCATTTTAGGGATGGGCACAGACTCATTTTATTATTCCCTTCGGTTTATTGCTATATGAGTACGTTTAATAGTGTTTTGTGGTGGTACTTTCTTGCAGCTGTGGATTTCATTACTGGTGGCACAATTTTAGAGGAGTATTTGGTAACTCATGATGTAATTTTCACTTTCAGTTTGATGTATTTGAAGTTTTCCATTAAGTTATTTTTGTTTGAAATAAATTTTCGTAAATTGTATTGACTACTTTATTGTGTCTTGGATAGACTACTTTATTATGTTGAACTTGGTATGCTTTTTGGTTTGAAATAAATTTTGACTACTTTATGTCTTGGATTGACTACTTTATTATGTTAAACTTGGTATGCTAATTAATTATACCAGTTGTTTCAATAGTCACATATTATTTATTTAAAATCAAAGATTATATCCTCAAACAGTATACCAATAATCATGTGTCATAATTTATATAGGATTATAAGTGAATGTACTCACAATTTTTTTTCAAATAAGCCGTTATACTTAAAAAAATATACATGATTAATAAAACATATTTCCAACCATCTAATGTACTTGGGTAGCTTTTCTAAAATGCAATAATACTAAAGGCTGCTTTTCTTTAGGATATTCCCACTACTTATAGAGCCAAGGTGGGATTCGACGCAAACCATGTTTTGAAGCTATAGTATAAAGTATAAGCTAAAGTTGGCAAAATGGACAAATAGAAAGGTTTGGGTCAAAACGACTCATAGAAGTTATATAAACCTTACATTAAATGATGCAAGAAGTGGTGTACATTAGTTTATCTATTTGTATTTTATATGATAAAGACTTTCATTTAAAATGAAGCTATTCTCAAGTGGGCATTTGGGCTGATAAAAAAGGTCCAGAGATCATTGAATCTGATAAAATTTTTGTTAAGCAATCAGAGAAGATTATTTCGTGGTTGAATGAGGCATCTGAAGAAGATTAAGGTTAGGTAATTATTGTTTTATTTTTTGCACTTCTGGACAGCTTGGTGACCCCTTCACGCAATAGATGGCAAAAATTTAATAAATTTAATATGTTTATTATTACTAAAAATATCCCGCTAAATATGTACATTGAAACACCACTATCCGTTGACTTCAATCAATTTGAACAAATTTTGGCTTTGACCTTTTCTGAGCCTCAACAGGTCGATGCTGAGATTACGTATCGTAGTACCGACATAATGGGTGGTGGTTTGGAAGGCTGTTAATGTTGATTGATGGTCAATGTTGAGATGACGGATAACGCTCTTGACATAATGGATTGCGGTTTGGAAGGCGGTCAACGTTGATTGACGATTCATCTTTTTTGATGTAAATAAAATTCATACACATTTTTTGATTTTTTTTATTTTTTTGCAAACATTATTCGTCTTTTAAATTATATATACAGTTGTGTTTAACAAATTTTAAATACATGAATCCATGAGTATTCATGGGTGATAACCTGTCTATTATAAAGAAAAATAAAGATGACTTTTTTTTTGTTCGGGCTATTTGATTCTAATACTCTAAGTTGGCTTTAACTATGCCTATGACTACTAATTGTATAGTATATCCTAAATTCAATAGTTCCTCTTCATAGTAGACATACAATTATTTAATAGTTCATTACTCAATGCTCATTATGATGTTGCCTTTTTATGACAATACAATGGTTTTACTTATTCAATGCACATTATGATGTTGCCTTTTTATGACAATACAATGGTTTTACTTAACTTGCTTCTGCTATACTAATCTTTTGTATTTTGTTCACGGATCAAAATCAAGACCAATCAAAGAAACCAAAATTCCAAACTCTATAAAATAAGTTATAGAAAAAAATCAGGTAAACAGGTGCCGCATTTTGTAAACATGGCTAAAGATATATTTACTTTGTGACATATTGTATATTTGTGTAATTGTAATGTCGGTTTTTTATTTATTGTATTTATTTTATTTATACACTCATATATATTTACTTTATATGGATTATTATTGTTGTGTTTGGGAGTGCTATCGGCTAATATTTGTTATTTTTTGATGTCAGCAAACTAGGTTAGTTTTGGAGTGCTATCGGCTAATAAGTTAAAAGTTGAGAGTGGTGTAGTACAAATCGAAAGTTTAGAGTGTTATCGACCAATTGATGAAAGTTCAAGTTATTTAAATCCAATATCTCTTTTAAAAATGTATATACAGTTGTGTTTGATAAAATTTAAATGGTTCAACACGTGAAATTCGCGGGTGATAACCTAGTGTATATATATATATATATATATATATATATATAGAGAGAGAGAGAGAGAGAGAGAGAGAGAGAGAGAGAGTATAATGTACTTTACGCCTTAACATACGTTAACGTACGCGACAAGAACATAACGTGCGTGATTAATATAGATAACTTGCGTAATTACCTTTTGATCAATGTTCCATGCGTGATTATGTTCCTGTGCGTGATAATCCAGGTCCCATGCGTGATAATTCAGGTCCATGCGTGATTATGTGTTCTATGCGTGATAATCCACGGCCAGGATTGTCACGTACGTGAAGTAGGATAAGCCGTGAAGTATGTTAACCGCTCCCTATATATATATATATATGTAAACATTTCTTTATACTTGTGAGCATAAGGGAATAAACACACATGTGAAACCAACTCCAAGTATGGGTCTTCCTCTAAATTTTTTTTTCACGCCCATTTACTACGCCTAGGACATAATATGCACCGATGATGCAATGTTTAAATTCCAAGACCACCAATTCCAAAAAAGCTGCTAACAAGGATCTACACGACATAGATATTAACTATTCTCACAAACGACACCCAAACAATGATCTTTGAAATACATGGAGGTTGCCATTTTAGGCTTGGAATAGCCAACAATGGAAACACAAGGATTCAATTGCTATCCGTAGACAGAAGATTACCAACCAAAACCCTTTATTTAAGGGCCCAACATTGACAATTGCCTACTCTAACATTTATAGTGTTAACAATGACATGCCATGTTAACTAACATTGCAAATCACTCCCTCCTTGTGTTAAAGTGCATTATATGAGTTATGTGTTAACCCAATGTTAAGAGATTGGACTAATTATTATTTTCCTTTTTAGACAAAAACTCAAGTTTAAAGTGTTAATTGCGTCATATGTTAACATGTTAAACCATTTCGTTAGAGTGAGACAAAGTGAAATCAGGAAAAAAAGTTGATGTGTCACTTAGGTGGAGTTAAGTTAGGTTAAAGTATACCCAAAGACCTGAATAGGATTGTCAACGTTTACCAACAAGTTTTCGATGCAAAGCCCATTGGTAGTGGCCTCACTCCGATAAACGCTTGAAAAGCCTAGGTGGTTGTCTCAATGGAAATCATATCCTCATTTACCGATGGATTACATGGGTTTCCACCAAAATTGATGAAATATAGGCTAATGACGATCCTGCTTTAAAAACTTGTACTGAGTGATGGACGATGTTGGTGATACCAATTTGTTTAGTAGTGCAACAAATGTGAAAATATGTGGAAGGAAATAAAAATATCTCAGAGATTAAATTAAAAATTGTCAGTGATGAATCGATAGAAAATTAATTCTGTTTTAGTATGCATATGTATGAATTCTTTAAAGGTACATAAAAATACCTTTAGAGAGCAGAAATATAACTTCATACTCAATATATCTTTTTATTGTGGAAAATTACGAAATTGTTGGTTGACAAAGAGGGTTTTCAAATTTTTCACTCTCCTGCGTCCTTGGAAGGACTACTGAGCTTGGGAAGAGTCCGCAAGTTATGTTGATGAGTCCATGTCCCTAGAAGCTGACACGTGTCACACATGTTTATGGGAAGAGTCAGTGACTCTTTCGAAGCGTCGGCGGACTCTTCCGAAGCGTCGGCGGACTCTTCCGAAGCGTCAGCGGACTCTTCCGAAGCATCAGTGACTCTTCCGAAGCGTCGGTGGACTCTTCCGAAGGAGTGTGATACATGGACTCTTCAACATGATATGTGGACTCTTCCCAAGCTCAGTGGTCCTTCCAAGGACGCATGAGAGTGACAAAATTGAAAACCCACTTGGTCAACCAACAATTTAGTAATTTTCACTTTTTATTAACACACTTTGAGTGAAGTCAGTGATCAAGTCCGTTTATCTATCAGAAATTGTGGTATAGGATCAAATACAAAGGTTTTTAAAAATAAGAAGTCGTACAAAGGGTATCAAATGGACTCCGATTGACTTCATTCAAGCGGCATTATAACCATCTTATCGAACTCTACGATGTGAGACTTTAAGTTTCACTTTTGGATTTATTGGTTGTAGATTTTAGAAATTTTGTTTATTATCATTGTGTCTTTTTGGAGCCGAGTGTCTCTCTGGAAGCAACATCTCTATCCCTAGGGATAGAGGCAAGATCTGTCTAAATCTGCACCCTCCCCAGACCCTATAAATAGCTTGCTATTTATGGGATTTACTGGGTATGGTTGTTATTGTTGTATCATTGTGTCTTTTATTTATCATTGTGTCTTTTCCATAATTGCGTTATTGTGTTTTTGTGAGTTATTGTGTCTTGTCATAAATTAATATTTAATTTTGGTCATAATTTATATCTTGTTCAGCATTCATTATGAAAGTTTTTCAATATTTATCTATTTAACAATTTTTTAGTATAACAGTTTTCATTAAATGTTACATGTACAGGACAAAGATGGAAGTATATGTGTATATATATGTCATATATTCTAGTGTAGATGGATCGCTAGCTCAACTCCCACTTCTTTGAACTTACACAAGTTTCTTTCTAGGCAACTGTTTCCTTGACATGTACTCGTCATACTGCATGATGCAGCCTCTTATTCCTATCAAGCTTTCTTACTCTTCGTTTTCACTAATTATTTTCTTGTCCTCTCTTCTTTTGCTTGGTCATCATGGCCAAGCACGAATTATTCTACCCGAAGGTGTGACTGTGACCGCAATAATAGCGTTTGGGGACTCCATTGTGGATCAAGGGGCCAACAACAATATAAAAACTGTAGTTAAAGCAAATTTTCCTCCCTATGGAAAAGATTTCCCTGCTAGAATACCAACCGGAAGATTTAGCAACAATAAGACACCTGCAGACATGATCGGTAAATATGTGCTTTCAACATCTTTTTTTAAACATCTTTATTGAGTTAGCATTGCATGGATGCAGTTACCTTTTCAATGTACGTGGTAAATTTATGCCTATTTGTCTCACATAGGTGATGGGTATTTCTCTTTTAGTTTCTACTTTAATTCATAACATTTTCTTAAAGTGCCTTTTAGGTGATGGGCATTTCTCTTTTAACTTCCCTCATAAAAACAGTACGTACGTTTGAACAAGTTTAGGCAAAGAAAACTGAAATATATTTGTTTTAAGTCTGGTAAATTTTTCCAAATTTATTTTTCTTTCTCTTGTAACTTGCAATTCATACAATCTTTATACATATGTTTTGCTTAAAACTTTTAAATTAGTACCGGTCACCAATGACGGACCTAACTCTTTTCCACTATGATGGGTTCTTTCAGTGTTTGGGATGTCTCTAACTCAATGTCCGAATTTCAAGTTTGGGTTGGGACACATACATAAAGTACCGGTGTCGAATTAAACCACACCCCCACACACACACACGATAACTAAAATTATATATAGCATCAAAATCTATACCTATGAAGTTGATAAAGTTAAATGTGTTTGTTTAAAGAAAGATATTGGTGTAACTATGTATTTTGATATAAGCAGATAGTGCATTTATAAGATTAAAAAATGTAATTGGGTATACAATTTTGCAAACAATGGAAATTCTAGTTCAACTACTTTGCATGGGAAAATAACTAGTCTTTTAGTAATGCGACGACTCAGCAGCGATATCTATTTTTTTCGGTATTTATCAGTATTAAAATATTCAATACGTAGATTGAGATACAAACAAAGTTCAAAAACAGTATGAAAAAATAATATGTAACATATTTGTCAAACATCAAATGTGGTAACGTCTTTAAAGGCTAAAGCCATGTGTATCATTCTCATATAATATTAATACGAGCTACTGATTATTAAATTTGAATCTCGTAGGCTTACCTAATATTTGTAGATCTTGGTAAGAAAATGTTAGCCGATAATATCTCTTGATATTATTATCTTGATATTATTGGTATATGTTTGTAAATCAAATTGTAATTATTGTGATATTATTAGATTAGGTGTAGATATACCTGTCCTTTATTATCTCCTCAATTCCCTCAATAATGTTTGTATATCTTGGCTGTTTAGCCTCAATAATAATTCAAGGAATTATACCAATGTACATGCTATCAAGTCAGTTGGCCTGATCTCGATCTTGCCGCCATCCCTTCACTTTTTTTCTTGTTTGCTTCATTTCTGTTCATTCCCTTGTTCTGTTTGCATCATGGGCGACAAGGTTGAAGTCAAAACCCCCCCACAGACAAGACAACACTTCATCCCGTCTATACCGTCACCAACATCCAAAACAAGGTGCGTGTATTAGACGGTATTAAAGTCTGTTATCCGTCGTGGGTTAAACTCTTTTTGCCTCATGCCAAAGGGTACGAAGTCCTCAATCACATTGACGGTTCACCGGCACCCGATAAAACATCGGAGGAATTTGCATCATCGGAGAAGATAGACACGGTCCTTTTGCAATGGATCTACGGAACTCTTTCTGATGATCTCCTGGTTCGGGTCTTGGATGCTGAATCTACGGCCCATGCGGCTTGGGAACGGGTCAAGAAATTATTCCTAAACAATAAAGGATCTCGCGCTCAAACTCTTCAACACAAGCTCACAAATCTGACTTTAGTCGTCACACCATCTATAGAAGCATATTGTCAACGTATTCGGTAAATCTTGGATTAACTTGCAGCCGTTGGGACCCTATTAAACAATAGCCAACGTATCCTCCATCTCGTCCGCGGTTTACCACGTGAGTATGACACCATTGCATCTATTTTGAATCAATCCCTGCTTTCGTGCGACGACGCTTGTGAAACCCTTCAGTCAGAGGCAAGCCGTATTGCGGCACAGGAATCTCGTCCTCCAACCCCAGTGGTCGCTGCCCTCACCACACCTCCTGCCAATTCAAACAACCCACCTACTGTCAACCGTGGCTACCCTTCACATAGGCCCAATGGCCCAAGGCGTGACTCCGGCCCACGCCATGATAACAATCGACCAACCAGGCCCAACAACAACAAAAGCAGTAACCGCGGCCCACCTTCCAACAACCAGGCCCAATGGGTTTATCAGGCCCAACCATCCCCTTACGGTATGCACTCCTATGGCCCACCACCTTATTAGGCTGCACCTCCTCCCTACTGGGCTCCCCCTCCTTATCCTTACCCAACCCAAGGATGGGCTCAACCATGGGACGCAAGGCAGCCAACTCCCGTCCTGAAAGCAACCATTTAAATCAGTATGGGCCTCGTTCAACCCAAGCCTTTTAACAGAAGTGGACCCTCTCCAACCAACCCAACACGCTGATGCAGTCCACGCTCTTTCCCTCGACACTACTGAAAATGATGCATGGAATTTTGACGCTGATGCTGAGGCTCATGTCACTAATGATCAAGGTAAATTAACTACTTTTTCCTCTAATTCACCAGTTGCGTCAATACTAGTGGGAAATGGCAATAAACTTCCGGTTATGGGTTCGAGCTCCACCATAATCAACACACCTTCAAAAATTTTACACCTTAAATATGTTTTGTTCAATCCTAAAATCATCAAAAATCTCATTTCTATGCGAAAATTTAATACTGATAATTACACTTCCATTGAATTTGACCCTTTTGGATTCTCTGTGAAGGATTTCAAAGATGGCATGATCTTAAGTCGCCACAATAGTACGAGTAATCTCTACCCGCTCACAACAAATGCTTCCGCAACCGCGTGTTTTGTCTCAATTCAAGAATCATCCTCATGACACAACCAACTTGGACACCCCGGTCAACATGTGATGGACTTTCTTTGAGCAAAGCATTTTATTTCTTGCAATAAAAATAAAACCTCGTTTGTTTGTCAGTCTTGTCAGTTATCTAAACATAAACGTTTACCTTTTTCTGATTCAATGACTCGTACTTTGTTACCTTTTGTAATAATACATTGTGATTTGTGGACTTCACCTATCTTAAGTCATGCAGGGTACAAATATTATATGGTTTTAATCGATGATTTCACTCAATACACAAGGGTATATCCCTAAAATATAAATCTGAAACATTTGCTAGATTTACCGATTCTCATCATTATATTGCAACACAATTTAAAATGAAAATGCAAACTTTTAAGTGTGATATAGGCGGAGAATTTGATAACACAAATTTCAAGAATTTTGCAACCACACATGGCATGCATTTTCAATTTTCTTGCCCTCACCATCTAATATCTCCACCAACCGACCAAAATCCACCTCTACCCACACCACCTGATGACTGTCGAATGGGTCATGCAAAAATCTAATTAACCTAGGTAGCTAGGGTAAGCAGGGTATCGAATCCAGAGGAGTCTTGTGGAAATTGTTAAGCATTAAGTACTGATTAACTAATTGCAATAATGTAAACTTTGTTTGTTTGAGAGTTTGATTAAACTAAGAAATACTAAATTAAGTTGTAAATAATTGGAGAAAACAATGGTTCCTCTGGATTTTAGAATCAAAACCAACTTCAATTATGTGTTTAATCGTGACAATCACATAAACATGATTATTAATTCAATTAATTGGTTGTGATTACCTAAAGATTGCTTACTTCGATTGTAAAGCAACAGAAGGTTATCATATAATCAATCAATTGAAATTACCAACCCTAGTCCCTATAAAATATATCCGAATTACTAGAAATCTCGGGAATTAAATGAATCGGAAATAAAGTTCAAATAAAATCAATCCATTACAATCAATCAATCAAATCCAAAGGTAACAAGTATCGAATGCTTAGATTACCGTATCCATGAATAAGTTTAAACACATAAAATTCAGTTAACTTACAAGAATCCTCCACCGGAAAGAAACCATAAAAAAATTACTCGCTCATCTCGTTCGATTGATCGTCAAAAACTTGATATGCGGTTAAAATCATCATTTTCATTATTGATGTAGTGAAAGATAAGATCAATGATGGTAAAAAGATCCCAAAATATGTGTTTGGTGTCTCCTACAATCGTCCCAAGAAGTGTGTCAGACTGAATGATGTGGTGATCATAAATATTGGTGCCCACTATTGTTTTGTTCCCTCCTAAAAATCATTCAACATGTGCGTGTATATGAGAATGATGATGTCTTTTGATAAGATGCCCAAGATATATTATCATATCCCAAAAATTTGTCCAACCCTTTTCTGCGTATCCACTGTTCACTTTATTATGAGAATTAGGGTTTAAACCCTTTTAAATCTTTCCCCAAGAAACACATGTGCGCTGCTGCCTTCCGTCGTAGCTACGGTCTACGGATCGTAGCTTACGGTCCGCAATGGTTGGAATTACATGTGCTCTTTACCGTATGCTACACATGATGAACAGTAGGTTACGTTTTGAATCCACTGGAAATATTTTTATCTACATACATCAACCGTATGCTAAGGTTTTACAATCGTAGCTTACGGCGCGAACATTGGCTTCATATTTGATGCGTTTCACTCTCAAATGATGGCATACAAGCCCCTAGACATCGTTGTTTCGTGTTTCTTGCACATTCACGCTAGCTCTTCGACCCGAAACATCTACCGGATGATATCTTTCGCATTATTTGTCATCCTTGATAGTTCCTCTGCTTACCACGGGCTCTAACTTCACTGATTTACGCGATTAACCTGTAAAACCACAAACTTTCGTAGTTAACACATTCAAAGTACATAATCGCCTAAAATGTACTAAAACACATAAGATAAGCACTTTAACACTCAGGTTTCATCCTCTCCATCACCACCACACAGTCCAGATACACCTCGGCCCAAGACCACCAAACACCATTACACAGTCCGCATACCACATCGCCATCCGCATAACATCCCCTCTTCCATGACTCAACTGCCCAAGACCCTACAGCCCAACATCTCAACCCGTCTCCACATATTCCTAACCCTCTTTTACCCGACCATCCACCCGAAAGCTCTGCAGCCACAGACCTTCACCCCATGCAAACTCGTTCTCACTCCGGGATTTTTAAACCCCACTAATCGTTATCCCTCCTCATGACATCCCTACTTTCCATCTCACTTCTACCGAAATCTCATTTAACCGCACTCACTGACCCTAACTGGAAAGTTGCCATGACTAACGAGTATGAAGCTCTACTGGCAAACAATACTTGGGAACTTGTATTGCGTCCGCAGGGCGTGCCTATCATCCGATGAATGTGGTTATTCAAACACAAATTTCATTCGGATGGTACATTGGAACAACGCAAAGCACAGTTAGTCATTAATGGGAAAAATCAAACAATAGGTGTCGATTGCGGTGAAACTTTCATTCCATGGTTAAACCCACGACAATATTTACGGTCCTCAGTCTTTTAACATCTAGATATTGGGCCGTACGACAACTCGACGTCAAAAACACATTTTTGCATGGACACCTCAAGGAAACGGTTTATATGTTTTAGCCCCCAGGTTTGGTTCTCATGATCATCCTAAACATGTTTGCAAACTAAACAAATATCTTTATGGTCTTAAGCAAGCACCTAGGGCTTGGTATCACCAGTTTTCCGGTTACATCACCAAATGTGGATTCAAAAGCAATGTTTATGACACCTCCTTATTTATATATCATAAAGGTCATCAAATGGCCTACTTGTTACTATATGTAGATTACATCATCATCACGGCTTCGAAAACGTAATGGTGGTCTTTTTCTATCTGAGTCTACATACGCACCAGATATATTGGCTCGTGCGAACATGTCCAACTGCAAATCTATCAGTACTCCAGTCGAGGGATTCTAAACTTAGTATTGACAGTGGTACACTTTTCTCTGATGGTTCTTTATACAGAAGTTTAGCTCATGCCTTACAATACCTTACTATTACCAGACTGGATATATCTTATGAGGTTCAGCAAGTTTGTCTGTTCATGCATGCCCCACGAGAACTGCACTTTCAATTTCTCAAACGAATCCTACGCTAAATCAAGGGACTATCTCACATGGTCTGTTTATTTCCCCCTCCAAATCCGCGGACCTCACGACAAATTCTGATGCGGATTTGGGTGGTTGTCCCAACTCACAGCGATCAACCTCTGGTTACTACGTCTACTTAGGTGGCAACTTAATATCTTGGTCCTCCAAGTGCCAACCTACCATTTCTCGGTCCAGTGTCGAAGCTGAATATCGAGGCGTTGCCAATGCAGTAGCTGAAATTAATTAGATTCCTAATCTCCTCCTCGAACTTCACCTACCGGTACGACATGCCACACTCATTTATTGTGACAACATATCGGCTGTCTATCTTGCTGAAAATCCAGTTCAACATCCACGCACTAAACATATCGAAATGGATGTTCACTTTGTTTGAGAAAAGGTTCGTCTTGGCACTATTAAGTCCTCCATGTCCCAGCCAATTACCAATACACCAACATCTTCACCAGAGGACTGTCGAAGCACCTCTATCAACGTTTTCGATCCAGCTTGTGCCTTTGGTCTTCTACGGCTCAAACTACGGGGGGACTGCTAGCCGATAATATCTGTTGATATTACTGGCCTATGCTTTGTAAATCAATTTGTGATTATTGTGATTATTCGTAATTATTAGATTTGGTGTAGATACATCCTTTCCTTTATTATCTCCTCAATTCCCTTTGTATTGTTCGTATATATTGGTTGTTTAGCCTCAATAATAATGCAAGGAATTATAGCAATTTACAAAAAAAACACACCTTTATGGTGTGACATAATATTATGCCCATAACACATCTACAAACATACATCTTTACATATGTCTAGTAAACAACACACCTTTATGGATTGGATTCAGTTTCTACATGTGAGACATATTAATATATAAAGGAAAAGGTACTAGCACGTATTTATAATTAGTAGTGTAAAAAACATAAGATGTTGGAATGGAAACTAATTGTGATGGTATTAAATCGCCTTCCTGAGTTAATAAATACTACATTTGTATAACTTAATTAATGTAATTATAGTCAGAAAAACAAATAATTAACTAATTGTGATGGTATTAAATCGCCCCTCTTTTGCCGCACAAACGACAAATAATTGACCCATATAGCATGTTCTTCTTTGTAAGTTCTTCAGTGTAGCAAGACGAACATGTTCAGCCCTCCACGCGAAGATATTAATCTTTTTCGGTACTAATCTAACCTGTTCATATGGAAAAAAACAGGGTCGCCTATTTGCTGAAAGCCTCCTGACATGATACAACTGAGAAGTCTCCACTCGAGTTAAGAGACCACACCCACTTGTCTTGTCCATCCAGCCTTGATAAACCATCAAATACTTGTTGCAATTTCATCTGTTCCCCTTGTTCTCTAGAGCCCCGTATCTCGCGCTTCCAGTACTAATTCCTTGATCGCATTTGAACTGTTGCATTTTTTGTATTTTCTAGATTGAAAAGTGCCAGAAAACGGTCCATTAACAGATTATCTTCATGCCACCATTCAATGCAGAATCTGACCTCATCACCCCTCCCAATCTTTCCTTTGATTAACAAGTTAGCATTTACATTTTGTTCCAACAATTCCTTACCCATTTTGTTAATTCCATTCCATACCCCGGTTATGCCTTCTTTAATCGGTAAATATGACCGTGATCATTCTTAATAATGTATGGCATCAATTACCTTTCCCCACAACCCATTTTGTTCATGTTTATACCTCCACCACCAATTTAGTTATAAGCTTACGTTCATGTCTCTTAACGATCCCAGACCGAGTCCACCCTTATCAATCGACCCAATTACCCTTTCCTAATAAACCCAATTCATTTTTTCTTTATCTTTAACCCCCCCCCCCCCCCCACCCAAAAAAAAAAACAAAATCTTCTCCTTAAAGCCTCTAAGGTATTTAAAACACCTCTTGGAGCTTTATATAATGAGAAGATGTATAATGGCAGACTATCCAAGACATATCTTAGTAAAGGTACCATCCCCCAATGGATAACATTTTAGCTTTCCACTTCGAGAGTCTAGACTTTAGATACTCAACTACCCCTTTCCAGTGGCGACTTTGGTTTAAATTTGCTCCGACTAAAAGGCCCAAAATATATACATGGAAATTCTCCCACTTTACAGTTTATAATGTTAGCCACATTCTGTACCACCCCATTCCCCACCCCAATACTAAAAAGTTTTGATTTTTGGTGACTCAGTTTCATCCCAGATATTAAGTAAAAATTTCTCATTAAACGGAGTATGTTTCTTATACTATTTTCCTCCACTCCCCCATGAACACCACGTCATCCGCATACATAAAATGAGTAACAGAAGGTCCATTGTTTGGTAATTATATACCTCTTATTAATCCCATCATGGTAGCTTTTTTTTTTTTAAAAAAAGACGTGAGAGCCTCCATTGCAATTATAAAAATAAATGGTGATAATGGATCCCCCTGTCTTACCCCCGATAACATTGAAGTTCCCATGTAGGAGATCCATTAATTAGTACCGAGGCTCTCGATGATTTCGATCAAAATACCCCTCACCCACTTTCTCCATATCCCGGGAAAACCCATTTGTTGCAATACCAAATCAGTAAAATTCCAACAAATAGTGTGGTAGGCTTTGTCAATATCAATTTTGAAAATAAACATTTTTTTTTGTTTTCTTTAACCAAGAAATAATTTCATTCAAAATCAAAGGGCCATCCAAGATGTTCCAATTTGATAAGAATCCTATATGGCATTCAGAGACTGACCCCACAACTTTTTTAATCCGATTTGCAAGCACTTTAGATATTACTTTTGATATGCACCCAATAAGACTAATCGGACAAAAATCGTTAAAAGAGATAAGATCCGTACCTTTTGGGATTAATGCCAGAAAGGAGGAGCCACAGCCTCTACTTATTTCCCCACCCGAAAAGAATTTTGTCATGATTCCAAGAAAATCGTCCTTGAGTAGGTCCCAGAAATGTTTTATAAACACAAAATTGAAGCCATCTGGTCCAGGCGCCTTGTCACTCCCACAGTCCCACACTGCCTCCTTTATTTCTTGTATTGAGAATGGCACCACTAGACCATTTACTTCTTCAGCTATTAACTGTTTCAAATCTGGACAAACAAAACCCGACCTACATGGTCTAGTACAAAACCCGACCTACATGATCTAGTCTCCTGGAATTTAAAGGAAAAAATTTTCCGTGCCTCATGCTTTATTTTTATTGGTTCAAAGACCTTAATCCCATTTATTCTCTAATTAAGTGTGTTTTCGTTTACCATTCCATGGAAATAGATGTATCTTCATCCACTTCTACCACCCATTTAATCCTATATATTTGTTTTAAATCGAGTAAATTACGTTTTTGGCCCCTGTGGGTATATCACTTTTACTATATTAGCCCAAAATAAGAATTTTTAACATATCTGCCCACATGGTCTCTATAACTAACCATTTTGGCCCCTAAGTCTAACCATTTTGGCCCCCATGGTCTCTAGACTTAGGGGCCAAAATAGTTAGTTATAGAGACCATGGGGTCAGATATGTTAAAAATTTTTATTTTCAGCTAATATAGTAAAAGTGATATAACCACAGGGCCAAAAACGTATTTACTCTTTTAAATCGCTAGCTATAGCGGAATTCAATTCACTCAAAAGACGTTTGCTTTCAACTCAGGATGCTTTTTCTAGATCAGTTAGTAATCTTTTTTCTATTACCCTATCTAACACATCAAGTTTTTTTACAAGATCATTTTTTTGCGCGTTCTCCTTATCCCTTTCCATCTCCCACTTAATTGCATTTTTAACCGACCTCAGTTTGGAAGCTAAATCTACATCCAGGCAGCCAGTTGTGACATAGTTATTCAACGCATTCGTAACCACCTCCCCAAACCCATCCCGCCCAATCCATGAATTGTAAAAACAAAAAGTGTGATCGGACAGTGATCCAATTCACATCGCGCCAACGCCAACACAGTTGCATCAGGCCATCTGTTCCAAAAATTCTTACAAACCAAGAATCTATCTAGTTTACTCATTTTTCCCCATCATCCGATACTCTCGTGTACTTTCTACCGCCCATCGAATATTCTAATAATCCATTATCTTCTATAAAATCATTAAAGGCCTCTGCGCATCTTGGAACGAATTCCGTATTGCGTCTCTCCTTTACTGATCATACAACATTAAAATCACCGAGTAATACCCACATTCCACCCCTAGTTCCCAAGATGTTTGTTATCGACTCCCACAGTTCCTTTTTTGCTCCTAAACCCTATGGTGCATAAACATTAATCACATGCAAAACTTCATTTGTTCGGCCTAAGGTACCTGAAACCACCATAAAATTACGTTCTCTGATGACTCCTGAGCTTATGAAGATATCAGGGTCCTAAAAGCATGCCAACCCTCCTAACCTCCCATCTGCATTAACCCAATCAAATTCCAATGGCCCTCTGCCCCATAACCTTTTGTATTGAATTGTTAATCCATCGCCATCCATAGTCTCCTGAATTGCTACAAAGTCCGCTTTTTGTGCCCTCAACACCTCCCCAACTGAGAGTATTTTTGCATCTTCTCTAATGCCTCTAACATTGAGTAAAGAAACTTCATTGGGCCAAATTCTGAACCCCTTCCTCTCAAATTGCATTTTCGATATCAGCACCAAAACTTTTGAGATTGATTCCCACCGCTTCACCAATTTCCACCGTGTTCCTAACCTCCGAATATATGTCCGCCGGTTCTTCCATGTCTTGCATCGTACCTCTAAAATTGTGTATCGGATTTGTGGGGACAAACGACACATGATTAAACCCAACCGGTGCGGCATCCGATCTTTCGGCCCCCGTTACAGTAATTTCAGGTTCAACATTCAGGCTATTTATGCAAGTGAAAGAGAACACGATGTCATTCCTAGTCGAATCTTTCCCAATCGATCTCCGGGTTGTAGCTTGATTTTTTCTGTCTCCATTATGGTTTACCGGCGGTCTGCCATGATCGTTATTACCCACAAATAAGGCGTGGAAAGCTTTTGTTTAATCCTAACAAGCGACGTTTTAATTATTTTAAATAAATTATTTATGATTTTTATACTTCATTTACATTCTGTTAAATTTTTCTTAACCGAAATAATATAAATAAACTGAATGGGAAAACTTTCATTGGTTTTTCAGCTGAAGAACTGGGAGTAAAAGAGTTTTTACCAGCATACCTTGATCCATCCATTGATGATACAGAGTTTCTAACGGGTGTAAGCTTTGCTTCTGGTGGCTCGGGATATGATCCGCAAACACCAAAGATAGTGGTAAACATGCAGCTAGCATGAACTATTTCTACACGCTATGAAACTCAATTTTTACAGGGTTGTTAAGCGTACCTCACTCCATTTTTACTTCTGATACCTCATTTTAAAGTCGTTATATAACTAATAAAATCACCCTTTGTATATTAAAATAAAACAAAAGATCCTTTTGGTTTGACGTTTTCAGGGGTGTCTGGGGTATGTTCACTCGGTCCTTTTCTTGTGTCTTGTGTTAGTGTCCTTGAATTTGATTTATCCAAATCATTTGTATCAGGATGTTTGGTCATTTGATGACCAGCTAAACCAGTTTAAAGAATACATTGAGAAACTCAAGGGTATGGTTGGAGAAGAGAGAACACAATTCATATTAGAAAATAGCTTCTTCTTGGTGGTTGCTGGTAGCGATGATCTAGCGAATACTTATTTTACTATTGGCATTCGGAGATTAGAATATGACGTCCCGTCTTATGCTGATCTTATGGTATCTTCTGCTTCCAACTTCATACAGGTAACATTGTTAACTTCTTTTCTGTAGTAGTTTTCACTTTTCCCACCCATATTTTGGAATTTGGATTATTTATTTACTTTATTTTTTTTTGGTTTTTACACATTGAAGGATATATACAAACTTGGAGCAAGAAGAATAGCAGTGTTTGGAGCACCCCCAGTTGGGTGTCTGCCATCACAAAGAACTCTTGCTGGTGGTGGGCTTAGAGCGTGTGCAGAAGAATATAACCAAGCAGCACAAATATATAACAGCAAGTTGCAACCGGAGACCCAATACCTCAATAGCACTCTAGCGCAATCTAGGATCGTCTATATAGACATATACAACCCGTTGCTTGCTATTATTGAAAACCCTCTTCAATACGGTACTTGATATTTCTATAACTTTGATCGCGGTAGTCATACTTTTTTAACTATCTTGTATTAGTTGGTTTAACGATTTCATTCTTTCATACTTCAGGAATAGAAGTTGTGGACAGAGGTTGTTGTGGCACAGGGACTATAGAGGTCGCGATTTTGTGTAACAAGTTGCTCCCTACCTGTCCTGATGATTCAAAATATCTATTCTGGGATAGCTATCACCCTACAAACAAAGGATACACCATCCTCGTAAATCAAGTGCTAGGAAAATACATTGATGCTCTCTTTTAGTTTTATTTAGAGGTTAATAATTATCCACACTATAAACGTTTTTATGCTCTTAAAGCTGTTTGTTAATGTGTTGTCACATCTTAAAGCTGAATGATCCATCTTGGATTATCAACTGAATACCGTAGTCATGTCATGCAAAAATATTAATAACCTTGGATGCTTAGGTAAATAAGGTATCATATTCATATTAGAGTGGGATAGTATTTCAGGTATTGTTTAGCTATAGAAAAAAATGCAAAAGTTGATTGAGGATTGGTTGAATTAAATAAACATAAATGATATTAGGAAGCAAAAAGCACACAAAAAACCAGAGAGTTGGAATTCTTACGAAAGTAAGAAACACGCAATCACTTTTGGTTTCAGATTTTATTGTTGTGTTGCAAGATGTGATCGGTGAAAACAATGTTTAATCAGCTATACAGAGTTAAATTATCTTGATCCTACTACTGACCTAAAGCGTGATCCATGTACTTAAGCATCAATTGTCTGACCTTAAATACCTATTGTGTACTAGACATGATCTTGGGCGTACTATAAATAACCAACGAATCAACGCAAAATTGATCATACTAAAACGACTATAAATCACATGCATATGACTAACACCCGTTCAAATCCTTAAACATAATTATCATTCAAGTAAGTAGGATTACAACTTGTTAACACTATGCTTGATATAAATATTTGATTTGTATATAGAGATTGGTTGATTGATAAACCTAGTGAGACACGAAATAATCTAAATTGCTAGTAAATATCTTCTCCTGGACTAAGTTAACTAAGGTGGAATTACCAATAGTATAATACGAGTTGACACAACCCGCGCGTTGCGACGGGTTGTAGACGAATACCTGTCATAAGAAAACAATAATAACCATTATCCATGCGCAATCTGGATCTCCATTCTAGTCACATAAATGTAAGCCACTTTGATATTTTCTTTAATCAGATTTATGTATCATTAAATTGTATAACTAAGATGCACATTTCAAAAGGTTTTTGGGTGATAAAGAAACAACACCCAAACAAAGCATATTTGATTTTGTAAAAGTCAAAGTGGTTATCAAAAGACATATTCATAGAAACTCGATGTATACCAATACCATGATCCCGGTTTCGGCTTTGATATCTGTTAATTTTTTGTACCAAACATAAAGGTTCAGCACAAATCATGATCCCGGTTTCGATCACATAAACGTTATTTATTTCTTTGAAATATAGGCAGAGTTCTTAGAGTTTCATTAAAGGACTGATATTGTTGTTTAAGTGGTGATAGTCAAAATTCATAAACTAATGTTTTCGTTGTGCAAATTATGTTCAACAGAGGTTTCAAACTCAATTAACCTTTTTGATTTTACAAATAACACAATAACACGTATTTTATCTAAGAACACATATGTTCTCTAAAGGATATCATATTTCATCATGTCCATCTATATCATCTTCCGCAATTACACTCAGAAAATTCGTTCTTATAAAGCTCTAAATTTTTTTTGTTATTACATGCTGAACAACAAAGAAAGGAAAACATAAAAATATTTTGATTATCAACCAAATTGTATAATTTTTGCAAAGAAAACAACTTTAATTATAACAAAGATAATCATAACAAACTTCAAGTGTATGTTAAATGCCTAAGTATAAAATGTTATCCGTTTTATTAACGTAATAAACCACAAAAGAATAAATTAAATATAATGTTTTTATAAAGTTTTAAGTTTTTTTTTTGTCATTACATGAACATCATGGAAAGGAAAACATAAAAATGCCTAAGTATAAACATTTGTCTACCGACTGTTTCAAAATAAGAACATAATAAATGTAATCAATAAATGAAGATTTCCTATTGTTAACGGAGATCAAAACTAATCAGAAAAAAGATGTGTTCTTTGTCAAATAAAACAAACTAGTAGTCGGACCCGTGTAAAACACGGGTAGTTTTAGTAACGTTTTATTATATTAATTAGTAAGTAATTATCGGTTCATTTAGATTGTCAGGGATTTGATATATATATTGACATTCAAAGTCATTGTCTAGTAGGCAGAAAAGTTAATAATAAGTCTAATCTTTATAGTGGTCCAAAATTAAATAGCGGTCAAGGGCCGATATTTGAGATATAAGGTTACTGCGGTGTGATATCAGTAATTTTATATCATACATAATTTATATATACATATATAAAACGTAAAACATATATAGTATTAATAGTAATATCAAAAGTCAAAGCTAAAAAGTCAAAAGAGCCAATATTTGAAATATGATCTAATCGTAAGATCCAAGCACGCACATCAACCAAAGATTCTAATTACTTATTACACGCCCACTATCAATATTCATCCATGATGGATGCATAATAAGAGCGATTCTAATTTCAAAAAAAAAAAAAAAGAATTAGAGACACATTTAATTAAATCAACCATTATTATACGTATGCAACTGTAACATGTTATCTATTCCGTGTTGCCTGTGATAATCAAACATCAAAGTCTCTGCATCATGTTTCGTTCATCATAACAACTCATAACACCTGCAAAATACATGAGAGAAGCAAAATCAAATTTGGTGGTTTTTTTTTACTTTGATCACATTTGTTTAGACTACCAACAAAGAGAAAATAAGTGCCATTACTTAACTCCATAGACCTACTTTTCTTGGTTGCTTGTGTAAGTCATCAACTCCTCTAGTTTGAACCATAAGTTGATTTCATCCATGGTGGTTTCTGGACCATCACTACCATGGAGGATGTTCCTACAAACCACAACATAATGATCATCATCTCATCATTTTGCAAGTCTCCTAACATTTTCTGAATGATATGAAAATCAGAACACATGTGGGTTGTTCATAAACAGTAGAAAACGACGTAATGGTCCAAAGCATAGCAACTCGCCGATTTGGCCAACTTGAGATCATAGCAGTTCAGTTTTGATGGCTTACTTGTTAACGATTCCATACGATTTGGAACTTATAACCTGCCAAGTAACCCGAACGGGGCATTTTAACTTTTTGTTATTCATACAATTTTGGAACATGTAGTTAGTTATGTACGTGTGTTATGCTCATGAACATGTTTATCATTTTCAAATTTTAATTTTAATGCAAACTAATACTTATATTTAGCACATTTTGAAATGGCCTTATGCATGCATGTCCATGCATTTATATTTAGCACATTCCAGTACATGAATTACACCATTTGACACATTCAAACAATTAATAAAAATTCTGAAATATTAAAAATATCTCCAACATTATTGATATCAACATTGCCAAAAAGTTGTTCCTTCCATTTTCTCAAGCTCTCATCATCCTTCCTTTCAAATTGGCTGTCAAACGCTGGCCTTCCTTTCAAATTGGATGTCAAAAGAAATAACCAATATTATTAATAAAAAAAGGTAATCAACTCAAAGCATAGCATTGCCTTGAAGAAATGAATTTAATGGCTTATTATGTAAAATTGACCTAAGCAATGCTATCCACTTTGATAAAACAGTTGTTATAAACTTTTGCATGTTTGGTACATCACGAGTATCTAATGCCCAAAATTACTCAAAGCCCTAAATAATATGGCTGCAAGCGCGAGAATCGAAAATGAAATGCAAAACTAATGAACCGAACTGAAGAACACGATTCTAACAAACCGAGGGCGAAAAAGAACTAACACGTAGAAATAAAAATAAAAAACACATCAAAAAGTTGTAAAAAGTAAACACGAACATGAATTTGATATTCAAATTACATCTGAAACATGTACCTTTCAGACCACGTAGTTGTTCAGTTTAATATCCAAACTTGACGAATCCATGACCTTTTGTGGGTCCTGCCATCTGCTCAATTATAAATTGTCACTCTTAACTGATTAATAATGAGCTCTAAATGCCTCATATAGTGTATAATCAGTAACATTAGCTGCCATATCCAACAAATATGGTAAAATCAAGACAACAATATGCACCTTTTCCACCAACACCAAAGAAAGCCCAGTTCAACCTAAAGTTTTGCTCGACACTTTTCACGAACGTCAAACAGGTCTATAAAAATACATAAAAAAATTAGTCTGCTAACCACCTCTTTATGAGATCCAGCAACCGCTAATGCAAACCCCCTCTTTCCATCAAGTGTTGTTAACCTCTAAAAATTATAAAAAAGAAAAAAATAATAATGAATAATCAAGACATCATGTTTCAAATAACTTCTAACGTTGTGTAACATTCCATTCCTATCTCATATGTGTTGATGAGCTCTTTATCGTCACTTAAAGAATCATGCGCTCCAGCAGCTTCAACAGAAATTGACATCATCCCTTCTACATCCTAATAGTGACGTTAATTTTTTTTATTGTTAAAGAAATAAAAAAAAGAAAGGGCTCCATGATTTGGCATTTTAGATGTGTACCTTCAATGTGGTGTTTAAGTTATTCCATGCATTGCTAAGAAGCTTAATCTGGTCATGATTTTCAATTAACGTTTGGCATTCTTGACATAACCTGATTAAGTAAAGCACTATGATTAGTCTAAACGTCAACTGCATATATATGAGAAGAGTGCACTTTTACCCTAATTGTGATTCGAGGAGAGGCAATGAACCAAGTTACCCTAAGTGCAATACAATGTAGGGGAAAATGAAAAACACTAAATCATTGATTCAGTAAAAAAAAGTGTAGAAAGAAAATACGTATTATAACCATATGTATGAGAAGAGTAATAGACATAAATATTACACTAACTATCATTCAAGAGGATTTGTTTTGATTCAAGTTAAGCGATTGAAAATGGAATTTAAGATGGTTGAATCGAATGAACAGAGTCAAAGGAAGTGTACCTTTATACTTCATCAAATAAAAATAATTAGTGATAGGATTTGATAATCAAATAAGAATAATTAATGATAGGATATGATAATGTGTGATAAACTTATAAGGCTGGACGGTATGTGTCACACCCCGACCACGTAAAACAACAAATCGTGGCGGAAACGTCGGGGAGTGTTGTAACAGAATTATTGTTTCACAACCATGGATAAAAAAAAGAGTTTCGTTTTATTTATTCATTTAGTAATTTACATTGTTTTAACACGAAACAAACAAGTTACATATAGACTATCACTGTTATTATGTCACTAAGGCCTCGTCCAGATCCTATGTGACTCATGCATCCTAGCAATCAACATCACCTGAAACATATGTAAAAACAAAGTCAGCAAAGAAATGCTGGCGAGCACATAGGTTTTATAAGAGTGTCGGATTCATGGCTAGTTTACATGTTGCAATACCTTATTAAAAACCTTGTTTTGAAAAGAGTATAATATTGCAACGAAATTAACCAACTCAAATCAAGCGGGTTATAATTTATAAAACCTCGTAGCCATGATTCTTAACCCAAAAACATTTGTTTTAGTAAACCAAATTGTAAAACATTTCGTATTAACTCGTTTAATAAATATCGTATGGTTTATATCCTTTCGAAAACATCGTTATGTGACATCGTTTACCCAAGTGAACTAAATAACGCCACGGTATGTAACATGTTGAAAACACTTATATATAAGAAGTACCAGCGGCGTATCTACCATGTTTTCATCACATTACACCCGTCTCGTTATCTAAACACTTAACCAAAAACCAATCGTTAATCCAACTCGTTTATTCTTGTTCAAATCGTTTCCAAACCGTTAACTTGTTTAAATCGTTTAAATCATCCTCGTTTTAATTGTGAAAACTATTTTCGGTCGTCTCGCTAATAACATTCAAACCTTCATGACTCGACTATCTCGCTTCTCGCATTAACAAACCACCAAAGGGTAAGTTAATAATCAGATTCAGTCGTTACCCACCTAAACCACACATAACCATGGGTGCAGTACGATAACGAGATTTGTCAGATCCTATGGTACCATAACCTAATACTGGTCGGCTTGATCAATGCTAATGAATGTCATTCGTTATGTAACTACAACCAATAAGTTTGTTCACTTTATCGAAATCGTTATTAATTTAATATAAACCATTTTAAATCGTTTTCGAAAACCATCGTTAAAACATCGAAATCATTTAACACATATGAACCACCCCAAAACAATCGAAAACAGTAAAATAGGGGAACTATGTACTCACATGAAGTGCAAAGTATCCTCAATCAATAGAACTTCAACAAACTCAAGTAAATCAGAGAAATCAAGCAGCACCTAGTAATCGAATCACTAGTCAAACAATAGACACCTAAATCGGAAGATCGGATAGAATGAGGTCTTGTAAACCAAATGAGTGTTGGAACTCATGTGATATGGTTTAACAAAGCCTACATCCTAAATCGGAACCTAACCTAAGTGCTTTCGACCCATTGCGACCCATTAAGGTAGCTTATGCTACTTTAACGCGTCGTTCGCGCAAATGCGTGTTCGAGACGTTTAACTAGCCCTATGACAAGTATTATATGCCTAAACATGTTTAAATATGTTGCATAATCAATTAACTGACAAAATTTTATGTTACATATGCTTAATAATCAATTATGCATGAAAAGGGCATTTTGGTCATTTACCTAAGGCATATAAACTACCTATCATACAACTAATTAAACCTAAGTGACCATAAGGTATAACCTCGGAAGGTTATTCCCTATGCAACTATGGTCACTAAACATGTTTGGTCGGATCCTAATGATCGACCAAACGGGTCGAGTTCGAAAGTCTAAGCGGGTGTTTAGTCCGCTTGACTTACGACTCTACACAAGCACTAAACTAAAAGTGACGAGCTAAACACGCTAAAACATGTTTAGTTAAGTTAGAAAACAGGTTTGGTATCAAAACAAACGGTTTTGATACCCAAGAGTAGTTTGGTTACAAAATACGCAAGAATACGCATTTTGGCCGAAACTACGACTCGTCACTAAGCCTAGATAACGTAGTAATCAGTAGGTATAGTCACTAGGGACTATAACCATCGTGATTACGTTCATGTTATGAAGTTCAAACGAACTTCGCATTGACCATAAACTGGTCAATGCAGAAAGTCAAACGCAGTTTGACTTTTAAGCTAAAAACGCATAAAAAGAACGAAGGAATACTTACAAAGGGTCCGCGCAAGTTTTGTTCCAATTTACCCTCAGGTATGAAGTGTATACTCCAACTTAGAGGGCCAAAATTAGATCAAATGTGGGTTTTGCAACAATGAAAGGTGGGGGTATATATAGGAAATCTAAAACCGTTAGGATTGCTTATCGGGAAACGAGCTTCGATCTAGGCCCTCCACTTGGGCCCATTGTTTTCTAAAACCATGGGCACCCCTAGAATGGCCCATAGTATCAGAAATACCATTTGCAAGTGGAAAAATGGGTTGGAAATGGCTGGAAACAGCTGGAAAATGAATCTGTGCAGGTCTAATGTTCCCACGCGGCCCGCGTAAGAGACAGGCTTGGGCTACGCGGCCCACTTGGTCTCTGAAGATCAGCAACAGTTTTCATATATACAGTTTCAGTCCCTGTTAGTGTTTTAAGCTCATTTTAACTCATTTAAGGCCCGTTAAGCCAACTTTAAGGTCCTAGAATGATGCCTAAACATTGTCGACATGAAACATGCTCAAAAATATGTCGGATGTCGGTTCGTTTGGCCGTACGATTGCGTTGTTCGGTTAATTACAACGGAAGTCGTAACGGACGCAAAAACGATCCAAATTAAGCGACGAATGGAATTTTATCAAGAAAATCACTAAAATAAAATATTTTTATTATTACATAAATTTTTGGATGTCCGGATATATTCAGAACGAAAGATATGAGCGAAAATGCAAACTTGTGCACTTTTTGACGCTTTTAGTCCCTACTGATCAAATAAGTTTATTTTAGCATACCGAACCCCTCAAAGCCTATTTCTAAGCTATGTAAAGGATATTTAGGGTATGTTTAACTTATGATCAAGTTCCAAAATGTTCGTTACTATACAAATCGGTATAGTTTCGCAGTTTGACACAAATAGTCCCTGCGATCGAACAAACTTGATTTCAACACACCAAACCATCGAAAGCTTATTTCTAAGTCATGTGGAGGTTATTTAAGGTATGTTAAGCCTATGTCACTATTCTGGAGTGTTTGTCGCGTTAAACTGACTGCGTTTACGCACCTGTTTGCTTATAACCTTCCAGAAAGTGATTTAAAGCTTGAAATCGGAGTCGAATCAAATTGTTAAATCATCAAACACAATTACACACATAATAACACCAAAACACATATAATAACACCAAAGCACATTGTTTTATTGATAACCAACATTGTTTTACATTATACATCGATTACAGAGCACAGTTGTCACAGTCTCCCCTACTTCAGGAAATTTCGTCCCGAAATTTTAACTAGAGGAAGTTTATGAAAACAAATGCGGATACTTCGTATTCATCTGGTCCTCACGTTCCCAAGTGAACTCTGGGCCACGTTTGGATTCCCAGCGAACTTTGACTAATCGAATCCGTTTGTTCTTCAACTGTTTGAATGCACGATCCGTTATCTCCACAGGTTTCTCGATAAAGTGCATCGTTTCATTGATTTGAATCTCGTCGAGAGGAATGTGAAGATCAGCATCAGCTAAACACTTTCCCAAATTGGACACGTGAAAAGTCAGATGAATATTTCCAAGCTCTGGAGGTAGCTCTAGTCGATAGGCAACCTTCCCAATCCTTTCCACAATCTTAAATGGTCCAACATATCGAGGTGCGAGTTTTCCTTTCTTTCCAAATCTCACCACTCCTTTCCAAGGTGACACCTTGAGTAGGACACGATCGCCGACTTGAAATTCTAAGGGCTTGCGTTGCATATCCGCATAACTCTTTTGACGGCTTCGAGCTGTCACAAGATTATCGCGGATTTTCTTGATTTTGTCTGTTGTTTCTAGAATGAGCTCAGGTCCAGTAAGCTGAGCTTCACCAATTTCATTCCAACAGACAGGTGAACGACATTTTCGACCGTAGAGAGCTTCAAATGGTGCCATATTAATACTAGCATGATAACTGTTGTTGTAAGAGAACTCGAACAATGGAAGATGAGAATCCCAATTACCACCAAAGTCTATCACGCATGCTCTAAGCATATCCTCCAAAGTTTGAATCGTTCTCTAAGATCGTCCATCTGTTTGGGGATGATAAGCAGTGCTTAGATTTAGTTGGGTTCCCAAAGCAGATTGCATGGTCTTCAAGAAATGAGATAAAAATCGAGCATCACGATCAGAAATGATATCCAAAGGACCACCATGTTGAGATACTATCTCATCAACATAAATCTTTTCAAGTTTATCAGCAGATAGATCCTCGCGAATTGGAATAAAATGAGTTGATTTCGTTAATCGATCGATAACAACCCAAATAGCATCATGACCTTTAGATGTATGCGGTAACTTAGTGATGAAATCCATTGCAATATTCTCCCACATCCAAACCGGTATCTCTGGTTGTACAAGCAAACCAGAAGGTCGTTGATGTTCAGCCTTGACTTTGCGACAAGTTAGGCATTTTGATACATACAAGGCAACATCCTTTTTCATACCAGGCCACCAGTACTGAGTGCGGAGATCGTCTTGTTTCGGAATCCACAAATGATCCTTGAAATATAGTAAACCATCATCTTTCGTTTCGAGCTTAAGCTCAAGCTGACGTGGTAATTCCTTACCTATAAAATTTTGTGTAACACAAAATTGTTGAGCTTGATGGACATGAGTTTGAAGATAAGATAGAGTGCAAAAATAATGAAGCTTGACTCGCTCTTTTCGACTAAGCGCATCAGCTACGACATTCGCCGTACCAGGATGGTAGCGAATTGACGGGTGGTCCGTAGGAAAACCCTTAAGTGTGTTAAAATACGAACTAATCCTGCATTTGATCACGTAATTGTCTAGAATTAGATAACTACGGTTGCTTGTGTTTCAGGTACATTTGGGGCCTAAAAGTGGGGAAATAAAGCTTCGAATAGACGCGAATGGATAGGAGATTGAAAGACGGAGAATAAATGAAAAATCTCAATTATTGGAATTGAAGAATTAAGAGGATAGCATTATAGAGGACGAAATTACGAGAACGTAGGCGAAAACGGTGAAGAAAACGGAGTTGAAACGAAAAAGTTATGAAGAAAACAAAATTGTGTGCTGAAGGCTACCGTAACTTACGGTAGCTACCGTAAATTACGGTAGCCCCCAACATTTTTCTTCCACCGTAAGACAGTAGAGACCCACCGTAAGCCATTCCAAGCCACCGTAAGCTACGGTGGCCACCGTAGCTTATGGTGGAGGCCAGCGAGAAATGTGTAACTGCCTTATTTTATGATGTTTTATTGTGTCTTTTCAATTCCAGTCAATCCCATTCGGTTACCAGCAGTCTAGGGGCGATTTTTGGGTGTTCTTGAGAGCTTGAAACAATTTCTAAACATCTTGTTAGTGTTTTTAATTCTTATGAACATTGATATGTATGTGATGATGATTGTCCAAGTCATGAGTGGCTAAACTTATGGTGATCATCCTAGGTTGAAGGTTTGTCTAAGACATTTGTGTTTTGATTCTTATTTCTAGAATAATAGACTTGCTATGATGGTTTGTTTATTATGGTGTGTTGTTTGCTTGTTCGTAAATTGTTAATTTGTATGTTAATCTTAGTCTAAACCAGACGTTCTTGGTGCCGTTAGCAATCAAGATATCATGGGCGGGATTAAAATTGGGTATTGATTAATTGGTAATCGGGTAACAACCTCGCGTTCTAGGAATCCGAGTACTTAGTTCCCTTTCATCACGACAAGTAATAATACATGAACCATGTCTATGTGGTTCTTTCTAGTTGAATATTAGCATGAATGTCAAAGCAAACCGGAAACCTAGGATGGTCATTTGTTCCTAAACTGTTTACAAACCAAACTTTCATTTTACAATTAGAATAGTAATCTTAGTTCTTAAAAATCAATCAAACTATCCAACTCTTTGAATTTACTTTTATTGCAATTAGTATAATTTAGTTCACTTAGATATATACTTCTAAATAACAGATATTCCACAAACTCCCTGTGTTCGATACCAACTTACCGCTAGCTATCTAGTAGTATTTGGATTAATTTTGTGTGTATTACGACAGCACATCAAATTTTGGCGCCGTTGCCGGGGAGTAGTGCGCAACGTGTGTTATTTTAAGTTTGTTATTTTTCTGGTTTACGCTGGGTGTGCTAGTGTGCAGTAATTGACAGGTGCATGCGTACTAGGAGCTCTCACAAGCTTTCACCATTGGAATTTGATCTGGAAATTGAACAAACTTTGAGAAGAAACAGAATTTTGTTAAGGGAAAACAGAATCAGTAGTTCACCAACAACACCAACTACACCAATCACCCCACTTAGATACATGGATCCACCACCCACTACGGGTGAACTTACACCACCTTTTATACCAACATCAACTCAACCTTCACCAAATACCACCATGCCTAACACCACTACCGAATTTACTTCACCATACGATGTTAAACCAACCAACACCACTAAACCACCGGTTACTACCCAAGTTGAACCTGCACTTACTTTTAACCCTTCCTCAACAATTCCACCATTTTCACATTTCTTTCCAGCTTCGGGTCAATCATCCTCAACTTATTCCCTACCACAAGGTTCAACTGTTGTTCATGCTACTTCAACATATAGACCACCGAACCAACTGGGTATGCAATATTCATCTTATCCTTATTTGCAATCTTTGGGTATAGGAGGAGATGGGTATTTTGAAGGTTATGAAGAAGAGTTTGAGGGATACGAGGAAGAAGGATATGTGTATGGGGGTGATGGAGATCAAGGGGAATTTACTTATGTTCAAGGTCGAAATCAAGGAATGCCAAGTGTTGATAGGATTCCTCAACAACAAATCATACCTCACCAATTGCCACCACAAGGTCCACCGGTGCAAAGGCAAGTTCAACAACCTCATGTGGGGCCTAGATTTCAACCACCACCTTTACAACAATTTGTGCCTCCACGAATGCAAGCTCAAAGACCAATGGGTCCTGTACGCCCAAGAGTTCGGTTGAGTGTACCAAGAATACATCTTCGAGAACACGCAAGAGGCATAGAAGCACATTTTAGACCGGTGATCACTCATAATCCTTCACCGGTAGTTATTCCTCACAATGATCAAGGGAGGACATTTGAAGTGAGAACCAATTCATTACAAAGCTTGCCAAAGTATAAGGGTAACGGAGGAGCCTTATTTCCATTTGGAGGCTTATGATTCGATTTGCAACACTATTGGGGGTCAAGGATTTTCAGCCGATGATGTCAAATTGGTGTTATTCCAATTTTCCCTAGAAGACAAGGCTAAAAAGTGGTTCTATACCTTACCTTCGGCATCTATCTATACGTGGGCGGAAATGCAACAAATCTTCTTGGATGAATTTTATACCGCTCAAAAGACAAATGATGCTAGGAAAGGGTTGAGAAGTTTTCAACAACAACAAGGTGAGATGTTCCATATGGCATTTGAATGGTTTAACATGATGATCAAGAATTGCCCTCATCATGGGATAGAGCTATGGGAGTTGATGAATGCTTTTCATGAGGGGTTAAGTGCCGAAGATGCTCACGATTTAATATCTATCACCAATGGTACTTTTGGTACAAACTACGAGCATGACGATTGGGAATTTTTGGAGCAAATGGCAATCACATAAAAAAGAAAAGCTCAAGCATCAAGGAGAGCACGACCGACCATTACCCGAACTCAAGTGCATGCGGTAGACGATGGTAATGTTCAAATTTCTAATCAAATTTATAATGTTTGTATTCTTTGTAATGAGATAGGGCATTCGGCTGAAAATTGCCAAGGAGTGGAAGGGCAATATGAGGAGGTGAATGTAGTACACAGGCAAGGCGGGGGTGGTAGAAATTACAACATGAATTCCAATACTTACCACCCCGGTTTACGAAATCACCCGAACTTTAGATACGAGAATCCGTCAAATCAAGCCAACCCGAACTTCCAAGGAAACCAAGGATTTCAAAGGCAATATCAAACGGGTCAAGGCTCTTCGGGTGGAAACGATGTAATGGAAATGTTGAAGGCGATGCAAGTTGAGATGCAACGAAGGAATCAGCTTGATGATGCTCGCATTCAAAAAGACGAAATCCGTGATAAAGCAATTCAGTCGTTGACTACCCAAATGAGTCAACTTGCAAGTGATGTGGCGATATTGAAGAAAGCAAAAGGCCAACTACAAAGTGACACGGTGACAAACCCCAAAAACATTAAAAGTGTTAATATCAATGTGGTAAGTACCGTTCCTAATAGTGAATTTAATGAAACATTGCTAACTTCTTCGTATCAAGTGAATGCAGGTTTGGAAAAAGATGCCGAAGTCGAGAATGATAAAGAGTATGGAGCGCCAATCGTCCCTATCCGAGTGGGGAAACTAAAAATTCCTCATGCATTATTGGATTATGGGGCGAGCATGAGTGTGTTACCAGGTGATCTATATGACATGTACGATTTTGGTCCGCGTGAAGATATAAACACCATGGTGAGCTTGGCGGATGAGAGTTGGAGGCGTCCACGGGGAATGGTTAAGAATGTCATGATTCGGGTGGGAGAATTCAACTATACGGTGGATTTTCTGGTCTTAGATTATGTTTCTACCAAATTGGCATCACAACAAAGGGTAATTTTAGGTCGACCGTTTCTCTATACAGCAAATGCTCAAATCAACTGTAGAGACGGGGTTATTATTATGACCGAAAATAACCGTAAGTTGTACTTTGATGTTCATACTAGGGATATTAGTTATGAATCTATTGAAGAGAAGGGTAGAAAGTCTAGTGACCATATGAAAAGTGTGCATCAAAAAATAAAAACAAACAAACCATCGGGGTGTGAAAAGAAGTATGAGGGTTCGAGCAGGTATGTAGTTGACTATCCACGGAATGGACATTTGCTGGATGCATTTCAACCAATGACACGCTATAGTGGGGGAGGTGATAGGAACCGATTCTTTGAGCCACCATAAATGGGGGTGGCACGGTCTGGCTGAAGACTCGAAACTTAGCGCTGCTCGGGAGGCAACCCGGGGTTTTATATTGATTTTGTTATTTTTATTTTTCTATGTTTCAGGGCCATGGCGACATTCAAGTGTGGGGAAGATGTGCGGATCTTTGTTTGAAGATGGTGGTGGAAAGTCGAATCATCTACAATATATGGTGTGTCAAGCTTCACCAGGTTAATGTACTCTTCCCTTAATCTTGTTATGTTCTTTAGTTTTGAAATGTTTGTAGTTAGTTGGTGTGATTTTGTTGTTAAAAAAATAGAAAATGAAAAATAAAACAAAAAGAAATTTGTGGTTTGAGTGTATAAGCTTTTGGTTGGTGTTAAAGAGTTTAAGCGATCAAATCCTCTCAAAACCATGCATTGGGGTCAATGTATCCCAAGTGTGGGGATGGGAGGAAATTTTGAGGTTTTTGAAATTTTTTTTTAAATCAAGCAAAACAATGTGAGAATTTGAACACCTTGGACTAACCCCAAATGATGCATCGGCAACCCTTAATACCCTTTGTTCTTGGTGAGAGTTGAAGCCACACTTGTAAATAAATTATACTTGTCTTTGATGAGAGTGGCAACGGGTGGGGGTGCATTAGAACTTGTGCTTGAATACGGTTCGAGGCCTTAGTTGGATATGAATGTGAAAATGATAAGGGCATTTAGGTAGCCTCGTCATAAGTGTGTGCGAGTGTGGGATTTGGGGGGTTGGACCTCATTAATTATATATATGAGCATGGTTGCGAGAGGGGCGGGGGTTTGGACATTTAGTTGCCCAATTTTGTGCCTTAAGCCTATCATTTGTTACCCCTTAGCTAGTTACCTAAAAATTCACCCGATTTAACCCGGTCTTATAGTGTTAATAGTTGTTATAGTGTGTTTAGATATGTTATGTCAATCGTTCTTTATGTTTTCTATGTTAAAAAAAAAGTGAAAAAGCAATGAAAAAGAAAAAAAAATAATATATAAAAAAAAGAGAGAAAAAGAAGAAAAAAAAGAAAAAAAAGTAATGTTTGAGTTATCTTGTATATAGTAGTTTATGTCTTGTTTATTGTTTGTTTCATTGTGTAATAAAAGACCGGGTTAAGTCTTTCGCTACTACATATATATTCCATTTCCTACCCGTACACCTAGCCACGTTACAACCTTAAAGCCCCTTTGATTTGCATTCATGTTTGGCACTTTTGAGGAGGAGGACCGATTTAGGTACAAGCATATAGTTGTGAAATCACCCGGTTGCCTTTTGTGTGTCAAGCTATCTTTGCTAGTGCTTACTTGTTGCCGAGAGGAGAGATATAGTGAGGGGTGTGTTGTGCGGGGTGGTAGGAAAGGGTTAGTAAAAGGATAACATGTTTACGCTTGATTTATGTTGATCACTTGTGCACTTGAAAATGGTTTTTGATGGGTTGCTTGGGGCAAGCAACGGTTAAGTGTGGGGATGTGACGGGTGGTCCGTAGGACAACCCTTAAGTGTGTTAAAAGACGAGTTAATCCCGCATCTGATCACGTAATTGTCTAGAATTAGATAACTACGGTTGCTTGTGTTTCAGGTACATTTGGGGCCTAAAAGTGGGGAAATAAAGCTTCGAATAGACGCGAATGGATTGGAGATTGAAAGACGGAGAATAAATGAAAAATCTCAATTATTGGAATTGAAGAATTAAGAGGATAGCATTATAGAGGAGGAAATTACGAGAACGTAGGCGAAAACGGTGAAGAAAACGGAGTTGAAACGAAAAAGTTATGAAGAAAACAAAATTGTGTGCTGAAGGCTACCGTAACTTACGGTAGATACCGTAAATTACGGTAGCCCCCAGCATTTTTCTTCCACCGTAAGGCAGTAGAGACCCACCGTAAGCCATTCCAAGCCACCGTAAGCTACGGTGGCCACCGTAGCTTACGGTGGAGGCCAGCGAGAAATGTGTAACTGCCTTATTTTATGATGTTTTATTGTGTCTTTTCAATTCCAATCAATCACATTCGGTTACCAGCAGTCTAGGGGCGATTTTTGGGTGTTCTTGAGAGCTTGAAACAATTTCTAAACATCTTGTTAGTGTTTTTAATTCTTATGAACATTGATATGTATGTGATGATGATTGTCCAAGTCATGAGTGGCTAAACTTATGGTGATCATCCTAGGTTGAAGGTTTGTCTAAGACATTTGTGTTTTGATTCTTATTTCTAGAATAATAGACTTGCTATGATGGTTTGTTTATTATGGTGTGTTGTTTGCTTGTTCGTAAATTGTTAATTTGTATGTTAATATTAGTCTAAACCATACGTTCTTGGTGCCGTTGCCAATCGAGATATCATGGGCGGGATTAGGATTGGGTATTGATTAATTGGTCATCGGGTAACAACCTTGCGTTTTAGGAATCCGAGTACTTAGTTCCCTTTCATCACGACAAGTAATAACACATGAACCATGTCTATGTGGTTCTTTCTAGTTGAATATTAGCATGAATGTCAAAGCAAACCGGAAACCTAGGATGGTCATTTGTTCCTAAACTGTTTACAAACCAAACTTTCATTTTACAATTAGAATAGTAATCTTAGTTCTTAAAAATCAATCAAACTATCCAACTCTTTGAATTTACTTTTATTGCAATTAGTATAATTTAGTTCACTTAGATATACTTCTAAATAACACATATTCCACAAACTCCCTGTGTTCGATACCCACTTACCGCTAGCTATCTAGTAGTATTTGGATTAAATTTGCGTGTATTACGACAGCACGTCACGAATCTCGCAATCATAATCACTTAAGAGCTCAACCCAACGTCGTTGCCTCATGTTCAGCTCCTTCTGATTTAGAATATGCTGGAGACCTTTGTGGTCTGTGAAAACCACACACTTCGTTCCATAAAGATAATGTCTCCAGATTTTAAGCGCGAAAACCACAGTTCCTATCTCAAGATCATGAGTCTTATAGTTGTTCTCGTGAACTTCCAGCTGTCTTGACGCATAAGCTATGACTTTACCTCGTTGCATAAGAACACAACCAAGTCCTAGATTCGACGCGTCACAATAGACAACGAAATCATTGTTTCCCTCAGGTAGAGATAAAACAGGAGCATCACAGAGCTTCTGTTTCAGCGTTTGGAACGCTTCTTCTTGCTTAGGTCCCCACTCAAAAGGCTTATTCTTCTGAGTCAAAGCAGTGAGTGGAACCGCGATCTTCGAGAAATTCGAAATGAAACGTCGATAATATCCAGCAAGACTGATGTGCGTCAGTGTTGTTAATTTTTAATGTATTTATTAAGCCCTTTTTAACACTTTTTAGCCAAGTTTTAAATTTATAAAGCACGATATTTACTAACACTAAACACACATATGGGCAAGTGCACCCATCGTGAGCGTAGTATAGTGTTGGCAAGATACCGAGGTCGTCCAAGGACACAAGAGCTTTTAGTACCGGTTTATCCTCAACGTCTAATCAAATCAAAAGTTTAGAAAAAGGTTTTAAACTAGAAAAATAAAAACTAACTAAAATGCTGAAAAATAAAAATAAAAACAAAAACAGATAGACAAGATGAATCACTTGGCTCCGATTCGTGTTTAGTGTAACCTTTGATTATTTCCGCACTTTTGCACTATTTAAGAGATTATCTTAGTTATTGTAGTAGGCCCCTCTTTTGAAGGTGTCGTTAACCTCAACCCAATAGTTTGAGTCAGCAAGGATACAATCCTAAAGGGTCCGATTATTGAAAGATAATTAATTAAGTTATTAATACATATTATGTTAGGCCCCTCTTTTGAAGGTGACGTTACCCTCGGCTAAGTAGTCTGAGTCAGCAGGGATACAGTCCTAAGTAGCCGAGTTAAAGTATTAATAGTAGCTTACATATGAGGGGATCAAAGAGTTTAGACCCCCGCCATCCAATACCGGTGGGTATTGAAGGAGGTCCTACTAAATTTGACCTAGGTTCTTGCAGGATCTATACACTGAACAAGGCAAGACTCTTACCAAACCGTTCCCTTAACCCCCGACCAGGTAGCCAACATACCTCCATATAGACCGTGGAGATATGAATGGTGAAAATCTTTTATTTTATATAGACAGTAAAATAATGCCAAGACACCATAGACAAACGATAAGGAAGAATCACCTTCAACATAAGAAACTAGTTATTAAAGTCATTAATACATAACCAAGTAAAAAGTGCGAAAAGATTAAAAATAAAAAGTATTACACTAGACACTTTGTCTTCACCAAGTGATGTAAGAGACTTAGGCAAACATGGCCTTGATTGTCAAGAACTCTTACGATCAATCTTGGATCCCGAGACGACTCACACACTCTATGATGGACAATGGATGATGGTGGTGGATGATGGTGTTATGGTGGTGGTGGGTGGTGGGTGAAGTGTGAGAGAGGTGGTGTGCCAAGGGATGCCTTTGAAGTGAACCAAGCACCCCTATTTATAGCCTGCACAGAAGCCTGGACACGGCCCCGTGTCCGCTGAACATGGCCCCGTGTCCACCCTTTTCTCTTCCTTCATTAATTGCAGTTTGTCTGCATTAGTTGACCACGCCCCCGTGTCCGCTGGGCACGGCCCCGTGTGCAGAAGCGTATCTGTACTATTAAGATTTGCTTGGATTCTGCGAATCTTAGCGTTGACCACGGCCCCGTGTTGAGCTGGGCACGCCCCCGTGTCGGGAATAGAAGCTTCTACAACTTTGTCTTTTCTGAAGACACCTGAACACGCCCCCGCTTGGCACGGGGTCGTGTTCGCTGGGCACACCTCGTGTTGAGCTGGGCACAGCCCCATGCTCAGTTGGGCACAGCCTCATGCTCAGCTGGGCACAGCCCCATGCTCAGCTTTCTTCTTGTTTTTGGCTTTGGGAGATGCTGTCGAGGGGTCGGGCATGCCACGTTTCTTCCCTTTTCTTGTATTATTGTTAGATTTAGCTGCATTTTTGCTTCTTTTGTTCATTTAAGCTCTTTTAATCCTGAAAATACAAAAGGAAGACAAAAACACACTTTTTCCAACATTAGTACTAAAAAATGGTTAGTTTTATGCCACATTTGATGTAATTTATATGTTGCATTTTGCGCACATCAAATACCCCCACACTTGAATCTTTGCTTGTCCTCAAGCAAAACTCTTTATAATGTGGCTTACACTCCCAAATGGAATGGGTAGAAGAAAAGGTTTTAGGGCTTGTCATAGAGTGTCGGGATTTCCAAGATTCTTTATTAGGTTTTATTTTTATTTATTTACAATCCTATTCGTCATGATTTATATAGAACATTTCATAAAATAAATTACTTATTAGGGCATAACATGCATTTTTTAAAATTCCATTTATATACAAGTTCACATGCCTCATGAGGGATCACTCAACACTCGGCCGAAGATGTATTTTTGTGAATCACTCGAGAGCGGCATGGAACTTACTCCTACCATAGGCTTGCCAAGCGATCAATCCTCCTCCTTTTTAACTATACACCTTTGTAAATATCAAGAGGACTTTTGGGTGTAGGGTTAGGCTTGGGTTAAAGGTAGGTGGTTGGGTTAGTGGTTAGGAAAAGGGCGAAAGGCGTAAAAAGTTTCGGTTTTCGTAAGACTTTTTATTTTTTGTAAATTTTTTTTTGATGAAGCTATAATTCAAACAAAGTTATTTTTGATAAACTTGTTTGTTTATTTCTTTTTGCTTCATCATCACAGTAAAATTGTTTTTTTTTTTTTTGAAAGTCATAAGAAAAACCGAGCTTGTTACTAAAACAAAGGGTTAAAAATAAAAAGGTTTTGGTGGATAAAAGGGTGTTTGTTTTTGGGTTAAGAAATAAAAAGGTTTAGGCTCAAAGAGGTTAACTAGGGGGATTTTGGGTAGGTGGTAAAAAAAAGAAAAATAATGGTGTAGAGATAAAAAGGGTTAGTCCTAATGCCTCCGTCATTTACTTACTCGGGTTTAAGTTGGTAAGGACCGGGAATGTATCGTCGTGGCAAGTTCTAGAGTTGTAAGAAACCAAGCGGCTATTCACACAAGAAATGAAAAATGAGCATTTGATTTAAAGATATGTATTTGTATGCTCAATAAAGGCTCAAAACTCACTTTTTGTGGGAATGGGTTTTTAATGTGATCAAGTATATATAATCAAATTTTAACTAGATTTGTCATGTCGTTTCATAATTTTCTTATGTTGGTTCTTTTTATCACGACGCGATCGGTTTTAAATTTTTTAAAAATATAACCTTTTTAGAACTTGTTATTCCCAAATTAAACCAAGACAAGTAAAAAAAAATGAAAATTTTTGAAAAAAATTGGGGTGATTAGCGGTTCCAGTAGAGTTTTTGTGTAAGGCTTGTTTTTAGGACTTGCGAGATTCAAGGTTTTAGCATCCCCCCACACTTAAATTACACATTGTCCTCAATGTGTCCCCAAAATAAGTTTTTCGGTTGATTAAAATGTGTAAAAGTGGGTTAAAAACAAGATTTTATGTTACGGGGTAGCTGAACACGGGGTGGTGATGGCTGAGCACGGCCCCGTGGTCAGACTGCCAGTATCAAATTTAAACAAAAGGCTGGGCACCGGGGCGTGTTCAGTGAGCACGGCTGATGTGTGTAAAATGCAACATATAAATTACATCAAATGAGGCATAAAACTAACCCTTTTTAAGTACTAATGTTGGAAAAAGAGTGTTTTTGTCTTCCTTTTGTATTTTCAGGATTAAATAAGCTCAAATTCACAAAAGAAGCAAAAAGACAGCTAAATCTAACATAAATACAAGAAAAGGAACATAAGCGGATTGCCCGACCCCTCAACGGCATCTTCCTAAGCAAAATAGAGAAGGCAGAAGACTGAACACGCCCCGTGCTCAGCCAGCACGGGACCGTGCCCAAGAAGCAGCAGAAAAGACAAATCCATAGAAGCTTCTATTGCCCACCACGGGCCGTGTCAAGTGAGCACGGGGGCGTGGCGAAAGTACAGCAGGCGCATTAATTGTAATTGCGAATTACAATTAATGAAGAGAGAGAGTGTCAGACAGGCACGGGGGCGTGTCCAGCGGACACGGGGCCGTGCCCAGCCTTATGTTCAGCCTATAAATAGGAGTGCTTGGTTTCATTTCAACTCATCCCTTGGCACACCACCTCTCTCACACTTCACCCACCACCCACCACCACCATAACACCATCATCCACCACCATCATCCATTGTCCATCATAGAGTGTGTGAGTCGTCTCGGGATCCAAGATTGATCGTAAGAGTTCTTGACAATCAAGGCCATGTTTGCCTAAGTCTCTTACATCACTTGGTGAAGACAAAGTGTCTAGTATAATACTTTTTATTTCTAATCTTTTGCACTTTTTATTTGGTTTTGTATTAATGACTTTAATAACTAGTTACTTATGTTGAAGGTGATCTTTCCTTATCGTTTGTCCGTGGTGTCTTGACATTATTTTACTGTCTATATAAAATAAAAGATTTTCACCATTCATATCTCCACGGTCTATATGGAGGTATGTTGGCTACCTGGTCGGGGGTTAAGGGAACGGTTTGGTAAAGGTCTTGCCATTGTTCAGCGTTTAGAGGTCCTGCAATGGACCTGGGTCAAATTTAGTAGGACCTCCTTCAATACTTCACGATATTGGATGGCGGGGGTCCAAACTCTTTGATCCCCTCATAAGTTAACTACTATTAATACTATAACCCGGCTATTTAGGACTGTATCCCTGCTGACTCAGACTACTTAGTCGAGGGTAACGTCACCGCCAAAAGCGGGGCCTACCATAATATTGCATTAATAACTTAATTCATTATCTTCCAATAATCCACCCTTTTAGGATTGTATCGTTGCTGACTCAAACTACTGGAGTGAGGGTAACGTCACCTTCAAAAGAGGGGCCTACTACAATAACTAAGATAATCTCTTAATTATGTGCAAAAGTGCGGAAATAATCAAAGGTTATACTTTATACGAGTCGGAACCAAGTGATTCATCTTGTCTATCTGTTTTTCTTTTATTTTTCAGCATTTTAGTTAGTTTTTATTTTTTTAGTTTAAAATCTTATTCTAAACTTCTTATTTTGATTAGACGTTGAGGATAAATCGGTACTAAAAGCTCTTGTGTCCTTGGACGACCTCGGTATCTTACCAACGCTATACTACGCCCACGATGGGTGCACTTGCCCATATGTGTGTTTAGTATTAGTAAAATATCGTGTTTTATAAATTTAAAACTTGGCTAAAATAAGTGTTAAAGGGGCTTAAAATATACACCTAATAAATATAACACTTTACCGCACATCAAGTTTTTGGCGCCGCTGCCGGGGACACAAGGATTTTAAGAAAGTTAGGAATCAACGGCCTAATCATATTTTTATTTTTCTTTTTAATTTTTTTAGATTTTTCTTAGTTTTTCAGCTTCTGCAAAGCTCAGCACGGGCCGTGCCTGGTCAGACACGGGCCGTGCCTAGCATCATCACTGGCAGTTTTTATTTTCTGAGTTACAGAGAGCTGAGCACGGGGCCGTGTCGGTGCAACACGGGGCCGTGTCCAACTCCCAGTAACAGGGATCCAGAAAACAATTACTGTACCTCTGACCACGGGCCGTGTCCACTAAGCACGGGGCCGTGGTGAGTATTCTGACCAACGTTCTTTTCTGTTTTTATTGCAGGACTTGGGACCCAGGTGCCACATTTGACCCTCCTACGTAGTGCATGAGCTCCAGTTCTAGTAGAGACATAAAAGAACCCCTAGACGAACCCGAACGCTTTCTCAGAAAAAGACTTAAAGCTAAAAATCCAGAGAAAGCTTCGGGGGACCCACTTCCAATGGCGGACCAACATACCCTCATGGATTACCTACGGCCCACCGTAGGCAATCTCGGCGCCGCTATCAATGCACCAAATGTCGAAGCCAACAACTTCGAACTTCGGCCGCATTTGATACAAATGCTCCAAAACTCCACAACCTTTCATGGGCTTGCGGACGAGGATCCCCATCTACATATTACTAATTTCTTAGAAATATGTGATACTTTTCGGATCAATGGAGCATCAAACGACGCCATTCGCCTTAGGATGTTTCCATTTTCACTAAAAGACCGAGCTAAGGCTTGGCTTAACACCCTCCCAGTTGGCTCGGTAAACACCTGGGATGAACTAGCCCAAAAGTTTCTATATAAGTATTTCCCTCCTGCTAAAACGGCTAAATTAATGACTGAAATTAATACATACTCACAAGAGGATGGGGAATCCTTGTATGAAACTTGGGAAAGGTTCAAGGAGCTTCTAAGAAAGTGTCCTCATCACGGTCTAGCGGTATGGCAACAAGTATCCACTTTCTACAATGGGTTGTTGCCACACACGAGACAAACACTTGATTCAAGCTCCGGGGGACTTTTAGGTAATCGTCGCCCAAATGAAATATATAATCAAATTGAGGAAATAGCTCAAACCAATTTTCAATGGCACACTCCCCGAGGTAATAAATCTATTGCCCCAGGCGCCCATAAGGTTGATGAAAGCACCTCTTTACAAGCCCAAATCGAGGCCCTCTCTTCGAAAATCAAAAGGCTTGAAATGACAAAAACGGCCTCGGTTATGGCTTGTGAATGGTGTGGTGGGTCACATGAAAATTGGAGTTGTATGAAAGAATTAGATGAACAAGCGGAAACGGTAAACTACATTGATAATAGACCTAGGCCGTCGGGTCCTCCAACGGGTACCTACAACCAAGGATGGCGTAACAACCCAAATCTTGGTTGGAGAGATCCCGACAATAGTAGTAACCAACAAAACCAACGAACTAATTTTCAACAACCACAAAATTTCTCTCAACAACAAGGTGGAAGAGAAAGGCTTGAAGATACCCTGTCTCGCCTCATCTTCGACACCGAAAAGAAAAACTCGGATCGATTTCAACAATTAGAATCAAATTTTAGAAATCAACAAGCTAGCATTCAAAACGTTGAAAAACAATTAAATCAACTAGCTCAAAATTTCTCCGAGGGACCACAAGGCGCGTTACCAAGTAATACTGAAACCAACCCAAAGGCGCAAGTACACCTCATCACGTTGAGAAACCGTACCGTGGGTCCCGAGGATGAGCCCTTACCACCAAATGAAGGAAGTCAATGCCAAAACACTACTTCGCCCACACCTCAACCAGAAAAGGCTCCTTCAACTAATCAAGAGCCCACCAAGACTCATCCGATTCCGTACCCCGGTAGGTTAAATCGTCAAAAGACCGATGAGCAATTCGCAAAGTTCGAAAGTTTACTAAAACAATTGCATGTTAATATTCCTTTTATTGAGGTCCTAACCCAAATGCCTAAATATGCAAAATTCATGAGGGATTTCCTCACTCACAAAAGGAAAATTGAATCATTGCAATTAGTTAACTTAGGCGAAGAATGCTCAGCCTTAGTACTCAACAAACTTCCACAAAAGAAAATCGACCCCGGGAGCTTCACAATCCCTTGCTCGATTGCGAAGTCCCCCGTCCGTAATGCTCTAGCCGATCTTGGGGCTAGCATCAACCTCATGCCCACGTCAATGTTCAAGCGACTCGGCCTAGGAACGACAAGCCCTACAAAGATGAGCATACAACTCGCCGACAGGTCCGTCAAATTTCCACAAGGTGTCGCTGAAAATCTGCTAGTCAAGGTGGACAATTTCGTCTTTCCAACCGACTTTGTCATCCTAGACATGGAAGAAGACACCGATGTCCCTCTCATCCTCGGGAGGCCATTTCTAGCCACCGCCCAAGCAGTGGTGGATATGAATGACGGAACTCTAACATTGAAGTTTGGGGATGAGGAAGTAAAATTTGAATGTGGAAAGAAAGTAGAGGAAGAAGATCCGGTCACCTACATGAAGGTCATAGACTCAAGCTTGGATGACGCTCTCCGATGGTGTAACATGGGATGCAATACATCCCACTTGGGTAACATATGATCAGGCTTTGGGTCTAGCCAAGGACCCTTATAAACGTGGCGCACCACGGAGGCATTCCGCGGAACTATCCTTAGTTTAATTTAGATTAATTTTTTTGTTTTCTAGTTAGTTTTAATTTTCAGAAATAAAACACACTCATGGCGGTAAGGGATGAAAAGGGGAACGAGAAAAATGACCTCATGCACAAGAACAAGGCAACCCGACAATTTTCTCCATTACAGAAGGTTCAACACGGGCCGTGCCCAACCAACACGGCCCCGTGCTGAACCCCCTGCAGAAAAACGCCCAGTTCAGGTAACTGGACACGGGCCGTGTTCACCCAACACGCCCCCGTTTCCAGACTTATGTTTCTCGTGTTTCAATTTTGTTACTGGCACTTGAACACGGGGCCGTGCCCGGACAACACGGGGCCGTGTTCAGCGCCCAGTAACACAAATTCTTTGCTTTTAACACCATTTTACACATCTAATCAACCTGAAAATTTATTTTTGGGACACATTGAGGACAATGTGTAATTTAAGTATGGGGGGATGCTAAACCTTGAATTTTTGCAAGTCCTAAATACAAGCCTTACACAAAACTCTATTGGAACCGCTAATCACCCCAAATTTTTTCAAAAATTTCATTTTTTTACTTGTCTAGGTTTAACTCGGGAAATTCAAGTTCTCAAAAAGGTTATATTTTTACAAATTCACAACCAATAGCGTCGTGATAAAAAGAACCAACATAAGAAAATTATGAAAAGGCATAGCAAACTTAGTTAAAATTTGATTATATATACTTGATCACATAAAAACCCATTCCCACAAAAGTGAGTTTTGAGCCTTTATTGAGCATACAAATTTACATCTTTAACTACAAACAACAAGTTTGTTCACTTTATCGAAATTGTTATTAATTTAATATAAATCGTTTTAAATCGTTTTCAAAAACCATCGTTAAAACATCGAAATCATTTAACACATATGAATCACCCCAAAACAATCGAAAATAGTAAAATAGGGGAACTATGTACTCACATGAAGTGCAAAGTATCCTTAATCAATAGAACTTCAACAAACTCAAGTAAACCAGAGAAATCAAGTAGCACCTAGTAATCAAATCACTAGTCAAACAATAGACACCTAAATCGGAAGATCGGACAGAATGAGGTCTTGTAAACCAAATGAGTGCTGGAACTCATGTGATATGGTTTAACAAAGCCTACATCCTAAATCGGAACCTAACCTAAGTGCTTTCGACCCATTGCAACCCATTAAGGTAGCTTATGCTACTTTAACGCGTCGTTCGCGCAAATGCGCGTTCGAGACGTTTAACTAGCCCTATGACAAGTATTATATGTCTAAACATGTTTAAATATGTTGTATAATCAATTAAGTGACAAAAGTTTATGTTACATATGCTTAATTATCAATTATGCATGAAAAGGGCATTTTGGTCATTTACCTAAGGCATATAAACTACATATCATACAACTAATTAAACCTAAGTGACCATAAGGTATAACCTCGGAAGTTTATTCCCTATGCAACTATGGTCACTAAACATGTTTGGTCAGATCCTAATGATCGACCAAACGGGTCAAGTTCGAAAGTCTAAGCGGGTGTTTAGTCCGCTTGACTTACGACTCTACACAAGCACTAAACTAAAAGTGACGAGCTAAACATGCAAAAATATGTTTAGTTAAGTTAGAAAACAGGTTTGGTATCAAAACAAACGGTTTTGATACCCAAGAGTAGTTTGGTTACAAAATACGCAAGAATACGCATTTTGGCTGAAACTACGACTCGTCACTAAGCCTAGATAACGTGATAATCGGTAGGTATAGTCACTAGGGACTATAACCATCGTGATTACGCTCACGTTATGAAGTTCAAACGAACTTCGCATTGACCATAAACTGGTCAATGCAGAAACTCAAACGTAGTTTGACTTTTAAGCTAAAAATGCATAAAAAGAACGAAGGAATACTTACAAAGGGTCCACGCAAGTTTTGATCCAATTTACCCTCAGGTATGAAGTGTATACTCCAACTTAGAGGGCCAAAATCAGATCAAATGTGGGTTTTGCAACAATGAAAGGTGGGGGTATATATAGGAAATCTAGAACCGTTAGGATCGTTTATCGGGAAACGAGCTTCGATCTAGGCCATCCACTTGGGCCCATTGTTTTCTAAAACCATGGGCACCCCTAGAATTGCCCATAGTATCAGAAATACCATTTGCAAGTGGAAAAATGGGCTGGAAATGGTTGGAAACAGCTGGAAAATGAATCTGTGCAGGTCTGATGTTCCCACGCGGCCCGCGTAAGAGACAGGCTTGGGCTACGCGGCCCGCCTGGTCTCTGCAAATCAGCAACAGTTTTCATATATACAGTTTCAGTCCCTGTTAGTGTTTTAAGCTCATTTTAACTCATTTAAGGCCCGTTAAGCCAACTTTAAGGTCCTAAAATGATGCCTAAACATTGTGGACATGAAACATGCTCAAAAATATGTCAGATGTCGGTTCGTTTGGCCGTACGATTGCGTTGTTCGGTTAATTACGACGGAAGTCGTAACGGACGCAAAAACGATCCAAATTAAGCGACGAATGGAATTTTTTCAAGCCAATCACTAAAATAAAAATATTTTAATGATTACATAAATTTTTGGATGTCTGGATATATTCAGAACGAAAGATATGCGCGAAAATGCAAACGTGTGCACTTTTTGACGCTTTTAGTCCCTATTGAAAGAATATTTAGGGTATGTATAACTTATGATCAAGTTCAGGAATGTTCGTTACTATACAAATCGGTATAGTTTCACAGTTTGACACAAATAGTCCCTGCGATCGAACAAACTTGATTTCAACACACCAAACCATCCAAAGCTTATTTCTAAGTCATGTGGAGGTTATTTAAGGTATGTTAAGCCTATGTCACTATTCCAGAGTGTTTGTCACGTTAAGCTGACTGCGTTTACGCACCAGTTTGCGTATAACCTTCGAGAAAGTGATTTAAAGCTTGAAATCGGAGTCGAATCAAATCGTTAAATCATCAAACACAATTACACACATAATAACACCAAAACACATATAATAACACCAAAGCACATTGTTTTATTGATAACCAACTTTGTTTTACATTATACATCGATTATAGAGCACAGTTGTCAAAGTATGGGGTTAGTCCCAGCCCCGTCCAGGTCCGGCGACGGTCCACACACCGTGCCGCCCCTCTCCGTCCCCGTCCCGAGCGTCGAGTTGAAGACGTTTGAGACTGTCCAGAAAAAGACAAAAAATGTTGGGGTTCGAGGCTTTTGTGACCGTGTGAATAAAAAAAAATAAAAAAAATCAAAAAAAGTGATAGTAACTGCCATTGTTGAGGAGAGATTTGGTGCTTTTTTGCAGCGGTAGTAGTTTTAAACCATAGGGGATGATTAGTTTTTATTAGTTTTACTAGGCCTTTTGGGCTGGGTTGGGTTGAATTAATTTATATTAGTTTTAGTGTAATATTTGGTGGGTTGAATTAGTTTATATTAGTTTTAGTGTAATATTTGGTTTATAATATTATGTATTGGTTTTTAATATTTATGATTTTATTTTTATATCTTATTTAATAAATGTTAAAAAGTAGATAAATTTAATATTAATGAAAATATTTTTTTTTTAATTTATTTGTTAAATGTTATAAAAAGTGGAAGATTAAAAAAAAAGTGGTGGGGTAGGATCATCTAGGATTATCCTCCCATTTCCACTAAATTTGTGGGATGGACCATCCTCCTAAGGATGGTGATGTGGCGATGACGTGGAGGATCATCCCCATACCATGTAGCCTAAAAAAAACTATCCTTTTAACAAATCAAGTGGTGGCAACCGGTAACCGTCAAACATGAGATAGAGTGTCTTTTTCGACGTGTTGGTTTAGTAATATTCAATAATCAGAATATTATAACCTCAGATTAGGATAATATGATATGAACTGATAATCTCAAAACCAATTGTACTTTATCAAATAATCCAGTGGTAGCAGTAAACCAGCGGTTAATAGACTCGACTTTTAAACAAAAGGGTACAAAATGAGGAGACGTGTCTGTTAATTTAGTTAAAGTGGTGTCCGTAGATGGTTTTTGTAGTATTACAAAGAGGTATGTTTGTGTGGTTTTTTCTCAAAAGTCACCACTTTTCATTCTAGAGAGGCAACCCAAATTGCTTTTTGTAGTTATATATAATTAATTTTCTAACCGACACGACTTTTAAAAGAAACGGTATAACTGAGTTTATAATATAATTTTATAACTAACGCGACGCGACTTTTAAACGAAAGGTATAAAATAATTTTTGAACCAACACAATTGTTAAACGAAATGGTATGGCCCAAGTTTATAATATAATTTTCTAAACGACGCGACTTTTAAACGAAAAGGTATGACCCTAGTTGATAAAATCACACCTTTTCAAACTGTATGGATTAAAGTAAAATGACACATTTTCAAAGGGACGTGATGTTTAAACAAATGAGAAATAACCCAAGTTGTGTTTTAGTTATATCACACCTTTTCGAACGGATGCGATGTTTAATCTGGATCATCCCTCCCCAAGCGATATAGGAACTTCTTCTTTCTTTCTATGCTTACCTGTTCCCTGTTTATGCTTTGGGCATTCTGCTTTAATAGGCGAATTGGAAATAAATAATCCCACCAAACTAAATTAGACCGATAATAATCCTAAGTCAGTTATTGGCAGTTATTGGCCGATAATAATCCGAACTGGTCAATTTTTTTTTTTGTAAATTAGTCTGCCATTAAAATAGCTTAATGGAGTTACGTTTTTTTCGAATTACAAACCGATGTTTTAGGGCTTTTGATCAGAACGAGGATACAAATCGATTGATGTAAAACTTACCTCGAAATTGTGCTCAAAAGGGCTTGATTTTTTTTAATTGGAAGTTTAAACACCCGAATCGAACCACCGTTTTTGTGGGTTGGGACAATATTTCGAGGTAAGTTTTACATCAATCAACTCGTATCCTCGTTCTGATAAAAAGACCTAAAACATCGGTTTTTAATTCGGAAAACAACTTAACTCTGTTAGGTTATTTTAATGGCGGACTATTTTACAAAAAAAAATTGACCAGTTCGGATTATTATCGGCCAATAACTGACTTGGGATTATTATCGGCCAAATTGAGTTAGGTGGGATTATTTATTTCCAAAATGCCGCTTTAATATGACCCGGCAAGTAACAATTATAGCAAACCCTTGATGGATTTGGGTGTTTATAAAACGAGTGCCCTTCTTGTCCGTAATTATAACATCCTTTCTTGCCCAATAAGCATTCCCATTTGTCGGGCTTCCCACAAGTCTTGTAACCGGGGCCCCACCCTTCGAACTTTCTTTCTTGGCATGGTCATGCGACCTTGGCTTTTTAGAGGGGCTTTGGGTTGCACTTCTTTCTATAGGCCTCTCATGTCCTAGTTCCTCCTGGCTCTTCAACTCGATATCCCTATCGCTTGCCCTGTTTATAAGTTCATTCAGAGTTTCACACTTCAAGGGAGTAAAAAACTCCCTAGACTCGGCCCTCAATGTATCACTGTAACGACTGATCTTCATCATTTCCGTTCTCGTTAATTCTTGGCAGAACTTCATCTTATCGAGGAAGATATGAGTAATCTCATCAATTGTTTCCCCTTCTGTTGACGACGTAAAAATTCTTCTTAAATCCGGTCTATGGCTGATTCTAGCAATGATACTTTAAGAAGGGTTCCATGAATTCTTGCCAAATCAATGTTTGGAGTTTATCATCAACCAACTCCATACAATAAGCACCCTACCAATCTTTTGCTTGACGTTGGGGTTGGCCCATAGCAAACATAACTTGGTCGTCCTTTTCACAACGACTTCAGATACACACCCATTCTATGTTGGAGATCCAACTTTGGCATTCTATAGGGTTTATCCCCCCATTGTATAGCGATGGGTTATATGCCATGAATTCTCTATACGTACACCGGCAGGCTCTTTTCTTGTTTTGAACCTCTCTTTTTGGTTCATTTAAATCATCTATCTTACTAGACATCATAGTCTCTACTACCTCCATTACATGGCTCTCCACCTCTTGTACAATGTCGGGAATATTGTCTTTTAAAGCATGTCCCTCATCCTCCACAACCACCTCTAGTTTCTATTCAATATTTGACATTACAGAACCACGAAACCAAATGAATAGAGTTTCCCCTTTGTTCCACACAAAGTTGCAAATGACAAGACTTGACTCCCTATTTATAGCATGTCCCATTCGCGAGAACTGACTGAGATGAATGAGCATTATGTGCGAATAGCACCTAGGGACGAATGGGATGTCCAGTGCGTATGACCTGGCCATTCGTACGAACTGGCATTATCATTACAAACTCGTCTTATCTTATAGTATCAACTACGACTAGATACATTGACAATTATGAACATGATTGATGGAAGCAATAGACATAGTGCATTCACAGACTCCCTATTGGATATTGTTGTAGTCAATCTTTGCTATGTCGTAACCAATCTTCATTTTCTTCTGAGTCTTCAAAAGTCTTTGACATTTCTGAATCACAGACTCCCCCTTACTTCAGACTCCCTCTTAGCAATCTCCCCCTTACGTTAAGCAATCTATATTTGACAATTTAAAAGCACTTATGAGGATCACTTGTGAGCTTTCTTTATGCTTTAACATTGATTATCAAGCTCCCCCTAACAATCAGGTTTCTATTAGATCTCATTATCATATTTAACTCTAATGCACAATTATCTTCATTAACCCCTCTCAGACAATCAAGTTCAACATAATGACCTTGATTATCCGATTATCTACCAAGTTCAACTTAATGACCTTGGAAACAATGTCAAACAACTTTTTAAATTTTCATTTTTAAAAATTCAAGTTTCAAATTAATGAACTTGTGATTTTATTAAGACATGTTCAACATATTTAGATTTTGAAATCCAGCTTTCCGACATCGGATGTCGAAACATAAAGTGAAATAAATCTTTTTGTATTTTACAAACTTTATGCTAAAACACACTTAAAATCTTTTTGTGATTTTATTGGTAGTGAAATGTAACAACAAAATATTTACAGACATATTTTTGTTGAGTTTACATCAGAGGATCATATCATTTTTGACACATCACATGCACCGCTGATCTATATAAACTTTAAGATTTAAATGATTCACCTAGATTGTTAGTATACTGATCCACTTAAATTTTCACACAAACTTCAACTGATTCAAGATACGAGCTTAATGTTTAAGAACTAACTTAATCGCGTGTCCCACCTTAGAATAAACTCCCTTATTATGATTCTCTGGATTCAGTCTTACATGTGAATATACCTAAATGATATCTGTCTCTGGGTTAGTGCGATGCCTTGAGAGCTCGGGTTAGAACTACCGTTCACATAAAGAAATGAAGGCTCGACTTAAAGTATGTTCCACTTAGGAATCTTCTAAACATCTACATTGATATATATCTTTCGATATTCTCAATTTTTTTTGCAGTGTAGGGGGTTTAAGCGTGAAAGTATTATACGAGATCTAGGCCATTGCTGATGCAAAATCAGAAGAACAAGTATAATACCCCAGATATCAATAAGTATAAAGACCTAATATCTCAGAATCATGAAATCTGTCAAACGAAATTTCAGAGTACTAAGTCCATATAGCAGAGAGATGTTCCCCACGAAATAAGAGAGTTATTGATTTATGTTTATATCTCACAATCAAACTACTAAGTGTGTAAAAACCTCCTCACATATCATCAGTGAGACCGTTTATCACTTTTTATCTTTTCGTTTCTTTAGCATGCTGTGATTGTCTACTGATGTACTATCATTTCCACTTTTTACACTAACTGTTAGGGCATGGATTTTATATTAAGGATCATCTATCCTGAGACTGAGCCTAGATCACGAATCCTTAACGGATAGTACATGGAGTTTGATTATCCAGGATCCTTACTATTGTTTATGTTTCTAACAATTGTTGCTTGTGTTTTCAGTTTACGTTTGTAGGCATTTGTGGACTGAGTCATTGAGAGAATATCAGAGGAATATGCTTCCATTTATGCACATGCATGAGGCTGGTGACCGTTAATGGTGATCGTGGATAGCTTGCATGATTTTCAGATAGTTTGTTATTAGGATATTTTCTATATTTTAAAGGGATAACAAGCTCTTTTTAGAAACACAACTGCTCCCACTCGAACTCTCTGAAATACATTGGCGAACCTACACACATTCACACTAGAATTCATTGTATTGAGCTTGATTATCATCCCAAGTTGCAACCTTTTTGATCAATATATTTGATAGTGATAATTTTCACTATCCGAGGTTTTTTATGCCGGAGATCATCCATTGATCAAGGGCTTTTTCCTCGTATAAATCCTTGTGTTCATTGTCATTTCATTTTGATATTTGTTCATAAATTTGTTCATTTCACCAAGCATCCAACGTCACAAAAATCAAATTTGGTTACATTATCCTTGTGTGATTTTTGACCAAAATAGTTTGGCGCCCACCGTGGGGCAATTGGTGCTTCATCTTTGAAAATTCTGTTGATTACATCCATTTTTGTTCATTACCTTCAACCACATGGCTTCTCAAGGGAAAAACACTTCAAGTTCCATGTCGGCGATCACCTCATCACAGGGCATTCCACCTTTGCCTCCTGTTTCTTCCGGATTCCAGAAAAATGATGAGAATGCGGTGAAGAAGACAACCCTCGTTTTCACAAAAACAACTACTCCTGTTTCTTCTACTCCTACTAACAGTGATCTTTATTTTTTGATTTTGCAGATGAGAGGTTACATGCAACAGTAGGATGAAACTAACGGCAGGATCCTTCGTGAGATTGATGAAATCAAGAAATTGAAGAAATCAGCGGAGGATCACTCTCCATTAATGCCCAGATCGTTGGATTTCACGACTCCACCAACAACCATCTAGCATTCCAAAGCATCACGTGTCCAATATCATGGAGGATCATCAAGTATGCAGTAAGGATCGTCGGCTATGACACAGGCTCAAGGATCCTACTTCCAACCTTCAGGATCCTCTTTTCAGCCTCAAGGATCCTCCTTCCAGCATCAAGGATCCTTCTTCAGTTCGGGAGGATACATGGGGATGCTGTCAAATCAAGGATCCTACCCTCAGCATTAAGGATCCTCATCGCAAGTTCAAGAATCCATGGAATATCCTCTAAGACCTTCAGCTCCAATGTATCCTGGATCCAACATCTTTCAGGATCAAGGATTCTCAGGGAGTCAACAATTCAGAAGTTCTGAGATTCATGTGGGAGACTTCATTCCAATGCAGACTATTGCTTCATCTGGTCCCACAAATGCACCAGAATTGCCTCAATTTAGATTCACATCTGGAATCCCAGCCTCGAACCAGTCAGGAGCTAACACTTTCAATACATTTTATAATACTAACCATGGTCTTATGCAGGAACCAGGGATCAACCAGGCCATGGCTAGGGAGTTGCAAAAACTTAAGGATATGATATCCAGTGTCCCAAGAGTGGTTAAGCCCATTCCTGAGATTCCAGATGGGAGTCACAAGGTGTCTCGCTTTGCACCACCTATATGTGATGCTGAGATACCAAAGCGATTTCAAACACCAAATATGAAGCTCTATGATGGTACCACCGATCCAGAAGAGCACGTAGCAAAATACAGGGAGAGAATGGAGATTAACCCCATTCCAGAAAGGTTAAAAGAAGCCTTTCTTTGCAAGGGTTTTGGATCCACATTAACTGGATCAGCTTTGAAATGGCTGCTAAGTCTTCCTCCTTATTCAATTACTTCATTTTCTAATTTAGTTAACTTGTTCAATAGTCAATTTTCATGTAGTAGGAGATTTGAACGGTTAACTAGTGATTTATATAGGGTCACCCAAGGTCATAATAAATCATTAAGGGATTACATAACTAAATTCAGTAGAGAATCCTTAGAAATCCCTAAGTTAGATATTGCTACAGCTGTTGAAGCTTTTAAAATGGGTTTACTTAAGGATTCTGAATTCTATGATGATCTTGTTATGACTTCTTGCAGGAACCTAGATGAGGTAAGGAACATGGCCTTAGGTTCATCCGTTTAGAGGATGACAAAAGGATCCTCAAAGCAAGACAAACAAGGATCCTATTTCAGGAATAACATATCCAAGTCATACACTAAGTCTGACAACCAGAATGTGCATGCTGTGGAACAAGACGAAGATGATGAGCATTATCCTCCTATCTCTGAATATTGTTTTACTGCTGATAATAGTGAACTAATCCTTGCTATGCAGAACTTAGGTGATAAAGCTAGATGGCCGAGGAAAAGTGACAAGCCAGCTGCTACCAAAGACAAATCGAAGTGGTGTGCTTATCATGAAGACTTTGGTCATCTCACAGACGAAGCCGTAACATTAAGGAATGAGATCGGTTACCTCTGGAGCAAAGGATACTTGAAGGAGTTGTTTGGAAGGAAAAAATCAAGGATCCAGGATTCTGAGAAAGTCCTTGAAAAAGCTCCTCCTCCACCAGCCGATGCTCAAATTATCCATTTCCCCTCCGGTGGCTCTGACATCTGTGGCACTTCGTTCTCGGCAGCTAAAAGACATGCAATTGAGACAAAAATTGAGAATGAGGATAAACCTATTCAAACTTCCATCCTTACCCACCAGAAAGATTCTCATTGATGGGGGAAGCTCAGTGAACATCATCCAGTTAGAGGTCCTCAAAAGAATGAACATCCTTAAATCAGATTCTGTCCCAAGATCATATGTCCTTGTGGGATTCAGTGGAGAGACAAAGAACACATTGGGGGACATCAAACTTCCTATTTATATAGAGGGAGTAAATTTTGTTCAAAAATTTTGTGTCATTGATTGCTTATCTTGCTGTAATGTTATCCTTGGCAGGCCATGGATACACGATATGAAGGCTGTCCCCTCAACATATCATAAGTGTGTGAAGCTACCTACTCCATGGGGTGTGGTGAAGATTGAAAGTGATAGCAACTAGCCAAAAATTGCTACACTTCATCAATGAAACCAGCCTCAAAGCCTAGGGAGGCATAGCAATTAAAGTACCTTCCAAGAAATGTCCTGGAGGCAAGAGAGTAAGATGCAAAAGATATACCGTTGAACCCAGAGGATCCTGAATCAAAGATTTTTATAGGATCCGGAATCCTTAACAATATTGAGCAGGATTTAATATCCTTCTTGAAAAGAAGAAAAACTACATTCGCTTAGAAACATGAAGACATGACATGTATTTCCAAGGATGTTATTACTCACAAACTTGGTATTGACAGGTCCTTTAAGGCAATACATCAGAAAAAGAGGAAATTTGCACCCAAAAGAAATGCCATTATCCAAGAAGAAATAGACAAATTGCTCAAGGTAGGTATGATCAGAGAGGTAAAGTATCCAAGATGGTTAGCCAATGTGGTTGTTGTTCAGAAAAAGAATGGAAAGTGAAGGGTATACGTTGATTTTACTGACTTAAACAAAGCATGTCCCGAGGGTCCTTTCCCTCTACCCCACATTGACTCCATGGTGGATGCTATGGCGGGTCATGAGTTGTTAACCTTTATGGATGCTTCATCTGGATTTCAGCAAATTCAGATGGAACCATCTGATCAAGAGGATACAGCTTTTATGACTCCAACTGGTATACATTGCTATACTGCTATGCCTTTTGGACTAAGAAATGCAGGTGCTACATACCAAAAGCTAGTGAATATGATGTTTAAAGAGCAGATTGGACACACAATGGAAGTCTACATCGATGACATGGTGGTTAAGTCCAAGAGAGCTGAGGATCACCTTAAGGATTTGGAAGAAGCATTTGATATCCTTGATAGATACAACATGAAACTGAATCCTTCCAAATGCCATTTTGGAGTTAAAGCTGGTAAACTCTTAGGTTACATGGTAACAAAGAGGGGAATAGAGGCAAGTCCAGAACAAATCAAGGCCATCGTGAACATCAAGTCTCCTGCCAATGCTAAGGATGTGCAAAGATTGACAGGAAGAATCGCAGCCTTGAACAGATTCATCTCAAAGTTGTCAGAGAAATGCAAAGAGTTCTATGACATCCTGAGAAAGAATAAAAACTTTGAATGGACTGAAAAGCATGAGAATTCCCTCGAGGCCCTCAAGGATTACTTTTCCTCAGCTCCAGCTCTAATGGAACCAGAAAATGGGGAAATATTATCCTTATTGTTAGGGGAGGATTTTCTAACAATTAGTGATCCTTACTTGTTATCCTAATTAATGATCCTTACTTCTGTGATAGATAGTGATCCTCAGAAGAGCTTCAGGATCAGGATCATGGATCACTTTAAGGATCCTCGTACTAACGATTGTTTGTTTATGTTTCGTATTTATTTTGCAGGAGTAGCAAGCTTGACTTGGTCTTGGCAACGTTACTATGGAATATTCCACGGGTATTTCGCACACGTTTGACTGGAAATGGACGTTGTGGAGAACGTGGGAGCTTGGCACAAAAGTCGGATAGTTTGTTAGTGTAGTTAACTTCTATTTTTAAAGGGGTGAAGAGCTAGTAATTAGAACACTTAGCCATTTTCAGCTACACACACTCTCGTACAATCGCACTCTTGAAGCTCTCGACAAACACTTAACAGTTTCCACTCACTTTTACACATTTCACCATAGTGATCCTTGTATCTAGCTCGTTACTATCCGAAGTTGTAAACATTTATTGATTTATTTTAGCTTGGTGATCGGTAGTTTCCATCACCCGGGGTTTTTTGTGCCGGAGATCAACTCTTGATCAAGGGCTTTTTCCCCGTATAAATCCTTGTGTCGTTTGTGCAATTTACATTGAAGTGATCCTTATCATTGTTCTACATTTAAAGCATCATTCCCCGTAACAGAGAGTTTGGTTGCATTATCCTCAACAGATTATTTGACCAAAACAGTTTGGCGCCCACCGTGGGGCCATTGGTGCTTCATTCCTAAGAAGTTTTTCTGTTGGTGATCATTCCGGTTCATTGCATACAAATACATTGCTTCCTCATTGAAGAATACCTCTACTGCAATGTCTGCGGTCAATTCATCTCAGGGCATTCCACCTTTTCCTCCACCACTTTCTGGACCTCAGAAAAATGCCGAGAAGAAACCAACTCCCATTTTCTCCAAACCTCCAACTTCTTCTGCTTCTTACACTCCCACTACTAGTGACATGTTTACTTTAATTTTGCAGATGAAGGATCACATACAGCAACAGGATAAGACCAATGAAAGGATTCTCAAAGAAATCGGAGATCTCAAGAAACAAAAGAAAACGGCAGAGGATCACTCCCCACTGATGCCCAGATCTTTGAATTTTGATACTCCGGTGATTACTTCTCAGCCATCAGTGGTTCCAGACGTTCAATATGTGGGTGGACCAAAAGGAGTGCACTACGGAACAACAACAGTGACCCAGGAATTAGGTCCATATTTCCAGCCAGCAGGATCCTATCCTCAGCATATGGGATCCTTCATGAATTCAGGAGGATACTCAGGAGCGCAGCAGATTCAAGGATCTTCCTTTGTTCCAGGATCATTCGAGGTTCAAGGATCCTCCTTTGTTCCAGGATCATCCCAGGTTCAAGGATCCTCCATTGTTCCAGGATCATCCCAGGTTCAAGGATCCTCCTTTGTTCCAGGATCATCCCAGGTTCAAGGATCCTCCATTGTTCCAGGATCATCCCAGGTTCAAGGATCCTCCATTGTTCCAGGATCATCCCAGGTTCAAGGATCCTCCTTTGTTCCAGGATCCTCCCAGTTTCAGGGATCCTTCCAGATGCCAGGATCCTTGAGGAGTTTGCAAACAGGAAGTTCAGATGTCCATCAGGGAGATTTTATTCCAATGCAGACCAATGCTTCTACTGGTCCTTCGATCATTCCAGAGCCCCAACAATATGGATTAACATCCATTCTTCCTAATTTGAATCCAATGAGAGGTAACACTTTTAATAATTCTTATACTACTAACCATGGCCTTATGCAGGATCCAGGTATCAATCATGCCATGGCCAGAGAATTGAAAAAGTTGAAGGATATGATATCAAGTGTTCCAGGAGTGGTCAAACCTATCCCAGAGATTGCAGATGGGAGCCACAAGATATCTCGTTTTGTACCACCAATCTGTGATGCTGAGATACCCAAGAGGTTCCATGTGCCAACCATGAAGCTGTATGATGGTTCGACGGATCCTGAAGAACACATAGCACAATACAGGGAGAGGATGGAGATCAATCTGATCCCGAAAAGGTTAAAAGAAGCATGCCTGTGCAAGGGATTCGGATCCACTCTTACTTGATCAGCTCTCAAATGGCTGCTAAGTCTTCCCCCCTACTCTATTACCTCATTTGCAAATCTAGTTAACCTATTTAATAATCAGTTTTCTTGTAGTAGAAAATTTGAACGATTAACTAGTGATCTATATAGGATAACCCAGGGTCATAATGAATCATTAAGAGATTACATTACCAAATTCAGTAAAGAATCCTTAGACATTCCCAACTTGGATATAGCCACGGCTGTTGAGGCCTTCAAGATGGGATTGCTTAGGGATTCATTGTTCTATGATGATCTTGTTATGACACCATGCAGGAACCTAGATGAGGTAAGAACCCGGGCACTTAGGTTCATCCGGCTCGAGGATGACAAAAGGATCCAGGAGAGGTTAGCAAGATCCTCAAAGCAAGAGAAGCAAGGATCCTCGTTCAAGAACAACAAGTTCAGATCCTACAACAGATCTGATAATCAGAACGTGCATGCTATTGATCAAGAAGAGGATGATGAGGATTATCCTCCGATTTCTGAATATTGTTTTTCTTTTGATAACAACGAACTAATCCTTGCGATGCAGAATCTAGGTGATAAAGCCAGATGGCCCAGAAAAAATGACAGACCAGCTGCAACCAAAGATAAATCAAAGTGGTGTGCATACCATGAAGATTTTGGGCATCTTACAGAAGAATGCATTGCCCTAAGAAAGGAAATTGGATACTTGTTGAGCAAGGGGCATCTAAAAGAATTGTTGGGTAGAAAAAAGTCAAGGACTCAGGATCCTGAAAGGATCCCTGAGAAGGCTCCAGCCCCTCCAGCAGATGCACAAGTAATAAACTTTATTTCTGGAGGATCAGACATTTGTGGCACATCCTTCTCAGCAGCTAAAAGGCATGCAAAGGAAACTAAAATGGATAATGGAGAAAGACCCGTTCGAACATCAAGTGTCTCCGAAGGAAAAGTCATAACCTTTGATGAGGATGATCATGTTGATATCCAGGATCCTCATCACGATGGTTTAGTTATTACTCTTTTCATTTCTAACCATTTTGTCCGCAGGATCCTTATAGACGGAGGAAGCTCAGTGAACATTATCCAGCTTGATGTTCTAAAGAAGATGGGTATCCCTGAATCAGATATCATACCAAGATCCTCCGTGCTCGTGGGATTTAGTGGCGAAACTAAGAATACCCTGGGGGACATTAAGCTCCCAATATACATCGAAGGCCTACATTCTTATCAAAAATTTTGTGTTATTGACTGTTTATCTTGTTGTAATGTTATCCTTGGCAGGCCCTGGATACACGATATGAAGGCAGTCCCATCTACTTACCATCAATGTGTGAAGCTCCCTAGTCCTTGGGGAATAGTCAAGATTGATAGTGATCAGCAGGAGGCTAAGAATTGTATACTTCATCGATGAAACCAACCTCGAAGTCAAGGGAGCAATAGCAATCAAAGTATCCTCCAAGGGATGTCTTGGAGGCAGGAGAGCAGGATGTGGTAGAAATCCTCATGGATCCTCATGATCCTGAATCCAAAATCTATATCGGATCAGGGGTCCTTGGCGATATGAAGGAAGACCTCATATCCTTCCTCAAAAGGAGAAAGACTACCTTTGCATGGAAACACGAAGATATGACAGGCATATCTAAAGATGTAATCACTCACAAACTTGGTATTGATAGGTCCTTCAAACCAATCCATCAAAGGAGAAGAAAGTTTGCACCAGAAAGAAATGCCATTATCCAGGAAGAGGTAGAGAAATTGCTCCGGGCAGGTATGATTAGAGAGGTCAAGTATCCAAGATGGTTGGCCAATGTGGTTGTTGTTCAAAAGAAAAACGGAAAGTGGAGGGTATGTGTCGATTTTACCGATTTAAATAAGGCATGTCCCAAGGATCCTTTCCCATTACCCCACATTGACTCCATGGTGGATGCAACTGCGGGTCATGAACTGTTAACTTTTATGGATGCTTCATCTGGATTTCAACAAATCCAAATGGAACCATCCGATCAAGAGGATACAGCCTTCATGACTCCAACTGGTATATACTGCTATATTGCTATGCCGTTCGGACTAAGAAATGCAGGTGCAACATATCAAAGGCTGGTGAATATGATGTTCAAGGATCAGATTGGACAAACTATGGAGGTTTACATAGACGATATGGTGGTAAAATCAATAAAGGCTGAGGATCACCTAAGAGACTTGGAGGAAGCATTCGATATCCTTGATAAATATAATATGAAGCTTAATCCTTCAAAATGTCACTTTGGTGTTAAAGCAGGTAAATTCTTAGGATATATGGTGACAAAGAGAGGCATTGAAGCCAGTCCAGAACAAATCAAAGCAATAGTGAACATCAAATCTCCGGCAAATGCAAAGGATGTTCAAAGGCTAACAGGCAGGATAGCAGCTTTGAACAGATTTATATCCAAATCCTCAGAGAAGTGCAAAGAATTCTATGATATCCTAAGGAAGAACAAGAAATTTGAGTGGACTGAGAAGTAGGGCTGTAAACGAACCGAACGTTCAACGAACAGTTCGTGAACCGTTCGGCGGGAAGTTCGTTTATGTTCGTTCATTTAATAAACGAACGAACATGAACAAAAAATTTCGTTCGATTAGTTAAATGAACGAACATGAACAGAGGTCTCGTTCGTTCGATTGTGTTCGTGAACGTTCGGTAAGGTGTTCGTGAACGTGTTCGTGAACATTCGTTGATTTGCATTCGTTTATATTCGTATGTTTGTGTTTTAATCGAAGATCGTTGTACTTTCTTATATTTTATTTGTACTTTTTATATTATTAAACTTTTATTTATTTTATTACCCTAACAATTAAACTAGGAAACCCACTTTCACCTTGTTTATGCATTATTTCCCTTTCATTTCTCATTATTTACATTGGCGAATACGATCGACCTCCGTTCCACAATAAGGGATTCAAGTTCGAGTGCTACTCTCTGGGCCATCTATCTTTATCATTCGTCGCGTTTGCCAAATTTATTTGTGTTCGTGAACCGTTCGCGAACACGCTCATTTCCTTAATGAACGAACACGAACATAAAATCTCGTTCGGTAAGTGTTCATGAACCGTTCGTGAACAAATTTATTTCCTTAACGAACGAACACGAACAAGGCCTTGTTCGTGTTCGTTCGGTTCGTTTACAGCCCTGCTGAGAAGCATGAAAATGCTTTAAGAGCTCTCAAAGATTACCTATCCTCAGCCCCGGCCTTGATGAAACCAGAAAATGCGATTTGCTATCCTTGTATCTTGCAGTATCCTCAAAAGCAGTAAGTGCGGTCCTTGTTAAGGATCATGAAGGTACACAACATCCTGTGTATTATGTAAGTAAAAGTTTACTTGATGCCGAATCCAGGTATTCACACCTTGAAAAGCTTATTCTTGCATTAATTATGGCATCTACTAAGTTGAGACATTATTTTGAAACTCATGTTATTGTTGTTAAAACTAATTTTCCAATTAAGAATGTCCTCAGGAAACCAGAGATGCCAGGATGGATGGCTAAGTGGGCAGTGAAGCTTAGTGCCTATGATATAAGATATGAGCCTAGGACAGCCATCAAATCCCAAGCATTAGCTGACTTTGTGGCTGATTTCAGTAGTGATTTACAAAAAGAAGCTGAGTTAGAAGTCCAGCAGCTAGAGGAGACCAAGGATCCTTGGATACTCTATACTGATGGATCCTCAAATGTCAAAGGCACATGGCTTGGAATACTACTAAAATCGCCACAGGGGGACATAATACACCACTCTATAGCTTGTGAGTTCCAAACCACTAACAATGAGGCTGAATATGAAGCCTTAATTGCTGGTTTGCAAATTGCTAAGCATATGGGGATCAGGTATCTTGAGGTACATGTAGATTCATTGTTAATTACAAACCACTTTAATGGATCCTATGCTGTTAAAGGTGAAAAGCTAACCAAATATTTAGAGATAGTCAAAGAATTGGCACTCACTTTTGTTTCCTTTAGTTTGACACAGGTACCAAGGGAAGAAAATACAGAAGTTGATGCATTGGCTAACTTAGGATCATCTTTGAAGATCCCGGAGGATATCAAGATCCCTATTATCCATATCCTGACCCCGGCTATCGAGGATCATGTGGCTATGGAGATAGGAAAAAATTCTGCAATTATCCCCAGTGAGGATACTCAAACTCATTCAGGATCATGGATCTTACCAATCATGAGATACTTACAATATGGAGAAATTCCTACAGGAGAAAACCCTAGGGCTTTCAAAATTAAGGTATCTCAATTCACAATTTTAAATAATATGTTGTATAGGCGATCTCTTGCAGGACCATACTTAAGATGCATTGAGGATCCTGAGATCCAAGAAGTTTTAAAAGACTTCCATGAAGGAGATTGTGGAAACCACACTGGGGGCAGGGCATTATTTTCAAGGATCTTGAGGACAGGATACTACTGGCCAACCATGAAGAGAGATGCTGTGGAGTATGCTAAGAGATGTGATCCTTGTTAGAGACACAACAATATCCTTCATCAGCCGGCTGAATTTTTACATCCTATATCCTCCTCTTGGCCATTTATGAGATGGGGTATGGATATAGTTGGTAAGCTCCCTAAGGCACCTGGTGGAAAAGTATTCATGCTTGCTATGACTGATTACTTCAAGGATAGAGGCTGAAGCTTTTGCCCAAGTTAGAGAAAAGGAAGTTATATCCTTCATTAAAAGAAATATTATTACTAGATTCGGTATTCCTTCTGAAATTATATGTGATAATGGTTCCCAATTCATTGGGGGCAGAACCACTAACTTTTGTGACAGCTGGGGGATTAAGATGATAACATCAACACTAGTTCACCCACAAGCTAATGGTCAAGCAGAATCATCCAACAAGATCATCATCAACAATTTGAAAAAGAAGCTTGGATCCAAGAAAGGGAAATGGGCAGAAGAATTACCTTATGTGCTTTGGGCTGATAGGACAACCCCTAAGAATGCTACTTGTCAAACGCCATTCTCTTTGGTATTTGGGGCAGAATCAGTGATCCCAACAGAAATGGTGGTTCCAACTGCTAGAACAAGTACCCGTGATCCTGAGGAAAATGATGAGAACTTGGCTCAAGACCTGGATACTATTGAAGAAATTAGGAATCTGGCTAGGATAAGGATGGCCAGTTATCAACAAAGAATGGCTGGTGCTTACAACAAAAATGTCAGGATCAGGAAGTTTCAAGTTGGAGATATGGTATTAAGGAAATCATTTCAGAATACCACCAATCCTGCTGATGGAAAATTGGCTCCAAAATGGGAAGGCCCTTATTTGATTGAAGCTGAAGCAGGAAAGGGGGCATATAGATTGCTAACCATGGAAGGTGATTTGCTACCAAGAGCTTGGAATGCTGTCCACTTGAAGAAATATTTCATGTGAGAAGGATCCTCATGACACAGATGATCCTTACGTTAGGGGTATCCTTGAAGGATCCTTAAAGTATCGGTGATCCTTACTTTGGTAATATCCTAATCTTAAACTATTTCATTTCTTTATTTTCTCATATAAGGATAAGGATCATGTGTCCTTTATCCATCTCTTACGTGATTTTAAGTTTTGAAAGTTCAGGTATCCTTAGCAAAATATTGGTTATCTGCAGAAGCAATCCGTTCCTTGGGTTTAACCCCAGTTATTTGGGCTTGACCCCAGTTCCGCCTGTAGCGCATGATGATCCTGGTATAGTTCAAGGCAGTGGGACCAGTACTCGCTCTAGGGGCTGATAATTCCATTGTACTGGCTATACCTAGGATCCTACGTATAATGGTAGACGTACCATACATCCGTTCCTATGGTTTCTAACGTTTTCACGTTAGCTAAGGTTTTGACATTTTCATGTCACTAAGTTTGGATAGTCGCCAGTTAGGGCCATACTCCAGTTTACATACGATCCTTGGGCTTGTCCCCAGTTATCCTTGGGCTTGTCCTCAGTTATCCTTGGGCTTGTCCCCAGTTGCTAACTCTTATCTTATATTGGCTTAGTCCCAAGTTATGCTCTATTTCAGGCCCTTGAAGATAAGCAACTAGGGATCCTTGATCCTTACTTCTCTCTAAGGTTTATCTTATAGTTATCCTGATTATGGTTAGGATCCTAACTTGGATCCTTAGGTATGATCCTTAACTATTTTTAATTCTATTCATTGTTTATTTGAATAACCCTTAAAGTTTGACAACTAAACTTGTGATCCTTAAAAATATATTACTTTTTGGGATTCTTTAACTATAGGATATTTGGTCATGGATCATGTCCTAAATATTTTCAATCTGACTTATTCAAAATGGCTTATTCAATAAATGTACATCAAAACAATTGAGAATTAAAGAGACAAAAAGGATAACAATACAAGATAAGCGACAAAAGATTAAGGTTTTATTTATTAACAAAGGATTAACCCTTAAAAGGTTGTCAAAATTACCTACCCCGAGCATCTACTAGCAATACGTGGCCCGTCCGCTGGGGTAGGTAAAGGGTGTCCATGATAATAGGTTCAAAAGTAGTGCAGGAATATAAAGGCGACAGGATCACAATGGCTTCATCCCCCAAACAGAGGATCCCTCCACCATTTGCAATCCTACCTATTGTCCAAAGGATCATACATGATCCTTAATCCTAAAAACTATTGTTCAGTACAAACCATCAAATTATTCAACATCACAACCACAAAAAACTACTACCAAATTTAAAAATTGGGCTCCGGCTGCGTCTAAGAATGTCCATCATCGCCCAATTGTGCAGCCTACACCTTTGCTGCATCCTCTTCCCCTCCAGCTGCGGTATCCTTCACCAGATCCTTCCCACTACCTACAGCCTCGATCGCCAAAACCTCCTCAGCCTCCTCATCATCCTCAAGATCAGCCAACCTTGCTTTCCAGCCCTCAACATCCCAGCTGCTTCTGTCGAAGTTAGGATCTTGAGCTTCCTGGGCCATCTTTAATTTTGTCTGATACATTGTGATGGCAGCAGAGACCTTTGCATTTTCTATGAGATCATGCTTCTCATAGTCAATGTCGATCAGGATTTTAGCTGTTTGAGTCTTGGCATCTTTGAGGGCTTTTTCAAGGTCAGCGATCTTAAGATCCTTGAGCACTGCAACCTGTTGGAGGTCAGCAATCTTCTTATCCAGCTCCTCAACACTCCCCACGTAATCTTCAATCTCAGCAAATTTCTGCAAAGAAAAGGACAAAGCAGTTCAAGATCAGGTGATCCTCATATGAGTAGGATACCTAGGCAGAATTGGTGATCCTTACCTCATTGAAGTATTTAAGGAACTGGTGGCAGATCAGTGGTAGGCCTTGAAGGTCCTCAGTGTCAGAAGTTTTCCTCTTCTTGCCACCATTTCCTTTAGTGGGTGCCTTAGGAATGGAGATGCTAGGACTGGTAGTGGCCCTCTTCTTCCTGGATCGAACAACATCAAGGTCAGCCGTGTTGAACTGGGATACAGGCTTGGCAGATTTTCCGGCACCTACACATTCAAAGCAAGATAAGTATCCTTACCCTATTTTAATTTAATTATTTATTTTAATATTCAAACTATGCAAAAAGCAGGATACTTACTTGACATGGTGATGGACCCTGAGGATACTTCTTGTGAGTCTTGGGTGTCTATCTTGAATGTCCTTATTTCAGGATCAAGCTTCCAAAAAGCAGCAAGCCTATCCTTGGTTGCGGGTGTTGCGATGATGTGCGAAACAGAAATAGCTGCATAACACAAGACAAAAAGGGGTTAGTGATCCTTATACAAGACTATCTAGTGATCCTTCTCAGGATCCTCTGGCCTACCATGGGTGGACCATGTCCTTGGTAGATCCTTTCCGTTTGGAATGGTATCCCTCCTGAAAAAGAAGAAGCGACGTTTCCAATTTGTGTCATTCTTGGTGACTTTAAGAAGGGGGTGTTCTCCGCCGGGTTTTCGTTTGAACAAATAACGATGAGAACCAAAGGTGGTAAGATCATACAGCTCTCCCAGCTCTGACATTCCCAGGTCTATCCCTTCCTGCTCGATGATCCTCTCCAGGGTATATAAAACCCTCCAAATCATCGGCATGGCTTGGATGTAAGAGATGTCGGTAAGGGAAAAGAAGGATTGTGTGAATTCTGGGAAAGGATATGTATATCCTATGGCGAATGGAGTAACTGGAAAGGCAACCCATGTTTCTGAAACATAGTCGCTCAGAATAGTAGGATCGAAGGGTTTGAAAAAGGCACTCGCCGGAAAGCAGTGACGAATCTTATCTATTTGAGCATCGTTAAAGCAACACCTATCATGTATTGAGTCTTTGATGATCCTTTGACTCTTCAAGGGACTATTCTTCTGGTGATCCTTGGCGGGGGAGGACCGGAGCAACATTTTTGACAAGATGATGGAGAGAAACGGAAAACAGAGTAAGAGAAGGAGAGATAAGAGAAGAGATACCTGATAGATCTTCGACCAAGAATTTAAAGGGAGTATCTCTGAAATTTAAATGCAAACGATCATATCTATATCTCCTATTTATAATCATGATTATGCAGGGTTGTCACTTCTATGACGTCATGGTTGCAACGGATAGTTCTACAACAACGGCTATATTTACGATAGTTAGTTGCGGATAAGATCAAGAAAATATAATTCTCTCATTTTACATATCACTCCTTATATTTTGGGGGCAATTGTTAGGGGAGGATTTTCTAACAATTAGTGATCCTTACTTGTTATCCTAATTAATGATCCTTACTTCTGTGACAGATAGTGATCCTCAGAAGAGCTTCAGGATCAGGATCATGGATCACTTTAAGGATCCTCATACTAACGATTGTTTGTTTATGTTTCGTATTATTTTGCAGGAGTAGCAAGCTTGACTTGGTCTTGGCAACGTTACTATGGAATATTCCACGGGTATTTCGCACACGTTTGACTGGAAATGGACGTTGTGGAGAATGTGGGAGCTTGGCACAAAAGTCGGATAGTTTGTTAGTGTAGTTAACTTCTATTTTTAAAGGGGTGACGAGCAAGTAATTAGAACACTTAGCCATTTTCAGCTACACACACTCTCGTACAATCGCACTCTTGAAGCTCTCGACAAACACTTAACAGTTTCCACTTACTTTTACACATTTCACCATAGTGATCCTTGTATCTAGCTCGTTACTATCCGAAGTTGTAAACATTTATTGATTTATTTTAGCTTGGTGATCGGTAGTTTCCATCACCCGGGGTTTTTTGTGCCGGAGATCAACTCTTGATCAAGGGCTTTTTCCCCGTATAAATCCTTGTGTCGTTTGTGCAATTTACATTGAAGTGATCCTTATCATTGTTCTACATTTAAAGCATCATTCCCCGTAACAGAGAGTTTGGTTGCATTATCCTCAACAGATTTTTGACCAAAACACTTATATCTAGTTGTTTCCACTAAGGGAGTAAGTGCGGTCCTAGTTATGGATCATGAAGGTTCTCAACATCCGGTATACTATGTAAGTAAAAGTCTACTTGATGCTGAGTCCAGGTATTCTCATTTAGAGAAACTTATTCTTGCTTTAATCATGGCATATACTAAACTTCGTCATTATTTTGAAACTCATTCTATTATTGTTAAAACTAACTTTCCTATCAAGAATGTTCTCAGGAAACCTGAAATGTCAGGAAGGATGGTAAAATGGGCAGTCAAGCTTAGTGCATACGACATTAAGTATGAACCTAGGACTGCCATCAAATCCCAAGCCTTAGCTGACTTTATGGCTGATTTTAGTACTAAACTACAAAGGGAAGCTGAATTGGAAGTCCAACAAGTTAAAGAGACTAAGGATCCTTGGATACTCTTCACAGATGGGGCTTCAAATATCAAGGGAACCGGACTAGGCATACTACTAAAATCGCCACAGGGGGATATTATACCCCAATCAATTGCTTGTGAGTTTCAAACCACTAATAATGAGGCTGAGTATGAGGCCTTGATAGCAGGTTTGCAATTAGCCAAGCATATGAGGATCAAGTATCTTGAGGTACATGTGGATTCCTTATTAATTAGTAACCACTATAATGGTTCATATGCTGTCAAAGGTGAAAGGCTAATCAAGTATCTAGAAATAGTCAAGAAATTGGCAGATTCTTTTGCTTGTTTTAGTTTCACACAGGTACCCAAGGAAGAAAATGCAGAAGCTGATGCCCTAGCTAACCTTGGATCATCATTGAAGATTCCAGAGGATGTTAAGATACCCATCATCCACATTTTAACCCCTGCTATTGAGGATAACATGGCCATGGAGATAACTGAGGATTCTGCAATTGTACCTAGTGATGGTGCACAGTCAAATTCAGGATCCTGGATCCTTTCTTTCCTGAGATATATACAGGATGGAGAGATTCCTGCGGGAGTAAATCCTAGAGCAAGGTATCTCAATTTACATTACTAAATAACATCTTATATAAACGGTCTCTTGCAGGTCCATATTTAAGATGCATCGAGAATCCAGAAATTCAAGAAGTTTTAAAGGATTTTCATGAAGGAGATTGTGGGAATCACACTGGGGCAGAGCACTATTCTCAAGGATCCTTAGAACAGGATATTATTGGCCGATAATGAAAAAGGATGTTGTGGAATATGCGAAGAAGTATGATGCTTGTCAGAGACATAGTAATATCCTTCATCAACCAGCGGAGCCTCTGCATCCTATATCCTCTTCTTGGCCATTCATGAGATGGGGGATGGACATAGTTGGCAAACTTCCTAAGGCACCAGGAGGGAAAGTATTTATGTTAGCCATGACTGATTACTTCTCCAAGTGGATAGAATTCGAAGCCTTTGCACAATTTAGAGAGAAAGAAGTTATATCCTTTATCAAAAGAAACATCATTACTAGATTTGGCATACCTTCTGAAATTGTTTGTAATAATGGATCCCAATTCATTGGCACTCGAACTACTAACTATTGTGACAGCTGGGGGATTAGGATGATAACATCAACACCAGTCCACCCACAAGCTAATGGTCAAGCAGAATCATCCAACAAGATCATCATCAACAACTTGAAGGAGAAGCTTGGATCCAAGAAAGGGAAATGGGCAGAAGAGTTACCATAAGTACTATGGGCTGATAGAGACAATTCCTAAGAATGCTACTGGTTAAACTCCATTCTCTTTGGTCTTTGGAGCTGAATCTGTGATCCCTACAGAGATGGTAGTCCCTACTGCAAGAACAAGCATCCGTGATCCTAAAGGAAATGTTGGAAACTTGACTCAAGATCTGGATACTATAGAAGAACTCAGGGATTTAGCTAGGATAAGGTTGGCTTTCTATCAACAAAGAATGGCTGGAGCCTACAACAAGAATGCCAGGATCAGAAAGTTTCAAGTTGGTGACAGCTAGGGCATGGATTTTATGCTAAAGATCATTTATCCTGAGACTGGGCATGGATCACGGATCCTTAACGGATTATGCAGGGAGTCTGAGGATCCAGAGTCTGAGGATCCAGGATCCATAACATTACTTATGATTTCTAACAATTGTCACGTTTTTAATGTTTATACGCAGATAATGGACTTAGTGGACTAAATTTCAGCTAGAATCTCAGGAATATTCGTTCAAGATGCCCCACATATGCTATTTTCACAACGGTTATGGGAGTAGACACGGTCTTCCTAGAAAATAGGACTTATTGTTAGCTCATTTATAGAGGGGTTGATCAAGTGTTTGACACATTGACATTCACGAACACACACATTCACTCTCGCAAACCAGAGCTCTCTACACTCTTAGTTATCAGTTGTAACACACTTGATCAACATCCAAAGTTGTAATCTTTTTATGCAATATAGTTGGTGATCGGTAGTTTCCATCACCCGAGGTTTTTTATGTCGGAGATCATTCATTGATCAAGGGCTTTTTCCTTGTATAAATCCTTGTGTTCATCATTCATTTCGTTCATTCATTGTTCATAGATTTGATCATTTAACCAAGCATCACACCTCACAAAATCGGATTTGGTTGCATTATCCTTGTGTGATTTTTGACTAAAACAGTTTGGCGCCCACCGTGGGGCAATTGGTGCTTCAATTCTGAGAAATTTTGTTCATTTCATTCATTTCTCATCATTATCTTCAACCACATGGCTTCTCAGGGAAAAACTACTTCAAGTTCCAAGTCGGCGGTTACCTCATCACAGGGCATTCCACCTTTGCCCCTTGTTTCTCCTGCATTCCAGAAGAATGCTGAGAATGCTCCGAAGAAGACAACCCCCGTTTTCACAAAACCAACTGTTGTTTCTTCCTTTACACCTACTAACAGTGATCTTTATACTTTGATTTTGCAGATGAGAGGATACATGCAACAGCAGGACGAAACTAATGGCAGGATCCTTCGCGAAATTGATGAAATCAAGAAATTGAAAAAATTAGCAGAGGATCACTCCCCATTAATGCCCAGGTCGTTGGATTTTACTACTCCATCATCAACAATCCAGTTTTCCAAAGGATCTAGTGTCCAGATTCAAGGATCCTCTATCCTTCGGCAAGGATCATTGGAGACAGCGCAGCCTCAAGGATTCTACTTCCAGCCTCAAGGATCCTCTTTTCAGCCTCAAGGATCCTCATCTCAGCATCAAGGATCCTTATTTAATTCGGGAGGATACATGGGGACGCTTTCAGATCGAGGATCCTATCCTCAGTATCAAGGATCCTCGTCGCAGGTTCAAGGATCCATGGAATATCCTCCAAGGCCTTCAGCATCGATGTATCCTGGATCCAACATCTTCCAGGATTAAGGATCCTTAGGGAGCCAACAACATAGAAGTTCAGAGATTCATGTGGGAGACTTCATTCCTATGCAAACTATTGCTTCATCTGGTCCCTCAATCATGCCACAATCACATCAATATGGATTCACATCAGGAATTCCATCCTTGAATTCATCAGGAGGTAACACTTTAAATACTTCTTATAATACTAACCATGGCTTTGTGTAGGATACATGTATCAACCAAGCTATGGCTAGAGAGTTACAAAAGCTCAAGGATATGATATCCAGCGTTCCAGGAGTGGTTAAACCCATTCCTGAAATTCCAGATGGAAGTCACAAGATATCTCGCTTTGCACCACCCATTTGTGATGCAGAGATACCAAAGAGGTTTCAAACACCAAACATGAAGCTGTATGATGGCTCAACTGATCCAGAAGAGCATGTAGCTCAGTACAGAGAAAGGATGGAGATCAACCCTATCCCTGAGAGGTTAAAAGAAGCATGTCTATGCAAGGGTTTTGGATCCACACTAACATGATCAGCTCTTAAATGGGTGCTAAGTCTTCCCCTTACTCTATTACTTCATTTGCTAATCGAGTTAATTTGTTTAATAGCCAATTTTCATGCAGTGGGAGATTTGAACGATTAACTAGTGATCTATATAGGGTAACACAAGGTCATAATGAATCACTAAGATATTACAAAACTAAATTCAGTAGAGAATCCTAGGAAATCCCTAACTTAGATATTGCTACAGCTCTAGAGGCTTTTAAAATGGGTTTACTTAAGGATTCACAATTCTATGATGATCTTGTCATGACCCCTTGCAGGAATCTTGATGAAGTAAGAAACTGGGCCCTTAGATTCATCCGTTTAGAGGATGATAAAAGGATCCAGGAGAGGTTGTCAGGATCCTTAAAGCAAGACAAACAAGGATCCTATTTCAAGAATAACTGATCCAAGGAATACTCCAAGCATGACAACCAGAATGTGCATGCTATGGAACAAGTGGAAGATGATGAGGATTATCCTCCTATTTCTGAATATTGTTTTTCTGCTGATAATAGTGAACTAATCCTTGCTATGCAGAATTTAGGTGACAAGGCTAGGTGGCCAAGGAAGAATGACAAACCGCCTGCTACCAAAGACAAATCGAAATGGTGTGCTTACCATTAGAATTTTGGTCATCTCACAGATGAGTGCATAGCATTAAGGAAGGAGATTGGTTATCTTTTGAGCAAAGGATACTTGAAGGAATTGCTTGGAAGGAAAAAGTCAAGGATCCAGGATTCTGAGAAAGTTTCTGAAAAAGCTCCTCCTCCACCAGCTGATGCTCAACAAAGTTAAAAAATGGAACCAGATCTGAATTCAATTGTTGCGAAAAACCAAGCATGCGAGATTGAAAATTCTAAGGACAGTTCTGTTATATCGCAGCAATGAATAATTGTTTTCTTTTATTTACTTTTATGTATATGTTAACTTATTTGATTTTTCAGATTCAGTTGCATGATGAACATGCCAATTTAACGAACCCATTTGTCGAACAAGCTTCTAAGGTATTGATTTTACTGGTTTTAAGTATTATTTTTGCGTATATCTTTCATATTAACATGCTCGTTATGTTATTATATGTGTGTTTTATTGCAGGACGATGGTGATAAAAGTGTTGATATTATTTCTTATAGTGCAATGTTTAGTCTATACCAGTCTAATCTTCAACGTGAATTTAGTGAAGAGGTAATTTTAAGGTTTATTTAATCTTTTTTTAACTTTTGTATTCAATTTTTGTCCTTTTTAAGGATCGAAAATTTGAGATTCAAAGGAAGAGATCCAAGAGACTCTCTGAATGGAAATGGAGTGAGGTTATTAATTTAGACGATTCTAGGGACAATGACAAAGAAGAGGAATTAGAAGATACTGCCGATTCAAGCACAAACCAGAAAACCCAATTAAAAATACCTCGAGTGTCAATTTAGAAACGGAACAGATTTCATACAGTCTAATATGAAATCTATCAAGTGTTTTTATGTTTTTTTTTTTCATTTTCAGCTGTTATTTGATCTAGACTTATGAATAATGTTTATTTTATATTTGAACTTTATTTTTTGTGTTAATATAATCCAGTTATTGACCATATTAATAAAGTTCAAAATAAAATTAGTATCCTAAATTTACAAGTCAACTAAACTTATATAAGTAAATATCCTAAAGTTGCAATAAATATATATTGCAGTTAGATATAGTCAAGCTGAAATTATAAAATATTGCAGTTATTCTTGGATATTAATCTAATAATTTGAATTTCTTAATTAAAAAATTATAAAGTAATAAACTTTAAAGCTAAACAAAAAAATTGAACTTTGTATGATATAAAGTTAGCAAAGATATAAACTCTTAACATCCTATTTTTTTTACAAAAACTGTTTTTAAAACTTATAAAAATATTATTTTTATATATATTAAAACAAAATTTAACAATTAAAGTTAAAGGTGTAAACGTACTTACGATTCCACTACTATTTTTTTATTTTATAAAAACAAAAATTTTAAACTTAAAGTTTTTTGGATGAGTACAATGTGGATATTTAAAAAAAAGTTATGAACTTAAAAGAATAAAATTATAAACTTTATCATTTAACCAACAAAATAAACTTACTTTACAACATAACAACTTATCTTTTATTTTCTGTCATTTGATTATCATTTGTTTTTTATAAAAACGAAACTTTACATGTGTAAAACAGTTTTTTACTTTATTTATAAACAAAACATTTTGTTTTTATAAAAAAATAATTCCTTTATAAACATTTTTTGTAACAAGTAATATAAATAAAATACTCCAGAAGATAAATACTAAATTGTATTGCAAATTTTTAAGAGTTATAAATTCAACTATATTGTTATAGATAATATTAGTCAGTTTCAAATAATTTTTTACCAACTTGACTAGATACATAGTATATTGTGTTGCATATTTTTAGGGATTATAAGTTAAAAGTAGACTCATATAGATCAGATTAGTTAGGAACAAAAAATCTGAACTTAGTATGATATAAAGTTAATAAAGATATAAACTCTTAACATGCTATTTTTTTTATAAAAAACAGTTCATGAAACTTTATAAAAATATAATTTTTTTATATCTGTAAAAATTCGAAATTTAACAATTTAAGTAAAGCTCTAAAACGTACATATGAGTGAAATATTATTTTTTATTTTTATAAAAATGAAAATTTTAAACTTAAAGTTTACTAGATAAGTACTATGTGGATATTTAAAAAATGTTATGAACTTTAAAGAATAAAATTATATTTTATAATTTAAACAATAAAATAAACATACTTTACAATTATAACAACTTATCTTTTGATTATTATTTTTTTATAAAAAAACAATATTTTTTGTCTTTTGATTATTAATTTTTATAAAAAAAACTTTACATATGTGTAACACTAATGACATATATCCACCACAATAATGTTATTATAAATATTATACGAATAAGAAAACTACCAGAAACGAGTGCCGCAATCGAAAGTGTCGCCCCCGCCGCATCGCGCGGGCACCCTACTAGTAAAATTCAAATCAGAAAGCCGGTATAAAATACTTAATGTCAGAAGAACACAATAATCTTTATTCATACTATCATATAAAAGATTTGAGGATGATACAATTGTCACGCATATTATTCATTTATATGCAATGGTTGAGTTATTCTACAACATGTGGAAAGATCTCAACCTGAAAACCTAACTCCTCATGATTCCTCATAAAAGGAACATGTTGTAATCAAGGGACACTACAATACGATGCCATACCCTCATTTGAGAGTATGCTCAAAAGCCCTTCTCCCAGGGCAATGTCTCTTTCAACACCAATCCCTTCATCTCCTATTCCACAAATCTTTATACTACTGTTTGAAGGTATTGACAATCAGACAATAAGCAGCCCATCTCACCAACACATTACTGAGAGTATAACTTCAACAATAATTGTGTCTAAACCTGTTCAAATAGCTATCCCACAAACAGTTGGGGAGGCTGCACCTGTTAGATTTCACGAAATCCTTGCAGGTATTTCAAGTGGAGCAGCTACTACAAATGTCAAATTCACTGATTTACATTTGGACAGTAGTTTCATTTCTATGACTCCCTTGAAGGCAACCTCTGCTATGAATACCAAGGTATCCACTGTTGCAGAGGGAAGTCCCAAGTACCAAGACAAAGGGGCAACTGCAAATGATGATTTAGAGTCTACTCCTATCACAAAAGCAGACACAACAACTGTGACAACCCGAACTTTCAAGATAAGTGGCGGTTAAGCGTGTGATTATAACTTCTCGTTATTTCTCTTTTATGTGTTATAAATGGGGGGCGGGTATTTGGGTTGCTTGTAGCCCACCCCTAAACCATGACCTCATGTAAATGGGCTCAAGCCCATTCCGTTTATAAGGCAACCGCCCAAACAAATGTTATTGTATTAAGTTGGTTATGATAACAAACTTATAAACAAACCCTACTCTCTTTCATATTGCGTACGACTGAAGAAACACCCCCCCATCGTGATCATCAGCACCATCCTTCCCTTAGTCTTCCGGTTAGTATTTTCTGATGTGTATTGAATTAGTTGGTTGTTTTGATTATGGTGTTATTTAGGTGAAACCATGTGCTAATAACATGTATATAGTGTGTTAGAGGTAAGGTAATATAGAACGATGATGTCTGTTTTGAAACAAGTACTCGTGATTAATGATTTTGTGTGACAACTTGTTTATGAGATGGATAATTATTACTTGGTGATGATACGTGAATTCAGTTAGTATAATCTTGTTTAGGCACAATCTTGAATTAACGAATTATATATATATGTATGTTGAATTTCTTTTAGATGCTATGTGATGTTATTTTATGATCATTGGACCGATGGGTGTTCACGAATTCATATGTGTGTTAACTGACTTGTCAGTATAGGCTAGGGTGGTATTAATTGACTTACTTGGGGTTTGATATTAATGTCAGTAGGTGAAGATATCACATGCATGGTTTAGTGATGAAAAGACTTGTGACTATGGCTTCCTGATGTGTGTATGAAATCGGTCAAGATAAGGTTTGATATTAATGTGATTTGATTGAGGGTACTATGTAAATACATGTTGAATTTGTAGTAGAAGTGGCGGCTCATGTGCTTGGGTAGTCTTGGTCTCATCAAAACATGTGAACCTTTTGTCAGAATAATTTAAGTACTTTAACCTTATCAATTGTTTTGTCATATGAGAAATTACCTAATCTTGTGTCTTGTGCATGGTTGTTAGTGGGAAGGACATGTGCTTATAACTTTTGTGATTGACATATAAATTTAACATGAACATCAACGGTTGGTATGGGTAGTATATTTGGGTTGTATGTAACGCCTCTGTGCTACTTGATTATATATGTGAACAATTGTGTGAAGTACTTGTATGCGAACCTGACTAGATGTAATAACTATTATAGGACGCGATTGATCAAAAGTCATTTTAGCAAGTAAATTATCTGCCGAGCAAACTGAGGTGAGTTCACACTTTCCACAAGGCATGGGATTCCCAAGGGTTGGGAATGGGTAAAGGATCCACGTGCAAGACTCAACACTCTAGGTGGTATGATTTATTTTTGTATTGCCTACTTGCTAGTTTACATTTACATTGTGTGTTGCATATGGTATGCCCAGTTAGAGTAGTAGCATGTTATCTATTAACCCTGATGCGTTATATATGACACCCAAATGCTTACTTGAAATTTGACAAGTGGTGGTCAAATTCTTTTCTGTTCCCTCGTCACCGCACTACGACCATTGTTTAGGTGTTCTAGCTAGTCATACGCTTATCTAGACATGACGTCGCCATCTGACCCTCCGTACATTCGGATTGTACGTCAACATTCACGAAGACCAGACCTGGCTCAAACGTACTTGGATTTAGGAGAACTATACCTACGCATCCCTGTTGACGAACCTTATCACCTTCGCCTATCATCGTCACCAGAAACGAAGCAGCCACAGTTACACGCCTTCGTCGTTTTGCAGCTCGCAACCTTACCCACCAAACTCTATTTTGGACAAATGATACACTCGCGCGACCGCGATGCAACGAACTTCCCTTTTTGTGCCATGCCGCCATGCACCACTACTGGAAATTACTTCTAGACAACAGATTAGCTGGTCGAGTCCTTTGGTTATTGATGGACCCCTGTTTTCGCTCGATTCTTCGTATGAACCTCATTAATTCTCCGTTTCTTCGATTGGCAACTGATTTAACGAATTGCCAACAACCATACCATGATTTTCAACGATCACAAGACTACCTTATTACCTTGTTGGATGGTTTATTCTTATTCTACTTGATTAGCCCTCACGTATACCCAACTTAGCGAATGGAAGCCATTACTGGTGAAATAGTCTTCAGGAAAATTGGGGACAGAGTTGTGGATCACTCAACCTATCAGAAAACATGATAATTTATACGTTTACCTGACCCACCTTACACTACAAGAGACGTACTCTAATGTCATGATAGTTTTTCTTTCATATGCAGAATCTTTGCACTAGGTCATATGTCCAATTTCTACCATTGGCTTAGACCAAACCATCGCCCTCTTACCACAGTGACCTTACGTTCTCACTACTCCATGCTGAGATACTGAAACGAACACGCTCTAGCTTAAAGAAAGTGGAAGGCTCGAATTTCGATCATTGGTGATCACTCCTCGAAACCTTGGGGGTGGCGGTGTATTGTTGATACGATCATACTCCCTTGAACACGTTTTCGCATTTTTCCTTTGGAACCTCACAACTACACAGAAGTAAGTTGGATTCATTCGCACGACCCAAGGAACTAACTAACTACTGGTTTTCGAATGAACTTATGGTTTTTGAAAACAACTTTAAACTGAACATACCTGAAGAACTCAGCGGAGTACACAACGTATTCCCCGTGTCAAATCTGAAGAAGTGTCTGTCAGATGAGACCCTCATAGTTCCTCTCAAGGAACTCACTATCGACGATCAGTTTCGATTCGTCGAGGAACATGTAGAGATTACAGACCGAGATGTTAAGATTCTCAAGCATACCAGAGTACCTCTTGTTCGAGTTCGCTGGAACTCCCGTCGTGGCCCAGAATTCACCTGGGAACGAGAAGACCAAATGAAACTCAAGTATCCCCAGTTGTTCGAGAAAAGTGCAACCACTACTGAGGCTGAAGCTACTGCGGAATTTCGGGACGAAATTCCAAACCAACGGGGGAATGATGTGACACCCCAGGAAAACCAGGAAAACTACACAACCTAACTAGCTTCCTCAGTAACTACGTGCTAAATTTCGGGACGAAATTTCTCTTAACTTGGGGATGATGTGACAACCCGAACTTTCAAGATAAGTGGCGGTTAAGCGTGTGATGATAACTTCTCGTTATTTCTCTTTTATGTGTTATAAATGGGGGGCGGGTATTTGGGTTGCTTGTAGCCCACCCCTAAACCGTAACCTCATGTAAATGGGCTCAAGCCCATTCCGTTTATAAGGCAACCGCCCAAACAGTTGTTATTGTATTAGGTTGGTTATGATAACAAACTTATAAACAAACCCTACTCTCTTTCATATTGCGTACGACTGAAGAAACACCCCCCCATCGTGATCATCAGCACCATCCTTCCCTTAGTCTTCCGGTTAGTATTTTCTGATGTGTATTGAATTAGTTGGTCGTTTTGATTATGGTGTAATTTAGGTGAAACCATGTGCTAATAACATGTATATAGTGTGTTAGAGGTAAGGTAATATAGAACGATGATGTCTGTTTTGAAACAAGTGCTCGTGATTAATGATTTTGTGTGACAACTTGTTTATGAGATGGATAATTATTACTTGGTGATGATACGTGAATTCAGTTAGTATAATCTTGTTTAGGCACAATCTTGAATTAACGAATTATATATATATGTATGTTGAATTTCTTTTAGATGCTATGTGATTTTATTTTATGATCATTGGACCGATGGGTGTTCAAGAATTCATATGTGTGTTAACTGACTTGTCAGTATAGGCTAGGGTGGTATTAATTGACTTACTTGGGGTTTGATATTAATATCAGTAGGTGAAGATATCACATGCATGGTTTAGTGATGAAAAGACTTGTGACTATGGCTTCCTGATGTGTGTATGAAATCGGTCAAGATAAGGTTTGATATTAATGTGATTTGATTGAGGGTACTATGTAAATACTTGTTGAATTTGTAGTAGAAGTGGCGGCTCATGTGCATGGGTAGTCTTGGTCTCATCAAAACATGTGCACCTTTTGTCAGAATAGTTTAAGTACTTTAACCTTATCAATTGTTTTGTCATATTAGAAATTACCTAATCTTGTGTCTTGTGCATGGCTGTTAGTGGGAAGGACATGTGCTTATAACTTTTGTGATTGACATATAAATTTAACATGAACATCAACGGTTGGTACGGGTAGTATATTTGGGTTGTATGTGACGCCTCTGTGCTACTTGATTATATATGTGAACAATTGTGTGAAGTACTTGTATGCAAACCTGACTAGATATAATAACTATTATAGGACGCGATTGATCAAAAGTCATTTTAGCAAGTAAATTATCTACCGAGCAAACTGAGGTGAGTTCACACTTTCCACAAGGCATGGGATTCCCAAGGGTTGGGAATGGGTAAAGGATTTAAACTGAAACTGCGTGATCTCCTGGTTTGGAACACGTACACACCCTCTTTATTGAAGGGTGACAACACATACTAAGAACTTAATCGGAACCTGCGTAGTCTCCTGGTTTGGGGATTACGTACACACCCTCTTTACCGAAGGGTGACAACACGGATACTAGACCAAAACTCTCTATCATGAAGTCCCTCCTTTTTATATCGACTTAATCGCCGGCCCAATGGCGAGCGGGTCATTAGTTAGATAGCGCTATTTAGGTTTGACAAGCCTCACACCATGCCGCAGAGGACGGGCGTGAACTAATGGATCTGGGCACTAGTCAATGATGATAGACATTGACGTCAGGGCACCAACTTACTTTAGTCAGTGGTCGATATGGTAACCAGGTCTAGTGGTTAACATGGGGAAGCCCCCACCAACTATGGGTATGTTTGGGAAACAGGGTAAACGGATTAACTTACAACTTACAAATGAACTCCTGGTTTTGAAACAACTTAATCATGAACACCAACTGTGAACTCGCTCAACTTTGTTGTTGACTCGTTGTTACATGCCTTGCAGGTCGTTAGGTACTTATGGAGTTTGCACGAGGAGGCGTGGTCGTTGTGGGACATGGACAACTGTGTGCCATGTTAAACATTTAAACATTTGAACTTATATTTGGTTTTGGATTTAATCATTATGCTTCAGCTTGCAACTTAAACTATGTTTTGTTTGGACACCAATTGTATTGGTTGGATTTTCTAATTACTTACATGCTTGTTCAATATGATTGGTGGCTGGATCCTGGTCAGTCACGCCTCCAGGCGGTGATACTCCGCGTGTGGATTTTGGGGGTGTGACAACAACCTCTGGTGGGAATTTAAGTGATCCTATTAAGTTAGGTGATGAACTACAATACAAGGATTTGACGGAGAGGATGTCATCTATAGAAAACACTGTTGGAGAAATGAAAGATCTGATGAAACAGTTGGTGGATGCTTCCAAAAGTCAGCCTAGTCATCAGCAACTCTCCCAAGATCTTTGGAATTCTGTGCAAGTCATCTTAGATGCTCAAAGGGAATTGGCTGAACTTCAACATAACTCACACATGGAACTGATCAGATTTATGGTTGAGGCTAGGTACAAGGATATCCCGACAGATATCAGGGGGATAAAAGAATCCCTTGCAAAACTAACTGGCACCTCCCCTACACCTGTGTTTGAAAAAGATGATCAAGATGATGCCAAAAATGGGGAGAAAGACTCTATGAGAAAGCTTGATGCTGAACCCAAAGCTAAACCAAAGGGTCAGCCAAAAGAAAAGCCAGAATCAGCCAAAGACACTTCTACAAAATTTTCTGAAAAATCTTATGCTGAAAAGAAAAAGGGAATTGATGAGACCCTTAATAAACAGATAGATGAAGAGATTTTGGCAAAGCAGTAGAGAAAGGACACACCAGAAAGCAAGGAAAATGTTTGGAAGCATGAACAGGAGGAAAAAATGAAAAGAGAAAACAAAGCACAAAATATTGGTACTTCTGATAGAAGAAAATCTTTCAGAAACAACAGACCACCATTAGCCACATTTCCCAAAATAATTGCTGCTGCTAAAAAGCCAACAACTACTGCAACCAAACTAAAACCTTCACCCCAAAAACCATCACCACAAAAACAACCTCAAAAGAAGCAGAAAACAGCTTTATCACCACCACCATCCTCCATAAAATCAACAGATGTTGATGCATCAAAAGCATTAGCAGACATTAAGGAAACAACTATTGAGACACCAGTGGTTTCAACAGTTGTTAGCCAATCCACTGCTCCCATTCATTTTGATCCTCCACCATCAACATAACCACCAACACCTCAAAGATTCCCTTCACAATCATCCTTTTCACCTAAACCACTTTCTCCATCAAAAACTCCTCCTCATCTAAAATTTGCTTATGCCAGAAAAAGGAAATTTGTTGTGCTAGAAGAAGAAAAAGAAATTCCATCACTGATGCCTTTATCATCTACCCCTGTGCAAATCATTACACCCTCATCGTTTCCACAAACAAACCCACTTGATCATCCACCCATTGGTTACCTACCACGTGGCATCCCTTTAGCAACTCAATATCATGTGGAACTGCTTGCAGTCCAAGACGAATGATACAATTTTACAAGATAGAGGATCCATCTAAACAAACCTTCCCATATCTATATGGCTTCAAAACACCTCAAAATATAATATGGATGAATACTTGAAGTTGAAAGCCAAATAAGCAGAGCTTATTGCCAAAGAAGAGAGTAAAGGGTTAGGGGACAGGAGATACCAGAATATGTATCAACATGAGCTTAGCAAAGTCAGGAAACTTGAAGACTTTGCTAGATATCTGAATAAATCCATGTCAGAGTTACCACCAAATGCTGATCTTCAAGAGGAACTAAGGGTTAACTACTTCGATCTCATCATAAAAGATAAGACCTACAAAGCTAAGAAGTCTTAGTTTGAAGATTGGCCTCTAGATGCTCTCAAAGAGGAAGTTAAAACAATTGAAATGATGAATAAAGATCCTAAAATGAAGAAATTTGCACCGAACTGGAATAAATTCAAGAAGGTTGATGCAGATGATGCATTGAGGTAGTCTAAGCAGAATGTTGATGAGTCCTATAGAAGTTTAGAAGAGCTCAGAAAGACAGATCCAAATGTTCCTCGGAAGCCAGTGTATACTGAAACCATTGCTGATAGGCCTCAACAGACCTACGCCCTTAAAAAGCTGTTATCATCATCTGCTTTACCCATCAGTGCCTTGAATCAACTAAAAAGGCAGAAGTAGATTGATGAGGAAGATGAAGAGAGGTATGCTGAACACAGAAAAGAGAGCATCAGAAATTAACTTCAATTTGTATTGGATGATGCTTCTCATCAACTTGCTGCACAAATATCTGAAACAATCAAAAAGTTGGCAAGCAGACCTCAATCCCCAAACTCATCTCAAATAAATCTTATCCCTAGAAAGTCACTAGATCCAAAAATACTAAAGTGGAAGTCGGACAAAGATACCCACGTATTGACTCTGGTCAAATCTGATGGTAAAGTTAAAAGCTATCAAGGGAGGATGCATTTGGTCTGAATGTAGGTGACCTTCATGGTTTATTGAACCTTCAACTGCACAGGGATGAAGAAGACACAGATTCTTTGGATTTTGAACTTCAATTCAAAGGGAAAATCTGGGAACTGTTGATGAAAAAATAAAGATCAGAGAATAATGAAGAGTTTTGGCATCATCTGTTCTAGGGGGAGATTGTTGGCTCATGTGATCCTTCCTGAAGAAAGATGATACAAACCAAAACGACAACAACTGATCCTGAATAACAGTTCTTTAAACTCTGTTTCCCTCCAATAGCAGTGGCATTCAACATTTGATAATCTCTAAAGTCTGCTGATACTCAAACTCTGTTATATACAAAGAATTGCTGAAGTCTAAAGTTTGTTGAAGATCAATCCTCTATTAAAGTCAAATAACTGTTGGAAGTCAAAGGCGTGATCAACTTGTATGGAAAGCATTGCTCAGTCTTCATCAGTGGTTGAGCCCATCCGCGGATAGTATTAATTAGTAGTTTGTTAATCAGTGTTTAATGTAACAGTGTTTGTATTTAGCTGTGTTTAGAGTTTGTTAAGATTGTTAGCTATCACTGTCTAGGTGATGTCAGCAAAGATACTACAGTGTTTAGGATTGTACTATAAATAAACAGTGCATGTACTGTTCTATTAGCTCTTTCACACACTTGCATTTTGTACAAACTAACACCAGTGAGCTAAGGTTGAGGTGGAGAAAGTGTTGTGACACCCTGTTATTTAGGCTGTACCGTACAAATCTAACACGTGTCATGAATAAATATAAAGGCTGTATATGACTAATATTGATGTTTATATGTGATATTTGATGCGTTGGTAAATCCAAACATTGGTAAAAATTATGTTGGCAATGATAAAATAAACGCTTATCGCGTAACGATTAAAATGCGAAACGAACGTCGGTGACCGCCCGATCAGTGTTAAAATCCTAAAAATAATTTGTTATGATTAGAATAGTAATTTTAACCATATCCGTGAGGAAAAGTAAATTAAAACACTAAGAAACTGTATTTTTATGAGTTTGAGCGCGTACCGAGCGATACTGCGAGTATTAGACAAAATACTGTCAACGGAGCCAGTCAAGGCAACTTGTAATTATTTCGGTAATAATTTTGTGTGATTATTTTTATAGAATGATAAAAATAATTTAAAACGCACTAAAACGGGATTAAAACGCTAGATAAAATACCCGGTATCTAGTAAAATACCAGTTTTTAGTATAGATTATATATATATAAGTGTATATATACGATACAAATATGTGTGTGTTGCAAATTGTGTGAGAGGTGGCGGCTTGTAAGCCCACCATTTCTTTCCTTAAGCCAAGTGTTGTGCATTGGAATTGTAAGTAATGATTATTACCACTTTCACACTCCATTTTAAACCATTAACATATCAAAACACTTCATACTTTCCCCCACAATTACAATCGGCCGAACATCCCTATACACCAATATATTTTCATTTTCCAACTTTAATCTTGAGGATTCAAATCCATTTCAAGAAGGTTTCAAGTCCATTTGAAGGTTTAAAGGTGTTTTCAAGAAGATTCAAGCTAGCACAAGCTCCATGTCATCATTTTTGTCAAAAACCCACTAAGAACCTTGAAGGTATAAAAATCATTCTCTAAATTTGTTCTTGGTTCATAGTGATGTTGATGATCTTGAAAACTTTATCTTGATTCTTGAGATATTTCACAAAACATAAAACTAAAACAAATAGGTTTTGAACAAAATAAAAATGGAGGTGTATATGTGTGTGCATGCGACCGTGTGTGTGTATAAGGATTGAGTATTGATTTTTTATTGATATATGTTTGATTGATTCTTGGAAGTTAATGCATGAACAATTTGAAAAGGGTTTTTGTGATTTGAAATGAGATCTTGAATATGTGAAAAGTAAATTTTTGGATTCGTATGTGTATATGTATATGTATATGGCCATGTATGTATGTATATACCTACATTCATGTGAAGCTTTGATGATTATAAGTCTTAGACATACAAGAATGTGTATCTCTTGTATTTATGTTAAAAGATTAAATGATGATCATATGAATATGAATATGAATATGTTCTTGAATGTTTAAACATGAGCTAAATGGATGATAGATATAATTTAATTCATGCATGTTGATGATGATATGAATTGTATGCATTAGATGCTTGTACTTAAGCATGCATGTGAATGAATGGTCATGAAATGATGATTTATGTATGATATGATGAAAATAAATTTTAAAAAGATTCTAAACATTAAAAATAGGAATATTTGGAGTGTTAAAATAGTATAAAACTATGTCACAAAGTTTACTAGCTTTGCATGTTGTACTTAGTGCATAAAGTGTTGTAAAATACGTGAAATCGCATGATTTATGTGACTTACATGAAAACTTCACTAATCTGATTATAACCATCATTTTAATCAGTAAATAACATGTATTGTGTTAAAATATCAAGTCACTCCGAGTTGGGACGATTATAGTAACGTTTAACGCAAAACTATGCGGTAAAACGGTTAAAAATCGGCTTTTCGAACGATTTTTACGAAACTGATTTAGATCAGTAAGTAAACTGATATTTTTAGTTTAAAAACAAGTATTTTAACTAACTTTAAATTTACTTGTTTTTGGTTGGTCATACGTGACTTCCGACGCCTGAAAACGTTACAGAATCACTAAAATACGCGTTTTTGAATGAACACTAGTATGGGTTATTTTTGGGTGAATCTTATGTGTTAAAATTTGTTATGTGATGTAAACATGTGAATGTGATAATATGTTAAGTGTTAACTTGATAGTGGGAAATTTAGACTATGCATGTATACTTGTGCGTTTTATGCGGTAGAAACGGTAAAATCGCGTTAAATGTGTAACTTATTTGTCGAGCATGAAATTGGATACATATAATTTATTTTATATATGCATCCCTTAAAAATGACAACATAAATAAGTTAACGAGATTACGCGTGTTGCGGTGTTAATTTATGTGTACGTTTATGTATATATATATTACGACGCGCAAATCGTAGATATATACGTATAAACGGGTGTGTTAAGGGATTTACATGATAACGGTCACCAATAAAATTGTTCAAGTCGCGAAATCAAATATATATATATATATATATATATATATATATATTAACATGCCAACATAATAAAAAACGATAACTTTTCGAGAAAATCTCAAAGTTATGTGAAAATTCTAAGAAACGGAGAAACTTAGGATTTTTGTGATATATTGATTTATAAATCGTTCTTACGTATAATAGGACGTGTAGAAATCAATCTGTTGGATTGCGCTATTTAAAATACACAACCAAAGGTTAGTGTCACTAAACCCCTCTTTTACTGCTTTGTATATGCTTTGGGGGTAGAACACGCCAAAAAGGGTTTAATAATGTTTTTTGGATTAAAATATACCTTTTAATATAAATTATATATTTTCGTTGAAAATATATGGCGTCACACCCCCAAAATCCACCATGCGGAGTATCACCGCTTGGAGGCGTGACATGAGGAGGATCAAGCCACCAATCATATTGAACAACGTAATTAAGTAAATAAAACCAACCACAATACAATTGGTGACCAAAAGAAAGTAACCAACTTTAAATTAACAGCGGGAGCGTAAAACAAAAACATAAGTTTAATAAGTTCATAAAGTACAAATGTTAAGCACAGAACATAACAGTCCATATCCCACAACGACCTCCTCCTCGCGCAAGCTCCATAAGTATCTAACTACCTACAAGGCATGTAACAACGAGTCAACAACAATGTTGAGCGAGTTCACAGTAGGTGTTCGTTATAAAGTAGTTTTTCAAGAACTATGAGTTTGTTTGCAACTGCAGGTTAAATCAACTTTCCTTATTTTCCAAACCATAAACGGTGGGGGCTACTCCATGTTGTAAACTACTAGACTAGATGTATATATAGGTGCCCTTCCCAATTCGAGGACATAGGTACGTATTAAATACGTAGGTTTAGCGCATGCGCCCTTCCCAATCCGAGGACAGAGGTACGTATAAGAATACGTAGATTTAGCGCAGGTGCCCTTCCCAATCCGAGGACAGAGGTACGTAGTGAATACGTTGGTTTAGCGCTGGCGTCCTTCCCAATCCGAGGACGGAGGTACGTAGTGAATACGTAGGTTTAGCGCTAGCGTCCTTCCCAATCCGAGGATAGAGGTAAGTAGTCTAGTAGTGGTGAAAGTACAAGTTCCGTCTTAGCTATTTAATCCCATTCCCAACCCACTGGTAATCCCATGCCTTAAGAGTGTGAACTCACCTTTGGTTGCTCGGTTTGACTCTAAAAAATAGCTAACAGTCAAGGTCGGTCAATCACGTCCTAGTATGATTATCACTTAGTTTATTAGTGACTTCAAATAAGCACGAAGTTCCTACACGCATCTACCACATAACATGCACTCACTTTAACGGTTCATGCCCATATAAACTTCCCATCTATTCCCATTCATAAGCAAACATACGACACTACACATAACACTTTCATTGACATAGAACATGTTAGATCATTCTCAGATAACCTGCCCGACATTTAGACACGCAAATTACTACTTATGTCGTTTCAGCTTTTACATTCAAAATAGGGCTGTTTTCGGGAATTTTAATAAAATAGTTAACTTACTCCAAAAATTCCCAAACTTTTACAGAATGTTTTAAACAATCCATATATTACTGTGTAAAAATACCGGGATCTAATTCATTACCAATATTTTAAAAAAAATCATTTACCAGACTGCAATCAGATTCATCACTTTCTGACTGTAGTCCACGGGATAATCTATTAAAAATCCATCGTAAGTCCGATTGATGAAATTCCAGTTGGAGTATTACAACGACATCAGTGATCACCTACTGTATAAATTTCATGAGCTAATTCTACACAGATTTCAAGTTATGATAAAAAACATAACACATATTTTCTGCAGTAAAAACACAGCTTTTGCTGCTGTGAAAAACGACCCTTTAAAAACAGCAAACGAAGTCCAAAAATTATGATTCCAATGCCATTAGAACCGTATTTCGAAATAACACGTTATAGACTTAAGAAAATCAGTTTTTCGATAAATATCGACCTGTTTACAGCCAACTGAAATTGGCTGTAAATGTTAGGACAGAAGCTGTTTTCAGATTATAGCGCTCTAACGCAAGTTCTATTTCTTCCGTTAACATGTTTAGTGATCAACAACGACATTGAAAATCACTTACAGCAGGTTATCGTTTATTTAACTCAGATTTATCATGTCAAGTACCATCATCAACATAAACAAGAAAACATCATACTAGCAGTATTTCATCATATTACATATCTTTATGTTCAAGATTTATGTTTGTGTTCTTTTAGGGTTCTTGTATAAACCAACATGATATATCTATTAACCACCAAAATATGAAGTAAACAAGGTTTAACAAGAAACTTACAACTAGCTTAAAGCTAGGGAAGAAACAAGATGAAAATGTGATGAATAAAAGCACACTAGAGAGGTCCTTCAAGATCCGAGTGTTCCACATCTTCTAATTCACCTTTGTGCACCTTGAAACAAGCTTGGAATGGAAGGATGAGGGTTGTAAGGGATGGTGTGAAGATTGTGGAGTGTAAGAGGATGAAAGATATGAAGTGATCTAAAAAAAATCTATGCCACCATACTTGTAGATTTCTTACAATATCTTGGCCATATTCTCAAGCAACATATCTAAATAAAATAAAGGATCAAATCTAGTAATTAGATCATGTGGGTCGATTTCTAGATATGGGGAGGGGGTCTAAGTGTAACATTGAACTAACTAGTACACTACAAAATCTTAGCATATCCAAGGAAGATCATTTGGAGATTACATGTGATCTTACTAAGATTGAGAAGATCAAATGGAATCTAGTGAAATCTTGGAAGATTAAGGGAAAATCTTGGTGGGTCCATGTTTGGGCCGTAAGTAATGAGGGGGAGGGGGTTATATGTAACTTTGAATGATAATAGGTGAATAGTTGGAGGTTAAGTGTAATATCTAGTGTATTATGTGTATGACATATTATATAATGTGCTGGGATATTCGGGGACCATAACTAGTCCAAAAATAATAAAACAATGTTTCTGACAAAGTTTTGGTGTTTCGGGTAATGTCCGGTTGTTCGGTTAGATACCGGTTCGTTAAAGTGCTAAGTTGTTCCGTATAGTGTCTTTTATGTAACTTTTTGTAATACTTTTAATTCTCAACACTTAGGAAAACATTCAAGACCATTAAGTTAATTTTCTGCACAATCAATAAGCATAATTTAATATTAATTAATCGTACGGATACATGTAATTATGAGGGTTGTCACATATGGAGTTTGATAAATCATACGTTTCGAGATAAAACGTTTTTGATGAATATATGTTTGGGGGAAAACAATGGTATGGTTGGAACGAATATTGCTTGGTCTCAAGAGAGTAAGTAACAACATAGGCTTACATTTCGGTGGGGATTTCAGGGGATTCGTACAACATCGTATATTAAATTTGTCATATTAGTAGGATATATATATTGTACGTGAGGCAGACATCATTTATGGTCTCAATATGGACCCTGCGCCAATGATGTCGTTTAATCGATTAAGTGATTGCACGCGATGAATTGTTGGTAGATCTATCGGGTTGACAACCCCGTCGTGACCGATCGCCCCGTGTCAAGTAAAACGACGAATTTAAATTCTGGTTATTGTTTAGCATTGATTATCCCTACATGGTAAATATATAGTTCGTATTGTCTAGCTAACATACGAGTCTGAAAGTTGTCACTTTGAATTTAATATACAAAACTTGGGAAAATGCCTTAATGTCGGGTTTTTAATCTTATGACGGATCAACCATGGATTTTATTAAGGAAATAAATGGACTTTCTAATAATTATATGGATGTTTTTCAATAAACACATAATCAGAAAGTTTTTCCTTAGGATCAAATTGTTTAAATTTGAATATGTGAACTCACCTTCCTTTGTGTTGACACTTGATTTTAAACTTGTTCTACCGGTACTTGAGTCCGGCTTCGGGAATCATGGCGTATCTTGTGGTTGTTGATGCATGTTTTGTCACTTAATATGTTGGACTAACTTCAAACTTTCTGGGACAAATGTAATAAGATCCATAAGGGTCAAAACAACTAAACTATGGTGTGGTTGTGACAACTTTAAGACTTTATGTTTTAAAATCTATGTTTTAATTAAGTTGAAATGTCCAACATTACGATGCATCGTTCAGCAAGATATAAATGGGCACCAACTTCCATCACCACTACGTTATATATTCCGCTGCGACGTTTTTGGGGTGTGACAGAAGTTGGTATCAGAGCCAATGGTTGTTAGCGAACTAGATGTTTTCGGGAGAAAACACTAGACTTCAACCGAAGAATTTTGAGATTTAAAGTCCAAAATTCTCGAAGCCAAGATTTTTAAATAAACATGGAAAATTTTATCATGTATGAAAACCATTATGTGTTTATGTGCATACGTGATTTTCTGTTTATTTGGGCCTTGTGTGTTATTATTCATTTGAACACACACTTACCTTGTACGGTCACGATATGTCACGTCTCGGCCTATAGAGTCATTAGTAGTCCTGCTCCCTGATACTGTCGAGCCTACACTTGTGATTCCTTCGCCCATCGTTACAGAATCGTCTATTCTACTATTCGAGTAACGTGATTTGCTAAACCTTTTTTAGTTTACACTTGTCGTTGGAAGAACACTCAACCCATTTAGAGAGATCTCATCGACTTCGAGAGCTGAGACAACGTCCACTTTGAAGAAGCAGAAAGGGATTTTGGTCAATCGCTCTCACTACGATCGTCAGTTTGCCACGTCATGTGGAGACTTGGAGACGACGAAGGGCAAGATGAAAGACTTAGAGGGATAGATGGACTGGTATGATGAGCTAGAAGAGCTTGTTAGGAAGATGTCACACCCCCAAAATACCACCCAAGGGAAACCCTACTAGGCGTGTGACAAACCAATAACGAGCCACCAATCATAAGTTGTTAAATATAATCATCAATTATTAGTGAAAAGTGCCATCAATAAGTTTAAATGAAAACCAACATGTTCAGCGGAAGCAATTAATAAACCAAAGTTAAACCGTTTCGAAACCAATGTATAGTATCACTAAATCAAACACATGAATCCTACCAGTCGACCCATGACCACTCCAGCTACTCCAGACAGCAAGTTCCCAAATCCAAGATACCTAACGACCTGTGAGCATGCAACAAGTGTATTAGACAAGGCTGGTGAGTTCATAGTTTTACGAGAACGTAGTTACCAAGTGATTAGTTAATCCATTGAATTTAATTCCAAAAGTAATGTTGATTATATCTCGATACTGAACACGACGGCCCCTGATGTATGTTTTGCCTGTTCCCCAGTGCTCCTATCAAAGCACTGGGCCCGACTGGGTCATTAGTTCACAACCGTCCTCCCTGGTACGGTGTGAGGGTGCCAAACCTAAGTAGCGCTACCAACTAATACCCTGTTACCTCCCCGGTAACAAAAGATGGGACTTAAGAGTGATAGAATGAGATAATTATCCAATATTCCTGTTTTACCCAAAAGACTTATCCCTCCCTGGGATACCCACTGACTGTCCCAACCACCGGGACGCATGCTTAAAAGTAGTGAACTCACCTTAGATTGCTCGGATTGTTAAGTTACTTTACCCGTTCCAAGTTGGTCAACCAAACCCTACCGTGGTTACCAAGGATAGTCAGTTTCGTAAATACATATTCAATTCACGTATTCAACAAGTCACACATAATACCATTGTCACTTAACACATAGCAAGCATTTAGATCTCATGCACGTTTATGACACGGGTTCATGTTTCCAACAATAGTTGCCAATAACATTAGGTTCATAAAGAAACACGTATTATTCCAGATTGCATTTATCACAATGATCACCGTACAACACGTAGCACATATCCTATTCTCATACGAATCCACAACTCATGTGAATGACCCAATTACAACATATAACAGAAGAGCTTCTACCCACACAAAGCAGATTAGATCTCTCATTCTTAAATAGCTTGTTACCATGCAACATATAGCATTTAAAAATCCAATTACCCAATAACACATACATTCCAACTGTTATTGTTCACCTGCATGGCGAAGAGTCCTCACGGCGAAGAACTAAGCTTCGTCGAGGATGGCCATGACGAAAAACCTATATGGTTATTTAACAACAACATCATCATCAAACATTCGAATCAAAGCAGTCGTAACACTTGAACTCATGGAATACTCATCATCGGCCACTCCTAGTTCTTGTGCATGATAACAACAATTTATCATTAATAACATTACAATCTGGTCAAGATCGAACCCATCTAAGAGCGACTAATGTTCATGTTCACATTGATTCAAGCATCGCATATCATCATGTACCAACACATAATCATCATGAAATTACAGGATCATGGGTGAACACCACAACAACTTCCAAATCCCCATAGTCAGTTTGTCATTATATATTATGGCAAAACCAATTTAAGAATTCTTTAATACCCTCACACTCTACAAGACCCTACACCACCGATTATTATTAATTCCTTCATGGTTAACCCTATTTATCAAAATTACTAATGCCACATACACAATTCAAATACCACGCCTACATAGTCAGTTCTGCAAACCTATGCACACATTCTCACGTACATAATGCACATGCATGATACAGTTTTCAAACACTTTCATTTAGGATTATAATCATTCACCTAGTCTATGCTCATCATTCAACAATTAAGTTTTTATATATAAATTTAGACCTCCTTATCATTATAGTCTAACAAGCATTCAAGTTTGTGAATTACCTTAAACCAATAGAACATGGCTGATTTTAATCATCAGATAGGTGCTATATGATTAGCATCCTAATCATCGATGATTTATCAATGGTCTGCTGAAACACACCAACTCGAATCCATTTACTACTCACATATACCCTACCACTCATTACCATGCTATCCGGTCCACAGTTAATCATCATAATAATAGCATACATACGCACATACATTGTTAATCTAGCACCCACATAAACAAGAACACAACATCAACATACATATCTAATTTGTTAAATCAGGTTGCACATAAACAAGATCATCAAATAGGGATCAGTATAAATATGGTTTCACTAACCGAACCACTTAATCCAAAAGGAGAATGCCTCGAGGGGGGGGGGGTCTACTGCCGCACGTATGTTTGAGAAATAGAGTTTTGATTTTTGTTATGTTGTATTAATGAGAAGTATGAGGAAAATCACGTATATAACAATTATAAGGCCAAAGTCCAACAAGTGGGCCGTTTCTTACTTATTCGGTTAGCTCACCACTGGGCCGAGGGATTCTAACAGGAACTTAGGAAACCAAACATATACAAGGCCCAAAGTATGTGTATGTGTGTCCGATATGGGTAGTAAGTATGAGGCCCAATACGCGTGGCCCAAGTATACATGTCAACTAACCGAGTTAGAAATAATTAACGACAAGTTAGAGTCACAAGATTAACGTTACTAACCGTGAAAGTTTGGCTTCTCACATCATCCCTGTGACAACTCGTAATTGTATCTTGATGTAACATGCTTGAATGTTATGCGACTAGTTGACATGTGTCACACCCCCAAAATCCACCTGCGGAATACCACCGCTTGGAGGCGTGACTGACCAGGATCCAGCCACCAATCATATTGAACATGCAAGTTAAAAGATATAAAAGTTTAACCAATACAATTGGTGTCCAAACAAAACATAGTTAAGTTGCAAGCGGAAGCATAATGTTTAAAACCGTAACATAAGTTTAATTGTTTCAAAGTTTAACATGGCACACATCTGTCCATGTCCCACAACGATCCTCCTACATGCAAGCTCCAGCTAAGTACCTATTGACCTGCAAAGCATGTAGTAACGAGTCAACAACAAGTTGAGTGAGTTCACAGTTGGGTGTTCGTTTTAAGTTGTTTCGAAAACAGTTTCCTTTATCTGGCATCCTGCCGTGGGGGTTACCCCATAGTTGAAAACGTGACTTGTTTATTCCCGGTTACTCTGGCAATCCAGCCGTGGGGGCTACCCCTTGTTAGTTATCTGGCATTTCGGCCGTGGGGGCTACCCCATGTATACACTAGACTCGTTACCATATCGACCGCTGACTGTAGTCATGTTTATGTGCCCTGAAACTGTCAATGTCTATCATCATTGACGTGCCCCAGATCCATTAGTTCACGCCCGTCCTCTGCGGCACGGTGTGAGGTTTGTCAGACCTAAATAGCGCTATCTAACTAATGACCCGCTCGCCATTGGCCCGGCGATTAAGTCGATATAAAAAGGAGGGACTTCGTGATAGAGTTTTGGTCTAGTACGAGTTATCTGTCCATGAGGACGAGGAATTACATTCCTGAACCAATACTGTCCTACCCAAGGAGGACGAGGAACCCATGTTCCTTAACCCCATTCCCAACCCCTGGGAATCCCATGCTTTGTAGAGGGTGTGAACTCACCTTGGTTTGCTCGGCAGATACACAGAAAAGTCAATCAAGTAATATTGTGGTCAACCACGTCCTAACATAGTTGTATCATACAAGTCAGGTTCGTAATCAAGTAGTGCACGTATGTTCTACACGTATACGAACAAGTTGCATACAGGTATTATTCATGGCAGTCCAATCAACAGTGCACAACATACACAATTAGCAATACACGTAAAGTCCACATATTCGGCCCAATGACTTAGGCCCATGGCAGTGTGCAAGTCCAAACAACGTGCACATGTATATGGTCTCGAGTCGAGACTGTGCGGTCTCTAGTCGAGACTGTGCGGTCTCGAGTTGTAGCCTACAAGTTCTCGAGTCGCACTGAGGAGGTCTCGGGTCATGCATGTATTGGTCTCGAGTCGCAACCGGACTCGTAACGATGGTCTCGAGTCATTATGTTTGTGTGCTGATAAAGCATGGTCTCGAGTCGAGACTAGGGGTTCTCGACTCGCAATCTGTGTCGCAACCATGGATCTCGAGTTGTCATTTATGTGGTCTCGAGTCGAGACAGAAGGTCTCGACAGGCACACCTGCTAAATGTCAGCGCATGTACTAACCAATAGAATTTGGATTTCATGATTTGGTGTACTATCCAATGAGGTTTCACAAACATGTTTATTTGTCTAACATTGATTCAAATCAGATCAAACAAGCATTTTCAAATGTTCATAACATGTTCATATCATCTTCAAGTTGTTCTTCATGTATTCAAATAGTTCATCATGATCATTCATCCGATTCTAACTCGAAACATGCTATACTAGATCTATTTGCCATTTTCGAAGCACTTTCAACAGTCATTAATCATTACCATCTCATAAATCATGTTTGTATCAACTAGTTATGTACTAAACCCCATAAGCAACCTTAACTCCTCATATTATTCTCATGTCACAATGAAGAAGCATTTTATTCACTTAACTCAAGCAAAACACACTACTCATATCATCAAGTAAGCACTATCATCATGGATAACAACAATCTTATCACCGATTATTCAAGAAGGATATGTTCATCATGCATAACTTAACAAACAAGCCTATTATCAATCACACCAAGATACATTATCATCAACCGAAATACATAATAAGAGTCACTAACCGGTTAGGTTTTCAAGGGAGATCTTAAGCTCGGACCGAGAGCTCTTGTTGTCACCGGTTGAATCCAAAAATGAGGGAGGAAGGGTGTTGAGACTTAGGGTTTTAGTGAGAGAGAGAATGTGGAAGTGAGTGTGTGTGTAGGAGCGTGTGTGTAAGTTGCCCAAAGATGGTGATGTTGGCTAACAACAAGGTTTTATACTAGCTTCAAGTGATGCGCCCTAATGGGTTTTCGGGTAGACTAAAGGAGGTGCGTGGCCCAACCGGCCCAACTGTTGCACTATTCACTCGAGACCGCATGGTCTCGAGTCGGGTTCTTGTGTCTCGGGTCGCATACATACAAACATACATATAAACATAACACGTAATCACATAGGATGTTCACTTATATCATTAAACCAACAAGTTAACTAGTTACATAACGTTCAAGCAGGTTACATCAAGATACAACGAAAGGTTCTAAATTTCGAGTTGTCACATCATCCCCAAGTTGAAAGAAATTTCGTCCCGAAATTTGGTAAGCACTCACTGAGGAAGCTAGTTAAGTTGTATGGTTTTCCCGGTTTTCCTGGGGTGTCACATCCACCCCCCGTTGATCTGGAATTTCGTCCCGAAATTCCGTAGCTTCAGCCTCAGTAGTGGTTGTACCGTTTGCGAACAGTTGGGGATACTTTTGTTTCATCTGATCTTCGCGCTCCCAGGTGAACTCTGGGCCGCGACGTGAGTTCCAACGAACTCGAACGAGAGGTATTCTAGTGCTCTTGAGGACCTTAACATCCCGGTCCGTGATTTCAACTGGTTCCTCGACGAATCGTAACTGCTCGTCGATAGTGAGTTCCTTCAGAGGGACTATGTGGGTCTCATCTGACAGACACTTCTTCAGATTCGACACGTGGAAAACGTTGTGAACTGCACCGAGTTCTGCTGGTAAGTTCAGTCTGTAGGCCACCCTGCCTATTTTCTCGATGATTTCAAAAGGTCCGACGTATCGTGGGTTAAGTTTACCTCGTTTACCAAAACGAACGACACCCTTCCAGGGTGAAACTTTGAGTAGTACCCGCTCCCCAACCTGGAGCTCTAGTGGTTTCCTGCCCTTATCGGCGTAGACTTTCTGACGGTCACGAGCTGCCGCCATGCGTTGTCGAATTTGAGCAATTCGTTCGGTTGTGTCTACCACATGTTCTGGGCTAGTGATCTGACTATCCCCCACCTCTGCCCAGCAAAGAGGTGACCGACATTTACGCCCGTACAATGCCTCAAACGGAGCAGCTTTAATGCTGGTGTGGTAGCTGTTATTGTACGAGAATTCCACAAGTGGCAGATGCTTTTCCCAGCTGTTGCCGAAGTCGATTACACATGCACGAAGCATGTCTTCTAAGGTTTGAATAGTGCGCTCAGACTGCCCGTCCGTCTGAGGGTGATACGCTGTGCTCATGTCTAGCCGTGAGCCAAAGGATTTGTTCATTGCTTGCCACAGTTCTGAAGTAAAACGTGCATCTGGATCCGAGATAATAGAGGTGGGCACCCCGTGCCTCGAAACAACTTCCTTGAGATAAACTACTGCTAGAGTGGAGAACTTATCCGTCTCCTTGATTGCCAAGAAGTGTGCAGACTTTGTGAGTCGATCCACGATCACCCAAATAGTATCGTTCCCCCGCTGGGATCTAGGCAGGCCGGTAACAAAATCCATGGAAATTTGCTCCCATTTCCATTGCGGTATCTCTGGTTGCTGGAGTAGGCCTGAGGGTTTCTGGTATTCCGTCTTGACTCTCGCACAAGTCAAACACTTGCTGACGTAAGTTGCTATGTGGGCCTTCATGCTAGGCCACCAATACGTAGTTATGATATCGTGGTACATCTTATCCGAACCAGGGTGTACCGAGTAGCGAGACTTGTGTGCCTCGTCCATCACAAGCTCTCGTAGGTTGCCATAGAGTGGGACCCAAATGCGTCCCGTTACGTAGTAAGCACCGTCTTCCTTTTGTTCTAAGCGTTGCCTTGAGCCGCGTAGGGCTTCAGCCCTGACGTTTCCTGGTTTCAATGCCTCTACTTGAGCGTCTCTTATTTGGGAAGGAAGACTGGAATGTATAGTGAGCTGTAAGGCTCGTACGCGCTTAGGCGCAGTGTCGTTTCGACTAAGGGCATCAGCCACAACATTGGCTTTGCCAGGATGGTACCTGATTGCACATTCTTAATCGTTCAACAACTCGACCCATCGTCGTTGACGCATGTTTAGCTCCTTTTGCTTGAAGATGTGCTCGAGACTCCCGTGATCGGTGTAGATGGTGCACTTGGTACCGTATAGGTAATGTCGCCATATCTTAAGTGCAAAAACAACAGCTCCCAGCTCTAAATCATGTGTAGTGTAGTTCTTCTCATGAACTTTAAGTTGGCGTGAGGCGTAGGCTATAACTTTATCTCGTTGCATCAATACACAACCAAGACCTTGAATTGATGCGTCGCAGTAGACCACGAAGTCGTCTGTGCCCTCTGGCAAGGAAAGGATAGGTGCGCTGCAAAGTCTCTCCTTTAAATGCTGAAATGCTAACTCCTGTGCATTTCCCCATCGATAAACAACGCCTTTCTGCGTTAGTGAGGTGAGAGGCTGTGCAATCTTGGAAGAATCCTTAATGAACCTCCTGTAGTAACCTGCCAAACCCAAGAATTGGCGAATTTCCTTTGGTGTACGAGGTGCAGGCCAGTTCTTAATCGAGTCTACTTTGGATGGATCAACGTGAATTCCATCCTTGTTCACCACGTGGCCTAAGAAATGGACTTCTCAAAGCCAGAAGTCGCATTTTGAAAACTTGGCGTATAGCTGTTCTGCTCGAAGGAGTTCCAGAATAAGTCGTAGATGCTGCTCGTGTTCCTCCTGACTCTTAGAATAGATCAGGATGTCGTCGATGAAGACTATAATGAACTTGTCTAGGTAAGGCTTGCACACTCGATTCATCAAGTCCATGAAAATCGCAGGTGCGTTTGTTAGCCCAAAAGGCATGACCAAAAACTTATAGTGTCCGTAACGCGTTCTAAAAGCTGTTTTGGAGACGTCCTCTTCTCGGACTCTCAGCTGGTGATATCCCGATCTCAAATCAATCTTTGAATAGTAGCTCGACCCTTGCAGTTGGTCGAACAAGTCGTCAATACGTGGTAGAGGATAGCGATTCTTCACTGTCACCTTATTGAGTTCCCGGTAGTCGATGCACATTCTGAAGGTACCGTCTTTCTTCTTCACAAATAGCACTGGAGCTCCCCAAGGCGAAGAGCTAGGACGGATAAAACCCTTATCCAAGAGTTCTTGTAGTTGTGTAGAGAGTTCTTCCAACTCTGATGGAGCTAAACGATAAGGTGCACGAGCTATAGGCGCAGCTCCAGGAGCTAGTTCAATCTGAAACTCGACCTGGCGGTGAGGCGGAAGACCAGGTAATTCCTCAGGAAATACCTCAGGGTAGTCGCGTACAACTGGAAAATCTTCTACCTTCTTCTCTTTCTCCGAGGTGTCAGTAACGAGAGCCAAAATGGCAGTGTGGCCCTTTCGCAAGCATTTCTGGGCCTTAAGGAGAGAGATGATGTTCTCAACAACACTCCTCTTGTCGCCACGAATCATGAGAGGTTCATTACCGGGACTAGGAATACGAACAATCTTTTCGTTGCAAAGAATCTCTGCTCGGTGTTGGGATAACCAATCCATCCCAATGACAACGTCGAAACTACCCAAGACGATAGGAATAAGGTCGATAGAGAAGGTCTGGTTAGCAAGAATAAGTTTACAACCCTTGACTACGTGTGTGGCCTCTAAGCTCTTACCATTTGCTAGCTCTACAGTGTGCTTGTTGTTCAAAGGTGTTGGGATACGCTTAAGTATTTGACTAACTTCTAGTGACATGTAGCTAGTATCGGCACCCGAATCAAATAAAACTGTAACGTAAAAGTCGTCGAGAAGGAACTTACCCGCCACAACATTGGGGTCATTCCTTGCTTCACCTTGGCCGATCACGAACGCCCGCCCCCTGGCACCATTGTTGTTGTTGTTGTTGTTGTTCTGGTTCCTGTTCAGTTGGGGACAATCTCTCTTGAAATGGCCTTCAGCTCCACACTGAAAGCACCCTTTGTTAACACCTTGCTGCTGCTGACGTTGGTTCTGTTGGGCTTGCTGACGATTCTGATTGGCAGGATATACGCTCCTGCAATCCTTTGCAGCGTGACCTGGCTTGTTGCACCGATGACAGTTACCCCTGGTGCACGGCCCGCTGTGGTGCAGGCTGCAGCGATTGCATTTGGGGTGATTCCCTTTGTACCCACCATGGCTTTGACCACCAGATGATTGCTGACTAGGGCTCTTGTAGTCTTCAGTCTTTCTCTGCTGAGACTGAGACTGAACAGAAGTCGACCCCTTGCTTGAAGTTCCATCCCATTTCCATTTGTTGTCACTAAGAGCACCTGACGTAGTTGCAGCACCTATGCGCTTTGGCAACCTGTTCTGCTCCACCGCCTGATCCGTGAGACAGTGAGCCAATTGAACGACTTGTTGGATAGTGGCGAGGTTTGCTGAAGTCACATGACTTTGGATTTCTGGTACCAAGCCCTTGAGAAATAGTTCGATGCGTTTGATGGGAGGATCCACCATAGTAGGACACTGAATTGCCAGTTCGTTCGACCTTTTCACATAAGCTTCAATTTCTGACCCCGTCATCTTGAGGTTGAAAAACTCTACTTCCAGTTTGTGAATCTCATCACGATTGCAGTACTCCTCTTTGATCATTTCCTTAAAGTTTTTCCATGGGGTGGCGTTAGCAGCAACCAACCCCAACATTTGAACCTGCGCATTAACACAAAGGTTGGTTCACGAGAGTAGGATCTAAAGATCCTAGAATGAGTTTGGACTGCAGGATATACCTCCTGCGTGTGCGGCTGCAAGTGCCGCAGCAACTCGTTCGTTAATCAGAGCCGTCAACTGGGCTTGAGTCATGTTAACGCGTCCAGACATGATCTTCATATCAAGGGAAACATGAGTGAGAGAGGTTCGCGAAAGTGCGATGGCAGAAGGGAGTAAGCACATACGTGTTCAAGCAACAGTAGTTATACTAACCAAGCATACCATGAGCAATGTACTACGTAACTAACAAGTAGGCAATATATACATAGATCATATCACCTAGAATGTCGAGCCTTGCATGTGGAGTGAAGCGTCGTTGTGGATCGTAGAGCACTGTACAGGTTATAGTCTGGTTTTAATAAAACTTTTTCCCATTATTAAAACCAAGTTCACTATAACCAATGGCTCTGATACCAATCTGTCACACCCCCAAAATCCACCTGCGGAATACCACCGCTTGGAGGCGTGACTGACCAGGATCCAGCCACCAATCATATTGAACATGCAAGTTAAAAGATATAAAAGTTTAACCAATACAATTGGTGTCCAAACAAAACATAGTTAAGTTGCAAGCGGAAGCATAATGTTTAAAACCATAACATAAGTTTAATTGTTTCAAAGTTTAACATGGCACACATCTGTCCATGTCCCACAACGATCCTCCTCCATGCAAGCACCAGCTAAGTACCTATTGACCTGCAAAGCATGTAGTAACGAGTCAACAACAAGTTGAGTGAGTTCACAGTTGGGTGTTCGTTTTAAGTTGTTTCGAAAACAGTTTCCTTTATCTGGCATCCTGCCGTGGGGGTTACCCTATAGTTGAAAACGTGACTTGTTTATTCCCGGTTACTCTGGCAATCCAGCCGTGGGGGCTACCCCTTGTTAGTTATCTGGCATTTCGGCCGTGGGGGCTACCCCATGTATACACTAGACTCGTTACCATATCGACCGCTGACTGTAGTCAAGTTTATGTGCCCTGAAACTGTCAATGTCTATCATCATTGACGTGCCCCAGATCCATTAGTTCACGCTTGTCCTCTGCGGCACGGTGTGAGGTTTGTCAGACCTAAATAGCGCTATCTAACTAATGACCCGCTCGCCATTGGCCCGTCGATTAAGTCGATATAAAAAGGAGGGACTTCGTGATAGAGTTTTGGTCTAGTACGAGTTATCTGTCCATGAGGACGAGGAATTACATTCCTGAACCAATACTGTCCTACCCAAGGAGGACGAGGAACCCATGTTCCTTAACCCCATTCCCAACCCCTGGGAATCCCATGCTTTGTAGAGGGTGTGAACTCACCTTGGTTTGCTCGGTAGATACACAGAAAAGTCAATCAAGCAATATTGTGGTCAACCACGTCCTAACATAGTTGTATCATACAAGTCAGGTTCGTAATCAAGTAGTGCACGTATGTTCTACACGTATACGAACAAGTTGCATACAGGTATTATTCATGGCATTCCAATCCACAGTGCACAACATACACAATTAGCAATACACGTAAAGTCCACATATTCGGCCCAATGACTTAGGCCCATGGCAGTGTGCAAGTCCAAACAACGTGCACATGTATATGGTCTCGAGTCGAGACTGTGCGGTCTCTAGTCGAGACTGTGCGGTCTCGAGTTGTAGCCTACAAGTTCTCGAGTCGCACTGAGGAGGTCTCGGGTCATGCATGTATTGGTCTCGAGTCGCAACCGGACTCGTAACGATGGTCTCGAGTCATGATGTTTGTGTGCTGATAAAGCATGGTCTCGAGTCGAGACTAGGGGTTCTCGACTCGCAATCTGTGTCGCAACCGTGGATCTCGAGTTGTCATTTATGTGGTCTCGAGTCGAGACAGAAGGTCTCGACAGGCACACCTGCTAAATGTCAGCGCATGTACTAACCAATAGAATTTGGATTTCATGATTTGGTGTACTATCCAATGAGGTTTCACAAACATGTTTATTTGTCTAACATTGATTCAAATCAGATCAAACAAGCATTTTAAAATGTTCATAACATGTTCATATCATCTTCAAGTTGTTCTTCATGTATTCAAATAGTTCATCATGATCATTCATCCGATTCTAACTCGAAACATGCTATACTAAATCTATTTGCCATTTTCGAAGCACTTTCAACAGTCATTAATCATTACCATCTCATAAATCATGTTTGTATCAACTAGTTATGTACTAAACCCCATAAGCAACCTTAACTCCTCATATTATTCTCATGTCACAATGAAGAAGCATTTTATTCACTTAACTCAAGCAAAACACACTACTCATATCATCAAGTAAGCACTATCATCATGGATAACAACAATCTTATCACCGATTATTCAAGAAGGATATGTTCATCATGCATAACTTAACAAACAAGCCTATTATCAATCACACCAAGATACATTATCATCAACCGAAATACATAATAAGAGTCACTAACCGGTTAGGTTTTCAAGGGAGATCTTAAGCTCAGACCGAGAGCTCTTGTTGTCACCGGTTGAATCCGAAAATGAGGGAGGAAGGGTGTTGAGACTTAGGGTTTTAGTGAGAGAGAGAGAATGTGGGAGTGACTATGTGTGTAGGAGGGTGTGTGTAAGTTGCCAAAAGATGGTGATGTTGGCTAACAACAAGGTTTTATACTAGCTTCAAGTGATGCGCCCTAATGGGTTTTCGGGTAGACAAAAGGAGGTGCGTGACCCAACTGGCCCAACTGTTGCACTATTCACTCGAGACCGCATGGTCTCGAGTCGGGTTCTTGTGTCTCGGTTCGCATACATACAAACATACATATAAACATAACACGTCATCACATAGGATGTTCACTTATATCATTAAACCAACAAGTTAACTAGTCACATAACGTTCAAGCAGGTTACATCAAGATACAACGAAAGGTTCTAAATTTCGAGTTGTAACAACATGTTGGTTTAATGAATATTATAAGTGAATGTTATGTGAATATGTGTTGTGCTTGTATGTATATGTATGTATAATCACACGAAATAAACCAATCGCACAATAGCAACTCGAACGCACAAGCCTTTGGGCTTTACTACTCTCGGCCCACTTCTTTTGAACTTGAACCGAATGGGCAACCCATGTAATTGTTTGGCCAACTCCTACTATACGCATGCATTTACCCTTAGAGAGTTTTGTTTCTCATAACTTGCAAAACACTTTACACACACAAAACCCTACTTGCTCTCTTTCTCTCCCCTCGAAGCCGACGGCACACATCCCCATCTCTTGAAGCTTTGGTGCTCGGATAATCCTCATTCTATCTCTAATCGGTTAGTGTTTGGGTTCATCGACTACATGTTTGATGATGTTTTGATGTGTGTGCTATTACAATTTTGCATGATGATCTAGGGTTTCTGTTAACATGATTGATTATGATGTTGAATGATAGTGTTCTTGTTAATCGGCTCACATGTATGTTGACTATGATTAATATAAGATTTGATGATTTTATGATATTACCGTTAATTTAGAACCGAATAGATGATTAATCGGCTGTAAGGTGTTTATGTGCGAATGATTTCGTGGTATTGTTATGATTAGATTGCATGCTCGTAGTCAAGAACACAAATCGTCTAGTCGATATTGTGTTTGATCATGTCTAGGGTTCATAAGAAATTGATATTAAAAACCTTGTTTGATCGATTTCTGTTTGGTTTGGAAGTTGTTAGCATTTATTGATAAATTGTGAACTTGGAAACTAATTAAATGGATGTAACTGATTGCATGAATCACGAGAATTAGTTAACCATTCGCACAAGACCTCTTGGTCGAACAAGAGGTCCATTCGCACAAGACGATCTGATCGCACAAGATGATCTGATCACACAAGATGTCATCAGTCGCACAAGGCACCCACAGTCGCACAAGATGTTTTGGATCGCACAAGTTGTAACGTTTGGGCCGGGTATACATGTTGGGCTGGGTTAGTTCCGATCGCACAACCCAATTGGATCGCACAAGTCGACCGGATCGTACAAGCTGTCCGGATCGCACAAGGCTTAGATTTATGTTGATTTATTGGGCCGTGTTCTGTTTATTATGTTGGGCCGGGTACTGTGGGCTTCTATGGGTGAATCGCACAAGGCAGCTATACTTGTGCGAGCCCAATCTACTGAATCGTACAAGTGTTAGTATGTTATGAATTTGACGGCTAATGTGTTATACGTGTTTGCCATGATCAATACGTGTTAGTAACCTGTTAACTTGTGTAAACATACGTGCTTTACTCGAACCAAAACCTGACTTGTATGGTAACCATGTTAGGATGTGGTTGACCACTAGCAGCTAGACTTGACCTTTCTGTGTATCTGCCGAGCAAACCAAGGTGAGTTCACACTAGCCAAGGCATGGGATTCCCGGTGGGTTGGGAATGGGATTGAATAACTACTCGTACAACCATTACTATTAAACTACTTACTACTGTCCTCGGATTGAAGGGCACGTACGTAAAACCTACGTACACTTATACTGACTACTGTCCTCGGATTGAAGGGCACGTACGTAAAACCTACGTACACGATCATAAGACCATCAACTCTATCAAATTTAAGTCCCTCATTTATCGACTTAATCGCTGAGGCCTATGGCGAGCGGGTCATTAGTAGATAGCGCTATTAGGGTTTAACAAACCTCACACCGTGCCAGTCGGACGGGCGTGTACTAATGGACTATGGGCAAAGGGTTAATGCTGATAGACATTAACTTAGGGCACCTCTTACATTTTGGTAGCAGTTGATACGCGTGGTCTAATTACACATGGGAAGCCCCCACTAATCATCGCAAATATGTCAGGATGACCGCGATACGAATTGATACGATACATGGTTTACAAAACGACATACGATTTACAAAACAAATACTATAACTAAACAACCAACTGTGAACTCGCTCAACTTTGTTGTTGATTCGTTGCTACATGCCTTGCAGGTCAATAGGTACTTATGGAGCTTGCACAGGGAGGAACGGTCGTTGTAGGATATGGCAGTGTTTGCCATGCTATAAATAATACTTTATTTCGTATTTTATACTTATGCTTCCGCTAAACACTTAACTATGATTTGGTTTTTGAACACCTTTCATATTGTTTGGTTGAATTATGTATACTTACATGCTTGTTCAATATGATTGGTGGCTTGATCCTGGTCAGTCACGCCTCCAAGCGGTGATACTCCGCGTGTGGATTTTGGGGGTGTGACAGATTGGTATCAGAGCCATTGGTTATAGTGAACTTGGTTTTAATAAGGGAAAACGTTTTTGTTAAAACCAGACTATAACCTGTACAGTGCTCTACGATCCACAACGACGCTTCGCTCCACGTGCAAGGCTCAACATTCTAGGTGATATGGTTTATGTTTACATTGCCTACTTGCTAGACTACATAGAACCTTGCTTATGGTATGCTTAGATAAACGTAGCAACTATAGCTTGAAAACACATGTGTGCTTACTCTCTTCTGTCATCGCACTTTCGCGAACCTCTCTCACTCATGTTTCTCTTGATATGAAGATCATGTCTGGACGCGTTAACATGACACAAGCCCAGTTGACGGCTCTGATTAACCAACAAGTTGCTGCGGCACTTGCAGCTGCTCAGGCAGGAGGTATACCCTGCCATCCCGACTCATTCTAGGATCTCTGGATCCTACTCTCATGAATCCAACCTTTGTGTTAAACTTTGTCCTTTCTTACTCTCACGACATGTCAACCTGCACAGCCTCCTGTGTGCACCTTCAAAACTTTCATGGACTGTCGTCCTGGTACTTTCAGTGGCACTGAAGGGGCAGGTGGACTCCTCCACTGGTTTGAAAAGCTCGAATCTGTTTTCGAGATGTGTGAATGCCCTGAGGCTCACAGGGTGAAGTATGCTACCGGTACCCTCGAGGGTATAGCGCTCACATGGTGGAACGCTCAGGTTCAAATGCTGGGATTGGTTGCTGCTAACGCCACTCCATGGAACAACTTTAAGGAAATGATCAAGGAAGCGTACTGCAACCGTGATGAAATTCACAAACTGGAAGTCAAATTCTTCAACCTCAAGATGACAGGGTCAAAATTGAAGCATACACTAAAAGATCGAATGAGCTTGCTATTTTGTGCCCTACTATGGTGGATCCTCCCATCAAACGCATTGAACTATATCTTAAGGGTTTAGTGCCCGAGATTCAAAGTCATGTGACTTCAGCCAACCTAGCCGTCATCCAGCAAGTTGTACAATTGGCTCATCTCCTCACTGATCAGGCGGTGGAGCAGAACAGGTTACCAAAGCGTATTAGCGCTACGGCTACTTCTGAAACTCCCGGCGACAACAAACGTAAGTGGGATTGAAATTCAAGCAAAGGTTCAACTTCTGTCCAGTCTCAGTCTCAGCAGAGAAGAACTGATGACTACAAGAGACCTGGTCAGCAATCTTCTGGTAGTCAAGGGCAGGGTGGATATCGAGGAAACCTTCCAAAGTGCAACAGATGCAACAGACACCACAGTGGTCAGTGCAACAAGGGTCGTTGCCAGAGGTGTCTCAAGATGGGTCATGAAGCTAAGGATTGTAGGAGCTTACGACCTGCAAATCAGAACCAGCGACAACAACCAACAACTCCACAAGACCAGCAGCAGCAACAACGAGACAACAAGGGATGCTATCAGTGTGGAGCTGAAGGCCACATCAAGAGAAATTGTCCCCAGCTGATTCAGAACCAGAACAATAACCATAATAACAATCAGGGAAATGGAAACAACAGAGGTAACAACGGCAATGGTGCAAGGGGTCGGGTATTCGTTATTGGTCAAGGTGAAGCGAGGAATGATCCCAACGTGGTGATGGGTAAGTTCCTTCTCGACGACTTTTATGTTACTGTCTTATTTGATTCGGGTGCTGATACTAGCTACGTGTCCCTAAAAGTTAGTCAAATGCTTAAGCGTACCCCAACACTATTGAACACCAAGCACACCGTAGAGTTAGCTAATGGTAAAAATTTAGAGGTCACACACGTAGTCAAGGGTTGTAACCTTGTTCTTGCTGGTCATACTTTCTCAATCGACCTCCTTCCTATCACTCTGGGTAGTTTCGACGTTGTCATAGGGATGGACTGGTTATCCCAACACCAAGCAGAGATTCTTTGCAACGAGAAGATTGTCCGTATTCCTCGCCCAGGTGAGGAACCTCTATTGATTCGTGGTGACAAGAGTGGTGCTGTTGTGAGCATCATCTCTTTCCTTAAGGCCCAGAAGTGTTTGCGTAAGGGCCACACTGCTATTTTGGCTCTCGTTACTGACACCTCAAAGAAAGAGAAGAAGATAGAAGATTTTCTGATTGTACGCGACTATCCTGAGGTATTCCCTGAGGAATTGCCTGGTCTTCCGCCTCATCGCCAAGTCGAATTCCAAATCGAGCTAGCTCCTGGAGCAGCGCCCATAGCTCGTGCACCGTACCGCTTAGCTCCATCAGAGTTGGAAGAACTTTCTACGCAACTACAAGAACTTTTGGATAAGGGTTTTATTTGTCCTAGCTCTTCGCCCTGGGGAGCTCCAGTCTTGTTTGTGAAGAAGAAAGACGGAACTTTCAAAATGTGCATCGACTACCGTGAACTCAACAAGGTGACTGTGAAGAACCGTTATCCTCTTCCACGCATCGACGACCTATTCGACCAGCTGCAAGGGTCGAGCTACTATTCGAAGATTGATTTGAGATCAGGATATCACCAGCTGAGAGTCCGAGAAGAGGACGTCTCCAAAACAGCCTTTAGAACTTGATATGGACACTATGAGTTTTTGGTCATGCCTTTTGGGCTAACAAACACACCTGCGGTATTCATGGATTTGATGAATAGAGTGTGCAAGCCTTACCTGGACAAGTTCATCATAGTCTTCATCGACGACATCCTGATCTATTCTAAGAGTCAGGAGGAACACGAGCAGCATCTACGACTCATTTTGGAACTTCTTCGAACAGAACAGCTGTACGCCAAGTTTTCAAAATGCGACTTCTGGCTTCGTGAAGTCCATTTCTTAGGCCATGTGGTGAACAAGGATGGGATTCATGTGGATCCATCCAAGGTAGACTCGATTAAGAATTGTCCTGCACCTCGTACACCAACGGAAATTCGCCAATTCTTGGGCTTGGCAGGTTACTACAGAAGGTTCATCAAGGATTTCTCCAAGATTGCACAACCTCTCACCTCACTAACGCAGAAAGGCGTTGTTTATCAATGGGGAAACGCACAGGAATTAGCATTTCAACACTTAAAGGATAGACTTTGCAGTGCACCTATCCTTTCATTGCCAGAGGGCACATACGACTTTGTGGTTTATTACGACGCATCCATTCAGGGTCTTTGTTGTGTGTTGATGCAGCGGGATAAAGTTATAGCCTACGCCTCACGCCAACTTAAAGTTCATGAAAAGAACTACACGACCCACGATTTAGAGCTGGGAGCTGTTGTTTTTGCACTTAAGATATGGAGACATTACCTGTACGGTACCAAGTGCGCCATCTACACAGATCACAGGAGTCTCGAGCATATCTTCAAACAGAAGGAACTGAATATGCGACAACGGCGGTGGGTCGAGCTACTGAATGACTACGAATGCTCGACCAGGTACCACCCGGGCAAAGCCAATGTTGTGGCTGACGCCCTCAGTCGAAAGGACATTGCGCCTAAGCGCGTACGAGCTTTACAACTCACGATTCAATCTAGTCTTCCTGCACAGATAAGAGATGCTCAGGTGGAAGCATTGAAACCAGAAAACATCAGGGCTGAAGCCCTACGCGGCTCAAGGCAACGATTGGAACAAAAGGAAGACGGTGCCTACTACGTAACAGGACGCATTTGGGTCCCACTCTATGGCAACCTATGAGAGCTTGTGATGGATGAGGCACACAAGTCTCGCTACTCAGTACATCCTGGTTCGGATAAGATGTACCACGATATCAAAACTACGTATTGGTGGCCTAGCATGAAAGCTCACATAGCAACTTACGTTAGCAAGTGCTTGACTTGTGCGAGAGTCAAGACGGAATATCAGAAACCCTCAGGCCTACTACAACAGCCAGAGATACCACAATGGAAATGGGAGCAAATTTCCATGGATTTTGTTATTGGCCTGCCTAGATCTCAACGTGGTAACGATATTATTTGGGTGATCGTGGATCGACTCACAAAGTCTGCTCACTTCTTGGCTATCAAGGAAACGGATAAGTTGTCTCGAGGCACGGAGTGCCCACCTCTATTATCTCGAATCGTGATGCACGTTTTACTTCGGAACTGTGGCAAGCAATGCACAAGTCCTTTGGCTCATGTTTAGATATGAGCACAGCTTATCACCCGCAAACGGATGGGCAGTCTGAACGCACCATCCAGACCCTCGAAGACATGCTTAGGGCATGTGTAATTGACTTTGGCAACGGCTGGGAAAAGCATCTGCCACTTGTGGAATTTTCGTACAATAACATTTACCACACCAGCATTAAAGCTACTCCGTTTGAGGCATTGTACGGGCGTAAATGCCGGTCACCTCTTTGTTGGGCAGAAGGGGGGATAGTCAGACCACTGGCCCAGAACTTGTGGTAGACACAACAGAACAAATTGCTCAAATACGACAACGAATGGCGGCAGCTCGTGACCGTCAGAAAAGTTACGCCGATAAGGACAGGAAACCACTCGAACTCCAGGTTGGGGAGCGAGTGCTACTCAAAGTTTCACCCTGGAAGGGTGTGGTTCATTTTGGGAAACGAGGCAAACTTAACCCACGATACGTCGGACCTTTCGAAGTCATCGAGAAAATAGGCAAGGTAGCCTACAAACTAAACCTACCAGCTGAACTCAGTGCAGTTCACAACGTTTTCCACGTGTCGAATCTGAAGAGGTGTCTGTCAGATGAGACCCACATAGTTCCTTTGAAGGAGCTCACTATCGATGAGCAGTTACAATTCGTCGAAGAACCAGTTGAAATCATGGACCGGGATGTTAAGGTCCTCAAGCGCACTAGAATACCTCTCGTTTGAGTTCGTTGGAACTCACGTCATGGCCCAGAGTTCACCTGGGAACGCGAAGATCAAATGAAACAAAAGTATCCCCAACTATTCGCAAACAGTACAACCACTGCTGAGGCCGAAGCTACGGAATTTTGGGACGAAATTCCAGATCAACGGGGGGAGGATGTGACACCCCAGGAAAATCAGGAAAACCATGCAACTTAACTAGCTTCCTCAGTGAGTACGTACCAAATTTCGGGACGAAATTTCTTTCAACTTGGGGATAATGTGACAACTCGTAATTGTATCTTGATGTAACATGCTTGAATGTTATGCGACTAGTTGACATGTTGGTTTAATGAATATTATAAGTGAATGTTATGTGAATATGTGTTGTGCTTGTATATATATGTATGTATAATCACACGAAATAAACCAATCACACAATAGCAACTCGAACGCACAAGCCTTTGGGCTTTACTACTCTCGGCCCACTTCTTTTGAACTTGAACCAAATGGGCAACCCATGTAAAGGGTTCGGCCCCACTCATACTATACGCATACATTGACCCTTAGAGAGTTTTGTTTCTCATAATTTAGAACCGAATTGATGATTAATCGGCTGTAAGGTGTTTATGTGCGAATGATTTCGTGGTATTGTTATGATTAGATTGCATGCTCGTAGTCAAGAACACAAATCGTCAAGTCGATATTGTGTTTGATCATGTCTAGGGTTCATAAGAAATTGATATTAAAAACCTTGTTTGATCGATTTCTGTTTGGTTTGGAAGTTGTTAGCATTTATTGATAAATTGTGAATTTGGAAACTAATTAAATGGATGTAACTGATTGCATGAATCATGAGAATTAGTTAACCATTCGCACAAGACCTCTTGGTCGCACAAGAGGTCCATTCGCACAAGACGATCTGATCGCACAAGATGATCTGATCGCACAAGATGTCATCAGTCGCACAAGGCACCCACAGTCGCACAAGATGTTTTGGATCGCACAAGTTGTAACGTTTGGGCCGGGTATACATGTTGGGCTGGGTTAGTTCCGATCACACAACCCAATCGGATCGCACAAGTCGACCGGATCGTACAAGCTGTCCGGATAGCACAAGGCTTAGATTTATGTTGATTTATTGGGAAGTGTTCTGTTTATTATGTTGGGCCGGGTACTGTGGGCTTCTATGGGTGAATCGCACAAGGCAGCTATACTTGTGCGAGCCCAATCTACTGAATCGTACAAGTGTTAGTATGTTATGAATTTGACGGCTAATGTGTTATACGTGTTTGCCATGATCAATAAGTGTTAGTAACCTGTTAACTTGTGTAAACATACGTGCTTTACTCGAACCAAAACCTGACTTGTATGGTAACCATGTTAGGACGTGGTTGACCACTAGCAGCTAGACTTGACCTTTCTGTGTATCTGCCGAGCAAACCAAGGTGAGTTCACACTAGCCAAGGCATGGGATTCCCGGTGGGTTAGGAATGGGATTGAATAACTACTCGTACAACCATTACTATTAAACTACTTACTACTGTCCTCGGATTGAAGGGCACGTACGTAAAACCTACGTACACTTATACTGACTACTGTCCTCGGATTGAAGGGCACGCACGTAAAACATACGTACACGATCATAAGACCATCAACTCTATCAAATTTAAGTCCCTCATTTATCGACTTAATCGCCGAGGCCTATGGCGAGCGGGTCATTAGTAGATAGCGCTATTAGGGTTTAACAAACCTCACACTATGCCAGTCGGACGGGCGTGTACTAATGGACTATGGGCAAAGGGTTAATGCTGATAGACATTAACTTAGGGCACCTCTTACATTTTCGTAACAGTCGATACGCGTGGTCTAATTACACATGGGAAGCCCCCACTAATCATCGCAAACATGTTAGGATGACCGCGATACGAATTGATACGATACATGGTTTCCAAAACGACATACGATTTACAAAACGAATACTATAACTAAACAACCAACTGTGAACTCGCTCAACTTTGTTGTTGATTCGTTGCTACATGCCTTGCAGGTCAATAGGTACTTATGGAGCTTGCACAGGGAGGAACGGTCGTTGTAGGATATGGCAGTGTTTGCCATGCTATAAATATTACTTTATTTCGTATTTTATACTTATGCTTCCGCTAAACACTTAACTATGATTTGGTTTTTGAACACCTTTCATATTGTTTGGTTGAATTATGTTTACTTACATGCTTATTCAATATGATTGGTGGCTTGATTCTGGTCAGTCACGCCTCCAAACGGTGATACTCCGCGTGTGGATTTTGGGGGTGTGACAATCCCCAACTTGAAAGAAATTCCGTCCCGAAATTTGACAAGTAAGCACAAAGGAGTGAAGTGAGAAATCTGGATTGTTGCAGGTTTTCCTCAGGTGCCACACATCCCCAACTTGAAAGGGAATTTCGTCCCGAAATTCACCAATGATAACAGACGTTGACACAATCGTTTAGATAACTGCGGATCTTAGAGTTTACTCCAACCATTGCATCCCTACGTGAACTCCGGTCTACGTCTTGAGTTCCAACGAACTCTCACAATCGGAATACGACTATGTTAATAGGACCTTGACTTCCTGGTCCATGTGTTCGACAAATTTCTCCAGTGAAGGTATCTCGCGTGTTTCATCAGACATCAGTTAAGCTCGCCACGCTTCCCAAGCATCCCACACCCTCCCAGGGTGAGACTTTCAACACGATACGATCGCCTACAGCGATCTTCCAGCGTTTCAAAAGTTTATCAGCTTTCCTGACGGTCACGCGTTGCCGTCAATCGACTCCCGGCCTAAAACAACCTTCCCAAGAGTTTCGAGTATCAGTCCTGGACCAGTAATTAAGTTGTCCACTATCTCAGTTTAACAAGAAGGTTGACATTATTGTCTATTTAATGCCTCAACAGAGCTGTCTGGTTACGAAGGTGATAACTGCTCGCAGCATGTCTTCGAGTGTCAAGGGGGGGAGGTTTGTTTACTCAAACCGTTCGTCCTACGTTGACAAGTAATACTCATGTCTATACGTGAGTCAAGGGCGTTGTGTATCGCTTGTCATAAATCAGGTATAGCTCAAAATAGGAGGTAATAGGAGTTGGCACCTTGTGCCTATAAGCCGCCTCTCTCAGAGGAACATTCGCAACTTGTGAAGACTCGTCAGTTCCTTGTTTGCAAGCGAGTATGTTGGTAATGTGAGTCCATCAATGATCACCCAGGTGATAGTGTTTCCGTTTCCATTTCGAGTTGTAAGTAGACTAGTGACAAGATCTATGGCAGTCTGTTCTCGTTTCCATACATGTGTTTCTGGTTGCTAATATCCCACCTTGAGTTTCCAACATGTCAAACTTCGTTACCATGCGTGGCTATGTGGGCCTTCAGGCCCGGTCACCCGCATATGGTCTCTAGGTTTCAATACATCCTACCAAAACTCAGATGAATAGGATATCGAGACCCGTGTGCTTCGCCTGCACCAGTTCCCTAAGGTTGCCGTATCGTGAGGTCCATATTCGCTCCATGAAGTAGCAAATATCGTCCGATATGCCAAAGGTTGCTTCCCCATGCCCCGCGTGGGTTAATCTTGAGAACTCCCTTCCTTCAGTTCTTCAGTTTGAACAAGGCGAGTCTGATCAGGTATTTTAGAGTTGATAGGAGGCTGCAAAGCTCAAGCACGTCCAGGTTTCACGGTCGTATTCATCCAATAGCTCTATCCAGTGATGTCGTTACATGTTTAGCTCCTTCGAAACAAGGGTATATGGGAGGCCCTTGTGATCGGTCTAGGTAGTGCATTTGGTACCGTCCAAGTAATGCCTCCAACTTAAATCCAAAGACTACGGCTCCCACCGCAGGTCGTGACTAGTGCAGTTCTTCCTGTAAGTCTACCACGTGGGCCATCTCCTTCTCGTGTTGCATTGATGTGTAGCTGGGACTTTGACTCAAACCATCATGGTATACCGCCAGTTCATCAGTACCCTCGGATAGAAGTGATGCACAATGCGTTGCAGGGTTGGGTTTCAAAAGCTGAAGAAACGTTCCCCTGTTTCATTTCCCATGAATTCACAGCTCCCCGCTGCGTTAGGGAGGTTGAAGTTGCGCAAGCTTCGAAAATCCCATGATGAATCTGTGATAGTATCCAGCGAACCCAAGGGATTGCTATATCCCAGAAGGAATCCGAAATTTCCTGAGGTCAATCTGAAATTCCACCTGACGATGTGGAGGTAAACCAAGTAACTCCCCAGAAAACACGTGAGAAAATTTCACGAACAACTGGAAGATCCTCGATCTCCCTTTCTTCAGGTTGCGAATCGGTGACGAGAGCTAGTATAGCAGGGTAGCCCTTCCGTAAACACTTCTGGTCTTTCATGGCTGAGATGATGCCAACCATGGCACCACCACGATGATCTTGACCTGATAAGGATTCCCCACTAGGGAGAGGGATACGCATGATTTTCTCTTTACAGAGAATTTCCGCTTGATGCATGGATAACCAAATCCATGTCAACGATCACGTCAAAACTTACAAGAGTATCGGGAAGTAGGTCAATGTCGAACACTTGACCCATGAGATCAAGTTTGCAACCAAAAAGAACATGAGAAGCTCTTATCGATTTACTATCAGCTAATTCTACTACATGCTTATTCTACAAGAGGGGTGGGAGTCAGTCCGAACTGGCGACTGAACCCCAGAGACACATAACTCAAATTGGTAATGAAGTCGAATAAAACAGGAGCACAAAGATCATTCAAAGAAGACGTACCGGTCTCAACATTACCCTTCATTGCAAGCTTCCCCAGCGCCAATAGTAAATACTCTTCCACTTGCCCCATTCCCACGATGGTTCCCATTGTTGTTATTCCCAGTATTGTTGTTGTTGCTAGCATTCTGATTAAGCTGAGGGCAATCCCTCTTAAAATGACCCTCTTCACCACACTGAAAGCACCCCTTTTGATTTCCCCGATTCTGTTGAGGCTGTTGCCTCTCCTGTTGCTGTGGCTACTGCTGCGGCTGCTTTGGGAGCCAGACCCTACAATCTTTGGCCATATGACCCACCTTGTTGCACCTATGACATACCCGGGTGCATGGCCCGCGATGGTGGAACATACACTTATCACACTTTGGTAACTTTCCCGCGTAAGAACCCTGATTTGAATTGTTGCTATGATTCTGATTCACAGAAGACGACTGGCTGAAACTATGGTGGATGCTGTTGTCTGCCCTTTTCTGAGATTGGCTGCACTGGTTGCTTTGTCAGTATCGTTCCATTTTCGCTTGTGATCACTAGCAGGTGTGGTAGCTGTAGCAGTTGAGGTAGTAGCAGAAACACGTGGTGGCAAGTTGCCACGTTCGACCTCTTGGTCAGTAATCTTATGTGCCAAACGGACGATACGAGGCATATTGTCTAGGTTTGCAGCAGTAACGTACCCCTTAACAGTTAGTGCTAAACCCTTGAGATACAACTCAATTCGCCGATGTGGACGTCGAGACATGTTAGGGCACAAAGTTGCTAAATCATTAGACCTCCTAGTGAATGCTTCAATCTCAGATCCCTCCATTTTCAGATTGTAGTACTCGTTTTCCAGTTTCTGAACCTCATCACGAGGACAATACTCCTTGAAATCATCCCAAGTAATGGCATTCGGCATCTCAATACCCAACATCTGAACCTGGGCATTCCACCATGTCAGGGCACCATCCTCGAGTGTGCCCGTAGCATACTTCACTCTCTCCCCAGCAGGACAGTTACACATTGCAAATACCGATTCTGCCTTCTCAAACCATCGGAGGAGTCCTACAGCCCCTTTAGTCCCACTGAAGGTCTGTGGCTTACAATTCATGAACATCTTGTATGTACAAGCAGGTGGAGCAGGTGGATTGTTTTGATTTGCAGGTTGACCAGCCTGGTAAGCCGCTAGGGCTTCAGCTAGACGAGTGTTGATCAAGTTGGTTAATTCGGCCTACGTCAAAGCAATGTGGCCACGTCCATGGCCTCGTCCGCTCATGTTTCTATACAAGAAGAGGAAGGATTTAAAATGAAAGTTCGAGTAGGAGTCAAGTATTACTATGACCTCTATAGACTACAGAGTTCTAACATACACCAATTAGCCGAGCGGAACCCTTTTCACACTCGTTAAGCCTCACTGGGAGTCACATGCACCTCAAGTTATTATTATGTGTGCACCCAGCGCCTCTTAACTTGCACTAAAAGGTTCCCCACATTCAAATAACAAACGAAAGGTTTTACAGGATCAAGAATCACAATAGTCGAAGGGTAGTGTGACACTAACAGTTCACATAACAGGGGTTGGTAACATAAGGGCTCATACTGTTGTGCCAAGTGTGCATTCACGTGTAATGTTATACATAAGTGTACACTAGAAATACTATGCAATAGTAAATGAGAAACGAACCTTGCAGTCTGGAGCTGAGTGTCATGGTCGATTTCGGTAGTGTTCGGTTATAGTCTGGTTTTATAAAAACGTTTTAAAACCAAGTTCACTATAACCAGTGGCTCTGATACCAAACTCTCACACCCCCAAAATACCACCCATTGGAAACCCTACTAGGCGTGTGACAAACCAATAACGAGCCACCAATCATATTGAACCAATCACAAGTTGTTAAATATAATCATCAATTATTAGTGAAAAGTGCCATCAATAAGTTTAAATGAAAACCAACATGTTCAGCGGAAGCAATTAATAAACCAAAGTTAAACCGTTTTGAAACCAATGTATAGTATCACTAAATCAAACACATGAATCCTCCCAGTCGACCCATGACCACTCCAGCTACTCAAGACAGCAAGTTCCCAAATCCAAGATACCTAACGACCTGCGAGCATGCAACAAGTGTATCAGACAAGGCTGGTGAGTTCATAGTTTTACGAGAACGTAGTTACCAAGTGATTAGTTAATCCATTGAATTTAATTCCGAAAGTAATGTTGATTATATCTCGATACTGAACAAGACGGCTCCTGATGTATGTTTTGCCCGTTCCCCAGTGCTCCTATCAAAGCACTGGGCTCGACTGGGTCATTAGTTCACAACCGTCCTCCTCGGTACGGTGTGAGGGTGCCAAACCTAAGTAGCGCAACCAACTAATACCCCGTTACCTTCCCGGTAACAAAAGATGGGACTTAAGAGTGATAGAATGAGATAATTATCCAATATTCCTGTTTTACCCAAAAGACTTATCCCTCCCCGGGATACCCACTGACTGTCCCAACCACCGGGACGCATGCTCAAAAGTAGTGAACTCACCTTAGATTGCTCGGATTGTTAAGTTACTTTACCCATTCCAAGTTGGTCAACCAAACCCTACCGTGGTTACCAAGGATAGTCATTTTCGTAAATGCATATTCAATTCACGTATTCAACAAGTCATACATAATACCATTGTCACTTAACACATAGCAAGCATTTAGATCTCATGCACGTTTATGACATGGGTTCATGTTTCCAACAATAGTTGCCAATAACATTAGGTTCATAAAGAAACACTTATTATTCCAGATTGCATTTATCACAATGATCACCGTACAACACGTAGCACATATCCTATTCTCATACGAATCCACAACTCATGTGAATGACCCAATTACAACATATAACAGAAGAGCTTCTACCCACACGAAGCAGATTAGATCTCTCATTCTTAAATAGCTTGTTACTGTGCAAAATATAGCATTTAAAAATCCAATTACCCAATAACACATACATTCCAACTGTTATTGTTCACCTGCATGGCGAAGAGTCCTTACGGAGAAGAACTAAGCTTCGTCGAGGATGGCCATGACGAAGAACCTATATGGTTATTTAACAAAAACATCATCATCAAACATTCGAATCAAAGCAGTCGTAACACTTGAACTCATGGAATACTCTTCATCGGCCACTCCAAGTTCTTGTGCATGATAACAACAATTTATCATTAATAACATTACAATCTGGTCAAGATCGAACCCATCTAAGAGCGACTCATGTTCATGTTCACATTGATTCAAGCATCGCATATCATCATGTACCAACACATAATCATCATGAAATTACAGGATCATGGGTGAACACCACAACAACTTCCAAATCCCTATAGTCAGTTTGTCATCATATATTATGGCAAAACCAATTTAAGAATTTTTTAATACCCTCACACTCTACAAGATCCTACACCACCAATTATTATTAATTCCTTCATGGTTATCCCTATTTATCAAAATTACTAATGCCACATACACAATTCAAATGCCATGCCTACATAGTCAGTTCTGCAAACCTATGCACACATTCTCACGTACATAATGCACATGCATGATACAGTTTTTAAACACTTTCATTTAGGATTATAATCATTCACCTAGTCTATGCACATCATTCAAGAATTAAGTTATTATATATAAATTTAGACCTCCTTATCATTATAGTCTAACAAGCATTCAAGTTTGTGCATTTCCTTAAACCAATAGAACATGACTGATTTTAATCATCAGATTCGTGCTATATGATTAGCATCCTAATCATCGATGATTTATCAATGGTCTGCTGAAACAAACCAACTCGAATCCATTTACTACTCACATATACCCTACCACTCATTACCATGTTATCCGATCCACAGTTAATCATCATAATAATAGCATACATACGCACATACATTGTTTATCTAGCACCCACATAAACAAGAACACAACATCGACATACGTCAACATACATATCTAATTTGTTAAATCAGATTGCACATAAACAAGATCATCAAATAGGGATCAGTATAAATATGGTTTCACTAACCGAATCACTTAATCCAAAAGGAGAATGCCTCGAGGGGGGGGGGTCTCCTGTCGCACGTATGTTTGAGAAATAGGGTTTTGATTTTTGTTATGTTGTATTAATGAGAAGTATGAGGAAAATCATGTATATAACAATTATAAGGCCAAAGTCCAACAAGTGGGTCGTTTCTTACTTATTCGGTTAGCTCACCACTGGGCAGAGTGTTGGTACACTTTATGTGGACGCGACTCGATTCGGTTAGACTTGGTTTGGTTCGACTCGGTTAGGCTCGGCTTAAGCCCGACGTAGCGCCATTCCTCCGTCGTGCGCCCCAGAGTTCGACACGCGAAGCACGGAGCGCCGCAGGCTATTTCCCGATGACACATCACCATGACATCATCATGATGATGTCATGATGATGTCACATGGTTGACTAATCTTTATAATTTGCATGTTGAGAAGGAAATCTGTGTGTTTATGGAAGCATATGACGAAACCTTGAAGTTTCGTCATCTTGTGGAGTTTCCCCATGCACAAAGTGACGAAACTCTAGGGTTTCGTCACCTTTGAGGTTTCGTCAGGCCCAAGTGGAGATTCGTCAGGCCCATTTAGTGTTTCTTCATCAGTTGTGCGAGCTGTCTATATAAACCCCTCATAGTTTCTGTGTCAAACCCTGAGAGCATACCCTGTACTGAGAGTTAATTTCAAACATTGTGTGTATTTGTTTGATACTAGTTGTACTCATCCCTAATCAATAGATATTGAATCTTTCGTTACGCGTGTGTTTTACATTGGGTTTGGTTTGCACCCTCATGGGGATTTCGCACCCGCGATCGTGTTTGTGATAAATAGGGAATAGGTTTTCGTATCGGATCCTCTGAGAAAAACAGACCTACACCGAGGGATTCTAACAGGAACTTAGGAAACCAAACATACACAAGACCCAAAGTATGTGTGTGTGGCCGATATGTGTAACACCTCGAAAATTCACGTCCTATAATGTATTGACACGTGTCATAAGCTTGAACGTGTGAAAGAATACTCTATAGGGACTAAAGTTGACAAACATGAAAAGTATGTGAATATAAGGGTTCAAATTGTCAACAATGGATAAATATACTTTACAATAACCCTACATAATGTTTATACCTTCAAACGAATAGATCATGGATCATACGAAGCTAAATATGAAAGAAAGTGAGAGATTACAAACCACAGGGGTTAAATGTGTCAACATGTTTAAAGTATACCTCTGAGTGACCTTTTTTGCAAACCCGAAGCTTTGTAACGATTAAATATGCTCACTAGAATACATGATAAAAATTTCACCAAGTTTCGTTATCATATGAGAAAGTTATGACAATATTCGTATATGAGGGGTTAAAAGCGTCAACGTTGAAATTTATGACTTTTCGGGTAACCATAAAGTTACCCAAGGACATAACAAAGTTTGGTTATGTCTTAAGGCCCTTAAAAGTCAAGTTAGAGGGCTCAAAGAGCAAGAAATCAAGTTAAGATCAAGTGTAGAAGGACCAGCGACCAAAATGGCAATTATTGAAAGTTGGATTTCAGGTCAGCCGGGGCTAGGCGGCCCGCGTAAGACTCCTTAAGAGTCTACACGGCCCGCGTGAGCATGCCCAGATGCAGAAACTCGTTTCTATTGCCTGTTCAGCCCATGTAAACGTCATATATGCCCATTATCACCACCAAGAGCTGCCTAAATTAATTCTTAGGCCTTAGGGACACGAGTTAATCATCAGGGATCATGTATAGCCTTGTGTGTCATGATCTTAAGCATTCAAGAACACTATATAAAGCCCCAATATTTGCAAACTTTGATCATTGTTTCCCAACTCCTCTTCTGATCATTTCTGGAGCTCAAGAGCCTTCTCTAAGCATTTCTGGTCGTGCATTAGACCTTAGTAAGTACCCTTAACCTTCCTTAATTGAGTTTTGCTTAGTTTTTAGCCTAGAAGTCAAACCATCGTAATTAAGGTTTGACTTATCGATTAATCATTAACGGTCCAGTGATTAGTCGAATTAAAGGTAGTTATAAGTTGGTAATTATGTGGGCAATAAACCCTTAAAAGGGCACCCTCTGATTCCCGCTCTAACTAGATCAAATGTCGGGTCAACGTTGCTTATAAAAAGTCAACAGAAGCTTAATGTGCAAATTAACATGTAATTAGCAATGTAGAAGGCATGTAACCTGTATTATCATTCATACAACTTGGTAATAAGTATAATAACTGGTCTAAGCTTGTTTGGTCCGACAATTTTCTGTTTAGACCCGGTTCGGAACCGAAAGTCGCAAAACTTTGACTTTTGCTTTGACTTCAGTTCTGACCCGTTTTAGTAGAGTTTGGAAATGCCTTAGGACTCCCTTAGGACCAGGTTACATGATAGTATAGCCCTCTGTGATTGGTTCGTTGATTGCCCCATTCGTTTACACGTTTCCGTTAATTGCTTAATGTTGACCATAATGCCCTTTTGACCATAAAACGAGAATTTTGGAAATATGAGAGAACAAAAATCTTTGTTACTGATTTATAAACATGTCCCTAAATTTTCACATCAGTTGGAGGTCTAGATTAAGAGTTATGTTCAATGACGTAATTATAACGCTTTTTAGTAATTAAACGGTGTCATTAGCATAAAGCCTATCTAAACCCAATTTTTGATACTAAACCTTTTACCCACTGATGTAATATAATATTTTAGGATTTTTAAAGATTTTTAATTATTTTTAATCTGCTCATAACCTGAGGTTATGGCGTTGATTCGGTAAATACCGATTTTACCCTTTTTGTCCATATTTGACACCAATCCAATTGCTACTGATTTTATTTAATAAATGAAGTATTTTGAACTTTATACCCTGATCAGAAAACTCAGATTTCCTGTATAACCCGGAAATCGCTTAAAATGGCTTTTTACGCGTATTAAACACCTAGTATGGGTTTAAAACCATTTTTGTCATATAAGACTAATCACCAACTGATATGACCTATTAAATTAAGTTGTTTTACTGATTATTTCAGACCCGAGTCTCAGAATTAAAATTAATCTCTTTTATAATCTTTTAAATGACCAAAATACCCCTACGGGGCTTATAATGAGATTAAACTCGTTTTGGGCATAATGGAAGGTATCCTACTGATTTCACAACATATTTAAGGCATATTAACTTTGGAAACCTGTATAGGACTCTTATGATTACCCGTTACACTTCTTACGCGTTCGGTTCAGTTTATGTAACTAGTTTCCATAAATTAGCCGAAACGGGTCAAACCTTATCGGTTGTATCTCAAAATCCAGAATGTGTTTAGATTACCCATATTATGCAAGTCTTCAAACTTGTCGGGTCTAAATCACCTTCTATTCCGGTCTTCGCTTAATCATGCGTTTTGAACCGTAAACCTTTCCTTAAAACTAACCGGTCTAAGTCACGACTTAAATAAGACCCGTTAGGAATCTAATAGGTTAATAAAACCTTCGTTCCAGATTGAGAGCCCCAGTAGAAGTACTTGTGCTTGCTGATTAGAATATACGGCTAAGTATAAATTGCATTTGCTAGCTCAGGTAAATACTTTTAACTTATTTTCCCTATACGGGCTTGGGATACGGTATTATAATAATACCGCTTGGTCGGGTATTGAATGTTTAGTCGAATTGTGATTAAATTATTGAGGTAACTCGCTTTAATCTGTATTGTTTGAAATAAAAGCCTTTAGGGGTTAATGACCATGTCCCGGATATCCTTGACATCATTGTATTATAAAATGGCCACGCCTTAAGCACGGGGTGTAGGCATACACCTAACAGTTGCATAAGGGAAATGGTATCTCACTCTCTTGTGGGCCTATACTTGTGGCGTGTCTGTTAATCTTGACTCGGTTTCTACATCGGGCCCTGAACGTACAACGAACATGTAAATATGTATACAAGATTATAATATAATTGTCCAAAGTTATAAAAGATATGTTGTGCCTTGTGCATTCAAATCAATTTTATTAAACCTTTTCAAATGAGTCAGTTAATTGTATTTACCAGTGTAAACTGACGTATTTTCCAAAAAGGTTAAGTGACAGGTATGAACGTAATTGGCTGGAAGCTCAGGGCGTTAATAAGGAATCTTGCAAGTTCTAGATGCCTGAAGTCTGTTGAACAATTTTCTTTTATTTGATCCGCCTGTGGATCCTTTACTTTCCGTTGTAATACTTTGATATTACTTTATATTCGGATTGTAATATATTTATCTTTTGCTTCCGATGTGCATTTAAATATTGTGTTGTTTGACCATGATGATATCAACTACGTCACGATACACCCCACCGGGCCCATCGGTCATACGTGGAAATATCGGGGTGTGACAGGTTGGTATCAGAGCCAACATTGAGTGAATTAAACACTAGCCTTTTGTGTTTAGTCTCAATGACACATTAGCATATTCCTTGACCTTCTGCGTCTATACTTAACATAGGAATACTCTCAATCCTAATCTGGAAATTATTGCTTCCAAATTTTTTATATATTGGATACATCGCCAAGCGAAGAAGCTGTATTAGAATTTCTCCTCATCCGGAGCCTTGAAATGCTGAGCTTCGTACCGCGACTAGGATGAAACGTACATCCAGGGAGAAAACATTCAGAGATAAAGTGAAAACTCCTTTTGCTGAAGATCGTATCTTTAATAAGTCCTTATAAGGACATGTTTATCTTTTAGTCCCTTCATGGACAACATCATTCCTTTCAAGTCCCGTTAGGGCAATTATATACTCCTTTTAAAATCATTTGAATATTTTATCTAAATTATATTTTTATCATTTTATATGAATATAATATATGAAATAAATCAAATATTTATTCCTTTTCATAATTGATCTACCAGTATATATATTGAAAGAATCTTAAAGGGTAAAACCTAGCTTGAATGCCATTAAAGACCTAGCTATGATGGTAAAACCTGTTTAAAAGAGATTCAGATTCTTGTAAACATCCGAAAACATGTTAACACTCCTGACTACAGTGATACGATAAAATCACACTTGTCATCTTTATATTGGGAAATTCCAAACCCTTATCTAGCCTAGTGATTTAGAATCATGGCTTAAATCATCAAATGAAGATGATCATATTATAAACACCCATTAGTGATGAAGTGTCTACTGGCCAAACTTGTTGTCCGATAAGACAACGACCGTGGTGATCTTTGACCCCCCGTCTAAAGATGTTGGACTACGTCCAAGCATAATAGTTTGTATGATCAATGCGAACCTGACTAATATCATCAAATGAAGATGATCATATTATAAACATCCATAAGTGATGAAAGGCCTACGGGCCATACTTGTTGTCCTAAGGGACAAAAGACAGTTGATGTCTTTGACTCTCTGTCAAGAAAAGGTAATGAAATATGTTCAAACCTTAATGCCTCGACTCTCTGAAGTCATGGCTTATAAATTTAAAATTGTCCTTGTGACTAGGTCTTTTGCGCCACTTTAATATCCTTAATGTTTTATAACTAGGGTAAATTATAATGAAAATACTAATTAAATATAATTAACAAATTAACCAATATGGTTTATATTACCATGGTTGATGAATCGTCAAAAATGATGATTCCATAATAACCTCTGAATAAATAATTGTCATTATGTATGTAGCAATCAAGCTACATGGCTGGATCAGATGAGGTTAACAGCCACCCGAGGGAGAATAATGATGCTCACAGAGTTAATATAACTGGTGCGGAACTGCAGGCATTAATAGATAATGCCGTTACACGAGCTCTCGACAGACAGTATGATGAATCAAGTGATACACACTCTAAGACTCTATCTGTGGCTCGCAGTAAGCCCCCTTCTAAGTCACATGAGTCAAGGGAAGACGATGTTCGTAACTCGTCAAATCAAAGGAGGGTTCCGTCTAGACAGGTGGTGCTTCATCAAGAGGCACCAGTTAAGACCTGCTCATATAAATATTTTGTCTCCTGCCAAGCCCAGAAACTTTATAGGAGGAAAAGGGGCCATCGATTGCATGACATGGCTCGATGAGATTGACACCGTTGTTGACATCAGTGGATGTGCAGAGCAAGACATTGTGAAGTTTGTTTCACAATCTTTTAAAGGAGAAGCTCTAGCTTGGTGGAGGTCACTGATCCAAGCTACTAGGAAGCTCCCTTTGTACAACATGACTTGGGATCAGTTCGTTGCTCTTATAAAAGAAAATTACTGTCCTCAACATGAAGTTGAGAAAATTGAGACTGAATTCTTGACATTAGTCATGAAGAACCTAGATTGTCAAGCATACCTTACAAGTTTCAATACCATGTCTCGATTGGTTCCTTACTTGATCACACCGGAACCAAAGCGAATAGCTCGCTTTATTGGGGGTCTAGCCCCAGAAATAAAGGCAAGTGTGAAAGCATCGAGACCTACTACATTCAGGTCAGCGGCAGATCTGTCGCTATCTCTCACACTCGATGTGGTCAGAAACAAGGCTGCCAAAGCCTCTGAAGATGGAAAGCGTAAAAGGGAGGATGAAAACTCTCATCGCTCCGATAGGAAGACAAGGAGGAACTCTGATGATAAGAAGAGTTCTGGGTTTAAGGAAGACAGCCAGCAGTCGGGTGAGAAGACCAGATGCAAAACCTGTCGGAAATACCACCTCGGGAAATGCAGATTTGAATCTCAGCCTCTACCTTATGGGATTTGCAAGTCTAAGGAACATAAAACCTTGGATTGCAAGAAGTTGAAAGATGCAACCTGTTATGGTTGCAACGAGAAGGGGCAAATCAAGACAAACTGCCCTAGGAATCAGAAGAAGTCTGAAGAGGCCAAGAAAGCAAACACATGAGCCTCCCAGATGAACGCCCAGGAGATTGTGCAGAATGATAACTATATAGCAGGTACCTTTCCTAATCAAGCAGTTTATGCAGAAATTTTTTTGATGATGGCACATATGATTCTATAATGAATGATAAATGTTGAGAACTGTTGTCTCCGCCTGATTAGGACTCCGGTCATTTAATACGAGGTAGAAATTTGCCGATGATACTTTAGAGAATGCTCCAACAAATCTTAGATTGATATTTTATATCTATTGGAATCACTCTTTTCTGATACCCTTATGGCAAGCTTTCGAGCTATCCAAATTCATCAATATAATAAAGACAGATGTGACATTTTGATCCCCTGTCAAAAAGATGATGGATTAGGTCCAAACCTTAAATGCCATTGATGGTCTTTTGTGACCTAGGCTAAATATAATGGATATATATTAAATGACATTCATTAAGAATGTTAGTACTATATTAGCCTATATGGACTATTGATACCATGGTTAGTATAAGTAAGGCCATCAGGATGAAGAATAGCAGTTGTTAGATTGCAACTAAGAAATCGTTTTATTGGTGTTAGGAACCAATATTGAGTATGGCAAACTCAGATAAGACAGCCGTTAATCGTGTTATGGATGATGCGACACATGCCAATGATGCTACAATTGTGAACCTTAGAATTTCCAAAGATGTTCTTCAAACTATGATAGACGCAGCTGTTGGAAAAGCTGTGAAGAAGGCTGTGAAAAAGTTCAAGGAGCCCCATGCTACTCGCTCCAAATTTTATCTAGGACCACATTTCCTTACTCATAAGGAGGATCTTGTTCATGCCTACAATGCAAAAGATGAGCTAAAAAGGAAAAGGGAGGAAGATAACTCCCAGGGCTCTAAGAAGAAGAACAAACAAAAGTCCAACCAGAAACTAGTATGCAAGACCTGCAAGAAGCACCATTGTGGGAAGTGCAGGTTCGAACCAAAATCCCAATCGCAACCAAGGGCTTGTGGGATCTGCAAATCAAGGGAATATAAAACGTTGGACTGCAAGGACATGAAGAATGCAGTCTGCTTCGGATGTAATGAGAAATGCCACATCAAGACCACGTGCCCTAAATATGTCAAGGGAAATGCGGCTAAGGAATGGAAGTCTAAGAATGAAAGCGCCTAAAAATGCCTGAGCTAGTTCATAAATAATGGCATCAGGTACATCCCTTAACACTTATCAGTGATATAAATGCTAAGAGTTTTTATTTTGGTTCGGATACCAATAAATCCTTCATAAACTATAAGTATAGCAAGCTTTTAAAATCTTCCACAAGAACCCTCGATATTAAGCGTAAGGCGAAACTTACAAACAAAATCACAGGAACCAATTCTTCTGTTCCTATCAGAAATCTTCAAACATAAAATTCTAAAGTACCCTCTCTCCAGATAAAGTACATTCGCATGTAATTGATATCTCTTTGATCCCTATTGATTACGAATACCAAATGGTATGACAAAACCGCCGTATGAGAATTTATGTATCTTAATAAGTTCCATAGATTGCTTCCATGCCTGATCAGTATGGAGGTTTAATGCATGGAACCACAAAGATATTTCAATGGTCATACGGTATTAAAGTCAGCTAATGGTATTCAAAGAAGATATCTAGAAAATGGAATTTTCCAAATAAATGTTCACTAGTAAAGGAGTCTGTGGACTCATAGCATAAATGTGACACTTATTTGACACAAGCAATGGTGGATGAATTAGAGCCTGAGATATGGAAAATCTCTGTAACCTCCTTGTACTTTGATTTTCTCCTGAGATTACCTTCTGAGAAGCAAGTAGAGTTAAGATTTATATCCCATATAAGGCTGTATCATTATGAAATTTTTCCTAAACGGCTAGTACCATCATTGGAGGAATCACAACCCTGACTAAGTAAGTTTTAAAATATAGGTTCTTAAAGCCTAACTCAATATTCTGAAAATTCGGTATTACTAATTAAGAAAGACGGTTCATTTTGCTTATGCAATGATTACCGCAACCCCATTTAGGCAACAATTAAGAATTTGCCATCAGCTGCCCAGGATCGTCGATTTGTTCGACTAACGACAAGGATTAGCTATTCCTTAAAATTAATTAAGCAGTGGTTGGAATAACCATCTCACCTTAAGATAAGCTTTTCTATAATGGTTGATATATAAGCATCAAGGCTGCTCCTTTGGAGACCTTGTATAGATGGAATGTTAAACATCTATTGTTAGGACAATAGATTGGTAAGTCCAATATTCAGGATCCGAAAGTTACATTGGAAACAACAAATAAGATCATACAAATCCCTAATCATCTGTAAGATGCCAGTATTCGGCAGAAAATCAAGGATTTATGAAAATAGCAAATCTCCTAAATTCTTGTTAAGGAATAAGGTTCAACAAAAGATATCACCCAGGAAGGGTGTGCCAAGTTGTAATTATCAGGTTAGTTAAGCTCTGAATATATAAATTCATTTGAAAGATTCAAATGTATCAAGATTAAATAGCTTACGAGCTAAGACCTAATTAAGGAGCTTGGTAGAACGCGCAATGTGCCCCACACTAATGATTTAAGGACGTGTCACCAATAAGTCGAAGAGCACTATCACATAATGATATACAGATTTATGATATGATGAGCAACCTGTGTTGATTAAGGATCGACAGGATTAGAAGCTCCAAAAAGATACATGTACCTATTATAAAGGTCAATTGGAGTGACTTAGAGGCTCAAAGGTACTGGGGAAGATTAAGCCCAATATAAGGCAGAAAATACTTCCTTTACTTTAACAAATCTCGAGGTCGAGATTTCTTTTAAGGGGGTGAGGATGTAACACCTCAAAAATTCACGTCCTATAATGTATTGACATGTGTCATAAGCTTGAACGTGTGAAAGAATACTCTAGAGGGACTAAAGTTGACAAACATGAAAAGTATGTGAATATAAGGGTTCAAATTGTCAACAATGGATAAATATACTTTACAATAACCCTACATAATGTTTATACCTTCAAACGAACAGATCATGGATCATACGAAGCTAAATATGAAAGAAAGTGAGAGATTACAAACCACAGGGGTTAAATGTGTCAACATGTTTAAAGTATACCTCTGAGTGACCTTTTAGCAAACCCGAAGCTTTGTAACAATTAAATATGCTCACTAGAATACATGATAAAAATTTCACCAAGTTTCGTTATCATATGAGAAAGTTATGACAATATTCGTATACGAGGGGTTAAAAGCGTCAACGTTGAAATTTATGGCTTTTCGGGTAACCATAAAGTTACCCAAGGACTTAACAAAGTTTGGTTATGTCTTAAGGCCCTTAAAAGTCAAGTTAGAGGGCTCAAAGTGCAAGAAATCATGTTAAGATCAAGTGTAGAAGGACCAGCGACCAAAATGGCAATTATTGAAATATGGATTTCAGGTCAGCCGGGGCTACACGGCCCGCGTGAGCATGCCCAGATGCAGAAACTCGTTTCTGTTGCCTGTTCAGCCCATGTAAACGTCATATATGCCCTTTATCACCACCAAGAGCTGCCTAAATTAATTCTTAGGCCTTAGGGACACTTGTTAATCATCAGGGATCATGTATAGCCTTGTGTGTCATGATCTTAAGCATTCAAGAACACTATATAAAGCCCCAATGTTTGCAAACTTTGATAATTTTTTCCCAACTCCTCTTCTGATCATTTCTGGAGCTCAAGAGCCTTCTCTAAGCATCTCTGGTCGTGCATTAGACCTTAGTAAGTACCCTTAGCCTTCCTTAATTGAGTTTTGCTTAGTTTTTAGCCTAGAAGTCAAACCGTCGTAATTAAGGTTTGACTTATCGATTAATCATTAACGGTCCAATGGTTAGTCGAATTAAAGGTAGTTATAAGTTGGTAATTATGTGGGCAATAAACCCTTAAAAGGGCACCCTCTGATTCCCGCTCTAACTAGATCAAATGTCGGGTCAAAGTTGCTTATAAAGAGTCAACAAAAGCTTAATTTGCAAATTAACATGTAATTAGCAATGTAGAAGGCATGTAACCTATTTTATCATTCATACAACTTGGTAATAAGTATAATAACTGGTCTAAGCTTGTTTGGTCCGACAATTTTCTGTTTAGACCCGGTTCGGAACCGAAAGTCGCAAAACTTTGACTTTTGCTTTGACTTCAGTTCTGACTCGTTTTAGTAGAGTTTGGAAATGCCTTAGGACTCCCTTAGGACCAGGTTACATGATAGTATAGCCCTCTGTGATTGGTTCGTTGATTGCCCCATTCGTTTACACGTTTCCGTTAATTGCTTAATGTTGACCATAATGCCCTTTTGACCATAAAACGAGAATTTTGGAAATATGAGAGAACAAAAATCTTTGTTACTGATTTATAAACATGTCCTGAAATTTTCACATCAGTTGGAGGTCTAGATTAGGAGTTATGTTCAATGACGTAATTATAACGCTTTTTAGTAATTAAACGGCGTCATTAGCATAAAGCCTATATAAACCCAATTTTTGACACCAAACCTTATATCCACTGATGTAATATAATATTTTGGGATTTTTAAAGATTTTTAATTATTTTTAAACTGCTCATAACCTGAGGTTATGGCGTTGATTCGGTAAATACCGATTTTACCCTTTTTGTCCATAAAATGAATTCTACATAGTATTTGGACACCAATCCAATTGCTACTGATTTTATTTAATAAATGAAGTATTTTGAACTTTATAACCTGATCAGAAAACTCAGATTTCATGTATAACCCGGAAATCGCTTAAAATGGCTTTTTACGCGTATTAAACACCTAGTATGGGTTTAAAACCATTTTTGTCATATAAGACTTATCATCAACTGATATGACCTATTAAATTAAGTTGTTTTATTGATTATTTCAGACCCGAGTCTCAGAATTAAAATTAATCTCTTTTCTAATCTTTTAAATGACCAAAATACCCCTCCGGGGCTTATAATGAGATTAAACTCGTTTTGGGCATAATGGAAGGTATCCTACTGATGTCACAACATATTTAAGGCATATTAACTTTGGAAACCTGTATCGGACTCTTATGATTACCCGTTACGCTTCTTACGCGTTCGGTTCAGTTTATGTAACTAGTTTGCATAAATTAGCCGAAACGGGTCAAACCTTATCGGTTGTATCTCAAAATCCAGAATGTGTTTAGATTACCCATATTATGCAAGTCTTCAAACTTGTCGGGTCTAAATCACCTTCTATTCCGGTCTTCGCTTAATCATGCGTTTTGAACCGTAAACCTTTCCTTAAAACTAACCGGTCTAAGTCACGACTTAAATAAGACCCGTTAGGAATCTAATAGGTTAATAAAACCTTCGTTCCAGATTGAGAGCCCCAGTAGAAGTACTTATGCTTGCTGATTAGAATATACGGGTGAGTATAAATTGCATTTGCTAGCTCAGGTAAATACTTTTAACTTATTTTCCCTATACGGGCTTGGGATACGATATTATAATAATACCGCTTGTTCGGGTATTGAATGTTTAGTCGAATTGTGATTAAATTATTGAGGTAACCCGCTTTAATCTGTATTGTTTGAAATAAAATCCTTTAGGGGTTAATGACCATGTCCCGGATATCCTTGACATCATTGTATTATAAAATGGCCACGCCTTAAGCACGGGGTGTAGGCATACACCTAACAGTTGCATAAGGGAAACGGTATCTCACTCTCTTGTGGGCCTATACTTGTGGCGTGTCTGTTAATCTTGACTCGGTTTCTACATCGGGCCCTGAACGTACAACGAACATGTAAATCTGTATACAAGATTATAATATAATTGTCCCAAGTTATAAAAGATATGTTGTGCCTTGTGCATTCAAATCAATTTTATTAAACCTTTTCAAATGAGTCGGTTAATTGTATTTACTAGTGTAAACTGACGTATTTTCCAAAAAGGTTAAGTGACAGGTACTGAACGTAATTGGTTGGAAGCTCAGGGCGTTAATAAGGAATCTTGCAAGTTCTAGATGCCTGAAGTCTGTTGAACAGTTTTCTTTTATTTGATCCGCCTGTGGATCCTTTACTTTCCGTTGTAATACTTTGATATTACTTTATATTCGGATTGTAATATATTTATCTTTTGCTTCCACTGTGCATTTAAATATTGTGTTATTTGACCATGATGATATCAACTACGTCACGATACTCCCCACTGGGCCCACCGGTCATACGTGGAAATATCGGGGTGTGACAATATGGGTAGTAAGTATGAGGCCCAATACGCGTGGCTCAAGTTTACATGTCAACTAACCGAGTTAGAAATAATTAACGATAAGTTAAAGTCACAAGATTAACGTTACTAACCGTGAAAGTTTGGGTTGTCACAGAAGATGTTGGACTTCTTGGGTTTGAAGCGTTAGTTTGTTGGTTTTTTCTGTTGTTTGTTTTGTATGTCTCATTTGATGAACCCTATTTATGGATTGCATGCCAAATTTTCAGATATTTAGGAGGAAATTTCATATAGATTTGTTGCGGGTGTTGATGTAGACACACCGAATTTTGATTAGTCTTAGTACTAAAAACAAGCTTTGTAAATTTCTGGTATAAATATCGAATGGGTTCCTTTTTGGTTTAAAAATGGTTCTCATTAATATATGGATATTATACATGCGCAATGTTTGGTCCACTAACATTTAATGATTGAATTATTTTAGGTTATCGTCTTATGTGATTATTATTGTTGTAAATAATAGAAACGACGAAAATGCCGCCAAAAGCAAGACAGGGTACTGGACTACCTGCCACACCAGAAGAGTTGGCACAACTCATAGCCCAACACGTTAATACTACCATGGTACAGCGCGATGCTAACCAAAATAATGGCCAGGAACGTGGACGTGATGCTCATGAGCATGGTTTTGGTGGGACACAGGTCGAAAACCCTTCAGGTGATATAATGATCAGAAAGTTTAGTAGTTCCTGTGTTATGATATAATCGAAGTGTAATTCTGATTTTTTTCATTAACTTTGTGAACAGTACATAGATGTACACATAAAACAATCTAGGGTTGTAACCCAATATCATTTGCTGGTGCCCTATGCAATGACATGGCGACGATATGCGTGATATCAGGTTGTCAGAATGAGACAATCATTCGATTAGTTCAGCGTTCTGAACCTAGAACTGGAGATTCGAATAAGCGCAAACCTGAGAGCTCAAAGAAGAATCTCGAAGAGGAACATGGGAAGAAACGTAGCTTGGAGAAAGCGTGTGTAGCAAACCCTAGAGAATCGGGAAAAGATAATGTCGGAGATGGTAGAAGTAGTCCTGAGAAGAAGACTCATGGTGATGGACAAGAGAAGTGCGCCAGATGCGGCCGAACCGGACATGTGACTCCCAAGTGTTATGCTAAGAGTACATTGAATGGAGTTACGCTAGAGGGATGCTTCGTGTGTGGTGAGCAAGGACACTACAAAAGAGACTGCCCGAAACTAAAAGGACATGATGCTGTGGGCAAAGCCATCGAGACGAGTGCTGGGAAGGCACGTGAAAATCCTGCTACTGTTACTGGTCTGTTTTGGATCAAAAGCCAATCTATGTTCATACTTTTAATACCAAAGCTGACTTGAGTTTTGTTTCAAAAAACTTTGAACCATTTTTGTGTTCACATACAAGTAAGCTGAGTATAAAGTGCTCGATAGAACTAGTAATTGGTAAGTTGATAAAAACTAGCGAGGTCGTTCGCGGTTGTAGTATTTAGTTAGGTGATCATAGTTCTAATGTCGATTTATTTCCAGTGGAGCTGGGGAGCTATGACGTAGATGTGAGAATGGATTGATTATCCAAGAACGAAGTAGGGATTATCGCTTGAAAAACCTAGCTAGGATACCTCATCCTGATGACAGTGGAAAGGCCGAAGTTTTTCACGGAGACCGACTGAGTCGAGTGTCGAGTGTTGAGGGTTGAGAGTCGTCAGTATTACGAGGATGCTCAAGAGTTTGTGAGAAGGCTATCCCGCGCTCTGTTTTAACGTGGTGGATATGAAGGCCAATTGTAGGAATATCGAAGAGATTCCTATTGTTCGCAATTATCCAGAAGTTTTCTAAAAGACTGATCTGGATTACCCCCAATAAGACAGATCGAATTTCGAATCGATTTGGTACCCGGTGCTGCACCAATTGCAAAATCTCCTTATAGATTAGCACCTTCAGAAATGAAAGAAATGTTGAAACAGCTTCAAGAGCTACTAGACAAAGGTTTCATTTGATCAAGTTTTTTGTGATGGGGTGCACCTGTTTTATTGTGAGGAAGAAGGATGGTTCCTTCAGGGTGTGTATTGATTTAGAGAGCTGAATAAGTTGACTACCAAGAATCGGTACCCTTTACCAAGGATTGACGATTTGTTCGATCAAGCTACAGGAATCCAGCTACTACTTGAAGATTGACCTACGATCAGGATATCATCAGTTGAAGGTTGCCAACGAAGATATTCTGAAGACTACCATTCGAACACGATATGGCCAATATGAATTTTTAGTCATGCCTTTTTCACTTAATTAATGGGCTAGCTGTACACATAGATCTCTGACGTGACCGTGTCATCCCGATCAGTCAAAAACCCAATTAAACCTAGGTAGCTAGGGTAAGTCGGGTATCGAATCCACGAAGAGCAGATGGTCAGTATTGCACGACCCATTCGATTAGTTAGATTATTTACAAATAATGTACAAGATGATTATGAAGATTGCTATTTTTATTTATTTGTTTGGTTTTTAAAATAAATCGGAATGAAATGACAAATTGATGTTATCGAAAACAATGATTTATTAACTAAACTTGTAAACTAAACTACTTAATTAATTGCAGGAATTAAGAATACAGATCACACCCGGTTTCGGTAATTGTAAGTCCTAGGGTTCCTACATGTTTTAATTAAACTCAATTGCAAAAGATTAGCGGATTTAGTGTACCGTGACTTAGGTTCCAATAACTATCAACGTCCCGAAGAACGGACAAGAATGCACTTTGTAATCAACACAAGTAAATCCTAACCACGACAACGCATAAATACACATAACCATTTCGCAAAGTCATTACTTTTAACATCGTTCGACAATTTACGAATACGAAACAAATGTAAACTATTGTCAATGGTTTCAAAAATCAATACAAGTTGTCACAAAGTCGAATCAAAGAACAAATGCATAAACCCTTGAAAATACAACTACCTACACCCGGGGTGAAACCGAAGAGACTAGCCGCTCATGGTTGGGTGGACGCGATCATCGGCCAACGAACACGAACACGGAGCCATGACCTTGAGTCTTCAAGAGTGGTGGAGGTTAGGGTTGAAGGTGATGATGGAAGGTTGAAGATGGTGGTGATGGTGGAATGATTGAAGGTTAGGGATTATGGAGAATTGGTTAGGGTTTTGATGTTAGAGGTGAAAGAAAGATGTTAGGTGTGGATTAGAGATGTAGGTGTGTCTCTTAGATGATGATTAGATGATGTTTATAACCCCATTGACTCGTAACTCTCGAATAATGGCCCCCAGAACCGTTTCAACTCGTCAAAATATCAAGAAAACACAGGTTTCGCGATTGAACAAACGGGAGCCCGTCGCCGACGGCCCAGACCCCGTCGGCGACGCCCTCTAGATTTGCTGATTTTCTGCGATGGCTTGTTTGACTGGTTACGGGAAAAGTTGGCTGACGGGAGTTTCTAGAGGCCGTCCCGGACGGCCTAGAGCCCGTCGGCGACGGCCTCTCCAACTTCAAGTCTCCAATTTTCCAATTTGCACTCCCATTTGATCCGTAACGCGTCCCGATTGTCCGTTTTTCATCTCGATGGCTCGTAAAGCTCCCTAAAAGCACCTTAAACTTCGTTAAACCTGCAAAACACAAATCTAATTAAAAGTAGGTTTTTCAAGATTAAAAATCGAGTAAAAACCCAAACTTAAACATATACAAGCACCGTTATTCGACAACGTATCACATCCCCACACTTGTCTTTTTCTTGCCCTCAAGCAAATCTGCTTTTCACTTTCACGTGGGTCGAACAATGAATACACTCCCCATTCCTGAGACGAAGGTTAAGGTCAATTGTCATACTAAAGTTCAAACTCTTTACAATTTTCAACATATTTAACGGTAAAGTGAGCATTCACATATAAATAGTTATCCAAGATTAACCTTCCCGTGAAACCAAGAATTCATGCACATCCCTCACAATGTTCTCTCCACTCGGTTTATAAATTGGCTAATTTTCATAATGTATTAGCACTTCAACAACTAAACGCTCAAAACCGATTAGAACGCGTACCTGCATAGGCTTGCAGCTCAATCATTATCCACCACCGAACACGAATACTAAGCACAAGTCATAGGGTCTTTGAACGGGTTATAATGGGGCTAGGCTAAGGGTAGGAAATAGGGTATTTTAAAGTGGCTAAGGTGAGGAAAATTCGATTTTATTACAAAGCAATTATTCTATGCATAACTAACTAACAAAATCAAACTAGAAGGCAACAAGTTTTCGCCTTTTATTTCTCAAACTAAGAACATATATTTTTGTTCTTTTCTCAATGATTTTCTATTTTTTTATATGCAAACAAACAAACCACGAATATACAAACTTGATTCCTATAATAGAATTTCCATCACACGGGTTTAAAAGAAAAAAGTTTTAAGGTTATGGGCAAAAGGGTGGTCAAACGAAAGGATTAGGCTCAAAATTGGCTACTAGGGGATAATTTTTTTTGGGTAAGGATATAAAAATGGTGTAAAAGGAAAATGTTTACCTAATGCCTTAATCATTCTCGTGCTTGTATTCGGTCTATGGTCTCGAAAGTATCAAAAGTTTCAAGTTCTACAATACGCAACTAATGGTCCACTCAAACAAAGAAACATGTATATGTAAATCTATGATATAAAAGTGGCTCAAAGCCTCACGTATAAGGGTATGGTATGTGATATGCATAAAATGCTAGTTCCTTAGGCAAATTATTCCCAAATAACCACCCGCTAAATACCCGTCATGCTATTAATTCGAACTTGACCATGACAAAAGACCAAATGGGTTGTGCCATCCCTCGTTGACTTAGTAACTTGTGCTTTTAAGATCGCTTTTGAAACAAGAAATTTTTGAAAATTTTTTGAAATTTTCCCCCATCCCCACACTTGAGGTCAACATTGTCCTCAATGTGTAGTGTTTAAATGAATGGGTCAAAAATCGAAAAACTTTTACTCCCCCATCCCCACACTTGAGGTACACATTGTCCTCAATGTGCAAGAATGGAGCTTTTAACGCACAAGGGATGTGACATGGCTAACCTCCCCAAAATTTCACCCCGGAAATAAAATACAAAATACAATCCACTTATTACTAAGCTAAGAATCAAAAGTAAAAAGAAACGTCTGCACCTGATTTTTGAGCTCATTCCTCGTGTGCTCTTCTTCTCTTCAAGAAAGCGGTCGTACCACGAACATAATGTACCTACAAATCTTAACCCTTGTGTAGAAGCATGCTTCTCACAACCATTAAAATTTATTAGCTACCTAGTTCTACCACTTTTATGAAGATATTACCAAATCATACATTAGTTTACCTTGATGTATGTGGAAAATTAATTTACAATAACAACAAACCTAACTCGCTTTCGTAGGAATCACGGTTGCATTTAGCTTATGCAACAAGCCCTTTTAAACCTCCCGATAGCTCGGGAGGACGAGAGGTCTCGTGAGGGTTATATAGGGAACACACCCACAAAGTTCATTTAACTAAGAAAAGAAAAAAAATAAAAATAAAAATAAAACGAATAATAGTACAAACTTTACAACAATTATACCTGATTTGCCTCTCATGGTGGTCGAAGTGCACATTTTCCTACCAAGTTGCCTACATACGCTCGGTATTTGGCATGCCGGATCCATTCTCTTTTTATTTCGCTCGGCATGCATATTGTACAACTTTGGGGTCGCTTCTTACTAAACTGGCCTATGTCTTTCAACGCCACCCTTCGAATCCTTATACCCAAACCCGCATCCCCAACTTTGTTGGTTGGAGTGATAAGTATGGGAGAAGGATGGATATGAACGTGGGCATCTTTCGGATCCGACTCGTCTCGCGGTGTGATGTCTTCCGCTTGGTTCAAACATTCATTTTCTTGCTCGAGAAGATCGATAACCTCTTCCACCACATCACCATCTACTATTGTACCATTGGCCCAAACCTCTTGGTCTCGTTTAAGTTGGGCTAATTCCTCCGCTAATTGACCTACTTGCACCACCAATGCTTCATGGTCTTTATCTCTCACTTCATTGGCTTTCTTCATATCTTTGATATCCTGGTGATATTCTTTCACCATGTTCATGAGAGCATCAAGCTTGGAATGCATCGAATCTTGTGGTTTCTCGTATACCGGTTGAGGGTATTCATTATAATAATCATCATACTCCTCCTCCCTGTAACTTGAGAAATATGGTGATTTGGGTTCATAGTAATAGTCTTGATAATGTGGTGGTGGTGGATTATTATATGGATAATATGAGGATGGACCACTGAAATCTTCATAATCCGCCCTCCTATACTCATATAATCCGCTGAGGTAGTCTTCCCGATCCTTGTTGGCTTTAACTTTTTCGTGGAAAACAGAGCAATCTTCTAAATAATGCTCTCCGCTTCCGCAACACTCACATGGATCATCATCTACCCAATTCATATTGAAAGATGGTACCTACAAAACATGTACCTGTACAAACAAGCTCGACCACCCGAAGTAAAATCACAAATGTACAAGAAAAAGGAAAGAAAATAAACTAAACTAAAATCGAACAAGCAATGAAATACTAAGCGCACTAGCTCCCCGGCAACGGCGCCATTTTGACGTGACCGTGTCGTCCCGATCAGTCAAAAACCCAATTAAACCTAGGTAGCTAGGGTAAGTCGGGTATCGAATCCACGAAGAGCAGGTGGTCAGTATTGCACGACCCGTTCGATTAGTTAGACTATTTACAAATAATGTACAAGATGACTATGAAGATTGCTATTTTTATTTATTTGTTTGGTTTTAAAAATAAATCGGAATGAACCGACAAATTGAGGTTATCGAAAACAATGATTTATTAACTAAACCTGTAAACTAAACTACTTAATTAAAAACAGGAATTAAGAATACAGATCACACCCGGTTTCGGTAATTGTAAGTCCTAGGGTTCCTACATGTTTTAATTCAACTCAATTGCAAAAGATTAGCGGATTTAGTGTACCGTGACTTAGGTGCCAATAACTATCAATGTCCCGAAGAACGGACAAGAATGCACTTTGTAATTAACACAAGTAAATCCTAACCACGACAACGCATAACTACACATAACCATTTCGCAAAGTCATAACTTTTAACATCGTTTGACAATTTACGAATACGAAACAAATGTAAACTATTGTCAATGGTTTCAAAAATCAATACAAGTTGTCACAAAGTCGAATCAAAGAACAAATGCATAAACCCTAGAAAATACAACTACCTACACCGGGGTGAACCGAAGAGACTAGCCGCTCATGGTTGGGTGGACGCGATCACCGGCCAACGAATACAAACACAGAGCCATGACCTTGAGTCTTCAAGAGTGGTGGAGGTTAGGGTTGATGGTGATGATGGAAGGTTGAAGATGGTGGTGATGGTGGAATGATTGAAGGTTAGGGATTATGGAGAATTGGTTAGGGTTTTGATGTTAGAGGTGAAAGAAAGATGTTAGGTGTGGATTAGAGAGGTAGGTGTGTCTCTTAGATGATGATTAGATGATGTTTATAACCCCATTGACTCATAACTTTCGAATAATGCCCCCCCAGAACTGTTTTAACTCGTCAAAATATCAAGAAAACACAAGTTTCGCGATTGAACAAACGGAGCCCGTCGCCGACGGCCCAGACCCCGTCGGCGACGCCCTCTAGATTTGCTGATTTTCTGCGACGGCTTGTTTGACTGGTTAGGGAAAAGTTGGCCGACGGGAGTTTCTAGAGCCCGTCCCGGACGGCCTAGAGCTCGTCGGCGACGGCCTCTCCAACTTCAAATCTCCAATTTTCCATTTTGCAATCTCATTTGATCCGTAACGCGTCCCGATTGTCCGTTTTTCATCCCGATGGCTCGTAAAGCTCCCGAAAAGCACCTTAAACTTCGTTAAACCTGCAAAACACAAAGCTAATTAAAAGTAGGTTTTTCAAGATTAAAAGTCGAGTAAAAACCCAAACTTAAACATATACAAGCACCGTTATTCGAGCACGTATCAATCTCATAAACAGGGTATGCAAACCCTAATTGGATAAATTCGTGATAGTATTCATCGACGATATACTTTCCTATTCGCGAACCAAAGAGAATCCTGAGTAACATTTGAAGTTAGTTATGGAGTTGTTGAGGGATGAAAAGTTGCAAGCCAAGTACTCTAAATGTGAGTTTTGGATTCGAGAAATTCATTTACTTGGACACGTCATAAATAAGGAAGGTAACATGCGGATCCGTAAAAAAATGAAGCGAACAAGAGTTGAGAAGCGCCAGAGAGCCCGTCAGAAGTACGGCAATTCATAGGACATGCTGGGTAATACCGGAAATTCATTGAGAATTTCTCTAAATTAGTGCAGCCTTCGACACTAATAACCCAAAAGGAAAAAGGGGATTGATTGGACAGAAAAGCAAGAGGAAGTTTTTTTTCAAACATTGGAGGAAATGTTGAGAGCGTGTGCGATTGATTTTGATGGAAGTTAGTATACTCAATTGCCATTGGCAGAGTTATCTTACAATGATAGTTATCACGCTAGTATTAAGGTCGCTCCGTTTGAAGCCTTGTATGGATGGAAGTGTCGATCGCCACTTTGTTGAGCTGATATGACAAAAGGCAACTAACCAGACCCGAGCTTATCAAGGAAACCAGCGACAGGGTTTGCCTAGATCAAGGGAAGGTTAAAAGTCGTCAATGATCGACCGAAGAATTACATGGACAATTGAAGGGAACTATTTCAGTTTCAGGTCGAAGAGTGTGTTTTTTGAAAGTATTATCTTGGAAAGGTGTTATTAGGTTTAGCAGAGAAAGAAAAGCTGAGCCGCATTGATTAGGTCCTTTCAAGAGCCCATCTTGAGTTGGATCAGTCGCTTATAGGCTCAAGCTACCATAGGGACTGAGTGGAATACATGATATCTTTCACGTGTCCAGTTTGAAAAAGTGTATAATGGAATATACAATGATTATATTCTTTGTTGAGGTTTGTTTAGGCGGTAAACGAAAGTTTATCGAAGTACCGTAGAGGCAGTATGGTTGATTAAGAAGATATATGTTGATAACCAGAAAGACGATTACACATTCCTAACGGTATATGCGATCTGTAGATTGTGCAATCCATGAAGAGTAGATATTTGAAATAAATGCAAGAAGAGAAGAAAACGAGCTCATGGGATTAGATACTTTCGAGAGCCCATCTCCAGTCGGATCAATCGTATGTAGACTTAGATTACCTCAGGTATAGGACAATATATATGAGAATATACGTGTGTCAAACCTGAAATGGTGGAACATTGACTTTACCTTTTCTGATTAAGTACTCGTAAATGATGAACCTTGGAAAAGGTAGAGAGCGTTGAGACGAGAAGTTAGGAAATGAGATTATATAATATAGGTCTACGAGGATTCTTCGTAAAAAAATCAAAGTTTCTCGCAGAAACTACAAGACCATATTCAGTAAGACTGTTTTTACCGTTTCCACCTAGTGCGAAAATGTTAGGATCTGAGTTTGGTTTTGATTGTGTTTTATGTTTGAATTAAGATGAACAATGAAAGTGATGTGCAATGGAATATAAATGGAAATAAACTTTTCACAATCAAACAGGAGAATTGTTTTCAACACACATTTTCAACAATGAACTGAATGCTTAAATTTATTCCAAACACCGATTACACTTGCATGTATGTAACAAAACTCCCCCTCAGCCTGAGCTCACAATGATTTGTTCGTACAGGAAGAAAGATGGTGAAGAGCTAATAGAACAGTACAGGGTACTGTTCTATTTATAGGCACGGACAAACCACTGTGGCATCTTTGCTGACGTCACCATGAAAGTGACATCTAACCTCCTAACAAACTCTAACCTCTGATCTATACAAGTACTGCTATGCTAACAACTGTTATTACAATACATTACATAAAGACAAACTAAACTACTGCTGAATCCTTCCACTGATGTGAACCCAGCAACACTTGATATAACCCAGCAGTGCTTGACTCAAGGCAGTAGATTGAACATCAGGGCTTTAGTCTTCATCAGCCTTTGACTTGATCAGCAGTTGTAGGTCAGCAGTTGTATCGATCAGTAGATAGGAGGTCAGCAGATGTTGAAACCACTTTCAAGGGGAGAGACTTGTATACACAACATCTGCTTATTCTGGATCCACTGCTCTGATCCAGTTTTGGCTTTAATTATCTGTTCCTCTGATAGAGTGCAATCCCAACAATCTCACACTGGAACAGATAATGCCAAAACCCTTCATTATTGGTAGATCTTTATTGCGTAATCAACAGTTCCCTTATTTGCCCTTTGAGTTGTAACTCAAAGGCTAAGGCATCTGTGTCATCTTCATCCCTACACACTGGAAGATCAAGGAGATCCTGCAAATCTTCAAGACTTAGGCCAAGTGCTTGTTCCCTTGTTATTTTCTTCACTTCTCCACTAGACTTGATCACTGTCAGTACATGGGTCTGTTTGTCAGTTTTCCACTTTAGTACTTTTGAGTCTGGTGGGTTTCTTGGGAGATTTTTATTAGATGAGGAGTTTGGTGATGCTGGCCTTGTGATGACTGTTTGAGCAGTGCTTGCAGGTTGGTTTAGGCCAAGATTTTCAGCTATCATCTTCTTAATGCCCTCTTTTACAAGCTCATCTCTTGCCATTAATTCTGCCACTGTTTTAGTATCCAACTATTGTTGTCTTCTTTTATAGATGGCAGCACCAGCTGGAGCAGTGGATCTCCTGATTTGCAGCTTTGGTGGTCTTGTTGAAATCTCTCCTTCAGGGTAGTCAGGTTTTTGTGGAACTTTAGGATCTTTCTTCCTTAGTTCCTCCAACCTTTTGTAGGTGGCCCTGACTTTATCTTCTCTCCATCTCATCACTTGATTTTCAGACCCATAATCAGCAGCAATTAATTACTCTTTCATTCTCCTCAGCTCTACCTTTTTGTCAGGTACATTCTTCTTGTACTTTGCCCAATCAGGAGGAGTGTGTTTGACCTTATTCTTAATCATTTCTTGAATCCTGGCTGCTTCTTTTTCAAGCTCAGGAATGGTCCACTCTTTGTACATATATTTTTCCCCTTGTATTTCTTGTGAGCCATGATGTTTTCAACATAATCTTTTCTCAGGGATTCATCTGCTCTTTCTGATATCTGCTGGCACACATTTTTTTGCAAATTGTTCCAAAGATCTGACTTGTGTGAGCAGAAATTGATAATGTCTCTGAATTTCTTTGTCAGTCTTTCCTTGAGCATCTCTTTTGGAGATATCCTCTGCATGTTGAGCCTTAACTTTCAAATACTCTTCAATATTGTTAGGCCTAGGATATCCTTAACTGATGGCAACTTCCTTTTAGCGGGATCATCCTCATAGTAGAAAGATTTGATTTCTTCTCTGACTGCTGCGAGTTCTAGAGGATATTGGACACCTGCAGGAGTAATGACAGTGATTGGTTGTTGTACTTGAGCTGAAGAGAGAGGAACAGGGTTTGGAATAAGTGCAAGAGATTGTGAAGATGTTGGTGGTGGTGATGGAGAGTCATCATCAGGTATGAAAATCCTTCTCCTTTTTATTGTAGGAGAGGCAAATGATGTCTTGGGTGGATCAGTGGTGGTTTTTTGAGTGGTAGAAGGTGGCTGACTAACAGTTGTTGAAACAACAGGTCTTTCAACTATTGTTGTCATTACAACAGATGTTTTAACATCTGTTGTCTTCTGCTTTTTGGTAGGAGGTGATGGTGGTGAGGTTGTTTTAAGTGGTGAGATGATTTTTGGTGGTGGTGATAAGGCAGTGGTTGTGGTGTGTGTTGAAGTAGTGTGTGTTGAAGTGATAGCAGATGTTGAAACAACTGAAGTACTAGTAGTTGTTGATACAGCAGGAATTACAACAGCTGTTTGAGTGGAAGATTGATGTTGGGGGCTTTTGGACGGTGGTTTGGGAGTATGCTTTGTGAGTCTGGATGGTATGGATTTGGGTTCCCTCACTTTTCGAGTGGGATTTCTTTTTAGCTCAGGATTTTTAACATCCTTTCGCTCAGAACAACCCTGCGCATTCAGCTCCATATAAGCTCTTTTCTCCTCATTCCACCTGGACATATCCTTTGCCTCTCTGTCCCTTTTTACACTTGCTTTTGCTTCAGCAAGTGCATTTGTGGTAACATCAATCTTTTTGCTACCATCTGGCAAGGGAATCTTTTTAGTCATTGCATCTTTTTCTGGTTCAATATACAGACCATCATATATTCCCTTCTTCTTCCACTCCTTGATTTTCTCCCCCTTTTTGGCATTATCTGGGGGTAGTTGATCAATGAAGAGAACAGTGGGAGGAGCAGTGCTAGTGGTGTTCGAGAGATGGGCCTTTATAGCCTTGATATCTGCTTGGGTGTTTCTAAACCTGGACTCCATTATGTTTCTCAGCTCTTGTACATGTATTGCATGTTGCTGATCAGCAGTTTGTCTTTGTTGTTGGAGCAGGGGTTGAAATAAACTCCATAACTCATTTGCAGTAGGTGCTTGTGGTGGAGCAGGTACTTGAGTTGGAATAGCAGTGGGTTGCACCTTTTGAACTTTCAACAACTGTTGCAGCATTTCTTTGATTTCTGCAACAGAGGTATCCAGTTTTTCAACTCTATCCGTCAATTCTAGGTACTTTAAACCATCACCCAATTTAATGGGATCATCTGATTTCCCACTAACAGTGGTTGACTCAGGAATTGTATTCCAAAAGTCATCCACTGATGCCCCTTTATCTTGGTACTGGGGACTTCTTCCCTCAACACTTGATAACCTTTTGATGGTAGCAGTGGTTAAAACAAACTTTTTGGTGGTTATCAGAGGTGCTATAGAAGGAATTGCCTCCAAGGAAGTCTTATTGATGTAACCACCGTCCAAATGCAAACCAGTGGGTTCAGCACTTGTAGTGGCTGCTTCACTTGGACTACCACCAAGAGTTACTTGTAACTCAAGGGGTGTAACCTCCTCAGGTCTTGTTGGAGGGTTAGCAATGATTGATACATCAGACCCAGACATTTGTTGAAGTATGTTCTCATTGATAGATGAGTGAGAAGGACTGGTTTGTGCTTAGTTCAAATCAATAGCATCCAATAATAATTTTGTAGGTGGGGGAATTGTGGAGGTGAGGTTGGGTGTAGAAAGAGAATTGGCCCCGGGCATTGGGCTGTGGATGATGGAAGCAAGTGATTCCAGAGCATCATATTGTGGTGTCCCTATTTGTACAACCTGTTCTTTTTGAGAAGAAGTAGGAGGAGTTTCAGGCATGGGTGGAGATATTTCTACCAACTACTGTGAGGAAGTAGCAGCAGTGGTTTCTTATGACTTTTGTGCTGTCACTGGCAGTTTCTCTGGTATCTCATCCTCCAGAGTTGCCTTTTTGTTAGGTTTGGGGGGCTTTTGAGATTTCTTTTGTTTCGGCCTTTTGGTGATTGTAGGTGTGGGTTGCAAAGCAGTTGTTTTGCTGCTATGATCACCTTGAGCAGTGGGCTCAGCAGCAGATACCTGAGGAGCAGTGGTAGCTGCTAAAGTCTGCTCAGGCACCTCTGCTTGTGTTTTGCAAGGTGTTGACATTCTTGTAAAAGTTTCAGCAGTTAAGCTGTTTATTTGAAAAGATGCACCTTGTTTTATTGCAGAAGCATCATCCTTACCAAATTTCATTTCAAAATAATAGCTTAGAAATCTTGGAAAAAGTAAGAATGGCTTTTTATCAACATTTTTAACTAAATCATTAAAGATTTCCTGGGAGTAATTTAAATTTTCATCTTGAAGAATAGCATATCCCAGGTTTTGAATCTTTAATGGTATCTCATTAAAAGAAGTGGTTTTGTTTGAAACACACATAAGCAAGGTATGGAATAAAAAACCGTGTTGTAGGTGGAAAATTACCTTTTTGTAAGGTATCCTTTTTTAATTTGTTCTGCATACCCTCTTTCATGGAAATCGGTTTTTAACTCATTTTTGGGAAAATAAGTTTTACCTTGCTGATCATTGAGTTCAAAGACTTGCGAGATGGATTGTGGTGTGATTTTGACAGGTTTACCCATGAGAGAAGAGTTAATAGCTATGACATCCTCGGCTTGTTTGTCAAGGGTGATATTCTTCCAAAACTCTCTTTGGGTGTCCAAGTAAATTGGAGCATCTGCTGTACACAAAGTTTTGTACTTTGATGCAGACATGATGTCAATGATGGAATCGAAAGCATCGGTGGTGCCTGGTTTTGTAAGAAGACCCAGATAATTGTGTGGTGATTTGTATGGGATTTCGATGGGTATAGCCTTTGGAGCGGCCTTTTTACGAGAGGATTTTGAAGTGGATGTTGCAGATGACTTCAATTTTGTCATTTTGGAGAAGACGATCGAAGAAGGTTGTGAAGAAATTTGAGGAAATGAGACGAAAACTGCTTTGAGAAAGTAATTTTTAATAATTCAATTCGACAGTAAAACCCTGTTTGGGGTTTTGAAGGGGGTTTTATAGAGAAAAAGTGAATGCTGACGTGGCAGCGGTTACAAAAGATCTGACCGCTATGTACTGTCCACGTGCCAACCCCTGATGAAGAAAAGGACAACTCTTTTTATGAGGACCACTGATGGAACAAGATCAGTGGTAGTAACAATGAGAACAGTGGATGCTTTTTACTATCAGTGGATAGCATATCAGTGGATAAAACACTGATTTTGAACAACAGTGCTTATCAAGGAAATGAGAGAGCAGGGGTTGACTTTCAGCAGTGGACAGACTTTTAAGTAGAACAGACTTTTGAACAAATCAGTGGTTATGACAGACTTTTAAGGATTTTTAATGAAAAATTCATTTTTAGCTATTTTTAAGGATGGATTTTTGATTTTCTGAAAACATTTTAATGCTTTATTCATAGAAAAACAGGATTTTGCCTGTTATTCCATGTTTAGCATGCCAATCCTAGAGATCAAGCTTTCAAAGGTGGATGTGTCTAATGCTTTGGTTAGCACATCTGCCAGCTGATCCTTAGTTGGAACATGATGCAGAGAAATCAAACTTTTTTCATAGCAATCCCTCACAAAGTGATGTCTGATGTCGATGTGCTTGGTGGTTGAGTGGGAAACTGGATTTTTGATGATATTTTCTGCTGCCTGACTATCCAACATGAGTGGTGTTTTTAAGGCAGTGATACCAAAATCCAGCAACTGATTTTGAAGCCAGAGCAGTTGGGCTTTACAGCTTGCAGCAGCTATATATTCTGCCTCAGCAGTGGATGTGGAAACAACTGCTTGCTTTTTGCTTTGCCAAGACACTAAGCAATTGCCTAGGAATTGGCACCCTCCTGAAGTTGACTTTCTTGTCTTGTCACATCCAACAAAGTCACTATCTGAGAAACCTGAATGCTCAATTTTACCATCAGCTGGATACCAGATACCAAGTGTGGGAGCACCTTTTAGGTATCTGAATATCCTTTTTACAGCAATAAGGTTTGACTTTCTAGGGGCTGATTGGGATCTAGCACAAACACATGTTGCAAACATGATGTCTGGCCTGTATGCAGTTAGGTACAATAAAGACCCAATCATGCTTCTATACAAAGTTTGATCAACCAATTCATCCTTCTCATCAGATATGACTACTTTATTGGTTGCAATGGGTGTACTGCATGACTTACAATCATCCATATCAAATTTCTTCAACAGTTCTTTGGCATATTTCGCTTGATGGATGAAAGTGCCATTTTGCAGTTTCCTTACTTGGAGACCAAGAAAGCACTGGAGTTCACCCATTGCACTCATTTCAAACTCAGCTGTCATGAGTTACCTAAATTCTTCACACATTTTATTACATGTGCTTCCAAAGATGATGTCATCCACATAAATTTGGACAATCATCAAATCATTTCCTCTCCATTTTAAAAACAGTGTTTTATCTATTCTACCTCTTGTGAAACCAATGGAAAGTAGAAAGGTGGAAAGAGTTTCATACCAGGCCCTTGGTGCTTGTTTCAGGCCATACAAAGCTTTATTCAGCTTGTAGACATGATTTGGATTAAATGGATCCTCAAAACCTGGAGGTTGACAAACATAAACCTCCTCTTGAATCTTACCATAGAGGAATGCACATTTGATATCCATTTGGTACACCTTGATGTTGTGGTTGACAGCAAAGGCCAGAAATAATCTGATAGCTTCAAGTATTGCTACAAGGGCAAATGTTTCATCATAGTCAATGCCCTCTTCTTGTCTGAAACCTTGAACCACAAGCCTGGCTTTATTCTTGACAACAATACCCTATTCATCAGTTTTATTTTTGAAGACCCATTTTGTGCCAATAGGACTTACACCCTCTGGCAATGGTACAAGCTCCCAAACTTGTTGTCTTCTTAACTGTTGGAGCTCCTCTTGCATGGCCTCTACCCAGCTGTTGTCTTTTAGTGCCTCTTGGTACTTGACTGGCTGATGGAGAGATAGAAAGCCAGCAAAAAGACAAATGTTTTGGGATTGACTTCTTGTGAGCACCCCTTCATTGATGTTGCCAATAATTTGGTCTGGTGGATGAGATTTCAAGAAGATAAGATCTCCTTGGTATGGAACAATGGCATTGAGTGGGGATGGCTGCAGATGTGAATCATCTGAGCTAACCACTGCTGGTGACTTTGATGATCCAACAGTGGCTTTAAAAGGTGGTCGAATAAGAGGTAATGGTGTGGACACATGCTGACCACTGTTTGAGGACTTTTATCAATAGTGTTTGATGATATGGAAGCAGGGGTTAAAGGGCAACTTTGGTCAACAACTGTTGAGGTAGCAGTGGTTGAGCTTTGACAGCTGTTTTGAACATCTGCTGCTCTACCTATTTTGATAGACCTTTGTTGAGGAATGATGATTTCATACCCATAGTCTGGTGTTGAATCCTCTAATGGACCTGCACTGTTAGTCTTGACAGCAGTATTTTCAAAAGTAAATTTATCAAGATCAAACAATTCTGCAGGGTTTGCTGGGATTTTCATTGATGAAAGTTCATTGAACTTTACATTCAAAGTCTCTTCCACTGTTTTGTTCCTTATGTTAAACACTTTGTAGGCCTTATCAGTGGTAGAGTATCCCAGATGATAACCATAATCAATTTTTGCTGCAAACTTAGAAATGGAATATTTTAAGTTTAAAATGAAGCATGGGACGCTAAAAACTTTGAAGTATGAAATCAATGGCTTTATTTTATAGAGCAGTTCATAGGCAGTCTTTTGATGCCTGGGGTTGATTAAAACTCTGTTTTGGACATAGCAAGCAGTGTTTACTGCCTCTGCCCAAAAAGTTAATGGCAAACCTGGATCAGCAAGCATGGTTCCGGCAGCCTCAATCAAGGTTCTGTTATTTCTTTCAACAACCCCATTTTGTTCTGGTGTTCTTGGAATACTGTATTTCCTCACAATTCCTTTTGACACACAGAAATGATCCAACTCCTTGTTCCTGAACTCTGTGCCATTGTCACTTCTGAAGATTTTTACTGGAACGTCAAACTGCTTTTCAACCTGTTTCACAAAGTCTTGCAGAATGCCTGCAGTCTCGTCTTTTGAGTGTAAAAAGTAAGTCCATGTAAACCTAGAAAAGTCATCAACAATAACCAAACAATATCTCTTTTTCTTAAGACTCATGACTTTAACTGGGCGAAACAAATCCATATGACGCATTTGCAAACATTTGGTTGTTTTGGACTCATCAATGGATTTGTAGGAGCTTTTATGTTGTTTTCCTTTTAGTCAGGAAACACAATGCTCAGGACAGGTGAACAGTTTTTGAGGTAAACCTCTTACTAAACCCTGTTTTGAAATGGCAGTGATTGTCTTGAGATTTGTGTGCCCCAATCTCCTGTGCCATAATTATGTCTCTTTGTTTGATGCAGCTGAGAACAGACAGGCATCAGTTCTGGGGCCCTCTTTTGACATATCCACCACATAAACATTGCCACTTCTTTGAGCAACAAGTTTGGTTTTTTCCAGTTTTTATTATTGCTTCAATCTTTTCAACCATTTCTGGTCCAACAATCCTACAACACTCCTTTGTGAAGAATGATCCATACCCCTTGTCACTCAGTTGTGAAACACTCAGGAGGTTAAATTTTAGATTGTCTATCAGATTGACATTTTCAAATTTTACATTACCAGACTGTACTGTACCAGACCCCAGAACATTCCCTTTACTATTATTACCAAAGGATATATCACCCCCTCCATAGATTTTGAAATCTTTGAATAGGGCTTTACATCCTGTCATGTGCCTGGAGCCTCCACTATCTACATACCAAAGGCTATCTAAGCATGCAGAAGCTCCCTGCACATGAAGTAAAAGGATTAGTTCATTAGGGTCTCCAAAGCCAATAAGGCTTTGGATGGGGTCTCAACAGTGTCTGGGATGAGTTCAGATGGATGGACAGTGGTTAGGTTTGGACAGTTTTAGGACTATTTTTCTCTAACCACTGTTGGGGTTCTTGACCAATCACCTGCTGATAACCAAAAGGATGCCTGTTCACTCTTGGTTTAGAGGGCCTTTTGTAGGTCTCATAAACATGTGGAATCCTTTGGTAAGATGATTGTCCCTTGCCTCTTCTAAATTGGTTGGCAGGGGGTGCATCAGTCACTTGAACATCTCTTTGGACAGATGTTTGATTTAGCTGTTTTGTAACAGTTGTTTGGACTGGTACAAACAGTGGTTGATTCTTGGTGAATTTGACAGATGATGTTGATGGACTCAAGGATGTTTTAGCAGTGTACTCATTCTTTTTTACATCAAAGTTTTTGAGATACACACATGCTTGAGTTTTGTGGTTTGTTTTACCACAGATGGTGCAGCTTTCAGCAGGTACAATGACATTTGTTTTGTTTAGATCATATGCTTTTAGAGGAAAACAGTCTTTTGTTAGATGATTTCTCTTTTCACAAAAATCACAAAACAGGTTTTTGATCTTTTCTCTTTTCTTCCTTTTTCTCAGATTCCTTAGCAACAGAGTTTTAAACCACTGTTGGGATATCTTTGATAGGAATGACCTTTGCTTTTGGAGCTGTGACACCATCAGTGGTTGTGAAATCCATGGGCTTGAAATTTTCAAGAATGTCACACTCATCAGACCATGTGGGTTTAAATTGATATTTCTCAATTTCCTCAAAAGTTGAGGACCACACAGATCTTTCCAAAGTGATTTTGTTACCAAGTTTGTCGGTTATTTTAACCTCTTGGCCATTCTTGTTGGTTGGTTTAATTTCAGATGAACCAGCTTGTTTTGCAGCAGTGTTTACAAGTTCATCATATTTTCTATATCCTACACCAAACTTGACATTGCTTTCAAGCTGTTTCTCAAGCATAACCTCATACCCTTTGCAAGATTCCACCCATCTTTCACAAGTGATCTGGGTGGATTCCAACTCCTTTTTATAAACTTGGTATTTTTCTACCATAGTTTGGAGTTGAGTCTTGGTTATGCTCTGCTCTTCTTTGAGACTGCTGATTTCTTTGTCCTTTTCAGCCAATTTGTATCTAAGTTCTTTTAACAACTTTTCAAATTTGACTTCATCAGTCAAGACTTTATCCCTAAGGTTTTCATTTACCTCTTTAATGCTAGCAAATGCAATAATACATTTGTCTGAACACAGTTTTTCAAGAACTTGAGGTGATACCATAGCATCAGCCATCATGGCACAATCTCATTGATGATCTCCTTCTTCATCAGCTCTAACTTCTTTCTCACCTGCTTGTTTCTCTTCCTCTTCTTCTTTGTCTTCTTTGGACCATGGGTTAGACAATGGTTCAATCAGGGTTTCTGAATTTTCTCCCAGCAGCAGTTCACCAGCAACTGCAGTAATCACTGCTTCAGCCACTTCATCCACTGTTTCAGCACTTAGTTATTCACCTTCAGTTTCTACCCCTTCTGGTATTGACTCTAGTACCATCAAACAGAATTCATCATTAAAAGTATCATTAGAAGCATAGAGTGCAAAATTTTCATCACCAAGCTCATCAGGCATGCTGCTCCAGTCAACAAAACCTTGGGTGAAAAAGCTTTGTTGATCTGGTTGTACCACTGTTGGAGCAGCTTGTTGAGGTGCAACAGGTTGCAGTTGTGCCTGAGGGACAGGGGCTTGAACATACTGAATTTGTGGAACAGTGGTTTGAACATAATGCACAGGCACAGGGGTTGCAGCATAGTGAGCAGTGTTAACATGGGGTGCAGGGGTATATTGGGTATAGTGCACAGTGCTTTGATGTTGTGGTCTAGGGTTTGAGCTGGGATGAGTTATTATTGGACTAGTGGTTTGACTCCTACATTCCCTAGCAAAATGACCAAGCCTATTGCACTTATAGCACTTAATTTTTGACTTATCCAAACCCACTTTTAAGTTCCCATGTAACCCTGGAAATTTTCTCCCTGTTCTTTTGTAGAATTTGCTTGTTCTTACACTAAGCAAAGCCAATTGATGCAAAATGTCCATCTCTTCTAAGCCAGTGGGATCAAAGTGTTGTAAATCATTGAGCTCAAAACACAAGTTATCTGACATCTGGTTTTCACAATTTGCAGTGAAGGCATAATTTGCAGAGTGAGAATCAGAGTTGTTAAAATTTCCACCAGCAGTTATATCAATAAAATGATCATAACTTTGATCCTTACTACTGCTACCAGATTCTTCCTGACCAAAAAGAACTGTGCTACCAAATGAATAATCATCAGTAACTTTGCCAGACTCTTGCAACTTCTTTTTCTGGTTTAACTCTCATTCATAGGTCAGGAGTTTACCATGAAGTTGGGTCAGGGTCAGATCGTTGAACTCAGCAGTATTTCTAGTAACAAATGCAATGGTATCCCATTTTTCTGGTAGTGATCTAAGAAACCTGTTATTTTGTGTAGAATTTGGAAATGTAACTTTAATAAGTCTTAGCTCACTAATGAGATAACTGAATCGTTCAAACTGCTGAGTCAATGATTCACCCTTGATGTGACAAAATGTTTCATACTGCTGATTCAGAATTTCCCTATTGTTTTCAATAACTTCTTCCATTTCCCCAAACTGTTCCTTCAATGCATCCCATAGCTCTTTGGCACTGTTACAGTGTAACAGTCCAGCATAGATCTCATTGGGTAATGCAGATGCTATGATGCTAAATGCTTTGGCATCGAGTTCGAACTTTTGGAAATCAGTTTCAGTATAGTTTTCAGGTTTTTTAGGTTTGAACTTCTTTGTATCCTCAGCACTTGGCACCATAGGAACATGGGGCCCAAAAACAACAGATCTCCAACATCCAGTGTTCTGTTGAGCAAGGATGTGACCCATCCTTCTCTGCCAGATGTTGTATTCATTACGTTTCAACATGGGTGGTTTGAAAAGAGAGCCAATGTTATTCTTATCATCTTGTGATTGTGACGTCATCCTGGTTGTTTTACAGACACTGATTAATCAACTTTGACCGTGATTAAACCTTGCTCTGTTTTTCAACAAAACGAACAAACTATTAGTATCAACGATTGTGAGCTGAACTATTTATGTCAAAATGATTGTTAAATCAAATTTGACTGTCCAAGCTCTGATACCAATTGTTAGGATCTGAGTTTGGTTTTGATTGTGTTTTATGTTTGAATTAAGATGAACAATGAAAGTGATGTGCAACGGAATATAAATGGAAACAAACTTTTCACAATCAAACAGGATAATTGTTTTCAGCACACATTTTCAATAATGAACCGAATGCTTAAATTTATTCTAAACACCGATTACACTTGCATGTATGTAACAAAACTCCCCCTCAGCCTGAGCTCACAATGATTTGTTCGTACAGGAAGAAAGATGGTGAAGAGCTAATAGAACAGTACAGGGTACTGTTCTATTTATAGGCACGGACAAACCATTGTGGCATCTTTGCTGACGTCACCATGAAAGTTTCATCTAACCTCCTAACAAACTCTAACCTCTGATCTATACAAGTACTGCTATGCTAACAACTGTTATTACAATACATTACATAAAGACAAACTAAACTACTGCTGAATCCTTCCACTGATGTGAACCTAGCAGCACTTGATATAACCCAACAGTGCTTGACTCAAGGCAGTAGATTGAACAGCAAGGCTTTAGTCTTCATCAGCCTTTGACTTGATCAGCAGTTGTAGGTCAGCAGTTGTATCGATCAGTAGATAGGAGGTCAGCAGATGTTGAAACCACTTTCAAGGGGAGAGACTTGTATACACAACATCTGCTTATTCTGGATCCACTGCTCTGATCCAGTTTTGGATTTAATTATCTATTCTTTTGATAGAGTTCAATCCTAACAGAAAATAAAACCTTTAGAGTAGAATTTCGGGGACGAAATTCCCTAAACAGGGGGAGACTGTGACACCCGGCTCTTTAGGCTGTACCGTACAAATGTAACACGTGTCATGAATAAATAAAAAGGCTGTATTTGACCGATATTGTTGTTTATATGTGATATTTGATGCGTTGGTAAATCCAAACATTGGTAAAAATTATGTTGGCAACGATAAAATAAACGCTTATCGCGTAACGATTAAAATGCGAAACGAACGTCGGTGACCGCCCGATCAGTGTTAAAATCCAAAAAAATAATCCGTTATGATTTGAATAGTAATTTTAACCATACCCGTGAGGAAAAATAAATTAAAACACTATGAAACTCTATTTTTCGAGTTTGAGCGCGTACCGAGCGATACTGCGCGTATTAGACAAAATGTTGTCAACCCAGCCAGTCAAGGCAACTGGTAATTATTTCAGTAATAATTTTGTGTGATTATTTTAATAGAACGATAAAATAATTTAAAACGCACTAAAGCGGGATTAAAACGCTAGATAAAATACCCGGTATCTAGTAAAATACCAGTTTTTAGTATAGATTATATATATGTATAAGTGTATATATACGATACATATATGTGTGTGTTGCAAATTGTGTGAGAGGTGGCGGCTTGTAAGCCCACCATTTCTTCCCTTAAGCCAAGTGTTGTGCATTGGAATTATAAGTAATGATTATTACCACTTTCACACTTCATTTTAAACCATTTACAAATCAAAACACTTCATACTTTCCCCCACAATTACAATCGGCCGAACACCCCTATACACCAACACATTTTCATTTTCCAACTTTAATCTTGAGGATTCAAATCCATTTCAAGAAGGTTTCAAGTCCATTTGAAGGTTTAAAGGTGTGTTTCAAGAAGATTCAAGCTAGCACAAGCTCCATATCTTGAAGGTATAAAAATCATTCTCTAAATTTGTTCTTGGTTCATAGTGATGTTGATGATGTTGATGATCTTGAAAACTTTCTCTTGATTCTTGAGATATTTCACAAAACATAAAACTAAAACAAATGGGTTTTGAACAAAATAAAAATGGAGGTGTATATGTGTGTGCATGTGGCCGTGTGTGTGTATACATGTGTGTGTATAAGGATTGAGTATTGATTTTTGATTGATATATGTTTGATTGATTCTTGGAAGTTAATGCATGAATGATTTGAAAAGGGTTTTTGTGATTTGAAATGAGATCTTGAATATGTGAAAAGTAAATTTTTGGATTCGTATGTGTATATGTATATGTATATGGTCATGTATATATGTATATACCTACATGCATGTGAATCTTTGATGATTATATGTGTTAGACATACAAGAATGTGTATGTCTTGTATTTATGTTAAAAGATTAAATGATGATCATATGAAGATGAAGATGTTATTGAATGTTTAAACATGAGCTAAATGCATGATAGATATAATTTAATTCATGCATGTTGATGATGATATGAATTGTATGCATTAGATGCTTGTACTTAAGCATGCATGTGAATGAATGGTCATGAAATGATGATTTATGTATGATATGATGAAAATAATTTTTAATTAGATTCTAAACATTAAAAATAGGAATATTTGGAGTGTTAAAATAGTATAAAACTTTGTCATAAAGTTTAGTAGCTTTGCGTGTTGAACTTAGTGCATAACACTACTAAAAAAGTGGTCATTTTGCTACAGAATTTTCCTACGCAAAAAAATGTGTCACAAATTCTAACATATTTACTACGCATTTCCTACATAAAGAAAGCCTTGACTTTTTTGGCCAATTTGTGACGCAATAGCGACAGAAAAACTAATTCTAAGTATTGCGTCGGAAATGCGTAGCAACTTGCTACGCACTTACGACGGATGCATTATATTTGTATTTGATTTATATTTAAATGTTTAATTATTGTCGTTATTAACTATTGCGTCGAAAATGCGTAGTAACTTGCTACGCATTTCCGCTGAAACTATTATTTATTTGTTGGAATTATATTTATATGTTGAATTCATTTAAATATTAATTGTTGCGTCAGAAATGCGTAGCAACTTGTTACGCATTTTTGACAAAACATTTATTATTATATTCGGATCATATTTAAATGTTTAACTAATATTATTATTAATTATTGCGTCTGAAATGTGTAGCAACTTGCGACGCATTTGTGACGAAACATTTATTATTATACTTAAATTATATTTTAATGTTTGATCAATTTTATTATTACTTACTGCGTAGGAAAAGCGTAGCAACTTGCTACGCATTTGTTACGGAAAATTTATTACTATATTTAAATATTTAACTAGTTTTATTATTACCATATTTTAAATATTTAAATTTGTACCGAATTGTTTTCGGTACCGGCTATTTGGCGTCTTCAATACCGGTACTTTCAGTTCGGTATGGTATCAATATTTTACTAAATTTTACTTTCAAATACCAGTGCCGATAAGGTACCATATAATACCATACTGAACATTTTCTGTATCGGTAGCCATATTAGCGATTTTCGATGCCGGTACGTTCGGTAGCAAGCTCATCTGTAATCATATATGTATTGAGCAGTATTAGAATAATATGTATTATTAAGTTTTACAGTCCGGTCTGGTTTTATACGATAGGAACTGTAACCAAACCGTTCCTAAAGTATTTGCTCCTCATTTGGCATTATAATATAATTGCCCGTACCTCTTCATGCCCTTATAACGCACAAGAGGACATGATTGGAGTGTTATCAAGCTTCTTCACGTCGAAATAGTGCCCTTACACATGGCACTATTTAAATGTATACTAAATATAAGATTTTAAAAAAATTATAAACATGAATTGAAAACATATTTAATTGTATAATAAATATAAGATTTTAAAAAAATACTTCGTCCATGTATATAGTATATAGAATACAATTTTTGAAATATATAGTTTAAAAAAATGTTTTATAAAATATATTGATAATTTATGTGTAACAATAATAAAACATATAGATTCCAATTTCAGCTAAAAAGAATGTGATGGAGGCATATGTTAAATAAATAACTTTCAAATATAAACATGTGAGCCAATCAAAATGCTTGGTTAGCCATCACATGGATCACAATCCTAGGGTGATCCATTGCTCACATCCTTTTAAATCAATGGATGAAAATACACTTCAACTTTAAAAAACACAAAATCTTTATACATAAACACATACACACAAAGACAAATCTTCTTTTCCCCTCCCATCTTTTTTCTCCCTGCTACTTATCCTCACACACAAATAAAATTGCCGTCAAAGTGAATGATGATGATTTGAGGTTTTTTTAGAAAAAAAAACTCAGTGTTGCCAAAGGTTTTAGAAGTCTGCCGTCCAAGAAGTCAAGTTCTCTTCCTCCACGTGTGATGTCCCCTTTGATGATGGGTGATTAATTATGATTAAATCAATTTTAATGCCTTCCTTATGAGGTTATACATGTTATTTAGATAATTTAATTATTTTGTTTTATAATAAACTGATGATTTTCTGAAGTTCAGATTATGATCGTTTGCATAGTTCAAATAAATGCTACCGGAAGTTCATATTTATAGCCGGGAAAACTTTTGTCGGTTTGTTTTCAAACATGAATGATTTTCTATTTCTATTCGGGGTTGTAAAGAAAATAACAATAACAAGAAACCATGGCCGGATAAACAGGGCTGAAGATGGTGGTGGCTGTGGGTGGGTTCCACAATGATGGTTGGCGGAGTTAAATGGGTGGGGCTGTGGTGGTTCCACCGAACAAGGGAGGATTACCTATCCTTGGAGCTGTTGACAGTAACTACACAAGTGGTTTGGGTTGGGGATGAAGATGATGTTAATATTTTTAATGATAAGGGTATTTTTGTAATTTTACACTCGGTTAACTGAGAAAACTAACCTCCATCCTCTTCAAAGACTATCCGAGTAACAACCGGTCAAACCATAGGGAGCAAGAGTGTAATTTTTGAAAGTTGAGGACTAAAGATGAAATTTTCACAAACCACAGGGACTATACGAGCATTTTACTCTTTAAAAAAAATTGTTTGTCGGAAATGCGTCACAACAAATACATGATTTTTTATGTTTTTTCGTAGGAAATGCGTCACAAAAAAATTAGTTTTTTATATTTTATTTTTTTATTTGTCAGAAATGTGTCACTAATAAAAAAATTATCAAAAATATTTATTATTGTATTATCATTATAAATAATATAAATATAAATGATAATTAAGAAAAGTGGTAGAAAATGGGTAGCAATTTCCGACGCCCATTTTTTGTCAGAAATGGGTAGAAAAATGCGTAGGAAATGCGTAAGAAACCAGTTTCCTACGAGAGGTTTTCCCACATCATGTATTTGTCACAAATGCGTGGGAAAGCCTGTTTTGTGATGTATTTCCTACGAAAATTGGTGTAAGAAATTTCAGATTTTCTAGTAGTGTAAAGTGTTGTAAAATACGTGAAATCGCATGATTATGTGACTTACATGAAAACTGCACTAATATGATTATAACCATCATTTTAATCAGTAAATAAAATGTATTATGTTAAAATATTAAGCCATTCTGAGTTGGGATGATTATAGTAACGTTTAACGCAAAACTATGCGGTAAAACGGTTAAAAATCGGCTTTTCGAACGATTTTTATGAAACTGATTTAGATCAGTAAGTAAACTGATATTTTTAGTTTAAAAATACATATTTTGACTAATTTTAAGTTTACTTGGTGGTTGGTTGGTTGGTCATACGTGACTTTCGACGCCCGAAAACGTTACCGAATCACTAAAATACGCGTTTTTCAATGAACACTAGTATGGGTTATTTTTGGATGAATCTTATGTGTTAAAATATGTTATGTGATGTAAACATGTGAATGTGATAATATGTTAAGTGTTAACTTGATAGTGGGAAATTTAGACTATGCTTGTATACTTGTGCGTTTTATGCGGTAGAAATGGTAAAATCGTGTTAAATGTGTAACTTATTTGTCGAGCATGAAATTAGATACATATAAGTTATTTTATATATGGATGCCTCAAAAATGACAACATTAATAAGTTATCGAGATTACGCGTGTTACGGTGTTAATTTATGTGTACGTTTATGTATATATATTACAACGCGCAAATCATAGATATATTACGTATAAACGTGTGTGTTAAGGGATTTACATGATAACGGTCACCAATAAAATCGTTCAAGTCGCAAAATCATACATATATATATATGGACTCATATATATATATTAACGTGCCAACATAATCAAAAACGATAACGTTTCAAGAAAATCTCAAAGTTATGTGATAATTCTAAGCAACAGAGAAACTTAGGATTTTTATGATATATTGATTTATAAATCATCCCTACATATAATTGGACGTGTAGAAATCAATCTGTGCGATTGCGCTATTTAAAATACGCACCCAAAGGTGAGTGTCACTAAACCCCTCTTTTACTGCTTTGTATATGCTTTGGGGGTAGAACACGCCAAAAGTGGTTTAATAATGTTTTTGGATTAAAACATACCTTTTAATATAAATTATATATTTTCGTTGAAAATATATGGAGTTTGATAAATCATACGTTTCGAGATAAAACGTTTTTGATGAATATATGTTTGGGGGAAAACAATGGTATGGTTGGAACGAATATTTCTTGGTCTCAAGAGAGTAAGTAACACCATAGGCTTACATTTCGGTGGGAATTTCAGGGGATTCGTACAACATCGTATTTTAAGTTTGTCATATTAATAGGATATATATATATTGTACGTGACGCAGACATCATTTATGGTCTCAACATGGACCCTGCGCCAATGTTGTCGTTTAATCGATTAAGTGATTGTACGCAATGAATTGTTGGTAGATCTATCGGGTTGACAACCCCGCCGTGACCGGTCGCCCCGTGTCATGTCAAACGACGAATTTAAATTCTGGTTATTGTCTAGCATTGATTATCCCTGCATGGTAAATATATAGTTCGTATTGTCTAGCTAACATACGAGTCTGAAAGTTGACGCTATGAATTTAATATACAAAACTTGGGAAAAAGCCTTAATGTCGGGTTTTTAAACTTACGACAGGTGACCCATGGATTTTATTAAGTAAATAAATGGACTTTCTAAAAATTATATGGATGTTTTTCAATAAACACATAATCAGAAAGTTTTTCCTTTGGATCAAATTGTTTAAATTTGAATATGTGAACTCACATTCCTTTGTGTTGACACTTGATTTTAAACGTGTTCTACAGGTACTTGAGTCCGACTTCGGGAATCATGGCGTATCTTGTGGTTGTTGATGCAAGTTTTGTCACTTAATATGTTGGACTAACTTCAAACTTTCTAGGACAAATGTAATAAGATCCATAAGGGTCAAAACAACTTACACTACTAGAAAATCTGAAATTTCTTACACCAATTTTCGTAGGAAATACATCACAAAACAGGCTTTCCCACGCATTTGTGACAAATACATGATGTGGGAAAACCTCTCATAGGAAACTGGTTTCTTACGCATTTCCTACGCATTTTTCTACCCATTTCTGACAAAAAATGGGCGTCGGAAATTGCTACCCATTTTCTACCACATTTCTTAATTATCATTTATATTTATATTATTTATAATGATAATACAATAATAAATATTTTTGATAATTTTTTTATTAGTGACACATTTCTGACAAATAAAAAAATAAAATATTAAAAACTAATTTTTTTTGTGACGCATTTCCTACGAAAAAACATAAAAAATCATGTATTTGTTGTGACGCATTTCCGACAAACAATTTTTTTTTAAAGAGTAAAATGCTCGTATAGTCCCTGTGGTTTGTCAAAATTTCACCTTTAGTCCTCAACTTTCAAAAATTACACTCTTGCTCCCTATGGTTTGACCGGTTGTTACTCGGATAGTCTTTGAAGAGGATGGAGGTTAGTTTTCTCAGTTAACCGAGTGTAAAATTACAAAAATACCCTTATCATTAAAAATATTAACATCATCTTCATCCCCAACCCAAACCACTTGTGTAGTTACTGTAAACAGCTCCAAGGATAGGTAATCCACCCTTGTTCGGTGGAACCACCACAGCCCCACCCAATTAACTCCGCCAACCATCATTGTGGAACCCACCCACAGGCACCACCATCTTCAGCCCTGTTTATCCGGCCATGGTTTCTTGTTATTGTTATTTTCTTTACAACCCCAAATAGAAATAGAAAATCATTCATGTTTGAAAACAAACCGACAAAAGTTTTCCCGGCTATAAATATGAACTTCCGGTAGCATTTATTTGAACTATGCAAACGATCATAATCTGAACTTCAGAAAATCATCAGTTTATTATAAAAAAAAAAAATTAAATTATCTAAATAACATGTATAACCTCATAAGGAAGGCATTAAAATTGATTTAATCATAATTAATCATCCATCATCAAAGGGGACATCACACGTGGAGGAAGAGAACTTGACTTCTTGGACGGCAGACTTCTAAAACCTTTGGCAACACTGAGTTTTTTTTTTCTAAAAAAACCTCAAATCATCATCATTCACTTTGACGGCAATTTTATTTGTGTGTGAGGATAAGTAGCAGGGAGAAAAAAGATGGGAGGGGAAAAGAAGATTTGTCTTTGTGTGTATGTGTTTATGTATAAAGATTTTGTGTTTTTTGAAGTTGAAGTGTATTTTCATCCATTGATTTAAAAGGATGTGAGCAATGGATCACCCTAGGATTGTGATCCATGTGATGGCTAACCAAGCATTTTGATTGGCTCACATGTTTATATTTGAAAGTTATTTATTTAACATATGCCTCCATCACATTCTTTTTAGCTGAAATTGGAATCTATATGTTTTATTATTGTTACACATAAATTATCAATATATTTTATAAAACATTTTTTTAAACTATATATTTCAAAAATTGTATTCTATATACTATATACATGGACGAAGTATTTTTTAAAATCTTATATTTATTATACAATTAAATATGTTTTCAATTCATGTTTATAATTTTTTTAAAATCTTATATTTAGTATACATTTAAATAGTGCCATGTGTAAGGGCACTATTTCGACGTGAAGAAGCTTGATAACACTCCAATCATGTCCTCTTGTGCGTTATAAGGGCATGAAGAGGTACGGGCAATTATATTATAATGCCAAATGAGGAGCAAATAAATTAGGAACGGTTTGGTTTACAGTTCCTATCGTATAAAACCAGACCGGACTGTAAGACTTAATAATACATATTATACTAATACTGCTCAATACATATATGATTACAGATGAGCTTGCTACCGAACGTACCGGCATCGAAAATCGCTAATATGGCTACCGATACAGAAAATGTTCAGTATGGTATTATATGGTACCTTATCGGCACTGGTATTTGAAAGTAAAATTTAGTAAAATATTGATACCATACCGAACTGAAAGTACCGGTATTGAAGACGCCAAATAGCGGGTACCGAAAACAATTCGGTACAAATTTAAATATTTAAAATATGGTAATAATAAAACTAGTTAAATATTTAAATATAGTAATAAATTTTCCGTAACAAATGCGTAGCAAGTTGCTACGCTTTTCCTACGCAGTAAGTAATAATAAAATTGATCAAACATTAAAATATAATTTAAGTATAATAATAAATGTTTCGTCACAAATGCGTCGCAAGTTGCTACACATTTCAGACGCAATAATTAATAATAATATTAGTTAAACATTTAAATATGATCCGAATATAATAATGAATGTTTTGTCAAAAATGCGTAACAAGTTGCTACGCATTTCTGACGCAACAATTAATATTTAAATGAATTCAACATATAAATATAATTCCAACAAATAAATAATAGTTTCATCGGAAATGTGTAGCAAGTTACTACGCATTTTCGACGCAATAGTTAATAACGACAATAATTAAACCTTTAAATATAAATCAAATACAAATATAATGCATCCGTCGTAAGTGCGTAGCAAGTTGCTACGCATTTCCGACGCAATACTTAGAATTAGTTTTTCTGTCGCTATTGCGTCACAAATTGGCCAAAAAAATCAAGGCTTTCTTTATGTAGGAAATGCGTAGTAAATATGTTAGAATTTGTGACACATTTTTTTGCGTAGGAAAATTCTGTAGCAAAATGACCACTTTTCTAGTAGTGTTAACTATGGTGTGGTTGTGACAACTTTAAGACTTTATGTTTTAAAATCTATGTTTTAATTAAGTTGAAATGTCCAACATTACGATGCATGGTTCAGCAAGGTATAAATGGGCACCAACATCCGTCACCATTACATTTTATATTCCGCTGCGATGTTTTTGGGGTGTGACAAGTGTTCATGCATATGTTGAATTTTGTGTAATTTAATCGTTCGTCACAAAGTATTTATGATGAAAGTTTTTCTTTCCTTGTTTGTGTTATAAAGTTTTTCTTTCATTCCGCTGCAATTATTCCTCTGTTTATCTCTTTCATCTTGCATTTCTTTTAAAAGCAACGCAAACAAGTAAACTCAGATCCTAACACGAGTCAAGTTCAAAAATAAAAAAAATAACCAAGTCATGTTCGAGTTAAATATGTCAAAATATAGCTACTAAATGTTAAAAGGATCAAAGTATCGGAATCCAATGAAACGGTTAAATAGGTCAAAATATAGCAAAAAAATATCAAACATGACAAATTTAGATATTTAAATAAAACTAGTCTTTAGGACCCGCGCTTTGCGGCGGGATTGTTAAACCGAACCAAAAGTAGAAGTAAAAACGTTGGACCATGCACACGCGTTGTAGCGTGTCAACTTGCATAAATTAGAGTGAAACGTTAAACATATAAAAGAATAACCAAGTCGACTTAGGACCCATACATTTCCATAGGGTCGTTAAACCGCAAAAAAAAAAAAAAAAAACGTAAAAACTTTGAACCACACATGCGCGTTGTAGTGTGTTAACTAACAAACTTTAGATTCAAACGTAAAACGTCAACTTTGAAAAAAATGAAAAGTATATGAGACCAAAGTTGAAAGTGAAAAAGTGTTTGAGTAAAAATGAAAAAGGTTTTGGGACAAAGGTGTAAAATACAAAAAACTATAAGTGTGAAAATTGTAAAAAAATGAATTGTAACTCTTACAAACAAACCAAAACTTGGTAAAGTAGGTTGAAATGAAATGTGCTTTTGCTAATTGTACTCAAAGAGTCAAAGGCTATGGTGACTTGTACAAAATTGAATAGTATATTCACCTCACAAAACCTTTTTGTGAATTAATATAGGGGAAATGGGCCATATAGTTGATCAATAATTCCAAGTGAAAGTGGTGGGTGAAATATGATGTCAAATATATCAAATGATCACATACCATGTTAGTTATACCATTCAACTAACTAATAAAAAAAGAAGCTTGATCAGTAAGATAATCAATTAAAGAGCGATTATAGAAATATGATGTCAAAGATATCAAAAGAAGCTTCAAAACCATAAAACTAATAACCTATTCATTTGGCTAGGAAAGATAGGAAGTGATCTTGACCATCCATTAAGTTAATCAAGGGCTAAGATTAAATCAGGGAGATTGAAAGTAAGAAAAGAGGCGCGTGACTTTTTTCAGGGGCATTCTAGTCAAGTAAGCCAATAGTTTCTCTCTCCTCCAATTCCCCCCCATTTTTTAAACGTTAATAACTCTTTCATACGACATTATTTTTTTATAAAAATTGCACCAAAAAAACGAGCGTTTTTTTATCTTTAAAACGAGTATACTATTGCTATATTTTCAAAAAAAAAAAATCAAAACCCAGTTGCGTAAAACGCAATAGAAAAACCCCCAGTTACGTAAAACGCAATGAAAAAAAAACCCTAAAAAATGACATTTTTCTAAAACGCAATGCACCAAAAACACAAAGAAATGACTTATTTGTAAAACGCAATGGCCAGAAAACACAAAGAAATGTTTTATTTCTAAAACGCAATAGCCTAAAAACTCAAAAGAAAATGTACTTTATAAAACGCAATGGACTAAAAACCCATAAAAATGTGTTTTACCTAACGTTTGTGTTTTACGGAAGCTCTTGAATGAATTGCGTTTTGCTGTTAAAGAGAACTATAGGGAATTTTGAATATGCAGAATGTGATTACGATCTCTCCATATTTGCAGACTCACCAAACTTTCCAGATACAAGAATACTAGGTTATGTTTTTAAGGTGATTTGAGATTTGAACCATGGCAACTTTGTCACCCAATTGTTTCTTCATCCAATCACAGTTATATCTTCATTCTTGCTCGTTACTGAATAGCCAGAAAGGACTGAAAACACATAAAAAGTGTTTTACCTAAAACGCAATGCACAAAAAACACAAAGAAATGTCTTATTTGTAAAACGCAATGGCCATAAATCACTTAAAAATGACTCATTCTAAAACGCAATGGACTGAAAACACTTCAAAAATGTGTTTTACCTAAAACGCAATGACTAAAAACACTTAAAAATATGTTTTTTCTAAAACGCAATAGCCAGAAAGGACTTAAAAATGACTCATTCTAAAACGCAATGGACCGAAAACACCTAAAAATGTGTTTTACCTAAAACGCAATGACTAAAAACACTTCAAAAATGTGTTTTACCTAAAAACGCAATGACTAAAAACACTTAAAAATATGTTTTTTTCTAAAACGCAATAGCCAGAAAGGACTGAAACTGTCTGGGAACTGTCTGGGACTGTGAAAACACTCTTATTTCTAAAACGCAATGGACATATAAAACTGTCTGGGAACTGTCTGGGACTGTGAACTGTCTGAATTGTCTACGAATTATTGTCTTCGAAATGAGCCAATTTCTGGAAAATTAATTTTTCTGATGCATTTTTATTACAGCAATTTAATCAGAAAAAAAAATTTCCGAGCTGACCCCAGCCAGGGGCTCTGCCCCTTGGACCCCGCCAGGGGCTGCCGCCCCTGGGACCCCGCTACCGGGGGCTGCCGCCCCCGGACCCCCGCCATGATCGTAAAACGCAATAAGTAAATCAAAAACCCAGATCGTAAAAATGAAATTAAAGAATTTCTTACATGGATCGAAGTGGTTTCTTCAACAATTGATGAATTTTGAATGATTGAAACACTTATCAACGCTTGAATCGAACGAATCGAGTGATTATCTCCAAAATCACCGGAAAAAACGAGATTTTTTTATGAAATTAAACTGGGTTTTCTTCAAAAAAAGCTGAAGAACACGTTGATCGGGTTCTGAATCATTGATTTGTGATGAAAATCGCACTATAATGTAGTGATTATTGAGATAGAAAGTGAAGAAATAGTTGAAGATGGTGGGTTTTGAAAATGATGGGTTTTTGAATTTACTGGGTTTTGAAAAAGGAAGAAGAAGGAGTTGGATTGACTAAAATACCCTTTCCCTTTATTTTAAAATTTGCCACATGTCATAATTCTATGGCTTCCTATCCTTCCTAGTGAAACTTAACTTCCTATTTGATCTTTACCCTTATTATTATTATTATTATTATTATTATTATTATTATTATTATTATTATTATTATTATTATTATTATTATTATTATTATTATTATTATTATATAGATAGAGATTGATATAATTTATTTATGTCTCAAAGCCACATGTTTGGGGCTTGGTGGTTATATATAGTGTCGAGACATGCTATCTTTATCTGCCATTTCATATCAGTTGCTAAATCAACCAACTATTGATGGAGGTCCATACCAACTTAACGACTTTAATAATATAGCTAAACATTCGACTAAAAAGGTATAGGATAGTTGTTAAAAATAACAATCAAAACTCCAAACAAATTAATATAATTTCTACATTACAATTTATAGCTAATTCAATCACCTAACAATAAACTTTAAATGATTAATCAGTTCATTAAATTACATTGAAGAAACACTTTCTTGTAACAAGCACATTTTCATAAATAAAACACAAAACTACACCCACAACAATCAAAGTTCTTCAAACGTATAGGTAACTAAGAATATGAATACCAATAAATAGGTAACTCATAATATGAATACCAATAAACTAACATTATACGTTTAAGAAATAGGTTCAATATATAGCCATTTTTTTAAACAAAAGGTGTTTGAATTCTTTTAAACAAAAGGTGTCTGAATTCTTTTAAACAAATTGTTCATAGTTTGTTAATCATAATACTAGTTGTTGGAAAACCGACCTATCTGTTACCGGTTCTTAATGTTCTCCGTGTTTTTCTTCATCATTTTCTCGTTTAGTTATGAAAGTCATTCTCATTTGCTAGTCACTTCTCTTTACTTACATGGAAACGGAGCAACCTATCTTCCGGATAATGTGTCTGTGCCAGCAATCATAGCGTTCGGAGACTCCTTACTGGATCCTGGGAACAATAACCATCTCATGACTCTGACCAAAGCTAACTTTCCCCCTTACGGAAAGGATTTCGTGGGCGGAAAACCTACCGGAAGATTCACCAATGGGAAAACACTAGGCGATTTTTTGGGTAACTATTCTTTCGCTTGCTTTCTTTTTGTTCATGTGATTACTTTGACGTTCATAAACGTAGAATAGAAGATAAGTTTTGTGTTTTGCAGATTATGCAAAACCTTATATTAAAATGAATACAAGGAGGTTATTTATACCTTTCCAACCGGTAGGTTTTTACACCTGTAACGGTTGGGCATAAAGCAATACTGCCATTCGAACCATTGTGTCCTAATACCGGTCTTAACTTATGTCTAGATCTTAGTTATACACAATTAGTGTCACACATAATAGAACATAACATATGTATACACTAAACATTGAATTATCTTCTTAATGCAAACAACAAGAAGTCTCCCTATGTATATGTTGACGTACCCTTAAGGGTTCAAAGAAATTGATACAAGTGAGACTCAAATCTGAGATAAGCCGGTAGCAATTCTCAAGCGTTAGAATGTTAAACAAAAACTGATACTTGTAATGTTTACTTAGAAATTAATTTGATTGACTTACTTGACATAATAGTGAAAGCACTCACTATTTCATCATATTTACCTTTTCATGAAGGCATTTTTTTTAAACTTACTACCTTTTCGAATGTTAATTTTCTATGTTTTTTTAAATAAAAAAAACATGCACATGCATCCTAAACTTTTTGCCAAAATAATATGCGGAAACTCTCTAATGAAAAACACATATTTAACTGATATAAACTAGGTGGGTAAAGATCAAATAGGAAGTTAATTTTCACTAGGAAGGATAGGAAGCCATAGGATTATGACATGTGGCAAATTTTAAAATAAAGAGAAAGGGTATTTTAGTCAATCCAACTCCTTCTTCTTCCTTTTTCAAAACCCAGTAAATTCAAAAACCCATCATTTTCAAAACCCACCATCTTCAACTATTTCTTCACTTTCTATCTCAATAATCACTACATTATAGTGCGATTTTCATCACAAATCAATGATTCAGAACCCGATCAACGTGTTCTTCAGCTTTTTTTGAAGAAAACCCAGTTTAATTTCATAAAAAAATCTCGTTTTTTCCGGTGATTTTGGAGATAATCACTCGATTCGTTCGATTCAAGCGTTGATAAGTGTTTCAATCATTCAAAATTCATCAATTGTTGAAGAAACCACTTCGATCCATGTAAGAAATTCTTTAATTTCATTTTTACGATCTGGGTTTTTGATTTACTTATTGCGTTTTACGATCATGGCGGGGGTCCGGGGGCGGCAGCCCCCGGTAGCGGGGTCCCAGGGGCGGCAGCCCCTGGCGGGGTCCAAGGGGCAGAGCCCCTGGCTGGGGTTGAAATAAGTGAGTTTCAGAAACAGTTTAGAAATAAGAGAGTTTTATGTGGTTTCTGGCTATTGCGTTTTAGAAAAAACACATTTTTAAGTGTTTTTAGTCATTGTGTTTTAGGTAAAACACATTTTTTAGGTGTTTTCAGTCCATTGCGTTTTAGAATGAGTCATTTTTAAGTGTTTTCTGGCCATTGCGTTTTACATATAAGACATTTCTTTGTGTTTTTGGTGCATTGCGTTTTAGGTAAAACACTTTTTTATGTGTTTTCAGTCCATTGCGTTTTAGAAAACAGACATTTTAAGTGTATTCTGCCCATTGCGTTTTACAAATAAGTCATTTTTTTGTGTTTTTGGTGCATTGCGTTTTAGGTAAAACACATTTTTATGTGTTTTCTGGCCATTGCGTTTTACAAAAAAGTCATTTCTTTGTGTTTTTTGTGCATTGCGTTTTAGAAAAATGTCATTTTTTAGGGTTTTTTTTTCATTGCGTTTTACGATACTGGGGTTTTTTCTATTGCGTTTTACGCAACTGGGTTTTAAATTTTTTTTTTTCAAAATATAGCAATAGTATACTCGTTTTAAAGATAAAAAAACGCTCGTTTTTTTGGTGCAATTTTTATAAAAAAATAATGTCGTATGAAAGAGTTATTAACGTTTAAAAAATGGGGGGGAATTGGAGGAGAGAGAAACTATTGGCTTGGATTGACTAGATTGCCCCTGAAAAAAGTCACGCGCCTCTTTTTTTACTTTCAATTTCCCTGATTTAATCTTAGCCCTTGATTAAGTAAATGGATGGTCAAGATCACTTCCTAGCCTTCCTAGCCAAATAAACTTCCTATTATATCTCCACCCTATAAACTATCTAACATCACTTCCGATAACACAAAAATATATAGTACCTAATTAAAAACGAAATCTAATTCCAAAACTCCCTATGCAAATTTGGTTATGAGAGAAACATTTAAGCTTTTCTCTGTTGTAGAACTACTAGGACGTTATCACACACATTTCACATGATTATCTTGATATAGCTCAAGGAGTTTCCTTAAGCAACAGAGAATTATTTATATAGAACACGCAAAATAGGCTCTAATATTGAGATGTCTTCCAAAAGTAGTATTTCCAACCACTAGCGTGTTGATGCAGATTTTGTGTCCGATGCTTGTCGAATAGATTAGTTTTATTTTACGCTGAATTTGTAATAGTTAGTGAAACGGTCTATCGAACGTGTATAGACCCGCTCGTTTGAAGTGGTCAAACGAGAGGGTTATTCGGTTGACCGTGTGTGTTTGCAAGACAAGGGGTGTGACTATAAATAGAAAACCCTTGCCATTTGCAACACGAGGAGATTTTAGGAGGTTTGAGACCTCACCAGGGAGAGATCACCACTTGGTCTCTCCCCGGATGTGTACTTCTTTGGTATTAGTTCGGTTATCATGTAATCGGGCCGATTTGTAATGTTTTACTACCGGATTAATACAAAGTTGTTTGTTTATCATCTCTAATCTCTCCCGTCTTGAACCGATCTCACACGAATCATGGTTTCGGTCACGAAACTCGGTCCTACAATTGGTATCAGAGCCATGGTGCCAGATTTAGTAAATCTAATCGTTTACTAAGTCACATGTGCTCTAGATCTGTGATTTTAGTGATTTTTGTTCAAGAAGAAAAGTTGGGTGAAAATGAGAAAAACTCAGATCTGGACCCGAATTTTCAGATCTGTGCTGAAACAAGTGTTGGGTTTTATGTTTTTAACCTAAATATTCAAGTTATCATCATCAAAAATTGTATACAAAGTGTTTTCGTCAAATCTGCAAAATTGAACAGAGGCTGTGTTCTTGATGTTCTTGGCGGCTGCTTAAAGAAACTAGGGTTTCTTCATACCCCGAAAGATGAAAAGGGTGCTCGAAAGATGATACTTTGGGTCGAAGGATCCAGATCTGGATCGAAAGATACCAGATATTTGTGGGAACCCTCAACAACTTCGAAAGATGATCCTCGAAGGATATCTTTCGACTTCATACCCCGAAAGATGAAAAAGGTGCTCGAAAGATGATACTTTGGGTCGAAGGATCCAGATCTGGATCGAAAGATACCAGATATTTGTGGGAACCCTCAACAATTTCGAAAGATGATCCTCGAAGGATCAGATGGGTATATATACCCATGTAAGGTCGGGTTTTTCGCAATGGATACTTGAATCGAGCTTCAATGTCGAAATTTGTACGGGTTCGGGAGCACGCGGGATGATGCGGCATGATGAAAACAAAAGATGATGATATTTTGAAAATTGTGGGGTAGTCACGGTTACCGATGCAAATGTCAAAAATGGTGACGCGACTTTTATGGGCCAAAAACAAGAACGGTATGTTCACTTCCGCACGTCAATATTTATGATTGTTATCGGTTATTCGTAAATGTTCGAAAGCATTTTGTTTATTGTCATATTCTCGCATTTGAAAACGAACGTATGAACCTAGAATGTCAATACCGGTCCTAACGAGTTCACAAAGTCTTTGGAGGGATACAAGTCGGATCCTACGGGGTACTAGGCGAAATTTCTTTATCAACTAGAATATGCAACGAAGAAATCTTTTTTGTTTATTGTCATATTCTCGCATTTGGTAACGAATGAATGAACCTAGAATGTCAATACCGGTCCTAACGAGTTCACAAAGTCTTTGGAGGGATACAAGTCGGATCCTACGGGGTACTAGGGGACGTTCTTATTCAACTAGAATATGCAAAGAAGAAAGTCGTTTTCGTGATTTTTCGGAACCGAGAACATTCAATGAAGATTGACGACAGTTCCGCTTAGTGGAGGGAATTGGTGAACATTTGACGACAGTTTCTTTGAAGTGGAGAGAATCTGTTAAGGTTTAGAGATTTTACCAAAGAAATGGGGGGATAAAAAATTTTCAAATGTTGAATTTCTTCGGTAAATTTCTAAACGCAATCACAGGTGGTAGAGTTTGTGATTTTCTGGTGATACAAACGGTTCGGCGTGGAATGTTTTGCACATACACATATTTGAGGATTTTAATTAATTCTCCAGCCAGCGTGAAGGGTTTTGCACGGAAAAATACAGGTTTCTAAAGTCTACAGTAGTTACAAAAGCGTTGTTCACTGAAGACCTGGGGAATCTTTATGAAAGCTGATAGTTCAAGACTGAAGACCTGCAGGATTCGGTTTTGGGTTTGATGTTTCTTTGGGATTTTACAGGGATCTGGGGGTAACTCAATTCGTTGAGTTTGCAAACGATGTACTTGGTCTAGCTGACTTCCTGAGTACTGATGCTGAAGATCCGTAGTGCATTACGTGGTCAACTTCACAAAGGCGAGACAATGAGATCTGGATGTAGTTCAACTAAGCACGCTGGTTGAGCTTGCAAGGGATACACTTGGTCTAGCTGACTTTCCTGAGTGTTGATGCTGAAGATTAAAGTGCATTACTTGCTCGATTCCACAAAGACGGTTTACAGAAGACAGTTCACCAGAAATCTCTATCAATGTAGTATGCTTGTATGAAATAGAGTTCTTATGACAAGATCAAGACTTGACGCAGTTCTTAAAGATTGGAACCCTTATCAAATGCCGGTTGGAGTATTGGAAGATCAGCGGAAGATCGGTCAATTGAGGAAATTGCACAACACCCAACACGGATACGCGTACTTTAAGGGGGAAATATTTTACAAGGAGCGTCAAGATACTAGTTACCTGGATCATCGGTCAAGGGGGAATTTGTTAACACAGAGAAGATGAATACTTGACTGAAGATCGATTGCAGTTGCATTTTCAGCATTCGACAGCAACGGACAAGGGGGAATTTGTTGATGCAGATTTTGTGTCCGATGCTTGTCGAGTAGATTAGTTTTATTTTACGCTGAATTTGTAATAGTTAGTGAAACGGTCTATCGAACGTGTATAGACCCGCTCGTTTGAAGTGGTCAAACGAGAGGGTTATTCGGTTGACCGTGTGTGTTTGCAAGACAAGGGGTGTGACTATAAATAGAAAACCCTTGCCATTTGCAACACGAGGAGATTTTAGGAGGTTTGAGACCTCACCAGGGAGAGATCACCACTTGGTCTCTCCCCGGATGTGTACTTCTTTGGTATTAGTTCGGTTATCATGTAATCGGGCCGATTTGTAATGTTTTACTACCGGATTAATACAAAGTTGTTTGTTTATCATCTCTAATCTCTCCCGTCTTGAACCGATCTCACACGAATCACGGTTTCGGTCACGAAACTCGGTCCTACATAGCGTCTGGGTTACAAAAAATCAACATTATAAAAAACATATACTTAAATAACAATAACATAAGTAAAATTCAAAGATATACGTTGATACACTGAGAAGGGTAGCAATCAGATATGCAAAAGGAAGGGTATATCTTTGTTATTTCTTTTTAACAAATAGTGCTATACTACACACTTAGTTATTTCGTTTTAACAAAAATATAAATAACAAATTTTTCATGTATAAAATTCTAATCAAAAGGCCGGTATAAAATACTTAATGTCAAAAGAACACAATAATCTATATCTATACTATCATATAAAAGATTTGATAGTAATCATTTAACACATTGCTTAGTTATAGAAAATTTAAAAAGTTTAAACATTTTGATCCATTACTTGGCACACATGTTTTGGTATCTTTAAGGTTTTTTTTTTCGTGTTTTTGAAAGTTATTCATGCCACCCATTACATGACCCGACCTGAGTTGGTTTTGGTTATGAATTCAAACCGAACCAAATCGTACCCTGTAGTATATTCAATGACGGAAATTATTTATCATACACAACTTTAATCTTTTTGGCACCATAGAGCATTCACATCTCATCCTCCATTTTCAATCTCATTTTAAATTTAGGAGGAAATGAAAAAAAAATTACACATATAACACCTCAGCTTCCCATCCCCATACCATCCATATCCGTCTTATTTTTAAGAGAAATAAACTAATCACCTAAATTTGTTTCTAGTATTTATCCTTCGTATCATTTTCTTATGGTTTCACGTGAGTGAAAGAAAAAGAATAATATTAAGAAGAAGAAAAACTATTATTTAATTGAATATGGATAAATTTAGATAATTGAGTGTAATTGGTTCTTAAAAACTAAGAAAGAAATTTCAAATAATTATGATATTACTTATCCTAAGTAAGTTTTTTACTTGTATTGTTATGAAACATATAATAACGCCATCGATTTAATGTTCAAGGCATAATGGAACAGTTTTGATGAAAAATTGTTTACCGGATAACCACCAATACTCATTATAAAAGTTTTATCATGACGCGATAAGACGGTACCGATAATAGCAAATGTGATAAGGTGTCCATTTCCACGAACATTGCTAGACTTTAAGGACACGCATATTTAAGTCTAAATGCACATAATTAAATAAATAACTAGTTATTAAGTTGTACGAATTAACTCGTAATTTTATCGGATGTCACAACCAACGGTCCATCACCTCAGTCTCGGTAGGTGTGAGGGGTGGATATAACGATCTAAGCAAAGTATGTTGCGGATCACCTATAAGAATCCTTTTGACCCATAAATCTTTCGTTGACCACAAAATTATAGTTGAAATATAATTCAATCCTTGTATTAAGTATTAGGGTTGTTCAAGATATATTATATTGTTATGGTTTAAATTAAATTATAGGGAACCTAGACGAGACTTATACTATACACTATATGATACGATATATTATATTGTTATGGTATATATTATATTGTTATCGTTTAAATTAAATTATTATACCACGTCTAGTGCGGTTCAAATGCTATAAACGTTTAAATATCATAGGTGTGGTTTAGGTCCAGTGTAAGCCAATAGGCATATGCAATACCTATAGGGAACCTATACGAGACTTATACTATACACTATACGATACTATATGATGCAATACGACACTATAGGATATCATACAACACCCGCATAATCCTATAGATGTAGTATAGGTCCCTTATAGGTCTATAGGTGTGGTTTATGTCCCGTATAGGCTTATATATGTGGTTGAGGTCCCGTATAGGCCTATAGGTGTGATTTATTTCCCGTATAGGCCTATAGGTGTGGTTTAGGTCCCGTATAAGCCTATAGGCATATACAAGACCTATAAGAAACCTATACGAGACTTATACTACACTATAGGATACGATATTATACTATAAAATATGATATAACACCCGTATAGGCCTATAGGTGTAGTATAGGTCTCGTATAGTACTATATGTGTGGCTTAGGTCCCGTATAGGTCTATAGGCATATACACGACCTATAGGGAACCTATACGAGACTTATAATATACACTATAGGATACGATACGATGTAATACGATACGATACTATAGGATACCATACAACACCTGTATAAGCCTATAGATGTAGTATAGGTCCCTTATAGGACTATAGGTGTGGTTTAGGTCTCGTATAGGCCTATAGGTGTGGTTGAGGTCTACTATAGGCCTATAGGTTTGGTTTATATCCCATGTAGGCCTATAGGAGCGGTTTAGGTCCCGTATAAGCCTATAGGCATATACAAGACCTATAGGAAACCTATACGGGAGTTATACTACACTATATGATGCAATACGATACCATACTATAGGATACTATAGAACACCCGTATACGCCTATAGGCATATACAAGACCTATTTGAGACTTTTACGAGGTTTATACGATACTTATATTATACGATACGATACTTAAAAATGTTTTTTTTAAATGCACCCTTTATATACGTTGTGTATTGGCTTATACGTGGCGTATATAAAAGGGTTAAAAAGATAATTTTACCACAGGTTTGGGGTTAAAAATAAAAACTACCCATTATATACGATGCGTATAGACCTATACGCAGCGTATATAAAGGGTCAAAAATACAATGTTACCCCTGTTTTTGGCTGCGTATAGCCCCCAATTCATGGGTAAAATGGTCTTTTTTACTATACGCTGCCTATAGCCCTGTATGTGGCGTATATATGTGGAAAATTGGGTAAAAAAAACATTTTACCCTTGGGTTGGAGACTATAGGGAGCCCAAACCAGGGGTAAAATTGTCTTTTTGACCCTTTATATACACTGCATATAGACCTATACGCAACGTATATAAAGGTTTTTTAGAAACATTTATACATTAGTGATGGTTTTAGTAAAGTTTTATAAAAAAAAATTCTATTTTAAATAAATAAAAAATTAAGTACTTCTTTTAAGCTTTTTTATACAACATTAATCATTTTTATACCATAAATATCGTATCGTATCTTATAGGTGTACTATAAGTCACGTATTGACATCGTATAAGCCTATAAGTGTGATATCGTATCTTATAGGTGTAGTAGTATAGGTCACGTATTGACCTCGTATAAGCCTATAAGTGTGATATCTTATCGTATAGCGTAGTATATGTCCCGTATAGCTCCCTTATAGGCATATACAAGACCTATATGGGAGTTATACGAGACTTATACTACACTATACGATACGATACCATATTATACTATACTATACGATATGATGTAACACCCGTATAGGCCTATCGGGTGTAGTATAGGCTCGTATAGTACTATAGGTGTGGTTTAGGTCCCATGTAGGCCTATAGGCATATACAATACCTATAGGGAACCTATGCGAGACTTATACTATACACTATACGATACGATGCAATACGATACGATTCTATAGGATACCATACAACACCCGCATAAGCCTATAGATGTAGTATAGGTCCCTTATAGGCCTATAGGTGTGGTTTAGGTCCCGTATAGGCCTATATGTATGGTTGAGGTCCCGTATAGGCCTATAGGTGTGTCCCGTATAGGGCTATAGGTGTGGTTTAGGTCCCGTATAAGCCTATAGGCATATACAAGACCTATAGGAAACCAATACGAGACTTATACTACACTATACGATACGATACGATACGATACTATACTATAAGATACAATATAACACCCGTATAGGCCTATAGGTGTAGTATAGATTTCGTATAGTACTATAGGTGTGGCTTAGGTCCCGTATAGGCCTATAGGCATATACAAGACCTATAGGGAACCTATACGAGACTTATATTATACACTATACGATACGATACGATACGATACTATATGATACCATACAACACCCGAACCACACCGAGACTTGGTATAATAATTTAATTTAAAAGGAATATAATTGAAACGGTATAATATATTCGAACCGTACCCGGATATTTCAAAATAGGTAACGGTTTTAATTTAAATGGTATAGTATGGAAACGGTATAATATATTTGAACCGTACAAAAGTATTTAAAAATAATTAACGGTATGATATTTAAATATTCACAGCATTCGAACCGCACTAGACATTGTATAATAATTTAATTTAAACGATAACAATATAATATAATCGAATCGTATATACGTTTTCCAAAAAAAAAGTTAACGATATATAATATTAATGGTATAACATTAACGGTTATATATTTTAAGCGTTTTAACGTTGGAACCGGTTGAGAAAATAACCAAAAAACCAAAAAAAATCTCACCAAACCCTACCACAAATACATCAAAATAACCAAAAAAATTCTTATGGGTTATATGCGCTGCGTATAGCTATATACGCAACGTATATAAACCCTGGTTGTCTGTGCCAATGATTGCTAGGTAGGCTCTGAATTCCATGCAGCTTATACGCTTCGTATAGCTCTATATGATGTGTATAGCTCTATACGTAGTGTAAGTAAAGGTAGGGTTTGGTGAGAAAATAGCCATGTTGGTGTGCAAATAGGTAGACCCATTTCGGATACGGATTTTCGGATATTTCGGATTCGGTTTTGGATCTGGATTTTTTTGAATACTCCCGTTTAGTATATATGAAATTATTTGAATTCATTTAATTTTATCTTCTTATCCCTTAACTTGCATCTTAATTCATAGCCTAACGTTATTTTTTATATTTATTTTAATTTGCAAATCCAACAACAGGAAAATCTAAGTTGAGAACCCTACATTTAGGTTATGTTCCCGAGCCTCATTTAACAGGGGGAGGGAAAAGAGATGAAAATATGAAAAACCATGTTCCCGAGTTTCATTTAACAGGGGGGGGGGGAAGGGAAGAAAATATGACCATATATTCATCCTCCCAAATTGGAGAGATTATGAGAGAAAATTTTCCTTCCCCTCCCCCTGTTAAATGAGACTCGTGAACATTAGTAAGTGATCCCCATGATATGTGTACGTTTTAAATATAGTATATAAAACATATTAAACCAATGATTACAAATAAGTAAAATGCTGCAACGTACAGATGCTAAGAATGTTAGAACTATTAAACTTTATTATGTTTTATATGTGTTTAATAGAACATATAAGTAGATATGATATGTATGATATGCACTCGGGTATTAGATAACAAGCGTATGTAATTTCCGGTATGATAAGCGGGTGAAAATTTCGAATAACTGCCGGAGGCAGTTACCCTCCAAAATTCAACCGCCAAAACATTATGTATTTATTCATGATTGCCGGCAACATGGTCGGATATCAAGACATTCAAGTTCTACAAGAATTGTCCATTATTCTTTGTTTCGATACTCATTGTTTTCATTCATCATTCTGCACTATGCAAATCCAATTCGGATCATTCACAAACAATAACCCAAACCCAACTCATGAATCCGCTGCCAATGTGAATTCTGATCCCCAACATAGTGGTATCAGAGCATCATTGGGGAAGAAAAAGACGGAAATCAAATCTACTTCCACTTTATTGCCATGCCAACACTGCATAGATGAGATGAACGACAAGAACAAGCGAATTCCTCGAGAGAAAACTTGTTATTACTGTCATCAACCGGGGCACCAGATTTATTCATGTTAGAATAAGGAAACTGGCGAGGCAACCCAATTGATCCGACAAGCGGTGACTACGGGAATACAGAAACAAGAAGAAGGAGTCTGTGATCATCAGGAGATGATTGTTGTCGGTACCGAAGGAGGGCTATGGAGCGATATTTGGTACGTTAGTTCTGTATTTACACACCACATTTCCGGAAATCTAAACGTGTTTAAACGCATTAAACATATTGTTGGGGTTGATACACGGTCTGGGGGAAACAACTTCTTGTTCACTCGAGGGGTTGGATCAGTTCAAATTAAAACATGCAATGAAACAATGAGAATACAAAGCGTTTTTTATTCTCCGGAGTTAGACCGGAACGTTTTAAGCATGGATCAATGGACATTGCAAGGCTACACCGTCAATAAGGCCGGTGATACTTGCAGAATTTATCCTATGTTTTCAACTCCGGTGATTAACTTCGTGAATGAAGTAAGTGGTCTCACAAGGGAAGAAGAAATTGGGTTAACTGAAAAACAGGGCATACTCGATGTGAGTGTTTATGATGATGAATTTAAGGAACGGTATTTGAACTCCTATTTTGAAGAATTAAATCTGTCTTCGCAAGAGACGGATTGGAGTTTAATGATCGTTAAAGCAATGGAATTCCATGAATTTGCCGACTGCAAGGATTTTCTGGATTTAATCGATGATAGAGAGTTTGTTTTTAAGTACAAACACACCTTGGAGTCTAAATTCGAGGAGATGGTGATATGGTTTCTGATCGATTATATGGGAATATCCTCAAGACCAATCCCTCCTTTTGCTCCAAACAAGAGAAGAATAGACTTGTTAAGTCTGTATATATTGGTGGCAAGAGACGGTGGCTACCGGGAAGTCACATCAGAGAACCTATGGCCTGCAATAGCAAAAGATCTAGGATTCGATTACCAAGACGGAGATTACATGAGGGTTATCTATACCATGTATCTCGATATCCTAGAGTATTACTACAAGTTTAAAATTGTTCAAGGGAAAGTGCATGACAAGGAGATTGTGATTGAGGAAGAAGGGTCCTCTCATGGCTGCCATAGAAGACGGAAAAGTGCAAGTGATTTTCAACAGGAACCTGCTGCATCGGCTCAATTTACATTCTTTGCCGGAAACGATGAAGATGACTAGAATCAACTGAAGAAGAGGAAACGTTTCAACTTCAATCACGCGAGATGGGCTGTCGAAGAAGCCAACCGGAGTGTCATGGAGCAAGCTCGGAAACATAACTAAAGTTTAAGGGGGGTTATGTTAGAACTATTAAACTTTATTATGTTTTATATATATTTGAGAAAAATGCCCGGATAGTCCCTATGGTTTCGCATTTTTCACCTATAGTCCCCAAGTTTCTAAAATTACCTGAATAGTCCCCAACTTTTTATTTTTTGTTCCCGGATAGTCCCTGGGTCTAACTTCAATTTGTTTTCTCCGTTAAATGGTTGTGAAATGACCAATTTACCCTTTCCTTTAAAAGGCCAAACCACAGGGACTATCCGGGCATCTTCTACATTTTTACAGAAAAACCCCACCACCACACTTCATCTTCAATCTCCACCCACCATCACCCTCCTCCACCCTCCACCATAGTCCCCAACTTTCTAAACACCTGACCTCATGATGAAACTAGTAGTTAAACAACAAGGGCAAAATCGTCACAATATGAATTCTCAAAAACACCTTTTGAAATCTGCGAGTTCACCTCCGTCCCCATTGTTAGGCCTCTGCTTCCCCTGATAATATAGTGAGCCTTTCACTCATCTAGAGAGAGAGTAATTCATCACTTCTAGAGAGAGAAACCGAGATATTATCTTCTCTCTCTCTCTCTCTCTATCTTACTTCAATTACAGTTATTAATCAATCAAGCATTCATAACATCAACGGTTAATCAGTAATGGCAAGCAATTACTTCGGTGTTTTCATCTTAGATCCATGGCTACAGAATCAGTTTACACAAGTCGAGCTTAGAAGCTTGAAATCGCATGTAAGTAGCTACGATTCGTTGATTTTCTTTATGTTAATCGGTGATAATATTGCAAATTCGTGTTCAATTTAATAGAACATATAAGTAGATATGATATGTATGATATGCACTCGGGTATTAGATGATAAGCGTATGTAATTTCCGGTATGATAAGCGGGTGAAAATTTCGAATAACTGCCGGAGGCAGTTACCCGCCAAAATTCAACCGCCAAAACATTATGTATTTATTCATGATTGCCGGCAGCATGGTCGGATATCAAGACATTCAAGTTCTGCAAGAATTGTCCATTATTCTTTGTTTCTATATTCAATGTTTTCATTCATCATTCTACACTATGCAAATCCAATTCGGATCACTCACTAACAATAACCCAAACCCAACTCATGAATCCGCTGCAAATGTTACTTCTGATCCCCAACAAAGAAGTTAGTATAAGAAGGATATTCATGAGGTTTGAAATGCAACATGATTTAAAGAGTTAACATGATGTATTCAAACGGATCTAAGTCATATAACACATGCATTGTCGTGCTTAATATTAATTTCAACTCACAGAATGCAATATTTGATTTCAAATTCTAAGCCAAGGGGTTCGGAGTGAAGGAGTATCTTCCAGCATATCTAGACCCTTCAATAAAAGACAGTGATCTTCTAACTGGTGTAAGTTTTGCTTCTGGTGGCTCAGGATATGACCCCCTAACATCCACACTCGCGGTAAGATACACATCTTTTGGTTATATACATTCCTTCATAACCGTTTTCTATATATCCTATAAAGAAGCATATGTTTTAAATTATTTGTTAAATTTTTTTGACCCATCCTTAGGTTGTTATACCACTGTCTGTTCAATTGGAGATGTTCAAAAAATACATTTCGAAGCTGAAGATTAAAGTTGGGGAAGAACATGCAAAACACATAATTGCAAACAGTGTATATTTCATTTCAGCTGGCAGTAACGATTTTCTAACAAATTACTATATCTATCCCATCAGAAGATTAAAATATGATGTCCTCGGGTATGGTAAAATGCTGGTAAAGTTGGCCATGGACTATATTCAGGTAACAAATCCATATTATACTTTATGATCGATTGATCGGTAAATGTGTTGTGGCATTCTAACCCGTGATTAATGCTTCAGAAAATGATTCTAACAGACCTGTACATACTACAATAAGAGTAAATAAGTGGTATAAGGTTACTAGGATGAATACACAAACAAACAAACAAAAAAGTGGGATTTTACCCAGTACGTTTTTTTTTGTTTGGTTGTGTATTCATCTTTGTAACCTTATACAGAGATGAATAGACACTTAAATTTATGGATAAATTAACTGAAAATCTGATCTTAACTGAGATCACTTACATGTGTTTACAAATTGATTTGCTGAAGGAGATACATAAACTAGGAGCAAGAAGGATCGTTGTCTTTAGTACGCCTCCACTTGGTTGTATCCCGATCGAGAGAACGATAGCAGGAGGAGTACATAGAAAATGTGTGAACAAGTACAATAAAGCTGCACAATTATTCAACAGCATGCTCAAACAGGAGATCTTGTTTCTTTCAGGCAGTCTACCTGAGACAAGGGTTGCCATGGCGGATCTCTACAATCCTCTAATAAGCATCATTGAAAACCCTCACCAATACGGTATTAACTCATTGCATTATATCCTTTAATTATGGAACACAAAATTTCTAATACATGTTATATCATTTTTTATGATTAAAACCACCAACTGCATTGTTTTATAGTTTTCGTCTAACAAAATAATATATAATCTCAGAATTTTATAGTTGTCATTATTAAATTTTTGGGATTTATAGGTTTAGAAACATATATGATCTCTACAACTCATTGTTTTATAGTTATCTTCTAACAAAATAATGGTTTAGAGACGTGGGAAGGACTTGACTTTTATAATGCAGGGTTAGCCGGCGCTTTTCAGAAAAAAAAAATCACGGCCTTAACTTTGATTATTTTTGTATTTCTCCTTGGTTTCTTGAGTTTGCTGGTGTGGCAAGCTAGCCAACTCGGATAACGCTAACAAGGGGATTTCCCCATTGACCAACAAATTCGAGCCAATAGTAACTCTATTAAGTCTGCATCGAAAAGAAGTCCGGAGGGAGTTCACTCCTTTGATTAACATACTCGAGCCAAGTTTGCTTGCCATCTCAGGGGACTTTTTAAATCTTTGTCAGGATCTGCATGAGTTTGTTATCATGCTGCCTATTTATACATCTTTCGAAAAATAGCTAGAAGTACTTACCACATCTCTAAACTGCCAACAAATCCAAAAAATTCTACTTTAATATTTCCAGAGAGTCATATAATATTCACACAAATTTTTTATATCTGTTTCTTGGCACCAATTAATTAACAGTTTCCAAATATTATGCAATTTAGTTGGCATGTTTTTCACATTCACAATCAATACGTTGTTCTTTATTTTCACGTTCACAATCAATAAGTTGTTCTTTGTTTTGCTGTTTACTTAGGCTTGGAAGTTACGGATAGAGGCTGTTGTGGAATCGGAATCATAGAAATGAGTTTTTCGTGTAACAAACTCAGCAAGCTGTGTCGAGACGACTCAAAATTTCTTTTCTGGGATAGTCTTCACCCAACAGAGAAAGGATGTGACATCTTTATAAATCTTATTCTACCGAACTTGTTGAAAAGTTTGTTCTAATAAAATATTATTATTGTTTGAACACATACAGTGTTAAAAATATGTAATATTAGATAGATTATATAATTAGTCATATACAATGTTTAGTTCAGATGTAACAAATTCGGCAAAATAGAACTCAAACATAATGTAGAATATAAAGAGACTTGTAATTTAGAGGAACTTTGTGTGTGCCATTCACAGTATCGATGATACAATATATACCCAAAGTGGCTTAACTAACAAGCCTATAATGTAGTCATTGATGGAGCATTCCTAAAATACAAAAGGAAATACAATATTATGTGAAAATGATAATAAAGATAATATATACTCTAATAGCCCCCCGCAGTTGGAGCGGGTGGGGATCTGACACTCAAACTGGATCTGAAATTTTGAAACAATTGGCGCGAGAGGCCTTTGGTAAAGATATCGGCGTACTGGAATAACGACGGAACGTGAAGAACCCGGACATGTCCCATACGAACCTTCTCGCGAACAAAGTGAATATCTATCTCAACATGTTTAGTTCGTTGATGTTGAACTGGTTTTCAGTCAGATGCACTGCCGAGACATTATCACAATAGACTATGGTTGCCTTTGTAACCGGAACATGCAACTCATACAATAAATTTCTTATCCAACTGGTCTCAGCGACAGCATTTGCGACACCCTTGTACTCAGCTTCAGCACTGGACCGAGATACGGTGGGTTGCCGTTTGGATGACCACGAAATCAAGTTATTTCCTAGGTATACACAGTAGCCTGACGTGTATCTGCATGAGTCCGGGCACCCTCCCTAGTCCACGTCTGAATAAGCCGTGAGAGATAGACTGGAGGATGAATGTAACTGAAGACCGTAGTCAAGCGTGCCCTGAATGTATCGGAGGATGCGTTTCATAAACGCAAAGTGTGGCTCACGTGGAGCATGCATAAACAAACATACATGTTGTACCGCATACGTGATGTCTGGCCGGGTGAACGTTAGATATTGCAGTGCCCCGGCGAGGCTACGGTAAAGAGTTCCATCTGAAAGAAGATCACCATCTGTAGCACTTAGTTTGGAGGTTGTATCAACTGGAGTGGAACATGGTTTGCACATTGACATGGATGCTCTTTGTAAAATCTCTTTTACATATTGTGCTTGTGAGAGAAAAAGACCTTGTGTGTTGTGGGCTGCGTTAATACCCAAGAAATAGTGTAAGCTACCAAGGTCTGTCATGGCGAAATCTCGTGAGAGTGTGCCGATGATGGTTTGCAAGAACTTCTTATCCGATGCCGTGATTATGATGTCGTCCACATAAAGTAGAAGATAAGCAGTATGATGCGTGCCTCGACACATGAAGATGGATGAATCACATGTACTGCTTTTGAAACCTTTCGAAATAATAAATGTTGAGAACCAATTGTACCATGCCCGTGGGGCTTGTTTCAACTCGTATAGAGACTTTTTGAGTTTACATACCATATTCGGGTAGTGTTGATCCACAAATCCAGGAGGCTGGTACATGTAAACTGTTTCCTTTAAATCACCATGCAAAAAATCATTTTTAACGTCGAGTTGGTGGAATGGCCACTTTTGTGAAACCGCAAGGGATAGCACTGTGCGAATGGTAGCCGGTTTTACTAGCGGACTAAACGTTTCATGGCAATCAACCCCAACAGTTTGAGATTTCCCATTCACCACTAGTCTTGCTTTTTATGTTTCCAAAGATCCATCGGATTTAAACTTGTGACGAAATAGCCACATGCATCGTATAATCGGGCTATCCATGGGTCGCGGAACCAATTCCCAAGTACCATTCACTAAATTCGTTTTGCATGGCGCTTAACCAATTAGGATCTGAAATGGCTTTAAGATAAGTGGCAGGGACATGAGAGATATGAGCGGAAGTAGTGGTGTGAAGGCTTAGTCTTTGTTTGGGAACGGTGATTCCGGATTTTAATCTAGTGGTCATTGGGTGTGTGTTTTCTGTTGTAGTGTGGTGTGTCGGAAGAGTACCGGAGGTTAGAGATGGTATGGATTTATGTTGGATAGGAGATTGTTGGACCATGTGTGGGCTAGAGGGAGTGGGTGAGGTTGTGTCCGTGAAAAGGTGGGTAGGGGAAGAAGATTGTTGGGCCATGGGTGGTTGAGGGATTGGTAGTGGCTTAGAGATTTGGGTCGTAGGTGGTGGGGCAAATGATGTGAACGGACTGGATTGTTGGGCCATGGGTAGAGAGGTAGTAAATGAACCAGGATTTGGTTGAGCAGTGGAGGTCGCGAACCATTGTGATGCAACCGTGGATAAGTTTTCATCGTCAAGAAAGTTATAAGCGGGTTGAGGGATCAAAGTGTGATACGGGAAGTTCTCTTCATCAAATGTGACATGGCGAGATATGATTATTTTGCCCTTGGTCGGGTCAAGACAACGGTACCCGCGATGGCTCGGGGGGGGGGGGGTAACCAAGGAAAACACACCGAATGGAGCGAGGATGCAATTTATGAGGTTGTGTGTCGGATGTGTTAGGATAGCAAGTGCAGCCAAATACCCTCAAATGATCATATGTAGGTTCACATTTGTAGAGGGCATAGGTTGGTGTTTTGAATCCCAAACGTTTCACGGGTAGGATGTTGTGAAGGTAGGCGCTCGTGTGAAGGGCTTCGACCCAAAATTTGGGTGGAAAGGTGAGCATGGAAAAAAGAGCACGAATGATGTCATTAAGACGACGAATCATCCGTTCGGCTTTACCGTTTTGAGAAGATGTATGAGGGCATGAAAAATGGAAAGGTAAGCCGTTGTTCTCACCAAATTGTTGAAACTGTTTATTTTCAAACTCACCACCATGATCACATTGAAAAGTTTTAGTGGTGCAATTAAATTGAGTGTGAATTAAACGATGAAATTTAACAAACGTAGAAAATGTTTCGGACTTGAATTTTAATGGATAAACCCATACAAACTGAGTAAAATTGTCGATCAAGACCATATAATATTTATAACATGTGTTACTCAGTGTTGTCCATAAGTCACAATGTATTATATCAAATGGAGCATATGTAATAGATTTGGAATCATAAAATGGAAGTCTTTTGCTATTAGAAATTTGGCACGAATGACAAAGAGATGAATCTTTTATCTTATTACATGGAATTTTAAAGGTACGAAACAAAGCATCAAAAGCCGGAACACCGGGGTGGCCTAGACGGTTATGCCATCTAGGTTCATTATTTGTGGAAAGTAAGATGGAACGATCTGGCAGCAAAGTGTTAAAAGCATAAAGATCCTCGGGGCTGTCATGGAGTGAAATGAGCTGTCCCGTCTTGAGGTCCTTCACAGAAAAACCAAAAGGGTCAAAATCAACGGAGACAAGGTTATCACGGGTGAATTGGCGGACCGATAAAAGATTCTTTATTATGGATGGGGAGTAGTGAATGTTTTGTAAAAGATAGGTTTTGTTAGGTGTTTGATGAAAACCATTTCTGGTTCCTAGTATCGGTAAGCGTTGGCCATTACCCACGAATATAGTATTAACATGTGATAATGGTAAAGGGGAACATATTTTATGTTTTTCATGAGTTATATGAGAGGACGCATCTGTATCCATGTACCATTGCGGATCAGTAGCATTGAGATGAACATTAGTTAGAGCTTCACCGAGTTCGGTGGGGCTTATAGCATTCACAGAACCTCCTTGATAAGTCAGATGTGCAGCTCCGGACTGTGGGCCTGCTGGCGGCCCATTGTTGTGCCACTATGGAGTGCAATGTGGGCTTTGCGGTCCGTTGTTTGACCAATTATTTTGCTGGGTTGGGCCGTTCCATAGAGGCTGAGTTTGCGTGCTGGGTCATTGAAATTGTGGGCTGGGAACCGATGGATATGGGCATGGTGGCGGGCTCCAGTAGTTGGAGCGTTGATTTGAATAGGCAGGAGGTTGAGGCCACTATTGAGAGTGGTGACCTCTTCCACCTTGATTGGGATTTTCATTTCATCCTCGACCGTTCCGTCCTCGACCACTTCCACGGTATGAATTCTGATTTGAACGCCCGTCTGCATACCGATTTTGATAGTCATGTGAGGTTTGAGATCCAGTGGGATGATTTCCGGGAGTGAGAAGGACGGTGTTTGATGACGGTTGACGCGCTATTTGGCGTTGGTAATCTAAGTGGAGCATACCGATAGCGATGTCCCATGACGGCGAAGAATTGGTTATGAGAGAGGACGTGATGTCATATTCCGGGGGTAAACCCCCCACGAGTTGAGTGACAAGACGGGGTTCATCGACTGTGCGTCCCACATCTTTTAGTTGTTCAGCAATGTTCTACAACTTCTGGTGGTAATCTTCTAAAGAGGAGTATGCGACCAATTGGAGGCTATTGAACTCGGATTCTAAGGCGGCTGCACGTGCCCCTTTGTTATTGAGAAAGATGTCATGAACTTTGAGCCATGCTTCACTTGCAGTTACCTCGGTGTCTAGAATATGAACTAGAAGATCATTCGATAAGGTGCCGTAAATCCATTGGAGCACTATCGAATCGATCTTGGCCCATGACTCGTAAGTCGGGTCTGTCTTCTCGGGTGGGTCGGTACCGTCGATGTGTTGAAGAACTTCATAACCTTTGCAGTGAAGAGTAAAGAGTTTCATCCATGACGAGTATGTGACTTTAGTACCGTCAAGAACACGCACCTTGTTTTGTATGTTCGTTACGGAGTACACCGGGTGGAGAAGTTTGGCGGCGGCTGGGGCATCTTCTTTAAGAGTAGTAGACGAATCTTTGTCTTCCATGAGTGTTGTTGATTGATTGAAAAAAATAGAAAAAAATGGCTGCTAGGGTTCTTCACGGTATCAGCTCTGATACCATAAAGAGACTTGTAATTTAGAGGAACTTTGTGTGTGTCATTCACAGTATCGATGATACAATATATACCCAAAGTGGCTTAACTAACAAGCCTATAATGTAGCCACTGATGGAGCATTCCTAAAATACAAAAGGAAATACAATATTATGTGATAATGATAATAAAGATAATATATACTCTAATAGAATATTTGTTGGCAACTTGGAAAATTTGCAACTTTAACCATTAGTGCATGATCGTATATGAATAAACGCAGATATTGATTGTGTTGGTTTACGCACCGTATCCTTAACTTTCAAGTGGTATCAGAGCTCGGATAGCTCTGGATGTAATCGTGTTGTGTTTATACATTTCGGACAAATTTTCATCGTTTTCAGATCAGTTTTATTATATAAACTCGGCTGAAAATCATGTAATCATGCATCATAGTGTGTCGAGAATCAAATCTTATTTGCAAAGGCAATAAATCAAAGTTGCAGAATCAAAATAGAGGATATGAGTTGTTGCTGTTAGTAAGATACACGAAGATCATGTTTATAGAAATACAAGATAAACAAAGTATATTGATGTGTTATTGTGGAAAAAGAAATTGAAGTAGTACATCAGCGCAGTGGCGGATCCAAGAACTTTTTTCACTGGGTTCCTTTTGGTAGATTCTTGTTGATACATATTATGTGGATTCGGCTCGGATCGGTTTGACTCGGCTATGAAGTGAGGGCCGTAGTCAAGACATCCTCCTATCTTGACTCGGTATCCGATCCACTTTGTATCGAACGATGTAAATGCAACTGCGTGTGTGTAGTTTGCATATTAGACTAGTTTATAGTGTTAAGTGTTTGTTTGTTTATTTGTTTTTGGCCCAACATGTCCAAGCCCAACATGAAGCCAGAAGCCCTTGGCCCAAGCCCAACATGTTTGGCGAAATCCCTGTTTGTCCAAACATGAATATGACGAAATCCCTTTGGTGGTGAAAACACATGGGACGAAATCACCTTGTGTGTGACGAAATCCCTTGGATTTCATCCAATACTTTGATTTCGTTGATGGGATTTCGTGGGCCTCTTGTTTTCGTCATGTCTTCACTATATAAGCACAGACATCAGACAGAAACATGACAAAATTCTGAATAGATTTCAGAGCGAACACTGTAAACACACACACACACTGAGAGTTTATGAGAGCATCTTGTAAACATTGATTTGTAACCGTTTCATACGCATTAATACAATGGAGTGTTAATCGTTGAATCTTTGTGTCTTACGTGTTCGTAACTTGGTATAACTTACCCGTTTGGATTCCGCACTTTCGGGTTTGTCGGAAAACATGAAATAGAGGTTACTCGATCCTTTGGGTTGACCTACAATTGGTATCAGAGCATTGGCTCGATTCCTTGTTTAAACCAAGTTGTTTTCTTGTGATTTTAAAGTTTTCGAAGTGTTTTTCTTGTATTTTGGAGTTTAAAGAGGTTTGCATTTTCTGAAAAATAGCTTTTGAACCTTGAAAATCAGTATGTTTTGCTTCTTGTTTTAGTGGAAACCTTGTTATATTACATGCTTGTATGTTATTGTTGGTTTTTATTGAAAGTTTTAGCAAAAATTATTGTTTGAAAATTTATCGGTCACCTGAAAACTCATCAAGTTCATAATATCTTCAAGGTGTTCTTGTTGGTTCTTCATAAGTTTCTGTGTTTGATCTTCATACTCTAAATTTATTTGTGTTATGAATTGTTGATTGATTATAAAAACAATTGTTTGAAAATTGTGTTAGATTATAAAAACAATTGTTTGAAAATTGTGTCATTCAAATGATGGTGTTTGTTGAAAAATAGTCTGATAAGAGTAAGGTGAAGTTTGAAAATTGGACATCTTTGGTAGGTTTGTGTCAAGTTTAGATAAGATCTAATTTTTGTTGAAAAATATCTTCCTCTTTTGTCAACGAAATCACTTTATGCTTGGACGAAATCAGACTTGTCTAACTTGTTTTGAAATCACTTTATTATATTGAAATCACTTTTTATCAGACTTGTCTAACTTGTTACGAAATCACTTTATTATATTGAAATCACGTGTGTCTGGACGAAATCAACCATTTTCTTCAAACATCCAGTCAACGAAATCACATTGGTCAACAATATCAAGCTGGACGAAAACACCCATCAATCTGGAAGAAATCCATCAAGCATATCCAGACGAAATCACTTGTGTTGATCCAGACAAAATCACTTGCATATTCTGATGAAAACCAATTGATTTCGTCTAACAATTTCAGCAACGAAAACACTCATTTTCGTCACTCAGTTCATCAACGAAATCATCTTATTCTAGACGAAATCACATCCAATTTCGTCATCACACATCAGCAACGAAATCAGAAGTGTCAGTCAACCATCAGCGACGAAATCAGAAGTGTCAATCAAACATTTCAGCGATGAAATCAGAAGTCTCAATCAAGCACTTCAGCGACGAAAACCCTTTGCTTTCGTCACATATCTTTTCATATTATTAACATAAGTTTTTTTAAACATTCTTAACTGTTTGATTTGTGTGATTTAGGTATTCGTCATTAAATATTCGAAATGAATCCGGATTGGTAGGGTACTCCATCTAATACGGAAAGTAAGTATAGGAGCACGGGATTATCTCCTTCATGGGCCGAACCTCCTGCACAATCGTCGTCACCTCAAATTTCGTCAACTCAGTGGGCGTTTGTTTCAAATCAAAATCAAAGTATTCAAGGTATACTTTTAAGTGAAAATGAAACAGGAAGCAATAATCGTCCACCGAAGCTAATGCACATGAATGAATATCCTGCATGGGAAGACAGATTTCATACGTATATTCTTGGGCAAAACACGGAGTTATGGTTACGATTCATTACAGACTTCGATCAAGCACTTGATGTTGCCGCTTCAACAGCCGCATCTTGTGCAGATCTTTCTCCAGATGAGAAGAAGATTTATGATTTAGAAAAGAAGGCTTTTGCTATTCTAACTCAAGCTTTAAACAAAGAAATCTATCATCAGTTTGTAAGCTTCAAGACAACAAAGCGCTTATGGGACGCGTTGAAGACGAGAGGTGAAGGAAACGAAGCGTCACGCAAGTTACGACATGACTTACTCAAGAAAGAGTTTGATGGTTTCACTTGTATGGAAAGATAACCTTTAAGAGATTTGACTAGTCGATTTTATCACTTGTTGACTGAGTTGAATCATTATGGGGTAGTAACAACTCCTGTAGAGGTTGTCACAGAGTTGGCCGATGCGCTGCCATTTCAATGGAAGGGTTTCTTGGAAATTTTGAAGTACAATGGCACATTAGCTACAACATCAATTCATGATTTCGTTCAGATATTGGAGAATAAAGATCAGGAAGAAACTCTAAAGGCGAAAAAGGTTCCAGTACAACAAAATCCTGATAAGTATTATGGAACTTCTAGCACTTCTGCAAAACTTGCTCAACATGCTCCACTTCAAACGGCGTTTGTCACAAGCACAGATTTGTATGGCAATTAGATACAGGTTCCTGTTAAGCCAGCTCCAACCACAAACTTGTATAGAAATCTACTACAACCAGCTCCACAACAGCCAAGCCAACGATCTATCGTAGCAACTGATATGTTCGGAAATTCATTACCTATTCGATCTACCGGAGCAACAGATCTGTATGGAAATCCACTTCCACCTTCCTCAAAACCAACGGTTGTTGCACCAACCACAGATTTGTACGGCAATCCACTACCTATGCAACAACAAGCCTGTTATGGTAGCACGTCGTCAGCTGGTCAGCCATCTAATACAGTACGACTGGACACATCAAGTTTCTCCAAAGTTAGCGTTGAAGTAGCTAAGGATCACATTGAGATACTGAACACATTGGTGAGCACGTATTGTGGGTTGATAGCAGGTCAGATCGGGAACATCAATCTGACTCAAGAAGATTACCAGCAGATAGATAAAGAGGAGATGGATATGATGGACATCAAGTGGGCTTTCGCTAGTGCTGTTAGGCGGGCTAAGGACTTCATGGAACGGACGGGCAGAACCAGCTTGGAAAGCAAGAAAGAGACCAAGTATGGGTTTGATAAGCAGTCTGTTAAGTGCTTTAATTGTGGTGAACGTGGCCATTTCAAGCGTGAATGCACAAAGCCAGCTTAGCATGGGAACCAGTATCCTTTCAGAGGTCAAGGCAACCTGGCAAATCAGAATCAAGCCAGAAATGACGATCGCACCTTGGTTCCTGCAAACAATCAAGCAGGACCATCGAACACTAATCAAGCTCTTGTGGTGCAAATAGATGAAGGTTGCGACTGGTTAATGCAATTAGGCATTGGTGATCAAGGAGGAGCAGTTTGTTTTGCTGAAACTGCTAAGGATTTGAAGCACGCCAGTAGTGGAGAATCTTTCGCCAGTGGTGGTGAATCTTCAGATGAAGAGAGTTCTAGTGATTCAAGGAGTTCAGATGAGGAAATCTCAACCTCAGACGAAGATTATTCTGATGATGTATCTAGTGGGAGAATCGATGCAGATATCGATGAATTGTTAGGAGAAGCTGCAGCAAGGAATGATAGAAGATCTATTCTGGTGGATCAAGCTGCTTATTCTTCTTCTTCTCTTCATTCAGCCTTTATGGCTAATGGTGGCAGTTCATCAAGCCAGGTATGTGTCGATGAACCAACTATCGTTATTTGTGATAATTGTGCTAGCTTAAGTGATAATGTGCTGATTTAGATGCTAATATGTCTGAGTTGCAAGGCAAACATGATGCTTTAAATGCTGAATTGTCTGACTTGCAAAACAAACTTGTTTCTTTGAATGCTAAGATGTCTGATTTGCAAAGCAAACATGAGGCTTTGCAAACCAAGTATGATGTGATATTTATCCACAACCAAAAGTTAATCGTGGATCTTGCCAAATGCACAGAAGCCAACATGTTTTATACAAACCATGAAAACGAGTATAAAACAATGATTGAAAATTTAAGAGAAAACAAATCCGAGCTAACGAAAATGGTTTCAAGAAAACAAACAACCATTAACTGTTACATCAATAGGTTCGAGATAATGCAAAAAGAGATGGCTTGTGTAAAAACTGAAAGTGAGGCGATCAATCTTAAGCTAAATAGTTATTTGAGCTCTAGTTATGTGTTGGATCACATCATTGATGTTCAAAAGAAAAAAAGGGATTTCACGTGCATTGGATATAAAAAATGTCCACCTCCTGTGAAACATAATTATGATGCCATGCCTGATGAAGAAGATAGAATTTACTTTGAGCCATCTGTTTCTTTAAACATTGAGGAGTTTACAACGGGACTTGGATACAAACCGGAAGTATCATCAGATTCGGATATATCAGCAGATACAAGTGTGTCTTCTGCTTAACAGAATCAGGATCCTCCAGTTATTGTTGAGGATGCTGATTCTTCAGATGATGAATCTAATGATACTAACTCAGCACAGTCAGATGCGGTAATCAAAGAAGAGGACATACCTCTCGAGAATCATATTCTATGTGATCCTCCCGCAAAACCTGCTACGACTGTTCTGACCAAGTCCACGTCCACTTCCTCACAAGAGTCTGAGAGTGTGAATTTGCTGTACACTCTTGTTGGTGATGATAAATCTATTCTGACAAAGATTTTCCTATTAAGAATGTTAATCAATCTTTAATTAGTAAAATTTTTGAAGATTCAACAAGTAAGTTCTTGGGAAAGACAGGATCACACGTTGTGGTAACACAGTGTCCTCCGATTCCAAGAGCTGAAATTCGCAATCAAAATGGCAATCAAAGATTACCAACTAAGAAAGTTCAGCAAAATCGCACCAAACCAAAAGGTAAATCACCGACTCAAGGTCAAAAGAAACAGACTCAGTAAAAGGACAAGAAGGTGAACTTTGTGAAATCAAAAGGAACGGATAAAATTGAAACATTTGAAAACAAATCTAACCTAGATTTTGTTAATCAAGCGAAAATTTTGAAAAGAAATGAACAAAATAGTTCAAAACCAAGTACCTCGAGATCACAAAGTTCATCATCATCAAGACAATCACATGATACTTCGGGGTTTGTAGAACGAACATCATGTTTTTCATGTGGCACATTTGGACATATTATTCGCAATTGTCCATATCTTCATAAACAAAAAGCCAAAGTTGATGATCCCCGTGACCGAAATGACCGAAAGCAATCTGTTTCACCAAAACCAGATCCCCGTCTTGTAAAAGAAAGGGAAAAGAAACAGAAACGCCAACAGGTCAAGAAAATTGAAAGGGCAATTAAAACCGACGTGGTTAACAAAACATCTGTTTCGGTCAAACCAAACAATTCAAAAACTTCAGACAATCATGAAGTTAAGATTTTAAAGAATAACACTGGTAAAACAAAACTGGAAACAAAAAACGGTTACTAAATCAGGGGGAACATCACAATTTCCACAACATCGAGAGGTTCAAGTAACTTACGTTGATGAAAATGGAAGACCCAAGACCACAAAGGCTTGGGTCCCCATCTCCAACTAATCATGTGAGTACATGTGTAGGGTGTTCCAGGAGGAACTTTCAGCAGTCATTGGATTGTTGATAGTGGGGCATCCAGGCACATGACAGGCGACATGAAGCTTCTCTACGACGTTAAATCTATTAGTGGAGGTTATGTTGCTTTTGCTGGAGATATAGGCGGATATATAACAGGAGAAGGAATGGTATCCAACGGGGTTGTTAGTTTTGACAAGATCAACTTTGTATAACAGCTTGATCACAATCCTCTCAGCGTTTCACAAATCTGTGATAAGCAGTTTTCAGTACACTTTGACGCAAATGGATGTTATGTGCTGAAACCCGGCTTCAAGATTCCAAAAAGAATGGATTCTCTTATCGGATCCAAGGATAAATGACTTGTATGTCCTTGATATGAGCCAGGTAATAACAACTACTGCACAAGCAACTTGTTTTATTACCAAAGCCACGGAAAAAGACTCAATCTCTTGGCACCGACGTATGGGTCACATTCACTTACGGAAAATGAATCATTTGGTGACGAATGAATTAGTGAATGGTGTTCTTCTTAAAGATTTCCATCTTCAAGACGTCTGTGTTTCATGCCAAAAAGGAAAGCAAACTAAGAAGCGACATCTGACGAAGAAGATCATCACGGTGGCAGTTCCTCTTGAACGTTTGCACATGGATTTGTTCGGTCCTGTCAAGCACAAAAGCATCAGGAATGATCAATATTGCCTCGTGATAACTGATGATTATTCAAGATTTTCTTGGGTGGCGTTTATGGCTCACAAGAGTGAAACTTTCGGTATTATCATAAACTTGATCATTCAGATTGAGAATTTGTATAAGTTGAAGGTTAGACGGATACGCAGCGACAATGGTACAGAATTTAAGAATCATGCTATGGCGGAGTTTTGCACATCAAAAGGTATTCTTCATGAATTTAGTGCGGCTTATACTCCTCAACAGAATGGCGTCGCTGAACGTAAAAGCCGTACATTGATCGAGACTGCTAGGACTATGTTGGTAGAGTCACAATTGCCGATTCCCTTCTGGACTGAAGCTGTGTCCTCTGCATGTTATACATTGAACCGAGTCCTTACAGTCAAAAGATACAACAAGACCTGCTTCGAGCTTCTTCATAAACGGAAACCAGATTTGTCACATCTTGAACCGTTTGGAGCTCCTTGCACAATGATCGATCCTAATGGAAAGTTTGGGGCAAAAGCTATTGAAGGTCACTTTCTTGGTTATGCTACCCCGAACTTAAGAGTCTGGAATCTAGAGACTAAAAGGGTTGAGGAATGGTCTGAAGTCAGAGTAAAAAGACACACTTTGCCAGTCAAAAATCCAGGTCAACCATGGATGTTTGAGTACGATGACTTTTTCAATTCGATCAATGTTGAAGAAGTTGAAGAAACAGTTGCGGCAAGGATGTTTTTCGAGAGTGACAACGCAACAGATTCACCGTTGGTTCGTCCAATTGTTGTCAATCAAGAACCGTCTTCAGTGAACAATAATGCTCTCGACAAACGAGTCTTCAGAGGATGAAGAATTTCTAGATGTAGATCAAGAAGTTCCTACATCAGCAGTACATGGTACTTCAGAGGCTACACCTCCAGTGGACGCCCCTATAACAGCTGAAGCTACTGCATCATCCTCTTCGTCAGTTCCGGGTATTGAATTGGTTGTTGATCTAAATCTCAACAATCTGGGTACAAATATTCCAGTTCCGAAAAACCCTGAAACAAGGATTCACAATACCCATCCTCAACAAAACATCATCGGTAATGTACAGAGTGGCATTCAAACAAGAAACATGTTGCAAAACAACAACAACGCAGGCTTGTATGCGGCAATTTGAGAATCTGGTCAACAAAACGATTGGTCTTTCACGTGTTATGTCTCATAGGAAGAGCCAAGAACTTGGAAAGACGCTTTGAAAGATAACTCTTGGGTTGAAGCATTGCAAGAAGAACTGCAACAATTCCAGAAACTTGGTGTCTGGAAGCTCGTTGAGAAACCTGCTGATTACAAGAAGATTGGTACCCGTTGGGTGTATAAATGCAAAAAGGACGACCGTGGAATCTTTATTTGCAACAAAGCAAGATTGGTCGTTCAAGGTTTTCATCAGATTGAAGGTATAGACTACAACGAAGTGTATGCACCTGTTGCATATCTGGAAGCAATTCGGATCTTTCTGGCTTATGCCTCATTCAAAGGATTCAAGGTTTACCAGATGGACGTCAAAAGTGCATTCTTACATGGTCTAGTGGAAGAAGAGGTGTATGTTGAACAGCCTCCAAGTTTTGAAGTTCCTATCCATCCTGGTCGGGTTTGGTTGCTGAACAAAGCTCTCTATGGTCTACATCAAGCACCGTGAGCTTGGTATGAAACCTTATCTAATTATTTGCTGGAGAATGGATTTCGCAGAGGTCTTATCGATTGCACTCTCTTCATAAAAGAACAAGATGGAGATCTTCTACTGGTTCAGGTATATGTGGATGATATTATCTTTGGCTCTACTAACAATGTTATGTGTAGGGATTTTGAGCGTGTAATGCAGGATAAATTTGAGATGAGCACTATGGGGGTGATGACTTTCTTTTTGGGCCTGCAAGTGCAACAAACGAAGTCGGGGATTTTCATCCATCAGACTAAGTATGTCCAAGACATCTTGAACCGATTCCAGATGTCCGACACATCGCCTATTGGTACCCCCACTGTAGCAAAATCATGGAATCAATCCAGACTTGAAGGGTGAAGTTGTTAACTCTTCATACTACCGCGCAATGATTGGATCCCTTATGTACCTCACAGCATCAAGACCAGATATAATGTACCTAACATGCCTGCAAGCCAGATACCAAGTTAACCCGAAGGCCTCACATCTTGCAGCTGTAAAAATACTTTTTCATTATTTGAAGGGTTGCCCAGACACCGGTCTATGGTACCCTAAGGATGATAACTTTGACTTGATCGCTTTCAGTGATTCTGATTTTGGCGGATGCAAAATCGACGGCAAATCCACAACGGTTGGATGCCAGTTTTTAGGAAATCGCCTCGTAACATGGCAGTGCAAGAAGCAGACTTGTGTCGCTACATCAACTTGTGAAGCTGAATACATTGCTGCCTCAAGTTGTTACTCCCAAGTCCTGTGGATACAACAGCAAATGCGCGATTACGGTTTTGAATTCCTAACTACTCCTATTTTAGTCGATAATTCTGCTGCTTTATCTATCACTAGAAATCCTGTGCAGTATTCAAAGACCAAACACATCGAAATTAAGTATCACTTCATACGTGATTGCTTTGATAAAAGGCTAATCGATGTTGTTAAGGTCCATACCGATGACCAACGTGCCAACCTTTTTACCAAAGCATTTGATAAATCAAGATTTGACTTTTTTATTATTGGTAAACGGCATTAAGGTCAAGCAAGAGTAATCCACATCGGGAAATCGTTTTTTGTAAATATCTTTGTGTTTTTAAAATTATTGTAAGTTTGTTGATTTTAGGGGGAGTAAATACAAATTTGAAAATTCAAAAACATCGAAAAATTTCAAAAACTAAAAAATAATAGAAAAAAAAATGAGTTTCCTGGCGAGCAAAAGAGAAAATGATAGTACATCAGTGGTCTATTGAAACCTCTTTAAACTGAAATGCAAAATGAAAAATGTTAAGCAACTCTATATAAGATGTATCGGTAGGCTCATAATCATCTTAAAGTGTGCAGGGTGATATAAACTTAAATCGACTGAAGACCAGGTGGGAACCATTCATTGGCATATGGTCTTAGTACCGAAATTTCGTTTGAGATATTGTCGAGGTTCTGAGATATTTGGTCTTTATGTTGTTTATCATCTGGGTATCATGGTTGTTTCTTTTACCGAAACAAAATGGAGACGAAGTCTAGATCTTCCATGATATCATACATACGTGTAAATACTTCATACGACCTCAATAAGTGATCAACAATCACATGTCCACAAAACAAGTGATAATATATCACATTTATCCGGGAGTCAAGTTCGTCTCTTTGCTGTACGAAAGTACTGACCTGTTCACGGACTTGCTCTTGTGCCCTTCATGCATCTGAAAATAAAGTTCCTCATCAATAAGTGATTCTATCACATAGGGCTTGTTTTCATCAAAATAAGTGAGTTTCACACATTTTCATATACGGTCAAACAGATGATAAATGGTATACTCACCAGTAAGATGAATCCTCGTACATACCTTGATACGGGAATGTGTCGTGATGTGGATGAACACCGGTCGGTAAGTATAAATCATACCTTAACGTATCCCCTCGCCATGATTACATCTGATAAGTTGAGCTTATGTGGACAACAATACCGATAATTGTTATAGGATGCTTATCTAAATGTTAACAAAAAGAACAACAAGAGCGTTTTGACATGACCGTACAGTGATATGATTCTCTTACCCTCGAAACTCGCAAAAAGAATGTTTGTATATATTTACTTTTCTTAGTTTCTGCAACTCTGTATATATTTATTTACTGCTTTCAGTCTTTACATTTGAAATATTCAAAATGCCAAAAAGATTTTAGGTGTGTTTTAATATAAACTTTATAAAAGTCAAAAAGATTTTATTTCTGCTTTAGTTTTGATTAACCGATGTTGGAACTCAAGTCTTCGTTGCCTGAAATCTGATGAAAACCAAAAACGACTGAATCTTCATAAACGGTCAGAGTTTGCAAGTTTTGAAAGTTAAAAACTAAAATTGATAAAATTGTTAAACTTTCAAACTGTCGGACGGTTGTTGAAAGCATGGTCACATGTGCGTCGTTTGTTTATGTTAACTATATTCCAAGCGTTTGTTCTCATTACGCGTTTAGATTTCTTGCATGTGCAGATGCTAAAGATAAGGAGAACATGTTCGATGATAAGCTTCGGAATGAAGACACGACGTGAAGGCACTCAAATGATAAAGATGATCGAGTTGTCGCTGATCACTCATCAACACCACAAGGATCTAAAGTATTGAAGATCAAAAGATTCACAAGCATAATCAAAAGGGGAGTTTATTGATACACTTCCTAAATGAAAACGGGAGTTTGTTGATACACTTTCTATGTGCAACAAGTGAAGCCTTTGAAGGTCCTTTACGAGAGAATTAACCATCAAGAGATGGAGAACGAGATTACGAACCTCGCGAGCAGTATCCAAGGGGGAGTTTGTTGATACATATTATGTGGATACGGCTCGGATCGGTTCGACTCGGCTACGAAGTGAAGGCCGTAGTCAAGACATCCTCCTGTCTTGACTCGGTATGCAATCTACTTTGCATCGAACAATGTAAATGCAACTGCGTGTGTGTAGTTTGCATATTAGACTAGTTTATAGTGTTAAGTGTTTGTCTGTTTATTTGTTTTGGCCCAACATGTCCAAGCCCAACATGAAGACAGAAGCCCTTGGCCCAAGCCCAACATGTTTGGCGAAATCCCTGTTTGGCCAAACATGAATATGACGAAATCCCTTTGGTGGTGAAAACACATGGGAGGAAATCACCTTGTGTGTGACCAAATCCCTTGGATTTCGTCCAATACTTTGATTTCGTTGATGGGATTCCATGGACCTCTTGTTTTCGTCATGTCTTCACTATATAAGCACAGACATCAGACAGAAACACGACAAAAGTCTGAATAGATTTCGGAGCGAACACTGTAAACACACACACACTGAGAGTTTATGAGAGCATCTTGTAAACATTGATTTGTAATCGTTTCGTACGCATTAATACAATGGAGTGTTAATCATTGAATCTTTGTGTCTTACGTGTTCGTAACTTGGTTTAACTTACCCGTTTGGATTCCGCACTTTCGGGTTTGTCGGAAAACAGGGAATAGAGGTTACTCGATCCTACGGGTGGACCTACAATTCTCACTATTTTTTTTCCAAATCATACGAGATTCTCCCTAATTTTTCTCATTTTTTCTAAACCGAATGGGTTCCTGGGAACCCACAAAAGTGGCCTAGATCCGCCTGCATCAGTGCATCATATAAGGTTCAGATCTGCTTCAGAATTCCAGATTTGAAGTTGCGAGTAATCTTGTTAGTTTGTTGAGACTGAAATTGGAGTTATCGAAATCTGGATTGTTGTTAATGAGTAACGGCTTTAGAAGAAGGTAGTATATGCATCAGTTGGTATGTATTTACGACCACTGTGAATATTTGATATTAAGAAGTTGCAGGTTGTGTTGTTTGTTCAAATAGTAGAAAGTGTATAAAAGATGGTTGGGGTGTTGTTAAAAGGTTTAAGGCTATTGAAGTACAACAAGATGGAGGGTATAGTTGGTTTCTCGAACTGTATAAGCGAAGAGTTGTTAGCTGGTTATAAAGTAAGACGATATTAGGGATGGTTGGTGTTTTAGTGACAAAAATTTTACGGTAAAGTTGTGATGTTAAACTTGGGGATAAAATAATCAAGTGATGGGATATTAAAGAGGGTATATGTTACGTGTCTTGGCCCAAGACTGATTCAATGCAGCCCATGCCTCATCTTGTGCAGCCCAAGATGGATTCTATACATCCCAATTGGTGAACATGGTCCCAACAAATTGTTTGTTTTAAATTATCAGGGTCTGGTTGGTATGTGGTAATGGAATGGACGGCGGAATGGAATGGACGAGGTAAAGGGATTGATCATTATCATTCCATGTCTTGTTGCTACCATGTGTGAAAGGAATGAACAATTACTTTTTGTTGTTTGGTATGCGAAAAAAGACGAAGGAATAAAATCAGATGGCGGTGGTCAGTGATGGGCGATGATGGGGTGTGGTGTTAGGTGTCAGTGGTAGCGGCAGCGGTGGTTGGCGGGAGTGGTGGATGACTGTGGAGGTAGGTGGCGGTGGTGGTGGTGGTGGCAGGGGTGGTCGGAGGTGGTAGCAATGGCGGCAGTGGTCGGAGGTGGTAGCAGTGGTGGCGGTGGGTGGTGGCGGTTGATAGCGGTGGCGGCGGTGATCCGAGGTGGCAGTGGCAATGGTGGCAGCGATGATCGAAGTTGGGTGGTGGCGATGATTGGAGGTGGCGGCGACGGTGGGTGGCGGCGATGACGGTGCCAAGGACAGAGGTGGGTGGCGGCAGTAAGTGGTGGCAGCGGCGGTGGCGGGTGGCGGCAGAGGTGGGTGACGGTGGTAATCATTATGAATAGGTCTATGTGACTACCCCACTCTCTGTCAATAGTATGTCTGTGAATTCATCATCCTTTTATTCTCTCCGAAAATTCTGATGTGTCCCCGAACAACCCGTATTTAACTTTTATTCTCTTTCGCGGGTGAGAGTTCTCGAGTGAATGACTCTTCATGAGGATGACTCCTTCGAGAGGATGACTCCTTCGATAGGATGAGTCATTAGAGAGGATGAGTCATTGGATAGGATGACTCATTTGTGAGGATGAGTCATTTGAGAGGATGACTTATTCGTGAGGATGACTCATTGGAGACGATGAGTCATTCATGAAGATGAGTCATTGAAGAAGATGACTCATTCGTGAGGATGAGTTACTCATCCGCACGAAACTGACTCATTCACTCGAAACTGACTCATTCGTATGAAACTATTGTTCAAATTTTTTCAATCCAAAAATTTCATTTCATCGAATTTGATGAAGAATCCTTCACAGACATGCGAAAATCAATTCTTCAATTTCAAATTCCATGGATGAATTGACCTTCAAATTGATGTTTTACGTCTAAAAACCTATAAATCACGACCGTAGGTAATTCAATCAATGGTTAGATCGATTGAATCGGTACCATAGTTCTGATACCACTGTTAGGATCCGGAATGGCGGTTTAGACGGAAGTTTGGATAAGATAAAACTAGTTCGGTAGAAATTTCGGCATCATTACGTTTAAATTAACATGATTATAGAAGCTTCCATTAATACCGAAAGAGCAAACATTATTTACAAGCTAGAGAAAAATATGAGGTCTCTCCAGCCGTTCCCAAAACTTATGAACTTTGATTATATGACTTTCTATTTATAGACATGAGTCCTCATTCGTGTAGATGAGCACTCGTCCTCTCCAAAGGTTTCATCCTCTCGAAAGGTTTCGTCCTCTCGAAAGGTGTCGTCCTCTCAAAAGTGTCGTCCTCTCGAAAGGTGTCCTCCTCTCGAAAGTGTCATATGTTCGTATCTCACTCTCAACTATAAAATTATCAACACACGCTCTATCTAGCCTTTTTGTATAGTGACGGACACACACAATATACACTAACAAATACCACCTCTCAAAACCTACAAATCATCATCCAAAATTGTGAATTTAATCAAACACGAATCTAGGGCATAAAACTTCAAATTACTATATCTCTTTCATTCATGTACCAAATCAGGTATTTCCAAAGTCCATTCTCGTTAATTTTTCGTGCTCTACAATACCCTATTGACAATTTCTATGTTAGAAGGCTTTATTAATCTGAATTGAATTCTTTGGTAAACTAGGGTTCTTAGTTATTGGAATTTGTGGCTTTTTGATTTAGGAAATTGAGCCTAGGAAATGCTTATTATCATGTTATAATTGTCTGTAGAATTTTTTTTTGACTTCATTTGGATTTTTTATGAAAATCACAATATATAATATGGAAAGCTATATAAATTATAGAACTATCAATATAAAATTCCAAGAACATTATTTTTCTGATAAGACTTGGTATTTTTTTCAAAAATTTGTGACAAAAGGTAGATCCTAGATAACAAATTTAAAAAATAAATTTTGAGCATAAAAGACATTTAGGTGTATTTTCAATGGTATATCTAGAGTTGAAATCTTTAATATATAATACCATGGATTGTTGATATTATTAGTTTCATTTTGGACATGTTGGATATAGATTCAGTAACTTAGTTAGACTATAGATTTTTGTTGTTAAGATGAAATTGAAATAATTAGACTTTCTTTGCATCAAAATATGTAACTTGGGACATAGATATTTTTATACATTATTATTGTTACAAATATGTCACTTAAATTAATAAGACACAAATATTAATTTAGTGCTTAAAATAAAAATATTTTAAGTAATTTTTATATTATACTTAAGCCATAAATAATATGATTTTTTTATAGTTTTAGTTTTGTTAATGGTTATTTAGTATATTTTTGTTATTTCATATATTGGAATGATATTGTCTCTCGGAGGTTTCTCAAATTAGTGCGGTTTAATCAGGAACAGGTAAACGCAACTTCTGAGTAGATCTTTTCTTTCCCATTTTTATCATGGGTTTTTCATGTGTCCTTTATTTCATATGTTTCTTATAATTAACATGCAAATCAAAGTGTCATTATGTGTTATGTTTATTTGTGCCTTATGTTTCATATACATGTACCTACTTGTTACGCGCTTTATGTCATATTGTTTCATGTGAATCAACTGGCTGACCAGTTCCCGAGGGCCATAGGTTGAACTTGGTATCACCACCATTTCGATTCCCTCTTCAAGGCTTGAATCTCATATTTTTTCATTATCATTGTTTAATTATGTCATGTTTCGCTATCATATGTGGTTGTGTTGAATTTTTGTATTAGATCTGGATACTTGTGAACAAATATTGATTAATAACAATAGAATTCACAAGTAGAAAGTCGTCATGAACTATTGTTTTTTAATTATAATTCAAAGGATTATAATATGTTTTTCAAAAGTTGACTCTACAAACTTTCCCTCAGCCGATCACATAACAATTTAGTTCGTACAAGAGAAAAGGTGTTGTGTGTGAGAAATAGATCACTAACAGGTGTGATCTATTTATACTAAGTATGAGAGCACTGATGTGTGTTGGCTTACATCACCCTTATAATGCCATCTAACATTTTTTACAGAAAAGATTCCATCGATTTTTCAAACATTTGTGTAAATCCTAATAGACCTTTGGCTCCAATAGATTTTAGCCTTCAACAGATGATATTTCTTCTTGAACAACGGTTCCAAGTCTTAATCACATGTTTGCTTTCTTCTTCAACAGATGTTCTGATTGATTGTTCAAGATTCACTATCTTTGGGATGAGACTCGTTCAATCTTTTTTCTTTCTAGATCAGTTGTTCATGCTTTAGCTTTTGGATATCATCTGTTTTTTTTTTTTGTAGGTCCAACAATCTCCCGCTGGAACAGATGATGGCAAAACAGATGTTTATTGGATCAATTTTTATTCCTCTTCATCATGCTTCTGATTTGGGATTTAAATTGCTTCTCAAAATATTTTAGAAGCATGTCATCAGCATCCCTTCAAGTGTAAGATTCATTAGATCTTGCAGGTCTTCAAAATTTAAACTCATCACACTATTCATTGAGGTCTTTTTTCACTTCCCCTTTTGCCCGGACTATTGTCAATTCATGGTTGGCTTTGTCTGAGGACCATTTTTGAATTTTAAAGGCATATGAGGTTACTGGGAGTGATGTTATTGGAAGAGGTGAGGGAATATGCATTCCCAAGACTTGCCCTAACAATTATGTTGAATATGCATCTGGATGCCCATACATTATGTTGATCCCAGATAATGATGCTCTTTGACTAAATTTGGCAAAAGATTTCAACGAGTATGGAAATAATGTGCGAAAATGGAAATCAAACTTTCAAGAAACCCAACTTACATAATTTTCAAATTTATATCACTTTGGTAAACAAAGTTTACAAGGTGATTGTGAGGTTTTTGACTATTACAAATGAATGCTTAAAGAATTCTGTAATAAAGGGTAAAGGAGTTTTTATTATATGTATTGAATGCTTGGCTTAACTCATTCTCCTTCGGTGGTGACATCTATATTTATAGAGAGTATTTGTCATGAATAAACATTTATTTATTCATGCACTTGCTCTGCATAAAGTAGCTTTTTAGAATGTTCATTGAATCCATAGAGGTCAACTTGCTACTTCACAAATGTGGCAGAGCCTTATCTCTTAGATAAGTTGGCTCATCAGAATTTCGGATGACCTTCTTACCAGAATTATGTTGAAATGATTATCAGAATTTATGATGATTAGATGTTACCAGATTCTGATGATAAATCAGATTCATCACATTGGTCTCTTCTGATCGTCTTGCTTTGCTTGTGATCAGATTCTAATCTTTGTTGAAGATTTGTCTTTCTTTCTTTTCTTGTCCTGCTATCTTGTATTTTCCTTTTGTTGATCTTCTTGACTTTATCTTCAACATATGATCAGATTGATCATATTTTTCTTCAATACTTACAAATAACTTCCTAACAATTTCCCCTAAGTATTCTAAGAAAAATAAACTACTCATACTCAAAGAACATAAAGTGAATCCAAACTACAGAAATTCAAAGATTGATAAAAACATTGTTAAAAAATAAACAAGTAACATAAACAAATTGTTTTTCAATCATTGGGTAATCTTGTAAAGATCTCCGTCTTTCAGCTTCTTTTTGTAGTCAATCATTTTGTAAACATCATTTCACACTTACACTCTCGAACACAATCACATTCTAGCTAGTTGCAAACACCACACTTGTATTTCATTTTCGTTGTAACACTTAGTCGATCCGTACCACATCCTGCACTATATCCTGATTTTTGAAGCAATTGAAGAACAAGGCAGCTGCGATTGTCAGCTCCCGAGGTTTTATGCCGGCGATCTAGATTGATCAAGGGCTTTCCTCGTACATCTCGTGTCACTTCCTTTACTTTTTGCTCATTATTTGCTCATTGTTTGATCGTCGATACAGCTCAATATCCCGAGTCGTATCCTTAAACTGTTTTTGCAAGTAATTTAATTAACACATTTTTGACATTTACTTCTAGCACACTACCTCACTTAACTAATTTGATCACTTAATTACTTCGGTAATTTTTGACCAAAACAAATGTTTAGACGTGAGAGACCAAATATATAAAATTGTGGAAGATTGGATGTGGAGGGATCATTTGTGATAAATTGCCAAAATTTGGCTTCTGAAGGACCCTTACAGACCACAAGGCATATGCCTTACGGGCCGTAAGGCAGTTAACAATAATATTCCTGACAGTCCCTTATGGGCGCGCTAGGTCCTTACGAATGGTAATGATATTTGAATACCATGGGCGCGCTAGGTCCGTAAGGAGTGCGCTGGTAGTATGTGAAGATTGCCATGGCAGCCTGCTGCATTTGACACCTCTCTCGCGAATTTGCCACTTCTTTCTACTTTAAACACCTCATTAGGCACATGTAAACATCTGAAGATCATAGCCAACACTTGGCATGATCTTAGACATCTTGTACAACTATAAATAAAGGTGCATTTGCACCAATTTAGCTTGTACCTCTCATTTTCTCATTCTCTAATCATTCTTGGAGTGCTTCTGGTCTATCGAGGCCTCTAACTGGAATTTAATCTCTTCCTTGAACACTTGTAAGTGTTCTTCCTAGTCTTGTTTCAATTCTAGGTTAAGTTATTAGCCGAAAGTCAAGCAAATTGACTTTTGCTTTGACTTGCGGTTATGACCATTTCGGTCAAGCCAAAGTTCGAATCGAACATGGCTACGTGATCGTAATAAGGTAGGTGATAATTCCCTATGAGGGCACCTCCTGAAGATCACGTTAAGTTGGTCAAATGATGGTTCAAAGTTGTAATAAAATAAAAGTCAAAACACAGAATTTTGTAAATTATGTAAAATAAACTTCTAAGTATCTAAACACCAATTTTTGACATTATATTAGATGGTATAACATATTAGGACATGTTAGATCATGTCCAACCCGTCATTTCCTACTTATAGCTCGGTTCGCAACCGAAAGTCAAACAGTTTGACTTCTGCTTTAACTTTCGATTCTGACCCGTTTAAGCTAAGTTAGCTACTGATTTGAAGTTATATTATGATCATATTAATGTCTGGAATAACCCTTTGAGGTTATACCATTTGATCATATCATTTGTCTGGTTTTATGAAAGTTCATGTATTATGCCTTAAAAATACCAAAAATGCCCTTTTGTGAATAAAATGGTTTTGAATCATAATGAACATATAATTTGAGTTATAAACCAATGTGGTAACATATTAAAGATGTTTTGGCATAATGAACATGACATTGACTCATCCGATCACCCGATGCCACCTATGCGCTCACGGTTGACTTATATAGCTTAGTTTATATAAGTTAACCGAATTGGTTCAAATTCCTTCAAAATCACTTCTAATCATAATATATTATTGTTTAACCAAATATTATACGAGTCATAGTACTCGTGAGGGTACAAAAAACATTCTATCTGGTCTCCGCTTAATCTAGCGAACCATACCGATTTTATTATTAGTTAATCGATCCAAGTCATATAACTTGAATAAGACCCGTTAACATTCTAATTCCATTCATTCCAGACTAAGGGCGTCCAGTAAATTGCAACCTTGTTAGTTATACGAGCTTGGGATACGGTAAATTATTACCGCTTGGTTGGGTATGAGATCAATAACCAATGTTTCCAAAATCCAAATAACCTATTTTAATCCGTTAACTTAAACATTGGGGGTTAATGCGACTATGTTCTTGATATCCATGACTCACTTAATTGCAAGTGGCCATGACCTAAGCACGAGGTGTAGGCATACACCTGATAGATGCTCATGCTATGATAAAATATTTTCTTACCCAATATGGGGATTAAGTGGTGTGTCGGTTAATCATGTATCGAAGTTTAGTTACGGGCCCCATATGTATTGACAAGCATGTAACACTGGTAACAAGAAATATAGTTTGTCCCAAGTTATTTATGAAAATTGGTATACCAAATGGGGGTGAGGTTCCTGTAAAAAGACTTTTTTTTGGGAGAAGTGTGAGAAGGCATAGAAATTGACATGTATGCATCATGTTTTGAAATTAGGCATGAGGTTTTGGGTTATTTTGGGAAGAACAACACTAAACATGATAATTTAAAACACAATGCAACGTGTTATGAGCATGAAATTTAAAAAAACAACAAAAACACACTGCTTAACACTTAAAACACACTACTTAACGTTCTTGGCATAGTGTTTTAATTTTTAAGCCTAGAATTCATTGCATTATGTCTTAAATTGTTATGTTTGGTGTTTTTCTTGGCAAAACAACCCAAAACATTATGATCAAGTCTAAAACATGATGCCTACATGTCAATTCTTATGCCTTCTCACACTTCTCATGAAAAGTGTCCTTTTTACAGGATCCTGAGACTACCAGATAGTATATAAAATAATTTTGAAATATTTTCAAAATATGTCGGTTATTTGTATTTACCAGTGAAAACTGACGTATTTTAAAAAGACTAAGCGCAGGTTTACAAAGTACGGAATAGGCTGGAAGCTGCCCAGTAATTGCTTATAGGAATTTGCAACAACAAGCAAAAAGCCTAGTAGTCTTTTATGTAATCATTTGTTATTCGATCCGCCTGTGGATCTATTAGTACACTCTCGTCTGTATATTATTTTTGAACTTTCAGAAATTGTACTTTGTAATAATTATTTTATACTCCCAAGACTTCAGTTGTGTTAATGTGAATATCTATATCAATTTGTCACGCATAAACCCAAGTCCGGGCCCACGGGAAATAAGGGGTGACAGGTTGGTATCAGAGCCAGGTTTGAGCGAATTAGACACTAGCCTTATATGTCTACACTCAAATATCACAATTCACATATTTCTTAGACTTTTCCGAGTCTAGGAATTAATCTAAGACCACTCATATCTACGTAAGTTATGTTATTGATTTTGATATTTAACAGGCAAATATGCCGCCAAGATACAGAGGAAAAGGCAAAGGTCCCAATCACATAGTTTGAATTATCCCCAAAACTCAAACGAGTCACACTCGTCGCAGACAGCAAGACATTCTGTCTCACATCATTCCTCACACTATCATCATTCACACCATTCACATCATTCCCGTTCTCATTCTCACCATGATTCTTTTGACCCAAACCGGTATATAAACTCACCACCCCTTAGCCAAAACCAACAGAATGATGATTATGATTCTGAGATGCCGCCATCTAGATCCAACATACACCCTATTAAGTTGACAAGTGATACTACATCTTATGCAGGTTCACCTTATAAGGGTCCCGATGATTGGGACCAATATTTTAACCAATTTACTTTTGTCAACACACCACCTTATCCACATTCGCAAACACTTTCACCTCCACAAGAGGATGAGCCAATGGAGCCGGTGGAACAACAACAACAACAACCACAATCCCCATCACAACCAAGGAAGCCTCGCAGTGGTGCATGTATGTCGGTGCGTGTGGGGCAATGGTCTGGATCACTTCCACCTTTGCCTGCAGTTTATCCAACTATACAAGTGGACCCATAAATGGGTGGACCCTCTAACCCTGAACATGTTGTTGAGCCAACTCAACAACCACCTATGTGTTTTGATAACTCTATTCCTACATATCTAGATATAACTGGATATGCACTTCTTACACGACAGCCCCTACGGATTTTAATTATTCGGCTCCGTCATACGACCCCTACCTACAGGCGGTTGTTCGTAATGCCCTTTATTTGTCACCTTTTCCTCCTGCTTATCCAAGTACTGGATATCCTAATTATGTATATCAGTATCCTGTTATTCCTCAACCACAACTACAACCACCACAACAACTCGAGGCCATTAATCAAGCCTTGGAACGAGTAGAATAGATTCAGCGACAGGCTGAAAAGAATGAAAGAAGAACAAGCAAGATCTTCAAGAAACTTTCCAAAATTATCAAAGGAATGAAAGACGAATGAAGATTGTAATTTCTATCATTTCTATTCTTTATTATAATTTAAATTCCAAAAGTACATGTTGGACATAGTATTGTAATTTCTTTTAAAAGTCCCTATGTGGACTAGCATTGTAATTTCTTTCAAAAGTCCCTATGTGGACTAGTAATGTAAGTTCCTTATTTTAATGATAATTTTGAATTATCTTATATGTATTCATTTCACCATTTTCAAACGTTAGCCTCGATTTTGATTCGAACTTTATCGATCCACACGAAATTCACAAAATCTTCTTAAATGGTTTGATTATCCATATGGCAAAGCCTACATTATTGGCAAAGATAATTGGTAGTGTGGCAATGAGGAATCACACTAACCAAAGAGGTGGAGGACATATGACGAAACCTTATAGCCTCTATGGTCAAATGAGACCATGGCTAAAAGTATATGTATTATTATCAAACCATTAAGACATTTATTAATCCTATTTTAATATTCAATGTGATGTTAATATTTCTAGCAGTGTGACAATGAGATAACACACTGGCCATCAAGGTGGAGGACATATGTCCAAGCCTTATAGCCTATATGATCAATGAGATCATGGCTGATAATATTATTATCAAATCATCAAATTCGATAATCATTCTATTTTAGCATTCAATGTAATGTTAAAATGATTTACCTGTGAGCAATATTTTATTGTCGAATATGACAATTTTAATGGTAGTTGTAACCATATGGCACACTGGCCAAAAAGGTAAAGGACTTATGTCCAAGCCTTATAACCATATGATCGAATGAGATAGCGACTAGTAATATTATCAAATCATTAATGTCACATCCCGACCGCGTAAAACAACAAACCGCGGCGGAAACGTCATGGATTGTCGTAACAAAATCATTGTTTCATAACGCATGGAAATTGAAGTTTTATTTTATTAAATTGAAAGAGGTTACAATGTCTTATAAACAAAGAAACATAACTTAATTAACTAGTCTTGCATCTTTTATTGTCAGTAAGGCCCTCGTCCAATCCTATGTTTGCATCATGATCATTTAATAACAGCACCTGAAACACATGTGAAAATAGGTACGTCAGCATAAAAATGCCTATGAGATACATAAGTTTTATTTAAATAGGATTCATGACTTGTAAGTTTAAAGAAAAATGTTTAACAAAAATAGTGATGAACCTTAAAATATTTTCTTTTAGAAATCATACGAAAATTGATAAGAAAACAGATGATATAAAATAATAATGCATGATTAAATAAATAATAAAGTAAAAATGAGTTTGTATAAAATATACTGTTTGTAAAACAATGTTTTGTAAAGATATGATAATTGTGTAAAATGTAATATGTCAAAATTGAAATGGTTTAAATAATGCTACGATATGTAATATCATAAAAGCACTTATATATAGGAAGTACCAGCGGCGTATCCACCATGCTTTTATCATATTACACACGCCTCGTTATTTAAATCACTTTCCCAAACAAACCACCAATGTAAAAATGTTCATGTATAATCAATTTATACTTTGGTTTTCTAAATAACATATCAAACTATGCTTTGGTTTGAAAATAACATATCATCTATGTTTTGGTTTGAAAATAACATATCAACTATGTTTTATTAAATAATAAGGTCAATTAAAATATATGTTGGTTTTGTATATAGTATATCAAATTATACTTTGATTTTTATAATATCACATATGGGAGCATATCAAACTATACTTTGGTAGTATATCGAAATATTGATGCGTGTCGAGTGTGATATATATTTAAGTATATTTTAAGCCCTTTTTAACACTTTATTCAAGTTTTAAATTTATAAAACAAGATATTTACTAACACTAAACACACATATGTGCAAGTGCACCCATCGTGAGCGTAGTATAGTGTTGGTAAGATACCGAGGTCGTCCAAGGACACAAGAGCTTTTAGTACCGGTTTATCCTCAACGTCTAATCAAATCAAAAATTTAGGAAAAGATTTTTAAACAAGAAAATAAAACTAACTAAAAATGCTGAAAATAAAAATAAAAATAAAACAGATAGGCAAGATGAATCTCTTGGATCCGACTCGCCTTTAGTGTAACCTTTGATTATATCCGCACTTTTGCACTTTTTAAGAGATTATCTTAGTTATAGTAGTAGGGCCCTCTTTTGAAGGTGAAGTTACCCTCAACCCAGTAGTTCGAGTCAGCAAGGATACAATCCTAAATGGTTGGATTATTGAAAGATAATTAATTAAATTATTAATGCAAATTGTGGTAGGCCCCTCTTTTGAAGGTGACGTTACCCTCGGCTAAGTAGTTTGAGTCAGCAGGGATACAATCCTAAGTAGCCGGGTTAAAGTTTTAATAGTAGTTTACATATGAGAGAATCAAGGAGTTCGGACCCCTGCCATCCAATACCAGTGGGTATTGAAGGAGGTCCTACTAAACTTAACCCAGGTCCTTGCAGGATCTATACACTGAACAAGGCAAGACGCTTACCAAACCATTCCCTTTACCCCCGACCAGGTAGCCAACATAATTCCATATAGACCGTGGAGATATGAATGGTGAAAATCTTTTATTTTATATAGACAATAAAATAATGCCAAGACACCATGGACAAATGATAAGGAAGATTCACCTTCAACATAAGAAACTAGTTATTAAAGTCATTAATACACAATTAAATAAAAAGTGCGAAAAGATTAAAAATAAAAAGTATTACACTAAATGCTTGTCTGCACCAAGTGATTTAAGAGACTTAGGCAAACATGGTATTTGATTGTCAAGAACTCTTATGATCAATCTTGGATCCCGAGACTACTCACACACTCTATGATGGATGATGGTGGTGGATGTGGGTTGTGATGGTGGTGGTGGGTGGGTGAAGTGTGAGAGAGGTGGTTTGCCAAGTGATGATTTACAAGTGAGCCAAGCACCCCTATTTATAGCCTGCACAGAAGCCTGGAAACAGCCCCGTGCCCGTTGGGCACGACCCCGTGTCCTACCATCTTCTCTTTCTTCATTAATTACAGTTTTTCTGCATTAGTTGACCACGCCTCCGTGTCCGCTGGGCACGACCCCGTATGCAGAAGCATATCTATACTATCAAGAATTTGCCTAGATTCTGCGAATCTTAACGTTGACCACGGCCCCGTGTCTACTGGTCACGCCCCCGTGTTGGGAAATAGAAGCTTTACAGCTTTGTCTTTTCTACAGACACTTGAGCATACCCCCGTGCTCACTGAGCACGGGGCGTGTTCAGTCTTCTGATGTCTTGTTTTTGCTTGGGAAGATGCTGTAGAGGGGTCGGGCATGCCACGTTTCTTCCTTTTCTTGTATTATTGTTAGATTTGGCTTCATTTTTGCTTCTTTTGTTCATTTAAGCTCATTTAACCCTGAAAATACAAAAGGAAGACTAAAGCACACTTTTTCCAACATTAGTACTAAAAAAAAGGTTAGTTTTATGCCTTATTTGATGTAATTTATATATTGCATTTTGCACACATCAAATATAAAAAGAAAATGTGATTTGGCATCACATTCAAACCTTAGTGCATCAAACTACACCTTAGAGACTATAGAAATACCACAAAGGCAATTTCTATTTGGTAAAAATTTGGTTTCTGACATTCCATACAACAGGAATGGGGTGTCTAGTCCTATAGCGCTATATCGTACTACCATTCGGCTTGATGAATGTATAAAATAAGTACAATCCAACAATTTACTTTATATTCTTTGAAAAATTAGTGTTTGAACCATAGATAATCAATCAAGTTGTCAAAAGATAAGTACTATCATGTATAATCATATAATTGAAATCATGAAAATATCGAATGGGTACACATGTTTCACCCCAAAACATTTTAAAACAGTAAAAGAGGGGACTATGTACTCACTTGAGAATGCTTAGAAGTCTTGAATAACAACCAAGCAAAGCTAGAGGGATCACGAAAATCAAATGACACCTAATATAGGTAACTATGTAAATAAACCGGACCTAAATCGGAAGATCGGATAGGATGAGGTTCCATAAACCAAATGAGTATTGGAACTTATATGATTTGGTTTAACAAAGCCTACATACTAAATCGAAACCGAACCTAAGTGCTTACGACCCATTTAGGTAACTTACGCTACTTTAACGCGTCATTCGCGTAAAACGCTTTCGGACAGCCTAACTAGTCCTATGACAAGTATTATATGCCTTAACATATCTAATAATGTTACCTAATCAGTTTAGATGTCAAAATTTAGGTTACATATGCTTAAAATGAATTTATGCATAAAAAGGGCATTTTGCTCATTTTCCTAAGGCATATAAACTACCTATCATACAACTAACTAAACGAAGTGACCATATGGTATAACCTCGGGAGGTTATTCCCTATACAACTATGGTCACAAAATATGTTTGGTCGGATCCTAATGATCGACCAAACAGGTCGGGTTTGAAAGTCTAAGCGGTTGTTTAGACCGCTTATCTTACGACCCTATATAAGCACTAAACTAAAAGTGACGAGTTAAACATGTTAAAACATGCTTAACGAAGTTAGAAAACAAGTTTGATATCAAACCAAAGGGTTTTGATACCCAAGAATAGTTTGGTTTCAAAATACGCAAAAAGGCGTATTTTGACCGAAACTATGACTCGTCACTATGCCCAAATAACGTGGTAATCAGTAGGTATAGTCACAAGGGACTATAACCATCGTGATTACGCTCACGTTGCGAAGTTCAAACGAACTTCGTGTTAACCATTGACCAGTTAAAGCAGAAAGTCAAACACAGTTTGACTTTTACGCTTAAAAACGCATAAAGGAACGAAAGAAACTTATAAGAGGTCCAAGCGATGGAGGTTTGATCTAAAAATTCTCAGGTATGAAGTTTTGAACTTCAACTTAGAGAAAATTCAGATCAAGCGTGAGTTGAAATGAAATTGGGGGTGGGTATTTATAGATTTCTCAAAACCGTTGAGATCGTTCCTCGATAAACAAGCTTTAATCTGGACCGTACAAGTATCACCCACTGTTTTGGTAATCTATGGGTGCCCAAAACAAGTCCCTAGGGTTGCAAAACCATGAAGAAAACCTAGAAACCAGCTGCTGAATGCAGAAAACTGGTTTTTGCAGGTCTGATGGGCTCTCACACCCCGCGTAGACTCAGTAAGAGTCTTACGCGCCCCGCCTAAGCCAAGTTTGGCAGATTGTCAGAAATGGCCCCTGAATGTGTAAAACATGGTTTTCGATGCATTTTTGACACGTTTAAGCCCCGTTAACATCATTTCAAGGCTCTAGAATGAAGTTAAAGTATAGGGAACATGAAACATGCTCAAAAATATCTCGGATGTCGGTTCGTTTGTCCGTACGATTGCGTTGTTTGGTTAATTACGACGAAACACGAACGGACGCGAAAAACAGTCAAATTACACAACGAATGGGATTTTATCATGCCAATCACTAAAATAAAATATTTTAATGATTGCATAAATTTTTGGATCTCCGGATATATTCAGAACATAAGATATGCGTGAAAATGCAAACTTATACATTTTTTGACGCTTTTAGTCCCTGATTGACCAAATAAGTTTATTTTTCCACATCGAACCCCTAAAATCCTATTTCTAAGCTATGTATAGGATATTTGTTGTATGTTTAACTTATGGTCATGTTTCGGAATGTTTGATACCATACAAATCAGCAGACTTTTGCAGTTTGACGCAATTAGTCCCTGCGATCGAATAAACTTGATTTCAACACACCAAACCCTCCAAAACTTATTTCTAAGTTATGTAAAGGTTATTTAAGGTATGTTAAGCCCATGACACTGTTCCGGAGTGTTTGTCACGTTAAACTGATTAAGTTTACGCATCAGTTCGCATATAACTTTCCAGAAAGCGATTTAGAGCTCGAAATCGAACAACAATTGATATGTGCAAATGATACACATATTTATACAAATCCCAAGATTGAAACACAGGATTTCATTGGTTTTGTATTCTTATGATGGCCGTGGAGGCACAGATGTCACAGTCTCCCCTACTTCAGGAAATTTCGTCCCGAAATTTATTTAGAGGAAACTTGTGAGAACTCGAAACTTGAAGTCTAAAAGATAAAACAACACTGGTTAGGGTTCTGAACTTTGATGTGTGAGAATATATATAATAAATTCGAACAAGTTTTAAAATGGAATCGCAAACTAAACCACACACAATCGGCAAGTGCACCGGTCGTAGTGTAGTGTAGATGGCAAGACCGGATATCAATCCGTGGACACTATATGCAAACTTTAGATAATAAACCGTTGTCGAATACAAAGTCAATTTTAAGTTGATTTTTGATGTTTAACTAATAACCTAATTAATTAAGAAAATGGTGAACAAGACAAGCAACTCAATAAGCAAATAAACTTGAAGGCAAAGTGTAGGTCAAATATGATGAGACAAGGACTTCCTAGGTGTCGAATCCCTAGAATCATGCAATGCTACTCTGACAGTGACAATGGTTAAATATCCTACTCCCTCGATTAACCCCCCGCTAGAGATGTATCAAACGAAAGATAGAGACGAAATGTGAAGTGCTAGAACAAACCTGCTCGACCTATCGATACCAAATCCTACGAGAATCAAGCAATGAAAGTAACTCTACCCCCAAAACTCTCAAAACACAAAGCAAACCAAACCAAACCTTGAAGATTGAAATCCTAGGAAACCTTAACCACGATGTAATAAACGAGCCCGAGCTATCGGTCACCCAATCTACCCACCAATGATTAGCTAATAACCTAGCTCACCTTAATCGTCTTTCGAGCCACAAGATGAGGATGCAGGTTTTAGTATATTGATTTTAATTATTAATCGAATTGGTCAATTTCTGAACTCAATATTCAAACCGAAAACCCTAAGATCAACAATTCAAATTAAACTCTAAGTCTAGGGGATATTTCTATGTGCCTAAACCGCTGAATTGATCAACCAATAATCAATCAAAACACACCAACATGCAATATCAAGATCAATCACAAGGAAAAGTTATGTAAATCACATCAAATAACCATAATCATGTCAAAATCGCATTACAATCATCAAGTTCATCTAAACCCAAGTAGTTTATAACGTTTAGCTACTCATAATAATTGATAAAACAACTGATAAAAGTCTGGAAACGAAAGAAATCATGGTTCAAGGCGAAAGAAATACAAAAAACTAATGTTTAACGAACCCAGAACGCTCCTGCCTCCACTTGCTTCACTTTATGTCTGCCGCCAATGCCTTCTGTCCTATTCTGTTTTCGAAAAACAATGATATTCGCCTCCTGGAACCTCCAACCTCACGTCAATATATATCAATCTCCATTGGCCTTTAGGGTTTTATTAACTAATATTTCAAAGGCCCACTAGAAACAAAATAATACCCAACTTAATCGTGAACCATGCATGGCTGAATCATTTGGCGGTTGTCCTCATGTGAGCGGCCCAATTCTGTCTTGAATGGAATCCTTTTGTTTGTTCCTCTATGTATCGAAGGTCTTTTTTTATTAGCCCAACAAGACCTAATCGTCTGATGTATATATCATTCAAGTTAGATTAATGATCATAAAAAGGCCCACATCCATATTCACATAATCTTGGTATGTGCTTCTTTACTTTGTTTTGTGTTTGTCAACCCCCCGCCACAATAGTCACAATAATAAATATGGTCGCCATTCTTTAATATTGTAGAGATAGTGGGCTCGGCCTACTTGAGAATAATAGCGGCAATTTATACTTCTGTCACCGGCACCCCACTCTGCCCAACTGGCTGGCTATTCACTTATTACTCATTTTCGCTCCATTTGTACCAGGACCTAGCAAAACACAAAATAATATAAAATAACACTCAAACTAAATAAAAACTATACAAAAATAATACACTTTACACGGGGAAAATATGAGTATTTTATGACAAATCAAACTTCTAGTAACTTTAAATAACATCATGCTTGCAATGTAAGAGGGACACTTATATACAAGTATATGAAGCGCCATTGGTGCGTCACCGTACCTCCATTACATTGTTCACGTTTTGTTATTGTTGCCACTATCGGTTCTTACACACGATAAATCTTACTGTGGTTCCCGTGCAACGAATTTCATAATTATGTATGCATCCATAGTTACGTAATTCCTTGCATAGGGTCCTTTTAATTAGATCGACAAATGATCTCTTTAAAGAAACCACCAAGGAGTCTTTTCAGCTATATCATCACATGACATTCCCAACCAGATTTTTGAATCAATCTTTTTAGCTAGACCATTCAAGGGGTCTCTTTTGAATTATGGAATGGTACTATATAATCCAAGGGTCTTAACTATTACGTAGAAGCCCATTAAGGATTTGAGGTAGTACATTTGGATATCCTACTATGAATCCTTCATATGAAGATATGGAATATTCTACGAGGATTTGGATAACAAAAATTTGAATCACACAAAAACACAAAAGAAACACATAAACACATAATTGTTTATCTTGATCTTCAATTTGTTATCATTCTGTTAATTTGTTTCTTAATTGTGCACATGTATTTAAAGCACACCAGGAATCCAATCCGTGGAATTCATTTGGCACTTTAAACATCTTCAAGAATCTAACTATGAAGATAGGAAGATCTTAATAGGAATTTGGCTTTGTCCTTATTGAATCGTAATGTACGTATTGAGGTACACGAAGAATTCAATTAAAGACTCCGATTTGAGTGATAATCATCCACAAGGATCTAATTGTGAAGATAAGGAGATCCTACATGGATTTTGGAATTTGAAAAGCGGGAGATACTTCGAAATCTTGCACTAGACGTGCTTAACTCGATACACGAGGTAGAATGCTCCTGAAGTTGAGGTGCTAGATATACCAAGGCGACATATGAAGCAGAATGTTTTTGAAAACTAAGCATGGGGTTATTTTAGAAATGTGTTTAATGTTTTTGAAATCTTACATAATACTTTTGAAATCATAAGGTAGATGTATTAGGTAAGTATATTTATAAAATGTTTTAAAATCATGCGAGATGAATTTTGAAATTATGTATAAGGTTTCTGAAAACATGAATGATGCTTTTGAAATCATGCATTTGATATACTAAGTAAATATACTGTGTTAAAATTGTTTTCAAACTATATGAAATATTTTGAAATCATGAAGGTTGTTTTTGAAAAACATATACTATGTATGTTGTTATAAAAACTAATATTTCAAAGGACCACTTGAAAAAAAATAATACCCAACTTAATCGTGAACCATGCATGGCTGAATCATTTGGCGGTTGTCCTCATGTGGGCGGCCCAATTCTGTCTTGAATGGAATCCTTTTGTTTGTTCCTCTATGTATCAAAGGTCTTTTTTTATTAGCCCAACAAGACCTGATCGTCTGATGTATATATCATTCAAGTTAGATTAATGATCATAAAAAGGCCCACATCCATATTCACGTAATCTTGGTCTGCGCTTCTTTACTTTGTTTTGTGTTTGTCGAACCCCACCACAATAGTCAAAATAATAAATATGGCCGCCATTCTTCAATATTGTAGAGATAGTGGGCTCGGCCTTCTTGAGAATAATAGCGCCAATTTTTACTTCTGTCACTGGCACCCCACTCTGCCCACCTGGCTGGCTATTCACTTATTACTCATTTTCGCTCCATTTGTACCCGGACCTAGCAAAACACAAAATAATATAAAATAACTCTCAAACTAAATAAAAACTATACAAAAATAATACACTTTACACGAGGAAAATATGTTTATTTTATGACACATCAAATATCCCCACACTTTACCTTTTGCTTGTCCCTAAGCAAAATCCTAAGCAACATGTCCAACTTAAACCGTTAACAACAACGCTAGTCTCGAACAAATTATAACGCGAACTACGAAATCATCAAACACAGCGGTTTCGCAAGACTTACAACGTTCAAAAGGTGACGAATCATAATATTTAAATGAAGACGGGCCTACCTAATCAAGTTTTTCTTACCTTCAAGCAATCGATTATGCAATGTCAACACCCCTCACAGTGTCACTCATCTCTTGGCTAATAAATATGTAATTTCGAGTGAACTCTCAAAACCGAACTATGAAGCATACTATCATAAGCTTGTACGTCAATCAGATCTCCACCTAAATGTTAGAACTCGACACAGATCAAGAGGGATTTAATAGGTAGGTAAGGGCTAAAGGTAGGTTATTTTTATTTGGGAAATAGTGGCTAAACACATAATCACACGATAAACCGGATAAGCACGAAACAAATACTAATATATTGGTCATTTCGACCCACAACTTTATTCTATTTTTTTTTCTTTTTCTTTTTCTCTTTTTTTCTTTTTTTTCATATTTTCTTTTTTTTTTTTTCATTTTTTCCTTTTTTTTTTCATTTTCAAAATAAAGATAACAATACACAACACAATCCGGTTATCAAAATAACAACGGGTAACAAACGAATGGTTTTAGGCTCAAAGTGGTATCTAAGGGTAATGGTGAAACGGGTCAAACACCAAGGCTACACAAATAGGGTGATCCTAATGCCTCTATCACATCCATGTTAAATCCTAATCGAATGTCTCAAACTGTATCAAAACGCACAAGTTCTAAAGTAATGCAACAAGTCGGTAAACACATATGAAACGAAAGTAGTCAACATATAAATATGAAACATGTAAAGGCTTAAATCTCACTATCATGTGGTAAATAAGAGCTACCGATATTGACAATGCACAACCAATTAACTCTCTGGCTCCATCCACTATCCTAGGCATCCTAAAACCTTTTACTTCCCAAAAACCGATTCAGTCAACCTACTATCCCGCAACTTAAAGAAACATGCGCTCTCGAGTCGTAAATTCGACAATTAAACCGCTTTTGATCGACGTTTTGAAAAGGTTTTTGTTTTCTACGCGCTAAAGGACCGGGACTCGCAACAAACTTATTTTTTTTTCAATTTTTCGATTTTTTTTACTCAAATCTACCTAAAAAGTCGTAGTCTCCCATCCCCACACTTAAAATTTACATTGTCCCCAATGTAGGATGAAAGACAACTAAAAATAAATAAGAAATAAAACCTAAAATAATATACATAAATAAAAAAATAACGAATCGGAAAAGACTAAGCTGGTTAGGATAAAAATCAGTGCCAGCTGCGCGCGTCAACAATCCGAACCCGTACACGATCGTATAGCATTTCCTTCGCGATCGGCCTTGACTCTGACTAGTACACTTGGCAAATTCCTTGAAATTGCTGTACAACTCTAAAATCTCACCCGAATGGAGATTGAGTACGGGTGGTACATATCCAAACCTGCATAAACAAAAACAAGCAAAAACCAAGCAGTACCGACTCGACAAAAAATAACATTTACTCATAAACTAACTTAGACTCATGGTACAAAATAAACGACTAAATATACAAATAAACACGTATCACAAACTACCGAGAATATACAAATAAATAAAATTACAAAACTTTACAAAACCTCCCCACACTTGAATTCAATCTGGAGGTTTCTCCTTTATCCAACCTCGGTCTAACCCGTTCAATTCCACCCTTTTTCCAGTTTTCAATAAAAAATCATTTGTAAAATTGAAAAACAATCTAGAAAACTCAAATGGGTCAACCCATCAATATTTAAACTTACCTGGACAAACTTAATACGTGGCATGTAATGAGGATAATGGTGTTGTGCAAACTTAAGTGGTTCCTCCTTTTTATACCGTCTCTGCACCCTTACAACATGTTGATCCAAGCTTCTTTGAGCCTTCTCCCGTGTTCTTGTTGGTGTGAGTGGGATCCAACATCTACTTCCTTCACTGGCCAGCTATCAAATTCGTCAACCACTTTTTCTTCTTCTTTGATGACCTCAAACACCTCAAATCTAGGGGAAGGCTCGGTAGCCTGCGGCAGAGGGTCCTGCTCAACATCCAACTCAGTGACCCACTCCCCTGATCATCCACACTCGCAACCTGCGTATCAGACGCATCTCTCCCGCAAATCTCGCTGAGGAGGCTACCCACATGTGACATAAGAGTATCGATAAAGTATAGAGTGTCATCATGCTGCTGGGTATGCCTCATGGAATGCTGAATGTCGAATGTGACTTCATCCTCATCAACTCGAAGAGTCAACTTGCCGTCGTGCATGTCAATGAGTGCGCGTGCAGTGGCAAGGAATGGACGACCTAAAATCAACAGGACCTCAGATTCCTCGTCCATGTCAAGGATGACGAAGTCAACTGGAAATACGAATTTATCGACCTTCACTAGCATATTCTCTACAATCCCTCTCGGGAACTTCACTGATCGATCAGCCAACTAAAGACTCATGCGTGTAGGAGATGGCTCGCCTAGATTGAGCTTAGCAAGGATGGAATACGACATAAGATTTATGCTAGCCTCTAGGTCTGCCAGCGCATTGCTGACGGTGAGATTTCCGATCAGACACGGAATCGTGAAACTACCAGGCTCAGACACCTTCTTCGGTAGCTTGTTCTGCAAGACGACAGAACACTCCTCGCTCAATGTAACAGTAGAAAGATCCTCCAACTTCTTCTTATTCGTGAGCAGGTCCTTGAGAAACTTCGCGTACTTCGGCATCTTCGACAGAGCCTCTACAAAAGGGATGTTCACATGTAGCTTCTTCAACATCTCTAGGAACTTACTGTACTGCTCTACATCCTTACCCTTCACTAACCGACCTGGGTAAGGGGGTGTCGGCTTATACACCCTCATCGGCTCCTTCTTCTCTCCCAAAGACTCGCTGGACTGTGCTGTACTTGCTGGGCGCAACCTCTCGTGGACTTTGCTAACAGGGGTCTCCATCTCAATCTCCTAGTCGACCAGTTCCTTGTCATCTAACGGCTCGACCTCAGTAGCTCCTCGCCCACTTCTCGTAGTAACAGCCTTTGCAGTGGCGTTTGGATTTCCAACAGTGCTACTAGGGAGACCGCCCTAAGGTCTATGGTTCAGCTGATCGGCCAGTGAACCTACTATCCTCTCCAGGTTCTGCAGTGCAGTGTTTTGGCTCTTCATGAAGGTCTCATGCTCCATGAACCTCGACTGTGTCTCCTGATGTCGCGTATCTGCACGAGTGATGAACTTTGTAAGCAACTGCGTCTGCTTAGCTAACGTCTCTTGGTTCTGCCTCAACATCTCTTCTATCGTCGGGTTATTCGCACCCGAACTCGCTCCTGCTCCTGCGTCCTGAAACAAACTCTGACGCGACTGAAACCCCGGTGGGTTGTTGTTTTTCCAGCTGAAGTTCTGGTGGTTCTTCCAATTCGAATTGTAACGATCCCCGAAATTGTTCTGATTCCGATTACTCCGCAGGGGAAATAAGACACACGGTCATGTCATGCCTCCCAGTGCATATCTCGCACACCTGTTCCTTCTTTGACTCCATATCATTCATCTTTTTCGTCAGGGAGTCAATCTGCGCTTGCATCCTAGTGGTATCATCAACCTTATGCACGCCTCTTTGTGTAGCGGATGAATCTCTAGAATCAGGAAACTCGTAACTACTCATCGCTATGTCCTCGAACATCTCAGTGCACTCCTCTGGTGTTTTGACGGTCATCAGATTGCCGCCAGCAGTAGTGTTCAGCATATTCCTCGTGGTGGGCGTCACTCCATGATAACACTTCTCAACTAAAGACCAATCCTCGAATCCGTGATGAGGATACTTGATCAGCTGCTCCTTAAAATGCTCCCATGTCTCGTAGAATGACTCTCCCTCCGTTTGGCAAAACTCTTGGATCATGCTCCTCAGACGAGCAATTTTCGCAGGAGGAAAGTACTTGCCCAAGAACTTATCTTTCATCCCGGCCCAAGTGGTGATGGATCCCGCAGGAAGGGATTCCAAACGAGCATGCGCACGGTCGGCAAGCGAGAATGGAAATAGACGCAGCTTGCAGGCATCCTCGGTGACTCCCTGCCCCTGAAACGTATCGCAGATAGCTGAAAAGTGAGAAAAATGGACATTCGGGTCCTGAGAAGGTAACACATGGAACTGGATGGTGTTCGTAATCATCGTGATGATCTGAGGTGGAATCTGCCAGCGATTAACTCCGATAGCGGGTCGGGTAATGCTGGATCGAGCATTGGCCGCGTTCGGCCGGGCGTAGAGTGCGACGACACTCCTAGCTGGAGCCTCGTTGTCACCCATGGTAAAAGCAGAAGATGGAATGTGTACCTGACTAGCTCGGAAGGTACGAAGGCGCTCGTGGAAATCTCGCTCGGGCTCAGACGAAGCAACAAACGAAGGTGGCCCCTGTGAACGAGTATGACGCATACAATGGTGAAATTACTAATCTAAATACTAAATCAAATCGAACCCTAAAGGCACAAATTGCAAGCAAAAGGCACCTATAGGCAATGGAAATCTATGAAAGCAAGTAAACAACTAAATAGACGACTCGGGTCGTTCTCTAAAGTGCCAGTGTCCCTGGCAACGACACCAAAAACTTGATGTGTGAAAATGTATATAATAAATTCGAACAAGTTTTAAAATGGAATCGCAAACTAAACCACACACAATTGGCAAGTGCACCGGTCGTAGTGTAGTGTAGATGGCAAGACCGGATATCAATCCGTGGACACTATATGCAAACTTTATATAATAAACCATTGTCGAATACAAAGTCAATTTTAAGTTGATTTTTTATGTTTAACTAATAACCTAATTAATTAAGAAAATGGTGAACAAGACAAGCAACGCAATAAGCAAACAAACTTGAAGGCAAAGTGTAGGTCAAATATGATGAGACAAGGACTACCTAGGTGTCGAATCCCTAGAATCATGCAATGCTACTCAGACAGTGACAATGGTTAAATACCCTACTCCCTCGATTAACCCCCCGCTAGAGATGAATCAAACGAAAGATAAAGACGAAATGTGAAGTGCTAGAACAAACCGGCTCGACCTATCGATACCAAATCCTACGAGAATCAAGCAATGAAAGTAACTCTACCACCAAAACTCTCAAAACGCAAAGCAAACCAAACATTGAAGATTGAAATCCTAGGAAACCTTAACCACGATGTAATAAACGAGCCCGAGCTATCTGTCACCCAATCTACCCACCAATGATTAGCTATTAACCTTGCTCACCTTAATCGTCTTTCGAGTCACAAGATGAGGATGCAAGTTTTAGTATATTGATTTTAATTATTAATCGAATTGGTCAATTTATCCACTCAATATTCAAACCGAAAACCCTAAGATCAACGATTCAAATTAAACTCTAAGTCTAGGGGATATTTCTATGTGCCTAAACCGCTGAATTCATCAACCAATAATCAATCAAAACACACCAACATGCAATATCATGATCAATCACAAGGCAAAGTTATGTAAATCACATCAAATAACCATAATCATGTCAAAATCGCATTACAATCATCAAGTTCATCTCAACCCAGTTAGTTTATAACGTTTAGCTACTCATAATAATCGATAAAACAACTGAACAAAGTCTGGAAACGAAAGAAATCATGGTTCAAGGCGAAAGAAATACGAAAAACTAATGCTTAATAAACCCAAAACGCTCTTGCCTCCACTTGCTTCACTTTATGTCTGCCGCCAATGCCTTCTGTCCTATTCTATTTTCGCCTCCTGGAACCTCCAACCTCACGTCAATATATATCAATCTCCATCGGCCTTTAGGGTTTTATTAACTAATATTTCAAAGGCCCACTAGAAACAAAATAATACCCAACTTAATGGTGAACCATGCATGGCTGAATCATTTGGCGGTTGTCCTCATGTGAGCGGCCCAATTATGTCTTGAATGGAATCCTTTTGTTTGTTCCTCTATGTATCAAAGGTCTTTTTTTATTAGCCAAACAAGACCTGATCGTCTGATGTATATATCATTCAAGTTAGATTAATGATCATAAAAAGGCCCACATCCATATTCACGTAATCTTGATCTGTGCTTCTTTACTTTGTTTTGTGTTTGTCAAACCCCACCACAATAGTCACAATAATAAATATGGTAGCCATTCTTTAATATTGTAGAGATAGTGGGCTCGGCCTACTTGAGAATAATAGCGGCAATTTTTACTTCTGTCACTGGCTCCACACTCTGCCCAACTGGCTGCCTATTCACTTATTACTCATTTTCACTCCATTTGTTCCAGGACCTAGCAAAACACAAAATAATATAAAATAACACTCAAACTAAATAAAAACTATACAAAAATAAAACACTTTACACTAGGAAAATACGTGTATTTTATGACACATCAAACTTCTAGTAACTTTAAATAACAACATGCTTGCAATGTAAGAGGGGCACTTATATACAAGTATATGAAGCGCCATTGGTGCGTCCACCGTACCTCCATTACATTGTTCACGTTTTGTTATTGTTGCCACTATCGGTTCTTACATACGATAAATCTTACTGTGGTTCCCGTGCACTGAATTTCATAATTATGTATGCATCCATAATTACGTAATTCCTTGCATAGTCCACACAGTGCATTTTATAATGTGTAGGGGAAGAAAATCAAACCTGTGATGAGTGTGACTAGACCACCACATAGGGGTCTTTTAATTAGATCGACAAATGATCTGTTTAAATAGACCAACAAGGAGTCTTTTCAGCTATATCATCACATGACATTCCCAAACAGATTTTTGAATCAATCTTTTTAGCTAGACCATTCAAGGGGTCTCTTTCGAATTATGGAATGGTATTATATAATCCAAGGGTCTTAACTATTACGTAGAAGCCCATTAAGGCTTTGAGGTAGTACCTTTGGATATCCTACTATGAATCCCTCATATGAAGATATGGAAGATTCTGCGAGGATTTGGATAACGAAAATTCGAATCACACAAAAACACAAAAGAAAACCCATAAACACATAATTGTTTATCTTGATCTTCAATTTGTTATCATTCTGTTAATTTGTTTGTTAATTATGCACATGTATTTAAAGCACACTAGGAATCCAATCCGTGGATTTCATTTGACACTTTAAACATCTTCAAGAATCTAACTATGAAGATAGGAAGATCTTAATTGGAATTTGGCTTTGTCCTTATTGAATCGCAATGTACGTATTGAGGTACACGAAGAATTCAATTAAAGACTCCGATTTGAGTGATAATCATCCACAAGGATCTAATTGTGAAGATAAGGAGATCCTACATGGATTTTGGAATTTAAAAAGCGGGAGATACTTTGAAATCTTGTACTATACGTGCTTAAGTCGATACACGAGGTAGAATGCTCATGAAGTTGAGGTGCTAGATATGCCAAGGCGACATATGAAGCAGAATGTTTTTGAAAACTATGCATGGGGTTCTTTTAGAAATGTGTTTAATGTTTTTGAAATCTTAAATAATACTTTTGAAATCGTAAGGTAGATGTATTAGATAAGTATATTTATAAAATGTTTTAAAATCATGCGAGATGAATTTTGAAATTATGTATAAGGTTTTTGAAAACATGGATGATGCTTTTTAAATCATGCATTTGATATACTAAGTAAATATACTGTGTTAAAATTGTTTTCAAACTATATGAAATATTTTGAAATCATGAAGGTTGTTTTTGAAAAACCTATACTATGTATGTTGTTATAAAAACTAGAATGTAATGATATGGGTATGAGATTGAAGAATACCCTTAGTTATCTAACCAAGGATTTAAAGTGATTACTCAAAATGTCACTTATATTCTGTACTTCGTTTCTTAGAATGAAACGAGTACTTAGAATTTTTGAGAAAATCATGAGCGACAAAATTCGCACTTGGAGAACTTGGCGAAAAGCTGTTCTTTCTTTAGGAGTTCCATAATAAGACGGAGATGTTGTTCATCGTCAGCTCGTGTCTTGGAATAAATCAAAATATCATCAATGCGAGGTAGGGGATATCGATTCTTGATGGTGAGCTTGTTGAGTTCACGATAATCGATACACATCCTAAAAGATCCATCTTTCTTTTTCACAAATAAAACGGGAGCACCCCATGGTGAAAAGCTCGGACGAATGAATCCTTTGTCAGAAAGCTCCTGAAGTGTTTAGATAATTCCTGCATCTTAGGTGGTGTAAGTCGGTGTGGGGATTTAGCAATAGGATTCACACCAGGTACAAGATCAATAAGAAACTCAACTTGGCGTGCTGGGGGTAAACTAGGTAATTCTTCAGGGTAATCCCGAACAACAGGGATATCTTGAATAGTCTTACCTTTGCCTTTCTCCTCTACGACATGTGTCAAGAATGCCACATAGTTCTTTCGTAGGTACTTTTGAGCTTGAATACACGTGATGAGTTTAAGACTACTAGCAAGTTTCTCACCACGAACCTCTAAGATCTCACCAGTCGAAAGCGGCACTCGAACAATTTTCTCAAAACAAACCACCTCGGCATGGTACTTGGCTAACCAATCCATTCCTACTATAACATCGAAGCTCTCAAGTTGCATTGGTGTGAGTTCGATAGGAAAAAGATGGTTATTAAGGTTCAACTGGAAATTTCATAACATAATCGAGTAAAATGGGTTCACCACTAGCTACCTCTACTGTCAAAGGCTTTCCTAGTTTGGTTCTAGTAATGGAAAGCAAAGGCTCAAAAGATAATGACACAAAACACTTATCGGCACCCGAATAAAAAAGAACAGAAGCAGGCTGATTATTAAAAAAGAACGTACCATTCACCACCTCGTTGTCTGCACGTGCCTCGTTTGCATTCATGTTGAAGACTCGTCCACGAGCCTGAGCCTGATTTGCATTCACCAACCTCGGGCATTGATTTCTGTAGTGGGACAGATCCCCACAATTGTAGCAAGATCCAGGCGGGTAGTAAGGTCGTGCAGCTTGTGCTGGTTGTTGAGCCGGCTGTTGTGTAGGGTTTTGAGCTGCTTGATCTTGTGTAGGAGCAAAAAAATATGTGTTGGCGAGATGACGAGATTTCCCACAGTTGGTACAAAAATGGCACTGAACCTGTAGTTGATGGTGACTGTTACATCTGTTGCACAACGGTGCATTCCCAGCATACTGTTTCTTGGCAGGTGGTTGTGCGGGCTGGTTATTAGCAGCTTGGTTCGCCTGTGCTGTAACAATGAAATTTTTGGAAGCCTTGCGCTTCCTAGACTTCCTCGAAGACTCAGCTTTCTTACCCTTCTGTTTCTCGCTCTTGTCGGACTGTTTCTGTTTCTTGTCACCCTTTTTGTGGAGTTTACCTTTCCTGATCTGGGACTCAGTCAAGGTTGCAGCCAACTTGATGGCCTGACGAACAGTGGTAGGGTTGCTACCAGTGACGATATCTAGCACAGGGTCAGGTAAACCATCGACATACCTTTCAATAGCTTTATCAAGCGGGGTAACCATTGTGGGACATAGTAAACTCAACTCCTCATATCTATCGGTATAAGCCTGGTGTTCACCACTATCTTATTTCAAATCATCAAATTCCCTTTCCAAAGTCCTGAGTTCGTGACGAGGACATAATTTCCTCATCATTAGAGCCCTAAGCTCTGCCCAGGTCTGAGCTAAAGCAACATCAGCTCCACGATCTCTCATTACTCCATTCCACCACGTAAGAGCCCTCTTTTGAAATACACTGGAAGCAAACTCGACTTTACGATTAACTGGACACTGGACATGGCGAAAAGTGCTCTCAATACTCTCAAACCACTCTAGGAGCCCAGTTGCCCCTTCATAACCACTAAACTTGAGCGGTTTAGCCAAATTAAATTGTTTAAACTTGCACGGAGCAGGTGCATTATTGTTATTGTTGGCTTGGTTAATTTGAGCGATGAGATTTGGGAGTGTAGCAGCCATTTGCTGCACTATAATAGCCGCCAGTTGGGCGTTAGGTTGTTGTGCGTCTCGTCAAGGAGGCATTCTAAATGAGGAAAAAAAGAGAGAAAACGAGTGATATGATATGATGAAAAATGAGATGTCATTGGATAAAATGAGATGTTACAAATATCGACAAAAAGTAAGGATGGTGGTCATTCGTTTGTTACCATAGAACAAACAAACGACACACAGGGACTAATCAAAGTAAATGGGTCATAATAATGTATTGCGAAGACATGCTTTAGCCTATAAGTGGACACTCACCCCAAGAGTTCTCGGGTAAGAGTGACTGGGCCGATTATGTGGATTTGTACGAACAATCTAGCCTAGATAGAAAACTCGAGGTACAGGCACCCACCCTTCCAGATTGCACGTGTTCACATTATTTAGACCCAAACTTTGATGAGATTTTGAAAACTTAGAAGGCATTAAGCCAAAAAGAATCATTCAAGAATGGATGATTGATTTCAAAATCGTTTTGGAAATTTTTATTCTTGTTTTGGTAATCACCTAAAGATAGGTGACGTTTATTGTTTTAAGATCTAAACACAAGATAACTTGTGTTAGGTTCCTAGAAAGGTTATAGTCTAGGTCAAAGAATTACTAATAACTTAATTCCCTATAACCATGAGTTCTAATACCAACTCTTCTGTCACACCTCGACCGCGTAAAACAACAAACCGAGGCAGAAACGTCGAGGAGTGGAGCGACATAATTATTGTTTCACAACCATGGCATTTAAAGTTTAGTTTTATTTATAATAGATGTTTACATTGTCTTGGAATTAAAGAAAACATAACATAAGTTGAACTATTCTTGCATCTTTTAAGTCACTAAGGCCCGAGTCCGCCTAGATGTGTCCTGGTCACCATTAAACATTAGCACCTGAAAACACATGTGAAAATAGGTACGTAAGCATAAAAATGCCTGTGAGGTACATAGGTTTTGTTGATGAAGGATTCATGACTTGTAAGTTAAAAGAAGTGCTTAACAAAAATTAGTCATGAACCTTATAAGAATGTTTTCTTTTATGAAATCATATGAAAATCAGATGATAATAAAATAATAATGTACGGTTAAATAAGTAACCAACTAATAATGAATTTGTATAAAATATGTCATTTGTAAAAATGTCGTGTCTTTGTATAAAATGTATCATGTCTTTGTCGAAGTGGTTTAAATAACGCAACGATATGTAATATCATAAAATCACTTATATATAGGAAGTATCAGCGGCATATCCACCATGCTATTATCATATTACACACACCTCGTTATGCAAATCACTTATCATTAACCACCAAAATGTCTTGTTTAAACAAATGTCAAATGTTCATGTATAACAATGTTTAATGTCTTAATGCCATGTGTAAATCATGTCTTGTATAACAAATGTCAAGTAGCAACAATGTCTTGTATGGTGAATAAAAAGTATTTACTCAAACCACATGTATATGTTAATGTATAATCAAATGGCATGTACAAAACAATGTTTTTGAATAAACCATATTTTAGATCAAAGTATGTTTTGCAAAATCAATGCTTTATTGATACAAACATCTATGCAGTAATGTTTATCGCATACATTCAAGCCTTGCGACTGTCGGACAAACCCTTAACAAATTAAAGGTCTATCAGATACGTATATCGGATTCTGTCATTCCTTACTTCCAAACAAACCTAGGAAGCCAGGAACGAGATTTGTCAAGTCCTATGGTACCACAACATACAACCGAGCGGCGTGATCAATGTTAATGAACGTATTTTTTTCCCGTTAAACATAGCAAATTTCATACCAAGTGTAAGCATGTCATATAAAAACCATGTACTAAGTATGCTAAGTAAACATACAAAGTAGAAATGTAATGTAAATAAATGTGTCCATATGCTGAGTAAACATATGTAACAAAAATGTGTTTGAAATCAATGTGCTAGCATGCTCAGTCAACATACATAGCAAAGCATAATGGAAATCATGTACTATATGTGTACTAGATGAACATAGCAACAATATGTCATGAAAAGCATGAAAAAGCACAAAAGTAACAAGTAGGCACATGTGTATCATCCCAAAATATTTGAAAGCGTTAAAAGAGGGGACTATGTACTCACATAATCACCTTAAAAATATTTAAAAAGAGGGGGTCTATGTACTCACTTGATATTTCTTTCATAGTCTTGGTATAAAGATCAAATAACGCTTGAGGAATCACGGAAATCAAACGGCACCTAATATAGGTAACTATGTTAATAAACCGAACCTGAATCGGAAGATCGGATAGAATGAGGTCTCGTAAGCCAAATGAGTATTGGAACTCATATGATATGGTTTAACAAAGCCAATATTCTAAGTTGGCACTTATCCTAAGTGCTTATGACCCGTTACGACTCGTTAAGGTAGTTTACGCTACTTTAACGTGTCGTTCGCGCAAAAGCGCATTTGGACGGTCTAACTAGCCCTCTGACAAGTATTGCATGCCTTAACATTCTTAATAACATTGCATAATCATTTTAAGTGTCAAAAATTAAGTTACATATGCTTAAAATGAAATTATGCGCAAAAAGGGCATTTTGGTCATTTTCCAAAGGCATATAAACTACCTATCATACAACTAACTAAACGAAGTGACCATCAGGTATAACCTCGGAAGGTTATTCCCTATACAACTATGGTCACAAAATATGTTTGGTCGGATCCTAATAATTGACCAAACGGGTCGGGTTCGAAAGTCTAAGCGGTTGTTTAGACCGCTTAACTTACGACCCTATATATGCACTAGATTAAAAGTGACGAGTTAAACATGTTAAAACATGTTAACTAAGTTAGAAAACAGATTTGATATCAAAAAAAAGTGTTTTGATACCCGAAAATAGTTTTGTCGCAAAATGCACATAAACGTGCATTTGACCGAAACTTTGACTCGTCACTTCGACTAATCAGCGTGGTAATCAGTAGGTATAGTCACAAGCGACTATAACCATCGTGATTACGCTACCGATGCAAAGTTCAAACGAACTTTATCTTGACCAATTCATGGTCAAAGAAGAAAGTCAAACACTATTTCACTTTCATGCTTGATATACATAACCAAGAATGAAAGAAACTTACAAGAGGTCCAAGCTTGGAAAAAGATCAAAGAAAACTAAAGTCGGAGGCCTTCAACAAGTTGTGAGAGCCTCTAAAGAGCAGGTGTAGAAGAAGAGGATGAATGAGCAAATTGTGTCACACCCCAACCGATGGCGGAATCAACGGGGCGCGGCACTAGGCGAATCAGATTGCTCAAGAGAAACCATAACAACTAAATTGCGACAGTATTTAATGCGTTCATTATCCCATACTAATAAACAATTACAATCACGTCAGCTGTCACGAATTTCATTTCCTCACAAACAATTCAAATCCGACAACCTAGATTTTAGGCGAGTTTCTAGACTTCCTAGCTTGATTTGATGTAGTCTACGACTAAACCTGCAACATACGTTAAAACAACATCAATACAAAAGTATTGGCGAGTATACAAGTTTTGATAGAGTAGCGTAAATAGTTAAAAGTGTTGCGAGTTACTAAAAACATAAACGAGATACCTCAACATACATGCATAAAAGACAGATACTACCAGCTAAGTCACTCGAGCTGCGATTGCGATTGCTATTCATCCTAACTAGACCCCGTCGGGTTCTATAGTACTATACTAGTTAAGGCGGGATCTTGCGAGTATAAGTCCTAACACATATGTAACTAGCATCACGTGTAAACATGCATAACAATTATTCGCAAGTGATAAACAGTTTGATTGAATAATTTGTTTGATAAGTTTGATTTGATAGAAACCTATGGTACACCCAAAATGCAATAAACAGGGGTTCGTGTACACTCACAGTCGGGGTTCAGCGAGTAAACACAACTTGGTTGGATTGAAGGGAGCGCGTCTGAGATTAGCCTGATTACAGATTGATAGCGTAAGCGATTAACGGCGCGTAAATTGGTGCATAGTGTCAAAGGATCGGACGGTAATCCGATCGGATGGCAATCCGATCGGCCATCCGATCAGATGGCCAGTCGATCGGGTGACAATCCATTCAGATGGTCACCCGATCGGGTGACCATTCGATTGGACTGTCACTTCATTTTGGAAGGATGTGTATGTGTATGATGGTTTGTATTTTGAAGTTTTTGTTGTAGCATTTTGAAAACAGAGAAGTATCTCTACCCTTCAGGTCGATAGATCGAACAACCGTTCGCTAGGGTGACGATCCGATAGGTTGGACACTTAGTGAGAACAAGTTCACAGCAGGGTTGTCACTCGATCGGATTGCAATCCGATCGGGTGGCAATCCGTATTGAACATGTTGAAAATTGTTTAAGTGTTTGAAATTCAAAACATCACAGGGTCGGATGGTCGTTCGATCGGGTGGCAACCCGATCGGACGTCAATCCGTTCGACGTTCAAAACTTTTGAAAAGGTTGAAATAATGTTTGAGGGTGGGGCCAAGTGCAAGCCGATCGGACGGCTGTCCGATCGGGTGGCAATCCGATCGGATGGCAATCCGATCGGACAACAATCTGTTCCGGTGGCCTGATCGTCTTGACACTTGTTTGTTTTGTGAGTTTGCAGTTTTGATCGAGACGATGTGATAACGTGCTAAACAACAGAAACCCCATCTTGACCCAAGTGACCCGATCGGACAGGAATCACCCTAGTCTGACCAGTTAACCTACTCGAGATGGTTGTTCACGTTTAACCCGAAATCGGTAGTCTCTCTGATAGAAATTAGATCTTGTACCGACACATTACTAAGAAAGAGTAGAAGATCAGGATGAGCTCCGATTCTATCGGTTTTGAGTGCATTGAGTGTAAAAGAGTTGAAAGAAAGTTAGAAAACCATTCTTTCAATCCTTTTAACCATGATTATGTGCAGATCTATGCAAAAACATTGTTTAATCTTGTGGAAATCCTTCAGATCTGAGTTGTTCTTAGTGGAATGAGGTCAACAAATGAAGTTCATATGAACTCTATGATGAAATCACCCTAGAACACCCCAAATCCACTGATTTCACGGTTAAAAGTTAAGATTCAAAGGTGAAAAAGATGAAGGAGTGTGTGTAGATCATAGAAGTACAAGATTTAGGTTGAAAACTAACAAGAATCGCGAGAAATCGAGAGAAAGAAGCCAAAAGTGTGCTGATCAAACGAGAGCTGTCACATCACTGTTCAAGTGGTGTGACAAGTGCTATTTATAGGTGAAGGGGAAAGAAGGTGATTGGAGTGCCATGGATCGGGAGGCAATCCGATCGAGTGGCACCTCGATCAGGTGGCAATCCGACCGTGTGGCACCTCGATCGGATGGCAATCCGACCGGGTGGCAATCCGATCAGATGGCAATCCGATCGGATAGCCATTCGATCGTATTCTCATTCGATCAAACGCCTCTGGCCAGTTGAGTTTTGGCGTTTCATTTCGGTCGTTAAGCGTTGCGATAGTTTGGTCACACCTTTTCATACCCATATTCATATATTTATTAGAATTAGTCACGTAGGGTCGTATAAATATCCACATTTCAAAGTCTGTGTTGCGATAATCGAGTTACGCGCTTCGAACATGCATTTCGTAGTGACACCTCGTGGCTATCGAGGAGGGTAGAATAGGTCCTCACTCAACGTCATCATGAGTGTTAGTCTGTACGATGTAAAAAGTATGCGTAATATGCGAAAATACTGCGAAGTAGCGATGTATTCGATATAGTCACATTATGATCCGAATCTCTGGTGCTTGGCGTAATGAGTATAATGAGTAGTAACAACACACGAACGTGCGGGTTGGTACAGTCTCCCCTGCTTTAGGAAATTTCATCCCGAAATTAATCCACAAGAAGGGTTGAGAGGGTCGATGCGAGTGGGAGTAGCGATAACAACTTCAAAATAAACGAGCGATCAATTGAAATCCGACGAGCGGGAACGTTGCGATGACTGACGAAGGCAGCGAGTATGGCGATTCGTATAACAAAAGTTGGCAACACACGAAAAGTGATCCAAAAGTGTTTTGAATTCTCGAAAATTTGAATAATTCGAAAAGGTTTGGAGAAACTTGTTTATGAAAAACCTTCTCACAGTGCGGTGTTAAACTGTTTCGATGTTCACACCAGCGCTATGAGTGGGGTTTTATTAGGTTACTAAAAGATTTTTAGGGTGTCTAAAACTCGTTTTACGAAATTTTCTCGTCACGCGGCAGTAACTTGAGTCGATTGTCATACCAACGTTACAAGATAATCTCGTTTTGTACAAAGGTTTTGATCAAATTTTAGAAAAAGTTTTGTAAGAAATGCTTTGTTTACACAAAGGTTTCAATAATATCAAAATTTTAAATTTAAAGTCGGCCCCGCATGGCACTTTCCCACGAAAGTTCGACAATATGGCTAAAACACTTATATATAGGAAGTACCAGCGGCGTATCCACCATGTTTTAGCCATATGGCTTCCGTTCCGTGAGGCAGTGTCATGTATGTCGACATAGTATTGATAGATTTCGATTCCCTTGGTCCAAGCAAAAGATGGTTAGAACAAGTGTAAGAGAGAGGTTGAGCAATCTGAGCGATGAAGTCATTCACGAACTCAGTTCCGCGATACGAGCGAGTGCGATAAGTGATAGGCGGTACACGATAATTTGATGGCACAACACAAACATAATGAGCGAAGACGACGACAATAAGCGAAAAGCGATAAGCGACGAGCGATAAGCGACGAGCGATAGCGACAACCGTCGAGCGATAGGCGACGATTGTTGCGTTGCAAGCGATGGGGACATGAGATTTGATAAGATTCCACAACACCACAGATTTTAACTAACATTAAGCCCCACATGGCCCTTTTCCACGAAAGTCTGCTGATGTGGCTAAAACACTTATATATAGGAAGTAATAGCGGTGTATCCACCATGTTTTAACCCTATCGGTTTCGTCTCGTGAAGTGGGGTCATGTGTGCTAACATAACACAGGTAACATAAATAATGGTAAGTGATAGCGATAGCGATAGCGATAAGCGATACACGACAAGCGATGGAGCAATACACAAGCGATAGAGTGATACACAAGTGATAGAGCGATACACACGATAAGCGATACACATAACCAGCGATTGAGCGAAGCACACAATAAGCGATTGAGTTTGCGAAGTAGATTCCAGCGATAATGCGATTGCAAGCGTGTTTAACTTACGAAAAGTCTTAGTGATTACACGCTTTGAGTTGCGATTGAGATTGTTACACCTTGCGATGTAGTTTTAGTGTGTCAAAAATAGATTTAATTGTATACTTGGTCTAATAACGTTCATCTTGCATGGAACTTTCTTCACAAGACATTGGCTGGCATAGCGAAGCACTTATATATAGGAAGTACCAGCGGCATATCCACTATGCTTCAACCACACGCCTCAGCCCCGTGAATAGGTGTCACACTGTGTTGACATGGTCAAGACGCTTATATATAGGAAGTATCAGTGGCGTATCCACCACGCTTAACCATGCTTTTAACATTATCGCATCATTGAAACTCATTACGATCTCCGTGCACTGATCACAGTAATCTCGTGTGCACCCGTGATTAATTTGATCCTTGTACGTTTATCGTACTTCATCTCAAGAACGTATAGTAGGGGGAAAACACATTATATAGTACATAGTGCTAGTATTTAGTCCGTGCGCGAATGCGAGGGAGTGAGAGAGAGATAAATAGAGTCCACATTGCGTCGAGAAATAGGATAAGTTCAACATATAAAGGAAATTAACGGTGAAAATCGTATCATTACAACAACATTGTAAGCATAATTAATGTTGTTGTGGAGGGCTTCTGTGGAGACTACGATTGTTGTTGAAATTCCTCAAGTCTGCGGCCCTGTGCGGCAGTGTTGGTTAAGATGACCATACCAGTTGCAATTTATGCAAAAGCGACAGTTACCTTCTGGCGGGTTTGTTTGCGCTTCGAGTGAAATGGAATTGCTTGGAGAGGTTCTGGTTGTGATAGCTCAGTTGTTGAAGAGTTTGGCTCATGGTCTTTCGTTTGCGGCTGGACTGAGCTTCCTGAGGTGGTGTGTTGTCATCGGAGGATTCGTCTGAGGACTCACTTGAAGAATCGTCAGAGGAATCGTCGGAAGATTCGATGACGATTGCTTGATGAGCTTGTTTGACAGGATTCTTGGAGAAAAATCCATCCAAGACTCGTTTGTCGTTGATTTCTGCGGCTAAGCGGTAGGTTTCTTCGATGGTAGCGTGCCTTGCAGCTTCGACAAAATCGCCCACACATTTAGGCAAGCCGCGAATGTACTTTGTGATGGCTTTTTCCGAAGTGTTGACTTGACTTGGGCAGATTATGCTAAGCTGTTTGAACCTTGCGGTGTAGCCAGTATTGTCATCTTCGACTTGCTTGATTTCCCAAAATTCGTCTTCTAACTTCTGGACTTCGTGGGGAGGGCAGTACTCTTTCTTCATGAGCTCTTTCAGCTCTTCCCAAGAGAGCCCGTAAGCTGCGGAGATTCCACGTTTGTTACGTTCGGCAGTCCACCAGTCGAGTGCTCGCGATTGAAATACTCCGGTTGCGCAAGTAGTACGGAAACTATTGGGACACCCACTCTGACGAAGGGTAACGTCGATAGAATCGAACCACTGGAGTAGCTGAGACACTCCTCCTTCACCCGTGAACTCCATCGAATCACAGGCTTTAAAGTGTTTGTAGAGGAAAGTAGATTGCGGCGCTTCCGTCTTAGAGTCTTCTGAGGTTCGAGAGTTGCTGAGAGAGTGCACTTGAGAGACAATTTGAGGAATGACCTTGGCCATTTCCTTGGCCACAAGCGAGGAAATCCTCTTTTCGGCGCTTCATTTGGCTCTTCTCCTAGCTGTTTGTCTCGAGGTAGAGTCGTTGGAAGACATCTAGACAGAGAGAGATTTGAAGTGAGATTCGATCATAATGATTTTTGAGATTTGCGATGTGATTGAGCGCGTTCAAAACTTGTTGCGAGTAATATAATAAATTTCACATAGGAGCCACATAGGAGACACGAGATTCCTAAGTTCTCACATAATTGATTCGTTTTGTACATATAAATAGTTGTAGTTTATACTTACACACATACATATCGGTATAGAATATGCGATGAAGAGGGAGAGAGCGAGAGCGATTAATTAGACATTTGTTTTGTTTCGTACATTCGGTTTTCGTTTTGGATTGTGATGGTTGTGCGTGTTGGGCGTTTATAAAGCATGGAACGCAAATCGATAAATCGAGAAATCGATACAGCTTAAAGTTCTAAATCGTAGCCACACAAGCGTAAATAAGTTTAGCAAAGCGTAAAATCGGCAAGCCACATGCTAGAAAAATAGATTGAGTGCCTCGGGTGTTTAGGCGTCGACTACCCAAGGTAACCCAACTATTCCCAACAAGTTCATGCACTCGCGCTTCCCTAGAAGACTTATGCTTCCACTGGGATGCAGCTCATGGCACTCGCCTTCCTAGTCATCACGTGGCTCGAGTTATCGTTATAGTCGAGTCCTTGGTGAGAGCTTTTGAAAACCATTTTACATAGAGTGGAACGGTTCATTAAGGTTCGGGTTTCACCCCTGACTTAATAACTTCGCTCCTAGCTGTGGTTGTGCTCCTCAAATAAATTCGGGAGTTCCACTAGATTTTAAAATGGAGACTTTTGTTGAGATATGGATGTCACTCCTAACTCGACGAAAAGTTCTCGTGCTAGAAAAATTGCGCTGAGTGAGCGATCTTATCGAGAGTTCTTGGTTTTCACGCCTGATCTCGACTGGACCACTTGATTGTGTTACGCGAATATTTTCGAAAACGTGTGTATTGTGTTGGCCTTAGGAAAGGCTAAATAATATTCTAGCCTTAGGAAAGGCTCTTCGAACGAGAGTATCAAATAGTAGTTTTTAGCGAATTCGAACGAGAGTATCAAGTAGGCCCATACAAATCCTACTGGATTCATACGAGTCGGCCTGTTGGTACTTAGACTATAGAGTAGGTTGTTTCTAAGACAACAAACTCGGACTAGGTCGTGTCTTTCCTAATTCCCTATAGTTATGGCTCTGATACCAATCTGTCACACCCCAACCGATGGCGGAATCATCGGGGCGCGGCACTAGGCGAATCAGATTGCTCAAGAGAATCCATAACAACTAAATTGCGACAGTATTTAATGTGTTCATTATCCCATACTAATAAACAATTACAATCACAACAGCTTTCACGAATTTAATGTCCTCTCAAACAATTCAAATCCGACAACCTAGATTTTAGGCGAGTTTCTAGACTTCCTAGCTTGATTTGATGTAGTCTGCGACTAAACCTGCAACATATGTTAAAACAACGTCAATACAGAAGTAATGGCGAGTATACAAGTTTTGATAGAGTAGCGTAAATAGTTAAAAGTGCTGCGAATTACTAAATACATCAACGAGATACCTCAACATACATGCATAAAAGACGGATACTACCAGCTAAGTCACTCGAGCTGCGATTGCGATTGCTATTCATCCTAACTAGGCCCTGTCGGGTTCCATAGTACTATACTAGTTAAGGCGGGATCTTGCGAGTATAAGTCCTAACACATATGTAACTAGCATCACGTGTAAATACGCATAACAGTTATTCGCAAGTGATAAACAGTTTGATTGAATAATTTGTTTGATAAGTTTGATTTGATAGAAACGTATGGTACACCCATGTCACACCCCGACTTTCCACGTGTCACCGGTGGGCCCGGTGGGGGAGTATCGTGACGTGGTTGGCAACATAATAGTCAAACAACACAATATATATATGAATGCACAGCGGAAGCAAAAGATATTTATTATTACATTCCGAATATGAAGTAATATTCAGTATTACAACGGAAGTAAAGGATCCACAGGCGGATCTTAAAACATATCATTTGTTCAACAGACTTTAGACGCCTAGAACTTGCAAGATTCCTTAATAGCGCCCTGAGCTTCCAGCCAGTTACGTTCAGTACCTGTCACTTAACCCTTTTGGAAAATACGTCAGTTTTCACTGGTAAATACACTCAACCGACTCATTTGAAAAGAGTTTAAGAAAATTGATTTAGATGCACTAGGCACAAAACCTTTTGACACTTTGATTAAAATGCTCAGAGGCAAAATTAATCTTTTATAACTTGGGAAAATTATTTGTATATAATCTTGTATACAGTTTTACTTATTTGTCGTCCGTTAGGGCCGGTTTGTAGGGCCGGACTAGATTAACTGACACGCCACAGGTATAATGCCCACGGGCTATCATCCTCTAAGTGGATTACCAGTTCCGGTATAATGCCCACAAGGATGATACCTCGGAGTGGATTACCAGTTTTTACATAATGCAGCTGTCAGGTGTATGCCTACACCCCGTGCTTAGGTCGTGGCCATTACTTCGAATGATGCCAAGGATATCCGGGACATGGTCATTTAACCCCCAAGGGCCATACATCAAATAATGATAAAATAATACATATTAAACAGGTTATGTAAGTACATCAATCACAATCCGATTTAAATGACTACATACACCCGACCAAGCGGTACTTTTATGGTACCGTATCCCAAGCCCGTATAGGGAAAATAAGTTAAGAGTATTTACCTGAGCTAGCTCCTGTCTTAAATAGCAGAAATTTATAACTCAGCCGTATTCACTTAAGTAAGCGTAGGTACAATTTACCGGAAGGCTCTAGTCTGGAATGATGGTATAAATAATTAATTAGAATGCTAACGGGTCTTTAATTAAGCCTAAGCTTAGACCGGTTAGTCTTACAGGAAGATACGGTTCGTACGCACGATTAAGCGAAGACCGGAATAGAATGTGATTTAAACCCGACATGTTCAAAGACTTGTCTTATATGGGTATTTCATACACATTCTGGATTTTGAGATAAAACCGATAAGGTTTGACCCGTTTCGGCTAACTTATATAAACTAGTTATATAAACCGATCCGAACGCGAATAACGCGTAACGGGTAACCGAATAGGTCGCGAACAGGTTTCCTAAGTTAATATGCTTAAATTATGTTGTGATATCATAATGATACCTTCCATAATGCCCAAAACGAGTTAAATCCTTAATTATGCCCCGTAGGGGTATTTTGGTCATTTTAACGATTATAAAAGGGATTTAACGTAACCCTGATGTTCGGGACTGAAGTAATTAGTAAACAACTTATTTTTAACAGATTATATTAGTTGATAATAATCCGTATGTCTCAATATAGTTTTAAGCCTAAACTACGCGTATAATACACGTATAAACCCGTTTTAAGCGACGTTCGATTAAAAATACGATTCTGGGTTTTCTGATCAGTTAAACAGGCTCAAAACACTATATTTATTATTTAAAATCAGTAGCAATTGGATTCGCGTCAAAATTCCTTGTAGAAATCATTTTATGACCGAAAAGGGTAAATTCGGTATTAACCGAATTAAGGCGATAAGCCTAGCTTAAGATCAGTTTAAAAATAATTAAAAATCTTCAAAAATCCCAAAATATTATTTAACATCAGTGGGTAAAAGGTTTGGTGCCGAAAATCGGGTTTAGATAGGCTATGCGCTAATCGCGCCGATTAATTAATAAAAAGCTTACTATTTACGCTAATGCGCATATCTCCTAATCTGGACCTCAAATTGATGTCAAATTTGGAGGGCATGTTTATAATTCAGTAGACAAGGGTCTTGTCCACTTATTTTACCAAAAATCTCGTTTTATAACCGAAAGGGCATTACGGTCAATTTTAAGCATTTAACGGAACCGCGCGAACGAATCGGATAATCAACGAAACAAGTAAAGAGGCTTATACCAACATGTAACCCGGACCTAAAGAAACCTTAAGGCATGTCTACATCTATCAAAACCGGGTCAGAACCGAAGTCAAGCAAAAAGTCAAACTTTGCGCCTTTCGGTTCCGAATCGATCCTAAATTGAAATTTGTCGAATCAATCATGTTTAGTCATGTTCTAACATTGATTACTAAGTTACATTATGGTTAAAACAGGTTACACGCTTCTCGTATCGCTAATTACCCAATTAAAGCTTCTGTTGACTTTTTCAAGACACCTTTGACTCGCCAAACGACCTAGTTAGGATGGAAATCATTGTGTGCCCTTTTAGGGGTTTAATACCCATATCATTACCTACTTAACGGTACTTTTAATTTGTGATACCACTGAGCTATCGTTAACTAATCCCGAAGTCAAACCGTAGTTACGTCGGTTTGACCTTTAGCTAAATAACTAAGCTAAACACTATTAGAGAAGGTTAGGCTTACTTACAAGTGTTTAATGGTTGATTAGAGAGGCTTGTGATCTGCTTGGAAGCTCCCAAAATGACCAGAGATGAGATTGAAGTATGAATGATCATTGTTGCAAGTCTCATGGCCTTTTATAGTGGGTTTGTGCACCACAAATGATTGACAACAAAGTCTACTACTACCCACAACATTCTTACATGTGTCCTACATATTTAGGAGGTGTTTTAGGAGCCAAGGGATGTGGAAAATCGGATGGGGTCAAGCAGAAAGGCAAAGGCAGACAACAACAAACATAATCTGGTACTGGGCACCCCTAGCGTGACGCTAGGGACCCCTGGCGTCGCGCTAGGCCCTCCAGATCAGCTTTTGTGATTTATTGCATTTTGATCCTTGGCTCTTCGAAACTTGATCGGGCACTTGTTTTTCTTGCATTGTGAACCCTCAATATTGATCTAGAAGGGCTTTAAAATATATACCTACTTTGTTAGGCCCCCGGTTATCTTCGTTGTCACCCGAAAAGTCCTAACATTCGACGTTTACGCTTTAACCGTTCACATACGAATTTGATCATAACTTTCTCATACGTTAACGAAGCTTTACGAAATTTAAACCGTGTATTCTAGTGAGCATAATTAATATTTACAAAGCTTCGGGTTTGTCAAAAGGTCACTCAGAGGTATAAATTGAACATGTTGACACATTTAGTCCCTGTAGTTTGAAATCTCTCACTTTTAGCTTCGTATGATTCATGATTTATTCGTTGGAAGGTATGAGCATCAAGTTGGGTTAATGTGCATTATATTTATTCACAGTTGACACTTAGAATACGTATTTTCACATACTTTCCATGTTTGTCAACTTTAGTCCTTCTATAATATTTCTTTCACACGTTTAAACATATGACACGTGTCTACACATTATAGGACGTGAATTTTCGAGGTGTTACATCCTCACCCCCTTAAAATAAATCTCGACCCGAGATTTACTGACATAAGTAAGGGTATTTTTCTTTCATCGTGGATTCAACTTCCCACGTGTATTCGGGACCTCTATGGGCATCCCACTTGACCTTTATAATAGGCACATGTATCTTTTTGGAGCTTCTAATCCCGTCGATCCTCAATCGAAACAGGTTGCTCTTATTATCATAGTCCTGCCTATCATTATGTGATAGCGCTTTTCGACTTATTGGTGACATGTCACTAAATCATTAGTGTGGGTCACATTTCGCGTTCCATCAAGCCCCTTAATTAGGTCTTAGCTCGTAAGCTATTTGACCTTGATACATTCGATTTCCTTTGAATGATTCTATATACTCGGAGCTTAATTAGCCCGATGATTTAACAAATTTAGCACACCCTTCCAGGGTGATATCTATTGTTGAACCTTATTCCTTAACAAGGATTTAGGAGGTTTGTTATTTTCATAAATTCTCGATTTCCTGCCGTATACTGGCAACTTACAATCGAGTATGGATTTATATGATCTTATTTGTTGTTCCCTAGGCAACTTTCAGATCCTTATAATTGAACTTACCAATCTATTGTCCTAACAATAGCCGTTTAACATGCCATTTATACAAGGTCTCAAAAAGGGACAGCCTTGATACTTATTTATCAACTTTTATAGGAAAGCTTATCTTAAGGTGAGATAGTTATTTCAACCACTGCCTAACAAATCTAGGGAATAGCTAATCCTTGCCGTTAGTCGAACAATTCGACTATTCTGGGCAGCTGATGGCAAATTCTTAATTGTTGCCTAAGTAGGGTTGCGGTAACAATGCATAAGCAAAAATGAACCGTCTTTCTTACCCAACCATATCAAACTCTTAGAATATCGAGTTAGGATATATGAATCTATATCTTAAAATTTTCTTAATCAGGTTTTCGGTTGTTCCATAATAAACATGGAGTTCTTACAACACTCTAACCCAAAGCGGGATGTTAATCGTAAATCTACCTGCCTCTAAAGAGGTAAACAGTGTAAACTTAGAAGAAGGTAACCAAGATACAAGGAGGTTACAGAGATTTTCCATATCTCAAGCTCCAGTTCACTCATCGTTGCTTGTGTCGAATAAATGACACATTTATGTTACTAGTCTATGAATTCCTTAATCGGGAACATTCACTTGGAAAAAAAAATTTCCATTTTTGGATATCTTCTTTGAATACTACTAGTCGACTTTAGCACAATATGACCATTGGGATATCTCAGGGGTTCCATGTATTAAACCTCCATGCTGATCAGACATGGAAATAATCTATGGGACACACTAGGATACGCCAATCCTCATATGACACTTTTATCAAACATAGTTTGGCATTCGCAGGCGATATAAAATAATGAGAAAAATAATTAAAATAACATATGTTGTCGTACTCTATGCGAAGAAAGAGTACTCTTAGATTTTCGGAAGGATTCCTTGAGTAGGTTTCCTTGGTAGTTATACCTTGTGGATGATAATAAAATTTTGCTAAGTTTATGGTTCATGAAGATTTATTATTGCCTGTATTAAAAACAGGACACTTAGCAGAAATTATCATTGATAAACGATAAGGAAGTTTATTGTACAAGTGCTTATATCTAATAAATAATGGAAGTTTCACAAACTAGGCACCTAGCTCAGTTGGCTAGGCGCGCGAAAGGGTGCGGCCGGCCTAGACCCAGGTTCGATTCCGGGGACGGCCAGTTCCACCATTTTTTTATGTTTAATATTAGTTAATCGTACGGATACGTGTAATTACGAGGGTTGTCTCATAAGGAGTCTTGATAATTAATTGCTTCTTATCACTCACAATATGGGCTTAATTTTTAAGGCAACCAATCGATTTTTTTTTATCACTATATTGAGTCCTTATGTATGCAACCAAAAGTTTGCTATAAGGTATGAGAAAGAGTGATTTCTAATAGATATTAGAATCAATATAGGATTTGTTGGAGCATTTTCAACGTAACATCGGTCACTTTCTACCGGGCATTAAATGACCGGAGTCTTAATCAGGTGGAGACAACAGTTCTCAACCTTTATCATTCATAATATATTTATATGTGCCAATATCAAATAAGTTTCTGCATAAATGTTTGATAAGGAAAGGTACATATTATACTATTATTATTCTGCATCATCTCTTGGGCGTTCATCCTGATAACTCGTGCGTTTGTTCTCTTGGCTTACTCGGGCTTCCTCGCGTACTTAGGGCAGTTGGTCTTTATGTGCCCTTTCTCGTTGCAGTTGTAGCATGTAGCATCTTTGATCTTCCCGCAATCAACAGCCTTGTGCTCCCTAGACTTGCATATCCCACATGCAGGTGGTCCTGATTTAGAATTGGACTCCATTCTGCATTTTCCAAAGTGGCATTTTTGGCAAGTCGAGCACCTTGGCTTTTCCTCTGTCCGCTGATCATTCTTTCCAGACCCAGACCTCTCAGAGTCAGTGTTTCCCTTGTGTTTCTTCTCTGATCCTCGTGAGTTATCACCCTCACGCTTCTTCTTACTTTCTTCAGATTTCTTTAGCGACCTTAGCCTGACCGCATCTAAAGTAAGGGACAGAGAGAGGTCAGCTACTGACCTAAATGTAGTAGGTCTTGAAGCCTTAACACTGGCTTTGATTTCTGGGGGTAAACCCCCAATGAAGCGTGCAATTCGCTTGGGCTCTGGTGTTACAAGGTAAGGGACCAGTCTGGACAGGGTATTAAAACTGGTGAGGTAAGCTTGACAATCTAAGTTTGTCATCACCAAAGATAAGAAATCTGACTCAATCCCCTCAACCTCGTGTTGAGGGCAGTAATTTTCCTTAATGAGAATAACAAACTGTTCCCATGACATGCTGTAGAGCGGAATCTTCCCAGCAGCTTGAATGAGAGACTTCCACCATGCCAGTGCCTCTCCCTTGAACGATTGGGATACGTACTTCACGACATCCCTTTCAGCGCAACCGCTGATATCGACAACTGTGTCCATTTCATCCAACCATATCATGCAATCAACCGCCCCTTTTCCCCCAGTAAAATCTCGGGGCTTGCAGGAAACAAAGTACTTATAGTTACAGGATTTGGTATGTGGTTCATTATCGAACACTATCCTCTTGGAGGGAGCACTGTGTCCATTAGATGAATGTCGATCGTCATCTTTATTTAACTCATCCTTCTTTGAGGGTGGCTTGTTATCAGGCTCTGAATGAGTTTTTGGGATGGATTTAGGGTGGGGTACAGATGAGGCTTTACTATTTGTCTCACTATACTCCTGAAATTGCTCCTTCACAGCTTTAGATACAGCTGAATCAATCAATGTACGGAGCTCTCCTCTGGTTATATTAATCCTTTCATCATCGCGGTTATCCAAAGGATGACTGTTCCCTTCCTCCGACCCAGCCATGTAGTTTTAATTGCTACATAAAAATTAAACAAGGACAAGGTTTTTACGGAAGTTTAAACAGTTTTATCTTTTTGAACGATTTATTAACCATGTTTTTAATACACATATTGGTTAATTTGATAAATATATAATTATTCAGGATATTTATTATACTCCTAAATTATAAGTTAATAATAGCACAAAAGGCCTAGTCACTTAGACAAGTTTAATTTGTAGGCCTTGATTTTATAGCATCGAGGCTTCAAGGTTTGAATCAAAGTTCATTACCTTTTCTTGACAGGGAGTTGTAGGCTACCTCTGTCTTTAGTCCCAGAGGACGTTAGTTATAGCCCGTGGGCACTTCATCCATAAGGGATGATTATATAAATAAGGAAATTTAGTATATCCCAAAATGACTTATGTGATTTTATCATATCACATTTTGTCGAGCATGTTAATATGCTTTCATATGTTTAATAAGGATTTGAATCTCTTGAATAGGTTCTACCATCTTGGCCTTGTATGCCGTGACATTTAGGCTAGGTTTTTCCTTTAAGATTCTTTTAATAATTAACGCAGAGCAATCCTAGATTGAACTGTTAACAAGGATCTTAATCTAATTATGGAACTACCATCTTGGCCCTGTCTTAATGTGACACATGGCTAGGTTTTGTCCTTTTAAAATTTTGCCATTTTATTATAATGGTAGATCTTATAATATAGGAATGATAATTTAAACATAATCGTTCCTTTAAAAATTTAACAAGTATATGGTTGCCCTAAACGGGACTTCTATAGCAATTGACTTGCCCATGCAAGGGCTAATCAGAAAAATAACAAAGGAACCAAATAAGGTAAAATGAAACAAATTTGGATTTTTCCTATGTTCTTGTCTAGACTCAAGAATGTGCAATTGTGTAACTGAGATTAAACACAAAAGAATAGTGTTTAATTCACTCAGTGTTGGCTCTGATACCAACCTGTCACACCCCGACTTTCCACGTGTCACCGGTGGGCCCGGTGGGGGAGTATCGTGACGTGGTTGGCAACATAATAGTCAAACAACACAATATATATATGAATGCACAGCGGAAGCAAAAGATATTTATTATTACATTCCGAATATGAAGTAATATTCAGTATTACAACGGAAGTAAAGGATCCACAGGCGGATCTTAAAACATATCATTTGTTCAACAGACTTTAGACGCCTAGAACTTGCAAGATTCCTTAATAGCGCCCTGAGCTTCCAGCCAGTTACGTTCAGTACCTGTCACTTAACCCTTTTGGAAAATACGTCAGTTTTCACTGGTAAATACACTCAACCGACTCATTTGAAAAGAGTTTAAGAAAATTGATTTAGATGCACTAGGCACAAAACCTTTTGACACTTTGATTAAAATGCTCAGAGGCAAAATTAATCTTTTATAACTTGGGAAAATTATTTGTATATAATCTTGTATACAGTTTTACTTATTTGTCGTCCGTTAGGGCCGGTTTGTAGGGCCGGACTAGATTAACTGACACGCCACAGGTATAATGCCCACGGGCTATCATCCTCTAAGTGGATTACCAGTTCCGGTATAATGCCCACAAGGATGATACCTCGGAGTGGATTACCAGTTTTTACATAATGCAGCTGTCAGGTGTATGCCTACACCCCGTGCTTAGGTCGTGGCCATTACTTCGAATGATGCCAAGGATATCCGGGACATGGTCATTTAACCCCCAAGGGCCATACATCAAATAATGATAAAATAATACATATTAAACAGGTTATGTAAGTACATCAATCACAATCCGATTTAAATGACTACATACACCCGACCAAGCGGTACTTTTATGGTACCGTATCCCAAGCCCGTATAGGGAAAATAAGTTAAGAGTATTTACCTGAGCTAGCTCCTGTCTTAAATAGCAGAAATTTATAACTCAGCCGTATTCACTTAAGTAAGCGTAGGTACAATTTACCGGAAGGCTCTAGTCTGGAATGATGGTATAAATAATTAATTAGAATGCTAACGGGTCTTTAATTAAGCCTAAGCTTAGACCGGTTAGTCTTACAGGAAGATACGGTTCGTACGCACGATTAAGCGAAGACCGGAATAGAATGTGATTTAAACCCGACATGTTCAAAGACTTGTCTTATATGGGTATTTCATACACATTCTGGATTTTGAGATAAAACCGATAAGGTTTGACCCGTTTCGGCTAACTTATATAAACTAGTTATATAAACCGATCCGAACGCGAATAACGCGTAACGGGTAACCGAATAGGTCGCGAACAGGTTTCCTAAGTTAATATGCTTAAATTATGTTGTGATATCATAATGATACCTTCCATAATGCCCAAAACGAGTTAAATCCTTAATTATGCCCCGTAGGGGTATTTTGGTCATTTTAACGATTATAAAAGGGATTTAACGTAACCCTGATGTTCGGGACTGAAGTAATTAGTAAACAACTTATTTTTAACAGATTATATTAGTTGATAATAATCCGTATGTCTCAATATAGTTTTAAGCCTAAACTACGCGTATAATACACGTATAAACCCGTTTTAAGCGACGTTCGATTAAAAATACGATTCTGGGTTTTCTGATCAGTTAAACAGGCTCAAAACACTATATTTATTATTTAAAATCAGTAGCAATTGGATTCGCGTCAAAATTCCTTGTAGAAATCATTTTATGACCGAAAAGGGTAAATTCGGTATTAACCGAATTAAGGCGATAAGCCTAGCTTAAGATCAGTTTAAAAATAATTAAAAATCTTCAAAAATCCCAAAATATTATTTAACATCAGTGGGTAAAAGGTTTGGTGCCGAAAATCGGGTTTAGATAGGCTATGCGCTAATCGCGCCGATTAATTAATAAAAAGCTTACTATTTACGCTAATGCGCATATCTCCTAATCTGGACCTCAAATTGATGTCAAATTTGGAGGGCATGTTTATAATTCAGTAGACAAGGGTCTTGTCCACTTATTTTACCAAAAATCTCGTTTTATAACCGAAAGGGCATTACGGTCAATTTTAAGCATTTAACGGAACCGCGCGAACGAATCGGATAATCAACGAAACAAGTAAAGAGGCTTATACCAACATGTAACCCGGCCCTAAAGAAACCTTAAGGCATGTCTACATCTATCAAAACCGGGTCAGAACCGAAGTCAAGCAAAAAGTCAAACTTTGCGCCTTTCGGTTCCGAATCGATCCTAAATTGAAATTTGTCGAATCAATCATGTTTAGTCATGTTCTAACATTGATTACTAAGTTACATTATGGTTAAAACAGGTTACACGCTTCTCGTATCGCTAATTACCCAATTAAAGCTTCTGTTGACTTTTTCAAGACACCTTTGACTCGCCAAACGACCTAGTTAGGATGGAAATCATTGTGTGCCCTTTTAGGGGTTTAATACCCATATCATTACCTACTTAACGGTACTTTTAATTTGTGATACCACTGAGCTATCGTTAACTAATCCCGAAGTCAAACCGTAGTTACGTCGGTTTGACCTTTAGCTAAGTAACTAAGCTAAACACTATTAGAGAAGGTTAGGCTTACTTACAAGTGTTTAATGGTTGATTAGAGAGGCTTGTGATCTGCTTGGAAGCTCCCAAAATGACCAGAGATGAGATTGAAGTATGAATGATCATTGTTGCAAGTCTCATGGCCTTTTATAGTGGGTTTGTGCACCACAAATGATTGACAACAAAGTCTACTACTACCCACAACATTCTTACATGTGTCCTACATATTTAGGAGGTGTTTTAGGAGCCAAGGGATGTGGAAAATCGGATGGGGTCAAGCAGAAAGGCAAAGGCAGACAACAACAAACATAATCTGGTACTGGGCACCCCTAGCGTGACGCTAGGGACCCCTGGCGTCGCGCTAGGCCCTCCAGATCAGCTTTTGTGATTTATTGCATTTTGATCCTTGGCTCTTCGAAACTTGATCGGGCACTTGTTTTTCTTGCATTGTGAACCCTCAATATTGATCTAGAAGGGCTTTAAAATATATACCTACTTTGTTAGGCCCCCGGTTATCTTCGTTGTCACCCGAAAAGTCCTAACATTCGACGTTTACGCTTTAACCGTTCACATACGAATTTGATCATAACTTTCTCATACGTTAACGAAGCTTTACGAAATTTAAACCGTGTATTCTAGTGAGCATAATTAATATTTACAAAGCTTTGGGTTTGTCAAAAGGTCACTCAGAGGTATAAATTGAACATGTTGACACATTTAGTCCCTGTAGTTTGAAATCTCTCACTTTTAGCTTCGTATGATTCATGATTTATTCGTTGGAAGGTATGAGCATCAAGTTGGGTTAATGTGCATTATATTTATTCACAGTTGACACTTAGAATACGTATTTTCACATACTTTCCATGTTTGTCAACTTTAGTCCTTCTATAATATTTCTTTCACACGTTTAAACATATGACACGTGTCTACACATTATAGGACGTGAATTTTCGAGGTGTTACAACCCAAAATGCAATAAACAGGGGTTCGTGTACACTCACAGTCGGTGTTCAGCGAGTAAATACAACTTGGTTGGATTGAAGGGAGCGCGTCTGAGATTAGCCTGATTACAGATTGATAGTGTAAGCGAGTAAACACAACAAGTTCACAGCAGGGTTGTCACTCGATCGGATTGCAATCCGATCGGGTGGCAATCCGTATTGAACATGTTGAAAATTGTTTAAGTGTTTGAAGTTCAAAACATCACAGGGTCGGATGGTCGTTCGATCGGTTGGCAACCCGATCGGACGGCATTCCGTTCGACGTTCAAAACTTTTGAAAAGTTTGAAATAATGTTTGAGGGTGGGGCCAAGTGCAAGCCGATCGGACGGCTGTCCGATCGGGTGGCAATCCGATCGGATGGCAATCCGATTGGACGGCAATCCGTTCCGACGGCCTGATCGTCTTGACACTTGTTTGTTTTGTGAGTTTGCAGTTTTGATCGAGACGGTGTGATAACGTGCTAAACAACATAAACCCCATCTTGACCCAAGTGACCCGATAGGACAGGAATCATCCTAGTCTGACCAGTTAACCTGTTCGAGACGGTTGTTCACGTTTAACCTGAAATCGGTAGTCTCTCTGATAGAAATCAGATCTTGTACCGACACATTACTAAGAAAGAGTAGAAGATCAGAACGAGCTCCGATTCTATCGGTTTTGAGTGAATTGAGTGTAAAATATTTGAAAGAAAGTTGGAAAACCATTCTTTCAACCCTTTTAACCATAATTATGTGCAGATCTATGCAAAAACATTGTTTAATCTTGTGGAAATCCTACAGATCTGAGTTATTCTTAGTGGAATGAGGCCAACACTTGAAGTTCATAAGAACTCTATGATGACATCACCCTAGAACACCCCAAATCCACTGATTTCACGGTTAAAAGTTAAGATTCAAAGGTGAAAAAGATGAAGGAGTGTGTGTAGATCATAGAAGTACAAGATTTAGGTTGAAAACTTACAAGAATCGCGAGAAATCTAGAGAAAGAAGCCAAAAGTGCGCTGGTCGAACGAGAGCTGTCACATCACTGTTCAAGTGGTGTGACAAGTGCTATTTATAGGTGAAGGGGAAAGAAGGTGATTGGAGTGCCATGGATTGGGTGGCAATCCGATCGGATGGCAATCCGATCGGATGGCCATTCGATCATATTGTCATTCGATCAAACGCCTCCGGCGAGTTGAGTTTTGGCGTTTCGTTTCGGTCATTAAGCGTTGTGATAGTTTGGTCACACCTTTTCATACCTATATATATATATATAGAGAGAGAGAGAGAGAGGCCGGTTATCATACAAATCATCTAATCGTACATTATGTACGCGTCGTCTACAACCGTCGGATCATCTTCCTTAAACAGCGCCTTTTTCTATTAAATTTATCAACCTAGGATTCATAAAAAAGAAACCGCCAAGGTTAAAAACGTCAAATTTAAAATCAAAACACCTGATAACGGCAAACAAAACCTCAAAAATCATAACGAAAGATCCTAAATCAAAACCAAAGACGAAATTATAACAATTAACAAAAAATCGATCGATTCTTATTCACCAAATCGATCGATTCCTATTCATCAAATTCTTCTGATAAAATGAACTTCTGATGAATTTATAAATTCTGTATGCACTGACTATCGAAGAAGATGATGCAGTTTGTCAAATCATGTGCGAAAACGTCGACAATACAAATGTGAATTCGGTATAAAAATGAATTCTTTGACATTTCATATAGTTTGCGAATTTTATGTGATGCATATGCGATATCAGTAAAAAGTTAAGAATTCTTTGATATTTCATATAGTTTGCGAATTTCAGGATAATGCACATGCGTTTTCAAACACTTACAAAATCTCTTCATATAGTTTGCGATTTTAGATAAATTACACATGCGATATCATAGAAAAATGATATTTAAATGTATGTTTCTTACGGTTTGCGAATTACTTTCCAATCAAGTGCGATTTCGAATAAGGAAGAGTGCAAAAAAAAAACTTAAAAAAAAATACTTTGTAATAAAAAATACAAAAAAAAAACTACCAATCTTAAAAACTAAAAATGATATTATTTTACATACAAAAACTTAATTTATTAACGATGTGACTATAATTTGACATGTAATGATGAGTTTTACAATGAATACTACTGAACTTACCACCCTACCTATATAATAAATTTACTATATTAATATAAAAAACCTTGATAACTACCTTCCATATTAAGACATAGAAGACCAAAAAAAACACACACAAAAACACAGACAACAAAAATGGCATCTAAAGATATAGAAAAAATCAAAACCATTGCAATCAAAGAGCTATTTTCAAGCACTGATGTCACTTCTTCTCATCTGATTCTTGATGTGCAGGGCAAAATCCTTGAACAAATCAATAACAATCAAGAAGTATGGGAAAAGCTACTTCAACAACCACCATCAACATTCAGAGACAGAGCTTTGGATCACCTAAAGGAGCAATCTCGATCTGATGACTTGGCCTTCTCTTTCCTAACAGATGCTCTGAACACTGTGAAGGAGAAGATGAAGTTCAGCTCTTCTGCACGTGACAAAATCATTCTCTTCAAGTAACTAATTTATATTTTTAATCCTTTTGTGGTTGTGGCTGTGTTAGACAATAACTATTATTTTGGATATATGTTTTGAACAAATCTTATGCTTTAATATAATTTAAAATCGCATGAATGAATTAGGGATCTTTGCCACAATAACATAAAAAATATAAATATAACTCAAAATCGCATGTATTAGAGGAGAAATCGCATGTGAAGAATCATATAAATAAATATAAACTGATGCATATAAAATCGCATGTTTATACTACTAAAGTCGCATGTGAAAAATGATATGCATAAATGAATTTAAAATCGCATGTGTTCCGTGTAAATTCGCATTTACATTTAAAAAACCATTACTCATCCTCGTCATCTTCATCTCCAGACACCTCTTCCCACTGATCTTCATCGGATCCATCATCACTAATGTAATCTTCAAAGTCATCTTCCTCTTCGTCGTCTTCACCCTCATTGTCTTTGTCTCTCAAACCATCTTCAATCTGGACACCCTTCTTCTTCTTTTTTTTGCTGTTTACCTTTTTGTTTGCCTTTCAGCTCCTCGCAAGTCCGAATGTCATGACCTTTTACATTGCATACACTACATGTCCTTGACCTTTTCCCTTTGCGGCTGATCATTTGTTCCTTCTTAGATAAAATCCTTCTATGCGAGCCGCGGCCTTTGTTTCTTATACCAGCCGGCACACGAACAGTAGGGGGGCATTAGTTACTGGTTGTTGATAACCAATCAACTTTGAAAATCGGTCAAATTTTGGATCAAGTTGCTTGGTTATGCGACTCTGATCAACTCTCTCTTTAAGCTGCATCATTTGATCCCTCACTAAAACAAGTTGATCAAGGTCGGAAATCAAATTACTAACCAAATACTCCCCTGTATGAATGATTTCACGAGCAATCCGTTTAGCCTTGTGTTGCACATCCTTGCCACCCACATTTAAATTGTACTTCACATTCAACTCATTCGGCACCACATCCTTCGTCCATCTCTTCATAACATATTTGTTTGGTATTTCTTTAACACCAAACATCTTGAAAAGAAAATAGATGTGTTTGCATAGCAGCCCATACTGCTCAAAACGCAAACAGCTACACTGTGCAGTTACATCATTTTCAAGATTCTTGAACCACACCTAGCAAAAAATAACCAAAAAAAAAAAAGATTTAAAATCGCATGTATAAAGATAACAATTTCGCATGTTTAAATAATCATGTAATTAAGTAAAATTAATATCGCATGTGGAACATAACAATTTCGCAATTCTAAAAAGTTAATGTAAAGTAAATAAACTAAAATCGCATATGTAATGTAAAGAATTCGCATATCTAAAAAAAATGAAAAATACCTCCAATAAACCATCACCATGTGCTGTAAAGTCCTTCAATAATATTCTGATACGTGGACCTTCAACTTTGGTGTCCATCGGCAAACATTCGGAAATTGTTCCATGAATCTCTGATTGCTGATAAAAAAATATAGACCTGGTGTAGATCTTAGCAGCATCTTTTTCCAATGTAGTTCGACTCCAATCAGCTGGCTCAGTATATCTTGAAATATGATCATTTTTTCTATGATTGAACCTTTGAACATCCATTGCCCCATCAAAATGATTCATAAATTCTACGAGTGTGAGTTGTGAATTAGCAACCTGACAAAAAAAATGGTTCTCACTCTCTGATCTTGAAGTTGTTCTCATAAGACCTGACATTGGCTCATGCCGGTAAAAAGCCGGAATCCACATGGATCTCATCCCAAACATATCATCAATCCATTTGTTTTCAATAAGACCAAACTCAATCATCACCAACTTCCACTGTCTCTCGAATTCTTCGGGCTCAATCGAATCGGTCCAAACAATGTCGCACATTCTCCTTTTAAACTCGTCATTATTGCACAACTCGTGCCCAACCTTTAACAATAAATGCATTTTATATCAGTCTATTACAAAAAACTATAATAATAAAAAATAACACCAACAAAAACACAAAAATGTTGCATGCTCTACCTTATCTGCCACTTTTTTCATTATGTGCCACATACACAATCTGTGTCTGCTACTAGGGAAAACCTCCTCAATAGCCTGTTTCATAGCAGGGTCTTGATCCGTCACTACAACATTACGCTGCCGACCAAATGACTTTAAAAATGAATTTAGAAGCCATTTATATGATTCAATACTCTCTGATGCCAACAACCCAGCTGAGAGGGTTACATTCCGACAATGGTTGTCAATGCCTGTGAACGGAACAAACATCATCTTGTACCTGAACAACAAATGCGAAATCACATTTATTATATGCGAAATAATGAAAATCAAATGCGAAACCAGGGGAAAAAGGGCATGCGATATATTCAACACAAATCTGTTGTCTACACTTGCGATATTGAACCCTCATTAGCAGACAAAACATGCGAAAAATCAGTAACAAAACATGTTTGTCTTTTGAAACAGTTACCTGTTTGTCTTGAAGGTTGCATCGAACGATATCACATCGCCAAATTCCATATAGTTAAGCTTGCATAAACCATCAGCCCAGAACAACCCAGTTAAACGTTTGCCATCATCAACAGAGTATTCAAACGAATAATCAGCTAAATATTCTTTTTTGTCAGTCATCCTATTTATAACCATGTCAGCGTCATACTCTCCTATATAGCTGTTTATTCGCTTCCTAAAATTTTTGCAATCATCAACTGTGGCACCAACGTTCTCGAAACCACCATAACGTTTCCTCATTATATGGAAAGCTTTGACAGGACCAAGGTTTAAAGTGCCTAGTTCCCATACCATCTCCTCCTGGACATCTGACAATTGTCTGTAAGCTGGGAGCATGTGAATGTCATTTTCACAAACAAACTTATGGTTATGACCATCAACAAATATCTTGACTGTATATAATCTACCGTCCACAGTGCAAATCATAAGTTGAGCTTTGCATCCGGTCCTAATAGTCCCCCTTTTCCTTGTTTTGAATTGCTTTTTTGACTTGGAATTATCATCAATACACACAGGCTTATGTCCCTCTTTAGAACAAACCAAATACTTAATTTTGATTATACCACCGCTGTATACTTCGCCACCTTTCCGAATAGAAAAACCAGCTAACTTAGCATATGATTGATAAAACGCATATGCTTGTTCAATGGAGGTAAATTGCATTCCAACAACAGGTGTAGCTGATGCCTGAACCTCCGGAGTGTAAACCCTTTCATCTACATGAATCAAAATAAAAAACATAAAAAAGTCATATAAACCACATGCGAATTATCTGATCAATACATGCGAAATGATGATATTGATTAATTGAATTACATGTGCGATTTATTACATAATCAAATGCGAAATTACAAAAAAAAAAACAAACCAAATGCGAATTGTAAAGAGTAATAACAAGCGAAGTTAACATGTTGTTCTAAAAAAAAATACAAAAGTGAAATCAAATATTCAAACTACAAAAACATCTACAACAATGCTACGATTAAACAAAAAACAATTATACGAACAATTTAGATATCTGAATTAACATAATTACCAATAGAAATCTCGTTTGCAGCACTTGAACTTGAACCTGGAATTGGAATTGGATTTGCAGGTCGCGGATTTAAAACATCCTCAATCGAAACTCTCTGATAAGCAGATAATTGAGCATGATCACCGATCGGTCGATTTTCTTCAAAAACATCTTCTGTTCGTCCAGTGCTACTCTGTGGATCCATCGAAAATAGACAAATTCAATTAAACCCTAACACATACGACCGAAAACTGCAAATTGTGAATTATGGAAAATTTGAAACTGATTTGAATAATAATTACCGGGATATCAGTGTAACGAACTTCTCGCTGAATGAACGAAGAGACGAATTTGCCCTCTGATGGTTATGTTAATTGTCTGATTTAACCTTCTTAAACCCAACTGAATCAGGACACGTGTATGGCTCACAATATAGCGTACATAATGTAGGATAACCATATTTGTACCATACTCTTTACCTATATATATATATATATATATATATATATATATATATATATATATATATATATATTATAACTAGTCACATAGGGTCCTATAAATATCCACATTTCAATGTTGTGTTGCGATAATCGAGTTGCGCGTTTCGAATATGCATTGCGTTGCGACACCTCATGGCTATCGAGGTGGGTAGAATAGGTCCTCACTCACCGTCATCATGAGTGTTAGTTTGTGCAATGTGATGTGTTATAGCGATAAAGTATGCATAATATGTGAAAATACTGCGAAGTAGCGATGTATTCGATATAGTCACATTATGATCCGAATCTCTGGTGCTTGGCGTAACGAATATAACGAGTAATAACAACGCACGAACGTGCGGGTTGTTATAAATTGGAATGAGAAATTCATGGGTATTTATAGATTTTCATGAACCATTTGATCATTGACAAGTGTAATTGAGTGAATCAAAGCATGATCCACACCAAACACATGTTATATACTAATTGGGGGACTTGGGGAACACTTAAACAAGCCCAAGGTATTGAAAAACTATGGTTAAAACAAGGGATAGCGGCTAATTATGAAGATTCAGAGAATCTGTCCAGCTAGGGCTGTCTCGCCCCGCGACGTCTTCAGACCAGGCAGTCGCGACCCGCTAAAGCCTGCTGTCCAGAAGTTTCTGTTTTGACAGAAACAGTCCCTGCATGCTTAAAACTTGTTTTTTGACGCGTATGACCCCTGTTAACCCATTTTCAAGGCTCTATAGTGATTTCAAAGTATAGGAAACTTGAAATATGCTTGAAAATATCTTGGATGTCGGTTCGTTTGGTCGTACGGTCACGTCATTCGGTTAATTACGACGAAACGCGAACGGACGTGAAAAACGATCCAAATTACGCGACGAATGGTATTTCAGCATTCCTAACACTAAAATATAATATTTTAATGATTACAAAAATTTTTGGATGTCTGGATATGTTCATAACCTAAGATATGCGCGTAAATGCAAACTTATATACTTTTTGACGCTTTTAGTCCCTATTGAGCAAATAAGCGCTTTTTCGCATACCAAATCCTTCAAAGCTTATTTCTAAGATATTTAAAGGATATTGAGGGTATGTTTAGCTTATGATCATGTTCCGGAGTGTACGTTGCTATACGAATCGGCAGACTTTCGCAGTTTGACGCAAATAGTCCCTGCGATCGAATAAACTTGTTTTTGCCATACCAAACCCTTTAAAACTTATTTCTAAGTTATGTAAAGGTTATTTAAGGTATGTTAAGCTTATGTTGCTATTCTGGAGTGTATGTTGCATTAAACTGATTACGTTTAAGCATCAGTTTGCGTATAACTTTCCAGAAAGCGATTTAGAGTTTAAAATCGAACAAAATCAAAACGTGCAAAATGTCAAACATAAATAAACAAATATTGGGGTCAAAACACATTGTTTTATTGATAATTGAACTGTTCAGAGTCATACAATGATTACACAAGCACAAATGTCACATTTCTACTCCAAGAACTCCAGAACAATATGGAGGGGTGGAAAGAAGAAACATAATATTGGTAAAAGCAGCAAGAACTATGCTTGCTTATGCTAAGCTGTCTGCATTCCTTTGGGCAGAAGTTGATGTGCTAAATGTGGTTAAATAAAAACTACTAAAATTAACCTAATCTAGACACTCTAAGCTTTAAATTTATAAACTTAGACTCGATCTAAAACTAAACCACCCAACCGGCAAGTGTACCCATCAATGCAGTATATCTACAGTAAGTCCGAGTATTGAACCCACGAGACTCTCTAATTACGCTAATTAGACTCTATCTAGACCTAGACAGACACAGACTCTAACTGTTTAATTGGTGGTGGGGGGGGGGGGTTACTGAAAATCTAAGGAAATCTATTTAACTAATTATTAAAATAGAATTAAACTAATACTAAGTAAGGCGAAGACTTTTCTTATATGATGAACGAGACCACCTAGACTAGAATCCTCGATTGATTTTAAAAAGATTACCGATTAAGTTAAATGCACGAATTATGGAACCGGGATCTTAAAGTACTAACCCTATTAAGAACCAACTAAGCCCCTGGACCCTTCTCAAGGAGAAACCTGTGGAACCGGTTATTAGACGTCTTTCCAGTTGTCTAATTATTGTGTAAGTACCCTAATGTTGACCAACTCTTTTCCAATCATAGATCTAGAGTAGTTTGAATTAATAAACTTGACTCGATAGACTAATAAACCAACGGGTAAACCAATTCACGACCTTTTCCAAGGACTGTCTAAAGCAATTCGTTGGGTAAGACCTATCAATAGCCCCTCACTTTCTAGGTATTAGGACTAGCAGAACACTAAAACCTAGCAAATTACTGCCATTCACTTCTAGGGGTTATTGCGCAATTTCACCCTAAAGAGTTAAGATTTCTTACGTGATATACACACTCACCAAAATCCTAAACCCTACTATGACTCTATGTTGTGATATAGACCGTCACTAAGAATCATACGAAGCAAATGACAAAAATAAACCAAATTAAAGTACGCATGTGCATCAAATCAATAAAACAAACTTCTTACTAAACACAATCAATCCATAACATTCATGCAATTAACGAAAAAGGTAAACACTCTATATCAATCCATTCATCAAAGTTTAGGCGGTTAAAAGTTTAGCCAATCAAAGTCATGAACGAAAATAATAAACAAGGTTCAGAACGAGAATTCATTAGAAGAAAACAAGAAGACTAGAAAATAAGAGAAACCGAATAATAAAACCTGGTAGTTCCTTGTTCTTCAAGCTTCCCGCTCGATCCCAATGATTCCGTAGCCTTGAACCTGATGCTTCACTATTCGTCCCAGATGGCTTCTCGTCTGATCGTGCCTCCCCAACTGTACGTCTGACTTCTGATGTCGACTGTCTCCCTATTTGCCGTCTGATGTATGCGTTATATATCGAGTGGAATTCATTCTGTCCAGCCGTCCAATCCCCACAATATAATAGCCGCCTTTGTTTTCATCTGGCCCAATATTTTATGCCTTTCTTGTGTAGTCCAATTCACAGCCCATAAGGAAATCGAATTATATTAAATCTTAAATCTTTGTTGATATATCTATAAATGCATTCCCATCATGACCATCTGTATCACTTTTAGAATTTGAATTTGTTGTCATGCTAATCCCAAACATCACCCGTTAATATTCATAGACATATTTTGTAGCCTTGCCTACAAGTGTCACTTCTTCTCATGCTCAATATTAGTCGCTGCCTCCAAATTATATATTATTAATATATATACATGCAGCCTATATTTTTATAATATAGAGATAGGTAGGCTCGGCCCAATCAAGGAAAATAGCGGCAAATTTTACTTCTGTCCCTGACGCCCCACTCTGCTCAACGAGCTGGTTATTTAATTATTACTCTTTTTTGCTCCATTTGCACCAGAACCTAGCAAAACACAAAATAATATAATATAATAGTAAAACTAAATAAAAACAAATAAGACTTATACAAAAGTTATACAATTTACACGGGACAAATATGTGTATTTTACCACTTATCAAATATCCCCACACTTAACCTTTTTTCGTACTTGAATCTCTTAAACCAGTGCTCTGATACCAACTTGTAACACCCTAGTTACTGATTAACGATTTTGTATGTAATTACCAACAATTTGATGTGTGGTTACGACTACACATGCTATAAAAATACGGGTTTATTAAAAACTTTTACAAATCATAAGTTATTCTACTTAACGTGATCGAATTCGTTGTTTAAAATCTACAACGTAGCAAAGTGCGGAAGCGTGAATCTATATCGTGTTCGGTTCTTCGTTGAGCTTGATCTTCATCCGGCATCTACTAAGTACCTACATTTCATAAAAACATGAAATGCTTTAGTCATACAGGATTTAGCACGCATCTAAAAGAATCCGGGAACTAAAACTAAATAAAATGTATTTTGTTTCTGGGTCCACCGTAATTTACGGTGGGACCGTAAATTACGGTAGTCCCTGGAGATCTATCCTTCCACCGTAAATCAGTATATAACCACCGTAAACATATCAACTCCACCGTAATTTACGGTGGTACCGTAAATTACGGTGGTCCCTGCATTCCACCTCTTTATTTTGCCGTTTAACGACATGAAAACTTTCGTATCTTTCAAACCGCTTGTCCGTTTGACCTACCGTTTCTTCCTACGTGACTGTAATTTGACCCTTCATCATATGGAGTCAAAATCCAACATCCGGATTAGCAAATTTTAAGACTTTTAAGTCTTCGGCTTATTACATTTTTACCAAATTTTGACCCGTTCGCTATTTTATCAAACAAACACGTTTACTTGATCCATAAACTCATGAGAATCATAATTTCAATATTTCCTATCAAATAAATCATAAATCATGGGTTTCTTACTTAGTTGGAACCCGTTTATGTTCAAATGCTTATTTTGACCCATTAAGGTATTTAAGCACTATTAAGCTTAAAATCGTTTTCATTCTTTTCTAGCGTTATTTACAACATTCTAATCAAGAAATCTTCCACCACAACTATAATTGTGGTGGACTTAATGAGGTGATCCATATAATCCGAGTTTTTCTCATCTGATTACTAATTTACGACAAAGACTCATATAGAGTCATTTGACCGAAAATTTACATCTTTCGCTTCTTACACCTATTCCAATTATTTGGTTGATCATAAAACTCGTTTCAAAACTATCTTTAAAGGTTGTTTATTCGAATTAGCCAACAAGGGCGTTTTAGTCAATTTTTTTCATTCTTTTACGACGAAGGACTATTAGTGCTTGTTTGAACCACAAAGTCCGACCTTTTAACCATATTCTTATTTAGAAACCAATATGTTTCTAAACACCATAATCTTAACTCAATTTATTCGCTTTACCTAAAGATAACCGAATATCTTATTTTAACCTTGTCCAACTGTTATAAAACTCCAAATTCTACATGATGAGTTGTATTACTATACATACCTGGCTCGGATCAATATATTGACCCGTTTCAATACCTTTCCTTAGTGGCTACTAAGTGATAGCGACGTAAGCATCCATGTGCTATTTATTTCCTAAATTCATGCAACTTGACAACCCATTAGTCGATATTGTCAAAGGGTGATAATTTCACCTTTTGACCCGTTTGGTCTATATGACCAATTACCATTGTCAAATTGTCAAAATTACCATTTTGCCCTTAATGGTTATTATGATTTAACTTATATGATAATCATTAAAAGTACATGCTTCATTCGTCATAATATGATCGAATTACCGGTTTAACTCATTTTTAGCCATCATTATGTTTTCTTGTCATATTTGATTATCTTGTTCCGTACGACCACACGTCGGAACATCATATCTCAATTAGGTATTTTTCTTTATTCGTAACTAATACGACGAAAGAATATTATAAATAAATGACTAGTGTAAGATATACTTACCTTGCATCCCGAATACGCTTTTCCTTTATGCTTGCTTCATTTGACCCGCTTCCTTTCCAAGCCTCCACCTTGCTTGTCAAGCGTCAAACTATCATCATGATTTGTAAGACGGTTATATTAGTCATCGTTAATTATGACTATTCCATCTTACATATTTTCTATCACAATTACCATTCGATCTTATTAATGGTCGGTTTGACTATTTAAAAGTCAATTCACCAATTAACACATATGATTGCACTATCAAGTTCACAAGACTCAATTAGGCACATTATCAACACTTAGTTCTCATTTAGGCATTTTAACAAACACCTAATGTGCATAATTTTACATATTTACTAACTAGTTCCTAACTAGTTATTTTTACCAAGATTAACATCAAAATTCACCACTATCACTTATGATCAATTACTCAAACTTGCAAATTGTTCAAGTATCTTGTTCCTACTAGCAACTATGATGATTTTAAACATGTGTACATCATTATCTTTACTACATAATCAAAACCCACTTGACACATGAGTGTATGATCATGAATTCACAACCATGAACATCAATTCAACAAGTACATAACTAGGGTTTACTTCTAGACATAGTTTCATCACTAATTTCATCCAAACAACAAACATGCAAGCTCAGATTCGAGTTCTCTAGGTTTGCTCAGAATTTCAACTAGAGATTTCTCAAGAAATTTACATACCTCGTGACTCCTTTTTCAATGGAGATCACTAATTCATACTCGGATTTTGATTTGGACTTGATTTGCCCCTATAATTTGATGAAATTGTGTTGATTAGGGTTTGACCCCTTCTTGGTCGCCCCTGAGCTCGATCCAGAACACACACTGTGTGTGTGTGTTTGTGTTTGTTTTAATTAAATAACTTTTCTAGTTATCCCGCTTTAACCCCTCGTGTTTGGTTCGTTATTAAGTAGGCCACAACCTACTTATTTCTTTTAACAATTTTCCCACTTATTAACTAGGTTAAATATTTCTAGTTAACTTAGCGGGTTCGGGAATATTTATGACTAAGTTTATTTTAGGTCCCGTTAACCCGGGCCTTTTATCGATTTCATCTCTTTAAAAGCTTTTATTAACTTTTTGTTTAATAATAGGATTAATTATTTAAATCCTAATATTTACCGGGTTACTTTCACTACTAACGGTATTTTACCCGCTCTTTTGTATTAACGGGGTTTAATTACCAAACCCGTTTTCGGGGTGTTACAATCCGGCTGTAGAGTCGCTATCCCCAACTCGGATTATTTAGGTTTCGATACTTTTTTTCTTTTATTTGCAAGGTTGATTTCACACATCTTAGCGGTAATCCGGTTGTAAAGTCACTATCCCCAACCCAGACTACATAGAAATGTGCTACTTTCATTCAGTTTCTAGCTCATCATTTTTCTATTTTTTTCGGACGATCACAAACTCTAACGTTTTTAACTTATAACGGTGTCCCTTATACTCTTATTGGCAGTTTTGATTTCCCATATCTCCCAGGCGAAAACCCACTAGCAGACCGACAATTAAGGTATATTAACTCAAAGGGACCTAAAACCAAACCGAGCCTATTCACATATCCCAAACTAGACACAAGCTCGATTTATTTTATTCTCATATTATCATTATTTGAACCCGAACAAAAACCCATCTTTTCTATCATTTTCCGTAATAATTTGCAAACTTCTTATTTCAAAGGACATTTTCTGATTTTTTTTTTTTTTTTTTTTGGATTTTTTCAAATTTTTTAATTTTTTTTTGTATTTTTCAAATTTTTAATGACTAAAGACTCTACTACCTAGACACTAAACGATAGTTTCCCATCCCCACACTTAAACTCTACATTGCCCTCAATGTAAGATGGAAACCGACTCAAAAGACTAAAATAAATAAGAAATAAAAATGCTAAGGGCATAATTGGAAAGGACTTAGCTAGTTAATTATCGCATAAGCTCCAAAACTCTTGTCCAATCCAGCTCGATCGTATAGCATTTCGTTCGCGATCGGCTTTGACACTAACTAGTACACTCGGTAAATGCCTGATATTCAAAAAGCAGGTCCAAATTCACCCGAATGGAGATTGAGTACGGGCGGTACATATTCAAACCTGCATAAACAAAAAGAAGCAAAAACCGAAGCAGTACCGACTCGACATAAAATACGACTCAAACACTACTAAATAAGACTCAATATACAAAATAAAAGACTCAAAATACAAACTCTACAAAACCTCCCCACACTTGAACTTAATCAGGAGGTTTCTCTTTGATCTGAACCCGGTCTAACCCATTTAATTCCACCTGGTCCTCATAAACATTTAAAAATTTTGTAGTGGAATTATACAAGAATTTTGAATATTTTGCCGGGTTAAAACACCAAAATTTGAATTTACCTGGCAGTAGCCACCGAATCACGATCCCAGGTGTTCTTCTCATTGCCTCCTCCCGTGGTTTTAAATTTTTACTCGCATTCGTTATCAGTACCACGGGCCAGCTGTGGTGATCTTCCTCTTCCACCACCACTTCTTCTTTTTTGATGTCCGTCATTGGGTTTCCTACAAGTAAAGCTTCTAAGTATGCAAGGTCACCCTCCGGATCAAACGTACCCACTTCTTTATCTACTGGCAAACCCTCTAACTCGTCCGTAAATTCTCTCTCCCAAGACAGTTCATCTTCACTTTCCTCATCCTCTTCATCTAACAAATCCCATATTGGTTCGGTGGGATAAGTCTCATCATTAGAGATATCCAGGTCAATAGGATCACCTGCCATTAAAAGAGTAGAAAGAGCAGAAAAAGGAAGAAAGAAAAAAGAAAACTAACTAAAAAAAATTATACAACTATACAAGTAGCACGGATTTTTCAGTTAGGTCTAATCAAAGCTAATAAACGCAATCGCCAAGAGTCCCCGGCAACGGCGCCAAAAACTTGATGTGCTAAAAGTGGTCTAATTAAACTAACTACTAAAATTAACCTAATCTAGACACTCTAAGCTTTAAATTTATAAACTTAGACTCGATCTAAAACTAAACAACACAACCGGCAAGTGTACCGATCAATGCAGTATAGCTACAGTAAGTCCGAGTATCGAACCCACGAGACTCTCTAATTACGCTAATTAGACTCTATCTAGACCTAGACAAACACAGACTCTAACTGTTTAATTGGTGGGGAGGGTTACTGAAAATCTAAGGAAATCTATTTAACTAATTATTAAACTAGAATTAAACTAATACAAAGTAAGGCGAAGACTTTTCTTATATGATGAACGAGACCACCTAGACTAGAATCCTGGATTGATTTTAAAAAGATTACCGATTAAGTTAAATGCACGAATTATGATCTTAAAGTACTAAACCTATTAAGAACCAACTAAGCCCCTCGACCCTTCTCAAGGAGAAACCTGCGGAACTACCTAGGCTGTTAATCCTACCGGTTATGACGCCTTTCCAGTTGTCTAATTATTGTGTAAGTACCCTAATGTTGACCTACTCTTTTCCAATCATAGATCTAGGGTAGTTTGAATTAAAAAAGTTGACTCGATAGACTAATAAACCAACAGGTAAACCAATTCATGACCTTTTCCAAGGACTGTCTAAAGCAATTCGTTGGGTAAGACCTATCAATAGCCCCTCACATTCCAGGTATTAGGACTAGCAGAACACTGAAACCTAGCAAATTACTACCAATCACTTCTAGGGGTTATTGCGCAATTTCACCCTAAAGAGTTAAGATTTCTTACGTGATATAGACACTCACCAAAATCCTAAACCCTAGTATGACTCTATGTTGTGATATAGACCGTCACTAAGAATCATACGAAGCAAATGACAATAATAAACCAAATTAAAGTACGCATGTGCATCAAATCAATAAAACAAACTTCTTACTAAACACAATCAATCCATAACATTCATGCAATTAACGAAAAAGGTAAAAACTCTATATCAATCCATTCATCAAAGTCTAGGCTGTTAAAAGTTTAGCCAATCAAAGTCATGAACGAAAATAATAAACAAGGTTCGGAATGAGAATTCATTAAAATAAAACAAGAAGACTAGAAAATAAGAGAAACTGAATAATAAAACCCGGTAGTTCCTTGTTCTTCAAGCTTCCCACTCGATCCCAATGATTCCGTAGCCTTGAACCTGATGCTTCACTATTCGTCCCAGATGGCTTCTCGTCTGATTGTGCCTCCCCAACTGTACGTCTGACTTCTGATGTCTACTGTCTCCCTATTTGCCGTCTGATGTATGCGTTATATATCGAGTGGAATTAATTCTGTCCGGCCGTCCAATCCCCACAATATAATAGCCGCCTTTGTTTTCATCTGGCCCAATATTTTATGCCTTTCTTGTGTAGTCCAATTCACAACCCATAAGGAAATCGAATTCTATTAAATCTTTAATCTTTGTTGATATCTATAAATGCATTCCTATCATGACCATCTGTATCACTTTTAGAATTTGAATTTGTTGTCATGCTAATCCCAAACATCACCCGTTAATATTCATAGACATATTTTGTAGCCTTGCCTACAAGTGTCACTTCTTCTCATGCTCAATATTAGTCGCTGCCTCCAAATTATATATTATTAATATATATACATGCAGCCTATATTTTTATAATATAGAGATAGGTAGGCTCGGCCCAATCAAGGAAAATAGCGGTAAATTTTACTTCTGTCCCTGACGCCCCACTCTGCTCAACGAGCTGGTTATTTAATTATTACTTTTTTTTTGCTCCATTTACACCAGGACCTAGCAAAACACAAAATAATATAATATAATTGTAAAACTAAATAAAAACAAATAAGACCTATACAAAAATTATACAATTTACACGGGATAAATGTGTGTATTTTACCACTTATCAGAAGTCATGGCAAACGCTTGTTTTACTCAAAACAGAACTATCATTAACAAAAGACACCAGAATCACCTAATCACATCATCAACGGTAGAGTACCAAACATAAATTTTTTATACACCTTCGGTTGTAGATGTTTTATGTTCAACGGTTTTGATTGTTTGGAAAAGTTTGACAGAAAAGCTGAAAAGATATTTTTTTCTTGGAAACTCTATAGTCTCAAAAGCCTACAGAGTATTTATCAATACTCATAAAATAAGAGAATTTTTTTATGTATCTTTTGATTACTCATCAGAAATAAAAATTGATGATGCTATTCTAAAAGAAATCAATAGAAAAAGTCATCCAGAAAATTCTGAACATCTTATTAACCAATTAACATAAGAACTTCAAGAAGAGCTTGATAGAGCCAAAATCTGTCAAAGAGCATTCAGTGACTCATATTGGGTCCAAGCAATGCAAGAAGAGCTTGACCAATTCGAGAAGAGTCAAGTATGGAATTTGGTACCTAGACCAACTAGCAAATCTGTTATTGGTTCAAAATGGGTATTTAGAAACAAATCTGATGAACAGGGAGTCATAACAAGGATCAAAGCAAGATTAGTGGTCAAAGGGTATTGTTAACCAGAAGAAATAGACTATAACGAAACCTTTGCATCTGTTGTAAGCCTAGAAGCTGTAAGAACATTCCTTGCTTATGTAGTATCTAAAGATTTCAAAGTTTATTAGATGGATGTAAAAGAAGCATTCCTAAATGGTAAGACTTAAGAGGAAGTGTACGTTCAGCAACCTGAAGGCTTTGTTGACCCTAAATTTCCAAAACATGTTTACAAACTAAACAGAGCCCTCTATGGTCTGAAGCAAGCTCCCAGATCATGGTATGAAACACTTTCACACTTCCTAATCAATTATGGCTTCACCAAAGGTAAAACTGACACAACCTTTTTTCTTAAAACACACAAAGGGCACACTTTGTTGGTTCAAATATTTGTTGATGACATCATGTTTGGATCAACCAATCCAAAATTTTGCAAAAAACTTTGAGAATTTAATGACCAGCCATTTTGAAATGAGCGTGATGGGTAAATTGAGTTTCTTTTTGTGTCTTCAAGTAAAGCAACAAAGTGATGGCATATCTTGAAGTCAATCAAAATATGTCAAAACTATTTTAAAGAAAAACTCACTTGAAAACTGCCCATCTTCAAAAACTCCAATGGCCACAGGAAATAAACTAGATTCTGATACTAATTGTAAATGTGTAGATATTAAAACTTATAGAGGAATGATAGGATCATTGTTATACTTAGCGGCAAGTGGACCAGATATCATGTTTTCAACTTGTTTTCTTGCAAGATACCAACCTAATCCTAAAGAGTCTTACTTAAAAGAAGTCAAAAGAGTTTTTAAATATCTCAAAGGAACATCTGATCTAGGTTCGTGGTATCCCAAAGGCACTGTTGGTGCATGAATGTTTGTTAACTTCGTCTTTATAGAGTCTTGTATTAGAATGATTAGATCAGGGCACGTAGTACGAGAAATATGTCAAAAATAGGTTTGGAGGTAATTTCGCACGGAATTACAATTAGTAATTCCGTACGAAATTACATGGGTATTTCGCACGAATGAAATCTAATTTCGCTTGGACCATTTCATGCGAAATTACTCACCCTATAAATACTTGATGTGCTGATTAATTTGTAACTTTTCCGATTCAGAGTCGAGGTGCTGCCAGTTTGTCAAACGATCTGTAAAAGCTTTGAAATCAATAAAAGGAAGATAATTAAAGAGAATCTAGCTGTATTCACGTCGATATCATTGATTCCGCCTTTGATATTGATGCTAAACTCTTCTGATTGACTCGTTCGGGTCACACGACGATCCAACTAGTGGTATCAGAACTCAGGAAGAAGAGTTTATACCAATTCAGCTTGTTTTCATCACTTCTACTCCTTCCTTTCAAAATTAAACGAGATTTTACGGTTAAAATGGCTTAATTTTCACACATTACACGCGAAACATAGTTTTATTGAATCCTTGAAAGAATTGGACCAAAATTCGAACAAAATCTGGATCAATTTGACAAAATAGTGGCCGACATGCTGATGTCATCATAATTTCGCCCGAAATTGCCTCTTAATTTCGCACGAAATTACAGTTTGGGATTAATTTCATTTGAAATTGCTGATTAATTTCGTACGAAATTAGATTTCGTTTAAGGATTTAATAGGAAATTACTATTTCGCACCAAAGAGGCTATTTTCGTTTGAAATCAAGCTAATTTTGCAGGAAATCATATTTCGTTTGGTCTGTTTCGAACGAAATTACTATTTCGTTTGAAAATTCTGATTTCGTTTGAGTTCATATTTCGTGTGAAGCTTATTTCGTTTGAAGGCTGTTATTTCGTTTGAGTTCTAATTTCGCGTGAACTAATTTCGCTTGAAATTGTTTTGTTAAAAATCAAAAATTTTCTAAGTGTTTGTTGATTGTTTCAGATACTTGAAGATGGATGAGTTTATGAATCCTTTCAGTTACATCTTTGCTTTCACGGGAAACACCGGAGATGATACATCAAACAACACAAATGAAAATGTTCCTAATCCAAGTGCAAAGAAAACTCTTTCTGATGCTTTGAGTGTTCAGAGTGCATATGGCACATACAACAAACCTCCCAAACTGACGACGATCCAACAAGTGGTATCAGATTATGTGCTAAAAGGTGTGAAGCCAAACTGATGGCGATCGAAGAATACAATAGATGGGCTAAAAGGTTTGAAGGGTGGCTAAAAGCGTTTGCGTATCCAAGCTGGAAAAGTTTGAAGAATGGTTTCAATATGGGAAGATCATATTACGAAAATATAACATATATTGATGATGTAGATAGTTTTGTTGCCGAACAAAAGTGCATTGCATTGCTTCATCAGTTTGTGAGAGACAACATAATATCGTTGATTGAGTACAAAAATGCAAAAGATCTATGGGAGAAACTTAGAGTGAAATGTGTGGGTAGTGCTGAGATAGTCAAAAACAAAAAGAAGTTGTTAAGAAAAGAGTTTGATTTGTTTGGATGTTTGAAAAACGAATCTGTTTTTAAGATGATTGAAATATTTGGGCATTTGAATTTGGAGCTGGCAAGACATGGAATCATTTATTCTCAAGAAGAATTAGTTGTCAAACTGTTTGACTCGCTGTCGGATGAGAAAGACTGGCAATACTTTTCTTTGATGTTGAAGAATACAATCAAGTCGGAGGATCTGACGGTTAATTTGTTAATTGAAAGACTGGAGAGTCATGAGCTGGAGATCAAGAAATCAAACAAAGTTAATCATTCCTTGTTGGTGCACGGAAAGTCTGTTGACTTCGTCTGAATCAAGTCTTAGGTTAAGATTGTCAAGATTAGAGCTTGAAAGTTAAAATTAGGGTTTATCTTGTTAATTTCGCTTATATGTACAAAGTTATTGGTGATTTCGCTTATAGGGACATTAGTGACTTCGCTCATAGGGTTTTTAGGTGATTCCACTTATGTGTCACATAGTGATTCCACTTATATGGACATGCCATATAAGTGGAATCAGTCTCCTATATATACCTGGACATGTGACAGAAAAGCGGAATCTGGTCATTGCTTAGGTGTCGGAACTCTGTCAAATTGTATTCAAAAAGCAATAAAAGTGAAGAAAATTGAAAGGATAAGCTGTGTAACTTCGTGTATACTGATTCCGCCTTTATACATGAAGATGAACGTTCTCAACTGACTTTTCGGGGTCGCAAAACGGTCCAACAAGTGGTATCAGAGCTTCAGGACGAGGAGTTCATACTACTACAGCTGATTCGACTGAATTTTCTTACTTCTACTCACTTTCTTTCATACTTTTTCGATTTGAGATAGTTCCTACGGTTGAAATTGTCTGAATTTCGAATATAACGTGTAAAACATACTATTAACAAACCCTAGAAAGATTCAGGTTAAAATCCGAATTAAAACATGGTGAAAATTGGCTAAAACCTGATTTCGCTTTTACGGACATCGAGGGATATATTCATCTGATTTCGCTTATTTGAACATACCTGATTTCGCTCATTCGGACAAGTCTTTTCGCTTATTCGGACACTTGATTTCGCTTTTGTGACATCATCTAATTTCGCTCATAGTGACATTCTTGATTCCACTTATTCGTACAATTGTGATTCCACTTATTTGTACAATTGTGATTCCACTTATTCATACATTGCTATTCCACTTATCTGTCACATTTCTATTCCACTTATTTGACAACATTGCTATTTCGCTTATTAGTCACTGTTTTCCAAAATTTCAAAAATTTCTAAGTGTGTTGTTGATTATTTTTCAGGAACGTACAAGATGGCGAAAAATGATGATCCTATTCCGTGGAAAGACGATAGAACTGAAGAGCAGAAATATCAATACAGAAAAATGATTGCTGAAAACAATATAATTAGAATATATCGTATCTTTCTGGAAGCAAGGAGAGCAAATAGATGGGATCCGGACAGAGAATGTTATCTTGATGAATATGGAAATATTGCGATCGATTACAAAACGCTTGATATCGAGGCCATAATCAAGAAGTACAAAGAAGAGGATGATTATTGGCAAAGAAAATGGTGGGGAGATGAAGAAGAGAAAAAGAAAAAGAAAGAGTTAATAGATGAAATAGAAAGAAACTTAGAAAATATAAGTTTGGATATGTTTCTTGAAATAATCAAAAGATTTGAAAATGGAACAACAAAGAATGAAGAAGAAGAAGAAAAAGATGAAATTTCAAAAGGTGAAGCTGGTTGCTCAAAATGTGAAAAATCCAAAGCAGAAAATGTCAATCTCTTGAAAGATGTGGAGAATTTGACATTGGAAAACAAAGCATTGAAAGGCGAGAAGAAAGCTGATAATGAACAGATTCTGGAGTTGCGCTTGAACTGTGAAAAACTGAAATCTAAAAATATCAAACTGTTGGATGATGTAAACAGTTTGACATTGGGTAACAAGATTTTGATAGAAAAAGAAAAAGATTGTGAAAATGAAAAATTAAATTTTGAAAAAGATTTTCAAAGTCAAATAAAGATTTTAGAAGATGAAAAATCTTTTATTTTTAAAAATAATCTTGAAAAACAGATTGAAATAAATTCTCATCTTCAGAAAATCATTCGGCTTGAAAATGAAGCTGAAATTGCTCGAAATAAAATTACCGAGCTTGAAAACAAGTTGAAAAGTTTTGTGACTTCTGCACCATATGTGTGTCCAAAACCAATCAACGTTGTTCCAATAAGTGACAAAGTCACAAATTTTGACAAAGTCAAAATTGAAGATTGTGATGAAATATCTGATGATGAAAAAGAAAAGAAAAGAAAAGAAAAATATTTTTAGATTTACAAGAAAAATTTAAAAATACTGTTTTGCAATCTACTGAAACAGGTGAATGTTCTAAATAAAAACCTGTTAAGAAGAGTGTAGAACAGAAACAAAAAGTTAAAAATTTGAAAAATTTTAAAAATGAAAATAAAAGCTCATCAGATAAGTCATCCAATCATTGTCAAAAATCACAAAAATCTAAAAATGAAAACTTACAAAATGTTGGTAATAAGTGGTGCAGGTTTGACCACCGTGCTCAAAAGCCAAATCCAGCATTGAAGAGGAGAAATGACTATCACCAAGCCAAACAATGTTATGATCTGAAGGTTTGGACTGATAGAAGTGGATGGTATGATAACAGAGTGTGTTACACCTGTGGTGTGAGAGGACACATTGCTGTTAATTGCCAGAATTGGAATTATGAGACAAGAAGATGCTATAATTGTCAAATCAGAGGACATATTGCCAGAGATTGCTCAAGGAGATCAATGGGAAGATCGAGGGTTGAATCTCAAAGAATGGCAAAGAAACCAATCAACGTCAAGCCCCATGAACAGAAGGTTCTAAAACCTAAAGTTCAAGATCAGATAATTCAAGAAAAGAAAGTTAAACTTTCACAGGGGCAGAAAGACAGACTGCAAAAGAAAAGGAAGAAGGCGAGAGAGTATCTGGAGAAAATTTTGTCTTCGGGTTCACCGGACAGATTGAATAAGAGTTCTGATGAATCAACTAACTCGATTGCAAATTCAAGCAAGATGAATTCATCGGATATAAATCTGAGGACGAAAGAAGAAAAGAAGAAGAAGAAGATGGTCGACGATGAATCTGATGTGTTAAAGTCAGACAAGCCACCATCAGGCAATGAATCTGACAGGGCAAAGTCAGACAAGCCATGTGCAGGCAATGATTCTGGTTCATCAAAGCCAGAAGAGCCCGTTGTTGAGGTAAAATCTGAGAATTCAGGTTTAACAATGGATGATGCAAATTTTCCATCATTGTTGAACAAAAATTCAAAATTACCCAAGGCTGGTCAGGCTTGGGTGAATCTTTTCAAATAGAAAAACCTGACGTGCCGGAGTTCCCAGGTTGGTAAGTGTGGAACATGTATCGGCACATTTCTTGAGAAATTTCACTCTGGTGATTTTTCGCCTTACATGTGGTAAATCAGGGACATTAAGTTGTACTTGATTTCCTACAAGTGTTTGTGTTGATAGAATCTTGAACTGTTAAATATTTCAAAATGGTTAAAGGAGAACAAAGTGATCAATTAATCCCCTAACCAACAAGTGGTTTGTTAACTCAACAAAACTAATTTTCCGGAAAAACCATTTTGATTAAAACAAACTTAAGTGTTTTGAAATCTAAATGGGAAAATAGTTTGTTGTCAGGGGGAGTTCTGATTGTTAAGCTGAGTGAATGGCGAATTGAAGCGATTCGATATCAGTTTGTCATTTTATTTGTACAGTTTGTTTTCAAATTTTCCTTGAAAATCAAAATTGAAACATATTTTGATTTTAGGGGGAGAAAAATTTTTAAAAAAAATTTAGAAAATTTGAAAATGCCAAAAACATTGAAAAATCAAAAATGAATTTTGTTGAGAAAAGAGGAAATGATAGTAAATCAGTGGACTATCACAGCATGCATGCTAAAGAAATGTAATGTCAAATGTGATAAACGGTCTCACTGATGATAAGTCAGTAGGTTTTTGCACATTTAGTAGATTGTGACGAGATATAAACCTAAATTCAAACTTGCTTATATCGTGGGTAACATCTCTCGGATATATGGGTAACCCCCGAAATCTCGTTTGAAATATTCCTTTTTCTGATATACTAGGTCTTTATACTCAGTGATATCTGGGGTATTATTCCAGGACTTCTGCTGAATGGTAGTTCTGACCTAGTCCTCGAATAATACTTTCTGCAAATGCTTGAAACATAGCATCACCCTCAGCATAAATGATAAGACAATAAAATTGCTTAGCAATGCTGTTGTAAAAAAGATCCTCTAAAGGGGACACACCCAAAAGTTGAGTCATGATCTCTCTGCTGAACGGTAGTTCTGACCTGAGCTCTCATGATTCTTCATAAATTATTAACCCCTTACAGATATCATTTGTGTTATACTTACATGTAAGACTAAATATTGGATTCTGGATACGGGAGTATATTCTGAGGTGGGACACGCGATTAAGTTTAAGTATCTAAGACATTAAACTCGTATCTCGAAGCAGTTGAACTTTGTGTGAAAATTTAAGTGGACCAGTATACTGACAATCAAGGTGAATTGTTTAGAACTTAAAATGATTAAAGCTTAACGGTGCTAGTGATTGGTCTCATGAACTGATATGATCATCTTACACAAACTCACAAAAATATTGTTTGTACATATTTATTTAATGCATTTCTCTAAAACAAAAAATCCAAAAAGATTTTCGAAGTGTATTAGCATAAAATTTTGAAAATTCAAAAAGATTTTCGACAACTGATGTTGAAGAGCTGATATTCAAAATTCGAGTGCTAAACATGATGAACAGGATTGGGAGAATTTGTTGAAAACTTTTAATGTCATATACAAATGTTTTGAAAGACTGTGTGGTTAGTTTATCAAGGTCATTCATTTGAACTTGATGTAACTAGTATGATTGTTTGTATATATGATGTCTACCAGTAAGTTTTTTAAATTCAACTGTTATAAATTTGTGAAACTTATGTTGAGGTAGAGGAAGTGAAGGTTAAACAGGTTTTGGACTTCATCATTCCCATGGAAGCTAAATGTCAAAGCTTGAACCAAATAAAGATCTCAGATTCTAGCATGTTGAGAGGGGGAGTCTGTGAAAGGGGGAGTCTGGACCAATGATCAAAGGGAATGCTGAAGATGAAGATAGGACAAGATTGTGAACCTGTGATGATAGAGTGCTAATGATGAGAAGACAGAGAGTTGGAGAAAAGACTAAGACTGAAGACTCGGAGCTGAAGACTTCGTCAACATCCAAGGGGGAGTCTGTTGGTGCACGGAATGTCTGTTGACTTCGTCTGAATCAAGCCTTAGGTTAAGATTGTCAAGATTAGAGCTTGAAAGTTAAAATTAGGGTTTATCTTGTTAATTTCGCTTATATGTACAAAGTTATAGGTGATTTCGCTTATAGGGACATTAGTGATTTCGCTCATAGGGTTTTTAGGTGATTCCACTTATGTGTCACATAGTGATTCCGCTTATATGGACATGCCATATAAGTGGAATCAGTCTCCTATATATACCTGGACATGTGACAGAAAAGCGGAATCTGGTCATTGCTTAGGTGTCGGAACTCTGTCAAATTGTATTCAAAAAGCAATAAAAGTGAAGAAAATTGAAAGGATAAGCTGTGTAACTTCGTGTATACTGATTCCGCCTTTATACATGAAGATGAACGTTCTCAACTGACTTTTCGGGGTCGCAAAACGGTCCAACATTCCTCATACCAGCATAATGTGGAGCTGTATTATCGAGGAAGTGTGATCCCGAAGAATGTGTCTCCTAAGACAGCTTTCTCAGCAGAAAATTCTAACACATCAAATCAAGAGAGTTCAAACAGTGGTTTTCATAGTGGTTCATCGTCAACAACTTCAAATCAATCAGCTTCGCAGAATCTGTTCCAATGTAATATTGATGTGGATCTGAAGAATGCTCAAAATTTCAGTGAAGAATCAGCAAAGCAGCAAATGGTGTTCTTAGCTTCTATCCTTGAATCTTACGAGAGCCTTGTGGCAGGCAAGATTGGAAACACTAACCTCACCAAGGAGGATTATGACCATATTGACCCAGAAGAGATGGAGTTGATCGATATCAGGTGGTGTATGGCTAGTGCAGTCAGAAGAGCACAAAGATTCATGGAGATTACCGGTAGACATTCTATTGGGGGACCTTCCACAAAACTTGGTTTTGATAAAACAAAGGTCACGTGCTTCAGATGTAAACAAACGGGACATTTTAAACGTGAATGTCGAAACGCACCTGCTGATGATACTGCAAATCCATTCCGTGAAGATTACTACAAAAGAGCAATCTATCATCAGAACAAATCTGAACCTCCCAGAATGAAGCAGCTTGAAGATGCCTCCAAAGAAAAATCAAGAGCTCTTGCTGTTATTCATGACGATGAGGGATATGATTGGAGTGAAGTGTTACCAGAAGAAGACGCAGTGGGCTTTGCGTTTGTGTCAAAGATTGTTCCTTTCAAAGACTCCAGAACAGAAGAAGTGAAATACATTAACAGAAAGATGTTAGCTCAGAGCAGGATTAGTAGAATCTATCGTACATACAAAGAAGCTAAACAGGCGAAGAGATGGGATGCTGATAGAGAATGTTATCTAGATCCCAAGGGAAACATTGTTGTTGATCCAGTTACTGTTGATGTTGAAACTCTCACCAAACAAATTGTTGAAGAAGAAGAAGCCAGACAGAGAGAGTGGTGGGGAGGAGGAGAAGCAGAAGAAAAAGAAAAAGAAAAAGAGAATGAGCCGCAGCCAAAGAAAGTTGATGATGGGATTATTGACACGTCACAAGAATTCACAGCTGAAAATTTGAAGAAGATGGCTGACAAAGTACTTGCTGCGAAAGAGCTAGAGGTAGTTTTTGGTTCTGGAACTGAGTCTAAAAGCAAGGTCAGTCAGAATGATGCAATCAATGAGTCAGGTAAGAAAGATAAAACTGAGAGCTACTGAAAAAATTGCATGAAAGACTGCAAGGTTTGTGGTACACTTGCTTACCTCAACTGTGAAAAGACCAAAGAATTGACAAAAAGAGTTAGAGACGTTGAAGATGAGATCTTGAACCATGATAAAATGTTAAAAGCTTCAAATGAACGATTAAAAGAATTAACTGAGAAAATCGAAAATGATAAATGTTGGTGCATGCGTCTGTCGACTTCGTCTTGTATCGAGTCTTGTATTAGAATAGATATTTCAGGGCACGTTATACGAGAAAACTGTCAAAAATAGGTAAACAGGCAGTTTCAAACGAAATTAGAAAGTGTAATTTCGTTTGAAATCAACAAGTGATTTCAAGCGAAATCACCTTGCTAATTCCGCTTGAAATAGTAATTCCGCATGAAATGGTGATTCCGTTTGAAATATAATCTCGTTTGAACCGGTTCAAGCGGAATCAACCTGCCTATATATAGTGGTGTCTTGATTTCGTTTGAGAGGGATATGTATGTGTGATTCCGGAGCCAAAGTGCTGCCGAAGTGTCGTTTCGCTGTAAAACTTTGTCAAATTAATCAGAAAGACGGTTAAAGTGAATATCTAGCTGAATCGAACTCGATATGTCTGTTTCCGCCTTTCATATTTAGTAGAACGCCTCTGAACGACTCGTTTCGGGTCAGAACACAATCCTACATGTGGTATCAGAGATCAGGAGGAGGAGTTCTACCATATTCAGCTTGATTTCATCAGATTTTCTAGCTTCCACACCTTCTTTTTAAAATTGAACTGGTTTTCACGGTTAAATGACTTGAAATTTTCACAGTATACGCGCATTTGTATTTTAACAAATCCTTGAAAGTTTCAGACCTAAATTCTGCTTTAAACATGATCAATTTGTAATTTCGCTTGAAAAGTTTGTTTGAAATAATGATGTCAGCATAATTCCGTTTGAAATTACACTTAATTCCGTTTGAAATCTGTAATTCCGCTTCTAATTGGTATTCCGTTTGAAAGTTCAAACGAAATCAGTGATTCCGCTTCAAATCTTGATTCCGTTTGTATTGGGATTTCGTTTGAAATTGTCTTCCTTGGTATTTCGCTTCTAGAAAAGTGATTTCGTGTGAAGCTGGTATTCCTTTTGAACAGGGGATTCCGTTTAAAGAAGTTATTTCACTTGAGTTAATTCCGTTTAAAAGTGTCTGTTTTGTGAAAAAGTTTACCGAATCATGGAAGAGGAATTCTATAACGCGTTTGCAACTGCTCCGACTACTCCAGCTGCCATAGCTCAGAACATGAACATGGAAAACGAAACTGGAACTTTACAAAAACCCCCGAAGCTAATGGGCATTGAGGAGTATTACGGATGGAAAGATAGGTTTGAAAACTGGGTTCAAGCTAATCATTTGAGATCATGAGAATGTGTTGAGAAAAAGTATGTAATACCACGTACATACTTGGGAATTGAAAAGAAAATTTATGAATTTACAGATAAAGAATGAGACATGTACAAAGCAGAAAAGATGATGATCAGTTTACTCCAGCAAGCCATTAAAGAAGATATATCCGTATTGCTTCAACATGATAAGATTTCACGTTCAATTTGGGAAGCACTTCGAATTAAGTTTGAGGGAAGTGAAAAGATGATCAAGAGTAAAAAATCATTGTCAAAGAAAGAATTTGATCTATTTTCAAGTTTGCCGGGAGAGGATACAAAGAAATTGATTGAAAGATACTGTCACTTAGTGAGATCGATGTCATTGTTAAATATTAACAAAGATCGTGAGGAATGGGTTGACAAATTAGCTGATGCTTTACCTCAGAAAGAGTGGGGAACATACTTGATGATTTTGAAGAATACTGGAGAATATGACGGTTTAACAATTTCTCAGTTCATCGAAAAGTTTGAAGGACAAGATCTTGAGCAGCAAAAGACAGCTAGGATGAACAATCCAAGTGCACAACAAGATGTTAAGATGTATTTCAAAGGGAATGTTCAAAATGTTGAAGTTAGTCCGGAAGTTCAAACTGCTTTCAGTGCAGAAAATTCATCTGGATCTGTTAATCAAAGTTCAACTAGCAGCAGTGGATTTTCTTCATATCCAAGTGTTAATCCGAAGAATTCAACCACAAGTCATCAGTTCCAAAGCTCAAACAACAGTAATGGTCAGGTTTTAAATTGCAACATTGCATTACATCTTCAGAATGGTCAAAATTTCTCTGAAGAGGTCGTTAAAGGTCACATGGCAATACTGGCTACAGTGTTAGAATCATATGAAGGGTTGGTTACTAAAAGGATCGGAAATCCTATGCTGACTAAAGAGGATTACGATCAGATAGATGCAGAAGAGATGGAGCTTATGGATATTAAATGGTGTTTAGCTAGTGATTTGAGGAGAGCTGATAAGTTTAAGATGATTACAGGAAGAGATGATTTCAGAGATGCTAATGTTTCTACTTTGGGTTTTGATAAATCTAAAGTTACTTGTTTTCGATGCAGGGAGAAAGGTCACTTCAAAAGAGAATGTAAAAATGGAGAAGCTAGTGGAGCACAGAATCCATTCGGTGGCAATGATTATTATCGGAAAGACATTTATCAACAAATTGCTCATCAGTCGTATCAACAAAAAGAACCACAAACTGCTCATGCCAAAATGATCGTAGAAGCAAATAAGATAGCTTATTATGGTATAATCGATCAAGATGATGAGAAAATGGCTGAAGGTTTCAGTTGGGATAAATTCATTCCACCTGATTCCAAAATGGCAGCTCTCACTGCACAAATTATTCAAGAGCCAGTGTTTGATCAATCATCATCTGATGACAGTGATGATGAGGAAGAATCGCATATTAATGTTGCAAAAACTCAATTATCTCCTGAAAGTTTTGAATTTTATTTTGTAGATAGTTTGAAGAAGCTAAAGGAGAAACGTGCAGCAAAAGAAAAGAAACAAAGTGAAGAAGTTAAAGTTACTGAACAGATTGTTGAAATTAAGAAGATAGTTGATGATGAGAAGATAGCAGAAACTGAAAATGTGATTGAAGTTGAAAAAGTGGTTGAAGTTGAAAAGATTGTCGAAGTTGAGAAGATTATAGAAGTTGAAAAGATTGTTGAGGTTATGAAACTGTGTCTAAAGTGTTTGGAATCTGATGTGTGTAAAATGCAACATATAAATTACATCAAATGAGGCATAAAACTAACCCTTTTTTAGTACTAATATTGGAAAAAGAGTGTTTTTGTCTTCCTTTTGTATTTTCAGGATTAAATGAGCTCAAAAACGCAAAAGAAGCAAAAAGACAGCTAAATCCAACATAAATACAAGAAAAGGAACATTAGTGGATTGCCCGAACCCTCAACGGCACCTTCCAAAGCAAAATAGAGAAAACAGAAGGCTGAACACGCCCCGTGCTCAGCCAGCACGGGGCCGTGCCCAAGAAGCAGCAGAAAAGACAAACCTATAGAAGCTTCTATTGCCCACCACGGGCCGTGCTCAGCGGACACGGGGGGGCGTGCCGAAAGTACTGCGGGCGCATTAATTGTAATTGCGAATTACAATTAATGAAGAGAGAGAGTGTCAGACGGGCACGGGGCCGTGCCCAGCGAACACGGGGCCGTGCCCAGGCTTCTGTTCAGCCTATAAATAGGAGTGCTTGGTTTCATTGCAACTCATCCCTTGGCACACCACCTCTCTCACACTTCATCCACCACCCACCACCATCACAACACCATCATCCACCACCATCATCCATTGTCCATCATAGAGTGTGTGAGTCGTCTCGGGATCCAAGATTGATCGTAAGAGTTCTTGACAATCAAGGCCATGTTTGCCTAAGTCTCTTACATCACTTGGTGAAGACAAAGTGTCTAGTATAATACTTTTTATTTCTAATCTTTTGCACTTTTTATTTGGTTTTGTATTAATGACTTTAATAACTAGTTACTTATGTTGAAGGTGATCTTTCCTTATCGTTTGTCCGTGGTGTCTTGGCATTATTTTACTGTCTATATAAAATAAAGGATTTTCACCATTCATATCTCCACGGTCTATATGGAGGTATATTGGCTACCTGGTAGGGGGTTAAGGGAACGGTTTGGTAAAGGTCTTGCCATTGTTCAGCGTTTAGAGGTCCTGCAATGGACCTGGGTCAAATTTAGTAGGACCTCCTTCAATACTTCACGGTATTGGATGGCGGGGGTCCAAACTCTTTGATCCCCTCATAAGTTAACTACTATTAATACTATAACCCGGCTATTTAGGACTGTATCCCTGCTGACTCAGACTACTTAGTCGAGGGTAACGTCACCGCCAAAAGCGGGGCCTACCACAATACTGCATTAATAACTTAATTCATTATCTTCCAATAATCCACCCCTTTAGGATTGTATCCCTGCTGACTCAAACTACTGGGGTGAGGGTAACGTCACCTTCAAAAGAGGGGCCTACTACAATAACTAAGATAATCTCTTAATTATGTGCAAAAGTGCGGAAATAATCAAAGGTTATACTAGATACGAGTCGGAACCAATTGATTCATCTTGTCTATCTGTTTTTATTTTATTTTTATTTTCAGCATTTTAGTTAGCTTTTATTTTTTCTTAGTTTAAAACATTTTTCTAAACTTTTATTTTGGTTAGACGTTGAGGATAAACCGGTATTAAAAGCTCTTGTGTCCTTGGACGACCTCGGTATCTTACCAACGCTATACTACACTCAACGATGGGTGCACTTGCCCATATGTGTGTTTAGTGTTAGTGAAATATCGTGTTTTATAAATTTAAAACTTGGCTAAAATAAGTGTTAAAAAAGGGCTTAAAATATACACCTAAAATATACGACACTTCACACGCATCAGAATCTTGCAAGCAGTGTGCAGAGAAAGATGAAAAGTTGAGTGAACAGGAGAAAATGAAAGAATCGTATGATGTGTTAAATAGAACAGTAACTGGTCTACAAAAGACAAATTCTGAAAGAGAAGATGCGCTGACAATGATGAATGCTACGATGATGACAAAGCAGAAGGCCATTAATCATTACATTGAAGAATGTGCAAAGTTGAAGCAGGAGTTGGAAACAGAAAAGATAGAAAATGAAAGAATCAGGCGTTTACTGCAAAGTTATTCAAGTTCTGATTATTTGATTGATAGAATTTATCCACCTGGTGCAGGTATGGAAGCCTTTCAAGAAAAAAAAGACTGAAGAAAAGGATACTGGTAAGAAACAAAGTGCAAATTATAACAAGTGTCCGCCTCCGATCTGGGAAGGTTATTCTCCCAGAAAACCAAATGAGGAGCAAGTCAAAAAGGCTGTCAATATAAAGTTAAAGTCTGAAACAACTGATGAGTTACCAGAAAATATTGATGTCACTTTCACATCGTCTGACACTGATCATGAGTCTGAGTTAATAAAAAAGGTGGTCGATCAGGTGTTGGATAAAGATGAGGAGTCAGAGTCAAAATCAGAATCCAAGAATTCAAGTTCGTCAGTTGATAGTCGAAAGTCGTCGGTTAAAAGGGTTTACAATAAAGAATTCCTGTTATCAAAATCTAATTTGAATGACGGATCAATCAAAGTGGCATATACTTTAAATGATTTAGACAAATTATATTCTGATGAGGAATTTCCAATAAGAGGTGTTAAATCAGAAATGATAAAAAAGGTTTTCAAACTAACAGAAATCAATATTTCTGAAATAAAAGATGTAAATCTTTCTAAAAATCCTAAATCTTACACCTCAAGAGATCAACAAAAAGTTAACAAAATATTAAACAAGAAAAAGGGTTACGATTATGGTTCAGGTTATCGAAAGAAACCAAACCATAATGGTAATTTCAAAAAGAATGGTCTCGGGTTTATTCCACCAAAAAATTATAAAAATGAGAAAACTTATAAAACAAAAACTGTATTTGTTTCAGGATCAAGTATGGAGGAAGAAGAAAAGAGCTCATTCTGGAAGCAATCAAACAGAGAATTTCTTGCTAAGAAGCAAGAGGGAATGAAGAATGGAGCCTATCAAAGAAAGGAAACAAGAACCTGTTACAGATGTCAAGAAGTTGGACACATTGCCTGGAACTGTCCTAAGGCAACCAACATCAAACAGGAAGTTGTTTCTAAACTCAAAGAAAAAAGTGTTGAGAAAAATGAACCACCAACTGAAAGATTCAAAGTTTTCAAAAATTCAACATATGAAGTTGGTGAATGTTCAAAGAAAAGATTTTACAATAGAAGAGTTAATCTTGACAACCAAGTGTGGGTTGTTAAGAAATCAGATGTCAAATATGGCAATGAATCTGATTCCACAAAGTCAGAGGAGCCACAAATTGAGGTAAAAGATGAAAAGTCAGTTCCTCTAATGGATGATGATAACTTTCCACCATTGAGGACTGAAAATTTTAAACAAAAGGTTGGTAAAGTTGAGATCTCGAATCAATTCTATTCTGAGAAGAAAGAATTTGATATCGAAAAGGTTTTTAATGGAAATGTGAAAAAGATTTTTGGGAAAATGGTCAATGGGAAGGCCAAATGGGTTAAAGAATTTTACGAATCAAAGAAGGCAACTTACAGCCCAACCCCTAGTGAAGTTGAGAAGGTTACACCTAAAGCTGGACAGCCTTGGGTGTCTGTGTTCTTTACTTGAAAATCCTGACTTGCCGGAGTTTCCAGGTTGGTAAGTGAGAAGCAGGTATCGGCATTTTTCTTGAGAAATTCACGATTGTGATATTTCGACTTACAAGTGGTAAATCAGGGACATTAATTTGTACTTGATTTTCTACAAGTGATATTTGGTGTTTGAACTTAAAATTGTTACATTTTTCAAGTGGTTGTAAGAACAATGTGATGAAACCCCAACTTTACAAGTGGTAAAATCAACAAAACTAATTTTCCGGAAAAATCATTTGATTAAAACAAACTTAAGTGTTTTGAAATCATAATGGGAAAATAGTTTGTTGCAAGGGGGAGTTCTGATTGTTTATGCCAAGTTAATGGCGATCTGAAGTGATTCGATATCAGTTGTCACTTTACTTGTACAGTTTATTTTCAAAATTTCTTTTAAATGTTTTTGAATTTTAGGGGGAGTTAGAATTTTCAGAAAATCCAAAAACATTTGAAAATTAAAAAAAAAACAAAAACATGATAAAATACAAAAAGAGTTTTGTTGTGAAAAAGAGGAAATGATAGTACATCAGTGCACAATTACAGTATGCTAAAGAAATGTAATGTTTAAATAGCGTTAAACGGTCTCACTGATGATATGCCGATAGGTTTTTACACATTTAGTAAGCTTTTTCGGGATATAAACTTAAATTCAAACTTGCTTATTTCGTGGGGAACACTACTTGGATATATAGGTAACCCCTGAAATTTCGTTTGAAGGATCCCTCTTTCTGAGATACTAGCTCTTTATGCTCAGTGATATCTGGGGTATTATCCCGGGACTTCTGATTTTGCGGAAGCAATGGCCTAGTCCCCATATAATACTTTACGCTTGCTTGAAATAAAAGTCTGCCCTCAGTACAAAAAATGATGAAACATTGAAAAATGCTAATCATGTGCCGTTGTAAAAAAGATCCTCTAAAGGGGACCCACCAAAAGTCGAAGCCGTCATCTCTCTGTTGAACGGAAGTTCTGACCTGAGCTCTCACGGCCCTTGCATTTAACCCCTTACAGATATCATCTGTGGTATACTCACCTGTAAGACTGAATATTGGGATCTGGATATGGGAGTATATTCAAGAGGTGGGACACATGAATGAGTTTAAGTTTTTAATACACCTAATTCATATCCTGAATCAGTTGAAATTTGTGTGAAAATTTAAGTGGATCAGTATATTGGCAATCTAAGTGAACTGTTTAATTCTTAATGTGTAACTAAGCTCAACGGTACTTGTGACTTGTCAAAAACTGATATGATCATCTTACACAAACTCACAAAAGTATTGTCTGTAAATATTTCTTTACTGCATTCTTATTCTATTAAAAAATCCAAAAAGATTTTTAGTGTGTTTTAGCATAAATTTTGAAAAATTCAACAAGATTTTCGACAACTGATGTTGAAGAGCTGATTTTCAAAATTCCAAGTGCTAAACATGATGAGCATTTCGTGAGGGGGAGTTTGTGCTTAAATAAGAAAAGATTTTGATTATTAGTATACAAGTGGTCATCAGAAATTTTTATAGTGTTAAATCATTCTGGAAAGATACCTGCAAGTGGTATATAAAATTGTCAAAATTTTAAATTTAAGAAATTTATTTTGAGGTAGAGAATGTGCAGGTAAGCCAGGTTACGATCTTGAGAGTCAAGTTCTGATACTGAAATTGAAGTTCATGTAGTTGCTGATGAACTTAAGGAATCAAGAGATCTGTTAAAGAGAATTAGAGTGAGATAAGAGCCAGGTGGAGATCCTAGAGATGATAAGAAGACAGAGATTGAGGAAGTTTTACATTGTCAGATAATTTGAAAGAGTTTGAGAAGACTGATAAAGATTGAAGATTGAAGACTCGACACTGAAGGCTCGTCAACATTCGAGGGGGAGTCTGTTGGTGCATGCGTCTGTCAACTTCGTCTTGTATCGAGTCTTGTATTAGAATAGATATTTCAGGGCACGTTATACGAGAAAACTGTCAAAAATAGGTAAACAGGCAGTTTCAAATGAAATTAGAAAGTTTAATTTCGTTTGAAATCAACAAGTGATTTCAAGCGAAATCACCTTGCTAATTCCGCATGAAATAGTAATTCCGCATGAAATGGTGATTCCGTTTGAAATATAATCTCGTTTGAACCGGGTAAAGCGGAATTAACCTGCCTATATATAGTGGTGTCCTGATTTCGTTTGAAAGGGATATGTATGTGTGATTTCGGAGCCAAAGTGTTGCCGAAGTGTCATTTCGCTGTAAAACTTTGTCAAATTAATCAGAAAGACAGTTAACGTAAATATCTAGCTGAATCGAACTCGATATGTCTGTTTCCGCCTTTCTTATTGAGTAGAACGCCTCTGAACGACTCGTTTCGGGTCAGAACACGATCCTACAATAAAAGTGACGTAGAAAGAATTAGGAAAGAAAACAAAAAATTAATTCATGAAAATCGTCAACTTTCAGAAAACTTTGAAAAGGTGAAACGAATGGTAAAAGATTCCGATGAAAGAAATGGTAAAACAACCAAAGAAAATCTTCAACTCTCAGGTGTTCTTAGGGTAAAAGAAGAGTTAATCAATCAACAACTGGATTAAATTGCTAAGTTGAAGCTTCAGTTTCAAGAAGCTAAAATTGAAAATGAGCGCATCTAGTTGAAACTGAACAGTTATAACTCCGCAAGCTTTGTTCTTCAACATATCCTTCCTAAACCAATTGGGAAGAATAAAGCAGGCGAAGATGTATACTTTGATGGAACTGGGGTTGAGTTTCATCAAGTTCCACCACCTGCTCTAAACAATTTTTCAAAGAAAAAATCAGGGTTGGTTAATGATGAAGAAGAAAGTGAAGTTAAGCTTCCAGACACAATTGATGTCACATTCACTTCATCTTCCGATGAAGATAGTGTCCAATCTGAAGTTGTGAAAAGCATGGTTGAAAATGTTTTAAAATCTGAAAGTGACACTACTGAGGATGATAAATGCTTTTTGGATAAATACATTCCGAAATCAAAATCCAAAAACAACTTAAGTGAAGAACCTAATCTTGTGATGTACAAGATGGCGGGATCTGATAAGTTGTATTCGGATCGTGATTTTCCTTTGGAGAATGTGAATGTTGGTAAATTGAGAAATGTGTTTAAGTTGTTTGAGATTGATGTGTCTGAAATCGAAGGTTTGAAATGTTCCAAACGGTAATTAAACTTTGAAAAAGATAAAGTTTACTACAAAAAACCTATTGTACCGCCGTGTTTTTCTAACAACAATCAAAACAATTGGTCGGGTGGTTATAAGGGTTGGTCGGGTGGTTATAAGGGTGGTAAGAATTATCAAAGAAGGAACTTTCAAAACAAGAAGTTTGTTGAGAAAAAGGTGTTTGTAAAAAGCTCGAGTTCTCATTCCGAGCAAGAAACTGAATTTTTTTCAAAATCAAATGAAGAGTTTTTTGAGGAAAAAGCCTCACAGCCTCAGACCGAAGGCACAAGTCGGGTAGCTGATACTCGTACATTGTCACACCCCGACCACGTAGAACATACAAAACGTGGAGGAAATGCCGGGGAGTGTTGTAACAGAATTAATTGTTTCAAATCCATGGCAATTGAAGTTTCGTTTTATTGATTAAAAGTGTACAATGTCTTAACAAACAAAGAAATACAACATAATTAACTAGTCTTGCATCTTTTATTGTCACTAAAGCCCAAGTCTGCCTATGTGTATCTTGATCATCTTATGCAACAGCTCCTGAAAACACATGTGAAAATAGGTACGTCAGCATAAAAATGCCTGTGAGATACATAGGTTTTGTGAAAATAGGTTTCATGACTTATGTTTGAGAAAATGTTTAGTCATGGACCTTGTAATTTGCTTTGTCTTGTAAATCATTTGAAAAACAATGAGTTCAGATGATATGTATAAATAAGGGAAAAATGTATGGTTAAATGAATAACCATGTAAGATGAGTTTGTATAAGATAAGTTGCTTGTAAAACAATGTATTGTAAAAAGTATGTTATTTGTATAAAATGTTATATGTCTCAAACTGAAATGATTTAAATAACGCTACGATATGTAATACCATACAAACACTTATATATAGGAAGTACCAGCGGCGTATCCACCATGCTTGTATCATATTACACACGCATCGTTACTTAATCACTTAATCAAACCAAACCACCAAAGTAATGTTTAACAATTGTAGAAATGTTTATGTATGGTCAAATACGGTTCACACGGTTCACAGATACAAACGGTTCACAGATACAAACGGTTCACATAGTCAAATGTTTACAACGGTTCACATAGTCAAATTGTTATAAACGGTTCAAAAATGTAATGTAAAACGATGTACTAAGTATGCACACAATGGACATACATAGCATAAAATGTAATGAAATCATGTACTATAATGTACTAACGAACATAGCAGGTATATGATGTGAAAACGGGAAAGCATGAATGTAACAAGTAGGCACATGTGTTTCACCCCAAAACAGTTTGGAAAACAGTAAAAGAGGGGTCTATGTACTCACTTGAGATTGCTTAGTAGTCCTTGAGTAACAACCAAACAATGCTAGAGATCGCGGATATCAAACGGCACCTAATATAGGTAACTACATTAATAAACCGGACCTAATTCGGAAGATCGGGTAGCATGAGGGTTCGTAAACCAAACGAGTATAGAGACTCGTGTCATATGGTTTAACAAAGCCTACATACTAAATGAAACCTTAATCTAATAGCCTATGACCCATTACGACCCGTTTAGGTAGCTTATGCTACTTTAACGCGTCGTTCGCGTGAAACGCGTTCGGACCGTCTAACTAGTCCTATGACAAGTGTTATATGCCTAAACATGTTACATAATCAGTTATGTGACAAAAATTTAGGTTACATATGCTTAATTACCAATTATACATGAAAAGGGTATTCTGGTAATTTACCTAAGGCATATAAACTACCTATCATACAACTATTCAAACGATGTGACCATAGGGTATAACCTCGGAAGGTTATTCCCTACCTACTATGGTCACCTAATGTGTTTGGTCGGATCCTAATGATCGACCAAATGGGTCGGGTTCGAAGGTATAAGCGATTTATTAGATCGCTTACCCTACGACCCTAGACAACGTGGTAATCAGTAGGCATAGTCCCAAGGGACTATAACCAACGTGATTACACTCACGTTGCGAAGTTCAAACGAACTTCGCATTGACCATAAACTGGTCAATGCAGAAAGTCAAACAAAGTTTGACTTTCAGACTCGAAAGACTCGAAAAGCAATAAAAGAACGAAAGAATACTTACGAAGGGTCCCCGAATGCTAATCTCGATCAAAGAATCTCAGGTATGAAACAATGGTTTCAACTTAGAGTTCCTAAGATCAAGATTCTAGTGATTTTAGCAATGGGGGTGGATGGGTATTTATAGGAATACCCGAACCGTTAAGATCGCTTGTCGAATATCATGCCTTAATCGTATCCGTACAAGTGTCGGAAAGTTATGGTGCCTAAATTCCATCCTTATCAGCTGACTAAGCATGTTAGAATGTGTGGTTGTGAATTAAACAGCTGTTTATACATCGAATCTGGTCCCGAAAATGAAAAACTAAAGTTTCTGCCCAGATAAGGCACTCGCGTAGCGCGACTGCATAGGCCCTTAGGGCTCGCGCTACGCCACTGCCCCCATGTTTCAGAAATGTTTCAAAATTGGCAGAAATGGTCCCTGTTGTGTTTTAAGGCCTTTTTTGATGCGTTTGAGCCCCGTTAACCTCATTTCAAGGCTCTAAAATGAAGTTAAAGTATAGGGAACTCAAAACATGCCCAAAAATATCTCGGATGTCGGTTCGTTTGGTCGTACGAACGCGATGTTCGCTTAATTACGACGGAATGCGCATAAGCGCGAAAAACGATCCAAATGACGTGACGAATGGATGTTTCTTATGCCAAACACTAAAATAAAATATTATAGTGCTTACATAAATTTTTGGATGTCCGGATGTATTCAGAACGTATGTTATGCGCAAAAATGCAAACTTGTGCACTTTTTGACACTTTTAGTCCCTGAATCACACAAAAGTTTATTTTAGCACACCGAACCCCTCAAAGCCTATTTCTAAGCTATTTAAAGGATATTTATGGTATGTTTAACTTATGGCCATGCTCCGGAATGTCTGTTACAGTTCAAATTGGCATACTTTCGCAGTTTGTCAAATTTAGTCCCTGTAAGCGAATAAACTTTGATTTCACCACACCAAACCTTCCAAAACTTATATCTAAGTTATGTAAAGGTTATTTAAGGTATTTTAAACCTATTTCACTATTCCGGAGTGTTTGTTGCATTAAACTGGTTATATTTACGCATTAGTGCGCGTATAACCTTCCAGAAAGCGATTTAGAGTTTGAAATCGAACAAGAGTTGATATGTGCAAAAGATACACATATTTATACAACTCCAAAGTATGAAATACAATATTTAATTGGTTTGGAATTTGTTTGATGGTTGAAATGACACAGGTGTCACATACATGCTTCAAGTGCAATAAAGTTGGACATATTGCATGGAAGTGCACCAACTTAAAGCCCAAGTCTGAAGTTGTTGAGAGTCAGAAAAGGAAAGCTGATGCAAAAGGCAAAGCTCCAATGGTTGTTGAGAAGAAAATTTTGACAAATAAAAACACCAAGATCAAAACTGAACCTGTAAAAAATGTGGTAACTAAAACTGACAAATTTTACAAAAGGGTTGCTTCACCTCAACAAGCATGGAAGACAAAATCAGTTGAGAAGAACTCAAGTTCTCCAAAACCAAAGGTTTCTGAGACGGAAAAACAATCATCTTCTACCACTCTGGTAAAGATGAATGTTCCTTTGGATCACTATGAGAAACTGGAGAATCAAAAGTCTACTACTTCTGAAAAGATGTATGTACCAAAGAAAGACCAATCATCTGGTCAACCTCCTAAAAATAATTTCTTTTTATACAAAGAGGTTGAGATTGGATCTGAAGAGAGCTTAAAGATGAGTGATAAAAATTTTCCGCCATTATACACTGCAAAAACTCACCTCAATGTCAAGTTACCCGAGTCGAAAGAAGCTTGGGTGGCATCAAAATCTAATTAAGTATTTGTGATATGTGCAGGAGCTTCCAAGATCCGTTTCACGTTGGATTATGGATAGTGGAGCTTCTCGGCACATGACGGGGAAGAAAACCCTACTGTACGATGTTCGAGGGTTTAATGGAGGATATGTGGGATTTGCAGGCAATCAAGGTGGTCGAATAGTTGGTGAAGGAACTCTATCGAATGGTATTGTCACATTTGAAAGAGTAAACTACATCGCCGAGCTTGAAAACAATCTTCTGAGCATCTCTCATATTTGTGATCGTATGTATACAACGCACTTTACAGACAAAGAATGTTTGATCTTGAAACCAGGACTTGTTGTTCCCGAAGAGTGGGTTATCATGAGAGCACCCAGAGTCAATGATCTGTACGTGTTGGACATGAGTGTAGCAACTACTACCACGGATCAGGCTCACTGTTTTATGTCAAGAGGAACGGAAAAAGAATCACAATTGTGGCATCGAAAGATGGGCCACATTCACCTGCGAAAAATGAATCACCTGGTGCATAATAACTTAGTTATTGGTGTTCATGTGAAAGGTTTCCATCTTGAGGGGAAGTGCAATAGTTGTGTTAAAGGCAAACAAAAGAAGAAATCTCACCCTGGGAAGAAGGAAAACTCAATCTCAAGACCGTTAGTGAGACTTCATATGGATCTTTTTGGTCCAGTAAATGTCAAAAGTATAACTGGTGATCTCTACTGTCTAGTAGTAACAGATGACTATTCGAGATTTTCGTGGGTATCATTTTTGAAGACTAAAGATGAGACGTTTGAAAGTTTGATGGTGTTGTTCAGAAAAATTGAAAACTTGTACAAAACTCGAATCAGAAGAATCAGGAGTGACAACGGTACTGAGTTTAAGAACAACAAGATGGAAGAGTATTGTGATGAGAGAGGTATATTGCAAGAATTTAGTGCTCCTTACACTCCACAACAAAATGGGGTGGCTGAACGAAAGAACAGGACACTAATTGAAACGGCCAGGACGATGCTTGCTAATTCGAAATTACCAGTCAACTTTTGGGCAGAAGCAGTGTCAGCCGCTTGCTACACACTCAACCGGGTTCTCACAGTGAAGAAATTCAACAAGACGTGTTTCGAGCTAATCAACAACCGCAAACCTAACCTGGAGTATTTAGAACCGTTTGGGTCTCCCTGCACAGTTCTAGAGACTTTTGGAAAGTTTGGTGCAAAGAGCATTGAAGGAATATTTGTGGGTTACTCAAGTCTATTAAAGCGAGTCTTTGTTCCAAGCATGAAGCGGATTATTGAAGCACACAATGTTGAATGCCAAGGTTACACAATGCCACCGCAGAACCCAGGCGACTCATGGCGTTTTAATTACGTTACTCTGTGGGATTCGTTTGACATGGAAGAAGAACCAGATTTCTTTGACGAGTTAGATATTCTAAGAGAGTATGAAGAATCACAAGAAAGATTCCCAGCTGAGTATTCTAGACGTCAACGGAAAACTTCAAATGATGATGAAGGTGGTCCTAGTAATGCTGGAGAGCATTATGATATTCAGCAAACTCTTGACAATCAGATGGCAGTCAATGATAATCAAGAATCTGAAGATAGACCTATATTCGATCGTAGTGATTCAGATTCCGAGGGGGAGCAGATTTAGATTTCAAGTCAAACAATTCCAGTCGGTGAACAAGATGCAAATCAGAATGTCACAAATTTGGAAGGCGAGGTAGATGTTCCAGGTGAGGTGATGCCGAGAACTCTTTCGTACCATCCAGAAGAGTTGATTATTGGAGAATTACAATCAGGCGTTCGCACAAGACGACAAATTGACCAAGGCCTTACTTGTTTTTATTCTACAGTTCCTCTGTTACAAACTGAGTTTTCACTTAGTTGTTTTATTTCGCAGATTGAGCCGCGAACATATAAGGAAGCACTAACTGAAGATTCTTGGGTCAACGCGATGCAAGAGGAGCTGAGTCAGTTTGAGAAGTTGGGTGTGTGGAAATTGGTAGACTTGCCTGATGGTTAAAGGAAGATAAACACCAAGTGGGTGTTCAAGTGCAAGAGGAACGATCGAGGGGTTATTATTCGTAACAAAGCTCGACTCGTAGTCCAGGGATTTAGTCAGCAGGAGGGTATAGATTTCACTGAAGTGTATGCTCCGGTTGCTAGACTTGAGGCTATCAGAATCTTCCTAGCATTTACATCTTGGAAAGGATTTAAAGTTTATCAGCTAGATGTTAAATCGGCTTTTCTCTATGGGAAGGTAAAAGAGGTGGTATATGTCGGACAGCCACCGGGCTTCACCGATCCAATCCACAAAAACAAGGTCTATTTACTGGATAAAGCGCTGTATGGTTTACACCAGGCCCCGAGAGCTTGGTACGAGACATTGTCTCAACATTTGCTTGCCAACAGCTTCATCCGTGGAAAAGTGGATGCCACTCTCTTCACCAAAGAAGTCGACGGTCATCTTCTAATAGTTCATATATACGTGGACGACATCATATTTGGGTCAACGAATGAAAATCTGTGCAAAGATTTTGAAAGAGTTATGAAGAAAAAATTTGAAATGTCATCGATGGGTGAGATGAAATTCTTCTTGGGACTTCAGGTTGATCAACTGCCTAAGGGAATTTTCATACATCAGACGAAGTATGTTCATGATATCTTAGAGAAATTTGGGATGTCGGGTTCTACTCCAGCTTCCACCCCATTAGCAACGAACCATGGGTTAAACCCTGATCTCACCGGAGAGAAGGTAGATGAAACGATGTATCGTTCCATGATCGGATCGCTGATGTACTTGACAGCTTCAAGACCCGATATTATGTATCCAACCTGCCTCGCAGCAAGATTTCAGTCTAACCCGAGAGCTTTGCATATGGTAATTGTGAAACAGATATTACGCTACCTGAAAGGAACTCCATCACTGGGGTTGTGGTATCCAAAAGAAGGCGATTTCGTGCTCGAAGGGTATTCCGATTCCGATTTCGGATGCTGCAAAGTTAATGCTAAGTCAACAACAGCGGGGTGCCAGTTTTTCGGATCACGATTGGTCACCTGGCAATGCAAGAAGCAGACCTCTGTAGCTTTATCCACATGTGAAGCCGAGTATGTATCTGCTAGCAGTTGCTGCTCTCAGATCTTGTGGATCCAGCAATAGATGAGAGACTACGGTTTGCAATTTCTTAACACCCCTATCTTTGTTGATAATGAGGCAGCTATTAACATAACTAAAAATCCTGTTCATCACGCTAAAATGAACACATTGATATTCGTCATCACTTCATCCGAGATTGTTTCGAGAAGAAGTTGATACGAATTGAGAAAATCCACACTGACGAACAAAAAGCTAATTTACATACCAAAGCGTTTGATAAAACTCAATTTCAATATCTTTTAAAACTAAACGGTATGAAGCTTTTATAGGTGTTGGAAGAAATTATTGGCGTAGATGAAGATACCACTGTAGATGATGTTGAGAAGCAATCTGCAATGGTTTGTCACTTTTTTACTTGTTTTGGTATTTAGGGGGAGTAGGTTAATATTTTCAGAAAATGCAAAAACAGTAAAAAATTTCAAAAATTCAAAAACATGAGATATTTTCAAAATACAAAACAATAGAAAACCGGAAAGAGCTTGTGTAAAAAGGGAAAATGATAGTACACCGGCTTGATAGTTACAGTATGCTAAAGAAATGTAAAGTTTTTAAAGTGTTAAACAGTCTCGCTGATGATATGCCGAAAGGTTTTTACACATTTGGTAGGTTTGTTCAGGATATAAACCTAAATTTAAACTTGCTTATTTCGTGAGGAACACTACTTGGATATATAGGTAACCCCTGAAATCTTGTTTGAAGGACCCCTCTTTCTGAAATACTAGGTCTTTATACTCAGTGATATCTGGGGTATTATCCCGGGACTTCTGATTTTGCGGAAGTGATGGCCTAGTACCCGTATAATACTTTACGCTTGCTTGAAATATAGCACCGCCCTCAGCACAAAAATGATGAAACATTAAAAAATGCTAATCATTGCTGTTGTAAAAAAGATCCTCTAAAGGGGACCCACTTAAAGTCGAAGCCGTCATCTCTCTGATTTTGCGGAAGCAATAGCCTGAGCTCTTACGGCCCTCGCATTTAACCCCTTACAGATATCAACTGTGGTATACTCACCTGTAAGACTGAATATTGGGATCTGGATGCGGGAGTATATTCAAGAGGTGGGACACATGAATGAGTTTGAGTTCTTCATTCACCTAATTCGTATCCTGGACAGATTGAAATTTGTGTGAGAATTTAAGTGGATCAGTATATCGACAATCTAAGTGAATTGTTTAATTCTGAGTATGAAATCTAAGCTTAACGGTACTTGTGACTTGTCGACAGCTGATATGATTCCCTAACACGCTCACCAAAAATATGTTTGTAAATAGTTTACATTTACTGCATTTCATTTCTGTTCAGCATTCTAGTATAGAAACTTTATTCAAAATCCAAAAAGATTTTACTTTTCTACTTTATTTTTTTGACAAATCAAAGTGGAAAGCTGATCTTCAGATTTGCAGTTTGAAGAAGATGCAGGAAGTTTCTGAGCTGGACAGAAGAGTTGTGAGCTTATTATGTTAAACCTGTGAAACTTGAAAAGTTAAAACAAGTTCATTAAGTTGAAACTTGTAATTTTCAGAAAAATGTTGAACAAAAGTCAGTTTTGTTTCGTCTTGGATCAACCAACGTCATTAAGTTGGACTTGGTAGATAAATTAAGTGCCTAGGGTCATTAATTTGAACCTAGTTACTTAAGTGGATTATTAAAACTGATAAAAACAAGAAAAGATGTTAAAAGTCAATAGATTGTAATGTCAAATTCTTGAGAAGCAGGTAACAAGATCCCCGTGGCAAAGAAAGTGTAAAGATTGAACCATAATTCAAGCTCCAGCATATTGAAAGGGGGAGTCTACATTCTGGATCAATACTCAAAGGGGAGTTCAAAGAGTTTTGAAGATAGAGATTGAAGGATGCTTACAGTGTCAGACAAATTGGACAGAGAAGAAGATAGATCAAGACTAAAGACTGAAGATTTCATGCTAAAGACTTCGTCAACATCCAAGGGGGAGTCTGTTGGTGCATGAATGTCTGTTACCTTCATCTTATAGAGTCTTGTATTAGAATGATTAGATCAGGGCACGTAGTACGAGAAATATGTCAAAAATAGGTTTGGAGGTAATTTCGCACGAAATTACAATTAGTAATTCCGTATGAAATTACATGGGTATTTCGCACGAAATTAGATTTCGTATGAAATCTAATTTCGCTTGGACCATTTCATGCGAAATTACTCACCCTATAAATACTTGATGTGCTGATTCATTTGTAACTTTTTCGATTCAGAGCCGAGGTGCTGTCAGTTTGTCAAACGATCTGTAAAAAAGCTTTGAAATCAATAAAAGGAAGATAATTAAAGAGAATCTAGCTGTATTCACGTCGATATCATTGATTCCGCCTTTGATATTGATGCTAAACTCTTCTGATTGACTCGTTCGGGTCACACGACGATCCAACAGGCACAAATTTAGACTTAATGGCATGCACAAATGAAGATCATGCAGAGTGTAAATTTGACAGTAACAGCACATTTGATGCTTGTCAGATGTTAGGAGAAAAACTAGTTTGTTAGGGAAGCAAAGAGTAAAACGGTGTATCCACATCCACAACTGAATTAGAATATGTAGTTGTAGCAAGTTGCTACCCACAAGTTCTGTGGAAGCAGACTCAACAGACTCAACTGAGAGATTATGGAGTAAATATGACAAAGATTCTAATACTTTGTGACTTAAAGAGTGCTATAGTAATAACATCAAATCCAGTACATCACTCTAGAACAAAGCACATCAATGTCAGATATAACTACAAAAAAGATCATATGGAGAGGTGATATATAAATGTATTTTGTTCCAACAGAAGACCAAATTGCTGATATTTTCACAAAACCTCTTGATGAGAAAAGGCACAATTTTTTAATCAGCAAGTTGGGAATGGTCAACATGAAATATGAAGAAACATCAAAAACAACTTTGTCACAAAACAAACAGAATTCTAATAATCTGGTAAATGATCAGAAATCGGATGAAAATTCTGATGATTATTCCGAAATCTAATAAGTTTATTAGAAATATGGTAAAAAAGTTTATTAGAATTTTTCTGACAAAATTCACAGACATCTATTGAACCATCAGAAAAGGAATTTTTCAAAGTATGTCCTTCATTCATGCATATCATATAATCCAAACCAATTTTGTTTCGTACAATTTTTTCTCAACAAAAATTTTACTTTTGTCAGATTAAATATCATTTAATGCACTTAATGAAATTCTGATAAAATCTGATAAGTTGAAATCGGTTGAAAAAGTCATTATAAACATTTCATATTAAAATCTAATGATTTCCACACATTTTTTGTTATCTCTTTTTCTCCCATAACATTCTGTTATTTCCCTTTCTCCTATTTTTTAAACAATGGGGAATCGATTGAATAAATGTTGGTACTTGAAAGCGAAATGAGAAAATTAGCAAAGGGAAGGTTACATCTACGTGTTATCTCACACATCATATTATCAAGAAATTTCATTGTAAGTACAAAATTTTGTCATGCACTCATTCCCTTTCATCTTAATAAAAAAAGCTAATGATTCTGATGTATTTCTAGTGACTAAGAAACTAAAACAAAACATTTCTGATAAACAAATTCATCAGAAGCCCAACCAAGTCTAGTATATCATTTTCTGAAGACATCACCAGAAAACTAAATGAATTTTTTATTTCAAAAAGGGGAAGAAATGTAAACAAGTTCAGAAGGTTTCAGGTTTCTAGAAGGAATATCACTGGACCACCCACTCAAAAAGGGATCCCACAAAAGAAAAAGGTACAACTTGGCCATTAGTATTCACCAATTAAATGCAGTATATTTTGGATATATTAAAAATTTTCAAATGGTTCGGATAAGTTAATTCTCAATTAACTTATCATAAACCAACTTAAATACTAACCACCCACGATACCCACACTCCCCCAACGTATAAATAGCCTTTCAAATTCGAAAAAACATTCATTCAGTTCAATAACTAAAACCCACATATAAGCCCTAAAACCCTTGTTTTTTAAAAGGAAAATTCATCACAAAATCACTATGTCTGCATCAACATCAGCCAAGATCAACATTCCTGCTGCTGAACACGAGGTTCCACTTATCAAATATGACGATTTCTTGGCTTTGAAAGATAACAACCAGAAGCTGAACACGGAGCATCGATTATATGACCAAAGACGCCAAATCTTAGTTGAATATCTGATAAACTACCCTTTAAAACAAGCTATGATTAAATCTGTAGAAGTACCTTAAATTATTTTACAACAGCTTGTTCAAACTCTTATACAGATAACAAGGAGGGGATGAAAGCTCATCTTTGGGGAAACATCCCAATAACCATAACACTGAAAAAGACTATAGAGTGGTTAGAACTACCAATCAAAAACCAATATATATATGCACCAGAAAAGGGGGAACTGTTGTCAACATTAAAAAAATCATGGTTACAAAGAAACGATCAACAAAATTGGAGATTTCAAAAAGAAGCAATTGCGTGCTTTCTAGAAAGTCCTCATGGAAACATTAAATAAGTGTCTCACCTCAAAAATTGGTGCAACCGATCAGATAAATACCTCTATTCTAACTATCATGTATGAACTCATAACAGGGTACAACATTGATTACGTTACAAAGATATTTCATCTGATTGGGAAATTTGTTTTCACTAAGTCTAGAAGAATTGCTACACATCTGCCACATCCAAGATTTTAGGCAATCATTATTGTAGAGACATATGAAGAAAGAAACCTGGAGATGCCCTTACGCATCCTAAGTCTAATAGCTCAAGACTCTCCTTACTGAAGAAAGCATAAGCAAATATTAAACAAACCAGCATAACTACTTGATAGTAGTTCTTCACCTGATGATGATGATCAAACATCAAGAGCACCAGAGATGGAAGAAACAACTCAGCCAACACCAATAGAAATGCCTCAGTCAAGTAGCAGAATTTTACTAGAAAAGATGGATACAAATGTACAATATAGAACAGGAGAAGAAACTTGAAGTTTTTAGAGATGTTTCCTGAGGCTTTTGTGAACTATCGTCCTTTTGGAGTCTCGGACCATACTCCTTGCATTCTCAAGTGGCTGATATCGCCAAAGGTGAAACCGAAACCATTTAAATTCGCAAATTTTATTGCGTCTAAGACAGAATTCAGGGTGTATGTGGAGCAGGAATGGTCGAAAAATGTTCCAGGATTTAAAATGTTCTCGGTTGCAAAAAAGCTTCGAAACCTGAAACCGTTAATGCGTAAACTCTTGATTAAACAAGGTAATCTGCATGATAGAGTGTTGGATCTAAGGAAACAGCTAGATGATATTCAGACGCTAGTGAATGATAATCCGCTTGATGTTGGCTTGAAGGAAAAGGAATCTGAGTGTCTTAATCTTTTTAAAACCGCGGCTTATGATGAGGAATGCTTCCTAAAGCAAAAGTCTAAAGTGGAGTGGTTGTGTGCTGGTGATTCTAATACGGCTTTTTTTCATAACATGCTTAAATGCAGGACTGCTAGAGGTAAAATCCAGTCGATTTAAGATATAGCCGGAAATCGTTTTGAAGGTGATAATGTGCCTGGTGCTCTTGTTCATCATTATGAAAATTTTCTGGGACATTTGGATCGAGTTTCGCCCATTAATATGGAGGAGCTGGATATAAATGTGCTGACTGCTAGTGATGCTAGTATCATGGTTCGTCAGGTTACCCGCCAGGAAGTGAAGAATGCCATGTTCAATATTGCTGAAAATAAAGCTCCGGGTCCTGATGGTTACACATCGGCTTTTTTCAAGAATGCTTGGGATATTGTGGGTAATGATGTTTCTAATGCTGTGTTGGATTTTTTTGATAATGGTAAACTTTTGAAGCAGCTTAATCATACGATTTTAGCTCTTGTTCCTAAAGTGGAAACGCCTGATTCGGTCCTTGATTATCGTCCTATCTTGTGTTGTAATGTCTTATATAAATGTATTAGCAAGATCATTACGGATAGATTGAAAGGTAGCTTGGGTGCTTTGGTTAACATTAATCAATCGGCATTTGTTCCGGGTAGGAAAATTTCGGATAACATTCTCCTGACTCAGGAATTAATGCATAATTATCATTTGGATCGTGGACCCGCTAGATGTGCTTTCAAGATAGATATTCAAAAAGCTTATGATACGGTCAGTTGGGCTTTCTTGGAGAGTGTTTTATGTGGTTTCGGATTACATACAAAGATGGTTACATGGATAATGGCGTGTGTTACTTCGGTCACTTACTCTATAAGCCTTAATGGTAATTTGCATGGGTATTTCCAAGGTAGAAGAGGGCTACGACAGGGTGATCCTATGTAGCCATACTTGTTCACGTTGGTTATGGAAGTTCTATCGTTACTTCTGCAGCGGGGTGCTAGTCTAGCTACGGGTTTCAAATTCCATGCGCATTGTACTAAACAGAGGATTATTAATGTGTCGTTTGCGGATGATCTCTTCATCTTTGTGCATGGGGATATCATTTCGGTTAAGAAAGTTAGGGATGCTCTTGAGAGGTTCACCAATGCTTCGGGCCTAAAGCCTAGCCCGGCTAAGAGCACGGTGTATTTCTGTAATGTGCCGAATCATGTGAAGCAAGAAATTCTTCAAATCATGCCGTTTAATCAAGGTATGTTGCCTGTTAAATATTTGGGGGTGTCGTTGATATCGACAAAGCTCATGTTTAAAGATTGTAAGCCTTTGATTGATCGAATGGAGAAGAGAATAGATTGTTGGTTGAATAGATCGCTATCGTTTGCTGGTAGGTTGCAGCTTATCAACTCGGTTCTGTCATCTATGCACATTTATTGGGCTTCAGTTTTTATTATTCCTACTCGAGTCACTAATGACCTAGAGAAACTCATGCGTCGGTTCTTGTGGAATGCTAATAATCAGGGTAGGGTTAAAGCGAAGGTGTCTTGGGCTGAAGTTTGTTTGCCTAAGGAGGAAGGTGGGTTAGGCATTAGGAGCACATCAGATGTGAATAAAGCTCTAATGACTAACCATATTTGGAGTATTCTCACTAAACGAAAGTCGCTTTGGGTTCAGTGGATCTATTCACATAAGTTAAATGGGAGAAGCTTTTGGGATATTCAACCTCGTGGTAGTATCAGTTGGGGTTGGAGAAAAATTTTGGCCATTAGAAGTGCTATTCGTCCATTTGTATGGAAAGCGATTCAGAGTGGTAATCAAACTAATGTATGGAGTGACAACTGGTGCCATCTTAGTCCCCTTAACTCTTTCATTACTCCTAGAAGAATTGCTAATGCGGGTTTTAATCTTAACTCGTCTCTGGCGGAGCTCGTTGATGATAATGGCCAGTGGAAATGGCCCCGTGCATGGTACGATCTATATCCGGTCTTAATAGGCTTAAGTGTGCCTCAGTTGATACAGAATATGGAGGATAGTACAAGCTGGAAAGATTTAGATGGTAATATAAGGCCGTTCGGATCTATGGAAGTTTGGCAAAATACCCGCCATCGTGAACAACCGGTTTCATGGGTGAATGGGGTATGGTTTAGTCAATGCATCCCTAGACACTCGTTTCACCTATGGCTAGTTATCAAGAATAAACTCAAGACACAAGATCGGTTAGATGTGTGGGAGGCGGGGAGTGAAACTAATCTAAGGCTTATGTGTTGTCCGTTATGTAGGAATGATCGTGATTCGCGAGACCATTTGTTCTTTCAGTGTTCGGTTGCGACTCAAGTTTGGCGTAAGGTTAAAGATATGGTGAACATGGGGAGTGTTGATGATTCGTGGCACTCGATTATGGGATGGCTTGATCGTAATGCGAGATCGAAGAAGACGGATGATATTGTTAGCAAGCTGGTCATTGCGGCCGCCACGTATTTTATTTGGCAAGAGCGAAACAATTGCTTGTTTTCGTGTATGAATCCAAGTGTGGAGTCGGTTACTGAGAGGATTTTGAAGACAGTAAGACTACGATTAATGGGTTTCAAGTTCAGAGGTGAAGCCAGTAACCAGAGGCTGTTTAAGAAGTGGGAGATCCTCCCTAATGCTGAAGTTATCGACCCAGGCTAGATATAGTTTCTTGGTAGTTGTTTTGTTGGGATAGGGTTGTGTGTTTTTAGCTGGTTGTTTTGTGTTGGCTTGTTTTGGTTGTTTATTTTTGGATTTCCTAGGCTTGGGTTGTCAAGTCTAGTTGGTATGTCCGTTCAGGCATGCCTTTGTTCTTTTTTGGTTATTTATAAAATTCTCCTGGGGTAACCCTTTACCCAAAAAAATCAAGTGCAAATTCCAATCAATCTCTTGACTTTGTAAAGAATTCAATAGAATCAGATTCTGTTGAAGTCAACTATGAATTTGCTGCAAGAAAGTCACATATGAACATAGAAAAGAGATTTGGTATTACCCTATATCTCAACTCTGAACCCGATAAAGAGGAGGAGGACGTGATGACAACAGGTGGAGATCAAATTTCGGATCAAGGAAATCTGGTTTAGGAAAAAGTGTTTTTCCCTTGAACTCATGGAGAATCATTTACAAGAATGAATCAAGGAAATGAGGAAAATCCAGACATAAATTTGTTTTATCAATCTGGTAAAGGTTTTTCTGATTGGTCTCGTGACCAATTTGAGCCTTTCAAAATAGTAGCAAGTATGTCTTCGGCTGGTATGGTAGCAGGAACATCTGTTGTTCCACCTCACCCCACAACAACACCTATTATCACAAGAGAACAACTTGATGCTGTGTTGAGTGAAGTAATTCACAAAGTAACAGAGAAGCAGCAGCCTGCAAAGGAACCCAGGTATTCTATTGAAACAAAAATGGACCAGTTGCTAGAAGAACTCAAGAGTCAAAAATCTGACATTAGAAATTTGTTAGAATCAGTAGTTATCAGATAGAGAAAAATACTGAAAGACTGTAGAGTATGCAACATACACCAGTCAGCTCACAAGATATCCACAAATTCACATTTTGATTCAGGAAAATATCAGAAGATGTTGATGGAATAAATAGCCAAATGAAGGATGCGGTGAAAGCAAAGGGAGCTGAAATTTCTAGTGAATTAACAAAAGAGATCAACAAATTGAAAGCAAGCAACAACACAATGGCAGATGACTTGTAAGACTGATAAAGCAATGGAATGAGCATAAGTAAGATATTCAAACAGAACTCAAGGGAGTGCAAGCTGAAGAAAAGAATAATTCATTATTGATCAATGATGTAAAGTCTCTGGTTTGAAGACTACACTGCAACATTGCTCAACTATCAAAGGTACATGTTCATGATCTGATTAGGCCAATGCGTGAAGATCCACCAAGGCAAGAAGCTCCTACAACCAAAACTGCAACACCTGCAGCAGAACAAAGAAAAGCACCATAAGCCACCAGGCCAAAAACAGTATCAATGGGTCCTTCTCCACCAATATCAAAAAGAGTATCAATGGGTCATCCTCCACAGTCCAAAGCAAAGAAACAACACCAGAAAATTCAATTATAGAAGAACAAAGTGGAACTCCAACATTCCCTCAGCCATGGTGTAAAGAAAAACTGGAAGCATCACCCAAAAGAACAACGTCCGATGATACAACCTCCAGTCCATCATTGGTTAAGAAAGCAAAAAGAAAATGGGATTAGTCAGCTACTTCCCCAAAAAGGCCTAAGATGGTTCCTGAAAAAGATCTTGAAGGAAATGTAACTGGGTTTGTACTCGAAGTGGAGAAAGAAGACATGATGTTTCTAGAGCATCAACTCAAACACTTCTATTGGGCAGGAGAAGATAAGATAGAACGACATCTAAGTTCAATGAGTAGAGGATTGGTGATAGAGAGAAGCCTAAGAGGAGAAAGTAGTATCTACAAACCCTTACCTAACCCAATAAAGAGGGTACTTAAAGTTGATACTCATTCAACTCCATATGGCATATTTGGATACCATGATCAGAACATATATACCTTGATAGGAGAAAATAGTGAAGAACAAGTCATAACTGATGCTAAGCTGATCAACTTCATCCAGTGGATCTGATAAAGCTGAGGAAGACATATGAGAAAGATAAGTCATACAACAGAATTGTCAGAAGTGCTATGGAAAGTATCACCAAAAGTGGAATCAAAGTACTTACCAGAATAGCCATTAGTGACTTCGATCTCTGCATAAACTTTGCTCATGCTGTTGGAGGGAAACTGCTCATATCTCTACCAAACACTGCTATCCTGAGGAAATCAAAACTGACACAAGAACAAGTTTAATCTTTAACAAACCTAAACTTTCTGTCATTTACAGGGATATCAATGAGAAGAAGGTGATGTTCAGAGTAAATGACATCTGCAAATACTCCAATCAGACCCTCAGCTACATCAAAGAATGCATGCACAAGAACCAGGAGCAACTAAAGAACAAAGGACGTGACAAGCTAGAACTTAGAAAATTTAAGAGATCATAGACGAGTGGATTACAGATAGAAATATCTGCAAAGCACTTTTCAAAGAATTCCCCAAATCCATCCCTCACAAGAAACAACTAAAGTCTAGGGATCTTCATCATTAGAACTGAGAGACATTTTTTTTGCTTGAATTAAACATTGATTCTGTTAACTTTATTTTTTTAAACATCATGTTTTTTTATTCAGATGTCCTAAGTAGTTATTTTTCTTACAACGCATAAGGGGAAATTGTTAGAAAACTTTTTGTAAGTGTTGAAGAAAAATCTGATCATTCTGATGAATTCTGAAGATGAGAAAGTTAAGAACTCTCTGAGAAAGAAGATATATGACAACAGAACGAAAGAAAGAAAAGCCTCATCCTCAACAAATATTAGAAAGTGTTCACAATCAAGAAAGGATGATCAGAAAAGACTAATATGATGTTTCTGATGATATATCTGTTATTTATCACCAGAATTTGGAAAAGTCTGATCATCAAAAATCTGATGATCAAAAGGCATCAGATTTCTGATGAGGAGTTCGTTAGAATTCTGATGTAGCAACTTGATAAAGAGATAAGGTCTTGTACAAACTAGTGGACATGAACAGATTCAATAAATATGCCAATAAGCTATTTTTCACAACTAAGTATATGAATAACACTGAAGGGAAAATGAGTCAAGCTTTGCATTTATCACATTCTACAAAACTTCGTTACCTTTCATCACATAATTCTTTGAGTATTTGTTTGTACTAGTCAATAATCTCACAATCACCTTGTAAGCTTTTTCAAAGTGATATAAACTTGAAAATTCTGTATTTCTGTTTCTTGAAAGTTTGATTTCTATTTCTGCACATTATTTTCATATTTGTTGAAATCACTTGCACATTTTAGTTAAAGCATTATTATCTGGGACCAACAACACTTTTTGTCACTAGTGCGTCAAGGACACAATCCTCAGGTATTTGTTCTGGTGAGTAGACAACTACCAACATATAATAGGCTTTTAGCCACAGATAATATATGTGGATAAAGACCCAAATTTCTGATAGTGTAAAAGCTTTGTATCCTTGAACACTCGGTATCTTATCATCACTATATTATGCTAATGATGGGTACACTGACCCTAATGTGTCCTTTTGAGTGATAATGTCGTATCTTGTTTACAAATTTAAGACTTAATTTTGAGTAAAAACCAACAAAATTTGATTAATATTTATATACACTCCAAACTATGTTATTCCCACAATGTCACTCATCCTTGTACTATACCACCTGAACATGTTTAACTATAGAGTTTTCATGTGCTCCACAACCAATCACTCAAAACGCAATGGTGATTTAAGAAGCAGGACAATCCTTTTGCCTATTAATGTATTTTAATTTAATCTTTGCTACCTTTAGGTAGAATGAAAATAATTTAGTTGCAGACAATTGATGTAGGTCCCTCGTTGGGGCCGAATCACGTAAATTTTTTTTGCCGTTGTTTATTTTCTATTTGTTGTGTGTTAAATTCGTTATGCTGGTTTGTGCGTTCATACGCTTCCGATTGCGACTTGATACCTAACTATCTAACTTTCGGTAAGATATGGAAGTGTTTGTTGGGCCTATTAAAACCACATGATTATGTACCAATTAAGGACATAGGTCGTAGTCTTCATAATCAACACAGGGAAGTAGCCGCACATGTACATAGACATGTATTCTCGTGAAAGGACTTTAATTTCTACATCACATGGCTATGTACAAGGATTTGAATAGCCACAATTCCATATAGACGTGTGCTATAAAAACTTGTGTTTTCTTTGATTATTCGCTTAAAAAGTTAAAAGCACCATTATTTTGTTCGTTTTGACATGTTTTAGGGATTAACTCATCTAATTCAAATATATAGAAATTTAGGTATCTATTTAACATTTTCTTTAGTAAAAACCTATATCTTGAAGAATTATTGAGTACAAAAGCATGTATAATTTGAAGCATATCATGAGTGAAATCGTTGGTTGTATTAGAACTTTGGAAGGTAAACACAAAAAAATAAATAAACCATCGTTAGTTAATATTGTAAATGGCGTAAATGGTAATATTATAAATGGTAATGAGAATGATCTTACTGCCACCATATCCCTTATTGACGTTTTAACATATTTATGTTGCTCGGTGTGGGCTCATGCCCGGGGCGTTCAGGTGCGGCGACGGGCTGGAATACCGCCCTCCTCCTGGGTCGTCTCTGTCGCAACCGTCTCCCTTTAGACGTTCTCACCGGGCCTTACTTCTTTATCTAACACACACACAACTCTACATACATACATATGTATATATAAAGGGCTTATCCCACACACCCGCTTATGTGGACGCCTACGTGGCGGATCATACTTTGAGAATTACTCTCCTCCACACCCAATAGTCTTAGTCCACCTATTATCTGAGTCGTTGAATTTAATCTCTTTGAGTGGAAAGAGGAACAAGTTTTTGTTATTTATCTTAGTCTTAGTCCACCTATTATCCTAGTCGTTGAATTTAATCTCTTTGAGTGGAAGGAGGAACAAGTTTTTGTTATTTGTCTTTGAGTAAATTGTCATTTTAGTACCAGAGGTTTCTCCTAAATTGTCGTTTTAATCCAAATAGTTTTTTTTTCTCCTTTGGGTCTCTGAGTTTTCCATTTTTTGTCATTTTGATCACATTGCATAAATTCGTCTAAAAACATTAGTTTTAACCAGGGGTATTTTTGTCATTTTCGTTATAAAATTTTCAACTTGTCATTAGTCCAAAAGTTATTTTACATAAAAAATAAAATAAAATAATTAATATTATTATTATTAGTGGGACCCACCCCCACCCTCCCCTTCTTCATCAAACACTGTAGCTGCTAGAGACCCCCCCCCCCCCCAACCAGCTAAACTCTGACGACCCATTAGCACCACCACCACCACCGAGTCCACCTCTACCTACGAGAACCACCACCGAGCCCTCTAACCCCACCACGAGCAACACCACCCAACTGTCTACCATTAGATCTAGTAACCTCCCACAGCCTCCTTCACATTTGCGACGACTGGAATAGCACCATCGCCACACTACAGCCACCGTCTCAGATCACCATCACCACCATAGCTAACAACGCTTAGCACCACCAATAACCCAAAATCAATCCGAGCAAAATCTCATCTAATCACAAACCCGTCGCCAGTCGCCACCCCTTCTCCACTCTAGAACATCTCCTTCTAGTGTTGATAATGAGGACGGTTGTCAACATCCCCATCTTCGACCACCGTCGCATCACCATTGCGGACCACCGTTGCGTTTTTTTGGCGACTATGAAACCATACACCCATTTTTACTTAATAGATCAAAACTTCCGGTTCAAATCCCACCCTCTACTAGTTGCCACCTTTTTTCTCTCTTCGACATCTAGATCCAACTAGTGTCGGATCTGGACCAACAAGACTTGAAAGCCTGTGTGATAGGCAGAGTAGATTCTGTCTTATGAGATTGTGGCCATTATTGATGGTTCTAAGGTTTGGTTGTTGTGGGGTACCGAACAAGGTGGTAGAAGGTGAGGGTTTGACCGGCGGTTGTTTGGCTGGCGACAATTGTTGTAACGGGATCATGAAAGTGGTTTGTGTAAGCTGCTTAGGGCAATACGAATATATATATATATATGGTCAGGATTTAGAGTAAACGGTGGAAAGTGTGAGAACGCTTATGAATCGTCCGATCAAAACAATCTATGGACTAGATTGGCGCGGTGGCGTTTTCGTAAATAACATCAATTTTATTACGTGGACGCACTTCATTATGGGTAAAAAAAGTCTTTTGACTTCTTCACACAAAACACCATCTCATGAAATAAAACGCCAAACAAAAAGGACACACCATTCTAACTAAAAACGCCATTAGATATAAAACGTCAAACTTAATTATAATAAAATCACGCCTAAAAAACCGCCAAAAATCCTATATATACAACATCTCAGGCCTTCAATTAAAAAACACACAAAAACCCCAAATGCCATATTATATATATACCATTCGTCTTAGAAACGCCAAAAAACCCAAACATCAAATATCCTCTAAACCAAAACTTTTATTCGAAATTCAGTTTGGTTGTCGGTAAGGTTTCGCTCAATGTAATGGACAAAATCCTTAAGTGAGGATATTATCCATTTCATTGAGTAAAATCTTATTGACTTTATCCTCAACTTCCATCCAATTTATAACGCCAAAACATACAAAAACATTATTGAGGTTTGTTGTCAATAAAATTTAGCTGTATGGGGTGTACAACATTGTCACTTATCTTTCTTAACCGAGGATTAACAATGTTGTCCATCTCATACAACAAAACATTATTGATTTTAGCATGATCAAATTTTGAGGTTTAGGGTGCTTTTATTTAGTGGTGTTCTTTTTATCGGTAAAACGCCAAAATTAAAAAATCAAACATCGTTCATTGGAAAAGTCAAGATTGTTGGCTGAAGGGTGTAAACTTAATAACATTTTACTGGATGAGATGGACAAATCTTCAAGAAAAAGATGCTGATGTCAGACTTTGTACTTCCAAACGGCCATAAAAAACTACTTGAAAAACAAAAAAAACAAAATGAATCATACGAAAGTCGAACCAGCCTGTTAAGATGATTCAAAAAAGAAGAAAGAGACTGGTGACAGTGAAGATTTGGAAGATCAATTGTTTATATATATATTTTTTTTGTAGTTTATTGTTATATAATAAAAACGCCATATATAATAAAAACGCAAGACATCCAAATGCTTGTTAAAACGCTATCATGCCGTAAAACGCCCAAAAAACTCCCAAACTATAATAAAATTACTTTGGAAAAGTATTATAAAAAACCCCAAAAAATAAAAAATAAATAAAAACCAAACTTGAAAATGTAACTGGAAACAGTAACTACAAAACAGTAAAAATGAAGAGACGGATAATTTATTATATCAGAATCTACAACGCCAAACTTGAAAGACTGGACGTGTTACAGACTTCAGAGAGAAAAGTTTATCAAAAACAATAATTACAAACAGTAACTGAAACGACGAATAGTTTATTATAATAATGCACCGCCTAACCTACGCCGCCTAAAGAAATCCTATAAAATAATACCTCTCAGCAACTTCCAACTAATCAAACCAAAAAAATAAACGCCAATACTACTAAATACCACTCACTTCAAAGATAGCTAATATGCTTTCTTGGATATTCAGTATTGTTCTTCCTGAAGTTTCACTGATTAGATTGTTAGGTGAGGGGAGTAACTCAGTAAGGTATGTTAAGTTTTACATAAAACGCCATATATTTGGTGACAGTTCCTGTACTATTAAAGAAGAGAGAGCCACTTCAACAGACGAGAAGGCAAAATAATCAAATCGATGAGTTTGTTAAGTTTTACATAAAATGTCATATATTTGGTGACAGTTCCTGTACTATTAAAGAAGAGAGAGACTGATGACAGTGAAGATTGTGAAGAGAGATCCGATTAGGATTTTTAATTTATTTTCTTCGCTTCTATTTTTTTCCCCTGTGGTTGTAATATAATCTTACAATTGTAAAACGCCAAGATACCACAAACGCCAAAATGTATATAAAAAATAATAGAACAATGGGCCATCTTGTTTAACACGCCTTGAAAAACGTCATTCAGATAGATTTCCTGACCACCTGGGGTTCTAATGGCATACGCTTTGAAAAAACGCCATAAACAGCATAAACGCCAAAATGTTAATACAATGAAACCATTAAATGCCATTAATTATTGAATTTGGTTAACGCCAAAAATCTTAAACCCCAAAAAATAAAACAATATTGTGAAAAGCGGAACTGGAAAATCAGAAGATAAAATGACAAAAAAAGCGCATACGCCCTAATTATATCGCGCGCCACGTGTTGGGCTAGGATGCATTCTCACCGTTCTCACACTTTTGATCGTTTTCTCCTGATCCCATTCCTATATATATATATATATATATATATATATATATATATATATATACTAGTCTGGTGCCCGCGCGATGCGGCGGGGGTGACACTTTGCATTGCGACACTCGTTTCTGGTAGTTTTCTTATTCGTATAATATTTATTGTAGCATCATTGTGATTGGATAGACGTAATAAGCATTATACATGTCTAGTAACTAATAAATTTAGCATTTAACATGGCAATCTTTCAAGAAACCATTGATGCAATACAGTAACACACAGATAAGGAAAATAAGTCTTTAATATAAAAGTTATTATAAATGAGCAGGTCGTCATGGTACTTTCGAATATTGAATAAGACAAACATACTCATACATGCACTTCAAATGGGTTAATGCGACATTCTTTTATGGGGATACATCGGTTCCTACCTGGAACTGGTTCCTCCGTACCCAACTCAGACCCGATGCATTAACTTGTAGACAATGTACGGTGGAATCGATTCCTAGCCGTTTCATTTTAACAATGTGGACTTGTGCAAATTCGGACTTATATTTCACTAATACTTGACTGTACTCACCTAATATGTGGATGAGAATCCATACCATAAAACATGAAAAACAATAAACCGGATTCAAATACACAATCACAAAATTCCCACTTAAAAAATCGAGAAACCGAATTTATTAGCCTTAAATAGCAAATAAAACTAAAAAATCAAAAGAAACAACCCAGATGAACATCACTGACATGAAACATAAAAACATTAAATTGCATTCACTCATGCAAATTAAACAACTCCTACTTACAAGATTTACACTGAAATTAATATATTAAAAGTTTTAATAAATAAATTAGAGATCATAGAAAGCTAAAAACATAAAGGAGATTCAAATCTTTACCAATAAGTGAATTGAATGAGTCTTGATGCTTGTTAATAATATTGTTGTAAAACTGATCTCACCAGTTAGGAGAATATAAACCTAATTTTACAGAGTTGGAATAGAATCGAGTGGCTCTCTATCGGAATCCTCTCTTCGGTGATAGAGATCATAATCGGATCGAGAACATAAATCGGATCCTGAAAAATGGAAAACTTATAATCCTAAAAACCCCATCTTAGGAACTAAAAGATATGAATTGGTTTATTAAAACCTTAGTTGTTCAAAAACAAAACCTCGGAAGATACGACTTGCTCCAATCTTGAGTTGATTGTGATTCTCTCATCCGCCCTCTCTCTCTCTTTCTCTTTCTTTATATTGTGTCTTTGTGTAACTAACTAACTATGAGGGGGAGCATAAGCAGCAAGTCATGGAGATGGATAGTATTGTTAGTTTCTTTTGAAATTTGAATAATATTTTAAATTGAAATTTTGTTAGTTTATGTTGACATTTCACATTTTGACTAATTCCTTAAAATTAGGAAGTTTTGTTAAAAATTGATTAAAGTATAAAGAAATTGTTTAATCAATTATTTGACAATAATTTTAGCTTTTAAAATTTTAGAAAGAAAATGTTATGGAACATATTATTTAACACATTTAATGATTATATAGTATAGATTAGTTGTTATATTCTTCTTTAATCACTTGTACATTAAAGCATTATCGACTTGTACCTTTTAATCCGTGCGTCGATATTGAACAAGACAACTACCGAAACGTCGACAAAAATGTGTAGGTCGTCATGCTATATTTAGATTTTTTTTAAACAGTATAGTTTATAAGATATGTCAAGAATACGTAAAAAAAATTATAAGTTTGTTGTAGAGGGGTGAATTGTAACTAATTATCTATAATTTTGTTAAAATCTCAGGGATTTAAGTGTAATACGTTTAGGGGATAAAAAATAAATAGTGTTTAAAAGACCAAACTACCGACATTTTAGGGGTTTTTCTATAAATAAAGGGGTGGAAAAGTTCTTATTTTTTTGGTATCTTAAAATACTCATCACTCATGCATTATAATATAGTATAGATATAGGGTAGGGATCCTGTACATTAATCCAGAAGTGTGAGAAGTGTATTATAACACTATATATAACAATATATAACATCATATAAACACCGTATAACACTATGTAACACCATATAACACAATATAACACTATGTAACACTATATAACACTATATAACAATATATAACACTATACATCTATCATAGACATGCTATCAGACAAAATATAGTGTTATATTTGTTATATAGTGTTATATGATCTTATATAGTGTAATATATACTGTTATAATACACTTCACACACTTCTGTATTAATGTACATGATTCTCTACCTATATATATATATATATATATATATATATATATATATATATATATATATATAGGGGAATGCTAAAATGAGAACCACCTCGAGTTGTAAGAACTGTGAGAAGTACACCGTAGGGGGCGCGGTGGACCAATTTTTTTTTCATAAACGTAGATGCATGTATTATAACAACATTTGTAAAAAAAAAATTCAAAAAAAAAATCGTGTGTGTAGTTTTGAGCACCACAAGTTTGTGTTTACGGGTACCGTAAATTTACGGTACCCGTAAACACAAACTTGTGGTGCTCAAAACTACACACACGATTTTTTTTTTTTTGAATTTTTTTTTACAAATGTTGTTATAATACATGCTTCTACGTTTATGAAAAAAAACATTGGTCCACCTCGCCCCGGATCAAGTAGTTCTCACGGTTCTTACAACTCTAGGTGGTTCTCATTTTAGCGGACACTTATATATATATATATATATATATATATATATATATAAGAAGGATCCGTTAGGAACCACCCTTTATTGTGAGAATCGTGAGAACTAGTGTGAACACAAACATGTGAACACAAACAGTAATACCTAAAAAAAATCTAAAAAACACTCAAACAAAATATTTTTTTAATATTTTTTTTTTGGAAAAATCTCCATATTTCGTTTATAATAAAGAAAAAATTTTAAAAAAAATCGAGTAACAGTTATCCATGCACATGTGCATTTGTATCATTTTTTTGACAAATTCCGTAATTCATTACAAATATTATACAATTACACTTTCATTTACACTAATACACTACTTTTTACGTTAACAATATTAGAAATGCACATATGCATCAATATGTATCAACATGAAATAAGGGGTGTTGGTACACTACTTTCTCTTTTATCTATCTTTGCATCCATAATACACAAATATGAACATGTGCATTTTTATCATTTTTTTGATAAATTCCGTAATTCATTACAAATATTAGATAATTGCACTTTCATTTACACTGCCATATGCAATACACTACTTTTTACATTACCAATATTAGAAATGCACATGTGCATCTATATGTATCAACATGAAATAAGGTGTTTTGGTACACTACTTTGAATACACTTCCCTTTCATCTATCATACCATCCATAATACACTACCATTACCTTCTACCATCGATAATACAATACCATTACCTCCTACCATCCATAATACAATACCATTACCAATATTTTTACTTTATTACATGTATATCAACATCATTTATACCATCCAATCAAACATATTACATCATAAATTGACAACTATAAGCAAACCATCAACCACTAGATATAACTAACCAAAAAATATGTATATGGGCCTACTTCTCTATTCAAAATCACAAACTTTTTTTTACCAAAACACGTTATATCATGGTTATACATAATGATGCACATGTGCATTTTGAATATTGGTAATGTAAAAAGTAGTGTAATACGGATGGTATTGTAAATTAAAGTGCAATTGTCTATTACTGATAACGTATTAAGGAATTTGTCGAAGTAATGATACATATACACATGTGTATGGATAATTGTTACTCGAAAAAAAAGTTTTTATTTTTTGCTAACTAAATATAGCGATTTTTTTTAAATATTAAAAAAAAAATTTGAGTGCTTTTTGATTTGTTTTTTAGATTTTATTTTGTGTTCACATTGGTTCTTGTGATTCTCGCAATAAGGGTGGTTCTCAAATGAACATTACCCTATATATATAGGGAAAGGATGCACTAAAAAGTATATTTTGCCTAAGTAGCCTAAGAAGGATTGTGATGATGACATGTGGCACTCCTAATAAATAGGAATGAAGGGCATTTTAGTCCTTATAAATAGGAGTGAAAATTACATGTGACACCCCTTTTATTTTTTTAAAATACAACAAAAAAAATTTAATACAAAAAAAAACTAGCACAAAAAAAAATCTAGTACAAAAAAATCTAGTACAAAAAATCTAGTACAAGAAAATATAGCACAAAAAAATCTAGTACACAAAAAATATAGCACAAAAAAATCTAGTACAAAAAAATAAAGCACAAAAAATTAAGCAAAAAAATATAGTACAAAAAAAATCCAGCACAAAAAATTGAGAAAAAAAAATTTAAGACAAAAAAATTCAGCACAAAAACATAGTACAAAAATCCAGCACAAAAAAATGTTATACAACATAGAAATACAACACATTTTAGTGGGTTTTTTTAGTCTTCATATTTTATATAGCAATATGGTACTCAAATTAAAGATAAAAAGACGCTTGATTTTACGGTGAAATTTTTATGAAAAAAAATGTCGTATAAAAAGGTTATGAACGTTTAAAAAACGGGGGTGGAATATGCATGTGCCTTGCATGTGGAGAGAGAAAGTCCATAAATAGGATTTTCCCAAGATACCGTTCCACTCCTCCTTTCTCCTACACTTGCATCTTAACCATTGATTTGAAAAATGGGTGGTTAAGATTCCTTCTCATACTACTTAGGCAAAATAAACTTTTTATTTGATCTTACCCCTATATATATATAGGACAAAGATCCGTTAGGAACAACCCTTTATTGCGAGAACCGCGAGAACCAGTGTGAACACAAACAGTAATTCCTAAAAAAATCTAAAAAACACCCAAAATTTTTTTTTTTTTTTTTTACTATTTTTTTTGAAACAATCGCTATATTTTGTTAATAAAAAAAATAAAAAAAAAATTCAAATTTTTTTTTTTTTCGAGTAACAGTTATCTATGCACATGTGCATATGTATCGTTTCTTTGTCAAATTCCGTAATTCATTACAAATAATAGTCAATTACACTTTCATTTACACTACCACGTGTAATACACTACTTTTTACGTTAACAATGTTAGAAATGCACATGTGCATCTATATGTATCAACATGAAATAAGGTGTTTTGGTACACTACTTTCTCTTTCATCTATCATTCCATCCATAATACACAAGCATGCACATGTGCATTTTTGTCATTTCTTTGACAAATTCCGTAATTCATTACATATATTAGACAATTGCACTTTCATTTACACTACCATATGTAATACACTACTTTTTACATTACCAATATTAGAAATGCACATGTGCATTTATATGTATCAACATGAAATAAGGTGTTTTGGTACACCACTTTGAATACACTTTCCCTTTCATCTATCATACCATCCATAATATACTACCATTACCTCCTACCATCCATAATACAATACCATTACCTCCTACCATCCATAATACAATACCATTAACAATATTTTCACTTTATTACATGTATGTAAACACCATTTATAACATCCAATCAACATATTACATAAAAAATTGACAACTATAACCAAACCATCAACCACTAGATATAACTAACCAAAAAACATGTATATGGGTCTACTTCTCCATTCAAAATCACAAACTTTTTGTACCAAAACACGTTATATCATGGTTATACCTAATTATGCACATGTGCATTTTGAATATTGGTAATGTAAAAAGTAGTGTATTACTAATGGTATTGTAAATTAAAGTGCAATTGTCTATTCCTGGTAACGTATTACCGATTTTGTTGAAGTAATGATACATATGCACATGTGCATGGATAACTGTTACTCGAAAAAAAAGGTTTTCTTTTTTTTTTTTTTTTTTATGGTAACTAAATATAGCGATTTTTTATTAAAAAAAAAAAAAAAAAATGAGTGCTTTTTTGATTTTTTTTAGATTTTATTTTGTGTTCACATTGGTTCTCGCGGTTCTCGCAATAAGGGTGGTTCTCGCATGAACCTTACCCTATATATATACATATAGGGGAAGGATCCACTAAAAAGTGGATTTTGCCTAAGTAGCCTAAGAAGGATTGTGATGATGACATGTGGCACTCCTAATAAGTAGGAATGAAGGGCATTTTGGTCCTTATAAATAGGAGTGAAAATGACATGTGACACCCCTTTTGTTTTTTAAAAATATAAACAAAAAAAATCTAGTACAAAAAAATCTAGCACAAAAAATCTAGCACAAAAATGTAGTACAAAAAAATATAGCACAAAAAAATGTAGTACAAAAAAATATAGCACAAAAAAATCTAGTACAAAGAAATATAGCACAAAAAAATTTAGCAAAAAATGTATTACAAAAAAATCTAGCACAAAAAAATTGAGGAAAAAAAAATTAAGAAAAAAAAATTCAGCACAAAAAATTTAACACAAAAATATAGTACAAAAATCCAGCACAAAGAATGTTAAATAACATAGAAATACAACACATTTAAGTGGGTTTTTTTTAGTCTTCATATTTTATATAGCAATATGGTACTTAAATTAAAGATAAAAAGACGCTCGATTTTACGGTGAAATTTTTATGAAAAAATAATGTCGTATAAAAAAGTTATGAATGTTTAAAAAATGAGGGTGAAATATGCATGTGACTTGCATGTGGAGAGAGAAAGTCCATAAATAGGATTTTCCCAAGATACCCTTGCACTCCTCCTTTCTCCTACCCTTTCATCCTAACCATTGATTTGAAAAATGAATGGTTAAGATTCCTTCTTAGGCTACTTAGGCAAAATCCACTTTTTAGTGGATCCTTCCCCTATATATATATATATATATATACTAGTCGTTTACCCGCGCGATGCAGCGGGAGTGGCGATTTACAATAGGATACTCGTTTATCGTTAGTTTATCAGCGTCTCGTGATATATTGTCTAGTACTTAAGTTAGTTTATCGGGTTTTGAGTCTTCATTGCCACCAAAGCCAAAATTACGGTTAAGGGGATTTTAACCAATGGGGTGGTGGTCCATTGGCAAATGTGAAGCCTTTAAACACCTTGGGGGGGGGGGGGGGGGGGGGTCTTGTGTTCAAGTGTCACAGATGACAAGAATTAAAAAGAAATTTGTCGTTGAAAAAACGATTAAGGGGATTGTAAAACCATTCGGTTTGGTTATTGGTGGTTCCTGCCATACTCGTTTTTTGTTGGTTTATCAATAATCTTGTGATGCATTGTATAATACGCTTGTTAATTTTTTATTGGTGTGGTCTATCTATGACATGATACAGATATCTCAATTAAATCATGTGCTTCCACACACCAATAATCGAACACACTAATAAGCAAATATCAGCGTACAAAATACCTTGAGATTGTTCATGCTTTTAGGCTTTAGCTCATATTCTCAATTTTTGTTGTGTGCTTACTTTTAACTATTATATTGTATGGCAAACTATAAGTTAATAACTAATTTGAGAATATTAGCTACTTAAAAACAGTTTTTGAGGATTTATGAACCTATGTTTGTAAGTTTATTGAACCAATTGTGAGATTACCATCATGGAATCATATCTACGGTCGTTTCGCATTGATTTCACATTTCATATTAATTTAAATTAAATTTATTATATGAACACATGTTTTTTTACATCTTATCTCATCACTCTATAACTTTTTCCTTCTAAAATTCATATACATTTAGTTGATTTTCAACATTTCATATTCTAACATCAAATAATTATGAACCTACTTAAAATGAATTAGTAGATGAGATTTTACTTTTTTAGAAGGGAAAAAATTAAAAAAAGGAAACTACAAAGCCCAACCAACAATCCGGTTTTTAGTTCAACGGCCGACATGATAACCGGCCTGCCAAAACGAGCAGTACAAGAGTACTCGACCATGCCGCTTGTGTAGTTGGTATCCGGTCCGAGTGACCGGTATGGTCTGGTAATGTGAACACTGCCCTATGTAGAAATGGTTATAAGTCATGCTTTGAAGGTGATGGATGCTGTGATATGCACCTCAATCAAGAAAGCCATTTCTATAACTAAATTGTTCAGGTAACCAAGAACAAGACCAACTACACCTCTTGCCAGTGTTGATGAACCAAGAACAAGACCAATCAATGCTAAGCTGCAAAAACGTGTTAAAGACACAATGAGTCAAAGTCAAACATAGAACTTTCTAAATGCAATTTTGATTTTTATATTATATAAAATATTATATACATGTTTTTTTATTTATAAATCGTATTTTGTATACATCTTGATACCAGTATAAACTCCTTTACAAACTGAAACGAAGTTTATTTGAACTCTGAAACCAAAGGTAGATTGTTTGACTTTCAAAAGTCAACTTATGTTCTTGGAACAAAACGAACAACGTTACTGCTATGTAACTCTTCGCATGAAAAAAAAGTGTATGTAATAATATTGTTTTCTAATTGTAAATGAGACAAAAAAAATTATAGAAATACACCACCAAATCCTTTTGACCATGTAGACACAAAAAATTTATAGAAATACACCACCAGATCCTTTTGACCGTGTAGACAAATGACCCGTTTCAACCCCAACCCGTTTCGTGCAGTGATACCGCATTAAGGTGCCTTTTACCCGTTTCTTTTTTTTCGATTATCTTCTAAAATATTCCGTTTTTATCGCCTCCCATTTTTACTAAGTGTAATACTTTTTAAAAAAAACAACAAACCTGTATTCCATTTGCATTTGTTTGAATTTCGTGCCTAGCCTTGAAAACACGGGTGATCTTTCAGAATCTAATTTGCCATGTGCGGGTTCTATAGTACAAATAAACTATCATCTACACTCGAGATGATAGAAACACTAATATAATTAGGAAAAAAGACATGCATATGCATGTAATATCCAACGGGAACAACCAGTGCTCTAGCCATTAGCATGTAAAAAATTGTTGTGAAAGGAAACCTTTTCCGTCTCAAATAGGGGAGCTGGAATGGTACAAACACAAGAAAGTTTCACTTTAGTAGTTAATTTGGTAGATATATTAGAGCCACTAAATTTATAATGTAACTAAAACCTCACCATATTGGCTGAATGTGCAGTCCCAACCACGAACCACCCGTCAAAGCCCCAAAAACAATGCGGGAGAACTAACAGGCCATGCAGTCGCAAACTCTGCATTCAAAACAATCTATATTAAAACCAGATTATACTTTATATAATACAATCATAGAAGGGGAGACTTTTTTTATAAAATCTGAGATCTTTTAACAAAACAAGCTGAGACTTTTTTTATACATATACACACACACACATACATACATACAAGCCACAGAGCAGAGCAGAGCCACGAGTCAAGCACCCTGGCTCGAGCTCGGCTCAATTACCAAACAAGCTGCCTCGGCTTGGCTCGAAAAAAAACGAGCTTTTGTCGAGCTAGTTTCAAGCGAGCCACCGCTTTATGAACAGAACACCCCTAGCGGGTTCAACGATTTTTGGTTAGTGGGTTGAATAGATGAACCCCAACATGACCCATATATTTATTTGTGTCCTGTTTCGGGAAGACACGTTTAATGTCAACAATTATTATATAGTTCGTGTCCAGGTTAACCCATTTTTAAACGAGTCGTGTTTGGTTGACCTGCTTAATAAGAAGTTATATTAGCCGACCCAAAACCTGATAATTTTCATGTCGTGTTCATGATGGTCAGGAAGCGCTGCCCCTAATACATATATATACCTTGCAACACTGGAATATCTCTCCATCGTCAAATTCTAACATAAGAATACCAATGTGGTAAGAAAGCAAGCAACCATCAGAAAAATACTTACCTTTGATAAGATTTTCATCAAGGAAAGCACCATTTCCATCAGTGGCAGTGAAAATCTGCAAACAGGTCACAAACTCATTAGTTATCTTATCAAAAATGTTTTTATTTACATTGTTGTGGCACAACAAGTCTAACCTCATTCATGACTAAATTGTAAACAACCCCAACTACAGGGACCTTTTTAAATGGCAAGTGAGACTCAAAAGTGTGTCTAATTTATCAATTAGATGATTCACTTCCTGCTGAACCACAACGCAGACACTTGAACCAAATAGCTGAGATATCTTCAAGGTTCTTCCTAAAAAGAAATAGCGATTTTTCTTCATAAATCTAGTTAATTAAAGTATTACCCGTTTTGACCCGTACCCATTTTTTATCATAACCCGTACCCATGACTGCATCCATGGAAGCATCGCTTACAGGCAATGCTTCTGCAACCTGCATAAACTTCACACGTTTATAAAGTAGTAATACAAGTTTATTAAGCGGATGGAAGTAAATCATGTATTTTAAAATAAGTGAAGATCATGAAGAGGACGACATACGGCTTGAATGAACTGGAATTTTCTTGGAGGCAAACCAGAAGCTTGGGCTGCGGCTTGAGCGCATTTTTCCATCTTTCTATTGGGGTCTACACCAACTACATTTGCACCGGAAGCTAAATTTCCGTAATATTTGAGATTAGGACCTGTTCCGGTCCCAATCTCTAATATTTTTGCAGCCTTCCCTGTTGTTAAATTTGCAAAAAGCTCCAACTTATAACCTGCAATCTTATTAAATAACAACCGTCATTTACTTAAAACAGATAAACAAAAGCAAGTAAAAAGAGCAAAGTTTTGTATAATATTTGTGTGTATTAATGACCCATTCTTCAAGAAATAAGTTAGTTTGGGTAATTTGTGTTTGCTAAATGGATGAATTTGGGTCTACTCAACGGGTCAAATTGGGCCACTGTCATAAAATTGGTAACTTAGAACCAGTCCGAATGAGCTAGCACCACATTGCCGCCATCTTCACCAACGTGGCACGAATGCACGCCACCATCTCTGCTAACTGTAGCTGCCAGTCACCATATAGCAGATGAACCCATTCAGACGCTTTTCTTTTTCTCTAAAACGGCCCGTTCAACCCCGGGCCATTTTGACCCGAACCAACTTGATTCAATTTCTTGAAACAACCATTTGACCAGTACTAAGTTACATGACCCGACCCGTTTTGGCAGTCTTTAACTTACATAAAGAACATAATTATACTAACCTCGTCCTCATAAGATTTCATTGATGCATCCATAGCTACAGCATAAAACTACTCATACCAGTCGGGTCTTGGCAGGTGAACCCTGTTCAGCACAGCCTTCATAAAGCAGCATTAAATCCCTTCAAACAATTGCTCTCGTTTTGCAGATCCAACACTACCATCAAAATGTTGCTATTACCTGGACAAACAATTGTAAGAAGTAAATACAAATAGAAATAGAAATATGTTTAAGAATCATCTTCACATCTTTCTCATCATCAATCAAACCCTCAAATCCCTAGATCTGTAACACTGTACATTTAATAAATCCATGTAAACCATATTTTAAAAAAAAAAAAAACTGAAATTTTTGGATCCATAAATAAAAAAAAAATCAAATGAAAACCAAACAAAAATCATCACCTGGCACTTAGAACAAGACATGGGATTTCAACTTGAAATTCAACTGGAAGCCCTCAAAATACATGGAATCCATTGAAAGTAACAGATCCGTTAAAACTCGTAATTGCAGCGAAGATTATCGCTTACCGGCTCCATTTTCAGTCAAAAACGCGAAATTATTCGGTGGGCGATTATTATTCGTCGGCGGCGTAGGGTTTATGACCTCGTAGATGACTTCTATAAGCTCCGATTTCGCGAAATTCAGTTGAAAATTCGACCTAATTTAATGTTTATTGTAAGTTTCTGAATATATGCGATGTTATTGCATTCAACGAATTTGGATATGATTACTGATTCATCTGTACAGATTGTTAGTTTGTGTGTAGGTTGAAATTTCGGTTGTGATTTGTGTTTGAAAGATCCAAATCCAGATCTTTGAGGGAGAGAGAGAGAACCAAAATGAAAAAGGCTCTTAATTTGAAATTTGAAATCAATTTTAGGGTTTTTGTTGGCCGCCTGTTTTGTGAGAGTGAGGGTATAATGGGAAGGTAAATGAATATTGTGCTTTAGAGTGTTGTACAGCATGCTTTAGGGGTGTTTTAAGGAAATTTCAATGACCTTAAGAAGTCCTTTGGATATGTATATTATATATAGTATAGATATAGATGTACAGCATGCTTTAGGGGTGTTTTAAGGAAATTTCAATGACCTTAAGAAGTCCTTTGGATATGTATATTATATATAGTATAGATAGTATAGATATATAAGGATTTTTGGAAATCTTTAGATATATATACAAAGCTGGTTGTAAAGGGATCGTGAAGGTGGTTTCGGATGAAAATGACAATTTAGAAATCTTTTTTTAACGCCAAAAATACCGCTGGTTATAACCAGGTTTTTAGATGGAGTTTGGCAATGTGATCAAAATGGTAAAAAATGGAAAACTCATGACCTAGAGGAGAAAAAAAACTATTTGGACTAAAATGGCAACTTGGGACAAAACTTAGTGACTAAAATGGCAATTTACTCTTTATCTTTAATAAAAAACGTAATATTTGTGAATAACATAGTAAGTTGTAATTTTAGATATTGTTATAAATTTTTTTTAACAGGGAACTTCATGTATAAGGCTAGCATACTCTTCAAATTGGAGAGCCCCGTATTGCCCATTCTGGCCAGACTATGTTGTCCTAACCGGGCCCACGCTGGCTTCAAAGTTTAGCTTTTTTGGGTGTTCCCCGAGTAACTATACCGCACAATGTCATAAAAGCTTTCTCACTCATGCAGATAAGATCACGACATTTACCGCCGTTTGAAAGGTCATGTAACATCTCTTCTCACACATATCGTCGTTGTAAAATTTCATCATTAGTAGGTAAATTAGCACGACTTCTGGTTGACAATCTACGTAGCGCAACGAAAGTCACTAGTAAGCAAATCAAGTTAGCTTATTGCAATTATCTAGCTCGCATAAGTTCAGCTGCCTTGCGTATCTACTTATCCATTGTAAACTTACTTGCTGTTGAAAATTGTTATTTGATTAGAAAATTGTTAGTTAAAACTTTACATTCTTGTTCTAAGAAATTCCTGTAGGATGCACTCACGTGTTTTTTAATTAATGCTTGTGTCTATTAGAGTTAGTAAATAAAATAAGAGTAAACTAGAAACTAGGGTTGAGGAGAATTCAATTTTGTGGTATTCTGGTCAACAAAATACGACCTAAAACAACTATTAGCCTATTAGGTCAGATCTGACTAAACTTAAAGTCAAAACATGTAACACTTGACTAATAACTAATTAGCTAATGTAACAATAAAGATGATTAGACCAGATAACTTCAATCATTAACAGGAGAATTGCTAAGCAAAACTGAAACAGGACGAATCAGATACATACACGATCTCATTTTTTGTCAAAACCAATTAGATAACATGGCAGTAAAGGTGATCAGATTAGATAACTATAACCTCAATCGGTAACAGAGTAATATTCAAACGAAACTGAAAGAGAACTTACCGGATACATACACCATCTCATTTTTTTTTTGTCAAAAATAGTCAAACATTATAATTATAAATTTATAACAAGCAATTCTTCTATAAATTATCTCAAAGTTTTCATACAAACAAAACTAAAGCTGAACTAAGTGCTGGGTCAGGCTTCATACATACATACATACATACATACATACATACATACATACATACATACATACATACATACATACATACATACATACATACATACATACATACATACTGTAGGATCGTTGTATGACCCGAATGAGTCGATCAGAAGAGTTGTTTATCCGAATCAGAGGCGGAATCAATGAAACGGACGCTCGATGTAATTATAATGTCTCTAGTATTGATTTAACACCGATTTACAACCTGGAGACGATTCGGCAGAGCTTCGCTACTCAGATCCAAAAGTTACAAATGAATAACCAAGTGCCCTATTTATAGATGGTGTGATTTCGTTTGAAGCTGACCAGGACACTTTCAAACGAAATTAGTTAATCTAATTTCGTTTGAACTTGCCACTGACACATTCAAACGAAATTACAAGTTAACCTGCTAAAATCCGTTTCTAGTACCCTGAGCACTGGTCATTCTATCCTATTACATTACAAGACTCGATACAAGACGAAGTCAATAGACATAGTGCACTAACAGACTCCCCCTTGGATATTAACGAAGTCTTCAGTGTCTAGTCTTTATCTTGACACATCTTCAGTCTTGATCAGTCTTCATGCTCTGTCTCTGGCTCTAACACTGTAAGCATCCTATCAATCTTTCTACAATCAGCTTCTATCTTTGAATGTTGTACCAGAATCTATCTCTGGCTCTTTCTTTCTTCAGGCTCCCCCTTTCGTCAAGCTTCCGTGCTTTAGGGATCGACACCTTTCTTTCCTGCTACAAGCTCCCCTAGCTTTGAGCTCGTCTTCAGACTCCCTCTTAGACTCAGCTGTCGGGATCGTAGTCTGGTATCACATCTGCAATCACTCATACATTTATAAGTAACAACATTTTAAACTTCAATTATCCATGAAATGTAACCTGGCTTACTCACTCAAACTTTCTAAAAACACTCCTTAAACAAATTTCATGATATTGGCAGTTTCATCAATCGAATCGGAAACTGGCTATTTTAACAATATAAGCATCCAAATCCCCCACAGTTAATCATCCAAGTTCAAACTAGTGACCTTGGAGATATCACAAACTGGTTTTGGTTTTTGATTTTAAAACTTCAAGTTTCAAATTAATGAACTTATTTTATTTTCAGATACACAATCAGCTTACTTAGATTTTGACACTCAGCATCTCAGACATCAGTTGTCGAAAATAAAGTAGAATCAAAAATCTTTTTGTATTTTCTGAAATATAAAGCAGTAAAGAAATATGTACAAACATATTTACAGACAATATTTTTGTTTGAGTTTGTGTTAGAGGATCATATTAGTTTTTGACAAGTCACAAGTACCGTTGAGCTTAGTTACACATTAAGAATTAAACAATTCACTTAGATTGTCAATATATTGATCCACTTAAATTTTCACACAAAGTTCAACTGATTCAGGATACGAATTAGATGTATTAAGAACTTAAACTCATTCATGTGTCCCACCTCTTGAATATACTCCCGTATCCAGATCCCAATATTCTGTCTTACAGGTGAGTATACCTAGATGATATCTGTAAGGGGTAAATTGCGAAGAACCGTGAGAGCTCAGGTCAGAACTTCCGTTCAGCAGAGAGATGACGGCTTCGACTTTTGGTGTGTCCCCTTTAGAGGATCTTTTCTTCAACAGCAATGATTATCAATTTTATTGTTTCATCTTTTCTTCAAGCAAGCAGAAAGTATTATACAGGGACTAGGCTGTCACGGCCCCTGACCCGGTTTGACCCGTTTCAGGAGCCGCGGGACAGAAATCCCGTGGTATTAAATTAACAGCGGAAGTTTCTTCAGGATCTTTTAAAAACTGAAATATTTCCCGATTATTTTATTTCACAACTCGGGATAAAACCCGGTAATTTACAATCGTGTGATTTCACTGAGAAATCTTTATTTTTACAAAACATGTTTCCTTATTTTATATTGAGCCACTTCCTTAAGCTTGTAGTGCTTCGCGGAACTTTTCATGGATCACAACAGATCACCTGAAACATGTTTGAAAAAGGTTTTGTCAGCGGGAAATACTGAGTGAATCATTCATTTTAATAAAATGACTCCTTTGTTATAATTTACAGTATTAAGAGAGATTACAATGTTTCCAGATATCAAACCAACTACCCACAGTATTTGTCACTCGACCATCCATCGGTAACCTCATTGTCCAATGGAGTCTGTGACTATGGTCATATCACTCATTGGCTAACTCGTTGTCCAATAGTGACGGTTATCAAGTAATGTATACAAAACACCACATACCGGCTGTAACTTGGTGATTACATAAACTTAATCACTGTAATTATAATCTTGAAAATAAACATGCTTTTGTAAATAGATTTGATAAAAAGAGAATGACTCACATTGCAGATTTAATTTGAGCATAGCCTAGCCTACTGATTAGCCTTTTAACCTAAATTTAATAACATGCACACAATTCGGTTAGTAACTTAATACAGCATTTACGATAACTCACGAGATCAAACCCTCACAACGAATGACAAAGTGCGATACTTAAACATCCATCGATTTAACGACGAATGACAAAGCATAAACCCTAATGTGGGCAGCACTTAAACATCCATTGGATAGTTTAATCGATCGGACATTGAATCATAGCAGCGATCGAGTTATTACCCTGTATTGCGGCAGCAATTCGTCAATCGTGTGTGTTTTTAGAAGTATTTCTGCTATAACTCGGTCTACGTAACGAATTTCTTCGTCGTTTTAACTTCAGAAGTCGAGTCCCAAGGCCCTCTATTTATACCCAAAATTTGGTCAGGCTTGCGCACCGTAAGCCTAAATCCTTGCGGTTAGCATTGCTGACTTGACAGAATTCGAATTTGAAATTTTCACAACGAGATTTTTAAGATAATCGTAACTAGAATTTACCCCCCTAAGTTTTAGGGGCCCTGATCCTGATTCTGAAAATTCTGAAAATTTTAGGGTTTGTGCAGAATCACTTGGGTGTCTCAATTAGAGTTTCCTATTGGTCAAATTAATTTAATATATATGACTTTTGATGAGAGTTGTTACATTCTCCCCACCTTAATAAAAATCTCGTCCTCGAGATTTACTGGAATAAGTAAGGATACTTTTTCTTCATCTCAGATTCCAGCTCCCAAGTGTATTCAGCTCCTCTCTTTGATTCCCATTTTACTTTAACTAGCACTAGTCGTTTGTGCTTGAGAAACTTTACTTTTCTGTCTTCTATCTGAAGAGGTTTCTCAACAAATTTTAACTTTTCGTTTACCTCTATATCTTGAAGAGGTACTACCAAAGATTCATCTGATAGACATTTCTTGAGATTGGATACCTGAAATACATCATGTACTCCAGCTAACTCTTCTGATAGTTGTAAACGATAAGCAACTGGTCCTATACGTTGGATCACAGGAAATGGTCCTACGTACCTTGGACTTAGCTTTCCTTTCTTACCGAATCTAACAACTCCTTTCCAAGGAGAAACTTTCAACAGTACTTTATCTCCAACTTGGAATTCTAACGGCTTACATTTATTGTCTGCATAACTCTTCTGGCGATCTCGAGCAGTCTTCAGCCTTTCCTTGATTTGAGTAATCTTGTCGGTCGTCTCTTGCACTATTTCCGGACCTGACAATTGACTTTCTCCTATTTCTGCCCAACAAACTGGAGTTCTGCACTTTCTTCCATACAGTGCTTCAAATGGGGCAGTTTCTATGCTTGAATGATAACTATTGTTATAGGAGAATTCGATAAGAGGTAAGTGATCGTCCCAATTTCCACCAAAATCAATCACACATGCTCGGAGCATGTCTTCCAGAGTTTGGATTGTCCTTTCACTTTGCCCGTCTGTTTGTGGATAATATGCAGTGCTTAAGTTTAGTCGAGTTCCCATAGCTTCTTGGAAACTTTTCCAGAAATGAGAAGTGAAACGACTATCTCTATCTGATACAATGGAGAGTGGAACTCCATGTAGAGATACGACTTCATCTACATACAACTTTGCCAATCTTTCCATGCTAAAGGTTTCTTTCATTGGTAGAAAGTGAGCAGATTTGGTTAATCGGTCCACAATTATCCAAATCGCGTCATTACCTTTTCTGGTTTTGGGTAACTTAGTAACAAAATCCATTGTTATAAGTTCCCATTTCCATACTGGCATTTCTAACTGTTGTAGTAGACCTGAAGGTTTCTGATGTTCTGCCTTAACTTGTGAACAAGTAAGACACTTAGAAACATATCTAGCTATATCCTTCTTCATGCCTATCCACCAGAAATTATTTCTTAAATCTTGGTACATTTTATTGTTTCCAGGGTGTATGTTATACCTAGATTTATGTGCTTCCTCTAAGATTTTATTTCTCAATTCTCCCTGTTTTGGTACCCAAATTCTGCTTTTATGGAATCTCCAAATTCCATCAACTCCTTGTTCTAATTCTTTTATTCGTCCTTTCATTCCTTCAGCGTCATCCTCTATTGCTGTTTCTTGAAAATGCTTCAGTTGTTCCATTAAATCTAACTGTAGATTTAATCTGAGAGCACGAACCCGTCGTTGCTTCTCATGATACTTACGACTTAAGGCATCTGCAACTACATTTGCCTTTCCTTCGTGATATTGAATATCACGGTCGTAGTCACTTAAGATTTCCATCCACCTCCTTTGCCTCATGTTTAACTCTTTTTGCCCAAATATATATCTTAAACTCTTATGATCTGTATAGACAGTAAACTTACTTCCGTACAGATAATGTCTCCAAATCTTAAGGGCAAAAATTACGGCTCCTAACTCTAAGTCATGATCGTGCTTTTTCAATTGCCTTGAAGCATACGCAATTACCTTCTTGCGTTGCATTAGCACAAATCCAAATCCTAGTTTTGAAGCATCACAATATACTTCAAAATCTTCTGTTCCTTCTGGTAAAGCTAAGATTGGAGCATTGGTTAATTTCTGTTTTAAGGTCCTAAAGGCTTTTTCTTGTTTAGGTCCCCATTCAAACTTAATTGCTTTACAGGTTAGCTTAGTTAATGGTACAGCTATCTTGGAAAAATCCTTAATAAATCGTCTATAGTAGCCAGCTAAACCTATAAAACTTCTAATTTCCATTGCAGTTTGTGGAACCTTCCAATTGGTAATCGCCTCTATCTTAGCAGGATCTACATGAATACCTTCGTGATTCACCATGTGTCCTAAGAATTGAACTTCTTGCAACCAAAATTCACACTTCGAGAATTTGGCGTAAAGCTTTTCTTTTCTTAACAAAGTTAAGAGTGCATGCAAGTGCTGACAATGTTCGTCCTGACTTTTTGAATAAATAAGTATATCATCTATAAAGACAATTACAAATTTATCCAAATACGGTTTACACATGTCCATGAATGTTGCAGGTGCATTCGTTAATCCGAAGGGCATGACTGTAAACTCGTAATGACCATACCTAGTTCTAAAAGCAATCTTAGGTATATCTTCTTCTTGTACCTTTAATTGATGATATCCGGAGCGTAAATCTATCTTAGAAAAATATCTAGCTCCTTGAAGTTGATCGAAAAGATCATCAATCCTAGGTAATGGGTATCGATTCTTAATAGTAACTTTATTTAATTCTCTATAATCGATACACATTCTCATTGAACCATCCTTTTTCTTAACAAACAACACGGGTGCTCCCCAAGGGGATGGACTAGGTTGTATGAAACCTTTACTTAGTAATTCATCTAATTTCTTTTTAAGTTCTAACATTTCTGTGGGAGCTAACCGATAAGGTGCCTTGGCTATCGGTGTAATTCCTGGAATTAGATGAATCCTAAATTCTACCTCCCTATCAGGTGGTATTCCGGAAGTTCTTCCGGAAATACATCTGGGTATTCTGAGACTACAGGAATTTCCTTAAGTTCTTTACTCTTAGTGCTAATGATTACCGAAATCATATACACTATTCCTTGCTTTCGTTCATAACTAGCAACTTTCATTACTGATATGAACTTCATGGGCTTACGTGGTTTATCTCCTGTAATCATAATGACTTCTCCGGTAGGTGTTTGAATTTCTATGGAATTCTTATCACAAAGAATTCTAGCATTGTTGGCTACTAACCAATCCATTCCTAACACAACATCAAATTCGGCTACTTTCATAGGTAATAGGTTTGCATAAAATTTATGACCTAAAAGTTCTATATTCTCTTTTTGCAAAACCTTATCTATGCTAACAGAATTTCCGTCTGCCGTTTCGACTGTAAAAATCTGCCTAAGTTGGGTTAAAGGTATATTAAGAGCTTGGCAGAATGAAGTATTTATAAAACTTTGGTTTGCACCAGAGTCAAATAATACTTTTGCGTAAATATTGTGAACTAAGAACGTACCGGCTATTACATCAGGAATCATCTCGGCTTCCTGAGTAGTTAACTGAAAGGCTCGAACATTCTTCTTAGTAGCTCCGTCGGCTGTCTTGGCTTTGTTGTCTACAGGTTTGACCAATTTAGGACATTCAGGCTTAAAATGTCTTGTTTCTCCGCAATCATAGCAGACTCTTGTTTTCTTTCTGCATTCCTCTTCACGATGTCCTACCATTTTACAAAAATTGCAGGTTACACTACATCTTCCAAAATCTTTCTTTCTGCGATTCCTGCAAAACGACGGATTTGAAGATTGCCCTGTTCCTCTTCTCTTGAAGCTGTTATTATTACGCATACGAAATCCTTGGGTAATTTTTTGAGCCAGTTCCTTCTTCCTATTTTCATCTTGTGTGCGTACCAGTTCATCAGTTAAGATATTGGCTAATTCCACAGCATCGTCAATCGTACGAGGTCTCGCAGCTTTAATGATATTGCGGATTTCACCAATCAGTCCCCAAATATAGCGAGAAATGAGTACCGGTTCTGGCGAAGCCAGTGTTGGTACCACTCTAGCATATTCAAAGAATGTCGAAGTATAACCGCGACAATCTACAATCATCATTCTATGGTTTAAAAACTTATTTTCCATTTGATCTTTTTCATATTCGGGACAGAATTTTCTTTCTACAAGAATCTTAAATTCTTCCCATTTCATGGCATAAGCCCTATCTCTTCCTTTGGCTTGTAACACCGTGTTCCACCATTCTAGCGCCCCTTCTTTGAAAAGATTTGACGCATACATGACCTGATCATCTTGAGCACATTTACTTATGGCAATTACTGCCTCGGTTTTCTCTAACCAACGCAGTGCCGCAGTCGCTCCTTCATTGCCTGCAAACTCAGTGGGTTTACAAGCAAGAAATTCTTTAAAAGTGCAACCAGGTGTTGCGGCTTTCATCTTCTTAGGAAGCGGAGCTTGCCGTGGTTCATTATCATGATTAACATGATTATTGCCTCCGTTTATGCTATTACTGAAGTTATCTTCAGAAATACGTTTGCTAGGAACGATTTGTTGTGGTTCAATTGGATTTTTAACAGCAGCAACGATTGATGGAATAGCGTTGGCTATCCCTTGAGCAACTATTTCTGGAATAGCGTTGGCTATCCCTTGAGCAACGATATTTTCTATATCCTGCCTAGTCATATATTGATCCCTCGGTTGTTGCTCAGATTGATTAACTTCGTTAACTGGTTCATTATTAGCGTTTTCCATCTGATAATATATATAATTTATTAGTATTAAATAAATAACAATTACCCACAAAATCATCATAAAATAATACACATATAGCCAAAACTATTAAGTTCTCAATTCCCATTTTTATATTTTATAGTATGCATCAATAAACACTATTATCTTACAAAGTTTTATTTGTAGTTATTTTACAAACTGATTTTTACTATTACTATTACACAACCACAGTTCCATAAATCCCCTATCCTTTGTCAGATGAGATTCTAGTAACGGCATTCCCTCTCATCGTATTTCCAGGAGATCTGTCCCCCAATCTCTTGGATCCTATTCCCAGCATCCATTAGTTCTTCGAGTTCAACCATATTCTCGTTACTCATTGGTGGATTTGGTAAAGGTTCTGGATTGAACTGAGGAAAAAGCTTATAGGGATGGTTTTGTAACTGTATTTCATTAGTCAACCATTCGTCTATTTGTGAGTGAATTGAAGGGTTTGGAATAGCTGGTTCTAAGTTCATTGGTAGTTGTGTTTCAAGAGAGTGAATAAAAACATTTTCATTAACAGGCTTAATAGTATTATAGCTTGCCAATATAAAATCTATTTCTTCCTGAGATGGTAACCTTTCAATTTGCCTAGAGCTTTCCCCAATTTCCATTTTCTTAGGTTTGGGTTTCTCGGGAGGTGAAGCGTTGAATTCTATAGGTTCTTCTATGTCTGGTATATACCTATTGAAATCTCTGGAAACCTCTATTCTTACCGGATAAAGATTTAATTTCTGAAGGGCGTCAGACAAGTCACTCATGCTGTTCAGCAAAATACACACAACTACTAAGTTAAAAATTATAACAAAATTTTATAGAAAACTTTTAAATATTATTTCATACTGGGTAACTACCAAAATAACTAAAAATTAAAACACACCAAGGTTTACTTAAAGTTTCTAGGCTGTAGGAAATCCGGGTGCTAAAACTTTAAGTCAGATTATTTTAAAGGTTTGTATTTATTGCTACAGTGGCTAGCATATAAAGATCTGTCCATACAGTACACAATTAGTCAGATAATGAAACACATAATCATACAATAGTAATTAATAAAAATTAAGTATTTTCTAAATACTTAATAGGCTTAAATCAGTGGCTCTGATACCACCTTTTTCTGTCACGGCCCCCGACCCGGTTTGACCCGTTTCAGGAGCCGCGGGACAGAAATCCCGTGGTATTAAATTAACAGCGGAAGTTTCTTCAGAATCTTTTAAAAACTGAAATATTTCCCGATTATTTTATTTCACAACTCGGGATAAAACCCGGTAATTTACAATCGTGTGATTTCACTGAGAAATCTTTATTTTTACAAAACATGTTTCCTTATTTTATATTGAGCCACTTCCTTAAGCTTGTAGTGCTTTGCGGCACTTTTCCTGGATCACAACAGATCACCTGAAACATGTTTGAAAAAGGTTTTGTCAGCGGGAAATACTGAGTGAATCATTCATTTTAATAAAACGACTCCTTTGTTATAATTTACAGTATTAAGAGAGATTACAATGTTTCCAGATATCAAACCAACTACCCACAGTATTTGTCACTCGACCATCCATCGGTAACCTCATTGTCCAATGGAGTCTGTGACTATGGTCACATCACTCATTGGCTAACTCGTTGTCCAATAGTGACGGTTATCAAGTAATGTATACAAAACCCCACATACCGGCTGTAACTTGGTGATTACATAAACTTAATCACTGTAATTATAATCTTGAAAATAAACATGCTTTTGTAAATAGATTTGATAAAAAGAGAATGACTCACATTGCAGATTTAATTTGAGCAGAGCCTAGCCTACTGATTAGCCTTTTAACCTAAATTTAATAACATGCACACAATTCGGTAAGTAACTTAATACAGCATTTACGATAACTCACGAGATCAAACCCTCACAACGAATGAAAAAGTGCGATACTTAAACATCCATCGATTTAACGACGAATGACAAAGCATAAACCCTAATGTGGGCAGCACTTAAACATCCATTGGATAGTTTAATCGATCGGACATTGAATCGTAGCAGCGATCGAGTTATTACCCTGTATTGCGGCAGCAATTCGTCAATCGTGTGTGTTTTTAGAAGTATTTCTGCTATAACTCGGTCTACGTAACGAATTTCTTCGTCGTTTTAACTTCAGAAGTCGAGTCCCAAGGCCCTCTATTTATACCCAAAATTTGGTCAGGCTTGCGCACCATAAGCCTAAATCCTTGCGGTGCGCAAGGGACACGAAAGCACCCTAGGGTGGCCACGTCTGGGACTAGCATTGCAGACTTGACAGAATTCGAATTTGAAATTTTGACATCGAGATTTTTAAGATAATCGTAACTAGAGTTTACCCCCCCTAAGTTTTAGGGGCCCTGATCCTGATTTTGAAAATTCTGAAAATTTTAGGGTTTGTGCAGAATCACTTGGGTGTCTCAATTAGAGTTTCCTATTGGTCAAATTAATTTAATATATATGACTTTTGATGAGAGTTGTTACATGGGCCATTGCTTCCGCAAAATCAGAAGTCCCGGGATAATACCCCAGATATCACCAAGCATAAGGACCTAGTATCTCAGAAAGAGGGGTCCTTCAAACGAGATTTCAGGGGTTACCTATATATCCAAGTAGTGTTTCCCACGAAATAAGCAAGTTTGAATTTAGGTTTATATCCAGAAAAAGTTTACTAAATGTATAAAAATCCATCGACACATCCACGGTGAGATCGTTTAACACATTTTAACTTTCCAATTCTTTAGCATACTGTAACTGTCTACTGATGTACTATCATTTCCTCTTTTTACACAAAAACTCAATTTTCATTTTTTAATGTTTTTGTCTTTTTGCCAATAGGTTTTTATCATGTTTTTGTCATTTTCAAATTTTCAAATGTTTTTGTATTTTCTGACAACATTATATCTCCCCCTAAAATGCAAAATCATATAAAGAAAATTTGACATTCAATAACGATAGCTTTGTCTCGCCATCCATTTTCTGCTTAAAGTGCTCTGATTTGCACAAAATCTAATATACCCCCATGATTTACAACACATTGATATTTACAGTTTGAAAACCGTTTTTCAATCTTGTGAAATTAATCATGTTTGTTTAGCCGTGAGGGTTTTGGCATATTCAATCAACAAATATTTTTGTAATTTTCTATTTTTGAAAAAAATTAAAAACAAACATATTTTTGGTTTTTAAGTTTTTCAAATTTTTAGTGTTTTTGAAAATATTGTTTATTTATGTACAGAAAACGATAAACTCCCTGTTCAACCAAACCAGGGTTCAACAGCCTTCTCCTCCTGTTGTGCCAGGCTGCTCCAACTTCCACTCTCACAATCTTTAGATTTTTTGAGCACCTGCACATTCAAACTACTTGATTACTTGAACAATTTAGCCCAGGTCTGTTGGACCTTAGACATTTCAACACAATATATATCATGCAGTTTCGGAAAATCTTTATCATCAAAGACTTTTTCAACTTTAACTTCAACTTTCTCATCTTTTACCGAAGTCACTTGTTTCTTAACACTCCATGTTTGACCTTTCGGAGTACCTCTTTTGTAAAAATATGATTCTTTTTGAACATTTTGTTTTTGAACAACAACTTTTGGTTTCCGAAACTCTTGGAGTTTTGTCATATCAACAGATGTTTTCCAACTTTGTGTTGTTCTAACTCTAGGTGTGTGAGAATTCCAGGTCTGTCTTGAATCAAACTTACTCGAGTCTGATTTCCAATTTTGATTCGAAGTAAACTTGTTTGTGTTATACCTCCAAGTTTGTTTTGAATCAAATATGGTCGACCTTAGTTTCATATTCTCAGATTTCTTTTTCTCAACATTTTCAGTCTTCTTTTTGTCAACATCCACAGGTTTCAGATTCGGACACTTTCGTGCAAGATGTCCTAATTGATCACACTTAAAACATGTTCTTTGTGAAACATCTTTAACCTGTGGTTGTTGCCTTTTCTTTTGAGCACAAAACTCTTCATTAGACTGTTGTCTAAATTTGATATTTCCTCTTCTTCAAAACTTTTTCCTTAAACAAAATTCATCTTTGCCTGAGAATTTGGCACTTCATTTTTCTTCCAATTCTGTTTCTTCTTATAACCCAACCCAGCCTTCATGTTTTTCTTCTTGTAACCAGGTTTGTTATAAAAAGGTTTGTGACCTTTTCCATCAAATTTTGAAATTTCAGATTTTTCAATCTCAACCATTTTGAAAACTTTATCAATCTTTTCTGAAATCACATTCTGAATCGGGAATACAACATCTAAGAATAATTTGTCTGATCCAATCATGGTATAAACCAATCCTTTTGAATCATCATTCAATTTTTTCTCGGATTTTGTCTGTTTAAGATAGCCATCATGAAAATTTCCCTCATTTTCATCATGTGATTCAGACTTACCTTTTGTAGACTCATCTTTCAAAACGCTATCAACAACCTTACTTACCACCTCTGAATCATCAGCTTCATTAGATTTGGTGTAAGTCACATCGATACTTTCAGGTAATTGGTCAACTATGTTCAGCCCTTTTGCCACTTTTTCCTCATCATAAAAAGTATAATTGTTTCTCAATGGTGGTGGTACCTGATGAAATTCTGAACCAATACCTTTTTTATTCTTGTCAGTATCTTTATCATCTGGTGTGATGTTGAAAATGCGTTCGAGAATATACGAAGAGTTATGATAACTTTGAAGTTTGGTAACAACCTTTTCTTTTTCAGCCAGAACTTGTTTGAGATTAGCAACTTCATCAACACACTTGTTTAATTCAAGTTGCTTTTCTTTAAACTTTCTCTCATACAATTCTTTAGTTATTAAAGTTTCAGACAATCTTTGGTCAAAACATTTGACTTGGCTCTTCAAAGTATCATAAGCTTCTTGTACTCTCTGACTCGACCTCTTCAAATCATCATACTCTTTTTGAAAATCTTGAAACTTATTTTCTTTTTCAACACAATCAACACATTTTGCTGTACACATTTGTGTATACACACCATTATCTTTTTCAAGATATTGACACTTCTGTGTCAGCTTTTCAACCTTTAGTTTCAAAATTTCTTCTTTTTCAATCATTTCATTACATTTTATTTTGAAAACATTTTCAAGTTTGTTTGTTTCAATATCTTTTGTTTTGATTATTTCATCTTTTTCAATACAGGCTTTGCACATTTCTATGCAATTCCTGCACTTGTTTTCATTGTTATCAATAATTTCAGCATTTGACAAATCAGAAGATTCATTTACCTCAGTCTCTTTCAGCATCGATGATTCTTTTGTCTCAACTTCCTCTTTGCTCTCTTCTTCTTCTTCTTTCTGTTCTTCTTCAGCAGCAAGCTTTGCAGTAATCTTCACTTCTTCTACCATCTTTTTCAACTCTTCTTCTTTTCTCTTCTTCATTTCTACCACCTTTGGTAGACTTGCTTCACAAACTTCTTTTATTTTGTTCAATAAATCCGGCAAATATTCTTTATCAGATAACCTTCTTGTGTTGAAAGTAGCCTGACTTGGAAACAAATTTGTTACAACTTCAAAATCCACCTTTGATGGGTCAACAACTGGATTACCGCGTGGATCCATGTAACATTCCAGTTCGTCATTCCATCTTTTGGCTCTCTGGGTTTCTTTGAATGGTTCTCTGAATTTTTCAATTTCCCATTTCGCATAATCTCTTCTCCACCATAGATCATGATCAACATTAGCCACAAATGCATATCCAACTGCATCTTCTTCAGGGAGAACTTGACTCCAGTCATAACCTTCATCGTCATGAATAACTGCAAGAGCTCTTGATTTTTCTTCAACCTACTTCATTCTGGGAGGTTTGGACTTGTTCTGATAATAGGTTGCTTTCTTGTAGTAATCTTCCTTGAACGGATTAGCAGTATCATCAGCATAAGCCTTTCTGCACTCACGTTTAAAATGACCTTTCTGTTTGCATTTAAAGCATGTCACTTTGGATTTGTCAAAGCCTAACTTGGTAGAAAGTCCACCAATAGACTGCCTTCCGGTAATTTCCATAAAACGTTGTGCCCTCCTCACTGCACTAGCCATACACCACCGTATATCGATCAATTCCATCTCCTCAGGATCAATTTGATCGTAGTCTTCCTTAGTTAGGTTGGTGTTGCCTATCTTCCCTGCAACGAGACTTTCATATGACTCCAACACAGATGCTAAGAAGACCATCTATTGCTTTGCAGACTCCTCATTGAAATTTTGAGTATTCTTCAAATCTACTACAATGTTGCATTGGAATACATTCTTTGATGCAGATTGGCTCGATGTTGTTGAAAAAGATCCACTATGAAAACCACTGTGAGGACTTTCATTGTTTACAGAATTTGAGCTTTCTGCAGAAAATGCTGTTCTTGGAGACCCAGCCTGTGGTAGATTTCCTCTGTAGTATAACTCCACATTCTGCTGATGAGCTGGATTGTTGACTTTAGATCTCTTTATCTCCAACTCGTGGCTTTCAAGTCTCTCGATCAGCAAATCCACTGTTAAATCTTCAGACTTGATTGTGTTTTTCAACATTAAGGCGAAGTATTGCGAATTTTGATCATTTGGCAATGAGTCAAACAATTTATCAACCAGCTCCTCTTGAGTGTATGTAATTTTGTGTCTAGCCAGCTCCATCTTCAGATGCCCAAATCTCTCGATCATTTTACAAACAGATTCATTTTTCATACATCCAAATAGATCATACTCTTTACGCAACAATTTCTTTTTGTTTTTTACAATCTCATTACTTCCTACACATTTTCTCTCTAAAGTTTCCCATAAACTCTTCGATGATTCCTCTTGTTCAAGTAACGAAATAATATCTTCTCTCACTGACTGTTTTATCAATGTAATCATCTTGTTTTCAGATACAATATTTTTAACATCTAATTCTGTGAACTCTTCCTCCTGAGCTCTGATACCACTTGTAGGATCGTTGTATGACCCGAATGAGTCGATCAGAAGAGTTGTTTATCCGAATCAGAGGCGGAATCAATGAAATAGACGCTCGATGTAATTATAATGTCTCTAGTATTGATTTAACACTGATTTACAACCTGGAGACGATTCGGCAGAGCTTCGCTACTCAGATCCGAAAGTTACAAATGAATAACCAAGTGCCCTATTTATAGATGGTGTGATTTCGTTTGAAGCTGACCAGGACACTTTCAAACGAAATTAGTTAATCTAATTTCGTTTGAACTTGCCACTGACATATTCATACGAAATTACAAGTTAACCTGCTAAAATCCGTTTCTAGTACCCTGAGCATTGGTCATTCTATCCTATTACATTACAAGACTCGATACAAGACGAAGTCAATAGACATAGTGCACTAACACATACATACAGTTCTCAAAGAGCAAATTCAGGTGATATTCGTTAATTTACACATATTTTAGTTCCCCGTTTTACCCCTATTTTATGCGTTTTTGGCCGTAAAACCGTCATTCGGATACTTATTTATCTACATTTATGTTTACAGGCCTAAAACTGCATTTCAGACAAGATGATAGCAAAAACGAGGACTTTCCGGACAAAACGACGAAGCTGCGGACATTCTGTTAAGGATTCTGAACTGGGCCTGTGGAACGACCGTGCCACCTGTGGCACGGTCGTGCATCTCCGACAAAGTTGATCATCTCGGCAATGAACGAGAGGTGCGACTGACCGTTCTAGGTAAACAAGGCAGCTCGGTGAAGAACGGTCGTTCCATCTGAGGAACGACCGTGCATATCCGATGAACAAACTGTGTCTCGGTGATGAACGACCTGTGCGACTCGGCGTGCAACAAGTAGCCCGGAACTGAACGACCGTTCCACATAAAGAACGGTCGTGCCATTTCGAATCTGGTCAACGATCTGATGACGTATGCAGTATGGTGACCCATCCCCAATAATTGAATAAAGTGAACGGTCGTTCCATATGGAGAACGACCGTGCAACAGCAAAAAGTATAAAAACAGAAAAGAAACCTTCTGTTCGAGATTCTGGATTTTTGGAGAGTTTCTCAGGCGATTTTCAGGCTCCGGAGGCATTAGCTTTCACCCGGAATCAAGCCACATTGTCTCGTTTAGCTCGATTACTACCCGGATCCTTAGTCTAGTACTTGTTTATGGTTTGATTTTCTAATCTTTCCATGTTTTTGTTAATCTTTCAAGTACTTAGATTATTGTTTATGTATTATTGTAGCCTTTGGGCAAAAACACAACAATCCCTTGCTAGATTATTGCCATTAGTGTGTTAAGCTTTGTTTGTAATGACACTTGAAGTATTTTCTATGATTATCTTTGATGATTAGTTTGCAACCTTGTTATTGATATTGAATTCTTGATTATAAGTAATTATGTTGGATGATTGATGCTTGGTTAGTTAAGATAGTTGAAAAATGAAGCTTAATTAATCTTGTATTAGTAAACTTTGAATTTGGTTAACTAGTTTAACTTGGTTTAAATGTATGCATCATGATACTAGAAATGGTTAGTGATTTAATAAAATGTAATTATTGTTAATCAAGAGAGCTTGCCGTCACGTAAGGGCCTAAACGGGCTAGATGGTGTCGTTATGAATTCTTGCCATGATTTGTTAGCTTAGTTAGTAGTTTAGGCCAAAATTGCTATCTTAGTGAATTATTGTGCAAGATTTGTAAAATGAACTCGGTTGTGATTTAATCTAGTTTATGCTTGTCTCGGTGGTTGCATTGTGTTTATCGGTGTCGCTTTCCTTGCTTTAGTGAGGTTAGAACAATCCTAACGGCTGACTAACTTATTTTTAAGAGATTTTCATAGGCATTTATCAATTGCATGTTAAAGAACAATTTTAGGTGGTTAAAGTGTGTTTATCGTTTTAGCTTTCCGAATGATTGTCATGTTAGGATTCCCGAAAGGGATACTAATTGTCTTAAATTGGAATATTGACCGAATGCTTCTAGTGCCAAAACTGACTTAGTTGACATGCTGTGGTTGTGTATTTAGCAAGGCTTTTTATCTACTATCTATTATGTTTTTATTATGTATTTGGTTATGCTTACTTTAGTTTAGTTTAAAATCACAAAACCTATGTTTTTACCGGTAGTTTAGTGACAAAGGTCTAGTATTATTTCTCCGCCCATTTCCTTGGATCGATACTTGGTTCTTACCGATACTTTATTACATATATGACGGGGTACACTTGCCTCTTTCGTGTTTGTTTTGATGTAAAAGTAATAATCACTTTTATAAATTTAAAATCCAATCGTGTGTAAATTCATTGCAAAATTATGTATATATACGCACACGTCATGTTTTTGGCGCCGTTGCCGGGGAAATGGCGAGTTTTAGGAATGACCCGAGTCATTTGGTTATCGGTGTAAATACTTCTTAATATTTGTGTATAATTTCTTGATTATTTATTTGTTTATTTATTTGTTAATATTTCTTGTTTTATTCGATTTATTCATTTTTGCGTTATTTTTGTTTCATTTATTTATTTGATCCGGATTTATTTATTCACTTATTCTTTGGGTTTTCGGCACCCTAAAGCCATTTTTGTATTAGTCGATTCATTTATTTATTGTGTTGAATTTTTATAAAATTTCGGGCCCATTTTTCGGATTTTTATAAAATTTTCAGCCCATTTATAATAACTTTCTGCTTCTATTCAGCTGAAAAAAAAGAAGGGGCAGAATTATTTAATTAATAAAATATTCACCGTGTCGAATTTTTCGTTTACAGGTTAATGTTCTCGACCCCCGCTCCAGAACTTGTTGAGCCGTCAGACGAGCCCGAGCGTGATCTGAGGAGACGTCTTCGTGAGAAATCTCGTGCAGTTGGGCGGATACTCGCAGCAGGTGAGCAGGAGCAGGTGGTACCCGCTGAAGCCGAGGGCTCAGGGGCAGGAGGAAACACAACCATGGCAGACGATAATCAACCTTTGAATGAGACGAATCAGCTCGGACGAGAGGGCTTGGAGCCCAGTATTATTAGACCTACTATTGATGCACCTTCTTTTGAAATTAAATCTAGTATTATTAACATGGTGCAGAATTCAGTACAGTTCGACGGGCGTGAGCACGAGGATCCCGGGAGACACATTGCGGCTTTCCTCCATGTTTGCTCCACATTCAAGATTAGGGATGTTTCGGAGGATGCAATTCGGTTGAGGTTGTTTCCGTTTTCATTGCGTGACAAAGCCAGAGCTTGGCTTATGTCACTCCCAGCCGGGTCCATCAGGACCTGGAATCAGTTGGCGGAGCAGTTTATGCATAAATACTTTCCACCTGAGAAAACGAACAAGCTACGGAACCGGATTACTTCTTTTCGCCAGGACGAGGGCGAATCGTTGCATGCAGCTTGGGAGAGATTCAAGGATTTGTTAATTGATGTGCCACATCATGGCTATTCCAAGAGACAGCTGGTTTTGACATTCTATCAGGGGCTCAGCTACAACACGCAGAAGCGATTAGATGTTAACGCAGGAGGCGATCTGGGAACGAAGACGCCGGCGGAAGCATATGATATTATTGAGAAAGCTGCGTTGAAATCCAGCTCGCGTCGGGAAGGCGATAGAGGTTGGGCTACATCATCATCATCTCGCCCAGGAGCTCACACTGTGGACGATTACACAGCCATTACTGCGCAAATCTCAGCTCTGGCGACGAAATTCGATAAATCCCAAACAGCCGCGCAAGTTGGCCCTGGATGTGACCAATGTGGAGTGTCACATGTGCCAGGTACGTGTGAGCAGGGTGTTATGTTTACCGGTCACGAAGAGGTGAACTACATGGGCAATCAAAACAGGCCCCAAAATAACCCCTACAGCAACACGTACAATCCAGGGTGGAGAAATCACCCAAACTTTGGGTGGAAATCTGGTTCTGGGAACCAGAACGCGCCCGGTTTTGCTCAACATGCTCCCGCACCACAACAATCTCAAGGTCAATCCTTTCAGCCTCAATATCATAATCAAGGCTCGGGAAGCAGTTCACAGCCGCACGCCTCTCAAAGCAATGTAAAGCTAGAGGAAATGATGGCACAACTGCTGAACAACTCCAATAGTGCTAATCAAATGGCTGAAAAGCGATATCAGCAGCATGAGGAGCGATTCTTGGTCAACGAAGGAGAAATGCGGAGTCAAAAGGCTTCCATTCAGAATGTTGAGAATCAAGTGGGCCAGTTAGCAAAAATGTTGTCGGAGAGACCCCCGGGTGGTCTTCCGGGCAACACGGAGCAGAATCCGAAGGGGCGTGGTAATGGCCCGCACACGTAGAGTGTAGGGACATGAGTCTTGCTATCGACTCGCCGACAAAAATTTAGCATGAGTCTTGCTATCGACTCGCCGACAAAAATTTAGCATGAGTCTACGCTGCTGACTCGCCGACAAAAATGCAGCAGGAGCGTCTTTGGCGCTATAAGGGCAAAATTGTCCTTTTATTTATTTTTGTAGTTTTAGCGTAATTTAGGTTAGTTAGGTAGTTTTCGTTAGTTTGTTTAGTTTCCATACGTACCGGGCGAAGGTTCTGTATTGCAATATTGTTAGAACAGTTGGTGTGTCGAAAAAACGGCGAAAAACGGCCGAAACGGGTGCTGGAAATAACTTCTGCAGAAATCTGTATCTGCAGCTGATGCACGCCCGTTCCTCGGGTCGCACGACCGTGCGATTCCGAGCAAGCCGGCACGGTAGATCGCACCCTCGGTGCATTTCCGAGAACACGCTGTGGGGTTTGAACGATGTCGGTGACGCACGACCGTTCCATACCAGGAACGACCGTGCCACAGGCTGAGGGCAATTTTGTCATTTTGCACATTATATATACCATCATCTGCTGAAAAATCCCTCATTCGCGAACCCTAGCCGCTACAGACCGTTCCAGGGCGATTTTTCACTATATCGCACGGTTTTTCGCACGATCTAACACCCTTCTTCGCACGGTACGTTCCTAGTTGTAGATTTCTTGTTTTCTTGCTTTCTAGGTTAGATTTCTCCCGATTTTTCAAGGAATTTTTAGGGTTCTCTTCATAAACAAATCGAAACCCTAACCCTTGTTAAATCGAAGTATCGTGAACACCCGGTTGACTTTCAGACCCCTGTTGACCCAATACTTGTTGAAATTTTGTAAAGTTCAGATTGTTCTAAGTACAGGGGTCGAAGTCTGCAGATTCGGAGTTGCACGGTCGTTCCTCGTGTGGAGCGGTCGTGCCTCACCGGCTTGTTCACGATATCGCTGAGTTTGGTCTGTTAGTTCTCGGAGACGCACGACCGTGCGTCTCGAAGAACGACCGTGCCATATGCCCAGTACAGTTAGACAGTAGCTTCATAATTGGCTGCTCGCTTGTTTTCAATTCATTTCTCTCATGTTTCTGTCCTTCTAACAATGTTCCCCATTACAGATGGATCACCCTTTCCTACAGTTTGACCCCAACATTGAGAAAGAAGCTTTATGCATACCGAAGCGCGATGCATTCTGGGCGAGACGGGGGCAGTTTGGAGAGCCCCGATGGTTAGACTGGGAGGTCATGCGGGAACTCAATCAATATGACCGACTTGATGAAATGATGACTCGCACGCTTGCAAATTTGGTCGGTTGCAACCGACCAGTTTACCAGGAGTTGACCATTGAATTCTTTGCATCATATGCCTATGAGAGGCCGGTTGCACATACACAGCCCGATTTCCGCTACAGGGAGCGGGTCACCTTCAGGTTATGTAGGCGATGGCATACGTGGTCGGTCGGTTGTTTGGGACGGAGGTTAGGGATTTACACGAGGGATGACATGGATGATTCCGATGTCTTCAACGATCGGTTCAACTTCCCTAATGATGCAGCGCGGGATGCATTATGGGCAGAAAATGCCGTTGGGGACCCCTACAACCCACGGATGTCAAAGGCTTCGCGACTCCGAGACCCTCTGGTGCGAGTGATGCACCATGTATTCAGCCACTCGATATGCGGACGCATGGACAGTCAAGGTAACTGTCCAACACCTGACTTGCTTTTTCTATATGCGTTGGTTGACAAAGCACCAATCAACCTCGCCGCGCGAATGGCTGAGTACTTTGTCAAGTGTTCGGGGCGGACCCAAAATAGTGAGATACATGGTGGTTCGTATGTGACCGAGATAGCGTACAATGAGCGCTATATGACGACGGGGGTACTTAGGGGTCTCACTTTGATTACTGAGGGGGTTCACGTTGATATCCGGTCTCTGAAGTTCATGGGGGTGATTGCTGAGCTTGAGAGGGGAGATAGGTTGAGGGGATTGAATGGCGAGGTCTGGGACCCGTTACCTCCAGCTGAGGAGGAGCATGAGGAGGAAGAGGAGGATGTTGAGATGGGTGAGCAGCACCAGCCACCGACACCACCACACTCGCCGCAGCACCATGCATTTCATCAGCATGAGGATTGGCTCACTTTCTACCAGCAGTTCCAGGATATGCGTGTGACGCAGGAGCAGCATGGTACATACTTCAGCGAGATCAGATCTAGCCAGGACCAGATACGGGCTAGCCAGGACGAGATTCGGGCCAGCCATACAGAGCTTCGGGCCACACATGACCAGATTCAGCATCGCCAGGATACTTCATACCAGGGGGTGTCTGCGGGGTTTTCTTATCTTATCGGGGAGATGCATCATGCATACCCCGACTATTTTCAGCACCCGCTGGAGTTCCCACCGTGGAACCCCCCTGGCTATGGCGATCAGGGCCCATCTGGCACGAGACATGATGATGATGATGATGAGTAGTTGGCGGTGGTGATAGCATTTGGTGGTGTTTTATGTTTCAGTATTTTGCTTTTATTTGGGTGTTTATTTTGACTATTATTTAAAACACCCCGGATATGTATTTTCAGACAATTTCCTTTGTGTTTTGTTTGGATGTTAGTATTTATGTACATTATGGTTGTTGTTTGATTTTTCTTTTTCTGTTATATTTTGGGTGTACACGACATACTCGCAGGTTTTATCTATCGGATCTTGGACTGGAGCACGTACCAGATTCAGCTTTGGAAGTCTCGTGGCACCAACATCATCTTGAGGGGAGTATTTTTTATCCCTTTCTCTATATTTCGGGTCTCGCATTGGGGACAATGCGAAGTTCAAGTGTGGGGAGGGGGTTAACTTTGTTAACTTAACTTTGTTTGTCCTCATATTATAAAAAAAAAACAGAAAATCAGAAAAATCATTTAAAAATACTTGTGTTTTGTATATATGTTGGTAAATAAACCGGTTGGTTGTGTTTTAGAAAACTTCGGACTTGATAAAAACTCGACAAGCAAAATATTTTTGAAAAAGGAAACCGGAAAGCGTGACAAACAAAGAAAGACTTACATGATAGTTTTCACACTTTTACCCATTCCTTCCGTTACGTGAGCATATTTGAGCCTAGATTGTTATATATTTGTTCATTACGGATATAGGAGTGAGCCGGATGTTTTGTGCAATTTAGAACTTGTCACTAGTATGCTTGTTAAGACCATGAACGTACGGATTTGTGTAAACGTGATAGAGGCACTTAGATATCCCTTTGTTGTGTACCCTGTTCTTTGTGTTGTGCTTCCCGTTCACCTTATATTACCCTTTAGGATTAACCTTGTCGAGCCTTCCCGTTCACCTTTGTTTACCCACATTATCGCCTACTTAACCAAATTTAGCCTTTTTATGTTTTTAAACATTTTTAGTGTTGAAACTCGGTTAAAATAATAGTTTAACTAGCTTGTTATTGTTTATATTTCATTGTATAGTTTGAAAAAAAAATAAAATAAAAAAACAGAAAATAAAACACCCTAAAATAGGGTGAAGTTGTTAGAAATCGAGCAATTTTGAATGCTTAAGTGTTAAAATTTTTGTTGATAAGCTCGATTGCGCTTTAGTCGCCTTTTTAAGGCGTTTGTATGTATAGTTGTATTATTGTCTTGCTAGTTAAACGCTACTACCGAGTTTTAACCATTTTCGCCACTTTAAATGTCCACTTCCATACCCTTCGCCCAAGCCTAATGTTATAACCCGTAAAGACCTCTTGATTTACACTTATTTGCATGTTAGTTGGTGGAGACGAGATCTAATAACAAGCTTATGATATTGCACATTTCATTGACTAGGCGTTGAGTGTTTACGCATGCACATTTTATGTATGTTTCATAAATAAAACCGAGTGTGTGTGAACATTGTGAGTTGTGTGAAGATTAACATGGTCAATTAAATGTTTTGTCACGGCTTTTTGGTTGTCGCTTTTTAATTGCATATGCTTGTTGGGTTTGAATCTTTTGATGTTGTCTTTCGACAAACCAGCTAACCGTTTATATTAGTTTTCAATAAAATAGTGTGTAAATTATCGTTCTTGTTTGTTTATGTCTTTTATTGCTTTTTAGTTTAGCTTGCTTGAGGACAAGCAAGGTTCAAGTGTGGGGAGATTTGATATTCGTTAATTTACACATATTTTAGTTCCCCGTTTTACCCCTATTTTATGCGTTTTTGGCCGTAAAACCGTCATTCGGATACTTATTTATCTACATTTGTGTTTACAGGCCTAAAACTGCATTCCAGACAAGATGATAGCAAAAACGAGGACTTTCCGGACAAAACGACGAAGCTGCGGACATTCTGTTAAGGATTCTGAACTGGGCCTGTGGAACGACCGTGCCACAGGTGGCACGGTCGTGCATCTCCGACAAAGTTGATCATCTCGGCAATGAACGAGAGGTGCGACTGACCGTTCTAGGTAAACAAGGAAGCTCGGTGAAGAACGGTCGTTCCATCTGAGGAACGACCGTGCATATCCGATGAACAAACTGTGTCTCGGTGATGAACGACCTGTGCGACTCGGCGTGCAACAAGTAGCCCGGAACTGAACGACCGTTCCACACAAAGAACGGTCGTGCCATTTCGAATCTGGTCAACGATCTGATGACGTATGCAGTATGGTGACCCATCCCCAATAATTGAATAAAGTGAACGGTCGTTCCATATGGAGAACGACCGTGCAACAGCAAAAAGTATAAAAACAGAACAGAAACCTTCTGTTCGAGATTCTGGATTTTTGGAGAGCTTCTCAGGCGATTTTCAGGCTCCGGAGGCATTAGCTTTCACCCGGAATCTAGCCACATTGTCTCGTTTAGCTCGATTACTACCCGGATCCTTAGTCTAGTACTTGTTTATGGTTTGATTTTCTAATCTTTCCATGTTTTTGTTAATCTTTCAAGTACTTAGATTATTGTTTATGTATTATTGTAGCCTTTGGGCAAAAACACAACAATCCCTTGCTAGATTATTGCCATTAGTGTGTTAAGCTTTGTTTGTAATGACACTTGAAGTATTTTCTATGATTATCTTTGATGATTAGTTTGCAACCTTGTTATTGATATTGAATTCTTGATTATAAGTAATTATGTTGGATGATTGATGCTTGGTTAGTTAAGATAGTTGAAAAATGAAGCTTAATTAATCTTGTATTAGTAAACTTTGAATTTGGTTAACTAGTTTAACTTGGTTTAAATGTATGCATCATGATACTAGAAATGGTTAGTGATTTAATAAAATGTAATTATTGTTAATCAAGAGAGCTTGCCGTCACGTAAGGGCCTAAACGGGTTAGATGGTGTCGTTATGAATTCTTGCCATGATTTGTTAGCTTAGTTAGTAGTTTAGGCCAAAATTGCTATCTTAGTGAATTATTGTGCAAGATTTGTAAAATGAACTCGGTTGTGATTTAATCTAGTTTATGCTTGTCTCGGTGGTTGCATTGTGTTTATCGGTGTCGATTTCCTTGTTTAAGTGAGGTTAGAACAATCCTAACGGCCGACTAACTTATTTTTAAGAGATTTTCATAGGCATTTATCAATTGCACGTTAAAGAACAATTTTAGGTTGTTAAAGTGTGTTTATCGTTTTAGCTTTCCGAATGATTGTCATGTTAGGATTCCCGAAAGGGATACTAATTGTCTTAAATTGGAATATTGACCGAATGCTTCTATTGCCAAAACTGACTTAGTTGACATGATGTGGTTGTGTATTTAGCATGGCTTTTTATCTACTGTCTGTTATGTTTTTATTATGTATTTGGTTATGCTTACTTTAGTTTAGTTTAAAATCACAAAACCTATGTTTTTACCGGTAATTTAGTGACAAAGATCTAGTATTATTTCTCCGCCCATTTCCTTGGATCGATACTTGGTTCTTACCGATACTTTATTACATATATGACGGGGGTACACTTGCCTCTTTCGTGTGTGTTTTGATGTAAAAGTAATAATCACTTTTATAAATTTAAAACCCAATCGTGTGTAAATTCATTGCAAAATTATGTATATATACGCACACGTCATCAGGCCTATGCTTCAAAAGTTTTGGCTATAAACAATCAAAGCAATCTAATTTAATCAAATTTAAACAATTCAAGAAGCCAAAACCCAAATTGGACACATTAATTTAATCAAAATTTTAAATAGAAAAACCACGCAAAGGAGAGGGCCGCTCAAAATTGGATGTGAATTAGGAATATGACGTTACCTGGAAGATGAACTGCTGACCGCTGAGGAGAGCAGGTTACAAAAACAATGATTTAACAGTTTTGCAATTGAGGGATAGATGATGGAAGGTGGGTTGATGATTTGGCGGGATGTGAGGGATATACTCGCCGCATTTTTTTACGAGGGTAAAATTGGAAGAGAATTAGGAACGTGATGTTTATCTCTTCTTTTCTCTGAGAATCATTCCGATTTGGAAGGAAACATATAAGGATTAAAAAACCTCCTCATTCTCATCTCTTCTCCCTCTTTTTCCCCATATAAAAATCTCTGGAACATCACTACTATCCCCTTTCTTTCCAATTCCTTTATCTTCTCTAGTTAACTGAAACTCTAGAACACAGTGAAAATTTAAGCAAGTATAATATATGTCAACAAAAAAATACTTTAAAAGGCATAAACTGTCAAAATTGTCCACAGAGTTTGGGCACTTGCCAGATCCATCCAAAATAACTTTCATTTAATGTTATCATTTAATTGTGTTAGAAAAATTGGATGGATCTAGCAACTTTTGTGAAAGTTGAGTGGTCCAGTTAAGAAATTTATTTTTTTTTGGATGGATTTGACAAAAATGTCCAAATCTTAGAGACGATTTTGACATTTTACTCAACCCAATCAAATATAAACTACTTTTTTGTTAAGGTGCAAAGCACTCAACTCTTAAACAAACTTCTACATGCCTAGGGCCTATCTAGCGTGTGGTTTCTTATAAAAACTGGGTTATATGAAGAAGAGAAGTGTCGTTCCAGTAGAAAAAAAAAACTTGTAAAACTTGTTATACTACATAATGGAGATTTTGCAACTTTACTTTCTAATTGAACTCCCATGATTACAATTCGACTAATCAATTACCGCACAAATAACAACATATTACTCTTATGTTAGAAGAAATAAAAATCTTCTTCAATTAGTTTGTTTGCCTAAACAAAGGAAACTATGATTATGAGTTGCATTTTTTTAACTTTCCATACGAACTTAAACATTTATACTTTTACAGTTTTCCAAACAAATAAAATCCTGAACTACAAGTGTGGCCATGAACATGCGTAACTAATGCGAAAATGACCATTACTAAACACGCATCGTATTGTCCTAGCTTGCGATCGACGTTTATCTAAAATGGAGTTATTATATAAGCTCCCCATCTGTGTGTTAAATTCTCGTATATCATTCACATTTTCTCCTAGCTTTCTTCAAAAAAAAAAAAAAAAAACAATCTTGCACTTCTATGATCAGTTATGAGGGTCATTCTCTTTTGTATTTATGCTTCTTTTTATATAACCTCTAGCAAGGGCAGAATGAATCTACCAAAAAATGTCAGTGTACAAGCAATTTTAGCATTTGGAGACTCGATATTGGATACGGGGAATAATAACTACATCGAAACTTGGGTCAAGGCTAATTTCCCCCCTTATGGAAGGGATTTTCTGGGAAGAAAACCGACAGGAAGGTTTTCAAATGGGAAAATCGTTGCTGATGTTTTCGGTACCTTCTCTTATTTATGGTTTTCTGTACATTGAAACAACAATATAAGTCTCTATTGTTGTGGGACAGGGAAATGTAGAGTAATTGATAATGTTGATCGATGAAAAGTTAAGAGAAAATAATTTCAGTTACATAAAATATAATTATATTGAGAAGGAAGATTAAAATTAATTATCAAGTTTTAATTCTTAACATTATCTAAAGAACTCTTATTACATTATCTAAAGAACTCTTATAAAATGCATGTGAGTTTATTTTTCCAGATACCCTTAAACTTAGATGGGTTAAGAGGTTGTATCAGGCTATCAGCTAACGATAACTTGATTATGTTCATATTGATACTTGTGGATTGTCAACCCAAAAAAAAAAAAAAAAAAAAAAACCTTAATATTATGACCGATTATAGATGTAGAACAAATGCCATGAAAGTACTTGATACTTTTCTAGTTTAGAAAAAAATATAAGGAAAGTAAGTTAATTATAATACCAAATATTGTAACTGACATCATAAATAAGTCTATCACTAATAATAATCACAAAGGTCGGTGAAATTTATCTATATATTAGCTAGAGAGAAATTGAATAAATTATAATAGCCTAAGAGTGATGAAGAGAAATTATCACTTGTGATAAGAATAAAGTTCAATCCTTAAGTATAAGTATTTAAGTGAAAAAATTAGCGGTTTAAAAAAATTATAATAAATAAGAAATTTAATTTCACCCAATATAACCAACATGTAGACTTAATTAAAGTAAATATTGTAACCAGCAATCTAAAATAAAACCAAAACTAAAACAAATATATCATTGTTGCTTTTGTACGCATTTTTACGGATCCGTAAACAACTCGTTCTTATCGATTCTCTTGACATAGGGCTTGAAGCAAAAAAAAAAAATAAATAAATAAAAAAAAAAAAAAAAAAGACTAGATACACTCCAACAAATTTTTAGAGAAAAGCCTAAAAGAAGAAACGTTATTGTAATATTGTAAGTGTTCGTTCGCATTTAGACCAGATGGTGTGGGGCAACGCCCTCAGCCACCTCACATGGGTGGCGCCCCTAAGACCGTGGGGTATGGTGGGCTTGGGTTGGGGCTTGGGTTAGGGCTTTGGTTGACGCGTGTCTTGGGGTATAATTTCAAATCCAAACCCACGCCCATAGGGTATGTTTGGGGGCTTTGGTTGGGGGCATGAGTTTTGTTTGGCCATTGAGAGCACGCCATGTCACCTACCTTGCCCGCCCCACGCCCGGGCTGAAACCCACACCAAAGGGGCACGCCCAAACCCAAGCCCACCCGGGGTGGTGGCTTGGGCGTTTTCCCCCAACCCCCGCCCAAACCCCCGCCCCATACCCCATGGTCTAACACCATCCCACCTCAGTCAAATCGGGTCCCACTCATGGCCTCAGCCATAGCCATTGCGATCCGCCGCAATGCGGCGGAGATTCTTTAGTTATAAGTAAGTCGATATAGGAAACGCATGTTATGTTAAATCTGTCTAACAGGAAAAAATAGACAATGTAAAAACGTTCACCCACACACGCACGTTGAGTCGTGTTAACTCACAAAATTTAAAATGAAACGAAAAACGTTAAACCAAAGACGCACGTTACGATGTGTTAAGTCACAAAATTTAGAATCAAGCATAAAGCGAAAAATAAAAAAAGTTGTAAGGATAGATTGCAAAAGATAAAAAGTTTTGGTTTAAAAGCAAAAAAAAAAACAAATAGTTTTGGGTTAAAAGTAAATTATAAAATACTTTTGGGTGAAATGTAAAAAAAATCAATCTTTTTTTTTGAAAACCCCCAAAGACAAGGTTACAACAAACATATGCATAACTATTTTTTTTGAGAAACCCCCAAATCACACCCCGCGTTGCGGCGGGGGGTAAAACGATGTCAAATAGTACTAATGTCACACAACCGTCATCGACCACTAACACTGACTCGACCTAGGATCTGCGTGTTTCGACAAACCTGTCAAACATGGAAAACTGAGGTAAAAACGTTGAACCACACATGCACGTTGCGCCGTGTTAACTTGCAAAATTTGAAACAAAACATAAAAAAGTTGAACCACAATCGTACATTGCCTCGTATTAACTCGAAAAATTAAGAACTATATGTAAAATGAAAATTTGCGAAAGATGAAAAGTATAAGTGACAAAAATTGTGAAGTTAAATTGCAAATAATGAAAAGTTTTGGGTTAAAGTTAAAAAAAAAATTATGTAGGGTTAAAATTGCAACAGGTAAAAACCTTTGGATTAAAAGTAAAAAAATCAAGTTTTTTTTGAAAAAAGTCACAAAGCACAAGGTAAAAGTTATATTGCATATTTTTGTTGCTTATTTATAGCAATAAAATTCTCCCGCTTAGGTGACACTAATATGAGGTGATAAAACCAAAAATTTATCCCAAACCACCCAACCTTATAGGTTACACTCTCAAATGAATTATTAAGTTCAGTCAAACGAAATTACAAATAGTCATAAATGTTATAAAAAGGTCGTAACCAAAGGAGTCCCTCATTGAAATCAACAATATCCTATCGCTATTCTTAGTAAAAATAGTTACTAATCTGGCTCAAACCAAAAAAAAGTTGTAATAAAAAAATTAGAAATTATTGGTGTTTTAATATTTGGATTTGCATAACTAACATCAATTTATATCAAATTATAAGCCAAGGAATTAGGAGTGAAGGAGTATCTTCCGGCATATCTAGACCCTTCCATACAACACAAAGATCTTCAAACCGGTGTTAGTTTTGCTTCTGCCGGTTCTGGATATGATCCCCTAACAACCACAATAACGGTATGCATGCATGCATAACTACTAGTAGAAACCAACTGTATATTCATCATTCTTTTGTCCGTTTTTGACGGAATTTATTTGTCTCCTTTGACAACTAGTCTTCTATACCACTACCGGTTCAGTTGGACATGTTCAAACAATACATTGGGAAGCTAGTAAGGAACAATGGGAAAGAAGCTGCCAAGAATATCATCAGCAACAGTGTATATTTTGTTTCTGCAAGCACCAACGATTTTATCGCAAACTACTTTACTTTCCCCACTAGAAGATCACAATACGATGTCCGTGCATTTAATAATATGCTGGTAAAGCTGGCTGTAGGTTTTATACAGGTAACCATACTTCTTTCAGTTTTGGATGATCAATAAGTAATAACTATCATTACTTGAAAACCGGCCATTTGTCACTAAAAAAGTTGTAAAATTAACAACGAGTTTGCAACGGAAATCATAATGGTCGCAAATTAGCGACTATGACATATGAGGTGGCAAAACGGTTGCAACTTTTGCATCCGCATATTTTCAGTCACAAAATTCATAAAAAATAACTTAATCAAAATCAAATTACAACACACTGGTCATGGTGTTCGCAGCTTTGTCGTGGCAATAATAACAAAAGGGTCGGTTGCAAACCAGTCGCATAGAGAAGCCTCTTGCATGCTGTTCAAAGCTATTCGCAATATTTGCGACCGCATAAACACTCACAAAAATTTGGTAGCAAAATTACCCCCCTATTGCAAAATGGGATTCATCCACTCAAGATTTTTGCCACCACATTTTCGTACGCGAAAGGCTATTTGTGTTCGATAACATGCGGTCACAATTACCCAATTTTCTAGTGTCTATGTTCTTATAACACATTCAAGCTTTGCTTAATTGCTAGAAAGAATACAAATAGCAGCCCGCTGAAGATTGATTCACATAAAGATTTTGACAAACACGTAGTTACTTCAATGAAATAATTAAAATGTATAATATTATCAAAAAACATACATAATTTTTTATACAACTGCAAAACGTCATCTTAAATTAAAGATGTTTTTAATATTCATTGAAGGATTTACACAAACTGGGAGCAAGAAAAATAGTTGTCCTTGGCGCACTCCCAATCGGTTGTCTACCATTTGATAGAACGGTAGCTGGAGGACCGCGTAGAATGTGTGTAGACAAGTACAATAAAGCAGCACAATTATTCAACAGCATGCTAAAAGAAAAGCTCCAACTACTAGAAAGCAACCTTCCTCAGTCCAAGGTTGTCTTTGGGGATATCTACAATCCACTCTTAAGTATTATTGAGAACCCTCAACGATATGGTATGCTGGTGGTTTTAGTATCATTTATGTTGTTTTAGTATGTTTATGGATTTACTTAAAAACCAAAGGAGAATGTACACACCTAGATACTCTAGGCCAAGGACCCTTTGATTCTAAACTCTTTTCTAGGAGTCTGAAGTATTTTTTAATTTAGCTTTTTTATCGCGGTTTGTCCTACTTTTAGCAGTATGATTTAAAAAAAAAAGAACAGGAACTCTTGATTTAAAATTTATTATATTTCAAATGGAATAAATCTAAATCATAAAAGTTTCTATAGGTGATGTAATTTGGGCTGAGGGATTTAGTCTTCTGTCTATCTTTCAAGGCCACCTTTTGTGTTGATAATTGAAAATTACACACCTGTGTTACTCATGATCTCATTGGAACATACACGTGTTTTGGCTTACATTTTCAGTTTCAAATTTTAATACGGTATCCTAACTTTCTTTCCCTTTTGATGCTTTCCATAGGCTTGGAAGTCACAGATAGAGGCTGTTGTGGAACAGGAATTATAGAAACGGCTTTTATATGTAACAAGTTCAGCCCAACGACGTGCAGCGACCCCTCTAAATACCTATTCTGGGATAGTGTCCACCCATCAGAGAATGGATATAGCATCTATGTGGATCAAGTTCTACCAGATTTGGTAAAAAGTTTGTTCTCATAAATTGTTAGAGTGGAAATAATGGACCTTGTTTAATGAATGCCTAATAATTTGTTGTTGGAGTGAAATCTATTGAGGGATAATTAATCTACCAGATTCGGTAAAAAGTTTGTTCTGATAAATTGTTAGTGGAAATAATGGACCTTGTTTAATGAATGCCTAATAATTTGTTGTTGGAGTGAAATCTATTGAGGGATAATGATTGTGCAACCCATCCCAGGACCTTACTTAACTGAAAGTTTTAACCAGGTTAGGGTCAAAGGAGGTGTAACAGGTTTTCCAAATAAAGGATTGTGACTGTAATTATTAAAATTAAAGGTCATCTATTGCAATCCGCTACAAAAATGAAGAATAAAAAGTGCAATTTACCCTACTGTGTAAGTGTGAAATACGAATGCCAATGATGCAATTAGCGGACTTGTGACACAAGTTACTTCAATTAATATTTTAGAGCATCCACAATAAAGAGACGTAAAAACACTTAAAACATGTCTAGTTAGTTTTCACATTGAAAAAACACTCATTCTTCAAAAACATGAAAAACCCACCCTGTAAGGAAACATAAAAACATTCCCACCTGATCACCACTTTTTACATTTATTTTTAATTACCTATCTGTAACACCCCGAAAATTTACGTCCTATAATGTCTTGACACGTGTCATAACCTTTGAACGTGTGAAAGAATGTTCTTGAAGGACTAAAGTTGACAAACAATGAAACTATGTAAATATAAGGGTTCAAAGTGTCAACAATGAATAAATATACTTTACGATAACCCTACATGAGGTTTATAACCTTAAACTAATGGATCATGGATCATACGAAGCGAATTGTGAAAGAAAGTGAGAGATTTCAAACTACAGGGGTTAAATGTGTCAACATGTTAAGATGTACCTCTGAGTGACCTTTTAAGCAAACCCGAAGCCTTGTAACGATTAAATATGCTCACAAGAATGTACTATAAAAATTTCACCAAGTTTCGTTACCGTATGAGAAAGTTATGATAAAATCCGTGTGTGAGGGTTAGAATCGCCAACATTGAAAATTAGGGCTTTTCGGGTGATCACAAAGTTACCCGAGGACTTCACAAAGATGGTATAAGTCTTAAAGCCCCTATATGTCAATATTAAAGCCCCTTTATGCAAGAAACCAAGTGAAAGCGATGTTTAGAAGGATCAGGGACTGAAATTGCAATTAATGAAACTTGTTGATCAGGTCACCCACACCCTCGCGTAGCACGAGGCTTAAAGGGCTTGGCAGTCGCGCTACGCGACTGCCTTATCTGGACAGCAAACATGTGCAGGTGTCCTGCATGTTTGTTAACCGACTTTGATCGATTTTTGGCATACCTTGGGCTGCCCTAAGATGGTTTTTAGCTGGTAGGACACTTGTGGATGTTATTGTTTCCTCCTAGGCTTAGTTGTCGATGATCCATGCATGTTAGAAGTTATATATAAAGACCCACATGTTACTACATTGATCATTCATCACTTCTGAGCATTTCCAAAGCATTCTAGCAGGTCACAAGCATTCCACATCATCCATTAGTTGTGTGTAAGTATGCCTAACCTTTCCTAATTCATTTATACTTAGTTAAAAGCCTAGAAATCAAACCGTCGTAACTACGGTTTGACTTTGTGATAAATCACAATCGGTCCAGAGATTTGTCGAATCGAAAGTTGTTATAAGTTGGTATTTATATGGATAATAAACCCCTAAAAGGGCACTCACTAATTCGAATCCTAACTAGGTCGTTTATCGAGTCAAACTTCGTCCGAAAAAGTCAACAGAATTGTTATGTTTGGTTTAATGCATGATTAGCGATGTAAATGGCGTATAGCCTATTTTATCATTATTACCAACTGAAAATAAGTATAATAACTTGTATAAGCTTGTTTGATTCGACAACTTTATGCTTTGAACCGATTCGGAACCGAGAGACGCAAAAGTTTGACTTTTGCATTGACCTCAGTTCTGACCCGATTTATATAGGTTTAGACATGCCTTAAAAGTCCCATTAGGACCTAGTTGCATGTGTATAAGCCTCTGCGTTTATACCACTCGAATCCCTAATCGTTCGATGTTTCCGATAAACGCCTAAATATTGACCGTAATGCCCTTATGACCGCAGAACGAGATTTTAGAAAATGTAAAAGTGCAAAAGTCTTTAATACTGATTATTGAACATGTCTGCAAAATTTCACGTCAATCGGAAGTCTAGATTAGGAGTTATGCTTAATGACGTATTTATAAACATGTTTATTAATTAAACGGCGCCATTAGCGTAAAACCTATCTAAACTCAGTTTTGACACCAAATCTTTTACCCACTGAGGTTAAATAATATTTTAGGATTTTTAAATATTTTTAATTATTTTTAAACTGATCATAAGCTTGGATTAGCGCCTTAATTCGGTAAATACCGAATATGCCCTTTTAGGCCATAAAATGAGTTTTACAAATCCTTTTAACGCCAATCCAATTGCTACTGATTTTAAATAATAAATGGAGTGTTTTGAGCCTGTTTAATTGATCAGAAAACTCAGAATCGTATTTTAAACCGTACGTCGCTTAAAACGGCTTTATACGCGTATTACACGCATAGTTTGGGTTAAAACTATTTTGACATATAAGACTTATAACCAAATGTTATAACCTATTAAAATAAACTGTTTTACTAATGTATTCAGACCCAGTTCACAGAAACTTAATAAACCCTTTTATAATCTTTAAAATGACCAAAATGCCCCTGCGGGGCTTATAAAGAGATTAAACTCGTTTTGGGCATCATGGGTGATATCCTACTGATATCACAACTTATTTAAGGTGTGTTAACTTAGGAAACCTGTTTAGGACTCTTACGGATACCCGTTACACTTCATGCGCGTTCGGTTCGGTTTATGTAACTAGTTTACATAAATTAGCCGAAACGGGTCAAACCTTAACGGTTTTATCTCAAAATCCAGAATGTGTATCATATACCCATATTAAACAAGTCTTCAAACTTGTCGGGTCTAAATCACATTCTATCCGGTCTTCGTTTAATCGTGCGTACGAACCGTATCTCCCTCTTGAAAACTAACCGGTCTAAGTCAAGGCTTAATTAAAGACCCGTTAGGATTCTAATAGGTTATTAAAAACCTTCGTTCCAGATTTAGGAGCTCAGTAAAAGCTATCTGTACTTGCTGATTTGATACGGCTGGGATTGAATTTATATTTAAGCTCAGGTAAATACTTTTAACTTATTTTCCCTATACGGGCTTGGGGTACGGTATATAAAATACCGCTTGGTCGGGACGTTGAATCTTTGATTGAATGAATGATAATGAAAGTATTGAGACGTCTCGTTTAATATTGTTTTGTTTACTTAAAGCCTTTGGGGGGTTAATGACCGTTGTCCCGGATATCCCTGGCATCATTCTACGAATGGCCACGACCTCAGCACCCGGCGTAGGCGTACGCCGTTGGTGTCTCCTAATTATAGTGGTGTGTCGATTAATCTTTAACCCGGCTCGATCCGGGCTACTGAACGCATAAGGAACATGTAAATCCCTACAAGTATTATATATTTAAATAATTATCCCAAGTTATAAAATATTATTTGTGCCATGTGCATTCAAAACAATCATTTTCTTAAACCATTTTCAAAATGAGTCAGTTGATTGTATTTACCAGTGTAAACTGACGTATTTTCCAAAAAGGCTAAGTGCAGGTACTAATTGGAATTGGCTGGCTACTCCTAGCATCAATAAAGAGTCTCGCAAGCTTAGATGCCTAAAGTCTGTTGAACCATGTTATTTTATTTGCGATCCGCCTGTGGATCCTTTACTTCCGTTGTAATACTTTGATGTTACACTATTACGGATTGTAATATATTTATCCTTTTGCTTTCGCTGTGCATTTATATGTTGCCAACCACGTCACGTTACTCCCCAACCGGGCCCACCGGTAACACATGGAAATTTGGGGTGTGACAGGTTGGTATCAGAGCCAACATTGAGTGAATTAAACACTATCTTTTGTGTTTAATCTCAATGACACATTTGCACATTCCGTGACCTTCTGAGTCTAGACTTAACATAGGAATACTCTCAATCCTCATCTGGGAATTTTACTTCCAACTTTTATATATTGGATACGTCGCCAAGCGAAGAAACCGTAATAGGAATTCTCCACACCCAGAGCCTTATATTGCTGACCTTCGTACAGCGGCTAGGATGAAACGTGCAACCAAGGAGAAAGCATTCAGGAATTGAATGAAGAAGAAACTCCTTTGCTGAAGATCATTTCCTCAATAATCCTTATAAGGACGTATTTACCTTTTCAGTCCCTTCGAGGACAACATTATTCTTTTCAAGTACCGCTTAGGGCAACTCTGTACTTTTATTTTTTTTAATAATGGATTTTTCCAATATTCGTATCTAGTCTATTGATTTAGAAATCATAGCTTATATCATCCTATAAGCTGATCATATTATAACCATCCCTTAGAAGGGAAGTGCCTACGGGCTATAACGTATTGTCCATCTGAGACACTGACATTGTGATCTTTATGATTCCTTGTCTATGGTAGTGAGCTATGCTCAAGCCTATTAATCTATATGATCAATGTGATCATTACTAATATCATCAATATGATGATCATATTATTGACATCCTAAGTGATGAAGTGCCTACTGGCTATACTTTATAATATTGTCAATACGACAATGACAGTTGTAACTCTTAGGGTTCCTGTCTAAGGTAGTGGGCTTTGCCCAAGCCTCATAGTCAATATGATCAATATTATCATGACTACAATCATCAGTGTGATGATTATTAATTTCTAAAAACATCGTTTTGTAATGTCACTTAATCCGCCTACGGGCCATATTGTATCGTCAATTTGACAACGACAGTAGTAGTCTTTGACTCTCTGTCCAGGAAAGATAATGAACTATGTTCAAACCTAAATGCTTTGATTCTCTGAAATCATGGCTTATAAATTAAACTCGTCTACTTGACTAAGCCTTTTGTACTATTACTAACTTATAATTTAGGATTAATAGGTGAGCATCCTGAATAAGATAAATATCATTCTCTTCCAGTCAGTTTAAATATTAAAAGAGAATCTTAAAAGGTTTGACCTAGCTTGAATATTATTGTAGACCTTGCTAAGATGGTAAAACCTGGTTAAAAAAAAAAGAGATTCAGATCATTGTTAACACTTTAAAATGTGTTGACACTCCCGACAACAGTGATATGATAAAAAAATCACACTAGTCATCCCTATATTAAGATTTTTCCATATCTCTTAGCTAGTGTAAGTGATCAATAGGAATCATGACTGGTGAACGTCGAGCATGATGTACGCATCAAAACATCCATTTGGGATGTGTACCTATGGGAAAAGGTGTATATATGAAAAGATAGTTATTATTTCATAAAGTCTTGTCAAGACAATGAACTATGGAATTTTCCGATCCAAAGGAATCATCGATCATGTTCTAGATTTTTCCCTAATGACAAGGCCCCTGTGTCATCAAGAATCCTTGGGAACAAGCTCTTGTGCTATATAAAATGTCAATACGACATTGACAGTCGTGATTTATGTCCCCTGTCTAATAAATATGAAGGATTATATTCTGCTTACAAGCCAAGGATGGTTTATAATCAATTAACTTAAGGACTATCTATTGGCCTATATGGTTTATTTACACCATGGCTAATTAGTCATTAAATTCGACAATTCGCCATATACTTAAAGCAAATTATTACTTCTTGGTTTGTAGCCTCAAAGCTTCACCATGGCTGACTCCTCTGAAGCTCACAATCGCCCAGTTGATCAGAATGATGATGTAAGACTGAACATAACGAGCACCGAGTTAAAGGTTGTGTTAAATACAGCCATAAATAACGTTGTAGATCGTGTACTGAAGGATCACAAGCGAAAGGGCAATAATACCCCAATGCAAATTTGTAAAAGGGGTAAGACCGGTTTAAACTATAACCAGTCCAAGCCAAAGGAGGCTAAACCCGAATGTAAGATTTGCGGGAAGAAGAGGCACTTCAGTAAATGTATATATGAACAGATCAGGGGATGTGGTATCTGTAAAGAGAGGAATCACAAGACCCATGAATGCAAGGGATTGAAAAACAACCGACAGTCAGGTGAAAAACCCAGATGTAAGATCTGCAGGAAGCAACATGTTGGAAAATGCACAATCGACCCACGTACTAATTTATGTGGAATTTGCAAAACCAAGGGTCACAAGGCCTTGGATTGCAAGAAATTGGAAGATGCGACCTGTCATGGCTGTGGCAAAAAGGGCCATATCAGTACTAATTGCCCTACGGCTGCCAAGGGAAAAGCAATTAAGTCTGGATCTAACAAGGGTAATCAGCGAACAGAGGGAAAGCCAAGGTGCTCGACTTGCCAAAAACGCCACTTTGGAAAATGCAGGCTTGAGACCCAGTCTAAATCAGGATCACCTGCATGTGGGTTATGCAAGTCTAAAGACCACAAGACGATAGAGTGCAAGAAGATAAAGGATGCAACATGCTTCAACTGCCATGATAAGGGGCACATTAAGACCAACTGCCCTAAGTACGCTAAAAAGCCTGAGGAAGGCAAGAAGACCAATGCGAGGGTCTTCAGAATGGATGCAAGGGAAGCCGTCCAGGATGACAACGTTAGCACAGGTACCTTTCTTGTAAATGATGTATAAGCTAGAGTACTTTTTATACAGGTTCAGATAGGTCTCTTGTAGACAATTGATATTGTAAATCTTTAAATCTGCCTGCTAAAACTCTAAGCGTTAAGTATGAAGTAAAAATTTTGGTCGATAATATCTCAGAGACTACTGCAGCAATATTAAATGGATATTTAATATCCATTAGGAATTACTCTTCTCCGCTGTCCTTGTTGCGTTAATAAGAGGACTTTATATAGTAATAGGAAAGGTTTGGTTGCCTTAAAAAAAAATCAAGCCCATATTGTGAGTGTTAAGAAGCAATTAATTATCAAGACTCCGTATGAGACCACTCTCATAATTACACGTATTCGTACGAGTAATTAATATTAAACATAAAAAAATGGTGGAACTGGCCGTCCCCGGAATCGAACCTGGGTCTAGGCCGGCCGCACCCTTTCGCGCGCCTAGCCAACTGAGCTAGGTGCCTAGTTTGTGAAAATTTCCATTCTAATTAATTATAAGCACTTGTACAATAAACTTCCTTATCAATTATCAATAATAATTTCCGTTAAGTGTCCTGTTTTTTTTATATACAGGCAATAATAAATCTTCATGAACCATAAACTTAGCAAAATTTTATTATCATCCCCAAGGTATAGCTACTAAGGAGACCATAGTAACCAATTCTTATAGATCGGCAAGGAATCCTTTCGAAAATCTAAGAGCACTCTTTCTCTGCATAGAGTACGACAACATATGTTATTTTAATTATTATATTTTTTTTCTTTCTCATTCTTTTTATCGCCTGCGAATGCCAAACTATGTTTGATAAAAGTGCCATATGAGGATTGGTGTATCCTAGTGAGTCCCATAGATTACTTCCAGGCCTGATCAGTATGGAGGTTTAATGCATGGAACCCCTGAGATATCTCAATGATCATATTGTACCAAAGTCGACTAGTAGTATTCAAAGAAGATATCCAGAATAGAACTATCCAAATAAATATTCCTTGGTAACGGAATATGTGGACTCATAACATGAATGTGTCACTTATTAGACACAAGCGTTGATGAGTGAACTGGAGCCTGAGATATGGAAATCTCTGTAACCTCCTTGTACCTTGATTATCTTCACCTAAGTTTACCCTGTTTACCTCCCTAGAGGCAAGTAGAGTTAAGATTAACATCCCTCTTTGGGTTAGAGTGTTGTAAGAACTCCCTATTGATTATGGAATAACCGAAAACCTGATTAAGTAAATTATTAAGATAGGAGATTCTTTTATCCTAACTCAATATCCTTGAAATCCGGTATAATCAAGTATGAAAGACGGTTCATTTTGCTTATGCATTATCACCGCCACCCTAATTAGGTAACGATTAAGAATTTGCCATCAACTGTCCAGGATCGTCGATCTGTTCGACTAACGGCAAGGATTAGCTATTCCCTACACATTAGCTAAGCAGTGGTTGGAATAACCATCTCACCTTAAAAATAAAGTTTTTCTATAAATATGGATATGTAAGTATAAAGGCTACTCCTTGGAGACCTTGTGTAGATGAAATGTTAAATGTCTAGTGTTAGATAAAGAATTGGTAAGTCCAATTATCAAAATCTGAAAGTTGCCTGGGGGACAATAAATAAGATTATACAAATCCAAAGTCGATTGTAGGTTGCCAGTATATGGCAAGAAATCGAGGAGTTATGAAAATAGCAAACCTCCTAAATTCTTGATTTAGGAATAAGGTTCAACAATAGATATCACCCAGAAAGGGTGTGCCAAATCTGTTAAATTATCCGGCTAGTTAAGCTCTGAATATATATAGAATCATTCGAAGGAAATCGAATGTATCAAGATCAAGTAGCTTGTAAGCTAAAGCCTATTTAAGGAGCTTGGCGGAAATCGCAATACATTGCCCACTAGTGACGGAAAGAGGTGTTCCGCCAATAAGTCAAGAAGCACTATCACATAAGGATATACAGATTTATGATATGATAAGCAACCTGTGTCGATTGAGGATCGACAGGATTAGAAGCTCCAAAAAGATACATGTACTTATTATTAAGGCCAATTGGAATGCCATAGAGGCTCAAGAGTACCAGGAAAGATTAAGCCCAATATAAAGGCAGAAAATAATTCCTTTACTTTAACAAATCTCGAGGTCGAGATTTCTTTTAAGGGGGTGAGGTTGTAACACCCCGAAAATTTACGTCCTATAATGTCTTGACACGTGTCATAACCTTTGAACGTGTGAAAGAATGTTCTTGAAGGACTAAAGTTGACAAACAATGAAACTATGTAAATATAAGGGTTCAAAGTGTCAACAATGAATAAATATACTTTACGATAACCCTACATGAGGTTTATAACCTTAAACTAATGGATCATGGATCATACGAAGCGAATTGTGAAAGAAAGTGAGAGATTTCAAACTACAGGGGTTAAATGTGTCAACATGTTAAGATGTACCTCTGAGTGACCTTTTAAGCAAACCCGAAGCCTTGTAACGATTAAATATGCTCACAAGAATGTACTATAAAAATTTCACCAAGTTTCGTTACCGTATGAGAAAGTTATGATAAAATCCGTGTGTGAGGGTTAGAATCGCCAACATTGAAAATTAGGGCTTTTCGGGTGATCACAAAGTTACCCGAGGACTTCACAAAGATGGTATAAGTCTTAAAGCCCCTATATGTCAATATTAAAGCCCCTTTATGCAAGAAACCAAGTGAAAGCGATGTTTAGAAGGATCAGGGACTGAAATTGCAATTAATGAAACTTGTTGATCAGGTCACCCACACCCTCGCGTAGCGCGAGGCTTAAAGGGCTTGGCAGTCGCGCTACGCGACTGCCTTATCTGGACAGCAAACATGTGCAGGTGTCCTGCATGTTTGTTAACCGACTTTGATCGATTTTTGGCATACCTTGGGCTGCCCTAAGATGGTTTTTAGCTGGTAGGACACTTGTGGATGTTATTGTTTCCTCCTAGGCTTAGTTGTCGATGATCCATGCATGTTAGAAGTTATATATAAAGACCCACATGTTACTACATTGATCATTCATCACTTCTGAGCATTTCCAAAGCATTCTAGCAGGTCACAAGCATTCCACATCATCCATTAGTTGTGTGTAAGTATGCCTAACCTTTCCTAATTCATTTATACTTAGTTAAAAGCCTAGAAATCAAACCGTCGTAACTACGGTTTGACTTTGTGATAAATCACAATCGGTCCAGAGATTTGTCGAATCGAAAGTTGTTATAAGTTGGTATTTATATGGATAATAAACCCCTAAAAGGGCACTCACTAATTCGAATCCTAACTAGGTCGTTTATCGAGTCAAACTTCGTCCGAAAAAGTCAACAGAATTGTTATGTTTGGTTTAATGCATGATTAGCGATGTAAATGGCGTATAGCCTATTTTATCATTATTACCAACTGAAAATAAGTATAATAACTTGTATAAGCTTGTTTGATTCGACAACTTTATGCTTTGAACCGATTCGGAACCGAGAGACGCAAAAGTTTGACTTTTGCATTGACCTCAGTTCTGACCCGATTTATATAGGTTTAGACATGCCTTAAAAGTCCCATTAGGACCTAGTTGCATGTGTATAAGCCTCTGCGTTTATACCACTCGAATCCCTAATCGTTCGATGTTTCCGATAAACGCCTAAATATTGACCGTAATGCCCTTATGACCGCAGAACGAGATTTTAGAAAATGTAAAAGTGCAAAAGTCTTTAATACTGATTATTGAACATGTCTGCAAAATTTCACGTCAATCGGAAGTCTAGATTAGGAGTTATGCTTAATGACGTATTTATAAACATGTTTATTAATTAAACGGCGCCATTAGCGTAAAACCTATCTAAACTCAGTTTTGACACCAAATCTTTTACCCACTGAGGTTAAATAATATTTTAGGATTTTTAAAGATTTTTAATTATTTTTAAACTGATCATAAGCTTGGATTAGCGCCTTAATTCGGTAAATACCGAATATGCCCTTTTAGGCCATAAAATGAGTTTTACAAATCCTTTTAACGCCAATCCAATTGCTACTGATTTTAAATAATAAATGGAGTGTTTTGAGCCTGTTTAATTGATCAGAAAACTCAGAATCGTATTTTAAACCGTACGTCGCTTAAAACGGCTTTATACGCGTATTACACGCATAGTTTGGGTTAAAACTATTTTGACATATAAGACTTATAACCAAATGTTATAACCTATTAAAATAAACTGTTTTACTAATGTATTCAGACCCAGTTCACAGAAACTTAATAAACCCTTTTATAATCTTTAAAATGACCAAAATGCCCCTGCGGGGCTTATAAAGAGATTAAACTCGTTTTGGGCATCATGGGTGATATCCTACTGATATCACAACTTATTTAAGGTGTGTTAACTTAGGAAACCTGTTTAGGACTCTTACGGATACCCGTTACACTTCATGCGCGTTCGGTTCGGTTTATGTAACTAGTTTACATAAATTAGCCGAAACGGGTCAAACCTTAACGGTTTTATCTCAAAATCCAGAATGTGTATCATATACCCATATTAAACAAGTCTTCAAACTTGTCGGGTCTAAATCACGTTCTATCCGGTCTTCGTTTAATCGTGCGTACGAACCGTATCTCCCTCTTGAAAACTAACCGGTCTAAGTCAAGGCTTAATTAAAGACCCGTTAGGATTCTAATAGGTTATTAAAAACCTTCGTTCCAGATTTAGGAGCTCAGTAAAAGCTATCTGTACTTGCTGATTTGATACGGCTGGGATTGAATTTATATTTAAGCTCAGGTAAATACTTTTAACTTATTTTCCCTATACGGGCTTGGGGTACGGTATATAAAATACCGCTTGGTCGGGACGTTGAATCTTTGATTGAATGAATGATAATGAAAGTATTGAGACGTCTCGTTTAATATTGTTTTGTTTACTTAAAGCCTTTGGGGGGTTAATGACCGTTGTCCCGGATATCCCTGGCATCATTCTACGAATGGCCACGACCTCAGCACCCGGCGTAGGCGTACGCCGTTGGTGTCTCCTAATTATAGTGGTGTGTCGATTAATCTTTAACCCGGCTCGATCCGGGCTACTGAACGCATAAGGAACATGTAAATCCCTACAAGTATTATATATTTAAATAATTATCCCAAGTTATAAAATATTATTTGTGCCATGTGCATTCAAAACAATCATTTTCTTAAACCCTTTTCAAAATGAGTCAGTTGATTGTATTTACCAGTGTAAACTGACGTATTTTCCAAAAAGGCTAAGTGCAGGTACTAATTGGAATTGGCTGGCTACTCCTAGCATCAATAAAGAGTCTCGCAAGCTTAGATGCCTAAAGTCTGTTGAACCATGTTATTTTATTTGCGATCCGCCTGTGGATCCTTTACTTCCGTTGTAATACTTTGATGTTACACTATTACGGATTGTAATATATTTATCCTTTTGCTTCCGCTGTGCATTTATATATTGTGTTGTTTGACTATGATGTTGCCAACCACGTCACGTTACTCCCCTACCGGGCCCACCGGTAACACATGGAAATTTGGGGTGTGACACTATCTTTTTATTTTAGTAAAATATTTAAGAAGCCTTTAAATATTTTCGATGGATGAAAATTTATAAAACTTGAAATTTTAAAATTTTAAAAGAATTAAACTAATTTGAAATTCAACATATGTAAATAACGTTTGAAAGTCTGGAAAAAAATTCAAAGTAGTAAAGATAGTAAAGAGTAACAGATTATTTATATATTATTAATTTGAAACATAGTTGTGCAATAGGTGGTTATATATTATGCATAAACTGTTTTTTGTGCTCATATATATTATACGATGGCTTGTGTTAGTTGTACAGTGAATATGGTTTGCTGAAGAGTCAGCACAGGGATACGTGGCTTACAATCTAACACTCCAGCACTAACCCATCTCCACAATATCTCCATTACATTGCCTACCTTTCTTTCCTCTTCCTGTTTTAGAGGGAGAGATGGACGTGCTTATCAACCGCTCCACCGCCGCACCGGCGTCACCATCAGCCACCGCTGCCGGCTTCTGATTAGGATAGTTTTGTTTGAGTGAGGAGATGGAGTTAGTTACGCAATCGTCCCAGTTTTTCAGTCCGATATCGCTGCCGTAAAGCGCAATGGCGTTCACCGGAGCTCCGGTGGTTGAGCAGTAGTTGTGAGTTCTTATTTAGAAATTGAAACGGGCCACCGGCTCTTTTGTTTAGAGTTATGTTGGTTCGATGTTGTGCGCTCTTGATGTAAGCCCTAATGTTGTGGATGATATCTGATGTTGTTTTACTTGATGATGGTGATGTAAACCCTAATTTTTGAGGTGATCTGAGGCTTGGAGACTGTGGCAGTGTAGGGCGGAAGCAAGTCGTTGCCGGCGGCCGTTTCAACTTCTAAGTTCTATGAAGAAGATCATTGATTGTTTGAGGTAATCCACTACTTTTTCATTTAATTTTACGTTTTATGCTTCGTAGCATACATATTTTTCCTTGGTTCCGGGAGTGAAAACTCAACAGGAGGTCGGATGTTAAAGTGTGTGTGTTTCTTTACATAAAGTGTCATCCATATGTAAGATTAAATATATTATGGTATAATATTTAATCTAGTAGCCATTATAATCATTTACATTATATAGATCAAAATATATAATAACCTATTAAATAATTAGTTGGTAATTGTTGATGGACCATATTACCCTTATTAACTAATTAGGTTTCTTCCTGGGTGCTTATATAAGGAGAATTATGTGGAGGTTAAAGGGTTACACAGTTAGAAAAATTCACAAACCCTAATAGCACATAACATCAATCTCGCCTCCATCTCCATAATCGAATCCCCTATTCGGTTTCTTAGCCACCATCATCAGTCAGCACCCTAAGGAGGAACCAGATCACACTGACATCTATGTCGAACTCTATGTCGTCTTCTTTAACTGGATTCTCCACCGCTTGCCTGTCTAATGCAATCAAAGGTATGTTTTCATGTTTTTCCTTTATGTTCAAAACAGAACTGAATCAACATGTGGTATCAGAGCATATGTTGATTAGTCAGTTCTGTTTTCGTATCCATTAATTCTAGGATAGAAATCTGGAAAAACAGAAAGTTTTAAAGCCTTAAAAAGTTCATCAAAATCAAAACTATTTTCGAGTTTCATGAGCCGAAATCCCTGTTTTCGGAAAATATGTTTGATAAATTGACTCGAAATCATAAAGGGTTAAACTTATTATCACGAAATCCATTACAAAACCATTAAAATTCAGGTTTCGGGTTTCCAGAATTATGTTTTAATTTTTAGGGTTCATCTTATGTTCTTATGTTCTTATGAGAAATTCGAAATTTTCCTTTATGATTTGGAATGTGATTTGAATTGTTAGATGTTTCCCTAATTTTGATCTAATTTTGTCTATTAAGTTTTTTCGAAATCTGTTAAATGATAAACAGATTATGATTTCGAAATTTTGCGATAAAAATAGATCAATGTTAATAATTGGAAACTCTATCACAATTCTTAATTTTCGAATTTTTCAGTTATGTTATCACAATAAACAACTATCAACAGGAAGTTTCGAGACCATCAGATTACGACTCGAGACCATCAGTCTCGACTCGAAATCATCAGGCCATTAAACCTTCACAACTCGAGACCATAACGTGTCAACTCGAGACCATAACGTGTCAACTCAAGACAGAGGTCTCGACTCGAGACCATTAAATCTCGACTCGAGACCATAACGTGTCAACTCGAGATCATAACAGGTCATAACTCGAGACCATAACGTGTCAACTCGAGACCATAACGTGTCAACTCGAGACAGAGGTCTCGACACGAGACCATTAGATCTCGAATCGAGACCATAACGTGTCAATTCGAGATTATAACAGGTCATAACTCGAGACAAAGGTCTCGACTCGAGACAACAAGGTTGTGATTCGAAACCTCATTATTTTAAGCTGTTTAATGTGACCTAAAAAATTTTTCGGGCCTCCCGCCCCGAACCCCGGGCGGGGGCACGCTGTCCCCGCACCCCCCAGCGAACTCACCGTGGAGTTCGATCCGCGGTAACGGGTGGTTTGCTATTAAATAATTGGTTTTTGTAAATATTTAGTTAATTAATAAGGATCAAATAATGTTTTACAAAACCAAAATAGCTTAACTTGAATGAGCTTTTGATGTATCATTTCTGGCCAAAGCTGACTTGATACATCTACTTATCGTTCAAGTATTACGAAAGCTATGTTAAGTATGCATCATAAGCATGAATGTCTTAATTTCTGGCCAAAGCTGATTTAATTCATTCATAGATGGCATACTTAACGAGTGCATAACCAAAGTGATTGCCTCAATTTCTGGCCAAAGCTGATTTGTTACAACCACTTTGCACATATGCTTAAATGATTACACTTCTGGCCAAAGCTGTTTTGTCTTCGTTTAAGTAGAATTTTTTTAGCTAAGTCTATTATTTTGATGTTAGTAATAGACATATCACAACCTCTTCACTCAATGATCCTTATATTAATGATCCTTAGTTAATTTTTATGATCATTTCGTCTGCCTTATTCTTAGTACCCATCATTTTTACTCACTATAATTTTCTTCTATAAGTCTATATCTCATCCACTCTAATTTTTTTAAACCTAAAATGTTTTGCTTTATTTAAAGTTTCTATAAGATTAGCTCTCAAATTAAATCCTTGATTATCTCTTAAGACACGATAATTTTATTGATCTCTTCTGATAAAGCACTACAGAAGAAAAGTAGAGCATGAAGATTAGGATAAATCGAACATGATGTCTCTTATGATAATCAAGAATAAGTGCTGTCACTAAGGTTATTCCGGATTAAGTTTTTCCTAAGACTAATCTATAATTGTGGAATAATCACTAGAACTCCTAAGATGCATGTCTTCATTTAAATTATAAATTATAAAGCTAAGTGGTATATGTGAATACATAATAATGTACAATACCATGACCCATAAAGTTAAGGGCTTACGCATGGAAATAAGTACATTTTTCCAGTACATTACATACTAAGATTTTCACTTGTACAATTTGATGCATTATAAATCAACTATAACACTCAAAAGTACCAAAGTATAATGAGTGTGTTGATAAGCAACATATGTACAAAGAAATAAATGTTTAAAGCTGGAAAATAAGTTGTTATTCACCTTACAACCACTAATAGTTTAAAAGAGGATTGTTCTAAGGTCCATAGACAAAAATACAAGTACAAAATCCCAACTCTAAGGTTCTTCAAGGGAAAATCTCACTGCATAATTATGCCATTAGACTAGGCATAATTATGCCATTAGACTAGGCATAAGCAACGAGACTATCCATTATTCCAAAGAACAGTTGGATAAGTTAATTAGGTAGTCACTTACTAATGATATTTAAGTCTGATAATTTTAATATTCCAATTAACACATGATTAGTTGACTCTAGTTCCATACATTTCCTTACCAGAACTCGACAAATAACTAACATGAGAGTTAGTGACAAAATTAAATGCTAAGGCTATAAGAACCATAATAAGCAGTCTTTTAACAAAGCTTTTCGATACCTTACATATTCTGAAAATTAATTAGAATACAGTATCATAATTAAGCAATGTTATGAAGATTGTGAGGTTTGCATAGTCAACATAAAGTCACACTTACCTTAAACTCTCATCTTATTTGTTCTAAATATCTGGATTGAAACATTACTATGATGAAACTAGATGATACCTTACATTTTTCACAACTTTTGTCATCATGAAAATGAGAATTTGACAAAAGGAAAATGAGACTTATAAATTTCATCCATTATAACCGAAATTCATGAGAAATCATGACATGGTTAATGAGGATGATTATTCAACTAATCTCATTCTAAGTGATTTTAAATCATGACGTTACAGCCCTAAATATTACCTGGCTTAAGGAATAAGTATGGGTCCATCATAAGTTATTCATTGACATTCGTGTAACTTATTCCAAATGGAATATTCAGACATAATTCATTTATCATTTAAAAAGACTATCAACTTGTATCTAAATTTTGTCGCATATGGCCCACGGTCTTAGAAGAAATCTATTCATATATATACTTAATAAGATTTCTATTAAATATGTCCCTAAAGTTTCTTATGATATCTGGACATTAAAGAAGTCAAATAAAGTCTAACGTATATATGATAGGTTCCTACGTCACGTAGCTCATTGAAACTTCTCTTGTAGCATTCTAGAGATATTTAAGATCAGTGGGAGCATTAAGTGTCTTAATAATAACTTGCAATAGTTGCAAGAGGTGGGGGAGTGAAAATTTTACATTACCTAAATTTACACCTCTTGTACAAGACACTGCTCCATCTTGACACTGTTCTATCATAATTTGTCTCCTTAAAATCTAATGCTACTCTTACAAAAGTTTCATTGTTGCCTAATTGTGGGCACACTTAGATTTCTTACCTAAACTAACATAATCCTCAACAAGAGAAACTACAACGACTGACGTCATTAATTTATGTTTCTCTATTAGATTTTGTTGGTCGTTACATATTGATCCTAAGCATGTTGAGTTCCTTAAGATTTCTACGGTTAGTGGGAGCAGTAAAAGTCCTTATTATGACTTGCAAGGAATACAAGAGGCGGGGGGAAGAGTGTCATTAAATTTCACTCCGAATTTAACTCCGATTACACCTCTTGTACACCATACTGCACCAACTCTTAAAAACTTAGAATCCTAAAAATGATAGCAACCTAACCAAGAGCTAATCCATAAAACTGAAACTTCTAATGAACCCAATAATCAACTCAGGAGGTCATCTAGGTTTAAAAAGCCTACTAACTTTGATGATTACACAACCTCCCTAATTGAAGTTGAAATGGATTTTGGAAATGTTTAATGATCCTATCTCTTCAAATTAAGCCATTAGTGTCAATCAATCTTCTGAATAGAATAAAACTGTTTTCTAGTAAAACTGATTTTATGTGTTCGTATAACGTTTGGGATTTGATTGAATTACCTAAAAGTGTTCATAACTAAACCAAATCCTAATATAAGCGTTAAGACACTCAAAAGCATGATTGATTGTCAAAGGTTGTACTTAGGAAGAGATAAATTATTAAAGAATCTTTATTACATATCTAACAAAAGATTTCTTTGAGGATCATTATTGTTCTAGTAGCTTATAATAGTTTAAAGCTACATTAGATGAACATTATAAACAATTTTCCCTAACAAATGGCTGACACATTTACATGTTCATTAGATAATAACCTAAAGTTTCCAACTGAAGGTTAAAGAACACTTTATTTTAAGCCAATAATATCCATGTATGGGTTAATGCAAACATCATAATGTGATGAAAAGCTAATGTAATTATTTTCATCAAGAATCAAGTGGATAAATGTACCTACCTCAAGATGAGTGGGAGCAACTAAGATAAACTTGTCTATATAGATGACATTCTTTTGACAAGTATATGTTACATAAGTCAAAGCATTGTTAACACAAACTTTGATATAATATATCTCAGAGATATCTCTTACGTGATAGATATCATAACATACCGAGATAGACCCAGTGGGACATTAGTTCTGTTCCATAAGTTTAACATTAAATGGGTCCTTACGTATGTAACAGACAATATTTCTTTCCTTTAGAGGATAATAGGATAAATGAGATTATTTATTTACGCTTCATTAATTAGAAGCCTTATGTAAGTTTAAGTCTATACTCGTTTAGATATCACTCACATTGCAACACACTAGATATGTCTAGATAAATGTGAAACATCTAATGGAGTATTACAATATCTTTAAAAGAAACGAGAAGCTATAATTTGAAGAAGAAGTGAGAATTAAAACCGGTTTATTACTTTAGCTTTGAGATATTCAAAGATGACAAAATGTAATTTCGGGTATATCTTTATGTCAGCAGACAAAACCTATTTCATGGAGGAGTCATAATGCACTGATATCAACAACCTAAGTTATTACGACATAATATAGTCACTAAATGTTGTTGGAAATTTATCAGTGGACTCATAAGTTTATTAACTCCATATAATTAATGTTTTGAAGACTTAGTGTGATAAAGTCAGCTACCATGACTCCTTGAACAGTAACAGTTCAAGAGGTGCTGCATTAAGTTTCGATACGCAATTAATTATTCGTTTATGAACGAATTGAGGAAACTAAGTTTTGTATCGAATACATTCATGATATGCTTAAGGATCCTATAAATGAAGGGCTATTACCCATCAGTCTTATTAAGAGAGCTCAGAGACGGGTATTAATTGATGGCCATGTGCAACTGCATATCGTACTATGAATGACTAAGTATTAGTTAATTTTCCTCATCAGTTTGATTTTGTATATCTCTAAGAATATGTCAAGCTAGCATAATGGCATATAAGACAAATGAAGTTACAAATCAAACAAAGGGCTTATGCGTATTTTGATCATAATGATTAGGTTTTAAATTAAGGCTATAGTATGATTAATGGGGGTCCTAAGTCGCATAATGATTCAACGGCTGTATTTCTCTGCTATAGTACTTGTTTAAGGCTAAAATGAGTGTTAACTCCTGATCAGGCTTATCTAATACTCATAGTAAATGATTACTCGGCTAAGTGGGAGAATGTAAGATTAAATATATTATGGTATAATATTTAATCTAGTAGCCATTATAATCATTTACATTATATAGATCAAAATATATAATAACCTATTAAATAATTAGTTGGTAATTGTTGATGGACCATATTACCCTTATTAACTAATTAGGTTTCCTCCTGGGTGCTTATATAAGGAGAATTATGTGGAGGTTAAAGGGTTACACAGTTAGAAAAATTCACAAACCCTAATAGCACATAACATCAATCTCGCCTCCATCTCCATAATCAAATCCCCTATTCGGTTTCTTAGCCACCATCATCAGTCAGCACCCTAAGGAGGAACCAGATCACACTGACATCTATGTCGAACTCTATGTCGTCTTCTTTAACTGGATTCTCCACCGCTTGCCTGTCTAATGCAATCAAAGGTATGTTTTCATGTTTTCCTTTATGTTCAAAACAGAACTGAATCAACACCATAAAGCTTTAAGATTTTGAACTTGAGTTTCTTAATAAGTTAATATACATGCATTATTTGAACTTGACTTCATTTCGGTTTTACAAATCGTGAAAATTGTAGTTGAGCTTGATAAGTTGTTGAAAAATGGAGATCAAATATTTCTGAAATAAGCTTGAGCTTGAGAGCTTGATGTAAAAGCATGAAGAGAAACCCAATCATCATAACATCAAGGTACCAAAAAGATTATTTTTTTCATGAAAATATGATGTTCATCAAGGGTAGGGTTTCATCAAGAACTTTCTTTTAATTTTTTTTATTATTATATTTAGTCTTACTTTTCCGATGCAAATAATAACAGGGTTGAGTGTCCTGACCTGAATTGTAGATCCATTGTTCCAAAGGAAGTCTTGGAAAGATGGAAGAGCATTCTGTGCGAGTCTATGATCATGGAGTCTGATAAGTTCTACTGCCCGTTTAAAGATCGTTCTACAATGTTGGTTGATGACGGTGGGGTTGTTGTGACACAATCAGTGCCCGAATTGCAACCGACTGAAAATTTAAAAGAAAACAACTTAAAACGAATGAAGCAAAAAAGAGTTTAGGTCTACAACCTAATCCAGAACGAAAAAGCTTCAAGCAACTGTTTTTTGCTAATATTGTAGACCTAAAGATCTTTTGTGCTTCATTTGTTTTAAAAATCCTGTTTTTTTTTTTTGTTCTATTTCAATAATTTTTATAGAAATTGATCAGTTGGGTGTTTAGGCGGAGGTTTGATCCAACCGAATTCAATAAGGTTTTGAACAAGATGATCGTGTTGAACAACAGAAGCATTTTATGGAACTTGCTTGCAATTCTTGAAAATATATTATGTGTTTAAGAAAGTGTTTATTTTTAGATTTTCATATTTTAATAGGTGTCCAATTCATCTGGTGGATGAAGAATTGATGGGTTATTACCTTAAAGGGAAGGTCCAAGGGCTTGAAATCGAACTTGAAGTGATTCCGTTGGTAGAAATGTCCAAATGTGATCCATGGGAGTTGCCTGGTGAGCTTTGTTTTTTTAACAAAATTTGATGGTTTTAATGCTTGCAAAGTGTTTGCTTTAATACCTCAATGAAAAAATTCACTTCATATGTGGTTGAATTGATTCGTTTTAAAGTCTCGGTGTGTCTTTTTCTTTTATGTCAAGATTAAGAACTGAGATCATGAAACTTTTTAGAAAATAATATGTTTATGGAATTTTTTTTTTTTGTCTTTAAAGATGGGTCATGCAAAGTATATAATCGTTTACTATGTTATCATTGGCACATAATATATAATCGTTTACATCATTAGTTTGACCATGTCTTTAAAATGTATATAATCGTTTACATCGTTAGCTTGACCACGTCTAATCAGCATTATATGTCGTTCTGCGGATTAGGGACAACATAATTCTCTAAATATAATTATTGCGGATGGATATAAATTGTTTATTGTTATAATCTAAAGGTGTTATCGAAGAACTCGCGTCTGCGGTGGTTGGAGGAGTGGTGTCGTTGTTGTCGGTCAACGTGCCAGACAAAGATGCTGAAAGAAGATTCGAGTGAAATTCTGCGGCTCCGATTTTGACGAATTTGAGTACGATAGTGCCGAAAAACGGATTCTGCGGCATAAGTTTATGGCGAGACAGTTGGCAAGAACAAGGTAGTTTTTTGATCATGAGAGAGTTATCAATCCTTTTGGTGATGCTAAATATGTAGAATTATGTTGGGTTTTTTGAATATATCATGACCACTTATAATATTAATACAAATATGATGATTATCCACCTTTTTATTCTTAATATAAAAAGATTCTATATCACATTCAACTATCCTAAAGCATGGTATTAGTGCCTCTATTTTTATCGTTTGTACATTTTTTTGATAAACTCAAAAAACCTAACAGACGCCTTTTGGTATTAGTGCTTGCATGTTAGAGCCTCTGCTTTTACAGTTTGTACATTTTTTGAAAGAATATGCTAGCATAGTAGTTTTACTATGCTCCTTTCGTTTTGCCATTTCCTTTTGACATCAGACGCCTTTAGTTCTTAAAAGACAATAGAGGTGCCATAAAATTCATTGTCAACGGGGTCTTCAATAGAAATGCCGAAACAACAAATACCGTTGGCACACCACCTGTGAAATCCACCTCAGCTGCGACTCAAGCAACTCCAATTCCTAACACACCAGCTGCAACTGCAACTGAAGATGAACACGCATTCGCAAAACGACAGCTTTTCCAAACACCGGGTATGTACTTATACAGGTATGTACTTATATAACTCACTAATAAACTCACATAGTTTAGCTCATTTGACAGCACAAGGGTATGACGTTGTAATCATAGTTTACAGTGTAACGAAGCACATACCCAACGCTGACTCCTGCTATTAGCATTGGGTTAGGCATTGGACAGAAAAATGAGGTGTTCCTACTAGCATGCCGGAGGCTATGACGGCGCAGAAACGAAAGGCCTTTTAAGTGCTATAATACTCCCTTTCGGAAGCTGATCGAGTTATTGGTGGGTTGTACCAAGCCTGTTGGACTTTACAAATCATTTATGCAACTTTTTGCCCATTGGTGCCACGTTTCGATGTGACTTACAAGGCACCGCCCTTTTTCTTGGTTTTGTTTTCATTTTTCCCACACAACTCAAAACCCTAGCGAGAGATAGAGTTAGAGAGATAGGGATTTAGAAGTTTGATGGTGAAGGTGGGTTGGCCATTGCCTTCGACCGATCATTCAGCTCTGGCGAACTACCGAGATGCCATGCCGGTAGTGTGATTCAGTGGTCCTTCTTTCCGCGCCTGGGGTTCCAACGACTACACTCATAAATATAACCCATGTTCCCCTTCACTACCATTCGATCGCCATTGCATTCATTGTGTTAAATCCCCAAATTTTGTTTCAGATGCTTCTTCCCTGATATGAGGGTTTTTGGAGACCATGCTTCCTGAATTACACGGTAATTACTGCTCATGTGTTTACTTATTACTTAAATTAGCTTGAAAAGTGTGTTTGTTTGTAGGGTTTTTGATGTTAACTTTTGATATTTGTGTGTTTATGATGTTGTGATACTGTTTCTGTGTTTGTATGGAGGATATTGTTGTTGAAATTTGTGTTGTGATGTTATGTTTAGTGAAGTTGTTATGGATGATTGTATTGTTTATTTCAAATGAGGTTTTGTAGGTGATGGAATGGATGGTTACTAGGTTCATGCTTGGTTTTGAAGTTTTAGAAGCTGCAAGTGGTTAAGATTTTAGTACCCACTTAAGAGATGAACTAGGAAGTTTTGTTTAAGTTGATTGTATGCATATATTGAAAATCATGTCACTCTATTTGATTTAAGAGATGAATGTACACATATGCACTCTAGGATTTAAACTCCCAGCAGGTGCAAAATATGACAATGGAATGCACATCAAAAGGAATCTTGCTTAAGTTGGAGTGTTTTTGGGATGTAGGTTCAGCAGGTGGAGAAAACAGGAAGCCACGTCAGTTTAAGCCTGGGACTTAGGTGCTACATGAGATTAGGCGTTTGCAAAAGATGGTTGATCTGCTCATTCCTGTTGCTCTGTTCATTTGAACTGTGAGATCTCTTTACCTTGCTGGTTGTGTTGACTTTTTTGTATGACTGTTTTGCACATTGAATGGTGTTATGCTGATTATTGATCATGGGTTTACTCTAATTTTGTGGGTCAGTAGAAAGAGTTGCATTTGATTTGAAAATTAGCGTTTGAGTTGTTGTCTTAGGGGAACCATGGAGTACAACAATATCTCATGATGCCCAAAGTTAAATACCTGGGAAGTATTTTAAATGCATATGGGCCTTCCGTTATCTTCAATATTTGACACCTATCTATGGGACTAAACTTCATGAACTAATAATTGAAAAATTGAAACAATGCAGTATGCCTTGATGTATCCCTTGATTGACAAATGACAAGCATATAAAATAACTATTGGTATCTTGCATCTGGGTTAAAAAATAGAACACCCATTAAATTATAGTTGATATTTCGTTTCCTTTTATACTCCAGCGCATCTGAATGAAAAAAATATTCTAGGACAAAGCCTTTAAGAAAATTACTAATTGCTACAAATAGAAGTAAGATCATCACAGATTGGGTGGGTTGGCTAATGGGTTGTTGTCATGTGAAAAAGGTTGTATATACATAAAAAATGGCATGTAAAAAGGTTTCAAAAATAACAAAGGGAGACAACGAAGAACCAGTTCAAGTACAAGTGATAAGAAAGTGGGTATGTTTCGAAGAAATAATTTAATATATAATATACGTATCAAATAAATGAAACCTTTAAATATAATATTTTAAATTTTAGGAAAAATAGTACTTGAATAAATAATATTTAAATAATTTAATTATATAAAACAAATCCAAAATCAAATTCACATATACGCATCAAATAAAATGAAAACCTCCAAATATAATATTTTAAATTTTAGGAAAAATAGTACTTGGCTCTTGATTAATAGAATACTTAAAACTAAATTACTATATGTAAAAGTAAAAGGTATAAAATATATCATAAAATTGTAGAAATATTAATTATCTATTAAAAGAAGTTGCTTTCCCTGTATGAGGTATTAAAAGAAGGGTACTCTTCTCAAAGATATTAAATACTATAAACCATCTTAATATTCGTCATACTTTCCTGTACACACCACCTCGATCGACTTGCCAATATAAAAAACAAATCAGAGATCGCTACACCTCACTATCCTCTATTATTTCAGCTCCACCATTGTTCTTTTTTCATCCGATTCAACAAGAACATTAAGGGGGTATCCCATACATAAAACACATGAAACCGAAAAAGAAATTACACTTCAAAGATAAAGTTGAGGGGTAGCACGGGCAACCCTGCCACAATGCTAAATCTGCCCCTGGGATATAGAGTATATGAAATAACATGGAACCAAACTTTAGCACAAACTATGGCATTCTTTCGATTATATATATTTTTTGTGTACGCTGGAACTAGATGACATCATAGATGTGACACACTACGTCAAAAAGGGCTTACGGCCACACAAAAAAAATGTGACCATACGCCTTTTGCCACACTTTTTTTTTTCAACTCAAGTGTGACCAAAGGTCGAGTCATCGTAGGTATCATACGGCCATATTCACGTTTAGTGGCCGTAGCAACTTAAAAGTGTGGCTAAAGGGTACCACTATTTCTTGCTGGAAACAGACATTTTGTAAAATAAGTGTGGCTAAAGGGTAGCAACAGCCACATAAATTTATTATAAGTGTGGTCGTTTCTATTGTATAGTCACTTAAAAGTTTGTTTTAACCACACCAATTAAAAAAAATGTGACAAAAAGAGTTGTTGTAATCAAGCATTCCATTCAATTAGTGTGACTAAATGGTAGTTACAGCCACATAAACTCATTGTAAGTGTGGCTATTGTGTAATCTTTAGTCACACATAATATTTTTTACCCATGACGTTTGCTAATATTTCGTCACACCAAAATAAACTAAATGGCGATGGTGTGACTAGTGATGAAGTAAAGCTATATGAAATTTTGTAATTTTAAGTGTGGCTATTGTCTAACATTTGGCCACATGTAATACATTTTATCCATTACAATTGCTAACATTACGTCCCACCAAAATTAACAAAGTGATGACAATGTGACTAATGATTATGTAAAGCCACATGAAAATTTGTAATTTTAAGTGCGGCTATTGTCTAACTTTTGGTCACTAGTAATTTTTTTCCCATGATGTTTGGTGTCATTCCATCACACAAACAAGAAACAAAGTGACTATGGTGTGGCTAATGGTTATTTATAGTCACACGAAATTTTGTAATTTTAAGTGTGGCTATTGTATAACTTTTGGTCACACATTATTTTTTTCGATGACGTTTGGCATCATTCCATCACACAAACAAGAAACAAAGTGACTATGATGTGACTAATAATTATTTATAGTCACACGCAATTTTGTAATTCTAATTCAAAATGTGGCTATTATCTACGATTTGGTCACACATATTTTCTATGGTTTTATGTGGCCATTTTCTTGTAATTACCAATTTTATTTTCATTTTTTTGTCAAATAAAAACTACAGCAAACATGAGAAAACTGAAAACCAAATGCTATTAACAATAATAACCAAAAATCCATACATAAGTTTTCAATTTAAATACTAATTAAATACATAAACTTCTAATCAAAACCTATCTACAAAAGTTGCAAAGGAAGATGACTACACATAAACTAAAAACTATTTCTAGATTGTTTTCTTCAAGTCCATATACTCAATGCTATGGACCTGTAAGTGCTGCAAATTTGCATCTATGGGTTCGTGGCCATATTAATGTTGTTGTGGTGGGGAGTAAACCTGTAACTAATGGACAGTTCTGATGTCGTATGATCATCCAAGTGTTTTTATTCATGCTACTTGGAAACCCCGTGTTATGGTATTTCCACATCTAACAAATGTTCATCCTACTAGACTGAGATAAAGAACTTGAACACATACTAACATATATATGCTTGACCCGTCCATAGTTGGAACACTTGTATTCAACATCATCTTATTTAATAATCAGCCTGCAAGATAAACAGGTGTTTGTCAATTCAAACCCAGTATCAAATGTACCCATAATAAACTAGTTGGGCTAATGGTGGCAAGTATCATGAAAATCAAAGAACTCCATAAAAAAGAAGTAAAGTAGACAAAGAATCAAAGATAAAAGGAAAATGGCAAATAAACGGGATAAACTATCATATCCTAAGTATCAGCAGTAGCTACTTCATGCATTGCATAATTTACATATACGACACACACTCTATCTAGCCTAGTTGCACAGTAACGGACACACAAATATTCATTAACAATACAGACCTGGTCTATTGAGCTATCCAGAATGAGCAGTTCACATGTTTCCGTCTGAGGAAAGTTGAAGTTTTTCAGAGATTTATACTTCAAAAGACAATTCCAAACAGCTGCAGCGAGCTTCATAGGGATCAAATCACTTATTGTGGTCATTGTGGTGGGATCGAGAGATGTGGCGGCATGGTAACGTACGAACGGAAACTCCTGAGAAGTGTTTATACAAAATTAGATAAAGAAATAGGATTCACATAATCACATCTCTGATTTGATACTCTTAATCTTGAATTAAGTGGGGAAAAAGCGCATACCAATAATGAAGCAAAAACGGTTGCTTTACGGGTCATTTCCTCATTCCCATACAGTTCTTCCAAAGCCATTGTGTTATCAGTTATAAAACACTGGCTATAAATGGCGAAATACTCCAAGTTCACCTGCAAATTCCCGTCCATAGTAAATATTAAGGAACTATAAAATATAATTATATATACAATAACAAAGATTAAAAATGAGCTTATACCTCTTTCATAGCACATAAACGAGATTTTAAACTTTTCTCTTTTTTATGTAATAAACCAATTCTTTTGGGACAGAAGAGCTGAAGAAGACGTAGGCACTGAGAAGAGAAAGAAAACAAATGTTAAGGAATCATAATAAGATCAAATAGTAAATACCATGTTTACATGATGAGATACAAAAAGGAAACTGGAATGAAGGCCTATGATGTTTCACGTACACTCTACAAAGAGGTGTTCTTCCAGCCATGTCAAAGAGCAGCATGCGGACACTGCATTTCAATATACAAGTTACGTATTACAAATGTTAAACTTAAAAGTATATGTTGTTTGTTAAAGAGTAAGAAAAGAATGGGAAACATGGTAAAAGAATTGAGTGAAAGATTTTAAATACTTCTCTTTTGTTGGCTGGATGTAGTACACCGCATCCATAGTGGGCAATGGCTGTCTTCTTTTATTTATATCTTCCACCACTACAGAAACGAAACAGCAATCATTACTTATTATGAATTAACCACAGTCAAGAACGATGGGCAATAATAGACTTAAGGCTGGCAAACAGGTCTACTTGTGTTAAACAGGTCAGAGACGACACGATTAACACAAGAATTAAACATGAAAATGACTCGTTTAAGTTTAATTACTGGATATCTCATGTCTATAACTTTTTATAGAGTAAAGTACACGGATGGTCCCTATGGTCAACCAAAATTTTGGAAAGCTAGGGACCAAATCCACAGGGACCATCCGTGCACTTTGGAAAGCTAAGGACCAAATCCAAAATTTTGGTCAACCACAGGACCATCTGCATACTTTACTCTTTTTTATATCTTTTATGTGCCAAGAAGGAGAAATGGTGGAGCTTAGCCCCCAAAATTTAATTAATTAAAAAATCTAGAAAATTACATGGTGTACATTTTATTAAACATGTTTAATCTTGTCATAAACAGGTCAGGAATTGCCAGCTCTAATTTTATAGTGTTGTATTTGCTTTGTCTATCGATAGAGATGGTTAGGGAATAAAATTTCTAGTTCTATTTACATGAACATGATAAACAAGTAAGTTTTTTTTATAATTTGCTTTGTCCATCGATAGAGATGGTTAGGGAATTAAATTTCTGGTTCCATTTGCATGATAAACAGGTAAGTTTTTTTTTTTTTTTACAAAAAACAGATATGTTTCAGCTTTTGGGATGATTAAAGGACATAAATATTAGCGATGATGCTAAAACTAAATAAAAGGATGGGCAATGAAGTGGTGGCAAGCATTAAAAGGACTGTGAGAACGTAAAATCGTAAATAATGTATTTATAGTGAAGATGTAAGGCTATGCGGTATGGTGATGGCCCATCCTTGGAGGATGATCCGCCACGTAGATCGGGTGTGAGGATGGGGCAAAGAGGATGGAGGTAAGGAAATGGGGATGGGCCTAATATATATATATATATGAGTTGTGTGTATATGTGTGTGTGAGGGGAGTTTGTCTTGTAATGGACCGGATTGAACGTCTACACCCCGACGTTTTGGACGCCTACACCCCGACGATTTGGACGCCGCCGATGGGAGTGGGTGTGTGTGTGGGGGGGGGGGGGGGGGGGGGCGCCGGTCCTCGACTATCCAAGGCCGAAGCCCACACCGGTCATCCTAAAAAACAAGAATTCAAACTTTCCGAGACACGCCTACATGAAACTCCCTTATCTGTGATGTCTGCCATTTATGACATAACTTTGACAGTCACTTTATCCATGATCAATACCTAACCAAAAGAGTGTCAGGGACTGCAACTTTGAAGAAAAAAAATATAGGAGCAGATTTGTTACAAGATAAAAAGCCGTTGATTCAACAAGGAATGGCCATTGCATGTTCAAAGTACCAAATTAACTATAAATAAGGCATTAACTTTCAGATTAATGACATCATAACTACAAGGCTACATACCTTCCAATTTGACTTTGAATCTGGTCTTTTGGCCGACCTAAGCATTTCATACAATAATCCTGCATGCAGTAAATAATTACTCAATCATCTGTCATAGTCTTGAAATCAGATCTAAACTGTAGGTCCCTCGGAGGTTGAGGTTTAACCTATTCCTTGTTATGTCTAACACACTAGCAAGTGCGGAATCCAAGCTAGCATGCAAACCGAGATAGAACAAGCACAATGATAAACACACAAGACTCAACGATTAACACCTCTTGTATTAATACGTATGAAAGGTTCGGTTACAAGCACAATGTTTACAGATGTATTCTATAAACTCTCTCTAAGTGTGTGTGTGTTTTCTGCTCTCTAATGAAGTGTCTTCTTGAAGTGAACACAACACACGGGTATATATACCCGACACAGCTTATCTGATCGAAGGATCAGACAGAATGACCGAAAGATCATCTGTCGACCAAGAACCCATCGAAGGATCACATATCCCACGAAGGATGATATCCTTCGTGGTCTATCCTTCGAAGGTTATCTTTCGAGCTCATCGAAGGATCTAAACAATCCTTCGATGACACCTCCTTCGACACAGCCATATTACAACCATTGTCTAACTGTTAGTCCAAGTCAAACCGGAGGATGGTTGACTTGGTCAAACTTACATCAATCTTACATCAAAGACATCGTTTTGTATCAAGACTAAATACAGACAAAGTACAGACACAAGTGCACCAACAAACTCCCCCTTGGCTGTAGCTTTGTCTGGCTGTAGCTTTGTCTCGATCTTTGTGACTTCAATTCTTTGACGTCTTTTCAAGTCTTCAATGTCGGAGGATCTTTAAAGTCTTCACGTCTTGAAAGCAGAAAGTGTATCAACAAACTCCCTGTTTCATGTAGGAAGTGTGTTGACAAACTCCCCCTTAACATAAGCTCCCCCTTGAGTTATGCTCGTGAAATACTCGTTCTTTATGAATTGAGATCCTTGTGGTGTTGATGATGGTCAGCGGCAACTCGATCATCTTCATCATTTGAGTTCCTTCACGTCGTGTCTTCATTCCAAAGCTTGTCATCGACCATGTTCTCCTTGCCTTTAGAATCTGCACATGCAAGAAATCTAAACGCGTAATGAGAACAACTGCTAGGAATATCATAAGTAATCGACACACTTGTGACCATTTGTTCAAACAAACACCGTCCGACAGTTTGAAAGTTTAAAATACTTCATCCATTTCAAATTTTAACTTTCAACACTTTGCAAATTTCGACCGTTTATGAAGATTTAGTCGTTTCGGTTTTCAATCAGGTTTCAGGTAACGAAGACTCGAGATCCAACATCGTACGATCGAAAATAAGATAGAAATAAAATCTTTTTGGCTTTTATAAAGTTTATATTAAAACACACTTAAAATCTTTTTGGTATTTTTTTTTGAATATTTCAAATGTAAAGACTGAAAGCAGTAAATAAATATATACTAAGATGCAGAAACTGAAAGCATTAAATAAATATTTACAGACATTCTTTTTGCGAGTTTCGAGGGTAAGAGAATCATATCAGTGTACGGTCATGTCAAAACACTCTCTTTGTTCAATTAGTTAACATTAAGATAAGCATCCTATAACAATTATCGGTATTGTTGTCCACATATGCTCAACTTATCAGATGTAATCATGGCGAGGGGATACGTTAAGGTATGATTTATACTTACCGACCGGTGTTCATCCACATCACGACACATTCCCGTATCAAGGTATGCACGAGGGTTCATCTTACCGGTGAGTATACCGATTATCATCTGTTTGACCGTATATGATGTGAGATTCTCACTTATTTTGATTTAAAAACAAGCCCTATGTGATAGAATCACTTATTGATGAGGAACTTGGTTTTCATATGCATGAGGGCACAGGAGCAAGTCCGTGAACAGGTCAGTACTTTCGTACAGCAGAGAGACGAACTTGACACCCGGAAAGAATTTGTGATATTTTATCACTTATTTGTTTGGACATGTGATTGTTGATCACTTATTGAGGTCGTATGCAGTATGTACACGTATGTATGGTATCATGGAAGATCTAGACTTGCGTCCCCGTTATATTTCGGTAAAAGATACAACCATGATACCCAGATGATAAGCAGCATAAAGACCGAATATCTCAGAACCTCGGCAATCTCTCAAACGAAATTTCGGTACTAAGACCATATGCCAATGAATGGTTCCCACCTGGTCTTCAGTCGATTTAAGTTTATATCACCCTGCACACTTTAAAATGATTGTGAGCCTACCGATACATCTTATATAGAGCTGCTTATCGTTTTTCAGTTTAGGTTTAAAGAGGTTTAGACAGACCACCGATGTACTATCATTTTCTCTTTTGCTCGCCAGGAAACTCATTTTTGTTTTTCTATTGTTTTTGTGTTTTTGAAATTTTTCGATGTTTTTGGATTTTCAAATTTGGATTTACTCCCCCTAAAATCAATAAACTAAGACAAATTTAAAACACAAAGGTATTTACAAAAATGATTTTCCGATGTTGGTTTTACTCTTGCTTGACCTTAATGCCGTTTACCAATAATAAATAGTCAAATCTTGATTTGTCAAATGCTTTGGTAAAAAGGTCGGCACGTTGGTCATCGGTGTGGACGTAAGCAACATCGATTAGCCTTTTCTCAAAGCAATCACGTATGAAGTGATACTTAATTTCGATGTGCTTAGTCTTTGAGTGTTGCACAGGATTTTTAGTGATCTGTAATGCAGCAGAATTATCAACGTAAATAGGAGTAGTTAGGAATTCAAAACCGTAGTCTCGCATTTGTTGTTGGATCCATAGGACTTGGGAGCAACAACTTGAGGCAGCAATGTATTCAGCTTCGCATGTTGATGTAGCGACGCACGTCTGCTTCTTGCACTGCCATGTGACTAGGCGATTTCCTAAAAACTGACATCCAGCCGTTGTGGATTTGCCGTCGATTTTGCATCCGCCAAAATCAGAATCACTGAATGCGAAGGGTACCACAGACCGGTGTCAGGGTAACCCTTCAAATAACGAAAAATCCTTTTTACAGCTGCAAGATGTGAGGCCTTCGGGTTGACTTGATATCTGGCTAGCAGGCACGTTGGGTACATTATATCTGGTCTTGATGCTGTGAGGTACATAAGGGATCCGATCATCGCGCGGTAGTATGAGGGGCTAGTAGCTTCACCCTTCAAGTCTGGAGTAATTCCGTGATTTTGTGGCAATGGGGTACCGATGGGCGTTGCATCAGACATCTGGAACCGGCTCAAGATGTCACCAACATATTTAGTCTGATGAATGAATATCCCAGACTCAGTTTGTTGTACTTGTAGGCCCAAAAAGAAAGTCATTTCCCCCATAGCACTCATCTCGAATTTATCCTGCATTACACGCTCGAAATCCCTACACAAAACATCATTAGTAGAACCAAAAATAATATCATCAACGTATACCTGTACCAGTAGAAGATCTCCATCTTGTTCTTTGATGAAAAGAGTACAATCGATAAGACCTCTGCGAAATCCATTCTCCAGCAAATAATTGGATAAGGTTGCGTACCAAGCTCGCGGTGCTTGATGTAGACCATAGAGAGCTTTGTTGAGCAACCAAACCCGATCGGGATGGATAGGATCTTCAAAACCTGGAGGCTGTTCGACGTACACCTCTTCTTCCACCACACCATGTAAGAATGCACTTTTCACGTCCATCTGGTATACCTTGAAACCTTTGAATGAGGCATAAGCCAGAAAAATCCGAATTGCTTCTAGACGTGCAACAGGTGCATACACTTCGTTGTAGTCGATCCCTTCAATCTGACGAAAACCTTGAACGACTAGCCTTGCTTTGTTTCGAATAACGACTCCACGGTCATCCCTTTTGCATTTAAACACCCAACGGGTACCAATCTTCTTGTAACCAGCAGGTTTCTCTACGAGTTTCCAGACACCTAGCTTCTGGAATTGTTGCAGTTCTTCCTGCATCGCTTCAACCCAAGAGCTATCTTTCAAAGCATCTTTCCAAGTTCTTGGCTCTTCTTGTGAGACATAACACGCGAAAGACCAATCATTTTGTTGACCAGATTCTCGGATAGTTGCATACAAGCATGCATTGTTGTTATTTCGCAACATGTTTCTTGTTTGAACGCCACTCTGTACATTTCCAATGATGTTTTGTTGAGGATGGGTATTGTGAATCCTTGTTTCTGGATTATCTTGAACTGGAATATTTGTACCCAAATTGTTGAGATTGAGATCAACAATCAATTCAAGGCCCGGAATTGACGAAGAGGAAGATGCAGTAGCTTCAGCTGTTCTAGGGACATCCACTGGAGGTGTACCCTCTGAAGTACCATGTACTGCTGTCGTTGGAGCTTCTTGATCTGCATCTAGAAATTCATCATCCTCTGAAGATTCGTTCAATTCGGTAGCATCATGAAAACCCTCATTGTCGAGAGCATTATTGTTCACCGAAGATGGTTCTTGATTGACAATAATTGGATGAACCAACGGTGAATCTGTTGCATTGTCACTCTCGAAAAACATCCTTGCCGCAGCATTTTCTTCAACTGCTTCTACATTGATCGAATTGAAAAAGTCATCGTATTCAAACATCCAAGGCTGACCAGGACATTTGACTGGTAAAGTGTGCCTTTGTACTCTGACTTCAGACCATTCCTCGACCCTTTTAGTCTCTAGATTCCAGACTCTTAAGTTCGGGGTGGAATACTGATGGAGGGTGTGAAACCAAAGTGTTAACGTGCGTATTTTGTGTGAATTATTGTAGTTTAAGTGATTATGTACTTGGAATATGTTCACTACGTGTTTTATGGTTTCTCAGGTTAAACGCGTTAAATGGTGAAGTTTGGAACACATAGTATGGAACAACAACAGCAAGTCTAGAACGTAAGCTACGGTCTTAACTCGTAGCTTACGGTTGAAATATACAAGCACGTGGACTCCAAAAGAGAAAAAAAGGTGGCAGCTACATATGAGTGTATCACGTGGAATCGAGACATAGTGGACCGCAGACGGCAGGAAAGGGCACGGAGACATAGAGGCAGACGAAATTCAACCGAGATGAGCGGCTAATTTTCTAGTGGACACTTCGGGTGAATGATTCTTGTGAGACACTTTTAATTCTAGTTTCTGTTTTGTATTGAGATTTGGGTTTGTAGTCGGGTGACAGCCGACTATTTACATGATTATATTATTTGTGTGACAGACAAATCCTGAGTGACAGTCAGAGTTATAATTATGTGTTGAATCCAATTATGCTTTTGTTGATTGAATGATTCCTATGTATGCTTGTTTTAATATTTATCTGATCAATTAATATTAAGATTTTGAACTGCATAGGTAATTGGTAGATGTGACAGATTTACTATTCAATCAATAGCATCCAATAAAATCAGAACTAGGTTATTAGTAATTACAGAATCTGAGTCTCGGAGTGATCACCTTTTCTCATCATTGTTTATTACAACTCAATCTTTTTCTTAATTTTTATTCGTTAATTTAGATAATTCTTATAATCAATCACATCGATTTTCCAATTCAGTAGTAATTAATAAATACTTAACATTACACACTTTCCACAATCCTCCTCTGGTTCGATATCCGACTTACTCTAGCTACTAGTTTATTTCGGTTTTTGCATGTCCATAACGACAGACATCAAAATGGCGCCGTTGCCGGGGAGTCGTGCGCTTAGTGCTAGTTTAGTTTAGTTTAGTTTGTTTGCTTTCGTTTTACATAAAAACTCCAAAATCCAAAAAGTATTTGCCTTTTCTAGTTAGTTTGTTTTTTTTTTTTTTTTTTTTTCCTTTCACTTTTGTCTTTGTTTTCTTTTTGTTCGGTACTGCTTTTCGTTTGCTACTTGTGCAGGAAATATGAGCTCGCAATATAAAGAATATGTTACATGCACAAGGTGTGGGTACCAAGGACATTGGGCACTCATATGCCCAATGTTTGAGAGTAAGGTTGAATTAGATGAGTGGATATGGTCACAACGCATGCAAAGACAAGAAGATGAGGGTTACCAGGGTTATTCTTACCAAGATAGATATCAAGAAGAGACCGACGATATGGACTACCATCATGATCCAAATTGGGAGTACAGTGGTTATGAGATGGATGCTGGTCACCGGTACAAGCCAGATTGGTGTTGTAATGGAAAATCAGAATATTTTGAGGACTCTGGTTATGGAGGCAATGGTCATTTTAATGAATATGACTCATCAAGTCACGCCAAAGACATCCCTGATATATATCAGATTTATGAAGATGTAGTCAAGCTAGGTGAATTCATAAATGCACTATGCAATGAGCGGGTTGAAAGAGAGTCCGAGAGGTTAGGAAGCAACAATCAAGTGGACTCACAATCTCAAATATCTGAGTTAATCGCGGATTCCCAAGATGAGGTTTGTATTGAAAAACCAGATGTAGAGGCGGTGACTCCTGTACGGGAAATAGTTGATGATAATGATTCACCCGTCTGTTTAAATATGACCATTGGTGCAATTCGTTTGGCTGCAAGTGTTGAAGATGAAGAGGAGAATGTGCCTATGATCCCAGTCCAGTTGGGTGAGTTCAAGACTGAGAGGGCATTGGTGGATCATGGGGCAAGCATAAGCATATTGGCGGGTCGAGTGTTTGATGAATACGATTTTGGTGAGCTTGAAAAGGTGGACACCACGATTGTGCTTGCAGACGGGTCAAGGAAACCATCTAGGGGGATGTTGAGAGGAATTGCTGTAAGAGTAGGCGATTGTTATTACCCCGAAGATTTCCTAGTTGTGGACCACACGCCGTCCAATGTTGAAGGACAACCACCGGTTATCTTAGGCCGACCATTCTTGAAAACCGCGAAGGCTACCATTGATTGCAATACTAATACTGTGAATATGGTCTTCGGGTCACGTAAGTTTTCCTTAAACTTTATGTCTCACACTTGTGCTTATTCTAATATTGCTAATAAGTGTCATCCTCCAAGTAATGAGGATGTCCCAAAAGAGAGTGTTGCTATGATTGACAAGTCTAAAGATGAAAAGGTTGTGAAGGATAAAGTGGTCAAATCACCGTGGTGGCTCAAGATGAGAAACAAAAAGCGTTCAGTCAAGTTAGAAAAGGAGTCATCAAAGGATGCAACCGAATCCAAGAAGAGACCACTTGAGGTGAATATGGGTGAGTTCTCACAGTTGAAGGAAAAGAAGAAGCCCACAAGGAAAATTAAGGGTGAATTCTTACAGTCGATAGATTTCGATAACCCGGATCATTTGGATGCCATATGGAGTGATGGATGGCAGTGGGATACTAACCATCCACCAGCACAAGTGTTCTTTGCACGAGAGATGCCATTTGAACCACCATGAGTTTAATCAGGTACGGTCTGGCTGAAGACCTTTAAACTTAGCGCTCTCGGGAGGCAGCCCGAGGATGTAGAGTATTGTATTTGTTCTTTTGTTTTGTTTTGGTGTGTTTGTGTTTTGACAGGTTCCTACGATTCTATCTTCACGGATGACATGAATCAAGTGTGGGGATGTTTGGCAACATCCCCGATGAGATCTCAAAGAATCTATGAGGGGCGTATTTTCCGGTCTTGATCGCAGCAGCTACACCACTACAAACACTCACTTGTTTTCTGATCAGGTGCATGTGTTTATCTATTTTGTGTTTTATTTGTTTTCGTGTATTTGGTGGTGTGAAATTTTTGTGTTGGGAGTGGTTTCCTTGTGTTGAGTCGAGTTGGTTATTAGCCGTTCATGGTTTGCGGGTGGTATCTCTCGAGTTAGATTATAAATTGCACCATACATTGGGGACAATGTATCCCAAGTGTGGGGATGCGGTAACTCGAGAGAGGGTTGGTATAATTGTTGATCTTAAATGCTTGAAGGGTTGAATTCGCTGAAAATTGAAAAATTTTGAAAATTTTTGTTTCTTAAGTATGCTTGAACTATATGAAAACCTAAATTTTTCAATCGCTAAAGGGTTCCTACTGATATTAAACTAACTTAGATCCCTAGTCATGGTTGTCCCTTTAAGTTTCATGAGAGTATTTCTGACAAGTTTAGAAAATAGTTGAGAAGAGATGCCTAACTAGGGATAACATGCTTTAGGAATTACACATGCTACGTGTCGGTAACCCTTATTCCTTTTGTTCGGTGAGATATTTGAGCCTACTAGATTGTTAGTTGAATTGCAATAAATGTTCAATTGTTGAGTGTAGGCCATATGTTGCTTTGTGTTAGAACTTGTGTGGTTTGATACGTACCGAAACTGTGCTTTAGCGTATATACATAGATGATAAAGGCATTAGGATCCCTTCCATTGTTCTATTTGTTGATTGTTTATCCACCCACCTTAGTTAACCATGTTGAGCCTTTCACCCTTCGTTTGTTACACCTTGTTTGACCCGTTTGATTACCAACCATGATTGACAAGTGTATTTAGAAGTGATTTTATGAAAAAGAAAAAAAAAATAAAAAACGAAATGAAAAAAAAAAGAGAAAAGAAAGAAAAAGAAAAAATAAAAGTATTATTATGTTTGTGTTATATAAATGGGTCGAAAATAACCCATGTGTTAGTATTATTGTGAATAAGTTGTCATGGTTTGTGTTCGCCATATAAATATAAAAACCCAAAAATATATCCCTACCTTTACCATTAACCCAAACCCAAAAAGTCCTTTTGATATATGTTACGTTACTTGATACAGTGGAGGTGTGATTGCTATACAAGCTTATGATTTCAAGGTAGCATATTTGGTTCTGAGTGAATTATATACTAGCACATTACACGCTAGTCTTGATTAAGCCGAGATGAGTGATTATTGTGAGGGGCGTGTGACATGTGTGTAGTAATATAAGCATGTTAGTTTTAATTAGGCAAGTCTTAAAGTTGCTTCAAAGATATATTATCTAAGTGTCAGATTGTCAATCTCGATTGTGTCAGTCTATGGGACGGGTATGACTTGGGACCTTAACTTGCTAATTCGGTAAGGGACTTAATGGTGATTTGTTAATAAGGTGAGTAATGTTTGTAATGGTTGCTTGAGGACAATCAATGATAAGTGTGAGGATGTGATGGAGGGTGTGAAACCAAAGTGTTAACGTGCGTATTTTGTGTGAATTATTGTAGTTTAAGTGATTATGTACTTGGAATATGTTCACTACGTGTTTTATGGTTTCTCAGGTTAAACGCGTTAAATGGTGAAGTTTGGAACACATAGTATGGAACAACAACAGCAAGTCTAGAACGTAAGCTACGGTCTTAACTCGTAGCTTACGGTTGAAATATACAAGCACGTGGACTCCAAAAGAGAAAAAAAAAGGTGGCAGCTACATATGAGTGTATCACGTGGAATCGAGACATAGTGGACCGCAGACGGCAGGAAAGGGCACGGAGACATAGAGGCAGACGAAATTCAACCGAGATGAGCGGCTAATTTTCTAGTGGACACTTCGGGTGAATGATTCTTGTGAGACACTTTTAATTCTAGTTTCTGTTTTGTATTGAGATTTGGGTTTGTAGTCGGGTGACAGCCGACTATTTACATGATTATATTATTTGTGTGACAGACAAATCCTGAGTGACAGTCAGAGTTATAATTATGTGTTGAATCCAATTATGCTTTTGTTGATTGAATGATTCCTATGTATGCTTGTTTTAATATTTATCTGATCAATTAATATTAAGATTTTGAACTGCATAGGTAATTGGTAGATGTGACAGATTTACTATTCAATCAATAGCATCCAATAAAATCAGAACTAGGTTATTAGTAATTACAGAATCTGAATCTCGGAGTGATCACCTTTTCTCATCATTGTTTATTACAACTCAATCTTTTTCTTAATTTTTATTCGTTAATTTAGATAATTCTTATAATCAATCACATCGATTTTCCAATTCAGTAGTAATTAATAAATACTTAACATTACACACTTTCCACAATCCTCCTCTGGTTCGATATCCGACTTACTCTAGCTACTAGTTTATTTCGGTTTTTGCATGTCCATAACGACAGACATCAAAATGGCGCCGTTGCCGGGATATATGTTAGCGAGACATAGTGGACCGCTAAGGACTTTGGATAACCTCCTAACATCTACAAGATTCACGTGCATACTTGAAGAGGTGGTTGGGAGGCATTATGATTTTAATAAAAGACAACAAAGTCAAATAATTATCATCACAGAATCATATTTGTTTGGGTGAATTTTGATTAGATAAAATTAAAAGAAAACATCATCATCATCTTTGGACAGCAGGTCAGGGAGAAACAAAAGAAATGGGCCGACATAATGGACTGGGCTCGCAGACTTGGGGGTGTGTTCAACAATATTATCACATGACTTCTTTGACGGCGCACGTGAAGAGAGAGGGTTTTGAGGTTTTAAAACATTAGATAAGTCTACAAATCATCATCATTACGGCACATGTGGGCCGATTGGGAGGCATTAAGGACTTGGGCTCTTTTGTCAAAAAAACGAATCATCACATTTTTTTTGGGGGCCCATGTTCACGTGAGAGAGGGGCAGAAGGTTTTCGAAATCATCATCGATATATCACATCATCTGGGACGGCAACAGGGGGGATCGAACATCATCCATCATCCACGCAACACATCGACTCAGTCATGAATTCGTCATTCTTTCAAGCTTCTCAGGATTGTTCGACCGTCATGAGCGGCTAAATTTCTAGTGGACACTTCGGGTGAATGATTCTTGTTAGATACTTTTAATTCTAGTTTCTGTTTTGTATTGAGATTTGGATTTGTAGTCGAGTGACAGCCGACTATTTGCATAATTATATTATTTGTGTGACAGACAAATCCTGAGTGACAGTCAGAGTTATAATTATGTTTTGAATCCAACTATGCTTTTGTTGATTGAATGATTTCTATGTATGTTTGTTTTAATATTTATCTGATCAATTAATATTAAGATTTTGAACTGAGTAGGTAATTGGTAGATGTGACAGATTTACTATTCAATCAATAGCATCCAATAAAATCAGAACTAGGTTATTAGTAATTACAGAATCTGAATCTCGGAGTGATCACCTTTTCTCATCATTGTTTATTACAACTCAATCTTTTTCTTAATTTTTATTCGTTAATTTAGATAATTCTTATACTCAATCACATCGATTTTCCAATTCAGTAGTAATTAATAAATACTTAACATTACACACTTTCCACAATCCTCCTCTGGTTCGATATCCGACTTACTCTAGCTACTAGTTTATTTCGGTTTTTGCATGTCCATAACGACAGACATCAAAATGGCGCCGTTGCCGGGGATATATGTTACGTCCTAACATCTAACATCAATATGCTACATACCCAAGAAAGTATCCATCAATTGCTCTTGCCCCAAACTTTCCATTAGGATCGATTATTGTGCACGGAGCTCCAAACGGTTCAAGATATGACAAATCTGGTTTCCGTTTGTTAATAAGCTCAAAGCAGGTCTTGTTGTGCCTTTTGACTGTAAGGACTCGGTTCAACGTATAACATGCAGAGGACACAGCTTCAGTCCAGAATGGAATGGGCAACTGCGATTCTACCAACATTGTCCTAGCAGTCTCGATCAATGTGCGGTTTTTACGTTCAGCGACGCCATTTTGTTGAGGAGTATAAGCTGCACTAAATTCGTGAAGAATACCTTTTGAAGTGCAAAACTCCGCCATGGCATGATTTTTAAATTTAGTACCATTGTCGCTACGTATCCGCTTAACCTTCAAATTATAGAGATTCTCAATCTGAATGATCAAGTTTTTGATAATACCGAAGGTTTCACTCTTATGTGCCATGAACGCCACCCAAGAAAATCTTGAATAATCATCAGTTATCACGAGGCAATATTGATCATTCCTAATGCTTTTGTGCTTGACAGGACCGAACAAATCCATGTGCAAACGTTCAAGAGGAACAACCACCGTGTTGACTTTCTTTGTAGGGTGTCGCTTCTTCGTTTGTTTTCCTTTCTGGCACGAGACACAGACGTCTTGAAGATGGAAGTTTTTAAGAGGAACACCATTCACCAATTCATTTGACACCAAATGATTCATTTTGCGTAAGTGAATGTGACCCATTCGTCTGTGCCAAGAGATTGTGTCTTTTTCTGTGGCTTTGGAAACGAAACAAGTTGCTTGTGCAGACGTTGTGATAGCTTGGCTCATATCAAGGACATACAAATCATTTATCCTTGGAGCCGACAAGAGAATCCATTCTTTTGGAATTTTGAATCCGGGTTTCAGCACATAACATCTATTTGCATCAAAGTGTACTGAGAACTGCTTATCATAAATTTGAGAAACACTAAGAAGATTGTGATCAAGTTGTTGTACGAAGTTAATCTTATCAAAACTAACAACCCCGTTGGAAATCATTCCTTCACCCGTAATATATCCGCCTTTATCTCCAGCAAAAGCAACATAACCTCCTCTAATAGATTTGACGTCGTAGAGAAGCTTCATGTCGCCTGTCATGTGCCTGGATGCCCCACTATCAACAATCCAATGACTACTGACAGTTCCTCCTGGAACACCCTGCACATGAACTCACATAATTAGTTGGAGATGGGGACCCAAGCCATTGTGGTCTTGGGTCTTCCATTTTCATCAACAACAATAACTTCTATTCTTTGATGATTCGAAAATTGTGATGGTCCCCCTGAATTTGTGGTTATTTTAGGTTTCCACGTCTGTTGAAATTTACCAGTTTGATTGTTTGAAAGTTTAACTTCGTGATTGTTTGAAGTTTTTGAAAATTTTGAACTTTCTGGTTTAACTGGAACCGATTGTTTTTGAACCACTTCATTTTTAAGTGCTTTTTCAACCACCTTGACTTGTTGGCGTTTCTGTTTCTTTTCCCTTTCTCTTACAAGTCGGGGATCTTGTTTTACAGACACAGATCGCTTTTGGTGATTGCGTTCACGGGGATCATCTTCTTTGGCTTTTAATTTATGAAGATACGGGCAATTTCTGACAATGTGCCCAATTGTGCCACATTCAAAACATGATCTTCGTTCAACAAACCCCGAAGAATCATGTGATCGTCTTACCGATGATGAACTTTGTGATCCCGAGGTACTAGGTTTTGAACTACTTGGTTCATTCCTTTTCATCACAGTTGCTTTCTTGACAAAATCTAAGTTAGATTGATTTTCAAATTTTGCAATTTTGTCCGTTCCCTTGGATTTCACAAAGTTCACATTCTTTTTCTTCTTCTGATTTGGCTTCCTTTGACCTTGAGTCGGTGTCTTACCTGTTGGTTTGGCATGATTTTGCTGTTTTTGCACTGTTGGTAATTTCTGATTGCCAAATTGTTTTCTAACTTCAGCCTTTGGGATAGGAGGGCACTGTGTTACTGTAACACGTGATCCTGTCTTTCCCAAAAACTTACTTGTTGAATTTTCAAAGACTTTACTGATTAATGATTGATTAACATTCTTAATAGGAAAATCTTTATCAGAATAAATTTTATCATCACCAACAAGAGTGTACAGCAAATCCACACTCTCCGACTCTTTTTCAGACAAGGACTCGATTGCAACAGTCTTAGCGGGTTTTGCAGGAGGATCACACAGAATATGATTCTCAAGAGGTATGTCCTCTTCTTTTATCTCCGCATCAGACTTTGCTGAATCAGTATCATCAGATTCATCATCAGAAGAATCAGCATCCTCAATCACAACTGGAGGATCCTGATTCTGTTCAGCAGTTACAAATGTATCCGCTGACACATCTGAATCGGATGATACTTCTTTCTTGTATCCGAGCCCTGTTGCAAATTCCTCAACGTCCAAAGGAACAGATGGTTCAAAATGAGTTCTATACTCCTCATCTGGCAGTGCATCAAAGTTGTTTCTCACGGGTGGTGGACATTTCTTATAACCTATGCATGTGACATCCTTTTTCTCTTTCTGTACATCAATGATGTGATCCAACACATAGCTAGAACTCAAATAACTGTCTAACTTGAGTCGGATCGCCTCACTTTCTGTTTTAACACACGCCATTTCCTTTTGCATTACCTCAAGACGAGTTATATAAAGGTTAATGTCAGTTTGTTTTCTGGAAACCATTTTTGTCAACTCTGTTTTATCTTTCTTTAACGTTTCAATCATTGACTTAAATTCCTTTTCATGGTTTTCATAAAACATGTTGGCTTCTGTGCATTTGGAAAGATCAACGGTCAACTTTTGATTGTGGATGAATGTCACATTATATTTCTCTTGCAAAGCCTCGTGTTTGCTTTGCAATTCACACCACTTATCATTCAACGAAACATGTTTGTCTTGCAAGTCAAACAAACTAGCCTGTAAAGCATCATGTTTGCCTTGCAACTCAGACATGTTTGCATCCAAATCAGCACATTTAACATGCAATCTATCACAATTATCACAGATATCAGCAGTGGGTTCATCGACACATACCTGACTTGATGAACTGTCGACATTAGCCATAAAGGCTGAATGGAGAGAAGACGAAGAATAAGCAGCTTGATCCACCAAGATAGATCTTCTTTGAATTCCTGCTGTAGCTTCTTCCAATAGTTCATCAATATCTGCATTAACTGACGCAGTCGATGTCTCATCCACCTGATCATTGCCTGAAGTGGAGGATTCTTCATCTGAACTTCCACTGTAACCGGAGCTGTCTTCATCTTCAGAAGATTCACTACCATTGGTGGAAGATTCTCCACCACTGGCGTGTTTAAGATCCTTGACAACTTCAGCAAAACAAGCTGTTCCATCTGGAGCATCATTTCCCAACTGGATTGACCAATCACAGCCTTCATCTACTTGAACCACAAGTGCCTGGTTGGCATTTGATGGTCCTGCTTGGCTTTGGTTGTTGACAGGTACCAACGTACGAACATTGTTCCTGTTCTGGTTCTGCTGGTTGCCTTGATTTCTGAAGGGATTCTGGTTTCCATGCTGAGATGGCCTTGTACATTCCCTTTTAGAATGACCACGTTCACCACAATTGAAACACTTCACAGCCTGCTTATCAAACCCATACTTGGTGTCTTTCTTGCTCTCCAAGCTGGTTCTGCCAGTTCTCTCCATGAAATCCTTTGCTCGCCTAACAGCACTGGCAAAGGCCCACTTGATGTCCATCATCTCCATCTCCTCTTTATCAATCTGCTGATAGTCTTCTTGTGTCAGATTAATATTACCAATCTGACCTTCCACTAATCCACAGTATGCGCTCACCAAAGTGTTTAGCAGCTCCATGTGTTCCTTTGCTACTTCCACACTGACTTTAGAAAAGCTTGAGGTGTCGAGCCGTACTGTATTTGGCTTTGATTGTTGACCAGCAGATGATGTGCTTCCATAACAAGCTTGCTGTTGAGGAGGAAGTGGATTCCCATACATGTCTGTTGGTACGGTAGATAGAGGAGGAAGAGGATTCCCATACATGTCTGTTGTTCCGGGAGATCGAACAGGTAATGGATTTCCGAACATATCAGTTGGTCTGAGAGGTCGTTGGCTTTGCTGTTGCTGTTGAGGAACTGGTTCCAGCAGATTTCCATACATGTCTGTCTTTGGAGGGACCGGAACTTGGATAGCATTGCCATACATGTCAGTGCTAGTCACAAATGCTGTTTGAATTGGAGCATGCGAAGAAGGTTTTGTAGAAGTGCTAGAAGTTCCGTAATACATTTCAGGATTTTGTGGCACTGGAACTCTTTTTGCCTTGAGAGTTTCTTCCTGATTCTTGTTTTCCAGGATTTGAACAAAGTCGTTGAAGCTTGTTGTAGCTAAAGTACCATTGTACTTCATGATTTCCAAGAAAGTATTCCATTGAGGTGGCAACGCATCTGCAAACCTTTTTACAATCTCTGCAGAAGTTGTAACAACCCCAAAATTTGCTAATTCAGTCAGCAAATGATTAAATCGACTTATCAAATCACCCAACGACTCATTCTCCATACAAGTAAAAGTATCAAACTCTTTCTTCAGCAATTCTTTTCTCAATTGACGTGTCGCTTCATTTCCTACGCCCCTTGTCTTCAAAGCATCCCACAACCTTTTCGTTGTCTTGTAACTGACAAATTGATGATAAATGTCTTTACTTAACGCCTGAGTAAGGATGGCATATGCTTTCTTTTCCAAATCGTAGACCTTCTTCTGATCTTCCATTAGATCTGCAAATGTAGCAGCAGATGATGCGGCAACCTCTATTGTTTGATCGAAATCTGTGATGAACCGCAACCATAATTCTGTATTTTGACCAAGAACGTATGTATGAAATCTATCAATCCATCCTGGATATTCGTATAAGTGCATCAACTTTGGAGGCCGATTCAAACTTCCAGTTTCGCTCTCGCTTAAGAGAATGCTTTGAACACTTGGAATTTGATTTGATACAAATGCCCATTGACCGGTAGAAATTGCATTAGCTTGAGAAGATACCGGTGCGGAAGATGACGGAGTACCAAAATACATATCTGTATTTACCAGAGTATTCCACCTTGGATTCATTTTTGATCAAGAAAAATAAGAACCTGAAAATCACAAACTTGTTAAGCATAAACAGACTAAGGATCGAAAGATCAAAGCTTGTTCGAAGGATCAACAGTGTTCGAAAGATCACTGTTGAGTTTCGAACAAAGGTTTTCGAAAGACTCCCCTATCGAAGGATCCTGGTCTTTCGAAAAAGAACTGTAGATCGAAAGATGTATGCTTCGAAATGATTCCTTGGTTCGAAGGATGATGATCTATCGAACCTCCACTAATCGAAAGATGGTCTTTCGAAATGATTCCTTGGTTCGAATGATGATGATCTATCGAACCTCCACTGATCGAAAGATGAACTTTCGAAATGATTCCTTGGTTCGAATGATGATGATCTATCGAACCTCCACTGATCGAAAGATGAACTTTCGACTTCGAAGGATATCCTTCGATCGGTTCTGACACAGTTGACAAAGGATGACAGGTTGGTGAAAAAGTTGATGGGTTGGTGAAATCTTTCGGCAGAGGTATGGTCAGACCATGATTTTCTGCCAAAATCAGATTTGAAACATAAAATATAATAAACTTATCCAGAAAACCGGTCACCGGAGAAGCCGGAATTTTGGCCGGAAATTACCAAACACCTCAAAAACAAGTTTTCAAGTTACCCAACCCGTCTTTTAGCACACCCGGTAAGTTTAGAACCGTTTTAATGTCAAGAAAAGCGAGAAAATCAGTAAACACGGCTGCTAAAACAGTGAGTTTTATCCAAACACTCCAAAGTCTTGTAAAAACCCGGTTTTTAACAAGGAAAAGAGCCACGGCTCTGATACCACTTGTAGGTCCCTCGGAGGTTGAGGTTTAACCTATTCCTTGTTATGTCTAACACACTAGCAAGTGCGGAATCCAAGCTAGCATGCAAACCGAGATAGAACAAGCACAATGATAAACACACAAGACTCAACGATTAACACCTCTTGTATTAATACGTATGAAAGGTTCGGTTACAAGCACAATGTTTACAGATGTATTCTATAAACTCTCTCTAAGTGTGTGTGTATTTTCTACTCTCTAATGAAGTGTCTTCTTGAAGTGAACACAACACACGGGTATATATACCCGACACAGCTTATCTGATCGAAGGATCAGACAGAATGACCGAAAGATCATCTGTCGACCAAGAACCCATCGAAGGATCACATATCCCACGAAGGATGATATCCTTCGTGGTCTATCCTTCGAAGGTTATCTTTCGAGCTCATCGAAGGATCTAAACAATCCTTCGATGACACCTCCTTCGACACAGCCATATTACAACCATTGTCTAACGGTTAGTCCAAGTCAAACCGGAGGATGGTTGACTTGGTCAAACTTACATCAATCTTACATCAAAGACATCGTTTTGTATCAAGACTAAATACAGACAAAGTACAGACACAAGTGCACCAACATAAACAACCATATAAAAACAAATTGTTGCCTCTGATAGCAAACAAAGCTAGTGAATCTGGTCAGTATATTCAAAACCAACTAATGATAAGTGAGATATATGATATATGAATTCAATCCTTGGCAATTTCAATGTTTGTTGATTAAATTAACTAATCCAATCCAATACGAATACCTATATGTATATTATCATTAACCACATCCAGAAGTGTGACTTCAAATCAAGACTTTCATCACTAATATACAAACAATGGACGATTGAACTGCTATACAAACATGTAAACACCAAAATTGGTGCCCTAACATGCTGAAATGTACCTGAGTGCAAGCTATAGAAATTAGCCACAGCCCCTTGCAGCCAAAAAAGCACCCGTTTCTTTCTCTTTCTTGACCCCGATAATCATCTATACACTAATATTGCTGCACAAAATCCCCAATTTTATAATGATGTATCACCTCTAATCGAGTCAATTAATATAGACTGAAAGATCCAAAATCAAATGGTTATGTGTGTGTTTGTGAGAGGGTCAGGGGGCTTACCGCTATGACAATGTCTGTAAAGCTGACTTCGAAGCTTAAGATATATTACTTTTGCCCAAACCCTAGCCCCTTGTTCTCTCTACATAAAAAAATGGCCACCATTCGTCCTCTTGTAACCATCCAATCTCACAAATGAGTCAAATCCGACATGGCCAAACTACACATGAGGGAGAGAGTCAGCCAACTTCACCGGCGGTGATGGTACATTTGTCTCCGATTCGCCGGCCAAAGGTACCCAAAAATTCATAAACAACATAAAACCCTAGAAATTGGTTGGGTCAGAAGGGAAGAAAGGGTGTGGAATGTGTACGATAAGGAAGGTGGGAGTGAGTTACAGAATTTGTGAATTCTTAGGAAGAGGGAAGATTTGAGAATTTGAGGGTTTTAGGAAGAGGGAAGAATGGGCGGGGTGAATTTGGTGGGGTTTGAAAATCCAATATTTAGGAGGTAATGTGAAAACTAATAAAGTGTTTAGGATTCCTTCTCAAAAACAATTTATATAAGTTATAAGTTAGAAATACTAATTTATCATTTTTAACTTCTCAACATTCAAAAACAATTTCAATAAGCTAATCCAAATATTATAAAAACAACTTATTAACTTTTACAAGTCAATAAGTTATATGTTCTTCCAAAATAAGCTAACCCAAACACACTCTAAAGGTTTTGAAACCTAACCGAATCTTTTAAAACCTCATAGCCTTTGAATAACGGAAACAACTTATTAACTTTTACAAGTCAATAAGTTATATGTTCTTCCAAAATAAGCTAACCCAAATACACTCTAAAGGTTCTGAAACCTAATCGAATCTTTTAAAACCTCATAGCCATTGAATAAAGGAAACAACTTATTAACCGAAACCGAAAAATTAAAAAATTTAAAGACGGTTAATTAACTAAAAGAACCCGGTTATTCATTGAACTGTTTAAAGTGAATAACCGAAGAAAATGGTTATTAACCAAATCGCTTAAAGTAAAAACCGGTTAAAGGAAAATGAGAAAAAACCGGCGGTTCGGATAAACAAACCATTTATGGAAAAAATCATTTTGTGCACCTCTACGATATGGTCCATTAAGACATGTATGACCTAATATTGGTTGTCGTGTTCCATTAAGGCATAATATGATCCATTAACACATGTATGATCTATTGTTGGCCATCGTGATCCATAAGGCCCAATATGGTCCATTAAAACATGCATGGTTTATTATAGTCCATTGTGATCCATTAAGAACTATATGATCTACTATTGGTCATCGTGATCCATTAAGGGCCAATATGATCCATTAACACTTGTATGATCTACTACTAATCATTATGATCCATTAAGGCCCAATATGCTCCATTAACACTTGTATGATCTACTATAGACCATTGTGATCCATTAATACCCAATATGATCTACTAACAGTTGTATGATCTACTATTGGCCATTGTGATCCATTAAGGCCCAATATGGTCCACTAATACTTGTATGATCTACTATTGGCCATTGTGATCCATTAAGGCCCAATACGGTCCACTAAGACAAGTATGATCTACTATTATATGTAGTGATCCATTAAGGCCCAATATGGTCTATTAACACATGCGTGATCGATCTACTAGTGTCCACTATGATCCATTAAGGCCAAATATGTCAACGAAGACATGTATGATGTACTATTGTCAATTATGATCAATTAAGGTCCAATACGATCAACGAAGACATGTATGATCTATTAAGTTTCATTGTGATCCATTAAGGCCCAATGGGATCCATTAAGACATATATGATCTACTATCGCTTGTTATGAGCTGTTAAGGCCATATATGGTCCATTAAAACATATATGAGCTACTATTGTCTGTTGTGATCCATTAAGGCCCAATGTAGTCAATTAAGACATATATGAGATACTATTACCCGTTGTGATCCATTAAGGACCAATATGATCCTTTAATACATATATGATATACTATTGTGCATTGTGATCCATTAAGACATGTATGATCCACTATCATTTAGGCCTAATATAGTCCATTAAGACATGTGTGATCTACTATTGTCCATTGTGATCCATTAAGGCCCAATATGGTTCATTAACATATCTATAACCACTATTGGCCACTGTGACCCAGTAAAGCCCAATATGTTCTATTAACACATATATGATTAGGGATTAGTTCGGTACCGGTACTTGTACCGAACATACTGGTACCAAAAATGCTAATACCGGAAATCATCAAATATGGGTACAGTTACCGGTACCAAAAATGTTCGGTATGGTACTGAACAGTACTCGTACTGCAACGCTATTTGAAAGTAAAATTCGGTAAACTACTGGTACCGTATCGAACTGAAAGTACCAGTACCCAAAACAATTAACTACGAGAAATTCGTTACCATTATTAATATGCATACATTAATATATTATTTAGAAGAAAACAAATATTTTTAAAATGTATAATATTTAATAATAGTTTGAATTATTAAATATCTCGTAAGATTTTTTTTATTTTTTAATATTAAATAATGTAATTTTTTAAATAAGAATATTATTTGAGAGGAAAGTTTTGAATCGAATATTTTGGGGGGGGGGGGGGGGGGGGAAGTTTAAGTTTTAGAATGAAATATTATGGGGGGAAAGTTTAAGTTTTAGGATGAAATATTTTGGGAGGAAGTTTAAGTTTTAGAATAATATATTTTGGGGGAAAGTTTTAAGATGAAATATTTTAGGTGGAAGCTTAAGTTTTGGAATTAAATATTTTGTGGGGATTTTTTAAAGATGTAATAAGTTTAACATTTGGTCACACATTTTTTTAATGACATTTGATAACATTTCGTCACACAAAATAAACAAAATGATGATTGTGTGACGAATGTTAATGTAAAACCACATTAAATTTTGTAATTTTAAGTGTAAATATTGTCTAACCTTTGGTTACATAAAATAATATATGTGGCTATATGTATTAGATTTTAGCCACATTATTAAACAAATAATGTGGTCGTAGAACACATTTGGCCACACTTTTCCAATGTGGATGTTTTATCTTAATGTGTGGCTAAAGATTTGGAATAATTTTGTATTTAGTCACGCGAAACAAATACAATAACCGTAGATCAAATTTGGCCACATTTTTTTAGTGTGGCTAATAAATGTCACATTTTTTTCTTAAAGTGTGGCTAAAGGTTTTGAATACACATGTTATTGGTCACAGGAAAATATATAATGTGATCGTAGATAACATTTAGCCACACTTTGCCAGTGTAGCAAATATATGTCACAATTTTTTTCTTAAAGTGTGGCTAAAGGTGTCAAATACATGTTTTTTCGTCACATGAAACAAAAATATGTGGCCATAGATCACATTTGGCCACACATTTCGATTTATGGCTAATAAATGTCACATTATTTTCTAAAAATATGGCTAAAAGGTTCTGCACTGGTATAAATGGTCACATTAATAATAAAATGTGTGGCTAAAGATGTTTTAAAATGTTATGAATAACTTTTAGCCACACATTTTTACAAATGTGTGGCAGGGCGGTTTTGCCAAAAGTGTGGCCGTAGCCTTTTTTTCACGTAGTGACATTTGAAGGTTCTGGGCTCAGTTGGGCATCCAATTCGCCCAACATTTAGTCATTCATTATTACATTTGATTTCTTAACATTTTTTGTTAACATCTTACACCAGACATGCTGATTCGAGACACACAACTGAAGCAGAAAAGTGAAGAATATGTAAGGTCACCACAAAGGATGCAACATTGTGTAGAGATGAATATGCAAAGCTGCTTTAAATCTTGAATCCATTCAGCAGATGGTATTGGACCTTTGATTAGAAACTACTTTTAGACTTTTATTTTAAATTTGACAAATATTTTGATCAAAGTTTGGATAAAGTTAAGCATTCGAAAAACAATCTTGATACGGTGTGTACCTTATTTATTGATAAGAATCAAATTATCATCTTTTAAAGGTTGTAGTGTTTGGCAAATTTAGATTATTTGACAATTTTATTTAGTGTTTGTATTGTAGAGAGTGGCAGTTACATCTGGGTGTGATACGATTCATGCTGGGTGCTTCGTACCGTCGAAAGTTAGCAACCATAATAGTGTGAACAAAATACTTAGTGAATTTGTAGAGTAGTCCTCAACATATACGTAACATATACGTAAGAAACAGTCCGGACTTCAAGGTTAAGTAGACGTGCTTTAGGAGATGTTTCTAACGAGCCCCGCCCGCAACGCGTGGGTGTTTATTCTAGTTCCATTTAAAGTAAACATTAATAAATCCTTAATTTGATTATAGTATTTATGATGGAGAGTTGGGATGGATAGGTTACCAACCACTGCGGAATTAGAAAAACGCCATGTTTATGTACAAAACAAAGCATGTGTGTTATGCGATTCTGTTGATGAGACTGCAATACATTTGTTCACTGGTTGTTATATCTCGGATAGAGTATGGGAAATTGTTGGGCGTTGGTGTAAATTAGAGCCGATTTTCGCTTTTCAAGTGCAAGACTTATTGAACACATATAAGTCAGCAGCAGGGGGAAAATGGGCAAGAAGATAGCGGACGGGGTGGTGGTGGTGGTCACGAGTGGGAAATCGTTTACGTACTTATGGCTTAAAAGTAGGTCTCGTTTTAATAACCTAGGATGGAAAGATTGGTGTAAATATCCTCTTCATATGTTGCAAGGTTTATTTGTGTCGTCGGTCCACGCTTTGTGGTCCGTGTGGTGTTTGGATGAAACTGAAGTTTCAAAAAAATTAAAGGTTTGTTTTATTTATTTTTATTTTTATTTTATTTTTTGTAATTTATTACCCCCTCCCCCTCAACACTTTGGCCCCACCACCTGATAAGATACTCGATTTTTATCATTCTTCAATAAATATGAATCCAAAATACACAGTGAAAAAAGAGTAAACTGTCATTTTGTCTCTGACTTTGGTCACTTTGGTCTAAAACTCAAACATTTTGAATCTGGTTCCCTGTGGTTTCAGTTTTATTGCCATTTTGGTCCAAAAGTAAAATCAGCTCAAATTTCTCAAATAAAATCCTGGTATTTTGTCATTTTTCTCATAGGCAAAATGGTCATTATAAGTTTTATTATAACAAAATATTAATTAAAGTAATAAAATTAAATAATGTTCTTTGACCTTATAAAAGCAGAGACTTCCCCAAACATCATCTTCCCCAAACCCAGTGTTGTAAGAATCGTTAGGCGCTAGTCGGGCGGTGGGGTACCGACTAGCGATTAATCGGGATTAGTAGGGATTAATCGGAATTAATCGGATTGAGATTTTTATTTGTAATTTTTAGTTATACATATACACACACCTTTTTATATGTAGTTTTTTAAAGTAGGCATGTTTTAACCACTCATTGACCAGTTTTTTTAAGTAATTGGATGGAATTTACAAGGTTTGATCGAAATTTATCTAACGTTTGGCCAAAATTTGGCAGGAATGGGACCGCCATTGACCGCCTAGCGATTAATCGGCCATTAATCGGTGAACCTCCGATTAGTGATTAATCGGCGACTAATCGAAGACTAGTCGGGATTTTTACAACCATGCCCAAACCCAAACCCTAATCCAGCGTCTTCTTCAACTCCCATTCTTCTGCATTAATTATAGTTCTTGAATCAATCGAAAGGGCCTTATGAGTCGCAATTGATGATTTTGCAGTTTAATTCGTCAATCGAAATGCCGAGAAAACGCTGGCAATACTGGATATCTTGATTTATTGGAGGTGCACAAATAATCAGGGAGCACCTGAACATTCTTCTTTTCATTCTACGTAGCCCTACCACCGGAAACAAGTCCTACCACCGCCACCGGTGATCGACCTTTTACTCTGCCCTCACCGGCAGTCACCTAAGGAGAAAAAGCAAGTAAGAATCGATTTCATGTTTTCTCATCTCAACAATTTCCAGAAATTGAAGAGACCACCACCTGATCCAATAGTTGTACTGAGAGGTCGTAGTGCTTCTGTTATGGATGTTTGTTTTCATCCTTCACAAAATTTGGTGTTCTGAGGGTAAATATATTAATCGTCATTAAAGTGTGTTCTCATGATGCCAATCGGTATGTGATTTGATTAGGGGTTTCCTTCAGGTTTGGGTTTGGAGAAGATGATCTTTGGGGGAAATCTCTTCTTTTATATGGTCAAAGACCATTATTTAATTATATTATTTTAATTAATAATTTGTTATAATAAAACTTATAATGACCATTTTCCTTTGAGAAAAAAGGACAAAATACCAGGATTTTATTTGGAGTAAATTAAGATTTTGGCCCATGTGGTTATATCACTTTTACCCTTTTAGCAATCTTTTAACATCTGAGCCCACAATGTCTTTTTTTTTCCTAAACTTTTTGGTCCCTAACACTAACCCCATCCATTTACTTTTAGGGACCAAAAGGGGTAGAAAAAAAGACGTTGGGGGCCAAAAGGGTTAGAAAAAAAGACATTGGGAGCTCAGATGTTAAAAGATTCCTTTTTGGGCTAAAAGGGTAAAATATGATATAACCGCTGGGGTCAAAATCGTAATTTACTCTTTTATTTGAGAAATCTAGCTGATTTTACTTTTGGAACAATATGACAATAAAACTAAAATTACAGGGAATCAGATTCAAAATGTTTGAGTTTTGCATTAAAGTGAAAAAAGTAACCAAAACTCAGAGATCAAAATAGCAGTTTAATTACTCTTTAAAAAATGGTGCTCAGAATAGGAAGAATGGATGATGTTGAAAAATGAAAAAAAAACCCTCTAAATATGAGCTATTGTGGATGCACATATAAATGGTTAACTCAAAAGTCAACTCTTGAAATTGTACTTTCAAAAGTCAACTCATGTGTTGGGTTTCACGTTAGATTGATTAAATCAAACTAAGATTCTAAATCCGGACAAGTGGATGAGTGATGCTACAAGATGAGAAAGAAGGTATTTAAAATATCCATTTAAGTTTATTCTAATCGTAGTTTATACCCGTAGACTTTACAACATTAGATGGTGAAGTGTCAACAACCTTTGTGTATATTTTTGTACATATATATGACACAAATAACCCATGATTATTGTCAAACAATGAAAACATCAATGTTTGCATGGTTGCTTGTTTTCTTAATGTCCACCTCGCCGGTAGTGAAAGGAGAACATTACTCAGGAAGCTGCATAAATGATGTTCTGACTACCCTTTCGGGTGACGACCCTCCTTTCATCTTTGTAGCAAAAGCAAACAAAACAATGATCCAGGAAAACAAAAATATTGAACGGTTCGAGGCAATTTACATGCTTACAGGGGATTCCGTAAGTGTGGTTAGTAGGATTCCGTTGGTGCTTGTGAAGGAGATGGTGGTCTTTGATGATAGAGGCAAGTTGAAGATGGCAAAGGGGTATTTTCGTAATGCCGTTTACTCTAATATTACAAATGATGACGTGTATTACAAAACCCGTACTTATTACCATCATTTACTCCTGTTCAGTATTCTTCTTGATTAACATTAAAGCATATTTATTATCTTGTCGCTTTTAAGTTACATAACAATATAGTATCTATATTTTTTTTAACGGAGATTAGCAGTTGCGCTTGAACCTAGTTTTGACTCTTTCTTCCCCCTCTGCAGTTTACGTTCACCTTTTATTTCAGGGCTTAGGGTTAATTGTGTTTGGAGTTGGGGGAGGGAAACTAAAATAAAAGAGTTTCATAATGTTTAACAAAGTTAAATAACATATATTTTAAGCTAAATAATATGAATTTATTACATAAAAGGAAACTAAATTTTATAAAACACAAAATATTATATTGATACAAAAAAAAAACTAATTGAGTTATAAGCTGGCTATATGTATAAAAGATATTTGGTTTGATATGTGATATTAAGTTGCAATAAGCCATAAGGCTAGAGGGTATGGGGTTTGTCCCCAACCCCGTCGAGCTCCGGCGAAGCCGGCAACCCATCCCGTCCCCACCCTCGTCGAGCTCCGTCCACTACTAGAAAACTACATTTTTTCCTACAAAAGTTTCCTACAAATTTCCCACAACTCATTTTTTTTTACAATTTTCCTACAATTTTTTGACAAAAAAGAAAAACAAAAAAAAAAACCCAAAACGTTTCCACAAATTTCCTACAAAATTGCCACACAATAAGCATTTGTAGCAATTTCGTCACAAAATTTATAACCTTTTCGACAAAATTTCGACAAAAGTTATAAAATTTTATATTATTTGTAACTACAACAAAATAAATAATTTTAAAAATATAAAATTGTAAATTTGTTAGAAATTTGTAGCAAATTTACACCAGTTGCTACATATTTCCTACAAAAAAAGTTATTTTATTTTTTACTTATCAAATCTAGAAAAATAGGTAACTTTAAAAAATAAAATGATAAGTTTGTCGGAAATTTGTAGCAAATTGACAGTAGTTGCTACAAATTTCCTACAAAAAGGGATATTATTCAACAAATTAAGAAGAAAACATAATTTAAAAAAATAAAATATTAGAGTTTTCGGAAATTTGTAGCAAACTTACACCAGTTGCTATATATTTCCTACAAACAAAAAGTTATTTTATTTGTTACTTATCAATTTTAGAAAAATAAATAATTTTAAAAAATAAAATACATAAGTTTGTCGGCAATTTGTAGCAAATTGACAACAGTTGCTACAAATTTCCTACAAAAAGGCTATTATTCAACAAATTAAGAAGAAAACATAATTTAAAAAAAAAATATTAGAGTTGTCGGAAATTTGTAGCAAATTGACACAAGTTGCTACATATTTCCTACAAAAAAAGTTATTTTATTTGTTACTTATCAATTTTAGAAAAATAGATAATTTTAAAAAATAATATAATAAGTTTGTCGGCAATTAGTAGCAAATTGACAGCAGTTGCTACAAATTTCCTACAAAAATGCTATTATTCAACAAATTAACAATAAAACATAATTTAAAAAAAATAAAATATTAGAGTTGTCGGAATTTTGTAGTAAATTGACACAAGTTGCTATACATTTCCTACAAAAAAAAATTATTTTATTTGTTACTTATCAATTTTAGAAAAATAAATAATTTTAAAAAATAAAATAATATGTTTGTCGGCCATTTGTAGCAAATTGACAGCAGTTGCTACACATCTCCTACAAAAAGGCTATCATTCATCAAATTAAGAAGAAATCATAATTTTGAAAAAATAAAATGTTAAATTTGTCAGAAATTTTTTGTAGCAAATTGACATAAGTTGCTACATATTTCCTACGAAAAAAAGTTATGTTATTTGTTATTTATCAATTTTAGAAAAATAGATAATTTTAAAAAATAAAATTATAAATTTGTCGGAAATTTGTAGCAAATTGACACAAGTTGCTACAAATTTCCTACAAAACAGTTGTTTATAGAAAAAAAACATAGTTTGAAAATATAAAATGTTAACTTTGTCGAAAATTTGTAGCAAATGAACATCAGATGCTACTGATTTCCTACAAAAAGGTTATTTTAATTTATCGATTTCGAAAAAACATATAATTTTAAATTATAAAATGTCAAATTTGTCAGAAATTTGTGGCAATTGACCCTACGATTTTGTACTATACTATATCATACCATACTATATCATATATTATACTATATTATACTATGTTGTACCATACCAGACAATCTTATACAGTACCATATGATACAATCCTACACTACACGACACAACGCAACATGACACGACACTATACTATACGATATAATATACTATATTACATTGGGCGATACGATACGGTCCTATACTCTACAACACTACACTATAATATACTGTACGATGCTATCATATACTATACAATACTACACTATAATATATTATACCATATAGTATACGATACTATACTATACTATATTGTAAGATACGATATGATCATATACTATGCTACACTACTATATTGAACTATATTGTAATATACTATACTATAATATACTATTTTGTACGATACGATACGATACGATACGATCCTGTACTATGCAAAACTACACTACAGTATACTGTACTGTATTGCACTATATTGTACAAACATATCATGATTTTAAACCAAGTGCAGGTCCTATAACGATTCCCAACGTTACCACCCTGAATTCCTTGTGTAACGAATCGAACCGATACGGACGATTTCTTACCGCATAGCACGGGCAAGATGCATTTAATTTTATATAATTGTTCTGATAAATAGCCTTGCAAAGAAAATATCAAACCTGCTAGAGACGTATCACGTTTTCTAAGACTATGTGTAGTCATAAAGCCAATTTGGGGGCGCTATGCGACACGTGGCGAAATGCGTAAGAGAAAGGCTTTATGGGGCGTTATATCAAAATAGGGTGTAATGGAAAGGGGTTATATAACCCCTTCAATTATACATATATATATATATATATATGTGTGTGTAAGTGGGGGAAATATGTTCGAGAATATCACGCCGCGAAGTAGATCAAGCCGGGAGAATTTCACCACCGCATAGCGCCCGCCGTAGTAGTGTTGTCGGCGCTATGGCGGCGCTATGTTTGATTTGGGTGGTTTATCACGCTCCACTACGCATGGGCTAAGAACATGAGTAGTGGCGAGACATGTGAAATTTTATTTTACGTTATTTGGCGTTCACGTCATCAAGACCATTTGAGTAGGTAAAATGTTGTAGTAGTGAGGCATGTGAAATTAACGACATAGAGCGTTTAGCCAAGCCCAAAGCATATGCATCAAGTTGAAATGTTAAATTGGTCGTGGTTGTGAATTGGTGGGTAAATTTCCCCAAATATTGCATATATTGCATGAACCGAAAAAACCATGTTACATACATGAACTCGAACACAATATGCTTATTCAAAGGTTGGCAATGATAGAGTCTGTATAAACCGACTCGTGTCGTGTTCGTGTTTACCTGTTTCGGGTTCGTGTCTTATCGTGTTCGGGTCTTAACAGGTCGGGTTGATGAGAAATAAAGATGAGTAATAAAGAAGGGTTTTGGTATCATCTGTTGTATAGGGAGATTGTTGGATCAGCAGCTGTGACATTGTCTCCAGTAGCATATGTAACCAGGACACAACATGTAGCAAAGGAGATGTTGCATAACATACTCTTGATTTAGCTTTGATGATAGTTGTTGAGGCAGGTGATCGTGTGTTCGTAATTAACGTTTGTTGAAACTTAAGTTGTATTCAAATTCTATTAAGTTTGTTAGACATCTTTTATATGTACTTATGTATATAAACAGTTTACATTGTCAATGGGTGGATACTCCCTTTTTTTTATAGGAGAATGGAAATAGTCGTATGTAACTGATATATTAACCGATGATCTATGTTTATAGTTGTCTATTAAATATAATAGATAACACGTTTTGGTACAATATTGATGCGCGTTTAAGTGTCGTATATATTAGGTGTATATTTTAAGCCCTTTTTAACACTTATTTTAGCCAAGTTTTAAATTTATAAAACACGATATTTCACTAACACTAAACACACATATGGGCAAGTGCACCCATCGTGAGCGTAGTATAGCGTTGGTAAGATACCGAGGTCGTCCAAGGACACAAGAGCTTTTAGTACCGGTTTATCCTCAACGTCTAATCAAAGCAAAAAGTTTAGAAAAATGTTTTAAACTAAGAAAAGATAAAAACTAACTAAAATGCTGAAAAATAAAAATAAAATAAAAACAGATAGACAAGATGAATCACTTGGTTCCGACTCGTATCTAGTATAACCTTTGATTATTTCCGGACTTTTGCACATAATTAAGAGATTATCTTAGTTATTGTAGTAGGCCCCTCTTTTGAAGGTGACGTTACCCTCACCCCAGTAGTTTGAGTCAGCAAGGATACAATCCTAAAAGAGTGGATTATTGGAAGATAATGAATTAAGTTATTAATGGAGTATTGTGGTAGGCCCCGCTTTTGGCGGTGACGTTACCCTCGGCTAAGTAGTCTGAGTCAGCAGGGATACAGTCCTAAATAGCCGGGTTATAGTATTAATAGTAGTTAACTTATGAGGGGATCAAAGAGTTTGGACCCCCGCCATCCAATACCGTGAAGCATTGAAGGAGGTCCTACTAAATTTGACCCAGGTCCATTGCAGGACCTCTAAACGCTGAACAATGGCAAGACCTTTACCAAACCGTTCCCTTAACCCCCGACCAGGTAGCCAACATACCTCCATATAGACCGTGGAGATATGAATGGTGAAAATCCTTTATTTTATATAGACAGTAAAATAATGCCAAGACACCACGGACAAACGATAAGGAAAGATCACCTTCAACATAAGTAACTAGTTATTAAAGTCATTAATACAAAACCAAATAAAAAGTGCAAAAGATTAGAAATAAAAAGTATTATACTAGACACTTTGTCTTCACCAAGTGATGTAAGAGACTTAGGCAAACATGGCCTTGATTGTCAAGAACTCTTACGATCAATCTTGGATCCCGAGACGACTCACACACTCTACGATGGACAATGGATGATGGTGGTGGATGATGGTGTTGTGATGGTGGTGGGTGGTGGATGAAGTGTGAGAGAGGTGGTGTTCCAAGGGATGGTTTGAGCTTGAGCCAAGCACTCCTATTTATAGCCTGTACAGAAGCCTGGACACGGCCCCGTGTTCGCTGGACACGGCCCCGTGTCCACCCTTTTCTCTTTATTCATTAATACAGTTTGTCTTTATTAGCTCCACACGCCCCCGTGTCCGCTGGGCACGCCCCCGTGCTTGTCTGACATTCTCTCTCTTCATTAATTGTAATTCGCAATTACAATTAATGCGCCTGCTGTACTTTCGCCACGCCCCCGTGTTCACTGGACACGGCCCCGTGGTGGGCATTAGAAGCTTCTATAGGTTTGTCTTTTGTGCCAGGGCTGACCATTCTGGACACGGCCCCGTGCTGAGCTGGGCACGCCCCGTGTCGAGCTGGGCACGCCCCGTGTCGGGCTGGGCACAGCCCCATGCTCAGCTGGGCACAGCCCCATGCTCAGCTTTCTTCTTGTTTTTGCTTTGGGAGTTGTTGTCGAGGGGTCGGGCATGCCACGTTTCTTCCTTTTCTTTGTATTTATGCTGGTTTTGGCTGTATTTTTGTTCCTTCTGTTCGTTTAAGCTCATTTGACCCTGTAAATTTAAAGGGAAGACAAAAACACACTTTTTCCAACATTAGTACTAAAAAAGGGTTAGTTTTATGCCTTATTTGATGTAATTTATATGTTGCATTTTACACACATCAATATCTATACCTATCTATACTTTTTATTAAAATGTGTTATGCATGGTTTTCTAAAAACCACCCGTGTTTACACACGGGTCTTACTACTAGTATTATATAATAAAAGAAACCAATGGAGGGACACTTGTCATTATTCTAGACCATCCTTAACTATAGATAATTATTATTTAAAATTTAAATTATTAAATATTAATTAAATTAATATAAATCTTATCAACTCTAAATCATTGGCATAAACTTAAGTTCAAATCGTAAAGTCTTATCTAAACTAAATTGCATTGTTTCACTTAATAGTAGATAAACATTCATATTATTTATTGTTAATGTTATTATTGTTAACTATAAGAAATTATATTAAATAACTTATTAATCAAACCAAAAATTTTAAATAGTATTAACCTAATTTAAAAAATAATAAAAAATCTATTTTGATTTAGAAAGATTTTTTTAACAATAGATAAACCCGTGTAATACACAAAGTTTGTAAAGATATAACATTTTTTATTATTTGCTATATAAAATTAAATTTATTCAACCCGTACAATACACCGAGTTTTTTTTAAATATAATTTTTTTTAATTTTATATATAAAATTACATTTCTTCCACCCGTGAATACACAAGTTTTTTTTTTTTAAATATAACTTTTTTTATTGTCTGTTATATAAAATTACTTTGATTCAACCCGCATAATACACGAGATTCTTAAAGATATAATTTTTTATTATTTAATACATAAAAATATAAACACGTGTAATAAATGAGGCTTTTAAAAATGTATTATTTTTTATTTAGTATATAAAATAACATTTATTAAACCCGTGCAATACACAAGGTTCTAACATAATTTTAGCTTATAGAAACAACATGTGGTCTCTATAAAATTTAAAATTAAAAAAATGTTTTAATATACATGTCGTCCCTATTGTGTAAAATTAAAGCCTTTTAAACCCTTTTGCCCTAAAATCAGTAACCCGCGTTCATTTTCCATTCCCCCCAATTATTTCCCCCAAATTGCAGCCTCCCTCCCACATCACCTCCGATCCGCAGCCCAATTCACCTGCGTCCATCTTCGATTCATCGCAAGCGTCCCACTTCCATCCCACCCCTTTTGACCGACGACACTAATTGCAACCTCCACTACCGTTCGCAGCCACCACTACCACCACTCGCGTGTACAACCGCCGTTCGTAGTCACCACCACCATTCATTCCAAAAGGTATTTTTTCTTAAATCTTTGTCGATTTCCAGATCTTAGATCTTTATACGGTGTTTATATATATGTGTGTGTGTTAGTATGTGTATATCCTAACTTTGGTTGTGAAGCTCTACCGAATCAGGCTACGAGGGGGGAGTGTAGCAACGAATTCTGTGAGAGCGTCATTCGTTTTGGAGCAATTAATGTTCTCCGCACTGAGTTCAGTTGTAAGTAAATCTAACTCTAAACTTGCAGTTGATATTTTTTTTAAATGTGATACATAGGAACATTCGATTTGGTTGAGTTCTAGGTGTAAATTTGTGATAAGTTGTTTATTTTTTGCCTAATAGTTGTGTTAAGGTTTTGGTTTGGTCATACAAACAATAGTGAAGAATTTGTTGTTTCACCATGATTTCTTTATGGTATGGGTGTAGGGTTTGGTTATATTATTTAACCATTTGTGGGTTATTAAAGTGGGATATTACATGATAAATAATCTATCATGTGGGCTAAGATACAGGGTTCCGGCCGCCGATCAGTTGAAGGTAAATGACGATTAAGAAGGCGATGATGGAGGTTCTGGATATAGGGATGGCGGTGACTTCAGAAATGAACTCCGCTTTTTTACACTATAAGTTCAGGTAGGTTTCTTGAAGATTGATTGTTTTTTAATTCTTGAACACTATTTCTTTGTTTCATGGGATTTTAATTACTCATCGAACTTTATTATTAGTACAGTGAGAGCTAACTTTGAGCTCCTTGAAAATCTTGGAGCGAACAGGTAGTGCTTGCATGATAAAGACGTTGCTTCTAATGGTGAAACAAGGTAACTTAACCCTAGTTTGTTATGTTACTTAAAATTTATTTTATTATAAATAATAAACATTTGTTGGAATGCCACGTTTTGAAGCTGGTGTGGCTGTAACCCGGGCTTTGAAGGCTAAGGGACTGTACAAAGGGGAAGAGAAAAATGAAATAAGGCTAAGGATATGTCCTAGAAGCGATGATGTGGTTGGACCTAAGATAATACCACTGGTACGTTAACTACAATGGTATAGCTAAAAAGTAAGATTGTTTTTAGTTCTTTACTTTTGTCACACCCCCAAAATCCACCTGTGGAGTATCACCGCTTGGAGGCGTGACTGACCAGGATCAAGCCACCAATCATATTGAACAAGCATGTAAGTAATAATAAAATCCAACACAATACAATTGGTGTCCAAACAAAATATAGTTTAAGCTGCAAGCGGAAGCATAATATTAAAAACCCAAGCATAAGTTAATAATGTTAAGTTTATCATGAACACTCAATGTCCATGCTCCACAACGACTCTTCCCCATGCAAGCTCCTGCTAAACCTAGTGACCTGCAAAGCATGTAGTAACGAGTCAACAATAATGTTGAGCGAGTTCACAGTTGGGTGTTTGTTTTAAGTTGTTCCAAAAACAGTTTCCTTTAACTGGCGTCCTGCCGTGGGGGTTACCCCATAGTTGAAAACGTGTTCTGTTTAAATCCCGTTTACTCTGGCTATTCAGCCGTGGGGGTTATCCCATGTTTGGTTATCTGGCTTTTCGGCCGTGGGGGCTACCCCATGTATATACTACTAGACTCGTTACCATATCGACTGCTGACTGTAGTCATGTTTATGTGCCCTGAACTGTCAATCTCTATCATCATTGACGTGCCCAGATCCATTAGTTCACGCCCGTCCTCTGCGACACGGTGTGAGGCTTGTCAAACCTAAATAGCGCTATCTAACTAATGATCCGCTCGCCATTGGCCCGGCGATTAAGTCGATATAAAAAGGAGGGACTTCGTGATAGAGTTTTGGTCTAGTGAAAGTTAACTGTCTATGAGGACGAGGAATTATATTCCTGAACCCGTACTGTCCTACCCAAGAAAGGACGAGGAATCCATCTTCCTTAACCCATTCCCAACCCCCGAGAATCCCATGCTTTGTAGATAGTGTGAACTCACCTTAGGGTAGCTCGGCAGATAAGTGAAAGTGGATTGAGCTCCTAGTGGTCAACCACGCCCTAACATGGTTACCATACAAGTCAGGTCTAGGTTCAAGTAGTGCACGTATGTTTACACACAAGCTAACAGATTGCGAACATGTATTGATCATAACATACACGTTATACATGTCAAGCAAAACAGTTAAACACAAAATGTCCAAACTTGTGCGGTTAGAATGCATTGGACTGAATTGTAAGTCCACTAACATCTTGTGCGAGTGGATCGTTGAAACCCAAACACTACCCGTCCCAAAATAATAAAAGTAGTCCAACATGTATACGACCCAAACAACAAACATAAGTCTTGTGCGATCCGGACAACTTGAACGATCTGAAACATCTTGTGCGACGGGGAGCTGCGCTTTGAGGCCCAACAGTGTAATAGTCCAAATAGCTGTGTATGGCCCAAGCCTTGTGTGATCGGCACTATCTTGTGCGATCCACAAGGTCTTGTGCGATCATGCAAAGGCTGTGTTGTACGCTGTGTTTAATCAGTTGCACTAGTCTTGTGTGACTGCCTTGTGCGATCAGATCAGATCTCGTGTGATCTGATCTTGTGCGACCAAAGAGTCTTGTGCGATTGGTTATATGTAGCCATGATTTAGGGAATCAGTTACATGCATACAATTAATTCTCCAATCAGTTACCAAACATACATCCATTCGATCAAAACACTAACAGTTACCATGTTTGCTTTAATCGATCAAATCAAACATTTATCACTAAATTCACATGAACCCTAACTTAATCATCATACCAATCATGCATAATAATTTAACAGATTCAAGGTCTTGGCTACTAACATGCACCCTAAACTAGCAACATCCGAATACACTCTCATGGTAGCCGATTTACATACATTCAATTCTAGATCATTAGTTACATCATATGTTTTGACAACCCTATATCGATCAATAACATCATACATGTGAGCCGCCTATCATCTATTAACAACATCAATCAATCGTATCTCATCCGTAAAGCATCACGAAGGAACATATGAATCACAACATCATACAATTAATAATTAAAGCACTAACCGATTAGGAGAATCAAACAGAAAGGGTGATCCGAATCCAAGAAATCTTCGATGGAGATGAGGGGTGTTTGCCGTCGAGTTTGAGAGGAGAGAAAGAGAGTAGGGTTTGTGTGTGATATGAGATTTGCAACAAATGAGAAGTGTTGACGTCCTCATGAGGTTATGCGTGTGAAGGGAGTGGGCCGAACCCAAAGTGTGGCCCGAATGCGCTTGTGTAATCGGATTAGAGTTGTGTGGTTCGAATCACATACACTCACATAAATTCACATATTACAATATCATAACATACACTTATAACATTCATTAAACCAACATGTCAAATAGTCACATAACGTTCAAGCGTGTTACATCAAAAATGCAAAGGCTGTGTTGTACGTTGTGTTTAATCAGTTGCACTAGTCTTGTGTGACTGCCTTGTGCGATCAGATCAGATCTCGTGTGATCTGATCTTGTGCGATCAAGGAGTCTTGTGCGATTGGTTATATGTGGCCATGATTTAGGGAATCAGTTACATGCATACAATTAATTCTCCAATCAGTTACCAAACATACATCCATTCGATCAAAACACTAGCAGTTTCTATGTTTGCTTTAATCGATCAAATCAAACATTTATCACTAAATTCACATGAACCCTAACTTAATCATCATACCAATCATGCATAATAATTTAACAGATTCAAGGTCTTGGCTACTAAGATGCACCCTAAACTAGCAACATCCGAATACACTTTCATGGTAGCCGATTTACATACATTGAATTCTAGATCATTAGTTACATCATATGTTTTGACAACCCCCAAAATCCACCTGCGGAGTATCACCGCTTGGAGGCGTGACTGATCAGGATCAAGCCACCAATCATATTGAACAAGCATGTAACTAATAATAAAATCCAACACAATATAATTGGTGTCCAAACAAAATATAGTTTAAGCTGCAAGCGGAAGCATAATACTAAAAACTCAAGCATAAGTTAATAATGTTAAGTTTATCATGAACACTCAATGTCCATGCTCCACAACGACTCTTCCCCATGCAAGCTCCTGCTAAACCTAGTGACCTGCAAAGCATGTAGTAACGAGTCAACAATAATGTTGAGGGAGTTCACAGTTGGGTGTTTGTTTTAAGTTGTTCCAAAAACAGTTTCCTTTAACTGGCGTCCTACCATGGGGGTTACCCCATAGTTGAAAACGTGTTCTGTTTAAATCACGTTTACTCTGGCTATTCAGCCGTGGGGGCTACCCCATGTTTGGTTATCTGGCTTTTCGGCCGTGGGGGCTACCCCATGTATATACTACTAGACTCGTTACCATGTCGACTGCTGACTATAGTCATGTTTATGTGCCCTGAACTGTCAATGTCTATCATCATTGACGTGCCCAGATCCATTAGTTCACACCCATCCTCTGCGACACGGTGTGAGGCTTGTCAAACCTAAATAGCGCTATCTAACTAATGACCCGCTCGCCATTGGCCCGGCGATTAAGTCGATATAAAAAGGAGGGACTTCGTGATAGAGTTTTGGTCTAGTGAAAGTTAACTGTCCATGAGGACAAGGAATTATATTCCTGAACCCGTACTGTCCTACCCAAGAAAGGACGAGGAATCCATCTTCCTTAACCCATTCCCAACCCCCGGGAATCCCATGCTTTGTAGAAAGTGTGAACTCACCTTAGGTTAGCTCGGCAGATAAGTGAAAGTCAATTGAGCTCCTAGTGGTCAACCACGTCCTAACATGGTTACCATACAAGTCAGGTCTAGGTTCAAGTAGTGCACGTATGTTTACACACAAGCTAACAGATTGCGAACATGTATTGATCATAACATACACTTATAACATTCATTAAACCAACATGTCAAATAGTCACATAACGTTCAAGCGTGTTACATCAAAATACAATGAAGGGTTCTAAATTACGAGTTGTCACATTATCCCCAAGTTGAAAGAAATTTTGTCCCGAAATTTGGTACGTACTCACTGAGGAAGCTAGTTAAGTTGCATGGTTTTCCTGGGGTGTCACATCCTCCCCCCGTTGATCTGGAATTTCGTCCCGAAATTCCGTGGTAGCGTCAGCCTCAGTAGTGGTTGTACTGTTTGCGAACAGTTGGGGATACTTTTGTTTCATATGATCTTCACGTTCCCAGGTGAACTCTGGGCCAGGATGGGAGTTCCAACGAACTCGAACGAGAGGTATTCTAGTGCGCTTGAGGACCTTAACATCCCGGTCCGTGATTTCAACTGGTTCCTCGACGAATCGTAACTGCTCGTCGATAGTGAGCTCCTTCAAAGGAACTATGAGGGTCTCATCTGACGGACACTTCTTCATATTCGACACGTGGAAAACGTTGTGAACTGCACTGAGTTCTGCTGGTAAGTTCAGTTTGTAGGCCACTTTGCCTATTTTCTCGATGATTTCAAATGGTCCAACATATCGTGGGTTAAGTTTGCCTCGTTTACCAAAACGAACCACACCCTTCCAGGGTGAGACTTTGAATAGCACTCGATCCCAAACCTGGAACTCGAGTGGTTTCCTGCCCTTATCGGCGTATGCTTTCTGACGGTCGCGAGCTGCCGCCATGTGTTGTCGTATCTGAGCGATCCTTTCAGTAGTAACAACTACGAGTTCTAGGCCCGTGATCTGACTATCACCCACCTATGCCCAACAAAGAGGTGATCGGCATTTACGCCCGTATAATGCCTCAAATGGTGCGACCCGTATGCTGGTGTGGTAACTGTTATTATACGAGAATTCCACTAGTGGCAGATGTTTTTCCCAACCGTTGCCAAAATCGATAACACATGCACGAAGCATGTCTTTAAGGGTCTGGATGGTGCGTTCAGACTGCCCATCCGTTTGCGGGTGATAAGCTGTGCTCATATCTAAACGTGAGCCAAAGGACTTGTGCATTGCTTGCCACAGTTCTGAAGTAAAACGTGCATCATGATCAGAGATAATAGAGGTGGGCACCCCGTGCCTCGAAACCACTTCCTTCAAGTAAACGTCTGCTAAAGTAGAGAACTTGTCTGTTTCTTTGATAGCCAAGAAGTGTGCAGACTTTGTGAGTCGATCCACGATCACCCAAATAGTATCGTTACCACATTGAGATCTAGGCAGGCCAGTAACAAAATCCATGGAAATTTGCTCCCATTTCCATTGTGGTATCTCTGGTTGTTGGAGTAGGCCTGATGGTTTCTGATATTCCGTCTTGACTCTCGCACAAGTCATGCACTTGCTAACGTAAGTTGCTATGTGAGCTTTCATGCTAGGCCACCAATATGTAGTTTTGAGATCGTGGTACATCTTATCCGAACCAGGATGTACTGAGTAGCGAGACTTGTGTGCCTCATCCATCACAAGCTCTCGTAGGTTACCATAGTGTGGGACCCAGATGCGTCCTGTTACGTAGTAGGCACCATCTACCTTTTGTTCTAACCGTTGCCTTGAGCCACGTAGGGCTTTAGCCCTGATGTTTTCTGGTTTCAAAGCTTCTACCTGAGCTTCTCGTATCTGTGCAGGAAGACTAGACTGAATAGTGAGTTGTAAAGCTCGTACGCATTTGGGTATGGTATCCTTTAGACTAAGGGCATCGGCCACCACATTGTCTTTGCCCGGATGGTATCTGATCGAGCATTCGTAATCATTCAGTAGTTCTACCCATCGACATTGTCGCATGTTCAACTCCTTCTGTTTGAAGATATGCTCGAGACTCCTGTGATCGGTGTAAATGGCGCACTTGGTACCGTAGAGGTAATGTCTCCATATCTTAAGTGCAAAAACAACAGCTACCAGCTCTAAATCGTGTGTAGTGTAGTTCTTTTCATGAACTTTAAGTTGGCGTGAGGCGTAAGCAATAACTTTATCCCGTTGCATCAAAACACAACCAAGACCATGAATTGATGCATCGCAGTAAACTACAAAGTCGTCTGTGCCCTCTGGCAATGAAAGAATAGGTGCGCTGCAAAGTCTATCCTTTAGGTGATGAAATGTTGATTCTTGTGCATTACCCCATCGATAAGTAACGCCCTTCTACGTTAGTGAGGTGAGGGGTTGTGAAATGTTGGAAAAATCCTTAATGAACCTCCTGTAATAACCTGCCAAACCCAAGAATTGGCGAATTTCCGTTGGTGTACGAGGTACAGGCCAGTTCTTAATCGAGTCTACCTTAGATGGATCAACATGAATCCCATCCTTGTTCACTACGTGGCCTAGGAAATGGACCTCATGAAGCCAGAAGTCGCATTTCGAGAACTTTGCATAAAGCTGTTCTGTTCGAAGGAGTTCCAAAATAAGTCGTAGATGCTGCTCGTGTTCCTCCTGACTCTTAGAATAGATCAGGATGTCGTCGATGAAAACTATAACGAACTTATCTAGGTAAGGCTTGCACACCCTATTCATAAGGTAAATAAAAACCGCAGGTGCGTTTGTCAGTCCAAAAGGCATGACCAAAAACTCGTAATGTCCATATCGAGTTCTAAAGGCTGTTTTGGAGACGTCCTCTTCTCGGACTCTCAGCTGGTGATATCCCGATCTCAAATCAATCTTCGAGTAAAAGCTCGACCCTTGCAGCTGGTCGAATAGGTCATCGATGCGTGGAAGAGGATAACGATTCTTCACGGTCACCTTGTTGAGTTCACGGTAGTCGATTCACATTCAAAAGGTACCGTCTTTCTTCTTCACGAATAGCACTGGAGCTCCCCAGGGCGAAGAACTGGGGCGAATAAATCCCTTGTCCAAGAGTTCTTGTAGTTGCGTAGAGAGTTCTTCCAACTCTGATGGAGCTAAGCGATAAGGTGCACGAGCTATAGGTGCTGCTCCAGGAGCTAGCTCGATTTAAAACTCGACTTGACGATGAGGCGGAAGGCCAGGTAATTCCTCAGGGAATACCTCAGGAAATTCACGTACGATCGGGAAATCTTCTATCTTCTTCTCTTTCTTCGAGTTGTTAGCAACGAGAGCCAATATAACAGTGTGGCCCTTTCGTAAACACTTTTGGGCCTTAAGGAAAGAGATAATGCTCACTACAGCACCACTCTTGTCACCACGAATCATGAGAGGTTCACCACCTGAACGAGGAATACGGACAATCTTCTCGTTACAAAGAATCTCAGCTTGATGTTGGGATAACCAGTCTATCCCAATGACAACGTCGAAACTAACCAGAGTGATAGGAAAGAGGTCGATAGAGAAAGTGTGACCAGCAAGAACAAGATTACAACCCTTGACTATGTGGGTGACCTCTAAACTTTTACCATTAGCTAACTCTACAGTGTGCTTTGTGTTCAATAGTGTTGGGGTACGCTTAAGCATTTGACTAACTTTTAGGGACACGTAGCTAGTATCGACACCTGAATCAAATAAAACTGTAACGTAAAAGTCGTCGAGAAAGAACTTACCCATCACCACGTTGGGATCATTCCTCGCTTCACCCTGGCCAATAACGAATACACGACCCCTTGCACCATTGCCATTGTTACCCCTGTTGATCTCATTCCCCTGGTTGTTATTATTGTTGTTGTTGTTCTGGTTCCAATTCAGTTGGGGACAATCTCTCTGGAAGTGGCCTTCAGCTCCACACTGAAAGCACCCTTTGTTGATGCCTTGTTGCTGCTGCTGTTGGCGTTGATTTTGTGGGGCTTGTTGTTGCTGACGATTCTGGTTTGCGGGGTATAAAGTTCTGCAATCCTTTGCAGCGTGGCCTGGCTTGTTGCACCGATGACAGTTACTCCTGGTGCATGGCCCGCTGTGGTGTAGGTTACAGCGATTGCATTTGGGGTGATTTCCCTTGTACTCAACATGACTTTGACTACCAGATGATTGCTGACTAGGGCTCTTGTAGTCGTCAGTCCTTCTCTGCTGAGACTGAGATTGAACAGAAGTCGAACCCTTGCTTGAAGCTCCATCCCATTTCCGTTTGTTGTCACTAGGAGCATTTGAAGTGGCTGTATCACTAATACGCTTTGGTAACCTGTTCTTCTCCACCACCTGATCAGTGAGACGGTGAGCCAATTGAACAACTTGTTGGATGGTGGCGAGGTTAGCTGAAGTCACATGACTTTGAATATCTGGCACTAAGCCCTTAAGGTATAGTTCGATGCATTTAATGGGAGGATCCACCATAGTAGGACATAGAATTGCTAGCTCATTCGATCTTTTTGTATAAGCTTCAATTTCTGACCCCGTCATCTTGAGGTTGAAGAACTCTACTTCTAGTTTGTGAATATCATCACGATTGCAGTACTCTTCCTTGATCATTTCCTTAAAATTGTTCCATGGGGTGGCATTAGCAGCAACCAACCCCAACATTTGGACTTGAGCGTTCCACCACGTGAGCGCTAAACCCTCGAGAGTACTGGTAGCATACTTCACCCCGCGAGCCTCAGGGTATTCACACATTTCGAAGACTGACTTGAGCTTCTCGAACCAGTGGAGGAGACCTACGGCTCCTTCAGTGCCGCTGAAAGTAGTGGGTCGGCAGTCCATAAAAGTTTTGAAGGTGCACACAGGTGGCTGAGCATGTTGACCTGTCGTGGGTGTAAGAAGGGACAAGGTTAAGCACAAGTGTTGGTTTACGAGAGTAGGACCTAAAGATCCTAGAGTGAGTTTAGACTGCAGGGTATACCTCCTGCTTGTGCGACTGCAAGTGCCGCAGCAACTTGTTGGTTAATCAGAGCCGTCAACTGGGCTTGTGTCATGTTAACGCGTCCACTCATGATCTTCATATCAAGGGAAACATGAGTGAGAGAGGTTCGTGAAAGTGCGATGACATAAGAGAGTAAGCACACATGTGTTTTCAAACTATCATTGCTACGTTTATCTAAGCACACCATAAGCAAAGTTCTATGTTATCTAGCAAGTAGGCAATAAAACATAAACCATATCACCTAGAATGTCGAGCCTTGCACGTGGAGCGAAGCGTCGTTGTGGACCGTTGAGCACTGTACAGGTTATATTCTGGTTTTAACAAAACTTTTTCCCTTATTAAAACCAAGTTCACTATAACCAATGGCTCTGATACCAATCTGTCACACCCCCAAAATCCACCTGTAGAGTATCACCGCTTGGAGGCGTGACTGACCAGGATCAAGCCACCAATCATATTGAATAAGCATGTAAGTAATAATAAAATCCAACACAATACAGTTGGTGTCTAAACAAAATATAGTTTAAGCTGCAAACGGAAGCATAATATTAAAAACCCAAGCATAAGTTAATAATGTTAAGTTTATCATGAACACTCAATGTCCATGCTCCACAACGACACTTCCCCATGCAAGCTCCTGCTAAACCTAGTGACCTGCAAAGCATGTAGTTACCAGTCAACAATAATGTTGAGCGAGTTCACAGTTGGGTGTTTGTTTTAAGTTGTTCCAAAAACAGTTTCCTTTAACTGGCGTCCTGCCATGGGCGTTACCCCATAGTTGAAAACGTGTTATGTTTAAATCCCGTTTACTCTGGCTATTCAGCCGTGGGGGCTACCCCAAGTTTGGTTATCTGGCTTTTCGGCCTTGGGGGCTACCCCATGTATATACTACTAGACTCGTTACCATATCGACTGCTGACTGTAGTCATGTTTATGTGCCCTGAACTGTCAATATCTATCATCATTGACGTGCCCAGATCCATTAGTTCACGCCCGTCCTCTGCAACACGGTGTGAGGCTTGTCAAACCTAAATAGCGCTATCTAACTAATGACCCACTCGCCATTGGCTCGGCGATTAAGTCGATATAAAAAGGAGGGACTTCGTGATAGAGTTTTGGTCTAGTGAAAGTTAACTGTCCATGAGGATGAGGAATTATATTCCTGAACCCGTACTATCCTACCAAAGAAAGGACGAGGAATCCATCTTCCTTAACCCATTCCCAACCCCCGGGAATCCCATGCTTTGTAGAAAGTGTGAACTCACCTTTGGTTAGCTTGACAGATAAGTGAAAGTCGATTGAGCTCCTAGTGGTCAACCACGTCCTAACATGGTTACCATACAAGCCAGGTCTAGGTTCAAGTAGTGCACGTATGTTTAAACACAAGCTAACAGATTGCGAACACGTATTGATCATAACATACACGTTATACATGTCAAGCAAAACAGTTAAACACAAAATGTCCAAACTTGTTCGGTTAGAATGCATTGGACTGAATTGTAAGTCCACTAACATCTTGTGTGAGTGGATCGTTGAAACCCAAACACTACCCGGCCCAAAATAATAAAAGTAGTCCAACATGCATACGGCCCAAACAACAAACATAAGTCTTGTGCGATCCGGACAACTTGTACGATCTGAAACATCTTGTGCGACGGGGAGCTGGGCTTTGAGGCCCAACATTGTAATAGTCCAAATAGCTGTGTGTGGCCCAAGCCTTGTGCGATCATGCAAAGGCTGTGTTGTACGCTGTGTTTAATCAGTTGCACTAGTCTTGTGCGACTGCCTTGTGCCATCAGATCAGATCTCGTGTGATCTGATCTTGTGCGACCAAGGAGTCTTGTGCGATTGGTTATATGTGGCCACGATTTAGGGAATCAGTTACATGCATACAATTAATTCTCCAATCAGTTACCAAACATACATCCATTCGATCAAAACACTAACAGTTTCCATGTTTGCTTTAATCGATCAAATCAAACATTTATCACTAAATTCACATGAACCCTAACTTAATCATCATACCAATCATGCATAATAATTTAACAGATTCAAGGTCTTGGCTAGTAACATGCACCCTAAACTAGCAACATCCGAATACACTTTCATGGTAGCCGATTTACATACATTCAATTCTAGATCATTAGTTACATCATATGTTTTGACAACCCTATATTGATCAATAACATCATACATGTGAGCCGCCTATCATCTATTCACAACATCAATCAATCATATCTCATCTGTAAAGCATCACGAAGGAACATATGAATCACAACATCATACAATTAATAATTAAAGCACTAACCGATTAGGAGAATCAAACAGAAAGGGTGATCCGAATCTAAGAAATCTTCGATGGAGAGGAGGGGTGTTTGCCGTCGAGTTTGAGAGGAGAGAAAGAGAGTAGGGTTTGTGTGTGATATGAGATTTGCAACAAATGAGAAGTGTTGACCTCCTCATGAGGTTATGCGTGTGAAGGTAGTGCGCCGAACCCAAAGTGTGGCCCGAATGGGCTTGTGTAATTGGATTAGAGTTGTGTGGTTCGAATCACATACACTCACATACATTCACATATTACAATATCATAACATACACTTATAACATTCATTAAACCAACATGTCAAATAGTCACATAACATTCAAGCGTGTTACATCAAAATACAATGAAGGGTTCTAAATTACGAGTTGTCACAACTTTATTATGCAGTTAATCAATATATTTTATTTGTAATCTTAAGCCACTTTTAGTATATTGCCTTTATATCTGCATATGGCAGAATAATTTTTAAAAAATGAACTCTTGTAGTTATTGTATGCTTTTTATATTATGAAAACAAAGTAATTTTATTGTTGTAGCATTGCAGAATCATTTTTTATAATGCACTTCTTGGTACGATATTATTTGATCAATGTGATATATAAAGCTGCATGCTTCTCTTGTTTGGAAACATATAGCAAGGTTTGAATATTTAATTCACTTTAGCAGGGAATAGAACATGAATATTACTATCACGGAAGTTACCTTACTTTAAAAAAAGTTATGAAACTTATTATTATTATTATCTGTAGTTTTCTTATAATAACTTCCTACGCCAGGTTGAATTTGAATGAATAATCATCATTAAACAGTAATAAAAAATTATATTTCATTTTGGTCACTTAATTTAAAAAACAACTTTAGAACAATCGAAATTGATGCCGTCCCAGGTTACTATGTTATTTTAGATTCCTGCTGAATCCATTTTGAATTCTTATAAAGTTCTAAGTGATGTTTAGGTTAAATTGATGTGTACGAATCGACTCCAGATACGCTTTTGTTCTTTGTCCTTCTTCACAAGACGTCGCAAGGCCTAGATTTACAGTTGGTTTGGATTGGCAAAAGAGATGGAGTGGCTGACGACTTCAGCCGTGGTGACAACCATCAGCTTTCCATATTGTCTTCCGGTTATCATATAAACAAAGCTACAAGAGACGCCTTTATCGAGTTGATTGAGGTTTGTTAAGAAAACGCTTTTGATATATGATGTCTTTCTATTCTATGATACCATTTTCAAAATTAGCATCTATCTATTTATGCACATCTAAGAATAGCACGTGTGATGAATTTTTTAATATGTATGTGTGTTTGTATTTTGTTATAAGGGATTTTTACGTTGTTAGTTAGATTTTTGTAGGGTTGTGTTGATCGACCTGTTCGGGTTGATATGTGATGATTACGGTTTTATAATTTTCAGCCTCAAAAAGTTCAGGCGGAATTAGAAATTGTTAGGCCCTGAAGTGTGAGACTGACGCATCAAATTAATGCAACAAGCTATGGTTACGAGCTGGGCTTTACCGGGTTAGTTTATATTAGGTTGTGGACCTTTATAGGTCACTTGGGCCAAGCTATAGGCCATGTGGGCCAAGCAGGCCCAAGGGGAGCCCATGTAGGGAAGTGGGCTTGAGTTAGTATAAAAACAAGTTTCTAACTTGTTTTTAGGTTGGAACTTTGGAACCTCCTAGTTACAGAAATTCTAGAGAAACAGAGAGTGGGAGGCGATTTGATTTGTGAGCACTTGTACTAGACGGTTTTGCTAGTTCATAGTAATAGAATCGTGTGCAAGTGTTTAAAGGTGATTCGTTGTGTTCTTCGTATTCGGTTTGTTCTTGTTTGTTTTCGTTTTGATTCTTGAATCACCTATTGATTGGATTCCGCACAATCAATAGGTTGTTTGATATCATTGAAAGATCCGGTTTACGGGACTTACAAGTGGTATCAGAGCTTTTAGAACCTATTTCTAGGCTCGGTTTGATATCAAAGATTCAAGTTTTTCGTTATTTTTGGGGTTGGTGTTCATCGCGTTCTTCGAGGTATTCAAAGTGTTCTTCGGTTTTGTTTAAAAATTTTATCATATTTGCTTCTTGATGCGTTTGAAATTTTGTTAAAAGGGATTGCATCCAATTTTAAAAGATTTGAAAAAATCTTTATTTTTGAAAAGGCTAAAAAGATTTTGGATAATCTCAAATTTTTCGGAAAATTGGTCAACTTGTTTGTTTTAAGATTCAGGATTTTGATCAGGCTCATTACGTTTGACTCCATCTCACGGTTTCACTGCTCCTGTTTCTCCGGAGTCGCAATCACCATTTGCATCCGTGTCGCAACCAATTCAAACTGGTCTCGGCTCACATTAACTTCCAATCCAGTCGCAACCTTCATTTGGTCTCGAGTCATCTCCACCGTTCCGACTCGTCCAACTCGCAACCACGGTTCCAAGTCGCAATCAACACATCATCATCTGAGTCGCAATCTCTTAATCATCATCATCTGTGTCGCAAACGTTCACTTTCACAACGTTTCCGAGTTGCAGGTTTCGTATTTGCTGGTTTCGAGTTATCCGGTTTCGTGTCGCAATAGCTTTTCAGTCGCAACCATCTCTATTGAGGTTTCGGGTCGGGATTACGAGTCACCAATCTTCTCACTTTAAGTCGCATTCATCTCCGAAGTTACATCATCATCACCGGTCTCGAGTAGCAACCTCAATCACCTTTGTGTCGACTCGCAACCATCATCAGTTTCGGCTCATCCTGCTTTGGTTTCGACTCGCAACCATCCACGGTTCCGACTCGCAACCGAGATCTCGAGTCATCTTGTTTTGGTTTCGAGTCACCAAGTATACCAGTCGCAACCATTGTTTCGACAACGGTTCCAAGTCCGCGACGTTTTCGAAACACAATCACCGTCTCAAATCACTCATTCACCTCTCACCGGCGACGACCTGCAACTTCATCATCTTGTTCAACTCCGGTCACCCCCTCCGACCTTATCTTCTCCGGCAACATACACTACAACATCACCGGTCATCTTCTCGTCTGTTTTTCTTCTCCGGTGACTCCCGACGATCTCCGGTTACCATCGTACAACATCGATTAGTCGCCTGAGACTTATAATTAGAGTTACGGTTGTGGGGTTTACGAAGAAGAAGATAAGAACGTGTTTTGTCGTTATGTTTTAATAATAATAATTATATTAAAATCATTTGGTAATCATTACTAAATAATTGATTTTTGTAATAATAATAATAATAATAATAATAGTTTTGTTATATTATTTAATTAATTAATTAAAAAAAAAGTTTATTTATTAAAAAAAAAGGGATGTTTGTTTGTGAAAAGTTTGACAGGTTTTGAGGTGCGGTTCAGAAAGCGGGTTCATTCAACTGCTGAGTGTTTGAGTTAGCGATTGCACGGGTTCTCATTTGATTTGTGTTTTGAGGAGAAGAACAAAAGTATTAACCATCCGCTGAAATTATGGCATTTGTGTTTCACAAACCCGCGGCTCAAGAAATTACTCGTGAAGAGACACTTTCTGTCTTTTGCACTCCTGAATGTAGAGAAAGGGTTGAGGCATATCATTTACACAACGCTGAGCTAATACAAGATTATCAAGACATAAAAATAAAAATTTTACTTTATCAAAGAATGAAAAGCTTTATAAAGATAAACTTGAAGCTCAGCGAAAAGACATCATCAAACTTAAGGATGATGTAAGTGTAAAAACAGCCCATTTCTTAGAGGCACAGGAGAAGGTATGCATTTTAACTAAGGAACTGGAAGATATTAGAGACAGATATCAAATTAATGAACTTAATATCAAGAAATTTGATTCTTCCAGCAAACTAGTTAAAAACCTGTGCGATCAACAGCTTGCGTACAAAGAAAATAAAGGGCGTGGTTTGGGTTTTAATAAGGCTCCTCCTCCTTATAATGACAATTATACTTATTTACCTATGACTGAGGAGGAGATGATAAATGAAAGTCAAATGACTTATGGTCCCAAAAACAATAAGTCATCATTTAATGGCAAACCAGTTGAGAAACAGAAGTCTGCTCCAATAAATTTTGTTTCCAAAGGCTCAATTGATCCTAACGTTTCATCTTCATGTGCAGATGATAGTTCTGAAGTAAAGTGTGGAGATGTTCATGGGAGTGAACCAGTCGTTATTTCAAATATTTCTGAACCTTATCTTGAACCTTATTCTGAACCAACTGAATCTGACCTTGCTTTTAGTCGTTCTTTGTTTGCGTCATTTTCTGCTTATGTTTCGTCTTTTGAGCCTGATGTTTTGGGCAAAACTGATAATGTTTGTGTTGAACCTTTGAACAATAAGTCTGGTGATGAATCTTCTTCAGTTAATGATTGTGATTGTGATGTTTCTAACTCTTCAGTTGATGATTGTGTTACAGGCGAGGTCCCTCAGGATACATTAAGTGAAACCACTGAAACTTCTTCTCAAGAAAATCAAGAATGTCCTGATTCATCTTCTGAATCGGTCTCAGTGGACGTCCCTAATGTTGAATCTAGTGGGACCCCATTGGAAACCGTGGATGAAAGCAAACCTAAATCGGATTCACATGATACATGTGTTGACGAAACATGTGTTGATGAAATTTCAACTTGTTCTAAAATTAAAACTGAATCTGAATCTATTAAAGAAGAAAAAGGAGTTGAAATAAATGAACAGTCACCGAAAAATGTTTCTGAAAATAAAGATAAACCTGAAACACCGGTTTTTCAAAATGATCAAGATAAAAGTGAGAAGGATGAATCTCATCATCCGTCTACATCTCATGCTTGTGCTAGTTCTGATCAGCAGGTACAGAAGAACTCAGAAAAGGCACGTGGAACACAAGCAACGCAAGCTCGGTCATCTAGACCTATCAAAACAGCTAATGCTGCTAGCTCTCAGAATCTCCATACATTGAAACGACAGACATGTTTCAACTGTGGAATTCCTGGACACATTGCTAGAAATTGTGTTCATCATGCAAAAGTGCAACAAAATGCCAACACTCACTTGTGTGCTGATGTTTGTGAGCCGGTTCACAACACGCAAAAGGAGCCAAAACGAGTAGATCAAAATCGAGGGTATAAGAAGTCTGCTCATCAAGGACAAGGCAGCCATAATCCTCATAAGGCTCGTGACAAGGTGAATGAAAGATTCAATCAGGGAGAAAAGACGAAGAATGGTGCTCATAGCAACAAGAGTTCTGCAAACAGCAAATATAAGCACCCAAATTCGTCTTCGTCTGAAAGTCATGTGCAGGCGCATCCAACACGAAGAGGACCGGTTTGTCCTTCAGGGTCTGCAAGAGCAAATCCAGCTGATCAGAATGCTTTCTACATGAAGAGACAAACATGCTTCAATTGCGGCATTGCTGGTCACATAGCTCGGAACTGCACACATCGTCCCTACGTACCGTATTATGCTCAAAATCAGAGGGTTACATCAAAGGATAAATATCATTCTAAGCCAATGAAGGTATCTTCACCTAAGGCAATGAAGAATGTGAATCCCAAGGTTAAACTTTCTGATGGGGATTGGAACGCTGCTAAAAACAAACGCAAGGCTGTTAAAGAACAAAAACGTTTTTCTAAAACTAACAAGCCTGAATCAGCTAAAGTTGCTCAACCGAAGGCAACAAACATGTTTGTTAAACCGAAACAGATTTGGAAACCCAAATCCAAAGCAGCAATGTCTCCAATCTTTGAAACGAAAGGGGACTTGTGTTTGAAGGAAGTGTCTTACTTTGATGCTTCAGGTAAACCCAGGACCACGATGGCCTGGGTACCCATGTCTTACTAATCTTCTTACCTTTCAGGAACAACCAAGGAGGAGCTGTTGACAATCTCTGGAATGTTGATAGCGGTTGTTCCAGAGATAAAAACGGGTAACATTTCACTGTTGCAAAAAGTTCAAATTTTTTTTTCAGATGATATGTTTCCTTTGGAGGAGATTAGAGAAGTGAGATAAGATCAGCAAAAGGTACCGTTTAAATTCAGTACTTTGAATTGAATTTGATTAGTCTTCAATCTGATGACAGAACGGTTAAGCAAAAATATTTTCTCTTTTTCTTAGTTCATTATTTTGTATTTAATGTGTCCTTTCTCTAGTAAATGGTAAATTTGCGCAAAAATACAAGATTTATGCACAAATTTAGGGGGGGAGAGGAACATATAGATAGATATAGAGTTTAGGGGGAGAAAACTCAGAAAATACAAAAAGAGTTTGCTGTAAATATGTATTGTTTTAGGGGGAGAAAATGAGAAAAATACAAAAACATTTGAAAAATGAAAAAGCCAAAAAGAAAAATTGCATGATATGGGAAGTGAAATAAATGTTCGTGTTAAAGGGTTTGACTAACACATGTAAGGTGTCATAGCTGAATAGACTAGGATCTACTGCGATATGTCGATAGGCTTGACGCTCAAAATGATAAAAGATACTAAGTGATATAAACATAACGAACTATGTACCATGTGGGTAACATACCAACGGTGTATGATTTTATGGTCTTAAATCTTGCGTTGATAGATAGCCAACATCTGAGGTTTCGGGTCTTTATATTGTTGAATCATCCGGGGATATCTTGGATGTTCTTCTGTTCAGAACTAAAATTGTACATGACCCCAGGAAAGAAAGTCACTTGGAATTAGCTTATTTCTATTTGAATGTCTGTATGTTGTCCCGATACACACAATTTTGATCTGATTCTGAAATCTTCTCTGAAAAAGTCGTGTACCTCCTCTGCTGCATCCAGATATATGCTGACCTGGAGGTGCTAGGCAACGACAGCTTCTGCTGCATCCAGATACATGCTGACCTAGCTGTACGTTGTCGCGCTATAGATCTAAAACACCCGAAAGAGGCCCTCAAGTGCCCAAAAGAAACCCCCGAAACCTATATCAAACTGAGAAAAACTCATTTGATCTGTATATTATACCATCTCTGCAAACGATCTATTCTGTTCTCTTCTCAACCTATTCCCAGTTAAGATTTCAGAAATCTGGATTGGACTTGTGAAATATGTGGTAGGGAAGATACTTGCATGATAGAGTGTGCTGTTTATATTTCCAGGATTTGATTAATATTTATTTGGGTGTTCATTGTTAAGAAATCAAAACATGATAAAACAGATTATATGCAGACCTAGACACAGTCAAGATATCTTAAAGGATGACATCAGTATACTCACCTGCTACGATGAATCGTTGTGCTTACCTTGATCGCGGGGGTATGCCTTGGAATGGGACACACGGGTATGATAGTATAATATTACCTAAAGCATATCATGATGTTGAAAAATTGAAAGTTGAGCGTTAAAGTTTAAGTGGACAAACATATTGGCAATCGCATAGACCAGTTTGATTAGGCTCGTACTGAAAAGTGTTCCTTAGTCTACCTGAGAACGAATTTTGATCCCATTGCAATTGTAATTGTATATTATGGTAGTTGTTTATATTTTGAGTTTTTATTTGTTTTTAGTTCTTAAAAAATTAAAAAAAAAATACAAAAAATAGTGTCTTGTTTTTCTATAAAATAAAAAAAAACAAAAATAGAGTGCTTATTTGTTTTTCTTAAAATTAAAAAAAATATAACCGTTCTTGAAGATTTGACTGATCATCAAAAGTTAAAAGAATTTAAATTGTGAAATTTCATGTACCTAGTGTTCATGTGGTACTCTCCCTGTTGCATAAGAAATGTTTGCTTATGAGTTTGTGAGTATGTGCAGAACTTGATTTCAATCAAGAACAGGGGTTGATGAAGACTGAGATGCTGTTAGTTGCAGAAGAAGCCTGAAGCAGCACAACAACAAGATGTACCTGAGTCAGAAGAATCGGATACGAATTGCCGTCTGACAGTGATAGTGCATTTGAAGAAGTACCGTGAACCTGCTTGAAAGACAAAGACTGAAGAAGAAAAGAGCTGCTGAGAATCCTCCTCTCACATTCTTTTTGACAAAGATATTTTAAGCAAAGCTGATCGAGATCCTGATATGAAGCTAACCACAAGAGCTGAAGAAAGAGACCCAGTGCTGAGAGTTCAGAAGTCAAGAACTTCCACAACATCTGCAGCATAGATTCAACCATAGACTTCGTTGAAGACGTTGCTGAATTCATGGTATGAAGACAATTTGATGGCATCAGTCTAGGGGGAGATTGTTAGGCCCTGAAGTGTGAGACTGACGCATCAAATTAATGCAACAAGCTATGGTTACGAGCTGGGCTTTACCGGGTTAGTTTATATTAGGTTGTGGACCTTTATAGGTCACTTGGGCCAAGCTATAGGCCATGTGGGCCAAGCAGGCCCAAGGGGAGCCCATGTAGGGAAGTGGGCTTGAGTTAGTATAAAAACAAGTTTCTAACTTGGTTTTAGGTTGGAACTTTGGAACCTCCTAGTTACAGAAATTCTAGAGAAACAGAGAGTGGGAGGCGATTTGATTTGTGAGCACTTGTACTAGACGGTTTTGCTAGTTCATAGTAATAGAATCGTGTGCAAGTGTTTAAAGGTGATTCGTTGTGTTCTTCGTATTCGGTTTGTTCTTGTTTGTTTTCGTTTTGATTCTTGAATCACCTATTGATTGGATTCCGCACAATCAATAGGTTGTTTGATATCATTGAAAGATCCGGTTTACGGGACTTACAAGTGGTATCAGAGCTTTTAGAACCTATTTCTAGGCTCGGTTTGATATCAAAGATTCAAGTTTTTCGTTATTTTTGGGGTTGGTGTTCATCGCGTTCTTCGAGGTATTCAAAGTGTTCTTCGGTTTTGTTTAAAAATTTTATCATATTTGCTTCTTGATGCGTTTGAAATTTTGTTAAAAGGGATTGCATCCAATTTTAAAAGATTTGAAAAAATCTTTATTTTTGAAAAGGCTAAAAAGATTTTGGATAATCTCAAATTTTTCGGAAAATTGGTCAACTTGTTTGTTTTAAGATTCAGGATTTTGATCAGGCTCATTACGTTTGACTCCATCTCACGGTTTCACTGCTCCTGTATCTCCGGAGTCGCAATCACCATTTGCATCCGTGTCGCAACCAATTCAAACTGGTCTCGGCTCACATTAACTTCCAATCCAGTCGCAACCTTCATTTGGTCTCGAGTCATCTCCACCGTTCCGACTCGTCCAACTCGCAACCACGGTTCCAAGTCGCAATCAACACATCATCATCTGAGTCGCAATCTCTTAATCATCATCATCTGTGTCGCAAACGTTCACTTTCACAACGTTTCCGAGTTGCAGGTTTCGTATTTGCTGGTTTCGAGTTATCCGGTTTCGTGTCGCAATAGCTTTTCAGTCGCAACCATCTCTATTGAGGTTTCGGGTCGGGATTACGAGTCACCAATCTTCTCACTTTAAGTCGCATTCATCTCCGAAGTTACATCATCATCACCGGTCTCGAGTAGCAACCTCAATCACCTTTGTGTCGACTCGCAACCATCATCAGTTTCGGCTCATCCTGCTTTGGTTTCGACTCGCAACCATCCACGGTTCCGACTCGCAACCGAGATCTCGAGTCATCTTGTTTTGGTTTCGAGTCACCAAGTATACCAGTCGCAACCATTGTTTCGACAACGGTTCCAAGTCCGCGACGTTTTCGAAACACAATCACCGTCTCAAATCACTCATTCACCTCTCACCGGCGACGACCTGCAACTTCATCATCTTGTTCAACTCCGGTCACCCCCTCCGACCTTATCTTCTCCGGCAACATACACTACAACATCACCGGTCATCTTCTCGTCTGTTTTTCTTCTCCGGTGACTCCCGACGATCTCCGGTTACCATCGTACAACATCGATTAGTCGCCTGAGACTTATAATTAGAGTTACGGTTGTGGGGTTTACGAAGAAGAAGATAAGAACGTGTTTTGTCGTTATGTTTTAATAATAATAATTATATTAAAATCATTTGGTAATCATTACTAAATAATTGATTTTTGTAATAATAATAATAATAATAATAATAGTTTTGTTATATTATTTAATTAATTAATTAAAAAAAAAGTTTATTTATTAAAAAAAAAGGGATGTTTGTTTGTGAAAAGTTTGACAGGTTTTGAGGTGCGGTTCAGAAAGCGGGTTCATTCAACTGCTGAGTGTTTGAGTTAGCGATTGCACGGGTTCTCATTTGATTTGTGTTTTGAGGAGAAGAACAAAAGTATTAACCATCCGCTGAAATTATGGCATTTGTGTTTCACAAACCCGCGGCTCAAGAAATTACTCGTGAAGAGACACTTTCTGTCTTTTGCACTCCTGAATGTAGAGAAAGGGTTGAGGCATATCATTTACACAATGCTGAGCTAATACAAGATTATCAAGACATAAAAAATAAAAATTTTACTTTATCAAAGAATGAAAAGCTTTATAAAGATAAACTTGAAGCTCAGCGAAAAGACATCATCAAACTTAAGGATGATGTAAGTGTAAAAACAGCCCATTTCTTAGAGGCATAGGAGAAGGTATGCATTTTAACTAAGGAACTGGAAGATATTAGAGACAGATATCAAATTAATGAACTTAATATCAAGAAATTTGATTCTTCCAGCAAACTAGTTAAAAACCTGTGCGATCAACAGCTTGCGTACAAAGAAAATAAAGGGCGTGGTTTGGGTTTTAATAAGGCTCCTCCTCCTTATAATGACAATTATACTTATTTACCTATGACTGAGGAGGAGATGATAAATGAAAGTCAAATGACTTATGGTCCCAAAAACAATAAGTCATCATTTAATGGCAAACCAGTTAAGAAACAGAAGTCTGCTCCAATAAATTTTGTTTCCAAAGGCTCAATTGATCCTAACGTTTCATCTTCATGTGCAGATGATAGTTCTGAAGTAAAGTGTGGAGATGTTCATGGGAGTGAACCAGTCGTTATTTCAAATATTTCTGAACCTTATCTCGTTTTGTTAAGTATTGGAATGTTGGATTAGTTTTGAATCAAAAAACTTGCTCTTAGTTAGGATGTTTTGTGTGTTTCGGAATGTTTTGGAACTTTTGGAAGGTTTTAGAATCTTGCTTGTTGCAAATGTTTTGGAATGTTTTATAATTTTGCTTGCTTCAATTTTTTGGAATGTTTTATATTTTGCTGCATTTTTGTACAAAAAATGTTTTTTTTTTAATTCTCTGATATTGTTATTTTGTTACTATCGCAAAAAAACTGTAGGCATTTTGTCGCAAATAATAACTTCTAAGTTGTAGGAAATTTGTAGCTACATTAAAAATATATTTTTTATTTGTAGGAAATTTGTGGCAAACTGTTTAGAAAAAGTTTAATAACTTTGTAGGAAATTTGTTGGAAACCGTTAGTTTTGTAGATAATTTGTAGCAAATTGTTTAGAGAAAATTTATAAATTTGTAGGAAACTTGTGGAAAGTTTTATGATTTGTAGGAATTTTTGTCACAAGAAAGTTTTATAATTTGTAGGAATTTTGTCCCAGAAAAGTTTTATAATTTGTAGGAATTTTGTCGCAAGAACGTTTTATAATTTGTAGGAATGTTGTCGGGAAAATAAAAAATTATGAATATTTTTTAAATAATATTATTAATTTTAAAATTAAAATATCATAAAATAATACACAAAAAAAGGCAAAAACATGGAAGAATTTTCGGAATTTTGCAAGAAGATCGATTTGTCAGCATTTTGTAGCAAATTTTGCGACGAGAGATTTTGTAGGAATTTTGTAGCAGATTTTGTCGTATTTTTGTAGCTAATCCGGTTACCCACAAGTTTATTTCCTATGAATTTTTTTGTAGAAAATTTGTGGGTAAGGCCAATTTTAGACTAATTTGCTACAAATTTGGTTGTCACAAACTTGACAATTTTCTAGTAGTGGTCCCGTCCTCACCGGCTTGTGCGACAATCCTAAGTTGGTGGATCCCCTTCACTTTTTGACCGTTAATCAATAAACCAGTTTCATCACAACTTCCAAACCCTAATTTCAACTGTGTAACTACACTTGATCATCATCAACAATGGATAAATCGAAGATCGGAAGACGATTCAAAGGCAAAGTTGCAGTCGTTACAGCTTCAACTCAAGGTATAGGTTTCAGTATCGCTCACCGGTTAGGTTTAAAAGGTGCTTCAGTCGTTATCTCCTCTCGTCGACAGGTTTTTCTCCGTTAATCTTCGATTTGTTTACTTTTTTTTTTTTGTAATAATCGAGTGTGATAAGCACTAGTTGATGCTCAATTGTTTGCTTTTGGTTAGAAAACACAAGTTAGGCTTACGTGTTGTACTGGGATTTCTGTTTTTGAAGGTGAATTGTACGTAAATTTGTGATAATTCTTTGTTTTGATTGTTTATGTGAGTAGTTTGTTTATTTTTATTTTTTGTAATAATCGAGTATGAAAACAGTAATTGAAGCTCAATTGTTTGTTTCTAGTTAAAAAACACAAGCTAGGGTTACATGTTGTGCGGTAGTTTCTGTTTTTGAAGGTGAATCGAGCGTAATGAAGCTTAATTGTTTGTTTCTGATCCGAAAACAGAGATTTAAGTTGAGTATGGTACTGAGATTTGTGTTTGTGAACGTGAATTGGACGTGATTGTGATGTGTTTCTTTGTTTGCTTATTTACACGAGTTGAAATGAAGTTTAATTGCTTGTTTTTTATCAGAAAACAGAAATTTAGGTTACGTGTTCTACTAGAATTGATGTTCTGAATGTGAATTGAGCGTGATTATGATTCGTTTCTCATGTGTTCTATTGAAGTTTTGTGTTTGTGAACGTGAATCGGACGTGATTATGATCTGATTCATTGTTTTTGCTTGTTTATATGATATGAAATGAAGCTCAATTGTTTGTTTCTAATCAAAAACATAAATTTAGTGTAATTGAATTGTTTCTAATTGATCAATTGTTTGTTTCTAATTGATCTGTTTCTTATGTGTTCTACTGAAGTTAAGTGTTTGTGCATGTGAACTAAGTGTAATTGTTATCTGATTTTTTGTTTGATTGTTTAAATGAAGCTCAATTGTTTGTTTTTTATCAGAAAACAAAAATTTAGGTTACGTGTTCTACTGAAATTTTTGTATTTAAACGTGAATCGAGTCGGTGATTATGTTGTGTTTCTTTGTTTGCTTGTTTATACAATTTGAATTGAAGTTCAGTTGTTTGTTTCTGATCAGAAAAAAAGAATTTGAGGTTATGTGTTCTGCTAAAATTTTTGTTTGTGAATGTGAATTGAACGTAATTCGGTAATTATGATCTGATTTTTTGTTTGCTTGTTTACATGAATTAAAATGGAGCTCAGTTGTTTGTTTCTGATCAGAAAACACAAATTTAAGGTTACATATCCTACTAAAATTTCTGTTTGTGAAAGTGAATCGAATGTAATTCTGATTTGATTCTTTGTTTACTTGTTTATATGAATTAGAACAAAGCTCAAGTTTTTGTTACTGATCTATAAACACAAATTCATATAAACAAGTAAACAAAGAATCAAGCTTTAAAGGTTATGTGTTCTGCTAGAATTTCTATATGTGAATGTAAATTAACGTAATTATGATTTGTTTCTTTGTTTGGTTGTTTGAATTAACGTAATTATGATTTGTTTTTTTGTTTGGTTGTTTATACGAATTGAAAAATTTAATTAATGTTGAAGATGAAATTGTTTATTTGTTAAATGTTAAAAAAAAGTAGAAGATTAAAAATATAAAAAAACATAAAAGTGGTGGGGTAGGATCATCTAGGACCATCCTCCATACCCTCTAGTTTTGTGGGATGGACCATCCTTGGGGGAACTATGATCTGGCGCCTACGTGGCGGATTATCCTCCATTGGAGGACCATCACCATACTCTCTAGCCTAATGTGTAACTTTATTATGCCTATGCAGTGGTGGGATGGAACTTGAACAAAAACTCTGTGATGGCCAGACTCTTAAAAATCCAATACATTACACTACAAAAAATTATTTTTCAGAAAATTTCGATAAAATTACAATACGAACGAAAAAATCGGTGATGACCGGAACACCCCCAGACCATAATTATCCTCCTCCCATGTATGGCTAATATTGATCTTCATTTTACCAATATATATTATAATTCGCTTTATTCGGCCATTTTAAACCAACAATGTCTTAATAGGCCATGTTAGTCTTAAAAGTAATGATAATTCTTAACGATACATGATGAGCCATAATATATTATATTGGACCTTAATTATTAACTTAAGGATTTAATTATTTATATTATGTTAAAATGAATGTTAGCTGGTGATAAATGTTTTTAAAAGTCATGATAGCCTTTACGGGCATAGCCAACCTCAATATCTTAAATTTTTGTCTTTAAGCGTTAGACTAAATTGTATTGTTATATTAGGCTGGGACATCTCGGAAACTTTTATCGAATCATATGGCAATACGTGTCCGATAACTCTCAAATATTCCAGGTATGTTGGACGAGATGGACAAATTATCATTGGAAATGGAAGATATCAAGTAGAGGGATCAAAGGTGTTGAAAATTCCAAAAAATTGTCTTCTTATAGTCCCTTACGGACCACAAGCTAGAGCCTTACGGTCCCTAAGGAATTTAAACTATATGTGGGTGCGCCCGGTCCCTTATGGACCTTAACCAACCCCTTATTGTCTGTATGGGGATCCCTGGCAGTATGTTTGAGCTGGCAGCTGCAGCCTGCTGCTCCTTCCACTTATCTCGCGAATTAGGCCACCTTACTCCTGCTTGGGACACCTGGGGTGCCACTAATTTTCCCCTTAACACCTCAGGATACACTTGTCTTGATTTGTGGGCTCAAATTCAAGTATAAATAGCCTTGTTCAAGCTCCATTTGAACTTGCACATTTCAAAAATCTATCTCTTTATCTTGGAGTGCTTCTAATCCATAGAGTCTTCCCTTATGGAGTTATAACACTCCATTGAACATTTGTAAGTGTTCTAACTGAGTCTTTTACCATTCCTAGGCTAGTTATTAGCCGAAAGTCAAGCAAATTGACTTTTACTTTAACTTTCGCTTCTGACCATTTCGGTTAAGTCAAAGTTCGAATCGAACTTGGTTACGTGATCGTAATAATGAAGGTGTTAATCCTTGTGATGACACCCTCTGAAGATCACGTTAAGTAGGTGAAATGACGAGTCAAAGATATATTAAATAAAAGTCAAAACGCATATTGTTGCAAATTACGCTAAATGAGTTTCTAAATATTGAAACCTCAATTTTTGACATTATAATAGTTTACATAACATATTATGTCATGTTTAATCATGTCCAACCAGTCATTTTCTGCTTAGAGATCATTCTGCAACGAAAAGTCAAACAATTTGACTTCTACTTTGACTTTCGATTCGGATCTGTTTAAGCAAGTTTAGAGCCTGATTAAGGGTCGTTATATGAACGTAATAATGTATCGAATAACCCTCTAAGTTAATACCATTTGATCATGTCACTTGATAGGTTTTATGACAAAGTCCTTATATTATGCCTAAAATACCAAAATTGCCCTTATAGCCTAAAAATGGTTTTAAAACCAAATAAAGTTTTAATATGAGTTTGAAACTGATTTTATAACATAATGAAATCTACTTTGGCATAATGGACTTGTCTTAGACCTGTTTGACCACCCGGTGCCACATATGTGCATACGGCTAACTTTAGTAGCATAAAATACATAAGATAGCCAAATCGGGTCAAAAGCTTTCCAAATAAGTTCTAATCAGAATGCTTGGTTATTTGACCCATATTTTACAAGTTCTTGTACTCGGAAGGGTATAAAACACATTCTATCTGATCTCTGTTTAAACTAGCGAACCGTAGGTATTTATTAAAGTTAACCAGTCAAATAACTTATATAAGACCCGTTAACATTCTAACGGATCATAGTTCCATTCATTCCAGACTAGGAGCCTCCAGTAGATTGCGCTTGTGTTTAGTTGTTTTGATTAACGGTTGTGCCAAACATCTTTTATTTGTAAAGGCTAACACAGGTAAATACTCTTAGCCTATTTCCCTTTATAAGTGCTTGGGATACGGCACTAGCCGCTTGGTCGAGTATTGATTTTTGAATGATGTCCAAAATTTAAATAGCCGCTTAATACGACCATGTCCTGAATATCTGGACTCATTTAATGATTTTTGAGTGTGTGTGTATATATATATATATAGGGAGAGGATCATGAGAAAACTACATCTAAATGAGAAAACTAGAAAACTAACTAAAAAAACCTAAAAAAAGCCAAAAAAAAACATACCAATTTTTTTTTTACAATTTTTTATAAAAACTTCGCTATTTTTTATATATAAAACCAATTTTCAAAAAAAAAAAATTTGTTGTAGTGTACATGTGCATTATATGTGTACTACACATGTGCACTATATCCGTAATAGTGCACATGTGTAATACAACAAAAATATTTTTTTTTTTGAATTTTTTTTCCATTTATAAAAGCGAGCGATTTTTTATAAAAAAATGTAAAAAAAAATTTGGTATGTTTTCAGTTAGTTTTTTGGTTTTCTCATTTAAACTAGTTTTCTCATGATCCATCCCCTATATATATAAGGGAAGGTTCAAATGAAACCCACTTTTAACGTGAAAACTCGAAAACTAACTAACAAAAGCCTAAAAAACACATCCAAAAAAAAAAAAAAATTCAAAATATTTTTTTATAAAAATCGAATGTTTTTTATATGAAAAAAAAATTAAAAAAAAAAATTAAAAAAAAATTGTAGTACACATGTGTAATAATACACTTGTGCACTATAATTTTTTTTTAATTTTTTTTATATATATAAAAAATGGCGAAAATTAGTATGCAAAAACAAAAATTTTTTGGTATGTTTTTTTTGGCTTTTTTAATTAGTTTTTGAGTTTTCACAATAAACAGTGGTTTTCATTTTAACCTTCTCCTATATATATATATATATAGGGGAAGGTTCTATTCAGAATAGGGCTGTAAACGAACCGAACGAACACGAACAAGGCCTTGTTCGTGTTCGTTCGTTAAGGAAATAAATGTGTTCACGAACGGTTCATGAACACTTACCGAACGAGATTTTATGTTCATGTTCGTTCATTAAGGAAATGAGCGTGTTCGCGAACGGTTCACGAACACAAACGAACACAAATAAATTTGGTGAACGCGACGGTGGATAAAGATAGATGGCCCAGAGAGTAGCACTCGAACTTGAATCCCTTATTGTGGAATGGAGGTCGATCGTATTCGTGGATGTAAATAATGAGAAATGAAAGGGAAATGATGCATAAACAAGGTGAAAGTGGGTTTCCTAGTTTAATTGTTAGGGAAATAAAATAAATAAAAGTTTAATAATATAAAAAGTACATATATAATACAAGAAAGTACAAAGATCTTCAATTAAAACACAAACATACGAACATAAACGAACGCAAATCAACGAATGTTCACGAACACGTTCTCGAACACCTTACCGAACGTTCACGAACACAATCGAACGAACGAGACCTCTGTTCATGTTCGTTCATTTAACTAATCGAACGAAATTTCTTGTTCATGTTCGTTCGTTTATTAAACGAATGAACATAAACGAACTTCCCGCCGAACGGTTCACGAACTGTTCGCTGAACGTTCGGTTCGTTTACAGCCCTAATTCAGAACACTAAATATTGCGAGAACACGCAGAACAAAATGAATCATCCATTTTTTCAATCATAAAACCCAAAAAGTAAAGGAAAATGTTACAAATTGAAGATTTATTGTTTCTCACACTAGAATTTAAAACAAAATATGAAAAATTTTCATTTTTTTATATAACCTACACATATGTGCATTATGTGTAGGTTAAACTACCTACATGTATGTAGGCTAAGTATAGATAAAAATATAAGGTTTTCCATGCATATGTAATATACATACGAATGTAGGAAATATAAAATTTAAAAAATATGAACTTTAATATCATAAAATCTAGTGATTTAGAGTTGTTCTTTTCGTTATCGCAATAATTAGTGTTCTGTAATGATCCCGATCCTATATAAATATATATATATATATTTCAGGTAATTATGCCGCCAAGGAGACGGTGAATGGGAAAAGGTCCAATGCGAGGAGGACCGTCACAACCTCAATCATCTTACTCTCACCAATCCCAAGAATCTAGTGAATCTGCACATCCACCTAGATACTCATAGTCCCATCATTCCCACTCACACCCTTCCCACTCCCATTCCCATAATGACTCATTCCAAAAATATCTAATTTCCCCAACTCCCCACATCCAAGCCAAAACCAATTGGATGACTCGGATCCAGCAATGCCACCATCCGATACTAACAAACATCCCATCGAGTTGTCCAGCGATACTGCATCATACGCAGGATCGCCATATCATGGTCCTGATGAATGCGACCAATGCTTTAATCAATTTACTTTTTACTACACCCCTGAGCATCAACCCCAAAAACCAACATATCTACCTCCTCAAACTCTACCTCCTCCACAAGATGATGCACCGGTGTTACCACACCAGCTAGTGGAGCAACAACAACAAGATGAACAACAACAACAAAAACCGCCACCACGACAAAGGAAGAACTGTACCGGTAAGAGAATGTCGGTACAAGTTGAGGAATGGACTGGATCTCTTCCACCCCTTCCTCCATCGTACCCATCTATTCCAAAGGACCCCCAAATGGGTGGACCCTCTAATACTGCTCAGATTACAAAGCCGGCACCTAGGGATTTTCGCAACTATGGATTATTCTTATCCGGCACCATCTTACGACCCCTACATGAAGGCGGTCAATCGTAACACTCTTTACCCATCACCTTTTTCCTCCCGCATATCCAAGCACTGAACATCCTAATTATGGATACTAGTATTCGGTTGTACCTCCACCACAACCACCTCAGCCACAATAACATTCTCAAGCAACCGCCCCTCTCCAAGCAATTAATCAAGCCATAGAGAGGAATGAACGAATCCAAAGGCAAGTTCAACGAAGTGAATGAAGAACCAGCAAGATGTATAAGAAACTCCCCAAGCTTGTGAGAGGAAGACGATATGAATGAAGATATTATTTCTTTTTGTATTGTAATTTAAATTCCGGAAGTCCTTGAGGACATTGTATTGTAATTTGTATTTCAAAAAGTCCATTTTGGACATTATGATGTATTTCTCTTCATTCCAAAGTCCATGTTGTCACACTCGATCATAGGCAGAAGCACGCGGTGAGATCGTGAGTGATTCTCATTGCATACGAATTAATAAACATACTATATGATTAAAATAAACTCTAAATGTCATAACATAAGTTTCAAAACACAAATATGAGTTAATAATGGTGTTTACATCACTTCAAAAGAAGCTATGTTTTGAAAAGTTAATAACATGGTTCAAGTTTTAAAAGATTAAGGATTTGTTCCTCATATCACCGCAAGGAGGCGGGATATAACGAACAACCCTACAAAAGTGGCATGGAGTTATGACGCTTGACATCTTGAAGCAAAGTTCCCGCAAAGATTCCACTAATACCGTGAAATACATGTAAGTTTGAAAAATGTCAACAAAGTTGGGGAATTCAAGTAGTTATTGTGTAATAAATAAACATTCGTAAAATGTGAGATGTGTTTGTATGAAAATCGATATGTAAACGTAAATGAAATCATGATCATTAATGTTTTGAAAGGACATTAATATGTGCGACGGCATAAGAAGTAATCCAAACCTTGACGATTTTTGTGCCGATTACCCTCGACTGGGACACAAAAGCACTCTTCTGTGTGGGTCATATGGACCAAGAGTGGGGCTCGTCAAAACCCAATAGATCTACCACTTTCTGTTCCTCGGTCTAAACTTGATTAATGGTGCTTAAGTACAACCCTATTAAGTGATCTAGTTGTTTCATTTCTTAGTCTAGCATAACTTTTGTACATGTATTTCCCCCAAAAGTTTTTAGAAAACTAAAAAAACGTTTAAAAGGGGGGACGTGAATTCACAGACTTGCGTCCCGAAGCGTCGTAAATTCACCGGTACTTCTCTTATTTTGCTGTAAGAACCTGACTCTTCGGGTCATTACTCATCGATGTCATTTCATTGGTTAACCGCTTATACACTCGAGATTTCTGATTATCGCTAATGGGTTTAAACTATGTTTCAACGCACATTTCAAACGCTTATTCAAAACGCAGTTATAGCATTTAAACGCTATTTACATTCCTTGTATGTGTCACACCCCAACCGATGACGGAAACATCAGGGCATGGCACTGAGCGAAACAGATTGTCTAAGAGAAATTCCATAACAACTACTTTACCGAATAGTTAATATTATGTCCCATACCATAACCTATTAAGAAAAATCAGTTATTACAGACAACGATATCTCAAAGAGGAATAACATGTTCCGACAACTCAGATTTAAATAAAAGTAAATTGTCTTTGTTGGTTTCTAGACTCTCCTAAGCTCGATTCCATCAAATAGCAAGCAAAGCACAGCGTCCTAAGCACCTGTCATATAAGTTAAAATAGAGGTCAATACACATAGTGTAAGGGTGAGCATATAAGTTTAATAGTAATAGTAGGGTTCGAAATCGTTTACGCATAACCAGCATGTAACATGTATAATGCGAAGCTAGTAGGTTATCGACAATGAAATATGCACAGACTAGACTGCGACTTGTAGAATGCGCAACACATATCACCACTGTGACATGTGAGAGGTAACCTTAACAACCCCCGTCCACGACAGGTGCTGAGTCCAAATAAATAGTACTATCGTTGCTAAGGCGTCAGGAAACAATCACTGTGTAAACATAACATACAAGCATTCATCGAGTAACACATAACATGCAATAACTGTCAGCGTATAAATAGTGTTTGCGTTTGTGATTGATGTGATTTAGAGTAAGTAACGTATGTAACACCTAAAAGTGAGTTAAGCAAAAAGGGTTCGAGTATACTCACAGCGATGGAAATGGATTGAAGGGAGCGCTAGAGTGATTAGCCTGAACAGTTAACGATAGAATAAGCGAAGAGCGGTGCGTAAAACGGTGAAAAGTGACCAAGTGTCGGATGGCAATCCGATCGGATGTCCAGTCGATCGTATGTCAATCCGTTCGGATGTCAATCCGTTCGGATGGTCATCCGATCGGATGGCCATTCGATTGGATTGACATTTGTTGGTAAGGATGTGTTTGTGTATGATTGCTTTGACGTTTTCGTTGTAGCATTTTAAAAATAGCGAAGTATCTCTACCCTTCAGGTCGATCGATCGAACGGCCGTTCGATCGGATAGCGATCCGATTGGCAAGATACTTAGTGAGGACATGTTCACAGTAGGATGGTTACTCGATCGGATGGCAATCCGTTGGAAACTATTGCTCTTTGAAAAATTGGAAATGTTTAAGTGTTGAAAATTCAAGTGCAATCCGATCGGATTACGGTTCGATCGGATGGCAATCCGATCGGACGACAATCCGTCCCGACGATTCTAATCATTTTGAACTTGATTATTTTGAAAGTTTGTGGTTTGTTCGAGACGGTTTGACAACGTATAAAATAACAGAACTTCGTCAAGTCCCATGTCGTCCGATTCGAACAGGAATCACCCAAATCCTATCAGTTTACTGGTTTGTGACGGTTGTTCTTGATTAACCCGAAATCCGTTGCCTCTTTGATAGAAACCAGGTCTTGAACCAACACATCACTAAGAAAGAGTAGAAGGTCAGAACTGTGACAACCCTCGTAATTACATGTATCCGTACGATTATTTAATGATAATTAAAGTGCTTAGTGACTGTGTTGAATTACTTAACTATTTCCTGATTTCTGTGTCATACTTACATGTGCTTATTAACATACTAGTCATGTGCAGAAAATTGACTAAATGGTCCTGAATATTCTCCTATGTGTTAGGAATTAAAAGTGTTACAAAAATATATATAATAGACACTTTAAGGAATAATTAAACACTTTAACGGAACGATATCTAACTGAACAACCGGACATTACCCGAGACACTAAATTTTTGTCAAATACATTGTTCAATTATTTTTGACTAGTCATGATCCCCGTTTACCATAACACCCACTAAAAATCAACTAACATATAAAAGTTTATACTAGAAATCTAACTAACATTTACCTTTTAGTTGCAAAATTTTACATTAAACCCCCCCTCTAAACCGATTTCGGTCCCAAGTGGACCCACCAAATCAACCACAATCTTGGTCAAAATTTTATCCCATTTGTTTATTGGATTGTTGCTTGATCATGTACACAAAATATATGAACAATCTATATAAGGCATGGTCTTGAAGATCCTTGCCATACCTCTCATAATTCACACCACACTTTCACACCCTACCCCCTCCTCTGGGCCCTCCCTTAACCGCCACCATCACCACCATTAAACCACCATCAACCTCCATTATTCAAGTTCCATTCAAGCATCTAAGGTGATTCAAGGAAGTGCAAACTTGTGGAGCTTCAAGGAGCTTTGTTTCTTGCTTTTCACCATCATCTTCTTCATCTTTTCACTAGAGATTCTTCCCTAGCCTTGTGCTAGTAGTAAGCTCTTGTCAAACCCTTGTCCATCTTGTTTTTATGGCTAAAACTTGTAGTATGATGCTTAGGTTTAAAACACTAAAGAACAAGAACACAAAAAGGGGTTATACAAGAAAATGAACATAAAGCTTTACATGAAGATTTACATGATGAAATGTTGTAGTAGGATGTTGTGGTGAACATGTTGTTGATTTCTTGATGATTTACTTGTTAATATTGATGTTAAAGGTCGTTGTTGATCACTAAACATCATAACGGAATCAATCGAACATGCGTTAGAAAGTAGGGAACTGAAAACAGAAAGCTGGTTGGTGTTTACAGCCAACTTCAGTTGGCTGTAACCAGATCATAACTTAACGAAAAACTAATATTTTTGAGTCTATAACGTGTTATTATGAAATACGGTTCTAGTGGCACTGGAATCATAATTTTTGGAATTCGTTTGCTATTTTTAAAGGGGCGTTTTGTAACAGCAGCAAAAGCTGCATTTTTTCTGCTGAAAATATGTGTTATATTCTTCATCATAACTTGAAACCTGAGTAGAACTAGGTCATGAAATTTGTACTGTAAATGACCACTGATGTATTTGTAATCCTCCCAATGTAATTTCATGAATCGGACTTACGATGAATTTTAAATAAATTATTCCGTGGACTGCAGTCAGAAAAAGATGAATCTGAGTGCAGTCCGGTAAATGATTTTTTATAAAATATTGGTGGTGAATTGGATCCCGATATTTTTACACAATAATATTTGGATCGTTTAAGACATTCTGTAAAAAGTTGGGAATTTTTGGAACAAGTTAACCATTTTATTAAAATCCCCGAAAACAGCCCAGTTTTGAATATAAAAGCTGAAACGACATAAGTAGAAATTTGCGTGTCTAAATGTCGGGTAGGTTATTTGAGAATGATCTAACATGTTACATGTCAATAAAAGTGTTATGTTCAATATCGTATGCTTCCTCTTGAGTAGCTATAAGTGGAATGTTTATATGAGCATGAATTATTAAAGTGAGTACATGTTATGTGGTAGATGCGTGTAGGAAATTCGTGCTTATTTGAAGTCACTAATAAACTAAGTGGTAATCATACTAGGACGTGATTGACCAACACCGATTGTTAGCTATTTTGTAGAGTCAAACCGAGCAACTGAGGTGAGTTCACACTTTCTACAAGGTATGGGATTCCCGGTGGTTTGGGAATGGGTTAAGAAACTAAAATGGAATCTACATATCCTCCTTGGGTAGGATATGTACGGCTCTCCTCCTTGGGTAGGATGCCAATATTTAATCCTGCGTATTCTCCTTGGGTAGAATACGTACATTCGTCCTCCTTGGGTAGGACAACAACCTTAAAACTTACTAGATAAAACTCTATCATTAAGTCCCTCATTTTATATCGACTTAATCACCGAGGCCAATGGCGAGCGGGTCATTTGTTAATAGCGCTATTAGGTTTAACAAACCTCACACCGTTCCGTTTGGACGGGCGTGTACTAATGGACTATGGCAAACTGTCAATGATGATCGGACATTGACGTAGGGCACAACTATTGTTCGTCAGTTGTCGATATCTTAACGGTCTAGTGGTTCACATGGGGAAGCCCCCACTGATTATGGATATGGTTTGGGTAATAAAAAAGGAACTGGTTAATCATACTTTCAAATAAGGGGTAACCCCCACAGCAAGTAAGCCAACGAAAGTCAAACCACCTTTTCAGAAACAACTTAAAACTAAACAACGAACCGTGAACTCACTCAACTTTGTTGTTGACTCGTTGTTACATGCCTTACAGGTCGCTAGATGCTTATGGAGCTTGCACGAGGAGGAGGTCGTTGTGGGATACGGACTGTTATGTCCCGTGCTAAATATTTAACCCTTATGAACTTATTAAACTTACGTATTAGACTTTAAACTTATGAACTATGGAACTTATATTTTGGACTTACGTTTTAGGCTTCCGCTGTTTAACTTAGAGTTGGTTACTTCCTTATGGTCACCAATTGTATTTGTGGTTGGTTTTACTTACTTAATTAACGTTGTTCAATATGATTGGTGGTTCGATCCTGGTCGCGTCAAGCCTCCAAGCGGTGATACTCCGCGTGTGGATTTTGGGGGTGTGACAGATTGGTATCAGAGCCATTGGTTATAGTGAACTTGGTTTTAAAAAAGGGGAAAGGCTTTTTGATAAAACCAGACTATAACCTGTACAGAGCTCAACGATCCACAACGATGCTTCGCTCCACGTGCAAGACTCAACAATATAGGTAATATGGTTTATGTTTGTATTGCCTACCTACTAGTAGCGCATTTGTTCATGGTATGCTTAGTTAGCGTAACAACTATTGCTTGAAACCCTGTGTGTGTTTGCTCTCTTCTGTCACTCCACACTTATGCACTTTCGCGACACCTTTCTTACTAGTGTTTCCTTCGATATGAAGATCATGAATGGACGCCTGAACTTAACTCAAGCCCAGCTGACGGCTCTAATCAACGAACAAGTTTCTGAGGCACTCGCAGCAGTTCTAGCAGGAGGTCAACATGCTCAACCTCCCGTATGTACGTTCAAAACGTTCATGGATTGCCGACCTAGTACTTTCAGCGGCACAGAAGGAGCTGTAGGCCTTCTACGCTGGTTCGAGAAGCTTGAGTCTGTTTTCGAGATGTGTGAATGCCCTGAAGATCGTAGGGTGAAATATGCTACTGGAACACTCGAAGGTGCTGCGTTAACCTGGTGGAAAGCACAGGTTCAACTGCTAGGGCTGGCGGTTGCTAATGCCACCCCATGGAACGATTTCAAAGAACTGATCAAAGAAGAGTACTGTAGTCGTGACGACATCCACAAGCTTGAGGTAGAATTTTTCAATTTGAAGATGACGGGGTCTGAAATCGAGGCATACACAAAGAGGTCGAACGAATTAGCTATCTTGTGTCCCACTATGGTGGACCCTCCTATCAAGCGTATCGAGCTGTACCTTAAGGGTTTGGTGCCAGAAATTCTAAGCCACGTGACCTCGGCTAATCTTGGCACCATTCAGCAAATCATCAAGTTGGCTCATCGTCTCACTGATCAGGCAGTTGAGCAGAACAAGCTGCCCAAGCGAATTAGCGCTACTACTACTGATGCTCCCAGTGATAAAAAGCACAAGTGGGATGGAAATTCGGGCAAGGGTTCGACTTCAGTTCAGTCACAGCAACGAAAGACTGATGGCTACCAGAGTCCTGGTCAGCAACCTTCTGGTAGTCCAGGACAGGGTGGGTACCGAGGGAACCACCCCAAGTGCAACCGGTGCAACAAGCATCATAGCGGGCAGTGCCACAAGGGTCGTTGTCTGAGGTGTAACAAGTTTTGTCATGAAGCAAAAGATTGTAGGAGCGCACGACCAGCAAATCAGAATCGCCAACAACAACAACAAGCTCCACAGAACCACCAGCAGCAATAGCAGGGCAATAAGGGATGTTTTCAGTGTGGCGCTGAAGGCCACTTTAAGAGGAACTGTCATCAGCTGAATCAGAATCAGAACAACAACAACCAGGGAAATGGGAACAACAATGGAGGAAATAATGGAGGCAACAACGGGGGTAACAATAACGGCAATAGTGCCAGGGGACGTGTCTTCATGGTGGGTCAGGGTGATGCAAGGAACGATCCCAATGTTGTGATGGGTAAGTTTCTTCTGGATGATTTCTTTGTTACTGATTTATTCGATTCGGGTGCCGATACTAGTTATGTGTCCTTAAAAGTTAGTCAAATGCTTAAGCGCAGTCCAACACTTTTGACCACCAAACACACGGTAGGGCTAGCAAACGGTAAAAGTCTCGAGGCCACGCACATAGTTAAAGGTTGTAACCTCGTCTTAGCTGGTCAGGCCTTCTCTATCGACCTTATTCCTATCGTTCTGGGTAGTTTCGACGTTGTTATTGGGATGGATTGGTTATCTCAGCAGCAAGCGGAAATTCTTTGCAACGAGAAGATTGTCCGCATCCCTCGTTCTGGTGAAGAACCCCTCGTGATTCATGGCGACAAGAGTGGTGCTGTCGTAGGCATTATCTCTTTCCTTAAGGCCCATAAGTGTTTGCCAAAGGGGCACACTGCCATTCTAGCACTCGTTACTGACACATCAATGGAAGATAAGAGAATTGAAGATATTCCTATTGTGCGCGATTTTCCTGAGGTATTTCCTGAGGAATTAACTGGTCTTCCGCCTCATCAACAAGTCGAGTTTCAAATCAAGCTAGCTCCTGGAGCAGCACACATAGCTCGAGTTCCTTATCGACTAGCTCCGTCAGAACTTGAAGAACTGTCCACGCAATTACAAGAACTCTTGGAAAAGGGTTTCATACGTCCTAGCTCTTCGCCCTGGGGAGCTCCAGTCTTGTTTGTGAAGAAGAAAGAAGGTACCTTCAGAATGTGTATTGACTACCGCGAACTCAACAAGGTGACCGTGAAGAATCGTTATCCTCTCCCACACATTGATGACCTATTCGACCAGTTGCAAGGGTCGAGCTTCTATTCCAATATTGACCTAAGGTCAGGTTACCATCAACTGAGAGTCCGAGATGAGGACGTCTCCAAAACATCATTCAGAACTCGCTACGGCCATTACGAGTTCCTGGTTATGCCTTTCGGATTGACAAATGCACCAGCGGTCTTCTTGGATCTCATGAACCGAGTATGCAAACCTTACCTGGATAAGTTCGTTATTGTTTTCATCGATGACATCCTGATCTATTCTAAGAGTCAGGAGGAACACGAGCATCATCTACGACTTATCTTGGAACTTCTGCGAGCAGAGCAGTTGTACGCCAAATTTTTTAAATGTCACTTCTGGCTTTGCGAAGTCCACCTTCTAGGCCATGTGGTAAACAAGGATGGGATTCATGTTGATCCATCCAAGGTAGACTCGATCAAAAACTGGCTTGCACCCCGTACACCAACAGAAATCCGCCAATTCTTGGGTTTGGCAGGATATTATAGAAGGTTTATCAAAGATTTCTCTAAGATTGCGCAACCTCTCACTTCGCTAACTCAGAAGGGTGTCACCTACCGTTGGGGTGACGCACCAGGAATATGCATTTCAGCACTTGAAGGATAGACTTTGTAGCGTGCCTATTCTTTCGTTACCTGAAGGCACAGATGATTTTGTGGTTTATTGCGACGCGTCCATACAAGGATTGGGCTGTGTGTTGATGCAACGAGATAAAGTCATTGCTTACGCATCGCACCAACTTAAGGTTCACGAAAGGAACTACACTACGCACGACCTGGAATTGGGAGCAGTTGTTTTCGCACTTAAGATATGGAGACATTACATGTACGGTACCAAGTGCACCATTTACACCGATCACAGGAGTCTCGAGCATATCTTCAAGCAAACGGAATTAAACATGCGTCAACGCCGATGGGTCGAGCTCTTGAACGACTACGAATGTGCGATCAAGTACCATCCGGGCAAAGCCAACGTTGTGGCCGACGCCCTCAGTCGAAAGGACACTATACCTAAGCATGTATGTGCGTTACAGCTTACCATCCAATCTAGTCTTCTTGCTCAAATTCGTGATGCTCAGGTTGAAGCATTGAAAACAGAAAACATCAGGGCTGAGTCCTTGCGAGGATCGAGGCAGCGGCTAGAACAAAAGGAAGACGACGCTTACTATGTAACAGGGCGCATTTGGGTTCCACTTTAAGGAAACTTACGCTAGCTTGTGATGGACGAAGCGCACAAGTCTCGTTATTCAGTACATCCTGGTTCGGATAAGATGTACCATGACCTCAAGACGACATATTGGTGGCCCGGTATGAAAGCCCACATAGCAACCTACGTCAGCAAACCATCAGGCCTACTTCCATAACCAGAGATACCTAAATGGAAATGGGAGCAAATTTTCATGGATTTCGTTACTGGCCTGCCTAGATCTCAACGCGGAAATGATACAATTTGGGTAATCGTGGATTGACTGACCAAGTCTGCACATTTTCTGGCTATCAAGGAAACGGATAAGTTTTCTACTCTAGCAGACATCTACCTAAAGGAAGTGGTATCAAGGCATGGAGTGCCAACCTCCATCATCTCTGATCGTGACCCACGTTTTACATCTGAGTTGTGGCAAGCTATGCACAAATCCTTTGGTTCTTGATTAGACATGAGCACGACATATCATCCACAGACAGATGGGCAATCTGAACGCACCATCCAAACCCTTGAAGACATGCTTAGGGCATGTGTAATCGACTTTGGTAATGGCTGGGAAAAACACCTCCCGTTAGTGGAGTTTTCATATAACAACAGTTACCACACCAGTATCCAGGCCGCTCCATTCGAGGCATTGTACGGACGGAAGTTCCGATCCCCTCTTTGTTGGGCAGAGGTTGCCGACAGTCAAATCACTGGCCCAGAACTTGTAGTAGATACAACCGAGAGAATTGCTCAGATACGACAACGAATGGCGGCAGCTCGTGACCGTTAGAAAAGCTATGCAGATAAGCGTAGGAAGCCACTCGAGTTCTAGGTTGGGGATCGAGTGCTACTTAAAGTCTCACCTTGGAAAGGGGTAATTCATTTTGGCAAACGAGGCAAACTCAATCCGCGCTATGTCAGACCTTTCGAAATCATTGAGAAAATTGTGCTACTTAAAGGTTCACAATGTTTTCCATGTGTCGAATCTGAAGAAGTGTCTGTCAGATGAGACCCTCATAGTTCCTCTCAAGGAACTCACTATCGACGACCAGTTGCAATTCGTTGAGGAACCAGTGGAAATCACAGACCGAGACGTTAAGATTCTCAAGCGTACCAGAATTCCTCTTGTTCGAGTTCGTTGGAACTCCCGTCGTGGCCCAGAGTATACCTGGGAACGAGAAGACCAAATGAAACTCAAGTATCCCCAATTGTTTAAGAAAAGTGCAACCACTACTGAGGCTGAAGCTACTGCAGAATTTCGGGACGAAATTCCATATCAACGGGGGGATGATGTGACACCCCAGGAAAAGCCAGTAAACACCGCAACTTAACCAGCTTCCTCAGTAACCACGCACTAAATTTCGGGACGAAATTTTCTTAACAGGGGGAGAATGTGACAACCCTCGTAATTACATGTATCCGTACGATTATTTAATGATAATTAAAGTGCTTAGTGACTGTGTTGAATTACTTAACTATTTCCTGATTTCTGTGTCATACTTACATATGCTTGTTAACATACTAGTCATGTGCAGAAAATTGACTAAATGGTCCGGAATATTCTCCTATGTGCTAGGAATTAAAAGTGTTACAAAAAAATATATAATAGACACTTTACGGAATAATTAAACACTTTAACGGAACGATATCTAACTGAACAACCGGACATTACCCGGGACACTAAATTTTTGTCAAATACATTGTTCAATTATTTTTGACTAGTCATGATCCCCGTTTACCATAACACCCACTAAAAATCAACTAACTAACATATAAAAGTTTATACTAGAAATCTAACTAACATTTACCTTTTAGTTGCAAAATTTTACATTAAACCCCCCCTCTAAACCGATTTCGGTCCCAAGTGGACCCACCAAATCAACCGCAATCTTGCTCAACATTTTATCCCATTTGTTTATTGGATTGTTGCTTGATCATGTACACAAAATATATGAACAATCTATATAAGGCATGGTCTTGAAGATCCTTGCCATACCACTCATAATTCACACCACACTTTCGCACCCTACCCCCTCCTCTCGACCCTCCCTTAACCGCCACCATCACCACCATTAAACCACCATCAACCTCCATTATTCAAGTTCCATTCAAGCATCTAAGGTGATTCAAGGAAGTGCAAACTTGTGGAGCTTCAAGGAGTTTTGTTTCTTGCTTTTCACCATCATCTTCTTCATCTTTTCACTAGAGATTCTTCCCTAGCCTTGTGCTAGTAGTAAGCTCTTGTCAAACCCTTGTTCATCTTGTTTTTATGGCTAAAACTTGTAGTATGATGCTTATGTTTAAAACACTAAAGAACAAGAACACAAAAAGGGGTTAAACAAGAAAATGAACATAAAGCTTTACATGAAAATTTACATGATGAAATGTTGTAGTAGGATGTTGTGGTGAACATGTTGTTGATTTCTTGATGATTTACTTGTTAATATTGATTTACAAGTTAACGGAAGCAATCGAACATGCGTTAGAAAGTAGGGAACTGAAAACAGAAAGCTGGTTGGTGTTTACAGCCAACTTCAGTTGGCTGTAACCAGATCATAACTTAACGAAAAACTAATATTTTTGAGTCTATAACGTGTTATTATGAAATATGGTTCTAATGGCACTGGAATCATAATTTTTGGACTTCGTTTGCTATTTTTAAAGGGGCGTTTTGTAACAGCAGCAAAAGCTGCATTTTTGTTGCTGAAAATATGTGTTATATTCTTCATCATAACTTGAAACCTGACTAGAACTAGGTCATGAAATTTGTACTGTGAATGGCCACTGATGTATTTGTAATTCTCCCACTGGAATTTCATAAATCGGACTTACGATGAATTTTAAATAAATTATTCCGTGGACTGCAGTCAGAAAAAAATGAATCTGAGTGCAGTCCGGAAAATGATTTTTTTTTATAAAATATTGGTGGTGAATTGGATCCTAAGATTTTTACACAATAATATTTGGATCGTTTAAGAGATATTGTAAAAATTTGGGAATTTTTGGAACAAGTTAACTTTTTTATTAAAATCTCCGAAAACAGCCCACTTTTGAATATAAAAGCTGAAACGACATAAGTAGAAATTTGCGTGTCTAAATGTCGGGTAGGGTATCTGGGAATGATCTAACATGTTACATGTCAATAAAAGTGTTATGTGCAATATCGTATGCTTGCTCTTGAGTAGCTATAAGTGGAATGTTTATATAAGCGTGAATTATTAAAGTGAGTACATGCTATGTGGTAGATGCGTGTAGGAAATTCGTGCTTATTTAAAGTCACTAATAAACTAAGTTGTAATCATACTAGGATGTGATTGACCAACACCGATTGTTAGCTATTTTGTAGAGTCAAACCGAGCAACCGAGGTGAGTTCACACTTTCTACAAGGCATGGGATTCCCGGTGGTTTGAGAATGGGTTAAGAAACTAAAATGGAATCTACATATCCTCCTTGGGTAGGATATGTATGTCACACCCCGAAAATATCAGAGCGTTGGCGTGACTGGACTGGTATCTTCATTGCACAGCGGAAGAAAATAAGCTAAGTCTTTTAGTATGTGAACGCCCACTAAGTACTCGACTCTTCATGGTTCTCCTATTCCAACCGTTCCATTGTTTCTGTAAAGTAACCTGAGAAAGAAACATGCGAAAAATCAACATAAAGTTGAGCGAGTTCATAGTTTGTTTGTAAAAGATTTGAAATAAATCTTTTGAATAACCGGTTTTTTTGAAGTATTGTTGAGAAAACGAATTTAAAATCATTTTCTTGTCATGTTATACAGAAACTTTGTATGAAAACATGGTATGTATCTTGTATAATTCGAGTATTTCTGTATGTATCATGCATTCTTGTATAAACCACGTATTCTTGTATGTATCATGTTTTCTTGTATGAATCAAGTATTCTGTATATATCTTGTTGTTAATGGGTTGCAAGGCCATTAACATGTGACACGACATAGGAAGTCACCAAACCATAGGCATTTTTCTGTAGTCGATTCACAACTGAGACACAAAAACACTGCTTGGTAAAAGAGTGGCCAACAGTGGGGCTGCCCGGAACCCGTTAGATCTAACCTTTTGTTCTGCGGTCTAAGTATGTACACGATTAATGGTGCTTATGGTACCCTATTCGTGACACTATTTCTCGTATCATTCTTGTATCATTTCTCGTATCATATCAAGTATCAATTTTCAGTTCTTGTATTCTTTATGTCAAGTATCAATTCTCATGTGTTTGTATACGCTTGTATTTTCTCGTAGTTTAGAAAACTAGGATTCGTGTGTAAACGCTTGTTTGAAAAACCGGTATAAAACATAAGCTTTTCGTAAACCATTTGTGTCAGATAAATCTTGCTTGTAAAATGGTTTATAAATATGTAATTCTTGTATGCTTTGCAAAAAGTGCATGTCTTTCCACCCCGAAAACATTTAGAAAAATGTAAAATCGTAAAAAGGTGGGGTTATGAACTCACCTGAATATTCCTGTGCAAAGCTAGCTAATTACGACTTCGCGATGTCGTTTCCAAGACTTGACTTGCTAGCGTGCATTCTACAATATTCCTAACACGGAATATCTTATAAGTTTCTAAATAAATGCAGTAACTAAACTACGTGTCTTCGAGCTCTACCGAATCGTTGACGAAGCGATTTGACGGTAAATTGTTAGCTTAATAAAAATGATTAAGTTATACTTGCTAAGATTCGCTTACTAAGTCTAGAAAGTACTTAGTTTTTGAGAATTTCGAATATATAAATATTTACACAAAATATATATATATATATATATATCGATAGGATAGTGTTTATCATTTCGAGAGGTCGTACGCGTATGTAACGAATGTTTTATGAAAATAATGTATAATAAACTCGTATTATATATCGTATGTCGTCTAGGCGTTTGAAATAAATATAACTTATATTTATTTAATAGCGTTTTCGTGTTGAAATAAATATACAAAATATATTTATTTTATAAAAGAATTGTCGTTTTCGTATGTTGTAAGTTGTTATCGAAGGAAACTTTATATTTGTATCTCGTAAATGTCGCTTATAACAATAGTTGTTGTTTTACAAGAAAAGCACGTTTTTATAATAAAACTCGTTTTGTTTTACGGGTTTTCTTGAAAAACGGGCAGAGTTTCCTCTGTTTTTGGACGCCCCGACAACACAAGTTGTCATTATTTTTCAAAACCAAATCAATATTCAAACAACGAAATCAATATTTATGTAAATCTTGTCGAATATTTTGAGATGTGAACTATATATAATCGATTCGAGCTCGTTTTTCACGTAATGTTAATATTATGAAAAATAACAAAATAAATGTGCCGCTTAATATTTACCAAGTCTTCGCGTCGGGTTGTTGACCGAGTCAACTAAGTTGACCAGGTTTGACCGAGTTGACTCGGTTTGACCGAGTCAACTGAACCTAGTTGTCTGACCGAACCGAGCCGTCTGACCGAAGATGTTGACCGCAGTTGACCTGCTTTGACTTGCTGAGTTGACCGAGTCAACCCGAACCGTTTCAGAAGTTGACTAAACCGCCCGAACCGAACCCGATCTGAGCCGAGACCCAAATTCCGCACCCGAATCTGTCGGATAATGTTGCTGACCGCCGGACTAAGACGCGGACCGCCGGACTGACACGCGGACCACCGGACTGAGACACCAACCGCCGCTACGATTATCATCATCATCATCAAACGTCGTCGTCACCACCTTTGTCTAAAACCCGCCGGATAAACAGGGTGACCACCGAAGAAATGAACCGACCGGCGGTCCGAACCTTTGACCGCCGGTTCTCCATCTCTCTCGGTCTCTCTCTCTCTCGGTCTCTCTCTCTCTCGGTCTCTCTCTCCCGCTTCTCTCTGTGCAGCGCCGCCGCACCACCACCGGTTCGTGGTGGTGGTGGTGGTTCGTTCCGTCTGTTGAGAGGAAAAAGGAAAAGGGGGTGTTTGGTGTGTGCTTGTCGCCGGCAATAATGACAACCAGAGAGATCGTCGGTCCGGCTGTGGTCTTCATCGGAGAGGGATCGAGAGGGAGGGGAGGGGGTATATGAGTTGTTAGTTGAGCTTGAGAGAGGAGGTGAAGATATCTGCTGTTTTATTTTGTTGACTGGTAAAGAAATCGAGAGAGAGATAAGAGACAGACCTATATGTCTGTGTGTTTTCTTTGTGTAAGTGTAAAGGAAATAAAAAGGGGGTATGGGTTTTATAATCATACAATTGGGTTTTAACCAATGAAATTTTCTTTTGTTCAGTGATTTAAGATCTAAAGAGATCTTATGTGTTTCAAATATTTGGGACAAAATCTCTTGCACAGATTTTATATAGATTTATAGAGATTTTCAAATCTTGTATGGATTTTGTAAAGATCTTGTAGTGATTTTACAAGATTTAATATATTATGTGCGGGTTTAGGCTTGTGGGTTTTGGGCTTGGGCCCAGGGCCCACATGCCCGTCTTATGTGTGAGCGGCCCGTAATTTCTACGAGACCCGATATCGCGACCCAAACTCTATGAGCATAAATATTTGTGTAACATCCATATTTTCCGGCGTCATCAGTATTTCGTACGGTATCAGTCCGTGGTCATTTGCTGTTCCGCAGATTCTACGCGAATCTTCACACGCGTACTGTAGAGTCGGATAAGCATTCCTAGGCACTCCAAAGGCCTAATTAAGTTAATTAGCGTCGTAAATACTATTTATTATCGTGTTAATCACTTGTTAATCACGTAATTAAGGGCGTAAATTACCGGTTGTCACATTCTCCCCCTGTTAATAAAATTCCGTCCTCGAAATTTAGACTACGTCAACTCCTTAGAGTTACGTTATGCGTATAAAATACGAATAGTACCAAAGTGAATGATCATGAAATCGAATCAAGACTTATTCGAATGATGTGAATTCAAGGACGTATCACAAGATACAAATGAATTCTAGAAATGATTGCATCTAATAATTGAACTTAGATTTCAACGAGCTCATATGTACTAGTTTGCATGAATCGCTCGATCGTGATCAGCGCAAGCTGCAAGTTTTACCGACGCCACAAGGTGTCGTAGTGAATGAAACAATTCAATAATAGCGATGATTGAACAAGTATCACCTGTGTTTTGCATCGAATGCTCAATCGTAATTAGCTCAAGCTACAAGTTTATACTGACACCACAAGGTGTCGGAATCAACAAACGACTTAATGGAGTCGTAGACCAAACAAGTCTACTACGACTTAGAACAATGAAACGCTTGTTAAAACGAATTTCGAATATGATGTTTCCAATACATCATATGGTGTCTTGAATCGAATATGTGTAAGTTCAAACAATTGAATTTGATTTCAGCGCAAGCCGACAATAAATACATGTATTGTCAAGAAAACTTTTGGCATGGTCACAACGAAATACCATGTATGCAACTTGAAAAGAAAAGGAAATATCAAGAAAATGTGTTGACTTGATAACAAAGAAGCCAACAATTTCAACAATGCGGGCCATTCGAATCACAAATCATTAATTAGATTTAGCGAAACAATATTTGAACTTTGATTAAGCGCTTATTTGAAACGAAACCACATGCGTAACAAACGATGCATGTGTATCATATGAATTTTCAAGAAACGAAGCAAATGAGTATTCGCTATACTGACGGAAATGATTGTGATACAATGACCATTAAGAGGAGTAGAGATACGAAAATCTACTCAGTAAGTGTGAAAGTCGATATTTCAATAAAAGAAATTTGAGGACTTTACCTGGGGTTGCATGTGATAACTGGTTGTTAGGTGACATTACCATAGAATGTCGAATATAGCGTACTCGTCGTTAGCTGAAATAGGGGGGATACGGTGACTTGCGTCTTTTCCTTAGCATGACTCGTGTAGTTTGCAGGACCGCGTGCCCACCGCCGCTTCCTGATCGATAGTCGTATGTGACGTACTTCAACCTCTGTTGATGTATAGCTTAAGTCTCACGTATGCCTGTGCGCTAGCGTTTTGTTTTGCGTAGATTGTGATGCACTCCGACATCTGTTGACGTAAAATTTGAGTTCTATGTATTCTCGTGCACTAGCGTTTCGTTATGCGTAGGCTGCCTGCTCGGGAAGTTAAAACATCATAGACAATATGTATAATTGTATGTGCCCGAATTAATATTTGCAGTTCCTACGTGATGACCTTTAATGAACTTCAACATGAGTTTCCGAAGGTCGTAAGTGCATGTTTCCTAAACTCTCAGGGTTTTGTGTACTGCATGCGACTGTTTTGTGTACCGTGTATAAAACACCACAATAGCGTATGTTTGAAAACAAAATCTTGACTGTTTGTTTTTCGGCAACGGTTGGAGACCACATTCGAGTACTAGGCGTTCTGTATGTATTCAGGTTTTAATATTCTAAGTTCCCAGAGGAAATGTGAGGTTAGAGCCTAGGTATCTCTACAGAGAACCCTATTCGCTGTAACCTAAAGCTCTGATACCAATCTGTCACACCCCGAAAATATCAGAGCGTTGGCGTGACTGGACTGGTATCTTCATTGCACAGCGGAAGAAAATAAGCTAAGTCTTTTAGTATGTGAACGCCCACCAAGTACTCGACTCTTCATGGTTCTCCTATTCCAACCGTTCCATTGTTTCTGTAAAGTAACCTGAGAAAGAAACATGCGAAAAATCAACATAAAGTTGAGCGAGTTCATAGTTTGTTTGTAAAAGATTTGAAATAAATCTTTTGAATAACCGGTTTTTTTGAAGTATTGTTGAGAAAACAAATTTAAAATCATTTTCTTGTCATGTTATACAGAAACTTTGTATGAAAACATGGTATGTATCTTGTATAATTCGAGTATTTCTGTATGTATCATGCATTCTTGTATAAACCACGTATTCTTGTATGTATCATGTTTTCTTGTATGAATCAAGTATTCTGTATATATCTTGTTGTTAATGGGTTGCAAGGCCATTAACATGTGACACGAAATAGGAAGTCACCAAACCATAGGCATTTTTCTGTAGTCGATTCACGACTGAGACACAAAAACACTGCTTGATAAAAGAGTGGCCAACAGTGGGGCTGCCCGGAACCCGTTAGATCTAACCTTTTGTTCTGCGGTCTAAGTATGTACACGATTAATGGTGCTTATGGTACCCTATTCGTGACACTATTTCTCGTATCATTCTTGTATCATTTCTCGTATCATATCAAGTATCAATTTTCAGTTCTTGTATTCTTTATGTCAAGTATCAATTCTCATGTGTTTGTATACGCTTGTATTTTCTCGTAGTTTAGAAAACTAGGATTCGTGTGTAAACGCTTGTTTGAAAAACCGGTATAAAACATAAGCTTTTCGTAAACCATTTGTGTCAGATAAATCTTGCTTGTAAAATGGTTTATAAATATGTAATTCTTGTATGCTTTGCAAAAAGTGCATGTCTTTCCACCCCGAAAACATTTAGAAAAATGTAAAATCGTAAAAAGGTGGGGTTATGAACTCACCTGAATATTCCTGTGCAAAGCTAGCTAATTACGACTTCGCGATGTCGTTTCCAAGACTTGACTTGCTAGCGTGCATTCTACAATATTCCTAACACGGAATATCTTATAAGTTTCTAAATAAATGCAGTAACTAAACTACGTGTCTTCGAGCTCTACCGAATCGTTGACGAAGCGATTTGACGGTAAATTGTTAGCTTAATAAAAATGATTAAGTTATACTTGTTAAGATTCGCTTCCTAAGTCTAGAAAGTACTTAGTTTTTGAGAATTTCGAATATATAAATATTTACACAATATATATATATATATATATATATATATATATATATCGATAGGATAGTGTTTATCGTTTCGAGAGGTCGTACGCGTATGTAACGAATGTTTTATGAAAATAATGTATAATAAACTCGTATTATATATCGTATGCCGTCTAGGCGTTTGAAATAAATATAACTTATATTTATTTAATAGCGTTTTCGTGTTGAAATAAATATACAAAATATATTTATTTTATAAAAGAATTGTCGTTTTCGTATGTTGTAAGTTGTTATCGAAGGAAACTTTATATTTGTATCTCGTAAATGTCGCTTATAACAATAGTTGTTGTTTTACAAGAAAAGCACGTTTTTATAATAAAACTCGTTTTGTTTTACGGGTTTTCTTGAAAAACGGGCAGAGTTTCCTCTGTTTTTGGACGCCCCGACAACACAAGTTGTCATTATTTTTCAAAACCAAATCAATAATCAAACAACGAAATCAATATTTATGTAAATCTTGTCGAATATTTTGAGATGTGAACTATATATAATCGATTCGAGCTCGTTTTTCACGTAATGTTAATATTATGAAAAATTACAAAATAAATGTGCCGCTTAATATTTACCAAGTCTTCGCGTCGGGTTGTTGACCGAGTCAACTGAGTTGACCAGGTTTGACCGAGTTGACTCGGTTTGACCGAGTCAACTGAACCTAGTTGTCTGACCGAACCGAGCCGTCTGACCGAAGATGTTGACCGCAGTTGACCTGCTTTGACTTGCTGAGTTGACCGAGTCAACTCGCTGAGTTGACCGAGTCAACCCGAACCGTTTCAGAAGTTGACTAAACCGCCCGAACCGAACCCGATCTGAGCCGAGACCCAAATTCCGCACCCGAATCTGTCGGATAATGTTGCTGACCGCCGGACTAAGACGCGGACCGCCGGACTGACACGCGGACCACCGGACTGAGACACCAACCGCCGCTACGATTATCATCATCATCATCAAACGTCGTCGTCACCACCTCTGTCTAAAACCCGCCGGATAAACAGGGTGACCACCAAAGAAATGAACCGACCGGCGGTCCGAACCTTTGACCGCCGGTTCTCCATCTCTCTCGGTCTCTCTCTCTCTCGGTCTCTCTCTCTCTCGGTCTCTCTCTCCCGCTTCTCTCTGTGCAGCGCCGCCGCACCACCACCGGTTCGTGGTGGTGGTGGTGGTTCGTTCCGTCTGTTGAGAGGAAAAAGGAAAAGGGGGTGTTTGGTGTGTGCTTGTCGCCGGCAATAATGACGACCGGAGAGATCGTCGGTCCGGCTGTGGTCTTCATCGGAGAGGGATCGAGAGGGAGGGGAGGGGGTATATGAGTTGTTAGTTGAGCTTGAGAGAGGAGGTGAAGATATCTGCTGTTTTATTTTGTTGAGTGGTAAAGAAATCGAGAGAGAGATAAGAGACAGACCTATATGTCTGTGTGTTTTCTTTGTGTAAGTGTAAAGGAAATAAAAAGGGGGTATGGGTTTTATAATCATACAATTGGGTTTTAACCAATGAAATTTTCTTTTGTTCAGTGATTTAAGATCTAAAGAGATCTTATGTGTTTCAAATATTTGGGACAAAATCTCTTGCACAGATTTTATATAGATTTATAGAGATTTTCAAATCTTGTATGGATTTTGTAAAGATCTTGTAGTGATTTTACAAGATTTAATATATTATGTGCGGGTTTAGGCTTGTGGGTTTTGGGCTTGGGCCCAGGGCCCACATGCCCGTCTTATGTGTAAGCGGCCCGTAATTTCTACGAGACCCGATATCGCGACCCAAACTCTATGAGCATAAATATTCGTGTAACATCCATATTTGCCGGCGTCATCAGTATTTCGTACGGTATCAGTCCGTGGTCATTTGCTGTTCCGCAGATTCTACGCGAATCTTCACACGCGTACTGTAGAGTCGGATAAGCATTCCTAGGCACTCCAAAGGCCTAATTAAGTTAATTAGCGTCGTAAATACTATTTATTATCGTGTTAATCACTTGTTAATCACGTAATTAAGGGCGTAAATTACCGGTTGTCACAATGTACGGCCATCTTCCTTGGGTAGGATGCCAATATTTAATCCTGCGTATTCTCCTTGGGTAGAATACGTACGTTCGTCCTCCTTGGGTTGGACAACAACTTTAAAACTTACTAGACAAAACTCTATCATTAAGTCCCTCATTTTATATCGACTTAATCGCCGAGGCCAATGGCGAGCGGGTCATTAGTTAATAGCGCTATTAGGTTTAATAAACCTCACACCGTGCCGTTCGGACGGGCGTGTACTAATGGACTATGGCAAACTATCAATGATGATAGAACATTGACGTAGGGCACAACTATTGTTCGTCAGTTGTCGATATCTTAACGGTCTAGTGGTTCACATGGGGAAGCCCCCACTGATTATGGATATGGTTTGGGTAATAAAGAAGGAACTGGTTAATCATACTTTCAACTAAGGGGTAACCCCCACGGCAAGTAAGCCAACGAAAGTCAAACCACGTTTTCAGAAACAACTTAAAACTAAATAACCAACCGTGAACTCACTCAACTTTGTTGTTGACTCGTTGTTACATGCCTTACAGGTCGCTAGATGCTTATGGAGCTTGCACGGGGAGGAGGTCGTTGTGGGATACGGACTGTTACGTCCCGTGCTAAATATTTAACCCTTATGAACTTATTAAACTCACGTATTGGACTTTAAACTTATGAACTATGGAACTTATGTTTTGGACTTACGTTTTATGCTTCCGCTATTTAACTTATAGTTGGTTACTTCCTTATGGTCACCAATTGTATTTGTGGTTGGTTTTACTTACTTAATTAATGTTGTTCAATATGATTGGTGGCTCAATCCTGGTCGCGTCACGCCTCCAAGCGGTGATACTCCGCGTGTGGATTTTGGGGGTGTGACAAGAACGAGCTCCGATTCTATCGATTTTGCATGCACTGAGTGTAAAAGAGTTGAAAGAAAGTTGGAAAACACATCTTTCAATATTTTCCACTTTGAAAATGTTTAGATCTATGCAAAATCATTGTTTATTCTTGTGGAAATCTTTCAGATCTAAGTTGTTCTTGGTGGAATGAAGCCAAATCTTGATGTTCATAATAACCCCATGATGACATCATCCTAGAACACCTCAAATCCGTTGATTTCATGGTTAAAAGTTAAGATTCAAAGGTGAAAAAGATGAAGGAGTGCGTGTAGATCATAGAAGTACAAGATTTGAGTTGAAAACTTACAAGAATCGCGAGAAATCGAGAGAAAAGAATGCTTGAGTGCAGCTGGTCGAGTGGAGGTGCTGTCACATCACAATGATGTGACATGAGGGTATTTATAGGGTTTCCCAAAGTGGAAAGTGCATAAGTGTCGGACTAGTCACCGATCAGATGGCCACTCGATCGGTTGGCCACTCGATCCAGGTGTCCGGTGCGTTGAGTTTTGTCGTTTCGATTCGATTCGATTCGTGTGTTGAGCGTGGCGATGCGATTCGAGTGAGCGATGCGATAGTATTAACCATTAGTTACACAAATAACCTAACTACTATATCTAACATACAATCACTATAAATAACATGCGTTTAGCGTTTGCGATTAGATCGCGATTGCGATAGTATTGCAATAGCGATTTTGATAAAAAATCTCAAATATAAACATAACATGCACAAGTAACACATAGTAGCACACACACGTAAAACAATATCCAGAACGCATAATTCCAGTTGCGAATGCGATAGCGATAAGTCGATTAGCGATTAAACAACGATTAAACCTTGATTTTTAATAAATACTCCACATAAGACAACTAAAGCAATTAAATAAAAAGATTAGATTACAAGTCATTAACGTACAATTAATAGTTAAGCAAGGAGTGACAGATCGCAATTAGCAATCTTTTCTTCCTTTGACTTTGACTTTGTCTTGTACTTTGACTTCCCAAAAGCGGGTTGTTACAGCCTCCCCTACTTTAAGAAATTTCGTCCCGAAATTTAACAAGTAGGCGTAACAAACAGTTGCGGGTACTTCGCCTTCATGTCACTTTCGAGTTCCAAGGTGAACTCGGCACCGCGTTTGCCTTCCCAGCGAACCTTCATAATGGGAATGCGTGAGAGTCTGAGCACCTTGGTTTCTCGTCCCATGATCTCGACAGGCATTTCCACAAAGTGTAATGTTTCGTGCACTTGTAAATCTTCGAGAGGGACATGTAATTCTTGGTCGGCCAAGCACTTTCTGAGGTTCGAAACGTGGAAATTCGGGTGGACATTACTAAGTTCCTCCGGTAGTTCGAGTCTGTAGGCTACTTTCCCAGTCCTTTCCAGAATCTTAAAGGGTCCAACATATCGAGACGCGAGCTTTCCTTTCTTGCCGAATCTGATCACCCCCTTCCAAGGTGCAACCTTTAGGAGTACGTGATCGCCAACGTCAAATTCAAGGGGCTTGCGGCGTCTATCAGGGTAACTTTTCTGTCGGCTCTGAGCTTTCAGCAGATTGTCTCGGATTTGGAAGTTTTTGTTAGTCGTTTCTTGCAACAGCTCAGGACCGGTAATTTGCGCGTCTCCGATCTCGTGCCATACAATAGGCGATCAACATTTCCTTCCGTATAATGCCTCAAACGGTGCCATTTGTATGCTAGAATGATAACTGTTATTGTACGAGAATTCGACCAAAGGTAGGTGCGCGTCCCAATTACCACCGAAATCTATGACACACGAGCGGAGCATGTCTTCAAGGGTGCGAATCGTTCTCTCAGTCTGACCGTCGGTTTTGGGATGGAAAGCGGTACTTAGGTTAAGTGCAGTACCAAGAGCAGATTGAAATGTTTCCCAAAGACGCGAGGTAAACCGACCATCGCGGTCAGAGATGATGTCACGAGGCGTCCCGTGTCGACAAATGATCTCATCGGTGTAGATTCGGGCTAATTTTTCTACCTTAAAGTCTTCTCGTATTGGCAGAAAGTGAGCGGATTTAGTCAAATGGTCAACAATAACCCAGATGCTGTCATGACCTGATGTCGTGACGAAAGTTTTGTTATAAAGTCCATAGCTATACTCTCCCATTTCCACATCGAGATCTCGGGTTGTACGAGTAAACCAGAGGGTCTTTGTTGTTCGGCCTTGACCTTGGAACAAGTCAGGCACTTTGAAACATAGATAGCGATATCCTTCTTCATGCCCGGCCACCAGTACTTGTTGCGCATGTCCTGGTACATCTTGTCAGCACCAGGATGAATAGAATACCGAGATTTGTGGGCTTCGTCCATCAGAAGTTGTCACAAATTCGTACGCTTGGGAATCCAAGTTTGGTCCAAATAATGAAAGATACCATTCGATTTATTCTCGAGTTGGGCGCCATTGTTTAGAATCCTTTCCTTCTTCAAAGTAAGTTCGGTAAAACAAGCATGCTGAGCGTCACGTATAAGGGCTTCGAGATTATGCTGGGCTTGGATATTATGAACACTATGCAAATAGCTTCGTCGACTGAGAGCATCGGCAACGACGTTTGCTTTGCCTGGATGGTAATGAATCTCACAGTCGTAATCATTGAGGAGTTCTACCCACCGGCGTTGACGCATATTCAGTTCCTTCTGGTCAAAGATATGTTGTAGGCTCCTATGATCGGTGAAGATCGTACACTTGGTACCATAAAGGTAGTGTTGCCAAATCTTTAACACTAAAACAACTGCGCCAAGCTCGAGGTCGTGTGTCGTGTAGTTCTTCTCGTGGATCTTGAGCTGTCGAGAAGCGTACGCAATAACCTTATCTCATTGCATGAGAATGCAAGCAAGACCAAGGTTCGAGGCATCACAGTAGACTACGAAATCGTAGTTTCCGTCGGGCAGTGAGAGTACGGGAGCATTACAAAGCATAGCTTTAAGAGTTTGAAAGGCTCCCTCCTATTTAGTTCCCCAAACAAAAGGTTTGTCCTTATGCGTAAGAGAGGTAAGCGGCACAGCGATCTTAGAGAAACCCTCGATAAATCGGCGATAATAACCTGCCAGTCTGAGAAAAGAACGGACTTCAGATGGGTTCTTGGGTGTAACCCAACTCTTAACGGCCTCGATCTTCACCGGATCAACATGAATTCCTTGACTATTGACAATGTGACCCAGGAATTGGACCTCCTCTAGCCAAAATTTGCACTTGGAGAACTTGGCATAGAGACGATTTCCATGGAGTAACTCAAGAACCAAACGTAGATGTTGCGAGTGTTCGGCTTTCGACTTGGAATATATCAGGATATCATCGATGAACACGATTACCAAGCGATCAAGGAAAGGTTTGCATACACGATTCATTAGATCCATAAAAACTGCAGGAGCGTTAGTCAAATCAAAAGGCTTGACAACAAACTCGTAATGACCATAGCGGGTTTGAAAAGCGGTTTTCGGTATATCCTCCTCTTGAATACGTAGCTGGTGATAGCCTGAGTGTAGATCGATATTCGAAAAACACGTAACACCTTGTAACTGGTCAAATAAATCATCGATTCGGGGCAAGGGATAGCGATTCTTGATTGTCAGCTTATTTAACTCCCTATAGTCGATGCACATCCGGAACGATCCATCATTCTTTTTGACGAAAAGGACAGGTACGCCCCAAGGAGAGGTGCTAGGGCGAATAAAGTCTTTATCAAGCAGTTGCTGGAGCTGATGTAACACCCCGCACTTTCGTGCGACTGTTACTACTCGTTATACTCGTTACGCCTAGCACCAGAGATTCGGATCATAATGTAACTATATCGTATATATCGCTATTCGAAGGATAATCGCATATTTTCAAGCTACAGTATCATTATACTACACTACTATCACACTAACACTCACGGAAGCATTGAGTGAGGACCTATTCTACCCTCCTCAGTGGCCGTGATGTGTCGAACATAAACAAACAACGCTAACAAGGACTCTCGGGTGAGTGCTGTAGCTCCAGTCGTCATGACGATGATGACAATACGAGTAAACGGTACCCCGTCAGTCTTTGTGGCACTACACGAAATAACGTTCACGATGACATCAAGAAAGGACCAACCCTACCCTCATTGATGGCCGTGCAACGTCGATATTAATCGCATACTCGAATCGGAAACCGATCGTTAATTATCGAAACTTTGGATTATGGATACGTAAATACGACCTCTAGTGATATATATATATTATAATATAATAATAACAATATAATAATAATATAAATTAATTACGAAAGGAACGCACTTCGAAAACTATCAAAACGATCAAAATCGGGAAAATTCCAAGCGTCAGGATGTCTATCCGGACGGATGGACCATCCGGACGGATGGACATGCGCACGGATGGCCATCCGCACGCATGGGCCATCCGCACGGATGGGCCGTCCGCACGGATGGGCTATCCGGGCCTGATCTCTCTTCTTCTCCTCTTTCGCCTATAAATAGCCTGTCACACCCCTATTCAAGTGATGTGACAGCTCCTGCTCAACCACACGCGCACCAAGACCCTTTTCTCTCGATTTCCTCGCGGTTCCGGTAAGATTTCAACATAAAACTTGTACTTCTACAATCTACACTCGAATCTACATCATTCTATCTTTCAAAACTCTAATTCTAACCGTGAAATCTACGGATTTGAGGCGTTGTGAGGTGATGTCACCAAGAGTTCTTATGAACTTCAAGTTGGGGTCTCATTTCACTATAAACGACTCAGAACCAGGTGATTTCCACAAGTTTTAATGACAAATCACACCTAAATCTGTGCGATTTCGAGTTAACCATGAAGAACCACCATGAACGGCCAGATCTGATGGAACGGGGTGATTCCCGGCCGTTAGAATGAGTCGGAATTGACGGAACTTCAAGTGTTAGTGCGAAATCACACTACCCTAGTAAAAACGAACGTATTTTCCTTCCGATAAACACTCGAAACAGTGCTCAGAGTGCGAAACAGATGTGCCCGTCCGCACAGACAGCATGTCAGTCCGCACGGACACCATGTCAGTCCGCACGGACAACATGTCAGTCCGCACGGACGACATGTCAGCCCGCACGGATGACACAAGCCCGTACGGATGACATGTCAGTCCGCACGGATGACATGTCAGTCCGCACGGATGACATGTCAGTCCACACGCACATGTCACCCGCACGGATGACATGTCACCCGCACGCACAAGTCATCCGCACGGATGATATGTCATCCGCGCGCACACCAATCCGCACGCACAAGCAAGCCCATCCGCACGCACAAGCAAGTCTGTCCGCACGGATCACTGTTATCCGGACGGATGACTTGCCATCCGTACGGATGAGGCCCAACTCAATCAAACGAATAACTTTTCAAGTAAATCTTGCTTAACCGTACATCGTTTACTCTATTGCTTCAAGGATCATTACAGATAACTCGTAACCAACTCAATCAAGTTGTAATCTCGCTAAATACGCACTGTGAGTATACTTGACCCCCTTTTTAATCGAATTTTGGGTGTAACATACGTTTCTATCAAATCAAACTTATCAAGCGAAATATTCAACCAATCGAATTATCACTTGCGAATAACTGTTATGCATAGATATACGTGATGCTAGTTGCATATGTGCTAGGGCTTATACTCGCGACGTCCCACCAAGACTAGTATAGTACTATTGCGCCCGACGGGGTCTAGTTATGCCATCGTACATTCGAGCATCGAGGACTTAGTTGGTAGTATCAGTTTTGTGAGTATATATGTCGTGTATTACGTTTATGCATATGGAAATTCGCTACACTTTTATCTATTATGCTATGCTATTCAAACCTGTATACTCGCCAATACTTTTGTATTGACAAACCTTTTTACGTATGTTGCAGGTTAGATCGCAGACTATATCAAATCAAGCTAGGAAGTCTAGAAACTCAACTAAAATCTAGGTTGTCGGATTTGTATTGTTCGAGAGGACAAGAAATCTATGATAACTTATGTGATTGTATTGTTTGTTAGTATGGGATAACGAATGTATTAAATATTATCGCAATATAGTTGTTATGGATTCTCTTGAGCAATCTGATTCGCCTAGTGCCGCGCCCCGATGATTCCGCCATCGGTTGGGGTGTGACAGATTGGTATCAGAGCCATAACTATAGGGAATTAGGTCAGACTCGACCTAGTCCGGGTCGACGTCTTAGAAATTGACCTAGTCTATAGTCTAAGTACCAACAGGCCGACTCATACAAACCCAGTGGGGTTTGTATTGGGCTTACTTGATACTCACGATCGAAACTGCTAAAAGCTACAACTTTGTGTGAACACCGCATACTACGACTTCACACGAAGGAGCCTTTCCTAAGGCTGAAATACTACTTAGCCTTTCCTAAGGCCGACACAATACACACGTTTTCGAAAATACTCGCATGACGAAACCGAGCGATCCAGTCGAGATCAGGTGTGAAAACCAAGAACTCTCGGTAGGATTGCTCACTCAGCGCATTTCTCTAGCACGAGAACCTTTCATCGAGTTAGGAGTGACATCCACATCTCGACAAAAGTCTCCATTTCTAAATCTAGTGGAACTCACGAATTTATTCGAGGGGCATAACCACCATTAGGAACGAAACTGTTAGGCCAGGGGTGAAACCCGTACCTTAATAAGTCGTTCCACTCTTTATAAACCGGTTTTCAAAAGCTCTCACCAAGGACTCGACTATCACGATAACTCGAGCCACGCGATGACTAGGAAGACGAATGCCTTGAGCTGCATCCCAGTGGAAGCATGAAGTCCTCCAGGTCAACGCGCATGCTCGAACTTATTAGATATAGTTGGGTTACCTTGGGTAGTCGACGCCTAAACACCCAAGGCACTCTATCGTACGAGGAACCCAATTTTACAACTGGCTGGAACTTGTTTACGTTTTGAAACTTCACGCTTTATCGAATTCTCGATGTAACGATTTTCACTCCCTACTTTATGAACGCACAATTCGCACGACTATCGCAATCTAAAACGAAACTCGAATGTTCGCAACAAAACTAATGCATAATCTATCGCATTCGCTCTCGTTTCTCACTTCAACACGACCTCGCTTATTCTAAATCGACCCGTATGCGTATGATTACAAATTACATCTATACAAATACATATAGATATACGTATAAACAAACAAGTCATTGTGTGAGAACTTAGGAATTTCGTGTTTCCTACGTGGCTCCTATGTGGATCTTATTACTATTATACTATCGCACAAGTTTGAACGCGCTCAATCGCAACGCAAAACTCGAAAATCATTATGATCGAATCTCACTCCAAGTCTCTTCCTGTCTAGATGACTTCCAACAACTCTACCTCGAGACGAGTAGCTAAGAGGAAAGCCAAACGAAGCGCCGAGAAGAGGATCGCTTCGCTTATAATCAAGGAAGTGAGTAAGCTTAGTCCTCAAATTGCCGCTCGAGGGCACTCTCTCAGCCACTCTCGAGCTTCGGAAGACGTTAAGACAGGAGAGCCGCAATCTACTTCTCTCTACAAGCACTTCAAAGCCTGTGACCCGATGGAGTTCACGGGTGAAGGAGGTGCGACTCAACTACTCCAGTGGTTCGATTCTATCGAAGTCACCCTTCGTCAAAGTGGGTGTCCCGATAGTCTCCGCACTACTTGCGCCACCGGAGTATTTCAATCGCGAGCACTCGACTGGTGGACCGCCGAACGTAACAAACGTGGGATCTCCGAAGCTTACGCCCTCTCTTGGGATGAGCTGAAGGAACTCATGAAGAAAGAATACTGTCCTCCACACGAAATTCAGAAGCTAGAAAACGAGTTTTGGGAAATCAAGCAAGCAAAAGGTGACAATGCTGGCTACACCGCAAGGTTCAAGCAGCTTAGTGTAATTTGCCCAGATCAAGTCAACACTCCAGGAAAGGCCATCGCGAAGTACATTCGTGGCTTACCAGAGTGTGTGGGTGATTTTGTCGAAGCTGCAAGACCTGCTACCATCGAAGAAACCTACCGCTTAGCTGCAGAAATCAACAACAAACGATTCGTGGAAGGGTTATTCTCAAAGAACCCTGTCAAGCAAGCTCATCAAGCAATCGCCAGTAATCCTTCAGGCGAACATGTTGACGAATCTTCTGATGAATCAACTGACGAATCGTCTGACAAACCTGTTAGCGATTCTTCTAACGAATCAGCTAACGATTCTTCTGACGGATCCGCTAACGATCCTTCAAGCGAATCTGCTGCCGAATCTTCTGACGAATCTGCCAACGGATCTTCCGACAAATCAGCCAAAGACTCCGCAAGCGAGTCTTCAGACGAATCCCCCGACGACGACACTTCTTCGCAAGACACCGACAAACCCAGCCGCAAGCGAAAGACTTCAAGCCCGAGCTCATCAACAACCGAACTGCTGCAATCGAAACCGCTTCAAGCAGTTTCGGTGTTTCCAAAACGAGCTTACACTGGAGCTCATCCACAGTGTTACTCGTGTACCTATCATCATCCAGTTGGGGCTGGCTGTCGCTATTGCAATAACTGCAACCGTTACGGTCACTTCACCCACAACTGTCACATCGAACCGTGAATTTGAGTACAACAACAACAGCTACAGCAAAAGCTTTCCAGCATCAGACATCTAGCAAGCGTAGGATGAAGTTGTAATGAAACGATTTTCGACGTTAATCTCTATGTTTTGAACCTACTCTATTACTCGATATTGTCTCTATGCGTAACGTTAACTCTCGTTTCCATTTTCTCTCTCACCCTCTAATCGTCGCACTTAGACTAGATTCACACATATACTATATACTATATCACGAACTAATGTGTTTTACCCTTACTACACTTTTAGAACGAGGTACGATAAACGTGCAAGGAACAACTAATCGCGGGTGCACACGGGATTACTTGGGTCAGTGCACGGAGATCGTAGTGAATTCTAAAAGTGCCATAGCGTTTGACAAAAGGTGACACCAAAACACGGGATGAAAGTAGCAGGGGTCGGGCGAGGAATGCCTTACCATACTACCGAAGTTCCGTGAAGAAAGTGCCACGCGGAGTTGAACGTTATTAGACCTATTATACTATTGAGATTATTTTCAACACACTACACTCAATCGCAAGGCGTAACAAACCGTATCATCGCAAGACTTGTTGTAAGTCTGCAAACGCAATGCAATCGCCTCATCGATGGACTCTGGGGAGTCTACCTCGCAGGCAAATTGCATCGACGCAAGACTGGTCGTAAGTCTGTTGCAACGAATCTCGATCAAGCAAGTAAACGCTCACGATATTGTTGAGTGAGGACCTATTCTACCCTCCTCGATAGCCGTGATGCGTCAAAACAAATCGTTAAGCTTATTCGAGACAAGAATCGAACTCGACTAATCGCAATCGCTTACCTCGTGTATCTCGCAAACCCTATCGCTTATCAATCTATCGCTATCGCTTACCGTTATCTGTGACATTCGAGCCAAGCTGGAACGCATGACCTCGCCTCACGAGAGGAAGCTCATATGGTTAAAGCGACGTGTTTTAGCTGTATCAGCGGCCTTTCGTGGAAACAGGCCATGTGGGGTCTGATGTTAGTTAAATTCTGTGGTGTTAATCAATCGAACCGAGCCGCGTAAATCGAAATCGCAAACCTCCATCGCTTACAACGTAACAACTACCGATTATCGTAATTCGTTCATCATCACCGCCATCGCAAGTGTTTCATGTTTATTCGTCGATCGTCTATTGTGTATGATCTACCGCCTATCGCTCGTATGGTACTAAGTACACATGACACCGCTTCACGAGGCAAAGCTAACCTGGTTAAGCATGGTGTTTCGCCATGTTAGTAAACCCCCGTGGAAACATGCCATGTGGGTGTAATGTGGAATCTAAATCGAAAACGTGCTATTCGCTTCTCCCTTATCAACTCGCTAGATTAATCTATTCGATCCTATCTTATGCTCGGTCCGACTTCCTATCGATTGGGGCGAGTAAACGCATTTCTATCCGAGTCATATCGGCACACCTGACACTGCCCCACGAAACGGAAGTAATATGGGCAAAACATGGTGGATACGCCGCTGATGAATCCTATATATAAGTGTTTTAAACATATTAACGAACTTCCGTGGGAAGGTGCCAAGTGGGGCTTGATGCCAAATTACTCTTTTCAAAAGGTTAAAACTGATTTTATAAAATTTCCATTTAAAACCATGGGACAAGTGAAATTTTCTCACGATGTGGAGCTAACATCGAATCAGTTTAACTCCATGTCCAAGAAAGCTTCGTAAGCCCAGTTCTTCCTTAAAACTTTTACAACGTCAAAATAGAAATCCTTCTTTGGACATTGGTTCGACATCGAGTTCAGCTTGAATCCATGTCATAGGAGAGTTTTCGTAACCCTTGTTTTCATCTCCGAGTTCCTTAAAACATCTTAAACTTCCTTGCAACATCGGTTAACATCGACACTGTTGGCCGCACGTTAAAAGGAAAATTTTCAAAGATTTTCACCCTAAATCCCTTTTTTAATGTCTAAACGAACGCTTCTTGTAACGTTGGTTAACGATCGACTCAGTTAACTCCACGTCATGAGAAACCCTTCAAATTGCAATCGCATCGAACTAACGAATTCTACACAAGACAAGGTACTTTGGAATGCCAACTCGTGGGATTAATACTTTCGTCCTTGCATCGTCTTCTCGCTATCGCCGTCGATCTCTCTTATTCGAAACATTCGCGCTGTCAACTTACGATTAAATCACTCGCTGTATCGCTACTTATACAAGATCAACTCTTAGAAGCCTACCTGTTGGATTAATTTCGGGACGAAATTTCCTAAAGTAGGGGAGACTGTAACACCCCGCACTTTCGTGCGACTGTTACTACTCGTTATACTCGTTACGCCTAGCACCAGAGATTCGGATCATAATGTAACTATATCGTATATATCGCTATTCGAAGGATAATCGCATATTTTCAAGCTACAGTATCATTATACTACACTACTATCACACTAACACTCACGGAAGCATTGAGTGAGGACCTATTCTACCCTCCTCAGTGGCCGTGATGTGTCGAACATAAACAAACAACGCTAACAAGGACTCTCGGGTGAGTGCTGTAGCTCCAGTCGTCATGACGATGATGACAATACGAGTAAACGGTACCCCGTCAGTCTTTGTGGCACTACACGAAATAACGTTCACGATGACATCAAGAAAGGACCAACCCTACCCTCATTGATGGCCGTGCAACGTCGATATTAATCGCATACTCGAATCGGAAACCGATCGTTAATTATCGAAACTTTGGATTATGGATACGTAAATACGACCTCTAGTGATATATATATATTATAATATAATAATAACAATATAATAATAATATAAATTAATTACGAAAGGAACGCACTTCGAAAACTATCAAAACGATCAAAATCGGGAAAATTCCAAGCGTCAGGATGTCTATCCGGACGGATGGACCATCCGGACGGATGGACATGCGCACGGATGGCCATCCGCACGCATGGGCCATCCGCACGGATGGGCCGTCCGCACGGATGGGCTATCCGGGCCTGATCTCTCTTCTTCTCCTCTTTCGCCTATAAATAGCCTGTCACACCCCTATTCAAGTGATGTGACAGCTCCTGCTCAACCACACGCGCACCAAGACCCTTTTCTCTCGATTTCCTCGCGGTTCCGGTAAGATTTCAACATAAAACTTGTACTTCTACAATCTACACTCGAATCTACATCATTCTATCTTTCAAAACTCTAATTCTAACCGTGAAATCTACGGATTTGAGGCGTTGTGAGGTGATGTCACCAAGAGTTCTTATGAACTTCAAGTTGGGGTCTCATTTCACTATAAACGACTCAGAACCAGGTGATTTCCACAAGTTTTAATGACAAATCACACCTAAATCTGTGCGATTTCGAGTTAACCATGAAGAACCACCATGAACGGCCAGATCTGATGGAACGGGGTGATTCCCGGCCGTTAGAATGAGTCGGAATTGACGGAACTTCAAGTGTTAGTGCGAAATCACACTACCCTAGTAAAAACGAACGTATTTTCCTTCCGATAAACACTCGAAACAGTGCTCAGAGTGCGAAACAGATGTGCCCGTCCGCACAGACAGCATGTCAGTCCGCACGGACACCATGTCAGTCCGCACGGACAACATGTCAGTCCGCACGGACGACATGTCAGCCCGCACGGATGACACAAGCCCGTACGGATGACATGTCAGTCCGCACGGATGACATGTCAGTCCGCACGGATGACATGTCAGTCCGCACGCACATGTCACCCGCACGGATGACATGTCACCCGCACGCACAAGTCATCCGCACGGATGATATGTCATCCGCGCGCACACCAATCCGCACGCACAAGCAAGCCCATCCGCACGCACAAGCAAGTCTGTCCGCACGGATCACTGTTATCCGGACGGATGACTTGCCATCCGTACGGATGAGGCCCAACTCAATCAAACGAATAACTTTTCAAGTAAATCTTGCTTAACCGTACATCGTTTACTCTATTGCTTCAAGGATCATTACAGATAACTCGTAACCAACTCAATCAAGTTGTAATCTCGCTAAATACGCACTGTGAGTATACTTGACCCCCTTTTTAATCGAATTTTGGGTGTAACATACGTTTCTATCAAATCAAACTTATCAAGCGAAATATTCAACCAATCGAATTATCACTTGCGAATAACTGTTATGCATAGATATACGTGATGCTAGTTGCATATGTGCTAGGGCTTATACTCGCGACGTCCCACCAAGACTAGTATAGTACTATTGCGCCCGACGGGGTCTAGTTATGCCATCGTACATTCGAGCATCGAGGACTTAGTTGGTAGTATCAGTTTTGTGAGTATATATGTCGTGTATTACGTTTATGCATATGGAAATTCGCTACACTTTTATCTATTATGCTATGCTATTCAAACCTGTATACTCGCCAATACTTTTGTATTGACAAACCTTTTTACGTATGTTGCAGGTTAGATCGCAGACTATATCAAATCAAGCTAGGAAGTCTAGAAACTCAACTAAAATCTAGGTTGTCGGATTTGTATTGTTCGAGAGGACAAGAAATCTATGATAACTTATGTGATTGTATTGTTTGTTAGTATGGGATAACGAATGTATTAAATATTATCGCAATATAGTTGTTATGGATTCTCTTGAGCAATCTGATTCGCCTAGTGCCGCGCCCCGATGATTCCGCCATCGGTTGGGGTGTGACAGCTGACTCGAGAGTTCGTGCATTTCAGAAGGAGCGAGACGATAAGGCGCTTTAGCAACAGGGTTTGCTCCAGGAATGAGGTCGATTCAGAAGTCGATATCACGAGTGGGAGGTAATCTGGGTAAATCATCGGGGAAAACGTTGGGGAATTAAAAAACAACAGGAACGTCTTTCACTCCCGAGTTTCCTTTCTTTTCCTTCTCCGCTACTACAATGTTAGCCAAGAGAGCTCCGTATTCCTTGCGGAGATACTTGCTAGCTTGGACACACAACATGAGTTTAAGACCTTTCGAAGGAGTTTCATCATACACACAAAGTAGATCACCATTAGCAAGCTTGAAACGAATCATCTTATCTAAGCAAACAACTTAAGCACGATTTTCATGAAGAAAATCCATGCCTACTATGATGTCAAAACTACCGAGCTGCATCGGAATAAGGTCGATAGGGAAGACGTGATTGTTGAGTTCAAGCGTACAATCACGTAGAACAGAATTGACGGCAACGGTTATTCTAGTGGCAACTTCAACATCGAACGTCGAGGGGGGATGGGCACGCTTACGATTAAGGAGCTTTTCGAATTCAAACGACACAAAACAGTTATTGGCTCCAGTATCAAATAAACAAGAACCATATATACCATTCACAAGGAACGTACCATTAACCACATTATTGTCCGCTTGAGCCTGGCGAGCGTTAATGTTGAACGCACGTCTACGGGCTGCTGGCTGCCGCTGCTGCTGCTGCTGCTGTTGTTGCGGCTGCTGCTGGGGCTCTTCTTTAACTACCGTGTTGGGGCACATGTTTGCAAAGTGGTTGGGATCATCACATGCAAAGCAAGCTCGAGTGTGAGCTGTGGGTGTAGGAGCTGCTTGATGGCATTGAGGAGTAGGAAGTAGAGCTTGTTGAGCAAGAGCTTGACCTTGAACTGGAGTTGGGGTTTGACGTGGACCTGTACGGCAGTTTGCGGTGAAGTGGCCGTACATATTGCAATGAACATAGAATCGGCATGCTAGACCCCTCGGGTGATGATAAGTACAAGTAGGGCAAAGCGGGTGCGGCCCAATGTATGCACGCTTGGCAGGCGGTGCATTGACCACAGGTGCCACTACTTGGCGGTGTTGAGATTGCGGTGGGGCAGGTACGGTTTGGAGCGGGGCAGCAGTAACTGCACAGTTCTTGTTGCTGGAACTGCTGTTGTTCTTCCTCTTTCGGAGTGAGAGCTTCGAAGATTGCGGTGTGACAGTGGTTTCAGCGGTTGAAGCAGCGGTGGCTTGATGCAGATTCTTTGCAGCCTTGTCAAAATAACCAGCCCTGACTCGCTTATCATTGATCTCAGCTGCGAGCAGGTAGGTTTCCTCGATTGTCATCATCTTTGTAGCCTGAACAATGTCTGCAACGCAATCCGGAAGAGCACGGATATACTTCTTGATTGTGATATCAGGGGTAGTAACCTGACCAGGGCAAATAATACTCAACTGCTTAAGCTGGCAGTTAAACCAGCGTTATCTCTGCCATCCTGCTTTATGTGCCAGAATTCATTCTCAAGCTTTTGCAGGTCATGGGCAGGACAAAACTCTTGCATCATTATGTTCTTCAACTCGTCCCTAGACAATCCGAAAGCTGCATCATTTCCTCGTTTGTTCCTCTCGGCCGTCCACCAATCAAGAGTGCGGGATTGGAAGACGCCGGTAGCATTGACGGTGCACAGGTTTTCTGGACAGCCACTCTGGCGCAGGGTGACTTCGATAGAAATCAAACCATTGAAACATGGCCATAGGACAATATTCGCGAGTGAACTCTTTTGGTCCGCAGGCTTTGAACTGCTTGAAGCTAAAAGTGGCCTTAGGAGTATCAGTCCCCTCCTCTTCCGAGGACTTGCTTGCATTCTTGTTCAGTTCACTGACGATCTGGGGGATGACTTTCGCCATCTGCTTAGAGACGAGAGCGGCGATGCGTTTGTCATCATGGTTTCAGCGAGCAGCGCGCAAGTGGAATGGTCCAAACGACGACATTGTCTGCAATAGACATCGCGATAGGACTCAAACACAATTTCGATTAATCCTAGTATAGACTAGCGATACACCATAAAGCTCAGGAACACAGTCATTCTCAATATTCACATAGGCACAAAATCACAGAATCACATAAGAACCTAGACACATAAGCACATAAGCACGCATAAGCGAACCTAAACACATATGTTGCACGTATTCACCTATCCTTCACAGCACGTATAGAGATTAAGTATAGCAATTGCGTTTAGTGAGTACACATCGAGTAGCATAGCGAGTAGTATAGCACGCGATTTGTTAACGTGGTGTGAATTGTGTGTGTTTTGGCGGAGCGAGAAACGTGGAATCGAAACCATCAGTACCACCGTACTGTTTATCTCAAAATGCTAACAAATCACCATATAAATCACATAAATTCCACATAAATTCGATCATAAAATCGATAAATCACAGAGTTAGCTGCTGCGGATTCCAGAATCAAAACACATAAAATCGAGGAGAGATTGTCTCGGGTGTGTGTAGACATTGACTACCCAAAGTGGTTCGACTATTCACAAGGACTTTAAGTGCACACTTTGGCCTTCGGGACAGTGCTCTCGCTTCAATTCGAGCGATCGGCATGCATCCTTACAGTTACAGTGGAACCCAAGTCGTTGGAGTCCGTCGAGACTTTGGTGAGAGTTTTTGTAAAACCAAAAGTATAGAGTGGAACGGGTCATCAAGATTCGGGTTTTACCCCTAGCTCAGCGACTACATCCCTGTTTGTATGATAAATCATGAGATAGATACGGAGATTTGCGTCAAAGTATGGATTTCACTCCTGATTTGAGGCAAATTCACTTGTTTTATGGTAAAAATTACGAGTTGAACGAGTGGTCTGGTCGAGAGTTCACAGTGTTCGCACCTAATCTTAACCAAATCATCCGTTTGTGTGTATGTCCAGCCTTAGGAAAGGCTGATTTTGCGCAGAACAGTAGTATGCGATGTACGCGCAAGTATGTAGTGTACAGCGAGTTCGAGCGAGAAATAGAGAGTGAGCTCGTACAAAGACCCATACTGGGTATGCACAATTCGGTCCGTTGATACTTAAACTAAAGACTAGGTCGTTTCTATGACGTCGACCGGGACTAGATCGAGTCTTGCCTAATTCCCTATAGTTATGGCTCCGATACCAATCTGTCACACCCCAACCGATGACAGAAACATCGGGGCATGGCACTGAGCGAAACAGATTGTCCAAGAGAAATTTCATAACAACTACTTTACCGAATAGTTAATATTATGTCCCATACCATAACCTATTAACCAAAATCAGTTATTACAGACAGCGATATCTCAAAGACGAATAACATATTCCGAGAACTCAGATTTAAATAAAAGTAAATCGTCTTTGTTGGTTTCTAGACTCTCCTAAGCTTGATTCCATCAAATAGCAAGCAAAGCGCAGCGTCCTAAGCACCTGTCACATACGTTAAAATAGAGGTCAATACACATAGTATAAGGGTGAGCATACAAGTTTAATAGTAATAGTGGAGTTCGAAACGTTTACGTATAACCAACATGTAACATGTATAATGCGAAGCTAGTAGGTTATCGACAATGAAATATGCACAGACTAGACTGCGACTTGTAGAATGCGCAAGATATATCACCACTGTGACATGTGAGAGGTAACCTTAACAACCCCCCGTCCACAACAGGTGCTGAGTCCAAACAAATAGTACTATCGTTGCTAAGGCGTCAGGCAACAATCACTGTGTTAACATAACATACAAGCATTCACCGAGTAACACATAACATGCAATAACTGTCAGCGTATAAATAGTGTTTGTGTTGTGTGATTGATGTGATTTAGAGTAAGTAACGTATGTAACACTCAAAAGTGCGTTAAGCAAAAAGGGTTCGAGTATACTCACAGCGATGGAAATGGATTGAAGGGAGCGCTAGAGTGATTAGCCTGAACAGTTAACGATAGCATAAACGAAGAGCAGTGCGTAAAGTATCAGATGGTAATCCGATCGGATGGCAATTCGATCGGATGGACAGTCGATCGGATGTCAATCTGTTGGGATGGTCATCCGATCGGATGGCCATTCATTTGGATTGACATTCGTTGGTAAGGATGTGTTTGTGTATGATGGCTTTGAAGTTTTCGTTGTAGCATTTTGAAATTAGCGAAGTGTCTCTACCCTTTAGGTCGGTCGATCGAACGACCATTCGATCAGATAGCTATCCGATTGGCAAGATACTTAGTGAGGACAAGTTCACAGCAGGATGGCAATCCGTTGGAAACTATTGCTCTTTGAAAAATTGGAAATGTTTAAGGGTTGAAAATTCAAGTGCAATCCGATCGGATTGCGGTTCGATCGGATGGCCACTCGATCCAGGTGTCCGGCGCGTTGAGTTTTGTCGTTTCGATTCGCATGTTGAGCGTTGCGATGTAATTCGAATGAGCGATGCGATAGTATTAACCATTAGTTACACAAATAACCTAACTACTATATCTAACATACAATCACTATAAATAACATGCGTTTAGCGTTTGCGATTAGATTGCGATTGCGATAGAATTGCGATTGCGATTTTGATTAAACATCTCAATATAAACATAACATGCACAAGTAACACATAGTAGCACACACACGTAAAACAATATCCAGAACGCATAATTCAAGTTACGAATGCGATAGCGATAAGTCGATTAGCGATTAAACAGCGATTAAACCTCGATTTTTAATAGATACTCCACATAATACAACTAAAGCAATTAAATAAAAAGATTCGATTACAAGTCATTAACGTACAATCAATAGTTAAGTAAGGAGTGACAGATCGCAATTAGCAATCTTTTCTTCCTTTGACTTAGACTTTGTCTTGTACTTTGACTTCTCAAAAGCGGGTTGTTACAATATCGCATTCTATCGCTTGTTTAGACAAAACGCTATCACAATGCAAACTCGAAACTCATATTTACAGTATGCATCTTAGTTATTATGTGTGTTAATTGTGTGATTATTTGCTTAAATGTTTTGGGGTTATCTCCACGCAACGCTTACACAATGCTCACTCGCAACTCGATTAAACGCAACGCAACGCTTAACACACGAAATGAAAGTTGGAAAACCAACAAAACACAACTCGGCTGATCGAATGGGCAACCGATCAAATGGACTTCCGTCCGGATGACCATCCGCTCTGATGGCCATCTGACCGAGTGGCCATTCGACCGGGCAAGCCATCCGACCGAACGCCACTCTCCACCGACTTAACACTCCTCTCACATTATAAATAGTACCTGTACACCTCCCTTTCACAGATTTAACACCTCCATCCGACCACACGCACTTAAGTCGCTCTCAGTCACTTTTCATCGTGATTCAAGGCTTTTTGGTAAGCTTTTCTCCTCAAAACTTTTTCTCTGAAACCACTAATTTGGACCTCTTGATGGTGGTTTCCACCCGTTTTGCTCTGGCAAACGGTTAAGGATCATCTTTTCATCAAGATTGGTTCAGATCTAAAGGATTTCCACACATTTTAACTTGAATCTCAACAAGATCTCAACACTTTTCAACAGTTTTCAACTTTTCTTCAACTTTCACATGAAAACCGATAGGATCTGGGTTCATTCAGACTCTCTACTCAACCCTTAGTTGAGAGCTGGATTGAAAAATGATTTCCACCGGAGAGATGACCGATTAATGGGTTGAACATGGATCTTCATCAAGAACAGTTAGTTTGGCCGAATGGGTTGAGACCATTTGATCGAATGAGCTAGGCTTGGTGTATTCCCGTTGTTTAACACGTCATCATGCCGTCTCCGTTAAACTCAAAACTTTTACTTAGAAAACTTTACAAATTTTTTAAATAACAAATCGCCCACTCGAGTGGCCATCCGATCGGATGACCATCCGATCGAATAACCATTCGACCAAGTGGCTTGTCCATCATACTAATCCTTGTTCAAAACTATTTGATTAAACATCGCACTTAAATGATTTTACAAACAAACACACTTCTCATTTGAATGACCATCCGCTCGAATGAAGGATCATCCATTCGGATCACCATCCGAACACACTACCATTTGACACTCTGTTTACGCACTGATCAACGCTCTACTCAACGACTTATGCTACTGTTCACAGGCTAATTCCAACGCGCTCCCTTCAAAATGGATATTTGAAGTGGAGAAAAATCGCTAATACTTAACTTTTTGAAAATGTAGTTTGGAATTATATTAACATAAAGATGTTTGTCGATTGTAATATTAGTAATAAAGGTGTTTTGAAAAAAACATTGAACCGGTGTAATGTTAATTTCAAAAGGATCATCTTTTATTAGCGTAGTTTGATCATTTGTTAACTTAATACTTACCATTTCGTCAATTTTTGTGCTAGTGTTTAACTCTTTTAAAAACTTAGCATGAGTAGGTACCAAACAATGGTTTTCGAAAGAAGGTGTTAAGAGATTAATTTCTTGAAAATTTGACTCTTTTTGAAGATTAGCGTTTTCGGATGTACCTTTTTTGTTGTTTGGTTCATGCGTCGGTTTTTCACTTACTTGTTTTTCCATTTTTACCTCTTCTACTATTACCTCTTTAGTGCAAACTACGTCTTCCCTAGCACAGGATTCTTTTATGTAGCGTTCGATAGTTTTGAGGTGTTCTATTCTTCTTTCGGCTACGGGGAGGATAGTTGGTGGTTTGTCAAAGGGAGCGGGATAAGTATCCCAAAAGCTTGAGTGCGGAAGTTCGATCCTTGGTCCTTCATAATATTCATATGAGGTAGGTGGTTCACACCATTGTTCCTCATAGTAAGTATATGATGGAGAGGATTCATACCTTGGTTCTTCATAATACCAATATGAGGTAGGTGGTTCACACCATTGTTCCTCAAGATATAAGTATGATGGAGAAGGTTCATACCTTGGTTCATCAAGATATGAGTATGAGGGAGAAGGTTCATGCCTTGGCTCCTCATAGTATGTATACGAAGTGGTTGGTTCGTACCTAGGTTCCTCGTGGTATGTATACGAAGTGGATGTACCGGGTGAGGATTACCGCAAACGGTACAATACTCTTCTTCATAATCATCCTCTTCATAGTAGTAGTTGTAACCTCCTGAGTATTGATCCATAAGAATCACTCAGCAGACCACAACAGAGTCTCGGCACCGTCTGAGATGCAAGAGTTGTCTAAGCAGCTTCAAGAGCTCTCTGAAAAAGGTTTTATTCGTCCTAGCTTTTCACCTTGGGGTGCTCCCGTTCTTTTTGTCAAGAAGAAGGATGGATCTTTTAGGATGTGTATCGATTATCGTGAGCTTAACAAGCTTACCATCAAGAATTGATATCCCCTACCTCGCATAGATGATCTCTTTAATCAGTTACTGGGCGCTTCTTATTTTTCGAAGATTGATCTGCGTTCTGGGTATCATCAACTTCGTGTGCATGAAGAAGATATTTCCAAGACAGGATTCCGCACTTGTTATGGGCATTATGAGTTCACAGTTATGCCATTCGGTTTGACTAATGCTCCTGCTGTTTTCATGGACTTAATGAATAAGGTATGCAAACCTTATTTAGATAAATTCATCATCGTTTTTATTGATGACATCTTGATATACTCTAAGACGCAAGATGATCATGAGCAACATCTTCGTCTTACTCTGGAACTCCTAAAGAAAGAGCAACTTTTCGCCAAATTCTCCAAGTGTGAATTTTGGCTTAAAGAGGTTCAATTTTTGGGACATGTTGTCAACGAACAAGGTATTCATGTTGATCCCTCCAAGATCAGTGCGATTAAGAACTAGGATACGCCTACTACTCCTACTAAAGTTCGTTCTTTTCTTGGTCTGGCGGGTTATTATCGCCGCTTAATTGAAAATTTCTCAAAGATTGCAGTTCCTCTAACTGTTCTAACTCAGAAGAACAAACCATTTGATTGGGGATTCAAACAAGAGGAAGATTTTCAAAACTTGAAGCAGGAGCTTTGTGATGCGCCTATTCTATCTTTGCCTGAGGGCAATGATGATTTCGTCATTTATTGTGATGCATCAAATTTGGGTCTTGGTTGCGTTCTCATGCAAAGGAACAAAGTCATAGCATATGCATCAAGGCAGTTGAAGATACATGAGAAAAACTACACCACTCATGATCTTGAGTTAGGTGCAGTTGTCTTCGCTCTTAAGATCTGGAGACACTATTTGTATGGTACAAAATGTGTGGTTTTCACAGACCACAAAAGTCTTCAGCATATCTTCAATCAGAAAGAACTCAACATGAGGCGACGACGTTGGGTTGAGCTTCTAAACGACTATGACTGCGAAATTCGCTACCATCCTGGAATGTACTAAGCTTCATTGTGTTCGTGTTCAATCTGATATTCAAGCTCCATCCGATATCCAAGCACACATCACTCAGGCTCAACACACTTGTGTTTCACAAGGTTTGATGGATAAGGAATTTCCCTATCATATAACACCTGATCTTGAACTGAAGGACAATGGATCGTATTACTTCATGGACCGTTTGTGGGTCCCAAGCCAAGATGATCTTCGCACCTTGCTTATGGATGAAGCCCATAAGTCTCGTTATTCTATTCATCCTGGCTCAGATAAGATGTATAAGGATCTTCGTATTCAGTATTGGTGGCCTGGTAAGAAGAAAGACATTGCCTTATATGTATCAAAATGCCTTACTTGTCTTAAGGTTAAGGCTGAACATCAACGTCCTTCTGGTTTATTGGAGCAACCAGAGATCCCAGTTTGGAAATGGGAAAACATTACTATGGATCTGGTTACCTAACTTCCACGCACAAAGAATGGTCATGATGCCAACTGGGTAGTGGTCGACCGTCTTACTAAGTCAGCGCATTTCTTGCCAATCCGTGAGGATTTTTCTGTTGATAAACTTGCTAAAATCTATGTGGATGAAATCGTATCCCGTCATGGTGTTCCTTTGAACATCATTTCTGACAAAGATGCTCGCTTCACTTCTCATTTTTGGAGAACCATGCAATCCGCTATGGGGACCCAACTTAATCTGAGCACAGCTTATCATCCGCAAACAGATGGTCAATCTGAAAGAACAATTCAGACTCTGGAGGAAATGCTTAGAGCTTGTGTGATCGATTTTGGTGGTAGTTGGGATTCACATCTTCCGTTAATTGAATTCTCCTACAACAACAGTTATCACACCAGCATCAACATGGCTCCTTTAGAAGCTCTCTATGGTCCAAAATGTCGTTCACTAGTCTGCTGGAATGAGATCGGTGAGGCTCAGCTTACCGGACCTGCCCTCATTTTAGAGACAACTGATAAGGTTAAGAAAGTTCGTGATAACCTTCAGGCAGCTAGAAGCCGTCAAAAGAGTTACGCGGACCAAAGACGCAAGCCCTTGGAATTTCAAGTCGGTGATCGTGTATTACTTAAGGTCTCACCTTGGAAAGGTGTGATCAGATTTGGAAAGAAAGGAAAACTTGCAACTAGATACGTTGGACCATTCAAGATCATCGAAAGAATCGGCAAGGTAGCCTACAGACTTGAGTTACCTCCTGAACTTGGAAACGTTCATCCAACCTTTCACGTGTCCAACCTCAAGAAGTGTCTTGCTGATGAGAACCTCCACATACCGCTTGATGAAATTCGTGTGGACAACACGATGCATTTTGTTGAGAAACCTGTGGAAATCATGGAACGTGAAGTCAAGTGGCTTAAACACAAGCGCATTCCTTTGGTCAAAGTTCGCTGGGAATCTAAGCGTGGACCTGAGTTTACTTGGGAACATGAAGATCAAATGAAGGCGAAGTATCCACATCTATTCTCACGAGTTTTCTCTAAATAAATTTCGAGACGAAATTTCCACAAGTAGGGAGACTGTGACACATGTGTCTGTAATCATTGTAAACAGTTCAGTTATCAATAAAACAAAGTTATTTGATCCCAATGTTTTTTTGTTTATGTTTAACATTTTTCATGTTTGATTTTTATTCAATTTCAAACTCTATATCTCTTTCTGGAGAATTATACGCAAACTGGTGCGTAAACGTAATCAGTTTAACACGATGAATACTCCAGAACATCAACATATGCTTAACATGCCTTAAATAACCTTTACATAACTTAGAAATAAGTTTTGAAGGCTTTGGTATGGCAAAAAAAAAAAAGTTTAATCGCCTACAGGGACTAAATTCGACAAACTGAGAAAGTATGCCAATTTGAATTGTAATGAACATTCCGAAACATGATCATAAGTTAAACACACCCTAAATATCCTTTACAAAGCTTAGAAATAGGCTTTGAGGGGTTCGGTGTGCTAAAATAAATTTTATGCTCATTCAGGGACTAAAAACGTCAAAAAAAGTGCATAAGTTTGCATTTTCGTGCATAACTTACGTTTTGAATACATCCGGACATCCAAAAATTTATGTAAGCATTAAAATATTTTAATTTAGTTTTTGGCTTGATAAAATTCCATTTGTCGCTTAATTTGGATCGTTTTTTTTTTTGTTTTTTTTTTTGCGTTCGTTATGACTTCCGTCGTAATTAAGCGAATAACGCAACCGTACGACCAAACAAACCGACATCCGAGATAATTTTGAGCATGTTTTGAGTTCCCTATACTTTAACTTTATTTTAGAGCCTTGAAATGGGGTTAACGGGGCTTAAAAGTGCAAAAAAATCAAGTTTTACAAGTGGAGGGACCATTTTTGAAATTTCTGACCAGATTCAATGAACCTAGTCCATTTTGAAGTGTTGATGGTTTTAACCCATGGTTTTGCAAAACCATGGGCTGGTATTCAATGAACCTAGTCCATTATTAAGGGCTCCCATGGTTTTAGAAAACCATGGGCACACATGTAAGGTCCAGATCAAAGCTCAGTTTTCGATGAACGATCTTAACGGTTCTTGAATTCCTATAAATACCCACCTTCATTTCCTTGCAAACTCACACTTGAGTCTGATTTTGGCTATCTAAGTTGAAGTTTATGCTTCATACCTGAGAGGAAATCGGATCAAGAGCTTGCGGGGACCTTCTGTAAGTATTCTTTCGTTCTTTTCGTTCGTTTTTATCGTTAAAGTCAAACTACGTTTGACTTTCTGCTTTGACCAGTTTATGGTCAATGCAAAGTTCGTTTAAACTTCATAACGTGAGCGTAATCACGATGGTTATAGTCCCTACTGATTACCACGTTATCTAGGCTCAGTGACGAGTCGTAGTTTCGGCCAAAATGCGCATTTATGCGTATTTTGTAACCAAACTACTCTGGGATATCAAGACCGTTTGTTTTGATATCAAAACCTGTTTTCTAACTTAACTAAACATGTTCTAGCATGTTTAGCTCGACATTTTTAGATTAGTGCTTGTGTAGAGTCGTAAGTCAAGCGGACTAAACACCCGCTTAGACTTTCGAACACGACCCGTTTGGTCGATCATTAGGATCCAACCAAACATGTTTAGTGACCATAGTAGCATAGGGAATAACCTTCCAAGGTTATACCTTATGGTCACCTAGTTTAGGTAGTTGTATGATAAGTAGTTTATATGCCATAGGTAAATTACCAAAATACCCTTTTCATGCGTAATTGGAAATTAAGCATTGTTTTCATTTAACATGTTTACAATCGGTATGACATTTGGTTTGTACAAACGGGACTTATATACGTTCATTAACATTAGCTACGCCGCTCGGTAGTAAGTAGTGGTACCATAGGACTTGACAAATCCCGTTCCTGACATCCTGGGTTTGTTTGGATGTAAGGAATGACTGAATCCGAAAACATTTCTTTTGATAACCTTGACTTAGGGTTATCCGTCTGTCTCAAGGCTTGAATGTATGCGTTAACTTACCACATAAGTGTTTGTATCAATAAAACATGCATTTACTTTGCAAAACATAACTTTTTTGATATATTCAAAATACTTTGTTTTGTACATTCTTTTACATTTGGTTTATGTAACAACACATTACTTACCATACACAACGATTGTTGCACATTACTTTGCTACATTTGGACTTTTAGCATTTGACATGGTTTATACAAGGACTTTTTGACAATTGGTTTAAACATAGACTTTATACATTGGTGGTTTGTTTAAGTGACTTAAGTAACGAGATGTGAGTAGTATGATACAAACATGGAGGATACGCCGCTGGTACTTCCTATATATAAGTGTTTGTATTATATTACATATCATAGCGTTATTTAAATCATTCATTTTGGACTTATACATTTTACACAAGTAACATGCTTTTCACAAGACTTTGGTTTACAAAACAGTTTACTTATTACAATTCATTTTACTTGGTTATTCATTTAACCTTACATTGTTCTTCTATTTTACATATCATGTAATCTTATCGCTTTTTAAATGATTTACAAAACAAAACAATTTGCAAGTTTCATGACTAAATTTTATTAAACATTTTCTTAACCTTAAGTTATGAATTCTAATTTCACAAAACCTATGTATCTCACAGGCATTTTTATGCTGACATACCTATTTTCGCATGTGTTTTCAGGAGCTTTTGCATAGGATGATCGAGACACACTTAGGCGGTCCTGTGCCTTAATGACTTAAAACGAAGCAAGAACTAGTTAAATTATGTTATGTACTCTTTGTTTCTTGTTTAAGACAATGTAACTTTCTTGTTTGATAAATAAAACGTAACTTTAATTTCCATGGTTGTGAAACAATTAATTCTGTTACAACACTCCCCGACGTTTCCGCCACGTCTTGTTGTTTTACGTGGTCGGGGTGTGACAATCTTCGTTTGGTTCTCAAGCTTCTCCAAGGAAATCGTCTCTACACCAAGTTCTCCAAGTGTGAAGTTTGGCTTGAGGAGGTTCAATTCCTCGGTCATATTGTCAACAGTCCAGGTATTCACGTCGATCCCGCAAAGATTGAAGCAGTTAAGAGTTGGATTACATCGAAAACCCCGTCCGAAGTTTGTTCTTTCCTCGGATTGGCGGGTTATTACCGTCGATTTATCGCTGATTTCTCTAAAATCGTTGTTCCTCTCACCTCTTTGACGCATAAAGACAAGCCTTTCATTTGGGAAACCGAACAAGAAGATGCCTTTCAAACTCTCAAGCGTATGCTTTGGAACGCTCACGTACTCGCGCTACCCGAAGAAAACGACGACTTTGTTGTTTATTGCGGTGCCTCAAACCTTGGTCGTGGTTGCGTTCTTATGCAACGAGACAAGGTTATCACGTACGCGTCCCGCCAACTCAAAGTCCACGAGAAGAACTACATAAGCCACGATCTTGAACTTGGTGCAGTTGTTTTTGCGTTAAAGATATGGCGACACTACGTTTATGGTACCAAGTGTACGGTCTTCACCGACCATAAGAGCCTACAACACATCTTGAACCAGAAAGAGTTGAACATGCGCCAACGCAGATGGGTTGAACTTCTCAACGATTACGATTGTGAGATACGCTACCACCCAGGCAAAGCAAACGTCATTACCGATGCCCTTAGCCGACGAAGCTACTTACATAGTGTTCGTAATGTTCAAGCCCAACACGACCTCGAAGCTCTCATTTGCTGTCACACCCCCAAAATCCACATGCGGAGTACTACCGCTTGGAGGCGTGACTGACCAGGATCCAGCCACCAATCATATTGAACAAGCAAACACATAGTTATAAAAGTTCAACCAATACAATTGGTGTTCAACAAAACATAGTTAAGTTGCAAGCGGAAGCATAAGTCTTAAATCAAAACATAAGTTTAATTGTTTCAAAGTTTAACATGGCACACAGTCGTCCATGTCCCACAACGATCATCCTCCATGCAAGCTCCAGCTAAGAACCTAAGGACCTGCAAAGCATGTAGTAACGAGTCAACAACAAGTTGAGTGAGTTCACGGTTGGGTGTTCGTTTTAAGTTGTTTCGAAAACAGTTTCCTTTAGCTGGCATCCTGCCGTGGGGGTTACCCCATAGTTAAAAACGTGACTTGTTTATTCCCGGTTACTCTGGCAATCCAGCCGTGGGGGCTACCCCGTGTTAGTTATCTGGCATTTCGGCCGTGGGGGCTACCCCATGTATCTACTAGACTCGTTACCATATCGACTGCTGACTGTAGTCATGTTTATGTGCCCTGAAACTGTCAATGTCTATCATCATTGACGTGCCCCAGATCCATTAGTTCACGCCCGTCCTCTGCGGCACGGTGTGAGGTTTGTCAAACCTAAATAGCGCTATCTAACTAATGACCCGCTCGCCATTGGCCCGGCGATTAAGTCGATATAAAAAGGAGGGACTTCGTGATAGAGTTTTGGTCTAGTACGAGTTATCTGTCCGTGAGGACGAGGAATTACATTCCTGAACCTTTGCTGTCCTACCCAAGGAGGACGAGGAACCCATGTTCCTTAACCCCAATTCCTGACCCCTGGGAATCCCATGCTTTGTAGAGGGTGTGAACTCACCTTGGTTTGCTCGGTAGGTACACAGAACAGTCAAACAAGCAATATTGTGGTCACTCGCGTCCTATCATAGTTGTATCATACAAGTCAGGTTCAAACCACGTATTGCACGTATGTTCTACACGTATGCTAGCACATTGCATGCAAGTTCATCCATAGCAGCCCAAATAATCATTCACAAACAACAGTACGTATAAGGTCCATGCATTAGGCCCAAAGGTCCGGCCCAATCACTTAAGTCCGAAATGAGGTGCAAGTCCAAACAGCGTGTACATGCGTATAGTATCGAGTCGCAACCAGGCGTTCTCGACTCGCAACCTGAGTCGCAATCATGGTCTCGGTTTATGTTGTTTTGGTCTCGAGTCGCAACCGGACTCGCAAACACGGTCTCGGGTTATCATGGTTCTGATCTCAAGTCGCAACTGGACTCGCAAACATGGTTTCGGTTCATGCTGTTTTGGTCTCGAGTAGCAACCAGGTGTCTGCGACTCGCAACCTGTGTCGCAATCGGGGATCTCGACTCGTTATGTGGTGGTTTCGAGTCGCAACTAGAGGTGGGTTTCGGCTGGGAACATTTGCTGAATTCAATAATGTACTTGGCCAATAAGATTTCACTGTTGTGATTTCATGTACTATCCAATAACAATACACTAACATGTTTAATTGTCTAACACTTAACCAAAATAGATCAAACATGGCAAATTTCAAATATCCATAACACATTCAACAAGTTCTTCACATATTCATCATGTTCTTCATTTTAGGGTTTTTAGCATAAATCTCTATGATCATAACATGAACAACAACCAAATACTCCAACAACTAATCCGAATAATATGAACATAAGAGCATATAACCCGAACAACATGAACATTATGTAAGCCGATGAACATCAACCATTTATGGTCTAACTTGCATCAAGTCACAAAATATCATTAACTCGTCATGTAATCAATCCGGAATCATAGTATGATAGCTTATTAACATCATCATGCATAAACTTAACCAACCAACATATTATCAAGTCACACAAGATACATCATCCTTAATCAAAATATCACATCATCATCATTAACAACAACCGAAACATAAACACCCAATGGGAATCACTAACCGGTTCAAGTATAGGTTCAAAGGTGTGAGTGAAGCCTCCAAGTGGGTGTGTACGAGTTGATCTGAGAGCTCCTTAGTGGTCACCGGTTGATCCGAGAGTGAGGGAGGAGGGTGTTGTGGCTTAGGGTTTCCATGAGGGAGAGAGGGAGAGTGTGTGTGTGGTTTGTCCAAAGAATGTCAAGACTAGCATCACTAAGGGTTATATACTTGATTCACATTGTGCACCCTAATGGACTTTCGGATGAGGTGCACGGCCCAACCGGCCCATATGCTAAACTATTTCACTCGAGGCCACATGGTCTCGAGTCGGGTTCATGATTTTCGGCTCATTTATGCACACATACACACTATACATACAAGCACAACACATAACAATCACATAGTCACATAAGAGGTTCGCTTACCATTAATCACATAAGTTAACTAGTTACACGTTTAAACATGATATGACGGGATACAAGAAAGTTCTAAATTTCGAGTTGTCACATTTGCGACGCTCAACGCGCTTGTTTTCTCGAGAACACCTTGAAGGAAGAAAGAATACTTGTATCCAAAAATCAACTAGTGAATAAACCTAATGGTATCTTTCACTACCTCGATCGCATATGGATTCCTAGTCGCAATAATTTCCGAGAGATTTTGCTGACGGAGGCCCACAAATCCTGATATTCTATTCATCCAGGTGCCGACAAGATGTACCAGGACCTCCGTGCCAAGTATTGGTGGCCAGGAATGAAGAAGGATATCGCTCTCTATTTTTCAAAATGCCTAACTTGCTCGAAAGTTAAGGCCGAACATCAACGACCCTCTGGCTTACTCGAACAACCCGAGATCCCGATGTGGAAATGGGAGACTATAGCTATGGATTTCATTACGAAAATCCCTCGCACGCCATCAGGACATGATAACATTTGGGTTATCGTTGATCGTCTTACGAAATCCGCTCACATTCTATCCATACGAAAAAACTATAAGGTTGAACGATTAACACGAATCTATACCGACGAAGTCATTTGTCGACATGGGACACCTCATGACATCATCTCTGACCACAATGGTTGATTTACTTCACGTCTCTGGGAGACATTCCAATCCGCTCTCGGTACAACTCTGAACCTCAGTACCGCTTTCGATCCCCAGACTGACGGTCAGACTGAACGCACAATTCGCACCCTTGAAGACATGCATCATTCGTGCGTTATAGATTTCGGTGGTAATTGGGATTCGCATTTACCTTTAGTCGAATCCTCGTATAACAAAAGTTATCACGCTAGTATCCAAATGGCACCCTTTGAGGCATTATATGGTAGAAAATGCCGATCGCCTATTGTTTGGCACGAGATCGGAGACAGTCAAATCACCGGTCCTGAGTTACTACAAGAAACAACTGACGAGATCCTCCAGGTACGAGACAAAATCTTGAAAGCTCAGAGTCGTCAAAAGAGTTATGCTGATAACCGCCGTAAGCCCCTTGAGTTTGAAGTTGGCGATAACGTACTCCTAAAGGTTTCACCTTGGAAGGGGGTGATCCGATTCGGCAAGAAAGGAAAGCTAGCGCCACGATACGTGGGTCCCTTTAAGATTTTGGAAAGAATTGGCAAAGTGGCCTACCAACTCGAATTACCAGAGGAACTCAACAACGTACATCCGACTTTCCACGTCTCGAACCTCAAGAAGTGCCTAGCTGAAGAAAATCTTCATGTTCCTCTTCGACGCTCTCGCATTCCTATAGTGAAGGTTCGCTAGGAAGGAAAATGCAGCGCCGAGTTCACTTAGGAACTCGAAAGTGATATGAAAGCTAAATATCCACATATCTTTATTATGCCTGCGCCTTAATTTCGGGAGGAAATTCCTTAAAGTAGGGGAGGCTGTAACAACCCGACTCTTCGGGTCATTACTCATCGATGTCATTTCATTCGTTAACCGCTTGTACTCTCGATATTTCTGATTATCGCTAATGGGTTTAAACTCTGTTTTCAACAAGCATTTTAAACGCTTATTCAAAATGCAGTTATCGCATTTAAACGCTATTTACACGCCTTATATTGCATGTTATCGCTTGTTTAGACAAAACGTTATCACAACGCAAACTCAAAACGCGGATTTACTCTATGAATCTTAGTTATTATGTGTGTTAATTGTGTGATTATTTGCTTAAGTGTTATGTAGTTATCTCAACGCAACGCTTACACAATGCTCACTCGTAACTAGATTAAACGCAACGCAACGCTTAACACACAAAACGAAAGTTGGAAAACTAACAAAACACTCTCCAAAAGATTAAACTCGGCTAATCGAATTGGAAACCGATCAAATGGACTTCCGTCAAGATGACCATCCGTTCGAATGGCCATCCGATCGAGTGGCCATTCGACCGGGCAAGCCATCCGACCGAACGCCACTCTCCACCGACTTAACTGTCCTCTCACACTATAAATAGTACCCGTACACCTCCCTTTCACTGATTTGTCACCTCTATCCGACCACAAGCACTCAAGTCGCTCTCAGTCACTTTTCATCACGATTCAAGGCTTTTTGGTAAGCTTTTCTCATCAAATCTTGTACAATCTTCATCACTAAACACCTCTACATCATCTTCTCCATCAAGATCACACACAAACACCAACTTTTTCTCTAAAACCACTGATTTGGACCTCTTGAAGGTGGTTTCCACTCGTTTTGCTCCGAAAAACGGTTAAGGATCATCTTTTCATCATGATTGGTTCAGATCTAAAGGATTTCCACACATTTTAACTTGAATATCAACAAGATCTCAACACTTTTCAACAGTTTTCAACTTTTCTTCAACTTTCACATGAAAACCAATGGGATCTGGGTTCATTCAGACTCTCTACTCAATCCTTAGTTGAGACCCGGCTTGAAAACGGATTCCGCCGGAGAGATGACCGATTAACGGGTTGAACATGGATCTTCATCAAGAACAGTTAGTTCCGCCGAATGGGCTGAGACCATTCGATCGAATGAGCTAGGTTTGGTGTATTCCCTTTGTTTGACACGTATTCACGCCGTCTCTGTTAAACTCATAACTTTTACTTAGAAAATTTTACAAATTTTTCAAATAACAGATTACCCACTCGAGTGGCCATCTGATCGGAAGACCATTCGACCAAGTGGCATGTTCCTCAAACTAATCCTTGTTCAAAATGATTTGATTAAACTTCGCACTTAAATGATTTTACAAATAAACACACTTCTCGTTCGAATGGCCATTCTTTCGAATGGTCATCCACTTAGATGACCATCCACTCGGATGACCATCTGCTCGAATGAAGGATCATCCGTTCGGATCACCATCCGAACACCCTACCATTCGATACTCTGTTTACACACTGATCAACGCTCTGCTCAACGACTTATGCTATTGTTCACAGGCTAATTCCAACACGCTCCCTTTAATCCAACCAAGTTGTGTTTACTTGTTAAACACCTACCGTGAGTATACTCGTACCCATTTTCATTTAACGCACTTTTAGGTGTTACATACGTTCTATATCAAAACGCAACAACACACAACTAAAAAACTTTATGTCGCTAACCGCTCCCGCATGTTATATGAGATCTATGAATGCTTGTACCTATGCTTATACAGTGTTACACTATACCGCCTCATGCAACGATAGTACTATAGTTTGGACTCAGCACCTGTCGTGGACAGGGGTTGCTAGGGATCACATCACTTTACTTCACGTGTTCGTTGAACATGTGTCGCGCATACTCTACAATGCAGTCTCGTGGTTAGGTTGTAATCATTGTGTGATAAATACTTGCTTCTCCCGTTACGTGATACATGTTGGCTATGCGTAAACGCTTTCTCTACTATATGCTATGCAAACTTGTGTACTCACCTTTACATTCTATGTATTAACTTTATTTTAACGTATGTGACAGGTTGATAGGATGCTATGCTGTGATGAAACAAGCTAGGAAGTCTAGAAACCCGCTAAATAAAATATGAGTTGTCGGAATAGTATTTGTTCATGAGACTCGCTATCTGTAATGACTGTTATTGCTTTATATGTTAGTAGTATGGGATATTAACGTTAAATATATTGACATTTAATAGTTGTTATGGATTCTCTTGAAAAATCTGTTTCGCTCAGTGTCACGCCCCGATGTTTCCGCAATCGGTTGGAGTGTGACATTTACGACGTAACCTACAAGTTTCCTAAATATGTTAACCACATAAGCTTACGATTACTATGTACAAGTTATCCATCTTGATTATGTATTGGCTTTGTCTTAGGTGTATATTTGTGAGTTGTGTTAACGGGACTAGGCCCAAATAAATATATATTTATAGAATTTATATGCGAGAAGTGTTAAAATAATATATTTTAATTTATCCTCCTAGACGTATACTTGTATTATTTGGTGTATTCTTGTCTTTGTATTCGTTTGACTAGGTCAAAGTAGATTTATACTTTTATTAAATAATATTTTCAATATTATTTTTGTATAAATGTGTTTGTAATTTTTCCAAATGTATACTTAGGCAAGTATACATGTATTTAGGTATATATACCTATGTATTTTGTATTTAACGTCAAAACTCATTTCCTATGATTTTATACTTTCCAGAATTATATTTCTTAAAAATAATATATTTTTAATGATTGTTCAATATATGTATTTTTATATTTCTTAAAAGGATCAATTGCGTCCAAACTTTTACAAGTTTGGATTATTGGAGAGAATTTTTAAAGTTGGGATTATTAGCGGCCAACAGGAGAAACTTAGGATTATTAAAATCCAATAACCCTTAAACATAGCGCGAAGATGCATACGTTAGATTGGTAGAGTTGATATAATTTTAATATTATGGCTTTACAATTTTGTTAGTTGTTTACTCTTTTTAATAAAATAAGTCGTTAAAAAAATTATTCCTAGGTGATCATAAGTCAGTGTTGTATTAGTAAACATCATGTCCATTCATTACCAACAATATTAACCAATTAACTTTATGTATATATATATTAATAAATGAGATGATTTGGGCTATGTGTCCTTAAATGGTGGAGCCATTTTGCTGATATGGCATCCAATAGTTGAGTAAAGAGTGATTTTGGGAGGGAAATGGTCTTATTCTCTATGTACAAACCAAATTTCACAATACACAAACCACAAACCACAAACGATGCTGGACGCGGGATCCGCCACATTTCGGGTTGGATGTATGGGTTTTCCAAACCCGTGTATATAAGGCATCTACAAAACCTAAATTTCTCTACAGCCTCTTCTCCTTCGCCACATCATACTTGAACCCTAGGATTTACATCTCGGCGCTGTTTTAGATAGGGTTGATTTAATAGAACAAGTTCTTTACAATCAAGTATTTATAGATTTTATAATCGAATCTTTGTTGATTTGAGAATTTTGTTTGGTTTTGGATTCGTAGCAATGATTTACTATGAAGAATGCTCGATCGCAGAATGTGGTTGAACCTGTTCAACAACGGTAAGTTTGTTTGCTATGATTCTTTTTTTTTTTTTTTGGTATCTATAATCTTGTTGATTCATGTCTGGAACGATTAGGATTTTGCTTTGTGTTGCAAACACGGTAAGTTAATCCTCTCCATTCCTTGCTTATTTTATCTTTATTTTGCTATATCTAATTGTTTACATTCATCTCTTGAACGATTGGAGTTTTCTTTTCCCACTTCTTATTGGTTCCAAATTCAAGATGTTTTTTTTTTTAATTTAATCTCTATCTTAAGTTATTTATTTTCCAACTGATGTTTTTGTGTCGTATGGTGATCTTATACTTTCAATTTGATTGGTGTTCTGGTACATTAGTTTGTGTTATAATTTCAATTTGATTGATGTTCTGGTACTTTTTTTCTATTAAAATTAGATAGAAAAGATCCCATGGTTGTGCAATCATTAAAGAAAAATATTAATGTGCAGAAACTGAATTGGATGTATTTTTTTGGTGTTTGAAAATATAAGGTTGGAATCTTGGCAAGTGCTACATGGGATGGTTTTAATACATGAGAAAGAAACAAATAACAGTGCACTCCCGACGACGCTTATGGCGCTGGCAGTTTTCCTACTTTGGGGATCCAGCCTAACTTAACTTTGGTTTTCGAGATTGAAGTTCTTCGTGCTCAGTAAACAGTAAATGATGCATGGGTTCTTGATTCGGTACTACTCTAGACTTGCTATTATTAACATGTATCCTTACATTCGTGATGCTATTAACAGTAAACATGTTCTTCTTGAGTGTCATCCTCAACCCGGTAAATAATCTCCACCTGTTCCCTTCCTAAAGGTTAACGATAAATGGATTCTCCCACAATAAAAAAACCAATAATAAACAAAAGTAAATAATCCGTTTCTTATTGAATAACCAAACATCAGCTTTCTCACACTTTTATTAGAATTATTATTAATGTGTGCTTTACTTACATCAAAGATATGTTGTTGATCTACAATTTCAGAGTGGAATCAAATCTTCATCTTCATCTTCTGACTTGATGACTTGATACAGAGCCGAAAGTGTCAGATCTGAGTTTGTTCTTTGTTTACCATTTAAAAATTCTTTAACATTGTTCTCTTTTATGCCTTATGTGAAGAGATTGTGAAACTTAATTCCTAATGCTATGTTTGCAATATCTATTCGACTTGATGAAAAGATTGTGAAACTTCTTCTTAATGGTGAATTACAACTGCTGCAATAGTGCATACAAAGGTTTTGAATGCAGTTAAGGTGGCTCTTCAGGTGTTTTCGGTAGGTGTGGTGGCTACTGCGGCTGCAACCAAACACGGGATGGTATCAGTGGCTGTAAGAATCTAAAAGCTTTCATGCAAAAGAAAACCTTATTGCAACGGTTGTTTTAGTATACATTCTTTAAATTAAATAAAAAATAAGTGTGTGCAGTTACAAAATGATGAGAAACCGGAGGAAGTATTGTATGATCTTTTGTCTCTAATATTCATTTTAATCATTATCTTATTTTATAATTTGTATTTTGTGATTCCAGAGATGAAATTTATGAAAGATGTATGAATGGACTGGTGTAAGACTACAAGTTGGGCACAAAGCAGAATTGCTCACCTGTTTCATGACTTTATGAAAAAACACCTCTATTCTTGAAACTTAAGAAGCCAGGTCTCTCTCCCTAAGTCTCTCCATATATATGCACACACATGTGCATATATTTATTTGTAAGAATCTAAATGCTTTCATGCAAAAGAAAACCTTATTGCAACGGTTGTTTTAATATACATTCTTTAAATTAAATAAAAAATATGTGTGTGCAGTTACAAAAGGATGAGAAACCAGAGGAAGTAGTGTATGATCTTTTGTCTCTAATATTCATTCTAATCATCATCTTGTTTTATAATTTGTGTTTTGTGATTGCAGAGATGAAATTTATGAAAGATAATACTAATTAGTTACCAAGATAGAAGTTAGAAATTCTATATTTTTGTAAATTGCTTGAAGCACTCAACGAAGTTGCAGGGGTTGACCAAACCTATGATTTTACAAAGGTTAGTTATCGTCAAACATTAAATGTATATAAAAAGCATGTATATATAGGTTTGGTAAAACAGGCCTGATTGTAATTTTGTGATCCTAAATCTTATAAGCATGTATATCCTTTTGAACTTTATGGTTTTAATTTATTTGGGCATTTGCTTATCAATATTATTTAATTAACAATCTTAATTATTTATATAAAATGATGTGCATTGAGAAAACACTTTAGATGACTATAAAATGATATCATTAGAACTTTGTCTTGATCAAGTTGTTACTACTGTTGCTCATAATTGTCAACCTTCAATTCCTTAACATCGGATCTTAATTTATGTACATATTCAGTAATCATTATTATTCTATTGCTTTTCATTCTGATCCTAGCAACAATTATGGTTTTATTTATTTATTTAGCTTGTGTTCATAACTTTGAAAATCCTCCTTTTTATTGCAATGATTCACATGTGCTTCATATCAATAAAACATGTTAAAAGTTTTGTGTCTTATATTAATTTGAAATGAATTATATTATAGTTTAGGTTAAAAAAAGTTGCATACTGATTATTGAGTGTTTTGGTCAAAAATTACCAAAGCAATTAAGTGATCAAATTAGTTAAGTGAGGTAGCGTGCTAGAGGTGTTTGTGAAAAATATGTTGGTTAAGTTGTTAACAAAAACAGTTTCAGGATATAGCCCGAGGATATCAGCCTATATCAATAATCAAACAATGAGCAAAAATGTAAAGGTTGACACGATATGTACGAGGAAAGCCCTTGATCAATCTAGATCTCTGGCATAAAACCTCGGGAGCTGACAATCGTCGGCTGCCTTGTTCTTCTTATTGCTTGAAAAACCAGGATAAAATGCAGGATAACGCTCGAATCGAATCTAAGTGTTACAATGATTGTGAATTGTCAGTGTTAGAGTGTAATTGCAGCTAGAAATGAGAGTGTACGAGTAGGAGAGCCCGAAAGTGTGTGTATTCCTATGATCCGGCACTCCTATTTATAGTTACAATAAATAACAAACTATGCTAAAAATCCGGGATATTCCCCTATTATTCCGGGATCCTTCGAATATTCCCTTTTGACCGTTGTAAACCCCTTCTCCAAGCTTCCAACGTCTTTCTTGTAACCACCTTGACCTATTCTTCAGGGAGACCAAGCCTCGTGACCGTTTGTACCTTGCAGCCAAAGCAAATTGTTAACAGCACGTAGGATACCCTCGCAGGATGTTACCAATATCCTGGTCCAGTATCCTGGCAGCGAAAATAGACATATAAAGTCAGGAAATAATTTCGGGATATAGGTTAGAAAATTCCACCCACAACAATTGTCCCAAAAAATATAGCTGTTGGGATCCTTTGATCTTAACAGATGTATTTTTCCGACGTTATCTGAAGTCTTAATGGATAGAGATGTGATGTGACCTGGTGTAGCTTTCAAGGCTAGTATTTCTCATAGTTAGCTATATTCGCCCTATATCTTCTACATTCTTCTTGTTAATTATCACATTGTACCGGACCATTCAGGTATTCCCTCCCTCACTATTCTTTCTTTGTGCATCTTTTCCGTCGTCAACGATCTCATGGCAAAACGCACTCGTTCATGCTCCGGCGACTCCAAACCAACCTTCATGGCACACAATCTGCTTGGCAAGCCCGAGAAAGAGGTTTGCAATTTTGATAATGCCGACATGGCCGCTCTACGTGCCTCTGGAGCCTTCCCTGATGGTACGTCATCCGGCCATTTGGTTGGAACATCCGGTCAAATTTTTCTTCAGCTGAGTGGGTTTGTTTTTTGGCTTAGTCACTCAAGTTCAAGTCAGCATCCATCCTCCAATACATCGGGTAAGGATGTATGTTCTAAATGCATTTCTGCACATGTTTGGTTAGTTGATGTATTAACATATAAAAATTGATATTACTTCCCTTTTATGTAGATTCCAGCAAACTTGTTCCAATTTTCAATCTGGAAGAGCTTGACAGTTTCCCAGCAACCGTTCCAATAAAGAAAGAGCCTAGCTCCAAGCCTTCCATAGCATCCAAGCCTTCTGTTAGTGCATTCATCTGTCAACTTCGTCTTATATCGAGTCTTGGTTGCGTTACGGGTTTGATCAAGGATGATGTCATCATATTCAAAGATGACATCATGATAGTGACATCAATGTTGACATCATCACAAGACAACATCACGTGAATTTGCATGAAACATGAAATCAAAATTGTAATATGTCTTGTTCGCTTGAAATTGTAAATTGTTTTTGTTCGCTTGAATCGGTTTGGTCGCTTGAAGTGATCGCTTGAGCATGCATGTATAGTTTCAAGCGACCAATCACCCACTATATATATGTGTCTTTTGTCATTTCAAGCGGTAAGGACAGAACATTGATAGCCAAGTGATACCGAGGTGCTGCCGGTTTATTATATGATTGTAAACATTGTTATTTGAATATACAAAGAGAGTTAAAGTGTATTTCAAGCTGTTTTCTAGTTCGTTTCTTAGTTTCCGCCTCTGAAACGTACGAGAGCTCTTCCGAACGACTCGTTTGGGTCGAAACACGATCCTACAATTGGTATCAGAGCTCAGGACGAGGAGTTCTTGCCATATTCAGCTTGAAAATCTGTTTTCTACACCTTCTTTCACAAAATTAAAAAATTTTTACGGTTAAAATCGGCTCAAACTTTCACATCTTGTGCGTAATCATGATCAAACGAATCCTGGAAAGTTTCAGCACTAAAATCAACTTAAAAACGGGTTAAAATCATCTGATCGCTTGAAATTTTGTTCGATATGCTGATGTCATCTGCTTGATCGCTTGAAATTGACTGGTAGCTTGAAAAATCAACCTTGTTCGCTTGAAACTGGCTGTCAGATTGAAATTGTCTGGTCGCTTGAAAATACAACGTCTGATCGCTTGAAAATATATGATAATCTGATCTAAATTGATGATAATTTCGCTTAAAAATACGTTGACTGTATACGTCGAGTTGTGTGAAATGTAAAACGAGGATGTCAGATCATTGGTAATTGAAAAAAAAAATTAAAGTGTCTTGTGTCGGTGCATGTGATGTTATCAGTTTGTGTTGAACAAATTAAAAAGGTGTCGGCTCTTTAGACTTTGCATGTGAAATTGATAAAGGTATTGGTAATTGATAAAGTGCATTGAGTTGTGTGTAATACTAAACAAAGTTGTTGGAAATTGTATTGTTCAAGGTTACATGTGAATAGTCTCGGTCCAAGTGCTTAGATATCAGAGTTGTCGGCAAGAAGTTATCCAATTCATGTGATGAAACATAGTGGTCAGTTCAGTAAATTGATTCATTGTAAAAGTTGTTGTCATCAGTATATCTTGTAACTCGAGATTATTCACCTAACATCATCGGATATTAAATGACAATTGCATGAGTTCAAGTTGTGTGTTCACGTGAAGTTGTCAACTTAGTGGTTTTGTAGGTCCAATCAGAAAATAGATTCTTACATGTGAATTGATAATCACACCTCACATCTGAATTAACCATCATTGTTGTCAATAATGAAGACATGCACATCATATTGATTCATAGTGTTGATTGTTTGAAAAATGTGTATTAAAATTTGCATGTTATCATTTTTATAACTGTTTAGTGTTTTGAACTTGTACCGAGTTCGGGTGATATTAACACAGGTCGTACCAAAAAAATCAGTTAATTCGTATGATCGTATCAAAAGGTCGAGGTCGCGTGGTTTGAGTTTTGGTGTTTGACAGTTCTTACAAAAGACAGTTCAGTACGTTTGTCAGTCAGGTCGTGTTGTGTGTTCAAGTCGGTTAAAAAGGTTCAGTTTGTACGATTTGGAGGTCAAAAGTTTCAAAGGGTCAGGTTGTTTGGATTCAATTCGGGTCATTCAGTCAGCACAGTTGGTCAACATTCAGTTCGTACAGTTGGTCAACAATCAGTCCGCACTAAAAATCACCAGTCCGAGTACAAGTTTGTTTCAATTAGTTGATTAACTGTTAAACTGATTGTATTTTGTTTGATTGTATTGTCAGGTACTTGTCAAGAGATTCAAGTTGCTACCGAATCATGGATACCGAATTCTACAATGCGTTTGCCACACCAGTTGCTCCTGTCACTGCTGCTGAGAATTTATACAGTGAGAATGAAACGGGAACGCATCAGAAACCACCAAAGTTGATGTATATCGAAGATTTTCAGAGTTGGAAAAATCGTTTTGAGAATTGGGTTCAGGCTTACAGATTCGATGCTTGGTGTTCTTTACTGAAAGATTACGAGAGACCCAAGAATGAGCGTAATTTGGAAAAAGGTTTCAATGATTTTACAGAAGCTGATAAGTTGAAATATACTAGTGAAAAAATGATGATCAGCATTTTACAGCAAGCAGTTAAAGAAGATATCTTTGTCTTACTTCAACATAATGGAACTGCTAGATCAATCTGGGAAGCTTTACTTCAGAAATTCCGAGGGAGTGCTGATATGATCAAAAACAAAAAGGCCTTATTGAAGAAGTCGTTTGACATATTTACTGCATTTGATCATGAAACCACAAAGGAAACGATAGATAGATACTGTCATCTGGTTCTAGAAATGAAAAGATTGGATATTCAAAAAGATGATGATGAGTGGGTTGATAAGTTAGCAGAGGCATTACCTCAACAGAAGTGGGGAACGTATCTGATGATTGTGAAACTCATGAGGAAGACTGAGAGTATGAACTTGGCACAGTTTATCCAGAAGATTGAGGAACATGAGCTGGATATTCAAAAGACTGCTATAATGACGAATCCAAATGCAAAACAAGATGTCAGTTTGTATTACAGAGGTAACAAGTTTGAGGCTACTCCCAGCACTAGCCCAAAGATTCAAACTGGTTTTAGTGCTGACAGTTCATCTGGAACAAAGAGTAGTAATGTGACTCAAAGTGGTGGATCTTCATCATTCTCAAGTTTTGAACCAAATAGCACAACATCAAGTTCTCAACAACAAAATTCAACAAACTTTCAGTGCAATGTTACCTTAAACATTCAAAATGGTCAGAATTTGTCTCCAGAAGTTGCCAAGCAGCACATGGCATCATTGGTTACTATGTTAGAATCTTACGAGAGTTTGATCGATGGGAAGATTGGCAATCCGATGCTTACCAAAGAAGATTACGACCAAATTGATGCTGAAGAACTTGAAGTGATGGATATCAAATGGTGCTTAGCAAGTGCTTGGAGGAGAGCTGAAAAGTTTCAAGAGATTACTGGTAGGGATGAATTTCGAGGAATGGCTACCTCTCCATTGGGATTTGATAAATCAAAGGTTACCTGTTTCCGTTGTAAAGGAAAAGGACATTTTAAACGAGAGTGCAAGAGTAAAGAAGCTACCGGGAATCAAGATAGAAACAATTATTATCAGAAATCAATCTTTCATCAGACTACTCAACAACCTCAAATTACACATGCTCATGCTACTAATGATGAAAAAAAGAACGCTTTACTTATCCATCAAGATGATGAATTTGTTGCTGAAGGATTTATTTGGGACAAATACATACCTGGTTCAGCCCTTGTTGCTAGAATTCAGGGTGAAGATGAGACTAATCAGAAAAGAATCCCGATTTTTCCAAATCTTGGAAGTGATGTGGATACCGATGATGAGGAAGAACATCTCAACAGAGCTAGAAATGGCATTGATCCTACTAGTTTTAATTTGTTTTTTGCAGATAAAATGGAGATGCTGAATCAGAAGAAGATTGCAAGATTGAAGAAAGAGCTGGAAGCAGCAAAACTGCAAGCTGCTGAAAAGACAGAAGCAGGAGAAGAAATTGTCGAAGTAGAGAAAGTTGTTGATAAGGTTGTTGAGGTCGAAAAGATTGTTGAAATTGAAAAACTTGTCGAAGTTGAAAAGATTGTCGAGATTGAGAAGATCGTTGAAGTTGAAAAGACTGTCGAAGTTGAAAAGATAGTTGAAAAGGTAGTTGAAGTCATGAAGCCTTGTGAGAAATGTTCTGAGTCTTGCAAAGTTTGTGAAGAAAAAGATAAAAAGATTGTTGAGTTAGAGAAAACGAAGGAAGATTTACTGTCTGATGTGAAGTATGTAAAAGAGTCGTACGATGTGCTGAACAGGACAGTTGATAGTCTGAAAAGGACGAATACAGAGATTGAAAAAGCAATGGAAAAGATGAGCGCAACTCTAATGACAAAGCAGAGTGTTATCAATGAATATATTGAAGACTGTGCTAAGTTGAAGAAAGATGTGGAACTTGAGAAAATTGAGAGTGAAAGGATTAAACGATTACTATTGAGTTACACTACTTGTGATTATTTGATTGATCGTGTTTATCCTACTGTTGCAGGTTTGGAGGCATTCAAGGAGAAAAAGACTGAAGATACTGATACTGGTAAGAAACCAAGTGTCAAGTATAACAGATGTCCGCCCCCGATCCATGAAACTTATTCTCCAAGGAATCCTAACGAGGAGCGTCTAAAAAAGGCAGTCAACATCAAGTTAAAGTCTGAAATCATTGATGAATTACCAGACAATATTGATGTTACATTCACAGAGTCTGACACTGATCATGAGTCTGAGTTAATAAAGAAAGTTGTTGATCAGATGTTGGATAAGGATGAAGAGTTAAAGTCGGAGTCTAAATCTAAGAGTTCGAGTTCGTCAGAAAATAGTCCGAGTTTGTCAGAAAAGAGTCCGAGTTCACCGGTTAACAGGGTTTATAAGAGAGAATTTCTATTATCAAAATCTAATTTGAATAACGGGTCAATCAAAGTGGTTTATACTTTGTTTGATTCAGACAAATTATATTCTGATGAGGAATTTCCAATAAGAAGTGTTAAAACTAAAATGATCAAACAGGTTTTCAAATTAACAGAAATTAATATTTCTGAAATAAAAGATTTAAATCTTGCTGAAAAACCTAAAAAGTACACTTCAAGAGTTCAACGGAGATTGAACAAGAAAAAGGGTTACGGTTATGGTTCACGTTATCAAAAGAAACCAAACCACAACCGTAATTTCAAAAAACAAGGTTTGGGTTTCAATTCTTCAGAAAATTATAAAAATCAGAAAACTTATAAACCAAAAACAAAATTTGTTTCAGGTGGAAGCTCAGAGGATGAACAGAAGAAACCATTCTGGAAGCAGTCAAATCAGGAGTTTCTTGCTGAAGTGAAGAAGAATGTGAGAAGGTTTGCTGAAATAGTTGACAGAAGAACCTGTTTCAAATGCCAAGAAGTTAGACATATAGCTTGGAATTGCCCCAAGACCAACTACCAAAAACAGGAAGTTTCTTCTAAATCTATTTTGAGAAAGACTTGTGTTGATAAGAAAGAACAACATGTGAAAAATGTTAAAAAATTTGAAAATTCTACTTCTGAGGAAAGAGAAAGTTCAAAAAGGTTTTACAAAAGAAGAGGTGACTTGAGTAAACAAAAGTGGGTGGTTAAATCTGAGGGTAATTCTGACAATGAATCTGATTTCATAAAATCAGAGGAGTATTTGGTTGATAAAAAGGTTGATAATTCCGTTCCTGAGATGAACGAGGAAAACTTTCCGTCATTGTCAAAGGAAATTTTGATGAAGAAAGTGGGAAAGGTAGAGATCTCAAATCAATTCTTTGCTGATAAGGGAGATTTTGATGTTGAGAAAGTTTTTAATGGAAATGTTAAACATATTTTTGGAAAGATGGTTGACAGGAAAGTGAAGGATGCTAAAGAGTTTTACAAATCAAAATGTTGGTGGGACAGATGTTTGCAACCAAAATCACCCAAGGCTGGTCAGGCTTGGGTGACTGCATTTTCACCATAAATTCCTGACTTGCCGGAGCTCCCAGGTTGGTAAGAGTGGAGCAGGAAACGGCATCTTTCTTAGTATTTGATTCTACAAGTGGTTTGGTTGGTAAATCTACAGGTGGTATATTTAAATTGTTATATTTCGATTTACAAGTGATTATGGTTGGTGAAATGAACCTGTAAGTGGTTGAAAGAGGTTTTCATTGACAAGTGGTTAATCAAGGTCATTAAGTTGAACTTGATTGGACCATGCTTACAAGTGATATTTTGGAGAACAATGTGATGAACCCCTAACCTACAAATGGTTTATTAAAATCAACAAAACTTATTTTTTGGAAAAACCATTTGATTAAAACAAACTTAAGTGTTTTGAAATCACAATGGGAAAATAGTTTGTTGAGAGGGGGAGTTCTGATTGTTTATGCCAAGTGGATGGCGATTTGAAGTGATTTGATATCGGTTGTCACTTTATTGTATAGTTTGTTTTCAAATTTCCTAAAATGTGTTTGCATTTTAGGGGGAGTAAAAATTTTCAGAAAATCCAAAAACATTTGAAAATTTGAAAAAGCCAAAAACATGATAAAATGAAAAATGAGTTTTGTTGTCTAAAAGAGGAAATGATAGTACATCAGTGGACGGTCACAACATGCTAAAGAAATGGAAGGTATAAATGTGATAAACAATCTCACTGTGGATATGTCAGTAGGTTTTTGCACATTTAGTAAATTGTGACGAGATATAAACATAAAATTTACTTGCGTCTACGTGGGGAACACCTCCAGGATATATAGGTAACCCCTGAAATCTTGTTTGAAGGGTCCCGTATTCTGAGATACTAGGTCTTTATGCTTAGTGATATCTGGGGTATTATCCCGGGACTTCTGATTTTGCGGAAGCAATGGCCTAGTCCCCGGAGAATACTTTCCGCATTCTTGAAAAATAGCGCAGCCCTTAGCAAATTGATGAAACAATAAAATTGATAGTCATTGCTGTTGTAATTCAAAAGATCCTCTAAAGGGGACCCACCAAAAGTCGAAGCCGTCATCTCTCTGCGTATCGAAAGATCGACCTGAGCTCTCACGGCCCTCGCATTTAACCCCTTACAGATATCATCTAGGTATATTCACCTGTAAGACTGAATACTGGGGTCTGGATACGGGAGTATATACTGAGGTGGGACACATGTAGATGTTTAAGTCCTAAGACATTAAACTCGTATCTCGAAGTAGTTGAACTTTGTGTGAAAATTTAAGTGGATCAGTATACTGACAATCTAAGTGAATCGTTTAGAACTTAAAATGAAATGAAGCTTAACGGTGTTGGTAATTTGTCTCATAAACTGATATCATCCTCTAACACAAACTCACAAAAATATTGTATGTAAATATTTCTTTGCTGCATTTCATTTCGGTTATATAAAAAAAATCCAAAAAGATTTTCGGTGTGTTTTAGCATAAATTTAAAAAAAAAATCAAAAAGATTTTAGACGACTGATGTTGAAAAGCTGATTTTCAAAATTCCGAGTGCTGAACATGACGAACAGGTTTGGTAAAGTTTGTTTACAAATGTTTGAAATGAAAATGGTATATATTCAAGTGGTTCATCAGAAATTGACATGATAAAGCTTTCTATTCAGGGTTGTGTCTTCAAGAGATTAGCAAAGTTTCTAAATTTGTTATATCTTATCTTTTATGAAACTTACTTTTGGGTAGAGAATATGCAGGTGAGCCAGGTTGCGATACCTGAACCTGTGAAAGCCAGACTACGATCCCAGTACAAATTGAGGGGGAGTCTGTTAGAGAAAGAGAGTCTGAAGATGCAAGGGCTAGGAGCCAGAGATTCTGAAAGAGAATTGAAGATAGGATAAAGCCAGATAAAGATTCTGAAGGAAGCCCAAAGACTGATAAAGACTGAAGATTGAAAAGACTCGACACTTAAGACTCGTCAACATCTGAGGGGGAGTCTGTTAGTGCATTCATCTGTCGACTTCGTCTTATATCGAGTCTTGGTTGCGTTACGGGTTTGATCAAGGATGATGTCATCATATTCAAAGATGACATCATGATAGTGACATCAATGTTGACATCATCACAAGACAACATCGCGTGAATTTGCATGAAACATGAAATCAAAATTGTAATATGTCTTGTTCGCTTGAAATTGTAAATTGTTTTTGTTCGCTTGAATCGGTTTGGTCGCTTGAAGTGATCGCTTGAGCATGCATGTATAGTTTCAAGCGACCAATCACCCACTATATATATGTGTCTTTTGTCATTTCAAGCGGTAAGGACAGAACATTGATAGCCAAGTGATACCGAGGTGCTGCCGGTTTATTATCTGATTGTAAACACTGTTATTTGAATATACAAAGAGAGTTAAAGTGTATTTCAAGCTGTTTTCTAGTTCGTTTCTTAGTTTCCGCCTCTGAAACGTACGAGAGCTCTTCCGAACGACTCGTTTGGGTCGAAACACGATCCTACACCTTCAACTAGTTCTAAACCTGCAACCATGCCCAAGCCTTCCTCAGCAGCAAAGCTCCGTGCTTCTAGTTCCCGTAAGAGGAAATAATCTGATTCTCTTGTGATCACTGAAATCTTTTCCTACGAGAACCTTGGTTTAATGGAATCTAGCCATTTCATGACTTCTTTCCTTAACCAGGTAAATATCTTTACCCTACATCCTGCACACATATGCAGAATCGATACCCTGGTTAGATTATATTAACAATACCTGAGTTCTGTTTTGTAGGGTCTTGAGCGTCTGACGCATCTCTACACCAAAGATTGTGAAATAGTGAAGATCTAGGAGGCCAAGTTGAAGAAAGATAAGATCACTATCGTGGATTAGGGGAAGATCGTCACAGCCAGGTCACAACATTATGAAGATAAGTTAAAAAAGGTGACTCTGGATGCCGAAGCTGCAGTGAAGAAGGCCACTCAGAATGCTGAGATCGAGCTGGTTGTCACCGAGGTCCAACATAAGCAAGATATGGCTTCATTCAGGGATGGCCTCAAGGGTTCCGTCGTAGTTTCCCTCCTTCAGGCCAGACTTAAGATGGCTTATGAAGCCAGGATAGCGGGTTTTAAATGCCCAACCTGGACCGTTGATGTCTGGGAGAAGAAACTGAAGGATCTTGGTTGCAGTCCTGTGACGTATCCTACCAAGCCGGAGATTGGCGAATCTTCCAAGGCGGGTGAGACGACGGAAGAAGCTAGTGATGGTGGAGCTGGTGCTACCCCATGAGCTGGTGGAAAAGTGAGCGATGATGGATATTTATACCTACGCCGGAGCCTGCTTTTTTAAGTTCAATGGTTGTTGGTTGTTGAACACTTTTCTTTTTCTTGCATGTTGAACGATTTACCTTCCTGCACTTTAGACATTAGTACAACATGATGACCAAGGGTGGAGGGATCCTGAGTTTCAGGACGAAGCCCTTGGTCGTTGATGTGAATATTATAACAGTTGAAGGTGGAGGGATTTTGAGTTTCAAGACGAAGCCTTCGACTGTTATCTTTTTTAGATGAAACCAAGAATACAATCTTTTGGACCATTAATAATAAACTAACCTTTTAGCCTTATTTGTTGTTGTTTTGTTTTTATTTCGCAAAATATGTTCTGAATATCTTGATCAAATATCCTGGTCAGGATACTAATAAAATGTTCAATACTTTTGTCATAAAAAGTTAGACAAAACTTGGTTGAATACGACTTTTTAGAAAACTTAGATCATTTAGATAAGGTTTTCAAGACTTGAAAAATAATAAATCATACCAGAAACACTTAGGCAATAATTTCCAACCTCAACCTTTGAATCCTTTGCAATGTCCCCGGCATGGATGTCCCCTGTCTGTGCAGGATATTGCATTAGTATGTGACACACTTGAGTAACTCTTCACTTAGTGATTAAACTTCATAACTTGTCACCAACAAAAGAGCGTGTGTAAACACAACCGTAGTTTGTCATATCTTTAGATCTTGTCAAAAAGTTTAGTTTCACTGGGGATAAACCCTTAGTATCATGGGGATAAACCCTTAGTATCCTGGGGATAAACCTTTGTTTTCGTGCGCTACAGGAGGGGTGTTTAAACCCAATTCGAGAGAAAGGTGAATACCTTTAAACCTTTGAAGGGATCAGGATCCCTTAAACGTGAGAGAGGGGGCCAATCCTCTAATCTTTCGATCCTGAGTATATATATCCTAGAGCTATATCCCGAAGCATATTCTCCAAAACACCTTCAAACTAAGGTGGGTGTTAGCTTGGCTAACACCCCTCCGATGCTTAAGTCAGTATTGGGTTCAAAAAGAGTAAATAAAATTAGATGAATTTAAGAGAGATAGAATTCATACCATCCTGAGTTAGAAATTAAATTCTAAACTCACTTGAAGTAAGCTTTAAGGTGTATAGCATTCCAGGATCTGGGCAACATATCCCCTTCCATATTCTTGAGTCGGTATGCTCCTTTCCCAGATTCTGACTCAATTTCATAAGGTCCTTCCCATTTTGGAGCTAATTTTCCATCGGCAGGGTTGGTTGTATTTTGGAAAGCTTTCCTCAACACCCAATCTCCAATTTGAAATCTTCTAGTCCTTAAATTCTTGTTATATGATTTGGCTATCCTCTTCTGGTATGCTGCCATCCTTAGCTTTGCTGCATCTCTTGTTTCATCAACTGTATCCAATTCTTGACATAAGATTTTAGGATTTGATTCAGGATCCCGTAGGCTTGATCTAGCTGTCGGTATCACCATTTTTGTCGGGATCACTGCTTCTGCCCCAAATACCAAAGAAAATGGGGTTTGTCCAATAGCATTCTTCACAGTTGTTCTATTAGCCCATAGGACAAATGGTAATTCCTCTGCCCATTTTCCTTTTTTAGAACCTAACCTCTTCTTTAAGTTGTTGACGATTATCTTGTTCGAGGATTCTGCTTGTCCATTTGCTTGAGGATGCACTGGTGTTGACGTGATAATTCCCCAACTTTTGCAAAAATCAGTAGTTCTTTTGCTGATAAATTTGGATCCATTATCACAAATTATCTCGGCCGGTATCCCGAATCTTGTCAGGATATTCCTCTTTATGAAGGATACCACTTCTTGATCTCTAACTTGGACAAAGGCTTCAGCTTCGACCCATTTGGAGAAATAATCTGTCATTAGCAGCATAACAACTTTTCCTCCTGGAGCCTTTGGAAGCTTTCCCACTATATCCATACCCCATTTCATAAACGGCCAAGGGGATACGATAGGATATAATGGTTCTGCAGGCTGATGCAGGATGTTACAATGTCTTTGACATGCATCGCATTTTCGAGCATACTCCGCAGCATCCTTTCTCATGGTCAGCCAGTAATATCCTGTTCTCAACACCTTCGAGAACAGAGATCTGCCCCCAGTATGGTTGCCACAGTCTCCTTCGTGTATGTCTTGGAGAACATCTTTAGTTTCAGGATCCTCCAAGCATCTTAAGTACGGACCTGCAAGATATTTCTTATACAAGATGTCATTTATCAAAGTAAAACGAGACACCTTCATCCTGAATGTTCTTGGATTTTTTTTCTTAGGGATATCTCCCACTTGTAGGTACTTGATAATTGGTGTCATCCAGGATTCAGGATATCCATCAGGATCAGTGATACTTGATACTTGCTTATCCTGGGACTTAAAATGTTCCGTCGCAGGGTGTAGGATATGGATTATCGGTATCTGTGTTCCTTCTGGTATCCTGACAGCAGATCCTAAGTTTGCTAATGCATCTGCTTCATCATTATCTTCCCTTGGTACATGTTCAAGTGAAAATATTTTGAAATATCCTGCTAATTTTTTAACAATTTCAAAATATTCAGCTAATTTTTCGCATTTTACTGCATAGGATCCATTGAAATGGTTACTAATTAACAAGGAATCAACAAATATTTGTAAACATTTAATATGCATATCCTTGGATAGTTGTAGTCCTGCTATCAAAGCTTCATACTCAGCTTCATTATTCGTAGCAGTGAATTCACATCTAATAGCCTGGGGTAGTATGTCCCCCTATGGCGATTTTAGTAATATTCCCAAGCCTATCCCTCTGACATTGGATGCACCATCAGTATATAGTGTCCAAATATCTGAGTTTTCACCTAGCTGTTGCACTTCTAGGTCGGCTTCTTCTTGTAAATCATTACTAAAATCAGCCACAAAGTCCGCTAGAGCCTGAGACTTTATAGCATTTCTAGGTTCGTAAACTAAGACATAAGCACTTAATATAACAGACCACTTAGCCACCCTACCAGACATCTGAGGTTTCCTAAGCACATTTTTAATAGGATAATTAGATTTAATAGGAATTCTATGTGTTTCAAAGTAATGTCTAAGTTTAGTCGATGCCATAACTAAAGCTAATATTAATTTTTCTAAGTGTGAATATCTAGTCTCAGCATCTAGTAAACTTTTAATAACATAATAGACAGGATACTGCTGACCTTCGTGACCCTTTACCAAGTAATGACTTTATCATCCGTAAGCATGGTCATCCTTGTGGGCTTATCTCCTATTTCCTCCTTAGCCTTCCTGGCATGCTTCTTAGCTGTAGAGTATGAAGTTCCACATATGTCAGATCCCCCGGAGATAAAGTTAATTATCTTGGCATCTGGTGGTGGAGATGCAGCTCTCTCAGGATCCTGGTCAGTAACCTGAGCTTTCTTCTTTCTATCGAGGAATTCTTTCAAGTATCCTTTGCTTAGCAAGTAGCTTATCTCCTTTCTCAAGGCTATGCAATCATCTGTCATGTGCCCAAAGTCTTCATGGAAGGCACATCATTTAGATTTATCCTTCCAATCTGTATTTCTTGGATTCTTTTTCGGCCACCTAGCTTTGTTCCCCAGTCCCTGCATAGCATACATTAACTCAGGAACATTTACAGAAAAACAATACTCTGAGATTTCACGATATTCTTCATCATCCTCATCTTCAACAACATTCACTCTCTTATTATCGTTCTTAGCATATGGCTTTGAACGATACTGTTTGTAGGAAGATTCTGACTTCTTTTTTTTGTCAATTCATATGTTGAAGATGTGTTCATCCTCTCATGCATTTTCTTGTCATCTTCAAGCCTTATGTATCTCAAAGCCCTATTCCGAGCTTCATCTAAATTCCTGCAAGGATTCATTACAAGATCCTGATAAAATTGACAATCCTTCCGTAACCCCATTTTGAACGCTTGTACCGCTGTAGCAACATCAAGATTCGGGATATCCAGGGATTCTCTGCTAAATTTGTTAACATAATCCCTTAGGGATTCTTGTGATCCTTGTGTTATCCTGTAAAGATCACTTGTTAGTTTCTTAAAGCTCCTGCTACAAGAAAATTGACTGATAAACAAATTAACTAAATGAGAAAATGATGTAATTGAATATGGTGGAACATTTAAAAGCCATTTTAAGGCCGATCCTGTTAAAGTTGAACCGAAGCCTTTGCATAAGCATGCTTCCTTAAGTTCTAGTGGGATTGGATTTATTTCCATCCTTTCCCTATACTGGGCAATATGCTCCTCAGGATCTGTCGTCCAATCATACAACTTCATGCTGGGAGTCTGGAATCTTTTTGGAATTTCAGCATCACAAATTGGATGAGTAAATCGGGATATCCTGTGACTATCCTGGGATACTTCCGGTATAGGTTGCACTACTCCAGGAACACTTGATATCATATCCTTCAATTTTTGAAGTTCCCTGGTCAATATTGGTGTTACACCTATATCCTGCAAAGAATCAGAATTATTAGTAGCTGGGATACTGATATTGGCAAACATGTTACCAACCTGTTGACTTTTGCCATATCCTGGACCATATCCTGGGCCATATCCTGGATCCCTCACGGTCGATATCCTGGCGGATGATGGTATCTCCAGCATGTTGCTCTGGGACTGACTCGGTTTCATGTTGCCTTGATTATCCTCGGTAAATGTTGCTGAACTAAAGTTCAGCATCCTGGGCTGTAGAGGAGTAGTTGTATCCTCCACAGGTTTCCTGGAGTTTGACTTCAAGAGTTGTATATCCTTCATGATCGTCTGGTTAGTTTCTTACTACCACTTCATTTGTTCCTGTATACTAAAAAAACAAAGACAGAATTTCGTCATTAGAAGTATGGATATGGGTTCTCCCTGAATTTCCGGATATAGACACATTCTGAGCAGCAGGAATTTCTCTCGGTGTGTGGCTTTCATTTCTCCTCTAAAAAGTTTGAGCTTGTGAAGGTGGAGGAGGTAATGAACCAGCAGCAGCAGAGGTTGAAACAGACATGGAAGAAGAGTTCAAATTTGATTCAGAAGCCATTAGAAATAGTTTTGAAAAGAATTTTGAAAACAGAAAACCGAGTAATGATTTTAACAAAGTATTGATTAAAAATAGCACCACTTGCCCCACGGTGGGCGCCAAATTGTTTTGGTCAAAAATTACCAAAGCAATTAGGTGATCAAATTAGTTAAGTGAGGTAGTGTGCTAGAGGTGTTTGTGAAAAATATGATGGTTAAGTTGTTAACAAAAACAGTTTCAGGATATAGCCCGAGGATATCAGACTATATCAATAATCAAACAATGAGCAAAAATGTAAAGGTTGACACGATATGTACGAGGAAAACCCTTGATCAATCTAGATCTCCGGCATAAAACCTCGGGAGCTGACAATCGTCGGCTGCCTTGTTCTTCTTATTGCTTGAATAACCAGGATACAATGCAGGATAATGCTAGGATCGAATCTAAGTGTTACAATGATTGTGAATTGTGAGTGTTAGGGTGTAATTGCAGCTAGAAATGAGAGTGTACGAGTATGAGAGCTCGAAAGTGTGTGTATTCCTATGATCCGGCACTCCTATTTATAGTTACAAGAAATAACAAACTATGCTAAAAATCTGGGATATTCCCCTATTATTCCGGGATCCTGCGAATATTCCCTTTTGACCTTTGTAAACCCCTTCTCCAAGCTTCCAACGTCTTTCTTGTAACCACCTTGACCTATTCTTCAGGGAGACCAAGCCTCATGACCGTTTGTACCTTGCAGCCAAAGCAAATTGTTAACAGTACGCAGGATACCCTCGCAGGATGTTACCAATATCCTGGCAGCGAAAATAGACATATAAAGTCAGGATATAATTTCGGGATATAGGTTAGAAAATTTCACCCGCAACACTGAGTAAATTGGTTTTCAGGTATCTTGAATCATTATGTCGGGAAGAAACCGCATGCCACGAGAGGTCCGTGACGCGCCACCGCCTGTGGTGGTGCACCGGGGCCCACCTTACCCTACGGTTATTGAAGAGGAACTTGAGCTCCAACATCATGATATACCACGGATCATGGCGTAAAATGGACATGTGGTGGAAGAAAATGTGCTTCATCGGATGGATTTAACTGCGGTCAAAGACGAGATTCATATGTTAAGTCATATCATTCCAAAACTGCACGATGAAAGAGATGCACGCGCGCGTGATTTGATTGATAGAGGAAGGAAGCTCGAGGCGGAGATTCGTGATGTCGAGCCTTTGAGGGCAGATGTTAATCATTTGAGAAATGAGGCGCATAAGTTGAATTAGTTAAGGCAAGAGTTGTCGAATCAGGTTCAGACTCTTACTAAGGATTTTAGCAAATTGAGAGCGGAGAATGAACAGGTGGCGGCTATTAAGACGGATATTGATGGGATGCGTAAAGATGTTGTGGAAATGAAGTATTATATTGATTTGATTAGTTTTGTTTTAGTTTGAGATGTTGTGATATATTGATATACTGCATACGTGTGTAGGAGAGATTATGAAATGTTGAAGAAGAAATGAACGAGGAGCATTTGATTCAAAAGGGAGCAATGGACACGCTTGATACGTTTGATAACAATCCAGATTAATGTTGTCTTTTATTCCTAACAGGACACGTTGCTCGCCATTTTCATTGTTGAATTATGAATCAAAGACGATGAGGATGATATTGATGTGGTTCAAGTTGGGGTTTGCTTCCACTGCTGCTATCACCGCTCAATTCATATATAAAGATCTTTTGCTCGATCGTTACTTTTTTTCTTCACAGGTACTTTCGTCATTAGATTCCGCATCTACGCCATTTTTATGGATTTAATATTTATTTTTAACCATCTTAGTTGAGGGATCAATTTGATTTGTTGGGGCGACAAAGATATATTATTGTTTTCACTTAAGGATAAGCATTTTGTAATTGGTACCAGTAAAAAATATCCCGTACCAACTTTTTTGGTACCGATTCGGTACCCACTTTTTGGCGTTTTTGGTACCAGTAATTGTGGTTCGTTTGGTAGGGTACGGGTATTTTACCGAATATTACCTTCAAATACCATCTCGGTACCGAAACCGTATTTTGGGAGGGAATCCATGTGAGCTATTGTGTGAAGCGGGATCCGTTTTTAAAGTGGGTTAAAATCTGGACTCGGGTCACCCGTCTCTCAAATATGGATCCCTTATATTCTTCTTTTCTGCAATTATTTCATTCACTCCTTTTTTTACAAAACCTTAATGAAGCCAGTTTCTTTCTTCTTCTTTTGACAAGCGATTCCAAAACAATCTAAAACGGGTGTCTTGCACATCATCAAGGAGAAATTCTTAGGGTTTTCAATTCTTCCACTACAAGGTGAGTATATCTTACAGTTATGTTGTTTCGTTTTTAGTTTTTTCACGAATTCGATTATGCGATTAGGGTTTATTTTAGTTCAGATTGCGTTTTTTTAACAAATCAGTTCAGATTAGGGCTATTTATTGGACATCGATTTATTAAATAAAAGAGTTTTCATGATATGGTGTTTGTGGTGCAAGTTAGGGCTCTCTCTCTCTCTCAAGCCTCGCAGATCTCTACCGAAATCATCAAGGTAAAACACTAGATCTCATCTTCTTTACAAAATTGTTTATTCGTTTCTGATCGTGTTTAATTTACGTCTGAAATGCTTACATATTCCGATTTGTTATTCGATCTGAAAATATGTTGTACTGTTCGTACAATGTGATGTAGTAGTTGTTATTTGTGATCTATAGTTGCCGTTTGTTCATACATCTATCGATTTAGTTACTCTGTTAATTGAATTGATATGAGTTTCCGACGTGTATATATGTCATTTCGAAACTAATATTTGCCATTAAAAGAACGATTTCAGCTTTCTATATATTAATGATAGCTTGACCCGTTTGAAGTATATATTGGTCATAAAGACCAATTTAGAGTGTATTCCGCTTATTTAACCCATCGCAAATGTGTTTTTGTCATAAGGATCAATTTAAGTTACTTTATAGTGTCTTCAGCTTATTTGACCCGTTGCAAATGTGTTTTGGTCATAAGGATCAATTCAAATTGCGTTCGGGTCTTTTGACCCATTTGTTTCATTATAATATCAATTAACGATATGTATGAATTTTTTGCAGTTCAATAATAAACTATATATGTGAATTAGAAGTCAGCATGAATAGTGTTTTTTCCCTGGTTTGCTGATGATATATTACTTCGGATATTGAAATATAAAACTCTAATGGTAATGATTTTGGTTGTTTGGTCACCTTACCAGAGTTTGATTCTTATTTGGTATGTATTTTAGGTTTTTTTTCCACCGTTACCTCATACTATGTCTTCTATATGTATCGACTATTTGTTGCTTTAAAGTTTAATTCGTTTGTGAATTTTCGCTTACCGACCATGATTATGTAGTTTTTGCTTGCTTTGCTGTTAATTTTATGTTTTTTATTATTGTTTTAAGTAATTTACTAACATAGCGAGAAGATGAAGACTAAGTATGACTTTTGACGGTAATAATTTTAGCTTTTAACAAAAAAAAATAAGTTATGTTGTAGTTGTAGTTGTATTTATTTAGCTGTATCTTATTATCTAAATATGTAATTGGTAATTGTATGTTGATATTGTCATTTATTTGTTTTTATTGATTATTGTAGGTTTAAAAATATATTTTAGTTGATATATGATGTGAATATGTGATTAGGTATACTAACTTTGTCATATGGATCTGATAGTTGTTTAGATTTGAGCAACTTTAGATGAAGGAAAGAGCAAGTAGAATGATTGTAACCTCATCGCCCCATCACATCTCAGCATTTGATTTAAGTTTTTTATAGATGAAACAAGGTATGATCGTAACTTTTTCGATTTGAAGTCGTTGATGTGTGGGAAGGTTGTAATCGATGTTCTTTGTATTCTCATTAATTGATTTCGCCACATTCATGTTTACTGTTCACCGATTAGGGTTTTTGTTCATTGTCTTGGAGTGAATCAACATCAAGTAAATCAACAAAAAAAAACTAAAAAAGTTACATATTTTTTATTATAGGTTTTTAAATCATGATTTTTGTTTCCAATTTGGGTAGTCTTAACCTGTTTATATTATTTCATTCTTTATTCAATTTATCATGAAAATAAAGAACGGTACAGATGTTATACCGATATTGTTCAGTATGATAGTGTTAGGATGAACAAACATATTGGTTTATAGTGTTTATCTCATAAATTTCTATTTGATAGGGTCTTTTGTTTGCAATTTCATTACTGAGTGGTCTGGTGATCTATATGGTGGTCTCAGGTTTGCAATTGTTAATATTTTATTCAATGTCTAAGTAATTGTTGGTAATGTTATTTTAGGACTTTGGATTCATGCAATGCGGTGCTCATTTGGCTTCTTTAATTTGTTTGATTCTACCGCCATTGATATTATAGTGAGTATACTAAGTGTTAACTTTCATTTTTATAGTTCTATTACTTATTATGATTTGGGTTTGTTTTGGATGAAACATACTTCTATTGCTTTATCGTTATTTATTGCGGAATGATGCAGGCTATTAGCTTTTATCTGATAGAGAATTTCCTTTTGATCGGCATTTGGAACACATAGGTAGTCCTTTTTTCCATTCCACGTGGGGTTTTTTCATTGTTCATATATTAATGTAATTTCTAATGTTTCTGGTTTTATAAAAAAAGTGATATTGTTTCTTATTTATCAATTTAATGGGCGCACTCACCCACACACACGCTCATGGATTCTCAGATTTTTGTGTTTACTTTTTACTTAAATTGTGATTATTAGTGACGAAATCATTTTTGCTTTTTAAACAAATCGTTGATTAAGCCAACGAGGACGTAAATAGTGTTGACTGTAGACTATAGTCAACAACTGTTGAAAAAATTCTTGATTGTTTTATTTTTCAGGACCACCGACTTGCCAGTCACTCGAGTTTCAAGGGTCATTCGTGGAAAGCTTGCATCATTCAGAACCCAAAAGACTTGAACCCGGTTAAAATTGCATAAGACCTTGGATTTTATGCACAGTTGAACAAACAGAAGAACTAAAAGCACTAATCAGAGTTCTACCATTATGTTCTTCAGGAAGGAATTATGATGTCAATAAATGTTAGACATTTGTCATTCAAAGTCATCCAAGCAATCACCATGGATAGACACATGGGACCAAGCTTCCAAATTACAGCCGGTTACTTTGCTTTCTTCACAATCGCGGTCATAGCCGTATGGGTCTTTTTATATGATTGATAAGTGCATTTTAGGTACATTTTATTGGATTTTAATTATAGTATAAATGCATTGGTAAAGTCACATCTATAGTCGATGGGTTGAAGAGATTGTACAACGAAAAGTTAAAGCCATTGGATGTTGCTTACCGTTACAATGATTGTGCATCCCCTCTATTGGTGAGAGATCTCCAAATATTTTTTTCCTTTTGGTTAATTTAAGTTCATGCCAAGTCTGATTTGTTTTTTTGGCTTATGCTTTGAATTTCGTATCTTATTGTGTATTTAATAGGTTAAGTTCTTTTATTGAATGAAATTGTAGGCCTGGTCTGTGCAAGTGAAGATGTTTGTTTGGAAAATTCACCGAGAAATGGTGCAAAATGGGTTGAGTTGTTCTCATCGATGGGTTCCATTACCGGCAGTCGGTTTCTCATCCAATAGGCAATAGCATTGGTGAAGAAGGCCAGGAGGATGTTTCACCACCTCCTAATTCAATGGAGCATCCACCTCTTGCTATTTTTCTTAATGATAAGTTGGAAATAACATTTTTGTTCTTTTCTTATGTTGGGATTCTGCTTATGAGTCAGTAATGTGTATAATCTTGATTAGGGCCATCAACAACATGAGATGCTGTAATAAGCAACATATTTTGCTTTTGTACTTCATGGCATCCAATCTGTATAAGCTTCTATGTTAATGGTTGGTTGTAAGCTGAAAGCATAGATTGGGTTATTATAGCTTATAAAAGTAAATCACACTTTTTAGCTTAGGATTACATTTGGGGTGAAGTCGTATACCTATTCTCATATCTATATGATTGTGCTATTGAACCGTTAAGGTTGGCTCAACTGTTGTTTTGATTGTTCAAAGGGTGGAATTTGTTCAAAAGAGTGTCATAAGAAGCCATCTTACCAATCTTCATGCTCAAAGAGATATGAGATCTATTGGCAAAGTAATGTAAAGTAGTAAAGCGCTAATTACATATTATTTAGATCCATATAAGTGCATATTAATTTTAATGTTCTACAAACTCTTACATTAGTATTTGTTGAGATAAAAAAGCGAGCGAATTCACTAAAAAATGGCTTTATAGTAATTAGTAATGGGTTTCTGGCAACAATTCATTGTGACAAATCACAGCCCATAAGCCAGTATCATATTTCACAACATTTTTCTTTCTTTTTTTTTTTTTTGTTTGGTTTTAGAGGTAAAGAATGTGTTTTTGACAAAATTTGTTATTTTATCCATCTTAAAGCACTATATTTGACAAATCTTATTGGTTGTATTTTCACTTTTTAAATAAGTAATTTATGTAATATATTACTTTGTTTATTATTTATAAACTTTGTGATAATGCAGATTAAATTTTCTGACCCGCGAAGTTCGCGGGTGATAACCTAGTTGTATCATAAATCAAACATGTATGTTACTATCGAATACCTAAATCCCGGCTGACGTTCAATGGATCTTCGCTGACGTCAAGATATCCCGGCCTTCGTTGCTACAAAAAAATAAACCGTTATCCTCGTCACGGAGGGCCCCGGGAGGGTGATCCTTGACCAAGCTCCGGCGTGAGGATAAGTAAACTTGCCAGAGAGTTTGAGGAGTTTATTCCGATGAGTATGGTCACCGGAATGTTCCTCTATGGTGTGAATCTAATAAATGTATGTGTGTGTTTAATGTAAGAGAATCTTGGTCGAAATAAATGAGAGAGCTCTTAATGCAATACCTTGAGGTCGCCGTGATCACCGCTCTTCTCTCTTATATAACCATCAAACCTTATCTCCCATGTGAGATATTTTAATGAGACGATCTAACGGGTTCCGGGGATCTTCGGGGGGCTTAGACACGTGTCTGACCCCCAACGGTGGATTACAGCTTCATTTAATGTTTCTAGCTTGGGAAGTACGATGCAAGCCGAGATCCTTTTCTTATCAGGCATTAAATGTGCCTGTGTTCTCTGAATCCTCATTTCCCGCTTATTTTCTAAAGAGAAAACCTTAATGGGCAAGGTATACTGCTTTTGGGCCTTGCCTGTTGGGCCCGCATGAAGACAGCCCAAAGCTGGTAAATGGGATTTCCCATTGGCCCGTCGTCAAGTCATCTTTAGTCCCTGGTTCTGAGACCCGAGGCTCATGATCCAGGGCTGAGTCATAACTGTACAAGAAGGAGGTTAATTTTCTTGGGCTACAAATGTGGGCCCGTTTCTGACTAACTATTATTACCCTTTCTTTTCACGAGGCCCATCATTTCGCCGGATACTAGTGGCGGGGGTTAATCCCCTAAATACACGTGCACCCCTTTTTAAATTTTGAAGGGATGAGTGATGTGACGGTTTCCTTTTTGTCAGTTATTTCCTTTAAATACCCCCATTATCTTTCAAACTTCCTCTCAATTTCTTCTGGTTCTTTCTTTCTTTCCGTCATATTTCTCCGATCACTGTTCCCCCTCTTAACTATGAGTCGCACCGGTCGTCTGCAATTTGATCGGTCTTGACAGCGAAGGACTTGAAGTCCTTTGTGGAGACTTACAATATTCCTGAGTGTTTTTCTCCCACCTTGTCGAGCCCTAATGAACCGGCTGAGTGCACTTCCGATAGGATTGTCCTTTATACTTTGGCATTCTCCTCCTGTGGAGTCCGGTACCCCCTTTCTCCCTTCAAGATAGCCTTATTGCGGTACTTCGGTGTTCATTTCTCTCAATTGCACCCTCTAGGGTTTATGAGAGTGGTACATTTCGAGTTATCCTGTGCAGCCATCTCCGGCGAGCCGTCTGTCCCTTTGTTTTGCATGTTTTATAAATTGATCTCCGATGGAAGAGTAGGTTTATCTTTGTTTCTGTTGCCATGATACCGGAGTCTCCATTGCCGAAGGATGCCGAGGCTGCTATTGAAGACAGTATCCCCATTTTGTCTGCTGACGAGATCGTCCAATGGAAGCGTATGTATGAAAATCCGATGAGGGCTTTTACTTTTTCTGAGGGAATTCTGGCCATGGGGGGGTTGAGCCCCTCCTACTTAGTTTGCCCTAAGGTCTTCTTCAGTAAAAAGGTATCCTTTTGCCCTGGACTTGTTATATCTGTTGTTAGTCTTTGAGATTTGTGTAGTCATCTTTGGTGTTTCTCTTGTGCAGAGTTGACTTTGTGGAAACTGCTCCAAGGGGATTCTAAGGATGTTAAGTTTGTGGTTGTTGATGAAGTTGATCCGGGTTTGAACCGAAGTGTTAAGGTGCGGGCTACTGGAGGGTCTGTTCAGGCCGGGGGCTCCATTGCTGCGGGAGAAGGTGGGGGGAGTTCTTCTGATGGGGAGGAGAGTTCCCCTGATCCCCTTCACGTTAATCGTTCTAGTCGTGATGACGATGAAGATCTGGAGAGCCGTTTGGCTCGTAAGAGGAAAGTCGTTAGTCCTAAGCCAGCCATTGCTCCTCGTGACATCCGACAGAGGCTCCGGAGTGCTAGCGGACAGAAACCCCCTCCTTCGACAAAGGCTGCTTCCGAACTTCCCCCTACTGGGGCTAAGGGTTCTTTGTCTAAGCACCTGCGGCCCTCCAGTCTTGTGAGTGCACCCTTGTTGGTGAGTTTACTTTTTCTTGTTGTCTTGTATTTGCTTTGCTTTTTGGGGGATTTTTGATGTTATTTTTCCTTTCCTTGTCCAAGTAGGGAAGTTCTCATGATCCAATAGAGATCCCTACTGGCCCTTCCTCTTCCCGTGTTCGAGACAAGACTCCGGAAGTAAGCATTTCCCGTGTTGCCTCAGCTTTTGAGGTTTCTCCTCATCATGCTACTTGGACCAGTAAACCTTCCCATTTTGAGAATCTTGCTCATCGATCCCCTTTGGCTCCCCTGTTTTCTGATGCCCTCCCTTTCACCTATGTTCCTAAGTGGAAAATAACTCATTCTTCGGTGATAGGGACTCCTGAAATTGCCAGGGATTTTTCAAGTCATGTTGTTCCTCCCTCCGGCAGGTTCATGAATTCTGCCTTGAGGGATGATCTTTTTGAGGATTAGTACAGCGTGTCCCTTTATGAGAGCTTTTTTAGGGGCGTCGGCATGCTGCAGCGGGTTGATGATTTGAGGAAGGAGAATGAAGGACTCAAGGATGAACTTAAGACCTCTCAATCTGTTGTTGCTGAACTTCGATGTTAAGTGGTTGAGGCTGAACGAAAACTGCAAGAGGAGAAGGTATATCCCTTCTCCCCCCCCCCTTTTTTTATTTTCCAACTGCTTTTGGATTCTTTATGATGTCTTTTGCTCAGGGGGAGGGAGCTATGCTGGAGCGGAGGGAGCGAGCCTGGGAGAGGGAGATGGCAGGTTTGGTGGAAGAGAAAGAGGAACTAGCCGCTGAGCTGAAGCATCAAAAGGAGCTTGACTCTGTTTCTCAGAAAGATTTGGATGCGATGTATGCTGAATATGGGATGGCATCCGAGGATAACCAGCGGTTAGCTAAGGAGAAGCATTGGTTGATTCTGAAGGCTTCGGAGCCTTTCTTACTGACGTCTCTCAATCAGAGGAGTTCAAGAGTGGTCTTGTGCAGGTGTATAGGGCGTACCGGGATGTTGGGTACCAGGCGTGGCTGAAGGATGGGTATATTTACTCTGCTCAGGGTCTGGGCAGGAAGGAAACTCCGCTTTACAATTCCAAAGCCAAGAAGCAACTGTCTAAGTTGGACAAGGAGTTTGGGGGTAAAACCCAGGCCCTTCTCGAGAAGATCCTGGAGCATCCCGTGATATCCGTCGATGAATTAAAAGCCCTGTTTGCTTCTGTCGGCCCCTCATCTCCGAAGTCTTCATCTAGGGGTGGTTCCCAGTAATTTCTGAACATTAACCCACTTCGATATGGTTGTAACCTAAACAATTATATGCTTTTGGATACTTTTAACTTTTTGATGCTTGGGGGGAGAACCTTTGTGTAGGGGTTCTTCTAGTACTTAATCATATGACTTATGACTATATGTTGCTATGTTGCTTTTACCTGTTTTATGTTGTGTTTTTTTCTTTTTGCAGGAGCTTTTGCCAGGGATCAGGCCGGCGTTTTCCTGAAGACCTTTGGTTGTTTGCTAAAAACTGTGCTTTAGTCTGTTTACCACGTTTTCTAGCTTGTATTAGTTTTTCTTTGTAAAGGCTAATAGGGCTTCCTATTGTACATTCGTTTTTGTAATAAGAACCTTTCTTTTTGTAGTTTGTTTACAAAAGTGTGTTGTGTTTATAGTTTGCTTTATAAACCAGGACTGTTTGTTCGAGGCCAGTCGCTGTACAAGTCTATAATGTGAGATTATGTTTTTGGCTTGTTTGTCCGTTTTTCTTGGGTTAGCTAGACCCAATTATTCCCCACAACCGGGCGTTTGGCATGTTTGGTATACCTTGTACACGTGTGTTTGTTTATTGCTAGGTCTATAACCGTTCTGGGCACGTCTGCCCTGGTATAACACCTGTCATTTTGCCAAAAGGGGACAAGTTAGTTGTCCGTTTGTCATTCATTTCTTGTGGAGTAAGTTTCCCAGTACAAATTTTTACAAAAGATTTTTTTCTCGGGGTAGGCCCCTGACTAGCAATTAATTATTACAAAAGTGGCTCCCTGGCCGTTTTTCCTGGGGGGTAAACCCCTCATATGTGATACTTCCTGAGCTGCATGAGATTCCATTTCATGGGGATCTCTTTGCCTTGGAGTGTTACCAGTTGCAACTTCCTTTGCCGTTTGCCCATGTAACCCGGTAAGGCCCTTCCCAGTTGGGCCCTAGTTTTCCGGTGCTCTCCTTTAGGCTGGCTTCGTTAGCTCTTAGGACCAAATCCCCAGGGACGAGGTTGAGCTTTTTCATCTTGGCATTGTAATAGCTTTCAAGCTGCTTTTTGTATTTGGCCTCCCTGACTGCCGCTACTTCCCTTCTCTCCTCAAGTAAGTTCAGGTTCAACCAGAGGTCTTGTTCGTTTTTAGCCTCCTTGAGTTTCATTCTGGCAGTTGGGGACCCTATTTCAGCCGGGATGACATCCTCCGTCCCGTAAGTTAAGCTGAAGGGAGTTTCCCCGTTGGAGTCCTTAGTGGTGGTCCTGTATGCCCATAGCACAAATGGTAATTCCTCCAGCCATCCTTTTTGTTTTCTCCCAAGCCTCCCCTTCATTCCCTTGATGACGCTTTGATTTGCTCTTTCTACTAGCCCGTTGCTCTGGGCATGGGTGATGGAAGTGAACACTTGATGCATGTGCATTTGCTCACACCATGGTCTGAAGGGTTTTCCAGCAAATTGTACGCCATTGTCACTCATAAGCTCCTTCGGGACGCCATATCTGCAGATAATGTTGTCTAGCACAAACCGTCTCATCTGCTCCCCTGTTATTTTTTCCATGGGCCTTGCCTCTATCCACTTGGCAAAGTAATCAATGGCGACCACCACGTATTTGACCCCTCCTGGACCCTCTGGGAATGGTCCGATTATGTCGATGGCCCACTTTTGGAAGGGCCAAGATGTTGAGACAGGTATCATTGGGTGTTTGTGGCGGTGTGTCATGGGTGCATGGACCTGGCAATTGTCACATCTCGTGATCTCTTCTGATGTCGTTTCAAACATTCTAGGCCAATAGAATCCCGCATTCATTGCCTTCGCCACTACTGTCCTCGGCCCTGAATGCATTCCACAAATCCCCTCATGTATTTCTATGATCACGTAATTGGCGTCCTCATTATCGACACATTTCAGAGATGGACCCAGGTATGATCTCCGGTAGAGCTCTCCGTCAATCACCTCGTATTGTAGAGATTTGACTCTTACTTTTCTGGCTGCCCAGTCCCCCTCGGGTAACTCTCCGTTTCTAAGGAATCTTACAATCGGTGTCATCCATGTCTCTTGTTCATCCCCGGTTGTGGCCACTTTTGCTGTGTCGAGGGGGGGGATGTCAGGACTTCCACTTTGACTTCTCTTGCCAGATGATCGAATGCCACGGAAGCCAGCTTGCTGAGAGCATCGGATTTCCTGTTTCTCCCGCGGGGGATATACTCTAGCTTGAAGGTCAGGAAGGCCTTGGCTGTTTCCTTTACCTTTGCCACGTACTGAGCCATTGTGCTGTCTTTGGCCTCGTATTCTCCCTGGTATTGCTTGATCACTAACTGCGAGTCTGTACTGGCCTCTACATGCTTTGCTTTCATCTTTTTAGCTAGCCTCATCCCTGCTAAGAGGGCTTCGTACTCTACAGTATTGTTGGTGTTTTCAAAGTCTAGCCTGATGGCGTAGGTTAGCTCAACTCCTTCGGGGCTTATCAACATAATGCCCGCTCCGCTCCCCTCTTCGCTAGAGGCTCCATCTGTGAGTAGTTTCCACACAACCTCTTCTTCCTTCTCTTTTTCTTCCCTTTCCAATGCCTCCCATTTCAAAATCTCTTTTGCTTCATCCTCAAGGACTTCTGCTAAGAAATCGGACAGTATTTATCCCTTCATGGCTGTCCTGGGATTGAACTCCAAGGAGTGTTCCCCCAGTTCTACGGCGCATTTAGCCAGCCGCCCGACAACTCTGGCCTCCTCAGTACTTTCTGGAGGGGTTGATCTGTCATTAAGGTGATCTTATGTCCTTGGAAGTACCTTCTGAGTCTCCAGGATGCAAAGACAAGAGCCAGAGCCAGTTTCTCTAGGGGCATATAGCGTTCTTCGGGGCCCTTGAGGGTCCTTCTGATGAAATATATGGGTATCTGCTTTCCCTCCCGTTCCACCATCATAACCTCACTTATGGTTGTTTTTTAGGCGGATAGATACAAGAGGAGATGCTCCCCAGGTACTGGGGTGGCTAGGGTTGGGAGTTTGCAGATGTAGGCCTTCATTTCTTGAAAAGCGGTTTCTGCCTCAGAGGTCCATCTAAACCTGTCCGTTTGAAGGCAGTCCTTCAGTACCTTCATGAAGGGAAGGTTCCTGTCAGCTACCTTTGACAAGAAACGGTTCAAGGCAACTAACCTTCCATTCAACTGTTGGATGTCTTTCAGGGACTTGGGGGATCGCATCTCGGCCACGGCTTGGGTTTTCTCCGGGTTAGCTTTGATCCCACCCTTAGTGACCACTACCCCAAGGAAATTTCCTTCTTCTACCCCTAAGTAGCACTTCCTGGGGTTCAGCTTCATATTAACATCTTGCATGGTGCGGATAGTTTCAGCTATATCATCTATCATGGCCATGTCAGTCAGGCTTTTGATAACGATGTCATCGACGTACACTTCCAAGTTTCGTCCCCGTTGTTCCCTGAAGAGGGCATTCATGAACCTTTGATAGGTGGCCCCAGCATTTTTGAGTCCGAAGGGCATTTTGGTATAGCAAAACGTCCCTTCGTCTGTGATGAAGGCGGTCTTTTCCTCGTCTTTTATCGACATCTGTATTTGATGATATCCCTTGTAAGTATCCAAGAAGCACTTTAGGGGATACTGAGATAAGGAGTCCACTTGGACGTCTATCTCTGAGAGGGGGTAGCGGTCCTTGGGGCATGCTTTGTTTAGATCTTGAAAGTCGATGCACATACTCCACCCTTCGTCTTTCTTTTGGACCATAACCGGGTTAGCAACCCAAGATGGGTACTTTACCTCCCTTACTATTCCGGCTCTGAGCAGCTTCCTGGTTTCTTCACAGGCAGCCCTCCTCTTACTGGGACCCATGCTCCGCTTCTCCTGCTTGACTGGCCTTGCCCAGGTGTATGTGTTGAGTCGGTATTCGGTCAAGCTTCTTGGGATTCCCGTCATGTCTCCATGTTGAAATGAAAATACGTCTATGTTGAGGAGGAGCAACTCATTGAGAGCACTTTTGCACTTGTCACTCGGGTGACTTCCTACTTTAACCATCTGCTCTGGGAATCTGTCACAGAGGACCCACTCTTCGACCCCGTCCTTTTGGGGTTTCTCAGATGCTTGGCCCTCAGATACGGAGGAAATTACTTCATATGCAGATTTTACCCAAGCCAAGTCCTTTGGCGTTTGGAACACTAGAGCTCCGTGTGGGGTTGACGCCTGTGCTTGTAGATCTCCAATCCCAGGTCTTCCCAGGATTGCATTGTACTTTGAGGGTGCCCGGACCACTGTGAAAGTTAGGTTTATAGTTCGGACACGATCTCTTACCCCGACCGTGAAAGGGAGTCTGATCTTCCCTAAGGGGTGTGATACACTGTTGTTGAAGCCCACTAGGTGGATAGAGTCCTCCTCGAGCCCCCCGTCCAAACGATCTCTTACATCCCTGTCAAATCTAAGGAAATAGTGTTCATATATTACTTCTACCCCGGACCCCCCGTCCACATGTATTCTGGCCACCTTGTGGCCAACTATTATGGCTGAGATGTTAAGGGGGAGTCGCTGCACTTCGTTTTCCTCCAGGTGTGGCATCAAGATGGGAGCTTTCATGCGGTCCGGGGAGCCCAGAATTCTGGCCTTTACACTTCTGGTGTTATCAAATTCATCCCTCCTTCGAATCATGTCTACATCTGCCCTTCCATGCTCCCTCATATCTTTCCCTTTGCGGTCCCCCCTCCTTCCTTAATTTCTTTAACCAAATGGGCCAGTTTACCAGTTTTTACCGCGGCCTCTATTTCCCTTTTTAGATACATGCAATCATCAGTTTTATGACCAAATCCTTTGTGGAAGTCACAATATTCATTCGGTTATGCCTTTGGCCCGGGTTTTATGGGTGGCGGTCTTAGGAAGGAGTGCTTCACCCTCTCAGTGGCCAGTATTTCACTTGGGGTTTTGGTGAGAGGGGTGAAGCTGTCAGAGTAGGGGGATGGGCCTCTCCCCCGAGGCCTGTATGGGGAATACGAGGGCCTCGTTCTATCATGCAACATTCTATCAAAAGCTGGTTTTCTTGAGTAAGGTGTACCTTTTTCAGGAGGTCTTGTAGTTGGGTTGACCCTTCGGGGTGGGGTGTCCATCTCCTTAGCTTTGCTAGTTGTGTCTTTGCCTCTGATAAAGGCTCTGACTCTGTCCATGAGGTTGTCGAACGAGTGTGGGAACTCCTCCCCCAGTTTCTCGCATAGTTGTGCATGTTTTAATCCGTTGATGAAACTGCTAATCTTCATGACCTCCGGGATGTCCTTGATGTTCATGCTTTCCTTGACAAACATCTCCATGTATTGATCTATTCGCTCACTGTCCCTCTGCCTTATGTGCAAGATTTCGTTTGGGTTCTTGGCCACTTTTCTTTGCTGACCAAAGTTTCTCAGAAATATTTCACTCAGCTCTTCATAGCTATCAATCCCTCCGGGGGGAAGGCTGTTAAACCAAAGCCTGGCTCCCTCCGTTAGGGTCTGCACAAACATGTGGCACCAAACTGGCATGGGCCACCGTCCCAACTTCCCTGCACCCCTGAAGGCATGGAGATGGTCCTCTGGGTCTCTCGTCCCATCGTACAGGTCGAAGTTTGGAGGTAGTTTTTTTCTTAGGAGGCATGGGTGCTTCCGCAATCCTCCTAGTGAACTTTGAGATTTCGGCTAAGTCCCGAGGGAGGTAGGGCTGATTCAAACCATCATTGCCTTGGTTTTCCTTTTCTTTTTCCTTTCCTGCTTGTTTCTTCCCTGTAATGAGATCCTCCCTCTCTTCTGAGGACATCTGCCTAAGGGCTGCCATAAAAGTTTCAAGTGGGTCGTTTCCGCTGCTCTTGTTTTGTTGATCCACCCCTTCCTGGTTGGAAGGTGTGTCGAAAGACAGTCTAGCCCTGAGGTTGTCAAGTTTCTCTTGTCTTTCTAAATCCTAAAGGCACTTCTTTAGCTTCTCCTTGTGCATGGCAACGAAATCTAGAGTAATGGCCTCCCCCCTTTCCAGAATTTCCACTTGATTTTCGTTTTCTTCGTCATACGTTATGTCTTCAACTGTGACCTTATCATGATCGTTTTGTACCGTCTGGATGGTACGCGAGCTGGGTGGAGTTGCCATGTTGTTTCTTGCAAAACGAATTATCTCAACGTCGGAGTTTCAGTGTGGAAACACCAGTTAGACTGCTGTCCCACGGATGGTGCCAATGTCGAATACCCAAATCCCGGCTGACGTTTAATGGATCTTCGCTGACGTCAATATATCCCGGCCTTCGTTGCTACAAAAAAAATAAACCGTTAGCCTCGTCACGGAGGTCCCCGGGAGGGGGATCCGTGACCAAGCTCCGGCGTGAGGATAAGTAAACTTGCCAGAGAGTTTGAGGAGTTTATTCCGATGAGTGTGGTCACCGGAATGTTCCTCTCTGGTGTGAATCTAATAAATGTATGTGTGTGTTTAATGCAAGAGAATCTTGGTCGAAATAAATGAGAGAGCTCTTAATGCAATACCTTGAGGTCGCCGTGATTACCGCTCTTCTCTCTTATATAACCATCAAACCCTATCTCCCATGTGAGATATTTTAATGAGACGATCTAACGGGTTCCGGGGATCTTCGGGGGGGCTCAGACACGTGTCTGACCCCCAACGGTGGGATTAGAGCTTCATTTAATGTTTCCGGCTTGGGAAGTACGATGCCAGCCGAGATCCTTTTCTTATCAGGCATTAAATGTGCCTGTGTTCTCTGAATCCTCGTTTCCCGCTTATTTTCTAAAGAGAAAACCTTAATGGGCAAGGTATACTGCTTTTGGGCCTTGCCTGTTGGGCACGCATGAAGACAGCCCAAAGCGGGTAAATGGGATTTCCCATTGGCCCGTCGTCGGTTACCATGTTTCAAACCAAGTAATTCAATGTGTCGATTTAATTTCTGCATCACATGGCTAGGCACAAGGATTTGCATAGCCACATATTTCTTTTGATCAACAAAGACGTGTGCTACAAAAGCTAATGTTTTCTTTGATTTTTCACTTAAAAGTGCCACTTTTCGTTCGATTTGACCTGTTGTGGGTATTAACTATTCACACATGTAATTCAAATATGTAGCATTATAGTTATCTAGTCTAACATTTTTCATTAGTAAAAATGTGTAAAATGTAGAATTATCAAGTAGAAAAACATGTATAATTTGAAGCGAATGAAATTATTTGTTTGTTGTTTACTATATTATAACTTTGGTAGGCAAACACAAAAGAAAACAGAAGAAACAAATAAACCAATATGCGAATATTGTAAATGGTAATGAGAATAGGGGTGTGATACGTGTCTATCATCTCATCCACATTATCATGCATTAGTTTACCCATGTTCTCCATGTCTTTTAATTTAGTGCATCCATGTTTAGTTAATGGTGCATGCATGACTTCTATATTTTGGTTAAAGTAGTTTTCCTTTTGCATATTTAAGATTGTGTATGTTCATTTGAAAGTTAATGAGAAAATTATTGAAAAAAACTTTAGTTTTATGTCTCTCTTCTTCTCTTATGTTCTTGGGAGTTTGTAGGTTTTCTCCGTAAACCTATCAATTGGTGCTTTCATTGAGCCTTAGCCTCCATGGCTTTGGAAGAACTCGAGGACGCCATGTATCTATCTCGCTTCACCGGTTACAATCCTGCCCGGTGGATTCGTGATGCTGAACGGTTCTTTTCCTTTTATGCAATTTATGAGGAAGAACGTTTTCCATATGTTGTTGAGTACTTCGATGATGAACCTTTTTCTTGGTTCAATTCATGGTATCGAGGACCCGAACGCCTCAAATGGAAATCTTTCACCACTGCAATGCTCCATCGATTCCGACCACCACCGCTTTCTTTTCCCGCTCGACCACCGCCATTAAACCCAGTACTACCCCTGTCATCCCCTCTACAATCCACCGCGTCCTCACTACCACCACCTTCGTTATCGCCCTGTTTTGTTTCGCCTTCCACCGGCTCCACCGACATTACCATGTCCTCATCCCCTAGCCCATCGTTGTTGTTCATGCCTCCATTCATTGCAAATGGAAGTTCATGGCTGGTCCCTTTCATAACTGTTTGTTGGCCCCATGAACTAATTTCTAAAGATGCAAACGTAACTGATAATATTTTACAAAGTTTCAATATGGGCATGGGTACAAGAGCTATGCATAGGACAACAAGCCATCCATTTCTGGAGCAAAGACGAGAATGGCGACCACCGTGGCAACTGCCGTTGTGGCGGCCCATTGAGACTAAACCAAACGCTTTCGGAAGGCGCGAATGGCGACCGCCTTGGACCAAGCATTCCGTCCTTGAGGACAAGGACGTTTTTTAGGGCGGGAGTATTGATACGTGTCTATCATCTCATCCACATTATCATGCATTAGTTTACCCATGTTCTCCATGTCTTTTAATTTAGTGCATCCATGTTTAGTTAATGGTGCATGCATGACTCCTATATTTTGGTTAAAGTAGTTTTCCTTTTGCATATTTAAGATTGTGTATGTTCATTTGAAAGTTAATGAGAAAATTATTGAAAGAAACTTTAGTTTTATGTCTCTCTTCTTCTCTTATGTTCTTGGGAGTTTGTAGGTGTGACAACTCGAATTTCCGACATTCTCTATTCGCATTTAATGCACGTTGACGTTGACTGTTTAGTTGTTTGACTTGCCTGATTTCGTAACTGTACACTTTGTGATATGATGAGACGTATTATGTTGCATGATTATGTGTTTGATTGTATAACGTGGAACTTGTTAAGAAACATAAGCTGTTTAAGATTTGAACAACCCGACGAAACACAAGCGTGTTTCGCCATAACTAATCCCGACGAAACAGATTATGTTTCGCCAAATACAACTCGACGAAACAAGCTGTTTCGCCGAGCCCAGATCCGCCGAAGCCCAGTTCGGGCCCAACATGTTATTTTGAGTTTTATTACGTAAAACTACATCAGTTTCACACTTTTATCATAACAACCGAAACCCTAGAGTCTCTCCTTCTCTGTTGACGGCAATCTAGCGTTCCCTAGCTCTCGAATCCTTGTTGTTCATCTCGAATCGGTTAGTGTATGTTTGTTAATCGGTTTCATGTTTCTGTGATGTCTCGATTCATGCTTGTACATATGATTGATGTGTATTACTGCTGTGATTATAAGAGTATAATGATGATATAGGTTTTGATAGGCATGATGTAGTCGGATATAATGGTGCTATGTGAAAATTAATACGATCAAATACTCGGTTCTGAATGTGATTATTATGATCTGGTACTGAATACACAATTAACATCTTGATAGGGATCGGTGATGCGATGTTGTATGTTAATCGATATGTTGTATACGTAAACTAGGGTGCATGCTAGACGATGATTCTTTAAGGATTGTGTTATGTAATTCTGTGAACAAATGATTACTGCATGATTGTTAATATTGATGTCGGCTGTTAGTGATGATTAGGGTTTTCATACGTAACTGGTTATGCGACGTAACTAATGAATCAACGAAACAGGCCTTTTGGCGAAACAGAATGTGTTTCGCCAAGGACCATCGACGAATTTGAATCCTGTTTCGCCAAACAAGATCACGACGAAACAGAACGTGTTTCGTCAAATGTGTGTTTCGCCAATTCACTTGTTTCGCCAACTTATGTGTTTCGCCGTATATGTGTTTCGTCGAGCTGTGCTGTAACTTGAATTGATTCTGTTAAGTGTTAACTTGAATATTTAACTGCTGTTAGACGTTAGACATGACTTGTATGATTACTGATTACGTGTTACATGTTTATACGTGAACAACTTGAACACAAACTGATCTCACATACATGCATACTTTAGGACGGGATTGATTACTTGCGAACATATACTTAGCATACCGAGCAAACCCAAGGTGAGTTCACACAAGCCAAGGCATGGGGTTCCCAGGGGGGAATGGGGATTTGATGATTTACTATACATACGTAAATGATGGAACCTACTGCTAGACTAGTAACACTTATTGAACGATCTTCGCACACCTGCCAAGGATTGGCCGCGATATTATGACTGTCTTCGCACACCTGCCATATGATGGCCGCGAACTAAACTTACAAATCTTCGCACACCTGCCTGGAGAGGCCGCGATACAAATAAACCTAGTCTAGAATACTTGGGGAATAACATTCCCCAACATCTTCGCACACCTTCCTGGAGGGCCGCGATGGGAAATAATACGATACTTTGTAACGAACGAACATACTACTACTCACGCTATACTAATACTGAACTATTAACTGTGAACTCGCTCAACTAGTTGTTGACTCTCTCTTGCATGCCTTGCAGGACCTTAGGTACATATGGAGCTTGCACAGGGAGGAGCAGGTCGTTGTGGGACATGGATCGATGATGCCATGTTATCTATCTAAACATTTGAATTTACTATTTACTTTGGGTTTACATACTTATGCTTCCGCTACATACTTGTTGACGTTTGGTTTTTGAAAACACCTTTCGTATTGATGAATGATTTTACTACTTACTTATATGTTCAATATGATTGGTGGCTTGATCCTGGTCAGTCACGCCTCCAAGCGGTGATACTCCGCGTGTGGATTTTTGGGGGTGTGACAGATTGGTATCAGAGCCATTGGTTATAGAGAACTTGGTTTTAATAAAGGGAAAACGATTTTGTTAAAACCAGACTATAACCAGAACAGTGCTCTCAACGATCCACAACGACGCTTCGCTCCACGTGCAAGGCTCAACACCATAGGTATTACTATTCATGTTACATTACCTACATGCTAGAACTACATAGAACTTTGCTCGTGGTATGCCTAGAGTACAGAACTCACTATACGCTATTACTTGAGAACACTTGTGTGCTCACTCTCTTCTGTCATCGCACTATTCGCGAACCTATCTCACTTACGTTATCTTTACTATGAAGATCATGTCTGCACGTATCAACATGACCCAGGACCAGTTGACGGCCCTCATTAACGAACGAGTTACTGCGGCAGTTGCAGCCGCACAAGTAGGAGGTATACCCTGCAGTTACAACTCACACTAGGATCCTTAGATCCTACATTCCTAAATCAACTCTCGTGTTTAAACTTGTCCTAATTCTTATACACAACAGGTCAAGCACCTGTTTGCACTTTCAAGACTTTCATGGACTGTCGTCCAACCACTTTCAGCGGCACTGAAGGAGCCGTAGGTCTCCTGCACTGGTTTGAAAAGATAGAGTCTGTGTTTGAGATGTGTGAATGCCCTGAGGCACGCAGGGTGAAATATGCTACCGGTACCCTCGAGGGTTTAGCCCTCACATGGTGGAAAGCTCAGGTCCAAATACTGGGGTTGGTTGCTGCTAACGCCACCCCATGGAACAATTTCAAAGAGATGATCAAGGAAGAATACTGCAGTCGAGATGATATTCATAAGCTGGAAGTCGAGTTTTTCAACCTCAAGATGACGGGGTCTGAGGTTGAAGCGTATACCAAAAGATCGAATGAGCTTGCGTTACTGTGTCCTACTCTGGTGGACAAACGTATCGAACTATATCTTAAGGGTCTGGTGCCAGAGATCCAAAGTCATGTGACTTCAGCAAATCATGCTACTTACCAGCAGGTTGTTCAGTTGGCACACCGTCTCACTGATCAGGCGGTGGAGCAAAACAGGTTGCCTAAACGCATCAGCGCAACTGCTACCGCTACCACTTCGGTTACTCCTGCTACTCCCAGCGACAATAAGAGGAAATGGGAGAGGGATTCTAGCAAAGGTTCAGCTACTGTTCAGTCTCAAGCTCAGCAACGTAAGACAAATGACTACCAGAGTCCGAATCAGCAGTCATCAGGTGGTCAAGGGCAGAGTGGATATCGGGGAATTCACCCATGGTGTAGAAGGTGCAACAAACACCACAGCGGAAGATGTCGCAGGGAACAGTGTCAAAGATGTTTTAAGGCGGGTCACGAGGCTAAAGATTGCAGGAGTTCACGACCTGCGAATCAGAACCAGCAACAACAACCACCTGCTCCACGAAACCAGCCTCAGCAGCAGCAGCATGGAAACAGGGGATGCTACCAGTGTGGGGCTGAAGGTCATTACAAGCGGGATTGCCCTCAGTTAAACCAGAACCAGAACAATAACAACAACAACAATCAGGGCAACGGGAACAACAACAACGGTGGGAACAACAACAACAATGGTGCTAGAGGCCGTATGTTTGTGATCGGGCAGGGTGATGCAAGGAATGATCCCAACGTAGTTATGGGTAAGTTTCTTCTAGACGACTTTTATGTTACTGTACTATTTGACTCTGGTGCGGATACAAGTTACATGTCTTTAAAAGCTAGTGAAATGTTAAAACGTGCACCAACTCTCCTAAACACCAAGCATGTCGTAGAGTTAGCTAACGGTAAAAGTTTAGAAGCCACACACATAGTTAAAGGGTGTAATCTTATTCTCGCTGGTCAGACTTTCTCCATCGATCTCATCCCTATAACCCTGGGTAGCTTTGACGTCGTCATTGGCATGGATTGGTTATCTCAACAACAAGCGGAGATCTTATGCAAAGAAAAGGTTATTCGCATTCCTCGTTCTGGCAAAGAACCTCTCGAAGTTCAAGGCGACAAGAGTGGTGTTGTGAGTGGTATTATCTCCTTTTTGAAGGCTCAGAAGTGTTTGCGCAAGGGGCACACTGCTATATTGGCACTCGTTACAGATACCTCGAAGAAAGAGAAAAAGATTGAAGATATTCCTGTAGTACGTGACTTTCCTCAAGTGTTCCCTGAGGAATTACCTGGGTTACCGCCTCATCGCCAAGTCGAATTCCAGATCGAGCTCGCTCCAGGAGCAGCACCCATAGCTCGAGCACCTTATCGTCTAGCTCCAACTGAATTGGAAGAACTGTCAAAGCAGCTACAAGAACTCTTGGAAAAGGGTTTTATACGTCCTAGCTCTTCGCCCTGGGGAGCTCCAGTGTTATTCGTGAAGAAGAAAGACGGTACGTTCAGGATGTGTATAGACTACCGCGAACTCAACAAGGTGACGATCAAGAATCGTTATCCTCTTCCGCGCATAGATGATTTATTCGACCAGCTGCAAGGGTCGAGCTACTACTCCAAAATAGACTTAAGGTCAGGATATCACCAGCTGAGAGTCCGGGATGAGGACGTCTCTAAAACAGCATTTAGAACTCGCTACGGCCACTACGAGTTTATGGTCATGCCATTCGGGCTAACGAACGCGCCTGCCGTATTTATGGATCTTATGAACATGGTGTGCAAACCCTATCTCGACAAGTTCTTCATTGTTTTCATCGACGACATCCTGATTTATTCGAAAAGTCAGGAGGAACACGAGCAGCACTTACGACTTATACTGGACCTTCTACGAACGGAACAGCTATACGCTAAGTTTTCCAAATGTGACTTCTGGCTTCGTGAAGTCCACTTCTTAGGCCACGTGGTAAACAAAGATGGGATCCATGTCGATCCATCCAAGGTAGATTCGATCAAGAATTGGCCTGCGCCTCGTACACCAACGGAAATACGTCAATTCTTAGGTTTGGCAGGTTACTACAGAAGGTTCATCAAAGACTTCTCAAAAATTGCTCAGCCACTTACACTACTGACGCAGAAGGGTGTTGTTTATCGTTGGAGTAATGCACAGGAAACAGCATTCCAACACTTAAAGGATAGACTCTGTAGCGCACCTATCCTCTCACTGCCTGAAGGCACGGACGATTTCGTAGTCTACTGCGACGCATCTATCCAAGGTCTTGGATGTGTATTGATGCAGAGGGATAAAGTTATTGCTTATGCTTCGCGCCAACTTAAGATTCACGAACGGAATTATACGACACACGACCTAGAGCTGGGAGCGGTTGTTTTTGCACTCAAGATATGGCGACACTATTTGTATGGTACCAAGTGCGCAATCTACACTGATCACAGAAGCCTCGAACATATCTTCAAACAGAAAGAGCTGAATATGCGACAGCGACGATGGGTCGAACTGTTAAATGACTACGAATGCTCGATCAGGTACCACCCAGGCAAAGCCAATGTTGTGGCTGACGCCCTCAGCCGAAAGGACACCGCGCCTAAGCGCGTGCGAGCTTTACAACTCACTATACAGTCTAGTCTTCCTTCTCAGATACGAAATGCTCAGGTAGAAGCATTGAAACCAAAAAATGTCAGGGCTGAAGCCCTACGTGGCTCAAGACAACGTTTAGAACAGAAGGAAGATGGTGCTTACTACGTTACAGGACGCATTTGGGTTCCACTTTATGGCAACTTACGTGAGCTAGTGATGGATGAATCTCATAAGTCTCGCTACTCGGTACATCCAGGTGCGGATAAAATGTACCACGACATCAAAACCACATATTGGTGGCCTAGCATGAAGGCCCACATAGCCACATACGTTAGTAAATGCTTGACTTGTGCGAGAGTCAAGGCAGAATATCAGAAACCGTCAGGACCACTCCAACAACCTGAGATACCACAATGTGTAACACCTGTGTCATTTCAACCATCAAACAAATGCCCAACCAGTGAAATATTGTATTTCATACTTGGGATTTGTAAAAATATGTGTATCGTTTACACATATCAATTCTTGTTCGATTTCAATCACTATATCGCTTTCTTGAAGGTTATACGCGCACTAATGCGTAAATATAACCAGTTTAATGCAGCAAACACTCCGGAATAGTGAAATAGGCTTAACATACCTTAAATAACCTATACATAACTTAGATATAAGTTTTGGAAGGTTTGGTGTGGTGAAATCAAAGTTAATTCGCTTACAGGGACTAAAGCTGACAAACTGCGAAAGTATGCCAATTTGAACTGTAACAGACATTCCGGAACTTGACCATAAGTTAAACACACCTTAAATATCCTTTACATGGCTTAGAAATAGGCTTTGAGGGGTTCGGTGTGCTAAAATAAACTTTTGGGACATTCAGGGACTAAAAGTGTCAAAAAGTGCACAAGTTTGCATTTTCGCGCATAACTTACATTCTGAATACATCTGGACAGCCAAAAATTTATGTAAGCATGACTACATTATATTTAAGTGTTCGCCTTAAGAAAAATCCATTCGTTGCGTCATTTGGTTCGTTTTTCGCGCTTATGCGCATTCCGTCGTAATTAAGCGAACATCGCGTTCGTACGACCAAATGAACCATCATCCGGCATATTTTTTTTGTATGTTTTGAGTTCCCTATACTTTAACTTCATTTTAGAGCCTTGAAATGAGGTTAACGGGGTTCAAACGCATCGAAAATCGCTTAAACAAGGTGCAGGGACCATTTCTGCAAAATCTGCCAAAACAGGGGCCTAGCGTGACGCGACGGGCCTTAGCGTCACGCGAGCCCCCATCTGGACCAGATTCAGTGTTTTAAATGCAAGTTGCAACCAATTAATCCACAACCACATGTTTGCAACTTGCTTAATCACTAAGATCAGGAGCATATGTGGCTCCATAACCTTTGTGACAAGTGTACGGCTCGGATCGTGGCACGATATTCAAGAAACGATCCTAGCGGCTCTACTTTATCTATAAATACCCACCCCCCTTTGGCTTAAAAACCCACAAATCTGATTGAAAAGACTCTAAGTTGGAACCTTCGTTTCATACCTGAGCTATTTTGATCTGGGTTAGCATTCGGGGACCCTTCGTAAGTATTCTTTCGTTCTTTTCCTTATTTTATTGCTTTTCGAGTCAGAAAGTCAAACTTTGTTTGACTTTCAGCGTTGACCAGTAATGGTCAATGCGAGGTTCGTTTGAACTTCGCAACGTGATTGTAATCACGATGGTCATAGTCCCTTGGGACTATGCCTACTGATTACCACGTTGTCTAGGGTCGTAGGGTAAGCGATCTAATAAATCGCTTATACCTCGAACCCGACCCAGTTTGGTCGATCATTAGGATCCGACCAAATACATTAGGTGACCATAGTGTAGGGTATAACCTTCCGAGGTTATACCTTATGGTCACGGCGTTTAAGTAGTTGTATGATAGGTAGTTTATATGCCTTAGGTAAATTACCAGAATACCCTTTTCATACATAATTGGTAATTTAGCATATGTAACCTAAACTTTTGTCACGTAACTGATTATGTAACATGTTTAGGCATATAATACTTGTCATAGGACTAGTTAGGCGGTCCGAACGCGTTTCACGCGAACGACGCGTTAAAGTAGCATAAGCTACCTAAACGGGTCGTAATGGGTCGTAGACACTTAGGTTAAGTTTCAATTAGTATGTAGGCTTTGTTAAACCATATCACACGAGTCTCCACACTCGTTTGGTTTACAAACCCTAATACTACCCAGTCTTCCGATTTAGGTCCGGTTATTTAACATAGTTACCTATATTAGGTGCCGTTTGATTTCCGTGATCTCTAGCATTGCTTGGTGGTTATCCTAGGACTTCTGAGCAATCTCAAGTGAGTACATAGACCCCTCTTTTACTGTTTTCCAAACTGTTTTGGGGTGGAACACATGTGCCTACTTGTTACTTTCATGCTTTTCCTGTTTTGACATCATATACTTGCTATGTTCATTAGTACATTATAGTACATGATTTCATTACATTTCATGCTATGTATGCCCATTGTGTGCGTACTTAGTACATTGTTTTACATTACATTTTATGCTATGTATGCCCATTGTGTGCGTACTTAGTACATCGTTCTACATTACATTTCATGCTATGTATGCCCATTGTGTGCGTACTTAGTACATTGTTTTACGTTGCTTTTCTGTTGCATATGCTTATCCAGCATATGAACACATTATACTACATATTGAACCGTTGTAATCATTTGACTGTGATCCGTTGATATCTGTGAACCGTTTGTATCTGTGAACCGTGTGAACCGTATTTGACATAGACATTTCGGCATAGACATTTTAACATGATTGACATTTGATCATGCATTTCCCACAAAACATAACTTTGATTTAAACCAAGTTTTACTTCAATACTTTGTTTTTGTGCATATGGTTTAGTTGAGACATTTCACTTGCCATACATAACATTCTGACATAGACATTTGACATGGATATTTGACATAGACATTTGACATGGATATTTGACATAGACATTTTGACATTGGTTTGGTTTGGTTTGATTAAGTGATTAAGTAACGATGCGTGTGTAATATGATACAAGCATGGTGGATACGCCGCTGGTACTTCCTATATATAAGTGTTTGTATGGTATTACATGGCGTAACGTTATTTGAATCATTTCAGTTTGAGACATAGAACATTTTATACAAATAACATACTTTTCACAAGACATTGTTTTACAAACAACCTATCTTATACAAATCCATTTTTACTATGGTTATTCATTTAACCATACATTATTCATTTATTGTATACATATCATCTGAACTCATTGTTTTTCAAATGATTTACAAAACAAAGCAAATTACAAGGTTCATGACTAAACATTTTCTCAAATACAAGTCATGAATCCTATTTTCACAAACCTATGTATCTCACAGGCATTTTTATGCTGACGTACCTATTTTCACATGTGTTTTTCAGGAACTGTTGCATAAGATGGTCAAGATACACATAGGCAGACTTGGGCTTTAGTAACAATAAAAGATGCAAGACTAGTTAATTATGTTGTATTTCTTTGTTTGTAAGACATTGTATCACTTTTAATTAATAAAACGAAACTTCAATTGCCATGGATTTGAAACAATTAATTCTGTTACAACACTCCCCGATGTTTCCGCCACGTTTAGTATGTTCCACGTGGTCGGGGTGTGACAGAAAAGATGGTATCAGAGCCAATGGTTATAGGGAATTAGGTTATTAGTAATACTTTGACCTAGTCTATAACTTCCTTAGGACCCTAACGCGAGTTTACTTGCGTTTAGTCATAAAACAATACTGTCACCTATCCTTAGGCGACGACCACAACAAGAACATAAATCTCAAAACCGCTTTGAAAACTAATCATCTGTTCTAGGATGATTTATTACAAGGTTTTGAACCCTCTGTTATAAGATTTTGAACCCCTTTGAGTTTTCAAAAATCTCGTCAAGGTTTTGGGTTTTAAATAATGTGAACACGTGCAAACTGGAAGGGTGAATGCCTGTATTCTGGGTTTTCTGTCTAGGCAAGCACTTCGTATACATCTCATCAGACGCGAGACCAGTTGTGCTTACCTGGGAATTCTTGGGATGAGTGTTCACTTATAGGCGAGCATGTCTTCGCAATACATTATTTTTGACCTATTTACTTTTCACCGGGTCGTTTGTTGCTTTGTAGTAACAAACAAATGACCACTATCCTTGCTTTCACTAGATTTGTTTCATCTCATTCTTTTCGTCTAATCCTCTCACTCGTTTCATTTCATGTTTCCTCTTTTAGAATGCCTCCTCGACGCGAAAGCCAGATAGCGACTGCCGAATTGGCAGAAATCATTGCGCAGCAAATGGCTGCTCAATTCCCAAACCTCTTTGCTCAATGGAATCAAGCCAACAACAACAACAACGGTCCATGCAATTTCAAGAGTTTTAACTCGGCGAAACCACTCAAGTTTAGTGGTTCTGAGGGAGCGACTGGGCTTCTTCAATGGTTCGAGAGCATTGAGAATACTTTCCGCCACGTGCAGTGTCCTGACAATCGCAAGGTCGAGTTTGCTTCGAGTGTGTTCCAGAAGAGAGCCCTCACGTGGTGGAACGGTGTTATGAGAGATCGTGGTGCAGAAGTTGCTCTAGCACAGACATGGGCCGAACTTAGGGCTCTCATGATGAAGGAGTTTTGTCCTCGTCACGAGATCAGGGCTTTGGAAAGGGAATTTGATGATCTTAAGCAAGACAGCGGTGAGCATCGAGCCTACACGGACCGTTATGAGGAGTTAAGTCTGTTATGCCCAAACATGGTCACGCCTTTGGATAAGGCGATCGAAAAGTACATTGATGGCCTTCCCGACTCAATACAAGACATTTTGACTGGTAGCAACCCTACTACTGTTAGGCAGGCCATTGAGTTGTCTGCAACCTTGACTGAATCGCAGATCAGGAAACGTAAGCTTTTCCGAAAGGGTGACAAGAAACTGGTCGAGGAATCGAAACCAATCGAGGAATCAAAGACCATGGATGAACAGACTGGATCCTCTAAGAAGTCAAAGAAGCGAAAGGCTTCTCAGAACTTCGCCGTGGTCGCTCACAATGATCAAGCCGTCCCCAACCAACCAGCTCAACCCCCTGCCAGGAAACCCTACAAAGGAACTGCACCCATGTGCAACCAATGTGGCCTACGTCATCATGCTGGTGTGAAGTGCCGCACATGCCAAGTTTGCGGACTTATAGGTCATACAGCGAGGGTTTGCCCAACAGCAGCAGCACCAAATCAGATTAACAACAATCCTGCTCAAGCTCGTTTCCCACTGGGATCTTGCTACAACTGTGGCGAGATGGGCCATTTTAGTAGAAATTGCCCAAGACTTGCTGATGCAAATCCAGCGCAGGGATGAGTATCTGACCGACAGAAGATAACGCTGTTTAGAAAATAATCGAGCCTTGTGTATTATTTTCTTTTATCACAATCTATGAAACAGTTGTTGTTATTGTTGTTTATAAATAAATCTTTCATTTACATTTCAATATGTTTATGTGGTTGCATGTATAAACATATCCCATACAATACCGACAATCAAGGAACCGCATTCCTTGAAGAACAGACTACTTCCAAATTTCTTCCCTTGTATAATCTCTTGCGTTTCCACGAAAATCCTAAGTACCCGTTTCTTCCAAGAGAAACGATGTACGAGACGCCAAGTTAATAGCAATCAATAACAAGAAAATAACAATTAAACAATTATGTGGTTATGTGCTTATGTGTTATCCTTTATGTGTCATGTGATCCAATTTATGTTATTCAAATCCTCGTAAAATCTTACATATCTTTGTGCAAGAGATTCATAATTGGATACCCAAAGGTACTACTTAAATCCTTAATGGACTTCTACGTTGTAGTTAAAGTCCCTTGGATTATAATGTACTACTTCATAATTAGACCCCTTTAGTGGTCTAGTTAAACAGATTGATCCAAAAATCTGGTTAGGGATATCATGTGATGATATAGCTGAAAGGACTCCTTAGTGGCCTAATTAAGAAGATCCTCTGTTGATCTAATTAAAAGGACCCTATGGTAGTCTAGTCACTCTCATCTCAGGTTTGATATCTTTCCCCACAACATTTCAAAACAAACTGTGCGGACTGTGCAAGGAATTACGTAATTATGGATGCATACATAATTATGGAATTTAGTGCACAGAAATGACAGCAAGTTCTATCATGTATCAAGAGTTAACCCTATTCATTTCCAATTCTGATGAAGCATCCGTTGAGGAAAAATGAACTAGCTATTCATTTTTCACTTCTGAAGAATATCCGTTGAGGAAATGAATATCCGTTGTTTATCTTTTCATTTCCATTCTGAAGAATAACCGTTGAGGAAAATGAATTATCCATTCATTTTCGTTCTAAAGAATATCCGTTGAGGAAATGAATATCCGTTGTGTAAATCCTTCATTTCCAATTCTGATGAAGCATCCGTTGAGGAAAAATGAACTAGCTATTCATTTTTCACTTCTGAAGAATATCCGTTGAGGAAATGAATATCCGTTGTTTATCTTTTCATTTCCATTCTGAAGAATAACCGTTGAGGAAAATGAATTATCCATTCATTTTCGTTCTAAAGAATATCCGTTGTGGAAATGAATATCCGTTGTGTAAATCCTTCATTTCCAACTCTGAGGAAGCAACCGTTGAAAATGACTCCGTTAGTTCATTTTCGTTTCTGAAGATTTATCCGTTGAGGAAATGAATATCCGTTGTGTAATCCTTCATTTCCAACTCTGAGGAAGCAACCGTTGAAAATGACTCCGTTAGTTCATTTTCGTTTCTGAAGATTTATCCGTTGAGGAAATGAATATCCGTTGTGTAATTCTTCATTTCCAACTCTGAGGAAATAACCGTTGAAAATGACTCCGTTAGTTCATTTTCGTTTCTGAAGATTTATCCGTTGAGGAGATGAATATCCGTTGATTTTTCTTTCATTTCAACTTCTGAAGAATATCCGTTGAGGAAAATGACCCCGTTTGTTCATTTTCGTTCTGAAGAATATCCGTTGAGAGAAATGAATATCCGTTGATTTTTCTTTCATTTCAAATTCTGAAGAACAAACCGTTGAGGAAAATGACCCCGTTTGTTCATTTTCGTTCTGAAGAATATCCGTTGAGAGAAATGAATATCCGTGGATTATTCCTTCATTCCCATTTCTGACAAAGAATCCGTTGAGAAAGAATGAATCATCCATTCATTTTCGCTTCTGAAAAATATCCGTTGAGGAAAATAATCAGATTATGCTACATATCTTTGATGACTATTTGAAACAAAGTCATAGACAGACTCCTACGAATTAATTTCGGGACGAAATTTCCTAAAGTAGGGGAGACTGTAACACCTGTGTCATTTCAACCATCAAACAAATGCCCAACCAGTGAAATATTGTATTTCATACTTGGGATTTGTAAAAATATGTGTATCGTTTACACATATCAATTCTTGTTCGATTTCAATCACTATATCGCTTTCTGGAAGGTTATACGCGCACTAATGCGTAAATATAACCAGTTTAATGCAGCAAACACTCCGGAATAGTGAAATAGGCTTAACATACCTTAAATAACCTATACATAACTTAGATATAAGTTTTGGAAGGTTTGGTGTGGTGAAATCAAAGTTAATTCGCTTACAGGGACTAAAGCTGACAAACTGCGAAAGTATGCCAATTTGAACTGTAACAGACATTCCGGAACTTGACCATAAGTTAAACACACCTTAAATATCCTTTACATGGCTTAGAAATAGGCTTTGAGGGGTTCGGTGTGCTAAAATAAACTTTTGGGACATTCAGGGACTAAAAGTGTCAAAAAGTGCACAAGTTTGCATTTTCGCGCATAACTTACATTCTGAATACATCTGGACAGCCAAAAATTTATGTAAGCATGACTACATTATATTTAAGTGTTCGCCTTAAGAAAAATCCATTCGTTGCGTCATTTGGTTCGTTTTTCGCGCTTATGCGCATTCCGTCGTAATTAAGCGAACATCGCGTTCGTACGACCAAATGAACCATCATCCGGCATATTTTTTTTTGTATGTTTTGAGTTCCCTATACTTTAACTTCATTTTAGAGCCTTGAAATGAGGTTAACGGGGTTCAAACGCATCGAAAATCGCTTAAACAAGGTGCAGGGACCATTTCTGCAAAATCTGCCAAAACAGGGGCCTAGCGTGACGCGACGGGCCTTAGCGTCACGCGAGCCCCCATCTGGACCAGATTCAGTGTTTTAAATGCAAGTTGCAACCAATTAATCCACAACCACATGTTTGCAACTTGCTTAATCACTAAGATAAGGAGCATATGTGGCTCCATAACCTTTGTGACAAGTGTACGGCTCGGATCGTGGCACGATATTCAAGAAACGATCCTAGCGGCTCTACTTTATCTATAAATACCCACCCCCCTTTGGCTTAAAAACCCACAAATCTGATTGAAAAGACTCTAAGTTGGAACCTTCGTTTCATACCTGAGCTATTTTGATCTGGGTTAGCATTCGGGGACCCTTCGTAAGTATTCTTTCGTTCTTTTCCTTATTTTATTGCTTTTCGAGTCAGAAAGTCAAACTTTGTTTGACTTTCAGCGTTGACCAGTAATGGTCAATGCGAGGTTCGTTTGAACTTCGCAACGTGATTGTAATCACGATGGTCATAGTCCCTTGGGACTATGCCTACTGATTACCACGTTGTCTAGGGTCGTAGGGTAAGCGATCTAATAAATCGCTTATACCTCGAACCCGACCCAGTTTGGTCGATCATTAGGATCCGACCAAATACATTAGGTGACCATAGTGTAGGGTATAACCTTCCGAGGTTATACCTTATGGTCACGGCGTTTAAGTAGTTGTATGATAGGTAGTTTATATGCCTTAGGTAAATTACCAGAATACCCTTTTCATACATAATTGGTAATTTAGCATATGTAACCTAAACTTTTGTCACGTAACTGATTATGTAACATGTTTAGGCATATAATACTTGTCATAGGACTAGTTAGGCGGTCCGAACGCGTTTCACGCGAACGACGCGTTAAAGTAGCATAAGCTACCTAAACGGGTCGTAATGGGTCGTAGACACTTAGGTTAAGTTTCAATTAGTATGTAGGCTTTGTTAAACCATATCACACGAGTCTCCACACTCGTTTGGTTTACAAACCCTAATACTACCCAGTCTTCCGATTTAGGTCCGGTTATTTAACATAGTTACCTATATTAGGTGCCGTTTGATTTCCGTGATCTCTAGCATTGCTTGGTGGTTATCCTAGGACTTCTGAGCAATCTCAAGTGAGTACATAGACCCCTCTTTTACTGTTTTCCAAACTGTTTTGGGGTGGAACACATGTGCCTACTTGTTACTTTCATGCTTTTCCTGTTTTGACATCATATACTTGCTATGTTCATTAGTACATTATAGTACATGATTTCATTACATTTCATGCTATGTATGCCCATTGTGTGCGTACTTAGTACATTGTTTTACATTACATTTTATGCTATGTATGCCCATTGTGTGCGTACTTAGTACATCGTTCTACATTACATTTCATGCTATGTATGCCCATTGTGTGCGTACTTAGTACATTGTTTTACGTTGCTTTTCTGTTGCATATGCTTATCCAGCATATGAACACATTATACTACATATTGAACCGTTGTAATCATTTGACTGTGATCCGTTGATATCTGTGAACCGTTTGTATCTGTGAACCGTGTGAACCGTATTTGACATAGACATTTCGGCATAGACATTTTAACATGATTGACATTTGATCATGCATTTCCCACAAAACATAACTTTGATTTAAACCAAGTTTTACTTCAATACTTTGTTTTTGTGCATATGGTTTAGTTGAGACATTTCACTTGCCATACATAACATTCTGACATAGACATTTGACATGGATATTTGACATAGACATTTGACATGGATATTTGACATAGACATTTTGACATTGGTTTGGTTTGGTTTGATTAAGTGATTAAGTAACGATGCGTGTGTAATATGATACAAGCATGGTGGATACGCCGCTGGTACTTCCTATATATAAGTGTTTGTATGGTATTACATGGCGTAACGTTATTTGAATCATTTCAGTTTGAGACATAGAACATTTTATACAAATAACATACTTTTCACAAGACATTGTTTTACAAACAACCTATCTTATACAAATCCATTTTTACTATGGTTATTCATTTAACCATACATTATTCATTTATTGTATACATATCATCTGAACTCATTGTTTTTCAAATGATTTACAAAACAAAGCAAATTACAAGGTTCATGACTAAACATTTTCTCAAATACAAGTCATGAATCCTATTTTCACAAACCTATGTATCTCACAGGCATTTTTATGCTGACGTACCTATTTTCACATGTGTTTTTCAGGAACTGTTGCATAAGATGGTCAAGATACACATAGGCAGACTTGGGCTTTAGTAACAATAAAAGATGCAAGACTAGTTAATTATGTTGTATTTCTTTGTTTGTAAGACATTGTATCACTTTTAATTAATAAAACGAAACTTCAATTGCCATGGATTTGAAACAATTAATTCTGTTACAACACTCCCCGATGTTTCCGCCACGTTTAGTATGTTCCACGTGGTCGGGGTGTGACACAATGGAAATGGGAGCAAATTTCCATGGACTTTGTTACTGGCTTACCTAGATCTCAGCGCGGAAATGATACTATTTGGGTGATCGTGGATCGACTCACAAAGTCTGCTCACTTCCTGGCCATTAAAGAAACAGACAAGTTCTCTACCTTAGCAGACATCTACTTAAAAGAAGTGGTCTCAAGGCACGGGGTGCCCACCTCCATCATCTCTGATCGTGACGCACGTTTTACTTCAGAATTATGGCAAGCAATGCATAAATCTTTTGGCTCTCGTTTAGACATGAGCACGGCGTATCATCCTCAGACCGATGGGCAGTCTGAGCGCACTATTCAAACTCTAGAAGACATGCTTCGGGCGTGCGTAATTGATTTTGGCAATGGTTGGGAGAAACATCTGCCACTGGTGGAATTTTCATACAATAACAGCTACCACACCAGCATTAAAGCTGCACCATTCGAGGCATTGTACGGGCGTAAGTGCCGGTCACCTCTCTGTTGGGCAGAGGTGGGGGAAAGTCAAATCACAGGTCCAGAAATGGTAGTTGATACTACTGAAAAGATTGCACAAATACGACAACGCATGGCGGCAGCTCGTGACCGTCAGAAAGTATACGCTGATAAAGACAGGAAACTACTCGAATTCCAGGTTGGGGATCGAGCGCTACTTAAAGTTTCACCCTGGAAGGGTGTGGTTCGTTTTGGCAAACGCGGCAAACTAAATCCACGATATGTTGGACCTTTCGAGGTTATTGAGAAAATAGGCAAAGTGGCTTACAGATTGAACTTACCACCTGAACTCAGTGCAGTTCACAACGTCTTTCACGTGTCGAATCTGAAGAAGTGTACGTCAGATGAGACCCACATAGTTCCCTTAAAGGAACTCACTATCGACGAGCGGTTGCACTTCGTCGAGGAACCTGTGGAAATCACGGACCGGGATGTTAAGGTCCTCAAGAACACGAGAATCCCTCTTGTACGAGTTCGTTGGAACTCCCGCCGCGGCCCAGAGTTCACCTGGGAGCGTGAAGATCAAATGGAACTCAAATATCCCCAGTTATTCGGAAACCAAGCAACTACTACTGAGGCTGAAGCTACCAATGCAGAATTTCGGGACGAAATTCCAAATCAACGGGGGGATAATGTGACACCCCAAGGAAACCAGTAATCTTCGCAAACCTGCTCGGGGAGCCGCGATACGATACAGGTAAACAACGTCACACTACTAGCTTCCTCAGTAACTGCATGCTAAATTTCGGGACGAAATTTCTTTCAAGTTGGGGATAATGTGACAACTCGAATTTCCGACATTCTCTATTCGCATTTAATGCACGTTGACGTTGACTGTTTAGTTGTTTGACTTGCCTGATTTCGTAACTGTACACTTTGTGATATGATGAGACGTATTATGTTGCATGATTATGTGTTTGATTGTATAACGTGGAACTTGTTAAGAAACATAAGCTGTTTAAGATTTGAACAACCCGACGAAACACAAGTGTGTTTCGCCATAACTAATCCCGACGAAACAGGTTATGTTTCGCCAAATACAACTCGACGAAACAAGCTGTTTCGCCGAGCCCAGATCCGCCGAAGCCCAGTTCGGGCCCAACATGTTATTTTGAGTTTTATTACGTAAAACTACATCAGTTTCACACTTTTATCATAACAACCGAAACCCTAGAGTCTCTCCTTCTCTGTTGACGGCAATCTAGCGTTCCCTAGCTCTCGAATCCTTGTTGTTCATCTCGAATCGGTTAGTGTATGTTTGTTAATCGGTTTCATGTTTCTGTGATGTCTCGATTCATGCTTGTACATATGATTGATGTGTATTACTGCTGTGATTATAAGAGTATAATGATGATATAGGTTTTGATAGGCATGATGTAGTCGGATATAATGGTGCTATGTGAAAATTAATACGATCAAATACTCGGTTCTGAATGTGATTATTATGATCTGGTACTGAATACACAATTAACATCTTGATAGGGATCGGTGATGCGATGTTGTATGTTAATCGATATGTTGTATACGTAAACTAGGGTGCATGCTAGACGATGATTCTTTAAGGATTGTGTTATGTAATTCTGTGAACAAATGATTACTGCATGATTGTTAATATTGATGTCGGCTGTTAGTGATGATTAGGGTTTTCATACGTAACTGGTTATGCGACGTAACTGATGAATCAACGAAACAGGCCTTTTGGCGAAACAGAATGTGTTTCGCCAAGGACCATCGACGAATTTGAATCCTGTTTCGCCAAACAAGATCACGACGAAACAGAACGTGTTTCGTCAAATGTGTGTTTCGCCAATTCACTTGTTTCGCCAACTTATGTGTTTCGCCGTATATGTGTTTCGTCGAGCTGTGCTGTAACTTGAATTGATTCTGTTAAGTGTTAACTTGAATATTTAACTGCTGTTAGACGTTAGACATGACTTGTATGATTACTGATTACGTGTTACATGTTTATACGTGAACAACTTGAACACAAACTGATCTCACATACATGCATACTTTAGGACGGGATTGATTACTTGCGAACATATACTTAGCATACCGAGCAAACCCAAGGTGAGTTCACACAAGCCAAGGTAAGGGGTTCCCAGGGGGGAATGGGGATTTGATGATTTACTATACATACGTAAATGATGGAACCTACTGCTAGACTAGTAACACTTATTGAACGATCTTCGCACACCTGCCAAGGATTGGCCGCGATATTATGATTGTCTTCGCACACCTGCCATATGATGGCCGCGAACTAAACTTACAAATCTTCGCACACCTGCCTGGAGAGGCCGCGATACAAATAAACCTAGTCTAGAATACTTGGGGAATAACATTCCCCAACATCTTCGCACACCTGCCTGGAGGGCCGCGATGGGAAATAATACGATACTTTGTAACGAACGAACATACTACTACTCACGCTATACTAATACTGAACTATTAACTGTGAACTCGCTCAACTAGTTGTTGACTCTCTCTTGCATGCCTTGCAGGACCTTAGGTACATATGGAGCTTGCACAGGGAGGAGCAGGTCGTTGTGGGACATGGATCGATGATGCCATGTTATCTATCTAAACATTTGAATTTACTATTTACTTTGGGTTTACATACTTATGCTTCCGCTACATACTTGTTGACGTTTGGTTTTTGAAAACACCTTTCGTATTGATGAATGATTTTACTACTTACTTATATGTTCAATATGATTGGTGGCTTGATCCTGGTCAGTCACGCCTCCAAGCAGTGATACTCCGCGTGTGGATTTTTGGGGGTGTGACAGTAGGTTTTCTCCGTAAACCTATCAGGGTGTTTAACAAATCGAATAATAAATTTACATATTAATCGAATCGAAGTCTTCAAATTTTTTATCTTTTTACCTGAATTTATTCGATTCGAATTCCAGTTAGATTTGATTTATTTGAAGAATTTTATGCCCAATTTGATATTCAATTCGACTAATATTTGAAACTCGAATTCAAATAAATTTGATCCAATTCAAATTCGGCCTAAATATTAAATTATTTTAATTTATTTTTAAAATTGCTACAAACTAATTATAGGAAATTTGGAATGATTTTTTCATTGTGTGTGTATTAATGTATATGCAAATATAAAAAATACGCGTATACTTTTGAATTTGAATTTCCAATCGAATGGAATGGAAAAGCATATATGGGTATTGAATTAGAATTCGACTGGTTGTCTCGAATTCGAAACCAACTAACATATTTAAAAAACTAAATTTGAAGCTTGACAATGGAATTTGAATAAACTGAATTATAATTTTTTTTTAATCCGAATCGAATAGTGCTCTTATTTTCTACATCCTTAACTTTTAACTTTAATCGGCATTCTTTGAGTAGAGGGACAAGTTTTCTTATATTTATTTTTAATAAAAACATAGGTTTTAAGAATAACGTATAGTTGAATTTAATATGATATTATCAAATAACATAGATACTTGTTATTTGTGGAAAGAGAAACCTTCTAAAATAATAAAACAAAACAAATATAAATTAACTTATCTATGTTATTTTGATAAGGGCGTAAACACTCCACCCATAAACCAACTGAGCTATGATGGACTCGGTAATTATTTGCTAGGGATGGATAAGGTGTTCAATCATATGTTTAAGGGGTGTGTCGGGTTTTTTGCCTAAAATATACACTAATTTTTTTTTCAAGGAGTGTGGCCGCCCACCTTAGCCAATGAAAGAGAAACGTGTTATACTACTTAACGGTGGTTAGTGCAACAGAATTTTATTATTTTTTAATTTAACAATCTGGAATATAGTTGAACTGTGTAAAGATCAAATACAAATTGGTTTTAACATAAAAAATTACCTTAACGCGAGAAGTAAAGAAAGTTTTTTTTTTAAAAATTACATCTACTTAAAATTGATATTTAATTGCAAAATGTATAAAGAAATAAAAATTTGTCATTTTATAGTAATACAGCAATTGTTGTAGAGTAATTATAATTACTCTACAAAATTACTTTAGTAGTATAAAATTATCATTTTTTTTATTTTGTGACTAAAATACATGATTAATACGATGGCAAAAAAGTTCAAAAAAAATTAAAAATAAAAAAATCTCTTGTTCATTTCTAACGTTAAAGTATTTTGTACGTTAAAACCATGTGTACAACCCTAGTTCAACTAATTAGTTACCGCACAAATAACAAGATTTACTATTTTGTTGGAAGAAATAAAAATCTTCTTCAAATAATTTGGTTTCCCAAACAAATGAAACTAAAAATATGAGTTGCATTTTTTGTAACTTTGTAGATGAACTTAAACATCTATATTTACAGTTTTTCAAACAAATGACATCCGGAACTACATGTGTAGCCATTAATGCGAAAATGACCATTACTAAACACACATTGTACTGTCTGTCCTAGCTTGCGACATTATCTATAATGGATTTCATTATATAAGCTTCCTATCTATGTGCTAAATTCCCGTAGATCATTCCCATTTTCTCCTTTCATTTGTTCAAAAATATAATCTTACACTTCTATATATGATCAGTTATGATGGTCATTCTCTTTTTTCTTTACGCTTGTTTTTGTATAAGCTCTAGCAAGGGCACAATGAGTCTACCAAAAAATGTCAGTGTACAAGCAGTCTTAGCATTCGGAGACTCCACGATGGATCCGGGGAATAATAACTACATCAAAGCTTTGTTCAAGGCAAACTTCCCCCCTTATGGAAAGGATTTTATGGGCGGAAATCCGACAGGAAGGTTCTCGAATGGGAAAATCGTTACTGATGTTTTTGGTACCTTCTCTTTTTTATGGTTTTTGGTTCATTTGTTGTTATGGGAGAGGGAATGTAGAATAATCAATAATGTTGATGGAAACTTTAAGAGAATACAACAACAACCATACTCAGTATAATCCCATCTATAGCGAAGCTATTGATAGGGTCTGTGGATGGTAGGATGTACGCAAACCTTACCTCTATCTTAGAGGATAGAGAGGCTTCTTCCAGTGAGACCCCTGACTCCAAAAAACCATAACCAAGACATAAGCTTTTGGAAAAACATATATAAGCACATAACTACTAAAAAGATGAAAAGAAAAATAAAAAAAATAAATACATAACTAAATAAGTGGTTGTTAGTAAAACTACAACACCAGAATAAATGAAAACTTATAAAAAAAACTATATCACACATCATAAAAAACAAAAAATTTAAACTCATAAGATAAGAAGCTAAACAAAAAACCAGGCCAAACTTATAAGCAGACAACTACTAATTAAAAGGTGGAAAGTTTAAGACAATAATTTCATTTATATAAAATGATACTGAGGGGTTGTTTGTTTAGCTATTAATGGGGCTCTTAATGCTTCAGATCTCTTACTGTTCAACACTTAATGGTTTAGGTGTTTGTTTCGCAAACAAATGTCTAAATAGTTTAGACATTTGCGTCTGAATGGTTAAACATTATACTAAGTTTGAATGATTAAGACCTCTAATCTGAAATTGTCAGACATTTGCCTCTGAACATTTAAACATTAATTATATTGGCTTATAATGGTTCAGACATCTTACTGGTTCAGCACTTAATGGTTCAGATATCTTTACCGGTTCAGCACTTAACCATTCAAACGTTGCTAAACAGGCCTTGAGAGAGAAGATTAAAATTAACAATCACGTTTTAACTCTTAACATTTTCTAAAGAATCCTTTTATGTTGTACACCATAGGAACTTTTACACATGCCCTTAAACTTAGATGGGTTAACAGGTTATAATAGCAGACCATAACTTGATTATTTTCATATTGGTACTTCGGATTGCCAACCCAATCAAAAATACATAATACTATGACCGTGTATTTGACACGGAACATGATAAGCCATAATCCTACTTGATACTTTCTAGCGAACTTGTGGAAAAATTACAACGAGGGAGTTTATTGTAATACCGAAAGTTGTAATTAACTCACATTATACGTAAGGTAGGTCATATTAACCTGTATATTAGCTAGAGATAGACTTAAAACAAATAAATTATTGTAACGGGAAATTAACTTCGCTCTTTTAACGAACATATATAATTAATTGAAGTAAATATTAACTTCGCATGTATAGGCTACACTCACAAATGAGTATTAAGTCCGGTCAAAGTAAACTATATGTTTACTAGAGACTTAAATGCAATAAAAAGTGGTAACCAATATATTAATTTTGGTCAACATAACAAAATAAAATCTAAAATATTAAAGAATTTCATATGATTATCATTCGCAAGAGTTATGGATAGTTTTTTTTTTTTATTTTATCTTATTTCGTATTTCCATCGGTCCCTCATTCAAATCAGCAATATCCTATCGGTATTCCTATTAAAATTAGTTACTATCTGGCTCAAACCATAAAAAAAGAAGTTATAATGCAAACACTAGAAATTATTGGTGTTTTAGCATTTGGATTTGCATAACTAAAATCTATTATATGAAATTATAAGCCAAGGAATTAGGAGTGAAGGAGTATCTTCCGGCATATCTAGATCCTTCCATACAAGACAAAGATCTTCAAACCGGTGTTAGTTTTGCTTCTGCCGGCTCTGGATATGATCCCCTAACAACCACAATAACGGTATGCATCCAAAATGAGTAGTAAAAACCAAGTGTCATCTATTTCATTTATGTTATGTATTTGACTGAAACTGTTTGTTTCGGTTGACAACTAGTCGGCTATACCATTACCAGTTCAGTTAGACATGTTCAAACAATACATGGGGAAGCTCATCAAGAAAAATGGGAAAGAAGTTGCCAAGAATATAATCAGCAACAGTGTATTTTTTGTTTCTGCAAGCTCCAACGATTTTCTGCTAAACTACTTCTTTTTCCCCACCAGAAGATCACAATATGATGTTCGTGCTTATAACAATATGCTGGTAGAGCGGGCAGTAGGCTTTGTAAAGGTAATGAAACTTCTTTCAGTTTTGGATGATCAATACCTTCTGATGTAATTTCCAAGTTTTTAACTTATGACTTTGATAACTATCATTACACCAAAACCGGGCATTTGTCACTATATATGTCGTAAAATTAGCGACAAGTTTGCAACCGAGATCGTAAGGGCCGCAAAGTAGCGACTAAAGCATATGAGGTCGCAAGGTTGTAAATTTTGTATCCTCAAGTTTTTCAGTCACAAAATTCATAAAAAGTAACTGATCAAAACTAAATTACAACACATCGACGGTCGCAAATTAGTCACAAAGAGTAGTCTCTCGCATGCTGGTTGCAACATTTGCGACTTCATAAACAGTCGCAAAATTTTGGTAGCAAAATTATCTACTTATTTCAAAACGGGATTACCCACTCAAGATGTTTGCACTTTGCACCACGCTTTTGTAGGCGAAAGGCAATTTGCGTCCAATAACATGTGGTCACAATTAACCTGCTTTCTAGTACCGTATCTATGTTCTTACAGCAAATTCAATCTTTGCTTAATTGCAAGATAAAAAATACAAATTGCAGCTTGCTGGTGATTAATTCAAATAAAGATTTTGACTAACAGGTACCCTTGTAGTTACTTCGATGAAATAATAAAAGTGTATAAGAATATTTACAAAAATTCACATAATTTTATACAACAGCAAAACGGCATCTTAAATAAGAATATTTACAAATGTTTTTAAAATTCAATGAAGGATTTACACAAACTGGGAGCAAAAAGAATAGCTGTCCTTAGCGCAGCGCCAATCGGCTGTGTACCATTTGAGAGAACTTTAGCTGGAGGAACGCATAGAATGTGCGTAGACAAGTACAACAAAGCAGCACAATTGTTTAACAGCATGCTAAAACAACGGCTCCAACTGCTTGCAAGCAGCCTTCATGAGTCCAGGGTTGCCAATGTTGATTTCTACAATCCATTCATAAAAATTCTTGAGAATCCTCAGCAATATGGTACTCACCTTGTTTAAATATATTGTTGTTTGAACAGAACATACTAATTATGATGTTTTTCCTTAGACCGTGAGTTACCGGATCACGCCCCCACCACATTGGAGGTGATCCGGAATTATACACTGCAGCTTGGGACGTTATTGCAGGTGGAAAGGGTAGGCGTGATGCATACCACACCCGTGAAGTGGGATGGGTTAGTGGGCCCCAAGCTTTTCAACCGATCAAACCTTTCGTTTCCTTTGTTTTTTTTTTTTAATTTATTAGTTACACGCTTTGTGAGAAAAAGTGAGTGTGAGCTCATGCCTACGTGCTAGTACTTTGACGTGATAGTAAATTTGTGAAACAGTAACACATTGCCTCAAACTCGTTTCTATGAGTCTAAAATCTTTCATATTGGTTTTATATAGAGCGGTCCCACTTTGGTAGGTACGGTCGAAAAAACAAAAAAAAATTACTAGAAACAGTTATCATTTAATTTGCTAGGCCACCCAGAACATAAAATCTAAATTTTTATGTAGATGCTGTGATTTGGCTTGAGGGTTTAGTCTTCTGTCTATATATCCTGTAAGAGTGAGAGGTCTCTCCATGACCAATTCGGTGAGAGGTATTATTCTGTTTATATATTATTTTGAGAATACAAAAGGTTACACTAAATCGACAATACAAAAGGTTATATTTGATAAAGGATAGAGAAGGTTACAATAAATACAAAATAATTGAACTTTTAAATTTAGTCCTAATACATACATTTTGATTTTTCAAATTTTAATGTGTGTTTCTGACCATTTTTTTCCCTTTTGATGCTTTCCATAGGCTTGGAAGTCACAGATAGAGGCTGTTGTGGAACAGGAATTATAGAAACGGCTTTCACATGTAACAAGTTCAGCCCAACGACGTGCAGCGACCCCTCTAAATACCTATTCTGGGATAGCATACACCCATCAGAAAAGGGATATAACATCTATGTCGATCTAGTTCTACCAGATTTGGTCAAAAGTTTGTTCTAAGGTCAACAAATTTAACTTCTGAGATAAATTGTTGGTGTTGAAATAGTGGACCTTATTTTACGAATGAATAATACTTTGGTTCTTATGTATCGAAAGAAAGTAAGTAAAAGTTTGTACACCCGAAATGACCATTGCCACAGCCAAAACCTTCCCACAAGGCCTTGCGATGTTTTTGGGCATGAGAAAAAAACATGTTTTGTCACAAAAGCAATTTGCGACAGATTTTCGGAGAATAAAGCGTTAGATTTTGCAGCTGTTTTCTTGAACTGAATAGCGACAAAGTTGCGACAATTTGGATCAATTAGCAACGATAGTTTCCTACCTATATGTTATCTATTTTATAAAAATATATATACACTTTCTTTGAACTTCTAGTTTATTTTTATGATACCACACATTAAAGTTTCCAAAAATTATAAATCCAAGAAAATTTTAATATGTGTTCAAAAGATATTACAAACCAGCGGGATTCTTACGTATTGCGGCAGGCATTGAGTTGGTATTGGTTCAGTTCTTTAAAATACAGTACGAGACCGACACTCGGTATAAGAAATCGAAATCTTGTTTCGCCGCTACACTGTTTCTTTTTCTTTCGACTAGCTATGTACTAGTGTTCGCACGTCCTCGCCGTCGTATTTCTTCTTGGACTTGTTGCATCATCGCCCATTCTAACCATTTAGTCTAGCTAAATATTAACTTATTTTACTTTTATTTTTAAAACTATTAGAAACTATTTATAAGGACTGTTTAGCACAAATTTAAAAGGTTTTCTTCATCTGTTTATATATATATATATATATATATATATATATATATATATATATATATAGGGGTAGGTTAACGTACAAATGTCCTTATCGTACAATACGTACGCTACAATCTCAGCCGTCCGATCATCTTCCCGCACTGAATTCGCATGTTGTTTTTTTTGTAACAATTTCGCATGTTGGTTTTTTAACATGCGATTTCATCAAAATTACCACATGCGAAATTGTTACAAAAAAAACAGCATGCTATTTCATCAAAATTATCACATGCGATTTTACTTTATAACATGCGAATTCACTATATCGTACGTAATGTACGTTAAGGAATATTGTACAATACTCTTCGCCATATATATATATATATACTAGTCACGTACCCGCGCGATGCGGCGGGAGTGGCAATTTACAATAGTATAATTGTTTACCGTTAGTTTATCCGTCGTCTCGTGATATATTGTATAGTACTTAAGTTAGTTTTCTTATTCGTGATATGATGACACTGGTTTTTCTGTTAGTTTATCGATTCTTTGGTGATCTTCTACAAGAAGAGTACAAAACAAGGAAGTAGATGTAATTAAAAACAAGAAGAGTTCAAAACAGTCAAGTAGCTGGACAAAACAATAAAAACAAAATGTGGGGAGTCTCTTGTATCTCTTCCTGTTTTACCAATACATCCGTTCGCTTATGACTTTCTTGTATCTTCTCCTCTACTGTACCAGATTTCGACACATAAAAAAAATGTTAGACCAATACAGGTGATTTAAAATAGTAATTAAAAGGTAATTTCTGGAAGCAAATAAGGCACAAAATCTACTAACTTACCTTCTTTTTTATACGGATGCGATTAATTAATCACGCAACACTTCCTGGTAGACAACATTTGATGTGTAAACTCCGTGTTGTTTGAATTCTTTGGTGAGATGTACCAACACCTTCGTACTTTGTCTTGAAATCCCTCTTGATAACGCGACATAAAGTTGTCCATGTGAAAATACAGAATCCGGTAGATAAATACCAACGTTCGGAATTGTTTGACCTTGAGCTTTATTAATCGTCATGGAAAAGCTAAGTCGAATTGGAAATTGTTTTCTTTTCAGCTTGAATGGGAACATGTCATCTTCAGAAAGGGTTAGAGGGATTCTTGGCAAAAAAACTCTTTTTCCGGCATGTTGACCGACTGCAATTTCCGCATCAATAACATTTCGCATGAAACCCTTACATATCAACCGCGTGCCATTACACAGGCCATGTGATGGATCGATATTACGTAACAATATTATTGGGCATCCAATTTTTAAACGAAGCTTATGAGGCGCCAAACCACTAACATTTAGCGAGTTTAAGAACTCGACCGGATAGAAGTTACGCTGATCGTCTTCAGCTTCATCAAAACTGTAATAAACTTTTTCCTCCCCTTGAAAAATTTCAATCATTTGATTATTAATCTCGTCAACACTCTCATTTTTAGTGGACAATATTGCTCTAGAGATTATATAATCTGAAGAATATACATTATCTTCAATTGATGGAAAGATGGCATGGATCAATTCTTTTATAGCGTTGTCTCTGTCGTTGCACTGAATTGTCATGTCATCGGGTATGCGAATATAGTTTCCTTCGATTGGTTCTTCAGTTCCATCGCCGACTCTTAAAAGAAATTTAGAAAACCACGGATCTTTCAGCGCTCTCATATTTATGGTCAACCGCATCTTCTTAGTCAAAGACCAAAGAGGTGACATTCGTACGCTGGAGTCTACAATCTGTGCTCGAGTGCCACGTTTAATAACCGGCAACACCTGTCTGAAGTCACCTCCCATAACCATTATCTTCCCACCAAATGGGAGACTAACGCCTATAATGTCTTGGAATGTACGATCGACTGCCTCTATCGCCTGTCGTTTAGCCATCGACGCTTCATCCCATATGATTATTTTGGCAGACCGAATCAGTTTAGCGGCCCCACTCTGTTTTTTGATATTGCACATTGAATTATTTTCAATATTAAGAGGAATCTTGAATCTTGAGTGAGCCGTTCTACCTCCTGGCATATTATTAGCCGCTGCACCTGATGAAGCTGTTGCGAGAGCAATAAGACCACGTGACCGAATTTCAGTAAGCAAGGCAATGTACAAAAATGTTTTTCCAGTTCCACCTGGGCCATCAATAAAGAACACGCCTGGAAGATCATTATCAACATGCATCATGATCTCATCAAACACGTTTTTCTGGTCCGGATTAAGTGAATCTTTGGCACTCAAGTGTTCAGGTTCCAAAACAATCCCATACTCTTCTTGTAACTCACGATAACCTGCATCTTGTAAGTTAACATCGTCTGTTATCTTAGGAAGGTCGAATTCATTGATATTTTTACCCATGGATTGTAGCAAGACACTAATTTCAGTAAGAACCATATTTTGAACTCGTCCTATACTTTGACAGTGTAACCGATGATCTTCAGACAGTGATTCAAAGTGGTCATTCCATAACTTTCGAATATCTCCAGGTTGGCAAAAAATCATTATGGTCGCAAATAACCTTCGAAGAGCATTAGGAAACTGAAACGTAGAGGCTTCTTCGAGACATTGTGATAGATATTCATCGTCTTCTATTAAGCCTAACTCAAGAGCTGCTTTTCGAAATGTCTCACACCGTTGACCATTAACTGTGCATAGATGTTCAAAAGAAGTAGGCCCTCTGACATTTGACAAAAGTAGGCGTAAGTAGTACCTTTCTCCTTCGGCTGGATTAGCGGAAACGATACGACCTCTTTGGTTTTTACGGCCACGAGGATTCCAACGGCGTGTGCTTCCATTCCACGTAAAGTGTTTTGGAAAATCTTTATACAAATATACCCTTGTTGTTTCATCGTTTCTATTTCTCTCAAAAAATGCTGTTAGCATGGTTCTCTTATCCCTTTCCCTATCAACAATATTAGACATTAAGTCATCATCTCTAAATCTAACCATCTGATTATTTGGGAGATGAAGTTGTAAGGCTAAAACAGAAGGAGAGATTTGAGAAAGAGAGAAGGAAAAAATGCGCCACATAGCCTCTGGGGGCGATATGTAGCGTGCATCTTGAAAGCTCTTTATCTCATTAACAACAACCCCTGGCTCACTTTGATCAACTTGAATAACCTGTTTGTCATGTCCTTTATAAACATATTTAAAAAGATATTTCACAGATTTTATACTTGAGCAAACTTCAACATTGATGTGGCAGTTAAACATCATCAAAAGCCTTGGGTTATATGGGACCACCCATCTATTATCAAGTGTTTTTCCTCGTACATCCACTTCTATCCCGGTGTCTCTCCTTCGATACAACGGATACGAATCTTCTCCTTGTGTTGTCTGTTCATTAAATTGTCTAGGATAGTGAAAACGACAAATTTTAGGATCACCCTGCATACAAGGATTGCTTAATCGTAAATTGCCGCAAGGACCGTGAATCATGTGTTTGACAACCATCTCATGCAATTTGGGATATCTTTGTTTGTTAGGAATTTCAGCACACACAACCTTATCTTAATGGTCCGCGTTATTGATCTTGTGTTGCGGGTACATGATAAGGAGAAAATGTGCGTGCGGCAAACCACGCTTTTGAAATTCGATGACATAAACGTATGACTTAACTTCCCCAAGGATATGTTTCTTGAAGAGTTGTTCCTTAAGATCTTCTAATTTACCCCGGAACACTCTTGAAACAAGGTCTGGACGATCTTGTGCAGTTTGACCAACATGTAAATTATCACATATCTCAGGCCACTTAGGATTACACGTCATTGTAAGGAATATATCAGGCTTGCCGTCGTCTTGAACTAAAGTCATCGCATCTAGAAACCGACGTCGCATGTCGCGAGGCCCTCCGATGAAAGATGCAGGCAACACAATTCTTTTCCCGACTCTGTTTGCATGAACCTCACCAGCATTGACGCAATCCACAAGACCTTGGTACAAATCGGCCCGTATCTTAGCCTGGTTTCTCTCACAAAATTCTAAGCGTGACGTCTCAATTTTTATGTAAACATCTACCGCAAACTGTTGTAGCAGTCTACCACCGAACAGAAGCATGTTTTCGGTAGATCGAATCTGGAACTTGTAACAGTAGTACTCTCGCATAGCCACGGTTGTTCTACCACTTCGTGTGTTAGCCTCTGAACGATGAAGATGTTTTAAAAACAAACAGTTAATAAAAATAAGACGCATTACGGTATTTTTATGATCTTCACTTAAAAAGGATAATAAATTGTTGGTACCTTCCATTTCTCCTTCGATGTTGTCATTGTTGCGAACCTCATTTATTGATACTCCGTGACGTGGTATGTTTGCATGCCAACCCGACTCACCATTAGGAAAAAATAGAGGATACGACAATGGATCGTAACAACTGAAGTACGGCTGAATAGTTTGGCTATATTCAGACCTACCATACACAACAATACTTCGTTTATACGAAGTGATATTGTCATTACCTTCTACCCAAATACCAGCAACCTATATAATCGTGAACTATAAGTAAGTAAAATAAGCAATACTATTAAATAATTTTAATTAATATAATATATTTTATATACCTCCGATATCGTTGGTCGGTTGTACACCCTTTGGTCAAGTTCAACCGAAGCATTCAAAGTGACTCTATAGTTGTCCAGAGGTCCTAGTTCTGCAAGTCTTCTAAATGTATCGACATATGGGTTTGTAGAAAGAACGCGTGTCAAAATCTGAGTAATACGACGATCAAGATTTGGCCATTGGAGTCTGAGATCTAACTCGGCATCAGGATCATAAAAATACAACTGCAGGTACCTAGGGGTTCCATCCCTCGGAACTAATTGGTCGATTCTGTGATATATTCCTCTATGTGCACGAAAAGTATATACACCGTCTCTCATATTGTTCAATGTATCATCCAACGTCACTCCCATTGAGGCAAAAGAAAAATTCGTGTTATAAGCACGAATGTTTTGCCTAAAAATATTTCCAATTTCATCTTGCGATGTGAAAAGTCGGTGCAATTCCTCTGGAATTTCTGAATTTGCTAACACAGTTTTCCCACTCATACAACAAAAGGTATCAAATTCAAATTGAAAACGTTTTGCTCCACAATCAGGACATGCACCACGTTCTTTAAAAACACGATGTTCTCTAGGTAAACGATCGTAAACAAAGTTATATGGATCATCTTCTACATTCTCATTTTGGAAGGAAGGTTGATCAACTACTTCAGAAAATTGAGGTAAAAGTGTACGTGGTTGAATTCGAACACCTAAAAAATTCATTGTCTTATGTAATGAAGTTTAAAGATATCAAATTCAATAAAGAAATCAATGTTAAATAAATAGAAACCTCGTGATGTTCTGGTAGTGACTTCATCAACTACATTGGGGAATGTGGTTGTCGGCGTGACATCATTGGTCGGGGTTGATGTAATTTGACTACCGTTTGAAATATGCATTCCATTGTACTCCTTACGTCTCACGGTAGAAATACTTGACGCGTTCACGTTTGTCATTTGGGTAAATTGAGTAATATTAGTCTGTAAACTTCTTAACGGTGTCCTTTCTGCTGATCTATTACTCATTAAAGATAGTGATGAAGCACTTTGGGAGACCTCACCACTCCCAAATTTCGGGACTTTGTTATTTTCTTTGCGTGCAGCATAATATCTTTTGTTATACCCTTTTCGTTTTTCCGCTCTAGTAGATGTACTCGAGCTAGAAGCTTGATTAAGATGGTTTGGTTGTCCATTAGTCATTGTAAATTGTTAAAGTGTCAAATACCTTGCAAATTAAATAAATGATAGTTATCATAGATGATGAAATTCTGAAATTATTACAAGATTAGTACACGACACTTAAACAAAATAACATGATTACCAGAAATAGAAAACAAAAATTCTTAAAACATTGAATACATAATGATAACATTAAGTGAAAGCCAAACTAAATACTTGGTGAAACGACGGTCTCCACAAACACTGCACCCTTATAACCACGAAACCAAGTAACTGGATAAAGAATTTCGAAGGGCTTCGTATCCATTTCAATAGTAAAAAGCTTCCCTAATTTAGTCATCACAAACCAATTACCATTCGTCACGTAATGTGTTATATCGCCCCACAATGACAATGATATTGGGGGGATCGGAGGACACGATAAGACCTTAATCCAGTAATCCTCTTTTAACGTCCACAGGTCAATTGTTATCTCAAACCAGCCAGTCGTGGCAAACATGTGAAGCTCATTTTTTACATTCACTAAAACACCTTGAACAAATCCCGTAGATGGAACAGGTGGAAAGCTTATCTCCTTGAACTGTTCTGAATTAATATCAAAACAAATCACCACATTTGTACCTCCAACCCAACATTCGCAAAGAGTGAAATACAGAGTACCACCACAAAATGTGCCTGGTGACCAATAGAAATTGGGGCTAAGGTACTCTTGTCTTGTTAAGAAAGGAATATTTCTCCAAAAGTTTAATTCCCTAGAATAAACATAGCTTTCATATACACCACACCTACGCTTGATATGCAAGACCTTGTAATCATCGGCATCATCAGCATACAAACCAATGGCATCAAGATTATTTATATAGATTCCAAGAGAATCAGGTGTTGACAAACGCTTGAAAGCAGTAGTTGTTGGATTCCAAAGAAGCAACTCATTTGTATGATTCAAACAAACACACAACAATCCATTCAAATGTGAAAGTATTGACACATCATTATTTTGGTGGTCGAATGGTAATGTAACTATTGACCTTGGCCCATAATCATAGGATTGAAAGATGATCGGATGAACAGAGCATGTTAGGTCGTCAATTAAGAGAACTCTCTGGTTAGATGAAACTAATGAGCGAGAACAATGTACCCTTATGAAATCTCGAGTTAACAGCAACGCATACCATTCCTTACAAACACTCTTAGAACGTCCTACGACCTTCGCTGGCACCCTCGTTAATATCTCAAATATGGTTTCAATAGGAAGGTCAGCCATGGTGATACCTTCGTTTAAGATAAATAATAACTTTTTAGTTGTCCAACCTATCTAGATTATAGTTTGGTGAAAAATAGGTGTAACCATTACTTTTAAATCAAGTAATATAACATACTTGTTACAACATAATATAATATTAAACAAACAAAAGTATACTTCTACATGTAGGAAAGAAACATAAAGGCAGTTAACCAAAAGCAAATCAGAAAACACCATCATGGATTTTAATAATCAACAACTAAAGTATAAAACACCCAATGTTTCTATCATAAACACGGACTTAAGTATAGATCCATAATTTAAATATCTCGTGCCTCGAGCATATCTGGGTCGTACGTAATCATACTCAGTTCTGTAGACTTCAAAATATTAACTGAAAAAAAAATACAACTTTTATTAAATTACATGACCCATTAAATGTAACTAATTTTTTAGAAAGTTGATGTTTAAAGCATAACGTACTATCCGGTAGGTGAACCAACTTGACACGTGATACGTATATGATAGACTTTCGTTGCACCGCTCGAATGGTACATATAACATCGGAAGGCTTCAGGGCGGAAAAAAACATTTGTATTGTATGACCACTGTACACAACAATTTTGGGTTAGAGTTCTTTTAAAATTAGTTTTTTGTTACATACGATGTAAATATTATGTCTCTAATATGTTAATAAATAATAACTTACGTCTTATCTCGAAGAGAAAGTTCGAAACAACAACGATCCCGTTTACCTTCTATTATCCTCCCAACCACATCTACAATGAAATCAACCAAATTGTATACACCATATCTAATATATAAATATATAACCTTTTAGATTTTTAATTAAAAAATAAAGAATGGGATTTTATATGTACCAACAATAAATTTTTTAGGTCTTCTGTCATGCTTCAATTTCATAATGGAAGGCACCAACGGATATATACAAGCACCTCTTGGAATCGTAAGCTCCAGTGATAAAAGCTTCGTATATTCATTGATGACAATTTTTTTCTCCGACCAGACTAAGAGGTAATTTTGGTACTTTGGGTACTCATGATAGTGGAGATTCTCAATTTGGAAATGATTCAACAAAAAAAAGCCACCCATCAATGTAGCGTCATTATATAGGTGTATCAAATGTTGTGGAACGATCGCAACAATTTTTTGTCTCTAAAAAAAGAACACATTTAGTGGTGAAAAAACATTCACTTGTATAACATATAGCAAAAAAAAAAATAATGTTCTTACGTTTTGATCAAGAAAAATAACCACTAATCTCTTTCCCTCGACGTCATGCCAAATAAGTTCGACCATAACAAAGGTTAGATTATACCAAGCTCTATCATTTCTCAATGATGAAAATTCGTCGACCGTACAATGACCAGACATATCCTATTAATGTTCAATGTTAGTCAAAGAAAAAATAAAAATTACATATATTTAAATTTATATCTGTTTGATTTTTAAGGTCAAGTAGATAAGAGAGGGAGCCAACTAAAATTAAAGTAATACATGATTAAAATTTAAATAACCTTAAAATTAAAAAGTTATATTAATACATAATTAAAACCGAAGCATCTAGATAAATAAAATTCAAACTAATACAAAACAAAAATACATTAAAATAAAAATAACTAACACATAATAGAACATTTAGAAAATCACATTAAATATTACTCAAAAACAAAACACCGAATCATAGGAGAATCAATCATTATCATCGTCGTTTCGGTGGATGCATTCATCAATAACGTTTTTTTAAGGTTCCCAAATCATTTCTTCATCCAACGGTGGTTCGTATTCCGCTCCAGGATCGGTTTCGTACCCTTCAGCCCAGTTCGGTACTCCTTGGGTTTGATGGGGGTTTTCCACATGAGGGGGGTTTGAAGATGGTGGATGGTTTGGCACTGTAGGAGTGTTTGCCAATGGACGATAATGCCCCTCCCCAATATGTAGTGCCCCAAATTGTAGTTGAGCAAAGGTATAGTCATACGCCCAAATCAACTCTTCATCCGTCCAAGTATTTGGATCATTATCTTGAGGGATTGTGACGGGAGGTGGGTTTGTGACGGGAGGTGGGTTTGTAACGGGGGGTGGGTTTGTTACGGAAGGTGGGGTTGTCACTGGAGAAGGGTTTGATCGTCCATGACTTGAAGGCCCTTGTGGTACAATTGGAATTGGATAACCACCACCCATACCTTTCAATTGATATGTGTTTGGAATGAATTGTAAACTGAAAAATACAATTTTGATTGGATATAAAGATCAATTTTTAAGCAAATAAAAATAGTTTAAATACAATTTTATAGATACAAAGTTATGATATTCTGTTTATCATTGTGTTTTTTAATTGTATTCTTTAATTAAGTTATTACAGTTTTTTTTTTTTTCATTTTTAACTAACTTATTATAGCTTTTTTTAATTAAAATGGATGTATGTTAACGAACTCATTATAGCAACAGTAAGCTAAGTACATATTGTCAATTAGTATTCGGTACCCATATTATCAATTTCATAAGAATAGATCTTGGTTTCGATTTGTCATGATTCAAGACAAATAAAAATTACTACTCTAAAATATGGAAAAGGATTCAATGGTAAAAATACATATTATCAATTACTATTCAGTGCCCATTTTACTTTTGTGCTCTTCAATTTTAAATTCAGCCACACATATACATGTTTCGGTCACATACATATGCAAAATCTAAAACCAATTTGATGGGTATTAAAGTGATATAAGAGCCATGCGATATCAAACTGTAAAAATCTTACGATATAAAAACCGGATTTTAAAACATTGCTAATATGTAAAACAACCAAAGGATAAAGAAAATTTGAAAGGTTTTCTTCTTGATAAAAAGGTTTTATGTAAAACAGGCGAGAGAAACGCAGCTTCTGGTTGCAAATAAAAGTTTATTTGGTTTGGTTGTAAACAGAGCAACGCCTCGTGTACTTGATGCGTGCGCCTCGGCCTTTGGGACCTAAAAGCCTCGGAGCACCTCACACTTTTTTAATCCAAGCATGGAAAGGAGGAGAAATTAATGCTACAGGTAAGCACTCTATATCCACACATTATATTTCATCCCTAATAAGACAATGAGCTCTTTAAGAGAATAAGTATACATATTAATTTGATTCAAATATTTAACAAGTTTTTTGTTACTTTAAGAGAAGTTGCATTTGCACCAACAGCTTGTTGATTCTGCAGCTATGTTGATTCGGATGCTGATGAACTTATTTTGTATTCAATCGAACATGATTTGTATATGTATTCTGTTGAACTTAATTTGTACGTTTCTTAGTTAAACTGTTGAGTTAGTGCTGTAGAATGCTAATTTGTACTATTGAACTTGAAAGGTGTGCATTAATTTATTTTTTAAAACAGAGCAGAGTTGAACCAGCTCAATTAGAAATCAAGCCGAGTTCTAGCTTAACATTCAGCTTGGTTATGTGAATTCGAGCTGACCCTGGCTCAAGTCAGTTGGGCTCGTGAACCGCCCGATACTGAGAATCCTTGAGAAAAGTAAACAAAATTCTTCATATACAAATAATCTTATTGATGAAAAGATTACATATTAGACAAAAGAAAAGTTATCTCAAACTATAAATAAACAAGCATAATCGAAAAGTGATTTAAGGACAGAATGTACTAAAAGTCTAGAACATCTTTTATAGTTTTATCTTGTATTACTTATCAAAAACGAACACCCACATGTCAGCAAAGATAATGCTCAGTTCAGCTTTCTATTCTTTAGGAGCCAAGATGAATAAAGGTTCATTTATTGTGGAAATTTACGCAATATCATTATGCATATGCAGATTCAAAAAGAAAATAAGAATAAGAACAGTATTGGTACATAATTTATAAATGTAACCCCATTTGCGATTTAAGAAGTGAGAAATTGATAAACATGGAAACAGAATATAAGTGAATTCATTTAATAGAAATAAAATTGTTACATATGGTGACGAACGGGATGAATGGATTGACGGAACTGTAACCGTAATTGCAATTCAATCGATTCAACTAAGAAACTGATTAAAAATTTGAGAAATACTTACCACAATGCAGGACCGAGATGTTAAAAAAAAGAGAAATAATGCAAGAATCAAAATGTATAGAGGCGAGAAACAATGCAAGACCCAGACGAAAGTAGTGTCCTGAAATGAAAGTAAATCACAATTTGTTAGGAATACAAAGGTAACAGAAAGTGAGCTTTAAAAGTAACCGTGAGTTAAACTGAAACTAACTTACAATTAGACAGTTGAATTGATTTTCTGAATGTTGTTCTTTCTATGCATCCGCAAGCTTTTTTCCAGGTGAGGGTGTAGTGTTTGTATGTAGAAAGTTGGATGGAGTGTATGTGGAGTGTATGTAAGTGTGTAGTGTTGTAGACTATATATAATGTTAAGATAGTCAAATGTAGAGTTCCAATACAAAAGTAGATGTTGACTATTATTGTGTATGGTTTCAAAGCAAAAAAGCAGATGTCCGAAAGTCCTTTCGGAGGCATGGTCTGGTGTTCACTGTTGGCTCCTGTTCCACTGTTCAAACAGTTCTTTTCTCCCTGTTGAAACAACTCTTGTCAGTAGGTACATTGTTTAAAATATTAGCACTTGTAAAAATACAACCACAAATAGCCAAAAAGGAACCACCCTCCGATTTGAAACCAGATATCAATTGACCAAAAATAATAAATACATAGAAAGTGCAAAAATGAAAAAAATAAAAATTGACCAAAAAATAAAAGATTCAATATTTTGAAGTGAAAAAATAAAAAATAAAAGATTCAAGATTACTGCATCAGTCGATGGTATTTTGCGATTTTGAAATCACGGGAGTTAGGCTATCTGGTAAATTAAAAGGATGCAACGAAACAAAACGAAAACTGGAAAAAAAACTGAAAAAAAAATGGAACGAAAAAAGTGACCAAAACGAAACAAAAAAACCCGAAACTTAACTGAACCGAAATGAAACAACCAAAACGAAACAAAAAAAACTTAAAAGATTGAAATTGATTCGGAAAAACCGTTCAAAACGGAACAAAAAACCGAATCGAAACCGGCCAAAACGAAACAAAAAACTGAAAAAATCGAAACGGAACCGAAAAAGATGAGAACTTTAACCCAAACATTCAAAACTGATGACAATAAAGATCCATTAAAATGTCTAAAACCCAGAATGTAACCTGATTTCAAAAAAACAAACACCTTATCTCTTCTTGGACACACCAACGGTCTTTCCCCGACGACCAGTGGTTTTGGTGTGCTGTCCACGCACACGAAGACCCCAGTAATGACGAAGACCACGATGGTTCCTGTCAACAAGCCACATGAAACCACATTCAGTATTTTATAACTCAAAATGGCAAAACAAGCAGACCCAGTAACATAATTGTTTTAAAACTTGTCATTTTAGTAACAAAAATTGGCAAAAAGTGAATATCATTTATCCAAAAACAATTTGATTTTATAAAGTTGCAATAAACTATTAAAATATTAAGCATCCAATCCTATTTTGATAAGAAAAATATATTACAAATGACCCGTCTTGACAAATTTATAAATATTTGCCGTTTTAAAATAAAGCGTTGACTACAAAGATTCTTTCTTGTATGTTTTATAAAGTTAATTCCATTGATCATAAATGCAAACAATATTGTTAAAAAAATAACCAACCCTATAAACATGTTTAACCAACCCATATTAACTTTTGGATGGAAGATACTTAACCCGTTTGAGATCTAAAAACTACACGACCCAAAACAATCAATTTATTATGAAATTATGACCAACCTGATCTTCTTCAACCGCTCAAGATCATCTCTCAATTTCATGGGCTCGGGCACCTTTACGGGCTGGAAACGTCTCTCCAGTGCTAGGTCCTTCTCAATATGCTTCTGGTACTCATCAAGTGTTGTAGCCCCAATACACTGCACCAATAGATAATTGACACATAATGAGTTCAGCACAAAATCATAAATCAATAGAAAATACGAAGAACGGATACATATATAATGATATAAACTTACCAATACTCCCGTGAACCTGCTGAAGCATGATGTAGTACCACCACCGCAAGTCACCACTGTCGCCGGTGTCATTGAAACCAAACCCCTTGTTGCAGCTTATCCTCGACAGCAGTTGCACCAACAAACACAAGTATATTAACAACCACATAGAAACACAACAAATAAAAAGCTGAAAACTGAATCACCAGATTGAGTTTAACGATTTAACCTGCCACTTTGCTGTGCCTAAAGCAGTTTGAAGCTCCCTACAAAGTTCATCCAAATCAACAGATTTAACCCCTTCTTTCTTCTGTCTGACCCATGTCCTGTAAGCAGACTCCATTCTGTATGTCAATAACAAAAACCCACATAAAAAAACTGATAAATATCATAGTTAAAAGACAGATTAACTGGTCTTGCTCAAAACGACTATGTCACTTGTTTCTTCTATATGACTAAACCACTTTACAACAGATCAGCTGATTTTGCTAAAAACCGATTTTGCTATAAAGATAACATAATAACCAAGCATGTTGTTTAAACCTTCCAGTTCTAATCACAAAAAATAACACTGAAACTAAAAATAAACCAAGCATAACAGAAAAAAAATGCTAGAAATCTAACCTTGGTAAATAGATTATCACAAAGGATCTACCAATCGATCAAAACCCTATCTATTCAAACCTGAAAAAACTTCAAACAACGGTGATAAAGCCAATCATATAAAACCAAAGATGAATATCATTTATCCAAAAACAATTTGATTTTATAAAGTTGCAATAAACTATTAAAATATTAAGCATCCAATCCTATTTTGATAAGAAAAATATATTACAAATGACCCGTCTTGACAAATTTATAAATATTTGCCGTTTTAAAATAAAGCGTTGACTACAAAGATTCTTTCTTGTATGTTTTATAAAGTTAATTCCATTGATCATAAATGCAAACAATATTGTTAAAAAAATAACCAACCCTATAAACATGTTTAACCAACCCATATTAACTTTTGGATGGAAGATACTTAACCCGTTTGAGATCTAAAAACTACACGACCCAAAACAATCAATTTATTATGAAATTATGACCAACCTGATCTTCTTCAACCGCTCAAGATCATCTCTCAATTAAAAGGATGCAATGAAACAAAACGAAAACTGCAAAATTAAAAGGATGCAATGAAACAAAACGAAAACTGGAAAAAAAAAACTGAAAAAAAATGGAACGAAAAAAGTGACCAAAACGAAACAAAAAAACCCGAAACTTAACTGAACCGAAATGAAACAACCAAAACGAAACAAAAAAAAACTTAAAAGATTGAAATTGATTCGGAAAAACCGTTCAAAACGGAACAAAAAACCGAATCGAAACCGGCCAAAACGAAACAAAAAACTGAAAAAATCGAAACGGAACCGAAAAAGATGAGAACTTTAACCCAAACATTCAAAACTGATGACAATAAAGATCCATTAAAATGTCTAAAACCCAGAATGTAACCTGATTTCAAAAAAACAAACACCTTATCTCTTCTTGGACACACCAACGGTCTTTCCCCGACGACCAGTGGTTTTGGTGTGCTGTCCACGCACACGAAGACCCCAGTAATGACGAAGACCACGATGGTTCCTGTCAACAAGCCACATGAAACCACATTCAGTATTTTATAACTCAAAATGGCAAAACAAGCAGACCCAGTAACATAATTGTTTTAAAACTTGTCATTTTAGTAACAAAAATTGGCAAAAAATGAATATCATTTATCCAAAAACAATTTGATTTTATAAAGTTGCAATAAACTATTAAAATATTAAGCATCCAATCCTATTTTGATAAGAAAAATATATTACAAATGACCCGTCTTGACAAATTTATAAATATTTGCCGTTTTAAAATAAAGCGTTGACTACAAAGATTCTTTCTTGTATGTTTTATAAAGTTAATTCCATTGATCATAAATGCAAACAATATTGTTAAAAAAATAACCAACCCTATAAACATGTTTAACCAACCCATATTAACTTTTGGATGGAAGATACTTAACCCGTTTGAGATCTAAAAACTACACGACCCAAAACAATCAATTTATTATGAAATTATGACCAACCTGATCTTCTTCAACCGCTCAAGATCATCTCTCAATTTCATGGGCTCGGGCACCTTTACGGGCTGGAAACGTCTCTCCAGTGCTAGGTCCTTCTCAATATGCTTCTGGTACTCATCAAGTGTTGTAGCCCCAATACACTGCACCAATAGATAATTGACACATAATGAGTTCAGCACAAAATCATAAATCAATAGAAAATACGAAGAACGGATACATATATAATGATATAAACTTACCAATACTCCCGTGAACCTGCTGAAGCATGATGTAGTACCACCACCGCAAGTCACCACTGTCGCCGGTGTCATTGAAACCAAACCCCTTGTTGCAGCTTATCCTCGACAGCAGTTGCACCAACAAACACAAGTATATTAACAACCACATAGAAACACAACAAATAAAAAGCTGAAAACTGAATCACCAGATTGAGTTTAACGATTTAACCTGCCACTTTGCTGTGCCTAAAGCAGTTTGAAGCTCCCTACAAAGTTCATCCAAATCAACAGATTTAACCCCTTCTTTCTTCTGTCTGACCCATGTCCTGTAAGCAGACTCCATTCTGTATGTCAATAACAAAAACCCACATAAAAAAACTGATAAATATCATAGTTAAAAGACAGATTAACTGGTCTTGCTCAAAACCGACTATGTCACTTGTTTCTTCTATATGACTAAACCACTTTACAACAGATCATCTGATTTTGCTAAAAACCGATTTTGCTATAAAGATAACATAATAACCAAGCATGTTGTTTAAACCTTCCAGTTCTAATCACAAAAAATAACACTGAAACTAAAAATAAACCAAGCATAACAGAAAAAAATGCTAGAAATCTAACCTTGGTAAATAGATTATCACAAAGGATCTACCAATCGATCAAAACCCTATCTATTCAAACCTGAAAAAACTTCAAACAACGGTGATAAAGCCAAACATATAAAACCAAAGATGAATATAACCTAATCACAAAAAATAACACTGAAACTAAAAATAAACCAACCGTAACAGAAAAAAATGCTAGAAATCTAACCTTGGTAAATAGATTATCACAAAGGATCTACCAATCGATCAAAACCCTATCTATTCAAACCTGAAAAAACTTCAAACAATGCAAAAAATAGTGTTAGAAACGTAACTTTGAAAACTTAGGGAAAAAACAATCCATAATTCAGTCAACACCTTCACAAGCACCTAGATCTGAATCTCTTGGATCTGAATCTCCTTGGATCTGAATCGCTTGGATCGTGCGAGAGAGAGAGCAGATGGAAAGGCGGATCCGAATAGCTTGGATCGCGAGAGAGATAGCAGAGAAACCCTAATCCAGATCTGGATCTGGAATCGCCATCGCCAGAGAGAGAGAGAGAGAGAGTGGTGAGATGTGAGTGAGTTGTGAGAGAGATGAGAGAGAATGATGGGGAAAGGTCGATCCGAGTGAAAAATACATCAGCCGTTAGATCGCGATCCATGTGAAGACATAAAGGAAATGGACGGTGATGATGGATCCGGGTAAAAGCTGGAGGGGCATAATTGGAAGTGTAAAATATTTTGTGCTTTAGAGGGTTGTAAACCAAGCTTTAGAGGTGTTTGAAGGAAATTTTTTTGGACATTAAGAAGTCCTTCCTATATGCTTTATAAAGTAGTATAGATATATATATATATATATATATATAGAGAGAGAGAGAGAGACAGACAGACAGACAAAGGCCAGTTAATGTACGATACGGCTTAACGTACATCACGTACGACAGCTAATTACGCACGTTCATTTGAAAATCACGCACGTTATAAACTAAAAAACCCAAATCACGCATGTTAGAAAACATTAATCACGCACGTTATACACATAAGCACGCACGTTGTCGTACGTGATGTACGTTAAGCCGTAATGTATTTTACACTCTCTCTCTCTCTCTCTCTCTACATATATATATATATATATATATATATATAGGGGAAGGTTCATTGGGGAACACTAAAAAAGTGGGGAACAGCGGGGAACCGACTCAAACGAACTCCGATTGGACTCATTTCAGCGGCGTTGGAACCGGCTCGTCGAACTCTAACTAAGATCTCTTAACCCTAAACCCTAAATCCTAACTCCTAAACTCTAAACCCTAAAGCTAAAAAATAAAGCTAAAACCTAAGGTAAACCGTAAAATCTAAACTATAAACCCTAAAAGCTAAATCCTAAAGGCTAAACCTAAAGCTAAACCCTAATGCTAAACCCTAAAGCTAAACCTTAAACTCTAAAACTAAACCCTAAACCCTAAAACTAAACCCTAAAGCTAAACCCTAATGCTAAACCCTAAAAGCCAAACCCTAATATATTTAGGGTTTAGGGGTTATGATTTAGGGGTTATGATTTAGGGGTTAAGGTTAAGAGATCCTAGTTAGGGTTCGAAGAGCCAGTTCCAACGCCGCTGGAATGAGTTCAATCGGAGTTCGTTTGAGTCGGTTCCCCACTGTTCCCCACTTTTTTAGTGTTCCCCAATAAACCTCACACTATATATATATATATATATATATATAGGGTCGGGATTTAGAGAACATGGTAGAAAGTGTGAGAATGGTGAGAACGCTTGTCGATCGTCCGATCAAACCTATCTATAGACTAGATTGGCGCAGTGGTGTTTTCGTAAATAACATCAATTTTATTACGTGGACGCGTTTCATTAAGGGTAAAAGGGTCTTTTGACTTCTCCACACAAAACGCATCTCATGAAATAAAACGACAAAAACAAAAATCACACACCATTCTAAGTAAAAACGCCATTAGATATAAAACGCCAAATTTAATTATAGTAAAATCCCGCCTAAAAAAACCGCCAAAAAAGTCATATATATACAACATCTCAGACCTTCAATTAAAAACACATACAAAAACCTAAACGCCATATTTGATATATCTCATTCGCCTTAGAAACGCCAAAAAACCTAAACATCAAATATCTTCTAACCCAAAATCCGTAAGTGAGGATATTGTCCATTTTATTGAGTAAAATCTTATTGACTTAACCTCAACTTCCATCCAATTTATAACGCCAAAACATACAAAAACATTATTGAGGTTTGTTGTCAATAAAGTTTAGCTGTATGGGGTGGACAACATTGTCAGTTATCTTTCTTAACCGAGTATTAACAATGTTGTTCTTCTCATGCAGCAAAACATTATTGATTTTAGCATGATCAAATTTTGAGGTTTAAGGTGCTTTTATTTGGTGGCGTTCTTTTTATCGATAAAACCCCAAAAAAGTTAAAAAATCAAACATCGTTCATTGGAAAAATCAAGATTGTTGGCTGAAGGGTCTAAACTCAATAACATTTTCGCTGCATGAGATGGATAAATATTCAAGAAAAAGATGCTGATGTCAAACTTTTTGCTTCCAAACAGCCACACAAAAAAACTACTTGAAAAACAAAAAAAAAAAACAAAATGAATCATACGAAAGTCGAACCAGCCAGTTAAGATGATTCAAAAAAGAAGAAAGAGACTGTTGACAGTGAAGATTTGGAAGATCAATTGTTTATATATTCTTTTTTTTTATTTTCCTTTTCAGTTGATTGTTATATAATAAAAACGTCATATATAATAAAAACGTCAAAACAACCAAAATTCCTGTTTAAACGCTATCATCCCGTAAAACGCCCCCAAAAACACACAAACTATAATAAAATTACTTTGAAAAAGTATTATAAAAAACCCACAAAATAAAAAGCAAACTTGGAAATGTAACTAAAAACAGTAACTACAAATCAGTAATACTGAAGATAGGGAAAATTTATTATATTAGAATCTAAAACGCCAAACTTGAAAGATGGGACGTGTTACAGACTTCAAATATAAAGCTTATCAAAAACAATAATTACAAACTGTAACTGAAAATCCGAATACTTTATTATAATAACGCACAACCTAACTTAGGCGCCAAAAAGACAACCTATAAAATGATAAGTCTCAGCAACTTCCATTTGATCAAACCAAAAAAACAAACGCCAATACTACTAAATACCACTTACTGAAAAACGCAAAAAATGAAAAAATCAAAGATGGCTAATATGCTTTCTTGGATATTCAGTATTGTTCTTCATAAAGTTTCACTGAATGAATTGTTAGCAAAGGGGAGTAACTCAGTAAAATTTTGCTGCATGAGATGGACAAAAATTCAAGAAAAAGATATTGATGCCAGTTATATGGCATTTTGTATTTTTTGTTCTTGAAGAATGTTTGGATGAGGAGAAGAGATAAATGACACTGAAGAGTGGGTTGATTATAAAGATGAAGATCAAGATAAAGAAAAAGCAAAAAACCCACTCACACGTCATAGATCTATGTCCCCAAACATCACAAAAAAGCCACTTCAACAGACGAGCAGGCAAAATAATCAAACCGATGGGCTTGTTAAGTTTTACATAAAACGCCATATATTTGGTGACAGTTCTTGTACTATTAAAAAAGAGAGAGACCGATGACAGTGAAGATTGTGAAGAGAGATCCGATTAGGATTTTTAATTTATTTTCTTCGCTTGTATTTTTTTTCCTGTGGTTGAAATATAATCTAACAATAGTAAAACGCCAAGATACCATAAACGCCAAAATGTATATAAAAACAATAGAACAATGGGCCATCTTGTTTAAAACTTCTTGAAAAACGCTATTCAGATAGATTTCCTGACCCCCTAGGTTAGAATGGCATACGATTTGAATAAATGCCATAAACGCCAAAATATTAAGACAATGAAACCATTAAAACACCATTAATTATTAAATTTGGTTAACGCCAAAAATCTTACAACCCAAAAATTAAAACAATATTGGGAAAAACGGAACTGGAAAAGCAGAAGATGAAAGGACAAAAAAGCCCCTTCGCTTAGGGCTGTTCATAAAGCTCGTGACTCGTAGCTCGCTCGAAAGAAGCTCGAGAAAAACTAGCTAAAAAAACTCAATTTGAGATGACGTGAACCAAGCTGGCTCATTTTGTAACCAAGCCCAGCTCCAGTTAAGCTCGGCTCGGCTCGTTGGCTCGTTCTTAGGCTCGTTTAACTCCGATGTAAAGCTTAAGCCAAGTTTAGCCCCCTGAATTAATTTCGAGCTTGAGCTCGACCCCACCCTGGCTCGACTCGGCCAAGAAGCGTTCTCACCGTTCTCACACTTTTGAGCGTTTTCTCCTGATCCCGTTTATATATATATAGGATAAGGATCAGTACAGAACATTAATTATTGTAAGAAAAACAAACAACTCTAAATCACTAAATTTTGGGATTTAAAGTTCATATTTCTTAAATTTTGTGTTTCTTACATTCTTAAGTGTATTATATACACATAAAAAATCATATATTTTTCCCTACACATAGTCTACATATATGTAGGTAATTTAGCCTACACATAAACTACATGTGTGTAGGTTATTTAAAAACTAAAGATTTTTTATATTTATTTTTAAATTCTATTGTGAGAAACAATAAATCTTATTTTTATAACATTTTCATTTACTTTTTAGATTTTTAGGATTGAAAAAACGAGTGATTTATTTTGTTCTGCGTGTTCTGGCAATATTTAGTGTTGTGTATAGAACTTTCCCATATATATATATATATATACATATATATATATATATATAGAGAGAGAGAGAGAGAGAAAGGTTAACGTACAAAACTGCTTAACGCACATTACATACGCGACGAAATTACAACATGCGTGATTATATTTTGAACAATTTTGCCATGCGTGATTATGCACACTTATGCGTGATTATGTACAAAGCGTGATTAGGGTTTTAACTTCATAACTTGCGTGATTTTCAAATGAACTAGCGTAATTTCGTCGCGTACGTTATGTACGTTAAGCCGTTTTGTAAATTATACTTTATATATATATATATATATATATATGGTAAGGTTCATTTAAGAACCACTCTTGTTGCGAGAACCACGAGAACCAATGTGAACACAAAAAAATACCTAAAAAAAATCCAAAAACCCCACAAATTTTTTTTAAATATTTTTCTAATAAAAATCGTTATATTGTGTTACAAAAAAAAACAAAAAACAAAAAAAATATATATATATATATATATATATAGGATATGGATCCGTTAGGAACCACTCTTTATTGCGAGAACCGCGAGAAAAATGTGGACATAACTAAAAAAACCTAAACAAATCTAAAAAACACACAAATTTTTTTATAATATACTTTTTATAAAAATCGCTACTTTTCGTTAATAAAAAAAAATTTGATACAAAAGTAGCGATTTTTTATAAAAAAATAAATTTGTGTGTTTTATAGATTTTTTTAGCTTTTTCGGGGTTGAGCTTTATGTTTTAGTTTTTAGCATTTAGCTTGGGGGGCTTTTGGGGGAGGGGGTGGGGGTAGGGGTAGGTTTTGGGGGGAGTTATGCTTTTTATTTATTTATTTATTTATTTATTTTAGGGGGGGGGGTAGGTTTTTTTAAGGTTTTTGGTGTTGTAGTGGGTTTATTTTGTTGTGTTCACATTGGTTCTCGTGGTTCTCGCAATAAAGTTCGTTCTCGCATAAACCCTACCCTATATATATGTGTGTATGTGTTGCAAAATATAAGTTCTTGTATTTTTAGATACCCTTTGATACATTACATACTTGACCACGGCGGGCCTTAATGAGCCTTATTAGATCTTAATGAATTATACTAGATAAACATTACCTAGTTCATTATTAGGGTTTGACAGGGGCGGATCTAAGCCCACCGAGGGGGTTCTCAAGAACCCCCTCGGTTTGTAATTTATAGTGTAAAACGATTAAAAAAAGTGAAGAACCCTTTAATATATTTAAAAGGAACCTTTAGTCAAATGTTTGTACCGGTAACGAGGGTGTTTTGTAATGTACAGGTCGCGAGTTCGAACCCTTTTACGTGAGTTATTGAATATCTTTTTTCTTGTTTTTAGCTTGTTAATTGTTATTACATGATTGTGTGGTTGGATTTACCAAGGGGTAGGAAACACTTGAGAGTGTTACATTTATTTGGATGTAAAATGGGGTGGTCTACTACTGGGTTTACCTTTACAAGTGATCCATTTATTTATTTTGTGGGTTAAATTCATTGATTAACCCACCAAATTCTCGAACTATCATTAAATATGACAACTTAACTTTAAGCAATTATGTTAATAATAAGGATTGTTGATGAATTATATACACAGACTCGTAACCTTATATTTCTAGTTAATAATAAAGATTGTTGATGATTTATATACACAGACTCTATAACCTTATATTTCTAAAATGGGAAAAATAATAAAAAATGTTAAACAACGACTTTGGTTTACATTAAAATCAAATCGTAAACAAGACCCTATATATTTAAACCAGCCAAACAAGCCGACTTTCTTCCGTTTGAACAATTCAACGTTTAATGAACACCCTTAGTGGTAATAGAACGAATAATAGATCGTTTTGTTCGTTTAAAAATGTCATTTCTATATATTAGTCTCACTCGTAATAGGATTGGTGAAGATAGATACATGAACGGTTCTTTGGTAATAGAACGATTATTTTATTTGCTACATTAAAGGGAGTTATTAAAACACGTTTTCATCGAGAAAATAATGTACAGTTTTCAAAAAATGAAACCTCGTAGAGAACAACCGTAGATATGTTCTTTTATTCGTAAAGGCCAACTTATTTACATTACGTGTTTTTAAATTTATCATGACGATTCTTTTTCATTGTTGAACCGTATTTTTATTATGTGATGAACCTTACCCGACCCGAATTGTCGAACCGACCCGATTTTTTTTTGTTTGGACATATGAAATTGGAACATATTAAAAAGGGACCCCCTACAAAAAATTTCTAGATTCGCCACTGGGTTTGATGAGTTATATATAAACCACCATGGGCTTAACCCATGGCATTATAGCCTAGTGGTATCTTGGTGGTGGGATAAGGCTTATGACCATTAGGTCATGAGTTCGATTCTCACAAGAGGGGTTTTTCCCAGATTTATTGGGTTTCCTCCTGAATTGGTGTAGGGCATTATTGTCTACTGGAGATGGATATGATCAGGTGGGTCCGCTGGTGGCACGATGATACTCCAGTGGTCCGTCAGTGATCCAAATTTGTCGTTCAAAAAAAAAAAAACCATGGGCTTAATGAGGTGTATTAGATATTAATGATAGTAGGTGATAAATTACTTGATCATAATGGGTCCTGTTAGGTATTAATGAGGTCTATTTTTTTTTTTTTGAAAGGAAAATTTCATTAACGAGACGCCCGATGAGTCCTCAAAACAAGGACCAACGAGCCACCCAAAAAAGATACATCAATCCAAGGGGTACAAATACCAACTAGACCATTCTATATCTTTCCATCTAGACCTATTACAAACCCAAAGGAAAGTCGTATATTTAATGGTCTCCACAATCTCGATCGGCTTCCGATACTTGCTATTAAAAATACGATTGTTACGCTCGATCCAAATAGCCCACAAGGTCGTGTAAATAATACCTCTTAAGATACCTCTAGCCTTCTTATTCAGCGACTGGTTCTCCGGCATTTGTAAAACATCCGAAACATCAAACAGCATATTAGGGGCTAATCGACACCATACTTCAATCCTATTCCACACTTCATTCGAATACGAACAACCTGTGAAAAGATGACAAGCTGTTTCGGTACCAACCTGGCAGAAAGTGCAGCCTGAATGAAGTAGATTAACACCCCGTTTTATGAGATCAGTGTTAGTTGGGAGTCGGTTGAGAGCAGCTCGCCAAACCATGATCCTGCATTTGATCGGTACCCACACCTTCCACTTAAACTTCGGAATCTGTACAACATCGTATGAACTAAGCAGCAGGCTTTTGGCCGATTTGACGCTGAAAACGCCGTCCCCATCAGGCTTCCAAATCCAATTATCTGGACCTCCCTTCCAATCGATGTCATGAATATCATTAAGAAGCTGAAACAGCTCAGTCACTTCGGCTTCGGAGCTGGGGTCCGAGTTCCATTCCCACTGTAAAGTTTTGATATTATTAACCATCTTGATTCGCTCCGACACTTTAACCCATTTATTTTTTTCAATCCTGAACAGGTTTGGGTAGACGAGTCTAAGTGGTTCAACACTTAACCAAGCATCACCCCAAAACGCTAAAGTCTTAACGTCCCCGAGTTTACCACTAAAGAAGGAGTTGAGCACCGACCCGTTTGACAGTTTCAGCTCTCCCACTTTCACAATATTCTTCCAGCACCCAGAAGATGATGCGCTACAGGGGAGAAGAGCCCACGGTCTACTTGCACCATGACAACCCATGATAATATTCTTCCACAAACAATTACCTTCTCTTTTGAATCTCCATGTCCACTTTAATAAAAGTGCGGTGTTGACATCTTGAAGTTTAACAACCCCCAAACCTCCTTTCTTTTTAGGCATAGTGACAATATCCCACGCAACCCATGGAATCTTCTTCTCCTCTCTAGACCCCGCCCACAAAAAGCGACGCATAATAGACTCAATAGACTCGAGCACCGCCTTTGGGGCTTTTTATAGCGAGAGATAATAAACCGGAAGACTTTCTAGCACCGATTTAATGAGGGTGAGACGGCCCCCTATCGAAAGCGACTTAGCTTTCCAAAGGACAAGCCGGTTACGAATGACCTCCAAGACCGGGTCCCAACTCCAAATACGGGACATCTTAGCACCAACTTGGATACCAAGATACTTAAACGGAAAATCTCCACGCACACAACCAAGAAATCCCATCATGTCATCCACTTCGGCGTCCTCCGTGCCGATCCCATAAATATTCGACTTATGAAGATTAATACGAAGCCCCGAGCAGATATAAAATATGCGAAGAATCCTTGCAATACTACGAATATTATCCTTCGACCACTCACCTATGATAAGTGCGTCATCCGCATAGAATAGATGAGTAATGTCCACCTCCCCGTTTGAGAAACAAATACCTTTGAAATCCCATGATGTTTCGCCTTATCCAAAAGCCACGACAGTGCTTCCATAACAATCAAAAAGAGAAAAGGCGATAAGGGATCTCCTTGGCGAAGCCCCTTTTCACAATTAAATTCAAAGGTTGGAGACCCGTTCACCAAAACCGCGGCTCTAGAAGAATGACATATACCCTTGATCCATTCACACCACCTACCGTGAAAGCCCATTTGAGCCATGATCGACATAAGGAAATTCCAGTTGACGTTATCGTAAGCCTTCTCGAAATCGATCTTCAGTAAAAACGCCTTTCTATTTATTTTCTTCAACCAATCGACTACTTCATTAACAACTAAAGGCCCATCCAAAATGAAGTGCCCCGACAAGAATGCCGATTGAGACTCGGAAATAATGAGACCCATAACTTGTTTTAGGCGATTCGCAAGGCATTTAGAAATGACCTTACTAATCATCCCAACCAAATTTATTGGTCTATAATCTTTTAAACCTAAAGGAGTTTTAATCTTGGGGATCAAGGTGATGAAAGAGGAACCACAACCCGGGCTAATCACACCAGTTTCGTGAAAACCCATCATAATATTGTAAAAATCGTCTTCAAAAAAATTCCAAAAACGCTTAACAAACCGAAAATTAAAACTGTCGGGGCCCGGCGCCTTATTAGAACCGCAACCAAACACTGCCTCTTTAATTTCTTGTCTAGAAAAAGGAGCGACTAAGTCTTCACTTACCTGACCCTCGAGTTTGTTAATCCCCTCACAGCATAAGTTCGGCCTAGAATGATATTGCTCTTTGAAGTGATCTCTAAAAAACCGTAAAACCTCTCTTTTAACCAAAGCCGGCTTTGTAATCCAGTCCCCATTAACAATGATACCCGGTAAAGAGTTTCGAGCCTTTCTACCATTTACCATACTATGGAAAAAATTGGTGTTTTCATCGCCCACAGAAGCCCACTTGACACGATTTTTGCTTGATATCTTGCGCCTTTAGAAATTCAATGTCTTCTAATGCTTTCTTGCACTCTGTCCAAATCCATATATCCGAGTCTTCCATCTCATTAGTCTCCATTTTCAACTCCATGTCATCTTTCTCTTTTCTCAATCTGGCCTCTTCCTCCGCTTCTTTGGTACTATAGTTTTTAAACCAAGCTCTAAGAACATCCCTGAGTCTCTTTAATTTGTTGTGCATATTCAAATCAGCCGCTCCTTGATCGTTCCAACTCCCTAGAACCTCGTTAACCTCAGTAGTGCATCCCGGCCTTTCCAACCAGGAGTCGAAAAATCGAAAAGGCTTAGCCCCAAAATTCAGATCTTTAACTGTCAAAACCAGCGGAGCGTGGTCCGAACGCTCCCTACCCAATGCCCGGACACATGCGTTAGGCCACTTGTTGAACATATTATCACACACAAACATCCTATCGATTCTACTAAACTTGCAAACCCCTTTTCTAATAGTCATACAAGTGAATTTAGACCCTTTCAAATTGTATTCCCGTAAACTGGTATCATCAATAAACTCGTTGAAGTCATGAGCACAGACCGGGTTAAATACCGAGTTTTTTTCTCTCATCCCCATCTCTGACCGCATTTAAATCACCAAAAACTACCCACCACCCTTGATTTGCACTCATCAGATTTCTGATTTTAGCCCACAACTGGCGCTTACCACTAGTAGACTGTGGAGCATAAACGTTAACAATATTTAACCGAATGGAGCCTGCCTGAATACAACCAGCCACGTGCAAGATATTACAGTCTTTGTGAACAGTGTCATTAACAAATACTTTAGGATCCCACATAGAAACCATACCTCCCGAGTTACCAATCGAACCAACAAAATCAAAATCGAACCCAGTTCCTCCCCAAAATTTCTCAACCAAACCCGCTGAAATATCGCTCACCATTGTCTCTTGTAACCCGATAAATGATACCCCATGTATATTCTTAAGTTTCTTAACCCAATCCGTTTTGCCACGACCCCCAACACCACGAATGTTAAGAGAAAGACAATTCATACCTTACCATCTTGTACCCCCTCAAGAATTAACGACTCCTGAATTAGTTTGTTAGAGGCCTGTAAGTCAGCACCTAACATCACACCCAGCGCAACCGTGGCATCGACTTCATCAGCTTGGGACTTGAGCACCTCTGTATTAGAGCAAAGAGAATGAACAGGGGCAGCAGGAATGTCAGTGTTGCTGTTAGAAGGTTGAGAGTTGAGGTCTAGGATGTTGGACTCTGCTTGGGCCGTCTTCAACCGAGACCCCATATCAGATTCTAGTCCCAGCAATGGATCAAGACCAAACAAATCTTCATTACCCTTGGGCTTTTTCCCCACCTTATTTTTCTCAAGGCTACTTGAGTAAGCTGGATTGGGCCGGCCCAAAGTACCCAGGAGAGATTTTTTTTTTCTTTTATTGATCAAAACCCTCTGGTCAACATTCTCTATGTCAGATAAATTATTGTCCTCAAAATTGAACTGATCCCCTGGCACAAAATCTTCCATCCCATTAATACCTTCCATATTTTTCTCCAAGGAATTAGGAAGGTCATTAACACCATTATTATGAATGGGAGTTTCCAAAAAAACCGCCTCAATCCTAGCTGTAACAACTGTGCTTGTAATCATTGTGAACAGTTCTATTATCAATAAAACAATGTTATTTGATCCCAATGTTTGTTTGATTGTGTTTTACATTTTTCATGTTTTGACTTTTATGTAATTTCAAACTCTACATCGCTTTCTGGAGAATTATACGCAAACTAGTGCGTAAACGTACTCAGTTTAATGCGAGAAATACTCCGGAACATCAACATATACTCAACATACCTTAAATAACCTTTACATAACTTAGAAATAAGTTTTGAAGGCTTTGGTATGGCAAAAACAAGTTAATTCGCTTACAGGGACTAAATATGACAAACTGCGAAAGTATGTCAATTTGAACTGTAACGAACATTCCGGAATATAACCATAAGTTAAACACACCTTAAATATCCTTTACATAGCTTAGAAATAGGCTTTGAGGGGTTCGGTGTGCTAAAATAAACTTTTGGGTCATTCAGGGACTAAAAATGTCAAAAAGTGCACAAGTTTGCATTTTCGCGCATAACTTACGTTCTGAATACATCCGGACATCCAAAAATTTATGAAAGCATGACTACATTATATTTTATTGTTCGCCTTAAGAAAAATCCATTCGTCGCGTCATTTGGATCGTTTTTCGCGGTTGTGCGCATTCCGTCGTAATTAAGCGAACATCGCGATCGTACGGCCAAACGAACCGACATCTGAGATATTTTTGAACATGTTTTGAGTTCCCTATACTTTAACTTCATTTTAGAGCCTTGAAATGAGGTTAACGGGGTTCAAACGCATCGAAAATCGCTTAAAAGGGCTGCAGGGACTAAACCTGTCACTTTTGAAACAATTCTGAATCAGATAAGCACTAGCGTAGCGCGAGCCCTAAGGCTCTACCCGTCGCGCTACGCGAGTGAGTGTTCTGACCAGATTCAATGTTTTTAAACACAAGTTGCAGCTGATTGATCCTTCACCACATGTTCTAACTTGCTTAGTCACTAAGATAAGGATCATATTTAGCTTCCATAACCTTTCAACAAGTGTACGGATGTGATCGAATCACGGTTTCCATGAAACGATCTCAACGGTTCACTGAAAACTATAAATACCCCATCACCCCTTTGCAAAAATTACAAGAAATTTGATTTGAGAAACTCTAAGTTGAAACATTTGTTTCATACCTGAGATTTTTGAATCAAGTTTAGCATTCGGGGACCCTTCGTAAGTATTCTTTCGTTCTTTTCCTTATTTTACTGCTTTTCGAGTCAGAAAGTCAAACTTTGTTTGACTTTCAGCGTTGACCAGTAATGGTCAATGCGAAGTTCGTTTGAACTTCGCAACGTGAGTGTAATCACGTTGGTCATAGTCCCTTGGGACTATGCCCACTGATTACCACGTTGTCTAGGGTCGTAGGGTAGGCGATCTAATAAATCGCCTATACCTTCGAACCCGACCCAGTTTGGTCGATCATTAGGATCCGACCAAACACATTAGGTGACCATAGTAGGTAGGGAATAACCTTCCAAGGTTATACCCTATGGTCACATCGTTTAAGTAGTTGTATGATAGGTAGTTTATATGCCTTAGGTAAATTACCAGAATACCCTTTTCATGTATAATTGGTAATTAAGCATATGTAACCTAAACTTTTGTCATGTAACTGATTATGTAACATGTTTAGGCATATAACACTTGTCATAGGACTAGTTAGGCGGTCCGAACGCGTTTCACGCGCACGATTCGTTAAAGTAGCGTAAGCTACCTAAACGGATCATAATGGGTCAATAAGACTTAGGTTAAGTTTCATTTAGCATGTAGGCCTTGTTAAACCATATCACGTGAGTTCCTATACTCATTTGGTTTACAAACCCTAATGCTACCCAGTCTTCCGAGATAGGTCCGGTTTATTAACATAGTTACCTATACTAGGTGCCGTTTGATTCCGAGATCTCTAGCATTACTTGGTGATTATCTTTAGACATCTGAGCAATCACAAGTGAGTACATAGACCCCTCTTTTACTGTTTTCCAAACTGTTTTGGGGTGGAACACATGTGCCTACTTGTTACTTTCATGCTTTCCTGTTTTCACATCATATACATGCTATGTTCGTTAGTACATTATAGTACATGATTTCATTACATCTTATGCTAGGTGTGCCCATTGTGTGCATTACTTAGTACATTGTTTTACATTACATTTCATGCTAGGTGTGCCCATTGTGTGCATTACTTAGTACATTGTTTTACACTACATTTCATGCTAGGTGTGCCATTGTGTGCATTACTTAGTACATTGTTTTACATCACATTTCATGCTAGGTGTGCCCATTGTGTGCATTACTTAGTACATCGTTTTACATGACATTTCACGCTATGTATGTTCATATGATTACATACTTAGTGCATCGTTTTCACATGCTTACATTTTGTTATGACATTTGGTTTGTTTAACATGGAACAATACATTCATTAACATTAATTACGCCGTTCGTTAGTAGGTAGTGGTACCATAGGAATTGACAACTCCCGTTCCGGACATCCCAGGGAAAGGGGATGAAAGGAATGACCGAATTCGATATACATAATTCAGATGAACCTTTAATTTGTTTAAGAGTTTATCACCACAGTCTCAAGGCTTGGATGTATGCATTTTAACAATACCGCATAAATGTTTGTATCAGTATAGCATGCATTTGTTACACAAAACATAACTTTGATTTAAACTATGTTTTACTTCAATACCTTGTTTTTGTGCATTTTACATATGGTTTAGTTGATATATATATATTTCATTACCATACATGACATCTTGGTTACACATTACATGATCTACATTGAACATAAACATTTTGACATTGATATACACATTTGATGGTTTACATTGGACATAGACATTTTGATATGGATTACACCATAACACTTGACAATTGGTTTGTACATGAACAAGTTACATTGGTGGTTGTTTGGGTAAGTGATTTGAGTAACGATACGTGTGTAATATGATACAAACATGGTGGATACGCCGCTGGTACTTCCTATATATAAGTGTTTGTATAATATTACATAGCGTAACGTTATTTAAATCATTTCAGTTTGATACATATAACATTTTATACAAATAACATACTTTTCATAAGACATTGTTTTACAACCAACTTATCTTATACAAACTCATTTTACATGGTTATTCATTTAACCTTACATTTACTTATACATATCAACTGATCTTATCGTTTTTCAAATGATTTACAAGACAAAGCAAATTACAAGGTTCATGACTAAACATTTTCTCAAATACAAGTCATGAATCCTATTTTCACAAACCTATGTATCTCACAGGCATTTTTATGCTGACGTACCTATTTTCACATGTGTTTTCAGGTGCTTTTCCATAGGATGTTGATCATGATACTAGGGCGGACCTGTGCCTTAGAGACTTTAAAAGAAGATAGACTATGTTTAATTATGTTCTGAACTCCTTAATTCCTGTTAAAGACAATGTAACACCTTTGTTTATAAATAAAATACAACTTTGTATGCCATGGTTATGAAACAATTAATTCTGTTGCAACACGCCCCGATGTTTCCGCCGCGATTTGTTGTTTTACGCGGTCGGGGTGTGACAGAAGAGTTGGTATCAGAGCCAATGGTTATAGGGAATTAGGTTATTAGTAATGCTTTGACCTAGACTATAACTTTTCTAGGAACCTAACACAAGTTATCTTGTGTTTAGATCTTAAAACATGTACATCACCTATCCTTAGGTGATTATCAAAACAAGAACAAAATTTTCCGAAACGATTTTGAAAAAAAAAAAATAACAATCATCTGTTTTTGAATGTTTTATTACAAGGTTTTGAACCCTCTGTTATATGGTTTTGAACCCTTTTCAGTATTGGTTTTTGGCCTTGTGCCTTCAAATTTTCAAAATCCCGTCAAACGTTTTGGGTTTTAAATAATGTGAACATGTGCAAACTGGAAGGGTGAATGCCTGTATTCTGGGTTTTCTGTCTAGGCAAGCACTTCGTATACATCTCATCAGACGCGAGACCAGTTGTGCTTACCTGGGAATTCTTGGGATGAGTGTTCACTTATAGGCGAGCATGTCTTCATTATACATTATTTTTGAACCATTTACTTTGATTAGTCACTGTGATTCGTTTGTTTGCTTGGTGATACGGACGAATGACCACCATCTTTGCTTTTGTTGATTTTGTTTCATCTCATTCTCTTCATCCAATCATCTCACTCGTTTCCTTTCATGTTTTCCTCTTTTAGAATGCCTCGTCGACGCGAGAACCAGATAGCAACTGCCGAACTGGCAGAAATTATTACGCAGCAGATGGCTGCTCAATTTCCAAATCTCTTTGCTCAATGGAACCAAGCCAACAATAACAACAACAACAATGTTCCATGCAAATACAAGGATTTTAATCAGGCTAAACCACTCAAGTTTAGTGGTTCTGAGGGAGCGACTGGGCTTCTTTAGTGGTTTGAGAGTATAGAGAATACTTTTCGCCATGTGCAGTGTCCGGATAATCGCAAGGTCGAGTTCTCCTCAAGCGTATTTCAGAAGAGGGCTTTAACATGGTGGAACGGGGTTATGAGAGACCGGGGTGCAGAAGTTGCTCTCGCACAGACATGGGCTGAACTTAGAGCCCTTATGATGAGGGAATTCTGTCCTCGTCATGAACAGCGAGCGTTGGAGAAAGAGTTTGATGTTTTGAAGCAAGATAGTGGTGAGCACAGGGCTTATACTGATCGGTTTGAAGAATTGAGCTTGCTTTGCCCGACAATGGTTACCCCACTTGACAAGGCTATCGAAAGATACATCGACGGCCTACCTGACTCGGTACAAGACATTCTTACTGGTAGTGAACCTGCCACACTCCGTCAGGCGATCGAGTTATCTGCGACATTGACTGAGTCGCAAATTCGAAAGGGAAAGCTACACAGGAAGGGTGACAAGGGCAAGAAACAGTCGGCTGACAAGGGTGATAGCAAGAAAGGTTAAAACTTCAATGGAAAGAACTCTGGTTCTTCGAAAAGGTCAAGGAAGCGTAAGGCTTCCCAAAATTTTGCTATCACTGCCCAAGCTAATCAGGCAGCTCCCAACCAACCCGCACAGCTTCCAGCAAAGAAACCCTATACAGGGAATGCACCTTTGTGCAATAGATGCAACAGTCACCATCAGCCGCAACATCAGTGCCGTTTCTGTACTAGCTGTGGGAAGTCAGGTCATCTTGCCGATGTTTGTCGGTTTGCTCAGAATCGCGCAGTTCAAAACCCGGCTCAACAAGTTGCACAGCCTCCTGCTCAGCAACAGGGTCAAGCTGCACGACTACAATACCCACCAGGTGCTTGTTACAATTGTGGGGATCTGACCCACTACATAAACCGGTGCCCAAGGCTAGCCAACCAGAACCAGAACCAGAATCAGGCTCCGGCTCGAGGCCGAGTCTTTAACATGAATGCCCAAGAGGCACAGGCTGACGATAATGTGGTGAACGGTACGTTCTTTATTAATAATCAGCCTGCATCTGTTCTTTTTGATTCTGGTGCCGATAAGAGTTTCGTGTCTTTGTCTTTTGAGCAAATGCTTCGCGTGTCTAGAACGAAACTAGAAAAACCTTTGACAGTAGAAGTTGCTAGCGGTGAACCAATTATTCTTGATTCTGTTCTTCACAACTGCCAGTTGAATCTTAACGACCATCTTTTTCCTATTGACCTCGCGCCTATGCAACTTGGAAGCTTCGACGTTATTGTGGGAATGGATTGGTTATCCAAGCATCACGCAGAGATAGTTTGTTCTGAGAAGATTGTTCGTGTGCCGCTTTCGACAGGCGAGATCCTGCAGGTTCAAGGTGAGAAGCCTATCGGTGGTCTCAAACTCATGTCTTGTTTTAAAGCTCGGAAGTTTTTGCGGAAGAACTATGTGGCTTTCTTAGCACATGTTACAGAAGATAAAGGCAAGGGTAAGTCTATTTCAGATATTCCTGTCGTTCGGGATTATTCTGAAGTGTTCCCTGAAGATTTACCTGGTCTACCTCCAGCACGCCAAGTCGAGTTCCGCATTGATCTCGTACCTGGTGCGAATCCCATTGCCAGAGCTCCATATCGTCTTGCACCATCTGAGATGCAAGAGTTGTCTAGACAGCTACAGGAGCTCTCTGACAAAGGTTTTATACGTCCTAGTTTTTCACCCTGGGGTGCTCCCGTTCTTTTTGTCAAGAAGAAGGATGGATCCTTTAGGATGTGTATCGATTATCGTGAGCTTAACAAGCTTACCATCAAGAATCGATATCCCTTACCTCACATAGACGACCTCTTTGATCAGCTACAGGGTGCTTCTTATTTTTCGAAAATTGATCTGCGATCTGGATATCATCAACTTCGGGTGCAAGAAGAAGATATTCCGAAGACAGCGTTCCGTACTCGTTATGGGCATTATGAGTTCACAGTCATGCCATTCGGTTTGACTAATGCTCCTGCTGTTTTCATGGACTTAATGAATAGGGTCTGCAAACCTTATTTGGATCAGTTCGTCATTGTTTTTATTGACGACATCTTGATATACTCTAAGACGCGAGCTGACCACGAGCAACATCTTCGTCTTACCCTTGAACTCCTAAAGAAAGAGCAACTTTTCGCAAAATTCTCCAAGTGCGAATTTTGGCTTAAAGAAGTTCAATTTTTGGGGCATGTTATCAACGAACGAGGTATTCATGTAGATCCCTCCAAGATCAGTGCGATCAAGGATTGGGATACACCTACTACTCCTACTGAAGTTCGTTATTTTCTTGGTCTAGCGGGTTATTATCGCCGCTTCATAAAAAACTTCTCAAAGATTGCAGTTCCTCTAACTGCTCTAACTCAGAAGAAAATGCCCTTTTATTGGGGATCCAAACAAGAGGAAGCTTTTCAACACCTGAAGCAGAAGCTTTGCGATGCGCCTGTTCTATCATTGCCTGAGGGTGATGATGATTTTGTTGTGAATTGTGATGCATCGAAATTGGGTCTTGGCTGTGTTCTTATGCAAAGGAACAAAGTCATAGCTTATGCATCGAGGCAGTTGAAGATACATGAGAAGAACTACACCACTCATGATCTTGAGTTGGGTGCAGTTGTCTTTGCTCTCAAGATCTGGAGACACTATTTGTACGATACAAAATGTGTGGTTTTCACTGACCACAAAAGTCTTCAGCATATCTTCAACCAGAAAGAACTCAACATGAGACAGCGACGTTGGGTTGAGCTTCTAAACGACTATGATTGCGAAATTCGCTACCATCCTGGTAAGGCGAATGTCGTAGCAGATGCATTGAGTCGTAAAGAACGTACTAAGCTTCATTGTGTACGTGTTCAATCTGTTATTCAAGCTCGATCCGATATTCAAGCACGCATTTCTCAGTCTCAACAATCTTGTGTTTCACAAGGATTGATGGATAAGGAATTTCCTTATCACATAACACCTGCTCTGGAACTGAAGGACAATGGATCGTATTACTTCATGGACCGTTTGTGGGTCCCAAGCCTAGATGATCTTCGTACCTTGCTTATGGATGAAGCCCATAAGTCTCGTTATTCCATTCATCCGGGCTCAGATAAGATGTATAAGGATCTTCGTATTCTCTATTGGTGGCCTGGTATGAAGAAAGACATTGCCTTATACGTATCCAAATGCCTTACTTGTCTTAAGGTTAAGGCTGAACATCAACGTCCTTCTGGTTTATTGGTGCAACCAGAGATCCCAGTTTGGAAATGGGAAAACATTACTATGGATCTCGTTACCAAACTTCCACGCACTAAGAAGGGTCATGATGCCATCTGGGTAGTCGTTGATCGTCTTACAAAGTCAGCACATTTCTTGCCAATCCGTGAGGATTTTCCTGCTGACAGACTTGCTCAAATCTATGTGGATGAAATTGTAGCTCGACATGGTGTTCCGTTGAACATCATTTCTGACAGAGATGCTCGTTTCACTTCTCATTTTTGGAGAACCATGCAATCTGCCATGGGGACCAAACTTAATCTGAGCACAGCTTATCATCCGCAAACGGATGGTCAATCTGAGAGAACAATCCAGACTCTGGAGGATATGCTAAGAGCTTGTGTGATCGATTTTGGTGGTAGTTGGGATTCACATCTTAAATTGATTGAATTCTCCTACAACAACAGTTATCACACCAGCATCAAAATGGCTCCTTTCGAGGCTCTTTATGGTCGAAAATGTCGTTCACCAGTCTGCTGGAATGAGATTGGCGAGGCTCAACTTACTGGACCTACCCTCATTTTAGAAACAACTGACAAGGTCAAGAAAGTTCGTGATAACCTTCAGGCAGCTAGAAGCCGTCAGAAGATTTACGCGGACCCAAAACGCAAAGCCTTGGAATTTCAAGTCGGTGATCGAGTATTACTTAAGGTCTCACCTTGGAAAGGTGTGATCAGATTTGGAAAGAAAGGAAAACTTGCACCTAGGTACGTTGGACCATTCAAGATCGTCGAAAGAATCGGAAAGGTAGCCTACAGACTTGAGTTACCTCCTGAACTGGGAAATGTTCATCCAACTTTTCATGTGTCCAATCTCAAGAAGTGTACAGCTGATGAGAACTTCTCCATACCGCTTGACGAAATTCGTGTTGGCAAAACACTGAAATTTGTTGAGAAACCAGTGGAAATCATGGAACGTGAAGTCAAGTGGCTTAAACGCAAGCGCATTCCTTTGGTCAAAGTTCGCTGGGAAGCTAAACGTGGACCTGAGTTTACTTGGGAACGCGAAGATCAAATGAAGGCGAAATATCCACATCTTTTTCCACGAGTTTCCTCTAAATAAATTTCGGGACGAAATTTCCACAAGTAGGGGAGACTGTAACAACTGTGCTTGTAATCATTGTGAACAGTTCTATTATCAATAAAACAATGTTATTTGATCCCAATGTTTGTTTGATTGTGTTTTACATTTTTCATGTTTTGACTTTTATGTAATTTCAAACTCTACATCGCTTTCTGGAGAATTATACGCAAACTAGTGCGTAAACGTACTCAGTTTAATGCGAGAAATACTCCGGAACATCAACATATACTCAACATACCTTAAATAACCTTTACATAACTTAGAAATAAGTTTTGAAGGCTTTGGTATGGCAAAAACAAGTTAATTCGCTTACAGGGACTAAATATGACAAACTGCGAAAGTATGTCAATTTGAACTGTAACGAACATTCCGGAACATAACCATAAGTTAAACACACCTTAAATATCCTTTACATAGCTTAGAAATAGGCTTTGTGGGGTTCGGTGTGCTAAAATAAACTTTTGGGTCATTCAGGGACTAAAAATGTCAAAAAGTGCACAAGTTTGCATTTTCGCGCATAACTTACGTTCTGAATACATCCGGACATCCAAAAATTTATGAAATCATGACTACATTATATTTTATTGTTCGCCTTAAGAAAAATCCATTCGTCGCGTCATTTGGATCGTTTTTCGCGGTTGTGCGCATTCCGTCGTAATTAAGCGAACATCGCGATCGTACGGCCAAACGAACCGACATCTGAGATATTTTTGAACATGTTTTGAGTTCCCTATACTTTAACTTCATTTTAGAGCCTTGAAATGAGGTTAACGGGGTTCAAACGCATCGAAAATCGCTTAAAAGGGCTGCAGGGACTAAACCTGTCACTTTTGAAACAATTCTGAATCAGATAAGCACTAGCGTAGCGCGAGCCCTAAGGCTCTACCCGTCGCGCTACGCGAGTGAGTGTTCTGACCAGATTCAATGTTTTTAAACACAAGTTGCAGCTGATTGATCCTTCACCACATGTTCTAACTTGCTTAGTCACTAAGATAAGGATCATATTTAGCTTCCATAACCTTTCAACAAGTGTACGGATGTGATCGAATCACGGTTTCCATGAAACGATCTCAACGGTTCACCGAAAACTATAAATACCCCATCACCCCTTTGCAAAAATTACAAGAAATTTGATTTGAGAAACTCTAAGTTGAAACATTTGTTTCATACCTGAGATTTTTGAATCAAGTTTAGCATTCGGGGACCCTTCGTAAGTATTCTTTCGTTATTTTCCTTATTTTACTGCTTTTCGAGTCAGAAAGTCAAACTTTGTTTGACTTTCAGCGTTGACCAGTAATGGTCAATGCGAAGTTCGTTTGAACTTCGCAACGTGAGTGTAATCACGTTGGTCATAGTCCCTTGGGACTATGCCCACTGATTACCACGTTGTCTAGGGTCGTAGGGTAGGCGATCTAATAAATCGCCTATACCTTCGAACCCGACCCAGTTTGGTCGATCATTAGGATCCGACCAAACACATTAGGTGACCATAGTAGGTAGGGAATAACCTTCCAAGGTTATACCCTATGGTCACATCGTTTAAGTAGTTGTATGATAGGTAGTTTATATGCCTTAGGTAAATTACCAGAATACCCTTTTCATGTATAATTGGTAATTAAGCATATGTAACCTAAACTTTTGTCATGTAACTGATTATGTAACATGTTTAGGCATATAACACTTGTCATAGGACTAGTTAGGCGGTCCGAACGCGTTTCACGCGCACGATTCGTTAAAGTAGCGTAAGCTACCTAAACGGATCATAATGGGTCAATAAGACTTAGGTTAAGTTTCATTTAGCATGTAGGCCTTGTTAAACCATATCACGTGAGTTCCTATACTCATTTGGTTTACAAACCCTAATGCTACCCAGTCTTCCGAGATAGGTCCGGTTTATTAACATAGTTACCTATACTAGGTGCCGTTTGATTCCGAGATCTCTAGCATTACTTGGTGATTATCTTTAGACATCTGAGCAATCACAAGTGAGTACATAGACCCCTCTTTTACTGTTTTCCAAACTGTTTTGGGGTGGAACACATGTGCCTACTTGTTACTTTCATGCTTTCCTGTTTTCACATCATATACATGCTATGTTCGTTAGTACATTATAGTACATGATTTCATTACATCTTATGCTAGGTGTGCCCATTGTGTGCATTACTTAGTACATTGTTTTACATTACATTTCATGCTAGGTGTGCCCATTGTGTGCATTATTTAGTACATTGTTTTACACTACATTTCATGCTAGGTGTGCCATTGTGTGCATTACTTAGTACATTGTTTTACATTACATTTCATGCTAGGTGTGCCCATTGTGTGCATTACTTAGTACATCGTTTTACATGACATTTCACGCTATGTATGTTCATATAATTACATACTTAGTGCATCGTTTTCACATGCTTACATTTTGTTATGACATTTGGTTTGTTTAACATGGAACAATACATTCATTAACATTAATTACGCCGTTCGTTAGTAGGTAGTGGTACCATAGGAATTGACAACTCCCGTTCCGGACATCCCAGGGAAAGGGGATGAAAGGAATGACCGAATTCGATATACATAATTCAGATGAACCTTTAATTTGTTTAAGAGTTTATCACCACAGTCTCAAGGCTTGGATGTATGCATTTTAACAATACCGCATAAATGTTTGTATCAGTATAGCATGCATTTGTTACACAAAACATAACTTTGATTTAAACTATGTTTTACTTCAATACCTTGTTTTTGTGCATTTTACATATGGTTTAGTTGATATATATATATTTCATTACCATACATGACATCTTGGTTACACATTACATGATCTACATTGAACATAAACATTTTGACATTGATATACACATTTGGTGGTTTACATTGGACATAGACATTTTGATATGGATTACACCATAACACTTGACAATTGGTTTGTACATGAACAAGTTACATTGGTGGTTGTTTGGGTAAGTGATTTGAGTAACGATACGTGTGTAATATGATACAAACATGGTGGATACGCCGCTGGTACTTCCTATATATAAGTGTTTGTATAATATTACATAGCGTAACGTTATTTAAATCATTTCAGTTTGATACATATAACATTTTATACAAATAACATACTTTTCATAAGACATTGTTTTACAACCAACTTATCTTATACAAACTCATTTTACATAGTTATTCATTTAACCTTACATTTACTTATACATATCAACTGATCTTATCGTTTTTCAAATGATTTACAAGACAAAGCAAATTACAAGGTTCATGAATAAACATTTTCTCAAATACAAGTCATGAATCCTATTTTCACAAACCTATGTATCTCACAGGCATTTTTATGCTGACGTACCTATTTTCACATGTGTTTTCAGGTGCTTTTCCATAGGATGTTGATCATGATACTAGGGCGGACCTGTGCCTTAGAGACTTTAAAAGAAGATAGACTATGTTTAATTATGTTCTGAACTCCTTAATTCCTGTTAAAGACAATGTAACACCTTTGTTTATAAATAAAATATAACTTTGTATGCCATGGTTATGAAACAATTAATTCTGTTGCAACACGCCCCGATGTTTCCGCAGCGATTTGTTGTTTTACGCGGTCGGGGTGTGACACTAGCTGCAGGAATTTCTTCATCGGCAACTGGTGGTAAAACCGATTCATCTCCGGCGACTTCATTATCAACCTTCATTCCGTCAGTATCAACTTCGACCTCTATGTCTTCTACATTCTCAGTGTGAGAGTCCCGATCGGAGAACTTCCTATCCCTCCAAGCCAGGGAAACCGATTCAGCAATTCTTTTACCGTCGCCCACTAAAACCCCGATATAATCGTATGATAAATCGTCATCACCATCTGATCTAGCGGCTCTATGAACAATCTTACCATAAGAATTGCCAACAGCATCAATAACTTCACGAGAAATCAATTGCAACGGAAGACCCGTAATTTTTAGCCATGCTAGACGTTCAAAACCAAAAGATTGACCCATCCAAACATCGATCTTCGAAAACCTGCCTAACACTTCAAGGGCTGCTTCAAGAACCAAAGACGTAACCTTTTCATCATCAAAGGAAATAAGAACAGAGAGGCCCCCTAAATATTGAACCTTACCCAGACCTGGGCATATGTCGTTCAGGATCACGTGAATGCTCTTGAGGGCCTCCAAGTCAATCATACGTGCAACCAAAGCCTTCCCATGCAAACCTTTGAAAGCATTGACTTCCTTATCGATGACAAGAGACTTTCCAACATTCCCGGAGGCTGCTTTACCAAGGAGAGTGTCTGTAAACGAACGAGTGCCGTTGTAGAAAGACGAGGATGCTGCAGCTTGCGACCTTTCATCTACCTTTGGTGCCTTGTTCCTGTTAACAACCTGCTGCCTATTGTGATTGATCTTCTCAGATCTTATTTCGCCTTCTTCTAGCGTAAACTTCGCTATGTTAGCCTTCAACCAACAATCACCGATTCGAGTATTGCAAATCTTCCTGATCAAATCCGCTGAATCCTTAACATCGAGGAATGAAACGAAACCGAACCGGTTACCTGCTTTGTCTCGTTTACGGGCAATATAGAGATCATAGATATCCCCATAAGAACGAATAAACTCCGATATATCTTTACCGCTACATTTATCTGGCAAATTAGTGACGAAAATCTTAGTGATTCTTGAAAGAATATTAGTGACGAAAATATTAGTTTGTACTACGGTTTTTCTTCAAACAATTTTCTGATTTTCCAAGATAAATATATCATACACTAAGTTCTTTAATTTTGAACCTTTTGTTTGTGGATCAAACCACTTAAACACTAAATGTTCCTTGAGGTTATAGTAAGTGATCTTATATCTTAATGAGATATATTGGTTTTTAAGACCAATTGGATTGGTCACCCATTAGCAAAGAGCATTGGCGAAGCTTCGCCCCCCCCCCCCCCCATTTTTCAGAAACCGGGGGGGTGGAAACCTATATACCTAAAAAATTTCTATACGAAAGTACTATTCATAACATTACGCATCGAAAAGTTCGAGGGGTCGGACGCCCCCTTGGAAGTCTTCTAAGCTGCGCCCCTGGCAAAGAGACCCATTAGCAAAGAAAGAAAGCCTTTAAGAACATCTAAATTTTTAGGCCTTGTGTTGATGTCCCACAACAAGATTAAAGAAATTCACTTGTCAAAAAAGTATATTGTTTTATAAGAGCAAAAAAGTTATATAGAGTTGTATAGTTTAGTAATAACGCATGCTTATAGGTTATAACACTTTGTATACAATGGCATATTAGGGTTCATATATTGGGTAATACATTTATTTAAAGGTGGGGTATCCACACATCCCCTCAAAATTATCTACACATCTCCCTAACCCTATACGTCTCTCATTATCCAATACGCCTCAAAATGGCCCCCTCATAGGCCCCTAATAGCTCTATACGTTTGAAAATGTTGCCTACCATCTAATTAATGCCAATAATTGGGTGTCAGCCAATGATTACCCAATGATTGGGATGTAAGGACCTTTATTTTAGTTGATAGGGTTTTTGTATGGGGAAGTTGTGAAACATTTATATAAGAATATTAATATTTTTTATAAAATGATGTTATAAAAAATTGTGTTAGTATTATAAAACTTTATATTTTTATGAAATGAATTGTGTATATTTTTAATAAAAAATGTGCATATGTTTTTCTATTAAGTATTATTAAGAAAAATTACAAGTTTTCTCCTTTATCTTTATATCACTTTTCAGGTGGTGTCCTTTTTAACGAATGTTGACAGGCGGTGTCTTTTACTAGGTATTTTGTTGCAAGTTTAGTCCTTTACACCCAACCCAGTTAAAAAATCCTGTTAATTGTTGACAGGCGGTGTCCTTTACTAGGTATTTTGTTGCAAGTTTAGTCCTTTACCTAGGTATTTTGTTGCAAGTTTAGTCCTTTACACCCAACAATTAACAGGGTTTTTTAACTGGGTTCGGTGTAAAGGACTAAACTTGCAACAAAATACCTATTAAAGGACACTGCCTGTCAACATTCGTTAAAAAGGACACCGCCTGAAAAGTGGTATAAAGATAAAGAACAAAACTTGTAATTTTTCCGTATTATTATTAAAAACTTCATATTTTTATGAAATGAATTGTATATATTATAAAATGTCAAATTTTTATAAGTATTATTAAATGTCAATTTTTTTAAACGAATTGTATATATTATAATAAAGTTTTTTATTTATGAATTATTATTATGTCTTTAATTGTAAAATTTTTAAATGTCAAAATTTTATTAAATGAGTTTTATTTAATATTACTAAATGAGTATTATTGTGTCTTTAATTGTCAAACTTTTAAATGTCAAATTTTATTAAATAGTTATATTATAACGTTTTATTAAATGTCAACTTTTTTATTTATCAATTATTATTATGTGTTTAATTGTTTTTCACTTGTCATTTATTAACCATAACGCAATACGTATGTTATAAAATGTCAAATTTTTATGTCTTTAATTGTTTTTCACTTGTCGTTTATTAACCATAACGCAACAAGAAACGTAACTCAAAATGTAATTAACCATCGTTTTATATTAATACACAAAACATGTCACTTTCACACAAAATGTAACCACTAAACCCTAAACCCTAAATCGCTAATTGTTACATATTCTTGAGTCCTTGCAAAGGAAAACGATGCGTGTAGCATACACAATTTAAAGACAGGCCGGCTGTCTTCAAATTGTGTACCGAAACCTACCTTCCAACGGGGTTTCTGCTTCACATCTACCACATTTCAATTGCACAAGGGATCGGGAAGTTGGAGTAGTGGAGTCAGGATGTTCAAAACAATTGTCAAAGCTCAACCACTGCTACCTCAACAGTTGTTGACCAAAGTAGCCCTTTAATCCCTGCTTCCACATCATCAAACACTGTTGATAAAAGTCCTCAAACAGTGGATAAAAGTCAACATGTTTCCACACCAATTCCACCTATTCCTCCACCTCCATTTCAAGACACTATTGGATCATCAAAGTCACCAACAGTTGTTGGCTCAGATGATTCACATATGCAGCCCTCACTGTTGGATGGTCGTGTGACCCTAACGAGTCAATCAGAAGAGTTTAGCTTCTATTTCAGAGGCGGAATCAATGAAATAGACGTGAAAACAGCTAGATTCCTCTTAATTATCTTCTTTTATTGATTTCAAAGCTTTTTACAGGTCGTTTGACAAATTGGCAGCACCTCGGCTCTGATTCTCAAATGTTACCACTTCTTCAAACGAAATCACACATCACCTATTTATACTAGAGGTGATTCCGCTTGAAACTGTCACATCCCATTTCAAGCGGAATTAATTCCGCTTGAACTGATCTGTGTCACTTTCAAGCGAAATTACACATTAACACATAAACAAACACTAATTTCAACCCTGTTGTGTGCTCGTTTATCCTATCTAGACATAAGACTCGATTAAGACGAAGTTAACAGACACTAGTGCACCAACAGACTCCCCCTTGATTGTTGACGAAGTCTTCGGCGTCGAGTCTTTAGTCTTTGTCTCTTTCCAATTTGTCTAACAATCATTGCTTCCTTCAAATCTTCTTTTCTTCAATCAACAACAAGCATAAATCATAGAAACTGAATCTTTAATAACGTTCAAGCTCCCTCTTGAATGTAGATCCAGGAACTGTATCTGTCTTTTAAGTCTTCAGACTCCCCCTATAAATTAGCTGGGAATTTGCTTAGCTGCTTTCATAAATTCATACCTGTTACCTGCACAATCTCTACCTAAATATAAGATATATGACTATAACAGTTTCAATCCAAACATACCATTCATCTTCAATTTGATGATCTTGTCAGAATTAGAAATTCACTTAAATATTCAGGTCCAAATTAATGACCCTGATTACTTAGTTTGTCTACCAAGTCCAACTTAATGACCTTGGTTAACCTGAGAAAAATCACACTGACATTTGTTCAACTTTTTCAAACAATTCCTGAAAAATTTACAAATTTCAACTTAATGAACTTGTTTATACTTTTCAATTTCTTCAAGTTTAGCATGATTAGCTCCAAACTCATCCTCCAGCCCAGAAACTTCCTGCATCTACTTCAATTCGAATCTGAATATCAGCTTTCCACTTTGGTTTGTCGGAAAATAAAGTAGAAATGTAAAATCTTTTTAGATTTTTAATAAAGTTTCTAAACTAGAAATGAATAACAGAAATAAAATGCAGTAAATGTAAACTATTTACAAACATATTTTTGGTGAGCGTGTTAGGGAATCATATCAGCTGTTCGACAAGTCACAAGTACCGTTAAGCTTTAATTTCATACTCAGAATTAAACAATTCACTTAGATTGTCGATATACTGATCCACTTAAATTCTCACACAAATTTCAATCTGTCCAGGATACGGATTTAGTATTTTAAGACTTAAACTTATTCATGTGTCCCACCTCTTGAATATACTCCCGTATCCAGATCCCAATATTCAGTCTTACAGGTGAGTATACCACATGATATCTGTAAGGGGTTAAATTGCGAAACCGTGAGAGCTCAGGTCAGAACTTTTGTTCAGCAGAGAGATGACGGTTCGACTTTAGGTGGGTCCCCTTTAGAGGATCTTTTTTACAACAGCAGATGATTTACATATTTTTTCAATGTTTCATCATTTTTATGCTGAGGGGGGTGTTGTATTTCAAGCAAGCGGTAAAGTATTCTCCGGGGACTAGGCCATTGCTTCCGCAAAATCAGATGTCCCGGGATAATACCCCAGATATCAATGAGTATAAAGACCTAGTATCTCAGAAAGAGGGATCTTTCAAACAAGATTTCAGGGGTTACCTATATATCCAAGTAGTGTTCCCCACGAAATAAGCAAGTAAAGATTTAGGTTTATATCCCGAACAAACCTACTAAATGTGAAAAAACCTATCGGCACATCATCAGCGAGACTGTTTAACTCTTTTTAAACTTTACATATCTTTAGCATACCATAACTGTCAAGCCGATGTACTATCATTTTCCCTTTTTACACAAGCTCTTTTCTGGATCTTCTATTTTTTTGGATTTTGAAAATATCTCATGTTTTTGGATTTTTGAAATTTTTTACTGTTTTTGTATTTTCTGAAAATATTACCCTATACTCTCCCCCTAAATACCAAAACAGGTAAAAAATCGACAAACCATTGCAGATTGTTTCTCAACATCATCTACAATGTCTCCTTCATCAACGCCAAGACTCTCCTCCAACACCGATAAAAGCTTCATACCGTTCAATTTTAGCAAATATTGAAAACGAATTTTATCAAATGCTTTGGTATGTAAATCAGTTTTTTGTTCGTCAGTGCGGATTTTCTCAAATCGTATCAACTTCTTCTCGAAACAATCGCGAATGAAGTGATGACGAATTTCAATGTGTTTGGTTTTAGCGTGATGTAACACCCCGAAAACGGCTTTGGTAATCAAACCACGTTAATAGTAAAGACGGGTAAAATACCTTTAGTGGTAAAAATTTACCCGGTAAATATTAGGATTTAAATAATTAATCCTAATAATAAATAAAAAGTGAATAAAAGCTTTTAAGAAATAAAAGCTTAGAAGGCCCGAGTTAACGGGACCTAAAATAAACTTAGTCATAAATATTCCCGAACCCGCTAAGTTAACTAGGAATATTTAACCTAGTTAATAAGTGGGAAAATTGTTAAAAGAAATAAGTAGGTTGTGGCCTACTTAATAACGAACCAAACACGAGGGGTTAAAGCGGGATAACTAGAAAAGTTATTTAATAAAAACAAACACAAACACACACACACAGTGTGTGTTCTGGATCGAGCTCAGGGGCGACCAAGAAGGGTCAAACCCTAATCAACACAATTTCATCAAATTGAAGGGGCAAATCAAGTCCAAATCAAAATCCGAGCATGAATTAGTGATCTCCATTGAAAAAGGAGTCATGAGGTATGTAAATTTCTTGAGAAATCTCTAGTTGAAATTCTGAGCAAACCTAGAGAACTCGAATCTGAACTTGCATGTTTGTTGTTTGGATGAAATTAGTGATGAAACTATGTCTAGGAGTAAACCCTAGTCATGTACTTGTTGAATTGATGTTCATGGTTGTGAATCCATGATCATACCCTCATGTGTAAAGTGGGTTTTGATTATGTAGTAAAGATGATGACGTACACATGTTTAAAAACATCATAGTTGCTAGTAGGAACAAGATACTTGAACAATTTGCAAGTTTGAGTAATTGATCATAAGTGATAGTGGTGATTTTGATGTTAATCTTGGTAAAAATAACTAGTTAGGAACTAGTTACTAAATATGTAAAATCATGCACATTAGGTGTTTGTTAAAATGCCTAAATGAGAACTAAGTGTTGATAATGTGCCTAATTGAGTCTTGTGAACTTGATAGTGCAATCATATGTGTTAATTGGTGATTTTACTTTTAAATAGTCAAACCGACCATTAATAAGATCGAATGGTAATTGTGATAGAAAATATGTAAGATGGAATAGTCATAATTAATGATGACTAATATAACCGTCTTACGAATTATGATGATAGTTTGACGCTTGACAAGCTAGGTGGAGGCTTGGAAAGGAAGCGGGTCAAACGAAGCAAGAATGGCGGAAAAGCATAATTCGGATGCAAGGTAAGTATAGCTTACACTAGTCTTAAATTGTGGAATGTTTTCTTATCATATAAATTATGAATGAGATATCTAAACATTGAAATATGATGTTCCGTCGTGTAGTCGAACGGAACAAGAAAAATCAAAGATGATAGAAACCATAATAATTGTTAAAAAGAAGTAAATCGATAAATTGGTCATATTATGTCGAAAGAAATACACGGTTTATATTTAAAATTTCCGTACGGTGTTAAACGGGAAGAGTCATGTAGAGGAGATGATAATAAATATCATTTCGCAAAGATAAATGGTCAATTCGGCCGAACGGGTCAAAAGGTGTAGACAACACCTTTTGACTATATAGACTAATGATTCTTTTGTCGAGTCATATACTTACAGGAATAGATATCCAATGGATATTCGCATCGTTCTTAATTAGCGAATATAAAGCAAGGTATTAAAATCGGGTCTATTTGTTGATCCGAGCCAGGTACGCTTATTTATGATGTATGTAAAAGTGCTAATTTGGTCGAATAATTGGTGATAGCCCTTCATTGTAAAAGAAGGACCAAAATCGACCAAAACGCCCTTGTAGGCTAAATTGAACAAACAACTCTTAGAATTTGTTTGGAAAGGAGTCTTATGATTAAACAAAAGTTTAGAACGAGTACGGGTAGTGAAAGATGTAATTCTTGGGCCAAAAGACTCCATATGAGTCTTTGCCGTAAAATGATATTTCAAGAGGTATAAATTCGGAACACATAGATATCTACTTTAAATCCAACACACATTTAGTTGTGATGGAAGAGTACTAGATAAGAAATATAGGTTACAACGCTAGATTAGAATGAAAGCGAAATTGAGCTTAAAAGTGCTTAAAATATCCTTAACGGGTCAAAATAAGCATACTAGTGAAAACGGGTTTAATTTGTGTAATAAACCTATGATTAGAACCTAATATGGTATATCATAATTATTTGATGAAGTGTATGAAATATAGGAATCAAATAAATACGTTTGTTTGATAAATTGCATAACCGGGTCAAAATTTGGTATAAAGGGTAATAAACCGAAGACTTAGAAGTCTTAAATTTTGTTAAGCCGAATGTCGGATTTTAACTCCAAATGACGGAGAATCAAATTACAAACACGTAGGAAGAAACGGTAGGCCAAACGGACAAGCGGTTTGAAAGATACGGAAGATTTCGTGTCAAATTACGGCAAAAATGGAAACTGGATGCAGGGTCCACCGTAAATTACGGTGCCACTGTAATTTACGGTGGAGATGAAAAGCCTTACGGTGGCCCCCTACTGGTTTACGGGAGGGGCATGTAAAACCAGTGGCCACCGTAAATTACGGTGCCACCGTAATTTACGGTGGAGGTCAGGTTGAAATTTTTGTTTTTGTTATCAATTGTTTCTCGGACTCGTTTAGACACGTTTTAAGTCCTGTATGACTAAAGCATTTCATGTTTATGAAATCTAGGTACACCTTGGATGCCGGAAGACGATCAAGCTCAACGAAGAACCGAACACGATATAGATACACACTTCCGCACTTTGCCATGTTGTAAATCACCTTGGGTCAAAATCACTAAAACATTAGTTTTGACTTTGATACATAAGGATTAAACATATGATCACGTGACGTAGAATAACTCATGATTTGTAAAAGTTTTAATAAACCCGTATTATTATAGCATGTGTAGTCTTAACTACACATCTAATCGTTGGTAATTACATACAAAATCGTTAATTAGTAACTAGGGTGTTACAAGTTGGTATCAGAGCACTGGTTTAAGAGATTCAAGTATGGTGGGGAGAACCACGCTTGGACTTAAACCTTACGCTCTTGATAAAGAATAGTGTTCGGTTCGAGGCTTGATCGCAAATCCGGTACGTACGTGTATGTTAACAGTTTAGCATGCTAAAGTGTTGTAACCAACACATAGTCACATATTTCGCTTATTAGGCCACGATTTCCGTTCTGGATCGTCCGTACCAATTCGCGGTACGATTGCGATCCGGGATCGCTCCGGATCGCGTTTCCAAGCAAAAAATTGGCGTTCCAATTTATCATTCAATCTTAACAGCGATAAAGAGAAAAGTAATAAGGATGAAGATGAATAGAAGTTCTGCATTAAAAAAGAGAGATGGAGATGAACCTGCGAGATAGAGATGGAGGAAGAAATCTGTATGGAGAGGAGAAGGAGATGTCATGCGATGGGAAGAAAATAAAGTGACGGCAGTTCTTTTTTAGGGTTTACCAATATTCATCATATTATTTATTTTATTTCTTTTTTAGCCAAATAACGTTTTAACCTTAATGTTACAGTTTTGTCCAAATTTGACCCTAAGTATTTTCTAATTTGTTAATTTTCTTCTTTTTTGAGTTTATTTACTGTACATATAGCTTGATTAGTTTTACATCGAGTATATTAAAGAGTTTTTGTGCTTCTTTATGTTGTACATCATACCACATTGTATGGTACATCGTACCAGAGCGACCTGAAATGAGTCTACCCCCTATCGTACCGAATTTTACGGACCTAGCGAATTGCGATCCCGTTCTACGTTTCCGTACCGGAGCGTACCGCGAACTATGTGACTATAAACCAACACATAGGGCTATCGTGTGATACACGTTACCCCAATTAAAATGATTGATATAGGTGACGAAAATACGCCCGTTGACGCGTATAGTAGAAAAAGCCTTGTATTATAATACGGGCGATTATTGAAGTTGACGTTACTAACTTTTGTGAATGCTTTAATTGAAGGACACTCGTGTTTGAAGACGACGAGAGTCAAATGAATTGTGGATATGATGATGGAACGGTCCGAAGTATGACAAGAGGAGCATGCTCACCGAGGACTAAATCGCGTAACGACCGCGAACAAGGTTAATGGCAAGGAACGCCCGTCAGGGCAAACATTACAAGGTGCACATTTTAAATAATCGCACAATTAGCAATATGCAACAAACACGTAGAGAATGATCGTTGCATGGGTAAATTAGAAACTTGGAAAGCCTGAACAGAAATACATATCCAGGATATAATTTCCAAGAAAACTGAATAGAGGCGTTACTTACATAGGGCGTGATGTGAAAACTATAAAAAGGTCGTGTACGTCATGTGTTAAATTGCTTACTCTGGCCAAGTAAGTAGTGGCATATGATACCACGAGTTTCTTATAGCGGACACATTTACATCCGATGTAGTAAGGGCGGAGTAAATGGGACTAATTAAAAAGTACCCAAATGAATCAGATAAGCAAAATATTTGATAATAATGTAAACGCACAACCGAGTGACTGAAGCGTATTACATCAGGATAATGAGCCCGAGCGAAGGGACAAAGAAGCATGTATGTAAAATGATTTAGACAAGTATTGGGAGGGAGTGTACTTACACTCGAACCCATAAAACGCAAGCAAGTAAAATGATTTAGACAAGTATTGGGAGGGAGTGTACTTACACTCGAACCCATAAAACGCAAGCAAGTAAAATGATTTAGACAAGTATTGGGAGGGAGTGTACTTACACTCGAACCCATAAAACGCAAGCAAGTAAAATGATTTAGACAAGTATTGGGAGGGAGTGTACTTACACTCGAACCCATAAAACGCAAGCAAGTAAAATGATTTAGACAAGCAATGGGAGGGAGTGTGCTTACACTCGAACCCAGAAAACGCAAACATGAAAAATGATTTAGACAAGCAATGGGAGGGAGTGTACTTGCACTCGAACCCGGAAAATGCAAATATGTCCCTTAACGGGTCATTTTTGTAAAACGTCGAACTTAAAGACAAAGTCAGAATATAAAAATGAAGCGAAGTCTTAATGCATACTGGGAGGATTGCAATAATAACGACTTTGGTAAAACACCCGGTTGATGGGTAAGAATTAAACACATGCGTAAACCGAGAAACGAGAACATGAATATTAAGTCAAAAGACTCGGATTATGAGTTATGACTAAAAGACCATAAAAATTTCGTAAACAGAAATTCTGATAATTATATTCAACTATTTTGAGATTGAACGGGTTGAATAAAGTATAATGCTTGAAGGCGTAAGTAAGCGCAAGCAGGATAACGGTAAGCTTGAGACAAATGAATTTCAAACGTAAAAAGAGTGTTTTGACACCAAATATATATTTTAATAAGACACGAGTAAAAAGAGTGATCTACGGGATCAACATAACCTTTAGGGTTATAAACAAATGAGAGATATACAGACTAAAATGACCCACGGGTCATGATTAGAAAGAAGTTACCTTAAAGAGGTGAATGTCTAATAAAAAATAGCCCATAAGGCTAAGTGATAAAACCTACGGGTTAGATGGAATAAAGCGAGGAAATCAGTTAAGAATCCCCGCATAAAAAAAAAACTAAGACTGTAAAGGATTAAATTACGGACTGTCAATATCCCAGTATGGATGATTGACACAAGTTAAAGAAAAGATCCTAAAACTAAAACTTCGGTTTTAGTAAGAAATAATGTTTTTACAAACATAAATTCTGATAGGAATTTAAATAGTAAGCATGAAAGATACAAGTCTTGACACTGATAGGCGCAAGATGATATATTCGAAAAGTGATATTCTCAAAAATGAAAGGTTGATATAAATTAAACATGATGTAACACAATCACGGTCAAGAAATGTAATGTGAAGTAGAATCACAATATAACCAAGCAAGCGGTAAAAAGGAACTGGACAAATAAGTCTAGTTAATGAAACCGGTTAAAGTCAGCAATTTAAGTTAAGAAATTTGGTTCGCTTGTAAACGGTAAATTCGGTATAACTAAACCGAATAAGTAAATTTGAAAATAAAAGGAATTGTTGCTAGAAGTGAAAGATTTCACTAGAAACCTTTAAACGGGTCAAAGTAATGGATTCATAAAGAATTCGATAGTATATGAAAGCGAGGAATATCGCTAAGTTAATTAAACTAGTGGAAATAACGAGATTACGTTATTTCCAGTCGCATTATGTCATGTAAGATACGTAGATGATTAATAACCAAAAGAATATTACCATACTTTTCTGGTAATACTAACAATCGGTTAAGATATGAGAAATGCTTAATTGATTATCGAGAGCAAATACATGGAGTTGAACTCGATAAATTAAGTAAGAAAAGGTTTCGAGGACGAAACCTCTTTAAGGGGGGTAGACTTGTAACACCCCGAAAACGGCTTTGGTAATCAAACCACGTTAATAGTAAAGACGGGTAAAATACCTTTAGTGGTAAAAATTTACCCGGTAAATATTAGGATTTAAATAATTAATCCTAATAATAAATAAAAAGTGAATAAAAGCTTTTAAGAAATAAAAGCTTAGAAGGCCCGAGTTAACGGGACCTAAAATAAACTTAGTCATAAATATTCCCGAACCCGCTAAGTTAACTAGGAATATTTAACCTAGTTAATAAGTGGGAAAATTGTTAAAAGAAATAAGTAGGTTGTGGCCTACTTAATAACGAACCAAACACGAGGGGTTCAAGCGGGATAACTAGAAAAGTTATTTAATAAAAACAAACACAAACACACACACACAGTGTGTGTTCTGGATCGAGCTCAGCGGCGACCAAGAAGGGTCAAACCCTAATCAACACAATTTCATCAAATTGAAGGGGCAAATCAAGTCCAAATCAAAATCCGAGCATGAATTAGTGATCTCCATTGAAAAAGGAGTCATGAGGTATGTAAATTTCTTGAGAAATCTCTAGTTGAAATTCTGAGCAAACCTAGAGAACTCGAATCTGAACTTGCATGTTTGTTGTTTGGATGAAATTAGTGATGAAACTATGTCTAGGAGTAAACCCTAGTCATGTACTTGTTGAATTGATGTTCATGGTTGTGAATCCATGATCATACCCTCATGTGTCAAGTGGGTTTTGATTATGTAGTAAAGATGATGACGTACACATGTTTAAAAACATCATAGTTGCTAGTAGGAACAAGATACTTGAACAATTTGCAAGTTTGAGTAATTGATCATAAGTGACAGTGGTGATTTTGATGTTAATCTTGGTAAAAATAACTAGTTAGGAACTAGTTAGTAAATATGTAAAATCATGCACATTAGGTGTTTGTTAAAATGCCTAAATGAGAACTAAGTGTTGATAATGTGCCTAATTGAGTCTTGTGAACTTGATAGTGCAATCATAAGTGTTAATTGGTGATTTGACTTTTAAATAGTCAAACCGACCATTAATAAGATCGAATGGTAATTGTGATAGAAAATATGTAAGATGGAATAGTCATAATTAATGATGACTAATATAACCGTCTTACGAATTATGATGATAGTTTGACGCTTGACAAGCTAGGTGGAGGCTTGGAAAGGAAGCGGGTCAAACGAAGTAAGAATGGCGGAAAAGCATAATTCGGATGCAAGGTAAGTATAGCTTACACTAGTCTTAAATTGTGGAATGTTTTCTTATCATATAAATTATGAATGAGATATCTAAACATTGAAATATGATGTTCCGTCGTGTAGTCGAACGGAACAAGAAAAATCAAAGATGATAGAAACCATAATAATGGTTAAAACGAAGTAAATCGATAAATTGGTCATATTATGTCGAAAGAAATACACGGTTTATATTTAAAATTTTCGTACGGTGTTAAACGGGAAGAGTCATGTAGAGGAGATGATAATAAATATCATTTCGCAAAGATAAATGGTCAATTCGGCCGAACGGGTCAAAAGGTGTAGACAACACCTTTTGACTATATAGACTAATGATTCTTTTGTCGAGTCATATACTTACAGGAATAGATATCCAATGGATATTCGCATCGTTCTTAATTAGCGAATATAAAGCAAGGTATTAAAATCGGGTCTATTTGTTGATCCGAGCCAGGTACGCTTATTTATGATGTATGTAAAAGTGCTAATTTGGTCGAATAATTGGTGATAGCCCTTCATTGTAAAAGAAGGACCAAAATCGACCAAAACGCCCTTGTAGGCTAAATTGAACAAACAACTCTTAGTGGTTGTTTGGAAAGGAGTCTTATGATTAAACAAAAGTTTAGAACGAGTACGGGTAGTGAAAGATGTAATTCTTGGGCCAAAAGACTCCATATGAGTCTTTGTCGTAAAATGATATTTCTAGAGGTATAAATTCGGAACACATAGATATCTACTTTAAATCCAACACACATTTAGTTGTGATGGAAGAGTACTAGATAAGAGATATAGGTTACAACGCTAGATTAGAATGAAAGCGAAATTGAGCTTAAAAGTGCTTAAAATATCCTTAACGGGTCAAAATAAGCATACTAGTGAAAACGGGTTTAATTTGTGTAATAAACCTATGATTAGAACCTAATATGGTATATCATAATTATTTGATGAAGTGTATGAAATATAGGAATCAAATAAATACGTTTGTTTGATAAAATGCATAACCGGGTCAAAATTTGGTATAAAGGGTAATAAACCGAAGACTTAGAAGTCTTAAATTTTGTTAAGCCGAATGTCGGATTTTAACTCCAAATGACGGAGAATCAAATTACAAACACGTAGGAAGAAACGGTAGGCCAAACGGACAAGCGGTTTGAAAGATACGGAAGATTTCGTGTCAAATTACGGCAAAAATGGAAAACTGGATGCAGGGTCCACCGTAAATTACGGTGCCACCGTAATTTACGGTGGAGATGAAAAGCCTTACGGTGGCCCCCTACTGGTTTACGGTAGGGGCATGTAAAACCAGTGGCCACCGTAAATTACGGTGCCACCGTAATTTACGGTGGAGGTCAGGTTGAAATTTTTGTTTTTGTTATCAATTGTTTCTCGGACTCGTTTAGACACGTTTTAAGTCCTGTATGACTAAAGCAATTCATGTTTATGAAATGTAGGTACACCTTGGATGCCGGAAGACGATCAAGCTCAACGAAGAACCGAACACGGTATAGATACACGCTTCCGCACTTTGCCATGTTGTAAATCACCTAGGGTCAAAATCATTAAAACATTAGTTTTGACTTTAATACATAAGGATTAAACATATGATCACGTGATGTAGAATAACTCATGATTTGTAAAAGTTTTAATAAACCCGTATTATTATAGCATGTGTAGTCTTAACTACACATCTAATCGTTGGTAATTACATACAAAATCGTTAATTAGTAACTAGGGTGTTACACGTGGTGTACTGGATTCTTAGTAATATTTATCGCTGCCTCATTATCAACAAAGATAGGGGTGTTAAGAAATTTCAAACCGTAGTCGCGCATCTGTTGCTGGATCCACAAGATCTAAGAACAGCAACTGCTCGCAGATACATATTCAGCTTCCAATGTGGATAAAGCTACAGCGATCTGCTTCTTGCATTGCCAGGTGACCAATTGTGGTCTGAAAAACTGACATCCCACAGTTGTTGATTTAGCATTCACTTTGTAGCATCCGAAATCGGAATCGGAATACCCTTTGAGCATAAAATCGCATTCTCTTGGATACCACAACCCCAATGATGGAGTTCCTTTCAGGTAGCGTAATATCCTTTTCACAATTACCATATGCGAAGCTCTAGGATTAGACTGAAACCGCGCTGCGAGGCAGGTTGGGTACATGATATCGGGTCTTGAAGCTGTCAAATACATTAACGAACCGATCATAGAATGATACAACGTTTCATCTACCTTCTCTCCGGTGAGATCAGGGTTTATCCAATTGATTCATCGCTAATGGGGTGGAAGCTGGAGTAGAACCTGACATCCCGAATTTCTCCAAGATATCATGAACGTACTTCGTTTGATGTATGAAAATTCCTTTGGGTAGTTGATCAACCTGCAGTCCCAAAAAGAATTTCATCTCACCCATCGATGACATTTCAAATTTCTGCATCATAACTTTTTCGAAATCTTTGCACAGACTTTCATTTGTTGACCCAAATATGATGTCGTCCACGTATATCTGAACTATCAGAAGATGTCCATCGACTTCTTTGGTGAAGAGAGTGGCATCCACTTTTCCACGGATGAAGCTGTTGGCTAGCAGGTGTTGAGACAATGTCTCGTACCAAGCTCTCGGGGCCTGGTGTAAACCATACAGCGCTTTATCCAACAAATAGACCTTGTCTTTGTGGATTGGATTTGTGAAGCCCGGTGGCTGACCGACATATACCTCCTCTTTTACCTTTCCGTAGAGAAACGCCGATTTAACATCTAGCTGATAAACTTTAAAGTTTTTCCAAGATGCAAATGCTAGGAAGATTCTGACCTCTTCTAGTCTAGCAACCGGAGCATACACTTCTGTGAAATCTATACCCTCCTGCTGACTAAAGCCCTGGACTACGAGTCGAGCTTTGTTACGAACAACAACTCCTCTATCGTCTCTCTTACACTTGAACACCCACTTGGTGTTTATCTTCCTTTGACCATCAGGCAAGTCTACTAACTTCCACACACCTAACTTCTCAAACTGACTCAACTCTTCTTGCATGGCATTGACTCAAGAATCTTCAGTTAGCGCCTCTTTGTAAGTTCGCGGTTCGATCTGCGAAATAAAACAACTTAGTGAAAACTCAGTTTGTAAAGGAGCAACTGTAGAATAAAAACATGTAAGGCCTTGGTCAATTTGACGTCTAGTGCGAACGCCTGATTGTAATTCTCCAATGATCAAATCTTCTGGATGGTACGAAAGAGTTCTCGGCATCACCTCGCCTGGAACATCTACCTCACCTTCCAAATTTGTGACATTCTGATTTTCACCTTGTTCACTGACTAGAATTGTTTGTCTTTAAAGTGCTGTGTACATACGATCACAAATCTGGGAGATACACAGAAGATTGTTTTCAAGCTCGGCGATGTAGTTTACTCTTTCAAACGTGACGATTCCATTTGACAAAGTTCCTTCACCAACTATTCGACCACCCTGATTACCTGCGAATCCCACGTAACCTCCATTAAACCCTCTAACATCATACAGTAGGGCTTTCTTCCCTGTCATGTGCCGAGAAGCTCCACTATCCATAATCCATCGTGAAACAGATCTTGGAAGCTCCTGCACATTTCAAAAACATTTAGTGAGATTTTGATGCCACCCAAGCCTCTTTTGACTCGGGTAACTTAACATTAAGTTGAGTTCTTGCAATGTAAAGTGGCGGAAAATTTTTGTCATTCATCTTCAAGCTAACTTCAGATCCAACCTCAACCTTTTTGTATAAGAAAAACTCATCTTTCTTAGGTTGACCGGTTGGTTGATCTTTATTTTGAACATTCTTCTTCTCAGGTGGAGTAGAAAATTGTTTCTCCAATTGTTCATAATAATCCAAAGGAACATCCATCTTTACCGGAGTGGTAGAAGGCGATTGTTTTTCTGACTCTGAAACCTTTGGTTTTGGAGAACTTTTTGGCTTCCATGTTTGTTGAGATGAAGCAACATGTTTGTAAAAATTGTTATTTTTAGTTTCCAACTTCTTAACAGGTTCAGTTTTGACTTTGATGTTTTCATTTTTCAAAACTTTTTCTCAACAACCATTGGAGCCTTGCCCTTAGCATCAGCTTTCTTTTTCTGACTCTCAGCAACTTCAGACTTAGGCTTTAAGTTGGTGCACTTTCGTGCAATATGTCCAACTTTCTTGCACTTAAAGCATGTACGAGTATCAACTACTCGACTTGTGCCTTCGGTCTGAGGCTGTGAGGCCTTCTCCCCAAAGAACTCTTTGTTTGATTTTGAAAAAATCTCAGATTCTTGCTCGGAATTAGAACTCAAGCTTTTTACAAACACCTTTTTCTTAGTAAACTTCTTGTTTTGAAAATTCTTTCTCTGATATTTCTTACTACCCTGATAACCACCTGACCATCTGTTTTGATTGTTGTTATAAAAACGCGGCGGTACAACAGGCTTTTTGTAGTAAGCTTTATCTTTTTCAAAGTTTAGTTGTCTTTTTGCATTTCTCAAACCTTCTATTTCAGACACATCAATCTCAATCAACCTGAACACATTTCTTAGTTTCCCTACATTCACATTCTCCAAAGGAAAACCAAGATCCGAATACAACTTATCCGATCCTGCCATCTTGTACATCACAAGATGTGGTTCTTCATGTAAGTTGTTTTTGGACGTTGATTTTGGAATATATTTGTCCAGAAAGCATTCATCATCCTCAGGAGTGTCACTATCAGATTTCAAAACACTTTCAACCACACTTTTAACAACTTCAGATTGAACACTTCCTTCATCGGATGATGAAGATGATGTAGTGAATGTAACATCAATTGTGTCTGGAAGCTTCATTTCATTTTCATCTTCATCATTAACCAACCCTGAATTTTTCTTTGAATAATTGTTTAGAACAGGTGGTGGAACCTGATGATACCCCACCCCGGTTCCATCTGCATATACATCTTCGCCTGCTTTGTTCTTTCCAATCGGTTTAGGAACAATATGCTGAAGAACAAAACTTGTGGAGCTGTAACTGTTCAATTTCAACTGGATGCGTTCATTTTCAATTTTAGCTTCTTGAAACTGAAGCTTCAACTTAGCAATTTCATCCAGTTGTTGGTTGATTAACTTTTCTTTTACCCTAAGAACTCCTTTTAATTGCACATTTTCTGTACATGTCTTACCATTTCTTTCATCAGAATCTTTCACCGTTCGTTTTAGCTTCTCAAAATTTTCTGAAAGTTGACGATTTTCATGAATCAACTTTTCATTTTCTTTCCTAACTCTTTCTACTTCAATTTTTTCATTTTTTTATTTTGTCAGTTAGTTCTTTTATGCGATCATTTGAAGCTTTTAACATTTTATCACGGTTTAAGATCTGATCCTCAACATCTCTAACTCTTTTTGTCAGATCCTCAATCTTTTTACCACTGTGGTAAGTGATAGTACTACAAACCTTGCAGTTTTTCATGCAATTTTTGCAGTCGCTCTCGGTTTTAGCTTTCTTACCTGACTCATCGATAGTATCATTCTGACTGACCTTGTTTTTGGACTCAGTGCCAGAACCAGAAACTACCTCTAGTTCTTTCGCAGCGAACACTTTATCAGCTATCTTCTTCAAATTCTCAGCGGTAAACTCTTGTGTCATATCAATAATCCCATTATCAATTTTCTTTGGCTGCTGCTCTTTCTCCTTTTCCTTTTCTTTTTCTTCAGCTTTTACTTCAGCTTCTCCTCCTCCCCACCATTCTCTCTGTTTGGCTTCTTCTTCTTCAGCAATTTGTTTGATGAGAACTTCAATGTCAATGGTTTTTGAATCAATAGCTATGTTACCATCGGGATCTAGGTAACATTCTCTATCAGCATCCCATCTTTTTGCTCTCTTTGCTTCGTTGTAAATCTTAGACATTCTAATCATCCTGTCAAAAAGCTTTCATTTTTCTGTAATTATATTTCTCTTGTTCATTCCTGCTATCTTTGAAAGGAAATTCTTTTATTACAGCAAATGCATAGCCCACTGCATCCTCTTCTGGTAACACATCACTCCAATCGTATCCCTCATCATCGTGAATAACAGCAAGAGCTCTTGATTTTTCTTTGGCGGTATCTTCAAGTTGCTTCATTCTGGGAGGTTCAGATTTGTTTTGATGGTAGATAGCTCTCTTGTAATAATCCTCTCTAAACGGATTTGCAGTATCATCACCAGGTGCGTTTCGACATTCGAGTTTAAAATGTCCCTTTTGTTTGCATCTGAAGCACGTGACCTTTGATTTATCAAAACCAAGTTTGATGGAAGGTCCGCCAATTGAATGTTTGCCAGTAATCTCCATGAACCTTTGAGCTCGTTTGGCCGCACAAGCCATACACCACCTGATGTCGATCAACTCCATCTCTTCTGGGTCGATCTGGTCATAATCCTCCTTGGTGAGATTTGTATTTCCAATCTTACCCGCAACCAGGCTCTCGTACAACTCTAGAACAGACGCTAAAAACACCATCTGTTGTTTTGCTGATTCCTCACTAAAATTTTGTGCATTCTTCAGATCTACAGCAATATTACACTGGAATAGATTCTTTGGAACAGGTTGGCTTGGAGTTGTTGATGAAGAACCACTATGAAAACCACTGCTCGGACTCTCTTGATTAGTTTTGTAAGAAGTTTCAGCTGAGAAAGTTGTTTTAGGAGACACATTCTTCGGTATCCCGTCTCCTCTGTAATACAACCCAACATTTTGTGGATATGAAGAATTATTGACTTTGAATGATTTCTTGATCTCCAGCTCATGACTCTCCAGTCTTTCAATCAATAAATCAACCGTCAGTTTTTCTGACTCGATTGTATTCTTCAGCATCAAAGCAAAGTATTGCCAGTCTTTGTCATCCGGCAATGAGTCAAACAGCTTATCAACCAGTTCTTCACGAGAATAAATGATTCCATGTCTTGCCAGCTCCATCCAAATCTCTCAATCATCTTAGAAACAGACTCATTAAGATCAAACTCTTTTCTTAACAATTTCTATTTGTTTTTGACTATTTCTGCACTGCCCACACATTTAATTCTCAATTTCTCCCATAGATCTGTTGAATTTGTGTACTCAATTAGTGCTATTATATCGTCTCTCACAGACTGATGAATCAGTGCAATGCACTTTTGTTCAGCCACATATCTATCTATCTCCTCATTTTCTGTCAAATTTTCAAAATCTGATCTTCCCATAACAAAACCATTCTTCAACATCCTCCAACTGGGATATGCAAATTCTTTGAGCCATTCTTCAAACTTTTTCGACCATTTATTGTAATCTTCAATCGCCATCAACTTGGGAGGTTTGTTGTACATCCCATAAGAACTCTCAACACTTAATGCATCAGAAAGAGTCTTTCTCGCATTCGGAGCTTTCTCATTTGTGTTGTTTGATGTGTCAGTTGAAATATCATATCCACCGTTTCCAGCAAAAGCAAAAACATCACAGAACGGATTCATGAACTCATCCATCTTCAAGTACCTGAAATGATCAACAAAACACTTAGAAATTTTTTGATTTTGAAAAAGACAGTTTCAAACGGAATTATCTCAAACGAAATCAGCTTTTCAAGCGGAATACTGTTTCAAACGGAATTAGCTTTCAAGCGGAATAGCACTCAAACGGAATCAAGTTTGAAGCGGAATAGCTAATTTCGTTTGAAACCAGTGGCAGTTTCAAGCGGAATCAGTCACTTTGAAGCGAAATCACTTATTTCGCTTGAACTTTCAAACGGAATCTGATTTCAAGCGGAATCAGACAATAACTTTCAAACGGAATAGGTGATTTCGTTTGAAATCAACTGCAGTTTCAAGCGGAATTAGCCAAAATAGCTAATTTCGTTTGAAATTACACATGCAAGTTCAAGCGGAATTAAGATGATGCCAGCAAATCGGCCACCATTTTGTCAAAATTACCCGGATTTTGAGCGAATTTTGGTCCAATTCTTTCAAGGGTTCTTTAAAACAGTGTTTTACGTGACATATGTGAAATTTAGGCCATTTTGTCCGTTAAATTTTGATCAATTCAGAAAAGAAGGTGTAGAAGTGATGAAAACAAGCTGAATTGGTATAAACTCTTCGTCCTGAGCTCTGATACCACTTGTTGGATCGTCGTGTGACCCTAACGAGTCAATCAGAAGAGTTTGGCATCTATTTCAGAGGCGGAATCAATGAAATAGACGTGAAAACAGCTAGATTCCTCTTAATTATATTCTTTTATTGATTTCAAAGCTTTTTACAGGTCGTTTGACAAATTGGCAGCACCTCGGCTCTGAATCTCAAATGTTACCACTTCTTCAAACGAAATCACACATCACCTATTTATACTAGAGGTGATTCCGCTTGAAACTGTCACATCCCATTTCAAGCGGAATTAACAAGTTAATTCCGCTTGAACTGATCTGTGTCACTTTCAAGCGAAATTACACATTAACACATAAACAAACCCTAATTTCAACCCTGTTGTGTGCTCGTTTATCCTATCTAGACATAAGACTCGAATAAGACGAAGTTAACAGACACTAGTGCACCAACACTCACCATTAAATGCCATTGTTCCATACAAGAAGATCTAATCTTCTTGAAGTCTCATCCACCAGACCAAATCATTGGCAACATCAGTGAAGGGGTGGTCACAAGAAGTCAATCCCAAAACATCTGTCTTTTTGCTGGTTTTCTATCACTCCATCAACCTGTCAAGTACCAGGAGGCACTAAAAGACAACAGTTGGGTAGAAACCACGCAAGAGGAGCTCCAACAGTTTAAAAGACAACAAGTATGGGAGCTTGTACCACTGCCAGAGGGTGTGAGTCCTATTGGCACAAAGTGGGTCTTCAAAAATAAAACTGATGAAAGGGGCATTGTTGTCAAGAATAAAGCAAGGCTAGTGGTTCAAGGTTTCAGACAGGAAGAGAGCATTGACTATGATGAAACTTTTGCCCCTATAGCTAGATTAGAAGCTATCAGACTGTTCTTGGCCTTTCCTGTCAACCACAACATCAAGGTGTTTTAAATGGATATCAAATGTGCATTCCTTTATGGTAAGATTCAAGAAGAGGTATATGTTTGTCAACCTCGTGGCTTTGAGGATCCATTTTATCCAAATCATGTCTACAGCTAAATAAGGCTTTGTATGGCTTGAAACAAGCACCTAGAGCCTAGTATGAAACTCTTTCTACCTTTCTTCTTTCCATTAGTTTCACAAGAGGTAAAATTGATAAAAACATTGTTTCTAAAATGGAGAGGGAAAGATTTGATGATTGTCCAGATTTATGTGGATGACATCATTTTTGAAAGCACATGTCCTAAAATGTGTGAAGAGTTCAGACAACTCATGACAGCTAAGTTTGAGATGAGTGCAATGGGTGAACTATAGTGCTTTCTTGGTCTCCAAGTAAAGCAACTGCAAAATGATACTTTCATTCATCAAGGCAAATATGCCAAAGAACTTTTAACAAAATTTGAAATGAATGACTGTAAACCATGTAGTACACCTATAGCAACAACCAAGCTAGTCATGTCTGATAAAAAGGATGATTTGGTTGATCAAACTCTTTATAGAAGCATGATTGGGTCTTTATTGTACCTAACTGCATCTGGGCCAGACATCATGTTTGCAACATGTGTTTGTGCAAGATCCCAATCAGCCCCTAGAAAGTCAAACCTTATTGCTGTAAAAAGGATATTCAGATATCTCAAAGGTGCTCCCACACTTGGTATCTGGTATCCATCTAATGGAAATATCAAGCTTTCAGGTTTCTCAGATAGTGACTTTGCTGGATGCAATACAACAAGGAAGTCCACTTCAGGAGGGTGCCAATTCCTAGTTAATTGCTTAGTGTCTTGGCAAAGCAAAAAGCAAGCAGCTGTTTCAACATCCACTGCTGAGGCAGAGTATATTGCTGCTGCAAGGTGTACAGCCCAGCTGCTATGGCTTCAAAATCAACTGCTGGATTTTGGTATCACTGCTTTAAAGACACCTCTCATGTTGGACAGTCAGGCAGCAGAAAATATCATCAAAAATCCAGTTTCACATTCAACCACCAAGTACTTTGATATCAGACATCACTTTGTGAGGGATTGCTATAAAAAAGGTTTGATTTTTCTACACCATGTTCCAACTAAAGATCAACTAGCATATGTGCTAACAAAGGCTTTAGACACATCCACCTTTGAAAGCTTGATCTCTAGGATTGGCATGCTGAACATGGAATAACAGGCAAAATCCTGTTTTTCTATGAATAAAATCATTAAAATGTTTTCAGAAAATCAAAAAATTCATCCTTAAAAATAGCTAAAAATGATAATTTTCATTAATCCTTAAAAGTCTGCCATAACCACTATTTTGGTTCAAACATCTGTTCTTCTAAATATTGTTCACTGCTGAAAGTCAACCTCTGTTCTCTCATTTCCTTTGGTAATCACTGTTGTTATACCTCATTATTTTAATCCACTGATAGATAAAAATCAGCCACTGTTTCATTTTAATCGTTGTAAACCACTGATATTGCTCCATCAATGATTTCCTAAACAACTGTCATCCATTATTCATCAGAGGTTGGCATGTGGACAGTACGAAGCGGTCAGATCTTTTGTAACCGCTGCCATGTCAGCATTCACTTTTTCCACCTATAAAATCCTAATCAAAACCCCAAACAGGGTTTTCACTGTCGAATCGAATTCAAAATTCCTTTCTAAAGCAGTTATCATCAAATTCTATCAACTCACTCATCATCTTCATTCGTTCTTACCCACTTTCAAATCGCCATGGCTCTCCCATTCAAAACCCCACATAACTACCTATGTACCCTTGCAAAAACAAGTCAAAACACAGATTTTCACTCTGTAATTGATGCACTTTCGTCCTCAAAGTACAAAAATTTGTTAACTTGCAATGAAGCCATCTTCCTGGATACCCAACAAGAATTCTGAAAAAATGCTAAACTAGAAACTAAGGACAAAAAGCCCTTAGCCATTAATTCTTCAATAAAGGGAATTCCAGTTACCATCACACCTCAATCCATTTCAGAGGTATTTGAAATCAATGATCTTACAGGTAAAAGACCTTTCCAAAAAACAGAGTATCAAGCTAATTTCATTGAGAGAGGGTATGAAGAAGAAATGAAAAAGGACACTTTACAAAAAGGCAGTTTTCCACCTGCCATGAGGTTTTTATTCTATACCCTACTCATGTGTGTGTCAAATAAAACCACAACTTTTAACGAAATACCATTGAAAATCCAATACCTGGGTTATGCTATCATGTCTGAAGAAAATTTTAACTACTCCCAGGAGATTTTCAATGATATGGTAAAAAATGTTAATGAAAAATCATTTTTATTGTTTCTAAGATTTCTAAGTTTTTACTTACAAAAGAAATTTTCAAAGGATAATGCACATGTGCTTATCCTAGGAAACCCTATTCAAATAAACTGCCTATCATCTGAAACATTTACAAGGCTGTCAAAACCTTCAAAAACACAAACAGAGGCTCCTGAGCAGAATTTAGCAGCAACCACTGCTCCTCAGGCTCCTGCTGTTGAGCCCACTGCTCAAGGTGATCACAGCAGCACAACCACTGCTGTGAAACCCACACCTAAAATCACCAAAAGACCCAAAAAGAAAAATGTCCAAAATCCCCCCAAACCCACTAAAAAGGTAACTCTGGAAGATGAGATCCCAGAGATTATACTGTGACAACATAAAAGTCACCAATAACCACTGCTGCTACTTCCTCACAGCAGATGGAAGAAAGATCTCAACCTGAGCCTTAAACTCCTCATGCATTCTCTCAAAAGGATCAGGTTGTATCAACTGGGACACCACAATATGAAACATTTGATTCACTTGAATCTATGTTCAACAGCCCAGCTCCCGGGGCAAATTCTCTTTCTACCCCTATCCTCACTACACAACTTCCACCATCAATGATACCTCTATTGGATGCACTTGATATAGCCCAGACACAAATCAGTTCTTCTCAATCACCTATCAATGAGAATATGCCACAACAAGTGATTGAGTCTGGTGCCTCTATCTCTGCTAACCCACCAATAGTTGAGGAGATTACACTGCAGGAATTATAGGTATTTCCTATCCGTAGTTCAAGTGGAGCAGTACTACAGGTGTTGAACCCACTGGTTTACACCTGGACAGTAGTTTCATAAGTCAGACTCCCTTGAAGGCAATTTCTTCTTTGGGAACCATAGTGTCTACTGGTGTGTATCCTTTATACACTGGTTCACTTAAAATGGTAACCTCTGCTAAAGAAAGAAGTCCCCAGTACCAAGAAAAAGGGGCTTCAGTGGATGATTTCTAGGAACCTTTACCTAAGTCAACCACTTATACAACCACCACTGGTGGGAAATCAGATGATCCCATTAACTTGGGTGATGGTTTAAAATATAAAAAAAAATTGACGAAGAGGGTTGAAAAACTTGACACATCTGTTGCAGAAATCAAATCTATGCTGCAACAATTGTTACAAGCTCAAAAGGCTACACCCACTGCTGTAACCTCAGCAACATCTGCTCCATCATCTGCTCCTACTCCCACTGAGCTTTGGGAAATGTTTCAACCTATGCTTCACAAACAGAGACAATATGCTGATCAGCAAGATGAAGTTCAGATTCAAATGATTAGAAATGTCATGGAAGCTAGGTACAAGGATACACAAGAAGATATAAAGGCAATTAAGGCCCATTTGCTACAAACCACTAGCATTGCTCCTCCTTCAATCATCTATGTTGAAAATCCTGATGATGCCAAAAAGGGGGAGAAAAATAAAAAGAAGAAGGGATATGAAGATTGTCTATACATTAAACCAGATCCATTGTCTAAATTGGTTATGGAAATCCCAAGGCCAGATGGTTCCAAAAAGGTTGATGAGACTCAAAATGCCCTTGCTGATTTAAAAGTAAACTTGAAAGAGTCAATGGAAATAAAAGGGTCTAAAAGGTTTGCTCGGGAGAAGAAAGTATTAATGGAAAATGAAGAGCAGGGTACTTCTAAATCTAAAAGAAGACAACCTACAAGAAAAGTAAGCCAACCCGAAACCACACCTTCCAAAATCACCAAACATACTCCTCAAACCCCCAAAAGTTCCTCTCATCAAACCTCCAAACCAACAGATGTTAAGACACCTGTTGTATCAACAGTTGTTGGTACTTCAGTTGTTTTAACAGATGTTACCCCAACAACCGCCATACCAAAATCAATATCACCACCACAAAAACCACCTGCCAAAAAGCAGAAGACAACAATTGACACATCAACTGTTGTAGTGACAATAGTGGTTGAAACACCAGTTGTTTCAACAGCTGTTAGTCAGACACCTACCACCTCAATCACCGCCACTCAACCCACAAAAACACCACCAACCTCTCCTAAGCACAAAAGGAGAAGGGTAACCAACATTGTACTGGAAGATGACACTTCCCCAAGTTAAACATCTGCACAACCACTATCCCTTGTCACCATTCCAAACGACCCTGTTCCATTATCTTCAGCTCAAGTTCTGAATTCAAACACGACTATTGTTCCTGTGGGATTACAATCCCCATTGGATCTTCCAGCAGTCAGGGAGGAGATCAAATCATTTTACTCTGAAGATGACCGTGCAAAAAGGAATATTCCTTCCATTCAAGGTTATCCTTTCCCAAGAAACATAGAAGAGCATCTCAAGATAAAAGCCTAACAAGTAGAGGATATATTTAAAAGAGATACAGAGGGAAAGTCTGACAAAGAGATTCATAGAAATCTGCAATACCTGCTCACCAAGGTCAGAACTTTAGAACAATTCTCAAAAGATCTTTGCCAAAAATTGTTTGAAAAAGATGATGAAAGTATGAGGCAAGACTACCTTGAATATATCATGGCTTACAAGAAGTACAGGGCAGAAAAGCATCAGTACAAAGAATGGACTATCAGTGAACTACAAGAAGAGATAGCCAGAATTCAAAAATGCTTAAAGAAAAGGTAAAACAAACTCCTCCAATCTGGGCCAAATACAAGAAAAATGTACCTGAAAGAACTTTGAAGCTAAAAAGAATGAAATACGAACTGATAGCTGCTGATTATGGGTCAAGGAACCAGGTTACAAGGTGCTCAGAGGATAAAGTGTTAGCCACTTACAAAAAGTTAGAAGAGTTGAGGAAAAGAGATCCCACTGCTCCTCAAAAGCCTGATTATCCAGAAGTCGTGGTTCCAGTCAAACCACAAAAGTTACCAATCAGGAAATCCACTGCTCCAACTGTTACCATCCATTATCAAAGAAAGAAACAAAAGCAGATGGATGCTAAAACAGAACAAGACAAGGCACAAGAAGAATACACCATGAAAATGGTTCTTCGGACACTTATGGAGAGAAACAAGGCTTAACATAATCTCAAGACCCTGCCAAAGGTGTCATGACCAGGCCACAATCTCCGAACTCATCAACAATAAAAACTCTCCCAAGAAACCCATTGGATTCAAAGATACTAAAGTGGAAGTCTGATCAAAAGACCCACGTATTAACTCTGCTCAAATCCAATGGTGAAGTGAAGCATATATCAAGGGAATAAGCACTTGGCCTGGGTGTTGAAGACCTACAGGATCTCCTTGAGCTTCCACTATGCAGGGATGAGGATGATACAGATTCCATGGACTTTGAATTACAATTCAAAGGACAAGTCAGGGAATTATTGATGAGGCAATAAAAATCCAGAATAATGAAGAGTTTTGGCATCATCTCTTCCAGGGGGAGATTGTTGCAATTGAACCCTACCAAAGGAACAGTTGATAAAGCCAAAACTGGATCAGATCAGTGGATTCACAATAAACAGTTGTGTGCAACAGTTCTTTCCCCTTGAAAGTGGCCTAACATCTGATGACATCTATCTACTGCCCTTCTACAATAACTGCTAATCTTCAACAACAGTTGAGACTTAAAGACTGTTGAAGATAAAACACTGATGCTCAATCTACTGATATTTGTCAAGCACTGTTGAAGACACAAAGTACTGCTGGAGCTACAACAGTGGAATGAGAAGCAGTAGTTTACTTAGTAGTTTGTTTATTCATTGTAATCAGTAGTTTGTATAGCAGTAGTTGTATAGATCAGTGGTTATAGGTTGTTAGGAGGTTAGATGTCACTTTCATGGTGATGTTAGCAAAGATGCTTCAGTGGTTTGTTCTATACTATAAATCGAACAGTACCCTTTACTTTTCTATTAGCTCTCTTCATCACAAAGTCATTATGTATGAACAAATCACTGTGAGCTCAGGCTGAGGGGGAGATTGTATGCATGCATGCATTGTAATTGATGATTGTAATAAATATAATCATTCGATTTCATGTTAAACATATTTGTTGAAAACAATTCTCCCATTTGATTGTGTGTTGAAAGTTTGTTCCATTTAATTCCGCTGTACTTAATTCTAATTCATCTTCATTATTAGCAAACAAGCATAATCATAAGAAACTCATATCCTAATACCAACAATTACAATTGTTTATTTCTACTTTAATTACCACCCACGGTACTGTCAATCCTGACGGGTGGTAATGTTACTACTCACAGTGTAGTAACAAATTTTGTATACAAAACCCGAACATACCGATGATAATTGTAGAATACAAATACTCAATCACTGTTAAATATAAATTAAACCAATTGAGGTTTTGTAAAAATAGTTTACAAAAAGAGGAATTACTCACGTTGCTAATTTAGGTATTTCCCTTGTGACTTCCTGGTTATAATCTATTAATTAAACAATGCACACGTGTTAGTATATTAACCCAATTTACATTAGTTATACCCTCCCCGAGATAGAACTCCAACGATTGAGTCAGGTAGAGCCTTGACATGCGTTACGGAGCACTAGATCAATCGGGCAACGTGTCTAATACGTAACCGGGGGTTTTGATACTTACATCGAGGCAGGGCTTCGCTATTTTAGTGGGTATAATACCCGAGTATTACTATTGCTATTCATAATTGAGAGAGATTCGAAGTTTGTGAACGATTTCAAATGAATGCCGATGGCCTCTATTTATAGTGTCTGGTCGACACTTTCTCGCACCCCGCGAGAGATAAACAAAGGGGCTTCATGGCCCGCGAGCTAGACTATCTAGGGTTTAGCTTTGTCGAATCAACGGTATATGTTGGCCATGACAGGGATACATGGCAACTCAGGGGTTCGCCTGATGGCCAAGTTGTCGCGGTCTATGACAGAGTTAGCCAAGGGCTTCGCGCCCCGTGAGCGCCCTTGATTCTTTATTTTTTTAAATTAAATGTATTTCGGGCCTATTTTTCGTATACGGGGTTTATTTTAGGACGTATAGGGATGTTATATGGGTTTCAGGAGAGTTGTTAAATCCTCCCCACCTTGTTTTAGAACTCGTCCTCGAGGTCTACTAGAACAGGTGCGGATATTACCTCTGCATCTCTGCTTCAAGCTCCCAAGTGTATTATGGTCCTCTCTTGGAATCCCATTTTACTTTGACTAGAACTAATCTCTTGTGCTTGAGGTTCTTGATCTTTCTGTCTTTAATTTGTAGAGGCTTCTCTAAAAAATTAAGCTTCTCATTTACCTCTATGTCCTTAAGAGGTACTACTAATGATTCATCTGCTAAGCACTTCTTGAGATTACATACATGAAACACATCATGTATTCCTGCCATTTCCTCTGGCAGTTGTAGCTGGTAGGCTACTAGTCTAATTATTCTAATAATCTCAAAAGGTCCAACATACCTGGGGCTTGGCTTTCCCTCTTGATGAATCTAACTACTCCTTTACATGGCGAAACTTTTAACAATACCTTATCTCCTACCTGAAATTCCAACGGTTTTCTCCTGTTATCAGCATAATTCTTTTGACGATCGCGTGCTGATTTTAGTCTATCCTTGACTTGAATAATCTTGTCCGTTGTTTCTTGTACTATCTCTGGTCCAGGCAGTCGCTTTTCTCCAATTTATGCCCAATATACTGGAGTTCGGCACTTTCGTCCATAAAGTGCTTCGAATGGTGCAACATTGATACTGGTATGATAGTTGTTATTGTAAGAAAATTCTATTAATGGTAGATGATCGTCCCAATTTCCTCCGAAATCAATTACACAAGCTCTAAGCATATCTTCCATTGTCTGAATTATCCTTTCGCTTTGTCCATCCGTTTGAGGATGATAAGCTGTGCTTAGATTTAATTGGTTCCCATTGCTTTTTGGAAACTAGTCCAAAAATGAGAAGTAAAATGGTGATCTCTATCAGAAACAATAGATAAAGGAATTCCATGTAATGAAACTATTTCATTTACATATAACTTGGCTAGCTGTTTCATAATGAAAGTTTCCTTCATTAGTAAGAAATGAGCCGACTTGATCAATCTATCTACAATCACCCAGATGATATCATTACCTTTTCGTGTCTTGGGTAATTTGGTAACAAAGTCCATTGTGATCAATTCTCATTTCCATATGGGTATTTCAAGTTGCTGCAATAAACTTGAGGGTTTCTGATGTTCAGCTTTAACCTGTGAACAAGTTAGACACTTGGCAACGTAAGCTGCTATATCCTTTTTCATTCCTATCCAGCAAAAATTCTTTCTTAAGTCTTGATACATCTTATCACTTCCAGGATGTATCGTATACTTAGACTTATGGGCTTCTTCTAAAATTCGGTGGCGTAGGTTTCCTTGTTTGGGTATCCAAATTCTTTTCTTATGGAATCTTCAAATTCCATCTGTTCCTTGTTCTAATTCCTTAATCATTCCTTTGAATTTTTCAATATTGTCCTTGATTACTGATTCTTATACTTCCCTGATTTGCTCGTTTAAATCTATCTGCAGATTTAATTTAAGAGAACGTGCTCTTTTTGGCTTTTCGTGATACTTTCGACTTAAAGCATCAGCTACTCCATTAGCCTTTTGTGACATCTGTGTCTCTACAACCATCAAAAGAATACAAAACCAATTAAATCTTGTGTTTCAATCTTGGGATTTGTATAAATATGTGTATCTTTTGCACATATCAATTCTCGTACGATTTCGAACTCTAAATCGCTTTTTGGAAAGTTATACGCAAACTGATGCGTAAACGTAATCAGTTTAATGTGACAAAAACTCAGGAACAGCGACATGGGCTTAATATACCTTAAATAACCTTTACATAACTTATAAATAAGTTTTGGAGGGTTTGGTGTGTCGAAATCAAGTTTATTCGATTGTAGGGACTACTTGCGTCAAACTGCAAAAGTCTGCTGATTCGTATGGTATTGAACATTTCGGAACTTGACCATAAGTTAAACATACCATAAATATCCTTTACATAGCTTAGAAATAGGCTTTGAGGGGTTCGGTGTGCAAAAATAGACTTTTTGGTCAAACAGGGACTAAAAGCGTCAAAAAGTGCATAAGTTTGCATTTTCGCGCATATCTTACGCTCTGAATATATCCGGACATCCAAAAATTTGTGTAATCATTAAAATATTTTATTTTAGTGATTGGCATGATAAAATTCCATTCGTCGCGTAATTTGGATCGTTTTTCGTGTCCGTTCGTGTTTAGTCGTAATTAACCGAACAACGCAACCGTACGACCAAACGAACCAACATCCGAGATTTTTTTGAGCATATTTCTTGTTCCCTACACTTTGGCATCATTGTAGAGCCTTGAAAATGGCTTAACGGGCCTTAAACGTGTCAAAAATGGCATTAAACATGTGCAGGGATTGAAACTGTAAATAAGCAAACTGTTGCTGAGTTATCCGGCGGTCGCGGGCCGCGTAAGATGTAGGCTCAGCCTACGCGGGGCGCGAGAGCCCACCAGATCAGCAAAAATTAGTTTTTAACTTTCTACAAGTGGTTTCTGGGTTTGCACAAGGTTTTTCTTATACCATGAGCTGGTTTTGGGCACCCATAGATTACCAAAACAGTGGGCACACATGGACGATCCAGATTGAAGCTCATTTATCGAGGAACGATCCTAACGATTTTGGGAAATCAATAAATACCCAACCCCAATTTCATTTCAACTCACATTGATCTGAATTTATACTCTAAGTTGAAGCCTTTGCTTGATAGCTGGGTATTTTAAGATCAATTTTTTCCTAGCTTGGAACTCTTGTAAGTTTCTTTCATGCTTTTATGCGTTTTTAAGCGTGAAAGTCAAACAATGTTTGACTTTCTTCTTTGACCAGTCTTCGGTCAACACGAAGTTTGTTTAAACTTCGCAACGTGAGTGTAATCACGGTGGTTATAGTCCCTTGTGACTATACCTACTGATTAGCACGTTATTTAGGCATAGTGACGAGTCATAGTTTCAGTCAAAATACGTGTTTATGCGTATTTTGCAACCAAACTATTCTTGGGTATCAAAACCCTTTGTTTTGATATCAAACTTGTTTTCTAACTTCGTTAAACATGTTTTAACATGTTTAACTCGTCACTATTAGTTTAGTGTTTATATAGGGTCGTAAGATAAGCGGTCTAAACAACCGCTTAGACTTTCGAACCCGACCTGTTTGGTCGATCATTAGGATCCGACCAAACATATTTTGTAACCATAGTTGTATAGGGAATAACCTTCCGAGGTTATACCTTATGGTCACTTCGTTTAGTTAGCTGTATCATAGGTAATTTATATGCCTTAGGAAAATGACCAAAATGCCCTTTTCACGCATAAATTCATTTTAAGCATATGTAACTTAAATTTTTACATCTAAACTGATTAGGTAACATTATTAGACATGTTAAGGCATATAATACTTGTCATAGGACTAGTTAGGCGGTCCGAACGCGTTTTACGCGAACGACGCGTTAAAGTTGCGTAAGCTACCTAAACGGGTCGTAAAGGGTCGTAAGCACTTAGGTTAGGTTTCGTTTTAGTATGTAGTCTTTGTTAAACCATATCATATGAGTTCCAATACTCATTTGGTTTACAAAACCTCATCTTATCCGATCTTCCGATTTAGGTCCGGTTTATTAACATAGTTACCTATATTAGGTGCCATTTGATTTCCATGATCCCTCTAGCTTTGCTTGGTTGTTATTCAAGACTTCTAAGAATCCTCAGGTGAGTACATAGTCCCCTCTTATACTGTTTTCAAACATTTTGGGGTGAAACACATGTGCCTACTTGTTACTTTCGTGTTTTTCATGCTTTCATAATATATACCTGCTATGTTTATTAGTACACATATAGTACATGATTTCATTATGTTTTGCTATGTATGTTCACTGAGCATGCTAGCACATTGATTTTCATATATTACATTTTGTTGCATATGTTCATCCAGCATATGGACACATTGATTTTCATTGCATTTTTGTTGCATATGCTCATCCAGCATATGGACAAATTGTTTTACATTTTCACTTTGTATGTTCATTTAGCATATTTAGTACATTATTTTCATATAACATGATACATTTGGTATGACATTTGGTTTGTTTAACGGGTCATAAATACATTCATTAACACTGATCATGCCGTTCGTTAGTAGGTAGTGGTACCATAGGAATTGACAACTCCCATTCCTGAAATCCTAGGTTTGTTTGGGCGGAAGAAATGACCGAATTCGATATATAGAATTTAGATGAACCTTTAACTTGTTAGGGGTTTGTCGCCACAGTCGCAAGGCTTGAATGTACACGTTTGACATTACCGCATAGATGTTTGTATCAATAAAGCATGAAGTTTTACAAAACATAACTTTTGATTTAAATTATGATTTATTCAAATACATTGTTTTGTACATATTTCATATGGTTAGAATAGATACTTTTATTTATTTTGCCATACATGACATTTGATTATACATGAATATTTTTACATTGGTTTAAATAATACATTTTGATGGTTTGTTTGGGTAAGTGATTTAAATAACGAGGCGTGTGCAATATGATAAAAGCATGGTGGATACGCCGCTGGTACTTCCTATATATAAGTGTTTTTATGATATTACATATCGTAGCGTTATTTAAACCATTTCAATTTTGACATATTACATTTTACACAATTAACATATCTTTACAAAAAATTGTTTTACAAATAACATATTTTTATACAAACTCATTTTTACTTGGTTATTTACTTTTCTATGCATTATTGTTTTATATTATCTGTTTTTTTATTGATTTTCGTATGATTTCTAAAAGAAAATATGTTAAGGTTCATGACTACTTTTTGTTAAACATTTTCTTTAAACTTACAAGTCATGAATCCTATTTTAATAAAACCTATGTATCTCACAGGCATTTTTATGCTGACGTACCTATTTTCACATGTGTTTTCAGGAACTGATGCATAGGATTGATCAAGATACACTTAGGCAGACTTGGCCTTAGTGACAATAAAAGATGCAAGACTAGTTAATTATGTTATGTCTCTTTGTTTTTAAGACCTTGTAACCTCTTTTAATTCAATAAAACAAAACTTCAATTTCCATGTGTTATGAAACAAGGATTCTGTTACAACACTCCCCGACGATTCCGCCGCGATTTGTTGTTTTACGCGGTCGGGGTGTGACACCTTTCCGGCGTGATACTGGATATTACAATCATAGTCACTAAGAATTTCCATCCAGTGTCTATATCTCATATTTAATTCCCTTTGCCCAAAAACATATCTTAAACTCTTATGATTAGTGAAAATGGTAAACTAACTACCGTAAAGGTAATGTCTCCAAATTTTAAGGGCAAAAATTATAGCTCCTAATTCTAAATCATGGGTTGTATAATTCTCTTCATGATTCTTAAGTTGTCTAGAGGTATAGGCTATAAATTTTTGACGTTGCATCAACACACATCCATAACCTAACGTAGACGCGTCACAATATACTATAAAATCTTCAGTTCCTTCTGGTAATGCTAGTATGGGTGCGTTGGTTAATCTTTGCTTAAGAATTCTAAAGGCTTCTTCTCGTTTTGGTCCCCATTAAAACTTAACAGATTTACAAGTTAGTTTTGTTAAGGGAATGACTATTCTAGAAAAATCTCGGATAAATCGTCTATAATAACTAGCCAGTCCTAGAAAACTTCTAGCCTCCATTGGTGATTCAGGGACTTTCCATTTAGTGATCGCCTCGATCTTTGTGGGATCCACATGAATTCCTTCATGATTGACTATATGTCCGATGAATTGCACTTCTTCTAACCAAAACTCACATTTAGAAAATTTAGCATAAAGCTTTTCTTTTCTCAATAAACTTAGGAGTGCATGTAGATGTGCTGCATGTTCCTCTTTACTCTTAGAGTAAATGAGAATATCATCTATAAAGACAATTATGAATTTATCCAGATATGGTTTAAATATTCTGTTCATCATGTCCATAAATGCAGCTGGGGCATTGGTTAAACCAAATGGCATGGCGGTAAATTCATAATGGCCATACCTTGTTCTAAAAGCAGTTTTAGGAATGTCTTCTTCCTGTACCTTTAATTGATGATATCCTTAGCATAAATAGAACTTGGAAAAGAATCGAGATCCTTGCAATTGATCAAACAAATCATCTATTCTCGGTAATGGGTACGGATTTTTAATCGTGACTTTGTTCAACTCTCGGTAATCAATGCACATACGCATTGATCTGTCCTTCTTCTTGACAAACAAGATTGGTGCTCCCCACAGTGATGAACTAGGCTCTATGAATCCTTTCTCCAGAAGTTCATCTAACTGTTTCTTTAATTTTTGCATCTCAGCGGGTTCCAAACGGTAAGGTGCCTTGGCAATCGGTGCTGTTCCTGGTAGCAGGTGAATTCTGAATTCAATTTCCCTATCCGGCGGTAGTCCAGTTAATTCTTCTGGAAACATATCTGAGAATTGAGATACTACGGGAATATCTTTCAATTCCTTTCCCTTAGTGTTAATGATTATAGAAATCATATACACTAATGACCCTTTTCTTGCACAACTTGCTGTTTTCATCACAGAGATGAATTTTGTGGATCGAGATGGCTTATCTCCTTTAATTGTGATCTTTTCACCTTTTGGTGAATTTACTTGTATTGACTTTTGATCACATAGAATACTGGCTTTATTGGCTATTAGCCAATCCATTCCTAATACAATATCAAATCCAGCCGTATTCATTGGGTAAAGATTTGCAACAAAATTATGGTTTAAAATTTCTATTCTTGCTCCCTACAAGATTCCAGTGATCTTAACGGATTCTCCATTTGCTGTTTCTACTAGACATTCTTGTTGGAGTTTAGTTAACGGTTGATTAAGAAGTTTGCAAAATAAAGTATTAATAAAACTTTGGTTCGCACCACAGTCAAATAATACTTTAGCAAAAATATCATTAACTAAAAACGTACCGGCAATCATGTCCGGAATCATCTTTGCTTCTTTGGTTGTCAGAACGAATGCTCTAGCATTCTTAGTAGTCTTGTTGTTCATGGCTGGAGCTAGTTTCAGACAGTTTGGCTTGATATGCCCCTTTTCTCCACAATTGAAGCATACTCCATTGCTGGGTTTCTTTCTGCAGACTTCTTCCTTGTGTCTTGGTATCTTGCAGAAATTGTAGTATGTAGAACATCTTCCTGAATGCTTCTTCTTGCAGGCCTTACAGTAAGCTGTAGAGGTAGAACCTATGTTTTTTTCCCACGGTTGGAATTACCGTAGCGAAATTCCTGGGTAAGCTTTTGAGCTAGGTTCTTCCTTTGGTTTTCTTCTTGGGTACGCACAAGTTCATCAGTCAAGGTGTTGGCTAGTTCTATAGCTTCCTCTATAGTTTGTGGTCTAGCTGCCTTGACTACGTGTCTAATCTCGCTGATCAAATCCCCAGATGTAACGGGAGATTAATACTGGTTCTGGTGATGCTAGGGTTGGCATTATTATACATATTCAAAGAATACGGTAGCGTAACCCTTGCAGTCTACTCCAGTCATTCTATGGTTTAACAACTTATTAGCAATTTGTTCATTTTCATTGGGAGGATAGAATTTCCTTTCAACCATATTCTTAAACTCAGTCCATTCCATATTATAGACTCTGTCACTTCCCCTAGACTGGAGAATTGTGTTCCACCATTCTAGAGCTGCATTCTTAAAAAGATTGGATGCAAACATGATTTTATCTTCTTCTTCACATTTGCTTATTTTTAAGACTGCCTCAGTCTTTTCTATCCAACGTAGTACTGCAATGGCTCCATCATTGCCCGAGAATTCCATTGGTTTACAAGACCAGAATTCTTTGTAAGAACAACCATAAGACATGGTTCTTCTTCTTTTTGGAATAGGCGATTGAAGTAGTGGTCCATTGTTTTCGCTGTGACTGGGTTCAGTAAGTGGTCGTTTACTTCCACTATTACTTTTATTATTTTCTTCTTCCTTAACCGTTTTGATAATATATGGTATAGCGTCTATAATCCCTTGTGCCACTATGTGTTGGATGGCACTGTTATCTAATTGGTTCTCGTTATTATCGTTATTCGGGTTTTCTTGATTCACTTCGTTGTCCATCTGGATTATAAACATTTACCCAATATTAATATCACAGAATAAGATTTAATGCGAACAATCACATAAACACAAACAGGTTGATCAAAATCGTCCTGCATTGCGACATTTACTCTATTTCATATATAATTATATTACAAGCTGTAACTGGAATTGAAATTATACTACTAATTATGCATCAGTAGGTATTGGATTATCTATTTTTTTCAAACTATTCGCATATATATATATATATATACTAGACGTATACCCGTGCGATGCGGCGGGACGACAATTTACAATGCGGTATTCGTTTACTGTGAGTTTATCAATTTTCTCGTGTACATTGTATAATATGTTTGTTTAGTTTCTTATTCGTAACATCAGTGTGTGACGTATACCATGAGCCTTACAGGCCTTTAAAAGAATAACAAACATGCTATTAAAAAATATAAGTCACAAACATAGTAAAATTAAAAAAAAAAACGAACACACGAATGGGAAATTATCAATCATAAATATAGTAATAAAAAATTAAAATCCGCATGTCAACTACTTGCATCGTGATTAGGTGTTTTTTCGACATAAGCGTTACGCATCTCAATTATTTCATCTAAAAGGAAAGCTGGTAGCAGTGGAGTCATGAAATATAACCAACTGGCAGAGACACCTAAATGGGAAGTGGATACATGGCCGCGAGAATAGACACAAAACACAGAGGGGGTTGATAAGGAAAAAATGAACGATCTCTAATCGACCATGAATGTAGTGTTACACCAATAGATTGAGACTGCTCGTTTAAAAAAAAGCATCGACTTTGTTTTTCCCTAAAAATGGGTTTTAGCTACACAAAGCTACATTACCTCAAATTTCAACTTTAACACGGTCGATGAACTGAGACTTGTTGAAACTTGTACTCAAATTTCACAAAGCTACAAGTTTCAACAACAAATCTACTCTATACAAAGCTACGCTACCTCGATTACCTCAATCTAGTAGGAGACCCGTGCGATGCGGCGGCGGGTATTAGACATTTCTCCCCATTGAAACTCCATCTCATCGGGTATCAACTAAAAGGAGGAACAGATCTCTGTTAGAAAAATCTTATAAGCAGAATAGACATTTTATTACTTATAATTTTGATCGTGTTTAATATTCAGAATCACAAAATACGGAAAAATTACAAGAATTGTCATTTTAACTACACGTTTTTACTTCAATACCTATTTGACCAAATCTCTAAAAGCATAATCATTTGATTGACCGTTACAACTGATTACATAAAATACCTGGTCAAAAGACGTCATATGGACATAGAAAACACCATAGGGTACAGGCACAATTGTTGGGCTTAATTCTTAAATTCCCCATTGGCGCTTTTTTAACCTGATTAATGTGGAAAAACTGTTGGCAATCACTTAGGTTGGTGAGTTTAGGGCTATGTACGGGGCGGTTTGGTTTTGAGCCATAACCAAAACCAAATTCGCGATGCAAAGGAAAAAACGACACTTGTTAGTAATTCTAAGGGTGTGCATGAAAAGGTTCAGTTCAGTTGGGTCATAACTAAAATCTAAATTTTCAGTTAAGGTACTTCAAAACCAGTCATGGAGATGTAAAGAGTTTTAAAAGGATGTAAACAAACCGAAATTAGAGAAGCTTTATGGGCTTTATTATCCATCCAAAAACCCCAAATAAAGAGCCAATGTCACAAAACAAGTATAGCTGATGGTATAACATTGGCCAAAAATATATTATGTATAACTAACGTTTAAAATAAGAATAACACACTTGTTTAAGGCTAGGCCTCCCAGCATTGTTTAAAGCTCCATTCTCATTTGAAAAGAAGAATCAATTGGGCTGAATAGTGTGCCCCCAGTAGGTATATTCTAGTAGAAAACTCGCGTAATGCGGCGACGGTGACAAATTACAACGTGTACTTGTTCTAGTTTGTTTATATATCCTATCGTAACATATTGTACAGTTACGTTATGCCCATTAATTTTCTTGTTTGTAGCATCGGTGTGGTTAAGAAACGCATGAACAAAAAAAAATTGTAAAGCATTTACTTGTTATTAAAAATCTTCCATGGTCAACATAATACAGAATTTGCAGTATCCAATACCAAAATTTTAAAGATAAAGGGAAGAGCTTTGGGTTTTATAGTTTAAATATAAAAAATGTTTTACGCTTGTATTTTGTCATAGATTGTAAATTTTGATTACCAAAGATGCAAAACAAAAAAGAACGAAATTTCTAGGTTAAACAGGTTGTGTTTGTGTCACCCGCAAGAATTCGTGTCGTGATAAGTTTCATGTGTCTTAAATAATTTTAAAGTTTGTGTAAAGTTCAACCTACCAACCCCCAAACACGAACTATATAACGCCCTACTTGAAATAGCTCTGCTACTTTTTAATACTAACAACGTCGAATACCAGCTACTGCCTAAGAGAAACCATTGACTAAAAAAGAGCTCAATAACTTAATTTAAGTCATCTGTTAACAATTCAAGTGAGTGGTATCAACCAAAGAAGATGGCTTTATATGGGGATTGTGCACAATAATACTATTCATGTCCCAGAATCGTAGGAATTCACTTCATATTTTCTATTAGGTTTCAATTACTATGTGAAATGACCCAAATTACAAAATGAGTAGCTCTGCCTTTTCCAATCAAAAAACTTTAAAATAAGTTTACTCGCTTTATGAAAGTCTTTTATAAAGAACAATTCATGATGTCCGTACGTGACCAATATCCTTCAAAAGCAACCTGCAACTTCTAAAATCCCGCCTGTTTTATGGAAACAACCTTGCACTTGCGAAACGCTGCCACCTTCTTCATCTCTCCGATGACAGTTGTCGATTTTTGATTCAATGATGTGATGATACAAACGACAAATCTTTGAAGATTCATTGTCCCGGCAAAAATTTCACCATTCGTCACTTGCAATTTGTTTCGCCTAAAACCCGGTACCGCCGCCATCCATGGTAGCCTTTAACAAGTACCTAGTGAGAATCAAAGAATGATAAAACTGTCAATTTGTATCCTCCAGTCGCGACGCATTTAGTGCGTCTCAGCGCCTAGGCGCACACCTCGCACTACTGCAGTCAATAGCATCAATAAGTAACCCCTGGAAATCATTTTTAAGTTGTTGGTATATCATTTATTTTAACTTCTCTCTATGCCAAAATCATTTTTAAGTTGTCGGTGCATTTTTAAATCTAATTTTCCAGTTCAATTTCACAAAAAACATATTTATAAAACGCGAAACACATTATCTAACTAATCGAACTACTAAATGGTGAGGAAGAATATTACGAAATTAAGTAATGAAAAATATGAATCGCAAACATAAACTAACCTTCAAGATAATCAATCGCAAGAGAATCTGTAGTAAAAATCCATTGCGTGCGACAACAATCTGTAGTAAGAGAACAAATCTTTACAGATATCCTTCGGAGAAGAAGGGTCATCCTCAAATTTTTAAGCAGTTCAAATAGAACATATGCAAGAAACTAAAGGGTTTATGTTATCACCATAATAAACAATCGAAGACTTTTAGTAAGATCAAACACAGCACAATATCAAGATCTAGAGTAGAACCATACTTACACGAGTTTCAATTGCATCTAGAGGAAGTCTTTCATATGCATCAGGAAACTCCTTAGCGTACCTGTTTCAATAATAAAACTCAAAATTAAGCTTCACTCTCATTTCTCCAAGTTATTAAGAAACTGAATACCAATGAGTATTTTCGTAAAATATGAATTGTAGGTAGCGTTTTTAAAATTTTGGTCATACCATAAGATGTTGAACTGTCATTTGGTACTCCATCAAAATGGGTACTCCATCCCATCTGGCATTCTCAATAAACAGAGCAGCAGCAGCAAACGTCGGTGTTGAACTGTCATTTGGTACGGTTTTGTCATCAGTATAAGCAGGGTACTTAACACCCCCTCTTGTGTAACTCTTATATTGTCCTGTTACCACATCTTCAACCCGTAAGGGCCTTACAGAACGTAGAACTTTGACCGGCAAAATATCAAAAAAATTGCAAAGATATACTTAAAGATATGATTTTAACGTGACTGTTTCATAGCTTATTGTTGCAGATACGTCATCATTTGCTAAAACACAAAATAAAACCTTTACGTTTATGATGTCAACATTGCCTCTGCGCTTGTTATTTGAAACCGCTGAGCTTAGTAGCACTGATGATTACAATTACTATATGATTAGTCTCATAATCATCAATTAAACTTACAATCCATCTTATATGTCTTATCATTTTAGTTGTAACTTCAAGAATGTAATCTGATTACTTAGCTAGATTGCAATAACATAAAGAATCAGAAAAACTTAAATAAAGGTCTGCATTTGAGGTAACAGAAGAAAGCATGAAAAAAATGATCTCTTCATAACAGTTAATCACACACTTGTTAAGAAATCAACTAACCAACAGATCTGGAAGTGCTCGATTTCACTAGAGAATGAGAAAAAGCTGGTGAAAATTGCTCCGGGTAGCCAGATCTACTGGCACTGAAACGACCCTTCAACGAAATGAATAAAAAGAGTAAGCTTTAAATCTTTAATCCCTTATTAATAAAATGTATCATTATTTTTTACAAAATATAGATATATTTCATCACAATTAGAATTTGCTAACACTCAAACACGTGACCATCAAATTATTGCAACTTTAAACAACAAAAACTCATCTAGTTATCTACACACTATCTCATAATTTTAAATAAAAAAGGAGCAGGGTTACCTTCTGATAAATCTCTTTATTTAGTGTAAACATCTTCCCCTACTCCCAAACCCTACAAATATCAAACACAATCACAAAAATATCTCATGATTTCAAACCATACTCTAGATCACTGGCTAAATATATATGTTTAATACGAATAATTCTAGTAAAGAAAGATCTCAAGAAATATAAACGCAACTAAAATAAAGTTTTGTTTTTTCTTTCTTGCTGAAAGAAAAAAATGGAGCAACTTCACAAATTGCTGATTAAAAATCGTAATCATAATGTTTCTTCATAATCTCAGTTGAAGCAGAACTAAGTTTACAATTTTGACCTAGATAGGTTTTTCAACAATTTGTCAAGATCGGTGTTAAGATGAAAAACATATACAAACTACATATAGATCGTTAATCATACCCGAACCAAGAATGTTGTTCAGGTCATGGAAACGTATTGCCACTATCACCCAACATAGCCAACAGATACGTAGCGTCAACCTTCATATTGCTGCACGAACCATCTAAAATTTCAATCAAAGGCATCACAATATTGTCCTTAAAGTTCTCAAAATCACTTAAGTTTTACCTAATGAAACTGGATCTACTGAATCTAGCAATGGAATGAAGAAGACGATCTGTACCTGTTGCCTACTGTACGTATCAATAGCATCCAGCAATTGTAGAAATCAAGAAATCCAAAAGCATTACGTAAAACAAATAATCACCTCTTTAAGAACAAGCTCATTGTCGAATTACTCTACAAGATATGAAATCCACAGTGGCTAGATCGAGATTTGGTGAAAAACTCTAAAAGGTAGTAAATATAAACCAACATAATAGAAATAGATCAAGTATGAACGGGCATGATCAATTAACAGCTAAGAGATTAATTTATCACTTTTTTTCTTTTTACCATCAACAATCAACAGAAGTGAAAGAATAGCCAGCAAAACAAATTTGGGGATAAAATTAGGGAAAAAACATCATACTTATGTTTTGAAATCAACTGCTTGGACAGAATCAAACAGAACATCCTAATAGCTTCGATTTGTTTATCGATTTTAAAAGCCAAGAACATCCTATAAGGCCAGTTATAAACATCAAAACCGGCTCTGGCTGGTTACCCTCCAACACCTTTTCTTACTATGAATCGAACCAAAACCCTTCAATCAAAAACATTTAAATTCAAAATTTAAAACATGGGTCGACACAAAAATCAACTAAGCAATCGATTAATTACTTTATACCAGCAACTTTGAACATTTATACATATTATAAAACAATCATTAATTTACCAAAAAACAACAAAAGACAGTTCAAATCAGCTATCATATAGTGATTACCTCATCTCCACACAAGTTCCAGATCCACCTCCAACTTCATAAATCTGAAATCACCACAAATAAAAACTTAGCTATTTTGGTGTTCTTTATCTTATTAAAGAAAACTGATGTATATATAAAGAAAACTTAGCTATTTTGGTGTTCTTGATGACGAACACTGTCTTCCCCTTCAGATCGGAAGAAACCACAGCAGAGATGACCGGAAGAAACCACAGCAGAGATGACCGGAAGAAACCTTCAGTTAGGGTTTCTTCAAATCAGTGTTCATCACTGCATGTTTTCAATTTCATTGATGTTTGCTCAAGATCTAGATCTGAGAGAAAGAGAGAGAAAGAGAGGAGAAAGTCTGATGAAGTTTGAGATGTGAGTTGTGAGAGAGGAGGAAATGGATTGGGCGATCCGTGTGAAGTGAATATCAACGGTCCAGATCGTGATCCGTGTGAAAAAGTGAAAAAAATAGACGGTTGATGATGAATCAGTTGAAGGGTAAAAAGTTTGTGTTTTCTTGTGCCTTAAGACTTGTACATTGTGCTTGAAATGTTTTTTCAACACCTTGTTCAATTACCATCTTGTCCTTCTAATATGCTTATTAAAGTAGTATAGATATAGGGAGGGGCTCATGCGAGAACCACTCTTATTGTGAGAACCATGAGAACCAATGTGAACACAACCTAAAATAGCTAAAAAACCTAAAAAAAACCCTAAAAAAACCTAACCCCCACCCCCCCCCCCCCCCACCCAAAAACCTAAACCCCCCACCCCCCCCCCCAAAAAAAACCTAACCCCCCCCCCCCAAAAAAAAACCTAAACCCCCCCCCCCAAGCTAAAAAAAACCTAAAAAAACCTAAAAAAAACCTAACCCCACCCCCCCCCCCCCAAAAAAAGCCTAAACCCCCCTCCCCCACCCCCCAAAAACCTAAACCCCCCCCCCACCCCCCCCCCCCAAGCTAAAATGCTAAAAACTAAACCCCCCAAAAACCTAAAAAAATCAAAAAAAAATCCAAAAATTTTTTTTTGATTTTTTTTAATATTTTTTAGGTTAAAATCAGTACTTTTCGAATTCAAAAAAAAAAATTTTTTTTTTTTAAAAAAAAAAAATTTTTTTTTTTTGGGTTCGAAAAGTAGCGATTTTAACCTAAAAAATATTAAAAAAATCAAAAAAAAAATTTTTGTGTGATATTTAGCTATTTTTAGGCATTTTTGGTGTGTTCACATTGGTTCTCGCGGTTCTCGCAATAAGAGGTGGTTCTCGCATGATCTTCTCCCTATATATATATATATGTAATATAATTATTATTATTATTATTAGTGGGGGTTCATCCAGTACTGCATGTTGCGCTCGTTGTACTTCCAAAAAAGCCTCTTCCCTATTTGCCTTATCCTTTCACTTTCATCTAATAACTTCTCACCAAAGGTACAGAGTTCCTGCACATTTTTGGTACTCATGGGTGGTGGTGGTGCTGGTATCGGGTCAGGTTATGGTGGTACGGGTTCTTCATACGGGTAGGGGTTTTCTAGTATTTCCCAAATATACTGATCAACATCCCAGTATGGATCTAGAGGATCAAGGTTTGGGTATGGTGCTACAGGGTTGGGTATGAGTTCCTCTTGTGGGTAAAGTTCTCGATAATCTCTATGGTCGTCATTCCATGGATCGTAGGCTAGAGGGTTTAGTGCTGGGACTCTAGGGATTTCGTTTGGGTCGAAGGCAGGTAACGGAATCTGGTATACTGGGTTAGGTTCAATTTCCATGGGTTGAGTTGGAAACAGTGGTAGTGGCTGGGGTGCAATGATTTGTTCTAAGTTTGGGTCTGCGACTGTGGTAGCTAAGATGTGAAAATTGGTCAATCGCCTATTGATTATATCCTGCGTCTGAGCATTCATCTCCCTATTTGTTGCTGCTAAAGCTCGTTGCTTCTGCAACTTCCTCATTCTTTTCCTACGTTCGTGTGCTCCCCGACTGAACCATCCTCTCTTTTTGGTAAGGAATGGTTCTTCGGATTGTGCCTTAAATATGAAAATCCCCTCTTCTGTATCAGCTGAGTATCCCGAGGGGGTAGGATGGGTAGAAGTTCCTTCATCCTTAGGAGAACTAGACAATTCACGATAGGCGTCCGATGGTCCTTGATCACTCATACTGTAAACTAACAAATTGTCAAATAACACAAAACAATAAAATATGCACATAATCCCGTAGATTATTTCCTAACATAATGGATAAAATTTTGGTGTCAGCAGAACACTTATGTGGCTAAAATTAGTGGTTGTAGCTCTGATACCACATTCTGTCGCAACCCCCGACCCCTACCACGGGAGGCGGGCGGCCGCGGCCTACTCAGAGATGGTGGTATCGGTGTTTATCATTAATTTGGCAGCGAAAATTTCATCAGGACCGTAGTTAGGAAATATTTTATCAGAGTAAAACACCACATTTTTTTAATAATAAATACATTGGGATAAACCCAAGTTTCCATTATAAACATGTTTATAGGGATAAACCCTAATTTATTAAAATAAAACTTCTTCTTTATTTATGTAACTTTTATAGCCACTTTTCCAAGCCTTCGGTGCTATCCAGCTGGCTCCTATTTGGCTTTCACATTTTGTTACCTGAAACGCGTTTAAAAACATTTTATCAGCAAGAAAAACTGGCGAGTGAATCCCAGTTTAATCAAAACAGGTTTTTATCATTTTACAGCATTGAGGGCAATCCAGCAATTACAATTATTTAGTTCTACTTTAATTACCACCCATGGTACTGTCAATCCTGACTGGTGGTAATGTTTCTACTCACAGTGTAGTAACAAATTTTGTATACAAAACCCAAACATACCGAAGATAATTGTAGAATACAAATACTCAATCACTGTTAAATATAAATTAAAACAATTGAGGTTTTGTAAAAACATTTTACAGAAAGTGCAATTACTCACATTGCTAATTAAGCTTTTTCCCTTGTGACTTCCTGGTTATAATCTATTAATTAAACAATGCACACGTTTTAGTATAATAACCCAATTTACATTAGTTATACCCTCCCCGAGACAGAACTCCAACGACTGAGTCAGGCAGAGCCTTGACATGCGTTACGAAGCACTAGATCAATCGGGCAGCGTATCTAATACGTAACCGGGGCTTATGATACTTACATCGAGGCAGAGCTTCACTATTTTAGTGGGTATAATACCCGAGTATTACTATTACTATTCAGAATTGAGGGAGATTCGAAGTTTGTGAACGAGTTCAAATGAATGCCAACGGCCTCTATTTATAGTGTCTGGTCGACACTTTCTCATGCCCCGCGAGAGATAAACAAAGGGGCTTTGCGTCCTGCGAGCTAGACTATCTAGGGTTTAGCTTTGTCAAATCAACGGTATAGGTTGGCCATGACAGGGACACCTGGCAGCTCAGGGGTTCGCCTGATGCCAAGTTGTCGCGGCCAGCGACAGAGTTAGCCAAGGGCTTTGCGCCCCGCGAGCACCCTTAATTCTTGATTTTTGTTAAATTAAATGTATTTCGGGCCTATTTTTCGTACACAGAGTGTATTTTAGGACGTATAGGGATGTTATAAGGGTACGGGTTCTTCATATGGGTAGGGTTTTCTAGTATTTCCCAAATATACTGATCGACATCAAAGTATGGATCTAGAGGGTCAAGGTTTGGGTATGGTGCTATAGGGTTGGGTATGAGTTCCTCTTGTGGGTAAAGTTCTCGATAATCTCTATGGTCGTCATTCCATGGATCGTAGGCTAGAGGGTTTAGTGCTGGGACTCTAGGGATTTCGTTTGGGTCGAAGGCAGGTATTGGAATCTGGTCTACTGGGTTAGGTTCAATTTCCATGGGTTGAGTTGGAAACAGTGGTAGTGGCTGGGGTGCAATGATATGTTCTAAGTTTGGGTCTGCGACTGTGGTAGCTAAGATGTGAAAATTGGGCAATCACCTATTGATTATATCCTGGGTCTGAGCATTCATCTCCCTATTTGTTGCTGCTAAAGCTCATTGCTTCTGCAACTTCCTCATTCTTTTCCTACGTTCGTGTGCTCCCCGACTGAACCATCCTCTCTTTTTGGTAGGGAATGGTTCTTCGGCTTGTGCCTTAAATATGAAAATCCCCTCTTATGTATCAGCTGAGTATCCCTAGGGGGTAGGCTAGGTAGAAGTTCCTTCATCCTTAGGAGAACAAGACAATTGATGATAGGCATCCGATGGTCCTTGATCACTCATACTGTAAACTAACAAATTGTCAAATAACACAAAACAATAAAATAAGCACATAATCCCATAGATTATTTCCTAACATAATGGATAAAATTTTGGTGTCAGCAGAACACCTCTGTGGCTGAAATTAGTGGCTGTAGCTCTGATACCACATTCTGTCGCAACCCCCGACCCCTGCCACGGGAGGCGGGCAGCCGCGGCCTACTCAGAGATGGTGTTATCGGTGTTTATCATTAATTTGGTAGCGAAAATTTCATCAGAACCGTAGTTAGGAAATATTTTATCAGAATAAAACACCACATTTTTTTAATAATAAATACATTGGGATAAACCCAAGTTTCCATTACAAACATGTTTAAAGGGATAAACCCTAATTTATTAAAATAAAACTTCTTCTTTATTTATGTAACTTTTATAGCCACTTTTCCAAGCCTTCGGTGCTATCCAGTTGGCTTCTATTTGGCTTTCACATTTTGTTACCTGAAACGCGTTTAAAAACATTTTATCAGCAAGAAATACTGGCGAGTGAATCCCAGTTTAATCAAAACAGCTTTTTATCATTTTACAGCATTGAGGGCAATCCAGCAATTACATTTATTTAGTTCTACTTTAATTACCATCCATGGTACTGTCAATCCTGTCTGGGGGTAATGTTACTACTCACAGTGTAGTAACAAATTTTGTATACAAAACCCAAACATACCGAAGATAATTGTAGAATACAAATACTCAATCACTGTTAAATATAAATTTAAACAATTGAGGTTTTGTAAAAACAGTTTACAAAAAGAGGAATTACTCACATTGCTAATTTAGCTATTTCCCTTGTGACTTCCTGGTTATAATCTATTAATTAAACAATGCACACGTGTTAGTATAATAACCCAATTTACATTAGTTATACCCTCCCCGAGGAAGAACTCCAACGACTGAGTCAGGCAGAGCCTTGACATGCGTTACGAAGCACTAGATCAATCGGGCAGCGTATCTAATACGTAACCGGGGCTTATGATACTTACATCGAGGCAGAGCTTCACTATTTTAGTGGGTATAATACCCGAGTATTACTATTGCTATTCAGAATTGAGGGAGATTTGTAGTTTGTGAACGAGTTCAAATGAATGCCGACGGCCTCTATTTATAGTGTCTGGTCGACACTTTCTCACGTCCCGCGAGAGATAAACAAAGGGGCTTTGCGGCCTGCGAGCTAGACTATCTAGGGTTTAGCTTTGTCGAATCAACGGTATAGGTTAGCCACGACAGGGACACCTGGCAGCTCAGGGGTTCGCCTGATACCAAGTTGTCGCGGCCCGCGACAGAGTTAGCCGAGGGCTTTGCACCCCGCGAGCGCCCTTAATTCTTGATTTTTGTTAAATTAAATGTATTTCAGGCCTATTTTTCGTACACGGAGTGTATTTTAGGACGTATTGGGATGTTATACGGGTTTCGGGAGAGTTGTCAAACACATAAACACACTTAATTTAAACATAAACCTTCTAACTTACACTTATAACCTTCAACTTCCAAATTTTACACTTTACCACCCCTCATTTGAAACCAGCCCCAAGTGGACCCCACAACCTTTTCCATTAAAATATTTCATATGTTAGCAAGACATTGGACATGTTAATAATTGGATAATCTCATATTTGAAGATGTTTTAAAGACCATTACATGAAGAACCTTATCATTTTCATTCTCATTTCAAAAATCCATATTTCCTCGTCTCTTCTTCCTCTTGGCCATACCATAACCACCATACATCCACCATTTTCACTTCTAAACCAAACAATTTAATAGTATACAAGGGTGCACAAGGATGATCTAAGAAAGTTTGGAGCACAAGAAGTGAAAGGACCACATTGTGGAGCTTTTAACCTCATATTTTATTCTATCTTCATCTTCTTTATGCCACTTTCCTAGCCACTAGAGCTAGTAGTAAGCCTTCTAAACACTATATTACTTCATGTTAATAGTATGTACAAGTCACACCATCAAAGAAACTAAACTTTAAAAGATTGTAACATGAAGATCTAACATAATCTAAGTGAAATCAAGTTGTTTTGAAGTTGTTTGATGTATGTGATGAAGTTGTGAATGTTGAATCATGTGTTTTTAGTTAGATCCATCATGTTAAAGCTTGTTAGAAGCTTAGATCTAACAAGTTTAAGCATGGATCTTGAAAGATCCATGGTTAAACTTGATGATGAACTTGAAAAGTCTTTGTGTGAACATGAAAAATGGGTTTTAAAGTATGATTCTTATGATCTTGAAGTGATAAAGTTTATGAATGAACAACTTATGAAACTAAGCATCATAAAAATTTGTTAAGATTTAACAAAAAACACTTGTTTTTGGAAGATTCATGTATGTAAATGGTAAATCTAAAAGACTACACATTTTTAACAAAAATCAAGTTCATCATAAGGTTTTTCATGATGAAATTTGTGTAAGTAACTTGTGATGTTGTTTGGAAATTGATTTTGGTGATGAAAAGAAAATAAACACATGTTTTGAAAACATGGGAAACCTCCATTTTTAGGGGAAACTATGTCAAAAATTTTATAAAATTTTAACACTTAGAAAAATATAAGTTTTGGTGAAACTTATTCCCAAAAAATTCACCTAAAAATATTTACTAAGGTTTCCTAATTTTTGTATAAAATTTCAAGTCAATAAATAAGGATTTCTCAAGGTTAAAATTCAATAATAAGTATGCATATTTTTAGGAAAATATACATATATTTAGTAGTCATAAAATTTTGTGCTAAGTATATATTATATGTATTATATGTAGTAGTGTATTAGGAACTTGAAAATACACTAAACACTCCAAGGGAGTATCACCATCAAAATACACATACAAATACATAAGAATACTTAAGGATACAAGTATACAAAAACATTTCTCATAAAAGAATGTATGGAAAAATGCAAGAATGTATATATTAACATAAATATATATATATATATATATATATATATATATATATATATATAACATATGGACTTTGGATAATTTTTGGACATAAATATATATTCGGACGAATATATATAATTAATACCAAGTAGTGAGAATTATACAAAAATAGGGTGAATGACAAATATATATATATATATATATATATATATATATTATATATATATATATATATATATATATATATATCTTACAAGCATAACAAAATATATATTTACCACAAGTCTTAAAAATATATTATTTTAAAGATATATAAATCCAGAAAGTATTAAAAATTAAAGTATTGATTTTTGGCAAATAATGTAAAATACACAAGTATTTACATAAAAATACAAGTATACTTCCTAAGTATACTTGCATAAAAATAATATTGAAGATATTATGTCGCAACCCCAGACCCCTGTCCCGGGAGGCAGGCGTCCGCGAGCTCGCAGAGCTGGTGGTATCGGTGTTTATTATTAATTTGGCAGCGAAAATTTCATCAGGACCGTAGTTAAGAAATAGTTTATCAGAGTAAAACACCACACTTTTATAATTAATAGGTATATGGGAAAAAACTAAGTTTCTATTACAAACATGTTTTTAGGGATAAACCCTAATTTATTTAAATAAAACTTCTTCTTTATTTAGGTAACTTTTATAGCCACTTTTCCAAGCCTTCAGTGCTCTCCAGCTGGCTTCTATTTGGTTTTCATATTTTGTTACCTGAAAAGCATTTAAAAACATTTTATCAGCAAGAAATACTGGCGAGTGAATTCCAGTTTAATCAAAACAGGTTTTATCATTTTACAGCATTGAGGGCAACCCGCAATTACATTTGTTTACATCTACTTTAATTACCACCCACGGTACTGTCAATCCTAACTTGTGGTAATGTTACTACTCACAGTGTAGTAACAAGTTATGTATACAAAACCCCAACATACTGATGATAATTGTAGAATCGCAAATACTCAATCACAATTAAATATAATTTAAAACAATTGAGGTTTTGTAAAAACAGTTTACAAAAAGAGGAATTACTCACATTGCTAATTTAGGAATTTCTTTGTGACTTCCTGGTTATAATCTATTAAATTAAACAATGCACGCACGTTAGTATAATAACCAAATTTACATTTGCTATACCCTCCCCCCTAGACAGAACTCCAACGACTGAGTCGGGCAGAGCCTAGACATGCATTACGGAGCTCTATGTCACACCCGACCACGTGAGACAACGAAACGTGGCGGAAACATCGGGGAGTGTTGTAACAGAATTAATTGTTTCACAACCATGGAAATTATAGTTTCGTTTTTTTAATCAAACAAGAGAGTTACATAACAAAAATTAACTAGTTCTTGTCTCGTTTTAAGTCACTAAGGCACAGGTCCGCCTAAGTATGTCTTGATAAGTCCTATGCATCATCTCCTGAAAACACATGTGAAAATAGGTACGTCAGCATAAAAATGCCTGTGAGATACATAGGTTTTGTGAAAACAGAATTCATGACTTATGTTTGAGAAAATGTTTAGTCATGGACCTTGTAATTTGCTTTGTTTTGTAAATCATTTGAAAAACAATAAGATCAGATGATATGTTTAAATAAGAGAATAATGTATGGTTAAATGAATAACCATATAAAATGAGTTTGTATAAGATGAGTTGTTTGTAAATCAATGTCTTGTGAAAAGTATGTTATTTGTATAAAATGTTATATGTCTCAAATTGAAATGATTCAAATAACGCTATGATATGTAATACCATACAAGCACTTATATATAGGAAGTACCAGCGGCATATCCACCATACTTGTATCATATTACACACGCCTCGTTACTTAATCACTTAATCAAACCAAACTACCAAAGTAAAATGTTCATGTTTAATGTAAATCATGTAATGTGTATCCAAAATGTAAGCATGCGATGAATAACAAATGTACTAAGTATGCAACAAAGAACATAGATAGCATAAAGTGTAATGTATAACAATGTACTAAGTATGCAACAAAGAACATACATAGCATAAGTGTAATGTAAAACAATGTACTAAGTATGCACAAAATGGACATACATAGCATGAAATGTAATGTAGGACGATGTACTAAGTACGCACACAATGGGCATACATGGCATGAAATGTAATGTAGAACGATGTACTAAGTACGCACACAATGGGCATACATAGCATGAAATGTAATGATGTACTAAGTACGCACACAATGGGCATACATAATATGAAATGTAATGAAATCATGTACTATAATGTACTAACGAACATAGCAGGTATATGATGTGAAAACATGGAAAGCATGAAAGTAACAAGTAGGCACATGTGTTCCACCCCAAAATGTTTGGAAAACAGTAAAAGAGGGGTCTATGTACTCACTTGAGATTGCTCAGAAGTCCTAAGATAACCACCAAGCAATGCTATAGATCTCGGAATATCAAACGACACCTAATATAGGTAACTACATTAATAAACCGGACCTAAATCGGAAGATCGGATAGAATGAGGGCTCGTAAACCAAATGAGTATGGGAACTCATGTAGTATGGTTTAACAAAGCCTACATACTAAATGAAACCTAACCTAAGTGCTTACGACCCATTACGACCCGTTTAGGTAGCTTATGCTACTTTAACGCGTCGCTCGCGTGAAACACGTTTGGAATGCCTAACTAGTCCTATGATAAGTAAAATATGCCTTAACATGTCTAATATTGTTACCAAATCAGTTTAGATACCAAAAGTAATGTTACATATGCTTAAAATGAATTTTGGCGTCAAAAGGGCATTTTGGTAATTTACCTAAGGCATATATACTACCTATCATACAACTACTTAAACGAAGCGACCATAAGGTATAACCTCGGAAGGTTATTCCCTATATACAATGGACACCTAATGTGCTTGGTCGGATCCTAATGATCGACCAAACGGGTCGGGTTCGAAAGTATAAGCGATTGATTAGATCGCTTACCTTTACGACCCTAGACAAGCACAAAACTAAAGTGACGAGCTAAGCATGCTAAAACATGCTTAACTAAGTTTAGAAAACAGGTTTGGTATCAAAACAAATGGTTTTGATACCCATAAGTAGTTTGGTTACAAAATACGCAAGAATACGTATTCTGACCGAAACTACGGCTTGTCACTGAGCCTAGATAACGTGGTAATCAGTAGGCATAGTCACTAGGGACTATAACCATCGTGATCACGCTCACGTTATGAAGTTCAAACGAACTTCGTGTTGACCATAAACTGGTCAACGCAGAAAGTCAAACAAAGTTTGACTTTCGGACTCGAAAAGCAATAAAGAACGAAGGAACACTTACAAAGGGTCCCCGAATGCTAATCTATATCAAAATAGCTCAGGTATGAAACAAAGGTTTCAACTTAGAGCACAATTGATCAGATTCTAGTGAGAAATGAAGTTGGTGTATGTGGGTATTTATAGTTTTTGGTTCACCGTTAGGATCGTTTCTTGAATAACGTGATTTAATCTTGTGCGTACACTTGTTGGAAAGTTATGGTAACTAGAAATGGCCCCTAATGAGCTGAAAGGGCAAGTGAGAATGTGTGGTTGTGGTTTAATCAGCTGAATTATGCTGACTAATCGATCTTATCTGTTCTGGGAGCCTGATGTGGCCCGCTTCAGGATCAGACAAAGCTCAGGCAGGCCGCCTGGCCTTGTCTGATCAGAATTAACTTCCAGAAATTACAGTCTCAGCCCCTGCACGTGTTTAAGGCCATTTCCGACACTTCTAAGGCCCGTAAAGCCAACTTTAAGGCCCTAAAATGATGCCTAAACATTGTGGACATGAAACATGCTCAAAAATATGTCGGATGTTGGTTCGTTTGGTCGTACGAACGCGATGTTCGCTTAATTACGACGGAATGCGCACAAGCACGAAAAACGATCCAAAATGCGTGACGAATGGATTTTTCTCATGCCAAACACTAAAATAAAATATTATAGTGCTTACATAAATTTTTGGATGTCCGGATGTATTCAGAACGTAAGTTATGCGCGAAAATGCAAACTTGTGCACTTTTTGACGCTTTTAGTCCCTGAATGACCCAAAAGTTTATTTTAGCACACCGAACCCCTCAAAGCCTATTTCTAAGCTATGTAAAGGATATTTATGGTATGTTTAACTTATGGACATGTTCCGGAATATCTGTTACAGTTCAAATTGGCATACTTTCGCAGTTTGTCAAATTTAGTCCCTGTAGGCGAATTAACTTGTTTTTGCCATACCAAAGCCTTCAAAACTTATTTCTAAGTTATGTAAAGGTTATTTAAGGTATGTAAAGCCTATTTCACTATTCCGGAGTGTTTGTTGCATTAAACTGGTTATATCTACGCATCAGTGCGCGTATAACCTTCCAGAAAGCGATTTAGACCTTGAAATCGAACAAGAATTGATATGTGCAAAAGATACACATATTTATACAGATCCCAAGTATGAAATACAATATTTCATTGGCTCGGCATTTGTTTGATGGTCACAGTGACCCAGGTGTCACAGTCTCCCCTACTTTAGGAAATTTCGTCCCGAAATTTATTCGTAGGAGTCTATTTGTGACTTTGTGTCAAATAACCACCAGAGATATGTAAGGCATAATCCTGTCATTTCCATAACGGACATCCTTCAGAACGAAAAATGAACAGACGGAGTCATTTTCCTCAACGAGTATTCTTCAGAAGCGGAAATGAAGGAATAAACAAACGGGGATTCATTTCCTAAACGGACAATCTTCAGAAACGTAAAATGAACTTACGGAGTCATTTTCAACGGGTGCTTCATCAGAATTGGAAATGAAAAGGAGAAACAAACGGATATTCATTTCCTCAACGGACAATCTTCAGAAACGAAAAATGAACTGACGGAGTCATTTTCAACGGGTGCTTCATCAGAAATGGAAATGAAAAGGATATACAAACGGATATTCATTTCCTCAACGGACAATCTTCAGAAACGAAAATGAACAAACAGAGTCATTTTAAACGGGTGCTTCATCAGAAATGGAAATAAAAAGGATAGACAAACGGATATTCATTTCCTCAACGGACAATCTTCAGAAACGAAAATGAACAAACGGAGTCATTTTCAACGGGTGCTTCATCAGAAATGGAAATGAAAAGGATAGACAAACGGATATTCATTTCCTCAACGGACAATCTTCAGAAACGAAAATGAACAAACGGAGTCATTTTCAACGGTTGCTTCCTCAGAAACGGAAATGAAAATGATAGACAAACGGATATTCATTTCCTCAATGGACAATCTTCAGAGACGAAAATGAACAAACGAGGTCATTTTCAACGGGTGCTTCCTCAGAAACAGAAATGAATAGAGTTAACTTCTAGGCACATGACAAAGCTCGCTGTGGTTTCAGTGCACTAAATTCCATAATTATGTATGCATCCATAATTACGTAATTCCTTGCACAGTCCGCACAGTTTGTCTTGTAATGTTTAGGGGAGGAAAATCAAATCTGTGATGAGGGTGACTAGACTACCATAGGGTCCTTTTAATTATATCGACAGATGATCTTATTAATTAGGCCACCAAGGAGTCCTTTCAGCTATATCATCACATGATGTTCCTAACCAGATTTTTTTGGATCAATCTGTTTAACTAGACCACTCAAGGGGTCTACTTATGGAGTAGTACTTTATAATCCAAGGGACTTAACAACAACGTAGTAGTCCATTAAGGATTTTATGTAGTACCTTTGGGTATCCAACTACAAATCCCTCATATGAAGATACGAAAGGTTCTGCGAGGATTTGGATAACAAAACTTGGATTACACAAAAACACATAAAGGAACACATAAGCACATAATCACATAGTTGTTTAACTTGGTTATTAATTTGTTATTAATTTGTTATCGATTGAGAATGGATATGGAAACCAGTCAATGGACTTCAATGTCCTCCGGGATCTATCTGAAAAGATAGGAAGATCTCCCAAAAATTTGATTTTGTTTTCAAAGAAACGTAATATTCGAATTAAGGAACACGACAATTTTAGGATTTACAGAAATGTCCTTAAGTACCCTTATTAAGGATTTATAGTGGTACTTTGGGTATTCGTCTCGTGTTGTAACTTGCGCCTTGTACTTCATTTCCTTAGAACAAATGGGTACTTAGGAATTTCTTGGAAACGTAAGTGATCATAAGATGGAAAAATTTTGGGGGTAGTTTGCTTTACAAGGAATACAATTCCTTGATTGTTGGTATTGTAAGAGATGTGTTGTTTATACATACAACCACATAAATACATTGCAATGTAAATAAAAGATTTATTTATAAACAATGATAACAACTGTTTCATGGACCATGACAACAAAAGAAAGTAATACATAAGACGTGATTTTTTTTTCTAAACGATGTTGTCGGTCAGATGCTAATCCCTGTGCTGGATTTGCATTAGCAAGCTTTGGGCAATTTCTTCGGAAATGACCCATCTCGCCACAGTTGAAGCAAGAACCTGGTAGAAAACGACCTTCAGCAGGGTTGTTGCCAGCTTGGTTTGGTGCAGCTGCAGCTGGGCAGACTCTTGCTGTATGGCTTATAAGTCCACAAGTTTGGCATTTGCGGCACTTTACATTTGCATGATGATGGAGGCTACATTGGTTGCACAAAGGTGCAGTTCCATTGTATGGCTTCATAGCAGGGGGTTGAGCTGGTTGGTTGGGGACGGCTTGATCATTGTGAGTAACCATGGCGAAGTTCTGAGAAGCATTTCGCTTCTTTGACTTCTTAGGGGATCCAGTATGTTCATCCATGGTCTTTGATTCCTCGATTGGGTTCGATTCCTCGACCAGTTTCTTGTCACCCTTTCGGAAAAGCTTACGTTTCGTGATCTGAGATTCAGTCAAGGTTGCAGCTAGCTCAATGGTCTGCCTAACTGTAGTAGGGTTGCTACCAGTCACAATGTCTTGTATTGAGTCAGGGAGGCCATCAATGTACTTTTCGATTGCCTTATCCAACGACGTGACCATGTTTGGGCATAACAGGCTTAACTCCTCATAACGGTCCGTGTAGGCTCGATGTTCACCGCTATCTTGCTTCAAACCATCAAACTCTCTTTCCAATGCTCACAGTTCATGACGAGGACAAAACTCCCTCATCATAAGAGCTCTAAGTTCGGCCTATGTCTGTGCTAGAGCAACTTCTGCACTATGGTGTCTCATAACCCCGTTCCACCATGTAAGGGCCCTCTTCTGAAACACACTCGAAGAAAACTCGACCTTGCGATTGTCAGGACACTGCACGTGGCAAAAAGTATTCTCAATGCTCTCGAACCATTGAAGAAGCCCAGTCGCTCCCTCAGAACCACTAAACTTGAGTGGTTTAGCCGAGTTAAAACTCTTGAAATTGCATGGACCATTGTTGCTGTTGTTGGCTTGGTTCCATTGAGCAAAGAGGTTTGGGAATTGAGCAGCCATTTGCTGCGCAATAATTTCTGCCAGTTCGGCAGTCGCTATCTGGTTTTCGCGTCGAGGAGGCATTCTAAAAGAGGAAACATGAAAGGAAACGAGTGAGAGTATTAGACGAAAAGAATGAGATGAAACAAATCTGATGAAAGCAAGGATAGTGGTCATTTGTTTGTTACTACAAAGCAACAAACGACCCCGGTGACTAATCAAAGTAAATGGATCAAAATAATGTATCGCGAAGACATGCTCGCCTATAAGTGAACACTCATCCCAAGAATTCCCAGGTAAGCACAACTGGTCTCGCGTCTGATGAGATATATACTAAGTGCTTGCCTAGACAGAAAACCCAGAATACAGGCATTCACCCTTCCAGTTTGCACGTGTTCACATTATTTAAAACCCAAAACCTTGACAAGATTTTGAAAACTCAAAGGGGTTCAAAACCATATAACAGAGGGTTCAAAACCTTACAATAGAGGGTTCAAAACCTAGTAATCAATCATCCTAGAACAGATGATTAGTTTTCAAAGCGGTTTTGAAATTTATGTTCTTGTTGTGGTCGTCGCCTAAGGATAGGTGACGGTATTGTTTTATGACTAAACGCAAGTAAACTCGCGTTAGGGTCCTAAGAAGGTTGTAGAGTAGGTCAAAGCATTACTAATAACCTAATTCCCTATAACCATTGGCTCTGATACCAACTTTTCTGTCACACCCCGACCACGTGAGACAACGAAACGTGGCGGAAACGTCGGGGAGTGTTGTAACAGAATTAATTGTTTCACAACCATGGAAATTATAGTTTTGTTTTATTAATCGAATAAGAGAGTTACATAACAAAAATTAACTAGTTCATGTCTCGTTTTAAGTCACTAAGGCACAGGCCCGCCTAAGTATGTCTTGATAAGTCCTATGCATCATCTCCTGAAAACACATGTGAAAATAGGTACGTCAGCATAAAAATGCCTGTGAGATACATAGGTTTTGTGAAAATAGAATTCATGACTTATGTTTGAGAAAATGTTTAGTCATGAACCTTGTAATTTTCTTTGTTTTGTAAATCATTTGAAAAACAATACGATCAGATGATATGTTTAAATAAGAGAATAATGTATGGTTAAATGAATAACCATGTAAAATGAGTTTGTATAAGATGAGTTGTTTGTAAATCAATGTCTTGTGAAAAGTATGTTATTTGTATAAAATGTTATATGTCTCAAATTGAAATGATTCAAATAACGCTACGATATGTAATACCATACAAGCACTTATATATAGGAAGTACCAGCGGCATATCCACCATACTTGTATCATATTACACACGCCTCGTTACTTAATCACTTAATCAAACCAAACTACCAAAGTAAAATGTTCATGTTTAATGTAAATCATGTAATGTGTATCCAAAATGTAAGCATGTGATGAATAACAAATGTACTAAGTATGCAACAATGAACATAGATAACATAAAGTTTAATGTATAACAATGTACTAAGTATGCAACAAAGAACATACATAGCATAAGTGTAATGTAAAACAATGTACTAAGTATGCACACAATGGACATACATAGCATGAAATGTAATGTAGGACGATGTACTAAGTACGCACACAATGGGCATACATGGCATGAAATGTAATGTAGAACGATGTACTAAGTATGCACACAATGGGCATACATAGCATGAAATGTAATGATGTACTAAGTACGCACACAATGGGCATACATAGTATGAAATGTAATGAAATCATGTACTATAATGTACTAACGAACATAGCAGGTATATGATGTGAAAATATGGAAAGCATGAAAGTAACAAGTAGGCACATGTGTTCCACCCCAAAATGTTTGGAAAACAGTAAAAGAGGGGTCTATGTACTCACTTCAGATTGCTCAGAAGTCCTATGATAACCACCAAGCAATGCTAGAGATCTCGGAATATTAAACGGCACCTAATATAGGTAACTACATTAATAAACCGGACCTAAATCGGAAGATCGGATAGAATGAGGGCTCGTAAACCAAATGAGTATGGGAACTCATGTAGTATGGTTTAACAAAGCCTACATACTAAATGAAACCTAACCTAAGTGCTTACGACCCATTACGACCCGTTTAGGTAGCTTATGCTACTTTAACGCGTCGCTCGCGTGAAACGCGTTTGGAATGCCTAACTAGTCCTATGATAAGTAAAATATGCCTTAACACGTCTAATATTGTTACCAAATCAGTTTAGATACCAAAAGTTATGTTACATATGCTTAAAATGAATTTTGGCGTCAAAAGGGCATTTTGGTAATTTACCTAAGGCATATATACTACCTATCATACAACTACTTAAACGAAGCGACCATAAGGTATAACCTCGGAAGGTTATTCCCTATATACTATGGACACCTAATGTGCTTGGTCGGATCCTAATGATCGACCAAACGGGTCGGGTTCGAAAGTATAAGCGATTGATTAGATCACTTACCTTTACGACCCTAGACAAGCACAAAACTAAAGTGACGAGCTAAGCATGCTAAAACATGCTTAACTAAGTTTAGAAAACAGGTTTGGTATCAAAACAAACGGTTTTGATACCCATAAGTAGTTTGGTTACAAAATACGCAAGAATGCGTATTCTGACAGAAACTACGGCTCGTCACTGAGCCTAGATAACGTGGTAATCAGTAGGCATAGTCACTAGGGACTATAACCATCGTGATCACGCTCACGTTATGAAGTTCAAACGAACTTCGTGTTGACCATAAACTGGTCAACACAGAAAGTCAAACAAATCGGACTCGAAAAGCAATAAAGAACGAAGGAACACTTACAAAGGGTCCCCGAATGCTAATCTAGATCAAAATAGCTCAGGTATGAAACAAAGGTTTCAACTTAGAGCACAATTGATCAGATTCTAGTGAGAAATGAAGTTGGGGTATGTGGGTATTTATAGTTTTCGGTTCACCGTTAGGATCGTTTCTTGAATAACGTGATTTAATCTTGTGCGTACACTTGTTGGAAAGTTATGGTAACTAGAAATGGCCCCTAATGAGCTGAAAGGCAAGTGAGAATGTGTGGTTGTGGTTTAATCAGCTGAATTATGCTGACTAATCGATCTTATCTGTTCTGGGAGCTTGATGCAGCCCGCTTCAGGATCAGACAAAGCTCAGGCGGGCCGCCTGGCCTTGTCTGATCAGAAATAACTTCCAGAAATTACAGTTTCAGCCCCTGCACGTGTTTAAGGCCATTTCTGACACTTCTAAGGCCCGTAAAGCCAACTTTAAGGCCCTAAAATGATGCCTAAACATTGTGGACATGAAACATGCTAAAAAATATGTCGGATGTTGGTTCGTTTGGTCGTACGAACGCGATGTTCGCTTAATTACGACGGAATGCGCAAAGCGCGAAAAACGATCCAAAATGCGTGACGAATGGATTTTTCTCATGCCAAACACTAAAATAAAATATTATAGTGCTTACATAAATTTTTGGATGTCCGGGTGTATTCAGAACGTAAGTTATGCGCGAAAATGCAAACTTGTGCACTTTTTTACGCTTTTAGTCCCTGAATGACCCAAAAGTTTATTTTAGCACACCGAACCCCTCAAAGCCTATTTCTAAGCTATGTAAAGGATATTTATGGTATGTTTAACTTATGGTCATGTTCCGGAATGTCTGTTACAATTCAAATTGGCATACTTTCGCAGTTTGTCAAATTTAGTCCCTGTAGGCGAATTAACTTGTTTTTGCCATACCAAAGCCTACAAAACTTATTTCTAAGTTATGTAAAGGTTATTTAAGGTATGTAAAGCCTATTTCACTATTCCGGAGTGTTTGTTGCATTAAACTGGTTATATCTACGCATCAGTGCGCGTATAACCTTCCAGAAAGCGATTTAGAGCTTGAAATCGAACAAGAATTGATATGTGAAAAAGATACACATATTTATACAGATCCCAAGTATGAAATACATTATTTCATTGGCTCGGCATTTGTTTGATGGTCACAGTGACCCAGGTGTTACACTCTAGATCAATCGGGCATAGTAACTAAAACGTAACCGGGGGTTATAATACTTACAACGAGACAGCGTTTCGCTTTTTAGTGGGTATTATGCCCGAGAATTATAATTGTTATCAGATAATTTGAGAGAGAGATCGAGAATTTGAACGATTTCTCAACTGAAGCCGATGACCTCTATTTATAGGGCCTGATCGTCACTTCCTCGGGCCCCACGAGAGATGAAGACATGGTCTTCGCGCCCCGCGAGCTAGGCTGGCTAGCGCCTAGCCTTGGCCAGTCACGAGCTAGCTTCACCACGCGTTGGGCCACGTGGCATCACGAGAGTCTGCTTGGTGGCACCAGGTCGCGGCCTGCGACAGCTTACCTCAAGGGGGTCGCGCCCCGCGAGCGCCCCTTATTTCTTATTTTATTTAATTTTGTTAAATTAAAGGTATTTCGGGCCTAATTTTCGTATACAGGGTGTATTTTAGGACATATAAGGGTGTTATAGGGATTTTAGGAGAGTTGTCAGATATTATTTAACAAATTACTTATATTTATTTTTGGAAAATAATATAAGTCTCATATTTTGGATAAGTTAAAAATATAGTTTATTTTTAACACTTATTAATCTTCACGTATTACAAATATATATTTTTGGAAGTTAAATATATATTTACAAGAGAACAATACAAATTCAAATTACAAGAACATGGCGAACGGGCGAGACCCGACAAACAAGGGCACGACCCTCACAAACGATGAACATATACAAAACAAATACTTAACTTAAGATGGTGACTTGTGTCACACCCCAACCGATGGCGGAATCATCGGGGCGCGGCACTAGGCGAATCAGATTGCTCAAGAGAATCCATAACAACTATATTGCGATAATATTTAATACATTCGTTATCCCATACTAACAAATAATACAATCACATAAGTTATCACAGATTTCTTGTCCTCTCGAACAATACAAATCCGACAACCTAGGTTTTAGTTGAGTTTCTAGACTTCCTAGCTTGATTTGATATAGTCTGCGATCTAACCTGCAACATACGTTAAAATATTTGTCAATACAAAAGTATTGGCGAGTATACAGGTTTGATAAGTATATCATAATAGATTAAAAGAGCTGCGAATTTCCACATGCATAAACGTAATACACGACATATATACTCACAAAACTGATACTACCAACTAAGTCCTCGATGCTCGAATGTACGATGGCATAACTAGACCCCGTCGGGCGCAATAGTACTATACTAGTCGTGGTGGGACGTCGCGAGTATAAGCCCTAGCACATATGCAACTAGCATCACGTATATCTATGCATAACAGTTATTCGCAAGTAATAATTCGATTGATTGAATAATTCGTTTGATGAGTTCGATTTGTTAGAAACGTATGTTACACCCAAAATTCGATTAAAAAGGGTTCAAGTATACTCACAGTGCGCATTTAGCGGGATTACAACTTGTTTGAGTCGGTTGCGAGTATGTCTGTATTGATCCTTGAAGAATAGAGTAAACGATATACGGTTAAGCGAGATTAGCCTTGAAAAGTTACTCATTAGGTCGAATGGTTCTCATCCGTGCGGATTGACATGTTATCCGTCCGGATGACAAGTCATCCGTCCGGATGACATGTTATCCGTCCGGATAACAGGTGATCCGTGCGGATGATGTGTGATCTGTGCGGATAATGGGTCATTTGTGCGGATAATGTGTCATCCGTGTGGATCATGTGTCATCCGTGCGGTTAAGTGGTGCGTACGTGCGGACGGAGGTAATGCGTGCGGATTGACATGTCATCCATGCGGACTGACATGTCATCCGTGCGGACATGTGTCATCCATGCGGACTGACATGTCATTCGTGCGGACTGACCCGTCATCCGTGCGGACAAGGGTCATCCGTGCGGACTGACATGTCATCCGTGCGGACTGACATGTCTGTTTCGCACTCTGAGCACTGTTTCCGAGTGCTTAACGGAAGGAATACGCGTAGGGTTACCGGGACAGCGTAATCTCGCACTAACACTTGAAGTTCCGTCAATTCCGACTCGATCTAACGGCCGGGAATCACCCCGTTCCATCAGATCTGGCCGTTCGTGATGGTTCTTCAGGGTTAACTCGAAATCGCACAGTTCCTTGGGTAAATACATAGATTTAGGCGAGATTTGTTACCAAAACGTGTGGAAATCACCCAGATCTGAGTCGTTTATGGTGGGATGAGGCCACAACTTGGAGTTCATAAGAACTCTTGGTGACATCACCTCAAAACGCCTCAAATCCGCAGATCTCGTGGTTTGAATTTGAGTTTCGAAAGATAGAATGATGTAGAATCAAGTGTAGATTGTAGAAGTACAAGTTTTAGGTTGAAATCTTACCGGAATCGCGAGGAAATCGAGAGAAAAGGGTCTTGGAGCGTGTTTGGTTGAATAGGAGCTGTCACATCACTGTTCAAGTGATGTGATAGGGTATTTATAGGCAACAGCGAAGAGAAAGGGGTTTTGGTGCGGATGGCCCATCCGTGCGGATGGCCCATCCGTCCGGATGGCTATCCGTCCGGATGCCCATTCTGACGAGATGGATTTCTCCGTTTTCGATCGTCTTGGTAGTTTTCGAGGTACGCGCTCTCTTTAGTTGACTTATATTATTATTATATATGTATATATATACCTAAGGGTCGTATTTATGTATCCATATTCCAAAGTCTCGATAATTAACAATCGGGTTCCGTTTCGAGTGTGCGATTACAGGCGACGTTTCACGACCATCAAGGAGGGTAGTATAGTCCTCTCTTGACGTCATCGTTAACGTTATTGTGTGTTGTGCTACAAGGACTGTCGGGGTACCCTTTACTCGTATTGTCATCATCGTCACGACGACTGGAGTTATAGCACTCACCCGAGAGTCTTTGTTAGCGTTAATTGTATGCGTTCGACACATCACGGCCACTGAGGAGGGTAGAATAGGTCCTCACTCAATGCCTCCGTGAGTGTTAGTGTGATAATAGTGTAGTATAGTGATATTGTATTTCGAAAATATGCGATCATCCTTCGAATAGCGATATATACGATATAGTTACATTATGATCCGAATCTCTGGTGCTAGGCGTAACGAGTATAACGAGTAGTAACAACGCACGAAAGTGCGGGTTGTTACAACTTGTACTTTGTGTGTTACAAGTCTAGTGATTAACGTACATAGAATACATATAGATTATGACGCCTACAAGACAAGCCCGGTGAAGTTTACGACGCAAGATACGCAAAACAGTGAGTTCATGTCCCAACTTTTAAACATTTTCTTGTTTTCTAAACTTTAGGGAAAATACATGTACTATGATATGTAGAAACAAAACTAAGGAATGACGTATAAATCATGTGACAAATAGGGTGAGACTTAAACACCATTAATCAACTATATACCTAGACCGCGGAACAAAATATTAGATCTAATGGGTTTCAGGCAGCCACACTCTGGGCCACGTTGTACCTAGAGTGCTTTTGTGTCTCGAGTCGTAAATCCACAGAAAAATGCTTATGGTTTGGATGTTTCCTATGTCGTGACAAATGTTAATGTCCTCGCGAAACATTAATGATCTGAATTTCCTTACATTACAGAATACATTTTCTGTATATTTTACGATTACATACCATGATTCTTACAACAAATACTTATATGTTTTACACAAAACTGCATGAATTCACACCAACTTTTGTTGACGATTTTCCAAAACTTACATGTATTTCAGGGAACTAAGTGGATGTATGCGCGGTCTCCTTGCTCAAGATGGTCGTTTATGTTTCAAGTTATTATGTGTCGATTCTCCGTTGCCACTTTTGTAGGATTTGTTTGTTATATCCCGCCTCTTTGCGGAGATATAATGAACAAATCCTTGATATTTGTTTTTGAAATGAAGTTGTAGACTTTTCAAACAATTATCTTATGTTGTGTCGTAAACTTTACACTTAACTTTTGTTATGGTTATTAAACTATCAATGGGAATATGGAGTTGTTTTACATTCATGTAGTATGTTTACTTATCGCATGCAATGAGAACCTTTCAGATCACATCTCGTGCTTCTGCCTTAGAAAGATGTGTGACAAAGATGAAATTTACACAAACCACAGAGACTATTCGGATGTTTTACTCTTTAATTTCTATATAAATTTTATTTAATTTAACAATATCATAAAGAATGCTTTTAGTGTTTTACTCAAAGAGGCCAAAAAGAAGTGGAATTTTCGAAAAAAATTAATTATGGACGAATCATAAATGAAAATGATTGTATGCTTTATTTTTATTTGGAAATAACTGAATAAATAATGAAAATAATTGTATGCTTTATTTTTATTTAGAAACAATTGAGTAAAAAAACCGATTGAAGACATAAATATGTTTTTAAGGGCAAATCTTATTATTATTATTATTTTTTTTTTACTTTTTAAACGACTTAACCCTATAACCATCTCAATTTAGGTGTTTATAGAAGTTTTGCTTCTCTCGTTTGACTACTAACCCCAATGGTGAAGAAATAAATATGCAATGAAGGAACATGAAAGAGGGTTGAAGCAGTACACTATTTTTTTTTTTTTTTTTTTTTTGCTAAAATTACCCTTGATATGGCACCCATATGGTAGAAAAAGAGTTCTTGGGGCTTGAACCATTAAACATGGTTGTTAATTGGAATCAATAACGACATTCTCCCTAATTGAACGTTTAAAATCCTATGAAAAGACTAAAATAAACTCCACAACTTTAATAAGACTACAGGGTATGGGCTGTGTCCCCGGTCTGTTCTGGTCCGGCGCCGGGCCAAACACCGCCCCCCCCCCCCCCCCCCCCCGGCTTCGTCCTCACCATCCCTTTCCAGACGTTGGTGCCGGTCAACAAAAGGACAAAACCATCCCTCCTCCTCTCTCACACACCTATACATACAATATATACATATACGTTTTAGTTCCATCCCCCCATTTCCATACCTCCATTCTCTTTGTCTCATCCTCACACCCATCCTACGTGGATCTTACGTGACGGATCATCCTCCAAGGGAGGACTATCATCATACCACATAGCCTAACCATTTTAGTCCCTGAAGGTGTAATTCATAAATTCCTTCCATATTCAAACTCTTTCCTAATCTAGTAACTAACCACCGAAAGTAATTAATTAATCACCAATATGATTTTACCAACAACAACAATAGATTAACACATGTAACCATAATTGAAATGCAGTTTAAAACTTGAAATGGGTTTGACTTTTAGGAGTTGGGCTAGGTTTGACTTTTACTACCTAAACTATGTTCGACCTTTACAACTTGAATTGGTATTGACCTTCATAATATGGTGTTAGTAACAACAATAGACCTTATTAACACATGTAAGAAATGCAGATTAAAACTTGAAATGGGTTTGGCTTTTAGGAGTTGGGTTGGGTTTGACTTTTACTAGTTAAATTGTGTTTAAATTTTAGAACCAGAATTGGTGGGATTCAATACTTAAACTGTCTTCATTATCACAGGTTTGACCAGTTGATCTGGTCAGACAATTATGCAAAGCACAGTGTATTATCCTTGTTCAAGTTATGGCTAAGTCCTATTGTGCAAACCAAAGTGTATCATCCTTATTCAAGTTTTGGCTAAGTCCTATTATGCAAACCAGAGTGTATGATCCCTATTCAAGCCATATTGTGTATAAAAAAGCCTAAGTCCTATTGTAACATGATCAAATTATATACATGGCATGCATCACGAAATCAACGATTTTATGTAAAATTAACACAATGTCACCAATAACGTGGAAAGTAATCAAAATGATCACGTATTACCTCATTTTTAAGATGATCGGACCTATTGTTGGTGGGATGGCCGTAGCTGTGGGATGACTGGAGCTTTTCTTGAAGGCGGGATGGTTTGGCGGATAAAGGAAGTGAAATGGTGCTTCTCATGGAAGATTGAGGATTAAAAGGGTGTGAAAGAGTCAGTTTTGGGTGAAATGACCAAACTACCCTTCGCAACAATAAATAATGGAAGGGTCAATTAACGGAAGTTTGGCAGAGGGACTTCATTGATTACAATATACAACCACAAGGACTGGAATGACCGTTTTTTTTTTTCAAATAGGGCATGTATGTGAGAACGAAAATTGTAGGTTACTCTAAAATTTATTGTAAATGCGAAATAAACTCTTTTCTTACTCTCTGTACGTTTGATTCTATTTGTTTTCTAGACGTCATAATAATATACATCATAGTCTGTTTAGCCTTTATAATATTTGGTTGGTCATAATTTTCTTAAAACTTGTGTAGTGTGTGCATAGTGGATATGGCTCACACATTTCAAATTACATTATATTAAAAGTAATATTTTGGTAACTTGAGTATGCAACTTATTTTAACTCAACGGTAAAAGAGTAGCTACGGCATAAGTCAAGGAAATCAGTTTTTATAACCGACTATCATACAACTTTCATGAGAAGAATGTTTTACTAATTGAAAACACTTGCTAGGTTCTGAAAATTTAAACAATTTTAAGTGCTAGTTAATACACAATAATATTAACATTCAGAAGCATCCTACTCGTACTAATAATCATCATGGACTTCATTTTCATTTCTTCAAAAATTCCTACAACTGTTCTATTTTGTCTCTGTATTTATCTACTACTTAGTTCTGGTGTAGCAACCTTCAAGATGCCTGAAAATGTGACGATTCCAGCTGTGATAGCGTTTGGAGATTCGATCTTAGATCAGGGAAATAACAACTACATTCCGACGTTCATAAGGGCAAACTTCCCTCCATACGGGGTGAACTTTTTGGGTGGAAAAGCAACTGGAAGGTTCTCTAACGCGAAGACGCCTGTAGACTTGATCGGTATTTCTCCATGATATTATTTGGCTAAGAAAGTTATATCTCATAGTAACAAAAAAGTATTAAGATGTGTTATTATAAAAGCACACGTTGTAAAGAAAGACATCTGAGTCTCATATCACCAACCCCCGGCCCATACCCCATAGTCTTAAGAGTATGTGCACCACGTGTAGTAATATAACACATCATTTTTTTAGTTTTCACAACATCATCAAATATAACATGAAAAAGAAAAAAGAAAAGAAAACCAACGAAACCCTACCGTCCGTAGCCGTACATAGCCATGGACACTACCATCAAAAACGACCCATAGACGTAGCACCACAATAGACCGAAATCTTATCAAAAGTCCTATTCTCAAAATTCTAATGGATTACATATGGATACGCCGTCAGTAAACCATTACCCCAAACTGACGAAATCCAGTTTTTTCCACGCATGTATTTCGTCGCCAACTGTCGGTGTAACCCGAGAAGTGGATTTCGTCAGTAATCTAATTTACCTCTTCCATTTTATATTTTTCTAGATTTTGTTGGTGTCCATCATAGTTCGGTCGGTAAGTGCTCACGGCTATTGTCTGTCGTCGATGATACTCCTTTGTTTGGTAGTGATTCGTATATTTATGCCATGTAAGTAGTCATGTCAACGACAAGCCATTGAAAATTGTCAAAGACATATAGTGTGATTGAAGAAGTAACGAAATATATATCACCCACATTAAAAGCGAAAAAAAAAGGACAAATCTTGAAATTGGTAAAATTAAATATTCGTCCACATTACGGAATTGGGTTTAATTAAAGGTTGGACCAAACCTCATATAGGTCAAATGCTATTTGTTTTTTAACTATTTTTCTTTTTATTTTAAATAGAAATACTGTATTTTTTATTATAAATACACCAATAATTTAATTTCCCTATGGGGACACATCTGAACAGTTAAAACTACAGATATTGAATTTAAATAATTTCAACTTTTATCAATTGGCTGATAACGCTGTCAATTTCGATTTGTACACAAACACTCTCAGCTTTCAACTTATTGGCCGATAACACTCTCTAACTAACTAAACACTAACACAGTTAGCTGATGTCAGCTACCACATCATAAAAAATGCCATGTCAGTTGTCACGTCATCAAAAAATGGCACATCAGCCGCCACTTCATAAAAAGTGCCAAATCAGTTTCCACGTCATATGCCACGTCAGCAAAAATGGCCACACTAGATACCACATCAGAAAAACTAACTGGATCAGGGTTCAGTTAGTTAAGGAGTGTTATCATGCAATAAGTTAAAAGTTGAGAGTGCTGATGTACGAATCGAAAGTTCAATCAATGAAAGTTTGGATTATTTTAATCCAATATCCCTTAAAACTATGTCAAGTTGATGAATCTGTTATTTCATTTCAGCTGAGAGAATAAATGTTAAGGAGTATGTGCCACCATACTTGGACCCATTCATAGAAGACGAAGATCTGATTACTGGTGTAAGCTTTGCCTCAGGAGCCACAGGACTCGATCCTCTCACATCAACCATAAATGTTAGTTTCCTATATATGCATTTAATTAATCATTTTCAAGTCATTTGCATACATACTGACATGTATGCATATCATATAATTAAATTAATCAGATGGTCATACCAATGGTGGATCAACTGGAAATGTTCTCAAATTACATTAGGAAACTTGAGATACTCGTGGGCAAAGCCGAAGCGAATAATATTCTGAATAACAGCTTGTTTTTGGTAGCAACGGGAAGTGATGATTTTGTTGATGATTACTTCACCTATCCGATGAGGAAAATTCAGTATGATTTATCTTCCTACACTAATTTTCTTGTAGCGGAAGCTTCCACTTTTATACAGGTGAATTTCTAGTCTTTTGTTTATGTAAAACAAGGGAAGGTTAATTAATTAGATACCAAGGATCAACAAAAACATAGGATTAACTGAATCGGGCTTCCGTTAACTTGTAATGTTCACTTAAAGCTATGATTATAAATAGGGTTATAATGCCCCCTTTAAGCTAAGGAACTAGCATGCATTTATACGGGTCAAGTTATTCTACAAAGACTTCTAATTGTAAGAAGTGTAAGAAGGATTTATAAAGTGACAAGTGTCCAATAACCTAAAACTAAACCCACTATATCACCACCAAAAACCTAAACACCCACCCCCACCCCACCCCACCACCACCCAAAAACCTAAACCCCCCCCCCCACCCCCCATCCCCCCCCCCCCCCCCCCCCCCGCAAAAAAAAAAACAAAAAAAAAACTATACCTCACCAAAAAAACCCCCAAAAAACCTAACCCCCCCACCTCCACCCCCCAAAAACCTAAAAAAACCTAACCCCCCCCCCCCCCCCAAAAAAAAAAAAACCTAAAAAAAACCTAACCCCCCCCCCCCCCCACCCCCAAAAAACCTAAAAAAAAAAATATAAAAAAAACTAAACACCCACCACCACCACCACCACCACCACCACCACCCAAAAACCTAAACCCCCACCCCCTCGGCAAAAAAAAAAAAAAAAAAAAAAAAAAAAATTTTTTGGTGGGTGAGGTGGGGGGGGGGGGGTGGGTTGGTGGTGGTGGATGTTTAAGGTTTTTTTTTTTTTTAGTGGGTTTTTTTGTGTAGTGGGTTTTTTAGGTTATTGGACACTTGTCACTCTATAAATCCTTCTTACACTTCTTACAATTAGGATCCTTTGTATTTGATCCTAATCCGCATTTATATTTCGCCTACCAGAATAGTGTTTTTTTAATGACGAATTTCTTAATTTTTCTGAGATTTGAACCTACCCTTAAGTGTTTTAAAAGGTTTTGAATTACACACACATGTTATTATATAAAGCTCTCATTTCACTTATTTTGCCACTTGTAACATAACCTCATACGAGACTTTACCACTCTACATGGTCTTATTTTTAAGCAGTCTTGAGTTAAGTACAAAGTTTAACTAAAGATAAATAGGTCAAAAGCTTATACTCTTAGACAAATGAATGTAGTTATAATAATATTATTTCAACACAATATTTTTAATCTATTAAATCTTTTACAAAATTCCAAAATGAAAAAAAGAGTTAATTGCTAAAATCGTCTCTGAGGTTTAGGCAGGTTTGCCATTTTCGTCCAAAATGACACTTTTGTACCAAATTGCCTCTAACGTTTTAACTTTTTGCCATTTTCATCCAAACCACTAACTTAGTTTATTTTTTCTGTTAAGTTGGAGATATTTGGATGAAACTGGCAAATATAAAACAACAGGGATGATTTTGGCAATTTACACAAACACTTTTAAATTTATTTTATTTTATTTAATTAATTTTGTCACATATATAATAAAAAATAATATACATACAATTTTATATGAAAAAAATAATAGCTTTGTCACATAAATTTTATAAATTTTCATCCAACCACTAACTAAGTTAATTTTTTTATTAAGGCGAATGATGTTTATAAACTAAGAAATAAATTAATTTCTAATTTTTATATAGATCAGTTTTATAAAAATAAAATCACTTAAACCTCTAAATTTTATAAAACTAAAATGCTGGTGACCTTATTGAAAAAGGTCAAATAAAAAAATCTTATCAAATGTACCAAGTTTGTAATTCATCTTCTACTCTTTTAAATTCGCTCCTAAGGAAAAACAGAAGCCAGTCCCCCCCCCCCTCCCAACGTTTGTAACGTTTCGTCCAAAATGACACTTTTGTACCAAATTGCCCCCAACGTTTGTAACTTTTTGCAACTTTCATCCAAACCACTAACTTAGTTTATTTTTTCTGTTAAGTTGAGGATATTTGGATAAAACTGACAAATATAAAACCACAGGGATGATTTTGGCAATTTACTCAAACTCTTTTAAATTTCTTTTATTTAATTAATTTTGTCACATATATAATAAAAAGGAATATACATGCAATTTTATATGAAAAAATAATAGCTTTTTCACATAATTTTTATAAATTTTAATCCAACTACTAACTAAGTTAATTTTTCTATTAAGGCGAAGAATGTTTATAAACTGAGACATAACTTAATTTCTAATTTTTTATATAGATCAGTTTTATAAAAATAAAATCTACTTAAACCTCTAAATTTTATAAAAACTAAAATGCTGGTGACCTTATTGAAAAAGGTCAAATAAAAACATCTTATCAAATGTACCAAGTTTGTAATTCATCTTCTACTCTTTTAAATTCGCTCCTAAGGAAAAACAGAAGCCAGTGCCCCCCCCCCCCCCTAATCAAACAACGTATCGTTACCAAAACTTAAAATTACCCACCAAATTATAATTATAATGCTATGAACCAAAAGTTTCTTTACTCAAGCCACTCAAAATAAGTATTAGTTAGTTACCCTCATAATCTTAATTAAATAAATATTTTATTTCTACCAACATATTTCCTAGGTGCTCAACACATTTAAAAAATATGTAACGTTTTACAAATTTTTTCTATCTCTACAACTGATAAATACTAAAAGTTGTAATCGATTATTATGTGTCACACACCAATAACGTTTTCTCTTCATAAATCTAATTTATATAAAGAAGTTGTAAATTAAATTCTGTCTTAATTTCTAAAATTTAAAAGATCCTTCATCTTAAAAGAAAAAATAAATTGAGTTACTGATTTGGATGAAAATTTATAAAAATTATGTGACAAAACTATTAATTTTTTTTCTAAAAACTCCATGTATATTCTTTTTTATTATATATGTAACAGAAATAATTAAATAAAAGAAATTAAAAAGGGTTTAAGTAAATTGCCAAAATCATCCCTGTGGTTTTATATTTGTCAGTTTCATCCAAATATCCTCAACTTAACAGAAGAAATAAACTAAGTTAGTGGTTTGGATGAAAATGGCAAAAAGTTACAAACGTTGGGGGCAATTTGGTACAAAAGTGTCATTTTGGACGAAAATGACAAACGTGCCCAAACCTCAGAGACGATTATGGCAATTAACTCTGAAAGAAATAACCCATCTATTCATTATATGTTTAGCGAATTGGCGTATTGTTTTACAGGAATTGCACAGACTTGGAGCACGAAGGGTGGTTGTTATGAGTTTACCTCCAGTTGGGTGTATGCCAACTTCAATAACTGTTAATGGAGGCAAAAATAGATCGTGTTCAATAATGCACAACAATGCAGCTAAGTACTTCAACAAGAAGCTGTCTGCTGAGCTTCAATCTCTTAGATCCGGAAACCCTCCGGTGAATGTCGTCCTTGCTGACATTTACACCCCTTTACTTGACATTGTCAACAATCCACAATCCTATGGTAATTCAACATTTTGCGTATAAAGAAAATAGGTTGTTATTATATTAGATTTGTTTAAAAAATGGGTTAGTTGCTATAGCGACTTTGGTTCGTTGAATTCTGAAATCTGCAACAATCCATTGGTTTTGTGTTTTTGCTATTGAAGTTGCTAGTTGAGGTTGCGACTTTGGTTCCTTAAACTTTGCATATTGCAATAACCATTGGTTGTCTTTGTGTTTTTTAGTTGTTGGTTGAGGAGCGACTTCACTTTTTCAGAATCTGTTGAAAGGTGAAGGCCCTACCTCAAAAAGTGACTTCAACAACAAAAGAGAAAAAAAAAACCACTTTGTTGATTGCAAAGTGCAAGAAACCAAAGTGGCTAACTAAGATAAGTACTAACCCATGTTTCAAACACTTCCAAAAAGATACCCCACTTATCAACTTGCAAGTTGAAATAGTGGCGTACCTAGCCCATTAATTATAGGTATCCTGATTTTTTTTTACCACGCAATTATACAATAATAAAAAAACGATAATAAATAAAGTAAAACAAATATCTAATAGATTTGTCATGTTTTTTTTTTCATAGTTTGAAATTGTTCCATCACATCGTCATCTTTTAATTTATCAAAAGTTTTTTTTTCCAACACAAAAACCATATTTGTTCAAATATTCCGGGCCCATTCAATTGCGTAAATCCACTTTGATAAACTTCAATTTAGAAAACATCTTTCAACTGTTGAGGCTGCAACCGGTAAAACCAAAGCTAACTTCACTACCCGATAAACCAAAGGACAAGAACTATGTGTTCCGGTTTCCACCATAAGACAAGCAAGATCACTTATTCAATTATAATATTATTTTGGGTCTTTGGCTAACTTTATCAATTATATTTATGACCTCCTTTCAATTCTATTATTAGTTAATTTGGGCTTATTTTATTATACGGACTTAATTATTCTACAAGTTTTCGGGTTATAAAATGTTTGGGCTTATAAAAAAATGGGATTTTAGTATATCATGTATCTTATTTTTCGGCTAGGGGTATCCTCGTATTTTTTAGGGGTATCCATTGTATAAAACCAGAAAAAAAAAACACTACAAATATGGGGTTGAGCCGTGGTCCGTGCTACGGCTCCTAACACTATGGTTCCGCCCTGAGTTGAAACCAACCTATTTCTAAAAATATTCCTTTATATAATTTTACTTCCTAAAAGTTGGTTTTGTTTAATTAACATCATGTACTAAAAGAAGTTTGTATATGTATGTTTGTGCCAATGCAACCAAATTTAGGGTTTGAGATTGTGGACAGAGGTTGTTGTGGCACTGGAAAGGCAGAAGTGAGCTGGATGTGTAATGCATTTGACGATATGTGCTCAAATATCTCTAACTATCTATTCTGGGATAGTTTTCATCCAACAGAGAAAGGTTACAGGATCATCGTAGATTATCTTCTCGAAAGATATGCTGATGATGTGCTCCGCCTTTGATGAGAACGCGAGTTCATCACTCGAATCGTATGCTTCTCTGATATACTTGTTTTCGGGCGGATACTGAACTCCACTTTCGTAACTTATGAGTTTCATACTCAGGATCTCTATATAAAAGTTGTAATATTTTTTTTGGTGTTAACGTAAAGGAGTTTCTTTATCATGGTTATTATTAATTGCATTTTTAGGCATGTTTTATAGCACTTTAATAGTGAACTTGCACCACACATCATGCATTTATCTTACTCATATCTCATTATTTTGTGCAATACTTTAATTGGTGCACTAGAGTCTACTTTGGATTGTTTTTAATTTTTTGATTTGTGATTATGGACAAAACGTGCTTTTTAACTATTCAGTAATGCCGAACATGAGATAAATGCTACCCATCAACGAGTTAAAGTTAAAACAGGTTTTATGGATCACCATCTATGCTTACAAGTGAATTAGAGAAAAATTAAAAAACAGAAATCAAAAGAAATATTTATTTTTTCCTAGTTGTTTTTGGGACTTCTGTTACTGTAACAACAAAATATAGGCCATGATCAATTCTTAATTTGGGCATTAAAGATAGTTAATTTTGGTGCGTATCGATTTGAAGATAGTTAATGTAATAACCCTAAATTTAAAAATCATTATTATAGAAAATAAAAGAATAATAATAATATATAATCCATCTTTCTGTATATCAACCAAAACTATTATTAGTAATTATAAATTACTCACTAGGAAACCCTAATTAAGACACCCAAGTAATTATGTACAAACCCTAGAATTTTCAGAATCAGGATTAGGGCCCCTAAAACTCAGGGGGGGTAAACCCTACTTAACGATTATCTTAATAACTTGCGGACGAAGTTGAATTTAATGATTCCGTCGACTCAGCTAGCCTAGTCCCACACGTGGCAACCCTATACATAAAATAAGTTCTCTCGCGGGCCGCCTCAAGTTAAGCCTAATTCTCACGCGGGCCGCCTAAGGGTCAAAATTCACCTATAAATACAGGAGCTTGGCACTTGATTCTGGGCACAAAAACGACGAAGAAATTCCACTTCTACACGGAGTTATGCTCTAATTACTTTCAAAACACACACAAAACACTAATTAAGTGTAGCGGGGTGCTGCAGAACAGGGTAATAACTCGATCGCTATTACGATTCATTGTCCGATCGATCAATATATCCAATGGATGTTTAAGTGCTGCCCACATTAGGGTTATACTTTGTCGTTCGTCGTTAATTCGATGGATGAGTTTAAGTATCGTACTTTGTCGTTCGTCGTTAATTCGATGGATGAGTTTAAGTATCGCACTTTGTCGTTCGTTGTGAGAATTTGATCTCGTGAGTTATCGTAAAGGCTGTATTAAGTTACTAACCTAGTTGTGTGCATGTTATTTAAATTAGGTTAAAAGACTAATCAGTAGTCTAAACTCTGCCCGTATAAATCTGGAATATTACCACAGAGTAGCTTCACTTTAGAATTATTAAGGTACGGATCCTTACCCTACTCCTTATTGTTTCATATTCAAATTGTTATAAACCCATTAAATTCGTACACTCTTCACGTCTTTGATTATCGATTCATTTGACAGTCCGTTGAATTCCTATTCTAAACTTTGGATTTAGCTTTCCTGTCATGCGATAGTATTATGATTAGTTGTATTCATTATCGCATGTTCCAATATATGTTACGTCTTGTTATGAAAAGTATTTTGATAAGTTATGTAAATAAGACCTTTTGTACTCTGATACCCTGAGTATCGCTTCTCGTGGAGTGTCCCACGAGCATGTTGTTGCGGCATCGACATCATGTGCTCCATCCGTGACGGAGAGATCAGTTCACGGCGTCTCTTAAGTACAAGTGTGGTACATAAGGCTATTAGGAGGCGTATGGATCGATCCTAGGATTTAAGTATAAGGAGGTGGATAGCGGGTATGCCAACTCGCCATCTCATGTGATAATTATGCAGGAGTAGCTACCTGTGTATTGTCACGTTTTAAGTTGCTCACGGGTACATCCGTAAGATATGATTGTGAAATTACGTCATTTGCATCAAGTTTCATCCGAATAAAAATTCTATAAAGCGTTATTTGTTATTTGAGCTTAATATTCCGTACTGAGCATTCGGCTCATTCCGTAAATTTTTGTATATACAGGTACGCAGGTTACTTTGGGCGGGTAAAAGAGAGAGAAGAATCAAGCTTAGGAATAAATATGAAGATGTTAGTTAATCAAGTCGAATGTGTCCGTTTGTATATTAAACTTAAGTTTAGTTGTTGTGTGGTTGTATCCTTGTCAAATAAATAAATGGAATTATGACTTTTGTTTATGATACTATTGTTATTGTGACACGTCAGCCCTTCCGGGTTGGGGTGTTACAGCTATGGTATCAGAGCACATGCTCTTTCCTGTAGAAAACTTGAAGATAGTAATTAAAACCTGTGAGGAATGGGTAGATATCTATGATAGGATTCAACTTGGTCTCTTATGTGATTTAATTCCTATGTTTATTCGTATAGATATGCCTCCTCGTCGTCCGCTACGTAGGAGTACTCGTACTAACCATGCGCGTAACAACACTTCTTCGAATGAGACTCCAGTTGATCCAAGCGTAATTAATGCTATCAACCAGGCTGTTGCCGGGTTGCTTCCAAACCTTGTTGCTCAAACAGCTGAGGCCGTTATTCAACAAACTCGTCCTCCAGAACGTAATAACACGAATCCAATCTCTGGTGAAGAAATTCGTGAGAATACCACGAACAATACTACTTATAGTATAGACATATGGATTAGTAAATTTCACAAACAAAAGCCGAAATCCTTTAGTCACGCTACAAACTATGTGTCCTTTCTTTCCCGTACAATCCTTGCTCTCAACTTGATCTACGTCTTTTTCACTTCACTAGCGGTAGAGAATACCCGTACGATACCTGAGGACACCACATACAACTTAACCATTAGACTTTAATACATCGCATAAAATCAAACTATGTAATAGAAGTTCAAAAATCATTCCATGAAGTAACTTGGAATTGTCCAAGTGTATATCTTAAATATCCTTAACCCAAATCTTTTTTTAGTTCTTTATGAACCCAACAATCTTATACATGCATTACATTCAAAACTCAAAGCACATCGTTAGTAATCGTAAGTACTCCGACGCCTTGATAACGTTCATACATATATCTTTAGCATCATATATTCATACCCACATGCATTCACACTTACGCGCATATTATCATATACGCCTATATGCAAACGTACCTTCATACATGTCTACGGCCCTATCTAGGCACAAACAATCATTTACAAATTTGTATACACTAGCTCATGCTTACCACTTCATACACGTACACTTATGCCGAAACAACATATTCACAACTTAGCATAATATAGGCGATGTACAACGACCTACGTGCCTACTAAATTCCTATATATATTTACTTAACAATTTCTTACACTAACACGAAAACAAATCCATTCTTTCACTAACCAACGACCCGTAACACCTCTTATATCCAAAACCAATCCTTAACATAGGTATGAGACCTTGGAACACCATTTAGACAAGTCCAATCTATAAAACAATAAAATCCAACAAATAGCTTGCAGCACGGTCCCTCGCGGGCTGCGTAAGCCTTGGCTTATTTCTTCGTGGGGCGCGACAGGTCCACCGTAAGCTACGGTAGTGACCGGCTCAAAACCCATTTTAATTACTAAAACTAGCATATCTTGACCAATTTACATCCGAAACACTTGAGGATTGCTTCTAATTATCCGTAAAACGTTTCCCTCGCATAAATGACTAAAACCCCTTACCCGGGGGTCCTAACCATAACGAATTACGTTACATTACATTACACGACTTATACACATAAATTCGATCCATTTGAACTTACCAATTTTCTTTCAGCTTAAATAACAGCCTTCAACCTAATAAAGCATTATTAGCTTCATGCTCCTGATTAATACATACACTTTCATGATATTTCATAAACATACGTATTAAATTTATTAAACCTACTAAAAGGTGAATCGAAATTCACTTACCTTGAGCGCCCGTTCTCGCTTTCACTTCCTTGTCTCCTCTTGACTCGTTGGCTTTCTTCACTTGATTCCTTGCTAACGTGATGCATATCCTTTCATTCCATTTTATTACAACATTGTTAGTATACGTGATCATTCATCTTATCAATCATTCCGTTCCTATGTCTCATTGATTTTTATTGGGAAAATACTAACATACATATGGCATAGATCCATTATCACATCATTCATAACACAATCAATTCAACTTACCGTCATATACGTCATATAATAATCTAGCAAATATTCACATGATCTCCTTATTCTCGCAATAGTGTTAGGAAGTCTAACCTTATTATTCATACCTTGTTGACTTTCTAAAAAGTCAACTGTCAATCATACACATTTCCAATCCGGTAAACATATAACCAGTTAGTCACATTACTTTCATTAACCAATCATTCACTAACATGTATAGCTCAATTCACTGAAAATAGGCTGTTTTGGGACGGCCGTTTACTGTACTTACGAGCTTGCAAAAATTAAAATCTTTTTCTGTGAAGTACCCCTCGGAGGGCTTATCATTGTGTTAAATTTTTTGAGTCTAACTCTCTACCAAAAATTTATAAAAATTCATCTACTAAGCTGCAATAAGATTCGTCACTTCTGATTGCAGCTTACGGAAAAATTCATTTAAAATTCCACGTTTATCCGATTGACGAAATTCCAATTCGAGATTCTTTTAATCACTTAAAAATATCTTCAGTAAAAATTTGAGATCATAACTGAATCCCTAAATTGAGTTATGACATTCGTAATGGGCTGCAAATTCTACCAGAAAACGCAGCTTGAACCTTCGATACGGAAAAATTCATAAAAAGCATTTTCGCCGAAAAAATGCGATTCCAGTGGGGTTTTAAATATATTTCCTGGAATTACATTTTAGACTCAAGAAACACATGCTTTTGTCATGTTTTGTCCATGTTACAGCCAATACAAGTCGGCTGTAAATTCTGATCAGAAGCTGTTTGGATTCAGCTTTCAATTAAAGCATGTTAATGACATCATAACACTATTTTTTTAGCAATCAAAACCCTAAAAACATCACATACATGAATTTAGCATCAACAAATCTGAATTTACTTGAATGAAGCATGATTTCAACATATACTTGTCTAGGGTTTACTCCTAAACACTACAATGTTCCTAATTCATCCATATAACAAACATGCATCAACAATTTTTTAATTCTCTAGGTTTACTCAGAAATTCAACTAGAGATTTCTCATGAAATTTACATACCTTGTGACTCCTTTTTCAGTGGAGATCACTAATTCGTACTCGGATTTCGATTTAGACTTGATTTGCACCTCCAATTTGAGAGATTTGTGAGGAGTTAGAGTTTGAAGGGGAGCCCTTGGTCGCCCCCTGTGTTTCTGTCGATCTCAACACACACAAGTGTGTTTTTGAGTTTCAATTTTTATGTTTTTATTTAATTAGTTTCGTTTTAAACGCTTTTGGCCCCTCGAGTATCATTTAGTTCTTATTTTTAGTATTTTAACCCACTTATGAGTTACTACAAGACTTTTATCTAACTAGGTTATTATTATTCATAGTTAACTTATTGGATTCCGGGAGTTAAAAAAACCCGTTTTATTTTAAGTCCCGTTAACTCAGGCTCCTTATGAACTTTATTTCCTCTAAAGCTTTTATACCCTTTTTAATTTAATATTAGGTTTATTTATTTAAATCATAATATTTATTGGGTTAATTTCACCACTAACGGTATTTTACATGTTCATAAATATTAACGTGGTTTGATTACTGTTGATGCAACAAATACAAGACCAACGATGGTAGCTTGGCTGGCTAGGCAGAAGGGTTGAAGGGTTCAACCTTGCCTAACGCAGGTCGTGGGGTCCCCCCACGTTTGCGAGACGTGGAAGGAGGTTTGCTAGTTTGTTATTGTTCTTTGCTATAGATCCTCCTCTGATTTGTGCTCAGATTCGGAAGTGAAGGCAAAGGGAATGTGTGTGTTGGATGTGAAAGGGAATGACTTGTGCGAGACAAGCATTCGATGTGAATGACCAGAGATAGAAGAATCAGAGCTGGTCCAGATGTCCCCCTGAAGTAAATGAAGTGTCATTTTATAAGGGAAGGCATCTCCCGAAGTGGAATGGATTTGACTAGCAACCTCGCTTGCAGTGGAGGGTTTCCCCTTTTGGGGGTTGAAGGCTTTAGTCCCCCGGATAATAGTGTGCACCGTGCAGACCTGCAATGCCTTTGCGGCTGTGGGTTGGTGAAGCAATCTTCAGATGTGACTTGGCTACTGTTACCGTGCTGCTTTTTCCTTCCACAGCTTTTTAAGCCTTGAACCATTTAACCATTTAAGCGTTTACGTAATTAGCCATTTTACTTAGTCTTGGGCTACCCCCGTCATCAGCCCCCCAAGTCAGAGGTTTTTGGGAGATGAGCTCAAAGACTTCTGACTTTATACGCGTGTTTTATTGCCTAAAAGTTTCAATGGTTCCATGCTTGAAGGCTTGAAAGTTTAACGGCAGTTAATGTTTTGAATTTGAATTTTCAAATAACTGACACTTGATTTGATTGATGTATGGCAGTTGATAGGGTGGCGGTTTTCGCAGAAGTTACTGTGTTGCCATTATTACCCCTATTGTAGACTTATATTTATTTTATATTTCCATACTTATCCATTTGTCTCATAATCTTCTCCAAGTTTTCTGCCATTTTCTCTCCTTCTAAGGTTAGTTCCGGTTTCCTTTTCATCTTGTATTCTTCATTTTCCGTTCAAAAAATGGGTGCTCGTAAGGACTTAGCAAAATCTTTTTCCCGGTTAACACAAGAGGAGATAGATTTATTTTGTATGGAGTATGGTATTGATAGGAAATTTAACCCCACTGCCCCTGCTTGTGATCTTTCCGTTGATAAACCGCCTTCTGGTTCGATTGCCCTCTATTGTAGTCATTTTGAGTTCTCAAACCTTCGTTATCCTTTTTCGTTTTTTGTTTTGAACTTGTTGGAGTATTATCGGGTTTCTTTTGGGCAAGTTCATCCAAAGGGGATGGCTAGGGTTTTGCATTTTGAGGTTTTGTGTCGTGCTCTAGGGTATGATCCTTCCCTTTTACTCTTTCGCCGGTTTTTTCGCTTGGCGAAGAATGGCGATTGGTTTACATTTGAAACAACCAAAGTTGATACCTGCCTTATTGCATCGATGGTTACCACACTTGGGGCTTGGAAAGACCGCTTTTTCTGGGTTTCTGATACTATCATTCCCTTCAAAATGGTGTGGCGGAATCCGGATGCTGTTCTCAATGTTCCGGAACCTTCCGAGTCTGAATTGAATGCTGTTTTTCTTAATGCCATCCGGGACTGCCCTTCTAGGGTTCGTCCCTTTCCTGAACACTTACTTGTTCTATTAGGGGTTAGTAAAATTTGGGGGAATGTTGATCGGGATCCGGTTCTTATGAGGAGTGGAATTGGTATGCCTTTTCCTTTTTTGTCCTCTTTATGTTTTTCTTAGTCTATGACTTATGTGTTGTTGTTTTTTTGCAGTCATGTCTGCCTTGGATTTTATTAAGAGCGACGATACTTCTGATGTTGTTTTTGAGGATGCTCCGTCTGTTCCCGGTGAGAATGTTGTGGTTAGGACTGTTGATCAAAGGTTTGAGGGTTCAGGTTATGTTAGTGCTGCTACTGCCAAGGGTTTTTCTAAGCCTAATGCTCCTAAATCTTCAACTCGCCGATCTTCTCGTCGGTTGTTGAAGGCTGGTCCTCAATCCACTTCTACTGAACCGATGGAGTTGAGTGATGACATTGAAGTTTCGGAGGATCAAGGTGTTGAAGCGGGTGCGGAGAAGGATAAAGAATTGGTTGTTCATGGTAAAAAGGTTTCAAGCAAGAAGGTTGTTGTCACTCCTGTTCAGGAGTCCTCAAACAAGAACGTTGAAGGGTTGGATCCGGAAGGGATTTATGTGCCTGCTTGGTCAGTGAAGAATGATGACAGCTTCAAAGATGTTGCTGTTTGTGAGGATGCTCTGAGTCACATTGCTCCTCCCTCAGTACACGAGACTATTGCTGGGATGGATGATGACCTGATGCTGTCCCGAATGATTTTGAGTACCTGCAACCTAGCTTCTATGCTTCCTCAAGGCATTGCCCGTTTTCGTCAGAGAATGCGGGAATATGAAGAATTCTCCAAGAAGAAGGATAAAATGAAATCCTCCATGGCTGGGATGAAGAAGGAGATAGCTGGTTTTGCCGAGAAGGAAGCAGCATGGGAGAAGAAGGTTGGTGATCTTAAAAAGACGCATGAGATTGAGATGGATGATTTGAAAAAGAGCTTCGAGGCATCTAGGCTGAAACTTAGGGCTGACCGGGAGGCTTTGTTTGTTCAGCAGCAGGCTTTTGTTAAGGAGAAAGAAGGGTTGAAAGCTTCAGTTGCTCAGGCTACTGGGGATAACCAATGGCTCATAGAGCAAGGTTTTCACCAAGTGGTTACTTATCTATTGCATTCCAAAGAGTTTAACTCTGCTCTTGGTGACGTTTACACTAAGCTTCTTAACCTGGGGAAACACCAAGGCCTCATTGCTGGGTATAAACTTCATGAATCCGGTCATCCTTTGGAGAAGTCACCTCTGTTTCGTCCCGAGGCTTCTGACGTTTTTAAAGGCTCCGTTGAGCAAATGGAGAAGCTGACCTACCCCTACATCCATCAGGTTTCCACTTGTTTTGGTAAACCTCTTTCTGTATTGCAGGAATTGAAACCGGAGGGCCTAAATGAGAAGGTTTGTGCTGAGGTTTTGGGCTCTCTTTCAAGGAAGAGGTCCTATTCGGGGGATAGCGATGATACCCTTTCAGGTCAGCCGGATGTTCCTAAGGATGCAAGCTTGGAGGCTTCGGCGGTTGGTGGTGATGGAGGCGTGAAGTCTAAAAAGTTGAAGAAAACAAAGAAGGCCAAGGGCGAAGGTTCTGGAGTTTCCAAATCTGTTGACACTTGATTCGTAGCTTTCTTAGCACTGAAAACAACTTATGTCTGTAATGTTAACTTGAACAATGTTAGGTTTGGTAGGAACCCCTAAGGTTCCTTTTGGTTATGTTGAAGGCCTGTATGGCCGTTGGACAATGATTAGGTTTGCAAGTTACTAGGACTTGCCTTATGTTTGGAAGTCTTTTTAGGACTTTTTATGATATGATATTTTAACTATTTTTCTTTTATTATGGTTTTATGTTTGTGCCTCTTTAGTTAGGGCAGTTCGTTTGGTTTTTAACCGTTCAAGCCTTTGGCTGTCTTTTAATAGGTTGAAGCCTTGAAGGTTTCGAGATATTGCCCGGGTGGCTTGAAGCCTTGAAGGCTTTTTGGTTTTGCGTCCTGGCTTGGTTTGTACCTTTGTGATTTTTTCCAATTGACTTTGTTCTTTTTGCAACTTTGTCTTTGTTGGGTTTGTGTTGCCCTTATGTTTTTTATACCTAAAAGGGTTCAGTGCTGCAGACACTTAGCCTTGGCATTTTTAACAAGAAGAGATAACACCTATCCTCTTTGTAGACTATATTTCTAAAACTTCGTGAACATTTGGTGTGGGCTGCTTATACCCGTCTATGAGACAATTTTATTTTTTCTTGACAAGTCTCATGGAGTTGTATTGATTTAGGAACTCACCCCTTATATAGGCTCATTCAACCCTTGAACCTATTGAGCGATGTGGCCTGGGAGCTCATCCCCTTACATGGCACTTGCCATGGAGTTTTTTGCTAGGTTCTCAACCTGATTTTAGGATAGAAAGACAAGTTTGATAAAAACAACTTCATTCATTAAAGCAATACTTGCTTTTTACAAATATAGCAATAATTCTGCTTGAGATACATTTTGATACAAACCAAACTTTCCGTTTACACATGGAACCTTTTCAATGTTTTGCCGTTCCAATGCCTTGGAAGCCTTTTGCCTTCTGAATCAGCCAGCTTGTAGGATCCACCTTTGTGTGCTTCAAGGATGGTGTATGGGCCTTCCCACTTTGGGCCAAGCTTTCCTTGATTTTCTTTCTTACTGGCCCCGTTGTTTCTGAGGACTAAGTCCCCTGGCTTGAAACGTTCGTTTTTGACTTTTTTGTTGTAGTAAGCTTCCATCTGTTGCTTGTATTTGGCTTCTTGAATTGCGGCTTGATCTCTTGCTTCTTCTAGGAGTTGTAAATTCAACATGGTCTCTTTTTGGTTTGCTTCGGGATCCATGTTGACAATTCTTTGGGTTACAACTCCTATTTCGGCAGGGATCACAGCTTCGGATCCAAATACCAAGCTGTAAGGTGTTTTCTTATGGCTTGTTTTTTCCGTTGTTCTAATTGCCCATAGAACACTAGGCAATTCTTCAAGCCAGTTGCTTTCATATCTTCCCAATCTTGTCTTGATTCCTTCCACTATGCTTCTATTTGTTCTTTCAACCTGCCCATTTGATTGTGGATAAGCCACTGAGCTGAAAACCTGATCGATTTTGTATTCTTTGCACCAAACGCTAAAAGGCTTCTCAGCAAATTGTCTTCCGTTGTCGGTAACAAGTACTCCTGGCAACCCATAACGGCAAATGATGTTTTCCCAGACAAAGTCAATGACTTGCTTTCCTGTGATCTTGGCAAGTGGTTTGACTTCGGGCCACTTGGTGAAATAGTCTACCGCTACCAGTAGGAATTTCACTCCTCCCTTGCTTGGGGGAAATGGGCCAACGATGTCCATTCCCCACTTATGGAATGGCCAAGCCGAGGTTATTGGGACTAAATCATGCTTGGGATTTTTTGGGATTGGTGCATGGATCTGGCAGGCATCACATCTCTTCAGTTCTTCAGCTGTGTCGCGATGTATTGAAGGCCAGAAATATCCGAGGTTCATGAGTTTTGCAACTACCGACCTAGCTCCAAAGTGAGCTCCACACACTCCTTCATGAATTTCCTTGATCAAATACTTGCTTTGCTCGGGGCCGACACACCTTAGCAAGGGAGCAAGGTAACCCTTTTTGTAAAGGGTTTCTCCTTGCAGCATGTATTGTCTTGCCTTGATTTCAACCCTTTTAGCTTCCACTTGATCATTGGGTAATTCACCATTTTTGAGGAACTTTCTTATGGGAGTCATCCAGTTTGGTTCTTCTTCAGTAACCACATCTTGAACCTCCAATTCATTAATGGATGGTGCCTTCAACACTTCTACCAGTACCTTTTTGGTGAGGTGGGCAAAAGTGAGAGATGCAAGCTTGCTTAGGGCATCGGCCTTTTTGTTTTGAGATCTGGGGATTTGTTTGATGTTGCATGCTTGGAAGGTACTCATTAATTCCTTTGATTTTTCTCTGTATTTTTTCATGTTGGGCTCTTTAGCTATGTAGCTATCATTCACTTGGCTTGAGACCAGCAACGAATCCGTGAACACTTCAAGCTTTTCAACCTTCATTTCTTTGGCCAGCCTTAGGCCGGCTATTAGTGCTTCGTATTCAGCCTCGTTATTGGTAGTCTGAAAATCAAATCGAAGAGCATATGTGAACTCCAAACCTTTTGGGTTAATTAAAATTAATCCAGCCCCTGACCCTTCAACGCTTGAAGCCCCATCGGTAAAAAGCTTCCAGGCTTCAGGGTTGGAGGGTTCAGTGGTGGCTGTGTTTACTTCAGTAAGTGTTTGGTTTGGTACTTCCACAATGAAATCAGCCAAGACCTGAGCCTTGATGGCTTTCCTTGGGACATAGGTGATGTTATGCTCACCCAGTTCTATGGCCCATTTGGCTAACCGGCCCGAGTTTTCAGGTTTTTCAAGCACACTCTTAATAGGTTGGTCGGTGACCACTTGTATGGGGTGTGCTTGGAAATACCTTCGGAGCCTTCTAGCTGTTTGAACTAAAGCTAGGGCAAGTTTTTCGAGGGGAGGGTATCTCGTTTCAGCTAATTTTAAAGTTTTGCTGAAAAAATAAACGGGTACCTGGGCCTTGTCTCGCTCAATGGTGAGGACTGCACTGATGGCCTCGTCCGTGATTGAGAGGTACACTGATATTAACTCCCCGGTTTTTGGTGCCGCAATGTCTGGTAGGGAAGCTAGATGTTGCTTCATCTGGTTGAAAGCTTCTTCAGCTTCTTCGGTCCATTTGAAATCCTTTTTATCTGAGCAGTTCTTGAGCGTTTTGTAGAAGGGCAGAGATCTTTCGGCTAACTTGGAGGTAAAACGCTTCAAGGCTGCAAGCTTCCCATTCAAGCTTTCAACCTCCTTCTTGGTCTTTGGCGGCTTGGTTTCAAGGACAGCTTTTACTTTGTTAGGGTTGGCTTTGATGCTTTGTTTTCCAACAATGTGGCCCAAAAATTTTCCTTCCTCGAATCCAAATGAACACTTTTCTGGATTAAGCTTCATGTTAACCCTTCTGAGGTTCTTGAAAGTTTCTTGAATATCATCGAGCATTTGGTATTCCGTCTTGCTTTTGATAACCAGGTCATCGACATATGCCTCCATGTTTTTGCCAATTTGGCTTTCGAAGGCTTTGTCAACGAGCCGTTGATAGGTCGCTCCTGCATTTTTGAGGCCGAAAGGCATCTTTTGATAGCAAAAGATTCCTTTGTCCGTGTGGAAAGCTGTTTTTTCCTCATCTTCTTTCTTCATGGGGATTTGGTGATAACCTTTGTATGCATCTAGGAAGCATTTGAACGAGTATCCGGTGAGGGAGTCAACTTTGAGGTCAATCTCGGGTAGTGGATAGCAATCCTTAGGACAAGCTTTGTTAAGATCCTTGAAGTCTATGCACATCCTCCAAGAGTTGTCTGGTTTTTTGACCATAACTGGGTTTGCAACCCATGATTGGTACTTGACTTCTCGGAGGATGCCGGCTGACACAAGCTTTTCAACCTCTTGGCAGGCTGCCTGACTTCTTTCAGGTGCCAAGCTTCTTTTCTTTTGAACCACCGGCTTGACCTCTGGTGGTATTCTCAACTCGTGCTCGGCAATATCCCGAGGGATCCCGGTCATATCTTCAGGACACCAAGCGAATACATCACTGTAGTGTGTTAGCAATTTTTCAAGATATGAAAGGGTCTCTTGAGAAAGGTCAGGGTTGACCCTTATCCTTTGTTCCGGGTATTTATGGTTTATGACAAATCTTTGCCTGTCTTCTTCACTGTTTGCACTTTCGCCTTCAACCATGTAGGCTTCCTAGGAGGGTTGAAGGGTTGCTATGCCCCTTTCGGTGGGGAATTTGACTATGCCATGACCGACAGACACGGCCATGTAAAATGCACACTGTCCTGGTCTTCCAATGATCACATCATAGCTTGAGGGGATGTTGATAACCACAAAGGTGAGTGGTTGGGTTCTTTCTTTTGAACCTTCACTAAAACGAACATTAAGTGTTAGTTGCCCTAAAGGCTTGAGGGGTATGTCAGCGATACCTTTTATAGAGGTTCCAGAAGGTTGAAGCCTTGAACGTTCTTCATTGCTTAATTGGTTGAAGAATTTTCCGAACATGATTTCAGTGGCTGCACCCGTGTCTATGTATGCCTTGCATGTTTGCAACGTTCCTACGGTAGCCTCTACCACGAGTGGGCTAGAGAGAGGGTCATTCTCTGTAGGGGGGAAACAGACACATTGAAGCTCCCAAGCTTCCAACCTTTGTCTTTTGTGAGGAACCTTTCCATCGAAATCTACCATATTGACTTCCTTACCCTTTCCTTCAGCCATTTTGTCTCGGACTCCCTTTACCAAATGAGCGAGTTCTCCGGATTTAACAGCCTCTTCTATTCTTTTCTTGAGTTGGAAGCAATCATTGGTGTGGTGACCCTTTTCTTCATGAAACTCGCAGTACTGGGTGGAGTTCTCATTTTTCCTGCTTTTGGGGAGAGGTCTAGGAGGCCGAAAGTTTTGTTTAACTTCCTCTGTTGCAAGGATTTCTTGAGGGGTCTTTGTGAGGGGCGTGAAGCTTATGCCTTTTTCCCTGCTTGAAAGGTTCCGACCTTCAGACCTTCGAGGATCTGAACCCTTTGGCCGCCTGTCATAGGGGTTGAAGTTCCCTCTTTTTCTGGCTGGACTGTTGCTCCTCCAGCCGGACCCTCTTTTTCTTTGTTCCTTAATGTCTACTGCCTCCTCTCCCCGGATGTGGGCTTCGGCCCTTTCAAAAGCTTCTTCTAAGGTCTTGGGTAGAGATTTGTTGAAATCCCTTGTAAGGTACTTAGAGGTGATGGCATTCATGAAGCCAGCCACCCTCATTTTCTCGTCGGCCCCTACATAAGTCAGACCTTCCTTCTTGTATCGTTCAATGAAAGCACGGAGACTTTCATCATCACGTTGCTTTATCTGAAAGATCACTGTTGCGTCTTTGACATATCGTCTTTGTTGAGAGAAATTGGCCAGGAAACCTTTGCTGAGATCGTCAAAGCTTCGAACACTTTGAGCAGGTAAATCGTTGAACCAGATCCTGGCGGATCCAACAAGAGTTTGCATGAACATTAGGCAACACTCCGCGTTGGACCACTTCTCTATCCGAGCTGCACCGGAGAAGATCTGAAGATGGTCCTCAGGATCTTCAGTCCCATCATATGTCCTGATGTGGGCCGGCATTTTGATCTTTGACTGGAAGTCATAATTGGCTATTTGTCTTGAGAAACATGAAAGGTTACTTGGCTTGTACGGTTTAGCCAAGTCTTCTTCAGTCCTTGCGTCCACATTGCTGCCATTGCTATTGTTTCCTTGAGTGGCGAGCACTTGATTGATGAAGTGCTGCCACGGGAAGTTGGCCATCATCTGGGCCATCATGTTGGGCATAGGGTTGAAGCCTTGAAGGCTTCCTGGGCCAGTGGAGCAGTTTATCCCAAGGGGAGTGCTCATAACAGCACTCCGTGCTAAAGGGAGCACGGACAGAGCTTGCTCCCATGTAGTTGTAGTGGAAGCTGGATAGCTTGTCACTGGGGATTGTAGGAGCTGGTCAAGAGTCAGCTCATGCCCCAGAGGAGCACCGCTAGTAATTGGTTGGGAAGAGAAGATAGGATGCACCGTAGGATTTGTCATAGAGGACAGATAAGGGTGAGGGTTTGAAGGGTTACTGGGACCAGCCTCACTTCTTGCTGTAAAAAGAGGAGGAGGTGGTCCAGAGACCTTAGCACAAGGAAATTGTTGGCAACCCCTTCAGGGGTGAGTTCAACACGTGATGGAGCATCAGAGACACCGATATTAGGAGATGGAACTCCGGATCGGGACGGGGTTGGTGTGTTGAAGTTAAGGAACTCGGGTGTGCTCCCCGGAGTTGAGAAAGAAGTTGGTATAGCCACGTGAGCTTGGCTACTACCCGGAGTAGAAGTGTTTGGAATCTGATTCACTTCTTCCGAGGATCCACTTTCAGACATGGTGATTTTAAGTGAATAGAGCTACACTACTAGGTCTTTTTGAGAAGAAATAGTGGCGTAGCCCCACGGTGGGCGCCAACTTGTTGATGCAACAAATACAAGACCAACGATGGTAGCTTGGCTGGCTAGGCAGAAGGGTTGAAGGGTTCAACCTTGCCTAACGCAGGACGTGGGGTCCCCCCACGTTTGCGAGACGTGGAAGGAGGTTTGCTAGTTTGTTATTGTTCTTTGCTATAGATCCTCCTCTGATTTGTGCTCAGATTCGGAAGTGAAGGCAAAGGGAATGTGTGTGTTGGATGTGAAAGGGAATGACTTGTGCGAGACAAGCATTCGATGTGAATGACCAGAGATAGAAGAATCAGAGCTGGTCCAGATGTCCCCCTGAAGTAAATGAAGTGTCATTTTATAAGGGAAGGCATCTCCCGAAGTGGAATGGATTTGACTAGCAACCTCGCTTGCAGTGGAGGGTTTCCCCTTTTGGGGGTTGAAGGCTTTAGTCCCCCGGATAATAGTGTGCACCGTGCAGACCTGCAATGCCTTTGCGGCTGTGGGTTGGTGAAGCAATCTTCAGATGTGACTTGGCTACTGTTACCGTGCTGCTTTTTCCTTCCACAACTTTTTAAGCCTTGAACCATTTAACCATTTAACCATTTAAGCGTTTACGTAATTAGCCATTTTACTTAGTCTTGGGCTACCCCCGTCATCACTTCTCATGTTCTGTTTGGTTGTAAACTTGATCTCATGGGTCAAGTGTTTGACATTGACCTACTCCCCGTTACTCCTGGAAGTTTTGATGTGGTTGTTGGCATGGATTGGTTGTCTAAGCATCAAGCGGAAATTCTTTGTAAAGAGAAAATCATGCGTATTCCTCTCCCCCAGTAGGGAATCCTTGTCGGTTCAGTGCCATCGTAGTGGTGCGATGGTTGGTATCATCTCAGCTATGCGAGCTCAGAAGTGTCTACAGAAGGGGTATCCTGCTATTTTAGCACTTGTTTCTGATCCTCAGTCAGAAGAGAGGAGGATCGAAGACCTTCCAGTTGTTCATGAGTTTTCTGACGTATTTCCTAAAGAGTTACCTGGTTTACCTCCACATCGACATGTGGAATTTCAGATTGACCTTATGCCAGGAGCAGCTCCGATTTCTCGTGCTCCTTATCGCCTTGCACCAGGAGAGTTGCAAGAGCTATCGAATCAACTCCAAGAACTATTAGATAGAGGTTTTATCCGACCTAGTTCTTCGCCTTGGGGAGCCCCAGTTTTGTTTGTAAAGAAGAAGGACGTATCTTTCCGTATGTGTATTGATTATAGAGAACTCAACAATGTGACAGTCAAGAATCGCTACCTTTTACCATGCATTGACGACTTGTTTGACCAGTTGCAAGGGTCAAGTTTTTACTCGAATATCGATTTAAGGTCGGGCTATCATCATATGAGAGTTCGAGAGGAGGATGTTCCTAAAACGGCTTTTCGAATGCGGTATGGGCCTTATGAGTTTATGGTTAGGCCGTTTGGGTTGACAAACGCACCAGCAGTCTTCATGGACCTCATGAACCGTGTATGCAAATTGTACCTTGACAACTTTGTTATTGTGTTTATCGACGACATCTTGATCTACTCTAAGAGCAAGGAAGACCAAGAGCGACACTTGCGTCTTATTTTGGAGCTCCTGAGAAATGAGCAACTCTACGCGAAGTTTTCTAAGTGTGACTTCTGGATACGAGAAGTGCACTTCCTTGCCCACATTGTTAATGAATCAGGGATACACGTGGATCCTGCTATGGTGGATGCTATAAGGAATTGGGCGGCACCAAAGAACCCTTCGGAGGTGCGACAATTTCTTGGCCTCGCTGGGTATTATCAAAGATTCATCAAGGATTTCTCAAAGATTGCCCAACCTCTTACCCAATGTTGTAGAAGGCGCTAGGCGCTAGTCGGGTGGTGAGGTACCGCCTAGGGATTAATCGGGATTAATCGGAATGGGATTTTTATATGTATTTTCTCAAAATTATATATATATATATACCCAATAATATAAAAATAATACTTCAAAATTCACATAAATACTTCAAGTTTCAGATAGTATGGTTCGATTTTGACCAATTTTGACCGCCTAGGACCGATTTTGACCGATTAATATAGTCCGATTAATCCGATTTTTGACCACCTAGGTACCGCCTTTGACCGACTTTGACCATGGCCGATTAATTGACCGACTAGCTCAAAATTAGGCAGTAAGTGGCCGCCTAGAGCCTAGGCGCCGATTAATCGGCCGCCTAGGCCGATTTCTGCAACACTGCTCTTACCTCGTTGACACAGAAAGGTGTTGTGTATTCTTGGGGAAACAAGCAGGAGGATGCGTTCCAACTTTTGAAACAGAAACTCTGCAGTGCACTGATCTTGTTTTTACTTGAAGGTACCGAGGATTTTGTGGTTTACTGTGATGCTTCTATTCAGGGTCTTGGTTGCGTGCTGATGCAACGCAACAAGGTGATCGCTTATGCATCTCGACAACTGAAGGTTCACGAGTGGAATTATATGACGCATGACTTAGATTTTGGAGCAGTGGTGTTTGCGCTCAAAATCTGGAGGCACTACCTGTACGGTACTAAATGCACTATTTATACCAACCACATGAGCCTTCAGTATATTTTCAACCAGAAGGATTTGAATATGCGACAGCGTCGCTGGGTAGAACTTTTAAATGACTATGACAGTGCAATCAAGTACCATCTGGGTAAAGATAACGTTGTAGCTGATGCTCTCAGTCGAAAGGAATCGAAACCCAAACGTGTTCGCGCCTTGCAGCTCACCATTCATTCTAACCTACCTGACCAGATCCGTTCGGCTCAGACCGAAGCATTGAAGGAAGAAAACTATGAAGCTGAGTATTTACGGGGCATGGAAAAACGACTTATAAAGAGACCTGATGGTATTCTCTAATGCATGGAACGAGTATGGATCCCCTTGTTTGGTAACCTTAGAGAGCTTGTGATGGACGAAGAGCACAAGTCTCGATACTCTGTTCACCCGGGTTCGGATAAGATGTATAAGGATCTTAAGGTCTTGTATTGGTGGCCGCAAGATGAAAGCTCACATCGCGACTTATGTGAGTAAGTATCTGACTTGTGCTAAAGTTAAAGTGGAATATCAGAAACCGTCTGGGTTTTTGCAACAACCAGAAATACCCATATGCAAATGGAACAGATAGCAATGGATTTTGTCACTGGGTTGTCGAGAACTGAAAACGGAAACGATACCATTTGGGTGATCGTTGACTGCCTCACGAAATCTGCACACTTCCTCGCGATCAAGGAAACGGATAAGTTCTCTCAACTTGCTGCTGTGTATCTGAAAGAGGTGGTTTCTAGGCACGGAGTGCCAACTTCTATTATCTCTGACCATGACCCGCGTTTCATTTCGGATTTGTGGCAGACGATGCACAAATCGTTCGACTCGCGTCTCGACATGAGTACTGCTTATCACCCACAGACGGATGGTCAAAGCGATCGAACCATCCAGACACTTGAAGACATGTTGCGTGCATGTGTAATTGATTTTGGTAAGGGCTGGGAGAAACATTTGCCGTTGATCGAGTTCTCCTACAACAACAGTTACCACACTAGCATTCAGGCAGCTCCATTCGAAGCGTTGTAAGGAAAGAAATGTCGTTCACCTCTCTGTTGGGCTGAGGTGGGTGACAGCCAGATTACAGGCCCGGAGCTTGTACTTGAAACCTCCGAGAAAATTTTTCAGATCAGGAATCGTATGGCGGCAGCGCGTGATCGTCAGAAAAGCTACGCTGATAAGCGTAGAAAACCTTTGGAGTTCGCAGTTAATGATCGTGTTATGTTGAAGGTCTCACCCTGGAAGGGTGTGGTGCGCTTTGGGAAGCGCGGCAAGCTTAATCCACGCTACGTCAGGCCATTCAAAGTTTTAGAGTGTATTGGTAAAGTGGCCTACAAGCTCGAGTTACCTGCTGAGTTGGGTAACGTCCACGATGTTTTCCATGTGTCGCAATTAAAGAAGTGCTTATCTGACGAAACACTAGTAGTGCCATTTCAAGAACTGAAAATTGACGACAAGTTGCAGTTTTTTGAAGAACCAATTGAGATTATGGATCGGGAAGTTAAGGTTCGTAAGCATAGTCGGATTCCAATTGTGAGAGTTCGTTGGAACTCAAGACGTGGACCGGAGTTCACGTGGGAGGCAAAGACCAGATGAAGCTCAAGTACCCACATCAAATTTCGGGACGAAATTTCTTTCAAGTTGGGGATGATGTGACAACCCGAGTTTTCAAGGTCCTTACTAGACACGTTACTCGTTTCGCAAGTGTTTTCATAATCCGTTGCATTGTAACTTGTTCATGTTTGATATATGTTTGGTGTCTTGTATGATTGCTTAGATAATTGGATAGTTAATTGTATGATTGTTTGGATAATTGGATAATTAATAAAAGCTTATGAACATTAGACTTTCGCCATCATCCCTCTCCGACGAAACAAGTGACTTTCGTCACTCCCTTCAGTCGACAAAACACTAGGGTTTCGTCCAGTAGCGTGTTTCGTCGGGAATGGGCTTCGGCCAAAAGTTGTTTCGCCGGCCCAACACCTTAGGTTATTTGTATAACTCCCTCTTGAACACAGTTACGTAAACTTTAACCCTAAAAGTCCTTTCTACACTCCTTGAGCGACGGCCGTAGAACATCTCAAGCCTTGGTGTATCAATCTAATCAACCCACTCGGAATTGTGGTTAGTCTTTTACCTGCACTAGATTGCCGTATTTTGTTGTGATGATTTTATATGATGAATTAGGGTTTCAAGGATAGGATTATGTTAATCTGTATATGTTCATATTGTGATGTGGTTCGATACTCTAATAATCCCTGTGTGTAATGAACTTATATCTCGATGTATTGACAATCCGATTATGTGAAGTCATTTGATGATTTGAATTAATGAAGGATAGAATGACTTTTATGAGATTAAACATACGTAATTGGTGTAAGGATGATAGCGTAGATGTTAAACGGTATGTAAGGGTTGCTGAATGTTTGCATAAACTGGTTTCATTAAACCTGCTGTTATTGTGTAACTGGTTTTACATGATTAGGGTTAACGATTAGACGATGATTGAAACTTTATGCACTAAAGAATATTGTAACTGTTGAAACTCGCATCTCGACGAAACCCATATCGACGAAACTCACATCATGACGAAACCTGAGTGTTTCGTCATTAGGGAATCACGAAGAAACCTGGGGGTTTCGTCAACGAGGAATCACGACGAAACTGGGGTGTTTCGTCAATAGGGTAAACAAACACAGCGAACTCAGTTGTTTCTGTTGATGGATGTTAATGCTATAGAAATCATGGTACATACTGTTAACAATAATTGACTATGGCCAAGGAGACACGATCTAGTTCTTACGCATAGTACACCTAACTGTTAGGCATTGTTACGAAACATGCATGCGGATTGTGGATTTATATGAGTTGTATAACTGCTATGTGCTACTCGGTGATTGATGAATTGATACACACTATGACTTTTATTTATACATGAACCTTGAGATCGTGAGACTCATTATGCATACTTGAATACCATAGGCTTTGACTGAGTTAGTGTGTGCGAGTAACTAGTCATACCGAGCAAACCAAGGTGAGTTCACTACTCTTGAGCATGCGTCCCGGTGGTTGGGACAGTTAGTGGGTATCCCAGGAAGGGATAAGTCTTTTAGGTAAAACAGGAATGTTGGATAATAATCTCACTCTATCATTCTTAAGTCCCATCTTTTTGTTACCGGAGAGGTAACGGGGTATTAGTTGGTAGCGCTACTTAGGTTAGGCACCTTCACCCCATACCGGAGAGGACGGGTGTGAACTAATGACCCAATCATGCCCAGTGCTTTGATAGGAGCACTGGGGAACGGGCAAAACATACATCAGGAGCCGTCTTGTTCAGTAACGAGATATTATCAACATTATTTTCGGATTTGTTAACAAACTGGATTAAACACTTGGTAATTAACGTTTTCATAAAACTGTGAACTCACCAGTGTTGTCTAACACACTTGTTGCATGCTCGCAAGTCGTTAGGTGCAGTGGATGAGGAACTTGCTATTTGGATGGCTGGAGTGGTCATGGTCATGTCGCTGAGGATTACTTGCATGTTATTTGAAGACTATTACATTTGGTTTTGAGAATACATTAAACATTATTATTTCATTTGCTTCCGCTGAATCTGATAACTCTTGTTTGACAATTATGATTACTTAATTTAATAAACATAAACTTAGTCATGTTTTATTATTGGTTCAATGTGATTGGTGGCTTGGATCCCGGTACGTCACACGTGCCGCGGTGTTTCCGCATGTGGTATTTTGGGGGTGTGACATTTGTTGCGTTAAATATTGTGAGTACATTATGTGTTTTAGCGAGATAAGTAGTATCGCGTTTCAGTGCGATAAATTTGGTTGCGCTTGCGAGCGTTTGCGTGTTTTAACACATAGATATTAATATATATAACTAGTAATAAAATATAATTTATATATATTTACATACGAGTAACCGCGTTTCGAGTTTGTGTTGCTTTTGTGATAGCGAAATAGTGTATGCGAAGGCGTTGTAAGCGTTGTGATATAGCGCGTTGTAATAAGCGATGTAGTGCGAAAATATGTGAAGTAGCGTAGTAAGCGATATGGTTTACATTATGATCCGAATCTCGGGTGCTAGGCGTAACAAGAGTAACGAGCGCGAAAGTGCGGGTTGTTAGACATAGCAAACAAACATTCAACGATTCACCTATAACATGCGAGAGTGGTTAACGTTAAAAAGAGTTTAAGCGTCGTGTGCGTCGTGTTTTGATAGAGAACGTATGTAACACCCAAAAGTGTGTTAAGCGAAAAAGGGTTCGAGTATGCTCACAGTGCGTGTTTAATAGCTAAACACAGTCTGGAATGGAGTGGAGGGAGCGCCGGATCAGCCTGCGTATGGGGACAGAAGTGAATCAGTCTTCGAAGTGCTGAAACGGTCAAAGTTGGAGTGTCGAGTGGGAAACAGACTCTTTGTACGAAGGTAGGTGCCTTTGTACGAACGGAGTTCCTTCGTACGAAGGTGGTGTCTTCGTAAGTCGCTTGTTTCCGTTTCCAAAATCGAGTGTTCTTCGCGTCTTTCTTCGGGAAATCGAGTGTTCATCCCTCCAGTCTTAAGCTACTGATTAAACTTAGAGCCAGAGAGGTCTTTTGAGCGTTTTAGTCACATGTAGGAACATGGGCTGGGTTGTACGAAGGCGGTGCCTTCGTACGAAGCCGGTGCTTCGTACAAGCCATTCTGGGTTCGTAGAAGCGGCTGTTCAGCATCTTTCAGCCTTCGGAATGGGGTTTTCGCTTGAATCAGATGTGTTTTTGAGTCCTTTTCATGACGGTTTCGACACCGCTTCGTCCCACTATCCAGTGAACGAAACATACGTCGTTTTGGTCTGATTTAGTGTAAAAATCAAGTTTAAAATAGTTTATCCTTGGATTAAACACTTGGTGAGTGCGAAATCATCAGATTCCTATCTTGAGAAGCCAAAGTTAAGCCCAATACACTTGTTTAGGTGCAAATCCGTAACAAAATCAAAAGTTTTGATGAAAAAGATGATGGTTTTTGTAAAAAGAGATAAGTTTAGATGAAATCGGAGATAAACTCGTGAAAATCATGGTGGAAATCGTTGTGTTTTGTGTAAAAACAGTAGATCTTACCTGAGGAAATAGAAAAGAGCAAGTAGGGAGTGTTCTTGAGTGAAATGGAGCAAATGAAGAGTGAAAGGGTGAGGCTAGGTATTTATAGGGCGCACTGCAGGTTTTGTACGAAACTGGTGGCTTCGTACGAAGCTGGTGGCTTCGTACGAAGCTGCCTGTTGCATACAAGTAGTTGTGGTTTCACGTGTCGGATGTTTGTTAGGTAGTTCGAGTACTTAAATTATTTTAGCGAGGTATTAAGTATTGTGTTGCGTTGCGTTTTAGTGTGATAAATCGAGTTGTGCGAGTAGGCATTCGAGCATTTTAGGTGAGTATTAAAACATATAATCTTATTAAACACACAAATAATATAAATAAAATAAACCAATCCTCGTCTTGAGTTCTCGTTGAGTTTGCGTTGGGATGAGCATTCAAATAATAAGCGTTTAAATGAGATAAATAAGCGATATAATATGCGTTAAAAATATAGTTAACCCTTGATAATCATCGAATCTCAGAGTACAAGCATTTATGAATGGAACAATGACAAATATAGGAACAACCGAAAGGTCGGGTTGTTACACTTGTTAACCCACCTTAACAGTTATAGCGCTAGAGGAGTAGCACACCACCCGACGGGGTTTTTGTTAAGTTATATTCATTACGGTCTCGATATTGTTATATCGAGGGATGCTATTATTTATTCTTTACGGTCTCGATATTGCTATATCGAGGGATGCCAAATTCTTGTGGACACTTGGGTTTGACTTTTAGTTATGCATGATAGTTTGACCTTGTATACCAAATTGCTATGTTGGATTGAAAATACTTTTTATACATATGTCACGAGTCTAAAACTAGTGTACTCGCCAATACGTTGTATTGAACTATGCTTTTTAAAACATGTTGCAGGTTTTGAGATGATGTTGATGATGCATGGAACATAGTAGGATGCCTAGATACACATTTAAAATTTTGTATTCTTATTGTATTGTAATTCTTGTATTTCAAGTTGTTGTATTTGATTTCAATCTTTGCAATTCACTTTTTAGTAATGAAATAAATCCATTATTTAAATACTTGTCGCAAATATTAGTGTTATGATGTCTTGAGCAATCTATTTGGTCTCACTCTGATGTTTCCACTATCGGTTGGGGTGTAACAGTGTAATCTATAAGAAGATGCATAGGAAAAATCCTAGAAGTGGTTGTATTCCAAACCCCAAAAGGAGCTGCATACAAAAACCTTAAAAGATGTTATTGATAAAATCCTAGAAAGTTAATGAAATCCTAGAAGAGGAAAAGGGATTTTCTAAAGAAACTCAGGTACCAAACAAATATGAGATCTCAAATAACTTATGTACAATACCAATGTTTTAAAAACCGGTTTTTAAATCAAACCGGATTAGGCTAAAAAACGGTTCAACCGGTTGAACTAGGTTGTACCGAGCGGTTCAACCGGGTTGACTAGCTAACTCTATAATTTCATAAATTACTATATTAACTCAAAAGTTAATCCAAAAATGCATGATAACATATTAAAAAATGATCCAAAAGTAAATCCATAATAAAAAATAATCCAAAAGATAATCGAAAATCATTCAATTTTCCAACAAGCTATTTTAAATGAAAGTGTACGATATGTCTAAGTCATTTGAGTGTTGAATACATCAACTATTTTCGTTTCATACAATATTAAATAAGAAATTTTAGTTACGAATAATCATAATATATAAAAATTACGTAAGATAAGTAACATATATAATAAAAATAAGTAACATCCCAAACTAAAATAACCCTGGGCTGGTACCGGTATAACGTTTTAAACCGGTATACCAGATTTTACCGCCGGTACAATCCTTATTCCATTTCACTTATTTACCGGGGTGTTTCGTACCGGATTTACATCTGGAAATGGTAATACCGGTATTTACCGGTTTTAAAAACATTGTACAATACCATACGATATAGAATCATAATGAAACACGTGTGAAATAATATATTTGCATTTGCTACAGCAATAAATGTAATCGATGAAAAAGGTTACAAACATGAAACTGTGTAAAAGTGCACACACAGAAATAGCCAAAATGGCTTGATGACTTAAAGGTTGAATTAAATTCGCTTGACCAACGAAACGTTCCATAGACGTTAAACCAGTAGGTTATAAATGGGTGTTTTTAAACAGAAAGAAACGCAAGGAATGAGATTTTACAATGTAAGGCAAGACTTATAACATAAAGATTTTTTCCCAAATCCCAGCAGTTGATTATGAGGAAACGTATACCCCTATAGTGGATGCGATAATCTTTAGATATTTATAAGCGACATCGCAATCTCAGAATTAACTTCAGATAAAACTTATGGATGTCGTCACCATATACATGTACGAGACAATTGTAAATGACATCTTTATGAAAATCCTCAAAGGATTAAAATGCCCAAAGCATTATTAAACAATAACCCCATATGTGCTATATAAATCTTAAAGGGAACACTGGTTCTATGTGGTACAGTTGACTTAGCTGATTTTGAAATGAAGGGTATAAGTTAGATAAAATGAGTTATATCTATTTAATAAGATTTCACTCTTAATGTTAAGTGTAATTGCAATTTACAATGATGATGTAAACATCATCGAGAGAAAATGTAAAACTAAAGAGAAAATGTTTTGAAAGACATTGACATTGTGTAGTTATTCTTGACCCGTAGTTCGAGTATATATGTACTATTTTCACTTAAAAAATCAGACTACATCCAGAAGATGTTATATGGATAAAACTCATTTGTTGAGTACACTAATGATTGTCTAATTACTTGACATAGAAAAGATTCTTACAGTTCCCAAGAGGGTAGAGAAATACTTGGTCTAGAAGAACTATACTTAATTGTGATCGAAACATTGTTGTATCTTGCAGACAGTACGACACCGAGTGTTGCATTGTATATAAATGCGGTAGCAAGATACAGTTCTAATCTAATAGGTAGCACTCTTTTTGCTTCCATTAAATTTTTCCTATTTGGTTTTCTTAATAAGGTTTTAAATAATGCAACATAACTGATCTAGTAGCATCAGTTATCTTTATGGTCCTGAAGTACTAACTTAACATCATCCTGAAGCATGTTGTTAGTTATTTATAATGCGTAATGCATTCTTTTTCCCTTAGCTATGGTTTTGTCCCACTGGGTTTTCCTAGTAAGATTTTAAACGAGGCATAATTACAAACAGTATTAAATGATATGGGATTCGAGACATGATGTTTTTCATGAAGAAATATGGAGTCCCAACTATCAAATTATGATGAATGATATCTATCCAACCCAATACAGAGCTCAATCTATATAGTAGTATGGGATATTAACGTTAAACATTTGGTAAATTAATAGTTTTTGTGGATTCTCTTGAACAATCTGTTTCGCTCAGTGCCATGCCCCGATGTTTTCGCCATCGGTTGGGGTGTGACATTATAGGCCTTAGGGTTTACCATTGTATTATATATATGTTGTATGTATTATCCAATGAATTATAATGAATGAGTTTTCTCTCTTTATTTCCTCTAGTTTATCACAAGTTTTATTTATTAAAATTAGTTTTAAATAATTAGGGTAAAAGACTAAATTACCTTTGTGTAGTCTGAATTAACAAAAAACAATTTAACTAGGTTAGGGCCAAAGGACATACCATGCAAGATTTTAAACTATTAAGTACAAACTCGTCAAATTTAAAGCCAAATAACAACAAGTGAAATTTGACATAAACATAAAGGACAAAATTTTTAATTTACTCTTAAAAAATAATAATAAATCTACGTGGGCCCTACCCCAAACCCCACTTCTTCCTCTTCAACTATAAACCACCACCATCATCATCCTCACCCCACCACTAGCTCCACCTTCACATACTACCATTTTCACTAACCACCACCTGTAACCACCTCCACCACCACCACCACCTCCTCTGCTCTCTAATCACCTATAACTTCCCCACCATCATCATCATCATCACCACCACTTTCACAAATCACAACCACCTCCACTTTCACAAACCACCAACATAGCCAACTTCACAAACCATCGTCGTATCCATTTTTTCGGTAGACCCAGACCCGAAACAACCTGAACATACCAAACGACCAATTGTTGACCCGGTTTGAACCAGATGACACCATCACTCGTCGAAATAATTTGACCAAATAATCCCTTGTTCTGAAAAAACACACTAACCATTCAGGTATGTCTAGAAGACCCCTTGTTCGACCTGCCATCGCACACCACTACAGCTACCACCCATTTCGTGTCTTCTGGCGGAATTTGGTGGGGTTGGGCGGTGGTTCTTGGACGGTGTCAATGGAGTTAGGGTAGGTGAATGAAGAAGAAGAATCTGAGGGTGAGGGTGGGGTGGGGTGGGGGTGAGGGTGGGGTGTGGTCATCGAAGATGGCAGTGGTGGTGGTTTGTGTAGGTGGAGGTAGTGGGGTGTGAGACGAGGAAGGGTGGGGTAGTTATAAATTAAGTTTAAATAAAACGTTGGGGCTCACTCATTTTTATATATTTATTATGATTTTTAGCAGGGGTAAAATGGAGATTTCAAACCCACTTCGTTAACTGGTAAGGACCACCATAGTTATTTTACTCAATCATTGATTAATAAGTTTACAACCATCGGAACCAAGTATGTACTTACCAAGCATTTAACACGGTTATTATTAATTAATATATATTAATTTGCGTAGACGTATGAATATTGCCTACGTTATTCAATAATTACAATCACAGTCCTTTATATGTAAAATTCGTTACAATCTACGTCCTTTAGCACTAACTAGGTTAAATTTAAACGTTAAGTGAGGTCACGTGAACCCCATGTGAGGGCATTTATATCTTTTTCACACCTTATTTCTTCCCCTTATGGAACCCCTCTGTCACACCCCCAAAATCCACACGCGGAGTATCACCGCATGGAGGCGTGACATAACCAGGATCAAGCCACCAATCATATTGAACAATGTAATTAGTAAATGTAATTCAACCAAACAATATGAAAGGTGTTCAAAACAAAAGTATAGTATCAATGTTTAGCGGAAGCATAAATGTAAAACCCAACATAAGTAATAAGTTTGAAATGTCATAAACGTTTAACATGGCATCCACGATCCATGTCCCACAACGACTGTGCCTCCCCGTGCAAGCTCCATGAGTACCTAACGACCTGCAAGGCATGTAACAACGAGTCAACAACAAAGTTGAGCGAGTTCACAGTTGGTTGTTTAGTTATAGTATTCGTTCGTAAATCATTTGTTCGCTTGTACCAGGTATCGTATTAATTCGTATCGCGGTCTCCCAGGCATGTGTGCGAAGGTTAGTGGGGGTTTCCCATGTATCCTAGACTAGTTGTATTTGTATTTGTATCACGGTCTCCCAGACATGTTTGCGAAGATTAGTATTCGTATCGCAGTCTCACAGACATGTTTGCGAAGATTAGCATTTGTATTGCGGTCTCACAGACATGTGTGCGAAGATTAGTGGGGGCTTCCCGTGTTTTACTAGTCTAGCTGTATCTATAGGTGTCCTACACCTAACGAGGTTAGTGGTACGTATTTCAGTAGTGATGTAAGTACAAGTAATCATTCAATCCCATTCCCAACCCTGGGAATCCCATGCCTTGGTAAGAGTGTGAACTCACCCTGGTTTGCTCGGTATACTAAAGGAATACATGCTCACAGTTAATCAATCACGACCGATTGCAGAAAGAACTAGCGAGAATCCGGGAGGGTGAGTGATTGTCGTTGTGTGCAAGATAGAGGAAGAGAAGCAATTAGGGTTTGCCGAATGACAGTTTTTCTCGTAAAGATTGGAAATCAAAACATATAACAGTCCTTCACTGGGCCAAGGCCCATCCTTGTTTTCGTTGATCAGCTAGTGGACGAAAACACACAAAGTGTTTTCGTGAGTGGGTGGGGGATTTCGGCTGAGGTGATTTCATGAGTGAATGTTTGGCATGTTTTAATTAAACAACATAATATAATTTCTAAATATAATATTAACCTACACTTCAATATAATATATGATGCACACCACATTTATATATAAAACACACTTAACAATAAGTACAAAATTAAGTCGAATAGAGACCTTGAAGACTCGAGTTGTCACACCCTCTTCCACAGCCAGAGCTCTCTTTCTCTCCATATCTGTCTCTATATATATATATATATATATATATATATATCTCAACTTTTTCTCTCACTCCTCAAAACAACAAATCCCTTCATATCTATCCCACACCTCTCCCTTCTGGCCACCCAACACAACCATCATAACTCCAGCACCACCACCACCATATCCGCACCACCCCACCAAAGACGCATACAACCACAACCATCCACCCACACCTTTTCACCGTATTAACCACCTACGACCACACTAACTACTGCCACCTCCTACCACAACCGTATACCACCTTACACTGCAGCAAAACACCACCACTTACCGAAACCCTCTGTCGCCTTTCAACCACACTGTTTTAAAGAGTAAAAGAAGAGAGATATGTGATGTTCTTTGTTACATGATTAGGGTTTGTGTGTATTTGGGAGAAGGTAAGAAGGAGGAGCAAGATAATGTCTCGTTAAAGTTTTAAACTTAGGGTTTGTGTGTGTTGGTTGATGGTTGAAGCTATAAAGTTAGGGTTTGGTTTGGGTGTGTTGGTGCGCAGCTCACAATATCCAAGTTCTGTCAGAGATGGTGGTTTTCGTTGGTGGCGGTAGTGGCTGCTGGAGATGGTGGAGATGGTGGTGGTGGTTGTCGAGGGTGATTTCCAGTGATGGTGGTGTTAGTTGTTGCCGGAGATAATGGTGACTTGCATCGACGATACTATGGGGGTGGTGTGGCAAGATGATGGTGGTGGTGGTGGAGAAAAGCTAGAGAGAGAGAGTCGAGACTTGTGAGATAGCTAAGAGAGTTATAAGGGGGAATAATCGAGGTGTGAAAGGACATAAATGCCCTCACGTGGGGTGCACGTGACCTCACTTAATATTTAAATTTAACCTGGTTAGTGATAAAGGATGTAGAGTGTAACGAGTTTTACAAATAAAAGATTGTAACTGCAATTATTGAAGTTAAAGGGCATCCATTACAATTAGATACAAACATAAAGTGTAATTTACCCTTATTTTACTTTGGTGCTAGATGTATTATTGTTTTCAATTATGTTATACTAGTTGTAGGACCCGTGTGACCACACGGGTAGCTTTAACAACCATCGAAATAGATTATAATACATCATTTAAATTGTTTGTATTTAGTTACATATCTTTATAAAACAATGTTAAAGCCAATATGTGTTAGAACGTAAAAATTTTATATAGAAATAACCTAACTAATTGATAATATATTGTCTAAAATGAAAGCATGACCTAATTTTATGTTGTCTAATAATAAAAAGATGACCTAATTTAAATAACCTAATGTTATTGAACGATTCAATAAAGCCCATATGTTTGATCCTATTAACATTAATAATGGGTTAGAGTTTAAAAGGCCATTATTAATATACCAACTGAATTGTAAAATGAAATATTTAATGTACTACAACTGTAAATAATTCAGTTCCTTATTAAAAAAAGAAAAAAGATTTATTTATAAAATTTCTTAATAAATAACAAAAGGTTTATTTCCAAAAAAAAGTGATTATAAATCAAATATTAAAATATTGATAAGTTAAATAACTCTTTAATTAAAATCCTGATTAAATATCTCAAATCCATCCATCGATCATCATCATCATCACACTTCTCAAAAAATCTCCAAATCTCTCTCTCAACTCTCAACACCGATCATCATCATCTTCATCCATCTTCATCCTCTTCATCCATCTTCATCGTCTTCATCCATCTTCATCGTCTTCATCCATATTCAAATCTTGTGAACCTTAATTTTTCTGTTTTACACCGACAATCATCATCTTCATCCATCTTCATCCGTCTTCATCATCTTCATCCATCTTCATCTTCAAAACAGAGGTTTGGATCATCATCTTATCTATATATGTTTTTGACATTTGTGATGTTTTTTGTGAAAAAACAGAGGGTTGATTTGGGTATTTTGGTTTCAGTTTTTGATAATGATAATCTGAATGCCGCATGATGATGATGATGATAATCAGTTATTTGTGAATGTTTTTGTGAAAAAATAGAGGGTTGATTTGGGTATTTTGGTTTCAGTTTTTGATAATGATAATCTGAATGCCGAATGATGATGATGATAATCAGTTTTTTTGTGAGTGTTTTTGTGAAGAAACAGAAGGTTGATTTGGGTATTTTGGTTTTAGTTTTTGATAATGATAATCTGAATGCCGAATCATAATGATGATAATCAGTTTTTTTGTGAATGTTTTTGTGAAAAAACAGAGGGTTGATGATGATGATAATCAATTTTTTGTTAAAAAACAGAGGGTTGATTTGGGTATTTTGGTTTCAGTTTTTGATAATGAGATCTGAATGCCGCATGATGATGATGTTAATAATCAGTTTTTTGTGAAAATACAGAGGGTTGATTTGGGTATTTTGGTTTCAGTTTTTGATAATGATAATCTGAATGCTGCATGATGATGATGATGATAATCAGTTTTTTGTGAATGGGTTGATTTGGAGTATTTTGGTTTCAGTTTTTCAGGTTTGTTTGTGATGTTTCTGTTCTGTTTTGTTCTCTTTGTTTGTTTTGTTTTTGTTCTGCTTTGTTATGTTTGTTTGTTTTACAAGTCATGAAAAACAGAGGGTTTATTGGTTTTGCTCTGATCATTGTTTTTTATGTCTTTTGTGAAAATATTGTACAGAATTGCTGCGGATGTAAAGATACGCAAAACACCAACTACGAAGGCGAGAACACTTGACAACCTCCTAGAAGATGGTGCGGTGCACATACGGAACTGATTGATCAAAATGATCAATTGCATATGAATAAATACAACCCCAGTGGCAGATATGTAATTAGCGAGCTCTGGAATTTCAAGGAAAATCGAAGAGCTACACTGGGGTTATATTCATTCATATGAATGAATATAACCCCAGTGGAAGATATGTAATTAGCTACATTGGGGTTATATTCATTCATATCTGCTACATTCCGAAGTGCACCCGTCAGTAAAGATCCACAATTGGTCGTGGTGGTATGACGTTTTGTCTCTGTATTGTATGTTACGGTCTTTTGTTATCGAGTCTGTAAGTTCCGTCAAGTCTACGAAGTTGGTATGACGTTTTGTCTATGTATTGTATGTATTAAAAGTTTACATTTAATATACAATTTAGGCTTTAATAATTTGTTATATATAGTACACATTTAATTATTAGATTGTAGTTATTTAAAAAGAGTTAATTATTAGATTGCCTTTATTTAAAAACAATTAATTTAAATTATTAAATCAATAATTTCTTAACAAAAAAGCAAGAAAAGAATTTAGGGGCTTAGGTTGATGTTTCACACAAACCACAGGGACCTGGGTAAGTTTAACACACGGGTAAGTTTAATAACCATCGAAATCAAATATTAAAAAATAGATTATAATACATCATTTAAATTGTTTGTGTTTAGTTACATATCTTTATAAAAGTTTTTGTCTTTTTTACCTGGATGTTACATTATATCATCACAGGCTCCTACTTTCAAACAATTAAAAGCACGAAAAAAAGTAAAGCAAACAGAACCTCATTCACTTGATCAAAACACAATATAAGAAAATGATCAACTCATAAATGATCAGAAGATCAAAGGGTAAAAGGGAGGTTATTATAAGAAACCCTCACACTCTCAACAGAGTCTCATTCACTTGATCAAAACACAATATACCAAATGCCTCAGATTTGTTATCGCAAGTTGTTGTCGAAAACCGCAATGCCTGCAATCAACGTTTCATGTGTCAAATACATACATACTGAATTGCCTTACATAATGAAACCGTGTAAACTCCCTCAAAAGACTTAAGAAAAGAGCCAAAATGATTCAAAGAACCTTACTTGCAATGGAGATAGAAGACAGGTGTGTTATTACTCATGTTCAAGATAACCAGTTCCGCAACAGAGAGTTTCTTCTTATTACATGAACCTGTATCATCTGAACCATTTTAACCCATCCTTTGTGTCTTCCTCTCTTCTTGCTCATATGAATACGAAAGAGGTTATCTTGAACATGAATAATAACACACCTATAAAACAATGTTAAAAAAAGTATGTAACTTCTTGACGAACATGAATAATAACACACCTACAAAACAATGATAGTATTATAAGCTTATTAACAAATGAGACCATATTAATTTAAATTTTATCCTTATGATAACCAAGAGGCAATCTTCGTATAGTCTGAAACATAAAGCATCCTTGAACTTGGGTCATCGGCCAAATCAAATACTAAAAGCAGATTATATCCCTGCATGAAAAACAAAATCGATAAATTGAAGTATAACCTGTACTTAATTATATGGCACTGGATTTTCACTAATTCAAGAATCTTAACATCAGCTAACAACAAAGAACCAATTCACAAACATCTTAATAGCGATTTACAATTTACATTATTAACTTCTGAATGCACTAACCGGTTTTTCCTGAAGAATTGTTGTCCAGCCTGTGTGATATGGTGTCAATTGTACTGTTATTCCGCTCCTTCGTTGTATTAACACATTAAAATCTTAAAACATAAAAGCAAACAAAATATTCCAAAAAAAATAAACAAAACACAAATAGTTAGTTATATGCTACCAACCTTGAAGTGTTGCACCGCAGCTTCCACATGTGTACACCGGTGTGCTACTTATCAAAGTAACCGGCATCGTAATCAGCAAATTGCTATTATCATCAAAACACGTTTAAGAAAAAAGTAAACTGAATGAAAAACAAACAAACAACATTGAATCTATAAACATTATCCAGATTTACATGTATCATTGAATCTATAAACATCATCTACAACAAAACAAAAATCATCACGACAACCAAAACCAACCAATAAAAAAATGAAACCGATTAAACTTCAGAAACCAAACAGAGCAAATCAAGCAAAATAATAAAAAAATTTACCTTAGCATAAAGAAAGGGGTCAAGAACAAAATTACTTGAGATCCCAGAGGCAGTGACTGAAGCACAAGTCAAAACTGGGTTTGCTACAGGCCATGTTGAACTTCTATTGTCCCATATATTGATCTACAAGTAATTCAAACCAAACCCCATTCCATACATCAACACCCCACAAAAAAGGTCCAACTTTTTTAGATTAAAATAAATAATTCAAGCTAAATATCCTATAAACATTGAGACCCACTTCAAATATCACAAAATCCAACAAAAACGACCCAAATTCTTCAATTTATTTTTTTGCCAAAACAGAAACTTTATGTTAATTTCACTTCAAATATTAAAAAAAATGGTAAACTTCAAAGGGATGGGAAAGTGGCAAAGAAGTCCAGAAAAAAAATTCTTTAATTCTCATAACCCCCAAGAATCACATAAAAAATTCATCACATACCCACAAAAAGTTCATACACATTTTCCACTCTTTTATTTTGGAAGGACCTACATCTGATAACACAACAATTTTGTAAATGTTATTACAAAGAACAAACAGTAAAAATAAATAATGAAAGAAAACATAGGATAGTATTACCAATTGAAGACATGAACAAATAGTCCCATAATGTCTGCATAGTCACGTTGATGTGCACTTCAAGCTTATAATAAACTTAATTTATGATCCAAACCCATTGTATATCTATAAGGTTGGACATAATTCAAACCTTAAGTTATGATTCCGGATTTTTCCAGATATTTGGTGGCAAAGCTCACTCCTCATATCTGACACATAATCAACATTAACAACCTAATAAGATCCGAACACTCATAGTAGTAATAGAAAAGTATCTTGAAATAAAAAAGAAAATGCAAGCATAAAATTTATGAATAGTTTTAATTTTTAAAACTGAGTAAATTAAACCAATTTTGAAAAAGACCCATTTTAAAAAAGACTCATTTCATCCAAACTTGTTTTAATCGAGTTCATCACACCACTTACCAAAGGTGAAGTCTTCTGGTTATCCTCTAATTGTCTTTTGACAGGCGTCATGAAGTTCTTAGTTGTGATTGATCTGTAATACAAATTACCTTTATTATAAAAGAAAGTTTCGAATAATGAAAACCCCAAACACCTTTATTAGTTGTGATTGATCAACTGTGCCAATATTTTTCTGATTAAACAAATATCATCATCATGACTAAACAGAACTCATACATAAAACCAAAAGCTGACCCATGTAAAATCAACAACTTGGTATACTACATAAAACCAAAACCGATCAGTTTCTTGAAAGCAAATGTAAAATCAAAAGCTCAAATGTAAAATCAAAAGCTGACCCATGACTAAACAGAACTCATACATAAAACCAAAATCGATCAGTTTCTTGAAACCAAAATTTCGACTTTGTTCAGCTTAAGCCTAGAATTAACCAATACACACCCCTAACTACAGCTACTATACAACCATTCTAATTTCTATCTAATGGGAAAATTTAATTTAAATTATTAAACCAATAATTTCTTAAATTGAAAAGGAATTAATGGTGAAATGTTGTGAAAATTATATTGAGCAGGTTTGGCATGGGTAGTAGTAGTAACAACATACCATTAGCATTCAGAAGCACGAAGATCACAAATGATATCCATAGTACTGGAATGAAAGTTTTCAGAATCATGAAAAGTTACGGTGATTATAATTCGATGAAAATTTCGGATTTGTACCTGACTGCCATAAACATTACAAAATTCTGAGTTTACAAAATTATGGGGTTTTCAATAAAAACTTCTTCATTCGATATTAAATAGTATTACAAAATTCAGAGTTTTAAAAATATTAAAAATTAAACATTACAATTAACACTTCCTAGGATATCTATTTCTCTCGCCTTCTTGAATGCAATTTCGTTTTTTGTTTTAATTTGCAGATCAGCTAGCATATCACAGGTCTTCTGATCCTGTTTCAGCAGATGGGTGATAAACTCTTCTGCTTTTTCTTTAAACTCTGATGGAGGAGAAGAGACAACTTCATCCAGTAGTGCAATTGAACTCCACGTCTGCTTATAATATTTATCACTTACCAACGCAACCTTTTTGTTGAGTTCTTCAGCTTTTCTCTGTTCCTGGAGTGACCATCTTGAAAATTCAATTTTAAGATCGGTGGTATCCGACCAGTGGTAGAAGGTTTTGCTTGCCATTTAGAAAGACTGTGAGTGGTTTTGGACGTTTTATTTTAGGATGAAGAGTTTTTTAAAAATGAAGTCTTGATGTTTTCAAGTAGACTAATCATGATCCTTTATAGTGTTTGAAATATTTGATAGGGTAAACAAAGAGACATCTGCTAATAAAGATCAACTTTTTTTGAAAGTTTAAATTTTCTTCTTTGGTTTTCTAGATATTTAATTTTACTTGGTTTGCCATTAATACTGATTTTTCAAAGGTTTTACATTAAAATGTTTGATAAGGTAAATGAAGAGACATGTTGGCCATATACACGTTTTTTATTATTAAATCATTAAATGTATCAGTTTTTAAATATAAATTTTTATTTAATGGTTGCATTTAAATCTGACCTTTGGGCTGTTACATATCCTATATAATACCATTGCATATTCAAATGTTGTTTCATCATACCCAGATTCATTCAGTAAAATAGAAGAACAACTGTTATTGTTGGGCTTTAGTTGTTATAAATACATTAAAATGGAGTCACATACTTCTGCACAATCTGAGGATTTCAAGCAATGCTTTATTAAACAAATCGAAGAGCAAGTTTTTGCTGATAGGTGTACTCTTCAAGAGTTGAAGATATGTTTTAACGGACTGCAACTTGGTCTGCTGACAAGAGACCAAGTTTCGAGAGACCTGAGGGCGATGCCGACTACTTCCGTTCGTGACCCGTGTCTTGCGAGTAATATAGAGTATGGAGACAGGGACCTGGACTTCATGAGAAAGATCAATGACATACATCGAGAAGTTCAGTCCTCCATGGAGTTGAAGTTAAAGTTTCTTGATTCTTGCTATTTGAGTTTAAGTGTCTGATTAGTTTTCTTTTTTATATGTAATTGTTACATTGTTTAATACTTTATACTTTAATCGTATTAATTTTTTATGACATTTTATTTTTGCTTGTGTTTCATTATAATTTTAGGTATGGTTTTAGGCTCACAAATGTTTTTGGGTTTTGTTTTAAATGCTGAATTTTTGTTTTGTTATAGGTTCTTCACTCGGAAACAATTTTTTTGGGTTTATAGATTATTTGTAAATTGTAAATTGTAAATCGAAATTATGACATCATCATTGACATGTGGCATAGCATAGGAATTGACACATAGGCTGATTTACATCACCCCAAAGCCTCATAAATTGTAAATTGTAAATCGGAATTATGACAATTTTTTTGGGTTATGTTTTAAACGATACAAGTAAAACTCTAAAGCAGGTATGATATCAAACCCATTTTCCTCGATTGTTAAACAGTGAACTAAAACCCTAAATCTCCAATCACTTTATAGTACAAGAGGAAATTAAAAATCCAGATAGGAAACACAGTAGAAAGTAGAGATTTTTGTTTTAAGTATCCAGAAATTAAGTAAAGTATGAAGAACTTACCCGATAATCGGATCGAGAAACAATCAGTGGAGGCCTGCACAGATCCAACAGTGACATGGTCACCTTCTTTCACTCGGAAACAATGTGTTTCTCATAACTGCATACAACACATAAATGGCGCTTATCATAACTGCATACAACACATAAATCTTGCAAATTGGATTAATTATGGATAAGAACACTGGTAAATTGCAGCAAAGGGTTTTGACTCTCTGAATCTAACCGCTGATACTTCTTCACATAATGGAGGTAATCCCGACGAACAATATTGGTCCTAACCATTTTCACACTGTGGCAACTACCAGCAAGAATACGACCTCTAATGGAGACATCACCAATGAAAGAACACTTCTACTTGACTTTCTAAAGTAAAAAACATTCATTTCACAGTAATATGAAACAGATTAACAATCTTTGTTCAAAATAAGCGGGAAAAAACAACGTTTTTTGGAAAAAACAACAACAACAATGGATGGATGGATCATGGATGAATAGATATTGACCTAAAATCAAGATTGAACACAGTGTACAAAAACATATTACCTTACATCAATAAAGATATTTGTATTTTAAAAAATAGAAAAAACAAAAACCACCCAAAACCTAAAATCGAACTTGAAACAGATTAACAAACTTGAAACTGAAACAATACAACTATCAAATCCATAACACCTACCAAAAAAACAATGAGCCTGATTGTTACAATAACAAAACAAAATAATCAACCTTACAACAATGTTCTATCATAAAAAAGAAAATAATCAGTTAACAAAACAAAGCCTCATCAACATTAGGTAACGCTAAATCAGTGTAGTGAAAATGAAAAGGAAATAATACCTGACGGTCCGATTATAAACCACTGATCAACCTAAACATAAACCACATACCAACAAACAATCACAAAACAAAACAAAACAAAACAAAACAAAACGAATTTGTGAATCAACTATGTAAATATAATCATGTAGTATGGATTTTACCTGGCTAAACAGTGTATCATAAAGTGCCATAAGACCGTTTTGTCGAACAGCCGCACATGCCTTATCGTCAAGCTCGGCTTGTGGTTTTTGATGATCCACAAAGCTTTCAGAAAAGAATTTCTGCAAGTCATTGATATAATAACAATCTCAACACAAATAATTAATGAAAATGTAAATTACTATACTTGTGAATAATCTCCTCTAGAAGCATGATGGTTTTACCAAGTTCTCACTCGGTTTGGCCTTTCTTTACCGCAACCATTTTTCACGCTCTTGGGCTTCAATGCTTTGCAAACACAACAGTTGAAGCCTCATCAACCTTTCTTCTATATACTTCGACTCACTCTCTTTCTAATTCCATTAACATATTGTCTTTGTCTGCTTCATTTTCACATATGTCCATCCATATTTGCTGCACACATGCCAGAATCCAAAAGGAAGAAAACATCAAGAAAAATAGCAAAAGCTTGTCAAAGATTTCGGTTCTCAACTCGGCTTATTGAATGGGGAAAATGAAACCAAATGTTAATTTCAATTGAATGATTGTGATTTGATAACTATATAGCAGTTAAAATAATTAAATGTTTATGAACAACTAGAGTAAAAAATATAAAATTTGTTAATAAATAATCATCAAATTTCAATCCTTTGAATTGAAGTTCATGTACTGCTTGTGTGCTCAAAATAAGTGGAAAAAACAACAATTTTTAAGGAAAAAACAACAACAATTTATTGTCAATGTAAGTTCCTAAGGTAACTTATTGTAAATCGGAATTATGACATCAGCATTGACACTTGGCATAGCTCAGGAGTTGTAAGTTCCTAAAGTAATCAAATATCGGACCATGTCTCAGATAAACATAAAGCACAAGTTATCAAATCCACCTGAATTTAGGCACAAGTTATCAAATCCACCTGAGAAGGTTTCCACGACAGCTCATATTACTGAATTTAGGCACAAGTTATCAAAAGTTTTGGTTCACGTTAATAAACTTAATTAAAAATCACAATCCGTTCAATCAGTCGATTATTAGGCACAAATTATCACAAGTTCAAATCATAAACATAAAGCACAATCGGTTTAACAATTGTGAATACAATAAATAATTTAATTTCAACGCGCAAACCTTTGCAAAAATCACCTACATCAACAACTGCTGCTGCTGAACCTCACAAACTCAATCTTCATATTCCTGAAACTCACAAATTCAATCATTTCGGTTTAACAATCGTGAATACAATAAATAATTTAATTTCAATCAGTCGATTATTAACTGAACCTCACAAATTCAATCTTCATATTCCTGCATCAACAACTGCTGCTGCTGAATCTACCGTTGATTGGTCTGCAACACAACTGGAGCTAGAAACCAAATCAATAGAAACACAAAACCTAAATTAGAAACCCAATCAACAAAAACTCAAATCAATTTAAAACCAAAACTTACTTTATATTCAATGATTTCTTCATCGGATGAAGATGAGTACAGGAACATCGGAATCACCGATTGCCGGAAGTTATTACTATCCATTAACGTCATCGGCGGAACCACAACCATTACCTTCGGAACAACTGTACCGTCTTCTGGAATTGAGAGAAAGAGAGAGTGAGGGGATTTGAATGAAATGAAATAAGAAAGAGTTAATCGTGTTCATCAACACCGGCACCGGATTTCTTGTGCACTAAAGATCTGGATGAGAGAGATAGGATTAATCGGAGCCCAGATTTTCAATTTTAGAGAGAGAGAGAGAGAGAGAGTTGAGAGAGAAATGGATTGATTTCTGAAAAGTGAAGCTCTAATTTTGAATTTTAGAGAGAGCTTTTTATTATGGGTCAATTGTTTAAATTTTGAATTTTAAATAGTCCCGCCTAAAAAAACAACTGTTAATTCTAATAAAAATAAAAATCAGATTTATAGTTATTTGTAAATTGAAAATTGTAAATCGGAATTATGACATCAGCATTGACATTTGGCATAGCTCAGGAGTTGACACAAAGGCAGTTTTACATCAGCTCAACTTCTCTTATTATAGATATTATAGATTGTTAAAGTTATTTTCAGCCTTTTTTTTTTCTTGTAACATTTTAAAAGACAATATTTTATAAAATTTCAAGTATAAAATTATGGCATGCCTATTTTTATCTACATTTTAATATAAGTTTGAGTTAACTGCCATTTTCGTCCCTGTGGTTTGGTCACTTTGGCCATTTCAGTCCATTTTTCAAAAATGCGCCATTTTCGTCCCCCACGTTCTGGAAAGGTGCCATTTCAGTCCAAAAATCATAACCCAGTTAAGTCAGTTTGTAAATAAGGACTGATTGTGTAAATTTGTAACATAAAGGACTGATTGTGTAAATTTGAAAAATGGACTGAAATGGCAGTTAACACCACCACCACTAGCCCTGCCACCACCACCACTCCGCTGCCACCACCACCGCCGCCACCACAGCCACCACCGCCACCACAGCCACCACCACTCCGCTGCCACCACCACCGCCACCACAGCCACTGCCACCACCACCACCACCACCGCCACCACAGCCATTGCAGGTTCCGGTGAATTGGATATTCTGTTCCGTTGATGACTCCGCTGCCATACCTCGATCAGCCACCACACCCCCCGTTCGATCGATCGCGACCGCCATCGTAGTTTCTTTCTCGTCTCTATGTGACGCCACCATCGTCGCCACTTGAAACCGATCCGACACACTGAGGTTCTGCAGTCTTTGGTTCAGTTCCGTGTGACCATCCGAGGTGCTAACGGTGTGTCTCCGGTTAACTTCGTTTGACTAATAAGGTACTAGATCGAACCCTCTCCGACTCAAACTAGATATACTAAATTTTGGTTGGTTACGTTCTTCCGACGACTAAAATAAAACTGAATTGTATGTTAGAATTGAACTGGGTTTATGTCTTGCTCGCTTTGAAACCACATCATCTGGTACTCTGGTAGTAGTTAATGTGGGTTCGCTTTAATGGTGATGGAATATGAGTTTAATGAAATGTGTACCATGTAAAATATATATTAACCTTTTGTTTCGATATTAACATTGATGATGATGGTTGAGGTTGTTTTCCAATTTCTGATTTGCCCTTCAAATCACTGGTTCTAAAATTTTGCATTTTAAATTGTGAAGAGAAGATATGGGCATTTTGGAAATTTGGTGGCTGAATTCTTTCATTTTATTTGTTGATTATTTTTCTTGTTTCTATCACCATTAAATAATCAAATATAATTACCTAGCCCTGCCACCACCACCACTCCGCTGCCACCACCACCACCACCGCCACCACAGCCACCACCGCCACCACAGCCACCACCGCCACCACAGCCACTGCCACTGCCACCACCACCACCACCGCCGCCGCCGGAACCACCACCATCAACTTCTTTCTTGATTGACTCAGATCTGTCTCCATTTACCGATGTTGTAATGCAGGTGGAATAGGGAACACGACTTCTTTCTTTTCCACTTGCACTTTGTTTCATAAAAGTCACCACCATTCTCATTTGTTTGTTGCCAATGTAGTCATTTCCTTTCATTTGCTTTTGCTACAATATGGACATGTACACATACAGAAGCAGGAAACAAAAACCATCATTCTCATCGACTTTGCTTGACGTCATCTACCAATCAGTTGACGATGAGCATACAAAAACCACCAGAAATAGGCCGAGCATTGATGCTTCAAAGAATACTAGCGATTCAGTTTTTCCAGCTACCTGTTTTGAAACCGGTTCCAGATATTATTCGGAGTTTTCGTCTTCAGAGGCAGACAGAATATACGGATTTCCAACCAGGCTTAAACCTCTACGGACCAACATTAATGAAGATGACAGAAGTATGTGTCAAAAGCAACTACATGAGGATTTGCAGCCAAAAGCTAAATCCAGAGCTATGAAGATCTACGGTTACATAAAGAAAGGGACGCATCCAGTTTCGCCTGGAGGCCGGTTAGCCAGATTTCTAACTTCACTTTTCAGTACTACCACAAACACAAACAAGAAATCCAAGTCTGGAGATGATGAGATAGTTCATGCAGATAGGAAATCCAAATTGACGGTCGATGTTTCGACGCCATGTTCATTTTCACGAACGTGCTTAAACCAGACTCGGTCCTCGAATGCAAGGTTTTATCCACCGAGCATGAATAATAATAATATCATTGATGACGACGAATACTCTCAGCGTCGTCGTGGACATAAATCGGTAAATGGAGACAGATCTGATTCAATCAAGAAAGAAGTTGATGGTGGTGGTTCCGGCGGCGGCGGTGGTGGTGGTGGTGGCAGTGGCTGTGGTGGCTGTGGTGGCGGTGGTGGTGGCAGTGGCTGTGGTGGCGGTGGTGGCTGTGGTGGCGGTGGTGGTGGTAGCAGTGGCTGTGGTGGCGGTGGTGGCGGTGGTGGCAGCGGAGTGGTGGTGGTGGCAGGGCTAGTGGTGGTGGTGTTAACTGCCATTTCAGTCCATTTTTCAAATTTACACAATCAGTCCTTTATGTTACAAATTTACACAATCAGTCCTTATTTACAAACTAACTTAACTGGGTTATGATTTTTGGACTGAAATGGCACCTTTCCAGAACGTGAGGGACGAAAATGGCGCATTTTTGAAAAATGGACTGAAATGGCCAAAGTGACCAAACCACAGGGACGAAAATGGCAGTTAACTCTATAAGTTTTATTCCAAATCAAGTTGTGAATAGTAATGTACAAGAAATAAAAGCACAAATGTACAAGTATAGTATCTTTTACCTCGGTTTTCCCATTTCAATATATTAATAATATAATATAATGCTTTATAAAATTTCACATATATCGTTGCAACGATTTTATTTTACAATGTTTTGATAATACTTTTATTCTAATATGGTGGAGGTCAAATATACCTCTTTTTATTTTTTGATTTTTAATAAAATTTCGTTTTTCCTTTCTAATTTTTTATTTAATATTTTATCAAGTTTCAAATATAGGTTAGAGAAAAATGCCCGGATAGTCCCTGTGGTTTCGCATTTTTTCACCTATAATCACCAACTTTCTAAAATTACCTGAATAGTCCCCAACTTTTCATTTTTTTGTTCCCAGATAGTCCCTGGGTCTAACTTCAGTTTGTTTTCTCTGTTAAGAGGGTGTGAAATGACAAAAATACCAGTTCCTTAAAAGGCCAAACCATAGGGACTATCCGGGCATCTTCTTCATTTTTATTTATAAAACCCCAACCCCACACTTCATCTTCAACCTCCACCCACCATCACCCTCCTCCACCCTCCACCATCACCGCCATAGGGACTATCCGGGAACAAAAAATGAAAAGTTGGGGACTATTCAGGTAATTTTAGAAAGTTGGGGAATATAGATGACAAAATGCGAAACCACATGGACTATCCGGGCATTTTTCTCTATAGGTTATTTATGGTATAGTAAGTTATATCGAATGCCAGTACTTGCCGTGATCAGACGAACCGATTCTGAACGAACAACATTGGTACCGATGAAGGAATAGATATCGATCGGTATTCATTTTTTGGTTTTTGATCGATCGATGTAAAATACGTATCGATATCCTTCACTACTAGAAAAATGGTTATTTGTTACGGAAATTTTCAACGCAAAAAAATGCGTCACAAATTCCGACACCTTTGCAACGCATTTTTGACAGAAGAAAACCCCAAGTTTTTTAAACAAAATTGTGACACAATAGTAACAAAAACAAAAATAATCCTGATTGTGTTACAGTTTTGTTACAAACTAGTAGGATTTCCCGCGCTCCGCGGCGGGATTTCCGTCGATATTGGTACGGTTTCTTAAAGTATCGGATCGGTTCTTATAGCAGTTAGAAGAAATACACCTAAAAGAATATTGCCATGTGTTTTACATCGATCTAGAACTATAGAAACAAATAACGATACCGGTAGCGATGTTTTTCGGGCAGGGCATCAATTTGGTCACAAACACTTGCTATAGCATACGGTACTAAAAATACTATATTGGCAATACAACTTTATTTTTAATCACTTTTATAATGCGACGTCGAGAAAGCATCAAAACGCATACCAATGCCAATACAACTTTATTTTTAATCACTTTTAAAGAACAAAAAGAATCAACTATATTTACCCATTTGATTAAAAGATTTATCGAATCGTAGATAAAAATAAACATGTAGGAATAGTGTATTCAAAATTTTATATTATGTTATTCAAATAACAAAAAAGGTAAACGGTATAACTATGTATAAAAAAATCAACAATTTTTATAGCTACATGTCGAAAAAACCATGAAACCAAAATTTTATAACAATTATATTAAAAATAAGTATAAAATTCAATGGACACCATACAATTCACTTTAGAATATAATTAAAAAAATTTAAAAAGAAAATGAAAATATGTAAAATGGACAAATAAAGAAAGTACTGTTCAAGTACTTTGAAAATGTTAGGATAGAAGAATGTGGCTGAAATATTTTGTTATAATTATTAACTTAATTAATTTAGTATTTTATCAAATACAATTTTACTTTTCTTCGTGACATCCAAAAAGACGTATACTCCCAACTTAATAAGTGCATGTCATCTCTTTTCTCCTTTTTGATCAACAAAGAGAACAATCGCTGCTCTTGATGAAGCCCTAGCCTCTGACCCCCAAAATCCCGAAATCCTCGAGGTATTCACAATCGCCTTTCTCTCTAACCCTAGCTCAAATCACACTTCGATTTCATGAAATTGCGTTTGGATTTGAATCATTTGATACAGATCTGATTGCTTTCTTCCACCACTCGCAACCTAGGGTTTCATCATCCAGATCTACTCTCTCTCCTTCACCATTTGTCCTTCAATCAGGTAATTTCATCCAATTTTGTTTCATCATTTATCTAGGTTACCGATTTGTTTCCGTTTGTATTGTTCAATTCATGTTTAGTTTCTCCTTGTTTGCTGATAATTGTTAGGGATTTAGGTTACGCGATTGATCTGCATTCACGATAACCGGTTGAATTCTCGAGATTAGTTCGATCTGAATCGTAATTGTGTTTGAAAACGTTCAGATTATTCGTTCGAATTGAAGTTTTTGATTATTATTAGGTAGGTATGTATGTATTCGATGAACTCTTGTCGTGTGTTGTTGTATTAGATCGAGTAGTTTTAGCCTTTTAGGTGTATGATTTAGGTTTGTAGTTTGTTTAACTGATATCATTTGATTTGAATGGTTATTGTGAAGTTTAGATTCGTTATCATTTTTTTTTCTCAAAATGTTTGGAATAATGATAAGTATGACTTTAACCAGTCTGTCTACTTTCTGAAAAACTGATAAGTATGACTATTGTTTATGGATGATAAATATGAGGTATGATCGAGTTCGAATTCGAGTACAAATATGAGCTTATAAGTTTTCAATTTGCTTGAAATATGTTTGGAATTGATGAACAAATGTTAAACCTAATAACTAGTTTGTCTACTTTTTGAACAAGTGTGATAATTGTGACTGTTGTTAATTGATGTTAAATTCGAGGTTCTGTCAAGTTTGAGTTCGAGTATAAATAGGAGCTTATGAGGTTTTTTCTGATCTCTAGATGCTGTAGGTGTATAGTTATGGTTAGATTCATTTAGTTAGGCTTTGGATAAATAGCCAAATTTTGAAGATAGGCTTTGGTAACAGCCGCAAATACAAACTGATTTGCTCTTCTTTCTTCGTACAAACTCAGTTTTATAGTGTAACACTCAGTTTCACATCTGAGCTTCTTTATGATATGTCGGTTTCCGAACAATCACAAAAACTTTCGCCGAAAGTTTCCAAATTCGACAAAATCTATTCAATTCAGATCATACATGCTATATCAGATCACAAACAGCCCAGCTCATCTTCTTCGATACAACTTTATGTTATTCGACCGTAACAACATCAGCAAACTTCTATCTCAACACAATACCATCTTAAAGTCTTCCTTTTCAATCAACCAGATTAAAAATCCAGACGGTACAACAATACTGTCGTCGCTATAAATCTCTCAACTACACAACTGTCGTTTATACCCATTGTTGCACAAAAAAGAAAAAACTGATCTCCTTCTATTGTTAAGATAGTGATAATGCTGATGGCTTGAAGTGTTTACAGTAGGTAATGGTGAGTGTATAGAAACCATTTTTTGTCAATTGGTTGAAAATTATGTTAGATTTGTATGCATTATGATTTCTCATTTGACCAGTTAAGTCGTTTACCCAACGCAACCTGTTAGTTTATATTCCATCTACAGACGCGAAAAGAAGCCCTAGAGGCTAGAGGACATCATGGTTTTCCAGTGACGAGCTCAGACGGGTCAGGAGGCGGCGCAACCACGGTACTTGGGCCTGATGACGACATGTTGAACGAATCCGCCGAAGAGCTCCAGATCCGACATTCCAAAGGGTGACGGAGGTTAGGATTTCTTCACAAAGGGTGACATATCGTCTCTAATCATATGAACAGAGGTAGCAAAATCCTAGTTCTTATTGTTTGGTAAGCAAGAATGCCATTAAAAATAATTTTAACTTTTTTTTACTGTCATAACTCAAAACTTAACCTGTCTTTTGGTTTTTGCAGTGCTTTTTCCCACAGTATATGCAAGAGCTCGAGAATGTTAGTCCGAAGAGTAATAGAGGGTACTTGAGAACTATCCAGGTGAGTGAGTTGTTAATGAGAAATTGATGATATGGGTTTGGGATGAACATTTGGTACTAGGTACCTGTACCGTACCGGTCCCGTACTGTACCGGGACCAAATTTCCCGTACCGAATTTTTTCAGTTCCGGTACCCACTTTTTGGCCTTTTCAGTATCGGTACCAGTTCGGTACGGTACCGGTAAAATACCGAATTTTACCTTCAAATACTGGTACCGGTACCTGTACCAGTACCCAGTTTTGAGGAATTTTGGTACCGATACCACGTTCATCCGTAAAATGGGTGTTTGATTTTAAGGTTTGAATATGATTTTGTTTTTTTATTTTGGATTTAGAAATGGAAATGGTCAGAAAACCTCACCTGGAAAGTTACCCACACAAACTGGTAAGTTTGTTTTAGAGGTGTGCATGCGTCGGTTTTCAAACAAAAACCTGAACCATAAGTTTCGGTTCGGTTTTTGGAACAAGATGTAGCCTAAACTGAACCGTAGTTTTTTTATTTTCAGAAAGCAAAAACTGAACCATTTTAGTAATTTTCGGTTTCAATTTAGTTAATCGGTTTTAGAACAAAAACTGAACCATTATCGATGTTGATTGTTGGTGTTTTTTTACGGTATGATTTTAATATCTGAGTTTTGGTGATCGTTTTAATGAAGGGGAATGGAAGAGAATGTCATTGCCGCGATGATATTAGGCGAAACAATGGGCGAAATACTCCAAGCAAGCCGATTCGCAAGAGAAATCGTGGTGACCGCCACCACAGCCGACCCGAAAACTCCTGTTACGGATTCGCGGCGGAAGTCGAGGATAAACCCGGAAACCACTGAGCTTAGAGCGCGTCGACAGAGGGAAAAACAGATCATCCGAGCCGAACCGCACTCCCCATTACTTCAAAGAACCATATCGCGCATTAACTTCAAAGTTTCGGGCTCGCCCCCTAAACCCGAGCCCGAAAAAGAAAACCGCATGTTTTCAGCTAATCGGGTGTCCCCAAAGAACCGACCGTGGGCCCGAAAAACCACAAAAGAGAATTACAAGACTTTATGAAGAATTGGCGTCCTCCTCGTCACTAGTTAGCGCACGTTAAACGTTTGTTAGTTTTGTGGTTTAAAACACTAGAAATTGCATAATGTATTATTTTCGAGTACTGTGATTTTAAAATAGGTTTATTAATATTTTCTGTATATTTTTGGGTGATTTTTCATGGAATTTTGAGAAAAAAACAGGTTTTTCAAGAAAAATTAAATTTTCCAGTTTTTTTTTATTTTTTCTATAAATATTTCGTTACAAATGCGTTGCAAATTTTTTAGGGGATGTGTAGGAAATGCGTTGCAAATTCTTTAGGGGATGTGTAGGAAATGCGTTGCAAATGAATTATTAATGCCATATTTCCGTAATTAGGGAATAGTAGGAAATGCGTTACAAATTTCCAACACAATATTTTCGTTGCAAATAAGTTGAAATTTGTGTAGTAAATGCGTTGCAAAAAGTTTTCCACGGGGCTTTTTCCAACATTCGGTTTTTGTGACAAATGCGTCGCAAATTCAGATTTGCAACGGATTTGTGACGGAAAAACACGTTGAAAAGTTCCATTTTTCTAGTAGTGCTTTTAGTCATATCACGACTTTATTTATTGCATTTTATCTTTCGGTTACTATACTGAACCAATACGGTAACGAACCAAAACACTACTGACCGAATTCTCGCTGCAACGAGTGGGGAAATTCCACTAGTTGGAATTAAACCTCCACTTCTTACATAACACAAATAAATTTGGTTATGTTTATGAAATCACTATGTGTGAACATCTATCCATATAGAGGCATAATTTGGTATGGAACTATGGATCAGTACATTGATTGAAGTGATAAATTTATCATGTTTATTACAACATATAAATCAAATATTTTCTATTACACAAACACGTATCACCTGCTGCTCACAACAAACGGGCTCCTCACTCTGTACTCATCATTCGACCATATAATCGACCCAAACTTATCCTCATCAAACCCACCATCAGCTCTAAAAATCACCTGAAAACTCAACTGTTTCTTACTTTCAGTGAACTCCAACATATTGGGTACCACATTCACCTCCAACCCATTTGGTGCTTCAACTGAAGCTGTATAAATCCCATCAACAGTTCCAACATTTGTCACCGTTCGTTTTATTATTATCTCAGTCCCATTGAACTTTGAAATGGCTATTGATGGATAGTTCATGTTGGAAACTGAGGAGTTTGTGTGGCATGTGAAGTTGGTGGGGATTGTTGAGGAGATTTTTTTTATTGTAGTAATGTTGTAGCCTATGTTGCATAGGAAGTGTAGGTAGTTGTGTGTGTCGGTTTCGTAGACGAGGCCTGGGTGTAAGGGGTTTAGCGATACTTCTCCTGCGCCCAAGTCGTATGGTGTGGCGAGTGAACCGGAGTTTGTTGTTATTGGGTTCTTCATGTTGTTTGTTTGACTTGCTGTGATTGACAAATAAAGTTTAATATCGTAAAAGGACCTAACATCTCAAAGTCCATGCACATGCACGTGTCAAAGAAACACAAAAAAAAGTCTTTCGACCCAATTTTGTTGTATTAAAGTCCATACATTTGTCTAGAATGTACGTACTTGTGACGTAATTTTTCAAATAATATCTCGTTACCTCTTAAATTCTTCAGAAAAAAATCATATAAATTTGTTTCGCAAAAAAGTTGAGGGTCACGTACTCACATTCATCAAATTTTGATGAAGTTAAAGAGGAAAGGAATTATTATTTTATGTATTTTTCAAAAGTACATGTATTCTAAACAAGTGTAGGGGCTTCAACGTAACAAGATTCGGTTATTTGATTCTTACTTTTTTTTTTTTTTTGAGTTAATGACTATTTTTTCTATATGTTTTGTCAAAAATCACTATTTCAGTCTATTAGTTTAAAAATTGCGATTTCAGTCCCTGTGGTTTCACTTTCGTAGCCATTTCAGTCCACCTCGTAACTATTTCAATCCGTGTACTTAACAAAATAATGGATTGAAATGGTTACGAAAGTAAAACCACAGGGACTGAAATGGTTATGAAAGTGAAACCACAGGGACTGAAATCGCAATTTTTAAACTAATGGACTGAAATAGTGATTTTTGACAAACTACAGGGACGAGAACGGTAATTAGCTTTTTTTTTTTTTTGACAAGTGCTTGGACTTTTATAAGCAAAAATTATGTCGAGTGACTTTTTCATGAAAAATGAGAAAGTATGTTGTTTTTTTTATTAACTCGTTGACAAACGTCGCAAACTTTTTAACTTTGGTCTTTGAAATTTAGTTGAGTATGTGAGTTTTTTTATGAAGTTTGTAACCTGTTGTCATTATGGCTGATCTGATAGCAGATGGGCTCCAGTTGGGATGTTGAGATTTGATCATGGCAGCGAGGCCGGAAACATGTGGGCAGGACATGGAAGTTCCTGAAAGTATGAAGAAAAGTGGAGGGTTCTTTCCGGCGAGTTTGACTACGGAATCATTGTCTGGCCATGAAGCAAGAATGGCCACCCCTGGTGCTGCAACATCAGGCTGCAAGGTAACTGATCGTTAAAAAACTTATTTACCTAGGTACTCCACTGTCCGACTAGTGTCTAGCGGCTTTTACAACCATGATTTATACAATAAAATACTAATATTGTGCATAACATAAAAGAACTTGCCTTGAGTATGTCTTTTGTAGCAAATGAAGGGCCTCTAGCTGAGAAGTAGGGAACTACAGGGGCTGGCTTATGTTGTGTAACTGATACAGTTGGCGAAATAGTTGCCATAGGATTCCTTCACATATTCATTCCCTCTAACGTGTTAGTCATGAATTGTTCGGTTTGGATCTAGAACTGAACGAGTTCTTTTATTTATTTGTTTATCAAAGGTAAACCAAGACCAAATTGATTCACGTTGGTTGGCCTTACGTGCAGGGGCGGATGTAGTATGTTAAGACCGGGTTCCCAGGAACCCAGTCTTTTCGGAAAAAAACGTTTTTTTGTAGTGTAAATCTTGTATGATTCGGAAAAAAAACGTTTTTTTGTAGTGTAAACCTTGTATGATTTGGAAAAAGGAACCCAGTGATTTCTCCGGCTGGATCCGCCACTGCTTACGTGGCCAGTCCATCCGTCCAGTTAGGTTCATACTAGATGTACAACCCTAATGGATCAAAAATAGGCTTCTAGCGATAAGGCCGGAGGGTGTGGCATGGCGCCACCCGGCCACATCATCTTCTATAGCGCTCCGGGGGCGCCAACCTCCATACGCGGCAATGAAAGGGGGTGCCATCTTCAGCTCGCCATCGTGTTAACGGAAGAAAAGGGGGGTGCAGGTGAGGCCCACCTCTTTTCAACCAATGAAATCTTTTTTTTTTTTTTTGTTTAATAGGGAGGCTTTATACCACACTCTACAAGTTAAAGGAAGGGACTTTAAAGCCTCCTGTGTGACGTGGCGTGATAAAGCCCCTAGGGGCTTTATACCACACCCTCCACCCTAATTGTACCCAAAATAATTCCTTTTAATATTCACCTTTCGTTTTCACAATATAGTTAGTTAAAAAAGTAGGGTGTCAATTGTGTCAGGTTGAGGTTGAACTATTCAACCCAAAAACGACCCATTTTTATGCATGTCAAAATTATTAAAAGCCTAACCCACACACACTTAAAATCGTGTAACCCGGACATGACCTGTTTAACCCATTTATCTAACGGATTGGCGGGTAGTAATCAAGGTGTAAACGTATTAAGGGTTGGTGAGTTATAAAAATGCGTTAAACAGGTTAGCGTGTTGACTGGGTTTAATTAAACAGGTTTGCGGGTTGGATATGCTAACTCATTTCCATAGTTATACATGCAAATAATTTTGTTCAATGTTCACCTTTCGTTTTTAGCATAAGATATAATCTTTTTCCCATCAGTTCGATTAACCGTAGCCACTGGAAATGATCCGTAGGAGGAAGCCACTGCTCTTGCATCATCACTAACAAAAACCATCCCAACTGCACCAAGATTTTTAACACGTGCGAGCTTTTGCTTGGCTGAATATACTCCCACTTCATTCTCACAAACAACAATGCTTCCTTTAACTGTGTCTTTATCTAATGAACGTGGTTTGCAGTATCTGAAGAACACCAGTTTTAATATTTAAGCAAATTGAGAGAATGAGAGCATAGAAGTAGCAGTAGCAATTTTGACCAAGTATCTGATAAATGTGTCAAGCAGATAATATTAAAATGGAATGCCCAATGTGTACTTTTTAATGCATTAAACTTCGTAAAAGTTGTTTTATTTAAAGAAATGTACTATCACAAATACACTATTTGTTTATGAATGACTTAAACAAATAGTGTATTTTATGTGATAGTACATTTCTTAAACAAATAGTACATTTTGTATAGGTGACTTATTTTTTCTCTAGTCTATTTTTCTATTTTCCTATATTCTTGGACTTTATGTGTTGGTTTGCTGTTCGTTTTGGAGTCGAGGGTCTCTTCTGGAAGCAGCCTCTCTATCCCTAGGGATAGAGGCAAGGTCTGTCTACATCCCACCCTCCCCAGACCCTATGAGTAGGGATGGGCTTTTTTTCCCAAATACCTGTACTCGTACCCGTACCGTACCCGTACCCGTACCTATACCCGTACCGATTTTAGGTATTTGGTACATGTATCGGTACCCAGTTTTATTGATTTTGGTATTCGGTACTTTCGGTATTGGTACGGGTACGGGTACGGGTAAAAACGGGTACTGGTACCGAATTCTATGTATACCTTTAAAAGTTTTTTTGTATTATGTTTTATTTCATATTATGGTATTTATAGTGTACTCGTATTGATTTTACCTATATGGTACCTGTATCGTATTGGTACTCGTACCAATTTTACCTATTTGGTACACGTACTATATTGGTACTCATGTCAATTTTACCTATTTAGTACTCGTACAAGTGCTCAAAAAGTAAATAAAAACAAAATGGTACCAAGCGGGTACTGTACCGAAAATACCCGTACCAGTACCCGTACTCGTACCCGTACCGTACCTATATATTTGGTACGGTATTTGGTACCTAGTTTTGTTCAAATTTGGTACCGGTATTTTTGGTACTGGTACGGGTATAGGTACGGGTACTGTACCAATCCCATCCCTACCTATGAGTAGCTTTGCTATTTGTGGGATTTACTGGGTATGGTTGTTGTTGTTGTTGTTGTTGTTGTTGACTTAAAAGTTTTGAAGAAAAAGTGTTTTGGGTCGGGCCAACCAACTTGACCATTACCAAAATTTATCCGACCCGCCTATTTTTCCACCTGTACTTAAAAGATGAGAACACCTTATGGAATAATTGTTGATAGAGTTACCTCGCATTAATTTCATTGCTAGAATTTCTTTTGGCTGTGTTCCCATAAAGCAACGGGTATACTGGAGATGTTTGTAACTCACCGAAGTTTATGCCTCCACCCTTTAATGTGGCACAAAATGTGTATGTGTTAGTACCAAATAAACGGGTATTTTGGTAATGATCGAGTTGGCCAAATACTTCTGTGTTCAAATATGATTTCTAAATTCATTAATAATTTATTTATTTTCAATAATACGCTTTAATAGGTTTGATGCATTAGTAATAGACTTTTGGGCAAATTTTAACTCATTTATCCCTTTTCCTTTTAGGCCAGTTTTTGTACTCGTTTGATCGGTTAGACATAACGCTTTACTTGTAAGTAAATGGTTACCTGTATTACTGTTTGGTCACCCAATGTGATATCAGCCTGAAAATCGCGGTCAATTGAACTAGCTGCAACGGTTAGGATCCATGGAGCAACATTGACAACAGACCCCGTACTTGGGCCATCGTTTCCTGCCGAACAAACCACTGTGATCCCTTTTTCAGTTGCATGAAAGGCTCCAATGGCAACAGGATCTCTGTGAAAATTCGGTCCATCTGCAGCTGATGCACCAAGAGATAATGATAATACATCCACACCATCTTCTATAGCATCATCAAAAGCAGCCAATATATTTGATCCTTGACAGCCTATAACTCCACAAACCCGATAGGATGCAATTCTCGAACCAGGAAAACCGCCCTTGGCTGAGCCCATAGCAAGCCCGTAATAAGATGCTTTATGTATGGTGTTGCCTGCAGCTGTAGAAGCAACGTGAGTCCCGTGCCCATGATCGTCCCTTGGAGAGTTAAAAGCACCTCCAGCTTTGTAATACCGCGCTCCAATTAGTTTCCTGGAAAACTTATTATTCAGGTTTCGTTGTTAACATACAAATCTGACTCGGTTTTTCCTCGTATCAACGTTAGTTCAGGGATATGGGTAGATCTTTATGAAGCCAAGGTCTGCATTTGCAAAAAAAAAAAAAAACTATACCTCACCAAAAAAAACCTAACCCCCCACCCCTCAAAAACCTAAAAAAAAAACTAACCCCCCCCCCCCCCCCCCCACCCCCCACCCCCCAAAAACCTAAAAAAAAATCTAAAAATAACTAAACACCCACCCCCACCCCACACATCACCCACCCCCCAAAAAAAAAAAAAAAAAAAAAAAATTGCCCAGAGGGTGGGGGTGGGGGTTTCTTTGAATTTTATAACAACATAATAAAATTATTTGGATTTAATTGAAAAATTATACTAGTAAAAGAATAATCTTGTGATTTTTTTTATACATTTGGTTACTAGTTCAAAATCCTAATATGATTGGCAATAAATATGCAACAAGTTATATCTTCAAACTTACCTATTACAGTTTGCAGCTGTGAAATCATTGGTTTGCATGCAAGTTCCTTTCCATTTTGATGGAATAGGACCAAAACCCTCATCACTGAAGCTCTTGGATTCCGGCCAAATGCCTAAGGTTACCATATTTAAAACAAAAGAAAGTTATAGATATAGATGCATTTTGCATTGTGATAACTTCATAAGTGATCCGCCTAGAGATGGAAAAGCAGGTATTTTTTGGTAACCATGAAAACCCGTTCGAAACTCACATGACCCCACCAATACTGTAGGTAAAACATAGCTTGCGCTCGGCAGGGGGGGGAGTTGATTCGAACTTCAGAGCTCTGCTAGAGGGACTCAAGCGCTTAACTCAAGTTGGTTACCACTGTGCCACCCCCTTTGTGATTTTTATTTTATTTTTTACTTTTATAAATAGTTACTGTGCCACTGTTACCACTGTAGTTTTGGGGAAGTACCTGTGTCCATAATGCCTATGATGATATCTGAAGCTGCATTTGAACTTGAATAGTTGTATTTATCACTTGGTCTTAAGTCAGTTTCTACACTTGTTGGGTATTGCAGGAAATCCCATGAACGTGTTGTGTGAAGCTTCAAGAGTGGGTCTGGGAAAACTGATACTACCCCGGGTTGTCGTGCGATATCATTTGCCTCTTCTTTCGTTAAATGCGCCGCAAATCCCAAGAAACTGTTTTGGTAGTTATGCACAACTGCATTCCTTTTCCTAGCTCAAGATAAGGTATATTTTTCATTAAATCCTCCCAAGCATGATTCGGTTGAGTTGTCTAGTTGGATAACGGGTCAAAATGTACGATACAACCTTTTTATGGGTTGATCCAAAACACTTGTGTCCAAATCTTTTCAACTTGTTATAAATAAATTGTGTTAAATTCAATAGCAAATGTTCTATTTTTACAATAAAGCTGAACACAAATACATGTTATAACATATAAATTGTTTAGTTATATTTATCTTAATTATATACAGAATAATACTTTTTATATTTTGTATTTTTGCTATATTAAATAAAAGTTATTGCTTTTGTGTAAGTAATAAGCTCGATAGGTTCGCGCGCCTAGCCAAGCTCAGGTTATGAAGCTCGGGCTCAGGCTTGAGGTCGGCTATACTCAATAGTTAACTTAACTTAGTCAATGGTTAAAACATGAGTGGCATACATCTGGCACTTTTAATACATGAGTGACATTACTTGGGTGGTTTCTATATATTATCCTAAAAATGTACCCATTTGACTGACCCGTTATGAAACATAACACAAATCAACTCATTTTTAGTAAACGGGTCAAGTTCAGTTTACAAAAACTAAAATGGGACCCACAAATTAAACGAGTAAAAAAGGGTTGAAAAAAAAAAAAAGAGTTGTAAGGGGGGTGTTACCTTTCTACTAGGGAAGTTAGAAGTAAATTATGGTTGTTCCTTGAGTTGGCCGCAGCACCCATATATACAATATAAACTCCATTACTTTGTGTTTCATTTGCTTTACTTTCTCTTAATAAACATATCAGAAAGATTAACCTACACCAAACCTGCAGATTTTTCATGTTTTCTTGTCTTCTTTATGACACATTCATCTATATTTATACAAAAAAAACATGTGCATATATATATACATAGAGAGGGAGGAGCATTGCTAATTGAGAATTTGAAGTGAGTACACACGCAAGCGCATTGCTAATTAAGGTTATCATCCCCATTGGGATTACAATGTTGGTTTAGAGTAAATCCATTAAAATTTGAAAAACAATAAAAACATTAATTAAATCTTGTCTTTAGTTTCTTCACAAACTTTTATTTTTATTTTTTTTTAAAGCGTGAAGGACAACGTTGTTCTTTGATGGAAAGCAGTGAGCATATTTTTTTGTCTTATCACCTATGAAGCACGGGGACGGCTAGGACCATTGAATACCCGTCCCACGGATGGTTAGGGGACGGGGACGGGGACGGCATGGGGACTTCCCCCAAACGTTTTCGGGAAATTGGGGACAGCAGCGAGATGTTTCTGGGATTGTGGGGACGACGGTTCAACATTTCGGGGACATATCCTATTTTATTTAGGGTTTAAACTTTCACCAAACTTGAAGTTCCAATGCGTTATGGACCTACGATGTAAAATTGAATGAGATTTCCACTTTAACCGACCGACGATGTATTTTCAAACGACGATTGAGTTATCATGAGATGGTTTGATTATGATGTGTAAGATTAAATATATTATGTAACAATATTTAATCTATAGCCATTATAATCATTTACATAATATAGATCAAAATATATAATAACCTATTAAATAATTAGTTGGTAATTGTTGATGGACCATATTACCCTTATTAACTAATTTAGGTTTCCTCCTGGGTGCTTATATAAGGAGAATCATATGGAGGTTAAGGGGTTAGACAATCACACATTCGAAACACCCCATAAGCATAACATCAATTTTCGACCTCCTCTCCTAACGGATACCCTTTTCGGTTTTCTAAGTCCCCATCATCAGTCAACACCTTAAGGAGGAACCAGATCAAGATGACAAGCATGTCGAACTCCATTACTGGATTCTCCATTGGACTATCTACTGTTACAGGTATGTTTTCATGTTTTCTTTCATGTTTGAACAGAACCGATTCAACATGTAGTATCAGAGCATATGTTGATTAGTCGGTTCTGTTTTATATCTGAAAATCTGGAAAACAGAATCGAAAATTTCATATCAGATTACGTTTTGCCATCCGAAATCATCATTACGGATGATTTCGGATGATCACGGATCAAAGTTTCATCATTACGGATCATTTCGGATGTGGAGTTTCATCATTACGGATCATCACTGATCATTACGGACGATTTCGGATCTAAGTTTCATCATCACGGATCATCACTGGTCATTACGGATGATTTCGGATCTGGAGCTTCATCATTACGGATCATCTCTGATCATTACGGATGATTTCGGATCATTACTGATGCATTTCGGATGGATGTTTGAATTTTCTGATTTAGGGTTCATCATAAGTTATTGATTTCGGACTAATCATCACCATTACGGATCATTTCGGATAAGCATCACCATTTCGGATCAATTTCGGACTAAGCATCATTCGAAATCATCCGAAATGCATCCGAAATGATTCGACTTACGCGTTTTGGACACATCCGAAAGCATTCGAAATCAGCCATTGCGGACTATCCGAAATGGATTCGAAATTAGTCATTTCGGATGAATCCAAGACATGATTCATCCGAAATTAGTCAGTTCGATCCGCGCTAACGGGTGTTTTGCTATTAAATAAATGGTTTTGTAATTTACTTAGTTAATTAATCAGAATCAGATAATGTTTTACAAAACCAGAATAACTTAACTTGAATGAGCTTTTGATGTGTCATTTCTGGCCAAAGCTGACTTGATACATCTACTTATCATTCAAGTATTACGAAAGCTATGTTGTGTGTACATCATAAGTATGAATGTCTTAATTTCTGGCCAAAGCTGATTTAATTCATTCATAGATGGCATACTCAACAAGTGCATAACTAAAGTGATTGTTTCAATTTCTGGCCAAAGCTGATTTGTTACAACCACTTTGCACATATGCTTAAATGATTACACTTCTGGCCAAAGCTGTTTTGTCTTCGTTTAAGTAGAATTTTTTAGCTAAGTCTATTATTTTGATGTTAGTAATAGACAATATCACAGCTTCATAATGTAAAATGGTCATTATTTTTGCCTGCCTTAGTTTAACGTGCCCTTAGATCACATTAGGACTTCTTCCTTAGTATCTTAACTTGCTAATCTTATTTCCACTATCAGCGCCCAATTGCGGGATTCCACCTTTGACTGGTGATAACTTTGCTGCATGGAAGGATGCTCTCATGCTTACTCTTGGGCTGCTGGATTTTGATTATGCTCTAAGAGAGAATAAGCCAGCGGACCTTACCACTACTAGTACTGCTGCTGAGCAGTTAACTCATGACAAGTGGACTAGGTGTAACCGCATGTCTCTCATGTTTATGAAGCAGTCCATAAGCAATGCAATCAGGGGAGCTATTCCTGATTCTGAAGATGCTAAAACCTACTTGGAACATGTGGAGGCTCAGTTCAAGGGGACGTCTAAAGCACACGCTAGTACTCTTATTCTCAAGCTGGTGACAACTAAGTATGATGGGAGGAGCGGCATTCGCGAGCACATCATGATGATGAATGGCATGGCCAATAAGCTGAAGGGGCTGGAAATGGAAATCAGTGATGGTTTCCTTGTTCATTTCATCATTACTTCGCTTCCTTCGTCCTTTGAAGCATTCAAGATCAATTACAACACTCAGAAGGATAAATGGACAATGAGTGAGCTGGTCGCCATGTGCGTACAGGAGGAAGAGCGTATGAGGATGGATCGCCATACTGATGTTGCAAACTTCACTACCTCCAACTCTAAGAAAAGGAAGAACAATTATCAGAGGAAGGATGCTTCAAAAGTCCAAATGCCTAATCCTAATACAAGTGCACCTTCCAGCTCTAAGAACTCCTTAGGCAGTATCCGCTGCAAGTTCTGTAAAAAGACAGGACACATGCAGAAGGAATGCCCTGACTTTAAGGAGTGGCTGGCTAAGAAAGGTAACGATTATTTTATGATACTTGAGTCCTATAATTTAAGTGTTCCTGCTAATTCTTGGTGGTTTGATTCTGGTTCTATGGTTCATGTTACCAATTCTACTCAGGGATTCCTTTCAATCCGGAAGCTGGAAAGAAACCAAAGAACGCTTAAGGTTGGGGATGATCGAGAATTAGAAGTGAAGGCCATTGGAACATTACAATTAGTTACGAAAACTGGTTTATGTATTAAACTTTATGATACCTTATATGTTCCTGAGGTAACTCGGAACCTTGTATCAGGACCAAAGTTAGACATGGACGGTTTTATTGTTTCCCATGGTCATCGTAAACTCTCTATCCTTTATGATTCTGTTCTTTATGGTACTGGTATTCTCGATGGTGGTCTCTATAGATTAGAACTAGAAGATAACTTTTCCAAATCTTTGTTGTCATATAACATTAATGAATCACTCACAAAGATGGAAGAGAAACGAGACTTAGAAACTTCATCCATGTTGTGGCATAAGCGTTTAGGCCACATCTCAAGAGAATGATTAAATCGTCTCGTAAAGGATGAAGTCTTACCTCCTCTCGATTTCTCTGATTTTGGAACATGTGTCAAATGTCTTAAAGGTAAAATGACATTAGCGAATAAGAAAGGTGCCACTAGGAGCTCTAATTTATTAGAACTCATTCACACTGACATTAGTGGTCCCTACCAAATCACTGGCATAACAGGACATACTTCATTTATCACTTTTATTGATGATTATTCTCGTTACATGTACTTGTATCTAATTAAGGAGAAATCTGAATCTCTTACAACTTTTAAAGATTATAAGGCTGAAGTTGAAAAACAATTAGATCGTCAGATTAAAGTTGTGAGATCAGATAGAGGCGGTGAATATTATGGAAGACATACTGATGTGGGTCAAGCTCCTGGTCCATTTTATGAGTTTTGTAAGGGCCAGGGGATTGTGAACCAATACACCATGCCTGGTACACCTTAGCAGAACGGTGTCGCTGAAAGAAGAAACCGTACCCTTATGAACATGGTGCGTAGTATGTTAGCCAACACTAATTTACCATTATTCCTCTGGACTGAAGCGTTGAAAGCAGCTGTTCATATACTCAATAGAGTTCCTTCTAAGTCTGTCCCTAAAACTCCTTATGAACTTTGGACAGGAAGGAAACCGAGTCTTAAATATATGAAAGTATGGGGCTGCATTGCTGAAGCAAAACTTTACAATCCTTTCCTAAGGAAACTTGACCCTAAGACAGTTACCTGTTTCTTTATTTGGTATCCTGAGAACTCTAAGGGTTATCGTTTCTTTTGTCCTTCCCATGTCACCCGTATTGTTGAAACCAAGCGTGCCGCGTTCCTGGAGGATTTCAAGGTCAGTGGGAGCAGTACCAACCCTTACGAAGAATTGCAAGAAGTACAAGACGCGGGGGGGAAAGACTCGTCGCTTACCATTACTCCGATTACTCCTCTTGTACCCAATGCAACTACTGTACCTGAAGCTACTGCACCAACTCCAAATTTACCTCTACAATCAGAACCAATTATACCTCATGATGAAGGCACATCAAACGCTCAAAACCAAGACAACGCTGAACCCGATAATCCACTCAGGAGGTCATCTAGGCAAAGAAGGCCTACTAATTGGGATGATTATGTTACCTACCTGACTGAAATGGATCCTGGAAAGCTCAATGATCCTATCTCTTACAATGAAGCCATTAGCAGTGATCAGTCTTCTGAATGGAATAAAGCAATGATTGATGAGCTTGAATCCATGAAGAAAAATGACGTTTGGGATTTGGTAGAATTACCCAACGGAGCCAAACCCGTAGGATGTAAATGGGTATTCAAAACAAAACTGGATCCGAATGGGAACGTTGAACGCTACAAAGCGAGATTGGTTGCAAAGGGCTACACTCAGAAAGAGGGAATTGATTATCAAGAGACGTTTTCACCTGTCTCTCGTAAAGATTCATTAAGGATCGTCATGGCCCTAGTAGCTCATTTCGATTTAGAGCTGCATCAGATGGACGTTAAAACCGCTTTCCTTAACGGAGATTTAGACGAAGATGTTTACATGAAACAACCTGAAGGCTTTAAACCTGAAGGTGAGGAGCATCTAGTCTGTAAGTTGAAGAAATCCATTTACGGGTTAAAACAAGCATCACGTCAGTGGTACCTCAAGTTTGATGAAGTCATGAAGAAACAAGGTTTTATGAAGAATCAAGTGGATCAATGCACCTACCTCAAGATGAGTGGGAGCAACTTTACTATACTTGTCCTTTACGTAGATGATATTCTATTGGCAAGTAATAGTTTAGACATGTTGCATGAGTCGAAGCGGTTACTTTCGCATAACTTCGACATGAAGGATCTCGGAGAGGCTTCTTACGTCATTGGCATCGAAATTCACCGAGATAGACACAAAGGGATCTTAGGATTGTCCCAGAGGGCCTACATAGATCATGTCCTTACGCGTTACAACATGCAACAGTGCAAACCCTCCGTCGCTCCAGTAGTTAAAGGAGATGTTTTCGGTTCATTCCAGTGTCCGACAACAGAAATTGAGAAGGAGCAAAAGAGCCAGATACCTTACGCGTCAGTAGTAGGGAGCTTGATGTATGCTCAAGTCTGTACGCGCTCAGATATCGCTTATATTGCTGGAATGTTAGGCCGTTATCAGACTAATCCTGGCCTAGATCACTGGAAAGCAGCTAAGAAGGTACTTCGATATCTGCAAGGGACGAAAGACTATAAACTGACTTATAGAAGAAGTGATCATTTAGAAGTGGTGGGCTATTCTGATTCTGACTTTGCAAAGTGCAAAGATGACAAGAAATCCACTTCGGGCTATATCTTTATGTTAGCAGGCGGCCCTATCTCATGGAAGAGTCATAAACAACAGTTGACCACAACTTCCACAATGATGGCAGAGTACATTGCTGTTTATAACGCAACCTGTCATGGAATGTTGCTTAGAAATCTGATCACTGGACTCAAAATCGTTAATTCCATTTCTAGACCATTAAAGCTTTACTGTGATAATTCAGCTGCCGTTAGTTTCTCGAACAGTAACAGTTCGACTGGAGCTGGTTTATATCTCGATACAAAATGTATGTTCGTACGTGAACGAGTTGAGGAAAATAATCTTTGTATCGAGTATATTAGTACTAAGGATATGCTTGCGGATCCGATGACTAAAGGTCTCCCCCCTAAGGTTTATGAAGAACATGTTCGGAATATGGGATTTTGTAAAGACCTTATTTGAGCATATTGTACTAGCTTATGTTTTATGTTAATGAAATTTCCTCAGTTTGATTTTGTATGTCTCTTAGAATATGTTCAACCGGTATAATGGCATATTGACAAATAAAGTTACAAATCAAACAAAGGGCTTACGCGTATTTTGATCATGACGATTAGGTTTTAAATTAAGGCTATAGTATGATTAATGGGGGTCCTGAGTCGCATAATGATTCAACGGTTGTATTTCTCTGCTATAGTACTTGTTTAAGGCTAAAATGAGTGTTAACTCCTGATCAGGCTTATCTAATACTCATAGTAAAAACCAACTGGGGTAGCCCAGTTGGCCAGCCTCACCCATCTCTTCCCAAGAGACCCGGGTTCGAATCCTGTGGCCGGTAGTCCACACAGGCTCTTCGATCTCGGTGGGTAATCACCGCCAGGCAGCTATGGGGCTGGGCTAGCTTGTGGAGTGGGATCACTCCAGCGGTTGGGAGGACCGTGCAATATCCCCCCCCCCCCCCCTAATACTCATAGTAAATGATTACTCGGCTAAGTGGGAGAATGTAAGATTAAATATATTATGTAACAATATTTAATCTATAGCCATTATAATCATTTACATAATATAGATCAAAATATATAATAACCTATTAAATAATTAGTTGGTAATTGTTGATGGACCATATTACCCTTATTAACTAATTTAGGTTTCCTCCTGTGTGCTTATATAAGGAGAATCATATGGAGGTTAAGGGGTTAGACAATCACACATTAGAAACACCCCATAAGCATAACATCAATTTTCGACCTCCTCTCCTAACGGATACCCTTTTCGGTTTTCTAAGTCCCCATCATCAGTCAACACCCTAAGGAGGAACCAGATCAAGATGACAAGCATGTCGAACTCCATTACTGGATTCTCCACTGGACTATCTGCTGTTACAGGTATGTTTTCATGTTTTCTTTCATGTTTGAACAGAACCGATTCAACATGATGTTGTTCGATGATGTGTAGGAAAGAAAATGAAATCGGAGATACTGATTTAGTTTTGCGGGTTGATGGTTTGAGGGCTGATGAATTGTTTGGTTACATTTGATTTTAGAGTTGTTACTTTTGTGATTAGCAAATCGGAAAAGTGAATTTCGATTGAGTTAAGAATTCTTATTGAAAAGGGTGAAGTTGCAAGTTTGTGTTACAACGAAAAGAAGTGGTGGCTGTACAAAATTTATGGGGTTAGACATTTGTATGGTGGTTTGCATGGAAGTGTAGTAGGATAAAAAATAAAAAAAATAAGTATGTTCAAAATTAGTAAGTTGAAAGTGCTTTGTGTGAATCTATGTAGCACGGGGACGGCTTGGAACCATGAGTACCCGTCCCGGGGACGGCTTGGAACCATGAGTACCCGTCCCGGGGACGGTATAGGGACGGAAACGCCATGGGGACGTCCCCCAAACGTTTCCGGGAATGTGGGGACGGCATCGAAACGCTTCCAGGAAAGCGGGGACGACAATTCGAAGTTTCGGGGACGACAGGCAACAGTGGAACTCCGGCCATCGTCCAATGGGTACTCATGGCTCCGTGCTGGTTAACAGTTGCTGTTCCGGCTGATGTGTTCATTGCTGGTTAACGAACGGCTGCTGTGAATTAGGGTAGAATGGAAGAAGAAATAGATAAACTAGGTTATTTATTTTATTAACTGGGCTTTTACTTGCAGCCCAATATAAAATCTATCAAGTATTAACCCATTATACCCTTGTAAATAACCAAGTTTTCTTTGCATAACAAGTTGTACATTATGCTTTGCACATTTTTCAAAAAAAAACTTGGTGACCCCAAAGCTCACTGCCATCTGTCCGTTTAAAAAAAAAACAAATTGTGAAATAAGTGAGGTGGAACAAGACAACAAATGTTCATTTATAAAATTTTATGTTCATACCCTCAGCTTTTTTACTTCTTCACACATGTCCTCAATGGGATTAAATAGGGCTGTAAACGAACCGAACGTTCAGCGAACAGTTCGTGAACCGTTCGGCGGGAAGTTCGTTTATGTTCGTTCGTTTAATAAACGAACGAACATGAACAAGAAATTACGTTCGATTAGTTAAATGAACGAACATGAACAAAGGTCTCGTTCGTTCAATTGTGTTCGTGAACGTTCGGTAAGGTGTTCGTGAACATTCGTTCATTTGCGTTCGTTTATGTTCATATGTTCGTGTTTTAATTAAATATTTTTATACTTTCATATATTTTATCTATACTTTTTATACTATTAAACTTTTATTTATATCATTACCCTAACAATTAAACTAGGAAACCCTTTTTCACATTGTTTATGCACCATTTCTCTTTCTTTTCTCATTATTTATATCGACGAATATGATCTACCATTCAAGTTCTAGTGCTACTCCCTGGCCATCCACCTTTATCCTTCATCGCGTTCGCCAAATTTATTTGTGTTCGCTTGTGTTCGTGAACCGTTCGTGAACACGCTCATTTCCTTAATGAACGAACACGAACATAAAATCTCGTTCGGTAAGTGTTCATGAACCGTTCGTGAACACATTTATTTCCTTAACGAACGAACACGAACAAGGCCTCGTTCGTGTTCGTTCGGTTCGTTTACTGCCCTAGGATTAAACACTTAAATACTTACATACATATACTAAAATATTTGACAAATGATTGATTTTATTGTTTTTACTATTTTTTATAATAAAAAGTAAGGGGCTGTTTGGTAGCCCCTGAATGGTCATTAAGAGGCTACCATATCCTAGGTCGAGTCAATGTTGGTGGTCGATGACGGTTGTGTAACATTAGTACTATTTGACACCGTTTTACGCCCCGTTGAAACGCGATGTGTACTTTGTGGGTTTTTCAAAGAAAAAATGGTTATGCATATGGTTGTCGTAACGTTGGCTTTAGGGGTTTTCCAAAAAAAAATGATTTTTTTTACTTTTCACCCAAAAGTATTTCATAAATTACTTTTAACCCAAAACTATTTGTTTTTTACTTTTAACCCAAAACTATTTGTTTTTTACTTTTAACCCAAAACTTTTTACCTTTTGCAATCTATTTTCGTAATTTTTTTACTTTCAACTTTGTTCCTTTATAGTTTTCATTTTCCGCAAATTTTTCGCTTTATGCTTGGTTCTAAATTTTGTGACATAACACATCGCAACGTGTGTCTTTGGCTTAACGTTTTTACGTTTCGTTCTAAATTTTGCGAGTTAACACGATGCAACATGCGTGTGTGGGTGAACGTTTTACATCGTCTATTTTTCCCCGTTTGACAGGTTTAACATAATGTGCGAATCCTAGACCGACTTAGTTATAACTAAAGAATCACCGTCGCATTGCGGCGGGTCGTAATCCTAGTTTAATAAAATGGGTAATAGACAATAGTTACTTCTTAAACTACCTGAACTTTTAATATTTAATAAATTAAATTATAAAACTAATCAATTATTAATATTATTATTATTATTATTATTATTATTATTATTATTATTATTATGTTAACTCGTGGCTTATATTTTGTTATTACTTTTTTTATTTACAACATTATTAATATAATGTGGTTTTGTATTTTTTATATATATTGTTTGTTATATATTTTTTATAATATAGTTTCATAACTTAAAACAAATATTAATCAGTAAAAATGTATAAGAAACCGTTAGCCAAGTAAATGTGACTAAAATCGAAAAACAAGTTTCGGTAGAAGGATATCAGGTAGTGCTTTTGAAATTTGAAAATGATTTTATTATTGATGAATAATTACCTATGGTTGATGTATGTAGTGTTTTTGGAGTTTACACTTTACATCAATACATATCTATTTTAAACTTTTTTTAATATATATATATATATATATAAATATATATATATATATATATAGGGGATGGCTAGAATGAGAACCACCACGAGTTGTAAGAACCACGAGAACCGCGACCCGCGGGTGGCCGTCGGCGACGAAATTTTTTTTACACCTAGATCCGTATATTTTAGGGGGGGTGTAAAATTTTCGGTTCAAACGGCGCGCCCGAGGGGGTAGTTTTTTACGCCAAAAGTTTGGGTTTTTTTAATTTTTTTAATTTTTCTTTTTTTTTTTACCAAACTTTGGGCGTAAAAAACTACCCCCTCGGGCGCGCCGTTTGAACCGAAAATTTTACACCCCCCCTAAAATATACGGATCTAGGTGTAAAAAAAATTTCGTCGCCGACGGCCACCCGCGGGGCGCGGTTCTCGTGGTTCTTACAACTCATGGTGGTTCTCATTCTAGCGGCCCCCTATATATATATATATATATATATATATATATATATATATATTAATATTTTTTTGCCGTACCCGTATCTTGGATTTTTGAGTTTTGCCGTTCCCCGTACCCGTATCGTCCCCGTACCCCAGTCTCGTACCCGTTCCCGTGCTACATAGGTGTGAATGCAAGTTTGTCTCTTGAATAGATATGTTAAAATAACAAATGGTAATTTATGATTTTGGGCTTTGTGTAATATATTTTTATTTTTTTATATTTTATTTTGTCGTACCCTTGTCGTACCCGTATCTAGGATTTTTATGTTTTGTCGTTTCTCGTACCTGTATCGTCCCCATACCCCAGTCCCGTACCAGTTTCCGTGCTACATAGCTTATCACTAATTCATTGTACACCACCGGTCATTCTTCTTTACAAAATTATATAAGCATACATGTGTATAGTAAATTTGTTTTATTACTCTCTTATTGTTCCAATTGTAGTCCATTAGCTTTTCTTTTTTCCAAAATATGTATATTCTATAAATTATATCTAAGTAGGACATAATTCAATCATGTTTCTAGCTCAACTGCTTGCTCTATTTGTTGGGTATATTTTTTTACTTTTTTTTAAACGTTAATTTTCTTCCACAATTTAACAAGCCACAACGATATCGTTCAATGTAAAATTATTTTTATGATTTCGATCGGTGAAAAATACGTGTTGGTATTTTCTTTTGCACATTTCTTTTGGTTCTATCATTCTATGCCCAGTAACGATGTCGTACCAAACAGAACTGATACCGACCAAAAATCCCGCGGCGTAGCGCGGGTATTTTTACTAGTTAAGCTACAAATTCCCATGCCATAGGAGAGTACGTTATATAACTTCGATCCCTCGGCATCGCATTTCAAATAAGTGCAAATAATCATGCAAGTATGTTTATTAGGGGCGACGGGCAGCCATGCGGGTGTCTTCCCCGGGTTCGTTGTGGTGCCACAACACTGCCGCCACACACAAGGGTAGGGCTAGCGGGTTGTTTCCGCCTTAAGGAGTACCCGTGAAACAATGTTGTTGTCCGAGGAGGTTGTTGACCTTGGGATTCGTTAGTGGGTGTTGATTGGTTGGGGCATTCAACAACCATATGGACTTGATTGTTCGGTTTTTTCAATGAGGGCTGAAAGTGTGATCAGATATAAACTACATGGACGGAAATTGTACTTTACTCTCAAACTAATTTCAATAGATAAATCTTTTTTATTTATAAAAAAGAATATTCGATACACTATAAATTAAAAATATAATTAAACCTTTCTGTATAGCATATTATTTATAAAACATGAAAATTTATTAAGGTTGGCTTTATATCGGTTTGATTCGATTAATTAAACTAAAGATAAATAGGGTGGTGGTCCATTGATAAAGACAGGGTCTTTAAAAACCTTGGGAGAGGGAAGTCTTCGGTTCAAGTCCCACAGAAAATAGGATTTAATAATATTAGTCGTTAGCTGACAACGGTCCCAACTTAAAAAATAATCAAAGGTGGTTCCACTTGTTCACATATTGTAAAATGTAAACCAATAAATCTTTACTAACAGAAAAGGAAAAGAGGACAAAAAGAAATTAAAATTCCATTAGTTAATGTTCATTGATTTACAATATGTGAAAAGGTAGGACTACCACTAGCTATTTTTGAAGTTTGAACATTATTAAAATTCATTATTTCGTTTATTTACTAGGTAGTTAAAGGTTGTGATGTCAATGTTAAGATGTGCAAGATGTTCGAATGCAAGAAACATGGATGGTGGTGGGTCCAATGGCGTAGCTTTGAAGGGGCCAGGGGGAACTTTTCGCTATGTAGTGTTATATATGTAGTTTTCGTATAGAAAATTTTGTGTGTATACGTTTTCAACCCCCCTCCCTCGGTCGAAAACATCAAGCTTCGCCACTAGGTGGGTCGTGTATTGCAGGGACTAGGATATGACTTATTCGTATTGCAATTTCAGTCCCTTAAAGGTATTATTGTCTTTTAACCATAATCCTAAAGTTCAACTAATAGCAGTTAGTGAGAGGAACTTGATTGCGAGCAATTAACAACCACAGGTACTGAAGTGTTCCTTCTTTTCAAATAAGGGTTGAAGGTGTGATTGGACTGAACTAACTGTACTTTACTCTTAATTTAAATCTGCCCACGTCTGCTGTCGGCGGTTTACTCGTAATTAAATGGAAATCTTTTTTTAAAGACTGAACTAACTGTACCATTATAATCGAAACCAATTGGTTATGAAAATCTAAAAACCCAAACATTTATTATAGGTTCGGTTTTAGCCCATATCCAAAAAGAAAAAACCCATACTCACCCCAAATGCCTAACAAGTACGGATTTGAAACTAAGGGTGGAGGGTATAATAATCGGTGAATGGGTGATTGCGTGGGAGTCACTGATCGGTGACCACCCCCACTTGTTTGAGTCACCGAAATTTTGCAATTTTTCGGTGTATATTCACCGATGCGGGAAGAGGAGGGAAGGAGAAGAGAGGGAAGTTTAATGGTGAGTCCTAACCCATTTCAACCAATCACAATTTTTTTATTTTTTAACCTACTCAAACACCCTAGGGTGATTGACCATACCCCCTGATTGAGTGCAAAATGGGAAGTAGAATGGGGAGTTGACATGACATAATATTATTGGGTAGGATTTCACTCAAACACCCTAGGGTGATTGACTATACCCTCCACCCTAATAGAAAGTTATTGAGAATTTAGATTTTAATAATCCCACCTAGTGCTGGTTGAACTATATTAGACCCACTTTTGAATATTGTCACTGACAATCTCACCTTTTATATATTTTTTTCTCACTGCACATCCGTTAAAAAAACTTAACGGAGTTAAGTTTTTTTTTTCTAAATTTCGAACTGATGTTATAGGCCTTTTGATCAGAACGAGAATACGATTTGATTGATGTAAAACTTACCTCGAAACGGTGCTCCAAACGGCTTAATTTTTTGTTAATTAGAAGTTTAAACACCCGAATCGAAACACCGTTTTCATCGTTTGGAGCACCGTTTCGATGTAAGTTTTACATCAATCGACTCGTATTTTCGTTCTGATCAAAATCCTTAAAACATCAGTTTGAAATTCGAAAAAAAAAACTTAACGGATTAATGAAGATGCAATGAAAAAAATATTTAAAAGGTATGACTGTCAATGACAATATTCAAAAGTGGATTTAATATTGACCAACCACCTCTAGGTGAGATTATTAAAATTCAAATTCCCAAAATTATTTAACATCCCCCCCCCCCCCCCAAACCCACGAATCATTATCCAAAGGAAAAAATCAAATCAAAACAACCCCAAAATCAACCATGATATTAGTCACAACTATTGTATTTGAAATATTACAAAGATCACGATAGGTAAATCTTTACCCTAATTCGATTATGCTTGACTCCATGCGCCTTTGGGGTTCGGTTAGCTTTCGTCTGGTTGTATGGCTGGGGAAGATCCAGAGCAGGAAGAGTGGAGGGATGTTCCGAGTCGCCGGAATCAGAAAGGAAGGAATACAGATAAGAAGGTAGACAGAAAGGTAACCAAGTATTACGTCTCTAACCTGCCGTTTGGTTGCACTCCATGGGAGGTGGCGGATTTTCTTGGGTACTACGGAGAGATTATAGGGACTTACATTGCCAAGAAATACGATAGAGATGGGAACAGGTTTGGATTCGTAACTTTTAAGAATGTAAAGGACGCAAGAGTGTTGGAACATAGTATGAATGGTATTAAGATGGGGAGATTTATTCTTAAAGTCAATATAGCTAAATTTGCAATTGAGAATGCAAGTATTTTGGAAGTGGATGACCAACCTAAGAATATGCCTTTTGATGAGCCTAACAGGAAGACTCATATGTCCCAGAACTTTGGCCCTGAAAATAACAGTATTAGACATAAAGGTAGACGTTCGTTTGCAGACCTTTTTAAAAGTAAAGAATATGGGAATGAAGCTCCACAGAATCGTCACGAGGTTTCTCCGGGTAAATCTATAGTTGTCTCAGAGGATGTTAGAGCCTTTCACTACCTCCATGGACGAGCTTTGGTCGGAAGAACGGTTGATCTTAGTACTCACACTAAGATGGATAAATTTCTAGGGAATGCGGGTTACGCGGGGGTGGAAATTCATTACGTGGGGGGCCTATTCCTTATGCTTAAATTCTCGAACCAGGAAGAAGCAACGGGGTTCCTTCTAAATCAAGAGGTTTGGAGACTTTGGTTCTCGATGTTGGATTTGTGGGAAGGTCAGACCTTGCCATTTGAAAGGGTGGCATGGCTGAACGTTTCTGGTGTCCCCTTGCACCTTGCGGACAATTCGGTGTTTAACAATATTGCCAAAGAATTTGGAGTCATAGTTCAACCTGCTCAACTTTCTATTGATGATGCTGACTTATCTACAGTGTGTGTTGGGATTTTGGTAGGAGACGGCAAAGTCATAAACGATTCAGTCACCCTCAAGTGGCAAAACAAAAGTTTCCAGGTCTGGGTAGTAGAGGTAAACGACGTATGGGTGCCGGATTGCATGGGAGTGGTCGGATTGAAAGAGGTTGATCGACCGGAGGAACCTCATCCTCAGTCGCCGGAGGTGTCACAGGTGGAAGTTGAACATGTTATGGATAATCAACAGTCGCCTGGGCTCTCATTGGAAAACGTTGAGGAGGAACTGCATGGGATTCCCAACCCCCCCCCCCCCCCCCCCCGCCGTTCTTCCGAATTCAAATGTGGGGCCCGAGGCTACCGGTCACGAGGAGAGAGAAACTGGGGGTTTTGTTTTCCAGGTTGTAGATAAGCCCAGAAAACCTAAAAGAAGGCCCATGTTAAGAAGCCCAACTAGGAGTAGAGCTTGCTCTAACAGTTGTAGCCCAGCTTCAGAAGGAAGGGCCAAAAAGCGGCCTAGACCCTCTTCAAGTGACCCTTTTGATCTGGATAGAATTATTCAAAATTGGAACAATCTTTCTAATCTGATAGGTAAAGGCCAGGACGATCGGCCTGTCACTTCTGGTGGAAGTCTGGATCTAAACCGTAGGGCAAATTCCCCGGTCTCGGGCACTAGGGTGGATCAGGATGTTTCAGCTGAGAAGGATATTCCGTCGGTTGCGATTGGAGCTAGTGGTGGTGTAGTAGCTAACGGGCTAATTGACGATGAGATCGACGCTACAGTCCTCGTCGGAGAGAAAATGGGGGCCCCTCTTGGCAACTTTGGGCATTTGGTAAGAGAATCAATTGTGGAGGTAGGTAATAATGTTGTTCATCAATGAATTACCTTTCTCTTAATGTTAGAGGCTTGGGGGGTAGTGAAAAAATTCCGTGGGTTAGGTAATAATATTCCTTTATTTGCATTCAAGAAACCAAGCAGGAGATGTTGAATCCTACCGTTCTGTCGACAGCTTGGGGAGGTGATAATTTTGTTTTTGATTCGGTGGGGTCGGTTGGTCAGTCTGGAGGCCTGCTCTGTGTAACACCCCGAAAATATAAAACCTTAAATTGGAATTCGTAAGGTTTAAATAAACGAGAATTTACTAACTAGGAATTTTAACCTAATTAGTTATAAGTCTAGAAATAACCTAAAGTAGGGTTAAAAGTAACTAAAATCAATGTTGATCAAAGTGGAGGGGAATCAATGTTGATCAAAGTGGAGGGGTTTAAGTTGTTAAAATTGAAACTTTAATTCTAATAAACAAATAAAACATAAACTTAATACCCCACTTTGAAGCCCTGGTCGACCAGAACATCAGGGGGCGACACCCACCTTCAACCAAACCTAGAATTCTACTAAAATCCACAAATTGAAGGAGCAAATCTGGTCCAAATGAAAATCCGAGCTTAGAATCGTGATCCTCATCGTAAGAGGATTACAAGGTATGTAAAATTTAGTAAAAACTCTTAACTTGAAATTCTCATGAAAATTTGAGAAATCTGAATTAGGGTTGCATGTATATGTTGTGATGATTGAAGAACAACTATAGTGTCTAGGAACAAACCCTAGACCAATAGAAGTTGAAATCATAGGAAATTTTGGTGAATCTATGAACACCATTATATGTGATTAATGGGTTATGAGTAAATTGATGAATACTAGAATATTGGATGTTGATTTTCTGTAATTTGACGATTTGAAAGTGATTTCAGGAATTTAGAAGCTAACAAACATGTAAAATGTTGATTGAAGTGAAATTAGGGTTAAATGTTAAGCTAGAAACTTGTCATATAATCTTGTGATAAATCTGCCTTTAAGGTGTTTGTGAAAATGCCTCAAAGAAGGCTTAGAAATAGAAATTTAAAGCTTTAACGCATAATTATGATGTTTCGGTATATTATGCGAAGTGAGGTCTAAAGAGAGTTCTAAACATGTTTTGAATTGAACTCTATAGGAAAAGATACCGGAACGTCTAGTGGACAAGCCGGTGGTGATTCGCGGTTGAAGGGCGTACGCTAAGGTATGTAACTTGATCCGTTACATTTGGTGAATTGTTGTTAAACTTTGCGTGGTTGATAAACTTGTGTTGGTTGTGGTAATCATGTATGATACTTAAATCCGTAGGATAAAGATTGGTTTGTAGTCGTTTGGTTGCCATCAAAATGGAGAATTACCTTAAATGGATCAAACGGGTCAAATCATGATATCTTGTAGTTTCAATATTGTAAAGTTGAAAGTAGAGGCGGAAACATTCACAAGAGCACGAAGTCATAAATTGGTAAGATATGTGAATAATAATAAGCCGGATGTTGTGCATAGGGTGCCATAGGTCTAATAGTTAAATGATAGTAAAATGTGAAAGGTTTGAAAGGGTCGAATAATCATATATGTTCATATAGTCTTTTGACCCGTAAACAAGTTTTTCGGTATGAAATTCATAATAGGCATGTCGGTAACGCATTTACAGACACATAGGAAAAAAATCACCTAAAACGGACTTACAAGTCAAAAGTTATGGCTATTTAAAGTTGGAACTTGATTGCACTTGGAGCTGGAAATATTCAGCATCAACAAACAAGACATTCTGTGAAAACAAGGGCCTCGCGTAGCGCGAGCCCCCGTCGCGTCGCGCGACGCCTTCAGTCCGGTTTTTTTTTTCCAATTGTTAATCCTTAAAACTTGTTTGTGATTGCTTAGACTTGATCAAAACTAACTTATGTTGTGTTTTGATCCTAGGTGTTGATAGTAACTAACCGGAAGATGGTCGAGCAAACTTTTGAAGAACCGAACACTATCTATTAGCTTCCGCAACGCTTTAAATCTTAAATAGACCTTGTGTATGGACGTAAACAAATCTTTAACAGTTTTTGTAATGTTTTAATTTAGTCACTAGTTGACTATGGTTGATGCTACTTATGAACTCTTTTTATGAATGTTACATTACTTTAACAATATATCATTTGAAATGCTATATTTTATGATTTAAATCAAGTTTAATTAGACGGGTGTTACAAGTTGGTAATCAGAGCTCAAGGTTGTCAATAAGTGTTCGGTTCAAGCTTGATCGATCGTCCGGTAAGAACTAAATTATTTTGTTAATAAATTATGTACTACGTAAGGAATGAGAAATGAACAATATGCATGAAAAGAGTGTGTAAGCTCACTCAAAAACAAGAAATGCATGAAACAAGAATGATTAAATCAAGTTACGAACTTGATTGAATTGAAACAAGAATGATTAAATCAAGTTACGAACTTGATTGAATTGAAACAAGAATGATTAAATCAAGTTACGAACTTGATTGAATTGAAACAAGAATGATTGAATCAAGTTATGAACTTGATTAAATCAAAACAAGTAAAGCATGTGTTATAAATGGAATGTTTAACAATCTATGTAAACATTTCAGAAATAGAGATGGCTGATGGAGGTAATGATAATGTGGTGCCAAGAGTCACCGAACAAATGAAGGAAGTGATTGCCGAAGAGGTTGGAAAGGCGATCGAAAACAGTTTGTCGGGCTTTATTGATAAAATTCAAAACACAGTTTTATCAATAGTAGAAGAGAGAATCAAGAAATTGGAAGATGATTCCAATTCAGCAAAGGAAAAGCATGGTGGACGAAAGCCTTGTTCATACAAGGAATTCATGGCCTGTAAACCCCCAATATATAATGGGGAGGTTGATCCAATTGTGTGCCAACGATGGTTAAGTGATATTGAAGGAGTATTCGAGAGAACTCATTGTGATGAAAATGACTACGTAGCTTATGGTACGGGTCAATTAAGAGGTCAAGCGAAAGACTGGTGGGATAACAGAAAGAAGGAGATTGGAAGTGAAGCGGCTAAGGCCATGACATGGGAGGAGTTTAAGACGCCGTTTCTTAAACACCATACTCCCAAAGCGGTCATAAATAGAATCAAGGAAGAGTTCATGCAACTCAGACACAAGGGTGAATCCATAGACAAGATCACGGGGATGTTTATGGACAAGATAAAGTTCTGTGATGATTTGGTGACAAACGAAGAACAAAAGGTCTATTACTACCATAACGTGCTAAGTGCGGAGTATAGAGAGTTCATAACCCCTTCAAAATACGAGACCCTTACCGAGATTGTCAATGCTGCTCGGAAAAGGGAGATCGAACTGAAAAAGAGTATAGAACGGGGTGAACGAAGGGCACAAGATGTGAATCCAAGCCCTACTAAGAAGGCACGAACAAACGAAAGCGCAAAGAAATCTGATACGAAAGGCGGGTCGCCAAGTTGCAGAATCTGCGTGAAGGGTCATAAAGGCGAATGCCGTTACAAGGATAAGCCTTGTCCCATATGCAAGAAAACGGGACATATGGCTATATCATGCCCGGAGAAAGTGACGGTTTGTTACAATTGCTATCGAACGGGTCACAAGAAGTCGGAATGCCCGGAACTGGTTGGAAAGAAGGATGGGCAGGAACCGAAAGGTGAAGCCCCGAAAGCAAAGGCAAGATCTTTTCAACTAACCGCCGCAGAAGCAAAGGTTGAACCTGACGTGGTCTCAGGTATATTTGCTGTAAATTCAATTCCTGCACACGTGTTATTTGATACGGGTGCGAATAAATCCTTTTTTTTCATATGGACTTATTCGACATCCTTCATTTGTTCTAACAAAATTACCTGTGCCTTTAGAAGTAGAGATAGGTAATAACAAAAGCTTTATTGTTTGTGATGTATGTGAAAATTGTAAACTGAGCATCGACGATGAAGAATATTTGATAAATCTAATCCCGATGTCGATGGGAGAATTTCAAGTAGTCGTTGGGATGGATTGGCTATCTCGACACCATGCAAAGGTCGTGTGCTTCCGTAAAGAGATAAAACTAACATCTCCGAGCGGGAAACACGTCACCATTTATGGCGAAAAAGGAGGCAACCACATAGTATGCTCAATGTTGAAAGCTCACAAGCTAATGAAGCGAGGATGCAAGGCATTCATAATATACGCTAATGAGCCCGAGAAAGAATCACGAAAGATTGGAGATGTACCGGTAGTACGAGATTATGAAGATGTTTTTCCGGAAGATTTACCGGGGATACCGCCTGAACGGGAAGTAGAGTTCGGGATCGAATTGATTCCGGGCGCGAAACCCGTAGCAAAAGCCCCGTACCGACTTGCACCGTCGGAATTACAAGAGTTGATGTCCCAAATCCAAGACATGCTTGACAAGGGATTCATAAGGCCGAGTGTGTCTCCTTGGGGCGCACCGGTATTGTTCGTGAGAAAGAAAGACGGGAGCATGCGCATGTGTATTGATTACCGGGAGTTAAACAAACTAAACGGTAAAGAACCGATACCCGCTCCCGAGGATAGATGATTTATTCGACCAACTACAAGGTGCGAACTGGTTTTCCAAAATTGACCTTAGATCGGGGTATCACCAACTAAAGGTCAAAGAAGAAGATGTGCCGAAGACGGCTTTCCGCACGAGATACGGACATTACGAATTCCTCGTGATGTCATTTGGGCTAACAAATGCACCCGCGGCTTTCATGGACCTCATGAACCGGGTTTGCAAGCCAATGTTGGATAAGTCGGTCATCGTGTTTATCGATGATATCTTGGTGTACTCGAAAAGTGAAGCTGAACACGCACACCACTTACAAGAAGTGTTAGAGACACTTAGGCGAGAGAAGTTATATGCAAAATTCTCTAAATGTGCCTTTTGGATACGAGAGGTTCAATTTTTAGGCCATGTCATAAATGCCGACGGAGTATTGGTGGATCCGTCAAAGATAGAGGCTGTGTCAAAATGGAATCCCCCGAAGAACCCTTCAGAAATTAGAAGCTTTTTGGGGCTTGCAGGATACTATAGGAGATTCATTCAAGATTTCTCCAAGATTGCGTCACCGCTAACAAAGCTAACCCAAGTGAAAGAAAAGTTTATTTGGGGTGCCGATCAAGAAAAAGCGTTTCAAACGCTAAAAGAAAAGTTAACTCAAGCTCCGGTATTGACATTGTCGGACGACGTCGAAGACATGGTGGTTTATTCGGATGCTTCACTATCGGGGCTCGGTTGCGTGTTGATGCAACGGGGCAAGGTAATAGCCTATGCCTCGAGACAACTGAAAATACACGAGAAGAAATACCCCACGCATGATCTTGAGTTGGCTGCGGTGGTATTTGCCTTAAAAATATGGAGGCATTACTTATATGGGGTAAAGTGCACCATATTCACCGAGCACAAAAGCTTAAAATACTTATTCGACCAGAAGGAGTTAAATATGCGACAAAGAAGATGGCTAGAAACGGTGAAAGACTTCGATTGTGAAATACATTACCACCCCGGAAAGGCTAATGTAGTGGCGGATGCTCTAAGTAGAAAAGCGGACTACGTCCCGATACGGGTAAGGTCGATGCAACTCGTAGTGACCTCGGGTATACTTGAACGTATTCGAGAGGCGCAGTTAAAAGCAGTAAAAGAAGAAAATTGGAAGAAAGAAAGAATAATCGGTCAATTGAAAGATTTGTCGGATGGGAATCACGGGTTGAAGACTCGATCCGGAAGGATATGGGTCCCACATACTTGTGGAGTGAAGGCGCTTCTGCTTGATGAAGCTCATAAATCTCGTTATTCAATTCATCCGGGTGCGACCAAGATGTACAATGATTTGAAACAAAATTATTGGTGGCCCGGAATGAAGAGGGATGTGGCAAAGTATGTGGAAAAATGCTTGACATGTTTACAAGTCAAGGCGGAGCATCAGAAACCATACGGAAAACTCCAACCGTTAGATATTCCAGTTTGGAAATGGGAACATATCATAATGGACCTACTGACCAAATTGCCTAAAACAAATCGTGGTTTCGATGCCATATGGGTGGTGGTAGATAGATTGACGAAAAGTGCTCACTTTATTCCGATCCGTGAGACTTTTACGTCAAAAAAGATGTCAGAGGTTTACACGAATGAAATAATAGCACGTCATGGGGTGACGGTATCCATTGTGTCTGATAGGGATACCCGGTTTACTTCAAATTTCTGGCGAGATTTCCAAGAGCAAATGGGAACCAAATTGTTCATTAGCACTGCGTACCATCCCCAAACGGATGAACAGAGTGAAAGAACGATACAAACATTGGGGGACATGCTTCGGGCGTGTATAATCGACTTTGGAGGAAGTTGGGATGTTCACCTACCGTTAGTCGAGTTTTCGTATAACAACAGTTACCAATCTAGTATTAAGATGGCACCATACGAAATGCTTTACGGTAGGAAGTGTCGAACCCCGGTATGTTGGGGTGAAGTGGGACCACGTGAACTCGCCCACCAAGATATAGTACGAGCCACGAATGAAAAGATCGATATAGTTCGGGCACACTTGAAAGCAGCTCAAGACAGACAAAAGGCGTATGCTGATAAAAGGAAAAGGCCAATCGAATTCCAGGTTGGCGACATGGTCATGCTAAAGGTTTCCCCTTGGAAGGGCGTTATTAGATTCAGAAAAAAGGGGGAAGCTAAGCCCGAGGTTTATTGGACCATTTAAAATTATCGGAAAGGTCGGTAAAGTAGCTTACCGCCTTGAGTTACCAGAGGAACTGAGTGGGATACATGGCACGTTTCACGTGTCACAATTAAGAAAGTGCTTAGCAGACGAAACGACCTATATCCATTACGATGATATCGAAGTGGATAATAGTCTGAATTATGCGGTGAGACCGGTGGAGATTTTGGACCGAAAGGTCAAACATTTACGAAATAAACAAATTGATCAAGTCAAATTCAAATGGGAGCATAGGAAAGGTTCAGACACTACGTGGGAGTCCGAAGAGGAGATGAGACGTCTTCACCCTACTTTATTTGGTACGTACTACGGTTTCGGGGACGAAACCCTTTTTAAGGGGGGTGGACTTGTAACACCCCGAAAATATAAAACCTTAAATTGGAATTTGTAAGGTTTAAATAAACGAGAATTTACTAACTAGGCATTTTAACCTAATTAGTTATAAGTCTAGAAATAACCTAAAGTAGGGTTAAAAGTAACTAAAATCAATGTTGATCAAAGTGGAGGGGTTTAAGATGTTAAAATTGAAACTTTAATTCTAATAAACAAATAAAACATAAACTTAATACCCCACTTTGAAGCCCTGGTCGACCAGAACATCAGGGGGCGACACCCACCTTCAACCAAACCTAGAATTCTACTAAAATCCACAAATTGAAGGAGCAAATCTGGTCCAAACGAAAATCCGAGCTTAGAATCGTGATCCTCATCGTAAGAGGATTACAAGGTATGTAAAATTTAGTAAAAACTCTTAACTTGAAATTCTCATGAAAATTTGAGAAATCTGAATTAGGGTTGCATGTATATGTTGTGATGATTGAAGAACAACTATAGTGTCTAGGAACAAACCCTAGACCAATAGAAGTTGAAATCATAGGAAATTTTGGTGAATCTATGAACACCATTATATGTGATTAATGGGTTATGAGTAAATTGATGAATACTAGAATATTGGATGTTGATTTTCTGTAATTTGACGATTTGAAAGTGATTTCAGGAATTTAGAAGCTAACAAACATGTAAAATGTTGATTGAAGTGAAATTAGGGTTAAATGTTAAGCTAGAAACTTGTCATATAATCTTGTGATAAATCTGCCTTTAAGGTGTTTGTGAAAATGCCTCAAAGAAGGCTTAGAAATAGAAATTTAAAGCTTTAACGCATAATTATGATGTTTCTGTATATCATGCGAAGTGAGGTCTAAAGAGAGTTCTAAACATGTTTTGAATTGAACTCTATAGGAAAAGATACCGGAACGTCTAGTGGACAAGCCGGTGGTGATTCGCGGTTAAAGGGCGTACGCTAAGGTATGTAACTTGATCCGTTACATTTGGTGAATTGTTGTTAAACTTTGCGTGGCTGATAAACTCGTGTTGGTTGTGGTAAACATGTATGATACTTAAATCCGTAGGATAAAGATTGGTTTGTAGTCGTTTGGTTGCCATCAAAATGGAGAATTACCTTAAATGGATCAAACGGGTCAAATCATGATATCTTGTAGTTTCAATATTGTAAAGTTGAAAGTAGAGGCGGAAACATTCACAAGAGCACGAAGTCATAAATTGGTAAGATATGTGAATAATAATAAGCCGGATGTTGTGCATAGGGTGCCATAGGTCTAATAGTTAAAAGGTAGTAAAATGTGAAAGGTTAGAATGGGTCGAATAATCATATATGCTCATATAGTCTTTTGACCCGTAATCAAGTTTTTCGGTATGAAATTCATAATAGGCATGTCGGTAACGCATTTACAGACACATAGGAAAAAGAATCACCTAAAACGGACTTACGAGTCAAAAGTTATGGCTATTTAAAGTTGGAACTTGATTGCACTTGGAGCTGGAAATATTCAACATCAACAAACAAGACATTCTGTGAAAACAAGGGCCTCGCGTAGCGCGAGCCCCCGTCGCGTCGCGCGACGCCTTCAGTCCGAAATTTTTTTTTTTTTTTTTCAATTGTTAATCCTTAAAACTTGTTTGTGATTGCTTGGACTTGATCAAAACTAACTTATGTTGTGTTTTGATCCTAGGTGTTGATAGTAACTAACCGGAAGATGGTCGAGCAAACTTTTGAAGAACCGAACATTATCTATTAGCTTCCGCAACGCTTTAAATCTTAAATAGACCTTGTGTATGGACGTAAACAAATCTTTAACAGTTTTTGTAATGTTTTAATTTAGTAACTAGTTGACTATGGTTGATGCTACTTATGAACTCCATTTATGAATGTTACATTACTTTAACAATATATCATTTGAAATGCTATATTTTATGATTTAAATCAAGTTTAATTAGACGGGTGTTACACTCTGTATGTGGGACTCGAATCTTTTTTAGTACAGGGAGTCGGTGAAGGAAAGGAAGTTTATTGTTATTAAAGGCAGAATTAAAGGTAACAATGATCTCTTGAACGTCGTTAATGTCTAGTGCCAAACAGTCTCTTTGGAATGATCTTCAATCTGAGGTTTCGCCTGATTCCGGGTGCTGGATTTTTGTCGGGGACTTCAACGCTGTCAGGGTTAAGGAAGAACGGAGGAACAGTGTTTTTAAACCTTCTTGTGCGAGGAGTTTTAACAGTTTTATTCACAATTTAGGTTTTCTGGAGTACAATATGGTGGGAAACAATTTTACGTGTGTCAGAGATTGTGGTAGGAAACTCAGTAAGATTGACAGAGTCCTGGTGTGTCCTACTTTCTTCAGTAAATGGCCAGAGGCGAGTCTGAGAGCGCTTCATAACCTTCATTCTGACCATAGACCGGTAATTCTTTCTTCCAGCCATCTTAACTTCGGTCATAAGCCGTTCAGGTTCTTTAATTCTTGGCTGCACAAGGAAGGTCTGGACGAAGTGGTGCGGTCTGCCGCTTCTTCTTTTCATTTTATTGGCGACCCGGACCTTTATTTGACAAGGAAACTAGCGAGCATTCGGAACAAAATAAAAATTTGGAGAGACGAATTGATTAAAAAGGAAGGAGTAGTAGAAAGAGCGGCCAAAGAAGACCTGGAAAAGCTTGAGGATCTTATGGAAACTAGGTCTCTCTCGGAAGAGGAGGAGTGGACGTTCACGGAGTGCAATAAAATCCTGAGAGAGCTGAGTTTCAGTAAAACTCTTGATCTGAGACAAAGATCTAGGATAAGATGGGCCATTGACGGAGATGAGAATACAAAGTTTTTCCATGGTTTTATTAATAAGAGGAAGGCCAGTAATAACATCCCCGGGTTATCTATAAATGGGGTTTGGGAGAGCAGACCTTCGAGAGTCAAGAAGGAGGTTTTCTCATTTTTTAGAAAAAGATTTGTTGAAGAGCATGCGGAGAGACCGCATCTGTCCTGTAGTAATCTTAAATCTCTTTCGGATTCGGACCGGGATCTCCGCACTGATCCTTTTTCGAATTCGGAGATCAAGGAGGCAGTTTTCGGGTGTGGCGACGACCGGGCCCCTGGCCCTGATGGTTTTAGCTTGAAGTTCTTCAAACATTTTTGGGATGTTTTCGAGCTGGATTTCAAAAATCTTTTGGAATTTTTTCACCAGGAAGGAAAAATCAATGTCGGATGCGGGTCATCTTTTATTACTCTTGTTCCGAAAGTCAAGGATCTGGTGGACCTGAACAATTATAGACCTATTAATCTTGTCGGGGTGATTAGCAAGGTGATTTCCAAAATCCTCGCTAACCGGTTGAGATTGGTCATTGGAAAGGTGGTGTCGGATTCTCAGTCGGCGTTCCTTAGGGGTAAATTCATTCTGGATGGCCCGTTAGTCGTGAATGAGGTTATTTCGTGGTGCAAAAGGAGTAAAAAAAAGGTGTTTTTTTTCTGAAGATCGATTTCGAAAAAGCTTACGACAACGTAAACTGGCATTTTATTATTGATATGATGAAAAAATGGGTTTTCCGGCCGTGTGGTGTAAGTGGATTTGGGGGATTCTCAATTCAGCGAGATCTTCCGTTTTGGTGAACGGATCCCCAACGTTTGAATTCAAGTGTGGTAAAGGGATGAGACAGGGCGACCCTATTGCTCCGTTCATTTTCTTGCTGGTTATGGAAGCTCTTTCATGCATGTTGGATAAGGCGAAGGAGGTGGGCATCTTGAAAGACATTTCTACCCCGAACAAAGGTCCTATTCTTACTCATCTTCTGTATGCGGATGACGCTATTATCATGGGCGATTGGTCGGTAGATAATGTTATGCATGTGGTGAGAGTTCTTCGGGTTTTCTTTCTATGCTCGGGGCTTAAAATAAATTTGTCCAAATCCAATCTCTTCGGCATTGGTGTGGAAGGATGGGAGGTGGAAGAATTTGCTACTATGGTCGGTTGTAAGGCGGACAACTTGCCTTTTAGATATTTGGGCTTGACGGTTGGCGCCAATATGAACAATATTAATAACTGGAAGCCAGTGTATGATGTTTTTGAGGCTAGGCTTTCGAAGTGGAAGGCAGACTCTCTTTCCATCGGTGGCACGTTAGTTCTCATAAAGTCTGTTCTGGAAAGCTTGCCTTCGTATTATTTTTCCCTTTACAAAGCCCCCTGCAAAGTTATTCAGGATCTTGAGAGCATGATTAGAAGATTTCTGTGGGGGGGGGGGGGGGGTTCTAACGAAGTTCATAAAATTCATTGGGTAGCTTGGGATAATGTTTCTGTTCCAAAAAGTAATGGGGGTCCAAGCTTATGTAAATTAAGAGACACTAATGTGGCCCTCTTAACTAAATGGTGTTGGCGGTACAAGGTGGAAGGTAACAGCCTTTGGTGTAAGATTGTTTCAGCCATTCATAGTAGTGCTCGGAACTGGGATTTCCTTCCGGTTAGAAAGAATCTTGGAGGTACATGGAACAATATCGTCAAGCTTGTTGCAAGAACTATGGTGGATAATATTCCGCTGAGAAGTTTTTTCAAAGGCATCCCGGGTAGAGGAGATTGTATTTCGTTCTGGTTAGACCCGTGGGTTTTGTGTGAACCGCTTAAAGACATCTTCCCGAGACTTTTTCTAATTGAAAGGAACAGAAAATGTAAGTTAAGAGACCGTCTCCTTAACGGGTCAGGTCCAGTCTTATTCAGTTGGGACTGGAAAAAAGCTTCCTTGTCGGAGCTCGAGATGGAGGACCTGCGTCAGCTTATTAGCCTGTTGGGTTCGTTCAAACTCTCTGATAACAAGGATAAGTGGAGCTGGCTAGGCGACGGTTCAGGGGATTTTTCTGTTGGAGCTGTCAAAAGTACTATTATTAAAGGTCGAGACGCTCTCGCTAGTTCGAACTTTAGCTGGTGTAAATGGCTTCCGTCCAAATGTAACATCTTTGCGTGGCGTGCGGGGTTAAACAGACTCCCGACTGTTGAGGCTCTTCGTATTAGAAACGTGAACTTAGACAACTTGTTGTGTGGGTTCTGCAATGAAGGTGAGGACTCGGTGAACCACTTATTCATTGAATGTATTGCCGCGACTCTGGTTTGGAACGAGATCAGCAATTGGTGCCGTATCCCTCAGATTTTTGCTTTCTCCTTTCAAGACCTTATGAAAGTTCACTCGCATAGTGGATTGAAAGAGCCGGAAAAGTCGATCCTGCAGGGGCTTATTATTATTGCCTGTTGGAGTCTCTGGAAGGCTAGGAACGAAGCGAGGTTCAGAAATTCTCCGTTCAGAATTGAGAAAATTATTAGCGATGTGAAGTCGGTAGGGTATCTCTGGGCTAGAAATAGAACGAAGTTTAAAAATTTGTCTTGGGAAAATTGGTGTAAATTTGTAATTATGTAGTCTGTTTTGTCTCTGGCGGCCTCCCGGTTTTCGGGTTGGCTTTCTTCTAATGAAGTTCACGTTTCAAAAAAAAAAACGATAGGTAAATCACGTATACGAATGTTAATAACACGATCTCTTGAAATATTATATCAAAACAAGATTAAAAGCAATGTGATAATTGAGGAAGCCCATTTCTTTTAAATCTCGTTTTAATTATGTACGTTAACAAAGTTGGAACATGTGGTTGGTGTTTAGTATTTGTGTTCCACCAAGATATAAGACAAATGATTCACGTGAATACCGTTTCCTAAACATATTCAACATTAAACACATTTCTCATCGGACACACTATATGTCATATATTTCCTTTGTTTTTAGGATATAGATTTTTGATTACATAAGTCTAGAGGGTATGGTGATGGTCCTCCAAGGGAGGATGATCCGCCACGTATGTGCCACGTCATAGTCCTCTCAAGGATGGTCCATCCCACAAAACTAGAGGGTATGGAGAATGATCCTAGATGATCCTACCCCACCACTTTTATGTTTTTTTTAATCTTCTACTTTTTTTTAACATTTAACAAATAAACTAACACAATATTTTCATTAATATTAAAAAATATTACATAAACTTAAAAAAACATAAACTTAAAAAAAATCCTAATATATTAAAATAAGCTACTAGTCTTCGTCTTCCATGTCGTCGTCGGGTTCGTTTTGAGAGTTGTTCCAAATATACTCCACCAAGTCCGCTTGTAGGTTATGATGTGTGTACTCGTTACGTAGAGAGAAATTATTCAAATCTTGTTGTTCCCCAGACGCGTTGTCGTCGTACTCGCATATCGCTCTACCTTCGTCTTCAATGATCATGTTATGAAGGATGATACAAACGTACATAATGTGTCGTAACCGCTTTGGTGTAGCCGAACGTGTTGGATGTTCAATGATTTGCCATTTTTTTGTAGAACACCAAAAGTCCGTTCAATATCTTTTCTCGCACCCTCTTGATACTTCGCAATTTTTTTTCTTTTTTCGTCTGTCGGGTGCGGAATAGTTTTAACGATTGTTGAGTACGTTGGGTATATTCCATCGGCTAGGTAGTAACCTCGCCTGTGTTCCACCCCCGAAACCGTAAAACTTGTGTCTGGACCTATACCCGCCACTACATCCTCAAATATCTGTGACTGGTATATGATGTTAAGGTCATTGAGCGAACCAGGTAGACCAAAAAAAGCATGCCAGATCCAGAGATCTTGTGACGCAACAGCCTCTAGAATAATAGTCGGATGCCCATGATCTCCCCTAGTATACTGACCTTGCCAGGCAACTGGGCAGTTCTGCCATGGCCAGTGCCTGCAATCAATGCTCCCGAGCATTCCTGGGAAACCATGTCTCTGTTCGTGTGCTTGATATAATTTTTGAACGTCGTTTGCGTTCGGTTTCCGCAGGTATCTCTTGCTATACAATTTGACAACCCATTCGCAAAACTTGTGCAAACATACACGTGTGGTTCTTTCAGACATCCTTATATACTCGTCTAATGCATCGGGTGCGTAACCGTATGCCAGTTGGCGAATGGCCGACGTACATTTTTGTAAATTATTGAAACCCCTTTGCCCCCTAGCGTCGTTTCGCAGTATAAAAAAAGGATCAGACTGGGTCATGTCGCCTGCAATACGTAAAAACAGTGGACGACTCATGTAGAACCGACGTCGAAAAATCTCGGCTGGGTACACGGGCTCGTCGGAAAAATAATCGGCTACTAGTTTAACGTGGGCGGCTATAAATTTAAAACGAAACATAAATGAAATTAATTATAAAATACATTTTCAAATCTATATAAAACATAAGGAAAAAATAGTAAAGTACCTTCTTGGTCTCGGTTTAATTTTGCTCGTCTAGTTAGCCGTTGGGACGACGCTTCATCACCCGTCATGAAGACCTGAGCAGCGTTCATAATCATGTTGTGGATAATAGCATCCACTTCCGAAGATGATGAATACCACGCAGACGAAGAAGATGAAGAAATGGAAGAAATGGAAGAAGGTGAAGCCATGATAATTTTTGAGAGAGAGATCGGGTGGTAGCGGGTAAAAAATGGTATAAAAATTGATGAGTTTTTATAAAAAGGGAAGAGGGGTTATAAAATGTGGGAGAGATATGAGATTGTAGTGGGTGAAAAGTTGTGAAAAATGGTGTAAAAGAGGTGAGTATTTATAAAAGTGGGAGTGAAGTGGGTATTTTTTTAAATTAGAATTTAATTTTTTTTTTAATCTAACGGTAACATTTGAATTAAATTAGAATATTTTTTTAGTGTAACTGTAACATTTGAATGGAGGGGCCCACAATTTTTGCTTCGTCGTCAGCGTCTTACACTCGACGATTAGGACGGGACCGGGGGGGGGGGGGGGGTGGGACGGTGTGACGGCCGTTGCCGTTCCTCGACGGGGAGGAGACGAACCCTACCCTGTAGCCTAAGATAGGCAGGAAAACCAAACAATCTAACAAAAAACACCAATGTATGTATGTTTTGAGTTAATTATATGTTGACCCGAATAAAACTTTTGTTAACAGTTCAAAAAAGATCAAAATAAAAATCTTAACAATTAAAATGTGAACTAGGATAACTAAAACGGTTGAGAAACCGATAATAGTTTTAGTTTGTTTTTAGAATTTTCAAGTAATTACAGTATAAACTGTGATTATGGAACAAAATTATTAAACTATAGTGTTCATTTCACAACATGATTTCTAGATGAAATTGGAATGCAAATTCTATTTCTTAATTTTGTTCGTTTCAACACGAAACTGAATCTAAATACTTTAAAATTATACCAATCAAACACATTAAACAATTTTACAAATAGTTATGTCATTTTACATATATTACACTAGGTTATCACCCGGGAATACTCCCGGGTTGTGAATCTTTATATCTAAAAAATAAATATACATCTATATATATTAATTAATAAAAATATACCATGTAGTTGTGAATCTTTATAACCCGAGAACTTCCCGAGCAGAAAAAATCAATTTGTAATCTAGTTATGTCATTAAATAAATTAAAAGACATGTTTTCAAACATTATTAAGTGTCAAAAATGAAGCAAAGCCATTCATCACAAACTTGTATCAGCCCATAATAAAATAAAGACACATACCATCTTGCCAAGTTTGACCAACCTTGACTAACTGACCCACTCACGCCCACTATTTCCTTCATCCCAAACAGCCTCGTAAACAGTACAGAGTGAACTAACCGAGCAACTACCATCGCTAATCGCCATTGTCTGGCGTCCGTAGTTCGTCTACGCCGCCTAAAGACGACACAACCATCTGAAAAAATACTACCATAGTTTCAATCAAAGCACTTTAATAACTATTGTTGTCCAACACCATATAAAATAAAATAAATCAAGAAAACAAAAATAGTGAATATTATAATTAATGAAAAATAATGGTAACCACTTTGCAGTATACAGAAGTACTAAACAATTAATAGAGTTAATATTAACCCATGACAATGGCATGCATAATACATGTCATAAATTATTAATAAATTCTATCTACACATGGAAGAAACGTTACATGAAAGAGCATAGAAAGCCTATATCAAAGTATATAATTAAGTTTTTTCATTCATACATGGTGTATAGTCTTTGAGGTATGTTATAATACATACGCTATATAAAAATATAAACGAACTAATTTTTCTGTCCGTCGTAACAGGTTTGCAGTTTACTCTCTAAAGACCAAAGCCTGTGCTAATTTTGGTAATTCTTTTTCCCTATATTCGGACTTTCCGTTTTTATTTTGGAAGCAATTGATGTGATTCACGGAAGCAACAATCATCAAACATAAAGGTTGTATACAGGACATGCCAAATTGGGTATTACTATTATATCCTACATTAGGTCAACGTACGATAAGAGAAGTTCATAAATGGAACCAAGCATCACAAGAGTCAACAATGTACAACACAGGTGCAACTTTTGGGTGAAGTCAACACATTTCTCCAACCTATAATCCATCACACTTGATAGTTGATACATTGTTGTAATTCCTTAAATGTTTTTTTTTTTTTTACTTTGTATGTATACTTTACATGATCCTCAGTTAATACCATCAAGTATATCTTACTAATTTAAGCCCAACATTATAACATTTGTTATTGATAAAAGTATTACAACACTTTGTTTATATATACCAATGTTTGAAAAACCGGTTCAAACCGGCCGGTTGTACCGGTTCAACCATCCGGTAGAACCGTTTAAACCGTCCGGTACACGCGGTTGAACCATCCAATACACCCGGTTGAACCGTTTTGAGCCAAATCCGGTACAGTATAAAAACCGGATTTTAAAACATTGATATATACAAAAAATGAAGCAAAGGCGAATGTACCTTCATTCTTGAGCCCCTTAGACAATACACCAAAATGATCGCGGTCCCTGAGATATTGCATTTTGGCCCCTTTTCAATTATAATATGTACACATAGAACCAACAGAATAAGTAGCAACCATATGACACCCACATAACACATTACCAATGTTATATGAACATCTTAAACGTGATATAGACAAAAATGAATGAATAAGTGATATATTTTAAACAAAAACTAACGCCCCAATCAACATTTAATTACAGAACTGAAACCAACATTTAATTAAAGAACTGAAACCTACTCCAGTTGTCAATTATTTTGTTAGAACATCTCAAAAGTTCATCTAAAATTTGAAATTGATCTCAAGAATTCATCTGAAACTTGAAAATGATTTAATTTGTTGTGACCTTTGCAAATCAAAGGGATACAGGGCCATAATTTACTTTCTAACTTTCTGCAATGCATTAATCAAAGAACAAATGTCATTTTCCGGGTAGGAAATTCAATTTACAACAAATAAAAGTATATAAATAACACTTTTAACGTTATTACTTTCTAACTTTCTGCAATGCATTAATCAAAGAACAAATGTAATTTTGCAGCGTTTCACGAGATTGTAAAATACAAGTCATGTGGGAACATACAACGTCAACAAATTCTGAAGTTGACCGAGCTCCTAGAGCAGTACACCCAAGAGATGATTGTAAGAAAGATCTCTGCAAAAAGAAGTTTTTTTTTAATTATTATTTTTTACATTTTCAAACCGAATGAAGCGTATGAATGGACGTATGATCACTTACATGTCCATGACACTTCTTAAGTTTCCAAACTTGGCTGGTAGATACCCGGTGAACTTATTCCGACTCAGATTCCTATTGTTTTACAACAAAACAAAAATATGTGATTAAGCAATAATGATGACATATATAAGGTTAGTTATTGAAAGTTAACTTACAATTTCAAAAGATGTTCCAAATCACCAAGCGGTAAAGGGATCGGGCCACTAATTTTGTTGTTTGAAAGATCCCTATTTAAATAAAACAAACAAACAGTTATCACAACCAAAAGACCGAAAGTTCAATCACGTTAAAGTCATCAACGGTTTAGAACAACTTACAATGTATCCAAGTTACCAATCCGAGACAGCTCAATCGGAATAGGACCCGCAATGTTGTTTCTTACAATTTCTCGGTGTACGTCAAGTTTCCGATGATCGGAGGAGTTTGCCCTCTTAGATTATTGCAACGCAAGTCCCTACAATACCAACGACATTAGTAAAAACTAAAAACATAAATTTCATGTTGTGAATATAAAAAATAGTATAGAATCGCTTACAAAACCGCAAGCGCCTGCATGAGTCCAATCACTGACGGGATTTCCTCCGATAGCTGGTTCCCTTGCAATGATCTAAAATAAGCGATTGTTATTTATTAGTATGCATAATGCATGTGGTTTATGATACTTTGAAAAGTAGTCAAAGCTATAGGCTCACAATGTGGCTACTTGTAGGAACCCGATATTGAATGGTATCTCTCCGGTCAATCAGTTATATGACAAGTCCCTAACATGATGAACACAACCTTAATCACAACAAAAAACAAACCATGCTCGAGATTGTTGTAAGTTTAATCCTCTCGAGTAATCGAGTTGGGTACGTACAAAACCTGGAAGCCGGTGTAATTGCCAATGTTTGAGGGAATCGTGCCACTTAAACAATAGTTCCTCACATCACTGTAAAAAAAAGAACATATATAAACAAAAAGTATATACAATTGTAACCCGATATGACAAAAAAAGACTACTTACAAATACCACAGGCCCGTTAACTGACAAATATCGAGTGAGAGCTCTCCTACCAAATTGTTGCTCCTCAATCCTCTAATTTACGAGATCATATATATTTGGTCAAAATGCATAATAATTAACATTTAACAATATAGTAGTATTGAGCTTTAGAAACTTACAGATACTGTAACACTTCATTCCAGTATATAAGCCTCGGGATTTCGCCGCTTAGCTGATTTTGTGCTAAGTCACTGGGATAACCATAGTTTTTATGAATTAATTTAAGATTTGTTATGCATTTTAGTGAATTTCTAAAAAGAAATGAAGGTTTAATGCTTACAAAATTTTCAAATTGGGAATCTGTGACAAGGTAGAAGGGATAGGACCAATTAATTGGTTGTTTTTCAAGATTCTGTACACACAAACAGGAACAGGGTCATTAATTGTGACCAATGTTTAAACAGTAAATATTAATGCTACAATGAAAGAGTACAAATTAGACGTTAAACTTACAAGAGCTCGAGCTGTTTTAACTTAGATATCAAAAATGGAATGTCTTCGTTAACATGTTAAATGATAGATCCCTAGTATAACACAAGTTAATCATACTCTCAGCGCGATAAAACGTGTCGAAATACAAAACAAATCTGAGTTAGTAAATGAGGACTTACAAGTTTTTGAGGTTACTACAATCACCAATCTCATATGGGATTTAACCAGATAATCTATTTCCACGTATAAATCAGATTAAAACTATTTTTACCAATTTCATATTTTTTTCAAAAAATTTAAACTTACATGGAGAGTACACCTTTGAGCTCACCAATACTTGGTGACAGTTCCCCATCAAGATTCAAACCTGAAAGATTACTAAAAAGTGGCTTAAAAAAGTCAACATTTTGACTGAAAAAGTCAATCTTTTTATGAACACTTTATTTTGGATAACTATACACTCACAGTGCAGCTACATTGAAGGTGACATTATCACAAGAAACACCTCTCCACATACAGTAGTCTGAAGAAGGCGAATCAGTCCAGTCATAGAGCACATTATTCACATCCCTAAATGACTTTTTTACCTCCAACAATGCCCCCCTACATCATTAAAAAAATATCAAAATTAAAATAATTAAAAAATATTTTTTTAATATTTGATTAACCTAAAGCAAACAGTAAAACAAACCCATGTCATTTAGCTGAATAATATATTATACAAGTCAAATGCAATATAATAATGACTTCTCACTTTGCAGTGGGTTTTTTCTGCTGTAAAAACCCACCAAAAACCAAGAAAGAAGTTTGGGACGCTGTGAGGCATACACGCGTATTCGATGAATCCACCTCAACTGGTTGTGTGCTACTAAGCTGAAACCCAAAGAAAACCATGAAACAAAAATGGAACCCAAATATAAAAAATCGAACTCATAGAAGACGTTCCAGTTAATAACACAACTGCAAATATATGCAAACACAAATGGTGTACATACCCCACTATTTGCATCGATGATAATGTATTCCTCGCCAAATTATCCATATGTGATTACTTTGACTCTAAATAATCAACAATAAAGAAAATAAAGAAGCTGATATATGGAAACAAAGTTTCATTCATGCATTTTAACAAACACTTCATATGCATTCAATCTTAGCACTTACTCACATCAAACAATTGTATAGAAAATTAAACTAACATTGATTATTAAAGCGTGATGCAGAGAAAGAAAACGAATACATACCTTTAGATTGAAAGTGAGTCCTCGCTTCGATAAGTTCTTCGACGACACTTGCAAATGTCTGTTTAACAACAAATCTTAACCGAACTACGATAGCGTATAATGTTTCTGTATGCCATTGAACCAAATTTGTTAAAAACATACCATAAATTGAAACCAAAAAAACCTAGATATCAAGAAGTAATAAGAATCGGTAAGGGAGTTGCATAAAATATAAAGCATAATCATAAACTAACAAAAAAATCGTCCATCCATCAGAGCTTCAACTGTATCCACCTCCTTCATGACGAAGATCACCACCATGACGTGACGGCTTCCACCGTAAGAAATATTCGACAAAGCAAACAATAGTAAATGGCAAAAAGGTGTCCATTCACACACTCATACTTGGTAAAATATACAAATATATTATAAAAAAAAAAAAAAAACACTTGACTATTTCATATTAACCATACTTGTACTCATCAGGCATATTCTTCTTTATTTCTTCATAAACCCTTACAATATTTGTTTTCCTCATAGGATTGTAAATAACATAACTGCTTGATGTGATGCAACTACTGTTACCAACTAAACACTCAACATTGGTGTCATTAAGTACTGGACAAACTCCAAAACTCTAAAATTCAGCATGATTACATATTCTAACCAAATTACGCACATTATGTAAAAAGATCATTAATTACTAAGAAATACCTGAAGTATAATGCCATCCAAATCCATTGCATTACCGGCCTCCTCAACGGATCAACTCCACAAAAGCAAACTTCTTTTAATAATTAATATATACTTTGACAAAAAAAATCACTTGACCATGTTTATGAAAACAAATCTTTAGAATGCGAAGTTAAAAGACTTGCCGCTGCTTTATTTTACACCAACATGTAATGCCCGAACCTGGACCATCAATATTTCTACCAATTGCAGGCATAACATGGCTAAAAAGGTGCCACAATCTGCAACAAAGACAATGAATTAGAATCATTTGTGTACAATGAATTATTATACCCAAAACTAATGAAACAGTTAAAGATGAAAAAAAACATACCGAATCCTATTAGACTATCGTGAAAGCTGGGCTTTCTAGTATTTTTGTTTCCTTCAATCAAAAGATAGGGTTTTTTACTATTGTTGTTGTTCTCTTTTCTGGTTCATACCTATATTAACAAAACAACATCGACATCATTCTAAGGATTTAATCTTCATTTATGATGCACGCGTCGATAATCCAACACCAGAAGTGTATTGAAGGTTGAAACCCTAACCTCCAATTTCTCTTTTAATTTGATTTAAACTGCATCTTGCAGATCTGTGACGAAAACAGTAATCAAATAATGAAAATCCAAAGATATATAAACTAAATTAAAGGTTTAATCGGCTCAAATACACAATCCCTAAACAGTAAACACAATAAACCTTTTATCAAAAATCAAATCCTAAAAACTTGTATACCTGGTGAGAGGTTAGATTCTTCATTGATTTGGTGAAATATTCACCAATCGACTTGAATCGCCTTCGTCCTTTTGAATCGCCAGGGAGAAAGAGAGAGAGAGAAAGCAGATGGGATCGAAAAGAATTTTGAGGTTGTGATGAGACCAAGAAACCCTAATCAGTTATCCAAATAAAATGGATGGATCGAGTATGGTATGACCCGAACTACCAGCGTTTGTAAACATGGAGCATTTAGGGTTTACACAATCAAAAACAAAAAAACATGATTATTATGGTTGGAATCACATAACCAAAAACATAAAAGATCGAATAAACATACCTATGTTATTGATTGATTATGAGAATGAAGAACATGAACTTGCACTCATTTGATCTAGGGTTTAGAGAGAGAAAGGAAAAAGAGAAACTGAAAGCAATAATTGATATCCAAAATTATATAGTGGATCCGATTTTGTTTATTGGGTTAACCGAAGTAATCCGGATCCCGCTTCCATTTTCTTCAAATCGTGAAAGCTTATTGCTTTTGAGAATTCCCTCCTAAACTCCAAAAATGAGGTTGCCACATCAGCAAAAATGTCCCAAATCCCATGCCACCTAGCCCAAATCACATCTCATTTATATATATATATAGATGCATTTTCATTGATAACTAGTGGTATCAAACCCGCGCGTTGCGCCGGGGATTCCCGCGCTACGCGGCGAGATCAAAGGCAGGAATTTGGCCGATAATTCATTCCGTTATGGTATAAACACTCATCATGATAACTGATAGAGAAATAATAAAAAAAAACATAGAACATTCAAAAACAAAGTAAACAATAACTTCGATTTAAAAAAAATACAAAAGAAAAAAACAACATACGATATTTGAAAGTTCACGAAGAATGGACCCGAAGCAGATGAGCCGACATAACGAAAAAAAAACAACTTAACAGAGTCGGCAACTTCTATACCCCCAAAGTAATGCATGTATTACAAACTAATTGAACCGTATTGTAACACCCCGTGTTTTCGGGAAGTCAAAGTCAAAGTCAAGGTCAAAGTCAACGACCGATTTCGCGCAACTTGACTTGTAGTGAATTTCTTCTATGTGTTTATTTAGCTGTATTATGTGGAGTAAGTGTCAATAATTACAATAATCGACGTATGTTACTCGCAAACTATTCGAATTACGACTATTAACTATAGGAAGTAACGATGCGATAAAGTCAACGAAATGATAATCAAACTAAGCTAATCGTGTCACACCCCCAAAATCCACACGCGGAGTATCATCGCTTGGAGGCGTGACTGACCAGGATCCAGCCACCAATCATATTGAACAAACATATAAGTAAATATAAAAATCTAACCAATACAATTGGTATCCAAACAAAACATAGTTTAAGTTGCAAGCGGAAGCATAACGATTAAATCCAAACCAAAATATAAGTTTAAGTGTTTCAAAGTTTAACATGGCACACAGCTGTCCATGTCCCACAACGACTCTTCCCCATGCAAGCTCCAACTAAGTACCTATTGACCTGCAAAGCATGTAGTAACGAGTCAACAATAATGTTGAGCGAGTTCACAGTTGGGTGTTTGTTTTAAGTTGTTTCGAAAACGGTTTCCTTTAACTGGCATCCTGCCGTGGGGGTTACCCCATAGTTGAAAACGTGAGTTATTTATTCCCGGTTACTCTGGCAATCCAGCCGTGGGGGCTACCCCATTTTTAGTTATCTGGCTTTTCGACCGTGGGGGCTACCCCATGTGTACTACTAGACTCGTAACCATATCGACTGCTGACTGTAGTCATGTTTATGTGCCATGAACTGTCAATGTCTATCATCACTGACGTGCCCAGATCCATTAGTTCACGCCCGTCCTCTGCGGCACGGTGTGAGGCTTGTCAAACCTAAATAGCGCTATCTAACTAATGACCCGCTCGCCATTGGCCCGACGATTAAGTCGATATAAAAAGGAGGGACTTCGTGATAGAGTTTTGTTCTAGTAAAAGTTAACTGTCCATGAGGACGAGGAATTATATTCCTGAATCCGTACTGTCCTACCCAAGAAGGACGACGAATCCATATTCCTTAACCCATTCCCAACCCCTGGGGATCCCATGCTTTGTAGAAAGTGTGAACTCACCTTGGTTTGCTCGGCAGGTATTTCACTTGTTAAAATTCTTTAGTCAATCACGTCCTATTATAGTTACCATGTTTCGTTAGGTTCATATTCGGTTAACGGCACACATACACATATTCAACACGTAGCACAAACATCACATATTCATATCAACATAACAAGTAATAGTCGATCACGTATCACACTTAACAATAGCATACGTCGTAACCATTATATACTAGACACTTGGATCATATGGAAATTATATCATACAAAACCTAGTTCACCATACATATTATAACCATTTGTTAGTGTGAGCTTATATAACAATTTGGCCCAAACATTATCAGCGCAGTCTGTCCCGCTTAACCCGAGAGCTAACACTCAACCCATAAGTCATTTTTAGCCAATTACCCTACCTGGCCCAAAACTAAAACAGTCCCCATCCTTGCTCGACCCAAACACCACCCCAACATATGAAATACTAAAAGTGGCATGATTATTAATCATGTACTTGCTTGATATCATAATTGTTCTGACAGTTGAGAATCAAATAAAACAATAGTGGCACACAATTGCTATATGCACACAAACATCCTTGAAATATCATTGGACCAAATTGAAGTTATTGGGTTTTTGATGCTTTAAATTCTTGATATTCAAATCAACTAATGTTACATGCACTGGGCCGCCAAAACTGTTGTTAAATCACACATGATTCGACCGATTTATGTATAGTGGGCTGACAAATCCATTCACTCAATATTAAAGAATTCACATATTCCTACAATTTGTCAGTAGATCACATGCATATCATTCAATATTAATCATGCAATCACATTCAGCTAATGATCTATGTAATAATTCATATGTATGGCAGTTTGGTGATCCATGACATTTATATTAGAAATAACAAGTAGGTTAACAGTTAGTACATACAAGCATGGTTCATATCGATCATCAAGAGTAATCAATGGATTAACAATTAAACTCACTAACCGAATGCAAGAGTATAGATTGGAGAGATCACAGGGTTTCGATGAGGAGACTCCACTGCCGTCGTACACCTAGGGGTTTTAGGGTTTGTATGGTTTGTGTTTCAACTTACGTAACATGTTATTATATGGATAAGAGGTTTAGGCCGGTTACACTTTCTAGTCATAATAATAGGTTGGGCCGGTGATGGTTTGCTAATCAAACAGTGACTTGGGCCGATAGTGTTTTCTAAACAAAACAATGTTTTAAATAATTATACAATTCAAATATGTATAACATATACACACATATTATACATATCACAAATAACACTTTTATTGCACCTGAAATAATTATTAAACACACTTAGCAAATAAGTACGAAGTTAAATCGGATAGAGACCTTGAAAACTCGGGTTGTCACATTATCCCCAAGTTGAAAGAAATTTCGTCCCGAAATTTGGTACGTACTCACTGAGGAAGCTAGTTAAGTTGCATGTTTTCCTGGTTTTCCTGGGGTGTCACATCCTCCCCCCGTTGATCTAGAATTTCGTCCCGAAATTCCGTAGCTTCAGCCCCAGTAGTGGTTGTACTGTTTGCGAATAGTTGGGGATACATTTGTTTCATTTGATCTTCGCGTTCCCAGGTGAACTCTGGGCCGCGACGTGAGTTCCAACGAACTCGAACGAGAGGTATTCTGGTGCGCTTGAGGACCTTAACATCCCGGTCCGTGATTTCAACTGGTTCCTCGACGAATCGTAACTGCTCGTCTATAGTGAGCTCCTTCAAAGGAACTCTAAGGGTCTCATCTGACAGACACTTCTTCAGATTCGACACGTGGAAAACGTTATGAACTACGCTGAGTTCTGCTGGTAGGTTCAGTTTGTAGGCCACCTTGCCTATTTTCTCTATGATTTCGAAAGGTCCAACATATCGTGGGTTAAGTTTGCCTCGTTTACCAAAATGAACCACACCCTTCCAGGGTGAAACTTTGAGTAGCACTCGCTCCCCAACCTGGAGCTCGAGTGGTTTCCTGCCCTTATCGACGTAGCTTTTCTGACGGTCACGAGCTGCCGCCATTCGTTGTCGTATTTGAGCAATTCGTTCTGTTGTGTCTACCACAAGTTCTGGACCAGTGATCTGACTATCTCCCACCTCTGCCCAACAAAGAGGTGACCGGCATTTACGCCCGTACAATGCCTCAAACGGAGCAGCCTGGATACTAGTGTGGTAGCTGTTGTTATACGAGAATTCCACTAGTGGCAGATGTTTTTCCCATCCGTTTCCAAAGTCAATCACACATGCCCTAAGCATGTCTTCAAGGGTCTGGATGGTGCGTTCAGATTGCCCATCCGTTTGTGGGTGATAAGCTGTGCTCATATCTAAACGTGAGCCAAAGGACTTGTGCATTGCTTGCCACAGTTCAGAAGTAAAACGTGCATCACGATTAGAGATAATAGAGGTGGGCACCCCGTGTCTCGAGACAACTTCCTTAAGATATACGTCTGCTAAAGTGGAGAACTTATCCGTTTCCTTATAGCCAAGAAGTGTGCAGACTTTGTGAGTCGATCCACGATCACCCAAATAGTATCGTTACCCCGTTGAGATCTAGGCAAGCCAGTAACAAAATCAATGGAAATTTGCTCCCATTTCCATTGTGGTATCTCTGGTTGTTGGAGTAGGCCTGATGGTTTCTGATATTCCGTCTTGACTCTCGCACAAGTCAAGCACTTGCTGACGTAAGTTGCTATGTGGGCCTTCATGCTAGGCCACCAATACGTAGTTTTTAAGTCATGGTACATCTTATCTGAGCCAGGATGTACTGAGTAGCGAGTGTGCTTCATCCATCACAAGCTCTCGTAGGTTGCCATAGAGTGGGACCCAAATGCGTCATGTTACGTAGTAGGCACCGTCTTCCTTTTGTTCTAACCGTTGCCTTGAGCCGTGTAGGGCTTTAGCCCTGTTGTTTTCTGGTTTCAATGCTTCTACCTGAGCATCTCGTATCCGTGAAGGAAGACTAGACTGGATGGTAAGTTGTAATGCCCGCACGCGCTTAGGCGTAGTGTCCTTTCGACTGAGGGCGTCAGCCACAACATTGGCTTTGCCTGGGTGGTACTTGATCGCGCATTCGTAATTGTTCAGTAGCTCGACCCATCGACGTTGATGCATGTTTAACTCCTTTTGCTTGAAGATATGCTCGAGACTCCTGTGATCGGTGTAAATGGTGCACCTGGTACCGTACAGGTAATGTCTCCATATCTTGAGTGCGAAGACAACAGCTCCCAGCTCCAAATCGTGTGTAGTGTAGTTTCGTTCGTGAATCTTAAGTTGACATGATGCATAAGCAATGACCTTGTCACATTGCATCAGCACACATCCAAGTCCCTGAATGGATGCGTCGCAATAAACCACAAAGTCGTCTGTGCCTTCAGGCAATGAGAGGATAGGGGCGCTACAAAGTCTATCCTTTAAGTGTTGGAACGCAGTTTCCTGTGCATCACCCCAACGATAGGTGACACCTTTTTGAGTTAGTGAAGTGAGAGGTTGCGCGATCTTGGAGAAATCCTTGATAAACCTTCTGTATTAGCCCGCCAAACCCAAGAATTGGCGAATTTCTGTTGGTGTTCTAGGTGCAGGCCAGTTTCTAATCGAGTCTACTTTGGATGGATCAACATGAATCCCATCCTTGTTTACCACGTGGACTAGGAAATGGACTTCACGAAGCCAGAAGTCACATTTCGAAAACTTGGCTTAAAGCTGTTCCGTTCGAAGGAGTTCTAATATAAGTCGTAGATGCTGCTCGTGTTCCTCCTAACTCTTAGAATAGATCAGGATGTCGTCGATGAAAACTATAACGAACTTGTCTAGGTAGGCTTGCACACTCGATTCATAAGGTCCATGAAAACCGCAGGTGCGTTTGTCAGCCCAAAAGGCATGACTAAAAACTCGTAGTGTCCATAACGAGTTCTAAAGGCTGTTTTGGAGACGTCCTCTTCTCGGGCTCTCAGCTGGTGATATCCCGATCTCAGATCAATCTTTGAGTAAAAGCTCGATCCTTGCAGCTGGTTGATTAGGTCGTCGATGCGTGGAAGAGGATAGCGATTCTTCACGGTCACCTTGTTTAGTTCACGGTAATCTATGCACATCCTGAAGGTACCGTCTTTCTTCTTCACAAATAATACTGGAGCTCCCCAAGGCGAAGTGCTAGGACGAAATAAACCCTTATCCAAGAGTTCTTGTAGTTGCGTGGAGAGTTCTTCCAACTCTGATGGAGCTAAGAGATACGGTGCACGAGCTATGGGTGCTGCTCCAGGAGCTAGCTCGATTTGACGATGAGGCGGAAGACCAGGTAATTCCTCAGGAAATACCTCAGGATAGTCGCGTACGATTGGAAAATCTTCCATCTTCTTCTCTTTCTTCGAGGTGTCAGTAACGAGAGCCAAAATAGCAGTGTGGCCCTTTCTCATACACTTCTGGGCCTTAAGGAAAGAGATGATGCTCACAACAGCACCACTCTTGTCGCCACGAATCATGAGAGGTTCATCACCCGAACGAGGAATACGGACAATTTTCTGGTGGCAAAGGATCTCAGCTTGGTGTTGGGATAACCAATCCATCCCAATGACAACTTCGTAACTACCCAGAATAATAGGAAGGAGGTCGATGGAGAAAGTGTGGTCGGCAAGAACAAGTTTACAACCCTTGACTACGTGTGTGACCTCTAAGCTTTTACCATTAGCTAACTCTACAGTGTGCTTGGTGTTCAAAGGTGTTGGGGTACGCTTAAGCATTTGACTAACTTATAAGGACACGTAGCTAGCATCGGCACCCGAATCAAATAAGACAGTAACATAAAAGTCGTCCAGTAGGAACTTACCCGTCACAACATTGGGATCATTCCTCGCTTCACCTTGGCCAATAACGAACACACGACCCCTTGCACCATTGTCGTTGTTACCCCCGTTGTTTCCATTCCCCTGGTTGTTATTATTGTTGTTGTTATTGTTGTTGTTCTGGTTCTGGTTCAGTTGGGGGCAATCCCTCTTGAAGTGGCCTTCAGCTCCACACTAGAAACACCCTTTGTTGTTACCTTGCCGCAGCTGCTGCTGGCGTTGATTCTGTGGGGCTTGTTGTTGCTGACGATTCTGGTTTGCGGGGTATAAACTTCTGCAATCCTTTGCGGCGTGGCCTGGCTTGTTGCATCGATGACAGTTACCCCTGGTGCATGGCCCGCTGTGGTGTAGGTTGCAGCGATTGCATTTGGGGTGATTTCCCTTGTACCCACCATGACTTTGATTACCAGATGTTTGCTGACTAGGGCTCTTGTAGTCGTCAGTCCTTCTCTGCTGAGACTGAGATTGAACAGAAGTTGAACCTTTGCTTGAAGCTCCATCCCATTTCCGTTTGTTGTCACTAGGAGCATCTGAAGTAGTTGTAGCACTGATGCGCTTTGGTAACCTGTTCTGCTCCACTGCCTGATCAGTGAGACGATGAGCCAATTGAACAACTTGCTGGATGGTGGCGAGGTTAGCCGAAGCCACATGACTTTGGATCTCTGGCACTAAGCCCTTAAGGTATAGTTCGATGCGTTTAATTGGGGGGTCCACCATAGTAGGACACAGAATAGCAAGCTCATTCGATCTTTTTGTGTACGCCTCAATTTCCGACCCCGTCATGTTGAGGTTGAAGAACTCGACTTCCAGTTTGTGAATTTCATCACGATTGCAATACTCCTCTTTGATCATTTCCTTAAAGTTGTTCCATGGGGCGGTGTTAGCAGCAACCAACTGTAACACCTCGAAAATTCACGTCCTATAATGTGTTGACACGTGTCATAAAGTTTGAACGTGTGAAAGAATGTTATAAAAGGACTAAAGTTGACAAACATGGAAAGTATGTGATTATACGGGTTCTAAATGTCAACAGTGAATAAACATACTTCATAATAACCCTACATGATGTCTATAACATCAAACGAATAAATCATGGACCATGCGAAGCTAAAAGTGAGAGATTACAAACTACAGGGGTTAAATGTGTCAACATGTTTAAAGATATACCTCTGAGTGACCTTTTGACAAATCTGAAGCTTTGTAACTGTTAATTATGCTCACTAGAATGCAAGATTAAAATTTCATAAAGTTTCGTTATCGTATGAGAAAGTTGTGATCAAATTCGTGTGCGAAGGGTTAAAGCGTCAACATTGAAAATTAGGCCTTTTCGGGTAACAATAAAGTTAACCGAGGACTAATCAAAGTAGGTAAATGTCTTGAAGCCCTTATACGTCAATTACGAGGGCTCAAAATGCAAGAAAATAAGGTCTTTACAGAGTTTGAAGAGCCAAGGACTAAAACTGCAATTAATAAAAATTTGTGTTTTCTGATCTTACACGCTCGCGTAGCGCGAGCTCGAGGACACACGCCGTCGCGCTACGCGACCGCCTCATCTGAACAGCCAGCTCCGATTTTCTTGGGGGTATTGTCTGCCATGGCCTTTGTGCGCGACCTTTAACCGATTTTTCACATCTCTTGATGTCACGGCCCCCGACCCACCCTGGACGGAATCGGGAGTCGCGAACAGCCCAGTGGTACCGGTGATTATTTTGAAAAATATTGCAGCGGAAATTTCATCAGGACCGTGAGTTAGGAAAAATATCGGAGTTTAGAAAACACCGGGTTTTATTTATTAAATAGATGGGATAAACCCATGTTTTACAATGGTAGCTTTAATAAAACAATATTTCTTAATTTTAATTTAATTAATAAAATAAGCCACTTCTTGATGCCTTTCCGTGCCGTATTCATCTCTTACTCCAATCTACTGTAATTACCTGAAAAGTGTTTTAAAAAGGTTTTGTCAGCGGGAAATACTGAGTGAGTTCATTCATTTTTATAAAATGACCAGTTGTTATAGTCTACAGTATTAAGAGCGATTACAATTGCCTCATCTTTTAAATTAACTGATCCAGTTGTCACTTTACCGGACTGTGACTGTGGACATATCACTTGTAGGGTCCTTTCACCCCAAGTGATAAATAATTAGTAGCTATGTGCACATCCCCCCACATACTGGCAGTAATTTCAGATAATAACGACTTAATCCCTGTAACTATAATTTTGATAAAAACATGTTTTTGAAAAGTAATTTGATAAAAAGAGAATGACTCACATTATAAGCATGCAGATTCATACGGCCAAAGTTACAGATAAGCCTCGATATATTGCATATTTATACAGGCAAAGTTTAGTCTAAGCTTTTGCAGATTCCTACAGGCAGAGCTTAGCCTATTAATTAACCTTGTAACCTAGTGCACACGAACTAGGTAGATAACTTAATACAGCATTTACGATAACTCACGAGATAAAACCCTCACAACGAATGACAAAGTGCAATACTTAAACATCCATCGGATTCACAACGAATGACAGAGTATAGTCCGCGTTCGAACAGCACTCAAACATTCAAGTTGAAATCACGATTAATGACAAAGTATAACCCAATTTGAGCAGCACTTAAACATCCATTGGATAGTTTAATCGATCGGACATTAATCGTAGCAGCGATCGAGTTAATACCCTGTTTGGCAGCACCCCGCTATACTAATTAGTGATTTGTGTGTGTTAATTGTGAGTATTTGGACGATATCTCAGCGTATCTTTCGAGTTTGATCGTCGTTTGAACACCAGATAGCGAGTCCCAAAGCCTTCTATTTATAGCCAGAAATTGACATCCCTTGCGCACCGTAACAATTATTTCCTTACGGTCCGTAACCACCCTTGCGCACCGTAACAATTATTTCCTTACGGTCCGTAAGGGACACCTTTTCTCCATAGGGTCGCCACGTGTGGGAGTAGGCCTGATGAGTCGAAGATTTAAATAAATTCGATTTTTATAATAATTTATAAGGATAATCATCGAGTAGGGAATGCCCCCCCTGAGTTTTAGGGGCCCTGATCCTGATTCTGATTATTCTGAAATTTGTAGGGTTCGCGTAGAATTACTTGGGTTTCTTAATTAGGGTTTCCTTTTAGATAAAATAATAAAATAAATAGGACTTTTAATGAGGGTTGTTATATCAGGGTCCGAGTTATACTTACAGAACGTTTTAGGACATTTTTGTGTGAGTCGTTACATTCTCCCCACCTTAATAAAAATCTCGTCCTCGAGATTTACTAAATAAGTAGGAATACTTTTTCTTCATCTCAGGTTCCAGCTTCCAAGTGTATTTGGGTTATGATATTTCTTTTAGACTTATGTCATATTTTAGTTAATAAAAATAATATTAGGGTAGATGACCCAGAATTCAAATATCGACAATAGATAGGATTCAATAGTTTAACTGAATTAGTTCAAGAAATTGATGACCAACGAATGAGATAAAATGATATGATTTCCAAAGTGACTAGGTTCAAGCCAAAAGATAGATATTTAAAATGAATGTGAAGGATTTTTAGAATAAAAATTCTTTGTCAAAAGGAAGCTTACTTTGATTGGCAACTGAGGAAAACTTAGAATTGACAGGTTCCAATTGAAATAAAAGCATGAAAAATGATTTGTCAAATATTTATGATATTAGAAAATCAAAGTATTGAGATGAGTGAATTACAAAGATACACCAGAAGACAATAGAGTTAGCGTATCATTGTTTAGAGTTCCAAGTTGTTTTAATGGTGAAATAATGTGATAGTATACTATTAGTAATCATATTTTTCATACTATGTTCTAGAGATTTGAAATATAGTAAGAACAAGTTGTTTTGGCATGACCAATTATTATATTATATTTGTAAAGTAAATATATATATATTATTTGTGTTTCTATTTAAACCGTATTTTACATATCAAATATAAATACTATATATTATTTGTTACGCATTGTTACTATATGTAAATGGTAACCACTTTTAAATAAATATTATTTTTAGTAATTTACTTATACCATGTAAAATAACTTATATTTTCTATGTAATATATATTACAAAATACTGCCATGAAGTTTATTACAAAATATTTTAGTATTATTATTTTGTAAAAGAATTCACTATTATTTATAACGTTGAATGGGAATTGTAAATAAAGGTATAAAATATTTAGTGTACAAAATATTTGTAAAATATTTTGTAAATATATAACACTTAATGGGTCTATGTGATTACTTTATTTTCATTTTGAAATCATATAACGTTGTGAATGTTTTTATGAATGTTATAAATAAGTGAAAACGGAGACTACTCGTATACATTACAATGTTCTACTAACCCAACGTATTTGATGACTACCATATTATTCTTATATGGTCATTTTCTTGCTAGAGTGTTATCTAGTTACCACAAAATATGTGATATTTTAATTTAAATATCTTTCCCTTTTCTGTTATTATAAATACTAAATTAATATAGATAATTTTTTAAAATATCAAAACCCGTGGTAATTTTGACAAAAATAATGATATATTTTATTAATATGTTGATCCAAATATCCTAGAATTCACGATCATCATTTTTAAAATCAAATATGTTTAACTATAAGATTTTTACAATAAGATATTTTAAATCATAAAAGTAAAATAGTAAATGTTTATTTTAATATCAAGCATACGTAAATATTGGCTTGAATAAATAACATTTGATATTTTAATATATATTAAAATACATATATTATAAAAGTATTGTAGAATATTTAAACAAGATGAACAATTACATATAAGTATAAATGTCTTATTCATGAATACTTAGACAGTTTATTTAGATAATTTTATTCGTTCCTCTAATTCTTGTATTGTTTGATGAAAATATATCTTTTTCTTACGGTACAAAGTAAAAATATTTGTACATATATTTAAAATTTACTAAATAAGTATGATGACTTAATTTATATTAACTAGTTATTATCCTGGTTGGATATTGGTTAGTGCTGCCTTGTTTAAGCATAGGTGGCCAATCCATGCCTAACTAAGGCTAGGCTATCCAATACCTGCCTCTGATAATAACCCTAGTATTTAAAAATAATGTTAACACTACTATCATTAAATTATTATCAACAATAAATAACTAAACAATAACTTTTAAATAAGAGTATACTTTAAACATATATATAAAATATATTTTTTTTACCGCAATGTTTAAAATATAGTAATACTATATTTGTAATTTAGGTAATTCCATATATATAATCAATTAAATTTATATAATGTGTTTTGATCAAAGATGATAGAATAATAAATTTTACGAAAGGCTCGATTGATATTGTAATAACTATTAAGTAGGGGTGTTCAAAAAAATCCGAATCCGAAACCGAATCCGAATTATCCGAAAATCCGTATCCGAATTATCCGAATTTTCGGATATCCGAAATTTCGGATATCCGAATTTCGGATAATCCGAAAATTCGGATTCGGATTCGGATAGTGATATTGAATTTTTTCGGATATCCGATATCCGAAATTTTAAATTCTTTTTTTATTAGTTTTTAATTATATAACAATAAATCAAATAAAACCCTAACTTTCATATATACACAACATGTTTTTTCTCAGCCGCTGCACCTACCTTACGAAGTCAAGAAGCCTTTTCCACAAAGGGTTTCCAATTTCCATCGAAGTGAATGAAGGTTGAAGGGCTTCAATCAAACGATATCTATTTTGTTTTGTTCCATTGGAAGATGATTAGGTAAGTCACCCTTTTGTTCAAAAAGGGTTTCCATCGAAGGTTCTTTTCACAATTGTTGACAGACAGATGGATTGAAAACAACTTTGAGACATTTATACCATTTTAATGTGTTCACTGTTGTTGCAGAATGATTACAGAAGCAACATAGATTAGTAAATTTGAGTCTTAGTATTCAAAGGATCATGTTTATTTTGCAAGGATGGATTTTAATGTAATTTTTTTTAAGATCTGATGTTATATTTGCTGCATTATAAAGATGGATGATTGTTTAAACTTTTATTTTAAATTTTTATTTTAGAATTATGGATATCCGGTTCAGTATCCGAATCCGTATCCGAAATTTCGGATATCCGAATTTCGGATATCCGAAATTTCGGATACGGATTCGGATAGTGAAATTAGCTATCCGAAATTTTCGGATATCCGAATTTCCGGATATCCGGTTTTGAACACCCCTACTATTAAGAGATAAACCGAAATATAAAATTGGGTATCATTATCTGAGTACATGATTGTTTTAAGATTATTTGTATAGAATAATTCAACAAAATGGATTTAATATAATTAAATAATTAAATCCGAGATTAGTGCAATCTTCATATTTTGTGAAAATATTACCACAAAGTGATTGTGATCACAGAAATGATTTAGTGAAGTCGAGGATCACACAAGCATGTTATAGTTCTAGAGAATGGAAATGCTTGTTAGGATTATTTCGAATATGATGGTTTTAATTCATCATATGGAATCTTGAATTGAATATATAATACGAGTAAATTCAAACAATTGAACTTGGTTTAAACCAAAACAAAAAAATTCGGACATGGTCATAACAAAAACCATGGATGCCCAAGAAAATTGAGTTTTTTTTTCAAAAATTTATTGACTCGATATTAAGAGTCATTGTTTAGCAATAATGCGGTTCACCGAGCCAAAATCAAGTCTAACTAAAGGATATTTGAGTTTGGATAAAACGACAAATTAGAATGAAGTCCTCCATTGGAATTCAGAAATTAAACGAACCACATGCGCAACAAACGATCGTGTGGATTTACCAAGAAATGAAATGAATCAATATTCGCTATTATGAAATAAATCCTCCTGATATGATGATCGTTAGGAAAAGTAGAAATGCTAAAATCAACTTATTATGTGCAGAAGTCAGAATTTTCAACAAAAGAAATATAAGAACTTCTATCTGGAATTTCAAGTGATAACCGTTTATTAAATGACATTACTAGGGAATGTCAAATAAAATGAAATACGGAATTTTCAAAAGTATGTGACTCCTTTTGCAGTGATAATAATTATGACTCTAATTAGACTGTGCACGGATGTTTATGAAATCCTATTCTAGCGTACTTTAGAGATATTCATTTTGTAGGATCATGTGGCAAAAGTGCCTCTTTTTGATTAATAGTTCTTCTACTGACGGAATTAGCATTGGTGTCATAATGCCAAATTTATATTTTCTAAAGGTCTTGCCTTGCAAATTATGTGTGATATACTTCAACTTCTGTGGATTTATAATAAATTTTTCAGGTGTTTTCTTTGTATCTAATCACCACTTTACATGCTTTTTACTTGCGTTAATAGTGTTAGAAATTCTTTATACTTTCGATGGTATCCCAACTTAATGGGTTTGTATTGTTATTATTATTGCTTAAGTTACTAGGCAGATAATCAAACGAAATAATGTTTGATATTAGAAAAGAGATTCCTAATAAAGAAATCTAGACACAGATGCTTGTGCTTTATTCTAAATTGACTTTTGGAATTCCTTATAGATATACATATCTATATAATCACATATTTCACATGCTGAAATAAACATACCATTTATTAGGTCAATGTTTTTAACAATTTCATATTTCCAAAAATCAGTCAGATATCAGATCATGATACTATTTTAGGGAAATCTTGTCACTTGCTGACATATTATATACCTTCTTACCCGGTTCTAGCCGGAGAGGTAATTTCAGTATATCCGGACAAACTGGAGAGTCTACTATACCATACCCAGTCTTGTCGGAGAAAATTTTCTATTTCCCATAAATATTATCTTTTCAAAAAGAGCCTATCTTATTAGGGCTTTTATTCAGAATTAAGGAAATTTGTATTTCCATAACATATCTTATTATTATTTTGACCACTGGACGATTCCTGTGACAGTGTCAATTTACTATTGATCATTCTTTCAACTAGTGACTCTGGTCATATTACTGTTGATCATTCTCTCAACTAGTAATTGCGGTCATATCACTGTTGATCATTCTTTCAACTAGTGATTCTAATCATAACACTCTTGATCATTCTCTCAACTAGTGTTTTTGGTAATGTCACTGTTGATCATTCTCTCAATTAGTGACTCTGGACTTAATTGTCCCGTGACATTACTTTATTAATTACTTATGGCACACCAAAATTCCATCATATTTATTTACACAAATACTTAGCTTATCGTGAAGCTAATACTAAAGCATCTTTTCTTAAGTTCAAGGCTAAATACTATCCTGTGTGCTACCAGTTAACAGCAATCTCCTAACTCTTTTATATGAATTTTTAGGTATTATTATCACAACACCTATTGGCTTAAAGTAGTGGCTCTGATACCACCTTATGTCACGGCCCCCGAGCCACCCTGGACGGAATCGGGAGTCGCGAACAGCCCAGTGGTACCGGTGATTATTTTGAAAAATATTGCAGCGGAAATTTCATCAGGACCGTGAGTTAGGAAAAATATCAGAGTTTAGAAAACACCGGATTTTATTTATTAAATAGATGGGATAAACCCATGTTTTACAATGGTAGCTTTAATAAAACAATATTTCTTAATTTTAATTTAATTAATAAAATAAGCCACTTCTTGATGCCTTTCCGTGTCGTATTCATCTCTTACTCCAATCTACTGTAATTACCTGAAAAGTGTTTTAAAAAGGTTTTGTCAGCGGGAAATACTGAGTGAGTTCATTCATTTTTATAAAATGACCAGTTGTTATAGTCTACAGTATTAAGAGCGATTACAATTGCCTCATCTTTTAAATTAACTGATCCAGTTGTCACTTTACCGGACTGTGGACATATCACTTGTAGGGTCCTTTCACCCCAAGTGATAAATAATTAGTAGCTATGTGCACATCCCCCCACATACTGGCAGTAATTTCAGATAATAACGACTTAATCCCTGTAACTATAATTTTGATAAAAAACATGTTTTTGAAAAGTAATTTGATAAAAAGAGAATGACTCACATTATAAGCATGCAGATTCATACGGCCAAAGTTACAGATAAGCCTTGATATATTGCAGATTTATACAGGCAAAGTTTAGTTTAAGCTTTTGCAGATTCCTACAGGCAGAGCTTAGCCTATTAATTAACCTTGTAACCTAGTGCACACGAACTAGGTAGATAACTTAATACAGCATTTACGATAACTCACGAGATAAAACCCTCACAACGAATGACAAAGTGCAATACTTAAACATCCATCGGATTCACAACGAATGACAGAGTATAGTCCGAGTTCGAACAGCACTCAAACATTCAAGTTGAAATCACGATTAATGACAAAGTATAACCCAATTTGAGCAGCACTTAAACATCCATTGGATAGTTTAATCGATCGGACATTAATCGTAGCAGCGATCGAGTTAATACCCTGTTTGGCAGCACCCTGCTATACTAATTAGTGATTTATGTGTGTTAATTGTGAGTATTTGGACGATATCTCAGCGTATCTTTCGAGTTTGATCGTCGTTTGAACACCAGAAAGCGAGTCCCAAAGCCTTCTATTTATAGCCAGAAATTGACATCCCTTGCGCACCGTAATAATTATTTCCTTACGATCCGTAACCACCCTTGCCCACCGTAACAATTATTTCCTTACGGTCCGCAAGGGACACCTTTTCTCTAGAGGGTCGCCACGTGTGGGAGTAGGCCTGATGAGTCGACGATTTAATTAAATTCGATTTTTATAATAATTTATAAGGATAATCATCGAGTAGGGAATGCCCCCCCTGAGTTTTAGGGGCCCTGATCCTGATTCTGATTATTCTGAAATTTGTAGGGTTCGCGTAGAATTACTTGGGTTTCTTAATTAGGGTTTCCTTTTAGATAAAATAATAAAATAAATAGGACTTTTAATGAGGGTTGTTATATCAGGGTCCGAGTTATACTTACAGAACGTTTTAGGACATTTTTGTGTGAGTCGTTACACTTGACCCCTAAAGCACCCCCTAAACACTAGGAACAAGTGTTGATCAGTTGTGGTGGGTTGTAGACTCATGTGTCAAGGATTTATGGTGAGAAATTCACTATAAAAAGGCTTGAACTTGCACCATTGTTCTTCACATCTTCTTCAAGCTATCTGATCATTTCTGGAGCTCAAGGCTGCTCTCAAGTGTTCACATTTCGTGCATAGGACCTTTGTAAGTTGGCTTAACGTTTCTTAATTAAGTTTTAGCCTAGTTTTAGCTTAAAAGTCAAACCGTCGTAATTAACGGTTGACTTTAAGATTAATCACTAATGGTCCAGTGATTAGTCGAATCAAAAGTACCTTTAAGTAGGTAATTATGTGGGTAATAAAACCTTAAAAGGGTTTCCCCTGATTCCCACTCTAACTAGGTCAAATGTCGGGTCAAACGTGTAATTAAAAAGTCAACAGAAAGTTTAAAATGCGATTTATGCATGATTAGCAATGTAGAACACTTATAACCTGTTTGATCATTAATATAACTTGGTAATTAGTGTAAGGACATGTCTAAACATGTTCAACCCGACAATTTCCTGTTTAGACCCGGTTCGGAACCGAAAGTCACATAGTTTGACTTTCACTTTGACTTTCAGTTCTGACCCGTTAAGGCATGTTTTAGAAATGCCTCAGAGCTTTAATTGGACTAGCTTACATGTTAGTACAACCCTCTGTGATTATACACCTTGGTTCACTAGTTATCCAATTAATATGCATATTTCCGTTAATTGCCCATATGTTGACCATTATGCCCTTATTACCTTAAAACGTGATTTTTGGAAATGTAAAAGAGTAGAAACTTTAAAGTTTGACATCAGTTTGATTTGTAGATTAAGAGTTATGCTCATTATCGCAAAATGAATGCTTTATGTTAATAAAACGGCGTAATTAGCGTATAGCCTAGTTAAGCCTACTTTTTGGTATCAAACTTAATACCCACTGATGTAATATATTATTTTCGGATTTTTAAAGATTTTTAATTAATTTTAGGCTAAGCATAACTAGTAGTCGTAGGCTTAATCCGGTAATTGTCGGTTTTGCCCTTACGGGCCATAAAATGAGTTTTACATATCTAAACGACTCCAAACCTTTTGCTACTGATCACATATGATAAATAAAGTATTTTAAGCCTTCTGGAAATATAAAAATATCAGATTTAAGTATCGAACCCGGAAATGGCCTTTAATCGCCTTATTAAGCGTTTTTAACGCATAATATGTATTAAAATTATATTGAGCATACCTGGGTTGATACCTACTGATATTTTAGGCAAATTAGAATGTTTAAACAGTAAGCAAAGGTTGATTAACTCAGACTTCGGTTTTGAGCTTTTCGGCTTATGTGAAATTACCAAAATGCCCCTATGGTGCATAGTTGGTTATAAATGATAGATTTCACACATATACTTTAACCTACTGATATAACTTAGAAAATTGAGTATATTTGCTGATTACATCAGGCCTGTAACTCAGGTTATCACTTAAACTCTTTTATAAACTTTTAAATGACCAAACTACACCTACGGGGCCTAGTTTGTGTTTAAACACGTTTCGGGCATAATGAAAGACATCTTACTGATGTCACAACATATATGAGGCATAATTAACTTAGGAAACCTGTATATAGCTCCCATGAATACCCTTCACGCTTATTACGCGTACGGTTCGGTTTATGTAACAAGTTTACATAAATTAGCCGAAACGGGTCAAACCTTAACGGTTTTATCTCAAAATCCAGAATGTGAATAATAAAACCATATTAAACAAGTCTTTAAACTTGTCGGGTCTAAATCACATTCTATCCGGTCTTCACTTAATCGTGCGTACGAACCGTATCTTGAAACTAGCCGGTCTAAGCTTAAGCTTAATTAAAGGCCCGTTAGGATTCTAATAGGTTATTATAAAACCTTCGTTCCAGATTAGGAGGACCAGTAAAAGCTACGTGCATTTTGCTTATTGTGATTTATACATTGCTCAGGTAAATACTTTTAACTTATTTTCCCTATACGGGCTTGGGTTACGGTATATAGCATACCGCTTGATCGAGCATCAAATCCTCCACCGTTGAGTGGGTAACTGACTAATTTGATCGGCTCGTTTAAACAGTCTTGTTACTTAAAGCCTTTGGGGGGTTAATGACCATGTCCCGGATATCCTTGGCATTATTTTACGAAATGGCCACGACTTAAGCGCGGGGTGTAGGCGTACACCCGTCAGTGCACAAAAGTATATTGTGGTGTGTCTATTGATCTTTAACCCGGACAAGATCCGGGCTACTGAACGCACAAGGAACATGTAATTTGTTCACAAGATTAAAAATATTAAATAATTCTCCCAAGTTAAATAAAATGTTTATGCCATGTGGATCCAAACCAATTTTCAATCATTTTCCAAAATGAGTCAGTTGAATGTATTTACCAGTGTAAACTGACGTATTTTCCCAAAAAGATTAAATGCAGGTACTAAGCGAAATTGGCTGGGATTTCTCCTTAGCATCATTAGAAGTCTCGCAAGCTTAAGATGCCTGAAGTCTGTTGAACCATTAATATTATTTTTATTTCGATCCATCTGTGGATAAACTTCCGAATATTGTGACACTCGATATTACAATATTAAATTCGGTTGTATCATATTTTAAATTTTGCTTCCGCTGTGCATATTGATATTGTGTTGTTTGACTATTATGTTACCAACCACGTCACGATACTCCCCCACCGGTGACACGTGGAAATCGGGATGTGACAGGTTGTATCAGAGCCAACACTGAGTGAATTAAACACTAGCCTTTTGTGTTTAATCTCAGTTACACAATTGCACAACTCTAAACTTTCGAGTCTAGACATATAACATAGGACAAATTCCACTTTGTTTGTGTTGTCCTTTATTTTGCATATATTTTGTTTTGTTATCTCATGCTATATTGACAGGATTTGAAAATGCCGCCAAGATTCTTCAGGAGAAGAGGAAGAGGCAAGGGGCCAATCAGTGCCCCCAATGATAATGAAGCTGGACCGTCAAATGCGCGAGCTCCGTCTACTACCGAGAGTGACGACCCTCGGCAGAACAGGAGGAACTTGCTTGAACCAGCCAGACGATCGGTATCCCACAGCTCTACACCTCCGGTCCAAAACCCTTATGGGCCACAACCGGAGTACGAGCCCAACAACCCTCAGCCCTCGTATATACCATTGCAGCGATCTTTATCGCATCATTCTTTCGGGGACCCCACACCTGCTTTTCGGGGCCGGTTTAATCCGGTAGGCTACATACAAGAACCCGTGGGTTTTAACCCACTGGGGCCAGATGATCACTTCTCTGGAGATAACGCGGACGAGGATACGGACCCCGTCGAGCCTGCCAGTGGTACACCGAACCACCCGATAGAGATCTCTTATGGATCTTCGTTCCATGGATCACCCTATGTTGGTCCAGATAGCTTCCAAGCTATGTTCACCCGGCACGAATGGTACTATACACCTCCTCACCATTCGTCGCCTCAGCAGTAGCAGCCGCAACAACAACAGGATCCCTCTGTGGATTCCAGATTCGTGGTAGTCACGCCACCGCCTCCACCGCCGCCAGTGCAGCCGGCACCTCCGCAACCGCCGAGGTGAAGGAGAACCGGTGCGCGCATGTCGTCACGAGCCGGGGATTTCCTTTTCAGTTCCCCACGTCAATCCAGTGGCAGCCACTATCCGCCACATCAGGAGGACCCACAAATGGGTGGACCCTCCAACCCAGCTGTATCACAGCCACCGCCAATGGGTTTTGACAAGCCAATTCCGGCATATACGGGTTCCATGGCATACAACCCGTTTGAACCGCCGACTCACCACAACTATGGTTACGCGGAGGCCGACCCGTACATGGTAGCGGCGAACTACCACACCCAAGGACCCTATGGAGATCCATGGGGAGTAGGGTACCCAACACCTGGGTACCAGATACCTCCTAGGCCTATTATTCGGACGCAATCGCAGCCGCCTCGGTTTTCTCCCCCAGAAAGGGAGGAAATCCTGCAAAGGTTGGATGAAGTTGAGCGAGGCTTCCACCGTGACCGTAGGGAGAGACAGAGCTTCTTCCAAGGATTGGCAAGCTTAATCAAAGGGAAGAACAAGAAGGATCATTAAATCCTTCCACTTGTATCTGTTGAGCCCCTGCGTGGGCCTGTATTTCCTGTATTTGTTAAGCCCCATGCGTGGGTATGTATGTGTGTTTGTTTTGACCCCTGCGTGGGTCTATCTTCCGTTAACCCCTACGAGGGTATGATGTTTGCTTAAAGTCCCTGCGTGGACTAATTTGTTTGTTTAAGGTCCCTACGTGGACTATTATGTTTGTTTAAAGTCCCTGCGTGGGTAATTTGTTTGTTGAAAAGATCCGTTTAGGGCAGCATGTAATATTATAATAAATTAATGGAATGTTTGTTTTATAAATTTCATGTTTGCCATTATGTGCATATATAAATTATAAATGAAATAAATAAATTAAAATCATCCCTTTTGAAATAATCTGCCTATGTAATTATTAATTAAGAATCTTAAAGAGTGAAACCTAGCCTTCGGGTCATTTTAAGACCAGGCCAAGATGGTAAGACCTGTTCAAAAGATTCAAATCTAAGTTAGCATCTGAAAACATGTTAACACTCCTGGCAGACGTGATTCGTTAAAAATCACATGTCATTTTATATGTATAAGGATTCTTTAGAAGATTCCTAACCCAATTTAATGATCTCTGAATCAAGGGTTAAGATCATCAAATAAGGTGATCATATTTTTACCATACGTTGGTAGTACAATGCCTACGGGCCTTGCTCATTTCTATATGAGCCAAAAGACAGTGGTAGCTATGACTCCCTGTCAAATAAAGGTAATGAACTAGGTTCAAATCTCAAATGCTTTGATTCTCTGAAATCCTAGCATATAATTTATAATTTTCCTTGTGACTAGGCCTATCGTGCCAGTATACCTTAATGTTTTGATTCTCTGAAATCATAGATTAAATTAAAAGTGTCCATGTGACTAGGCCTTTTGTGCCACAAATAAAACTGCTAATCTTTTATAATTAGGATAAATTATAATAGAAATCCTAAATAAATATGATTTATAAATTAACCAAATATGGTCTTTGTTACCATGGTTAATGAATTGCCATAAAGGACAATTCCATAATAAAACTCCCAAATAAACTATTGTCCTTGTTTTCTGCAACAGTTCAATTAAAATGGCTAACTCGGACGAGGTTATAGCCATCCAGTGGAGGTTAATAATGATGCCCGGATTAATCTAACGGGTGCTGAATTGAAAGCGATCATAGACGGCGCCGTTACACAGGATTTGGAAAGGCAGTACGAAGTGTATAGTGGGACTCGTAGTAGGACCCTATCTACACAGCCTTCAAAGCCACCGTCCAAGAAGGACGACCCGAAGAAAGATGATGATCGACGCTCCTCGAACCACAGTGCTCCATCTGAACAGGTTGTACTGAACCACGGACCCCGTGAGAAGGGTTGCTCTTATAAATACTTTGTTTCGTGCAAGCCCCGGGATTTTAATGGGGAGAAAGGAGCCATTGACTGTATGACGTGGCTGGATGAGATGGATACAGTTGTAGACATCAGCGGATGCGCTGAGAGAGACATGGTCAAGTTTGTGTCGCAGTCTTTTAAGGGTGAAGCTTTAGCATGGTGGAGATCTCTGATTCAAGCCACCGGAAAAATCCCATTGTACAACATGTCGTGGGATCAATTTGTTGCCCGTATCAGGGAAAATTACTGCCCTCAGCATGAGGTGGAGAAGATAGAGTCTGATTTCCTATCCTTGGTGATGACAAACCTTGACTGTCAAGCTTACCTAACGAGCTTCAACACGATGTCCCGGTTGGTTCCTTATTTGGTAACCCCGGAACCAAAAAGAATCGCTCATTTTATCGGTGGTTTAGCCCCGGAAATCAAGGCAAGCATAAAAGATTCTCGGCCAGCTACCTTTAGATCTGTAGCTGACATATCTTTGTCACTTACTCTGGATGCAGTCCGACAAAGATCGTTGAGAAACAAAGAGGCTGAGAAGAGAAAACGTGAAGATGATGGTTCACGTAGATCGAACAAGAAGCACCATGGGAACGGTGACCACAAGAAAGGATCAGAGTCAAGGAAAGATGGGCATAATTCTGGTGAGAAGCCCAAATGCAAAATTTGCAAGAAGGAGCACTTTGGAAAGTGCAGAGTTGAGTCGAACTCACAGACTCAATCAAAAACCTATGCTTGTGGTATATGCAAGTCCACGGATCATAAAACCTTGGATTGCAAGAAGATGAAAGACGCAACGTGCTACCGTTGCAATGAAAAGGGCCACATTAAAACCAACTGCCCTAAGTACACCAAGAAGCCTGAAGAGGCCAAGAAGACTAATGCTAGAGTCTTCAGAATGGACGCAAAGGAAGCGATTCTAGACGACAACGTTATTACAGGTACTTTCCTTGTAAATGACGTCTTTGCTAGAGTACTTTTCGATTCAGACGCTGATAAGTCGTTTGTAGATCATAAATTTTGCAAATTGCTGAAACTACCTGTCAAAACCTTAAACGTGAATTATGAGGTGGAGTTAGCAGATGGTACACTAGAAACCGTCTCAACTGTGTTAGATGGGTGTGTTATATCCATTAAGAACCATTCTTTTCCTCTGTCTCTACTTCCATTTAAGTTAGCTAGTTTTGACATAGTTCTGGGTATGGACTGGTTATCTCATAACCAGGCCCAAATTGTCTGCAACAGAAAGCAAGTGGTGGTAAAGACTCCGTCTGGTGAATCACTTACCATTCGGGGAGATACCCAGTATGGATTTCCTGAGCAAGTGACTATGCTCAAGGCTTCCAAGTGTTTAAAGAAGGGTTGTGTCATCTACATGGCACATGTGATTATTGACGAGCCAAAACCGAAGATAGAAGACATCCCTGTCATTTCTGAATTCCCAGAAGTTTTTCCAGAAGAACTACCTGGTTTGCCACCAGATAGGCAAGTGGAATTTAGGATTGATATCATCCCCGGAGCAGCACCAGTTGCCAGAGCACCCTATAGGTTGGCTCCAACGGAGATGAAAGAATTGAGGACACAGCTAGATGAACTGCTAGCTAAAGGTTTCATTAAACCTAGTTCGTCTCCTTGGGGAGCGCCAGTCCTGTTTGTCAAGAAGAAGGACGGATCGATGCGTTTGTGCATCGATTATCGTGAGCTTAATAAGGTCACGATCAAGAATAGGTATCCTTTACCCAGGATCGATGATTTGTTCGATCAATTGCAAGGAGCAAGTTATTGCTCAAAGATTGATTTGAGGTCAGGCTACCATCAACTGAAGGTTAGAGATGAAGATGTACACAAAACAACATTTAGGAATCGTTATGGTCATTACGAGTTCCTAGTGATGCCTTTTGGGCTCACTAATGCACCGGCCGCGTTCATGGACCTCATGAATCGCGTTTGCAAGCCATACTTAGATAAATTCGTCATCGTTTTCATCGACGACATTCTTATCTATTCGAAGAGTCAAGCTGACCATGAGAAACACCTTCGATGTATTCTCAAACTCCTGCATCAGGAGAAGCTCTATGCCAAATTCTCCAAGTGTGAATTTTGGCTACGAGAAGTCCAATTCCTTGGACACGTGGTCAGTGAGCGTGGTATCCAGGTGGATCCTGCTAAAGTTGAAGCAGTTATGAACTGGCAAGAGCCAAAGACGCCTACAGAGATTCGTAGCTTCCTGGGATTGGCAGGATATTACAGGCGTTTCATTGAAAATTTTTCAAGGATTGCTACACCCCTAACCTCTCTAACTAAAAAGAAGGTTAAGTTTGTTTGGGGTCCTAAGCAGCAAGAATCCTTTGATATTCTGAAGCAAAGGTTGAGCAACGCCCCAGTACTGACATTGCCAGATGGAATAGAAGAATTTGTGGTTTATTGTGATGCTTCGCACACTGGCATGGGGTGTGTGCTTATGCAGAAAGGCAAAGTTATTGCCTACGCTTCACGACAATTGAAAGTGCATGAAAAGAATTACACCACCCATGACTTGGAGCTGGGTGCCGTTGTATTCGCACTGAAGCTTTGGAGGCACTATCTATATGGTGTCAAGTGTGTGATTTATTCTGATCACAAGAGCCTCCAACATCTGTTTAACCAGAAGGAATTAAATATGAGGCAACGCCGCTGGATGGAGACTTTAAATGATTATGATTGTGAAATCAGATACCATCCCGGCAAGGCGAATGTAGTCGCCGATGCCTTGAGTCGGAAGGAAAGGGTGAAACCCATCCGAATCAATGCCAAGCGCATGGAGATAAAGAATAATTTGATTGAAAGGTTGTTAGCTGCACATAAGGAAGCTGTGTTGGAAGCTAACTATCCTAATGAAAAGTTAGGAGTAACTGAGGAGCAGTTAACTCTTAGCAAGGACGGAATTCTAAGATTAAATAGACGAATATGGGTTCCAATTTATGGAGGACTTCAAGATGTCATCCTCCAGGAAGCCCATAGTTCCAAATACTCCGTTCATCCTGGAGTTGATAAGATGTACCAGGATCTAAAGGCAAATTATTGGTGGATAGGCTTGAAAAAGTCTGTAGCCACCCATGTAGCTAAATGCTTGACATGTGCGCAAGTCAAAGCCGAGCATAAAAAACCGTCAGGTTTGCTACAACAGCCTGAACTTCCTACGTGGAAGTGTTATCACCAAGTTGCCAAAGACAAGGAATGGCAACGACACAATATGGGTTATAGTTGATAGACTGACTAAGTCAGCACATTTCTTACCCATCAAGGAGACTTATAGCTCCGACATGTTGGCCCAGTTATACGTTGATAAGATTGTAGCCTTACATGGCATACCTGTGGCTATTATCTCTGACCGAGATACAAGATATACGTCACATTTTTGGAAGAGTTTCCAACAATCTTTGGGCACACGTTTAAATTTTAGTACGGCTTATCATCCTCAGACTGACGGTCAGAGTGAGCGTACTATTCAAACGTTGGAAGACATGCTACGTGCGTGTGCGATTGATTTAGGTGGTAGTTGGGATAAGAACCTACCATTAATCGAATTCTCCTACAACAATAGCTACCATACCAGCATTAAGGTTGCGCCTTTCGAGGCATTATACGGTAGAAAGTGTAGATCGCCCGTTTGTTGGGCGGAAGTTGGAGAGGTCCAATTATCAGGACCAGAGATAGTGTTCGAAACGACGGATAAGATTGTCTAGATTCGAGACCGTCTCAAAGCTGCCCGGGATAGGCAGAAAAGTTACGCTGATCCTAAGCGTAAATATTTTCACTTCGAAGTAGGTGACAAAGTCCTACTTAAAGTGTCACCCTGGAAGGGGGTGATGCGATTTGGTAAGAAAGGCAAGCTAAGCCCGAGATACATAGGACCTTTCGAGGTTATCGAACGTGTCGGGTCAGTTACCTATAAGTTAAACTTACCAGAAGAGCTCAGTGGAATTCACAATGTGTTCCACATTTGCAATCTGAAGAAGTGCTTCGCTGATGAATCACTGGTTATACCGCATACAGATGTGCATATAGATGAGAGCTTAAAGTTTGTGGAAAAACCTTTGTCGATTGAAGATCGACAGGTAAAGAAGCTTCGAAGGAAGCATGTACCTATTGTAAAGGTCAAATGGGATGCCCGTAGAGGTCCCGAATACACGTGGGAGGTTGAATCCACGATGAAAGAAAAGTACCCTTACTTATTTCAGTAAATCTCGGGTCCAGATTTATTTTAAGGGGGTGAGGATGTAACACCTCGAAAATTCACGTCCTATAATGTGTTGACACGTGTCATAAAGTTTGAACGTGTGAAAGAATGTTATAAAAGGACTAAGGTTGACAAACATGGAAAGTATGTGATTATACGGGTTCTAAATGTCAACAGTGAATAAACATACTTCATAATAACCCTACATGATGTCTATAACATCAAACGAATAAATCATGGACCATGCGAAGCTAAAAGTGAGAGATTACAAACTACAGGGGTTAAATGTGTCAACATGTTTAAAGATATACCTCTGAGTGACCTTTTGACAAACCCAAAGCTTTGTAACTGTTAATTATGCTCACTAGAATGCACGATTAAAATTTCATAAAGTTTTGTTATCGTATGAGAAAGTTGTGATCAAATTCGCGTGCGAAGGGTTAAAGCGTCAACATTGAAAATTAGGCCTTTTCGGGTAACAATAATGTTAACCGAGGACTAATCAAAGTAGGTAAATGTCTTGAAGCCCTTATACGTCAATTACGAGGGCTCAAAATGCAAGAAAATAAGGTCTTTACAAAGTTTGAAGAGCCAAGGACTAAAACTGCAATTAATAAAAATTTATGTTTTCTGATCTTACACGCTCGCGTAGCGCGAGCTCGAGGACACACGCCGCCGCGCTACGCGACGGCCTCATCTGAACAGCCAGCTCCGATTTTCTTGGGGTATTGTCTGCCATGGCCTTTGTGTGCGACCTTTAACCGATTTTTCACATCTCTTGACCCCTAAAGCACCCCCTAAACACTAGGAACAAGTGTTGATCAGTTGTGGTGGGTTGTAGACTCATGTGTCAAGGATTTATGGTGAGAAATTCACTATAAAAAGGCTTGAACTTGCACCATTGTTCTTCACATCTTCTTCAAGCTATCTGATCATTTCTGGAGCTCAAGGCTGCTCTCAAGTGTTCACATTTCGTGCATAGGACCTTTGTAAGTTGGCTTAACCTTTCTTAATTAAGTTTTAGCCTAGTTTTAGCTTAAAAGTCAAACCGTCGTAATTAACGGTTGACTTTAAGATTAATCACTAATGGTCCAGTGATTAGTCGAATCAAAAGTACCTTTAAGTAGGTAATTATGTGGGTAATAAAACCTTAAAAGGGTTTCCCCTGATTCCCACTCTAACTAGGTCAAATGTCGGGTCAAACGTGTAATTAAAAAGTCAACAGAAAGTTTAAAATGCGATTTATGCATGATTAGCAATGTAGAACACTTATAACCTGTTTGATCATTAATATAACTTGGTAATTAGTGTAAGGACATGTCTAAACATGTTCAACCCGACAATTTCCTGTTTAGACCCGGTTCGGAACCGAAAGTCACACAGTTTGACTTTCACTTTGACTTTCAGTTCTGACCCGTTAAGGCATGTTTTAGAAATGCCTTAGAGCTTTAATTGGACTAGATTACATGTTAGTACAACCCTCTGTGATTATACACCTTGGTTCACTAGTTATCCAATTAATATGCATATTTTCGTTAATTGCCCATATGTTGACCATTATGCCCTTATTACCTTAAAACGTGATTTTTGGAAATGTAAAAGAGTAGAAACTTTAATTATTGATATATAAACTTGTATGCAAAGTTTGACATCATTTTGATTTGTAGATTAAGAGTTATGCTCATTATCGCAAAATGAATGCTTTATGTTAATAAAACGGCGTAATTAGCGTATAGCCTAGTTAAGCCTACTTTTTGGTATCAAACTTAATACCCACTGATGTAATATATTATTTTGAGATTTTTAAAGATTTTTAATTAATTTTAGGCTGAGCATAACTAGTAGTCGTAGGCTTAATCCGGTAATTGTCGGTTTTGCCCTTACGGACCATAAAATGAGTTTTACATATCTAAACGACTCCAAACCTTTTGCTACTGATCACATATGATAAATAACGTATTTTAAGCCATCTGGAAATATTAAAATATCAGATTTAAGTATCGAACCCGGAAATGGCCTTTAATCGCCTTATTAAGCGTTTTTAACGCATAGTATGTATTAAAATTATATTGAGCATACCCGGGTTGATACCTACTGATATTTTAGGCAAATTAGAATGTTTTAACAGTAAGCAAAGGTTGATTAACTCAGACTTCGGTTTTGAGCTTTTCGGCTTATGTGAAATTACCAAAATGCCCCTATGGTGCATAGTTGGTTATAAATGATAGATTTCACACATATACTTTAACCTACTGATATAACTTAGCAAATTGAGTATATTTGCTGATTACATCAGGCCTGTAACTCAGGTTATCACTTAAACTCTTTTATAAACTTTTAAATGACCAAACTAGCCCAACGGGGCCTAGTTTGTGTTTAAACACGTTTCGGGCATAATGAAAGACATCTTACTGATGTCACAACATATATGAGGCATAATTAACTTAGGAAACCTGTATATAGCTCCCATGAATACCCGTCACGCTTATTACGCGTACGGTTCGGTTTATGTAACAAGTTTACATAAATTAGCCGAAACGGGTCAAACCTTAACGGTTTTATCTCAAAATCCAGAATGTGAATAATAAACCCATATTAAACAAGTCTTCAAACTTTTTGGGTCTAAATCACATTCTATCCGGTCTTCGCTTAATCGTGCGTACGAACCGTATCTTGAAACTAGCCGGTCTAAGCTTAAGCTTAATTAAAGGCCTGTTAGGATTCTAATACGTTGTTATAAAACCTTCGTTCCAGATTAGGAGGACCAGTAAAAGCTACGTGCGTTTTGCTTATTGTGATTTATACATTGCTCAGGTAAATACTTTTAACTTATTTTCCCTATACGGGCTTGGGTTACGGTATATAGCATACCGCTTGATCGAGCATCAAATCCTCCACCGTTGAGTGGGTAATTGACTAATTTGATCGGCTCGTTTAAACAGTCTTGTTACTTAAAGCCTTTGGGGGTTAATGACCATGTCCCGGATATCCTTGGCATTATTTTACGAAATGGCCACGACTTAAGCGCGGGGTGTAGGCGTACACCCGTCAGTGCACAAAAGTATATTGTGGTGTGTCTATTGATCTTTAACCCGGACAAGATCCGGGCTACTGAACGCACAAGGAACATGTAATTCGTTTACAAGATTAAAAATATTAAATAATTCTCCCAAGTTAAATAAAATGTTTATGCCATGTGCATCCAAACCAATTTTCAATCATTTTCCAAAATGAGTCAGTTGAATGTATTTACCAGTGTAAACTGACGTATTTTCCCAAAAAGATTAAATGCAGGTACTAAGCGAAATTGGCTGGGATTTCTCCTTAGCATCATTAGAAGTCTCGCAAGCTTAAGATGCCTGAAGTCTGTTGAACCATTAATATTATTTTTATTTCGATCCATCTGTGGATAAACTTCCGAATATTGTGACACTCGATATTACAATATTAAATTCGGTTGTATCATATTTTAAATTTTGCTTCCGCTGTGCATATTGATATTGTGTTGTTTGACTATTATGTTGCCAACCACGTCACGATACTCCCCCACCGGTGACACGTGGAAATCGGGGTGTGACACCAACCCCAGCATTTGCACCTGAGCGTTCCACCACGTGAGCGCTAAACCCTCGAGAGTACCGGTAGCATACTTCACCCTGCGAGCCTCAGGGCATTCATACATCTCGAAAACAGATTCGAGCTTTTCAAACCAGTGGAGGAGACCTATGGCTCCTTCAGTGCCGCTAAAAGTAGTTGGTCGGCAGTCCATAAAAGTTTTGAAAGTGCACACAGGAGGCTGTGCAGGTTGACCTTCCGTGAGAGTAAGAAAGGACAAAGTTTAACACAAAGGTTGGTTCACGAGAGTAGGATCTAAAGATCCTAGAGTGAGTTTAGACTGCAGGGTATACCTCCTGCTTGTGCGGTTGCAAGTGCCGCAGCAACCTGTTCGTTTATCAGAGCCGTCAACTGGGCTTGTGTCATGTTAATGCGTCCAGACATGATCTTCATATCAAGAGAAACATGTGTGAGAGAGGTTCGCGAAAGTGCGATGACAGAAGAGAGTAAGCACACTCGTGTTTTCAATTAACAGTGTCTACGTTTATCTAAGCATACCATAAGCAAAGTTCTATGTAATCTAGCATGTAGGCAATAAAACATAAACCATATCACCTAGAATGTCGAGCCTTGCACGTGAAGTGAAGCGTCGTTGTGGATCGTAGAGCACTGTACAGGTTATAGTCTGGTTTTAACAAAAATCTTTTCCCTTATTAAAACCAAGTTCACTATAACCAATGGCTCTGATACCAATCTGCCACACCCCCAAAATCCACACGCGGAGTATCACTGCTTGGAGGCGTGACTGACCAGGATCCAGCCACCAACCATATTGAACTAGCATATAAGTAAATATAAAAATCTAACCAATACAATTGGTATCCAAACAAAACATAGTTTAAGTTGCAAGCGGAAGCATAACGATTAAATCCAAACCAAAATATAAGTTTAAGTGTTTCAAAGTTTAACATGGCACACAGGTGTCCATGTCCCACAACGACTCTTCCCCATGCAAGCTCCAGCTAAGTACCTATTGACCTGCAAAGCATGTAGTAACGAGTCAACAAAAATGTTGAGCGAGTTCACAGTTGGGTGTTTGTTTTAAGTTGTTTTGAAAATGGTTTCGTTTAACTGGCATCCTGCCGTGGGGGTTACCCCATAGTTGAAAACGTGAGTTGTTTATTCCCGGTTACTCTGGCAATCCAGCCGTGGGGGCTACCCCATTTTTAGTTATCTGGCTTTTCGGCCATGTGTACTACTAGACTCATTACCATATCGACTGCTGACTGTAGTCATGTTTATGTGCCCTGAACTGTCAATGTCTATCATCATTGACGTGCCTAGATCCATTAGTTCACGCCTGTCCTCTGCGGCACGGTGTGAGGCTTGTCAAACCTAAATGGCGCTATCTAACTAATGACCCGCTCGCCATTGGCCCGACGATTAAGTCGATATAAAAAGGAGGGACTTCGTGATAGAGTTTTGGTCTAGTAAAAGTTAACTGTCCATGAGGACGAGGAATTATATTCCTGAATCCGTACTGTCCTACCCAAGAAGGACGAGGAATCTATATTCCTTAACCCATTCCCAACCCCTGGGAATCCCATGCTTTGTAGAAAGTGTGAACTCACCTTGGTTTGCTCGGCAGGTATTTCACTTGTTAAAATTCTTTAGTCAATCACGTCCTATTATAGTTACCATGTTTCGTTAGGTTCATATTCGGTTAACGGCACACATACACATATTCAACACGTAGCACAAACATCACATATTCATATCAACATAACAAGTAATAGTCGATCACGTATCACACTTAACAATAGCATACGTCGTAACCATTATATACTAGACACTTGGATCATATGGAAATTATATCATACAAAACCTAGTTCACCATACATATTATAACCATTTGTTAGTGTGAGCTTATATCACAATTTGGCCCAAACATTATCAGCGCAATCCGTCCCGCTTAACCCGAGAGCTAACACTCAACCCATAAGTCATTTTTAGCCAATTACCCTACCCGACCAAAAACTAAAACAGTCCCCATCCTTGCTCAGCCCAAACACCAAACACCACCCCAACATATGAAATACTAAAAGTGGCATGATTATTAATCATGTACTTGCTTGATATCATAATTGTTCTGACACTTGAGAATCAAATAAAACAATAGTGGCAGACAATTGTTATATGCACACAAACATACTTGAAATATCATTGGACCAAATTGAAGTTAGTGGGTTTTTGATGCTTTAAATTCTTGATATTCAAATCAACTAATGTTACATGCACTGGGCCGCCAAAACTGTTGTTAAATCACACATGATTGGACCGATTTATGTATAGTGGGCTGACAAATCCATTCACTCAATATTAAAGAATTCACATATTCCTACAATTTGTCAGTAGATCACATGCATATCATTCAATATTAATCATGCAATCACATTCAGCTAATGATCTATGTAATAATTCATATGTATGGCAGTTTGGTGATCCATGACATTTATATTAGAAATAACAAGTAGGTTAACAGTTAGTACATATAAGCATGGTTCATATCGATCATCAAGAGTAATCAATGGATTAACAATTAAACTCACTAACCGAATGCAAGAGTATAGATTGGAGAGATCACAGGGTTTCGATGAGGAGACTCCACTGCCGTCGTACACCTAAGGGTTTTAGGGTTTGTATGGTTTGTGTTTCAACTTACGTAACATGTTATTATATGGATAAGAGGTTTGGGTCGGTTACACTTTCTAGTCATAATAATAGGTTGGGCCGGTGATGGTTTGCTAATCAAACAGTGACTTGGGCCGATAGTGTTTTCTAAACAAAACAATGTTTTAAATAATTATACAATTCAAATATGTATAACATATACACACATATTATACATATCACAAATAACACTTTTATTTCACCTGAAATAATTATTAAACACACTTAGCAAATAAGTACGAAGTTAAATCGGATAGAGACCTTGAAAACTCGGGTTGTTACAAATCGAATCGACATCGACTTCAAATCACAAATCGAACTACGTACTTTAATTATTGTTATATGTGTGTGTGTGCCTTATGTGTTACTTGTGCATGTTCATCTATGCTATGTGTGGAATCGCAATCGAACTCAATCGAAATCGAACTATGATAGATATAGTGGTTGGGATTAAAAGTAATTTGAATAGGAAAATCTATCACATCGAATCGCTCGCAACTGAAATAGAAACAGCAAGAATCGTCGCGTCAAACGCACGAACCGAGTGCCATCCGGCCGGATAGCCATCCGACCGGGCTGCCACTTGGCCATGGCGTTAAGATGCCATCCGACCGAGATGACATCCGACCGGATAGTCATTCGGGCGGGATGCCATCCGACCGACCCACCCTTTCCCTTTTTGGAATCCTATAAATACCTACGTCACTCTCAAACTTTCTACTTTTGGAAACCTTTGTCCGACCAGCACGCTCAGCTCACCATTTCTTCGATTTCTCTCAATCCCGGTAAGATTTCGCCCTAAATCTTGTACTTTCTTGATCTACACGCACTCCTACACCTTTCTATCTTTTGAATCTTGACTTTTAACCGTGAAATCACTAGATTTGAGGTGTTCTAGGATGATGTCATCATGAGTTCTTGAAGAACTTCTTGTTTTGGCCTCAATCCACCAAGAACAACTTAGATCTAATAGATTTCCACACAAATACACAAAGATCCCGCGTAGATCTAAACTTAAAGATAGTGAAAAAGGATTGAAAGATGGTTTCTAACTTTCTTTCAACTCTTTTTCACTCAATACACTCAAAACCGATAGGATCCGACCCTGATCTAGTCTTCTACTCATTCTTAGTGTTGCACTAGCTCAAGATCTGGATTCTACCCACGAGACCACCGATTTCGGGTTAAACGGGAATAACCGTCTTGAACCGGTTAACTGGCCGAACTGGGGTGATTCCTGGTCGATCAGGTTACTTGGGTCAAGATGGGATTCTGTTGGTTAACTCGTTGTCAAAACATATCGAAAAAACGACAAATAACCAAAATGACCAAGTGTAAGACGAACGGAACAATCAGGATGGAATGTTGTCCGACCGGACTGCTGTCTGAACGGATAGGCTACCCGAACGGATTGTTGTCCGAACAGATCACACCTTGGGTCCCACACTTAATCAACTCCATCTAAAGTTTGAGTATTGAACGAATTTCCATCCGATCGGACTACCATCCGACCGGATTACTCTTCGGATCATGAGATACTAGGACTGTAAAGACTTAAACAATTTTCAACATGTTCATTAACAGGGTTGCCACCCGGTCAGATGGACATCCGACCGAGTGACTCTTCTGCTATGAATTGTTTCCACTAAGTAACCTCATCACTAAGGTCGACGTCCGACCAGACTACCGTCCGACCGGATGACAATCCGAATGGATTGTTGTCCACACGATTGAGCGTCCGATCGACCGACTTAAAGGATAGAGATACTTCAATGTTTTCAAAATGCTACAATGAAAACTTCAAAAGACAAGCCATCGTACACAAACACATTCATCTCATAGGAAGAAACAATCCACTCGAATAATCATCCGACTGGACTACCGTCCGAACGGATTGCCATTCGCACAGATAAGCCGTCCGATCGGATTACCATCCGACCGAACTGCTATCCGACCCATTCACACTTTGTATCGTTTTACGCGTCACTTATCATTATGCTATCAATCCATTCAGGCTAACTTTACTCGCTAAGCGCTCCCTTCAATCCATCAACCGCTGTGAGTATACTCAATCCCTTTTTTTTGCTTTATGCACTTTTGGGTGTTACATACGTTACAACTATTCAAATCACATAAAACACACTACTCAATACTATTTGAACGCTAACCGTTAATGCATGTTATACGTGGCTTACGAATGCTTGTTGTTATGTTTACACATGGAATGCTATTGTAACAACCCGCACTTTCGTGCGTTGTTACTACTCGATACACTCGTTACGCCTAACACCAGAGATTCGGATCATAATGTAACTATATCGCATACATCGCTATTCGAAGGATAATCGCATATTTTCGCAATATATTATAGCTACACCACTTCACAACCACTAACACTCACGATGACATTGAGTGAGGACCTATTCTACCCTCCTCGGTGGCCGTGATGTGTCGAAACGTAAACAATTAACGCTAACAAAGACTCTTAGGTGAGTGCTATAGCTCCAGTCGTCATGACGATGATGAAAATACGGGTGAACGGTACCCCGTCAGTCTTTGTGGCACAACACACAATAACGTTCACGACAACATCAGAAAGGACCTATACTACCCTCCTTGATGGCCGTGAAATGTCGCTAATAATCGCATACTCGAATCAAAAACCGTTTGTTATAGCGAAACTTGGATTACGAATACGTATATAAGACCCGTTTGTGATTAGTTATAATAATTAAATAAATAATAAATAAATATATGTGTGCTCATAATCATCGCAACGCGCAACGATCCAAATGCCGAGACACGAACATGTCCAACCGATTGGACAGGACATGTCCAATCGATCGGACAGGACATGCTAACCGATCGGACAGGACAAGTCCAACCGATCAGACAGGACATGCCAACCGATCGGACAGGACAAGTCCAACCGATAGGACAAGACATGTTAGCCGATCGGACGAACATGCCAACCGATCGGACGGGCCGGCCGATCGAACGGGCCAACCGATCCAGCGCACCTTTTCACCTCCTTTCCCGTCCTTTGCCTATAAATACCCCTCAGTCACATCAAGAACACTTGATGTGACTGCTCTCGTGCGACCAGACGTTCCAACCCACTTTTCTCTCGATTTCTCGTGATTCTTGTAAGTTTTCAACTCAAATCTTGTACTTCCTTGATCTATAACTAATTCTACACCCTTCTACCTTTTAAATCTCCACTTTTAACCGTGGAATCTCTGGATTTTGGGCATTCTAGGGTGAAGTCACCATGAAGTTCTTATGAACTTCAAGGGTAATGTCATCCCATGCAAGAACGACTCAGATCTGAGTGATTTCCATACGTTTTTACATAAATCAAGTCTAAATCTATGTTTTCTAATCAAGAAGTTGTGTGATTCCTAAGGATTTGAGGTGCCTTGAAGATGATGTCACCCTAAGTTCACATGAACTTCAAAGTGTGACCTCGCTCTTACCATAAACAGCTCGGATCTAAGTAATTTCACCTGTTTTATAACAAATCTCACCAAAATCTAAGTTACCTACCCAAAATGTGTGTGACTTCGGGTTAAACATGGGAAGCGCCATCAAGAACGGCCAAATCTGATGAGACGGGGTTGTTCCCGGCCGTTAGAAGGGTAGGACTTGATGGAATTTCAGTTGTTGAGCATGAAGGAACACCGTCGCAATCAAAACCATCGAAAAATCTTAAAATCCTTGTCGAAAACAGCTGTACAGGCTAGTCGATCGAACAGCCAGCCGATCGGACAGGCTATCCGATCAAATAGCCCATCCGATCGAACAGGCTCTCCGATCGAACAGCCCATCCGATTGAACAGGCTATCCGATCGAATAGCCCCTCCGGTCGAACAGGCTATCCGATCGAACAACCCATCCGATCGGGCCAGCCCTTAATCTAATTTTCATTCGTTTTCGCGTGTTCCGTTATTCTTTAACGCACCACCAAACACTCAGGTGATCAGTCTATAACCAGGATATTTGTCACACCCCCAAAATCCACCATGCGGAGTATCACCGCTTGGAGGCGTGACGTGACCAGGATCAAACCACCAATCATATTGAACATCGTAATTAAGTAAATATGACCAACCACAATACGATTGGTGACCAAAGCTAGTTGACCATGTTTAGTTTAAACAGCGGAAGCATAAAAGTAAATCCAAAATCACAAGTTCACAGTTTATAAGTCAAAGTTCAAAACGCAAGTTTAATAAGTTCATAACGATTTAAATAATAAGTACGGAACATAATAGTCCGTACACCACAACGACTCCTTCCTCGTGCAAGCTCCAAGCGTTTAGTGACCTGTAAGGCATGTAACAACGAGTCAACAACAAAGTTGAGTGAGTTCACGTTTGGTTGTTTAGCTTTTAAGTTGTTTCTGAAAAACGTGGTTTGACTTTCGTTGGCTTAGTTGCTGTGGAGGTTACCCCGTAGTTGAAAGTATGTTTAACCAGTTCCATTTTCATTACCCAAACCATAACCATAATCAGTGGGGGCTTTCCCCGTGTGAACTACTAGACGGTATGATATCGACTACTACGAACAATAGTTGTGCCCTACATCAGTGTCTATCATCACTGACAGTTTGCCATAGTCCATTAGTACACGCCCGTCCGAACGACACGGTGTGAGGTTTGTTAAACCTAATAGCGCTATTAACTAATGACCCGCTCGCCATTGGCCTCGGCGATTAAGTCGATATGAAGAGGGACTTATTCATAGAGTTTTGTCTAGCTAGTTTTAAGGTTGTTGTCCTGCACCAGGAGGACGAACGTACGTATTCTGCACCAGGAGAATTTGTAGGATTAATAATGGCATCCACTCTTATGGAGGATGGCCGTACATATCCTACCCAAGGAGGATATGTATATTTAGTTTTAATTCTTTAACCCATTCCCAAACCACCGGGAATCCCATGCCTTAGAAAGTGTGTGAACTCACCTCGGTTTGCTCGGTTAGATTCTCAAATATAGCTAACGGTCAAGGTCGGTCAATCACGTCCTAATATGATTACCAGTTGGTCATTTAGTGACTTTCAAATAGAGCACAAAGTTCCTAGACGTATCTGTCACATAACATGCATCACTTTAACGGTTTATGCCCATCCAAGTTTCCCATCCATTCCCCACTCATAATCAAACATACGATAATGCACATAACACATATAACATGTTAGATCATTCACATATAGCATACTCGACATTTAGACACGCAAGTCACAACTTATGTCATTTCAGCATTAATATTCAAAACCGGCTGTTTTCGGACATTTTAATAAAATAGTTAAATTTTACCAAAAATTTCCAAATTTTTACAGAATGTCTTAAACGTACCAAATTGTATTGTGTAAAGATATCGGGGTTCAGTTCATTACTAATATTTTATAAAAATTTATTTTCCGGACTGATCTCAGATTTATCTATTTCTGACCATAGTCCACGGAACAATTTATTAAAAATTCATCGTAAGTCCGATTTACGAAATTCTAGTGGGGTAATTACAAATACTTCAGTTGTCATCTTAAGTACAATTTTCATGATCTAAATCTACACAGAACTCACATTATGACAGAAAACAAAACGCGTATTTTCAGCAGAAAAATGCAGCTCTAACTGCTATTACGAAATGACGCTTTAAAAATAGTAAACGAAGTCCAAAAATTACGATTCCAGTGCCATTAGAACCGTATTTCATAATAACACGTTTTAGACTAAAAATATCAGTTTTCCGTAGAGTTTATGACCTGTTTACAGCCAACTGAAGTTGGTTGTAAAACCAGGACAGATTCTGTTTTCACTCTTTAACTTACTAACTTGTGTTCGATTGATTCCGTTAATCATGTTTAGTGACCACAACAACATCAAACATTAATATTAATCAGTAAAACATCAGATAATCAACCAATAATCATAACCACACAAGATCTACATGATTTACACACATAACTTCTCTTTATCCATCTTATTCATCTTATGTTCAAGAGTTTATGTTATGCTATTTAGTGTTCTTCATATTTCGTCATACAAACATCTATTAACCACTAAAATCAAGAACAGGATAGTGATTTAGTCACTTACTACTAGCACAAGGCTAGGGGCGAAACAAGGCGTAAAAGTGGTGGTTAAAAGAAAACGAGAGCGGTCCTTCCACTTCCGAGAGCACCGAGCTTCGTTGTTCACCTTCCTACACCTTGTTGTGAGCTTGGAATACTTGGATGAAGATCGAAAATGGATGGTGGTGTATAGGGGTTTTGGCCGAAGCTATGGAGAGGGAAAGGGGAGAGTTGTTGAGTGGTGAGAGGTGAAGAAGATGGTGCTTACTTATAACTCAAATCTCTTGGCCCATTGGTTATTATGTCCCCCTTAGTACTAACAAGATCCCTCAAGTTCCAAGGCAAAATCTTATGGAAGAGTACTAGAGATTTTTATGGGAGGTTACAAAATCTTGAGGTGGCCCATGCTCATGACCGAAAATTACAATGGGGGGGGGGGGATTAAGTGTAAGTTTGAGGATAAGTAGGTGATTTAGTGGGGTGTTAAGAGCAAGTCTTGTGTTGTATGTATAACTTGCATTTTGTAGTGTATTACGATGTTCGGGAACCATAACTGGCTCAGAAAAAGAAAAACAATGTCATTGACAATATTTTTATGTTCCGGTTAAAGTCCGGTTGTTCGGTTTGACACTGTTCCATTAAAGTGCTTAATTAATTCGTAAAGCGTCCTATATATATTTTTTGTAACGTTTTTAATTTTCAACCCTCAGGAAAATATAACGGACTATTAGTGACCTTTCTGTACACTATTAGTATATTAACAAGTACATGTAAGTATAACACAGATATCAGAAGCATTTAATTGATTCAGCACAGTCATCAAGCACTTTAATTTTCATTAATAAATTGTACGGAATACATGGGATTTTGAGGGTTGTCACATTCTCCCCCTGTTAAGAGAATTTCATCCCGAAATTTAGCGCGTGGTTACTGAGGAAGCTAGTTAAGTTGCGTTGTTTTCCTGGTTTTCCTGGGGTGTCACATCATCCCCCCGTTGATTTGGAATTTCGTCCCGAAATTCTGCAGTAGCTTCAGCCTCAGTAGTGGTTGCGTTTTTCTTAAACAGTTGGGGATACTTGAGTTTCATTTGGTCTTCTCGTTCTCAGGTATATTCTGGGCCACGACGAGCATTCCAACGAACTCGGACCAGAGGTATCCTGGTATGCTTGAGGATCTTAACGTCTCGATCCGTAATCTCTACTGGTTCCTCGACGAATCACAGCTGTTCGTCGATTGTGAGTTCCTTAAGAGGAACTATGAGGGTCTCATCTGACAGACACTTCTTCAGATTCGACACATGGAAAACGTTGTGAACTCCGCTAAGTTGTTTAGGTAGGTTCAACCTGTAGGCGACTTTGCCAATTTTCTCGGTGACTTCGAATGGTCCGACATAACGCGGATTGAGTTTTCCTCGTTTGCCAAAGCGGACTACACCCTTCCAAGGCGAGACTTTGAGTAGCACTCGATCCCCAACCTGGAGCTCGAGTGGTTTTCTTCCCTTATCAGCATCGCTTTTCTGACGGTCACGAGCTGCCGCCATTCGCTGTCGTATCTGAGCAATTCTCTCGGTGGTATCTACCACAAGTTCTGGGCCAGTGATTTGACTGTCACCAACTTCTTCCCAACAGAGAGGTGATCGGTATTTGCATCCGTACAATGCCTCGAATGGAACGGCCTGAATGCTGGTGTGGTAGCTGTTGTTATACGAAAACTCCACTAGCGGGAGGTGCTTTTCCCAGCCATTACCAAAATCGATTACACATGCCCTAAGCATGTCTTCAAGGGTTTGGATGGTGCGTTCAGATTGCCCATCCGTCTGTGGGTGATAAGCAGTGCTCATATCTAAACGTAAGCCAAAAGACTTGTGCATTGCTTGCCACAGTTCTGAAGTAAAACGCGCGTCACGATCAGAAATGATAGAGGTTGGCACTTCGTGCCTTGACGCTACTTCCTTTAGATAAATGTCTGCAAGAGTAGAAAACTTATCCCTTTCTTTGATGGCCAGAAAATGTGCAGACTTGGTCAGTCGATCTACGATCACCCAAATGGTATCGTTTCCGCGTTGAGATCTGGGCAGGCCGGTAACGAAATCCATGGAAATTTGCTCCCATTTCCATTTTGGGATCTCCGGATGTTGAAGTAGGCCTTATGGTTTCTGATATTCAGTCTTGACTCTCGCACAAGTTAAGCACTTACTGACGTAGGTTGCTATGTGGGCTTTCATGCCAGGCCACCAATATGTAGTCTTGAGGTCGTGGTACATCTTGTCCGAACCAGGGTGTACCGAATAACGAGACTTATGTGCTTCATCCATCACAAGCTCGCGTAAGTTGCCATAAAGTGGGACCCAGATGCGTCCGTTTACATAGTAGGCACCGTCTTCCTTTTGTTCTAGCCGCTGCCTCGATCCTCGTAGGGACTCAGCCCTGATGTTCTCTGCTTTCAATGCTTCAACCTGAGCATCGCGAATCTGAGCAGGAAGGTTAGATTGGATGGTAAGCTGTAAAGCACGTACACGCTTAGGTATAGTATCCTTTCGACTGAGGGCGTCGGCCACAACATTGGCCTTGCCCGGATGATACTTGATAGCGCATTCATAATCGTTCAAAAGCTCAACCCATCAGCGTTGACGCATGTTTAACTCCTTTTGCTTGAAGATATGCTCGAGACTCCTGTGATCGGTGTAAATGGTGCACTTGGTACCGTCCAGGTAATGTCTCCATATCTTAAGCGCGAAAACAACTACTCCCAGCTCCAGGTCGTGAGTAGTGTAATTTCTTTCGTGAACCTTAAGTTGGCGTGATGCGTAGGCAATGACCTTGTCTCGTTGCATCAACACGCAACGAAGTCCTTGGATGGAAGCGTCGCAATAAACCACAAAATCTTCTGTGCCTTCAGGCAATGAGAGGATAGGCGCGCTATAAAGTGAGACCCTTCTGAGTCAGTGAAGTGAGAGGTTGCGCAATCTTGGAGAAATCTTTTATAAACCTTCTGTAATATCCCGCCAAACCCAAAAATTGGCGGATTTCTGTTGGTGTACGGGGTGCAGGCCAGTTCTTGATCGATTCAACCTTAGATGGATCCACATGAATCCCATCCTTGTTTACCACATGGCCTTGAAAGTGGACTTCGCGAAGCCAGAAGTCACATTTCGAAAACTTGGCATACAACTGCTCTTTTCGAAGAAGTTCCAGCATAAGTCGTAGATGCTGCTCGTGTTCCTCCGGACTCTTCGAATAGATCAGGATATCGTCGATGAATACAATAACGAACTTATCTAGGTAAGGCTTGCACACTCGGTTCATGAGATCCATGAAGACCGCTGGTGCATTCGTCAGCCCGAATGGCATAACCAGAAACTCGTAATGGCCGTAACGAGTTCTGAATGCTGTTTTGGAGACGTCCTCATCTCGGACCCTCAGCTGATGGTATCCCGATCTCAAATCAATCTTGGAGTAATAGCTCGACCCTTGCAACTGGTCGAACAAGTCGTCAATATGTGGAAGAGGATAACGATTCTTCACAGTCACCTTGTTAAGTTCGGGATAGTCAATACACATCCTGAAGGTACCGTCTTTCTTCTTCACGAACAAGACTGGAGCTCCCCAGGGCGAAGAGCTAGGACGTATAAAACCCTTTTCCAAGAGTTCTTGTAGTTGTGTGGACAGTTCTTCGAGTTCTGATGGAGCTAGACGATATGGTGCTCGAGCTACTGGCACTGCTCCAGGAGCTAGCTCGATTTGAAATTCAACTTGGCGGTGAGGCGGAAGACCAGGAAATTCCTCAGGAAATACATCAGGAAAATTGCGCACAATAGGGATGTCTTTAATTCTCTTCTCTTCTGTTGATGTGTTAGTAACGAGCGCTAGAATGGCAGTGTGGCCCTTTCGCAAACACTTCTGGACCTTAAGAAAAGAGATGATGCCTTCGACAGCGCCACTCTTGTCGCCAGGAATCACGAGAGGTTCTTCACCAGAACATGGAATGCGGACGATTTTCTCCTTGCAAACAATCTCCGCTTGATGATGAGATAGCCAATCCATCCTAATAACGACGTCGAAACTACCAAGTGTGATCGGAACAAGATCGATAGGGAAAGTCTGACCAGCTAAGACGAGGTTACAACCTTTAACTACGTGTGTGGCTTCAAGACTTTTACCATTTGCTAGCTCTACCGCGTGTTTGGTGTTCAAAAGTGTTGGAGTGCGCTTAAGCATTTGGCTAACTTTTAAGGACACATAACTAGTATCGACACCCGAATCGAATAAAACAGTAACAAAGAAGTCATCCAGAAGAAACTTACCCATCACAACGTTGGGATCGTTCTTGCTTCTCCCTGACCAATCACGAACACACGACCCCTTGTTCCCATTGCCATTGTTGTTTCCCCCATTGCCGCCTCCATTGTTGCCTCCATTGTTATTCCCATTGTGGTTCCCATTTCCTTGGTTATTGTTCTGGTTTTGGCTCAGCTGGGGGCAGTTCCTCTTAAAGTGGCCCTCAGCGCCACACTGAAAGCATCCTTTATTTCCCTGCTGATGCTGCTGCTGGTGGTTCTGTGGGGCTTGTTGTTGTTGTTGGTGATTCTGATTTGCTGGTCGGGCGCTCCTACAATCCTTTGCTTCATGACCAAACTTGTTACACCTCAAGCAACGACCTTTGTTGCACTGCACGCTGTGATGTTTGTTGCACCGGTTGCACTTGGGGTGGTTCCCTCGGTATCCACCCTGTCCTTGGTTACCAGAAGATTGCTGACCAGGACTCTGGTAGTCATCAGTCTTTCGCTGCTGAGACTGAACTGAAGTAGAACCCTTTCCGGAGTTCCCATCCCATTTTCGCTTGTTGTCGGTAGGTGCATCAGAAGTAGCTGTGGCACTGATACGTTTGGGTAGCCTGTTTTGCTCCACTGCCTGGTCGGTGAGACGATGAGCCAACTTGATAATTTTGCTGAATGGTACCCAGGTTGGCTGAAGTTATGTGACTTTGAATCTCTGGTACAAGGCCCTTGAGGTACAGCTCAATACGTTTGATGGGAGGGTCCACCATAGTTGGACACAAGATGGCCAGCTCGTTTGACCTCTTAGTATATGCCTCAATCTCAGACCCCGTCATCTTCAGATTGTAAAATTCCACCTCTAGCTTGTGGATGTCATCCCGACTACAGTACTCCTCCTTGATCAGCTCTTTAAAACCATTCCAGGGTGTGGCATTAGCAACTGCCAGTCCTAGTAGTTGAACCTGTGCCTTCCACCAGGTTAACGCAGCTCCTTCAAGTGTTCTAGTAGCATATTTCACCCTACGGTCTTCGGGGCATTCGCACATCTCGAAAACTGACTCAAGCTTTTCAAACCAGTGAAGAAGGCCCACTGCTCCTTCGGTGCCACTGAAAGTGGTAGGTCGGCAGTCCATGAATGTCTTGAACGTACACACAGGAGGTTGAGCATGTTGACCTGTTGCGCGAGAATAAAAGACAAGGTTAAGCACGAGGGCTGGTTTGTGAAGGTAGGATCTAAACGTCCTAGGGTGAGTTGATATAGCAGGTTATACCTCCTGCAGGATTAGCTGCAAGTGCCTCAGCGACTCGTTCGTTGATCAAAGCCGTTAACTGGGCTTGAATGAGGTTGATACGTCCTCCGCGTCCGCTCATGATCTTCATAATGAAGCAACGTAAGTGAGAAAAGTGTCGCGAAAGTGCGTAAGTGTGGGACGACGTTAGAGAGTAAGCACACAAGGTTCAATTAGCAATTATCACATTATCTAATGCACAGTGAGAACTATCTAACCGATAATATAACATAAATCATACCACTTATGGTGTCGAGTCTTGCACGTGGAGCGAAGCGTCGTTGTGGATCGTTGAGCACTGTACAGGTTATAGTCTGGTTTTATCAAAAAGCTTTTCCCTTTTAAAACCAAGTTCACTTTAACCAATGGCTCTGATACCAATCTGTCACACCCCCAAAATCCACCATGCGGAGTATCACCGCTTGGAGGCATGACGTGACCAGGATCAAGCCACCAAGCATATTGAATATCGTAATTAAGTAAATATGACCAACCACAATATGATTGGTGACCAAAGCTAGTTGACCATGTTTAGTTTAAACAGCGGAAGCATAAAAGTAAATCCAAAAGCACAAGTTCACAGTTTATAAGTTAAAGTTCAAAACGCAAGTTTAATAGGTTCATAAGGATTTAAATAATAAGTACGGAACATAACAGTCCGTACACCACAACGACTCCTTCCTCGTGCAAGCTCCAAGCGTTTAGTGACCTGTAAGGCATGTAACAACGAGTCAACAACAAAGTTGAGTGAGTTCACGTTTGGTTGTTTAGCTTTTAAGTTGTTTCTGAAAAACGTGTTTTGATTTTCGTTGGCTTATTTGCCATGGAGGTTACCCCGTAGTTGAAAGTATGTTTAACCAGTTCCATTTTCATTACCCAAACCATAACCATAATCAGTGGGGGCTTTCCCCGTGTGAACTACTAGACGGTATGATATCGACTACTACGAACAATAGTTGTTCCCTACATCAGTGTCTATCATTACTGACAGTTTGCCATAGTCCATTAGTACACGCCCGTCCGAACGGCACGGTGTGAGGTTTGTTAAACCTAATAGCGCTATTAACTAATGACCCGCTCGCCATTGGCCTCAGTGATTAAGTCGATATGAAGAGGGACTTATTGATAGAGTTTTGTCTAGCTAGTTTTAAGGTTGTTGTCCTGCACCAGGAGGACGAACGTACGTATTCTGCACCAGGAGAATTTGTAGGATTAATAATGGCATCCACTCTTATGGAGGATGGCCGTACATATCTTACCCAAGGAGGATATGTAGAATTAGTTTTAATTCTTTAACCCATTCCCAAACCACCGGGAATCCCATGCCTTAGAAAGTGTGTGAACTCACCTCGGTTTGCTCGGTTAGATTCTCAAATATAGCTAACGGTCAAGGTCGGTCAATCACGTCCTAATATGATTACCAGTTGGTCATTTAGTGACTTTCAAATAGAGCACAAAGTTCCTACACGTATCTATCACATAACATGCATCACTTTAACGGTTTATGCCCATCCAAGTTTCCCATCCATTCCCCACTCATAATCAAACATACGATAATGCACATAACACATATAACATGTTAGATCATTCACAGATAGCATACTCGACATTTAGACACGCAAGTCACAACTTATGTCATTTCAGCATTAATATTCAAAACCGGCTGTTTTCGGACATTTTAATAAAATAGTTAAATTATTCTAAAAATTCCCAAATTTTTACAGAATGTCTTAAACATTCCAAATTTTATTTTGTAAAGATATCGGGGTTCAGTTCATTACCAATATTTTATAAAAATTTATTTTCCGGACTGATCTCAAATTTATCTATTCCTGACCATAGTCCACGGAACAATTTATTAAAAATTCATCGTAAGTCCAATTTACAAAATTTCAGTGGGGTAATTACAAATACTTCAGTTGTCATCTTCAGTACAATTTTCATGACCTAACTCTACACAGAACTCACATTATGACAGAAAACAAAACACATATTTTCAGCAGAAAAATGCAGCTCTAGCTGCAGTTACGAAATGACGCTTTAAAAATAGTAAAGGAAGTCCAAAAATTACGATTCCGGTGCCATTAGAACCGTATTTCATAATAACACGTTTTAGACTCAAAATATCAGTTTTCCGTAGAGTTTATGACCTGTTTACAGCCAACTGAAGTTGGCTGTAAAACCGGGACAGATTCTGTTTTCACTCTTTAACTTACTAACTTGTGTTCGATTGATTCCGTTAATCATGTTTAGTGACCACAACAACATCAAACATTAATATTAATTAGTAAAACATCAGATAATCAACCAATAATCATAACCACACAAGATCTACATGATTTACACACATAACTTCTCTTTATCCATCTTATTCATCTTATGTTCAAGAGTTTATGTTATGCTATTTAGTGTTCTTCATATTTCATCATACAAACATCTATTAACCACTAAAATCAAGAACAAGATAGTGATTTAGAACACTTACTACTAGCACAAGGCTAGGGGAGAAACAAGGCGTAAAAGTGGTGGTTAAAAGAAAACGAGAGCGGTCCTTCCACTTCCGAGAGCACCGAGCTTCATTGTTCACCTTCCTACACCTTGTTGTGAGCTTGGAATACTTGGATGAAGATCGAAAATGGATGGTGGTGTATAGGAGGTTTCGGCCGAAGCTATGGAGAGGGAAAGGGGTGAGTTGTTGAGTGGTGAGAGGTGATGAAGATGGTGCTTACTTATAACTCAAATCTCTTGGCCCATTGGTTATTATGTCCCCCTTAGTACTAACAAGATCCCTCAAGTTCCAAGGAAAAATCTTATGGAAGAGTACTAGAGATTTTTATGGGAGATTACAAAATCTTGAGGTGGCCTATGCTCATGACCAAAAATTACAATGGGGGGGGGGGGGTTAAGTGTAAGTTTGGGGATAAGTAGGTGATTTAGTGGGGTGTTAAGAGCAAGTCTTGTGTTGTATGTATAACTTGCATTGTGTAGTGTATTAAGATGTTCGGGATCCATAACTAGCTCAGAAAAGTCCGGTTGTTTGGTTTGACACTGTTCCGTTAAAGTGCTTAATTAATTCGTAAAGCGTCCTATATATATATTTTTGTAATGTTTTTAATTTTCAACCCTCAGGAAAATATAACGGACTATTAGTGATCTTTCTGTACACTATTAGTATATTAACAAGTACATGTAAGTATAACACAGATATCAGAAGCAGTTAAATGATTCAGCACAGTTATCAAGCACTTTAATTTTCATTAATAAATTGTACGGAATACATGGAATTTTGAGGGTTGTCACATTCTCCCCCTGTTAAGAGAATTTCGTCCCGAAATTTAGCGCGTGGTTACTGAGGAAGCTAGTTAAGTTGCGTTGTTTTCCTGGTTTTCCTGGGGTGTCACATCATCCCCCCGTTGATTTGAAATTTCGTCCCGAAATTCTGCAGTAGCTTCAGCCTAAGTAGTGGTTGCGTTTTTCTTAAATAGTTGGGGATACTTGAGTTTCATTTGGTCTTCTCGTTCCCAGGTATATTCTGGGCCACGACGAGCATTCCAACGAACTCGGACCAGAGGTATCCTGGTATGCTTGAGGATCTTAACGTCTCGATCCGTAATCTCTACTGGTTCCTCGACGAATCGCAGCTGGTCGTCGATTGTGAGTTCCTTAAGAGGAACTATGAGGGTCTCATCTGAAAGACACTTCTTCAGATTCGACACATGGAAAACGTTGTGAACTCCGCTGAGTTCTTCAGGTAGGTTCAACCTGTAGGCGACTTTGCCAATTTTCTCGGTGACTTCGAATGGTCCGACATAACGCGGATTGAGTTTTCCTCGTTTGCCAAAGCGAACTACACCTTTCCAAGGCGAGACTTTGTGTAGCACTCGATCCCCAACTGGAGCTCGAGTGGTTTTCTTCCCTTATCAGCATAGCTTTTCTGACGGTCACGAGCTGCCGCCATTCGCTGTCGTATCCGAGCAATTCTCTCGGTGGTATCTACCATAAGTTCTGGGCCAGTGATTTGACTGTCACCAACTTCTGCCCAACAGAGAGGTGATCGGCATTTGCGTCCGTACAATGCCTCGAATGGAACGGCCTGAATGCTGGTGTGGTAGCTGTTGTTATACGAAAACTCCACTAGCGGGCGGTGATTTTCCCAGCCATTACCAAAATCGATTACACATGCCCTAAGCATGTCTTCAAGGGTTTGGATGGTGCGTTCAGATTGCCCATCCGTCTGTGGGTGATAAGCGGTGCTCATATCTAAACGTGAGCCAAAATACTTGTGCATTGCTTGCCACAGTTCTGAAGTAAAACGTGCGTCACGTTTAGAAATGATAGAGGTTGGCACTCCGTGCCTTGACACTACTTCCTTTAGATAAATGTCTGCAAGAGTAGAAAACTTATCCGTTTCTTTGATGGCCAGAAAATGTGCAGACTTGGTCAGTCGATCTACGATCACCCAAATGGTATCGTTTCCGCGTTGAGATCTGGGCAGGCCGGTAACGAAATCCATGGAAATTTGCTCCCATTTCCATTTCAGGATCTCCGGTTGTTGAAGTAGGCCTGATGGTTTCTGATATTCAGTCTTGACTCTCGCACAAGTCAAGCACTTACTGACGTAGGTTGCTATGTGGGCTTTCATACCAGGCCACCAATATGTAGTCTTGAGGTCGTGGTACATCTTGTCCGAACCAGGGTGTACCGAATAACGAGACTTATGTGCTTCATCCATCACAAGCTCACGTAAGTTGCCAAAAAGTGGGACCCAGATGCGTCCGTTTACATAGTAGGCACCGTCTTCCTTTTGTTCTAGCCGCTGCCTCGATCCTCGTAGGGACTCAGCCCTGATGTTCTCTGCTTTCAATGCTTCAACCTGAGCATCGCGAATCTGAGCGGGAAGGTTAGATTGGATGGTAAGCTGTAAAGCACGTACACGCTTAGGTATAGTAACCTTTCGACTGAGGGCGTCGGCCACAACATTGGCCTTGCCCGGATGATACTTGATAGCGCATTCATAATCGTTCAAAAGCTCAACCCATCGGCGTTGACGCATGTTTAACTCCTTTTGCTTGAAGATATGCTCGAGACTCCTGTGATCGGTGTAAATGGTGCACTTGGTACCGTACAGGTAATGTCTCCATATCTTAAGCGCGAAAACAACTACTCCCAGCTCCAGGTCGTGAGTAGTGTAATTTCTTTCGTGAACCTTAAGTACCGACAAGCTGACTCGTACAAACCCAGTAGGGTTTGTATCGGGCCTACTGGAACTCTCGATCGAAATTGCTAAAAGCTACAACTTTGTGCGAACACCGCTTACTACAGTTTCACACGAAGAAGCCTTTCCTAAGGCTGGAATACTACTTAGCTTTTCCTAAGGATGACACAATACACATGTTTTCGAAAATACTCGCATAACGAAATCGAGTGATCCAGTCAAGATCAGGTGTGAAAACCGAGGACTCTCGATGGGATCACTCACTCAGCGCATTTTTCTAGCACGAGAACTTCTCATCGAGTTAGGAGTGACATCCACACCTCGACGAAAGTCTCCATTTCGAAATCTAGTGGAACTCACAAAATTATTCGAAGAGCATAACCACAATTAGGAACAAAGTTTTTAAGTCAGGGGTGAAACCCGTACCTTAATAAGCCGTTCCACTCTCTATAAACTGGTTTAAAAAAGCTCTCACCAAGGACTCGACTAACACGATAACTCGAGCCACGCAATGACTAGGAAGACGAATGCCATGAGCTGCATCCTAGTGGAAGCATGAAGTTTTCTAGGAGAACGCGCGTGCACGAACTTGTCGAATACAGTTGGGTTACCTTGGGTAGTCGACGCCTAAACACCCAAGGCACTCTATCATTCGACCCGCCGATTTTACAAATGATTGGAACTTATTTATGTTTTGAAACTTTACGCCTTATCGATTCCTCGAATTAACGATTTTCACTCCCTGCTTTATAAACGCACAACTCGCACAACTATCGCAATCTAAAACGCAACCCGAATGTTCACAACAAAACTAATGCATAATCTATCACATTCGCTCTCGCTTTTTCACTTCAACGCGTCCTCGCATATTCTAAATCGACCTGTATGTGTATGAGTACAAATTACAATTATATAAATACCTGTATATACGTATAAACAACAAGTCATCGTGTGAGAACTTAGGAACTTCGTGCCTCCTCTGTGGCTACTATGTGATTCGTATTACTACTATGCTATCGCATCTAGTTTTGAACGCGCTCAATCGCATCGCAAAACTCAAAAATCATTATGATCGAATCTCACTCCAAGTCTCTTTCTGTCTAGATGCCTTCCGACAACTCTACTTCGAGAATGTTAGCAAAGAGACGAGCCAAACGAAGGGGCGAAAAGAGGATTGCTTCGCTTGTGACCAGGGAAGTGGTCAAAGTCATTCCTCAGATTGTCACACGAGTGCACTCTCGTATTAACTCTCGAACTTCGGAAGACGTTAAGACAGAAGAGCCGCAATCTGCATTTCTCTACAAACACTTCAAAGCCTGTGATCCGATGGTATTCACGGGTGAAGGAGGTGTTTCTCAACTACTCCAGTGGTTCAACTCTATCGAAGTTACCCTTCGTCAAAGTTGGTGTCCCGATAGTTTCCGTACTACTTGCGCTACTGGTGTATTCCAATCGCGAGCACTCGACTGGTGGACCGCCGAACGTAACCAACGTGGGATCTCCGCAGCCTACGCTCTCTCTTGGGATGAGCTGAAAGAGCTTATGAAGAAAGAGTACTGCCCTCCCCACGAAATCCAGAAGCTAGAAAATGAATTTTGGGAGATCAAGCAAAACAAAGGTGACAACGGTGGCTACACCGCAAGGTTCAAACAGCCTAGCATAATCTGCCCAAGTCAAGTCAACACTTCAGAAAAAGCCATTTCGAAGTACGTTCGCGGCTTGCCGGAGTGTGTGGGTGATTTTGTCGAAGCTGCAAGACCTGCTACCCTTGAAGATACCTACCGCTTAGCCACAGAAATCAACAACAAATGACTCATGGAGGGGTTTTTTGTCACACCCCAACCGATGGCGGAATCATCGGGGCATGGCACTGAGCGAAACAGATTGTCCAGAAGTTTCCATAACAATTATCATTACCATTCAATTTATAATAACATGTCCCATACCATGTCTCAAACAGTAACAAATTATTACAGATAAAGTCTAGGCAAATCATTCTGTTCTGACAACTCAGATTTATAAATAGCTAAACTGTTTATTGGTTTCTAGGACTCCTTCCCTAGCCTCAATTTCATCACCAGCAAGCTAAGCATAGAAACAACCTAAGCACCTGTCACATACGTTAAAATAAAGTCAATACATATAATGTAAAGGTGAGCATACAAGTTTGATAATAGCATATAGAGTTCGAATTCGTTTACGCATAACCAGCACGTACACATAGTGAAATGAAGCACGTTAGTTATCGACATAGATCCATCGATACCAATGACTGCGGGTTGACTGCCCGAGGCAGTTCGCAATACATGATTACCACCGTAATCCATGCAAGTAAGAGATCCTTAACAACCCCTGTGTGAACGGGTGCTGAGTCCAAACTATAGTACTATCGTTGCTAAGGCAGGTAGACAACATTCCATGTGTAAACATAACAAACAAGCATTCATAAGCCACGTATAACATGCATTAACGGTCAGCGTTCAAATAGTTTGAGTCGTGTGATAGTTGTAGTTTGAATATTCGTAACGTATGTAACACCCAAAAGTGCTTAAAGTAAAAAGGGATCGAGTATACTCACAGCGATTAATGGATTGAAGGGAGCGCTTAGCGAGTACGGTTAGCCTGAATAGATTTGGTAGCATAATGATAAGCGAAACGTAAAACGGAAAACAAGTGATGGAGAGTCGGATAGCTGGTCGATCGGACGGTATTCCGGTCGGACGGCTGTTCGAGTGGATTGTTTCTTCCTTTGAATAGGATGTGTTTGTGTATGATGGTTTGACTTATGAAGTTTTCGTTGTAGCATTTGAAAACATTGAAGTACCTTTACCTTTCAAGTCGGTCGATCGGACGGCTGTTCGATCGGCCGGCAACCCGATCGGTTAGGCATTCAAATGAATGGCAATGTTCAGTCTTTGGGTCGGACAGGTGTTCGATCGGACAGGTCAACGAGTCAAAGACTTTAATGAAGTATGGTGCAGTGGTTCGGATGGTTGATCGATCGAATAGCACCACCGCTGTTCGATCGAACAATAGGGTGTCACCTGATCGGACGGCTGTTCGATCGGGTGGCACTTCTAGTGCATTGAACATGTTTTAAAAAAATCGATTAAGTATTGAAGCATAGTATCTCATGATCCGAAGAGTAATCCGATCGGACAGGTGTTTGATCGAACAACAGTTCGTTCAATACTAGTCTCCAAAATAACTTGGTTGTGTGGGACCATGTGCTAGCCGATCGGCTGGCCAGTCGATCGGCTGACTATCCGATCGGCTGGCTGTCCGTTCAGACAGCAGTCCGATCGGTCAGCATTCTGACCTGATCAGCCCTCTCGTCTAACACTTGGTTGTTCTGTTTGTTTGTCGTTTTATCGAGGTATTTTGACAGCGAGTAAAACCATAGATGCCTCGTCCTTACTTGGTTTCCCGGGTCGGACAGGAATCACCCAAATCCGGTCGGTGGTCTGTTCGGAACGAAGTTTAACATTTAACTCGAAGTCGGTTAACCTCGTGGATAGCATCCGGATCTTGAGTCATACAACCACCGAAGTGATTTGTAAACCGGCTCAGGCCTCGTTTCTATCAGTTTGAAGTTATTTGAGTGATAAAGAGTTGAAGGAAAGTCGGAAAATCCATCCTTCAATCCTTGTTACCGTGTATATGTTTAGATCTATGAAAGATCCGTGTTTATTTATGTGGAAATCGGCTAGATCCAAGTCTTTCTTGGTGGATTGAGGCCAAAACATGAAGTTCTTCAAGAACCCATGATGACATCATCCTAGAACACTTGAATCTTGATGATTTCACTATTAAAAGTTAAGATTTGAAAGATAGAAAGGTGTAGGAGTGTGTATAGATCAAGAAAGTACAAGATTTCGGATGAAATCTTACCGGAATCGAGAGAAATCTGCGGAAAGGTGGGCTGAGCGTGCTGGTCGAACAGGGGTTTCCAAAAGTGGAAAGGATGACAATGACAGGGGTATTTATAGGATGACAAAAGGGGAAAGTGATGGCCGATCGGCTGGCAGCTCGATCGGACAGCCTGTCCGATCGGACAACAGTCCGTTCGGCTGGCTGTTCGATCGGCTGGGAGCCTGATCGATCGGTCACACTTTTCGAGTGTTTTGCGCGACGATTTTTGATATTTTGATTTCGATTTCGAGCGGTTCGATTCGGTAAGGCTTCCTAGTCAAATTACTTTCCGTCCCAACTACTTCGTATCTCGCATAATCTATTTTCCACTATCTATCATAGTTCGATCGTGATTCGAGTTCGAGTTCATTTGCATTCGAGTTTGATTGAGTTCGCTTGATTACACAACACAACATAAATAAACATGCACAGGTAACACGTAAGGCACACACACACGTATAATAACAAGTGAAAACACGTAGCTCGAGTTGCAATTTGATATTGATTCGATTAGCATAGCTTGACTGTTGATTAGTTAACTTTATCGCATTGTTACTTCCTATAGTTCACAGTCGTAGGTCGATTGAATGACGATTAACACACACCGATTATTATCATTAACAACACTTACTCCACATAATATAATTAAAAACAAGAAGTTTCTACGAGTCAAGTTGCGCGAAATCGGTTGTTGACTTCGACCTTGACTCTGACTTTGACTTGTGAAAACACGGGGTGTTACAGCCTCCCCTTGTTTAGGGAATTTCGTCCCGAAATTAAGCTGAAAGTTGTACAACGCCGTGAATCACGCTTGAGAACTTTCCGTTTGGGCCGATTTTGACTTTGAAACGATCGCTTATGACACGGAATCCGTGAACGTGCGTGACCAAACACACAAGAACGTACTATAATCGATAATTCTATAGATTGATATGAAATCGTACAAAGTATTAGAATCATGTTGTCTACTTTCTCTCTCTAGCTTCACTCTTTAAACAACTGCTGGTACTTAGCCTTCATGTCGCTTTCGAGTTCCCAAGTGAACTCTGCGCCTCGTTTGCCTTCCCATCGGACTTTCACAATAGGAATGCGTGAGCGCCTGAGCTGCTTGGTTTGGCGATCCATGATTTCGACAGGCTTTTCCACGAAGTGTAATGTTTCGTTCACTTGTAAGTCATTGAGAGGAACATGTAGGTCGTGGTCGGCTATGCACTTTCGGAGGTTCGACACGTGGAAAGTCGGGTGGACGTTACTAAGTTCCTCCGGTAGTTCGAGTCTGTAGGCGACTTTTCCGATCCTTTCCAGAATCTTAAAAGGTCCAACATATCGAGGCACGAGTTTTCCCTTTTTGCCGAATCGGACTACACCCTTCCAAGGTGATCACTTTAGGAGTACGTAGTCACCAACGCCAAATTCACGGGGCTTGTGCTTTTTATCGGCGTAACTTTTCTGTCGATCCCGAGCCTTCACTAGATTGTCTCGAATTTGGAAAATCTTGTCTGTCGTTTCTTGTAGTAGCTCCGGATCGGTTAGTTGTGAGTGACCGATCTCGTGCCACACAATAGGCGATCGACATCTTCTTCCGTATAATGCCTTGAATGGTGCCATTTGGATGCTAGAATGGTAGCTGTTATTATACGAGAATTCGACCAACGGCAGGTGTTTATCCCAATTACCACCGTAGTCCAGAACACACGAACGGAGCATGTCCTCAAGAGTACGGATCGTTCTTTCAGTCTGACCGTCGGTTTGTGGGTGGAAAGCGGTACTTAGATTAAGCGTTGTACCGAGTGCCGTTTGAAACGTCTCCCACAATCGCGAGGTGAACCGAGCGTCACGATCAGAGATGATGTCACGAGGCGTCCCATGATTACAAATGATCTCGTCGGTGTAGATTCGGGCTAATCGTTCTACCTTATAGTCTTCTCGTATCGGCAGAAAGTGAGCTGATTTAGTCAAACGGTTAACAACAACCCAAATGCTGTCGTGACCTGATGGCGTGTGTGGTAGCTTGGTTATGAAGTCCATGGCTATACTTTCCCACTTCCACATGGGAATTGGTGGTTGTTCAAGTAAGCCAGAGGGTCTTTGGTGTTCGGCCTTGATCCTAGCACAGGTTAGGCATTTTCCGACGTAGAGAGCGATATCCCTCTTCATACTCGGCCACCAGTACCTATAACGAAGATCCTGGTACATTTTGTCGGCCCCTGGGTGAATAGAATACCGGATTTGTGGGCTTCGTCCATCAGGATTTGCCGCAAATTTGTTCGCTTGGGAATCCAAATTCGGTCTAAAAAGTGGAATATTCCGTTTGATTTGCTCACAAGCTGGGCTCCATCGTGGTAGATTCTTTCTTTCTTCAAAGTGCGTTCGTTAAAGCATGCATGTTGGGCGTCGCGGATGAGGGTTTCGAGATCTTGTTGGGCTTGAACGTTACGGGTGCTAAGCAGATAACTCTGTCTGCTAAGTGCGTCGGCACCAACGTTTGCCTTTCCTGGGTTATAACGAATCTCACAGTCATAATCGTTGAGAAGTTCTACCCATCGGCGTTGACGCATATTGAGTTCCTTCTGATTAAAGATGTGTTGCAGGCTCCTATGATCGGTGAAGATCATACACTTGGTACCATACAGGTAGTGTCGCCAAATCTTTAATGCAAAAACAACCGCGCCTAGCTCGAGATCATGGGTTGTATAGTTCTTCTCGTGGATTTTGAGTTGACGAGATGCGTAAGCTATGGCCTTGTCCTGTTGCATGAGAACACAGCCGAGACCAAGGTTGGAAGCATCACAATAGACAATGAAATCGTCGTTTCCGTCGGGCAATGTGAGGACAGGAGCATTGCAAAGCATGTGTTTGAGGGTTCGGAAGGCAGACTCTTGTTTGGTTCCCCGGACAAAAGGCTGGTCTTTATGCGTAAGAGAGGTAAGCAGCACAGCAATCTTCGAGAATCCTTCGATAAATCGTCGATAATAGCCCGCTAGTCCGAGAAAGGAACGGACTTCAGACGGGTTCTTAGGCGTAACCCATCCCTTGACACCTTCAATCTTCGCAGGATCGACGTGAATGCCTTGACTATTAACAATGTGACCCAGAAATTGAACTTCCTCTAACCAGAATTCGCACTTGGAGAACTTGGCATAGAGTTGGTTCCCCTGGAGTAGCTCGAGAATCAAACGTAGATGTTGCGCGTGTTCGGCTTTCGATTTGGAATAGATCAAGACATCTTCGATGAATACGATGATGAAACGGTCGAGATATGGTTTACACACGCGATTCATCAGATCCATGAAAACCGCTGGTGCATTGGTTAAACCAAAAGGCATAACCACAAATTCGTAATGACCGTATCGGGTGTGGAATGCGGTTTTGGGTATATCCTCCTCTTGTATACGCAGTTGATGATAGCCTGAACGTAGATCGATCTTCGAGAAACACGTAGCGCCTTGTAGTTTATCAAACAAATCGTCGATGCGAGGTAGGGGATAACGGTTCTTGATAGTTAACTTATTGAGTTCCTGATAGTCGATGCACATCCGGAATGACCCATCCTTCTTTTTGACGAAAAGGACTGGTGCGCCCCAAGGAGATGTGCTCGGGCGAATGAAGCCTTTATCAAGTAATTCCTGGAGTTGAGTTGAGAGTTCGCGCATCTCCGACGGTATGAGTCGGTAGGGAGCTTTGGCTATAAGGTTGGCTCCAGGAATGAGGTCGACACGAAAGTCGATATCACGACTTGGCGGTAGTCTGGGAAGATCCTCTGGAAAAACATTAGGAAATTCTCGAACCACAGGGACGTCATTCACTTCCTTCTTTCCTTTCTTTTCCTTCTCCGCTACCACAATGTTAGCCAAGAAAGCTCTGTATTCCTTGCGGAGATACTTGCTAGCTTGGATACATGACATAAGCTTGAGACTCTTCGCAGCAGTATCACCGTATACACATAATAAGTCGCCATTTGCGAGTGAAAAACTAATCATCTTATCGTAACACACAACTTCAGCATGGTTCTCTCGAAGAAAGTCCATGCCTACTATGACGTCAAAGCTTCTGAGTTGCATCGAAATAAGGTCGATTAGGAAGATGTGATTGTTGAGTTCGAGAGTACAATCACGGAGAACAGAATTTACGGCGACGGTTCTTCCAGTAGCGACTTCAACATCGAACGTCGAGGAGAGCTTTGAACGTTTACGACTAAGGAGTTTCTCGAATTCGAACAACACAAAGCAATTATCGGCTCCAGTATCAAATAAACACGATGCATATATACCATTCACAAGGAACGTACCATTGACCACGTTGTTGTTGGCCTGGGCTTGACGCACGTTGAGGTTGAAAGTTTTGGCGCGTGCGGCCTGTTGGTGCTGCTGCTGTTGTTGTTGCTGCTGTTGCTGAGGCTCTTGCTTCACGACCCTGTTTGGGCACATGTTGGCGAAATCGTTCTGGTCGCCACATGAGAAGCAGGCTCTGGCTTTGACTGCGGGTGCCGGAGGAGCTTGTTGACCCTGTGGGGCAGTGAGTAGAGCTTGATTGGCAGGAGCTTGACGAATACGGCAGTTGGCAGTAAAATGGCCGTATACATTGCAGTGAGTACAAAAGCGGCATTGAATTGCAGTCGGGTGATGGTAGGTGCAAGTAGGGCAGAGCGGGTGTGGCCCAGTGTATGCACGCTTTGCAGGCGGTGCATTTGCCACAGGCGCCGCTACTTGACGCTGTTGGGCTGGTACAGATTGAACTGGTACAGCAGTGATCGCACAGTTCTTATTGCTGGAGCTGTTCTTTCTCTTGTTCTTCCTCTTGTTGCTTGATGAGGTGGGTTCAACAGTTGGTGCGGTGGCGGTAGCTTGATGCAGATGCTTTGAAGCCTTATCTCAGACACCAGCCTTAACCCGTTTGTCGTTGATTTCAGCGGCCAGTAGATAAGTTTCTTCGATCGTCGTAGTCTTAGCCGCTTGCACGAAATCAGCAACGCAGTCGGGCAGGGCCCGGATGTACTTCTTGATTGTCATGTCGGGAGTCTTGACTTGATCGGGACAGATAATGCTGAGCTGTTAGAAACGAGCAGTGAGACCAGCATTGTCGCCATCCTTTTGTTGTATGTGCCAAAATTCATCCTCTAGCTTTTGACGTTCGTGAGGAGGGCAGAATTCCTCTAGCATAACTTCCTTGAGCTTGTCCCACGACAGACCGTAGGCTACATCATTCCCTCGCTTGTTCCTCTCGGCCGTCCACCAGTCTAATGCACGAGACTGGAAAACGCCGGTAGCATTCAGAGTTCGAAGATCATCAGGGCAACCACTTTGTCGCAGAGTAACCTCGATGGAATCAAACCAGTGAAATAGTACAGTGGGACCTCCTTCGCCAGTGAATTCTTTTGGCCCACATGACTTGAATTGCTTGAAGCTGAAAGGCCTTGCGGCAGCTTTAGGAGCATCGGTTCTTGATTCTTCAGATGATTTGCTGGCATTCTCATAAACATCACTCACGGCCTTTGCCACACTTTTAGCGATAATGGAAGCAAGGCGTTTGTCTCTCTTTTCTTGACGAGATAGCATGTGACGGGATCCAGACGACATTGTCTGCAATAGACATCGCCACAGAACTCAACACATTGTATTCGAATCTCACCTCACACGTTTACTACTTACTAAAACTCAGTAACACGTACATTTACGCAAATATACAACACATAAAGCACAAATCATGTAAGCACATAGAGCACATAATCACATAATACCTAAGCACGTAGAGCAAAGAAACAGGAAAGCACATACGCATTTAATCACTAGAGGCGGTCAGAAAACAGAGACCTATCATTCCAAGCCTGCGTTTTAGTATATCGAGTATCGTAGTTTAAGCATTCACTGTAGCATGAAGTTGTCTGTGATTCAACGATTTGTTAGCGATTTGAGATAGAAAAGCAGTGCGAGTCGTGCGTGTTGATCGAATGAAAGCGAAATTGAACAAATACTCAAATTTTACACAGATAAAACTTATAAAATCGACGCATTATCAGAGCCAGCAGTTGCGGCTCAGAATTAATATCACATAAAATTCGAGAGGTAGATCGTCTGCGGCTAGTAGACTTTGACTAACCAAGTAATTAAACTATTCACAAGGACCCGTTGTACACGTTTGACTTCCGGGAATATGCCCTTGCCTCGATTCTTGGGCGTTGACATACATCCTGTTGGTCCTATCGTGACTTCAGGTCGTTGGAGTCCGTCGAACTTTGGTGAGAGTTTTGTAAGATGCGCGGAACAAGTCGTCAAGGTTAGGGTTTCACCCCTGGCTTAACAACTTCGTCCCTATTTTGGTAAAATAGAGGAGATTATTCATCAAAATATGGATTTCACTCCTGATTCGGTATAATTCTCCTCGTTTGTATTTAAAAATACGGGTTGAATAAACAACTTTAGTCGAGAGTTTGCGGTTTTCACACCTATTCTCGGCTTTGTTGCCCATTCATAGTTGAAAATTCGATTGTGGAGATAGTGTAGAATAAGCGAGAATAGCGAGTGATAGGGAGCTCATGCCTATTCCCCTACGGATACGCACAAGTCGGTCTGTTGGTTCTTAACTATAGTCTAGGTTTCTAAGACTTCGACTCGGACTAGGTCGAGTCTTGCCTAATTCCCTATAGTTATGGCTCTGATACCAATCTGTCACACCCCAACCGATGGCAGAATCATCGGGGCATGGCACTGAGCGAAACAGATTGTCCAGAAGTTTCCATAACAATTATCATTACCATTCAATTTATAATAACATGTCCCATACCATGTCTCAAATAGTAACAAATTATTACAGATAAAGTCTAGGCAAATCATTCTGTTCCGACAACTCAGATTTATAAATAGCTAAATTGTTTATTGGTTTCTAGGACTCCTTCCCTAGCCTCAATTTCATCACCAGCAAGCTAAGCATAGAAACAACCTAAGCACCTGTCACATACGTTAAAATAAAGTCAATACATATAATGTAAAGGTGAGCATACAAGTTTGATAATAGCATATAGAGTTCGAATTCGTTTACGCATAACCAGCACGTACACATAGTGAAATGAAGCACGTTAGTTATCGACATAGATCCGTCGATACCAATGACTGCGGGTTGACTGCCCGAGGCAGTTCGCAATACATGATTACCACCGTAATCCATGCAAGTAAGAGATCCTTAACAACCCCCGTGTGAACGGGTGCTGAGTCCAAACTATAGTACTATCGTTGCTAAGGCAGGTAGACAGCATTCCATGTGTAAACATAACAAACAAGCATTCATAAGCCACGTATAACATGCATTAACGGTCAGCGTTCAAATACTTTGAGTAGTGTGATAGTTGTAGTTTGAATATTCGTAACATATGTAACTGTAACAACTCTCATTAAAAGTCATATTTATTTTATTATTTTATCCAAATAGGAAACCCTAATTGAGACACCCAAGTAATTCTGCACAAACACTAAAATTTTCAGAATCATCAGAATCAGGATCAGGGCCCCTAAAACTCAGGGGGGGGGGGTATTTTCAACTCGACGATTATCCATATATCTTGCTGTCTAAATTTAATTTCGAGAAACCGTCGACTCAGCTAGGCTAGAAACACGCATGGCAAGCCTATAACCCTTTCGTGTCCCTTACGGACCGTAAGGGATAAGGCTTACGGTCCGTAAGCTTGTCAAAATTCGTGTATAAATAGCAGAGTCTGGGACTTGATTTCTGGCGTTCGTTTGACAATTAAATTCAAATTATACTCCGAGTTATAATAGAAACAGTCTCAAAATCACTAATTAGTATAGTGGGGTGCTGCTACGATACAGGGTATTAACTCGATCGCTGCTACGATTCAATGTCCGATCGATTGAAACTATCCGATGGATGTTTTAGTACTATCCTTTGTCATTTGTCGTGATTCCGATAGGATGTTTGAGTACCATCCGAACTCGGGGAATACTCTGTCATTCGTTGTGAATCCGATGGATGTTTAAGTGATTGCACTTTGTCATTCGTTGTGAGGGTTTTAATCTCGTGAGTTATCGTAATTACTGTATTAAGTTACTTACCTAGTTCGTGTGCACTAGGTTACAAGGCTAAGCTCTGCCAGTATAAATCTGCAATATATCAAGGCTTATCTGTAGACTAAACTTTGGCCGTATGAATCTGCATGCTTATAAAGTGAGTCATTCTCTTTTTATCAAATTACTTTAAAAAGCATGTTTATTTTCAAAGGTTATAATTACAGTGATTAAGTTTATGTAATCAGCAAGTTACAGCCGGTATGTGGGGTTTTGTATAAATTACTTGATAACCGTCACTATTGGACAACGAGTTAGCCAATGAGTGATATGACCATAGTCACAGACTCCATTGGACAATGAGGTTACCGATGGATGTTCGAGTGACAAATACTGTTGGTAGTTGGTTTGATATCAGAAACATTGTAATCTCTCTTAATACTGTGAATTATAACAAACGTGACGTTTTAGCAAAATGAATGAACTCACTCAGTATTTCCCGCTGACAAAACTTTTTTAACACGTGTTTCAGGTAATTACAGTAGATTGGATTAAGAGATGGATACGACACTAAAAGGCTTCAAGAAGTGGCTTATTTTATTAATTAAATCAAATTAAGAAATATTGTTTTATGTAATCAAATTTATCCTTATTAAAGCTACCTTTGTAAAGCATGGGTTTATCCCATCTATTTAATAAATAAAATCCGGTGTTTTCTAAAACTCTGATATTTTTCCTAACTCACGGTCCTGATGAAATTTCCGCTGCGATATTTTTTCAAAATAATCACCGGTACCACTGGGCTGCTCGCGGCTCTCGATTCCGTCCAGGGTGGGTCAGGGGTCGTGACAGAATGTGGTATCAGAGCCACTGGTTTAAGCCAATAAGTGTTGTGATAATAATACCTAAGTTTATATAAAAGAGTTAGGAGATTGCTATTAACTGGTAGCACACATGATAGCATTTAGACTTGAACTTAAGAAAAGATGCCTTAGTATAAGATTCGAGATAATCTAAGTACATGTGTAAATAAAGTATGATGAATTTTGGTATACCGTAAGAATGACGATTAGAACATTGCAGGCAATAGCACTTAATTGCTATTAATTCTTGCTTATTTATATTATTTGGTCTAGAATAAGATGTTACGGGAATACAAATTTCCCTAATTCTGGATAAAAGCCTAATAAAAGAGGCATTTTTAAAAATACTATTTATAGGAAATAGAAATTTTTTCTGACAAGACTGGGTATGGTGAAGCAGACTCTCCAGCTTGTTGGATATACTGAGATTACCTCTCCGGCGCGAACCGGATAAGACGGGGTATATATGACAAACAAGTGACAAGATTTCCCTAAATAGTATCATGACCAGATATCTGACTTATTTTTGGAAATATGAATCTGTTAAATACATTGACTTTATAAAGGATATGTATATTACAGCATGTGAAATATATGATTATATAGATATGAATATCTATAAGGAATTCCAAAAGTCAATTAGGAATAAAGCACAAGCATATGTGTCTAGATTTCTTTATTAGGAATTTCTTTTCCGATATCAAACATTATTTCATTTGATCATCTGTCTCATAACTCATGCGACAAAATAAACAATGGAAACTCTTTAAGTTGAGACACTATCAAAAGTATAAGAATTTCCAATACGTTACCATAAATTATTAACGCAAGTAAGAAGAATGAAAAGTTGTGCTAATACACAAGAAAACACATGAAAAAATAATTATAAATCAACAGACGTTAAAATATATCACACATGATTTTCAAGGCAAGACCTTTGGCAAATATAATTGAGCACGACAACAACAATGCTAATCCCGGCAGTGGGAAAACTACTGATCAAAAAACAGCCACGAAATCCTACAAACAATATGAATCTCGCCAAGGAAGTACTTCGGTGTGCATTGCGGGTGACAGTTTGTATCGGATTTGGAGTAACCCCTCTACAGCACGCTGGACTACGTCATTTATCTTACGATGTCTAGAAGTCGTGCCAAAGCTACATGAACTGCATCGGTAAAATTCATAAAATTCTTTTTCTGACCCTGCGAATAGACTTTTGCATTGCTATTTCCCCTAATGGTCATCATACCATAAGGATTTCTTTCATAGTAGCAATTATTGATCTGTTTTATTTCTTGGTAAATCCTCACGTTAAAAATGCATTGTTTGTTGCGCATGTGGTTCGTTTGATTTATGAAGACCACTGGAGGGCTTCATTCTAATTTGTTGTTTATCGAAACTTAAATATCATTCCGCTATACTTGATTTTGGCACTATGAACCGTATTATTGCTAAACGATGACTCTTTGATATCGAAGCAATGAATTCTTGAAAAAATCGATTTTTATTTTAAGTAGCATACATGGTTTTTGTTGTGACGATGTTCGAACTTTCTTATTAATACAAAAACTCATTGTGTTTAAACAAAGTTCAACTGTTTGAACTTGCTCGCATTATATATTCATTTCAAGGTTCCCTATGATGGATTGAAGCTATCATATTCAAAATAATCCCAACAAGCACTTCATTTGTTTTGAACCATAATCGGCTTGTTTGGTCTTCGACTTCATTGAATCGTTTCTTTGATCACGATCATCTTGTGGTGACATTTTCACAAATTTAAAAATTTGTGCTAATCTTGTTTGCACACATCAAATACAGATTTAATTATTCATATACATTGAATCCGCTTCGTTGGTTTATTCTATAACAGCAATCTTAACACAATTATGTGCTAAGATAATTATACACAAATTCATATCGTATTTCAGTGTATCTCTTAAAGGTTCTTACAGCATCAATCGGGCCTTTCATGATAATTATTGCTTTATCATCTTCAATCGAAAAACATTATTCAAATGTTTCAATTTCAATCCAAAATCCTACTAGATTGTTTAAAACAACCATTCGGATTTACTTCGTTGAACTTTCATTTAATTTCAAGCATGATGAACTCATTCGGTCACCGCTATTATTATTTCGATTACTACGACACCTTGTGGTGGCATTTTCTTTAATTTGAAACTTGAGCTAATCTCATTTTCACATCTGATGTATAGATTTTAATTTCTGTTGGCTGATTATCTTAAACAATCTTAATACAATTATGTGTTAAGATAAGAGTACACAAATTCGTATTATATTCCGTGTACCTCAAAAGATTCTTTCATCATTAATCGAAAAGTTTATGATATACATTTGGTCTTTCATCATCAGTTGAAAATCCTATAATATTTATTTGAAATTTATTTCATTAAAACTTTCAATTGATTACGAAAACGGTGAATTTGTTTGGTCACCGTAATTATTGAGCTATTTCAATCATTTCAACACCTTGTGGCGTCAATATAAACTTGTAGCTTGGGCTAATCATAATCATACAAATCATTCAAAACCTCGTATGTTTTTTTTGTTTGACTCATCATTGAAAATAGTCTTAATGCAATTATGTATTAAGACAATGATACACTAAACTCTGTTGTATTTCGGTGTATCCTTGCAATATCAACGCATTAATTTTCTCGTATCATAATTCGATAGTTGACAAATTATTTTGCTTCTATTTCATTTCGAACTTGTTGATTCTAAGTTTCCCTCAATTGCCAATCAAAGTAAGCTTTCTTTTGACAAAGAATTTTATTGATTCTAAAAATCCTTCACATTCATTTTAAATATCTATTGATCATATATCTTTTGGTTTGAACCTAGTCACTTTGGAAATTATATCATTTCATTTCATTCGTTTGTCATCGATTTCTTGAACTAATTCAGTTGAACCATTGAATCCTATTTATTGTACAACTCGTATTCACAAAATTTGATATTTTAATTTTGTGTCATCTACCTTAATATTATTTTTATTGATTAAAATATGACATAAATCTAAAAGAAATATCGTAACCCAAATCTCGAGGACGAGATTTTTATTAAGGTGGGGAGAATGTAACAACTCTCATTAAAAGTCATATTTATTTTATTATTTTATCCAAATAGGAAACCCTAATTGAGACACCCAAGTAATTCTGCACAAACACTAAAATTTTCAGAATCATCAGAATCAGGATCAGGGCCCCTAAAACTCAGGGGGGGTATTTTCTTCTCGACGATTATCCATATATCTTGCTGTCTAAATTTAATTTCGAGAAACCATCGACTCAGCTAGGCTAGAAACACGCATGGCAAGCCTATAACCCTTTCGTGTCCCTTACGGACCGTAAGGGATAAGGCTTACGGTCCGTAAGCTTGTCAAAATTCGTGTATAAATAGCAGAGTCTGGGACTTGATTTATGGGACTTGACTATTATGTTACCAACCACGTCACGATACTCCCCCACCGGGCCCACCGGTGACACGTGGAAATCGGGATGTGACAGGTTGTATCAGAGCCAACACTGAGTGAATTAAACACTAGCCTTTTGTGTTTAATCTTAGTTACACAATTGCACAACTCTAAACTTTCGAGTCTAGACATATAACATAGGACAAATTCCACTTTGTTTGTGTTGTCCTTTATTTTGCATATATTTTGTTTTGTTATCTCATGCTATATTGACAGGATTTAAAAATGCCGCCAAGATTCTTCAGGAGAAGAGGAAGAGGCAAGGGGCCAATCAGTGCCCCCAATGATAATGAAGCTGGACCGTCAAATGCGCGAGCTCCGTCTACTACCGAGAGTGACGACCCTCGGCAGAACAGGAGGAACTTGTTTGAACCAGCCAGACGATCAGTATCCCACAGCTCTACACCTCCGGTCCAAAACCCTTATGGGCCACAACCGGAGTACGAGCCCAACAACCCTCAGCCCTCGTATATACCATTGCAGCGATCTTTATCGCATCATTCTTTCGGGGACCCCACACCTGCTTTTCGGGGCCGGTTTAATCCGGTAGGCTACATACAAGAACCCGTGGGTTTTAACCCACTGGGGCTAGATGATCACTTCTCTGGAGATAACGCGGACGACATGGACGAGGATACGGACCCCGTCGAGCCTGCCAGTGGTACACCGAACCACCCGATAGAGATCTCTTATGGATCTTCGTTCCATGGATCACCCTATGTTGGTCCAGATAGCTTCCAAGCTATGTTCACCCAGCACGAATGGTACTATACACCTCCTCACCATTCGTCGCCTCAGCAGTAGCAGCCGCAACAACAACAGGATCCCTCTGTGGATTCCAGATTCGTGGCAGTCACGCCACCGCCTCCACCGCCGCCAGTGCAGCCGGCACCTCCGCAACCGCCGAGGCGAAGGAGAACCGGTGCGCGCATGCCGTCACGAGCTGGGGATTTCCATTTCAGTTCCCCACGTCAATCCAGTGGCAGCCACTATCCGCCACAACAGGAGGACCCACAAATGGGTGGACCCTCCAACCCAGCTGTATCACAGCCACCGCCAATGGGTTTTGACAAGCCAATTCTGGCATATACTGGTTCCATGGCATACAACCCGTTTGAACCGCCGACTCACCACAACTATGGTTACGCGGAGGCCGACCCGTACATGGTAGCGGCGAACTACCACACCCAAGGACCCTATGGAGATCCATGGGGAGTAGGGTACCCAACACATGGGTACCAGATACCTCCTAGGCCTATTATTCGGACGCAATCGCAGCCGCCTCGGTTTTCTCCCCCAGAAAGGGAGGAAATCCTGCAAAGGTTGGATGAAGTTGAGCGAGGCTTCCACCGTGACCGTAGGGAGAGACAGAGCTTCTTCCAAGGATTGGCAAGCTTGATCAAAGGGAAGAACAAGAAGGATCATTAACTCCTTCCACTTGTATCAGTTGAGCCCCTGCGTGGGCCTGTATTTCCTGTATTTGTTAAGCCCCTGCGTGGGTATGTATGTGTGTTTGTTTTGACCCCTACGTGGGTCTATCTTCCGTTAACCCCTACGAGGGTATGATGTTTGCTTAAAGTCCCTGCGTGGACTAATTTGTTTGTTTAAGGTCCCTGCGTGGACGATTATGTTTGTTTAAAGTCCCTGCGTGGACGAGCATGTTGATTGACCCTTGCGTGGGTAATTTGTTTGTTGAAAAGACCCGTTTAGGGCAGCATGTAATATTATAATAAATTAATGGAATGTTTGTTTTATAAATTTCATGTTTGCCATTATGTGCATATATAAATTATAAATGAAATAAATAAATTTAAATCATCCCTTTTGAAATAATCTGCCTATGTAATTATTAATTAAGAATCTTAAAGAGTGAAACCTAGCATTCGGGTCATTTTAAGACCAGGCCAAGACGGTAAGACCTGTTCAAAAGATTCAAATCTAAGTTAGCATCTGAAAACATGTTAACACTCCTGGCAGACGTGATTCGTTAAAAATCACATGTCATTTTATATGTATAAGGATTCTTTAGAAGATTCCTAACCCAATTTAATGATCTCTGAATCAAGGGTTAAGATCATCAAATAAGGTGATCATATTTTTACCATACGTTGGTAGTACAATGCCTACGGGCCTTGCTCATTTCTATATGAGCCAAAAGACAGTGGTAGCTATGACTCCCTGTCAAATAAAGGTAATGAACTAGGTTCAAACCTCAAATGCTTTGATTCTCTGAAATCCTAGCATATAATTTATAATTTTCCTTGTGACTAGGCCTATCGTGCCAGTATACCTTAATGTTTTGATTTTCTGAAATCATAGATTAAATTAAAAGTGTCCATGTGACTAGGCCTTTTGTGCCACAAATAAAACTGCTAATGTTTTATAATTAGGATAAATTATAATAGAAATCCTAAATAAATATGATTTATAAATTAACCAAATATGGTCTTTGTTACCATGGTTAATGAATTGCCATAAAGGACAATTCCATAATAAAACTCCCAAATAAACTATTGTCCTTGTTTTCTTCAACAGTTCAATTAAAATGGCTAACTCGGACGAGGTTAATAGCCATCCAGTGGAGGTTAATAATGACGCCCGGATTAATCTAACGGGTGCTGAATTGAAAGCGATCATAGACGGCGCCGTTACACAGGATTTGGAAAGGCAGTACGAAGAGTATAGTGGGACTCGTAGTAGGACCCTATCTACACAGCCTTCAAAGCCACCGTCCAAGAAGGACGACCCAAAGAAAGATGATGATCGACGCTCCTCGAACCACAGTGCTCCATCTCAGCAGGTTGTACTGAACCACGGACCCCGTGAGAAGGGTTGCTCTTATAAATACTTTGTTTCGTGCAAGCCCCGGGATTTTAATGGGGAGAAAGGAGCGATTGACTGTATGGCGTGGCTGGATGAGATGGATACAGTTGTAGACATCAGCGGATGCGCTGAGAGAGACGTGGTCAAGTTTGTGTCGCAGTCTTTTAAGGGTGAAGCTTTAGCATGGTGGAGATCTCTGATTCAAGCCACCGGAAAAATCCCATTGTACAACATGTCGTGGGATCAATTTGTTGCCCGTATCAGGGAAAATTACTGCCCTCAGCATGAGGTGGAGAAGATAGAGTCTGATTTCCTATCCTTGGTGATGACAAACCTTGACTGTCAAGCTTACCTAACGAGCTTCAACACGATGTCCCGGTTGGTTCCTTATTTGGTAACCCCGGAACCAAAAAGAATCGCTCATTTTATCGGTGGTTTAGCCCCGGAAATCAAGGCAAGCGTAAAAGATTCTCGGCCAGCTACCTTTAGATCTGTAGCTGACATATCTTTGTCACTTACTCTGGATGCGGTCCGAAAAAGATCGCTGAGAAACAAAGAGGCTGAGAAGAGAAAACGTGAAGATGATGGTTCACGTAGATCGAACAAGAAGCACCGTGGGAACGGTGACCACAAGAAAGGATCGGAGTCAAGGAAAGATGGGCATAATTCTGGTGAGAAGCCCAAATGCAAAATTTGCAAGAAGCAGCACTTTGGAAAGTGCAGAGTTGAGTCGAACTCACAGACTCAATCAAAAACCTATGCTTGTGGTATATGCAAGTGCACGGATCATAAAACCTTAGATTTCAAGAAGATGAAAGACGCAACGTGCTACCATTGCAATGAAAAGGGCCACATTAAAACCAACTGCCCTAAGTACACCAAGAAGCCTGAAGAGGCCAAGAAGACTAATGCTAGAGTCTTCAGAATGGACGCAAAGGAAGCGATTCTAGACGACAACGTTATTACAAGTACTTTCCTTGTAAATGACGTCTTTGCTAGAGTACTTTTCGATTCAGACGCTGATAAGTCGTTTGTAGATCATAAATTTTGCAAATTGCTGAAACTACCTGTCAAAACCTTAAACGTGAATTATGAGGTGGAGTTAGCAGATGGTACACTAGAAACCGTCTCAACTGTGTTAGATGGGTGTATTATATCCATTAAGAACCATTCTTTTCCTCTGTCTCTACTTCCATTTAAGTTAGCTGGTTTTGACATAGTTCTGGGTATGGACTGGTTATCTCATAACCAGGCCTAAATTGTCTGCAACAGAAAGCAAGTGGTGGTAAAGACTCCGTCTGGTGAATCACTTACCATTCGGGGAGATACCCAGTATGGATTGCCTGAGCAAGTGACTATGCTCAAGGCTTCCAAGTGTTTAAAGAAGGGTTGTGTCATCTACATGGCACAGGTGATTATTGACGAGCCTAAACCGAAGATAGAAGACATCCCTGTCATTTCTGAATTCCCAGAAGTTTTTCCAGAAGAACTAGATGGTTTGCCACCAGATAGGCAAGTGGAATTCAGGATTGATATCATCCCCGGAGCAGCACCAGTTGCTAGAGCACCCTATAGGTTGGCTCCAACGGAGATGAAAGAATTGAGGACACAGCTAGATGAACTGCTAGCTAAAGGTTTCATTAAACCTAGTTCGTCTCCTTGGGGAGAGCCAGTCCTGTTTGTCAAGAAGAAGGACGGATCGATGCGTCTGTGCATCGATTATCGTGAGCTTAATAAGGTCATGATCAAGAATAGGTATCCTTTACCCAGGATCGACGATTTGTTCGATCAATTGCAAGGAGCAAGTTATTTCTAAAAGATTGATTTGAGGTCAGGCTACCATAAACTGAAGGTTAGAGATGAAGACGTACACAAAACAACATTTAGGAATCGTTATGGTCATTACGAGTTCCTAGTGATGCCTTTTGGGCTCACTAATGCACCGGCCGCATTCATGGACCTCATGAATCGCGTTTGCAAGCCATACTTAGATAAATTCGTCATCGTTTTCATCGACGGCATTCTTATCTATTCGAAGAGTCAAGCTGACCATGAGAAACACCTTCGATGTATTCTCAAACTCCTGCATCAGGAGAAGCTCTATGCCAAATTCTCCAAGTGTGAATTTTGGCTACGAGAAGTCCAATTCCTTGGACACGTGGTCAGTGAGCGTGGTATCCAGGTGGATCCCGCTAAATTTGAAGCAGTTATGAACTGGCAAGAGCCAAAGACGCCTACAGAGATTCGTAGCTTCCTGGGATTGGCAGGATATTACAGGCGTTTCATTGAAAATTTTTCAAGGATTGCTGCACCCCTAACCTCTCTAACTAAAAAGAAGGTTAAGTTTGTTTGGGGTCCTAAGCAGCAAGAATCCTTTGATATTCTGAAGCAAAGATAGAGCAACGCCCCAGTACTGACATTGCCAGATGGAATAGAAGAATTTGTGGTTTATTGTGATGCTTCGCACACTGGCATGGGGTGTGTGCTTATGCAGAAAGGCAAAGTTATTGCCTACGCTTCACGACAATTGAAAGTGCATGAAAAGAATTACACCACCCATGACTTGGAGCTGGGTGCCGTTGTATTCGCACTGAAGCTTTGGAGGCACTATCTATATGGTGTCAAGTGTGTGATTTATTCTGATCACAAGAGCCTCCAACATCTGTTTAACCAGAAGGAATTAAATATGAGGCAACGCCGCTGGATGGAGACTTTAAATGATTATGATTGTGAAATCAGATACCATCCCGGCAAGGCGAATGTAGTCGCCGATGCCTTGAGTCGGAAGGAAAGGGTGAAACCCATCCGAATCAATGCCAAGCGCATGGAGATAAAGAATAATTTGATTGAAAGGTTGTTAGCTGCACAGAAGGAAGCTGTGTTGGAAGCTAACTATCCTAATGAAAAGTTAGGAGTAACTGAGGAGCAGTTAACTCTTAGCAAGGACGGAATTCTAAGATTAAATAGACGAATATGGGTTCCAATTTATGGAGGACTTCGAGATGTCATCCTCCAGGAAGCCCATAGTTCCAAATACTCCGTTCATCCTGGAGCTGATAAGATGTACCAGGATCTAAAGGCAAATTATTGGTGGATAGGCTTGAAAAATTCTGTAGCCACCCATGTAGCTAAATGCTTGACATGTGCGCAAGTCAAAGCCGAGCATCAAAAACCGTCAGGTTTGCTACAACAGCCTGAACTTCCTACGTGGAAGTGGGAAATGGTGACGATGGATTTTATCACCAAGTTGCCAAAGACAAGGAATGGCAACGACACAATATGGGTTATAGTTGATAGACTGACTAAGTCAGCACATTTCTTACCCATCAAGGAGACTTATAGCTCCGACATGTTGGCCCAGTTATACGTTGATAAGATTGTAGCCTTACATGGCATACCTGTGGCTATTATCTCTGACCGAGATACAAGATATACGTCACATTTTTGGAAGAGTTTCCAACAATCTTTGGGCACACGTTTAAATTTTAGTACGGCTTATCATCCTCAGACTGACGGTCAGAGTGAGCGTACTATTCAAACGTTGGAAGACATGCTACGTGCGTGTGCGATTGATTTAGGTGGTAGTTGGGATAAGAACCTACCATTCATCGAATTCTCCTACAACAATAGCTACCATACCAGCATTAAGGCTGCGCCTTTCGAGGCATTATACGGTAGAAAGTGTAGATCGCCCGTTTGTTGGGCGGAAATTGGAGAGGTCCAATTATCAGGACCAGAGATAGTGTTCGAAACGACGGATAAGATTGTCTAGATTCGAGACCGTCTCAAAGCTGCCCGGGATAGGCAGAAAAGTTACGCTGATCCTAAGCGTAAAGATTTTCACTTCGAAGTAGGTGACAAAGTCCTACTTAAAGTGTCACCCTGGAAGGGGGTGATGCGATTTGGTAAGAAAGGCAAGCTAAGCCCGAGATACATAGGACCTTTCGAGGTTATCGAACGTTTCGGGTCAGTTGCCTATAAGTTAAACTTACCAGAAGAGCTCAGTGGAATTCACAATGTGTTCCACATTTGCAATCTGAAGAAGTGCTTCGCTGATGAATCACTGGTTATACCGCATACAGATGTGCATATAGATGAGAGCTTAAAGTTTGTGGAAAAACCTTTGTCGATTGAAGATCGATAGGTAAAGAAGCTTCGAAGGAAGCATGTACCTATTGTAAAGGTCAAATGGGATGCCCGTAGAGGTCCCGAATACACGTGGGGGTTGAATCCACGATGAAAGAAAAGTACCCTTACTTATTTCAGTAAATCTCGGGTCTAGATTTATTTTAAGGGGGTGAGGATGTAACACCTCGAAAATTCACGTCCTATAATGTGTTGACACGTGTCATAAAGTTTGAACGTGTGAAAGAATGTTATAAAAGGACTAAGGTTGACAAACATGGAAAGTATGTGATTATACGGGTTCTAAATGTCAACAGTGAATAAACATACTTCATAATAACCCTACATGATGTCTATAACATCAAACGAATAAATCATGGACCATGCGAAGCTAAAAGTGAGAGATTACAAACTACAAGGGTTAAATGTGTCAACATGTTTAAAGATATACCTCTGAGTGACCTTTTGACAAACCCGAAGCTTTGTAACTGTTAATTATGCTCACTAGAATGCACGATTAAAATTTCATAAAGTTATGTTATCGTATGAGAAAGTTGTGATCAAATTCGCGTGCGAAGGGTTAAAGCGTCAACATTGAAAATTAGGCCTTTTCGGGTAACAATAAAGTTAACCGAGGACTAATCAAAGTAGGTAAATGTCTTGAAGCCCTTATACGTCAATTACGAGGGCTCAAAATGCAAGAAAATAAGGTCTTTACAAAGTTTGAAGAGCCAAGGACTAAAACTGCAATTAATAAAAATTTGTGTTTTCTGATCTTACACGCTCGCGTAGCGCGAGCTCGAGGACACACGCCGCCGCGCTACGCGACGGCCTCATCTGAACAGCCAGCTCCGATTTTCTTGGGGTATTGTCTGCCATGGCCTTTGTGTGCGACCTTTAACCGATTTTTCACATCTCTTGACCCCTAAAGCACCCCCTAAACACTAGGAACAAGTGTTGATCAGTTGTGGTGGGTTGTAGACTCATGTGTCAAGGATTTATGGTGAGAAATTCAGTATAAAAAGGCTTGAACTTGCACCATTGTTCTTCACATCTTCTTCAAGCTATCTGATCATTTCTGGAGCTCAAGGCTGCTCTCAAGTGTTCACATTTCGTGCATAGGACCTTTGTAAGTTGGCTTAACCTTTCTTAATTAAGTTTTAGCCTAGTTTTAGCTTAAAAGTCAAACCGTCGTAATTAACGGTTGACTTTAAGATTAATCACTAATGGTCCAGTGATTAGTCGAATCAAAAGTACCTTTAAGTAGGTAATTATGTGGGTAATAAAACCTTAAAAGGGTTTCCCCTGATTCCCACTCTAACTAGGTCAAATGTCGGGTCAAACGTGTAATTAAAAAGTCAACAGAAAGTTTAAAATGCGATTTATGCATGATTAGCAATGTAGAACACTTATAACCTGTTTGATCATTAATATAACTTGGTAATTAGTGTAAGGACATGTCTAAACATGTTCAACCCGACAATTTCCTGTTTAGACCCGGTTCGGAACCGAAAGTCACACAGTTTGACTTTCACTTTGACTTTCAGTTCTGACCCGTTAAGGCATGTTTTAGAAATGCCTCAGAGCTTTAATTGGACTAGGTTACATGTTAGTACAACCCTCTGTGATTATACACCTTGGTTCACTAGTTATCCAATTAATATGCATATTTTCGTTAATTGCCCATATGTTGACCATTATGCCCTTATTACCTTAAAACGTGATTTTTGGAAATGTAAAAGAGTAGAAACTTTAATTACTGATATATAAACTTGTATGCAAAGTTTGACATCAGTTTGATTTGTAGCTTAAGAGTTATGCTCATTATCGCAAAATGAATGCTTTATGTTAATAAAACGGCGTAATTAGCGTATAGCCTAGTTAAGCCTACTTTTTGGTATCAAACTTAATACCCACTGATGTAATATATTATTTTGGGATTTTTAAAGATTTTTAATTAATTTTAGGCTGAGCATAACTAGTACTCGTAGGCTTAATCCGGTAATTGTCGGTTTTGCCCTTACGGACCATAAAATGAGTTTTACATATCTAAACGACTCCAAACCTTTTGCTACTGATCACATATGATAAATAAAGTATTTTAAGCCATCTGGAAATATTAAAATATCAGATTTAAGTATCGAACCCGGAAATGGCCTTTAATCGTCTTATTAAGCGTTTTTAACGCATAATATGTATTAAAATTATATTGAGCATACCCGGGTTGATACCTACTAATATTTTAGGCAAATTAGAATGTTTTAACAGTAAGCAAAGGTTGATTAACTCAGACTTCGGTTTTGAGCTTTTCGGCTTATGTGAAATTACCAAAATGCCCCTACGGTGCATAGTTGGTTATAAATGATAGATTTCACACATATACTTTAACCTACTGATATAACTTAGCAAATTGAGTATATTTGCTGATTACATCAGGCCTGTAACTCAGGTTATCACTTAAACTCTTTTATAAACTTTTAAATGACCAAACTACCCCAAATGGGCCTAGTTTGTGTTTAAACACGTTTCGGGCATAATGAAAGACATCTTACTGATGTCACAACATATATGAGGCATAATTAACTTAGGAAACCTGTATATAGCTCCCATGAATACCCGTCACGCTTATTACGCGTACGGTTCGGTTTATGTAACAAGTTTACATAAATTAGCCGAAACGGGTCAAACCATAACGGTTTTATCTAAAAATCCAGAATGTGAATAATAAACCCATATTAAACAAGTCTTTAAACTTTTCGGGTCTAAATCACATTCTATCCGGTCTTCGCTTAATCGTGAGTACGAACCGTATCTTGAAACTAGCCGGTCTAAGCTTAAGCTTAATTAAAGGCCCGTTAGGATTCTAATAGGTTATTATAAAACCTTCGTTCCAGATTAGGAGGACCAGAAAAAGCTACGTGCGTTTTGCTTATTGTGATTTATACATTGCTCAGGTAAATACTTTTAACTTATTTTCCCTATACGGGCTTGGGTTACGGTATATAGCATACCGCTTGATCGAGCATCAAATCCTCCACCGTTGAGTGGGTAATTGACTAATTTGATCGGCTCGTTTAAACAGTCTTGTTACTTAAAGCCTTTGGGGGGTTAATGACCATGTCCCGGATATCCTTGGCATTATTTTACGAAATGGCCACGACTTAAGCGCGGGGTGTAGGCGTACACCCGTCAGTACACAAAAGTATATTGTGGTGTGTCTATTGATCTTTAACCCGGACAAGATCCGGGCTACTGAACGCACAAGGAACATGTAATTCGTTCACAAGATTAAAAATATTAAATAATTCTCCCAAGTTAAATAAAATGTTTATGCCATGTGCATCCAAACCAATTTTCAATCATTTTCCAAAATGAGTCAGTTGAATGTATTTACCAGTGTAAACTGACGTATTTTCCCAAAAAGATTAAATGCAGGTACTAAGCGAAATTGGCTGGGATTTCTCCTTAGCATCATTAGAAGTCTCGCAAGCTTAAGATGCCTGAAGTCTGTTGAACCATTAATATTATTTTTATTTCGATCCATCTGTGGATAAACTTCCGAATATTGTGACACTCGATATTACAATATTAAATTCGGTTGTATCATATTTTAAATTTTTCTTCCGCTGTGCATATTGATATTGTGTTGTTTGACTATTATGTTGCCAACCACGTCACGATACTCCCCCACCGGTGACACGTGGAAATCGGGGTGTGACACCAACCCCAACATTTGCACCTGAGCGTTCCACCACGTGAGCGCTAAACCCTCGAGAGTACCGGTAGCATACTTCACCCTGCGAGCCTCAGGGCATTCACACATCTCGAAAACATATTCGAGCTTTTCAAACCAGTGGAGGAGACCTATGGCTCCTTCAGTGCCGCTAAAAGTAGTTGGTCGGCAATCCATAAAAGTTTTGAAAGTGCACACAGGAGGCTGTGCAGGTTGACCTTCCGTGAGAGTAAGAAAGGACAAATTTTAACACAAAGGTTGGTTCACGAGAGTAGGATCTAAAGATCCTAGAGTGAGTTTAGACTGCAGGGTATACCTCCTGCTTGTGCGGCTGCAAGTGCCGCAGCAACCTGTTCGTTTATCAGAGCCGTCAACTGGGCTTGTGTCATGTTAATGCGTCCAGACATGATCTTCATATCAAGAGAAACATATGTGAGAGAGGTTCGCGAAAGTGCGATGACAGAAGAGAGTAAGCACACTCGTGTTTTCAATTAACAGTGTCTACGTTTATCTAAGCATACCATAAGCAAAGTTCTATGTAATCTAGCATGTAGGCAATAAAACATAAACCATATCACCTAGAATGTCGAGCCTTGCACGTGAAGTGAAGCGTCGTTGTGGATCGTAGAGCACTGTACATGTTATAGTCTGGTTTTAACAAAAATCTTTTCCCTTATTAAAACCAAGTTCACTATAACCAATGGCTCTGATACCAATCTGTCACACCCCCAAAATCCACACGCGGAGTATCACTGCTTGGAGGCGTGACTGACCAGGATCCAGCCACCAACCATATTGAACAAGCATATAAGTAAATATAAAAATCTAACCAATACAATTGGTATCCAAACAAAACATAGTTTAAGTTGCAAGCGGAAGCATAACGATTAAATCCAAACCAAAATATAAGTTTAAGTGTTTCAAAGTTTAACATGGCACACAGGTGTCCATGTCCCACAACGACTCTTCCCCATGCAAGCTCCAGCTAAGTACCTATTGACCTGCAAAGCATGTAGTAACGAGTCAACAATAATGTTGAGCGAGTTCACAGTTGGGTGTTTGTTTTAAGTTGTTTTGAAAATGGTTTCGTTTAACTGGCATCCTGCCATGGGGGTTACCCCATAGTTGAAAACGTGAGTTGTTTATTCCCGGTTACTCTGGCAATCCAGCCGTGGGGGCTACCCCATTTTTAGTTATCTGGCTTTTCGGCCATGTGTACTACTAGACTCATTACCATATCGACTGCTGACTGTAGTCATGTTTATGTGCCCTGAACTGTCAATGTCTATCATCATTGACGTGCCCAGATCCATTAGTTCACGCCCGTCCTCTGCGGCACGGTGTGAGGCTTGTCAAACCTAAATGGCGCTATCTAACTAATGACCCGCTCGCCATTGGCCCGACGATTAAGTCGATATAAAAAGGAGGGACTTCGTGATAGAGTTTTGGTCTAGTAAAAGTTAACTGTCCATGAGGACGAGGAATTATATTCCTGAATCCGTACTGTCCTACCCAAGAAGGACGAGGAATCTATATTCCTTAACCCATTCCCAACCCCTGGGAATCCCATGCTTTGTAGAAAGTGTGAACTCACCTTGGTTTGCTCGGCAGGTATTTCACTTGTTAAAATTCTTTAGTCAATCACGTCCTATTATAGTTACCATGTTTCGTTAGGTTCATATTCGGTTAACGGCACACATACACATATTCAACACGTAGCACAAACATCACATATTCATATCAACATAACAAGTAATAGTCGATCACGTATCACACTTAACAATAGCATACGTCGTAACCATTATATACTAGACACTTGGATCATATGGAAATTATATCATACAAAACCTAGTTCACCATACATATTATAACCATTTGTTATTGTGAGCTTATATAACAATTTGGCCAAAACATTATCAGCGCAATCCGTCCAGCTTAACCCGAGAGCTAACACTCAACCCATAAGTCATTTTTAGCCAATTACCCTACCCGGCCCAAAACTAAAACAGTCCCAATCCCTGCTCGGCCCAAACACCAAACACCACCCCAACATATGAAATACTTAAAGTGGCATGATTATTAATCATGTACTTGCTTGATATCATAATTGTTCTGACACTTGAGAATCAAATAAAACAATAGTGGCAGACAATTGTTATATGCACACAAACATCCTTGAAATATCATTGGACCAAATTGAAGTTAGTGGGTTTTTGATGCTTTAAATTCTTGATATTCAAATCAACTAATGTTACATGCACTGGGCCGCCAAAACTGTTGTTAAATCACACATGATTGGACCGATTTATGTATAGTGGGCTGACAAATCCATTCACTCAATATTAAAGAATTCACATATTCCTACAATTTGTCAGTAGATCACATGCATATCATTCAATATTAATCATGCAATCACATTCAGCTAATGATCTATGTAATAATTCATATGTATGGCAGTTTGGTGATCCATGACATTTATATTAGAAATAACAAGTAGGTTAACAGTTAGTACATACAAGCATGGTTCATATCGATCATCAAGAGTAATCAATGGATTAACAATTAAACTCACTAACCGAATGCAAGAGTATAGATTGGAGAGATCACAGGGTTTCGATGAGGAGACTCCACTGCCGTCGTACACCTAGGGGTTTTAGGGTTTGTATGGTTTGTGTTTCAACTTACGTAACATGTTATTATATGGATAAGAGGTTTGGGCCGGTTACACTTTCTAGTCATAATAATAGGTTGGGCCGGTGATGGTTTGCTAATCAAACAGTGACTTGGGCCGATAGTGTTTTCTAAACAAAACAATGTTTTAAATAATTATACAATTCAAATATGTATAACATATACACACATATTATACATATCACAAATAACACTTTTATTGCACCTGAAATAATTATTAAACACACTTAGCAAATAAGTACGAAGTTAAATCGGATAGAGACCTTGAAAACTCGGGTTGTTACAAATCGAATCGACGTCGACTTCAAATCGCAAATCGAACTACGTACTTTAATTATTGTTATACGTGTGTGTGTGCCTTATGTGTTACTTGTGCATGTTCATCTATGCTATGTGTGGAATCGCAATCGAACTCAATCGAAATCGAACTATGATAGATAGAGTGGTTGGGATTAAAAGTAATTTGAATAGGAAAATCTATCACATCGAATCGCTCGCAACCGAAATAGAAACAGCAAGAATCGTCGCGTCGAACGCACGAACCGAGTGCCATCCGGCCGGATAGCCATCCGACCGGGCTGCCACTTGGCCATGGCGTTAAGATGCCATCCGACCGACCCACCCTTTCCCTTTTTGGAATCCTATAAATACCTACGTCACTCTCAAACTTTCTACTTTTGGAAACCTTTGTCCGACCAGCACGCTCAGCTCACCATTTCTTCGATTTCTCTCAATCCCGGTAAGATTTTGCCCTAAATATTGTACTTTCTTGATCTACACGCACTCCTACACCTTTCTATCTTTTGAATCTTGACTTTTAACCGTGAAATCACTAGATTTGAGGTGTTCTAGGATGATGTCATCATGAGTTCTTGAAGAACTTCTTGTTTCGGCCTCAATCCACCAAGAACAACTTAGATCTAATAGATTTCCACACAAAGATCCCGCGTAGATCTAAACTTAAAGAGAGTGAAAAGGGATTGAAAGATGGTTTCTAACTTTCTTTCAACTCTTTTACACTCAATACACTCAAAACCGATAGGATCCGACCCTGATCTAGTCTTCTACTCATTCTTAGTGTTGCAGTAGCTCAAGATCTGGATTCTACCCACGAGACCACCGATTTCGGGTTAAACGGGAATAACCGTCTTGAACCGGTTAACTGGCCGAACTGGGGTGATTCCTGGTCGATCGGGTTACTTGGGTCAAGATGGGATTCTGTTGGTTAACTCGTTGTCAAAACATCTCGATAAAACGACAAATAACCAAAATGACCAAGTGTAAGACGAACGGAACAATCAGGATGGAATGCTGTCTGACCGGACTGCTGTCTGAACGGATAGGCTACCCGAACGGATTGTTGTCCGAACGGATCACACCTTGGGTCCCACACTTAATCAACTCCATCTAAAGTTTGCGTATTGACCGAATTTCCATCCGATCGGACTACCATCCGACCGGATTACTCTTCGGATCATGAGATACTAGGACTGTAAAGACTTAAACAATTTTCAACATGTTCATTAACAGTGTTGCCACCCGGTCAGATGGACATCCGACCGAGTGACTCTTCTGCTATGAATTGTTTCCACTAAGTAACCTCATCACTAAGGTCGACGTCCGACCAGACTACCGTCCGACCGGATGACAATCCGAATGGATTGTTGTCCGCACGATTAACCGTCCGATCGACCGAATTAAAGGATAGAGATACTTCAATGTTTTCAAAATGCTACAATGAAAACTTCAAAAGACAAGCCATCGTACACAAACACATTCATCTCATAGGAAGAAACAATCCACTCGAATAATCATCCGACTGGACTACCGTCCGAACGGATTGCCATTCGCACAGATAAGCCGTCCGATCGGATTACCATCCGACCGAACTGCTATCCGACCCATTCGCACTTTGTATCGTTTTACGCGTCACTTATCATTATGCTATCAATCCATTCAGGCTAACTTTACTCGCTAAGCGCTCCCTTCAATCCATCAACCGCTGTGAGTATACTCGATCCCTTTTTTTTTGCTTTATGCACTTTTGGGTGTTATATACGTTACAACTATTCAAATCACATCAAACACACTACTCAATACTATTTGAACGCTAACCGTTAATGCATGTTATACGTGGCTTACAAATGCTTGTTGTTATGTTTACACATGGAATGTTGTTGTAACAACCCGCACTTTCGTGCGTTGTTACTACTCGATACACTCGTTACGCCTAGCACCAGAGATTCGGATCATAATGTAACTATATCGCATACATCGCTATTCGAAGGATAATCGCATATTTTCGCAATATATTATAGCTACATCACTTCACAACCACTAACACTCACGATGACATTGAGTGAGGACCTGTTCTACCCTCCTCGGTGGCTGTGATGTGTCGAAACGTAAACAATTAACGCTAACAAAGACTCTCGGGTGAGTGCTATAGCTCCAGTCGTCATGACGATGATGAAAATACCGGTGAACGGTACCCCGTCAGTCTTTGTGGCACAACACACAATAACGTTCACGACAACATCAGAAAGGACCTATACTACCCTCCTTGATGGCCGTGAAATATCGCTAATAATCGCATACTCGAATCAAAAACCGTTTGTTATAGCGAAACTTGGATTACGAATACGTATATAAGACCCGTTTGTGATTAGTTATAATAATTAAATAAATAATAAATAAATATATGTGTGCTCATAATCATCGCAACGCGCAACGATCCAAATGCCGAGACACGAACATGTCCAACCGATTGGACAGGACATGTCCAATCGATCGGACAGGACATGCTAACCGACCGGACAGGACAAGTCCAACCGATCAGACAGGACATGCCAACCGATCGGACAGGACAAGTCCAACCGATCGGACAAGACATGTTAGCCGATCGGACGAACATGCCAACCGATCGGATGGGCCGGCCGATCGAACGGGCCAACCGATCCAGCGCACCTTTTCATCTCCTTTCCCCTCCTTTGCCTATAAATACCCCTCAGTCACATCAAGAACACTTGATGTGACTGCTCTCGTGCGACCAGACGTTCCAACCCACTTTTCTCTCAATTTCTCGTGATTCTTGTAAGTTTTCAACTCAAATCTTGTACTTCCTTGATCTATAACTAATTCTACACCCTTCTACCTTTTAAATCTCCACTTTTAACCGTGGAATCTCTGGATTTTGGGCATTCTAGGGTGATGTCACCATGAAGTTCTTATGAACTTCAAGGGTAATGTCATCCCATGCAAGAACGACTCATATCTGAGTGATTTCCATACGTTTTTACATAAATCAAGTCTAAATCTATGTTTTCTAATCAAGAAGTTGTGTGATTCCTAAGGATTTGAGGTGCCTTGAAGATGATGTCACCCTAAGTTCACATGAACTTCAAAGTGTGACCTCACTCTTACCATAAACAGCTCGGATCTAAGTAATTTCACCTGTTTTATAACAAATCTCACCAAAATCTAAGTTACCTACCCAAAATGTGTGTGACTTCGGGTTAAACATGGGAAGAGCCATCAAGAGCGGCCAAATATGATGAGACGGGGTTGTTCCCGGCCGTTAGAAGGGCATGACTTGATGGAATTTCAGTTGTTGAGCATGAAGGAACACCGTCGCAATCAAAACCATCGAAAAATCTTAAAATCCTTGTCGAAAACAGCTGGACAGGCTAGTCGATCGAACAGCCAGCCGATCGGACAGGCTATCCGATCGAATAGTCCATCCGATCGAACAGGCTCTCCGATCGAACAGCCCATCCGATCGAACAGGCTCTCCGATCGAACAGGCCATCCGATCGAACAGGCTCTCCGATCGAACAGCCCATCCGATCGAACAGGCTATCCGATCGAACAGCCCTTCCGGTCGAACAGGCTATCCGATCGAACAACCCATCCGATCGGGCCAGCCCTTAATCTAATTTTCATTCGTTTTCGTGTGTTCCGTTATTCTTTAACGCGCCACCAAACACTCAGGTGATCAGTCTATAACCAGGATATTTGTCACACCCCCAAAATCCACCATGCGGAGTATCACCGCTTGGAGGCGTGACGTGACCAGGATCAAGCCACCAATCATATTGAACATCGTAATTAAGTAAATATGACCAACCACAATACGATTGGTGACCAAAGCTAGTTGACCATGTTTAATTTAAACAGCGGAAGCATAAAAGTAAATCCAAAATCACAAGTTCACAGTTTATAAGTTAAAGTTCAAAACGCAAGTTTAATAAGTTCATAACGATTTAAATAATAAGTACGGAACATAACAGTCCGTACACCACAACGACTCCTTCCTCGTGCAAGCTCCAAGCGTTTAGTGACCTGTAAGGCATGTAACAACGAGTCAACAACAAAGTTGAGTGAGTTCACGTTTGGTTGTTTAGCTTTTAAGTTGTTTCTGAAAAACGTGGTTTGACTTTCGTTGGCTTAGTTGCCGTGGAGGTTACCCCGTAGTTGAAAGTATGTTTAACCAGTTCCATTTTCATTACCCAAACCATAACCATAATCAGTGGGGGCTTTCCCCGTGTGAACTACTAGACGGTATGATATCGACTACTACGAACAATAGTTGTGCCCTGCATCAGTGTCTATCATCACTGACAGTTTGCCATAGTCCATTAGTACACGCCCGTCCGAACGGCACGATGTGAGGTTTGTTAAACCTAATAGCGCTATTAACTAATGACCCGCTCGCCATTGGCCTCGGCGATTAAGTCGATATGTAAAGGGACTTAATGATAGAGTTTTGTCTAGCTAGTTTTAAGGTTGTTGTCCTGCACCAGGAGGACGAACGTACGTATTCAGCACCAGGAGAATTTGTAGGATTAATAATGACATCCACTCTTAGGAGGATGGCCGTACATATCCTACCCAAGGAGGATATGTATATTTAGTTTTAATTCTTTAACCCATTCCCAAACCACCGGGAATCCCATGCCTTAGAAAGTGTGTGAATTCACCTCGGTTTGCTCGGTTAGATTCTCAAATATAGCTAACGGTCAAGGTCGGTCAATCGCGTCCTAATATGATTACCAGTTGGTCATTTAGTGACTTTCAAATAGAGCGCAAAGTTCCTACACGTATCTATCACATAACATGCATCACTTTAACGGTTTATGCCCATCCAAGTTTCCCATCCATTCCCCACTCATAATCAAACATACGATAATGCACATAACACATATAACATGTTAGATCATTCACAGATAGCATACTCGACATTTAGACACGCAAGTCACAACTTATGTCATTTCAGCATTAATATTCAAAACCGGCTGTTTTCGGACATTTTAATAAAATAGTTAAATTTTTCCAAAAATTTCCAAATTTTTACAGAATGTCTTAAACGTACCAAATTTTATTGTGTAAAGATATCGGGGTTCAGTTCATTACTAATATTTTATAAAAATTTATTTTCCGGACTGATCTCAGATTTATCTATTCCTGACCATAGTCCACGGAACAATTTATTAAAAATTCATCGTAAGTCCGATTTACGAAATTCCAGTGGGGTAATTACAAATACTTCAGTTGTCATCTTAAGTACAATTTTCATGATCTAACTCTACACAGAACTCACATTATGACAGAAAACAAAACGAGTATGACGCTTTAAAAATAGTAAACGAAGTCCAAAAATTACGATTCCGGTGCCATTAGAACCGTATTTCATAATAACACATTTTAGACTCAAAATATCAGTTTTCCGTAGAGTTTATGACCTTTTTACAGCCAACTGAAGTTGGTTGTAAAACCAGGACAGATTCTGTTTTCACTCTTTAACTTACTAACTTGTGTTCGATTGATTCCGTTAATCATGTTTAGTGACCACAACAACATCAAACATTAATATTAATCAGTAAAACATCAGATAATCAACCAATAATCATAACCACACAAGATCTACATGTTTTACACACATAACTTCTCTTTATCCATCTTATTTATCTTATGTTCAAGAGTTTATTTATCTTATGTTCAAGAGTTTATGTTATGCTATTTAGTGTTCTTCATATTTCATCATACAAACATCTATTAACCACTAAAATCAAGAACAAGATAGTGATTTAGTCACTTACTACTAGCACAAGGCTAGGGGAGAAACAAGGCGTAAAAGTGGTGGTTAAAAGAAAACGAGAGCGGTCCTTCCACTTCCGAGAGCACCGAGCTTCGTTGTTCACCTTCCTACACCTTGTTGTGAGCTTGGAATACTTGGATGAAGATCGAAAATGGATGGTGGTGTATAGGGGGTTTCGGCCGAAGCTATGGAGAGGGAAAGGGGAGAGTTGTTGAGTGGTGAGAGGTGAAGAAGATGGTGCTTACTTATAACTAAAATCTCTTGGCCCATTGGTTATTATGTCCCCCTTAGTACTAACAAGATCCCTCAAGTTCCAAGGCAAAATCTTATGGAAGAGTACTAGAGATTTTTATGGGAGATTACAAAATCTTGAGGTGGCCAATGCTCATGACCGAAAATTACAATGGGGGGGGGGGGGTTAAGTGTAAGTTTGGGGATAAGTAGGTGATTTAGTGTGGTGTTAAGAGCAAGTCTTGTGTTGTATGTATAACTTGCATTGTGTAGTGTATTAAGATGTTCGGGAACCATAACTAGCTCAGAAAAGGAAAAACAATGTCATTGACAATATTTTTATGTTCCGGTTAAAGTCCGGTTGTTCGGTTTGACACTGTTCTGTTAAAGTGCTTAATTAATTCGTAAAGCGTCCTATATATATTTTTTGTAACGTTTTTAATTTTCAACCCTCAGGAAAATATAACGGACTATTAGTGACCTTTCTGTACACTATTAGTATATTAACAAGTACATGTAAGTATAACACAGATATCAGAAGCAGTTAAATGATTCAGCACAGTCATCAAGCACTTTAATTTTCATTAATAAATTGTACGAAATACATGGGATTTTGAGGGTTGTCACATTCTCCCCCTGTTAAGAGAATTTCGTCCCGAAATTTAGCGCGTGGTTACTGAGGAAGCTAGTTAAGTTGCGTTGTTTTCCTGGTTTTCCTGGGGTGTCACGTCATCCCCCCGTTGATTTGGAATTTCGTCCCGAAATTTTGCAGTAGCTTCAGCCTCAGTAGTGGTTGCGTTTTTCTTAAACAGTTGGGGATACTTGAGTTTCATTTGGTCTTCTCGTTCCCAGGTATATTCTGGGCCACGACGAGCATTCCAACGACCTCGGACCAGAGGTATCCTGGTATGCTTGAGGATCTTAACGTCTCGATCCGTAATCTCTACTGGTTCCTCGACGAATCGCAGCTGGTCGTCGATTGTGAGTTCCTTAAGAGGAACTATGAGGGTCTCATCTGACAGACACTTCTTCAGATTCGACACATGGAAAACGTTGTGAACTCCGCTAAGTTCTTCAGGTAGGTTCAACCTGTAGGCGACTTTGCCAATTTTCTCGGTGACTTCGAATGGTCCGACATAACATGGATTGAGTTTTCCTCGTTTGCCAAAGCGGACTACACCTTTCCAAGGCGAGACTTTGAGTAGCACTCGATCCCCAACCTGGAGCTCGAGTGGTTTTCTTCCCTTATCAGCATCGCTTTTCTGACGGTCACGAGCTGCCGCCATTCGCTGTCGTATCTGAGCAATTCTCTCGGTGGTATCTACCACAAGTTCTGGGCCAGTGATTTGACTGTCACCAACTTCTTCCCAACAGAGAGGTGATCGGCATTTGCATTCGTACAATGCCTCGAATGGAACGGCCTGAATGCTGGTGTGGTAGCTGTTGTTATACGAAAACTCCACTAGCGGGAGGTGCTTTTCCCAGCCATTACGAAAATCGATTACACATGCCCTAAGCATGTCTTCAAGGGTTTGGATGGTGCGTTCAGATTGCCCATCCGTCTGTGGGTGATAAGCAGTGCTCATATCTAAACGTGAGCCAAAAGACTTGTGCATTGCTTGCCACAGTTCTGAAGTAAAACGCGCGTCACGATCAGAAATGATAGAGGTTGGCACTCCGTGCCTTGACGCTACTTCCTTTAGATAAATGTCTGCAAGAGTAGAAAACTTATCCGTTTCTTTGATGGCCAGAAAATGTGCAGACTTGGTCAGTCGATCTACGATCACCCAAATGGTATCGTTTCTGCGTTGAGATCTGGGCAGGCCGGTAACGAAATCCATGGAAATTTGCTCCCATTTCCATTTTGGGATCTCCGGATGTTGAAGTAGGCCTTATGGTTTCTGATATTCAGTCTTGACTCTCGCACAAGTTAAGCACTTACTGACGTAGGTTGCTATGTGGGCTTTCATGCCAGGCCACCAATATGTAGTCATGAGGTCGTGGTACATCTTGTCCGAACCAGGGTGTACCGAATAACGAGACTTATGTGCTTCATCCATCACAAGCTCGCATAAGTTGCCATAATGTAACATCCCGAAAATATAAGACATTATATCGGAATTATAAAGCATAAATAAATGGGAGTTTACTAACTAAGAATTTTAACCTAGTTAGTTAACTAGTCTAGAAATAGCTTATAACTTGATTAAAAGCTACCAAACTATATGTTGAACAAAGTTGAGGGACCATAGTTGTTTAATTTGAAACTAAATAAAGTGGAACTAATAAAAATAAACCAAACACCCCAAATGGAGGTGTTGGTCGACCAGAACATCTCAGGGGCGACACCCACTTCTCCCAAAAACCTAAAATCTCATAATCTTGCAAATTGAAGGGTTAATCCAAGTAGAAATCGAGAATTGAGCCTAGAATCGTAATCCTCATTGCAAGAGGATTCTAAGGTATGTGAAATTTGATGAAATCTATCAACTTGAAATTCTCATGATGTGGAAAATCTGAAATTAGATGCTTGCATGTGTGTTATTTGGTTAGATTAAAGTTGATTAGGTGTTTAGAAGTAAAACCTAGCTAACTATTTGAGAAATCATGACCAAATTCAGAAAGTCCATGAACACCTTGAAGGTGGGTTGTGGGATTTACATGATGATGATGATGAACACTAGGGTTAAGAAGGATTATTCTAGTGTAAATTGATCTTAGAGAAAGTAATTTCAGAAAAATATGATGTTAATTGCTATATGAGGGCCTTATTGATGATTAAGCTAGCTAATTAGCAAGTTATAAACTTGAATGGTGAAGATATAAAATTCTGCCCTTAAAGTGTTTGATAAAATGCCTCAAAGAAGGCTTGAAATTTAATTGTTAAGATAAAAACGCATAATAGTGATGTAAGGTAAAATGTGCGTTAAGTATATGAAACAAAGAGTTCTAAACATAAAGTGATTGAACTCTATAGGAAAGGAAGCCGGGCCATCTAGCGGACAAACCGGTGGGGATGCACGTATGAAAGGCTTGCTTTAAAGGTATGTAACTTGACCCGTTACATTTATTAAATCGGATGATTCTATGTGTAATTGAATTTTGAATAAGAGTTGTTTTGAATTAAGTAATGAAGTCGTTATATTGATTGATTTATTAAAACTCGGTTGGTACCCGTTGGTAGTCGTCATATAGAAAGATTCTTTAGACGAGCCAAACGGGTCAAATAATCGAGTAAAACATGATTTATATTCCGGAAATATGATAGATTGTTCTACGCCATTGGTTAATATTTATCACATGTTAGAAATACTAGTTTTGGATGTAATGGGTTGTTAGAAAAACAAATTTCGAGATTTGGTTTGAAGGAAATGAACTAACAAATCAAGGCATGGATTTCCAGGACTTACCGTAAATTACGGTAATACCGTAATTTACGGTATAGGTCAGACATGTTACGGCAATTGTCTCCTGATTTACGGTAACCAGGAACTCTCAAGGATCACCGTAAATTACGGTGATACCGTAATTTACGGTGGATCCAGGAAGGTTATTTTGCTTTTATTATTTCAAATGTGACGTTAAATCTTGTGATTATATTATACGATAACGTCAAAACTAATGTTTTAAGTGGTTTTGATCGTAGGTCAATCGACAAGTCTTACGGGTGACGATCAAGTGATATAACGAAGAACCGAACACTCTATTTTGAAGCTTCCGCAACGTCTTAGATCTTTTGTAGTCTTGTGTATGGGTTGTTAATACATTTTAAACAGTTCACAAATTTTGTAACTTAGTCAGTAGTTGACTAAGGTCATGGTTATTATTAAATTTTGTAAATGAAAGTCATGTACTTAACTATATTTTGTATAAAATCAAGGGTATAAATTCTAGGGTGTTACAAGTTGGTAATCAGAGCTCATGGTTGTCAATAAGTGTTCGGTTCAAGCTTGATCGATCGTCCGGTAAGAATTAACTTGTTTTGTTAATAAATTATGTACTATGTATAGAATGAGAAATGAACAATATGCATGAAAAGAGTGTGTAAGCTCACTCAAAAACAAGAAATGCATGAAACAGGAATGATCAAATCAAGTTACGGACTTGATTGAATAGAAACAAGAATGATCAAATCAAGTTACGGACTTGATTGAATAGAAACAAGAATGATCAAATCAAGTTACGGACTTGATTGAATAGAAACAAGAATTATTAAATCAAGTTACGAACTTGATTGAATTAAAACAAGAATGATTAAATCAAGTTACGAACTTGATTAAATCAAAACAAGTAAAGCATGTGTTATAAATGGAATGTTTAACAATCTATATAAACATTTCAGAAATCGAGATGGCTGATGGAGACAATGATAATGCGGTGCCAAGAGTCACCGAACAAATGAGGGAAGTGATTGCCGAAGAGGTTGGAAAGGCGATCGAAAACAGTTTGTCGGGCTTTATTGATAAAATCCAAAACACGGTTTTATCAATAGTAGAAGATAGAATCAAGAAACTAGAAGAAGATTCAAATGTAGCAAAGGAAAAGCGTGGAGGACGAAAGCCTTGTTCATACAAGGAATTCATGGCTTGTAAACCACCAACATATAATGGGGAGGTTGACCCGATAGTGTGCCAATGATGGCTAAGTGACATCGAAGGGGTATTCGAGAGAACCCATTGTGACGAAGAAGACTACGTAGCTTATGGTACGGGTCAACTAAGGAGTCAAGCGAAAGATTGGTGGGATAACAAAAAGAAGGAGGTTGGAAGTGAAGCGGTTAAGGCCATGACTTGGGAGGAGTTTAAGACGCCGTTTCTTAAACACCATAGTCCCAAGGCGGTCGTAAATAAAATCAAGGAAGAATTCATGCAACTCAGACACAAAGGTGAATCCATAGACAAGATCACGGGGATGTTTATGGACAAGATGAAGTTCTGTGATGAATTGATAACGAATGAAGAGCAAAAGGTCTATTATTATCATAACATGCTAAGCGCGGAATATAGAGAGTTCATAACCCCTTCCAAGTACGAGACCCTTACCGAGATTGTTAATGCTGCTCGGGAAAGGGAGATCGAATTGAAAAAGAGTATAGAACGGGGTGAACGAAGGGCACTAGATGTGAATCCAAGCCCTACCAAGAAAGCAAGAACGAATGAAACAACAAAGAGATCAGATGCTAAAGGTAGTACACCAGGTTGCAAAATTTGTGGGAAAAATCATAAGGGTGAATGCCGTTACAAGGATAAACCTTGTCCTATATGCAAGAAGACGGGACATATGGCTATGTCATGCTCGGAGAAAGTGACGGTTTGTTACAACTGTTATCGAACGGGTCACAAGAAGTCGGAATGGCCGGAACTGGTTGGAAAGAAGGATGGGCAAGAACCAAAAGGTGAAGCCCCGAAAGCAAAGGCAAGATCCTTCCAACTAACTGCTGCAGAAGCAAAGATTGAACCTGACGTGGTCTCAGGTATATTTGCTGTAAATTCAATTCCCGCACACGTGTTATTTGATACGGGTGCGAATAAATCCTTTGTTTCATATGGGTTTATTCGACATCCTTCATTTATTCTAACAAAATTACCTGTGCCTTTAGAAGTAGAAATAGGTAATAACAAAAGCTTTATTGTTTGTGATGTATGTGAAAATTGTAAACTGAGCATCGATGGTGAAGAATACTTGATAAATCTAATCCCGATGTCGATGGGAGAATTCCAAGTAGTCGTGGGGATGGATTGGCTATCTCAATACCATGCAAAGGTCGTGTGTTTTCGCAAAGAGATAAAACTAACATCTCCGAGCGGAAAACACGTCACCATTTATGGCGAAAAACGAGGCAACCCCATAGTATGTTCGATGTTGAAAGCTCACAAGCTCATGAAGCGAGGATGCAAGGCATTCATAATTTATGCAAATGAGACCGAGAAAGAATCACGGAAGATTGGAGATGTACCGGTAGTACGAGATTATGAAGATGTTTTTCCGGAAGATTTACCGGGGATACCGCCTGAACGGGAAGTAGAGTTCGGGATCGAAGTGATTCCGGGCGCGAAACCTGTGGCAAAAGCCCCGTACCGACTTGCACCGTTGGAATTACAAGAGCTAATGTCCCAAATTCAAGATTTGCTTGACAAGGGATTTATAAGGCCGAGTGTGTCTCCTTGGGGTGCACCAGTGTTGTTTGTGAGAAAGAAGGACGGGAGTATGCGCATGTGTATCGATTATCGGGAGTTAAACAAACTCACGGTAAAGAACCGATACCCGCTCCCGAGGATAGATGACTTATTTGACCAACTACAAGGCGCGAGTTGGTTTTCAAAAATTGACCTTAGGTCGGGGTATCACCAATTAAAGGTCAAAGAAGAAGATGTGCCGAAGACGGCTTTTCGCACAAGATACGGACATTACGAATTTCTCGTGATGTCGTTTGGGCTGACAAATGCGCCCGCGGCTTTCATGGACCTCATGAACCGGGTTTGCAAGCCAATGTTAGATAAGTCGGTCATCGTGTTTATCGATGATATCTTGGTGTACTCGAAAAATGAAGCTGAACACGCACACCATTTGCAAGAAGTGTTAGAGACACTTAGGCGGGAGAAGTTATATGCGAAATTCTCTAAATGTGCCTTTTGGTTACGAGAGGTTCAATTTTTAGGTCATGTCATAAATGCCGACGGAGTATTGGTGGATCCGTCAAAGATAGAAGCAGTGTCAAAATGGAATTCCCCGAAGAACCCTTCGGAAATTAGAAGCTTTCTGGGGCTTGCTGGATATTATAGGAGATTCATTCAAGATTTCTCCAAGATTGCATCGCCGCTAACAAAGTTAACCCAAAAGAAAGCAAAGTTTATTTGGGGAGTCGATCAAGAAAAAGCGTTTCGGACGCTAAAAGAAAGGCTAACTCAAGCTCCGGTACTGACATTGCCGGACGGAGTCGAAGACATGGTGGTTTATTCGGATGCTTCATTATCGGGGCTCGGTTGCGTGTTGATGCAACGGGGCAAGGTAATAGCCTATGCCTCGAGACAATTGAAGATACACGAGAAGAAATACCCCACGCACGATCTCGAGTTGGCAGCGGTGGTATTTGCATTAAAAATATGGAGGCATTACTTGTATGGGGTAAAATGCACCATATTCACCGACCACAAGTGGAACACCTGTGCCTTCACGGCTATCAAACAAATACCGAACCAATGAAATATTGTATTTCATACTTGGGATTTGTAAAAATATGTGTATCGTTTACACATATCAACTCTTGTTCGATTTCAAACTCTAAATCGCTTTCTGGATAGTTATACGCGCACCGATGCGTAAATATAACCAGTTTAATGCAACAAACACTCCGGAATAGCGACATAGGCTTAACATACCTTAAATAACCTTTACATAACTTAGAAATAAGTTTTGAAGGCTTTGATATGGCAAAAGCAAGCTAATTCGCTTACAGGGACTAAACTTGACAAACTGCGAAAGTATGCCAATTTGAACTGTAACAGACATTCCGGAGCATGACCATAAGTTAAACATACCATAAATATCCTTTAAATAGCTTAGAAATAGGCTTTGAGGGGTTCGGTGTGCTAAAATAAACTTTTGGGTCATTCAGGGACTAAAAGTGTCAAAAAGTGCACAAGTTTGCACTTTTGCCCATAACTTACGTTCTGAATACATCCGGACATCCAAAAATTTATGTAAGCATGACTACATTATATTTTAGTGTTCGCCATAAGAAAAATCCATTCGTCACGTCATTTGGATCGTTTTTCGCGCTGATGCGCATTCCGTCGTAATTAAGCGAACATCGCGTTCGTACGGTTAAACGAACCGGCATCCGAGATATTTTTGAGCACATTTTAAGTTCCCTATACTTTAAATTCATTTTAGAGCTTTGAAATGGGGTTAACGGGCCTTAAACGTGTCGAAAATGGGCTGAATGCATGACAGGGACCAAAAGTGTAAATCTGCCAAACTTAAGCCTAGCGGTGCGCTACACTTTTAGCGTAGCGGTGCGCTAGGGGTCTCCAGACCAGGTGCAATGTTTAAACAGCCTGTTTGCACATGTTTTAACCACAACCACATAATCATAATTGTCTAGTCATCTGATAAGGATGGATTTCCAGCCACCATAAGGTTCCGACAAGTGTACGGGTTGGATTCATGGCACGTTTTCCATGGAACGATCCTAACGGTTCGGGTATTCCTATAAATACCCAACCCACACAACCTCATTTTGCACAAGAATTCTGATTTGAGAGCTCTAAGTTGAAACCATTGTTTCATACCTGAGTTCTTGGATCGGGATTAGCATTCGGGGACCCTTCGTAAGTATTCTTTCGTTCTTTTCCTTATTTTTACTGCTTTTCGAGTCAGAAAGTCAAACTTTGTTTGACTTTCAGCGTTGACCAGTAATGGTCAATGCGAAGTTCGTTTGAACTTCGCAACGTGAGTGTAATCACGTTGGTTATAGTCCCTTGGGACTATGCCTACTGATTACCATGTTGTCTAGGGTCGTAGGGTAGGCGATCTAATAAATCGCCTATACCTTCGAACCCGACCCAGTTTGGTCGATCATTAGGATCCGACCAAATACATTAGGTGACCCTAGTATAGGGCATAACCTTCCGAGGTTATACCCTATGGTCACATCGTTTAAGTAGATGTATGATAGGTAGTTTATATGCCTTAGGTAAATTACCAGAATACCCTTTTCATGTATAATTGGTAATTAAGCATATGTAACCTAAACCTTTGTCACATAACTGATTATGTAACATGTTTAGGCATATAACACTTGTCATAGGACTAGTTAGACGGTCCGAACGCGTTTCACGCGCACGACACGTTAAAGTAGCATAAGTTACCTTAATGAGTCGCGATGGGTCGAAAGCACTTAGGTTAGTCTCATTGTAGTATGTAGGCCTTGTTAAACCATATCATATGAGTTCCAATACTCATTTGGTTTGCCGAGCCTCATCCTATCCGATCTCCCGATTTAAGTCCGGTTTATTTATATAGTTTTAGATTGCCGACAGATTCCGTGCTCTCTCTAGCTTTGTTTGGTTTTTGTTCAAGACCACCAAGCATTCTCAGGCGAGTACATTATTCCCCTCTTTTACTGTTTTCAACTGTTTTGGGGTGACTCATATGTGCTAAATGTTTTATCAATGGTTTCAAGAACAATTACAATGGTTTCAAGAACAATTACAATGTGGTTTCAAGAACAATAACAATTATTTCAAGAACGCTAACAATGATTTCAAGAATGAATACAATGATTTCAAAAACTAATAACAATTTCAAAAAGTGAACAAACTTGTTGGTTGTAGTTTACATGACCGATGACATTCATTAGAAATGATCAAGCCGACCAGTATTAGGTTATGGTACCATAGGATCTGACAAATCCCGTTATTTACTGCACCCATTGTTATGTGTGGGGGTTGTGGGTAGCGACTGAATCTGTAATTATTAACTTACCCTTTGGTAAGGGTTTGTTAAGAACGAGAGCGAGAGCGAGTTGGAACGAGGAACGCGTCAAGAAGGTTTGAATGTTATTAGAGAATCGACCATAAAGTAGTTTCACAATTAAAACAAGAACGACTAGAACGATATTACAAAATGGGTTAACGATTGGGTAAACATTTGTACATGATTGACATTTGATCATGTATTTTCCACAAAACATAACTTTGATTTAAACCAAGTTTTACTTCAATACTTTGTTTTTGTGCATATGGTTTAGTTGAGACATTTCACTTGCCATACATGGATATTTGACATAGACATTTGACATGGATATTTGACATAGACATTTGACATGGATATTTGACATATACATTTGACAATTGATTTAAACATAGACATTTTACATTGTTTGGTTTGGTTTGGTTAAGTGATTAAGTAACGATGCGTGTGTAATATGATACAAACATGGTGGATACGCCGCTGGTACTTCCTATATATAAGTGTTTGTATGGTATTACATATCATAGCGTTATTTGAATCATTTCAGTTTGAGACATAGAACATTTTATACAAATAACATACTTTTCACAAGACATTGATTTATAAACAACTTATCTTATGCAAACTCATTTACATGGTTATTCATTTAATCATGCATTATTCTCTTATTTATACTTATCATCCGAACTTATTATTTTTCAAATGATTTACAAAGACAAAGCAAATTACAAGGTTCATGACTAAACATTTTCTTAAACAGAAGTCATGAATCTTATTTTCACAAAACCTATGTACTCGCCAGCATTTCTTTGCTGACCTCGTTTTCACATATGTTTCAGGTATTGTTGGATGATATCGATTGATAAGATGCATGCTCACATAGGACTGGACAAGGCCTTAGTGACTCAATAACAATGATAGACTATGTTTAAATAGTGTATTTAGATTTCAAGACGATGTAATTATTCAATGTTTAATAAAACGAAACACTCTTTGGTATCCATGGTTATGAAACATTAATTCTGTTACAACACGCCTCGATGTTTCCGCCACGTTTTGTTGTTTTACGTGGTCGGGGTGTGACAGAAAAGATGGTATCAGAGCCAATGGTTATAGGGAATTAGGTTATTAGTAATGCTTTGACCTAGTCTATAACCTTCTTAGGACCCCAACGCGAGTTTACTTGCGTTTAGTCATATAACAATACCGTCACCTATCCTTAGGCGACGACCACAACAAGAACATAAATTTCAAAACCGCTTTGAAAACTAATCATCTGTTCTAGGATGATTGATTACAAGGTTTTGAACCCTCAATTGTAAGGTTTTGAACCCTCTGTTATATGGTTTTGAACCCCTTCGAATTTTCAAAATCTCGACAAGGTTTTGAGTCTTAAATAATGTGAACACGTGCAAACTGGAAGGGTGAATGCCTGTATTCTGGGTTTTCTGTCTAGGCAAGCACTTCGTATACATCTCATCAGACGCGAGACCAGTTGTGCTTACCTGGGAATTCTTGGGATGAGTGTTCACTTATAGGCGAGCATGTCTTCGCGATACATTATTTTTGACCCATTTACTTTGATTAGTCACTGTGTGTCGTTTGTTTACCTTGTAGTAACAAACAAATAACCACTATCCTTGCTTTCATCAGATTTGTTTCATCTCATTCTTTTCGTCTAAATTCTTTCACTCGTTTCCTTTCATGTTTCCTCTTTTAGACAATGCCTCCTCGACGCGAAAGCCAGATAGAGACTGCCGAGCTGGCAGAAATCATTGCGCAGCAAATGGCTGCTCAATTCCCAAACCTCTTTGCTCAATGGAACCAAGCCAACAACAACAACAATGTGCTATGCAAATACAAGGATTTCAACCAGGCTAAACCACTCAAGTTTAGTGGTTCTGAAGGAGCAACTGGGCTTCTTCAGTGGTTCGAAAGCATTGAGAATACTTTTCGCCACGTGCAGTGCCCGGATAATCGCAAGGTCGAGTTCTCCTCGAGCGTGTTTCAGAAGAGGGCTCTTACATGGTGGAATGGGGTAATGAGAGACCGAGGTGCGGAAGTTGCTCTCGCACAGACATGGGCTGAACTTAGGGCTCTGATGATGAGGGAATTCTGTCCTCGTCATGAGCAGCGAGCTTTGGAGAAGGAATTTGATGAGTTGAAGCAAGATAGTGGTGAGCACAGGGCGTATACTGATAGGTTTGAGGAGCTGAGTCTGCTTTGCCCGACAATGGTTACCCCACTTGACATAGCTATCGAAAGGTACATCGACGGCCTACCTGACTCGGTACAAGACATCCTTACTGGTAGTAACCCTGCCACACTCCGTCAGGCGATCGAGTTATCAGCAACATTGACTGAGTCGCAGATTCGGAAGAACAAGTTACACAGGAAGGGTGACAAGGGCAAGAAACAGTCAGCTGACAAGGAGGATAGCAAGAAAGGTCAAAACAAGAAGGGTAAGGAAGGTGAGACGTCAAAGAAATCAAGGAAGCGAAAGGGTGGTCAAAACTTTGCTGTTACAGCACAGACTGCTCATAACCCGCGAAACTTACCAGCTCAGCCACCTGCAAAGAAAGCATATGCCGGTACCGCACCTTATTGTGCACGCTGCAACGGTCATCACGCAGTACAACAAGCTTGCTGGCAATGCACGACGTGTGGTAAACTTGGGCATTTGGCCAAGATTTGTCGTTTGGGACAAAATCAGGCTGCTCAGGTTCAAGCTCCGGTTCAAGGGAATGCTGTGAGATTTCCACTAGGTTCATGTTTCAACTGCGGAGAGATTGGTCACTTCCGCCACAACTGCCCAAGACTGGTGAATGCAAATGCTAACGCAAACCCGAATGCGAACGTCAACGTCAATGTGAATCCAGCACGCGGTCGAGTGTTTAACATCAATGAGGCACTCAATGATGAAGGAGTGAACAATTAGTATTTTGTTTTTCCTCTGGTTGGTATCTTGTAACATTTAAAGACAATGCGGTTGTTATATAAATAAAATTTGTGGTTTTATTTTTAACTAATGCAATTGTATGAATGTTTGATTCAACCTTATGATGTCAACACAAAGACAAAACTACTCGTGTGGTTCTGTCATTTTTATGATCACTTGTGATCTCCCTAAGAACCTCAAACACTTGTTCCTTTTAAATCTAAAGTATCTTATCGTCTTGCACCGTTCGAGATGCAAGAATTATCAAAACAGCTTCAAGAGTTGTCTGATAAAGGATTCATCCGTCTGAACTTTTCACCTTAGAGAAGCTCCTGTTCTCCTTGTGAAAAGGAGAATGGATCTTTTCGAATTCATATCGATTAACGTAAGCCTGTTAAGCTTACCATCAAGAATCGATATCCACTACCTTAAATCGATGATCTCTCCGATCATCTGCAGAGCGCTTCATGCTTTTCCAAGATCGATTTGCATTCTGGGTATCATCAACTTCGTATGCTCGAAGAAGATATTCCCAAAACGGCTTTCTGCACGAAGTATGGCCATTACGAGGTTACAGTCAGGCCTTTTGGATTGACAAATGCTCCAGCCATCTGCATGGACTTAATAAATAGAGTCTACAAGTCTTATTTGGATCAGATCGTCATTGTTATTATTGATGACATTTTGATCTATTCATGTCCTGAGCCAATCACGATCAACACCTTCGTTGACATCGGAGCCCTGATTAAATTCCTTGTACACTTTAAAAGTACAAAACAACTCAATTAGGACATACCGAATTCCTTTTAAGATCTTCCTATCTTCATAGTTAGATTCTTGAAAATATTTAAAGTGCCAAAGGAAATCCATGGATTGGGTTCCTGGTATGCTTTAAATACCCGTGTCCAAAGATAACAAATTAAAGGTCAAATTGAACGATTATGCGATTGAACGAGTATGCAATTATGCAATTATGTGTTTATGAGTTATGTGTTCTCCTCTATGTTTTTGTGTTTTTATACTTTGGATAATTCGTTATCCAAATCCTCGCAGGATCTTTCATATCTTCATATGAGGGATTCGTAGCAGGATAGTCAAAAGGTACTACCTTAAATCCTTAATGGGCTTCTATGTAATAGATAAGACCCTTGGATTTTATAGTATCACTCCATGATTCATAAGAGACCCTTTTGGTGGTCTAGTAAAAAAGATTGATTCACAATTTGGTGAAGAACGACATCTAGTGATGTAGCTGAACAGACTCCTTGATAGTCTATTTAGATCATTTATTGATTTAGTCAAAAGGACTCTATGGCGGTCTAGTCACACTCATCACAGGATTGTTCATTTGGTTTTACCCTACATATTATAAAATAGACTGTGTGAACTGTGCAAGGAATTGTCTGATTATGGACGCGTACATAATTATGAAATTTAGTGCACAGAAACCCAGTAAGGTTTATTATGTGTAAGAACCGATAGTGACAAAAATAACAAAATGAGAACGATGTAATGGAGGTACGGTGGACGCACCAATGACGCTTCACATACTAGTATATAAGCGTCCCTCTTACATTGCAATCATGATGTTATTAAAGGTTACTAGAAGTTCAGAACCCTAACCAATGTTGTTCGATCTTTTCAACTTCATGTTTTCAAGCTCTCACAAGTTTCCTCTAAATAAATTTCGGGACGAAATTTCCTAAAGTAGGGGAGACTGTAACACCTGTGCCTTCACGGCTATCAAACAAATACCGAACCAATGAAATATTGTATTTCATACTTGGGATTTGTAAAAATATGTGTATCGTTTACACATATCAACTCTTGTTCGATTTCGAACTCTAAATCGCTTTCTGGATAGTTATACGCGCACCGATGCGTAAATATAACCAGTTTAATGCAACAAACACTCCAGAATAGCGACATAGGCTTAACATACCTTAAATAACCTTTACATAACTTAGAAATAAGTTTTGAAGGCTTTGATATGGCAAAAGCAAGCTAATTCGCTTACAGGGACTAAACTTGACAAACTGCGAAAGTATGCCAATTTGAACTGTAACAGACATTCCGGAGCATGACCATAAGTTAAACATACCATAAATATCCTTTACATAGCTTAGAAATAGGCTTTGAGGGGTTCGGTGTGCTAAAATAAACTTTTGGGTCATTCAGGGACTAAAAGTGTCAAAAAGTGCACAAGTTTGCACTTTTGCCCATAACTTACGTTCTGAATACATCCGGACATCCAAAAATTTATGTAAGCATGACTACATTATATTTTAGTGTTCGCCATAAGAAAAATCCATTCGTCACGTCATTTGGATCGTTTTTCGCGCTGATGCGCATTCCGTCGTAATTAAGCGAACATCGCGTTCGTACGGTTAAACGAACCGGCATCCGAGATATTTTTGAGCACATTTTAAGTTCCCTATACTTTAAATTCATTTTAGAGCTTTGAAATGGGGTTAACGGGCCTTAAACGTGTCGAAAATGGGCTGAATGCATGACAGGGACCAAAAGTGTAAATCTGCCAAACTTAAGCCTAGCGGTGCGCTACACTTTTAGCGTAGCGGTGCGCTAGGGGTCTCCAGACCAGGTGCAATGTTTAAACAGCCTGTTTGCACATGTTTTAACCACAACCACATAATCATAATTGTCTAGTCATCTGATAAGGATGGATTTCCAGCCACCATAAGGTTCCGACAAGTGTACGGGTTGGATTCATGGCACGTTTTCCATGGAACGATCCTAACGGTTCGGGTATTCCTATAAATACCCAACCCACACAACCTCATTTTGCACAAGAATTCTGATTTGAGAGCTCTAAGTTGAAACCATTGTTTCATACCTGAGTTCTTGGATCGGGATTAGCATTCGGGGACCCTTCGTAAGTATTCTTTCGTTCTTTTCCTTATTTTTACTGCTTTTCGAGTCAGAAAGTCAAACTTTGTTTGACTTTCAGCGTTGACCAGTAATGGTCAATGCGAAGTTCGTTTGAACTTCGCAACGTGAGTGTAATCACGTTGGTTATAGTCCCTTGGGACTATGCCTACTGATTACCACGTTGTCTAGGGTCGTAGGGTAGGCGATCTAATAAATCGCCTATACCTTCGAACCCGACCCAGTTTGGTCGATCATTAGGATCCGACCAAATACATTAGGTGACCCTAGTATAGGGCATAACCTTCCGAGGTTATACCCTATGGTCACATCGTTTAAGTAGATGTATGATAGGTAGTTTATATGCCTTAGGTAAATTACCAGAATACCCTTTTCATGTATAATTGGTAATTAAGCATATGTAACCTAAACCTTTGTCACATAACTGATTATGTAACATGTTTAGGCATATAACACTTGTCATAGGACTAGTTAGACGGTCCGAACGCGTTTCACGCGCACGACGCGTTAAAGTAGCATAAGTTACCCTAATGAGTCGCGATGGGTCGAAAGCACTTAGGTTAGTCTCATTGTAGTATGTAGGCCTTGTTAAACCATATCATATGAGTTCCAATACTCCTTTGGTTTGCCGAGCCTCATTCTATCCGATCTCCCGATTTAAGTCCGGTTTATTTATATAGTTTTAGATTGCCGACAGATTCCGTGCTCTCTCTAGCTTTGTTTGGTTTTTGTTCAAGACCTCCAAGCATTCTCAGGCGAGTACATTATTCCCCTCTTTTACTGTTTTCAACTGTTTTGGGGTGACTCATATGTGCTAAATGTTTTATCAATGGTTTCAAGAACAATTACAATGGTTTCAAGAACAATTACAATGTGGTTTCAAGAACAATAACAATTATTTCAAGAACGCTAACAATGATTTCAAGAACGAATACAATGATTTCAAAAACTAATAACAATTTCAAAAAGTGAACAAACTTGTTGGTTGTAGTTTACATGACCGATGACATTCATTAGAAATGATCAAGCCGACCAGTATTAGGTTATGGTACCATAGGATCTGACAAATCCCGTTATTTACTGCACCCATTGTTATGTGTGGGGGTTGTGGGTAGCGACTGAATCTGTAATTATTAACTTACCCTTTGGTAAGGGTTTGTTAAGAACGAGAGCGAGAGCGAGAGCGAGTTGGAACGAGGAACGCGTCAAGAAGGTTTGAATGTTATTAGAGAATCGACCATAAAGTAGTTTCACAATTAAAACAAGAACGACTAGAACGATATTACAAAATGGGTTAACGATTGGGTAAACATTTGTACATGATTGACATTTGATCATGTATTTTCCACAAAACATAACTTTGATTTAAACCAAGTTTTACTTCAATACTTTGTTTTTGTGCATATGGTTTAGTTGAGACATTTCACTTGCCATACATGGATATTTGACATAGACATTTGACATGGATATTTGACATAGACATTTGACATGGATATTTGACATATACATTTGACAATTAATTTAAACATAGACATTTTACATTGTTTGGTTTGGTTTGGTTAAGTGATTAAGTAACGATGCGTGTGTAATATGATACAAACATGGTGGATACGCCGCTGGTACTTCCTATATATAAGTGTTTGTATGGTATTACATATCATAGCGTTATTTGAATCATTTCAGTTTGAGACATAGAACATTTTATACAAATAACATACTTTTCACAAGACATTGATTTATAAACAACTTATCTTATGCAAACTCATTTACATGGTTATTCATTTAATCATGCATTATTCTTTTATTTATACTTATCATCCGAACTTATTATTTTTCAAATGATTTACAAAGACAAAGCAAATTACAAGGTTCATGACTAAACATTTTCTTAAACAGAAGTCATGAATCTTATTTTCACAAAACCTATGTACTCGCCAGCATTTCTTTGCTGACCTCGTTTTCACATATGTTTCAGGTATTGTTGGATGATATCGATTGATAAGATGCATGCTCACATAGGACTGGACAAGGCCTTAGTGACTCAATAACAATGATAGACTATGTTTAAATAGTGTATTTAGATTTCAAGACGATGTAATTATTCAATGTTTAATAAAACGAAACACTCTTTGGTATCCATGGTTATGAAACATTAATTCTGTTACAACACGCCTCGATGTTTCCGCCACGTTTTGTTGTTTTACGTGGTCGGGGTGTGACAACAAGAGTCTGAAATACTTCTTCGATCAGAAGGAGTTAAACATGCGACAAAGGCGATGGCTGGAAATGGTGAAGGACTATGATTGTGAGATACACTATCACCCTGGAAAGGCAAATGTGGTAGCGGATGCTCTAAGCAGAAAAGCGGACTTTGTCCCAATACGAGTGAGGTCGATGCAACTCGTGGTAACCTTGGGTATACTTGAACGTATTCGAGAAGCGCAATTAGAAGCAGTAAAAGAAGAGAATTGGAAGAAGGAAAGAATAATTGGGCAGTTGAAAGACTTGTCGGATGGGAATCACGGGTTAAAGACTCGATCCGGAAGGATATGGGTCCCACATACCTGTGGAGTAAAGGCGCTTCTACTTGATGAAGCTCATAAATCCCGTTATTCAATTCATCCGGGTGCGACCAAGATGTACAATGATTTGAAACAAAATTATTGGTGGCCCGGAATGAAGAGGGATGTGGCGAAGTATGTGGAAAAATGCTTGACATGTTTACAAGTCAAGGCGGAGCATCAGAAACCCTATGGCAAACTCCAACCGTTAGAAATTCCGGTTTGGAAATGGGAACATATTACAACGGACCTGTTAACCAAGTTGCCTAAGACGAATCGTGGTTTTGATGCAATATGGGTAGTGGTGGATAGATTGACGAAAAGTGCTCACTTCATTTCGATTCGTGAGACTTATACGTCAGAAAAGATGTCAGAAGTCTATACCAATGAAATCATAGCACGTCATGGAGTGCCGGTGTCCATCGTGTCTGATAGGGATACCCGGTTTACTTCGAATTTCTGGCGTGATTTCCAAGAACAAATGGGGACCAAATTGTTCATTAGCACTGCGTACCATCCTCAAACAGATGGACAAAGTGAAAGAACGATACAAATATTGGGAGATATGCTACGGGCGTGTATAATCGACTTTGGAGGCAGTTGGGATATTCACCTACCGTTAGTCGAGTTTTCGTATAATAACAGTTACCAATCTAGTATTAAAATGGCACCATACGAACTGCTTTACGGTAGGAAGTGTCGAACCCCGGTTTGTTGGGGTGAAGTGGGTCCACGTGAACTCGCCCACCAAGACATAGTACGAGCCACGAACGAAAAGATCGATAAAGTTCGGGCACATTTGAAAGCGGCTCAAGACAGGCAAAAGGCGTATGTTGATAAAAGAAAAAGGCCAATTGAATTTCAAGTCGGTGACATGGTCATGCTAAAAGTGTCCCCATGGAAAGGTGTTATTAGATTTAGAAAGAAGGGAAAGTTAAGCCCAAGGTTTATCGGGCGATTTAAAATTATCGGAAGAGTTGGCAAGGTAGCTTACCGTCTTGAACTACCGGAGGAGCTGAGTGGGATCCATGGCACGTTTCATGTATCGCAATTAAGAAAGTGCCTAGCAGACGAAACGACATATATCCATTACGACGATATCGAAGTGGATAATAGTCTAAATTATGTGGTGAGACCGGTTGAAATTTTAGACAGAAAGGTCAAACGTTTACGAAATAAACAAATTGACCAAGTCAAAGTCAAATGGGAGCATAGGAAAGGTTCGGACACTACATGGGAGTCCGAAGAGGAGATGCGACGTCTTCATCCTACACTATTTGGTACGTACCTTGGTTTCGGGGACGAAACCCTTTTTAAGAGGGGTGGACTTGTAACATCCCGAAAATATAAGACATTATATCGGAATTATAAAGCATAAATTAATGGGAGTTTACTAACTAAGAATTTTAACCTAGTTAGTTAACTAGTCTAGAAATAGCTTATAACTTGATTAAAAGCTACCAAACTATATGTTGAACAAAGTTGAGGGACCATAGTTGTTTAATTTGAAACTAAATAAAGTGGAACTAATAAAAATAAACCAAACACCCCAAATGGAGGTGTTGGTCGACCAGAACATCTCAGGGGCGACACCCACTTCTCCCAAAAACCTAAAATCTCATAATCTTGCAAATTGAAGGGTTAATCCAAGTAGAAATCGAGAATTGAGCCTAGAATCGTAATCCTCATTGCAAGAGGATTCTAAGGTATGTGAAATTTGATGAAATCTATCAACTTGAAATTCTCATGATGTGGAAAATCTGAAATTAGATGCTTGCATGTGTGTTATTTGGTTTTGATTAAAGTTGATTAGGTGTTTAGAAGTAAAACCTAGCTAACTATTTGAGAAATCATGACCAAATTCAGAAAGTCCATGAACACCTTGAAGGTGGGTTGTGGGATTTACATGATGATGATGAACACTAGGGTTAAGAAGGATTATTCTAGTGTAAATTGATCTTAGAGAAAGTAATTTCAGAAAAATATGATGTTAATTGCTATATGAGGGCCTTATTGATGATTAAGCTAGCTAATTAGCAAGTTATAAACTTGAATGGTGAAGATATAAAATTCTGCCCTTAAAGTGTTTGATAAAATGCCTCAAAGAAGGCTTGAAATTTAATTGTTAAGATAAAAACGCATAATAGTGATGTAAGGTAAAATGTGCGTTAAGTATATGAAACAAAGAGTTCTAAACATAAAGTGATTGAACTCTATAGGAAAGGAAGCCGGGCCATCTAGCGGACAAACCGGTGGGGATGCACGTATGAAAGGCTTGCTTTAAAGGTATGTAACTTGACCCGTTACATTTATTAAATCGGATGATTCTATGTGTAATTGAATTTTGAATAAGAGTTGTTTTGAATTAAGTAATGAAGTCGTTATATTGATTGATTTATTAAAACTCGGTTGGTACCCGTTGGTAGTCGTCATATAGAAAGATTCTTTAGACGAGCCAAACGGGTCAAATAATCGAGTAAAACATGATTTATATTCCGGAAATATGATAGATTGTTCTACGCCATTGGTTAATATTTATCACATGTTAGAAATACTAGTTTTGGATGTAATGGGTTGTTAGAAAAGCAAATTTCGAGATTTGGTTTGAAGGAAATGAACTAACAAATCAAGGCATGGATTTCCAGGACTTACCGTAAATTACGGTAATACCGTAATTTACGGTATAGGTCAGACATGTTACGGCAATTGTCTCCTGATTTACGGTAACCAGGAACTCTCAAGGATCACCGTAAATTACGGTGATACCGTAATTTACGGTGGATCCAGGAAGGTTATTTTGCTTTTATTATTTCAAATGTGACGTTAAATCTTGTGATTATATTATATGATAACATCAAAACTAATGTTTTAAGTGGTTTTGATCGTAGGTCAATCGACAAGTCTTACGGGTGACGATCAAGTGATATAACGAAGAACCGAACACTCTATTTTGAAGCTTCCGCAACGTCTTAGTTCTTTTGTAGTATTGTGTATGGGTTGTTAATACATTTTAAACAGTTCACAAATTTTGTAACTTAGTCAGTAGTTGACTAAGGTCATGGTTATTATTAAATTTTGTAAATGAAAGTCATGTACTTAACTATATTTTGTATAAAATCAAGGGTATAAATTCTAGGGTGTTACACATAAAGTGGGACCCAGATGCGTCCGTTTACATAGTAGGCACCGTCTTCCTTTTGTTCTAGCCGCTGCCTCGATCCTCATAGGGACTCAGCCCTGATGTTCTCTGCTTTCAATGCTTCAACCTGAGCATCGCGAATCTGAGCGGGAAGGTTAGATTGGATGGTAAGCTGTAAAGCACGTACACGCTTAGGTATAGTATCCTTTCGACTGAGGGCGTCGGCCACAACATTGGCCTTGCCCGGATGATACTTGATAGCGCATTCATAATCGTTCAAAAGCTCAACCCATCAGCGTTGACGCATGTTTAACTCATTTTGCTTGAAGATATGCTCGAGACTCCTGTGATCGGTGTAAATGGTGCACTTGGTACCGTCCAGGTAATGTCTCCATATCTTAAGCATGAAAACAACTACTCCCAGCTCCAGGTCGTGAGTAGTGTAATTTCTTTCATGATCCTTAAGTTGGCGTGATGCGTAGGCAATGACCTTGTCTCGTTGCATCAACACGCAACCAAGTCCTTGGATGGAAGCGTCGCAATAAACCACAAAATCTTCTGTGCCTTCAGGCAATGAGAGGTTAGGCGCGCTATAAAGTCTATCTTTCAAGTGCTGAAACGCAGATTCCTGTGCATCACCCCAGCGATAGGTGACACCCTTCTGAGTCAGTGAAGTGAGAGGTTGCGCAATCTTGGAGAAATCTTTTATAAACCTTCTGTAATATCCCGCCAAACCCAAAAATTGGCGGATTTCTGTTGGTGTACGGGGTGCAGGCCAGTTCTTGATCGATTCAACCTTAGATGGATCCACATGAATCCCATCCTTGTTTACCACATGGCCTAGAAAGTGGACTTCGCGAAGCCAGAAGTCACATTTCGAAAACTTGGCATACAACTGCTCTTTTCGAAGAAGTTCCAGCATAAGTCGTAGATGCTGCTCGTGTTCCTCCTGACTCTTCGAATAGATCAGGATATCGTCGATGAATACAATAACGAACTTATCTAGGTAAGGCTTGCACACTCGGTTCATGAAATCCATGAAGACTGCTGGTGCATTCGTCAGCCCGAATGGCATAACCAGAAACTCGTAATGGCTGTAACGAGTTCTGAATGCTGTTTTGGAGACGTCCTCATCTCGGACCCTCAGCTGATGGTATCCCGATCTCAAATCAATCTTGGAGTAATAGCTCGACCCTTGCAACTGGTCAAACAAGTCGTCAATATGTGGAAGAAGATAACGATTCTTCACAGTCACCTTGTTAAGTTCGGGATAGTCAATACACATCCTGAAGGTACCGTCTTTCTTCTTCACGAACAAGACTGGAGCTCCCCAGGGCGAAGAGCGAGGACGTATAAAACCCTTTTCCAAGAGTTCTTGTAGTTGTGTGGACAGTTCTCCGAGTTCTGATGGAGCTAGACGATATGGTGCTCGAGCTACTGGCACTGCTCCAGGAGCTAGCTCGATTTGAAATTCAACTTGGCGGTGAGGCAGAAGACCAGGCAATTCCTCAGGAAATACATCAGGAAAATTGCGCACAATAGGGATGTCTTTAATTCTCTTCTCTTCTGTTGACGTGTCAGTAACGAGCGCTAGAATGGCAGTGTGGCCCTTTCGCAAACACTTCTGGACCTTAAGAAAAAAGATGATGCCTTCGACAGCGCCACTCTTGTCGCCACGAATCACGAGAGGTTGTTCACCAGAACGAGGAATGCGGACGATTTTCTCCTTGCAAACAATCTCCGCTTGATGATGTTAGGTCAGGATTCGTCTCCTAACGATTGCGAACCGACTCGTGAACGTGCGGAATCCGTGCACGAGTGAGACCGAAACACACGAGAACGTAATTTTAACAGTGATTCTATTCCAGATCTGAAAGATACAAGCACCTGAATCACGAACACGAGCTTTCTCTCTCTAGAACTCTAGCTCTCCAAAGCTCCAAAATGTGTAAAAGTGTCAAAAGTCCCTAATGTTATCCCTAACTCCTCTATCTATAGGCCAAGGGTATAAGGAGAGTTCCCCTTATTTACAATATTGACACCTTGCCTTTTACTAACTAGAAACAACATAAAGCCTAATATTTAACAGTTTTTGCTACGGTCTGAGATGACGGAGGCTATAGACATAAATGCACTAACAGACTCCCCCTTGGATATTGCCGCAGTCAATCTCAAACATTTTATCAGACTCGTAGCTTTTGGTCTTTTTCTCTCTCATTGAGTCGTCTTGAAGCTTTAACACATTTTCAGCAACAAAGACTCCCTCAAGTTCTAACAGAATCCCGGTGGATCTGTTTTCTGCTTCAGCTCCTTCCTTTCTGTAGACTTTTCAGGCTCCCCCTTTCGTCAAGCTTCCGTGCTTTGGGATCGACACCTGGCTTTTCGGTTACAAGCTCTTCTGGGAAAAGTATCCTGGCGTCTATGCACGCTTCCCCTTTCGTTGAGCTCGTCTTCAGACTCCCCCTTAGACTCGGCTATCGGGATCGTAGTCTGGAATCTGCAACACTCATACATTTATAAGAACAAACGTTTTACGTTGTCCAGGTATCGTAACCTGGCTCTATCAAACTTTCTAAATCAAGATCCTGGGACTAAGATATAAAAATATGAAATATATCCAGGAATGCTTGATACTCTCCCCCTATCAACATGCTTCAAAGATTTGGCAGTTTCAACGAACCGGATCGGAAACTGGCTCTTTTACAGATTTAACAGTATAAGCATCCAAATCCCTCACAGTTAATCATCCAAGTCCAACTTAATGACCTTGGAGATATCACAAACTGTTTTTGATTTTTGATTTTAAAATCAAGTTTCAAATTAATGAACTTGTTTTATTTTCAGAAACACATTCAGCATACTCATATTTTGAAACTCAGCTTCCCAGACATCGGTTGTCGAAAATAAAGCAGAATCAAAAATCTTTTTGAATTTTTCTGAAAATAAAAAACAGTAAAGAAATATGTACAAACATATTTACACACAATATTTTTGTTTGAGTTCTCGTTAGAGGATCATATCAGTTTTTGACAAGTCACAAGTACCGTTGAGCTTAGTTACACATTAAGAATTAAACAATTCACTTAGATTGTCGATATACTGATCCACTTAAATTTTCATACAAAGTTCAACTGATTCAGGATACGAAATTAGGAGTTTTAAGAACTTAAACCTATTCATGTGTCCCACCTCTTGAATATACTCCCGTATCCAGATCCCAATATTCAGTCTTACAGGTGAGTATACCTAGATGATGTCTGTAAGGGGAATAAATTATAGTACGAAACCGTGAGAGCTCAGGTCAGAACTTCCGTTCAGCAGAGAGATGACGGCTCGACTTTTGGTGTGTCCCCTTTAGAGGATCTTTTGTTACAACAGCCATGAATAGCATTTTTCAATGTTTCATCATTTTTTAGCTGAGGGTTGCGCTATATTTCAAGCAATGCAGAAAGTATTCTCCGGGGACTAGGCCATTGCTTCCGCAAAATCAGAAGTCCCGGGATAATACCCCAGATATCACTAAGCATAAAGACCTAGTATCTCAGAAAGAGGGACCTTTCAAACAAGATTTCAGGGGTTACCTATATATCCAAGTAGTGTTCCCCACGAAATAAGCAAGTTTGAATTTAGGTTTATATCCCGAAAAAGTTTACTAAATGTATAAAAATCTACCGACATATCCACGGTGAGATCGTTTAACACATTTAAACTTTTCAATTCTTTAGCGTACTGTAACTGTCTACTGATGTACTATCATTTCCTCTTTTTACACAAAAACTCAATTTTGAATTTTATCATGTTTTTGGCTTTTTCAAATTTTCTAATGTTTTTGGATTTTCTGAAAATTTCTTACTCCCCCTAAAATGCAAAATCATTTAAAGAAAATTTGACAACCAATACTGATAGCTTTGTCTCGCCATCCATTTTCTGCTAAAAGTGTACTGATTTGCAGAAAATCTAACATACCCCCATGATTTACAACACATTAATTTTTACAGTTTGAAAACCGTTTTTCAATCTAGTGAAAGTAATCATGTTTGTTCAGCCGTGAGGGTTTCGGCGTATTCAAGTAACATATTTTTGTATTTTTTTTAATATTTTTGACAAAAACAAAAGCATATTTTTGGTTTTTCAAAATTTTAATTTTTAGGGTTTTTGAAATATTGTTTATTTATTTACAGAACACAAACAAACTCCCTGTTTAACCAACACAGGGTTCAGCAGCCTTTTCTTCTTGTGCCAGGCTGCTCCGATTTCCATTCTCACAGTCTTCAGTTTTCTTGAGCACCTGCACATATACACTTACTCAATCACTTAAACAATTTAGCCCAGGCCTGCTTGACCTTAGGCATTTCAACACAGTAATTTTCATTCAATGCCGGAAAGTCTTTATCGTTTTTCACAAAGACCTTATCAACTTTGACTTCAACTTTTTCATTGTTTACAAAAGTCATTGGTTTCTTAATACTCCATGTTTGACCTTTTGGAGTACCTCTTTTGTAAAAATGTGACTCCTTTTGAACATTTTGTTTTTGAACAACTTTTGGTTTCCAAAACTGATTTGGTTTTGTTGCATCAACAGTTGTTTTCCAACTTTGTGTTGTTCTAAATCTGGATGTGTGAGAATTCCAGGTCTGTCTCGAATCAAAGTTGTTTGAGTTTGATTTCCAGATTTGATTCGAAACAAACTTGTTTGTGTTATACCTCCAAGTTTGTTTTGAGTCAAATCTGGTTGACCTTTGTCTCACAGTCTCAGATTTTTGTTTCTCAGCATCAATCTTCTTTTTGTCAACATCCACAGGTTTTAGATTAGGACACTTGCGTGCAAGATGTCCCTTTTGATCACATTTGAAACATGTTCTCATGGACACATCTTTGACCTGTGGTTGTTGCTTTTTCTTTTTAGCAAAGAACTCATCATTAGACTGTCTCATTTTGAGCTCCTTTTCTTTTGCTAAACTGTCTCCTTGAACAAAACTCATTTTTGCCTGAAAATTTGGCGTTTCATTTCTTTTCCAACTTTGTTTCTTCTTATAACCCAACCCAGCCTTCATGTTTTTCTTTTTGTAACCAGGTTTGTTATAAAAAGTTTTGTGACCTTTTCCAGCAAACTTTGGAATCTCAGACTTCTCAATCTCAACCATTTTGAAAACTTTATCAACCTTTTCTGATATCACATTCTGAATCGGGAAAACAACATCTAAGAATAATTTGTCCGATCCAATCATGGTATAAACCAATCCTTTTGAATCTTCATTCAAATTTTTCTCGGATTTTGTGTTTTTCAGATAATTATCATGAAGATTTCCTTCATCTTCATCCTGTGATTCAGATTTACCTGTATCAACCGACTCTTCTTTCAACACACTTTCAACCACTTTACCTACCACCTCTGAATCACTAGAATCATCAGATTTGGAATAGGTTACGTCAATGTTATCTGGCAATTGATCTACCATGTTGAAAGCTTTTTCGACCTTTTCCTCATCATAAAACACAAACTTTTTCGGTGGTGGAACTTTATGAAACTCTGAGCCAATGCCTTTCTTGTTTTGCTGAGACTCACCATCCTCCGGTTTTATGTTGAAAATACGTTCAAGCACATATGACGACGCGTGATAACTTTTTAACTTGTTATTATCCTGTTCTAAATCAGCAATCTGACGCTTTAGCTTAGCAACATCCTCAATGTAAGAATTAACAACTTGTTGCTTTATTTCATACATTCGTTTATATTCATTAGTTGTTTCAGAACAGTATTTCAATCTTGATTGAACAAGTTTCATTTCACTTTTTACTTTTTTATATGATTCTTTTGTAATGTGATAACTCAATTTTATTGAATCATATTCCTTTTTCATTTCCTGAAAAACATTTTCTTTTTTATCACATTCTCCTGTCTTTTTCGAGACTTTTTCTTTCAAAACTTCATTTTCTTTTTCTAGATTTTTACATTTTTGAGAAAGTTTTTCATCATTTTCTTTTAAAACCTTTTCATTTTCGAGCATTTCTTTGCATTTTTCTTTGAAAACATTTTCGATTTTAGTGAATTCAAGATCTCTTGTTCTGAATTTATCATCTTTTTCAGTACAAGCACTGCATGGTTCCATGCATTTCTTGCACTGTTCATCAATTTTGATCACAGTTTCAGAATCAGAATTTACCTCAGTGATTGGCACTTCGGTGTCTGCTTCAGTTTCTTTCTGATCAGCTTCTTTCTGCTGCTTCTCATCAACAGCTTCAACATTTGTTGAACTTTCAATCTTCACTTCTTCTTCTGCTTTCTTCACATCTTCTTCTTTAACTGCTTCTGCCTTAACCTCTTCAGCGGCTTTCTTCAGATTGTTTACCATCTCTTCAACATTTTTCTTCATTCTTTCTTCATTCCTCTTCCTCAGTTTTATCGTCATAGCATCCCTGATGATTTTATCCAGCCTTTTCACATATGTCTTGTCTTTTGCAACATTGGAATAATATTCGCCGGATCGAGGAATTACTAGAAGAACATCATCGTGAACTATGTCACTTCTGGGAACAACCGGTTCACCTTGTTTGTTAACATAACATTCTTGCTTTTTATCCCATCGTTTGTTTGCAACAGCATTCTCATATTCTTCTTGCATTTTCTCCATTCTGCACCCTACAATGAATCTTTCTCTTGGAGTTTTTTCTTTCAAGATCTCTTCTCGAGTTTTCTCTTTGACCTCAGCAACAACATTTTCTTCTTTGTTTTCTTCACAAATTTTAGCAACAAGAACATGATGCTGGGCTTTTGAAGATTTTCTGCCATGAGTTGTTACAGGACGATCTTCATCTGGTAGAATTGTGCTCCAGTCAAAACCTTCATCATCGTGGATTACAGCACAAGCTCTGGACTTCTCTCTGGGTTTATCTTCGATCATCTTTGGCTCTTCTCTGCTACGGTGGTAAATTGCCTTTTGGTAATAATCGTCATTGAACAGATGTTCATTTCCACCAACCGCAGAATTTGTGCACTCTCTCTTGAAATGGCCTTTCTGCTTGCATTTGAAACAGGTCACTTTGGATTTATCAAATCCAAGCTTTGTAGATGCACCACCGAGAGATTGCTTCCCAGTAATCTCCATGTATCTTTGAGCTCTGCGGATACAGCTTGCCAAACACCAACGGATGTCAATGAGTTCCATCTCTTCCGGATCAATCTGGTCATAGTCTTCTTTGGTTAACTCAGAGTTACCAATCTTGCCTGCAACTAGACCTTCATACGATTCCAGAACAGATGCAAGGAAGCTCATTTGTTGTTTAGCTGCATTGATGCTCATTGCAGGAGAATTCTTCAATTTAAGACCAATGTTGCACAAAATCTCCTCAGTTTCATCAGAACTTGATTTTGAAGATGAATGATATCCAGAATGATAACTTGATGAAGTTGTTTGTGGTTCTTTCATCTTCTCACCACTGAATGCTGTCTTTGGTGAACTGCCAACTTTCTCCAAATGTACATTGCCTTTGTAGTATAGACCAACATTCTAATGATGAGATGAACCACTCATCTTGTTTTGCTTTTGTAGCTCCAGATCATGACTCTCAATCTTTTCTAACAATGCATCAAGAGTAATTTTATCAAATTTTTCATCATTTTTCAAGATAAAAACAAACGTTTGCCACTGATCAGCTCGTGGTAACGCTTCAATCACTTTATCAATTATCTCTTCTCTTGTTTTCAAAATTTTAAACCTTTCAAGTTCAATTTTTAAATGGCAAAATCTCTCAATCATTTGCCTCACAGTCTCTCCCTTTAAAATGTCAAACAAATCAAATTCTTTTTTCAATAAAGCAATTTTGTTTTTCTGGATTTGTGTACCCCCCTTAGCTTTAACCTTCAAAGCTTTCCATACAGATTTAGATGACCCTTTATGAACTAATAATGAAAAAATGTCATCACGAACTGATTGCTGAATCAAAGCAATCATCTTCTGTTCATAAGAAAATTTCTTTCGATCATCCTCTGAATAATCTTTGATCAGAATTTCTTCTCCTTTGTCATTTGTTGGGTTCTCATATCCAAACTTTAAACAAAACCAACTCTCATGTGCATATGCCTTCGTCCAATTGACAAACCTTTCCTTCCACCAAACATAATCTTCAATGTTATTCAGCTTCAGAGGTTTTGAATATGTTCCATAAAAGTTGTCATTGTTAATGTTGTCTTTGATGGTTTTCGTTATCGCTTTGGGTGTATCATTTGAACCTTCCACTGTATCCGAGTTAAACGCATTGTAGAAAGTATTGATAAATTCTTCAGCCATGATGTGATCTTCTTGATTAACAGCACCTTTTAATCACACCTGAATCACAAACAAACAAACACAATGAGTTTAAATAATATAAAAAAAAATGAATCGGACGGGTACTCGAACGAGTAAGTCAACACAAGTCAATAGTGAAAATAATCGTGTGACAACGTTGTCCGTTCGGATGAGACTGAATTCGTTCGGGTGAGATAATATCCGGATGAAGATCCGTTCGGACGAAGATCTGTGCGGATGGGGATCCGTGTGATGTTATCCGCACGGGTGGGGATCCGGGAGACTAAGGCGATGCGTGCGGGTGAGGATCTGGGAAATGTTGACCGTGCGTACGAGTTGTCCGCGCGCACGAGTTATCCGCGCGTACGAGAAATGATGCTATCCGTGCGTATGACTTGTACGTACGGGCGACTTGTACGTACGGGTGACACAACACTTTGTTTCAATTGGACCTCTTCAAGTAATAATCACGTGATCACATGCTCATCGAATGAATTAATCACTAACTTGAATACACGTGACTTTGCTGATAAACAATCAATAACAGACAAACATTATCACTATCACATGCAATTCATCAAAACAAAAGTCACGTGCAATGTATGAATCGGCTGACAAACTATGATCAATTCACATGCAATCTTTCGATACACACTTATCTAGATAAACAATGACCTAATCACGTGACCGTCAATATTAATTCATCAACAGTTTTCAAACTTCTGAAACAATCACATGCATTTTCAATTAATAATGGCTGATGATATTTATCACATGTATTTCAATTAAATGCACTGACAAAATTCACACTACAATTTCATTGGACCTCTAACATGAAATCACATGTATCAACAATTAATGAAGTTAACCGCTTTGACTGAAAAAATAACAGTGTTGACTAAAAGACAGGTTGGGTGATGTTGAGACACGTATTGTTATCCGCACGTACCAGTTGTCCGTGCGGGTGGCAGAGTCAACAGGTCAAAATGCTATCTGTGCGTATGACTTATCCGCACGGATAAGTCATGCGTGCGTATTGGTCAACCCGGAAAGTCTAATGGTCAACCCGGACAAGTTGTCCGTGCGGGTGAGCTATCCGCACAGAGAAGTCATCCGTGCGGGTGAACATCAATAACAACAGCAGCAACAGTTATCATTTTTACGACTTTTTCGACCACAAAAATCAAGATATCTCACAAACTACATGGAATTTTGATCTGAAAATTTCTAGGCTTGTGAATCATGTATATTCGCTCATCATATCCAAAAATTATCCGTTTTTAACCGTAAAAAACCAGTTTAATTTTGCAATTTTCAGTTAAGAACGTTAAGAAATGAAAAGATGAAGAAATTGCTCAATTCTGATGCGATTTTGGATCTGAAAACGATGAAATCCTGTGCGAAATCGTGTGAATGATCTAAGCAATCGCTCTCCTGCTCTGATACCACTTGTTAGGTCAGGATTCGTCTCCTAACGATTGCGAACCGACTCGTGAACGTGCGGAATCCGTGCACGAGTGAGACCGAAACACACGAGAACGTAATTTTAACAGTGATTCTATTCCAGATCTGAAAGATACAAGCACCTGAATCACGAACACGAGCTTTCTCTCTCTAGAACCTCTCTCTAGAACTCTAGCTCTCCAAAGCTCCAAAATGTGTAAAAGTGTCAAAAGTCCCTAATGTTATCCCTAACTCCTCTATTTATAGGCCAAGGGTATAAGGAGAGTTCCCCTTATTTACAATATTGACACCTTGCCTTTTACTAACTAGAAACAACATAAAGCCTAATATTTAACAGTTTTTGCTACGGTCTGAGATGACGGAGGCTATAGACATAAATGCACTAACAGATGATGAGATAGCCAATCCATCCTAATAACGACGTCGAAACTACCAAGTGTGATAGGAACAAGATCGATAGGGAAAGTCTGACCAGCTAAGACGAGGTTACAACCTTTAACTACGTGTGTGGCTTCAAGACTTTTACCATTTGCTAGCTCTACCGCGTGTTTGGTGTTCAAAAGTGTTGGAGTGCGCTTAAGCATTTGGCTAACTTTTAAGGACACATAACTAGTATCGACACCCGAATCGAATAAAACAGTAACAAAGAAGTCATCCAGAAGAAACTTACCCATCACAACGTTGGGATCGTTCCTTGCTTCTCCCTGACCAATCACGAACACACGACCCCTTGTTCCCATTGCCATTGTTGTTTCCCCCATTGCCGCCTCCATTGTTGCCTCCATTGTTATTCCCATTGTGGTTCCCATTTCCTTGGTTATTGTTCTGGTTTTGGCTCAGCTGGGGGCAGTTCCTCTTAAAGTGGCCCTCAGCGCCACACTGAAAGCATCCTTTATTTCCCTACTGATGCTGCTGCTGGTGGTTCTGTGGGGCTTGTTGTTGTTGTTGGTGATTCTGATTTGCTGGTCGGGCGCTCCTGCAATCCTTTGCTTCATGACCAAACTTGTTACACCTCAAGCAACGACCTTTATTGCACTACACGCTGTGATGTTTGTTGCACCGGTTGCACTTGGGGTGGTTCCCTCGGTATCCACCCTGTCCTTGGTTACCAGAAGATTGCTCACCAAGACTCTGGTAGTCATCAGTCTTTCGCTGCTGAGACTGAACTGAAGTAGAACCCTTTCCGGAGTTCCCATCCCATTTTCGCTTGTTGTCGGTAGGTTCATCAGAAGTAGCTGTGGCACTGATACGTTTGGGTAGCCTGTTTTGCTCCACTGCCTGGTCGGTGAGACGATGAGCCAACTTGATAATTTTGCTGAATGGTACCCAGGTTGGCTGAAGTTATGTGACTTTGAATCTCTGGTACAAGGCCCTTGAGGTACAGCTCAATACGTTTGATGGGAGGGTCCACCATAGTTGGACACAAGATGGCCAGCTCGTTTGACCTCTTAGTATACGCCTCAATCTCAGACCCCGTCATCTTCAGATTGTAAAATTCCACCTCTAGCTTGTGGATGTCATCCCGACTACAGTACTCCTCCTTGATCAGCTCTTTGAAACCATTCCAGGGTGTGGCATTAGCACCTGCCAGTCCTAGTAGTTGAACCTGTGCCTTCCACCAGGTTAACGCAGCTCCTTCAAGTGTTCCAGTAGCATATTTCACCCTACAGTCTTCGGGGCATTCGCACATCTCGAAAACTGACTCAAGCTTTTCAAACCAGTGAAGAAGGCCCACTGCTCCTTCGGTGCCACTGAAAGTGGTAGGTCGGCAGTCCATGAATGTCTTGAACGTGCACACAGGAGGTTGAGCATGTTGCGCGAGAATAAAAGACAATGTTAAGCACGAGGGCTGGTTTGTGAAGGTAGGATCTAAACGTCCTAGGGTGAGTTGATATAGCAGGTTATACCTCCTGCAGGATTAGCTGCAAGTGCCTCAGCGACTCGCTCGTTGATCAAAGCCGTCAACTGGGCTTGAATGAGGTTGAAACGTCCTCCGCGTCCGCTCATGATCTTCATAATGAAGCAACGTAAGTGAGAAAAGTGTCACGAAAGTGCGTAAGTGTGGGACGACGTTAGAGAGTAAGCACACAAGGTTCAATTAGCAATTATCACATTATCTAATGCACAGTGAGAACTATCTAACCGATAATATAACATAAATCATACCACTTATGGTGTCGAGTCTTGCACGTGGAGCGAAGTGTCGTTGTGGATCGTTGAGCACTGTACAGGTTATAGTCTAGTTTTATCAAAAAGCTTTTCCTTTTTAAAACCAATTCACTTTAACCAATGTCTCTGATACCAATCTGTCACACCCCCAAAATCCACCATGCGGAGTATCACCGCTTGGAGGCATGACGTGACCAGGATCAAGCCACCAAGCATATTGAACATCGTAATTAAGTAAATATGACCAACCACAATATGATTGGTGACCAAAGCTAGTTGACCATGTTTAGTTTAAACAGCGGAAGCATAAAAGTAAATCCAAAAGCACAAGTTCACAGTTTATAAGTTAAAGTTCAAAACGCAAGTTTAATAAGTTCATAAGGATTTAAATAATAAGTACGGAACATAACAGTCCGTACACCACAACGACTCCTTCCTCGTGTAAGCTCCAAGCGTTTAGTGACCTGTAAGGCATGTAACAACGAGTCAACAACAAAGTTGAGTGAGTTCACGTTTGGTTGTTTAGCTTTTAAGTTGTTTCTGAAAAACGTGGTTTGATTTTCGTTGGCTTATTTGCCGTGGAGGTTACCCCGTAGTTGAAAGTATGTTTAACCAGTTCCATTTTCATTACCCAAACCATAACCATAATCAGTGGGGGCTTTCCCCGTGTGAACTACTAGACGGTATGATATCGACTACTACGAACAATAGTTGTGCCCTACATCAGTGTCTATCATCACTGACAGTTTGCCATAGTCCATTAGTACACGCCCGTCTGAACGACACGGTGTGAGGTTTGTTAAACCTAATAGCGCTATTAACTAATGACCCGCTCGCCATTGGCCTCGGTGATTAAATCGATATGAAGAGGGACTTATTGATAGAGTTTTGTCTAGCTAGTTTTAAGGTTGTTGTCCTGCACCAGGAGGACGAACGTACGTATTCTGCACCAGGAGAATTTGTAGGATTAATAATGTCATCCACTCTTATGGAGGATGGCCGTACATATCCTACCCAAGGAGGATATGTAGAATTAGTTTTAATTCTTTAACCCATTCCCAAACCACCGGGAATCCCATGCCTTAGAAAGTGTGTGAACTCACCTCGGTTTGCTCGGTTAGATTCTCAAATATAGCTAACGGTCAAGGTCGGTCAATCACGTCCTAATATGAGTACCAGTTGGTCATTTAGTGACTTTCAAATAGAGCACAAAGTTCCTACACGTATCTATCACATAACATGCATCACTTTAACGGTTTATGCCCATCCAAGTTTCCCATCCATTCCCCACTCATAATCAAACATACGATAATGCACATAACACATATAACATGTTAGATCATTCACAGATAGCATACTCGACATTTAGACTCGCAAGTCACAACTTATGTCATTTCAGCATTAATATTCAAAACCGGCTGTTTTCGGACATTTTAATAAAATAGTTAAATTATTCTAAAAATTCCCAAATTTTTTCAGAATGTCTTAAACATTCCAAATTTTATTTTGTAAAGATATCGGGGTTCAGTTCATTACTAATATTTTATAAAAATTTATTTTCCGGACTGATCTCAGATTTATCTATTCCTGACCATAGTCCACGGAACAATTTATTAAAAATTCATCGTAAGTCCAATTTACGAAATTTCAGTGGGGTAATTACAAATACTTCAGTTGTCATCTTCAATACAATTTTCATGATCTAACTCTACACAGAACTCACAATTTTCATGATCTAACTTTAAAAATAGTAAACGAAGTCCAAAAATTACGATTCCGGTGCCATTAGAACCGTATTTCATAATAACACATTTTAGACTCAAAATATCAGTTTTCCGTAGAGTTTATGACCTGTTTACAGCCAACTGAAGTTGGGTGTAAAACCAGGACAGATTCTGTTTTCACTCTTTAACTTACTAACTTGTGTTCGATTGATTCCGTTAATCATGTTTAGTGACCACAACAACATCAAACATTAATATTAATCAGTAAAACATCAGATAATCAACCAATAATCATAACCACACAAGATCTACATGATTTACACACATAACTTCTCTTTATCCATCTTATTCATTTTATGTTCAAGAGTTTATGTTATGCTATTTAGTGTTCTTCATATTTCATTATACAAACATCTATTAACCACTAAAATCAAGAACAAGATAGTGATTTAGGACACTTACTACTAGCACAAGGCTAGGGGAGAAACAAGGCGTAAAAGTGGTGGTTAAAAGAAAACGAGAGCGGTCCTTCCACTTCCGAGAGCACCGAGCTTCGTTGTTCACCTTCCTACACCTTGTTGTGAGCTTGGAATACTTGGATGAAGATCGAAAATGGATGGTGGTGTATAGGAGGTTTCGGCCGAAGCTATGGAGAGGGAAAGGGGAGAGTTGTTGAGTGGTGAGAGGTGATGAAGATGGTGCTTACTTATAACTCAAATCTCTTGGCCCTTTGGTTATTATGTCCCCCTTAGTACTAACAAGATCCCTCAAGTTCCAAGGCAAAATCTTATGGAAGAGTACTAGAGATTTTTATGGGAGATTACAAAATCTTGAGGTGGCCTATGCTCATGACCAAAAATTACAATGGGGGGGGGGGGGGTTAAGTGTAAGTTTGGGGATAAGTAGGTGATTTAGTGGGGTGTTAAGAGCAAGTCTTGTGTTGTATGTATAACTTGCATTGTGTAGTGTATTAAGATGTTCGGGAACCATAACTAGCTCAGAAAAGTCCGGTTGTTTGGTTTGACACTGTTCCGTTAAAGTGCTTAATTAATTCGTAAAGCGTCCTATATATATATTTTTGTAATGTTTTTAATTTTTAACCCTCAGGAAAATATAACGGACCATTAGTGACCTTTCTGTACACTATTAGTATATTAACAAGTACATGTAAGTATAACACAGATATCAGAAGCAGTTAAATGATTCAGCACAGTCATCAAGCACTTTAATTTTCATTAATAAATTGTACGGAATACATGGAATTTTGAGGGTTGTCACATTCTCCCCCTGTTAAGAGAATTTCGTCCCAAAATTTAGCGCGTGGTTACTGAGGAAGCTAGTTAAGTTGCGTTGTTTTCCTGGTGTGCCTGGGGTGTCACATCATCCCCCCGTTGATTTGGAATTTTGTCCCGAAATTCTGCAGTAGCTTCAGCCTCAGTAGTGGTTGCGTTTTTCTTAAACAGTTGGGGATACTTGAGTTTCATTTGGTCTTCTCGTTCCCAGGTATATTCTGGGCCACGACGAGCATTCCAACGAACTCGGACCAGAGGTATCCTGGTATGCTTGAGGATCTTAACGTCTCGATCCGTAATCTCTACTGGTTCCTCGACGAATCGCAGCTGGTCGTCGATTGTGAGTTCCTTAAGAGGAACTATGAGGGTCTCATCTGACAGACACTTCTTCAGATTCGACACATGGAAAACGTTGTGAACTCCGCTGAGTTCTTCAGGTAGGTTCAACCTGTAGGCGACTTTGCCAATTTTCTCGGTTACTTCGAATCGTCCGACATAACGCGGATTGAGTTTTCCTCGTTTGCCAAAGCGAACTACACCTTTCCAAGGCGAGACTTTGTGTAGCACTCGATCCCCAACTGGAGCTCGAGTGGTTTTCTTCCCTTATCAGCATAGCTTTTCTGACGGTCACGAGCTGCCGCCATTCTCTGTCGTATCTGAGCAATTCTCTCGGTGGTATCTACCATAAGTTCTGGGCCAGTGATTTGACTGTCACCAACTTCTGCCCAACAGAGAGGTGATCGGCATTTGTGTCCGTACAATGCCTCGAATGGAGCGGCCTGAATGCTGGTGTGGTAGCTGTTGTTATACGAAAACACCACTAGCGGGCGGTGCTTTTCCCAGTCATTACCAAAATCGATTACACATGCCCTAAGCATGTCTTCAAGGGTTTGGATGGTGCGTTCAGATTACCCATCCGTCTGTGGGTGATAAGCGGTGCTCATATGTAAACGTGAGCCAAAAGACTTGTGCATTGCTTGCCACAGTTCTGAAGTAAAACGCGTGTTACGATCAGAAATGATAGAGGTTGGCACTTCGTGCCTTGACACTACTTCATTTAGATAAATGTATGCAAGAGTAGAAAACTTATCCGTTTCTTTGATGGCCAGAAAATGTGCAGACTTGGTCAGTCGATCTACGATCACCCAAATGGTATCGTTTCCGCGTTGAGATTTGGGCAGGCCGGTAACGAAATCCATGGGAATTTGCTCCCATTTCCATTTCAGGATCTCCGGTTGTTGAAGTAGGCCTGATGGTTTCTGATATTCAGTCTTGACTCTCGCACAAGTCAAGCACTTACTGACGTAGGTTGCTATGTGGGCTTTCATGCCAGGCCACCAATATGTAGTCTTGAGGTCGTGGTACATCTTGTCCGAACCAGGGTGTACCGAATAACGAGACTTATGTGCTTCATCCATCACAAGCTCACGTAAGTTGCCATAAAGTGGGACCCAGATGCGTCCGTTTACATAGTAGGCACCGTCTTCCTTTTGTTCTAGCCGCTGCCTCGATCCTCGTAGGGACTCAGCCCTGATGTTCTCTGCTTTCAATTCTTCAACCTGAGCATCGCGAATCTGAGCGGGAAGGTTAGATTGGATGGTAAGCTGTAAAGCACGTACACGCTTAGGTATAGTATCCTTTCGACTGAGGGCGTCGGCCACAACATTGGCCTTGCCCGGATGATACTTGATAGCGCATTCATAATCGTTCAAAAGCTCAACCCATCGGCGTTGACGCATGTTTAACTCCTTTTGCTTGAAGATATGCTCGAGACTCCTGTGATCGGTGTAAATGGTGCACTTGGTACCGTACAGGTAATGTCTCCATATCTTAAGCGCGAAACCAACTACTCCCAGCTCCAGGTCGTGAGTAGTGTAATTTCTTTCGTGAACCTTAAGTACCGACAGGCTGACTCGTACAAACGCAGTAGGGTTTGTATCGGGCCTACTGGAACTCTCGATCGAAATTGCTAAAAGCTCCAACTTTGTGCGAACACCGCTTACTATAGTTTCACACGAAGAAGCCTTTCCTAAGGACTCGAATAACACGATAACTTGAGCCATGCAATGACTAGGAAGACGAATGCCATGAGCTGCATCCCAGTGGAAGCATGAAGTTTTCTAGGACAACGCGTGTGCACGAACTTGTCGAATACAGTTGGGTTACCTTGGGTAGTCGACGCCTAAACACCCAAGGCACTCTATCATTCGACCCGCCGATTTTACAAATGATTGGAACTTATTTATGTTTTGAAACTTTACGCCTTATCGATTCCTCGAATTAACGATTTTCACTCCCTGCTTTATAAACGCACAACTCGCACAGCTATCGTAATCTAAAACGCAACCCGAATGTTCACAACAAAACTAATGCATAATCTATCACATTCGCTCTTGCTTTTTCACTTCAACGCGTCCTCGCATATTCTAAATCGACCTGTATGTGTATGAGTACAAATTACAATTATATAAATACCTATATATACGTATAAGCAACAAGTCATTGTGTGAGAACTTAGGAACTTCGTGCCTCTTATGTGGCTCCTATGTGATTCGTATTACTACTATGCTATCGCATCTAGTTTTGAACGCGCTCAATCGCATCGCAAAACTCAAAAATCATTATGATCGAATCTCACTCCAAGTCTCTTTCTATCTAGATCCCTTCCGACAACTCTACTTCGAGAATTTTAGCAAAGAGACGAGCCAAACGAAGGGGCGAAAAGAGGATTGCTTCGTTTGTGACCAGGGAAGTGGTCAAAGTCATTCCTCAGATTGTCACACGAGTGCACTCTCGTATTAACTCTCGAACTTCGGAAGACGTTAAGACAGAAGAGCCGCAATCTGCATTTCTCTACAAACACTTCAAAGCCTGTGATCCGATGGTCTTCACGGGTGAAGGAGGTGTTTCTCAACTACTCCAGTGGTTCAACTCTATCGAAGTTACCCTTCGTCAAAGTTGGTGTCCCGATAGTTTCCGTACTACTTGCGCTACTTGTGTATTCCAATCGCGAGCACTCGACTGGTGGACCGCCGAACGTAACCAACGTGGGATCTCCGCAGCCTACGCTCTCTCTTGGGATGAGCTGAAAGAGCTTATGAAGAAAGAGTACTGCCCTCCCCACGAAATCCAGAAGCTAGAAAATGAATTTTGGGAAATCAAGCAAAACACTTCAGAAAAAGCCATTTCGAAGTACGTTCGCGGCTTGCCGGAGTGTGTGGGTGATTTTGTCGAAGCTGCAAGACCTGCTACCCTTGAAGATACCTACCGCTTAGCTGCAGAAATCAACAACAAATGACTCATGGAGGGGTTTTTTGTCACACCCCAACCGATGGCGGAATCATCGGGGCATGGCACTGAGCGAAACAGATTGTCCAGAAGTTTCCATAACAATTATCATTACCATTCAATTTATAATAACATGTCCCATACCATGTCTCAAACAGTAACAAATTATTACAGATAAAGTCTAGGCAAATCATTCTGTTCCGACAACTTAGATTTATAAATAGCTAAATTGTTTATTGGTTTCTAGGACTCCTTCCCTAGCCTCAATTTCATCACCAGCAAGCTAAGCATAGAAACAACCTAAGCACCTGTCACATACGTTAAAATAAAGTCAATACATATAATGTAAAGGTGAGCATACAAGTTTGATAATAGCATATAGAGTTCGAATTCATTTACGCATAACCAGCACGTACACATAGTGAAATGAAGCACGTTAGTTATCGACATAGGTCCATCGATACCAATGACTGCGGGTTGACTGCCCGAGGCAGTTCGCAATACATGATTACCACCGTAATCCATGCAAGTAAGAGATCCTTAACAACCCCTGTGTGAACGGGTGCTGAGTCCAAACTATAGTACTATCGTTGCTAAGGCAGGTAGACAACATTCCATGTGTAAACATAACAAACAAACATTCATAAGCCACGTATAACATGCATTAACGGTCAGCGTTCAAATAGTTTGAGTCGTGTGATAGTTGTAGTTTGAATATTCGTAACGTATGTAACACCCAAAAGTGCTTAAAGTAAGCGAAACGTAAAACGGAAAACAAGTGATGTTGAGTCGGATAGCTGGTCGATCGGACGGTATTCCGGTCGGACGGCTGTTCGAGTGGATTGTTTCTTCCTTTGAATAGGATGTGTTTGTGTATGATGGTTTGACTTTTGAAGTTTTCGTTGTAGCATTTGAAAACATTGAAGTACCTTTACCTTTCAAGTCGGTCGATCGGACGGCTGTTCGATCGGCCGGCAACCCGATCGGTTAGGCATTCAAATGAATGGCAATGTTCAGTCTTTGGGTCGGACAGGTGTTCGATCAGACAGGTCAACGAGTCAAAGACTTTAATGAAGTATGGTGCAGTGGTTCGGATGGTTGATCGATCGAATAGCACCACCGCTGTTCGATCGGACAACAGGGTGTCACCTGATCGGACGGCTGTTCGATCGGGTGGCACTTCTAGTGCATTGAACATGTTTTAAAAAAAACCGATTAAGTATTGAAGCATAGTATCTCATGATCCGAAGAGTAATCCGATCGGACAGGTGTTCGATCGAACAACAGTTCGTTCAATACTAGTCTCCAAAATAACTTGGTTGTGTGGGACCATGTGCTAGCCGATCGGCTGTCTGTCCGTTCGGACAGCAGTCCGATCGGTCAGCATTCTGACCTGATCAGCCCTCTCGTCTAATACTTGGTTGTTCTGTTTGTTTGTCGTTTTATCGAGGTATTTTGACAGCGAGTAAAACCATAGATGCCTCGTCCTTACTTGGTTTCCCGGGTCGGACAGGAATCACCCAAATCCGGTCGGTGGTCTGTTCGGAACGAAGTTTAACATTTAACTCGAAGTCGGTTAACCTCGTGGATAGCATCCGGATCTTGAGTCATACAACCACCGAAGTGATTTGTAAATCGACTCAGGCCTCGTTTCTATCAGTTTGAAGTTATTTGAGTGATAAAGAGTTGAAGGAAAGTCGGAAAATCCATCCTTCAATCCTTGTTACCGTGTATATGTTTAGATCTATGAAAGATCCGTGTTTATTTATGTGGAAATCGGCTAGATCCAAGTCTTTCTTGGTGGATTGAGGCCAAAACATGAAGTTCTTCAAGAACCCATGATGGCATCATCCTAGAACACTTGAATCTTGATGATTTCATGGTTAAAAGTTAAGATTTGAAAGATAGAAAGGTGTAGGAGTGTGTATAGATCAAGAAAGTACAAGATTTAGGATGAAATCTTACCGGAATCGAGAGAAATCTGCGGAAAGGTGGGCTGAGCGTGCTGGTCGAACAGGGGTTTCCAAAATTGGAAAGGATGACAATGACAGGGGTATTTATAGGATGACAAAAGGGGAAAGTGCTGGCCGATCGGCTGGCCGGTCGATCGGACAGCCTGTCCGATCGGACAGCAGTCCGTTCGGCTGGCTGTTCGATCGGCTGGGAGCCTGATCGATCGGTCACACTTTTCGAGTGTTTTGCGCGACGATTTTTGATATTTTGATTTCGATTTCGAGCGGTTCGATTCGGTAAGGATTCCTAGTCAAATTACTTTCAGTCCCAACTACTTCGTATCTCGCATAATCTATTTTCCACTATCTATCATAGTTCGATCGTGATTCGAGTTCGAGTTCGTTTGCATTCGAGTTCGATTGAGTTCGCTTGATTACACAACACAACAGAAATAAACATGCACAGGTAACACGTAAGGCACACACACACGTATAATAACAAGTGAAAACACGTAGCTCGAGTTACAATTTGATATTGATTCGATTAGCATAGCTTGACTATTGATTAGTTAACTTTATCGCATTGTTACTTCCTATAGTTCACAGTCGTAGGTCGATTGAATGACGATTAACACACACCGATTATTATCATTAACAACACTTACTCCACATAATATAATTAAAAACAAGAAGTTTCTACGAGTCAAGTTGCGCGAAATCGGTCGTTGACTTCGACCTTGACTCTGACTTTGACTTGTGAAAACACGGGGTGTTACAGCCTCCCCTTGTTTAGGGAATTTCGTCCCGAAATTAAGCTGAACGTTGTACAACGCCGTGAATCACGCTTGAGAACTTTCCGTTTGGGCCGATTTTAACTTCGAAACGATCGCTTGTGACACGGAATCCGTGAACGTGCGTGACCAAACACACAAGAACGTACTATAATCGATAATTCTATAGATTGATATGAAATCGTACAAAGTATTAGAATCACGTTGTCTACTTTCTCTCTCTAGCTTCACTCTTTAAACAACTGCGGGTACTTAGCCTTCACGTCGCTTTCGAGTTCCCAAGTGAACTCTGCGCCTCGTTTGCCTTCCCATCGGACTTTCACAATAGGAATGCGTGAGCGCCTGAGCTGCTTGGTTTGGCGATCCATGATTTCGACAGGCTTTTCCACGAAGTGTAATGTTTCGTTCACTTGTAAGTCATTGAGAGGAACATGTAGGTCGTGGTCGGCTATGCACTTTCGGAGGTTCGACACGTGGAAAGTCGGGTGGACGTTACTAAGTTCCTCCGGTAGTTCGAGTCTGTAGGCGACTTTTCCGATCCTTTCCAGAATCTTAAAAGGTCCAACATATCGAGGCACGAGTTTTTCCTTTTTGCCGAATCGGACTACACCCTTCCAAGGTGATAACTTTAGGAGTACGTAGTCACCAACGCCAAATTCACGGGGCTTGTGCTTTTTATCGGCGTAACTTTTCTGTCGATCCCGAGCCTTCACTAGATTGTCTCGAATTTGGAAAATATTGTCTGTCGTTTCTTGTAGTAGCTCCGGATCGGTTAGTTGTGAGTGACCGATCTCGTGCCACACAATAGGCGATCGACATCTTCTTCCGTATAATGCCTCGAATGGTGCCATTTGGATGCTAGAATGGTAGCTGTTATTATACGAGAATTCGACCAACGGCAGGTGTTTATCCCAATTACCACCGTAGTCCAGAACACACGAACGGAGCATGTCCTCAAGAGTACGGATCGTTCTTTCAGTCTGACCGTCGGTTTGTGGGTGGAAAGCGGTACTTAGATTAAGCGTTGTACCGAGTGCCGTTTGAAACGTCTCCCACAATCGCGAGGTGAACCGAGCGTCACGATCAGAGATGATGTCACGAGGCGTCCCATGATTACAAATGATCTCGTCGGTGTAGATTCGGGCTAATCGTTCTACCTTATAGTCTTCTCGTATCGGCAGAAAGTGAGCTGATTTAGTCAAACGGTTAACAACAACCCAAATGCTGTCGTGACCTGATGGCGTGTGTGGTAGCTTGGTTATGAAGTCCATGGCTATACTTTCCCACTTCCACATGGGAATTGGTGGTTGTTCAAGTAAGCCAGAGGGTCTTTGGTGTTCGGCCTTGATCCTAGCACAGGTTAGGCATTTTCCGACGTAGAGAGCGATATCCCTCTTCATACCCGGCCACCAGTACCTATAACGAAGATCCTGGTACATTTTGTCGGCCCCTGGGTGAATAGAATACCGGGATTTGTGGGCTTCGTCCATCAGGATTTGCCGCAAATTTGCTCGCTTGGGAATCCAAATTCGGTCTAAAAAGTGGAATATTCCGTTTGATTTGCTCACAAGCTGGGCTCCATCGTGGTAGATTCTTTCTTTCTTCAAAGTGCGTTCGTTAAAGCATGCATGTTGGGCGTCGCGGATGAGGGTTTCGAGATCGTGTTGGGCTTGAACGTTACGGGTGCTAAGCAAATAACTCTGTCTGCTAAGTGCGTCGGCAACAACGTTTGCCTTGCCTGGGTGATAACGAATCTCACAGTCATAATCGTTGAGAAGTTCTACCCATCGGCGTTGACGCATATTGAGTTCCTTCTGATTAAAGATGTGTTGCAGGCTCCTATGATCGGTGAAGATCATACACTTGGTACCATACAGGTAGTGTCGCCAAATCTTTAATGCAAAAACAACCGCGCCTAGCTCGAGATCATGGGTTGTATAGTTCTTCTCGTGGATTTTGAGCTGACGAGATGCGTAAGCTATGACCTTGTCCTGTTGCATGAGAACACAGCCGAGACCAAGGTTGGAAGCATCACAATAGACAATGAAATCGTCGTTTCCGTCGGGCAATGTGAGGACAGGAGCATTGCAAAGCATGTGTTTGAGGGTTCGGAAGGCAGACTCTTGTTTGGTTCCCCGGACAAAAGGCTGGTCTTTATGCGTAAGAGAGGTAAGCGGCACAGCAATCTTCGAGAATCCTTCGATAAATCGTCGATAATAGCCCGCTAGTCCGAGAAAGGAACGGACTTCAGACGGGTTCTTAGGCGTAACCCAGCCCTTGACACCTTCAATCTTCGCAGGATCGACGTGAATGCCTTGACTATTAACAATGTGACCCAGAAATTGAACTTCCTCTAACCAGAATTCGCACTTGGAGAACTTGGCATAGAGTTGGTTCCCCTGGAGTAGCTCGAGAATCAAACGTAGATGTTGCGCGTGTTCGACTTTCGATTTGGAATAGATCAAGACATCTTCGATGAATACGATGACGAAACGGTCGAGATATGGTTTACACACGCGATTCATCAGATCCATGAAAACCGTTGGTGCATTGGTTAAACCAAAAGGCATAACCACGAATTCGTAATGACCGTATCGGGTGTGGAATGCGGTTTTGGGTATATCCTCCTCTTGTATACGCAGTTGATGATAGCCTGAACGTAGATCGATCTTCGAGAAACACGTAGAGCCTTGTAGTTTATCAAACAAATCGTCGATGCGAGGTAGGGGATAGCGGTTCTTGATAGTTAACTTATTGAGTTCCTGATAGTCGATGCACATCCGGAACGACCCATCCTTCTTTTTGACGAAAAGGACTGGTGCGCCCCAAGGAGATGTGCTCGGGCGAATGAAGCCTTTATCAAGTAATTCCTGGAGTTGAGTTGAGAGTTCGCGCATCTCCGACGGTATGAGTCGGTAGGGAGCTTTGGCTATAGGGTTGGCTCCAGGAATGAGGTCGACACGAAAGTCGATATCACGACTTGGCGGTAGTCCGGGAAGATCCTCTGGAAAAACATTAGGAAATTCTCGAACCACAGGGACGTCTTTCACTTCCTTCTTTCCTTTCTTTTCCTTCTCCGCTACCACAATGTTAGCCAAGAAAGCTCTGTATTCCTTGCGGATATACTTGCTAGCTTGGATACATGACATAAGCTTGAGACTCTTCGCAGCAGTATCACCGTATACACATAATAAGTCGCCATTTGCGAGTGAAAAACGAATCATCTTATCGTAACACACAACTTCAGTATGGTTCTCTCGAAGAAAGTCCATGCCTACTATGACGTCAAAGCTTCCGAGTTGCATCGAAATAAGGTCGATTAGGAAGATGTGATTGTTGAGTTCGAGAGTACAATCACGGAGAACAGAATTTACGGCGACGGTTCTTCCAGTAGCGACTTCAACATCGAACGTCGAGGAGAGCTTTGAACGTTTACGACTAAGGAGTTTCTTGAATTCGAACATCACAAAGCAATTATCGGCTCCGGTATCAAATAAACACGATGCATATATACCATTCACAAGGAACGTACCATTGACCACGTTGTTGTCGGCCTGGGCTTGACGCACGTTGAGGTTGAAAGTTTTGGCGCGTGCGGCCTGTTGTTGCTGCTGCTGTTGTTGTTGCTGCTGTTGCTGAGGCTCTTGCTTCACGACCCTGTTTGGGCACATGTTGGCGAAATGGTTCAGGTCGCCACATGCGAAGCAGGCTCTGGCTTTGACTGCGGGTGCCGGAGGAGCTTGTTGACCCTGTGGGGCAGTGAGTAGAGCTTGATTGGCAGGAGCTTGACGAATACGGCAGTTGGCAGTAAAATGGCCGTATACATTGCAGTGAGCACAAAAGCGGCATTGAATTACAGTCGGGTGATGGTAGGTGCAAGTAGGGCAGAGCGGGTGTGGCCCAGTGTATGCACGCTTTGCAGGCGGTGCATTTGCCACAGGCGCCGCTACTTTACGCTGTTGGGCTGGTACAGATTGAACTGGTACAGCAGTGATCGCACAGTTCTTGTTGCTGGAGCTGTTCTTTCTCTTGTTCTTCCTCTTGTTGCTTGATGAGGTGGGTTCAACAGTTGGTGCGGTGGCGGTAGCCTGATGTAGATGCTTTGAAGCCTTATCCCAGACACCAGCCTTAACCCGTTTGTCGTTGATTTCAGCGGCCAGTAGATAAGTTTCTTCGATCGTCGTAGTCTTAGCCGCTTGCACGAAATCAGCAACGCAGTCGGGCAGGGCCCGGATGTACTTCTTGATTGTCATGTCGGGAGTCTTGACTTGATCGGGACAGATAATGCTGAGCTGTTTGAAACGAGCAGTGAGACCAGTATTGTCGCCATCCTTTTGTTGTATGTGCCAAAATTCATCCTCTAGCTTTTGACGTTCGTGAGGAGGGCAGAATTCCTCTAGCATAACTTCCTTGAGCTTGTCCCACGACAGACCGTAGGCTACATCATTCCCTCGCTTGTTCCTCTCGGCCGTCCACCAGTCTAATGCACGAGACTGGAAAACGCCGGTAGCATTCAGAGTTCGAAGATCATCAGGGCAACCACTTTGTCGCAGAGTAACCTCGATGGAATCAAACCAGTGAAATAGTACAGTGGGACCTCCTTCGCCAGTGAATTCTTTTAGCCCACACGACTTGAATTGCTTGAAGCTGAAAGGCCTTGCGGTAGCTTTAGGAGCGTCGGTTCTTGATTCTTCAGATGATTTGCTGGCATTCTCATAAACATCACTCACGGCCTTTGCCACACTTTTAGCGATAATGGAAGCAAGGCGTTTGTCTCTATTTTCTTGACGAGAAAGCATGTGACGGGATCCAGACGACATTGTCTGCAATAGACATCGCCACAGAACTCAACACATTGTATTCGAATCTCACCTCACACGTTTACTACTTACTAAAACTCAGTAACACGTACATTTACGCAAATATACAACACATAAAGCACAAATTACGTAAGCACATAGAGCACATAATCACATAATACCTAAGCACGTAGAGCAAAGAAACAGGAAAGCACATACGCATTTAATCACTAGAGGCGGTCAGAAAACAGAGACCTATCATTCCAAGCCTGCGTTTTAGTATATCGAATAGCGTAGTTTAAGCATTCACTGTAGCATGAAGTTGTCTGTGATTCAACGATTTGTTAGCGATTTGAGATAGAAAAGCAGTGCGAGTCGTGCGTGTTGATCGAATGAAAGCGAAATTGAACAAATACTAAAATTTTACACACATAAAACTTATAAAATCGACGCATTATCAGAGCCAGCAGTTGCGGCTCAGAATTAATATCACATAAAATTCGAGAGGTAGATCGTCTGCGGCTAGTAGACTTTGACTAACCAAGTAATTCAACTATTCACAAGGACCCGTTGTACACGTTTGACTTCCGGGAATATGCCCTTGCCTCGATTCTTGGGCATTGACATACATCCTGTTGGTCCTATCGTGACTTCAGGTCGTTGGAGTCCGTCGAACTTTGGTGAGAGTTTTGTAAGATGCGCGGAACAAGTCGTCAAGGTTAGGGTTTCACCCCTGGCTTAACAACTTCGTCCCTATTTTGGTAAAATAGAGGAGATTATTCATCAAAATATGGATTTCACTCCTGATTCGGTATAATTCTCCTCGTTTGTATTTAAAAATACGGGTTGAATAAACAACTTTAGTCGAGAGTTTGCGGTTTTCACACCTATTCTCGGCTTTGTTGCCCATTCATAGTTGAAAATTCGATTGTGGAGATAGTGTAGAATAAGCGAGAATAGCAAGTGATAGGGAGCTCATGCATATTCCCCTACGGATACGCACAAGTCGGTCTGTTGGTTCTTAACTATAATCTAGGTTTCTAAGACTTCGACCCGGACTAGGTCGAGTCTTGCCTAATTCCCTATAGTTATGGCTCTGATACCAATCTGTCACACCCCAACCGATAGCGGAATCATCGGGGCATGGCACTGAGCGAAACAGATTGTCCAGAAGTTTCCATAACAATTATCATTACCATTCAATTTATAATAACATGTCCCATACCATGTCTCAAATAGTAACAAATTATTACAGATAAAGTCTAGGCAAATCATTCTGTTCCGACAACTCAGATTTATAAATAGCTAAATTGTTTATTGGTTTCTAGGACTCCTTCCCTAGCCTCAATTTCATCACCAGCAAGCTAAGCATAGAAACAACCTAAGCACATGTCACATACGTTAAAATAAAGTCAATACATATAATGTAAAGGTGAGCATACAAGTTTGATAATAGCATATAGAGTTCGAATTCGTTTACGCATAACCAGCACGTACACATAGTGAAATGAAGCACGTTAGTTATCGACATAGATCCATCGATACCAATGACTGCGGGTTGACTGCCCGAGGCAGTTCGCAATACATGATTACCACCGTAATCCATGCAAGTAAGAGATCCTTAACAACCCCCGTGTGAACGGGTGCTGAGTCCAAACTATAGTACTATCGTTGCTAAGGCAGGTAGACAGCATTCCATGTGTAAACATAACAAACAAGCATTCATAAGCCACGTATAACATGCATTAACGGTCTGCGTTCAAATAGTTTGAGTAGTGTGATAGTTGTAGTTTGAATATTCGTAACGTATGTAACTGTAACAACTCTCATTAAAAGTCATATTTATTTTATTATTTTATCCAAATAGGAAACCCTAATTGAGACACCCAAGTAATTCTGTACAAACACTAAAATTTTCAGAATCATCAGAATCAGGATCAGGGCCCCTAAAACTCAGGGGGGGTATTTTCTACTCGACGATTATCCATATATCTTGCTGTCTAAATTTAATTTCGAGAAACCGTCGACTCAGCTAGGCTAGAAACACGCATGGCAAGCCTATAACCCTTTCGTGTCCCTTACGGACCGTAAGGGATAAGGCTTACGGTCCGTAAGCTTGTCAAAATTCGTGTATAAATAGCAGAGTTTGGGACTTGATTTCTGGCGTTCGTTTGACAATTAAATTCAAATTATACTCCGAGTTATAATAGAAACAGTCTCAAAATCACTAATTAGTATAGTGGGGTGCTGCTACGATACAGGGTATTAACTCGATCGCTGCTACGATTCAATGTCCAATCGATTGAAACTATCCGATGGATGTTTTAGTACTATCCTTTGTCATTTTTCGTGATTCCGACAGGATGTTTGAGTACCATCCGAACTCGGGGAATACTCTGTCATTCGTTGTGAATCCGATGGATGTTTAAGTGATTGCACTTTGTCATTCGTTGTCAGGGTTTTAATCTCGTGAGTTATCGTAATTGTTGTATTAAGTTACTTACCTAGTTCGTGTGCACTAGGTTACAAGGCTAAATCAATAGGCTAAGCTCTGCCAGTATAAATCTGCAATATATCAAGGCTTATCTGTAGACTAAACTTTGGCCGTATGAATCTGCATGCTTATAAAGTGAGTCATTCTCTTTTTATCAAATTACTTTAAAAAGCATGTATATTTTCAAAGGTTATAATTACAGTGATTAAGTTTATGTAATCAGCAAGTTACAGCCGGTATGTGGGGTTTTGTATAAATTACTTGATAACCGTCTCTATTGGACAACGAGTTAGCCAATGAGTGATATGACCATAGTCACAGACTCCATTGGACAATGAGGTTACCGATGGATGTTCGAGTGACAAATACTGTTGGCAGTTGGTTTGATATCAGAAACATTGTAATCTCTCTTAATACTGTGAATTATAACAAACGTGACGTTTTAGCAAAATGAATGAACTCACTCAGTATTTCCCGCTGACAAAACTTTTTTAACACGTGTTTCAGGTAATTACAGTAGATTGGATTAAGAGATGGATACGGCACTAAAATGCTTCAAGAAGTGGCTTATTTTATTAATTAAATCAAATTAAGAAATATTGTTTTATGTAATCAAATTTATCCTTATTAAAGCTACCTTTGTAAAGCATGGGTTTATCCCATCTATTTAATAAATAAAATCCGGTGTTTTCTAAAACTCTGATATTTTTCCTAACTCACGGTCCTGATGAAATTTCCGCTGCGATATTTTTTCAAAATAATCACCGGTACCACTGGGCTGCTCGCGGCTCTCGATTCCGTCCAGGGTGGGTCAGGGGTCGTGACAGAAGGTGGTATCAGAGCCACTGCTTTAAGCCAATAAGTGTTGTGATAATAATACCTAAGTTTATATAAAAGAGTTAGGAGATTGCTATTAACTGGTAGCACACATGATAGCATTTAGACGTGAACTTAAGAAAAGATGCCTTAGTATAAGATTCGAGATAATCTAAGTACATGTGTAAATAAAGTATGATGAATTTTGGTATACCGTAAGAATGACGATTAGAACATTGCAGGCAATAACACTTAATTGCTATTAATTCTTGCTTATTGATATTATTTGGTCTAGAATAAGATGTTACCGGAATACAAATTTCCCTAATTCTGGATAAAAGCCTAATAAAAGAGGCATTTTTAAAAATACTATTTATGGGAAATAGAAATTTTTTCCGACAAGACTGGGTATGGTGAAGCAGACTCTCCAGCTTGTTGGATATACTGAGATTACCTCTCCGGCGCGAACCGGATAAGACGGGGTATATATGACAAATAAGTGACAAGATTTCCCTAAATAGTATCATGACCAGATATCTGACTTGTTTTTGGAAATATGAATTTGTTAAATACATTGACTTTATAGAGGATATGTATATTACAGCATGTGAAATATATGATTATATAGATATGAATATCTATAAGGAATTCCAAAAGTCAATTAGGAATAAAGCACAAGCATATGTGTCTAGATTTCTTTATTAGGAATTTCTTTTCCGATATCAAACATTATTTCATTTGATCATCTGTCTCATAACTCATGCGACAAAATAAACAATGGAAACTCTTTAAGTTGAGACACTATCAAAAGTATAAGAATTTCCAATACGTTACCATAAATTATTAACGCAAGTAAGAAGAATGAAAAGTTGTGCTAATACACAAGAAAACACATGAAAAAATAATTATAAATCAACAGACGTTAAAATATATCACACGCGATTTTCAAGGCAAGACCTTTGGCAAATATAATTGAGCACGACAACAACAATGCTAATCCCGGCAGTGGGAAACTACTGATAAAAAAACAGCCACGAAATCCTACAAACAATATGAATCTCGCCAAGGAAGTACTTCGGTGTGCATTGTGGGTGACAGTTTGTATCGGATTTGGAGTAACCCCTCTACAGCACGTTGGACTACGTCATTTATCTTACGATGTCTAGAAGTCGTGCCAAAGCTACATGAACTGCATCGGTAAAATTCATAAAATTCTTTTTCTGACCCTGCGAATAGACTTTTGCATTGCTATTTCCCCTAATGGTCATCATACCATAAGGATTTCTTTCATAGTAGCAATTATTGATCTGTTTTATTTCTTGGTAAATCCTCACGTTAAAAATGCATTGTTTGTTGCGCATGTGGTTCGTTTGATTTATGAAGACCACTGGAGGGCTTCATTCTAATTTGTTGTTTATCGAAACTCAAATATCATTCCGCTATACTTGATTTTGGCACTATGAACCGTATTATTGCTAAACGGTGACTCTTTGATATCGAAGCAATGAATTCTTGAAAAACTCGATTTTTATTTTAAGTAGCATACATGGTTTTTGTTGTGACCATGTCCGAACTTTCTTATTAATACAAAAACTCATTGTGTTTAAACCAAGTTCAACTGTTTGAACTTGCTCGCATTATATATTCATTTCAAGGTTCCCTATGATGGATTGAAGCTATCATATTCAAAATAATCCCAACAAGCACTTCATTTGTTTTGAACCATAATCGGCTTGTTTGGTCTTCGACTTCATTGAATCGTTTCTTTGATCACGATCATCTTGTGGTGACATTTTCACAAATTTAAAAATTTGTGCTAATCTTGTTTGCACACATCACATACAGATTTAATTATTCATATATATTGAATCCGCTTCGTTGGTTTATTCTATAACAACAATCTTAACACAATTATGTGCTAAGATAATTATACACAAATTCATATCGTATTTCAGTGTATCTCTTAAAGGTTCTTACAGCATCAATCGAGCCTTTCATGATAATTATTGCTTTATCATCGTCAATCGAAAAACATTATTCAAATGTTTCAATTTCAATCCAAAATCCTACTAGATTGTTTAAAACAACCATTCGGATTTACTTCGTTGAACTTTCATTTAATTTCAAGCATGATGAACTCATTCGGTCACCCCTATTATTATTTCGATTACTACGACACCTTATGGTGGCATTTTATTTAATTTGAAACTTAAGCTAATCTCATTTTCACATCTGATGTATAGATTTTAATTTCTGTTGGCTGATTATCTTAAACAATCTTAATACAATTATGTGTTAAGATAAGAGTACACAAATTCGTATTATATTCCGTGTACCTCAAAAGATTCTTTCATCATTAATCGAAAAGTTTATGATATACATTTGGTCTTTCATCATCAGTTGAAAATCCTATAATATTTATTTGAAATTTATTTCATTAAAACTTTCAATTGATTACGAAAACAGTGAATTTGTTTGGTCATCGTAATTATTGAGCTATTTCAATCATTTCAACACCTTGTGGCGTCAATATAAACTTGTAGCTTGGGCTAATCATAATCATACAACAACAACAACAACAACCATACCCAGTAAATCCCACAAATAGCAAAGCTACTCATAGGGTCTGGGGAGGGTGGGATGTAGACAGACCTTGCCTCTATCCCTAGGGATAGAGAGGCTGCTTCCAGAAGGGCTAATCATAATCATACAAATCATTCAAAACCTCGTATGTTTTTTTTGTTTGACTCATCATTGAAAATAGTCTTAATGCAATTATGTATTAAGACAATGATACACTTAACTCTGTTGTATTTCGGTGTATCCTTGCAATATCAACGCATTAATTTTCTCGTATCATAATTCGATAGTTGACAAATTATTTTGCTTCTATTTCATTTCGAACTTGTTGATTCTAAGTTTCCCTCAATTGCCAATCAAAGTAAGCTTTCTTTTGACAAAGAATTTTATTGATTCTAAAAATCCTTCACATTCATTTTAAATATCTATTGATCATATATCTTTTGGTTTGAACCTAGTCACTTTGGAAATTATATCATTTCATTTCATTCGTTTGTCATCGATTTCTTGAACTAATTCAGTTGAACCATTGAATCCTATTTATTGTACAACTCGTATTCACAAAATTTGATATTTTAATTTTGTGTCATCTACCTTAATATTATTTTTATTGATTAAAATATGACATAAATCTAAAAGAAATATCGTAACCCAAATCTCGAGGATGAGATTTTTATTAAGGTGGGGAGAATGTAACAACTCTCATTAAAAGTCATATTTATTTTATTATTTTATCCAAATAGGAAACCTTAATTGAGACACCCAAGTAATTCTGCACAAACACTAAAATTTTCAGAATCATCAGAATCAGGATCAGGGCCCCTAAAACTCAGGGGGGGTATTTTCTACTCGACGATTATCCATATATCTTGCTGTCTAAATTTAATTTCGAGAAACCGTCGACTCAGCTAGGCTAGAAACACGCATGGCAAGCCTATAACCCTTTCGTGTCCCTTACGGACCGTAAGGGATAAGGCTTACGGTCCGTAAGCTTGTCAAAATTCGTGTATAAATAGCAGAGTCTGGGACTTGATTTCTGGCGTTCGTCCGACAATCAAATTCAAATTATACTCCGAGTTATAGTAGAAACAGTCTCAAAATCACTAATTAGTATAGCGGGGTGCTGCTACGATACAGGGTATTAACTCGATCGCTGCTACGATTCAATGTCTGATCGATTGAAACTATCCGATGGATGTTTTAGTACTATCCTTTATCATTTGTCGTGATTCCGACAGGATGTTTGAGTACCACCCGAACTCGGGGAATACTCTGTCATTCGTTGTGAATCCGATGGATGTTTAAGTGATTGCACTTTGTCATTCGTTGTGAGGGTTTTAATCTCGTGAGTTATCGTAATTGCTGTATTAAGTTACTTACCTAGTTCATGTGCACTAGGTTACAAGGCTAAATCAATAGGCTAAGCTCTGCCTGTATAAATCTGCAATATATCAAGGCTTGTCTGTAGACTAAACTTTGGCCGTATGAATCTGCATGCTTATAAAGTGAGTCATTCTCTTTTTATCAAATTACTTTAAAAAGCATGTTTATTTTCAAAGGTTATAATTACAGTGATTAAGTTTATGTAATCACCAAGTTACAGCCGGTATGTGGGGTTTTGTATACATTACTTGATAACCGTCACTATTGGACAACGAGTTAGCCAATGAGTGATATGACCATAGTCACAGACTCCATTGGACAATGAGGTTACTGATGGATGTTCGAGTGACAAATACTGTGGGTAGTTGGTTTGATATCAGAAACATTGTAATCTCTCTTATTACTGTGAATTATAACAAACGTGACGTTTTAGCAAAATGAATGAACTTACTCAGTATTTCCCGCTGACAAAACCTTTTTAACAAGTGTTTCAGGTAATTACAGTAGATTGGATTAAGAGATGGTTACGACACTAAAAGGCTTCAAGAAGTGGCTTATTTTATTAATTAAATCAAATTAAGAAATATTGTTTTATGTAATCAAATGTATCCTTATTAAAGCTACCTTTGTAAAGCATGGGTTTATCCCATCTATTTAATAAATAAAATCCAGTGTTTTCTAAAACTCTGATATTTTTCCTAACTCACGGTCCTGATGAAATTTCCGCTGCGATATTTTTTCAAAATAATCACCGGTACCACTGGGCTGCTCGCGGCTCTCGATTCCGTCCAGGGTGGGTCAGGGGCCGTAACAGTAACACCCAGAAGTGCTTAAAGCAAAAAGGGATCGAGTATACTCACAGCGATTAATGGATTGAAGGGAGCGCTTAGCGAGTACGGTTAGCCTGAATAGATTTGGTAGCATAATGATAAGCGAAACGGAAAACGGAAAAAAAGTGATGGAGAGTCAGACAGCTGATCGATCGGACGGTAGTCCGGTCGGACGACTGACCGTTCGGTTGACAGTCTGCTCAGACGGCTGTCCGGTCGGTTGGTAGGCCGATCGGATGGCTGTTCGAGTGGATTGTTTCTTCCTTTGAATAGGATGTGTTTGTGTATGATGGTTTGACTTTTGAAGTTTTCGTTGTATCATTTGAAAACATTGAAGTACCTTTACTTTCAGGTCGGTCGATCGGACGGTTGTTCGATCGGCCGGCAACCCGATCGGTTAGGCATTCAAATGAATGGCAATGTTCAGTCTTTGGGTCAGACAGGTGTTGGATCGGACAGGTCAACGAGTCAAATACTTTAGGATAACAGGGTTAGGCATTCAAATGAAAGGCATTCAATGGTGTAGTGGTCCGGATGGTTGATCGATCGAATAGCACCACCGCTGTTCGATCGGACAACAGGGTGTCACCTGATCGGACGACTGTTCGATCGGGTGGCACTTCTAGTGCATTGAACATGTTTTAAAAAAAATCGATTAAGTATTGAAGCATAGTATATCATGATCCGAAGAGTAATCCGATCGGACAGGTGTTCGATCGAACAACAGATCGTTCAATACTAGTCTCCAAAATAACTTGGTTGTGTGGGACCATGTGCTAGCCGATCGGCTGGCCAGTCGATCGGCTGACTATCCGATCGGCTGGCTGTCCGTTCGGACAGCAGTCCGATCGGTCAGCATTCTGACCTGATTAGCCCTCTCGTCTAACACTTGGTTGTTCTTTTTGTTTGTCGTTTTATCGAGGTTTTTTGACAGCGAGTAAAACCATAGATGCCTCGTCCTTACTTGGTTTCCCGGGTCGGACAGGAATCACCCAAATCCGGTCGGTGGTCTGTTCGGAATGAAGTTTAACATTTAACTCGAAGTCGGTTAACCTCGTGGATAGCATCCGGATCTTGAGTCATACAACCACCGAAGTGATTTGTAAACCGACTCAGGCCTCGTTTCTATCAGTTTGAAGTTATTTGAGTGACAAAGAGTTGAAGGAAAGTCGGAAAATCCATCCTTCAATCCTTGTTGCCGTGTATATGTTTAGATCTATGAAAGATCCGTGTTTATTTATGTGGAAATCGGCTAGATCCAAGTCTTTCTTGGTGGATTGAGGCCAAAACATGAAGTTCTTCAAGAACCCATGATGACATTATCCTAGAACACTTGAATCTTGATGATTTCACAGTTAAAAGTTAAGATTTGAAAGATAGAAAGGTGTAGGAGTGTGTATAGATCAAGAAAGTATAAGATTTAGAATGAAATCTTACCGGAATCGAGAGAAATCTGCGGAAAGATGGGCTGAGCGTGCTGGTCGAACAGGGGTTTCCAAAAGTGGAAAGGATGACAATGACAGGGGTATTTATAGAATGACAAAAGGGGAAAGTGCTGGCCGATCGGCTGGCCGCTCGATCGGACAGCCTGTCCGATCGGACAGCAGTCCGTTCGGCTGGCTGTTCGATCTGCAGGGAGCCTGATCGATCGGTCACACTTTTCGAGTGTTTTGCGTGACGATTTTTGATATTTTTATTTCGATTTCGAGCGGTTCGATTCGGTAAGGATTCCTAGTCAAATTACTTTCAGTCCCAACTACTTCGTATCTCGCATAATCTATTTTCCACTACCTATCATAGTTCAATCGTGATTCGAGTTCGAGTTCGTTTGCATTCGAGTTCGATTGAGTTCGCTTGATTACACAACACAACATAAATAAACATGCACAGGTAACACGTAAGGCACACACACATGTATAATAACAAGTGAAAACACGTAGCTCGAGTTGCGATTTGATGTCGATTCGATTAGCATAGCTTGACTATTTGTTGGTGCATACATATGTCGTCTTCGTCTTATATCGAGTCTTGGGTTCGTTGTGATTCGGAACAAGAATGATGTCATCATTCTTGATGATGACATCATCCAATTGACATAGTGCATGCATCATTACTAAAACATATGCACGTGAATATCACAAGAAGACAAAGTAGAATGCAAATTTGAAATATAATTGTATTTAGTGGCTGATTTCGCTCCATATCACATGTAAATGATTGCGCCCGGAATCATAAGAGTTAACTCCGCTCCTAATGGTCTGATGTCATTTCGGGCGAAATCAAAGCCCTATATATAGGACACTTTAGAGCGAAATCAGTAGTAGTGTTCTTGATTTCCATACCGAGGTGCTGCCGGTGTGACGTTTGCATGTAATCTGTTAGATATCAATACAAAAGGTGTTAAAAAGTAAATTGCTTGCTGTCTCTACATCAGTTTCTTGTTTTCCGCACCTGAAACTGATTAAAACTCCTCTGAAAGACTCGTTCAGATCCGTATACGATCCTACAATTGGTATCAGAGCCAAGTACGAGGAGTTTTGTCGAATTCAGCTGGATATCATTGTTTTTCTGTCTTCTACACCATTCTTTCTTCATTTCAGAAATTTTTAACGGTCAAAATCAGTTCATTTTTTCACAGATTTTGTAAAACATCATATTAACAAATCCTGGAAAGTTACACGTTAAAATTCGAACTAAAAATGGGTAAAAATGATGTCCGAAGTGATTCCGCTCGAAAATACTTGAGTTTTCTCTGATTCCGCTCAAGAGATTTTCTGATTCCGCTCCAGAAGTCTGCTGATTCCGCTCCTAGTTATCAAAATTGTTGATTCCGCTCCAAAATGTTTACTGATTCCGCTCCTGATTGCCATACTTCTGATTTCGCTCCAAATTTATCAAATCTGTTTCTGCTCCAAAGTTATCAAAGTGTTTTGAGTTTGTCGGTTCAGTGGATTTAGAGGCCCAATCACATTGAAAAGTTGTGTCAGCTCAAAAAGATTTGTGATTTTTAGTAATTGCATTTGCCGCCCACATTTAAAAAAAAAGTTAAAAGTTTATCAGCCCACATGAGTATCATTTGCGGCCCAATCATTGTTGAAGGATAAGTGCATCGAATATTGAGAAACATTAAACAAGGTTGTCAGTATTTGGGAAAGGAAATCACATGTTTTTGTGTCAGTTGGTTTAGTTCAAGAAAGTGCTTGTGATACTAGTTTTTCGGCAATTAAAGTTTGCATGTGGGGTTCAATTAAAAGTTAGTGGGAGATTGTGAAAGTTGTTTGGTTTGCATGTGAAATAGTATTGGTTCTATCAAATATCAGAATTCATGTGATGCACTAGTTTTGATAAAGTTTGTTTTTGGTCAAATTGATATTCATAGACATTAGTGTGTGTCAGCTCATATATTCGGTTCACTAAAGTCAAGTTGGTGATATCATTTTGAATGATTGTTCATCCCTGTCACACCCCGTTTTCCACGTGTCACCGGTGGGCCCGGTGGGGAGTATCGTGACGTGGTTGGCAACATGATAGTCAAACAACACAATATTTAATATGCACAGCGGAAGCAAATTGTAAGATATAATTCAATCGAATATAATATTGTAATATCAAATATAACAACTGTCGATTCTTTATCCACAGACGGATCGAAAATAACAACGGAAACAATAGTTCAACAGACTTTAGGCATCTTAAGCTTGCGAGACTTCTATTGATGCTAAGGAGAAATCCCAGCCAATTACGCTTAGTACCTGCATTTAATCTTTTTGGGAAAATACGTCAGTTTACACTGGTAAATACAATCAACTGACTCATTTTGGAAAATGATTAAAAATTGATTTGGATGCACGTGGCATAAACACTTTATAACTTGGGAGAATTATTTAAATATATAATCTTGTAGACGGATTACATGTTCCTTATGCGTTCAGTAGCCCGGATCGTGTCCGGGTTAAAGATCAATAGACACACCACATTATTCTTTTGTGCACTGGCGGGTGTACGCCTACACCCCGCGCTTAAGTCGTGGCCATTTCGTAAAATGATGCCAGGGATATCCGGGACATGGTCATTAACCCCCCAAAGGCTTTTAAGTAAACAAAACTGTTTAAACGGGCCGATCAAATTATTCAATTAACCACCTAACGATGGAAGATTTGATGCCCGACCAAGCGGTATTCTATATACCGTAACCCAAGCCCGTGTAGGGAAAATAAGTTAAAAGTATTTACCTGAGCAATGTAATAATCACAATAAGCAAATTGCAAGTAGCTTTTACTGGTTCTCCTAATCTGGAACGAAGGTTTATAATAACCTATTAGAATTCTAACGGGTCTTTAGTTAAGCTTAAGCTTAGACCGGTTAGTTTCAATGATACGGTTCGTACGCACTATTAAGCGAAGACCGGATAGAATGTGATTTAGACCCGACAAGTTCAGAGACTTGCTTAATATGGGTATTTCATACACATTTTGGATTTTGAGATAAAACCGATAAGGTTTGACCCGTTTCGGCTAATTTATGTAAACTTGTTACATAAACCGAACCGAACGCGTAATAACCGTAACGGGTATCCGTAAGAGCCATATACAGGTTTCCTAAGTTAATATGCTTCAAATATGTTGTGACATCAGTAATATGTCTTTTATTATGCCCGTAACGAATTTAAACACAAACTATGCCCCGTAGGGGTAGTTTGGTCATTTAAAAGGTTATAAAAGAGTTTAAGTATTTACCTGAGTTACAGGTCTGATATAATCAGCAAAAATACTTATTTTACTAATTTATAACAGTAGGGTAAAGTAGTATGTGAAATTTATCAAATATAACCAAACTATGCACCGTAGGGGCATTTTGGTAATTTCACATAAGTCGTAAAGCTTAAAACTGAAGTATGAGTTTAACAACTTTTGCTTACTGTCAAAATATTATAATTTACCTAAAATATCAGTAGGTATCACCCTTGTATGTTTAAAAATAGTCTTAGTACATACTATGCGCTAAAAATGCTTAATAAGGCGATTAGAAGCCGTTTCCGGGTTCTATATATAAAGCTGATATTTTTATCATTCCAGAAGGTCTAAAATAATTTATTTATCATTTAGGATCAGTAGAAAAAGGTTTGGAGTCGATTAGATATGTAAAACTCATTTTATGGCCCGTAAGGGCAAAACCGACAATTACCGGATTAAGCCTACGACTATGAGTTATGCTCAGCCTAAAATTAATTAAAAATCTTCAAAAATCCCAAAATAATATATTACATCAGTGGGTAATAAGTTTGATATTAAAAATTAGGCTTAACTAGGCTATACGCTAATTACGCCGTTTAATTAACATAAAGCTTTCAATTTACGCTAATGAGCATAACTCTCAATCTACACCTCAAACTGATGTCAAACTTTGCATACAAGTTTATATATTAGTAACTAAGGTTTCTACACTTTTACATTTTCAAAAATCACGTTTTAAGGTGAAAAGGGCATAATGGTCAACATATGAGCAATTAACGGAATCATGCGTATTAATTGGTTAACTAATGAACCATGGTGTATAATCACAGAGGGTTATACTAGCATGTAACCTGGTCCAAATGAAGCTCTAAGGTATTTCTAAAACATACCATAACGGGCCAGAACTGAAGTTAAAGCAAAAGTCAAAGCTTTGCGACTTTCGGTTCCGAACCGGGTCTAAACAGGAAATTGTCGGGTGTGAAGAATGTTTGCAACTTAGTGGTAAATCTTAAAGTCAACCGTTAATTACGACGGTTTGACTTTCAAGCTATAACTAAGTAAAACCTTGACTAAGAAGGGATAAGCAAACTTACAAGAGTCCTATGAACGACCAGAGATCACTTGAGAGAAGTCTTGAGCTCCAAAAATGATCAGGAATGCAAGAATGAAGGTGTGAAGAATGTTTGCAACTTAGTGGCCTTTTATAGTGTTTAATCCACCTTAGATTGTTGATATCTAAGTCTACCACTGACCACAATTCATCAACAAGTGTCCCTAAGTGTCTAGGACTGTTTAGGGGTCGCCCACAATGTGAAAATATCTGTTAAAGGTCGGTTAAACGCGAATGCAGGAGGCTGTCTACACTTTCTGCATCTGATGGTCTGACGCGACCCGCGTAAGACCTTAAGGTCTCTTACGCGGCCCGCCTGAGTCTTGTAAACAGATTTCACATTTTCTAGTTTCCGCATCTTTGTCCCTTGGCTCTTCGAAAGGTCAACTAGCTTATTTTTGCACTTTGACCCCTTCTTATTTACCTACAAGGGCTTTAGGACTTATACCCACTTTGCCAAGTCCCTGGACATTTCTGGTTAACCCGAAAAGTCATAACTTTCAACGTTAACGCTTTAACCCCTCTAATACGAATTTGATCAAAACTTTCTCATACGATAACGAAACTTTATGAAATTTTTATCGTGCATTCTAGTGAGCATAATTAATCGTTACAAAGCTTCGGGTTTGCTAAAAGGTCACTCAGAGGTATAACTTAAACATGTTGACACATTTAACCCTTGTAGTTTGTAATCTCTCACTTTTTGCTTCGCATGATCCATGATTTATTCGTTTGATGATTTGAGCATCATGTAGGGTTAATGTAAAATATATTTATTCACTGGTGACATTTAGAACTCGTATTTTCATATACTTTTCATGTTTGTCAACTTTAGTCCTTTCATAACATTCTTTCACACGTTCATACATATGACACTTTATAGGACGTGAATTTTCGAGGTGTTACAATCCCAATCATTACTAATGTTCTATATATCTTTGGCCCAAGGTTTAAGTCAGTCCACACCATATTAAATTTACATCAGTATTCGGCCCAAGCCCAAGTTTCAACATTATAAAGTCCTCGGCCCAATCATCTTTGTTAGTTGTCAGCCCAATTGAAAGTGTTCTATATCAAGTTTTATCGGCTCAATTGAATTCATATCTTTTTGGCAAAGTTCATTCATTCAGCGATCTCACGTCATCAACATTGAAACGAGTCCACAAATCTTCGACATGAGTCTTAGATTGTTTTCATCAACACAATCTTACATATTCATTTCGTTTAAACTGATTGTTTTGTTTGTTTGTCATTCAGGTGATTTACGAGGTGAACCAGTTCGTTTGAAAGCTTGTTTAAGAAAGTATTCGATACCGAAACATGGATTCTAAATTCTACAACGCGTTTGCTTCAACACCGACTACTCCGGCTGACATTGCTAAGAACATGAACATGGAGAATGAAACCGGAACAATGCAAAAACCCCCGAAACTTATGGGAATTGAAGACTATCATGGATGGAAGAAAAGTTTCGAGAATTGGGTTCAAGCGAACCATTTAAAAGCTTGGGAAAGCATTGAAACTGAATATGAGAGGCCACAAAACTCAGTGGGAGTTGGTAAAATCATTTCAGAATTCACAGAGCAAGAGAGAGAAAGTTATAAAGGAGAGAAAATGATGATCAATCTTTTACAACAAGCTATTAAAAAGGATATATTTGTGTTGCTTCAACATGATGACAGTGCTTATTCTATCTGGGAAGCTCTTAAAAAGAAATTCGAAGCAAGTACAGAAATGCTACAGAGTAAAGCAGCTTTGTTGAAAAAGGAGTTTGAATTGTTTACTTGTATGCCTGGTGAGACAACAAAGACTCTCATTGAGAGTTATTGTCATCTTGTACGCACCATGTCACAATTGAAGATTACAAAAACTCCAGCAGAATGGGTAGAAAAGCTTGCTGATGCATTACCACAAAAGGAATGGGGTACATATCTGAAGATTCTGAAAAATTCTGGACAGTTTAGCAGATTATCAATTGCTCAGTTTATTGAAAAGCTGGAGGCACAGGATCTTGAACAGGAGAAAATTGCCAGAATGAATAGTTCAAGTAATCAACAAGATGTCAAACTGTACTACAAAGGAAATATTCAAACTGTTGAAGCAAGTCCAAAGATCCAAACTGCGTTTAGTGCAGGAAATCAATCTGGAACAGGCATTCAAAGTTCAGTTAACACTAGTGGATTTTCAAGTGTTAATCCTCCAAGTGTTCAAAGTACATCTATTGGAAATGGGCATCTGATTCAGTGTAATGTGGCTTTACATCTTCAAAATGGTCAAAATTATTCTGAAGAAGTTGTGAAAAGTCATATGGGATTACTGGTCACTGCATTAGAATCTTATGAAGGGTTGATTGCTGGAAAAATTGGTAATCCGATGCTCACAAAGGAAGATTATGACCAAATCGATGCAGAGGAATTGGAACTGATGGACATTAAATGCGCATTAGCTAGTGTTTTGAGGAGAGCAGAAATATTTAGAATGATTACAGGAAGAAGTGATTTCTTGGATGCAAATCTTTCTAATTTAGGTTTTGATAAATCTAAAGTTGTCTGTTTTCGTTGCAGGGAGAAAGGCCATTTTAAAAGAGAGTGCAAGAATCAGGAGCCAAGAGTAGTAAAGGATGCTTTTGGAAAAGATGATTATTATAAGAAGTCCATATATCAACAAATCACTCATCTACCGCATCGACAAAAAGATTCACAAACGGCACAAGGGAAAATGATCGAAGATGCAAACAAGAGAGCTTACTATGGCATCATTGATCAAGATGACGAGAAAGTGGCTGATGGTTTTAGCTGGGACAAGTTTATTCCAGCTGATTCAAATGTTAAAGCTTTTATTGCTCAGATTGTACAAAAGCCAGAATTGATGAAGGAGTGGATGGCTGTGATGTCGGATGATGAGGAGAGTCAAGATGAAAAATCTGTTTCTTCAAAAAGCAGTGATGATGATGAAGAGCTTGAACAGATAAATCTTGGAAAAACACATTTATCTTCTGACCAATTTGAATTTTATTTTGCAGATAAATTGAAGAAGTTCAAAGAGAGAAAAGCTGCAAAAGAATTGAAAGAACTCAAAGTGATTGAGAAGATAGTGGAAGTTGAGAAGTTAGTGGAAGTAGAAAAGATAGTTGAAGTCACAAAACCCTGTCTTACTTGTTTAGAGTCATGTAAATAATGTATAGAAAAAGATGAGAGGTTTGGTGAGTTAGAAAAGTTGTTGTTTGATGTAAAAAATTTGAAAGAGTCATATGATGTATTGAACAGAACTGTGAATAGTCTGGAAAAGACTAACTCTGAAAGAGAGAAAGTTTTGAAGATGTTGAATGCTACCTTGATGTCAAAGCATAAAGAGATAAATTTTTACATTGAAGAATGTGCAAAATGGAAGCAAGAGTTGGAAACTGAGAAAGCTGAGAATGAAAGAATCAGACGATTGCTGCGAAGTTATACAAGTTGTGATTATATAATTGACATAATTTATCCTACTGTTGCAGGTTTTGAGGCGTTTAAAGATGAAGACAAGAAGTCAAAGAAGAAAACAGATACTTGTAAGAAACAGAGTGTCTGTTATAACAAGTGTCCGCTTCCAATTTGGGAAGGGTATTCGCCTAGAAAACTGAATGAGGAACAAGTAAAAAAGGCAGTCAATATAAAGTTGGAGTCCGAGTTAACCAATGTATTACCAGACAACATTGACATCACATTCACAGCGTCCGATACAGATCATGAGTCCGAATTAATAAAAAGAATGGTCGATCAGGTGTTGGATAGGGATGAGGAGTCAGAGTTAAAATCCGAGTCCGAAAGTTCGTGTCAGTTAGTTGGGAGTTCGAGTTCGTCCGAAAAGAGTTCAAAATCATCGGGAAAACAGGTGTATAGTAAAGAATTTTTGTTGTCAAAATCTAATTTGAATGATGAAACATTTGAAGTTGTATACACTTTGAATGATTCTGACAAATTATATTTTGATAAAGAGTTTCCAATAAGAAGTGTTCGAATTGAAATGATCAAAAAGGTTTTCAAAATGACAGAAATTAATATTTCCGAAATAAAAGATTTAAATCTTACTGAAAAACCTAAAAAAATACACTTCAAGATTTCAGCAACGGTTAAACAAGAAAATGGGTTACAATTATGGTTCAGAATTTCGAAAGAAACCAAACCATAATAGTAAGTTCAAAAAGAAAGGTCTTGGTTTTATTCCACCTGAAAACTATAAAAATGAAAAATATGTTCGAGATTTTAAATCAAAAATGACATATGTTGCAGGAACTAGCCATGAAGAAGAAGCAAAGAGCTCATTCTGGAAACAGTCAAACCAGGAGTTTCTTGCTAAAAAGATGAAGTATGGAGCTTATCAGAAGAAAGAAACCAGAACCTGTTTTAGATGTAATGAAGTTGGTCACATTGCATGGAACTGCCCAAAAGCGACCAATATAAAACAAGGAGTTTCTGGAAAATTAAAAGAAGTTGTTGTTGATAACACTGAACCACCAACATAAAAATTTAAAGTGTTTAAAAACTCTACATATGAAGTTGGTGAGTGTTCGAAAAGGTTTTACAAGAAAGGGGTGTTGGTGCATATTCGGTGACAACAGCTTAATAGTTTGATTATTTAGTCTTTGGATATTTTGTATTGGGCTTAGCTTATTGGTTAGTGAGTTTATTATTGTAATGGGCTTGGAAAATGGCCTAGTCCATGTAGGAAGCCCAGTTCACAGACATGTGGTATATAAACATGTTTTGTGTTTAGGGTTTCGGTTAGCAACTTAGGGGTTAGAGAATTTTAGAGAGAGAAAGTCTAGAGAGAGAGAGGAAAAACGAATTTAGGGTTTGTAGACAAGATCACAGATAGTGGTTGTGAGGTTGTGAGGGTCTTGAGTTGATTGTAAAACGTTTTGTTTGGATAATCAATAGAGGACCCGTTTGATTGTGAAATTCTGTTTCTACTCGTTTCTGTAATAAATCTGATCTAGAGGATTCCGCACTCTAGGTTAGATAAACAATTCTGTGAAAGATCCATACGAATAAGGGACATACAATTGGTATCAGAGCGTTAGGCTCTTGAAGGCTCGGTTCAGAATTGTTGGCTGCAGAAACAGGGAAGAAATTTTCGAAATCTGAAAATTAGGGTTTTGAAAGTTTTCGAAATTTTTGATAAAATTTTCGAATTTTGTTGGCTGTTTTGATCTTCTGCTTTGTTTGTTTGCTGATTTGCAGGTTTTCGGGACGATTTCTGTTGGATTTTGACGAGTATTTGGCTGGAATTCGAAGACTGTTCTTCGTGTTCTTCGTTAAGTTCATAAGAATTTCGTTTAAAGCTTGCTGATTTGCTGTTTTGATTTTGCAGATTGTGTTGGAGAGGAGATAGAATCTTCAGAAAGTTCAACAGATTAAGTTTCCGAATTTACAAGATCAGCGAATTTGTGTGACCTGCGAATTTAACAGTCCAGCATACTTATCGGCGAAGTAAATCCAAAGGCGACTTTGGTAACCGTGTGATTGTTCACAGCGAAATCATCACGGTTTCAGCGACTTCACTAGTCGTCGGAATAGCGAAAATACACAGCGAATTTGACCAGCGAAATTGATCAGCGAACTTGATTTTAAGCGAAATAAACCAGCGAAATTGACCTTCTGACCAGCGAAATTAACAGCACTCCAGCGAAATTATCAGCAAATTTAAAAACCAGCAAATTTAAAGTGGTGGAAATTCAGTTGGCAAGCGTAACCAAAAATTCACGTTTTTGCAAATAGAAATTGATCCGCAGCTCGTTAGACAGAACCGTTTGGACCGTTGAATTCCTTGGATTTTTAACATTATATATCATTGGATTTGTCTTTTCGAGACGATTCTAACGGTGTAATTTGATAACCACTGTTTTCGGAGAAATTTTGTACGGTTTTATCAGTACGGTTACGCTAAAAACGTGTTTAAAGATGGTTAAAATGGACAATGTTAGTGAGACTGTTAAACATTGGCCAAAGCTTACAAACATCAAAGAATATGCTGACTGGAAAGAAAAGTTTGAGTCGTTTATGAAGAGTGAAGATACTAAAATGTGGAGCTGTATGATCTATGGGTACTTTGCTCCCACACGTCGTGTTGATGGAAGAGTTATAGTGATGTCTTATGATAAGATGAATGAATCTGAGAAACGAGTGGTTGATGCTGAGAAGAAAGCTTTAGCAGCAATAAAGAAGTCCTTGGCTGAGGGCGTTAAACATACCCTTAAGAAGTATGGAACTTCTCAAGAGCTGTGGGAAGCCCTGGAAAAACGTTATCAGATTCAATCAAAAGTGAATACTTGTGATCAAGCATTGGTGGCTGAGTTTGCAGCTGTGAAGATAAGAGAAGTAGCTGCTGGGGTTGAAGAGAAAAAGAAAGCAGATGAAGAGATTGATTTGAAAAAGGAAGCTGATAAGGAAACTGCTGAAAAGGTAGATGCAGAAGTTTCAAAGTGCATGAATGGTGTGAATGAACTTACAACAGAGGTGAAGGTAACATCAGAACCTGTAAATCATACATGTCATAATTGCACTGAACTAAAGGGTAACGTTGACAGACTATCGGAGCAAAACAAAATTCAGTTAGCTGAATTGCAAAAATTAAAAGAGTCAAATGTTCTTTTGATTAAAAGAGAGTCAAATTGTTTAGATAAACTCAAATCAAATGAACAAGAAATCAGCAGTTTAACAAGCAAAGTCAATGAACTGTTACAGATCATTGATTTGGCTCGTGAAACTGTGAAAGAAAAGACTAACGAGCTTTCAGAAAAGTGCACAGAATTGGCTGATGCACAAGCCAAAATTGTTGAACTTCAGGGAAAGTTAAACAATTTTGGGAATTCTTCGTTAGTCAGGACTCAAATTCAAAAAGGTTTAAAAAGAAGTAATGATAAAACAGGGGTGGGGTTTACTAAAGCTTCATCTTCTGGAAATCAAGACTACTCATTTTTACCAACTGAAGATGAGCTAACTGAGTTTGTAACCACTGCACAAGTGGTAGTGGATCCGATAGCTGTGGACTTGCCAAATAGTCCAGTTTCTTTGAAAGAATCTGTTGGGTCAAACAGTACACCTCATAAAGTGGATGAGGATACTGAAGACAAAAAGGCCAACACATTTAAAAAGGGATCAAACAAAAAGAAAACTTCTAAGAAAAGATCTTGTTTTAAATGTCACAACAAAGGGCACGTGGCGAGTTATTGTCCTTTGAAGAAAGGTAAACAAAAGGTTGATGAGGTTAATGATGGGAATCAGGTTGGGTCAAGCAATAGTGTAAAACCAAGTTGTCAGACAAAGAAACCTGAATCTCAATCAAATCCCTCAACTTCGAAAAGATTTGATAGACCAAGAAGTATTTCTCCACAATTTAGTCAATATAGTGGTAAATCAAATCGTTTTCAAAGTCAAAATAAAAATTTTGGATATCAAAATCGATACCAAACTGCTGGTAATCGAAATTTTCAACAAAGAAATGGACATAGGGGTTTTTGTAACTCGAATGTTCAACAACATCCAATTTTTTTTCAAAATTCATGGTATAATAATGGGAGAAGCAGGTATCCAGATAATCCACTGAAGTGTGATAGATATTGGATGGATGTACCTGTAATGGATGAATTTGGAAAACCCAAGACTATCAGGGCTTGGGTTCTCAAGACTAACTGAGTTGTTGAGTGTGTGCAGGATGACCAAGAAGGACTGTTGAAGTGTTCGACAGTGGTTATTCCTGTAAAGTTTCTGAGGTGAATAGTAGGTTAACATGGGTAACGAACTATTTACTTTAGTGATGGTTATGATTTTTCTAAACTTCAAAAGTGAAAAACTTATTGTCAGATTGAAGTGGGAGTCTGTTTGTGTTTAAATTTCTGTTTTTGAAACTTGCTCCATAAAAACAAAAATTTAGGGGGAGAAATTTCCCTAAGCCAAAAAGAGTTTAGTTAGTGCGTGTGTTTAGGGGGAGTAAGTTATAGAATTTTAAAACTAAATAAAAATAAAAAATAAAAAATAAAATTTGAAAAATAAAAAACATAAAAAAAATAGAAAATCAAAAATGAGTTATCACTGTGTGAAAAAGAAGAAATGATAATACATCAGCAAGTTAGACTGTCACACTGAAAATGAAATTAAATTGCTTAAGTGTGATAGCAGCTTCATTATATGATGTACCAGTAGGCAAAAAGCATGAAATAATCAACTTACCAATGTGATATAAACTTAAATGAATATGAGTGGGGAACACATTAGTGGTGTATGGTTTAATGACCTTAAATCTTGCGTTGATAGATTGCCAAAATCTGAGGTTTTGGGTCTTTATACTGTTATTTCATCTGGGGATATCTTGACTGTCTTTCTGTTTAGAACTAAACTTGTACATGACCCCAGGAAAGAAAATCACTTGGAATTAGCACATTTCTATTTGAATGTCTGTATGTTATCCCGATACACACAATTTTGATCTGATTCTGAAATCTTCTCTGAAAAAAGTCGTGTACCTCCTCTGCTGCATCCAGATATATGCTGACCTGGAGGTGCTAGGCAACGACAGCTTCTGCTGCATCCAGATACATGCTGACCTAGCTGTACGTTGTCGCTCTATAGATCTAATACACCCGAAAGAGGCCCTCTAGTGCCCAAAAGAAACCCAATAAACCTATATCAAACTGAGAAAACTCATTTGATATGTATATTATACCATCTCTCCTAAAGATCTATTCTGTTCTCTTCTCAACCTATTCCCAGTTAAGATTTCAGAAATCTGGATTGGACTTGTGAAATATGTGGTAGGGAAGATACTTGCATGATAGAGTGTGTTGTTTGTATTTCCAGGATTTGATTAGTATTTATTTGGGTGTTCATTGTTAAGCAGAAAAACATGATAAAACAGATTATATGCAGCCCTAGACATTGTCAGGATATCTTAAAAGATGACATCAGTATACTCACCTACTACGATGAATCTTTGTGCATACCTTGATCGTGGGGGTATATCCTGAAGTGGGACACACTAATATATCAGAATTAAAATTACCTTAACGTATCATACGGTAATGGTACTTGAAATGTTCATGCATTTTGTTTAAAAGGACAAACATACTGGTAATTGTCTTGGACTGCTTTTCACGAAAAATTAAATAAAGAATTATCTAATAGTGTGAAATAGTTTGATTTTGTTGATATGATCTTCTTACCGGTGATTCTCACAAAAATAGAGTGTTTATTGCTTTTGTAAATAGTTTACTGCTTTTCTTAAAATATCAAAAATACCAAAAAGATTTCTTTTTAAAAAGACTTCCATTTTGAATTGACAAGTTGTTGTTTTTGCATGATAAGATAAAATATTGGTTTATCTTTAAATGTGAAAAAGACTAATGGTTTTTCGAGATACTCGCTTGTGTTGCTAAACAGATTGATGCAGTTATCAAAATGAAGTGCAGAATACAAGTAAAGTGCATATTTAGAGTAAAGAATGTGTGAAGATGCATGGTAGGATCCTTCTACTACATTGCAGAAAGAGAGATATGGAAGAGTTGGAGCTTACTTGCTTAACCAAGGATTGCTAGCTAACTGATCTACAATGAATGAAAGTTTTGGAGATTGGAAGCATCAGCTAAGGGGGAGTCTGTTGATGTCAGAAGCTGTGTAGCTGACGCTATCCAAAGACCAAAAGAACACAAGATGTTTGAAGACAAAGTTACACTATGAAGCTATTGTCAAGGGGGAGTCTGTTGGTGCATATTCGGTGACAACAGCTTAATAGTTTGATTATTTAGTCTTTGGATATTTTGTATTGGGCTTAGCTTATTGGTTAGTGAGTTTATTATTGTAATGGGCTTGGAAAATGGCCTAGTCCATGTAGGAAGCCCAGTTCACAGACATGTGGTATATAAACATGTTTTGTGTTTAGGGTTTCGGTTAGCAACTTAGGGGTTAGAGAATTTTAGAGAGAGAAAGTCTAGAGAGAGAGAGGAAAAACGAATTTAGGGTTTGTAGACAAGATCACAGATAGTGGCTGTGAGGTTGTGAGGGTCTTGAGTTGATTGTAAAACGTTTTGTTTGGATAATCAATAGAGGACCCGTTTGATTGTGAAATTCTGTTTCTACTCGTTTCTGTAATAAATCTGATCTAGAGGATTCCGCACTCTAGGTTAGATAAACAATTCTGTGAAAGATCCATACGAATAAGGGACATACAAGGGGAGATCTTGACAACCAAACTTGGGTTGTTAAGAAATCAGAGGTAAAATCTGGCGATAAATCTGATTCCACAAAGTCAGAGGAGCCACATATTGTTAAAAATGGTGAAAACTTAGTTTCTCTAATGGATGATGTTCATTTTCCACCATTAAGAGCTGAGAATTTTAAATCAAAGGTTGGAAAGGTTGAAATTTCGAATCAATTCTATTCCGAGAAGAAAGAATTTGATGTCGAGAAAGCATTTAATGGGAATGTTAAGAAATTTTTTGGAAAAATGATCGATGGGAAGGTTAAAGGGGTAAAAGTATTTTACGAATCAAAGAAGGCTACTTACAGCCCAACCCCTAGTGAAGTTGAGAATGTTACACCCAAAGCTGGTCAAGCGTGGGTGTCTGTGTTGTTTACTTAAAAAATCTGAATTGCTGGAGATCCCAAGTTTGTAATCGTGGATCAGGAATCGGCATCCTTCTTGATAATTGATTTTGTAAATGAATTTTATAATGGTTAAATTTTTACAGGTTAAGTATGACTTGCCGGAGCTTCCAGGAATCGGCATCTTGATTGATAAAATGGTTTGTGTAGATGATTTATTCCAACATGTAGTTAAATGTTTTGATCATTCTTAAAAGTGGTAAGAGGTTGGATATTTCAAAGTGATTAGTCAAGGTCATTAGTTTGAACTTGAAGTAATCCTGATACGTATGATTGAATGAACAATATGATGAACCAATCCCTACAAATGGTTTTTATCAAACCTACAAGTGGTAAAAACAAACTTATTTTCCGGAAAAATCATTTTGATTAAAACAAACTTAAGTGTTTTGAAATCATAATGAGAAAATAGTTTGTTGTAAGGGGGAGTTCTGATTGTTTATGCCAAGTGAATGGCGAATTGACGCAATTCGATATCGGTTGTCACTTTACTGTATAGTTTGTTTTCAAATTTCTTAAAATGTGTTTGCATTTTAGGGGGAGTAGAAAATTTCAGAAAATCCAAAAACATTTGAAAATTTGAAAAAAGGCAAAAACATGATAAAATTCAAAAATGAGTTTTGTTGTAAAAAAGAGGAAATCATAGTAGATCAGTGGACTATCACAACATGCTAAAGAAATGGAAAGATAAAATGTGATAAACGGTCTCACTAAAGATGTGACGGTAGGCTCAGCTAGACTAGTAGATTTGCAATAACGATACAAACCTAAATGAAAAAGCCTAGTTCTAGTGGAAAACATGGTCGAAAGCATAGTACTTAGTTTTGTCCTTCTTGATTGTGTACCTACTCAGTAATCGCTGATTGTCGAAAGACATAAAACTGGTTAAGTCTGTGAACTTTCACAACTTTGCTGAAAAGGTCGTTGTGATTGTGCATTTTATTTTGCAAAGACTTAAACTTGTTTTATTTCTTTATTTTGTTTAAGCATCGGACATCCTCTGCGTATACGTGAGTATCGACCTGGATGTTGTTGCCTAAACGTTCTGCTTTATTTTCTTTGGTGTTTCGTTTAAGCTTTGGACCTCCTCTGCGTATACGGGAGTATCGACTTGGTGGTTAAAGCCTAAACAACTTCAACTTATTTTTATTTTCTTATTTTGTTTAAACATTGGACTTTCTCTGCGTATACGGAAGTATCGACCTGATTGTTAATGTTTAAACATTCTGCTTTATTTTCGCACACATCACAGTTGATAAAAGTTTAAAGGCATTACTTGAGTCGGTATATTGCATGATGAGGGGATATGCTGAGATCGTGGGGTCCATAAGAGCTTAGTGAAAAATTAATATACTTTAATGTATCGGTAAGCATTTCAAAAGTTTTTTGTCACACCCCGACTTTCCACGTGTCACCGGTGGGCCCGGTGGGGAGTATCGTGACGTGGTTGGCAACATAATAGTCAAACAACACAATATTAATATGCACAGCGGAAGCAATTGAAAATATAATACAACCGAATTTATTATTGTAATATCAAATGTCACAGTATTCGGAAGTTTATCCACATAAGGATCGAACATAAAATGGAAACAATAGTTCAACAGACTTTTAGGCATCTTAAGCTTGCGAGACTTCTATTGATGCTAAGGAGAAATATCCAGCCAATTTCGTATAGTACCTGCATTTAGCCTTTTTTTGGAAAAATACGTCAGTTTACACTGGTAAATACAATCAACTGACTCATTTTGGAAAATGATTGAAAATTGGTTTGGATGCACGTGGCATAAACATTTTATAATTTGATTAAAATGCACAGAGGCAAAATTAATCTTTTTAACTTGGGAGAATTATTTAATATTATAATCTTGTGAACGAATTACATGTTACTTATGCGTTCAGTAGCCCGGATCTTGTCCGGGTTAAAGATCAATAGACACACCACAATATTGAGTTATACACTGACAGGTGTACGCCTACACCCCGTGCTCAGGTCGTGGCCATCTCGTAAGATGATGCCAAGGATATCCGGGACATGGTCATTAACCCCCCAAAGGCTGTAAAGTAAACAAGACTATTTAAACGAGCCGATCAAATTATTCAACTACCCACTAAGCGTGGAGATTTGATGCCCGATCAAGCGGTATGCTATATACCGTAACCCAAGCCCGTATAGGGAAAATAAGTTAAAAGTATTTACCTGAGCTAAATATAAATTCAATCCCAGCCGTATATCAAATCAGCAAGTACAGATAGCTTTTACTGGGCTCCTAATCTGGAACGAAGGTTTTTAATAACCTATTAGAATCCTAACGGGTCTTTAATTAAGCTTAAGCTTAGACCGGCTAGTTTCAAAGATACGGTTCGTACGCACGATTAAGCGAGGACCGGATAGAATGTGATTTAGACCCAACAAGTTCAGAGACTTGTTTAATATGGGTCCTTCATGCACATTATGGATTTTGAGATAAAACCGATAAGGTTTGACCTGTTTCGGCTATTTTATGTAAACTTGCTACATAAACCGAACCGAACGCGTAATAAGTGTAACGGGTATCTGAAAGAGCCATATACAGGTTTCCTAAGTTAATATGCTTCAAATATGTTGTGACATCAGTAAGATGTCTTTCATTATGCCCGAAACGTGTTTAAACACAAACTAGGCCCCGTAGGGGTAGTTTGGTCATTTTAAAGATTGTAAAAGAGTTTAGATGTTTAACTGAGTTACAGGTCTGATGTAAACAGCAAACATACTCCATTTACCAAGTTATATCAGTAGGATAAAGCATATATGTGAAATTTATCATTAATAACCAAATTATGCCCCGTAGGGGTATTTTGGTAATTTCACATAAGCCGAAAAGCTCAACACCGGAGTCTGAGTTAATCAACCTTTGCTTACTGTTAAAATATTCTATTTTGCCTATAATATCAGTAGGTATCAACCCGGGTATGTTCAATATGATTTTAAAACATACTATGCGTTAAAAACGCTAAATAAGGCGATTAAAGGCCATTTCCGGGTTCGATACTTAAATCTGATATTTTTATATTTCCAGAAGGCTTAAAATAATTTATTTACCATATGTGATCAGTAGCAAAAGGTTTGGAGTCGTTTAGATATGTAAAACTCATTTTATGGCCCGTAAGGGCAAAACCGACAATTACCGGATTAAGCCTACGACTATTAGCTATGCTCAGCCTAAAATTAATTAAAAATCTTTAAAAATCCGAAAATAATATATTACATCAGTGGGTAAAAGATTTGATATCAAAAAGTAGGCTTAACTAGGCTATACGCTAATTACGCCGTTTTATTAACATAAAGCATTAGTTTTGCGGTAATGAGCATAACTCTTAATCTACAAGTCAAACTGGTGCCAAACTTTGCATACAAGTTTATATATCGGTTTTTAAGGTTTTTACACTTTTACATTTTCATAAATCACGTTCTAAGGTAATAAGGGCATAACGGTCAACATATGAGCAATTAATGGAAACATGCATATTAATTGGATAACTAATGAACCAAGGTGCATAATCACAGAGGGTTTTTCTAACATGTAACCTAGTCCAATTAAAGCTCTGAGGCATTTCTAAACCATGCCTAAACGGGTCAGAACTGAAAGTCAAAGTGAAAGTCAAACTATGCGACTTTCGGTTCCGAACCGGGTCTAAACAGGAAATTGTCGGGTTGAACATGTTTAGACATGTTCTTACACTTATTACTAAGTTATAACGATGATCCAACAGGTTGTATCTGATCTAAAATGTTAATTATGCATAAATGGCATTTTAGACTTCATGTTGACTTTTTAAATATAAGTTTGACCCGACATTTGAACTAGTTAGAGTGGTGATCAGGGGAAACCCTTTTGGGGTTTTATTACCCACATAAATACCAACTTATATATACTTTTAATTCGAGATATGACTGAGCCATTGTTGATTAATCTCGAAGTCAAACCGTAATTACGACGGTTTGACTTTTAGCTAATTAACTAAGCTAAAACTAATTAAAGAAGGTTAGACAACTTACAAAGGTCCTAAGCTTGCTTAGAGAACACTTGGGAGAAGGCTTTAAGTCCCAGAAGTGCTCCAAGAATGCAGGAGAAGTGAGTGAGAAGAATGGTTGCACAAAGAGGCTTTATATAGTGAACTAAGGCACCATAAAGTTTTGACAACTTAGTCTACCACTATCCATAACATTCCCACAGGTGTCCTACCTGTTTAGGGGTCATTTAGGGGCCAAGGGAGATGAGGAAAGTCGTATAAAAGGGCTGTACACGCGCATAACAGCAACCAGAAGCAAAACAGTCGCTTGGCACACCCCTTACGGACCGTAAGGGGTAGGCTTACGGTCCGTATGCCTTGGACCAGAACCAAAAATCGTTTGTTCTTTCAGATTTCGAAAGGGCAACCTCATTTTCCGACTTTGGGACATCAATTATCAGTTAGGGACCTCCCAAACTGCATTTGTACGGTCACATACACTACCATTTTGAATTGTTTCATTTGAATTCTTTTTAAAGTGCCGAAAACAAAGGGTTACCGTTGGAATTTCTTCATAGGAGTCCACCAATTGAATTGTGAATCATTCATTGTTATAATTCACTGAATTTTGAACATATATTAGATGTTTTTAAATATGATTTGAGTCTTGGGATTTATAACGAGGTCGTTCAGAGGTGCAAAAGTTAACATAACGACACTTTTAAATCCTGTCAAACATTTTTAATAAATCCGAGTTTATAACGCTTTGTGTCTTACACGACACGTGTCGTTATTTTATTTAACACGAATTTTCGAGGTGTTACATCCTCACCCCCTTAAAATAAATCTCGACCCGAGATTTACTGAAACAAATGAGGGTACTTTTCTTTCATGGTGGATTCAACCTTCCACGTGTATTTGGGACCTCTACGGGCATCCCATTTGACCTTCACAATAGGTACATGCTTCCTCCGAAGCTTCTTTACCTGTCGATCTCCAATCGACAAAGGTTTTTCAACAAATTTCAAGCTCTCGTCTATATGCACATCTGTATGTGGTATAACCAGTGATTCATCAGCGAAGCACTTCTTCAGATTGCAGATGTGGAACACATTGTGAATTCCATTGAGCTCTTCTGGTAAGTTTAACTTATAGGCAACTGACCCGACACGTTCGATAACCACGAAAGGTCCTATGTATCTCGGGCTTAGCTTGCCTTTCTTACCAAACCGCATCACTCCCTTCCAGGGTGACACTTTAAGTAGGACTTTGTCACCTACTTCGAAGTGAAAATCCTTACGCTTAGGATCAGCGTAACTCTTCTGCCTATCCCGGGCAGCTTTGAGACGGTTACGAATCTGGACAATCTTGTCCGTCGTTTCGAACACGATCTCTGGTCCTGATAACTGGACATCTCCAACTTCCACCCAACAAATAGGCGATCTACACTTTCTACCGTATAATGCCTCAAAAGGCGCAGCCTTAATGCTGGTATGGTAGCTATTGTTGTAGGAGAATTCGATTAACGGTAGGTTCTTACCCCAACTACCACCCAAATCGATCGCACATGCACGTAGTATGTCTTCCAACGTTTGAAGAGTACGCTCACTCTGACCGTCAGTCTGAGGATGATAAGCCGTACTAAAATTTAAACGTGTGCCCAAAGATTGTTGGAAACTCTTCCATAAATGCGACGTGTACCTAGTATCTCTATCAGAGATAATAGCCACAGGTATGCCATGTAAGGCTACAATCCTATCAACGTATAACTGGGCTAACATGTCGGAGCTATAAGTCTCCTTGATGGGTAAGAAATGTGATGACTTAGTCAGTCTATCAACTATAACCCATATTGTATCATTGCCTTTCCTTGTCTTTGGCAACTTGGTGATAGAATCCATCGTCACCATTTCCCACTTCCACGTAGGAAGTTCAGGCTGTTGTAGCAAACCTGACAGTTTTTTATGCTCGGCTTTGACATGCGCACATGTCAAGCATTTAGCTACATGGGTGGCTACAGGCTTTTTCAAGCCTATCCACCAAAATTTGCCTTTAAATCCTGGGTAGTTGATGGCAAATTCTTAATCGTTGCCTAATTAGGGTTGCGGTAATTAATGCGTAAGCAAAATGAACCGTCTTTCTTATTTAAAAATATCAAACTCCCGGAATATCGAGTTAGGCTATATGAGCCTATGTCTTAAAACCTATTTAATCAGGATTTCGATTATTCCATAATCAATATGGAGTTTTCACAATACTCCAGCCCACAGCGGGATGCTAATCCTAATTCTACCTGCCTTCCAGGAGGTAAGCAGGGAAAACTTATGAGAAGATAATCAAGATGCAAGGAGGCTACAGAGATTTTTCCATATCTCAGGCTCCAGTTCATCCATCATTGTTCGTGTCAAATAAGTGACACATTTATGTTATAAGTCCACGAATCCCTTAATCGGGAACATTTACTTGGACAATTCCATTCTGGATATCTTCCTTGAATACTACTAGTCGACTTTAGTACAATATGATCATTGGGATATCTTAGGGGTTCCATGCATTAAACCTCCATACTGATCAGGCATGGAAGCAATCTATGGGACACACTAGGACACGCCAATTGTCACACCCCAAAAATCCACACACGGAGTATCACCGCTTGGAGGTGTGACTGACCAGGATCAAGCCACCAATCATATTGAACAAGCATGTAAGTCATCATAATTCAACAACTAATATGAAAGGTGTTCAAAAACCAAAGCATAATTAAGTGTTAGCAGAAGCATAATTTATAAAACCCATAGCAAATATTAAATATGAAATAAGGTAATGTCTAAAGCATGGCACACATCGCCATGTCCCACAACGACCGTTCCTCCCTGTGCAAGCTCCATGGGTACCTAATGACCTGCAAGGCATGTAGAAACAAATCAACAACAAAGTTGAGCGAGTTCACGGATAGTTGTTTGGTTAAAGTATTCATTTCATAAATCGTATATATTCGTTTTGTAAACCATGTATCGCGTTAATCCTTGCTGCCAGTCCAGGCATGCGTGCGATGATTAGTGGGGGCTTCCCATGTGTTACAAGACCACGCGTATCGACTGCTACGAAAATATAATATGTGCCCTAAGTCAATGTCTATCAGCATTGACCCTTTGCCCATAGTCCATTAGTACACGCCCGTCCGACTGGCACGGTGTGAGGTTTGTTAAACCTAATAGCGCTATTAACTAATGACCCGCTCGCCCTAGGCCTTGGCGATTAAGTCGATAATTGAGGGACTTCCTTTGATAGAGGTGATGGTCTTAAGATCGTGTACGTAGGCTTTACGTACGTGCCCTTCAATCCGAGGACAGTAGTAAGTATAACTGTACGTAGGTTTTACGTACGTGCCCTTCAACCGAGGACAGTAATAATTTGTTTAACAATAATAGTTGTACGAGTAGTTATCCAATCCCATTCCCAACCCCTGGGAATCCCATGCCTTGGCTAGTGTGAACTCACCTTGGTTTGCTCGGCAGATTACACAGAAGGGTCAAGCCTAGCAGCTAGTGGTCAACCACGTCCTAACATGGTTACCAATACAAGTCAGGTTGTGGTTTCAAGCAGTGCATACAAGCATCACATAGATAGCACATACGAAGCACATACGGATCATGGTAACATGCAACATCACGGTTAACAGGTATAACATAATCAAGATTGGGCTCGCACAAGCTTAGTGGCCTTGTGCGAGTCGTCCATTAGAGCCCGATAAAAACCCAGCCCATCACATAACATACGGCCCTAATAGCAAATAAACAACTCAACAGTTTGTGCGATTCATTGCCCCTTGTGCGATTGGACTCATCCGGCCCAAACACACACCCGGCCCAATAATTAAGTAATCATTCATCTTGTGCGGTTTAGTAACTTCTTGTGCGACTGAGGACCTTTTGTGCGACTGAGGGCCTTGTGCGACCAGACCTATTCTTGTACGATCTGGTCTTGTGTGAGTAGATAAGGAAATCTCTAACTTTAAGGAAATCAATTACATTCCTTTATTGTCATAATCAACTCTAACAGTTTTAAATCTTAACGATACTCGATCAAACCAAGTAACTATCATCTAATTTCATAAGTGTTGGTGCATCCGTCTGTCGTCTACGTCTTCAGTCGTATCTCAGTTCGTTGCGAAGATGTTCAAGCATGATGTCATCATGACATCATCAAAGTGATGTCACAATGACATCATCTCTACAAAAGACAAAAGCATTTATGATGTCAAAGTTTGATTTCGGTCAATGTACATATTTCTGATTTCGTTCATTAGGCAGATAAGGTTCCGCTTTTGTGTCAAGAGTAGGTTCGCTCATATGTCAGTCATGTTATTTCGCTTTTATGGCATGTTAGTGATTCCGCTTTTGTGTCATGTCCATATAAGCGGAATCACAATGTCTATATATAGTTCATATGAGCGGAATCACACATATAGTTAGAGGTCTTGTTTCCGGTAACGAACTGCTGCCGAAGTGCCGTTTGACTTGTAATCAGTGTGAAATCAATATATAAGGCAAGATTTAGTAGAACAAGCTGTTTTTCGTGTTCGTTTATTGTTATTCCGCACCTTAAACGGATTAGAACACCTTCGATTGACTCGTTTGGGTCAGCACGCGATCCTACAAGTGGTATCAGAGCTCAGGACGAGGAGTTCTGTATATATCAGCTTGTTTTCATCTCTATTTCTATCTTCTACACCTTCTTTCATCAGTTCGGGAAGATTTCACGGTTGGAATTGAACGAAAATTTCACAGATTGTTTAAAATTGAACAATAACAAACCCTTGAAAGTTTGAGACTGAAATTCGAAGTATAAGTGGATCAAATTGGTGTTCGAAGTGATTTCGTTTTTGTGAACATACACTTGATTTCGCTCCAATGGACACATATACATTCTGATTTCGCTTTTGTGTCACCCAAACCTTGTGATTTCGCTTTTGTGTCATCCAAACCCATTGATTTCGCTTATATGTCACCCAATACACTTTGATTTCGCTTTTATGTCACCATTAGATCCTTGATTTCGTTCCAAAGACATTCCAATTTTTTTTTGATTTCGCTTTTAGGTATATCCAGAAGATCTGTTTTCGCTCGTTTGTCACTGTCATTGAAAATCAAGTTATCAAATCATGGCTGAAGAGTTCTACAATGCGTTTGCGACACCCGTTGCCCCTGTAACTCCTGCTGAAGCGTTGTATAATGAGAATGAGACAGGCACTCATCAAAAACCGCCGAAACTCATGTATATTGAAGATTTTCAGGGTTGGAAGAACCGATTCGAGAACTGGGTTCAAGCTTACAGATTCGAAGCATGGTGTTCTTTACTGAAAGATTACGAGAAGCCAAAGAATGAACGTGGTTTGGAAAAGGGTTTCAATGATTTTACAGAAGCTGATAAGTTGAAGTACACTAGTGAGAAGATGATGATCAGCATCCTTCAGCAAGCTGTTAAAGAAGACATCTTTGTCTTACTTCAACATAACGGAACTGCTAGATCCATCTGGGAAGCTTTGATTCAGAAATTCAGAGGGAGTGCTGATATGATCAAAAACAAGAAGGCATTATTGAAGAAATCATTTGACATGTTTACTGCATTTGATCATGAAACAACGAAACAGACTATAGATAGATACTGTCATTTAGTTTTGGAAATGGGTAGGTTGGATATCAAGAAAGATGACGATGAGTGGGTTGACAAACTAGCTGAGGCGTTACCACAGCACAAGTGGGGAACATATTTGATGGTTGTGAAACTTATGAGGAAGACTGAGAGTATGAACTTGGCACAGTTTATCCAGAAGATTGAGGAACATGAGCTGGATATTCAAAAGACTGCTATAATGACGAATCCAAATGCAAAACAAGATGTTAGTTTGTATTACAGAGGTAACAAGTTTGAGGCTACTCCCAGCCCTAGTCCAAAGATTCAAACTGGTTTTAGTGCTGACAGTTCATCTGGAACAAAGAGTAGTAATGTGACTCAAAGTGGTGGATCTTCATCATTCTCAAGCTTTGATCCAAACAACAATGCACATAGCCCTCAAAATCAAAATTCTACAAATCTGCAGTGCAATGTGACACTGAACATCCAGAATGGTCAAGTTCTTTCTCCTGAGGTGGCAAAGCAACACATGGCATCTCTTGTCACCATGTTAGAGTCGTATGAAAGCCTGATTGGCGGAAGAATTGGTAATCCGATGCTTACAAAAGAAGATTACGACCAAATTGATGCAGAAGAGCTTGAGCTGATGGATGTGAAGTGGTGCTTAGCTAGTGCCTGCAGGAGAGCTGAAAAATTTCAACAAATTACTGGCAGAGACGAATTCCGGGGAATGGCTGCTTCTCCACTTGGTTTTGACAAGTCAAAAGTTACCTGTTTCAGATGTAAAGGAAAAGGTCACTTTAAACGAGAATGTAAAAACCAAGAGTCAACTGGAAGTCAAGAAAAGAGCAATTATTATCAGAAATCAATCTTTCATCAAATCGATCAAAAACCTCAACAAAAGGAACCACAAACTGCTCATGGGAGAATGATTGAAGAAGCCAATAGGAAAGCTTATTATGGGATAATTGATCAGAATGATGAGGTTGTTGCAAAGGGATTTAGCTGGGACAAGTATATACCTAGTGAAACTAAATCTAATGTGGCACTTGTTACCAGGATTCTGGATTAAAATGAAGATTGTCAGAAAAGAATTCCGATATTTCCAGATCTTGGAAGTGATGTTGATACGGATGATGAGGAAGAGTATCTTAACAAATGTAGAAAAAGCATTGATCCTGACAGTTTTAATTTTTTCTATGCAGATAAAGTTGAGATACTGAATCAGAAGAAGATTGCTCGATTGCAGAGAGAGCTAGAAGCAGCAAAGCTACTCGCTGATGAAAAGGCAAAGACTGAAGCAACTGCTGAGATGGCAATAGAGAAAATTGTCGAAGTCGAGAAACTTGTGGAAGTTGAGAAAATTGTTGAAAAGATAGTAGAAGTTGAAAAGACTGTCGAAGTCGAAAAGATAATTGAGAAAGTAGTTGAAGTCACGAAGCCTTGTGAAAAATGTTCAGAGTCTTGCAAAGTTTGTGAAGAAAAAGATAAAAAGATTGCTGATTTAGAGAAGATTAAGGAAGATTTACTGTCTGATGTGAAGTATGTGAAAGAGTCATACGATGTACTGAATAGGACAGTTGATGGGTTGAAAAGAACGAATGCTGAAATTGAGAAAGCAAATGAAAAGATGAGTGGAACGTTAATGACGAAGCAAAGTGTTATCAATGAGTACATCGAAGATTGTGCAAAGCTAAAGAAAGAAGTGGAACTTGAGAAGATTGAGAGTGAAAGGATTAAACGATTATTGTTGAGTTACACTACTTGTGATTATTTGATTGATCGTGTTTATCCTACTGTTGCAGGTCTTGAAGCGTTCATGGACAAAAAGACTGAAGATACTGATACTGGTAAGAAATCAAGTGTCAAGTATAACAGATGTCCGCCCCCGATCCATGAAACTTATTCTCCCAGGAATCCAAATGAAGAGCGTCTAAAAAGGGCAGTCAACATCAAGTTAAAGTCTGAAATCATTGATGAATTACCAGACAATATTGATGTTACATTCACAGCGTCTGACACTGATCATGAGTCTGAGTTAGTAAAGAAAGTTGTCGATCAGGTGTTGGATACGGATGAGGAGTTAAAACCGGAGTCTAAGTTTGAAAGTCCGAGTTCGTCAGAAAAGAGTCCGAATTCACCGGTTAATAGGGTTTACAATAGAGAATTCCTGTTATCAAAATCTAATTTGAATGACGGATCAATCAAAGTGGCTTATACTTTGAATGATTCAGACAAATTATATTCTGATGAGGAATTTCCAATCAGAAGTGTAAAAACTGAAATGATCAAACAGATTTTCAAATTAACAGAAATTAATATTTCTGATATAAAAGATTTAAATCTTGATGAAAAACCTAAAAAGTACACTTCAAGAGTTCAACAGAGATTGAACAAGAAAAAGGGTTATAGTTCTGGTTATGGTTATCGAAAGAAACCAAATTACAACGGTAATCTAAAAAGAAAAGGTTTAGGATTTATTCCTCCTGAAAATTATCAAAATCAGAAAACTTATAAACTAAAAACAAAATTTGTTGCAGGTGGAAGTTGTGAAGATGAGCAGAAGAAATCGTTTTGGAAGCAGTCGAATCAAGAGTTTCTTGCTGAGATAAAGAGGAATGTGAAGAAGTTTGCTCAAAGAGTTGATAGAAGAACTTGCTTCAAATGCCAAAAGGTTGGGCATATTGCTTGGAATTGTCAACAGTCCAACAACACAAAACAGGAAGTTACTTCTAACTCAAAACTGAAAGAAAAACTTGTCTTTGAGAAGAAACAATCAACTGAAAAATCGAAAGTGTTTGATAATTCTATTTTTGAAAAAGGTGAGAGTTCAAAACGATTTTACAAAAGAAGAGGTGATTTAACCAAACAAAAATGGATTGTAAAATCTCAAAGTAGTTCTGACAATGAATCTGATTCCATAAAATCAGAGGAGTCATTTGTTGAGAAAAAGATTGTGAATTCCGTTCTTGAGGTGAACGATGAAAATTTTCCTTCATTGTCAAAGGAAAATTGGAAGTCGAAAGTTGGGAAGGTAGAGATCTCAAATCAATTCTTTGCTGATAAGGGAGAATTTGATGTTGAGAAGGCTTTCAATGGGAAAGTCAAACATATTTTCGGTAAGATGGTTGATAGAAAGGTAAAAGGTGCTCAAGAATTTTATAAATCAAAATGTTGGTGGGACAGATGTTTGCCACCAAAGTCACCCAAGGCTGGTGAGGCTTGGGTGGACGTTATGTTTGAGTAAAAACCGGACTTGCCGGAGCTCCCAGGTTGGTTTAAGTGGAGCAGGAATCGGCACATTTCTTGAGAAATTTACGAAAGTGATTTCGATTTACAAGTGGTAAATCAGGGACATTAAATTGTATCTGATTTTCTACAAATGATTGAGAAAAAATGTGATGAAACCCCTAATCTTCAATTGGTAAACTCAAACTTATTTTCTGGAAAAACCATTTGATTAAAACAAACTTAAGTGTTTTGAAATCAATGGGAAAATAGTTTGTTGTGAGGGGGAGTTCTGATTGTTTATGCCAAGTGGATGGCGATTTGAAGTGATTCGATATCAGTTGTCATGTTATTGTACAGTTTGTTTTCAAATTTCCTAAAATGTGTTTGCATTTTAGGGGGAGTAAAAATTTTAGAAAATCCAAAAACATTTGAAAATTTGAAAAAGCCAAAAACATGATAAAATCAAAAATGAGTTTTGTTGTGAATAGAGGAAATGATAGTACATCAGTGGACGATCACGACATGCTAAAGAAATGAAAAGAAAAATGTGATAAACGGTCTCACTGATGATGTGTCAGTAGGTTTTTGCACATTTAGTAAATTGTGACGAGATATAAACATAAAATTTACTTGCGTCTACGTGGGGAACACCTCCAGGATATATAGGTAACCCCTGAAATCTTGTTTGAAGGATCCCGTATTCTGAGATACTAGGTCTTTATACTCAGTGATATCTGGGGTATTATCTCGGGACTTCTGATTTTGCGGAAGCAATGGCCTAGTCCCCGGAGAATACTTTCTGCTTGCTTGAAATATAGCACCACCCTCAGCTAAAAATGATGAAACATTGAAAAATGCTAATCATGGCTGTTGTAATTCAAAAGATCCTCTAAAGGGGACACACCTAAAAGTCAACTAGGCTCTCTGCTGAACGGAAGTTCTGACCGGAGCTATCACGGTTGCATAATTTATTCCCCTGACAGATATCATCTGTGGTATACTCACCTGTAAGACTGAATATTGGGGTCTGGATACGGGAGTATATACTGAGGTGGGACACATGTAGATGTTTAAGTCCTAAAACACTAATTCCTATCTCGAAGCAGTTGAACTTTGTGTGAAAATTTAAGTGGACAAGTATACTGACAATCTAGGTGAATTGTTTAGAACTTAAAATGAAATGAAGTTTAACGGTGTTGGTGATTGGTCTCAAAAACTGATATGATCCTCTTACACAAACTCACAAAAAAAAAAAATTTTGTTTGTAAATATTTCTTTACTGCATTTTATTTTTGTTATTTCAAAATCCAAAAAGATTTTCGGTGTGTTTTAGCATAAATTTTGAAAAAATTCAAAAAGATTTTCGACAACTGGTGTTGGAGAGCTGATTTTCAAAGTTCCAAGTGCTAAACAAGATGAACAGATGGTTTGGGAGAGTGTGTTGTTTTTGAATTTGAAAATGATATTTTTTTTTAAAAATGGTTCATCATAAACTATAAATGTTAGATCATTTTTGTGATATTATCAAGTGATGTCTGATTGTGTTCAAGTTATCATCAGAAATTTTATTTTTGGGTAGAGCATGTGCAGGTATAGTCAGATTTCAATTTTAAACATGAAGATAGTGTGTCAGGTTCCGATACCTGATATAGAGATTGAGAGAGAAGAAAGAGATTGAGGATACTTTCAATGTAAAATACTTCAGAGAATTAGAGAAAACTGATAAAGACTAAAGATGCAAAGACTTGACACTGAAGACTCCGTCAACATCCGAGGGGGAGTTTGTTGGTGCATCCGTCTGTCGTCTACGTCTTCAGTCGTATCTCAGTTCGTTGCGAAGATGTTCAAGCATGATGTCATCATGACATCATCAAAGTGATGTCACAATGACATCATCTCTACAAAAGACAAAAGCATTTATGATGTCAAAGTTTGATTTCGGTCAATGTACATATTTCTGATTTCGTTCATTAGGCAGATAAGGTTCCGCTTTTGTGTCAAGAGTAGGTTCGCTCATATGTCAGTCATGTTATTTCGCTTTTATGGCATGTTAGTGATTCCGCTTTTGTGTCATGTCCATATAAGCGGAATCACAATGTCTATATATAGTTCATATGAGCGGAATCACACATATAGTTAGAGGTCTTGTTTCCGGTAACGAACTGCTGCCGAAGTGCCGTTTGACTTGTAATCAGTGTGAAATCAATATATAAGGCAAGATTTAGTAGAACAAGCTGTTTTTCGTGTTCGTTTATTGTTATTCCGCACCTTAAACGGATTAGAACACCTTCGATTGACTCGTTTGGGTCAGCACGCGATCCTACAAGATAAGAACCCTAATGAGTAACATAATCAATTCATGACAATAATCATCACACCAATTAACATGCATCATAATCTCGATTTACAATGTTCATAATTATAACAATATAATATTCATTCTAAACATGTTACAGCCGATTTAACATGTATTCGGTTTTCAATCATTAACATCAATTCCGAATCATCATTCCTCCCACAACAATAACACATGGCACTGACACCCACATGCAACCGATCATGATTTCTATATTGTTTGGCTGCATATGCATACATCAATATAGTCAAAAGGTTTATATATAAGTAGCCGACCACCATGCCCCTAATCTTATTTCTATTGGACCAAAACATGAGAACCATTACCCATCAATTAGCATGTCATATTACATCATCATACACGTAAACATCATGGCAGCCGATTACATACATTCATACTCAATCACATATTATTCGAACAATCATATCATTGCATCATCAATCATGTCGAGCATATATAACATAACATCATATAATCATAAACAATGGTTAACATACTAACCGAATAGAGAGAAGGAACAAGGATTGATTCAAATGCAAGGATCTTCGATAGAGACAGAGAGTGTGTGGCTGCCTTCGGTTTCGTGAGGGAGAGAGAGGGAGTAGCTAGGGTTTGTGTGTTGTGTTTGTCAAAACAATGAAAAGTATACCCCCCCTCTCCTATGAGATTATGCGTAAATAAGAGAATGGGCCGAACCCATTTCGGGTTGCCTTATTGTTCGAGTATAAGGAGTGTGGCCCAACAAGGGCTTGTGCGACTAGGTTGTGTTGTGCGATCCGAATTGTATATACACTCATACGTAAAGTCACATAAACACATAGAACAACATAACATTCAAATAGATCACAAGTTCATATAATCACATAACGTTCCACATTCGTTACATCAAAGTATAAAGAAAGGTTCCGAAATACGGGTTGTCACACCAATCCTCATATAGCACTTTTATCAAACATAGTTTGGCATTCGTAGGCGATAGAAAAACAATGGGAATAATAATTAAAATAACATATGTTGTCGTACTCTATGCGAAGAAAGAGTACTCTTGGATTTTTCGGAAGGTTTTTTCTTGCCGATACTAAAAGAATTGGTTACTACGGTTTCCTTGGTAAGTTATACCTTGTGAAAATATAAAAGTTTGATAAGCTTATGGTTTATGAAGATTTATTATTGCCTGTAAAAATAAACAGGACACTTAGCAAAAATTATTATTGGTAAATGATAAGAAATGTATTTGATGACATCGTGAACTGCCTCTTGGCGTTCGTCAGGTGAGTTCAGGCATTCCAATGAACTCGAACGAGAGGTATTCTAATACGCTTGAGGACCTTAACATCCCGGTCCGTGATTTCAACAGGTTCCTCGACGAATCGTAACTGCTCGTCGATCGTGAGCTCCTTCAAAGGAACTACGTGGGTCTCATCTGACAGACACTTCTTCAGATTTGACACATGGAATACGTCGTGAACTGCACTGAGTTCTGCTGGTAAGTTCAGTCTGTAGGCCACCTTGCCTATTTTCTCAATGACTTCGAAAGGTCCAATGTATCGTGGGTTAAATTTGCCCCATTTGCCAAAACGAACCACACCCTTCCAGGGTGAAACTTTGAGTAGTACACGCTCCCTAACCTGGAGCTCTAGTGGTTTTCTGCCCTTATCGGCGTAGACTTTCTGACGGTCACGAGCTGCCGCCATTCGTTGTCGTATCTGAGCAATTTTCTCTGTTGTGTCCACCACATGTTCTGGACCAGTGACCTGACTATCCCCCACCTCTGCCCAACAAAGAGGTGACCGGCATTTACGCCCGTATAATGCCTCAAACGGAGCAGCTTTAATGCTGGTGTGGTAGCTATTGTTGTACGAAAATTCCACAAGTGGCAGATGCTTTTCCCAGCCGTTGCCAAAGTCAATCACACATGCCCTAAGCATGTCTTCGAGGGTCTGGATAGTACGTTCCGACTGCCCATCCGTTTGTGCACTGCTTGCCACAGTTCTGATGTAAAACGCGCATCTCGATCCGAGATGATAGAGATGGGCACCCCGTGCCTCGAGACAACTTCCTTGAGATATACTTCAGCTAGGGTGGAGAACTTATTCGTTTCTTTGATAGCCAAGAAATGAGCAGACTTTGTGAGTCGATCCACGATCACCCAAATAGTATCGTTACCACGTTGTGATCTAGGCAGGCCAGTAACAAAATCCATGGAAATATGTTCCCATTTCCATTGTGGTATCTCTGGTTGTTGAAGGGGGCCTGAAGGTTTCTGGTACTCCGCCTTGACCCTCGCACAAGTCAAGCACTTGCTAACATAAGTTGCTATGTGTGCCTTCATGCTAGGCCACCAGTATGTGGTTTTGATGTCATGGTACATTTTATCCGAGCCAGGGTGCACTGAGTAACGAGACTTGTGTGCCTCATCCATCACAAGCTCTCGTAGGTTGCCATAAAGTGGGACCCAAATGCGTCCTGTTACGTAGTAAGCACCGTCCTCCTTCAGTTCTAAGCGTTGCCTTGAGCCGCGTAGGGCTTCAGCCCTGATGTTTTCTGGTTTTAATGCTTCTACCTGAGCATTTCGTACTTGAGAAGGAAGACTAGACTGTATAGTAAGTTGTAAGGCTCGTACGCGCTTGGGTGCAGTGTCCTTCCGACTGAGGGCGTCAGCCACAACATTGGCTTTGCCTGGGTGGTACCTGATCGAGCATTCGTAGTCATTCAGTAGTTCGACCCATCGTCGTTGTCGCATATTGAGTTCCTTCTGTTTGAAGATATGCTCGAGGCTCCTATGATCGGTGTAGATGGCACACTTGGTACCGTACAGGTAATGTCGCCATAACTTAAGTGCAAAAACAACAACTCCCAGCTCTAAGTCGTACGTAGTGTAGTTTCTTTCATGAACCTTGAGTTGGCGCGAGGCGTAGGCTATAACCTTGTCTCGTTGCATCAATACACAACCAAGACCCTAAATTGATGCGTCACAGTAATCCACAAAGTCGTCTGTGCCCTCTGGCAATGAATGGATAGGTGCACTGCAAAGCCTATCCTTTAAGTGCTGAAACGCTAGCTCTTGTGCATTACCCCATCGATAAACAACACCTTTCTGCGTTAGTGAGGTGAGAGGCTGTGCAATTTTTGAGGAAATCCTTAATGAACCTCCTGTAGTAACCTGCCAAACCCAAGAATTGGCGAATTTCCATGGGTGTGCGAGGTGCAGGCCAGTTCTTAATCGAGTCTACCTTGGATGGATCAACGTGAATCCCATCCTTGTTCACCACATGGCCTAGGAAATGGACTTCATGAAGCCAGAAGTCGCATTTTGAAAACTTGGCGTATAGCTGTTCTGCTCGAAGGAGTTCCAAAATAAGTCGTAAATGTTGCTCGTGCTCCTCCTGACTCTTAGAATAAATCAGGATGTCGTCGATGAATACAATAACGAACTTGTCTAGGTACGGCTTGCACACTCGATTCATCAAGTCCATGAAGACCGCAGGTGCGTTTGTTAGCCCCAAAAGGTATGACTAAAGACTCGTAGTGTCCATAACGGGTTCTAAAGGCTGTTTTAGGGACGTCCTCTTCTCGGACTCTCAGCTGGTGATATCCTGATCTCAGATCAATCTTTGAATAGTAGCTCGACCCTTGCAGCTGGTCGAACAAGTCATCGATACGTGAAAGAGGATAGCGATTCTTCACAGTCACCTTGTTGAGTTCACGGTAGTCGATGCACATCCTGAAGGTATCGTCTTTCTTCTTTACAAATAGCACTGGAGCTCCCCAGGGCGAAGAGCCAGGACGAATAAAATCCTTATCCAAGAGTTCTTGTAGTTGCGTAGACAGCCCTTTCCAGTTCAGATGGGGTTAAACGATATGGTGCTCGAGCTATGGGTGTCGCTCCAGGAGCTTGTCACCATGAGTTACCAAAGGTTCTTAACCAGCACAAGGAATGCGGACGATCTTTTCTTTGCAAAGAGTCCCTGCTCGGTGTTGAGGTGGCCAATCCATACCAATAACGATGTCGAAACCATTACAACATGAGGTCATTCCTAGCATCGTCCTGACCAATCACGAACACTCGACCCCTGGTACCATTGTCGTCGTTATTACCCCTGTTGTTGTCTCCATTGTTGTTCCCGTTTCCTTGGTTGTGGCTCTGATTCTTGTTTTGGTTCAACTGTGGACGGTGTCTCTTGAAGTGACCTTCAGCACCACACTGATAACATCCCTTGTTACCCTGCTGTTGCTGCTGATTCTGTGGAGCTTATGGCTGCTGTTGTTGGTTCTTGTTTGCAGGACGTGAGCTTCTACAATCTTTGGCTTCATGACCAAGCTTGTTGCATCTCTGACAATGATCTTTGTTGCACGGCCCGCTGTGGTGCAAATTACATCGATTCCACCCTGCCCTTGACTACCAGAAGATTGTTGACCAGGACTCTGGTAGTCATCGATCTTTCGCTGTTGTGCCTGGGACTGAACTGTAGTCGAACCCTTACTAGAGGTTCCATCCCACTTCCGTTTGTTGTCACTGGGAGTAGCAGAAGTAGTAGTAGTAGCACCAATATGCTTAGGCAGCTTGTTCTGTACCACTGCCTGGTCTGTGAGACGATGAGAAAAAAAAGAGTAACATCCTGAATGGTTGCAATGTTAGCAGCAGTCACATGGCTTTGAATCTCTGGTACTAAGCCTTTGAGGTACATCCCAATGCGCTTGATGGGAGGATCCACTAGTTGGACATCACACTGCCAGTTCGTTGGATCGTTTCGTGTACGCTTCTATCTCTGACCCCGTCACCCTCAGGTTAAAGGACTCCACTTCCAGCTTGTGGATGTCATCACGACTACAGTATTCACGTTTGATCAGTTCCCAAAAATCATTCCATGGGGTGGCATTAGCAGCCGCCAACCCCGACATCTGAACTTACGCGTTCCACCAAGTTAGCGCAGTGCCTTCGAGAGTACCAGTGGCATATTTCACCTCACGAGCCTTGGGACATTCACACATCTCTAAGTCAGACTCGAGCTTTTCAAACCAATGGAGGAGTCCAACAGCTCCTTTAGTGCCACCGAAAGTACTAGGACGACAGTCCCTGAATGTCTTAAATGTGCATACAGGCGGCTGAGCGTTCTGACCTTGTTGCGCGAGGAAGAAACGACAGGGTTAAGCGCGAGAGTTGGGTCATGAGAGTAGGATCTATCATCCTAGGTTAGGTTCGGAATAGCAGGTTATACATCCTACCTGAGTGGCTGCGAGTGCTGCCGTAACTTGTTCGTTGATGAGAGCCGTCAGCTGGCTTGAGTTAGGTTCACACGTTCCCTCATGATCTCACATCGAAGGAAACACAAATAGGAAAGGTGTCGCGAATGTGTGTAAGTGTGGAGTGACAGTAGGGAGCAAGCAAAAATGTGTTTTCAAACTATAGTTGCTACGTTTATCTAAGCATACCATGAGCAAAGTTCTATGCAATCTAGCAAGTAGGCAATATAAACATAATTCATACCACCTTGAATGTCGAGCCTTGCACGTGGAGTGAAGCGTCGTTGTGGATCGTAGAGCACTGTACAGGTTATAGTCTGGTTTTAACAAAAACATTTTCCCTTATTAAAACCAAGTTCTCTATAACCAATGGCTCTGATACCAATCTGTCACACCCAAAAAATCCACACGCGGAGTATCACCTCTTGGAGGTATGGCTGACCAGGATCAAGCCACCAATCATATTGAACAAGCATGTAAGTCATCATAATTCAACAACTAATATGAAAGGTGTTCAAAAACCAAAGCATAATTAAGTGTTAGCGGAAGCATAATTTATAAAACCCATAGCAAATATTAAATATGAAATAAGGTAAAGTCTAAAGCATGGCACACATCGCCATGTCCCACAACGACTGTACCTCCCTGTGCAAGCTCCATGGGTACCTAAAGACCTGCAAGGCATGTAGCAACGAATCAATAACAAAGTTGAGCGAGTTCACAGATAGTTGTTTGGTTAAAGTATTCATTTCATAAATCGTATATATTCATTTTGTAAACCATGTATCGCGTTAATCCTTGCTGCCAGTCCAGTCATGCGTGCGATGATTAGTGGGGGCTTCCCATGTGTTACAAGACCACGCGTATCGACTGCTACGAAAATATAATATGTGCCCTAAGTCAATGTCTATCAGCATTGACCCTTTGCCCATAGTCCATTAGTACACGCCCGTCCGACTGGCACGGTGTGAGGTTTGTTAAACCTAATAGCGCTATTAACTAATGACCCGCTCGCCCTAGGCCTCGGCGATTAAGTCGATAATTGAGGGACTTCCTTTGATAGAGGTGATGGTCTTAAGATCGTGTACGTAGGCTTTACGTACGTGCCCTTCAATCCGAGGACAGTAGTAAGTATAACTGTACGTAGGTTTTACGTACGTGCCCTTCAACCGAGGACAGTAATAATTTATTTAACAATAATAGTTGTACGAGTAGTTATCCAATCCCATTCCCAACCCCTGGGAATCCCATGCCTTGGCTAGTGTGAACTCACCTTGGTTTGCTCGGCAGATTACACAGAAGGGTCAAGCCTAGCAGCTAGTGGTCAACCACGTCCTAACATGGTTACCAATACAAGTCAGGTTGTGGTTTCAAGCAGTGCATACAAGCATCACATAGATAGCACATACGAAGCACATACGGATCATGGTAACATGCAACATCACGGTTAACAGGTATAACATAATCAAGATTGGGTCCGCACAAGCTTAGTGGCCTTGTGCGAGTCGTCCATTAGAGCCCAATAAAAACCCAGCCCATCACATAACATACGGCCCTAATAGCAAATAAACAACTCAACAGTTTGTGCGATTCATTGCCCCTTGTGCGATTGGACTCATCCGACCCAAACACACACCCGGCCCAACAATTAAGTAATCATTCATCTTGTGCGGTTTAGTAACTTCTTGTGCGACTGAGGACCTTTTGTGCGACTGGGGGCCTTGTGCGACCAGACCTATTCTTGTACGATCTGGTCTTGTGTGATTGCCATTGTGTGAGTAGATAAGGAAATCTCTAACTTTAAGGAAATCAGTTACATTCCTTTATTGTCATAATCAACTCTAACAGTTTTAAATCTTAACAATACTTGATCAAACCAAGTAACTATCATCTAATTTCATAAGAACCCTAATGAGTAACATAATCAATTCATGACAATAATCATCACACCAATTAACATGCATCATAATCTCGATTTACAACGTTCATAATTATAACAATATAATAATCATTCTAAACATGTTACAGCCGATTTAACATGTATTCGGTTTTCAAACATTAACATCAATTCCGAATCATCATTCCTCCCACAACAATAACACATGGAACTGACACCCACATGCAACCGATCATGATTTCTATATTGTTTGGCTGCATATGCAAACATCAATATAGTCAAAAGGTTTATATATAAGTAGCTGACCACCATGCCCCTAATCTTATTTCTATTGGACCGAAACATGAGAACCATTACCCATCAATTAGCATGTCATATTACATCATCATACACGTAAACATCATGGCAGCCGATTACATACATTCATACTCAATCACATATTATTCGAACAATCATATCATTGCATCATCAATCATGTCGAGCATATATAACATAACATCATATAATCATAAATAATGGTTAACATACTAACCGAATAGAGAGAAGGAACAAGGATTGATTCAAATGCAAGGATCTTCGATAGAGAGAGAGAGTGTATGTGGCTGCCTTCGGTTTCGTGAGGGAGAGAGAGAGAGAAGCTAGGGTTTGTGTGTTGTGTTTGTCAAAACAATGAAAAGTATACCCCCTCTCCTATGAGATTATGCGTAAATAAGAGAATGGGCCGAACCCATTTCGGGTTGCCTTATTGTTCGAGTATAAGGAGTGTGGCCCAACAAGGGCTTGTGCGACTAGGTTGTGTTGTGCGATCCGAATTGTATATACACTCATACGTAAAGTCACATAAACACATAGAACAACATAACATTCAAATAGATCACAAGTTCATATAATCACATAACGTTCCACATTCGTTACATCAAAGTATAAAGAAAGGTTCTGAAATACGGGTTGTCACACCAATCCTCATATAGCACTTTTATCAAACATAGTTTGGCATTCGTAGGCGATAGAAAAACAATGGGAATAATAATTAAAATAACATATGTTGTCGTACTCTATGCGAAGAAAGAGTACTCTTGGATTTTTCGGAAGGTTTTTTCTTGCCGATACTAAAAGAATTGGTTACTACGTTTTCCTTGGTAAGTTATACCTTGTGAAAAATATAAAAGTTTGATAAGCTTATGGTTTATGAAGATTTATTATTGCCTGTAAAAATAAACAGGACACTTAGCAAAAATTATTATTGGTAAATGATAAGAAATGTATTTGATGACATCGTGAACTGCCTCTTGGCGTTCGTCAGGTGAGTTCAGGCATTTCTTCCCTTAGCCTTTCCAGTGTTTAGTCAATCATAAACAAGCCAAGAGTAACCGAAACATAGAGGTAATTCTTGGATTCTAATACTTAGTCAACATAAGGAGGATAAGTAGGTGACTTATAGTAAGAAGTAAGGAAGTTATTGTACATGTGCTTATATTTAACCAACAATGGAAATTTCACAAACTAGGCACCTAGCTCGGTTGGCTAGGCGCGCGAAAAGGTGCGGCCTAGACCCAGGTTCGATTCCGGGGACGGCCGATTCCAACATTTTTTCGTTGCTTTTTATTAAGCCTGTACTTGCTCTCTTCCTTAGACTTCTGGGAGTCATCTTCCTCCTTTGGTTCATCCTTCATATACGAAGTGTGAACAAAACTCTTCTCATGAGCAATTGAACATGGTTTTGCATGAAATTCATTGCGAGGAGCATTCGGCTCTTTGGATTGTTCCATGATCTTTCTATGGTTCTTCCAACTGTTGCGTCAACCACAGCCTGGAGAGTAACTCCATTAATATTGAGGTTTTTGTTTGTAGTTTTATTAACTTTCGTCGCATTAATATTATTGCGACTGTCGTCTACCTCATCCGAGTTTTCCATACTTGAAACTTGGCACAAATCACCAAGATTTAACAATTATTAGTCATTATCCTGATGACCTAACTTAGATTAGCCATGGAATTAATAAACCGTATGGGCTATTCTATTCTGAACATTCTTAATGAATGTTATTTGAATGTATATCTATTACATTTAGTTTAAGTCACAAAAGGACTATCAATGGCATTTAAGGTTTGGAGCGAGTCCAATACCTGCTTGACAGGGGACCATAATGTCACAACTGTCTTTGTCACAAGGACGCTTATAAATAGCTCAAGGGCTAGCCTTACAAGACTTTTATTATATATACATATATGGCAAAGAAGCCTGTCTCGATGGACGTAGAAAGATATGGCATAAAGCCCAGTCATGAAGGACATAAATGATTATACGGCACGAAGGCCTTGTTGCAAAGGTCATTTAGATATGTCACAAACGGCCTTGACATAAGGACATTTATCAAATCTGGCACAAAGGCATGTCACCAGGAATGTTAACATTTAATATGTTAGCTTATCACGAATGACAAATTATAGCGCATAGGTTTGTCATGAATGACTTTAAAACATAACTCGATGGTCTATCATCAATGACCTTAATTTATTAGCCGCAATTTTATTAGATTAGGGCTTCAAGGTTTGATCGTGGTTCTTCACCTTTGGACAGGGAGTCATAGACTACAACTGTCATCGTCTTTGAAAGACGATTCATTTGGCAGAAAGGTAAGCCAAATCAACATCACTAATGGATGTTTATATATAACCATCGTATTTAATGATATTAGTCATGATCACATCGATCATATTGACTATTAGGTTTGGGTATAATCACACCATTTTGAACAGGGGATCATAAAGATCACTACTGTCTTTGTCTTACCGACACTAGAGTAAAGTATAGCCCGTAGGCATTTCATCACGAGGGATGTTAATATTGTGATCACCATACTGATGATACTAGTCAGGATCATAATGATACTATAGACTATGGGATTTGAGTATAGCTCACCCCCTTGGGCAAAGAATCACAAAAGATTACAATTGCCTTGTCTCAATTTGGACAATATAATATAGCTCTTAGGCAAAACATCATTAAGGATGTTAAAATTTTTAATCATCGTATTGATGAGTTTTGTCATGATCGCATTGATCATATAGACTATTAGGCTTGAGCAGAGCTCACTACCTTGCACAGGGAATCGTAAATATCACAATGTCATTGTCACACATGGACAATATAATATGGCCCATAGGCGAACATCATTAACGGATGTTTATAATAGGTTCATTCTATTAGGTGATATAAGTCATGATTGCATTAATCATTTTGACTATTTGGCTTGAGCCTAGCTCACCACCTCAGACAAGGAATCATAAAGATAACAATGTCAATGTCCCAAATGGACAATATATTATAGCCCGTAGGCAAAACATCACTAAAGGATGTTAAATAATATGATCATCGTATTAGATGATATTAGTCATGATCGCATTGATCATATAGACTATTATGTTTGGACATAGTCCAACATTTTAGACAGGAGGTCAAAGACCACCACTGTCGTTGTCTTATCAGACAACCAGTTTGGCCCGTAGGCACTTCATCACTAACGGATGTTTATAATATGTTCATCTTATAGAATGATATAAGCCATGATTCCTAAATCACTAGGCTAGATAAGGGAATTGGAAGAATCCAATATAAGGATGACTGTTGTGATTTTCTCGAATCACATTTGTCAAGAGTGCTAACACGTTCTTAGGTGTTAACAAGTATCTGAATCCCTTGAGTAGGTTTCACCATCTTGGTCGCGTAGGCTAGGTTTCACCTTTAAGATTCCCTTTTTTTAAAAATGCATACTGACAGGGAAGGAAGTATATTTATTTTATTCAGGATTTTTATCATAAATCCTAATTTATAAGTTAATAATAGCACAAATGGCCTAGTCGCGTAGACAAGTTTAATTTATAAGCCATGATTTCGGAGAATCGAGGCATTAAGGTTTGAATCAAAGTTCATTACCTTTTTTCTTGACAGGGAGTTGTAGGCTACCACTGTCTTTTAGTCTCAGAGGACATTAACTATAGCCCGTAGGTGCTTCCCTTCTAAGGGATGTTTATTACAGAATTGCCCCTTAGGGTAATTCATTAACCATGGTAAACAGAGACCATATTCGGCTAATTTATTGCTAACATTTATTTAGGATTTCTATTATAATTTATCCTAATTATAAAACATTAACAGTTTTATTTGTGGCACCCGATGGCCTGGTCACATGGACAATTTTAAATTATAAGCCATGATTTCAGAGAATCAAGGCCTTTAAGTATATTAGCACAACAGGCTTAGTCACAAGGACATATATAGATTATAAGCTATGATTTCAGAGAATCAAAGCATGAAGGTATTCGGGCACAATAGGCCTAGTCACAAGGACATTTATAAATTATAAGCTAGGATTTCAGAGAATCAAAGCCTTGAGGTTTGAACCTAGTTCATTACCTTTTTCTGACAGGGAGTCATAGCTACCACTGTATTTTGGCTCATGTAGAAATGAGCAAGGCCCGTAGGCACTATATTACCACGTATGGTTAAAATATGATCATCTTAATTGATGATGTGAACCCAGGATTCAGGGATCATTAAACTGGGTTAGGAATCTTTTGAAGAATCCTTAATAACGTGTGTGATTTCCAACGAATCACATCTGTCGGGAGTGTTAACATGTTTTCAGATGTTAACAGGGATTTGAATCTTTTAATCAGGTCTTACCATCTTGGCCCGGTCTTATAATTGACCCGAAGGCTAGGTTTCACTCTTAAGATTCTTAATTAATAAATTGAATCTTTTTAACAGGTCTTACCATCTCGGCCTGGTCTTATAATTGACCCGAAGGCTAGGTTTCACACTTAAGATTCTTAATTAATGGTTTGAATCTTTTTAACAGGTCTTACCATCTTGGCCCGGTCTTATAATTGACACGAAGGCTAGGTTTCACACTTAAGATTCTTAATTTAATTAACGCAGAACAAATTTTAAATTGAGGTGTTAATATGGATCTGAATCTAATTATGGAACTACCATCTTGGCCCGGTCTTAAAATGACCTGAAGCTAGGTCTTGTCCTTTTTAGATTTTGCCATTTTATTATAATGGTAGACCTTGCAAAAAGGAAATGATATTTTCCATTTATTTAATATTTCTTGTTTAGAATGAAAGTTTAAACTTAATCATTCCACTATATAAAAATAAAAGTATAAAGTTGCCCTAAGCGGGACTTGAAAGGAATAATGTTGTCCTCGTAAGGACTGAAAGATAATTATGTCCTTATAAGGACTAATAAGGAAACAATCTTCAGTAAAAGGAGTTTCTTCTTTATTCAATCCCTGAATGCTTTCTCCGAGGTTGTACGTTTCATCCTGGTCGCGGTACGAAGCTCAGCATTCCAAGGCTCCAGATGTGGAGAATTCTTATTACAGCTTATTCGCTTGGAGACGTATATATAAAAATTTTGGAAGCAAAAATTTCCATATTAGGATTTGAGAATAATCCTATGTTAAGTCTAGACTCGGAAGTTTAGATATGTGCAATTGTGTAACTGAGATTAAACACGAAAGGTTAGTGTTTAATTCACTCAGTGTTGGCTCTGATACCAACCTGTCACACCCCGACTTTCCACGTGTCACCGGTGGGCCCGGTGGGGAGTATCGTGACGTGGTTGGCAACATAATAGTCAAACAACACAATATTAATATGCACATCGGAAGCAATTGAAAATATAATACAACCGAATTTATTATTGTAGTATCAAATGTCACAATATTCGGAAGTTTATCCACAGAAGGATCGAACATAAAATGGAAACAATAGTTCAACAGACTTTTAGGCATCTTAAGCTTGCGAGACTTCTATTGATGCTAATGAGAAATATCCAGCCAATTTCTTATAGTACCTGCATTTAGCCTTTTTTGGTAAAATACGTCAGTTTACACTGGTAAATACAATCAACTGACTCATTTTGGAAAATGATTGAAAATTGGTTTGGATGCACGTGGCATAAACATTTTATAATTTGATTAAAATGCACAGAGGCAAAATTAATCTTTTTAACTTGGGAGAATTATTTAATATTATAATCTTGTGAACGAATTACATGTTACTTATGCGTTCAGTAGCCCGGATCTTGTCCGGGTTAAAGATCAATAGACACACCACAATATTTAGTTATACACTAACAGGTGTACGCCTACACCCCGTGCTCAGGTCGTGGCCATCTCGTAAGATGATGCCATGGATATCCAGGACATGGTCATTAACCCCCCAAAGGTTGTAAAGTAAACAAGACTGTTTAAACGAGCCGATAAAATTATTCAACTACCCACTAAGCGTGGAGATTTGATGCCCGATCAAGCGGTATGCTATATACCGTAACCCAAGCCCGTATAGGGAAAATAAGTTAAAAGTATTTACCTGAGCTAAATATAAATTCAATCCCAGCCGTATATCAAATCAGCAAGTACAGATAGCTTTTACTGGGCTCCTAATCTGGAACGAAGGTTTTTAATAACCTATTAGAATCCTAACGGGTCTTTAATTAAGCTTAAGCTTAGACCGGCTAGTTTCAAAGATACGGTTCGTACGCACGATTAAGCGAGGACCGGATAGAATGTGATTTAGACCCGACAAGTTCAGAGACTTGTTTAATATGGGTCCTTCATGCACATTCTGGATTTTGAGATAAAACCGATAAGGTTTGACCCGTTTCGGCTATTTTATGTAAACTTGCTACATAAACCGAACCGAACGCGTAATAAGCGTAACGGGTATCTGAAAGAGCCATATACAGGTTTCCTAAGTTAATATGCTTCAAATATGTTGTGACATCAGTAAGATGTCTTTCATTATGCCCGAAACGTGTTTAAACACAAACTAGGCCCCGTAGGGGTAGTTTGGTCATTTTAAAGATTGTAAAAGAGTTTAGATGTTTAACTGAGTTACAGGTCTGATGTAAACAAAAAACATACTCCATTTACCAAGTTATATCAGTAGGATAAAGCATATATGTGAAATTTATCATTAATAACCAAATTATGCCCCGTAGGGGTATTTTGGTAATTTCACATAAGCCGAAAAGCTCAACACCGGAGTCTGAGTTAATCAACCTTTGCTTACTGTTAAAATATTCTATTTTGACTATAATATCAGTAGGTATCAACCCGGGTATGTTCAATATGATTTTAAAACATATTATGCGTTAACAACGCTAAATAAGGCGATTAAAGGCCATTTCCGGGTTCGATACTTAAATCTGATATTTTTATATTTCCAGAAGGCTTAAAATAATTTATTTACCATATGTGATCAGTAGCAAAAGGTTTGGAGTCGTTTAGATATGTAAAACTCATTTTATGGCCCGTAAGGGCAAAACCGACAATTACCGGATTAAGCCTACGACTATTAGTTATGCTCAGCCTAAAATTAATTAAAAATCTTTAAAAATCCCAAAATAATATATTACATCAGTGGGTAAAAGATTTGATATCAAAAAGTAGGCTTAACTAGGCTATACGCTAATTACGCCGTTTTATTAACAAAAAACATTAGTTTTGCGGTAATGAGCATAACTCTTAATCTACAAGTCAAACTGGTGCCAAACTTTGCATACAAGTTTATATATCAGTTTTTAAGGTTTCTACACTTTTACATTTTCATAAATCACGTTCTAAGGTAATAAGGGCATAACGGTCAACATATGAGCAATTAACGGAAACATGCATATTAATTGGATAACTAATGAACCAAGGTGCATAATCACAGAGGGTTGTTCTAACATGTAACCTAGTCCAATTAAAGCTCTGAGGCATTTCTAAACCATGCCTAAACGGGTCAGAACTGAAAGTCAAAGTGAAAGTCAAACTATGCGACTTTCGGTTCCGAACCGGGTCTAAACAGGAAATTGTCGGGTTGAACATGTTTAGACATGTTCTTACACTTATTACTAAGTTATAACGATGATCCAACAGGTTGTATCTGATCTAAAATGTTAATTATGCATAAATGGCCTTTTAGACTTCCTGTTGACTTTTTAAATATAAGTTTGACCCGACATTTGAACTAGTTAGAGTGGTGATCAGCGGAAACCCTTTTGGGGTTTTATTACCCACATAAATACCAACTTATATCTACTTTTAATTCGAGATATGACTGAGCAATTGTTGATTAATCTCGAAGTCAAACCGTAATTACGACGGTTTGACTTTTAGCTAATTAACTAAGCTAAAACTAATTAAAGAGGGTTAGACAACTTACAAAGGTCCTAAGCTTGCTTAGAGAACACTTGGGAGAAGGCTTTAAGTCCCAGAAGTGCTCCAAGAATGCAGGAGAAGTGAGTGAGAAGAATGGTTGCACAAAGAGGCTTTATATAGTGAACTAAGGCACCATAAAGTGTTGACAACTTAGTCTACCACTATCCATAACATTCCCACAGGTGTCCTACCTGTTTAGGGGTCATTTAGGGGCCAAGGGAGATGAGGAAAGTCGTATAAAAGGGCTGCACACGCGCATAACAGCAACCAGAAGCAAAACAGTCGCTAGGCACACCCCTTACGGACCGTAAGGGGTAGGCTTACGGTCCGTATGCCTTGGACCAGAACCAAAAATCGTTTGTTCTTTCAGATTTCGAAAGGGCAACCTCATTTTCCGACTTTGGGACATCAATTATCAGTTAGGGACCTCCCAAACTGCATTTGTACAGTCACATACACTACCATTTTGAATTGTTTCATTTGAATTCTTTTTAAAGTGCCGAAAACAAAGGGTTACCGTAGGAATTTCTTCATAGGAGTCCACCAATTGAATTGTGAATCATTCATTGTTATAATTCACTGAATTTTGAACATATATTAGATGTTTTTAAATATGATTTGAGTCTTGGGATTTATAACGAGGTCGTTCAGAGGTGCAAAAGTTAACAAAACGACACTTTTAAATCCTGTCAAACATTTTTAATAAATCCGAGTTTATAACGCTTTGTGTCTTACACGACACGTGTCGTTATTTTATTTAACACGAATTTTCGAGGTGTTACATTTTTAGATTGAGTTTAAGTGGACAACAATATCGTCAATCTACGAGAATCATTTAGAGCTAAAAATGAAATCAAGCTTAACGGTGTTGGTGATTTGTCTCAATAACTGATATGATCCTCTTGCACAAACTCACAAAAATATTGTTTGTAAATATTTCTTTACTGCATTTCTTAATATCTCAAAATCCAAAAAGATTTTCATTGTGTTTTAGCATAAATTTTTTAAAAAGTCAAAAAGATTTTCGACAACTGGTGTTGGAGAACTGATTTTCAAAATTCCAAGTGCTAGACATGATGACCATGTTGTGAGGGGGAGTCTATGTTTTAATCAAATGTGTTTTAATTCAATTTACAAGTGGTTCATCAGGATTATCATAGATAAAATTTTCTGTTTGATTTGAGGGAGAGTTTGAGTTAATGTTTACATGTTAATGTTTAAAATTGTAAAATTTACTTTGAGGTAGAGATAGTGTAGGTTTGAGAAAAGTTGGATGTGAGCCAGGTTGATTGATTCTGAGAAGCTTATGTTGGAAAAGCCAGGTTTCAATATTTGAGGATTCTGAAGAAAAAAGCATGAACCAGGCAAAGATTGAACCTGTGAAAGCCAGACTACGATCCTGAAGCAGATGATGCTGAAGAACTAAAGGAATGCCAACACATTGTTAAGGGGAGTCTGTTGATGCTGATTGAAAGAGTGAAGCTCAGAGACTGATAAAGACTGAAGATTGTAAAGACTCGACACTTAAGACTCGTCAACATCTGAGGGGGAGTCTGTTGGTGCATACATCTGTCGTCTTCGTCTTATATCGAGTCTTGGGTTCGTTGCGATTCGGAACAAGAATGATGTCATCATTCTTGATGATGACATCATCCAAGTGACATAGTGCTTGCATCATTACTAAAACATATGCACATGAATATCACAAGAAGACAAAGTAGAATGCAAATTTGAAATAGAATTGTATTTAGTGGCTGATTTCGCTCCATATCACATGTAAATGATTCCGCCCGGAATCATAACAGTTAATTCCGCTCCTAATGGTCTGATGTCATTTCGGGCGAAATCAAAGCCCTATATATAGGACACTTTACAGCGAAATCAGTAGTAGTGTTCTTGATTTCCATACCGAGGTACTGCCGGTGTGACGTTTGCATGTAATCTGTTAGATATCAATACAAAAGGTGTTAAAAAGTAAATTACTTGTTGTTTCTACATCAGTTTCTTGTTTTCCGCACCTGAAACTGATTAAAACTCCTCTGAAAGACTCGTTCAGGTCCGTATACGATCCTACACTATTGATTAGTTAACTTTATCGCATTGTTACTTTCTATAGTTCACAGTCGTAGGTCGATTGAATGACGATTAACACACACCGATTATTATCATTAACAACACTTACTCCACATAATATAATTAAAAACAAGAAGTTTCTACAAGTCAAGTTGCGCGAAATCGGTCTTTGACTTCGACCTTGACTCTGACTTTGACTTGTGAAAACACGGGGTGTTACATTTTTCTCCAAGAATCTTGTCAAGCAAGCTTATCAAGCAATCGACATTAATCCTTCAGAAGATCCTAGCAACGAGTCTTCTGACGAATCTACTGACGATCCTTCGGACGAATCTGCTAACGATTCCTCTGACGAATCTATCGACGATTCCTCTGATGACTCTGCCGACGATTCTTCCAGCGACTCGGTCAAGGATTCTGCAAGTGAGTCCTCCGACGAATCCTCCAACGACGACACCTCTTCGTAAGACACCGACAAACCCAGCCGCAAGCGAAAAACCTCAAGCCCGAGCTCGTCAACAACCGAACTGCTGCAACCGAAACCTCTTCGAACAGTTCCGGTATTTCCAAAACGAGCTTACACTGGAGCTCATCCCCAGTGTTACTCATGAACCTATCATCATCCAGTTGGGGCTGACTGTCGCTATTGCAGTAACTGCAACCGTTACGGTCACTTCACCCACAACTGCCGCATCGAACCGCCAACCTGAGTACAACATCAACAGCTCCAGCAAAAGTCTTCAGCATCAGACATCTAGCAAGCGTAGGATAAAGTTGTAATGATACGATTTTCGACGTTGATTTCTAAGTTTTGAACCTGCTCTATTACTCGATGTTGCCACTATACGTATTCTCTTCCACACTCTAGTCGTCGCACTTAGACTAGAGTCACACACATACTATATACTATATCACGAAATGATGTGTTTTACCCCCACTACACTTTTAGAACGAGGTACGATAAACGTGCAAGGAACGATTAATCAAGGGTGCACACGGGATTATTTGGGTCAGTGCACGGAGATCGTAGTGAATTCTAAGGTGCCATAAGCGTTTCAACGAAGTATGACACCGAAGCACGAGATTTAAGTAATAGGGGTAAAGCAAGGTGTGCTTTGCCATACTACCGAAGTTTCGTGCAGAAAGTGCCAGGTGGAGTTGAACGTTATTAGACCTATTATACTGTTGTGATTATTTTCAACACACTACACTCACTCGCAAGGCGTAACAACAGAAACCGCATGTCACGAACCCCGTCCCGGTTTGACCCGTTTCAAGAGCCGCGACACAGAAAATCCCGTGGTATTTATTTAACAGCGGAAGTCTTGATCAGGATCTTTTTAAAACTACAATTTCCCAATTATTTTATTTTACAACTCGGGATAAAATCCCAATAATTTACAATCACAAGATTTCATGGAGAAATCTTTATTTTACAAAACATGTTTCCTTATTTTATATTGAGCCACTTCCTTAAGCTTGTAGTGCTACGCGACACTTTTCCTGGATCACAACAGATCACCTGAAACATGTTTGAAAAAGGTTTTGTCAGTGGGAAATACTGGTGAATCATTCTTTTTATGAAAACGACGCGCTTGTTATAATTTACAGTATTAAGTGCGATTACAATGTTTCCTGATATCAACCAACTACCCACAATACTTGTCACTCGACATTCATCGGTAGCCTCTGAGCCCGATGGTGTCTGTGACTATGGTCATATCACCCCTTGGCCCCGTTGTCCAATGGTGAAGTTTATCAAGTAATGTATACAAAACCCCACATACCGGCTGTAATTTGGTGACTACAAAGACTTAATCCCTGTAATTATAACTTTGAAAATATTTAAGAATTTATAAAGCATTTTGATAAAAAGAGAATGACTCACATTGCAGATTTAATTTGAACAAAGCTTAGCCTACTGATTAGCCTTGATAACCTAGTTTAAATAACAATGCACACAAACTAGGTCAGTAACTAATACAGCATTTACGATAACTCACGAGATTAAACCCTCACATCGAATGACAAAGTGCGATACTTAAACATCCATCGAATTAACGACGAATGACAAACCATAAACCCTAATGTGGACAGAACTTAAACATCCATTGGATAGTTTAATCGATCGGACATTGAATCGTAATAGCGATCGAGTTATTACCCTGTTTTGCGGCAGCACTTCGTGAATCGTGTGTGTGTTTTGGACTGTTTATGCTATATCTCAGTGTATGAAACGTATTTTTACGTCGTTCAAGTGCCAAAATAATAATTAGGATAATCGTAACTAGGTTTTACCCCCCCCCCCCCCCGTGAGTTTTAGGGGCCCTGATCCTGATTCTAATTGTTCTGAAAATTTTAGGGTTTGTGCAAAATCACTTGGGTGTCTCAATTAGGGTTTCCTTTTGGACAAAATAAAATAATAGTTAGGAATTTTGATATGAGTTGTTACACCGCATCATCGCAAGACTTGTCGTAAGTCTGCAAACGCAATGCAATCGCCTCATCGATGGACTCTGGAGAGTCTACCTCGCAGGACAATTGCATCAACGCAAGACTGGTCGTAAGTCTATAAGCAACCAATCTCATCAAGCACATTAACGCTCGCGATGTTGTCGGAGTGAGGACCTATTCTACCCTCCTCGATAACCGTGGTGCGTCGCAATGTAACGTTAAGCTTATTCGAAACAAAACTCGGCTAATCGCAATCGCTTATCATGTGTGTCTCACAATCTCTATCTCTCATTATGTGAATCTATATCGTTTTTCGCTATACCGTTATCTGTGATATTTGTGTTAAGTTAGCACACATGACCTCGCTTCACGAGAGGAAACTCATATGGTTAAAGCAAGGTGTTTTAGTCATATCAGCGGGCTTTCGTGGAAAAAGGCCATGTGGGGTCTAATGTTAGTTAAACTCTGTGGTATAATCAATCAAATCGAACCGCATAAATCGCGCATACCTCCATCGCTTGCAACGCAACAACTGCCGCTTATCGTAATTCAACTATCGTCGCCGTCGCTACTAGTGTTGTGGTTTTGTTAGTCGCTTAATCACCTAATCACTTATCGCTTATCATATATAGCCTACCGCTTATTTGCGTATCGCGTACCGCTTATCGCTCGCTTGGTGTTCATTGCAATCTGTGTGGTATTAGTACGCATGACATCGCTTCACGAGGCGAAACTAACCTGGTTAAACGTGGTGTTTCACCATGTTAGCAAACTCTCGTGGAAACGTGCCATGTGGGTTCAAGGTGGAATCTAATCGAAAACGCGCTATTCGCTTATCGCTCGACGCATACCCAGACACGACACACATATGTTTTGTGTCATTAGGCTACTCGCGCACGTTGTTGTAGCTACGTTCGCAATTCAACTCGCCGGTTTAACCTGTTCAATTCTATCCTATACTCGGTCCGACTTCCTATCGATTGGGCCAAGTAAGTGCAAATTCTATCCGTGTCATATCGGCACACCTGACATCGCCTCACGAAACGGAAGTAATATGAACGAAACATGGTGGATACGCCGCTGGTACTTCCTATATATAAGTGTTTTAAACATATTAACCAACTTTCGTGAGAAAGTGCCAAGTGGGGCTCGATGATCGACTACCTTCTGTACTATTAAAACTTACTTTTAGATAAAATTTTGATTTAAAAATCGGTGGACAAGTGAAATTCTCTCACGACGGGGAGATAACATCGAATCAACTTAACTCCATGTCCAAGAAGAGTTTCATAAGTCCAGTTTTCCTTAAAAGCTTTTACATCATCAAACAAAATCCTTCTTAAGACATTGGTTCGACGTCGAGTTCAGCCTGAACCCATGCCATAGGAGAGTTTTCGTAACTTCAGTTTTCATCTTCGAATTCCCTAGAATGTTTAAAACCTAAACTTCCTTGCAACATTGGTTAGCATCGACTCAGTTGACTTTATGTTAAAAGGAAAACTTTCAAGATTTCCATCCTAAACTTTTTTTTTTAAATATCTAAAATGAACGTTTCTTGTAACGCTGGTTAACGATCGACTCGGTTAGTTCCACGTCATGAGAAACCCTTCAAGTTCTTTAAAATTGCAGTCATGTTGAACTAACGAATTCTTCGCTACATGAGGTACTTTGGAACGCCAACTCGTGGAATATTACTTTTGTCTTTACGCCGCCTTCTCGCTATCGCAATCGATCTCTCTTATTCGAAGCACTCCCGCTTGTCAACTCTCGGTCAAGTCACTCGCTGTATCACTACGTATGCAGGAGCATCTCTCAAAAGTCTACCTGTTGGATTAATTTCGGGATGAAATTTCCTAAAGAAGGGGAGACTGTAACAACCCGCACTTTCGTGCATTGTTACTACTCGATACACTCGTTAGGCTTAGCACCAGAGATTCAGATCATAATGTAACTATATCGCATACATCGCTATTCGAAGGATAATCGCATATTTTCGCAATATATTATAGCTACATCACTTCACAACCACTAACACTCACGATGACATTGAGTGAGGACCTATTCTACCCTCCTCGGTGGCCGTGATGTGTCGAAACGTAAACAATTAACTCTAACAAAAACTCTCGGGTGAGTGTTATAGCTCCAGTCGTCATGACGATGATGACAATACGGGTGAGCGGTACCCCGTCAGTCTTTGTGGCACAACACACAATAACGTTCACGACAACATCAGAAAGGACCTATAATACCCTCCTTGATGGCCGTGAAACGTCGCTAATAATCGCATACTCGAATAAAAAACCGTTTGTTATAGCAAAACTTGGAATACGAATACGTATATACGACCCGTTTGTGATTAGATATAATAATTAAATAAATAATAAATAAATATATGTGTGCTCAAAATCATCGCAACGCGCAACGATCCAAATGCCGAGACACGAACATGTCCAACCGATCGGACAAGTCCAACCGATCGGACAGGACATGTCCAACCGATCGGACAGGACATGCCAACCGATCAGGCAAGACAAGTCCAACCGATCGAACAGGACATGCCAACCGATCGGACAGGACAAGTCCAACCGATCGGACAGGACATGCCAGCCGATCGGACGAACATGCCAACCGATCGGACGGGCCGGCCGATCGAACGGGCCAACCGATCCAGCACACGTTTTCACCTCCTTTCCCCTCATTTGCCTATAAATACCCCTCAGTCACATCAAGAACACTTGATGTGACTGCTCTCGTGCGACCAGACGTTCCAACCCACTTTTCTCTCGATTTCTCGTGATTCTTGTAAGTTTTCAACTCAAATCTTGTACTTCCTTGATCTATAACTAATTCTACACCCTTCTACCTTTTAAATCTCCACTTTTAACCGTGGAATCTCTGGATTTTGGGCATTCTAGGGTGATGTCACCATGAAGTTCTTATGAACTTCAAGGGTAATGTCATCCCATGCAAGAACGACTCAGATCTGAGTGATTTCCTTACGTTTTTACATAAATCAAGTCTAAATCTATGTTTTCTAATCAAGAAGTTGTGTGATTCCTAAGGATTTGAGGTGCCTTGAAGATGATGTCACCCTAAGTTCACATGAACTTCAAAGTGTGACCTCACTCTTACCATAAACATCTCGGATCTAAGTAATTTCACCTGTTTTATAACAAATCTCACCAAAATCTAAGTTACCTAGCCAAAGTGTGTGTGACTTCGGGTTAAACATGGGAAGAGCCATCAAGAACGGCCAAATCTGATGAGACGGGGTGGTTCCCGGCCATTAGAAGGGTAGGACTTGATGGAATTTCAGTTGTTGAGCATGAAGGAACACCGTCGCGATCAAAACCATCGAAAAATCTTAAAATCCTTGTCGAAAACAGCTGGACAGGCTAGTCGATCAAACAGCCAGCCGATCGGACAGGCTATCCGATCGAACAGCCCATCCGATCGAACAGGCTATCCGATCGAACAGGCTATCCGATCGAACAGCCCATCCGATCGAATAGCCCATCCGGTCGAACAGGCTATCTGATCGAACAGCCCATCCGATCGGGCCAGCCCTCAATCTATTTTTGGAAACTTTGTATTCTTGTAATTGTTCCTTCTTTGTAATCATTGTAAAACCGATACTTGAATCATTAATGAAACTCGTATTTTGTTGCAAATATATTATACACACTCTATATATGCTCGTACACTCGTTTTTGAGAAACAATTGTTGATTATTCATTATTCTTGGAAACTATGTGCTAAACTTGTAATTAAACTAAACTTATGCCCAAAACGTGTTTTGAACGAGAACGACACTTGACTTTGATGCTCATACGATTAATTATACTTGGTTTATACTCCTCGTACTTGGGTCTATCTTAAAATATGCTTTTGTGGCAAGAATGGTCCTTAAAAGCCCTAAAATCATCAAATACACAACTCTAGGGGCCAAATTGTAACTTTTTGAAACTTATGTCCGGATTAGAAGGCCCGGGCGGCCCGCTTCAACTTACCTGATATCTCAGGCGGGCCGCATGGGGATGCCCAGATCAGAAAAACACAGCAGCAGATTATGTACGCGAATTTGGCACGAAATCCCATCTTCTAACCCTCCCCAATCACCATTTAGCCACCTCTAAACACCTCCAATCACCTCTAAACTCTTCTACTATAAATACAACCCTTCTCCAAGCATTTCTACACTTTCACAACCCTCAAATCTCTCTCAAACACTCTCAAGTTCTTGCTTATTTCAGAAATTCGGACAGATTCATACACATTTACAAAAGTGAGCATAACTTGCTCATTTCTCAACGAAATCACTTGATTCTTCTTCCTACTTGCTTGGATAATCATGGGGTTTGATTCCTTGGTTTCTCCTTGGAGAAATTAGACCTGGAATTGCCCCAAATATGTCCATAAACTTTCTGTTTTGTTACATGTTCTTTCAAAACTTGTTTAAACCTATCAAACTTGTATCTAACACATCTCACACCTATGTCCTAATGCTTACAACCTCTCTTATGGTTGGTTAAGCTTAAGAACAAGGTTGAGACACTATAAATCAGAGGTTAAAACCTCAAATACTTTATGTTTTGTTTAGGGTAATTCACCCACAAGTCATGTTCAAGCTTAGTTCTTGGTGAAGAGTGATTATGGAACAACTTGGGTTCTTCCAACATGAAATCCTCACATGATTTGATGATTTCTCTTAGATTAGATTGTTTACATACTTGTACTAATCATTGTTCTTGACCCTCCTTGGTTGTTTTTACATCAAGTGAAGTGGTGAACATTCAAGGGGTTCCTAAACGGTAGCTTGTTCTTCCTACCCCATACATGACTTCCATGATAACTCGAGGTGCCTAAATGAAGATCCTAATCTTCTAACTCCTACTTGAATTATTGGACTAAATGATATGTAATACTTAACCTAGATATATATATACACTTATTCGAACCTTTAATGTGAACTTGTGTTTATATGTTAAAGTAGTAGAACATCATCTAAGACCTAAACCTTGTTGTGATTCTTATGGGTGTTCAACTCATGAAAACATTATCATAACCCTTGTGGTTACCAAGTGTCATACAAGTGTTAGGTGTTGAAGATGATTATTTTCACATGTTATACTCATATCTTATTTTTATGTTGTTTTAAACACCGAATCTCGACTCGAAGCATACTTGAACTTTAACCCTTACACATTCAATCTTTTAACCTCCTCAACTCGTCAATAATTGGATAATTGGAAAGCATATGCAAACTTTGTGAGTATACTCGTATTTTCCCCTTTTACTTTTACCACTTTTAACATGTTTGCTTATCAACAACCTACACATGAACATTTTGCTTAAACACATGAACATTCCTATAACATGCTTGTATACGTGATGGCTTGATACTTTAAACTTGGGTGATTCTTATGTGTTGAACTTATCATTAACTTCGTACGAGCCAAACCGTGACATATGTAGCGCTATAGGATTAACGACCCGCCCGTAAACTTGAGGTTATGTCATGAGCCTGTTGCGTTTCCTTGGTTTGATATGTTAGACACATGCCATATTTATTGTTTATCTTGAATCACATGCTTGCTATGAGGAATTGTTTAAAACTTATCTTTTGTTATGTACGTACCAAACTTGTATACTCGCCTTTGCTTTTGCATTGAACTTTATTTTAAACATGTTACAGGTTGGGGATGATGATGCTATGAAATGAAGTAGCGTTGATGTCTAGATACACATATAGACGTTTAGATTAAATACGTTGTATAAATGTCATATTTGTCGTTGTATTGTTCTTTTTGGTATTTAACATGTTGTATTTCAAATTTCATGTATTGTAGCATTTATTTATGAAAGAAGTCAATTTATCTTTAATTTTATTGTCACAATTTAGCGTTATGTGTGATGAGCAATCTTTCCTCGTCTCACTCCGATGTTTCCGCCATCGGTTGGGGTGTGACAGATTGGTATCAGAGCCATAACTATAGGGAATTAGGAAAAGTAGGAATGCTTTTGCCTAGTCTATAGTTTTAGAGTCTTATTCGTATATCTTGCTCGAACTACTACATGATACTTTATTTGTTTCTTAGTTATGCTATTTTAAACATGTACATCACTCGTGAGTAATATTCGACATGATATTCTTATGCAATAATGCTTGCCTTATTTTGTGTTAACACTTGTTTCATTGTTCGATTCTTTATGTGTTACTCTAAACATATTTCTCTATGTGTTAATACATGTTTTATCATTTCGTTATCCAAGCACCATTCTTGATATGCTTTCTTATGTGTTTATACTTGTTTATGTGTTTCCTTTGACATACACTTCCCTCATCCATTTTACTCGATTATTCTAAATCCGGCAACACTCATATTACAAAAATGAGACGACCTCACCAAAATAGGCGTGAAACCCACAATTTGGTGAACAATTCTTAATCCATCTACTTTTCTTTTACACGAAATTCACCATCAAGTTAGGAGTGAAATCCTCACCTTGATGGAGAAATTCATGTTGGGATTGAACCTTACCAGAGGAACAGATAATGTAAAGCCAAAACCTGATCACATCAGTGGATTCACAATAAGCAGACGTTTACTCTAAGCTCTCCCCTTGACAGTGGTTATCTATCTGCTGATACACTCCAAGTACAGCTCTGAAGAACAACTGATGAACCAAACACTGATGAAACAGCTAAAGACTGCTATATGGAAAACACTGAGCTCTATCTACTGCTGACTCTTAATTACTGCTGAAGACCCAAGCACTACTCATTCAAAGACTGATCACCTTTTGAAGAAAGCACTGATGGTTCAAACAGTCAGTGCTTAGGCTACAACAGTGGAACGTGAACAGTGTTAGACTTGTTTTGTATTTTATTATCAATCAGTTGTTAGACATCAGTAGTTTGTATAGGCCAGTGTTTATAGTTTGTTAGGCTGTTAGATGTCACTATCATGGTGACGTTAGCTGAGGTACATTAGTAGTTTGGTTTGCCTATAAATATGATAGTACTCTGTACTGTTATATTTGATTTTGTTTTGAGTGAGTTCTTCTCCTCAATTCAATCCTTTCATCTTATGCAACCAACTCTGAAGTATCAGGCTGAGGGGGAGTTTAGTCTGTAAGCTTGCATTGTAATCTTTTGCTTTTGATGTAATCTTTTGACTCTATGAAAAGCAATTGTTTATCAAACTATATTCTCCTTTGATTGTGTTTACAAAGTTTGTTATTCATTTCCGCTGCACTTAAAACTGTTCATATCTATTTGATTTGTTCAAAACATACAAACAAACACAATCATGAGAGCCTCCGATCCTAACAATTGGCATCAGAGCATGGACAGTCAAATTCGATCTAACAATCAATTTGACATAACAGTTCAACTCAAAATTCATTGATACTAAGGTTGGTTGTACTCAGTTGAAAAACAGAGTAACGGTTAAATCATGATCAAAATGGTTATTCAAAAACTCTGTACATCAACCAAGATGTCATATGACACACAAATCTCACACAACAAGTGATATCATGCATAAGTCACTCATAGTTTTCAGATCTGAAAACATGTCTGTTAAAACTGTGGGATCATTTCATATTCTCAAAATTGATTTCAATTGCTATTACGAAAAGTGTGTTGTCAACCTTTTGAATGCTAGAGTATGAACCTCAGATTTACAAAAACCTATGTTCACTAAATATTAGTGTTTTTGGTAATTTAAAAAGAGGGAAATTAAAACTTTAGTCATTCAGATCTTATGTGTTGAAAACAGGTTGAGTTCCTCTAAAGGACAAAATCAACTATGATAAAATACATTAAGAAAATTCACAAAAACTCAGATGTGTGTTTCTCTCAAGACTTGTGAAGTCAAAAGAAAAGAGTATAAACATAAAACACTTATGAGTTAAATTTTAGGGTAATAATGGTAAATTAAGCAACTATGTGCATTCATCTGTTCAGGAAAAGGTTTTTGTTTCCTATGAATGAATTCCAAAGAGGATGAGATAAATGTTCAAAAATTTATCCATGAATCCTCATGATTGCAATCAACTGACAAAGAAAATGGTACAAAACAGTGGTCAAAATGTATTCAGAATGTTCTACCAACTGCTGACAAACCACTGACCATTTTCAATAACTTGAGAATGATATGATTATGTTTTCTTTTGAAAATACATCAGATCCTTTTTGATAATGTTCTCAGAAAATCCTTAACCATTTTTTTTCAAAAGGATTTTCTCGAATAATCAGGATATATTGTTCTTTTTTTTTTGGAATAATGTATTTGGAACTTTTGCTTGTTTTTGTTGGCAATAGTTTCAGTTCCTGTCAGGATGTAATACCTTATTTTTGATGGTATTATTCTCCTCATAAGTGGGTCAAAAGGAAACGATACATATGTCAAAATCATGTCATACTCAGGTTTGCTCCTAAATTGTTATCAAAGGTTGATTGCTAACTATGCTTGAATTACTAGGGTACTCATGTTTTAATTGAATATTAAACGAAAATGAGTTGCCTTAGCAATAAAGTTTTCATCATCTGGGGTACTATGTGACAACCCGAATTTCCGACATTCTTTATTCGCATTTAATGCACGATTGACTTTGACTATTTAGTTGTGATATGATAAAATACATTGTGTTTGCATGAATATGTGTTTGATTGTATAACATGGAACCTGTTGAGAAACATAAACTGCCTAACATAGGAAAGAACCCGACGAAACACAAGTGTGTTTCGCCATAACCATTCTCGACGAAACAGGATATGTTTCGCCATAAACGACTCGACGAAACAAAGTGTTTCGCCGAGCCCAGATTCGACGAAGCCCAGTTATGGGCCCAGCATGTTACGTACAGTTTTTTTTATTGAGTTATACTATTCTATTCGCCACACTCTAGCAAAACAGAAACCCTAGAACTCCCTCTCTTCTGTGTTTGTTCACCATCATCCCTAGCTCTCGAATCTTTGTTTGTTCATCTCGAGTCGGTTAGTGATTAATCCTGTTGCATGAATATCTGTTCTTATGTGCTAGTGAATGACATGAATGCAGATTTACGGTGTTATATATATATATGTGTTTATGATGTTCTTGATTCCGATATACATGGTTAATTAGATGCGTAACTCTTTGCGAAACCTAATATGATCGAACACTCAGTTTTTCATGTTGATGTTTATATGATCTGGTTCTGATTACACGTTAGTATCTTGTTAGGGTTCGGTAATATGAGGAGATGTGTTAATCGATATGTGGTACACATAAACTAGGGTTTATGCTAGATGATGATTTCTTGATGGTTAGATGATGATTTCCATGCTAATGATTCCTGTATGATCATGTATGTTGATGTGACGGCAGAATTAGGGTTTCTCATTACGTAATTGGTTATTTGACGTAACTGATTCTTTGACGTAACTGTTACTTGGCGAATCAAATCTGTGACGAATCAAAATGCTATTGACGAAACAGAGGTAACGACGAAACAGGATGTGTTTCGTCGAGACCTCAACGACGAATCAAATGGTAGACGAAACAGGGGTGTTTCGTCGAAGGGACTTATGGCGAAACAGGGGTGTTTCGCCAAATGGGTAATCAGCACAGTAATCTGTTTACTTTTCTGTTAAGTGTTAACCTGGTTAGTTAACTGCTGCTAAGTGTCACCATCTTGTGTACGATCTCAAATACGTGCTACGTGCTACTTGCTTATCAACTGTGTACTTATACGTGAACACAAACTGATTTCACGTACGTGCATACTATAGGACGTGATTGACTTATTTGCGAGCACATAACCTAGCATACCGAGCAAACCAAGGTGAGTTCACACTCTTACCAAGGCATGGGATTCCCCAGTTGGGTTGGGAATGGGATTGAATGATTACCTGTACTTACATTACACTAGACTATTTACCACGGTCCTCGGATTGGGAAGGATGCCTGTGCCAAATTCTACGCAAAGCCTACGTACTGTCCTCGGATTGGGAAGGACACCAGCACTAAACCTACGTAAAACCTACGTACTACCGTCCTCGGATTGGGAAGGACGCCAGTGCTAAACCTACGTACTACCGTCCTCGGATTGGGAAGGACGCCAGCGCTAAACCTACGTACTCGCTACGTACTGTCCTCGGTTGGGAAGGGCACTTACATAAAACCCGCGTAAACCTATACTTACTACTATCCTCGGATTGGGAAGGATACTTATGATTACGAATAGTCTAGGGGATATATAACATGGGAAGCCCCCACCAATAGAACGTACTATCGGCCCAGTAGAGCCACATGTTACATACGAACTTACTATTACGCATTTACTTTCTGTGAACTCGCTCAACTAGTTGTTGATCCTCTGTTACATGCCTTGCAGGACCTTAGGTACTTATGGAGCTTGCACGGGAGGCGCAGTCGTTGTGGACAAGGATCGTGAATACTTGATTAGACATTTTGACAATTTACACTTTATTGTGTTGGGTTTATTTATACGCTTCCGCTAAACAGTGATATTATGTTTATGTTTTGGAACACCTCTCATATGGATGGGTTTGATTAAATTGCAATTACTTTTACTTTATACATTGTTCTATATGATTGGTGGCTTGATCCTGGTCAGTCACGCCTCCAAGCGGTGATACTCCGCGTGTGGATTTTGGGGGTGTGACAGATTGGTATCAGAGCCATTGGTTATAGAGAACTTGGTTTTAATATGGGGAAAACGATTTTATTAAAACCAGACTATAACCAGAACAGTGCTCTCAACGATCCACAACGACGCTTCGCTCCACGTGCAAGACTCGACATCCTAGGTAATAAGGTTTATGTTTATTGCCTACATACTAGAATTACATAGAACTTTGCTCGTGGTATGCTTAGATTACATTGCTCACTATTTGTTGTTGCATGAGAACACTTGTGTGCTCACTCTCTTCTGTCATCGCACTATTCGCGAACCTATCTCACATACGTTATCTTTCCTATGAAGATCATGTCTGGACGTATCAACATGACTCAGGACCAGTTGACGGCCCTCATTAACGAACGAGTTGCCGCGGCAGTTGCAGCCGCACAAGCAGGAGGTATACCCTGCAGTTACAACTCACACTAGGATCCTTAGATCCTACATTCCTAAATCAACTCTCGTGTTTAAACTTGTCCTAATTCTTTTACACAACAGGTCAAGCACCTGTTTGCACTTTCAAGACTTTCATGGACTGTCGTCCATCCACTTTCAGCGGCACTGAAGGAGCCGTAGGTCTCCTGCACTGGTTTGAAAAGATAGAGTCTGTGTTTGAGATGTGTGAATGCCCTGAGGCACGCAGGGTGAAATATGCTACCGGTACCCTCGAGGGTTTAGCCCTCACATGGTGGAAAGCTCAAGTCCAAATACTGGGGTTGGTTGCTGCTAACGCCACCCCATGGAACAATTTCAAAGAGATGATCAAGGAAGAATACTGCAGTCGGGATGATATCCATAAGCTGGAGGTCGAGTTTTTCAACCTCAAGATGACAGGGTCGGAAATTGAGGCGTATACAAAGAGATCGAATGAGCTTGCATTACTGTGTCCTACTCTGGTGGACAAGCGTATTGAACTTTATCTTAAGGGTCTGGTGCCAGAGATCCAGAGTCATGTGACTTCAGCAAATCATGCCACTTACCAGCAGGTTGTTCAGCTGGCTCACCGTCTCACTGATCAGGCGGTGGAGCAAAACAGGTTGCCTAAACACATCAACGCTACCCCTACAGCTACTACTTCGGTTACTCCTGCTACTCCCAGTGACAGCAAGCGAAAATGGGAGGGGGACTCCAGCAAGGGATCAGCTTCAGTTCAGCCCCAAGTTCAGCAACGAAAGACTGACAACTACCAGAGCCCTAGTCAGCACTCTTCGGGCAGTCACAAGCAGGGTGGTTATCGAGGGAACCTCCCAAAGTGCAACATCTGCAACAAGCACCACAATGGCCAGTGTAACAGGGGTCGTTGTCAAAGGTGTTTCAGGACGGGCCATGAGGCCAAGGATTGTAGGAGCCCACAGCCTGTAAATCAGAATCAGCCGCAGCAGCAAGCACGGCAGAATCAGCAACAGGGCAACAAAGGATGTTTTCAGTGTGGCGCCGAAGGTCACTTCAAAAGACACTGCCCTCAGCTAAACCGAAACCAGAACAACAACAACAACCAGGGCAATGGGAACAACAACAACGGTGGGGACAATAACAACAATGGTGCTAGAGGCCGTATGTTTGTGATCGGTCAGGGTGATGCCAGGAATGATCCCAACGTGGTTATGGGTAAGTTTCTTCTTGACGACTTTTATGTTACTGTACTATTTGATTCTGGTGCGGATACTAGTTACATGTCTTTAAAAGCTAGTGAAATGTTGAAATGTGCCCCAACTCTTCTAAACACCAAACATGTCGTAGAGTTAGCTAACGGTAAAAGTTTAGAAGCCACACACATAGTTAAAGGGTGTAATCTTATCCTCGCTGGTCAGACTTTCTCCATCGATCTCATTCCTATAACCTTGGGTAGCTTTGACGTCGTCATCGGTATGGATTGGTTATCTCAACAACAAGCGGAGATTTTATGCAAAGAAAAGGTTATTCGTATTCCTCGTTCGGGCCTGGAACCTCTCGAAGTTCAAGGCGACAAGAGTGGTGTCGTGAGTGGCATCATCTCCTTTTTGAAGGCTCAGAAGTGTTTACGAAAGGGCCACACAGCTGTTTTAGCTCTCGTTACAGATACCTCGAAGAAAGAAAGAAAGATTGAAGATATTCCTGTAGTACGTGACTTTCCTCAAGTGTTCCCTGAGGAATTACCTGGGTTACCGCCTCATCGTCAAGTTGAATTTCAGATCGAGCTCGCTCCAGGAGCAGCACCCATAGCTCGAGCGCCTTATCGTTTGGCTCCAACTGAATTGGAAGAACTGTCAAAGCAGCTACAAGAACTCTTGGAAAAGGGTTTTATACGTCCTAGCTCTTCGCCCTGGGGAGCTCCAGTGTTATTCGTAAAGAAGAAAGACGGTACGTTCAGGATGTGTATAGACTACCGTGAACTCAACAAGGTGACGATCAAGAATCGTTATCCTCTTCCGCGCATAGATGATCTATTCGACCAGCTGCAAGGGTCGAGCTACTACTCCAAAATAGACTTAAGGTCAGGATATCATCAGCTGAGAGTCCGGGATGAGGACGTCTCTAAAACAGCATTTAGAACTCGCTACGGCCACTACGAGTTTATGGTCATGCCATTCGGGCTAACGAACGCGCCTGCCGTATTTATGGATCTTATGAACAGGGTGTGCAAACCCTATCTCGACAAGTTCGTCATTGTTTTCATCGACGACATTCTGATTTATTCGAAAAGTCAGGAGGAACACGAGCAGCACCTACGACTCATACTGGAACTTCTACGAACGGAACAGCTATACGCTAAGTTTTCTAAATGTGACTTCTGGCTTCGTGAAGTCCACTTCTTAGGCCACGTGGTAAACAAGGATGGGATTCATGTAGATCCATCCAAGGTGGATTCGATTAAAAACTGGTCTGCGCCTCGTACACCAACAGAAATACGCCAATTCTTGGGTTTGGCGGGTTACTACAGAAGGTTCATCAAAGACTTCTCAAAGATCGCTCAGCCGCTTACACTGTTGACGCAGAAGGGTGTTGTTTATCGTTGGGGTAACGCACAGGAAACAGCATTCCAACACTTAAAGGATAGACTCTGTAGCGCACCTATCCTCTCACTGCCTGAAGGCACGGACGATTTCGTAGTCTACTGCGACGCATCTATCCAAGGTCTTGGATGTGTATTGATGCAGAGGGATAAAGTTATTGCTTATGCTTCGCGCCAGCTTAAGATTCACGAACGAAACTACACTACGCATGATTTAGAGCTGGGAGCGGTTGTTTTTGCACTTAAGATATGGCGACATTATTTGTACGGTACCAAATGCGCAATCTACACTGATCACAGAAGCCTCGAACATATCTTCAAACAGAAAGAGCTGAATATGCGACAACGACGATGGGTCGAACTGCTAAACGACTACGAATGCTCAATCAGGTACCACCCAGGCAAAGCCAATGTTGTGGCTGACGCCCTCAGTCGAAAGGACACTGCGCCTAAGCGCGTGCGAGCTTTACAACTGACCATACAGTCTAGTCTTCCTTCTCAGATACGAAATGCTCAGGTAGAAGCATTGAAACCAGAAAATGTCAGGGCTGAAGCCTTACGCGGCTCATGGCAACGTTTAGAACAGAAGGAAGATGGTGCTTACTACGTCACAAGACGCATTTGGGTCCCACTGTACGGCAACTTACGCGAGCTGGTAATGGATGAAGCTCACAAGTCTCGATACTCGGTACACCCTGGTTCGGATAAAATGTACTACGATATTAAGACTACATACTGGTGGCCTAGCATGAAGGCCCACATAGCCACATACGTTAGCAAATGCTTGACTTGTGCGAGAGTCAAGGCAGAATATCAGAAACCGTCAGGACCACTCCAACAACCTGAGATACCACAATGGAAATGGGAGCAAATTTCCATGGATTTTGTCACTGGCCTACCTAGATCTCAGCGCGGAAATGATACTATTTGGGTGATCGTGGATCGACTCACAAAGTCTGCTCACTTCTTGGCCATCAAAGAAACAGACAAGTTCTCTACATTAGCAGACATCTACTTAAAAGAAGTGGTCTCGAGGCACGGAGTGCCCACCTCCATCATTTCTGATCGTGACGCACGTTTTACTTCAGAGCTGTGGCAAGCAATGCATAAATCTTTTGGCTCTCGTTTAGACATGAGCACGGCGTATCATCCTCAGACCGATGGGCAGTCTGAGCGCACTATTCAAACTTTAGAAGACATGCTTCGGGCGTGCGTAATTGATTTTGGCAATGGTTGGGAGAAACATTTGCCACTCGTGGAATTTTCATACAATAACAGCTACCACACCAGCATTAAAGCTGCACCATTCGAGGCACTGTACGGGCGTAAGTGCCGGTCACCTCTCTGTTGGGCAGAGGTGGGAGAAAGTCAAATCACAGGTCCAGAAATGGTAGTTGATACTACTGAAAAGATTGCTCAAATACGACCACGCATGGCGGCAGCTCGGGACCGTCAGAAAGTATACGCTGATAAAGACAGGAAACTACTCGAATTCCAGGTTGGGGATCGAGCGCTACTTAAAGTTTCACCCTGGAATGGTGTGGTTCGTTTTGGCAAACGCGGCAAACTTAATCCACGATACGTCGGACCTTTCGAAGTTATTGAGAAAATAGGCAAAGTGGCCTACAGACTGAACTTACCACCTGAACTCAATGCAGTTCACAACGTCTTTCACGTCTCGAATCTGAAGAAGTGTACGTCAGATGAGACCCACATAGTTCCCTTAAAGGAACTCACTATCGACGAGCGGTTGCACTTCGTCGAGGAACCTGTGGAAATCACGGACCGGGATGTTAAGGTCCTCAAGAACACGAGAATCCCTCTTGTACGAGTTCGTTGGAACTCCCGCCGCGGCCCAGAGTTCACCTGGGAGCGTGAAGATCAAATGGAACTCAAATATCCCCAATTATTCAGAACCAATGCAACTACTACTGAGGCTGAAGCTACCAATGCAGAATTTCGGGACGAAATTCCAAATCAACGGGGGGATAATGTGACACCCGAAGAAAACCAGTAACCTTCGCAAACATGCTCAGGGGAGCCGCGATACAATACAGGTAAACAACGTCACACTACTAGCTTTCTCAGTAACTGCATGCTAAATTTCGGGACAAAATTTCTTTCAAGTTGGGGATAATGTGACAACCCGAATTTTCGACATTCTTTATTCGCATTTAATGCACGATTGACTTTGACTATTTAGTTGTGATATGATAAAATACATTGTGTTTGCATGAATATGTGTTTGATTGTATAACATGGAACCTGTTGAGAAACATAAACTGCCTAACATAGGAAAGAACCCGACGAAACACAAGTGTGTTTCGCCATAACCATTCTCGACGAAACAGGATATGTTTCGCCATAAACGACTCGACGAAACAAAGTGTTTCGCCGAGCCCAGATTCGACGAAGCCCAGTTATGGGCCCAGCATGTTACGTACAGTTTTTTTTATTGAGTTATACTATTCTATTCGCCACACTCTAGCAAAACAGAAACCCTAGAACTCCCTCTCTTCTGTGTTTGTTCACCATCATCCCTAGCTCTCGAATCTTTGTTTGTTCATCTCGAGTCGGTTAGTGATTAATCCTGTTGCATGAATATATGTTCTTATGTGCTAGTGAATGACATGAATGCAGATTTACGGTGTTATATATATATATGTGTTTATGATGTTCTTGATTCCGATATACATGGTTAATTAGATGCGTAACTCTTTGCGAAACCTAATATGATCGAACACTCAGTTTTTCATGTTGATGTTTATATGATCTGGTTCTGATTACACGTTAGTATCTTGTTAGGGTTCGGTAATATGAGGAGATGTGTTAATCGATATGTGGTACACATAAACTAGGGTTTATGCTAGATGATGATTTCTTGATGGTTAGATGATGATTTCCATGCTAATGATTCCTGTATGATCATGTATGTTGATGTGACGGCAGAATTAGGGTTTCTCATTACCTAATTGGTTATTTGACGTAACTGATTCTTTGACGTAACTGTTACTTGGCGAATCAAATCTGTGACGAATCAAAATGCTATTGACGAAACAGAGGTAACGACGAAACAGGATGTGTTTCGTCGAGACCTCAACGACGAATCAAATGGTAGACGAAACAGGGGTGTTTCGTCGAAGGGACTTATGGCGAAACAGGGGTGTTTCGCCAAATGGGTAATCAGCACAGTAATCTGTTTACTTTTCTGTTAAGTGTTAACCTGGTTAGTTAACTGCTGTTAAGTGTCACCATCTTGTGTACGATCTCAAATACGTGCTACGTGCTACTTGCTTATCAACTGTGTACTTATACGTGAACACAAACTGATTTCACGTACGTGCATACTATAGGACGTGATTGACTTATTTGCGAGCACATAACCTAGCATACCGAGCAAACCAAGGTGAGTTCACACTCTTACCAAGGCATGGGATTCCCCAGTTGGGTTGGGAATGGGATTGAATGATTACCTGTACTTACATTACACTAGACTATTTACCACGGTCCTCGGATTGGGAAGGATGCCTGTGCCAAATTCTACGCAAAGCCTACGTACTGTCCTCGGATTGGGAAGGACACCAGCACTAAACCTACGTAAAACCTACGTACTACCGTCCTCGGATTGGGAAGGACGCCAGTGCTAAACCTACGTACTACCGTCCTCGGATTGGGAAGGACGCCAGCGCTAAACCTACGTACTCGCTACGTACTGTCCTCGGTTGGGAAGGGCACTTACATAAAACCCGCGTAAACCTATACTTACTACTATCCTCGGATTGGGAAGGATACTTATGATTACGAATAGTCTAGGGGATATATAACATGGGAAGCCCCCACCAATAGAACGTACTATCGGCCCAGTAGAGCCACATGTTACATACGAACTTACTATTACGCATTTACTTTCTGTGAACTCGCTCAACTAGTTGTTGATCCTCTGTTACATGCCTTGCAGGACCTTAGGTACTTATGGAGCTTGCACGGGAGGCGCAGTCGTTGTGGACAAGGATCGTGAATACTTGATTAGACATTTTGACAATTTACACTTTATTGTGTTGGGTTTATTTATACGCTTCCGCTAAACAGTGATATTATGTTTATGTTTTGGAACACCTCTCATATGGATGGGTTTGATTAAATTGCAATTACTTTTACTTTATACATTGTTCTATATGATTGGTGGCTTGATCCTGGTCAGTCACGCCTCCAAGCGGTGATACTCCGCGTGTGGATTTTGGGGGTGTGACATACTAAACCACTGTCCTTCAAAAGCGACTTGTGGCAAAACCTGGAATAAAAATTCTCAAAACTGTTGCTGGAATGCTTGTCCTTAAAATCTGTACCATTTACCCTAACCACTATTTTTGTTCATACGCCTGATCTCTAAATACTGTCCACTACTGAAAGTTAGCCACTGATCCTTCACTTTCTTGACAAGCACTGATGTTCAAAATCAGTGTCCTATCCACTGATATGCTATCCACTGATAGTAAAAATCATCCACTGCCCACAAATTTTTACCGTTGTAACCACTGATGCTTGATACGTCAGTGGCCCTTAAAACAACTGTTCTTCATTCTTCATCCATTTCATCAGTGTTTGACACGTGGTCAGTTTTTAGCCTTCAGATCATAATAACCGTTGCCACATCAGCGATCATTTTTTTTAATAAAACCCTGCCCTAAACCCCAAACATGATTTTACACTGTCGAATTGAATTCCAAAATTCTCTTCTCAAAGCAGTTTCCAACCCTTCTTCTCCAAAATCTTCAAAATCATTCTTCGTTATTCTCCGCAAAAATGACAAAATCAAAGTCAAAATCAAAATCAAAACCAAAATCAAAATCAAAATCAAAACCAAAATCACCACCACCCTCCAATGAGGTCGCTCAAACGACCGAAGAATCAATCGAAATACCATACAAACAATCTCACAACTATTTGGGTTTACTCACAAAACTCAAAGACAACCATACTTTCGATTCCATTCTCGACACCATATCTACATCAAAGTACAAAACTTTGTTGACAGTAGATGCTCCTATATATTTGCAAACCCAGAGAGAGTTCTGGAAAAATGTTGTGCTTGAAAAACAAGATGACAAGACAGTAGCCATTAACTCCTCGATACAGGGAAAAGCAATCAAAATCACACCGCAATCAATCTCAGAAGTCTTCAAACTCGATGATCTAAAAGGTAAAACTTCCTTTGACAAAAACGAGTTAAAAGCTGATTTTCTGAAAAGGGGATATGCAGAACAATCAACGGTAGATACCTTACAAAAAGGTTATTTCCCGTCTGTACCCAGATTTTTATTTCACGCACTTTTGATGTGTGTTTCAAATAAAACAACATCTTTTAACGAAATACCATTGAAGACTCAATGCCTGGGCTATGCTATTTTAAACAATAAAGATTACAACTATTCCCAGGAGATCTTCAATGACATGGTAAAGAATGTTGATAGCAAATCATTTCTTCTTTTTCCAAGATTTCTAAGCTATTACCTTAGACAAAAATTTGAAAAAGAGGATGAAAATTTGCCCAACCAAGGTGTCCATTTTCAAATAAAAAGTTTAACAATTGAAACATTTTCAAGAATGATGGCACCAATAAAATTAAAAGCAAAAGTGCCTGAGCAGACTTTAGAAACTGCCACTGATCCTCAGGCAACTTCTGCTGAGCCCACTGCTCCAGGTGATCAGAGCAGCACAACCACTGCTTTGAAACCCACACCTGACATCACCAAAAAGACCAAAAGAAAAACATCCAGAAAACCCACCAAACCCAAAACAAAGGCAACTCTGGAAGATGAGATCCCAGAGCAACTGCCAGTGACAACACAAAAGTCACCAGAAACCACTGCTGCTACTTCCTCACAGCAGTTGGAAGAAAGATCTCAACCATTGCCTAAAACTCCTCCTGTATCCTCACAAAAGGATCAGGTTGTAAGCACAGGGACACCACAATATGAAGCTCTGAATCCACTCGGATCCATCTTCCTCAGTCCTGATCCCAAGGACATGTCTCTTTCAACACCTATACCCTCACCAATCATAATGCCACAATCCATGCTACCTTTGTTGCATGCAGTTGCTATAGCTCAGACACAAACCAGTTCCTCTCTATCACCTATCACTGAGAGTATACCCCCACAAGTGACTGGGTCTGATGTTACTACTCCTGCTATCCCAGCAACAATTGAGGAGGTTACACCCCCTGAGTTACAAGTAACTCTCGGTGGTAGTTCAAGTGGAGCAGCAACTACAACTGGTGGATCAACAGATCTTCAGTTGGACAGTTGTTTCATAAGTAAGACTCCCTTGAAGGCAATTTCTTCCATGGCAACTTCGGTAACCACCAGTGAGTTTGATCTAACCACTGGTACCATCAAAGGTTTATCGAGTGCTGAAGAAAGAAGTCCCCAGTACCAAGAACAAGGGGCATCAATGGGTGATTTTTGGGACTCAGTTCCTAAGTCAAACATTGATATAACCACTGCTGGTGGGGATTCAGATGATCCTACTAAAGTAGGTGATGATTCAAAATATCAGGAATTGACGGACAGAGTTGAAAAACTTGAAGATTCAGTTGCTGAAATTAAAGATATGGTGCAAGAGATTTTAAAAGCTCAAAAAGCACAAGCCACTGCTGTTCCTGCTCAAGTACCTGCACAACATGCATTTACTGCGAATGAGCTTTGGAATATTCTTCAACCCATGCTTGAAAAACAGCAACATATGGCTGATAAAAAGCATGCTATTCATGTACAAATGCTGACCAACATGGTGGAATCAAGGTTTAAAGACACTCAAGCAGACATCAAGGCTATAAAGGCTAGCATTCAAAGCACCTCTGGCAAAGTTCCTTCTTCCATATCATTTCTTGTTAACCCTGTGACAACTCGAAATTTAGAACCTTTCGTTGTATGCTTGAACGTTAAGTGACTAACTGATTTGATGATTTGATGAATGATATGTGTGAACTTATATGATTATGTGTGTGCGTGTATGTATGCGTATATTTATATATGAACCGAGACGACAAGAACCCGACTCGAGACCATGTGGTCTCGAGTGAACAGTGCGACATGTGGGCCGGTTGGGCCGTGCACTTCATCCGAAACCCATTAGGGTACACCATAGGGAACAAGTATATAAATCTTAGTGTTAGCCATGTTGCCATTTTCTTTGGATAACACACACACTCTCCTACTCCCTCTCACTAAAACCCTAGACACCAAACATCACATTTCTCCTCCTTCTTCTCGGATCAAACCGGTGACATTAGGGGCTCTCGGATCGACACACACACACTCATTTGGAAGCTTCATAATCACCTTTGAAACTCATCAACCGGTTAGTGTTCATGATACTTGTTGGTTAATGTTTATGATGTTTGATGTTATGAATGATATGATTTAACTAGTGTAGTGGTATGATTGATGATGTTTTGTGAATCGGTTGTGTGTGATGATTGATAATCGGCTAACATGCTTTAATTTCGGCTATGTGGCATGATGAACTCATGATGTCTTATGTCTAAATGTGATTTGAACCATGGTTGTTGATGTTCATATAACTCGGATTGTATACTCTTGTGCTAAGAACCGAAAGCTTACTATTAGGGTGATTTATTGTGTTGATATCATAGATGTTCATAAGTTGTTCATGATTTTCGTTAGATTTAGGTTCATATGAATGATGATGAACTACTTGAATATTTGAAGAACATGAAGAATATGATATGAATGTGTTATGGATATTTGAAATTGCCATGTTTGATCCATTTTGGTTAATGGTTAGACAAGTAGACATGTTTGTAGAACCTCATTGGATAGTACACAAGATCACAACAGTGAAATCTGATTGGCCAAGTACATTATTGAATTCAGCAAATGTTCCCATCCGAAACCTTCGGTTGCGACTCGAAACCACCATATGCCAACTCGAGATCCCCGATTGCGACACAGGTTGCGAGTCGCAAACGCCTGGTTGCGACTCGAGACCAAAACAGCACACCTCGAAATCTCAGTTACGAGTCCGGTTGCGACTCGAGACCAAAACAGCACAACTCGAAATCTCAGTTACGAGTCCGGTTGCGACTCGAGACCAAAACAGCATGAACCGAGACCATGTTTGCGAGTCCAGTTGCGACTCGAGATCACTCTAGTTGCGACTCGAAACCTTGTGGGCTACAACTCAAGGCCGCACAGTCTCGAGTAGAGACCGTACAGTCTCGACTCGAGACCACACACTTGTGTACGCTGTATGGACTTGCTTTAGTATGGGCTTAGTGTTTGGGCCGGACCTTGGACTTTGTTTAATTATGGGCATGTTACTGTTCGTTCAACTCGTATGCATTTCTTGCAAACTGCCATGCTTATATGTGAAAGCCACGAATGAAACTTGCATGCAATGTGCTAGCATACGTGTAGAACATACGTGCAATACGTGGTTTGAACCTGACTTGTATGATACAACTATGATAGGACGCGAGTGACCACAATATTGCTTGTTTGACTTTTCTGTGTATCTACCGAGCAAACCAAGGTGAGTTCACACCCTCTACAAAGCATGGGATTCCCAGGGGTCGGGAATTGGGGTTAAGGAACATGGGTTCCTCGTCCTCCTTGGGTAGGACAGCAAAGGTGCAGGAATATAATTCCTCGTCCTCACGGACAGATAACTCGTACTAGACCAAAACTCTATCACGAAGTCCCTCATTTTTATATCGACTTAATCGCCGGGCCAATGGCGAGCGGGTCATTAGTTAGATAGCTCTATTTAGGTCTGACAAACCTCACACCGTGCCGCAGAGGACGGGCGTGAACTAATGGATCTGGGGCACGTCAATGATGATAGACATTGACAGTTTCAGGGCACATAAACATGACTACAGTCAGCAGTCGATATGGTAACGAGTCTAGTGTATACATGGGGTAGCCCCCACGGCCGAAATGCCAGATAACTACACGGGGTAGCCCCCACGGCTGGATTGCCAGAGTAACCGGGAATAAACAAGTCACACTTTTTAACTATGGGGTAACCCCCACGGCAGGATGCCAGCTAAAGGAAACTGTTTTCGAAACAACTTAAAACGAACACCCAACCGTGAACTCACTCAACCGTGAACTCACTCAACTTGTTTTAACTATGGGGTAACCCCCACGGCAGGATGCCAGCTAAAGGAAACTGTTTTCGAAACAACTTAAAACGAACACCCAACCATGAACTCACTCAACTTGTTGTTGACTCGTTACTACATGCTTTGCAGGTCCTTAGGTTCTTAGCTGGAGCTTGCATGGAGGATGATCGTTGTGGGACATGGACGGCTGTGTGCCATGTTAAACTTGTAAACAATTAAACTATGTTTTGATTTAAGACTTATGCTTCCGCTTGCAACTTAACTATGTTTTGTTTGAACACCAATTGTATTGGTTGGATTTTTATAACTACTTATATGCTTGTTCAATATGATTGGTGGCTGGATCCTGGTCAGTCACGCCTCCAAGCGGTGGTACTCCGCAGGTGGATTTTGGGGGTGTGACAGATGGGTATCAGAGCCATTGGTTATAGAGAACTTGGTTTTAATAAAGGGGAAAAACGTTTTTGTTAAAACCAGACTATAACCTGTACAGTGCTCAACGGTCCACAACGACGCTTCACTCCACATGCAAGGCTCGACACTCTAGGTGATATGGTCTGTGTATATTGCCTACTTGTTAGTTACATAGTACATTGCTTATGGTATGCTTGGTTAGTATAACCACAGTTGCTTGAACACGTGCGTGCTTACTCTATTTTATCGTCGTACTTTCGCGAAACTCCCCTCACTCACGTTCTTCTTGATATGAAGATCATGTCTGGACGCGTTAACCTGACACAAGCCCAGTTGACGGCTCTGATCAACGAACGAGTTGCCGCAGTACTTGCAGCTGCACACGCAGGAGGTATATCCTGCAGTCCGAACTCATTCTAGGATCTTTAGGATCCTACTCTCGTGAACCAACCTTTGTGTTAAACTCTGTCTTTTCTTTCACCCACGATAGGTCAGCATGTTCAGCCACCCGTGTGCACTTTTAAGACTTTCATGGACTGCCGACCAACTACATTTAGCGGCACTGAAGGAGCAGTAGGTCTCCTACACTGGTTTGAGAAACTAGAATCTGTCTTCGAAATGTGCGAATGCCCTGAGGCGCGCAGGGTGAAGTATGCTACTGGTACCCTCGAGGGTTTAGCCCTCTCATGGTGGAACGCTCAGGTTCAAATGCTGGGATTGGTTGCTGCCAACGCCACCCCATGGGAGAATTTTAAGGAAATGATCAAGGAGGAATACTGCAGTCATGATGAGATTCACAAACTGGAGGTAGAATTCTTCAACCTCAAGATGACGGGGTCGGAAATTGAAGCTTATGTGAAAAGGTCGAACGAACTGGCCATTCTGTGCCCTACTATGGTGGATCCTCCCATCAAACGCATCGAACTATTTCTTCAGGGCTTAGTGCCGGAAATCCAAAGTCATGTGACTTCAGCGAACCTCGCCACTTACCAGCAAGCTGTTCAGTTGGCTCACCGTCTCACGGATCAGGCGGTGGAGCAGAACAAGTTACCAAAACGCATAGGTGCTGCAACTACTTCTGGTACCTCTAGCGACAACAAACGGAAATGGGATGGAACTTCAAGTAAGGGTTCGACTTCTGTTCAGTCCCAGTCTCAGCAGAGAAATACTGAGGACTACAAGAGCCCTAATCAGCAATCGTCTGGTGGTCAAGGTTATGGTGGGTACAAAGGAAATCACCCCAAATGCAATCGCTGCAGCCTGCACCACAGCGGGCCATGCACCAGGGGCAACTGTCATCGGTGCAACAAGCCTGGTCACGCTGCAAGGGATTGCAGGAGCTTATACCCCGCCAATCAGAATCGTCAGCAAGCTCAACAGAATCAACGCCAGCCGCAACAAGGTGATAACAAAGGGTGCTTTCAGTGTGGAGCTGAGGGCCACTTCAAGAGAGATTGTCCCCAACTGAACAGGAACCAGAACAACAACAACAACAATAACAACAATCAGGGGAATGGTAACAATGGGAACAACAACAACAATGGCGCCAGGGGGCGGGTGTTTGTGATTGGCCAAGGTGAAGCAAGGAATGACCCCAATGTTGTGGCGGGTAGGTTCCTTCTCGACGACTTTTATGTTTCAGTTTTATTTGATTCGGGTGCCGATACTAGCTACATGTCACTAGAAGTTAGTTGAATGCTTAAGCGTATTCCAACACCTTTGAACAACAAGCACACCGTAGAGCTAGCAAATGGTAAGAGTTTAGAAGCCACACACATAGTCAAGGGTTGTAAACTTATTCTCGCTGACCAGACCTTCTCTATCGACCTCATTCCTATTGTCTTGGGTAGTTTCGACGTTGTCATTGGGATGGATTGGTTATCCCAACACCGAGCAGAGATTCTTTGCAACGAGAAGGTTGTCCGTATTCCAGGTCCCGATGGTGAACCTCTCATGATTCAGGGCGACAAGAGGAGTGCTGTTGAGAACGTCATTTCTCTCCTTAAGGCCCAAAAGTGCTTGCGAAAGGGCCACACTGCCATTTTGGCTCTCATTACTGACACCGCAGAAAAAGAGAAGAAGATAGAAGATTTTCCAGTTGTACGCGATTATCCAGAGGTATTTCCTGAGGAATTACCTGGTCTTCCGCCTCACCGCCAAGTCGAGTTTCAGATCGAACTAGCTCCTGGAGCTGTGCCCATAGCCCGTGCACCTTATCGTCTAGCCCCATCAGAGTTGAAGGAACTCTCCACGCAACTACAAGAGTTCCTAGATAAGGGTTTTATTCGTCCTAGCTCATCGCCCTGGGGAGCTCCAGTGTTATTTGTGAAGAAGAAAGACGGTACCTTCAGAATGTGCATCGATTACCGGGAACTCAACAAGGTGACGGTGAAGAATCGTTATCCTCTACCGCGTATCGACGACTTGTTCGACCAGCTGCAAGGATCGAGCTACTATTCGAAGATCGATTTGAGATCGGGTTATCACCAGCTGAGAGTCCGGGAAGAGGACGTCTCCAAGACAGCTTTTAGAACACGTTACGGACACTATGAGTTTTTGGTCATGCCTTTTGGGATGACAAACGCACCTGCGGTTTTCATGGACTTGATGAACCGAGTGTGCAAGCCTTACCTGGACAAGTTCGTTATAATCTTCATCGACGACATCCTGATCTATTCTAAGAGTCAGGAGGAACACGAGCAGCATCTGCGACTTATTCTGGAACTCCTTCGAACAGAACAGCTTTATGCAAAGTTCTCGAAATGCGACTTCTGGCTTCGAGAAGTCCATTTCCTAGGCCACATGGTAAACAAGGATGGGATTCATGTTGATCCCTCCAAGATAGACTCGATCAAGAACTGGCCTGCACCTCGTACACCAAAGGAAATTCGCCAATTCTTGGGTTTGGCGGGATACTACCGGAGATTCATAAAGGATTTTTCTAAGATTGCACAGCCTCTTACCTCACTAACGCAGAAGGGCGTTGTTTATCGCTGGGGAAACGCACAGGAGTTGGCATTTCAGCACTTAAAGGATAGACTTTGTAGCGCACCTATCCTTTCCTTGCCAGAGGGCACCGACGATTTTGTGGTTTACTGCGACGCATCAATTCAAGGTCTTGGTTGCGTGTTGATGCAACGAGACAAAGTTATAGCCTACGCCTCACGCCAACTTAAGGTTCATGAAAAGAACTACACTACGCACGATTTAGAGCTGGGAGCTGTTGTTTTTGCACTTAAGTTATGGCGGCATTACCTGTATGGTACCAAGTGCGCGATCTACACCGACCACAGGAGTCTCGAGCATATCTTCAAGCAGAAGGAACTAAATATGCGACAACGACGATGGGTCGAACTACTGAATGACTACGAGTGCTCAATCAGGTATCACCCGGGCAAGGCCAATGTTGTGGCTGACGCCCTCAGTCGGAAGGACACTGCGCCTAAGCGCGTGCGAGCTTTACAACTCACGATCCACTCTAGTCTCCCTTCCCAGATACGAGCAGCTCAGATAGAAGCACTGAAAACAGAAAACGTCAGGGCTGAAGCCCTACGTGGATCAAGGCAGCGATTAGAACAAAAGGTAGACGGTGCTTACTACGTAGCAGGACGCATTTGGGTCCTACTCTATGGCAACCTACGAGAGCTTGTGATGGACGAAGCACACAAGTCTCGCTACTCGGTGCATCCTGGTTCGGATAAAATGTACCACGATATCAAAACTACGTACTGGTGGCCTAGCATGAAGGCCCACATAGCAACTTACGTCAGCAAGTGTTTGACTTGTGCAAGAGTCAAGTCTGAATACCAGAAACCCTCAGGCCTACTCCAACAACCAGAGATACCACAATGGAAATGGGAGCAGATTTCCATGGATTTTGTCACTGGCCTACCTAGATCCCAGCGCGGGAACGATACTATTTGGGTGATCGTGGATCGACTCACAAAGTCTGCACACTTCCTGGCTATCAAGGAAACGGATAAATTCTCCACTCTTGCAGAAATATACCTTAAGGAAGTCGTTTCGAGGCACGGGGTGCCCACCTCCATTATCTCGGATCGAGATGCACGTTTTACTTCAGAGTTGTGGCAAGCGATGCACAAATCCTTCGGCTCACGATTAGACATGAGCACAGCATACCACCCTCAGACGGACGGGCAGACCGAGCGCACTATTCAAACCTTAGAAGACATGCTTCGTGCGTGTGTAATCGACTTTGGCAACCGCTGGGAAAAGCATCTGCCACTCGTGGAATTCTCGTACAATAACAGCTACCACACCAGCATTAAAGCTGCTCCATTTGAGGCATTGTACGAACGTAAATGCCGGTCACCTCTTTGCTGGGCAGAGGTGGGAGATAGTCAGATCACTACTCCAGAATATGTGGTAGACACAACCGAACAAATTGCTCAAATACGAAAACGCATGACGGCAGCTCGCGAACGTCAAAAAGTTTACGCCGACATGGGCAGGAAACCACTTGAGCTCCAGGTTGGGGAGCGGGTACTACTCAAGGTTTCACCCTGGAAGGGTGTGGTTCGTTTTGGTAAACGCGGCAAACTCAACCCACGATACGTTGGACCTTTCGAAGTCATTGAGAAAATAGGCAGGGTGGCCTACAGACTCAACTTACCAGCGGAACTCGGTGCAGTTCACAACGTTTTTCACGTGTCGAATCTGAAGAAGTGTCCGTCAGATGAGACCCACGTAGTTCCTCTGAAGGAACTCACTATCGACGAACAGTTACGATTCGTCGAGGAACCAGTCGAAATCACGGACCGGGATGTTAAGGTCCTTAAGAGCACTAGAATACCTCTCGTTCGAGTTCGTTGGAACTCACGTCGCGGCCCAGAGTTCACCTGGGAGCGCGAAGATCAGATGAAACAAAAGTATCCCCAACTGTTCGCAAACAGTACACCCACTACTGAGGCCGAAGCTACGGAATTTCGGGACGAAATTCCAGATCAACGGGGGGTGGATGTAACACCCCAGGAAAACCATACAACTTAACTAGCTTCCTCAGTGAGTGCCTACCAAATTTCGGGACGAAATTTCTTTCAACTTGGGGATGATGTGACAACTCGAAATTTAGAACCTTTCGTTGTATGCTTGAACGTTAAGTGACTAACTGATTTGATGATTTGATGAATGATATGTGTGAACTTATATGATTATGTGTGTGCGTGTATGTATGCGTATATTTATATATGAACCGAGACGACAAGAACCCGACTCGAGACCATGTGGTCTCGAGTGAACAGTGCGACATGTGGGCCGGTTGGGCCGTGCACTTCATCCGAAACCCATTAGGGTACACCATAGGGAACAAGTATATAAATCTTAGTGTTAGCCATGTTGCCATTTTCTTTGGATAACACACACACTCTCCTACTCCCTCTCACTAAAACCCTAGACACCAAACATCACATTTCTCCTCCTTCTTCTCGGATCAAACCGGTGACATTAGGGGCTCTCGGATCGACACACACACACTCATTTGGAAGCTTCATAATCACCTTTGAAACTCATCAACCGGTTAGTGTTCATGATACTTGTTGGTTAATGTTTATGATGTTTGATGTTATGAATGATATGATTTAACTAGTGTAGTGGTATGATTGATGATGTTTTGTGAATCGGTTGTGTGTGATGATTGATAATCGGCTAACATGCTTTAATTTCGGCTATGTGGCATGATGAACTCATGATGTCTTGTGTCTAAATGTGATTTGAACCATGGTTGTTGATGTTCATATAACTCGGATTGTATACTCTTGTGCTAAGAACCGAAAGCTTACTATTAGGGTGATTTATTGTGTTGATATCATAGATGTTGATAAGTTGTTCATGATTTTCGTTAGATTTAGGTTCATATGAATGATGATGAACTACTTGAATATTTGAAGAACATGAAGAATATGATATGAATGTGTTATGGATATTTGAAATTGCCATGTTTGATCCATTTTGGTTAATGGTTAGACAAGTAGACATGTTTGTAGAACCTCATTGGATAGTACACAAAATCACAACAGTGAAATCTGATTGGCCAAGTACATTATTGAATTCAGCAAATGTTCCCAGCCGAAACCTTCGGTTGCGACTCGAAACCACCATATGCCAACTCGAGATCCCCGATTGCGACACAGGTTGCGAGTCGCAAACGCCTGGTTGCGACTCGAGACCAAAACAGCACAACTCGAAATCTCAGTTACGAGTCCGGTTGCGACTCGAGACCAAAACAGCACAACTCGAAATCTCAGTTACGAGTCCGGTTGCGACTCGAGACCAAAACAGCATGAACCGAGACCATGTTTGCGAGTCCAGTTGCGACTCGAGATCACTCTAGTTGCGACTCGAAACCTTGTGGGCTACAACTCAAGGCCGCACAGTCTCGAGTAGAGACCGTACAGTCTCGACTCGAGACCACACACTTGTGTACGCTGTATGGACTTGCTTTAGTATGGGCTTAGTGTTTGGGCCGGACCTTGGACTTTGTTTAATTATGGGCATGTTACTGTTCGTTCAACTCGTATGCATTTCTTGCAAACTGCCATGCTTATATGTGAAAGCCATGAATGAAACTTGCATGTAATGTGCTAGCATACGTGTAGAACATACGTGCAATACGTGGTTTGAACCTGACTTGTATGATACAACTATGATAGGACGCGAGTGACCACAATATTGCTTGTTTGACTTTTCTGTGTATCTACCGAGCAAACCAAGGTGAGTTCACACCCTCTACAAAGCATGGGATTCCCAGGGGTCGGGAATTGGGGTTAAGGAACATGGGTTCCTCGTCCTCCTTGGGTAGGACAGCAAAGGTGCAGGAATATAATTCCTCGTCCTCACGGACAGATAACTCGTACTAGACCAAAACTCTATCACGAAGTCCCTCATTTTTATATCGACTTAATCGCCGGGCCAATGGCGAGCGGGTCATTAGTTAGATAGCGCTATTTAGGTCTGACAAACCTCACACCGTGCCGCAGAGGACGGGCGTGAACTAATGGATCTGGGGCACGTCAATGATGATAGACATTGACAGTTTCAGGGCACATAAACATGACTACAGTCAGCAGTCGATATGGTAACGAGTCTAGTGTATACGTGGGGTAGCCCCCACGGCCGAAATGCCAGATAACTACACGGGGTAGCCCCCACGGCTGGATTGCCAGAGTAACCGGGAATAAACAAGTCACACTTTTTAACTATGGGGTAACCCCCACGGCAGGATGCCAGCTAAAGGAAACTGTTTTCGAAACAACTTAAAACGAACACCCAACCGTGAACTCACTCAACTTGTTTGTCAGACACTCTCTATCATCCAAACCACTGATCCACCCAAAACATCACCTGCCCCTTCTTCATTAAAAAGGAGAAGGAATCTCATATCAGATGATGATTCACCACCACCATCACCATCATCAAAAACTACCTCACCACCATCATCCCCTGCTCAAAAGCAGAAGACATCTGCTGATATATCAGCAGGTGTAATGACAACAGCAGTTGAAACACCAGTTGCTTCAACAGTTGTTAGCCAATCATCCATCACTGCTCTCACCTTCTCTACATCACAACCAAAGCTCTTCAACAGAAAAAGAAAGCCAATCTCTGCCGATGAGGGTATACATGATCCTAATGCTGCACAACATCCACTAGAACTTGAAGCTATAAAAATGAGATGAGGCAATTCTATACAGAAGAAGATCATTCAAAAAGAAGATTCTCCTCACTCATAGGCTACATGCCACCAGATGATATGGATGATTACCTCAAAATCAAGGCAAGGCAAGCTAGACTAAGAGCTAAAGTTGAGAGTGAACGTGAACGTTTAAGCGAAGATGGCATTGCTAAAAGACTGGAGTTCTACTCCACAAAAGTAAAGCAGATAGAAGAGTTTGCACAAGACCTAAACAAAGAAAAGGCTGATCAAAAGAAAAAGTTAAGAAAACAATATCTAGCCTACATCATGAAAGAGAAATTCTATCCTGCTGAAGAACAACAGTTCGAAGAATGGCCAATAGTCGCTCTAAAGCATGATGCAGAAAGGATTGAGAAAATCAAGAATGATCCTACAAAGAAGAAGAATGCTCCAAACTGGAGCAAATACCAAAAGCTCATTGCTGACCTAACTGCTGAGTATAAGAGAAAGAAAAAGGAGCTGGTGGATGCAAAAATGGACACTGCTGAAGCCATATCAAAATGGTCAAAACAGCAGACTGATGAAGCCTATGAAAGGCTAAAGAAAAGAAAGATAACTGTTTCAAGCACCTCAAAGAAGCATGAACAAAGAATGAAGCTTGAACAGCAGATAGAAAACCTCAAAACACTGTTCCGGTCTACTTTTGTGACAAACCAAGAAGTAAAAGAACAGTTGACCAGTGAAGAGGTTAAGGAAAAGGAAGCTGAGTACTTCACAGAAGCCATCAAGAAATGGGTCTAAAAGAAGAGAGCTCAGAAAAGCTTCAAGACCTTTTTAAGAAGGTGTTAACCAAGCCTGCATCACCACATAGTTCAGCAGATATCCCGGACAGTGAGCTTGATCAAAAACAAAGACAAGAGCTGATTGACAAAGAGGTTGCAGAAGACATAGCTGCAGCAAATGAAGTCATAGAAGAAGCTTTCAAAAGAATGTCTGAAGTTCAGGATACTGCTTTACAATTTTTCTCAAGGCCAATATCCCAAAGCTCATCTTCAAATAAATCTCTCCCAAGAAATCCATTGGGTTCGAAAGTACTAAAGTGGATGTCTGACCAAAAGACCCATGTATTGACTATTGTCAGATCCAATGGAGATGTGAAGTACATATCAAGGAAAGAAGCACTAGGCCTTAGTGTTCAAGATTTGCAGGATCTCCTTGAACTTACACTGTGCCGGGATAAAGATGATACAAGTTCCAAAGCATTTGAAGAAGAATTCAAAAGAAAAGCAAGGGAACTTGTGATGAGCAATAAAGATCCAGAATAATGACAGGTTTTGGCATTATCTGTTCCAGGGGGGATTGTTGGGATTGAACCTTACCAGAGGAACAGATAATGTAAAGCCAAAACCTGATCACATCAGTGGATTCACAATAAGCAGACGTTTACTCTAAGCTCTCCCCTTGACAGTGGTTATCTATCTGCTGATACACTCCAAGTACAGCTCTGAAGAACAACTGATGAACCAAACACTGATGAAACAGCTAAAGACTGCTATAAGGCAAACACTGAGCTCTATCTACTGCTGACTCTTAATTACTGCTGAAGACCCAAGCACTGCTCATTCAAAGACTGATCACCTTTTGAAGTAAGCACTGATGGTTCAAACAGTCAGTGTTTAGGCTACAACAGTGGAACGTGAACAGTGTTAGACTTGTTTTGTATTTTATTATTAATCAGTTGTTAGACATCAGTAGTTTGTATAGGCCAGTGTTTATAGTTTGTTAGGCTGTTAGATGTCACTATCATGGTGACGTCAGCTAAGGTACATCAGTAGTTTGGTTTGCCTATAAATATGACAGTACTCTGTACTGTTATATTTGATTTTGTTTTGAGTGAGTTCTTCTCCTCAATTCAATCCTTTCATCTTGTGCAACCAACTCTGAAGTATCAGGCTGAGGGGGAGTTTAGTCTGTAAGCTTGCATTGTAATCTTTTGCTTTTGATGTAATCTTTCGACTCTATGAAAAGCAATTGTTTATCAAACTATATTCTCCTTTGATTGTGTTTACAAAGTTTGTTATTCATTTCCGCTGCACTTAAAACTGTTCATATCTATTTGATTTGTTCAAAACATACAAACAAACACAATCATGAGAGCCTCCGATCCTAACAATTCAAATTTCAAATTCTAGTGGACCCTCGTCAAAGTGTCAAAATTAACTTTTGACCCGACGAGTACCAACCACACTTAGGATACGAAATCGTCGAGTTAGGGGTGAAACCCGCACCTTGTCGACTAGTTCCATTCTTTGATTTTCATTAATCCCGCCAAGTCTCGAAATTTCAATTGAATTGGGGACATGTAGTAACTGGAATGGTAAATACCGTTAACCGACTTGTCAGCGAGAGTATTTCACCTATTAGGCCAAAGCATGCTCCTCAAATTCGAAAGATTTTTCGACCACTTTGGTTAGTCAACGTTCCGTTTTGGAACCATCTCAAATTTAATCAAACATACGTTATATTATTTACCTTATTAGATGCAATCTTTCAAATTCTAATTTGCTTTCGATTTTTTCTTCTCACACACGCATCATACTAAATCTTTTTCATACACTTATACATATGCATGATTTCATATAATTTAAATTCATATTTCTTGTAATGAAAGGTGGAGACGTATCATCGAGATAGGAGTGATTTCCTTACCTTGACGATTAACTCCACTTCCCTTGTTCCTTAAAACGACCTCACCAACAAGTTCGGGCTGATTCCCTTACCTAGGTGATCGTTACCAAAACGCCTCTTCAAAATATCTTATTATGCATACTCGATCATGTTTTATACCTAAATTATTGATCATTATTCAAAATACATACGTGTACGATGTCAAAATATATTGCTTTATCAAGCGTATTTTCTATCCTACAACCTATTTTCACCTAACTCATATACACGAGATTCTAAACTTATCTTAAACGTGTTACTACACAAATTTCCAAACCTTACGAAATGCTACCTATCAACTTAATCGGTCCAAGGAATCTTTTGCCCACGAACTCTATATTCGACTTAATCACTAAAACGCACTCATGATATATATCATCAAACTAAAGACTTTCATTCTCAATCGGAGGATCAAACCAACCTTTCTTTTACACCTATAAGATCTTATGGAAGTTGTATGATCGTTTTACCAATTACCCTTCTCAACACCAACAAATCATTTGTTAGAACTTTTAACAATCACTAAGACCTTTGCTAAAAAAAAAAAAATTCTAAGGATCAACGTTTTCACAAGAACCTCCTAAATTCAAAATTTCTTGTTTTGATGAAACGAACTTACTTTTCTTTTCGAAAACCTTTTCCTACACCGATTTTCAAAACACATGGGCAAGAAGACTTCATGGGGACCGACCATCTTCGGATTACGTAAACTTTTTTTAAAACAAAGGTAGCATTTCCATTCGTTACAAAATACGTTATGCGTAACCAATAATTACTTTATGTTCCTTTACATATACAAACTATATTCTACCCTTCAAATCATGCTCAATCTAAATTTGATTTGATAAACTCAACGTCTCGATTAAACAACTATACATGCATATCATCATACACGTTTTGGTCATTTCATCGTGACAATTCCATTTATATCATTCGTATTTACATGCGCAACCTTTTGAGCACTTTTACATGCTTAATTTGTTATGTTTTCAATTAATATGATATACGCAATCATTAGTATTCGTACTCACACTCATATTTATAACAATACATTTTTTTTCCTATACTTATAATCGTATTCATACTTATACTCATACGTTTCATGTTTTACTTATACTCATACGCTTCATGTTTTACCTATACTCTTATGATTCATGCTTTTACTTATACCCATACGTTGCGTGCTTATACGTATACACGTACTACTTGTACGTGTTATGTTGATACACATACTTGCGTGCTTATTCATACTTAAATTTATACTCATACTCATACTTTCATTCATACACATGATTCATACATTCGTACCCATACTCGAGCGTAATCCGAGTGATTCGCTTACGGGGGTCCTATACATACTTAAGCATGGACGTGCCTACATACTTTATTCTTATGCGCACACATTCTTATTTTTTTTAGTAGACCTACCCAAATTCTTACACAACTAGTACAAGCTATGCAGATCATGCGACGATCAATATAATCACAGGTGCACACGGGATTATAGTGATACGCGTATGAGAACCATAGAGTGTACTACTGTGTATGATGAGACACGGAACCTAACATGACACGAATAACGAAACGGACGTAACATGGTCGAAACATGGTGGATACGCCGGTGGTACTTCCTATATATAAGTGTTTCACCACGTTACCAAACTTTCTTAAAACGTGTCACGAGAAATTCAGTGTCTTACAGGCCTATTTTGGACCTTATACAAACTTTATACAACTCTCAAACGCATTATATCCGATTATCCAATGACGAGACTTCATCCTGAACACACTACGTTCATCCACCCAACACTTATGCCATTCTTATACTTGAACTCTTTAAGAGTCATTCGTTCACTCTATACTCGAATGATTCTCCTTATCCTTTTAATTCATACAAACCTCGTTCGCAATCAGGCTTGTTCAAACATTCGAGTCCTAACTTACCTCGTTACCTATAAAATAGTCTTCCGATTCTGGATTCTTGTGTAACTATACTTAGTATACCTTTAATGCTTTATTTAAAGTACCGAACCTTCTCGCTTCACTCAATAAACAATCTTCTACAAATGTGATTTCGTTACCACGTCCCATCAAAATACAAACCGTTTGTCAACATCTTCTTTCTTAATACGACACCTTTTTAAATACGTCGCCAATTTAAGTTACTCAAAGTTGTTTAGACTCACTTCACCAGTATACGCACCTACATGTTTTCAACTATGTCAGATACCTCAAATTATTTTAGGCAATGAACTCACTCACAAATTTACCTTGTCGCCCTCCAAAGTTTTGTGCCTTTCAAAATGTTTCAAAAATTTTCAAGTCTCAAATTTTTACTAAAACTCTTCAAGTCTACCTCTTGAATAAATTTCGGGATGAAATTTCCTAAAGGAGGGGAGACTGTAACGCCCGGCTCTTTTGTACTTTCCATTTATAGAAAGTATTGCTCGTATTCCTATTTTTGGAAACTTTGTATTCTTGTAATTGTTCCTTCTTTGTAATCATTGTAAAACCGATACTTGAATCATTAATGAAACTCGTATTTTGTTGCAAATATATTATACACACTCTATATATGCTCGTACGCTCGTTTTTGAGAAACAATTGTTGATTATTCATTATTCTTGGAAACTATGTGCTAAACTTGTAATTAAACTAAACTTATGCCCAAAACGTGTTTTGAACGAGAACGACACTTGACTTTGATGCTCATACGATTAATTATACTTGGTTTATACTCCTCGTACTTGGGTCTATCTTAAAATATGCTTTTGTGGCAAGAATGGTCCTTAAAAGCCCTAAAATCATCAAATACACAACTCTAGGGGCCAAATTGTAACTTTTTGATACTTATGTCCGGATTAGAAGGCCCGGGTGGCCCGCTTCAACTTACCTGATATCTTAGGCGGGCCGCATGGGGATGCCCAGATCAGAAAAACACAGCAGCTGATTATGTACGCGAATTTGGCACGAAATCCCATCTTCTAACCCTCCCCAATCACCATTTAGCCACCTCTAAACACCTCCAATCACCTCTAAACTCTTCTACTATAAATACAACCCTTCTCCAAGCATTTCTACACTTTCACAACCCTCAAATCTCTCTCAAACACTCTCAAGTTCTTGCTTATTTCAGAAATTCGGACAGATTCATACACCTTTACAAAAGTGAGCATAACTTGCTCATTTCTCAACGAAATCACTTGATTCTTCTTCCTACTTGCTTGGATAATCATGGGGTTTGATTCCTTGGTTTCTCCTTGGAGAAATCAGACCTGGAATTGCCCCAAATATGTCCACAAACTTTCTGTTTTGTTACATGTTCTTTCAAAACCTGTTTAAACCTATCAAACTTGTGTCTAACACATCTCACACCTATGTCCTAATGCTTACAACCTCTCTTATGGTTGGTTAAGCTTAAAAACAAGGTTGAGACACTATAAATCAGAGGTTAAAACCTCAAATACTTTATGTTTTGTTTAGGGTAATTCACCCACAAGTCATGTTCAAGCTTAGTTCTTGGTGAAGAGTGATTATGGAACAACTTGGGTTCTTCCAACATGAAATCCTCACATGATTTGATGATTTCTCTTAGATTAGATTGTTTACATACTTCTACTAATAATTGTTCTTGACCCTCCTTGGTTGTTTTTACATCAAGTGAAGTGGTGAACATTCAAGGGGTTCCTAAACGGTAGCTTGTTCTTCCTACCCCATACATGACTTCCATGATAACTCGAGGTGCCTAAATGAAGATCCTAATCTTCTACCTCCTACTTGAATTATTGGACTAAATGATATGTAATACTTAACCTAGATATATATATACACTCATTTGAACCTTTAATGTGAACTTGTGTTTATATGTTAAAGTAGTAGAACATCATCTAAGACCTAAACCTTGTTGTGATTCTTATGGGTGTTCAACTCATGAAAACATTATCATAACCCTTGTGGTTACCAAGTGTCATACAAGTGTTAGGTGTTGAAGATGATTATTTTCACATGTTATACTCATATCTTATTTTTATGTTGTTTTAAACACCGAATCTCGACTCTAAGCATACTTGAACTTTAACCCTTACACATTCAATCTTTTAACCTCCTCAACTCGTCAATAATTGGATAATTGGAAAGCATATGCAAACTTTGTGAGTATACTCGTATTTTCCCCTTTTACTTTTACCACTTTTGGGGTGTAACATGTTTGCTTATCAACTACCTACACATGAACATTTTGCTTAAACACATGAACATTCCTATAACATGCTTGTATACGTGATGGCTTAATACTTTAAATTTGGGTGATTCTTATGTATTGAACTTATCATTAACTTCGTACGAGCCAAACCGTGACATATGTAGCGCTATAGGATTAACGACCCGCCCGTAAACTTGAGGTTATGTCATGAGCCTGTTGTGTTTCCTTGGTTTGATATGTTAGACACATGCCATATTTATTGTTTATCTTGAATCACATGCTTGCTATGAGGAATTGTTTAAAACTTATCTTTTGTTATGTACGTACCAAACTTGTATACTCGCCTTTGCTTTTGCATTGAACTTTATTTTAAACATGTTACAGGTTGGGATGATGATGCTATGAAATGAAGTAGCGTTGATGTCTAGATACACATATAGACGTTTAGATTAAATACGTTGTATAAATGTCATATTTGTCGTTGTATTGTTCTTTTTGGTATTTAACATGTTGTATTTCAAATTTCATGTATTGTAGCATTTATTTATGAAAGAAGTCAATTTATCTTTAATTTTATTGTCACAATTTAGCGTTATGTGTGATGAGCAATCTTTCCTCGTCTCACTCCGATGTTTCCGCCATCGGTTGGGGTGTGACACGACGTCCCACCATGACTAGTATAGTAGTGTTGCGCCCAACGGGGTCTAGTTTGCCATCGCATATTCGAGCATCGAGGACTTAGTTGGTAGTATCAGCTTTGTGAGTACATATGTCATGTGTTACGTTTACGCATATGGAAATTCGCTACACTTTTTATCTATTACGCTATACATATCAAACCTGTATACTCGCCAATACTTTTGTATTGACAAATATTTTAACGTATGTTGCAGGTTAGATCGTAGGCTATATCGAATCAAGCTAGGAAGTCTAGAAACTCAACTAAAAATCTAGGTTGTCGGATTTGTATTGTTCGAGAGGACAAGAAATCTGTGATAACTTATATGATTGTATTATTTGTTAGTAAGGGATAACGAATGTATTAAATATTATCGCAATATAGTTGTTATGGATTCTCTTGGGCAATATGCTTCGCCTAGTGCCGCGCCCCGATGATTCCGCCATCGGTTGGGGTGTGACAGTTGTCTACCTGCCTTAGCAATGATAGTACTATAGTTTGGACTCCGCACCCGTTCACACGGGGGTTGTTAAGGACAATTACTTGCATGGATTACGGTGGTAATCATGTATTGCGAACTGCCTCGGGCAGTCAACCCGCAGTCATTGGTATCGATGGATCTATGTCGATAACTAACGTGCTTCATTTCACTATGTGTACGTGCTGGTTATGCGTAAACAAATTCGAACTCTATATGCTATTATCAAACTTGTATGCTCACCTTTACATTTTATGTATTGACTTTATTTTAACGTATGTGACAGGTGCTTAGGATGCACATCTGGTAGGAAATCGAAGCTAGAATAAAGCTTTAGAGCCCAACAAATAGTTGTCTGTAGTAAATGAATCAAGGGTCTCTAGAAGCAGATAAACAATTGCTTTATTTTGAATCTGAGTTGTCGGAACAGAATTATTTGCCTAGATTTTGTCTGTAATAATTTGTTTACTGCTTAAGAAATGGTATGGGACATGTTATTTTAAATTGAATAGTAATGATAATTGTTATGGAAACTTCTGGACAATCTGTTTCGCTCAGTGCCATGCCCCGATGATTCCGCCATCGGTTGGGGTGTGACAGATTGGTATCAGATCCATAACTATAGGGAATTAGGCAAGACACGACCTAGTCCGGGTCGATGTCTTAGATACCTAGTCTATAGTTAGGAACCAACAGACCAACTTGAGTACATCCAGTAGGGATTGTGTACGAGCTTATTTCTCACTATTCTCGCTTATGCTACACTATCACTGCACTTGAATTTTCAGCTATGAATGAGCAATTAAGCCGAGATTAGGAGTGAAAACCGCAAACTCTCGACTAAAGTTGCTTAAACAACCCGCATTTTATCTACAAACGAGGAGAATTATGCCAAATCAGGAGTGAAATCTGTATTTTGATGAATAATCTCCTCTATTAATAAAAATCAGGAGTCAACCCGCAGTCATTGGTATCGATGGATCTATGTCGATAACTAACGTGCTTCATTTCACTATGTGTACGTGCTGGTTATGCGTAAACGAATTCGAATTCTATATGCTATTATCAAACTTGTATGCTCACCTTTACATTTTATGTATTGACTTTATTTTAACGTATGTGACAGGTTCTTAGGATGTACATCTGGTAGGAAATCGAAGCTAGAATAAACCTTTAGAGCCCAACAAATAGTTGTCTGTAGTAAATGAATCAAGGGTCTCTAGAAGCAGATAAACAATTGCTCTATTTTGAATCTGAGTTGTCGGAACAGAATTATTTGCCTAGATTTTGTCTGTAATAATTTGTTTACTGCTTAAGAAATGGTATGGGACATGTTATTTTAAATTGAATAGTAGTGATAATTGTTATGGAAACTTCTGGACAATCTGTTTCGCTCAGTGCCATGCCCCGATGATTTCGCCATCAGTTGGGGTGTGACAGATTGGTATCAGAGCCATAACTATAGGGAATTAGGCAAGACACGACCTAGTCCGGGTCGATGTCTTAGATACCTAGTCTATAGTTAGGAACCAACAGACCAACTTGAGTACATCCAGTAGGGATTGTGTACGAGCTTATTTCTCACTATTCTCGCTTATGCTACACTATCACTGCACTTGAATTTTCAGCTATGAATGAGCAATTAAGCCAAGATTAGATGTGAAAACCGCAAACTCTCGACTAAAGTTGCTTAAACAACCCGTATTTTATCTACAAACGAAGAGAATTATGCCAAATCAGGAGTGAAATCTGTATTTTGATGAATAATCTCCTCTATTTTAATAAAAACAGGACGAAGTTGTTAAGCTAGGGGTGAAACCCTAACCTTGACGACTTGTTCCGCTTTTATAAAAACTCTCACCAAAGTCTCGACGGACTCCAACGACCTGAAGTCACGATATGACTAACGGGATGCGTGCCAAATGACCAAGAATCGAGGCAAAGGCGCTGCCCTGAAGGTCAAATGTGCACGACAAGTCTTTGTGAATAGTCGAACCACTTTGGGTAGTCGAAGTCTACTAGCCGCAGACGATCTATTTCTCGATTTTTATGTGTTTCGATTCCGAGCCTACAACTGCTAACTCTGCTAATTCGTTAATTTTATGTGTTTTGTGTGTTTTATGTTTATTTGTTAACATTTTGAGATATCACCAGTTTCAATCTAACGTCTTTTTGCTTCCGCTACTCACACAACACACTACACATCATTAACAAACCGCTAAATTGTGGACGACTTTATGCTACGCTTATACTACACGACTCAATATATCAAACACGAACGCTATGGTCGGACGATCGCGAACTGTAAATGATAGGTTTCTGTATTCTGACGGCATCTTGTAAATTCATGCCTACGTATTCTGTGGATTATGTGCTTATGTTTTTATGTGATTCTGTGTTCTACGTGGTTATGTGTCTATGTGTTATGTGATTTTGCGTGTTACTGAGCTTTAGTAAGTAGTAGACGTGTGGGGTGAGATTCGAATGCAATGTGTTGAGTCCTGTGACGATGTCTGATGCAGACAATGTTATCTGGATCCCGTCATCCCCTACTTTCTCGTCAAGAAAAGAGAGACAAACGCCTTGCTTCCATCATCGCTAATGTTGGACCGTTGTACGACCGTTAACCGTCAGTTAAGGCAGTTCATCTTTGATTACGAAGGCGGAATCAACGTAAACTGAGTCATAACAGCTTTAATCTTTTTAATCTTTCTTTTCTGATTAATTTGAGTGCTTGTACAAGGTTTTCTGATACAGATCCGTCAGCACTTCGTCACACGTACAATGACAACTGATTTACGCTTCAAATGACTAACCACCTATATATAAGGCACAAGATTTCGCTTGAGGATGTCTGAAGCGAAATCATATGTTGTTGATTTCGCTTCAAGCATATCCAAACCCTTTCAAGCGAAATCCCATGTATACAACATAAAAACCCTAACTTAAACCCTAATATGTAATCATTCAAACAATCCTAGACACAAGACTTGATAATGATGCAATCAACAGACATTTTGTGCACCAACAGACTCCCCCTTGGATGTTGATGAAGTCTTTGGCTTCAAGTCTTTGTCTTTCACAATCTTCAAACATTGTAAAAACTCTCATCAATCTTTATCTTCAATCTTTAAACTTTAAACTTCAATCTTCCCTTTGATTGTTGATCCAGACTCCCCCTTTCACAGACTCCCCCTCTCAATATGCTAGAATCTGAGATATCTGGTTCAATCTTTAACATTTAACTTCCGTGGAAATAATGAAGTCCAATCCTGTTACTCAACCAACAAACATAACCATTCTACCTTTTCAACAATAAAACACAAACTCAATCAGCTTTAACAATCCACTCAAGTATTCAGGTCCAAGTTAATGACCCTGATTACTCAATTAATCTACCAAGTCCAAATTAATGACCTTGGTTGATCTTTTGACGAACCAATACTGATTTTAAAACAACATTTTCAAACATTTTCTGAAAATAACAAGTATCAAGTTAATGAACTTGTTTTTGACTTTTCAAACAATTTAAACTTCAACAAAGTAAGCTCTCCTCATTCTTCAGTCCAGAATCTCCTGCATCTGCTTCAAACATCTGAAAATCCAACAATCAACTCTCCACTTTGGTTTGTCTAAAGTAAAGCAGAAATAAAATCTTTTTGGATTTTATAAAGTGTTCTAAACTAAGAAATGAAATACAGAAAACTTAAATTGCAGAAATTAAACAAAGTAAACTATCTACAAACATATTTTTGGTGAGTGTGTCAGGGAATCATATCAGCTTTTCAGACAAATCACAAGTACCGTTAAGCTACATTTCATACTCAGATTTAAACAATTCACCTCGATTGTCGATATACTGATCCATCTTAAATTCTCACACAAATTTCAATCTATTCAGGATACGATTTAGATGAATTAGGAACTTAGCTCATTCATGTGTCCCACCTCTTGAATATACTCCCGTATCCAGAATCTCAATAATCAGTCTTACAGGTGAGAATACTACAATGATATCTGTATATAATTTAGGTATGCGAGGGCCGAGGGATCTCAGATCGATACTTCCGTATACGCAGAGAGATATCAGCTTCGACTTATCGGTGTGTCCCCTTTAGAGGATCTTTTTGCTTACAACAGCAGCATATATCAATTTTATTGTTTCAGCATGCTGAGGGTTTAATGCTGTGTTTCAAGCATTGCAGCAAGTATTAGCCAGGGACTAGGTCAGAACTACCGTTCAGCAGAAGTCCCGGAATAATACCCCAGACATCATAGAGTATAAAGACCTAGTATATCATATTACGAGACCTTTCAAACGAAATTTCAGGGGTTACCTATATATCCAAGTAGTGTTCCCCACGAATTCACAAGTTTGAATTTAGGTTTATATCCCGAATAAATCTACTAAATGTGCGAAAACCTATCGACACATCATCAGTAAGATTGTTTAACTCATTTATACTTTTCAAATCTTTAGCATACCGTGACCGTCAAGCCGATGTACTATCATTTTCCCTATATACACAAGCTCTTTTTCAGATTATCATGTTTTTGTATTTTTGCATTTTTTACTGTTTTTGTATTTTCTGAAAAATAACTATGTACAAACATCTACTCCCCCTAAATACCAAAACAAGTAAAAATTCGACAAACCATTGCAGATTGTTTCTCGTCTTCATCCGCAACAGTACTCTCATCAACGCCAAATATGCCATCCGACACCGACAGAAGCTTCATACCATTCAGTTTTAACAAATATTTAAACCGATTTTTATCAAAAGCTTTGGTATGTAAATCAGCTTTCTGTTCGTCTGTGTGGATTTTCTCAATTCGTATCAACTTTTTCTCAAAACAATCACGAATAAAGTGATGACGAATTTCTATGTGTTTAGTTTTAGCGTGATGTACTGAATTTTTAGTTATATTTATTGCGGCCTCATTATCAACAAAAAGAGGTGTGTTAAGAAACTGCAAACCGTAGTCGCGCATCTGTTGCTGTATCCACAAGATCTGAGAGCAGCAACTGCTAGCAGAAACATACTCCGCTTCACATGTAGATAACGCCACAGACGTTTGTTTCTTACACTGCCAGGTAACCAATCTAGGACCAAAGAACTGGCATCCTGCAGTTGTTGATTTTGAATTGACTTTGCAGCATCCGAAATCCGAATCGGAATACCCTTCGAGCGTAAAATCACCTTTCCTAGGATACCACAACCCCAATGAAGGAGTTCCTTTCAGGTAGCGCAATATCCTCTTCACAATGATCATATCCGATGCTCTCGGGTTAGACTGAAATCTTGCTGCGAGGCACGTTGGGTACATAATATCAGGACGTGAAGCAGTTAGGTACATTAAAGAACCTATCATGGATCGATAAAAAGTTTCATCAGCCCTGTCTCCGGTGAGATCTGGGTGAATCCCATGATTTGTTGCAAGTGGGGTAGCAGCTGGAGTAGAACTTGACATCCCAAATTTCTCTAGAATATCATGAACGTACTTTGACTGATGAATGAAAATTCCCTCAGGAAGTTGTTCAACTTGTAAACCCAGAAAGAATTTCATTTCCCCCATTGATGACATTTCAAACTTCTGCTTCATCACTGATTCAAAATCTTTGCATAGATTTTCATTCGTCGACCCAAAAATTATATTGTCCACATAAATCTGAACTATCAGCAAATGACCATCGACCTCTTTAGTGAAGAGAGTGGCATCCACTTTTCCACGAATGAACTTGTTAGCGAGTAGGTGTTGAGACAAAGTCTCGTACCAGGCTCTCGGCGCCTGATGTAGACCATACAACGCTTTGTCCAATAAGTAGACCTTGTTTTTGTGGATTGGGTCAGTAAAGCCCGGCGGCTGACCGACATAAACCTCCTCTTTAACCTTCCCGTAAAGAAACGCCGATTTAACATCCAACTGATATACTTTGAAATTCTTCCAAGACGCAAATGCAAGAAAAATTCCGATTGCCTCTAGTCGTGCTACAGGAGCATAGACTTCGGTAAAATCAATTCCCTCCTGTTGACTAAAGCCCTGAACAACGAGTCGAGCTTTATTCCTTACAACAACTCCTCTATCGTCCCTCTTACACTTAAACACCCACTTGGTGTTAATTTTCCTTTGACCATCCGGCAAATCAACTAACTTCCACACTCCCAATTTCTCGAATTGACTAAGTTCCTCCTGTATTGCATTGACCCAAGAGTCTTCAGTAAGCGCCTCTTTGTAAGTTCTTGGCTCAACCTGCGAGATAAAACAACTCAAAGAAAATTCAGTTTGCAAAGGAGCAACTTTTGTATAAAAACATGTAAGCCCTTTATCAATCTGATTTCGAGTGCGAACTCCAGCTTGTAATTCTCCTATAATCAACTCCTCTGGATGATATGAAAAAGTTCGCGGCATCACTTCACTTTGAACATCTACATTTCCCTCCAGATTAGTAACATTCTGCTCTGCATCTTGTTCACCAACTTGGTTTGTTTGACTTGAAATCTGAATTTGCACCCCCTCAGAATCTGAATCACCATGATCAAAGACTGGCATGTTTTCAGCTTCTAGATTATCATTCTGAACCGACTGATTATCCTGAGCAACTTCATTCTGTTGGACATCATCATGTTCACCAGCATTACTTGGACCTGCTTCATCATCATTCGAAGTTTCCCATGGTCTCCTCGAATACTCAGCTGGGAATCTTAACTGTGACTCATATTCACGCAAAATATCCAACTCATCAAAGAAATCTTCATCATCCTCTGATTCTTCTCTCATGTCAAACGAATCCCACAGTTTGTCATAATGATAACGCCATGAATCACCAGGATTCTGCGGCGGCATAGTATAACCTTGACATTCAACATTTGCAGCTTCAATAATCCGCTTCTCACTTGGAACGAAGACACGTCGCAATGGATTTGAATAACCAACAAATATTCCCTCAATGCACTTCGGACCAAACTTTCCAAAAGGCTCTATAACCGTACAGGGTGACCCAAACGGTTCTAGATACTTCAAATTCGGTTTGCGGTTATTGATTAGCTCAAAGCATGTTTTGTTGAACTTCTTAACAGTTAGAACCCTGTTGAGCATATAGCATGCGGCAGAAACAGCTTCAGCCCAAAAATTAATCGGTAACTTTGAATCTGCTAGCATCGTTCTAGCCGTCTCGATTAGCGTCCGGTTTTTGCGTTCTGCGACTCCATTCTGCTGCGGAGTGTATGGAGCACTAAACTCATGCAAAATACCTCTTTCATCACAAAATTCTTCCATCTTGCTGTTCTTGAATTCAGTACCATTATCACTTCGAATTCTCTTGATACACCTTTGGTACAAATTCTCTATCTTCCTGAACAACGCCATCAAACTGTCAAATGTTTCATCTTTTGTCTTCAAGAAAGAAACCCATGAAAATCTGGTATAATCATCAGTAACGACCAAACAATAGAAATCTCCTGTAATACTTTTGACATTCACAGGACCAAACAAATCCATGTGAAGTCTTTCCAGCGGTCTCGAAACTGAATTGACTTGCTTTGTAGGGTGTGACTTTTTCTTCTGCTTGCCTTTGATGCAGCTAATGCACTCCCCTTCCAGATGAAAACCTTTGATATTAACTCCCAATACCAAATCATTGTGCACCAAATGATTCATTTTTCTAAGATGTATATGCCCCATTTTTCGGTGCCACAATCTTGATTCTTTCTCAGTTGCTCTGGACACAAAACAATGTGCTTGACCAGTAGTTGTAGTTGCTACAGACATGTCTAACACATATAAATCATTCACTCTAGGTGCCCTCATAATAATCCATTCTTCAGGAACAACAAAACCAGGTTTCAAAATCAAACACTCTTTATCAGTGAAGTGAGTAGTATACTGATTGTCACAAATCTGCGAGATACTAAGCAAATTGTTCTCCAGCTCAGTGATGTAGTTAACTCTCTCAAACGTCACGATCCCATTGGACAACGTTCCTTCACCAACAATTCTACCACCTTCATGACCAGCAAATCCCACATAACCACCATTAATGTTTCTCACATCATACAATAATGCAGTTTTTCCTGTCATATGTCGAGATGCACCACTATCCATAATCCATCTGGATATCAATTGTGGAAGATCCTGCACAAAACAAACTACGATTTAAACAACTTCAAATAAGATGCCGATTCATGCTTCGCAAACCAGGAAGCTCCGGCAATTCAAACTGCTTATTCGAACATGGTGTCCACCCAGGCCTCATCAGCCTTAGATGGAACCTTGACTCTCGCAATTTGAATTTTGAAATTTTCAGACTTTAAAGGTGGAAAATTTGCATCATAATCAACCAAAATTGATTCATCAGCCTTTTTCACTTCAGAAGTTGAAATTTTCATTTCAGTTTTTGGTTTCCAAATTTGTTCAGTTAATGCAACCCGTTTATAAAACTTGTCATTTTGAGTTACCAATTTCTTTACAGGTTCATTTTTTGCTTTTACATTGTTGATTTTAACGTTTTGCTTCTCAACCACTTTCTTCTCAACATACATTGGTGCTTTACCCTTCACATCAACCTTCTTTTGTTGAACCTTCACAGCTTCAGTCTTAGGCTTCACATATGTACACTTTCGTGCAATATGACCAACTTGTTCACATCTAAAACAAGTACGAGTATCAACTACTCGACTCGTGCCTTCAGACTGATACTGTGAAGCTCTTTTCTCAAAGAACTCTTCATTCGATTTTGAAAAGATTTCATTTTTCTCATCAGAAAGTAACCGTGAACCATTCACAAACACCTTCTTTTCAGTAAACCTCTTGTTTTGAAAACTGTTCTTCCGATAACTATTACCACCCTGATAATCACCTGACCAATTGTTTCGATTGTTATTATAAAACCTTGGTGGAACAATAGGCTTTATGTAATAAGCTTTATCTTTCTCAAAATTCATTTGCCTTTTTGTTTGACACAAAATGTTCAATTCTGATAACTCAACTTCAACTAACTTGAAAAACATTTGTCAACTTTTTCACGTTAACATTCTCAATGGGAAACTCAGAATCCGAATACAACTTATCAGATCCAGCCATCTTGTACATCACAAGATCCGGTTCATCACTTAAGTTGTTTTTGGACTTTTGTTTCTGAATGTATTTATCAAAAAAACACCCATCCTCCTCAGAAGTGTCACAATCCGGTTTAAGCACTTTGTCTACCACACTTTTCACCACATCACTTTGGACACCCTCTTCATTGGAAGATGTAAACGTGACATCAATGTTTTCAGGAAGTTTAACTTCACTTTCTTCCTCAATTTCCACCAAACTAGACTGCTTTTTCGTGTAGTTGTCTAAAATTGGCGGTGGAACTTTGTGAAAACCTATACCCGTTCCATCAGAAAACACATCCTCGCCATCTTTGTTTTTCCCTATAGGTTTAGGAACAATATGCTGCAAAACAAAGCTTGCCGATTTATAGCTGTTAAGCTTCAACTGGATTCGTTCATTCTCAATTTCAGCTTCTTGAACTTTAAGTTTCAGTTTAGCAATTTGATCCAGTTGTTCATTAATCGATTCTTCTTTTAATCTCAAAACAGCTCTTAGATGTTCATTTTCTTTAAATGTTTTGCCATTACGATCATCACTATCTTTGACAATGTTTTTCAATTTCTCAAACTTTTCAGAAATCTGACGGTTTTCAAGAATTAACTTTTCATTTTCAGATTTTATTTTCTCACGTTCAGTTTTATCATTTTCAATTTGAGTCGTTAATTCTTTGTTCCGTTCAGTTGAAGCTCTTACACTTTTGTCACGATCGAGAATCTGATTTTCAACATTTCTAACCTTTGTTGTCAGATTCTGGATTTTCTCATTGTTAAGATACGTGACAGTGCTACAAAAATTGCATTGTTTGGTGCAATTTTTGCAGTCAGCATTTCCATCAATCTTGTTACCTGACGCATTCGTTGACACACTTTGACTGACTGATCCCTTTGACTCAGTGACAGAATTAGGATCTACCTCAAGTGCTTTTGCAGCTAGCACTTTGTCAGCCATCACTCCCAGATTCTCAGCTGTCAACTCTTGCGTAGTATCAATTATGCCTGTATCAACTTGCTTTTCTTTCTTCTCTTTCTCCTCTTTCTCCTTTCTCTCTTTCTCTTTCGCTTCTTCAATCATTTTCGAAGTTGGAGTTCCCCACCACTTATGTTGCCAATATTCATCTTCTTCTTTGTACTCCTTGATAATGGCTTCAATATCTAGCGTTTTGTCATCAATTGCAATGTTGCCATACCTATCAAGATAGCACTCTCTATCTGGATCCCATCTGTTTGCTCTTCTAGCTTCCAGAAAGATACCAGAAAGTCTGATAATCTTGGTTTCAGCAGTCATCTTCCGGTAGTGATACTTCTCTTCCTCAGTACGATCATCTTTCCATGGCTTAGGTTCATCATTGCTTGCCATGAATGCGTAACCAACCGCATCTTCTTCCGGTAAAACTTCCTTACTCCAATCATACCCCTCATCATCATAAATCACAGCAAGAGCCCTTGATTTGTCTCTGTTATCTTCAGACTGCTTCAATCTAGGCGGCTCAGATTTATTCTGATGGTAGATTGCCTTTTTGTAATAATCATCTCGAAACGGATTCTCCGACTCATCAGCATAAGCGTTTCGGCATTCTCTCTTAAAATGACCCTTCTGCTTACACTTGAAGCAAGTCACCTTCGATTTATCGAACCCCAACTTAGTAGACGGACCACCGATCGTTTTTCTCCCTGTAATCTCCATGAAGCGTTGTGCACGTCGAACTGCACTTGCCATTGCCCAACGAATGTCGATCAGCTCCATTTCTTCAGGGTCTATCTGATCGTAGTCTTCTTTCGTCAGATTTGTATTCCCGATTTTTCCAGCTACCAATCCTTCATAGGATTCCAAAACAGACGCTAGAAAGACCATTTGTTGCTTGGCTGACTCCTCATCAAAATTCTGTGCATTCTTCAAGTCTATTGCGATATTGCATTGAAACCGATTCTTTGCATCAGAATGACTTCCAGAAGATGAAGATCCACTATGAAAACCACTTTGACTTCCACTGCTTTGACCACTTTGACTTTCTTTGCCGACTGTCGACACATTTTCAGCAGAAAATGCAGTCTTTGGAGAAGTCGCTTTCGGCATCATGCTCTTTGGATAGTATAGATCCAGATTCTGTTGATAAGATGAATGATTAACTTTGTACGTCTTCTTCAACTCCAGCTCATGACTTTCAAGTTTCTCAATCACCAAATCTGGTTTCAACAAATCAGAAGGAATAGTGTTCTTAAGCATGAGAGCATAATATCTCCACTCCATCTCGTCTGGCAACGAATCGAACAACTTGTCTACTTGCTCCTCATCAGTGTATTTGATATCATGTCTTGCTAATTCCAACTTCAGATGACCAAACCTTTCAATCATTTTACACACCGATTCATTTTTAAGACAACCAAACATATCAAACTCTTTCCTAAGAAGTTTTCTTTTATTTTTTACAATCTCTTTGCTTCCAAGACACTTCTTTTCGAGTTTTTCCCATAAGTCTTTAGAATTTGAGTAATCAATCAGTGAAATGATGTCTTCACGCACCGACTGAAACAATAATGCCACACATTTTTGCTCGGCCACAAAATTGTCAATCTCTTCAGCTGATCTTAATGCTTCACCATTTTTCTTTCCTTGTGCAAAACCATTCTTCATACTCTTCCAGCTAGGAAAAGCAAATGCCATCAACCAGTCTTCGAATTTTGTTGCCCACCTGCTATAATCTTCTATAGCCATCAGCTTAGGAGGTTTGTTAAACGTTCCAAATGCGCTTTCGGACTCCCAAGCTTCCTTCTTTCTTTCTTTCGGTGGACTTTTGTTTGCATCACTTGAAGAAGTATCGTTGTTTCCTGAACTACCCGTGAAAGCGTACATATCGCTGAAGGGATTCATGAAAATATCATCCATTTTGATCGTACCTGCAAGATTATCAAACACTTAGAAAAAATTTTAGGTTTTGAAAAAATTAACAGTTTCAAGCGAAAAACTTGAAGTAATCAGCTTCAAGCGAAAACTCTCAATAATATTTGTACAAGCGAAATCAAGCAACAACACTAATTCAAGCGAAATCAACTATTTCGCTTCAACTGATCTCAAGTTCAATTCAAGCGAAATCTGTTAGAACTCTATTTCGCTTCAACTTCAAGCGAAATCCAAAAACCAATCTGATTCAAGCGATACCATCTATTTCGCTTCAACCGAATCAGAAACTTCAAGCGAAATCTACTATTTCGCTTCAGGAAGTCTTCAAGCGAAAACCAGCACAATCTATTTCGCTTCAGCAGATTTCAAGCGAAACAGTCCAAACAGTCAGATCTGAAGCGAAATCAACTTATAATATCGAACACCTTTCAAGCGAAATCTAGTTTTAGGTCAATTTTAACATGTTTTAAGCTGAATTTTAGTCCGAATCTTTGTAGGCTTTGTTAAAACTACGTTTTACACGTTATACTCGAAAATTAGACCATTTCGACCGTTGGAACTAGTTCAGATCTGAAAAATGTAAAAAGAAATAAGTAGAAAGAAGAAAATCCGCTGCTATGGTATGAACTCCTCGTCCTGAGCTCTGATACCACTTGTTGGACCGTTGTACGACCGTTAACCGTCAGTTAAGGCAGTTCATCTTTTATTACGAAGGCGGAATCAACGTAAACTGAGTCATAACAGCTTTAATCTTTTTAATCTTTCTTTTCTGATTAATTTGAGTGCTTGTACAAGGTTTTCTGATACAGATCCGTCAGCACTTCGTCACACGTACAATGACAACTGATTTACGCTTCAAATGACTAACCACCTATATATAAGGCACAAGATTTCGCTTGAGGATGTCTGAAGCGAAATCATATGTTGTTGATTTCGCTTCAAGCATATCCAAACCCTTTCAAGCGAAATCCCATGTATACAACATAAAAACCCTAACTTAAACCCTAATATGTAATCATTCAAACAATCCTAGACACAAGACTTGATAATGATGTAATCAACAGACATTTTGTGCACCAACAGCTAAAAGTGTAGCAAAGGCTGTGAGTGATGTTTACGAGAACGCCAGCAAGTCGTCTGAGGAGTCGAGAACCGAAGCTCCTAAAGCAGCCACCAAGGCCTTCAATTTCAAGCAATTCAAGTCATGTGGGCCAAAAGAATTCACTAGCGAGGGAGGTCCTACTGCACTATTCCAATGGTTTGATTCCATTGAGGTCACTCTACGACAGAGTGGTTGCCCCGATAACCTCCGAACTCTGAATGCTATCGGCGTTTTCCAGTCCCGTGCACTAGACTGGTGGACGCCCGAGAGGAACAAGCGAGGGAACGATGCAGCCTACGGGTTGTCGGGGGACGAGCTCAAAGAAGTCATGCTGGAGGAATTCTGCCCTCCTCATGAACGTCAGAAGCTAGAGGATGAGTTTTGGCACATACAGCAAAAGGATGGTGAAAATGTTGCGCTCACTGCTCGCTTCAAACAGCTCAGCATCATTTGTCCCGATCAGGTCAAGACTCCAGACATGGCAATCAAGAAGTATATTCGAGCCCTGCCTGACTATGTTGCCGATTTTGTTCAAGCGGCTAAGACTACGACGATCGAAGAGACTTATCTAATGGCCGCTGAAATCAACGACAAGCGAGTCAAGGCCGGTGTCTGGGATAAAACTTCAAAGCACCTGCATCAAGCTACCACCGCCACACCAACTGCTGAAACCACCACCTCATCGAGCCACAAGAGGAAGAACAAGAGAAAGAACAGCTCCAGCAACAAGAACTGTGCGATCACTGCTGCACCGATTCAAGCTGTACCAGCCCAACAGCGTCAAGTAGCGGCGCCTGTGGCAAATGCACCGCCTGCAAAGCGTGCATACACTGGGCCACACCCGCTCTGCCCTAATTGTACCTACCACCACCTGACTGCCATCGCTTGCCGTTTTTGTGCTCATTTCAATATGTATGGTCATTTACTACCAACTGCCGTGCTCGACAAGCTTCTGCTCATCAAGCTCTACTTACTGCCCCTCAGGGTCAACAAGCTCCTCCGGCACCCGCGGTCAACGCTAGAGCCTGCTTCGCATGTGGCGATCCTAACCATTTCGCCAACATGTGCCCAAACAGAGTTGTGAAACAAGAGCCCCAGCAGCAGCAGCGTCAGCAGCAGCAGCACCAGTAACAAAAGCAGCAACAGCAACAACAGGCCACACGCGCCAGAACTTTCAACATCAACGTGCGTCAGGCCCAAGCCGACAACAACGTAGTTAATGGTGCGTTCCTTGTGAATGGTATTTGCGCTTCGTGTTTATTTGATACTGGAGCCGATAATTATTTTGTGTCGTTCGAATTCGAGAAACTCCTTAGTCGTAAACACTCCCAACTCTCCTCGACGTTCGATGTTGAAGTCGCTACCGGAAGAACCGTCGCCGTTAATTCTGTTCTTCGTGATTGTACTCTTGAGCTCAACAATCACATCTTCCCATCGACCTCATTCCGATGCAACTCGGAAGTTTTGACTTCATAGTAGGCATGGACTTTCTTCGTGAAAACCATGCTGAAGTTGTGTGCTTCGACAAGATGATTCGATTCTCGCTCACGAATGGTGATTTATTGTGTGTTTACGGTGACACTACTTCGAAAGGTGTAACAACTCATATCAAAAGTCCTAATTATTATTTTATTTTATCCAAAAGGAAACCCTAAATGAGACACCCAAGTGATTCTGCACAAACCCTAAATTTTCAGAACAATCAGAATCAGGATCAGGGCCCCTAAAACTCAGGGGGGGTAAAACCTAGTTACGATTATCCACATAAAACGCTGTCAAAAATTAATTTTATGAATCCGTCGACTCAGCAAGCCTACAAATACACGTAGCTACCCTATGGTAAATAGGGACCCCTCGCGCCACGCGACGCCCAGAGGGGTACCCCTCGCGTCACGCGACGGGGTCAAATTTCGTGTATAAATAGAGGGGGTTGGCAATCGAATTTTGGCACTTGAACGACGTAAAAATACGTTTCATACACTGAGATATAGCATAAATAGTCCAAAACACACACACGATTCACGAAGTGCTGCCGCAAAACAGGGTAATAACTCGATCGCTATTACGATTCAATGTCCGATCGATTAAACTATCCAATGGATGTTTAAGTGCTGCCCACATTAGGGTTTATGCTTTGTCATTCGTCGTTAATTCGATGGATGTTTAAGTATCGCACTTTGTCATTCGATGTGAGGGTTTAATCTCGTGAGTTATCGTAAATGATGTATTAGTTACTAACCTAGTTTGTGTGCATTGTTATTTAAACTAGGTTATCAAGGCTAATCAGTAGGCTAAGCTTTGTTCAAATTAAATCTGCAATGTGAGTCATTCTCTTTTTATCAAAATGCTTTATAAATTCTTAAATATTTTCAAAGTTATAATTACAGGGATTAAGTCTTTGTAGTCACCAAATTATAGCCGGTATGTGGGGTTTTGTATACATTACTTGATAAACTTCACCATTGGACAACGGGGCCAAGGGGTGATATGACCATAGTCACAGACACCATCGGGCTCAGAGGCTACCGATGAATGTCGAGTGACAAGTACTGTTGGTAGTTGGTTGATATCAGGAAACATTGTAATCGCTCTTAATACTGTAAATTATAACAAACGCGTCGTTTTCAATAAAGAGAATGATTCACCAGTATTTCCCGCTGACAAAACCTTTTTCAAACATGTTTCAGGTGATCTGTTGTGATCCAGGAAAAGCGTCGCGTAGCACTACAAGCTTGAGGAAGTGGCTCAATATAAAATAAGGAAACATGTTTTCTAAAATAAAGATTTCTCCGTGAAATCTTGTGATTGTAAATTATTGGGATTTTATCCTGAGTTGTAAAATAAAATAATCGGGAAATTGCAGTTTTAAAAAAGATCCTGATAAAGACTTCCGCTGTTAAATAAATACCACGGGATTTTCTGTCTCGCGGCTCCTGAAACGGGTCAAACCGGGACGGGGGCCGTGACAGAAAAAGGTGGTATCAGAGCCACTGATTTAAGCCAATTAAGTATTTAGAAAATACTTAATTTTTACTAATTGCCATTTTGTGATTATGTGTTTTATTATTTTAATATTTGTGTACAGTATGGGTAAACAAAAGCTTTCAAACATCTATCTTAAATTAGATAGGTCATCCAACGAGAAGGGAAGTTCATCCCAAACAAAATCCTCAAAACCCTATATAAATCCTGAAGAAGGAATATTTGTCCGTAAGGCACAATATGAGGAACCACTTTCTCCTAATAAAAGAAGTTTAATTTTAAAGAAAAGTCAGGAAAAAATAAAAAAAAATTCTGAGAAAAGAAGATTAAACAGGAAACTCAGGAATTAACCAGTAAAACACCTTGGGAGGACAAGTTAGATGAGAAATGGGCAGATCTTTATATGCTAGCTACTGTAGCAGTTAATGCAAATCTTTAAATAATTTGACCCAAGTCTTAGCACCTTTATCACCTACAGTCCAGAAACCTTATTCAGTAAATAAATAAATTTACAATAAAAACCTCGTGTGTTTTAGTTTTCAATTGTTTTGTAGTTACCCAGTCTGAAATAATATTTAAAGGTTTTCTATGAAATTTTGTTATAATTTTTAAATTAGTAATTGTGTGTATTTTGCATAACAGCATGAGTGACTTGTCTGAAGCCCTTCATAACCTAAATCTCTATCCGGTAAAAATAGAGGTTTCCAGAGATTTCAATAGGTATATACCAGATATAGAAGAACCTATTGAATTCAATGCTCCACTTCCGGAGAAACCCAAGCCCAAGAAAAGAAGGAGATTTGTAGGATGGAGGCGTGTGCGTAGGAGAAAACCCGTCACTAGAAAGATTCCCAAAATAGAAAATCCCTTAGATAAAGGGAAGGGAATTTAAGTCGGGGAAGAGTCTAGGCAGATGGGAATATAGTTTGAAGAATATTCTAAGCAAATAGAAATGGAGATTGGAGGAGGTTCTAAACAAACCCAGATAGAAATTGGAGAAAGCTCTAAGCAAAACCAGGAAATGACATTGCAGGAGGAGCTAGATTTTATATTAGCAAGTTGTGATACTATTAAGCCTGTCAATGAAAATGTTTTTACTCGTCCTATTGAAACTCAACTCCCTATAAACTTAGAACCAGCAATCCCAGAACCTATAATCCACACTCAACCTATGGGAATGGACGAGTGGTGGACAAATGATTGGCAGTTCCAAAACCTGCTCAACAGTCCTTATTCCTTTCTCCCTCAGTATGACCCTGAACCAATACCTAACCCACCAATGAGCAATGAGAATTTAGCTGAACTCCACCACTTTGGCGAGGAGCTGGTGGATGCAGGAAATAGGATCAGGGAAGTAGGAGAACAGATCTCCTGGAAGTACGATGAGAGGGAACGCCGTTACTGAAATACCATATGACAAGGGATAGTATGGTGTGAGAATGTGAAACTTTATGTTCCTTTCGTTACAAAATACGTTATGCGTAACCAATAATTACTTTATGTTCCTTTACATATACAAACTATATTCTACCCTTCAAATCATGCTCAATCTAAATTTGATTTGATAAACTCAACGTCTCGATTAAACAACTATACATGCATATCATCATACACGTTTTGGTCATTTCATCGTGACAATTCCATTTATATCATTCGTATTTACATGCGCAACCTTTTGAGCACTTTTACATGCTTAATTTGTTATGTTTTCAATTAATATGATATACGCAATCATTAGTATTCGTACTCACACTCACACTCATATTTATAACAATACATTTTTTTTCCTATACTTATAATCGTATTCATACTTATACTCATACGTTTCATGTTTTAGTTATACTCATACGCTTCATGTTTTACCTATACTCTTATGATTCATGCTTTTACTTATACCCATACGTTGCGTGCTTATACGTATACACGTACTACTTGTACGTGTTATGTTGATACACATACTTGCGTGCTTATTCATACTTAAATTTATACTCATACTCATACTTTCATTCATACACATGATTCATACATTCGTACCCATACTCGAGCGTAATCCGAGTGATTCGCTTACGGGGGTCCTATACATACTTAAGCATGGACTTGCCTACATACTTTATTCTTATGCGCACACATTCTTATTTTTTTTAGTAGACCTACCCAAATTCATACACAACTAGTACAAGCTACGCAGATCATGCGACGATCAATATAATCACGGGTGCACACGGGATTATAGTGATACGCGTATGAGAACCATAGAGTGTACTACTGTGTATGATGAGACACGGAACGTAACATGACACGAATAACGAAACAGACGTAACATGGTCGAAACATGGTGGATACGCCGCTGGTACTTCCTATATATAAGTGTTTCACCACGTTACCAAACTTTCGTAAAACGTGTCACGAGAAATTCAGTGTCTTACAGACCTATTTTGGACCTTATACAGTTGATGAAATAACCTAAAATAAAACTTTGTAAGATAAATGGTGTGTATTGAAGCATACTATAAAATATATAAAATGGGAATCGAGAAATCGATAGTTTTGGCTATATGTGCTTTGTGAAATTTATATGATTGTTTTGTGTATAATTGTTATTGATTCAATACTAATAAAATTATATATCAGATGGAAAATGCTAATAATGAACCAGTTAATGAGGTTAATCAATCTGAGCAACACCCGGGGGATCAATTTTTAAATAGGTAGGATATCGAAAATATCGTTGCTCAGGGGATAACCAATGCTATTCCAGCAATAGTTGCTGCTGTTAGAAATCCAATCGAACCTCAACAAATCATTCCTAGAAAACGTATTTCTGAAGATAATTTCAGTAATAGCGTAAATGGAGGCGGTAATCATACTAATCACGATAATAATCCACGGCAGGCTCCACTCCCTAAGAAAATGAAAGTTGCAACGCCTAGTTGCACTTACAAAGAATTCATTGCTTGCAAACCCACTGAATTTGCAGGCAATGAAGGAGCTACTGCGGCACTACGTTGGTTAGAGAAAACCGAGGCCATAATTACAATAAGTAAATGTGCCAAAGACGATCAGGTCATGTACGCATCAAATCTTTTTAAGGAAGGGGCGCTAGAATGGTGGAACACGGTGTTACAAGCAAAAGGAAGGATGATGGCGTATGCTATGAATTGGGAAGAATTTAAGAGTCTTGTAGAAAGAAAATTATGTCCCGAATATGAAAAAGATCAAATGACAAATAAGTTTTTAAACCATCGAATGATGGGTGTAGATTGTCGCGGTTATACTTCGACATTCTTTGAATATGCTAGGGTGGTACCAACACTGGCTTCGCCAGAACCGGTACTCATTTCTCGCTACATTTGGGGGCTGATTAGTGAAATCCGTAACATCGTTAAAGTTGCGAGACCTCGTACTATTGAAGATGCTGTGGAATTAGCTAACACCCTAACTGACGAACTGGTACGCACTAGAGATGAAAACCGGAAGAAGGAATTGGCTCAGAAAATTACCCAAGGATTTCGTACGGGTAATAATAGTAGCTTCAAGAGAAGAGGAACAGGGCAATCTTCAATTTCTCCGTTCTGCGGGAATTGCAAAAAGAAACATTATGGAAGATGTAATGTAACCTGTAATTTTTGCAAAATGGTGGGACATCGTGAAGAAGATTGCAGAAAGAAAACAAGAGCCTGCTATAATTGCGGAGAAACAGGACATTTTAAACCAGAATGCCCTAAGTTGGTTAAACCAGCAGACAACAAAGCCAAGACGGCCGACGGAGCTAACAAGAAGAATGTTCGAGCTTTTCAGTTAACTACTCAGGAAGCAGAACTCATTCCCGATGTGATAGCTGGTACGTTCTTAGTTCACAACATTTACACCAAAGTATTATTTGACTCTGGTGCAAACCAAAGTTTTATCAATACTTCATTCTGCCAAGCTCTTAACTTACCCTTAACCAAACTTAGGCAGATTTTTACAGTCGAAACTGTGACAACTGGCACAAACCGGTAATTTCCGTACACATTAATTATTGCTTAATGACTGCAATTATGAGTTTAAGTGTCAGCAATGTCTGAACACATGATTAAACAAGTGAATTCATGCATGTTGTATACTACAAAATATTGCTTTATGCATAAACGAGAGCGTTGCGGCAGAATAATAGTAAACTCACCGGTAAGACACAATGTGTCAACAGAACTGCAGAAAGCAGTCAGACATCAGAATTGAGGCCTAGGTGTAGGTTCGACAACAAGAATGCATTAAAACCCAAGAGTACATACAAGGGTTTAATTTATATACATTGCGAAAGCAAAAATAAGCACTAAAAAGCACCCGAAACGCACTTTAAGTGCAGAATTTATACAAATCAGCAATAATTCAGCATTTAAACATATGAATGTTGTGCAGAAATGTCGTTTTATTATCCAGAATATTTCCCTAAGTGTTGGGAATTGAAAGAGTACAAGAAAGGTACTTAAACGACACTAAAAAGTGTAATTTAGCGCTTTAATGAATCGGTATGTAACCGAACAACCGGATATTACCCGGAACATCAAAATAATGCTAGAAGCATTGTTTTTATTTTTCTAAGCTAGTTAGGGTCCCCGAACACCCTAACACACTATGCATTAAATAATACACACTAGTATCCTAACTAACACTTTTGATTTCCAACTAAATCATCAACTATTACTTGAAACCCAACAAGAGACCCCCCCCCCCCTATAGAGGACGGTTACCACATGGGGGACACCCCCAAGATTTTGCTCATTTGTTTATTGGACATGTTAGTACTATAGGAAACACATGGACCCTTGGACAATACATTAACTTGGTTATAAGAGCAAACACTTCCTTCATCATCCTTCACAACACAATTTCTTCTCTCCCTTGCCCACTCCCACCTTCGGCCGAACCCTCTCCCAATCACCATCACACTTTCAAGTTTAGTTCTTGACATTTCAACATCATACATACATCAAGGATCGCGTATTAGGAGCTCTTGTGCACTCGGAACGCGAAGGACCTCCACCGTTAGCTTTTATCCACGCGTTTTTCATCAAAGATCTTCCCTAGCCTTGAGCTAGAGGTATAACACTTAAAACTTGTTTTTAAGCTTATCTAAGGTGGTTAAAAGGGATATTGTCGGTTAAATATCGTTAACTTACATTTTGAAGCTTTAAAGTCTAGTAAAAATACTAAAATGGTGGTTAATAACACATGTGTTGTGTAAAAGTTGTAGTATTTGGAATATGAGATTTTTGAGACCCGATCTATGATGTGGTAGCTCGGATCATCGTTTAACCCGACTTTGTAAGATCATGGATCTTCACATAAGCTCATTTTTGGTTACTACAAGGGTTAAAAGGCGAAACTCTACCACACTAAAGACATGAACTTGTGTAAAATATTTTACTTGTGTAAAAGTAATTTAACCTGTACATTGGTGTTTAAAACTAGCGGATCTACGTATCTGCAAGTGGTATTTTTGAAGAACCACACTTTAAAGAAATCACATGTTCTAAACAGGGTCTTACACAAACAAAAGTGGTTTTTGTGAACAAACAAGTGTATGGATACTTGTGTAACAAGGGTTTTAACAAAGAAATAATTTTCGTAAAAACCGACTAGAAGTTGTAAAACTTCATACTCTTTAAAAATAAAGTTTTTAAGAAATTAAACTTATTTTTAAAGATAACAAGACTTACTAAATGTGCTAGTAAGTTACTACACATTTTTGTAAATATTCAAGTTCATGAAATTAGTGATTATTGTTGACGGATATTGTTGATAATTGTTGTTGATGATTATTGATGGTTGATGATGATTTAAAAGAAAATAAACACACGTTTTGAAAACGTGGGAAACCTCCATTTTTAGGGGAAACTCTGTCAAAATTTTTATAAATTTTGACACTTAGAAAAATATAAGTTTCTGAGAAACTTATTCCCTAAAAATGTATTTAAAAGTATTACCAAGGTTTCCCTAATTTTTGGTGATAAGAAATGGTGATTTCTTGAAGGATAAAAATGGATATTATGTATATATATTTTTGGAGAGAAAAATATATATTACTTTATCACCAATTTTTGTGCTAAGTGTATATAGTATGTGTTATACGTGCTAGTGTATTAAGACTTAAAAATACACTAAATACTCGTGAGGAGTATAAACATAAAAATACACATACAAAATACAAGATACATAATTCGGGTGCAAAGTGCAAAACATAAAAGACTTATATTTATTTTTGGAGAAAATAATATAAGTAAGATACTTAGTTAAAAATATAAGAATATTTTTAACACAAGAAAATATACAAAAGAGAGTGACTGTACTTGTGCGACGCAAGTCTAGTGACTAACGTTAAGAAAACGCGTATAGGTTACGACGTTAATTAAGCAAACCCGGTGGAGTTTACGACGCTAGGAACGCAAAGTTGTGAGTTCATGCTCCCCCTTTTCTCTTTAACTGTTTTCAGTTTTTATAACTTCGGGGGTGAAATACATGTACAAAAGTACAATATTTATAAATGGTATGATATAAATACAAGAAGTACACTTGGTGAGAACGAGAACCAAGTGTGACGAAATATAAAATACAAGAAGTACACTTGGTGAGAACGAGAACCAAGTGTGACGAAATACAAGAGTATGAGAAGCGCATTTGGTGAGACAAGAACCAAGAATAAGGCGCAAAGAGAAATGATAACAAGAAACGCGCTTGGTGAGGACGAGAACCAAGTAGGATGCGTTATGAGAAATAGTGTCACGAATAGGGTACAGAAGCACCATTAATCGTGTACATACTTAGACCGCAGAACAAAAGGTTAGATCTAACAGGTGCCTGGCAGCCTCACACTCGGTCAGGGCGAGAATCGAGTAGTGTTTTTGTGTCTCAGAATATACCAATTAAATGCCTTAGGTTTGGTGACTTCCTATGTCGTGCCACATGTTAATGGCTTTGCAACCCATTAACAATCTGATAAGTACAGAAATACTGTATTTACATAAAATTCATACCATACAAAATTGATATATAACTTGAAGTACGTGGGGTACTCAAGAAGATTGAATTATACTTGAAGTACGTGGGGTACTCAAGAGAATGAGAATTAAACTTGAGTACGTGGGGTACTCAAGAAGAAATTGAATTATACAGATGTACGTGGTGTACACATGAAACTGGATTTACATATGAAAACTTGATTTACTCACAAACTATGTTTCATACAAAGTATACAAACATGAAATACAAAACTGCATGAATTCACACCAACTTTATGTTGACGTTTTTCCAAAAACTCACATGTATTTCAGGTAACTAGGATGGATGTGCGCGTAGTCTAGCTTATGCTCGTGGATGTCGCTTGTGTTTAACTTTGAATAAAGTTGTAAACTTTTAAGACAATGTTTTATGCAACTTAGCGATGTAAACGCTAACGTATGTTTTCAAATTATGGTATTTGAATGTTATTTTACGAGCATGTAGCATGTTTACTCTTCGTATGCAATGAGAACCTTTCATGATCACACCTCGTGCTTCCGCCGTAGAAAGGGGTGTGACAGATTGGTATCAGAGCTGCGATTGTAGTGAACCAGGATTCCTTCTCGAGTCTAGTCTACAATCTCTAGGATCCATTCACGAAAACAATTTTCAAAGAGTTTTCATTGCATAAAACGTCCCGCGACATCCACTACCTGAAACTGTCTACATGAGTCTAGAAAAGACATTACGAGACTTAGAGTGCACTTGAGTAGCACTTGTCGTTGACTAGAAATTACTTGCAATTATGTGTGATAATTAGCATGTACTAGAAGTAGAATGTCACGAGTATACGTGACTTTACCTGAAAGCGATGGCCCATCTGAAGGAAGAAATACGAGGATGAAACAAACTGTGCGGACTGTGCAAGGAGTTACGTAACTATGGATGCATACATAATTATGGAATTCAGTGCACAGAAATCACAGCAAGTCTTGTCACGTATAGATTTCCTCAGTGCAAGCCTACTAAGTACTCTGCTAGAGTAATAATTGTTTGATGTCACTTATGTGATATATACCTGTGAATATATATACTACTACTGCCAAGTAGGACGATATCAAACCAATGTCTAAACCTGCTGTGTTATTTTCTGTCAGAACATGGCACCCAGGAAAGCTGTGAATGCTCGCAATGATGATCTACCTCCTCCTCCCCCACTGCCAAGAACTGCTGAAGAGCTGGATGCTCTACTGGAGGAAAGGATCTCCGCTGCTATCGCCCAGTACAAGGCGAACCGAACTCAAGACAGTGGAGGACCAAGCAACGCTAGGCGTAATGGGAATGGAGATTCGTCTGGAGGCAATGCAGCTCAAGGTAATCTTGAGACACTGTACTAAGCATGAGGAAATTTATGAACGGTCTTTGTTTCATTATTTCTTCGATTGCTCACATATGAATTGGTTGAATCAATTCCAGGCTGCACTTTCAAGCAGTTCCTCGACTGCAAGCCGATAAACTATGACGGCACAGGAGGTGCAGTAGCATTTGTGCGCTGGACGGAGAAGACTGAAGCTACGTTCCGCATGAGCAAGTGTACCGCGGATCAACAAGTCACTTTTGCTACTGGGTTATTCGTCGATGAAGCTCTGACTTGGTGGAACCTGCAAGCCCAAACTTTGGGTGATGACGCCGCTTATGGCCTCACTTGGGAGGAACTGAAGGAAAGGATGAGAGAGAAGTACTGCTCTCGTGCTGAACTTCAAAGGCTGGAAACGGAGTTCTGGCACTTGACCATGGAAGGTGCTGCCATCAATGGCTATACTCGAAGGTTCCATGATCTGTCAAGAGTGCTTCCCTACATGGTGACTCCTGAATTTAAGCGTGTGGAACGCTACATTTGGGGACTGGCCTCAGAGTTTCGTGGCATGGTGACGTCGGCCAAACCACAAACAATCACCGAGGCTGTAACTCTGGCTGTCAGCCTGACTGAAGATTGTGTTCGTATGAAGAAGCTCTCACTGAACCCAACAGAAAATGCCGAGACGCATGCTGAGTCGTCTGGCAACAAGAAAAGGAAACATGCAAACTTGAATCAAGCAACCCGTAACAACAAGGGTTTCAGCAAGAAGCGTGACGCTAACACGTCCCAGGAGGCGAATACCCATGCAACCAAAGCATACCAAGGCTCCATGCCTAGATGCCAAAAGTGTAAGTATCATCATGATGGAGCTTGTCGCATTCCAAGGTGCGACAAATGTGGTAAATTGGGTCATCGAACAGAAGATTGTTGGGGAAAAGGAAAGAACCGAAACGGGAATGGTGCTGGTAACAAGAATGGTAACGGGAAAGGGCAAGCATGCTTCAAGTGTGGAAGCAATGATCACTTCATGAAGAACTGCCCAGAAAGAAACAACGCTTCGGCTCGAGCATTTGTGATTGGAGCAAGAGACGCACGCGAGGACCCTAACGTGGTCACCGGTACGTTTCTCGTTAACAATCACTTCGCATCCATATTATTTGACACTGGCGCCGATTATAGCTTCATGTCTGTGGAATTTAAACGTATACTCGGAATAGAATCTAGTAGATTAGAAATTCCTTATTCCATAGAACTAGCCAATGGTAAACTCGTTGAATCGAGCGAAGTTGTTAGAGGCTGCACACTAGAACTTGGCGAACGGAATTTTAGCATCGATCTCTTACCTATTCAATTGGGTAGCTTCGATGTAGTGGTCGGAATAGACTGGTTGTCCAAGAACAGAGCTGAAGTTATCTGTCATGAGAAAATCATTCGCATCCCTCTAGCGAATGATGAAACTCTCATTGTACATGGGGAAAAACGAGACGCGCCTCTTCGAATCATCAGCTGTATGAAGGCACAGAAGTGCTTGAGGAAAGGATGTGTCGCTCTCCTAGCACACGTTATAGACAAGAAGGCTGTGGAGCCAAAACTCGAAGACATTCCTGTGGTGAATGAATTTCCTGATGTTTTTCCCGAAGATCTGCCAGGATTACCTCCGCAACGACAAGTCGAATTCCGTATAGACTTGGTTCCAGGAGCTGCTCCTGTAGCCAAGGCACCCTATCGACTTGCTCCATCCGAAATGCAAGAATTATCTACACAACTCCAGGAGTTGTTGGATAAAGGATTCATAAGGCCAAGCTTCTCACCCTGGGGAGCTCCAGTATTATTCGTGAAGAAGAAGGATGGAACACTGCGGATGTGTATCGATTACAGGGAACTGAACAAGCTCACAATCAAGAATCGGTATCCGCTACCAAGGATTGATGATTTATTTGATCAATTGCAAGGATCAAGCTACTATTCCAAGATCGACCTTCGATCTGGATACCATCAGCTGAGAATCCAAGATGAAAGCGTGCCAAAGACTGCATTCAGAACGCGATATGGGCACTACGAATTTCTTGTGATGCCGTTTGGATTGACGAACGCGCCAGCGGTCTTTATGGACCTAATGAACCGCGTATGCAAGCCATATCTCGATAAATTCGTGATTGTATTTATCGATGATATCCTGATTTACTCGCGAACGAAAGAAGAGCATGAGCAACATCTCCGGACTATTCTGGAACTACTGAAGAAAGAGAAGCTTTATGCAAAGTTCTCGAAATGCGAATTATGGATTCGCGAAGTACAATTTCTTGGTCACGTGGTGAATGAGAAAGGCATTCATGTAGACCCGTCCAAGATTGAAGCAATAAAGAATTGGGAAGCTCCCAAGACCCCAACTGAAGTTCGACAATTTTTGGGCTTAGCGGGCTACTATCGGCGATTCATTGAGAATTTCTCGAAGATAGCTCAACCGCTAACGACCCTTACTCAGAAAGACAAGAAGTACGACTGGGGTCACAAACAAGAGGAAGCCTTTCAGCTACTTAAGAACAAGCTCTGTGATGCACCGATACTATCGTTACCCGAAGGCACTGAAGACTTCGTGGTATACTGTGACGCTTCACGACAAGGTTTGGGTTGCGTGCTCATGCAACGCCAAAAAGTCATCGTTTATGCTTTAAGACAACTGAAGGTTCATGAGAGAAATTATACCACTCACGACCTGGAGCTGGGTGCAGTGGTATTCGCCTTAAAGATTTGGCGACATTATTTATATGGTATTCGATGTACAATCTTCACAGATCACAAAAGCTTACAACACATATTTGATCAGAAGGAATTGAATATGCGCCAGCGACGTTGGGTCGAGCTGCTGAACGATTATGACTGTGAGATTAAGTACCATCCTGGAAAGGCAAACGTTGTAGCAGACGCGTTGAGCCGAAAAGAAAGGGTTAAGACCCTAAGGGTTCGAGCATTGGAAATGACGATTCGAACGAACCTCACTGCACGCATTCGAGATGCACAACAAGAAGCTCTTAAAGAAGAGAACCGTAAAGCTGAATACCTCCGAGGTATGCTGAAATACATGTTGCCAAACGAAGAGGGAGCCTTATACTTTAAGAAGCGTATTTGGGTTCCACTCTATGGTGGCATACGAGAAGTCATCCTTAATGAAGCCCACAAATCGAGATATTCGATCCACCCAGGATCAGACAAAATGTATCAAGACTTGAAGGAATACTACTGGTGGCCGAGACTTAAAAGCGATGTTGCTGTGTATGTTGGAAAATGCCTAACCTGTGCCAAGGTTAAGGCAGAATATCAGAAACCGTCCGGCCTACTACAACAACCAGAGATTCCCGTGTGGAAGTGGGAACAAATCTCGATGGACTTCATAACGAAATTACCCAGGACCCCGAGAGAGCACGATATGATATGGGTAATAGTTGATCGATTGACGAAGTCTGCGCATTTCCTACCAATCCGAGAGAAGGATAGCACTGGAAAGCTTGCAGAAATATACTTAAGAGAAATTGTGGCACGTCATGGAGTGCCAATCTCAATCATTTCAGACAGAGATGGATGCTTTGTCTCAAGAATCTGGCAATCATTTCAGGAAGCCTTTGGATCTCAGTTAGATCTAAGCACGGCATTCCATCCACAAACAGACGGCCAGAGCGAACGGACTATACAAACGTTAGAAGATATGCTTCGCGCATGTGTCATGGACCTAGGCGGCAGCTGGGATACTCATCTACCTTTAGTTGAGTTTTCCTACAATAACAGCTATCATACAAGCATAAAAGTCGCGCCGTTCGAAGCTCTGTATGGCCGCAAATGCCGGTCGCCCTTATGTTGGGTAGATGCCGGAGATAAACGTATGGTTGGTCCTGAACTTGTACAAGAGACAACCGACAAGATTGCGCAGATCCGAGAGCGCATTAGGGCGGCTCGAGAGCGACAAAAGAGCTACGCGGATCCAAATAGAAAATCGGTAGATTTCAAGGTGGGAGACAAAGTGTTGTTAAAAGTCTCACCATGGAAGGGCGTAGTCAGATTTGGAAAGCGTGGAAAGTTGAATCCACGATATATCGGACCATTCAGAATACTGAAGAGAATTGGTACCGTGGCATACAAGTTGGAGTTACCGGAAGAACTTAATGGAGTACATGATACGTTTCATGTATCTAACCTGAAGAAGAGTCCAACGCAAGAAAACGTGACCATCCCGTTGGATGAAGTGCATATTGATGAAGCCCTCCGATTTACAGAACAACCCGTTGAGGTTACTGACTGGAAAGTCAACAAGACCAGGAGGAGCAGTGTGAAACTTGTCAAAGTACGTTGGAGCTCTAAGCACGGACCCGAGTACACATGGGAACGTGAAGACCAGTTCAAGAAAAAGTATCCCCACCTATTCAAGAAGACTCCGGCGAGAGTTAGTTCAACCTGAATTTCGGGACGAAATTCTTTTAACGGGGGGAGACTGTGACAACTGGCACAAACCGGTAATTTCCGTACACATTAATTATTGCTTAATGACTGCAATTATGAGTTTAAGTGTCAGCAATGTCTGAACACATGATTAAACAAGTGAATTCATGCATGTTGTATACTACAAAATATTGCTTTATGCATAAACGAGAGCGTTGCGTCAGAATAATAGTAAACTCACCGGTAAGACACAATGTGTCAACAGAACTGCAGAAAGCAGTCAGACATCAGAATTGAGGCCTAGGTGTAGGTTCGACAACAAGAATGCATTAAAACCCAAGAGTACATACAAGGGTTTAATTTATATACATTGCGAAAGCAAAAATAAGCACTAAAAAGCACCCGAAACGCACTTTAAGTGCAGAATTTATACAAATCAGCAATAATTCAGCATTTAAACATATGAATGTTGTGCAGAAATGTCGTTTTATTATCCAGAATATTTCCCTAAGTGTTGGGAATTGAAAGAGTACAAGAAAGGTACTTAAACGACACTAAAAAGTGTAATTTAGCGCTTTAATGAATCGGTATGTAACCGAACAACCGGATATTACCCGGAACATCAAAATAATGCTAGAAGCATTGTTTTTATTTTTCTAAGCTAGTTAGGGTCCCCGAACACCCTAACACACTATGCATTAAATAATACACACTAGTATCCTAACTAACACTTTTGATTTCCAACTAAATCATCAACTATTACTTGAAACCCAACAAGAGACCCCCCCCCCCCCCTATAGAGGACGGTTACCACATGGGGGACACCCCCAAGATTTTGCTCATTTGTTTATTGGACATGTTAGTACTATAGGAAACACATGGACCCTTGGACAATACATTAACTTGGTTATAAGAGCAAACACTTCCTTCATCATCCTTCACAACACAATTTCTTCTCTCCCTTGCCCACTCCCACCTTCGGCCGAACCCTCTCCCAATCACCATCACACTTTCAAGTTTAGTTCTTGACATTTCAACATCATACATACATCAAGGATCGCGTATTAGGAGCTCTTGTGCACTCGGAACGCGAAGGACCTCCACCGTTAGCTTTTATCCACGCGTTTTTCATCAAAGATCTTCCCTAGCCTTGAGCTAGAGGTATAACACTTAAAACTTGTTTTTAAGCTTATCTAAGGTGGTTAAAAGGGATATTGTCGGTTAAATATCGTTAACTTACATTTTGAAGCTTTAAAGTCTAGTAAAAATACTAAAATGGTGGTTAATAACACATGTGTTGTGTAAAAGTTGTAGTATTTGGAATATGAGATTTTTGAGACCCGATCTATGATGTGGTAGCTCGGATCATCGTTTAACCCGACTTTGTAAGATCATGGATCTTCACATAAGCTCATTTTTGGTTACTACAAGGGTTAAAAGGCGAAACTCTACCACACTAAAGACATGAACTTGTGTAAAATATTTTACTTGTGTAAAAGTAATTTAACCTGTACATTGGTGTTTAAAACTAGCGGATCTACGTATCTGCAAGTGGTATTTTTGAAGAACCACACTTTAAAGAAATCACATGTTCTAAACAGGGTCTTACACAAACAAAAGTGGTTTTTGTGAACAAACAAGTGTATGGATACTTGTGTAACAAGGGTTTTAACAAAGAAATAATTTTCGTAAAAACCGACTAGAAGTTGTAAAACTTCATACTCTTTAAAAATAAAGTTTTTAAGAAATTAAACTTATTTTTAAAGATAACAAGACTTACTAAATGTGCTAGTAAGTTACTACACATTTTTGTAAATATTCAAGTTCATGAAATTAGTGATTATTGTTGACGGATATTGTTGATAATTGTTGTTGATGATTATTGATGGTTGATGATGATTTAAAAGAAAATAAACACACGTTTTGAAAACGTGGGAAACCTCCATTTTTAGGGGAAACTCTGTCAAAATTTTTATAAATTTTGACACTTAGAAAAATATAAGTTTCTGAGAAACTTATTCCCTAAAAATGTATTTAAAAGTATTACCAAGGTTTCCCTAATTTTTGGTGATAAGAAATGGTGATTTCTTGAAGGATAAAAATGGATATTATGTATATATATTTTTGGAGAGAAAAATATATATTACTTTATCACCAATTTTTGTGCTAAGTGTATATAGTATGTGTTATACGTGCTAGTGTATTAAGACTTAAAAATACACTAAATACTCGTGAGGAGTATAAACATAAAAATACACATACAAAATACAAGATACATAATTCGGGTGCAAAGTGCAAAACATAAAAGACTTATATTTATTTTTGGAGAAAATAATATAAGTAAGATACTTAGTTAAAAATATAAGAATATTTTTAACACAAGAAAATATACAAAAGAGAGTGACTGTACTTGTGCGACGCAAGTCTAGTGACTAACGTTAAGAAAACGCGTATAGGTTACGACGTTAATTAAGCAAACCCGGTGGAGTTTACGACGCTAGGAACGCAAAGTTGTGAGTTCATGCTCCCCCTTTTCTCTTTAACTGTTTTCAGTTTTTATAACTTCGGGGGTGAAATACATGTACAAAAGTACAATATTTATAAATGGTATGATATAAATACAAGAAGTACACTTGGTGAGAACGAGAACCAAGTGTGACGAAATATAAAATACAAGAAGTACACTTGGTGAGAACGAGAACCAAGTGTGACGAAATACAAGAGTATGAGAAGCGCATTTGGTGAGACAAGAACCAAGAATAAGGCGCAAAGAGAAATGATAACAAGAAACGCGCTTGGTGAGGACGAGAACCAAGTAGGATGCGTTATGAGAAATAGTGTCACGAATAGGGTACAGAAGCACCATTAATCGTGTACATACTTAGACCGCAGAACAAAAGGTTAGATCTAACAGGTGCCTGGCAGCCTCACACTCGGTCAGGGCGAGAATCGAGTAGTGTTTTTGTGTCTCAGAATATACCAATTAAATGCCTTAGGTTTGGTGACTTCCTATGTCGTGCCACATGTTAATGGCTTTGCAACCCATTAACAATCTGATAAGTACAGAAATACTGTATTTACATAAAATTCATACCATACAAAATTGATATATAACTTGAAGTACGTGGGGTACTCAAGAAGATTGAATTATACTTGAAGTACGTGGGGTACTCAAGAGAATGAGAATTAAACTTGAGTACGTGGGGTACTCAAGAAGAAATTGAATTATACAGATGTACGTGGTGTACACATGAAACTGGATTTACATATGAAAACTTGATTTACTCACAAACTATGTTTCATACAAAGTATACAAACATGAAATACAAAACTGCATGAATTCACACCAACTTTATGTTGACGTTTTTCCAAAAACTCACATGTATTTCAGGTAACTAGGATGGATGTGCGCGTGGTCTAGCTTATGCTCGTGGATGTCGCTTGTGTTTAACTTTGAATAAAGTTGTAAACTTTTAAGACAATGTTTTATGCGACTTAGTGATGTAAACGCTAACGTATGTTTTCAAATTATGGTATTTGAATGTTATTTTACGAGCATGTAGCATGTTTACTCTTCGTATGCAATGAGAACCTTTCATGATCACACCTCGTGCTTCCGCCGTAGAAAGGGGTGTGACAGAAACGGCAGACAGAAATTCTGTTAGCATAGATAAAATTTTGCAAAAGGAAAATATAGAACTCTCAGGTTATAAATTCTTTGCAAACCTATTACCTATGAAATTAGCCGAATTTGATGTTGTGTTAGGAATGGATTGGTTAGTAGCCAACCATGCTCGAATCCTTTGTGACCAAAACTCCATAGAAATTCGTGCACCTACCGGAGAAGTCATTATGATTACAGGAGATAAACCACGTAAGCCTATGAAGTTCATATCAGTAATGAAAGTTGCTAGTTATGAACGAAAGCAAAGAATAGTATGTATGATTTCAGTAATCATTAATACTAAGGGTAAAGAGCTTAAGGAGATTCCTGTAGTCTCCGAATACCCAGAGATATTCCCAGAAGAATTACCAGGATTACCACCAGATAGGGAAGTAGAATTTAGAATTCATCTAATTCCAGGAACTACACCGATAGCCAAGGCACCTTATCGGTTAGCACCCACAGAAATGCTAGAACTGAAAAAGCAATTAGATGAATTACTAAGTTAAGGTTTCATACAACCTAGTTCATCCCCGTGGGGAGCACCAGTATTGTTTGTAAAGAAAAAGGATGGTTCAATGAGAATGTGTATTGATTATAGAGAATTAAATAAGGTTACAATTAAGAATCGATACCCATTACCTGGGATTGGTGATCTTTTCGATCAACTTCAAGGAGCTAGATATTTTTTTAAGATCGACTTACGTTCCGGATATCATCAATTGAAAGTACAAGAAGAAGACATACCTAAAACTGCTTTCAGAACTAGGTATGGTCATTACGAGTTTACAGTCATGCCCTTCGGATTAACTAATGCACCTGCAGCATTCATGGACATGATGAATAGGATCTGTAAACCGTACTTGGATAAATTTGTAATTGTTTTTATCGACGATATAATTATTTATTCAAAAAGTCAGGATGAACACTGTCAGCACTTGCATGCACTTTTAACTTTGTTAAGAAAAGAAAAGCTTTATGCCAAATTCTCGAAGTGTGAATTTTGGCTGCAACAAGTGCAATTTCTAGGACACATGGTGAATCACGAAGGTATTCACGTAGATCCTGCTAAGATAGAAGCAATTGTCAAATGGAAGGTTCCACAAACAGCAATGGAAATTAGAAGTTTTATAGGTTTAGCTAGATACTATAGACGGTTTATTAAGGATTTTTCCAAAATAGCTGTACCATTAACTAAGCTAACCTGTAAAGCAGTTAAGTTTGAATGGGGACCTAAACAAGAAGAAGCCTTTAGTATCTTGAAACAGAAATTAACCAATGCTCCAATCTTAGCTTTACCAGAAGGAACTGAAGATTTTGAAGTATATTGTGATGCTTCAAAACTAGGATTAGGATGTGTGCTAATGCAACGCAAGAAGGTGATTGCGTATGCTTCAAGACAATTGAAAAAGCACGAAGAAAACTATACGACTCATGACTTAGATTTAGGAGCTGTAATTTTTGCCCTTAAGATTTGGAGACATTATCTGTACGGAAGTAAATTTACTGTCTATACAGATCATAAGAGTTTAAGATATATAGGGTATGTTTGGCAAAACTAGCTGGAAGCTGAAAGCTGGTAGCTGGAAGCTGGTAACTGGAAGCTGGTAGCTGTAGCTTTTTAGATATTAAGGTGTTTGGCAGAGTAGCTGGAGCTTTTAATAAAATGTATAAAATGACCAAAATGGGCATAAATAAATAAAAAACATAATACTAAACATAATCACACACACACATATATATAAGTTATTTCTCAAATGAATAAAACATTGTCATTTTCAATTAAATAAAACATAGTTATTGACAAACAGTCATAACATAATATAATACTATTAGATCATTAATGTCGTGCATTCCATATCAAAGTAGCAATTTCGTTGCGAACATGTTTCATCTCATTCGATGTTCCTTCAAATAGACCGCTAGTGCTTGTGTCATGGTTACGAACATCATGCAGTTCATCTCGTGGTATGTAGTTTGGATGTTGCTCCATTGCAGTAAACATGAAATCTTCTTGAGAATTACGTATATAGTTATGCAATGCAAATGTAGCCATGATAACATCAATTTGTGTTTGCACGCTATACTTGGGCATTTTACCAAGTATCTTAAATCGTTTCTTCAAAATTCCAAATGACCTCTCAATATGACTTCGTAAAGATGAATGTGAACGGTTGAAAGCTTCTTGCATATTATTCGGGGGCTCTCTTTGAAATTGAGATTGATGGTATCTTGTCTTGGAATATGGAACAAGGTATCCTTTTCTATCTGGATAACCTTTATCAACCAAATAATATCTACCTGATAAAGGAGTTGAAAAAACAAAAGACGTTAGAATTTATTAAAAGTAACATGAAACAATTCCAAATATATGTGTAAGTAATTCGAAATATTACCTTCAGGTGGTTGTGGGAAGTTGAATTTACTATTTTGGGTGGCGTTAATGAAAACACGCGTGTCATGTGCTGATCCCTCCCATCCGATCGATACGAATGTGAAACACATATCGAAATCACATGTTGCCATTACGTTGAAAGTTGGTACCCCTTTTCTACCAATATACGGTAGTTGCTGACTTTCTGGGATGCAGGCTCCTATGTGTGTACCATCAATACATCCAATACAATCCTATATATAATTTGAATATTAGTCAAGTAACAAAGTACACAAGTAGGAATGATATTAATCAATTTAATACCTTGAAATACGGCATGTATCTTTTGTCATTCAAAATTTGAGGTGGTATGAATTGAAAAGTTGGATCTTTTGGTTTTATAACGTCACGTGCTAGACCTTGAAAACCTTTACCTCTACCAGCTATTGCCTCTAGAACTTCATGAAAGGCTCTGCTAATAGTCTCCCCAGAACGTTGAAAACGCTCCCCAACATCCCTGTTAGATAAACCCAATGCCAATGTATACAAAAATATCCCCACCTTCTCACAAGTTGACATTCTATCACTCGACTGCAATCCATAGTTTGATTTAAGCTCTCTACATAATTTCGTAAACACGTTTGGATGCATTCTGAATGCATTTACACATCGTATAGGATTGCCATTTAAAACTTCCATCATCCAAGCCTGTCCCGTTTGAGGTGATGTCATGCATGGTTCCTTGTACATATGCTTATAATAGTATGCAACAACTAGATCACATGTATAGGTTGAATCCAACAAAAAATTATAGCAATGCAGTTTGTGATTCTTCTTGCTTGTTTCATTATTCATTGTAACCCTGATAATAAATTCAATATCAGCTTAACATATAAAAACTTTAATAGCTAAAATATAAATGGATAAATAGCTTAACATATAGTCATGTCACTAAAACATCAAGGTAAAAAAAAATCAATCCAAAAGCAATAAAGTTCAAACAAATAGAAACAATAATGTCTTCGTAACATGTCCTCAAAGAAAACTTGAGTCAGTGAGCCTTTGCTTTCGTTGCAGCCACGCTAACCTACTGTTGGGATTGAACCCTATCAGAGGAACAGATAATGTAAAGCCAAAACTGGATCAAAGCAGTGGATCCAGAATAAGCAGACGTTTACAGTTGGTTCATGCTAATCTCTCCCCTTGAAAGTGGTTTCATATCTGCTGACCTCCTATCTGCTGATCATACTAAGTGCTGACCTACAACTGCTGCTTCATATCTACTGACCAATGTCAAAGACTGATGGAAGACCAAAGCTCTGTTGACTCAATCTACTGCTTTGGGACAAGTACTGCTGATCCGGACAAGCACTGCTGGGTTCACAGCAGAGGAAGGATGCAGCAGCAGTTTAAGTGTCTTTTATGTAATGTATTGTAGTAGCAGTAGTTTAGTACACCAGTGTTTATAGATCAGTAGTTGAAGTTTGTTAGGAGGTTAGATGTCACTTTCATGGTGACGTCAGCTAAGATGCTCAGTGGTTTGCAAGTGCCTATAAATAGTTCAGTACTTTGTACTGTTCTATTAGCTCTTCCACCACATCGTCTTCTTTGCACGAACAAACTACTGAGCTCTGGCTGAGGGGGAGTTTGCATTCTTACATCAATCATTGTAATCGTTGTTGAAACAAATTCAATCATTCGGTTCATTGTGAAAAGATGTTTGATTAAAAGTATTACTCCTGTTTGATTGTATTCAAAGTTTGTTTTCATCTTATTTCCGCTGCACAACTCTCTCATTTCCATCTTAATTACAAACGAAAATACAATCAAAAAGAAACTCAGATCCAACACCTACCATGATCATGTGGCACATTTATAAACATTTCTCTTTTCACGGGATCTTCAAATAAATCCATTGCAAATAACCACAACTCCTCATCTTCTCTTATTAATCCTGCATCTACCATCCGGCTAAGTAAACCCATAGCAGCTTCAATACTAAACTTAGTACTTTGACTGAGTTTAGAAGAATCTGATTCTAATATTTCTAGAGCACGTTGTTGATTCATACTACTTTGAGTTAAATGTTCTTTAAGTATTGAAGCTCCCAATGATTCTCTCCCTTTACGTTTCATCTTAACTGGTTTAGGCTTAGTGTTTACTTTAGTAGACTTTTCAAAATTCTTTGCAACCTCACTTGGGCTTAATGTTGATGCATCATGTTGACTTACTTCGTTCAAGAAGTCACCAAAGAAATTGTCACCTCCCACAACATTGTCATCCTCAAGGTTCTCAACATTGTCATCCTCAAGGTTCTCAACACGCACCTCATTGAATGTAGTTGGATCCATAGAGGGTGCCACACAATTTTCCCCACTTGCAACTACATCTCCAAATAACTGATCCTACTCTTCTTGTAGTTGTGTAGATGGTTGGTTATTTTGAATTGCTAGAACTTTCGGGTTTTCCTACAGAATATAATGGTGAATCTTTAGTTATCATTATGACTGGAATATTATATGGCATTTAAATTTTGAATGAGTTATATTATGTCACCTGAATTTTTGTTTTCCACCATTCTTCAGAACAATTAAGTTGCTTGGTACTTTCATTCCAACCTAGACCAGTCTCTCCATTCTTAAGTGACTTCCAAAGGTTGTACTCTTTTCTCATACTGTCATACTTGTTCTTCATAGCTTTGTCACTGGCAAATTTATGATTTATAACTTTTTCAAACTCTGGCTGAAGAGTGACCCATTTGAATGGGGAAGTTCGACCATGCTTCGTGATAAATTTGTTTAGGAACCGACATAATTCTAAAACCATTTCTTTTGGCCAAATTTCTCTTTTCCCTTTCTCTTTTTTAGAATCCATCTAGCAACCATGCATACATACATATGTACACAATTGCAAAATAAGAATTATATCGCAAAAACGGCATTTTTTAACAACATAATAATCAAAGAACTAAAGATTCTTACACGTTACATTCAAATATGTCATATAATATTCAAAGAATTTGTTGCTTATTAAGCCTATGTTCATTATGGCAAATCAACAACATATTTACCTATCAGATGCTTGAAGGGCACTTGATGTCTTAAGTGTAAAACTTACAGCAAAATGACTATTATTTTCTATCTAGATTTAATGTTAGAACTTAACATATACCCATAGATATTCTCTGTCTGTTAATAAAAAAGTGTAAAACTTACTGCAAAAGCCTATGTGATGTGATGTATATGTTATTGTTTATATAATCTTATCATTCTTTTGTGTTTAACAACTAAAATATATTTGCCAACAAGCATACCATGTCTCTGCTATCTTTCATCCCATATTGTGCAACACTTCTTATGATAGCAATATAGCATATTAACTAGGGGTGTAAATGATGTGCAACGGCTCGAGAGCTACCCGAGATCGGATCAGTAAAAAGCTCGAACGAGTCGACCTTTAACGAGTCCGAGCCCGAGCTCGGGCCTAAAATATGACTCGTTTAGCTATCGAGCCCGAGCTCGAGCTTTGCATACAAAGATCGTTTAGGCTCGCGAGCCTAAACATAATTTTATATCAATTTTATATATATATATTATATAACATTGGTGGGCCAAGCTCAAGCTGAGCTTTGACTCGTTTAAATTATATTGAAACGAGCTCTAGCTGAGCTTGGAACTCGTTTAAAATTGTTCTCAAATAATCTCAAGCCGAGCCGGACTCGAGCTTTAGATTTTACTTACGAGCCGAGCTCGAGCTCAAAATTTTAGGCTCGAACCGACCCGAGCTCGAGCTTCACAAAAACATCACGAGCCGAGCTCGAGTAGTGGATGGCTCGGGCTCGGCCCGACTCATTTACACCCCTAATCGTGTAATATGAGGATTCTACCATATTTGAAAAAAAAAAAAAACAAGAACTATAATCAATAAATAATAAATAAATAATAGACATGATTGATTATAACTGGGATGGATCTAATTAAATAAGAACATGCATGAGTCAACAATTTCGATTGTATTGATTACTTTAACTGAAAGTAATTATGTAACAAGTGATACTGCGATGAATCATCTTTCTGATACAAGTTCGATTGTATTAAATTATAGTTTTATTGTATTAAATAAGAACATGCATTAAACTCAACGTAATTATGTGTATTAAAGTTACAATCGAATTAAATAAAACATGCACTGGGATCAATAGTTGAGGAGTTTTGTCTCTATATAAGAATAGGGAAACATGCATACCTTTGTTGTCTTTAACTTGCGATCGATCAACGTTTCTTGAAAATTTGGGATGATGAAGATTGTAGGTTATTTAAGTAATTTAAACCCTAAAAGCTTGTAGACTTTTTAAACGCTACTATAACAAGCGTTTCAATAAGAGCTTTTCAACTAATCTAAAAGCCTTAAGCTTGTTTCAACCAAACAAGGCTTTTATTGGGCCTGGAGCTTTTTCTTAAAAGCTTGAAGCTTGAAGCTCCTAAAAGCTCGTTGCCAAACACACCCATATTTGGGCAAAAAGAGTTAAACATGAGACAAAGAAGATGGATGGAAATCCTAAGTGATTACGACTGTGATATTCAGTATCATGAAGGAAAGGCAAATGTAGTTGCAGATGCCTTAAGTCGTAAATATCATGAAAGGAAAAAAACGAGTTCGTGCTCTTAGATTAAATCTACAATTAGATTTAATGGAACAAATAAAGAATGTTCAAGAAATAGCAATCAAGGATGATGCTGAAGGAATGAAGGGACGAATAAAAGAGTTAGAACAAGGAGTTGATGGAATTTGGAGATTCCACAAAAGAAGAATTTGGGTACCTAAGAAGGGAGAATTAAGAAATAAGATTTTAGAAGAAGCTCATAAATCTAGGTATACTATGCACCTGGGAAACAATAAGATGTACCAAGATTTAAGAAATAACTTTTGGTGGATAGGAATGAAAAATGATATAGCCTGATATGTGTCTAAGTGTCTTACTTGTTCACAAGTTAAGGCAGAACATCAAAAACCTTCAGGTCTACTACAACAGTTAGAGATGCCTGTATGGAAATGGGAACTCATAACAATGGATTTTGTTACTAAGTTACCCAAAACCAGAAAAGGTAATGACGCGATTTGGGTAATTGTAGATCGATTAACCAAATCAGCTCATTTTCTACCTATGAAAGAAACCTTTAGTATGGAAAGATCGGCAAAGTAGTATGTAGATGAAGTTGTATCCTTACATGGAGTTCCACTCTCCATTGTTTCGGATAGGGATAGTCGTTTTACTTCTCATTTTTGGACAAGTTTCCAAGAAGCAATGGGAACTCGACTAAACCTAAGCAATGCATATCATCCTTAAACAGACGGGCAAAGTGAAAGGACGATCCAAACCCTAGAAGACATGCTCAGAGCATGTGTGATAGATTTTGGCGGAAATTGGGACGATCACTTATCTTTGATAGAATTCTCCTATAACACTAGTTATCATTCAAGTATTGAAACTGCCCCATTCGAAGCATTGTATGGAAGAAAATGCAGAACTCCAGTTTGTTGGGCAGAAATAGGAGAAAGTCAATTGTCAGGTCCTGAAATAGTACAAGAAACGACCGACAAGATTACTGATGTGCTGAAAATGGGTTAACTAAAACAACTAAAATTACCCTAAATCTAGACTCTCTAAGTTTTAAATTTATAAAACTAAGACCCTCTAAAACCCTAAATCACACAACCGGCAAGTGTACCGATCGATGAAGTATAGCCTAAGGAAGTCCGAGTATCGAACCCAAGAGACTCTACTGATCACGATAATGACTCTATCTAGACTTAGATTGACACAACTTAACTATTTTGTTTATCGATGGGGGGGGGGGGGGGTTTCTAAAAATCCTAAGAATGCAAATAACAAATACTAACTAGACTAGACGAACTAGACACGAACTCACACGAAGACTTTGACCAGTGGGGAATGAAGACTACCTAGGCTAGACGCAAGCTAAACTCAGAATGGATCTCTATTCGATGATTTTGTGGTGTGGAACCGGGATCTTAAGATGCTAAACCTATTAAGACACCACTAAGCCCCTCAAACACTCTCAAGGCGATTCTTGTGGCACTACCTAGGCTGTTACGCTTACCGGTTTTCTAGATTTCTTTTCCGTCCTCTAGTTTCTTGAAAGTGCCTATATAAGACGCTCTACTTTGCCGCGCGAACGTCTAAAGCGACAATGGGTTCTAATCTTAGTTTAATAAGCTATGGAATGTTAAGGACTTATAACCAAACCTAGACCTATTAATATCCTCGAGCCTTTCCGCGACGAGTCTAGCAGCACACTTGATTTTATTAAATTACCGAATATTACTTCTAAGGTTACTTCACGTGATTTTCACCCTAAAGGATTAATGACCTATTACGTGATATAGACAGTCACCTAAATCAAGAACCCTAGCCCGACTCTATACCGTGATAAAGACCGTCACCAAGAATCGAACGAAGCAACAAACAATAATAAAATAATCACAAGCACACATACGCACCAAGTTAGAAATCCAAAGCTTTTACAATACAAGAAAGATCCACAACCACGCTAAAAATCAAATAAAGATCCAAACTTTATTAAGCTATTGTCATAACCTAGGTAGTACGAGAAGTTTAGCCAATAATCATACCAATAATCATAGAAACAATCATGGTCAAAACAGAATTCATCATTAAACAATCAAAAACAAACAAGAAACGAATGAACAAGATTGTATAACCCGTTATCTTCGATCCCGAGTGCTCCCGAATGCTTCACGATGATTCCTAGCTTCCCGAGCCTTCAAAACCTTCTAATCAGCCTCTAAACTCGACCAAAGAACTCTAACTTCGTCCCCAAGTTCGTAATTTGTTCGTGCGTCTGACGATGTTGTTAACAGTAACAATAATAATAATTCCCCTCTTTGTGCGTCCCTGTTTATTATTTGCGGCTCCCCAAGTCAACCGACTTATCTTCTCCTGGCCCAAAAATACAATCCCACATGATATAACAATTGCATGCTTGGCAGCCCACTCACGTCTGATGTTGTTCGAATCATAATTCACATGGCCCAAAAATATAAATTCACAAATAGATTGCTGATGGGCTTTAACCTTCGTGGCCTACTAGTGATCCTTTCATTATTTTTGGCCAATATAATGTTGCCTCTCAGTTTACCCAGAGATCATCATTCGTACAAGGCACCACTCATATGTTGACTTTTCTTATTTTTATCCAATTATATATAATTTTGTGGCGTCCTTTTAACATAAAAATAAAGATAGTGGCATCGACCCACTCACAGAAAATGGCTGCAATTTTACTTCGGTACCTAGCGCCCCACTCTACTCAACTAGCTGGTCGTTTAATTGTTACTCTTTTCCGCTTCATTTGCACCAGTAACTGCCAAAACACAAAATAATATAATAGAACACTAAAACTAAGAAAAAAAACAAATAAAACTATACAAAAATTATACAATCTACACGGGACAAATATGTGTATTTTACCCCACATCAAATATCCCCACACTTAACCTTTTTTCGTCCTCGAAAAAGAATTGTGCAAACGGAATCATAGTCGGAATAATCGAACGGGACAAAGTATAAGTTATTTTATTAAAATCGAAACTCGTGTTAGCCGCGATTGCAAGTATTTTGATCCACTTAAACCCAACCCGGTTCTGAGCCCTTATCATGCAGATTTAGTTCAAGTTCGGTCAATCTACCTAGGGCCTCACACTAAGAATTGCAAGTCCACCTAATCCCCCCTCAAGCTTATAGGACAAAAGGAACAACCACTGGGTTATTTCCTAACCGTTTTATACCAAGATAAAGAGAGTTTAAAATCAAATCTATTTTTTTCCATTTTTTTTTCTTTTTGCTTTGCTTGCTTTTTTTTTTCTTTTTTTTTTCATTCGTGAGACTAGACGATGCTTTCCCTAACCCAGCGGTATTCCGACTGTAGAGTCGCTATCCCCAATCACAGATTACATAGGTTTCGGTACTTTTATTCGGCAAGTCGATTTCACACATCCCAGAGGCATTCCGGCTGTAGAGTCGTTATCCCCAACTCGGATTACATAGGCCTATGCTACTTTCATTTAGTTTCTAGCTCACTTTTTATTCTATTTTTTTTTCTTTTTCAGCGAGATAATGACCAAAAACTCTAACGATCTTAGCTTATAACGGCATCCCTTATACTATTATTGGCGGTTTCAATTTCCCCACTTTCCCTAGATGAGAACCCACTAGTAAACCGACAATTAGGTATATTTTAAATCAAAGGAACCCAGAACCGAATCGAGCCTACCCGCGCATCCCAAACTAGACACAAGCATGATTATTTTTTCTCATATTATCATTATTTGAACCCGAACAAAAATCCAACTTTTTTATCATTTCCCGTTTTTATTTTGCAAACTTCTTATTTCAAAAGACATTTTTCTATTTTTTCAATTTTTTTGGATTTTTCAAATTTTTTAATTTTTTTGTATTTTTCGACTTTTATGACTCAAGACTCACTAACTAATGACACTAAACTATAATTCCCATCCCCACACTTAAACTCTACATTGCCCTTAATGTAGGATGGAAACCGACTCAAAAAATCTAAAAATAAATAAGAAATAAAAAATATAGGGCAAATTGGAAAGGACTTAGCTGGTTAATTAATGCGTAAGCTCCAAAACTCTTGTCCTATCCAGCTCGATCGTATAGCATTTCGTTCGCGATCGGCTTTGACACTGACCAACATGCTTGATAAATGCCTGAAATCTTATAAGCAGCTCCAAAATCACCCGAATGGAGATTGAGTACGGGTGGTACATATTCAAACCTGCATCAACAAAAACAAGCAAAATACCAAAGCAATACCAACTCGAAACACAAAATAGACTCAAAAACTACTAACTTAGACACATGGTACAAAATAAAAGACTCAAAATACACCACCGAAAATATACCAAATAAATAAAATTACAAACTCTACAAAACCTCCCCACACTTGAATTTAATCAGGAGGTTTCTCTTTGACCTGGACCCTGTCCAACCCGTTTAATTCCACCCGAACCTCAAAAATAATTAAACATTTATTGGTGGAATTATAGAATGATTTTAAAAGTTTTAACTTCAAAATTTTAAACGGGTCAGACCACCAAAATTTAAACTTACCTGGAAGAAACCGGATGCGTGGCATGTAACGAGAAGAATGATCGTGCGTGAACGGCTTCTTCCTTTCCATCTCGCTGTAACCCTCTATCCTCTTCCGGCTTGGATCCTTTCTCTTCTCTTTCCTCGCCTTCTCCCGTGGTTTTTCTGATTTTTCAATTACACTAAGTACTAACACCATGGGCCAGCTGTGGTGCTCTTCTTCTTCCACCACTCTCGCGGGATGATCCCCACACTTAGTTTCTTTGTCTAGGGTAGGTTCTTCTTCATCAACTTTTAAACCCTCTAACTCTAAATCTAAAAGCTCATCCTCTCTAGACAACTTAATTTCGACCTCTTCATCTTCTTCCTCTACACCAAACATCAAACCTATTGATTCTCCTAAATCTACTTCCTCTTCCATCACTTTATCTTTTTCTACTTCATCAAACATCCAACCAATGGAATCCCCCAATTCCACTTCTTCTTCAATTACTTCTTTCTTCACTAACGACCTCTGATACGCTGCCCATTCTTCTTCATCTATTTCATCATCAGAGTCACTCCCGAAGTCATATATAATACCCTTCTGAACCGGAGGTGGGACTTCGTCGTCCATTATCGTCTCCGTGACTGGAATGATCTCCTCATCTGACTCTTCTTCTACTTCCTCTAGGTCTTCTCCCTTCCATCTCTTATATGCAGCCAATTGGGCATCTATCTCTTCATCACTACACGAGAAATCAATTATTAACTGACCCGTATTCTCTTCTCGGTCTTCCTCTAACTCACCCCGCTCTCGAACTAACTCCTCTACTGTTTTTTTACTTCTCTCTGTAATTTCAGCCATGCTTTCCAGGGTAGCCTGATTTTGCGCCATTATTTGAGCGAACATCCCTTCTATCCTACTCATACTACCCTCAAAACCTCTATCGCTCGTCTGAACCAGGTTACGTTGCGGTTGCTGATACAGATCATTGTAATATGGCCGATGATCATAACCTTGCAAAGAATACCCCTGTGAAAAATATGGCTGCGGCTGTACAAAAGGGTTAGCATAATATGGCGTAGAGGACCCCTCATATTGGGGGCATTTAACAGTAAAATGAGGTCCTCCACAAATTTCACACATATTTACAAGACTCAAGAAAAATAAAAGACACGGACAATTAGACTCCTATGACTCAACTACAAAACACAAATAGACTCACAAGAGTCACCACGAAAACACAAAACAAAAGAAAAGTAGCACAGATTATGTCAATTAAGTCCAAACAAAGTAATTAACGCAATCGCCAAGAGTCCCCGGCAACGGCGCCAAAAACTTGATGTGCTGAAAATGGGTTAACTAAAACAACTAAAATTACCCTAAATCTAGACTCTCTAAGTTTTAAATTTATAAAACTAAGACCCTCTAAAACCCTAAATCACACAACCGGCAAGTGTACCGATCGATGAAGTATAGCCTAAGGAAGTCCGAGTATCGAACCCAAGAGACTCTACTGATCACGATAATGACTCTATCTAGACTTAGATTGACACAACTTAACTATTTTGTTTATCGATGGGGGGGGGGGGGGGTTTCTAAAAATCCTAAGAATGCAAATAACAAATACTAACTAGACTAGACGAACTAGACACGAACTCACACGAAGACTTTGACCAGTGGGGAATGAAGACTACCTAGGCTAGACGCAAGCTAAACTCAGAATGGATCTCTATTCGATGATTTTGTGGTGTGGAACCGGGATCTTAAGATGCTAAACCTATTAAGACACCACTAAGCCCCTCAAACACTCTCAAGGCGATTCTTGTGGCACTACCTAGGCTGTTACGCTTACCGGTTTTCTAGATTTCTTTTCCGTCCTCTAGTTTCTTGAAAGTGCCTATATAAGACGCTCTACTTTGCCGCGCGAACGTCTAAAGCGACAATGGGTTCTAATCTTAGTTTAATAAGCTATGGAATGTTAAGGACTTATAACCAAACCTAGACCTATTAATATCCTCGAGCCTTTCCGCGACGAGTCTAGCAGCACACTTGATTTTATTAAATTACCGAATATTACTTCTAAGGTTACTTCACGTGATTTTCACCCTAAAGGATTAATGACCTATTACGTGATATAGACAGTCACCTAAATCAAGAACCCTAGCCCTACTCTATTCCGTGATAAAGACCGTCACCAAGAATCGAACGAAGCAACAAACAATAATAAAATAATCACAAGCACACATACGCACCAAGTTAGAAATCCAAAGCTTTTACAATACAAGAAAGATCCACAACCACGCTAAAAATCAAATAAAGATCCAAACTTTATTAAGCTATTGTCATAACCTAGGTAGTACGAGAAGTTTAGCCAATAATCATATCAATAATCATAGAAACAATCATGGTCAAAACAGAATTCATCATTAAACAATCAAAAACAAACAAGAAACGAATGAACAAGATTGTATAACCCGTTATCTTCGATCCCGAGTGCTCCCGAATGCTTCACGATGATTCCTAGCTTCCCGAGCCTTCAAAACCTTCTAATCAGCCTCTAAACTCGACCAAAGAACTCTAACTTCGTCCCCAAGTTCGTAATTTGTTCGTGCGTCTGACGATGTTGTTAACAGTAACAATAATAACAATTCCCCTCTTTGTGCGTCCCTGTTTATTATTTGCGGCTCCCCAAGTCAACCGACTTATCTTCTCCTGGCCCAAAAATACAATCCCACATGATATAACAATTGCATGCTTGGCAGCCCACTCACGTCTGATGTTGTTCGAATCATAATTCACATGGCCCAAAAATATAAATTCACAAATAGATTGCTGATGGGCTTTAACCTTCGTGGCCTACTAGTGATCCTTTCATTATTTTTGGCCAATATAATGTTGCCTCTCAGTTTGCCCAGAGATCATCATTCGTACAAGGCACCACTCATATGTTGACTTTTCTTATTTTTATCCAATTATATATAATTTTGTGGCATCCTTTTAACATAAAAATAAAGATAGTGGCATCGACCCACTCACAGAAAATGGCTGCAATTTTACTTCGGTACCTAGCGCCCCACTCTACTCAACTAGCTGGTCATTTAATTGTTACTCTTTTCCGCTTCATTTGCACCAGTAACTGCCAAAACACAAAATAATATAATAGAACACTAAAACTAAGAAAAAAAACAAATAAAACTATACAAAAATTATACAATCTACACGGGACAAATATGTGTATTTTACCCCACATCAATTACCCAAATCAAGGAAAGACTGAAGACAGCTCGAGATCGTCAAAAGAGTTATGCCGATAATCGACGTAAGCCGTTAGAATTCCAAGTTGGAGACAGAGTATTGTTGAAAGTTTCTCCTTGGAAAGGAGTTGTTCGATTCGGTAAGAAAGGAAAGCTAAATCCAAGATACGTAGGACCATTTCCAGTGATTCAACGTATAGGACCAGTTGCTTATCGTTCACAACTACCAGAAGAGTTAGCTGGAGTACATGAAGTATTTCATGTATCCAATCTCAAGAAATGCCTATCAGATGAATCTTTGATAGTACCTCTCCAAGATGTAGAGGTAAACGAAAAGTTAAAATTTGTTGAGAAACCTCTTCAAATAGAAGATAGAAAGGTGAAGTTTCTCAAACACAAACGGTTAGTACTTGTTAAAGTCAAGTGGGATTCAAAGAAAGGATCTGAATACACTTGGGAGTTGGAATCAGAGATGAAGCGAAAGTATCCTCACTTGTTCCAGTAAATCTCGAGGACGAGATTTTTATTAAGGTGGGGAGAATGTAACAACTAATATCAAAAGTCCTAATTATTATTTTATTTTGCCCAAAAGGAAACCCTAATTGAGCCACCCAAGTGATTCTGCACAAACCCTAAAATTTTCAGAACAATCAGAATCAGGATCAGGGCCCCTAAAACCCAGGGGGTAAAACCTAGTTACGATGGATGTTTAAGTGCTGCCCACATTAGGGTTTATACTTTGTCATTCGTCGTTAATTCGATGGATGTTTAAGTATCGCACTTTGTCATTCGATCTGAGGGTTTAATCTTGTGAGTTATCGTAAATGATGTATTAGTTACTGACCTAGTTTGTGTGCATTGTTATTTAAACTAGGTTATCAAGGCTAATCAGTAGGCTAAGCTTTGTTCAAATTAAATCTGCAATGTGAGTCATTCTCTTTTTATCAAAATGCTTTATAAATTCTTAAATATTTTCAAAGTTATAATTACAGGGATTAAGTCTTTGTAGTCACCAAATTACAGCCGGTATGTGGGGTTTTGTATACATTACTTGATAAACTTCACCATTGGACAACGGGGACAAGGGGTGATATGACCATAGTCACAGACACCATCGGGCTCAGAGGCTACCGATGAATGTCGGGTGACAAGTACTGTGGGTAGTTGGTTGATATCAGGAAACATTGTGATCGCTCTTAATACTGTAAATTATAACAAACGCGTCGTTTTCATAAAAAGAATGATTCACCAGTATTTCCAGCTGACAAAACCTTTTTCAAACATGTTTCAGGTGATCTGTTGTGATCCAGGAAAAGTGTCGCGTAGCACTACAAGCTTGAGGAAGTGGCTCAATATAAAATAAGGAAACTTGTTTTGTAAAATAAAGATTTCTCCGTGAAATCTTGTGATTGTAAATTATTGGGATTTTATCCCGAGTTGTAAAATAAAATAATCGGGAAATTGCAGTTTTAAAAAAGATCCTGATAAAGACTTCCGCTGTTAAATAAATACCACGGGATTTTCTGTCTTGTGGCTCCTAAAACGGGTCAAACCGGGACGGGGGCCGTGACAAAAGGTCTCAAGCTCATGTCATATGTTCAAGCTAGCAAGTATCTCCGCAAGGAATACAGGGCTTTCTTGGCTAACATTGTAGTAGCGGAGAAGGAAAAGAAAGAAAAGAAGGAAGTGAAGTTCCCGTGGTTTGAGAATTTCCTAAGGTTTTTCCAGAGGATCTTCCCGGACTACCGCCAAGTCGTGATATCGACTTTCGTATCGACCTCATTCCTGGAGCCAACCCCATTGCCAAAGCTCCCTACCGACTTGCGCCATCCGAAATGCGCGAACTCTCAAACCAACTCCAGGAATTACTTGAGAAAGGCTTCATTCACCCGAGCACCTCTCCTTGGGGCGCGCCAGTCCTCTTCGTCAAAAAGAAGGATGGGTCGTTCAGTATGTGTATCGACTATCGGGAGTTGAATAAGCTAACTATCAAGAACCGCTATCCTCTACCTCACATCGATGATTTGTTTAATCAATTAGAAGGTGCTACGTGTTTCTCGAAGATCGATCTACGCTCAGGCTATCACCAACTACGTATTCAAGAGGAGGATATACCCAAAACCGCATTTCGCACTCGATACGGCTACTACGAATTCGTTGTTATGCCCTCTGGTTTAACCAACGCACCCGCAGTTTTCATGGATCTGATGAATCGCGTATGTAAACCATATCTCGACCGTTTCGTCATCGTATTCATCGACGATGTCTTGATCTATTCCAAATCGAAAGTCGAACATGCGCAACATCTACGTTTGGTTCTCGAGCTACTCCAGGGGAACCAACTCTATGCCAAGTTCTCCAAGTGTGAATTCTGGTTGGAGGAAGTTCAGTTTCTGGGTCACATTGTTAATAGTCAAGGTATTCACGTCGATCCTGCGAAGATTGAAGCTGTTAAGAGCTGGATTACGCCTAAGAACCCGTCTGAAGTTCGTTCTTTTCTCGGACTAGCGGGCAATTATCGAAGATTTATCGAAGGATTCTCAAAGACCGCTCTACCACTTACCGCTCTCACGCAAAAAGACAAGCCTTTTGTTTAGGGAACTGAACAAGAGTCTGCCTTTCGAACCCTCAAGCATAAGCTTTGCAATGCTCCTGTTCTCACATTGCCCGACGGAAACGACGACTTCATTGTCTATTGTGATGCTTCAAACCTTGGTCTTGGTTGTGTCCTCATGCAACGGGACAAGGTTATAGCTTACGCATCTCGACAGCTCAAAATCCATGAGAAGAACTATACAAACCATGACCTCGAGCTAGGTGCAGTTGTTTTTGCGTTAAAGATTTGGCGACACTACCTGTATGGTACCAAGTGTACGATCTTCACCGATCATAGGAGCCTACAGCATATCTTTAATCAGAAGGAACTTAATATGCGTCAACGCCGATGGGTAGAACTTCTCAACGACTACGACTGTGAGATTCGTTATCACCCAGGCAAGGCAAATGTTGTTGCCGACGCACTCAGCAGACGGAGCTATCTGCTTAGCACTCATAATGTTCAAGCCCAACACGATCTTGAAACCCTCATTCGCGAAGCTCAGTATGCATGTTTTAATGAACGCACACTGAAGAAGGAAAGAATCTACCACGATGGAGCCCAGCTTGTGAGCAAATCGAATGGGATATTCCACTTTCTGGACAGAATTTGGATTCCCAAACGAACCGATTTGCGACAAATCTTGATGGACGAAGCCCACAAATCCCGGTATTCTATTCATCCCGGTGCTGACAAAATGTACCAGGATCTTCGCTACAGGTACTGGTGGCCCGGCATGAAAAGGGATATTGCCCTCTACGTTGGAAAATGCCTGACATGTGCAAGAGTCAAGGCTGGACATCAAAGACCCTCTGGCTTACTCGAACAACCACTGATCCCCATATGGAAGTGGGAGAGTATAGCTATGGACTTTTTAACAAAGCTACCACACACGTCATCAGGTCACGACAGCATTTGGGTTGTGGTTGACCGATTGACTAAATCAGCTCACTTTTTACCAATACGGGAAGACTACAAGGTAGAACGATTAGCCCGAATCTACACCGACGAGATCATTTGTAATCATGGGACGCCTCGTGATATCATCTCTGATCGTGACGCTCGGTTTACCTCGCGACTGTAGGAAACATTTCAAATGGCACTCGGTACATCGCTAAATCTAAGTACCGCTTTCCACCCTCAAACCGACGGTCAGACTGAAAGAACGATTCGTACTCTTGAAGACATGCTCCGTTCGTGTGTCATAGACTTCGGTGGTAATTGGGATAAATACCTGCCGTTAGTCGAATTCTCGTATAACAACAGTTATCATTCCAGCATTCAAATGGCACCATTCGAGGCTTTATACAGAAGAAAATTTCGATCGCCTATTGTGTGGCACGAGATCGGTCATTCGCAATTAACCGGTCCTGAGCTATTACAAGAAACGACAGACAAGATTTTCCAAATTCGAGACAACCTGGTAAAAACTCGGAATCGACAAAAAAGTTATGCCGATAGACGACGCAAGCCCCTTGAATTTGACGTTGGTGACTACGTACTCCTAAAGGTATCACCTTGGAAGGGTGTGGTCCGATTCGGCAGGAAAGGAAAGCTCGCGCCTCGATATGTTGGACCTTTTAAGATTCTGGAAAGGATCGGAAAAGTCGCCTACAGACACGAACTACCGGAGGAACTTAGTAACGTCCACCCGACTTTTCACGTGTCAAACCTCCGAAAGTGCCTAGCCGACCAAGACTTACACGTTCCACTCGATGACCTGCAAGTGAACGAAACATTACACTTCGTGGAAAAGCCTGTCGAAATCATGGACCGCCAGACCAAGCAACTCATACGCTCTCGCATTCCTATTGTGAAAGTCCGATGGGAAGGAAAACGAGGCGCATAGTTCACTTGGGAACTCGAAAGCGACATGAAGGCGAAGTACCCGCAATTATTTAAAGAGAAAGTCTAGAAAGAGAAAGTTCTCCAAAGTAATTCACGGTGTTGTACAACTTCCAGCCTAATTTCGAGACGAAATTCCCTAAACAAGGGGAGGCTGTAACACCCCGTGTTTTCGGGAAGTCAAAGTCAAAGTCAAAGTCAAGGTCAAAGTCAACGACCGATTTCGCGCAACTTGACTTGTAGTGAATTTCTTCTATGTGTTTATTTAGCTGTATTATGTGGAGTAAGTGTCAATAATTACAATAATCGACGTATGTTACTCGCAAACTATTCGAATTACGACTATTAACTATAGGAAGTAACGATGCGAAAAAGTCAACGAAACGATAATCAAACTAAGCTAATCGAATCGACATCGACTTCAAATCGCAACTCGAACTACGTACTTTAATTATTGTTATACGTGTGTGTGTGCCTTATGTGTTACTTGTGCATGTTCATCTATGCTATGTGTGGAATCGCAATCGAACTCAATCGAAATCGAACTATGATAGATATAGTGGTTGGGATTAAAAGTAATTTAAATAGGAAAATCTATCACATCGAATCGCTCGCAACCGAAATCGAAACAGCAAGAATCGTCGCGTTGAACGCACGAACCAAGTGCCATCCGGCTGGATAGCCATCTGACCGGGCTGCCACTTGGCCATGGTGTTAAGATGCCATCCGACCGAGATGAAATCCGACCTGATAGTCATTCGGGCGGGATGCCATCCGACCGACCCACCCTTTCCCTTTTTGGAATCCTATAAATACCCACGTCACTCTCAAACTTTCTACTTTTGGAAACCTTTGTCCGACCAGCACGCTCAGCTCACCTTTTCTTCGATTTCTCTCAATCCCGGTAAGATTTCGTCCTAAATCTTGTACTTTCTTAATCTACACGCACTCCTACACCTTTCTATCTTTTGAATATTGACTTTTAACCGTGAAATCACTAGATTTGAGGTGTTCTAGGATGATTTCATCATGAGTTCTTGAAGAACTTCTTGTTTTAGCCTCAATCCACCAAGAACAACTTAGATCTAATAGATTTCCACACAAATACACAAAGATCCCGCGTAGATCTAAACTTAAAGATAGTGAAAAAGGATTGAAAGATGGTTTCTAACTTTCTTTCAACTCTTTTACACTCAATACACTCAAAACCGATAGGATCCGACCCTGATCTAGTCTTCTACTCATTCTTAGTGTTGCACTAGCTCAAGATCTGGATTCTACCCACGAGACCACCGATTTCGGGTTAAACAGGAATAACCGCCTTGAACCGGTTAACTGGCCGAACTGGGGTGATTCCTGGTCGATCAGGTTACTTGGGTCAAGATGGGATTCTGTTGGTTAACTCGTTGTCAAAACATCTCGATAAAATGACAAATAACCAAAACGACCAAGTGTAAGACGAACGGAACAATCAGGACGGAATGCTGTCCGACCGGACTGCTGTCCGAACGGATAGGCTACCCGAACGGATTGTTGTCCGAACAGATCACACCTTGGGTCCCACACTTAATCTACTCCATCTAAAGTTTGAGTATTGAACGAATTGCCATCCGATCGGACTACCATCCGACCAGATTACTCTTCGGATCATGAGATACTAGGACTTTAAAGACTTAAACAATTTTCAACATGTTCATTAACAGGGTTGGCACCCGGTCGGATGGACATCCGACCGAGTGACTCTTCTGCTATGAATTGTTTCCACTAAGTAACCTCATCACTAAGGTCGCTGTCCGGCCGGACTACCGTCCGTCCGGATGACAATCCGAACGGATTGTTGTCCGCACGATTGACCGTCCGATCGACCGACTTGAAGGATAGAGATACTTCAATGTTTTCAAAATACTACAACGAAAACTTCAAAAGACAAGCCATCATACAGAAACACATTCATCTCATAGGAAGAAACAATCCACTCGAATAATCATCCGACTGGACTACCGTCCGACCGGATGACCATCCGAACGGATTGCCATTCGCACAGATAAGCCGTTCGATCGGATTACAATCCGACCGAAGTGCTATCCGACCCATTCGCACTTTGTATCGTTTTACGCGTCACTTATCATTATGCTATCAATCCATTCAGACTAACTTTACTCGCTAAGCGCTCCCTTCAATCCATCAACCGCTGTGAGTATACTCGATCCCTTTTTTTTTGCTTTATGCACTTTTGGGTGTTACATACGTTACAACTATTCAAATCACATCAAACACACTACTCAATACTATTTGAACGCTAACCGTTAATGCATGTTATACGTGGCTTATGAATGCTTGTCGTTATGTTTACACATGGAATGTTGTCTACCTGCCTTAGCAACGATAGTAATATAGTTTGGACTCAGCACCCGTTCACACGGGGGTTGTTAAGGACAATTACTTGCATGGATTACAGTGGTAATCATGTATTGCGAACTGCCTTGGGCAGTCAACCCGCAGTCATTGGTATCGATGGATCTATGTCGATAACTAACATGCTTCATTTCACTATGTGTACGTGCTGGTTATGCGTAAACGAATTCGAACTCTATATGCTATTATCAAACTTGTATGCTCACCTTTACATTTTATGTTTTGACTTTATTTTAACGTATGTGACAGGTGCTTAGGATGCACATCTGGTAGGAAATCGAAGCTAGAATAAAGCTTTAGAGCCCAACAAATAGTTGTCTGTAGTGAATGAATCAAGGGTCTCTAGAAGCAGATAAACAATTGCTCTATTTTGAATCTGAGTTGTCGGAACAGAATTATTTGCCTAGATTTTGTCTGTAATAATTTGTTTACTGTTTGAGACATGGTATGAGACATGTTATTTTAAATTGAATAGTAATGATAATTGTTATGGAAACTTCTGGATAATCTGTTTCGCTCAGTGCCATGCCCCGATGATTCCGCCATCGGTTGGGGTGTGACACGTATGCTCATCAACGAACAGTAACAAAGCGATTCGGCTCAGATCTGCCTATTGTTGTCAGTAACGGTATCTTGGCCTTTTTCTATCAAGGTTGTCATGTATGGAATGTATACCTTGTGACGTAATTAATATTGGTTTTGGTGCCAGATTTCATGGGGTTCTTGCTGGTATTGACGGTTTTTGCTGGTATTGACGATCCTGGTGTTGATGATTGTGTCCGACTGTGTCACCCTGTTCACTTGTGCACCGGATGGTTCTTGAATGTCACACCCTGACCACGTAAAACAACAAAACGTGGCGGAAACGTCGGGGAGTGTTGTAACAGAATCATTGTTTTCATAACACATGGAAATTGAAATATTGTTTTATTGATTAAAAGAGTTACAATGTCTTGACAATCAAAGAAACATAACATAAATAACTAGTCTTGCATCTTTTATTGTCACTAAGGCCCAAGTCCGCCTAAGTGTATCTTGATAAATCCTATGCATCATATCCTGAAACACATGTGAAAATAGGTACGTCAGCATAAAAATGCCTGTGAGATACATAGCTTTTGTGAAAATAGGATTCATGACTTGTAAGTTTAGAAAAAAAATTGTTTAGCAAAAGTCTGTCATGAACCTTGTAAATTGATTTGTTTTGTAAATCGTTTGAAAAACAATAAGTTCAGATGATATGTATAAATAAGAGCATAATGTATGGTTAAATGAATAACCATGTAAAATGAGTTTGTATAAGATAAGTTGTTTGTAAAACAATGTCTTGTGAAAAGTATGTTGTTTGTATAAAATGTTATATGTCTAAATTGGAATGATTCAAATAACGCTACGATATGTAATACCATACAAACACTTATATATAGGAAGTACCAGCGGCGTATCCACCATGCTTGTATCATATTACACACGCCTCGTTACTTAAATCACTTACTCAAACCAAACCACCAAAGTAAAACGTTTATGTATAATCAAATGTCAAAATGTTTATGTGAAAACCATGTCTAATGTCTATGTCTAATGTAAATCATGAATTGTGTATGTAAATGTCAAAATGTTTATGTATGGTAAGTGAAATATATCAACTAAACCATATGTAAAATGCACAAAAACAAGGTATTGAAGTAAAACATGGTTTAAATCAAAGTTATGTTTTGTGTAATAAATGCATGCTATACTGATATAAACATTTATGCGGTATTGTGAAAATTCATACATCCAAGCCTTGCGACAGTCGGATAACCCTTTTAGTAAAGGTTATCAAAAGATGTATTCGGATTCGGTCATTCCTTACGTCCAAACAAACCCCAGATTTCAGGAATGGGATTTGTCAAGTCCTATGGTACCACTACCTACTACCGAGCGGCATGATCGGTGTTAATGAATGTACATTGTCCCATTTAAACAAACCAAATGTCATACCAAAATGTAAGCATGTGATGAATAAAATAATGTACAAAGTACGCACACAATGGGCATAGATAGCATAGCATAAAATGTAATATAAAATAATGTACTAAGTACGCATACAATGGGCATACATAGCATAAAATGTAATGTAAAATAATGTACTAAGTACGCACACAATGGGCATACATAGCATAGCATAAAATGTAATGTAAAATAATGTACTAAGTACGCACACAATGGGCATACATAGCATAAAATGTAATGTAAAATAGTGTACTAAGTACGCACACAATGGGCATACATAGCATAAAACACAATGAAATCATGTACTATAAATGTACTAATGAACATAGCAAGTATATGATGTGAAAACAGGAAAGCATGAAAGTAACAAGTAGGCACATGTGTTCCACCCCAAAACAGTAAAAGAGGGGTCTATGTACTCACTTGTGATTGCTCAGAAGTTCTAATGTCACACCCCGACCACGTGTAACATACAAAACGTGGCGGAAACGTCGGGGAGTGTTGTAACAGAATTAATTGTCTCATAACCATGGCATACAAAGTTTTATTTATTTATTAAACAAGAGTGTTACATTGTCTTAAACAGGAATTAAGGAGTTCAGAACATAATTAAACATAGTCTATCTTCTTTTAAAGTCTCTAAGGCACAGGTCCGCCCTAGTATCATGATCAACATCCTACGGAAAAGCTCCTGAAAACACATGTGAAAATAGGTACGTCAGCATAAAAATGCCTGTGAGATACATAGGTTTGTAAAAATAGGATTCATGACTTATGTTTAAGAAAATGTTTAGTCATGAACCTTGTAATTTGCTTTGTCTTGTAAATCATTTGAAAACAATAATGTCAGATGATATGTATAAGTAAATGTCAGGTTAAATAAATGACCATGTGAAAATGTGTTTGTATAAGATAAGTTGTTTGTAAATCAATGTCTTGTGAAAAATATGTTATTTATATAAAATGTTCTATGTCTAAATATTGAAATGATTCAAATAACGTTACGACATGTAATACCATACAAACACTTATATATAGGAAGTACCAGCGGCGTATCCACCATGCTTGTATGATATTACACACGCATCGTTACTTAATCACTTAATCAAACCAAACCAACCAATGTAAGAAGTCTATGTTTAAACCAATTGTCAAATGTATTGAATAATATGTCAAAGTGTTTATGTCAAGATGTAGATCATGTCAAAATGTCTATGTCAAATGTCCATGTCAAATGTCTATGTCAAATATCCATATCAAATGTCTATGTCAAATATCCATGTCAAATGTCTATGTCAAAATGTCATGTATGGCAAGTGAAATGTCTCAACTAAACCATATGCACAAAAACAAAGTATTGAAGTAAAACTTGGTTCAAATCAAAGCTATGTTTTGTGTAAATGCATGCAACTATTTAATATGAACATCTATGCGGTATTGTAAAAATGTATACATCCAAGCCTTGTGACTGTGGTGATAAACCCTTTAAACAAATTAAAGGTCTATCTGTCTTATATCATCGAATTCGGTCATTCCTTTCTGTCCCCTTTCCCTGGGATGTCCGGAACGGGAGTTGTCAATTCCTATGGTACCACTACCTACTAACGAACGGCGTAGCTAATGTTAATGAATGTATTGTCCCATGTAAACAAACCAAATGTCATACCAGAATTGTAAGCATGTGAAAACAATGCACTAAGTATGTAATCAAATGAACATACATAGCGTGAAATGTCATGTAAAACGATGTACTAAGTAATGCACAAAATGGGCACACCTAGCATGAAATGTCATGTAACACAATGTACTAAGTAATGCACAAAATGGGCACACCTAGCATGAAATGTCATGTAAAACAATGTACTAAGTAATGCACAAAATTGGGCACACCTAGCATGAAATGTCATAAAATCATGTACTATAATGTACTAACGAACATAGCATGTATATGATGTGAAAACAGGAAAGCATGAAAGTAACAAGTAGGCACATGTGTTTCACCCCAAAACGTTTGGAAAACAGTAAAAGAGGGGTCTATGTACTCACATGAGATTGCTCGGAAGTCCTAAGATAACCACCAAGCAATGCTAGAGATCACGGAATATCAAACGGCACCTAATTTAGGTAACTACATTAATAAACCGGACCTGAATCGGAAGATCGGATAGGATGAGGGCTCGTAAACCATACGAGTATGGGAACTCGTGTAGTATGGTTTACTAAAGCCTACATATTAAATGAAGCCTAACCTAAGTGCTGGTGACCCATTACGACCCGTTTAGGTAGCTTATGCTACTTTAACGCGTCGTTCGCGTGAAACGCGTTTAGACCGCCTAACTAGTCCTATGACAAGTAATATATGCCTTAACATGTCTAATATGGTTGTCAATCAGTTTAGATGTCAAAAGTTGTGTTCCATATGTGTAAAATGAATTTTGGCATCATAGGGGTATTTTGGTAATTTACCTAAGGCATATAAACTACCTATCATACAACTACTTAAACGAAGCGACCATAAGGTATAACCTCATAAGGTTATTACCTATATACTATGGTCACCTAATGTGCTTGGTCGGATCCTAATGATCGACCAAACGGGTCGGGTTCGAAAGTATAAGCGATTGTTTAGATCGCTTACCTTACGACCCTATCTAAGCACTAAACTAAAAGTGACGAGCTAAGCATGTTAAAACATGCTTAACTAAGTTTAGAAAACAGGTTTGGTATCAAAACAAACGGTTTTGATACCCATAAGTAGTTTGGTTACAAAATACGCAAGAATACGTATTCTGACCGAAACTACGGCTCGTCACTGAGCCTAGATAACGTGGTAATCAGTAGGTATAGTCACTAGGGACTATAACCATCGTGATCACGCTCACGTTATGAAGTTCAAACGAACTTCGCATCGACCATAAACTGGTCAATGCAGAAAGTCAAACAAAGTTTGACTTTCGGACTCGAAAAGCAATAAAAGAACGAAAGAAGACTTACGAAGGGTCCCCGAATGCTAATCTAGATCAAAGAGCTCAGGTATGAAGCAATGGCATCAACTTAGAGCACAAATGATCAGATTCTTGTGAGAAATGAAGTGAAATGTGATGGGTATTTATAGATTTCGGTCCACCGTTGAGATCGTTTCTTGGAAAAGGGGAAATGATCTCGTCCGAACACTTGTCGGAAAGTTGTGGTGGCTCTTTGGCACTCACCATAGGGTGTTGACAAGTGTACTTGCCCTTTGGGGTGTTGAAAGATTGATTGGAATTGCAAAACACTGAATCTGGTCACTAAACTGATGTTTCTGCCCAGAGTAGGCAGTCGCGTAGCGCGACTGGTAAGGCTACATGCAGTGGCGCTACGCCACTGCCCCCTTGTTTCAGCAAACTTTCAAAATTGGCAGAAATGGTCCCTGCAGCCCGTTTAAGCGATTTTCGATGCGTTTGAACCCCGTTAACCTCATTTCGAGGCTCTAAAATGAAGTTAAAGTATAGGGAACTCAAAACATGCTCAAAAATATCTAGGATGTCAGTTCGTTTGGCCGTGCGATCGCGATGTTCGCTTAATTACGACGGAATGCGCATAAGCGCGAAAAACGATCCAAATGACGCGACGAATGGATTTTTCTTATGGCGAACACTAAAATATAATATAGTCATGCTTACATAAATTTTTGGATGTCCGGATGTATTCAGAACGTAAGTTATGCGCGAAAATGCAAACTTGTGCACTTTTTGACACTTTTAGTCCCTGAATGAGCCAAAAGTTTATTTTAGCACACCGAACCTCTCAAAGCCTATTTCTAAGCTATTTAAAGGATATTTAAGGTGTGTTTAACTTATGGTCATGTTCCGGAATGTTCGTTACAGTTCAGATTGGCATACTTTCGCAGTTTGTCAAGTTTAGTCCCTGTAAACGAATTAACTTGTTTTTGCCATACCAAAGCCTTCAAAACTTATTTCTAAGTTATGTAAAGGTTATTTAAGGTATGTTGAGTATATGTTGATGTTCCGGAGTATTTGTCGCGTTAAACTGAGTACGTTTTCGCACCAGTTTGCGTATAACTCTCCAGAAATTGATATAGAGTTTGGAATTGGATAAAAGTCAAAACATGAAAAATGTAAAACATAACAAAACAAACATTGGGATCAAATATCATTGTTTTATTGATAATAGAACTGTTCATAGTGATTACAAGCACAGTTGTTACAGTCTCCCCTACTTGTGGAAATTTCGTCTCGAAATTTATTTAGAGGAAACTCGTGGAAAAAGATGCGGATATTTCGCTTTCATTTGATCTTCGCGTTCCCAAGTAAACTCGGGTCCACGTTTAGCTTCCCAGCGAACTTTGACCAAAGGAATGCGCTTGCGTTTAAGCCACTTGACTTCACGTTCCATGATTTCCACTGGTTTCTCAACAAGTTTTAGTGTTGTGCCAACACGAATTTCGTCAAGCGGTATGGAGAAATTCTCATCAGCTGTACACTTCTTAAGATTGGACACGTGAAAAGTTGGATGAACATTTCCCAGTTCAGGAGGTAACTCAAGTCTGTAGGCTACCTTTCCGATTCTTTCGACGATCTTGAATGGTCCAACGTACCTAGGTGCAAGTTTTCCTTTCTTTCCAAATCTGATCACACCTTTCCAAGGTGAGACCTTAAGTAATACTCGATCACCGACTTGAAATTCCAAGGGTTTGCGTTTTGGATCCGCGTAAATCTTCTGACGGCTCTGAGCTGCCTGAAGATTATCACGAACTTTCTTGACCTTGTCAGTTGTCTCTAAAATGAGGGCAGATCCAGTAAGTTGAGCCTCGCCAATCTCATTCCAGCAGACTGGTGAACGACATTTTCGACCATAGAGAGCCTCAAAAGGAGCCATTTTGATGCTGGTGTGATAACTGTTGTTGTAGGAGAATTCAATCAATTTAAGATGTGAATCCCAGCTACCACCAAAATCGATCACACAAGCTCTTAGCATATCCTCAGGAGTCTGGATTGTTCTCTCAGATTGACCATCCGTTTGCGGATGATAAGCTGTGCTCAGATTAAGTTGGGTCCCCATAGCAGATTGCATGGTTCTCCAAAAATGAGAAGTGAAACGAGCATCTCTGTCAGAAATGATGTTCAAAGGAACACCATGTCGAGCTACAATTTCATCCACATAGATTTGAGCAAGTCTGTCAGCAGGAAAATCCTCACGGATAGGCAAGAAATGTGCTGACTTTGTAAGACGATCAACAACTACCTAGATGGCATCATGACCTTTCTTTGTGCGTGGAAGTTTGGTAACAAGATCCATAGTAATGTTCTCCCATTTCCAAACTGGGATCTCTGGTTGCACCAATAAACCAGAAGGACGTTGATGTTCAGCCTTAACCTTAAGACAAGTAAGGCATTTTGACACGTATAAGGCAATGTCTTTCTTCATACCAGGCCACCAATAGCGAATACGAAGATCCTTATACATTTTATCTGAGCCCGGATGAATAGAATAACGAGACTTATGGGCTTCATTCATAAGCAAGGTACGAAGATCATCCTGGCTTGGGACCCACAAACGGTCCATGAAATAATATGATCTATTGTCCTTCAGTTCCAGAGCAGGCGTTATGTGATAAGGAAATTCCTTATCCATCAAACCTTGTGAAACACAAGATTGTTGAGCCTGAGAAATGCGGGCTTGAATATCAGATCGAGCTTGAATAACAGATTGAACACGTACACAATGAAGCTTAGTATGTTCCTTACGACTCAATGCATCGGCTACGACATTCGCCTTACCAGGATGGTAGCGAATTTCGCAGTCATAGTCGTTTAAAAGCTTAACCCAACGTCGTTGCCTCATGTTGAGTTCTTTCTGGTTGAAGATATGCTGAAGACTTTTGTGGTCAGTGAAAACCACACATTTTGTACCGTACAAATAATGTCTCCAGATCTTGAGAGCAAAGACAACTGCACCCAACTCAAGATCATGAGTGGTGTAGTTCTTCTCATGAATCTTCAACTGCCTCGATGCATAAGCTATGACTTTGTTCCTTTGCATAAGAACACAGCCAAGACCCAGTTTAGATGCATCGCAATAAACAACGAAATCATCATTGCCCTTAGGCAAAGTTAAAACAGGCGCGTCACAAAGCTTCTGCTTCAAGTGTTGAAAAGCTTCCTCTTGTTTGTATCCCCAATAAAAGGGCATTTTCTTCTGAGTTAGAGCAGTTAGAGGAACTGCAATCTTTGAGAAGTTCTCAATGAAGCGGCGGTAATAACCCGCTAGACCAAGAAAAGAACGAACCTCAGTAGGAGTAGTAGGCGTATCCCAATCCTTAATCGCACTGATCTTGGAGGGATCCACATGAATACCTTGTTCGTTGATAATATGTCCTAAGAATTGAACTTCTTTAAGCCAGAATTCACACTTGGAGAATTTGGCGAAAAGTTGCTCTTTCTTTAGGAGTTCCAGAGTAAGACGAAGATGTTGCTCGTGATCAGCTCGCGTCTTAGAATAAATCAAGATGTCGTCAATAAAAACAATGACAAACTGATCCAAATAAGGTTTGCAGACCCTATTCATTAAGTCCATGAAAACAGCAGGAGCATTAGTCAAACCGAATGGCATGACTGTGAACTCGTAATGCCCATAACGAGTACGGAACGCTGTCTTAGGAATATCTTCTTCATGCACCCAAAGTTGATGATATCCGGAATGTAGATCGATCTTCGAGAAATAAGAGGCTCCTTGTAACTGATCAAAGAGGTCGTCTATGCGCGGTAGGGGATATCGATTCTTGATGGTAAGCTTGTTAAGCTCACGATAATCGATACACATCCTAAAGGATCCATCATTCTTCTTGACAAAAAGAACGGGAGCACCCCAGGGTGAAAAGCTAGGACGGATAAAACCTTTGTCAGAGAGCTCCTGAAGCTGCTTAGACAACTCTTGCATCTCAGACGGTGCAAGACGATATGGAGCTCTAGCAATGGGATTTGCACCAGGTACGAGATCAATGCGAAACTCGACTTGGCGTGCTGGAGGTAGACCAGGTAACTCTTCAGGGAAAACTTCAGAATAATCCCGAACGACAGGAATATCTGAAATAGACTTACCCTTGCCTTTATCTGTTGTAACATGTGCTAAGAAAGCCACATAGTTCTTCCGCAGATACTTCCGAGCTTTAAAACAAGACATGAGTTTGAGACCACCGGCAGGTTTCTCACCTTGAACCTGTAGGATCTCGCCTGTCGAAAGCGGTACACGAACAATCTTCTCAGAACAAACTATCTCTGTGTGATGCTTGGATAACCAATCCATTCCCACAATAACGTCGAAGCTTCCAAGTTGCATAGGCGTGAGATCGATAGGGAAAAGATGATCATTCAGGTTCAACTGGCAGTTGCGTAGAACAGAATCAAGAATAATGGGTTCACCACTAGCAAATTCTACTGTCAAAGGTTTTCCTAGTTTCGTTCTAGACACTCGAAGCATAGGCTCAAAAGACAAAGACACGAAACTCTTATCGGCACCGGAATCGAAAAGAACATATGCAGGCTGATTATTAATAAAGAACGTACCGTTCACCACATTATCGTCAGCCTGTGCCTCTTGGGCATTCATGTTAAAAACTCGGCCTCGAGCCGGAGCCTGATTCTGGTTCTGGTTCTGGTTCGCCAGTCTTGGGCACCGATTCCTATAGTGGGTCAGATCCCCACAATTGTAACAAGCACCTGGTGGGTATTGTGGTCGTGCAGCTTGACCCTGTTGCGGAGCAGGAGGCTGAGCAACTTGTTGAGCCGGGTTCTGAACCGCGGGATTCTGAGCAGACCGACAAACATTGGCAAGATGGCCTGATTTCCCACAGTTAGTACAGAAACGGCATGGAAGTTGCGGCTGGTGGTGACTGTTGCATCTATTGCACAAAGGTGCATTCCCTGAATAGGGTTTCTTTGCTGGAAGCTGTGCGGGTTGGTTGGGAGCTGCCTGGTTAGTTTGGGCAGTGACAGCATAGTTTTGGGAAGCCTTACGCTTCTTTGCCCTCTTCGAAGAACCAGAGTTCTTTCCATTCCCGTTTTGACCTTTCTTGCTATCCACCTTATCAGCCGATTGTTCCTTGCCCTTGTCACCCTTCCGGTGTAACTTGTTCTTCCGGATCTGCGACTCAGTCAATGTCGCAGATAGCTCGATCGCCTGACGAAGTGTGGCAGGGTTACTACCAGTAAGAATGTCTTGTACCGAGTCAGGTAGGCCATCGATGTATCTCTCGATAGCCTTGTCGAGTGGGGTGACCATTGTTGGGCAAAGCAGACTCAATTCTTCAAACCGATCAGTATATGCCCTGTGCTCACCACTATCTTGCTTCAAAACATCAAACTCTTTCTCCAACGCTCGCTGCTCATGGCGAGGACAGAATTCCCTCATCATAAGGGCTCTAAGTTCAGCCCAGGTCTGTGCAAGAGCAACTTCTGCACCTCTGTCTCTCATAACCCCGTTCCACCATGTCAAAGCCCTCTTCTGAAATACGCTCGAAGCAAACTCGACTTTGCGATTTTCCGGACACTGCACATGGCGAAAAGTATTCTCACTGCTCTCGAACCACTAAAGAAGCCCAGTCGCTCCCTCAGAACCACTAAACTTGAGTGGTTTAGCCAAATTAAAATCCTTGTATTTGCACGGACCATTGTTGTTGTTGTTGGCTTGTTGCCATTGAGCAAAGAGATTTGGGAATTGAGCAGCCATCTGCTGCGCAATAATTTCTGCCAGTTCGGCAGTAGCTATCTGGTTCTCGCGTCGAGGAGGCATTCTAAAAGAGGAAAACATGAAAAGAAACGAGTGAGATGATTGGATGAAAAGAATGAGATGAAACAAAATCAACAAGAGCAAAGATGGTGGTCATTCGTCCGTATCACAAAGCAAACAAACGACACACAGTGACTAATCAAAGTAAATGGGTCAAAATAATGTATTAGCGAAGACATGCTCGCCTATAAGTGAACACTCACTCCAAGAATTCCCAGGTAAGCACAACTAGTCTCGCGTCTGGTTGAGATGTATACGAAGTGCTTGCCTAGATAGAAAACCCAGAATACAGGCATTCACCCTTCCAGTTTGCACATGTTCACATTATTTAAAACCCACAACGTTTGACGGGATTTTGAAAATTTGAAGGCACAAGGCCAAAAACCAATACTGAAAAGGGTTCAAAACCATATAACAGAGGGTTCAAAACCTTGTAATAAATTATTCAAAAATAGATGATTGTTTTTCAAAAATCGTATCGGAAAAATTTTGGTTCCTTGTTTTGTTAATCACCTAAGGATAGGTGGTGTACATGTTTTAAGATCTAAACACAAGATAACTTGTGTTAGGTTCCTAGAAAAGTTATAGTCTAGGTCAAAGCATTACTAATAACCTAATTCCCTATAACCATTGGCTCTGATACCAACTCATCTGTCACACCCCGACCACGTGTAACATACAAAACGTGGCGGAAACGTCGGGGAGTGTTGTAACAGAATTAATTGTCTCATAACCATGGCATACAAAGTTTTATTTATTTATTAAACAAGAGTGTTACATTGTCTTAAACAGGAATTAAGGAGTTCAGAACATAATTAAACATAGTATATCTTCTTTTAAAGTCTCTAAGGCACAGGTCCGCCCTAGTATCATGATCAACATCCTACGGAAAAGCTCCTGAAAACACATGTGAAAATAGGTACGTCAGCATAAAAATGCCTGTGAGATACATAGGTTTGTAAAAATAGGATTCATGACTTATGTTTAAGAAAATGTTTAGTCATGAACCTTGTAATTTGCTTTGTCTTGTAAATCATTTGAAAACAATAATGTCAGATGATATGTATAAGTAAATGTCAGGTTAAATAAATGACCATGTGAAAATGTGTTTGTATAAGATAAGTTGTTTGTAAATCAATGTCTTGTGAAAAATATGTTATTTATATAAAATGTTCTATGTCTAAATATTGAAATGATTCAAATAACGTTACGACATGTAATACCATACAAACACTTATATATAGGAAGTACCAGCGGCGTATCCACCATGCTTGTATGATATTACACACGCATCGTTACTTAATCACTTAATCAAACCAAACCAACCAATGTAAGAAGTCTATGTTTAAACCAGTTGTCAAATGTATTGAATAATATGTCAAAGTGTTTATGTCAAGATGTAAATCATGTCAAAATGTCTATGTCAAATGTCCATGTCAAATGTCTATGTCAAATATCCATATCAAATGTCTATGTCAAATATCCATGTCAAATGTCTATGTCAAAATGTCATGTATGGCAAGTGAAATGTCTCAACTAAACCATATGCACAAAAACAAAGTATTGAAGTAAAACTTGGTTCAAATCAAAGCTATGTTTTGTGTAAATGCATGCAACTATTTAATATGAACATCTATGCGGTATTGTAAAAATGTATACATCCAAGCCTTGTGACTGTGGTGATAAACCCTTTAAACAAATTAAAGGTCTATCTGTCTTATATCATCGAATTCGGTCATTCCTTTCTGTCCCCTTTCCCTGGGATGTCCGGAACGGGAGTTGTCAATTCCTATGGTACCACTACTTACTAACGAACGGCGTAGCTAATGTTAATGAATGTATTGTCCCATGTAAACAAACCAAATGTCATACCAGAATTGTAAGCATGTGAAAACAATGCACTAAGTATGTAATCAAATGAACATACATAGCGTGAAATGTCATGTAAAACGATGTACTAAGTAATGCACAAAATGGGCACACCTAGCATGAAATGTCATGTAACACAATGTACTAAGTAATGCACAAAATGGGCACACCTAGCATGAAATGTCATGTAAAACAATGTACTAAGTAATGCACAAAATTGGGCACACCTAGCATGAAATGTCATAAAATCATGTACTATAATGTACTAACGAACATAGCATGTATATGATGTGAAAACAGGAAAGCATGAAAGTAACAAGTAGGCACATGTGTTTCACCCCAAAACGTTTGGAAAACAGTAAAAGAGGGGTCTATGTACTCACATGAGATTGCTCGGAAGTCCTAAGATAACCACCAAGCAATGCTAGAGATCACGGAATATCAAACGGCACCTATTATAGGTAACTACATTAATAAACCGGACCTGAATCGGAAGATCGGATAGGATGAGGGCTCGTAAACCATACGAGTATGGGAACTCGTGTAGTATGGTTTACTAAAGCCTACATACTAAATGAAGCCTAACCTAAGTGCTGGTGACCCATTACGACCCGTTTAGGTAGCTTATGCTACTTTAACGCGTCGTTCGCGTGAAACGCGTTTGGACCGCCTAACTAGTCCTATGACAAGTAATATATGCCTTAACATGTCTAATATGGTTGTCAATCAGTTTAGATGTCAAAAGTTGTGTTCCATATGTGTAAAATGAATTTTGGCATCATAGGGGTATTTTGGTAATTTACCTAAGGCATATAAACTACCTATCATACAACTACTTAAACGAAGCGACCATAAAGTATAACCTCATAAGGTTATTCCCTATATACTATGGTCACCTAATGTGCTTGGTCGGATCCTAATGATCGACCAAACGGGTCGGGTTCGAAAGTATAAGCGATTGTTTAGATCGCTTACCTTACGACCCTATCTAAGCACTAAACTAAAAGTGACGAGCTAAGCATGTTAAAACATGCTTAACTAAGTTTAGAAAACAGGTTTGGTATCAAAACAAACGGTTTTGATACCCATAAGTAGTTTGGTTACAAAATACGCAAGAATACGTATTCTGACCGAAACTACGGCTCGTCACTGAGCCTAGATAACGTGGTAATCAGTAGGTATAGTCACTAGGGACTATAACCATCGTGATCACGCTCACGTTATGAAGTTCAAACGAACTTCGCATCGAACATAAACTGGTCAATGCAGAAAGTCAAACAAAGTTTGACTTTCGGACTCGAAAAGCAATAAAAGAACGAAAGAAGACTTACGAAGGGTCCCCGAATGCTAATCTAGATCAAAGAGCTCAGGTATGAAGCAATGGCATCAACTTAGAGCACAAATGATCAGATTCTTGTGAGAAATGAAGTGAAATGTGATGGGTATTTATAGATTTCGGTCCACCGTTGAGATCGTTTCTTGGAAAAGGGGAAATGATCTCGTCCGAACACTTGTCGGAAAGTTGTGGTGGCTCTTTGGCACTCACCATAGGGTGTTGACAAGTGTACTTGCCCTTTGGGGTGTTGAAAGATTGATTGGAATTGCAAAACACTGAATCTGGTCACTAAACTGATGTTTCTGCCCAGAGTAGGCAGTCGCATAGCGCGACTGGTAAGGCTACATGCAGTGGCGCTACGCCACTGCCCCCTTGTTTCAGCAAACTTTCAAAATTGGCAGAAATGGTCCCTGCAGCCCGTTTAAGCGATTTTCGATGCGTTTGAACCCCGTTAACCTCATTTCGAGGCTCTAAAATGAAGTTAAAGTATAGGGAACTCAAAACATGCTCAAAAATATCTAGGATGTCAGTTCGTTTGGCCGTGCGATCGCGATGTTCGCTTAATTACGACGGAATGCGCATAAGCGCGAAAAACGATCCAAATGACGCGACGAATGGATTTTTCTTATGGCGAACACTAAAATATAATATAGTCATGCTTACATAAATTTTTGGATGTCCGGATGTATTCAGAACGTAAGTTATGCGCGAAAATGCAAACTTGTGCACTTTTTGACACTTTTAGTCCCTGAATGAGCCAAAAGTTTATTTTAGCACACCGAACCTCTCAAAGCCTATTTCTAAGCTATGTAAAGGATATTTAAGGTGTGTTTAACTTATGGTCATGTTCCGGAATGTTCGTTACAGTTCAGATTGGCATACTTTCGCAGTTTGTCAAGTTTAGTCCCTGTAAACGAATTAACTTGTTTTTGCCATACCAAAGCCTTCAAAACTTATTTCTAAGTTATGTAAAGGTTATTTAAGGTATGTTGAGTATATGTTGATGTTCCAGAGTATTTGTCGCATTAAACTGAGTACGTTTTCGCACCAGTTTGCGTATAACTCTCCAGAAATTGATATAGAGTTTGGAATTGGATAAAAGTCAAAACATGAAAAATGTAAAACATAACAAAACAAACATTGGGATCAAATATCATTGTTTTATTGATAATAGAACTGTTCATAGTGATTACAAGCACAGTTGTTACATCTAAGATAACCACCAAGCAATGCTAGAGATCACGGAATCAAACGGCACCTAATATAGGTAACTATGTTAATGAACCGGACCTATAATAGGAGGATTGGATAGTATGAGGTTTCGTAAACCAAATGAGTATTGGAACTCATATGATATGGTTTAACAAAGCCCACATACTAAAATGAAACCTAACCTAAGTGCTTACGACCCATTACGACCCGTTTAGGTAGCTTATGCTACTTTAAGGCACCGTTCGCGTAAAACGCGTTCGGAACGCCTAACTAGTCCTATGATAAGTAAAATATCCATTAACATGTCTAATATTGTTACCAAATCAGTTTAGATACCAAAAGTTATGTTACATATGCTTAAAAATGAATTTTGGCGTAAAAAGGGCATTTTGGTAATTTACCTAAGGCATATAAACTACCTATCATACAACTACTTAAACGAAGCGACCATAAGGTATAACCTCAGAAGGTTATTCCCTATATAATATGGTCACCTAATGTGTTTGGTCGGATCCTAATGATCGACCAAACGGGTCGGGTTCGAAAGCATAAGCGATTGATCAGATCGCTTACCCTTACGACCCTAGACAAGCACAAAACTAAAAGTGACGAGCTAAGCATGTTAAAACATGCTTACCTAAGTTAGAAAACAATTTTGGTATCAAAACAAACGGTTTTGATACCCATAAGTAGTTTGGTTACAAAATACGCAAGAATACGTATTCTGGCCGAAACTACGGCTCGTCACTGAGCCTAGATAACGTGGTAATCAGTAGGTATAGTCACTAGGGACTATGACCATCGTGATTACGCTCACGTTATGAAGTTCAAATGAACTTCGCATTGACCATAAACTGGTCAATGCAGAAAGTCAAACAAAGTTTGACTTTCGGACTCGAAAAGCAATAAAAGAATGAAGGAACACTTACAAAGGGTTCCCGAAAGCTAATCTTGATCCAAGTAGCTCAGGTATGAAACAATGTTTTCAACTTAGAGCTTCTAAGATCAGATTCTTGTGGGTTTTACAATGAATTGGGTTGGGTATTTATAGAATTCTTCAAACCGTTAAGATCGTTTCTTGAATAACGTGATCGAATCCCATCCGTACACTTGTCGAAATGTTATGGTAACTCATTTTGCCCCCACCACAAGAGTTTGACATGTGGCATTGGCCTTTGGGGTGTTTAAAAGCCATTAATCAGCAGCCAAAACAATTTTTTCTGCATCTGGCCCCTGCTTACGGACTGTAAGGCCCTGAGTGTTGAGGTCCGTAAGGACCTTGCAGACCAGAAAGTTTGAAAAATGGCAGAACAAGCCCCTGAAGCTCCAAACTTGCTATTTGATGCACTTTTGACACGTTTAAGCGCCGTTAACCCCATTTCAAAGCTCTAAAATGAAGTTAAAGTATAGGGAACTTAAAATGTGCTCAAAAATATCTCGGGTGTCAGTTCGTTTGGCCTTACGATCGCGATGTTCGCTTAATTACGACGGAATGCGCATAAGCGCGAAAAACGATCCAAATTGCGTGGCAAATGGATTTTTCTTATGCCAAACACTAAAATAAAATATTTTAGTGCTTACATAAATTTTTGGATGTCCGGATGTATTCAGAACGTAAGTTATGCTCGAAAATGCAAACTTATGCACTTTTTGACGCTTTTTGTCCCTGAATGACCCAAAAGTTTATTTTAGCACACCGAACCCCTCAAAGCCTATTTATAAGCTATGTAAAGGATATTTATGGTATGTTTAACTTATGGTCATGTTCTGGAATGTCTGTTACAGTTCAAATTGGCATACTTTCGCAGTTTGTCAAGTTTAGTCCCTGTAAGCGAAATAACTTGTTTTTGCCATACCAAAGCCTTCAAAACTTATTTATAAGTTATGTAAAGGTTATTTAAGGTATGTTAAGTATATGTTGATGTTCCGGAGTATTTTTCGCATTAAACTGATTAAGTTTACGCACCAGTTTGCGTATAACTCTCCAGAAAGCGATATAGAGTTTGAAATTGAATAAAAGTCAAAACATGAAAAATGTAAAACACAACCAAACAAACATTGGGATCAAATAACATTGTTTTATTGATAATTTAACTGTTCATAAAGATTACAAGCACAGATGTTACAGTCTCCCCTACTTGTGGAAATTTCGTCCCGAAATTTATTTAGAGGAAACTCGTGGAAAAAGATGCGGATATTTCGCCTTCATTTGATCTTCGCATTCCCAAGTAAACTCGGGTCCACGTTTAGCTTCCCAGTGAACTTTGACCAAAGGAATGCGCTTGCGTTTAAGCCACTTAACTTCACGTTCCATGATTTCCACTGGCTTCTCAACAAATTTCAGTGTTTTGTCAACACGAATTTCGTCAAGCGGTATGTGGAGATTCTCATCAGCTAAACACCTCTTGAGATTAGACACGTGAAAAGTTGGATGAACATTTCCAAGTTCAGGAGGTAACTCAAGTCTGTAGGCTACCTTACCGATTCTTTCGACGATCTTGAATGGTCCAACGTATCTAGGTGCAAGTTTTCCTTTCTTTCCAAATCTGATCACACCTTTCCATGGTGAGACTTTAAGTAATACTCGATCACCGACTTGAAATTCCAAGGGTTTGCGTTTTGGGTCCGCGTAACTCTTTTGACGGCTTCTAGTTGTCTGAAGGTTATCACGAACTTTCTTAATCTTGTTAGTTGTCTCTAAAATGAGGGCAGGTCCAGTAAGCCGAGCCTCGCCGATCTCATTCCAGCATACTGGTGAACAACATTTTCGACCATAGAGAGCCTCGAAAGGAGCCATGTTGATGCTGGAGTGATAACTGTTGTTGTAGGAGAATTCAATCAACGGAAGATGTGAATCCCAACTACCACCAAAATCGATCACACAAGCTCTAAGCATATCCTCCAGAGTCTGGATTGTTCTTTCAGATTGACCATCCGTTGCGGATGATAAGCTGTGCTCAGATTAAGTTGGGTCCCCATAGCAGATTGCATGGTTCTCCAAAAATGAGAAGTGAAACGAGCATCTCTGTCAGAAATGATGTTCAAAGGAACACCATGTCGAGCTACAATTTCATCCACATAGATTTTAGCAAGTTTGTCAGCAGAAAAATCCTCACGGATTGGCAAGAAATGTGCTGATGTCACGGCCCTCAACCCGGTTTGACCCGTCTCAGGAGCCGCGGAACAGAAATCCCGTGGTATTTATTTAATTGAGTTTAACAGCGGAAGTTTATTTAACAGGATCGTTTAAAGCTAAAATTTTCCCTGATTATTTTATTTCACAATTCGGGATAAAATCCCAATAATTTACAAAAGTATGTTTTTTATAAAATCTTTATGTTACAAACTTTTTTCCTTATTTTTATAATGAGCCACTATCTTAAGCTTGAAATGCTTCCTAGCACTTTTTCCTGAATTACAGCAAATCACCTGAAACATGTTTGAAAAAGGTTTTGTCAGCGGGAAATACTAAGTGAATCATTCTATTTACTAAAATGACACATTTGTTATAATTTACAGTATTAAGGAAGATTACAATGTTTCTGATATCAAACCAATTACCCACAGTACTTTGTCACTCGACCCATTGGCCCTTCCGTCCAATGGTGTCTGTGACTATGGTCATATCACCCATTGGCTGCCCCAATGGTGAAGATTATCAAGTAATGTATACAAAACCCCACATACCGGCTGTAATATGGTGATTACATAAACTTAATCCCTGTAAATATAACTTTGAAATAAATAGGGTTTTGTAAAGTAATTTGATAAAAAGAGAGAATGACTCACATTGCTGATTTAATACGGACAGAGTCTAGTCTATGATTTAACCTTGTTAACCTAATTTAAATAACAATGCATACAAAACTGGGTTAGTAATCAATCCAGCAATTACGATAACTCACGAGATCAAATCTTCACAATGAATGTAAAAGTGCAATACTTCATCCATCGAATTAACGATGATCCGTCAAATTAATGACGAACGACAAAGTATAATACTTTATCCATCGAATTAACGATGATCCGTCAAATTAATGACGAACGATAAAGTATAACCCTAATGTGGGCGGCACTTAAACATTCATTGGATATATTGATCATCGGAAAATGAATCGTAGCAGCGATTGTGCTAATACCCTGTTTTGCAGCAGAATTTCGAGACCCGTGTGTGAATTTAGAGTATATTGTTCGTATCTCAGTGAATATTGCGAATTTCTACATCGTTTTTCTTTCAGAATTCAAGTCCCAAGGCCCTCTATTTATAGGTAAAATTTTACCCTTACGCGGCCCGCTTTAGTTTTGGCTTATCCTCACGCGGGCCGCGTGAGACCTATTTTCTAGCTATAGGTTGCCACGTTTGGGACTAGCTTAGCTGAGTTGATAGTTTTCGTAATTTCGATTTCTACAGCTCACAATTTGGATAATCGTCAATAGGGTTTAACCCCCCCCCCCCTGAGTTTTAGGGGCCCTAATCCTGATTCTGAAAATTATGAAAATTCTAGGGTTTGTTCAGAATCACTTGGGTGTCTCAATTAGGGTTTCCTTTTGGACTAATTAATTTAATAATTATGACTTTTTATGAGAGTTGTTACATTCTCCCCACCTTAATAAAAATCTCGTCCTCAAGATTTATTGGAATAATTGAGGATACTTTTTCTTCATTTCTGATTCCAGCTCCCAAGTGTACTCAGCTCCTCTTTTTGAATCCCATCTGACTTTGACTAGAACTAGTCGTTTGTGCTTGAGAAACTTGATCTTTCGATCCTCAATTTGAAGAGGTCTCTCAACGAATTTCAACTTTTCGTTTACCTCTATTTCTTGAAGAGGTATTACCAGTGATTCATCTGATAAACATTTCTTTAGATTGGATACATGAAATACATCATGTACTCCAGATAAGTTTTCTGGTAATTGTAAACGATAAGCTACTGGTCCTATACGTTGGATTACTGGAAATGGTCCTACGTATCTTGGACTTAGCTTTCCTTTCTTACCAAATCTAACAACTCCTTTCCAAGGAGAAACTTTCAATAATACCTTGTCTCCAACTTGGAATTCTAGCGGCTTGCTTCTATTGTCTGCATAACTCTTCTGGCGATCTCGAGCCGTCTTCAGCCTTTCTTTGATTTGAGTGATCTTATCAGTTGTTTCTTGCACAATCTCTGGACCCGATAATTGACTTTCTCCTATTTCTGCCCAACAAACTGGAGTTCTACATTTTCTTCCATATAATGCTTCAAATGGAGTAGTATCAATGCTTGAGTGATAACTATTGTTATAGGAGAATTCAATTAATGGTAAGTGATCATCCCAACTTCCACCAAAGTCTATTACACATGCTCGGAGCATGTCTTCTAGAGTTTGGATCGTTCTTTCACTTTGCCCATCTGTTTGGGGATGATATGCAGTGCTCAAATTTAGTCGAGTTCCCATAGCTTGCTGGAAACTTTTCCAGAAATGGGAAGTAAAACGACTATCTCTATCCGAAACAATGGAGAGTGGAACTCCATGTAAGGATACAACTTCATCTACATACAATTTAGCCAGTCTTTCCATGCTAAAGGTTTCTTTCATTGGTAAGAAGTGAGCTGATTTGGTTAATCGATCCACAATTACCCAAATCGCATCATTACCTTTTCTGGTTTTGAGTAACTTAGTAACAAAATCCATTGTTATAAGTTCCCATTTCCACACTGGCATCTCTAACTGTTGTAGTAGACCTAAAGGTTTCTGATGTTCTGCCTTAACTTGTGAACAAGTAAGACATTTAGAAACATAGCTGGCTATGTCCTTTTTCATTCCTATCCACCAAAAGTTCTTTCTTAAATCTTGGTACATCTTATTGTTTCCTGGGTGTATAGTATACCTAGATTTATGAGCTTCTTCTAAAATCTTAGATCTTAAGTCTCCCTGCTTAGGTACCCAAATTCTACTTTTGTGGAATCTCCAAATTCCATCTGCTCCTTGTTCTAATTCCTTGATTCGTCCTTTCATTCCTTCAGCATCATCCTTGATTGCTGTAGCTTGAATATTCTTCAATTGTTCCATTAAATCTATTTGTAGATTTAATCTGAGAGCACGAACCCGTCGTTGTTTCTCATAATACTTACGACTTAAGGCATCTGCAACTACATTCGCCTTTCCTTCGTGATACTGAATATCACAGTCGTAGTCACTTAGGATTTCCATCCATCTCCTTTGTCTCATGTTTAACTCTTTTTGCCCAAAGATATATCTTAAACTCTTATGATCTGTATAGATAGTAAACTTACTTCCGTACAGATAATGTCTCCAAATCTTAAGGGCAAAAATTACGGCTCCTAATTCTAAATCATGAGTCGTATAGTTTTCTTCGTGCTTTTTCAATTGCCTTGATGCATATGCAATTACCTTCTTGCGTTGCATAAGCACACATCCAAATCCTAATTTTGAAGCATCACAATATACTTCAAAATCTTCAGTTCCTTCTGGTAAGGCTAAGATTGGTGCATGGGTTAATGTCTGTTTCAAAATTCTAAAAGCTTCTTCTTGTTTGGGTCCCCATTCAAACTTAGTAGCTTTACAGGTTAGCTTAGTTAATGGTATAGCTATCTTAGAAAAATCCTTAATAAACCGTCTATAATATCCAGCTAAACCTATAAAACTTCTTATTTCCATTGCTGTTTGTGGAACCTTCCATTTGGTAATTGCCTCTATCTTAGCAGGATCTACATGAATACCTTCATGATTCACCATGTGTCCTAAAAATTGCACTTCCTTTAGCCAAAATTCACATTTCGAGAATTTGGCGTACAACTTTTCTTTTCTTAACAAAGTTAAGAGTGCATGAAGATGTTCACAATGCTCTGTCTGACTTTTGGAATAAATGAGTATATCGTCTATGAAGACAATTACAAATTTATCCAAGTACGGTTTACAGATCCTATTCATCATGTCCATAAATGCTGCAGGCGCATTTGTTAATCCGAAGGGCATGACTGTAAACTCGTAATGACCATACCTAGTTCTGAAAGCAGTTTTAGGTATGTCTTCTTCTTGTACCTTCAATTGATGATATCCGGAGCGTAAATCTATCTTAGAAAAATATCTAGCCCCTTGAAGTTGATCAAAAAGATCATCAATCCTAGGTAATGGATATCGATTCTTAGTTGTAACCTTATTCAATTCCCTATAATCGATACACATTCTCATTGAACCATCCTTTTTCTTGACAAACAACACTGGCGCTCCCCAAGGGGATGAGCTAGGTTGTATGAATCCTTTACTTAGTAATTCATCTAATTGCTTTTTCAGTTCTAACATTTCTGTGGGTGCTAACCGATAAGGTGCCTTGGCTATCGGTATAGTTCCTGGAATTAGATGAATCCTAAATTCTACTTCCCTGTCTGGAGGTAATCCCGGTAAATCTTCTGGAAATACTTCAGGATATTCTGAGACTACTGGTATTTCCTTAAGATCTTTTCCCTTAGTGCTAATGATTACTGAAATCATATACACTATTCCTTGTTTTCGTTCATAACTAGCAACTTTCATTACTGATATGAACTTCATGGGCTTACGTGGTTGATCTCCTGTAATCCTAATCACTTCTCCGGTGGGTGATTGAATTTCTATGGAATTTTGATCACAAAGGATTCTAGCATGGTTGGCTACTAACCAATCCATTCCTAATACAACATCAAATTCAGCTAATTTCATCGGCAATAATTTTGCTGAGAATTTATGTCCTAAAAGTTCTATGTTTCCTTCTTGCAAAACTTTATCTATTTTAACTGAATTTCCGTCTGCTGTTTCAACTGTAAAAATCTGCCTAATATTGGTTAAAGGTAAACTAAGAGCTTGGCAGAATGAAGTATTTATAAAACTTTGGTTTGCACCAGAGTCAAATAATACTTTTGCGTACACGTTGTGAACTAAGAACGTACCCGCTATCACATCCGGAATGAGTTCTGCTTCTTGAGTGGTCAGCTGAAATGCTCTGGCATTCTTCTTTGTAGTTCCTTCGGTCGTCTTGGGTTTGTTATCTACTGGTTTGACCAATTTAGGACATTCTGTTTTATAATGCCCCGCTTCTCCACAGTTAAAACAGATTACGGTTTTCTTTCTACAGTTTTCTTCACGGTGTCCTATACCCTTGCAAAGGTTGCAGGTTAAATTACATTTTCCGTAATGCTTCCTTTTGCAATTTCTACAGAAAGGTGGATTTGAATATTGCCATGTTCCTCTTTTCTTGAAATTATTACTATTACCCGCCCGAAATCCTTGGGTAATCTTCTGAGCCAATTCCTTTTTCCGATCTTCATCTCTTGTGCGTACCAGTTCATCGGTTAGAGTATTGGCTAATTCTACCGCATCATCAATAGTGCGAGGTCTCGCAGCTTTAACAATATTGCGGATTTCGCTAATTAGCCCCCAAATATAGCGAGAAATGAGTATCGGTTCTGGCGAAGCCAGTGTTGGTACCACTCTAGCATATTCAAAGAATGTCGAGGTATAACCGCGACAATCCACACCCATCATCCGATGATTTAGAAACTTATTCGCCATCTGTTCCTTTTCATACTCGGGACAGAATTTTCTTTCTACTAAACCCTTAAATTCTTCCCAAGTCATAGCATAAGCTATTATTCTTCCTTTTGATTGTAACACAGTGTTCCACCATTCGAGTGCTCCTTCTTTGAACAGATTGGACGCATACATAACCTGATCATCTTTACCACATTTACTTATTGCAATAACTGCTTCGGTTATCTCTAACCAACGTAGTAATGCAGTTGCTCCTTCATTTCCTGCAAATTCAGTGGGTTTACAAGCAAGAAATTCTTTGAAAGTGCAACCAGACGTTGCAGTTTTCATTTTCTTGGGTAATGGAGCTTGATGTGGTTCCTTATTATGATTAACATGATTATTGCCTCCATTTACACTATTACTGAAGTTATCTTCAGTAATCTGTTTACTAGGGACAATTTGTTGTGGTTCGGGTGGATTCTTGATAGCAGCAACGAATGCTGGAATAGCATTAGCTATCCCTTGAGCAACAATGTTTTCGATATCTTGCCGAGTCATATATTGATCTCCTGGATGTTGCTCAGACTGATTAACTTCATTTATAGGTTCATTACCACTGTTTGCCATCTGATAATATATATATAAATTTTATTAGTATCTGCTAAATAATAATTACATACAAACAATCAGAAAATTTTATAATACAGGTATAGTTAAAACAATCGATTTCTCGATTTCATTTTATATCTAGTATAGTATGCATCGTTACACACCAATATCTTACAGAGTTTTATTCGTTATTTACAGACTAACTTTATTATTACTATTATACAAACACAGTTTTACCATCCTACTATCTTTTGTCACTTGTTGTTCTAAAAACGCAGTTCCCTCTCATCGTACTTCCAGGCAATCTGTCCCCCTATTTCCCTGATTCTAGTTCCAGCATCAAACAACTCTTCACCAAAGTGGCGAAGTTCAGCCATGTTTTCATTACTCATGGGTGGATTAGGCAGGGGTTCTAGATCGAATTGTGGAAGAAAAGAGTAAGGATCGTTGACAATATTTTGGAATTGCCAATCGTTTGTCCACCATTCGTCCATTCCTATGGGTTGAGAGTGGACTATTGGGTCTGGAATTGCTGTTTCCCAATTCATAGGGAGTTGGTTTACAAGAGAATAATTAAAAATATTATTATTATTATTATTATTATTATTATTATTATTATTATTATTATTATTATTATTATTATTATTATTATTGACAGGCTGAATTGTTTCACAGCTTGCCAATAAGAAATCTATTTCATCTTGAAAAGTCCTTTCCTGGATTGGATTGGAGCTCTCTCCGATTTCTATCTGAGTTGGTCTAGAGCCTTGCCCAATTTCCATTACTATCTCTTTAGTAACCTCCTCCATCTGTATTCCTATCTCCTTAACCTCCTCTTTGTCTTCAGTTTCCATTTCATGTGGTTTGGAACTTTCTCCGGTTATAATTTCTTTTCCCTTTTTCAAAGGATTGTTTATTTTGGGAAGTTTTGGAGCTGGCTTTTTCTTACGTATCTTCCTCCATCCTACATAACTTCTTTTCTTTTGTTTTGGCTTTTTCAAGGGTGGAGCCTTGAATTCTACTGGTTGTTCTATATCGGGAAAGTATCTAGTATATTCTTTGGAAGCTTCGATATTCACTGGGTAAAGATTAAGGTTCTGAAAAGCTTCAGATATCCCACTCATGCTGATGTAGCATATATGCAAAATGCATAAAATACTAAGTTAAATTTCATAAATAACCGTTTAATTTATTACAAAGATAACTGGAACACATACTTAGGTTTTGAAATTTTATTTATCACACAGGGTTTCTAGATTGTGAGGGTAGGGTGCTAAACTTTAAAATATCTAAAGATTTATATTTTCTGCTACTGTGGCTAGCATATATAAATTTGCCCATTTTTCATCTAGCTTATCTTCCCAAGGTGATTTATCAATTAATTCCTGGGTTTCTTGTTTTATCTTCTTTTCTCGGATTTTCTCTTTACTTTTCTTAATAATCATCTCCCTCCTTCTAGGAGAAAGTGATTCCTCGTATTGTGCCTTTCGCACAAATATTCCTTCTTCAGGAATTTCAGCCTGATTCGAGGATTTGGTTCGGGATGAACTTCCCTTCTCATGGAATGATCTATCTAATTTAAGATAGATGCTTGCTAGCTTTTGCTTACCCATACTGTAACTAACAAATAATCAGTTAATAATACACAAAATCACATAATAGTAATCAGGAAAAATTAAGTATTTCTAAATACTTAATTAGCTTAACTCAGTGGCTCTGATACCACCTTTTTCTGTCACGGCCCTCGACCCGGTTTGACCCGTCTCAGGAGCCGCGGAACAGAAATCCCGTGGTATTTATTTAATTGAGTTTAACAGCGGAAGTTTATTTAACAGGATCGTTTAAAGCTAAAATTTTCCCCGATTATTTTATTTCACAATTCGGGATAAAATCCCAATAATTTACAAAAGTATGATTTTTATAAAATCTTTATGTTACAAACTTATTTCCTTATTTTTATAATGAGCCACTATCTTAAGCTTGAAATGCTTCCCAGCACTTTTTTCCTGAATTACAGCAAATCACCTGAAACATGTTTGAAAAAGGTTTTGTCAGCGGGAAATACTGAGTGAATCATTCTATTTACTAAAATGACACATTTGTTATAATTTACAGTATTAAGGAAGATTACAATGTTTCTGATATCAAACCAATTACCCACAGTACTTTGTCACTCGACCCATTGGCCCTTCCGTCCAATGGTGTCTGTGACTATGGTCATATCACCCATTGGCTGCCCCAATGGTGAAGATTATCAAGTAATGTATACAAAACCCCACATACCGGCTGTAATATGGTGATTACATAAACTTAATCCCTGTAAATATAACTTTGAAATAAATAGGGTTTTGTAAAGTAATTTGATAAAAAGATAGAATGACTCACATTGCTGATTTAATACGGACAGAGTCTAGTCTATGATTTAACCTTGTTAACCTAATTTAAATAACAATGCACACAAAACTGGGTTAGTAATCAATCCAGCAATTACGATAACTCACGAGATCAAATCTTCACAATGAATGTAAAAGTGCAATACTTCATCCATCGAATTAACGATGATCCGTCAAATTAATGACGAACGACAAAGTATAATACTTTATCCATCGAATTAACGATGATCCGTCAAATTAATGACGAACGATAAAGTATAACCCTAATGTGGGCGGCACTTAAACATTCATTGGATATATTGATCATCGGAAAATGAATCGTAGCAGCGATTGTGCTAATACCCTGTTTTGCAGCAGAATTTCGAGACCCGAGTGTGAATTTAGAGTATACTGTTCGTATCTCAGTGAATATTGCGAATTTTTACGTCGTTTTTCTTTCAGAATTCAAGTCCCAAGGCCCTCTATTTATAGGTAAAATTTTACCCTTACGCGGCCCGCTTTAGTTTTGGCTTATCCTCACGCGGGCCGCGTGAGACCTATTTTCTAGCTATAGGTTGCCACGTTTGGGACTAGCTTAGCTGAGTTGATAGTTTTCGTAATTTTGATTTCTACAGCTCACGATTTGGATAATCGTCAATAGGGTTTAACCCCCCCCCCCCTGAGTTTTAGGGGCCCTAATCCTGATTCTGAAAATTATGAAAATTATAGGGTTTGTTCAGAATCACTTGGGTGTCTCAATTAGGGTTTCCTTTTGGACTAATTAATTTAATAATTATGACTTTTTATGAGAGTTTTTACAGCTGACTTAGTAAGACGATCAACAACTACCCAGATGGCATCATGACCTTTCTTTGTGCGCGGAAGTTTAGTAATGAGATCCATAGTAATGTTTTCCCATTTCCAAACTGGGATCTCTGGTTGCACCAATAAACCTGAAGGACGTTGATGTTCAGCCTTAACCTTAAGACAAGTAAGGCATTTTGATACATATAAGGCAATGTCCTTCTTCATACCAGGCCACCAATACAGAATACGAAGATCCTTATACATCTTATCTGACCCAGGATGAATGGAATAACGAGACTTATGGGCTTCATCCATAAGCAAGGTGCGAAGGTTATCTTGGCTTGGGACCCACAAACGGTCCATGAAGTAATACGATCCATTGTCCTTCAGTTCCAGATCAGGTGTTATGTGATTGGGAAATTCCTGATCCATTAAACCTTGTGAAACACAAGATTGTTGAGCCTGAGAAATGCGGGCTTGGATATCGGATCGAGCTTGAATAACAGATTGAATACGAACACAATGAAGCTTAGTACGTTCCTAACGACTCAATGCATCGGCTACGACATTCGCCTTACCAGGATGGTAGGGAATTTCGCAGTCATAGTCGTTTAGAAGCTCAACCCAATGTCGTTGCCTCATGTTGAGTTCTTTCTGATTGAAGATATGCTGAAGACTTTTGTGGTCTGTGAAAACCACGCATTTTGTTCCGTACAAATAGTGTCTCCAGATCTTAAGAGCGAAGACAACTGCACCTAACTCAAGATCATGAGTGGTGTAGTTTTTCTCATGTATCTTCAACTGCCTCGATGCATATTCTATAACTTTGTTTCTTTGCATCAGAACACAACCAAGACCCAATTTAGATGCATCGCAATAAACGATGAAATCATCATTGCCCTCAGGCAAAGTTAGAACAGGCGCATCGCAAAGCTTCTGCTTCAAAGTTAGAAATGCTTCCTCTTGTTTGAATCCCCAATCAAATGGCTTGTTCTTTTGAGTTAGAGTAGTTAGAGGAACTGCAATCTTTGAGAAGTTCTCAATGTAGCGGCGGTAATAACCCGCTAGACCAAGAAAAGAACGAACTTCAGCAGGAGTAGTAGGCGTATCCCAATCCTTGATGGCACTGATCTTGGAGGGATCTACATGAATACCTTGTTCGTTGACAATATGTCCTAAAAATTGAACTTCTTTAAGCCAGAATTCACACTTGGAGAATTTGGCGAAAAGTTGCTCTTTCTTTAGGAGTTCCAAAGTAAGACGAAGATGTTGCTCATGATCAGCTCGCGTCTTAGAATAAATCAAGATGTCGTCAATAAAAACAATGACGAACTAATCCAAATAAGGCTTGCAGACCCTATTCATTAAGTCCATGAAAACAGCAGGAGCATTAGTCAAACCGAATGGCATGACTGTGAACTCGTAATGCCCATAACGAGTGCGGAACGCTGTCTTGGGAATGTCTTCTTCATGCACACGAAGTTAGTGATATCCAGATCGCAGATCAATCTTTGAAAAATAAGAAGCGCCCTGTAACTGATCAAAGAGATCATCGATGCAAGGTAGGGGATATCGATTTTTGATGGTAAGCTTGTGAAGCTCACGATAATCGATACACATCCTAAATGATCCATCCTTCTTCTTGACAAAAAGAACGGGAGCACCCCAAGGTGAAAAGCTAGGACGGATAAAACCTTTGTCAGAGAGCTCCTGAAGCTTCTTAGACAACTCTTGCATCTCAGACGGTGCAAGACGATATGGAGATCTGGCAATGGGATTTGCACCAGGTACGAGATCAATACGGAACTCGACTTGGCGTGCTGGGGGTAGACAAGGTAACTCTTCAGGGAATACTTCAGAATAATCCCGAACAACAGGAATATCTTGAATAGACTTACCCTTACCCTTATCTGCTACAACATGTGCCAAAAAGGCCACATAGTTCTTTCGCAGATACTTACGAGCTTTAAAACAAGACATGAGTTTGAGACCACCAGCAGGTTTCTCACCACGAACCTGTAGGATCTCGCCTGTCGAAAGCGGCACACGAACAATCTTCTCAAAACAAACTACCTTTGCGCGATGCTTGGCTAACCAATCCATACCCACAATAACGTCGAAGCTTCCAAGTTGCATAGGCGTGAGGTCGATAGGAAAAAGATGGTCGTTAAGGTTCAACTGGCAGTTGTGAAGAACAGAATCAAGAATAATGGGTTCACCATTAGCAACCTCTACTGTAAAAGGTTTACCTAGTTTCGTTCTAGACACGCGAAGCAATGGCTCAAAAGATAAAGACACAAAACTCTTATCGGCACCCGAATCAAAGAGAACAGATGCAGGCTGATTATTAATAAAGAACGTACCATTCACCACTTCATTGTCTGCTTGTGCCTCCTGTGCATTCATGTTGAAAACTCGACCTCGAGCCTGAGCCTGATTCTGATTTGCATTCTGATTCTGGTTGGCTAGCCTTGGGCACCGGTTCCTGTAGTGGGTCAGATCCCCACAATTGTAGCATGAACCAGGAGGAAAATGAGGTCGTGCAGCTTGACCTTGTTGCTGAGCAAGAGGCTGAGCAACTTGTTGGGCTTGGTTCTGAACCGCCTGATTCTGGTTAACAGGAATGCGACAAGTAGCGGCAAGATGACCAATTCTCCCACAGTTAGTGCAATGACGACATTGGAGATGTGGTAGGTGATGGTCGTTACACCTGTTGCACAAAGGTGCATTGCCAAGATATGGCTTCTTGGCTAGTGGTTGCGCAGGCTGATTTGGTGCAGCTTGAGCCTGTGCAGTAACGGCATAGTTTTGGGAAGCCTTTCGCTTCCTAGAACCCTTTGAGGAACCAGAATTCTTTCCATTCTTGTTTTGACCTTTCTTGCTATCCCCTTTGTCAGACGCCTGCTTCTTACCCTTGTCACCCTTTTTATGTAGCTTTCCCTTTCGAACATGCGACTCAGTCAATGTCGCTGCTAACTCGATCGCCTGACGGAGTGTGGCAGGGTTACTACCAGTAATGATGTCTTGCACTGAGTCAGGTAGGCCGTCGATGTATCTTTCGATAGCCTTGTCGAGTGGGGTAACCAGTGTTGGGCAAAGCAGACTCAACTCCTCAAACCTGTCAGTATACGCCCTGTGCTCGCCAGTGTCTTGTTTCAAGTCATCAAACTCTTTCTCCAAAGCTCGTTGTTCATGACGAGGACATAACTCCCTCATCATAAGGGCCCTAAGTTCAACCCAAGTTTGTGCTAGAGAAACTTCCGCACCACGGTCTCTCATAACCCCGTTCCACCATGTGAGAGCCCTCTTCTGAAACACACTCGAAGAAAACTCGACCTTGCGATTGTCAGGACACTGCATGTGGCGGAAAGTATTCTCAATGCTCTTGAACCATTGAAGTAGCCCAGTCGCTCCCTCAGAACCACTAAACTTGAGTGGTTTAGCCGAGTTGAAATCCTTGAATTTGCATGGAGCATTGTTTTTATTGTTGGCTTGGTTCCATTGAGCAAAGAGGTTTGGGAATTGAGCAGCCATCTGCTGCGCAATGATTTCTGCCAGTTCGGCAGTCGCTATCTGGTTTTCGCGTCGAGGAGGCATTCTAAAAGAGGAAACATGAAAGGAAACGAGTGAGATGATTGGATGAAAAGAATGAGATGAAACAAAAATTGACAACAGTAAAGATGGTGGTCGTTTGTCCGCATCGTAAAGCAAACAAGTGACACACAGTGGCTAATCAAAGTAAATGGGTCAAAAATAATGTATCGCGAAGACATGCTCGCCTATAAGTGAACACTCACCCCAAGAGTTCCCAGGTAAGAGTGACTGGTCCGATTATGTGGATTTGTACGAACACTCTAGCCTTAGACAGAAAACCCAGGGTACAGGCATTCACTCTTCCAGTTTGCACGTCTTCACACTATTTAGGACCTAAAACCTTGACGAGATTTTGAAAACTCAAAGGGGTTCAAAACCATATAACAGAGGGTTCAAAACCTTACAATAGAGGGTTCAAAACCTAGTAATCCATCATCCAAAAACAGATGATTAATTTTCAAAGCGGATTCGAACTTGATGTTCCCGTTGTGGTTATCACCTAAGGATAGGTGAAGTGCATGTTTTAAGATCTAAACACAAGATAACTTGTGTTAGGGTCCTAGAAAGGTTATAGTCTAGGTCAAAGCATTACTAATAACCTAATTCCCTATAACCATTGGCTCTGATACCAACTTTTCTGTCACACCCCGACCACGTAAAACAACAAAACGTGGCGGAAACGTCGGGGAGTGTTGTAACAGAATCATTGTTTTCATAACACATGGAAATTTAAATATTGTTTTATTGATTAAAAGAGTTACAATGTCTTGACAATCAAAGAAACATAACATAAATAACTAGTCTTGCATCTTTTATTGTCACTAAGGCCCAAGTCCGCCGAAGTGTATCTTGATAAATCCTACGGAAAAGCTCCTGAAAACACATGTGAAAATAGGTACGTCAGCATAAAAATGCCTGTGAGATACATAGGTTTTGTGAAAATAGGATTCATGACTTGTAAGTTTAGAAAAAAAAATGTTTAGCAAAAGCCAGTCATGAACCTTGTAAATTGATTTGTTTTGTAAATCGTTTGAAAAACAATAAGTTCATATGATATGTATAAATAAGAGCATAATGTATGGTTAAATGAATAACCATGTAAAATGAGTTTGTATAAGATAAGTTATTTGTAAAACAATGTCTTGTGAAAAGTATGTTATTTGTATAAAATGTTATATGTCTAAATTGGAATGATTCAAATAACGCTACGATATGTAATACCATACAAACACTTATATATAGGAAGTATCAGCGGCGTATCCACCATGCTTGTATCATATTACACACGCCTCGTTACTTAAATCACTTACTCAAACCAAACCACCAAAGTAAAATGTTTATGTATAATCAAATGTCAAAATGTTTACGTGAAAACCATGTCTAATGTCTATGTCTAATGTTTATGTCTAATGTAAATCATGAATTGTGTATGTAAATGTCAAAATGTTTATGTATGGTAAGTGAAATATATCAACTAAACCATATGTAAAATGCACAAAAACAAGGTATTGAAGTAAAACATGGTTTAAATCAAAGTTATGTTGTGTGTAATAAATGCATGCTATACTGATATAAACATTTATGCGGTATTGTGAAAATTCATACATCCAAGCCTTGCGACAGTCTGATAACCCTTTTAGTAAAGGTTATCAAAAGATGTATTCGGATTCGGTCATTCCTTACGTCCAAACAAACCCCAGATTTCATGAATGGGATTTGTCAAGTCCTATGGTACCACTACCTACTACCAAGCGGCATGATCGGTGTTAATGAATGTACATTGTCCCATTTAAACAAACCAAATGCCATACCAAAATGTAAGCATGTGATGAATAAAATAATGTACTAAGTACGCACACAATGGGCATACATAGCATAGCATAAAATGTAATGTAAAATAATGTACTAAGTACGCACACAATGGGCATACATAGCATAAAATGTAATGTAAAATAATGTACTAAGTACGCACACAATGGGCATACATAGCATAGCATAAAACGTAATGTAAAATAATGTACTAAGTACGCACACAATGGGCATACATAGCATAAAATGTAATGTAAAATAATGTACTAAGTACGCACACAATGGGCATACATAGCATAAAACACAATGAAATCATGTACTATAAATGTACTAATGAACATAGCAAGTATATGATGTGAAAACAGGAAAGCATGAAAGTAACAAGTAGGCACATGTGTTCCACCCCAAAACAGTTTGAAAACAGTAAAAGAGGGGTCTATGTACTCACTTGAGATTGCTCAGAAGTCCTAAGATAACCACCAAGCAATGCTAGAGATCACGGAATCAAACGGCACCTAATATAGGTAACTATGTTAATAAACCGGACCTATAATCGGAGGATTGGATAGTATGAGGTTTCGTAAACCAAATGAGTATTGGTACTCATATGATATGGTTTAACAAAGCCCACATACTAAAATGAAACCTAACCTAAGTGCTTACGACCCATTACGACCCGTTTAGGTAGCTTATGCTACTTTAACGCGTCGTTCGCGTAAAACGCGTTCGGAATGCCTTAACATGTCTAATATTGTTACCAAATCAGTTTAGATACCAAAAGTTATGTTACATATGCTTAAAAATGAATTTTGGCGTAAAAAGGGCATTTTGGTAATTTACCTAAGGCATATAAACTACCAATCATACAACTACTTAAACGAAGCGACCATAAGGTATAACCTCGGAAGGTTATTCCCTATATACTATGGTCACCTAATGTGTTTGGTCGGATCCTAATGATCGACCAAACGGGTCGGGTTCGAAAGCATAAGCGATTGATCAGATCGCTTACCCTTACGACCCTAGACAAGCACAAAACTAAAAGTGACGAGCTAAGCATGTTAAAACATGCTTAACTAAGTTAGAAAACAAGTTTGGTATCAAAACAAATGGTTTTGATGCCCATAAGTAGTTTGGTTACAAAATACGCAAGAATACGTATTCTGGCCGAAACTACGGCTCGTCACTGAGCCTAGATAACGTGGTAATCAGTAGGTATAGTCACTAGGGACTATGACCATCGTGATTACGCTCACGTTATGAAGTTCAAATGAACTTCGCATTGACCATAAACTGGTCAATGCAGAAAGTCAAACAAAGTTTGACTTTCGGACTCGAAAAGCAATAAAAGAACGAAGGAACACTTACAAAGGGTCCCCGAAAGCTAATCTTGATACAAGTAGCTTAGGTATGAAACAATGGTTTCAACTTAGAGCTTCTAAGATCAGATTCTTGTGGGTTTTGCAATGAATGGGGTTGGGTATTTATAGAATTCTTCGAACCGTTAAGATCGTTTCTTGAATAACGTGATCGAATCTCATCCGTACACTTGTCGGAATGTTATGGTAACTCATTTTGCCCCCACCACAAGAGTTTGACATGTGGCATTGGCCTTTGGGGTGTTTAAAAGCCATTAATCAGCAGCCAAAACAATTTTTTCTGCATCTGACCCCTGCTTACGGACCGTAAGGTCCTGAGTGTTGAGGTTCGTAAGGACCTTGCAGACCAGAAAGTTTGAAAAATGGCAGAACAGGCCCCTGAAGCTCCAAACTTGCTATTTGATGCACTTTTGACACGTTTAAGCCCCGTTAACCCCATTTCAAAGCTCTAAAATGAAGTTAAAGTATAGGGAACTTAAAATGTGCTCAAAAATATCTCGGGTGTCAGTTCGTTTGGCCTTACGATCGCGATGTTCGCTTAATTACGACGGAATGCGCATAAGCGCGAAAAACGATCCAAATTGCGTGGCAAATGGATTTTTCTTATGCCAAACACTAAAATAAAATATTTTAGTGCTTACATAAATTTTTGGATGTCCGGATGTATTCAGAACGTAAGTTATGCGCGAAAATGCAAACTTATGCACTTTTTGACGCTTTTAGTCCCTGAATCACCCAAAAGTTTATTTTAGCACACCGAACCCCTCAAAGCCTATTTCTAAGCTATGTAAAGGATATTTATGGTATGTTTAACTTATGGTCATGTTCCGGAATGTCTGTTACAGTTCAAATTGGCATACTATCGCAGTTTGTCAAGTTTAGTCCCTGTAAGCGAAATAACTTGTTTTTTATGTAAAGGTTATTTAAGGTATGTTAAGTATATGTTGATGTTCCGGAGTATTTGTCGCATTAAACTGATTACGTTTACGCACCAGTTTGCGTATAACTCTCCAGAAAGCGATATAGAGTTTGAAATTGAATAAAAGTCAAAACATGAAAAATGTAAAACACAACCAAACAAACATTGGGATCAAATAACATTGTTTTATTGATAATTGAACTGTTCATAAAGATTACAAGCACAGATGTTACATTGAACACCGGTCTCTTTTGGCCTATAGGTAGAATTTCTTTATTTTTCTTCTCAATGCCTGAATTAGTGACGGAATTGTTACGTCTGTAATCAGCACGTCTGAACAGGAGGTTCCAATTATGCTTTTAACAGCATCGTCAAACATAGTGACAGCTGCTTTTCTTGTATCGTTGTCAATGATCACTGCAGTTACATGATACTTGCTTGTTTATGCATGTTACTTTGTATGTTTTTCCTAAATAAGTGTTGGAAAGCTTGGAACTTACATGTATTTTGGGGTGCCACTTTTTTCATCAGTAATCGCCATGTCTGCCCATTGGTCTCCGTTCTTATATATTGTTTTCAAGCATACTGGGCACGCTTGCCCTGTAATGGAGGCAGTATGTTATAGTGTTCATATATTGGTAATCAGTTTAAAACAAAATGAAGGTATATAGTGTTTTTTTTGCTAAAATTGTATTGAGTTTAAACTTCTGATCCGTGCCTAGTCCAGCTGGTAGAAGATGGATATCGTTTTCAGAATTGCATTCTTTATAAATCCAATTAAAAAAAGCTTGTTTCATAGTGTAATTACCAGAAGCTTGCTCATACAAATTAATAGGCGAAAAAACACTCGTATCAATTTAATTTACTTTTTAAGACCAAATAGACCACACAAAAAACAAAGAATGATGTGAATAGAAAGACCTTGTAGGTCTATATTTATATAATAAAGTACAAAATTTACTTTTTAAGACCAAACATACCACAAAAAAAACAAATAATGATGTGAATAGAAAGACCTTGTAGGTCTATATTTATATAATAAAGTACAATAGATAGATTGTTACCAGATTTGCATTAGTAGATTGTTACCAGAGATCTGTTTCTGAACCTACAAAGCAGGTAACCAGTGAATACATGTAAGTTATAGATATAGTTAAAATACATGCCAAGGTCTGAAAAAAACGAATGTGTGTGTTTTAACCTGGTTATCAATGAACCTGTTGCAGAGGTTCTTGGGTATTCTTTGAGTACTTGTTATCTGAAATGAGTGAAGAAGAGAGGCATCAAGCTCATTTATTGATAAAGTAACTCTATAATTTCTAATATGAAGAACCTCGTTCGCTAAATACTTTTATGATTAGATGTAAACTGTGGAAAGCAGTAACCGAACCCGAAAAATCTAAACAAAAAACTTTTAAGTTATTTAACAATATCTTCATCACCTATTAACTTTAATGTTTAAACTGAATCCATCGCCAAAGATTTTGAATGAAATTAGTTTCAAACTTCAAAACTAATTCCACCTATGGAGGATGATTTACATAACAGGTGGCATTGGATGTTATCGGGTTTTACTCGAAACAGAACCGAGCCCGATTTTGTAGGAAGGTGAGGAAGTTGCATTCGGTTCCCTGGTTCTGTGATTCTAAAACATGTGAAGTGCTGACCCGTAGTAAGCTTAAGAATAACCATTTTCCCAGGATTAAACATTAATATTTGCAAGAAGTTGATAATGAACATCAATATTTGACAAACTTGTTTCACCTAGTAAGCTTAAGAATAAACATTTTTCCCAGTATTAAACATTAATATTTGCAAGAAGTTGATAATGAACATCCATATTTGACAAACTTATTTCAAACAAAATTTGATCATTAACTTCATATCCCCACTTCACAAAAGTTTAAAAAAACAAAACTTTTTTTTCCAATACTAAACATTAATCTTTGCAAAACTTGATAATGCACGTTAATATCTGCAAAACTTGTTTACTTTAACTATATGGACATGGTCCCAACGCGAACAACAAAAGTAATTAAACCATTACCTAAAAGTAACTCTAATATTTTGTTATTTAGCCTGAAAAATGTAATTAAACTCCCCCACACATGAATGAATTGGTTTTCTTTCTTTCTTAAAAAACATAACTAAAAAAACCCCCTTTTCACACTGTGAATGTGGAATTTACAAAAGTTGAGAAGGAAAATGAAGCCATTTGAAGCAAAATCTAAAGTCGATAATCAACATCATCAAAACCAAAGGTTAACAAAGCAACAAAAGAAATTAAACCATTACCTAACTCCGTGAACAAAGTAGAAGACAAATCCCCTAAAATCGTAGCCCTAACTGTTCTGTGAACAACGCAGGAGAAAAAGCATAAGCCTTGCAAGCAAGATTGACAACCAAACAAAAAGCAACAATAACATGGAAAAAGGAAAAAATGACCTCAAACTGCGCAACGACAACCAGGATCGATAAGCGGGAACATCAAAGATAAACCGACTGATAATCCTAAACGACTACGAAGCGAGTGATGTTAGCAATTAGTTATGGCGGAGCATCTGTCTCCAAAACACAAAAAAGGGAACGATTGTGAGCATAAACAAATAAAGACAATAAAGTATGAAATTAGATTCTCTACTTTATCCCACCCGCAAACATACAGACAAAACTATGGAACACAATAAATCTACATAATCAGAGAAGAACGTAAATTTAAAAATAAACATCAAGCCATGCATCACGAATAACCGATTTAGCCAAACAACGAACATGCACATGTAAAGGTTTTACTGGAAACGTGTTTGAAGTTGATCGGAACCCTAACCGGACCGCCGTCCAGTCAGAGCTATGGCAGCCTCCGATCTAACATACCTGGTCGATCTCTACTTGTGTTCCCAACCTTCAGAATATGAGGAGAACTGGTTGACGTGCTGCAATGCGGTGTTGCCGCCCGAAACCGTCGTCACTGCCTCTCTCTCTGTCTCTGCGTCCACTCTCCCTTTCTATCAGGTTCTGACTCTCCGTGCATTCTCTCTCAGCAACGAAACAAAACCCAAAGTCACCAGACCTGCCGGAAGCATACCAGATCGGGACATGCAGTACTGAACGGAACTCTTAACTTCTTACCGGAGCCTGATAGTTCTTCAACGGAATCGTAGCCAGCTCGTCGGAGGCGGCGACTAGGGTTTCTAATCACCACCGCCATCACTTCGTGGGAACCATCACCAGGTCTTCCTCTCTGCCGTATGTGTGTGTGGGGTGTAAGAACAGAGTGAAGTAGTTTTAGGGTTTTATGGTCTGGGGCTTCAAGACGCGTGTCAAACGCTTCTCAAACATGTTAAGAAGCAACCGCGCGTCATGTATGTATTGAAATCCCCTAAATACCCCTAACAACTGTTCATTCAGTTTCTCTACTAACATATATTAATTATACTAATAAAAGATTTCAAAAGAATAATATAATTCAAAATACAATTCCATTATATCTATATATCTATACTATTATAAAAAGGAGAAGTGACGTACACAAACGTAATTTTACCGTGCGTACAAATTTTGAAACATAATGTACAAGGGAGTAAAAGCCATTTTAGAGGGGTAAATTAGGAAATGGCACACAATTTTAAGACACCTAAGGGGCAGTCTCGGTCATCGAAATCCCTGGCTCATCATTCATCACCAATAAAATAAGATGCCACCGATAAGTCAGAGAAAGCCAACCGCCTTCATCTTCCATCTTCTTATTCACTAATAAAACCAGTTAGGGTTTATCAATCTAAACCTAACCCTAACACCATGGCCCGATCTCCATCCTCCACGGCGCGTCTGCTCTACACTCTTCGTTCATCCATTTCTGCATCACTGAAATCACCGCCGTCGCCAATCACCGCGCTCCTCCACCTCCACCGCCTCCGCCGCACCATCTCTGAGAGTAAAGGACGACAATGATCCATGGTGGAAGGAATCAATGGATAAGGTACTTCCCAAAAGGACACAGTGAACATGTTTGATTTCCATTGTTTGTTTGTATAATCTGTTGTTAAGTTTACTTTTTGAATACATCTTAGTGTAATTTGCAAATTTCTTGATTTAAATCTTGGCTTTATCATCCTTTACCAGAGTAAAATTAAAGTTGGGAGTATTGTAAGAATTTTAATAAGCCTTCTTCGATTCAATCGAATTTCGGTTTTAGATTGTAATTTGGGTTTCCATTGATTTATTTAAACTTTTTTCCTTCAATCAACAGAGATTTCAGTTGATAGCAACAAACTTTCAAATTTGCAAGGTAAAATCTAAACACCAGTTAACTTTAGATCAAGATTTTCTGCAGTTGAATCTTGAATATCATGAATGCTGAATATATAAATAACTGTTGTATACGATCTGGGCTTTTTTTTACTTTTCAATACATTGTGTTCTTGTTTGTGAAGGTAAAGGCGCCAAGATGGCTACTGCGGTTAAGATTCGTGGCGATAACTGAATAATTTGGGGTGATGTTAATATGTGAAAAGGATCCATACCCACCCTCGTATTGTCTACAAGAGAGTTTTTATTACAATATGTGTTGATTATAGATATATTTTTAAAATGTTATATGTTATATTATATAGATATTATTTTGCTTATATTTGTTGTTATTTGATCATTACAAGGAATGATGACAAGAATGGCCAACAACATGGTAAGTTTTACATCTTTTTATCGAAAAAAAATTAAAGTTTTCTGAATGATTAAGATTATTGTTATATTTGTTTATAATTAAAGGGTCTGGCTGCAAAAAAAAAAATTAACAACATAAAGAATTACCTGAGGTACTAGAAAGAAGCTACCCGTCTAACCCAATTTCTTGCAACCCATTAACCCGAATAACAAGTTTACAACTTGTTTATCACCTGCCAACCCATCTTGACACTTTTAGTTAAATGGGTTAAACGGGTTGTGTTCGGGGATACACAAAATTGAGTGAGTGCGGTTTAGGGTTGACTTTTTTAGATGAATAAAATCATGGGTCATGATCGTTTTAGTCTCTTTTGTATGTTTTTTTTTTGTTGATTTTGGGTTTTTATATGTTTTTTTGTTGATTTTGATGTTGTTAATATCTAAAAATCTGTTTTTTTTTTATCTTTTTTTTCATGAAAATCTAATGCTGCACACATTAGAGTTCCAACCCCATATGTTTTTTCCAAAAGATATCTCAAGGCGGCTCAATCAGATTCAAAACTCAACCAAATGTCAATTTTAGATGGATTTTTACCTCGTGGAATATGAGGTGGTCAAATTTGCGCCATCACTCTTGGCTGCAGCTGTTTACACTACTCAGTACAATCTTTGTGGATTCAAACATTGGTCCAAAACTTGTGAATGGCATACAAAATAATCCGAAGATCAACTTCTGTAAGCCTTTCATCTTTCTTGCCTTTTAAATCTCCATAATTACATATTTAAGACAAATTTCTAAACTTTTTTGTTATTTATTTATATGCAAATTAAGTGTTCGTTTTATTATAGCTTATTATTCTTTTGAACTACTTTAAAGATTGAAGTTAAACATGAAATCATAGTTTTAGGTTGCTGATTATAATTTCTCATTATGTAAAATTGTTAACTTCTTAACCATTTTCTAGACTTCGCACTCGCCTCCTGCACAGACATGTAACTATATTAACTACCTCCTGCACGAACATGTAACTATATTAACTATTAATGTCATAGTTATTAAAGGCGCTAGGCGCACTCAAGGCGCATAGGCCTCGCTTGGGGCCTAGCTAGGCGTAAGGCGCAAAAAAAGCGAGGGTCTGAGAAAAATAAAGCGCACAATGAAATTTTTTTTGTGTATTAGAAAATTAATATTATTCTTCAAATAAATAAACTAAAGCTATTATATATTATTTACTATCATCTATTTTCTCGGAATTTAGAGAATTTGGCCGGAAACTCTCCGGATCTAGGAGTCTCGTTGGAATCTGCGCCTGAAGAATTAAAGCGCAATTGCCTTGACTTAAGGCGCAATTGCCTCGCCTTGCCTGGAAATTGCGCCTAGGCGCAAGAGGCGATGGCTTTTAACAACGATGATTAATGTAATTTATTTTTTTCCTCATAAGTTGAGTCATTCGAATCATCCCAAATACAAAAAGATGTAACCCACTGTGACCAGATGTCTCAGCTGCGCTTATGCTCGTTTTTAGCACATGTCGTTACTATTTTTTTGTCCAAATAGCCCCCGTAGCATATCTGTGTTTATACGTACTATAGCGTATAAAAGTGTTATTATTAAAATCTTGTTTGGTTGTTAGATTATTATGTTTGTATAAATTTTAGTTTTTATTAACTTTCACAAGAAACCATCAAAATGGGACAAATTTTGCAAATAATATAATTCTGGTCTCACTAAAATTAACGTATATTTAGGGCTTTTGACCTCGCAGAACTTGACCTCAGTAACAACCAGTTCATTGACTCATTTCCAATTGTGACCTTACAAATCCCAAATCCTTTCTCTCCCACCTGTTTGAATTGTTAAGGCCACCTGGTTTCAGTCTCAAGTTTCTGGTCATCAGCCATTGGTTGTGCCCCCTACAAAAAAAAAAAAAACAATTCTTATGAGCTTATGGACAAACTGTATGCTCATTGTGATGCTATAGTTCTTTTATTTGTAACCGGAACATCTAAATGGTGCAGTGCCCTTATGGTTTGTATGAATTGAAGTCTCATTCTTTGTCCCACTTGATAACTATTCTTTTTGTTTTACTGAATCATAGCTTCAGTTGCAAAGAAATGAAGTAATAGCGCCGATGATGAATCTGTTCCAGCGTCTCTTGGAATCACTTATATCAATCACTCACTGATATGGCTTCTTCTTCTGCTGCTATGGACGAGTTGGTTTTACAAAACTCTGCCAATGTGGTCGGTTTGATTCAAAGACTACGGGATTCATGGATGGCTCAACGGTAATCTTCTTTAGTAGAGTTTTCATTTATGCCTGCATGAATATATGACCCGATTCAGGTAATATTCTTTTCGCAGGAAAAACCTTTTTCCCAAAAAAAAGGAGGAATTGCAGCCTGATGGATGTAGTGGGTGACAAAGTAAGTTTGAGCCTAAGCACCCTTCATTGTGTGTATATGTATGTATATGCTTGTGTGTGCACTACTTGACTGATGGCTGACTTATTAATGCTTGACATATTGTTTATAAAGTATGCTTATATATTGATGCCATTCCTTATAGGTTGGTGATCCGCTTCAGAAGGTTGCAATAAAGGGGATATAGTTGACTTATAAATATTGGACTTAGAAATCTGATGAGAAGACCATGTTTAACAAGTAATTTAGTCATCATTCATTTATCATAATGTTGGTGCACTTATGTCTGCACTTTGTCTGTATTCGGTCACAATGTAAAACGATGTCTTTGTTAGTCTGTAAGTTTGACCAAGTCAACCATCCTCCTGGTTTGACTTGGCCAAACAGTCAACATTTTGTTTGTAATTTGTTTGGTTCGAAGGATGGTCATCGAAGGATCACTTATATCCTTCGATGATGATGAGCTCGAAGGATAGCCTTCGATGGATGGACCACGAAAGATCACATCTTTCGAGGTACATGTTGATCATTCGAGCTGTTCCTGGTCGAAAGATGATCTTTCGACCGGTCTGCATGATCCTTCGACCAGACCTGCTGGTTTGGGTATAAATACCCGTGTGTTGTGTTCACTTCGACAGACAGACACTTAGACAGATCAGGAACACACACACACTAGAGAGAGTTTGCAGAACTGATTTGTAAACCTTGTGCTTGTAACGGACCTTTCATACGCATTAATACAAGTGGTGTTAATCGTTGAATATTGTGTGTCGTGCTTTTACATGTTCTATCTCGGTTTGCTATTTCGGTTGGATTCCGCACAACCGGAGTGGTTCGTATACAAGGATTAGGCGACTAGATCCTCCCCTAGCCGGACCTACAAGTGGTATCAGAGCCCTGGCTCTTATCCTTGTTAAAACCGAGGTGTTCTTGGTGTTTCTCGGGTTTTAAAGTTCATATTTTTCTGGAAATATTGCTGTTTTTGCTGATTGTTCGTATAAAAACCTTGTCACATCTCATTGTCACATGTTAAAAATGGGTTTTTAGTGAAGTTTCAAGTAAAAACGGGTTTTGGATAGTTGTCGGTTTGCTGGAAATTTAAATATTTCTGGATTGTTCTTCATTGTGTTCTTCATAATATTACACATTTGATCTTAAAATTTTAAACTTCAAAGTGTTTGTGCATTGGAAAGTGTAAACTGATTAAAATATTGGGATCATTACCCGGTTGGTGAAAACCTGCATGCTCAGACCTGAAAGATATGGTCTGACCATACTTTCTGCAGAAAGTTTCTACCAACCCGTCAACTTTTCACCAAACTGTCCGATTTGTCAACTGTGTCAGAGCTGGTTCGAAAGATATCCTTCGAAGTCGAAAGATCATCCTTCGATCAGTGGAGGTTCGATAGATAATCATCCTTCGAACCAAGGAGTATTTTCGAAACATACATCTTTCGGTCTACTACTCATTCTCGAAAGACAAGGATCCTTCGACTGGGGAGTCTTTCGAAGTCATTGTTCGACACTCAACAGTGTTCATCTTTCGGTCTACAGTACGTTTTCGAAGGATAAGGATCCTTCGGTGGGGAATCTTTCGAAAACATTGATCCTTCGAACCCTGTTGATCTTTCGAACAGGTGTTGATCTTTCGACCCTTAATCTGTTTGTGTTTAACAGTTTGTATTGTTCAAGTCTTTTGAGCAGGTATCCTTCGGCTGATCAAAATGAATTCGATGTGGGGCATTCCGGTAAATGCAGAAATGTATTTTGGCACTCCAGCTCCGGATTCGGGTTCGCAAGCTAATGCTACATCTACCGGTCAATGGGCTTTTGTATCAAATCAAACGCCAAGTGTTCAAAGCATTTTACTAAGCGAAAGTGAAACGGGAAGTTTGAATAGGCCTCCAAAGTTGATGCATTTAAGTGAATATCCGGGATGGTTTGACAGATTTCATACATATGTCCTTGGTCAAAATACAGAGTTGTGGTTGCGGTTCATCACAGATTTTGATCAAACAATAGAGGTTGCTGCATCATCTGCTGCTACATTTGCAGATCTTAACGAAGATCAAAAGAAAGTCTATGATTTGGAGAAGAAAGCATATGCCATCCTTACTCAGGCATTAAACAAAGATATTTATCATCAATTCGTCAGTTTCAAGACAACGAAACAGTTGTGGGACGCATTGAAGATAAGGGGCATAGGAAATGAAGCTACACGTCAATTAAGAAAAGATCTGCTAAAGAAAGAGTTTGATGGTTTTGTTTGTATGCAGAATGAATCTCTAGGAGATTTGACAAGTCGATTTACCCATTTGCTGACTGAATTGGCAAATACTGGGGTTGTGACAACTTCAGTAGAGATAGTGAAGAAGTTTGCAGATGCACTGCCACCTCAATGGAATAATTTCATAGAAATCATGAAGTACAATGGCACTTTGGATACAACAAGCTTCGGTGATTTTGCTCAACTCCTGGAAAACAAGAATCAGGAAGAAACTCTAAAGGCAAAAAGAGTTGCAGTGCCACAAAATCCTGAAATTTATTATGGAACTTCTAGCACTTCTACAAAACCTTCTTCACACGCTCCAATTCAAACAGCATTTGTGTCTAGCACGAGCTTGTATGGTACTCCTCCTCCAACAACAGATATGTTTGGAAATCCGCTTAATCCAGCTCCTCAACCAGCACCACAACAGCAACAGCAAATCAGAACAACTGATATATTCGGAAATCCTCTTCCTCCTCAACAGCAACAGCAAGCTTGTTATGGAAGTACATCATCTGCTGGTCAACAATCAAAGCCAAATACAGTACGGCTCGACACCTCAAGCTTTTCTAAAGTCAGTGTTGAAGTAGCAAAAGAACATATGGAGCTGCTAAACACTGTGGTGAGCGCATACTGTGGATTAGTGGAAGGTCAGATTGGTAATATTAATCTGACACAAGAAGACTATCAGCAGATAGATAAAGAGGAGATGGAAATGATGGATATTAAGTGGGCCTTTGCCAGTGCTGTTAGGCGAGCAAAGGATTTTATGGAAAGAACAGGACGAACCAGCTTGGAAAGCAAGAAAGATACCAAGTATGGGTTCGACAAGCAAGCTGTAAAGTGTTTCAACTGTGGGGAACGTGGCCATTTCAAGCGTGAATGTACAAGGCCATCTCAACATGGGAACCAGAATCCCTTCAGAGGTCAAAGCAACCAGCAGAACCAGAACAGGAACAATGTTCGCACAATGGTGCCTGTCAACAATCAGACTCAGGCAGGACCATCAAATGCCAACCAGGCACTTGTGGTTCAAGTAGATGAAGGTTGTGACTGGTCACTACAGTTGGGAAATGATGCTCCGGATGGAACGGCGTGTTTTGCTGAGATTGTCAAGGATCTTAATCACACCAGTGGTGGAGAATCTTCCGCCAATGGTGGTGACTCCTCTGAGGATGAAGACTCTTCTGGTTACAGCAGAAGTTCGGATGAAGAATCCTCGAGCTCAGGTGATGATCATGTGGATGAGACATCAAATGCGTCAATCGATGCAAATATTGATGAGCTGTTGGAAGAAACTGCAGCAGGAATTCAAAGAAGATCTATCTTGGTGGATCAAGCTGCTTATTCTTCGTCTTCTCTCCATTCAGCCTTTATGGCGAATGTCGACAGTTCATCAAGTCAGGTATGTGTCGATGAACCCACTTCTGTTAGCTGTGATAATTGTGATAGTTTGCATGTGAGATGTGCTGAGTTGGAAGCAAACATGTCTGAGTTGCAAGGCAAACACGATGCTTTACAAGCTAGTTTGTTTGAATTGCAAGACAAACATGTTTCTGTGAATGATAGGTGGTGTGAATTGCAAAGCAAACACGAGGCTTTGCAAGAGAAATATGATGTGACATTTATTCACAATCAGAAATTGACCGTTGATCTTTCAAAATGCACTGAAGCCAATATGTTTTATGGAAACCATGAAAAGGAATTTAAGTCAATGATTGAAACGTTAAAGAAAGATAAAACAGAGTTGACAAAAATGGTTTCCCGAAAACAAACTGACATTAACCTGTATATAACTCGTCTTGAGGTTATGCAAAAAGAAATGGCTTGTGTTAAAACAGAAAGTGAGGCGATCCGACTCAAGTTAGACAGTTATTTGAGTTCTAGCTATGTGTTGGATCACATCATTGATGTTCAGAAAGAAAAACGGGATGTCACATGCATAGGTTACAAGAAATGTCCACCACCCGTGAGAAACAATTTTGATGCTTTGCCTGATGAGGAGTATAGGACTCACTTTGAGCCATCTGTTCCTTTGGACGTTGAGGAATTTGCAACAGGGCTCGGATACAAGAAAGAAGTATCATCCGATTCAGATGTGTCAGCGGATACATTTGTAACTGCTGAACAGAATCAGGATCCTCAAGTTGTGATTGAGGATGCTGATTCTTCTGATGATGAGTCTGATGATACTGATTCGGAAAAGTCTGATGCAGTAATCAAAGAAGAGGACATACCTCTTGAGAATCATATCCTATGTGATCCTCCCACTAAACCTGCTAAGACTGTTCCAACCGAGTCCACATCAGCAAAAGCGTCGGAGAGTGTGGATTTGCTGTACACTCTGGTTGGTGATGATAAAGTTTACTCAGACAAAGATTTTCCTATTAAGAATGTTAATCAATCTTTAATCAGTAAAGTCTTTGAAAATTCTACAAGTAAGTTTTTGGGAAAGACAGGACCACATGTTACAGTCACACAGTGTCCTCCTATCCCAAAGGCTGAAGTTAGAAAACATTTTGGGAATAAGAAATTACCAACAGTGGAAAAACAGCAAAATCATACCAAACCCAAAGGTAAGACACCGGCTCAAGATCAAAAGAAGCCGAATCAGAAGAAGAAGAAGAAGAAGAAGAATGTGAACTTTGTGAAATCAAAGGGAACGGACAAAATTGAAAAGTTTGCAAATCAATCTAACCTAAATTTTGTCCAAAAGGCAACAGTGATGAAAAGGAATGAACCAAGTAGTTCAAAACCTAGTACCTCGGGTTCACAAAGTTCATCATCGGCAAGACGACCACATGATACTTCGGGGTTTGTTGAACGAAGATCATGTTTTGAATGTGGTACAATCGGGCATATCATCCGAAATTGCCCGTATCTTCATAAGCTGAAAGGAAAAGAAGATGCTCCCCATGGCCCAACTGACCACAGGCGATCTGTTTCGGTAAAACAAGATCCTCGACTCATAAGAGAAAGGGAACAGAAACAGAAACGCCAACAGGTCAAGAAAATTGAAAAGGCATTTAAGACCGATGTGGTTCACAAACCATCTGTTTCAGTTAAACCAGATAATTCAAAGTTTTCAGAAACTTCAAACAATCAAACTGGTAAAACTCAACAGACCTGGAAACCGAAAACGGTCACTGAATCAGGGGGACCATCAAAATTTCCGAATCATCAAAAGGTGGAAGTTATTGTTGTTGATAAGAATGGAAGACCCAAGACCACAATGGCTTGGGTCCCCATCTCCAACTAATCGATTGAGTTTATGTGCAGGGTGTTCCAGGAGGAACTATCAGTAGTCATTGGATTGTTGATAGTGGGGCATCCAGGCACATGACAGGCGACATGAAGCTTCTCTACGACGTCAAATCTATTAGAGGAGGTTATGTTGCTTTTGCTGGAGATAAGGGCGGATATATAACGGGTGAAGGAATGATTTCCAACGGGGTTGTTAGCTTTGACAAGATCAACTTTGTGCAACAACTTGATCACAATCTTCTTAGTGTTTCTCAAATTTGTGACAAGCAGTTCTCAGTACACTTTGATGCTAATGGATGTTATGTGCTGAAACCCGGATTCAAAATTCCGAAAGAATGGATTCTCTTGTCGGCTCCAAGGATAAATGATCTGTATGTCCTTGATATGAGCCAAGCTATCACAACGTCTGCACAAGCAACATGTTTCGTTTCTAAAGCCACAGAAAAAGACACAATCTCTTGGCACAGACGAATGGGTCACATTCACTTACGCAAAATGAATCATTTGGTATCAAATGAATTGGTGAATGGTGTTCCTCTTAAAAATTTCCATCTTCAAGACGTCTGTGTTTCGTGCCAAAAAGGAAAACAAACGAAGAAGCGACACCCTACAAAGAAAGTCAACACGGTGGCTGTTCCTCTTGAACGTTTGCACATGGATTTGTTCGGTCCTGTCAAACACAAAAGCATTAGGAATGATCAATATTGCCTCGTGATTACTGATGATTATTCAAGATTTTCTTGGGTGGCGTTCATGGCACACAAGAGTGAAACCTTCGGTATTATTAAAAACTTGATCATTCAGATTGAGAATCTTTACAACTTGAAGGTTAGGCGGATACGCAGCGACAATGGTACTGAATTCAAAAATCATGCCATGGCGGAGTTTTGCACCTCAAAAGGTATTCTTCACGAATTTAGTGCAGCTTATACTCCTCAACAGAATGGCGTCGCTGAACGTAAAAACCGCACATTGATCGAGACTGCTAGGACTATGTTGGTAGAATCGCAGCTACCCATTCCTTTCTGGACTGAAGCTGTGTCCTCTGCATGCTATACGTTGAACCGAGTCCTTACAGTCAAAAGGCACAACAAGACCTGCTTTGAGCTTATTAACAAACGGAAACCAGACTTGTCCTATCTTGAACCGTTTGGAGCTCCTTGCACAATTATCGACCCTGATGGAAAGTTTGGGGCAAGATCAATTGAGGGATACTTTCTTGGGTATTCCACCCCAAACTTAAGAGTCTGGAATCTAGAGACTAAAAGGGTCGAGGAATGGTCTGAAGTCAGAGTACAAAGGCACACTTTGCCAGTCAGAAATCCTGGTCAGCCTTGGATGTTTGAGTACGATGACTTTTTCAATTCGATCAATGTTGAAGCAGTTGAAGAAAGTGCTGCAGCAATGATGTTTTTCGAGAGTGATAATGCAACAGATTCACCGTTGGTTCGTCCCATTATTGTCAATCAGGAACCATCTTCAGTGAACAACAATGCTCTCGACAATGAGGATTTTCAAGATGCTGCCGAATTGAACGAATCTTCAGAGGATGATGAATTTCTCGATGCAGATCAAGGACCAACAGCAGCAGTACATGGTACTTCAGAAGGTACACCTCCAGTGGATGTCCCTAGAACAGCTGAAACTTCTGCATCATCCTCTTCGTCAATTCCGGGACTTGAATTGATTGCTGATCTCAATCTCAACAATCTGGGTACAAATATTCCAGTTCAAGATAATCCAGAAACAAGGATTCACAATACCCATCCTCAACAAAACATCATCGGAAATGTACAAAGTGGCGTTCAAACAAGAAACATGTTGCGAAACAACAACAATGCAGGCTTGTATGCAACTATCCGAGAATCTGGTCAACAGAATGATTGGTCTTTCGCGTGTTATGTCTCACAGGAAGAGCCAAGAACTTGGAAAGATGCATTGAAAGATAGCTCATGGGTTGAAGCGATGCAGGAAGAACTGCAACAATTCCAGAAGCTTGGTGTCTGGAAACTAGTAGAGAAACCTGCTGGATACAAGAAGATTGGTACCCGTTGGGTGTTTAAATGCAAGAAGGATGACCGTGGGATCGTTATCCGGAACAAAGCAAGGCTAGTCGTTCAAGGTTTTCGTCAGATTGAAGGAATCGACTACAACGAAGTATATGCACCTGTTGCACGTCTAGAAGCCATTCGGATCTTTCTGGCTTATGCCTCATTCAAAGGTTTCAAGGTATACCAGATGGACGTGAAGAGTGCTTTCTTACATGGTGTGGTGGAAGAAGAGGTGTACGTCGAACAGCCTCCAGGTTTTGAAGATCCTATCCATCCCGATCGGGTTTGGTTGCTCAACAAAGCTCTATATGGTCTACATCAAGCACCGCGAGCTTGGTACGCAACCTTATCTAATTATCTGCTGGAGAACGGTTTTCGCAGAGGTCTTATCGATTGTACTCTCTTCATCAAAGAACAAGATGGAGATCTTCTACTGGTACAGGTATACGTTGACGATATTATATTTGGTTCTACTAATGATGTTTTGTGTAGGGATTTCGAGCGTGTTATGCAGGATAAATTCGAGATGAGTGCTATGGGGGAAATGACCTTCTTTTTGGGCCTACAAGTACAACAAACCGAGTCTGGGATATTCATCCATCAGACTAAATATGTTGGTGACATCTTGAGCCGGTTCCAGATGTCTGATGCAACGCCCATCGGTACCCCATTGCCACAAAATCACGGAATTACTCCAGACTTGAAGGGTCAAGATGTTAGCCCCTCACACTACCGCGCGATGATAGGATCCCTTATGTACCTCACAGCATCAAGACCAGATATAATGTACCCAACGTGCCTGCTAGCCAGATATCAAGTGAACCCGAAGGCCTCACATCTTGCAGCTGTAAAAAGGATATTTCGTTATTTGAAGGGTTACCCTGACACCGGTCTATGGTACCCTAGGGATAATAACTTTGACTTGATCGCATTCAGTGATTCTGATTTTGGCGGATGCAAAATCGACGGCAAATCCACAACGGCTGGATGTCAGTTTTTGGGAAATCGCCTAGTCACATGGCAGTGCAAGAAGCAGACGTGCGTCGCTACATCAACATGCGAAGCTGAATACATTGCTGCCTCAAGTTGTTGCTCCCAAGTCCTGTGGATACAACAACAAATGCGTGATTACGGTTTTGAATTCCTAACTACTCCTATTTACGTTGATAATTCTGCTGCATTACAGATCACTAGAAATCCTGTGCAGCATTCAAAGACTAAGCACATCGAAATTAAGTATCACTTCATACGTGATTGCTTTGAGAAAAGGCTAATCGATGTTGCTTACGTCCACACCGATGACCAACGTGCCGACCTTTTTACCAAAGCTTTTGACAAATCAAGATTTGACTATCTTTTATTGGTAAACGGCATTAAGGTCAAGCAAGAGTAATCCACATCGGAAAATCATTTTTGTAAATACCTTTGTGTTTTAAATTTGTCTTAGTTTATTGATTTTAGGGGGAGTAAATCCAAAAATTTGAAAATCCAAAAACATTGAAAAATTTCAAAAACACAAAAACAATAGAAAATCAAAAATGAGTTTCCTGGCGAGAAAAAGAGAAAATGATAGTACATCAGTGGTCTGTCTAAATCTCTTCAAACCTAAAATGAAAAACGATAAGCAGCTCTATATAAGATGTATCGGTAGGCTCACAATCATTTTAAAGTGTGCAGGGTGATATAAACTTAAATCGACTGAAGACTGGGTGGGAACCATTCATTGGCATATGGTCTTGGTACCGAAATTTCGTTTGAGAGATTGCCGAGGTTCTGAGATATTCGGTCTTTATGCTGCTTATCATCTGGGTATCATGGTTGTATCTTTTTCCGAAAAATAACGGGGACGTAAGTCTAGATCTTCCATGATACTATACATACGTGTACATATTGCATTCGACCTCAATAAGTGATAAACAATCACATGTCCCAATCAAAATAAGTGATAAAATATCACAAATTCTTTCCGGGTGTCAAGTTCGTCTCTCTGCTGTACGAAAGTACTGACCTGTTCACGGACTTGCTCCTGTGCCCTCATGCATCAAAAACCAAGTTCCTCATCAATAAGTGATTTTATCACATAGGGCTTGTTTTCAATTCAAAATAAGTGAGAATCTCACATCATATACGGTCAAACAGATGATAATCGGTATACTCACCGGTAAGATGAACCCTCGTGCATACCTTGATACGGGAATGTGTCGTGATGTGGATGAACACCGGTCGGTAAGTATAAATCATACCTTAACGTATCCCCTCGCCATGATTACATCTGATAAGTTGAGCTTAAGTGGACAACAATACCGATAATTGTTATAGGATGCTTATTTTAATGTTATCTAATTGAACAACAAGAGCGTTTTGGCATGACCGTACACTGATATGATTCTCTTACCCTCGAAACTCGCAAAAAGAATGTCTGTATATATTTATTTACTGCTTTCAGTCTTTACATTTGAAATATTTAAAAAAAAAAAAAATACCAAAAAGATTTTAAGTGTGTTTTAATATAAACTTTCAAAAAGCCAAAAAGATTTTATTTCTATCTTATTTTCGATCGTACGATGTTGGAACTCGAGTCTTCGTTACCTGAAACCTGAACGAAAACCGAAAATGACTAAATCTTCATAAACGGTCGAAATTTGCAAAGTGTTGAAAGTTAAGAATTAAAATTGACAAATTTGCTAAACTTTCAAACTGTCGGACGGTGTTTGTTTAAACAATGGTCACATGTGTGTCGTTTACTTATGATATTCCAGGCGGTTGTTCTCATTACGCGTTTAGATTTCTTGCATGTGCAGATTCTAAAGGCTAGGAGAACATGGTCGATGACAAGCTTCGGAATGAAGACACGACGTGAAGGCACTCAAATGATGAAGAGGATCGAGTTGCCGCTGACCATCATCAACACCACAAGGATCTCACTTCATAAAGATAAAGACTTTCACGAGCATAACTCAAGGGGGAGCTTATGTTAAGGGGGAGTTTGTCAACACACTTCCTACACGAAACGGGGAGTTTGTTGATACACTTTCTGCTTTCAAGACGTGAAGACTTTGAAGATCCTCCGACATTGAAGACTTGAATAGAAGTCAAAGACTTGAAGACACGAGAACTTACAAGAATGAAGATCGAGACAAAGCAACAGCTGTTTGTTGATAAGCCAGACAAAGCTACAGCCAAGGGGGAGTTTGTTGGTGCACTTATGTCTGCACTTTGTCTGTATTCGGTCACAATGTAAAACGATGTCTTTGTTAGTCTGTAAGTTTGACCAAGTCAACCATCCTCCTGGTTTGACTTGGCCAAACAGTCAACATTTTGTTTGTAATTTGTTTGGTTCGAAGGATGGTCATCGAAGGATCACTTATATCCTTCGATGATGATGAGCTCGAAGGATAGCCTTCGATGGATGGACCACGAAAGATCACATCTTTCGAGGTACATGTTGATCATTCGAGCTGTTCCTGGTCGAAAGATGATCTTTCGACCGGTCTGCATGATCCTTCGACCAGACCTGCTGGTTTGGGTATAAATACCCGTGTGTTGTGTTCACTTCGACAGACAGACACTTAGACAGATCAGGAACACACACACACTAGAGAGAGTTTGCAGAACTGATTTGTAAACCTTGTGCTTGTAACGGACCTTTCATACGCATTAATACAAGTGGTGTTAATCGTTGAATATTGTGTGTCGTGCTTTTACATGTTCTATCTCGGTTTGCTATTTCGGTTGGATTCCGCACAACCGGAGTGGTTCGTATACAAGGATTAGGCGACTAGATCCTCCCCTAGCCGGACCTACACATAATATAGGGTTTCTTTTTCTAGAAATTAACGAAACTTGTAACACATTTTCTCCATACTGTTTGTTTGCAGGGGAGGTTAGTATTGCCAATTTTTTTTAGAAATATCACCTTGCGTCTCACTTTAATCTTTGTTTCGAGTTTTGTACCAATATGGATTGTTTTAGATCTTTTTTTACTCATGTTCTTTAAACATGACTATATGTTCTTTACTTTGACCCCGCCGCAACGCTCGGGTTTCCCACTATATATATACACACACACACAATATATATATGATTTTTTAATGTTTTTAGGTTTGAATTATGTTCTCGGCCCATATTGTCGACTTGGCTGCAACGCGCGGGCTTCCCACTAGTCTTTATTAAGAGAACTGGGTTATTCTACCCTTTCGGTAATTTTTGCCATACGTACACATTTTAAAACAACATGTACAAGATACTCAAGCCATTTGAGAGGGGCTGGAATATAATATTCATGAAACTTTTAAGACGCTTGTTGAGGGGCTGTTCCACGTTTTGAGGTAAACTTTTTTGGGAAATGATTTAGGTCAAATATAATATGTTTTCGTGTTTATTTTATGTATGTTTCGAACCGAGTGGAGTCAAATTATGGTTTTTTTTCTCCCTTTTTTATCGAAAGCTCTAATTAATCCCTTTCGATTACATGTGCATATTTTCATTCATACATGTTACGTTTTCTGTGTATGAGTTGGGTCACATATAATACGCTATGATTGTTCGATATGAATTCCATTTACTTTACGTTTGATCAAATCACAATGCTTATACAGGTTACACTGAGTTCAACTGGATACGTCGAAATATGTGTTTTCATATGGTTAATACATCATATAACGTTTGGACTAATCCATTCAATATTTACGATACCCGCGCCACAATGCGGGCGTTTCTTAACCCTAGTTATAATAACCTATAAACGGGCTTCTTGGCTCAATAAAACCACAAAACCTTTTGAGCCAAGCCCAAAGCCCATAAAAAACAAAACCCTAAAATTTCTAAACCTCATTTTCATAGAAACAGTAAACCTCCTTTTTTTTTCTTTTTTCCCAGCCGTTTCGAGACCTTCAATCACAGCTCATGTGAGTCCCCTGTTACATGAATTCTTTCATGGGTTTTAATCTTTTTTGCTGAATTTCATCATATCAGTAAGAAATGTGCTCAATTTAGTTGTATTTTCTCCATTTTTTGCTGAAAAGCTTCTCCTCCATGGCGCCGCGATATGGATGGCGCCACCACCTTCTTTTGGCCTGATACCGCCCCTCGTCCATATGGCGCTATAATTGGTTTTTTGGGGCAACGTTTGATCTTATGGAATTTTGTTATATCATCTTCCCCAATCGCTTTAATTTCCCTTCACCAACCATCATAAATGCTAGAATCAACCTTGGTTGCTTCAGTTGCCCTTAACCCTAACGCTGTGTTCCCGAGTTAAAAATCCCTCCCTTTCCCTCCCCTCCCCTCCCCTCCCCTCCATGTCTTTCCAAATTGGAAAGACTATTTTCAGGCAAAAAAAACCCCATTTTCCCTCTCCTCCCCCTGTTAAGTGGATCTCTGGAACACCATTTTCCCTCCCCTCCCCTCCCCCTGTTAAGTAGATCTCTGGAACACAGTGTAATTGATTCTTATCATTATGATGTTATAAAGGAGCTTTGTCTCTCAAGTTTCAACACACCCACAGACCTTTGATTCCAAGTGCTCCGGGTCTAACGAGAATGAGAGTCGCAATCGCGGCTAGGGTTTGGTTGAATTTTCCGCTACCAAAAACGGCCCCTCTCAGATTATCGTCACTAAAACATTTTGTTTCGCCGCTTGCCTTCTGTTCTGCTCTGATCATTGATTTAGGGTTTTAATACCTTATGGGAGGTGCCGCTAGACCTAAGACCCTATGGTTGATGATCTTTCTATTATTATTATTATTGTTATTGAGTAATTACACGGATGGTCTTTGTTGTACATACCAAATTATGGATCAAATTTCAGAAGATTCAGTTTCTAAAATCATTTCACATTTTTTTTAGTTTTTGTCCCTTAAAAGTGGCCATGATGATGAATTTCAATGCGTCTCAGTGAAATCGAGCAAAGATAGAGATTGTCCGCATCTTAGCAGGGCAACAGAAGACAGTCATGTGAGAGATTGAAGATCATATTGACTTTGCTATGCCACACGGAAATCAGTAAGTATGCAGCCATGGCGAATGTATCCTCTTTGTTTGATGGTTTATAAGATCATGTGAGCCTCAAATTGATTTATTCCAATTTTTTGTACTCGTTTTTTAAGAACTTTTGATCTAAAATAACTTGGTTTGATTGTTTTTTATGCTATGTGTTTTGAGCTGGGTTTAGAAAATTTGGTAGTTTGATTTGGTGGTAGAACATGGATTTTATTTAAAGAGAACATATATAAACTCATGAAAAATAAGTAAAATGTTAAATAAAACTACTAATTTTGCAAAAAACGAGAAGTTGACTGAGATTTTAGATATGCATTTTTATTTGCAAAACATTACTTACTCTCATGAGATTACCATGAAGTTTTCGCTAGAATCACTTCCCAATGATAACTGTGATATAAGAAGTATGACTTTAGTTATCTTGGTGTATTATGTACATATTTATCAAAATCATCAAAGTGATCATCATAAGTAATCATCTTAATTCGATGCCTTTGATCCGTAATTAACTTAATTATAACTAGGGGTGGCAAAATCAACCCATACGTTCAACTTTGGGTTAGAATGGGTATTATTTTGTAGTAGATGGGTTAAGTTGGGTTAACAAGAATTGTTAACTTAAATGGGTCAAGATGGGTAACTTTAAAAAATAACAAAATAACATGTGGGTCAGGATGAGTTTTCTGGGTAAATGGACAGTATCCTAACTATGTTATTGATATGATAGTCAAACATATCAATAATCATGTCTGATACATTTTCAAAGGTATGTGTACTGTTTGCCAAAGGTTAACTTGGTTCTTTTGTTGTGAGTTCCTCAGAAACTCCATGAAACTTCATTAATTTGCATCTTAATATAATATCCTATTCTGATATATAATATTATATGCAGTATCCACCTTGTTATAAAGACATGAGTTTCTGGATCAATGACACATTCACAGAAAACAACCTTTGCGAAATTGTCACAGGCGTTGCTGGTGATCTTGCGTAGGAGGTATAAAACTGTCTTCGGTTCTTTCTCTGATTGTTTATTTATTTTTTTTAGTATGAAATAACACTCATCTATAATATATTCAGGTAGTATTGATTGACAACTTCACCAATAAGAAATGAATGACTAGCCATTGTTACAGGATCACAAATCACTCCATGGAGCGTTCTCTTACAGACGAGGAAATAAACGAGCTACAGGTAGATTAACATCTTTTCATCAAAACATGTCATTTAAAATCCAATTTTTACTAATAATAACAATAAAGATTACGATTTGATGGATGGATATCGATGCAGTGGAATGTTCGAGATCAGGTGCAGAGACAAATGAACCGGTACGGTACCGGTACCCGGTACCAAATGAAGTTCACCGTGACGTACAATCCATAAAAAGCACTGAACCTTTTTTTTTTTTTTTTTTTTGATTTTTTAAATTTTTTTGATTTTTTGATTTATTTATATTTTTAGCCTATCATGCCCAAATCCATCTTGACAAAAACTCATCTTGACCTAAACCCATCCTAACCCAAATCCATCCTAACCCATTACCCAAACCAAACCTACCCAACCCACCCATTTTCCACCCCTAATTATAACTAGGCTAATTGATATGTCCGCCGGCCCTGCTCCTATGGAACGGAATCTACTGAACACATGTCCTTGACAAAGGAAATCTGAATTTGTATTGGTATGGTCAGGCTGCAATGTCTCTTGATGCACGTTGATCTAGCGGTTATCGACTGGATCCAGTGGTGTGTAAATTGTCATCAGTGATTCTTATTTTGGTGTGTAGGTTGATGCAATTTGTTTGTTTCATTGGGTATGTTGCTGTAATCAGAGGGGTTGGGAGGCTTTTCAGATAGGCTATGTATATTCTGTTTCTTGTGTTGTTGGGGTTTTTTTGTAGGCTTAGCTACCTTTACTGGGTCCCAACTCTGGCGATCATAACGGTACGACATGCACATAGTACAACTGACAAAGCATATCTGTTGCACAAAAGCATTAAATTGAAGCCATAAGCTGAACAAGATTAGTGATGCCATCGGTTTCGTGAGATCGATTCAATACTCGTTCCTCCTCTCAAGAAAACGACTTGGGGTGGGGTTACCAGTTGCTGCTATCTGCTTCCATGCTCAATGAGAAAATGCCTTCCTGCAGAAGATGACTATGCACTATTATAAGGTGTAGATAAAACATGTAACTTATGGTTATGCATTTTACTTTCTTTATGGTATGTATTTTACGAATTCCTTGTTTTAAGTGTATTTGTAACGAACTCATCTTTGAAAGTATCACTCACGCCCCGACATCCGTTGATTTCTCAGCCAGGTCTTCAAGTTTTGTAATTTGTCAAGAAACCCGAATCAAGACCTAGCTTATTGTGGTTTTACGATCTATAAACTTATGATTACGATTAAATGCACTTATTGTAATTTTTCATATTTTGTGGTGTTCAGATTTATCAAATGCTTAAGAACAGCGATGCAATTAGTGCACTATCATTGTATTTAGTTGTTCCTAATATACCAGATGAACTTGTTGGCTTATCTTATACATTTGAAACTACACTAGAACAGGAGTATAAAATAAAAGTGATATATTTGGAGAAAGTGGTATGTTCCATTCTTAGCAAAACAAATTTTGGTATAAGAATAGTTTTTAAATAATAGCGATAATAATTTAAATTAAAATACCCATTGTATCTTTCGTTATAACAAGATGTGGTCATCAAATCAATTTTGGATTATTTAAATTTTTGTTTTTTAAAGTGAATATCACTAAACAAAGCCGAATTCGAAAAGTTGGTGATTAATTCAAATTGATCGAATTTTGAGTAAACAAAAATGTTATACATAACGTAAATAAAAATATATATGTATCTGTTTATGCAGATAAAAAGTAATCAGTATAATATATTGGTTCAGTCGACTTAAAAATTACAAATTCGAGTTTATATCGAATTTATCTGTTTGAAAATTAACTTAATATAGAACGGGTCAATTTGGATTGTATATTTTCTAACATAGCTAAAGTATATTGTTTGAGAAAGGGATTGGTTAAGGTATACGGACATGTACAAAATTCCGTTTGCGTATACACCGATACATTTAGCGTCTGATATATTTTTGTTAGTAAGTTTGTAGATAAACCTACTTTTGATGTTTTTGATGAAGGTTTTTTATGGTTTAATAAAATATGGTTCCTAGACTTTCTTTACATGTCTATGACCTTATAGGCTCTACATCTATTTTTGGTTGAATTGAATAAAATGTATAAACTCAAAATAGATTGTGGTTTGTAATGGACATGAAGCATTGCGGTTAGTCCGGATGAACTCTTGGGCATGGTATAACCTGGCCGAGCCTTACAAAGGTGAGGGCAGGGGCGGATCCAACTTAGTAATAGGGGTAGTACAGGCTACGACTCAACTCCATATTCGTAGTGTATTTTTTTCAGTTTTATAAGGATACCTTAAACAAATATGAAGATACCCCTGACAAATAATAGGATAGTTGATGTTAATAAAATTCCAATTTTTTATAAGCCCTAACCATTTACGACTCAAAAGTTGTAGAATAAATTAAGTTCAAATTATAAAGTAGGCCCAAATTAACAATAATATAATTCAAAGGAGCCCAATGAGTAAATGTCAAAGCTTAGCCTAAGACCCAAAACATTAAAGAAAAACCTTTTTCGTCTTGGACGACAATTGGAAAGTTGAAACAAAACATTGAACCTGAACTACCGAACATAATTTTTTTTCATTATGGGTGACAATTTTTTTTGGGATACCCCTAAATTAATGGGCTAGCTCCGCCACCGGGTGAGGGCATGTTCATAAAGGAAGCTTAGGACTGTTTTGAGGTTGCGAGTATACTTAACGAAATGGAACCTATTCAGCCATTTAGATGATGACGACAAATAGACGCACCCGCCGCAACGCGCGGGCATTCCCACTAGTTTCATTGAAAGCAAACACTACCTAAGTTTTTAAAATAAAGCAATTTAATACAATAAATAAACATTATAGTTTTACATGTTTTTGACCTTGTTTCTCCCATTTAATTTTTAGTTGATACTCTATATCATTTTACCTATATCAATCAAATACAACCCAAATTTACCTATTTTTATATGTGTTGAAATTGTAACGCCCACTTCTTGTAATTTACAACTGCCTCCAAAACCAATAACAATATAATGTGTCAAATGCAAATCGGGCCATGCTTCTTTCTATTGGGCCGAACACTTATCTCATGGCCTAGCAATTCGAAATTAGTAATTTTAACTCATTTTCTTATTAATGAGTCGAATCAAATAGCATAATCTTTATTATATCGGGCCAAAAGAATCAAAGTCATGTACTTTTAAATTTTAATACATAAATCTTCTAAAATCTGTTTTTCTTAAAATTTGACTATGATTGAAATAGTATAATTTTGTAATCGTATTTGACACTAAATTCATCGGAAAAATGTACAAAAGGATTTTCGGGTCAACCCAACCAGTACAAATTTAACCCGTTGACCCATTTATCCAACCCACTCATTTTGCTAACTCTACCTATTATTTAGAGTTAATTACATAGTTAGTCCCTGTGGTTTGCACAAAGTAACATACTTAGATACTAATAGTTTAAAATCACCTTCTAGGGTATTAACTTTTCATTTTGTAACGTTTGGATGTATTAACTTCCAGGGTATTAACATAGTTAGTCCCTGTGGTTTGCAAAAAAGATCATACTTAGGTACCAATAGTTTAACTAACAATTAACGTTAATACCTCCAAACGTTACAACATGAAAAGTTAATACCCTAAAAGGTGATTTAAACTATTAGTACCTAAGTCTGTTACTTTGTGCAAACCACAGGGACTAACTATGTAATTAACTCTATTATTTATTATAACAAATTCATCCTGATGTAGTTTCAGTGCAACTAGCTAGCTTTGTAACACTACAAAGTATTTACAAAATATATAGGCATTTGGCTTTAAGCGCAGTCTTTTGTAATTTAACCGACTCAGAACAAATTAGATCTCCATCAGAGTACTGCAACATCAAAAGAACCCTTTCTTAACTTCCAATTGCTTTCCTTGAAACTACTTATGACCCCGATTCAGGCCGACATCGCATACGTGATGCGCGTGCCTCGGCTTTTAGAACTTAAACGCCTCCGAGCACCTTGTGCTTTCTCAAACAAAGGTTACAAGATTTATATTATCTAACTAAACAGTATACATATCAAATGAGTAAACTTTGCCACAAATCAATGATTATATTTGTCACAATTTTCCACACAAATATAACTCAATGATTTGTTCAGAAACCAAAATTTTTAACTTAAACAATCCAATCAGTAAATAGTAGTTCCTAGATTCAATGTACATGAAACAAGTACACTAATGTCACCTCAATAATTTTCAAATTTTTTGTTGAATTTAACATCAACATCTTCAATTTCATGATGACATTTCAACCAAATGAATCCTGTAATTATGCTAAATCAACTTTCATATAAAATATTCAGAAATCACAACAATGACATCTCAACAAGATAATGAAAATGTTTGCAATCATTATAAACTAAATGAATTCGAAATTGACCTACAACCGAAGTAAGATTGCTAATGTGAGCATTGATTTATCGATGAGTGTATTCTATTGTTGAATTAAAAACTTACAGAAGATGAATCTGACGGAGACGATTCATCTTAAGATAAGTTTTTTTTTCGAACGACAACTTTTATTAACCAAGCGGCCAACTACCAAGAAACTAGCAAAGGGCAAAGGCTACAACAAAGGGAAACACGAATTACACAACAAAAGCTAACCATCTAGACCAAACTGACAACATGCCTTTAGATCAAGTTTTAATGCATAAGAAGCTATAAGATGTCATTACATATGCTTTGAACGTTGACCAAGATGTTGTGGAACACCCAGTTTTTTTGTAACTCTTCATGTTCACCAAAAGATATCGAGATAATTGATTGTATGCATCTCCTTTTCATCACCGAGCCTTAGCATGAAGGTCGAACATATCCTAAAGAGATGAAATCAAAAAATAGATGAAGTTTGCACCACATCGAAACCAATTGCCATACTGTCACACCCCGACCTGCACGGAATGGTACAGGGCATAATGATTGTCCAATGCTTATGAAACTTATTAAAATTTCATAATTAAACATGTCAAGATTAAATGTCACTATAAGGTCAAATATCCCAAATACAACAATATCCAAACAAAATAATACGATCTTGTATTTATTTATTTCTAAGGCAAAAAGCTCCTACGTGATCTTGATTCAGTCCAATCTTCAGTTCTTAACACTTGTATCATGTGTAAAATAGTATTTTTGGGTCAACTACAACGAGCTAGTGAGTAAATCTTAGTTAAGTAAAAATAGTTTTACCAAGTCAAATATAGAAGTAAAAGAAATATATTTTGCCCTTTTTCGATTCAAATATTAGTTTATAAATTAAACATGTAAATATTTATGCGGATATAATGCACCAAGTAATATGAGCATTAAATTACGGCTGCATAATGACTAAGACCAAGACCAAGACCAAAACCAAAACCAACTGCTTACGTCCCACACCCAAAAAGGATATGACTGTGGCGATACCAACATCTCATAGTTAGGAGGAATGGTCAGCCGAATACAAATGAGGCGATACCAACATCTCCAAGTCATGAGGAAGGTCAGCCGTGGATCCACTAAATGAATGACTGATTGACTACAACGACAACCCAACAACAACAACAAATAATGCATATACGACACACCAAATATTGCATACTTGATATTAGATAAAAACAGTTGATCTAAACACATTGATACACCCCCAAAAATTTAATAATAAAAAGGGAGAGAGTTTACTCAATGGTTGCGAGAATTTATCCACAAGAATTACCGCACGAAAAGAAACGGATTATATCTAAAAAATTACAACAATCACCCTAAAATATAAATAAATCAAAAATCTAAACAAACTGTTAGTGCGGTATGTCTATCGCCTCCGTCATCTCAAGATCGTAGCTGAAACAGTTTAAATCTAGGCTTTATATTGTTATAAATAGGAAAAGGCAAGTGTAACATCTGTGCTTGTAATCATTATGAACAGTTCTATTATCAATAAAACAATGTTATTTGATCCCAATTTTTGTTTGGTTGTGTTTTACATTTTTCATGTTTTGACTTTTATTCAATTTCAAACTCTATATCGCTTTCTAGAGAGTTATACGCAAACTGGTGCGTAAACGTAACCAGTTTAACGCGACAAATACTCCGGAACATCATCATATACTTAACATACCTTAAATAACCTTTACATAACTTAGAAATAAGTTTTGAAGGCTTTGGTATGGCAAAAACAAGTTAATTCGCTTACAGGGACTAAACTTGACAAACTACGAAAGTATGCCAATTTGAACTGTAACAGACATTCCGGAACATGACCATAAGTTAAACACACCTTAAATATCCTTTACATAGCTTAGAAATAGGCTTTGAGGTGTTCGGTGTGCTAAAATAAACTTTTGGGTCATTCAGCGACTAAAAGTGTCAAAAAAATGCACAAGTTTGCATTTTCGCGCATAACTTACGGTCTGAATACATCCGGACATCCAAAAATTTATGTAAGCACTAAAATATTTTAGTTTAGTGTTTGGCATGAGAAAAATCCATTCGTCACGCAATTTGGATCGTTTTTCACGCTTATGCGCATTCCGTCGTAATTAACCGAACAACGCGATTGTACGGCTAAACGAACCGACATCCGGCATATTTTTGAGCATGTTTCATGTTCCCTATACTTTAACATCCTTGTGAAGCTTAAAAATGGGCTTGACGGGTGTTAGAAGTGCCAAAACACGACGATACGCGCTCAGGAACCAAAACTGCAAAACTGCAAAAAAAATATATATATAAAAAAAATAAATAAATAAAAAAATGCAGCAAAAAACCATTTTAAACATAAGTTAGCAGCCCCTAACACTTCCCAAAGGTCAAGTGCCACATGTTAATCTCCTATGGTGGCCAAAATTAGTTACCACAACATTTTGACAAGTGTACGGCCTAGATCGTGCCCCCTTTTCCAAGAAACGATCCTAACGGTTGTGGGTTTACTATAAATACCCAACCCATTTTCACTCATTCCTCACTAGAATCTGATCTAAAAGACTCTAAGTTGAAACCATTGTTTCATACCTGAGTTATTTGGATCTAGATTAGCATTCTGGGACCTTTCGTAAGTATTCTTTCGTTCTTTTATCGCTTTCGAGTCCGAAAGTCAAACTTTGTTTGACTTTCTGCATTGACCAGTTTATGGTCGATGCGAAGTTCGTTTGAACTTCATAACGTGAGCGTGATCACGATGGTTATAGTCCCTAGTGACTATACCTACTGATTACCACGTTATCTAGGCTCAGTGACGAGTCGTAGTTTCGGTCAGAATACGTATTCTTGCGTATTTTGTAACCAAACTACTTATGGGTATCAAAACCGTTTGTTTTGATACCAAACCTATTTTCTAAACTTAGTTAAGCATGTTTTAACATGCTTAGCTCGTCACTTTTAGTTGTGCTTGTATAGGGTCGTAAGGTAAGCGATCTAAACAATCGCTTATACTTTCGAACCCGACCCATTTGGTCGATCATTAGGATCCGACAAAATACATTAGGTGACCATAGTATATAGGGAATAACCCTCTGAGGTTATACCTTATGGTCGCTACGTTTAAGTAGTTGTATGATAGGTAATTTATATGCCTTAGGTAAATTACCAAAATACCCCTTTATGCCAAAATTCATTTTTAAACATATGTAACATAACTTTTTACATCTAAAATGATTTGACAACCATATTAGACATGTTAAGGCATATATTACTTGTCATAGGACTAGTTAGGCGGTCCGAACGCGTTTCACGCGAACGACGCGTTAAAGTAGCATAAGCTACCTAAACGGGTCGTAATGGGTCACAAGCACTTAGGTTAGGTTTCATTTAGTATGTAGGCTTTGTTAAACCATACTACATGAGTTCCCATACTCATTTGGTTTACGAACCCTCATTCTATCCGATCTTCCGATTTAGGTCCGGTTTATTAATGTAGTTACCTATATTAGGTGCCGTTTGATATTCCGAGACCTCTAGCAATTGCTTGGTGGTTATCTTAGGACTCCTGAGCAATCTCAAGTGAGTACATAGACCCCTGTTTTACTGTTTTCAAACTGTTTTGGGGTGAAACACATGTGCCTACTTGTTACTTTCGTGCTTTCCTGTTTTCACATCATATACATGCTATGTTTGTTAGTACATTATAGTACATGATTTCATTACGTTTCATGCTATGTATGTCCATTGTGTGCATACTTAGTACATTGTTTTACTTTACATTTCTGCTATGTATGTTGACTGACAGCATGCTAGCACATTGATTTACATGACTTTCTGCTTTGTATGTTAACTTAGCATACTTGGTACATTGTTTTCATATAACATGTTCACTTTTGCTATGACATTTGGTTTGCACAAATGAGACTATTATACGTTCATTAACATTAGCCACGCCGCTCGGTAGTAAGTACTGGTACCACATGACTTGACAAATCCCATTCTTGACATCCCGGGTTTGTTTGGATGTAAGGAATGACTGAATCCGAAAACATTTCTTTTGATAACCTTGACTGAAAGGGTTATCCGACTGTCTCAAGGCTTGAATGTATGCGTTAACTTACCACATAAATGTTTGTATCAATGTAACATGCATTACTTTATAAAACATAACTTTTTGATACATTCAAAATACTTTGTTTTGTACATTTCTACATTTGGACTATTTGACAATACTTTACTTACAAGACATAACATTTGTTACACATTACTTGACTACTTTTGAACTATCAACATTTGACATAGTTTATACAAGGACTTTTGACAATTAGTTTAAACATAGACATTATACATTGTTGGTTGGTTAAGTGACTTAAGTAACGAAATGTGAGTAATATGACACAAGCATAGTGGATACGCCGCTGGTACTTCCTATATATAAGTGTTTGTATTATATTACATATCATAGCGTTATATAAATCATTGATTTTGGACTTATACATTTTATACAAGTAACATGTTTTCACAAGACTTTGTTTTACAATACGGTTTATTTTATACAACTCATTTTACATGGTTATTCATTTAACCATACATTATTCTTTTACTTATACATATCATCTGAACTTATTGTTTTTCAAGCGATTTACAAAACAAATCAAATTACAAGGTTCATGACTAAACATTTTCTTAAACTTAAGTCATGAATCTTATTTTCACAAACCTATGTATATCACAGGCATTTTTATGCTGACGTACCTATTTTCACATGTGTTTTCAGGAGCTTTTCCATAGGATGATGATCGTGACACTAGGGCGGACCTGTGCCTTAGAGATTTAAAATGAAGAAAGACTTAGTTTAATTATGTTCTGAACTCTTTAATTTCTGTTTAAGACAATGAAACTCTTTTGTTAATAAATAAAATACAACTTTGAATGCCATGGTTATGAAACAATTAATTCTGTTACAACACTCCCCGACGTTTTTCGCCACGTCTTGTATGCTATACGTGGTCGGGGTGTGACAGAAGAGTTGGTATCAGAGCCAATGGTTATAGGGAATTAAGTTATTAGTAATGCTTTGACCTAGACTATAACCTTTCTAGGACCCTAACACAAGTTGTCTTGTGTTTAGATTTTAAAACATGTACATCACCTATCCTTAGGTGATTATCAAAACAAGAAACCAAATTTTTCGAAACAATTTTTGAAAAACAATCATCTGTTTTTGGATGATTTATTACAAGGTTTTGAACCCTCTTTTGTAAGGTTTTGAACCCTTCCAGTTTGACTAAATTTTTGGCCTTGTGCCTTCAAATTTTCAAAATCTCGTCAACGATTTGGGTTTTAAATAATGTGAACACGTGCAAACTGGAAGAGTGAATGCCTGTATTCTGGGTTTTCTGTCTAGGCAACCACTTCGTATACATCTCATCAGACGCGAGACCAGTTGTGCTTACCTGGGAATACTTGGGATGAGTGTTCACTTATAGGCGAGCATGTCTTCATGATACATTATTTTCGATCCATTTACTTTGATTAGTCACTGTGCGTCGTTTGTTTGCTTGGTAATGCGGACAAATGACCACCATCTTTGCGTTTGTTAATTTTGTTTCATCTCATTCTTTTCATCCAATCCTCTCACTCGTTTCCTTTCATGTTTTTCCTCTTTTAGAATGCCTCCTCGACGCGAACACCAGATAGCAACTGCCGAACTGGCAGAAATCATTTCGGAACAGATGGCTGCTCAGTTCCCAAATCTCTTTGCTCAATGGTACGCAGCCAACAACAACAACAATGCTCCATGCAAATATAAGGACTTTAGCTCGGCTAAACCACTCAAGTTTAGTGGTTCTGATGGAGCGACTGGGCTTCTTCAATGGTTTGAGAGCATTGAGAATACTTTCCGCCACGTGCAGTGTCCGAATAATCGCAAGGTCGAGTTTTCTTCGAGCGTATTTCAGAAGAGGGCTCTCACATGGTGGAACGGGGTTATGAGAGACAGGGGTGCAGAAGTTGCTCTAGCACAGACATGGGCTCAACTCAGGGCCCTTATGATGAGGGAATTCTGTCCTCGCCATGAACAGCGAGCGTTGGAGAAAGAGTTTGATAATTTGAAACAAGATAGTGGTGAGCACAGGGCATATACTGACATGTTTGAGGAGTTGAGTCTGCTTTGCCCAACTATGGTTACCCCACTCGACAAGGCTATTGAAAGGTACATCGACGGCCTACCTGACTCAGTACAAGACATCCTTACTGGGAGTAACCCTACCACACTCCGTCAGGCGATCGAGTTATCCGCGACATTGACTGAGTCGCAGGTTCAAAAGGGGAAGCGGGACAAAAAGGGTGACAAGGGTAAGAAGCAGGTGTCTGATTAGGAAGATAGCAAGAAAGGTCAAAACAAGAAGGGAAAGAATTTTGGAGGGTCTAGGAAGCGGCAGGCTTCCCAAAACTATGCCGTTACTGCACAGGCCCAAGCTGCACCAAATTAGCCTGCGCAACCACTAGCCAAGAAGCCTTATCTTGGCAATGCACCTTTGTGCAACAGGTGTAACGGCCATCATCAACCACACCTCCAGTGTCGTCAGTGCACCAACTGCGGAAGGCCTGGTCATCTTGCAGCCACCTGCCGCATTCCTGTTAACCAGAACCAGGCAGTTCAGAACCAAGCACAACAAGTTGCTCAGCCTCTTGCTAAGCAACAAGGTCAAGCTGCACGACCTCATTTTCCTCCTGGTTCATGCTACAATTGTGGGGATCTGAACCACTACAGGAACCGGTGCCCAAGGCTAGCCAACCAGAATCAGAATCAGAACCAAAATCAGGCTCAGGCTCGAGGACGAGCTTTTAACTTGAATGCCCAAGAGGCGCAGGCGGACGATAATGTGGTGAACGGTACGTTCTTTATTTATAATCAGCCTGCATATGTTCTTTTTGATTCGGGTGCCAACAAGAGTTTTGTGTCATTGTCTTTTGAGCCATTACTTCGCGTGTCTAGAACGAAACTAGGTAAACCTTTGAATGTAGAAGTTGCTAGTGGTGAACCCATTGTTCTTGATTCTGTTCTTCACAACTGCCAGTTGAACCTTAACGATCATCTTTTTCCTATTAACCTCACGCCTATGCAACTTGGAAGCTTCGACGTCATTGTGGGTATGGATTGGTTATCCAAGTATCACGCTGAGATAGTTTGTTCTGAGAAGATTGTTCGTGTGCCGCTTTCGACAGGCGAGATCCTACAGGTTCAAGGTGAGAAACCTGCCGGTGGTCTCAAACTCATGTCTTGTTTTAAAGCTCGGAAGTATTTGCGGAAGAACTATGTGGCTTTCTTAGCACATGTTACAGCAGATAAAGGCAAGGGTAAGTCTATTTCAGATATTCCTGTCGTTCGGGATTATTCCGAAGTTTTCCCTGAAGAGTTACCTGGTCTACCTCCAGCACGCCAAGTCGAGTTCCGCATTGATCTCGTACCTGGTGCAAATCCCATTGCCAGAGCTCCATATCGTCTAGCACCGTCTGAGATGCAAGAATTGTCTAAGCAGCTTCAGGAGCTTTCTGACAAAGGCTTTATCAGTCCCAGCTTTTCACCCTGGGGTGCTCCCGTTCTTTTTGTCAAGAAGAAGGATGGATCTTTTAGGATGTGTATCGATTATCGTGAGCTTAACAAGCTTACCATCAAGAATCGATATCCCCTACCGTGCATAGACGACCTCTTTGATCAGTTACAGGGCGCTTCTTATTTTTCGAAGATTGATCTACGTTCCGGATATCATCAACTTCGGGTGCATGAAGAAGATATTCCCAAGATGGCGTTTCGCACTCGGTATGGGCATTACGAGTTCACAGTCATGCCATTCGGTTTGACTAATGCTCCTGCTGTTTTCATGGACTTAATGAATAGGGTCTGCAAACCTTATTTGGATCAGTTCGTCATTGTTTTTATTGACGATATCTTGATTTATTCTAAGACGCGAGCTGATCACGAGCAACATCTTCGTCTTACTCTGGAACTCCTAAAGAAAGAGCAACTTTTCGCCAAATTCTCCAAGTGTGAATTCTGGCTTAAGGAAGTTCAATTTTTGGGGCATATCATCAACGAACAAGGTATTCATGTAGATCCCTCCAAGATCAGTGCGATTAAGGATTGGGATACGCCTACTACTCCCACTGAGGTTCGTTCTTTTCTTGGTCTAGCGGGTTATTACCGCCGCTTCATTGAGAACTTCTCAAAGATTGCAGTTCCTCTAACTGCTCTAACTCAGAAGAATAAACCCTTTGATTGGGGATTCAAGCAAGAGGAAGCTTTTCAACACTTGAAGCAAAAGCTTTGCGACGCGCCTGTTCTGACGTTGCCTGAGGGCAATGATGATTTCGTTGTTTACTGCGATGCATCTAAATTGGGTCTTGGCTATGTCCTGATGCAAAGGAACAAAGTCATAGCATATGCATCGAGGCAGTTGAAGATACATGAGAAGAACTACACCACTCATGATCTTGAGTTGGGTGCAGTTGTCTTCGCTCTTAAGATCTGGAGACACTTTTTGTACGGTACAAAATGTGTGGTTTTCACGGACCACAAAAGTCTTCAGCATATCTTCAACCAGAAAGAACTCAACATGCGGCAACGACGTTGGGTTGAACTTTTAAACGACTATGACTGCGAAATTCGCTACCATCCTGGTAAGGCGAATGTCGTAGCTGATGCATTGAGTCGTAAGGAACGTACTAAGCTTCATTGTGTACGTGTTCAATCTGTTATTCAAGCTCAATCCGATATCCAAGCACGCATTTCTCAGGCTCAACAATCTTGTGTTTCACAAGGTTTAATGGATAAGGAATTTCCCTATCACATAACGCCTGCTTTAGAACTGAAAGACAATGGATCGTATTACTTCATGGACCGTTTGTGGGTCCCAAGCCAGGATGATCTTCGTACCTTGCTTATAGATGAAGCTCATAAGTCACGTTATTCTATTCATCCGGGCTCAGATAAGATGTATAAGGATCTTCGTATTCATTATTGGTGGCCTGGTATGAAGAAAGACATTGCCTTATACGTATCCAAATGCCTTACTTGTCTTAAGGTTAAGGCTGAACATCAGCGTCCTTCTGGTTTATTGGAGCAACCAGAGATCCCGGTTTGGAAATGGGAAAACATTACTATGGATCTTGTTACTAAACTTCCGCGCACAAAGAAAGGTCATGATGCCATCTGGGTAGTTGTTGATCGTCTTACTAAGTCAGCGCATTTCTTGCCAATCCGTGAGGATTTTCCTGCTGACAGACTTGCTCAAATCTATGTGGATGAAATTGTAGCTCGACATGGTGTTCCTTTGAATATCATTTCTGACAGAGATGCTCGTTTCACTTCTCATTTTTGGAGAACCATGCAATCTGCTATGGGGACCCAACTTAATCTGAGCACAGCTTATCATCCGCAAACGGATGGTCAATCTGAAAGAACAATCCAGAATCTGGAGGATATGCTTAGAGCTTGTGTGATCGATTTTGGTGGTAGTTGGGATTCACATCTTAAGTTGATTGAATTCTCCTACAACAACAGTTATCACACCAGCATCAAAATAGCTCCTTTCGGGGCTCTCTATGGTCGAAAATGTCGTTCACCAGTCTGCTGGAATGAGATCGGCGAGGCTCAACTTACTGGACCTGCTCTCATTTTAGAGACAACTGACAAGATAAAGAAAGTTCGTGATAACCTTCAGACAACTAGAAGCCGTCAAAAGAGTTACGCGGATCCAAAACGCAAGGCCTTGGAATTTCAAGTCGGTGATCGAGTATTACTTAAGGTCTCACCCTTGAAAGGTGTAATCAGATTTGGAAAGAAAGGAAAACTTGCACCTAGATACGTTGGACCATTCAAGATTGTCGAAAGAATCGGGAAGGTAGCCTACAGACTTGAGTTACCTCCTGAACTTGGAAATGTTCATCCAACTTTTCACGTGTCCAATCTCAAGAGGTGTTTAGCTGATGAGAACCTCCACATACCACTTGACGAAATTCGTGTTGGTAAAACACTGAAATTTTTTGAGAAGCCAGTGGAAATCATGGAACGTGAAGTCAAGTGGCTCAAACGTAAGCGCATTCCTTTGGTCAAATTTCGTTGGGAAGCTAAACGTGGACCCGAGTTTACTTGGGAACGCGAAGATCAAATGAAGACGAAATATCCGCATCTTTTTCCACGAGTTTCCTCTAAATAAATTTCGGGAAGAAATTTCCATAAGTAGGGGAGACTGTAACATCTGTGCTTGTAATCATTATGAAAAGTTCTATTATCAATAAAACAATGTTATTTGATCCCAATGTTTGTTTGGTTGTGTTTTACATTTTTCATGTTTTGACTTTTATTCAATTTCAAACTCTATATCGCTTTCTGGAGAGTTATACGCAAACTGGTGCGTAAACGTAACCAGTTTAACGCGAAAAATACTCCGGAACATCATCATATACTTTACATACCTTAAATAACCTTTACATAACTTAGAAATAAGTTTTGAAGGCTTTGGTATGGCAAAAACAAGTTAATTCGCTTACAGGGACTAAACTTGACAAACTACGAAAGTATGCCAATTTGAACTGTAACAAACATTCCGGAACATGATCATAAGTTAAACACACCTTAAATATCCATTACATAGCTTAGAAATAGGCTTTGAGGTGTTCGGTGTGCTAAAATAAACTTTTGGGTCATTCAGGGACTAAAAGTGTCAAAAAAATGCACAAGTTTGCATTTTCGCGCATAACGTATGGTCTGAATACATCCGAACACCCAAAATTTTATGTAAGCACTAAAATATTTTAGTTTAGTGTTTGGCATGAGAAAAATCCATTCGTCACGCAATTTGGATCGTTTTTCATGCTTATGCGCATTCCGTCGTAATTAACCGAACAACGCGATTGTACGGCTAAACGAACCGACATCCGGCATATTTTTGAGCATGTTTCATGTTCCTTATACTTTAACATCCTTGTGAAGCTTAAAAATGGGCTTGACGGGTGTTAGAAGTGCCAAAACACGACGATACGCGCTCAGGAACCAAAACTGCAAAACTGCAAAAAAAAAAAAAAAAAATAAATAAATAAATAAAAAAATGCAGCAAAAAGCCATTTTAAACATAAGTTAGCAGCCCCTAACACTTCCCAAAGGTCAAGTGCCACATGTTAATCTCCTATGGTGGCCAAAATTAGTTACCACAACATTTTGACAAGTGTACGGCCTAGATCGTGCCCCCTTTTCCAAGAAACGATCCTAACGGTTGTGGGTTTACTATAAATACCTAACCCATTTTCACTCATTCCTCACTAGAATCTGATCTAAAAGACTCTAAGTTGAAACCATTGTTTCATACCTGAGTTATTTGGATCTAGATTAGCATTCGGGGACCTTTCGTAAGTATTCTTTCGTTCTTTTATCGCTTTCGAGTCCGAAAGTCAAACTTTGTTTGACTTTCTGCATTGACCAGTTTATGGTCGATGCGAAGTTCGTTTGAACTTCATAACGTGAGCGTGATCACGATGGTTATAGTCCCTAGTGACTATACCTACTGATTACCACGTTATCTAGGCTTAGTGACGAATCGTAGTTTCGGTCAGAATACGTATTCTTGCGTATTTTGTAACCAAACTACTTATGGGTATCAAAACCGTTTGTTTTGATACCAAACCTGTTTTCTAAACTTAGTTAAGCATGTTTTAACATGCTTAGCTCGTCACTTTTAGTTGTGCTTGTATAGGGTCGTAAGGTAAGCGATCTAAACAATCGCTTATACTTTCGAACCCGACCCATTTGGTCGATCATTAGGATCCGACCAAATACATTAGGTGACCATAGTATATAGGGAATAACCCTCCGAGGTTATACCTTATGGTCGCTACGTTTAAGTAGTTGTATGATAGGTAGTTTATATGCCTTAGGTAAATTACCAAAATACCCCTTTATGCCAAAATTCATTTTTAAACATATGTAACATAACTTTTTACATCTAAACTGATTTGACAACCATATTAGACATGTTAAGGAATATATTACTTGTCATAGGACTAGTTAGGCGGTCCGAACGCGTTTCACGCGAACGACGCGTTAAAGTAGCATAAGCTACCTAAACGGGTCGTAATGGGTCACAAGCACTTAGGTTAGGTTTCATTTAGTATGTAGGCTTTGTTAAACCATACTACATGAGTTCCCATACTCATTTGGTTTACGAACCCTCATTCTATCCGATCTTCCGATTTAGGTCCGGTTTATTAATGTAGTTACCTATATTAGGTGCCGTTTGATATTCCGAGACCTCTAGCAATTGCTTGGTGGTTATCTTAGGACTCCTGAGCAATCTCAAGTGACTACATAGACCCCTGTTTTACTGTTTTCAAACTGTTTTGGGGTGAAACACATGGGCCTACTTGTTACTTTCGTGCTTTCCTGTTTTCACATCATATACATGCTATGTTTGTTAGTACATTATAGTACATGATTTCATTACGTTTCATGCTATGTATGTCCATTGTGTGCATACTTAGTACATTGTTTTACTTTACATTTCTGCTATGTATGTTGACTGACAGCATGCTAGCATATTGATTTACATGACTTTCTGCTTTGTATGTTAACTTAGCATACTTAGTACATTGTTTTCATATAACATGTTCACTTTTGCTATGACATTTGGTTTGCACAAACGAGACTATTATACGTTCATTAACATTAGCTACGCCGCTCGGTAGTAAGTACTGGTACCACAGGACTTGACAAATCCCATTCCTGACATCCCGGGTTTGTTTGGATGTAAGGAATGACTGAATCCGAAAACATTTCTTTTGATAACCTTGACTGAAAGGGTTATCCGACTGTCTCAAGGCTTGAATGTATGCGTTAACTTACCACATAAATGTTTGTATCAATGTAACATGCATTACTTTATAAAACATAACTTTTTGATACATTCAAAATACTTTGTTTTGTACATTTCTACATTTGGACTATTTGACAATACTTTACTTACAAGACATAACATTTGTTACACATTACTTGACTACTTTTGGACTATCAACATTTGACATGGTTTATACAAGGACTTTTGACAATTAGTTTAAACATAGACATTATACATTGTTGGTTGGTTAAGTGACTTAAGTAACGAAATGTGAGTAATATGACACAAGCATGGTGGATATGCCGCTGATACTTCCTATATATAAGTGTTTGTATTATATTACATATCATAGCGTTATATAAATCATTGATTTTGGACTTATACATTTTATACAAGTAACATGTTTTCACAAGACTTTGTTTTACAATACGGTTTATTTTATACAACTCATTTTACATGGTTATTCATTTAACCATACATTATTCTTTTACTTATACATATCATCTGAACTTATTGTTTTTCAAGCGATTTACAAAACAAATCAAATTACAAGGTTCATGACTAAACATTTTCTTAAACTTAAGTCATGAATCTTATTTTCACAAACCTATGTATCTCACAGGCATTTTTATGCTGACGTACCTATTTTCACATGTGTTTTCAGGAGCTTTTCCGTAGGATGATGATCGTGACACTAGGGCGGACCTTTGCCTTAGAGATTTAAAATGAAGAAAGACTTAGTTTAATTATGTTCTGAACTCTTTAATTTCTGTTTAAGACAATGAAACTCTTTTGTTAATAAATAAAATACAACTTTGAATGCCATGGTTATGAAACAATTAATTCTGTTACAACACTCCCCGACGTTTTTCGCCACGTCTTGTATGCTATACGTGGTCGGGGTGTGACAGAAGAGTTGATATCAGAGCCAATGGTTATAGGGAATTAGGTTATTAGTAATGCTTTGACCTAGACTATAACCTTTCTAGGACCCTAACACAAGTTGTCTTGTGTTTAGATTTTAAAACATGTACATCACCTATCCTTAGGTGATTATCAAAACAAGAAACCAAATTTTTCGAAACGATTTTTGAAAAACAATCATCTGTTTTTGGATGATTTATTACAAGGTTTTGAACCCTCTTTTGTAAGGTTTTGAACCCTTCCAGTTTGACTAAATTTTTGGCCTTGTGCCTTCAAATTTTCAAAATCTCGTCAACGATTTGGGTTTTAAATAATGTGAACACGTGCAAACTGGAAGAGTGAATGCCTGTATTCTGGGTTTTTTGTCTAGGCAAGCACTTCGTATACATCTCATCAGACGCGAGACCAGTTGTGCTTACCTGGGAATTCTTGGGATGAGTGTTCAGTTATAGGCGAGCATGTCTTCATGATACATTATTTTCGATCCATTTACTTTGATTAGTCACTGTGCGTCGTTTGTTTGCTTGGTAATGCGGAAAAATGACCACCATCTTTGCGTTTGTTAATTTTGTTTCATCTCATTCTTTTCATCCAATCCTCTCACTCGTTTCCTTTCATGTTTTTCCTCTTTTAGAATGCCTCCTCGACGCGAACACCAGATAGCAACTGCCGAACTGGCAGAAATCATTTCGGAACAGATGGCTGCTCAGTTCCCAAATCTCTTTGCTCAATGGCACGCAGCCAACAACAACAACAATGCTCCATGCAAATACAAGGACTTTAGCTCGGCTAAACCACTCAAGTTTAGTGGTTCTGATGGAGCGACTGGGCTTCTTCAATGGTTTGAGGGCATTGAGAATACTTTCCGCCACGTGCAGTGTCCAAATAATCGCAAGGTCGAGTTTTCTTCGAGCGTATTTCAGAACAGGGCTCTCACATGGTGGAACGGGGTTATGAGAGACAGGGGTGCATAAGTTGCTCTAGCACAGACATGGGCTCAACTCAGGGCCCTTATGATGAGGGAATTCTGTCCTCGCCATGAACAACGAGCATTGGAGAAAGAGTTTGATAATTTGAAACAAGATAGTGGTGAGCACAGGGCATATACTGACATGTTTGAGGAGTTGAGTCTGCTTTGCCCAACTATGGTTACCCCACTCGACAAGGCTATCGAAAGGTACATCGACGGCCTACCTGACTCAGTACAAGACATCCTTACTGGGAGTTACCCTACCACACTCCGTCAGGCGATCGAGTTATCCGCGACATTGACTGAGTCGCAGGTTCAAAAGGGGAAGCGGGACAAAAAGGGTGACAAGGGTAAGAAGCAGGTGTCTGATAAGGAAGATAGCAAGAAAGGTCAAAACAAGAAGGGAAAGAATTCTGGAGGGTCTAGGAAGCGGAAGGCTTCCCAAAACTATGCCGTTACTGCACAGGCCCAAGCTGCACCAAATCAGCCTGCGCAACCACTAGCCAAGAAGCCTTATCTTGGCAATGCACCTTTGTGCAATAGGTGTAACGGCCATCATCAACCACACCTCCAGTGTCGTCAGTGCACCAACTGCGGAAGGCCTGGTCATCTTGCTGCCACCTGCCGCATTCCTGTTAACCAGAACCAGGCAGTTCAGAACCAAGCACAACAAGTTGCTCAGCCTCTTGCTCAGCAACAAGGTCAAGTTGCACGACCTCATTTTCCTCCTGGTTCGTGCTACAATTGTGGGGATCTGACCCACTACAGGAACCGGTGCCCAAGGCTAGCCAACCAGAATCATAATCAGAACCAGAACCCAAATCAGGCTCAGGCTCGAGGACGAGCTTTTAACTTGAATGCCCAAGAGGCGCAGGCGGACGATAATGTGGTGAACGGTACGTTCTTTATTAATAATCAGCCTGCATATGTTCTTTTTGATTCGGGTGCCAACAAGAGTTTTGTGTCATTGTCTTTTGAGCCATTACTTCGCGTGTCTAGAACGAAACTAGGTAAACCTTTGATAGTAGAAGTTGCTAGTGGTGAACCCATTGTTCTTGATTCTGTTCTTCACAACTGCCAGTTGAACCTTAACGATCATCTTTTACCTATTAACCTCACGCCTATGCAACTTGGAAGCTTCGACGTCATTGTGGGTATGGATTGGTTATCCAAGTATCACGCTGAGATAGTTTGTTCTGAGAAGATTGTTCGTGTGCCGCTTTCGACAGGCGAGATCCTACAGGTTCAAGGTGAGAAACCTGCCGGTGGTCTCAAACTCATGTCTTGTTTTAAAGCTCGGAAGTATTTGCGGAAGAACTATGTGGCTTTCTTAGCACATGTTACAGCAGATAAAGGCAAGGGTAAGTCTATTTCAGATATTCCTGTCGTTCGGGATTATTCCGAAGTTTTCCCTGAAGAGTTACCTGGTCTACCTCCAGCACGCCAAGTCGAGTTCCGCATTGATCTCGTACCTGGTGCAAATCCCATTGCCAGAGCTCCATATCGTCTTGCACCATCTGAGATGCAAGAATTGTCTAAGCAGCTTCAGGAGCTTTCTGACAAAGGCTTTATCCGTCCCAGCTTTTCACCTTGGGGTGCTCTCGTTCTTTTTGTCAAGAAGAAGGATGGATCTTTTAGGATGTGTATCGATTATCGTGAGCTTAACAAGCTTACCATCAAGAATCGATATCCCCTACCGCGCATAGACGACCTCTTTGATCAGTTACAGGGCGCTTCTTATTTTTCGAAGATTGATCTACGTTCCGGATATCATCAACTTCGGGTGCATGAAGAAGATATTCCCAAGACGGCGTTTCGCACTCGGTATGGGCATTACGAGTTCACAGTCATGCCATTCGGTTTGACTAATGCTCCTGCTGTTTTCATGGACTTAATGAATAGGGTCTGCAAACCTTATTTGGATCAGTTCGTCATTGTTTTTATTGACGATATCTTGATTTATTCTAAGACGCGAGCTGATCACGAGCAACATCTTCGTCTTACTCTGGAACTCCTAAAGAAAGAGCAACTTTTCGCCAAATTCTCCAAGTGTGAATTCTGGCATAAGGAAGTTCAATTTTTGGGGCATATCATCAACGAACAAGGTATTCATGTAGATCCCTCCAAGATCAGTGCGATTAAGGATTGGGATACGCCTACTACTCCTACTGAGGTTCGTTCTTTTCTTGGTCTAGCGGGTTATTACCGCCGCTTCATTGAGAACTTCTCAAAGATTGCAGTTCCTCTAACTGCTCTAACTCAGAAGAATAAACCCTTTGATTGGGGATTCAAGCAAGAGGAAGCTTTTCAACACTTGAAGCAAAAGCTTTGCGACGCGCCTGTTCTGACGTTGCCTGAGGGCAATGATGATTTCATTGTTTACTGCGATGCATCTAAATTGGGTCTTGGCTGTGTCCTGATGCAAAGGAACAAAGTCATAGCATATGCATCGAGGCAGTTGAAGATACATGAGAAGAACTACACCACTCATGATCTTAAGTTGGGTGCAGTTGTCTTCGCTCTTAAGATCTGGAGACACTATTTGTACGGTACAAAATGTGTGGTTTTCACGGACCACAAAAGTCTTCAGCATATCTTCAACCAGAAAGAACTCAACATGAGGCAACAACGTTAGGTTGATCTTTTAAACGACTATGACTGCGAAATTCGCTACCATCCTGGTAAGGCGAATGTCGTAGCTGATGCATTGAGTCGTAAGGAACGTACTAAGCTTCATTGTGTACGTGTTCAATCTGTTATTCAAGCTCAATCCGATATCCAAGCACGCATTTCTCAGGCTCAACAATCTTGTGTTTCACAAGGTTTAATGGATAAGGAATTTCCCTATCACATAACGCCTGCTTTAGAACTGAAAGACAATGGATCGTATTACTTCATGGACCGTTTGTGGGTCCCAAGCCAGGATGATCTTCGTACCTTGCTTATGGATGAAGCTCATAAGTCACGTTATTCTATTCATCCGGGCTCAGATAAGATGTATAAGGATCTTCGTATTCATTATTGGTGGCCTGGTATGAAGAAAGACATTGCCTTATACGTATCCAAATGCCTTACTTGTCTTAAGGTTAAGGCTGAACATCAACGTCCTTCTAGTTTATTGGAGCAACCAGAGATCCCGGTTTGGAAATGGGAAAACATTACTATGGATCTTGTTACTAAACTTCCGCGCACAAAGAAAGGTCATGATGCCATCTGGGTAGTTGTTGATCGTCTTACTAAGTCAGCGCATTTCTTTCCAATCCGTGAGGATTTTCCTGCTGACAGACTTGCTCAAATCTATGTGGATGAAATTGTAGCTCGACATGGTGTTCCTTTGAATATCATTTCTGACAGAGATGCTCGTTTCACTTCTCATTTTTGGAGAACCATGCAATCTGCTATGGGGACCCAACTTAATCTGAGCACAGCTTATCATCCGCAAACGGATGGTCAATCTGAAAGAACAATCCAGACTCTGGAGGATATGCTTAGAGCTTGTGTGATCGATTTTGGTGGTAGTTGGGATTCACATCTTAAGTTGATTGAATTCTCCTACAACAACAGTTATCACACCAACATAAAAATGGCTCCTTTCGAGGCTCTCTATGGTCGAAAATGTCGTTCACCAGTCTGCTGGAATGAGATCGGCGAGGCTCAACTTACTGGACCTGCTCTCATTTTAGAGACAACTGACAAGATAAAGAAAGTTCGTGATAACCTTCAGACAACTAGAAGCCGTCAAAAGAGTTACACGGATCCAAAACGCAAGGCCTTGGAATTTCAAGTCGGTGATCGAGTATTACTTAAGGTCTCACCTTGGAAAGGTGTAATCAGATTTGGAAAGAAAGGAAAACTTGCACCTAGATACGTTGGACCATTCAAGATCGTGGAAAGAATCGGGAAGGTAGCCTACAGACTTGAGTTACCTCCTGAACTTGGAAATGTTCATCCAACTTTTCACGTGTCCAATCTCAAGAGGTGTTTAGCTGATGAGAACCTCCACATACCACTTGACGAAATTCGTGTTGGTAAAACACTGAAATTTGTTGAGAAGCCAGTGGAAATCATGGAACGTGAAGTCAAGTGGCTCAAACGTAAGCGCATTCCTTTGGTCAAAGTTCGTTGGGAAGCTAAACGTGGACCCGAGTTTACTTGGGAACGCGAAGATCAAATGAAGACGAAATATCCGCATCTTTTTCCACGAGTTTCCTCTAAATAAATTTCGGGACGAAATTTCCACAAGTAGGGGAGACTGTAACATCTGTGCTTGTAATCATTATGAACAGTTCTATTATCAATAAAACAATGTTATTTGATCCCAATGTTTGTTTGGTTGTGTTTTACATTTTTCATGTTTTGACTTTTATTCAATTTCAAACTCTATATCGCTTTCTAGAGAGTTATACGCAAACTGGTGCGTAAACGTAACCAGTTTAACGCGACAAATACTCCGGAACATCATCATATACTTAACATACCTTAAATAACCTTTACATAACTTAGAAATAAGTTTTGAAGGCTTTGGTATGGCAAAAACAAGTTAATTCGCTTACAGGGACTAAACTTGGCAAACTACGAAAGTATGCCAATTTGAACTGTAACAGACATTCCGGAACATGACCATGAGTTAAACACACCTTAAATATCCTTTACATAGCTAAGAAATAGGCTTTGAGGTGTTCGGTGTGCTAAAATAAACTTTTGGGTCATTCAGGGACTAAAAGTGTCAAAAAAAATGCACGGTCTGAATACATCCGGACATCCAAAAATTTATGTAAGCACTAAAATATTTTAGTTTAGTGTTTGGCATGAGAAAAATCCATTCGTCACGCAATTTGGATCGTTTTTCACGCTTATGCGCATTCCGTCGTAATTAACCGAACAACGCGATTGTACGGCTAAACGAACCGACATCCGGCATATTTTTGAGCATGTTTCATGTTCCCTATACTTTAACATCCTTGTGAAGCTTAAAAATGGGCTTGACGGGTGTTAGAAGTGCCAAAACACGACGATACGCGCTCAGGAACCAAAACTGCAAAACTGCAAAAAATAAATAATAATAATAAATAAAAAAAAATAAATAAATAAAAAAATGCAGCAAAAAGCCATTTTAAACATAAGTTAGCAGCCCTAACACTTCCCAAACGTCAAGTGCCACATGTTAATCTCCTATGGTGGCCAAAATTAGTTACCACAACATTTTGACAAGTGTACGGCCTAGATCGTGCCCCCTTTTCCAAGAAACGATCCTAACGGTTGTGGGTTTACTATAAATACCCAACCCATTTTCACTCATTCCTCACTAGAATCTGATCTAAAAGACTCTAAGTTGAAACCATTGTTTCATACCTGAGTTATTTGGATCTAGATTAGCATTCGGGGACCTTTCGTAAGTATTCTTTCGTTCTTTTATCGCTTTCGAGTCCGAAAGTCAAACTTTGTTTGACTTTCTGCATTGACCAGTTTATGGTCGATGCGAAGTTCGTTTGAACTTCATAACGTGAGCGTGATCACGATGGTTATAGTCCCTAGTGACTATACCTACTGATTACCACGTTATCTAGGCTTAGTGACGAGTCGTAGTTTTGGTCAGAATACGTATTCTTGCGTATTTTGTAACCAAACTACTTATGGGTATCAAAACCGTTTGTTTTGATACCAAACCTGTTTTCTAAACTTAGTTAAGCATGTTTTAACATGCTTAGCTCGTCACTTTTAGTTGTGCTTGTATAGGGTCGTAAGGTAAGCGATCTAAACAATCGCTTATACTTTCGAACCCGACCCATTTGGTCGATCATTAGGATCCGACCAAATACATTAGGTGACCATAGTATATAGGGAATAACCCTCTGAGGTTATACCTTATGGTCGCTACGTTTAAGTAGTTGTATGATAGGTAATTTATATGCCTTAGGTAAATTACCAAAATACCCCTTTATGCCAAAATTCATTTTTAAACATATGTAACATAACTTTTTACATCTAAACTGATTTGACAACCATATTAGACATGTTAAGGCATATATTACTTGTCATAGGACTAGTTAGGTGGTCCGAACGCGTTTCACGCGAATGACGCGTTAAAGTAGCATAAGCTACCTAAACGGGTCATAATGGGTCACAAGCACTTAGGTTAGGTTTCATTTAGTATGTAGGCTTTGTTAAACCATACTACATGAGTTCCCATACTCATTTGGTTTACGAACCCTCATTCTATCCGATCTTCCGATTTAGGTTCGGTTTATTAATGTAGTGACCTATATTAGGTGTCGTTTGATATTCCGAGACCTCTAGCAATTGCTTGGTGGTTATCTTAGGACTCCTGAGCAATCTCAAGTGAGTACATAGACCCCTGTTTTACTGTTTTCAAACTGTTTTGGGGTGAAACACATGTGCCTACTTGTTACTTTCGTGATTTCCTGTTTTCACATCATATACATGCTATGTTTGTTAGTACATTATAGTACATGATTTCATTACGTTTCATGCTATGTATGTCCATTGTGTGCATACTTAGTACATTGTTTTACTTTACATTTCTGCTATGTATGTTGACTGACAGCATGCTAGCACATTGATTTACATGACTTTCTGCTTTGTATGTTAACTTAGCATACTTAGTACATTGTTTTCATATAACATGTTCACTTTTGCTATGACATTTGGTTTGCACAAACGAGACTATTATACGTTCATTAACATTAGCTACGCCGCTCGGTAGTAAGTACTGGTACCACAAGACTTGACAAATCCCATTCCTGACATCCCGGGTTTGTTTGGATGTAAGGAATGACTGAATCCGAAAACATTTCTTTTGATAACCTTGACTGAAAGGGTTATCCGACTGTCTCAAGGCTTGAATGTATGCGTTAACTTACCACATAAATGTATGTATCAATGTAACATGCATTACTTTATAAAACATAACTTTTTGATACATTCAAAATACTTTGTTTTGTACATTTCTACATTTGGACTATTTGACAATACTTTACTTACAAGACATAACATTTGTTACACATTACTTGACTACTTTTGGACTATCAGCATTTGACATGGTTTATACAAGGACTTTTGACAATTAGTTTAAACATAGACATTATACATTGTTGGTTGGTTAAGTGACTTAAGTAACGAAATGTGAGTAATATGACACAAGCATGGTGGATACGCCGCTGGTACTTCCTATAAATAAGTGTTTGTATTATATTACATATCATAGCGTTATATAAATCATTGATTTTGGACTTATACATTTTATACAAGTAACATGTTTTCACAAGACTTTGTTTTACAATATGGTTTATTTTATACAACTCATTTTACATGGTTATTCATTTAACCATACATTATTCTTTTACTTTTACATATCATCTGAACTTATTGTCTTTCAAGCGATTTACAAAACAAATCAAATTACAAGGTTCATGACTAAACATTTTCTTAAACTTAAGTCATGAATCTTATTTTCACAAACCTATGTATCTCACAGGCATTTTTATGCTGACGTACCTATTTTCATATGTGTTTTCAGGAGCTTTTCCGTAGGATGATGACCGTGACACTAGGGCGGACCTGTGCCTTAGAGATTTAAAATGAAGAAAGACTTAGTTTAATTATGTTCTGAACTCTTTAATTTCTGTTTAAGACAATGAAACTCTTTTGTTAATAAATAAAATACAACTTTGAATGCCATGGTTATGAAACAATTAATTCTGTTACAACACTCCCCGACGTTTTCCGCCACGTCTTGTATGCTATACGTGGTCGGGGTGTGACAGCAAGGTGGCATTTATGTAAATAATGAGATCTCTTATTATATCCCTTGGCCTATAAATAGAAGTATAAATGTTAGAGTTTAGAACTTTTGCAACTTTTGCCATTTTGGAGATTTGAAGCTTAGAGGCTAGAGAGAGAAAGTAGATAGAGAAAGGCAAAAGGTGATTCGTGGTGCATTGTACAATTTCATACATTTCTATAGAATCACAGATTGAGTACATCTCGTGTGTTCGGTCACGCACGTTCACGGATTCCGCACGTCGAACGTGTCACACGCAATCGTTTCGGAGTCGAAAACCGGTCCTATGGGTCTCCAAGAACAACATTTACTGCAGAAAGCTCAAACTCTGTGAACAATGAAAGTCCTCACAGTGGTTTTCACAGTGGATCTTTTTCAACAACATCGAGCCAATCTGCATCAAAGAATGTATTTCAATGCAACATTGCAGTAGATTTGAAGAATACTCAAAATTTCAATGAGGAGTCTGCAAAGCAACAGATGGTATTATTAGCATCTGTGCTTGAATCGTATGAGAGCCTTGTGACAGGCAAGATAGGCAACACCAATCTGACGAAGGAAGACTACGATCAAATCGATCCTGAGGAGATGGAATTGATTGATATACAATGGTGTATGGCTAGTGCAGTGAGGAGGGCACAACGTTTTATGGAAATTACCGGAAGGCAGTCTATTGGTGGACCTTCTACCAAGTTAGGCTTTGACAAGTCCAAAGTGACATGCTTTAAATGCAAACAGAAAGGTCACTTTAAACGTGAGTGCAGGAATGCTTATGCTGATGATACTGCTAATCCATTCAAAGAAGATTATTACAAGAAAGCAATCTATCATCAGAGCAAATCTGAACCTCCCAGATTGAAGCAGCCTGAAGAAAAATCAAGAGCTTTGGCAGTTATTTATGACGATGAAGGTTATGACTGCAGTTAAGTTCTACCCGAAGAAGATGCAGTTGGATATGCATTTGTAGCTGAGGTTGATCCTGATAGATGGTGGAAAATAGATTATGCGAGATGGGAAATTGAAAAATTCAGAGAATCATTCAAAGAAGCTCAAAGAGCCAAAAGATGGAATGATGATTTGGAATGTTACATGGATCCACGGGGTAATCCAGTTATTGACCCATCAAAGGTGGATTTTGAAGCTGTAACAAATTTGCTTCCAAGTCAGGCTACTTTCAACACAAGAAGGTTATCTGATAAAGAATATTTGCCGGATTTGGTGAGCAAGATAAAGGAAGTTTGTGAAGCGAGTCTACCAAAGGTGGTAGAAATGAAGAAGAGAAAAGAAGAAGAGTTGAAAAAGATGGTAGAAGAAGTGAAGAATAGTGCAAAGCTTGCTGCTGAAGAAGAACATAAAGTAGAAGAAGAGCAGAAGATTGAAGAAGAACAGAAAGAAGAAGAAGAAGAGAACAAAAAGGAAGATCAGACAGACGAACTGGTGCTGAAAGAGACAGAGGTAAATGAATCTTCTGATCTATCGAGTGTTGAAATTGTTGATAAAAATGAGAACAAATGCAGGAATTGCATAGAAATGTGCAAAGCCTGTATTGAAAAAGATGAAACAATCAAAACAAAAGGTATTGAAACAAGCAAACTTGAAAATATTTTCAAAACAAAATGTAAAGAAATGATTGAAAAAGAAGAAATTTTGAAACTAAACGTTGAAAAGCTGACACAGAAATGTCAAGATCTTGAAAAAGAAAATGATGTGTATAAACAAATGTGTACAACAAAATGTGTTGGTTGTGTTGAAAAAGAAAATAAGTTTCAATATTTTCGAAAAGAGTATGATGTTTTAAAGTGGTCGAGTCAGAGAGTACAAGAGGCTTATGATACTTTGAAGAGCCAAGTTAAATGTTTTGATCAAAGATTGTCTGAAACTTTGGTAACTAAAGAAATGTATGAGAGAAAGTTTAAAGAAAAGCAACTTGAATTAAACAAACGTGTTGATGAAATTGCTAATCTTAAACAAGTTCTGGCTGAAAAAGAAAAGGTTGTTACCAAACTTCAAAGTTATCATAACTCTTCGTACATTCTCGAACGCATTTTCAACATCACACCAGATGACAAAGATACTGACAAGAACAAAAAGGGTATTGGTTAAGAATTTCATCAGGTACCACCACCGGTTTTCGACTCCGAAACGATTGCGTGTGACACGTTCGACGTGCGGAATCCGTGAACGTGCGTGACCGAACACATGAGACGTACTCAATCTGTGATTCTATAGAAATGTATGAAATTGTACAATGCACCATGAATCACCTTTTGCCTTTCTCTCTCTACTTTCTTTCTCTAGCCTCTAAGCTTCAAATCTCCAAAATGACAAAAGTCGCAAAAGTTCTAAACCTAACACCTTAGGTTCCTATTTATAGGCCAAGGGATATAAGGAGATTCTCCTTATTTACAATAATGCCACCTTGCCTTTCTAAGCTAGATATTACAATAAAAGCCTAGAAATAAACTATTTCTGCTACAGTCTTGAGATGACAGAGGCGATAGACATACTGCACTAACAGACTCCCCCTGGATATTGCCGCAGTCAATCTCAAACATTTAGTCAAACTCGTAGCGTCTGGTCTTTTTCTCTCTAGCTTGAACAGAATCCCCGTGGATCTGTTTTCAGCTTCAGCTTCCCCTTTCGGTAAACTCTTTTCTTCATCAGGCTCCCCCTTTCATCAAGCTTCCGTGCTTTGGGATCGACACCTGGTTTTCCGGTTACAAGCTCCTTCAGGATAGTTTCCTGGATCATTGAATCCACGCTTCCTCTTGCGTTGAGCTCGTCTTCAGACTCCCCCTTAGACTCGGCTGTCGGGATCGTAGTCTGGTATAGCATCTGCAATTCTCAATCATTTATAAGTAAAAGCATTTTCGAATGACCAGAAATTGTAACCTGGCTCTTTTAAACTTTCTAAATCAAGATCCTAGCTCTATGATGTAATAATATGAATATATCCAGGAATACTTGATTCTCTTCCCCTATCAACAATCTTTAAGGATTTGGCAGTTTTATCGAACAAAATCGGAAACTGGCTCTTTTACAGATTTTAACAATATAAGCTTCCAAATCCCCCACAATTAATCATCCAAGTCCAAATTAATGACCTTGGAGATATCACAAACTGTTTTTTTATTTTTTTATTATTTTTTTTAAACTACAAGTTTCGAATTAATGAACTTGTTTATTTTCAGAAATACGATTAGCATACTTAGATTTTGAAACTCAGCATTCAGATATCGGTTGTCGAAAATAAAGCAGAAATCAAAATCTTTTTGTACTTTTTCTGAAATGTAAAACAATAAAGAAATTTTTACAAACATATTTACAGACAATATTTTTGTTTGAGTTTGCGTTAGAGGATCATATCAGTCTTTGACAAGTCACAAGTACCATTGAGCTTAGTTACACATTAAGAATTAAACAATTCACTTAGATTGTCGATATACTGATCCACTTAAATTTTCACACAAATTTCAACTGATTCAGGATACGAATTAGGTGTATTAAGAACTTAAACTCATTCATGTGTCCCACCTCTTGAATATATTCCCGTATCCAGATCCCAATATTCAGTCTTACAGGTGAGTATACCACAGATGATATTTGTAAGGGGAATAAATTATGAAACCATGAGAGCTCAGGTCAGAACTTCCGTTCAACAGAGAGCTCAGGTTTGACTTTAGGTGTGTCCCCTTTAGAGGATCTTTTTTACAACAGCAATGATTATCAATTTTATTGTTTCATCATTTTTGCTGAGGGCAGCGCTATATTTCAAGCAAGCAGAAAGTATTCTCCGGGGACTAGGCCATTGCTTCCGCAAAATCAGAAGTCCCGGGATAATACCCCAGATATCACTGAGCATAAAGACCTAGTATTTCAGAAAGAGGGACCTTTCAAAGCACTCAACAAATATAAGTAAAGGAATCTTAAAAATGCAGTACCTTCCTGATGCCTTTTCAAAGGTTGATACCATCTCCAAGACAAATGTCCCTTTACCAGTCCCCAAGTTATAAACTTCACAACCTAAAATTTAAAAAAAAAATTGAAGTTAAAGATGAAAAAGTCTTTGTTCAAAATGACAAAGATTTTCCGAAATTGAATGATGCATATTGTGTTGAAATGCCTAAGGTCAAACAGACCTGGGCTAAATTGTTCAAGTAATCAAGTAGTCTGAATGTGCAGGTGCTCAAGACAACTGAATATTATCAAGTGGAGTGTCGGAGCAGCCTGGCACAACAGGAGGAGAAGGCTACTGGACCCTGGTTTGGTTGAACAGGGAGTTTAATATTTTTTGTACATAAATAAACAATATTTCATAAATCCTAAAAACTGAAAATTTAAAAAATCAAAAATATGTTTTTAAATTTGTAAAAATTTGAAAAATTTCAAAAATATGTGTTGACTGAATACGCCGAAACCCTCACGGCTGAACAAACATGATTAATTTCACAAGATTAAAAAACGGTTTTCAAACTGTAAAATATCAATGTGTTGTAAATCATGGGGGTACGTTATGTTTTCTGCAAATCAGTGCATGTAAAGCAGAAAATGGATGGCGAGATAAAGCTATCTACATCAGTTATCAAATTTTCTTTAAATGGTTTTGCATTTTAGGGGGAGTAAGGAGTTGTCAGAAAATACAAAAACATTAGAAAATTTGAAAAAGCAAAAAACATGATAAAATTCAAAAAAAAGTTTTGTGTAAAAAGAGGAAATGATAGTACATCAGTAGACAATCACAGTACGCTAAAGAATTGGAAAGTTAAAATGTGATAAACGGTCTCACTGATGATATGCCAGTAGGTTTTTACACGCTTAGTAGATTGTTTTCGAGATATAAACCTAAATATCATACTTACTTATCTCGTGGGGAACATCTCTCGGATATATGGGTAACCCCCGAAATCTTGTTTGAAAGACCCCTCTTTCTGAGATACTAGGTCTTTATGCTTAGTGATATCCAGGGTATTATCCCGGGACTTCTGATTTTGCGCAAGCAATGGCCTAGTCCCCGGAGAATACTTTCCGCATGCTTGAAATATAGCGCCGCCCTCAGCAAAAATGATGAAATAATAAAATTGATAATCATTGCTGTTGTAAAAAAAGATCCTCTAAAGGGGACACACCTAATGTCAAACCTGAGTTCTCTGCTGAACGGAAGTTCTGACCTGAGCTCGTATGGTTTCATAATTTATTCCCCTTACAGATATCATCTAGGTATACTCACCTGTAAGACTGAATATTGAGATCTGGATACGGGAGTATATTCAAGAGGTGGGACACATGAATAAGTTTAAGTTCTTAAAACACCTAATTCGTATCCTGAATCAGTTGAAATTTGTGTGAAAATTTAAGTGGATCAGTATATCGACAATCTAAGTGAATTGTTTAATTCTTAATGTGTAACTAAGCTCAACGGTACTTGTGACTTGTCAAAAACTGATATGATCCTCTGTCGCAAACTCAAACAAAAATATTGTCTGTAAATATTTCTTTATTGATTTATGTTTTAGAAAATTACAAAAAGATTTTGATTTCTGCTTTATTTTCGACAACCGATGTCTGAGAGCTGAGTTTCAAAATCTAAGTATGCGGATTGTATTTCTGAAAATAAAACAAGTTCATTAATTTGAAACTTGATATTTTTAAAATCAAAAAACAGTTTGTGATATCTCCAAGGTCATTAATTTGGACTTGGATGATTAACTGTGAGGGATTTGGATGCTTATATTAGAGCCAGTTTCCGATCCTGTTTGCTGAAACTGCCAAATCCATGAAATTTGTTGATAGAGGAAGTTGAATTTAAAAAAAAAAAAAAATGCCAGGTTACGATTCCTGGACAATCTGTAAATGCTTTCATTGTAAAAATATTATAGCTTACGCTGAGAGAGCCAGAATTTTCAATCCTGGATGATCAAAATGTTTTACTTATAAATGTTTGAGAGGTTGCAGATGTGGTACCAGACTACGATCCCGATAGCCGAGTCTAAGGGGGAGTCTGAAGACGAGCTCAACGAAAGGGGGAGCGTGCATTCAAGGAGCCACGTAACTATCCCAGAGGAGCTTGTAACCAGAAAGCCAGGTGTCGATCCCAAAGCACGGAAGCTTGACGAAAAGGGGATCCTGAAGAGTCTATCAAAAGAAGAAGCTGAAGCTGAAGAACAAATCCACGGGGATTCTGTTCAAACAGTAAGAGTCAGAGAGAGAAAAAGACCAGATGCTACGAGTTTGACTAAATATTTGAGATTGACTGCGGCAATATCCAAGGGGGAGTCTGTTAGTGCAGTATGTCTATCGCCTCCGTCATCTCAAGATCGTAGCTGAAATAGTTTAAATCTAGGCTTTATATTGTTATAAATAGGAAAAGGCAAGGTGGAATTTATGTAAATAATGAGATCTCTTATTATATCCCTTGGCCTATAAATAGAAGTCTAAGTGTTAGAGTTTAGAAATTTTGCAACTTTTGCCATTTTGGAGATTTGAAGCTTAGAGGCTAGAGAGAGAAAGTAGATAGAGAAAGGCAAAAGGTGATTCGTGGTGCATTGTACAATTTCATACATTTCTATAGAATCACAGATTGAGTACGTCTCGTGTGTTCGGTCACGCACATTCATGGATTCCGCACGTCGAACGTGTCACACGCAATCGTTTCGGAGTCGAAAACCGGTCTTAACACAAACCGAACGATAAAAGGGACTAATAATTCTGGTTCTTGAATTGGGAGTTTTTTTATAAAATATTATGTGTGATATATATAAGTATTCCTAACTAAGCATACATATATGTACTTAATTGATTATGTAGAAATAAATGTGACTAGGTTAGTGTTTTGGTCAGAAATCAAACATAGGATAATGTAACCAAATCTGATTTTGTGAAGTAGTGTGCTTAAATGTTTGTCAAATGAATGAACAAGTATGAAATGTAATGAACAATGAACACAAGGATTTGTACGAGGAAATTGATCTCAAAGTGATCTCTAGCACAAAAAAACCTCGGATAGTGAAAACTATCACTATCAAATGTATGAAGCTAACAAGAGTTTACAACGTCGGAAGTTGATCAAGTGTTGTACAAAGTTTGCTAAAGTGTGAGTGTATTCGAGAGAACTGATGTTCGCGAGAGAGTGTGTGTTCTGCTAATAGCAGTTCTTGTTATCTATACTTGATCAACCCTTTAAAATGGAAATAACAAACAAGTCCGAAAATGGTGCAAGACCACGTCCAACCAAGTTAATGTTGAGCCATTTCCACACGTGCAACATCTTCAACGATTCCAGTATGATATTCCCTCACATTAAGACTCACCCTCACAGTATCCCTCATGCTCACATTCAGTCTCACCCTCACAGGATCCCTCATGCTCACATTCAGTCTCACCTTCATTGTCAGCTTCATGACCATGTTGATCATCTTATTGTCAATAGGAAAATCCTTAGAGAAGTCTACATTGTCATTGTCACATGAAAAATCTCCATTTAATGATGTTTGATAAATTTTAACTTCATTGGTAATACCCACATTATCATCTACACCTTCCTTACCACTAACATTACCATCAACATTTCCCTCATTGACATCTACACAATTATTATTGTCCTTTAAATTACCAACATTGCAGCCTAAAGTACCCACATTGCCCTCTACACTACCCACATTACCATCTACACCTTCCTTACCACTAGCATTGGCATCGACATTTCCCTCACTGACACCTACACCATCTACAATAGCCACATCCCCCTCTACAGTACCCATATTGCCCTCTACACTACCCACATTACCCTCATTGACACCTACACCATAATTAGCACCCACATCCCCCTCTAAACTACCTACATTAACCTCAAGTTGCATCATATTGTCAATATCTTCAATCCCATCCAGTCTAACTTCTACATCTTCACTACCTACATTCACCCTACTGTTAGGTTCACTAGAACCCTCACCAGCTTCTTTCAAAGAAATGCTCAAGCTTTTGGCTAGCTTTAACTTCCTTCTAAGTATATTAGCATTAACAACATTGGGCCCCGCATCTGTTAGTTCTTCAATAACCACTGAAGTTGCTTTTGGAGGGATAAGGTAATCTGCAATCCTAGTAAAACCATGTTCTATATACATCCTTGTAACCTTGTATCCTGAAACATATTTGGCTAAACATAGAACATCCCCATCATTTCCTAACGATGTCAAACAAGTGTCCAAATCTTGCCCAGGTATTTAAAAATGGTAGTAAATTTCAACATCTGGGATATAAAGGTTGAGGTCTCTTACCATAAAATTAATCTCATGAACAGAAAACTCATCTTTGTTGCAGTAGTCGACATAGCTAACCCTGCCATCCACATATTTTCTCCTTGGATGTTTAGTGAATGTACCTCCATGATAGACTTTTAAAGTGAACAAGTTGTCGTAACCACCTGTTATGTCACAATCAAGAAAGGAAACATCATGATTTTTTTTTTTATAGAATCTACTTAGGGTTTTAGGATACATACGATACACATTATGTGCTACAAACGCCTAAGTAGAACTCCTTATTCTCCAAGTTTTGTGATACCGTGGGTTTTGAGGATGATCGTCTTCCATCTTGGATTAGGGTTAGGGTTTTAATCGTTTTTTATTTTGGGAATAAACTAGCTAATCGCCTGTGACACACAGAGAGAGAGAGAGAGAGATAGAGAGAGAAAGAGAGAGGGAGAGAGAGTGATGTGTTGATGTGTTGGTGTGAATTGGGAGGGAATACAACTGAAAGGGTATTGAGGAGGTGCAGGGAGGGTTTTGACATTAATGGACAAAAATGCCCTCACACGTATATCACTTGACACCATTTAACGTCTGGAACTAACGTCCGTTTGACTCAGGGACTATCCGAGTAACAAAGTGATAAACCACAGGGAACGGGAATGTAATTTCCAAAAGCTGGGGACTAAAGGTGTTACTTTACAAACCACAGGGAGTATCCGAGCAGTTTACTCCACTTAAATTAGAAACTAAAGCTCTAAAATGGCCAATTATTTCCTAATGATGCTTAAACAGTTGTTGCTTAACTTAACTTTGATTAGTGCAGTTCTTTGAGACAGAAGATACAATCAAGTGATCTTATAACAAATTTTATTGTATAAATTTGGTCGTATACCGTATACAATCAAGTGATCTTATAACCAAAGTTATGATACACATGACCCGACCGTCTATTTCAAAGATGTCTTAATGGGTTTGGTCACCTACCATACATGCTATATAACGTTAAAAACACTTTTGGGGGTACCTTGATTATGCAAAAAAATCATTGTTATCCAATTTGCTCAAGCAGTTCACCAATTTACCACTTTTGGAGGATTAGTATTAGTAAAAAATCCTAAGTAAAATGGAATAGACTTCAACCACCCATATTTACTATTTGTAGTGAATTGCAAGTTTTGTCCTTTATCTTTATACCACATTTCAAGTGGTATCCTTTATATTTAAAATTGACGAGTTTTGTTCTTTATGTTTCAAAATGTTGCACGGTTTGTCCTTTAGCCCTAACCCAATTTATTTTTTTAGTTAAATCAAACCACATAAGGGTAATTTAGTCTTTTTACTCACCACCAACCATTCTCTCTCCCTACCTCTCTCCACCACCACCACCACTGTTACCAAACCGCCAACATCCACCACCACTCTCTAATTACCACCAAACCTCTACCATCACCACCACTCTCAACATCACCACCGTTCCACCACTCTCAAGATCGCCACCAAATTGAACCTCCAAAACTCCTAAATAAAACAGTCCAAATACGGGTCCAAATAAAACCGATCACCAACCAAATCTGTAAATCGACCACCATGACGAATAGCCTAAAAACCTACCACATCTCACACCTTTCAATTCTCACTATACTCACTTAGGATCCAATTTCCCCAAATTCATACTCCACCATAACTGACGCACCGGCTCAACAACAACCACCGTCAACACCGTCATAACCACCGCCACCACACATCAACCGCTGTTGCGAATGATTTGAATTCGAAAATGACCTCATTCGAACACCGTAACAACAACAATAACCATCGTCAACTCGGTCGTTGTGTCCGAACATCACTAGATCTCACTGGAACAAGTTGGAGTATCTAAGTCGTTCACCCGCCTCCTCGCCACCACTAGCCAACACCGCTCCTTTTTGAACCAAATTTGAACGAGATGACTCATAACAAGTGACTGGTGGGCAATCGGTTAAGGTTTGTAATTGCAGGTCAAGTTGCAGGTTTCAATGGAGGGTGGTGGCTTTAGAGGGAGAAAATGTGAGGTTTGGAATTCGGATGGATGGTGGTTGGTGGATCTTCCTGAAGAGATAAGTGAGAGAGAGTTTTCTGGAAGGGATGAGTGAGAGAGAGTCTAGTGAGAGAAAGGGTTTTGAGAGTGTGTGTGTTGGGTTTTTATATATTTTATTATTTTTTAATTACATATATTTTTAATTAAACAAGTAAAATTATAAAAGTACCCTCATGTGACATGCACATTATCTGATTTAATTGAAAAAATAAGCTGGGTTAGGGCTAAAGGACAAACCATGCAACATTTTGAAACATAAAGAAAAAAACTCGTCAGTTTTAAAGATAAAAATACCGCTTGCAATGTGGTATAAAGATAAAGAACAAAATTTGAAATTCACTCTCCTATCTGTGAGAACCAACCTAGTAACCTACCGTCACTTATAAAGGGAATAACACTTTTCCCTTTTGACAAATTACGTCCCTCAAATTACACCATTCATAAATGGAATCGATTTGATTAAATTACTTCCAAGACTAAGCCAATAGGAAAAATCACTTCAAGCTACCCGCCAAATTCCTAATCAACAAACGGGGTTGGAAAATGGTTCTACAATAAATATGAGACCTAGTATAGTCAGGAGACTGGTTAGGCAAAAGGCTTCAAGAGTCTCGTTTTGCCTAACGCAGGTTACGAGTCCCCCTACATATGCAATACGTATGGTGGGATCACTTCTATTATCAATTGCTTGGAATTCAAAGCCGAGAATGTCTCAACCCAGATTCTGTGTATGCAATGTGATAGTTGTATTGAATGTGAAGAATAAAACATACAAAGTGTATACTCTAGAAAGAGAGTAAGAGATTTCGGAATGCCTTGTTAAATGACCAGGAGTGGTCATTTATAGAGAAAGGAAATCCTTAAATAAGAAACCTTTGATTAAGTGATCCGGTACTGCAGATAGGCAGTTACCCGTTTTGGAGGGTTGAAGGCTTTAACCTGGGGATAAAAGAGTGCCTCGTCCCACATGTTTCTCTTTTGCGGCTGGCGAGGATGTCACACATAAAGTGTGATGGGATGTGACCCTGTATCGTGCTTTTTGCTGTTCACCACAGTTGGGTCATCAATCGAACCCTTTTTACCTTTCAAGCTATATTACACTTAAGTTAGTTTCTTAAGCTCTGAGCTACCCACGTCGTCAGCCCCCATAGTCAGAGGTGTTTGGGTGTAAGCTCAAAGGCTTCTGAATTTTGTGCTATATTTTTTATTAGCTGAAAGGCTTGAAGGCTTCAATATTTGCCTTTTGTAAGGCTTTTGGGCGCTATTATTTTGAATTTCGATTGGACAGATTGATTTGACATATTGACAGTTATTCAGGCGGCGGTTGTCTGCCCTATGCACTGTAACCACTGTTTTAAAATTTATTATCCATTTAACTTCTCATTTAAGTTTAATCATCATCCTCTTTCTTTAACACTTCTCACAACCAGAATCCCTCATTCTCTCTTTTCCGGTTCACAGGTTAGTTTTTTATTTTCTGTTTTTTGCTTAATTTTCCTTGACCATCCCTTGGAACGATGGGTGCGAGGATGGACATGGGTAAAACCTTTTCAAAATTAATACAAGAGGAAGTTGATTCTTTCTGTGATCAATGGGGTGTTGATCCTTCCGTTAATCCGGTGGCTCTGGTTTGCGATACGACCGTTGATCAGTGTCCCCCGGTTCTATCGCTCTGTACTGTCGCCACTTTGAGTTTTCAAATCTTCGGTACCCTTTTTCTATGTTTGTCTTGAATGTGCTTGAATATTATCATGTTTCTTTTGGGCAATTACATCCTCACGGGGTTTCTAGGGTTCTTCACTTTGAAGTTTTGTGTCGTGCCCTAGGTTACGATCCTAACTTGTTAATGTTTAGACAGTTTTTTTATTTGGCCAAAAATGGCGACTGGTTTACGTTTGAAACGTCCCAGGTTGATGTGTGTTTGATTTCTTCACTTGTTTCTACCCTTGGATCCTGGAAAGATCGATTCTTTTGGGTTTCTGAGTCAGTTGTCCCTTTTAAGATGGTCTGGAGGCATCTAGATGCTGTCTTCAATGAACTTGACCCTTCCGAGTCTGAATTGAATGAGGGGATGTTGAAAGCCCTAAGGGCTTGTCCTTCTCAGCTTCGTCCGTTTGCTGAACATCTCTTGGTTTTTACCGGTGTTAGCGTTTTGTGGGATAAGCCAAATCGAGGCCCTTCGTTCATGAGGGGTGGCCAGGGTATGTTTTTTGGCTTCTCCATCTCTTTCCTCTTTATGTTTGTTTTGTCTGATTTTTTAATTGTTATGTGCAGTTATGTCTGCTTTGGATTTCATTAAGTCAGAAAACATTTCTGATGTTGTTCTTGGGGATACGAAAGCCATTGAGGGTGAAGATGCCATTGCTAGGACTGCCGAGGGTAGATTGGTTCCTAGGGGGAAGTGTGTGAATGTTCCCAAAGTTAAAGGCTTTACAAAGGTTAGTTCTTCCAAGCCTTCGACTCGTCGCTTGAAGGGTCTGGGTCAATCATCTGTTGAACATGTTGATCACAGTGATGAGATTGAGTTTTCTGAGGATCAGGGTACTGAAGTTGAAGGAAAAATGGAGTTGGCAGTTGTTACCGGAAAGAAAGGAAAGTCGAGTGGTAAAAAGGCTGTGGTATCTGTTGCTTTGAAGAAAAGTGGTGAAGAACCTGATGTGTGTAAAATGCAACATATAAATTACATCAAATGAGGCATAAAACTAACCCTTTTTTTAGTACTAATGTTGGAAAAATGTGCTTTTGTCTTCCTTTTGTTTTTTTCAGGACCAAATGAGCTTAAATGAACAAAAGGAAGAAATATGCAGCAAAATCTAACATAAATACAAAGAAAAGGAATAAACGTGGCATGCCCGACCCCTCAACAGCATCTTCCCAAGCAAAAACAAGAGAACAGAAGGCTGACCACGGCCCCGTGCCCAGCGGACACGGGGGCATGGCCAGATGTCTGGAGAAAAGACAAAGCAATAGAAGCTTCTATTCCCAGCACGGGGGCGTGCCCAGCTCAACACGGGCTATGGTCAATGCTAAGATTCGCAAAATCTAGCAAATCTTGATAGTACAGATACGCTTCTTCACACGGGGCCGTGCCCAGCGGACACGGGGGCGTGTGGAGCCTAATGCAGACAATTATAATTAATGAAGAAAGAGAAAGTGGATGGCCACAGGGCCGTGTCCGGGCTTCTGTACAGGCTATAAATAGGGGTGCTTGGTTCACTTCAAAGGAATCCCTTGACAAACCACCTCTCTCCCACTTCACCCACACTCCACCACCACTACAACACGCACATCCACCACCATCATCCATCATCAACCTTAGAGTGTGTGAAGTAGTCTCGGGATCCAAGATTGATAGTAAGAGTTCTTAACAATCAAAGGTCATGTTTTCCTAAGTCTCTTACATCACTTGGTGAAGACAAACATTTAATGTAATACTTTTGATTTTTAATCTTTTCGCACTTTTTATTTGGTTTTGTATTAATGACTTTAATAACTAGTTTCTTATGTTGAAGGTGAAACTTCCTTATCATTTGTCCGTGGTGTCTTGGCGTTATTTTACTGTCTATATAAAACAAAATATTTTCACCATTCATATCTCTACGGTCTATATAGAGATATGTTGGCTACCTGGTTGGGGGATAAGGGAATGGTTTGGTAAGTTTCTTGCCTTGTTCAGTGTATAGATCCTACAAGGACCTGGGTCAAGCTTACTAGGACCTCCTTCAATACCCCCTGGTATTGGATGACGGGGGTGTGAATGGCTTGATCCCCTCATTTGTAAACTACTATTAATCCATTAACCCGGATACTTGGGATTGTATCCTTGCTGACTCAAACCACTTAGCCGAGGGTAACGTCACCTTCAAAAGAGGGGCCTACCACATTACGCATTAATAACTTAATTAATTATCTTCCAATATTCCGACCCTTTGGGATTGTATCCTTGCTGACTCAAACCACTAGGTTGAGGGTAACGTCACCTTCAAAAGAGGGGCCTACTACTATAACTAAGATAATCTCTTAAAAAGTGCAAAAGTGCGGAAATCATCAAATGTTACATTAAAGGCGAGTCGGATCCAAGTGATTCATCTTGTCTATCAGTTTTTATTTTATTTTTATTTTTTAGCATTTTAGTTTCTATTTTTCATGTTTAAAACATTTTCTAAAAAAACTTTTGATTTGATTAGACGTTGAGGATAAACCGGTACTAAAAGCTGTTGTGTCCTTGGACGACCTCGGTATCTTACCAACGCTATACTACGCTCACGATGGGTGCACTTGCCCATATGTGTGTTTAGTGTTAGTAGAACATCGTGTTTTATAAATTTAAAACTTGACTAATGTGTTAAAAAGGGCTTAAAATATCAATAAAATTATATAACGCTACACACACATCAAGTTTTTGGCGCCATTGCCGGGGACACAAGGATTTTAATAAAGCTTAAAATCGACGGCCTAATCAGTTTTTCAAAAACCTTTTTAAAAACCGCGCACATTTTTACATTTTTAGTTAGTTTTTGCATTACAGTTGCCTGAACACGGGGACATGTTCACTGAACACAGGGCCGTGCTGCATATTTTTTACAAAACTCCCAGATACAGAGTCTGAACACGGGGTCGTGTTCACTGAACACGCCCCCGTGCTGCACAAAACCAATCACATTTTCTAAAACGCACAAATACAGAACCGGAACATGGGGCCGTGCTCACTGAACACGGGGCCGTTTCCAGCCTCTGTTTTCGTTTTTATTTTTGTTTTTTGGTCCCGAGACTCTATTGTGGTCTGCTGAGTGATTCTTATGGATCAATACTCAGGAGGTTACAACTACCACTATGAGGAGGATGATTATTGGGAAGAGTATTGTACTATTTGCGGCAACCCTCATTCGGTACAATATTGTGACCTCTTTGAACCATCCCCTTCGTACACCTACAATGAGGAGCCCATGTACGAGCCTTCATACACATCCTATGAAGTACCAAGGTATGAACCTTCTCCCTCATACTCATATTTTGATGAACCAAGGTATGAGTCTTCATACTCATACTTTGAGGAACCAAGATATGAGCCTACACCTTCATATGCTTATTATGAGGAACCATGGCGTAAACAACCCACCTCATATAAGTATTATGAAGAACCAAGTAACGACCCTTATTCATCATATACTTACAATGAGGAACAATGGTGTGAACCATCTACTTCATATGAGTATTATGAGGAACCAAGGATCGAACCTCCGAATTCAAGCTTTGAGGATCCAGATCCTTATTCTATCACCCACATAGCCGATAAGATAATAGAACACATTAAAAATATCGAGCGCTGCATAAAAGAATCCCGCGCAAGGGAAGAGGAGTCCCGCGCAAGGGAAGAATTAACTTGTAATAAAGAAGAGATAGTTGAAAATGTAAAAATGTAAGAACAAGTAAGTGAAAAATCGACACATGAGGTAAACAATAAAAAAGGTGAGACCAATAACATTAAAATTCAAAAAGAGTCTAATTTTCAAGAAATTAATCTCTTGTCACCTTCTTTCGAAAATCATTGTTTAGTACCCACTCATGCTAAGTTTTTAAAGAGTTAACCACTAACACTAAAATTGACGAAATGGTAAGCGTTAAGTTAACAAATGATCAAACTACACTAATAAAAGATGATCCATTTGAAATTAACATTACACCGGTTCCACGTTTCTTTCAAAATTCCTTTATTAGTAACATTACAATTGATAAAGATCTTTGTCTTAATATAATGCACAACTACATTTTCGAAAAATTAAGTATTAGTGATTTTTCTCCACTTCAAATACACATTTTTCTATCTAATCGGAAAATAATAATTTTTTTTGGGAATAGTTGAGGATGTGTTAATCCAAACAAATCAAATGGTAATCCCAACCGACTTCGTCATCCTTATTGACGCTTCACTAGTGTTGGGACGACCTTTTGTAAAAACCTATGAAGCTTTGAAAAATTAGAAGAAAAACAATTTACCCGCTCGACTAGGGACCTTCAAAAGGCATGTCGATCTCGAAAAATCAATAAAATATCCAATTGGCAATGACGACCCCCTAATTGAAGATGAGCCAGAACCACCCGATAAGGTAGGTCTAGCCAAGGGCCCTTATAAACGTGGCGCACCACGGAGGCATTCCGCGGAACTATCCTTAGTTTTAGATTAGTTTAACTTTTACGTTTTCTAGTTTAGTCTTACTTTTCAGGAATAAATCACACCCGAAAAAGGTGGATATTGCCAAAGGGACGATAAAACCGCATCCCACGCATGAAAACAGAGCCTTCCGTCAACTTTTCCATCATTTCAGCATGTCCAGCACGGGGCCGTGCTCACCCCAACACGCCCCCGTGCCCAAGGATCTGCAGAAAATGCCCAGTTCAGGTAATTGGACACGGGGTCGTGCTCACCGAACACGCCCCCGTGCTCAGCCTTCTGTTATTTATGATACTGGCGATCTGAACATGGGGCCATGCCCGGACCAACACGAGCCCGTGTCCAGATGCCCAGTAACATAAAATTTTGTTTTTAAACACCTTTTTACACATTCAATCAACTTAAAAACTTATTTTTGGGACACATTGAGGACAATGTGTAATTTAAGTGTGGGGGGGGGGGGGGGATGCTAAAACCTTGAATTTTGCAAGTCCTAATAACAAGCCTTACACAAAACTCTATTGGAACCACTAATCACCCCAAATTTTTCCAAAAACTTTTTATTTCTTTTTACTTGTCTTAGTTTAATTTGGGAATAATAAGTTCTAAAAATGTTATATTTTTACTAATTTACAACTGATAGCGTCGTGATAAAAAAGAACCAACATAAGAAAATTATGAAACAGCATGACAAATCTAGTTAAAATTTGATTATATATAGTTGATCACATTATAAACACATTCCCACAAAAAGTGAGTATTAAGCCTTTATTGAGCATACAAGCATACATCTTTAAATTAAATGCTCATCTTCGTTTCTTGTGTGAATAGCTGCTTGGTTTCTTACGACTCTAGAACTTGCCACGACAATACATTCCCGGTCCTTACCAACTTAAACCCAAGTAAGTAAATGATGGAGGCATTAGGACTAACCCATTTTCTTTTCAACACCATTATTTTTCATTTTCTTTTTCACCTACCCAAAAATCCCCTAGTTAACCCCTTTGAGGATAAACCTTTTCATTTCTAAACCCACAAAACAAACACCGTTTACCCACTAAAACCTTTTTCTTTTAAACCCTTTATTTTAGTAAAAAGCTCGGTTTTCTTGTGACGTTCCTTATCAAAAAAAAAAAAATGAAGTCTAGCAATAAACTAACAAGTTTCTCAAAGATACCTTGTTTGAAAGTGTTTAGTTGGAATAAAAGTCACAAAAACAAAAAGTTTTACGACGATCGACGCTTTTTACACTTTTAGCCCTTTTAACTAACCACTAACCCAAAACCACATACCTTTAACCCAAGCCTAACCCTTCCCCAAGTCCTCTTGATATTTACAAAGGTTTATAGTTATAAAGGAGGAGGATTGATTGCTTGGCAAGCATATGGTAGAAGTAAGTTCCATGTCGGCATCGAGTGTTTCACAAAAATACATCTTCAGCTAAGTGTTGAGTGATCTCCTGTGAGGTATATGAACTTGTATATAAATGAAATTTTAAAGAGGCATGTTATGACCAAATAACTAATTTCTATTATGAAACGTTCTAAATAAATCATAACGAATAGGATTGTAAATAGCATAAAAATAAAACCCAATAAAGATCTTGGATTCCCGACACTCAAGACAAGCCCAAAACTTCTCTTCTACCCATTCCATTTGGGTGTGTAAGCCACATAATAAAGATTTTTTCTTGAGGACAAGCAAAGATTCAAGTGTGGGAGTATTTGATGTGTGTAAAATGCAACGTATAAATTACATCAAATGAGGCATAAAACTAACCCTTTTTTAGTACTAATGTTGGAAAAAGTGTGCTCTTGTCTTCTTTTCGTATTTTCAGGACCCAATGAGCTTAAATGAACAAAAAGAACAAATATGCAGCAAAATCTAACATAAATACAAAGAAAAGGAATAAATGTGGCATGCCCGGCCCCTCGACAGCATCTTCTGAAGCAAAAACAAGAGAATAGAAGGCTGATCACGGCCCTGTGCCCAGCGGACACGGGGGCATGGCCAGATGTCTGGAGAAAAGACAAAGCAATAGAAGCTTCTATTCCCAGCACGGGGGCGTGCCCAGCTCAACACGGGCTATTGTCAATGCTAAGATTTGCAAAATCTTGCAAATCTTGATAATATAGACACGCTTCTGCACACGGGGCCATGCCCAGCGGACACGGGGGAGTGTGGAGCCTAATGCAGACAATTGTAATTAATGAAGAAAGAGAAAGTGGATGGCCACGGGGCCGTGTCCGGGCTTCTGTACAGGCTATAAATAGGGGTGCTTGGTTCACTTCAAAGGCATCCCTTGGCAAACCACCTCTATCCCACTTCACCCACACTCCACCACCACTACAACACCCACATCCACCACCATCATCCATCATCCACTTAGAGTGTGTGTAGTAGTCTCGGGATCCAAGATTGATAGTAAGAGTTCTTGACAATCAAAGGCCATGTTTGCCTAAGTCTCTTACATCGCTTGGTGAAGACAAGCATTTAATGTAATACTTTTGATTTTTAATCTTTTCGCACTTTTTATTTGGTTTTGTATTAATGACTTTAATAACTAGTTTCTTATGTTGAAGGTGAAACTTCCTTATCATTTGTCCGTGGTGTCTTGGCGTTATTTTACTGTCTATATAAAATAAAAGATTTTCACCATTCATATCTCTACGGCTATATAGAGATATGTTGGCTACCTGGTCGGGGGTTAAGGGAATGGGTCAAGCTTACTAGGACCTCCTTCAATACCCACTGGTATTGGATGGCGGGGGTGTGAATGGCTTGATCCCCTCATATGTAAACTACTATTAATACATTAACCCGGCTACTTGGGATTGTATCCCTATTGACTCAAACCACTTAGCCGAGGGTAACGTCACCTTTAAAAGAGGGGCCTACCACATTATGCATTAATAACTTAATTAATTTTCTTCCAATATTCTGATCCTTTGGGATTGTATCCTTGCTGACTCAAACCACTAGGTTGAGGGTAACGTCACCTTCAAAAGAGGGGACTACTACTATAACTAAGATAATCTCTTAAAAAGTGCAAAAGTGCGAAAATCATCAAAGGTTACATTAAAGGAGAGTTGGATCCAAGTGATTCATCTTGTCTATCTGTTTTTATTTTATTTTTATTTTTCAGCATTTTAGTTTTTATTTTTCATGTTTAAAACATTTTCTAAAAAACTTTTGATTTGATTAGACGTTGAGGATAAACTGGTACTAAAAGTTCTTGTGTCCTTGGACGACCTCGGTATCTTACCAACGCTATACTACGCTCATGATGGGTGCCCATATGTGTGTTTAGTGTTAGTAGAATATCGTGTTTTATAAATTTAAAACTTGACTAATGTGTTAAAAAGGGCTTAAAATATCAATAGAATTATATAACTCTACACACGCATCAAACCAATGGGGGGGGGGGGGGATGCTGAGGATGTTTATGTTCCCAACTGGCAGGTCAAGTTTGGGAATAACTTCAAGTCCCTACTGTTTGTAAAGATGTGTTAAGCCACTTTTCTCCTCCTGCGGTTCGTCGTTCCAACTCGGCGATGCAAGGTGATGTGTTGATTTCACGTATGCTGTTAGGTGTTTGCAACTTGGCTGCTATACTTCCTGAAGGAGTCTCTCGTTTTCGCCAAATAATGCATGAGTTTGAGGAATTCTCAAAGAAAATGGAGAAAACGAAGGCTTCAATGGCAACCATGAAGAAGGAGATCGAGGGTTTTGCTGAGAAGGAAAAATCTTGGGTGGTTAAAGTTCACGAGCTGACCAAAAGACATGAGATTGAGTTAAGTAATGAGAAGAAAAGGTTTGAAGTAGATAGGCTTCAGTTGAAAGCTAACAGGAAAGCCTTTAATGTTCAACAAAAGGCCTTTCTATAAGAGAAGGAAGGCTTAAAGGCTTCCTTGTCCCAAGCTACTAGTGATAATCAATGGTTAATTGAGCGTGGGTTTCAGTAGGTGGTTACCTATTTTCTTCACTCGACTGAGTTCAATTCTGCTCTTGGTGATGTTTACACTAAGCTCCTTAATCATGGCAAACTCTTGGGTTTTGTTGCTGGTTATAAGGCTCATGAATCTGGTCAGCCTCAGGAATAGTCTTCTTTCTACCAGCCTCAAGCCTAAACCATTTTTAAGGAAGTTGTTCTTAAGATGGAGTGTTTAAGCTATCCTTATGTTGGTGAGGTTTTTACTTACTTTGGTAAACCCATTTCTGTATTGCAGGACTTGAAACCCCCCGACCTTAATGAAGCCGTTTGTGCTGAAGTGCTAAGTTCCTTATCCAAGAAGCGTTCTCACTCTGGAGATAGTGAGGATACCTTCTCGGATATTGCTGAGGGTTCGTTGGGAGCAAGTATTGAAGGTTCAGAGGTTGCTGGTGATGATGGAGACAAGAAGAAGAAGAAGGCAAAGAAGGGGAAGAAGGCTAAGACTGCTGAGGCTGAGGCCTCCAAGTCTATTTATGATGCTTGAACAATTTATTCGTAGCTTTCTTAGCACTTAAAACATTATTTTGTGGTTTATGTATTTTGAACATCTTTTATTCAAGGGAACCGTTTAGGTCCCTTGTTACTTAAATCCTTCGAGGCTTCCAGACAATGTTTCATGTTTATGGCCTGGTATAGCCCTTGGTACGTTTAATCTTAGGTTATGTCTATGCTATGTTTAACTCTTGTTGTGTATTGTGTTGTTGTTTTGTTCATTCCCTTGGGTTTTTGTTTGTTTGGTTGTCTTTTTTGATGGTGTGCTTTCCTTATATTACTTATACCTTAAAGGGTTCAGTGCTGCAGTCACTTAGCCTTGTGGTATTTTTAACAACAAGGCATAACACTTATCCTATAATGACTTTTACTTAGTCTGATTTTGGTTCGTAAGCCGTTGCTAAGGCTTAAGGAATATTTGGTGAAGGCTGTTCAAACCTATCTATGAGACTTGTTTTTTGAAAATTTTTCTAAGTCTCATGGAGTTGTATTGATTTAGGAATTCACCCCTTATATAGGTGTATTCAACCCTTGAACCTATTGAGCGATGTGGCCTAGGAGCTCATCCCCTTACATGACCCTTGTCATGGAGTCTTTTGCTAGGTTCTCAACCTGATTATAGGATAAAAAGACAAGTTTTAACAAGAACTTCATCGTTCATTCATCAAAGTGTGTGGGTTACAAAGGGAATAAAAACAACACTTTGCTAATGTTTTTCAAACACATGGAACCTTTTAAGGTTTTTGCCGTTGCAATGCCGGGGAAGCTTTTTGCCTAGTGAGTCAGCCAACTTGTAGGATCCTCCTTTGTGAGCTTCGAGGATGATGTACGGCCCTTCCCATTTAGGGCCAAGTTTTCCTTAGCTTTCCTTCTTGTTGGCCAAGGGGTATGGTCCCAAAAACCTCACGCAGGCACATTGGACCATACCACAACTTCACCACAATAAACCCTCTTTAAGAGAACCCTGCGTGGCTGCGCACCGATTCTAAAGGAAAACTTGAAAGAAAACAGACTTCAACATCCGCATGCCAAGATGGAACTAATAATGCATCCTTGCGTAAGTTTACATAACAGAATAGTTGGGAATAAAACCTTAACAACACCTCCATGCAAATATCACCTAGACTTGAACATGAAGTAACCTTTCTGTTACAACAGAATTAACATGAGATAGAGGCATAAAGGATTACAGCTATGAACCTTCTAGAAGGCCCCATCATGCACAACCATTCAGTTATAACTGAATGGCCACGTGGCATCATCCCGAATTCTCATCAAGGTCACGATGATGGCACCGAATTGGAGAAGGATCCACACTCGCTCACTTTCCACGTGGCATCTCCCCAGCCGTTGATCATGCCCACGATCCATGTGCATATACACCACGTTAGTGATTAATGGTGAAGGAAATAAGCGCTTACGGAATATGATTTCTGTTACTCCCTCCGTCAACAAACTTTCCCGCCCAAATTCGGTTATAAATAAGGGAAGTCAGGTATAATCTCTCAAGTTACTCTCACTTCACTTTCACTATTACTTCTTCTTCTTCTTCATTAAAACCTGTACTTATTCTCACGCCGGATGGTGGTCATGAAGAGAACCCCCATTCTCCCCATGGCGAGTCTAACGGCTATTCGTTTTGTAGTTATCATTTGAAGAAGGAGCTTAGCTAAACCCTGAATCAAACGAGAGGACTCACCCTTTTATGCAGAAATAAACCCTTGGTCTGTCTGATTCTGGTCATTCGAAGCAGTGTTTCTTCATTAGTGCCCACCGATTTCTAAATTTTCATTCTCATCTTCTCGTTTTGATTCATTTCTCTTCAAACTCTATTTTCTAGGGCAGAGATTCCATCAAACCGTCCATCAAGTCCTCGATCTGAAAACAGGGGTAATTTAGCCCAGGTTACTCAGATCAACAGAATCATGGGCAAAACAGCTAGCAAGAATAATCGTCACTGGGTAAAAAGCTCTGCTACCTCAGAAATAGAATCTGGAACTCAGACTCATCCAGATCTATGGTCAGAGGATACTCTAGAGTATTTGTTTGCCAAATTCCAGGGCACCGTAAACAAAATTTTTGCACCAAATTCCAGATCTGAGCTTCTCCATAATCGATCTAGTCATCAGAAGTCTCAAAAAGAATATACATTGAAGAAGATATCTGAGACGACAGTGTTGGACCCACGATCAACACATCAATGGGACATCCAGTCCAGTAGCAAAGAGTATCCAGAAGCATTCAAAATTATGAAACAGAACATGGAAGACACCAACCAACAAAAGGTCAGTACATAACAAACATACATGGTTCAAGGAGAACCCTCATAAAGACCACACAAATGAAGCCACAATCAACATTGGCGAGAACAGCAAGTAGTCTTCCCCGTTGTTCCAGGAGGTCCTCAAGAAGAACGCCCGGTAATCATAACGGGTATCTTCCGTCATTATCGTACTGATTACATGTTTATTGATCCAGATAGTTCCATGGATATAATATACGAGCAATGTTTCAAACAATTAGACCCAGAGGACAAGGCGCGCTTGAAACCAGTTAACTTTCCTTTAAGTAGTTTCTGCAACGAAGTCGTCTTCCCGTTGGGATAAATAGCTTTTCCTGTGACACTCTTAGACGGCGAGAACTCGCGCACTCTCCCAGTCAATTTCATGGTTATGCCAGCTACATCACATCACGATGTACTGTTGGGAAGACGCTCACAGAGGGAGTTCAGTATGATTACCTCTATACCTCATGCGGCTTGTGGTTTCCCAACAGAAATGGGAGTAGCAATTCTATATTCCAGCAAAGAGGTGATGTATGTAGATGATGAGCCACCAGTAAAAGTTGCCAAGCCATCACCTCCCAATGAGCTAGAAAAGTGGGTTCTCAATGAAGAATACCCCGAGCAGACCATTTTGTTAGGACACGCCATCTCACCTACCATTCACGCAAAATTAAAAGAACTCCTATCTCACAACAAGGATATCTTTGCATGGTCCCCGACGGACATGACGGGAGTACCAAGAGAGATAACGCAGCATTGCTTAAACATCCAACCTTCCGCAGTGTGACAACTGTGCTCTGTAATCATCGTATAATGTAAAACAATGTTGCTTATCAACAAAACAAAGTGCTTTGGTGTTATTATATGTGTTTTGGTGTTATTATATGTGTTATTGTGTTTGATTATTTTACAATTTGATTCGATTCCGATTTCAAGCTTTAAATCACTCTCTGGAAGGTTATACGCAAACTGGTGCATAAACGCAATCAGTTTAACGCGACGTACACTCCGGAACTGTGACGTAAGCCAAAAATACCCTAAATATCCTTTACATAACTTAGAAATAAGTTTCGAAGGATTCGGTATGGCAAAAACATGTTTATTCGAACTTTAGCGCTATTTACGACAAAACTGCGAAACAAACGTTGGTGACCGCCCGGATAATATTTAAATCCCAAAAATATTCTGTTATGATTAAAATTTTATTTTTAATCAGGTCCGTGTTGAAAAATAAATTAAAACGCCTAAAACGTTATTTTTCAAGTTTAAGCGCGTACCGCGTGTTTCTGCGCAACACAGTGCTTCTACTGCAAAACGCAAACAACGCAACCACTCTCGGCAACTGAAATTTATTTCAGTAATATTTTGGCGAGTTTATTTTTATATAATAATAAAAATAATTTAGAACGCCATAAACCGGGATTTAAACGCTAGATAAAATACCCGGTACCCAGTTAAACACCTGTTTTTATCTAATTTACCATCAAATATTACATTTAACCCCCCCCCCCCCTTCTCAATTTACGGTCACATTATAAGCGCCCCCCACCAAAATATTTGCTAGATACTACAAATCCCATTTGATCTTGTTTTAGCCAAGTGTCTTTGCATGCTAGTTCATATCTTCTTCCTAATCTTTACATATTCTTCACAATCCTACAAGATCACTCAAGCAATCTTTCTCCTTCTCTCCTCTCACTCCCAACCGTCCACACCCCTCACCCTCACCATTTTTATTTTTTCAAACTTTGTTCTTCATATTCAACACCATTTCAAGCATGTTTCAAGTGGTGTGAAGATACAAAGGTGTTTCCAAGGTGTATTCAAGTGATTGCAAGCTTCCTATCATCAAAATCTCATCCCACAACCTACTTGAATCTTGAAGGTATAACATTTATTTTTAAAGCATACTTTTGATTCTTGGTTGTTCTTGATGATTTGAAGTTTATCTTGAATCTTGGAATTTTCACAAACTTGAAATCTAAAATGAAATGGGTCTTGATACAAATAAAAATGGTGGTGGTATGTATGTATATATAACCGAACATATATACATGTGTGTATGAGTTTTGAAGTTTGATTTCTTGATAAGTACTTGTTTAAGTTGTTACATGTTCTTGAATGATAGTTAAAATGCAAGTGTTTAATGATTTGTGTATGTTATGTTAAATGACCAAGTACATCAGCAAATAAACCTGAATATATCACATATTTGATGCATTTAGATTAACATAATATGATGATGTTATGATAGTATGCTTTAGGCACTTGTACATAAGGTTACATGTTGATTTAAAGCTCAAGAAGTGATAAAAAAATGGTTGTATGACAAAAATACTTTTGAACAGGTTATAAACACTAAAAATAACATTATTTGGTATATTATAATGGCATGAAACTTTGACATAGGTTTGATAGCTTTGCATGTTGTACATATAGCTTAAAAAGTGGTAAAATATGTGAAATTTGCATGATTTATGTGCTTTACTTAAGACCTGCACTATCATGAGTATAACCATTATTTTATTCAGTAAATAACATGGGTTATGTTAAATTTTCAAGTCGTTTCGATTTGCGATGGTTCGGGTAACGTTTGATGCAAAACTATGCGGTAAAACGATTAAAAATCGCCTTTTCGGAGGATTTTTATTAAACTGTTTTAGATCAGTAACCAGACTGATATTTTTGATATAAAAACAAGTATTTTAATTTATATTAAATTTACTTGGTGTTTGGTTGGTCATACGTGACTTCCGACGCCCAAAAATGTTACCGAATTGCTAAAATAAGTGTTTTTCGACATAACTAGAATGAGTTGTTCATGGGAAAATTTTATGAGTTACAATGTGCTATGTGATTTACAATATGTGTATGATGATGTGTTAGTATTGACAAGATTATGTGTATTACGCTTGAGCATATATACACAAATACAGCAATATAATAAAAAATAATGACTTTTGAGAAAAATCTCAAAGTTATGTGAAAATTCTAAGTATCGGAGAAACTTAGTTATTTTGTGGGTTTTTGATGATTAAATCATTTTTATTTAATTTAGGACGAATAAACAATTTGAGAGATTGTGTTAACATATAAAAACGCACCCAAAGGTGAGTAAATAGATCCCCTATTTTACTGTTTTCGATTGTTTTGGGGTGATTCATATGTAGCAAAACAATTTCGATATTTCAACGATGGTTTCAAAAAATGATTAAGATGGTTTATACTAAACTAATAACGATTTTGATAATGTAAACGAACTTGTTGGTTGTAGTTACATAACGAATGACATTCATTAATTTTGGCCGAACCGACTAGTATTAGGTTATAGTACCATAGGATCCGACAAATCCCGTTATCTGACTGCACCCATGGTTATGTGTGGGTTATGTGGGTAACGACTGAATCTGATGATTGTTAACTTAACCTTTGGTGGTTTGTTAATACGAGTTGAACGATGAACGAGTCACGAAGGTTTGAATGTTATTAGCGAGACGACCGAAAGTAGTTTTCAGAATTAAAACGAGAACGATTGGAATGGGAACGATATTAAACGATTGTACGATTTTGAACGATTTTGAACGATTGAACGATTTAAACAAATGAACGATGATCTATAACGAGAACGAGTTAAACGATGTCACACAACGATGTTTACGAAACTATATAAACCATACGAGTTTTATTACGAGAACGATTTATGATTTGGTTTACATAAACAAATGTTTTGGGTTAAGATTCATGGCATCGAGGTTTATAAATTATAACCAATCTGTTTTGACTTGGTTATTCATTTTACAATACAAACATTTTAAAAAACAAGGTTTCAAATATCGATTAACGAAGTTGTACGAGATATTTCAACGAGACATGAATCTGACACTCACACAAAACTATGTGCTCGCCAGCATTTCTTTGCTAACTTTGTTTTTACATATGTTTCAGGTGATGTTGCTTAATGTTGATTGCGATATGTTGGACCATTTAAGATTGTTGAAAGAATTGGAAAGGTTGCCTATCGACTAGAGCTACCCCCAGAGCTTGGAAGTATTTATCCGACATTTCACGTGTCCAATTTGCGAAAGTGTTTAGCTGATGCTGATCTTCACATTCCTCTCGACGAGATTCAAATCGATGAAACAATGCACTTTGTCGAGAAACCTGTGGAGATAGTGGACCATACATTCAAACAGTTGAAGAACAAACGGATTCGATTGGTCAAAGTTCGCTGGGAATCCAAACGTAGCCCCGAGTTTACTTGGGAACATGAGGACCAGATGAAGACAAAATATCCGCATTTTTTTTCACAAGTTTCCTCTAAATAAAAATTTGGGACGAAATTTCCTAAAGTAGGGGAGATTGTGACAACTGTGCTCTGTAATCATCGTATAATGTAAAACAATGTTGCTTATCAATAAAACAAAGTGCTTTGGTGTTATTATATGTGTTTTGGTGTTATTATATGTGTTATTGTGTTTGATGATTTTACAATTTGATTCGATTCCGATTTCAAGCTTTAAATCACTTTCTGGAAGGTTATACGCAAACTGGTGCATAAACACAATCATTTTAACGCGACGTACACTTCGGAACTGTGACGTGAGCCAAACATACCCTAAATATCCTTTACATAACTTAGAAATAAGTTTCGAAGGATTCGGTATGGAAAAAACATGTTTATTCGAACTTTAGAGCTATTTACGACAAAACTGCGAAACGAACGTTGGTGACCGCCCGGATAATATTTAAATCCCAAAAATATTCTGTTATGATTAAAATTTTATTTTTAATCAGGTCCGTGTTGAAAAATAAATTAAAACGCCTAAAAACGTTATTTTTCAAGTTTAAGCGCGTACCACGTGTTTCTGCGCAACACAGTGCTTCTACTGCAAAACGCAGACAACGCAACCAATCTCGGCAACTGAAATTTATTTCAGTAATATTTTGGCGAGTTTATTTTTATAGAATAATAAAAATAATTTAGAACGCCATAAACCTGGATTTAAACGCTAGATAAAATACCCGGTACCCAGTTAAACACCTGTTTTTATCTAATTTACCATCAAATATTACATTTAACCCCCCCTTCTCAATTTACGGTCACAATATAAGTGGCGCCCACCAAAATATTTACTAGATACTGCAAATCCCATTTGATCTTGTTTTAGCCAAGTGTCTTTGCATGCTAGTTCATATCTTCTTCCATATCTTTACATATTCTTCACAATCCTACAAGATCACTCAAGCAATCTTTCTCCTTCTCTCCTCTCAGTCCCAAACGTCCACACCCCTCACCCTCACCATTTTTTTTTCAAACTTTGTTCTTCATATTCAACACCATTTCAAGCATGTTTCAAGTGGTGTGAAGATACAAAGGTGTTTCCAAGTTGTATTCAAGTGATTGCAAGCTTCCTATCATCAAAATCTCTTCCCACAACCTACTTGAATCTTGAAGGTATAACATTTATTTTTAAAGCATACTTTTGATTCTTGGTTGTTCTTGATGATTTGAAGTTTCTCTTGAATCTTGGAATTTTCACAAACTTGAAATCTAAAATGAAATGGGTCTTGATACAAATAAAAATGGTGGTGGTATGTATGTATATATAACCGAACATATATACATGTGTGTATGAGTTTTGAAGTTTGATTTCTTGATAAATAATTGTTTAAGTTGTTACATGTTCTTGAATGATAGTTAAAATGCAAGTGTTTAATGATTTGTGTATGTTATGTTAAATGACCAAGTACATCAGCAAATAAACCTGAATATATCACATATTTGATGCATTTAGATTAACATAAAATGATGATGTTATGATAGTATGCTTTAGGCACTTGTACATAAAGATACATGTTGATTTAAAGCTCAAGTAGTGATAAAAAAAATGGTTGTATGACAAAAATATTTTTGAACAGGTTATAAACACTAAAAATAACATTATTTGGTATATTATAATGGCATGAAACTTTGACATAGGTTTGATAGCTTTGCATGTTGTACATATAGCTTAAAAAGTGGTAAAATATGTGAAATTTGCATGATTTATGTGCTTTACTTAAGACCTGCACTATCATGATTATAACCATTATTTTATTCAGTAAATAACATGGGTTATGTTAAAATTTCAAGTCGTTTCGATTTGGGATGGTTCGGGTAACGTTTGATGCAAAACTATGCGGTAAAATGGTTAAAAATCGCCTTTTCGGAGGATTTTTATTAAACTGTTTTAGATCAGTAACCAAACTGATATTTTTGATATAAAAACAAGTATTTTAACTTATATTAAGTTTACTTGGTGTTTGGTTGGTCATACGTGACTTCCGACGCCCAAAAATGTTACCGAATCGCTAAAATAAGTGTTTTTCGACATAACTAGAATGAGTTGTTCATGGGAAAATTTTATGAGTTACAATGTGCTATGTGATTTACAATATGTGTATGATGATGTGTTAGTGTTGACAAGATTATGTGTATTACGCTTGAGCATATATACACAAATACACCAATATAATAAAAAATAATAACTTTTGAGAAAAATCTCAAAGTTATGTGAAAATTCGAAGTATCAGAGAAACTTAGTTATTTTGTGGGTTTTTGATGATTAAATCATTCTTATTTAATTTAGTATGAATAAACAATTTGATGGATTGTGTTAACATATAAAAACGCACCCAAAGGTGAGTACATAGATCCCCTCTTTTACTGTTTTGGATTGTTTTGGGGTATTCATATGTAGCAAAACGATTTCGATATTTCAACGATGGTTTCAAAAAACGATTAAGATGGTTTATACTAAACTAATAACGATTTCGATAATGTGAACGAACTTGTTGGTTGTAGTTACATAACGAATGACATTCATTAATTTTGGCCGAACCGACCAGTATTAGGTTATGGTACCATGGGATCCGACAAATCCCGTTATCCGACTGCACCCATGGTAATGTGTGGGTTATGTGGGTAACGACTAAACATGATGATTGTTAACTTACCCTTTGGTGGTTTGTTAATATGAGTTGAACGAGTTGAACGATGAACGATGAACGAAGTTTTGAATGTTATTAGCGAGACGACCAAAAGTAGTTTTAACAATTAAAACGAGAACGATTGGAACGAAGAACGATATTAAACGATTGTACGATTTTGAATGATTGAATGATTATGAATGATTTAAACAAATGAACGATGATCTATAACGAGAACGAGTTAAACGATGTCACACAACGATGTTTACGAAACTATATAAACCATACGAGTTTTATTACGAGAACGATTTATGATTTGGTTTACATAAACAAATGTTTTGGGTTAAGATTCATGGCATCGAGGTTTATAAATTATAACCAATCTGTTTTGACTTGGTTATTCATTTTACAATACAAACATTTTACAAAACAAGGTTTCAAATATCGATTAACGAAGTTATACGAGATATTTCAACGAGCCATGAATCTTACACTCACACAAAAACTATGTGCTCGCCAGCATTTCTTTGCTGACTTTGTTTTTACATATGTTTCAGGTGATGTTGCTTAATGTTGATTGCGAATAGGATGCATGCTCACTTAGGACCGGACGAGGCCTTAGTGATTTAATAACGATGATAGACTATGTTTGACTTGCTTGTTTAACTTTAAGACAATGTTTAATATTTAATAAAACAAAACTCTTTGTATCCATGGTTTGAAACAATAATTCTATTACAACACTCCCTGACGTTTCCGCCACGATTTGTTGTTTTACGTGGTCGGGGTGTGACACGCAGAACCAGTGGCGCAAGGAAAACGCAGCCTCTGCAGCGAAAAAGCTAACGCAATGAACGAACAAGTAGCTGAGTTACTTCAAGCTGGAATTCTACGCAAAGTAGAATATCAAACCTGGGTAGCTAACCCAGTAATGGTGCAGAAACACAATGGCGGGTGGCGCATGTGCGTTGACTTCAAAGATCTTAACAAAGCATGTCCCAAAGACTGTTACGCCCTTCCTGAGATAGACAAAAATGTAGATTCCCTGGCATCCTTCTGCTGGAAATGCTTCTTGGATTGCTATAAGGGATATCATCAATGTGACAATACGAGATTTCAAGGTCGTTCCTTTACGCGATACTTGTTTTACAATTCGGTTTTCATGGTTAGTTTTGAGTTGTAACTTGTACTTGATTAGTATTTGACTGAACAATTGTGAGGTGTGGTCGTTTATTGAATAAGTTAGGGGTTGTTTATGATCCACAACCCCACAATTAAGGTTCTTCGCCGGCAGTCCTTCATCAAAGAAAATCTCATGACGAAGTATGGTCTTCGTCATCAATAGTGCGGCGAACTTTGACCCTTTGTCGAGACGGTTCTTCGTCGAAGGGCATTCTTCGCTAAAACGGGCCTCCAGCCCAGGTACTTTAAGGCCCTAGCTCATGCACAACAAATGTGTACTTGTATACATTCATTTTCTCATAACATTAGTAACCCTAATCTCCTTTCAAACTCACACAAGCGACGACTGTTTTCGAGCGCGATAAACTTTCTCCTTCAAAGCCCTTCCTTCGTAGTGATCCGAGTATTTTGCAGTATATCTCGAGGTTAGTGTAATATAATACCTCTAAGTTAACTTGGTCTCTTGTTGTTGTTTGGTTTCGATCCGTGATCTGAGGGCTTGATGATCTTGTGTTGTTAAAGTTCTGTGAATGATAATCTGAATTCCTGAGTAATGCTTGGTAACTAGGACCTTAATGTCAAGTGCGACTTTATCTGATTAATATGAACCGAGGATCGTACAATGTAATGATTTGATGATTATTGTGTAGTATGATTATAATTGCTATAATGATATTAATTGATTGAATGATTAACGTGTACACGATTAGGCGATACAAAACAATGGTGGTTGATAATTGGTATGTTTGGTGATTGTGGAAATTAGAGTTCTAGAGCATGATTAGGAGATGTGATTGATCTATGAAACATGCAAATTACTTGCTAACTATTTCTATGAAACTGTATGATCATGAACGATAACCGACTGAACTAAAGGGGTTTGATCCGTTTTAGGGACTAGAACAATTGTGTGATGAAACAGTGAAACTGTTAGGGTTTAGGTCGACGAAGGACCATCTGAACCTTTGTCATGACGAATTATGGTCTTTCGTCGGAGATCTTCGTCACAAGTTTGTCGACGAATGATGGTCTTTCGTCGGGGATTTTCGTCACAGTAGTGGACGACGAAGTATGATCCTTTGTCGGAATGCCATTTTAGAACAACTTAACAGAATGATTAATATAGCATATAATGTGTTTGATGTGAGTGTTGGTTACCCGATTTCGTTTGTGCTTAATGATAACACTAGTTGGGAATGAGGAAGCTTGAATGTATTAATGTGAATCATCACTTCAACTGTTGAATGCTATTGTGTGTTATGCATGTGGAATGTGGACTAGCATGAAAATTGAGTATTTACTGCGTATCATACGGCATTCTCGTGATGTATGCAAACTGTGATAATGCGTGGTTTAGTTGTTTATGAAACTGATATGTATTGTTAACCACGGTAGGGTTGATTGATTAACTGGAACGGGTAATTTGATAAATACCGAGCAAACCCAAGGTGAGTTCACTGCTCTTTTTCCAAGCATGCGTCCCGGGGAGGGACATCTGGTAAACGTTCCGGGGAGGAATGTCGGGTTATTGGGTTTGACTGGAATGTTAAACTTGGGATGTTGGTTAATACACTCATATCTATCATTTAAGTCCCTTCTATTGATTTGTTGACGGGGAGGCAACGGGGTATTAGTTAATAGCGCTATTTAGGTTTGGCACCCTCACACCGTACCGGGGAGGATGGGCGTGAACTAATGACCCCAGTCTTGACCATTGCTTTGATAGAGGCATTGGGGAGTAAGGCAAATAATCTGGAGCCATCGGCGGTAATCGAGTTATTAACGACATTAAATCTCTGAAATGTTTTATACTCATATCTGGTAACTAAACGTCTTAACAAAACTTTGAACTCACCAGCGTTGTCGGATACACTTTTCTGCATGCTTGCAGGTCTATAGGGTTATATCATTGGAACATGCTGTCTGGGATGTTGGAGTGGTCATGGCTCGAGATACATGGAATCTCAAGACAAGTCTAATAGTTTTCGTATATATGTTTTATGAAATACTTAACAAAGGATTTATGCTTCAGCTGTACACGATGAATTACAATTAACATTTTGTAGCATTTTATGTTAATGAATAAATGTTCTATTTGAAATCTTGTTATGAGTTCATCATGATTGGTGGCTAGATTCTGGTACGTCACATGCCTTGCGGGGATTTCCGCATGTGGTATTTTGGGGGTGTGACAGTTTGGTATCAGAGCCACTGGTTATAGTGAACTTGGTTTTAAAACGTTTTTATAAAACCAGACTATAACCGAACAAGTTCTGAATACGACCATGACACTCAGCTCCAGACTGCAAGGTTGGTCTCTCGTTTACTCATTGCACCGCATAACTAGTAAACACTTACATATGATATTGCATGTGATTGCACGTCTAGCACAGCCATATGAATTCGTGTATTACTTGCATGTGTTAAGTGATTGCACAACATAATTAGTAAACATTCGTGACCCATGTTTTGTGATGTTAATTGTTTGCTACTCGAGTCTGAGGAACCATTTGACATGAGTTAGGAGGAACTGAGATGAGCATGCAAATCACAATATTATTGTGGGTGCACACATAATGATAATGTGGGGTGCATGCGAGTCCCAGTGAGGCTTAACAAGTGAAAAAGGGGGTCCTGTTCCGTTAATTCGATCAATGTGAAACATAACAAACCTATAGGGGTCATAGCAGTGATTGTCTCCTACTCGAACGTGATCTTTTCGCTCCTCTCTGAATCTCAACGAATCTCGATGCTATCGAGTATCCTCTGAACACTCATCCGAACGTCTAGCGAGCTGTGTAGAATGTTAGGTGCTTGTACGAACGTCTCTTAGTTGGGTGTCACAGTGTTAAACGATTGATCCATACCTTCCTCACCTATCTTAGTTTACTGGAACGTAACGCATCGACGCTTTAGATCCCGAGGTACGATCACTTCTGCAACACTCTTGAAACATACCGTGTATTACTCAATCAACTTGCAAGAACGGTGGACAAGAGGAAGAGCGTAGTGCCTTACCGACCTCAGTATTAGGACGACCCTGATTACCGGCAAATAATACCAGCAAATTGACTCCAATCGAATCCTTAACCCTAGTCAGCGACTTTTAGGAGTCAACTCTTACAAATCAATCGGGACATAAATGATGAAAATTGACTATGGTGTGGAATGTGTAACTGCCAGCACAATGAGTAACGCCTTAGGACATGACCCAGAATGTGACAAGATGGACCTTGTCGGTGAAAGATCGTAGGGCTCCATTTCAAGCAACGAAATTATAGTCAACAGTTACGGCAACATCAACGTACTCGTAATTGTGTCCAACAGTATGGAAATGAAGGTGCTTACGACATGGATTGGCCGTTGTCAAATCGAGACGACAACAACCAAGAGAACGACGACAGTACTGGAAATTCTCGTAGCGAAAACAACAACACCGGAAGTGATGCTCATGGAAGGGTATTTAGGATTGGCATGGGCGACGCCAGGATTATGGCAACATGGTGGACTGCACATTCATGGTAACTAATCGCTTCGTCTCTGTACTGTTTAACCCTGATGCTTCTTGGAACCAAACCTGTTGTGGAATCGGCTGATGGCAAGTTAATTAAAACCTCATATGTTCGTTGGGATGCAACCTTGACCTTGTGGGACAAGTGTTCGACATCGACCTTCCTTCTGCTATTCTTGATAGTTTCGATGCGGTAGTTAGTGTGGATTGGTTATCCAGATATCGCGCAGATATACCATGTGAGGAGAAAATTTTGCGTATCCCTCTCCTTAGTGGAGGATCCTTATCCGTTCTAAGCGCAAGAGTGGTGCAATGGTTAGCGTTATATCAGCCATGAAAGAACAGAAGTGTCTACGGAGGGATTACCCTGCTATGTTAGCAACCGTTATTGATGTTAAGGTTAAGGAAAAGAGGATCGAGGATCCACCAATTGTTCGTGATTTCTCTCGGTGTGCTACCAAGGGAACTTTCCGGTTTACTTCCACAACTGTTAGGAAGAATCTCGGTTTGATCTCACGCTAGAGGCAGCCCTGATTACTCGTACTCCTTACTGTTTTGCACCAGGAGGGTTGCAAGAACTGTCTAATCAACTACAGGAACTGTTGAACAGGATTTTTGTCGAACCTAGTTTTTTCGCTTTGGGAAGCCCCAGTTATATCCATGAAGATAAGCCTTTTCGTATGAGTACTGATTATCGAGAACCCAACAAGGTGACAGTTAAGAACCGTTCGCTTCGACCATGTATTGACAACTTGTTGACCAGTTGCAAGGGGGTCAAGCTCCTATTCGAGGGTTGGCTAATGAACGAGCTATCATCAGATGGATTTCCAAGGAGGGAATGTTTCAAAAACGACATATCAAACGTAGTACGGCCATTATGACTTTGTATTCCGTGACCCTATGGGCGGCATTGGTATCTTATCTTAGAGCTCCTGAGGGAGGAGCCACTCCGCGCGAAGTCTTGTTAAATGTAACTTCTGGATTCGAGAGGTACAGTGTCGGTCATGTAATCAACGAAGTCGGAATGCACGAGGATCTCGCTAAGATCCATCTTGCTAGAAGCTGATCGACACCAAAGATTCCTTCAGGGATACAACAATTCCTTGGTTTTGCTAGATACTATCGCAGATTCATCGCGGGAATTTTGAAGATTGCGCAGCCTTAACTTCTTTAGCACAGCGGGGTGCTGTGTATTGATGGGAGACAAAACAGGAGAACGCCTTTTCAGCTTTTGAAATCCAACACTACAATGCATTGAGTATCGTCTTTACCCGAGGGTACGGGTGACCTAGAGGTACACCATGATGGTTCGAACCAGAGTCCCGGTGACACGCCGATGCAACACGAGAAGGATATGGCTTACGTAGCGGATTTACAAGAAGATTCGCATGAGCCACAACCTGCAGTGGATGCCATGGCCTTCGGATTTAAGTTGGAGGCATTACTTAGACGGTACCAATGTACTACTTAGACCGATCATAAGGGCCTCCCGTGTACCCTGGTTTTGAAAGAGCTAAACATGTGATGGAATCACAGGATGGAATCTTTGGATGATTTCGACTGTGAAACCTAGACGTGTATGAGCCTCGCAGCACACCGTCGACTCTAACCTATCTGATCAGATTCGCCCTGTTCAAACTAAAGCACTGAAGGAAGAAAAAATTCAAGCTGGATCCATGCGGGGCATGGAGGAGCAACTTTTGGAAAGTTGGATGATATTCGCTACTTCATGGACCGCATATGATTTCCATTATACTGCAACTGTAGGGAACTTGAGTGGAGCAAAGCTCACCGACCTCGATGTTCTAGTCGTCTGGGTCTTGATAGGAGATACTAGGATTTATAAAATCCTGTACTGGCGACCGGGCATGAAGGCCCACATAGCCGAGTATGTGAACGATGTTTGACTTGTGCGAAAGTCAAGGTGGAATATCAGAAACCTTCTGCTTTGTGCCAGCAACCTGAGGCACCCATATGGAAATGGGAACATACTGCCATGGATTTTGTCCCTGTCCTTCTTGAAACCAGAAACAGAAACAATATCAATTGGGCGATCATTAACTGTCTCATGTAACCGGTGTACTTTCTGCAAACAAGGAAAAGTGGCAAAGTATTCGTTTCCTGTGAGTATTTTCCTGTAAAGGGCGGTCTCAAGGCACGGGGTGCCAACTCCTATTATCTCTGATTTTGATCTATACCTGATTCATGACAGGCAATACACAACAACCTTGACTCACGTCTAGACATGAACAATGCTTATCGCCGTTGGAAAATGGTCAGAGCAAACAAACCATCCCGACACTCGAAGACATGCTGCGAGCATGTGTGTGAATGGCTTTAGTGAAAATTGGAAGGACACTTACCTCTGGTTGAGTCCTACTGTAGCAGTTATGATTCTAGTATTCAGACAGCTCTGTTTGAGGCATTGCATGGACGATAATGCCGATCCCCTTGTTGGACTAAGGTGGGTGATAACCTAATCACAGGTCCAGGACTTGTACTTGAAACCTTTGAGAAGATTGTTTAGATCTAGAATCGTATGGCGGCAACGCGTGACCGCCAGGAACTGATAAGCTCAGGAAACACTGGGACTTCACTGTAGGCGAACGTGTCATGATTGAAAGTCTCACCCTGGGAAGGTGCGGTACGCTATGGGAAGCGTGGCAAGCTTAACTTACGATACGTTGGGACATTTGGGATTCTGTAAAGAATAGGTCACATGGCTCACAAGCTTGAGTTACTGATGAATTGGGTAACGTTCTCGATGTCATTTATGTCTTGGATCTAACGAGGTGCTTGTACGATGAAATGCATGTGATACCCTTACTAGAACCAAAGGCTAATGACAAGTTGAAGTTGTCGAGGAATCTATCGAAAGCGTGGACTGGGAAGTCAAGGTTCGTTAACATAGTCGAATTCCAATCGTGGGAGATCGTTGGAACTCAAGAAGTGGACCGGAGTTCACATGGGAACGCGATGATCAAAGGAAGCTCTAGTATCCTCAGTAGTTCAGACAGTTGAACCGACTTTTGCTGTCATTGGTGAATTTCGAGACGAAATTCCCTTTCAAGTTGGGGATGATGTGGCACCCGAGGAAAATCCACAGTCATCTTAATTTAACACTCTGCCGTTTTGGGTTACTTATCAAATTTCGGGACGAAATTTCTTTCAAGTTGGGGATGATGTGACAATCCGATATTTCAAGGCCGTTCCTTTACGCGATACTTGTTTTACAATTCAGTTTTCATGGTTAGTTTTGAGTTGTAACTTGTACTTGATTAGTATCTGATTGAATAATTGTGAGGTGTGGTTGTTTATTGAATAATTTAGGGGTTGTTTATGATCCACAACCCCATAATTAAGGTTCTTCGCCGGCAGTCCTTCGTCAAACAAAATCTCATGACGAAGTATGGTCTTCGTCATCAATAGTGCGATGAACTTTGACCCTTTGTCAAGACAGTTCTTCGTCGAAGGGCATTCTTCGCCAAAACGGGCCTCCAGCCGAGGTTCTTCATCACAGTAGTGGACGACGAAGTATGATCCTTCGTCGGGATTCCATTTGAGAACAACTTAACAGAATGATTAATATAGCATATAATGTGTTTGATGTGAGTGTTGGTTACCCGATTTCGTTTGTGCTTAATGACAACGCTAGTTGGGAATGAGGAAGCTTGAATGTATTAATGTCAATCATCACTTCAACTGTTGAATGCTATTGTGTGTTATGTATGTGGAATGTGGACTAGCGTGAAAATTGAGTATTTACTACGTATCATACGGCGTTCTCGTGATGTATGCAAATTGTGATAATGCGTGGCTTAGTTGTTTATGAAACTGATATGTATTGTTAACCACAGTAGGGTTGGTTGATTAACTGCAACGAGTAATTTGATAAATACCGAGCAAACCCAAGGTGAGTTCACTGCTCTTTTTCCAAGCATGCTTCTCGGGGAGGAAAATCTGGTAAACGTTTCGGGGAGGAATGTCGGGTTATTGGGTTTGACTGGAATGTTAAACTCGGGATGTTGGTTAATACACTCATATCTATCATTTAAGTCCCTTCTACCGATTTGTTGCCGGGGAGGCAACGGGGAATTAGTTAATAGCGCTATTTTGGTTTGGCACCCTCACACCATACAGGGGAGGACGTGCGTGAACTAATGACCCCAGTCTTGACCATTGCTTTGATAGAGGCATTGGGGAATAGGGCAAATAATCTGGAGCCATCGGCGGTAATCGAGTTATAACGACATCAAATCTCTGAAATGTTGTATACCCATATCTGGTAACTGAACGTGTTAACAAAACTTTGAACTCACCAGCGTTGTCTGATACACCTTTCTGCATGCTTGCAGGTCTATAGAGTTATATCATTGGAACTTGCTGTCTGGGAGGCTGGAGTGGTCTTGGGCCGAGATACATGGAATCACAAGATAAGTCTAATAGTTTTCGTATATATGTTTTATGAAACACTTAACAAAGGATTTATGCTTCCGCTGTACACGATGAATTACAATTAACATTTTGTAACATTTTATGTTAATGAATAAATTTTCTATTTGAAATCTTGTTATGAGTTCATCATGATTGGTGGCTAGATTCTGGTACGTCACACGCCTCGCAGGGATTTCCGCATGTGGTATTTTGGGGGTGTGACAATCAAGTACAAATGAAGGAAGAGGACGAAGACAAAACGGCATTCCGCACAGACAAAGGTATTTTTTGCTATACGAAAATGCCTTTCGGCTTTCGTAACGCCGGCGCCACTTATCAACATCCGATGGACAAAGTCTTCGGAGACGATATTGGAGTAACAGTAGAAGTTTACATGGATGATCTCGTTATCAGGAGTCAGGACGAAGAATCCATGCTAGCAAACATTCAACGCACATTTGATTCCCTGCGCAAAGTCAACTTAAAGCTAAACCCGGTGAAATGCTCGTTCGGGATGGAAGAAGGAAAATTCCTAGGGTTTATTGTCACCAAAGACGGTTTCAAGGTTAACCCATAAAAAGTGGAAGCCATCCAACTCATGCCATCACCGGCGTCCGTTAAAGAGATGCAACGCCTAGCTGCGCGACTAGCAGTGCTCAACAAGTTCTTGGAAAATCATGCTGCCAAATCTTACCCGTTCATCAGCACCTTAAGCAACTGCGTCAAAAAGAGCCAGTTCTAATGGACACCAGAAGCGGAAAGAGCTTTCCAACAAATGAAAGAGTGTTTAATTCAAATGCCAACCTTAACGGCCCCGCGAAAAGATGAACCACTAATCCTATATATCTCCACCGCAGAAGTAGCAGTTGGCGAAGTACTAATGGTCGAATGTGACACCTGTGTCACTTCAACCATCAAACAAATTCCAAACCAATGAAATATTGTATTTCATACTTGGGATTTGTAAAAATATGTGTATCGTTTGCCCATATCAACTCTTGTTCGATTTTAAGCTTTACATCGCTTTCTGGAGGGTTATACGCGCTCTGATGCGTAAATATAACCAGTTTAACCCAACGAACACTCCAGAGTAGTGAAATAGGCTTAACATACCTTAAATAACCTTTACATAACTTAGAAATAAGTTTTAAAGGCTTTGGTATGGCCAAAAACAAGTTAATTCGCTTACAGGGATTAAACTTGACAAACTGCGAAAGTATGCCAATTTGAACGGTAACGAACATTTTGGAACATGACCATAAGTTAAACACACCTTATATATCCTTTATATAGCTTAGAAATAGGCTTTTAGGGGTTCGGTGTGCTAAAATAAACTTTTGTGTCATTCAGGGACTAAAAGTGTCAAAAAGTGCACAAGTTTGCATTTTCGCGCATAACTTACGTTCTGAATACATCCGGACATCCAAAAATTTATTTAAGCACTATAATATTTTATTTTAGTGTTTTGAATGAGAAAAATCCATTCGTCGCGTCATTTGGATCGTTTTTCGCGCTTATGCGCATCCCTTCGTAATTAACCGAACATCGCAACCGTACGGCTAAACGAACCGACATCCGAGATATTTTTGAGCATGTTTTAAGTTCCCAATACTTTAACTTCATTTTAGAGCTTTGAAATGGGGTTAACGGGCCTTAAACGTGTCGAAAATGGGCTGAATTCATGACAGGGACCAAAATTGTAAATCTGCCAAACTTAGGCCTAGCGCACCTCTACACTTTTAATGTAACGGTGCGCTAGCCTGGGTCAGATGCAGCAAATCATTTTTAAACAGCAGTTAACAGCCTTTAACCCCTCCCAAAGGTCAAGTGCCACTTGTTAAACTCCTATGGTGGCCATTTTTAGTTACCATAACATCTTGACAAGTGTACGGGCTAGATCATTCCCTCTTTTCCAAGAAACGATCCTAACGGTGGACCGAAAACTATAAATACCCAACCCATTTCACTTCATTCCTCACAAGAATCTGATCATTTGTGCTCTAAGTTGAAACCTTTGTTTCATACCTGAGCTATTTTGATCTAGATTAGCATTCGGGGACCCTTCGTAAGTGTTCCTTCGTTCTTTTATTGCTTTTCGAGTCCGAAAGTCAAACTTTGTTTGATTTTCTGCATTGACCAGTTTATGGTCGATGCGAAGTTCGTTTGAACTTCATAACGTGAGCGTGATCACGATGGTTATAGTCCCTAGTGACTATACCTACTGATTACCACGTTATCTAGGCTCAGTGACGAGCCGTAGTTTCGGTCAGAATACGTATTCTTGCGTATTTTGTAACCAAACTACTCTTAGGTATCACAACCGTTTGTTGTGATACCAAACCTGTTTTCTAAACTTAGTTAAGCATGTTTTAACATGCTTAGCTCGTCACTTTTTGTTTAGTGCTTATATAGGGTCGTAAGGTAAGCGATCTAAACAATCGCTTATACTTTCGAACCCGACCCGTTTGGTCGATCATTAGGATCCGACCAAGCACTTTAGGTGACCATAGTATAGGGAATAACCTTCCGATGTTATACCCTATGGTCACGACGTTTAGTTAGTTGTATGATAAGTAGTTTATATGCCTTAGGTAAATTACCAAAATACCCCTTTGATGCCAAAATTCATTTTAAACATATGTAACATAACTTTTGACATCTAAACTGATTTGACAACCATTTTAGACATGTTAAGGCATATATTACTTGTCATAGGACTAGTTAGGCGGTCCGAACGCGTTTCACGCGAACGACGCGTTAAAGTAGCATAAGCTACCTAAACGGGTCGTAATGGGTCACAAGCACTTAGGTTAGGTTTCATTTAGTATGTAGGCTTTAATAAACCATACTACATGAGTTCCCATACTCATTTGGTTTACGAGCCCTCATTCTATCCGATCTTCCGATTTAGGTCCGGTTTATTAATGTAGTTACCTATATTAGGTGTCGTTTGATATTCTGTGATCTCTAGCATTGCTTGGTGGCTATCTTAGGACTTCTGAGCAATCTCATGTGAGTACATAGTTCCCCTATTTTACTGTTTTCCAAACTGTTTTGGGGTGAAGCATGTGTACCTATCTGTTACTTTCATGTTTTTCCAAAAGTATAATTGATTATACATGTTATTACTTATCTATTGACAAATTGAATGATTATCTATGATTTAAGCATTGATTTCTCAAAGAACATAAAATAAAATGTTGAATTGTACTTATTTTATGTTCACCAGACCGATTGTTAGTATGATATAGCGCTATAGGATTTGACACCCCATTCCTGTTGTCATGGAATGTCTGAAACCAATTTGTTGCTCCATCCAAATAGGGATTGCCTTTGTGGTATTTCTATAGTCTCAAAGGTGTATTTTGATGCACCAGGTCTGAATGAATTCTCAAATCACACTGTTAAAGTATAGTTTGATATACTCCCATGTGTGATATTGTACAAAACCAACATATATGTTATTTATCACATCTAAAGCATATTTTGATATGTTATTTATGAAACCAAAACATAGTTTAATATGTTATTTACAAATCCAAAGTATACTTTTAATATGCTACTATAAGGTTATTTGTTTAATCTTACATTTATTTATACAAATCACATTGGTTACACATTACATTGGACACATAAACATTTTGACATATTATTCAATACATTTGGCAATTGGTTTAAACATAGACATCTTACATTGCTGGTTTGGTTTGAGTAAGTGATTAAGTAACGAGGCGTGTGTAATATGATACAAGCATGGTGGATACGCCGCTGGTACTTCCTATATATAAGTGTTTGTATGGTATTACATATTGTAGCGTTATTTGAATCATTTCAATTTGAGACATATAACATTTTATACAAATAACATACTTTTCACAAGACATTGTTTTACAAAACAACTTCTCTTATACAAACACATTCTATTTTCGTTATTCACTTAACCATACACTATTATTTTACTTATACGTATCATCTGATCTTATTGCTTTTCAAATGATTTACAAAACAAAGCAAACTACAAGGTTCATGACTAAACATTTTCTTAAACATAAGTCATGAATCTTATTTTCACAAAACCTATGTATCTCACAGGCATTTTTATGCTGACGTACCTATTTTTACACATGTTTCAGGTACTGCTTTGCAATTATTGTTGATACATGCTACATATAGGACGGACTCGTGCCTTAGCAACTTTAAAACTTGGAAGATCATAGTTGTACTTATTTGATTGTATTAAAACAATGAGTTCATTTATTCAATAAAACAGAATTTATTTATGTCATGGTTATGAAACAATAATTCTGTTACAACACTCCCCGACGTTTCCGCCACGTTTCGTTGTCTCACGTGGTCGGGGTGTGACAGAAAAGTTGGTATCAGAGCCAATGGTTATAGCGAATTAGGTTATTAGTAATTCTTTGACCTAGTATATAACCTTCTTAGGACCCTAACGCGAGTTTACTTGCGTTTAGTCATAAAACAATACCGTCACCTATCCTTAGGCGACGACCACAACAAGAACATAAATTTCAAAACCACTTTGAAAACTAATCATCTGTTCTAGGATGATTGATTACTAGGTTTTGAACCCTCTATTGTAAGGTTTTGAACCCTCTGTTATAAGGTTTTGAACCCCTTTAGGTTTTCAAAAATCTCGTCAAGGTTTTGGGTTTTAAATAATGTGAACACGTGCAAACTGGAAGGGTGAATGCCTGTATTCTGGGTTTTCTGTCTAGGCAAGCACTTCGTATATATCTCATCAGACGCGAGACCAGTTGTGCTTACCTGGGAATTCTTGGGATGAGTGTTCACTTATAGGCGAGCATGTCTTCGCGATACATTATTTTTGACCTATTTACTTTGATAATCACCGAGGTCGTTTGTTGCTTTGTAGTAACAAACAAATGACCACTATCCTTGCTTACATCAGAATTGTTTCATCTCATTCTTTTCGTCTAAAATTCTCTCACTCGTTTCCTTTCATGTTTCCTCTTTTAGAATGCCTCCTCGACGTGACAATCAGATGGCGAATGCCGAACTGGCGGAAATCATCGCACAACAAATGGCTGCTGCCTTCCCAAATCTTTATGCTCAAATGATGCAAGCCATCAACAACAACAATGCTCCATGCAATTTCAAGAGTTTCAACTCGGCTAAACCGCTCAAGTTTAGTGGTTCTGAGGGAGCAACTAGGCTTCTTCAGTGGTTCGAGAGCATTGAGAATACCTTCCGTCACGTTCAGTGTCCTGAAAATCGCAAGGTCGAGTTTTCTTCAAGTTTGTTTCAGAAGAGGGCTCTCACATGGTGGAACGGGGTGATGACAGACCGCGGTGCTGAGGTTGCATTAGCACAGACTTGGGCTGAGCTTAGGGCTCTTATGATGAAGGAGTTTTGCCCTCGTCATGAACTGCGAGCTTTGGAGAGGGAGTTTGATGATTTGAAGCAAGACAGTGGTGAACATCGAGCCTATACTGACCGTTTTGAAGAATTGAGCCTGTTGTGTCCTGCTATGGTTACTCCTGTGGATAAGGCGATCGAGAAATATACTGATGGTCTTCCTGACCTAGTTCAGGATATTGTTACTGGCAGCAACCCTACTACTGTCAGACAAGCCATTGAATTGTCTGCTACTCTAACTGAATCCCACATCAGAAAGAAAAAGCTTTTTCGAAAAGGCAACCCAAGACCATCTGACATGACTGCTCAAGTGGAACCAAAGGAAGAACATGCTGAGGTATCCAAGAAGAAGAAGCGCAAAGCCTCTCAGAACTGCGCTGTAACTGCTCAAGACAAACAGGTTGCACCAAACCAACCAGCACAACCTCGCAAAAGGCAAAACTATGTTGGTACTGCACCTTTGTGCAACAAGTGCAACCGTCATCATCTAGAGCAAGAGCAGTGTCACAAATGTACCCACTGTGGGCGGTTGGGACATTTGATCAATGTTTGTCGTTATGCAAATCAAGCTGCTGCAAACCCTGCTGCTGTTCAAGCACGGTTCCCTCCAGGGTCATGTTATAACTGTGGTGACCTTACCCACTACAGGAACAATTGCCCAAGACTTGTTAACGTACCTCCAACGCGTGGACGAGTGTTCAACATCAATGAGGCAAACGTGAACAATGATGCAGCAATGAACAATTAGTGTTTTATTTCCTTGGTTGTTATCTTTTGACACTTCAAGACAATTTGGTTGTTACATAAATAAAGATTTTTTGTTCTTATTTCTGCAAAATTTATGCGTTTATATGAATGATTGATGCAACCTTATGATGTCGACCCAAATACAAACTACTCGTGTGGTTCTATCATTTTATGATCACTTGTGATCTCCCCAAGAACCTTAAACACTCGTTTCTTTTAAGAAACAAAGCCAAACTCTTATTGAAAATCCTTCTATCTTTATAGATGGATCCTTGAAAATCATTAAAGTGCCAAATGAAATCCATGGATTGGATTCCTGGTGTGCTTTAAATATCCATACCATAAGATAACAAACTAAAGAATCAAGTTAACTAATTTTGTGCTTATGTGTTTTCATACACGTTTTGTGGTTGTATGTGATCCATCCAAATCCTCGTAAAATCTTTCATATCTCATATGAGGGATTCATAGTAGGATATCCAAAGTTACTATCTTAAATCCTTAATGGACTTCTACGTTGTAGTCAAGTCCCTTGGGTTTTAAAGTACTATTCTATAATTGGACCCTTTGGTGGTCTAGTTAAACAGATTGATTTGAAAATCTAGTTAGAAATATCATTTGATGATATAAATGAAAAGATCCCTTAAGTGGTCTATTTAAGGAGATCGTACGACGGTCTAGTTAAGAAGATCATGTGTTGATCTAGTTAAAAAGATCGTCGTTGATTTAGTTAAAAAGATCCTTTGGTGATCTAGTCGAGTCGTTTCATGTTTATTCAATTGATTTTTCCTCTACGCATTATGAAATGAACTGTGCGGACTGTGCAAGGAATTACGTAATTATGGAGGCCTAAATAATTATGGAATTCAGTGCACAGAAACCACATGAAGTTTTGTCATGTGTTAAGACCTATAGTGACAAGAATAATGATACGGGAGAAGTCTTGGACCTTGACCGATGTCATTTTATCTTACACTTCCCAATTCTGATCTCAATCACACACCAAGTTTCCTATGATAAGTCTTCATAAGAAACGTTCTTCTGTCCGTAGTTCAAAAATTCCATGTTTTACTGCTACAAGGAATTCACTTTGAGGGTTAACAAATTCGCTAAGAATCCTAACATGGCCCAGAGTTTTACTTAAGGGTTCAATGGATCTATTAGAAGGCGAAACCGTCACAGTTGTCTTCACAAGTTTCCTCTAGAATTAAATTTCGGGACGAAATTTCCTAAAGTAGGGGAGACTGTGACACCTGTGTCACTTCAACCATCAAACAAATGCCAAACCAATGAAATATTGTATTTCATACTTGGGATTTGTAAAAATATGTGTATCGTTTGCCCATATCAACTCTTGTTCGATTTTAAGCTTTACATCGCTTTCTGGAGGGTTATACGCGCTCTGATGCGTAAATATAACCAGTTTAACCCAACGAACACTCCGGAATAGTGAAATAGGCTTAACATACCTTAAATAACCTTTACATAACTTAGAAATAAGTTTTAAAGGCTTTGGTATGGCCAAAAACAAGTTAATTCGCTTACAGGGATTAAACTTGACAAACTGCGAAAGTATGCCAATTTGAACGGTAACGAACATTTTGGAACATGACCATAAGTTAAACACACCTTATATATCCTTTATATAGCTTAGAAATAGGATTTTAGGGGTTCGGTGTGCTAAAATAAACTTTTGTGTCATTCAGGGACTAAAAGTGTCAAAAAGTGCACAAGTTTGCATTTTCGCGCATAACTTACGTTCTGAATACATCCGGACATCCAAAAATTTATTTAAGCACTATAATATTTTATTTTAGTGTTTGGAATGAGAAAAATCCATTCGTCGCGTCATTTGGATCGTTTTTCGCGCTTATGCGCATCCCTTCGTAATTAACCGAACATCGCAACCGTACGGCTAAACGAACCGACATCCGAGATATTTTTGAGCATGTTTTAAGTTCCCAATACTTTAACTTCATTTTAGAGCTTTGAAATGGGGTTAACGGGCCTTAACCGTGTCGAAAATGGGCTGAATTCATGACAGGGACCAAAATTGTAAATCTGCCAAACTTAGGCCTAGCGCACCTCTACACTTTTAATGTAACGGTGCGCTAGCCTGGGTCAGATGCAGCAAATCATTTTTAAACAGCAGTTAACAGCCTTTAACTCCTCCCAAAGGTCAAGTGCCACTTGTTAAACTCCTATGGTGGCCATTTTTAGTTACCATAACATCTTGACAAGTGTACGGGCTAGATCATTCCCTCTTTTCCAAGAAACGATCCTAACGGTGGACCGAAAACTATAAATACCCAACCCATTTCACTTCATTCCTCACAAGAATCTGATCATTTGTGCTCTAAGTTGAAACCTTTGTTTCATACCTGAGCTATTTTGATCTAGATTAGCATTCGGGGACCCTTCGTAAGTGTTCCTTCGTTCTTTTATTGCTTTTCGAGTCCGAAAGTCAAACTTTGTTTGATTTTCTGCATTGACCAGTTTATGGTCAATGCGAAGTTCGTTTGAACTTCATAACGTGAGCGTGATCACGATGGTTATAGTCCCTAGTGACTATACCTACTGATTACCACGTTATCTAGGCTCAGTGACGAGCCGTAGTTTCGGTCAGAATACGTATTCTTGCGTATTTTGTAACCAAACTACTCTTAGGTATCACAACCGTTTGTTGTGATACCAAACCTGTTTTCTAAACTTAGTTAAGCATGTTTTAACATGCTTAGCTCGTCACTTTTTGTTTAGTGCTTATATAGGGTCGTAAGGTAAGCGATCTAAACAATCGCTTATACTTTCGAACCCGACCCGTTTGGTCGATCATTAGGATCCGACCAAGCACTTTAGGTGACCATAGTATAGGGAATAACCTTCCGATGTTATACCCTATGGTCACGACGTTTAGTTAGTTGTATGATAAGTAGTTTATATGCCTTAGGTAAATTACCAAAATACCCCTTTGATGCCAAAATTCATTTTAAACATATGTAACATAACTTTTGACATCTAAACTGATTTGACAACCATTTTAGACATGTTAAGGCATATATTACTTGTCATAGGACTAGTTAGGCGGTCCGAACGCGTTTCACGCGAACGACGCGTTAAAGTAGCATAAGCTACCTAAACGGGTCGTAATGGGTCACAAGCACTTAGGTTAGGTTTCATTTAGTATGTAGGCTTTAATAAACCATACTACATGAGTTCCCATACTCATTTGGTTTACGAGCCCTCATTCTATCCGATCTTCCGATTTAGGTCCGGTTTATTAATGTAGTTACCTATATTAGGTGTCGTTTGATATTCTGTGATCTCTAGCATTGCTTGGTGGCTATCTTAGGACTTCTGAGCAATCTCATGTGAGTACATAGTTCCCCTATTTTACTGTTTTCCAAACTGTTTTGGGGTGAAGCATGTGTACCTATCTGTTACTTTCATGTTTTTCCAAAAGTATAATTGATTATACATGTTATTACTTATCTATTGACAAATTGAATGATTATCTATGATTTAAGCATTGATTTCTCAAAGAACATAAAATAAAATGTTGAATTGTACTTATTTTATGTTCACCAGACCGATTGTTAGTATGATATAGCGCTATAGGATTTGACACCCCATTCCTGTTGTCATGGAATGTCTGAAACCAATTTGTTGCTCCATCCAAATAGGGATTGCCTTTGTGGTATTTCTATAGTCTCAAAGGTGTATTTTGATGCACCAGGTCTGAATGAATTCTCAAATCACACTGTTAAAGTATAGTTTGATATACTCCCATGTGTGATATTGTACAAAACCAACATATATGTTATTTATCACATCTAAAGCATATTTTGATATGTTATTTATGAAACCAAAACATAGTTTAATATGTTATTTACAAATCCAAAGTATACTTTTAATATGCTACTATAAGGTTATTTGTTTAATCTTACATTTATTTATACAAATCACATTGGTTACACATTACATTGGACACATAAACATTTTGACATATTATTCAATACATTTGGCAATTGGTTTAAACATAGACATCTTACATTGCTGGTTTGGTTTGAGTAAGTGATTAAGTAACGAGGCGTGTGTAATATGATACAAGCATGGTGGATACGCCGCTGGTACTTCCTATATATAAGTGTTTGTATGGTATTACATATTGTAGCGTTATTTGAATCATTTCAATTTGAGACATATAACATTTTATACAAATAACATACTTTTCACAAGACATTGTTTTACAAAACAACTTCTCTTATACAAACACATTCTATTTTCGTTATTCACTTAACCATACACTATTATTTTACTTATACGTATCATCTGATCTTATTGCTTTTCAAATGATTTACAAAACAAAGCAAACTACAAGGTTCATGACTAAACATTTTCTTAAACATAAGTCATGAATCTTATTTTCACAAAACCTATGTATCTCACAGGCATTTTTATGCTGACGTACCTATTTTTACACATGTTTCAGGTACTGCTTTGCAATTATTGTTGATACATGCTACATATAGGACGGACTCGTGCCTTAGCAACTTTAAAACTTGGAAGATCATAGTTGTACTTATTTGATTGTATTAAAACAATGAGTTCATTTATTCAATAAAACAGAATTTATTTATGTCATGGTTATGAAACAATAATTCTGTTACAACACTCCCCGACGTTTCCGCCACGTTTCGTTGTCTCACGTGGTCGGGGTGTGACATCGAAAGGGACAGGATTCAAACCCCAATCTATTATATCAGTAAAATACTAATTGGTCTAGAAACGCGCTACTCTATCATGGAGAAACTTGTTCTTGCGCTCGTCCACGCATCGCGAAGGCTACGACGATACTTTTCTTATCATGTTATCACCGTCCTTACCAACAACCATCTAGGACAAGTCTTGTCCAAACAAGACGTCGCTGGAAGATTAGCTAAATGGGCTATCAAATTAGGGGGATACAAGATCTTTTACAAACCACGCCCTGCTATCAAGGGACAAGTCCAGTCTTTAACGACAGGGTTTGGACCTTACACTCTGACAGCGCTTCAAATGACGATGGCGCGGGAGCAAGTCTTCGCTTGGTTAGCCCTGATAACCACGAACTCACCTAAGCCATCCGTCTAGATTTCAAAAGTACTAACAACGAAGCAGAGTACGAAGCGTTCCTCGCCGGACTCCGCTTAGCGCTCAAAATGGGAGCAAAGAATCTTGAAGCACATGTTGATTCTAAATTAGTGGCAGAACAAGTTAATGGGTATTATGACGCTAAAGGCAAAGCCATGGATCTATACATGGAGTAAGCAAGAATCCTGATCAACCAGTTCCAGACCTTCAAGATAGTTCATATCAACAGAAGCGAAAACAAACATGCAGACGCGTTAAGCAAACTGGCTGCTACAAGCTTCAAACACCTCGTGAAAGAAGTCCGCATCGAGGTATTATCTAATCCATATGTTCCCTTAAGACAAGTAACCATGATAGAGGTCGGGAATCCATATTGGATGACCCCAATCATTACATACTTGCAACATGGAATCCTCCCAGAGGGGAAGGCGGAAGCCAGAAAAATTCAGCACAAAGCGTTAAACTACGAAATGGCAGACGGTATCTTAAGCCACAAATCATTCATGGGTCCTCTTCTACGCTGCGTAGATAAGACCGACGCACAATATTTAGTCTGCGAAATCCATGAGGGCTATGTGGAATCCACGCAGGCCCGCGCATGGTGATTGAAAAAATCGTGAATATAGGCTACTACTGGCCATGTATGTATGTAGATGCAGTAGAAATTTTATGCAAATGCATGGCATGATAGTGCCATGCCCCAAAGACGCTCCGCCCAAAGAACCCTCTAGTCCCAGTGACTTCAGCTTGGCCCTTCCAACAATGGGGCATTGGCCTAGTCGGTCCCTTTCCCGATGCGCCTGGCGCAGTTAAGTTCATAGTAGTAGCGGTAGACTACTTTACTAAATGGGTAGAAGCAAAGGCTCTCGCGTCGACTACTTTAATGGTGATCCGAAAATTCATTTGGGAACACATTATCTGCCAATTTTGATTACCATTGCGCATCATTTCTGATAATGGAAAAAACTTCGCACCAAAAGATCTACAAAAATGGTTCAAAGAAATGAACATAGAACACAACTTCGCCTCTGTGGCGCACCCACAATCGAATGGGCAAGTTGAGAGCGTAAACAAGCAGATAGTGGATGGCATAAAAGCAAGGCTTGGAACAGCGCGCACAGGGTGGGTAGATGAACTCCCAAGCATTTAATGGGCTCACCGAACTATGCCGAAAACCAGTACAGGCGAAACTCAATTCAGTCTCGTTTATGGCTCGGAAGCGGTAATTCCAGCAGAAGTCGGCCTTCCATCACCACGTATGATCGCCATGGAAAAACAAGATAATGAGCGAGAGCACATAATCAACCTGGACCTCCTTGAAGAAAGGCATGATAACGCAGCCATCAACGAATCCAGGTACTAATCAAAGTTACAGAAATATTATATGGCTCGGGTGCGCGTATGCACTTTTGTACCAGGGGATTTTGTTCTACAAGACAATGAGGCCTCCAACGCCGAGAAACCAGGAAAACTCGCGCCCAAATGAGAAGGACCATATGTCATTCATGAAGTACTGGGTAAAGGCGCATATACCCTAAAAAGGCTCGATGGAACATACGTACCACGCACCTGGAATGCGCAACAATTGCGCAGGTGCTATATGTAATCAACTTACCCATCCCACACAATAGCCAAACATCTGCGCAGGCAACATAATTATTTTAATTATTTACTTTGTATCAACTGGCCATCGCGCCTTATCCAACAATCCCTATTATGTTCCATTGTTTATTACAAAATTCATGTAATTCCTTTTGGTAAAGGCGAAAACACTATGATAATACTTTACAAGTCTCATGAACGGTCCATGGGTGCAAGCCCCGCATACAATCCAGACCTATGTTCACACATGAGCTTTATACCATCTTTATTCGCTTTACCTAAACAATGTAATTATACACATGCAAGACATTGTAATTCAAACATATCTTATATTAAAGACAGTTACTTCCGCACCATATGCTTTAACAAAAATCTACATGCATAGCAGTTCATCAAAAAGTTACTTGTGCAGTAAGCACAGGAACAAAAGTATACGAGCACAGTAGTGCATCAAACGATATTTACAAAAACATACAAAATAAACTAGACATCTGGAAACATGGCCAACACCTCTACTGTCACACCCCCAAAATCCACCCGCGGAGTACTACCGCTTGGAGGCGTGACTGACCAGGATCCAACCACCAATCATATTGAACAAGCATATAAGTAGTTATAAAAATCCAACCAATACAATTGGTGTTCAAACAAAACATAGTTAAGTTGCAAGCGGAAGCATAAGTCTTAAAGTCAAAACATAAGTTTAACAGTTTCAAAGTTTAACATGGCACACAGCCGTCCATGTCCCACAACGATCCTCCTCCATGCAAGCTCCAGCTAAGAAACCTAAGGACCTGCAAAGCATGTAGTAACGAGTCAACAACAAGTTGAGTGAGTTCACGGTTGGGTGTTCGTTTTAAGTTGTTTCGAAAACGGTTTCCTTTAGCTGGCATCCTGCCGTGGGGGTTACCCCATAGTTAAAAACGTGACTTGTTTATTCCCGGTTACTCTGGCTATCCAGCCGTGGGGGCTACCCCGTGTTAGTTATCTGGCATTTCGGCCGTGGGGGCTACCCCATGTATACACTAGACTCGTTACCATATCGACTGCTGACTGTAGTCATGTTTATGTGCCCTGAAACTGTCAATGTCTATCATCATTGACGTGCCCCAGATCCATTAGTTCACGCCTGTCCTCTGCGGCACGGTGTGAGGTTTGTCAGACCTAAATAGCGCTATCTAACTAATGACCCGCTCGCCATTGGCCCGGCGATTAAGTCGATATAAAAATGAGGGACTTCGTGATAGAGTTCTGGTCTAGTACGAGTTATCTGTCCGTGAGGACGAGGAATTACATTCCTGAACCTTAGCTGTCCTACCCAAGGAGGACGAGGAACCCAGTTCCTTAACCCCAATTCCCGACCCCTGGGAATCCCATGCTTTGTAGAGGGTGTGAAGTCACCTTGGCTTGCTCGGTAGAAACACAGAAAGTCAAACAAGCAATGTCGTGGCTACTCACGTCCTATCATAGTTGTATCATACAATTAGGTTCGTATTCAAGTAGTACACGTATGTTCTACACGTATGCTAGCACGTTGCATGCTGTTCATCCATAGCAGCCCAAATAATCATTCAAAATTAACAGTGCGTATGAGGTCCGTGTAGTAGGCCCAAAGGTCTGGCCCAATCAATTAAGTCCGAACTGAGGTGCAAGCCCAAACAGCGTATATCTGCGTATTGTCTCGAGTCGCAACTAGGCGTTTGCGACTCGCAACCTGAGTCGCAATCGTGGTTTCGGTTCGTGCTGTTTTGGTTACGAGTCGCAACCGGACTCGCAACAATGGTTTCGAGTCACAAAGTTGGTGTGCTGATCATGTGTGGTTTCGAGTCGCAACCAGGTGTTTGCGACTCGCAACCGGTGTCGCAATCGGGGATCTCGACTCGTTGTGCTTGGTTTCGAGTCGCAACTGATGGTTTCGGTTGGACAGGAGCTGATTCGGTACAGTGTACTACCCACTAACATTCTGATTTCATGTAACAGTTTGTACTATCCAACCAAATTCCTTAAACATGTTCCTTGTCTAGCAAATTACTAAAAATGGATCAAACATATCAGATTTCAAATATTCAACATGTTCATATGATATTCAACAAGTTCTTCATGTGTTCATCATGTTCATCTTGTTCTTCAATATTCAAGTAGTTCATCTTTATTCCTATGAACCTAGGTCTAACAAGAATCATGAACAACTTATCAACAAATCACCCTAATAGCAAGTTTTCGGTTCTTAACACAAGAGTACACAATCCGATTTATATGAACATCAACAACTAGTGTTTTAGACTACATTTAAACACAAAACATCATGAGTTCATTATGCCACATATCCGAAATCAAAGCATGTTCCGATTATCAACATCATACACACGATTCACAAGCACATCATCATTGTACAAACGGTTCTAGTCCAATCATGTCATCCATAACATCAAGCATCATAAACACTAACAAACATCATAAACACTAACAACATCATAAACACTAACAACATCATAAACACTAACAACATCATAAACACTAACCGGTTGATGATTTTCAAAGGCGAGTATGAAACTTCCGAGTGTGTGTGTGTGTGAGAGCCGATCCGCTAGTCCTAGTGTCACCGGTTTGGATCCGAGATGAGGGGAAACAATGTTGTAGCTTAGGGTTTAATGGTTTCTAGAGGGAGTGGAGTGTGTGTGTGTTGTCCAAGAAAGTGGCAAGGATGGCTAACAATCGGGTTATATACTAGCTTCAAGTGCACCCTAATGGGCTTCGACATAGGCTAAGTGTGTATGTGTGTGCGGCCCAACCGGCCCGTAAGTTATACTAGTTTACTCGAGACCACATGGTCTCGAGTCGGGTTCGTGGCTTTCGGCTCATACACATACTCGAATACATACACACAAGCATACATGTAACATAACACAAAATCATATAAAGGTTCACTTATCATTAATCACATAAGTTTAACTATTCACACGTTTAGGCATACAACGAAAGGTTCTAAATTTCGAGTTGTCACATCATCCCCAAGTTGAAAGAAATTTCGTCCCGAAATTTGGTAGGCACTCACTGAGGAAGCTAGTTAAGTTGTATGGTTTTCCTGGTTTTCCTGGGGTGTCACATCCACCCCCCGTTGATCTGGAATTTCGTCCCGAAATTCCGTAGCTTCGGCCTCAGTAGTGGGTGTACTGTTTGCGAACAGTTGGGGATACTTTTGTTTCATCTGATCTTCGCGCTCCCAGGTGAACTCTGGGCCGCGACGTGAGTTCCAACGAACTCGAACGAGAGGTATTCTAGTGCTCTTGAGGACCTTGACATCCCGGTCCGTGATTTCGACTGGTTCCTCGACGAATCGTAACTGTTCGTCGATCGTGAGTTCCTTCAAAGGAACTACGTGGGTCTCATCTGACGGACACTTCTTCAGATTCGACACGTGAAAAACGTTGTGAACTGCACCGAGTTCTGCTGGTAAGTTTAGTCTGTAGGCCACCCTGCCTATTTTCTCAATGACCTCGAAAGGTCCAACGTATCGTGGGTTAAGTTTACCGCGTTTGCCAAAACGAACCACACCCTTCCAGGGTGAAACTTTGAGTAGTACCCGCTCCCCAACCTGGAGCTCAAGTGGTTTCCTGCCCATGTCGGCGTAAACTTTCTGACGTTCGCGAGCGGCCGTCATGCGTTTTCATATCTGAGCTATTTGCTCGGTTGTATCTACCACATATTCTAGGCCAGTGATCTGACTTTCTCCCACCTCTGCCCAGCAAAGAGGAGACCGGCATTTACGTCCGTACAATGCCTCAAACGGAGCGGCTCCAATGCTGGTGTGGTAGCTGTTATTGTACGAGAATTCCACAAGTGGCAGGTGCTTTTCCCAGCGGTTGCCAAAGTCGATTACACATGCGCGAAGCATGTCTTCTAAGGTTTGAATAGTGCGCTCGGACTGCCCGTCCGTCTGAGGATGGTACGCTGTGCTCATGTCTAATCGTGAGCCGAAGGATTTGTGCATTGCTTGCCACAGCTCTGAAGTAAATCGTGCATCTCGATCCGAGATAATGGAGGTGGGCACCCCGTGCCTCGAAACAATTTCCTTGATGTATATTTCTGCGAGAGTGGAGAACTTATCCGTCTCCTTTATAGCCAAGAAGTGTGCAGACTTTGTGAGTCGATCCACGATCACCCAAATAGTATCGTTCCCGCGCTGGGATCTAGGTAGGCCAGTGACAAAATCCATGGAAATTTGCTCCCATTTCCATTGAGGTATCTCTGGTTGTTGGAGTAGGCCTAATGGTTTCTGGTATTCAGACTTGACTCTCGCACAAGTCAAACACTTGCTGACGTAAGTTGCTATGTGGGCCTTCATGCTAGGCCACCAGTACGTAGTCTTGATGTCGTGGGACATTTTATCCGATCCAGGATGTACCGAGTAGCGAGACTTGTGTGCTTCATCCATCACAAGCTCTCGTAGGTTGCCATAGTGTGGTACCCAAATACGTCCCGTTACGTAGTAAGCACCGTCTTCCTTCTGTTCTAAGCGTTGCCTCGATCCGCGTAGGGCTTCAGCCCTGACGTTTTCTGGTTTCAGTGCTTCTATCTGAGCTGCTCGTATCTGGGAAGGAAGACTAGAATGGATCGTGAGTTGTAAAGCTCGCACGCGCTTAGGCGCAGCGTCCTTCCGACAGAGGGCGTCGGCCACAACATTGGCCTTGCCCGGGTGATACCTGATTGAGCACTCGTAGTCATTTAGTAGTTCGACCCATCGTCGTTGCCGCATATTCAGTTCCTTCTGCTTGAAGATATGCTCGAGGCTCCTGTGGTCGGTGTAGATCGCGCACTTGGTACCATACAGGTAATGCCGCCATAACTTAAGCGCAAAAACAACAGCTCCCACCTCTAAATCGTGCGTAGTGTAGTTCTTTTCGTGAACCTTGAGTTGGCGTGAGGCGTAGGCTATAACTTTATCTCGTTGCATCAACACAAAACCAAGACCCTGAATTGATGCGTCGCAGTATACCACAAAGTCGTCTGTGCCTTCCGGCAAGGAAAGGATAGGTGCGCTACAAAGTCTATCCTTTAGGTGCTGAAATGCCATCTCCTGTGCGTTTCCCCAGCGATAAACAACGCCCTTCTGTGTTAGTGAGGTGAGAGGCTGTGCAATCTTAGAAAAATCCTTTATGAATCTCCGGTAGTATCCCGCCAAACCTAAGAATTGGCGAATTTCCTTTGGTGTACGAGGTGCAGGCCAGTTCTTAATCGAGTCTATCTTGGATGGATCAACATGAATCCCATCCTTGTTCACCACGTGGCCTAGGAAATGGACTTCTCGAAGCCAGAAGTCGCATTTCGAGAACTTTGCATAAAGCTGTTCTGTTCGAAGGAGTTCCAGAATAAGTCGCAGATGCTGCTCGTGTTCCTCCCGACTCTTAGAATAGATCAGGATGTCGTCGATGAAGACTATAACGAACTTGTCCAGGTAAGGCTTGCACACTCGGTTCATCAAGTCCATGAAAACCGCAGGTGCATTTGTCATCCCAAAAGGCATGGCCAAAAACTCATAGTGCCCGTATCGAGTTCTGAAAGCTGTTTTGGAGACGTCCCCTTCCCGGACTCTCAGCTGGTGATAACCCGATCTCAAATCGATCTTCGAATAGTAGCTCGATCCCTGCAGCTGGTCGAACAAGTCGTCAATACGCGGTAGCAGATAACGATTCTTCACCGTCACCTTGTTGAGTTCTCGGTAGTCGATGCACATTCTGAAAGTACCGTCTTTCTTCTTTACAAATAATACTGGAGCTCCCCAGGGCGATGAGCTTGGGCGAATGAAGCCCTTATCTAAGAGTTCTTGTAGTTGCGTGGAGAGTTCCTTCAACTCTGATGGGGCCAAACGATAAGGTGCACGGGCTATGGGCGCAGCTCCAGGAGCTAGTTTGATCTGAAACTCGACTTGGCGATGAGGTGGAAGACCAGGTAATTCCTCAGGAAATACCTCTGGATAATCGCGTACAACCGGAAAATCTTCTATCTTCTTCTCTTTTTCTGAGGTGTCAGTAACGAGAGCCAAAATAGCAGTGTGGCCCTTTCGCAAGTACTTTTGGGCCTTAAGGAGAGAAATGACGTTCTCAACAGCACTCCTTTTGTCGCCATGAATCATGAGAGGTTCACCATCGGGACCTGGAATACGGACAACCTTCTCGTTGCAAAGAATCTCTGCTCGGTGCTGGGATAACCAGTCCATCCCAATGACGACGTCGAAACTACCCAAGACAATAGGAATGAGATTGATAGAGAAGGTCTGGTCAGCGAGAATAAGTTTACAACCCTTGACTACGTGTGTGGCTTCTAAACTCTTACCATTTGCTAGCTCTACGGTGTGCTTGTTGTTCAAAGGTGTTGGAATACGCTTAAGCATTCGACTAACTTCTAGTGACACGTAGCTAGTATCGGCACCCGAATCAAATAATACTGGAACATAAAAGTCGTCGAGAAGGAACTTACCCGCCACAACATTGGGGTCATTCCTTGCTTCACCTTGGCCAATCACAAACATTCGCCCCCTGGCGCCATTGTTGTTGTTCCCATTGTTACCATTCCCCTGATTGTTGTTATTGTTGTTGTTCTGGTTCCTGTTCAGTTGGGGACAGTCTCTCTTGAAGTGGCCCTCAGCTCCACACTGAAAGCACCCTTTGTTATCACCTTGTTGCTGTTGCTGGCGCTGGTTCTGTTGAGCTTGCTGACGATTCTGGTTGGCGGGGTATAAGCTCCTGCAATCCTTTGCAGCGTGACCAGGCTTGTTGCACCGATGACAGTTGCCCCTGGTGCATGGTCCGCTGTGGTGCAGGCTGCAGCGATTGCATTTGGGGTGACTTCCTTTGTATCCGCCACCAGACGATTGCTGATTAGGGCTCTTGTAGTCCTCAGTCTTTCTCTGCTGAGACTGGGACTGAACAGAAGCCGAACCCTTACTCGAAGTTCCATCCCACTTCCGTTTGTTGTCACTAGAGGTACCAGAAGTAGTTGCAGCACCTATGCGTTTTGGTAATTTGTTCTGCTCCACCGCCTGATCCGTGAGACGGTGAGCCAACTGAACGGTTTGCTGGTAGGTGGCGAGGTTCGCTGAAGTCACATGACTTTGGATTTCTGGCACTAAGCCCTGAAGAAATAGTTCGATGCGTTTGATGGGAGGATCCACCATAGTAGGGCACAGAATTGCCAGTTCGTTCGACCTTTTCACATAAGCTTCAATTTCCGACCCCGTCATCTTGAGGTTGAAGAACTCCACCTCGAGTTTGTGAATCTCATCACGACTGCAGTATTCCTCTTTGAACATTTCCTTAAAAGTTTCCCATGGGGTGGCGTTGGCAGCAACCAACCCTAGCATTTGAACTTGAACGTTCCACCATGTGAGGGCTAAACCCTCGAGAGCACCAGTAGCGTACTTCACCCTGCGCGCCTCAGGGCATTCCCACATTTTGAACACAGATTCAAGCTTCTCAAACCAATGTAGGAGACCTACCGCTCCTTCAGTGCCGCTAAAAGTAGTTGGTCGGCAGTCCATGAAAGTCTTAAAAGTGCACACGGGTGGCTGAACATGCTGACCTATCATAGGTGAAAGAAAAGACAGAGTTTAACACAAAGGTTGGTTCACGAGAGTAGGATCCTAAAGGTCCTAGAATGAGTTCGGACTGCAGGATATACCTCCTGCGTGTGCAGCTGCAAGTGCTGCGGCAACTCGTTCGTTGATCAGAGCCGTCAACTGGGCTTGTGTCAGGTTAACGCGTCCAGACATGATCTTCATACCAAGAAGAACGTGAGTGAGAGGGGTTTCGCGAAAGTACGACGATAAGATAGAGTAAGCACGCATGTGTTCAAGCAACAGTAGTTATACCAACCAAGCATACCATAAGCAATGTACTATGTAACTAACAAGTAGGTAATATATACACAGATCATATCACCTAGAATGTCGAGCCTTGCATGTGGAGTGAAGCATCGTTGTGGACCGTTGAGCACTGTACAGGTTATAGTCTGGTTTTAACAAAAACGTTTTTCCCTTTATTAAAACCAAGTTCACTATAACCAATGGCTCTGATACCAATCTGTCACACCCCCAAAATCCACCCACGGAGTACTACCGCTTGGAGGCGTGACTGACCAGGATCCAGCCACCAATCATATTGAACAAGCATATAAGTAGTTATAAAAATCCAACCAATACAATTGGTGTTCAAACAAAACATAGTTAAGTTGCAAGCGGAAGCATAAGTCTTAAAGTCTAAACATAAGTTTAACAGTTTCAAAGTTTAACATGGCACACAGCCGTCCATGTCCCACAACGATCCTCCTCCATGCAAGCTCCAGCTAAGAAACCTAAGGACCTGCAAAGCATGTAGTAACGAGTCAACAACAAGTTGAGTGAGTTCACGGTTGGGTGTTCGTTTTAAGTTGTTTCGAAAACGGTTTCCTTTAGCTGGCATCCTGCCGTGGGGGTTACCCCATAGTTAAAAACGTGACTTGTTTATTCCCAGTTACTCTGGCTATCCAGCCGTGGGGGCTACCCCGTGTTAGTTATCTGGCATTTCGGCCGTGGGGGCTACCCCATGTATACACTAGACTCGTTACCATATCGACTGCTGACTGTAGTCATGTTTATGTGCCCTGAAACTGTCAATGTCTATCATCATTGACGTGCCCCAGATCCATTAGTTCACGCCCGTCCTCTACGGCACGGTGTGAGGTTTGTCAGACCTAAATAGCGCTATCTAACTAATGACCCGCTCGCCATTGGCCCGACGATTAAGTCGATATAAAAATGAGGGACTTCGTGATAGAGTTCTGGTCTAGTACGAGTTATCTGTCCGTGAGGACGAGGAATTACATTCCTGAACCTTAGCTGTCCTACCCAAGGAGGACGAGGAACCCAGTTCCTTAACCCCAATTCCCGACCCCTGGGAATCCCATGCTTTGTAGAGGGTGTGAACTCACCTTGGCTTGCTCGGTAGAAACACAGAAAGTCAAACAAGCAATGTCGTGGCTACTCACGTCCTATCATAGTTGTATCATACAATTAGGTTCGTATTCAAGTAGTACACGTATGTTCTACACGTATGCTAGCACGTTGCATGCTGTTCATCCATAGCAGCCCAAATAATCATTCAAAATTAACAGTGCGTATGAGGTCCGTGTAGTAGGCCCAAAGGTCTGGCCCAATCAATTAAGTCCGAACTGAGGTGCAAGCCCAAACAGCGTATATCTGCGTATTGTCTCGAGTCGCAACTAGGCGTTTGCGACTCGCAACCTGAGTCGCAATCGTGGTTTCGGTTCATGCTGTTTTGGTTACGAGTCGCAACCGGACTCGCAACAATGGTTTCGAGTCACAAAGTTGGTGTGCTGATCATGTGTGGTTTCGAGTCGCAACCAGGTGTTTGCGACTCGCAACCGGTGTCGCAATCGGGGATCTCAACTCGTTGTGCTTGGTTTCGAGTCGCAACTGATGGTTTCGGTTGGACAGGAGCTGATTCGGTACAGTGTACTACCCACTAACATTCTGATTTCATGTAACAGTTTGTACTATCCAACCAAATTCCTTAAACATGTTCCTTGTCTAGCAAATTACTAAAAATGGATCAAACATATCAGATTTCAAATATTCAACATGTTCATATGATATTCAACAAGTTCTTCATGTGTTCATCATGTTCATCATGTTCTTCAATATTCAAGTAGTTCATCTTTATTCCTATGAACCTAGGTCTAACAAGAATCATGAACAACTTATCAACAAATCACCCTAATAGCAAGTTTTCGGTTCTTAACACAAGAGTACACAATCCGATTTATATGAACATCAACAACTAGTGTTTTAGACTACATTTAAACACAAAACATCATGAGTTCATTATGCCACATATCCGAAATCAAAGCATGTTCCGATTATCAACATCATACACACGATTCACAAGCACATCATCATTGTACAAACGGTTCTAGTCCAATCATGTCATCCATAACATCAAGCATCATAAACACTAACAAACTTCATAAACACTAACAACATCATAAACACTAACAACATCATAAACACTAACAACATCATAAACACTAACAACATCATAAACACTAACCGGTTGATGATTTTCAAAGGCGAGTATGAAACTTCCGAGTGTGTGTGTGTGTGAGAGCCGATCCGCTAGTCCTAGTGTCACCGGTTTGGATCCGAGATGAGGGGAAACAATGTTGTAGCTTAGGGTTTAATGGTTTCTAGAGGGAGTGGAGTGTGTGTGTGTTGTCCAAGAAAGTGGCAAGGATGGCTAACAATCGGGTTATATACTAGCTTCAAGTGCACCCTAATGGGCTTCGACATAGGCTAAGTGTGTATGTGTGTGCGGCCCAACCGGCCCGTAAGTTATACTAGTTTACTCGAGACCACATGGTCTCGAGTCGGGTTCGTGGCTTTCGGCTCATACACATACTCGAATACATACACACAAGCATACATGTAACATAACACAAAATCATATAAAGGTTCACTTATCATTAATCACATAAGTTTAACTATTCACACGTTTAGGCATACAACGAAAGGTTCTAAATTTCGAGTTGTCACATCTACAAGGGTATGTATTGCTACACCACACCACTCGAGAGGATGAGGGTCAACGATCCATTCGTTGTCACTCCCCCCACCATCCACAGCAGACGACATCATTAAGGCTCTGGCTGGAATTGCAGGAAGTCGACCATTCCGACGTCGCTTATACACCACCGTACACTGACTCCAGTCAGACAGAAACACCTACATAAATACATGTGCCGACAAACGCATAACACCGACATCAGCATCAACCCCAGTAGGAAAGGGGACATCATCTTTCCCTTTACAGGGACGAGGCACGGTGCAGAGAATTCCTTCACCTCCGGCAGCCTTTTCCGGTGTCAGACTTCCAAGACGAAGCATGGCATCAGCAGTGTCAAGAGTCTTCAAAATCTTGGAAATCCTCCGGAAACGGTATTTTCGACTCGTCTTCATGTTTACCAAATCTGCTAAAGGGAAAGTAATAGCATACATATATATAAAAAGCTAAAATGAGTTGACATCAGCATAATTAAGAGAAGAGTAAGAAATCACAATGATTAAACGTCAAATCGCCACTTTCTAAAACGGCGGCACCGCAGTAATCATCGATTTTGTTAAATAACCTCTGACAACGTTAAACGTCTGCACATTTTCCCACAAGCTACAGTTTCAATAAGAAGGCGATCGGTCAAACACCTATTCGTCTTCAACCCTATGGCACACAAGGGTCAAGTCACATCAATCAGCTCATAATACAAAACGTTCATCCTAGTATAATGAATAGTTCAACTTGAAAATTTATCTTCTACGAGAAGATTCCCCACATTTCGCACCAAAACTTTACAAAACACAAATCACCCATCCCTTACATAGCCCAGTACTCCACCTATTTGCATAAGAGCAACACTTGACTGGGGAGACTTGAATGGGTATGGTCTCAAAAACCTTGCGCGGGCACATTGGACCATACCACAACTTCACCACAATAAACCCTCTTGAAGAGAACCCTGCGTGGCTGCGCACCGGTTCTAAAGGAAAACTTGAAAGAAAACAGACTTCAACATCCGCGCACCAAGATGGAACTAATAACGCATCCTTGCGCAAGTTTACATAACAGAATAGTTGGGAATAAAACCTTAACAACACCTCCACGCAAATATCACCTAAACTTGAACAGGAAGTAACCTTTCTTTTACAACAGAATTAACATGAGATAGAGGCATAAAGGATTACAGCTGTAAACATTCTAGAAGGCCCCATCATGCACAGCCATTCATTTATAATTGAATGGCCATGTGGCATCATCCTGAATTCTCATCAAGGTCACGATGATGGCACTGAATTGGAGAAGGATCCACACTTGCTCACTTTCCACATGGCATCTCCCCAGCCATTGACCATGCCTACGATCTGTGTGCATATACACCATGTTAGTGATTAACGGTGAAGGAAATAACCGCTTACGGAAAATGCTTTCCGTTACTCCCTCCGTCAACAAACTTTCCCGACCAAATTTGGTTATAAATAAGGCAAGTCAGGTATAATCTCTCAAGTTACTCTCACTTCACTTTCACTATTACTTCTTCTTCTTCATTAAAACCTGTACTTATTCTCACGCCGGAGGGTGGTCACGGAGAGAACCACCATTCTCCCCGTGGCAAGTCTAACAGTTGTTCATTTTGTAGTTATCATTTGAAGAAGGAGCTTAGCCAAACCCCGAATCAAACAAGAGGACTCACCCTTTTATGCAGAAATAAAACCCTGGTCAAAGTGATTCCAGTCATTCGAACCAGTGTTTCTTCAGCCACGTTGTTCCAAAGAACGAGATCACCAGCCTTGAACCGTTCGTATTTTACCCGAGCATTGTAGTAAGATTCCATCTTTTGTTTGTATTTCGCTTCTTGGATGGCTGCTTCATCTCAGGCTTCTTCTAGGAGTTCCAAGTTCAACATCGTCTCTTGCTTGTTTGCTTCTAGATCAATGTTGAACGTCCTTTTTGTTGTAACTCCTATCTCTACCGGGAATACAACTTCGGATCCAAACACCAAGCTATATGGAGTTTTCTTGTGGCTTGTTTTTTCGGTGGTTCTGATTGCCCACAACACATTAGGGAGTTCTTCGAGCCAGTTGGTATCATGCTTTCCCAAACGTGTTTTAATGCCTTCTACAATGCTTCGATTTGTTCTTTCAACCTGACCGTTGGATTGTGGGTAGGCCACTGAGTTGAACACTTGTGTTATTCAAAAATCCTTGCACCAGGAGCTAAAAGGATTTTCAGCGAATTGTTTTCCATTATTAGTGACCAACACTCCTGGCAGCCCAAACGGACAAATGATGCTTTCCCATACGAAGTCAATGACCTGCTTTCCTGTTATCTTTGCCAATGGCTTCACCTCTGGCCATTTGGCGAAGTAGTCTACAGCCACTAGAAGGAACTTGACTCCTCCTTTGGCCTGAGGAAATGGGCCAACAATGTCCATTCCCTACTTGTGGAATGGCCAAGCAGATGAGAAGGGAACCAAGTTATGCTTTGGGCTTTTTGGCACTGGGGCGAGTATTTGATAGGCTTCACATTTTTTAGTTGTTCAGTTGCATCTCGATGCATGGTGGGCAAAAATATCCGAGGTTCATCAATTTTGAAACCACTAATATTGGGCCGAAATGAGCCCCACAAATTCCCTCATGAACTTCCTTGATCAAGTAGTGGCTTTGCTCTGGGCCAACACATCGAAGCAACGGTGCAAGGTATCCTTTTTTGTAGAGGATATCTTCTTGCAATACGTATTGTCTTGATTTGATCTGAACCCTTTTAGCTTCTACCTGATCACTTGGTAGCTCACCATTTGTGAGGAATTTGACCAGAGGGGTCATCCAATTTTCGCCTTCTTCGGTAATGACATCTTGTACCTCGAGTTCTTGAATAGATGATTGTTTCAACACTTCAACCAATACTTTTTTGGTGAGATAGGCAAAGGTTAGTGATGCAAGCTTGCTCAGTGCATCAGCTTTCTTGTTTTGTGATCTGGGGACTTGTTTGATGGTACATGATTCAAATGCACCCATAAGCTCCTTTGCTTTTTCAAAATACTTCTTCATGTTTGGCTCCTAGCTATGTAGCTGTCGTTTACTTGGTTTGAAGCAAGTAGAGAATCTGTGAAGACTTGAAGCATTTTAACATCCATCTTTCTGGCAAGCTTGAGTCCTCCAATCAATGCTTCGTACTCGGCTTCGTTGTTGTTAGTCTGAAATTCAAGCCGAAGAGCATACGTGAATTCCAATTCATTAGGATTGATCAGGACTAGCCCTGTTCCTGAACCTTCAATTCTGGAAGCTCCATCGGTAAAAAGCTTCCAGGTATTAGGGTCAGAAGGTTCAATGGAGGTTGTGTTAACTTCCGTTATTGTTTCCTTGGGTATCTCCAAAATGAAGTCAGCCAAAATTTGGGCTTTTACAGCTTTTCTTGGAACGCAGGTGATGTTGTTTTCACCTAGTTCCACAGCCCATTTGGCTAAACATCCAGAGGTTTCAGGTTTTTCAAGCACATTCTTGATTGGTTGGTCGGTGACCACTTGTACGGGATGTGCTTGAAAGTACCTTCGAAGCCTTCTGTGTCACACCCCAACCGATGGCGGAAACATCGGGGTATGGCACTGAGCGAAACAGATTGTTCAAGAGAATCCATAACAACTATTAATGACAATATATTTAATCGTTAATGTCCCATACCACTAACATATAAAGTAAAAACAGTCATTACAGATAGCGTGTCTCAAAAAACAAATAAACTGTTCTGATAACTCAGAATTTATTGTGGGTTTCTAGACTTCCTACTTGATTTGTCACAGCATATATAGCATCCAGTCAACCTGTCACATACGCTAAAATAAAGTCAATGCATAAAATGTAAAGGTGAGTACACAAGTTTGCATAGCATATAGTATAGCGAAAGCGTTTACGCATAACCAACATGTAACTCGTAGAAATGTGAAGCAAGTAAGCTATCGACAATGACGCATACAACCGACATGACTGCGAGTTATAGAATGCGCAGCACATTATCACCACTGTGACCATGTGAAGTAAGGCCCTTAACAACCCCCGAATAAACAGGTGCTGAGTCCAAACTATAGTACTATCGTTGCTAAGGTGTTAGGCAAACAGTCACTGTGTAAACATAACATACAAGTATTCATCGAATCAGTATAGCATGCGAGAGCGGTTAGCGTTTATAAAAGAGTTGAGTATTCTATGCGTTGTGGTTTGATATAGAATGTATGTAACACCCAAAAACGCGTTATGCGAAAAAGGGTTCGAGTATACTCACAGTATGTGTTTAATAAATAAACACAGCCTTGAATTGGATTGAAGGGAGCGCGTTGGAGTTTAGCATGAGCATAGAACAGTAGCGTAAGCGTTGAACAGTGTGTAACAGAGTGTCGAGAGTGTCGAATGGTGAGTCGAACGGATGGTTATCTGGACGGATGACCATTCGAACGGATAGCCATTCGATTGAGTTGTGGTGTTTGTAAATCATTTTGAAATTTTGAAGTTTTCGTTGTAGCATTTTCACAATGTAAAGTATAGATGTCAAGTCATCCGGTCGGATGGTCATCTGGACGGATGGCCATTCGATCGGATGACTACTCGATCAAGGAACTAGTAGTTTGAAGTTTAATCAAATTGTTTGAACAAGGAATAGTATAAAGACCAGACCACCTGGTCGAATGGTCATTCGATCGAATGGTCATCCGATCAGACGGCCACTCGAGCGGCGATCTGTTGTTTTAAAAACTTGTAAATTTTTCTAAGTTAAAAAGTTTTGAGTTGAACGGAGACGGCGTGACAACGTGTCAAACAATGGAAACACCCCAAGGATCAGCTCATTCTATCGGATGGGAATCACCCCATTCGACCAGATTCACTATTATTGATGGAGTTTCATGTTCAACCCGTAAATCGGTAATCTCTCTGGTGGAAATCCATCTTCAAGCCGGTTCTCCACTAGAGAATGAGTAGAGAGCCTAAATGAGTCCAGATTCCATCGGTTTTGTATAGAAAAATGGAGAAAAGTTGAATAAAGCTTTGAATCAGTTGGAAAATGCTTAGATCTTGTTGAGATTTGTGTTGAAATCCTTTAGATCTGAGCCAATCTTGATGAGATGATGTCACACAATTGATTGCATAAGCAACTGAGATGATGTCACCTTCAAGGAGTCCAAATCAGGTGATTTCAAGATGAAAACCAGTGATTTTGATGGAGAAGATGAGGAGAAGTGTGTGGTGATGATGGAAGTACAAGATTTGAGCGGAAATACTTACAAAAAGCCTTGAATTGAGAGAAAAGTGCTTGAGAGTGACTTGGGAGTGAGTTGGTCGGATAGAGCTGTCACATCAGTGAACAGTAGCGTGTACGGTGGGTATTTATAGAGTGAGAGGGAGTTAAGGCAGTGGAGAGTGTTCGGTCAGATGGATGTCCAGTCGGATGGCCATCCAATCGGATGATCATCCGGACGGATGTCCATTCGATCGAATGGTCATTCGATAAGTCGAGTGGTGCGAGTTAGTTTTCCAACCTTCCTTTCGTACGTTAAGCGTTGCATTGCGTAGCGTTTAAGCGAGTTACGAGTGAGCGTTGAGTTGAGATAACCACATAACATTTTAACAAATAATCACACAAATCACACAAATAACATATATGACACATAAAATACATAAAAGTAAGTCTGCGTTTCAAGTTACGTTACGATTGCGTTTAGACTAACATGCGATGTAATATGCGATAAAATGCGTGTAAGTAGTATGCGTTATATGTGACAACTCGTATTTTAGAACCTTTCGTTGTACTTTGAGGTAACTTGTATGAACGTTACGTGATTTAATGGTATGTTGGTTGCAATAGAACGTTATGAATTTGAATGTTATGTGTTAGGTGTTATGAGTTACAATAGTGAGGATGTATGTATAACGAACTTGATCGTACAACACCCTTTCGGGTCGCACACTTGCCCATGAACCACACACTTCTTTCCCTTGTGCTTGCACACACTCGGCCCAATCTTCTTTTCTTTGAACTCGTGACCAAGGGCAGCCCAAAGAATGGGTTCGGCACACTCCCCTTGCGCATACACATACCCATTATGGGTGTACACTCCTCATAATTTACAAACCACAAACACACACAACCCCTAAGCTCTCTCTCCTTCTCCCCTTGGAAACCCGACGACAACCTCCCACTCGAATCCTCCCATCTCGAGCAAACTAGTCTTCTCGGCCTTCTAGTTAGTGTTCATCATTGCTAGTTGCCATGATCTTGATGTTGTGATATTATGTGATGGTTAGGGTTTCATGCTAGTAGATACATTGATAAAATTGGATCAAGAATTGGATATATGTGTGTGTGTGTGTGTGTGTGCTGAAACTATTTTTGTTGATGATTAGAAACATGCATTACCAAAACTATGAGAAGGGATTGTATGACAATCTATGTTGATCTAGAACCGAATACATGTAAATGGGTTGCTAATCTTGAATGAATGTTTGAATGATTAGTTTGTTTTGGCATGATGAACTGTATGATGATTTATTTGATGGCTAAGGTTGCATGTTGGTATTAGAAATCATTGATCTGATGGTCCGGTTAAATATTTCGAATGCTTGATTATTGTTCATGACTAGATGATGATTAGAGTTTATATGAATATGCATGATTGTTGCTAGAATTGCTGTTTTGATCTGATTTGAAATTGCCAAACTTGTTTACTGATGTTACGGTGTTGATAGGCTGAAAATAAGGAAATTTGTTACACCTTCTGGTCTCGACACGGGATGCGAGTCGAGAACCCACAGTCTCGACTCGAGACCACATCGGCACACAAACAACAAGACTCGAGACCCTAGTTGCAGGTCTTGGCATGACTCGAGACTTGACCCAAGACCATCTGGTCTCGAGTGATAAATGCACAATCTGATATCTCCTTAGTTGCGACTCAAGACCCTTAGGCCAACAACCCGAGACCATGTAGTCTCAACTCGTGACCGCGCAGTCTCGAATCGAGACCATATGAACACACACCTATCACACACTCGCATACTTGCCTTGGGCTCGCACACCTGCCACAGGCCTATGAACTTGGGCCACACACTTGGGCTTTGCACGAATGCTTGAATGTTCCTGTTATATGAGTTATGTACTGTTATTTGATCTGCCATGATAATATGTGTATGCCATGATCAATCTGTGTATGTAAACTGTTTGTTATGTGTGTAAAACATACGTGCATTGCTTTGTATGAACCTGACTTGTGTTGAAACCATATTAGGACGTGGTTAACCAATTAGCTCAAGAGACCTTCTTTTATCTGCCGAGATAATCTAAGGTGTGTTCACACTTTCTACAAGGCATGGGATTCCCAGTGGTTTGGGAATGGGTTAACCTTTAATAAGGAAACCTGTGTATTCTCCTTCGGTAGAATACGTACTTCCACCCTCTTAGGTGAAGGGTGACAACATTGAAACCTTCATGTTCTTCCTGGGTAGGACACGTACTCCAACCCTCTTAACTGAAGGGTGACAACATTGATTGACACTAGACAAAACTCTATCATTAAATCTGCCATTTTATATCGACTTAATCGTTGAGCCAATGACGAATGGGTCATTTGTTAAATAGCGCTATTAGGTTTGACAAGCCTCACACCGTGCCGTAGAGGACGGGCTTGGACTAATGGACTTGGACACTAGTCAATGATGATAGACATTGACGCAGGGCACATAAACATAACTACAGTCAGTAGTCGATATGGTAACGGGTCTAGTGGTTAACATGGGGAAGACCCCACTGGTTATGGTTTGGGAAACAAGGAATTGGATAACTCGTGGTTTTCGAAACAACTTATTTCTTTTGGAACAACACTAAAATGGACAAACGACTGTGAACTCGCTCAACATTGTTGTTGATTCGTTGTTACATGCCTTGCAGGTCGTTAGGTACTTAGATGGAGCTTGCACAGGAAGAGTCGTTGTGGTACATGGACATGGAGTGTTCATGTTAAACTAATGAACTTTTAAACTTATGATTTGGGTTTTGAACTATTTGCTTCTGCTGATAACTTAGACTTTGTTAAACTGTTTTGACACCAATTATATTGTTTGGTTTGGACTTTTACTTATTTAAATTATATTGTTCAATATGATTGGTGGCTGGATCCTTGTCAGTCACGCCTTCTGGGGTGATACTCCGCTTGGCGATTTTGGGCGTGTGACAGATTGGTATCAGAGCCATTGGTTATAGTAAACTTGGTTTTAAAAAGGGAAAAAAGCTTTTTGATAAAAACTAGACTATAACCTGTTTAGTGCTCAACGAACCAAAACGACGCTTCGCTCCACGTGCAAGACTCAACACTATAAGTGATATGGTTTATGTTTGTATTACCTGCCTGTTAGTTTAAATAGTGCATTGTTCATGGCATGCTTAGTTGACGTAACAACTGTTGCTTGAAACCTTGTGTGCTTACTCTCTTCTGTCATCTCACACTTTTCACACCCCTACGTCACCGTTCTTACTTGTGCTTTTCTCGATGTGAAGATCATGAGTGGACGTCTCAACTTGACCCAGGCCCAACTGACGGCTTTAATCAATGAACGAGTTGTTGAGGCTCTCGTAACAGCTCAAGCAGGAGGTATAGCCTGCTATTTCGACCAATCCTAGGATGTTTATATCCTACTCTCGCGTACCTCCCCTCGTGCTTAACCTTGTCCTTTCTATCTCACACGACATGTCAAAATGCTCAGCCTCGAGTGTGTACGTTCAAGACCTTCATGGACTGTCGACCAAGTATATTTGACGGCACTGAAGGAGCCGTATTCTCCTCCACTGGTTTGAGAAGATCGAATCCGTTTTAGAAATGTGTGAATGCCCTGTTTCCAGTAGGGTGAAGTTTGCTACGGGAACACTTGAAGGCAGTGCGTTAACTTGGTGGAACGCACAGGTGCAAATGCTAGGGTTGGCAGCTGCTAACGCCACCCCATAGAAAAACTTTAAGGATCTGATCAAAGAAGAGTATTGTCATCGTGATGACATTCACAAGCTAGAAGTGGAGTTTTACAATCTGAAGATGGCAGGGTCCGAAATCGAAGCGTATACTAAGAGTTCGAACGAATTAGGTGCTTTGTGTCCCACCATGGTGGATCCTCCCTACAAACGTATCGAGCTTTACATCAAAGGCTTAGTTCCAGAGATTCGGAGCATGGTAACTTCAGCTAACCTTCCTACAATTAAGCGGGTTATACGACTATCCCACCGTCTCACTGACTAGGCAGTTGAGCAGAACAAACTGCTAAAGCGTATTAGTGCTTGTTGGGATTGAACCCTATCAAAGGAAAAGTTGATTAAAGCCAAAACTGGATCAGAGCAGTGGATCCAGAATACGCAGTTGTTTGTATTTTATTCTCTCCCCTTGAAAGTGGCTAAACAACTGATGACCTCTATCTACTGCTCGTCTACAACAACTGATCATTCAACATCTGATGAAGACCTAAAGACTGTTGAAGACAGACACTGATGCTCAATCTACTGATCTGTGTCGAGCACTGCTGAAGATATAAAGTACTGCTAGAGTCACAACAGTGGAATGAGAAGCAGTAGTTTAACTTGTCTTTGTATTGTATTGTAATTAGTTGTTTGATAACAGTAGTTGTATTAGATCAGTAGTTACAGGTTGTTAGGAAGTTAGATGTCACTTTCATGGTGATGTCAGCCAAGATGCTTCAGTGGTTTGCTCGTGCCTATAAATAGAACAGTACCCTCTACTGTTCTATTAGCTCTTTCATCACTTGTCTTCCTGTACGAACAAACTATTGTCAGCTCAGGCTGAGGGGGAGTTTGTAATACATGCATGCAGTGTAATTGAAGTTTATAATAAATATAATCATTCGATTCCATGAACAAACATGTTTGTTGAAAGCAATTCTCCTATTTGATTGTGTGTAAAAGTTTGTTTCCATTTAGTTTCCGCTGCAATTACTTATTCATCTTCTTAATTCTCAAACAAAAACACAATCATAAGAAACTCAGATCCTAACAATTAGGACTGTTCAAAAAGCTCGCGGCTCAGAGCTCGCTCGGAAAAAGCTCGCTCGATTTGGCTCGGTTTAAAAGTGAGCCGAGCCGGCTCGGTTAGAAAGTGAGCCTAGCTTGGCTCGGCTCGTAACGAGCCGAGCTGGCTCGGTTCGGCTCGCTTTGTAGCTCGGCTCGGTTTAGCTCGAATTATTTTATTTATAATAAGTTTTAATTTTATATACATTATAATATATTACAAAAAACTGATTATTATTTACATGTATATAGGTTTGTAATTTGATATTTATGGTATATTTGAAGATTTATTACCATACTAATGAACTAATATTGTATTTTATTAAAATTAAAACTTATTTTGCGTTGTTAAACTTGATTTTGGTTTGAATTGTATTAGGTTGAACTTATTTTGAATATATTCTTTTAAATTATTGAATAATATTTTAGGCTATTAAATTTTAAGAGGTATATATTAGTTTTTTTTATAAAATCGAGCCAAACCAAGCCGAGCCGAGCTAGCTCGGTTTAAAACCAAGCCGAGCCCGAGCTTAGATTTTCAGCTCGGTTTCAAATCCGAGCCGAGCCGAGCCAGCTCGGTTTATAATCGAGCCGAGCCCGAGCTTGGCCTGGCTCGGCTCGGCTCATGAACAGCCCTACTAACAATTGGTATCAGAGCTTGGACAGTCAAATTTGATCTAACAGTCATTTTGACAAAAATAGTTCAGCTCATAATTGTTGATACTGTTAAATTGTTCATTTCGTTGAAAAACAGAGTAAGGGTTAATTACGATCAAAGTTGATTAACCAGTGCCTGTAAAACAACCAGGATGACGTCACAATCACAAGATATGAACAATAACATCGGTTCTCTCTTCAAACCACCCATGTTGAAGCGAAATGAGTACAACATCTGGCAGAGAAGGATGGGTCACATCCTTGCTCAACAGAATAACGGATGTTGGAAGTCAGTTATCTTTGGACCACATGTTCCAATGGTGCCGAGTGCTGAGGATCCAAAGAAATATGAACCTAAGAAAGTTGAGAATTATACTGAATTGGATTTTCAGAAATTTGAACTAGATGCCAAGGCATTTAGCATTGTTGCATCTGCATTACCCAATGAAATTTATGCTGGACTGTTACACTGTAACAGTGCCAAGGAATTGTGGGATGCACTGAAGGAATAGTTTGGGGGGACTTAAGAAGTTATTGAAAATAACAGGGAAATTTTGAACCAACAGTATGAAACCTTTTGTCACGTTAATGGTGAAACATTAACACAACAGTTTGAGCGATTCAGCTATCTCATAAGTGAACTTAAACTTGTTAATACTGAATTTCCAATTCATCCGTTAACAGCAGGTTTTTAAGATCGCTTCCTGATAAATGGGACACCATTGCTTTTGTGACCAGAAACTCTGTTGAGTTCAAAGATTTGACACTGACCCAACTTCATGGTAGACTCCTGACCTATGAAAGGGAGTTAAACCAGAAAAAGAAGTTGCAAGAGTCTGGCAAAGTTGCAGATGACTATTCATTTGGGAACACAACTCTTCTGGGTCAGGAAGAGTCTGGCAGCAGTAAGGATCAGAGTTATGATCATTTTATTAACATAACTGTTGGTGCAAACTTCAACTCTGATCCTCACTCATCCAATTTTGCTTTCACAGGAAATGGAGAAAGCCAGAACTCTGATAATCTGCGCTTTGAACTCAATGATTTACAGCATTTTGATCCAACTGACCTTGAAGAAATGGACATTTTGCATCAACCGACATTGCTAAGTGTAAGAACTAGCAAGTTTTACAAAAGGACAGGGAGAAAATTCCCAGGGTTACATGGGAATTTAAAAGTGGGGTTGGATAAATCCAAGATCAAGTGCTATAAGTGTAATAGGCTAGGTTATTTTGCTAGAGAATGCAGGAGTCAAACCACTGGTCCAATTATTACACATCCCAGCTCAAACCCTAGACCATAAAACAACCAAAGCACTATGCACTATGCCCAATATACCCCTGCTGCCCATGTTAACACAGCTCACTATGCACATCCTGCAACCCATGTTCCTGTGCATTACATTCAAACCACACTTCCCCAAATTCAGTGTGTCCAAGCCCCTGCTACCCAGGTTCAGTTGCAACAAGTTTCACCTCAACAAACTGCACCAAAAGTGGTTCAACCAGACCAACAAAGCTTTTTTACACAAGGGCTGGTTGACTGGAGCACTTTACCTAAGGAGTTAGGAGATGAAAATTTTGCACTGTATGCTCAAAGCACTGCTTCTGGTAATGATATCTGTTTTGTAGCTTTGGAGAGCATACAGGAGGGGCTGGAAGCTGAAGAGGGACAGTCAAGTGATGAAACAAGTGGGCAAAATTGCTGAAGCAGTGGTTACTGCTGTTGCTGATGAAGTACTGTTGGGAGAAAGTTCAAAACCCCTGTTGGAACCACTGTCTGACCCCTGGTCCAAAGAAAAAGAAGAAGAGAAGGAAGAAGGTGAAAAAGAAGAGAGAGCTAAGGAAGAAAATGTCACACCCCCAAAATCCACCTGCGGAGTACTACCGCTTGGAGGTGTGACTGACCAGGATCCAGCCACCAATCATATTGAACAAGCAAACACATAGTTATAAAAGTTCAACCAATACAATTGGTGTTCAACAAAACATAGTTAAGTTGCAAGCGGAAGCATAAGTCTTAAATCAAAACATAAGTTTAATTGTTCAAAGTTTAACATGGCACACAGACGTCCATGTCCCACAACGATCCTCCTCCATGCAAGCTCCAGCTAAGAACCTAAGGACCTGCAAAGCATGTAGTAACGAGTCAACAACAAGTTGAGTGAGTTCACGGTTGGGTGTTCGTTTTAAGTTGTTTCGAAAACAGTTTCCTTTAGCTGGCATCCTGCCGTGGGGGTTACCCCATAGTTAAAAAGTGTGACTTGTTTATTCCCGGTTACTCTGGCAATCCAGCCGTGGGGGCTACCCCGTGTTAGTTATCTGGCATTTCGGCCGTGGGGGCTACCCCATGTATACACTAGACTCGTTACCATATCGACTGCTGACTGTAGTCATGTTTATGTGCCCTGAACTGTCAATGTCTATCATCATTGACGTGCCAGTAGTCCATTAGTTCACGCCCGTCCTCTGCGGAACGGTGTGAGGTTTGTCAAACCTAAATAGCGCTATCTAACTAATGACCCGCTCGCCATTGGCCTCGGCGATTAAGTCGATACAAAGATGAGGGACTTCGTGATAGAGTTTTGGTCTAGTACGAGTTATCTGTCCGTGAGGACGAGGAATTACATTCCTGAACCTTTGCTGTCCTACCCAAGGAGGACGAGGAACCCATGTTCCTTAACCCCAATTCCCGACCCCTGGGAATCCCATGCTTTGTAGAGGGTGTGAACTCACCTTGGTTTGCTCGGTAGAAACACAGAAAAGTCAAACAAGCAATGTTGTGGTTACTCGCGTCCTATCATAGTTGTATCATACAAGTCAGGTTCGTAACCAAGTAGCACACGGATGTTTCTAGCATATTGCATTCAAGTATCATCTATGGCAGCCCAAACAATTATTCATGTACATCAGCAGGTATAAGGTCCATGTAGTAGGCCCAAAGGTCCGGCCCAATTACTCAAGTCCGAAATGAGGTGCAAGCCCAAACAGCGTGTATCTGCGTATAGTCTCGAGTCGCAACTAGGCGTTTGCGACTCGCAACCTGAGTCGCAATCATGGTCTCGGTTCGTGCTGTTTTGGTCTCGAGTCGCAACCGGACTCGTAACTGAGGTTTCGAGTCATAAGGTTTGTGTGCTGATTAAGTGTGGTTTCGAGTCGCAACCAGGTGTTTGCGACTCGCAACCGATGTCGCAACCGGGAGATTTCGACTCATCATGCGGTGGTTTCGAGTCGCAACTGGAGGTTTTGGTTGGACAACTGCTGATTCGGTACAGTGTACTATCCAATGGAAATTTGATTTCATGAAATGGTTTGTACTATCCACTTAAACATGTTTGTTTGTCTAGCAATTTACCAAAATGCATCAAACATATCAGATTTCAAATATTCAAGCATGTTCATATGATATTCATGTTGTTCTTCCTATCTTCAAGTCATTCATCATCATCATTCATATAAACTTTAACCAACAAAAATCATGGTCAACCACTTATCAACACTAACATGCACCTTATGATATTAACACAATGAATCACCCTAATAGTGAGCATTCGGTTCTTAACACAAGAGTATACAATCCGATTATATGAATATTATCTATCATACATATGCAAGCCGATTTCATAACATCAACAACTAATGATTAAACCACATTTAAATCACAAGATCTCATTAACTCATCATACAATATATATTAAAATCAAGACATGTTTAACCGATTATCATCAACATACACATCCGAGAATATGATAAAGCCATAATCATACATTTTCCACTTATTAATACATGAAGACAAGTATTCAATCATCAAGCACACATAATCCTTAATACATAGTAAAGCACTAACCGGTTGGGTTCTCTAAGTGTGAGGGTATGAAGAGTGATGAGTGAACTTCCGAATGATGATCCTAAGCTCGATCCGAGAGTCCTAGTGCCACCGGTTTGATCCGAGAAGAAGGAGAAGGAGTGTGATGCTTGGTGTCTAGGGTTTTAGTGAGAGAATGGAGAGTGTGTGTGTAGAGGAGTATGTATGTTGTGTGCCCAAAATGACAAGTGTGGCTAACCACACGGTTATATACTAGTGGGCTTAGGTGCAAGGCCCAATCCGGCCCAGCCGTTATTGTTCACTCGAGACCGCATGGTCTCGAGTCAGGTTCTCGGTTCTCTTAAACATATACACATACTTTACACACAAGTCATACATATAAACATAACACATAATCGCACAAAGGTTCACTTATCATTAATCACACAAGTTATCTAGTCACACGTTTAAGCATACAACGAAAGGTTCTAAATTTCGAGTTGTCACATCATCCCCAAGTTGAAAGAAATTTCGTCCCGAAATTTGGTAGGCACTCACTGAGGAAGCTAGTTAAGTTGTATGGTTTTCCCGGTTTTCCTGGGGTGTCACATCCACCCCCCGTTGATCTGGAATTTCGTCCCGAAATTCCGTAGCTTCGGCCTCAGTAGTGGGTGAACTGTTTGCGAACAGTTGGGGATACTTTTGTTTCATCTGATCTTCGCGCTCCCAGGTGAACTCTGGGCCGCGACGTGAGTTCCAACGAACTCGAACGAGAGGTATTCTAGTGCTCTTGAGGACCTTAACATCCCGGTCCGTGATTTCGACTGGTTCCTCGACGAATCGTAACTGTTCGTCGATAGTGAGTTCCTTCAGAGGAACTACGTGGGTCTCATCTGACGGACACTTCTTCAGATTCGACACGTGAAAAATGTTGTGAACTGCACCGAGTTCCGCTGGTAAGTTGAGTCTGTAGGCCACCCTGCCTATTTTCTCAATGACTTCGAAAGGTCCAACGTATCGTGGGTTAAGTTTGCCGCGTTTACCAAAACGAACCACACCCTTCCAGGGTGAAACTTTGAGTAGTACCCGCTCCCCAACCTGGAGCTCAAGCGGTTTCCTGCCCATGTCGGCGTAAACTTTCTGACGTTCACGAGCGGCCGTCATGCGTTTTCGTATCTGAGCGATTTGCTCGGTTGTATCTACCACATATTCTGGGCCAGTGATTTGACTATCACCCACCTCTGCCCAGCAAAGAGGTGACCGGCATTTACGTCCGTACAATGCCTCAAATGGAGCAGCTTTAATGCTGGTGTGGTAGCTGTTATTGTACGAGAATTCCACAAGTGGCAGATGCTTTTCCCAGCGGTTGCCAAAGTCGATTACACATGCACGAAGCATGTCTTCTAAGGTTTGAATAGTGCGCTCGGACTGCCCGTCCGTCTGAGGGTGGTACGTTGTGCTCATGTCTAATCGTGAGCCGAAGGATTTGTGCATTGCTTGCCACAGCTCTGAAGTAAAACGTGCATCTCGATCCGAGATAATGGAGGTGGGCACCCCGTGCCTCGAAACAACTTCCTTGAGGTATACTTCTGCAAGAGTGGAGAATTTATCTGTTTCCTTGATAGCCAGGAAGTGTGCAGATTTTGTGAGTCGATCCACGATCACCCAAATAGTATCGTTCCCGCGCTGGGATCTAGGTAGGCCAGTGACAAAATCCATGGAAATTTGCTCCCATTTCCATTGTGGTATCTTTGGTTGTTGCAGTAGGCCTGAGGGTTTCTGGTATTCAGACTTGACTCTTGCACAAGTCAAACACTTGCTGACGTAAGTTGCTATGTGGGCCTTCATGCTAGGCCACCAATACGTGGTTTTGATGTCGTGGTACATTTTATCCGAACCAGGATGTACCGAGTAGCGAGACTTGTGTGCTTCGTCCATCACAAGCTCTCGTAGGTTGCCATAGAGTGGGACCCAAATGCGTCCCGTTACGTAGTAAGCACCGTCTTCCTTTTGTTCTAATCATTGCCTTGACCCGCGTAGGGCTTCAGCCCTGACGTTTTCCGGTTTCAGTGCCTCTATCTGAGCTGCTCGTATCTGGGAAGGGAGACTAGAGTGGATCGTGAGTTGTAAATCTCGCACGCGCTTAGGCGCAGTGTCCTTCCGACTGAGGGCGTCAGCCACAACATTGGCCTTGCCCGGGTGATACCTGATTGAGCACTCGTATTCATTCAGTAGTTCGACCCATCATCGTTGCCGCATATTCAGTTCCTTCTGCTTGAAGATATGCTCGAGACTCCTGTGGTCGGTGTAGATGGCGCACTTGGTACCATACAGGTAATGCCGCCATAATTTAAGTGCAAAAACAACAGCTCCCAGCTCTAAGTCGTGCGTAGTGTAGTTCTTTTCATGAACCTTGAGTTGGCGTGAGGCGTAGGCTATAACTTTATCTCGTTGCATCAATACACAACCAACACCTTGAATTGATGCGTCGCAGTAGACCACAAAGTCGTCTGTGCCTTCTGGCAAGGAAAGGATAGGTGCGCTACAAAGCCTATCCTTTAGGTGCTGAAATGCCAACTCCTGTGCGTTTCCCCAGCGATAAACAACGCCCTTCTGCGTCAGTGAAGTGAGAGGCTGTGCGATCTTAGAAAAATCCTTAATGAATCTCCGGTAGTATCCCGCCAAACCCAAGAATTGGCGAATTTCCTTTGGTGTACGAGGTGCAGGCCAGTTCTTAATCGAGTCTATCTTGGATGGATCAACGTGAATCCCATCCTTGTTTACCACGTGGCCTAGGAAATGGACTTCTCGAAGCCAGAAGTCGCATTTCGAGAACTTTGCATAAAGCTGTTCTGTTCGAAGGAGTTCCAGAATAAGTCGCAGATGCTGCTCGTGTTCCTCCCGACTCTTAGAATAGATCAGGATGTCGTCGATGAATACTATAACGAACTTGTCCAGGTAAGGCTTGCACACTCGGTTCATCAAGTCCATGAAAACCGCAGGTGCGTTTGTTATCCCAAACGGCATGACCAAAAACTCATAGTGCCCGTATCGAGTTCTGAAAGCTGTTTTGGAGACGTCCTCTTCCCGGACTCTCAGTTGGTGATAACCCGATCTCAAATCGATCTTCGAATAGTAGCTCGACCCTTGCAGCTGGTCGAACAAGTCGTCGATACGCGGTAGAGGATAACGATTCTTCACCGTCACCTTGTTGAGTTCTCGGTAGTCGATGCACATTCTGAAAGTACCGTCCTTCTTCTTTACAAATAATACTGGAGCTCCCCAGGGCGATGAGCTAGGACGAATAAAACCCTTATCCAGGAGCTCTTGTAGTTGCGTAGAGAGTTCCTTCAACTCTGATGGGGCTAAACGATAAGGTGCACGAGCTATAGGCGCAGCTCCAGGAGCTAGTTCGATCTGAAACTCGACTTGGCGATGAGGCGGAAGACCAGGTAATTCCTCAGGAAATACCTCTGGATAATCACGTACAACTGGAAAATCTTCTATCTTCTTCTCCTTTTCTGAGGTGTCAGTAACGAGAGCCAAAATGGCAGTGTGGCCCTTTCGCAAGCACTTTTGGGCCTTAAGGAGAGAAATGATGTTCTCAACAGCACTCCTCTTGTCGCCATGAATCATGAGAGGTTCACCATCGGGACCTGGAATACGGACAACCTTCTCGTTGCAAAGAATCTCTGCTCGGTGTTGGGATAACCAATCCATCCCAACGACAACGTCGAAACTACCCAAGACAATGGGAATGAGGTCGATAGAGAAGGTCTGGTCAGCGAGAACAAGTTTACAACCCTTGACTATGTGTGTGGCTTCTAAACTCTTACCGTTTGCTAGCTCTACTGTGTGCTTGTTGTTCAAAGGTGTTGGAATACACTGAAGCATTCGACTAACTTCTAGTGACATGTAGCTAGTATCGGCACCCGAATCAAATAAAACTGAAACATAAAAGTCGTCGAGAAGGAACTTACCCGCCACAACATTGGGGTCATTCCTTGCTTCACCTTGGCCAATCACAAACACCCGCCCCCTGGCGCCATTGTTGTTGTTGTTCCCATTGTTACCATTCCCCTGATTGTTGTTATTGTTGTTGTTGTTGTTGTTCTGGTTCCTGTTCAGTTGGGGACAATCTCTCTTGAAGTGGCCCTCAGCTCCACACTGAAAGCACCCTTTGTTATCACCTTGCTGCTGCTGCTGGCGCTGGTTCTGTTGAGCTTGCTGACGATTCTGATTGGTGGGGTATAAGCTCCTGCAATCCTTTGCAGCGTGACCAGGCTTGTTGCACCGATGACAGTTGCCCCTGGTGCATGGCCTGCTGTGGTGCAGGCTGCAGCGATTGCATTTGGGATGATTTCCTTTGTACCCACCATGGCTTTGACCACCAGACGATTGCTGATTAGGGCTCTTGTAGTCATCAGTCTTTCTCTGCTGAGACTGGGATTGAACAGAAGTCGAACCCTTACTTGAAGTTCCATCCCATTTCCGTTTGTTGTCACTTGAGGTACCAGAAGTAGTTGCAGCACCTATGCGTTTTGGTAACTTGTTCTGCTCCACCGCCTGGTCCGTGAGACGGTGAGCCAACTGAACAGTTTGCTGGTAGGTAGCGAGGTTCGCTGAAGTCACATGACTTTGGATTTCTGGCACTAAGCCCTGAAGAAATAGTTCGATGCGTTTGATGGGAGGATCCATCATAGTAGGGCATAGAATTGCCAGTTCGTTCGACCTTTTCACATGAGGTTGAAGAACTCCACTTCCAGTTTGTGAATCTCATCACGACTACAGTATTCTTCTTTGATCATTTCCTTAAAAGTTTCCCATGGGGTGGCGTTGGCAGCAACCAACCCTAGCATCTGAACTTGAGTGTTCCACCATGTGAGGGCTAAACCCTCGAGAGTACCAGTAGCATACTTCACCCTGCGCGCCTCAGGGCATTCACACATTTCGAACACAGATTCTAGCTTCTCAAACCAGTGTAGGAGACCTACTGCTCCTTCTGTGCCGCTAAAAGTAGTTGGCCGACAGTCCATGAAAGTCTTAAAAGTGCACACGGGTGGCTGAACATGATGACCTATCGTGGGTGAAAGAAAAGACAGAGTTTAACACAAAGGTTGGTTCACGAGAGTGGGATCCTAAAGATCCTAGAATGAGTTCGGACTGCAGGATATACCTCCTGCGTGTGCAGCTGCAAGTGCTGCGGCAACTCGTTCGTTGATCAGAGCCGTCAACTGGGCTTGTGTCAGGTTAACGCGTCCAGACATGATCTTCATATCAAGAAGAACGTGAGTGAGAGGGGTTCGCGAAAGTACGACGATAAAATAGAGTAAGCACGCACGTGTTCAGGCAACAATAGTTATACTAACCCAGCATACTATAAGCAATGTACTATGTAACTAACAGGTAGGCAATATATACACAGATCATATCACCTAGAATGTCGAGCCTTGCATGTGGAGTGAAGCGTCGTTGTGGACCGTTGAGCACTGTACAGGTTATAGTCTGATTTTAATAAAACCCTTTTCCTTTATTAAAACCAAGTTCTCTATAACCAATGGCTCTGATACCAATCTGTCACACCCCCAAAATCCACCTGCGGAGTACTACCGCTTGGAGGCGTGACTGACCAGGATCCAGCCACCAATCATATTGAACAAGCAAACACATAGTTATAAAAGTTCAACCAATACAATTGGTGTTCAACAAAACATAGTTAAGTTGCAAGCGGAAGCATAAGTCTTAAATCAAAACATAAGTTTAATTGTTCAAAGTTTAACATGGCACACAGACGTCCATGTCCCACAACGATCCTCCTCCATGCAAGCTTCAGCTAAGAACCTAAGGACCTGCAAAGCATGTAGTAACGAGTCAACAACAAGTTGAGTGAGTTCACGGTTGGGTGTTCGTTTTAAGTTGTTTCGAAAACAGTTTCCTTTAGCTGGCATCCTGCCGTGGGGGTTACCCCATAGTTAAAAAGTGTGACTTGTTTATTCCCGGTTACTCTGGCAATCCAGCCGTGGGGGCTACCCCGTGTTAGTTATCTGGCATTTCGGCCGTGGGGGCTACCCCATGTATACACTAGACTCGTTACCATATCGACTGCTGACTGTAGTCATGTTTATGTGCCCTGAACTGTCAATGTCTATCATCATTGACGTGCCAGTAGTCCATTAGTTCACGCCCGTCCTCTGCGGCACGGTGTGAGGTTTGTCAAACCTAAATAGCGCTATCTAACTAATGACCCGCTCGCCATTGGCCTCGGCGATTAAGTCGATACAAAGATGAGGGACTTCGTGATAGAGTTTTGGTCTAGTACGAGTTATCTGTCCGTGAGGACGAGGAATTACATTCCTGAACCTTTGCTGTCCTACCCAAGGAGGACGAGGAACCCATGTTCCTTAACCCCAATTCCCGACCCCTGGGAATCCCATGCTTTGTAGAGGGTGTGAACTCACCTTGGTTTGCTCGGTAGAAACACAGAAAAGTTAAACAAGCAATGTTGTGGTTACTCGCGTCCTATCATAGTTGTATCATACAAGTCAGGTTCGTAACCAAGTAGCACACGGATGTTTCTAGCATATTGCATTCAAGTATCATCTATGGCAGCCCAAACAATTATTCATGTACATCAGCACGTATAAGGTCCATGTAGTAGGCCCAAAGGTCTGGCCCAATTACTTAAGTCCGAAATGAGGTGCAAGCCCAAACAGCGTGTATCTGCGTATAGTCTCGAGTCGCAACTAGGCGTTTGCGACTCGCAACCTGAGTCGCAATCATGGTCTCGGTTCGTGCTGTTTTGGTCTCGAGTCGCAACCGGACTCGTAACTGAGGTTTCGAGTCATAAGGTTTGTGTGCTGATTAAGTGTGGTTTCGAGTCGCAACCAGGTGTTTGCGACTCGCAACCGATGTCGCAACCGGGAGATTTCGACTCATCATGCGGTGGTTTCGAGTCGCAACTGGAGGTTTCGGTTGGACAACTGCTGATTCGGTACAGTGTACTATCCAATGGAAATTTGATTTCATGAAATGGTTTGTACTATCCACTTAAACATGTTTGTTTGTCTAGCAATTTACCAAAATGGATCAAACATATCAGATTTCAAATATTCAAGCATGTTCATATGATATTCATGTTGTTCTTCCTATGTTCAAGTCATTCATCATCATCATTCATATAAACTTTAACCAACAAAAATCATGGTCAACCACTTATCAACACTAACATGCACCTTATGATATTAACACAATGAATCACCCTAATAGTGAGCATTCGGTTCTTAACACAAGAGTATACAATTCGATTATATGAATATTATCTATCATACATATGCAAGCCGATTTCATAACATCAACAACTAATGATTAAACCACATTTAAATCACAAGATCTCATTAACTCATCATACAATATATATTAAAATCAAGACATGTTTAACCGATTATCATCAACATACACATCCGAGAATATGATAAAGCCATAATCATACATTTTCCACTTATTAATACATGAAGACAAGTATTCAATCATCAAGCACACATAATCCTTAATACATAGTAAAGCACTAACCGGTTGGGTTCTCTAAGTGTGAGGGTATGAAGAGTGATGAGTGAACTTCCGAATGATGATCCTAAGCTCGATCCGAGAGTCCTAGTGCCACCGGTTTGATCCGAGAAGAAGGAGAAGGAGTGTGATGCTTGGTGTCTAGGGTTTTAGTGAGAGAATGGAGAGTGTGTGTGTAGAGGAGTATGTATGTTGTGTGCCCAAAATGACAAGTGTGGCTAACCACACGGTTATATACTAGTGGGCTTAGGTGCAAGGCCCAATCCGGCCCAGCCGTTATTGTTCACTCGAGACCGCATGGTCTCGAGTCAGGTTCTCGGTTCTCTTAAACATATACACATACTTTACACACAAGTCATACATATAAACATAACACATAATCGCACAAAGGTTCACTTATCATTAATCACACAAGTTATCTAGTCACACGTTTAAGCATACAACGAAAGGTTCTAAATTTCGAGTTGTCACAGAAAATGATCATACCTGTGATTGTGCCATGATGGCTGCAACCAAGGTATCACCTCAGGTTCTTAAAAATCTGTGTTCAGACAAATGCATCATAGCATTTGCTAACATTAAAGAGGTGAATGAAAACCTTAGGGACAAATTATTAACTTCTGAAGTTCAATTTGAAAGGTCATTAAAAGAACTGAAAAACAAGTTGAATGAAAAAGAAAGTGAAATTTGCAGCATCAAACAAGAGCATAGCATAACCAAGGACCAACTCCAAACAATGATAGAAAAATATCAAGTTTCCAAAAAGGAGTTGGAATCCACCCAAATCAATTGTGAAAAATGGGTGGAATCCTGTAAAGGTTCTGAGATCATGCTTGAAAAACAGCTTGAAAGTAATGTGAAATTTGGCATTGGGTTCAGAAAAAAATGATCAAGTTGAAAAAACTGATGCAAATCAAGCTGGTTCTGTGGAAATCATACCAACCAACAAGAATCGCTAAGAAGTTAAGATAACTGACAAAATTGGTAACAAAATCACTCTGGAAAGAACTGTGGGGTCCTCAACTTTTGAGGAGATTGAGAAATACCAATTTAAACCCACATGGTCTGATGAGTGTGACATTCTTGAAAATTTCAAGCCCATGGACTTCACAACCACTGATGGTGTAAAAGCTCTCAAGGCAAAAGTCATTCCACTTAAGGACATCCCAACAGTAGTTCAAAACTCTGTTGCAAAGGAGTCTAAGAAGAAGAAAAGATTAAAAACTTATTTTGTGATTTCTGTGAAAAGAAGAATCATCTAACAAAAGATTGTTTTCATCTAAAAGCATATGATATCAATAAAACAAGTGTCATTGAGCCTGCTAAGAGCTGCACCGTCTGTGGTAAATCAAACCACAAAACTCAGGAATGTGTGTATCTCAAATCCTTTGATGTAAAAAAGAATGAGTACACTGCAAAACATCCTTGAGTTCATCAACACCACCAATCAAATTTCAAAAGAATCAGCCACTGTTTGTGCCAGTTCAAACAGCTGTTACCAAACAGCTGAACCAAACCTCTGTTAAAAGAGGTATTCAGGTGACTGATGCACCCCTGATAACCCATACCAAAGAGGTAAAGGTCAACCACCATACCCAAGGGTCCCACATGTCTATGAAGCCTACAAAAGGCCTTCTAAACCAAGAGTGAATAGGCATCCCTTTGAGTATCAACAGCTGATAGGGCAAGACCCCCAACAGTGGTTAGAGAAAAACAGTTCCAAAACTGTCCAAACCCCTGAGCTAACCACTGTCCATCCACCTGAACTTAACCTAGACACTGTTGAGACCCCATCTAAAGCCTTATTAGCTTTGGAGACCCTAATGAACTAACCTTTTACTTGATGTGCAGGGAGCTTCTGTATGCTTAGATAGCCTTTGGTATGTAGATAGTGGAGGCTCCAGGCACATGACAGGATGTAGAGCCCTACTCAAAGATTTCAAAACTCATGGAGGGGGGGGGGTGATATATACTTTGGTAATAATAGTAAAGGGAAGGTTATGGGGTCTGGTACAGTTCAGTCTGGTAATGTTAAGTTTGAAAATGTCCATCTGATAGACAATCTAAAATTCAACCTACTAAGTGTCTCACAAATGCGTGATAAGGGCTATGGCTCATTCTTTAAAAAGGAGTGCTGTAGGATTGTTGGACCAGAAATGGTTGAAAAGATTGAAGAAATAATAAAAAAAATGGAAAAACCCAACTTGTTGCTCAAAGGAGTGGCAATGTTTATGTAGTTGGTATGTCAAAAGAGAGCCCCAGGACTGATGCCTATATGTTCTCAGCTGCCTCTAACAAAGAGACAGAACTTTGGCATAGAAGATTGGGGCACAAAAATCTCAAGACAATCACTGCTTTGTCAAAACAGGGGTTAGTAAGAGGTTTACCTCAAAAACTGTTCACCTGTCCTGAGCATTGTGTTTCCTGCCTAAAAGGAAAACAACATAAAAGCTCACATAGGTCCATTGAAGAGTCCAAAACAACCAAGTGCTTGCAAATGCTTCACATGGATCTGTTTGGCCCAGTTAAAGTCATGAGACTTAGAAAGAAAAGATATTGTTTGGTTATTGTTGATGACTTTTCTAGGTTTACATGGACTTACTTTTTACACTCCAAGGATGAGACTGCAGGCATTCTGCAAGACTTTGTTACACAGGTTGAAAAGCAGTTTGACTTGCCAGTAAAAATCTTCAGGAGTGACAATGGCATAGAGTTCAGTAATAAGGAGTTGGATGATTTCTGTGTGTCAAAAGGAATTGTAAGGCAGTACAGCATTCCAAGAACACCAGAACAAAATGGGGTTGTTGAAAGATAGAACAGAACATTGATTAAGGTTGCCAGAACCATGCTTGCTGATTCAGGTTTGCCATTAACTTTCTGGGCAGAGGCAGTAAACACTGCTTGCTATGTCCAGAACAGAGTTTTAATCAACCCCAGGCATCAAAAGACTGCCTATGAACTGCTATATAAAATAAAACCACTGATCTCATATTTCAAAGTTTTTGGCTGCCCATGTTTCATTTTAAACTTAAAAGATTCTATCTCAAAGTTTGCAGCCAAAATTTATTGTGGTTATCATTTGGGATACTCAACCACTGCTAAGGCCTACAAAGTGTTCAACACATGGACCAAAACAGTGGAAGAGACTTTGAATGTGAAGTTTAGTGAACTTTCATCCTTGAAAATCCCTGCAAACCCTGCATAATTATTTGATCTTGATAAATTCACATTTGAAAATGTTTCTGTCAAGACTAACAATGCAGGTCCATCAGAAAATCCTCAATCAGACTATGGATATGAAGTCATCATTCCACAAAAAAAGTCTTCTTCAATTGGAAGAGCAGCAGATGTTCAAAATAGATGTCAAGGCTCAACCACTGCTACCTCAACAGTTGTTGACCAAAGTAGCCCATTAACCCCTGCTTCCACATCATCAACCACTGTTGACAAAAGCCATCAAACAGTTGATAAAAGTCAACATGTTTTCACACCAGTTCATCCTATTCCTCCACCTCCATTTAAAGCCATTGTTGGATTATCAAAGTCACCAGCAGTGGTTAGCTCAGATGATTCACATCTGCAGCCTTCACCCTTAAATGCCATTGTTCCATACAAAGGAGAGTTAATCTTCTTGAAGTCTCATCCACCTGACCAAATCATTGGCAACATCAGTGAAGGGGTGCTAACAAGAAGCCAATCCCAAAAAATCTGTTTTTTTGCTGGTTTCCTATCTCTCCATCAGCCAGTCAAGTACCAAGAGGCACTAAAAGACAACAGCTGGGTAGAAGCCATGCAAGAGGAACTCCAATAGTTTAGAAGACAACAAGTTTGGGAGCTTGTACCACTGCCAGAGGGTGTGAGTCCTATTGGCACAAAGTGGGTCTTCAAAATAAAACTGATGAAAGGGGTATTGTTGTCAAGAATAAAGCAAGGTTCATGGTTCAAGGATTCAGACAGGAAGAGGGCATTGACTATGATGAAACATTTTCCCCTGTAGCAAGATTAGAAGCTATCAGATTATTCCTGGCCTTTGCTGTCAACCACAACATAAAGGTATTTCAAATGGACATAAAATGTGGTTTCCTCTATGGTAAAATTCAAGAAGAGGTATATGTTTTTCAACCTCCAGGCTTTGAGGATCCATTTAATCCAAATCATGTCTACAAGCTAAATAAAGCTTTGTATGGCTTGAAACAAGCACCAAGAGCCTGGTATGAAACTCTTTCCACCTTTCTACTTTCCATTGGTTTCACAAGAGGTAAAACAGACAAAACATTATTTTTAAAATGGAGAGGGAAAGACTTGATGATTGTCCAGATTTATGTGGATGACATCATTTTTGGAAGCACATGTTCTAAAATGTGTGAGGAGTTTAGGTAACTCATGACAGCTGAGTTTGAGATGAGTGCAATGGGTGAACTCTAGTTCTTTCTTGGTCTCCAAGTAAGGAAAGTGCAAAATGGTACTTTCATCCATCAAAGAAAATATGCCAAAGAACTTTAAAAAAAATTGAGATGTATGATTGTAAGCCATGCAGTACACCCATTGCAACCACAAAGATAGTCATGTCTGATGAAAAGGATGATTTGGTTGATCAAACTCTGTATAGAATCATGATTGGGTCTTTATTGTACCTAACATCATCTAGGCCAGACATCATGTTTGCAACATGTGTTTGTGCAAGATCCTAATAAGCCCCTAGAAAGTCAAACCTTATTGCTGTAAAAAGGATATTCAGATACCTAAAAGGTGCTCCCACACTTGGTATCTGGTATCCAGCTGATGGAAATATCAAGCTTTCAGGTTTCTCAGACAGTGACTTTGCTGGATGTGACAAGACAAGGAAGTCCACTTCAGTAGGGTGCCAATTCCAAGTCAGTTGCTTAGTGTCTTGGCAAAGCAAAAAGCAAGCAGCTGTTTCCACATCCACTGCTGAGGCAGAGTATATAGCTGCTACAAGCTGTACAACCCAACTGTTATAGCTTCAAAATCAACTACTGGATTTTGGTATCATTGCCTTAAAGACACCTCTCATGTTGGACAATCAGGCAGTAGAAAATATCATCAAAAATCCAGTCTCCCATTCAACCACCAAGCACATTGATATCAGACATCACTTTGTGAGGGATTGCTATGAAAAATGTTTGATTTCTCTGCACCATGTTCCAACTAAAGATCAGCTGGCAGATGTGCTAACAAAAGCATTAGACACATCCACCTTTGAAAGCTTGATCCCTAGGATTGGCATGCTGAACATGGAATAACAAGCAAAATCTTGTTTTGCTATGAATAAAAGCATTAAAATGTTTTCAGAAAATCCAAATTCCATCCTTAAAAATAGCTAAAAATGACATTTTCATTAAATCCTTAAAAGTCTGCCATAACCACTGTTTTTGGATCAAACGTCTGTTTTGATAATATTGTCCACTGCTGAAAGTCAACCGCTGTTTTCTCCTTTTCTTGTTAATCACGTTTATTCAAAACCAGTGTTTTAACCCACTGATAGGCTATCCGCTGATATCAGACATAAAAAATTAGCCACTGTTCTCATTATAACCGTTGCAACCACTAATACTTGTTCCATCGGTGGTTTCCTTAACAAATGTCTTCCATTCATCATCAGTGGTTGACACGTGGACAGTACTTGTCGGTCAGCTCTTTTGTAACCGTTGCCACATCAGCATTCATTTTTTCCCGTTATATAACCCTGATCAAAACCCCAAACAGGGTTCTCACTGTCGAATCGAATTCAAAATTCCTTTCTCAAAGCAGTTACCATCCATTTCTCTCAAATCTCTCATCATCTTCTTCCTCTCGCACACATACTCAACATCACCATGGCACTTCCATTCAAAGCTCCTCACAATTACTTGGGTCTATTGACAAAACCAAGTCATACCACCACCTTCGATTCCGTCATTGATGCTCTTTCGTCTTCAAAGTACAAAACTTTGTTTACTTCTGATGCTCCGGTTTATCTGGAAACCCAGCAAGAAATTTGGAAGAATGCAAAACTTGAATCTCAAGATAAAACGCCCATATCCATCACTTCTTCGATAAAGGGTGTACCAGTTAAAATCACACCACAAACTCTGTCAGAAGTTTTTGAACTGGATGATCATAAAGGTAAAACTTCTTTTCCTAAAACAGAGTATCAAACAGATTTTCTAGAAAGAGGGTATGATGAGGAAATGAAAAAAGACACTTTACAAAAGGGTAGTTTTCCTCCTGCCACAAGGTTTTTATTTCATACCCTCCTAATGTGTGTTTCCAATAAGACCACCGCTTTCAATGAAATTCAATTGAAGATCTAATACCTGGGTTATGCTATACTGAATGAGGAAAATTTTAACTATTCCCAGGAGATCTTCAATGATTTGGTCAAAAATGTTAATAAAAAAAATCCTTTTTATTGTTTCCACGGTTCTTAAGCTTTTACTTTCAAAAGAAATTTTCAAAGGATAATGCTCATGTGCTTATCCAAGGTGAACCTTGTCAAATAAATGGCCTAACACCTAAAACATTTACAAGGCTATCAAAAGTTTCCAAAACACAAGCAGAGGTTCATGAGCAGACTTTAGCAGCTATCACTGCTCCTCAGGTACCTATTGCTGAGGCCACTGCTCAAGGTGATCACAGCAGCAAAGCAACTGCTGTGAAACCCACACCTAAAACCACAAAAAGACCAAAAGAAAAGAAAACACAAACACCCCCCCAAACCTACAAAAAAGGCAACTTTGGAAGATGAGATCCCAGAGCAACTGCCAGTGATAACACAAAAGTCACCAATAACCACTGCTACTACTTCCTCACAGCAGTTGGAAGAAAGATCTCAACCTGAAGCTCAAACTCCTCCTGCTTCTTCTAAAAAAGAACATGTTGTAAGAATAGGGACACCAAATTATGATGCTCTAGAATCACTTGATTCTATCATCCACAACCCACTGCCTGGGGCAAATTATCTTTCCACACCAATACTCACTGGCACACTCCCACCACAAATATTACCTCTATTAGATGTAGTTGATTTAGCCCAGACAAAACTCAGTTCATCTGCTGAAGAAACTGTCACTCCTATACAGCCCAGGGCTTTGAACTTCAGTTCCGCAGTTTACACTGAGGATAACAGGGGGAATATCGTCCGAAGCCATTCTCATAATCATACCCCTGAGATACCCTCTTCGGTCAGGATGTCCACTGTGAGGAGTTCAGGATATGCTTCAGGATATGGCCAAAATCCTCAGACCGGTAATGTGTCAAATAATAATGTTCTTGCTACTAACAACAATGGCTCTTTGCAGGATGCAGGTATGACGTCAACATTTACCAGGGAGCTTCAGAAGTTGAAGAACATGATATCCAGTGTACCTGGAGTGGTCCAGCCAATTCCAGAAGTATCCCAAGACAGCCACAGGATATCTCGCTTTGCATATCCTATCTGTGATGCTGAAATCCCAAAAAGATTTCAGACTCCCAATATGAAGCTGTATGATGGGACTACGGATCCTGAAGAGCATATTGCCCAGTATAGGGAAAGAATGGAGATCAACCCTATCCCTCCGGAGCTCAAGGAAGCATGCTTGTGCAAGGGTTTTGGATCTACCCTGACAGGATCAGCCTTAAAATGGCTATTAAATGTTCCTCCTCACTCAATTACTTTGTTTGCTCATTTGGTTAATTTATTTAATAGTCAGTTTTCTTGCAGCCGGAGTTTTGAGAAACTAACCAGTGATCTTTACAGGATAACTCAAGGGCCTCAGGAATCCTTGAGGGATTATGTGAACAAATTCAGTCGAGAATCCTTGGATATCCCACATCTTGATGTTGCAACAGCTGTGCAAGCTTTTAAGATGGGGTTACAAAAGGATTCTCAGTTTTATCAAGATCTTGTAATGAATCCCTGCAGGAATCTCGACGAAGCTCGTAACAGGGCTTTGAGGTATATCCGTTTGGAAGATGACAAGAAGATGCAGGAGAGGATGAATTCTACCTAAACCTATGAATCAACTAACAGGGAATCAGAATCCTCATATAAGCCATATCGCTCCAAGCCATATGGCAGAAATGATAACAAGAAAGTGAATGCTGTTGAAGACGAGGATCCTGAAGAATATCCAGACTTATCTGAATACTGCTTGTCTGTTAATATACCTGAGTTAATGTATGCTATGCAGGGTTTAGGGGACAAAGCTAGGTGGCCTCGAAAGAACCAGCAGAAAGCTGATTGGAAGGATAAATCCAAATGGTGTGCCTTCCATGAAGACTTCGGACATATGACCGAGGATTGCATTACTTTAAGGAAAGAAATAAGTTACCTGTTAAGCAAAGGGTATCTGAAGGACTTGCTGGGAAGAAAGAAGAATAAAGGGCAGGATCCCGAGGAAGTTCCTGAACGAGCAGCATCACCCCCAGCAGATGCCAAGATAATTAACTTTATTTCAGGAGGATCCGACATTTGTGGGACTTCGTATTCGGCGGCTAAGAGACATGCAAAGGAAGCTAAGAGTGAAAGGGGAGACAAACCAGTCAGGATGACTACCCTCACAACTGATAAAGTGATCACTTTCGATAGTGATGACAGGGATACTGTTCAGGATCCTCACCATGATGCTTTGGTAATAACATTATATGTGGCTAACCATTTTGTACGCAGGATATTGGTGGACAACGGTAGTTCTGTCAATATAATTCAGCTTGAAACATTGAAAAGGATGAATGTATCTCCGATGGACATTACTTCGAAGTCCACTGTGCTCGTTGGTTTCAGTGGAGAAGCTAGAAATACTGTAGGAGAGATAAAGTTACCAGTATACGTTGAAGGGGTCAACTCGATACAACGCTTTTGTGTGATGGAATCCTTATCCTGCTATAACATCATACTAGGCAGGCCATGGATCCATGACATGATGGCTGTGCCTTCGACTTATGACCAATGCATCAAGATTCCAAACCCTTGGGGGGTCGACAAAGTTGATAGTGATCAGCAGGAGGCGAAGGAATGCAACACATCCTCAATGAAATCCTCGACCAAGCCTAATCCAGCATAGAAATTAAAGATGCGGGCCCGGGATACCTTGGAAGCTTCGGAGCAGGATGTGAAGAAAGTTATCCTGGATCAGGATAATCCTGATATCTCGGTGTTCGTAGGAACCAATATCCCTCGGGATATTGAAAAACAATTAACTGACTTTTTGAAGTGCAGGATGTCAACGTTTGCATGGAGGCATGAGGATATGACAGGTATATCCAAAGACATTATTACTCACAAGCTTGGAATTGACAGGTCATTCAAGCCTATTCAGCAAAAAAGAAGGAAGTTTGCTCCTGAGCGGAATATAATCATCCAAGAGGAAGTTGAAAGATTGTTAAAGTCCAAAATGATCAGAGAAGTCAAGTTCCCAAGATGGTTGGCGAATGTGGTCGTAGTGCAGAAGAAAAATGGGAAATAGAGAGTCTGTGTAGATTACACAGACTTGAATAAGGCTTGTCCTAAAGACCCGTTCCCCCTTCCTCATATCGATGCAATGGTGGATGCTACTGCTGGGCATGAAATGTTAACGTTCATTGACCCATCCTCAGGATTTTAGCAGATTCAAATGGAGCCTTCGGACCAGGAGGATACTGCTTTCATCACACCAACAGGTATTTATTGCTATACTGCTATGCCTTTCGGTTTGAAAAATGCAGGTGCAACATACCAGAGATTGGTGAACATGATGTTCAAAGATAAGCTGGGGGACACCATGGAGGTGTATATTGACGATATGGTGGTGAAATCTAAAAAGGCTGACGATCACCTCCAGGATATCAAGGGAGCATTTGATATTCTGGATCAGTATAACATGAAGCTGAATCCTGCTAAGTGCCATTTCGGAGTGGGGGCAGGAAAGTTTCTAAGATATATGGTGACGTAAAGGGGGATAGAGGCAAGCCCGGAGCAGATTAAAGCTATCCTGGATATAAAATCACCCTCGAATATGAAGGACGTTCAACGGTTAACAGGCCGAGTAGCAGCTTTGAACAGATTTATTTCAAGATCCTCGGAAAAATGCAAGGAATTCTATGATATCCTCAAGAAAAATAAGAAATTTGAATGGGGAGCAAAGCATGAAGAAGCCTTGCAGGATTTGAAGCGATATCTCTCAACTGCACCTCTATTGATGAAACCTGAAAATGGTGAACCACTATCCCTATACCTCGCTGTATCAGGGAATGCTGTAAGTGCCGTTCTTATAAAGGACCATAAAGGTCAGCAATATCCTGTTTATTATGTCAGTAAAAGTTTGTTAGACGCTGAAACTAGGTATTCTCATTTAGAAAAATTGATATTAGCTCTAGTTATGGCATCGACAAAACTTAGACATTATTTTGAGACACATAGGATCCATGTTAAAACAAATTATCCTGTCAAAAATGTGCTTAGGAAACCAGAGATGTCAGGCAGGATGGCCAAGTGGTCAGTAAAGTTAAGTGCTTATGATTTAGTATATGAACCTAGAAATGCGATAAAGTCTCAGGCTTTAGCTGACTTTGTGGCTGATTTCAGTAGTGACATTCAGGATGAGGTAGACCTAGAAGTTCAACAGTTAGGAGAATCCTCAGGATCCTGGACATTATATACTGATGGTGCATCTAATATAAGAGGAGTAGGATTGGGAATACTACTAAAATCGCCACAGGGGGACATATTACCCCAGGCTATTAGGTGTGAATTCCCTGCTACTAATAATGAGGCAGAATATGAAGCTTTAATTGCAAGATTAGAGTTGGCTAAGAATATGAGTATCAAGAATTTGCAAGTATATGTTGAATCCTTGTTAATTACTAACCATTTTAATGGATCCTATGCAGTTAAGGGTGAGAAATTAATCGAATATCTTGATATTCTCAAAAAATTAGCAGGATATTTCGATGTTTTTACACTTGAACAGGTACCAAGGGAGGATAATGCTGAAGCAGATGCCTTAGTAAATTTGGGATCATCGATCAGGATACCAGAAGGGACCGAAATACCAATATTACATGTCTTATATCCTGCAACGAATCCTCAGGATAAAGAAGTAGTGGTTATTCAGGATCCTGGAGCAGAGTACCCTGAAAAGGATCATAAATCCTGGACGGCTCCAATCGTGAGATATCTCAAGGAAGGACACATCCCTGAAAATGAAAATCCTAAGGCATTTAGGATGAAGGTATCACGATTCACTATTATAAATAATGTTTTATACAAGAAATCTCTCGCAGGACCGTATTTGAGATGTTTGGAGGATCCTGAAGCCAAAGAAGTACTTCAGGATATACATGAAGGGGATTGTGGTAACCATACTGGGGGCAGGTCATTATTCTCAAAAGTATTAAGGACAGGATATTATTGGCCGACAATGAGAAAACATGCCGCAGAATATGCTCGAAGATGTGATGCATGTCAAAGACATAGTAACATATTACATCAGCCTGCTGAACCGCTGTATCCTATTGTTTCCCCTTGGCCATTTATGAAGTGGGGTATGGATATAGTGGGAAAGATTCCAAAGGCTCCAGGAGGAAAGGTTTTTATGTTGGCAATGACAGATTATTTCTCCAAATGGGTTGAAGCCGAGGCATTTGTCCAAGTCAGGGATCAAGAAGTAGTATCCTTCATAAAGAGAAATATCCTGACCAGATTCGGAGTACCAGCCGAGATAATCTATGACAATGGTTCTCAGTTTATAAGCAAGAGAACTACTGACTTTTGCAAGAGTTGGGGAATCAAAATGATAACATCTACTCCGGTACATCCTCAAGCGAATGGACAAGCAGAATCCTCAAACAAGATAATTGTCAATAACTTAAAGAAGAGACTTGGAGCCAAAAAAGGAAGATGGGCAGAAGAATTACCCTTTGTTTTGTGGGCTGATAGGACAACGGTAAAGAATGCAACAGGCCAAACCCCATTTTCCTTGGTATTTGGAGCAGAAGCAATGATTCCAACGGAAATGGCGATACCTACTGCGAGATCTATCCTACGGGATCCTGAACAGAATCCTGAAGCCTTATGTCAGGATTTGGATACTATAGACGAAAAAAGGGATGCAACAAGGCTAAGGATGGCAGCATATCAACAAAAAATATCCAGAGCATATAACAAGAATATAAGGACTAGGAGATTTCGAGTTGGTGATTGGGTGCTAAGAAAGGCTTTTCAAAATACCACTAATCCTGCCGATGGCAAGCTAGCTCCAAAATGGGAAGGACCATATGAAGTTGAGTTAGAAGCGGGGAAAGGAGCATATAGACTCAAGAATGTGGAAGGGGATATGCTACCAAGATCCTGGAATGCAATACACTTAAAGCTGTATTTCAAGTAAGAATAGAATTTAATTTCTATCTCAAGATGGTATGAATTCTATCTCTTTTAAATATGTTTGATTTGATTTGTTCTTTGAAACCCAATACTAACTTAAGCATCGGAGGGGTGTTAGCTTGGCTAACACCCACCTTAGTTTAAGGATGTTTTGCCGTATATGATCCAGGATATAGCTCCAGGATGCTCACTCAGGATACTTAGGAAGATTAGAGGATTGGCCCCCTCTCTCACGTATAAGGGATCCCGATCCCTTCACAGGTTTAAAGGTATTCACCTTTCTTCCGAATTGGGTTTAAACACCTCGCCTGGAGCGCAAGTTATTCGGGAATAGTTCAAGGTGGCGGGACCAGTCCATGTAAAAGTGGCTGACAATTTCGTTACTATTGGCTATATCCTGAATCCTAAAGGTACATGAGGATTGATCACCCTCTCTCACGAAAGGGTATTTTCATACTCTCTAAGGTTTAAAGGTTTTCACCTTTCTAAGTCTTGGAGTTTATACACTCCCGCCTGTAGCGCACGAAAATTTGGGATTTTCCCCAGGATACAAGGGATTCATCCCCAATACATTTTTTGGGTTTTACCCTGTGACATGAAGAATTGTCTACACAATGGGAACTGATATCCAAAGGATTTCTAAGTATTTGAAGGCATTGTACACAGGGGACATTCCTACTGAAGCAATGGTGTAAAGCTCAAAGGATAAGGCTCGGACCTAATACACTAAGTGTCTCAGACAGGGGACATCTTCATTGGAAGAGTTGCAAAGGGATTGAAGTTTGAGAATAGGGTTGTACCCTATTCCTGGTATGATCTTTCCTTTGTAAACGTTATACTATGTTTGACAAAAGGTCAAACTTCCTGATTAGGATAAATTCTCGGGATATATTCTCAGAATATATTTTCAAAATACTTCTTAGGATATTTGATTAAAATATTTTGAAACTGATACTAGTTTGCATCTTTGATCATTCAAGTATTATCAAAACAGGTTTTGGAAAAGTGGACTGTCTTTCATTCTTTAAAAAGCTTTCTACAAAGTTGAACGAATTTTTAGGAGTCCTATCTAATAAAAGTTTTCATAATATATCTCTGAGCATATTGATCAAAATATTTTTGGAAGACAGTTGTACAAAATTTTGCAAAGCTATAATATACATTAAGGAATGCATAACGAAAATTAAGAGGCAACAACAAATAAGTCAAAAACAAGTTATATTATTAACATGTCAAAAGTTGTGCTTTGGGTTTCACCTCAAACCGAGGCCCATCCGCCAAAAGCACGATTAGTTTTTACCATATCTACGTAATGGTTGAAGGTTTTATCTCAAAACGAAACCTGTCCACCTTCAACCGTTACGACATTCAAAATAGGTTATACTAACTGATAACCAAGGGCTTCATCCTGAAAACCCAAGACCCATCCACCTTTTGTCATCATATTGTTCTAATGCAGGAAATATAAATTGTTCAAAAACAGGAAAAGTAAATTGTTTACACAACCACAACCATGAAATTTAAAAAGTGGGCTCTGGCCTTGGCACGTATATCCATCATCGCCCACTTCGTCGCCTAAGAAGCGGCACCTTCTTGATCAGCAACCTCTTTCCCAGCATTTGCACCAGCATCAGCCTCAGGATTCTTCTCGGCATCATCACCAGCATTGGCCACTTCCTCTGCCGCCTTAGAAGGCTCTTCACCAGCATGCTTTACAGGATGAGCGACAGGATGACCTCCAAGATCCTGTAGTTTCACTTCCCAAGCCTTTACATTCCAGGAGGGGCATTCGAAGCCCAACTCCCTGGCCTCGTAAGCCATCCTTAACCTGGCTTGGAGAAGAGAGATGACCACGGATGCTTTGAGACTGTCCCGATATGAACTCATATCCTGCTGGTATTGGAGAAGGGCGACATCTAGTTTGGATTGAGCATCCTCATTGGCTTTGTGGAGGGCAGCTTGGTGTTCCTGGGTCATTGCCTTGTATTTGTCCTCATAATGTTGGGACTTGGCAGCTGCAATTGTTCCTTGATCAGCTATGGTGGCTTCAGCTTTTTCAAGCCTGATCTCCAGCATCTTATTAAGCCCGCATGCGTCTTCATACAGATGCATGAGACGTTCCAAGCCCTGCAGTTAGAGATACAGGTATCAGTGTAAAATGAACAGGATAATGACTAACATGCATGTTCAGGATATTGAAAGGGAATTTTTACCTGCTTGAGAAATGAAGTAGCTTCATTAAACCCATGATTCTCAAGAGAGAATGTCTCAGAGGCGGCTGGAGAATCCATTTCGTTCCTCTTCCGGGAACCAGAGGCCCGGGTCCTGGATGCCGGAGGAGCTTTAGTAGTCTTTGAAGTGGTGGGCTTCGATGTGGCAGATGGCCTCGGTTTAGGTTCTTGTTTAACAGGTACAAGGCTGGAGTAGCTATCCAACTCGTCAAGTTGGAAGCCTTCGAGGTTAATAACTGGCATTAGATAAGGGAAGATGTTTTAGGCTTATTATACCTCTAAAAATAATAATCAATTTAATATAAAGATAATTCCTGAAAATATGCTTACCAGACATGTTGGAGCTTGATCTTTGACTTGAGCTTGTGAGTAGCAGGTTAAAGGTTCTTACACCCTCTGGAAGCTTGTAGATCTCTTTTATTCTTCCTTCTGATTCAGCGCTAGGGGGAGCTAGTTCCTTGAAGTTTGCTGCAAGAAAGAAAATAAACACATCAGGACATTGGTTCAGGATGGAGGTTCGGGATATGATTGGGGATATTCCTAAAACCCTAAATCCTACCAGAAGTCAACCATCTTTTAGGAAGGTCAAAACCCTTATCAATGGAGTCTCTTTTCACAAAAAAAGAATTTTCTTGTCCACTTATCCTCGTTCTTGGTAGCTTTGAAGATGAGAGGATCTTTGGAAATAGAGAATAGAAGGAATCGGCTGGAACCATGAGATCTTAAGCGATAAGCCTTTGGCAAATCCTCGATACACAGGTCGGGCATATGGCGAGCCTTAATTCCTTCCAAGGTGACTAATATGCGCCAAACCATGGGCATGATTTGGGCATAGCTCAGGCCAGTAAGTTCGAAGAAACGAGAAATAAAAGGTGAAAACGGGTATTGAAGTCCTATGGAGAAAGGGTAGGCAAAGAAGCAGACCCATTCGTCGGAACGAAAATCCGATCGGACCTCTCGGTCGAATGGACGGAAGATTGTCCCGGCGGGAAAGGCACCGGAAGCTCGTAGAGCCGCGATGTCAGAATTGTCGAAAGAACACACTTCTTTTGAAGGTTTTTGAAGCAAATTCTGTTTGTGGAAGGTGGAAACAGAATCCGCCATTTGTGATCTAGTACGGGTAGCCATGAAGGATCACAATCAGAAGAACAGGAGATATAAAGAAGGAAAATAGAAAAGAGAGAGAAAAGTACCTGATATTTGGTTGGAGATAAAGATAAATCGTAATGAGACGACCCTCGGTTAATAAAGGCTAAATGTAGGGGTAAAGAGTAAATAACGCCTTGGAAGTTGCACATTGTCATTTCAAGGGTCTCATCATATTGATTGCTTTAATTGGTGAGATAAAACTTTTAAAATATATCCGTTGGATAGGTATACCAACAGATATATTTGGGGACAATTGTTATGGGTCATTTTCTGAGCATACATATCTTGATCAATATCCTGCTTTTTATTGTTTATTTGTGATCAGGATACTGGACGGGGATATTGCTAACATGTTGGGCGATATCCTGAGGAATATTGAATTAACCACGTGCAGGTTAAAGGCTGGGGTTCGCTAACGGTCAGATGGACTTCTTCTCCTCAAGACTCGGGCATTTTTGTTATGGGAGAGACGTTGAACCCGAAAGACTAGGTCCACAACGTTCGAGTGAGGAATATTCGTTGGATCCCGGTTATTTAGGATAGTTTGTTATATTTGTTTTACTATAAATAGATGGGGGCAGATCAGATTAAGGCATTCAACTTTCACATTTTCAAACACTTTCTCTCTTGCTCACTGCAAACACTACACACAACACTTGTATTCGAATTACATTGTAACACATAGTTGATCCGCACCACATCCTGCACTGTATCCTTATATTTGAAGCAATAGAAGAACAAGGCAGCTGCGATTGTCAGCTCCTGAGGTTTTATGCCGACGATCTAGATTGATCAAGGGCTTTCCTCGTACATCACGTGTCAACCTTTACTTTTTTGCTCATTGTTTGATCATAGATATAGCTCTCTATCATGAGCCGTATCCTGAAACTGTTTTTATAACTAACTTGGTTAACATATTTTTCACACATAATTTTAGCACACTACCTCACTTAACTAATTTGATCACTAAATTGCTTCGGTAATTTTTGACCAAAACATTATTCATCTTCTTAATTGTCAAACAAAAACACAATCATAAGAAACTTAGATCCTAACAGTGCTACCACTACTTCTGATGCTCCAAGCGATAAAAAACGCAAATGGGATGGATACTCATGTAAGGGTTCAACTTCTGTTCAGTCTCAGTCTCAGCAGTGAAGGACTGACGACTACAAGAGCCCTAGACAACAGTCTCCTAGTAATCAAAGTCATGATGGGTACAAGGGAAACCACCCTAAGTGCAATCGATGTAATATGCACCACAACGGGCAGTGTAGCAAGAACAACTGTCAGAGATGCAACAAACCAGGCCACGCAGCGAAAGATTGCAGGAGCCTTTATCCTGCAAATCAGAGGCGACAGCAGCAGTAGACTCCATAGAACCAGCGTCAACAGCAGCAGTAACAACAGGGTAACAACAAAGGATGTTTCCAGTGTGGTGCTAAGGGCCACTTCAAAAGAGGCTGCCCACAGTTTAACCAGAACCAGAACAACAAAAAAAACCAGGGGAATGGGAACAACAACAGGGATAACAATGCTGGCAATGGTTACAGGGGACGTGCATTCGTGATTGGTCAGGGTGATGCAAGGAATGATCCCTATGTTGTGACAGGTAAGTTCCTACTGGATGATTTCTTTGTTTCTGTTTTATTCAATTCGGGTGCCGATACTAGTTACGTGTCCTTAAGAGTTAGTCAGATGCTTAAGCGTACCCCATTCCCTCTGGATTCTAAGCATGTTGTAGAACTAGCAAATGGTAAAAATCTTGAGGCCACACACATAGTCAAGGGTTGTAATCTTGCTCTAGCTGGTCAAATCTTTTCTATCGATCTTATCTCTATTGTACTTGGTAGCATCGACATTGTCATTAGGATGGATTGGTTATCCCATCATCGAGCAGAAATACTCTGCAAGGGGAAAGTCATCCGCATTCCTCGTTCTAGTGAAGAACCTCTTATTATTCATGGTGATAAGAGTGGTGCTGTTGTGGGCATCATTTCCTTCTTGAAGGCCCAGTATTGTTTTCGAAAGGGCCGCACTGCTATTCTAGCTCTCGTTACAGACACCTCAACGAAAGAGAAGAAGATAAAAGACATTCCGATCATGCGTGACTTCCCTGAGGTATTTCCTGAGGAATTACCTGGTCTTCCGCCCCATTGTCAAGTCGAGTTTCAAATCGAGCTAGCTCCTAGAGTGGCACCAATAGCTCGTGCACCTTATCGCTTAGCTCCATCAGAACTAGAGGAATTGTCTGCGCAACTACAAGAACTCTTGGACAAGGGTTTCATTCGTCCTAGCTCTTCGCCCTAGGGAGCTCCAGTTTTGTTTGTGAAGAAGAAAGACGGTACCTTTCAAATGTGTATAGACTATCGCGAACTCAACAAGGTGACTGTGAAGAATCGTTATCCTCTTCCTCGTGTCGATGACCTGTTTAACCAGTTGCAAGGGTCGAGCTTTTACTCTAAGATTGATCTGAGATCAGGCTATCATCAGCTGAGAGTCCGAGATGAGGACATCTCCAAGACATCATTTAGGACTCGTTACGGACACTACGAGCTTCTGGTTATGCCTTTCGGGTTGACAAATGCATCTGCGGTTTTCGTCGATCTTATGAACCGAGTGTGCAAACCATACTTGGATAAGTTCGTTATCGTTTTTATCGATGCCATCCAGATCTATTCCAAGAGTTAGGAGGAACACGAGCGTCATCTGCGACTCATTTTGGAACTTCTTCAAGCAGAACAACTTTATGCTAAGTTTTTGAAATGCGACTTTTGGCTTCGTGAAGTCCATTTCCTAGGACACGTGGTTAATGAGGATGGGATTCACGTTGATCCATCCAAGATTGACTCAATCAGGAATTTTCCTGCACCTCAAACTCCAACTGAAATCCATCAATTCTTGGGTTTGGTGGGTTACTACAGAAGGTTTATTAAGGATTTCTCAAAGATTGCGCAGCCTCTTACTGTTCTTACGCAAAAGGGTGTCACCTACCGTTGGGGTGATGCTCAGGAATCTGCATTTCAACGGCTGAAGTCGAAGCTTTGTAGCGCACCTATTCTCTCATTACCTGAAGGCACAGATGATTTTGTGGTTTATTGTGACGCGTCAATCCAAGGATTGGTTGTGTGTTGATGCAACATGAGAAAGTCATTGCTTACGCATCACGCCAACTTAAAGTTCACGAAAAGAATTACACTACTCACGACTTGGAATAGGGAGCAGTGGTGTTTGCGCTTAAGATATGGAGACATTACTTGTATGGTACCAAGTGCACCATTTACACCGATCACAAGAGTCTCCAGCATATCTTCGATCAGAAGGAGTTAAACATGCGACAACGTCGATGGGTCGAACTCCTTAACGACTACGAATGCGCAATCAAGTATCATCTAGGCAAAGCTAAAGTGGTGGCTGACGCCCTCAGTCGTAAGGAAACCAAACCTAAGCGTGTACGGGCATTACAGCTTACCATTCACTCCAGTCTTCCTGCCCCAAATTCATGATGCTCAGGTCGAAGCATTGAAGGTAGAAAACATCAAGGCTAAGTCCCTATGGGGATTGGAGAAACGTTTGGAACTAAAGGAAGATGGTGCTTACTACTTAGCGGGGCGCATCTGGGTCCCATTTTATGTTAATCTGCATGAGCTTGTTATGGATGAGGCACACAAGTCGCGTTACTCGGTACATCCTGGCTCTGATAAGATGAACCACGATCTCAAAGCTACATACTGGTGGCCCAACATGAAAGCTAACATAGCGACCTATGTTAGTAAATGCTTGACCTGTGCTAGGGTCAAAGTTGAATACCAGAAGCCATCAGGCCTACTTCAACAACCAGAGACCCCGACATGGAAATGGGAGCAGATTTCCATGGACTTTGTTACTGGCCTACCTGGATCTCAGCGAGGAAACGATACTATTTGGGTGATAGTTGATCGACTGACAAAGTATGCACACTTCTTGGCTATCAAAGAAATGGATAAGTTCTCTACTCTAGCAGAAATCTACCTGAAGGAAGTAGTTTTGAGGCACGGGGTGCCAACTTCCATCTTTTCTGATCGTGATCCACGTTTTACATCTAATTTATGGCAGGCGATCCACAAATCCTTTGGCTCATGTCTAGACATAAGCACAGCTTATCATCCACAGACAGATGGGCAGACTGAGCGCACCATCCAAACTCTTGAAGACAAGCTTCGAGCATGTGTTATTGACTTTGGTAACGGCTGGGAAAGGCACCTACCTTTGGTGGAGTTTTCGTATAGCAACAGTTACCACACAAGCATCCAGGCTGCTCCGTTTGAGGCTTTGTACGGACGGAAATGCCGATCACCCTTATGCTGGGCAGAAGTTGGTGATAGCCAAATCACTGGCCCAGAACTCGTCATCGACACAACATAAAAGATTGCCCATATACGACAACGAATGGCAGCAGGAAAGCTACACTGATAAGCGTAGGAAACCGCACGAGTTCCAGGTTGGGGATCAAGTGCTACTTAAAGTCTCACCTTGGAAAGGTGTGGTTCGTTTTGGAAAATGGGGCAAGCTTAATCCGCATTATTTTGGACCTTTCGAAATCACTGAAAAGATCGGCAAGGTGGCGTACCGATTGAATCTGCCCGAAGAGCTCAGCGGAGTTCACAACGTATTCCATGTGTCAAATCTGAAGAAGTGTCTGTCAGATGAGACCCTCATAGTTCCTTTCAAGGAACTCACTATCGGGGACCAATTGCGATTCGTCGAGGAACCAGTGGAAATTACGGAACGAGAAGTTAAGGTTCTCAAACGTACCAAAATACCCATTGTTCGAGTTCGTAGGAACTCCCGTCGTGGCCCAGAGTTTACCTGGGAACGAGAAGACCAAATGAAACACAAGTATCCCCAGTTGTTCAAGAAAGGTGAGTCCACTACTGAAGCTACTACGGAATTTCGAGACGAAATTCCAAACCAACGGGGGGGATGATGTGATACCCCAGGAAAACCGGGAACACCAGGCAACCTAACTAACTTCCTTAGTGACTACGTGCTAAATTTCGGGATGAAATTTCTTTCAACTTGGGGATTATGTGACAACTCGTATTTTAGAACCTTTTGTTGTACTTTCAGGTAACTTGTATGAACGTTACGTGATTTAATGATATGTTGGTTGCAATAGAACGTTATGAATTTGAACGTTATGTGTTAGGTGTTATGAGTTAGAATTGTGGGGATGTATGTATAACGAACTTGATCGCACAACACCCTTTCGGGTCGCACACTTGCCCAAGAACCGCATACTTCTTTCCGTTGTGCTTGCACACACTCGGCCCAATCTTGTTTGCTTTGAACTCGTGACCAAGTGCAGCCCTAAGAATGGGTTCGGCCCACTCCCCTTGCGTATACACATACCCATTATGGGTGTACACTCATAATTTACAAACCACAAACTAGTCTTCTCCAGCAACCTCCCACTCGAATCCTCCCATCTCCAGCAAACTAGTCTTCTTGGCCTTCTGGTTAGCGTTCATCATTGCTAGTTGATAGGATCTTGATGTTGTGATATTATGTGATGGTTAGGGTTTCATGCTAGTAGATACGTTGATAAAATTGTGATCAAGAATTGGACATATGTGTTTATTTTGATATATATATATATATGTGCTGAAACTGTATTTGTTGATGATCAGAAACATGCATTTGCAAAACTATGAGAAGGGGTTGTATGACAATCTATGTTGATCTAGAACTGAATACATGTAAATGGGTTGTTAATATTGAATGAATGTTTGAATGATTAGTTTGTTTTGGCATGATGAACTGTGTGATGATTTATTTGATGGCTAAGGTTGCATGTTGGTATTAGAAATCATTGATCTGATGGTCCGGTTAAATATTTCGAATGCTTGATTATTGTTCATAATTAGAGTTTATATGAATATGCATGATTGTTGCTAGAACTGCTGTTTTGATCTGATTTGAAATTGCCAAACTTGTTTACTGATGTTACGGTGATGATAGGTTGAAAATAAGGAAATTTGTTACACCTTCTGGTATCGAAACGGGTTGTGAGTCGAGAACCCACAGTCTAGACTCGAGACCACATCGGCACACAAAGTTGCGGGTCTTGTTGCGACTCGAGACTTGACCCGAGACCATATGGTCTCGAGTGATGAATGCACAATCCGAGATCTCCTTAGTTGCGACTCGAAACCCATAGGCCAACAACCCAAGACCATGTAGTCTCGACTCGAGACCGCGCAGTCTCGACTCGAGACCATAGGAACACATACCTATCACACACTCACATACTTGCCTTGAGCTCGCACACCTACCACAGGCCCATGAACTTGGGCCACACACTTGAATGCTTGAATGCTGCTGTTATATGAGTTATGTACTGTTATTTGAACTGCCATGATAATATGTGTATGCCATGATCAATCTGTGTATGTAAACTGTTAGTTATGTTTGTAAATATACGTGCATTGCTTGGTATGAACCGGACTTGTGTGGTAACCATATTAGGAGGTGGTTGGCCACAATTAGCTCAAGAGACCTTCTTTTATCTACCGAGCTAATCTAACGTAAGTTCACACTTTCTACAAGGCATGGGATTCCCAGTGGTTTGGGAATGGGTTAACGTTTAATAAGGAAACTTGCGTATTCTCCTTGGGTAGAATACGTACTTCCACCCTCTTAGGTGAAGGGTGACAGCATTGAAACCTGTGTGTTCTCCTTGGGTTGGACACGTACTCCCACCATCTTAACTGAAGGGTGACAACATTTATTAACACTAGATAAAACGCTATCATTAAGTACCTCATTTTATATCAACTTAATCGCCGGGCCAATGGAGAACGGGTCATTAGTTAAATAGCGCTATTAGGTTTGATAAGCCTCACACCGTGCCCCAGAGGACGGGCGTGGACTAATGGACTTGTGCACTAGTCAATGATGATTGACATTGATGCAAGGCACATAAACATAACTACAGTGAGTAGTGTGACAACTCGAGTTTCCGACATTCTTTATCTGCATTTATTGCACGTTGACTGTTTAGTTGCTTGATTGTTTGACTTGTAACTGCACACTGAATTATAAGATGAGATTGGTTATTTGATATGTTATGTGCTTAACATGAGTAAAGTGTTGTTTTGTTTGACTTCATGAATACGAACTTGTAAACTGTTTAAGAATTGAACAATACGACGAAATACAAGAGTGTTTCGCCATAACCAATCACGACGAAACAGGATCTGTTTCGCCATCCTCATTTCGACGAAACAAATGTGTTTCGCCGAGCCCAGATTCGCCGAAGCCCAGTTAGGGCCCAAAACGTTGTTTCGCGTATAATTACGTGAAACGGTTTCAGTTTCACACCCTTGGCAAAATAGAAACCCTAGAACTCTCTCCCAAGTGCGACGGCAGCTGTGTGTGTGTTTCCCTAAGCCTCTTTAGCTATCAAACCCGCATTCCATCTATCTCGGTTAGTATGTGTTCGTTAAATCGGTTTTATGATGTTTTGATTACTCGATACATGTTTGTGAATAGGCTGGTTTGATTCTGGAATAGATGTGATTGTATGAGTATGGTAACCTTGATTTGTGTGGTGCTTGACTAATCGGTTATAAAACTTTTTACGAAACATGATGTTGATTAGGGTTCCATGAGTCTCATGTATGGTGGATGAATGGCCCGTGTTTATCTAATGGTAGTGTAAAAATCTGTTCATAATATTTAGATTTCAATCGCATGATGATTCTTGTTAATACGGAACTTATAAATTTAAAAGATTCAATTGTATGCATCGTAGATCGTTGAGGATTTAGCGAATGGTTATGCATAAAGTATGGCTTGCATGTATATTGTTGAATGATGATATATGAATTCTGTATGATGGAATGTCTGCTGTGATCTGAACGGCGATTAGGGTTTTCATTACGTAACTGATATACGACGTAATAGGTTGTGACGAATCAAAACTATAGGCGAAACAAACTTGCCATTGGCGAAACATAGGTGACGACGAAACCAAGGTGTTTCGTCGAGACCTCTGCGACGAATCAAATGGGACGAAACAGAAGTGTTTTGCCGAAGGGATTTATGGCGAAACAAGGGTGTTTTGCCATATGGGTAATCGGCACAGTAACTTGATTCCTTTCTGTTAAGAGTTAACTGGACTAACTAACTGAGGTTAAATGATACGCATGACTTGTATGATCATGAATACATGCAATGTGCTACTTGGTGATTATTGATGCGCTGTCCACTATGATTGTACTTACGTGCCAACTTCGTGAATACAAACTGATTATGTATACGTGCATACTTTAGGACGTGATTGATTAACTACTTAGCAAACCGAGCAAACCAAGGTGAGTTCACACTAGCCAAGGCATGGGATTCCCAGGGGTTGGGAATGGGATGGAATAAGTACTCGTACAACTATTACTATTAAATAAATTATTACTGTCCTCGGTTGAAGGGCACGTACGTAAAACCTACGTACAGATATACTTACTACTGTCCTCGGATTGAAGGGCACGTACGTAAAGCCTACGTAGACGATCTTAAGACCATCACCTCTATCAAAGGAAGTCCCTCAATTATCGACTTAATCGCCGAGGCCTAGGGAGAGCGGGTCATTAGTTAATAGCGCTATTAGGTTTAACAAACCTCACACCGTGCCAGTCGGACGGGCGTGTACTAATGGACTATGGGCAAAGGGTCAATGCTGATAGACATTGACTTAGGGCACATCTTATATTTTCGTAGCAGTCGATACGCGTGGTCTTGTAACACATGGGAAGCCCCCACTAATCATCGCACGCATGCCTGGACTGGCAGCAAGGATTAACGCGATACATGGTTTACAAAACGAATATATTTACGATTTATGAAATGAATACTTTAACCAAGCAACTATATGTGAACTCGCTCAACTCTGTTATTGATTCGTTGCTACATGCCTTGCAGGTCATTAGGTACCCATGGAGCTTGCACAGTGAGGAACGGTCGTTGTGGAATATGGCGTTGTGTGCCATGTTTTAGACTTTACCTTATTTCATATTTAATACTTGCTATGGGTTTTACAAATTATGCTTCCGCTAAACACTTAACTATGCTTTGGTTTTGAACACCTTTCATATTGGTTTGTTGAATTATGAATACTTATCTATTTGTTCAATATGATTGGTGGCTTGATCCTGGTCAGTCACGCCCTCAAGCGGTGATACTCCGCGTGTGGATTTTGGGGGTGTGACAGATTGGTATCAGAGCCATTGGTTATAGAGAACTTGGTTTTAATAAAGGAAAATGTTTTTGTTAAAACCAGACTATAACCTGTACAGTGCTCTACGATCCACAACGACGCTTCACTCCACGTGCAAGGCTCGACATTCTAGGTGATATAATTTATGCTTACATTGCCTCCTTGCTAGATTATGTAAAACTTTGCTCATGATATGCTTAGTTAGTATAGCTACTATTGCTTGAACACGAGTGTACTTACTCTCCTTTGTCATCGCACTTTCGCGAACCCTTCTCACTCATGTTTTCCTTGATATGAAGATCATGTCTGGACGCATTAACATGACACAAGCCCAGTTGACGGCTCTGATTAACGAACAGGTTGCTGCGGCACTTGCAGCCGCACAAGCAGGAGGTATACCCTACTGTTTAAAACTCATTCTAGGATCTTTAGGTCCTACTCTCGTGACCCTACCCTTGTGTTAAACTTTGTCTTTTCTTATACCCACAACAGGTCAGCATGCTCAGCCACTTGTGTGCACCTTCAAAACCTTTATGGACTGCCGACCCACTACTTTTAGTGGCACTGAAGGAGCAGTAGGTCTCCTCCACTGGTTTGAGAAACTAGAATCTGTGTTCGAAATGTGTGAATGCCCAGAGGCACGCAGGGTGAAGTATGCTACTGGCACTCTTGAGGGTTTAGCCCTCACATGGTGGAATGCTCAGGTCCAAATGCTGGGGTTGGTTGCTGCTAACGCTACCCCATGGGACAATTTTAAAGAGATGATCAAGGAGGAATACTGCAGTCGTGACGACATTCATAAGATGGAAGTCGAGTTCTTCAACCTCAAGATGACGGGGTCAGAAATTGAGGCGTTTACAAAGAGATCTAATGAGCTTGCATTACTGTGTCCTACTATGGTGGACCCTCCAATTAAGCGTATCGAACTATATCTTAAGGGTCTAGTGCCAGAAATCCAAAGTCATATGACTTCAGCAAACCTCGCCACCTATCAGCAGGTTGTTCCGTTGGCTCACCGTCTCACTGATCAGGCGGTGGAGCAAAACAGGTTACCAAAACGTATTAGTGCTACAGCTACCTCTGAAACTCCTAGTGACAACAAACGTAAATGGGATGGAGCTTCAAGAAGAGGTTCGACTTCTGTTCAGTCCCAGTCGCAGCAGAGAAGAACTGAAGATTTTAAGAGCCCTGGTCAGCAATCCTTTGGTAGCCAAGGGCAGAGTGGTTATCGAGGGAACCTTCCAAAGTGCAACAGATACAACAAACATCATAGCGGTCAGTGCAACAAGGTCCGTTGTCAGAGGTGTCTTAAGTTGGGTCACGAACCTAAGGATTGTAGGAGCTTGCGACCTGCAAATCAGAACCAGCGACAACAGCCACCAGCTCCACAAGACCAGCAACAGCAACAACGAGACAACAAGGGATGCTTTCAGTGTGGAGCTGAAGGCCATTTTAAGAGAGATTGTCCCCAATTGACCGGAACCAGAACAACAACAACAATAACAACAACAACCAGGGGAATGGGAACAACGGGGGTAACAATGGCAATGGTGCAAGGGGTCGTGTGTTCGTTATTGGCCAGGGAGAAGCGAGGAATGATCCCAATGTTGTGACGGGTAAGTTCCTTCTTGACGACTTTTACGTTACTGTCTTATTTGATTCGGGCGCTGATACTAGTTATGTGTCCCTAAAAGTTAGTCAACTGCTTAAACGTACCCCAACACCTTTGAACCCCAAACACGCTGTAGAGTTAGCTAATGGTAAAAGTATAGAGGTCACACACGTAGTCAAAGGTTGTAACCTAGTACTTGCTGATCACACTTTCTCGATCGACCTCCTTCCTATCACGCTGGGTAGTTTCGACGTTGTCATTGGGATGGACTGGTTATCCCAACACCAAGCAGAGATTCTTTGCAACGAGAAGATTGTTCGTATTCCTCGCCTGGGTGATGAACCTCTCATGATTCGTGGTGACAAGAGTGGTGCTGTTGTGAGCATCATTTCTTCCCTTAAGGCCCAAAGTGTTTGCGTAAGGGCCACATTGCTTTTCTGGCTCTCGTTACCGACACCTCGAAGAAAGAGAAGAAGATAGAAGACTTTCCGATTGTACGTGATTATCCTGAGGTATTTCCTGAGGAACTACCTGGCCTTCCGCCTCATCGCCAGGTCGAGTTCCAGATCGAGCTAGCTCCTGGAGCAGCGCCCATAGCTCGTGCACCGTATCGCTTAGCTCCATCAGAGTTGAAAGAGTTATCTACGCAACTACAAGAACTCTTAGATAAGGGTTTTATTCGTCCTAGCTCTTCGCCCTGGGGAGCTCCAGTGCTATTCGTGAAGAAGAAAGATGGTACATTCAGAATGTGCATCGACTACCGTGAGCTGAACAAGGTGACTGTGAAGAATCGCTATCCTCTTCCACGCATTGACGACCTATTCGACCAACTACAAGGGTCGAGCTACTATTCAAAGATTGATTTGAGATCAGGATATCACCAGCTAAGAGTCCGAGAAGAGGACGTCTCCAAAACAGCCTTCAGAACTCGATATGGCCACTATGAGTTTTTGGTAATGCCTTTTGGGCTGACAAATGCACCAGCGGTCTTCATGGACTTGATGAATCGAGTGTGCAAGCCGTACCTAGACAAGTTCGTTATTGTATTCATCGACGACATCTTGATTTACTCAAAGAGTCAGGAAGAACACGAACAGCATCTACAACTCATTTTGGAACTCCTTCGAACAGAACAGCTGTACGCCAAGTTTTCAAAATGTGACTTCTGGCTTCGCGAGGTCCATTTCTTAGGCCATGTAGTGAACAAGGATGGGATTCATGTTGATCCATCCAAGGTAGGTTCGATCAAGTGCTGGCCTGCACCTCGTACCCCAACGGAAATTCGCCAATTCTTGGGATTGGCAAGTTACTACAGGAGGTTTATTAAGGATTTTTCCAAGATTGCACAGCCTCTTACTTCACTAACGCAGAAGGGCGTTGTTTATCGTTGGGGAAATGCACAGGAGTTAGCGTTTCAGCACTTAAAGGATAGACTTTGCAGTGCACCTATCCTTTCATTGCCAGAGGGCACAGACGATTTCGTAGTTTATTGCGACGCATCTATTCAGGGTCTTGGTTGTGTATTGATGCAGCGGGATAAAGTTATAGCCTACGCCTCACGCCAACTCAAAGTTCATGAAAAGAACTACACCACACACGATTTAGAGATGGGAGCTGTTGTTTTTGCACTTAAGATATGGAGACACTACCTGTATGGTACCAAATGCGCCATCTATATCGACCACAGGAGCCTCGAGCATATCTTCAAACAGAAGGAACTCAATATGCGACAACGACGATGGGTCGAGCTGCTGAATGACTACGAATGCTCGATCAGGTACCACCCAGGCAAAGCCAATGTTGTGGCTTACGCCCTCAGTCGAAAGGACATTGCGTCCAAACGCGTACGAGCTTTACAACTCACCATACAGTCTAGTCTTCCTTCTCAAATACAAAATGCCCAGGTAGAAGCATTGAAACCAGAAAACGTCAGGGCTGAAGCCCTACGCGGCTCGAGGCAACGCTTAGAACATAAGGAAGATGGTGCTTACTATGTCACATGACGCATTTGTATCCCACTTTATGGCAACCAATGAGAGCTTGTGATGGATGAGGCACACAAGTCTCGCTACTCAGTGCACCCTGGTTCGGATAAAAATGTACCGCGATATCAAAACCACATATTGGTGGCCTTGCATGAAGGCCCACATAGCAACGTACGTTAGCAAGTGCTTGACTTGTGCGAGAGTCAAGGCGGAATACCAGAAACCTTCAGGCCCACTTCAACAACCATAAATACCACAATGGAAATGGGAGCAAATTTCCATGGATTTTGTTACTGGCCTGCCCAGATCTCAACGTGGTAACGATACTATTTGGGTGATCGTGGATCGACTCACAAAGTCTGCTCACTTTCTTGCTATCAAAGAAACGGATAAGTTCTCCACCCTAGCAGAAGTATATCTCAAGGAAGTTGTCTCGAGGCACGGGGTGCCCACCTCTATCATCTCGGATCGAGATGCACATTTTACATCAGAATTGTGGCAAGCAATGCACAAGTCTTTTGGCTCAAGATTAGATATGAGCACAGCCTATCACCCGCAAACGGATGGGCAGTCGGAACGTACCATCCAGACTCTAGAAGACATGCTTAGGACATGTGTAATTGACTTTGGCAACGGCTGGGAAAAGCATCTGCCACTTGTGGAATTTTCGTACAACAATAGCTACCACACCAGCATTAAAGCTGCTCCGTTTGAGGCATTGTACGGGCGTAAATGCCGGTCACCTCTTTGTTGGGCAGAGGTGGGGGATAGTCAGATTACCAGTCCAGAAAATGTAGTTGACACAACAGAGAAAATTGCTCAGATAAGACAACGAATGGCGGAGGCTCGTGACCGTCAGAAAGTCTACGCCGACAAAGGCAGAAAACCACTAGAGCTCCAGGTTGGGGAGCGTGTACTACTCAAAGTTTCACCCTGGAAGGGTGTGGTTCGTTTTGGGAAACGGGGAAAACTTAACCCACGATACGTTGGACCTTTCGAAGTCATTGAGAAGATAGGCAAGGTGGCTTACAGACTGAACTTACCAGCGGAACTCAGGGCAGTTCACAACGTTTTCATTGTGTCAAATCTGAAGAAGTGCCTGTCAGATGAGACTCACTTAGTTCCTTTGAAGGAGCTCACTATCGATGAGCAGTTACGTTTCGTCAAGGAACCTGTTGAAATCACGGACCGGGATGTTAAGGTCCTCAAAAACACCAGAATACCTCTGGTTCGAGTTCGTTGGAACTCCCGTCGCGGCCCAGAGTTCACCTGGGAGCGTGAAGATCAAATGAAACTCAAGTATCCCCAGTTATTCGGAACCAATGCAACTACTACTGAGGCTGAAGCTACTACTGCAGAATTTCGGGACGAAATTCCAAATCAACGGGGGATGATGTGACACCCCAGGAAAACCAGTGAACGATACAACTTACCTAGCTTCCTCAGTAACCGCATACTAAATTTCGGGACGAAATTTCTTTCAAGTTGGGGATAATGTGACAACTCGAGTTTCCGACATTCTTTATCCGCATTTATTGCACGTTGATTGTTAAGTTGCTTGATTGTTTGACTTGTAACTGTACACTGAATTATAAGATGAGATTGGTTATTTGATATGTTATGTGCTTAACATGAGTAAAGTGTTGTTTTGTTTGACTTCATGAATACGAACTTGTAAACTGTTTAAGAATTGAACAATACGACGAAACACAAGAGTGTTTCGCCATAACCAATCACGACGAAACAGGATCTGTTTCGCCATCCTCATTTCGACGAAACAAATGTGTTTCGCCGAGCCCAGATTCGCCGAAGCCTAGTTAGGGCCCAAAACGCTGTTTCACGTATAATTACGTGAAACAGTTTCAGTTTCACACCCTTGGCAAAATAGAAACCCTAGAACTCTCTCCCAAGTGCGACGGCAGCTGTGTGTGTGTTTCCCTAAGCCTCTTTAGCTATCAAACCCGCATTCCATCTATCTCAGTTAGTATGTGTTCGTTAAATCGGTTTTATGATGCTTTGATTACTTGATACATGTTTGTGAATAGGCTGGTTTGATTCTGGAATAGATGTGATTGTATGAGTATGGTAACTTTGATTTGTGTGGTGCTTGACTAATCGGTTATAAAACTTTTTACGAAACATGATGTTGATTAGGGTTCCATGAGTCTCATGTATGGTGGATGAATGGCCCGTGTTTATCGAATGGTAGTGTAAAAATCTGTTCATAATATTTATATTTCAACATCATGACGATTCTTGTTAATACGGAACTTATAAATTTCAAAGATTCAATTGTATGCATCGTAGATCGTTGAGGATTTAGCGAATGGTTATGCATAGAGTATGGCTTGCATGTATATTGTTGAATGATGATATATGAATTCTGTATGATTGAATGTATGTTGTGATCTGAACGGCGATTAGGGTTTTCATTACGTAACTGATGTACGACGTAATAGGTTGTGACGAATCAAAACTATAGGCGAAACAAACTTGCCATTGGCGAAACATAGGTGACGACGAAACCAAGGTGTTTCGTCGAAGGGATTTATAGCGAAATAGGGGTGTTTCGCCATATGGGTAATCGGCACAGTAACTTGATTCCTTTCTGTTAAGAGTTAACTGGACTAACTAACTGAGGTTAAATGATACGCATGACTTGTATGATCATGAATACGTGCAATGTGCTACTTGGTGATTATTGATGCGTTGTCCACTATGATTGTACTTACGTGCCAACTTCGTGAATACAAACTGATTATGTATACGTGCATACTTTAGGACATGATTGATTAACTGTGAGCATACTTAGCATACCGAGCAAACCAAGGTGAGTTCACACTAGCCAAGGCATGGGATTCCCAGGGGTTGGGAATGGGATGGAATAACTACTTGTACAACTATTACTATTAAACAAATTATTACTGTCCTCGGTTGAAGGGCACGTACGTAAAACCTACGTACATATATACTTACTACTGTCCTCGGATTGAAGGGCACGTACGTAAAGCCTACGTACACGATCTTAAGACCATCACCTCTATCAAAGGAAGTCCCTCAATTATCGACTTAATCGCCGAGGCCTAGGGAGAGCGGGTCATTAGTTAATAGCGCTATTAGGTTTAACAAACCTCACACCGTGCCAGTCGGACGGGCGTGTACTAATGGACTATGGGCAAAGGGTCAATGCTGATAGACATTGACTTAGGGCACATCTTATATTTTCGTAGCAGTCGATACGCGTGGTCTTGTAACACATGGGAAGCCCCCACTAATCATCGCACGCATGCCTGGACTGGCAGCAAGGATTAACGCGATACATGGTTTACAAAACGAATATATATACGATTTATGAAATGAATACTTTAACCAAGCAACTATCTGTGAACTCACTCAACTTTGTTGTTGATTCGTTGCTACATGCCTTGCAGGTCATTAAGTACCCATGGAGCTTGCACAGTGAGGAACGGTCGTTGTGGAATATAGCGTTGTGTGCCATGCTTTAGACTTTACCTTATTTCATATTTAATACTTGCTATGGGTTTTACAAATTATGCTTCCGCTAAACACTTAACTATGCTTTCGTTTTGAACACCTTTCATATTGGTTTGTTGAATTATGAATACTTATCTATTTGTTCAATATGATTGGTGGCTTGATCCTGGTCAGTCACGCCCTCAAGCGGTGATACTCCGCGTGTGGATTTTGGTGGTGTGACAGATTGGTATCAGAGCCATTGGTTATAGAGAACTTGGTTTTAATAAAGGAAAATATTTTTGTTAAAACCAGACTATAACCTGTACAGTGCTCTACGATCCACAACGACGCTTCACTCCACGTGCAAGGCTCGACATTCTAGGTGATATAATTTATGCTTACATTGCCTACTTGCTAGATTATGTAAAACTTTGCTCATGATATGCCTAGTTAGTATAGCTACTATTGCTTGAACACGAGTGTGCTTACTCTCCTTTGTCATCGCACTTTCGCGAACTCTTCTCACTCATGTTTTCCTTGATATGAAAATCATGTCTGGACGCATTAACATGACACAAGCCCAGTTGACGGATTTGATTAACGAATAGGTTGCTGCGGCACTTGCAGCCGCACAAGCAGGAGGTATACCCTACTGTTTAAAACTCATTCTAGGATCTTTAGGTCCTACTCTCGTGACCCTACCATTGTGTTAAACTTTGTCTTTTCTTATACCCACAACAGGTCAGCATGCTCAGCCACATGTGTGCACCTTCAAAACCTTTATGGACTGCCGACCCACTACTTTTAGTGGCACTGAAGGAGCAGTAGGTCTCCTCCACTGGTTTGAGAAACTAGAATCTGTGTTCAAAATGTGTGAATGCCCTGAGGCACGCAGGGTGAAGTATGCTACTGGCACTCTTGAGGGTTTAGCCCTCACATGGTGGAATGCTCAGGTCCAAATGCTGGGGTTGGTTGCTGCTAACGCTACCCCATGGGACAATTTTAAAGAGGTGATCAAGGAGGAATACTGCAGTCGTGACGACATTCATAAGCTGGAAGTCGAGTTCTTCAACCTCAAGATGACGGGGTCAGAAATTGAGGCGTTTACAAAGAGATCTAATGAGCTTGCATTACTGTGTCCTACTATGGTGGACCCTCCAATTAAGCGTATCGAACTATATCTTAAGGGTCTAGTGCCAGAAATCCAAAGTCATGTGACTTCAGCAAACCTCGCCACCTATCAGCAGGTTGTTCAGTTGGCTCACCGTCTCACTGATCAGGCGGTGGAGCAAAACAGGTTACCAAAACGTATTAGTGCTACAGCTACCTCTGAAACTCCTAGTGACAACAAACGTAAATGGGATGGAGTTTCAAGCAGAGGTTCGACTTCTGTTCAGTCCCAGTCGCAGCAGAGAAGAACTGAAGATTTTAAGAGCCCTGGTCAGCAATCCTCTGGTAGCGAAGGGCAGAGTGGTTATCGAGGGAACCTTCCAAAGTGCAACAGATACAACAAACATCATAGCGGTCAGTGCAACAAGGTCCGTTGTCAGAGGTGTCTTAAGTTGGGTCACGAAGCTAAGGATTGTAGGAGCTTGCGACCTGCAAATCAGAACCAGCGACAACAGCCACCAGCTCCACAAGACCAGCAGCAGCAACAACGAGACCACAAGGGATGCTTTCAGTGTGGAGCTGAAGGCCATTTTAAGAGAGATTGTCCCCAATTGAACCGGAACCAGAACAACAACAACAATAACAACAACAACCAGGGGAATGGGAACAACGGGGGTAACAATGGCAATGGTGCAAGGGGTCGTGTGTTCGTTATTGGCCAGGGAGAAGCGAGGAATGATCCCAATGTTGTGACGGGTAAGTTCCTTCTTGACGACTTTTACGTTACTGTCTTATTTGATTCGGGCGCTGATATTAGTTATGTGTCCCTAAAAGTTAGTCAACTGCTTAAACGTACCCCAACACCTTTGAACCCCAAACACGCTGTAGAGTTAGCTAATGGTAAAAGTATAGAGGTCACACACGTATTCAAAGGTTGTAACCTAGTACTTGCTGATCACACTTTCTCGATCGACCTCCTTCCTATCACGCTGGGTAGTTTCGACGTTGTCATTGGGATGGACTGGTTATCCCAACACCAAGCAGAGATTCTTTGCAACGAGAAGATTGTTCGTATTCCTCGCCCAGGTGATGAACCTGTCATGATTCGTGGTGACAAGAGTGGTGCTGTTGTGAGCATCATTTCTTCCCTTAAGGCCCAAAAGTGTTTGCGTAACGGCCACATTGCTTTTCTGGCTCTCGTTACCGACACCTCGAAGAAAGAGAAGAAGATAGAAGACTTTCTGATTGTACATGATTATCCTGAGGAACTACCTGGCCTTCCGCCTCATCGCCAGGTCGAGTTCCAGATCGAGCTAGCTCCTGGAGCAGCGCCCATAGCTCGTGCACCGTATCGCTTAGCTCCATCAGAGTTGAAAGAGTTATCTACGCAACTACAAGAACTCTTAGATAAGGGTTTTATTCGTCCTAACTCTTCGCCCTGGGGAGCTCCAGTGCTATTTGTGAAGAAGAAAGTTGGTACATTCAGAATGTGCATCGACTACAGTGAGCTGAACAAGGTGACTGTGAAGAATCGCTATCCTCTTCCACGCATTGACGACCTATTCGACCAACTACAAGGGTCGAGCTACTATTCAAAGATTGATTTGAGATCAGGATATCACCAGCTGAGAGTCCGAGAAGAGGACGTCTCCAAAACAGCCTTCAGAACTCAATATGGCCACTATGAGTTTTTGGTAATGCCTTTTGGGCTGACAAATGCACCAGCGGTCTTCATGAACTTGATGAATCAAGTGTGCAAGCCGTACCTAGACAAGTTCGTTATTGTATTCATCAACGACATCTTGATTTACTCAAAGAGTCAGGAAGAACACGAACAGCATCTACAACTCATTTTGGAACTCCTTCGAACAGAACAGCTGTATGCCAAGTTTTCAAAATGTGACTTCTGGCTTCGCGAGGTCCATTTCTTAGGCCATGTAGTGAACAAGGATGGGATTCACGTTGATCCATCCAAGGTAGATTCGATCAAGAGCTGGCCTGCACCTCGTACCCCAATGGAAATTCGCCAATTCTTGGGATTGGCAGGTTACTACAAGAGGTTTATTAAGGATTTTTCCAAGATTGCACAGCCTCTTACTTCACTAACGTAGAAGGGCGTTGTTTATCGTTGGGTAAATGCACAGGAGTTAGCGTTTCAGCACTTAAAGGATAGACTTTGCAGTGCACCTATCCTTTCATTGCCAGAGGGCACAGACGATTTCGTAGTTTATTGCGACGCATCTATTCAGGGTCTTGGTTGTGTATTGATGCAGCGGGATAAAGTTATAGCCTACGCCTCACGCCAACTCAAAGTTCATGAAAAGAACTACACCACACACGATTTAGAGCTGGGAGCTGTTGTTTTTGCACTTAAGATATGGAGACACTACCTGTATGGTACCAAATGCGCCATCTATACCGACCACAGGAGCCTCGAGCATATCTTCAAACAGAAGGAACTCAATATGCGACAACAACGATGGGTCGAGCTGCTGAATGACTACGAATGCTCGATCAGGTACCACCCAGGCAAAGCCAATGTTGTGGCTGACACCCTCAGTCGAAAGGACACTGCGCCCAAACGCGTACGAGCTTTACAACTCACCATACAGTCTAGTCTTCCTTCTCAAATACGAAATGCCCAGGTAGAAGCGTTGAAACCAGAAAACGTCAGGGCTGAAGCCCTACGCGGCTCGAGGCAACGCATAGAACAGAAGGAAGACGGTGCTTACTATGTCACAGGACACATTTGGATCCCACTTTATGGCAACCTACGAGAGCTTGTGATGGATGAGGCACACAAGTCTCGAGGCACGGGGTGCCCACCTCTATCATCTCGGATCGAGATGCACGTTTTACATCAGAATTGTGGCAAGCAATGCACAAGTCTTTTGGCTCAAGATTAGATATGAGCACAGCCTATCACCCGCAAACGGATGGGCAGTCGGAACGTACCATCCAGACTCTAGAAGACATGCTTAGGGCATGTGTAATTGACTTTGGCAATGGCTGGGAAAAGCATCTGCCACTTGTGGAATTTTCGTACAACAATAGCTACCACACCAGCATTAAAGCTGCTCCGTTTGAGGCATTGTACGGGCGTAAATGCCGGTCACCTCTTTGCTGGGCAGAGGTGGGGGATAGTCAGATTACCGGTCCAGAAAATGTGGTTGACACAACAGAGAAAATTGCTCAGATAAGACAATGAATGGCGGCGGCTCGTTACCGTCAGAAAGTCTACGCCGACAAGGGCAAAAAACCACTAGAGATCCAGGTTGGGGAGCGTGTACTACTCAATGTTTCACCCTGGAAGGGTGTGGTTCGTTTTGGGAAACGGGGCAAACTTAACCCACGATACGTTGGACCTTTCGAAGTCATTGAGAAGATAGGCAAGGTGGCTTACAGACTGAACTTACCAGCGGAACTCAGTGCAGTTCACAACGTTTTCCATGTGTCAAATCTGAAGAAGTGCCTGTCAGATGAGACTCACGTAGTTCCTTTGAAGGAGCTCACTATCGACGAGCAGTTACGTTTCGTCGAGGAACCTGTTGAAATCACGGACCGGGATGTTAAGGTCCTCAAAAAGACAAGAATACCTCTGGTTCGAGTTCGTTGGAACTCCCGTCGGGGCCCAGAGTTCACCTGGGAGCGTGAAGATCAAATGAAACTCAAGTATCCCCAGTTATTCGGAACCAATGCAACTACTACTAAGGCTGAAGTTACTACTGCAGAATTTCGGGACGAAATTCCAAATCAACGGGGGGATGATGTGACACCCCAGGAAAACCAGTGAACGATACAACTTACCTAGCTTCCTTAGTAACCGCATACTAAATTTCAGGAGGAAATTTCTTTCAAGTTGGGGATAATGTGACAACTCGAGTTTCCGACGTTCTTTATCCGCATTTATTGCACGTTGACTGTTTAGTTGCTTGATTGTTTGACTTGTAACTGTACACTGAATTATAAGATGAGATTGGTTATTTGATATGTTATGTGCATAACATGAGTAAAGTGTTGTTTTGTTTGACTTCATGAATACGAACTTGTAAACTGTTTAAGAATTGAACAATACGACGAAACACAAGAGTGTTTCGCCATAACCAATCACGAAGAAACAGGATCTGTTTCGCCATCCTCATTTCGACGAAACAAATGTGTTTCGCCGAGCCCAGATTCGCCAAAGCCCAGTTAGGGCCCAAAACGTTGTTTCGCGTATAATTACGTGAAACAGTTTCAGTTTCACACCCTTGGCAAAATAGAAACCCTAGAACTCTCTCCCAAGTGCGACGGCAGCAGTGTGTGTGTTTCCCTAAGCCTCTTTAGCTATCAAACCCGTATTCCATCTATCTCGGTTAGTATGTGTTCGTTAAATCGGTTTTATGATGCTTTGATTACTCGATACATGTTTGTGAATAGGCTGGTTTGATTCTGGAATAGATGTGATTGTATGAGTATGGTAACCTTGATTTGTGTAGTGCTTGACTAATCGGTTATAAAACTTTTTACGAAACATGATGTTGATTAGGGTTCCATGAGTCTCATGTATGGTGGATGAATGGCCCGTGTTTATCGAATGGTAGTGTAAAAATCTGTTCATAATATTTGGATTTCAACCGCATGATGATTCTTGTTAATACGGAACTTATAAATTTAAAAGATTCAAATGTATGCATCGTAGATAGTTGAGGATTTAGAGAATTGTTATGCATAGAGTATGGCTTGCATGTATATTGTTTAATGATGATATATGAATTCTGTATGATTGAATGTCTGCTGTGATCTGAACGGCGATTAGGGTTTTCATTATGTAACTGATGTACGACGTAATAGGTTGTGACGAATCAAAACTATAGGCGAAACAAACTTGCCATTGGCGAAACATAGGTGACGACGAAACCAAGGTGTTTCGTCGAGACCTCTGCGACGAATCAAATGGGACGAAACAGAAGTGTTTCGCCGAAGGGATTTATGGCGAAACAGGGGTGTTTCGCCATATGGGTAATCGGCACAGTAACTTGATTCCTTTCTGTTAAGAGTTAACTGGACTAACTAACTGAGGTTAAATGATACGCATGACTTGTATGATCATGAATACGTGCAATATGCTACTTGGTGATTATTGATGCGTTGTCCACTATGATTGTACTTACGTGCCAACTTCGTGAATACAAACTGATTATGTATACGTGCATACTTTAGGACGTGATTGATTAACTGTGAGTATACTTAGCATACCGAGCAAACCAAGGTGAGTTCACACTAGCCAAGGCATGGGATTCCCAGGGATTGGGAATGGGATGGAATAACTACTCGTACAACTATTACTATTAAACAAATTATTACTGTCCTCGGTTGAAGGGCACGTACGTAAAACCTACGTACAAATATACTTACTACTGTCCTCGGATTGAAGGGCACATACGTAAAGCCTACGTACACGATTTTAAGACCATCACCTCTATCAAAGGAAGTCCCTCAATTATCGACTTAATCGCCGAGGCCTAGGGCGAGCGGGTCATTAGTTAATAGCGCTATTAGGTTTAACAAACCTCACACCGTGCCAGTCGGACGGGCGTGTACTAATGGACTATGGGCAAAGGGTCAATGCTGATAGACATTGACTTAGGGCACATCTTATATTTTCTTAGCAGTCGATACGCGTGGTCTTGTAACACATGGGAAGCCCCCACTAATCATCGCACGCATGCCTGGACTGGCAGCAAGGATTAACGCGATACATGGTTTACAAAACGAATATATATACGATTTATGAAATGAATACTTTAACCAAGCAACTATCTGTGAACTCGCTCAACTTTGTTGTTGATTCGTTGCTACATGCCTTGCAGGTCATTAGGTACCCATGGAGCTTACACAGTGAGGAACGGTCGTTGTGGAATATGGCATTGTGTGCCATGCTTTAGACTTTACCTTATTTCATATTTAATACTTGCTATGGGTTATACAAATTATGCTTCCGCTAAACACTTAACTATGCTTTGGTTTTGAACACCTTTCATATTGGTTTGTTGAATTATGAATACTTATATATTTGTTCAATATGATTGGTGGCTTGATCCTGGTCAGTCACGCCCTCAAGCGGTGATACTCCACGTGTGGATTTTGGGGGTGTGACAAGTAGTCGATATAGTAATGGGTCTAGTGGTTAACATGGGGAATCCCCCACTGGTTATGGTTTGGGAAACAAGGAATTAGATAACTCATGGTTTTCGAAGCAACTTATGGTTTTTGGAACAACACTAAAATGGACAACCGACTGTGAACTCGCTCAACATTGTTGTTGATTCGTTGTTACATGCCTTGCAGGTCATTAGGTACTTAGATGGAGCTTGCACAGGAAGAGTCGTTGTGGTACATGGACATGGAGTGTTCATGTTAAACTAATGAACTTTTAAACTTATGATTTGGGTTTTGAACTATTTGCTTCCGCTGATAACTTAGACTTTGTTAAACTATTTTGACACCAATTATATTGTTTGGTTTGGAATTTTACTTATTTAAATTATATTGTTCAATATGATTGGTGGCTAGATCCTGGTCAGTTACGCCTCCTGCGGTGATACTCCGCTTGGGGATTTTGGGGGTGTGACATTATAAATAGCGATAAATACGAGAACTGCGTTTTGAATGAGCGTTGTGAACACGTTGTAGAACATAGTTTAAAATATCATTTAAACCATATATTATTGCAAAAGGGTTAATTAGCATCGAATCTCGGAGAGTACAAGTCAATTAAGAGCAAGTTTTTCCAACGGGGGATACTTGGTCTCTGCCAACTTCAAAGTTTTACTAAAGAAGTAAACAGGTACCTGAGCCTTCTTTCTTTCGATGGTCAGGACTGCTGATTGCTTCCTCAGCAACTGATAGGTAGACCGAGATTAGTTCCCCAGTTTCGGAAGCGGCGATGTCTGGTAATGAAGCTAGGTGTTGTTTCATTTGGTTAAAGGTTTCTTCTGCTTCCTCGGTCCACCTGAAGTCCTTCTTGTTTGTGCACCCTTGAAGGGTTTTGAAAAAAGGAAGGGACTTTTCTGCAGCTTGGAGGTAAAATGCTTCAAGGCTGCCAGCTTACCATTCAAACTTTTGACCTCCTTTTTGCTTTGTGGGGATCTTGTATCCAGGATATCTTTAACCTTGCTGGGGTTGGATTTTATGCTCTGCTTGCCTATAATGTGCCCCAAGAACTTGCCTTCTTCAAAACCGAATGAACACTTCACAGGATTGAGCTTCGTGTTTATCTTTCTGAGGTTCCGGAATGTTTTTTGAAGGTCATCAAGCATTTGGCCCTCAGTCTTGCTGTTGATTACCAATTCATCCACATAAGCTTCCATATTTTTACCTATTTGTTCTGCAAATGCTTTATCCACCAGCCGTTGATAGGTTCCCCCTGCATTTTTCAGGCCAAAAGGCATCTTTTGATAACAAAAATACCTTTGTCAGTATGGAAGGTCGTATTTTCCTTATCCTCCTTCTTCATTTGAATTTGATGGTAGCCTTTATAAGCATCGAGGAAGCATTTGAAGGGGAAGCATGTGAGCGAGTCTACTTTTAGATCAATTTCGGGTAAGGATAGCAATCCTTTGGATAGGCTTTGTTCAAGTCTTTGAAATCAATGCACATTCTCCATGACATATCAGGCTTCTTGACCATTATAGGGTTGGCTATCCAAGAGTGATACTTAACCTCTCGGAGTATGCCAGCTTGTACCAACCCTTCAACCTCTTTGCATGCTGCTAGGCTTCGATCCGGGGCTAAACTTCTTTTCTGTTGAACGATGGGTTTCACATTTGGTGGGATCTTGAGCTCGTGTTCGGCAATGTCACGAGGGATGTCTGTCATGTCATCGGGACACCATGCAAAGATGTCCATGTTGTGGGTCAACAATTTCTTGAGGTACAAGAGAGTGTCTTCGGTGAGGTTGGTATTTACCCTTATCCTTTGCTGGGGATACTTAGGGTTAACATCCCAACCTTGTTCTTCATCTTTGTTTTTTCCTGAGCTTTCCCCATCAACCAGGAAGGCTTCCTAGGTAGGTTGAAGGGTTGGTTCCTCTTTTGGTTGGAAACTTGACAACACCTTGGCCAACTGAAACAACCATGCTAAGCTCGCTTTGCCCCGGCCTTCCTTTGATAACATCGTAGCTAGAAGACTTGTTGATTACAATAAAGGTTAGTGGTTTGGTTCTTTCCATTTCTCCTTCCTTGAAGTAAACATCAAGTGTTAGTGGCCCAAAGGCTTGATAGGGATGTCAACAATACCTTTGATAGATGACTCAGCGGGTTGAAGCCTTGAATGTTCGTCGTTGCTGAGTTGGTTAAAACACTTCTCGAACATTATCTCCGTTGCTGCCCCCGTATCAATGTAAGCTTTGCTTGTTTTCAGGGTTCCCACAATGGCTTCCACTACAAAAAGGTTCGAGTGAAACCCTTTTTTCGGTGGTGGGAAGCATAAGCATTGAAGATCTCAAGCTTCTAAGCGTTGTCGCTTATTAGAGGTTTCTTCAACAACGTTTACCATGTTTACTTCTTTGCTTTTTCCATCACCCATTTTGTCTTTTATCCCCTTAACAAAATGGGCAAGCTCTCCAGATTTAACGGCTCCCTCAATTCTTTTCTTGAGTTGGAAACAGTCATTGGTGTGATGGCCTTTTTCTTCATGAAACTCACAAAACTGAGTAGAATTTTCATTCCTTTTTCTCTTGGGTAAGGGTCTGGGTGGTCAGAAGTTGTGCTTAACCTCTTCAGTAGCAAGTATTTCCTGAGGAGTTTTGGTTAAGGCTGTGAAGTTCACAGCCTTATCCCTGCTTGAAGGGTTCCTCCTTTCAGACCTTCGAGAGTCTGAGTTCCTGGAATGTTTATCGTAAGAACTATAGTTGCTTCTTTTTCTGTTGGAGCTGCTTCTTCTCCAGCTAGGACCCTTCTTTCTTTGTTGCTTGATATCGACAACTTCCTCCCCCCGAATGTGAGCTTCAGCTCTTTAAAGGGCTTCTTCGAGAGTTTTGGGCAGGCACTTGTTAAAGTCCCTGGTGAGATACTTGGAAGTGATTGCATTCATGAAGCCTTCAACCCTCATCTTTTCGTCGGCTCCCACATATGTCAACCCTTCTTTTTTGTACCTCTCAATGAAATCCCTAAAGCTTTCGTCATCCCTTTGTTTGATTTGGAAGATCACAGTTGCATCTTTGACATACCTCCTTTGTTGCGAGAAATTAGCCAAGAAGCCTCTACTCAGATCATCGAAGGTTCGAATGCTTCTGGCGGGTAGGTCATTGAACCAGATTCGAGCAGACCCTACAAGGGTTTGCATAAACATAAGGCAACACTCAGCATTGGACCATTTCTCGATTCTCGTGGCCCCGGTGAAGATTTGTAGGTGATCTTCTGGATCTTCTGTTCTATCATACGTTCTTATGTGAGATGGCATTTTGATCCTTGTTTGGAAATCATACTTAGCAATTTGTTAAGAAAAACAGGAGAGATTGTTTGGCTTGTAAGGTTTGGCCAGATCTTCTTCTGCTCTTGTGCCTGGATTGTTTCTAGCATTCCTCTGGGTGGCCAGCACCTGGTTAATGAAACGTTTCCAAGGGAAGCTTGCCATCATTTGTGGCATGAGGTTGAAGACTTGAAGGATTTCTGGTGCAGTTACATAGTTCATTCCTATAGGGTCACTCATGATAGCACTTCATGCCAGGGGAAGGACGGATAAGGCTTGCTCCCATGTGGTAGACATAGGAGGTGGAAGGCTTGCAATAGGAGATTGTAGCAACAAATCCAAGGTTAACTCGTGTCCCAATGGTGCACCGGTTGCCACTAGCTGAGAAGAAAATAAAGGAAAGGACGTTGGATCTGGCCTTGCAGACGCGTATGGACTTGGATTTGGAGGAGGATGGCTAGGACCAACTTCATTTCTTGATACAACAGGCTGTGAGCTTGTAAAAGGAAGTACAGGTGGCCCGGGTGACAATGAGGGCTCTGGCTAATCGTAATCCAGCCTAATTCTCGCCCCTTTCTCTCTTTCCCTGTTCACTTATTGGTTAAGGAGAGACCTTAACTGTAGAAAATTATTTGCAACCCCCTCCGGTGTTAGGTCGATGCATGTGGGAGTGCGTGTTGCACCGACATTAGGAGATGGGACCCCTTAATGGGACGGGGTTGGCGTCTGAAAGGAAAGGAATTCAAGGTATGTGACTCCTATTGGAGTGCTTCCCGGAGTTGAAAACGAGGTAGGCACAGCTAATGGAGTTTGGCTAGTGCTGGGAGTAGAGGTACGTGGAACTTGGTTTACCTCTGTCGGGAGCAAGACTCTTCACGATGCACAGGAGAATTACACTACGACAGAAAAAAAGCTCTTGGTGGTAGTTTTCACATTTGACAAATTCAGATCGTATTTAGTGCTATAAAAACGATTGTGTATACAGATCACGCAGCCATCAGATACCTGTTCAGCAAGCAGGACGCTAAACCGCATCTTATCAGGTGGATCTTATTGCTGCAGGAATTTGATATTGAAATTCAGGACAAAAAGTGTTCGTTGAATGTAGCGGCTGACCATCTTTCTCGATTGGAGCATGAAGACATCAAGGACACACGTTGGGATCCAATAAATGAAAATTTCCCACACGAGTCTTTAATGAGTGTCGAGGTATGCGATGAGTCACCCTGGTTCGCCGATCTTGTGAACTATCTTGCTTGTGGGATCCTTATTAAAGGATTGACGCATCAACAAAAGAAAAAATTCTTTGCGGACCTCAAGAACTATATTTGGGACGACCCTTCCCTATTTAGAGTTGGAGCGGATCAGGTGATTAGGAGATGTGTGTCTGGAAAAGAGGCAACTGACATTCTACACCACTGTCACGAGGGACCTACCGGAGGTCACCACTGAGCCAATTTCACCGCTAAGAAGGTGCTAGATTCAGGGTTTTATTGGCCCACAATATTTCTTGATGTGCAGAAATGGGTCAGTGCGTGCGACGCTTGCCAGAGGGCAACAAAGATATCGGCATGCAATGAACTGCCTCAAAGTTGGATTCAAGTGTGTGAAGTCTTTGATATTTGGGGAATAGACTTCATGGGACCATTTCCCCCCTCACGAGGAAACAAATATATCCTGGTTGTTGTTGATTATGTGTCAAAGTGGGCAGAGGCATAGGCCTTACCCACCAATGATGCCAGGGTTGTCGTAAGGTTTCTGAAGAGTTTGTTTGCCCGGTTTGGTGAACCAAAGGCACTTATTAGTGACAGAGGGACACACTTTTGAAACACACAGCTTGAGAGAGCTCTGTCCTGATACGATGTGCACCATAGATTATCCACGCCCTATCATCCACAAACAAGTGGGCAAATGGAGGTCACGAACCGGGGGTTGAAGAGAATCCTTGAGCGGTCGGTGGGTGCAAACCGCAAGGATTGGTCGGAAAAATTGGATGAGGCGCTTTGGGCTTTCCGTACGACGTACAAGACGCCTATTGGGACTACTCCCTTTAGGATTGTTTACGGAAAAGCATGCCATTTGCCCATGGAGTTGGAGCATAAGGCGATGTGGGCTCTTAAAACTGCAAATTTGGATCTTAAAACCGGAGGTGAAGCCCGGTTTCTGTAGATTTACGAACTGGAAGAGCTGCGACTTCATGCCTATGAAAGCTCCGTGTTATACAAAGAACGAACCAAGAGATTGCACGGCAAGCGCTTGAAGGACCATAAATAATTCCAAGCGAGAGACCTTGTCTTACTCTACAACTCTAGGTTGCGTCTATTTCTAGGAAAGTTGCACTCCCGTTGGACGGGGCCGTATACGGTAAAGAAGGTGTTTTCGTATGGGACTGTCGCGATTGAGAATGCGGATGGTGTAACTTTCAAAGTGAATGGCCATCGTTTAAATCTTTATGTGGCCGGGCTGATCGAGTAGGCGGTGGAGGTTATTGTACCCCACACCCAGTATGCATCATAAGTGTGGGGAGGAGAGTCTACGCTACTGACTCGATGATAAAAAATGTAGCAGGCGCATCTCATGCGCTTAGGGGTAAAATTGTCATAGTTTTTGTTTTTGTTGTTTTTCCATGTTTTTGGTGTGTTAGGTAGTTTTTCGTAGGACTGTACAGTTTTCGATCATGCCGGACGAAGAATCTAAGTGAGAAACTTGTTAAATCAGTTTGCGTATTGCAAAAGTGGCGGAAACGAGTCGGAACAGCCCTTAAAAATGGGTTCTGTGAAGAATTTACTGATCTGCGTGTCAAGCACGACCGTGCCAGCATCGGCACGTCCGTGCCGATTCAAGCCAGCACCCTAATTTGCACCCCCGTGAATTCCGAGATCAGTGCGCCAGGGTCAGTCGTTGTTGGAGTTGCACGACCATGCATCGATCCGCACGACTGTATGGATGGCCAGGGGCAGTTTTGTCCAGTCACTATATAAAGGCCTTTTCTGCACTCTCTTTTTCATAACTCGCGAACCCTAATCGCACCCTCGTTCCTGACAAGTTTCATCTAAAAAAACTCACCACTTTTTGCAACATTTCTCGAAATCTTCGAACAAGGTATGTAATTCCTCTTGATTTTCAGTTTTAATCTCGTTTTAGGTGTCACACCCCGACCACGTAGAACATCAAATCGTGGCGGAAACGTCAGGGAGTGTTGTAACAGAATTATTGTTTCACAACCATGGCATACAAAATTATATTTTATTTATCAAACAAGAGTGTTACATTGTCTTTACACAGGAAATAAAGAGTTCAGAACATAATTAAACTAGTTTTATCTTTATTTTAAGTCTCTAAGGCACAGGTCCGCCCTAGTGTCACGATCATCTTCCTAAGCAACAGCTCCTAAAAACACATGTGAAAATAGGTATGTCAGCATAAAAATGCCTGTGAGATACATAGGTTTTGTGAAAATAGGATTTATGACTTGTAAGTTTAAGAAAATGTTTAATAAAGTTTAGTCATGAACCAAGTAATTTGATTTATTTTGTAAATCATTTGAAAAACAATAAGATCAGATGATATGTATAAATAAATGTAAGGTTAAATGAATAACCATGTAAGATGAGTTTGTTTGTAAAACAATGTCTCATGGAAAGTATGTTATTTGTATAAAATGTTATATTTCTTAAATTGAAATGATTTAAATAACGCTACGATATGTAATATTATACAAACACTTATATATAGGAAGTACCAGCGGCGTATCCACCATGTTTGTATCATATTACACACGCCTCGTTACTCAAACCATTTACCCAAACCAACCACCAATGTAAATTGTTCATGTATAAATCACTTGTCAAGTGTTATTGTGTAAACCATATCAAAATGTCCATGTCTAATGTAAATCACCAAATGTGTATATAAATGTCAAAATGTTTATGTTTAATGTAAATCATATAATCTGTATCCAAAAATATCATGTATGGCATGTGAAATACAACAACTAAACCTTAGGTAAAATGCACAAAAACAGGGTATTTAATTCAAAGTTATGTTTTGTGGAACAAATGCATGCTATACTGATACAAACATCTATGCGGTATTGTGAAAATGCATACATCCAAGCCTTGTGACTGTGGTGATAGACCTTTAAACAAATTAAAGGTTTATTTGTGTTATGTTTATCGAATTCGGTCATTCCTTCCACCCAAACAAACCTATGGTTCAGGAATGGGAGTTGTCAAGTGCTATGGTATCATTACCTACTAACGAGCGGCGTAGCTAATGTTAATGAATGTATATTGTCCCATTTGAACAACCCAAATGTCATACCAAAATGTAAGCATATGAAAACAATGCACTAAGTATGTAATCAACTGAACATACATAGCGTGAAATGTACTATAAAACAATGTACTAAGTATGCACACAATGGACATACATAGCATGAAATGTAATGTAAAACGATGTACTTAGTATGCACACAATGGACATACAAAGCATAAAATGTAATGAAGTTATGTACTATAATGTACTAATAAACATAACAAGCATATGATATGAAAGCATGAAAGGCACGAAAGTAACCAGTAAGCACATGTGTTTCACCCCAAGATGTTTGGAAAACAGTAAAAGAGGGGTCTATGTACTCACTTGAGATTGCTTAGTAGTCCTTGAGTAACAACCAAACAATGCTAGAGATCACGGATATCAAACGACACCTAATATAGGTAACTATGTTAATAAACCGGACCTAAATCGGAGGATTGGATAGAATGAGGGCTCGTAAACCAAATGAGTAGGGGAACTCATGTAATATGGTTTAACAAGGCCTTCATACTACAATGAAACCTAACCTAAGTGCTTACGACCCATTAAGACCCGTTTAGGTAGCTTATGCTACTTTAACGCGTCGTTCACGTGAAACGCGTTCGGAACGCCTTACTAGCCACATGATAAGTAAAATATGCCTTAACATGTCTAATATTGTTACCAAATCAGTTTAGATACCAAAAGTTATGTTACATATGCTTAAAATGAATTTTGGCGTTAAAAGGGCATTTTGGTAATTTACCTAAGGCATATATACTACCTATCATACAACTAACTAAACATCGTGACCATAAGGCATAACCTCGGAAGGTTATTCCCTATATACTATGGTCACCTAATGTGTTTGGTCGGATCCTAATGATCAACCAAACGGGTCGGGTTCGAAAGTATAAGCGATTGTTTAGATCGCTTACCTTACGACCCTATATAAGCACTAAACTAAAAGTGACGAGCTAAGCATGTTAAAACATGCTTAACTAAGTTTAGAAAACAGGTTTGGTATCAAAACAAATGGTTTTGATACCTAAGAGTAGTTTGGTTACAAAATACGCAAGAATACGCATTTTGGCCGAAACTACGACTCGTCACTGAGTCTTGATAACGTGGTAATCAGTAGGTATAGTTTCTAGGGACTATAACCATCGTGATTACGCTCACGTTATGAACTTCAAACGAACTTTGCATTGACCATAAACTGGTCAATGCAGAAAGTCAAACAAAGTTTGACTTTTAACGCTAAACGAATAAAAAGAACGAAGGAACACTTACAAAGGGTCCCCGAAAGCTAATCTTGATCAAATAACCCAGGTATGAAGCAATGGCTTCAACTTAGATTCTTTTAGATCAAATTTGTGGGTTTTGGGGTTGAGATGGGTTGGGTATTTATAGTAAATGGACAATCGTTAGGATCATTTATCGAATAACGTGATCGAATCTCATCCGTATATGTGTTGGAATGTTATGGTAACTCATTTTGCCCCCAGCACCAGAGATTGACATGTGGCACTGGCCTTTGGGGGGTTGAAAGGCTGTTAACAGCAGTTAAAACGAGTTGCTGCATCTGGCCCCTGCTTACGGACCGTAAGGGTGATGGCTTACGGTCCGTAAGCCATCAACTTTGGCAGAATTACACTTTTGGTCCCTGCACCTTGTTTCGTCGCGTAACGGCACTTCTAACACTCGTCAAACCCAATTTAAAGCTCCAAAAAGATGTTAAGACATAGGGAACATGAAATATGCTTGAAAACATCACGGAAGTCGGTTCGTTTGGCCGTACGATCGCGTTGTTCGGTTAATTACGACGGAATGCGCATAAGCGCGAAAAACGATCCAAATTGCGTGACGAATGGAATTTTTTACAAGCCAAACACTAAAGCATAATATTATAATGCTTACATAAATTTTTGGATGTCCGGATGTATTCAGAACGTAAGTTATGCGTGAAAGTGCAAACTTGTGCACTTTTTGACACTTTTAGTCCCTGAATGACCCAAAAGTTTATTTTAGCACACCAAACTCCTAAAAGCCTATTTCTAAGCTATATAAAGGATATTTAAGGTGTGTTTAGCTTATGGTCATGTTTCAGAATGTCTGTTACAGTTCAAATTGGCATACTTTCGCAGTTTGTCAAATTTAGTCCCTGTAGGCGAATTAACTTGTTTTTGCCATACCAAAGCCTTCAAAAACTTATTTCTAAGTTATGTAAAGGTTATTTAAGGTATGTTAAGTATATGTTGATGTTCCGGAGTATTTTTCGCATTAAACTTATTACGTTTACGCACCAGTTTGTGTATAACTCTCCAGAAAGCGATATAAAGTTTGAAATTGAACAAAATTTAAAATATGAAAAATGTAAAACATAAACAAACAAACATTGAGATCAAATAACATTGTTTTGTTGATAACTGAACTGTTCACAATGATTAAAAGCACAGATGTTACAGTCTCCCCTACTTGTGGAAATTTCGTCCCGAAATTTATTTAGTGGAAACTCGTAGGAATAGATGTGGACACTTCGCCTTCATTTGATCTTTGCGTTCCCAAGTAAACTCAGGTCCACGTTTAGATTCCCAGTGAACTTTGACCAATGGAATGCGCTTGCGTTTGAGCCACTTGACTTCACGTTCCATGATTTCCACTGGCTTCTCAACAAATTTCAGTGTTTTATCAACACGAATTTCGTCAAGTGGTATGTGGAGGTTCTCATCAGCTAAACACTTCTTGAGATAGGACACGTGAAAGGTTGGATGAACATTTCCAAGTTCAGGAGGTAACTCAAGTCTGTAGGCTACCTTACCGATTCTTTCGACGATCTTGAATGGTCCAACGTATCTAGGTGCAACTTTTCCTTTCTTTCCAAATCTGATCACACCTTTCCAAGGTGAGACCTTAGGTAATACACGATCACCGACTTGAAAATCCAAGGGCTTGCATTTTGGGTCCGCGTAACTCTTTTGACGGCTTCTAGCTGTCTGAAGGTTATCATGAACTTTCTTAATCTTATCAGTTGTCTCTAAAATGAGGGCAGGTCCAGTAAGCTGAGCCTCACCGATCTCATTCCAGCAGACTGGTGAACGACATTTTCGACCATAGAGAGCCTCGAAAGGAGCCATGTTGATGCTGGAGTGATAACTGTTGTTGTAGGAGAATTCAATCAACGGAAGATGTGAATCCCAACTACCACCAAAATCGATCAAACAAGCTCTAAGCATATCCTCCAGAGTCTGGATTGTTCTTTCAGATTGACCATCCGTTTGCGGATGATAAGCTGTGCTCAGATTAAGTTGGGTCCCCATAGCAGATTGCATGGTTCTCCAAAAATGAGAAGTGAAGCGAGCATCTCTGTCAGAGATGATGTTCAAAGGAACACCATGTCGAGCTACAATTTCATCCACATAGATTTTAGCAAGTTTTTCAGCAGAAAAATCCTTACGGATTGACAAGAAATGTGCTGACTTAGTAAGACGATCAACAACTACACAGATGGCATCATGACCTTTCTTTGTGCGCGGAAGTTTAGTAATGAGATCCATAGTAATGTTTTCCCATTTCCAAACTGGGATCTCTGGTTGCACCAATAAACCCGAAGGACGTTGATGTTCAGCTTTAACCTGAAGACAAGTAAGGCATTTTGATACATATAAGGCAACGTCTTTCTTCATACCAGGCCACCAATACTAAATACGAAGATCCTTATACATCTTATCTGAGCCAGGATGAACAGAATAACGAGACTTATGGGCTTCATCCATAAGCAAGGTGCGAAGGTTATCTTGGCTTGGGACCCACAAACGGTCCATGAAGTAATACGATCCATTGTCCTTTAGTTCCAGATCAGGTGTTATGTGACAGGGAAATTCCTTATCCATCAAACCTTGTGAAACACAAGATTGTTGAGCCTGTGAAATACGTGCTTGGATATCAGATCGAGCTTGAATATCAGATTGAACACGAACACAATGAAGCTTAGTACGTTCCTTACGACTCAATGCATCGGCTACGACATTCGCCTTACCAGGATGGTAGCGAATTTCGCAGTCATAGTCGTTTAGAAGCTCAACCCAACGTTGTTGCCTCATGTTGAGTTCTTTCTGATTGAGGATATGCTGAAGACTCTTGTGGTCCGTGAAAACCACACATTTTGTACCGTACAAATAGTGTCTCCAGATCTTAAGAGCGAAGACAACTGCACCCAACTCAAGATCATGAGTGGTGTAGTTCTTCTCATGTATCTTCAACTGCCTCGATGCATATGCTATGACTTTGTTCCTTTGCATCAGAACACAGCCAAGACCCAATTTAGATTCATCGCAATAAACGACGAAATCATCATTGCCCTCAGGCAAAGTCAGAACAGGCGCGTCACAAAGCTTCTGCTTCAAGTTTTGAAAAACTTCCTCTTGTTTGAATCCCCAATCAAAGGGCTTGTTCTTCTGAGTTAGAGCAGTTAGAGGAACTACAATCTTCGAGAAATTTTCAATGAAGCGGCGGTAATAACCCGCAAGACCAAGAAAAGAACGAACTTCAGTAGGAGTAGTATGCGTATCCCAATCCTTGATCGCACTGATCTTGGAGGGATCTACATGAATACCTTGTTCGTTGACAATATGTCCTAAAAATTGAACTTCCTTGAGCCAAAACTCACACTTGGAGAATTTGGCGAAAAGTTGCTCTTTCTTTAGGAGTTCCAAAGTAAGACGAAGATGTTGCTCGTGATCAGCTCGCGTCTTAGAGTAAATCAAGATGTCATCAATAAAAACAATGACGAACTGATCCAAATAAGGCTTGCAGACCCTATTCATTAAGTCCATGAAAACAGCAGGAGCATTAGTCAAACTGAATGGCATGACTGTGAACTCATAATGCCCATAACGAGTGCGGAATGCTGTCTTGGGAATGTCTTCTTCATGCACACGAAGTTGATGGTATCCAGATCGCAGATCAATCTTTGAAAAATAAGAAGCACCTTGTAACTGATCAAAGAGATCATCGATGCGAGGTAGGGGATATCGATTCTTGATGGTAAGCTTGTTAAGCTCACGATAATCGATACACATCCTACAAGATCCATCCTTCTTCTTGACAAAAAAAACGGGAGCACCCCAAGGTGAAAAGCTAGGACGGATAAAACCCTTGTCAGAGAGCTCCTGAAGCTGCTTAGACAACTCTTGCATCTCAGACGGTGCAAGACGATATGGAGCTCTAGCAATGGGGTTTGCACCAGGTACGAGATCAATACGGAACTCGACTTGGAGTGCTAGGGGTAGACTAGGTAAATCTTCAGGGAATACTTTAGAATAATCCCGAACAATAGGAATATCTTGGATAGACTTATCTTTTCCTTTATCTGCTGTGACATGTGCCAATAAGGCCACATAATTCTTTCGCAGATACTTCCGAGCTTTAAAACAAGACATGAGTTTGAGACCACCAGCAGGTTTCTAACCATGAACCTGTAGGATCTCCACTGTCGAAAGCGGCACATGAACGATCTTCTCGAAACAAACTACCTCTGCGTGATGCTTGGCTAACCAATCCATACCTACAATAACGTCGAAGCTTCCAAGTAGCATAGGCGTGAGGTCGATAGGAAAAAGATGGTCGTTAAGGTTCAACTGGCAGTTGCGAAGAACAGAATCAAGAACAATGGGTTCACCACTAGCAACTTCTACTGTCAAAGGTTTACCTAGTTTCGTTCTAGACACGCAAAGCAATGGCTCAAAAGATAATGACATAAAACTCTTATCGGCACCCGAATAAAAAAGAACAGATGCAGGCTGATTATTAATAAAGAACGTACAGTTCACCACTTCATTGTCTGCTTGTGCCTCTTGCGCATTCATGTTGAAGACTCGACCTCGAGCCTGAGCCTGATTCTGATTTTGATTAGCATTCACCAATCTTAGACACTGATTACGGTAGTGGGTCAGATCCCTACAGTTGTAACAAGAACCTGGAGGGTAGTGTAGTCGTGCAGCTTGAACCTGTTGCTGAGCAGGAGGCTGAGCAGCTCGTTGAGCCGGGTTCTGAACTGCCTGATTCTGAGCAAAACGACAAACACCAGCAAGATGACCTGACTTCCCACAGTTAGTACAGAAACGGCACGGAAATTGCGGCTGATGGTGACTGTTGCATCTATTGCACAAAGGTGCATTTCCTGCATAAGGTTTCTTCGCTGGAGGCTGTGTGGGTTGGTTGGGAGCTGCCTGGTTAGCTTGGGCAGTGACAGCAAAATTTTGGGAATCCTTACGCTTCCTTGACCCCCTTGAAGAACCAGAATCCTTTCCCTTCTTGTTTTGACCTTTCTTGCTATCTTCTTTGTCAGACGCCTGCTTCTTACCTGATGTACTGTAAAATACATCTTTATTCGCGTCAGGTTTTAGTCATTAGATAGTTGTTTTTGGTTCCGTTTTAGTTTAGATTGTATATACTTTTGATGTTTTATGTTTTCCAGGTCTTTGCAGTCAAAAGAAGTAGAAACGAGTCAAAATCTGGAAAGGCGAAAGGCTGGAATGGAAGTCGAGGAGTTCGGGAGTGAATCGGAGCGGAAAATGCAGTTCTGAAAGGTTCAGGCGGCCCGCTTTAACTTATAAGACATCTTCACGCGGGCCTCATTAACTTAAAACAAAAAATCCGGACATTTGAAGAGCGCGCGCCCCGCTTAAACTTACCATCATATATGATGCGGGCCGCGAGGACCCTATAATCGTGAAACCGACTTGCACAGTTACGGGAATTAGGGTTTTGGAGATTATAAATTATCATAAACGACAACAGCCGAAGGGGGATCATCATAACACGAACTTTGGACGAAAATTAGAGTTCTTGGACATCTTGGAGACTGTTTTGAAGATTCGGAAGCATTAGGGAAGCCAAGGAATCGTCTGAGAACATTCAGGAGCACACGGGATCGAAGTTTACGGGTTCTAATATCTTGTTTCTTCGTTTTTCGTTTATCTTTGATTGTTTAATGATGAATTCAGTTTATACATTGTTTGATGCTTTGTTTTTGACAATGATTATTGGCTAGATTTCTTGTTACTACCTAGACATGGTTGAATGATTGCATATGTTTTGATTATTCTTGGATTTTTGAATGCTATGGATAGTTTATAAATTGTAAACGGTTTGTTCTATCAGTTAGATGTGTTTGCGTGCTTGATGTTGTTTAATTATTGATTATTGCTTCGCATGAATCTTGGTGACGGTCTTTATCACATAATAGAGTCATGCTAGGTTTTAGATTTTGATGACTGTCTATATCACATAATAAATCTTAAATCTTTAGGGTTAAATCGGCCGATAAACCTTAGAAGTAATAATTGGTATTTTTATAAAATCAAGTGTTCTACTAATCGTCAATAGCTGTAAGGTGCGAGATTATTGTTAGGTCTAAGTGATTAAACCGCAAGGTGGGTCCTTCTTAGGAAGTTAACCTTTTGGCTGCTGTCTAGCAAGTCTAGCTGAGAAAACAAACCTATCCTAGGTTTAGGTCTCGTAAGGGAGTGAGCCTTGTAGGATACTTTTATAAACCCATTAGATGTCTTGTAAAGGAGTTTAATAACCAGTAAATTAACAACCTTTAGGGGATCTTAGCGTGCTCTTGAGAGAGATTAGGGGTCCTTAGATTTCCCGATAGGTGAGAATTTTAAGATCCCGGTTCCATAGCAGACAACTTCCAATTATAATCATAACTAAAAGCAATCAGGATTCCTGTCTAGGTAGTTCCTTCATCATGCTTGAGTTCAGCCTTCGTGCGAGTTCGTGTCTAGTTCGTTTAGTTAATTTAGTTAATTTTTAATTATAATTCTTAGGATCTTTAGAAACCCCCCCCCCCAATCAATAAACAATTTAGTTAGGTCGTGTCAGTCTAAGTCTAGAATAGAGTTGTTAGCGTAATCAGTAGAGTCTCTTGGGTTCGATACTCGGACTTCCTTAGGCTATACTGCATCGATCGGTACACTTGTCGGTCGTGTGGTTTAGGGTTTAGAGAGTCTTAGTTTTATAAATTTAAAACTTAGAGAGTCTAGTTTAGGATTTAATTTAGTTGTTTTTGTTAAACCACTTTTTAGCACATCAAGTTTTTGGCGCCGTTGCCGGGGACTCTTGGCGATTGCGTTGACTACTTTGTTTGGACTTGTTTGACATATTACGTGCTATTTGTGTTCGTTGCGTCGTAGGAGTCTAAAAAATAAAAATAAAAAAAATATTTGCTTTAGTGTCTTTTCTAGGTTAGCGAGTCGTTGTTAGAGTCTTTTCGTTGTTCGTCTTTGGTGGATGCCCCATACGCGCTCGCAGGGACCGCCGCCACTTCTGTTTACAGTCAAGTCGTCCGTTTCGTCTTCTGCGTCAGAGGTTAGTGCTTCTAGCTCTTCTTCGGTTGCGCAGTCCACCCCCGCGTTCGATTTCACACCGAAGTCATCACCACACGTTTCACCACACGTTTCCCCACCACCCTCCCGTTCTTGTACACCTAGTCCTCCACCAGCCATGGCGAACCGCACAGTTTACCAGCAGGCTACCACCGGTTTCACCGGTGCTACTTCACCTATCACCCTTCCGAATATTGCGAATGATAGGTCTTGGCAGATTCCTTCGTACATCATGACCGCCATCACAAATTCTTGCCAGTTCCATGGTCGTGATGACGAGGATGCTCCCGCCCACATAAATCGCATCACTCGTCTTTGTGGCACCTACTCCATAGAGGGTGTCAATCTAGATGCTAGGTACTTACAGGTCTTCCCATTTTCACTCGCTTGACGTGCAGCCGTCTGGTTTGATTCTCATCCCGCAGGCACTTTCACTACTTGGGCTGGTCTTCGCGATGCTTTCATAGCTAAATACTTTCCGCCAGCCAAGGCATCTCGCCTTCGTGATCAGATTCACTCTTTCCGTATGGAGCCTGATGAGCCGTACCCCTTAGCTTGGGAGCGTTTTCAGACGCTTCTCTCCCGTTGTTCGCAGCATGGTTTGTCTGATTGGGCGTTAGTTGAGAAGTTTTACAATGGTCTTACTCCTGAGATTAGAGCTCGTTTCGATACTTCAGCAGGAGGTCAGCTTATGGGATAGAAGACGGTGACTGAGTGCAATGATTTGTTTGAGAGTTTCACACATTCTGATATGGATTACAGCACTATCAGCAGGACTTCCATTCCTGTTACTACCACCTCGGCCGGTCGAGGGGTAAACCAAGTTAGCATGGATCCATCGGTAGCTGCTGTGGTCGAGAGTGTGAGGAAAGATTTGAGGCAAGAGATGAGGAGAGAGTTGGATGAGATTAAGAAGAAAGTTGATAGGTGTGAGGTTTGTAGGGGAGGTCACGATACACTCGATTGTCCCACACTTACGTTAGAGCAAGTAGAGTACATAGCAGGTCAGTCTAGGGGTCTATTTAGTAATAATCATAGTTTTAACCCCAACTGGCAGGGTAGTGGTAGTCGTAGTGGTAGTAGTAGTTTTCGCCCTTCTGGCAATCCCCCTGGGTTTCCATCTGGTCAGTATCAAAATAGGGGGCCGGGTCTTTATACGAGTAGTGGTTCGGGTCAGTATAGTGGTTCAGGAGGTCAGTTTGCGAGTGGAGGGTCGAATCAAGAGGGTCAAGGTAGTGGCAAGGCTCCAGAGGGTAGTATGAGTAGGATGGAGGAGATGTTCGCTCAGATGATGACACAAAATCAAGCGATGATGACACAAAATCAGGCGACGCAAAAATCCCTCACTGAATTCATTCAAACTCAGGATCAAATTAATAAGAGTCACGATCTGCAGCTTAAAAATCAAGAGTCCACTCTTTTAGATCTTAAGAGAACAGTAGGGGATATATCTAGGCAGTTGAAAGAATACCCTTCTGGTCAGTTTTCAGGTACTACTCATCCAGTCAATCATTCAGTGAAAGCTATTACAACCCGTGGTGGGAAGAGTTTGGAAGAGTACGTGAGAGAGAGAGTTGAGGAAGAGAAAGATGATGAAGTTGATGAGGTGATTGAGATGTAGGCCCCAGGCAAGGTGCACATGAGGCTAGACCCAGCAAGTACCGCACACGCCGAGAAGTCGCCAGTAGAGAAGAAAGTAGATGAGCAGTCGAAGAAGGTTCGGCCACCGCCAGTGATTGATATTTCTCGCCTTCTGTTTCCCGCTCGTGCTAGGCAGCAGTTATATTCTAGGGAATACGAGAAATTTCTAGAGATGTTCACCCAGCTGAAGGTGAATCTTCCATTCATAGAGGCTTTGAGATCCATGCCCAAGTACGCCAAGTTCCTTAAGGATTTTCTCAAGCGTAAGGATAAGATAGGTGAGTGTTCTAGTACTCCATTGAATGGAGAGTGTTCTGCTGTGATCCTAAATAAACTTCCTGAGAAACTCACTGATCCGGGTATATTCACGATTCCTTGTTTGTTTGGTGGTGATGTAAAAAACGACGCGTTGGCAGACCTTGGTGCTAGTATTAATTTGATGCCATATTCATTTTACGGAAAACTAGGTCTTGGTGATTTGAAGTCAACTCGTATGACCCTCTCGTTAGCATATAAGACGGTTAAGTATCCTAGAGGGGTTGTAGAGAATTTGTTGGTAAAAGCGGATAAGTTTGTGTTTCCGGCTGATTTTGTAGTGCTAGATATGGAGGCCGATGATAAAGTTTCGTTGATTTTAGGGCGGCCGTTCTTGAACACAGCTAAAGCGCTTATAGATGTCTTCTTAGGCACAATTACACTTAGAGCGGGCGATGAGTCGGTAGTTTTTGAGGTGAATAATGCGAGAGGGTCGAGTGAGAAAGTCGAGGCGATAGCGTTGGTAGAGGAGAAGGAGAGAGATGTGAAAAAGGTGGTGAGTGAACCGAGTCTTGAGAAGGTGTTAAAACCCAAGTGTGGGGATCCACCTGATACGAGAGTTGAGGAGCTGGAAGAGAGAATGAATAGGTTAGAATCTATGATAGAGAAACTGAGCAAGGCTCAGTGTGGGGATAGGTATGAAAATGATACATTTAGGTTCAAACCGTTTGATGACGAGTCGAGGGAGTATGAGATATTTAGGAGAGATGTGTGTGATTTTACGGATGGTAGTGCTACGGCTCGTACGAGTTGGTTTGGAGGGGAGCGCATATATGATCCTCCGTAAGTGCGTGAACATTTGTGACTTACTTGTAGAGTTTGTATTTTGTGTCGTAGTTTGTGTCATGTCGTTAGTTAGGTTGTTAGTGTCGTTTGCGTTGTTTCGTGTTTTTGCGTCTTTTGTGTGTCGTAAAAGTTTTTACAGGTACACGCTTCTTCACGAAGGTCGAACTCAGCAGACGAGCATTGCCCAGGTACGTTTACTGTTCAAAACGACGAAATACGGGGCTGGGGGCATTTTGGGAATTAATTAAAAGTTGAAAACAACAATCTGCTGTTGCTGTTGATTATTTTGCTGCTGTTTGCTGTCCAGGCGGCCCGCATCAACTAAACATACATACATACGCGGGCCGCATGGACTAAATGAAAGTTTGAAACCCTTACACACTCGCGGCCCGCATCAACTTACCTTAAACATCTAGGCGGGCCGCGTGAGTCTTGTTTTTCGATGAACAGCAGTCTTGGCCCAAAATTGTTTCACAATTCACTATCCATTCATCCATAAACTCACCATTTTCATCATTATCACCATTAAACCACCATTTATATATCATCACCATTGCTGGTTCGAGTCGTATATGGGGTATGAGCTTGCATTATACTTTTATATTTTGTACCATGACTCTAGGTTAGAAGTTTTGAGTCGTTTGTGTAGAGTCGGTATTGCTTTGGTATTTTGCTTGTTTTTGTTGATGCAGGTTCGAATATGTACCACCCGTACTCAATCTCCATTCGGGTGATTTTGGAGCTGCTGATCAAATTTCAGGCATTTCTCAAGCGTACTAGTCAGTGTCAAAGCCGATCGCGAATGAAATGCTATACGATCGAGTTGGATTGGACAAGAATTTTGGAGCTTACGCATTGATTAAACCAGCTAAGTCCTTTCCGAATTTGCCCTTTGTCTTTTTATTCTTATTTATTTTTAGTTTTTTTTAGTCGGTTTCCATCTTACATTGAGGGCAATGTAGAGTTTAAGTGTGTGGATGGGAAACTATCATTTAGTGTCTTTAGTTAGTAGAGTCTTGAGTCATAAAAACGAAAAATCCAAAAAAATTAAAAAAATCAGAAAAATGTCTTTTGAAATTAGAAGTTTGCAAAAATAAAAACGGAAAACGATAGAAAAGTCGGGTTTTTGTTCGGGTTCAAATAATGATAATATGAGAATAAAATAATCGTGCTTGTGTCTAGTTTGGGATGTGCGGGTAGGCTCGGTTCGGTTCTGGGTTCCTTTGATTTAAAATTACCTAATTGTCGGTCTAGTAGTGGGTTCTCATCTAGGGAGAGTGGGGAAATTGAAACCGCCAATAATAGTATAAGGGATGCCGTTATAAGCTAAGATCGTTAGAGTTTTTGGTCATTATCTTGTTGTAAAAGAAAAAAAAAAGTGAGCTAGAAACTAAATGAAAGTAGCACAGGTCTATGTAATCCGAGTTGGGGATAACAACTCTACAGCCGGAATGCCTCTGGGATGTGTGAAATAGACTTGCCGAATAAAAGTACCGAAACCTAAGTAATCTGTGGTTGGGGATAGCGACTCTACAGCCGGAATACCTCTTGGTTAGGGAAAACATCGTCTAGACTCACGAGAAAAAAAAAAGAGCAAAAAGCAAAGTCTAAGCTCGTATGAAAAAAAAAATTAGATTTGATTCTAAACTCTTTGGATCTTGGTATAAGGCGGTTAGGAAATAACCCAGTGGTTGTTCCTTTTGTCCTATAAGCTTGAGGGGGGATTAGGTGGACTTGCAATTCTTAGTGTGAGACCCTAGGTAGATTGACCACACTTGAACCTAAATTGCATGATAAGGGCTTGGAACCGGGTTAGGTTTTAGAGAATCAATATACTTGCAATCGCGACTAACACGTGTTTCGATTTTAATAAAATAACTTATACTTTGGCCCGTTTGAATATTCCGACTATGATTCCGTTTGCATAATTCTTTTTCGAGGACGAAAAAAGGTTAAGTGTGGGGATATTTGATGTATTGTAAAATACATCTTTATTCGCGTCAGGTTTTAGTCATTAGATAGTTGTTTTTGGTTCCGTTTTAGTTTAGATTGTATATACTTTTGATGTTTTATGTTTTCCAGGTCTTTGCAGTCAAAAGAAGTAGAAACGAGTCAAAATCTGGAAAGGCGAAAGGCTGGAATGGAAGTCGAGGAGTTCGGGAGTGAATCGGAGCGGAAAATGCAGTTCTGAAAGGTTCAGGCGGCCCGCTTTAACTTATAAGACATCTTCACGCGGGCCGCATTAACTTAAAACAAAAAATCCGGGCATTTGAAGAGCGCGTGCCCCGCTTAAACTTACCATCATATATGATGCGGGCCGCGAGGACCCTGTAATCGTGAAACCGACTTGCACAGTTACGGGAATTAGGGTTTTGGAGATTATAAATTATCATAAACGACAACAGCCGAAGGGGGATCATCATAACACGAACTTTGGACGAAAATTAGAGTTCTTGGACATCTTGGAGACTGTTTTGAAGATTCGGAAACATTAGGGAAGCCAAGGAATCGTCTGAGAACATTCAGGAGCACACGGGATCGAAGTTTACGGGTTCTAATATCTTGTTTCTTCGTTTTTCGTTTATCTTTGATTGTTTAATGATGAATTCAGTTTATACATTGTTTGATGGTTTGTTTTTGACAATGATTATTGGCTAGATTTCTTGTTACGACCTAGACATGGTTGAATGATTGCATATGTTTTGATTATTCTTGGATTTTTGAATTCTATGGATAGTTTATAAATTGTAAACGGTTTGTTCTATCAGTTAGATGTGTTTGCGTGCTTGATGTTGTTTAATTATTGATTATTGCTTCGCATGAATCTTGGTGACGGTCTTTATCACATAATAGAGTCATGCTAGGTTTTAGATTTTGGTGACTGTCTATATCACATAATAAATCTTAAATCTTTAGGGTTAAATCGGCCGATAAACCTTAGAAGTAATAATTGGTATTTTTATAAAATCAAGTGTTCTACTAATCGTCAATAGCTGTAAGGTGCGAGATTATTGCTAGGTCTAAGTGATTAAACCGCAAGGTGGGTCCTTCTTAGGAAGTTAACCTTTTGGCTACTGTCTAGCAAGTCTAGCTGAGAAAACAAACCTATCCTAGGTTTAGGTCTCGTAAGGGAGTGAGCCTTGTAGGATAAAGTATAAACCCATTAGATGTCTTGTAAAGGAGTTTAATAACCGGTAAATTAACAACCTTTAGGGGATCTTAGCGTGCTCTTGAGAGAGATTAGGGGTCCTTAGATTTCCCGATAGGTGAGAATTTTAAGATCCCGGTTCCATAGCAGACAACTTCCAATTATAATCATAACTAAAAGTAATCAGGATTCCTGTCTAGGTAGTTCCTTCATCATGCTTGAGTTCAGCCTTCGTGCGAGTTCGTGTCTAGTTCGTTTAGTTAATTTAGTTGATTTTTAATTATAATTCTTAGGATCTTTAGAACCCCCCCCCCCCAATCAATAAACAATTTAGTTAGGTCGTGTCAGTCTAAGTCTAGAATAGAGTTGTTAGCGTAATCAGTAGAGTCTGTTGGGTTCGATACTCGGACTTCCTTAGGCTATACTGCATCGATCGGTACACTTGCCGGTCGTGTGGTTTAGGGTTTAGAGAGTCTTAGTTTTATAAATTTAAAACTTAGAGAGTCTAGTTTAGGGTTTAATTTAGTTGTTTTTGTTAAACCACTTTTTAGCACATCATTACCCTTGTCACCCTTTTTGTGCAGCTTTCCCTTTCGAACCTGCGACACAGTCAATGTCTCTGCTAACTCGATCGCCTGACGGAGTGTGGTAGGGTTACTACCAGTAATGATGTCTTGTACTGAGTCAGGTAGACCATCGATGTACCTTTTGATAGCCTTGTCGAGTGGGGTAACCATTGTTGGGCAAAGCAGACTCAACTCCTCAAACCTATCAGTATACGCCCGATGCTCACCACTATATTGTTTCAAATCATCAAACTCTCTCTCCAAAGCTCGTAGTTCATGACGAGGAGAGAACTCCCTCATCATAAGGGCCCTAAGTTCAGCCCATGTCTGTGCTAGAGCAACTTCTGCACCACGATCTCTCATAACCCCGTTCCACCACGTAAGAGCCCTCTTCTGAAATACACTTGAAGAAAACCCGACCTTGCAATTATCAGGACACTAAACGTGACAGAAAGTATTCTCAAAGCTCTTGAACCATTGAAGAAGCCCAGTCGCTCCCTCAGAACCACTAAACTTGAGTGGTTTAGCCGAGTTTAAATTCTTGAAATTGCATGGAGCATTGTTGTTGTTGTTGGCTTGGTTCCATTGAGCAAAGAGGTTTGGGAATTGAGCAGCCATTTGCTGCGCAATGATTTCTGCCAGTTCGGCAATCGTTATCTGGTTTTCGCGTCGAGGAGGCATTCTAAAAGAGGAAACATGAAAGGAAACGAGTGAGATGATTGGATAAAGAGAATGAAATGAAACAAAATCAACAAAAGCAAAGATGGTGGTCTTATGTCCGCATCACAAAGCAAACAAACGACACACAGTGACTAATCAAAGTAAATGGGTCATAAATAATGTATCGCGAAGACATGCTCGCCTATAAGTGAACACTCACCCCAAGAGTTCCCAGGTAAGAGTGACTGTTCCGATTATGTGGATTTGTACATACACTCTAGCCTGAGACAGAAAACCCAGGGTACAGGCATTCACTCTTCCAGTTTGCACGTGTTCACACTATTTAAAAACCCAAAACCTTGACGAGATTTTGAAAACTCAAAGGGGTTCAAAACCATATAACAGTGGGTTCAAAACCTTACAATAGAGGGTTCAAAACCTAGTAATCCATCATCTAAAAACAGATGATTAATTTTCAAAGCGGATTCGAACTTGATGTTCTCGTTGTGGTTATCACCTAAGGATAGGTGAAGTGCATGTTTTAAAATCTAAACACAAGATAACTTGTGTTGGGGTCCTAGAAAGTTATAGTATAGGTCAAAGCATTACTAATAACCTAATTCCCTATAACCATTGGCTCTGATACCAACTCTTCTGTCACACCCCGACCACATAGAACATCAAATCGTGGCGGAAACGTCGGGGAGTGTTGTAACATAATTATTGTTTCACAACCATGGCATACAAAATTATATTTTATTTATCAAACAAGAGTGTTACATTGTCTTTAAACAGGAAATAAAGAGTTCAGAACATAATTAAACTAGTTCTATCTTTATTTTAAGTCTCTAAGGCATAGGTCCGCCCTAGTGTCACGATCATCTTCCTAAGCAACAGCTCCTGAAAACACATGTGAGAATAGGTATGTCAGCACAAAAATGCCTGTGAGATACATAGGTTTTGTGAAAATAGGATTTATGACTTGTAAGTTTAAGAAAATGTTTAATAAAGTTTAGTCATGAACCTAGTAATTTGATTTGTTTTGTTTTGTAAATCATTTGAAAAATAATAAGATCAGATGATATGTATAAATAAATGTAAGGTTAAATGAATAACCATGTAAGATGAGTTTGTTTGTAAAACAATGTCTCGTGAAAAGTATGTTATTTGTATAAAATGTTATATGTCTTAAATTGAAATGATTTAAATAACGCTACGATATGTAATATTATACAAACACTTATATATAGGAAGTGTTGATGCACTTTGTGTGGACGCGACTCGGCTCGGTTCGACTCGGCCTAGAAGACTTGAAGACACGAAGATCGAGACAAAGCTACAGCCAAGGGGGAGTTTGTTGGTGCACTTGTGTCTGTACTTTGTCTGTATTTCGTCATGATACAAAACGATGTCTTATGTTAGTCTGGGTTACGTCTTAGTTTGTTACAATGTGCGTTCGATGTAAGTTTGACCAAGTCAACCATCCTCCTGGTTTGACTTGGCCAAACAGTTAGCACATTGGTTGAAAGATGGTTGAGTCGAAGGATGGTCATCGAAGGATTACTTATATCCTTCGATGATGATGAGCTCGAAAGATAACCACGAAGGATAGACCACGAAGGATATCATCCTTCGTGGTCGACAGATGATCTTTCGATGGCATTCTGGTCGACAGATGATCTGTCGATCAATCTGTCTGATCCTTCGACCAGACCTGCTGTGTCGGGTATAAATACCCATGTGTTGTGTTCATTTCGACAGTTGGACAGATTAAGTAGACGAGAGAGAGACAGGAGAGCACACACACACTTTGAGAGTTTATAGAACATATCTGTAAACATTGAGCTTGTAACCGGACCTTTCATACGCATTAATACAAGTGGTGTTAATCGTTGAATGTTGTGTGTTGTGTTTGTGCTTTTTCTCGTATAAAGTCTCAGTTGCATGCTAGCTTGGATTCCGCACTCGCTAGTGTGTTTGAGATAACAAGGAAAAGGTTTCGATCTCATCCTCGGATAGGGACCTACAAGTGGTATCAGAGCTTTGGCTCTTCTCCTTGTTAAAACCGAGAGTTTTCGGACTGTTTTTCGGGTTTAAAAGGTTCATTTTTCTGAAAAACTTGTTAAAATCGGTTTCGGTTTGTTGTCGGTTTGCAGAAATACTCATATTTCTGGATTTGTTCTTCTTATCTTCAACCGACATTCATAGTGTTCTTGGTATTTTACACTTTTGATCTTAAAAGTTTAAATTTCAAAGTGTTTGTGTGTTGGGAGTTGTTATTTGATTAAAATATTCGGACCTTACCTGTTTTGGTGAAAAACCTGCTTATTCAGACCTGCAGATATGGTCTGAACATACTTTCTGCCGAAAGTTCTCACCAACCCGTCAACTTTTTCACCAACCCGTCACTCTTTGTCAACTGTGTCAGACAAGATCGAAAGATATCCTTCGAAGTCGAAAGTTCATCTTTCGATCAAGGGAGGTTCGATAGATATTCATCCTTCGAACCAAGGAATCTTTTCGAAACATATATCTTTCGGTTTGCTGCTCTTTCTCGAAAGACAAGGATCCTTCGACTGGGGAGTCTTTCGAAGTCTTTCGAAGTCATCGTTCGACATTCATCAGTGTTCATCTTTCGGTCTACAGTACATTTTCGAAGGATAAGGATCCTTCGTTGGAGAATCTTTCGAAGACATTGTTCGAAACTCAACAGTGATCTTTCGAACCCTGTTGATCTTTCGAACAGGTGTTGATCTTTCGATCCTTGTTTGTTTAAGTCTAACAGTTTGTGTTTTTCAGGTCTTTCGATCAAGGATCTTTCGGGTGGTTGTTATCATTTGAAATTAACATAGTTTGTGAAAATTAAATTTTTAAATAGAAAACTTGTTTTCATTTTTAAAATCAATTTTCACTTAATATATTAATTTTCATAAAATGGGAACAAACGGTCAGTGGGATCCAAGCGCGTGGACTCTAACTCCACAATCAGCAGCTACGCAATCATCAGCCACACAATCTGCGTCAGATTTCAACAAAGCATGGATGCAGGCTATTGTCCCACCTCAAGCAGCAATGATAACTGCAAATCAATGGGCATTGGTCACAAATCAAAGCAACAGCATTCAATCTATGATGCAGAACGACAGTGAAACTGGTACAAGCACGAAACCGCCAAAGCTAAATCATATCAATGATTGGGGATGGTGGAAAGAAAGGCTGAGAACTTATGTTCAGGGGCAAGGTCAAGATCTATGGATGTGCTTCTTCACCGCATTTGATAGTGATTTGGAAGTTGCAGGATCTAATCCAGAAACTTACAGCACTATGTCTGATGATGATAAGAAGAAATTTGAGTTAGAAAAGAAGGCATTCATGATCCTCACACAAGCTCTTCATAAAGACATTTACCACCAGTTTGTTTACTGCACGACTACTAAAAGCTTGTGGGATATGCTTACGTTACGATGTGAAGGAAATGCTCAATCTAGAAAGATCAAGCAAGAATTACTGAAGAAAGAATTTGAAGGTTTCACATGTATGGAGAATGAGACTTTGGCAGAGTTATCTACAAGGTTCCATCACTTGTTGAGCGAGATGTTTGGTTTTCGAGTCACTGCCACTCCACAAGAAATGGTGAAGAGATTCGCTGATAGCTTACCAGCAAAGTGGAGCAGTTATCTTGAAATTCTCAAAGAAAATGGTGTTCTAGACACAATCAACGTTTATGAGTTGATTCAAAAACTGGAGAACAAGGATGTAGAAGAAAAGCTTAAGGCAAAAAGAACACAAACTCCTCAAAATCCAGAAATGTACTTTGGGATTGCAGGAGGTATCAGTGGAGAAAGACCAGCCTCTCAACATGCGAAGCTTCAAACAGCCTTTGTCTCTAACACCGGACCTTCAACAACAGATCAGTTTGATCCTTCAGCTTACACGATGTTTTCTAGACCGAATGTGCAACCGAAAGCTCAGCAGCAACAACCGCAACAGCAAGGGTTTTATGGAAGCTCTTCAAACTTTCAAGCCACTTCCAATCCTAATACAGTCAGATTAGACACTTCCAACTTTTCCAAAGTCAGTGTCGAAGTAGCCAAGGAGCATATGGAGATGTTGAGTACCTTGGTTAGTGCTTATAGTGGATTAGTTGCAGGTCAGATTGGGAATATCAATCTAACCAATGAAGATTATCAGCAAGTGGATAAAGAAGAGTTTGAAATGATGGATATCAAATGGGCTCTTGCTAGTGCAATTCGAAGAGCTAAGGAGTTTATGGAAAGGACGGGGAGAACCAACTTGGATAGCAAGAAAGACACCAAGTATGGGTTCGACAAGCAAGCTGTAACCTGCTTTAACTGTGGTGAACGGGGTCATTTCAAAAGGGAATACACAAGACCAGCTCAGCATGGAAATCAAAACCCCTTCAGAAATCAAGGCAACCAGCAGAACCAGAACAGGAACAATGTTCGTACGATGATACCTGTCAACAACCAAGGCCAAGCAGGGTCATCAAATGCTAACCGGGGGCTGGTGGTTCAAATAGATGAGGGTTGTGATTGGTCGCTTCAGCTTGGAGAAGGAGGAAATGGTGGAACAGCATGTTTTGCTGAAGTCGTTAGGGATTTAAAGCACACCAGTGGTGGAGAATCTTCCACCAATGGTGGTGACTCTTCTGAGAATGAAGACTCTTCTGGTTATAGTGGAAGCTCAGATGACGAATCCTCCACTTCAGGGAATGATCATGTGGATCAAGCTGCTTACTCTTCGTCTTCTCTCCATTCAGCCTTTATGGCTAATGTCGACAGTTCATCGGGTCAGGTATGTGTCGATGAACCCACTGTAGTTAGCTGTGAAAATTGTGATAGTTTAAATGTTAAATATGCTGAACAGGAAAGTCAGATTGAAATCCTATCCAAACACAATCAAGAATTGATTGTAAACCTTTCTAAAGCAGCTGAAGCTAACGTGTTTTTAACCAGAAATGAAAAGGAATTTAAAACAACAATTGCGTCATTAAGACATGATGTTTCAGAATTACAAAAAGCTGTTTTGCGAAAACAACATGCTAACAATGATCTTATAGACACAATTGAAAAGCAGATGGTAGAATTGGCAACCGCTCGATGTGAATGTGAAACAATCAAGCACAAATTGGAAAGTTATTCCAATTCCCGCTATGTATTGGATCACATTATTGATGTTCAAAAGAAAAAGGGGGATAAGAAGGGTAATGGATTCAAATCATGTCCTCCCCCAATGAATCACAATTACTCCAAATTGCCTGATGACGAGGATATGCCCCGTTTTGAACCCACTGTGCCACTCGGTCTAGATGACTTTGCAGCAGGCCTCGGGTTCACAACTGGTACATCATCCTCGGGTCAATCTGAATCTGAATCAGAATCTGAGAATGTGACAGATTCATCGTGTGTTAAGGAACAGAGTCCTCCCATCGTTGAGGATGCTGATTCTTCGGATGATGAATCTGAAGAAATTGTGAAACAACAGTCTAACTCGGTTACACCAGATATTCCAATCGAGAATCACATCCTGTGTGATCCACCAGTGAAACCGAGTAAGACTGAAATGTCAAAAGCAATGGAGTCCCTTGTTTCTACAAGTGAAGAGAATAACTTGTTGTACACGCTCAAAGGAGATAACAAAATTTACTCTAACAAAGATTTTCCAATTAAAAATGTAAATCAAGATTTAATTGAGCAAATTTTTGAAGGATGTACTGACAAGTTTTTGGGAAACAAAAGTGGCCAAGTTACCGTCACTCAATGTGATCCAATTCCGTGTGAACAAATTAGAAAACAATACGGAAACCAAAAACCAAAAGTTGAGCGAAAACAACAAGTCAACTCCGGAAAAGGTAAGGGACAGGGAAAGAAGGCTCAGAACAAGAATGTTCAAGCACCTAAGGTTCAACAACAATGGGTGCAAAACAAAAGAGCTCCTGTCAAGAAAAGAGAACCGAAAATGAACTTTGTTGGATCCACGGGTTCAGACAAACTTGAAACATTTCAGGATAAATCTAACCTTGATTTTATAAAACAAGTTAGAATCTTAAAACGAAATGAGCAGAATAATTACACCCAACACACCAACGGATGTGATTTAGGTCCAAGCACGTCTAGATCACAAAGTTCATGGTCTGGTTCTTCGTCTGGTAATCAACAGGTTTCTCCGAGGTTTGTAGAGCGGAGAATGTGCTTTGAGTGTGGCACAATTGGGCATATTGTAAGATACTGTCCATACCTGCAAAAGTTAAAGCCAAAAACAAGTGCTCCCCAAGAAACCAATTACCAAAAACGATCAGTTTCCCCGAAACAAGACCCACGTGTCTTGAAAGAAAGGGAAAAGAAGTTAAAACAAAAGAATCAAAAGGTAATTGAGAAGGCCTTAAAATCAGAGGTCAAAGAAGAAAAACCTGTTCAAGCAAAACCTAAAACTGTAAAACCAGTGAATGCTAAAACAATTAATGCAAATACTGGTAAAGGACAAACAGCTTGGAAACAAAAACAGGTAATTCAGTCAGGGGGAGCACCACAGGTTCTTTTTCCTAATCATCGAGTGATTGAAATCACTTACCTTGATGATCAAGGACGACCCAAGTCCACAAAGGCTTGGGTCCCTCTCTCCAACTAATTTTTGAGTGAGCGTGTAGGATATTCCAGGAGGAACTTTCGATAATCGTAAGATTGTTGATAGTGGAGCATCCTTGCACAAAATAGGCGACAGAAGAAATTGTTGCCTTTGATGGAGAGGAAGAGAAAAGAGAAAAAGAAATGTCTGTTGAAAGAGATTGGAAAGCTTCGACAAAATGAAAATCATTTCAAAATGTGAATGTTCAAGGCTTTGATCGGGTTCCCGGGATAGATTCAAATCAAAATGTACGCATCTGCAGCACGTCTGAAGTTCAACATTCTACAAGATGAACGTGCAGTGTACATTTCTTCGTGGTGTGATTGAAGAAAATGTGTTTGTTGAACAAACCATCCAGGTGTGCGGACGCCTTAGCATGGGTTGAACAACCGCACACTACTTCTGAAAGAGAAAGACAAAGACTTTCGCTGGTGCAATGTGGAAGACCAGCCGGATCCAAAGGTTTCTGATCTTGTTGCTGTCAAGAGATGTCTAAGTAGCTACAAAATCGACTTTGAAATCCACACCGGGTGGATATCCAGTTTGGGAGAGCACTCAGTTTCCTGTCAATGCATGAAGCAGTTAAAGGATACGGTTTTAAATTTCTAATCTCTCTTTTACTTGTCGATTTAAGCTGCTTTGTGAATTTTATCTCGTTCAGCACTCTTTGGCCAGACATGTTGTCATGGTCCGCACCGCTTACCAACATGCCAACTGATTTTTCCAAAATTCGCTAAATCATTTCTGATTAAAACTTAATTTTGGTAAACGGCATTGAGGTAAAACATGAGTTAACCAACATCGGAAAATCATTTTTGTAAATACCTTTGTGTCTTTTAAATTTGTCTTAGTTTTATTGATTTTAGGGGGAGTAGATCCAACTTTGAAAAATCCAAAAACATCGAAAAATTTCAAAAACACAAAAACAATAGAAAAACAAAAATGAGTTTCCTGGCGAGCAAAAGAGAAAATGATAGTACATCAGTGGTCTGTCTAAACCTCTTTAAACCTTAAATGAAAAACGATAAGCAGCTCTATATAAGATGTATCGGTAGGCTCACAATCATTTTAAAGTGTGCAGGGTGATATAAACTTAAATTGACTGAAGACTGGGTGGGAACCATTCATTGGCATATGGTCTTAGTACCGAAATTTCGTTTGAGAGATTGCCGAGGTTCTGAGATATTCGGTCTTTATGCTGCTTATCATCTGGGTATCATGGTTGTATCTTTTACCGAAAAAATAACGGGGACGCAAGTCTAGATTTTCCATGATACTATACATACGTGTACATATTGCATACGACCTCAATAAGTGATCAACAATCACATGTCCAAACAAAATAAGTGATAAAATATCACATTCATCCGGGAGTCAAGTTCGTCTCTCTGCTGTACGAAAGTACTGACCTGTTCACGGACTTGCTCCTGTGCCCTCATGCATCTGAAAATCAAGTTCCTCATAAATAAGTGATAAAATATCACATTCATCCGGGAGTCAAGTTCGTCTCTCTGCTGTACGAAAGTACTGACCTGTTCACGGACTTGCTCCTGTGCCCTCATGCATCTGAAAATCAAGTTCCTCATCAATAAGTGATTATATCACATAGGGCTTGTTTTCAAATAAAATAAGTGAGAATCTCACATCATATACGGTCAAACAGATGATAATCGGTATACTCACCGGTAAGATGAACCCTCGCGCATACCTTGATACGGGAATGTGTCGTGATGTGGATGAACACCGGTCGGTAAGTATAAATTATACCTTAACGTATCCTCTCGCCATGATTACAAATGATAAGTTGAGCTTAAGTGGACAACAATACCGATAATTGTTATAGGATGCTTATTTTAATGTTAACTAATTGAACAACAAGAGCGTTTTGGGCATGACCGTACACTGATATGATTCTCTTACCCTCGAAACTCGCAAAAAGAATGTCTGTAAATATTTATTTAATGTTTCATGTTTATGTATCTCTGTACATATTTATTTATTGCTTTCCGTCTTTACGTTTGAAAAATGAAAAATTTCAAAAAGATTTTAGGTGTGTTTTAATTTAAACTTTATAAAATCCAAAAAGATTTTTCTTCTAGTTTATTTTTGATCGACCGATGTTGGAACTCGAGTCTATCCTACCCAAAATCCTGATCGTAAGCTGGAAAACAATTGCATTTTCATAAACAGCCGAAGTTAACGAGCTTTGAAAGTTAAAGGATTAAAATGAATATTTTTCTAAACTTTCAAACTGCTGTCGGTTGGTGTTTGATTGAGATTTGATCTCATAATGTGTCGTTAGTTTAAATGTTAACTATATTCCAAGCGGTTGTTCTCATTATGCGTTTAGCTTTCTTGCATGTGCAGATGCTAAAGGCGAGGAGAACATGTTCGATGAAAAAGCTTTGGAATGAAGACACGAAGTGGAGGCACTCAAAGGATAAAATGATCGAGTTGCCGCTGTCCCTTCACCAACACCACAAGGATCTGAAGAATTGACAAGTCAAAAGATTCACGAGCATGACTCAATGGAGAGTTCAATCTAAGGGGGAGTTTGTCAACACACTTTCTACATTAAACGGGGAGTTTGTTGATACACTTTCTGCTTACGACGCGTGAAAACTTTGAAGATCCTCCGACATGAAAGACATAGAAGACGAACCATCGCGAGTAGCGTCCAAGGGGGAGTTTGTTGATGCACTTTGTGTGGACGCGACTCGGCTCGGTTCGACTCGGCCTAGAAGACTTGAAGACACGAAGATCGAGACAAAGCTACAGCCAAGGGGGAGTTTGTTGGTGCACTTGTGTCTGTACTTTGTCTGTATTTCGTCATGATACAAAACGATGTCTTATGTTAGTCTGGGTTACGTCTTAGTTTGTTACAATGTGCGTTCGATGTAAGTTTGACCAAGTCAACCATCCTCCTGGTTTGACTTGGCCAAACAGTTAGCACATTGGTTGAAAGATGGTTGAGTCGAAGGATGGTCATCGAAGGATTACTTATATCCTTCGATGATGATGAGCTCGAAAGATAACCACGAAGGATAGACCACGAAGGATATCATCCTTCGTGGTCGACAGATGATCTTTCGATGGCATTCTGGTCGACAGATGATCTGTCGATCAATCTGTCTGATCCTTCGACCAGACCTGCTGTGTCGGGTATAAATACCCATGTGTTGTGTTCATTTCGACAGTTGGACAGATTAAGTAGACGAGAGAGAGACAGGAGAGCACACACACACTTTGAGAGTTTATAGAACATATCTGTAAACATTGAGCTTGTAACCGGACCTTTCATACGCATTAATACAAGTGGTGTTAATCGTTGAATGTTGTGTGTTGTGTTTGTGCTTTTTCTCGTATAAAGTCTCGGTTGCATGCTAGCTTGGATTCCGCACTCGCTAGTGTGTTTGAGATAACAAGGAAAAGGTTTCGATCTCATCCTCGGATAGGGACCACTTATATCCTTCGATGATGATGAGCTCGAAAGATAACCACGAAGGATAGACCACGAAGGATATCATCCTTCGTGGTCGACAGATGATCTTTCGATGGCATTCTGGTCGACAGATGATCTGTCGATCAATCTGTCTGATCCTTCGACCAGACCTGCTGTGTCGGGTATAAATACCCATGTGTTGTGTTCATTTCGACAGTTGGACAGATTAAGTAGACGAGAGAGAGACAGGAGAGCACACACACACTTTGAGAGTTTATAGAACATATCTGTAAACATTGAGCTTGTAACCGGACCTTTCATACGCATTAATACAAGTGGTGTTAATCGTTGAATGTTGTGTGTTGTGTTTGTGCTTTTTCTCGTATAAAGTCTCGGTTGCATGCTAGCTTGGATTCCGCACTCGCTAGTATGTTTGAGATAACAAGGAAAATGTTTCGATCTCATCCTCGGATAGGGACCTACAGGAAGTACCAGCGGCGTATCCACCATGTTTGTATCATATTACACACGCCTCGTTACTCAAATCATTTACCCAAACCAACCACCAATGTAAATTGTTCATGTATAAATCACTTGTCAAGTGTTATTGTGTAAACCATATCAAAATGTCCATGTCTAATGTAAATCACCAAATGTGTATATAAATGTCAAAATGTTTATGTTTAATGTAAATCATATAATGTGTATCCAAAAATATCATGTATGGCATGTGAAATACATCAATTAAACCATAGGTAAAATGCACAAAAACAGGGTATTGAATTAAACATAGTTTAATTCAAAGTTATGTTTTGTGGAACAAATGCATGCTATACTGATACAAACATCTATGCAGTATTGTGAAAATGCATACATCCAAGCCTTGTGACTGTGGTGATAGACCTTTAAACAAATTAAAGGTTTATCTGTGTTATGTTTATAGAATTCGATCATTCCTTCCACCCAAACAAACCTAGGGTTCAGGAATGGGAGTTGTCAAGTCCTATGGTACCATTACCTACTAACGAGCGGCGTAGCTAATGTTAATGAATGTATATTGTCCCATTTGAACAACCCAAATGTCATACCAAAATGTAAACATGTGAAAACAATGCACTAAGTATGTAATCAACTGAACATACATAGCGTGAAATGTAATGTAAAACAATGTACTAAGTATGCACACAATGGGACATACATAGCATGAAATGTAATGTAAAACGATGTACTAAGTATGCACACAATGGACATACATGGCATAAAATGTAATGAAATCATGTACTATAATGTACTAATAAACATAACAAGCATATGATATGAAAGCATGAAAGGCACGAAAGTAACAAGTAGGCACATGTGTTTCACCCCAAAATGTTTGGAAAACAGTAAAAGAGGGGTCTATGTACTCACTTGAGATTGCTTAGTAGTCCTTGAGTAACAACCAAACAATGCTATAGATCACGGATATCAAACGACACCTAATATAGGTAACTATGTTAATAAACCGGACCTAAATCGGAGGATTGGATAGAATGAGGGTTCGTAAACCAAATGAGTAGGGGAACTCATGTAATATGGTTTAACAAGGCCTTCATACTACAATGAAACCTAACCTAAGTGCTTACGACCCATTACGACCCGTTTAGGTAGCTTATGCTACTTTAACTCGTCGTTCGCGTGAAACGCGTTCGGAACGCCTAACTAGCCCCATGATAAGTAAAATATGCCTTAACATGTCTAATATTGTTACCAAATCAGTTTAGATACCAAAAGTTATGTTACATATGCTTAAAATGAATTTTGGCGTTAAAAGGGCATTTTGGTAATTTACCTAAGGCATATATACTACCTATCATACAACTAAATAAACATCGTGACCATAAGGCATAACCTCGGAAGGTTATTCCCTATATACTATGGTCACCTAATGTGTTTGGTCAGATCCTAATGATCGACCAAACGGGTCGGGTTCGAAAGTATAAGCGATTGTTTAGATCGCTTACCTTACGACCCTATATAAGCACTAAACTAAAAGTGACGAGCTAAGCATGTTAAAACATGCTTAACTAAGTTTAGAAAACAGGTTTGGTATCAAAACAAACGATTTTGATACCTAAGAGTAGTTTGGTTACAAAATACGCAAGAATACGCATTTTGGCCGAAACTACGACTCGTCACTGAGTCTTGAAAATGTGGTAATCAGTAGGTATAGTTTTTAGGGACTATAACCATCGTGATTACGCTCACGTTATGAAGTTCAAACGAACTTCGCATTGACCATAAACTGGTCAACGCAGAAAGTCAAACAAAGTTTGACTTTTAACGCTAAACGAATAAAAAGAACGAAGGAACACTTACAAAGGGTCCCCGAAAGCTAATCTTGATCAAATAACCCAGGTATGAAGCAATGGCTTCAACTTAGAGTCTTTTAGATCAGATTTGTGGGTTTTGGGGTTGAGACGTGTTGGGTATTTATAGTAAATGGACAACCGTTAGGATCGTTTATCGAATAACGTGATCGAATCTCATCCGTACTTGTGTTGGAATCTTATGATAACTCATTTTGCCCCCACCACCAGAGATTGACATGTGGCATTCGCCTTTGGGGGGTTGAAAGGCTGTTAACAGCTGTTAAAACGAGTTGCTGCATCTGGCCCCTGCTTACGAACCGTAACGGTGATGGCTTACGGTCCGTAAGCCATCAACTTTGGCAAAATTACACTTTTGGTCCCTGCACCTTGTTTCGTCGCGTAACGGCACTTCTAACACCCGTCAAACCCAATTTCAAGCTCCACAATGATGTTAAGACATAGGGAACATGAAATATGCTTGAAAACATCACGGATGTCGGTTCGTTTGGCCGTACGATCGCGTTGTTCGGTTAATTACGACGGAATGCGCATAAGCGCGAAAAACGATCCCAATTGCTTGACGAATGGAATTTTTGGATGTCCGGATGTATTCAGAATGTAAGTTATGCGTGAAAGTGCAAACTTGTGCACTTTTTGACACTTTTAGTCCCTGAATGACCCAAAAGTTTATTTTAGCACACCAAACCCCTCAAAGCCTATTTCTAAGCTATATAAAGGATATTTAAGGTGTGTTTAGCTTATGGTCATGTTCCGGAATGTCTATTACAGTTCAAATTGGCATACTTTCGCAGTTTGTCAAATTTAGTCCATGTAGGCGAAATAACTTGTTTTTGCCATACCAAAGCCTTCAAAAACTTATTTCTATGTTATGTAAAGGTTATTTAAGGTATGTTAAGTATATGTTGATGTTCCGGAATATTTATCGCATTAAACTGATTACGTTTACGCACCTGTTTGTGTATAACTCTCTAAAAAGCGATATAAAGTTTGAAATTGAACAAAAGTTAAAATATGAAAAATGTAAAACATAAACAAACAAACATTGGGATCCAATAACATTGTTTTATTGATAACTGAACTGTTCATAATGATTACAAGCACAGATGTTACACTAGGCCTAGGTATTTCAGATTTCTTCAAGGATTTTAGGGTTCTCTTCATAAATACAAATAAAACCCTAATCCTTGCAAGAATGGTGCGAATCATGAACACCAAGTCGGTTTCCCAACCCCCATTCACCAGAAATTTGAAGATTTTTGTAGAAATTTTACTATCCAGTGATGAGGGTTGAAAAACTGCAAAAATTCAATTCGCACGGTAGTGCCGATGATGGCACGATCGTGCCGATGCGGGTGTTCAAGAATTTTTAATGTGATTCCGGTAACGCATAGTAGTGCAACTGGTCGCACGTCCATCCAGGTCCAATATGTTCTGATTACCACTAATGTTCTCGGTGACGCACGACCGTGCATCAGGTCGCCCGCCCGTGCCGATTGCCCAGATCAGTTTCACAGTAGCTTCATAATTTAGTGCTAGGCTGCTCCGTTCGATATTTTTTCTGTTCCTCTTTGTCTAGCAATAATTTCTCGTGCAAATGAACCATCTTTTCCTCTACTTTGATCAAAACAATCCGCGATACCATCCTTGCCTCTCTGCCCTCAATGCACTTTGGTAGAGGCGGGATCAAATTGGTACCCCAATGAGGTTGAGTTGGGATATCATGGAGGAGCTGAACCAATCAGACCGGCTGGTAGAAATGTTATCACTTCCGTTTTCCCGATTGGTCAACATTAACCGCCCCATTTACTTAGAGCTCACCTTGGAGTTCTTTGTGACGTACTCCTACGATAAACCAAAGGCGAGCCGAAACCCGGATTTCTGACACAAGAAATGGGTTAATTTCAGGTTGGGGGGTCAAAGGCATAGTTGGACTGTTGGGAGGTTGGGAAGAAGACTCAGAATCTACACAGAGGACGAAATGGATTCCGAGTTTTTCACTGAGCAGTATATTTTTCCCAGTGAGCAGGAGCGTGCGGCATTTTGGGCACGGGTTGCTGATGACGCAGTGTATGATCCTCGAAAGGAAAAAGTGTCAAAGCTGAGAGACCCGCTGCTTAGGGGTCATGCATAATATTTTCAGCCATACTATCGTGGGGCGCATGGACAGTTTGGGAAACTGTCTCACTCCAGATGTCATCTTTTTATACGCGCTCGCGGAGGGTGTTCATATTAGCCTCGTCACGCGTATGGCTGAGTATTTCGTGCACAGTTCCGGCAGGACCCCCAGCAGTCAAATCCACGGGGGTCAATATGTCACTCTGATCGCTTACGCAATGGGAATCATGACAGATGAAGTGGTGGCAGGTCTGACTTTGGTTAATGAGGGAACGTATGTGGACATCTGCTCATTAAAGGCTATGGGGCTAGTGGTTGATACAGATAATGGTGAAAGGTTAAAAGGGTTAAACAACGAGGTCTGGGACCCGTTACCACCAGATTCGGCTGACGAGGAGGATGAAGTTATGCACGAGCATGAGGAGGAGGAGCACGAGCAGCCGCCACACTCACCACAGCACCAGGAGTACCAGCACCAGCATTGGCCACCCGGCATCCCAACTTATCCTGAGTTCTACGGGCAATTTCAGCAGATGCAAATTAACCATGAGCAACTGAGAGTTAACAAGGAGCATATGTAGGTGAACCAGGACTTCTTACGACAGGAGGTGCATACCGGGTTTTCATATATCTTTGGTGGTCTTCAGAACGCTTACCCCAACAACTTCGGTGAGCCCCAGCAGTTCCCATTCGGAAACCCCAATGACCAGGGCGGGGCACAGGTGGAGATGCCGATGACGAGTAGTGGAGGAGTTTTGACTTGGTGTTTATTTCATTATTTAAGTAGTTGTTTTTGGGGTGTTCATTTTGGTTTTTATTGTAAACACCCTCGGACATGTTTTTTTTACTTTTTTAGACATTATCGTTTATTGCCTTAATTATGTATGGATGCTTAGTACTTTTATTATTATTTAGATCATGGTTTATGTTGCAACCAGATTCTCCCTTGTGCTGTGTTTTGCTTTGCTTTGCTTTGTGACATCTATGCAGATCTTTGAAACACATTTTGGGCCAAAAAGAAACAACAGAATCAGCATTGGAGCCTTGTTTCATCTTCAGTCATCTTCAGGGGAGTGTTATCTCCTTTTTCTCTATATTCTGGATTTCGCATTGGGGACAATGCGAAGTTCAAGTGTGGGGAGGGGGTTTAACATTTTGACTTTGTTTGTCCTAAAAAATCAAAGATATTGTATATATTTTTAGTAAATAAACCGGTTAGTTGTTGTTTTAGAAAACATCGGATATGATAAAGAACCAACAAGCTAAACAAATTCGAAAAAAGATAACTAAAAACGTGACAAACAAAGAATGACTTGCATGATACTTTTCACACTTTTACCCATTCCTTCAGTTGTGTGAGCATGTTTGATATAACAACCCTCATGAATTTTTCCGACGCCCTTAATATAATTAAAATGTCCCAATATGTCCTAAAATACACCCCGCATATGTAAACGGGCCCCGAATACCTTTATTTTTATTTAAATTAATTAAAAACAACAAAAATGGGTCTCTCGCGGGGCGCGTAGCCCTTGGCTACCTCCTACGCGGGCCGCGACAACCGGCCTACGAGGCTTCACCCGGAGCCGACACGTGGTGCAATCGTGTCGAGGCTATATGTGATGACCGGTCAAAGATAGGGTCTACACGCCTACAACGCGGGCCGCGTAGCCCTTGGCTACGTCTTACGCAGGCCGCGAGGGAAGGTGAAGGGTCACCTATATATAGGTGCATTCGGCTTCATTCTCTAGTCGCTCATTCCATTCTTTCTCTCTCGAATTTCTTAAGTGTAGAAGTGATTCTCGGGTATAATACCCCCTAATTAACGAAGTTCTGTCTCGTTGTAAGTATTATAACCCCGGTTATATATTAGATACGCTGCCCGATTGATCCAGGGTTCCGTAATGGCTGTCGTGGTTCTGCCCGACGTAGTCATTGGAATGCCGTCTCGGGGAGGGTATTACTAATGTAAATATTGGGTTATTATACTAACGCGTGTACATTTGTGTAATTAATAGATAATCATCAAGAAATCCTTAAAGGAAACCATAAGACAGCAATGTGAGTAATCTCCTTTTGGTAAATTGTTTTTACAAAACCTTAATTATTTTGCAATGCGATTAAGCAGTGATTGAGTCTTTGTAGTTCTTCAATTACTGCCGGTATGTTGGGGTTTTGCATACAAAATGTGGAACATGTTACCATTGGACAAATAGTTAGCCAATGTGTAATATGACCCAACAGTCAGGATTGACAGTACTGAATGATTAATTGTGTAGAAATAAACATTGTAATAGCTCTCAATACTGTTAAAAGATAAAACTCTTCTTGATTAAACTAGGATTCACTCACCAGTGTTTCCCACTGACAAAATGTTTTTAAACGCGTTTCAGGTAACAAAATGTGAAAGCCAACTAGAAGCCAGCTGGACAGCACTGAAGGCTTGAAAAAGTGGCTATAAAAGTTTCCTAAATAAAAAGAAGATGTTTTATTTAAATAAAATGGGGTTTATCCCTATAAAACAGTTTGCAATAAAAATTGGGTTTTATCCCGATATATTTATATAATGTGTGGTATTTACTCTGATAAAATATTTCCTAACTACGATCCTGATGTAATTTCTGCTACCAAAATGATAAAGATCGATACCACCAAAACTAGTCTCGCGGCCGCCCGTTCCCAGGACAGTAAGGGGACGGGGGTTGCGACAGAAGGTGGTATCAGAGCTAAGCCACTGATTCAGCCAAAGAAGTGCTCCGTTGACACCAAGATATTATTCAAATTGTTAGGAAATTAATTACTGAGATACGTGCATATCTGTATTTTACTGTTGTGTGTTATTTGACTATTTGTTAGTTACAGTATGAGTGATCAAGGACCCTCCGACGTTTATCGTCAGTTATCCGGCTCACCTAGGTGTGAAGGCACCTCTTCACAGCCTGTCCTCTCAGGGTATTCAGCTGACAATGAAGAAGGGATATTCATGGTTAAGGCTCATTCTGAAGAGCCATTCCCTCAGAAAAAGAGAGGATGGTTCAGTAGGGGAGCACACGAGCGTAGGAAAAGACTGAAAAAGTTACAACAGCAGCGCGTTCTAGCAGCCGCTAAAAGAGAAACTGATGCCCATACCCAAGACATGCTTAATAGGAGTTTAGCAAACTTCCATATTTTAGCATCCATAACTGCCGACCCAAACCTAGAACAACTAGTAGCCCCTCAACCATTACCCTTGTTTCCCACGCAGCCAATGGAGATAGAAAACAACCTAGAAAACCAAGCCCAAATGCATGATTTCAACCTAGAGGAGATACCTAGGGTACCAACACCCAATCCCTTAGACCCAGACTACGATCCGTGGTTTGATGATCATAGGGACTATGTGCAATGCTACACCTGACGGACGAACCCATGCCAAACCTAGCAGCCTACCCAGGTCTAGACCCTCTAGATCCCTACTGTGATAACGATGAATACATTAGGGAAATCTTAGAGAATCCTTACCCTCAGGAAGAACCCATGCCCCAGTACCAGCACCTGCACCCCCAATAAGTGCAGAAAATGTGCAAGAGCTTCGAACTTTCAGAGAAGAGATTTTAGAAAGTAGCGAGATGATGAGGCAAGTTGGAGAACGACTCGTCTGGAAGTACGACGAGCGTAATATGGAGTTCTGGATGAACCCATATCAGTGTAGTAATAATAATAATGATATAATATATATATATATATATAATATGCGTGTATGAAAAAAATATACTCATAATAAATATAATAATAATAATAATATATCTATCGTAGTATAGACCACTTTGCGGTTAGTGACGCATATTAGTATTGTAATTTCAAATTCCAGTTTTAGTTTGTAATAGATGCATACTATAAGAAAGAGTAAGTCGTAATGCTCGACGCTTTTGACCAATATGTGTGATGTGTGATTGTTTGCCTGAAATATTATTTTGTGATATTACTAATTGGCAAATGTTTAAAATTCAGATGGACAACGAAGTGAAACAGGAAAACCAGAATAATGATAACCAGAGTAACAATAACCCGGCTAACGAAACCCCGAACAACAACAATAATGGAAACCAAGTGGATAACAGTGTCATGCAACACATAGTGGCACAAGGGATAATAGATGCGATGCCATATATTATCAAATCGGTTAAGGAAGCAGATAATAAAAGTAAACGTGATAGTAAACGACCCACCGAATCTGAACACAACGTAAACAATTGACCCATACTTCAAGTGCCCATTCCCAAAAGAAGAAGAACCATGTCTTATGGTTGTTCTTATAAAGAATTATGGTCTTGTAAACCAATGGAATTCCCGGGTAATGAAGTGGCCGTTGCATCTCTACGTTGGATAGAAAATAATGACGCAGTCTTAAGAATAAGCAAATGCGCAGAAAAGGATAAGATAATGTTTGCTTCCAATCTGTTTAAAAACTCAGCCTTAGAATGGTGGAACACTATCCTCCAGTCTAGAGGAAGTGATAGGGTTTACAATATGGAATGGGAAGAATTTAAAAATATGGTAGAAAGAAAATTATGCCCTCCTAATGAAAAGGAACAGATAGCCAACAAATTCCTAAACCTTAGGATGACTGGGGTAGATAGTAAGTGTTATACTAAATTATTCTTTGAATATGCTCGAATAGTACCAACCCTTGCATCACCTGAACCAGTATTAATCTCCTGCTACATCTGGGGATTAATTGGGGAGATTAGGCATTTAGTCAAGGTAGCTAGACCACAAACCATAGAAGAAGCTGTAGAACTAGCAAACACCTTGACATATGAATTAGTCCGCACACGAGAAGAGGATCAGAGGAGGAACCTAACCCAGAAGCTTACCCAAGAATTCCGTTCTGGAAATTCTAACCGTGGGAAAAATGTAGGTTCTACCTCTGCACCCTATTGTAAGTATTGCAAAAGGAAACATTCTGGAAGATGCTCCATATACTGTACTTCTGCAAAAAAATATCTGGACACAAGGAGGAAGACTACATGAAGAAGCCTAACAACATGATATGCTACAACTGTGGAGAACAAGGTCATATCAAGCCAAACTGTCCAAAACTAGCTCCAGCCACGAATACCAAGAATATTAAAAACGCTAGAGCATTTGTTCTGACTGCAGAAGAAGCAAAGATGATCCCAGATGTGATCGTCGGTACGTTTTTAGTTAATGATGTTTTTGCTAAAGTATTATTTGACTCTGGTGCGAACCAAAGTTTTATTAATACTTCATTTTGCAAACTTCTCAATCAACCATTAACTAAACTTCCACAAGAATGTCTAGTAGAGACAGCAAATGGGGAAACTATTAAAATTTCTGAAATCTTGCAGGGAGAAAGAATAGAAATTCTAAATCAAAATTTTATTGCAAACCTTTACCCAATGAATCTGGCAGGATTTGATGTCGTGTTAGGAATGGATTGGTTAATAGCCAATAAAGCCAGTATTTTATGTGATCAAAAGTCAATCCAAGTAAATTCACAAAGGGGTGAAAAGATCACAATTAAAGAAGATAAGCTCTCTAGACCCACAAGATTCATCTCTGTAATGAAAACATGAAGTTCTATAAGAAAATGATCATTAGTGTATTTGATTTCCATAATCATTAACACTAAAGGAAAAGAATTAAAGGATATTCCAGTAGTATCCCAGTTTTCAGATGTATTTCCAGAAGAATTACCAGGACAACTTCCAGACAGAGAAGTTAAATTCAGAATCCATCTACTACCCGGAAATGCACCAATTGCCAAAGCACCTTATCGTTTGGCACCCACAGAAATGCAAGAACTGAAGAAACAGTTAGAAATATTGGAAAAGGGATTCATACAGCCAAGCTCATCGCCATGTGGAGCACCGATTTTATTCGTTAAAAAGAAGGAAGGATCAATGTGTATGTGCATTGACTACCGTGAATTGAACAAAGTCACGATTAAGAATCGGTATCCATTACCAAGAATCGATGATTTGTTCGATCAATTACAAGGAGCTCGATTTTTCTTGAAAATCGATTTACGATCAGATTTATTCGAGATTTTTCTAGAATAGTCATTCCCTTAACTAAGCTAACTTGTAAATCTATTAAGTTTGAATGGGGATCAAAACAAGAAGAAGCCCTTAGAATTCTTAAGCAAAGACTAACCATTGCACCCATACTAGCGTTACCAGAAGGATCTGAAGACTTTGTAGTCTATTGTGACGCTTCTAAGTTAGGCTTTGGATGTGTGTTAATGCAACGTCAAAAGGTTATAGCTTATGCCTCTAGACAACTTAAGAATCATGAAGAAAATTATTAAACCCATGATCTAGAATTAGGAGCTATAATTGATGCCCTTAAAATTTGGAGACATTACCTATACGGTAGTAAGTTTACCATTTTTCACCGACCATAAGAGTTTAAGGTATGTTTTCGGACAAAAGGAATTGAATATGAGATAAAGACGCTGGATGGAGATACTTAGTGATTATGATTGTAATATCCAGTATCATGCAGGAAAGGCAAATGTAGTAGCTGATGCTTTAAGTCGAAAGTATCACGAAAAACCAAAAAGAGTATGTTCACTCAACCTAAATCTGTAAGTAGATTTAAATGAACAAATTAGAAAGGTACAAGAATCAGTAATCAAGGATGATACTAAAAACTAAAAGGAATGATTAAAGAATTAGAACAAGGGGAACAGATGGAATTTGGAGATTCCATAAGAAAAGAATGCGGATACCTAAATTAGGAAACCTGCGCCACCGTATATTAGAAGAAGCCCATAAGTCTAAGTATACGATGCATCCTGGAAGTGATAAAATGTATCAGGACTTAAGAAAGAATTTTTGGTGGATAGGAATGAAAAAGGAAATAGCAGCATATGTTGCAAAGTGTTTAACCTGTTCACAAGTCAAAGCTGAACATCAGAAACCCTCAGGGTTATTGCAACAGTTAGAAATGCCAGTTTGGAAATGGGAATTGATAACAATGGATTTTGTTACTAAATTACCCAAAACAAGAAAAGGTAATGATACAATCTGGGTGATTGTAGATAGGCTAACCAAGTCAGCTCATTTCCTACCAATGAAAGAAACTTTCAGTATGGAACAATTAGCTAAATTATATGTAATGAAATAGTTTCATTACATGGAATTCCTTTATCAATTGTTTCTGACAGAGATAGTCCTTTTACTTCTCATTTTTGGACAAGTTTCCAAAAAGCAATGGGAACCAAGTTGAATCTAAGCACCGCTTACAATCCTCAAACAGACGGACAAAGCGAAAGGACAATTCAGACAATGGAGGACATGCTTAGAGCTTGTATAATTGATTTCGGAGGTAATTGGGACGATCATTTACCATTGATAGAATTTTCTTATAATAACAGTTATCACACAAGTATCAATGATGCACCATTCGAAGCACTTTATGGACGAAAGTGCCGAACTCCAGTCTGTTGGGCAGAAATTGGAGAAAATCAACAATCTGGACCTGAGAAAGTATAAGAAACAATAGACAAGATCATTCAAGTCAAGGAACGACTGAAAGCAACACATGATCGACAAAAAAGTTATGCTGATAACAGACGAAAGCCATTGGAATTTCAAGTAGGAGATAAAGTGTTATTAAAAGTCTCTCCTTGGAAAGGAGTGGCAAGATTCATCAAAAGGTGAAAGCTAAGTCCCAGGTACATTGGACCTTTTGAGATTATTAGAAAAATAGGACATGTAGCCTATCAGCTACAACTGCCAGAGGAAATGGCAGGAATACATGATGTATTTCATGTATGCAATATCAAGAAGTGTTTAGCTAATGAATCACTGGTAGTACCTCTTAAGGATATAGAGGTAAATCAACAACTTGAGTTTATAGAGAAGCCTCTACAAATTGAAGACAGGAAAATTAAGAATCCAAAAGAGGACCAGAGTACACATGGGAACTTAAATTAGAAATGCAAAGGAAATGACCACACCTGTTCCAGTAGATCTCGAGGAGGAGCTCTAAAACCAGGTGACGAGGATATAACAACCCTCCTAAATTTTTCCGACACGCTTAATATAATTAAAATATCCCAATATGTCCTAAAATACACCCCGTATACGTAAACGGGCCCCGAATACCTTTATTATTATTATTTAAATTAATTAAAAACAAGAAAAATGGGTCTCTCGCGGGGCGCGTAGCCCTTGGCTACCTCCTACGCGGGGCACGACAGCCTGCCTACGAGGCTTCACCCGGAGCCGACACGTGGCACAAATGTGTCGAGGCTATATGTGATGACTGGTCAAAGCTATGGTCTACACCCCTACTACGCGGGCCGCGTAGCCCTTGGGTATGTCTTACGTGGGCCGTGAGAGAAGGCGAAGGGTCACCTATGTATAGGTGCATTCGGATTCAGTCTCCAGTCGCTCATTCCTTTCTCTCTCTCGAATTTCTTAAGTGTAGAAGTGATTCTCGGGTATAATACCCCCTAATTAACGAAGTTCTATTCCATTGTAAGTATTATAACCCCGGTTATGTATTAGATACGCTGCCCGATTGATCCAGGGTTCCGTAATGGCTGTCGTGGTTCTGCCCGACGTAGTCATTGGAATGCCATCTCGGGGAGGGTATTACTAATGTAAATATTGGGTTATTATACTAACGCGTGTACATTTGTGTAATTAATAGATAATCATCAAGAAATCCTTAAAGGAAACCATAAGACAGCAATGTGAGTAATCTCCTTTTTGTAAATTGTTTTTACAAAACCTTAATTATTTTGCAATGTGATTAAGCATTGATTGAGTCTTTGTAGTTCTTCAATTACTGCCGGTATGTTGGGGTTTTGTATACAAAATGTGGAACATGTTACCATTGGACAAATAGTTAGCCAATGTGTAATATGACCCACCAGTCATGATTGACAGTACTGAATGAGTAATTGTGTAGAAATAAACATTGTAATAGCTCTCAATACTGTTAAAAGATAAAACTCTTCTTGATTAAACTGGGATTCATTCACCAGTATTTCCCACTGACAAAATGTTTTTAAACGCGTTTCTGGTAACAAAATGTGAAAGCCAACTAGAAGCCATCTGGACAGCACTGAACGCTAGGAAAAAGTGGCTATAAAAGTTACTTAAATAAAAGAAGATGTTTTATTTAAATAAAATGAGGTTTATCCCTATAAAACATTTTGTAATGAAAATTGGGTGTTATCCCAATATATTTATATATTGTGTGGTATTTACTCTCATAAAATATTTCCTAACTACGGTCCTAATGTAATTTCCGCTGCCAAAATGATAAACACCGATACCACCAAAACTGGTTTTGCGGCCGCCCGTTCCCGGGACAGATAGGGGACGGGGGTTGCGACATTTGAGCCTTAAATTCGTTATATGTTTGTTCATTTTGGAGTAGGAGTGAGCCAGATGTCACGTGTAGTTTAGAACTTGTCACTAGCATGCTTTTTAAGACCATAAACGTGCGAAATTGTGTAGAAACGATAGAGGCACTTAGAAAACCCTTTGTTATTAGCCTTGTTCGTTGTTTTATCTTTCCCTAAACCCTACACTACCCACTAAGATTAACCATGTCGAGCCTTTTTCCGTGTTTTTCCTTCTTTTACCCAACTAATTAACCCACTTAGCCAAATTTAGCTTTTTATTTTTTACCCCTTTTGTGTTAAAACTCGGTTAAAATCATCGTTTTACTAGCGTTCCTTGTAATTAGGTGTTCATCGTACAAAGACATTAGAATATATATGCAAAAAAAACAGAAAATAAAACGCCCTAAAATAGGGTGAAGTCGATAAAATTCGAGCAATTTTAAGTGCTAAAGTGATGAAGTTTCGTTGATGAGCTCGATAACACAAAAAGTGGTCTTTTTAAGGCATTAGTATATATATAATTTAGTTGTATTACGCTTGTTAAACGTGATTACCGAGTGTTAACCATTTAGTCTCTTAAAAAATTTCCATTCCACACCTTTCACCCAAGCCTTTCGTTACAACCCGTAAATACCTCTTGGTTTACACTTTTTCGCATGTTAGTTGGTGGAGATAAGATCTTGTGACAAGCTTATGATATTACACATTTCATTGTCTAGGCATTGAGTGTTTACACATACACATTTTATGTATGTCTCACAAATATAATCGAGTGTGTGTGAACATTGTGAGGTGTGTGAAGATTAGTGTGCTAAGTTAATCGAAAATGAAATCATGGATTTTTGGTTATCTATACATATATTTGCATACGCTTGTTTGGTTTGAATCATTTGACGTTGCCTTTCGAAAAACCGGCTAACCGTATGTATGTGTATTAGTAGGTAATTTGTAAATTCTTTTCTCGCTAGAAACTATCTTTTATTACATTTTAATTTTAGCTTGCTTGAGGACAAGCAAGGTTCAAGTGTGGGGAGGTTTGATATTCACAAAAATACATATGTTTTATTCCACCATTTTACCCCCATTTTACGCGTTTTTGGCCGTAAAACCTAGAATCGGATACTTAATCGGGTGTATTTTTGTTTACAGGCCTAAAACAACGTGCCAAATAAGAAGATGAAGAAAACGAGGATTTTCCGGGCGAAATGGCTGAAATGCGAAGATTCTGTGAAGAAACTGAGTGACAGCATTCGCACGGCCGTGCGATAATCTGCACTCCCGCGCGGATCCGATAACAAGTCTCAGCTCGGGCGATCAAGCGTGCAAGTTATCTCGGGATCGCACGACCATGCGATTGGTGGCACTCCCGTGCGGATTCGATAACAAGCCCCAGCCCTGACATGCACTGCTAGTGCAGTTGCTCATGCCAGCCACATCTCGGTAATGCACAATCGTGCAACATGTGGCACGCCCGTGCAGATCTGAAGACCGGTCCAAGATTCGCTGATGTCACAAGATATGGTGAACAGTGCCTTAAAGTGAACGACCGTGCACTTTAATCGCACGAACGTGCGATCTGAAAAAGTTATAAACAATAGAAGGGAGCAATCGGTTCGGAACTCTGGAATTTTGGGAGCTTTTCAGGCGATTTATCAGGCTCCGGAGGCTTAGCTTTTTCCGGGAATCAAGCCATCTTTGTGCCGATAAGCTCCGTTATCATCCGGATTCTCAATCTAGTGCTTGTTTATGGTTTGATTCTTGAATCTTTCCATTGTTTTGTTATAATTTAAGCATTTTGGTTGATGATTATGTATTATTGTAAGCCTAAGGGCAAACACTAGTAATCCTTGCTTAATAACAACCATTAGTATGTTAATTATGTTTGTAATGACATTTGAAGCATTTTCTATGTTAATCCTTGATGATTAGTTTACAACCTTGTTTATTTATGTTGAATTCTTGATTATAGTTAATTATCTTGGATGATTAGTATGTGGTTAGTTGAGATATTTGAAAAAAGAAGCTTAATTAATCATGTATTAGTAGACTTTGAACTTGTTTAACATGTTTACACCATGATACTAGAAATGGTTAATGGTTTAATAAGGGGTAATTAATGTTAATCAAGAAGTCTTTCCAACACGGAAGGACTTTAACAGGTTAAATGGTGTAGTTATGAATTCTTGACATAAGTTGTTAACTTGGTTAGTATTTTAGGCCAAAATTGCTTTCTCGGTGAATTTATGTTCAAGATTTGTAAAATGAACTCGGTTGTGATTTAATCTAGTTTATGCTTGTCTCGGTGGTTGCATTACGTTTATCGGTATCACTTTCCTTGATTAAGTGAATTTAGAAAACTCCTAAAGGATGAAAAACTTATCTTTAGGGGATTTTCATTTACATATGTCAATTGGGCGTTAAAGAACAATTTTAGGTGGTTAAAGTGTGTTTATCGTTTTAACTTTCCAAAAAGTTGTCATGTTAGGATTCCCGAAAGGGATACTATTTGTCTTTGAAAAGTGGAGAATTGATCAAGTGTTTTAAGTGGAAAACCCGACTTAGTTAACATGCTCCGGTTGTTCATAAAGCAAGGCTATTTATCTATTTTTATATTTTGGAATTTATTAAGTTATAAAAATATTTGTTTAGTCTTATTTTAGGTTTTTTTAGAAAATCACCCACTTATCTTTTTACCGGTAATTTAATGACAAAAGGTTTAGTATTATTGCATCCGCCCACATCCTTGGATCGACACGTGGTTCTTACCAATACTTTACTACATATATGACGGGGTACACTTGCCCTTTCATGTGTGTTTTAATGTTGAAGTATAAATCATTTTTATAAATTTAAAACCGAATCGTGTGTAAAATTCAATGTAAAAACATGTATATACACGCACATGTCAAGTTTTTGGCGCCGTTTCCGGGGATGTGGCGAGCCTTAGGAAAGACCCGAGTCAATATCTTATCGGTGTACAAACTTGTGAATATTCGTAAATATTTTCTTGACTATTTATTTGTTTATTTGTTTGTTAATATTTCTTGTTTTTTATTTATTTCATTCGTTTTTAAGCTTATTTAAACACTTGTAAAAAATTTATTTCATTTATTTGTTCGAATTTGAACTAATTATTCGTTTATTCTTTGAGTTTTCGACACCAAAAAAATTATTTTATACTAGCCGATTTAATTATTTCCATTTGTTTTGATTTTTATAAAATTTCGGGCCTATTTCTTGAATTTTACAAAATTTTCAGCCTTTTTAAACAGAAAATCTGTTATATAACAGCAAAAAAACAGATTTATTATAATAATATAATATTCACGTGTGTCAATTTTTTCGTTTGCAGGTTGATGTCCTCAGCCCCTGCTCCCGACGCGGTTGAGCCTTCAGACGAACCCGAGCGTGATCTGAGGAGACGTCTTTGTGACACATGTGCCTCTGCGACCATCAAACAAATACCAAATTAATGAAATATTGTAATTCATACTTGGGATTTGTATAAATATGTGTATCGTGTGCACATATCAATTCTTCTTCGATTCTGGCTCTAAATCGCTTTCTGGAAGATTATACGCGATCTGATGCGTAAATATAATCAGTTTAATGCAACAAACACTCCGGAACAGTGACATAGGCTTAACATACCTTAAATAACCTTTACATAACTTAGAAATAAGTTTTGGATGGTTTGGTGTGTCGAAATCAAGTTTATTCGCTTACAGGGACGAATTTCGACAAACTGCAAAGTATGTCGATTCGTACTGTAACGAACATTCTGGAACTTGATCATAAGTTAAATATACCCTAAATATCCTTTACATAGCTTAGAAATAGGCTTTGAAAGGTTCAGTATGCTAAAATAAACTTATTTGATCAATAGAGACTAAAAGCGTCAAAAGTGCATAAGTTTGCATTTTCACGTATATCTTACGTCCTGAATATATCCGGCCATCCAAAAATTTATGTAATCATTAAAATATTTTATTTTAGTGATTGGCATGATAAAACTCCATTCGTCGCGTAACTTGGATTGTTTTTGCGTTCATTACGATTTCCGTCATAATTAACCGAACAATTGCCCAAGACTTGTTAATGCAAATCCAGCGCGTGGACGAGTGTTCAACATAAACGAGGCAAACGTGAAGGACAATGCAGCAGTGAACAATTAGTCTTTTGTATTTCCTTGTTTGTTATCCTTTGACGTTTGTAACAAATCAGCTGTTATATATAAATAAAATTTGTTGTTTCAATTATATCTTACGAAACTATTACTTTTGTGTGTGTGGTTGATACAAACCTACGATGCCGACACCAAGGAACCATGTTCCTTGCAAAACAAACTACTCGTGTGATTCTTTCATTTTATGATCACTCGTGATCTCCCCAAAAATCCAAAGTACTCGTTTCTTTTAAGAAACAAAGTACAAGGTACAAGGTACAAGTTACAAATTCTTAAACAGATACTTGAAATACCATTTCAAGTCTTTGATTTGATATCTAAAGGTACTTTCATGAGTCCTTAAGTGGATTCATTGCATGCTCAAATACAAATGTTAAGATACGACCAAGACGAAGCCAAATCCTTATAAGATCTTCCTATTTTCATATGTTGGATTCTCAGAAGGATACTCAAAGTACTATCTTAATTTCCTTAAGGGGATTTTCTATGCAAATAGTAAGAACCTTGGATTCCAAAGTACTATTTCAAAATGATTATTTGACTCAATAAAAAGACCCATTAGTGGTCTATTTAAAGAGATTGTATGACGGTCTAGTTAAGAAGATCACGTGTTGATCTGGTTAAGGAGATCGTTCATTGATCTAGTTAAAAAGATCCTTTGATGGTCTAGTCAAGTCAGTTCATGTTTATTCGATTGATCTTTCCCCTACGCATTATGAAATGAACTGTGCGGACTGTGCAAGAAATTACGTAATTATGGATGCATACATAATTATGGAATTCAGTGCACAGAAACCACAGCAAGTTTTGTTATGTGTTAAGACCTATAGTGATGAGAATAACGAAACAGGAACAACGTAGAAAGGAGCATGGTGGATACGCCGCTGGTACTTCCTATATATAAGTGTTCCTTATTACATTGCGAACGTAGCGTTATTTAAGTTACTAGAAGTCCAGGACCTTGACCAATGTTATTTTTTCTTACATTCTCCGACTTCAATTTCGAGCACACACAAGTTTCCTATGATAAGTATTCATAAGGAACATTCTCCTATCCGTTGTTCAAAGCTCCATGCTTTTGTTACAACGACGACATCACTTTGGCAGTTGACAAATTCGCTAAGAATCCAAACGTGGCCCAGAGTTTACTTGGGAACGAGAGGATCAAATGAAGGTGAAATATCCGCAATTGTTCTCACAAGTTTCCTCTAGTTAAAATTTCGGGATGAAATTTCCTAAAGTAGGGGAGACTGTGACAACTGTGTTCTGTAATCATCGTATAATGTAAAACAATGTTGATTATCAATAAAACAATGTGCTTTGGTGTTATTATATGTGTTATTGTGTTTGATGATTTTACAATTTGATTCGATTCCAATTTCAAGCTTTAAATCGCTTTCTAGAAGGTTATACGCAAACTGGTGCGTAAACGCAATCAGTTTAACGCGACGTACACTCCGGAACTGTGACGTAAGCCAAACATACCCTAAATATCCTTTACATAACTTAGAAATATGTTTCAAAGGATTTGGCATGGCAAAAACATGTTTATTCGAACTATAGAACTAATTACGACAAAACTGCGAAACGAACGTTGGTGACCGCCCGGATAATATTTAAATCCTGAAAATATTCTGTTATGATTAAAACTTTATTTTTAATCAGGTTCGTGTTGAAAAATAAATTAAAACGCTTAAAAACGTTATTTTTCAAGTTTAAGCGCGTACCGCGTGTTACTGTGCAACACAGTGCATATACTGCAAAATGCAGACAACACAGCCAGTATCGGCAACTGAAATTTATTTCAGTAATATTTTGGTGAGATTATTTTTATATAATAATAAAAATAATTTAGAACGCCAAAACCGGGATTTAAACGCTAGATAAAATACCCGGTATCCAGCTAAATACCCGTTTTTATCTAATTTACCAAACAAACTTACACTTTACCCCCCCCCCCCCCCATATGAAATTCACGGTCACATTAAAGTGGCCCCCACCAAATTTTAGCCAAGATCCTTCATGATCTAAATTGATATCTCTTGGATTTTATTTAGATTTTACTTGGATTCCCTTGGATACTAGATCTTGTAAATCTCTATACAATCTTATAAGATCATCCTACCTCACATTACACTCCATCTTCATCTCTCCCTCTCCCTTATGAACCGTAACCCCCACCTCCACCTCCATCACCATATTCATTTTTTCAACTTTGTTATCAAGATCAAACTCCATTTCAAGCATATTTCAAGTTGGTGTGAAGATCCAAAGGAGTTTCCAAGGTGTTTTCAAGTGATTTCAAGCTCCCTATCATCAACATCTCATCCAACAACATACTTGAATCTTGAAGGTATAACATTTATGTTTAAATCATACTCTTGATTCTTGGTTGTTTTTGATGATTTGAAGTTTCTCTTGAATCTTGGAATTTTCACAAACTTGAAATCTAAAAAGACATGGGTCTTAATACAAATAAAAATGGTGATGTTTATGTATGTATATAACCATAAATATATATATGGGTGTATGAGTTTTGATTTTGATTTCTTGATAAACACTTGTTTAGGATATTTGCTTGCATGTTTTAGTAACATTTAAGCGATTAACAACATGCTGAGTAACATTTACAGCCAACTTCAGTTGGCTGTAAACAGACCGTTATAAATCGAAAAATTGATTTTCTGAAGTCTAAATTATATGTTTTCAAAAAACGAATCAAATGGCACTGGAATCATATTTTTTCGAGGTAGTTTACTATTTTTAAAGGTGTAACACCCCAAAACCCGAATGTTTATATTCGTTAAATGTTATGCTATGGTACACTAAGAAATAAATGACTAGGTTATTTAACCTAATAAAGTGTATGATAAAAACTATTTAGAAGATGAAAGTCGTGCCAAACATGTTTAAGTGGCAAACATTGAGGGGTTAAATGGAATAGGGTGAAAGTTTAGTTACTAAATAACAAAACACACACACAAACACACATAGTGTGTTCGTGAAAGAGCAGGAAGCTCCCATGGAGCCAAGAACCCTAACTTCATCTATTCCCTCAAATTGGAAGGCTAAACGAAGCTCAAATTCATAACCAAACACGGATTAATGATCACCTTCACAAGGGGATCGTAAGGTATGTCTTAGATTCGAGATTGGTGATGATGCACGAAATGGGTTATGTTGTAAATCACGAATTTGTATGAAATTGAGCATGAGTATGTGTTAGATTCATCATTTGGAACGTGGATTATGCATGAATTAGGTTAATTTGATGTTTAAGGGTGAAACCCATTAGTTATGGTAAGAATGATGATTTGAATCATCATCCATGTCTAATTCTTGTGGAATGTTGATGTATTTTTATTTGTATGATGGATTCTTGTTAGAGGAATTAAAAGAAATGTGATACTAGTATGTTTGATGTTCATGCATGTATGATCCATGTTGGTTAGAAGGAAGAAATTGATGAATTATGTATAAGATTAGAAGAATATGCATAAATTAGTTGTACATGGTGCTAAGATAGTGGTACGCACACCAAGTGTTTGATGAAATGCCTAGGTGAACTTAATAGATGAAATTGTATGTAAGTAAAAGATGATATGTATATAGTGATGTCCGTATAGTCGATTATAATGTTACGGGTATATAATGAAAAGTCAAAAGTTAAAGTAAATGGACCGTTGACTTCTAAAAGTCAACTGTCATGTGGTCATAATTGTAAGACTAAAGTAAGTTATATGATGCGTGTTAGACGTATGTGTGTCTAATGCGATGACATTACGGACTCCACGAGTTGGAAATGATATGAATTTGGTTACATGTATTATGCTTGTTAGTTGTGACTAAAGAAAGTCAAATGTGAAATATGCGAGTACTATGATCGTTAACATGTACAATTGTGTATGCTAATGTGAATATGATTTGGTGACATGAAAGTATAGGAATCATGTCGAGAAGGACTCAAGCATGAAAGGCTAACGGGTCAAAAGGAGGCAAGATAACGGACACGAACTCGGACACACGAGGTAAGTGATTTCTGTAATCACTTCGTAGTACAAGTAAGTAATGAAGTGTTGTAATGAATTAAACCTGATGTTCGAGGTTAAATATGTGTTTAAGGTCTTTCGTCGTAAATGATGGGTTAATGTTGACCAAAATGCCCTTGATGGGTATTTTGGGGTAAACGATCTTAAAAGTAGCTTAGAAACAAGTTTTCGATTAGTGTAACGTTTTGGACAAGTATGGTAGTAGGGATGATGGTTTGGTTAGTCATAGACCAAATTAATGCGTGAATACCCTTAACGGGTCGCAATGAGCATATGAATGATAATGTATTAAAAGGATGCAAGATATCCAAGAGTTCAGTAATTTATGATAGACGTCATGGATATCATTATGTGTATAAGAGGATATGGTAAAACGAACAAGTTACGTTGACGAATGCATGAACGGGTCAAGGTTGGGAAAAAGGGTAATAAGCTGAAGAGATAAAAGTCTGAGATTTTGTTAATCCGGATGTCGGTTCTTAACTCCAAAAGATGGAGAATTAAATTACGGACGCGTAGGAAAAAGAATCGGGTAAAACGGACCAATAACGAAGAAGTTATGACCGTTTCCGTGAAAAGCGGACGTGCTGAAATCTACAGCACTGCAGCAACAAACATTCTGTTTGTTTGATGGCGTCGCGCTACGCGACGGCCCGTCGCGCTACGCGACGGGGTGGCTGTTTGTCGAAAGTTGCTTGTTAGCTCCGTTTTGTATCGGGAACTCGTTTAAACGCGTTTTAAGTCGCGTATAACTAGTTTAACTCATGTTTTATGACCATTAGGGTAAGCGTATGTGTGAATGTATAAAGGTGGGATGACATGATCGTGCGTGACGATATAGGTATGTTGGTTCCCCTTGGGATCCCATAGCCCAGGTAAGAATCCCACCTTAGGTTCCATTTAGGAACCTTAAAGCGGGATCCCATAGCCCAGGTAAGAATCCCACCTTAGGTTCCATTTAGGAACCTTAAAGCGGGATCCCATAGCCCAGGTAAGAATCCCACCTTAGGTTCCATTTAGGAACCTTAAAGCGGGATCCCATAGTCCAGGTAAGAATCCCACCTTAGGTTCCATTTAGGAACCTTAAAGCGGGATCCCATAGCCCAGGTAAGAATCCCACCTTAGGTTCCATTTATGAACCTTAAAGTGGGATCCCGTACTCCAGGTAAGAATTATTAATTTAATTCTCATTGGCAATCGCCCCTATGTGGATAAGCAAGCATGTATGTATGTATGAGTATATACGGTGATGTAATGATGTAGGAAGGGTATGTACGTATGTAGATGTGTATGTATGTATGTATGTATAAAGATATGTATGATTATATGCAGGTATGAAATGATGTAGGAAGGGTTTGTATGTATGCAGATGTGTATGTATGCATGTATAAAGACCAGCATGAGTGTATGCATGTATGTAAAGTTGTAGGAAAGATATGTACGTATGTAGATGTGTATGTATGTATGTATGTATGTATGTAAGTACGTATGTATGCATGATTTAGACACGTTGAGGGTTAACATTATTAATGGTGTACCTCGAGAATGAAAGGTAATGCAGGTACATTATTGAAGCCTCACCAGGAAATGGATATGCAGATGAAATGCTTAAAGTTTAAAAGATGACGAAGTGTGAAGTGTACGCGAATGAACCTTGTTTCTTTAATGTGTGTTAATGTTATGAATGTATGTGGTGAATGCAGGTTGTACGGATAATGAGCGATTATCAGAAGGATTAGGGATTGAAGACCGAGCCACTAGAGAGATTGTACGGGGACGTAGAATGTAAAATGTAGTAAACGTAAGCTATGTTTTTAATTAGTAAATAAGAGGATGACGGATTTATGAATAAGAATTATGTTTAAGTTAAATTTTAAATAAGTTGAGGTATTTATAATGAAAGAAATTTTATGGTTCGTGTTTCCGCTGCGACTTTTTGTCAAATACGAATTAGGGTGTAACAAGTTGGTATCAGAGCCCTGGTTTGAGAGAATCAAGTGTAAGAAGGTAAGTGCTTGAACTCAAACCTGTGTGCTCTTGTGATAAGAAACCCGTGCAATCCAAGACTCGGTCAAGATCCAAAGGCAAAAGAGAATGTAAGTGTGTACTTATGTATATGCATAAAGAAACTGACGGTTTTGTATATGCAAGGTAAGTATAAGTGTTTGAAGAGGATGCTCCGCGAGTGCGGTCAAGTACCGACACCAAGGCATGAAATAAGATAAAGTTGAACCCAGGTACGTAAATTCAATATGTCGGTATATGAAATGGTAAAATGCATTAAGGGAAGAAAAATGCTAAATGAAGGACCATGATGGTATAGTAAACATGTTTTGAAAAATGATACACGTGCCGAAACCTAATTCTTCGGACATAAGGTGACAATTACACGAAGACACGAAACTAGTATGTGGATTGTGTACCTGGCCAGTACACGTGAAGCATATGACGTTCGTGGGACCGTGATAATTAATACAGGTATGTCCGTTAGAATTAAGTAGTAGGTGGACGTGAGGGTGAAGAGAAATGTAAGACTCTCAAGAATGAGAGTATGAAATGCTATGCTAGAATCCGCGAGACGGATTCGAAATATGAAATGCTATGCTAGAATCCGCGAGACGGATTCGAAACATGAAATGCTCTGCTAGAATCCGCGAGACGGATTCGAAACATGAAATGCTATGCTAGAATCCGCGAGACGGATTCGAAACATGAAATGCTATGCTAGAATCCGCGACACGGATTCGAAACATGAATGCAATGCTTGAATCCGCGAGACGGATTCAAGGGATGAAAAGCGTATATGCAATGTTTGAATCCGCAAGACGGATTCAAAGAATGAAAGGCGTAAATGCAATGTTTGAATCCGCGAGACGGATTCAAAACATAGAAGGTACGAAAGGTATGAATAATGTGTTCGAATCCGCGAAACGGATCTAAGATATAAAAGACGGAACTAGTCTACATAAGAAGAAGTCAATAGCTTGACCATGTATGCGTCAAACAAGTCATAAAAGTAATGTAAAGCAAAAGAACAAAAGAATGATAGGAATGAAAATATCCGAATGTGCAAGTAACGTGAGGATATGTATGGTACAAAAGATTATAGAAGCGTAGAATGATGTTAGCTACGGAGTTAAGCACGTAGGTGTGACTATGAAATGGTAGTTTTGTTGTGATAACAAAACAAGGGTTAAATGTTATGCAATGCGTCTATAGAATGAAATCTTAAAGGATGAGATGAAGGTATTTAATCTGTTATAAAATGATCATATGAGTGTAAGCATTATTATAAGTTTGAATAAGAATGTATATTAACCTGTTTTAACGGGTCAAAGGAAATGAGAATGTTATATGAAAGTATGCCATGGAGAGTATAGACTTGTTAAGAAGAAGAAGCCAATTGATTGAATAATTATGAATTGAGATAGGATGGTTACTTATGATTATGATGCGACTATGAAGTCAAACATGAATGTGTGTGTGTAAGAGGAAATGAGAAAGGTTTCGGGGACGAAACCTTATTTAAGGGGGGTAGACTTGTAACACCCCAAAACCCGAATGTTTATATTCGTTAAATGTTATGCTATGGTACATTAAGAAATAAATGACTAGGTTATTTAACCTAATAAAGTGTATGATAAAAACTATTTAGAAGATGAAAGTCGTGCCAAACATGTTTAAGTGGCAAACATTGAGGGGTTAAATGGAATAGGGTGAAAGTTTAGTTACTAAATAACAAAACACACACACAAACACACATAGTGTGTTCGTGAAAGAGCAGGAAGCTCCCATGGAGCCAAGAACCCTAACTTCATCTATTCCCTCAAATTGGAAGGCTAAACGAAGCTCAAATTCATAACCAAACACGGATTAATGATCACCTTCACAAGGGGATCGTAAGGTATGTCTTAGATTCGAGATTGGTGATGATGCACGAAATGGGTTATGTTGTAAATCACGAATTTGTATGAAATTGAGCATGAGTATGTGTTAGATTCATCATTTGGAACGTGGATTATGCATGAATTAGGTTAATTTGATGTTTAAGGGTGAAACCCATTAGTTATGGTAAGAATGATGATTTGAATCATCATCCATGTCTAATTCTTGTGGAATGTTGATGTATTTTTATTTGTATGATGGATTCTTGTTAGAGGAATTAAAAGAAATGTGATACTAGTATGTTTGATGTTCATGCATGTATGATCCATGTTGGTTAGAAGGAAGAAATTGATGAATTATGTATAAGATTAGAAGAATATGCATAAATTAGTTGTACATGGTGCTAAGATAGTGGTACGCACACCAAGTGTTTGATGAAATGCCTAGGTGAACTTAATAGATGAAATTGTATGTAAGTAAAAGATGATATGTATATAGTGATGTCCGTATAGTCGATTATAATGTTACGGGTATATAATGAAAGGTCAAAAGTTAAAGTAAATGGACCGTTGACTTCTAAAAGTCAACTGTCATGTGGTCATAATTGTAAGACTAAAGTAAGTTATATGATGCGTGTTAGACGTATGTGTGTCTAATGCGATGACATTACGGACTCCACGAGTTGGAAATGATATGAATTTGGTTACATGTATTATGCTTGTTAGTTGTGACTAAAGAAAGTCAAATGTGAAATATGCGAGTACTATGATCGTTAACATGTACAATTGTGTATGCTAATGTGAATATGATTTGGTGACATGAAAGTATAGGAATCATGTCGAGAAGGACTCAAGCATGAAAGGCTAACGGGTCAAAAGGAGGCAAGATAACGGACACGAACTCGGACATACGAGGTAAGTGATTTCTGTAATCACTTCGTAGTACAAGTAAGTAATGAAGTGTTGTAATGAATTAAACCTGATGTTCGAGGTCAAATATGTGTTTAAGGTCTTTCGTCGTAAATGATGGGTTAATGTTGACCAAAATGCCCTTGATGGGTATTTTGGGGTAAACGATCTTAAAAGTAGCTTAGAAACAAGTTTTCGATTAGTGTAACGTTTTGGACAAGTATGGTAGTAGGGATGATGGTTTGGTTAGTCATAGACCAAATTAATGCGTGAATACCCTTAACGGGTCGCAATGAGCATATGAATGATAATGTATTAAAAGGATGCAAGATATCCAAGAGTTCAGTAATTTATGATAGACGTCATGGATATCATTATGTGTATAAGAGGATATGGTAAAACGAACAAGTTACGTTGACGAATGCATGAACGGGTCAAGGTTGGGAAAAAGGGTAATAAGCCGAAGAGATAAAAGTCTGAGATTTTGTTAATCCGGATGTCGGTTCTTAACTCCAAAAGATGGAGAATTAAATTACGGACGCGTAGGAAAAAGAATCGGGTAAAACGGACCAATAACGAAGAAGTTATGACCGTTTCCGTGAAAAGCGGACGTGCTGAAATCTGCAGCACTGCAGCAACAAACATTCTGTTTGTTTGATGGCGTCGCGCTACGCGACGGCCCGTCGCGCTACGCGACGGGGTGGCTGTTTGTCGAAAGTTGCTTGTTAGCTCCGTTTTGTATCGGGAACTCGTTTAAACGCGTTTTAAGTCGCGTATAACTAGTTTAACTCATGTTTTATGACCATTAGGGTAAGCGTATGTGTGAATGTATAAAGGTGGGATGACATGATCGTGCGTGACGATATAGGTATGTTGGTTCCCCTTGGGATCCCATAGCCCAGGTAAGAATCCCACCTTAGGTTCCATTTAGGAACCTTAAAGCGGGATCCCATAGCCCAGGTAAGAATCCCACCTTAGGTTCCATTTAGGAACCTTAAAGCGGGATCCCATAGCCCAGGTAAGAATCCCACCTTAGGTTCCATTTAGGAACCTTAAAGCGGGATCCCATAGTCCAGGTAAGAATCCCACCTTAGGTTCCATTTAGGAACCTTAAAGCGGGATCCCATAGTCCAGGTAAGAATCCCACCTTAGGTTCCATTTAGGAACCTTAAAGCGGGATCCCATAGCCCAGGTAAGAATCCCACCTTAGGTTCCATTTATGAACCTTAAAGTGGGATCCCGTACTCCAGGTAAGAATTATTAATTTAATTCTCATTGGCAATCGCCCCTATGTGGATAAGCAAGCATGTATGTATGTATGAGTATATACGGGGATGTAATGATGTAGGAAGGGTATGTACGTATGTATATGTGTATGTATGTATGTATGTATAAAGATATGTATGATTATATGCAGGTATGAAATGATGTAGGAAGGGTTTGTATGTATGCAGATGTGTATGTATGCATGTATAAAGACCAGCATGAGTGTATGCATGTATGTAAAGTTGTAGGAAAGATATGTACGTATGTAGATGTGTATGTATGTATGTATGTAAGTACGTATGTATGCATGATTTAGACACGTTGAGGGTTAACATTATTAATGGTGTACCTCGAGAATGAAAGGTAATGCAGGTACATTATTGAAGCCTCACCAGGAAATGGATATGCAGATGAAATGCTTAAAGTTTAAAAGATGACGAAGTGTGAAGTGTACGCGAATGAACCTTGTTTCTTTAATGTGTGTTAATGTTATGAATGTATGTGGTGAATGCAGGTTGTACGGATAATGAGCGATTATCAGAAGGATTAGGGATTGAAGACCGAGCCACTAGAGAGATTGTACGGTGACGTAGAATGTAAAATGTAGTAAACGTAAGCTATGTTTTTAATTAGTAAATAAGAGGATGACGGATTTATGAATAAGAATTATGTTTAAGTTAAATTTTAAATAAGTTGAGGTATTTATAATGAAAGAAATTTTATGGTTCGTGTTTCCGCTGCGACTTTTTGTCAAATACGAATTAGGGTGTAACAAAAGGTCCGTTTTGTACAGCAGCAAAAGCTGCGTTTTTACTACAGAAAATGTGTGTTATGTTTTTCGTCATAACTTGAAATCTGTGTAGAATTAGCTCATGAAATTTGCACTGTAGATGACCACTGATGTCATTGTAATTCTCCCACTAGAATTTCATCAATCAGACTTACAATGAATTTTAAATGAATTATTCTGTTGACTGCAGTCAGAAAGTGACGAATCTGATTGCAGTCCGGTAAATGATTTTTTTATAAAATATTGGTAATGAATTGGATCCCAATATTTTTACACAATAATATTTGGATCGTTTAAAACATTCTGTAAAAATTTGGGAATTTTTGGAGTAAGTTAACTATTTTATTAAAATTCCCGAAAACAGCCCAGTTTTGAATGATAGTTAAACTGCAAGGGTTTTGATGATATATGCATGATATGATAAATGTTCAAATACATCAGCAAATAAACATGAATAAGTTGCATATTTGTTGCATTTAGATTCATATACAAAGATGTTGATATGATAGTGTGCTTTAGGCACTTGTATATAAGAATACATGTTGATTTAAAGCTCAAGAAATGATAAAAAAAATGATGGTATGACAAAAGTGTTTTAGAACAGGTTATAAACACTAAAAATAACATCATTTGGTATATTATGATGACATGTTAATACTTGACAAGATTATGTGTATTACGTTATTATTAGTATGTTACATTTGAGTATATATATTACGGCGCGCAAATCGTTGATATATTGCTTATAACATGATGAGGGTCACCAATAAAATCGTTCAAGTCGCAAAGTTCTTAAAATATGTATATGAACTCATATATACATAAATACACCAATATAATAAAAATAATAACTTTTCGAGAAGATCTCAAAGTTATGTGAAAATTCTAAGTATCGGAGAAACTTATGTATTTTTGTGGGTTTTTTATTATTAAATCGTTCTTATTTAATTTAGGACGAATAAACAATTGGAGGGATTGTGTTAATATATAAAAGCGCACCCAAAGGTGAGTACATAGTCCCCTCTTTTACGCTTTCAAATGTTTTGGGGTGATTCACATGTGCCTATTCAGTATTTTCATGATTTTGACTATATGATTTCACATGCATAAGTACTATCTTTTGACGAATTGAACTATTATCTCTGGTTTAAACGACTGATTTCCAAGGTTTGTTAGAACTAATTATTCATTTGTACTGTTATTTATACATTCATTAACAATGATCAAGCCGATTGGTAGTACGATATATCGCTATAGGACTAGACACCCCATTCCTGTTGTATAGAATGTCAAAAACCTAATTTTATCCAAATATAAATTGCCTTTGTGGTATTTCTATAGTCTCTAAGGTGTAGTTTGATAGACTAAGGTTTGAATGTATTGCTAAATCGCGATTTATGGTATATTTCGATATCCTACCAACGTGATACTGTTTGCTAAAGCATAATTGATATGCTATTATTTACTAAAGTATAATTTGATATACTATGTACAAATCCAACATGTATTTTGTTATTTACAAAAACATAGTTGATATGTTATTTACAAAACCAAAGTATACTTATGATATACTACCGAAAACTATTATTTTAACAACTAGAGTAAATTTTATATACTATATGTTTAACTGTTTTGAAACTAAAATATATTTTAATATATTACTTATCCGACTTTCTTAAAACCAAGGTATATTTTTATGTATACTACAACTTTTATATCAATGCAAAGTGTTCTAGAAACCAAACTCTTATCAAGGATTCATGGTTACTTTTATAAACATATAATCTTTTCTTATATGATCCAAAGCCATGAATCTAATTCGCAAAACCTATGTTACTCACAGGCATTTTTATGCTGACGTATTTACTTTCACATATGTTTCAGGTTTTATTTCGTGACGACTGTTGATTGCTTTACATAGGATGGACATGGGACTTAGTAATTATAAAAACATGAACGGTAATTGTACAGTTTGTTTATCAAATTCCAAGACAATGTAATTTTTTTTATGTAATAAAACAATATTCTAAATTCCATGTGTTGTGAAACAATGATTCTGTTACAACACTCCCCGACGTTTCCGCCACTATTTGTTGTTTTACATGGTCGGGGTGTGACAAAAGAGTTGGTATCCGAGCTCATGGTTATAGTGAATTAGGTTATTAATAAAATTTTAACCTAGTCTATAACCTTTCTAGGACCCTAACACAAGTTACCTTGTGTTTAGATCTTAAAACAATACAATCACCTATCCTTAGGTGATTACCAAAACAAGTACACAAATCTCAATTCCATTTGAAAATCGATCATCTATCCTTAGATGATTAGTTTTTAGGCTTTACGCCTTTAAAGTTTTCAAATCTCGTCAAAGTTTGAGTCTTAATAATGTGAACACGTGCAATCCGGAAGGGTGGGTGCCTGTACCCTGAGTTTTCTGTCTAAGGCTAGAGTGTTCGTACAAATCCACATAATCAGACCAGTTACTCTTACCTGGGAACTCTTGGGGTGAGTGTCCACTTATAGGCTAAAGCATGTCTTCATTATGCATTATGTAGACCACTTTACTTTGATTAGTCATTGTGTTGTTTGCTTGTTTTAAATACCGAACAAATGACCACCTTCCTTCGTTTTGTCGATGTTTTCAAATACTCCTTTTTGACTGTTCTATGTCAATCTCACACATTTCCTTGTGTTCCTTTCGTTTAGATGTCTCCTCGACGTGATCAAACTCAAGACGCCGCAATGGCAGCCTTGATCACTCAGCAAATCGCTGCTGTACTCCCGAACCTAGTTACCCAGATAAACCAAGCAAACAACAACAACAACGCACCTGTTCCGTGCAACTTTAAGACATTCAACTCTGCTAAACCTTTGAAGTTTTCTGGGACTCAAGGAGCAACCGCGCTCCTGCAATGGTTTGAAAGTTTGGAGAGCACATTCAGACATGTGCAATGTCCGAATAAGCGTAAGGTTGAGTTTGCATCTAGTGTGTTTGAGAAGCGTGCTCTTACATGGTGGAACGGGGTGATGCGTGATAGGGATGCAGATGTGGCACTAGCTCAAACTTGGGAGGAGCTTCGAGCTCTAATGATGAAGGAGTGCTGTCCTCGTCATGAGCTTAGAGCATTGGAAAGAGAATTCGACGATTTGAAGCAAGACAGTGGTGAACATCGAGCCTATACCGATCGTTATGAGGAGCTAAGCCTGTTATGTCCTGCTATGGTTACGCCTATGGAGAAGGCGATTGAAAAGTACATTTATGGTCTTCCTGACTTAGTTCAGGATATCGTTACTGGCAGCAACCCTACTATCGTCAGACAGACCATTGAATTGTCTGCTACCCTGACTGAATCCCAGATCAGGAAAGGTAAGCTTTTTCGAAAGGGCAACCCGAAACCATCTGACAAGTCTGCACAAGAAGAACCAAAGGATAGACAGGCCGAGACATCCAAGAAGAAGAAGCGCAAGGCTTCACAAAACTGCGCAATAACTGCTCAGAATAATCAGGTTGCACCAAATCAGCCAGCACAACCTCGTACAAAGAAAAACTATGTTGGTACTGCACCTTTGTGCAACAAATGCAACTGTCATCATCTGGAGCAAGTACAGTGTCACAAATGTACCCATTGTGGGCGATTGGGACATTTGGTCAACACCTGTCGTTATGCTAACCAAGCTGCTGCAAATCCTACTGTTGCTCAAGCACAGTTCCCACCTGGGTCGTGTTATAACTGTGGTGACCTTACTCACTACCGAAACAATTGCCCAAGACTTGTTAATGAAAATCCAGCGCGTGGACGAGTGTTCAACATAAACGAGGCAAACGTGAACGACAATGCAGCAGTGAACAATTAGTCTTTTGTATTTCCTTGTTTGTTATCGTGACAACTATGCTCTGTAATCGATGAACAATGCAAAACGATGTTAATTATTAATAAAACAATGTGTTTTGGTGTTATTATGTGTGTATTTGTGTTTGATGATTTTACGATTTGATTCGATTCCAATTTCAAGCTTTAAATCGCTTTCTAGAAAGTTATACGCAAACTGGTGCGTAAACGCAGCCAGTTTAACGCGACAAACACTCCGGAATAGTAACATAGGATTAACATACCTAAAATAACCTTCACATAACTTAGAAATAAGTTTTGGATGGTTTGGTGTGTTGAAAATAAGTCTATTCAATCGCAGGGACTATTTGTGTCAAACTACGAAACTATACCGATTCGTATGGTATCGAAGAGTCCGAAACTTGATCATAAGCTAAACATACCATAAATAACGTAAACATAGCTTAGAAATAAGCTTTGAGTGGTTCGGTGTGCGAAAGTATGCTTATTTGATCTTACAAGGACTAAAAGTGTCAAAAACGGCGTAAGTTTGCATTTTCGCGCATATCTTACGTTCTGACCACATCTGGACATCCAAAATTTTTGTACACACTAAAATATTTTTATTTTAGTGATCGGCATGCAAAAATACCGTTCGTCGCTTAATTTGGTTCGTTTTCGCGTCCGTTTGAGTTTCGTCGTAATTTAACGAACAACGCGACCGTACGACCAAACGAGCCGACATCCAAGAGTGTCCCGAGCATATTTTGAGTCCTCTATACTTTGATCACCTTGTAGGGCCTTGAAAATGGCTTAACAGGTGTTAAAAGTGCCAAAAATGGGCTCAAACTCATGCAGGGACCAAAATTGTCAAATCTGAAAGTTATGCTGATCTGCTGAGTTAATACCGGCCGCGTAAGCCCACCCCATATGCTTACGCGGGCCGCCTGAGATGCCCAGTGACCAGAAAGTTATTTTCAGCAAACTGTTCAATGTTCAGGGGCTGTTTATGCAATTTTTTTGTGTGGTAGCCAAGTTAACACTTCCCCAAGGCTTTGTATCTGCAACAAACAAGTGTATGGCCATGAATTAATGCTTGGGGACTACACAAACACTTGTTATGATCCTATGATCTTGCAACAAGTATAAATAGCCCATCCATTTCATTCATTCTTTGCTCATTTCCTTCTTATCTTATCTACAATCTGAATTGAGAGCTCTCCCAAGTGTTTAGAGCTTTCTAATCTTATTATTCTTGGTAGAAAAGATAGCTAGGACCCTTTGTAAGTATTCTTTCATGCTTATTCTTTTTGTTTAGGCAGAAAGTCAAACAGTTTGGCCAACAGTTTGACTTTCGGTTTTGACCACCAATTGGTCAAGTCAAAGTTCAATTGAACTTTGCAACGTTATTGTAATCACGATGGTTATAATCCGTAGCGATTATACCTACTGATTACCACGTTAACTAGGCGTAGTGACGAGTCAAAGTTTCGGTCAAAATGCGTTTTAGCACGCATTTTGTAACGGAACTATTTTAGGTATCAAAACCCATTGTTTTGATACCAAATTAGTTTTATAAGGTAGGTTAAACATGTTTTAACATGTTTAACTCGTCACTCTTAGTTTAGTGCTTGTTTAAGGTCGTAAGTTAAGCGGTCTAAACAACCGCTTAGACTTTCGGACCCGATCCGTTTGGTCGATCTTTAGGATCCGACCAAGCTTGATTAGTGATCATAGTTGCATAGGGAATAACCACTGAGGTTATACCTTATGGTCACATAGGATTGGTTAGTCATTTGCTAATTGGCTTGTATGCCCATAGAAAATGACCAAAACGCCCTTTTGAAGCATAAATCCATAATGTGCATATGTGAACATATTTTTGACATCTAAACTGATATGGTAACATAATTAGGCATTATTGGGCATATAAGACTTGACATAGCACATAGTTAACCATCCGAACATAGTTTTGCGCGAACGACATGTTAAAGTGGCATAAGCTACCTTAATGGGTCGTAACGGGTCAAAAGCACTTAGGCTAGGTTCTGATTTAGAATGTAGGCTTTGTTAAACCATATCACATGAGTTCCACACTCATTGGTTTACAAGACCTCATTCTATCCGATCCTCCGATTTAGGTGTCGATTTATTTACTAGTGATCCGATTACTAGGTACTACTTGAATTTCCTTGGTTTGTCTGAGCTTTGCTAAGTTCTTTAGATCAAGGATACCCTATCATTCAATGTGAGTACATAGATCCCCTCTTTTTACATGTTTTTGTGGTAACTATGTGAGTACATAGTTCCCCTATTTTACTGTTTTCAATTGTTTTGGGGTTATTCATATGTATTAAAACGATTTTGATATTTTAACGATGTTTTCAAAAACGATTAAGATGGTTTATATTAAACTAAATACGATTTCGATAATGTGAACGAAACTTGTTGGTTGTAACTACATAACGAATGACATTCATTAGCATTGATCAAGCCGACCAGTATTAGGTTATGGTACCATAGGATCTGACAAATTCCGTTATCAGACTACACCCATGGTTATGTGTGGGGGTTATGTAGGTAACTACCGAATCTGATGATTGTTAACTTACCCTTTGGTGGTTTGTTAATACGAGAAGCGAGGTAGTCGAGTCACGAAGGTTTGAATGTTATTAGCGAGACGACCAAAAGTAGTTTCACAATTAAAACGAATATGATTTTTGGACGAGTTAAAACGATTTGGAACGACTTAAACGAGATAAAACGATTTGAACGAATGATTGGTTTGGGTGGTGATTAGATAATGGGACGGGTGTAGTATGATAGAATCATGGTAGATACGCCGCTGGTACATCTTATATATAAGTGCTTCTATCATATTACATTGCGTGTCATTATTTAGTTCACTTGGGAAACGATTTGAAACGATGTCACACAACGAGGTTTTCGAAATGATATAAACCATACGAGTTTTTATTAACGAGTTTTTAATGAGATGTTTTACGAATTGGTTTACTAAAACAAATGTTTTGGGGTTAAGAATCATGGCTACGAGATTTTATAAACTATAACCATCTTGATTTGAGTTGGTTAATCATGTTGCAATATTATATACTTTTCAAAACATGGTTTTCGAGGTATTGCAATATGTATATATAAACGAGCCATGATTTTAATACTCTTACAAAACCTATGTACTCGCCAGCATTTCTTTGCTGACTTTATTTTTACATATGTTTCAGGTGATAATGCTTGATGTTGATTGCTAGGAAGCAAGTTCACTTAGGATCCGGACGTGGCTTTATTGACTTAAAAAGGATAATAGACGATGTTCGATTTGTTTGTTTGGTTTAAGACAATGTAAATTACTTAATGAATCAATGAAACGAAACTTTTAATTACCATGGTTATGAAACGATGATTCTATTACAACACTCCCCGACGTTTCCGCCACGGTTTTGTTGTTTTAACATGGTCGGGGTGTGACATTATCCTTTGACGTTTGTAACAAATCAGCCATTATATATAAATAAAATTTGTTGTTTCAATTATATCTTACGAAACTATTACGTTTGTGTGTGTGGTTGATACAACCCTACGATGCCGACACCAAGGAACCATGTTCCTTGCAAAACAAACTACTCGTGTGATTCTTTCATTTTATGATCACTCGTGATCTCCCCAAAAATCCGAAGTACTCGTTTCTTTTAAGAAACAAAGTACAAGGTACAAGTTACAAATTCTTAAATAAATACTTGAAATACCATTTCAAATCTTTGATTTGATATCTAAAGGTACTTTCATGAGTCCTTAAGTGGATTCATTGCATGCTCTAATACGAATGTTACGATACGACCAAGACAAAGCCAAATCCTTATAAGATCTTCCTATCTTCATAGTTAGATTCTTGGTGATGTTTTGAGTACTTTAAATGCATTAATTCAAGTTAATGAACGAGCTAATAACTAAGTTAACAACTATGCGATTATGTGATTATGTGTTTATGTGTGATACTAAAGCTCGCTATCTAAGTCCTAGTAGAATCTTCCGTATTTTCATATGTTGGATTCTCAGAAGTATACTCAAAGTACTATCTTAATTTCCTTAAGGGGCTTTTCTATGCAAATAGTAAGAACCTTGGATTCCAAAGTACTATTTCAAAATGATTATTTGACTCAATAAAAAGACCCATTAGCGGTCTATTTAAAGAGATTGTATGACGGTCTAGTTAAGAAGATCATGTGTTGATCTGGTTAAGGAGATCGTTCGTTGATCTAGTTAAAAAGATCCTTTGATGGTCTAGTCAAGTCACTTCATGTTTATTCGATTGATCTTTCTCCTACGCATTATGAAATGAACTGTGCGGACTGTGCAAGAAATTACGTAATTATGGATGCATACATAATTATGGAATTCAGTGCACGGAAACCACAACAAGTTTTGTTATGTGTTAAGACTGATGTGCGTGAGTGTTATTAGTTTTTAATGTATATATTTAACCCTTTTTAACACTTTTTAGCCAAGTTTTAAATTTAGAAAACACGATATTTACTAACACTAAACACACATATGGGCAAGTGCACCCATCGTGAGCGTAGTATAGTGTTGGCAAGATACCGAGGTCGTCCAAGGACACAAGAGCTTTTAGTACCGGTTTATCCTCAACGTCTGATCAAATCAAAAGTCTAGAAAAAAAGGTTTTAAACTAGAAAAATAAAACTAATTAAAATGCTGAAAATAAAAATAAAAGAAAAACAGATAGACAAGATGAATCACTTGGCTCCGACTCATGTTTAGTGTAACCTTTGATTATTTCCGCACTTTTGCACTATTTAATAGATTATCTTAGTTATTGTAGTAGGCCCCTCTTTTGGAGGTGACGTTACCCTCAACCCAGTAGTTTGAGTCAGCAAGGATACAATCCTAAAGGGTTGGATTATTGAAAGATAATTAAATAAGTTATTAATGCATATTGTGGTAGGCCCATCTTTTGAAGGCGACGTTACCCTCGGCTAAGTAGTCTGAGTCAGCAGGGATACAGTCCTAAGTAACCGGGTTAAAGTTTTAATAGTAGTTTAACTTATGAGGGGATCAAAGAGTTTGGACCCCCGCCATCCAATACCGTTAAGTATTGAAGGAGGTCCTACTAAATTTGACCCAGGTCCTTTGCAGGATCTATATACTAAACCATGGCAAGACTCTTACCAAATCGTTCCCTTAACCCCCGACCAGGTAGCCAACATACCTCCATATAGACCGTGGAGATATGAATGGTTAAAATCTTTTATTTTATATAGACAGTAAAATAATGCCAAGACACCACGGACAAACGATAAGGAAGAATCACCTTCAACATAAGAAACTAGTTATTAAAGTCATTAATACATAACCAATTAAAAAGTGCGAAAAGATTAAAAATAAAAAGTATTACACTAGACACTTTGTCTTCACCAAGTGATGTAGAGACTTAGGCAAACATGGCCTTGATTGTCAAGAACTCTTACGATCAATCTTGGGGCCATCTGACGAAAACTTTCTTCATTACATCAAGTTCAGCACGGGCCCGATTAACATCATAGAGTGTGTGAGTCGTCTCGATTAACTCCAAACTGTATAGGGTGCTGGTTCAAGTTTCCTGTATAGGGTGCTGGTTCAAGTTTCCTGTATGTTGATCGGGTCTTCGTCTTCTACTCTTTTCCCAACTCCAAACTTCACTTCCTCGTCCCCAAACTTCAATGTTAGTGTTCCGTCATTCATATCCACCACCGCTTGGGCGGTGGCTAGAAATGGCCTCCCGAGGATGAGAGGGACATCGGCATCCTCCTCCATGTCTAGGATGACAAAGTCGGCCGGGAAAACGAAATTGTCAACTTTGACCAATAGATTTTCAGCGACACCTTATGGAAATTTGACGGATATGTCGGCGAGTTGTATGCTCATCTTTGTAGGGCTCGTTGTTCCTAGGCCGAGTCGTTTGAACATTGATGCGGGAATGAGGTTAATACTAGCCCCAAGATCAGTTAGTGCATTACGAATGGGGGATTCTCCAATCGAGCACGGAATCGTGAAGCTTCCAGGATCAATTTTCTTTTGTGGGAGTTTGTTGAGTACTAAGGCGGAGCATTCTTCGCCTAAGTTAACTTGTGCCTTTGGGTTGGTTTCGGTATTGCTTGGTAACGCGCCTTGTGGTCTCTCGGAGAAATTTTTAGCTACTTGATTTAATTGTTTTTCAATGTTTTGAATGCTAGCTTGTTGATTTCTAAAATTCGATTCCAGTTGCTGAAATCTATCCGAGTTTTTCTTTTCGGTGTCGGAGATGTGGCGAGATACAGTATCTTCAAGCCTTTCTCGTCCACCTTGTTGTTGAGAAAAGTTTTGTGGTTGTTGAAAGTTAGTTCGTTGGTTTTGTTGGTTACTACTATTGCCGGGATATCTCCAACCAAGGTTTGGGTGGTTACGCCATCCTTGGTTATAGGTACCCGTTGGTGGACCCGACGGCCTAGGTCTATTATCAATGTAGTTTACCGTTTTTCGTTTGATCATCTACTTCTTTCATACAACTCCAATTTTCATGTGGTCCACCACACCCCTCACAAGCCACAACTGAGGCCGTTTTTTCCATTTCTAATTTTTTGATTTTTGAAGAAAGGGCCTCGATTTGAGCTTGTAAAGAAGTGCTTTCATCAACCTTATGGGCGCCCGGGGCAATAGATTTATTGCCTCGGGGAGTGTGCCACTGAAAATTGGTTTGAGCAATTTCCTCAATTTGATTATATATTTCATTTGGGCGACGATTACCTAGAAGTCCCCCGGAGCTAGAATCAAGTGTTTGTCTTGTGTGTGGCAACAACCCATTGTAGAAAGTGGATACTTGTTTCCATACCACAAGACCGTGATGAGGACACTTTCTTAGTAGCTCCTTGAACCTTTCCCAAGTTTCATATAAGGATTCCCCATCTTCTTGTGAATATGTATTAATTTCAGTCATTAATTTAGCCGTTTTAGCAGGAGGGAAATACTTATATAGAAACTTTTGGGCTAGTTCATCCCAGGTGTTTACCGAGCCAACTGGGAGGGTATTAAGCCAAGCCTTAGCTCGGTCTTTTAGTGAAAATGGAAACATCCGAAGGCGGATGGCGTCGTTTGATGTTCCATTGATCCGAAAGGTATCACATATTTCTAAGAAATTAGTAATATGTAGATGGGGATCCTCGTCCGCAAGCCCATGAAAGGTTGCGGAGTTTTGAAGCATTTGTTTCAAATGCGGTCGAAGTTCGAAGTTATTGGCTTCGACATTCGGTGCATTGATAGCGGCGCCGAGATTACCTACAGTGGGCCGTAGGTAATCCATGAGGGTACGTTGGTCCGCCATTTGAGGTGGGTCACCCGAAACTTTCTCTTGGTTTTTAGCTTTAAGTCTTTTTCTGAGAAAGCGTTCGGGTTCTTCTAGAGGTTATTTTATGTCTCTACTAGAACTGGAGCTCATGCACTACGTAGGAAGTCCAAATGTGGCGTCTGGGTTCCAAAACCTGCAATAAAAACAGAAAAGAATGTTGGTCAGAAGGTTCACCATGGCCCCGTGTTCAGTGAACACTGCCCGTGGTCGGAGATACAGGGATTGTTTTCCGGATCCCTGTTACTGGGAGTTGGACACGGCCCCGTGTTGCACCGACACGACCCCGTGCTCAGCTCTCCGTAACTCGGAAAATAAAAACTGCCAGTAACAACGCTGGGCACGGCCCGTGCTGAGCTCAGCAGAAGCTGAAAAACTAAAAAAAATCCTAAAAAAATAGAAAAATAAGAAAAACGATTAGGCCGTTGATTCCTAACTTTCTTAAAATCCTTGTGTCCCCGGCAACGGCGCCAAAAACTTGATGTGCGTGAGTGTTATTAGTTTTTAATGTATATATTAAGTCCTTTTTAACACTTTTTAGCCAAGTTTTAAATTTATAAAACACGATATATACTAACACTAAACACACATATGGGCAAGTGCACCCATCGTGAGCGTAGTATAGTGTTGGCAAGATACCGAGGTCGTCCAAGGACACAAGAGCTTTTAGTACCGGTTTATCCTCAACGTCTAATTAAATCAAAAGTTTAGAAAAAAAGTTTTAAACTAGAAAAATAAAACTAACTAAAATGCTGAAAAAAATAAAAGAAAATCAGATAGACAAGATGAATCACTTGGCTCCGACTCGTCTTTAGTGTAAGCTTTGATTATTTCCGCACTTTTGCACTATTTAAGAGATTATCTTAGTTATTGTAGTAGGCCCCTCTTTTGGAGGTGACGTTACCCTCAACCCAGTAGTTTGAGTCAGCAAGGATACAATCCTAAAGGGTCGGATTATTGAAAGATAATTAAATAAGTTATTAATGCATATTGTGGTAGGCCCATCTTTTGAAAGCGACGTTACCCTCGGCTAAGTAGTCTGAGTCAGCAGGGATACAGTCCTAAGTAGTCGGGTTAAAGTTTTAATAGTAGTTTAACTTATGAGAGGATCAAAGAGTTTGGACCCCCGCCATCCAATACCGTTAAGTATTGAAGGAGGTCCTACTAAATTTGACCCAGGTCCTTTGCAGGATCTATACACTGAACAATGGCAAGACTCTTACCAAACCGTTCCCTTAACCCCCGACCAGGTAGCCAACATACCTCCATATAGACCGTGGAGATATGAATGGTGAAAATCTTTTATTTTATATAAATAGTAAAATAATGCCAAGACACCACGGACAAACGATAAGGAAGAATCACCTTCAACATAAGAAACTAGTTATTAAAGTCATTAAAACATAACCAATTAAAAAGTGCGAAAATATTAAAAATAAAAAGTATTACACTAGACACTTTGTCTTCACCAAGTGATGTAAGAGACTTAGGCAAACATGGACTTGATTGTCAAGAACTCTTACGATCAATCTTGGATCCCAAGTCGACTCACACACTCTATGATGGACAATGGATGATGATGGTGGTGGATGATGGTGTTATGGTGGTGGTGGGTGGTGGGTGGTGGGTGAAGTGTGAGAGAGGTGGTGTGCCAAGGGATGGATTGAGCTTGAGCCAAGCACTCCTATTTATAGGCTGAACAGAAGCTCGGGCACGGCCCCGTGTCCATCCTCTTCTCTGTCTTCATTAATTGCTTTTGTCTGCATTAGTTGACCACGGCCCCGTGTCCGCTGGGCACGACCCCGTGTTCAGAAGCATATCTGTACTATCAAGATTTGCCTGGATTCTGCGAATCTTATAGTTGACCACGGCCCCGTGTCCGCTGAGCACGGCCCCGTGGTGGGCGATGGAAGCTTCTACAACTGTCTTTTATGTTGACACTTGGGCACGCCACGTTTGTTCCTTGTTTTGCTTTGGAAGATCCTTTCGGGGAGGTCAGGCAAGTCACGTTTGTTCCTTTTCTTGTATTTATGTTAGATTTAGCTGCCTTTTTGCTTCTTTTGTTAATTTGAGATCATTTAATCCTGAAAATACAAAAGGAAGACAAAAACACACTTTTTCCAACATTAGTACTAAAAAAGGGTTAGTTTTATGCCACAATTGATGTAATTTATATGTTGCATTTTGCACACATCAAGACCTATAATGATGAGAATAACGAAACGGGAACAACGTAGAAAGGAGCATGGTGGATACGCCCCTTGTACTTCCTATATATAAGTGTTCCTTATTACATTGCGAATGTAGCGTTATTTAAGTTACTAGAAGTCCAGGACCTTGACCAATGTTATTTTATCTTACATTCTCCGACTTCAATTTCGAGCACACACAAGTTTCCTATGATAAGTATTCATAAGGAACATTCTCTTATCCGTTGTTCAAAGCTCCATGCTTTTGTTACAACGACAACATCACTTTGGCAGTTGACAAATTTACTAAGAATCCAAACGTGGCCCAGATTTTACTTGGGAACGAGAGGATTAAATGAAGGCGAAATATCCGCAATTGTTCTCACAAGTTTCCTCTAGTTAAAATTTTGGGACGAAATTTCCTAAAGTAGGGGAGACTGTGACAACTGTGTTCTGTAATCATCGTATAATGTAAAACAATGTTGACTATCAATAAAACAATGTGCTTTGGTGTTATTATATGTGTTATTGTGTTTGATGATTTTACAATTTGATTCGATTCCAATTTCAAGCTTTAAATCGCTTTCTGGAAGGTTATACGCAAACTGGTGCGTAAACGCAATCAGTTTAACGCGACGTACACTCCGGAATTGTGACGTAAGCCAAACATACCCTAAATATCCTTTACATAACTTAGAAATAAGTTTCGAAGGATTCGGTATGGCAAAAACATGTTTTTTCGAACTATAGAACTAATTACGACAAAACTGCGAAACGAACGTTGGTGACCGCCCGGATAATATTTAAATCCTGAAAATATTCTGTTCTGATTAAAATTTTATTTTTAATCAGGTTCGTGTTGAAAAATAAATTAAAACGCTTAAAAACGTTATTTTTCAAGTTTAAGCGTGTACCGCGTGTTACTGCGCAACACAGTGCATATACTGCAAAACGCAGACAACACAGCCAGTCTCGGCAACTGAAATTTATTTCAGTAATATTTTGGCGAGATTATTTTTATAGAATAATAAAAATAATTTTGAACGCCATATACCGGGATTTAAACGCTAGATAAAATACCCGGTATCCAGCTAAATACCTGTATTTATCTAATTTACCAAACAAACTTACACTTTACCCCCCCCCCATATGAAATTCACGGTCACATTAAAGTGGCCCCCACCAAATTTTAGCCAAGATCCTTCATGATCTAAATTGATATCTCTTGGATTTTATTTAGATTTTACTTGGATTCTCGTGGATACTAGATCTTGTAAATCTCTATACAATCTTATAAGATCATCCTACCTCACATTACACTCCATCTTCATCTCTCCCTCTCCCTTATAAACCGTAACCGCCACCTCCATCACCATATTCATTTTTGCAACTTTGTTCATCAAGATCAAACTCCATTCCAAGCATATTTCAACTTGGTGTGAAGATCCAAAGGAGTTTCCAAGGTGTTTTCAAGTGATTTCAAGCTCCCTATCATCAACATCTCATCCAACAACTTACTTGAATCTTGAAGGTATAACATTTATGTTTAAATCATACTCTTGATTCTTGGTTGTTCTTGATTATTTGAAGTTTCTCTTGAATCTTGAAATTTTCACAAACTTGAAATCTAAAAAGAAATGCGTCTTAATACAAAAATGGTGATGATTATGTATGTATATAACCATACATATATATATATATATATATATTGGTGTATGAGTTTTGAGTTTGATTTCTTGATAAACACTTGTTTAGGATATTTGCTTGCATGTTTTAGTAACATTTAAGCGATTAACAGCATGCTGAGTAACATTTACAGCCAACTTCAGTTGGCTGTAAACGGACCGTTATAAATTGAAAAATCGATTTTCTGAAGTCTAAATTATATTTTTTCGAAAAACGAATCAAATGGCAGTGGAATCATATTTTTTCGAGTTCGTTTACTATTTTTAAAGGTCCGTTTTGTACAGCAGCAAAAGCTTCGTTTTTACTGCAGAAAATGTGTGTTATGTTTTACGTCATAACTTGAAATCCGTGTAGAATTAGCTCATGAAATTTGTATTGTAGATGACCACTGATGTTTTTGTAATTCTCCAACTAGAATTTCATAAATCGGACTTACGATGAATTTTAAATGAATTATTCCATGGACTGTAGTCAGAAAGTGACGAATCTGATTGCAGTCCTGTAAATGATTTTTTTTATAAAATTTTGGTAATGAATTGGATCCCAATATTTTTACACAATAATACTTGGATCGTTTAAAACATTTTGTAAAAAGTTGGGAATTTTTGGAGTAAGTTAACTATTTTATTAAAATTCCCGAAAACAGCCCAGTTTTGAATGATAGTTAAAATGCAAGGGTTTTGATGATATATGCATGATATGATAAATGTTCAAATACATCAGCAAATAAACATGAATAAGTTGCATATTTGTTGCATTTAGATTCATATACAATGATATAGATATGATAGTGTGCTTTAGGCACTTGTACATAAGAATACATGTTGATTTAAAGCTCAAGAAATGATAAAAAATGATGGTATGACAAAAGTGTTTTCGAACAGGTTATAAACACTAAAAATAACATCATTTGGTATATTATGATGACATGTTAATACTTGAAAAGATTATGTGTATTACGTTATTATTAGTATGTTACATTTGAGTATATATATTACGACGTGCAAATCGTAGATATATTGCTTATAACATCATGAGAGTCACCAATAAAATTGTTCAAGTCGCAAAGTCCTTAAAATATGTATATGAACTCATATATACATAAATACACCAATATAATAAAAAATAATAACTTTTCGAGAAGATCTCAAAGTTATGTGAAAAAGTATCGGAGAAACTTATGTATTTTTGTGGGTTTTTGATTATTAAATCGTTCTTATTTAATTTAGGACGAATAAACAATTTGAGGGATTGTGTTAACATATAAAAACGCACCCAAAGGTGAGTACATAGTCCCCTCTTTTACGTTTTCAAATGTTTTGGGGTGATTCATATGTGCCTATTCATTATTTTCATGATTTCGACTATATGATTTCACATGCATAAGTACTATCTTTTGATGAATTGAACTATTATCTATGGTTTAAACGACTGATTTCCAAGGTTTGTTAGAACTAATTGTTCATTTGTACTGTTATTTATACATTCATTAACAATGATCAAGCCGATTGGTAGTACGATATAGCGCTATAGGACTAGACACCCCATTCCTGTTGTATGGAATGTCAGAAACCGAACTTTATCCAAATAGAAATTGCCTTTGTGGTCTTTCTATAGTCTCTAAGGTGTAGTTTGATACACTAAGGTTTGAATGTATTGCTAAATCACGATTTATGGTATATTTCGATATCTTACCAACGTGATACTATTTGCTAAAGCATAATTGATATGCTATTATTTACTAAAGTATAATTTGACATACTATGTACAAATCCAACATATATTTTGTTATTTACTAAAACATAGTTGATATGTTATTTACAAAACCAAAGTATACTTATGATATACTATCTGTTTAACTGTTTTGAAACTAAAATATATTTTAATATATTCCTTATATGACTTTCTTAAAACCAAGGTATATTTTTATGTATATTATAACTTTTGTATCAATGCAAAGTGTTCTAGAAACCAAACTCTTTTCAAGGATTCATGGCTACTTTTATAAACATATAATTTTTTCTTATATGATCCAAAGCTATGAATCTAATTCGCCAACCTATGTTACTCACAGGCATTTTTATGCTGACGTATTTACTTTCACATATGTTTCAGGTTTTATTTCGTGACGATTGTTGATTGCTTTACATAGGATGGACATGGGACTTAGTAATTATAAAAACATGAACGGCAATTGTACAGTTTGTTGATCAAATTCCAAGACAATGTAATTTTTTTATGTATTAAAACAATATTCTAAATTTCATGTGTTGTGAAACAATGATTCTGTTACAACACTCCCCGACGTTTCCGCCACGATTTGTTGTTTTACGTGGTCGGGGTGTGACATTAATAACAATGGAAGTCTATTTGTTCATGTTTTGTTTCTAATTCCAATGTAATGTAATACATTTAATTCAATAAAACAAAACTGTTTGATCCATGGTTGTGAAACAATGATTCTGTTACAACACTCCCCGACGTTTCTGCCACGTTTTGTTGTTTTACGTGGTCAGGGTGTGACAGAAAATTTTGTATCAGAGCCAATGGTTATAGGGAATAAGGTTATTAGTAATGCTTTGACCTAGACTATAACCTTCCTAGGACCCTAACGCGAGTTTACTTGCGTTTAGTCATAAAACAATATCGTTGCCTATCTTTAGGCAGCAACCACAATAAGAACACAAAATTCGAATCTGCTTTGAAAACTAATCATTTGTTCTAGGATGATTTATTATAAGGTTTCAAACCTTCAAAGTTTTCAAATTCTCGTCAAAGTTTAGGGCCACATAATGTGAACACGTGCAAACTAGAAGGGTGGGTTCCTGTACCCTGAGCTTTCTGTCTAAGGCTAGAGTGTTCGTGCAAATCCGCAATATCGGACTAGTCACTCTTACCTGGGAACTCTTGGGGTGAGTATCCACTTATAGGAAAGCATGTCTTCGCGATACATTATGAGGACCTATTTACTTTGATTCAGCCTTTGTGTGTCGTTTGTTTGATTCGTGGTTCAAACAAATGACCATCACCCATGATTTTTGGTCGGTAATTGTAACATCCTATTCTTACCAAATGCCATTTCATTTGTTTTCTCTCTTGTTTCCCCTTTTTAGAATGCCTCCACGACGCGAAAATCAGGTACCTATTGAAGAACTGGCAGCTGTCATTACGCAGCAAATGACTGCTGCAATCCCGAACATCGTTGCCCAATGTAACCAAGCTCTCAACAACAATAATGCCCCCATGCAACTTCAAGACGTTCAACTCGGCTAAGCCATCAAAGTTTTCTGGGTCTCAAGGAGCGATTGCACTTCTGCAATGGTTCGAGAGTCTAGAGAGCACCTTCAGGCTTGTTCAATGCCCAAATGACCGAAAGGTAGAATTCGTGTCTAGTGTCTTTGAGAAACGAGCTTTGACATGGTGGAATGGTGTGATGAGAGATAGGGGTGCCGATGTGGCACTGGCTCAAACGTGGGAAGAGCTTCGAACTCTGATGATGAACGAATTTTGTCCTCGTCACGAGATCAGGGCCTTGGAAAGGGAATTCGACGATCTTAAGCAAGATAGCGGTGAGCATCGAGCCTACACGGATCGTTATGAGGAGTTAAGTCTGTTATGCCCAAATATGGTTACACCTTTGGATAAGGCAATCGAAAAGTACATTGATGGCCTCCCTGACCCAGTACAAGACATTGTGACTGGTAGTAACCCCACTACGGTTAGGCAGGCCATTGAGCTATCTGCTACCTTGACTGAATCTCAAATCAGGAAAGGTAAACTTTTCCGAAAAGGTGATAAGAAACCAATCAAGGAATCGAAACCCAAAGATGAATATACTGAATCCTCCAAGAAGTCAAGGAAGCGAAAAGCTTCCCAGCACTTCGCCGTAGTTGCTCACAATGATCAAGCTGCCCCCAACCAACCAGCTCAACCCCCTACTAGGAAGCCATACAACGGAACTGCACCCTTGTGCAACCAATGTAACCATCATCATCATGGTAGTGTGAAGTGCTGCAAATGCCAAATTTGTGGACTTATAGGTCATACAGCAAGAGTTTGCCGAGCTGCAGGTGCACCAAATCAAGCTGACAACAATCCTGCTCAAGCTCGTTTTCCACCAGGTTCTTGCTACAACTGTGGCAAGATGGGTAATTTCAGAAGAAATTGCCCAAAGCTTGCTAATGCAAATCCAGCACAGGTATGAGCATCTGACCGACTAGAAGACAACACCGTTTAGAAATAATCACGTCTTATGTATTATTTTCTTTTGTTGTCAAGGTCCATGAAACAGTTGTTATCGTTGTTTATAAATAAATCTTTTATTTACATTGCAATGTATTTATGTGGTTGCATGTATAAGCAACATATCCCCTACAATACCGACAATCAGGAATCGTGTTCCTTGAAGAACAGACTACCCCCAAAATTCTTCCATTTTATGATCTCTTGCGTTTTCCACGAAAATCCTAAGTACCCGTTTCTTCCAAAGAAACGAAGTCCAAGGCGCAAGTTACAACTCTGGACGAATACCCAAAGTGCCACTATAAATCCTTAATAGGGTACCTAAGGGTATTTCCGTAAATCCTAAAATTGTTGTGTACCTTAATTCAAATATTACGTTTCTTTGAAAACAAAATCGAATTTTCGGAAGATCATCCTATCTTCATAGATAGATTCTTGAAAATGATTAAAGTGCCAAATGAAATCCACGGATTGGATTCCTGGTATGCTTTAAATATCCGTGTCCAAAGATAATAAAATTAAAGGTCAAATTAAACAAATATGTGAATATGTGCTTATGTGTTCCCTTTTATATTTTTGTGTGATCCAAGTTTTTGTTATCCAAATCCTCGTAGAGTCTTCCATATCTTCGTATAAGGGATTCATAGTAGGATATCCAAAGGTACTACCTTAAATCCTTAATGGGCTTCTATGTAATAGTAAAGACCCTTGGATTATAATGTACTATTCCATAATTAGACCCCTTGAGTGGTCTAGTTAAACATATTGATCCAAAAATCTGGTTAGGAATATCATGTGATGATATAGCTGAAAAGACTCCTTGGTGGTCTAATTAAAGAGATCATTTGTCAATCTAATTAAAAGGGCCCTATGATAGTCTAGTCACACTCATTACAGGTTTGATTTTCTTCCCCTTCACATTACAAAACAAACTACTGTGCAAGGAATTACGTAATTATGGATGCATACATAATTATGGAATTCAGTGCACAGAAACCACAACAAGTTTTGTCATGTTTCTAGAGTTGACTCAGTTCATTTCCGTTTCTGAAGAATACCCATTGAGGAAAATGACTCATTCCGTTCATTTTCGTTTCTGAAGAATATCCATCGAGGGAAATGAATATCCCTGATTTTTCTTTTTCCTTCATTTTCGTTTCTGAAGAATATCCATCGAGGGAAATGAATATTCTTGATTTTTCCTTCATTTCCGTTTCTGAAGAATACCCATTGAGGAAAATGACTCATTCCGTTCATTTTCGTTTCTGAAGAATATCCATCGAGGGAAATGAATATTCTTGATTTTTCCTTCATTTCCGTTTCTGAAGAATACCCATTGAGGAAAATGACTCATTTCGTTCATTTTCGTTTCTGAAGAATATCCATCGAGGGAAATGAATATTCTTGATTATTCGTTCATTTTCGTTTCTGAAGAATACCCATTGAGAAAAATGACTCATTCCGTTCATTTTCGTTTCTAAAGAATATCCATCGAGGGAAATGAATATTCTTGATTATTCGTTCATTTTTGTTTCTGAAGAATACCCATTGAGGAAAATGACTCATTCCGTTCATTTTCGTTTCTAAAGAATATCCATCGAGGGAAATGAATATCCTTGATTTTTCCTTCATTTTCATTTTTAAAGATGTCCGTTGAGAGAAATAATAGAATTATGCCTTGCATATTTTTGAAGGTTTATTCTACGTAAATAGATAAACACCCTAGAATCCATTCAAGGCAATTATTTAACACAGCGTCACAGACAGACTCCTACGAATAAATTTCGGGACGAAATTTCTTAAAGTAGGGGAGACTGTGACACCTGTGCCTCTGTGACCATCAAACAAATACCAAATTAATGAAATATTGTAATTCATACTTGGGATTTGTATAAATATGTGTATCGTTTGCACATATCAATTCTTGTTCGATTCGGGCTCTAAATAGCTTTCTGGAAGATTATACGCGATCTGATGCGTAAATATAATCAGTTTAATGCAAAAAATACTCCGGAACAGTGAAAAAGTCTTAACATACCTTAAATAACCTTTACATAACTTAGAAATAAGTTTTGGATGGTTTGGTGTGTCGAAATCAAGTTTATTCGCTTACAGGGACTAATTTCGACAAACTGTGAAAGTATGCCGATTCGTACTGTAACGAACATTCTGAAACTTGATCATAAGTTAAACATACCCTAAATATCCTTTACATAGCTTAGAAATAGGCTTTGAATGGTTCGGTATGCTAAAATAAACTTATTTGATCAATAGAGACTAAAAGCGTCAAAAGTGCACAAGTTTGCATTTTCACGCATAGCTTACGTCCTGAATATATTCGGACATCAAAAAATTTATGTAATCATTAAAATAATTTATTTTAGTGATTGGCATGATAAAATTCCATTCGTCGCGTAATTTGGATCGTTTTTGCGTTCATTACGATTTCCGTCGTAATTAACCGAACAACGCAACCGTACGACCAAACGAACCGACATCCGAGATGTTTTTGAGCATATTATAAGTTCCCTATACTTTAACTTTATTTTAGAGCCTTGAAATGGGGTTAACGGGGCTTAAAAGTGCCAAAAATCAAGTTTTACAAGTGGAGGGACCATTTTTAAAATTTCTGACCAGATTCAATGAACCTAGTCCAATTTTGAAGTTTTGATGGTTTTAGCCCATGGTTTTGCAAACTATGGGCTGGTATTTAATGGTTTTTATAATACCATGGACTCATATTAGGGGCTCCCATGGTATTAGAAAACAATGGGTGCATGTGTACGGTCCAGATTTAAGCTCGGGAATCGAGGAACGATCCTAACGGTCCTAGAAATCCTATATATACCCATGCCTTTTCATTGTTGCAACACACAAATCTGATCTATTTGCTCTAAGTTGGGGCTTAGCACCTCATACCTGAGCAACTTGGATCTAGATTTCCATTCTTTGACCTGTTGTAAGTCCTCTTTCGTTCTTTTACGCGTTTTTAGCATGAAAGTCAAATTTTGTTTGACTTTCTGCATTGACCAGTTTATGGTCAACACGAAGTTCGTTGAACTTCATAACGTGAGCATAATCATGATGGTTTTAGTCTCTTATGACTATACCTACTGATTACCACGTTATCTAGGCATAGTGGCGAGTCGTAGTTTCGGCCAAAATACGTACTCTTGCGTATTTTGTAACCAAACTACTTTTAGGTATCAAAACCGTTTGTTTTGATACCAAACCTGTTTTCTAACTTTGTTAATGTTAGGATCGGAGGCTCTCATGATTGTGTTTGTTTGTAATAAATGAACAATTAATAAACATGATTCAATAAGATATGCAGCGGAAATAACCAACAAACTTTGTAAACACAATAATAAAGGGAAATAGATTTGATAAACACATGAATTGCATCATTCGAAAGATTACAAAGTAAATCAAAAGATTACAAAGCATGCTTACAAATAAAACTCCCTCTCAGCCTGATGCTCCAAGGTTGATTGCACACAAGATGAAAGGATTGGACTAGAGGAGAAGAACTCACTCAGTCAATCAAATGTAACAGTACAGAGTATTGCTCCATTTATAGGCAAACCAAACCACTGAGGCATCTCAGCTGACGTCGCCATGAAAGCGACGTCTAACAGCCTAACAACCTATAACCACTGTTCTTATACAAACAATGTTATCCTAACCACTGATACTATATAATACAAAAGACACGCTAAACTACGGCTTTCTCCTTTCATCAGTGCTTTCCTCAAAGTTGACCAGTCCTTGAATGGGCAGTGCTTTGTCATCAATAGATTGCACCAGCAGTGTTTACTTCTTCAGGGCTATATCAGCAGTTTAAAGGGCAGCAGCAGTTGTATACGGACAGTGGATAGAGAACCATCAGTTGTTATAATCACTTTCAAGGGGAAAGTCTAATGTAAACAGCTGCTTATTGTGAATCCATTATTGTGATCCGGTTTTGGCTTTAATTATCCCAACAATCTCCCCCTGGAACAGATAATGCCAAAACCCTTCATTATTTTGGATCTTTATTTTCTCATCAGAAGTTTCTTAGCTTGTCTTTTAAATTCTGTTTCAAAGTCCTTGGAACTTGAGTCATCCTCATCCCTGCACAGTGTAAGTTCAAGGAGATCTTTTAGATCTTCAACACCAAGGCTTAGTGCTTGTTTCCTTGATATGTACTTCACTTCTCCATTGGATCTGAACAGGGTCAATACATGGGTCTTTTGATCAGACATCCATTTTAGTATTTTTGAACCCAATGGGTTTCTTGGGAGAGGTTTATTTGCTGATGAACAGGGTCAATACATGGGTCTTTTGATCAGACATCCATTTTAGTATTTTTAAACCCAATGGGTATCCTGAGCTTTTGTTAGCTCAGAATTTTCAGACATTTGTTGGAAAGCCATTTTTATGACATCATTTGCTACAGCTATATCTTCTGCAACTTCTTTGTCAATCTGCTCTTGTCTCTTTTGTTGATCTAGCTCAATGTCTGATAATTCTGCTGATGTGTTTGGTGATGATGGTTTGTTTAACACCTTTTTGGAAAGGTCTTGAATCTTTGCTGATCTGTCTTTATCTAAAGCCATTTTCTTGATGGCTTCTTCAAAGTATTCAGCTTCCTTTTCCTTTTCTTCTGCAACAGTCAGATGTTTCCTCTTTTCTTGGTTTATCACAATGATAGAGGTATCTGCTGATGTGAACAGTTGTTTAGGATCAATGATCTGGTTTGACTCTTTTTGTTCAGGCTTCTTTGGTGAATTAAGATCTGTTATTTTTCTTCTTTTCAGCCTTTCATAAGCCTCATCTGTATACTGCTTTGTCCATTTTGCTATGGCTTTAGCAGTATCCACCTTTGCATCCACCAACTCCTGCTTCTTTCTTTTGTACTCAGATGTAAGATCAGCAATGAACTTTTTGTATTTGCTCTAGTTTGGAGCTGTCTTCTTCTTGCTTGGATCATTTTTGATTATTTCAATTATGTTTGCCTCATGCTTTAATGCAACTATTGGCCATTCTTTGAATTGTTTTTCTTTAGCTGGATAGAATTTTTCTTTCATGATGTATGAAAAATATTCTTTTCTCATTTCTTTTCGTAGATCTGCTTTGGGTGGGAGATTTGACATTTCTTTGCTCAGATCTCTTGCATAGTCTTCCATCTGCTTGACTTTAATGAGCAAAAATTCCATTTTTTCAGAAATGGCTTTGTCACTTTGATCTTCACATTCAAGTTTGGCTCTTATTTTAGCCTGCCTTGCTTTGAGCTTAGGATATTCATCCATATTTTCTGGGATTATGAAGCCTATGAGAGAAGGAAATCTTCTTTTTGAAGGATCATCCTCAGTGTAGAATTGTCTCATCTCATTTTTTACAGCTTCAGGTTCCAGTGGATATTTTGCAGCAATAGGATCATATTTGTCTTCATCTGCCTGAGTTGTTATTCTTTTTCTGGTGTAAGTTTTCTCTAGTGACAGAATGCTTTTGGGTGATTTGTTGATTGGAGTGAAGATAGCTTGAAGTGAAGTCAAGGTAGTGGTGGATGGTGGATGACTAACAGTTATTGAAACAACTGTTGTTTCAACCACTGTTGTCATTACAACTACTGATGTGTCAGTAGATGTCTTCTGCTTTTGAGCAGGGGTTGAAGGTGGTGAAGTTGTTTTTGGTGGTGGTGATGGAGAATCATCATCAGGAATGAAAATCCTTCTCCTTTTTATTGTAGGAGAGGCAGATGATGTTTTGGGTGGATCAGTGGTGATGGTTTGAGTGGCAGTGATTTGTGATTGACTAACAGCTGATGAAACAACTGGTGTTTCAACCACTGTTGTCATTACAACAGATGTTGTAACATCTGCTGTCTTCTGCTTTTTGGCAGGAGGCGATGGTGGTGATGTGATTATAGATGATGATGGTAGTAGGGCAGTGGTTGTGGTGGTGTGTGGTGAATTAGTATGTGTTGTTATGGCAGCTTTAGTCTGGCTATCTTTTTCCGGTTCAATATAAACACCATCCTCAATTCCCTTCTTCTTCCACTTGATTTTCTCCCCCTTTTTGGCAATATCTGAAAGGGGGTTATCCATGAAGAGGATAGTGGGGGGAACTTTTCCAGTGGTGCTTTGGATATGAGCCTTGATAGCTTTGATGTCTGCTTGAGTATCTTTAAATCTTGACTCCACCATGTTTGTCAGCATTTGTACATGTATTGCATGCTGCTGATCAACCACTTGTTTTTGTTTTTCAAGCAGGGGTTGAAATACATTCCATAGCTCATTAGCAGCAGGTGCTTGAGCAGGAACAGCAGTGGATTGTGCTTTTTGAGCTTTTAACAACTGTTGCACCATATCCTTTATTTCAGCAACTGATGTTTCAAGTTTTTCAACTCTGTTCGTCAATTCCTGATATTTTAAATCATCACCCAAGTTAATGGGATCATCTGATTCCCCACCAGCAGTGGTTGTACCAATGTGTGACTTAGGAACTGAGTCCCAAAAATCACCCATTGATGCCCCTTGTTCTTGGTTCTGGGGTCTTCTCTCTCAACACTTGATAACCTTTTGAGGGTACCAGTGGTTAAAACAAACTCACTGGTGGTTACCAGAGGTGCTATAGAAGAAATTGCCTTCAAGGGAGTCTTACTAATGAAACAACTGTCCAAATGTAGACCTGTTGATCCATCACTTGTAGTTGCTGCTCCACTTGAACTATCACCAAGAGTTACTTGTAACTCAAGGGGTGTAACCTCCTCATTTGTTGCTGGGATAGCAGGGGTAGTAGCATCAGACCCAGTCACTTGTAGGAGTGTACTCTCAGTGATAGGTGATAGAGAGGAACTGGTTTGTGTCTGAGCTATAGCAACTGAATGCAACAAGGGTATTATGGATTGTGGTAATGTGATTGGTGAAGGTATGGGTGTTGAAAGAGACATGTCCTTGGGATCAGGACTGAGGAAGATGGATCCGATTGGGTCCAGAGCTTCGTATTGTGGGGTCCCTGTGCTTACAACCTGATCCTTTGGTGAGGATGCAGGAGGAGTTTGAGCCAATGGTGGAGATCTTTCTTCCAACTGCTGTGAGGAAGTAACAGCAGTGGTTGTAAGTGACATTTGTGTTGTCACTGGCAGTGGCTTTGGGATCTCATCTTCCAGAGTTGCCTTTATTTTGGGTTTGGTGGGTTTTTTGTATGATTTCCTTTTGGTCTTTTTGGTAATGGCAGGTGTGGGTTTCAAAGCAGTGGTTGTGCTGCTATGATCACCTGGAGCAGTGGGCTCAGCAGCTGATACCTGAGGAGCAGTGGTAACTGCTAAATTCTGCTCAGGCACCTCTGCTTTTGTTTTTAAAGTTGTTAACATTCTAGTGAATGTTTCAGATGTTTAACCTTTTATTTGAAAATAAACACCATGTTTGAGCAAATTTTCATTTTCTTTTCCAAATTTTTGTTTAAAATAGTAGCTTAGAAACCTTGGAAAAAGTAGAAATGCTTTGCTATCAACATTTTTCACCAAATTATCAAAGATCTCCTGGGAATAGTTAAAATTTTCATTATTTAAAATAGCATAACCCAAACATTGGATCTTCAATGGTATTTCGTTAAAAGCAGTTGTTTTATTTGAAACACACATCAAAAGTGTATGAAATAAAAATCTAGGTGCAGAAGGAAAATAACCTTTTTGTAAGGTATCCCTTTTTGTTTGTTCTGCATACCCTCTTTTCAGAAAATCAGTTTTCAACTCGTTTTTACCTTTCTGATCATCGAGTTTAAAGACTTCCGAAATGGATTGTGGAGTAATTTGAATCGCTTTACCCTGTATTGAGGAGTTGATGGCTATGACTTTATCGTCTTGTTTTTCAAGCGTAGCATTTTTCCAAAACTCTCTCTGGGTTTGTTGATAAATTGGAGCATCTGCTGTAAGCAAAGTTTTGTACTTTGACGCAGAAATAATGTCGATGATGGAATCGAAGGTGTGATTGTTGGTGGGTTTTGTGAGTAGACCCAGATAGTTGTGAGGGGATTTGTATGGGATTTCAATAGGTTCAGCGGCCATTTGTGTGGCTTCTTTGGGAGATGAAGATGAGGATGTTTTTTATTTTGATTTTGGTTTTGACTTCGTCATTTTGATGAGGACGAACGAGGAATGATTTGAGATGGAAAGTGGGAAACTGCTTTGAGAAGAGAATTTTGGAATTCAATTCGACAGTGTAAAACCCTGTTTGGGGTTTTGATCAGGGTTTTATTTAGGGAAAAGAATGAACGCTGATGTGGCAGCGGTTATAATGATCTGAAGGCTAAAAACTGACCACGTGTCAACCACTGACGAAGAGATGTTTTATGGAGGACAGTAGTTTTGAGAGCCACTGATGAAGCAGGCATCAGTGGTTACAACGGTAATAATGTGATAACAGTGGATGGTTTTCACTATCAGTAGATAGCATATCAGTGGATACAACACTGATTTTTGAACAACAATGCTTATCAAGAGAATGATAGAACAGGGGTTAACTTTTAGCAGTGGACAATAATTAGAAAACAGACGTTTGAGCAAAGCAGTGGTTAGGGGTAATGGTAAAGATTTGAAAGACTAGTATATCAACAAATGTTGGTGCATCAGTGGATAGGCTTTTGACAAGTATTTTAAGCATCTGTTGTTCAGATGAAAGGAATGATTTTATCTTGTGAAATCACAATATCATCTCTAACATCTGTTGATGTTGATTCTGAAATGTCTGCAAGGATGCTATCTTCAACAAAATACATTTTAGATGTAAATTGTCAAGTTCAACATGTCAGCAGCTTTTATGAGAATTTTCATTCAAGATTTTGCCACATGTAAATTAAGGTTTTGAAACTTTTATAAATTCCTGACAGTGGTTTAGTATCCCAGTGTTTTAAAATCTGTTAGTAATCAATCTTTGATCTGTGTTAAAACCAAACTTGAGTTTGACATGACCTTGACCTTGACACATACACCATTTCCTTTTGATCCATTTTCGAGGATAATATCACCACAAAAATTGTTGATGCACTGCATCTGTTGACTTCGTCTTGTATCGAATCTTAGATTTCATTGTATAGATCAGGGCACGTTGTACGAGAATATGTAAATTTATATAGGGAGTTAGAGATAATTTCGCTCATGTGTACAAGAGGGTATCGCTTATGTGTACATGACACATAAGCGAAATCACTAACATGGGGTATCGCTTATGTGGTCTGTCACATAAGCGAAACCATCACCCTATATATAGGGTCCTCTTGAGCGAAATCATTATCAGACTCTTGACAACTACGCCGAAGTGCTGCCGGTGTGAGATTTGAGCTGTAATTGTCATTCAATCAATCAAACAGTGTTTTAAAGCTATTTCTACCTTTGTTTCTTGTAATTCCGCACCTGAAACATAGGAGAACACCTCTGATCGACTCATTCGGATCCGAAACCGGTCCTACAAGTGGTATCAGAGCTCAGGAGGAGGAGTTCTGCTGAAATTAGCTTGTTTTCTTCTGGTTTTCATTGGTTTTTCTCACTTCTACACATACTTTTCTTAATTCCGAGGGTTTTCATGGTCAAAATTGAATCAAAATTGTTCAGCACATAGATAATCTTGCATAGACAAACCCTGGAAAGTTTGAGACTTAGATTCTAAGTAAAATGGCCTAAATTCTGGTTCGAAGGGGTTTCGCTTTTGAGGACAGGATATCGTTCTTGTGTCACAGCGATTTCGCTCTTAGGGTAAATTGAGATTTCGCTCTTGTGGTAATTTGAGGTTTCGCTTTAGTGGTAACTTGGGGTTTCGCTCAAACGTCACTTTAGGGTTTCGCTTTTGTGACAATTTACAAACTGATTTCGCTTTTAAGACACAGTGTTGAAAAATTTGATACGTCATCATGAGTACTGAATTCTACAACGCATTTGCAACATCGACGGGTCAATCTTCAATTGCTAAAGCCGTGAACTTAGAGAATGAGACGGGAACTACACAGAAACCGCCAAAGCTTATGGGTATTGAGGAATATTATGGTTGGAAAGATAGGTTTGAAAACTGGGTTCAAGCAAATCATTTGAGATCATGGGAGTGCATTTTGAAGAAGTACGTATTACCAAGAACTGAGCTACAAACAATTAAACAGATTTCAGCAATGAAGAACGAGAGATGTATCGGGCTGAAAAAATGATGATTAATTTGTTACAACAGGCAATCAAAGAAGACATATTCATACTTCTTCAACATGATAAAACATCGAAGTCGATTTGGGATGCTTTGAAAGTAAAGGTTGAAGGAAGTGCAAATATGATTAAGAACAAGAAGTCGTTACTTAAAAAAGAATTTGATCTGTTTACAAGTCTGCCTGGGGAAGACACGAAGAAGTTAATTGAAAGGTACTGTCATCTGGTGAGAACGATGTCGATGATGGACATCACAAAGGAAAATGAGGAATGGGTTGATAAGCTAGCTGATGCTTTACCACAGAAAGAGTGGGGAACGTATTTGATGATACTGAAAAATACGGGTGTTTATGATGGTTTATCGATATCTCAATTCATTGAAAAGATTGAAAGTCAGGATCTGGAACAGCAAAAGATCGCTAGGATGAATAATCCAAGTGGTCAACAGGATGTGAAGATGTATTATAAAGGCAGTGTTTCTACATCAGAATCTAATAGAAGTCCTAAGATTCAGACTGCATATAGTGTTGAGAATGCTACAGAACAAACTGATCAAAGCACAAACAATAGCAGTAGCAGTTTCTCATCATATCCAAGTTTTAATCCAAAGACTTCATCAGAAAACACAAAGATGGGAAATGGTTGTATGATTCAGTGCAATATAGCTCTCAATCTGCCAGAAGGTAAAAGTTTTTCAGAAGACATAGCAAAGGATCACATGGCTCTACTTGGTTCGGTGTTGATATCCTATGAGGGATTGGTAGCTGGTCGAATTGGAAATCCTATGTTGACAAAGGAGGATTATGATCAGATAGATGCCGAAGAAATGGAACTCATGGATATTAAGTGGTGTCTTGCTAGTGTTCTTCGAAGGGCTGAGAAGTTCAAAACTATCACTGGAAGAAATGATTTTCTTGATGCTTGTGTTTCTAATTTAGGATTTGACAAATCTAAAGTTACTTGTTTCAGATGCAGGCAAAAAGGTCATTTCAAACGGGAGTGCAAAAACAGAGAAGTGAGTAGTGCTCAGAATCCGTTCGAAAAAGAAGACTACTACCGGAAAGCCATCTATCAGCAAGTTGGTCAATTACAAGATTCACAAACGGCTCATGGTAGAAAGATTGAAGATTCGAAGAAAGGATGCTTGGTAGATTTCAACTGGAGCAAATACATATCTTCTGAAAATTCAGCATGTTTGGTAGATCAGAATGATGAAGAATTACCTGAAGGGTTTAGCTGGGATATGTTTGTGGATGAGAAAGGTGGTTTCAAAGCATTTATTGCAAAGATAGTCAAAGAACCAGATTTGTTTACTAAGTGGATGAGATCTATTGGTGAGACAGTGAATAGTGTGAAAGAAGAATCTAATGCATTTAATGAAAGTTCTGACAGTGATGAAGAAAGTCTGAAAAGTTCTGATGAGAGTGTTCAAAATGATGATAGTTCAGAAAAAGAAGTTGTTTTTGATCAAACACCAGTTGATTCTGGTTGTTCAGATACTGAGTCTGAAAAATCTACACAGTTTGATCAGACACCAGTTGATAGCAGCAGTGATAATGATGAAGAAAAACATATTAATGTCGCTAAAAGTCACTTATCTCCTGAAAGTTTTCATTTCTATTTTGCAGAACGATTGGAGAAGATGAAGGAGAAAAGAGCTGAAAAAGAACAACAACAAGATTTGAAGAATGAAAATGTTGTTAAAGAAGAAAAGGTGACTGAGGTTGAAAAAGAAATTGTTGAAGAAAAGGTTATTGAAGTGGTGAAGACTGTAGAGGTTGAGAAGATTGTTGAGGTTGAGAAGCCTTGCATGAAGTGTTCGGAAGTCTGCAAGAAGTGTGAAGATAAAGATGTGTTGTTGTTTGACAGAGAAAGATTGGTAGAGAAGTTGCTGTCTGACATTAATTATGTGAAAGAATCTTACAGTGTCTTGAACAGAACAGTGACTAGTCTTCAAACAACAAATTCAGAAAGAGAAAAGGCGTTAACCATGACTAATTCAACTTTGATGCAAAAGCAAAAGGCAATTAATCATTACATTGAAGAGAATGCAAAACTGAAGCAGGATTTGGAAAATGAAAAGATTGAGAACGAAAGAATCAGAAGGTTACTTCTTAGTTATTCATGTTCTGACTATGTGATTGATAGAGTTTATCCTACTGTTGCAGGTTTTGAAGCATTTGAAGATGAAAAGAAAAAGAAAGAGACTGGTAAGAAATCGATTGTTAAGTATAACAAGTGTCCGCCTCCTATCTGGGAAGGTTATTCTCCTAGGAAACCAAATGAGGAGCAAGTCGAAAAAGCAGTCAATATAAAGTTAAAATCAGAAGAAACTGACGTTTTACCAGATAACATTGATATCACGTTTACCTCGTCTGATACTGATCATGAGTCCGAGTTAATCAAAAAGGTGGTCGATCAAGTGTTGGATACTGAGGAGGTGTCTAAGTCAAAGTCTGAGTCTGGGTGTTCAAGTTCGTCAGTCAAAAATTTGAGTTCGTCGGTCACAAATTCCAAAACATCAGAAAAACGGTCTTATAGTACAGAATTTTTGTTATCAAAAGCAAATTTGGATGATGAAACATTTAAAGTTGCATATACTTTAAATGGTTCTGACAAATTATATTCTGATGAAGAGTTTCCGATGGATAATGTTAGATTTGACAAGATCAAAAAGGTTTTTAAAATCACAGAAATGAATATTTCTGATACTAAAAATTTAAATTTTAATGAAAAACCTAAAAAATATACTTCAAGAGTTCAACAAAGGTTAAACAAGAAAAAAGGGAAAAAGGATTACAATTTTAGTTCTGGTTTTCAAAAGAAAACAAACCAAAATTGTAATTACAAAAGAAAAGGTTTAGGTTTTATTCAGCAAGAAAGTTACAGAAAGGTAAACAATTCTAAATCAAAAACAAAATTTGTTTCAGGTGGAAGTGTTGAAGATGAACAGAAGAAACCTTTCTGGAAAGAAACAAATCAGGAGTTTCTTGTTGAAAGGGAGAGAACAGGGACTGGAGTGTTTCATCCAGATAGAGATTTTCTGCAAAGAGATACAAGAACTTGTTTTCAATGCCAAGTTGTTGGACACATAGCTCACAATTGTCCAAACAAAGTCAACAAAAAACAGGGAGTCTCTGAAAAACTCAAAGAAAAACTGGTTGAAAAGAATGTTTCACCAACTACAAACTTCAAAATTTTTGAAAATTCAAAAAATGAAGTTGGTGAAAGTTCTAAAAGATTTTACAAAAAGAAGGCTCATCTTGACAATCAAAAATGGGTTGTTAAAGAATCTGATGTAAAATCTGGCAATGAATCTGATTCCACAAAATCAGAGGAGTCACAAAATGAGATTGATGATTTGTTGAATGATGTTGACATTAAATCTATGAGTGTGAAAGAAATTCAACAAATGGTTGGTAAAATAGAAATCTCAGATTTTGATATTGAAAAAACATTCAATGGTAATATTAAGAAAATTTTCAAGAAAATGCTTGATGGGAAAGTAAAGGGGGTTAAAGATTTTTATGCAACGAAAAAGGCATCTTACAACCCTACTACCCAGGAATTGGAAGCCACCAAGTCAAATAAGACTTGGGTGGAAGTTTGCTTTCCTTAAAGTCTTAGGACTTTGCCGGAGATCTCAAGTTTATATCGTGGATCAGGAATCGGCATCTTTCTAATGTTTGAAGATTTTGGTTGAAAGATTTTGATAGTGTTTGAATGTTTACAGATTGAAGGACTACGCCGGAGCTTCCAGGTTGGTAAATGTGAAGCAGGAATCGGCATCTTGATTGGTAAAATGGTTTGTGTAGATGGTTTATTCCTACATATGTTTTAAATGTTGGATATTTTTACAAGTGGTAAGAGGTTGCTTAATTGCAAACAGTGAATCAAGGACATTAAGTTGTACTTGATTTACTACAGTTGATAAAACTGACAAGATGATGAACCATATCCCCATACTTAACAAGTGGTAAACCTAAAAGTGGTAAATACAAACTCATTTTCCGGAAAAATCATTTTGATTAAAACAAACTTAAGTGTTTTGAAATCTAAATGAGAAAATGGTTTGTGATAAGGGGAGTTCTGATTGTTTATGCATAGTGAATGGCGATTTGATGCGATTCAATGTTGGTTGTCAAGTTTTTGTACAGTTTATTTTTAAATTTCCTAAAATGTGTTTGCATTTTAGGGGGAGTAGAAAATTTCAGAAAATCCAAAAACATTTGAAAATTTGAAAAAGACAAAAACATGATAAAATGAAAAACGAGTTTTGTTGTGAAAAGAGGAAATGATAGTACATCAGTAGACGGTCACAGTATGCTAAAGAAATGAAATGTTTAAATAGCATTAAACGGTCTCACTGATGATATGCCGATAGGTTTTTACTCATTTAGTAAACTTTTTCGGGATATAAACTAAATTTCAAACTTTCTTATTTCGTGGGAAACACTACTTGGATATATAGGTAACCCCTGAAATCTCGGTTGAAAGGTCCCTTATTCTGAGATACTAGGTCTTTATGCTCAATGATATCTGGGGTATTATCTCGGGACTTCTGCTGAAAGGAATTTCTGACCTAGTCCCCGGAGAATACTTTCCTCATGCTTGAAATATAGCGCAGCCCTCAGCAAATTGATGAAACAATAAAATTGATAGTCATTGCTGTTGTAATCAAAAGATCCTCTAAAGGGGACACACCAAAAGTCGAAGCCGTCATCTCTCTGCGTATCGAAAGATCGACCTGAGCTCTCACGGCCCTCGTACTATAATTTATTCCCCTGACAGATATCATCTGTGGTATACTCACCTGTAAGACTGAATATTGGGATCTGGATACGGGAGTATATTCAAGAGGTGGGACACATGAATGATTTTAAGTCTTTAAAACATCTAATTCATATCCTGAATCAGTTGAAATTTGTGTGAAAATTTAAGTGGATAAGTATATTGGCAATCTAAGTGAATTGTTTAATTCTTAATGTGTAACTAAGCTCAACGGTACTTGTGACTTGTCATAAACTGATATGATTCTCTTACACGAACTCACAAAAATATTGTTTGTAAATATTTCTTTATTGCATTCCTTTACAATAAAAAATTACAAAAAGATTTTAGTGTGTTTTGGCATAAGTTTTGAAAAATCCAAAAAGATTTTCGACAACTGATATTGAAAAGCTGATTTTCAAAATTTCAAGTGCTAAACATGATGACATTATTGTAAAGAGGGAGTAAATCTTAAATGAAAAATTTATTTTTGAAAATTTTACAATTGGTTCATCAAATGAAAGTGAGATGTGCATTTGAGGGAGAGTTAGTATTGGTGCATATAATTTGTTAAATTTAGAAATTTATATTTGGGTTAAGATTTTTCCAGATATTGACCTGATGCTGATGAACTTAAGGAATCAAGAGATCTGATCAAGAGAATTAGACTTGATTTTGAAAAGCCAGGTTTTGATATCTGAAGTCTTAGAGAGTCAGACAGAGATCCTGAAGATTGTGCTGAAGAACAAAGGAATACTAGCAAATCGAGAGGGGGAGTCTGAAGAGAACATCTGAGGGGGAGAGTTCGGAAAAGCCCATAGACAGATCAAGACTGAAGAACTGAAGATACAGTTGGTGCTGGATGCGACTCGTCAACATCTGAGGGGGAGTTTGTTGATGCACTGCATCTGTTGACTTCGTCTTGTATCGAATCTTAGATTTCATTGTATAGATCAGGGCACGTTGTACGAGAATATGTAAATTTATATAGGGAGTTAGAGATAATTTCGCTCATGTGTACAAGAGGGTATCGCTTATGTGTACATGACACATAAGCGAAATCACTAACATGGGGTATCGCTTATGTGGTCTGTCACATAAGCGAAACCATCACCCTATATATAGGGTCCTCTTGAGCGAAATCATTATCAGACTCTTGACAACTACGCCGAAGTGCTGCCGGTGTGAGATTTGAGCTGTAATTGTCATTCAATCAATCAAACAGTGTTTTAAAGCTATTTCTACCTTTGTTTCTTGTAATTCCGCACCTGAAACATAGGAGAACACCTCTGATCGACTCATTCGGATCCGAAACCGGTCCTACAAAAATAAAGGTTCTATATCCCGATAGGAGATTGAAACTTTTACCATCAAAAAACCAGTAAAAGTACAAAATATATTATTCTTAAAAAATAAAGAGTAATATATCCTGCTTTATATGAGAAAATCCTTTTCCAGAAAAATAATTAAAGGATTTTCTGAAAACAGCATCAAGAGGATCTGGTATATTTTCCAATAAAACTCATAATCGTATCAATCTCAAGTTTATGAAAATGGTCAGTGGTTTGACAACAGTGATATGAAATGAGGACACATGTACACATAAGTTTTTCCAAAAATGAGGACACATGTACACATAAGTTTTTGAAAACCCTGTTATAGATTTTGTTATTATGTGATGATTCTGATAGCTTGTCTAGTCCCTTTTTAAGTTTAATCACTGGTGATACTATTTTTACCTGAACTTCCCTGTACCAATGAATGCACACAGTTGCTTGATGACCATTGTCCACCCTATTTTTGTACTCTTAAGTGTTTTATATTTATACTCTTTACTTAAAAAGTTTTGAGATAAACACATTTTTGAGTTTTTGTAATTTTCTTCTTCCCTTTTTACCCTTCCCATACATAAGTACTGAAATACTCACTGGGAGGTATTTATTGAAGGAATACTTATTTCAGAATCATTTTGTAGCAATGTTTTGAGAGATTTGGTCATTTCTGCACATGCTTATGCCAAATTTCACATTACCCATGATCTGGACATTTTTACTGCTGATTTTCTCAATGTATTCTTAACACAATTGATTTTGATCCTTTTGAAGGAATCTCAACATGTTTTTCAATACATAAGATCTAAATGACTAAAGTTTTAATCTCAACATGTTTTTCAATACAAGAACACTAATGTTTTTTATGAACATAGGTTTTTGTTGACCTGAGGTCCCTATCTAAGGAGCAAACATGATGGAAATAGCAAAAACTTCATAACAACAATTGAAATCAATTTTCGTAAATAATTTTACCATTGTTATCAGATATATTTTCAGATCTAAAAACTGTAGGTGGTTTATGTATGATATCACATGTTATGTGAAGCTTGTGTGTCCTATGACATCTTGGTTGTTTTACAGAGCCTTTGAGTAGTCACTTTGAACGTGATTTCTCGTTACTCTGTTTTTCAACTAAATACAATCAACCTTAGTATCAATGAATTTTTAGTTGAACTGTTATGTCAAATTGACTGTTAGATCGAATTTGACTATCCAAGCTCTGATACCAATTGTTAGGATCGGAGGCTCTCATGATTGTGTTTGTTTGTAATAAATGAACAATTAATAAACATGATTCAATAAGATATGCAGCGGAAATAACCAACAAACTTTGTAAACACAATCATAAAGGGAAATAGATTTGATAAATACATGAATTGCATCAGTCGAAAGATTACAAAGTAAATCAAAAGATTACAAAGCATGCTTACAAATAAAACTCCCCCTCAGCCTGATGCTCCAAGGTTGATTGCACACAAGATGAAATGATTGGACTAGAGGAGAAGAACTCACTCAGTCAATCAAATGTAACAGTACAGAGTACAACTCCATTTATAGGCAAACCAAACCACTGAGGCATCTCAGCTGACGTCACCATGAAAGCGACGTCTAACAGCCTAACAACCTATAACCATTGTTCTTATACAAACAATGTTATCCTAACCACTGATACTATATAATACAAAAGACACGCTAAACTATGGCTTTCTCCTTTCATCACTACTTTCCTCAAAGTTGATCAGTCCTTGAATGGGAAGTGCTTTGCCATCAATAGATTGCACCAGCAGTGTTTAATTCTTCAGGGCTATATCAGCAGTTTAAAGGGAAGCAGTAGTTGTATACGGACAGTGGATAGAGAACCATCAGTTGTTATAATCACTTTCAAGGGGAAAGTCTAATGTAAACAGCTGCTTATTGTGAATCCATTGTTGTGATCCGGTTTTGGCTTTAATTATATGTTCCTCTGGTAGGGTTCAATCCCAGCAATTAAACATGTTTTAACATGTTTAGGTCGTCACTTTAGGTTTAGTGCTTATGTAGGGTCGTAAGGTAAGCGATTTAAACAATCGCTTATACTTTCGAACCCGACCCGTTTGGTCGATCATTAGGATCCGACCAAGCACATTAGGTGACCATAGTTGTATAGGGAATAACCTTCCGAGGTTATACCTTATGGTCACTTCGTTTAGTTAGTTGTATGATAGGTAGTTTATATGCCTTAGGAAAATTACCAAAATGCCCTTTTTACGCATAAATTCATTTTAAGCATATGTAACCTAAATTTTCCCATCTAAACTGATTAGGTAACATTATTAGACATGTTAAGTAATATAATACTTGTCATAGGACTAGTTAGGCGTTCCGAACGCGTTTTACACGAACGACGCGTTAAAGTGGCGTAAGCTACCTTAACGAGTCGTAATGGGTCATAAGCACTTAGGATAGGATTCGTTTTAGAATGTAGGCTTTGTTAAACCATATTACCTGATTTCCTATACTCATTTGGTTTACAAAACCACATTATATCCAATCCTCCGATTTAGGTCCGTTTAATAACTTAGTTACCTATATTAGGTGTCGTTTGACTTCCGTGATCCTTCTAGCGTTGCTTGGTGGTTATCTAAAGACTATTAAGCAATCTCAAGTGAGTACATAGACCCCTCTTTTACTGTTTTTCAATAGTTTTGGGTGAAACACATGTGCCTACTTGTTACTTTCATGCTTTCCATGTTTTCATATCATATACATGCTATGTTCATTAGTACACTATTAGTACATGATTTCATTATGTTTTGCTATGTATGTTCACTTAACATGCTAGCCCATTGTTTTAAATTTTGAACTTTTCGAACCATTTGTAACCATTTGATATATGTGAACCATTTGTAACCATTTGATGTATGTGAACCATTTGTAACCATTTGATATATGTGAACCATTTGTAACCATTTGTTATATGGGAACCATTTATAACTGTTTGAACCGTTGGGTTAGGGAAGTGATTAGGTAACGGGGCGGGTGTAATGTGTTAAAAGCATGGTGGATACGCCGCTGGTACTTCCTATATATAAGTGTTTTTAACACATTATATATCGTTGCGTTATCTAGATCACTTGGGTAAATGATTTTGAAACGATGTCACACAATCATGTTTTCTGAATAATATAAACCATACGAGTTTTGTTAACAAGTTTCTACGATATGTTTTACAATTTGATTTCATAAAACAAATGTTTTGGAGTTAAGAATCATGGCTATGAGATTTTATAAATCATATCCAACTTGATTTGAGTTGGTTAATTATGTCGCATTACTATACTTTTCAAAATAAGGTTTTTAAATAAGTATTGCAACATGTAAAACGAGCCATGAATCTGACACTCACATAAAACCTATGTACTCGTCGGCACTTTTATGCTGACATATTTTCACATGTGTTTCAGGTACCATAGTTGATGATGTTTGATGATGATATTTGTGTACGCTCACATAGGAATGGACGAGGCCTTAGTGACTTAATAACAATGGAAGTCTATTTGTTCATGTTTTGTTTCTAATTCCAATGTAATGTAATACATTTAACTCAATAAAACAAAACTGTTTGATCCATGGTTGTGAAACAATGATTCTGTTACAACACTCCCCGACGTTTCCACCACGTTTTGTTGTTTTACGTGGTCGGGGTGTGACAGTCTTCGTGAGAGATCCCGTATAGTTGCGCTGTAACTCGCAGCAACTGCTGACGAGCAAGTGGTACCCGCTGAAGCCGAGGGCTCAGAGGACGCAAGAAACATAATCATGGCGGATGACGAACGACCACTAAACGAGTCAAATCAGCACGGAGGTGCAGGCCTGGAACCAAGCATTGCCCGACCTACGGTAGTAGCACCTACTTTTGAAATTAAATCTAGTATTATAAATATGGTGCATAATTCAGTGCAGTTTGATGGACATGAGCATGAGGATCCCGGCCGACATATTACTGCTTTTCTTGAAGTATGTTCAACTTTCAAGATTCGGGATGTTTCGGATGACGCTATTCGGTTACGATTGTTTCCATTTTCGCAACGTAACAAAGCTAGAGCTTGGCTTATGTCACTTCCTGAAGGGCCCATCAGGACCTGTGTTGGGATTGAACCCTATCAGAGGAACAGATAATGTAAAGCCAAAACTGGATCAAAGCAGTGGATCCAGAATAAGCAGACGTTTACAGTTGGTTCATGCAAATCTCTCCCCTTGAAAGTAGTTTCATATCTGCTGACCTCCTATCTGCTGATCATACTAAGTGCTGACCTACAACTGCTGCTTTATATCTACTGACCAAAGTCAAAGACTGATGGAAGACCAAAGCTCTGTTGACTCTATCTACTGCCTTGGGTCAAGTACTGCTGATCCGGACAAGCACTGCTGGGTTCACAGCAGTGGAAGGATGCAGCAGCAGTTTAAGTGTCTTTTATGTAATGTAATGTAATAGCAGTAGTTTAGTACATCAGTGTTTATAGATCAGTAGTTAGAGTTTGTTAGGAGGTTAGATGTCACTTTCATGGTGACGTCAGCTAAGATGCTCAGTGGTTTGCAAGTGCCTATAAATAGTTCAGTACTTTGTACTGTTCTATTAGCTCTTTTGATCAATCGTCTTCTTTGCACGAACAAACTACTGAGCTCTGGCTGAGGGGGAGTTTGCATTCTTACATCAATCATTGTAATCGTTGTTGAAACAAATTCAATCATTCGGTTCTTTGTGAAAAGATGTTTGATAAAAGTATTACTCTCGTTTGATTGTATGCAAAGTTTGCTTTCATCTTATTTCCGCTGCACAACTCTTTCATTTCCATCTTAATTACAAACGTAAAATACAATCAAAAAGAAACTCAGATCCAACAATTGGTATCAGAGCTTGGACAGTCAAATTTGATTTAACAATCATTTTGACGTAAATAGTTCAGCTCATAATAGTTGATACTGATCGTTTGTTCATCCGTTGAAAAACAGAGCAAGGATAAATCACCATTAAAGTTGATTTCTCAGTGTCTGTAAAACAACAAGAATGACGTCACAATCTCAGGATGATAAAAACAACATCGGCTCACTTTTTAAACCACCTATGCTAAAAAGAAATGAGTACAACATCTGGCAGAGGAGGATGGGTCACATCCTCGCTCAACAAAGCACAGGTTGTTGGAGGTCTGTCACCTTTGGTCCTCATGTTCCTTCAGTGCCAAGCGCTGAAGATGCTAAAAAGTTCGTTCCAAAACCAGTTGAAAATTACACCGAAACAGATTTTCAAAAGATCGAACTAGATGCTAAAGCGTTTAGCATCATAGCATCAGCGCTGCCCAATGAAATATATGCTGGACTGTTACATTGTAACAGTGCCAAAGAATTGTGGGACGCACTTAAGGAACAGTTTGGAGGTACTGAAGAAGTCATAGAAAACAATAGGGAAATCCTGAACCAACAGTACGAAACGTTTTGTCATGTTAGAGGTGAATCACTGACTCAACAATTTGAGCGGTTTAGTTGTCTCATCAGTGAACTGAGGCTTGTTAATACCACTTTTACAAACTCAACTCAAAACAGCAGGTTCCTCAGGTCACTGCCCGAAAAATGGGACACTATAGCCTTTGTCACCAGAAATTCACCTGAGTTCAAGGATCTGACCTTGACCCAACTCCATGGTCGACTCCTGACCTACGAAAGGGAGTTGAACCAGAAAAGGAAGTTACAAGAGTCAGGAAAAGCCGTTGATGATTATACATTCGGTAACACTGCTCTTTTGGGTCAAGAAGAATCTGGGAGCAGTGGTAAGGACCAGGGTTATGATCATTTCATTGACATAACTGCTGGAGCTAACTTTAACAACCCTGATCCTCACTCTGCAAGTTATGCATTCACTGCAAACGAAAACCAGATGTCAGATAATTTAAGCTTTGAATTAAATGATTTGCAACATTTTGATCCCACTGATTTAGAGGAAATGGACATCCTGCACCAACTGGCTTTGCTAAGTGTTAGAACTAGCAAGTTCTACAAAAGAACAGGGAGAAAATTCCCAGGTTTGCATGGGAATCTAAGGGTTGGGTTGGATAAATCGGAAATCAAGTGCTACAAGTGTAATAGGTTGGGACATTTTGCTAGGGAATGTAGGAGTCAAAATACTGGTCCCATAATTACTCATCCTAGCTCAAATCCTAGACCTCAAAACCAAAACACTGTGCATTATGCCCAATATGCCCAAGCAGCACAAGTAAACACTGCTCACTATGCTGCTGCTCCTGTGCCAGTACATTATGTCCAAACTACTGTTCCACAAATCCAATATGTTCAAACCCCTGTTCCACAGGTACAAGTGCAACCTGTTGCACCTCAAACCACTGCTCCAGCAGCAACACAACCAGATCAACAAAGCTTTTTCACTCAAGGGTTTGTTGACTGGAGCTGTATGCCTGATGATCTTTGTGATGAAAATTTTGCACTCTATGCTTCTAATGATTCTTCACATGATGAGTTTTGTTTGATGGCACTAGAGTCAATACAGGAGGGGGTTGAAGCTGAGGAGGAACAGCAGTACTCTGAAACAGTGGAAGAGGTGATTGAAGCAGTGATTACTGCTGTGGCTGATGAAGTATTGTTGGAAGAAAGTTCAGGTACTCTGATTGAACCAATGATAGATCCATGGTCCATAGAGGACAAAGAAGAAGAGAAAGAAGAAAAGGTTGGTGAAAAGAAGGTAAGAGCTGATGATGATAAAGATCATCAATGTGATTGTGCAATGATGGCAGCTGCCAAGGTATCTCCTCAAGTTCTTGAAAAACTGTGTTCAGACAATTGCATAATTGCTTTTGCTAAGATCAAAGAGGTGAATGAAAACCTTCGGGATAAAATCTTAACTGATGAGGTCAAATTTGAAAGCTCTTTAAAAGAACTTAAAAACAAATTGACTGAAAAAGAAAAAGAAATCAGCTGTTTAAAAGAAGAGCAAAGTATAACCAAAACCCAACTTCAAACTATGTTAGAAAAATACCAAGTTTGCAAAAAGGAGTTGGAGTCTGCCCAGATTACTTGTGAAAGATGGGTGGAATCCTGCAAAGGATATGAGGTTATGCTTGAAAAACAGAGAAAAAGCAATGTGAAGTTTGGGGTTGGGTATAGAAAATATGATGATGAAAACACTGCTTTTGAAAACTCTGTTCAAACCACTGATGAAGCTACTGTGCTTATCCCCACAAACAAGAATGGCCAAGAAGTGAAAATCACTGACAAACTTGGCAACAAAATCACACTTAACAGACCAATGGGCTCCTCCACTTTCAAGGAGCTTGAAGATCATCAGTTTAAACCAAAATGGTCTGATGAGTGTGATATTCTTGAAAATTTCAAGCCAATGGACTTTACATCAATTGATGGTGCTAAAGCTCCAAAAGCTAAAGTCATACCTCTCAAAGATATCCCAGCAGTGGTTAAAACCTCTGCTGCAAAGGAATCTGAAAAGAGAAAGAAGAAAGAAAAAATTGATAACTTGTTTTGTGAATTCTGTGAGAAAAGGAATCATCTAACAAAAGACTGTTTCCACTTAAAAGCTTATGATCTAAACAAAACAAGTGTCATTGTTTCAGCAGAAAGCTGCATTGTTTGTGGGAAAACAAACCACAAAACTCAAGCATGTGTGTATCTCAAAAACTTTGATGTGAAAAAGAATGAGTACATGGCTAAAACATCCTTGAGTCCACCATCATCCTCATCATCTGTCAAATTTACCAAGAAACAACCACTGTTTGTGCCAGTACAAACAGCTGTCACAAAACAGCTGAACCAAACATCTGTCAAAAGAGATGTTCAGGTTACTGATGCACCCCCTGCCAATCAGTTCAAAAAGGGCAGAGAAAAACAGTCTTACCAAAGGATTCCACACGTTTATGAGGCCTACAAAAGGCCTTCTAAACCCAAAGTGAACAGGCATCCTTTTGGTTACCAGCAGATGATAGGTCAGGACCCACAACAGTGGTTAGAGAAACACTGTCCTAAAACAGTTCAAACCCCTGACCTAACCACTGTCCATCATCTTGCATCCATTCCAGACACTGTTGAGACCCCATCCAAAGCCTTGTTGGCTTTGGAGACCTTAATGAACTAATCCTTTTACTTCATGTGCAGGGAGCTTCTGCATGCTTTGATAGTCTTTGGTATGTAGATAGTGGAGGCTCCAGGCACATGACAGGATGTAAAGCCCTCCTCAAAGACTTTAAAATCCATGGTGGGGGTGATATATCCTTTGGGAATAATAGTAAAGGGAAGGTTCTGGGGTTTGGTACAGTGCAATCTGGAAATGTAAAGTTTGAAAATGTCAATCTAATAGACAATCTAAAATTCAACCTTCTGAGTGTGTCCCAAATGAGTGACAAGGGATTTGGGTCATTCTTCACAAAAGACTGTTGTAGGATTGTTGGACCAGAAATGGTCAAAAAGATTGAAGCAATAATTAAATCTGGTCATACTAAACTTGTTGCTCAAAGAAGTGGCAATGTTTATGTTGTTGACATGTCAAAAGAGTGTCCCAGAGCTGATGCCTGTCTGTTCTCAGTTGCCTCTAACAAAGAGACAGAACTTTGGCACAGAAGGCTGGGACACACAAATCTTAAGACAATCACAGAAATTTCAAAAAATGGGTTGGTGAGAGGCCTACCACAAAAATTGTTTTCATGTCCTGAACATTGCATTTCCTGTTTAAAAGGAAAACAGCATAAAAGTTCTTATAAGTCCATTGAAGAGTCCAAAACAACCAAGTGTCTGCAAATGCTACACATGGATTTGTTTGGCCCAGTTCAAGTCATGAGCCTTAAAAAGAAAAGATATTGTTTGGTTATTGTTGATGACTTTTCTAGGTTCACATGGACTTTCTTCTTGCACTCAAAAGATGAAACTGCAGGCATTTTGCAAGACTTTGTAATACAGGTTGAAAAGCAATTTGACCTTCCAGTAAAAAGCTTCAGGAGTGACAATGGCACAGAATTCAAAAATAGGGAGTTGGATGCCTTCTGTGTGAAGAAAGGGATTGTAAGGCAGTACAGCATCCCAAGAACACCAGAGCAGAATGGGGTAGTGGAAAGGAAGAACAGAACTCTGATTGAGGCTGCCAGAACCATGCTTGCAGATTCAGGTTTGCCTTTAACTTTCTGGGCAGAGGCAGTAAACACTGCTTGCTATGTTCAGAACAGAGTTTTAATAAACCCCAGGCACAAAAAGACTGCCTATGAAATTCTGTATAAAATTAAACCACTGATCTCATATTTCAAAGTGTTTGGCTGCCCATGCTTTATTTTGAATTTAAAAGATTCCATTTCAAAATTTGCAGCCAAAATTGATTGTGGTTATCATCTGGGATACTCAACCACTGCCAAGGCCTACAAAGTGTTTAATACACGGACCAAGGCAGTGGAGGAGACTTTGAATGTTAAGTTCAATGAACTTTCATCAATTAAAATCCCAGCAAATCCTGCAGATCTGTTTGATCTTGAAAAATTCACTTTTGAAAATACTGCTGTCAAGACTAACAGTGCAGGTCCATCAGAGGATACAACACCAGACTATGGGTATGAAATCATCATCCCTCAAAAGTCTGCCACAAAGGGAAAAGCATCAGCTGTTCAAAACAGTTGTCAAAGCTCTACCACTGCTACCTCAACAATTGTTGACCAAAGTAGCCCATCAACCACTGCTTCCACATCCTCAAACACTGCTGACAAAAGTCCTCAAACAGTGGATAAAAGCCAGCAGTTGTCCACCTCATTACCTCCTATTCCCCCACCTTTTGAAACCACTGCTGGATCATCAAAGTCCCCAGCAGTGGTTAGCTCAGATGATACACATTTGCAGCCTTCACCAACCAATGCCATCATACCATACCAAGGAGATTTAATCTTCTTGAGATCTCATCCACCTGATCAAATCATTGGCAACATAAATGAAGGGGTGCTCACAAGAAGCCAAACCCAAAACATTTGTCTTTTTGCTGGTTTTCTATCACTCCATCAGCCAGTCAAGTACCAAGAGGCACTGAAAGACAACAGCTGGGTAGAAGCTATGCAAGAGGAGCTCCAACAGTTTTAAAGACAACAAGTATGGGAGCTTGTACCACTGCCAGAAGAGGTTAGTCCCATTGGCACAAAGTGGGTCTTCAAGAACAAAACTGATGAAAGGGGTATTGTTGTCAAGAATAAAGCCAGGCTTGTGGTTCAAGGTTACAGACAGGAAGAGGGGATTGATTATGATGAAACATTTGCCCCTGTTGCAAGATTAGAAGCAATTAGACTGTTCCTAGCCTTTGCTGTCAACCACAATATGAAGGTGTTTCAAATGGATATCAAAAGTGCTTTCCTCTATGGTACAATTCAAGAAGAGGTGTTTGTTTGTCAACCTCCAGGTTTTGAGGATTCATTTTATCCAGATCATGTCTACAGGCTAAACAAAGCCTTGTATGGCTTGAAACAAGCACCAAGAGCCTGGTATGAAACTCTTTCCAACTTCCTACTCTCAAATGGTTTCAAAAGAGGTACCATTGATAAAACACTGTTTTTAAAATGGAGAGGGAAGGATTTAATGATTGTCCAGATTTATGTGGATGACATTATTTTTGGAAGCACATGTAACTCAATGTGTGAAGAGTTTAGAGAACTCATGACAGCTGAGTTTGAAATGAGTGCAATGGGTGAGCTGCAATGCTTTCTTGGTCTCCAAGTACAGCAATTGCAAAATGGAACTTTCATTCATCAAAGCAAATATGCTAAAGAACTTTTAACCAAATTTGATATGAATGATTGTAAACCATGCAGCACACCCATGGCAACAAATAAGCTGGTCATGTCTGATGACAAAGACGAGCTGATTGACCAAACACTTTATAGAAGCATGATTGGGTCTTTATTGTACCTAACTGCATCTAGACCAGACATCATGTTTGCAACATGTGTCTGTGCAAGAAGTCAATCAGCTCCCAGAAAATCAAATCTCAGTGCTGTAAAAAGGATCTTCAGATACATAAAAGGTGCTCCCACACTTGGTATCTGGTATCCAGCTAATGGGAACATCAAGCTTTCAGGTTTCTCAGACAGTGACTTTGCTGGATGTCACACCACAAGGAAGTCCACATCAGGAGGGTGCCAGTTTCTAGGTGACTGCTTAGTTTCTTGGCAAAGCAAAAAGCAAGCAGCTGTTTCGACATCCACTGCTGAAGCAGAATACATTGCTGCTGCAAGCTGTACAGCCCAACTCCTGTGGCTTCAAAATCAGTTGCTGGATTTTGGTATCACTGCCTTAAAGACACCACTCATGTTGGACAGTCAGGCAGCAGAAAATATCATCAAAAATCCAGTTTCCCACTCAACCACCAAACATATTGACATCAGACATCACTTTGTGAGGGACTGCTATGAAAAAGGTTTGATTTCTCTGCATCATGTCCCAACTAAAGACCAGCTGGCTGATGTGCTCACAAAAGCACTTGATACAGCCACTTTTGAAAGTTTGGTCTCTAGGATTGGGATGCTGAACATGGAATAACAAGCAACATCTTGTTTTTCTATGAATAAAAGCAACAAAATGTTTTCAGAAAATCAAAACTCCATCCTTAAAAATAGTTAAAAATGAATTTTTTTCATTAAGTCCTTAAAAGTCTGCCACTAACCACTGATTGTTCAAAAGTCTGCTATACTTCAAAAGTCTATCCACTGCTGAAAGTCAACCCCTGCTCTCTCATTATTTTGATAAACTCTGTTGTTCAAAAGCAGTGTCTTATCCACTGATATGCTATCCACTGATAGTAAAAATCATCCACTGCTTTCATACCACTGCCTTCATCAGTCACTTTCAACAAAAGTACTGTCCTTCACTTTCAACAGGGGTTGTCACGTGGACAGTACATATTGGTCAGACCTTTTGTAACGGCTGCCACCTCAGCATTCACTTTCTTCCCTATAAAATCCCCCACTCACCACCAAAACAGGGTTTTACTGTCGAATTAAATTCTTAAAAATTATCTTCTCAAAGCAGTTTTTCTTCACATTTCTTCACAAATTTCTTCGATCAATCATCATCAAAATGACAAAATCAAAGAAATCTTCAAAACCCTCTTCCAAATCTTCATCGCAAACAGCCTCTCAAAAGGCAATCTCCACTGAAATTCCACACAAACCATCTCACAATCTCCTGGGTATTCTCACAAAACCAGGAACCACAAAAGATTTCGATTCCATCATTGATCTCATGGCAAAATCAAAGTACAAAACCTTGATCACTGCCGATGCACCAATCTATTTGGCGACCCAAAGGGAGTTCTGGAAAAATGCAACCCTTGAAAAACAAGGCGACATTGCAACCACCATAAACTCTTATATAAAGGGTAAAGCTATCCAAATCACGCCACAATCCATTTCAGAGGTCTTTCAACTCGGTGATCAGGAAGGTAAAATTTCTTTCACTAAAAACGAGTTAAAAATTGACTTCATTGAGAGAGGGTATGAAGCCACAATGATGAAGAAAATAACCTTAGAAAAAGGTTATTTTCCTTCTGCAACTAGATTTTTATTTCATACCCTCCTACTATGTGTTTCAAATAAAACCACTTCTTTTAATGAAATCCCTTTAAAGATTCAAAATCTGGGATATGCTATTCTTCAAGGAGAAAATTTTAACTATTCTCGAGAAATTTTTAAAGATTTGGTTAATAATGTTGAAACAAAATCATTCTTACTGTTTCCAAGGTTTTTAAGTTACTATTTTTCAAAGAAATTCAGTAAGGATGATTTAACTATAATAAATCAGGGTGCTCCTACTCAAATAAACAGTTTAACTACTGAAACTTTTTCAAGGATGTTAGCACCCTGCAAAACACAAGCAGAGGTGCCTGAGCAGATTTTAGTAGTTACAACTGCTCCTCAGGTATCTGCTGCTGAGCCCACTGCTCAAGGTGATCAGAGCAGCAGCACAACTGCTTTGAAACCCACACCTACAATCACCAAAAAGCCAACAAAAAGAAAAACACAAAAACCCCCCCAAAACCCTCAAAAAGGCATCTCTGGAGGATGAGATACCAGAGCTTCTGCCAGTGACAACACAAAAGTCACAAGAAACCACTGCTGCTTCTTCCTCACAGCAGTTGGTACAAATATCTCCACCCATAACCAAAACTCCTCCTATTTCTTCACAAAAAGAACAGGTTGTACAAATAGGGTCTCCACATCATGATGCTCTGGAAACACTCGTTTCTATCATCCACAGTCCAATGCCCGGGACACATCCTACTTCTACACCAACCATCACATCCACATTTCCCTCACCAATAAAACCACTGTTGGATGCAATTGATTTGAACCAGGCATTATCCAGTCCTTCTCAATCACCTATTAATGAGAATATACCTCAACAACTGACTGGGTCTGATGTATCAATCTTTGCTAACCCACCAACACAACCTGAGGAGGTTACACCCCTTGAGTTACAAGTAACTCTTGGTGGTAATCCAAGTGAAGCAGCCACTACAACTGTTACACCCACTGGGTTACATTTGGACAGTGGTTACATTCATAAGACTTCCTTGGAGGCAATTCCTTTTATAGCACCTCTGTCAACCACCAGTGGATTTATTTATCCTACTGGCAACATCAAAAGATTGTCAAGTGTTGAAGGAAGAAGACCCCAGTACCAAGAAAAAGGGGCATCAGTGGTTAATGTTTGGAGTATATTCCCTACATCTACCACTGATAAAACCACTACTAGTGGGAAATCAGATGATCCCATTAACTTGGGTGATGGTTTAAAGTACCAGAAATTGACGGATCGTATTGCAAAGCTTGATAACTCTGTTGCAGAACTCAAAGATATGCTACAACAGGTGTTACAAGTTCAGAAGGTACAAACAACTGCTGTTCCACCTCAAGCACATGCTCCACAAAGGACACCTGCTACAAATGAGCTCTGGAATCTATTTCAATCTTTTCTCCAATAACAAGCACAATTAGCAGATCAGCAACATGAAGAACATGTCCAACAGCTGAGAAATGCAATGGAGTCAAGATTCAAGAACACTCAGGCTGACTTAAAGGCTCTCAAAACTCAGATCTTGCACACCACTGGCACTGCTCCTCCAACTGTACGTTTCATTTATGACCTCCCAGAAGATAATGCCAAAAGGGGGAGAAAATTAAGGAGTGGAAAAGGAAGGGTATAGAAGATGGTCTTTATCTTGAACCAGAGAATTCAAACATGACCAAAAAGATCCCTTTGCCAGATGGTAGCAAGAAGATTGATGTGACAACAAATGCACTAGCAGAAGCTATTGCAAGTGTAAAGAAAGATATAGAGGCCAAAAGGAAAGCCAGGGTGGACAGAATGGATCATCCAGAACAGGGTACTTCTGGGTCAAGGGATCATGAAAATCCTGTTGAGGAAAAGAAGAAGCCTACTAGAAAAGTGAGGCAACCCAAATCCATTCCTATCAGACGTTCAAAGTCTGCTAAAAAACCACCACCAAAAACAACACCTGCTGACACACAGCAGAAGACAGCAGATGTTATAACATCTGTTGTTATGACAGCAGTGGTTGAAACACCAGTTGTTTCAACAGCTGTTAGTCAATCACAATCCACTGCCTATACATCTACCACCACTGTTCCATCCAAAGCATCATCAGTCCCTCCTACAAAAAGGAGAAGACTAGTTCTCAAAGATGATGACAATTCACCATCACCAACATCTTCAAAATCTTTAGCTCTTGTCACAATACCAAAACCTGTTCCTCTATCTTCAGTTCTCAAAGATGATGACAATTCTACTATGAGGATGACCCTGCCAAAAGGAGGTTGCCATCAATAAAAGGATATCCTTGGCCTAAAAATGTTGATGAATACTTGGAAATCAAAGCCAAGCAAGCAGAGGATATTTCAAAAAGAAACACACAAGGGAAGTCTGACAAAGAAATCTCAAGAAATTATCAATATTTGCTCACACAAGTCAGATCCCTAGAGCAATTTGCAAAAAATGTTAGTCAACAAATTTCTGAAAGAGCAGCTGAATCTCTGAAGAAAGACTACATTGAAAGCATCATGGCTCACAAAAAGTACAAAGGAGAGAGATATATGTACAAAGAGTGGACTGTTCCTGAGCTTGAAGATGAAGCTGCAAGAATTCAAGACATGATAAAAAGGAAGGTCACTCACACTCCTCCTAACTGGGCAAAATTTAGAAAGAATGTACCTGACAAACAGGAAGAGCTGAAGAGGATGAAAGAGGAATTGGTAGCAGCTGATTATGGTAACAAAAGACAAGTTGCTAGATGGAAAGAAGATATGGTCAGGGCTACTTACAAAAGGTTGGAACAATTAAGAAAGAAAGATCCCACAGTTCCTCAAAAGCCTGACTATCCTGAAGCAGCTGGTTCAAAAAGAATTTCAAAGCTGCAAATCAGGAGATCCACAGCTCCAGTTGGTGCTACCATCTACAAAAGAAGGCCACACAAACAACTGATTGCTGAAACCATCAAAGAGTTAATGGAAGGTGAAGACCTTGGAAAAGAGGGTATAAAGAAAATGATTATGGAAACTCTTGGTTTGGATCAAACTGCAAGTACTGCTCAGCCAGTCATGAATAGGCCAGCCTCTCCAAATACTTCTGCAAATAAACATCTCCCAAGAAACCCACCAGGCTCAAAAATACAAAAGTGGGAAACTGATAAACAGACCTGCGTATTGACTTTGCTCAGGTCTGGTGGAGGAGTGGAGAAAATATCAAGGGAACAAGCTCTTGGCCTGAGTCTTGAAGATTTGCAGGATCTCCTTGATCTTCCACTCAGCAGGGATGATGAAGATACAGATGCCCTTGACTTTGAACTACAATTCAAAGGTCAGATAAGGGAGCTGTTGTTGAGGCAATAAAGATTTCCACAAATAATGAAGAGTTTTGGCATTATCTGTTCCAGGGGGAGATTGTTGGGATTGAACCCTATCAGAGGAACAGATAATGTAAAGCCAAAACTGGATCAAAGCAGTGGATCCAGAATAAGCAGACGTTTACAGTTGGTTCATGCAAATCTCTCCCCTTGAAAGTGGTTTCATATCTGCTGACCTCCTATCTGCTGATCATAATAAGTGCTGACCTACAACTGCTGCTTTATATCTACTGACCAAAGTCAAAGACTGATGGAAGACCAAAGCTCTGTTGACTCTATCTACTGCCTTGGGTCAAGTACTGCTGATCCGGACAAGCACTGCTGGGTTCACAGCAGTGGAAGGATGCAGCAGCAGTTTAAGTGTCTTTTATGTAATGTAATGTAATAGCAGTAGTTTAGTACATTAGTGTTTATAGATCAGTAGTTAGAGTTTGTTAGGAGGTTAGATGTCACTTTCATGGTGACGTCAGCTAAGATGCTCAGTGGTTTGCAAGTGCCTATAAATAGTTCAGTACTTTGTACTGTTCTATTAGCTCTTTTGATCAATCGTCTTCTTTGCACGAACAAACTACTGAGCTCTGGCTGAGGGGGAGTTTGCATTCTTACATCAATCATTGTAATCGTTGTTGAAACAAATTCAATCATTCGGTTCTTTGTGAAAAGATGTTTGATAAAAGTATTACTCTCGTTTGATTGTATGCAAAGTTTGCTTTCATCTTATTTCCGCTGCACAACTCTTTCATTTCCATCTTAATTACAAACGTAAAATACAATCAAAAAGAAACTCAGATCCAACAACCTGGGATGAGCTGGCATAATTATTTATACAGAAATACTTCCCGCCTGAGAAAACAACCAAGTTAAGGAATCGGATTATGACTTTTCGTCAGGACGAAGGAGAGTCGTTACACTCGGCCTGGGAGGAATTTAAGGACTTACTACTTGATGTTCCGCACCATGGTTTCTCCAAGAGACAGTTTGTTTTGACATTTTACCAAGGGCTCAACTATGACACACAGGAAAGATTAGATGTACATGCAGGAGGCGATCTGGGGACAAAGAAGCCGAATGAAGCTTATGCTATCATTGAAAAAGTTGCGTTAAAGTCATGCTCACGTGAGATGGAGAAAGGAGCTGGACATCGTCTCACCCAGGGGTTCATGCTGTGGACAACTACACGGCCATCACTGCGCAGATCTCGGTGCTTTCGGCAAAGTTTGATAGGTCCCAGATAGTTGTACTGGCTAGTTATGGGTGTGACCAGAGCGGAGTATCGCACGAGACGGGTGCAAGTTTTCAGGGAGGCATGTATGAAGGCCAGGAGGAAGTAGACTTTGTCAGCAATCAAGTGAGGCCACAAAATAATCCCTACAGCAATACATACAACCCGGGATGGAGGAATCACCCGAATTTTGGGTGGAGAGGGAATGTGGGTAATCAAAACCCATTAGGATTTGCTCAGCGAGTTCCAGCACTGCCACAGGCTCATGGTCAGCAATACCAGCCTTACAATCAATCCTACCAGCCACGTCCTTATTCGTATCAAAATCAAGGCGCCGGGAGTAGTTACCAGCGTCAAGCCCCTTAAGCGAATTCCAAGCTAGAAAAGATGATGGCTCAACTTTTGAGCAGCTCCACTAGTGAAAATCAGCTAGCTGAGTAGCGGTATCAACAAAGCGAGGACCGTTTCTTAGCTCACGAGGGAGAGATGCGTAGTCAGAAGGCCTTGATTCAGAACATCGAGAATCAAGTTGGTCAGTTGGCTAAAATGATGTCGGAGAGACCCCCATGTGGTCTTCCAGGAAATACTGAGCCAAATCCGCGAGGGCATGTGAATGCCGTGATGAGTAGGAGTGGTAAAACCACCGGACCCGACACATCGGACTCACCACTGATCACTAAGGCGGTCCCGACTAATACTTCGGACGAGGTGCACACTAGGCGAGTCCCAGCAAGTATAGCAAAGTTCCAGAAGCCAGTCGAAGATTACACTCCTCCAGTTTCGTACCCAGGCAGGCTGAAGAAACAGAAGAATGAAGAACAGTATGGTAAGTTTCTGGAGATGTTCAAACAGTTACACATAATGTAACATTTGTGCTTGTAATCATTGTGAACAGTTCAGTTATCAATAAAACAATGTTATTTGATCCCAATGTTTATTTGTTTATGTTTTACATTTTTCATATTTTAACTTTTGTTCAATTTCAAACTTTATATCGCTTTCTGGAGAGTTATACGCAAACTGGTGCGTAAACGTAATCAGTTTAATGCAACAAATACACCGGAACATCAACATATACTTAACATACCTTAAATAACCTTTACATAACTTAGAAATAAATTTTTGAAGGCTTTTGTATGGCAAAAACAAGTTAATTCGCCTACATGGACTAAATTTGACAAATTGCGAAAGTATGCCAATTTGAACTGTAACAGACATTCCAGAACATGACCATAAGATAAACACACCTTAAATATCCTTTATATAGCTTAGAAATAGGCTTTGAGGGGTTCGGTGTGCTAAAATAAACTTTTGGGTCATTTAGGGACTAAAAGTGTCAAAAAGTGCACAAGTTTGCACTTTCACGCATAACTTACGCTCTGAATACATCCGGACATCCAAAAATTTATGTAAGCATTATAATATTATGCTTTAGTGTTTTTCTTGTCAAAAATTCCATTCGTCACGCAATTTGGATCGTTTTTCGCGCTTATGCGCATTCCGTGGTAATTAACCGAACAACGCGATCGTACGGCCAAACGAACCGACATCCGTGATGTTTTCAAGCATATTTCATGTTCCCTATGTCTTAACATCATTGTGGAGCTTGAAATTGGGTTTGACGGGTGTTAGAAGTGCTGTTACGCGACGAAACAAGGTGTAGGGACCAAAAGTGTAATTCTGCCAAAGTTGATGGCTTACGGACTGTATGCCATCACCCTTACGGTCCGTAAGCAGGGGCCAGTTGCAGCAACTCATTTTAACTGTTTTTAACAGCCTTTCAACCCCCCAAAGGCCAATGCCACATGTCAATCTCTGGTGGTGGGGGCAAAATGAGTTACCATAACATTCCAACACCTGTACGGATGAGATTCGATCACGTTATTTGATAAACGATCCTAACGGTTGTCCATTTACTATAAATACCCAACCCATCTCAACCCCAAAACCCACAAATCTGATCTAAAAGACTCTAAGTTGAAGCCATTGCTTCATACCTGGGTTATTTGATCAAGATTAGCTTTCGGGGTTTCTTTGTAAGTGTTCCTTCGTTCTTTTTATTCGTTTAGCGTTAAAAGTCAAACTTTGTTTGACTTTCTGTGTTGACCAGTTTATGGTCAATGCGAAGTTCGTTTGAACTTCATAACGTGAGCGTAATCACGATGGTTATAGTCCCTAGAAACTATACGTTCTGATTACCACGTTATCAAGACTCAGTGACGAGTCGTAGTTTCGGCCAAAATGCGTATTCTTGCGTATTTTGTAACCAAACTACTCTTAGGTATCAAAACCGTTTGTTTTGATACCAAACCTGTTTTCTAAACTTAGTTAATCATGTTTTAACATGCTTAGCTCGTCACTTTTAGTTTAGTGCTTATATAGGGTCGTAAGGTAAGCGATCTAAACAATTGCTTATACTTTCGAACCCGACCCGTTTGGTCGAACATTAGGATCCGACCAAACACATTAGGTGACCATAGTATATAGGGAATAACCTTCCGAGGTTATGCCTTATGGTCACGATGTTTAGTTAGTTGTATGATAGGTAGTATATATGCCTTAGGTAAATTACCAAAATGCCCTTTTAACGCCAAAATTCATTTTAAGCATATGTAACATAACTTTTGGTATCTAAACTGATTTGGTAACAATATTAGACATGTTAAGGCATATTTTACTTAACATGGGGCTAGTTAGGCGTTCCGAACGCGTTTCACGCGAACGACGCGTTAAAGTAGCATAAGCTACCTAAACGGGTCGTAATGGGTCGTAAGCACTTAGGTTAGGTTTCATTGTAGTATGAAGGCCTTGTTAAACCATATTACATGAGTTCCCCTACTCATTTGGTTTACGAGCCCTCATTCTATCCAATCCTCCGATTTAGGTCCGGTTTATTAACATAGTTACCTATATTCGGTGCCGTTTGATATCCGTGATCTCTAGCATTGTTTGGTTCTTACTCAAGGACTACTAAGCAATCTCAAGTGAGTACATAGACCCCTCTTTTACTGTTTTCCAAACATCTTGGGGTGAAAAACATGTGCCTACTTGTTACTTTCGTGCCTTTCATGCTTTCATATCATATGCTTGTTATGTTTATTAGTACATGATTTCATTACATTTTATGCTATGTATGTCCATTGTGTGCATACTTAGTACATCGTTTTACATTACATTTAATGCTATGTATGTCCATTGTGTGCATACTTAGTACATTGTTTTACATTACATTTCACGCTATGTATGTTCAGTTGATTACATACTTAGTGCATTGTTTTCACATGCTTACATTTTGGTATGACATTTGGGTTGTTCAAATGGGAAAATATACATTCATTAACATTAGCTACGCCGCTCGTTAGTAGGTAATGGTACCATAGGACTTGACAACTCCCATTCCTGAACCCTAGGTTTGTTTGGGTGGAAGGAATGACCGAATTCGATAAACATAACACAGATAAACCTTTAATTTGTTTAAAGGTCTATCACCACAGTCACAAGGCTTGGATGTATGCATTTTCACAATACCGCATAGATGTTTGTATCAGTATAGCATGCATTTGTTCCACAAAACATAACTTTGAATTAAACTATGTTTAATTCAATACCCTGTTTTTGTGCATTTTACCTATGGTTTAGTTGATGTATTTCACATGCCATACATGATATTTTTGGATACACATTATATGATTTACATTAAACATAAACATTTTGACATTTATATACACATTTGGTGATTTACATTAGACATGGACATTTTGATATGGTTTACACAATAACACTTGACAAGTGATTTATACATGAACAATTTACATTGGTGGTGGGTTTGGGTAAATGGTTTGAGTAACGAGGCGTGTGTAATATGATACAAACATGGTGGATACGCCGCTGGTACTTCCTATATATAAGTGTTTGTATAATATTACATATCGTAGCGTTATTTAAATCATTTCAATTTAAGACATATAACATTTTATACAAATAACATACTTTTCACGAGACATTGTTTTTCAAACAAACTCATCTTACATGGTTATTCATTTAACCTTACATTTATTTATACATATCATCTGATCTTATTGTTTTTCAAACGATTTACAAAACAAATCAAATTACTAGGTTCATGACTAAACTTTATTAAACATTTTCTTAAACTTACAAGTCATAAATCCTATTTTCACAAAACATATGTATCTCACAGGCATTTTTATGCTGACGTACCTATTTTCACATGTGTTTTCAGGAGCTGTTGCTTAGGAAGATGATCGTGACACTAGGGCGGACCTGTGCCTTAGAGACTTAAAATAAAGATAGAACTAGTTTAATTATGTTCTGAACTCTTTATTTCCTGTTTAAACACAATGTAACACTCTTGTTTGATAAATAAAATATAATTTTGTATGCCATGGTTGTGAAACAATAATTCTGTTACAACACTCCCCGACGTTTCCGCCATGATTTGATGTTCTACGTGGTCGGGGTGTGACACATAAACATACCGTTTGTTGAAGCCTTAGCCCAAATGCCTAAGTACGCAAAGTTTTTATAGGATATCCTCTCGAATAAGTAGAAACTCGAGGATATGTCATGTGTAGTGATGAATGAGAGTTGCTCTGTTATTCTTCAAAAGCATTTGCCTATGAAGATGGGAGATCCAGGCAGCTTCACGCTTCCTTACCTTATTGGAAACATGTTTGTGAGTCATGCGTTAGCTGATTTGGGAGCAAGCATTAACCTTATGCCTTATAAGGTTTTTACCAAGCTAGATCTAGGTGAGCCGTCACCTACGAGGATGAGCATTTAACTAGCTGATCGTTCGATCAAGTATCCACGCGGGTTTGTTGAGAATATGCTTGTTAAGATTGACAAGTTTGTGTTTCCCGTGGTCTTTGTTATCCTGGATATGGATGAGGATTACAGGGTGCCTTTGAAACTCGGACGTCCATTCTTAAATACCGCCCAGACCATTGTATATGTAGCTGCGGGCTAGATTACACTCTGAGTGAATGATGAGCATGTGACCTTTGACATCAAGCACTCAATGCAGCACCCATAGAGTCAGGATGATGCTCTCTACTATGTTGATATTGTCAACACTCACACATTTCCAGGGCAGGATCGAGGAGATTGATTCGGACACACATCTATTGTGTGGGGACCTAGATGGCATTACGCAGGAGGGCCACGATTTTAAGCAGCCAGTCTATCAGATTGGTGATGATGGTTCCCAGAGTTCGGATCGATTTACAGAGATTGATCGTGAGGATGAAGAAAAGTTGAAGCCTTCAGTTGAAGATCCTCCATCCTTGAAGCTTAAGGAGCTTCTGCCCCATTTGGAGTACGTGTTTCTAGATGAGGAGCGCCGTCTGCCAGTTATTATTTCATCATCTTTGTTAGACGAGGAAAACAGCAGACTTCTCAGTGTCTTACGACTTCATAAGAAAGCAATCACTTGGAAGATAATGGATATTAAAGGGATCAACCCCTCCTTCTGTAATCATAAATTCTTATGGAGGACCATTACAAGTCGTGTGCACAGCGACAAAGACGATTGAACCCGAACATGCAAGAAGTTGTCAAAAAGGAGGTGATAAAGTTGCTGGATGCAGGTTTGATCTACCCCATATCCTACTCAGTCTGGGTTAGTCATGTTCAGGTAGTGCCCAAAAAGGGAGGCATAACTGTAGTCATAAATGATAGGAATGATCTTATTACAGCCCGGACGGTCATAGGATGGCGTGTTTGCATCGATTATCGCAAACTCAATGATGCCACCCGCAAGGACCACTTCCCGATTTCATTCATCGACCAGATTTTGGAACGTCTGTCAGGGAAGTCTTATTACTGTTTTCTGGATGGGTTTTCCGACTACTTTCAGATTACTATTGCTCCTGAGGATCAGGAGAAGACTACCTTTACATGCCCCTTTGGCACATTCGCCTACCAGCGTATGCCTATTGGGTTGTGTAATGCACCGGCTACCTTCCAGCAATGCATGGTTGCAATTTTTCATGACATGATCGAGTATTCTATGGAAGTATTCATAGATGACTTTTCAGTATTTGGAGACTCCTTCGATCAGTGTTTGGAAAATTTGAAGGAAATGTTAAAAAGGTGCGAAGAAACGAATCTTGTCCTGAACTGGGAAAAATACCACTTCATGGTGAGAGAGGGCATAGTTCTGGGACATAAGATTTCGCAAGCAGGTATGGAGGTCGATCCAGCAAAAGTTGACATCATTTCACGACTTCCACCCCCACCTCTGTGAGAGCGATAAGGAGCTTCCTAGGTCATGCTGGGTTCTACAGGCGATTCATCAGGGATTTTTCAAAAATCGTTAGGCCCATGACCCTTCTGTTGGAAAAGGATGCTCTGTTTATCTTTGGAGATGATTGCTTGAAGGCTTTTGACCTTCTCAAGCAAAAACTTATTGAGGCCCCTATTTTAGTCACACTTGACTGGAGTTTGTCGTTTCAAATTATGTGCGACGCGAGTGATTTCGCTATAGGGGTCGTTCTGGGACAAAGAAAAAACAAGCACTAGATTGAGAATCCGGATGATAACGGAGCTTATCGGCACAAAGATGGCTTGATTCCGGGCAAAAGCTAAGCCTCCGGAGCCTAATAAATCGCCTAAATAGCTTCAAAAAGTCCAGAGATGCAAACTGATTGCTCCCTTCTATTTTTTATAACGTTTTAAGATCGCACGGTCGTGCACATTAAGGCACTGTTCACCATACCTTGTGACATCAGCGAATCTTGGACAGATCTTCAGATCTGCACGGGCGTGCCACATGTTGCACGATCGTGCATTACCGAGATGTGGCTATCACAAGCAACTGCTATAACACCCTAATCGCGTAATACAACAAGACGCGGTGGAAATATCAGGGAGTCACGTTACATATTGCTCACAGCTACTGGTACTAAATTATTTCAGTATTATTAACATCGCTTTACAAACAAAGAATACATGTAATTGTCTTTTGATTAAGATGTCTAAGGCCCTGAATGCAGCCCTATGCATTGCATGCTTGAATAATTGATAACCTGAAACCTATGTGAAAATAAAGTCAGCATAAAAATGCCGGCGAATACACAGGTTTGGTTAGCCAAATAAATGGCAAAACATTTGATATTGCAATACTTTGACAACTACGCGAGCTGTCAATTGAAAATAAATCTTGAAGCCAATGAATGGCAAAAATTTAGTATTGCAATACATAATATTGATTGTGAAAAACTCGTGCCAAATAGTTTTGTAAATGGCAATATGATTATTACTAAGTAGTTTTTATGCCATTTGAAATTGTACATAGTAATCTCGTTGAAATCATCGTAAAACTCGTTAATGTATTATTAGAAATCCAATCAAGGATTAGTAATAACTGTTTTTGAAATTAATCGGATAAGTAGTATATTTAAATATACTTTAGTTGTGAAATAGTTAAACAGGTAGTATATCAAAATATACTTGGGTTTCTGAAATAATAGCTTTGGTAGTATATCACAAGTATACTTTGGTTTAAAAATGAAAAACATCGGTAGTATATCAAATTATACTTTAGTTTGTAAATTGCAAAGTCGGTAGCATATCAACTATGATTTGGTAAACAATAGCATATCAAACTATGCTTTGGTGAATAATAGCATATCAAACTATACTTTGGTAGAATAGTAGCATATCAAACTATGCTTTGGTAAATAACAACAAAAATCCTAAGTCGTAATGGTGATTCGGGATAACGCCACGAAGGGTAATACAATAAGCACACTTATATATAGGAAGTACCGGCGGCGTATCCACCATGTGCTTATTGTATTACTCTAGTTTCGTTATCTAAAACACCGACAATCTACACAATAACCATAACCATTGTTCAAGTGTTGAAGCGGTTCCTAGTGTAACGGATACTATTTTAGTGAATCGACACCTAAATCGGAAAATTGGGTAGAATGAGGTCTTGTAAACTAAATGAGTATTGGAACTCATGTGATATGGTTTAACAAAGCCTACATTCTAAATCGGAACCTATCCTAAGTGCTTATGACCCATTACGACCCGTTAAGGTAGTCTACGCTACTTTAACGCGTCGTTCGCGTGAATGCGCGTCCGAGACACCTAACTAGTCATATGACAAGTATTATATGCCTAAACATATCTAATTATCTTATATAATTAGTTTAGATGTCAAAACATGTGTTACATATGCTTAAAATGAAATTATGCGCAAAAGGGCATTTTGGTCATTTTCCTAAGGCATATAAACTACCTATCATACAACTAACTAAACGAAGTGACCATAAGGTATAACCTCGGAAGGTTTTTCCCTATCATACAACTAACTAACTCACGTTGCAAAGTTTAAACGAACTTTGTGTTGACCAAGACTAGTCAAAGCAGAAAGTCAAACACAGTTTGACCTTCATGCTTAAAACGCATAAAAAGCATGAAAGAAGCTTACAAAAGGTCCAAGCTAGGAAGATTTGATCAAAAACAACTCAGGTATGAAGCCTTCATAAGTGAGAGCTTCAACTTAGAGATGAATTTGAATCAAATATGTGAGGATGCAAATGAATCAAGTGGGTTTATATAGATTTTCCAAAACCGTTAGGATCGTTTCTTGATATTTGAGCTTCAATCTGGACCTTACAAGTAAGGCACACTGATTTGGGATACTAGGGGTGTCCAAAACCAGCATACAGTATTGAAAAAGTTACATAAAAACCCCTGAAAATCAACCCAGTTGCTGAAAAATGGATTCTGCCCAGGTGTAGGCATTGCGTCGCGTGACGGTAAAGGCCTCAGGCTGTCGCCGGACGCGACGGCTTAGGTCTGAAGTTTCAAAATTGGCGAAACAGGCCCCTACACACATTTTAATGCATTTTTTGACGCGTTTAAGCCCCATTAACCCATTTTCAAGGCTCAATAATGAAGTTAAAGTATAGGGGACATGAAATATGCTTGAAAATATCTCGGATGTCGGTTCGTTTGGTCGTACGGTCACGTTATTCGGTTAATTACGACGAAACACGAACGAACGCGAAAAACGATCCAAATTGCGCGACGAACGGAATTTTAGCATTCCAAACACTAAAATAAAATATTTTAATGATTACAAAAATTTTTGGATGTCCGGATATGTTCAGAACGTGAGATATGCGCGAAAATGCAAACTTATGCACTTTTTGACGCTTTTAGTCCCTGTTTGATCAAAAAGTTTATTTTCGCATACCGAACCCCTCAAAGCCTATTTCTAAGCTATGTAAAGGATATTTAGGGTATTTTTAGCTTATGATCAAGTTCCAGAAAGTTCGTTACAGTACGAATCAGAAGACTTTCGCAGTTTGACGCAAATAGTCCCTGTAATCGAATAAACTCGTTTTTGACACACCAAAGCCTTTGAAACTTATTTGTAAGTTATATAAAAGTTATTTAAGGTATATTAAGCCTATGTCACTGTTCCGAAGTTTTTGTTGCATTAAACTAATTATGCTTTCGTATCAGTTTGCGTTTAGCTTTCTAGAAAGCGATTTAAGGCTTGAAATCGAAATTAAAATCAAAACAAGAAATTGTCAAACATAAAAAGCAAACATTGAGACCAAAAATACATTGTTTCTTTGATAAAAGATATTTTCCTACATCGTGCAGTGTTTACGGAGCACAAGTGTCACAGTCTCCCCTACTTTAGGAAATTTCGTCCCGAAATTTATTCGAAGGGGACCGTAGAGTAAAATTGAAACAACTGTTGGATAAGCAAATTGCTAGATCCCAAAGATGCGGAGCATCATTTGGTGTTGGAAATTTTAGGGGATTCAAAATGTGATTTGGGATATTCAAAGTATCTCAAGGTATTCAACCCTTTGAAACTTGTGAATTTAAAGAAAAGTCGTCTAGTGTTCAAAAATCGTTTGAGTATGGCACTATGTTATACTAAGCTCTTAGTGTAATTCCTAGCAAACAAAGGGGTGTACATTCAAGCCCTACACGTACACGGTTTCTAACGTCCCACGAGGTACATCTAATGCACCATGAGCATCTCATGCATAGGAGACGGGTCAACATACCTATGGCATCAAGATCGTCATCTTTAACACCATAATATACTCCCGGTCGGCTCGATTTGAGTTATTGAATGTACTTGTTTTTTTGTTTATTGTAAATAACCACACAAATAACAAATAAGTACATAATCACATAATGGTCCAAGATAACATAAAATCACCAAGTGATCTCAGCAACGTTGTTACGCCCATATTCGTATTTGACAAAAAGTCGCAGCGGAAACACTAACCATAAAATTTCTTGCATTAAAAATATCTCAACTTATTTAAACTTTTAACTTTAACTTGATTCTTAATCAAAAATCTGTCATCCTCTTATTTGTTAACTGAAAACATAGCTTTCACTTATTACATTTTACATTCAACGTCCCCGTACAATCTCTTCAAGTGACTCGGTCTTCGATCCCTAATCCTCGTGGTAACCGCTCATCATCCGTACAACCTGCATTCACCACATACATTCATAACATTAGTACACATTAAGGGAACAAAGTTCATTCGCATACACTTCACACTTCGTCATCTTTTAAGCTTTAAGCATTTCATCCGCATATCCATTTCCTGGTGAGGCTTCAATGATGTACCTGCATTACTTCTCATTCTCAAGGTACACCGTTAGTACCATTAACACACAATGTGTCTAGATCATGCGTACACACGTACTTACATACAAACATACATGCACATTTGCATACATCCATACCTTTCCTACAACTTTACATACGTGCAAACACTCATACATACCTCCATACGTACCTACATACACAACTACATACGTACGTACCATTCCTACATCTTTACATACAGACATAGGCTTGTACATATCCTTATACATACCTACATACACTTCCACATACGTACATACCTATCTTACATCATTACATTCATGTATTCAATCGTACATACCCTTAAGCATACATACATACACATCTATGTACAAACATACCTTCCCTACAACTTTACATACGCGCATATACTCATACATACCTTCATGCGTACTCACATACACAACTACATACGTACATATCATTCCTACATACCCATATACAAACTTACATACTTCCATTCACATATATATGTATATGTTCATACCTACACACACGTATACCTTCATATTTAATTACCTAGAGCTCATACTCATACATATTACTTGATTTCATGCATACATCAATACTTACATATAAACATACATGCATACATAACTACACGCTTACATACATTCAATAAATTAACGTAGCGATACATATACATGCTCTCACACACACGTACATATACTACGCACATACCTAATCACAATCATACATAGATATCATCTCATACAAGGTTAAGGAGCCTTTCGGGAGTGTTACGGGTCAACCGGAGATGCGTGACGCGAAAACAGAGAAAACATCAGGACAAGCCGTCGGCGACGGGCTAGGGACCCGTCGGCGACGGGCTCGGGAATTACCCGTCTCGTACATCAACCCGTCGGCAGTAAGATAAGCCGTCGACCAAACTTGTGATTTTGGGAGCCCGTCGGCGACGGGGTGGGAGCCCGTCGGCGACGCCCTCTCGAAACCTCACTTTTCTGCAGATCCATTTCGTCGTCCGTACGCACTAAAACGCGCGTAACTTTCGAACCGTTTACCCGTTTAACCTCCCGTTTCTTCCTACATGCTTGTAAATTCATATTCTATCATACGAACTTAAAATCCCACATCCGGATTAATAAAATTCTTATCTTACGCCCTATCGGCTTATTGTCACTTTCTAATTATTCGACCCGTTAAGGGCATTTGCGCATTAATTGATTTGTGACATTCCAAGACCATACTCTCCGCTCCCATACTTGTTCAACATTATACTCAACAACTAACTTGTTCCTAAACCACTTTGTAATATCGTTTGCCCAAAATACCCATCAAGGGCATTTTGGTCAACATCTCTTTATCCTTAACAACAAAGGAAATCCCTACATAATTAACCCATCCTTCTACTTAGCTTAAATTCTTAAACTCACATTCCTTACTTGGATCAATCTAAGATCCGTTTAATGCTTCATTGACATCGTACCATTCATTCCTATTTAATCTCAAATTATCATATTTCATTCAAATGCACATAAATCTACTTAAACAACTTGGAAGTGATTACGGAATCACTTACCTCATGCATCCGTGTTCACATCCGTTTCCACGCCTCTTCTTTACCCGTTAGCCTTCCGCGCTTGAGTCCATCTCCACATGATTCCTATGCTTTCATGTCATCGAAATCACGCTATCATTAGCATACTCATTTGTACATGATAACAATCGTATCAATCCCATATTTCACACTTAACTTTCATTAATCATTTCTAACAAACATAACTCATATAATCATGTCCGTATACGTATAACTCATGTAACTCATCATGTCATTACATTTAACACGGATTGTTATTACATGTACCATACGACTTCTCATCAACCTATATTTACGACAAAGAGTCAAATCATGTTTCTTATACTTAGTTGACTTTTAAAAGTCAACTATCAACCATACATAACTATCGATTTATCAACATATTACCGTATCATCATAAACGACTATACGGGCGACACTATATACATTTTATCATTCACTTGATGTACGTACTACCTTTTAAGCATAACGTACAACTTATTCATACACAATCTTCTAAATTCATACATAGTTCATCAAATGCTTCTACAATCCAACATGGGGTATTTAGATTAAACATCAAACATGTTATCATCACACTTTATTCTCTTCATCTAACAACAATTCATCATTTCTTATCCCATATCTTTAATCATTCACACACGTGTATGATTCCAAACATTATTAACATAAGTGAATCATCAATTTACATTACATCATCAAAAACCCACTTCATAACTACTTGTTAATCACTTACAAGTGATCTAATCTTAAGTTCTTCATAACTCATCATACTTTTGATATATGTACTACCTTGTAAGCATAGTGTACAACTAGTTCATGCATATCATTCTAATCTCATACACAATTCATCAATTTCTTCCTCCTAATCAACATGATTCATACATGCATAACATCAAACATACTAGTATCACATTTCTTTCAATTCTTCTAACAAGAATACATCATACAACTCAAAATACATCAATATTAAGCAAGAACTTAGACATAGATGATTTACCCATGTCATCATCTTCACCATAACAAATGGGTTTCACCCTTAAACATCAAATTAACCTATTTCATGCATAATCCATGTTCCAAATGATAAATCTAACACATACTCATGCTCAATTTCATACAAATTCGTGATCTACAACATAACCCATTTCGTGCATCATCACCAATCTAGAATCTAAGACATACCTTACGATCCCCTCATGAAGGTGATCATTAATCTATGCTCGTTTATGAATTTGAGCTTCGTTTGACTCCTCAATTTGATGATTATGTTAGAACTAGGGTTTGGTTCATGGGGGTGTTTCCCCTGATCGATCAAGAACACACACGATGTGTGTGTTGTGTGTGTGTTTGTTTTGTTTTTAAAACATAACTTTCCCCTTTTACAACTTTGCCCCCTCATGTTTATTACTTACTCATAATATTGGCAAAACTCTTGTCTTTTCATACTTCTAAACACACACTTAACTAGGTTAAATAGCCTAGTCATTTATTTCATGACGTGTCATATCATAACATTTAACGAATATAAACATTCGGGTTTTGGGGTGTTACAAACGTTCTGAAGAATAACACAATAAGAACACTTATATAGAGGAAGTACCATCGGCGTATCCACCATGTTCTTATCGCATCATACTCCTCCCATTACCTTAATCACTCTAGATTTTATGCCACCATACTTAACAAGGGTTACTATGATTCTCATGCGTCGAATCTCATAATTAAGTGTGCACCTATAATTACTCATTTCGTCGCATGGTCCAGATAGCTTCTCTTGTTAAGCGAGGGTAAACAAATAATAAGGTCGAGCTATCATCTAAATCAAATAAACATCATCATCACATAACATCTGTTAAATCGAATCGTGTTTTATACTAGCAATGATAGCACTACTTGTTTTGCATACAATAAATTTAGTAGTAGGTATTTTATTCTAGTACAAATGTTTACATATGTTTCTTACTAACCAGACAGGTAGAGTACAACATATACTAATAATGCATTGTCATCATACTGTAAGCATATCGAGAAAACGTTTTCAAATCATGTGCTAGGTATGCTAAGTTAACACACTAAGCAAAATGTATTTGAAAATAATATACTAAGTATGTGATGTGTGTAAAATGCAACATATAAATTACATCAATTGAGGCATAAAACTAACCCTTTTTAAGTACTAATATTGGTAAAAGAGTGTTTTTGTCTTCCTTTTGTATCTTCAGGATTAAATGAGCTCAAAAACGCAAAAGAAGCAAAAAGACAGCTAAATCCAACATAAATACAAGAAAAGGAACATTAGTGGACTGCCCGACCCCTCAACGGCACCTTCCAAAGCAAAATAGAGAAGACAGAAGACTGAACACGCCTCGTGCTCAGTCAGCACGGGGCCATGCCCAAGAAGCAGCAGAAAAGACAAACCTATAGAAGCTTCTATTGCCCACCACGGGTCGTGCTCAGCGGACACGGGGGCGTGTCGAAAGTACAGCAGGCGCATTAATTGTAATTGCGAATTACAATTAATGAGGAGAGAGAGTGTCAGACAGGCACGGGGATGTGCCCAGCGGACACGGGGTCGTGCCCAGCTCTCTGTTCAGCCTATAAATAGGAGTGCTTGGATTCATTTCAACTCATCCCTTGGCACACCACCTCTCTCACACTTCATCCACCATCCACCACCATCACAACACCATCATCCACCACCATCATCCATTGTCCATCGTAGAGTGTGTGAGTCGTCTCGGGATCCAAGATTGATCGTAAGAGTTCTTGACAATCAAGGCCATGTTTGCCTAAGTTTCTTACATCACTTGGTGAAGACAAAGTGTCTAGTATAATACATTTTATTTCTAATCTTTTGCACTTTTTATTTGGTTTTGTATTAATGACTTTAATAACTAGTTACTTATGTTGAAGGTGATCTTTCCTTATCGTTTGTCCGTGGTGTCTTGGCATTATTTTACTGTCTATATAAAATAAAGGATTTTCACCATTCATATCTCCACGGTCTATATGGAGGTATGTTGGCTACCTGTGTCACGACCCCCGACCCACCCTGGACGGAATCGGGTGCCGTGAACAGTCCAGCGGTACCGGTGATTAATTATAAAAAAAACGTTGCAGCGGAAATTTCATCAGGACCGTGAGTTAGGAAAAATATCAGAGTTTAGAAAACACCGGATTTTATTTAAAGAGATGGGATAAACCCATGTTTTATAAAGTGAATTTTTGTTTACAATATTTCTTAATTTGATTTAAATAAAATAAGCCACTTCTTGAAGCCTTTTCAGTGTCGTATCCAGCTCTTATTCCACTTACCTGAAAAATATTTGGAAAAGGTTTTGTCAGCGATAACACTGAGTGAATTCATTCCATTTTATAAATATATTGTTATACCTTACAGTATTAAGGTTTTTATATTTATAATTACCCAACTTAATCAGTATTTGTCAAATGATGACAGTTTCAATGTGACAGTAATCATATTAACTTATTGACTCACTTTAGTCCGATATTGAATTCATCAAATAATTCTATTTGACTATTATTCAATTTATCTGTCACTAGGCGATTCCTGTGACTATAATCATATCAATATTGATTATTCTTTCAATTAATGATTCTGGTCATATCACTGTTGATCATTCTTTCAACTAGTGATTCTATAACACTGTTGATCATTCTCTCAACTAGTGCTTTTTGGTCATGTCACTGTTGTTCATTCTTTCAACTAGTAACTCAGATTATATTACTGTTGATCATTCTTTCAACTAGTAATTTCTATTCATAACACTGTTGATTATTCTCTCAACCCGTGTCTTCAGACATAATGATGTCCCGTAACATTTCTTTGTCAAATATATTACTTTTGGCATAAAACCATTTAATCCAGAAAAATGACATATATCAATTTATATCAAATTACTATAACTTATCAAATATGTTAATTAAATAATTGTAATATCATTATTTAATATTTTAACGTGACTAAGACTAAAATATAATCTTAGTAAAATGCATAATTTCCACTGTTATTGTAATCATGATAATATTAACTAACTTTCTGGTAATTAATAATGAGAATCAAATAATATATAAAATCTTTCATACCAGCAGTTAATATAAAAACTTAATCACTGTAAGTATAACTGGTAACTATTTAAGATTCTGAAAAATCTTTGTAAATATAATTGTTTCACAAAAAGGTGATAAAACTGTGAGAAAATATAATGGACTCACAAACTGTGAGAAAAGAGAAATGAACTCACATTGCAGATTTCTACGGGCAAAGCTTAATCTACAAATAATCCTTGATATATTGCAGACTCAATTTGAGCAGAGCCTAGCCTATTGATTAACCTTTTAACCTAATGCATATGAACTAGGTAAGTAACTTAATATAGCATTTTACGATAACTCACGAGATCATATTCTCACAACAAATGACAAAGTGCAATACTTCATCCATCGAATTAACGACGAACGACAAAGTATAATACTTTACCTATCGAATTAACGACAATCCGTCAAATTAATGACGAACGATAAAGTATAACCCTAATGTGGGCGGCACTTAAACATCCATTGGATATATTGATCGATCGGACAATGAATCGTAATAGCGATTGAGTTAATACCCTGTTCTGCAGCACCCCGCTATACTTAATTGAAGATTCGTGTGTGTTAATTGAAGTAAACAGAAGATAACTCGAAGAATTGGACGAATTCTTTCGTCGTTTGAACACCAGAAATCAAGTGCCACAGCCTGCTATTTATACACGAAATCTGCCTACCTTACGGACCGTAAGCTTCCTGATGTTGCGGTCCGTATGACACCTTACGGACCGTAAGCTTGGTAATGTTGCGGTCCGTATGGTACACCAATGCACTATAGGGTTGCCACGCGTGGGAGTAGGCCTGCTGAGTCGACGATATATTAAAATTCAACTTCCTGAACACGCAATTATAGATAATCATCAAGTAGGGAATGCCCCCCTGAGTTTTAGGGGCCCTAATCCTGATTCTGAAAATTATGAAAATTCTAGGGTTTGCACAGAATCACTTGGGTGTCTCAATTAGGGTTTCCTATTGGTCAAATTAATTTAATAATTATGACTTTTGATGAGAGTCGTTACAACCTGGTCGGGGGTTAAGGGAACGGTTTGGTAAACGTCTTGCCATTGTTCAGCATTTAGAGGTCCTGCAATGGACCTGGGTTAAATTTAGTAGGACCTCCTTCAATACTTCACGGTATTGGATGGCGGGGGTCCAAACTCTTTGACCCTCTCATAAGTTAACTACTATTAATACTATAACCCGGCTATTTAGGACTGTATCCCTGCTGACTCAGACTACTTAGCCGAGGGTAACGTCACCGCCAAAAGCGGGGCCTACCACAATACTTTATTAATAACTTAATTCATTATCTTCCAATAATTCACCCTTTTAGGATTGTATCCTTGCTGACTCAAACTACTGGGGTGAGGGTAACGTCACCTTCAAAAGAGGGGCCTACTACAATAACTAAGATAATCTCTTAATTATGTGCAAAAGTGCGGAAATAATCAAAGGTTATACTAGATACGAGTCAGAACCAAGTGATTCATCTTGTCTATCTGTTTTTTTTTTTTTCAGCATTTTAGTTAGTTTTTATTTTTCTTAGCTTAAAACATTTTTTTAAACTTTTATTTTTGATTAGACGTTGAGGATAAACCGGTACTAAAAGCTCTTGTGTCCTTGGACGACCTCGGTATCTTACCAACACTATACTACGCTCAACGATGGGTGCACTTGCCCATATGTGTGTTTAGTGTTAGTGAAATATCGTGTTTTATAAATTTAAAACTTGGCTAAAATAAGTGTTAAAAGGGCTTAAAATATACACCTAATATATACGACACTTCGCACGCATCAAGTTTTTGGCGCCGTTGCCGGGGACACAAGGATTTTAAGAAAGTTAGGAATCAACGGCCTAATCATCTTTTATTTTTCTTTTTAATTTTTTAGGATTTCCTTAGTTTTTCAGCTTCTGCAGAGCTCAGCACGGGCCGTGCCCGGTCAGACACGGGCCGTGCCTAGTATCATTACTGGCAGTTTTTATTTTCTGAGTTACAGAGAGCTGAACACGGGGCCGTGCCGGTGCAACACGGGGTCGTGTCCAACTCCCAGTAACTGGGATACAGAAAACGATTACTGTACTTCTGACCACGGGCCGTGTTCACTGAGCACGGGGCCGTGGTGAACATTCTGACCAACGTTCTTTTCTGTTTTTGTTGCAGGACTCGGAACCCAGGCGCCACATTTGAACCTCCTACGTAGTGCATGTGCTCCAGTTCTAGTAGAGACATAAAAGAACCCCTAGAAGAACCCGGGCGCTTTCTCAGAAAAAGACTTAAAGCTAAAAATCAAGAGAAAGCTTCGGGGGACCCACTCCCAATGGCGGACCAACATACCCTCATGGATTACCTACGGCCTACCGTAGGCAATCTTGTCGACGCTATCAATGCACCGAATGTCGAGGCCAACAACTTCGAACTTCGGCCGCATTTGATACAAATGCTCCAAAACTCCGCAACCTTCCACGGGCTTGTGGACGAGGATCCCCATCTACATATTACTAACTTCTTAGAAATATGTGATACCTTCCGGATCAATGGAGCATCAAATGACGCCATCCGCCTTCGAATGTTCCCATTTTCACTAAAAGACCGAGCTAAAGCTTGGCTTAACACCCTCCCAGTTGGATCGGTAAACACTTGGGATGAACTTGCCCAAAAGTTTTTATATAAGTATTTCCCTCCTGCTAAAACGGCTAAATTAATGACTGAAATTAATACATACTCACAAGAGGATGGGGAATCCTTATATGAAACTTGGGAAAGATTCAAGGAGCTTCTAAGAAAGTGTCCTCATCACGGTCTAGCGGTGTGGCAACAAGTATCCACTTTCTACAATGGGTTGTTGCCACACACAAGACAAACACTTGACTCAAGCTCTGGGGGACTCTTAGGTAATCGTCGCCCAAATGAAATATATAACCAAATTGTGGAAATTGCTCAAACCAATTTTCAATGGCACACTCCCCGAGGTAATAAATCTATTGCCCCGGGCGCCCATAAGGTTGATGAAAGCACCTCTTTACAAGCCTAAATCGAGGCCCTCTCTTCAAAAATCAAAAGGCTAGAAATGACAAAAACGGCCTTGGTTATGGCTTGTGAAGGGTGTGGTGGGTCACATGAAAATTGGAGTTGTATGAAAGAATTAGATGAACAAACTGAAACGGTAAACTACATGGATAATAGACCTAGGCCGTCGGGTCCTCCAACGGGTACCTACAACCAAGGATGGCGTAACCACCCAAATCTTGGTTGGAGAGATCCCGGCAATAGTAGTAACCAACAAAACCAACGAACTAATTTTCAACAACCGCAAAATTTTTCTCAACAACAAGGTGGAAGAGAAAGGCTTGAAGATACTGTATCTCGCCTCATCTCTGACACCGAAAAGAAAAACTCGAATCGATTTCAACAATTGGAATCGAATTTCAGAAATCAACAAGCTAGCATTCAAAACCTTGAAAAACAATTAAATCAACTAGCTCAAAATTTCTCCGAGAGACCACAAGGCGCGTTACCTAGTAATACCGAAACGAACCCAAAGGCACAAGTACATCTCATCACATTAAGAAATCGAACCGTGGGTCCAGAGGATGCTCCATTGCCGCAAAATGAAAGAAGCCATTCTAGCCAGCCTATGACTCCTCCTGCGCCAGAAAAGGCTTCTACACCAAATCAAGAGCCCACCAAGACTCCTCCAATTCCGTACCCTGGTAGGTTAAATCGTCAAAAGACCAATGAGCAATTCGCAAAGTTCGAAAGTTTACTAAAACAATTGCATGTTAATATTCTTTTTATTGAGGTCCAAACCCAAATGCCTAAATATGCAAAATTCATGAGGGATTTCCTCACTCACAAAAGGAAAATTGAATCATTGCAATTAGTTAACTTAGGCGAAGAATGCTCAGCTTTAGTACTCAACAAACTTCCACAAAAGAAAATCGACCCCGGGAGCTTCACAATCCCTTGTTCGATTGGGAAGTCCCCCGTCCGAAATGCTTTAGCCGATATTGGGGCTAGCATCAACCTCATGTCCACATCAATGTTTAAGCGACTCGGTCTAGGAACAACAAGCCCTACAAAGATGTAGGTGCACACATCTGTCGTCCTCGTCTTATGTCGAGTCTCGGGTTCGTTGCGAAGTTGTTCAAGCATGATGTCAGGATGACATCATCAAAGTGACATCATCAATGACATCTACACAAAAGACAAAAGCATTTATGTAAAGTTAGATGATGAGTTTGGTCAAAGTTGTAATTCTGATTTCGTTCATGTCATAGAATTAGGTCCGCTTATGTGTCACTTGATAGGTTCGCTTATAAGGACATGGATATAGGTCCGCTTTTATGTCAAACTCTTAGGTCCGCTTTTATGTACAATAGAGGTCCGCTTATTCGGACGTGTTCATTGGAGCGGATCTCCAGGCTCTATAAATAGCCTCATAAGCGAACCTCATAGATAAGACTTTGTAACTCGTACCGAAGTGCTGCCGGATCGAGATTTGGATGTAAACTGTCATTGATCAATACAAAAAGGTGTTTAAATAGATTTACAAGTTGTTTCTACGTTGATTACTTGTTTTCCGCACCTGTAATTGACGAAAACTCCTCTGAACGACTCGTTCGGGTCGAAACGCGATCCTACAAAAGATGAGCATACAGCTCGCCGACAGGTCCGTCAAATTCCCACAAGGTGTCGCCGAAAATCTGCTAGTCAAGGTGGACAAATTCGTCTTTCCAACTGACTTTGTCATCCTAGACATGGAAGAAGACACCGATGTCCCTCTCATCCTCGGGAGGCCATTTCTAGCCACCGCCCAAGCATTGGTGGATATGAATGACGGAACTCTAACATTGAAGTTTGGGGATGAGGAGGTGAAATTTGAATGTGGAAAGCGAGTAGAGGAAGAAGATCCGGTCAACTACATGAAGGTCATAGACTCAAGCTTGGATGACGCTCTCCGACGGTGTAACATGGGATGCAATACATCCCACTTAGGTAACATATGACCAGGCTTTGGGTCTAGCCAAGGACCCTTATAAACGTGGCGCACCATGGAGGCATTCCACGGAACTATCCTTAGTTTAATTTAGATTAATTTTATGTTTTCTAGTTAGTTTTAATTTTCAGGAATAAAACACACTCATGGTGGTAAGGGATGAAAAGGGGAACGAGAAAAATGACCCCATGCACAAGAACAAGGGAACCCGACAATTCTCTCCAGTTCAGAAGGTTCAACACGGGCCGTGCCCAACCAAAACGGCCCCGTGCTGAGCCACCTGCAGGTAAACGCCTAGTTCAGGTACCTGGACACGGGTCGTGTTCACCCAACACGCCCCCGTGTCCAGACTTCTGTTTCTCTTGTTTTAATTTTGTTACTGGCACTTGAACACGGGGCCGTGCCCGGATAACACGGGGCCGTGTTCAGTGCCCAGTAACACAAGTTTTTGCTTTTTAAACACTATTTTACACATCTAATCAACCTAAAAATTTATTTTGGGGACACATTGAGGACAATGTGTAATTTAAGTGTGGGGGGGATGCTAAAACCTTGAATTTTGCAAGTCCTAGATACAAGCCTTACACAAAACTCTATTGGAACCGCTAATCACCCCAAATTTTTCAAGAAAAAATTTTTCTTACTTGTCTAGGTTTAATTCGGGAAATTCAAGTTCTCAAAAAGGTTATATTTTTACAAGTTTGCAACCGATAGCGTAGTGATAAAAAGAACCAACATAAGAAAATTATGAAAAGGCATGACAAACTTAGTTAAAATTTGATTATATATACTTGATCACATAAAAACCCATTCCCACAAAAGTGAGTTTTGAGCCTTTATTGAGCATACAACAGAGCCGTTCCTACGTTTTTGGAGGCCCTAATCGAAATACGAAGTGCTGGCCCTTTTGCAAAATTATCATTTTCAACATATTTAGAAACAAAACCCTCTTCCTTTATCCGGGATTGGGACCGTCAATTATAAACAAAAAAGTTTATAATTGGCGTAGTTAAATTTTTTTTTGAAAGTCATATGTTTTCTATAATTATAGTATATGTTTAAATAAAATCTAGTTTTCCAGCTTTAACCGAGGTAAATTGTTTGATGAAATTATCGTAATCAAGTTCTTCTAGAAAAACTTTTTCGATTGACATAATAGCTAAACCGTTTAATCTTTCTTGTGACATTGTAGATCTTAAGTAATTTTTTATTAGTTTTAATTTGGAAAAGCTACGTTCTGCGGTAGCAACGGTTACAGGAATGGTTAACAAAATTCTATAGGCGATATATGCATTTAGAAAAGAATTAAATTTTTAATATAAGTTAATATATTAGTAAGTGTGTTAGATTCTACATGTATAATTTCTCTTAGCATTTTTAGTTCTTCAAATAAATCTAAACCATCAATATCAATATGATTATCATACTTCCAAAACTTTTCCAGATAAATGCACTTCTCTTTTAAAATTTTTTGATTTAAAGATTTTAACTTTTTTATACTAAACAAAAAACCAAAAATTTGTTCGAACTCTTTAAACTGAGCAAATCTACTTTCGAGTGAAACACTAGCTTGATCTACTATGTATAAAATGTAATCCGTTCTAAAACAATCAATAGGAGTTTTCAAAGTCTCATTATCAACATTTTCATCAAATCTTCTATTTCTACGAATAACACGTTTTTCACGAAAACTAGGTTCAATGCCCATCTTTAAAGCAAGTTCTTTAGCCTCAATCATAGCATTTTCAAATCCTTCATCCCTAAACTTTTTAAAATAAATAATAAGTCCATCTAGTTGTTTTATAGCAATATCAATACACATATATTTTGATTGTAAGTTTTTACTAACTACATTAATAGCATGTAAAACCTCATACCAAATAACCATCGCTAATAAAAATCAAATCTTTCCAACTAAAGATTTAGCCTCACTTTTAACATTAGCCTCGGTACTATCGCGATACAAATCCATTAATGCATCTCTTAGTTTTGGAGCTTGAAACCTAATTGCTTTGACACTTTCTAATCGACTTTCCCAACGTGTTTGTGATAATGATTTAAGAGTTAAATATGGTATATTATCTTGTAAAATTTTCCATCTTTTAGTGGATGATGCAAAAATAGAATAAATACGTTGTATGGTTCCAAAAAAATCTTGAACTTTGTCACAAGCGCTAGCCATATCTGAAATAACTAAATTTAAACTATGACAACCACATGGAGCATAAAAGGCTCTAGGATTAACTTCTAACAATCGTTTTTGTACTCCCTTATGTTTTCCTTTCATATTTGAACCATTATCATAACCTTGACCTCTAATGTCATCCACATTTAGTCCTATTCTATTAAGTTCCTCAGTAATAGAATTAAAAAGACATTTACCGGTTGTATCATTCACTATTAAAAATTCTAAAAAGTATTCTTTAACTTTTATTTAAGTTGGCGAAATATCTAAACATCGTAAGATAATGGACATTTGTTCTTTCTGGCTTATATCGGGTGTGCAATCAAGAATAATTGAAAAATATTTAGCTTCTTTAACCTTTTTAATAATTTTTGTTTTGACCTCATTTGATAATAAATGTGTTGGTTCATTTTGCATTCTGGGTCCAAGATAATGATTATGAATTTCTTTATTTTGTATGTGTCTAACATGTTCTTGCATTATCGGGTCAAATTCTGCAATCATCTCAATACCGGCTAAAAATAAACCATTGTTTTCTTCATACAATTGTTCATTTTGTCCCACAAAATGCTAAATTATGTGTACCAAGACTCTTTACAAAGGCAATAATTCTTTTTAGCACATTTCTCCAATTTTCTTTTTCTTTATTTATTTGATTTTGATTTTGTTTATCGATTGTCTTATTTTTCGCCAATCTTATCTCTAATTCCATCCATGTTCTCATATTGTTAATATGTACTTTACTTTTTTCATGTTCTTTTAATTTACTACTAATTTTTTCCAATCGTTATTACCTTCTTTAGCTAACCTACTAGTACATTGATTTACGTTAAACAATTTACAACAAAAACAAAACGCTCTATCTAAATCTATAGAATAAATCAACCATTTTCTTTCTAGCGTTTCACCATTTGGTAATGTTCGCATATAGTGAGATGTATTAAAGCTTCTTGAGTGTTCATCTTGTGGAAAATCGTAATCATGAATTTTAATCGGACCTTTTTCTACGATTATATCTCTTAGATCAATACTAATATTATTCCATTGACTTGGATCAACAAAATTTATAGGAATTTCATCGGTTGTAAATTCATCATTTGTAGGTTTTTCGTCGTTTGTAGGTTCATTATTTGTAGGTGTATCACTATCGTTTGTTTTTCATCGTTTGTAGGTTCATTATTTGTAGGTGTATCAATATCATTTGTCGGTTCATTATTTGTAGGTGTATCACTATCGTTTGTAGGTTCATTATTTGTAGGCGTATCACTATCGTTTGTAGGTTGACTTGTTGTAGGTGTACAAAATTTTATAAGTGCTCCCTTTTGTGATTCGATTAAAGCTTCTTGTTTACGTTTTTTTTTTGCCTTTTTGAATGACCGGATTCAAAAGTTTGAATTCGATTTGACATTGCTAAAATATAAATCTATTTAAGAGATGGATAATGAGCCCTAATTCCCTAAACAACTTTATTCAGAAAAATAGCAAATTATGAAAGAAGAATAAGCCCTAATTCCCTAAACAACAACTTGATTCAGGAAAAAAATCAGATATCTAACATGTACCACTGACTTTCGAAAATCTGAGTGTCTGAGACTCTGTGCCACTGAGTTCCGAGAACAGATAAATAGATAATCCACGTCTGCCACAGTGCCACAAATCCACTAATCAAGAAGACAAGAACTGAGGTAATTGTATATGAGAACTGAGCACTTAGGTAATCGTATATCAGTATATGAGAACAGAGAACTGAGAGTTTGTTAATTTTTTTGATGACTAACAAACTCAATGGAGAAGAATCAAGAATATATATACGTAATACGTTAATACCTGTAAATAATCGACGATTCAGCCATTCAGGCGTCGATCCAAGCGACTACATCGTGACTTCCAACCTGCAAAGCCGCGTTTCATTGTTTAAGACTATGCGACGATTCTGTTCGTGATTGTGTGGGAGACCGAGACAGCTCAGCAGCGACTTTTCATTGTTTAAGACTTTGGGCCTTTTATTTTCTTCTAACAACACGATTCAGGCCTTTATTTGTTTGGGTTTCTTATTTCTGTTTAGCATAAAATAAAAAATGGGCCTAGTATAGAATGAACCATCAAAAAATTTGGAGGCCTTTCATTTTGGGTGGCCCTAGGCCTGTGCCTAGGGTTGGAAGCCCATTGGGCCGGCTCTGCATACAATTACATATCATTAAAACTAAATGCTCATTTTTCGTTTCTTGTGTGAATAGCCGCTTGGTTCTTACGACTCTAGAACTTGCCATGACGATACATTCCCAGTCCTTATCAACTTAAACCCGAGTAAGTAAATGATGGAGGCATTAGGACTAACCCTTTTTATTTCTACACCATTATTTTTCTTTTTCTTTTACCACCTACCCAAAAATCCCCCTAGTTAACCCCTTTGAGCCTAAACCTTTTCATTTCATCACCCAAACCAAAAACCCTTTTACCCACCAAAACCTTTTTTCATTTTTAACCCTTTGTTTTAGTAACAAGTTCGCTTTTTCGTAAAAATATATATATATATATATATATATATATATATATATATATATATATATATATATATATGTTGTTGATGAAGCAAAAAGAAAAACAAACAAGTTCATCAAAAAAAAATAACTTTGTTTGAATAAAAGCTTCATCAAAATAAAAAAAAATAAAAATAAAAAAAAATATAGAAAATCTTACGAAAACCGACACTTGTTACGCTTTTCGCCCTTTTTCTACTAACCACTAACCACTAACCCAACCACCTACCTTTAACCCAAGCCTAACCCTTAACCCACAAAGTCCTCTTGATACCTACAAAGGTATAATAGTTAAAAAGGAGGAGGATTGATTGCTTGGCAAGCTTATGGTAGGAATAAGTTCCACGCCGCTCTCGAGTGATTCACTAAAAATACACCTTCGGCTGAGTGTGAGTGATTTCTCCCGTGAGGTATGTGAACTTGTATATAAATAGAATTTTAAAAAGGCATGTTATGCCTGAATAAGTAATTCTTTCTATGAAACGTTCTAAATAAATCATTACGAATAGGATTGTAAATAAATAAAGATAAAACCCAAAAAGACCTTGGATTCCCGACACTCTACGACAAGCCCAAAACCTTCTCTTCTACCTATTCCATTTGGGAGTGTAAGCCACATATTAAAGAGTTTTGCTTGAGGACAAGCAAAAGTTCAAGTGTGGGGGTATTTGATGTGTGTAAAATGCAACATATAAATTCCATCAATTGAGGCATAAAACTAACCCTTTTTAAGTACTAATATTGGAAAAAGAGTGTTTTTGTCTTCCTTTTCTATCTTCAGGATTAAATGAGCTCAAAAACGCAAAAGAAGCAAAAAGACAGCTAAATCCAACATAAATACAAGAAAAGGAACATTAGTGGGCTGCCCGACCCCTCAACGGCACCTTCCAAAGCAAAATAGAGAAGACAGAAGACTGAACACGCCCCGTGCTCAGTCAGCACGGGGCCGTGCCCAAGAAGCAGCAGAAAAGACAAACCTATAGAAGCTTCTATTGCCCACCACGGGCGGTGCTCAGCGGACACGGGGGCGTGTTGAAAGTAGAGCAGGCGCATTAATTGTAATTGCGAATTACAATTAATGAGGAGAGAGAGTGTCAGACAGGCACGGGGCCGTGCCCAGCGGACATGGGGCCGTGCCCAGCTCTCTGTTCAGCCTATAAATAGGAGTGCTTGGATTCATTTCAACTCATCCCTTGGCACACCACCTCTCTCATACTTCATCCACCATCCACCACCATCACAACACCATCATCCACCACCATCATCCATTGTCCATCGTAGAGTGTGTGAGTCGTCTCGGGATCCAAGATTGATCGTAAGAGTTCTTGACAATCAAGGCCATGTTTGCCTAAGTCTCTTACATCACTTGGTGAAGACAAAGTGTCTAGTATAATACTTTTTATTTCTAATCTTTTGCACTTTTTATTTGGTTTTGTATTAATGACTTTAATAACTAGTTACTTATGTTGAAGGTGATCTTTCCTTATCGTTTGTCCGTGGTGTCTTGGCATTATTTTACTGTCTATATAAAATAAAGGATTTTCACCATTCATATCTCCACGGTCTATATGGAGGTATGTTGGCTACCTGGTCGGGGGTTAAGGGAACGGTTTGGTAAAGGTCTTGCCATTGTTCAGCGTTTAGAGGTCCTGCAATGGACCTGGGTCAAATTTAGTAGGACCTCCTTCAATACTTCACGGTATTGGATGGCGGGGGTCCAAACTCTTTGACCCCCTCATAAGTTAACTACTATTAATACTATAACCCGGCTATTTAGGACTGTATCCCTGCTGACTCAGACTACTTAGCCGAGGGTAACGTCACCCCCAAAAGCGGGGCCTTCCACAATACTGCATTAATAACTTAATTCATTATCTTCCAATAATCCACCCTTTTAGGATTGTATCCTTGCTGACTCAAACTACTGGGGTGAGGGTAACGTCACCTTCAAAAGAGGGGCCTACTACAATAACTAAGATAATCTCTTAATTATGTGCAAAAGTGCGGAAATAATCAAAGGTTATACTAGATACGAGTCGGAACCAAGTGATTCATCTTGTCTATCTGTTTTTTTTTCAGCATTTTAGTTAGTTTTTATTTTTCTTAGCTTAAAACATTTTTCTAAACTTTTATTTTTTATTAGACGTTGAGGGTAAACCAGTACTAAAAGCTTTTGTGTCCTTGGACGACCTCGGTATCTTACCAACACTATACTACGCTCAACGATGGGTGCACTTGCCCATATGTGTGTTTAGTGTTAGTGAAATATCGTGTTTTATAAATTTAAAACTTGGCTAAAATAAGTGTTAAAAAGGGCTTAAAATATACACCTAATATATACGACACTTCGCACGCATCAGTATGTTAAATCAACATACGAAGCAAATTGTATTTATAATCATGTACTATACATATTAGATAAATAAATCATGTATGTAATGTTATGATCACAAAATAGTATTAACTTATTCATAGTATTCGTATTGATCGTGTTGCCAAATTCGTATGAATGCACTAGAGTGCAATCATGGTATGCTAATTTACAAGATTTAGTTCCTAAAGAACGGAATCCTCAAAGTCAGCATGTAGTTGTAATCACACATTGTGTAATCACATTAGAGTTTGTAATTTGGAAAATGAATAACAAGGATAAAGATAAACTTCTTGAAATTTATATTGTCATTACAAACATATTAGAAATATGTACATTGTTTTCGAAAATAAACAGAAAATATAGAGGTTCAGATGATCATAAGTGCTTGATCATTAGCTTGAGCCTCATTGACTTTGAACACTCGTCCATTAGCATTGGCAAGCTTGGGGCAGTCTCGCTTGAAATGATTTAAATCACTACAATTGAAACATGCTCTAGGGCGAGTTTGAATAGGGGTTGCTCGGTTCTTGATACGACAGGTCACAGCTAGATGTCCAAATAGACCACAGATTGTACACTGGCGACAAGGAGAATTTTACGTGTGATGATAGTTACAATGATTGCACCGAGGTTGCTTTCCATGATAAAATCCCTTAAATAGTAGAATTGGTGCAGGAATAGCAAAATTCCTTGAAGTCTTGCGCTTCTTAGAATTTTTTTTTTTTTTTTTTTTGAAGATTCGGCCTTTGTTTCCCTTGAATTCCCTTTAGTAGTTTCAATGTTCCGTTTCTTGTACTTAGAAAATATAGTGTTATCTATGACTTAGTAAAAACTTGTTCATAAGTCTCGTTCTTGTATTTAGAAAATATTGTGTTGTAGTTTTTGTTTTTGAAATAGGAATTGTTTGAGAAATAAACTTGTGTAGTATTTTTGGATTAGAGAATACAAACCAAGTTAATGGTTTGCTTTATAAATCCTTTATTATTTAAAAATTTATCATTTTTTAATATTTTAAATTAAATTTTTAAAATAAAGAAACTTTGTGTTTGAAATTTTTGAAGATTCTCATCCAAATGGTAAAAATTTGAAATTTTGAAAGACACCGGTAGTGTTTCGAAAATGAAGTAGGATCTCATAGTTTCGTGAAATGAAATGAAATTCATTTCAATCGTCTAGAATCAAACATATCACCGAGGGTAATATGATGAAATAGTATCAGGAAAGGAAAGTTGTTTTCGATTGTCGTGAATAGCAAACATATTACCGAGGGTAATATGAATGAGTAGTGTTACAAAGGTCGTTTAAAAATCGTTTGACATGGTCAAGATGGATAGGTTTTTATAATGTTTCATGAAGACATGCTTTAGCCTATAAGTGGACACTCACCCTAAGAGTTCCCAGGTAAGAGTGACTGGTCCGATAATGCGGATTTGTACGAACACCCTAGCCTTAGACAGAAAACTTGGGGTACAGGCATCCACCCTTCCAGATTGCATGTGTTCACATTATTAAAACCCAAGATTTCGATGAAAAACGTTTGAGAAATCTTTTGATTAAAATAGTTTACGATAAACATGTTGCAAAATATTTTGACGAAAACGTTTGAGAAATATTTCAATGAAATTTTGAGAAAACTATTTTGAGGAACACCTTAAGGCATAAAGCCTAGGGGTTTTAGGATAAATCATCTAAGGCTAGATGATTTGTAAATCATAGAGTAGTTGTGGCATGAATAAAGATAAGGATTTAGGAAAGAGTTCCTAAGTCTACTCATGTTTTTTGGGTCCTAGGAAGGTTATAGACTAGGTTAAAGGCATACTAATAACCTAATTCCTTATAACCAATGCTCTGATACCAATCTGTAACACCCCGATCGCATAATACAACAAGACGCGGCGGATATATCGGGGAGTCACGTTACAAATTTCTCACAACTACTAGTACTTTAACATCGCTTTACAAACAAAGAATACATGTAATTGTCTTTTGATTAAGAAGTCTAAGGCCCTGAATGCAGTCCTATGTGTTGCATGCTTGAATAATTGATAACCTGAAACATATGTGAAAATAAAGTCAGCATAAAAATGTCGGCGAATACATAGGTTTTGTTAGCCAAATAAATGGCAAAACATTTGATATTGCAATACTTTGACAACTTCGAGAGCTGTCAATTGAAAATAAATCTTGAAGCCAATGAATGGCAAAAATTTGGTATTGCAATACATAATCTTGATTGTGAAAAACTAGTGGCAAATAGTTTTGTATATGGCAATATGATTATTACTAAGTAGTTTTTATGCCATTTGAAATTGTACATTGTAATCTCGTTGAAATCATCGTAAAACTCGTTAATGTGTTATTAGAAATCCAATCAAGGATTAGTAATAACTGTTTTTGAAATTAATCGCATAAGTAGTATATTTAAATATACTTTAGTTGTGAAATAGTTAAACAGGTAGTATATCAAAATATACTTGGGTTTCTGAAATAATAGATTTGGTAGTATATCACAAGTATACTATGGTTTAAAAATGAAAAACATCGGTAGTATATCAAATTATACTTTAGTTTGTAAATTGCAAAGTTGGTAGCATATCAACTATGCTTTGTTAAACAATAGCATATCAAACTATGCTTTGGTGAATAATAGCATATCAAACTATACTTTGGTAGAACAGTAGCATATCAAACTATACTTTGGTAAATAACAACAAAAATCCTAAGTCCTAATGGTGATTTGGGATAACGCCACGAAGGGTAATACAATAAGCACACTTATATATAGGAAGTACCAGTGGCGTATCCACCATGTGCTTATTGTATTACTCTAATTTCGTTATCTAAATCACCGATAATCTACATAGTAACCATAACCATCGTCTCGTAAAGTATTTCTTAAAAATCACACTATGAAGATAGGAAGATCTAAGACTGTACTTCAAATATCCTATGAGAATCTAACTATGAATATAGATATATTGTTTAAGGATTTGGATAAACATCGTATTTGCATAATCGGTATAATACACATAAAAGCACTTAGTAAACACATATATGCCATACATTTGGAAAATAAATCGGTTACACATATGAATCAACCCAAAACATTTGAAAACGGTAAAAGAGGGGAACTATGTACTCGCCTGGGATTGTGTATAGTTCTTGATCAAAAGATATAACAAAGCTCAAAAGACCAAGAGTTCAAGTGTTGAAGCGGTTCCAAGTGTAACAGATACTTTGTTAGTGAATCGACACCTAAATCAGAAGATCGGGTAGAATGAGGTCTTGTAAACCAAATGAGTATTGGAACTCATGTGATATGGTTTAACAAAGCCTACATTCTAAATCGAAACCTATCCTAAGTGCTTATGACCCATTATGACCCGTTAAGGTAGTCTACGTTACGTTAACGCGTCGTTCGCGCGAATGTACGTCCGAGACACCTAACTAGTCCTATGACAAGTATTATATGACTTAACATATCTAATTATGTTATATAATCAGTTTAGATGTCAAAACATGCGTTATATATGCTTAAAATGAAATTATGCGCTAGAGGGCATTTTAGTCATTTTCCTAAGGCATATAAACTACATATCATACAACTAACTAAACGAAGTGACCATAAGGTATAACCTCGGAAGGTTTTTCCCTATACAACTATGGTCACAAAATATGTTTGGTCGGATCCTAATGATTGACCAAACGGGCCGGCTTCGAAAGTCTAAGCGGTTGTTTAGACAGCTTATCTTACGACCCTATATAAGCACTAAACTAAGAGTGACGAGTTAAACATTTTAAAACATGTTTAACTAAGTTAGAACACAAGATTTATATCAAAACAAAGTGTTTTGATCCCCAAAGATAGCTTCGTTGCAAAATACGCAAAAACGCGTATTTTGACCGAAACTATGACTCGTCACTACGCCTAATCAACGTGGTAATCAGTAGGTATAGTCACAAGGGATAATAACAATCGTGATTACGCTCACGTTGCAAAGTTCAAACGAACTTTGTGTTGACCAAGACTGGTCAAAGAAGAAAGTCAAACAGTGTTTGACCTTCATGCTTGAAACGCATAAAAAGCTTGAAAGAAGCTTACAAAAGGTCCAAGTAGGAAGATTTGATCAAAAACAACTCAGGTATGAAGCCTTCATAAGTGAGAGCTTTAACTTAGAGCTGAATTTGAATCAAATGTGTGAGGATGCAAATGAATCAAATTGCGCGACGAATGGAATTTTAGCATTCCAAACACTAACATAAAATAGTTAAATGATTACAAAAATTTTTGGATGTCCGGATATGTTCAGAACGTGAGATATGCGCGAAAATGCAAACTTATGCACTTTTTGACGCTTTTAGTCCCTGTTTGATCAAAAAGTTTATTTTCGCATACCGAACCCCTAAAAGCCTATTTCTAAGCTATGTAAAGGATATTTACGGTATGTTTAGCTTATGGTCAAGTTCTGTAATGTTCGTTACGGTACGAATCAGAAGACTTTCGCAGTTTGACGCAAATTGTCCCGGTGATCGAATAAACTCGTTTTTGACACACCAAAGCCTTCGAAACTTATTTGTAAGTTATATAAAAGTTATTTAAGGTATATTAAGCCTATGTCACTATTCCAGAGTGTTTGTTGCGTTAAACTAGTTACGCTTATGCATCAGTTTGCGTTTAACTTTCTAGAAAGCGATTTAAGGCTTGAAATCGAACTTAAAATCAAAATGTGAAATTGTCAAACATAAAAAGCAAACAATGAGATCAGAAATACATTGATTATTTGATAAAAGATATTGTCCTACATCGTGCGGTGTTTACGGAGCACAAGTGTCACAACTGCACTGGTAGTGCATGTCCGAGCTGGGGATTGTCATCGAATTTGCACGGGAGTGCCACCAATCACACGGCCGTGCAATCCCGAGATCACTTGCATGCTTGATTGCACTAGCAGTGCACTGCTGAGCTGAGACTTGTTATCGGATCCGCACGGGAGTGCGGATCATCGCCTGGGCGTGCGAATGCTGTCTGGCAGTTTCTTCACAGAATCTTCGCATTTCAGCCGTTTCGCCCGGAAAATTCTCGTTTTCTTCATCTTCTTAGTTGGCACGCTGTTTTACGCCTATAAACAAAAATACACCCGATTAAGTATCTGATTCTCGGTTTTACGGCCAAAAACGCGTAAAATGGGGGTAAAATGGGGGAATAAAACATATGTATTTTGGTGAATATCACGTTGTGAACACGTTGTAGAACATAGTTTAAAATATCGTTTAAACCATATATTATCTCGAAAGGGTTATTTAGCATCGAATCTTAGAGAGTACAAGTCAATTAAGCAATAAATGACAGATCTAAGTAAGAACCCGGAAAGTCGGGTTGTTACATTCTGGCTAATTTTACTAGTGCAAGAGCAAGTTTTTCCAACGGGGGATACTTGGTCTCTACCAATTTCAAAGTTTTACTGAAGAAGTAAACAGGTACCTAAGCCTTGTTTCTTTCGATGGTCAGGACTGCACTGATTGCTTCCTCAGCAACTGATAGGTAGACAGAGATTAGTTCCCCAGTTTCGGGAGCCGCGATATCTGGTAATGAAGCTACGTGTTGTTTCATTTGGTTAAAGGTTTCTTCTGCTTCCTCGGTCCACCTGAATTCCTTCTTGTTTGTCCACCCTTGAAGGGTTTTGAAAAAAGGAAGGGAATTTTCTGCAGCTTGGTGGTAAAATGCTTCAAGGCTGCCAGCTTACCATTCAAGCTTTTAACCTCCTTCTTGCTTTGTTGGGATCTTGTATCCAGGATATCTTTAACCTTGTTGGGGTTGGCTTTTATGCTCTGCTTTCCTACAATGTGCCCTAAGAACTTGCCTTCTTTAAAACCAAATGAATACTTCACAGGATTGAGCTTCATGTTTATCTTTCTGAGGTTCCAGAATGTTTCTTGAATGTCATCAAGCATTTGGCCCTCAGTCTTGCTCTTGCTTACCAAGTCATCCACATTAGCTTCCATATTTTTACCTATTTGTTCACCAAATGCTTTATCCACCAGCCGTTGATAGGTTACCCCTGCATTTTTCAGGCCAGAAGGCATCTTTTGGTAACAAAAAATACCTTTGTCGGTATGGAAGGCCGTATTTTCCTCATCCTCCTTCTTCATTTGAATTTGATGGTAGCCTTTATAAGCATCGAGGAAACATTTGAAGGGGAAGCCTGTGAGCGAGTCTACTTTTAGATCAATTTCGGGCAAAGGATTGCAATCCTTCGGACAGGGTTGGCTATCAATGCACATTCTCCATGACATATCGAGCTTCTTGACCATTATAAGGTTGGCTATCCAAGAGTGATACTTAACCTCTCGGAGTATGCCAGCTTGTACCAACCCTTCAACCTCTTTGCATGTTGCTAGGCTTCGATCCAGGGCTAAACTTATTTTCTGCTGAACGATGGGTTTCACATTTGGTGGGATCTTGAGCTCGTGTTCGGAAATGTCACGAGGGATGCCTGTCATGTCATCAGGACACCATGCAAAGATGTCCATGTTGTGGGTCAGCAATTTCTTGAGGTACGAGAGAGTGTCTTGGGTGAGGTTTGTATTTACCCTTATCCTTTACTGGGGATACTTAGGGTTAACAGCCCAACCTTGTTCTTCATCTTCATTTTTTTCCTGAGCTTTCCCCTTCAACCAGGAAGACTTCCTAGGTAGGTTGAAGGGTTGGTTCCTCTTTTGGTGGGAAACTTGACAACACCTTGGCCAACTGAAACAGCCATGCTAAACTCGCTTTGCCCCGGCCTTCCTATGATAACATCGTAGCTAGAAGGCATGTTGATTACAATAAAGGTGAGTGGTTTGGTTCTTTCCATTTCACCTTCCTTGAAGCAAACATCAAGTGTTAGTGGCCCAAAGGCTTGATAGGGATGTCAGCAATACCTTTGATAGATGACTCGGCAGGTTGAAGCCTTGAACGTTCGTCGTTGCTGAGTTGGTTAAACATTTCTCGAACATTATCTCCGTTGCTGCCCCCATATCAATGTAAGCTTTGCTTGTTTTTAGGGTTCCCACAATGGATTCCACTACTAAAGGGTTCGAGTGAAGCCCTTTTTTCATTAGTGGGAAGCATAAGCAATGAAGATCTCAAGCTTCTAAGCGTTGTTGCTTGTTAGAGGTTTATTCATCAACGTTTACCATGTTTACTTCTTTGCTTTTTCCATCACCCATTTTTTCTTTTACCCCCTTAACAAAATGGGTAAGCTCTCCAGATTTAACGGCTTCCTCAATTCTTTTCTTGAGTTGGAAACAGTCATCTATGTGATGGCCTTTTTCTTCATGAAACTCACAAAACTAAGTAGAATTTTCATTCCTTTTGCTCTTGGGTAAGGGTCTGGGTGGTCGGAAGTTGTGCTTAACCTCTTCAGTAGCAAGTATTTCCTAAGGATTTTTTGTTAAGGATGTGAAGTTCATAGCCTCATCCCTGCTTGAAGGGTTCCTGCCTTCAGACCTTCGGGGGTCTGAGTTCCTGGAATGTTTATCGTAAGAACTATAGTTGCTTCTTTTTCTGTTGGGGCTGCTGCTTCTCCAGCTAGGACCCCTCTTTCTTTGTTCCTTGATATCGACAGCTTCCTCCCCCCGGATATGAGCTTTAGCTCTTTCAAGGGCTTCTTCGAGGGTTTTGGGCAGGCACTTGTTAAAGTCCTTGGTGAGATACTTGGAAGTGATTGCATTCATGAAGCCTGCAACCCTCATCTTTTCGTCGGCTCCCACGTATGCCAACCATTCTTTTTTGTACCTCTCAATGAAATCCCAGAGGCTTTCGTCATCCCTTTGTTTGATTTGGAAGATCACAGTTGCATCTTTGACATACCTCCTTTGTTGTGAGAAATAAGCCAAGAAGCTTTTACTCAGATCATCGATGGTTCGAATGCTTCTGGTGGGTAGGTCATTGAACCAGATTCGAGCAGACCCTACAAGGGTTTGCATAAACATAAGGCAACACTCAGCGTTGGACCATTTCTCAATTCTCGCGGCCCCGGTGAAGATTTTAGAGGTGATCTTCTGGATCTTTCGTTCTATCATACGTTCTTATGTGAGATGGCATTTTGATCCTTGTTTGTAAATCATAGTCAGCAATTTGTTGAGAAAAACAGGACATATTGCTTGGCTTGTATGGTTTGGCCAGATCTTCTTCTGCTCTTGTTCCCTGATTGTTTCTAGCATTCCTCTGGGTGGCTAGCACCTGGTTAATTAAACGTTGTCAAGGGAAGCTTGCCATCATTTGTGGCATAACGTTGAAGCCTTGAAGGATTTCTAGTGCAGTTACATAGTTCATTCCCATAGGGGCACTCATGATAGCACTTCGTGCCAGGGGAAGGACAGATAAGGATTGCTCCCATGTGGTAGACACAGTAGGTGGAAGGCTTGCAACAGGAGATTGTAGCAACTAATCCAAGGTTAACTCGTGTCCCAATGGTGCACCGGTTGCCACTGGCTGAGAAGAAAATAAAGGAAAGGACGTTGGAGCTGGCCTTGCAGACGCGTATGGACTTGGATTCGGAGGAGGATGGCTAGGACCAGCTTCATTTCTTGACACAACAGGCTGTGAGCTTGTAAAAGGAAGTACAGGTGGCCCAGGTGACAATAAGGGCTCTGGCTAATCGTAATCCAGCCTAATTCTCACCCCTTTGTCTCTTTCCCTGTTCACGTATTGGTTAAGGAGAGACCTTAACTGTAGAAAATTATTTGCAACCCCCTCCGGTGTTAGGTCGATGCGTGTGGGAGTGCTTGTTGCACCGACATTAGAAGATGGGACCCCTGAACGGGACGGGGTTGGCGTCTAAAAGGAAAGGAATTCGGGGTATGTGACTCCTGTTGGAGTGCTTCCCGGAGTTGAAAACAAGGTAGGCACAGCCAATGGAGTTTGGCTAGTGCTGGGAGTAGAGGTACGTAGAACTTGGTTTACCTCTCTCGGGGATTCCCCTTCAGACATGATGATTTTTGTCGAAATTGGAGCTACACTACGGGTCTTCAACGATGAATATAGTGGCATAGCCCCACAATGGGCGCAAACTTGTTGCTACAACAAATATGAGACCGAGTATAGTGAGGAGACTGGTTAGGCAAAAGGCTTTAAGAGTCTCATTTTGCCTAACACAGGTTACGAGTCCCCCTACGTATGCAATACGTAGGGTGGGATCACTTCTATTATCAATTGCTTGGAATTCAAAACCGAGAATGTCTCAACCCAGATTCTGTGTATGCAATGTGATAGTTGTATTGAATGTGAAGAATAGAACATACAAAGTATATATTCTAGAGAGAGTCAGAGATTTCAGAATGTTTTGTTAAGTGACCAGGAGTGGTCATTTATAGAGAAAGGCAATCCTTAAATAAGAAACCTTTGACTAAGTGATCTGGTACTACAGATAGGGGGTTGCCCGTTTTGGAGGGTTGAAGGCTTTAACCTAAAGATAAAAGAGTGTCTCGTCCCACATGTTTCTCTTTTGCGTTTTGGCGAGGATGTCACACGTAAAGTGTGATGGGACGTGACCCTGTCTCGTGCTTTTGCTATTCACCACAGTTGGGTCGTCAATCGAACTCTTTTAACCTTTTAACCTTTCAATTTATATTACACTTAAGTTAGTTTCCTAAGCTCTGAGCTACCCACGTCGTCAGATAAGATATTTTCAATTTAAACTATAATGTTGGCATATTTTCATTGAAATTATAGTTTGAATGGAATATATTATATGTCAATAGGCGACGATGGTTCTTTTCAAACGGGCTTTTTGCGGTGAGTTTAAAGACACTGGTAAAAAAAAGTTTCTTGATGTAGCGGTAGGGAGAAAGGATAAACGAGATGGTCAAATTAGAGGGTGGTTTTTCCATGATGAAGGTAATACCGGTGAAGAAACACTGGCCTTATGGGTAAGCTCCGGCTAGAACTTCAACTCTTTGGCGATCCAAACAGCTAACTGCAAAACCAAACATCGTTAGGACTCATTACAGGAATGGGGTTATTCCTGTAACCATCCTCCGGCGTGAGAATAAGTCTCGGTTTGGGAGAAAGAAAGTATGAGTGTAGAGAGAGAGAGAGAGAGAGTAAACGAGAGCAAGATGATTCGTACCTTTGATGTTTACCTCTATTTATAGTTTACCATTAGGCTTTCCCCTAACTTAGGATGAGCTCCGATAAGTTAGGGATTTGCATGATCTTCCAAAAAGTTTGGGGATTTGGTTACGTGATTTATCCATGTAGAATAGAACATTCTAGAATAAACATGTGTAATTAAATATTTATAATAAAATAATAGGTGATGACCGGGTCGGGTTAGCCGTTCCAGGTCACACCTCGTCATGTCCCCCCCAGTCCGAAGTTATGAAATGAAATTCATGAAATCGGACTAAAAAGGAAAAAGTCAAAATTCCCCCTTTTGAGAGTAAGTTTCTCGAGTGCGGTACCATTACACTTTTTGAAAAATGGCGGCGATGGGGAAAGATGTGACGGGTAAGTCATCATTAGGATGACAGTTGTACCTCCCCTATCCATTTGCCTTTTTGAATTCGACAGGTTGTAATCCCTTATAAATAGGTTCCCCATTTAGAGTTTGGGATTACATTTCCATATTTGTTCACAACCACTTTCTTCGACTTCCTGATTCTAAAAATGGCTTCCAAAACCGGCGAATCCTCTTCCTCTGCCCAAGCAAGTTCTAATGCCCTATCTGTCAACGGGGGCTTGTATCCTTCAACAGCCTTGTTCAAGATTATGGCGTTAGGGCAGAGTGGAATCCAGTGCTGCCGTCAAAGACAGACACGGCATTTCCGTTGAAAGAGGGTAAAATCACTTTGTTTAGTGATTTTTTCAAATTATGTAATTTTCGATTGCCAATCACCAAGTTTTACAAGTTGGTTCTTGATCATTATCCCATTCACATTTCTCAACTGCATCCGTTAGGGTTGGTCAAAGTTCGAGAGTTTGAATTTGCTTGTATATCCCTGGGTCATATCCCTGAACTTACCGTTTTAGGGCTTTTTTCGTTCTCGTGTGGAAATCCCCCTTTTCCACCTTTGATATGCGAGACATCGATGTGTCTTGCTTGAGGGACATTCCTACCAGTTCCCGGGATAAGGATTGGAAGAAGAAGTTCTTCTTTATTGATGCCAGTGTGATCCCCGAGGAAATGCAATGGAGGGAGATGGGACCCAAAGACAAGGTTAAAGATGACGGTCCCCCAAAGGATACTTATGTGGAAAACGCTCTGTTTAAGAGATTGTGTCAATGTCCCTCCAAGTACACAGTGATCCTAGAGGGAGCCTTAGTGATGGCAGGAATAAACCTTCTATGGCGTGATATCAGGTTGTATCCTTCCTTCCAAAGGGATGATGAAGGTACGTGACCCTTTTCCTTGACTGTATTCTGGTAATTGTATGTGCATTAACGTGTGTAAATGTCACAGGTAAATGGAGTTTGTTTGATTTTGTTGATCCTCCTCAGAATGCTGATTTGAGGGCCACGAACCGTGTGATTGGAGAACAAGAACCCAATGTGTTGAAGGTACATCTGGATCAATTTTTGATGCCCACCATACTGGCGGAACCTTCTGCTTATATTTCCCAGCCTCCCCCCAGTGGAGGGGGTAACGCTTCGCTTGCAGAGACGAAAAAACCTATCCGGGTGAAGGTTGCTGGTAGGAAATACATTGTCGCGGGGGCTGCTACATCGCATGTTGCAGGTAGCATTTCTATGCCCTCGGTAGGCGTTGTTGTGTCATCCACTACTGCGGAGCTGGTGAGTCCAACCCGCCTTCAGAAAAACAAAAGATTGTGCCTGCCTTGACTGCTTTTCAAGCAATCCAAACCGCTCACGCCTTACCCACTGGTGAGTAATTTTGTTTGTGTATGTAAGCGTTGACTTTGTATGCTATGTTGCTGAACATCTAATTTTGACACAGGTTCTTCTTCTGAGGTGCAAGTTGAGGGTGTGTCCTCTGCCCCCTTGACGTCTGTGGATGTTATGCCTTCCGCTACAAGCGGACCAAGCCATTCAAAGCTTATATCACAGGCAAGTGCTGCCGATGTTGTGAGTTCTTTAATATCGCGTCCTGTGTTCACAGCTGCTGTGGCGGTGACAAGCAGTCCGGTTTCTACACTGATGCCTTTAAGTGTTACCCCTACATCTTTGTTTAACTCTCCTTTTAGTGTTTTTTTGCTACTGGAAAGGAGATGCCTACAGTGTCCACTGCTCACGAGGCAACCAGTGCCAGAGATAATTGGGATCCAGCAGCAGAATTGTTGATGATGGGGCCCGTTTGGGCGATGATCTTTATCTGCCCACTATTAATTGGGATCCAAATGTGCAAGACAAGCGTTATCAGTACAAGTAGAAGATAGCGGAGTCATCAAGATTGATCTTCCCCCCAGTGGTACATCACTGGGTTGAGCGTGCATATCCCCCGGCTGAGTCAGCCTATGTTGAGGGGTTAAATAATGAGAATTTGATGACTGCCATGATGGTGGACTCCGTTAGTCAGCCCCGAAGGCTAGCCGAAATCCGACGCCGGTGGATGCATGATAACAATGAACTCCATCAGGCGTGGGTTGCTATTCAGGAGCTGAAGGATGAGAAATATTGTTTGGAAAGTCAACTCCAAGATGCTGGTCTGAGGGAGAGCAGGTTTGTTTCTGAGAAAAACAAGGCAGAGGATGATTTAAAGCATGTGACGGCCCATCTTGCTAAAGAGAGGATACTGTGGGCCCGTGATATAGCGGAGAAAGACCGAGTCCTTGCCCACGCTAAGAATGTTCAGGAGGAGCTGGAGTGTAAAGCTATTACTGAAGCTCAAAAGGTGAGATCTGAGCCGTCTGCTAAAATGGAAAAGTTCCGAATTGAAACTGATTTTGTGTCTCAGGTGCAGGGGCGGTACCAAGCTCTAACGGTGGAGTTAGAGGCGTCCCATGCTAAGCCTCAAGCTAAGCAGGTTGAGTTGGAGGAGCGGGAGGATCAGCTTAGGAAGCTTCAGCAACAATGTGATTCCCTTGTCTCCGAGAAGAATAAACTTGGGGAGTCTTCCGCCACCCACCAGGCATGCCATAAAGAGGCAGAAAATGCACTGGAGCAATCAAACACCGAGGTGGATAGCCTGACCAGTCAACTTGCTGGATTACAAGGTGTCAGGAATTGGTTGATAACCAATGGCCTGGTTGGGGCGTTTGAGTACCTACGCCAATCAGAATCTTTTACGACTTTGCTGGACCGCCTTTCTACGGCTGCTTATCAATCGGGTCACCATGATGGCGTGTACCATGGTTATTTTGAATGTCAATAGTCAGACAAGATTACTCCCGCTTTTCACACAAAAGAGGCAAACTGCAGGGAGATATGGCGGATGCTCTTGAGGCAGCTTGTAATGATCCGTTGCCCGCGTATGCGAATCTGATGGACAAAGTGACCGAAGACGGCTTGGATTCCTTACGCCAGATGTTGGACGTGGCGGAGGAGTCTGATGAGGAATGAGTGTTGTTATTTTGCTTATGATATGTATTGTTCCTTAGATATTTTGTAAAACACTGTTTTGATTGGGGTGCGTGTAAGCACTCGATTTCTTATCAGACATTTAATGCTAATATCATGATGGTTGGCGCCGCCGTTTGCCTAAATGTGGTGATTTGATGTGTAATGATGACTTTTCATTAATTTTGCTATCGTCATCACTGTCAAGCCCCTAAGACTTGTATAAATTAAGCCATCGTTTTTCCAAATTTGGTAATTGAAAAAATGGGGCGAAAGTGCCATAAATAGAAAATTTCCCATGTTCTTCGTCGTTTGGATGCAGCTGATGGTCTGATTCTCCTTCAGGTTCCGGTGACAGAAGAGATGATTAAGGGTAGGGAGGTAAACTCTGGTGAGACTATGCCTCGGGTTAGCCGGTCTTGCCGATGTATCGGAGATGAGGATCCTTCGAGGACTGAACCAGGTGGGGTTCCTCTATCAGCTGATATTCTGATGCAAGCTTTTCCTCCTGATCATGTTCAACGCTACAGACTGGTGTATGAACGATGCCACGGTGGCCGTTATGATACAAGCTTGGTTGATGATCGGAGAGTGTTAGTTTTTCCAGTAGATGAAGTGAATGTCAACGACCTAATCGTCGACCCACATCCTTTGGAATATTATGGTGAAGCATTGTACACCCCTGCAGAGGTGAGGGAAATGTTTCCCGATGATTAGATATTTACAACATGTTCGATTTTTGGTTCCCGTGTGTTGGTATTTAGCAACAGGGACAAGTACTTGGTTTTTGTAAGATGGTTGTATGTATTTATTACCAAAATACCCATCTTTTTTGTAGTGGTTAATGTATCTATTACCAAGATACCCACTCTCAGCGTTGTATATTTCTGATCCTCTAACTTATATATGAAAAATATTTCGTGTCAAGGATACTTGTTTACCGTTATGTGCAGTTTAAATGCGATGGTAAGTTTTTTTGTACCGTAAAGTGCAGTATGAATGCGATGGTAGTTGATATTGTGCATGTAAGTAATGAGAGGAAATAAAAAAAGAAATAACTTTTATTAACTCAATACATAAAGGAAAAAAGAGACATCGTTAGAGATGAATTACACTTGTTTGTAAAAGAAAAAATAAAAACAAAACCCGCCGTTAGGGGCGGGGATTTACATGTAACATATTTTCAATTGAGCAGCGTTCCAGCTCCGTGGAACCACGGTGCCATCGAGCCTGGTTAAGCGGTATGCCCCTTTGCCCAAGTCTTCTTGGATGATATAGGGACCCTCCCTGTCACACCCCCAAAATACCACGCACATGAACACGCGCGAGGCGTGTGACGTACCAGGATCTAGCCGCCAATCACATTGAACACATAACAACATTTCAAATAAAACTTTCATTTATTAACATAAGCGTTACAAAACATTAAATGTAGTTCATTGTATACAGCGGAAGCATAAATCATTTGTTAAGTGTTTCATAAATGACATGTACATAAACCATTAGAATCGTCTTGCGGTTCCATGTATCTCGACCCATGACCACTCCAACTTCCCAGACAGCAAGTTCCCAATGCTATAATCCTATAGACCTGCAAGCATGTAGACAAGTGTGTCAGACGACGCTGGTGAGTTCAAAGTTTGTTAACGTGTTTAGTTACCAGTTACCATATTAAAACGTTTCACGAATTCGATTTTGTTAATCACACGCTTACCGCCGATGGCTCCAGATTATTTGTCCTATTCCCCAAAGCCTCTATCAAAGCAATGGTCAAGATAGGGGTCATTAGTTCACTATCGACCTCCTCGGTGCGGTGTGAGGGTGCCAAACCTAAATAGCGCTATTAACTAATACCCCGTTGCTTTCCCGGCAACAATCGGTAGGAGGGACTTGAGTGATAGATATACGTGTATTAACCAACAACCGAGGTTTAACATTCCTGTCAAACCCATTTACCCGACATTCCTCCCTGGAACGTTTACCAGATGTCCCTCCCCCGGACGCATGCTTGGAAAAAGAGCACTGAACTCACCTTAGATTTGCTCGGTATGTTACGTGACATTACCCGTTCCCAGTTGGTCAACCAAACCCTATCGTGGTTACCAATCAACATCAGTCACATAGTCAATAAATCACGTATTTGTACACAGTGGGTCACGTAGCACATAGTAAATGTTTAGTTTTCATATGCATTTACATCACAAGTTCATGTTCCCAACAGTAGTCACCGATGACACCAGTTTAATAATAATCGACTCACGTGTTGTCACAGATTGAATTTGGTTAAGATCATAGTATAACACATATCAAGTACTCAGTTTCCAAACAAGTCTACATCCTGTGTTCATGATACATAACAATGTTTTACAGATAAGTTGACTACCCACAACAGTTAAGTCAAGACTCTCATTTCTGGTTATGTTAGGATCTGGGGCTCTACTGATTGTGCTTGTTTGTGAGATTTGTACAAATCAAATAGATATGAGTAGTTTTAAGTTCAGCGGAAATGAATAACAAACTTTGTAAACACAATAAAAGGAGAATATAGTTTGATAAACAATTGCTTTTCATAGAGTCGAAAGATTACATCAAAAGCAAAAGGTTACAATGCAAGCTTACAGACTAAACTCCCCCCCAGCCTGATACTTCAGAGTTGGTTGCACAAGATGAAAGGATTGGATTGAGGAGAAGAACTCACTCAAAACGATCAAATATAACAGTACAGAGTACTGTCATATTTATAGGCAAACCAAACTACTGATGTACCTTAGCTGACGTCACCATGAAAGTGACATCTAACAGCCTAACAACCTATAAACACTGATCTATACAAACTACTGATGTCTAACAACTGATTGATAATGAAATACAAAACAAGTTAAACACTGTTCACGTTCCACTGTTGTAGCCTAAGCACTGATTACTTGAACATCGGTGCTTTCTTCAAAAGGTGATCAGTCTTTGAATGAGCAGTGCTTGGGTCTTCAGCAGTACTTAAGAGACCGCAGTAGATAGATCTCAGTGTTTGCCTTTTAGCGGTCTTTAGTTGTTTCATCAGTGTTTGGTTCATCAGTTGTTCTTCAGAGCAGTACTTAGAGTGTATCAGCAGATAGATAACCACTGTCAAGGGGAGAGCTTAGAGTAAACGTCTTCTTATTGTGAATCCACTGATGTGATCAGGTTTTGGCTTTACATTATCTGTTCCTCTGGTAGGGTTTAATCCCAACAATCTCCCCCTGGAACAGATAATGCCAAAACCTGTCATTATTCTGGATCTTTATTACTCATCAAAAGTTCCCTTGCTTTTCTTTTGAATTCTTCTTCAAATTCTTTGGAACTTGTGTCATCTTCATCCCGGCACAGTGTAAGTTCAAGGAGATCCTGCAAATCTTCAACACTAAGGCCTAGTGCTTCTTTCCTTGATATGTACTTCACTTCGCCATTGGATCTGACCAGGGTCAATACGTGGGTCTTTTGATCAGACATCCACTTTAGTACTTTTAAACCCAATGGGTTTCTTAGGAGAGATTTATTTGAAGATGAGCTTTGAGATATTGGCCTTGAGAAAACTTGCAGACTTTCAGACATTCTTTTGAAGGCCATTTCAATAACATTGTTTGCTGCAACTATGTCTTCTGCAGTCTCTTTTTCTATCTGCTCTTGTCCTTTTTGTTGATCTGGCTCAATGTCTAAAATTTCTGAAGTGTTTGGTGATGTAGGCTTAGTTAATACCTTCTTAAAAAGGTTTTGAAGTTTTTCTGAGTTTGCTTCTTTTAGACCCATTTTCATGATGGTTTCTTTGAAGTACTCAACTTCCTTTTCTTTTACCTCTTCACTTGTCAGCTGTTCTCCTTTTTCTTGGTTTGTCATAAGAGTAGAACGGAACAGTGTTTTGAGGCTTTCAATCTGTTGTTCAAGCTTAATCATTTGTTCACGCTTCTTTGAAGTGCCTGATACAGTTATCTTCATTTTCTTCAGCCTTTCATAGGCGTCATCAGTCTGCTGTTTTGATCATTTTGATATGGCAATTGCAGTGTCCACCTTTGCATCTACCAGCTCCTATTTCTTTTTCTTGTACTCAGCTGTTTGGTCATTGATGAACTTTTTGTATTTACTCCAATTTGGAGCATTCTTCTTCTTTTTAGGATCATTCTTGAGTCTATCAATCCTATCAGCTTCATGCTTTAAAAGCATAATTGGCCATTCTTCAAATTGGTTTTCTTCAGCAGGATAAAATTTTTCTTGCATTATGTATGCAAGAAGTTTTCTTCTCATTTCTTTTCGTTGTTCTGCCTATTCTTTGCTCAGCTTATGTGCAAAATCTTTTATTAGATCGACCTTTTTGAGCAGAAGTTCCAATCTTTCAGCAATGGCCTCATCACCTTGACCTTTACATTCAACCTTGGCTCTTATCTTAGCCTGTCTTACTTTAAGTTCAAGATATTCCTCCATGTCTTCTGGAACCATGAAGCCAACTAATGAAGAGAATCTTCTGTTTGAAGTATCATCATCATTGTAGAACTGCCTCATCTCATTTTTTATTGCTTCCAGTTCTAAAGGATATCTTGCAGCAGTGGGATCATATTGGTCCTCATCTGGCTGAGTAAGTTTTCTTTTTCTGGTGTAAAGTTTTGTTGGTTTTGATGTGAGACTGGTGGAAACAGTGGTGGATGACTGACTAACAGTTGTTGAAACAACTGTTGTTTCAACATCTGTTGTCATTACAACTGCTGATATGTCAGCAGATGTCTTCTGCTTTTGAGCAGGGGATGGAAATGGTGAGGTAATTTTTGATGGTGGTGGTGAATCATCAGGAATAAAAACCCTTCTCCGTTTTAATGTAGGAGAGGCTGATGATGTCATTGATGGATCAGTGGTTTGAATATGAGTGGCAGTGGTTTGTGGTTGTGATTGACTGACAGTGGTTGAAACAACTGGTGTTTCAATCACTGTTGTCATTACAGCAGATGTTGTAACATCTGTTGTCTTCTGCTTTATGGCAGGAGGCAGAGGTGGTGATATGATTGTAGATGATGATGGTGGTGGAACATTGGTTGTGATGGTGTGTGACAGAGTGGTGTGTGTTGATGAAGTGGCAGCTGTTTGGCTACTGACAACAGTTTTTGTAACTACTGTTGTATCAGCTGTTTGACTAACAGGTTTTGAGACCTGCTTTTCTTTTTCTCTTTCAAGCTCAATATAAAGCCCATCTTCTATTCCTTTCTTTCTCAACTTGATTTTCTCCCCCTTTTGGCATTATCTGCAAGGGGTGTATTCATGAAGAGGGTGGAAGATGGAACTTTTTCACCATGGGCAGTCTTTTGTATGCTAGCCTTTATAGCCTTGATATCTGCTTGAGTGTCTTTAAACCTTGATTCCACCATGTTGGTCAGCATTTGTACTTGAATAGCATGCTTTTTATCAGTCATATGTTGCTGTTTTTCAAGCATGGGTTGAAAAATATTCCAAAGCTCATTTGCAGCAAATGCATGTTGTGCAGGTGCTTGAGCAGGAACAGCAGTGGCTTGTGCTTTTTGAGCTTTTAACATCTCTTGCACCATATTCTTTATTTCAGCAACTGAATCTTCAAGTTTTTCAACTCTGTCCGTCAATTCCTGATATTTTGAATCATCACCTACTTTAGTAGGATCATCTGAATCCCCAACGGCAGTGGTTATATCAATGGGTGACTTAGGAACAGAGTCCCAAAAATCACCCATTGATGCCCCTTGTTCTTGGTACTGGGGACTTCTTTCTTCAGCACTTGATAATCCTTTGATGTTACTAGTGGTCAAAATAGGCTCACTAGTGGTTATCAATGGTGCTATAGAAGAAATTGCCTTCAAGGGAGTCTTACTTATGAAACAACTGTCCAACTGAAGATCTGTTGATCCATCAGTTGTAGTTGCTGCTCCACTTGAACTACCACCGAGAGTTACTTGTAACTCAGGGGGTGTAACCTCCTCAATTGTTGCTGGGATAGCAGGGGTAGTAGCATCAGACCCAGTCACTTGTGGGGGTATACTCTCAGTGATAGGTGATAGAGAGGAACTGGTTTCTGTCTGAGCTATAGCAGCTGCATGCAATAAGGGTAGCATGGATTGTGGCATTATGATTGGTGAGGGTATGGGTGTTGAAAGAGACATGTACTTGGGATCAGGACTGTGGAAGATAGAGCCAAGTGGATCCAGAGCTTCATAATTTGGTGTCCCTGTGATTACAACCTGATCCTTTTGTGAGGATGCATGAGGAGTTTTAGGCATGGGTTGAGATCTTTCTTCCAACTGCTGTGAGGAAGTAGCAGCAGTGGTTTGTGGTGACTTTTGTGTTGTCACAGGCAGTTGCTCTGGGATCTCATCTTCCAGAGTTGCCTTTGTTTTGGGTTTGGTGGGTTTTCAGGATGTTTTTCTTTTGGTCTTTTTGGTGATGTCAGGTGTGGGTTTCAAAGCAGTGGTTGTGCTGCTCTGATCACCAGGAGCAGTGGGCTCAGCAGAAGTTGCCTGGGGATCAGTGGCAGTTTCTAAAGTCTGCTCAGGCACCTTTGCTTTTAATTTTATTGGTGCCATCATTCTTGAAAATGTTTCACTTGTTAAACCTTTTATTTGAAAATGGACACCTTGTTTGGGCAAATTTTCATCCTCTTTTTCAAATTTTTGTTTAAAGTATTAGCTCAGAAATCTTGGAAAAAGAAGAAATGATTTGCTAACAACATTCTTTACCATGTCATTGAAGATCTCCTGGGAGTAGTTGTAATCTTTATTGTTTAAAATAGCATAGCCCAGGCATTGAATCTTCAATGGTATTTCGTTAAACGATGTTGTTTTATTAGAAACACAACTCACAAGTGTGTGAAACAAAAATCTGGGTGCAGATGGGAAATAACCCTTTTGTAGGGTATCTACCTTTGATTGTTCTGCATAACCCCTTTTCAGAAAATCAGCTTTTAACTCGTTTTTGTCAAAAGAAATTTTACCATTCTGATCATTGAGTTTGAAGACTTCTGAAATTGTTTGTGGAGTGATTTGAATCATTTTTCCCTGTATCGAGGAGTTTATGGCTATGACTTTGTCGTCTTGTTTTTCAAGCGTCGCCTTTTTCCAAAACTCGTTCTGGGTTTGTAGATAGATGGGAGCATCTGCCGTTAACAAAGTTTTGTACTTTGATGCAGATAATGTATCAATGATGGTGTCGAAGGTGTGGTTATCAGTAGGTTTTGTGAGTAAATCCAGATAATTATGAGGAGATTTGTATGGTATCTCCTTGGATTCTTCGGCCGTTTGAGCGACCTCTTTTGAAGGTGGTGGTGATTTTGGTTTTGATTTTGATCTTGACTTTGATTTTGTCATTTTTGCGGAGAAGAACGAAGAAAAATTTTGGATATTTTGAGAAGAAGGGTTGGAAACTGCTTTGAGAAGAGAATTTTGGAATTCAATTCGACAGTGTAAAACCCTGTTTGGGGTTTACGGCAGGGTTTTATTTAGGAAACAAAATGATCGCTGATGTGGCAACGGTTATTACAATCTGAGGGCTAAAAACTAACCACGTGTCAAACACTGATGAAATGGATGAAGGATGAAGAACAGTTGTTTTAAGGGCCACTAACGTATCAAGCATCAGTGGTTACAACGGTAAAAATTGTGGACAATGGATGATTTTTACTATCAGTGGATAGGACACTGATTGTGAATATCAGTACTTGTCAAGATAATGAAGGATCAGTGGCTAACTTTCAGCAGTGGACAGTATTTAGAGATCAGACGTTGAACACAACAGTGATTAGGGTAAATGGTACAGATCTTAAGAACAATTGTTAGGATCTGAAGAACAAGTATTTCAGCAACAGTTTTGAGAATTTCCATTCAAGGTTTTGCCACATGTCAATTTTGAAGAACAGTGGTTTAGTACCCCAGATGATGAGAACTTGTTACTAAGGCACCTCATTTTCGTTTAATATTCAATTAAAACATGAGTGCCCGAGTAATTTAGGTACAGTTTGGCAATCAACTTTTGATAAATGTTTTAAAAACAACCCTGAGTAAGATGTGATCTTAGACAAATGAACCATTTCCTTCTGATCTATTCATGAGGACAATAATACCAACAAAAATATGGTACTATATCCTGACAGGAACTGAAACTATTGCCAACAAAAACAAGCAATAGTTCAAAATATATTATTTAAAAAAATGAATAATATATCCTGGTTATTCGAGAAAATCCTTTATATATATAAAAAATTAAAGGATTTTCTGAGAACAGCATCAAAAAGGATCTGGTAACTTTTCAATAAGATAAGTAATCATATCATTCTCAAGTTTATGACAATGGTCAGTGGTTTGACAGCAGTTGGTAGAACATTCTGAATACATTTTGACCACTGTTTGGTACCATTTTCTATGTCAGTTGATTGCAATCATGAGGATTCATGGATAAATTTTTGAACATTTGTCTCATCCTCTTTGGAGTTCATTCATGGGAATCAAAACCTTTTCCTGAACAGATGAATGCACATAGTTGCTTAATACCCATTATTACCCTAAACTTTAACTCATAAGTGTTTTATGTTTATACTTTTTTCTTTTGATTTTAAAAGTTTTGAGACAAACACACTTCTGAGTTTTTGTGACTTTTCTTAATGTATTTTAACATAGTTGATTTTGTCCTTTTGAGGAACTCAACCTGTTTTCAACACATAAGATCTGAATGACTAAAGTTTTAATTTCCCTCTTTTTATGTTAGCAAAACACCAATGTTTTTATGAACATGGGATTTGTTAATCTGAGGTTCATACTTTAGCATACAAAAGGGTGACATCACAATTTATACAACAACAATTGAAATCAATCTAGAAAATAAGAAATAATCTCATAGTTTAACAGATATTGTTTTCAGATCTATAAACCATGAGTGTCTTGTGCATGAATTCACTTGTTGTGTGAAATTTGTGTGTCATATGACATCTTGGTTGATGTACAGAGTTTTTGAATAACCATTTTGATCATGATTTACTCGTTACTCTGTTTTTCAACTGAATACGACCATCCTTAGTGTCAATGAATTTTGAGCCGAACTGTTATGTCAAATTGATTGTTAGATCGAATTTGACTGTCCAGGCTCTGATACCAATTGTTAGGATCTGGGGCTCTACTGATTGTGCTTGTTTGTGAGATTTGTACAAATCAAATAGATATGAGTAGTTTTAAGTGCAGCGGAAATGAATAACAAACTTTGTAAACACAATCAAAGGAGAATATAGTTTGATAAACAATTTTTTTCATAGAGTCGAAAGATTACATCAAAAGCAAAAGGTTACAATGCAAGCTTATAGACTAAACTCCCCCTCAGCCTGATACTTCAGAGTTGGTTGCACAAGATGAAAGGATTGGATTGAGGAGAAGAACTCACTCAAAACGATCAAATATAACAGTACAGAGTACTGTCATATTTATAGGCAAACCAAACTACTGATGTACCTTAGCTGACGTCACCATGAAAGTCACATCTAACAGCCTAACAACCTATAAACACTGATCTATACAAACTACTGATGTCTAACAACTGATTGATAATGAAATACAAAACAAGTTAAACACTGTTCACGTTCCACTGTTGTACCCTAAGCACTGATTACTTGAACATCAGTGCTTTCTTCAAAAGGTGATCAGTCTTTGAATGAGCAGTGCTTGGGTCTTCAGCAGGACTTAAGAGACAACAGTAGATAGAGCTCAGTGTTTGCCTTTTAGCAGTCTTTAGTTGTTTCATCAGTTGTTCTTCAGAGCAGTACTTAGAGTGTATCAGCAGATAGATAACCACTGTCAAGGGGAGAGCTTAGAGTAAACGTCTGCTTATTGTGAATCCACTGATGTGATCAGGTTTTGGCTTTACATTATATGTTCCTCTGGCAGGGTTTAATCCCAACAGGTTATCATTATCATCATGCAACAGACTAAGTTTCACAAACACCAGCTTACAATCATCATAAACAACCCTACTGTTTAACTTATTACTTACACGACGAAACACCCTATGTTTCGTCGAGATGAGGCATAACGAAAGACCTAGTGTTTCGTCGAGGATATGGGTGACGACAGACCCATGATTCGTCAACAGGGGTTTCGTCGACATTGATTGTTTATCAATAGTTTTTCGTCTCCAACCCTAACAGTTAACAATTCAATACCAAATTCAATCAGCCTAATCATGTTCATCGACATTCAACTTTTCTACCAACCCGATTTATCAATTCATCAAAATAACATCAGATTTTATGCAATCATTAACATTATGTCACCCTAGTTAATTAACAACCTTCTACCGAGTCCATCAATAACAATTCGGAGCATGAGTTCGTATACACATAACCTTCTGTGGTAGCCCAGTTGGCCAGCCTTACCCACCCTCTCCCTAGATGTCTCGGGTTCGAATCTTGGTGTCCGCATCCCACGGCCAAGCTCTTCTCTCTCGGTTGGGTATTCACCCCCAGGCAGCTATGGGGCTAAGCTAGCTTGTGGAGTGTGATCACTCCAGCGGTTAGGAGGACCGTGGAATATCCCCCCTACACATCAACACAAATCAACATACTTGTTATCATGAACCCTAGTTATTCCCTAGCAATTAATCATCATAAATTAACATCAATTCCAGCATGTAACACATATCATCGAGTTTACTTACAACCAAGCCTAGATCAATTACACAGTTTATTTTGATCACATATCACAAAGATTAATTCAACCATATGTCTTACCAAAGAAAACTAATCACATCAAAGATCAATCATACCAGTTATGTCGACGTGGAAAAAGATGGATGGCTTCACAAAGAGGAGAGGTTACGAAGGAGAGACTGTCGTCGAGAGAACTAGGGTTTTTTAGTTTTCAGCAGACGGTTATCTTATCACAAGTTTACATTTTAAAAGTGACATTGTAAGTCCCAAAACTATCAACCGGATATCAAAATCACAATCAAGAGTGCGGAATACTGTTGAAAGTGATAAGAACAAGAACTTGAATGATTGAATAACCAAAGTGCACACGGTTTCTAGGAATCGTCTGGTACACCGAATTCGAAATATGACAAGAAGAACAGAAAACAAAAAAAAACTCTCTAAAAATGTCTAACCTAATAATGAACTAGGTTTACCCTATTTATAGTTACATAGGGTGACCTAGTTACAGACTGGGCCAGGCCCACATACACAAATAATAACCAAACAGGCCCAAAACATCTAATTAGCCCACATGGCTTATTCTAATATTATCTAACCCACTACGAGGCTAAGCCCAATAGCCTATAATTGTGTTTGATAAAGATAGGCGTAAACCTACACCATTATATGGCCTTACAATATCCCCCTAGGTTTATGTTGTCTTTATCAAACTGTTGTCTTCATTATGTTTCTGTGGGAAGATACTTCATGTCTTCATTCTGAAACTTGGGCTCTTTGTTCTTCTTATCATGATCAGCTTTGCTTGAAAATCTTGTTGAAAAGAATGCAAGCGGAGGATTCTCAGCAACTCTTTTCTTTGTTAATGTCTTCTCTTTCAAGCAGGTTCACAGGTACTTCTTTACATGTACTATCACTGTCAGATGATGACTTGTATTTGGTTCTTCTGACTCAGGTACATCTTGTTGTTCCGATGCTTCAAGCTTTGTCAGCAACCAACAGCATCTCAATCTTCAATAACCCCTGTTTCTTGATTTAACATTAAATTCTGCACATACTCAGAAATTCATAAGCAAACAATTTTGTGCAACAGAGGAAAGTACCACATGAACACTTGCTACATCCAAGTATTTGTACTCGGATTTCACAATTCAAATTTCATTCAATTTATGATGATCAATCAAATCCTCAAGAACGGTTAAAAATTTTTAATAAAAACAAATAAACACTCTATTTTTGGATTTTTTGATTTTATAAAAACTAACAATATAAACTAAAACACCAATAAACAAAGAAACTAATATACAATTACAATTTGCAATGGGATCAAATCAGCGTGTTTCAGGCCAGACTACACTTATCAACACTAATTTACTTTGGGTGATCCGAGCGATTGCCAGTCTGTTTGTCCACTTAAACTTATCTCCTTAGGCCTTTTTCATGTAACGGTCTGCAATTGATTTATCATGTTTTCCAATTTAAATTAATATGAACACTCAATTTAATCACAATCAATTCCCGGAATTTTAATTCGAACACGCTATCATACGTGTAGTTTCCCTACCACATATTTCACAAGTCTGTTCTAGGATTCTGAAATCTTGACTGGGACTGGATTGAGAAGAGAAAAGAATAGATCATTTGCAGAGATGGATATAATATACAAATCAAATGAGATTTTCTCATTTTGATATAGGTTTTTTTTCCGGGTTTCTTTTGGGCACTAGAGGGCCTCTTTCGGGTGTATTTGATCTATAGCGTGACAACGTATAGCTAGGTCAGCATGTATCTGGATGTATCAGAAGCTGACGTTGCCTAGCATCTCCAGGTCTTTGCTCACGCAAAACAGAGGAGATACACAAGTTGGACAGAAAAGATTTCAGAACTTGAACGAAATTGTGTGTATCGGGACGTCACACACGCATTCAAATAGACATGTCCTAATTCCATGTGACCGATCTTTCCTGAGGTCATAGAATAAAGTTAGTGTTCTGCACAGAACCAGTCAAAGAATCTAGCCATCAGGATAAAGTCTACCAACATATCACTCTGGAGTCAGACCATTTCAATATTGGTCTTACATGAGTCAGCCTTAATCCACATAATGAAGTTATTTCATTTCCCATGTATGCAACAAAATAGTTTTGATTTTTCTATTTTTCTATTTTTCTCATTTTTTTCATTTTCATTTTTTTTATATTTTCTCATTTTCTCTATTTACAGATATCTATGGATATCCCCCTAAATTTGTGCATAAATCTTATGCGCAAATTTACCTAACAACGAAAACGTATGTACAAAGAGAAACACAAAAGAAAAAGAAAATATTTTTGTTGTTTTTGCCTAACCGTTCCATCATAAGATTTAAGACTAATCAATATTGAAATTAGAATACGAAATTTAAATTTGTACCTTTTTGCTGATCTTATCTTACTTACTTCTATTATCTCCTTCAAACGAAACATATCAACTGTAAAAGAATATACCTTTTTGCAACAGTGAGATGTTACCCGTTATGTATCTGGAACAACCACTATCAACATCCAAGGATTGTCAACAGCTCCTCCTTGGTTGTCCTTAAAAGTAAGGAGATTAGTAAGACATTGGTACCCAGGCCATCGTGGTCCTGGGTATTCCTGAAGCATCAATGTACGACACTTCTCGAAAACACATGCCCCCTTTTGATTCAAGGACTAGTGATGTTGCTGCTTTATGTTTTGCCTTCCAAACTTGTTTAGGCTTCTCTAATTTCTTAGGAGCCTTGGGCAAAACATTCTGCTTTTCAACCTTTTTGTTTTTCAAAACTTGTTTTGGTTTCAAAGCTTGTTTTCGTTTTGTTTTAGCAGCATTCCAGTCCCCATCAGATGGTTTAACCTGGGGATGCTTATTCATCATTGCCTTTGGTTTTTCAACCTTCATTGGCTTAGAATAAGATATGTCCCTTGGTGTAACCTTCTGATGTTGTGTATAATACGGCACGTAGGGACGATGTGTGCAGTTTCTTGCAATGTGACCGGGTATGCCGCAGTTGTAGCAAGTCTGCTTCTTTACATAAGGGGCATATCCCGATCCATTCCATCCAATTGATGCTGGATTTGAGTTATAAGGCTTGTTGGATGATTTGTTTGCAGACTTTTCAACCTTTCTACCCTGCTTCTTATGTCCCTGTCTGCAACAGTTAGCACATTCACTTTTAGGGTTAGCATTTTCATTTCTAACTGTTTGCTTTGGAGGCACATATTTATTTGTAAGGCCTCTCAAAGCTGGCTTAGAATCAGCCTTTCTCACATAAGGAGGAGCATCAGCAGATAAATTTGATGTTTTTAAACAAACATCGTTACCCTTTTGACAAACAACATCATCCTCCTCAACCCAATCCTCTACTATTACTTCATCTGCACATGAAGTAGAAGCATCAGTAAAGTGTACTTGTTCACAAACGGTGTCAGGCGATGCCGTAGTAGCGCTTTCAGTTTCGAGTGACACCATTGGTTCAGAAGGATCAGAATTATTTTCCTTTGAACATTCAGCAGGAGCTTCTGAGGTTTCATTACCATCCAACTCATCAGAGGCTCCTGATGTTGTTTCTGATTTTTCTTCAAATGAATCTGAATCAACTGTTTCATATGATTCAACTGTTGACTCTGCTGAATTGACTAACTCTGAGTTGTCACAGTCAGTCTCTTTATACAAGTCAGATATTGAATCAGATGAAGCAGATTCAGCTAGTTTGCTCTTATTAAATTCTTTCACAAACTCAGTCAGACCTCTTAACATGGCAAACTCGATGTTATCTACGTTAACGCTGGATTCTTTTGTTTCAGGCTCTTTTGTGACATATTTATTTTCAAAAGGTTGCTCTTCAGATGGATTTTGAGAAACACATGATTCAACATTTTCTAATACTTGAAAATGTTTGTCAGTATTGGCATTATTCTCAAAATTTAGAGTTTCAATCTGGTTTGAAACATCGGCAGGTTTCACAAAAGTTTTATCAAACGCCTGTTTTTCTAGAATAATTTCGGTTTTATCTGGCCTTGTGATTTTAACTTTCTTTGGCTTAACAGGCTCAGCCTTCCTATCCCCGGGCTTCCCATATTCCATTTCAGGCAAGTCGGCTATCTCCTCCTCAGTCATAGGAATAGAGGTGTAATTGTGATTGTATGGTGGAGGTATGCATACAAATCCCAATCCTTTATTCCTCACTTCCTTTTTGCTATACTTTAACTGTTGATTTATCATCTTTTCGACCTTTTCACTTGAAACATCAAACTTTTTAAAATTAAATTCGGTATTTTCAAAAGTTGATTTAAAGTCATTTAATTCAACAGTTAACTTTTCAAATAGTTCCTTGAAGTGGAGATATCGACAGTTCACTTCGCTTAGATCGCTATGCAACTTTCGGATATCACGCTTTTGCGCCTCCACCATATCCTTATACCCACCCAGTTTCTTTTTAATTTCATAACTACTGGATCTGGTATCTTGAAGTTGCATAGTAAGCGATTGAGCCTATTCTTTAAAACCTTTTACTTTCTTTCTACATTTTTCAGTACAACAAACATCATCTACACATACCTCAGTCTCAGAAGGAGTGTAGTCATTCATTTGAATATCTTGAGTAGACTGCTTGTCAGCATTGTTATATGACTTGATGAGTGAGATCAGCTCATCCGGCTTCATTTTGTAACAATAGCAGTCGGTTGTCACAATTATCTCATTAACATTTCTAAACCAACTACAGTTTGCCTGATCTGGAATCCTTTTTATAACATATAGAAGCTTTGTGTTGCTCGTGCGATTAGACACCTCAATCTCAGCCTTCTCCATTTCAGAGAGCAGTTCAGCAAACCGGCCTGTAAGTGCTTCTATAGATTCACCATATGAGTATCTGAATCCTTGAAATTCCTGCTCAAGCACTTCTCTCTTAGAAGACATTTTTTAGATTTTTTTAACTTTGATCCCCCAAAAATGTGATCCCCCGAAGATGTGATCCCCCGAAAAAGTGATCCCCCGAAAATGTGCGTTTTTAATTATATCCTCAACACAAGCCCAAAGCGAGAACCCGTGTACTCGCCAATTCAAACCCTTTGCAACATGCACGAACCAGCTTTTCTGTACCACGCCTCCAAACCTGTCAAAACTTATCACCAATCAACAATCAAACCCCCCTTTTTTTATAATTATTTTTTTATTTTAACTTTATAATAAACGATATTATTATTATTATTATTATTATTATTATTAATTTAGTAATGATTACCAAATGATTATGTTATTATTATTATAAACTAATTTAAAGAAACTAAACAATCAAGACAACTGTCAGTGCGTCTTCTTCGTTTCCGGAACCCTAACTTGAACGTCGTTCGTCGATAAACAATCCAAACCAAAACCCTAATCTTCAAACTCAGGCGCGGAGATGATGATGATTGTGATTCGAGTTCGACAGAGATGCGTGATTAACAATGGTGCACGGTTATAGGATTATAGTATGAAGGAACTGTCGACGGTGGTGATGTAGATGACGACAACTGGTGACGGAGGTTGAAGACGATGGACCGGAGGTGACGGGTTACGTCGGAGATGATGAACTGTGGATAATGGTAGCTGTTATGATGAAGGTTTTTTTTTTTTAACGTTTGTTGTAAACTGGAGGGGGTTAACAGTGGAGATAGAGAGATTATGGAGATGACAAGGTGGTGATCGTGATGATTGATGCTGATGATGAACTTCGGAGATGAATGTCACCGGCGGTGGTTGAATGATATAATAAGGATGGTGAACCGGAGGTGATGATGGGCAGTTGCAGGTTGTTTGGAGATGGTGGTTGGAAGTTGGTGACGATGGGGTGTGCGATATCGGAAACCCGAACTCGAACTCGATACCGAAACGGAGATGATGAAGATGGCGCTGTGAATGTGATGGTGTTGCCGGTAGATGGGTGGTTGACTGGAGATGGTGTGTGGTGTCGTGGTGAATGACCGGTGTTCGGAGGTTGTCGGTTTACTGTGACGGAGTGAATGGTGATGAAGACCGATAATACTGTTTGTTGATGATGATATCGTTGAATGATGACAATGGACGTAGATGATGATGAAACACAGTCGCACAAGTTTGATGTTGATGGCACTTCAATCGCACAAGCCAAATATGGTTCGGTCGCACAAGTTGAATTCAAAACACACAAGATTGCCTTCTGGTCGCACAAGAATAACTTGATCGCACAAGATTTCCACTGATCGCACAAGATTACGTCGCTCCTTTTTCTTTTGAGTCCAGCTATTTGCCTTGCACACTTCCAATCAATAACAGCCAATCCCAAAAATCAAGCAATTTCCAAAACTTTGACCAAGGAAACAATTTCGAAAATTTTATTCCTAAATCAATCCCTTTAAAAAGTTTCCAACAATATAATCTAAAATTTCGTAAACAGTCAACCACAACCACCAAATCAGATCAAAGCACTGAATTTCAAACTGTTCTTCGTATCTTCAAAAATTTCTTCATGTTCTTCGAATCTTCAAGCGGTTTCTTCGTTCTTCGATCTTCAAATAATATCCGATTACAACCGAGCCTTCGTGAGACTACTTAGGCTCTGATACCAGTTGTAAGTCCCAAAACTATCAACCGGATATCAAAATCACAATCAAGAGTGCGGAATACTGTTGAAAGTGATAAGAACAAGAACTTGAATGATTGAATAACCAAAGTGCACACGGTTTCTAGGAACCATCTGGTACACCGAATTCGAAATATGACAAGAAGAACAGAAAACAAAAAAAAATCTCTAAAAATGTCTAACCTAATAATGAACTAGGTTCACCCTATTTATAGTTACATAGGGTGACCTAGTTACAGACTGGGCCAGGCCCACATACACAAATAATAACCAAACAGGCCCAAAACATCTAATTAGCCCACATGGCTTATTCTAATATTATCTAACCCACTACGAGGCTAAGCCCAATAGCCTATAATTGTGTTTGATAAAGATAGGCGTAAACCTACACCATTATATGGCCTTACAGATATGTTGGGCCGCAACTACATGGGCCGAAGGCCCTTATGGCGAAAAACCCCATAGGCGGAAGATATGTTTCGTCGAGATCATAGGTGACGAAACTCCATATTTCGTCGGGTTAGTGGGCCATTCTTCGTTGAGCCCAAATACTACATGTTTCGTCGAAGCCCATACACTATATGTTTCCATTACACATATACATTAAGCGATACTAAACTATACTTAGTCAATCAATTACACATAATATCACCTAGACCAATTGTAATCCAGAGGATTATAAAACGAGTGGTTCGCAGAAAAGGACCTTGAAATCTCGAGTTGTCACATCATCCCCAACTTGAAAGAAATTTCGTCTCGAAATTTGATAAGTAAGCCAAGACAAGTAATCCCAAGCAACAAGGTGTTAGATCAGGATGACTGTGGATTTTCCCCGGGTACCACATCATCCCCAACTTGAATGGGAATTTCATCCCGAAATTCACCAATGACCACAAAAGTTGGTTCAACCCCTTGAACAATTGAGGATATTAGAGCTTTAACAGATCTTTACATTCCCACGTGAACTCCGGTCCACGTCTTGAGTTTCAAAGAACCCTCACGATTGTCATACGACTTATGCTAACTAACCTTGACTTCTTGGTCCATACTTTCGATAGATTCCCTAATAAACACAACTGGTCGGATAACCTTAGACTCTGGTAAAGATAATACAAGTGTTTCATCGGACAAACACTGCCTTAGATTCGAGGCATATATATTATCGCGAACGCTATCCAATTCGTTAGTTAACTCGAGTTTGTGAGACATGTCACCGATTCGTTCCAGAAATCCAAATATCCCAACGCCTCGTAAACTAAGCTTGCCACGTTGTCTATAGCGTACCGCATCCTCCCAGGGTGAGACTTTCGATTATGATACGTTCGCCTCCAGCGAACTCCCAGTGTTTCCTAAGCTTATCAACTTTCCTGACGGTCACTCGTTGTCGTCAAACAATTTCTGATCTAAGCAATCTTCAAGAGTTTCGAGCACAAGTCCTGATTAGGTTGTTACCCACGTTAACCCAACACGGATGGCATTATTGTCCACGCAATGCCTCAAACAGAGCTGTCTAAATACTAATACGGTAACTGCTGCAGTAGAACTCTACCAAAGGTCAATGTCCTTCTAACTCTTACTAAAGTCAATCACACACATGCTCGCAGCACGTCTTCTAGTTTCAGGATGGTTGGTTTACTCTGACCATTTGTCCTACGGTGATAAACAATGCCCATGTTTAGACGTGAGCCAAAGGTGTTGTGTGCTGCTTGCCGGAAATCGGGTATAAATCCATATCACAACCACAGGTAATAGAAGTTGGCACCTCGTGCCTAAGAACCGCCTCTTTCAGTGGAACATTCCCAAGCTGTGAAAACTCATCAATTTCCTTGATCGCAAGAAAGTGTGCTGGTTATGAGAGACAATCCATGATCACCTAGGTGATATTGTTTCCGTTCTGAGTTTTAGGTAGACCAGTGACAAAATCTGTGGCAGTCTGTTCCAATTCTCCCAATGGGTATTCCTGATTACTGACACATACCAGAAGGTTTCTGATGTTCCAGCTTCGCTTTCGCACAAGTCAAACGTCGTCCACATACTTCGCTATGTAGGCCTTCAAGCCCAGTCGCCAGTACAAAATCCTTAGATCCTAATATATCCCATCAAAATCCAGATGACTAGAATATCGAGGCTAGTGTGCTTCACTCAACACAAGTTCCCTTGGATTGCTGTACAGTGGAATCCATATTCGTTCTATGAAGTAGCGAATATCATCCGACTCTTCAAAAATCACTTCTCCATGCCCCGCATGGGTTCAACTTGAAAATCCTCTTCCTTCAGTTCTCCAGTTTGAACAGAGCGAGTCTGATCAGGTAGGTTAGAGTCGATAATGAGCTGCAAAGCTTGTGCACATTCAAGTTTCACAGTCGTAATCGTCAAAAAGTTCCATCCAGCGATGCCATTAACTGATTTAGCTCCTTCGAAACCAGGGTACTCGGGAGGCCCTTGTTATCGGTCTAAGTAGTGTATTCAGTACCATCCAAGTAATGCCTCTAACTTAAATCCAATGACCATGATTTCTACCAAAGATTGTGTATCGTGCAATTCCTCTTCGTAACTCCATTACGTAGGCCATCACTCCCTCGTGTTGCATCGGTATCAATACATGGTCGAGTCAAACACTTCCTGACTACCACCTTGCTGGGTTCTGGATAGTCAGTACACATGTCCTTCGATAAGGCTTATCTTCACGGATATAATCGGGGCTCCCCGGAGCAAAAACTTGGTCCGACAAAATTTCTGTCCCACATTTCCAATGGTTGATTTGACAGTTCTTGCAACCCTCCTGGCGCAAGATCGTAAGAAGTACAAAGAATCAAGGCTGCTTCTGGCGTGAGATCAAATTGAGAGTCTATCTAACAGTTGTGGAAGTAAACCCGAAAGTTCCTCGGGTAGCACACCGAGAAGAATCACAAACAATTGGTGGATCCCCGATCCTCTTTTCCTTAGCCTTAATATCAGTAACGGGTGCTAACGTAGCGGGGTATTCCCTCCCTAGACACTTCTGGGCATTCATAGCTGAAATGGCACTAACCCTTGCACCACCCTGACACTTTTAGAACAGTTAACGATTTTCCACTAGGAAAAAGGATACGCAAAATTTCTTCTCATAGGGTATATCTGCGTTATATCTGGATAACCAATCCACACTAACTACTGCATTGTATCTACCAAGAATAGCAGAAGGAGGGTCGATGTTGTACACTTGTCCCACAAGGTCGAGTTTGCATCCCATCAAGCATATGAGGTTTTAATTGTCTTGCCATCAGCCGATCCCACAACGGGTGCAGATCCAAGAAGCATCAGGGTTAAGCATAATAGAGACGAAGCGATTAGCTACCCATACAAACTACCATGCTACTATAATCCTGGCGTAGCCCACGCCAATCCTAAATGCCCTTCCACGAGCATCATTTCCAGTGTTGTTATTATCGCCATTCCCTTGGTTGTTGTCGTCTTGATTCTAACCATGGCCAATCCATGTCGTAGACACCTCCATTACCATACAATAGGCCATGGTTACAAATACCTTGATGTCACAGTGACTGTTGTCTCTAACGTCATTGCTTGAAACGGAGCCCTACGATCATTCACCAACCAAGTCCATCATTTCACATTCTGTGTCACGTCCTATCGCGCTACTCACTGTGCTGGTAGCCACACATTCCATACTATAATCCGTTGTCATCGCTATGTCTTGATTGGTTCGTAAGAGTTGACTCCCATAAGTCGCTGACTAGGGTTAGGGATTCGGTTGAAGTCAATCTGCTGGCGTTCGTTGCCGGTAACTAGGGTCGTCCCAATACTGAGGTTGGTAAGGCACTACACTCATCCTCTTGTCCATCGTTCTTGCAAGTTGACTGAGTAATACACGGTATGTTTCCAGAGTGTTGCAGAAGTGATCGCACTTCGGGGTCTAAGACGTTAATACATTGAGTTCCAGTAAACGAAGAGAAGCGAGAAAGGTATAGACCAATCATTTGACACTGCGACATCCAACTCAAGGACGTTCGTACATGCACCTAACATTCTACACGGTTCGCTAGGCGTTCAGATGTGTGTTCAGGTAATACCCGATAGCATCGAGATTCGTAAGGATTCAGAAAGGAGTGAAAATATCAAGTTCAAGTAGGAGACAATCACTGCTACGACTCCTATAGACTGTTGTGTTTCACAGCGATCAAATAACAGAACGGAACCCCTTTTTCACTTGTTAAGCCTTACTGGGAATCGCATGCACCCCACATTATTATTATGTATGCACCAACAATAATATTGCGGTTTGCATGCTCATCTCAGTTCCTTCTAACTCATGTCAAATGGTTCCTCAAACTCGAGTGCCAAACAGAGGTTATCAAAATGATAAGATCACAAGTATCTAAGGACTACAACACACCAACTACGCATCATAAAGTAAACAAGCAATTCTTGAAATTATACTATAGTTACGAGTGGGTATTCGTATGCCACTTCATAAACAAGTGTACACTAGCCATGCAATGTATACAACAGATGAAAGAGACGAACCTTGCAATCTGGAGCTGAGCGTCATGGTCGTATTCTCGTTTACAGAATTGTTCGGTTATAGTCTGGTTTTATAAAAAAAACGTTTTTAAAACCAAGTTCACTATAACCAGTGGATCTGATACCAAACTGTCACACCCCTAATATACCATGCACGGGAACCCCCGTGAGACGTGTGACGTACCAGGATCTAGCCACCAATCACATTGAACTCATAACAACATTTCAAATAAAACTTTCATTTATTAACATAAGCGTTACAAAACATTAAATGTAGTTCATAGCATAAATCATTTGTTAAGTGTTTCATAAATCACATGTATGTAAACCATTAGTATCGTCTTGAGGTTCCATGTATCTCGACCCATGACCACTCCAGCTTCCCAGACAGCAAGTTCCCAATGCTATAATCCTATAGACCTGCAAGCATGCAGTGTCAGACGACGCTGGTGAGTTCAAAGTTTGTTAACATGTTTAGTTACCAGTTACCAGATTAAAACGTTTCACAGATTCGATATTGTTAATCACACGCTTACCGTCGATGGCTCCAGATTATTTGCCCTATTCCCCAAAGCCTCTATCAAAGCAATGGTCAAAATGGGTGTCATTAGTTCACTCCCGACCTCCTCGATGCGGTGTGAGGGTGCCAAACCTAAATAGCGCTATTAACTAATACCCCGTTGCCTTCCCGGCAACAATCGGTAGGAGGGACTTGAGTGATAGATATTCGTGTATTAACCAATAACCCAGGTTTAACATTCCAGTCAAACCCATTTACCCGACATTCCTCCCCGGAACGTTTACCAGATGTCCCTCCCCGGGACGCATGCTTGGAAAAAGAGCAGTGAACTCACCTTAGATTTGCTCGGTATGTTACGTGACATTGCCCGTTCCCAGTTGGTTAACCAAACCCTATCATGTTTACCAATCAACATCAGTCACATAGTCAACAAGTCACGTATTTGTACACTGTGAGTCACGTAGCACATAGTAAATGTTTAGTTTTCAAACGCATTTACATCACAAGTTCATGTTCCCAACAGTAGTCACTGATGATACCAGTTTCATAATAATCGATTCACGTGTTGTCACAGATTACATTTGGTTAAGATCATAGTATAACACATATCAAGTACTCAGTTTCCAAACAAGTCTACATCTTGTGTTCATGATACATAACAATGTTTTACAGATAAGTTAACTACCCACAACAGTTAAGTCAAGACTCTTATTTCTGGTTATCATTATCATCATGTAACAGACTAAGTTTCACAAACACCAGCGTACAATCATCATAAACAACCCTACTGTTCAGCTCATTACTTACACGATGAAACACCCTATGTTTCGTCGAGATGAGGGGTAACAAAACACCTAGTGTGTCGCAACCCCCGATCCCTTATTTGTCCCGAGAACATGCGGCCGCGAGCCAGTTTTGGTGGTATCATGTGTCGTCTAATTTGGCAGCGGAAATTTTCATCAGGACCGTAGTTAGGAAATGTTTATCAGAGTAAAATCACCATTTATATAAGTAAACATATTGGGATAAAACCCAAGTTTTTATTACAAACTGATTTACAGGGATAAATCCCATTTTAGTTGAATTAAAACGCCTTCTTTATTTAGGTAACTTTTATAGCCACTTTTCCAAGCCTTCAGTGCTGTCCAACTGGCTTCTAATTGGCTTTCACATTGTGTTACCTGAAACGCGTTTTAAAAACATTTGTCAGTGGGAAATACTGGTGAGTGAATCCCAGTTTAATCAAGAAACATTAATTTAATTTAATTTAAACAGTATTGAGAGCGATTACAATGTTTATATCTACACAATTACTCCATTAGTACTGTCAATCCTGACTTGTGGGTCATATTACACATTGGCTAACTCATTGTCCAATGGTAACGTATTGTCATCCCGACTTACTACTCACAGTGTAGTAAATTTTGTATACAAATCCCCAATATACCGGCAGTAGTTGAAGAAATACAGAGACTCAATCACTGCTAAATTGCATTGTAAAATAGTTAAGGTTTTGTAAAAACTGTTAACAAGAAGGAGATTACTCACATTGTTGTCTTAGATTTTCCGTAAGGGTTTCCGGAGAATTATCTATAATTTACACAAATGTACACGTGTTAGTATAATAACCCATTTTAACATTAGCAATACCCTCCCCGTGACGGCATTCAAATGACTACGTCGGGCAGAACCACGACAGCCATTACGGAACCCTAGATCAATCGGGCAGCGTATCTAATACGTATCCAGGGGTTATAATACTTACAACGGAGCAGAACTTCGCTATTTAGGGGGCTATAATACCCGCTTATAAAGCCTACTATCAGAAATTTAGAGAAAGAAATGAAAATGGGGCGAACAGACTGAAGATCCGAGGCCATCTATTTATAGCTGTTGAATCTGAGTCTCTCACAGCCCGTGTAACATTAGCCCAAGGCTTACATGGCCCACGTTGACTTCCAGTCAATGCGTAGTTCGTCCGGATCACTATGTAGGCTTGATATGTGTTGGGCCACGTGGCCGCACCGGCTGCGCCACATTTTGGGACTCTAGCGGCCCGCGTAAGGTTGAGGTGGGGTTCACGTGGCCCGCCTCAACTTAATATTTCTTGTTTTTTATTTATTTTTAATATTATATTGTATTTCGGGCTCGGTTTGCACATACGGGGTGTATTTAAAGAAATATTGGGACATTTTAAAATATACTAGGGTGTCGAAAATATTTATAAGGGTGTCGGTTGAGGATTGTTACATCCTCCCCACCTTGTTTTAGAGCTCGTCCTCGAGATCTACTGGAACAAGTGTGGATATTTCCTTTGCATTTCAGATTCAAGCTCCCATGTGTACTCAGGTCCTCTTTTGGAGTCCCACTTCACTTTGACTAGAACTAATCTCTTATGTTTGAGATTCTTGACTTTCATGTCTTCAATTTGTAGAGGCCTTTCTACAAACTTGAGTTGTTCATTTACCTCTATATCCTTAAGAGGTAATATTAGTGATTCATCAGCTAAGCATTTCTTGAGATTAGATACATGAAATATATCATGTATTCCTGCCATTTCCTCTGGAAATTATAGCTGATAGGCTACATGTCCTATTCTTCTAATAATCTCAAAAGGTCCAATATATTTGGGACTTAGCTTTCCTCTTTTGATGAATCTTACCACTACTTTCCAAGGAGAGACTTTCAACAATACTTTATCTCCTACTTGAAATTCCAATGGTTTGTATCGGTTATCGGCATAGCTCTTCTGTTGATCACGTGCTGCTTTTAGTCGTTCCTTGACTTGAATGATCTTGTCGTTTGTTTCTTGCACTATCTCAGGTCTAGATAGTTGCTTTTCCCCAATTTCTGCCCAACAGACTAGGGTTCGGCACTTTCGTCCATAAAGTGCTTCGAATGGTGCAGCATTGATACTTGTGTGATAACTATTATTATATGAAAATTCTATTAAAGGTAAGTGATCGTCCCAATTACCTCCAAAATCAATTACACAAGCTCTAAGCATGTCCTCCATTGCCTGAATTGTTCTTTCACTTTGTCCGTCCATTTGAGGATGATAAGTTGTGCTTAGATTTAACTTAGTTCCCATTGCCTTTTGGAAACTTGACCAATAATGAGAGGTAAAGCGACTATCTCTATCAGAAACAACTGATAAAGGAATTCCATGTAATGAAACAATTTCATTTACATATAATTTAGCTAGTTGTTCCATACTAAAAGTTTCCTTCATCGGTAGGAAATGAGCTGACTTGGTTAGCCTATCTACAATCACCCAGATTGTATCATTACCTTTCTTTGTTTTGGGTAATTTAGTAACAAAATCCATTGTTATTAATTCCCATTTCCACACTGGTATTTCTAATTGCTGTAACAAACCTGAGGGTTTCTGGTGTTCAGCTTTAACTTGTGAACAAGTTAAACATTTAGAAACATAGGTTGCTATGTCTTTCTTCATTCCTATCCACCAGAATTTTTTCCTTAAATCCTGGTACATTTTATCACTTCCTGGATGTATCGTATATTTAGACTTATGGGCTTCTTCTAATATACGGTGACGTTGGTTTCCTAATTTAGGTATCCACATTCTCTTCTTATGGAATCTCCAAATTCCATATGTTCCTTGTTCTAATTCCTTAATCATACCTTTTAGTTTTTCAGCATCATCCTTGATTACTGATTCTTGTGCTTCTCTTATCTGATCATTTAAATCTACTTGCAGATTTAATTTAAGAGAACGTACCCTTTTTGGATTTTCTTGATGCTTTCGACTTAAAGCATCTACCACTACATTTGCCTTTCCTTCATGATACTGGATATCACAATCATAATCACTAAGCATCTCCATCCAGCGTCTTTGTCTCATATTCAACTCCTTTTGTCCGAAAACATACCTTAAACTCTTATGATCAGTGAATATGGTAAACTTACTACCATAAAGATAATGTCTCCAAATCTTAAGAGCAAAAATTATAGCTCCTAATTCTAAATCATGGGTTGAATAATTCTCTTCATGATTTTTAAGTTGTCTAGATGCGTAAGCTATAACCTTTTGGCGTTGCATCAACACACATCCATAACATAATTTAGAAGCGTCACAATATGCTACAAAGTCTTCAGTTCCTTCTGGTAACGCTAGTATGGGTGTATTAGTTAATCTTTGCTTAAGGATTCTAAATGTTTCTTCTTGTTTTAATCCCCATTCAAACTTAACAGATTTACAGGTTAACTTAGTTAAGGTAATGGCTATTCTAGAAAAATCTCGAATAAATCTTCTATAATAACCGGCCAATCCTAAGAAACTTCTAACCTCGGTTGGTGATTCAGGAGTTTTCCATTTAGTAATTGCCTTGATTTTTTTGTTGGATCTACATGAATTCCTTCATGATTGACTAAGTGTCCAAGAAATTGTACCTGTTCTAACCAAAATTCGCATTTTGAAAATTTAGCGTAAAGCTTTTCCTTTCTTAATAACCTTAGAAGTGCGTGCAAATGCTTTGCATGATCCTCTTTACTCTCAGAGTAAGAAAATTATGAATTTATCCAAATATGGCTTACATATTCGGTTCATCATGTCCATAAATGTTGTTGGGGCATTGGTTACACCAAATGGCATGACAGTAAATTCATAATGGCCATACCTTGTTCTAAATGCGGTTTTAGGAATATCCTCTTCCTGTACCTTTAATTGATGATATCCTGACCTTAAATCGATTTTAGAGAAAAATCGAGCTCCTTGCAGTTGATCGAACAGATCATCGATTCTCGGTAATGGGTACCGATTCTTAATCATAACCTTGTTCAATTCACGGTAGTCAATGCACATACGCATTGATCCGTCATTTTTTTTAACAAACAGTATCGGCGCTCCCCATGGTGACGAACTTGGTTGTATAAATCCTTTCTCTAGCAATTCGTCTAATTGTTTCTTCAGTTCCTGCATTTCAGCGGGTGCCAAACGGTAGAGTGCTTTGGCAATCGGTGCTGTTCCTGGTAGTAAATGGATTCTGAATTCAACTTCTCTGTCTGGTGGTAGTCCTGGTAATTCTTCCGGAAATATATCTGAAAACTGGGATACTACTGGAATATCCTTCAAATCCTTTCCTTTAGTGTTAGTGATTATAGAAATCATATATACTAATGATCCTTTTCTTATGTAACTTGTCGTTTTCATTACAGAGATGAACTTCGTAGATCTAGATAATTTGTCTCCTTTAATTGTGATCTTTTTACCTTTTGGTGAATTTACTTGGATTGACTTTTGATCACATAAAATACTGGCTTTATTGGCTATTAACCAATCCATTCCTAATACAACATCAAATCATGTCAGATTCATTGGATAAAGGTTTGCCATAAACTTTTGGTTTAAAATTTCTATTCTTGCTCCCTGCAAGATTTCAGAAATCCTAACAGTTTCCCCATTAGTTGTCTCTACTAGACATTTTTGTGGTAGTTTAGTTAATGACTGATTTAGAAGTTTGCAAAACGAAGTATTAATAAAACTTTGGTTTGCACCAGACTCAAACAATACTTTAGCAAAAACATCATTAACTAAAAACGTACCAGCTATCACGTCTGGAATCATTTTGGCTTCATCTGCAGTCAGAACAAATGCTCTAGCATTTTTAGTGTTCTTGTTGTTTGCAGCTGGGGCTAGTTTTGGACAGTTTGGCCTGATATGACCTTTTTCTCCACAGTTGTAGCATAATCCATTACTGGATTTCTTCCTGCAATTTTCTTCCTTGTGTCCTGGCATCTTGCAATAATTGCAAAGAGTGGAGCATATTCCCGAATGCTTTTTTTGCAGACGTTGCAGAAAGGTGCAGAGGTAGAACCCACATTCCTACAGTTGTAATTCCCAGAACGGAATTCTTGGGTAAACCTTTGGGATAGGTTTCTCCTCTGTTCTTCTTCTCTAGTACGGATTAATTCATATGTCAAGGTATTCGCTAGTTCTACAGCTTCTTCTATAGTTTGAGGCCTAGCTGCCTTGACTACATGTCTAATCTCTCCAATTAATCCCCAGATGTAACGGGAGATTAATACCGGCTCTGGTGATGCAAGGGTTGGTACTATTCTAGCATATTCAAAGAATAACTTTGTGTACCCCTTACTATCCACTCCATTCATCCTAAGGTTTAGGAATTTGTTTGCTATTTGTTTCTTTTCATTAGGAGGGCAGTGTTGGTGCACAATGTCTAAAGCCTATGTCTTAAGTCTAGGTCATAATGTATAGGGGTCTATGTGTCAAATATGTAAAGTTAAGGGGCATTATTGTAATTTCGCATGAAGTTGTCATGACCTAATTCCGCACGGAATTACAACATGTAATTCCGCTTGTAATGTCTAGTATAGTTTCGTGCGGAATTAGTAAGCCTATATATATATGTGTTGTCTTTCTCATTTGGTACGGAATTCCAGATAGTGTCACGAAGTGCTGTCGAATTCTTGCCGCGTAATCAAGTTGATATTTGAATGAGAAACAAGTATTAAAGTGATATATATGTTTTCTACACCATTCTTTACTGATTCAGCTCTGTTTATTTGTTTCCACCATTCAAACAGTGAGTATTGACTCATATTGACTCACTCGGTCAATAAAACGATCCTACAATTGGTATCAGAGCCAGTTATGAGCCAATACACTTAAATCAGTGCCTTTTTCTACACTTTCTTGGACTTCAGGACTTTTTAACGGATAAAATGGACTGAGTTTTTGATATTTTGTGTAAAACAGTGTTTTAACAAACCCTTGAGAGTTTCAGATCCAAATTCGAAGTAAAAGTGACATAAATGGGCCAAACAAGTAATTCCGTTTGAACGAACAGTATAATATCGTTTGAAAATTTCAGTAATTCCACACGTAATTACTATTTCCGTTTAAAAAACTCACTTTGTTTGACTAATTTCGCACGGAATCACAAATATCGTATAAAAGTATAATTTCGCTTGAAACTAATTTCGTGTGAAAGTTTAATTTCGCACCAAAGTCCATCTTGTACGTAATCTCGTTTGAAGTCTAATTTCGTGTGGATCCTAATTCCGCTTGAAAGATCCTGCTTTCAAAATTTGAAAAGTTTTTCGGTAATATTATTTCGTAAAAATGGACAATCAAGATTTTTATAACTTCTTTGCCGGCGGTGGGATGACAGCAGCACAAACATCGGGTAGTATTGTGCAAAACGTGAATATGGAGAATGAACTTGGGACAATGCAGAAACCTCCTAAGTTGATGACTATCGATGAGTATTCGGGTTGGTCTGGAAGATTTAAGACATGGGTTCAAGCAAACCACTTCGAGTACTGGTTGAAGATTGAAGCGAAATATGTTCCTCCAGTAGATGGTTTGGGTCATGAGAAAGTGATTGGCAGTTTGACACAAACTGAACAAGCAGATTTCAAAGCTGAGAAAAAGATGATGAGTATTCTTCAACAGGCGATTAAAGAGGATATTTTGGTGTTGTTACAGCATGAAGATAATTCAAAATCTATTTGGGAGTCGTTGGAAGCAAAGTTTAAAGGGAGTGTTGAAATGATTAAAAGCAAGAAGGCTTTGATAAAGAAACAGTTTGACATCTTCACTAGTATGAAAGGTGAAACTACAAAACAACTGATTGAAAGATAATGTCATCTAGTTGTGGAGATGGGGAGATTGGAAATAAAAAAGACCAATGAGGAGTGGATCGATAAACTGGCAGACGCGTTGCCATATGATGAGTGGGGTACTTATCTGCTGGTGTTAAAGAACAATACAAATTTTGCTAATATGAATCTTAGTGGTTTCATAGAGAAGATCGAAGCACATGAGTTAGAGTTAACAAAATTAAACAGATGAATTCTACAAATATTCAACAGAATGTTTCATTATATTACAAAGGCAGTTCTCCTGCAACAACGAATCTTAGTCCGAAGATTCAAACAGCCTTTAGTGCAGATTCAACATCTGGAGCTTCGTCGAGTACATCAAGCAACAACAAGCCTTCACCGTTTGCAAGTTATGAGCCAAATTCCAAAGTTCCCGAACAATTCACTCCACAAAGCTCTTCAAGCTCAAACAATCATGGCCAAGGTCTGGGGATACTATGCAACATTGCAGTAAACATTAAGAACACTCAAGATTTTACTGAATCTTCTGCTAAACAGCACATAGCACTACTCGCATCAGTGTTAGAATCTTACGAGAGTTTGGTTGCTGGGAGAATAGGAAACCCCGATATGACGAAAGAGGACTATGATCAAATAGATCTGGAGGAGCTCGAATTGATAGACATCAAGTGGGGTATGGCAAGTTTGGTGAGAAGAGCCCAAAGATTTATGGAAATTACGGGTCTAAACAGCTTGGCAGGACCAGATCAAAAGCTTGGATTTGATAAGTCCAAAGTAACTTGTTTCAGATGTAAAGAGAAGGGGCATTTTAAGAGAGAGTGTCCTAATAGAGAGGTCAACAACCACCAAAATCCATTTACCAATGATTACTAAAGACAGGCGATCTACCACAAGACAAATCAACAACCTGTCGTTCAAAGACCTCAGATCGAAAACAAGCTGGAAAAAGCTCTTATTGTCAACCAAGATGATGAGAAGGTAGCTGAAGGGTTCAATTGGGACAAGTATATCCCGGGCAGTGAGGGTAAAGCAATGATGGTTGAGATTGTGGAAGTGTCTGAGAGTGTTGTTGAAACAGAGGTTGTAAGTGATGTGTCTGAAGAAAAGTTGGTTGATCTCGAAGAAATTGCTGCAGAAAACCACTATTATCAATCCAAAGAAGAGGTTTTAGTGAGTTCTTTAAAATCAATTATGCCTCCTAATGTGGTTGATTCTTTTGCAGGTTTTTTTAGTGAGCCAACAACCGGATTTTGCTCACAGTATGAGACTGAGAAAGCTCCGATTGAAGAGATAATTGATGTCTCAAAAGAAATGACTGAAGAAACATTGAAAGAGATTGCTGACAAAGCCTTGATGGCAAAACTGAAAGAGGTAGACACAGAATCTGTAAAACCAGAGTCTGTTGATACTAAGTCGGTCAAAACAGAGTTAGGTCAAAAGGAGTCTGATGGGAAATCCGAAAGTCAGGAGGTCAAAACCGAAGGAGTGTCTGAGTCAGAGTCTGATAATGTCGGTAAACGGGATGTTGATTTTGAGCAAGAGGAAAAGATTGTTGAAAAGATTGATTCAATCTCTGAAACTTCATGCAAAAACTGTTCAAAACCCTGCATGGAGTGTCTTGAAAAGGACACAAAGTTTCAGGAATTGAAACAATATACTGATGAACTTAAATTTGATCTGAGTGAAGTAAAAGAAGCATATGACAAATTGGCTAAATCTATCAAAATGATTCAAAATGAGAGTCTTGAAAATGATAAAGCCACAAAATTGTTAAAATCAACAGTTCTTGATAAACAAAAGGAAATCAACTTTCATTTGGACACGATTGCTTCATTGAAAAAGGAATTGGAGTTAACTAAAATTGAGAATGAAAGAATTGATAGGAAGTTGATGAGTTATATTGCATCTTCATATGTGATTGAACAAATTGTCCCGCACCAACCAGATGCAACACCTGTCTTTAATAGTGTTCCGCCCCCAATGTGGAGTCATTACACTCAGAAGTATCCAGATGGGGTGGAAGCTGCTTTGAATCTCAAGTTGAGAACCATTGAGGATGAGTTACCTGAGAGTATTGATGTTACATTCTCTCTGTCCGACACTGACAATGAGTCACAGGTGATCAAGACTGTTGTTGACCAAGTGTTAGACGAAGAGAGTGATAACTCAGATTTTGAAACTGTGAAAACACATTTGGAAAATTCCAGTTCTGAATGTGAAGATGATGGTAACTTTTTGGACAAGTTTATACCAAAATCAGAAAAGGTTGTGAATGATGATCCAATCATGGTGGTTTACACAATGATTGGAACTGACAAACTCTATTCTTATTTTGAGTATCCGATTCAGAACGCAAACATGAAAAATGTTGAGAAGATGTTTAAACTTGTCGAGATTGATATTTCTGAAGTCAGCAACAATGAGTTCTTTTCAAAACCTAAAAAATCTTTTGTGAAACAAAACAACCCTGGGAAGAAAGATTGGGTAAGTAATAATGGGTCTAACAAGAAAAATGGAAACAATTTTAAAAACAAAGGTATTGCGTTTGAAAAGAGAATGGCTAAGAATGTTAAGCCAAAGGAAACAATGAGTGATGTTTTTGTCGTTGGTCCAAGTGTTGATGCTGAAAAGGAGTATATTTTCAGTCAAAAAGCCATTGATGATTTCAATGCAGCGAAAAAGTTGAGAGAAGAGACCTACAAATCAACTTTTGTCGAATATGACAAAAGAGTTTGCTATCGCTGCAATGAAATTGGTCATATGGCGAAACAATGCACCAAAAAGATTGAAAAACCCGTTTTCAAGAAACCGGTTTTGCAAAAACCGAAATCTAAAATTCCAACTGATATTAAGGGTAAAAAACCCATGGTTTACCCCGTTCGGATCTTGAAAAGAGGTGAATCTTTGAAGTCCGAAGAAAAACCGAAATCAATTTTTAAGATTGGTGAATCTTCGAAAACCCAAAAGACTTCAAAAATTTATCCAAAGACGAAAGTTTTTGAGACTCAATCATGGGTGGCTAAATCAAAACAATCAGTTGAGGTGAAGAAAATGGAGAATGAGTTAAAATCTGAATCAAAAGTGGGTGATAGTGATGTTCAGAAAATTGAATTTGAATTAGACAAATTTCTTGCAGAGTTTCCACCAATTAAAAATGGAAATTTGAAATCAAAATCTGAACCTGTTGTCCCAAATGGAGTCATTTCATTTGATAAAGTGAACTATATAATTGAACTTGAAAACAATCTGCTGGGTATCTCACAGATTTGTGACAAGTCTTTCACCGTACATTTCACTAAAAATGAATGTCTTGTCTTAAAACCTGGTTTCAAAATTCCTGAAGACATGGTGTTATTACGAGCTCCACGCAAAAATGATTTGTATATTCTTGATATGAGTGTCGCAACAACAACAGATTGTCAAAAACAATGTTTTGTGTCAAAAACTAAGGCTACTGAAAAAGAGTCGATAATGTGGCATCGAAAAATGGGCCACATTCATGTTAGAAAAATGAACTTTCTTGTACACAATGATTTAGTTGAAGGTGTAAATTTGAAAAGTTTTCATTTAAATGATGATTGTGTAGCTTGCAAGACAGGAAAGCAGACAAAGAAGGCACACCCACAGAAGTTGCCGAATTCAATCAGAATGCCTCTCGAGAGACTCCATATGGATCTTTTTGGACCAGTCAATGTGCAGAGTATTAGTGGAGATTTATACTGTCTGGTGGTCACTGATGACTACACTAGATTTTCTTGGGTGGTGTGCATGGAGAGGAAAGATCAAACATTTGAGTCTTTGATGATTCTTTTCAAGAAGATGGAAACGGTCTACAAATTGCCAATCCGAAGAATAAGGAGTGACAATGGAACGGAGTTTAAGAATAATCTCATACTCGAATTTTGTAACGAGAAGGGAATTCTTCATGAATTCAGTGCACCATACACTCCACAGCAAAATGGTGTAGCTGAACGAAAGAATCGTACTCTAATTGAAACTGCTCGAACAATGTTGGCAGATTCCAAACTACCGATCCATTTCTGGAGTGAAGCAGTGGCAGCGGCATGCTATACCTTGAATCGAGTTCTTACTGTGAAGAAATACAAAAATACTTGCTTTGAACTTCTGCATAGATATAAGCCAAATCTGAAGTTTTTTGAACCGTTCGGATCACCATGTACTTTCATTGATCCTGATGGCAAGTTCGGTGCAAAAAGCAATGAGGGTTTCTTTGTTGGATATGCGAGTCCGCTAAAAAGAGTGTTCATTCCATGCCTGAAGAAGGTAATTGAAGTTCAGCATGTAGACAGTCAGAAGCATACGGTTCCACCACAACTTCCCAGACAAAGATTGCTTTTCGATTACGACAAACTCTGGGAGTCGTTCCAACTACCGACAGAGTCGAGTGAAGAGGAACTTGCTTACTTATACCAACAGCAGCAATCCATGGTACAAGATCAGATACCTAGACCGTTGGTGGTTTCTCAACCTGATGAGGATACAAACATTCCTACAACTGGTACAGATGATCACGAGGCCGGTCCCAGTGGAACAGCTCACGAACCACCAGAGGAACCAGCTCCATCATTTGATCAATCCGATGACTCAGATTCGGAAAACGGTCCGACTTTTGACGAGGAACCAAATGTTGCATCGAGTGAAGCTGAGGATCACACCGGTGATCTAGATATCACGAATCTGCAATTGGAAGTTATTATGCCTGACACTGTCATGCCACGAACTCTTTCTTACCATCCTTCAGAGCAGATTATCGGAGATCTTCAGAGCGGTGTTAAGACGAGAGACCAGATTAACAGAGCACTTACTTGTTTTTATACATCTGTTGCCTCGTTACAAAAAGAATTCTCACTTAAATGTTTTATTTCGCAGATTGAACCCAGAACGTATAAAGAAGCTTTGACTGAAGATAGCTGGGTGAACGCTATGCAAGAAGAGTTGCAACAATTTGAGAAGTTGAGCGTTTGGAAATTGGTAGATCTTCCAGAGAACCAGAAACTAATAAAGACAAAATGGGTATTCAAGTGCAAAAGAGATGATAGAGGGGTGATTGTAAGGAATAAAGCACGACTAGTAGTACAAGGTTTCAGCCAGCAGGAGGGGATTGATTTCACGGAGGTATATGCCCCTGTAGCTAGGCTCGAGGCAATAAGAATCTTCCTAGCATTTGCATCGTGGAAAGGATTCAAAGTATACCAGCTGGATGTCAAGTCTGCATTCCCATATGGCACAATCAAAGAAGAAGTGTACGTGGGTCAACCACCGGGGTTTACTGATCCAGTACACAAGAACAAAGTCTATCTTCTGGACAAAGCGCTCTACGGACTTCACCAGGCCCCGAGAGCCTGGTATGAGACGTTTTCCCAACATTTTCTGGCCAACGGGTTTAGCAGAGGGACAGTTGATAGTACGTTGTTCATCAAAGAGGTTGCAGGACATCTTCTGATCGTGCAAATTTATGTTGACGATATCATCTTTGGGTCGACGAATGATGAGTTATGTAAGGATTTTGAGAAGGTCATTCAAAATGAGTTCGATGGGGGAGATGAAGTTCTTTCTTGGGTTATAAGTTGAGCAGATGCCTTAAGGAATCTTCATTCATCAAACTAAATATGTGCATGATATTCTGGAGAAGTTCAACATGGCGCAATCTAGTCCAGCATCAACCCCCCTAGTACAGAATCACGGGATTTGTCCAGACGAGAGTGGAGAGAAATTGGAAGAGACTTTGTATCGGTCAATGATCGGATCCTTGATGTATCTTACTACTTCCCGCCCGGATATCATGTATCCGACGTGTTTGTGCACACGATATCAGTCAAGCCCACGCCAATCTCATCTGACGATCGTGAAACGCATTTTACGGTATTTGAAAGGCTGCCCAAGCACCGGCTTGTGGTATCCTAAGTCAGATGACTTTACTCTCTCAGGTTTTGCGGATTCAGATTTTGGTAGCTGTAAGCAGAATGCTAAGTCCACTACTGCTGGGTGTCAGTTCTTCGGAATTCGACTGGTCACCTGGCAGTGAAAGAAACAAACCTCAGTAGCGCTCTCTACGTGCGAGGCAGAATACGTTTCGGCCTCGAGCTGTTGCTCTCAGATCCTTTGGATCCAACAGCAGATGAGAGACTTTGGTTTGCAATTCTTGAATACACTGATTTTTGTGGACAATGAAGCGGCTATCAACATAACTAAAAACCCAGTTCACCACTCGAAAACTAAACACATTGAAATACGGCATCACTTCATCCGTGATTGCTATGAAAAGAAGTTAATCCGTATAGAACATATACACACCGATGAACAGAAGGCTGATTTCTATACTAAACCTTTTGATAGAAAAAGATTTAATTATCTTTTGAAATTGAATGGGATGAAAAATCTGTTTTCTGGGAGGGTAATCGAGTGTGAAGCCGAGGAGGACGGAGATCTGATGTGATTCACGTCAAAGTTGTCAAGTTTTGTACAGTTTATTTTCTGCATTTGATAAAAACCAAAAACACAAAAATATGTTTTTGTTTTTAGGGGGAGAAAGTTTGCAGAAAAATACAAAAACATGATAAAATTACAAAATCCAAAAACATTTGAAAAAGTAAAAAATGAGTTTGTGTAAAAAGGGGAAATGATAGTACATCAGTGAGACAGTGCAGTATGCTAAAGAAATGTCACGTAAAAATGTGTTAAGTAGTCTTGTAAATGATATGCCGATAGGTTTTTACACATTTAGTAAATTTGTTCAGGATATAAACATAAAATTTCTTGCTTTTATGTGGGGAACATCTCTCGGATATATGGGTAACCCCCGAAATCTTGTTTGAAAGGTCCCCTTTTCTGAGATACTAGGTCTTTATGCTTAGTGATATATGGGATATTATCCCGGGACTTCTGATAATGCGGAAGCAATGGCCTAGTCCCCGGAGAATACTTTACGCTTGCTTGAAATATAGCGCCGCCCTCAGCATAAAATGATAAGACAATAAAATTGCTCATCAATGCTGTTGTAAAAAAGATCCTCTAAAGGGGACCCACCTAAAGTCGAGGCTATCATCTCTCTGCTGAACGGAAGTTCTGACCTGAGCTCTCACGGTCCTCGCATCTAACCCCTTACAGATATCATCTAGGTATACTCACCTGTAAGACTGAATATTGGGATCTAGATACGGGAGTATATTCTGAGGTGGGACACATGTAAAAGTTAAGCCTTAAAACATTAAATCCGTATCCTGAACAGATTGAACTTTGTGTGAAAATTTATAGTGGACCAGTATATCGATAATCAATGCAAATTGTTTAATGCTTAAAATGTAATTAAAGCTTAACGGTACTTGTATCTCGTCAGCAGCTGATATGATCCCCTAACACGCTCACAAAAATATTGTGTGTACAGTATTCTGCTTATCATATTAAAAAAAAAGATTTTCATTTCATTTTATTTTCGACATCGGACGTTGGGGATCAGATGATCAAAGTCTTATGTGCTGAACATGTCTGGATCATGAGGGTTGGGTAAGCAGAAGTTTGAAAAAGTGATCGATAATTGCTTGAAAGTTTAAAAGTTCATTAATTTGAACTTATATTTGTTTTGGAAAATCAGCATCTTCATAAACTGGTCAGCCAAGGTCATTAACTTGGACTTGGCAGGCTAAACAATTGATCAAGGTCATTAATTTAGACTTGGTTAACTGGGTGTGTCGGTAAAATCAGAAAAAGTTATAAAATTGAAAATGTTTTTGAGAATGATTACATGTTTAGTTAACCAAGGTCATTAATTTGAACTTGATGTAACTATTAATGTTTGGTGAATGATTGCTCTCTATCAATAAGTTTTTCAAAGTGATATAAATAAAAACTTATGTTTTGGGTAGAGAATATGCAGGAAACGTTGAAAAAGCTAGGTTTTAATTCCTGAGGATTAATGCCAGGTTTTCGATCCTAAGCTACAAATTTCAGACTGTGATTCCGGAACAACTTAAGGGGGAGTCTGTTAGAAAAGAAGAAGGTTGAAAAAATCGAGAAGCTTAGGAAGCTGCTGTTTGAAAAAGCCTAAGCCGAGGGAAGAGAATTTCAAGTCGCTGTGAAGAAAGTGTTGAAGACTAGACTAAAGACTCCGGCTATATCCAAGGGGGAGTTTGTTGGTTCACAATGTCTAAAGCCTACGTCTTAATACAAGGTCATAATGTATAGGGGTCTATGTGTCAAATATGTAAAGTTAAGGGGCATTATTGTAATTTCGCATGAAGTTGTCATGACCTAATTCCGCACGGAATTACAACATGTAATTCCGCTTGTAATGTCTAGTATAGTTTCGTGCGGAATTAGCAAGCCTATATATATGTGTGTTGTCTTTCTCATTTGGTACGGAATTCCAGATAGTGTCACGAAGTGCTGTCGAATTCTTTCCGCGTAATCAAGTTGATATTTGAATGAGAAACAAGTATTAAAGTGATATCTCTGTTTTCTACACCATTCTTTACTGATTCAGCTCTGTTTGTTTGTTTCCGCCATTCAAACAGTGAGTATTGACTTATATTGACTCACTCGGTCGGTAAAACGATCCTACAGGAAAATTTTTCTTTCTACCATATTCCTAAATTCTTTCCATTCCATATTGTATATCCTATCACTTCCTCTTGATTGGAGGATAGTGTTCCACCACTCTAATGTTGAATTCTTAAATAGATTGGAAGCAAACATTATCTTGTCCTCTTCCGCACATTTACTTATTTTCAGAACAGCCTCAGTCTTCTCTATCCAGCGTAGAGCTGTAATGGGTTCTTCATTGCCTGAGAATTCTATTGGTTTGCAGGACCAGAATTCTTTATAAGAACAACCATAAGGCATGGTTCTTCTTCTTTTGGGAATGGGTACTTGAAGTACAGGGCCATTGTTCACGCTGTGTTCTGGTTCAATTGGTCGCTTACTGCTATGCTTACTTTTATTATTCGCTTCTTGAGCCGTTTGAATAATAAATGGCATTGCATCTATGATTCCTTGTGCCACTATGTGTTGAACGGCACTATTATCCATTTGGTTTCCATTGTTATTGATACTCGGATTCTCATTAACCACGTTAATGTTACTCTGGTTATCGTTATTCAGATTTCCTTGATTTCCTTCATCGGCCATCTGAATTTTAAACATTTACCCCATATTAATATCACAAAATAATATTTAATATAGTCATTCACATGACACGCATTTTTGCCAAAAGCGTCGATCATTGCGACTTTACTCTGTTCATATACTATTATGCATCTATTACACACTAGTACTGAAATAAAAATTACAATACCAACTGAAATAGAATTACACTAATAGTAATAGTCATCCGTACATATTTTATTTTATTTTATTTTATTTTTATTTTATTATTATATTATTATTACTATTACCATCTCCTCCATCACATTACGGATATGGATTCATCCAAAAATCCATATTGCGTTCATCATATTTCCATACGAGTCGCTCTCCCACCTGTCTCATTCTCTCACTGCTCTCTAAAATTTCCTCACCAAAAGTCTTAAGTTCTTGTACGTTTTTTGCACTCATTGGGGGTGCAGGTTCTAGGACTGGGTTCGGAATCTGGGGTGCGGGTTCCTGGTGTGGGGGTGTAGGTGCCTGAAATTGGTAAGGATCTTCTAAGATCTCCCTAATGTATTCATTATGGAAATAGGGATCTAAAGGATCCAAACCTAGGTAAGCTCCTACGTTTTGCATGGGTGTGTCTTCATATATCGGGTAACGTTGCACATAGTCCCTAACATCATCCCACCAGGGATCATAAATTGGGTCTAGGGGGTTAGGTGCAGGTACCCTAGGTATTTCTTCCGGGTTGAAATCATGCATCTCTACTTGGTTTTCAGGGTTTTCTATCTCCATGGGTTGGTCATGGATTGGTGGTTGTGGTTAGGGTGCTATTATTTGCTCCAGATTAGGGTCAGCTGCAGTAGTGGCTAAGATATGGATGTTAGCTATACCCCTATTTATCATATCCTGGGCATAGGCATCTGTCTCTCTCTTGGCTGCTGCTAGTACCCTCTGATCTTGCAACTTTTTCATACGCTTCCTACGCTCGTGTGCTCCTCTACTGAACCATCCCCTCTTTTTCTGAGGAAATGGCTCTTCTGACTGAGCCTTAAACACAAAGATTCCTTCTTCCGTATCAGCAGAGTACCCTGAGAGGGCAGGCTGAGAAGTGGAGGTGCCTTCGCTTCTAGGCGAACCAGACAAGTGATGATACACGTCAGATGGTCCTTGGTCGCTCATACTGTAAACTAACAAATAGTCAAATAACACATAACAGTAAATACAGTTACGCATGTATTTCCGTAATTTATTTCCTAACACAAAATTTAAAATTTAAGTGTCAGCGGAACACTTCTTTGGCTTAGACCAGTGGCTAGGCTCTGATACCACCTTCTGTCGCAACCCCCGATCCCTTATCTGTCCCGGGAACGGGCGGCCGCGAGCCAGTTTTGGTGGTATCATGTGTCGTCTAATTTGGCAGCGTAAATTTTCATCAGGCCGTAGTTAGGAAATGTTTATCAGAGTAAAACCACCATTTATATAAGTAAACATATTGGGATAAAACCCAAGTTTTTATTACAAACTGATTTACAGGGATAAATCCCATTTTAGTTGAATTAAAACGCCTTCTTTATTTAGGTAACTTTTATAGCCACTTTTCCAAGCCTTCAGTGTTGTCTAGCTGGCTTCTAATTGGCTTTCACATTGTGTTACCTGAAACGCGTTTTAAAAACATTTGTCAGTGGGAAATACTAGTGAGTGAATCCCAGTTTAATCAAGAAACATTAATTTAATTTAAACAGTATTGAGAGCGATTACAATGTTTATATCTACACAATTACTCCATTAGTACTGTCAATCCTGACTTGTGGGTCATATTACACATTGGCTAACTCATTGTCCAATGGTAACGTATCGTCATCCCGACTTACTACTCACAGTGTAGTAAATTTTGTATACAAAACCCCAACATACCGGCAGTAGTTGAAGAATTACAGAGACTCAATCACTGCTAAATTGCATTGTAAAATAGTTAACGTTTTGTAAAAACTGTTAACAAAAAGGAGATTACTCACATTGCTGTCTTAGATTTTCCGTAAGGGTTTCCTGAGAATTATCTATAATTTACACAAATGTACACGCGTTAGTATAATAACCCATTTTAACATTAGCAATACCCTCCCCGAGACGGCATTTCAATGACTACGTCGGGCAGAACCACGACAGCCATTACGGAACCCTAGATCAATCGGGCATCGTATCTAATAAGTATCCAGGGGTTATAATACTTACAACGGAGCAGAACTTCGTTATTTAGGGGAGTATAATACCCGCTTATAAAGCCTACTATCAGAAATTTAGAGAAAGAAATGAAAATGGGACGAACAGACTGAAGATCCGAGGCCATCTATTTATAGTTGCTGAATCTGAGTCTCTCGCGGCCCGCGTAACATTAGCCCAGGGCTTACGCGGCCCGCGTTGACTTCCAGTCAATGCGTAGCTCGTCCGGATCACTATGTAGGCTTGACATGTGTTGGGCCACGTGGCCGCACCGGGCTGCGCCACATTTTGGGACTCTGGCGGCCCGCGTAAGGTTGAGGTGGGGTTCACGCGGCCTGCCTCAACTTAATATTTCTTGTTTTTTATTTATTTTTAATACTATATTGTATTTCGGGCTCGGTTTTCACATACGGGGTGTATTTAAAGAAATATTGGGACATTTTAAAATATACTAGGGTGTCGAAAATATTTATAAGGGTGTCAGTTGAGGATTGTTACATAGTGTTTCGACGAGGATATGGGTGACGAAAGACTCGTGATTCGTCAACAGGGGTTTCGTCGACATTGATTGTTTATCAATAGTTTTTCGTCTCCAACCCTAACAGTTAAAAATTCAATACCAAATTCAATCAGCCTAATCATGTTCATCGACATTCAACCTTTCTACCAACCCGATTTATCAATTCATCAAAATAACATCAGATTTTATGCAATCATTAACATTATGTCACGCTAGTTAATTAACAACCTTCTACCGAGTCCATCAATAATAATTCGGAGCATGAGTTCGTATACACATCAACACAAATCAAAATACTTGTTATCATGAACCCTAGTTATTCCCTAGCAATTAATCATCATAAATTAACATCGATTCCAGCATGTAACACATATCATCGAGTTTACTTACAACCAAGCCTAGGTCAATTACACAGTTTATTTTGATCACATATCACAAAGATTAATTCCACCATATTCACAAAATCACTAGCACCAAGTTATGTCTTACCAAAGAAAACTAATCACATCAAAGATCAATCATACCAGTTATGTCGACGTGGAAAAAGATGGATGGCATCACAAAGAGGAGAGGTTACGAAGGAGAGACTGCCGTCGAGAGAACTAGGGTTTTTTAGTTTCCAACAGACGGTTATCTTATCACAAGTTTACGTTTTAAAAGTGACATGTTGGGCCGCAACTACATGGGCCGAAGGCCCTTATGGCGAAAAACCCCATAGGCGGAAGATATGTTTCGTCGAGATCGTAGGTGACGAAACTCCATATTTCATCGGGTTAGTGGGCCATTCTTCGTCGAGCCCAAATACTACATGTTTCGTCGAAGCCCATACACTATATGTTTCCATTACACATATACATTAAGCGATACTAAACTATACTTAGTCAATCAATTACACATAACATCACCTAGACCAATTGTAATCCAGAGGATTATAAAATGAGTGGTTCGCAGAAAAGGACCTTGAAATCTCGAGTTGTCACATTCCCAGTTGGGTCCAAGTTTTCCTGAGGGCTCCCGTCTACTAGCCTCATTGTCTCGCATGATGTATTCGCCTTCTTTGAAAGTATGCTGAGCCACGCGCTGGTTATAGTACTTTTCTAAGGTCTTCTTGTATTTTGCCTCGTTGATGGCGGCTGCCTCGTGCCGTTCTTCCAGTAGGTCTAGGCCTTCCCTTAGGAGCCTGTCATTATCATCCTCAGTGGTAAGGCGCCTTAGCGACGGTAAGCCCACTTCCGCAGGTATCATAGCCTCTGCGCCAAAGGTTAGGCTGAAGGGGGTTTCATTGGTACTTGTCTTGGGCATTGTTCGATGTGCCCATAGGACATTTGGTAACTCTTCTACCCAAGAACTTCCCTCGTAGCCCAACCTTCTTTTAATCCCATCAAGAAAACTCCTATTTGCCCGCTCCACTTGGCCATTTCCCTGTGGATGTGCTACCGATGTAAAGATTTATTAAATCTGAAGCTCTGCACACCAATCATGTAAGATCCTGTCTGTGAATTGCATTCCGTTGTCACTTACCAGGTATAGCGGCAATCCAAATCGGCACACTATGTGCTCCCACAGGAATTTCTTGGCGTTTTCAGCGGTTATTTTAGCTAAGAGTTTGGCTTCAACCCACTTGGTGAAATAGTCGATTTCCACAATTAGGTGCTTTAACTTACCGGGGGCCAGCGGGAATGGCCCTACGATGTCGACTGCCCACTTTTGAAAGGGCCAGGCCGTCGTGACAGGAATTAAATTGTTCTTGGGGCGGAGCGTTTGAGGAGCAAATTTTTTACAACTGCGGCACTTTCTGAGTTCATCTACCGCGTCTTCATGCATCCCGTGGCGACAACTGCCCGGGGTCCCGCGTGAATGCCACATATGCCAACGTGTATTTCTTGGATTAGTTATTTTTCCTCCGCTGGGGATACACACCGCAGTAATGGTCCCAAGTATGACTTCCTGTATAGGACGCCATTGTTTACTTCATATTGCAACGCCTTGGTTTGTATCTTTTGAGCTTCACCCCGGGCAGGGGGTAATTCCCCCTTTGTGAGGAACTTTAGAATTGGAGTGTACCAACAGGGTTCTTCCGCTGTGATGGCGGACACTTACCGGGATTCTATGGAGGGCGCTTGTAATGTTTCTACCTTTACTTCCTTTTCCATACCAGAGGTGGCGAGCTTGCTTAGGGCGTCAGCTATTTGGTTTTTTCCTCGATGAACATGATTAAGTGTGACACTGTCAAAGGAAGCTATGAGCTCCTTGGTCTTAGCCAAATATTTTTCCATCGTTTCATCCTTGGCTTCATAGGTTTTGTTCACCTGGCTATTGACTAGCAAAGAGTCAACGTATGCGTCGACCCTTGTTGCTCCCATAGATTGGGCCATTCTCAAGCCCGCGAGTAGCGCTTCATATTCTGCTTCGTTGTTGGAGCACTCAAAGTCAAAATGCATGGCGTACATTAACCTTATTTCATCTGGGCTTATTAGCATGAGGCCCGCGCCGGATCCTTTTCCGCTGGAAGATCCGTCAGTGTATAATTTCCAGGTTTGCCTAGCTGTGCTGAACACTGGTATGTCTTGGACTGCGGCATCTTGTATTACTTCTCCATCGGGAATCTCAGCCAAGAAATCGGCAATTACATGTCCCTTGATTGTTGTTCGCTTTCGATATTCAATATCTAGGGCTCCCAACTCAATCGCCCATTTGGCCAACCTTCCTGAGATTTCTGGCTTGTGCAGAATTTGTTGTAGTCGATAGTTTGTTAAGATTTGTACGCGGTGCCCTTGAAAATATCTTCTGAGACGCCGGGTAGCGTGGACTAGTGCCAGTACTAACTTTTCAAGTGTCGGATATCGCGTTTCTGGTCCCGCTAGGACTCGGTTGATGTAGTATATGGGTGTTTATTTTCCATCCATTTCTACCATAAGTATTACGCTTACCGCATTGTGACCTGCCGCCAGGTACATTTTTAAGAGCTCTTCTGGTTATGGCGCTGTCAACATGGGTAGTTTTTCAATGAACCGCTTCATGTCTTGTAAAGCCTCTTCTGCTTCACTGGTCAATTTGAAGTTTTTCTTGTTAAGGCAATCTTTCAACATCTTTATGAATGGCAAAGATCTCTCGGCGTGTCTTGCCAGGAATCTATTTATGGCCACTAGACGCCCGTTTAATGCTTGTGCCTCTTTTAAAGTCCTGGGAGAAGGCATTCGCGTTATGGCGGCTACCTTTTCCGGGTTAGCTTTAAAACCATGCCGAGTGACCACAACCCCCAAGAACTTGCCTTCTTCTACCCCAAACGAACATTTCTTGGGGTTGAGCTTGATGTTGTATTCTCTCAGCTTTTGGAAGGTTTCATCAATGTCTTCGAGCATTTGCTTTTCCTCTTTGCTTTTGATTACTATGTCGTCGACATATACCTCCAAATTTCTACCGATTTTTTTTTCAAAAGCCTTGTCCATGAGACGCTGGTAAGTAGCTCCGGCGTTTCGTAGACCAAAAGGAATTTTGGTATAGCAGAAGATGCCTACATCAGTGTGAAACGCCGTTTTTTCTTCGTCTTCCCTTGACATTTTGATCTGGTGGTAACCCTTATAGGCATCTAAGAAACACTTGTACCTATAAGGGACCAGACAGTCAACTTTGAAATCCATCTCAGGCAGCGGATAAGCATCTTTAGGGCAAGCCTTGTTCAAGTCTTTGAAGTCAATACACATCCGCCATGTGCCATCTGGTTTCTTAACCATCACGGGGTTTGATACCCATGTGTGATACTTAGTTTCGCTGAAATTTCCGGCTTCGACCAGCTTTCGTACTTCTTTGACTACCGCTGCCTTTCGATCAGGAGTCATGCTACGTTTTCCCTGGGCGACTGGCTTAATGCCTGGGAGCGTTGCTAACTTGTGCTCTGCCTTATCACGGGGTACCCCGGTCATGTCAGAGTGTTCAAAAGAAAAGATATTGGCGTTCCTTCTCAGCAACTGTTTCAGGTTATTTTTAACCTCAGGAGAAAGGTCGTCTCCTATTGTCACTGTTTGCTCAGGATGGCGTGTGCTTAAAACCCACCTTTCCAGGCCGATGGCACCGGTAGGTCCTTGCCGACACCTCTTGGTATCCAAAACTTCTCCCAGCTTGTCCCGGTATACCATTGCAATACCCCGCGGGGTGGGGAACTTCATGAACCCACGTGCCGTGGAGACTATGGCGTCAAGTTTTCCCAGGGTAAACCTTCCAATGATTACATTGTGGTAAGACTCAGTGCGTACCACAAGAAACGTGAGGAGTATGGTTCTTTCCCAGGGGGTTTGTCCGAATGTAAATGGGAAAGTAATTTGGCCAACTGGATCAACCTTTTCTCCGGTGAACCCTTTAATAGGGGCGTGTACTGACTCGAGCAATTTTCTGTCTTCTGGATGCATTCTGTTAAAGCAGTGCTCATAAATGATGTCTTTAGAGCTCCCGGTGTCTACCAGGATTCTTCTCATATTATAATCGCCTACCGCGACGGATATGATTTGGGGGTCGGTGGTAAGGTTCAAGTCCTCTACGCGTGGTTCGATTGTCATGGTTGCCAGCATCCATGGTTCGAGTGTGGAGAAACTCCGTTTTTCTCCCTTTCCCTTATCGGCGTATACCATATTTAGCTCCTGATGTCTCTTACCTACCCCTTTATCAATCTCCTCTTTCATGGGGGGGGCGAGCCCTGTTTTATGTCTCGAACCAGGTGAGCCAACTTACCCGCCTTTACGAAATACTCGATCTGCTTCTTCAATTGGTAGCAATCGTTGGTATCATGGCCCCTGCCTTTGTGGTATTCACAATATTTAGTAGTGTCTTTGTTGGGAGCGTCCTTCAATGGCTTTGGAGGGTTAAACTTTAGGTTTTCAGAGGCCAAGATTTCTGCCGGCGTTTTGCTTAAGTTAGGATAATCAAACCGCGACTTAGAAGAAGACTCGTTTCTTGAGTATGTGCTTCTAGATCTATCATATCGCGAGTCTGTTCTGTCACTTTTTTTGGTACATGTCTCCTCTACCTTTGCCCTTAGAGCTCCGCTGCTCTCTATCATCCTGGTTTTTCTGGGCTTCCTTCTTCATGTTAGCCGCATGATTGGCTGCAATAGTCTTTTCTTGTGTAACGTATACCTTGGCTATCCTCAGGATTTCGTCTATGGTGGGAGGCACGCCATCCCTTCCATAGAGCGTCCTTAACAATTCGTCATCATTTACTCCTTGTAGGAAAGCTCCGTAGGCTAGATCATTTTTGACACATATTGCGAGGCTTTCTTTGTTGAATCTAACGATGAAGCTCTCCACTATTTCATTGTCTCATCGACGAATGTGAAGGAGTTCGTTTCGATTCTTTATGTGTCTTCTCTGTTGACTGAATTGCAACGTGAATTTGGCCTCTAAGTCCTCAAAGTTATCGATCTCTCCAATGGGTAGACTGTCCCACCATACTCCTGCTGCCCCTACCAGCGTTTGGACGAACATTTTGCACCAAAGGGGCATAGGCCAGCAGGCTACTTCCCCGGAACTTTTGAACAGGTTGAGATGGTCATCCGGATCACCTAGACCATCGTACTTACCCACCGTCTGAGGCATCTTTGGTTTTTCCTTGATCGGGGCTTCAGCTATTCTCCTTGTAAACTTGGACTTGAAAGTTGCGTCCACAGGTTTATAAGGTCTAGTGAGATCGTCATCTTCAACATTAATGGGTTGCACTGGTGGGGTTACCCCGCCCTGGCTGGTTCCCTGAATGACAGGGGGTTGGGGCGAGGTGATGTTTAGCGTAGAGCTGGGACCCCCGTTTGGAGAAAAACGAGGCCTTGATGTGTTTCCTCTGTCATAAACAGGTTCCGCCGTAGGCGGGGATTGGCTGTAAGCTGGTTGCGACGTTGGAAAAGTCCACCAAGGGGGCATATAGGCCGCGTATGGCGATTGCTGGGTATAACTCTGTGCCGCCATCTGTGGAGTATACGTTTGGGTATTGTACGGAGGTAAGTACCTGTAAGGGGTGCATAGTAGTAACCTGGGAAGTAAGTTTGATTCCCAGGCGTGATTGGGGCGTTCATGATCCCTGCAGGCATGATGACTGGCTGGTGTGGTGGTGTGGACAACGCCGCCGTTAGTGCTGCCAAGTACAAAGGTGGCATGGCGTATGTTGCCGAGGGCTGATAGTATTGAGCCATGCTCATCTGCGGTGTAGTAATACTTGGGCCGGCAGATGTGATAACAGGCATAGTGCTGTGACGTATAGTCTGTGCCCTCATTGTTGATGTTGGGGTGGAGACGTTGGTGTCTATTATGGTTGGTGCCACTGATCGTAACTGCCAGGAAGTGTATGAAAGAGGGTCTGCCGCTGTCATTCCAGAAGAAGCAATGGAGGTGCTTGCAAACCCTGGTGGCGGTGCCTCTGCTTCGAATTCCAAGTCGAGAAACCTGGTCACAGCAAGTGATGCCGACATGGTAGTAGCCGTAGAACTCGTTATCGGCAAAGGGTTGCTGGTTATCATTGCTTGATTGGGTGTAGCGTTGTGTTCTGATCGCTAGCCATTGGGTTCAATCTTGCTGTTGTTACCGAAAGGTCCCATGGATGGCGCCAATTAAGAAACACTGACCTTATGGGTAAGCTCCGGCACCGTCAGGACTCGTTACAGGAATGGGGTTATTCCTGTAACCACCCTCCGGCGTGAGAATAAGTCTCGTTTTGGGAGAAAGAAAGTATGAGTATAGAGAGAGAGAGTAAACGAGAGCAAGATGATTCGTACCTTTGATGTTTACCTCTATTTATAGTTTACTATTAGGGTTTCCCCTAACTTAGGATGGGCTCCGATAAGTTAGGGATTTGCATGATCTTCCCAAAAGTTTGGGGATTTGGTTACGTGATTTATCCATGTAGAATAGAACATTCTAGAATAAACATGTGTAATTAAATATTTATAATAAAATAATAGGTGATGTCCGGATCGGGTTAGCCGTTCCGGGTCACACCTCGTCAACGGGGAATGTAGTATCTTTGCCCATGATGATATCTATACACAAGGAAACAAGTTAACATTCATAACATGCTAACAAATGAGTCTCGACTAACGAGTGATTATGCATCATTAGTTTTGACATGCAAAAATAATGACAAGTTATCACAATGTCTATTGATATGCTCAATTGGGTCGACATGTTCAAGAATAAAGAGACAAGATGAATAAAGTGACATATAGTTTTGAATTATAGCCTCTTAAACACTACTTCATATTCAGGGATTTCTCATGTCGTGATCAACAAAACTGTGTGTAAGATCCCTTTTTACACTTACTTTATTTATAAAATATAGTCGACATTACATTTAGAACGTATATCATTTGATAATATCCATTTCAAAATTATAAAACACAACTTTCAATTAAAACATCCAAAATAAAATTTCAAATTAACAAAAAAAAATATTGTTTGTTTTATAGAAAAAAAATATTAAGTTTTTCAAATAGCTTGTGACTCGAATCTTGCTACCTTGGCTCACTAAACTGAGAAAATGACCCAAACCATAGAGACTAAAATTGTATTTAACTCTTTAAAATTTTATGAGTTGGCTTGAGTATTATTCTAACTGAGTTCAAGCTTTATTCGAACCAAGTTTAAGTTTAAATTTTAGCTCTTTGATAATTTTTTAGCCTAACAAGAGGACGTCTTTAATTTTGAACCCAGACCATGGGCGGACCTAGCCTTTGGCCGGGGTGGGCGGCCGCACCCCTTGAAAAAAAAAATTAGTGTATATTTTAGGCAAAAAAACACGATCGCACCCCTTGAAAATATGGTTGAACACCTTATCCGCACCCCCAACAAAAAATTTATGGGTCCGCCAATGACCGAACTGAATTTGACTCGGCTTTACTCGTCCGTCAAGAAGCCCTACTTGTATATTGCCAACAAACTTGACATAATTCTATGTCACACCATCTAAATTCTTTTTTAACATGACATATAATAAATTTAATATTAAAGATATTCTAATAAAAATTGATTTACACATCATATTATATTGTTTTATCATCTTAATATTATATATTTTAATATATAAAATAATTTGTGTAGCACTTACAAAGCATCATCATCGTATAACATTACCATTTAAAAAGAATAACAAAATAAATGGTGTTAAGTAGGACATGGGTGTCCTTAAAGAGGAGCACTTTTGGATCTATGAAGCCTTGGCTTTTTGTGAACGTGAGCAGTAGAGGCTGAACAAAACTGCAAAAACAGAAAAAAATATATAAAGTTTATTTATTTATTATTATTAAAACAGGTTAAAAAGAAATAATGTTAATTAATTAATTATGTATACATTATATATAACTCTAATTTACAACAATTCTAAGCATTACTGCTTGTACCATAAGCTATTAAGTTTGTACGGTGGTTAATTGGTTATACAAAACCATGAGCTGGGTTTTGGTGAGCTTGTTTCACACATCTGATTAGTTCTATCCTCCCAGCATCACGCGTATCGTTTAATTGCACGTCTTCAGCTTAAATCAAACATATTTATCTATAAAGGGAAGACGGAGAAGCACAGAATAGATAGTCATAGTGGTTTTAGAAACCCGATTGATGGGTGGCGACAACTGTGACTTCTCCGGCGGCCACACGAAGTGTTTCCGGTAGTGGTTGGCCATGTGTAGCGGCGGTAAGGTTGAACGATGAAGAAGCTTGCGATAATCATCCTCTATGGCTATGGCATCTTTCGGCAATAATTGCTATCCTTTTACCAATTTTTAATCTTATTCATGTCTAGATTTATAATTTGATACACACAAATCCCAAAAGATTGGTGTGGCCGTGGTGGAGGAAGTGGTTGTGGCGAGTAGTGACGATGGAGATGGAGATGGTGGTTGTATATGTAGGGAGAGGAGATGTAGATGAAATGGTGGTGGTGACGATAGCTTTTTCTTGAGAGGAGATGCAGATGAAATTTTGCCATCTAAATTTAAAGTCTGAAGGAGATAAGAAGAGCGTACATCAAAGTGTTTATAAAGTTGATTGAATTAAAATTTGTTGCTTTCTCAAGTGTATCGAGGATTTATTATTTAGCCCCAAATCATTTACTTTGTCCTTCTTGGCTGCTTCTTCTACTCCAGCATCATGTTTAATCATGCTCATAAGAAGCTCAAGCCTCGACCCATGCGGTTTTTTCGCCCAGTAGTGTTAAATTTCAGGTTTTCGAGAATTTTTTTAAATGTGTATTGGTTCGGCCCAGTCTGATTTTATCTCCAAGAAACATCGGCCCAGTTTTAGGTCGATAATAAGTGATGTGTCTTCAAATGGACATATCTTCAACATTTTAATTTGTAAAAGGTTTTAAAAAATCAAGAGTGCAATAAGGGAAAAAATGTTGTTGCATTCAATGGAAGTTCATTGGATTTTGAAGATTATGTCGGAGGAGAGATGTTTGAAAATGAGTGGGTGAGTGAAAATTTCAGTTGAATTCGATTTTGTTTACTTAATATTACAAATTGTTTGATTTTGATCAACACTGAAGCTAAACATTTCATAATATTAGTTTAGATGATAACTAAATAAATTGATAAACCATAACAATATTCATTTTTTTCTAAACTTTGAATTAGCGTTTTTTTAAGTTAAATACAAGGTCGCATTTGTGTCGTTAAGTTTGGAAAATATGTAATGTACAGTCGTCAAAGTTGAAAGCGCGCGTTGATATGTACTTTCGTCAAAGTTGAAAGAGCGTTGGTATGTAGACATTACGTTCATCAAAGTTGAAAGCGCGCCGCAACGCGCGCCCAGGTTTAAACCTAGTTAAAACTTAAAAGCAACCTTTGATGTCTTTCAACATTAAAAAGGTTAAAAAGAAATTACCCTATATATTAAAAAAGCAACGTTTTGAACAGTAATTTTTTATATATTATATTATAATGAAATATTATAATAATTGTTATTCTCTTTATTTTTTTAATTGGTGTCAACCAGTACTTGTATCGAAAATACCGGTTCAACGCTAAAAGTCGGTATCGGATTGAGTTTGATCGTCTTTTAGTTCGAGAAATTTGGTACTGCTACCCAGTACCATTTGCTTATCCCTGATCACGGGTACCGTACGACCAACAACGGTATCGTACACCTTTATTTTTAGTTTCAGGGGTATGGATGAGCTCGGTGCCAACTGATACCAGTTACGGTATCGATATATGAATGTAAAAACCGGTAGCGAACCGGTACCAGGAACGCCAAACGTCAGTACCGAACTGGTACTTAGGATCTTTCGATTCAGGAAATTCGGTACCGGTACCCATTACTATTTGCTCATCTCTGACTACGGGTTTCTATCGAACAACATCATTACCATACAACTTTTTAGTTGATTTTCTTTCGATTATTTTTTAGTGTTTTTTCTACATTTTCTTTTTATTCTTATCAGCGGTTCCGTATGTAACGCACTTATATTGATTTCAAACACATATAAACACAGACTAAATAACAAAATAAGTTCGCCGCAACGCGGCGACAGTTTTTATAACTAGTAGTATTAATTAATTAATTATGTATACATTAAAAGCAACCTACCTTTGATGCCTTTCAACAAAAGAAAAAAGCAACCTTTGATACTTGATAATGCTACAAGAAATTCTTCCTTTTTGGAACGAAACAAACCCCTACACTAGACCCTTAAACAACATTAAATATTTATAGTGAAACGTTTAAAGATGTGCTTACAATATTTTTATTATTATTGTTTCGAATTTATATAAGGTTGCAGTTACGCCTGCTATACTTAGTGGGACAGACTATTGGGTCATCAAGAAGACACATGTACGCAAGATGGAGTTAGCATAGATGAGGATGTTAAGGTGGATCTGTAGGCACACGAGTTTAGACCGAATCAAAAATAAAGTTTTTAGGGAGACGTTAGAAATGACTAGTATTTCAGATAAGATGAAGGGGGGAGATGGAGATGGTTTTGACATGTAAAGAGGAGGCAACCCATGACACCTGTTAGACCAATGAAAATTCTAACTGTAGAGGGGATAAGGAGTAAAGTTAGACCCAAATTAAATTGGGAAAAACGAATTAGATATGATTTACTAGAGTTACACTTCTCTGGGAACATGACCGAGATATAAACTCGTTTAGAATTAAGGTTAAGCACTTTTAAAAAGGGTAGAGTAGGGCTCCAGGTGAATTGTAGGGGCCTATACTAGGGGTGTGCATAATTCGTTTCGAATTCGAAAAATTCGAAATTCGTTTAAATTTGATTCGATTATCAAAAATTCGTTTCGAATATAAGAATTTGAATTCGATTCAATTCGAGTCAAGTAAATCGAATACGAATCGAATACGAATTTATAATTTCAAATTCGATTCGATTCGAATAAAAATTATACATTTTTATTTATTATTTTTATATATAATACATATATAACTTTTATTAGGCTATACTATAAATTATTTTCAATTTTTTTTCCAAGTATTAAAATTACCCATTACCAAACCAACTACATGGCCCATAACTAAAACCTAAGTAACAAATCTATCAATAGATTTCTAAGCGTAAAAATATTAACTTGTAATGTGGAGTATTCCCGACTTCTCATTTTGAATTTTAGACTTGTGGTACTTTATTTGGAACTTTTTAATGTGATATCGTGCATTATGGCTGCTTTAAAATTTATGTTTCGTTTTGAAAGTTTTTTACATGTTTTTAAAGAATCTGAATTAAATCGAATTTATTCGAATTCGAATTTTTAATCGAATACGAATTGGGTTTTTTATTCGAATACGAATTCGAATCGAATTCGATAGGTTTTAATCGAATTCGAATCGAATACGAATTCAAGGAAAAATAAAAATTATTCGAACTATTCGATTCGAATAATTTGAAAATTCGATATTCATTCGATGAACACCCCTAGCCTATACTTTAAGAGAACTTTGCATGCAATTGCTACATATGTGTTTCTTTATATGCGTTTCTTTATGCTACATATGTGTTTGTTTGTCTTTTGTTTATTTTTAGATCATCCACGATAGGATGTATGTTGATGTCTTTAAGGAGAGAGAAAGATGAGGTGGATGAGGGAGGGTTTGAGGTGGAGGAGAGAATGTGTGATAGTGTATGTAGAGAAAAACATGTATTTAACGAGAGATAAAGGTGTTGTGAGGGGGAAAGAGAAGAGAAAAGAGAGTATTGTTTTTGGATGATAATATGGAGCAATAGAGAAAATGTTTGTGATTGGTGGGGCAATGCCAACTTGGCACAATAAAAACATCAAAAAACACCCAGGGGATGCTCTTAAGGTGGGTGTCTATATGTATCTTTGTTGGTGCACTTATGTCTGCACTTTGTCTGTATTCGGTCGCAATGTAAAACGATGTCTTGTTAGTCTTGTAAGTTTGACCAAGTCAACCATCCTCCTGGTTTGACTTGGCCAAACAGTCAACTTTATGTTTAAAAGATGTTGGGTCGAAGGATGTGCCATCGAAGGATTGCCTATATCCTTCGATGACCTGCTCGATAGATAGCTTTCGATAGATGGACCTCGAAAGATCCCATCTTTCGTGGTACATGTTGATCGTTCGAGCTGTTTCTGGTCGAAAGATGATCTTTCGACCAGACTGTTTGATCTTTCGACCAGACATGCTGTTTTGGGTATAAATACCCGTGTGTTGTGTTCACTTCCGATATAGAGACATAGTTAGACACTCAGACAGATAGAGAACACACACACACACTAGAGAGAGTTTGCAAGACTGATTTGTAAACATTGAGCTGTAACTGGACCTTTCATACGTTTAATACAAGTGGTGTTAATCGTTGAAACTTGCGTGTCGTGTTATTGCGTGTTCTATCTCGGTTTGCTATTTCGGTTGGATTCCGCACAACCGGAGTGGTTAGTATACAAGGATTAGGCGACTAGATCCTCCCCTAGCCGGACCTACAAGTGGTATCAGAGCCTTGGCTCTTATCCTTGTTAAAACCGAGGTGTTCTTGCTGTTTTTCGGGTTCTTAAAGTTCATATTTTCTGAAAATCTTGCTGTTTTTGCTTATTGTTTTGTTAAAAACCTTGTTATCCTTCATGTTTTCATACTAGTCTTGGGTTTTTGTTAAACATTTTAGCAAATATTGTGTTCCGAAAGTTTGTGGGTTTACCGGAAAACTCAGATTTTTGGGCTGTGTTCTTGACATTATCATAGTGTTCTTCATAAGTTTGAACTTTTGATCTTAAAATTGTTAAACTTCAAGTGTTTGTGTGTTGGGAAGAGTAAACTGATTAAAATATTGGACTTTACTTGATTGGTGAAACCTGCATGTTCAGAAGATATGGTCTGAACATACTTTCTGCCGAAAGTTCTCACCAACCCGTCAACTTTTTCACCAACTTGTCACCGATTGTCAACTGTGTCAGAACCGTTCGAAAGATATCCTTCGAACTCGAAAGACCATCTTTCGATCAGTGGAGGTTCGATAGATCATCATCCTTCGAACCAAGGAATCTTTTCGAAACATTCATCTTTCGGTCTACTGTTCATTTTCGAAAGACAAGGATCCTTCGATTGGGGAGTCTTTCGAAGTCATCTTTCGTGTGTATCTTTCGGTCTACAGTACTTTTTCGAAAGATAAGGATCCTTCGTTTGGAGAATCTTTCGAAAAACTTTGTTCGAAATTCAACAGAGATCTTTCGAACCCTGTTGATCCTTCGAACAAGTGCTGATCTTTCGATCATTAGTCTGTTTATGCTTAACAGTTTGTGTTTCTTGTCTTTCGATCTCAGATCCTTCGAACAGATCCTTCGGCTGGTGTGATATTATTTTTCTTGATCAAAAATGAATTCGATGTGGGGTGTTCCGGTAAATGCTGAGATGTATTTTGGTACTCCAGCTCCGGATTCGGGTTCGCAAGCTAATGCTACATCTACCGGTCAATGGGCATTTGTATCAAATCAAGCTCCAAGTGTTCAAAGCATTTTGCTAAGCGAAAGTGAAACAGGAAGTTTGAATAGGCCTCCCAAGTTGATGCACTTAAGTGAATATCCGGGATGGTTTGGTAGATTTCATACATACGTTCTTGGTCAAAATACAGAGTTGTGGTTGCGGTTCATCACAGATTTTGATCAAACAATAGAGGTTGCTGCATCATCTGCTGCCACGTTTGCAGATCTTACGGAAGATCAGAAGAAGGTCTATGATCTGGAAAAGAAGGCATACGCCATTCTTACTCAGGCGTTGAGCAAAGATATTTATCATCAATTCGTCAGTTATAAGACAACGAAGAGGTTGTGGGACGCATTGAAAACAAGAGGCGTAGGAAATGAAGCGACTCGCCAATTGAGAAAAGAATTGCTGAAGAAAGAGTTTGATGGTTTTATTTGTATGCAGAATGAGTCTCTAGGAGATTTGACAAGTCGATTTACTCATTTGCTAACTGAATTGGCAAATACTGGGGTGGTAACGACTTCAGCAGAGATAGTGAAGAAGTTTGCAGATGCACTGCCACCTCAATGGAATAATTTCTTAGAAATTATGAGGTACAATGGCACTTTGGATACAACAAGCTTCGGTGATTTTGCTCAACTCCTGGAAAACAAGAATCAGGAAGAAACTCTAAAGGCAAAAAGAGTTGCAGTGCCACAAAATCCTGAAATTTATTATGGAACTTCTAGCACTTCTGCAAAACCATCTTCACACGCTCCACTTCAAACAGCATTTGTGTCTAGCACGAGCTTGTATGGTACTCCTCCTCCAACAACAGATATGTTTGGAAATCCGCTTAATCCAGCTCCTCAACCAGCACCACAACAGCAACAGCAAATCAGAACAACTGATATATTCGGAAATCCACTTCCTCCTCAACAGCAACAGCAAGCTTGTTATGGAAGTACATCATCTGCTGGTCAACAATCAAAGCCAAATACAGTACGGCTCGACACCTCAAGCTTTTCTAAAGTCAGTGTCGAAGTAGCAAAAGAACATATGGAGCTGCTAAACACTGTGGTGAGCGCATACTGTGGATTAGTGGAGGGTCAGATTGGTAATATTAATCTGACACAAGAAGACTATCAGCAGATAGATAAAGAGGAGATGGAGATGATGGATATTAAGTGGGCCTTTGCCAGTGCTGTTAGGCGAGCAAAGGATTTTATGGAAAGAACAGGCCGAACCAGCTTGGAAAGCAAGAAAGACACCAAGTATGGGTTCGATAAACAAGCTGTTAAATGCTTCAATTGTGGTGAACGTGGTCATTTCAAGCGTGAATGTACAAGACCAGCTCAGCATGGGAACCAGAATCCCTTCAGAGGTCAAGGAAACAGGGCCAATCAGAACCAAGCGAGGAACAATGATCGCACACTGGTGCCTGTCAACAACCAGACCCAAGCAGGACCATCAAATGCCAACCAGGCACTTGTGGTTCAAGTAGATGAAGGCTGTGATTGGTCAATCCAGTTGGGAAATGATGCACCAGATGGAACAGCTTGTTTTGCTGAAGTGGTTAATGGTCTTAAGCACGCCAGTGGTGGAGAATCTTCCACCAATGGCAGTGAATCTTCTGAGGATGAAGACTCTTCCGGTTATAGTGGAAGTTCAGATGAAGAGTCCTCCGCTTCAGGCGATGATCATGTGGATGACACATCAAGTGCGTCAGTCGATGCAAATATTGATGAGCTTTTGGATGAAGTTGCAGCAGGAATTCAAAGAAGATCTATTTTGGTGGATCAAGCTGCTTATTCTTCGTCTTCTCTCCATTCAGCCTTTATGGCGAATGTCGACAGTTCATCAAGTCAGGTATGTGTCGACGAACCCACTTTTGTTAGCTGTAATAACTGTGATAGTTTGCATGTGAGATGTGCTGAGTTGGAAGCAAGCATGTCTGAGTTGCAAGGCAAACACGATGCTTTACAAGCTAGTCTGTTTGAATTGCAAGACAAACATGTTTCTGTGAATGATAGGTGGTGTGAATTGCAAAGCAAACACGAGGCTTTGCAAGAGAAATATGATGTGACATTCATTCACAATCAGAAATTAACAGTGGATCTTTCAAAGTGCACTGAAGCCAACATGTTTTATGGAAACCATGAAAAGGAATTTAAGTCAATGATTGAAACATTAAAGAAAGATAAAACAGAACTGACAAAAATGGTTTCCAGAAAACAAACTGACATTAATTTGTATATCACTCGTCTTGAGGTGATGCAAAAAGAAATGGCTTGTGTTAAAACAGAAAGTGAGGCGATCCGACTCAAGTTAGACAGTTATTTGAGTTCTAGCTATGTGTTGGATCACATCATTGATGTTCAAAAAGAGAAAAAGGATGTCACATGCATAGGCTATAAGAAATGTCCACCACCCGTGAGAAACAATTTTGATGCTTTGCCTGATGAGGAGTATAGGACTCATTTTGAGCCATCGGTTCCTTTGGACGTTGAGGAATTCGCAGCAGGGCTCGGATACAAGAAAGAAGTATCGTCGGATTCAGATGTGTCAGCGGATACATTTGTAACTGCTGAACAGAATCAGGATCCTCCAGTTGTGGTTGAGGATGCTGATTCTTCTGATGATGAGTCTGATGATACTGATTCGGAAAAGTCTGATGCAGTAATCAAAGAAGAGGACATACCTCTTGAGAATCATATCCTATGTGATCCTCCCACAAAACCTGCTAAGACTGTTCCAACCGAGTCCACATCAGCAAAAGAGTCGGAGAGTGTGGATTTGCTGTACACTCTTGTTGGTGATGATAAAATTTACTCAGACAAAGATTTTCCTATTAAGAATGTTAATCAATCTTTAATAAGTAAAGTCTTTGAAAATTCGACAAGTAAGTTTTTGGGAAAGACAGGACCACATGTTACAGTTACACAGTGTCCTCCTATCCCAAAGGCTGAAGTTAGAAAACAGTTTGGGAACAAGAAATTACCAACAGTGCCAAAACAGCAAAACCATACCAAAACAAAGGGTAAGGCACCGACTCAAAATCAAAAGAAGCCGAATCAGAAGAAGAAGAATGTGAACTTTGTGAAATCGAAGGGAACGGACAAAATTGAAAAATTTGCAAATCAATCTAATTTAGATTTTGTCCAAAAAGCAACTGTGATGAAAAGGAATGAACCAAGTTGTTCAAAACCTAGTACCTCGGGATCACAAAGTTCATCATCGGCAAGACGACCACATGATACTTCGGGGTTTGTTGAACGAAGATCATGTTTTGAATGTGGAACAATCGGGCATATTGTTCGAAATTGCCCGTATCTTCATAAACAAAAAGGCATAGTTGATGTTCCCCGTGACCACATTGACCGCAAGCGATCTGTTTCTGAAAAACAAGATCCCCGACTCATAAGAGAAAGGGAAAAGAAACAGAAACGCCAACAGGTCAAGAAAATTGAAAAAGCAATTAAAACCGATGTGGTTCACAAACCATCTGTTTCAGTTAAACCAGATAATTCAAAGTTTTCAAAAACTTCAAACAATCAAACTGGTAAAACTCAACAGACCTGGAAACCGAAAACGGTTACTGAATCAGGGGGACCATCACAATTTCCGAATCATCAAAAGGTGGAAGTTATTGTTGTTGATAAAAATGGAAGACCCAAGACCACAATGGCTTGGGTCCCCATCTCCAACTAATCGATTGAGTTTATGTGCAGGGTGTTCCAGGAGGAACTATCAGTAGTCATTGGATTGTTGATAGTGGGGCATCCAGGCACATGACAGGCGACATGAAGCTTCTCTACGACGTAAAATCTATTAGAGGAGGTTATGTTGCTTTTGCTGGAGATAAGGGCGGATACATTACGGGTGAAGGAATGATTTCCAACGGGGTTGTTAGCTTTGACAAGATCAACTTTGTGCAACAACTTGATCACAATCTTCCTAGTGTTTCTCAAATTTGTGACAAGCAGTTCTCAGTACACTTTGATGCTAATGGATGTTATGTGCTGAAACCCGGCTTCAAAATTCCAAAAGAATGGATTCTCTTGTCGGCTCCAAGGATAAATGATCTGTATGTCCTTGATATGAGCCAAGCTATCACAACGTCTGCACAAGCAACATGTTTCGTTTCCAAAGCCACAGAAAAAGACACAATCTCTTGGCACAGACGAATGGGTCACATTCACTTACGCAAAATGAATCATTTGGTATCAAATGAATTGGTGAATGGTGTTCCTCTTAAAAACTTCCATCTTCAAGACGTCTGTGTTTCGTGCCAGAAAGGAAAACACACGAAGAAGCGACACCCTACAAAGAAAGTCAACACGGTGGCTGTTCCTCTTGAACGTTTGCACATGGATTTGTTCGGTCCTGTCAAGCACAAAAGCATTAGGAATGATCAATATTGCCTCGTGATTACTGATGATTATTCAAGATTTTCGTGGGTGGCGTTCATGGCACACAAGAGTGAAACCTTCGGTATTATTAAAAACTTGATCATTCAGATTGAGAATCTTTACAACCTGAAGGTTAGGCGGATACGTAGCGACAATGGTACTGAATTCAAAAATCATGCCATGGCGGAGTTTTGCACTTCAAAAGGTATTCTTCACGAATTTAGTGCAGCTTATACTCCTCAACAGAATGGCGTCGCTGAACGTAAGAACCGAACATTGATCGAGACTGCTAGGACTATGTTAGTAGAGTCGCAGCTACCCATTCCATTCTGGACTGAAGCTGTGTCCTCTGCATGCTATACGTTGAACCGAGTCCTTACAGTCAAAAGACACAACAAGACCTGCTTTGAGCTTATCAACAAACGGAAACCAGACTTGTCTTATCTCGAACCGTTTGGAGCTCCTTGCACAATTATCGATCCTAATGGAAAGTTTGGGGCAAGAGCAATTGAGGGATACTTTCTTGGGTATTCCACCCCAAACTTAAGAGTCTGGAATCTAGAGACTAAAAGGGTCGAGGAATGGTCTGAAGTCAGAGTACAAAGGCACACTTTACCAGTTAGAAATCCTGGTCAGCCTTGGATGTTTGAGTACGATGACTTTTTCAATTCGATCAATGTTGAAGCCGTTGAAGAAAGTGCTGCGGCAAGGATGTTTTTCGAGAGCGACAATGCAACAGATTCACCGTTGGTTCGTCCCATTATAGTCAATCAAGAACCATCTTCAGTGAACAATAATGCTCTCGACAATGAGGATTTTCAAGATGCTACCGAGTTGAACGAATCTTCAGAGGATGATGAATTTCTCGATGCAGATCAAGAAGCTCCAACAGCAGTTCATGGTATTTCAGAAGGTACACCTCCAGTGGATGTCCCTCGAACAGCTGAAACTTCTGCATCATCCTCTTCGTCAATTCCGGGCCTTGAATTGATTGTTGATCTGAATCTCAACAATCTGGGTACAAATATTCCAGTTCAAGATAATCCAGAAACAAGGATTCACAATACCCATCCTCAACAAAACATCATCGGAAATGTACAAAGTGGCGTTCAAACAAGAAACATGTTGCGAAACAACAACAATGCAGGCTTGTATGCAACTATCCGAGAATCTGGTCAACAGAATGATTGGTCTTTCGCGTGTTATGTCTCACAGGAAGAGCCAAGAACTTGGAAAGATGCTTTGAAAGATAGCTCATGGGTTGAAGCAATGCAGGAAGAACTGCAACAATTCCAGAAGCTTGGTGTCTGGAAACTCGTAGAGAAACCTGCTGGATATAAGAAGATTGGTACCCGTTGGGTGTTTAAATGCAAAAAGGATGACCGTGGGATCGTTATCCGGAACAAAGCAAGGCTAGTCGTTCAAGGTTTTCATCAGATTGAAGGGATCGACTACAACGAAGTGTATGCACCTGTTGCACGTCTAGAAGCCATTCGGATCTTTCTGGCTTATGCCTCATTCAAAGGTTTCAAGGTATACCAGATGGACGTGAAGAGTGCTTTCTTACATGGTGTGGTGGAAGAAGAGGTGTACGTCGAACAGCCTCCAGGTTTTGAAGATCCTATCCATCCCGATCGGGTTTGGTTGCTCAACAAAGCTCTATATGGTCTACATCAAGCACCGCGAGCTTGGTACGCAACCTTATCTAATTATCTGCTGGAGAACGGTTTTCGCAGAGGTCTTATCGACTGCACTATTTTCATCAAAGAACAAGATGGAGATCTTCTACTGGTACAGGTATACGTTGATGATATTATTTTTGGTTCTACTAATGATGTTTTGTGTAGGGATTTCGAGCGTGTAATGCAGGATAAATTCGAGATGAGTGCTATGGGGGAAATGACTTTCTTTTTGGGTCTACAAGTACAACAAACAGAGTCTGGGATATTCATCCATCAGACTAAATATGTTGGTGACATCTTGAGCCGGTTCCAGATGTCTGATGCAATGCCCATCGGTACCCCATTGCCACAAAATCACGGAATTACTCCAGACTTGAAGGGTCAAGATGTTAGCCCCTCATACTACCGCGCGATGATTGGATCTCTTATGTACCTCACAGCATCAAGACCAGATATAATGTACCCAACGTGCCTGCTTTCCAGATATCAAGTGAACCCGAAGGCCTCACATCTTGCAGCTGTAAAGAGGATTTTTCGTTATTTGAAGGGTTGCCCTGACACCGGTCTGTGGTACCCTAGGGATAATAACTTTGACTTGATCGCATTCAGTGATTCTGATTTTGGCGGATGCAAAATCGACGGCAAATCCACAACGGCTGGATGTCAGTTTTGGGAAATCGCCTAGTCACATGGCAGTGCAAGAAGCAGACGTGCGTCGCTACGTCAACATGCGAAGCTGAATACATTGCTGCCTCGAGTTGTTGCTCCCAAGTCCTGTGGATACAACAGCAAATGCGTGACTACGGTTTTGAATTCCTAACTACTCCTATTTACGTTGATAATTCTGCTGCATTACAGATCACCAAAAATCCTGTGCAGCATTCAAAGACTAAGCACATCGACATTAAGTATCATTTCATACGTGATTGCTTTGAGAAAAGGCTAATCGATGTTGCTTACGTCCACACCGATGACCAACGTGCCGACCTCTTTACCAAAGCTTTTGACAAATCAAGATTTGATTACCTATTACTGGTAAACGGCATTAAGGTCAAGCAAGAGTAAAACCAACATCGGAAAATCATTTTTGTAAATACCTTTGTGTTTTAAATTTGTCTTAGTTTCTTGATTTTAGGGGGAGTAAATCCAAATTTGAAAATCCAAAAACATCGAAAAATTTCAAAAACACAAAAACAATAGAAAAACAAAAATGAGTTTCCTGGCGAGCAAAAGAGAATATGATAGTACATCAGTGGTCTATCCAAACCTCTTTAAACCTTAAATGAAAAACGATAAGCAGCTCTATATAAGATGTATCGGTAGGCTCACAATCATTTTAAAGTGTGCAGGGTGATATAAACTTAATCCGACTGAAGACTGGGTGGGAACCATTCATTGGCATATGGTCTTAGTACCGAAATTTCGTTTGAGAGATTGCCGAGGTTCTGAGATATTCGGTCTTTATGCTGCTTATCATCTGGGTATCATGGTTGTATCTTTTACCGAAAAATAACGGGGACGCAAGTCTAGATCTTCCATGATACTATACATACGTGTACATATTGCATACGACCTCAATAAGTGATCAACAATCACATGTCCAAACTAAATAAGTGATAAAATATCAAAAATTCTTTCCGGGTGTCAAGTTCGTCTCTCTGCTGTACGAAAGTACTGACCTGTTCACGGACTTGCTCCTGTGCCCTCATGCATCGAAAATCAAGTTCCTCATCAATAAGTGATTCTATCACATAGGGCTTGTTTTCAAATCAAAATAAGTGAGAATCTCACATCATATACGGTCAAACAGATGATAATCGGTATACTCACCGGTAAGATGAACCCTCGTGCATACCTTGATACGGGAATGTGTTGTGATGTGGATGAACACCGGTCGGTAAGTACAAATCATACCTTAACATATCCCCTCGCCATGATTACATCTGATAAGTTGAGCTTAAGTGGACAACAATACCGATAATTGTTATAGGATGCTTATCTTAATGTTAACTAACTGAACAACAAGAGCGTTTTGGCATGACCGTACACTGATATGATTCTCTTACCCTCGAAACTCACAAAAAGAATGTCTGTAAATATTTATTTACTGCTTTCAGTCTTTACATTTGAAATATTCAAAAAAATTTCCAAAAAAAAAAAAAAAAAAAAATTATGTGTGTTTTAATATAAACCTTATAAAAGCCAAAAAGATTTGATTTCTATTTTATTTTCGATCGTACGATGTTGGAACTCGAGTCTTCGTTACCTGAAACCTGAACGAAAACCGAAAACGACTAAATCTTCATAAACGGTCGAAATTTGCAAGCGTTGAAAGTTAAAATTGAAATTGATAAACTTTGTTAAACTTTCAAACTGTCGGACGGTGTTTGATTAAACAATGGTCACATGTGTGTCGTTTGCTTTGATATTCCAGGCGGTTGTTCTCATTACGCGTTTAGATTTCTTGCATGTGCAGATTCTAAAGGCTAGGAGAACATGGTCGATGACAAGCTTCGGAATGAAGACACGACGTGAAGGCACTCAAATGATGAAGATGATCGAGTTGCCGCTGACCATCATCAACACCACAAGGATCTCACTTCATAAAGAACAAGTATTTCACGAGCATAACTCAAGGGGGAGCTTATGTTAAGGGGGAGTTTGTCAACACACTTCCTAAATGAAACGGGGAGTTTGTTGATACACTTTCTGCTTTCAAGACGTGAAGACTTTGAAGATCCTCCGACATTGAAGACTTGAATAGAAGTCAAAGACTTGAAGACACGAGAACTTACAAGATCGAAGATCGAGACAAAGCAACAGCTGATTGTTGATAAGCCAGACAAAGCTACAGCCAAGGGGGAGTTTGTTGGTGCACTTATGTCTGCACTTTGTCTGTATTCGGTCGCAATGTAAAACGATGTCTTGTTAGTCTTGTAAGTTTGACCAAGTCAACCATCCTCCTGGTTTGACTTGGCCAAACAGTCAACTTTATGTTTGAAAGATGTTGGGTCGAAGGATGTGCCATCGAAGGATTGCCTATATCCTTCGATGACCTGCTCGATAGATAGCTTTCGATAGATGGACCTCGAAAGATCCCATTTTTCGTGGTACATGTTGATCGTTCGAGCTGTTTCTGGTCGAAAGATGATCTTTCGACCAGACTGTTTGATCTTTCGACCAGACATGCTGTTTTGGGTATAAATACCCGTGTGTTGTGTTCACTTCCGATATAGAGACATAGTTAGACACTCAGACAGATAGAGAACACACACACACACTAGAGAGAGTTTGCAAGACTGATTTGTAAACATTGAGCTGTAACTGGACCTTTCATACGTTTAATACAAGTGGTGTTAATCGTTGAAACTTGCGTGTCGTGTTATTGCGTGTTCTATCTCGGTTTGCTATTTCGGTTGGATTCCGCACAACCGGAGTGGTTAGTATACAAGGATTAGGCGACTAGATCCTCCCCTAGCCGGACCTACAATCTTTAGAGTTAATTACATAGTTAGTCCATGTGGTTTGCACAAAATAACATACTTAGGTACTAAAAGTTTAAAATCACCTTCTAGGGTATTAACTTTTCATTTTGTAACATTTGGAGGTATTAACTTCTAGGGTATTAACATAGTTAGTTCCTGTGGTTTGCACAAAATAACATATGTAGGTACTAATAGAATGTGATTTTAAACCTACAAATAACGTTAATACCTCCAAACGTTACAAAATGAAAAGTTAATACCCTAGAATGTGATTTTAAACTATTAGTAATTAAGTATATTACTTTGTGCAAACCACAGGGACTAACTATGTAATTAACTCGTATCTTTATATGTGTTTGTCTTTTGTTTATTCTTAAGGTGGGTGTCATTCTGAAAGTATACTTTCTATTATTATCTGAGATAAAGGTAAGGTTTACTTGCATCCTATCATCTCTAGAACTTACCAATAGTTTTAGGTGGGTGCAATTATTGTTGTTATAGTAAATAAATAAATAAATATAAACAATATCCCCCTCCATCAATTATGTAGTATATATAAATATAAATAAATATAGCACTCTTTATAAATGTAAGACATAAGAATACCTCTTTTTGAAGCCTTCTGAGTTTGGCGTTCTCTTTAGTTAGTCTTAAGACTTCTTGCTCCAACTCATCCGCACGAGCCTATAAAATATTTGAAAATTATTATTATTATTATTATTATTATTATTATTATTATTATTATTATTATTATTATTATTATTATTATTATTATTATTATTATTATCACAGTTGCTTACATCGTTCCTTGGAATAAATAAAGTAAATTTATAATAACACACACGGTATTGGTATAAATAAGAGCATACCCTTTGGTTAAGAAACAGATAATACTTTTTGTACATTTCTAAATTGATCAAAGAATATTTTAGTTATTGAATTTTACTAATTTTATCACTTCAAAAATATCAATGTTTAAAGATTGGCAGAGCTTAGCTGGTAAACACTGTTTAGTGGTTTCACATGTGAATAAAGTCTTACAATTTGTAATTCGAGTTAATACACCCTTTAATAATGAAACATTAGGGTGCACGGGGCACCTTCGGTGACCCCATGCGGGGACTTCATTTGCCGTGTGGGTACACCGTCACCATCAAAACTTTACCGCGCGGTGATGGCTTGGCTCGGTGGGTGGTCACCGATTGAGAGAGAGGAGAGAGAGAATGGGTGATTGGTTGTCAATGTGGGTCCACCCTTTTTCCACCAATCATATTTTTTTCTTTTTTTTTATAAAAAAATAATTGTGTGAGTGGAGTGATGCCAACGTTTGAGTGCAAAATGAGGACTTAAGAGGGGAGTTGACATGGAATAACCTGATTGGTTGTGGCTAAGTGGGGAATACTCCCCAAGTGGGGGGCGCCCCGGACACCCGTTGCATAGGAAATTAGTGTCTTTTAGATAAGCTACGCCCATCATTGTCTTAATCATGAAAATTATTGTTTTGATTAATTTATCCACTTAATAAATTAATAAGAAAAATATAGTAACATTGATCTATAACCAAGGCTTAAAGCTAAAGATAATATAAAGTTGATTAGGTGATGTGGGTGAGAGACAACCATGCATAATTATTGTTTATATGTAGGGCAAGAATCCACTAAAAAGTGGATTTTGCCTAAGTAGCCTTAGAAGGATTGTGATGATGACATGTGGCACTCCTAATAAGTAGGAAGGAATGACATTTTGGTCCTTATAAATAGGATTGAAAATGACATGTGGCACCACTTTTGTTTTTTTAAGAATACAACAAAAAAATCTAGGACAAAAAATCTAGTACAAAAAAATCCACCACAAAAAATCTAGTAAAAAAAATATATCACAAAAAAATATAGCACAAAAAAATCTAGTACAAAAAATATAGCACGAAAAAAGTTAGCAAAAAAATGTAGTACAAAAAAAATCCAGCACAAAAAATTGTTATACAACATAGAAATACAACACATTTTAGTGGGTTTTTTTAGTCTTCATATTTTATATAGCAATATGGTACTCAAATTAAAGATAAAAAGACGCTCGATTTTATGGTGAAATTTTTATGAAAAAATAATGTCGTATAAAAAAGTTATGAACGTTAAAAAAATGAGGGTGAAATATGCATGTGTCTTGCATGTGGAGAGAGAAAGTCCATAAATATGATTTAACCAAGATACCCTTGCACTCCTTCTTTCTCCTACACTTTAATCTTAACCATTGATTTGAAAAATGAATGGTTAAGATTACTTCTCATCCTATTTAGGCAAAATAAACTTTTTATTTGATCTTACCCCTTATATGTAGTTGTCTTAGTTTTTTTACATCATTATATGAAATTAATTTAAAAAATGCTATATATTATTTTGTATTAAAAATGCTTGAATATTATTTTGTATTAAAAATGCTCGGATATGATTAATTAACACCATATATCTTAGTAAAGTATAAACCCGGATCATCCACCATTCGTCCACTTGAAGATAATATAAAAGTAAATGAATTAAAAAAATATATCATTTAATATTCATATTTAATTTGGCAAGTTGATCTAACAAATTGTATCTTTAACATATAAGTTGATCTAACGAATTGTATCTTTAATATCTTTTACATTTAAATATCTTTTCTAGCAATAAATATATTTGATATCATAAGTTAACAACATATATGTAGATGTAAAGAAATTAATTATATGTATAACACGATATATACAAATCCAATATTGATAGTTGATGAAAGAGATGTCGAGTTCATAGAAATTTAGATCATACTTCATCGATCTTAAAAACCATCAACAAGTTTTAGGAGTTTTCGTTGCAGATAAGAGTAAGAGTTTTCAGTTAAACATGTTTGAATGAAGTTTTCACTTCAAAAAACTAACAAAACTTCTGAGTTAGTTAGTTATGTAGAATTAAATCCGGTAATGTTAATTGATGTGAAAAGAAGGATTTTACGCACAGTCTTTAAAATATCTTCAAAAATATCGGAAATTTTATTTTATATTAATAATATTCATTCATTGAGTAAAAAATAATAATATAGTGTTCTTAATAAGTGGGCTGGGTGATGATAATAAATGGGTGTGTTCAACTTAAGATGAGAAAAGTCCTATTCTTTAATATTAGCTTTTAGTACATTTTAGATTCTTTTTATTATTAACTTTAAATATCTTACCACGTTAATTTTGTCTTTTTATTGACTATTAGCAGCATCTTTAGCTAAAAACTAAACCAGACAAAAGTTATAAGCCATGAATTGAGACGGCTTACGATTGAAATTTAATTTATTTTTATTTAAATAAATGTATAAATCTAATTACATGTGTTTGGTTTATAACCTATCCAATTTCATCAACTAAATGTATTACATTTTATATCGGCTTCAATCCAACTTTTATATAATTTCAACATTTATCAGGCTTTATAGTTGTATATTACTAAAAGCAATCATTTTAAGTCCAAATGATCAAGAAAAATAATGAGCATAACAATTATATTCATTACATTTTATTACCCTAGATATTATACATAGAGAGACAGGGAGAGAGAGAGAGGGGGAGAGAGACCTGTTTTCGTGCTCTAGATCGAGCAGCTGACTCGCGGTTCTTCATCAAACGCTTAAACCTTTCAGTGTATTCAGGGGGGGATGTTTCTAGTACATGAGGTGAAGTGACAACTATTGTTGAAGTGGTATTATGTGGTGGATCTTGATCATGTTCAGAGTTACCACTAGTACTCAGGCTTAGCATGGTGGTGAGTGGTTCATGTACTGGTGGTGCTCGAGAGTGGTGGAACTGGAAGGTGGCTCCACCACCACCCGGCCTAGGAGCCGGAGGAGCGAGGAAATCTTGGAAGTGATGAGTGGTGGTAGGGTGGTGAAGAGATGGGAGGCTGCTGATATCTTTCCATACATCATCCATAGCTACTATTATTCTTTAGAAAATCAGATGTATGTGTAGTGAAGATGTAGTGAATGAAGTAAGGGTGGTGGGGGAGTTCATGTTTAATTTGTGTTGGATAATCATTATTATACTTAGGATGATGAGTTATGTGTTAAATACTTCTTAATTACATTTACTATAAACTAAGGCCCGTTTGTAATAAAAAAAAAAAAAAAAAAATTAAAGAATGGGTCATGTTTTTGTTTCAGAAATATATAATACATGGCTTACATACATCTAAACATAAAAAGAGGTTCAAAGCTTTCAAAAAAATCTACTTAGTATTGAAGTAAAAAAGAGATGTGAAGCATAAGCTGTAACACCTTTAATTTTAGAATCAAATTATTTGATCTAAAGTAATATTCAAAGAAAAAAACTTTCTCTAGGTTGTTTCTCAAATACCCATACAAGCAATGTCTTGATATTACAAGATATTCTATTCCTCTCTAAGTATAGTTCGGGTTTGCTACACGAAACCATACATTACACATGCTTAGATAAAACGCTAAATGAATAGAAGAAGGTTATATACCGAAACATTAAATAACGAATTCGAAACATAGTGCAACTTAACTCACAATTGTTAATCAGTTGTATAAACACATTTAGCATACACATGGCTTTGTAAACAAAGATACATCAAAAGTCACATTACACTTATTTATTGCTCCGAGGTCTATATATTGATTGATATGAGATAGACATGTACACATAGTCGTGTACTTTTATGTTGTTTTCAAAAGTACATTCAGTGTTAAATGATAATATTAAAAGACTTATAAATTATTAAAAAAATGTGCACAACCTAAATCTTAATTATAAATAAACTATTTTAGATCCAGGTTGGATTGATGTTATGAATGGTGAAACAGAAATGAAACAAGATAAATTAGTAATCTTCATAGAAAAGCCATAGATTAAGTATAAATACACTGGAGAAATAATAAACTCTTAAGAAAAGTTTGTTGCGGAAGTTACAATCAAAAGAAGTGTTGGTTTTGATACAACCTTCTCCTCAGGGCCGTCCCTGAGAATTCCTAAGAATTTTTAGGCCTTGTGCTAGTTGAAAATATGGGCCCCTACATATAAACTTATTTGTATAAAATCAGTCATAAGACGATAGTTGTAATAACTATAAACAAAAAAAAATTCTAGCAAAATGATCTATGTTAAATAGTTAAACGAATCATTATGTTCTCCATTTGTGTTCAACTAATGAATAAGTTGTCATGGTCCAATGACAATTTGCATATCTCAAAGTCCACGATTAGCAACCAAAATTTTAATATGCATATCATATGTTTCAATCAAAATATAGGATTCGACTATTATCTAAAAATATGGTATAAAGATGAGCACAATTAGTTTTATAATGGTTTATCAGTTGTCACAATTATCCATCTTCATAGAGTAAATACACATATCAAATTAGCATCAATTAAAACAATAAATCCAAATTTTATGTTACAAATAAGTTAATACACCTAAATTTGGTTTCAACACCCACCAGGCAAGCAAAAATTAACCAACACTTAAATATTTCCAGCAAAAAGAAGTATAATATGTATAAACATATTCAAATTAGTTTTATAACATGAACTTTTCATAAATAAAATAAATAAAGCTTATAAACTATATATTGAGGTCTACTTCGTTTATAATTAGATGAGAAATGAACAACTAAAAAAAACTTACAATTCAAAAAAGAAAACATGGAGCAACTAAAAGAAAAATAAAAAAGAAAACACGCTGCTAGTAGGATTCGAACTGGGAACAGCCTCATCCATATAAAGGTGCTGCTTCCATTCAGCCAAATGGAGAATCCGTATTCCTGTATTTTACAATAGCTTTATATATAAAATAAGGAGATCAATTTTGGGCCCCTCAATGGTTTGGGCCCTGTGCAGTGGAACCTCCTGCACAGGCCCAAAGCTAGCCCAAAACGGCCACAGTAAATTGTTTAATTAGCCTAGTTGTTCAAAAAAAGTAGATGTTATGTTAATTAATAATGCATTTTTATTTGACACATTGTTCTAAAGATGTGTATTGATTCTTTGACAAAGAAATCTAGACAAGTCTTGGGAAAATTTCTGTTAATTAATTAAGTTTAAAACAAGGGATATTGGATTTAAATAATTTCAATTTGTACTAATTGGCTGATAACACTCATAACTTTCGATTTGTACCACACTATTCTCAACTTTCAACTTATATTTCTCTGACACTCCCAAACTAACTGAACCATAACCCATTTAGCTGACATCATATGTCATGTCACTAAATAAGTGTCACATCAGATACCACGTCAGTTGACACGTCAATAAACAAAGTGTCACATCAGCACAAAACTAATTGGTTAGAGTTCAGTTAATTTGGGAGTGCCAGAGGAAAATAAGTTGAAAGTTGAGAGTGGTATGATACATATTATTGAAAGTTGAGAATGCTACAGACCAATTAATAAAGTTAAGATTACTTAAATCCAATATTTCTTAAAACAAACACTGACTAATGAAAAACCTTGGTTGAAATTTGATTTGAACAAGGCATAAATAATTATCCATTATTTGTTTTGTCAAATAAAGACGTTTGTGTTTGCTTTACTTGTTTTACTTGTAATGATGAAGAAAAATTAATAAAAGTAAAAGATCCTTTTAGTGAGAATCTTATGTGAAAGTTCTTGAGAAGTTGAAAGATTTTCAGAATTTCTTTTAAACAACGGCTATTTTATATAATCATAAAATAGAACAAAGGGATCAGCAAGCGACTAGAAGTCCCGAAACAAACAAAACGTTACATAATAATGTTGCGAATATTAAAATCAACCCACATCCCCCACTCAATCCCACTAAACGGCGTTTTGTTTTCTCGAAGTGATTTCATTAAAAAAATGTATGTCAGTCCTCTTCTTGGGGCAGATGTGGACTCATGTCTTCAAACCTCTTTTCCTCTCCTCTGCCCTATTTTCAAAACACAGATCCTCAACCCTAGCATCTTCTCTTCTCCTCCACCCCAACCTCCTCCCAGCCGACACCTCCACATCTCCGCCGTCACCTCCCCCACCTCCACAGTCCCCCCGTCACTTCCCCCACCTCCACAGCCTGCCGCCGCCACATCCACAGTCTGCCGTCACCTTCCCCTATGGGTGCTAAACGGGCCGTGTTCGCGGGTTGGCGGGTTCAAACCGACCCGAACCCGAAAATTTTACACAAACCCGAACCCGACCCGAATCCGAAAATCGTATCATACATAAGAACCCGAACACGACCCGAAGTTTCGTAGGTTAACCCGAACACGACCCGTTTAACCCGAATTTTTTATTTTTATTTCTAAAATTAATATATTAAAATTAAATTTTACTTAAAAAACACAAATGAATATAATAATATCATATTTAAATTAGAAAAATCTATGTTAATTTCTCTTCTTAAGTTATAATCATGGCATAAAATACACACCCCATTTAATTTATGACATAAAATATATTGTAAAAAAATATAATATAGTATAATGTGTTAAACAGGTCAACCCGCCAACCCGACCAGGTTGACCCGAACCCGACCCGTTAACCTAAACGGGTTCGCGGGTTCAACCTGAAACTGACCCGAACCCGTTTAGGCTAAACCTGTAAGATTAAATATTTATTTATTTATATTTAATCTAGTAGCCATCATTATCATTTATATAATATAGATCAAAATATATTAATAACCTATTAATAATTAGTTGGTAATTGTTGATGGACCATATTACCCTTATTAACTAATTGGGTTTCCTCTTGGGTGTATATATAAGGAGATTATTAGAGAGGTAAAAGGTTAGACACATAACCTAAACACATAACATCAATTTTCGTCCTCTCTCTCTCAACCGAAACTAACCCTAATTTCGGTTTCATCACCATCATCACTTTACACCCTAAGGAGGAACCAGATCAAACTGACAACTATGTCGAACTCCGTTGCTGCGTCTCTGACTGGATTCTCTACTGATGCAATCAAAGGTATGTTACTTCATGTTTTCCATTATGTTTAAACAGAACTGATCAACATGTGGTATCAGAGCATATGTTGATAAATCAGTTCTGTTTTTCGTATCCATCATTCTCGGATCATAATCTGGAAAACGGAAGTTTTAAAGCCTTAAAAACCAAAACTGTATTCGGGTTACATTGAGGCTGAAATCACTGTTTTCGGAATAATATGCTTAATTTTTTTACTCGAAACCATAAAGGGGATAATGATATCCGAAATCTGTTAACAAAAGGTCTTAAAAATTAGATTTCGGATCCCAGATTATGTTTTATTTTTCTTAGGGTTCATCAACTGTTCTAAATAAAAACTCGAAAATTTCATTATTTTGGAATCTAATATGGATTGATGGGTGTTTTTTTTAATGTTTTTGATCTTAATTTTATCTATTAGAAATTTCGAAAACTGATAATAGATTTCAGTTATTAATTTCGAAATATTGTGATAAGTTTAGATCAAAATAAAATAGGAAACATTATCCCAAAAATCCCTTAAAAATCGAGTTTCTGTTATTATCACAAAAACAGCTATTAACAGTGGGATCGAGACTGAGATTGCGACTCGCAACCATGACCATCACAACTCGAGACTAAGATTGCGACTCGCAACCACAATCATCACAACTCGAGACTAAGATTGCGACTCGCAACCACAATCATCACAACTCGAGACTAAGATTGCGACTCGCAACCGCACTCATCACAACTCGAGACTGAGATTGCGACTCGCAACCATAATCATCACAACTCGAAACTAAGATTGCGACTCGAGACCTCATTTTTATGCTGTTTAATGTGACCTAAAAAAGCTATTAAATACTTGGTTTTGTTTATACTTAATTAATTAATAAGGATCAAATAATGTTTTACAAAACCAAACTAGCTTAACTTGAATGAGCTTCTGATGTATTAATTCTGGCCAAAGCTGATTTAATACATCTATTTATTGTTCAAGTATTATAAAAAGCTATGTTAAGTATGCATTACAAACGTGAAATGTCTTAATTCTGGCCAAAGCTGATTTAATTCATTTATGTTTAGCATGCTTGACAAGTGCATAACTAAAGTGATTGTCTCATTTCTGGCCAAAGCTGATTTGTCACGATTACTTTGCACACATACTTAAATGATTACACTTCTGGCCAAAGCTGATTTGTTTTTGTTTAAGTAGAATTTTACTAAGTCTATTATTTTGATGTTAGTAATAGACATATCACAATTTCTTCACATAATGATCCTTATATTAATGATCCTTAATTAATTTTATGATCATTTCGTCTGTCTTATTTTTTTAGTACCCATAATTTTCACTCACTGTAATTTACTTCTACATATATCTCATCCACTTTAATTCCCAAACCTAAAATGTTTGCTTTATTTAAAGTTTCTATTAGAATTAGCTCTTAAATTAAATCCTTGATTATTTCTTAAGACACGATAATCCTATTGCTCTCTTCTGATAAAGATTATAAAGAAGAAAATTAGAGCATGATGATTAGGACAAATCGAACATGATGTCTCTTATGCTAATCAAGAACTCTCTCACATAATGCTATCACTAAAGTTATTTCAGATTAAGTCTTTCCTAAGGCAAATCTCTTATATATGGAATAATCACCAGAACTCCTAAGATGCATGTTTTCTTTTATAATTCTAAACTATAAAGTTAAGTGGTACATGTGAATACATAATAATGTACAAAACCATGACCCATAAAGTTAAGGGCTTACGCATGGAAATAAGTACATTTTCCAGTACATTACGTATTAAGATTTTCACTTGTACAATTTGATGCCTTATAAATCAACTATAACACTCAAAAATACCAAAGTATAATGAGTGTGTTGATAAGCAACATATGTACAAAGAAATAAATGTTTGAAGCTGGAAAAATATGTTGTTACTCACCTTACAACTACTTAAACCTTAAAAGAGGATTGTTCTAAGGTCCATAGACAAATTACAACTGTTAATTCCATCTCTAAGGTTCTTCAAGGGAAAATCTCACTACATGATTATGTCATTAGACTAGACATAAGCAACGAGACTATCCATTATTCTAAAGAATAGTTGGTTGAATTAATTAGATAGTCACTTATTAAAGATATTTAAGTCTACTAATTATAATATTCCTATTAATACATGATTAGTTGACTCTAGTTTTAAATGTTTCCTTACCAGCAGTTAACAAATAACTAACATGAGAGTTAGTGACAAAATTAAATGTTAAGGCTATAAAAACCATAATAATCAGTCTTCTAACAACGCCTTTCGATACCTTATATATTCTGAAAATTAATCAGAATATTGTATCATAACTAAGCAATGTTATGAAGGTTGTGAGGTTTGCATAGTCAACATAAAGTCACAATTATCTTAAACTCTCATTTTTATTTGTTCTAAATATCTGGATTGAAACATTATTAAGATAAAAACTAGATGATACCTTACACTTTCACAATTTTTGTCATCATGCAAATGAAAAATTTGACAAAAAGGAAAATGAGACTTATAAATTTCATCCATTATAACCGAAATTCATGAGAAATCATGACATGGTTAATGAGGATGATTATTCAATTAATCTCATTCTAAGTGATTTTAAATCATGATGTTAAAGCCCTAAGTATGACTTTGCTTAAGGAATAAGTGTGGGTCCATCTTAAGTCATTCACTGACATTAGTGGAACTTATTCCAAATGGAATATTCAGACATAATTCATTTATCATTTAAAGACTATCTACTTGTATCTAAATTTTGCCGCATATGGCCCATGGTCTTAAAGAAATCTATTCATATATATACTTAATAAGATTTCTATTAGATATGTCCCTAAGTTTCTTATGATATTTGGACATTAAAGAAATCAAATAAAGTCTAGCGTATATGTGATAGGTTCCCACATCACGTAGCTCATTGAAACTTCTCTAGTAGCATTCTAGAGATATTAAAAGATCAGTGGGAGCATTAAGTGTCTTAATAATAACTTACAATAGTTGCAAGAGGTGGGGGAGTGAAAATTGTACATTACTTCAATTTACACCTCTTGTACAAGACACTGCTCCATCTTGACACTGTTCTATCATAACTTGTCTCCTTAAAATCTAATGCTACTATTACAAAAGTTTCATTGTTGCTTAATTGTGGGCACGCTTAGATTTCTGACCTAAACCAACATAATCCTCAACAAGAGAAACTACAATGACTAACGTCACTAATATGTTTTCTCTATTATATGTTTTCTCTATTAGAATTTGTTTGGTCGTTAAATATTGACCCTAAGCATGCTGAGTTCCTAAAGATTTCTAAGGTCAGTGGGAGTGGTCAAAGTCCTTATCATGACTTGCAAGGAATACAAGAGGCGGGGGGAAGAGTGTCATTAAATTTCACTCCAAATTTAACTCCGATTACACCTCTTGTACACCATACTGCACCAACTCTCTTACAAACTTAGAATCCTTAAAATGATAGCAACCTAAGCAAGAGCTAATCCATAAAACTGAAACTTCTAACAAAAACTTCTAACAAACCCAATAATCAACTCAGGAGGTCATCTAGGTTTAAAAGCCTACTAACTTTGATGATTACACAACCTCCCTAATTGAAGTTGAAATGGATTTTGGAAAAGTTTACTGATCATATCTCTTCTAATTAAGCCATTAGTGTCAATCAATCTTCTGAATGGAATAAAACAGTTTTCTAGTAAAACTGATTTTATGTGTTCGCATAACGTTTGGGATTTGATTGAATAACCTAAGAGTGTTCATAACTAAACCAAATCCTGATATAAACATTAAGACACAAAGAAGCATGATTGATTGTCAAAGGTTGTACTCAGGAAGAGATAAATTATTAAAGAATCTTTATTACATATCTAACAAAAGATTTCTTTTAGGATCATCACTGTTCTAGTAGCTTATAAAAGTTTTGAGCTACATTAGATGAACATTAAAACAATTTTTCCCTAACAACTGGCTGACATATTTACATGTTCATAAAACAACCTGAAAGTTCTAAACTTAAGGTTAAAGAACAGTTTGTCTATAAGCCAATAAAATCCATGTATGGTTTAAAGCAAACATCATAATATGATGAAATCTTAACACAATGATTTTCATCAGTAACCAAGTGGAATAATGTACCTACCTCAAGATGAGTGGGAGCAACTAAGATAAACTTGTCTATATAGATGATATTCTTTTGACAAGTAGATGTTACATAAGTCAAAGCATTGTTAACACAAACTTTGATATAATAGATCTCAGAGATATCTCTTACATAATAGATATCATAACATGTTGAGATAGACTAAATGGGACATTACTTCCGTTCCATAAGTTTAACATTAAATTGGTCCTTACATATGTAACAAACAATACTGCTCTCCTTTAGAGGATAATAGGATAAATGAGATTATTTCTTACGCTTCATTAATTAGAAGTCTTATGTAAATTTAAGTCTATACTCGTTTAGATATTACTCACATTGCAACACACTAGATATGTCTAGATTAATGTGAAGCATTTAATAGAGTATTACAATATCCTTAAAAGAAACGAGAGGCTATATTTTTTAAAGAAGAAGTGAGAACTCAAACCGGTTTATTACTCTAACTTTGAGATATTCAAAGATGACAAAATGTAATTTCGGGTATATCTTTATGTCAGCAGACAAAACCCATTTCATGGAGGAGTCATAATAAACTGATAACAACATAAGTTATAACGACATAATATATTGTTGATCACAAAGCAATAGTTACTAAAAGTTGTTGGAAATTTATCAGTGGACTCATGAGTTTATTAACTCCATATAATTAATATATTGAAGACTTGTTGTGATAAAGTCAGCTACCATGTCTCCTTGAACAGTAACAGTTCGAGAGGTGCTGCATTAAATTTCGATACGCAATCAATTATTCGTTTATGAACGAATTGAGGAAACTAAATCTTTGTATCGAATGCATTCGTGATATGCTTAAGGATCCTATAATTAAAGGTCTATTACCCATAAGTCTTATTAAGAGTGCACATAAAAGAGACGGGTTTTAATTGATGACCATGTACAACTGCATATCGTACTATGAATGACTAACTATTAATTAATTTTCCTCATCAGTTTGATTTTGTATGTCTCTTACATATGTTCTGCCGGTGTAATGACATATAGACAACTATAAATACAAATCAAACGTTAAAGGGCTTACATATTTTGATCATAACTGTTAGGTTTTAAATTAAGGCTATAGTATGACTAATGGGGGTCCTGAGTCGCATAATGATTCAACGGCTGTATTTCTCTGCTATAGTACTTGTTTAAGGCTAAAATGAGTATTAACTTCTGATCAGACTAATCTAATACTCATGATAAATGATTATCCGGCTAAGTGGGAGAATGTAAGATTAAATATTTATTTATTTATATTTAATCTAGTAGCCATCATTATCATTTATATAATATAGATCAAAATATATTAATAACCTATTAATAATTAGTTGGTAATTGTTGATGGACCATATTACCCTTATTAACTAATTGGGTTTCCTCTTGGGTGTATATATAAGGAGATTATTAGAGAGGTAAAAGGTTAGACACATAACCTAAACACATAACATCAATTTTCGTCCTCTCTCTCTCAACCGAAACTAACCCTAATTTCGGTTTCATCACCATCATCACTTTACACCCTAAGGAGGAACCAGATCAAACTGACAACTATGTCGAACTCCGTTGCTGCGTCTCTGACTGGATTCTCTACTGATGCAATCAAAGGTATGTTATTTCATGTTTTCCATTATGTTTAAACAGAACTGATCAACAAAACCTAAACCCACAAATTTCGTGTTAGGTTCGTGTCGGGTTTTCGGGTCGTGTCAGAAATTCACACCCCTACCTTCCCCCTCGCAGGTAAACTGTTTTTCAATTTCTCATTCACTTATGGGGTTTAAGTGGTTCCGTTGATTCAGTTTTCTTGGGTTTACAGTTTGAATTCTTGAATTTTGATCAATTAACGGTGGTTTGTCTTCTGGGTTTCTTACAGGTAAACTGTTTTGGGTTTTGGGTTTTGATTTTTGGGGTTTCCAGTATCACTCAGATGTTGCATATATTTATAAAAAAATACCGATATTATATGGTCTGAAAGTTAATAGACTGGGTGGAATTTGTTAATTTTGTTGAATTTTTTATGTGGGTTTTGTTTGTTTATAGCTGATATTGCCCTAAATTGCTTCAAGAACAATAATTTGCTATTGGGTTGTTAAAATTGTTAGAAAGATGCAAACTTTGTGTTTTTACATGGTTTTGTTAACTTTTAAGTTGCTTTCTTATTTTTGACAGGTGTTGTTGATATTTTAGTTGCATGAACTTTATAGAATTGTATAGTTATGTTACATAGACTGTTTGATTAGAGTTTTTGTGTTGAAGCATATGGTACTGCATCGGATCGGGAATATATGATTCACGAGATGAGATTGTTGAGCAGTTAATGCAAAGCATGGAATAAATGATTTAAAAAAATGTTATTGTCTTTTTATAAATATTATTCCAGTATTGTATAACTATTATTTATGTTTGAATGTTGAAAAACTCTTTTAAGTTAAATAAAATCAGCTTATTTATATTTCAGTTTATTTCGGCAGCTTACAGAAGTTAAAAAACAAACAGTCTTCTTCTTGCAGGCTGCGGAGGTTTGCTCCACCTCTTCAGCTACAGATGTCTGCAGATGTGGTCCGCAGACTACAGACGTTTTACCTCTTAAAAAACCAATGGCACTGTATTCTCTAACAATTAACAATATGTCACTAACATACTTAAGAAATTTGCCAATTTCATACATGCTCATCATCTCAAGATCAACCACATAGAAAATTGAGACCTACCACTTGTTAGGCTAGCTTAGATGATCGATTTTATGTGTTCATGCATTGAGTTTGACCAAGATTTCCCTTCGAGTTTCTTAATCAAGGGTTTTCCTTTGTCCTTCTCTTGCTCCAGGGGACACACACACTCAGTGATGTGTGTTTGTTATGTTTTAATTGTTTTTATGAAATTTTCTTTCCATTCTTCCAAATTTGGCCCCTCAAGTATGATCACTTATTTGAAATGGCTAAAACTAATTCGTAAGTTAAAGTTTTAGCTTGCATCTTAACTAGGTTCATCCTCCTAGCTATCATTTGTAGTATTTTAACAAATATTCATACTCTAATTTTAGATTACATAAATACACATTTAAAAATGTACATAAATAAATTTTGGGGTGTTACAGCCAAGCTCGAGCCCAGTCGAGCCCAGGCTCGGCCCGGCTCGTTTACACCCCTATACCCCACTTTAATTTTTTTACATTCCTCAATGGGTGTCGTTTTCATTCTTGTTGGGTTAATCCCACGCCCGGAAATATTAATTAGTTAGTCAAGCTTCAATAACAACTTATTAAAAATCATTTTTGAAAGAAGAAGATAATAAGACAAAATAGTTAGTAGTTAAGATTATAAATAAAATAAAAAGAAAGAAATAATAAAATAAAGAGTACATATATATGAATGAGGAATGAAATGTGAAAGGCTTTTTAGAATGAGAGTTAAATTTAGAAAACTTTAGTTAAATTATGGGACCGGAGATGGGAGCTTCTTGTGAATGCTCTAAGATGAGATAGTTTGAGCCACCATAAATGATATATCTGAACAAGTCATGTGAAATAAAGAAATATATCTATATATAATCTAAAATTTAGTTACATGTTCTATTTTAAAATCAACATTTATGATGTTTTAAATGCAGTACTTAAAATAATATTGATTAAAATCCCAATTATTTTACACTTTCCCCCTTTCTCCCCTTTATTGGCCAATCACTACCAGCATACGAAGTTCATTCCCTTTATAATTGTACGCTTCATTTACCCAACTCTTATTAATTAAACCTATTGAATGCCCTGATTAACCATCTTGAATGCTAGAATCAACCACCATTCAATTTCCCTTCACCCCCTTAATTGTGCCTCTTTGTTTTCCATTTGTGCAGAGATTACATCACCGTATATATAATCCAACTCCAGTTGCATCAATTTCTCAAACAAAATCAAACCCTAACGTTATGTTGACAGCGAAACCTTAATGAAAATCACATCGTTTTGAAATTAAGTTATTTATTCGGATGTTGGGTGAAGATGATAACAAATCTTCCTTCGATTACATGATCTGTGATTCGAGTTCAAGGCTGATTCCAAAGGGGTTTATGAAATCGAACTTTAGAGGTTAAAACTTTGACTGATTTTTGGTTTTATATTACCGCATATTTATCTAAGTTACATTCTTTTGCAACTTATGTACCAAGAAATTTGTAGTTGATTGATTTGTCCAGCTGACAAACATGATAGAGGTCTAGAGAAACATATAAATTAAAGAGGCTCAATACTCTGAAACATTGGATGCTTGGCAAATATTATGGTGCTTTTGTAAGTTGATCTTTTTAGGCTTTTTAATTATATGCTTTATTTTGCATTTTTAATGTATAGATTTTAATTAATACCTTTTTTTTTGCTTTTGTGGGGTTCTTGACTAATATAAGCACCCATGGAGATATAATTTAACCCATTATCTTGATTAGATTTCTTATTATTCGAAGCAAAAAGGGTTATTTTGTCAGTTGTAAGCTTAAAACAAGTTTTAAATTACAAACTTTTAACAATTGTATGATGCGTATACGATGATTGTTAAAATGTCTATGTGAAGATGAATAAGAGAACCAAAGTTGACGTGACCATGGTCATGTCCTGTATGATCCAGGAGAGATTGAAGGCATTTTTTGTATTTTGTAGTACTTTCTTATTGGTATTTTTAGTGATTAATTGTGAAATTAAGTTTTTCCTTTTTATGTTCTAATTGTTGGGTTTGTTGCAGCTCCTAATATAACTGGTTTGTCACTGTAGCTTTTTGTAAAGTTAGTTAAAATGCATTACTTTGTTCTTTAATCATTGGCCACTTGAAGAAACAAAACAAAATGAATGAAGTGTGTTTAAGTTTTGATTTATGTGTGTGTATATTGTGTTATTATTGTATTTGATTTACATTTGTCATTAAAAGGTTGCTAAGCGAGACTGATAATAGTGATACCAGTGTTCAGATCTGAGTTCCCTTCTCAAGAGACGCAGGTGCAACTGACCTACTCTTGTATGCCCCTTTTTTGAACAAAGATATTGTCAAGGTTGAAGGTCTATGCAACTGTACCAATTAACTTCACCGATGACCACATGCTGCTCTCTAACTCTCTTGATCTTTACAGGTATACATATGGTTTTCTTTCTAAATTTTTTTTTGATTGAAAAAAATCGGAAAGTAGGTTTTCTGAAAAGAATCAAGTCTGCTCCAAATCGACGTAAGTGCTACAATACAGTGAAAAAGTTTTCTTAAGCATTTCGTTCATATCAAGTGGGGATGAACTTTGTTGAGGAATTAGTAACAGGGATTTTTTTTATACCGGTATGGTTGTCGTTACCTGTTGATCCATTGTAGGCAATGGAAGTGGGAGATCGGCAGGCTTATCTCCAATGGATCCTTCGCGCAGAAGAAATTATGGCAACCTACTACTTAGGGAAAAAAGCCCAGTTACTAAATGATGCAACAATTAGCACAGATGCTTGCAACAATTTTTTGTAAATTGTTCTACCAACTTTTTTCCATAAAACAAAGAAATTGGCCTTGATATTAATTGTGATAGTTGGTGACTGAGACGTATGTAAATTAGTTGCTACACGTTCATTCTATTTTATGATCAATTTCTTTGAGTCTGGGTGCATGAAAATGACATAATCTAATATATTCGTAAGTCTGCAATTATTAATTGGTATGGAAACTGATAATCCTTTTAGCCTATGTAAAATCACTCAACATTCCCACACTAATTTTTTTAAAGAGAGTGAGAGAGTCACAAGAGTTGGAGAAGAGCATCCATCTCCGGCGAAGTTCCGATCACTCCACCCACCCACCATGACCACTCCGATGCCCACTATCTCTTCTCTACACGATTGATGGCGGCTCTAGAATAAGAGTTCTTCTGCTGCTGTTGTGTGATTTTTGTTTATCACGTCAGTCCGAATTTGCATTCTTTTAGGTTCAATTACGAGTTCGGGCTTCCAATTTGGTGGTGCGTTAACAATTTGCATTTCATAAAGTGTCAAGAGCCACATTAGCGCCTTCAGGTTTGGATTGAGTATATATACTTAATTTTTAATCCCCAAATGGTTAGAAATGTATGTGACAATAGTGACATGTTTCTTTAATTGACTCAGGGAACTTACAAGGCGCTTGGCAGACATTTTGGAAATGATTCATACTGATACATGATGATATTCTGGATGAAAGTGAGATGAGAAGAGGTAAAAAATTTATCTTTATAAAGATGGGCCATGAATTATAGTGTTTGTAATGTAGTGGAAAATTAATGACAGTTAACACGATTTGGAGGCAGTGTTTGAATTTGCACTTTGATGGTTGGAGAGAGATGGCAGTATTGGGAGATAAAAGAGACCACTTTAATGGCATGACGAAAGGATTAGTAGGCGGTGTTTGGGAAGATGACCAGAAGTGTTACAATCAAAAGTTTTGGTTTTGACGTTTGTGGTTAGTAGATGAAGTACCGGAAAAATCACCGAAGGTTAGATTTGATTTTTTTTTCTAAAAATTGAAACAAGTTTGTTTTTTAATGATTTCTTTTGATATTACAGCCAACACTAGCTTCTCCCGGAAGAAATGCACCTCGGGTTGGCCATTTTGGTCATCTAGCATGTATCACCAACAAAATCACCCAGTGGGAAATGTTGAGGTGTAGTAGTCATTTATGAAATAATTGGTTACTTGAACTTCATTTTTTTTATTTTTTACTTTTATGCAAATCCTTACTTATAAAAGTGTATCGTTATTAGGAAAGTAGCAAATGAAATGAGTGGCAGACTACTGTTCTACAAGAGCGCAACATTGTTGAAAATGTGTATTAGTGGGCTTGTGAGTACCTTCTAATCATCTTATAAGAACTGTTGAAGTTTGGTTTTGATAATTCTAATGTTTAATCGGAATCCATAAATTGTATATGTGTTCGTTAATTTAATATATATTTCTATTTTTTCAGTCAGCCAACCGCAACATTAGACGATAGAAATAGGGATGATGATGACGATGATATTTATAACACGATTATAAACTATATTTCATGAACTCATAATATTGGTGATTTGAAGGATAAACTGTATCATACACGGGAGCGTTCTCACTTCTTTTACAGTAATATGTGCACATGCTAACGGATTTAGACCCACATGTGAGTATTAAAAGTAGAATTTTGCAAACTTTTTACCCGGTTCTCTTTTTAACTCAAATCTTTAATTGACCTAACACAACCTAAATTGACCTATTCATAAGTGTTTGGCTATTGGATATAACATTTTATTAAAACAAAGCTACAATGTTGTTACGCCCATATTCGTATTTGACAAAAAGTCGCAGCGGAAACACTAACCGTAAAATTTCTTGCATTAAAATATCTCAACTTATTTAAACTTTTAACTTTAACTTAATTCTTAATCAAAAATCTGTCATCCTCTTACTTGTTAACTAAAAACATAGCTTACATTAACTACATTTTACATTCAACGTCCCCCGTACAATCTCTCTAGTGACTCGGTCTTCGATCTCTAATCCTTGTGATAATCACTCATCATCCGTACAACCTGCATTCATCACATACATTCATAACATTAGTACATATTTATGAAACAAAGTTCATTCACGTACACTTCACACTTCGTCATCTTTTAAGCTTTAAGCATTTCATCTGCATATCCATTTCCTGGTGAGGCTTCAATAATGTACATCATAGCATATCATATTTCCCGGTGAGGCTTCAATAATGTACCTGCATTACTTTTCATTCTCGAGGTATACCATTAATAACATTAACACTCAACGTGTCTATTCCATACATACATACGTACTTACATACATACATACATACTCATCTATATACATACAAACCTTTCCTACATCATTACATACGTACATACAATCGTAGATATCTTTCCACATGCATACATACTCATCTACATACATACAAGTCTTTCCTACATCATTGCATACATACATACCCTCGTACATATCTTTACACATACATACATACACATCTACATGTATACAAACCTTTCCTACATCATTACATACGTACATACAATCGTACATATCTTTCCTCATACATACATACATACACATCTACATGTATACAAACCTTTCCTATATCATTACATACGTACATACAATCGTACATATCTTTCCACATACATACATACACATCTACATACATACAAGCCTTTCCTACATCATTGCATACATACATACCCTCGTACATATCTTTACACATACATACATACACATCTACATGTATACAAACCTTTCCTACAACTTTACATACGTGCATATGCTCATATATACCTTCATGCGCACTTACATACACAACTACATACGTACATACCATCCCTACATCCAAAACGGACGACGGATCAAGCAAAACGAGCCAAAAACGGCGAAAATCAGAAGCGTATGATGGGAGGGGCGTCAGAGACGCCACTTTAGGCGTCGACGACGCCTAACGGCGTCGGCTTGGCGTCATCCAGGGGAATCTGGCGTCGGAGACAAACTGAGGTTTCTGGGCGGCGTCGGCGACGCCCCTACCCGCGTCGGCGACGCCTAGCAGAAACAACAGTTTTCTGCTGTGTTGTTTTGTCGTTCGTACGCACTAAAACGCGCGTAACTTTTGAACCGTTTACCCGTTTAACCTCCCGTTTCTTCCTACATGCTTGTAAATTCACATTCTATCATATAACATTAAAATCCCACATCCGGATTAAGGAAATTCTTAACTTGCATACATTCGGCTTATTATTATATTCTAATTATTTGACCCGTTATGGGTATTTGCGCATTAATGGTCTATGACATACAAAACCATACCCTTCGCTTTCACACATGACCAAAACATTATTCTAATCGATTAATTCATTTCCAATAGGCATTTTAAGGTCGTTCGCCCGATATACCCATCAAGGGCGTTTTTGTCAACATTGCTCCATCCTTTACAACCGAGGACTTCATTGCATAATTATCCCATCCTACCACTTAACTTCAATTCTAACGCATATATCTTACTCGGATCAAAGCTAAGATCCGTTTAATACTTCATCGATTTCATTTAACTCATTCCTATTTGACCTCAATTAACACATTTAATTAAATACATATAACTTTACATGAACAACTAAGAAGTGATTACGGAATCACTTACCTCATGAATCCGTATCCACATCCGTTTCCACGCCTCTTCTTGACCCGTTAGCCTTTCGCGCTTGAGTCCGTCTCCACATGATTCCTATACTTTCATGTCATAGAAATCACGCTATCATTAGCATACTCATTTGTACATGATAACAATCGTATCAATCCCATATTTCACACTTAACTTTCATCAATCATTTCTAACAAACATAACTCATATAATCATGTTCGCATACGTTTAACTCATGTAACTCATCATGTCATTACATTTAACACGGATTGACATTACATGTACCATACGACTTCTCATTAACCTATATTTACCATCACGAGTCAACTCATGTTGCTTATACTTAGTTGACTTTCAAAAGTCAACTATTAACCATACATATCTATCGACTTATCAACATATTCCCGTAACATCATAATCGACTATACGGACGACACTATATACATTTTATCATTCACTTGATATACGTACTACCTTTTAAGCATAACGTACAACTAATTCATACACAATCTTCTAGATTCATACATAGTTCATCAAATGCTTCTACAATCCAACATGGGGTATTTAAATTAAACATCAAACATGTTACCATCACATTTCATTCACTTCATTTACAACAATTCATCATTTCTTATCCCATTTCTTTAAACATTCACACACATGTATGATTTCAAACATTATTAACATATGTGAATTATCAAATTACATTACATCATCTAAAACCCACTTCATAACTACTTGTTAATCACCTACAAGTGATTTAATCTAAAATTCTTCATAATTCATCATACTTTTGATATATGTACTACCTTGTAAGCATAGTGTACAACTAGTTCATGCATATCATTCTAATCTCATACAAAATTCATCAATTTCTTCCTCCTAATCAACATGATTCATACATGCATAACATCCAACATACTAGTATCACACTTCTTTCAATTCTTCTAACAAGAATACATCATACAACTCAAAATACATCAATATTAAGCAAGAACTTAAGCATAGATGATTTACCCATGTCATCTTCTTCACCATAACAAATGGGTTTCACCCTTAAACATCAAATTAACCTAATTCATGCATAATCCATGTTCCAAATGATGAAACTAACACATTCTCATGCTCAATTTCATACAAATTCGTGATTTACATCATAACCCATTTCGTGCACCATCACCAATCTAGAATTTAAGACATACCTTACGATCCCCTTGAGAAGGTGATCATTAATCTATGCTCGGTTATGAATTTGAGCTTCGTTTAGCCTTCCAATTTGAGGGAATTGATGAAACTAGGGTTCTTGGCTCCATGGGAGCTCCTGCTCTTTCTCACGCACACACCATGTGTGTTTGTGTGTGTATTTTGTTAATTAAAACATAACTTTCCCCCTTATTCATCTTTGGTCCCTCAAGTTTGTTTCCCTTGTTTGCTTTACTAAACATTTTACCACATTCCATCTTTTAATAATTTTAACCATACATTTAACTAGGTTAAGTGGCCTAGTTATTTATTTCTTGATGTATCATATCATAACATTTTAACGAATATAAATATTCGGGTTTTGGGGTGTTACAAGTCTACCCCCCTTAAAGGAGGTTTCGTCCCCGAAACCTGTCTCATTTTATCTTACAAACACACATCTATGTTTGACTTCATAGTCACATCATAACCATAAGTAATCATCCTATCTCATTTCATAATTATTAATACCCTTGACTTATTCCTCCTAACAAGTCTATACTTTCCATAGCATACTTTCACATAACATTTTTATTTCCTTTTTGACCCGTTAATAACAGGTCAATATACATACTTACTCAGACTTACAATAATGCTTACACTCATATGATCCGTTTATATACTTTCATTTCTTTCACGCATTCTATTACCCACTTAATTGGGTAATAGCATATACTCTCATAATGAGATTTAAGCATACCACTTACGACCCGGTAACATCGGGTTAATTACCTTCAACATAAATCTTCCGTTCTATCCATATAACGGATTGAACTTCATACATTCGTTGTTGCATTCGCGACCACTCGTTCTAAACGGACGGTACCTTATCCTCACTCGACTTGTTCAACTTGAACCGGTCGACGTGCCTAGCTTATTACAGCTTTCGCTTATCATAACCAAATCCGCAAGGAATTTGCAACATTCATATCTTTCATTTCTTGAATCCGTCTTGCGGATTCAAACATTGCATATACGATTTTCATCCCTTGAATCCGTCTAGCGGATTCAAGCATTGCATTCATACTTTAACCTCTTTCATGTTTCGAATCCGTCTCGCGGATTCTAGCATAGCATTTCATGTTTCGAATCCGTCTCGCGGATTATAGCATAGCATATCATGTTTCGAATCCGTCTCGCGGATTCTAGCATAGCATATCATACTTCGAATCCGTCCTGCGGATTCTAGTATAGCATATCATATTCCGAATCCGTCTCGCGGATTCTAGCATAGCATATCATACTTCGAATCCGTCTCGCGGATTCTAGTATAGCATATCATATTCCGAATCCGTCTCGCGGATTCTAGCATAGCATATCATACTTCGAATCCGTCTCGCGGATTCTAGTATAGCATATCATATTCCGAATCCGTCTCGCGGATTCTAGCATGGCATATCGTATTTCGAATCCGTCTCGCGGATTCTAGCATAGCATTTCATACTCTCATTCTTGAGAGTTTTACATATCTCCTCACCCACACGTCCACCTACTACTTACTCCTAGCGGACATACCTGTATCAATTATCACGGTCTCACGAACGTCATATGCTTCACGTGTACTGGCCAGGTACACAATCCACATACTAGTTTCGTGTCTTCGTGTAATTGTCACCTTATGTCCGAAGAATTAGGTTTCGGCACGTGTATCATTTTTCAAAACATGTTTACTTATACCATTATGGTCCTTCATTTAGCATTTTTCTTCCCTTAATGCATTTTACCATTTCTTATACCGACATATTGAATTTACGTACCTGGGTTCAACTTTATCTTATTTCATGCCTTGGTGTCGGTACTTGACCGCACTCGCGAATCATCCTCTTCAAACGCTTATACTTACCTTGCATATACAAAACAGTCAGTTTCTTTTTGCGTATACACAAGTACATACTTACATTCTCTTCTACCTTTGGATCTTGACCGAGTCTTGGATTGTACGGGTTTCTTAACACAAGAGCACACAGGTTTGAGTTCAAGCACTTACCTTCTTACACTTGATTCTCTCAAACCAGGGCTCTGATACCAACTTGTTACGCCCATATTCGTATTTGACAAAAAGTCGCAGCGGAAACACTAACCGTAAAATTTCTTGCATTAAAATATCTCAACTTATTTAAACTTTTAACTTTAACTTAATTCTTAATCAAAAATCTGTCATCCTCTTACTTGTTAACTAAAAACATAGCTTACATTAACTACATTTTACATTCAACGTCCCCCGTACAATCTCTCTAGTGACTCGGTCTTCGATCTCTAATCCTTGTGATAATCACTCATCATCCGTACAACCTGCATTCATCACATACATTCATAACATTAGTACATATTTACGAAACAAAGTTCATTCACGTACACTTCACACTTCGTCATCTTTTAAGCTTTAAGCATTTCATCTGCATATCCATTTCCTGGTGAGGCTTCAATAATGTACATCATAGCATATCATATTTCCCGGTGAGGCTTCAATAATGTACCTGCATTACTTTTCATTCTCGAGGTATACCATTAATAACATTAACACTCAACGTGTCTATTCCATACATACATACGTACTTACATACATACATACATACTCATCTATATACATACAAACCTTTCCTACATCATTACATACGTACATACAATCGTAGATATCTTTCCACATGCATACATACTCATCTACATACATACAAGTCTTTCCTACATCATTGCATACATACATACCCTCGTACATATCTTTACACATACATACATACACATCTACATGTATACAAACCTTTCCTACATCATTACATACGTACATACAATCGTACATATCTTTCCTCATACATACATACATACACATCTACATGTATACAAACCTTTCCTATATCATTACATACGTACATACAATCGTACATATCTTTCCACATACATACATACACATCTACATACATACAAGCCTTTCCTACATCATTGCATACATACATACCCTCGTACATATCTTTACACATACATACATACACATCTACATGTATACAAACCTTTCCTACAACTTTACATACGTGCATATGCTCATATATACCTTCATGCGCACTTACATACACAACTACATACGTACATACCATCCCTACATCCAAAACGGACGACGGATCAAGCAAAACGAGCCAAAAACGGCGAAAATCAGAAGCGTATGATGGGAGGGGCGTCAGAGACGCCACTTTAGGCGTCGACGACGCCTAACGGCGTCGGCTTGGCGTCATCCAGGGGAATCTGGCGTCGGAGACAAACTGAGGTTTCTGGGCGGCGTCGGCGACGCCCCTACCCGCGTCGGCGACGCCTAGCAGAAACAACAGTTTTCTGCTGTGTTGTTTTGTCGTTCGTACGCACTAAAACGCGCGTAACTTTTTAACCGTTTACCCGTTTAACCTCCCGTTTCTTCCTACATGCTTGTAAATTCACATTCTATCATATAACATTAAAATCCCACATCCGGATTAAGGAAATTCTTAACTTGCATACATTCGGCTTATTATTATATTCTAATTATTTGACCCGTTATGGGTATTTGCGCATTAATGGTCTATGACATACAAAACCATACCCTTCGCTTTCACACATGACCAAAACATTATTCTAATCGATTAATTCATTTCCAATAGGCATTTTAAGGTCGTTCGCCCGATATACCCATCAAGGGCGTTTTTGTCAACATTGCTCCATCCTTTACAACCGAGGACTTCATTGCATAATTATCCCATCCTACCACTTAACTTCAATTCTAACGCATATATCTTACTCGGATCAAAGCTAAGATCCGTTTAATACTTCATCGATTTCATTTAACTCATTCCTATTTGACCTCAATTAACACATTTAATTAAATACATATAACTTTACATGAACAACTAAGAAGTGATTACGGAATCACTTACCTCATGAATCCGTATCCACATCCGTTTCCACGCCTCTTCTTGACCCGTTAGCCTTTCGCGCTTGAGTCCGTCTCCACATGATTCCTATACTTTCATGTCATAGAAATCACGCTATCATTAGCATACTCATTTGTACATGATAACAATCGTATCAATCCCATATTTCACACTTAACTTTCATCAATCATTTCTAACAAACATAACTCATATAATCATGTTCGCATACGTTTAACTCATGTAACTCATCATGTCATTACATTTAACACGGATTGACATTACATGTACCATACGACTTCTCATTAACCTATATTTACCATCACGAGTCAACTCATGTTGCTTATACTTAGTTGACTTTCAAAAGTCAACTATTAACCATACATATCTATCGACTTATCAACATATTCCCGTAACATCATAATCGACTATACGGACGACACTATATACATTTTATCATTCACTTGATATACGTACTACCTTTTAAGCATAACGTACAACTAATTCATACACAATCTTCTAGATTCATACATAGTTCATCAAATGCTTCTACAATCCAACATGGGGTATTTAAATTAAACATCAAACATGTTACCATCACATTTCATTCACTTCATTTACAACAATTCATCATTTCTTATCCCATTTCTTTAAACATTCACACACATGTATGATTTCAAACATTATTAACATATGTGAATTATCAAATTACATTACATCATCTAAAACCCACTTCATAACTACTTGTTAATCACCTACAAGTGATTTAATCTAAAATTCTTCATAATTCATCATACTTTTGATATATGTACTACCTTGTAAGCATAGTGTACAACTAGTTCATGCATATCATTCTAATCTCATACAAAATTCATCAATTTCTTCCTCCTAATCAACATGATTCATACATGCATAACATCCAACATACTAGTATCACACTTCTTTCAATTCTTCTAACAAGAATACATCATACAACTCAAAATACATCAATATTAAGCAAGAACTTAAGCATAGATGATTTACCCATGTCATCTTCTTCACCATAACAAATGGGTTTCACCCTTAAACATCAAATTAACCTAATTCATGCATAATCCATGTTCCAAATGATGAAACTAACACATTCTCATGCTCAATTTCATACAAATTCGTGATTTACATCATAACCCATTTCGTGCACCATCACCAATCTAGAATTTAAGACATACCTTACGATCCCCTTGAGAAGGTGATCATTAATCTATGCTCGGTTATGAATTTGAGCTTCGTTTAGCCTTCCAATTTGAGGGAATTGATGAAACTAGGGTTCTTGGCTCCATGGGAGCTCCTGCTCTTTCTCACGCACACACCATGTGTGTTTGTGTGTGTATTTTGTTAATTAAAACATAACTTTCCCCCTTATTCATCTTTGGTCCCTCAAGTTTGTTTCCCTTGTTTGCTTTACTAAACATTTTACCACATTCCATCTTTTAATAATTTTAACCATACATTTAACTAGGTTAAGTGGCCTAGTTATTTATTTCTTGATGTATCATATCATAACATTTTAACGAATATAAATATTCGGGTTTTGGGGTGTTACAAATGTAAACATAAATTAAGGGTGCTATAAATGCTCTGTTCATTCTTTATCTTAGTAGACTTCAGTTGATTTTCAATGTTAGTTGGTGAATATATTTAGTAGAGATTTAGAATTTTATGATGAAAATTGATGTGTAAAAGTTCAAATTCTGTTATCTTCCTTTGATGCCATTGACAACCTTCATTATGAGCCTCTTAAATACATTTATGTCTTTCAAGTTGTCTCCTTTATAATGATTATCAGTTACCAATTAACAAATATTAACTCAAGTCATTGATTGTGTGATTAATACATGTGTGATTAATACATGTCGGTTACGAAATGGAGTGTGCGACCTGTGAAGTTCTTCGAATTAGATTGGAAAATTGAAAAGGTTTTCCATTTTGTCTTAATGGTGCATATTACATGCGGATGATATTCAATTGATTATAATTTTTAAATCAAATTAAAAGAATTAAACTTTTTATAAATCATGTGGTGTCCAAAGCCATATAAATGAACCATCACATTCATAATTAATAGTGTACAAGTGGTAGGTATTTCTTAATAAATTGTTCTCTTTTATAAAGTCTAACATTATATAAAAACCAATTCAAGAAACTCTAACTACAAGCTAGGATACCAAAAGTCGCTTTAAAATTAATTAAATTGCATTGTTTTATTGTGCCTCTTTGAATATCCCTGTCATTTAATATCATTCATTAGGATATGATTAATTTGTAGACAGTTGAACGGTCTTTGGTTATGCTATAAGATTGCCGGCTTTGTTATGTTTGTAGGTTCATAGTTCCCTTTCCTCCTCTATTGCCATGGCCAGCCCCTTAGTTTGCAAACGTCCGACGGTGGTACAAGCAGTCATATGTTCCTTAGTGAACTCCGTGAAGGGAGCACCGGACCTATCGTGATAATGGTTTGTAGAAAATGGGACGTGACAAGTGTTAACGGCAGGTACATGAGCACCGACTATATTGTCACTGACATAAAGGTAGTTTTTACCCTCTGCTATCCCACATTCTTACGTTTTTCTACTTTTGATTCTGAAACAAAAATCTACGCATTTATTTGCACAGAGAGGTGTGATGCATTGCACCGCAAGGAATAACATTGCCCACTATTTCTTTGACAAACTCAAAGAGGGCGGTGTATATTTGGTCAACGGTTTCGCCGTGCAACCTTCAAATCAGTATCGGGTTCTTAAAGACAGCCCCTTTGTGATCGTAAGGTATATATCGGCTTACACTTTATTCGTGCCCTGTTTAATAAACCATTTTAATTAAAGATGTGCTATTTACCTTTCTACTCGATCTGAAATGTTATTTACATACCTGATATATGTTTACTCTATTTTAAAATTAGGAGGCTACAACAGTCGGAAACTTGAGTTCGTAAATATAAAAGTGCATTGTTCTACATTAAAAAAATAGGAATAAAAAAACTTGGTAACGCATCACTTCGAATGTGTAAAGACATATAAGGGGAGAAGTTGGCTTTTGAAAAAAATAAACTTGGTGTCGTTATAAATGGAAAGGCAACAAAAAAACTTTCAACAATAATTGATTGATTTCCATAAACAATGTAATTGTGCATATTTATTTTTGGATAACCGTCTACATAAATGTTTCGTGCTTTTCCTTCCCAGGCCTGCTTATGCAGATTCGGATTCAGAAGAAACAGTTGACAGTGACCCACATGAAAGGTATACCGTCTGCACTTAGTGTTAGTAATGAAAACCCGTACTACTTTTCGATGCATATATACGTAAACATAGTATACCCTTTTTAATAGTTTTCTTTTCGTTATTTCACTGCAGTCAGTTGGCTGGTGATAGGGTTGGGGATGACGGTGGCATGCGTTAGCAAAAGTTTGGTCTATGTGTTATCCAATAAGATAGGAAGGCGTGCGAGAGTTTATACGTTTTTCCTTTTTCTATTTCATGTTTTATTTTCCTTGGAAGACATCTTTTTTCACTTCTTTTTGGCCGGCAAGTTTTTCCAAGGAAACAACTTATGGTCCATGGTTTAATAAAGTTTAAGCACTCCCCTTTGTAGGCGTTTTGTCTTACATGTTATGCACCAGCTGTGTCAGACGTCTTACCACGAACAAACAATAGCTATTATGCATGTCGTGCATCGCACGGGCTTTATCCCTAGTAAACAAGAACATAAAAGAATTAAAATTTTCTTTTATCAGATGAATTTATTAAACATGTATTTATAAGCTAAAAAATAACAATCCTAAAAGTATCATAAGGTGTTTAACTCAATAAAAACATATGAAAAATAAAGAAAAAGGCTCAGGCTCACTATAAAATGGATGGCATGACATATGACAAATTAAAGCTATTAAAAATGAGTGTAAAACTCATATAAACAGATTGTCCTAAGCTGCTGCAGAAATACACAAAAACATAGACCACATGCACCATGGTGAAACATGCCTTCCTTACATACCACCTCAAGCTGCCACCTGGATCGGCCCGTTTGACCTGAACCCGCTGCCCTTGCCACAGCTTCCCCTTCCACGCCCACGCCCTGCAAAACTCATCAAGATAACATGCTCAGGTCAAAACATTGGGTCAAATTCGCCCGGCCGTTTTTTGTTCCTTTTTAGAGTGACTTGCATTTTGAGTCCATGTGGTTTGTCCAAAGTTACGGCAGGAGCCCTCAAGTTTGAAACTACAATAAAAATCCTAGCTTTTGAAACTATGTGCGTTTCAAGCCCATTTTAAAAGGGTGTTAATTTTTTAAGAAAATGACTATTTTACCCCTGTTGCACCATCTAAACAAACTTCAACAAAAGGGCAGACAAACACACAAACGTAGAACTCTCCAAAAAAAACATTTAGACATACTTCAAAAACCATCCAGCAGTGTTTGAATCTATTGACCCGTTTCTTCCATACCAAATTATAACTTAATTTATTTGACCAATTATAGAAAAAGTGCAACCCAAATCAACCCATTCTATTAGTAAATAAGTTGAAACTCCGAACTCAATAACAATGGCATGGAAGTACCTTCGAATGGGGTGCAACCTTGATATGAAATGTTACACTTAGCAGTTTTTATAATGTTAAGAGATGAGAATGTAGCAGTACCTCTCTCCTGCTGCATGGGTGCTTCTTGATTATATCATCCATCATACTGATCATCCGCATAAGCACCATTATTCTCGTAACCACCCCTTACACAGCCTCTAAAATTATGACCCCGTCCTCGGCCCCTACCCCTTGTGAAGTCACGCAGTGCATCCCACCCTGCATCCTCATATTCTCCTGTTGCATAACCAATTAACCATTCCATGTGAATATACCATAATCAAGAAGAAACCGCAAATTGAACTCGAAGAGTACTAGAGGTGGGAATTTCATATAGAGTACACGATAGTCCCATGGTCCCTGTGGTTTTCCCAAATTTTGGATTTGGTCCCTAGCTTTCCAAAAGTACATGGATGGTCTCGATGGTTTACACTTTGTAACGCACTTGGTCCCCAACTTTTGCCAAAAGTACACGGATGGTCCCTGTGGTTTGCACTTTGTAGCGCATTTAGTCCATAACTTGGACCTCCTGAAACCATCAAATTAGTTGGTTGGGGACTAGATATGTTACAAAGTGCAAACCACAGGAACCATCCATGTACTTTTGAAAAGCTAGGGACCAAATCCAAAAATTTTGAAAAACCATGGGGACTATCCGTGTCTTTAGTAAACAAGTTGAAACTCCCAAACTCAATACCAATGACATGAAAGTGTCTTCCTATGAGGTGACCACTGAAATTACGACTTCGTCCTCGGCCTCTACCTCTTGTGAAGTCACGAGGTGCATCCTACCCAACATCCTCAGCCTCTCCTGTTGCATAACCATTTCATCTGACCTTGTTAATCATGGAGAAATCCCAACGAAGAGTTGGAAAATATTAAAGGTGGGAATTTCGACCCATTTACAACCGAAGGGGTCTCATTGAGTTATCTTTCATCTCTAACAGGTCAAATGAGTAGGAACTACTAAATCGATTCATTAAAAAAGGATTAATATTGAAATAACATATATTTCATAGTTATATTTAGCACATTCTCCTATTGATGGGGTACGGTATTAAACCCGTCCCGAGTCGTCAGACTTCCCGTCATGTATTGCTTTTATACTAATTATTTATTATGGTTGCTACTAACCCAACCGCGAGGCCCAACGCGATGTAGTTTACACTACTTTGGGTCGGGGCTTGTAGAGATAACCCCTAACTGGGCCTGGCCCATTGAGGTTAGGGGAGGCCCATATCCTCCTATATAAAGAGGTCTTCACCTCTTGAATAGGGCATGGCATATGGAGCCACACACTTTGGTAGCTGGAAACAGGAGAAATCTTCTCCTACCGGCAATCTCTACAACTCCATTTTCTTCTCTTCTCCATTGCAGATCTAGGTTCAAGAGGAAGAACAAGGTGTGATTCTTAACCCTCATGTAGAGCGCGGTCCAGTCATCCCGGAGGTGAACCCGTGTTTCTTCATTGGCGCCCACCGATTCAAAATCTAGATCCAAGAATCACAACTTATTCTCCTCTGATCAAACTTTAAGATCTGTGTTGTTTCACTGGATCCATACAAGATTTTCGGTTTTAAACCCCTAGAGATCCACAATCGTTTGAAGGGGGACACAGAGCTCAGCTGCAAATGGGTACCGACCTGTTGCTGTGTAAGGTTTTCTCAAACTGTATATTGATTATTTATGCCTCTATGGACAGCAGCCACTTACATCATCAGGTAAGTGTTTACCTTTTCTTCGTGTGATACGAGTTTTGTCAAAAAGAGGTATGACAATCATGTGCAACAATTTATGGATAAAGGTTAAAAAAAAAAAAAAAAAGCAAAACAAATTGCAAATATATATTACAGCGCTTCAAAAGTCGCTCATGAAAATCATTTAACATTTTATTTTTGACACTTAAGAGCTCATCGAAGATTGTGTCAACGATATCTCTAAAACCACATTTAGTTTTATCATTAAGGTATTAACAAAAAGATCCCCAATCCAATCAAACGATGATTATTTAATATAATATGTGTTATTTGATAATTTGAAAGCATCTTTATTCCTTAAAGAAAGGGTGTACAGCTGTTAAGTTACAATCACCATAGCACAAGGAATAACCCCTAGCTGCATGCATTCCTATTTGGGGGACACATACTGACATGACAGAAAAAGGTGTACTGGATATTTCATATGTTGTCGCCTTATCCTGGTTACACCATCTTGGGAATTCATCTCTCTAATTTACCCTTGGTACAACTGGAGTCTACTCGCGCTACTACCACCCGCCAACAACGGAAGACATCTTGTTCATATATACCGAAAATAAGTTTTAAACAATTCTCGTTTTTACAACCATGTCCCCGCGTAAGGCAGACATGTTCTACACCCCCTGCGCGGCGAACAAAGTTCCGCCTGTTCACGCGCCCATGCATGCTCATGCTCTGCAAATTCGCGCGTGGTGAACAGCCCCGCTTACTCATGCACCAGCACCAGGCTTGCACATGCTATACACCATGTACGCGGCGAACATGGTTCCGCTTATTCGCGCATCAAGCACGCTCATGCTTTACGCCTTGCGCGCGAGTACACCTCTGTCAGACCTTACCTCGCGCGAGTAGCTCGCCATACGTTACCTCGCGCGAGTAGCTCGCCATACGTTACCTCGCGCGAGTAGCTGCCATACGTTACCTCGCGCGAGTAGCTTGCCATACGTTACCTCGCGCGAGTAACGTGCCATACGTTTATCTCTATCATGGTCTCTTTCAGTTCGTGGCTCGTAAGCTCTACCCTTCTCCCACTCTCTACTTGATGATTTCCTCCGTGGGATTTCACTGTCATGATGATTTCTTGGGCGCTTTCTAGAAGATTCAAGTGAATCCTCTCTTTTACACTTGGGTTGAAATCATCACATCAATCAAATAATAGCATACATCAATCGGGTTTAAACAATTTAGGATACTGTAATCAGTTCAAAATCGACGGTCGAATGAGATTGTAACACATTGAGAATTGTCGGTTTAGTGGGGTGTTTGGTCCAACTACAGTTGAACATTAATATCATTGTTGTCAGCTCACAACTCACACGGCCCAATCATAGTTTAACAACAAGTGTCAGCCCACTATATTAAACTTATCATCTTGTGTCAGTTTACATGTGGGTTTAATAATCATTTGTCAAAGTTGCGGCACATGTTACAACATTTCACATTTAGACATTAACATTCATGATATATACAGAGTTAGAATAACCTTTAGTTTTTGTGGAAAACTAAAAATGCCAAGTGTGATTTTATTTGTTGACATATATTTTCCAAACTAGCGCCACATGTTACAACATTTTACATGATTGGCCCTGTAAATATTTTAATCAGACATTCGTAATTCCTTAATAAGTGATGAGGATCAACTATTTTGTTGATCAAGGGTGTTTTTACAAAGAAAAATAGATCATAAAGGTCTCGCTTACGTCACCTAAAAGTCCTAATTATCACTAATATTTAAAGAGCTCATGAGATGAGAATTAAAAGGCATGCCCTGAACTTGCTTTTGAGCTCAAAAGTCTGTTTTTGAACTTTCGACACTTGCAATATCATGACTCCTTTTTGTCAGAGACCGACTCAAAAGAGCTTTTATCATCACACTATGTACAAAAACCACCATCATAAAGGTGGTTAGTTGTGACACAACCCCTCATTTTAAACAAGGTTGAAACATGAAAAGAAGTATTATCATTTTAAACTCATACGTAAAGGACACTTGCCTAATTCTTTTGTATGAAAAAGAAATTAAGCGATGCATTTATTAAAACCTTTATTTTAAAGTGGTCAAAACATTAGAGTGTCACGACGGGACTTATCCCTTATAAGCACACACAACGTGGCTAAGGCGAACATACATACTTTACACCTCGCGCGCAGTTAATAAACTCCACTGACTTGCTTGCCTCCAGTTTTAAACGGATTCCCACAAATAAAAAGCGTAAAAACGAGATTTTATTGCTACTATACCGACATGAGTCCATTTCTTTTGTTTATACAATAAAGTAATATACGTTATGCGAGGGCATTCGTTACTTCTCTATGATCAATTTTAGTACAACGCAACTAACAGTTATGTGACAGCAATAGACAAATCACACTAGCATGCATGGTGTAACACCATTTCGAGGTTCAAAGTTGCTTTCAGAATATTGCGAAGTATGGATGCACGGAACAAACACCTTCTGAGGATGAAGTTTCGGTATAACGCTTTCCACATATCACTCTTTATTACAATTTACCATATCAACTTATTTGCAGGATAGACAATACATTCAATCGGTGAAACGCAACGAGCGATCCTCACGCACACCGATGAACGCCTAAAAAGCACCTTCACACATGAGCACGTAAGTCGTCGGCTGGCGCATGCTCCATCACTTATGAGCACGTAAGTCGCCGGCTGGCGCATGCTCCATTACTTATGAGCACGTAAGTCGCCGGCTGGCGCACGCTCCTTTACATTGAGCACGTAAGTCGCCGGCTGGCGCATGCTCCATTACTTATGAGCACGTAAGTCGCCGTCTGGCGCATGCTCCATCACTTATGAGCACGTAAGTCGCCGGCGGGCGCATGCTCCTTTACATTGAGCACGTAAGTCGCCGGCTGGCGCATGCTCCATTACTTATGAACACGTAAGTCGCCATACGCACATACTCCATTACTTACGAGCACGTAACAACACGTCGATCTCCATACGAGTCTGTTGTCCTACATACGATCATCTCAGCCTCCATGCGAGCCTTGCTGCTACACATGTAAGCACGCTAATCTCCACGCGACCCTGCTGCTTTACATATGAGCGTGTGTGTCGCCCGCGCGCGCATGCTTAGCCATATATGAAAACGCTTACAAAACGTAAACTGTGCTACAAATGCACGCACCACTTTGGGTATACGCAAAAACACATTGGCTGAAATAAAGTTTCGTTTACACCTACGATCTTCAAGACAAGCCACATCTCCTTGTTTCATGCCACATTGTTGTTGTGTCACATCAGAGGATTAGCGCAGGCTCGGATCTCCACTTCATTATTCCTGACGCAACTTTATGCCAATTCTCATTCGCGATAACCTGTTCAAAGTGGATTAACACGTGCAACTATTGTAGACAGCAGTTTACAAAGATTCAAACACTATAAATGCATACGCTTCACGGCTTAAGACACGCGCGCACCTTGCGCCAACCAACAGAAGTCACACCATAGGCTGAATATTTTACAACAGCCACACGACTGTGTGCGTACCGCTAAAGCTGGCCACACTCACATGACAAAGGCGAACCGTCGGTGACAACATAAGAATCGCCGTGTCAGCAGCCAACTCAAGGGTCACCATCAACGACATTTCCACCAGCCTGTCAGAATTGAAATTTCGAGAAAAATTTCTCGCCTGAAATTACAACGAAACTTCATGTGGAAGTTAGTAAGGGTTACGCCACATGCGTCATCAGCCAACGATCATGCGCGCCAGCTCTCAAAAGCAACAGGTATCAATTAACAAGCCTGGTCGCCGCGCCGTAGTAATAGACAAGCACTTACACGCGCGCCGGCTACCATGACCTAACAAAGGCTTTAAAGACCAACACACTTTCTTTTTTCTGAGTCCAGAGCTCCAACCATTTACTTCGCGCATGGAAGCAGCACTGGACTGGGGGGACTTGAAGGGGTATGGTCCCAAAAAGCTGCGCAATTCTTCCTCCAGATCGCGCGCTGGACCATACTCCTTAATCAACTACATCCCGATCTCAACCTCGCGCGGATAGAGCAATACTCGACAGCGTCGCGCGGGGTCTAAAGAGGCCAAATCAACAACTTAGCATCCTGAAGTCAAGCCTCCAAGCGCCCATACCTTGCGCAGGCCAGTACCGTGCGCAGCAAGGGTCACGCAAGGATGTGGCGTAAAGGCATCTTAAAAGTACAAAGGGTACAAATGGCAGACGAGAAGAGCCAATCCGTATCCTCCAGGCACTGCTCAACCGTGCTCCACGATCATCCGACATACAGGGAACAAAAAGTACTCAAAGACACCTACGTGTACCAATCACGAGGCAGAGACACCTGCCCCACGATCTCCACTAACTGGCTGACGACAGAGACCTACAATTAGCAACTCCCTGCGATCAATCAGCGTGCGCCATGTTTGCCAAACCAATTTCCACGATGAACAACCAGGGGATATTCATTATCCCATTTATCCCTACTCACAGTGAAAGACAGACGCAACAAGCATGGACAACAACTCTCCCGCATCTGGGCGACTGGTAAGCCTAAAACTCAATCTTTTTACTTTCAAGCACTCCTAACAAGTCTAGTACTCCTACCACGCTTGCACGCGGAGCAGCACTAGACTGGGGGACTTGATGGGGTACGGTATTAAACCCGTCCCGAGTCGTCAGACTTCCCGTCATGTATTGCTTTTATACTAATTATTTATTATGGTTGCTACTAACCCAACCGCGAGGCCCAACGCGATGTAGTTTACACTACTTTGGGTCGGGGCTTGTAGAGATAACCCCTAACTGGGCCTGGCCCATTGAGGTTAGGGGAGGCCCATATCCTCCTATATAAAGAGGTCTTCACCTCTTGAATAGGGCATGGCATATGGAGCCACACACTTTGGTAGCTGGAAACAGGAGAAATCTTCTCCTACCGGCAATCTCTACAACTCCATTTTCTTCTCTTCTCCATTGCAGATCTAGGTTCAAGAGGAAGAACAAGGTGTGATTCTTAACCCTCATGTAGAGCGCGGTCCAGTCATCCCGGAGGTGAACCCGTGTTTCTTCACCTATATATTATTAATTATTATACATATGAATTATAAGTGGTGATGAACAGTGACATTGATGAGCTTACTTCAAAATGTGGGCTTTGATTTGAATAAACATCAAAATTCATTTAGTTGTATTTAATTGGCCACAGTTAATTATTTTGGAAATTATGAGCATCTCATTTTAATATTCTAACTTGGGTGTTGAACATCGGTATAACTTGGATTGTGAAACAAACTTAATAATTAATTATTGTATCATATTTAGATATCGATGTTGAAAAAAGAATGACTAAATCAAGTTGTCAAAAACAAAAATTAATTTTTCAATTCATATATAAACCACATATATTAATTTTATAAGTGAAACAGCTTTTAATTTTGAAATTCAAAATGTTTTTTTTTACTAAATATGCAACAATATATTGTTTAAAAACAACGTTGACTTACGATTTGATAAACGTCTATTCGAATGCGTCAAATATAGTTGGTCTTTTTTATCGTCACAACCCCAACATATATCGACCGAACAACACCGGTATCGTTATTCGTTTTTATGGTTTTCAACCGATGCAAAACATGTGTCGATTTCATTGTCGAGTGCAGGTATCATATTGGTACTGTAATGAACCGAACCGATGATGAACAAAAGCCACCCGCGAAGCGCGGGGTTCATCCCACTAGTTATATATTAATTGAGGAATGAAATGAACAGTAAATTATAATAAAATATTATATACAGCTTTTTATAGTTTTATTATTTTCACATTATAATGATTATTATCTTCTTTACTTTTTAAGTTTGATAAGTTTGGTGTTAACCGGTACTTGTATCGAAAATACCGGTTCGTTATCGGTACATGAAAGTAAAAAACAACACCAGTCTGGTACATAAAACGCCAAAAGTCGGTACCGGATTGAGTTTGATAATCTTTTAGTTCGAGAAATTTGGTACTACTACCCAGTACCATTTGCTCATCCTGATCACGGGTACCGTACGAACAACAACGGTATCGTACTACTTTTTTTTAGTTTTAGGGGTAGGGATGAGCTCGGTACCAACTGATACCGAATCGGTATTGGTACCAAAAAATACCGATTACGGTATCGGTATATGAAGATAAAAACCGGTAGCGAACCGGTACCAGGAACGCCAAACGTCAGTACCGAACTGGTACTTAGGATCTTCCGGTTCAGGAAATTCGGTAACGGTACCCATTACTATTTGCTCATCTCTGACTACGGGTTTCTACCGAACAACATCATTACCATACAACTTTTTAGTTGATTTTCTTTCTGTTATTTTTTAGTGTTTTTTTCTACATTTTGTTTTTATTCTTCTCAGCGATTCCGTGTGCAACGCGCTCGTAGTGATTTCAAACATATATAAACACAGACTAACTAACAAAACAAGTTCACCGCAACGCGACGACGGTTTTTATAACTAGTTATTTAAAAAAATATAAGTTCTAAAACTAGATAAACAAATTCCGGGTCAGACTACTTAAAGTCTGCTTATGCAACACTGTTACACAAGACCATAATTAAAGTCAACTAGTCTTATGCCTTGGGCGTTGTGACAGGGGCGTAAAACTGTGCCAAGTAGCACCAACGCCATGTGACCGCTATCACCAGAAACTTGACTAAACGAATAAAAGAGGTTGTTTAGGGTTAAACATGTCATTACCAATGTTGTGGGGTCAAAGGAGAAAAAAAATAGGGTAAATAATGAAAAAGAAAAAAAAAACTTTATTAAAGTTGAGAGGCTAAACATGTCATTATCAAAGTTAAGGGGCTATAGGAGAAAAGTTTGTAAAAGTACAAATAGTTAAGCATGTGTGAAGGGGTATGGTCTCAACTCTCACACCATGCTTGGCCGCGAGTGACCATCACCCAACTCAATACCCCTATCGATAAGGATTCGTCTACGTTCGTGCAGGCACGCGCGAACCCAGCTTCCTTTCCCACTCGGGAAAAGATGAGAAGACTCACCTTGTGTATAAAAACGGGTGTTTTCGTCACAACAAGTGATGCTGTAGCCACTGCGGTTACCGCACATAGCGATGCGGTCCAGACCCGCATCCTATTGTCGACACAAGTGGAACTGACACTTTGACTTAAGTGTCCAAACCAGCAAGTGGCCTGTCCGGGCACTGACAACGGTCAGATGCCCAGCCCAAACAACGGTCAGATGCCCAGCCCAACGGTAAAATTTTCTCAAGAACCCATTCCTTCATGAACTAATCTTTCGCAAACATAACTCCCAGAACTATCACCATGAACTATTATTGTGAACAGCAAACTCGTCGTGGAGTTTGATTCACACTAACTGGTGGTTTGCTATTAATTTAATGGTTTTGTAAATAATTAGATAAAATTATTATTATTTTTTACAAATCTAGATAGCTTAACTTGAATGAGTTTTTGATGTTTCACTTCTGTCCAAGAGTGATGTTAGGATCTAAGTTTGTTACTTGCAAATAAATACTAATATAAAACAATAAAATTCACAAGTAAGAAGATATTATCAACAACTATTTTTCATTAATTCGAATGATTCAAATATTTTACATAATAATTCTACAATCTCCCCCCTCAACCTGATCACTCACAAACATAAAATATATATGTATGTATAAGTATGAGAAAGATAGAGAATGCTTAGGGAGGTTGTGATTGAGATTCAGTTAGCTAGCAGCTATGGTGATTCCAGATTGCATAGCTCGTGGGCTGAAAGATGTAGTACCTTAGGAGCTTGTGAACTCAGCAAGTTAGAAGGTCAGCAGCTTAGTGGATTGTGTTATAGAGAGAGAATGTGATTCTAAAGAGAGAGTTATATTGTAGATGGAGAGAGTAAATGGTTGGTAAGTCCAGACCAATTAGCCCTGAATGAAATGAGAGGGTTGCCCCTCTATTTGTAGTTGTAGATAGAGGAATCCTAACCCTAATGGGTTTGGGGGCCCAGGCTGGCCCACTAAACCTATTATCCTGTTTGGGCTGTTAAGCTCCTAGCTTCTTGCTTCTTTGTTTTGCAGCTTTGCGGAGTGAGAGCCTTCGGGCACCCACGTCATGGTTAAGTTCCTAGCTTCTTGCTTCTTTGTTTTGCAGCTTTGCGGAGTGAGAGCCTTCAGGCACCCACGTCATTAGTACCATACTCTTAAAAGACATTTTAGGGTACTTTGGGTTTGAATTCATATCATGATCCATAACCTATAGTAATCTTTTGTTTACAAGATTCAATTATACACTCCACATGGTTGATGAAATGTCTGGGTGAATATTATGCACTATAATTGATATAAATTAAATGTGTAGATCATGTTTAAATGCCATAATTAATTAATTTATAAGCCATTACATGCAAGTAGAAATTTGTAGGTCAATTAGAAGACTTCTTCATATGTTATAAACTAGTAGATGCCCCGCCCGCGTTGCGGGGCGAGGGCCGAATAATTCTCAACCAATTAAAAAAAGAATATTATAATTTTCCTAGGAGAAAAAAAAAATAAAAAACGATGATAACACCGTAGTAAACCAATTAAAACAAAAAAAACCTTTATAGTTTTGGTAAAAAAAACTAAAACAACGGGAAAAACGTAATTTTTAACTGAGGGCCAAATCATAAATTTAATTCGGGGATAAATTGTAAAGTAAATGGACAAACGGGGGAGTGCGAGGAAGTTGCCGGCACGACTGTAATTTTACACTGGGGGCAAAATTGTAATGTCACCATGAAAGTAAACAAAAACGATGGGGAAAATGTAAACTTAAGTTGAGGGTAAAATCGTAACTTGGCTGTGAGAAAAAAAACTAATGGCAAAACTATAAATTTATACGGGGCAAAATCGTAATTTTGAACCGATGACAAAATTGGATTTTTTAGCCAGGAGCAAAAGCGTAATTTTTTTTAAGTGGGGGCAAAAACATAACTTTGGACTGATGGAAAAATCGTAAATTTAGGGGGTGAAAAAACTAATGGCAAAACTGTAAACTGAAACGGGTCAAAATCGTCATTTTTTACCGGGGCAAAATTGAAATATTTAGCTGAGAGCGTAGGCGTAAATTTATTTTTAAGCGGGGGCGAAAACATAATTTTTAACTGATGGCAAAATCGTAATTTTAAAGAGGGATAAAATCGTAAATTTGTTGGGCCAATAGGGGAGTGCCAGGCACCTGCCTGACACTGTTACACTTGCCGCCCTTTTTGCCCAATTGAAGGGCTTAACTATTCAATTCTGACGTCAGCCTCTTGTGAGTGTAGTAGTTTAAATGTTTATTCATATACAGCGACACCGAAAACCTGAGCACAAACATAGTTTTTAAACGAAAGGCAACAAGATGAAGACAAGTCCATCAGAAGACACTCAACGGATACCGTCGTTGTTTGTTAGTAAGGGGGTCAATGATTTTTCTCCATCCATCGTAGTCGATTGCATCATCACTGACGGGTAGCAAAAAGCCGTTAACAAAGAAAAATGGTGTGCCATACACCCCTCTTGAACAACCATACTGCAAAAACGAAACAAAAAAAAACAATTCATGATACAAGACTACTTAAGATGTCGATATACAACTCAGAAAGCAAGGTGGGTTGATTTTACCTTAAATGATACCCTAGTTTTGGTGCCAGTCTTCGAGTCAGCAAATCCAGACTTAATGGCAGATTGCATGGAGTTCCCAAGAGCGTTTGATGCGAACCCTATAACTTGATCAAGAACGGCCTCTCGAGACATTTTTAAGGTTTGTGCGTTGTAAAACCGCTCCTGTTTGTTTGTCAACAAACACATGATCAATGTAGAAACGTATCGAATTAGCCATGATTATAGAACATGTAGGCTTAATGAAATAAAACGAAAACAAATGGCAAATTGTGTAATGTGCTATAATTGACAAAAAAAATTAGGTTATGGGGTGTAACCTGATGCACAAAAAAAGCTTCCATCAAGTGGTATGTAGCTGAAGTATTTAACTCATTGACAACATGCAAAGCTCGGGAAGTAACAAAAGCGTTGTCATGGTATCTGCAACACAAAATTTATGGTAATTTGTCAATCGAGAGGAACCAAACACAAAACTAGACGATAAAGCTATAGTAGGTAGATAACGATACATTTCTCTCAATATTAGCGGAGTTGAGATTTGTAGTCTACTTTTTATATTTATTTTTATTCCACATGCATTGTAAGGTTGTATCGCATAACATGATGATACGGCACGTTATACTAACAAAACTACCAATACATGGACCACGTGCAATCCTACAAATGCACCGACCACGTGTTGGGTAGCGGACCACTAATTTTCTTTTTAGTTACATCTACTACTCCATTCACTTTTTTTTTATTTTATTTATGTGATAGCGATATACGAAGAGAAACCCTAATTTACCACGCATAATCGAAGAAAAAAGTGATAAAAAAATGTGGGTCCGCTGTTGTTATGGTGTGGACCAGGTTTAGCTTGGTCTCGAAGCAAAGTAAACATTTAATCAAGAACAATCACTTTATAAACCCACTAAATCCATCTGCTTTATAAAGTTGCTTAGTATGTTGTAATATAAGCTTTAATAGTTGTACCTTTGACAACTAACTTTCTTGTGTTGTTACTTCTAAGCTTTACAAAAGTATCTTTAGAAGAAAGTTCAATATGGTACTTTAGAAGTGCAAGGTGAGTCAACCCATGTAATATGTGTTAACTCTTGATCGTCAAACATGAACTCAATGGCATTAACGAGGAACTAATACTTAGAAGCAAATTTAATAGAAATAAATTAAAATTTAATAATATTAAATTATTTTCTTTCAAAATTTACAATAATAAATATTGAAAGATCAAAAAAAAAATTGATGACCCAGGTATATTTAACGGAAAAAATGTCACCCACGTCTGCGAACATAGACGACGCTCGGACCTAGTCTGCCAGGAATACTCATTGTGACAAAACCCTGGGTCAATCCTGACCTTTTTATATAAAATCCTATTTGGTTTGCAACTAAGAAGTGGTTGGGATTGCTTATTTTTAGCTCTTATAACTTATTAACTTCTTGAAAAATTAAAAAGTTGTTTGCGATTGCTTATGTTACGAGAGAATAAGTTAATAAGTTACAATGTTGTGACTTATTAACTTTAGAGAAAAAGTTAGGTAAAATAAAGAATCCCAAACACGCTCTAAGAGTTTCATCTAAGACTGGTGGGTGTGGGTGTGGGCGTGGCCAAGAAGCGTCTTTGGCCCTTTAACGCCGAGTGCTCCACCCTGGGTTGGCGTTTTGGTGGGTGTTGTCCGTTTGGCGTGACAATAGTGCTTGGTGTGGGGCGCTAACGTGTTCTTTGGGTGTGGACTGATAAAGCTCGCACCTGTCACGTGTTAAGCAATGCCCCAACCCAAGCCCTCTACACCCATAGTCTAAGAGCATTCACATCCAAACCATCAAATTATACATACATTCCACTAAAAAACAACTTCTATATCAATATATTTCCACTAAAAACAAATACTTTTTCTCTCTCCTTTTCAATTAAATAATATTATCATCATATTTTTCTCTCTCCTTCACTCACAACCACTTTCAATATATATTAAAAAAATTATACTGGGTGAACAGTGTCCCCCAAATATACAGATGAACAGTAACATTTTCTCTCTCCTCCACTCACAACCACTTTTTATACCCTTTATAATATAAAAACTCCTCCTCACATATTTTGATGGATAGAATGTGAATGCTCTAAGAACTTTAAGAGTTACCGGTCCGATTTAAAAAAAAAAATTGCATTAGGAATAAACTATCTCCAGTAATGAGAGAGAGAGAGAATACTTACGGTAGTGGGAACGGGTGAACGATGAGAGAGACGAGGTCGGGACCGTAGTGATCAACCGCTTGTTTAAGCGGCGGCCAGGCGTCTCTGCTATCAGGGCAGACTGGGTCGAAAAAGGCCTCGATCAACACGGTGTCCATGGACGCCGCGTGTTTCCCGTACACGAATCCATCGTACCTCGCTGGAACTATAGGCTGCGACCGGACTAAAACCGCTGTGTAGACTAAAAACAGCAGGAAGGTCACCGGAATTATGGTTTTTGACATGGTGGTTGTTAGCGGTGGAGGGATGGAGACAAAGTGGTGATGTGTTGGAGTATATATATGAGTTGTATATTAACGTCCACGTGTTATTCCACTCAACTACCTAATTTTATTGATTTTGTGGGCGTCATAGTAACGCACAAAAGTTATCTCAATCGATAAAATCGTATAAAAATACAAAAGTTGTTAGTTTTGGGATGTGACGTGAGCGGTCAATCTATGATTTATTCGGTAAAAAATTATGTTTATATACAAGAGTTACGTAATTAAACATGTTACTTATCGATTTAGTTTACACGATTCCGTGTGACAACTGTAATTCACGTATTATCAGTAAAACATATTATTTTAATAAATTTATTTTAAACATGAGTTTGGTTTACGTTTCATTCCATATTAATTTTGCCTAGGAATGTGGGTTTACGATACAAAGGACAAGGGTTAGTTATAATGAAAGGATTAAAAAATAAGAAGGATAAAAAGTCATCAGAGAGTGTGACAAGTATCATATGATGAATTAAATGAAAAAGAGGAAAGAGAATATGCACATGCAAATCACATGTTATTTCCCCCCCCCCCCTAATTTTTAAATGTCCGTAACTTTTTTATACATCATTTGTTTTAAAAAAAATATACCATAAAATCGAGCGTTTTTTTATCTTTAATATGAATATCATATTGTTATACTTTTCAAAAAAAAAAATCAAAAACTCAGTTACATATTACACAATGGACATGATGTAAAACACAATATAAAGTAGATCAAAAATACAATCAATGACAATAGATAAAGACACAATGGACAACATACTAAAACACAATGATCATAACGTATAACACAATGGCGATAACATATAACACAATAAATATCAGACTAAATAAAAACACAATTGATGACAACAGATAAAAGACAAAATTAATGACAGCAAATAAAAGACACAATGGAGAGCAGTGAAAACACAATAGAAAACAAACTAAAAACACAATACACAACAAACTAAAACACAATGAACAAGATAATAAAAAAAATTGAACAAATTATTAAAACACAATGGAAAACATATTAAACACAATGACCTGAACTAATAACACAATTTATAGAAAACTCATATATAACACCATCTTCATTGTGTCATATATTGTGTTATAGGTTCTTATAAAAACGCAATGGATAGAACCCAAATTAACATTGTGTTATAGGTTTTGATAATAACATAATGTATAGAAACTCTACTAAAACATAGTGACCAAGACACAGTTAAAAGACACAATGAACTGAACCTTTAACACAATGCAAAAAAAATCAAGTAAAAATGAAATTTTTTATTTTATTTTTATATGATAATATGGTACTCATATTAAAGATAAAAAAACGCTCGTTATTATGGTGATTTTTTTTTAAATGTCGTATGAAAAAAGTTATGGACGTTTTAAATCGATGGGGGAATTGGCATGTGTCTTGCATGTGAAGAGAGAAAATCCATAAGTATAGGATTTCCTTTATGGCATTCTATTATCTTCTTTTCCCTACAACTAATCTCAACCCTCCAAATCTAAGATCAATAGACTAGAAACCTTCTTACCCTTCTTATTTATTTTATCCTTTGTATTTGATCCTAACCCAAGACAATATATGATGGGGATTAGAGCCGGTAAACACACAACACGCATATAGAGCGATGTATTGGTTGTTTTTTAAATACTAGTAGTAAGACCCGTATGCAAATGTGAGTGGTTTTTAGAAAACCATGCATAACACATTTTATAGAAAGTAAAAAAATAATTAGTGTAGACTTACAAAATTGATATAAACTAATGGTCAACATGTTTAGTCAACAGGAGTTCAATTATGTTGATAACCTAACCACTGTTGTCTATCGACTGTTAAAAACTCTATTGCTTTCCAACAGAGGTTTCCTAACAACTGTCATCCATTATCTCCAACAGAGGTTGCCACATTGATAGATGTTAAGTATCAGATGTTAGTCAACCCAAGTTGAAAGGGTTAGTCAACAGATGTTAAGAGAATAATGCTATGAACGATGAATTTAGTGTTCTCATTAAAAATGAGACATGGGAACTTGTTACTAAAACACCAAATATGAACATTTTTCGCAGCATGTGTTCTCAAGATAGGCTTGTAGGTCCCCTTGTTCGTATGGATCTTTCACAGAATTGTCAATCTAATCAAGAGTGCGGAATCCTCTTGATCAGAATATAGCAGAAAACGTATAGGAACAGAAATCAGCAATTCACTTTCAAACCGGATCTTTATTGATTATCTATCAAAGTGATTACAATCAATCAAGATCCCTAACCACACACAAATTCGTCCAAAGCCCTAATGCCTCTCACGAATTCTCTCTAAAACTATTTTGGCTGATTAACCTAAACCCTATAGCAAAGCCTTGTTTATATAACACAAGGTTGCTACTTGGGCTAAGGGTTTCCAACATGGACAAGCCCATTTCGTCCCCCCTAGACCCAAACTGGGTTTTGTTTAGCCCAAACTCTATTACTTAACTATTACAAAGCTAAACCCGCTAACCGTTTATCGTTTAACTAATTACAAGATATCCAAAGACCAAATCTAAGTTGTTGTCACAAATATGCACCAACAAACTCCCCCTTGACAATAGCTTCATAAAATAACTTTGTCTTCAGTCTTCTTTCAATCTTCATGTAATCTTGCACTGTCTTTGGTCTTTGGATAGCTTCAGCTTCAACAGCTTCTGTCAGCAACAGACTCCCCCTAAGCTGATGCATCGAATCACCAAATCTTCAAAAACTTTAGCGTTTGAGTAAACTCCAGTTCAGCATTTGTAAAGCAATCTTCAAACTCTTTACTTTGTCTGCAATGTAGAAAGGAGGTTCTACCATGCATCCATTCAAACTCTCATCTCTTCACAACAACTTCTCAGCAACATACTGCTTCAATCTGTATACTATAAAACAAACATCTCGAGAAACCATAAGAATTTTTCAACAAAGTTAAATAAATTATTATTTTTCAAGAGATAGTTAAACTGTATCACAGATTAAACATTTTTTATTTCATCACCAACACGCAAAACTTTTTAATCACACACCCTATAACCCGCATGATTTAAAAATTTTGAACTCACTTTCTAACACCGTCTCCCCCTATTAGTAACAATTCCTCCAAGAATAACAGTTTTCCGTACGTTAAGAATTTTAACAGAAAAAGACACTATTTTTGGATTTTTATATTTTCTGAAAGCAAGTAAATAACAAAAGCAATAAACACTCTATTTTTGTGAGAATCACTGGTAAGAAGATCATATCAAACTGTTTTCACACGATTAGTTAATTCTTTATTTAATTTTTCATGAAAAGCAGTCCAAGACGATTACCAGTATGTTTGTCCACTTAAACAAAATGCATGAACATTTTAAGTACCATTACCGTATGATACATTAAGGTAATTTTATTACTGATATACTAGCGTGTCCCACATCAGGATATACCCCCGCGATCAAGGTATGCACAAAGATTCATCGTAGTAGGTGAGTATACTGAATTCATCTGTTTTATTTTTCAACGTTTAGATAATTGGTGAACAGGTCAGTACTTCCGTACAGCAAAGAGACCAAAATATCTAACAAGGGCTATGACAAATACCATTTTTTTTGGTACGATTTATGCTTTTTGTACATTTGAATGACTCTCTATGAGAGCTTCTTCATTTATGGGATTTGGCATTTTTTGCTCTTTTGAGATATCCTGGTTGTGTCTAGGTCAGCATGTATCTGGATGCAGCAGAAGGACAACCCGGATATCCCCAGATGAAATAACAGTATAAAGACCCAAAACCTCAGATTTTGGCAATCTATCAACGCAAGATTTAAGGTCATTAATGTAACAACCCGCACTTTTGTGCGTTGTTACTACTCGTTATACTCGTTACGCCTAGCACCAGAGATTCGGATCATAATGTAACTATATCGTATATATCGCTATTCGAAGGATAATCGCATATTTTCAAACTACAATATCATTATACTACACTATTATCACACTAACACTCACGGAGGCATTGAGTGAGGACCTATTCTACCCTCCTCAGTGGCCGTGATGTGTCGAGCATAGACAGTTAACGCTAACAAGGACCCTCGGGTGAGTGCTGTAGCTCCAGTCGTCATGACGATGACAACAATACGAGTAAACGGTACCCCGTCAGTCTTTGTGGCACTACACGAAATAACGTTCACGAAGACATCAAGAAAGGACCTATACTACCCTCACTGATGGCCGTGAAACGTCGCTAATAATCGTATACTCGAATCAGAGACCGATTGTGAATTATCGAAACTTGGATTATGGATACGTAAATACGACCCCTAGAGATATATATATATATATAATAGTAACAATATAATAATGATATAAATTAATTACGAAAGATACGCGCTTCGAAAACTGTCAAAACGATCAAAAACGGAGAAGTCCAAGCGTCAGGATAGCTATCCGGACGGATGGGCCATCCGGACGGATGGGCATGCGCACGGATGGCCATCCGCACGCATGGGCCATCCGCACGGATGGGCCATCCGCACGGATGGGCTATCCGGGCCAAAACCTTCTTCCTCTTCGCTGTTGCCTATAAATACCATGTCACATCACTTGAACAGTGATGTGACAGCTCCTGTTCAACCAAACGCGCACCAAGACCCTTTTCTCTCAATTTCCTCGCGATTCCGGTAAGATTTCAACCTCGAACTTGTACTTCTACAATCTACACTCGATTCTACATCATTCTATCTTTCAAAACTCAAATTCTAACCGTGAAATCTACGGATTTAAGGCGTTTTGAGGGGATGTCACCAAGAGTTCTTATGAACTTCAAGTTGGGGTCTCATTTCACTATAAACGACTCAGATCCGGGTGATTTCCACATGTTTTAATGACAAATCTCACCTAAATCTGTGCGATTTCGAGTTAACCATGAAGGACCATCACGAACGGCCAGAACTGATGGAACGGGGTGATTCCCGGCTGTTAGAACGAGTCGGAATTGACGGAACTTCAAGTGTTAGTGCGAAATCCCGCTACCCTAGTAAAAACGAACGTATTCCTTCCGTTAAACACTCGAAACAGTGCTCAGGGGGCGAAACAGACATGACAGTCCGCACGGACAACATGTCAGTCCGCACGGGCAACATGTCAGTCCGCACGGACAACAGGTCGATCCGCACGGATGACACAAGTCCGCACGGATGACATGTCAGTCCGCACGGATGACATGTCACCCGCACGCACATGTCATCCGCACGCACACTCCGTCCGCGCGCACAGTCACCCGCACGCACACTCCGTCCGTACGTACACTCATCCGCGCGCACACTCATACGCACGGATGACACATTATCCGCACGGATAACATGTCATCCGGACGGATGACTTGCCATCCGCACGGATGAGGCCCAATTCAACCAAATGTGTAACTTTTCAAGGCTAATCTCGCTTAACCGTATATCGTTTACTCTATTCTTCAAGGATCAGTACAGACATACTCGCAACCAACTCAATCAAGTTGTAATCTCGCTAAATACGCACTGTGAGTATACTTGACCCCTTTTAATCGAATTTTGGGTGTAACATACGTTTCTAACAAATCGAACTTATCAAACGAACTATTCAATCAATCGAATTATCACTTGCGAATAACTGTTATGCATAGATATACGTGATGCTAGTTGCATATGTGCTAGGGCTTATACTCGCGACGTCCCACCACAACTAGTATAGTACTATTGCGCCCGACGGGGTCTAGTTATGCCATCATACATTCGAGCATCGAGGACTTAGTTGGTACTATCAGTTTTGTGAGTATATATGTCGTTTATTACGTTTATGCATGTGGAAATTCGCAGCGCTTTTAATCTATTATGCTATACTATCCAAACCTGTATACTCGCCAATACTTTTGTATTGACAAATATTTTAACGTATGTTGCAGGTTAGATCGCAGGCTATATCAAATCAAGCTAGGAAGTCTAGAAACTCAAATAAAATCTAGGTTGTCGGATTTGTATTGTTCGAGAGGACAAGAAATCTGTGATAACTTATGTGATTGTATTATTTGTTAGTATGGGATAACGAATGTATTAAATATTATCGCAATATAGTTGTTATGGATTCTCTTGAACAATCTGATTCGCCTAGTGCCGCGCCCCGATGATTCCGCCATCGGTTGGGGTGTGACAGATTGGTATCAGAGCCATAACTATAGGGAATTAGGCCAGGCTCGACCTAGTCCGGGTCGACGTCTTAGAAATTGACCTAGTCTATAGTCTAAGTACCAACAGGCCGACTCGTACGAACCCAGTGGGGTTTGTATTGGGCTTACTTGATACTCTCGATCGAAATTACTAAAAGCTACAACTTTGAGTGAACACCCCATACTACAACTTCACGCGAAGAAGCCTTTCCTAAGGCTGAAGTACTACTTAGCCTTTCCTAAGGCCGACACAATACACATGTTTTCGAAAATACTCGCATAACGAAACCGAGCGATCCAGTCAAGATCAGGTGTGAAAACCAAGAACTCTCGATAGGATTGCTCACTCAACGCATTTTTCTAGCACGAGAACCTTTCATCGAGTTAGGAGTGACATCCACATCTCGACAAAAGTCTCCATTTTGAAATCTAGTGGAACTCACGAATTTATTCGAAGAGCATAACCACAATTAGGAATGAAACTGTTAAGACAGGGGTGAAACCCGTACCTTAATAAGTCGTTCCACTCTCTATAAACTGGTTTTCAAAAAGCTCTCACCAAGGACTCGACTATCACAATAACTCAAGCCACGCAAGGACTAGAAAGACGAATGCCAGGAGCTGCATCCCAGCGGAAGCATGGAGTCTTCTAAATCAACGCGCGTGCACGAGCTTGTTAGATATAGTTGGGTTACCTTGGGTAGTCGACGCCTAAACACCCAAGGCACTCTATCGTACGAACAACCAATTTTACACTGGCTGGAACTTATTTACATTTTGAAACTTTACGCTTTATCGATTTCTCGATTTAACGATTTTCACTCCCTACTTTATAAACGCACAACTCGCACAGCCATCGCAATCTAAAACGAAATCCGAATGTTCGCAACAAGACTAATGAATAATCTATCGCATTCGCTCTCGTTTTCTCACTTCAACGCAACCTCGCTTATTCTAAATCGACCTGTATATGAATGAATACAAAATCTCAGTTATATAAATACATATATATATATACGTATAAGCAAACAAGTCATTGTGAGAGAACTTAGGAATTTCGCGTTTCCTATGTGGCTCCTATGTGGTTCGTATTACTATACTATCGCACCAAGTTTTGAACGCGCTCAATCGCAACGCAAAACTCGAAAATCATTATGATCGAATCTCACTCCAAGTCTCTTCCTGTCTAGATGACTTCCAACAGCTCTACCTCGAGACGAGTATCTAAGAGGAAAGCCAAACGAAGCGCCGAGAAGAGGATTGCTTCACTTGTGATTAAGGAAGTGAGTAAGCTTAGTTCTCAAATTGCCGCTCGAGTGCACTCTCGCAGCCACTCTCGAGCTTCGGAAGACGTTAAGACAGGAGAGCCGCAATCTACCTTCCTTTACAAGCACTTCAAAGCCTGTGACTCGATGGAATTCACGGGTGAAGGAGGTGCGACTCAACTACTTCAGTGGTTCGATTCTATCGAAGTTACCCTTCGTCAAAACGGGTGTCCCGATAGTCTCCGCACTACTTGCGCCACCGGAGTATTTCAATCGCGAGCACTCGACTGGTGGACCGCCGAACGTAACAAACGTGGGATCTCCGAAGCTTACGCCCTCTCTTGGGATGAGCTGAAGGAACTCATGAAGAAAGAATACTGTCCTCCTCATGAAATCCAGAAACTAGAAAACGAATTTTGGGGAATCAAGCAAACCGAAGGTGACAATGCTGGCTACACCGCAAGGTTCAAACAGCTTAGCATAATCTGCCCAAGTCAAGTCAACACTCCGGGGAAGGCCATCACGAAGTAGATTCGTGGCTTGCCTGAGTGTGTGGGTGATTTTGTCGAAGCTGCAAGGCCCGCTACCATCGAAGAAACATACCGCTTAGCCGCAGAAATCAACAACAAACGACTCATGGAAGGATTATTCTCAAAGAATCCTGTCAAACAAGCTCATCAAGCAATCGCCAGTAATCCTTCAGACGAACATGTTAACGAATCTTCTGATGAATCTACTAACGAATCTTCCGACAAATCTACTGGCGGTTCTTCTAATGAATCAGCGAACGATTCTTCTGACGGATCTGCTAACGATTCCTCGGACGAATCTGCTGCCGATTCTCCCGACAAATCAGCCAAAGACTCCGCAAGCGAGTCTTCAGACGAATCCTCCAACGACGACACTTCTTCGCAAGACACCGACAAACCCAGCCGCAAGCGAAAGACTTCAAGCCCGAGCTCATCAACAACCGAACTGCTGCAACCGGAACCTCTTCGAACAGTTCCGATGTTTCCAAAACGAGCCTACACTGGAGCTCATCCTCAGTGTTACTCGTGTACCTATCATCATCCAGTTGGGGCTGACTGTCGCTATTGCAATAACTGCAACCGTTACGGTCACTTCACCCGCAACTGCCGCATCGAACCGTGAACTTGAGTACAACAACAACAGCTCCAGCAATAGTCTTCAGCTTCAGACATCTAGCAAGCGTAGGATAAAGATATAATGATACGATTTTCAGCGTTAATTTCTAAGTTCCGAACCTACTCTATTACTCGATGTTGTCCCTATGCGTAACATTAACTCTCGTTTTCGCTTTCTCTCTCACACTCTAGTCACCGCACTTAGACAAAATTCACACGCATACTATATACTATATACTATATCACGAAATAATGTGTTTTACCCTCACTACACTCTTAGAATGAGGTACGATAAACGTGCAAGAAACGATTAATCACGGGTGCACACGGGATTATTTGGTTCAGTGCACGGTGATCGTAGTAAATTCTAAAAGTGCCATAGCGTTTGACAACAGGTGACACCAAAACACGGGATGAAAGTAGTAGGGGGTCGGGCGAGGAATACCTTACCATACTACCGAAGTTCCGTGAAGAAAGTGCCACGTGGAGTTGAACGTTATTAGACCTATTATACTATTGTGATTATTTTCAACACACTACACTCAATCCCAAGGCGTAACAAACCGTATCCTCGCAAGACTTGTCGTAAGTCTGCAAACGCAATGCAATCGCCTCATCGATGGACTCTGGGGAGTCTACCTCGCAGGAAATTGCATCGACGCAAGACTGGTCGTAAGTCTGTTGCAACGAACCTCGATCGAGCAAATAAACGCTCACGATATTGTTGAGTGAGGACCTATTCTACCCTCCTCGATAGCCGTGATGCGTCATAACGAAACGCTAAGCTTAATCGAGACAAGAATCGAACTCGACTAATCGCAATCGCTTACCTTGTGTATCTCGCAACCTCTATCGCTTATCACGTGAGTCTGTATCATTTGCTGTGTATCAATCTATCGCTATCGCCTACCGTTATCTGTGACATTCGTGCTAAGTTAGAACGCATGACCTCGCTTCACGAGATGAAGCTCATATGATTAAGACAGGATGTTTTAGTCATATCAGCGACCTTTCGTGGGAAAAGGCCGTGTGGGGTCTAATGTTAGTCCAACTCTGTGGTGTTAATCAATCAAAATCAAACCGCATACCTTCATCGCTTGCACACAACAACTGCCGCTTATCGTAATTCGATTATCATCACCATCATTGCTAGTGTTGTGTTCGTACCATTCGTTTAACCATCTAATCGCTTATCGCATATCGTGTATAATCTACCGTTTATCGCTCGATTGGTATTCATTACAGTCTATGTGGTACTAGTACACATGACACCGCTTCACGAGGCAAAACTAACCTGGCTAAGCATGGTGTTTCGCCATGTTAGCAAACCCTCGTGGAAACGTGCCATGTGGGTTTAATGTGTAATCTAATCGAAAACGCGCTATTCGCTTCTCGCTTATCAACTCGCTGGACTAATCTATTCGATCCTATCTTATGCTCGGTCCGACTTTCTATCGATTGGGCCGAGTAAACGCAATTCTATCCATGTCATATCGGCACACACCTGACACTACCTCACGAAACGGAAATAATATGGGAAAGGCATGGTGGATACGCCGCTGGTACTTCCTATATATAAGTGTTTTAAACATATTAACAAACTTTCGTGGAAAAGTGCCAAGTGGGGCTCGGAAATTAACTACCTTTTTGTACTGATTAAAACGTCTTAGAACCGGTGGGCAAGTGAAAATTCTCTCACGACGTGGAGTTAACATCGAATCAGCTTAACTCCATGTCCAAGAAAAGTTTCATAAAGCCCAGATTTTTCCTTAAACTTTTACAACGTCAAAATAAAATCCTTCTTAAGACATTGGTTCGACATCGAGTTCAGCTTGAACCCATGTTAGAGGAGAGTTTTTCGTAACCCTTGCTTTCACCTTCAAATCCCCTGAAATGTTTAAGACCTAAAACTTCCTTGCAACATTGGTTAACATCGACTCAGTTAACCTTATGTTAAAAGGAAAAATTTTCAAGAACCCATCCTAAATTCCTTTTAAGTATCTAAAAATGAACATTTCTCGTAACATTGGTTAACGATCAACTCAGTTAACTCTACGTCATGAGAAACCTTTCGAGTTCCTTTCAAATTACAATCGCATCGAATCAACAAATTCTACACAAGACAAGGTACTTCGGAATGCCAACTCGTGGGATAGTACTTTTGTCGTCTACGTCGCTTTCTCGCTACCGCAATCGATCACTCTTATTCGAAACGCTCTCGGTTGTCAACTCTCGGTCAATTTACTCGCTGTAACGCTACTCGTACAAGATCAACTCTCAAAAGTCTACCTATTGGATTAATTTCGGGACGAAATTTCCTAAAGTAGGGGAGACTGTAACAACCCGCACTTTTGTGCGTTGTTACTACTCGTTATACTCGTTACGCCTAGCACCAGAGATTCGGATCATAATGTAACTATATCGTATATATCGCTATTCGAAGGATAATCGCATATTTTCAAACTACAATATCATTATACTACACTATTATCACACTAACACTCACAGAGGCATTGAGTGAGGACCTATTCTACCCTCCTCAGTGGCCGTGATGTGTCGAGCATAGACAGTTAACGCTAACAAGGACCCTCGGGTGAGTGCTGTAGCTCCAGTCGTCATGACGATGACAACAATACGAGTAAACGGTACCCCGTCAGTCTTTGTGGCACTACACGAAATAACGTTCACGAAGACATCAAGAAAGGACCTATACTACCCTCACTGATGGCCGTGAAACGTCGCTAATAATCGTATACTCGAATCAGAGACCGATTGTGAATTATCGAAACTTGGATTATGGATACGTAAATACGACCCCTAGAGATATATATATATAATAGTAACAATATAATAATGATATAAATTAATTGCGAAAGATACGCGCTTCGAAAACTGTCAAAACGATCAAAAACGGAGAAGTCCAAGCGTCAGGATAGCTATCCGGACGGATGGGCATGCGCACGGATGGCCATCCGCATGCATGGGCCATCCGCACGGATGGGCCATCCGCACGGATGGGCTATCCGGGCCAAAACCTTCTTCCTCTTCTCTGTTGCCTATAAATACCATGTCACATCACTTGAACAGTGATGTGACAGCTCCTGTTCAACCAAACGCGCACCAAGACCCTTTTCTCTCAATTTCCTCGCGATTCCGGTAAGATTTCAACCTCGAACTTGTACTTCTACAATCTACACTCGATTCTACATCATTCTATCTTTCAAAACTCAAATTCTAACCGTGAAATCTACGGATTTGAGGCGTTTTGAGGGGATGTCACCAAGAGTTCTTATGAACTTCAAGTTGGGGTCTCATTTCACTATAAACGACTCAGATCCGGGTGATTTCCACATGTTTTAATGACAAATCTCACCTAAATCTGTGCGATTTCGAGTTAACCATGAAGGACCATCACGAACGGCCAGAACTGATGGAACGGGGTGATTCCCGGCTGTTAGAACGAGTCGGAATTGACGGAACTTCAAGTGTTAGTGCGAAATCCCGCTACCCTAGTAAAAACGAACGTATTCCTTCCGTTAAACACTCGAAACAGTGCTCAGGGGGCGAAACAGACATGACAGTCCGCACGGACAACATGTCAGTCCGCACGGGCAACATGTCAGTCCGCACGGACAACAGGTCGATCCGCACGGATGACACAAGTCCGCACGGATGACATGTCAGTCCGCACGGATGACATGTCACCCGCACGCACATGTCATCCGCACGCACACTCCGTCCGCGCGCACAGTCACCCGCACGCACACTCCGTCCGTACGTACACTCATCCGCGCGCACACTCATACGCACGGATGACACATTATCCGCACGGATAACATGTCATCCGGACGGATGACTTGCCATCCGCACGGATGAGGCCCAATTCAACCAAATGTGTAACTTTTCAAGGCTAATCTCGCTTAACCGTATATCGTTTACTCTATTCTTCAAGGATCAGTACAGACATACTCGCAACCAACTCAATCAAGTTGTAATCTCGCTAAATACGCACTGTGAGTATACTTGACCCCTTTTAATCGAATTTTGGGTGTAACATACGTTTCTAACAAATCGAACTTATCAAACGAACTATTCAATCAATCGAATTATCACTTGCGAATAACTGTTATGCATAGATATACGTGATGCTAGTTGCATATGTGCTAGGGCTTATACTCGCGACGTCCCACCACAACTAGTATAGTACTATTGCGCCCGACGGGGTCTAGTTATGCCATCATACATTCGAGCATCGAGGACTTAGTTGGTAGTATCAGTTTTGTGAGTATATATGTCGTGTATTACGTTTATGCATGTGGAAATTCGCAGCGCTTTTAATCTATTATGCTATACTATCCAAACCTGTATACTCGCCAATACTTTTGTATTGACAAATATTTTAACGTATGTTGCAGGTTAGATCGCAGGCTATATCAAATCAAGCTAGGAAGTCTAGAAACTCAACTAAAATCTAGGTTGTCGGATTTGTATTGTTCGAGAGGACAAGAAATCTGTGATAACTTATGTGATTGTATTATTTGTTAGTATGGGATAACGAATGTATTAAATATTATCGCAATATAGTTGTTATGGATTCTCTTGAACAATCTGATTCGCCTAGTGCCGCGCCCCGATGATTCCGCCATCGGTTGGGGTGTGACAATTAAACCATACACCACTGATATGTTCCCTGATGTGCTAAAAGTGGTCAATTAAAAACTAACCTAATCTATACACCCTAGTTTTAAATTTATAAACTAAGACTCTCTAAATGCTAGACCACTGACAGGCAAGTATACCTATCGTACGTAGTAAAGCCTAATGAAGTCCGAGTATCGAACCCACGAGACACTAGCGACGCTAAATTAGACTCTGACACAACTAGTTACTTAAGTGGTTTATTTGATTTGATTGGATTTGGGGGTTTTAACTAATTAAACTAAAGGAATTAACTAAGACGAACAAAACTACCTAGACGCAGCTGAGGGCTACTAAGGTGAAATCAAGGATGAGAAAGTACTACCCAGGTTTGAAATCCTATCTGTGACTCTCGGTTTTCTCTCGGCAATGGTAACTATGATGGAACCAAGTTCTAATAATACGACACTCTAAGACTAAAGATAAGTTGAATCTCCTCCCGGTCTCATCAACTTCTCTTAAGGTCCTAAGGGTCAAATAAAGCTCACTGGTATGGGTTGGATCACCTCTAGGTCTCTCCAACAATACTAAAGTACCCAAAGACTAGATCTCCTCTCGGTCTCACTAATCACAATACACCCTAGAGTGCACGGGGTAACCTAAAAACACTTGACAAGACTTAGGAAAACAAATAATACTAGGCCACTTAGACAGATCTCCTCCCGGTCTCACTGCACCTAAATACCTAGCACCGAAGACAATCCCAACTATCTATCTCCTTCTGGTCTCAAGAATAGGTAGAACACTAAACTCCTCTAAATTATCAAACAACGTTCCTATGGAATATGTGCACCATAAACCATAAACTAGTTACAAACACAAAGTAGGTAACCTAACATGCATCTATACATGAAAGACATTCACAAAGACACATGAGGAACGATTGAACGATAATAAATTAGAATAAAGCACGCACACACACATATAGCCAATTATTATTAGGTCTTTTACTTTAATATTTATCCATCATAAAATTACCAAAACCGAGAAATTACCAATTGACACGAATAATCATCACAAACCCGGGTAGAAAAATAATTAGCCAAGAATCATAGCCATAAACAATAAACAAGTCTGAAATAACAAATAATTCATGTTCATACGTCTAAAAAACACAAAGTAATTAAAACTGAAAACTAACTATTTGTGAACCCGGCCCGATTCTTGATCGTGACTTGAACCCTTGAACCAATCACCTTCTTCTCTATATGTCGTCCCTTATGCTCTGATCGTCAGCCGTCTTCAGCCTCCTATTTGATGACCCCCTCTCTTGCCTTTTTTTTTTCGTCTCCTATATGCTAGCTGTCGTTAAATTATGCCCTCTGTCTTCTGATCTTCTCGAAAATTAATAGGCCTCCCCCATGTTTTCACGATATGGACCGCCATAAACTGTTAAGTCTCGTGATGGGCTAAGTAAGCCCATGTCCTTAGTGACCCACCAATCAATCCAAATCCAAGACAAAGTGCACGGTGGCATGAATGGTAATTAGGTGAACTTGCAAGGACATTTTTGTAATTTGCACACAACCTCAATAAAATGCTTTTGCTCTTTTGCGATGAACTTTGAAACCCCCTTTTTTTTCCTCCTGATACAATTATATAGGTACAATGTAAGTCCATGTTGATTTGTTTTTTTTTTCCATTTATTCATTCTAATTATTTACACTTTAATAATATATACAAATACTAAAAACACTAATATATACAAATAAAATGGGTTTCGATCACATGTTAATTGTTTTGGTTAATTTTCATTTAAGATCATCAAACTTTAGTTATGAACCACTTATGAGTAGAATCGAATAGAAATAACCCTAAAATTACTAAAAAATGTAGGAATATTTATATAAAAATATGCATATTTTAGAGCACATCATTCCCCACTCATACACAGTTCATTTAGGTTTATATCACATTGGTAAGTTGATTATTTCATGTTTTTTGCCTACTGGTACATCATATGATGAAGCTGTTATCACACTTAAGCAATTTAATCTCATTTTCAGTGTAACAGTCTAACTTGCTGATGTACTATAATTTCTTCTTTTTCACACCATGAAATCTCTTTTTTCAATTTTTCATTTTTTTTATGTTTTTCATTTTTCAATGTTTTTGTATTTTTTTTTAATTTATAATTTATAACTTACTCCCCCTAAACACACGCACTAACTAAACTCTTTTTGGCTTAGGAAAATTTCTCCCCATAAATTTTTGTTTTTATGGAGTAAGTTTTGAAAACACAAATTTATAAACACAAACAGACTCCCACTTCAATCTGACAATAAGTTTTTTTTACCAATAAATCATCAATCAATCACCAAAGTAAATAGTTCGTTACCAATCTTAACCTACTATTCACCTCAGATGCTTTACAGGAACAACCACTGCCGAACACATCAACAGTCCTTCTTGGTCATCCTGCACACACTCAACAACTTAGTTAGACTTAACAACCCAACCCTGACCGGTTTTGGGTTGACCATGTAAATAAGTATAAGATGCTTCTAACCAATATCCATCACACCTTACTGGTGTCTTGGATGTTTTACCTGTTGTTGAACAAGATTTATAACTTCCACTAGGTCTTTGATCGCGAGAGTTCCAATAAAATCTCGGATTTTCTGACCTTTGAAAATTATTATCTTGATACATTCTTCGCCCATAATCATACCATGAATTTTGAAAAATTTTTGGATGTTGTCGAACATTTGAGTTACTAAAACCCCTATTCTTCTTTGAAAATTCCGATTACCGTTAGTATGGTATCGATTTTGATATCCAAAATTTTTATTTTGATTTTGAAACCGATTTGATTTACCATTAAAATGACTAAATTGTGTAGAATTGCTTCTTGGCCAATCAAATCTTCTTGATGTTGAAGTTTTAGACTGAAAACTTGGTTGATTATATTGACAATGTTGTTGAACATTATTATTTAAACCAACCTGATTTCCATCTTTAACCTCATCAACTTTTTGTTTATTTTTCTTCAAATGACAACAACTTGCCACATGCCCTTTTGTGTGACATTTAAAACAAGATTTTATCTTATACATTTTCTTTTTGTTAAATCTCTTTTTAAATGTTTTCTTCTTTTCGTCTTCAGTATCCTCATCCGATTTATGAGGTGTACTGTTAGACTCAACAGATTCTTTCAAAGAAACTTGACTATTTGGCAAGTCCACAGCTATCGGTTCCACTACAGCTGGTGTAGTAGGCACAAAATCATTTAACTCATTCTCATCAGGCGGAAAAGAGTAATCTTGATCCTTAGAAGATGAAGCTTTACTAAACCCCACTCCCGTTCTATCATTACTCCTTTTTAGCCCTTTTTGAATTTGAGTCCTAACTAATGAAGAATTTCCAAATTTGTCTAACTTTCCTTTAAGTTCAACAATCTTGTCTTGTGCAATGGCCAATTCCCTGCACTTTTCAGAAAATTCATTAGTTTTATCCTTTACAGTCTCACGAGCCAAATCAATGATCTGCAACAGTTCATTGACTTTGCTTGTTAAACTGTTGATTTCTTGTTCATTTGATTTGAGTTTATCTAAACAATTTGACTCTCTTTTAATCAAAAGAACATTTAACTCTTTTCGTTTTTTCCAAATCAGCTAACAGAATTTTGTTTTGCTCCGACAGTCTGTTAACTTTACCCTGTAGCTCAGTGCAATTATGACACGTATGACTTACAGGTTCTGATGTTACCTTCACCTCTGTTTTAAGTTCATTCACAACATTTATGCACTTTGAAACTTTTGGAGCCTTCTTCTCAACAGCTTTCTTCTTCTCTTCTACCACAACATCTGCATTTCCCTGATATCGCTTTTCTAATGCATCCCACATATCCTTTGAATTAGTGTACTTCGTAAAGGTATGCTTGATGCCATCAGGTAAGGACATTTTTATTGCAGCTAAAACTTTCTTCTCAGCATCAACCACCTGTCTCTCAGATTCATCCATCTTGTCATAAGACAACACTATAACCCTTCCTTCGACACGACGTGTAGGAGCAATGTATCCATCAATCATACAACACCACATTTTAGAATCCTCACTTTTCACAACCGATTCAAACTCCTCCTTCCATACAGCATATTGTTTAACGTTTATCAGCTTTGGCCACTTTTTAACTTTCTCACCAACATTGTCCACTTTAACCATCTTTAAACACGTTTTACTGTAATCGTACTGATAAAACCGTACATTATTTTTCCGAAAACTGTTTTTACCAAATTATACCGTTAGAATCGTCTCGAAAAATGAATCCAATGATATATAATGTCGAAAACCAAATTCGGGATTTTCCAGAGTTTTTTTTTTTTGTCCTAAAAATCAACCGAGTCCAACGATGCAAACGGTTTCGGCAGATGAGCTACGGATCAAATTCTATTCGCGAAAACGTTAATTCCTCTATGCGTATCGAATTCCTCCAACAAAATAAATACTCCACCTTTTAATTCCTCTAGATAATTTTGCTGGCAAACCAAGTTAATTATGCTAGGTCACGCTAATTATGCTGGCAAACCAAGTTTATTATGCTGATAGAGTAATTATAATTTTGCTGGTAGAATAAATATGCTGGCTTAATTTCGCTGGTTAATTATGCTAGCTGATCAAATTCTCTGGTAAATAATTCCGCTAGCACGATGTCTAGTAACTTCGCCGATCACCGTAATAATGTCGCTGAGGACAATTATAACGGTCACCAAAGTCGCCTTTGGATTTAATTTCGCCGGTCACCGAAGTTAAATTCGCTGGATCAGATAATTCCTCTGATTTGTCAGCGGAATTGTTAATTATGCAGGGAAATTATGGAAACTCAATAAGTTCGAATTTTCTGAAGATTTTCCAAATCCTTCTAACAGTTTCCTGCAAAATTGAACAACCAAATCAGCCCAAAAATTTCGAAAATATGAAGAACATGAAGAACAGTCTTCGAATCTTCAAGTCTTTCTAGCCAAAATTCCTCAACCAATCAGCCAGAACTATCCCGAAAATCTGCAAATCTGCAAACTAAAAACGCAGAAGATAAAAAACAACCAAATCAGATTAAACAAAAATTTCGAAAATTAAATCAAGACCAAAAAAATTTCGAAACCCTAATTATCAGGTTTCAAATTTTCGAATTTTTTCAATCTTTCACCCGAATCTGTAGTCTGCAATTCTGAACCGAGCTTCTTCAAGAGCCTAATGCTCTGATACCAATTGTAGGTCCCCTTGTTCGTATGGATCTTTCACAGAATTGTCAATCTAATCAAGAGTGCGGAATCCTCTTGATCATAATATAGCAGAAAACGTGTGGGAACAGAAATCAGCAATTCACTTTCAAACCGGATCTTTATTGATTATCTATCAAAGTGATTACAATCAATCAAGATCCCTAACCACACACAAATTCGTCCAAAGCCCTAATGCCTCTCACGAATTCTCTCTAAAACTGTTTTGGCTGATTAACCTAAACCCTATAGCAAAGCCTTGTTTATATAACACAAGGTTGCTACTTGGGCTAAGGGTTTCCAACATGGACAAGCCCATTTCGTCCCCCTAGACCCAAACTGGGTTTTGTTTAGCCCAAACTCTATTACTTAACTATTACAAAGCTAAACCCGCTAACCCTTTATCGTTTAACTAATTACAAGATATCCAAAGACCAAATCTAAGCTGTTGTCACAAATATGCACCAACAAGGCTTCATGCAGAGCAAGTCTGACAACTCTTTCTGCATCTATCATCAGGAATCAAACACGAGTTGGTATCAACGTTTCACAAACTTCTGTTGCTTTCCAACAGAGGTTTCCTAACAACTGTTCCTCTATTATCTCCGACAGAGGTTGCCACGTTGACAGATGTTAAGTATCAGATGTTAGTCAACCCATGTTAAAAGGGTTAGTCAACAGACGTTAAGAGGATAGGGAAACAGACGTTAAAAGGGCAAACAGATGTTAGCAAGTTGTTGAGCTCGCAAAAAATGTAATTTTAGCTCATTTTACCATAAGATTGTAATGAATGATCATGTGTGTTTTTAAATTCATAACTTATTAGGTTTGTACTTTACAGATTGCATAAACAATCATACATTAATAAATACTCGACAACAACTTACATCATTTACACTTATGTAACATCTAAAAACACAGGTAGCCTTTAGAGAATTTCCATACAAAAATTTATTAAAAACACAAATCACTATACATTGTTCTTTACGAATTGCAGGAGTATTCATAAATTCATAAATACTCTTTTACAACAATACACATGATACACTAATATAACATTTAATAAAAACATCACACCTAATAAATAGCATTATAATACATGTTACATGTTTTTCGATATAAAAAATATCATCCAAAATTTATAATAAATATGATTTAGTAGAAGATACAAAATTAAATGTTCAAAAGTTATCGACCATGACATAACAAAATTTTCAACCCCTTCCTACTTTTTACCCAAGATACAACAACATAGAGTTGGCCATGACTAAATACTGGACGTGGAAGATACAAACCAACACGCTCCAACGATTGTTCTTGACTTTTATTTATTGTCATAGCAAAGCACAGTGAAAGTGGGAATTGTCTTCGAGAAATCTTCACTGGTATTCTTTTACCAGAAGGTGTCATCTTCAGTCTTGAAATCCAAGTATGGTGACCTATATTAGTCCTGTGATAATTTTTGCTTCAATCACAACTTTTTCGAGTTTCGTGACTTGTAAACGTGTACCGTTACACAATCCATTTGCTTGATCAATGTTTCTGAGTAACATTACTGGAGCACCAAGTTTCAATACTAATTTATGGTTAGGTAAACCAGACAAATGAAGATTGTTTAACACATCAGGAGGAAACAATGCCATGTTAATCTCTGATTCTTCCTCAGATTGACATAAACTATCTGAACTAAAATAAATCTTCTCTTCACCATGTAAATTCTCTAACAACTCTTTATTTATTGAATCTACTATTTCATTAATTGGAGCAAGAATGGCTCTTTGTTGGAAATACGTTAAATCCCACAAAAACTTATTCATGTTAGGATATGTAAATGAAATGAGAGAAGAAATAGGATTGAGTTGATCATGAATAAGTAAATCATCTGGATTTTCAATATCTACCTCACCATCATTTTCTTCACCAAGGAGACCATCACCAAGCTTTAAAATCCATTCTGCAAATTCCTTTATTTCTTTCAAATTTGTTTCCTGACATCCAACTCTTAATCTCATATTCTCATATAGCTTTAGTACTTGACAATATTGCCATATATAAGAAGAATTCAAAGAAGCATTGACTATCATGTTTCTGGTACCTTTAGGGATGACCAGAAGAATTTGTCTAAAATCACCACCAAATAGAATGACCTTTCCTCCAAAAGGCTTGTCTTCCATGTTCGATTGACTGGAACGTGATATGTATCTCATTGTTCTATCGAGAGCCTCGAAACAATACTTGTGAGTCATAGGTGCTTCATCCCAAATAATCAAAGTCGTTCTTTTAATTAAATCACCTAATTCAGTATTAGGCTCTATCAAACATATTGAATCATCATTAATGTTGATTGGAATTACAAACCTTGAATGAGCAGTTCTACCACTATCCAGCAAAAGTGAAGCAATTTCACTGGATGCAACATTCAATACAACTTCACATTTCGATCGTAATGCAGTTGTGAATGTCTTCCAAAGAAACATCTTTCAAGTTCCACGATAACCATATACAAAAAAGACACCTCCATCACCTTTTTCAATCGCTTTCATAACAATTTTATGTATTCTTTCCTGTTCGGCAATTAAACACTTTACATAACCATCATGTTCCCTTTGTAGAATTACTCTGTCATACGATAGCTCTTTCATTATCAATCGATTGTTTGACAATGAAACATAATTGTCCGGAACACTTGGCATGTCATCAAAAATTTTCACTGTACTCCCATTGAAAAGTAGCAACTTTTCAATTTCAGATTGACAAATGTTTTCAACTTCTTCTTGTTGAAGAACCAAATCTAAAACAAATGTTGAAACAAGTATTAGTTTTTTCCCGATAACGGAGCTATTGCATAATATTAATGCAGTTTTATATAGCTTTAATAAAGTAATCACATTACCTGCAATACCAGTTATCTTCCGTTGCTGATACAGAATGTCTTCACATAACAGGGACTTGGTTTCCGACCAAAAAACACCAGGACGAGATATGGAATTTGACAGCAACAACATTACAAAAAAAATTCCTCAAAAAATCTCCGGTTGACCATGTGCTAGCTTCTTTGATGGCATTAGAACTATTGATGAGTATCCTAAAGCATTTGAGTGCTTAAAAGGTTAATTGAAATATCTTAAAGATGTAAATCTTGTGCACCAATATACATACATAGAATAAATTTTACCCAGTGAGTGAATATGAACCTATAAGCATGGTACAATATGTACTTTTGAAATAAAGCAAACTAGTGTTCAAGACATCTTTTCATATGATGTAGAAATCAATGAGTTAAATGATGAAGTTTATGAAACAGAACTTCTGAAGAGTGCACGTACATACATAGTTGGTCAAAGTGGAAAAAGTATGTGCATGATTGTAAATACATGAAGCATTGGTATCAAAACCTCAAGAATGTTTCTTATAAAGTTACCAAAATATGCATGGACTAAAATAGTTGAGCAAGTGTTATACAACTCAGGAGATACTTTGATTAAGTTGGATATGAGTTTGATAAATTAGTCATATTTTTATTATAAGTTCTCTCTTAAAAGTTCATTATAATCACATACTACAGTGATGATGTTTAGGCATCATTGAGAGAAATTGTCGAAATTTTAGAAGAGAATTTTTGAAAGTCCTTGACACACTCTAATTATTGCTCGACCTGAAGTTCGAGTATGTGTAATTATATTTTTATCAATCCATCAAAGGACATCCAAAAGATGTTGGGACATTTACCATTGATAAGGCACATCTTTAACGTATATTAAAGGTTGCCCAATTAGTTGATATAACATACGAGGGATATCACCTCCTATCAAATGTATCAAAATAGTTGGTCCAGAAGTACCTTAGCTAAGTACAATTGTGCATTGATATTTCCTATAGCTATGTATGGTTATATATATATATATCATTTATCTAAATTTATCAGTATGATATTGCTTGTCTAACGAGGATACTTTGAAAGGAGTTAAAATAATTATTTCGATATATCTAAGGTATGTAGGCTATGCGCTTATATTTTACTAACCCATAAAAACAAGTTTGGCTAGTGTTATAGATGCAGGTATGTAGCACAACATAAGTGTGGATCTGTGAGTGCATAATGTCTGTCACTTCCGTTAATTGTACATCGTAGCAGAAACAGAACAAGACAAGCTTTGAAGAATATTATATATAGGGTAAAGTGCATCCAGACGAATGGAGGCTTTAAGTGAAGGAGTGCTTCATTTGTCTAGCCCCTACAAATAGCGCTTGTTATGTTTCATTTTAGAACTTTTGCCACTTTGTATCTTTGGAGAGCTTTGAAGATCTAGAGCGAGAAAGTAGCAAACAAGGTGATTCAAGGTGTAAACATTGTCAGATCATTGAATAGAATCATTGTTAATTACGTTCTTGTGTTCGATCTACACACGTGCACAGATTCCGCACGCCGTACGTGTTCTTCGCAATCGTTCGGGAGTTCAATTCGATCCTATAACGCATTCACAAGTGGTATCAGAACGGGAGATCGATTGCACGTATCATAGATGTCACACCCCAACCGATGACGGAAACATCGGGGCGCGGCACTGAGCGAAACAGATTGTCCAGGAGAAATCCATAACAACTATTTTACCAGATATTTAAATATTATGTCCCATACCATAATCATACCAAATTAAATAATTATTACAGACCAAATATCTCAAAGACAAGTAAAATGTTCCGACAACTCAGATTTAATTTTTTTTGTTTGTTTATAGACTCCATCCTACTTGATTCCACAAAAGCAGGTAAGCGTAGCAATCGTAGCATTCAAACACCTGTCACATATGTTAAAATATAGGTCAATACACATAGTGTAAAGGTGAGCATACAAGTTTGATAATAGCATAATAGAGTTCGAAATCGATTACGCATAACCAGCATGTACAACGTATAATGTGAAGCATGTAAGTTATCGACAAAGATCCTATCAATACCAATGACTGACTGCAAGTAGTGAGTGCGCATCACATGTTCACCACTGCGAACACGTGAAGTATTGTCCTTAACAACCCCTGAGTAAACAGGTGCTGAGTTCAAACTATAGTACTATCGTTGCTAAGTGTCGCAACCCCCGATCCCAAATCCCCGGGAACGGGCGGCCGCGAGCCAGTTTCGGTGGTATCGCGTATTGTCTAATTTGGCAGCGGAAATTTTCTTTAGGACCGTAGTTAGGAAATATTGGATCAGAGTAAAATAACACATTTTCATAATATTAAACAAATGGGTTAAAACCCAAGTTCATAGTACACATGTTTTCATAGGAATAAATCCCATTTTATTTAATAAAAACATTTATTTTATTCTAGGTAACTTTATTGCCACTTTTCCAAGCCTTCAGTGCTGTCCAGCTGGCTTCTATTTGGCTTTCACAGTTTGTTACCTGAAACGCGTTTTAAAAACATTTGTCAGTGGAAAATACTGGTGAGTAAATCCTAGTTTAATCAAGTTTAAATAAAATCCCATTGTATAGTATTGAGGGCGATCCCGCAATTATATTTGTTTCCAAGACATCACAATTAACATCCATGGTACTGTCGAACCCGACTTGTGGACATGTTACTCCTTGACCAGGTGGTAACAAATTTTGTATACAAAACCCCAACACACTCATGATAATTGTATTCTTACAAATACTCAATAACTATTTAATATATAATTAATTAAATGAGGTTTTGTAAAAACAATTAACAAAAAGCGGATCAACTCACATTGTTGTCTTAGATTTTCCGTAAGGGTTTCCTGGTGATAATCTAAAATTTACACAAGTGCACACGCGTTAGTATAATAACCCATTTTAACATTAGTAATACCCTCCCCGAGACGGCATTCCAACGACTACGTCGGGCAGAACCACGACAGCCGTTACGGAACCCTAGATCAATCGGGCAGCGTATCTAATACGTATCCAGGGGTTATAATACTTACAACGAAGCAGAACTTCGCTATTTAGGGGGGTATAATACCAGCGTATTATGCCTAATATCATAAATTGAGATTGAGAAAGAAACTTTGAACGAATTCGAATGAAATCCGATGGCCTGCTTATATAGTTGCTGAGTCTGGTTCTCTCGTGGCCCGCGTAAAACAAGACAGGGGCTTACGCGGCCCACGTCAATCTCAGGTCAAACTTATAGCTGATCCGGGTCAGCACTAGACTCGCCACGATGATGACACGTGTCATCATCGGGCTGCGCCATCTTTCCGATCTTACGCGGCCCGCGTTAACTAACGGGGGTCTTACGCGGCCCGCCTAAACTTAAAAATTAAAGAAATCAGGTTTTAACCTTTAAACCGCCCGCGTAAGGGTTGGGGTGGGGTCTACACGGCCCGCCTCAACTTAATAATCAGATTATTAATTATTTTTATTAATATTTAGGGTATTCAGGGCCCGTTTTCGCGTATGGGGTATATTTTTGGACATATTGGGATGTTTTAAAATATATTAGGGTGTCGGTTTATTGAGGGTTGTTATATCCTCCCCACCTTATTTTAGAGCTCGTCCTCGAGATCTACTGGAACAAGTGTGGATATTTCCTTTGCATTTCAGATTCAAGCTCCCATGTGTACTCAAGTCCTCTTTTGGAGTCCCACTTCACTTTGACCAGAACTAGTCTCTTATGCTTGAGGTTCTTGACTTTCCTGTCTTCAATCTGTAGAGGCCTTTCTACAAACTTGAGTTGTTCATTTACCTCTATATCCTTAAGAGGTATCATTAGCGATTCACCAGCTAGGCATTTCTTAAGATTAGATACATGAAACACATCATGTATTCCTGCCATTTCCTCTGGCAGTTGTAGCTGATAGGCTACAGGTCCCATTCTTCTAATAATCTCAAAAGGTCCAATACACCTGGGACTTAGCTTTCCTCTTTTGATGAATCTTACTACTCCTTTCCAAGGAGAGACTTTCAACAATACTTTGTCTCCTACTTGAAATTCCAATGGCTTGCGTCGGTTATCGGCATAGCTCTTCTGTCGATCACGTGCGGCTTTTAGTCGTTTCTTGACTTGAATAATCTTGTCGGTTGTTTCTTGTACTATCTCAGGTCCAGATAGTTGCTTTTCCCCAATTTCTGCCCAACAGACTGGGGTTCGGCACTTTAGTCCATAAAGTGCTTCGAATGGTGCAGCATTGATACTTGTGTGATAACTATTATTATAAGAAAATTCTATTAAAGGTAAGTGATCGTCCCAATTACCTCCGAAATCAATTACACAAGCTCTAAGCATGTCTTCCATCGTCTGAATTGTCCTTTCGCTTTATCCATCCGTTTGAGGATGATAAGCTGTGCTTAGATTTAACTTGGTTCCCATGGCTTTTTGGAAACTTGACCAAAAAAGAGAGGTAAATCGGTTATCTCTATCAGAAACAATTGATAAAGGAATTCCATGTAATGAAACAATTTCATTTGCATACAATTTAGCTAGCTGTTCCATACTGAAAGTTTCCTTCATTGGTAGGAAATGAGCTGACTTGGTTAGCCTATCTACAATCACCCAGATTGTATCATTACCTTTCCTTGTTTTGGGTAATTTAGTGACAAAATCCATTGTTATTAATTCCCATTTCCACACTGGCATTTCTAGCTGTTGTAACAAACCTGAGGGTTTCTGGTGTTCAGCTTTAACTTGTGAACAAGTTAAACATTTAGAAACATAGGCTGCTATGTCCTTCTTCATTCCTATCCACCAGAAATTCTTCCTTAAATCCTGGTACATTTTATCACTTCCTGGATGCATCGTATACTTAGACTTATGGGCTTCTTCTAATATACTATGATGTAGGTTTCCTAATTTAGGTATCCACATTCTCTTTTTATGGAATCTCCAAATTCCATCTGTTCCTTGTTCTAATTCCTTAACCATACCTTTTAGTTTTTCAGCATCATCCTTGATTACTGATTCTTGTGCTTTTCTGATTTGATCATTTAAATCTACTTGTAGATTTAATTTAAGAGAACGTACCCTTTTTGGCTTTTCATGATACTTTCGACTTAAAGAATCTGCCACTACATTTGCTTTTCCTTCATGGTACTGGATATCACAATCATAATCACTAAGCATCTCCATCCAGCGTCTTTGTCTCATATTCAATTCTAGGGCTGTAAACGAACCGAACGTTCAGCGAACAGTTCGTGAACCGTTCGGCGGGAAGTTCGTTTATGTTCGTTCGTTTAATAAACGAACGAACATGAACAAGAAATTCCGTTCGATTAGTTAAATGAACGAACATGAACAAAGGTCTCGTTCGTTCAATTGTGTTCGTGAACGTTCGGTAAGGTGTTCATGAACATTCGTTCATTTGCGTTCGTTTATGTTCGTGTTTTAATTAAAGATTTTTATAGTTTCATATATTTTATCTATACTTTTTATACTATTAAACTTTTATTTATATCATTACCTTAACAATTAAACTAGGAAACCCTCTTTCACCATGTTTATGCACCATTCCCCTTTCTTTTCTTGTTATTTACATCGACGAATATGATCTACCACCGTTCCACAATAAGGGATTCAATTTCTAGTGCTACTCTCTGTGCCATCCACCTTTATCCTTCATCGCGTTCGCCAAATTTATTTGTGTTCGCTTGTGTTCGTGAACCGTTCGTGAACACGCTCATTTCCTTAATGAACGAACACGAACATAAAATCTCGTTCGGTAAGTGTTCATGAACCGTTCATGAACACATTTATTTCCTTAACGAACGAACACGAACAAGGCCTCGTTCGTGTTCGTTCGGTTCGTTTACAGCCCTATTCAATTCTTTCTGCCTGAAAACATACTTTAAACTCTTATGATCAGTGAATATGGTAAACTTACTTCCATAAAGATAATGTTTCCAAATCTTAAGGGCAAAAATTATAGCTCCTAGTTCTAGATCATGAGTTGAATAATTCTCTTCATGATTCTTAAGTTGTCGGGACGCGTATGCTATAACCTTTTGGCGTTGCATTAATACACATCCATAACCTAACTTAGAAGCGTCACAATAGACTACAAAGTCTTCATTTCCTTCTGGTAACGCTAGTATGGGTGTATTAGTTAATCTTTGCTTAAGAATTCTAAAAGCTTCTTCTTGTTTTGGTCCCCATTCAAACTTAATGGATTTACAGGTTAACTTAGTTAAAGGAATGGCTATTCTAGATAAATCTCGAATAAATCTTCTATAATAACCAGCCAATCCTAAGAAACTTCTAACCTCGGTTGGTGATTCATGGGTTTTCCATTTGGTAATCGCCTCAATTTTTGTTGGATCCACATGAATTCCTTCATGATTGACTAAGTGTCCAAGAAATTGTACCTGTTCTAGCCAAAACTCGCACTTTGAAAATTTAGCATAAAGCTTTTCCTTTCTTAATAAACTTAGAAGTGAGTGCAAATGCTTTGCATGTTCCTCTTTACTCTTAGAGTAAATTAGAATATCATCTATGAAAACAATTATGAATTTATCCAAATATGGCTTACATATTCGGTTCATCATGTCCATAAATGCAGCTGGGGCATTGGTTAAACCAAATGGCATGACAGTAAATTCATAATGGCCATACCTTGTTCTGAACGCGGTCTTAGGAATGTCCTCTTCCTGTACCTTTAATTGATGATATCCTGACCTTAAATCGATTTTAGAGAAAAATCGAGCTCTTTGCAGTTGGTCGAACAGATCATCGATTCTTGGTAATGGGTACCGATTCTTAATCATGACTTTGTTCAATTCACGGTAATCAATGCACATACGCATTGATCCGTCCTTCTTTTTTACGAATAATATTGGCGCTCCCCATGGCGACGAACTTGGTTGTATAAATCCTTTCTCTAACAATTCGTTTAATTGTTTCTTCAATTCCCGCATTTCGGCTGGTGCCAAACGATAAGGTGCTTTGGCAATTGGTGTTGTTCCTGGTAGCAGGTGAATTCTGAATTCGACTTCTCTATCTGGCGGCAGTCCTGGTAATTCTTCCGGAAATACATCTGAAAACTGGGACACTACTGGAATGTCTTTTAGTTCTTTTCCTTTAGTGTTAGTGATTATGGAAATCAAATACACTATAGAACTTTTTCTCATATAACTTGCAGTTTTCATCACAGAGATGAATTTTGTGGATCTAGATGGTTTATCTCCTTTAATTGTGATCATTTTACCTTTTGGTGAATTTACTTGGATTGACTTTTGATTACATAAAATACTGGCTTTATTGGCTATTAACCAATCCATTCCTAAAACGACATCAAATCCTGCCAGATTCATGGGAAAAAGGTTTGCCATAAACTTTTGATTTAAAATTTCTATTCTTGCTCCCTGCAAGATTTCAAAAATCCTAACAGCTTCTCCATTAGCTGTCTCTACTAGGCATTCTTGTGGTAGTTTAGTTAATGACTGATTTAAAAGTTTGCAAAACGAAGTATTAATAAAACTTTGGTTTGCACCAGAGTCAAATAATACCTTAGTAAAAACATCATTAACTAAAAACGTACCAGCTATCACATCTGGAATCATCTTGGCTTCATCTGCAGTCAGAACAAATGCCCTAGCATTTTTAGTGTTCTTGTTGTTCGCAGCTGGAGCCAATTTTGGGCAGTTTGGCTTAATATGACCATTCTCTCCACTGTTGAAGCACAGTCCATTACTGGTTTTTCTCCTGCAATCTTCTTCCTTGTGTCCTGGCATCTTGCAGAAATTGCAAAGAGTGGAGCATTTTCCCGAATGCTTTTTCTTGCAGACCTTGCAGAAAGGTGCAGAGGTAGAACCCATATTCCTACGATTGTAATTCCCAGAACGGAATTCTTGAGTAAGCCTTTGGGTTAGGTTTCTCCTCTGTTCTTCTTCTCTAGTACGGATTAATTCATCTGTCAAGGTATTTGCTAGTTCTACAGCTTCTTCTATAGTTTGAGGTCTAGCTACCTTGACTACATGTCTAATCTCTCTGATTAATCCCCAGATGTAACGGGAGATTAATACTGGTTCAGGTGATGCAAGGGTTGGTACTATTCTAGCATATTCAAAGAATGTGGTAGTATAACCCTTACTCTCTACCCCGGTCATTCTAAGGTTCAGAAACTTATTTGCTATTTGTTCCTTTTCATTGGGAGGGCAGAATTTCCTTTCTACCATATTCTTAAATTCCCCCCATTCCATATTGTAAACCCTATCACTTCCTCTTAATTGGAGGATAGTGTTCCACCATTCTAAGGCTGAGTTTTTAAACAGATTAGAAGCAAACATTATTTTGTCTTCTTCAGCACACTTGCTTATTTTTAAAACAACCTCAGTCTTCTCTATCCAGCGTAGAGCTGCAATGGGTCCTTCATTGCCCGAGAATTCTATTGGTTTGCAGGACCAAAATTCTTTATAAGAACAACCGTAAGACACGGTCCTTCTTCTTTTGGGAATGGGCACTTGAAGTATAGTTCCATTATTCACGCTGTTTTCTGGTTCAATTGGTCGCTTACTGCTATGCTTACTTTTATTATTCGCTTCTTGAACCGTTTGAATAATAAATGGCATTGCATCTATAATTCCTTGTGCCACTATGTGTTGAACTGCACTATTATCCATTTGGTTTCCATTGTTATTGATGCTTGGATTCTCATTAACCACGTTAATGTTACTCTGGTTATCGTTATTCAGATTTCCTTGATTTCCTTCATCGGCCATCTGAATTTTAAACATTTACCCCGTATTAATATCACAAAATAATATTAATATAGTCAAATCACATGACACGCATTTTTGCCAAAAGCGTCGATCATTGCGACTTTACTCTATTCATCTATTATACATCTATTACATACCAGTACTGAAATAAAAATTACAATACCAACTGAAATAAAATTACACTAATAGTAATAGGCATCCGTACACACATATTTTATTTTATTTTATTATTACTATTACCGTTTCCTCCATCACATTCACGGATATGGATTCATCCAAAAATCCATATTGCGCTCGTCGTATTTCCATACGAGTCGCTCTCCCACCTGTCTCATCCGTTCACTACTTTCTAAAATTTCCTCACCAAATGTCCTAAGTTCTTGTACGTTTTCTGCACTCATTGGGGGGGTGCAGGTTCTAGGACTGGGTTTGGAATATGGGGTGCGGGTTCCTGGTGTGGGGGTGTAGGTGTAGGTTCCTGGAATCGGTAAGGATCTTCTAAGATTTCCCTAATGTATTCATCGTGGAAATAGGGATCTAAAGGATCCAAACCTAGGTAGACTCCTACGTTCTGCATGGGTGTGTCTTCATGTATCGGGTAACGTTGCACATAGTCTCTAACATCGTCCCACCAGGGGTCGTAATTAAGGGATTTGGTGCAGGTACCCTAGGTATTTCTTCCGGATTGAAGTCATGCATCTCTAGTTGGTTTTCAGGGTTTTCTATCTCCATGGGTTGGTCAGGGATTGGCAGTTGTGGTTGAGGTGCTATTATTTGCTCCAGATTTAGGTCAGCTGCAGGGTTTTGGGTTTTGTCTCAATGATTATTCGTGGCACATAGACATCAATCAATGTGTAAACATAATAAACAGGCATTCATCAAGTCACGTATAACATGCATTAATGGTCAGCGTAGAAATAGTGTTGCGTTGTGTGGTCGATGTGATTTAGAATAAGTAACGTATGTAACACCTAAAAGTGCATAAAGCAAAAAGGGACCGAGTATACTCACAGATAGCGTTTAACTTAATAAACACTGCCTTGGATTGAAGGGAGCGCTTGAGAGATTAGCTTGAACAGTTAACGATAGCATAAACGACAAGCGGCGCGTTAAACGGTGTGACTAACGGTACTTTGCACCAAGTGTCAGATGGTAACCCGATCGGATGGCAATCCGATCGAATGGCCAGTCGATCGGATGTCAATCCGTTCGGATGGTCATCCGATCAGATGGCCATTCGATTGGATTGACACCTCGTTTGGTAAGGATGCGTTTGTGTATGATGGTTTGTACTTTTAAGTTTTCGTTGTAGCATTTTGAAAATAGAGAAGTATCTCTGCCCTTCAGGTTGGTCGATCAGACGGTGGTTCGATCGGACGGCGATCCGATTGGCGAGGCTTCTCAGTTGAGAACAAGTTCACAGCAGGACGGTCACTAGATCGGATGGCTATCTGATCGGGTGGCAATCCGTTAGTTACTGATGATCTTTGAAAAATGATCAATTACCAAAGTCCCAAACGTCACACGATCGGGTGGTCGCTCGATCGGATGGCAATCCGATTGGACGGCAATCCGTTTGACGTTCAAATCCCTGAAACTTTGGGAAAATTGATTAAGTGTGGAACCAAGTGCAAGCCGATCGGATGGCTGTCCGATCGGACGGCAATCCGTCCCAACGACCTGATCATCTTTGACACTTGATTGTTTTGAAGATTTTGCAGTTTTGACCGAGACGTTATGATAATTTGTTTAAACAACAGAAACCCCATCTCGACCCAAGTGATCCGATCGAACAGGAACCACCCTAGTCCGATCAGTTCGCGGTTCAAGACGGTTGTTCATGTTCAAACCAGAAATAAGTTATTTCTCGGATAGAATTCAGATCTTGAACTAACCCATCACTAAGAAAGAGTAGAAGATCAGAACGAGCTCCAATTCTATCGGATTTGAGTGCATCGAGTGTATAAGAGTTGAAAGAAAGTTGGAAAACCTTCTTTCAATCCTTTTACCCATGAATGTATGTAGATCTATGCGAAAACATTGCTTAATCTTGTGGAAATCCTTCAGATCTAAGTTGTTCTTGGTGGAATGAAGCCAAACATTGAAGTTCATAAGAACTCCATGATGACATCACCCTAGAACACCTCATATCCAGTGATTTCACGGTTAAAAGTTAAGATTAAAAGGTGAAAATGATGAAGAAGTGCGTGTAGATCATAGAAGTACAAGATTTAGGTTGAAAACTTACAAGAATCGAGAGAAATTGAGAGAAATAGAGCTTGAGTGCGGCTGGTTCGAGTGGGGAGCTGTCACATCACAAATGATGTGACAGGAGGGTATTTATAGGGTTTCCCAAAAAGGAAAGTGTCAAGGTGTCGTGCAGGTCACCGATTGGGTGGCAGTCTGATTGGGTGGCAACCCGATCGGGTGACAACTCGATCGGGTGACAATCCGATAGGATGGCAATCCGATCGGATGGCCACTCGATCGGTTAGCCACTCGATCCTGGTGTCCGGCGCGTTGAGTTTTGTTGTTTCGATTCACATGTTGAGCGTTGCGATACGATTCGAGTGAGCGATGCGATAGTATTACCCATTAGTTACACAAATAACCTAACTACTATATCTAACATACAATCACTATAAATAACTTGCATTTAGCGTTTGTGATTAGATTGCGATGCGATAGATTGCGATTGCGATTAACACCTCAACGTAAACATAACATGCACAAATAACACAAAAATAGCACACACACGTAAAACAATATCCAGAACACATAATTTGAGTTGCGAATGCGATAGCGATTAGCGATAAGTCGATTAACGATAAATATGCGATTAAATAGTGATTAAACTTCGATTATTAATAGATACTCCACATAATACAACTAAGGCGATTAAATAAATAGATTCGATTACAAGTCAAAACAGTAGTTGAGCAAAGAGTGACAGATCGCAATTAGCGATCTTTTCTTCCTTTGACTTCAATATTGACTTTGACTTTCAAAACACGGGGTGTTACAGCCTCCCCTTTAAGAGAATTTCATCCCGAAATTAGGCTTTAGCCGTAATAAACAACTGCGGGTACTTCGCCTTCTTGTCGCTTTCGAGTTCCCAGGTGAACTCGGCGCCTCGTTTGCCTTCCCAGCGAATCTTCACAATGGGAATGCGTGAGCGTCTGAGCACCTTGGTTTCTCGTCCCACGATCTCGACAGGCTTTTCCACGAAGTGTACTGTTTCGTCCACTTACAAGTCCTCGAGAGGGACATGTTATTCTTGGTCTGCCAAGCACTTTCTAAGGTTCGAAACATGGAAAGTTGGGTGGACGTTACTCAGTTCCTCTGGTAGTTAGAGTCTGTAGGCCACTTTTCCAATCCTTTCCAGAATTTTAAAGGGTCCAACATATCGAGGCGCGAGCTTTCCTTTCTTGCCGAATCTGATCACCCCCTTCCAAGGTGCAACCTTTAGGAGTACGTGATTGCCAACGTCAAATTCAAGGGGCTTGTGGCGTCTATCAGCGTAACTTTTCTGTCGGCTCTGAGCTTTCAGTAGATTGTCTCGAATTTGGAGGATCTTGTGAGTCGTTTCCTGCAATAGCTCAGGACCGGTAATTTGCGCGTCTCCGATCTCGTGCCATACAATAGGCGATCGACATTTTCTTCCGTATAAAGCCTCATATGGTGCCATTTGTATGCTAGAATGATAATTGTTATTGTACGAGAATTCGACCAAAGGTAAGTGCGCATCCCAATTACCACCGAAATCTATGACACACGAACGGAGCATGTCTTCATGGGTACGAATCGTTCTTTCAGTCTGACCGTCGGTTTGGGGATGGAAAGCGGTACTTAGATTAAGAGTAGTACCGAGAGCAGATTGAAACGTTTCCTAAACACGCGAGGTAAACCGACCATCGCGGTCAGAGATGATGTCACGAGGCGTCCCGTGTCGACAAATGATCTCCTTGGTGTAGATTCGGGCTAATTTTTCTACCTTAAAGTCTTCTCGTATCGGCAGGAAGTGAGCTGACTTGGTCAAACGGTCAACCACAACCCAAATGCTATCATGACCAGATTGAGTACGCGGGAGTTTCGTTATGAAGTCCATAGCTATGCTCTCCCATTTCCATATCGGGATCTCGAGTTGAACGAGTAAGCCAAAGGGTCTTTGATTGTAACAACCCTCGGTAAACCATCGCCCTCATAAATATTTTACGCCTTAGTATATTATAAAATGTCCCCATATATCTTATATTATACCCCGTATGTGAAAAACCGAGCCTAATATATGTTATAGTTATTAAATAAATGAAAAACAAGAAATATAGGGCTAAGGCGGGCCGCGTAGACCCACCCCATGTTATTACGCGGGCCGTGTGAGAGCGTGACCGGACTCCGCTGAAACCTTTAGTTGAAGCGGGCCGCGTAAGGGTTATGCTTACGTTAACGCGGGCCGCGTGGACTCATCACACGCGGATACATCCGGTGCTGACACGTGTCGACATCGTGTCGAGTCTACTAGCTGACCCAGCTAAGCTAGTATGTTGACCGGTGTTGACGCGGGCCGCGTGGAAGGCAGATTACACAACTATAAATAGCAGGCATCAGTTTTCAGTTTCCGTCGCTCATTTCTTATTCTCAATCTCGAATTCTGAAAGTATAGGCATAATATTTTGGGAATTATACCCCTAATTAGCGAGGTTCTGCTCTATTGTAAGTATTATAACCCCAGTTTCGTAATAGTTACGCTGCCCGATTGATTTAGGGTTCCGTAACAACTGTCGTGGTTCTGCCCGACGTAGTTGTTAGAATGCCGTCTCGGGGAGGGTATCATTAATAATTTCAAAGGGTTATGGTACTAACCAATGTACATTTGTATAAATTATAGATTATACCCAGGAAACCCTTACGAAAAGCCTAAAACAGCAATGTGAGTTATCCTCTTTTTGTTAATGCTTTTGGTAATGTTTTACCAAACCTTAGATGTTTTACTATGAAAATTAGCAGTAATTGAGTCTTTGTAGTTATTCAGTTACTGCCGGTATGTTGGGGTTTTGTATACAAAATTTTGTACTACTTGCGAGTAGTAAGTCGGGATGACAATACGTTACCATTGGACAATGAGTTAGCCAATGGGTAATATGACCCACAAGTCAGGATTGATAATACCAAATGGAGTAATTGTGTAGACATAAACAAAGTGATCACTCTCAATACTGTTCACTGTGACTTTAAACTTGATTAAACTGTGATTCACTCACCAGTATTTCCCGCTGACAAATATTTTTAAAACATGTTTCAGGTAACCCAATGTGAAAGCCAATTAGTAAAAAGCCAGCTGGAGAGCACTGAAGGCTTGGGAAAATGTGGCTATAAAAGTTACCTAATAAACGATGTTTTAAAATTCAATAAAATAGGGTTTGCCCCTATAATGTATTGTAATAAGAAACTTGGGTTTTGCCCATGTTATTATTAATGTAAAAGAAGGTGGTTTTACTCTGATAAACATTTCCTAACTACGGTCCTGATGTAAATTTCGCTGCGAGACTAAATAAAACTGATACCACCAAACTCTGTGATCACGTCCGCCCGTTCCCGGGGAACAGGGATCGGGGGTTGTGACAGAAGGTGGTATCAGAGCCTAGCCACTGGTCTGAGCCAAAGAAGTGTTCTGCTGACACTTAAATTTTGTGTTAGGAAATAAAAGAAGGAAATATATGCATAACTGTAATTATGTGTTATGTGTTATTTGACTATTTGTTAGTTTTCAGTATGAGTGATCAAGGACCATCAGATCTGAACCGTCAGTTATCTGATTCCCCTAAGAGTGAAAGTATATCATCACAGCCTGCCCTCTCAGGGTATGTTGCTGATCAGGAAGACGGGATATTTGCTTTTAGAGTTAAATCTGAAGAACCATTTCCTACTAAGAAATGAGGATGGTTCAGTAAAGAAGCTTTTGCTCGTAGGAAGAGAATGCGAAAATTGCAACAGCAAAGGGCTTTAGCAGCTATTAAGAAAGAGACAGATGCTCATACTCAAGATATGCTAAATAGAAGCCTAGCAAATTTCCATATCTTAGCCACAACTGCTGCTGACCCAGGTCTGGAACAACTAGTAGCCCCACAACCATAAAACCCAGAACAACCCATGGAAATAGAAAATCAGGAAAACCAAGAAGAGATGTACAATTTTAACCCAGAAGAAATCCCTAGAGTGACTGCACCAAACCCCATAGACCCGAATTATGACCCCTGGTGGGACGACAATAGGGACTTTGTGCAACGTTACCCTATCCAGGATTATCCACCCATACAGAACATAGAAGCTTACCCAGGTATGGACCCTTTAGATCCCTATTATCAAAATGACTATATTAGGGAAATATTAGAGAATCCTTACCAATTTCAGGAACTGTCACCCCCATATCAGGAAAATGCACCCCAGATTCCAAACCTAGTCCGAGAACCTGCACCCCCAATGAGTGCAGAAAACGTTCAAGAACTTAGGACTTTCGGGGAGGAAATTTTAGAGAGCAGTGAGAGGATGCGTCAGGTGGGAGAGCGTCTCGTATGGAAATACGATGAGCGCAATATGGATTTTTGGATAAATCCATATCCTTGAATGTTAGAATGGAAGAAGTGGTAGTAATAATAATAAAAATAAAAATAAAATAAAAATATGTGTGTACGGATGCATACTACTATTTTATTTCTATTGGTATTGTAATCTTTATTTCTGTACTAGTGTGTAATAGACGCATAAGTATATGAAAAGAGTAAGTAGCAATGATCTACGTTTTTGGTTAGATTATGTGTCAGGTGATCAATTATATTACTTACTATTTTGTGATATTAATATGGGATAAATGTTTAAAATTCAGATGGCCGATGAAGGAAATCAAGGAAATCTGAATAACGATAACCAGAGTAACATTAACGTGGTTAATGATAATCCGAGTGCCAATAACAATGGAAATCAAGTGGATAATAGTGTTATCCAACATATAGTAGCACAAGGAATTATAGATGCAATGCCATTTATACTTCAAACTGTTAAGGATGCTGATAATAAAAGTAGGCATAGCAGTAAGCGACCACTTGAACCAGAAAACAGCGTGAACAATGGACCTGTACTTCAAATGCCTATTCCTAAAAGAAGAAGAACTGTGCCTAACGGTTGTTCTTATAAAGAATTCTGGTCTTGTAAACCAATGGAATTCTCGGGCAATGAAGGGGCCATTGCAACCTTACGCTGGATAGAAAAGACTGAGGCAATCTTAAGGATAAGTAAGTGTGCTGAAGAAGATAAGATATTGTTTGCTTCTAATCTGTTTAAGAATGCAACACTAGAATGGTGGAACACTATCCTCCAGACAAGAGGAAGTGATCAAACCTATAATATGGAATGGGAAGAATTTAAAAACAAGGTAGAAAGGAAATTTTGCCCACCCAATGAAAAAGAACAGATAGCAAACAAATTCCTAAATCTTAGGATGACTGGTGTAGATAGCAAAGGGTACACAAAGCTATTTTTTGAATATGCTAGGATAGTGCCAACTCTTGCTTCACCAGAACCAGTGTTAATCTCTCGTTATATTTGGGGATTAATAGGGGAGATAAGACACATAGTCAAGGCAGCTAGACCTCAAACCATAGAAGAAGCTGTAGAATTAACAAATACCTTGACTGATGAGTTAGTCCGTACTAGAGAAGAGGATCAGAAGAGGAACTTAACTCAAAGGCTTACTCAAGAATTTCGTTCTGGAAATTATAATCGTAAGAATATGGGTTCTACCTCTGCAACATACTGCAAGGTCTGCAAGAAAAAGCATTCGGGAAAATGCTCCATTCTCTGCAATCATTGCAAGATGCCAGGACACAAGGAAGAAAATTACAGGAAGAAAACCAGTAATGGATTATGCTACAACTGTGGAGAAAAAGGTCATATCAGGCCAAATTGTCCAAAATTAGCTCCAAAATCGGCCACGACATTTGCTTTGCCTAGATGGTAATGGATCTCACAGTCGTAATCGTTGAGTAGTTCTACCCACCGGCGTTGACGCATGTTCAGTTCCTTTTGGTCAAAGATATGTTGTAGGCTCCTATGATCGGTGAAGATCGTACACTTGGTACCATCAAGGTAGTGTCGCCAAATCTTTAATGCAAAAACAACTGCACCAAGCTTGAGGTCGTGTGTGCTGTAGTTCTTCTCGCGGATCTTGAGCTGTCGAGAAGCGTACGCGATAACCTTGTCTCGTTGCATAAGAACACAACCAAGCATTGCAAAGCACGGGAGCACGAGAGCATTGCAAAGCATAGCTTTGAGAGTTCGAAAGGCTTCCTCCTGTTTAGTTCCCCAAACAAAAGGTTTATCCTTATGCGTAAGAGAGGTAAGCGGCACAGCGATCTTAGAAAATCCTTCGATAAAACGGCGATAATAGCCTGCCAGTCCGATAAAAGAACGGACTTCAGACGGATTCTTGGGTGTAACCCAACTCTTAACAGCTTCGATCTTCGCAGGGTCAACGTGGATACCTTGACTATTAACAATGTGACCCAAGAATTGGACATCCTCCAGCCATAATTCACACTTGGAGAATTTGGCGTAGAGACGGTTTCCCTGGAGTAACTCAAGAACCAAACGTAGATGCTGCGAGTGTTCGGCTTTTGATTTGGAATAGATCAGGATATCGTCGATGAATACGATTATGAAGCGATCAAGGAAGGGTTTGCACACTCGATTCATTAGATCCATGAAGACTGCGGGGGCGTTGGTCAAACCAAAAGGCATGACAACAAACTCGTAATGACCATAACGGGTTCGAAAAGCGGTTTTGGGTATATCATCCTCTTGAATGCGTAACTGGTGATAGCCTGAGCGTAGATCGATCTTAGAAAAACACGTAGCACCTTGTAGCTGATCAAATAAATCATCGATTCGAGGCAAGGGATAGCGATTCTTGATTGTCAACTTATTCAATTCCCTATAGTCAATGCACATCCTGAATGAACCATCCTTCTTTTTTATGAAAAGGATAGGCGCGCCCCATGGAGAGGTGCTAGGGCGAATAAAGCCTTTATCAAGAAGTTCCTGGAGTTGAATCAAGATTTTGCACATTTCAGAAGGAGCGAGATGATACGATGCTTTAGCGACAGGGTTTGCTCCAGGAATGAGGTCGATACGAAAGTCGATATCACGACTTGGAGGTAATCCTAGGATATCATCAGAAAAGACGTTAGGAAATTCACGAACAACGGGGACCTGATCCCCCTCTTTAACTTCCTTTTTCTCCGCTACTACAATGTGCGCCAAGAAAGCTTGGTATTCCTTATGGAGATACTTGCTAGCCTGGACACACGACATGAATTGGAGTTTCTTCGACGCGACTTCACCGTAAACACACATTTGATCACCATTAGCGAGCGAGAATCGAATCATCTTATCGAAGCAAACAACTTCAGCATGGTTTTCACGAAGAAAGTCCATGCCTACTATGACGTCAAAACTACCGAGCTGCATCGGAATAAGATCGATTGGAAAGACGTAATTGTTGAGTTCGAGCGTACAATCACGGAGAACAGAATTGATAGCGACGGTCCTTCCGGTGGCAACTTCAACATCGAACGTCGAGGGGAGATGAGCGCGCTTACGATTAAGGAGTTTTTTGAATTCAAACGATACAAAACAGTTATCTGCTCCAGTATCAAATAAACACGTAGCATATATACCAGTCATAAGGAACGTACCATTGACCACATTGTTGTCCGCTTGATCCTGGCGAGCGTTAATTTTGAAGGCACGTCCGCGGGCTGCTGGTTGTTGTTGCTGAGGCTACTGCTGGGGATGCTGCTGTTGTGGCTCTTGCTTGACCACTCGGTTCAGGCACATATTGGCGAAGTGGTTGGGATCACCACACGCATAGCAAGCTCTAGCATTGACCGCGGGTGCATGAGCCGCTTGATGGCCTTGAGGAGAAGTAAGTAGAGCTTGTTGAGCAGGAGCTAGACCTTGGGTTGGAGTAGGGTTTTGATGTGGACCTGTACGTCAGTTGGCGGTGAAATGGTCGTACATGTTGCAATGCGCACAGTATCTGCAAGCGATTCCCACTAGGTGGTGATAGGTACAAGTAGGGCAAACCGGGTGAGGACCAGTATACACACGCTTTGCCGGCGGTGCGTTGGTAAACGGGGCCGCTACTTGGCGGTGTTGATGTTGCTGGGTGCTGGAACAGCCTGAAGTGGGGCAGCATTGGTTACAGCGCAGTTCTTGTTGCTGAAACTGCTGTTGTTCTTTCTCTTGCGTCTCGAGAGCTTGGTTGATTGAGGAGAGGTGGCGGTTTCAGCGGTTTCAGCGGTGGTAGCTTGATGCAAATTCTTGGGGGCTTTATCCCAGAAACCAGACTTGACTCGCTTGTCGTTGATCTCAGCAGCGAGTAGAAAAATTTCCTCGATCGTTGTAGTCTTCGCAGCTTGAACGAAATCAGCCACGCTATCCGGAAGATCACGGATATACTTCTTGATGGTGATTTCAGGCGTAGTAACTTGGCTCGGACAGATAATACTCAACTGCTTGAAGCGCGCAGTCAAACCAGTGTTGTCACCATCCTTCTGTTTAATATGCCAGAATTCATCCTCCAGCTTTCAGCGCTCATGGGGAGGGCAGAACTCCTGCATCATCACGTCCTTTAACTCATCCCATGTTAGCCCGTAAGCTGCATCTTTTCTGTGTTTGTTTCTCTCGGCCGTCCACCAGTCTAAAGCGCGGGACTGGAAGACGCCAGTTGCGTTAAGAGTACGGAGATCTTCAGGACAGCCACTCTGGCGCAGGGTGACTTCGATAGAATCAAACCATTGGAACATGGTCGTAGGACCATCTTCGCCGGTAAACTCTTTCGGGTCATAGGCTTAGAACTGCTTGAAGCTGAAAGCAGCTTTAGGAGCATCAGTCCTAGACTCTTCAGAAGATTTGCTAGTGTTTCCATTCAGCTCATATAACAACCCTCAAAATATTTTTGACACCCTAATATATTTTAAAATGTCCCTATATGTCCTAAAGTACACCCTGTATGCGAAAACGGGCCCCGAATACCTTACTATTATTAAACTTAAATAAAAACAAAATTTAAGGGGCTGTGTCGCCACGACAGCTAGGAGATCAGACGACACCCTGAGGTGCCACGTGTCGCCACTTGTCGAGCCTATATTCGTGACCGAGGAACCCTATGACCGTACACCCCTATGTCGCGGGCCGCGAAGGCTAAGACTTCGGCTTACGCGGGCCGCGAGGAACTTGAAATCAGCTCCTATAAATTGGGAGCTTCGGCAGTCATTTTCGGTCGCTCAATTTCGAAATCTCTCTCTCAATTCTGAATAGTAGGCATTATAATCGGGCATAATACCCGCCTAATTAACGATGTTCTGCCCAGTTGTAAGTATCATAACCCCGATTACGTATTAGATACGCTGCGCGATTGATCCAGGGTTCCGTAACGGCTGTCGAGGTTCTGCCCGATGTAGTCGTTGGAATGCCGTCTCGGGGAGGGTATTACTAATGTAAATATTAAGGGTTATTATACTAACACGTGTGCATTTGTGTAAATTATAGATAATCACCAGGAAACCCTTACAGAAAACCCTTACAGAAAACCTAAGACAGCAATGTGAGTAATCTCCTTTTTGTAAACTGTTTTTACAAAACCTTAAATTTTTTACAATGTGATTAAGCAGTGATTGAGTCTTTGTATTTCTTCAATTACTGCCGGTACGTTGGGGTTTTGTATACAAAATGTGGAACACGTTACCATTGGATAAAGAGTTAGCCATTGTGTAATATGACCCACCAGTCAGGATTGACAATACTAAATGAGTAATTGTGTAGATATAAACATTGTAATCGCTCTCAATACTGCAAATCAATAAAACTCTTCTTGATTAAACTGGGATTCACTCACCAGTATTTCCCACCGACAAAATGTTTTTAAACGCGTTTCAGATAACAAAATATGAAAGCCAACTAGAAGCCAGCTGGACAGCACTGAAGCCTTGGAAAAAGTGGCTATAAAAGTTACCTAAATAAAAGAAGATGTTTTATTTCAATAAAATGGGATTTATCCCTATAAAACAGTTTGTAATAAAAATTGGGTTTTATCCCAATATATTTATATAAAGTGTGGTATTTACTCTGATAAAAGATTTCCTAACTACGGTCCTGATGAAATTTCCGCAGCCAAAATAATAAACACCGATACCACCAATACTGATTCTCGCGGCCGCCCGTTCCCGGGACAGATAGGGGGCGGCGGTTGCGATAGAAGGTGGTATCAGAGCTAAGCCACTGATTCAGCCACAAAAGTGTTCTGCTGACACCAAGATATAATTCAAATTGTTAGGAAATTAATTACGAAAATACGTGCATATCTGTATTTTATTGTTGTGTGTTATTTGACTATTTGTTACTTTGCAGTATGAGTGATCAAGGACCCTCTGACGCTTATCGTCATTTGTCCGGCTCACCTAGGAGCGAAGGCACCTCTTCACAGCCTGCCCTCTCAGGGTATTCAGCTGATAATGAAGAAGGTATATTTGTGTTTAAGGCTCAGTCTGAAGAGCCATTCCCTCAGAAAAAGAGAGGATGATTCAGTAGGGGAGCACATGAGCGTAGGAAAAGAATGAAAAAGTTACAACAGCAGGGAGTCCTACCAACCACAGGTGCTGACCCAAACCTGGAACAACTAGTAGCCCCTCAACCATTACCTTTGTTTCCCACGCAGCCAATGGAGATAGAATACAACCTAGAAAACCAAGTCCAAATGCATGATTTCAACCCAGAGGAGATACCTAGGGTACCAACACCCAATCCCTTAGACCCAGACTACGACCCGTAGTTTGATGATCATAGGGATTATGTGCAACGCTACCACCTAACCGACGAACCCATGCCAAACCTAGCTGCTTACCCAGGTCTGGTCCCTCTAGATCCCTACTACGATACTGATGAATACATTAGGGAAATTTTATAGAATCCATACCCTCAGGAAGAACCTATGCCACAGTACCCAGAACCAGTACCAGCACCTGCACCCCCAATGAGTGCAGAAAATGTGCAAGAGCTCCGAACTTTCGGAGAAGAAATTTTAGAAAATAGCGAGAGGATGAGACAGGTTGGAGAACGACTCGTCTGGAAGTACGACGAGCGTAATATGGAATTCTGGATGAACCCATTTCAGTGAAGGTGATGGTGGAGATAGTAATAATAATATATATAATATATGTGTATGAATATATCTATACTACTTTATAATGAATATAGGAAGGACTTCTTAAAGTCCAAAAAAAATTCATTAAAACACCCCTGAAGCATAATGTACAAGTCTTTTAAGCACAATATAATTTACAATCCCAATTATGCCCTTCACTCAAAAAAAACACACGCGGTACAACATGAGATGCATAATGTACTACTCATTAAAAAAAACACGGTATCACTCTCATTAGGGTTTCAGATTTCTCAACTCATTCCTATCCGCCTCCCTCTCTCTCTCGGCGATTCAGAAACCCCTGCTTTCTCTCTCAAATGAGATCTAGGGTTTCTACATGTGATTCAAGATCTGGCTATCACATCTTTCTCTCTCAAACAAGATCTAGGGTTTCTACATGCCCTTCAAGATCTGGCTTTCACAGTTCGCTTCAAGATCTAGGTACCGTTTTAAACCACATCTAAAGTTTTTTGTTTGTTATTTGAGTCTGATATGTTTGTTATCTGTGTCGAATGGTTCATTTTCTCTCAATCCGACAGAAGATCCACTGGGGTTGACCTCTTGGTATCGTTATAAACCATCTTCTCCGAGATCGGCTGCTGCTTATGTTAATCCTCATCTTCTTCTGTTCAGATCTGGTTTTAATACCGGTAATCGTTTAATCTAGCTTTAGTTTACTTTGTATCTGTTGTTGAATCTGTTGTTTTTGGTTGATTTTAGGTGTTAAAATCACGTTTTATATGATGAATTTGTTCAGATCTGCGTGGAAGGATGTGCGAACCGAGATCTAGGGTTAGATCTGGCGAAAGTTTTGGATGATTCTGGATTTGTTATTGTGTTACACACACACACACTTATCCGTACACTTATATTTATACAGACACAAATATATACGCACATATTGATGTATGAAGTTAATTTTGTTCGTGATAATCTCAGGTGAAGTACTCAACGGAACCCTAAAACCCTACGAAATGTTAGTGTTACCATGGTTGAAGAGGCGTTGAAGCAGTTCAAGATTTGCAATACAAGGTATATAATAATACATTTGTTGTTCTGTTGAGTTGACTAATAATCATCTGTCAATGTCAAGTCCATATAAAGAACTAATGCATTTTTGAATGGTGATGCATGCAACGAGTTCAGATGCAGGAGGTATGAGTGTAACATCTGATATGGTGGTCAGATCAGAGTGATGGAGGATGGAATCGATGACACACATCTTAGCACGAAACCCGCCATGGTTTTGTATGATCTTGTTGCAGGTTCCGATATAGGCTTAGATGTAGTGAAAGAAACCATCCCAACTGAAGGATCAATCACATAGTTTTTATTACTCGATTGTGAGTAAGTTTTTCAAATTACATGTGCTTTATTTTCAATAGTATAACAATTTTTGCTTTTTTACACTCTATAGATCATTTGGGAAAAATAACATCCGAGTTTCATGTTAAATCTGGTGGTTGTGGTGGAGTTGCTTTTTGATTGTTCGGTTCTTTATGGTCTACAAAGGTTAGGTAATTTCTTGAGCTTTTGATTTTGCAGTAATTTCCTATTATTTTGTAGACTAACGGTTGCTCATCCTCTTTCTCAGGTTAATTTTAATAGTTGTTATTGTAAACTCATTTGTTGTGATTATTGTTTGATTACTTGTAGTCAAATGTTTGTTCTGGGTGACAAAAATATTGTGATTACGTTTGTGCTTTTGGTAATCTGGTCCACTGGTAGTCACATGCCCAAATCAGACTCATCGTCTCAAATTTTTAGACAATTTCTTATCCAGATCACCAAATATTTGATCACCTCAATTCGTCATGATTTAAGAAAAAAAAATAAGTGAAGATTAGTGTTTTACCTGGGTGTTTCTTATGCACTCCAATTGTTCGACCATTTGCACTTGTGAAGGTTTCTGATATTAATCATCAAATTTTGAAAGATTTAACAAAGGGTTAGAGTTATTTAGGGAAAATATGACGATTGACATGATACCAGGGAGTTCTGGGCTCATAGATGCTGGTGGTGACAAGAAAATAACATATTTGAGCAACAAATATGTGTTGGGTTTGACTGTTGTTGCTGGCATTGGTGGTCTGCTTTTTGGTTATGACACAGGTATCAACTTCTTATTTTTCTATTGTTGATAATATGTATCATATTTTCATATTTGTATGTATATCAGCCTAATCGGTATGCAAATATGCTGCTGTGGACCAAACAGTTTGATTTACAAGCCCATGTGATGAGAAATTTTCACGATTTAATCGAACATAGGGTTTAATTGTATACAACTTTGTTGTTTTTGATCAGTCGATACATGTGCATAATGACTATAATTCACCCAATGTAATCGTGCTTATTCGTTTGACATTTAAACATTTGTTTTAGGAGTTATATCAGGAGCCCTTCTGTACATCCGTTATGACTTCGAGATCGTTGATCAAAGCAGCTTTTTACAGGTGCAAAATCAGTTATCAGTTACTTAACTCTAGGCTCTTTGCTTCAATCTTTGACCTTTTAAATCATGTATGTTATACGCAGGAGACAATTGTTAGCATGGCTTTACTTGGTGCAATGATTGGAGCTGCAGCCGGTGGGTGGTTAAATGACGATCAAGGCCGCAAAAGTGCTACGCTTATCGCTGATGTAATTTTCGCACTTGGATCTTTTGTGATGGCAGCTGCACCCCACATGCTTATATTCGGATCTTTTGTGATGGCAGCTGCACCCCACATGCTTATATTGTGATGGATCTCTCATAAATACCTCTTTACAAAATAAAAGTTTTAGTTGGGCGAGTGTCAATGGACCAGTTCGGTCCATGCATACTTGTCAGAAGTGTTAGGCACTATTTTTACGAGAATTATGTGTCCTTGGTAATGTTTCATGTTTTCTTATTTGGTTTAAGCTCAAATCACATATTTTGAGATAATTTCAACTTCATTTGTGTATTATTACAGGAAGAGGCAAGGTCAGCTTCAAAACCTGAGATTAGCCAGTCTGCTCAGTTGTTGTCAAGGCAATGAAAGATTACTTGCTAAATTTATGCTACACGAGACTCTCGCAAAGTACCTACATCAATGTAAGTAGGTAACAAAATTGATTTCTTAAAACTAATTTGGACTATTGACGTGGGCATCACTTTGTATAAACTATTTGTTAGGTAAAAGTAGTTTTCAGCAATTTGGATTAATTTCTTTCAGATTACAATTAGTTAGACCTGTTGATGTATATTTAGTATGTTGATGTTTTCTATTTTGGATTTTGTGATTAGCATTTTTCAATTTTCTTTTAATATAATTTTTTAGCTTGAGAAGTTATACATTATTTTCATTTTCATTTAAAACCTTGCATTGAGTTAAGCTGATTTTGTTGGTTTTAAACAAGAAACCAATATCTTGTTGGTTTTGTACTAATATTTGAACAAGCCCCAACTAAAAGATGTTATGTGCACAGGTTGAAAAGAGGTGAACAGCTGGGTTGAAAAAAGGGAATAGTGGTCAACAGTGGTCAGAAGGGTGAAAAGAGGGAACAGCTGTCCGAACTTTGAAAAGAGGGAACAATGGTCAACAGTGGTCAGAAGTTGAAAAGAGGTGAACAGTGGTCAGAATTCAGCAGTATGCTGAAAAGAGGTGAACACAGAATTCAGTAGTATGCTCTATACATCTTTTTTTTTTGTCAACTTACAGCTTTTTTTTTGTCAACTTACAGCTGGGTTGGGTTAAGTAGATGTCTACTTTTTTACATTATATATTCAGTTTGAAAAAAGTACAACTACTACTTTTGACATTATATATAGTAAATTTAAGCTTTATAAACTCTTTCCAACTTTCTACAAACACTACACACCCACCTTCACCTTCAGTTTGCTGCTACATAGAATGAACAACATTCATAAAATCAATTCAACCGTCTAATTGTAAGTTAGTGTCAGTTTAACTTAACGTTACTTTTAAAGCTCACTTTTGTTATATTTGTATTCCTAACAAATTGTGTTTTATTTCATTTCAGAATACTATTTTCATCTGGGTCTTGCATTGTTTCTCACCTCTATACATTTGATTCTTGCATTATTTCTCTATTTTTAACATCTTGGTCCTGCGTTGTGGTAAGTATTTCTCACATTTCGACTGTTTTATTTTGTATGTGTGTTGTAATCTTACATAGTGATAACAATGTTTGATACACCGATTGTAAAAATCTTACACTATTTTAATTGTTAAGACTTATCGACTGTTTTATTTTGTATGTGATAACAATCTTCATTTTTTCCCGTTCTGTAAAAATATATCAATGTGAACCTCAACCGGCAATGTTATGTTTATACACAAGCAAGTCTCTCTTTGAGTTAAATTAAGATAGTATTTACAACCAGTATTCTGTTTTCTTCTAAATTTTTTACACCCAAAATTTGCAATGGGCTGGGTTTTGATCGAGTCTGCACGATGACAATATACTTTTGCTAAAGGAACTTGATCGTTATATCTTCCATCGCCACCACAAATACAAGTGTAAATCTGGAAAAATGGAATTCTACATGTAAATACATTTTTTATCATCATATAAATGTTTTAGCGAGAACTTTTTACCTCGCATTTTTTTACGCTGCTGTAAAAAAGTTTTTGCGACAATTTATACATCGAATTTGTTTTTACGCCGATTAGAGCTTGAGCTCGACTCGGCTCGAGCTTGACTTTTTTCCAATTTTTGACAATCATTTTTCAAATGAACACAAACACACAAAAAAATTCACAGCTATAAAAGGCCGGTGAAACAACATCCTATAAAAAGATTATCTAGGAAAGGTCAACATTAGTTAAATAAGAATGCCATAACAACTACACTAATATTTTGTTTTAATCCTTTTTAGAATAAAAACATTAGTTCAGTGGTGTCCCAAATTACTTTGTGCAAAACTATTATTCAAACTATCTAAGCAACTTTTTGCAGTAAAATTTTATTATGTAAATCTACGTTAACCAAGTGATATAATTTACATGGATATAAAAAAAACTTTTCATTTAACTAAGGGCAAATCTATGAGTTCTATCTACTAAAGTAAATACTTATTTCATAAAGTAAAGTCGGATACTATTATTCAAACTATCTAAGGGCTGCTTTCTTTTTGCTTCAGCTTCAACATTCGATCCTCTTTTCATAAAAAATATGTATATTGATTTTAAAATTTAATGTTATAGGTTGAATTTTATTCTAAAATTGTAAATGGAGTTGCAAGAATAAATTACCGATTTATATGTTCAACTATGATTGAAAAGTTAAAACTTTTTTTTGGTAGAATCCATAAGCCACAAAAAGTAGACATATATACTATTATAGAATCGTTTCTATGTAATTCCACTACAAACAACCTCTGATAATCGATTTGTAGTTAATATTTGATTTGGGCTTTCTATTATATTATAGAATCGTTTCTATGTAATTCCACTACAAACAACCTCTGATAATCGATTTGTAGTTAATATTTGATTTGGGCTTTCTATTATATTTTAATTTACTATGATATTTTTGTTTTTAAAAAAATTATAACATGATTGTTAAGTTAGTTGATTAAGAAGAAAGACATAAAGGAACCGGCTACAATCGATGTCAATAATTAATTTTTTCAGAATATCATAACTTTGTATCCAATAAAATTGTATTTAAACAAATTTTATTTGCTTAAAAATTGATCTTTATATCCAATCAAAATTGTATTTTTCAGTTTAAAATTAATTCCAAACACATATCAATTGAGTGGTATGGGTGGTGGTTATCCAATTCCAGTTGAACCACAAGGGCCTTCAAGTCATGGACGATCAAACCCTTCTCCAGTGACAACCCCACCTTCCGTAACAAACCCACCCCCCCCCCCCCGTCACAAACCCACCTCCTGTCACAATTCCTCAAGATAATGATCCAAATACTTGGATGGATGAAGAGTTGATTTGGGCGTATGACTATACCTTTGCTCAACTACAATTTGGGGCACTACGTATTGGGGAGGGGCATTATCGTCCATTGGCAAACACTCCTACAGTGCCAAACCATCCACCATCTTCAAACCCCCCTCATGTGGAAAACCCCCATCAAACACAAGGAGTACCGAACTGGGCTGAAGGGTACGAAACCGATCCTGGAGCGGAATACGAACCACCCTTGGATGAAGAAATGATTTGGGAACCTTAAAAAAACGTTATTGATGAATGCATCCACCGAAACGACGATGATAATGATTGATTCTCCTATGATTTGGTGTTTTGTTTTTGAGTAATATTTAATGTGATTTACTAAATGTTCTATTATGTGTTAGTTATTTTTATTTCAATGTATTTTTGTTTTGTATTAGTTTGAATTTTATTTATCTAGATGCTTCGGTTTTAATTATGTCTTAATATAACTTTTTAATTTTAAGGTTATTTAAATTTTAATCATGTATTACTTTAATTTTAGTTGGCTCCCTCTCTTATCTACTTGACCTTAAAAATCAAACAGATATAAATTTAAATATATGTAATTTTTATTTTTTCTTTGACTAACATTGAACATTAATAGGATATGTCTGGTCATTGTACGGTCGACGAATTTTCATCATTGAGAAATGATAGAGCTTGGTATAATCTAACCTTTGTTATGGTCGAACTTATTTGGCATGACGTCGAGGGAAAGAGATTAGTGGTCATTTTTCTTGATCAAAACGTAAGAACATTATTTTATTTTGCTATATGTTATACGAGTGAATGTTTTTTCACCACTAAATGTGTTCTTTTTTTAGAGACAAAAAATTGTTGCGATCGTTCCACAACATTTGATACACCTATATAATGACGCTACATTGATGAGTGGCTTTTTTTTTGTTGAATAATTTCCAAATTGAGAATCTCCACTATCATGAGTACCCAAAGTACCATAATTACCTCTTAGTCTGTTCGGAGAAAAAAATTATCATCAATGAATATACGAAGCTTTTATCACTGGAGCTTACGATTCCAAGAGGTGCTTGTATATATCCGTTGGTGCCTTCCATTATGAAATTGAAGCATGACAGAAGACCTAAAAAACTTATTGTTGGTACATATAAAATCCCATTCTTTATTTTTTAATTAAAAATATAAAAGGTTATATATTTATATATTAGATATGGTGTATACAATTTGGTTGATTTCATTGTAGATGTGGTTGGGAGGATAATAGAAGGTAAACGGGATCGTTGTTGTTTCGAACTTTCTCTTCGAGATAAGACGTAAGTTATTATTTATTAACATATTAGAGACATAATATTTACACCGTATGTAACAAAAAACTAATTTTAAAAGAACTTTAACCTAAAATTGTTGTGTACAGTGGTCATACAATACAAATGTTTTTGTCCGCCCTGAAGCCTTCCGATGTTATATGTACCATTCGAGCGGTGCAACGAAAGTCTATCATATACGTATCACGTGTCAAGTTGGTTCACCTAGCGGATAGTACGTTATGCTTTAAACATCAACTTTCTAAAAAAATAGTTACATTTAATGGGTCATGTAATTTAATAAAAGTTGTTTTTTTTATTTTTTTTCAGTTAATATTTTGAAGTCTACAGAACTGAGTAGGATTACGTACGACCCAGATATGCTCGAGGCACGAGATATTTAAATTATGGATCTATACTTAAGTCCCTGTTCATGATAGAAACATTGGGTGTTTTTATATCTTTAGTTGTTGAATATTAAAATCCATGATGGTGTTTTGTGATTTGCTTTTGGTTAACTGCCTTTATGTTTCTTTCCTACTTGTAGAAGTATACTTTAGTTTGTTTAATATTATATTATGTTGTAACAAGTATGTTATATTACTTGATTTAAAAGTAATCGTTACACCTATTTTTCACCAAACTATAATTTAGATAGGTTGGACAACTAAAAAGTTATTATTTATCTTAAACGAAGGTATCACCATGGCTGACCTTCCTATTGAAACAATATTTGAGATATTAACGAGGGTGCCAGCGAAGGTCGTAGGACGTTCTAGGAGTGTTTGTAATGAATGGTATGCGTTGCTGTCAACTCGAGATTTCATAAGGGTACATTGTTCTCGCTCATTAGTTTCATCTAACCAGAGAGTTCTCTTAATTGACGACCTAACATGCTCTGTTCATCCAATCATCTTTCAATCCTATGATTATGGGCCAAGGTCAATAGTTACATTACCATTCGACCACCAAAATAATGATGTGTCAATACTTTCACATTTGAATGGATTGTTGTGTGTTTGCTTGAATCATACAAACGAGTTGCTTCTTTGGAATCCAACAACTACTGCTTTCAAGCGTTTGTCAACACCTGATTCTCTTGGAATCTATATAAATAATCTTGATGCCGTTGGTTTGTATGCTGATGATGCCGATGATTACAAGGTCTTGCATATCAAGCGTAGGTGGGGTGTATATGAAAGCTATGTTTATTCTAGGGAATTAAACTTTTGGAGAAATATTCCTTTCTTAACAAGACAAGAGTACCTTAGCCCCAATTTCTATTGGTCACCAGGCACATTTTGTGGTGGTACTCTGTATTTCACTCTTTGTGAATGTTGGGTTGGAGGTACAAATGTGGTGATTTGTTTTGATATTAATTCAGAGCAGTTCAAGGAGATAAGCTTTCCACCTGTTCCATCTACGGGATTTGTTCAAGGTGTTTTAGTGAATGTAAAAAATGAGCTTCACATGTTTGCCACGACTGGCTGGTTTGAGATAACAATTGACCTGTGGACGTTAAAAGAGGATTACTGGATTAAGGTCTTATCGTGTCCTCCGATCCCCCCAATATCATTGTCATTGTGGGGCGATATAACACATTACGTGACGAATGGTAATTGGTTTGTGATGACTAAATTAGGGAAGCTTTTTACTATTGAAATGGATACGAAGCCCTTCGAAATTCTTTTTCCAGTTACTTGGTTTCGTGGTTATAAGGGTGCGGTGTTTGTGGAGACCGTCGTTTCACCAAGTATTTAGTTTGGCTTTCACTTAATGTTATCATTATGTATTCAATGTTTTAAGAATTTTTGTTTTCTATTTCTGGTAATCATGTTATTTTGTTTAAGTGTCGTGTACTAATCTTGTAATAATTTCAGAATTTCATCATCTATGATAACTATCTTTTATTTAATTTGCAAGGTATTTGACACTTTAACAATTTACAATGACTAATGGACAACCAAACCATCTTAATCAAGCTTCTAGCTCGAGTACATCTACTAAAGCTGAAAAACGAAAAGGGTATAACAAAAGATATTATGCTGCACGCAAAGAAAATAACAAAGTCCCGAAATTTGGGAGTGGTGAGGTCTCCCAAAGTGCTTCATCACTATCTTTAATGAGTAATAGATCAGCAGAAAGGACACCGTTAAGAAGTTTACAGACTAATATTACTCAATTTACCCAAATGACAAACGTGAACGCGTCAAGTATTTCTACCGTGAGACGTAAGGAGTACAATGGAATGCATATTTCAAACGGTAGTCAAATTACATCAACCCCGACCAATGATGTTACGCCGACAACCACATTCCCCAATGTTGTTGATGAAGTCACTACCAGAACATCACGAGGTTTCTATTTATTTAACATCGATTTCTTTATTGAATTTGATATCTTTAAACTTCATTACTTAAGACAACGAATTTTTTAGGTGTTCGAATTCAACCACGTACACTTTTACCTCAATTTTCTGAAGTAGTTGATCAACCTTCCTTCCAAAATGAGAATGTAGAAGATGATCCATATAACTTTGTTTACGATCGTTTACCTAGAGAACATCGTGTTTTAAAAAAACGTGGTGCATGTCTTGATTGTGGAGCAAAACGTTTTCAATTTGAATTTGATACCTTTTGTTGTATGAGTGGGAAAACTGTGTTAGCAAATTCAGAAATTCCAGAGGAATTGCACCGACTTTTCACATCGCAAGATGAAATTGGAAATATTTTTAGGCAAAACATTCGTGCTTATAACACGAATTTTTCTTTTGCCTCAATGGGAGTGACGTTGGATGATACATTGAACAATATGAGAGACGATGTATATACTTTTCGTGCACATAGAGGAATATATCACAAAATCGACCAATTAGTTCCGAGGGATGGAACCCCTAGGTACCTACAGTTGTATTTTTATGATCCTGATGCCGAGTTAGATCTCAGACTCCAATGGCCAAATCTTGATCGTCGTATTACTCAGATTTTGACACGCGTTCTTTCTACAAACCCATATGTCGATACATTTAGAAGACTTGCAGAACTAGGACCTCTGGACAACTATAGAGTCACTTTGAATGCTTCGGTTGAACTTGACCAAAGGGTGTACAACCGACCAACGACATCGGAGGTATATAAAATATATTATATTAATTAAAATTATTTAATAGTATTGCTTATTTTACTTACTTATAGTTCACGATTATATAGGTTGCTGGTATTTGGGTAGAAGGTAATGACAATATCACTTCATATAAACGAAGTATTGTTGTGTATGGTAGGTCTGAATATAGCCAAATTATTCAGCCGTACTTCAGTTGTTACGATCCATTGTCGTATCCTCTATTCTTTCCTAATGGTGAGTCGGGTTGGCATGCAAACATACCACGTCACGGAGTATCAATAAATGAGGTTCGCAACAATGACAACATCGAAGGAGAAATGGAAGGTACCAACAATTTATTATCCTTTTTAAGTGAAGATAATAAAAATACCGTAATGCGTCTTATTTTTATTAACTGTTTGTTTTTAAAACATCTTCATTGTTCAGAGGCTAACACACGAAGTGGTAGAACAACCGTGGCTATGCGAGAGTACTACTGTTACAAGTTCCAGATTCGATCTACCGAAAACGTGCTTCTGTTCGGTGGTAGACTGCTACAACAGTTTGCGGTAGATGTTTACATAAAAATTGAGACGTCACGCTTAGAATTTTGTGAGAGAAACCAGGCTAAGATACGGGCCGATTTGTACCAAGGTCTTGTGGATTGCGTCAATGCTGGTGAGGTTCATGCAAACAGAGTCGGGAAAAGAATTGTGTTGCCTGCATCTTTCATCGGAGGGCCTCGCGACATGCGACGTCGGTTTCTAGATGCGATGACTTTAGTTCAAGACGACGGCAAGCCTGATATATTCCTTACAATGACGTGTAATCCTAAGTGGCCTGAGATATGTGATAATTTACATGTTGGTCAAACTGCACAAGATCGTCCAGACCTTGTTTCAAGAGTGTTCCGGGGTAAATTAGAAGATCTTAAGGAACAACTCTTCAAGAAACATATCCTTGGGGAAGTTAAGTCATACGTTTATGTCATCGAATTTCAAAAGCGTGGTTTGCCGCACGCACATTTTCTCCTTATCATGTACCCGCAACACAAGATCAATAACGTGGACCATTATGATAAGGTTGTGTGTGCTGAAATTCCTAACAAACAAAGACATCCCAAATTGCATGAGATGGTTGTCAAACACATGATTCACGGTCCCTGCGGCAATTTACGATTAAGCAATCCTTGTATGCAGGGTGATCCTAAAATTTGTCGTTTTCACTATCCTAGACAATTTAATGAACAGACAACACAAGGAGAAGATTCGTATCCGTTGTATCGAAGGAGAGACACCGGGATAGAAGTGGATGTACGAGGAAAAACACTTGATAATAGATGGGTGGTCCCATATAACCCAAGGCTTTTGATGATGTTTAACTGCCACATCAATGTTGAAGTTTGCTCAAGTATAAAATCTGTGAAATATCTTTTTAAATATGTTTATAAAGGACATGACAAATAGGTTATTCAAGTTGATCAAAGTGAGCCAGGGGTTGTTGTTAATGAGATAAAGAGCTTTCAAGATGCACGCTACATATCGCCCCCAGAGGCTATGTGGCGCATTTTTTCCTTCTCTCTTTCTCAAATCTCACCTTCTGTTTTAGCCTTACAACTTCATCTCCCAAATAATCAGATGGTTAGATTTAGAGATGATGACTTAATGTCTAATATTGTTGATAGGGAAAGGGATAAGAGAACCATGCTAACAGCATTTTTTGAGAGAAATAGAATCGATGAAACAACAAGGGTATATTTGTATAAAGATTTTCCAAAACACTTTACGTGGAATGGAAGCACACGCCGTTGGAATCCTCGTGGCCGTAAAAACCAAAGAGGTCGTATCGTTTCCGCTAATCCAGCCGAAGGAGAAAGGTACTACTTACGCCTACTTTTGTCAAATGTCAGAGGGCCTACTTCTTTTGAACATCTATGCACAGTTAATGGTCAACGGTGTGAGACATTTCGAAAAGCAGCTCTTGAGTTAGGCTTAATAGAAGACGATGAATATCTATCACAATGTCTCGAAGAAGCCTCTACGTTTCAGTTTCCTAATGCTCTTCGAAGGTTATTTGCGACCATAATGATTTTTTGCCAACCTGGAGATATTCGAAAGTTATGGAATGACCACTTTGAATCACTGTCTGAAGATCATCGGTTACACTGTCAAAGTATAGAACGAGTTCAAAATATGGTTCTTACTGAAATTAGTGTCTTGCTACAATCCATGGGTAAAAATATCAATGAATTCGACCTTCCTAAGATAACAGACGATGTTAACTTACAAGATGCAGGTAATCGTGAGTTACAAGAAGGGTATGGGATTGTTTTGGAACCTGAACACTTGAGTGCCAAAGATTCACTTAATCCGGACCAGAAAAACGTGTTTGATGAGATCATGATGCATGTTGATAATGATCTTCCAGGCGTGTTCTTTATTGATGGCCCAGGTGGAACTGGAAAAACATTTTTGTACATTGCCTTGCTTACTGAAATTAGGTCACGTGGTCTTATTGCTCTCGCAACAGCTTCATCAGGTGCAGCGGCTAATAATATGCCAGGAGGTAGAACGGCTCACTCAAGATTCAAGATTCCTCTTAATCTTGAAAATAATTCAATGTGCAATATCAAAAAACAGAGTGGGGCCGCTAAACTGATTCGGTCTGCCAAAATAATCATATGGGATGAAGCGTCGATGGCTAAACGACAGGCGATAGAGGCAGTCGATCGTACATTCCAAGACATTATAGGCGTTAGTCTCCCATTTGGTGGGAAGATAATGGTTATGGGAGGTGACTTCAGACAGGTGTTGCCGGTTATTAAACGTGTCACTCGAGCACAGATTGTAGACTCCAGCGTACGAATGTCACATCTTTGGTCTTTGACTAAGAAGATGCGGTTGACCATAAATATGAGAGCGCTGAAAGATCCGTGGTTTTCTAAATTTCTTTTAAGAGTCGGCGATGGAACTGAAGAACCAATCGAAGGAAACTATATTCGCATACCCGATGACATGACAATTCAGTGCAACAACAGAGAAAACGCTATAAAAGAATTGATCCATGCCATCTTTCCATCAATTGAAGATAATGTATATTCTTCAGATTATATAATCTCTAGAGCAATATTGTCCACTAAAAATGAGAGTGTTGACGAGATTAATAATCAAATGATTGAAATTTTTCAAGGGGAGGAAAAAGTTTATTACAGTTTTGATGAAGCTGAAGACGATCAGCGTAACTTCTATCCGGTCGAGTTCTTAAACTCGCTAAATGTTAGTGGTTTGGCGCCTCATAAGCTTCGTTTAAAAATTGGATGCCCAATAATATTGTTACGTAATATCGATCCATCACATGGCCTGTGTAATGGCACGCGGTTGATATGTAAGGGTTTCATGCGAAATGTTATTGATGCGGAAATTGCAGTCGGTCAACATGCCGGAAAAAGAGTTTTTTTTGCCAAGAATCCCTCTAACCCTTTCTGAAGATGACATGTTCGCATTCAAGCTGAAAAGAAAACAATTTCCAATTCGACTTAGCTTTTCCATGACGATTAATAAAGCTCAAGGTCAAACAATTCCAAACGTTGGTATTTATCTACCGGATTCTGTATTTTCACATGGACAACTTTATGTCGCGTTATCAAGAGGGATTTCAAGACAAAGTACGAAGGTGTTGGTACATCTCGCCAAAGAATTCAAACAACGCGGAGTTTACACATCAAATGTTGTCTACCATGAAGTGTTGCGTGATTAATTAATCGCATCCGTATCAAAAAGAAGGTAAGTTAGTAGATTTTGTGCCTTATTTGCTTCCAGAAATTACCTTTTAATTACTATTTTAAATCACCTGTAAGCGTCTAACATTTTTTTTATGTGTCGAAATCTGGTACAGTAGAGGAGAAGATACAAGAAAGTCATAAGCGAACGGATGTATTGGTAAAACAGGAAGAGATACAAGAGACTCCCCACATTTTGTTTTTATTGTTTTGTCCAGCTACTTGATTGTTTTGAACTCTTCTTGTTTTTAATTACATCTACTTCCTTGTTTTGTACTCTTCTTGTAGAAGATCACCAAAGAATCGATAAACTAACAGAAAAACCAGTGTCATCATATCACGAATAAGAAAACTAACTTAAGTACTATACAATATATCACGAGACGACGTATAAACTAACGGTAAACAATTATACTATTGTAAATTGCCACTCCCGCCGCATCGCGCGGGTACGTGACTAGTATATATATATATATATATATATATATATATAATATGTTGTAGTATAGACCACTTCGTGGTTAGTGATGCATATTAGTATTGTAATTTTAAATTCCAGTATTAGTTTGTATTAGATGCATATTATAAGAAAGAGTAAGTCGCAATGCTCGACGCTTTTGACCATTTTGTATGTTGTGTGATTGTTTGCCTTAAACATTATTTTGTGGTATTAATAATTGGTAAATGTTTAAAATTCAGATGGACAACGAAGTGAACCAGGAAAACCAGAATAATGATAACCAGAGTAACAATAACCCGGATAACGAAAACCCAAACAACAACAATAATGGAAACCAAGTGGATAACAGTGCATGCAACATATAGTGGCACAAGGGATAATAGATGCGATGCCATATATTATCAAAACTGTTAAGGAAGCAGAAAATAAAAGTAAACATGATAGTAAACGACCTTCTAAACCTGAATACAGCGTAAACAATGGACCCATACTTCAAGTGCCCATTCCTAAAAGAAGAAGAACCGTGTCTTATGGTTGTTCTTATAAAGAATTCTGGTCTTGTAAACCAATGGAATTCTCGGGCAATGAAGGGGCCGTTGCATCTCTACGCTAGATAGAAAAGACTGAGGCAGTCTTAAGAATAAGCAAATGCGCAGAAGAGGATAAGATAATGTTTGCTTCCAATCTGTTTAAGAACTCAACCTTAGAATGGTGGAACACTATCCTCCAGTCTAGAGGAAGTGATAGAACTTACAATATGGAATGGGAGCAATTTAAAAACATGGTAGAAAGAAATTCTGCCCTCACAATGAAAAAGAACATATAGCAAACAAATTTCCTAAACCTTAGAATGACTGGGGTAGATAGTAAGGGTTATACTACATTATTCTTTGAATATGCTAGAATAGTACCAACCCTTGCATCACCCGAACCAGTATTAATCTCCCGTTACATCTGGGGATTAATCAGTGAAATTAGGCATGTAGTCAAGGCAGCTAGACCTCAAATCATAGAAGAAGCTGTAGAACTAGCAAATACCTTGACAGATGAATTAATGCGTACACGGGAAGAGGATGAAAGAAAGAACCTAGCTCAAAGGCTTACCCAGGAATTCCGTTCTGGAAATTCCAACCGTGGGAAAAATGTAGGTTCTACCTCTGCACCCTATCGCAAGTATTGCAAAAGGAAGCATTCTGGAAGATGCTCCATATATTGTAACTTCTGCAAAATATCTGGACACAATGAGGAAGACTGCAGGAAGAAGCCTAATAAAAGGATATGCTACAACTGTGGAGAACAAGGTCATATCAAGCCAAACTGTCGAAAACTAGCTCCAGCTACGAACACCAAGAATTCTAAAAATGCTAGAGCATTTGTTCTTACTACAGAAGAAGCAAAGATGATCCCGGACGTGATAGCCGGTACGTTTTTAGTTAATGATGGTTTTGCTAAAGTATTATTTGACTCTGGTGCGAACCAAAGTTTTATTAATACTTCATTTTGCAAACTTCTCAACCAACCATTAACTAAACTCCCACAAGAATGTCTAGTAGAGACAGCAAATGGGGAAACCATTAAGATTCATGAATTCTTGCAGGGAGCAAGAATAGAAATTCTAAATCAAAAATTTATTGTAAACCTTTACCCAATGAATCTGGCAAGATTTGATGTTGTATTAGGAATGGATTGGTTAATAGCCAATAAAGCCAGTATATTATGTGATCAAAAGTCAATCCAAGTAAATTCACCAAGGGGTGAAAAGATCACAATTAAAAGAAATAAACCCTCTAGATTCACGAAATTCATCTCTGTAATGAAAACAGCAAGTTATATAAGAAATGGGTCATTAGTGTATTTGATTTCCATAATCACTAACACTAAAGGAAAATAATTAAAGGATATTCCAGTAGTATCCCGGTTTTCAGATGTATTTCCAGAAGAATTACCAGGGCAACCTCCAGACAAAGAAGTTGAATTCAGAATCCACTTGATACCAGGGACAGCACCAATTGCCAAAGCACCTTATCGTTTGGCACCCGCAGAAATGCGGGAACTAAAGAAACAGTTAGACGAATTGTTGGAGAAAGGATTCATACAACCAAGCTCATCGCCATGGGGAGCACCGATTTTATTCGTCAAAAAGAAGGACGGATCAATGAATATGTGCATTGACTACCGTGAATTGAACAAAGTCACGATTTTTCTCTAAAATTGATTTAAGTTCAGGATATCATCAATTAAAGGTACAGGAAGAGGAGATTCCTAAGACCGCTTTCAGAACAAGGTATGGCCATTATGAATTTACTATCATGCCATTTGGTTTAACCAATGCCCCAGCTACATTCATGGACATGATGAACCGAATATGCAAGCCATATTTGGATAAATTCATAATTGTCTTTATAGATGATATTCTTATTTATTCTAAGAGCAAAGAGGAACATGCAGCGCATCTGCACGCACTTCTAAGTTTATTAAGGAAAGAAAAGCTTTATGCAAAGTTTTCAAAGTGCGAGTTTTGGTTAGAACATGCAAAGTTTCTTGGACATTTAGTCAATCATGAAGGAATTCATGTGGATCCCACCAAGATCGAGGCGATTACCAAATGGAAAACCCCTGAGTCACCAACCGAGGTTAGAAGTTTATTAGGATTGGCCGGTTATTATAGAAGATTTATTCGAGATTTTTCTAGAATAGCCATTCCCTTAACTAAGCTAACCTGTAAATCCGTTAAGTTTGAATGGGGACCAAAACAAGAAGAAGCCTTTAGAATTCTTAAGCAAAGATTAACCCATGCACCCATATTAGCATTACCAGAAGGAACTGAGGACTTTGTAGTCTATTGTGATGCTTCTAAGTTAGGCTATGGATGTGTGTTAATGCAACATCAAAAGGTTATAGCTTACGCCTCTAGACAACTTAAGAATCATGAAGAGAATTATTCAACCCATGATCTAGAGTTAGGAGCTATAATTTTTGCCCTTAAAATTTGGAGACATTACCTTTATGGTAGTAAGTTTACCATTTTTACTGATCATAAGAGTTTAAGGTATGTTTTCGGGCAAAAAGAGTTGAATATGAGACAAAGACGCTGGATGGAGATACTTAGTGATTATGATTGTAATATCCAGTATCATGCAGGAAAGGCAAATGTAGTGGCTGATGCTTTAAGCTGAAAGTATCATGAAAAGCCAAAAAGGGCACGTTCTCTTAAATTAAATCTACAAGTAGATTTAAATGATCAAATTAGAGAAGCACAAGAATCAGTAATCAAGGATGATACTGAAAAGTTAAAAGGAATGATTAAGAAATTAGAACAAGGAACAGATGGAATTTGAAGATTCCATAAGAAAAGAATGTGGATACCTAAATTAGGAAACCTACACCACCATATATTAGAAGAAGCCCATCAGTCTAAGTATACAATGCATCCTGGAAGTGATAAGATGTATCAGGACTTAAGAAAGAATTTCTGGTGGATAGGAATGAAAAAGGATATAGCATCATATGTTGCAAAATGTTTAACCCGTTCATAAGTCAAAGCTGAACATCAGAAACCCTCAGGGTTGCTGCAACAGTTAGAAATGCATGTATGGAAATGGGAATTGATAACAATGGATTTTGTTACTAAATTACCCAAAACAAGAAAAGGTAATGATACAATCTGGGTGATTGTAGATAGGCTAACCAAATCAACTCATTTCCTACCAATGAAGGAAACCTTTAGTATGGAACAGTTAGCTAAATTATATGTAAATGAAATAGTTTCATTACATGGAATTCCTCTATCAATTGTTTCTGACAGAGATAGTCGTTTTACCTCACATTTTTTGACAAGTTTCCAAAAAGCAATGGGAATCAAGTTGAATCTAAGCACCACTTATCATCCTCAAATGGAAGGACAAAGCGAAAGGACAATTCAGACACTGGAGGACATGCTTAGAGCTTGTGTAATTGATTTCAGAGGTAATTGGGACGATCACTTACCATTGATAGAATTTTCTTATAATAACAGTTATCACACAAGTATCAATGCTGCACCATTCGAAGCACTTTATGGACGAAAGTGCGGAACGCCAGTCTGTTGGGCAGAAATTGGAGAAAAGCAACTATCCGGACCTGAGATAGTACAAGAAACGACAGACAAAATCATTCAAATCAAGGAACGACTGAAAGCAGCACGTGATCGACAAAAGAGTTACGCTGATAACAGACGAAAGCCATTGGAATTTCAGGTAGGAGATAAAGTGTTATTGAAAGTATCTCCTTGGAAAGGAGTGGTAAGATTCATCAAAAGGGGAAAGTTAAGTCCCAGGTATGTTGGAACTTTTGAGATTATTAGAAGAATAGGACCTGTAGCCTATCAGCTACAACTGCCTAAGGAAATGGCCGGAATACATGATGTATTTCATGTATGTAATCTCAAGAAATGCTTAGCTGATGAATCACTGATGGTACCTCTTAAGGACATAGAGGTAAATGAGCAGTTAAAATTTGTTGAGAGGCCCCTACAGATTGAAGACAGAAAAGTTAAGAACCTCAAGCACAAGAGATTAGTTCTGGTCAAAGTGAAATGGAACTCCAAAAGAGGACCAGAGTATACATGGGAGCTTGAATCAGAAATGCAAAGGATATATCCACACTTGTTCCAGTAGATCTCGAGGATGAGCTCTAAAACAAGGTGGGGAGGATATAACAACCCTCAAAATATTTTTGACACCCTAATATATTTTAAAATGTCCCTATATGTCCTAAAGTACACCACGTATGCGAAAACGGGCCCCGAATACCCTTACTATTATTAAAATTAAATAAAACAAAATTTAAGGGGCTGTCGCGGGGCACGTAGCCCTTGGCTACCTTCTACGCGGGTCGCGACAGCTAGGAGATCAGACGACACCCTGAGGTGCCACGTGTCGCCACTTGTCGAGCCTATATTCGTGACCGAGCAACCCTATGACCCTACACCCCTACGTCGCGGGCCGCGAAGGCTAAGCCTTCGGCTTACGCGGGTCGCGAGGAACTTGAAATCAGCTCCTATAAATTGGGATCTTCGGCAGTCATTTTCCGTCGCTCAATTTCGAAATCTCTCTCTCAATTCTGAATAGTAGGCATTATAATCGGGCATAATACCCCCCTAATTAACGAATTTCTGCCCCGTTGTAAGTATCATAACCCCGGTTACGTATTAGATACGATGCCCGATTGATCCAGGGTTCCGTAACGGTTGTCGAGGTTCTGCCCGACGTAGTCGTTGGAATGCCGTCTCAGGGAGGGTATTACTAATGTAAATATTAAGGGTTATTATACTAACACGTGTGCATTTGTGTAAATTATAGATAATCACCAGGAAACCCTTACAGAAAACCTAAGACAGCAATGTGAGTAGTCTCCTTTTTGTAAACTGTTTTTACAAAACCTTAAATCTCACACCCCGATATTTCCACGTATTACCGGTGGGCCCGGTGGGGAGTATCGTGACGTAGTTGATATCGTCATAGTCAAACAACACAATATTTAAATGCACAGCGGAAGCAAAAGATAGATTCATTTCAACCGAATAAAATTGTAATATTAAGTATCACAAAATAGTTGAAAATAATCCACAGGATGGATCAAATAAAAAGAAACATTGTTCAACAGACTGAAATGCATCCAAGCTTGCGAGACTCTTATTGATGCTAAGGAGAAAGCCAGCCTATTTCGAGTAGTACCTGCACTTAATCTTTTTGGGAAAATACGTCAGTTTACACTGGTAAATACAATCAACTGACTCATTTGAAAAGGTTTAGAAAGTTTATTTAAATGCACGAGGCACAAACATTTTATAACTTGGGATAATTATTTAAATATAATACTTGTAAGAGAATTACATGTTTCTTATGCGTTCAGTAGCCCGGTTCGTGCCGGGTTAAAGATCAATAGACACACCACATTATGTATTTAGGCACTGACGGGTGTACGCCTACACCCCGTGCTTAGGTCGTGGCCATTTCGTAAAATGATGCCAAGGATATCCGGGACATGGTCATTAACCCCCCAAAGGCTTTAAGCAAACAAAACAGATTAAACGGGTCATCTCAATAAATTAACCTTCATATGATTAACAATTCAATGCCCGACCAAGCGGTATTTTATATACCGTACCCCAAGCCCGTATAAGGGAAAATAAGTTAAAAGTATTTACCTGAGCAAAGTATAATCACAACAGCAAGTGCAAATAGCTTTTACCGGGTCTCCTATTCTGGAACGAAGGTTTATAATAACCTATTAGAATCCTAACTGGTCTTTAATTAAGCCTAAACTTAGACCGGTTAGTTTTAAAGAAAGATACGGTTCGAACGCATGATTAAGCGAAGACCGGAATAGAATGTGATTTAGACCTGACAAGTTTGAAGACTTGTATAATATGGGTAAACTAAGCACATTCTGGATTTTGAGATAAAAATGATAAGGTTCGACCCGTTTCGGCTAATTTATGCAAACTAGTTACATAAACCGAACCGAACGCGAATAACGCATAACGGGTAACCAAAAGAGTCATTAACAGGTTCCCTAAGTTAATATGCTTTAAATATGTTGTGATATCAGTAGGATACCTTCCATTATGCCCGAAACGAGTTTAATCTCAATTTAAGCCCCGTAGGGGTATTTTGGTCATTTAAAAGATTATAAAAGAGAATAATTATAATTCTGAGATTCGGTTCTGAGATAATCAGTAAAACAACTTAATTTAATAGGTTATATCAGTTGGTGATAAGTCTTATGTGACAAAATGGTTTTAAACCCATACTATGCGTTTAATACGCGTAAAAAGCCGTTTTAAGCGATTTCCGGGTTATAACGGAAATCTGAGTTTTCTGATCAGTTTATTAAGTTCAAAATACTTCATTTATCATATAAAATCAGTGGCCAAAGGTTTGGTATCAAATTGTTATGTAAAACTTATTTTATACGCGAAAAGGGTATAATTGGCATTAACCGAATCAAGGCGATAACCCTATGTGATGATCAGTTTAAAAATAATTAAAAATATTCAAAAATCCCAAAATATTATATTACATCATTGGGTAAAAGGTTTGGTGTCAAAAATTGGGTTTAGATAGGCTTTACGCTAATGACGCCGTTTAATTAATAAAAACGTTCTAATTACGCAATTGAGCATAACTCCTAATCTAGACCTCAAACTGATGTGAAAATTTAGGGACATGTTTATAAATCAGTAACAAAGATTATTGTCCTTTCATATTTCCAAAATCCTCGTTTTATGGTCAAAGGGGCATTATGGTCAACATTAAGCATTTAACGGAAACGTGTAAACGAATCGGATAAACAACGAACCCATCACAGAGGGTTATACTATCATGTAACCTGGTCCTAATGAAGCTTTAAGGCATTTCTAAATCCATCTAAATCGGGTCAGAACTGAAGTCAAAGCAAAAGTCAAAGTTTTGCGACTTTCGGTTCCGAATCGAGCCTAAACAGAAAATTGTCGGATCAAACAAGCTTAGACCAGTTCTTATACTAATTACCACGTTATATGAGTGATAAAATAGGTTACACATCTTCTACATTGCTAATTATGCGTTAAAACGAAAATTAAGTTTCTGTTGACTTTTTATAACAAACTTTGACCCGACAAATGATCTAGTTAGAGCGGGAATCAGAGGGTGCCCTTTTAAGGGTTTAATGCCCACATAATTACCAACTTATAACTACCTTTACTTTGACTAATCGCTGGACCATTAGCGATCAATCGTTAAGTCAAACCTTAATTACGACGGTTTGACTTTTAAGTTATAAACTAAGTAAAACACGATTAGGGAAGGTCAAGGAAGCTTACCAAGGTCCAATGCACGATTAGTGATGCTTAGGGAGTGGCCTTGAGCTCCAGAAATGATCAGAAGTTGAGTTATGAGTGAATGATCAAAGTTGTAACAATGTGGGACTTTATATAGTGCTTTTGATTCATCATGATCATGACAAACAATCCTATGAGGTGATCCCTGATCAATACATGTGTTCCTAGAGCCTAAAAACAAGTTTGTGCAGCACATGGTATTGATAGTAAGTGATTTAAGTCGGTTAGAATGGTCATAACAGCCACCTGTGGGTTTTTTGCTTCTGGGCATGGCTTATGGACCGTAAGGGTCCAGCCATACGGTCCGTAAGGACCTGGTGTCAGGTTAACAAATTTCAATTAATTACAGTTTTGGTCCTTGGTCCTTCTAAAAGTTATTTTACCTTTATTTCTTGCATTATGAGCCCTCTAAATTGACTTATAAGGACTTCAAGACTTATACCAACTTTGTTAAGTCCTTGGTTATCTATTTATCACTCGAAAAGTCATAAATTTCAACGTTGACGCTTTTAACCCCTCGTATACGAATTTTATCATAACTTTCTCATATGATAACGAAACTTGGTGAAATTTTTATCATGCATTCTAGTGAGCATGATTAATCGTTACAAAGCTTCGGGTTTGCTAAAAGGTCACTCAGAGGTATAACTTAAACATGTTGACACATTTAACCCCTGTAGTTTGTAATCTCTCACTTTCTTTTACAATTAGCTTCGTATGATCCATGATTCATTCGTTTAAGGGTATAAACATCATGTAGGGTTATTGTAAAGTATATTTATCCATTGTTGACATTTTTAACCCTTATATTCACATACTTTCCTTGTTTGTCAACTTTAGTCCCTCTAGAGTATTCTTTCACACATTCAAAGCTTATGACACGTGTTAATACATTATTGGACATGAAATTACGAGGTGTTACATCCTCACTCCCTTATAAGAAATCTTGACCTCGAGATTTACTGAAACAAATGAGGGTACTTTTCTTTCATTGTGGATTCTACCTCCCATGTGTACTCGGGACCTCTACGGGCATCCCATTTAACCTTTACAATAGGTACATGCTTCCTTCGAAGCTTCTTAACCCATCGATCCTCGATTGACACAGGCTTTTCAACAAACTTCAAGCTCTCATCGATGTGCACATCTGTATGTGGTATGACTAGTGATTCATCAGCTAGACATTTCTTCAGATTGCAGATGTGGAATACGTTATGAATACTACTGAGCTCTTCAGGCAAATTTAGCTTATACGCCACTGATCCGACACATTCGATGATCTCGAATGGTCCTATGTATCTGGGGCTTAACTTGCCTTTCTTACTAAATCGCATTACCCCTTTCCAGGGTGATACCTTAAGTAGTACTTTATCACCAACCTCAAACTTTAGAGGTTTACGCCTTAAGTCCGCGTAGCTTTTCTGCCTATCCCTGGCAGCTTTGAGACGATCGCGTATTTGTACAATCTTATATGTCGTCTCCAGGACTATATCAGGTCCTGACAATTGAGCTTCCCCTACTTCTGCCCAACAAACAGGCGTTCTACACTTTCAACCATATAATGCCTCAAAAGGCGCAGCCTTAATGCTTGTATGGTAGCTATTGTTATAGGAGAACTCGGTCAATGGCAGGTGCTTATCCCAACTACCACCTAGATCAATTACACATGCACGTAGTATGTCTTCCAAAGTTTGGATCGTACGCTCACTTTGCCCGTCCGTCTGAGGATGGTAAGCCGTACTAAAATTTAAGCGCGTGCCCAAGGATTGTTGGAAACTTTTCCAAAAATGTGACGTGTATCTAGTATCTCTGTCAGAGATAATAGACACTGGTACGCCATGCAGAGATACAATCTTATCTACGTACAATTGGGCTAACATTTCGGAGCTAAAAGTCTCCTTAATGGGTAGGAAATGTGCTGACTTAGTCAATCTGTCAACTATTACCCATATAGTATCATTTCCTTTCTTTGTCTTTGGCAACTTGGTGATGAAATCCATTGTCACCATCTCCCACTTCCATGTGGGAAGTTCAGGCTGTTGTAGCAAACCTGACGGCTTCTGATGTTCGGCTTTGACTTGCGCACACGTCAAACATTTAGCTACATAGGTAGCTATAGACTTCTTCAAGCTTATCCACCAGAAATTTGCTTTCAGATCCTGGTACATCTTGTCAGCTCCAGGATGAACGGAGTATTTAGAGCTGTGGGCTTCCTGGAGGATAACATCTCGAAGTCCTCCAAAAACTGGAACCCATATTCGTCCATTCAACCTCAGAATTCCGTCCTTGCCATAGGATAACTGTTCTTCAGTTACTCCTAGCTTTTCATTAGGATAGTTAGCTTCCAATACAGCTTCCTTCTGTGCAGCTAACAACCTTTCATTCAAACTATTCTTTATCTCAATGCTCTTGGCATTGATTCTTATAGGCTTCGCTCTTTCCTTTCTACTCAAGGCATAGGCGACTACATTCGCCTTGCCGGGATGGTATCTTATCTCACAATCGTAATCATTTAAAGTTTCCATCCAACGTCGTTGCCTCATGTTCAAGTCCTTTTGGTTAAACAGGTGCTGGAGGCTCTTGTGATCAAAATAGATCACACACTTGATACCATATAAATAGTGCCTCCATAGCTTCAGTGCAAATACAACGGCACCCAACTCTAAGTCATGGGTGGTGTAATTCTTTTCATGCACCTTTAACTGACGTGAAGCATAGGCAATAACTTTGCCTTTCTGCATAAGCACACATCCCATCCCGGTGTGTGATGCATCACAATATACCACAAACTCTTCTATTCCATCAGGCAATGTCAACACAGGAGCATTGCTTAGCTTTTGCTTCAGGATATCAAAGGATTCTTGTTGCTTCGGTCCCCAGTTGAACTTAATATTCTTCCTAGTCAAAGAAGTTAGGGGTGCAGCAATCCTTGAAAATTTTTCAATAAAACGCCTGTAATATCCTGCCAAACCTAGAAAGCTACGAATCTCTGTAGGCGTCTTTGGCTCTTGCCAATTCATGACAGCTTCAACTTTAGCGGGATCTACTTGGATACCATGCTCACTAACAACGTGTCCAAGAAATTGGACTTCTCTAAGCCAAAATTCACACTTAGAGAATTTGACGTAGAGTTTTTGTTGATGAAGCAGTTTCAGAATGCAATGGAGGTGCTTCTCATGGTCAGCTTGATTCTTCGAGTAAATAAGAATATCATCGATGAAGACGATGACAAATTTATCCATGTAGGGCTTGCAGACGCGGTTCATGAGGTCCATGAATGCGGCTGGTGCATTAGTGAGTCCAAAAGGCATCACTAAGAACTCGTAATGACCATAACGAGTCCTAAATGCAGTCTTATGTACATCTTCATCCTTGACTTTCAGTTGATGATATCCTGACCTTAAGTCGATCTTGGAAAAGTAACTCGCTCCTTGAAGCTGATCGAACAAGTCGTCGATCCTGGGTAATGGATATCGATTCTTGACAGTAACTTTGTTAAGTTCTCGATAATCAATGCACAGACGCATCGAGCCATCCTTTTTCTTCACAAACAGAATTGGTGCTCCCCAAGGAGATGAGCTAGGTCTAATAAATCCTTTGCTTAACAAATCATCCAGTTGAGTTCTCAACTCTTTCATCTCCATTGGTGCCAATCTGTAAGGCGCTCTTGCAACAGGTGCTGCTCCAGGAATAAAGTCAATCCTGAACTCCACTTGCCTATCTGGGGGTAAACCAGGTAGTTCTTCTGGGAATACCTCTGGATATTCAGAGATAATAGGTATGTCTTCGATCTTAGGCTTTGGTTCATCAAGGGTTACTTGTGCCATGTAGATAACACAACCCTTCGTCAAACACCTTGATGCCTTGAGCATGGACACTTGCTCAGACATTCCGTACTTAGTATCTCCTTGGATTGTCAAATGCTCGCCATGAGGAGCTCTAACAACCACTTGTGTAACATCCCTATTATTATTTTTTTTTATTTTTTTTATATATAAGAATTATAGGTTTGGTTAAATTTATTAACCCCTAGTAACTAGTAACTAGTTTATTTTTATTCAACCCAAAAAGTTTTAAACACTATTTTATATAGTTGGTTAAAATAATATAATCAATTGGCCTGTATATGGTTGACCTTTCTAATAAAATAAAAGTATATAAAAAAAACTTATATTATTAGACGGGTTAGATTACGGGTAAGTTGACTACTAGAAATATGAAGTACCTGGACGGGCCCAGGAACCGTTAAATAATTAAACTATAAAAATATATTGTATTTGGACTTACACCGTTTTTTAATGAAACTTAGACCCAAATATAGACAAAAATATTCTCGTTCTAAAGACATATTCGTTGTTTTATACAAACATCATATTTTAGAACTTATAAGCGCCAATAAGTAAAGCAGTTAAATTAATTATAATATATAAATTAATAAAATAATAATAATAATAATATTATTATTTCACTTAAATAAGTGAACGTAAATCTTAAATATTTTAATAACTTACATATTCGTAAGTGTATACACTTTTCGAAAATTTAAAATAATAAAATCCAACTAAAAATCATTTAAAAGAAAATGAGGTGTATGATTTCAGTTAATACATACATACACGTGTCATGGAATGGAAAGAAGTTGTGCTCTCCAAGTTTCTTGGAAAACTTCTATAAATAGGAACTCATTTTTTCAGTTTACCATCCATCACACACACGCCCATTTCTCTTATTATTTATTTATGTTCAATTTTTATTAATGATAATAAAGCCATGCCCCGTTTTAAGTGTTTTAACTCCCGATCACCGCTACCCTTTCCGATTGATCTGAGCCTCATAACTTATGTCAGGGCTCTGCCCAACTAAGTTGTTGGGATTCGGTCTCGGGACATCGGGACAAGGTTGAATTAGGAGTATTATACTTAACACGAGTGCCTTATATATTTTTTTCTAGCTCAAAAGTTATACCCAAAATTTATACCAGGAATCTTTCTAGTTAAACCCTAAAGTTACAAAGTGGGTCCCTTCTCTTTTCTCACTATTTTATTCCTTTTTATCCCAAACCATAACAACTCTCACCAAAACTATTATATTTTTATTTCTATTATTATTATTATTATTTATATTTTGTCTAAAAAGAAACCCTAATTGAGACACTCAAGTAATCCTGCATAAACCCTTAAAGTTTCATAACAATCAGAATCAGGATTAGGGCCCCCTAAAACTCAGGGGGGGGGGGGGGGGGGGGGGGGGGCATTTCCCATTCGATATTATCATCACAGTTTTTTCGTAGAAATCGAATTTTCTCGTTCTGTCGACTCAGCTGAACTCCAAATACACGCGGCAACCTTATGTTAAAAGTAACTCGTCGCGCCACGCGACGCGCACACAAGGATCTCTCGCGTGGCGCGAGAGGGACGTTTTTTTCAGTATAAATAAGAGGGCAGTGGGACTTGATTTCCTGCGTTGGAGCGACGAACAAATTCGTTTTTACGCTTCGAGATATAATCCGTTTACTACCAAACACACACTAGCTCGAATTCTGCTACGATACAGGGTATTAACTTGATCGCTGCTACGATTCAATGTCCGATCGATTTAAACTATCCAACCGGATGTTTAAGCGCTATCCTTTGTCATTAGTCGTGATTTCGACAGGATGTTTGAGTACCACCCGAACTCGGGGAATACTCTGTCATTTGTTGTGAATCCGATGGATGTTTAAGTGATTGCACTTTGTCATTCGTTGTGAGGGTTTTAATCTCGTGAGTTATCGTAAATGCTGTATTAGTTACTTACCTAGTTCGTGTGCATTAGGTTACAAGGCTAATCAATAGGCTAAGCTCTGCCTGTATAAATCTGCAATCCATCAAGACTTATCTGTAGATTAAATTCTGCCAGTATGAATCTGCATGCTTATAATGTGAGTCATTCTATTTTTATCAAATTTATTTACAAAAGCATATTTATTTTCAAAGTTATAATTACAGTGATTAAGTTTATGTAATCACCAAATTACAGCCGGTATGTGGGGTATTGTGCACATTACTACAGTTGTTATCACTTTAGGTGGGCGAACCTAAATTTAGTGATATTCGTCATTCATTGGGGCAGCCAATGGTGATATGACCACAGTCACCGAAAAGAGTCGAGTGACAAATACTGTGGGTAGTTGGTTTGATATCAGAAACATTGTAATCTCTCTTAATACTGTAAATTATAACAAATGTGTCGTTTTAGTAAATGAATGATTCACTAAGTATTTCCCGCTGACAAAACCTTTTTAAAACGCGTTTCAGGTAATTACAGTAGATTGGAGTAAAAGATGGATACGGCACCGAAAGGCATCAAGAAGTGGCTTATTTTATTAAATAAATCAAATTAAGAAATATTGTTTTATGTAATTGGGTTTATCCCTTATTAAAGCTACCTTTGTAAAACATGGGTTTATCCCATCTATTTAATAAAATCCGGTGTTTTCTAAACTCTGATATTTTTCCTAACTCACGGTCCTGATGAAATTTCCGCTGCAATATTTTCAAATTAATCACCGGTACCACTGGCTGTTCGCGGTTCCCGATTCCGTCCAGGGTGAGTCGGGGGTCGTGACAACTTGCTTCTTAGCACAAGCGATCTGGGCTTGGTTGCGAGACAACCAATCCATGCCTATTACTATATCGAAACTGGCTAATTTCAAAGGAAGTAAAGACAATGGAAAAGAGTGGTTCCTAATGGATATAACACATCCATCTAACACGGTTGACGTTGTTTCTATGGTTCCATCGGCTAATTCCACATCATATTTCACACTTAGGGTTTTAACAGGTAAATTCAGCAGCTTACAGAACTTATTATCTACAAATGATTTATCAGCTCCTGAATCAAATAGCACTCTTGCATAAACATCATTTATGAGGAAGGTACCTGTGATCACATTGTCGTCCTGAACAGCTTCCTTTGCATCCATCCGGAAGACCCTTGCATTGGTCTTTTTCCCATCCTCAGTCTTCTTTGCAAATTTTGGGCAGTTGGACTTGATATGCCCTTTTTCATTGCAGCTATAGCACGTAGCATCCTTGATTTTCTTACAGTCTAGGGTCTTGTGCTCAGAAGACTTGCAAATCCCACATGCCCTTGGCTGTGACTGGGATTTCGACTCATATCTGCACTTCCCGAAGTGCTGTTTCTTACAGATCTTACAATTGGGTTTATCACCCGATTGACGACTATCTTTCTTAGATCCAGAACCCTTTTTGTGGTTATTGTTTACCTTATGTCTCTTATCCGATCGTCGTGAGCTATCATCCTCACGCTTTCTTTTCTCAGCATCAGTGTTTCTCAGTGATCTCTGCCTGACCACGTCTAGAGTAGGAGATAATGCTATATCAGCTGCAGACCGAAAGGTAGATGGTCTAGAGGCTTTTACACTGGCCTTAACTTCTGGGGCTAAACCCCCGATGAATCGAGCTATCCTCTTGGGTTCCTGTGTTACAAGATAAGGGACCAACCTTGACATGGTGTTGATTCTCGCGGCCAAAATAATAAACACTGATACTACCAATACTGATTCTCGCGGCCGCCCGTTCCCGGGACAGATAGGGGGCGGGGGTTGCGACAGCTCACTAACAATCTGGGGAATGACTTTCGCTATCTGCTTAGCGACCAAAGAGGCTATGCGTTTGTCATCATGATTGCGGCGAGCAGACCGAGAATGAAAGGATCCAAATGACGACATTGTCTGCAATAGACATCGCTACAGGACTCAGACAAAAATTTCAATCAACCCTAGTATAGACTCGCGCTCTGCTCTAAACTACTTTATATAAAGCTCAGGAACACATCCATTCATAACTCCACATAAGCACCAAATCACTTAAGCACATAAACACATAAGCACATAATCACGTAGGGCACAATAGCACATAAGGCAGTCAGAACACAGAAACCTTTCTATATGTTGCACGTATTCCCTATCCTTCACAGCATGTATAGCGATTAAGTACAGCGATTGCGAGTATCGAGTAACGATTGCGAATAATGACCAGCGATTTGTTAGTGTATTGAGATAGATGTGCAGTGCGAGTGATGCGTGTTGATCAAAGCGAGTAGCGAAAATCGCGTAAATCACCAAAATTGAAAAATGTAATCACATAAAACACATAAAATCCACATAAAATTGATAACTCACAGAGTTAGCTGCAGTAAATCCAGAATCGAAACACATAAAATTCGGGGATAGATTGTCTGGTTGTGATAGACGTCGACTACCCAAAGTGATTCGACTATTCTCAAGGGCTTGGTATAACAACCTTAAAGAAGACCGACACCCTCGAATTATTTTCCGACACCCTAATATATTTTAAAATATCCCAATATGTCCAAAAATACACCCCATACGTGAAAACGGGCCTCGAATACCTTAAATAATATTAAAAATAATTAAAAATTAATGTTTTGGGTTTGTCATGGGCCGCGTAGACCTCTTAAGGGTCTTACGCGGGCCGCTAAAGATAAAAAAGGTGGCACAGCCCGGTGATGACACGTGTCATCATCGTGGCGGGTCTAGGCGATGATCTGGACAAGCTACAGCGTTGACCGGGTTTGACGCGGGACGTGTAGGCCCTTGCCTACTCTTACGCGAGCCGCGTAGAAGTTGAAAACATGCCCTATAAGTAGTGGCCATCGGATCTTCAGTCTGCTCATTCAAATTCGAAATCTTTCTCTTAATTCTGAATAATAAGCATTATACTCGGGTCTAATACCCCCTAAATAGCGAAGTTCTGCTCCGTTGTAAGTATTATAACCCCTGGATACGTATTAGATACGCTGCCCGATTGATCTAGGGTTCCGTAACGGCTGTCGTGGTTCTGCCCGACGTAGTCGTTGGAATGCCGTCTCGGGGAGGGTATTACTAATGTTAAAATGGGTTATTATACTAACGCATGTGCATTTGTGTAAATTATAGATTGTCACCAGGAAACCCTAAAGGATAATGTAAGACCACAATGTGAGTTGATCTGCTTTTTGTAAACCTTTTTGTTAACTGTTTTTACAAAACCTCATACAAATTAAATGTATATTAAGCAGTTATTGGGTATTTGTAAGAATACAATTATCATGAGTATGTTGGGGTTTTGTATACAAAATTTGTTACCACCTGGTCAAGGAGTAACATTTACACAAGTCGGGTCTGACAGTACCATGGATGTTAATTGTTATAACTTGGAAACAAATATAATTGCGAGATCGTCCTCAATACTGTACAATGGTTTTTAGTTAAACTTGATTAAACTGGGATTCACTCACCAGTATTTCCCACTGACAAATGTTTTTAAAACGCGTTTCTGGTAACAAACTGTGAAAGCCAAATAGAAGCCAGTTGGACAGCACTGAAGGCTTGGAAAAGTGGCATTAAAGTTACCTAAAATAAAGTAGATGTTTTTATTAATAAATTAGGATTTATTCCTATGAAAACGTGTGTACTGCGAACTTGGGTTTATCCCATGTGTTTAATGTTATGAAAAATGTGGTATTTTACTCTGGTCAAATATTTCCTAACTACGGTCCTAATGAAAATTTCCGCTGCCAAATTAGACAATACGCGATACCACTGAAACTGGCTCGCGGCCGCCCGTTCCCAGGGATTAGGGATCGGGGGTTGCGACAGAAGGTGGTATCAGAGCTAAGCCACTGATTCAGCCACAGAAGTGTTCTGCTGACATCAAAATTTAAAGTGTTAGGAAATAAATTACGGAAATACGTGCATAACTGTATTTATTGTTATGTGTTATTTGACTATTTGTTAGTTTACAGTATGAGCGACCAAGGACCATCTGACGTGTATCGTCAATTGTCTGGTTCGCCTAGAAGCGAAGGCACCTCCTCTTCTCAGCCTACCATCTCAGGCAATGTTGTAGAAGGCGCTAGGCGCTAGTCGGGCGGTGAGGTGCCGCCTAGGGATTAATCGGGATTAATCGGAATGGGATTGTTATATGTATTTTTTCAAAATTATATATATATACCCAATAATATAAAAATAATACTTCAAAATTCACATAAATACTTCAAGTTTCAGATAGTATGGTTCGATTTTGACCGATTTTGACTGATTCTGACCAATTTTGACCGCCTAGGACCGATTTTGACCGATTAATATAGTCCGATTAATCCGATTTTTGACCGCCTAGGACCGATTTTGACCGAATTTGACCGACTCCGATTAATTAACCGACTAGCTCAAAATTAGTCAGTAAGTAGCCGCCTAGCGCCTAGGCGCCGATTAATCGGCCGCCTAGGCCGATTTTTGCAACACTGCTCTCAGGGTACTCTGCTGATACGGAAGAAGGAATCTTTGTGTTTAAGGCTCAGTCAGAGGAGCCATTTCCTCAGAAAAAAAGGGGATGGTTCAGTCGAGGGGCACACGAGCGTAGAAAGCGTATGAAAAAGTTACAAGAACAGAGAGTACTAGCAGCAGCCAAAAGATAAACCGATGCCTATGCCCAGGATATGATAAATAGGGGTATAGCCAACATCCACATCTTAGCAACCACTGCAGCTGACCCTAACCTGGAACAAATAATAGCACCCCAACCACAACTACCAATCCCTGACCAACCCATGGAGATAGAAAACCCTGAAAATCAAGTAGAAATGCATGACTTCAATCCAGAAGAAATACCTAGGGTACCAGCACCAAACCCCCTAGACCCAAATTACGATCCCTGGTGGGATGACGTTAGGGACTATGTGCAACGTTACCCGATACAGGAAGACATGCCCATGCCAAACATAGGAGCCTACCCAGGTTTGGATCCTTTAGATCCCTATTACCATGATGAATACATTAGGGAGATTTTAGAAGATCCTTACCGATTCCAGGCACCTACACCCCCATATCATGAACCCGCACCCCAGATTCCGAACCCAGTCCTAGAACCTGCACCCCCAATGAGTGCAGAAAACGTACAAGAACTTAGGACATTTGGTGAGGAAATTTTATAAAGTAGTGAACGAATGCGATAGGTGGGAGAGCGACTCGTCTGGAAATATGACGAGCGCAATATGGATTTTTGGATGAATCCATACCCGTGAATGTGATGATGGGAACGGTAGTAGTAATAATAATAATAAAATAATAATATAATATGTGTGTATCTGTATGAAAAAAAAACTACGGATGCCTACTACTATTAGTGTAATTTCATTTTAGTTGGTATTGTAATTTTCATTTCAGTACTGGTGTGTAATAGATGCATAGTATATGAGTAGAGTAAAGTCGCAATGATCGACGCTTTTGGCTAAATTGCGTGTCATGTGATTGACTATATTAAATATTATTTTGTGATATTAATATGGGGTAATTGTTTAAAATTCAGATGGCCGACGAAGGAAATCAAGAAAATCTGAATAACGATAACCAGAGTAACATTAACGTGGTTAATGAGAATCCGAGCATCAATAACAATGGAAACCAAATGGATAATAGTGTCGTTCAACACATAGTGGCACAAGGAATTATAGATGCAATGTCATTTATTATTCAAACGGTTCAGGAAGCGAATAATAAAAGTAAACATAGCAGTAAGCGACCAATTGAACCAGAAAACAGCGTGAACAATGGACCCGTACTTCAAGTACCCATTCCCAAAAGAAGAAGAACCATGCCTTATGGTTGTTCTTATACGGAATTCTGGTCCTGCAAACCAATAGAATTCTCGGGCAATGAAGGACCCATTGCAGCTTTACGCTGGATAGAAAAGACTGAGGCTGTTTTAAAAATAAGCAAGTGTGCCGAAGAAGACAAGATAATGTTTGCTTCTAATTTGTTTAAGAACTCAGCCTTAGAATGGTGGAACACTATCCTCCAATCAAGAGGAAGTGATAGGATATACAACATGGAATGGGAATAATTTAAGAATATGGTAGAAAGGAAATTCTGCCCTCCCAATGAAAAGGAATAGATAGCTAATAAGTTTCTAAATCTTAGAATGACCAGGGTAGATAGTAAGGGTTATACTACTACATTCTTCGAATATGCTAGAATAGTACCAACCCTTGCATCACCTAAACCGGTATTAATCTCCCGTTACATATGGGGATTAATTGGAGAAATTAGGCACGTAGTCAAGGCAGCTAGACCTCAAACTATAGAAGAAGCTGTAGAACTAGCAAATACCTTGACAGATGAATTAATCCGTACTAGAGAAGAAGACCAGAGGAGAAACCTAACCCAAAGGCTTACCCAATAATTCCGTTCTGGGAATTATAACCGTAGGAATATGGGTTCTACCTCTACACCATTCTGCAAGGTCTGCAAGAAAAAGCATTCCGGAAAATGCTCCACTCTTTGCAATTTTTGCAAGATGCCAGGACATAAGGAAGAAGATTGCAGGAGAAAATCCAGTAATGGACTATGCTTCAACTGTGGAGAAAAAGGTCACATCAAGCCGAACTATCCAAAACTATCTCCAGCCGCGAACAACAAGAACACTAAAAATGCTAGAGCATTTGTTCTGACTGCAGATGAAGCCAAAATGATTCCGGATGTCATAGCCGGTACGTTTTTAGTTAATGATGTTTTTGCTAAAATATTATTTGACTCTGGTGCAAACCAAAGTTTTATTAATACTTCGTTTTGCAAACTTCTAAATCAGTCATTAACTAAACTACCACAAGAATGCCTAGTAGAGACAGCTAATGGAGAAACTGTTAGGATTTCTGGAATCTTGCAGGGAGCAAGAATAGAAATTTTAAATCAAAAGTTTATTGCGAACCTTTATCCCATGAATCTGGCAGGATTTGATGTCGTTTTAGGAATGGATTGGTTAATAGCCAATAAAGCCAGTATTTTATGTGATCAAAAGTCAATTCAAGTAAATTCACCAAAGGGTGAAAAGATCTCAATTAAAGGAGATAAATCATCTAGATCCACAAAATTCATCTCTGTGATGAAAACTGCAAGTTATATAAGAAAATGGTCTATAATGTATTTGATTTCCATAATCACTAACACTAAAGGAAAAGAACTAAAAGACATTCCAGTAGTGTCTCAGTTTTCAGATGCATTTCCAGAAGAATTACCAGGACTACCGCCAGATAGAGAAGTTGAATTCAGAATTCACATGCTACCAGGAACAGCACCAATTGCCAAAGCACCTTACCGTTTGGCACCCGCCAAAATGCAGGAATTAAAGAAACAATTAGATGAATTATTAAAGAAAGGATTCATACAGCCAAGTTCGTCGCCATGGGGAGCGCCGATTTTATTCGTTAAAAAGAAGGACGGATCAATGCGTATGTGCATTGACTACCGTGAATTAAACAAGGTCACGATTAAGAACCGGTACCCATTACCGAGAATCGATGATCTGTTCGACCAATTGCAAGGAGCTCGATTTTTCTCTAAAATCGATCTAAGGTCAGGATATCATCAATTAAAAGTACAGGAAGAGGACATTCCTAAAACCGCGTTTAGAACAAGGTATGGCCATTATGAATTTACTATCATGCCATTTGGTTTAACCAATACCCCAGCTGCATTTATGGACATGATGAACCGAATATGTAAGCCATATTTGGATAAATTCATAATTGTCTTTATAGATGATATTCTAATTTATTCTAAAAGTAAAGAGGAACATGCAAAACATTTGCACGCACTTCTAAGTCTATTAAGAAAGGAAATGCTTTATGCTAAATTTTCAAAGTGCGAGTTTTGGTTAGAGTAGGTACAGTTTCTTGGACACTTAGTCAATCATGAAGGAATTCATGTGGATCCCACAAAGATCGAGGCGATTATCAAATGGAAAACCCCTGAGTCACCAACCGAGGTTAGAAGTTTCTTAGGATTGGCCGGATATTATAGAAGGTTTATTCGAGATTTTTCTAGAATAGCCATTCCTTTAACTAAGTTAACCTGTAAATCCATTAAGTTTGAATGGGGACCAAAACAGGAAGAAGCATTTAGAATTCTTAAGCATAGATTAACCCATGCACCTATATTAGCGTTACCAGAACGAACTGAAGACTTTATAGTCTATTGTGACGCTTCCAAACTAGGTTATGGATGTGTATTAATGCAATGCCAAAAGGTTATAGCTTACGCCTCTAGACAACTTAAGAATCATGAAGAAAATTATTCAACCCATGATCTAGAATTAGGAGCAATAATTTTTGCTTTGAAAATTTGGAGACATTACCTTTATGGTAGTAAGTTTACCATATTCACCGATCATAAAAGTTTAAGATATGTTTTCGGGCAAAAGGAGTTGAATATGAGACAAAGGCGCTGGATGGAGATGCTTAGTGATTATGATTGTGATATCCAGTATCATGAAGGAAAAGCAAATGTAGTTGCTGATGCTTTAAGCCAAAAGTATCACGAAAAGCCAAAAAGGGTACGTTCTCTTAAATTAAATCTGCAAGTAGATTTAAATAATCAGATAAGAGAAGCACAAGAGTCAGTAATCAAGGAAGATACTGAAAAGTTAAAAGGTATGATTAAGGAATTAGAACAAGGAACAGATGGAATTTGGAGATTCCATAAAAAGAGAATGTGGATACCTAAATTAGGAAACCTACGTCATCATATATTAGAAGAAGCCCATAAGTCTAAATACACAATTCAACCAGGAAGTGATAAAATGTACCAGGATTTAAGAAAGAAATTCCGGTGGATAGGAATGAAAAAGGATATAGCAACCTATGTTTCTAAGTGTTTAACTTGTCCACAAGTTAAAGCTGAACACCAGAAACCCTCGGGCTTGCTACAACAATTAGAAATGCCAGTGTGGAAATGGGAATTAATAACAATGGATTTTGTTACTAAATTACCCAAAACAAGGAAAGGTAATGATACAATCTGGGTGATTGTAGATAGGCTAACCAAGTCAGCTCATTTCCTACCAATGAAAGAAACTTTCAGTATGGAACAGTTAGCTAAATTATATGTAAATGAAATTTCAGTATGGAATAGTTAGCTAAATTATATGTAAATGAAATTGTTTCTTTACATGGAATTCCTTTATCAATTGTTTCTGATAGGGATAGTCGTTTTACCTCTCATTTTTTGTCAAGTTTCCAAAAAGACATGGGAACCAAGTTGAATCTAAGCACAGCTTATCATCCTCAAACGGACGGACAAAGCGAAAGGACAATTCAGACGATGGAAGACATGCTTAGAGCCTGTGTAATTTATTTTGGAGGTAATTGGGATGATCACTTACCTTTAATAGAATTTTCTTATAATAATAGTTATCACACAAGTATCAATGATGCACCATTCGAAGCACTTTATGGACGAAAGTGCCGAACCCTAGTCTGTTGGGCAGAAATTGGGGAAAAGCAACTATCTGGACCTGAGATAGTACAAGAAACAACTGACAAGATCATTCAAGTCAAGGAACGACTGAAAGCAGCACGTGATCGACAAAAGAGCTATGCTGATAACCGACGCAAACCCTTGGAATTTCAAGTAGGAGACAAAGTATTATTGAAAGTCTCTCCTTGGAAAGGAGTAGTAAGATTCATCAAAAGAGGAAAGCTAAGTCCCAGGTATGTTGGACCTTTTGAGATTATTAGAAGAATAGGACCGGTAGCCTATCAGCTACAACTGCCAGAGGAAATGGCAGGAATACATGATGTTTTTCATGTATCTAATCTCAAGAAATGCTTAGCCGATGAATCACTGATGGTACCTCTTAAGGATATAGAGGTAAATGAACAACTCAAGTTTGTAGAAAAACCTCTACAGATCGAAGACAGGAAAGTCAAGAACCTCAAGCATAAGAGATTAGTTCTGGTCAAAGTGAAGTAGGACTCCAAAAGAGGACCTGAGTACACATGGGAGCTTGAATCTGAAATGCAAAGGAAATATCCACACCTATTCCAGTAGATCTCGAGGACGAGCTCTAAAACAAGGTGGGGAGGATATAACAACCTTAAAGAAGACCGACACCCTCGAATTATTTTCCGACACCCTAATATATTTTAAAATATCCCAATATGTCCAAAAATACACCCCATACGTGAAAATGGGCCCCGAATACCTTAAATAGTATTAAAAATAATTAAAAATTAATGTTTTGGGTTTGTCGCGGGCCGCGTAGACCTCTTAAGGGTCTTACGCGGGCCGCTAAAGATCAAAAAGGTGGCGCAGCCCGGTGATGACACGTGTCATCATCGTGGCGGGTCTAGGCAATGATCCGGACAAGCTACAACGTTGACCAGGTTTGACGCGGGCCGCGTAGTCCCTTGCCTACTCTTATGCGGGCCGCATAGAAGTTGAAAACAGGCCCTATAAGTAGTGGCCATCGGATCTTCAGTCTGCTGGTTCAAATTCGAAATCTTTCTCTTAATTCTGAATAATAGGCATTATACTCGGGTCTAATACCCCCTAAATAGCGAAGTTCTGCTCCGTTTTTAGTATTATAACCCCTGGATACGTATTAGATACGCCGCCCGATTGATCTAGAGTTCCGTAATGGCTGTCGTGGTTCTGCCCGACTTAGTCGTTGGAATGCCGTCTCGGGGAGGGTATTACTAATGTTAAAATGGGTTATTATACTAACGCGTGTGCATTTGTGTAAATTATAGATTGTCACCAGGAAACCCTAAAGGATAATCTAAGACCGCAATGTGAGTTGATCCGCTTTTTATAAACCTTTTTGTTAACTGTTTTTACAAAACCTCATACAAATTAAATGTATATTAAGCAGTTATTGAGTATTTGTAAGAATACAATTATCATGAGTATGTTGGGGTTTTGTATACAAAATTCGTTACCACCTAGTCAAGGAGTAACATTTCCACAAGTCGGGTCTGACAGTACCATGGATGTTAATTGTTATAACTTGGAAACAAATATAATTGCGAGATCGCCCTCAATACTGTACAATGGTTTTTAGTTAAACTTGATTAAACTGGGATTCACTCACCAGTATTTCCCACTGACAAATGTTTTTAAAACGCGTTTCGGGTAACAAACTGTGAAAGCCAAATAGAAGCCAGCTGGACAGCACTGAAGGCTTGGAAAAGTGGCATTAAAGTTACCTAAAATAAAATAGATGTTTTTATTAATAAAATAGGATTTATTCCTATGAAAATGTGTGTACTGCGAACTTGGGTTTATCCCATGTGTTTAATGTTATGAAAAATGTGGTATTTTACTCTGATCAAATATTTCCTAACTACGGTCCTGAAGAAAATTTCCGCTGCCAAATTAGACAATACGCGATACCACCGAAACTGGCTCGCGGCCGCCCGTTCCCAGGGATTACGGATCGGGGGTTGCGACACTTGGGTACACACTTTCGTGTCTTATCTCCCCAATTAATCCCCAAATATAACGGGAGATTAACACTGGTTCTGGTGAAGCAAGAGTTGGCACTATCCTAGCATATTCGAAAAATAGCTTTGTGTATCCCTTGCTATCCACACCAGTCATCCTAAGGTTTAGGAATTTGTTTGCTATTTGTTCTTTTTCATTGGGTGGGCAGAACTTCCTTTCTACCTTGTTTTTAAATTCTTCCCATCCCATATTATAGGTTCTATCACTTCCTTTTGTTTGGAGGATAGTGTTCCACCATTCTAGTGCTGCATTCTTAAACAGATTAGAAGCAAACAGTATCTTATCTTCTTCAGCACACTTACTTATCCTTAAGACTGCCTCAGTTTTTTCTATCCAGCATAAGGTTGCAATGGCCCCTTCATTGCCCGAGAATTCTATTGGTTTACAAGACCAAAATTCTTTATAAGAACAACCATAAGGCATGGTTCTTCTTCTTTTGGGAATATGCAATTGAAGTACAGGTCCATTGTTCACGTTGTGTTCTGGTTCACTTGGTCGCTTACTGCTATGCTTACTTTTATTATCAGCATCTTTAACAGTTTGAAGAATAAACGGCATTGCATCTATAATTCCTTGTGCTACTATGTGTTGGATAGCACTATTATCCATCTGGTTCCCATTGTTATTGATGCTCGGATTATCATTAACCTCATTAATGTTACTCTGGTTATCGTTATTCAAATTTCCTTGATTTCCTTCATCAGCCATCTGAATTTTAAACATTTATCCAACATTAATATCACAAATAATAGGTAATATAGTTAATCACATGACACGCAATTTAACCAAAACCGTCGATCATTGCGACTATACTCTTTTTCATATACTATGCGTCTATTACACACTAGTACAGAAATAAAGATTATAATACCAACAGAAATAAAATAGTAATATGCATCCGTACACACATATCTTATTTTATTTTATTATATTATTACTACCGCTTCTTTCATTCTAACATTCATGGATATGGATTCATCCAAAAATCCATATTGCGCTCATCGTATTTCCATACGAGACGCTCTCCCACCTAACGCATCCTCTCACTACTTTCTAAGATTTCCTCCCCAAAAGTCCTGAGTTCTTGGACGTTTTCTGCACTCATTGGGGGTGCAGGTTCTCGAACTGGGTTTGGAATTTGGGGTGCCTGTTCCTGATATGGGGGTGTATGTGCCTGAAATTGGTAAGGATCCTCTAATATTTCCCTAATATAATCATCTTGGTAATAGGGATCTAAAGGGTCCATACCTGGGTAAGCTTCTATGTTCTGTATGGGTGGATAATCCTGGATAGGGTAACGTTGCACAAAGTCCCTATTATTGTCCCACCAGGGGTCGTAGTTAGGGTCTAGGGGGTTTGGTGCAGGTATCCTTGGGATTTCTTCTGGGTTAAAATCGTGCATCTCTACTTGGTTCTCCGGATTTTCTATTTCCATGGGTTGTTCTGGGTTTTGTGGTTGTGGGGCTACTAATTGTTCCAGACTCGGGTCAGCAGCAGTTGTAGCTAAGATATGAAAATTAGCTAGGCTTCTATTTAGCATATCTTGAGTATGGGCATCTGTCTCTCGCTTAATAGCTGCTAAAGCCCTTTGTTGTTGTAATTTTCGCATTCTCTTCCTACGAGCAAAAGCTTCTTTACTGAACCATCCTCGTTTTTTAGTAGGAAATGGTTCTTCAGATTGAGCTCTAAAGGCAAATATCCCGTCTTCCTGATCAGTAGTATACCCAGAGAGGGCAGGCTGTGATGATGTACCTTCACTCCTAGGTGAATCAGATAACTGACGATTCACGTCTGATGGTCCTTGATCACTCATACTGAAAACTAACAAATAGTCAAATAACACATAACACATAATTACAGTTATGCATGTATTTCCGTAATTTATTTCCTAACACAAAATTTAAAATTTAAGTATCAGCAGAACACTTCTTTGGCTCAGACCAGTGGCTAGGCTCTGATACCACCTTCTGTCACAACCCTCGATCCCTGATTCCCAGGAACGGGCGGACGCGAGCTCAGAGTTTGGTGGTATCAGTTTGTTTAATCTCGCAGCGGAATTTTTCATCAGGACCATAGTTAGGAAATGTTTATCAGAGTAAAACCACCTTCTTTTATATTAATAATAACATGGGCAAAACCCAAGTTTCTTATTACAATATATTATAGGGACAAACCCTATTTTATTGAATTTAAAACATCGTTTATTAGGTAACTTTTATAGCCACATTTTCCCAAGCCTTCAGTGCTCTCCAGCTGGCTTTTTACTAATTGGCTGTTCACATTGTGTTACCTGTAACGCGTTTTAAAAATATTTGTCAGTCGGAAATACTGGTGAGTGAATCCCAGTTTAATCAAGAAATATTTTATCAATTAAAACAGTATTGAGAGCGATCACATTGTTTATTTCTACACAATTACTCATTCAGTATTTGCCACTCAACCGGATCTATGGCTATGGTCAAATTACCCATTGGCTAACTCGTCGTCCAATGGTAATGCACTATCATTCAGACTTACTACTACTCGTAGTAAATTTTGTATACAAAACCCCATAATACCGGCAGTAATTGAAGAACTACAAAGACTCAATCACTGCTTAATTACATTATTAAGCATTTAAGGTTTTGTAAAACATTCCAAAAAGGTTATCAAAAAGAGGATAAACTCACAAAAAGGTTTACACAAAAAGAAGGATTACTCACATTGCTGTCTTAGGCTTTTCGTAAGGGTTTCCTGGATAAAATCTATAATTTATACAAATGTACATTGGTTAGTATTATAACCCATTGAAAATATTAATGATACCCTCCCCGAGACGGCATTCCAACAACTACGTCGGGCAGAACCACGACAGTTGTTACGGAACCCTAAATCAATCGGGCAGCGTAACTATTATGAAACTGGGGTTATAATACTTACAACGGAGCAGAACCTCGCTAATTAGGGGGTATAATACTTGCAAAATATGCCTAATATCAGAGAATTCGAGATTGAGATTTTAGAATGAGCGATGGAAAACGAAGTCTGATGGCCTTCTTATATAGTTACTGATTCTAGTCCTGTCGCGGCCCGCGTAAGGTAAGGCTAAGCCTTACGCGGCCCGCATCAACACGCGGTCAACTCAATAGCTTAGCTCAGTCATCCTCTAGACCGCCACGATCATGACACGTGTCGGCCTCTAGGTGTATCCGCGTTTCACGAGCTCTCGTGGCCCGCGTAAGTTTGAGGTGGGGTCTTTCGCGGCCCGCCTCAACTTACATTTTTAGATTTTTATTTTCTTTTATATGTTATAATCTATTTTGGGCTCGGTTTTCACATACGGGGCATAATATAAGACATATACGGATATTTTAAGATATAATAGAGTGTCAGAAATATTATGAGGGTGTCGGTTTTACCGAGGGTTGTTACATTCTCCCCACCTTAATTTAGAGCTCGTCCTCGAGATCTACTGAAACAAATGCGGGTATTTCCTTTTCATTTCTGACTCAAGCTCCCATGTGTATTCGGGTCCTCTTTTGGAGTCCCACTTTACTTTGACTAGAACTAGTCTTTTATGCTTGAGATTCTTGCCTTTCCTGTCTTCAATTTGTAGAGGTCTTTCTACAAACTTGAGTTGTTCATTTACCTCTATATCCTTAAGAGGCACTATTAGTGATTCATCAGCTAAACACTTTTTAAGATTAGATACATGAAACACATCATGGATTCCTGCCATTTCCTCTGGCAATTGTAGCTGATAGGCTACAGGTCCTATTCTTCTAATAATTTTGAAAGGTCCAATATACCTGGGACTTAGCTTTCCCCTTTTTATGAATCTTACTACTCCTTTCCAAGGAGAAACTTTTAACAATACTTTATCTCCTACCTGAAACTCCAATGGCTTGCGTCTATTATTGGCATAACTCTTTTGTCGATCACGTGCTGCTTTCAGTCGTTCCTTGACTTGAAAAATTTTATCGGTTGTTTCTTGCACTATCTCAGGTCCAGATAGTTGCTTTTCCCCAATTTCTGCCCAACAGACTGGGGTTCGACACTTTCGTCCATAAAGTGCTTCAAATGGTGCAGCATTGATACTTGTGTGATAACTATTATTATAAGAAAATTCTATTAAAGGTAAGTGATCGTCCCAATTACCTCCAAAATCGATTACACAAGCTCTAAGCATATCTTCCATTGTCTGGATTGTTCTTTCGCTTTGTCCGTCTGTTTGTGGGTGATAAGCTGTACTCAACTTTAATTTAGTTCCCATTGCCTTTTGGAAACTTGACCAAAAATGAGATGTAAAGCGACTATCTCTATCAGAAACAATTGATAAAGGAATGCCATGTAAAGAAACAATTTCATTTACATACAATTTAGATAATTGTTCCATACTAATTGTTTCCTTCATTGGTAAGAAATGAGCTGACTTAGTTAGTCTATCTACAATCACCCAGATTGTATCATTTCCTTTCCTAGTTTTGGGTAATTTAGTAACAAAATCCATTGTTATCAATTCCCATTTCCACACTGGCATCTCTAATTGTTGTAACAAACCTGAGGGTTTCTGATGTTCAGCTTTAACTTGTGAGCAAGTTAAACATTTAGAAACATAGGTTGCTATGTCCTTTTTCATTCCTATCCACCAGAAATTTTTCGTTAAATCCTGGTACATTTTATCACTTCCTGGATGCATTGTATATTTAGATTTATGGGCTTCTTCTAATATACGATGACGTAAATTTCCTAATTTAGGTATCCACATTCTCTTTTCATGAAATCTCCAAATTCCATCTGTTCCTTGTTCTAATTCTTTTAACATACCTTTTAATTTTTCAGAATCATCCTTGATTACTGATTCTTGTGCTTCTCTTATCTGATCATTTAAATCTACTTGCAGATTTAATTTAAGAGAACGTACCCTTTTTGGCTTTTCATGATACTTTCGGCTTAAAGCATCTGCTACTACATTTGCTTTTCCTTCATGATACTGGATATTACAATCATAGTCACTAAGAAATTCCATCCAGCGTCTTTGTCTCATATTCAACACTTTTTGCTTAAAAACATACCTTAAACTCTTATGATCAGTGAATACGGTAAACTTACTACCATAAAGGTAATGTCTCCAAATCTTAAGAGCAAAAATTATAGCTCCTAATTCCAAATCATGGGTTGAATAATTTTCTTCATGATTCTTAAGTTGTCTAGATGCGTAAGCTATAACCTTTTGTCGTTGCATCAACACACATCCATAACCTAGTCTAGAAGCATCACAGTAGACTACAAAGTCTTCAGTTCCTTCTGGTAATGCTAATATAGGTGTATGGGTTAATCTTTGCTTAAGGATTCTAAATGCTTCTTCTTGTTTTACTCCCCATTCAAACTTAACAGATTTACAGGTTAGCTTAGTTAAGGGAATGGCTATTCTAGAAAAATCTTGAATAAACTTTCTATAATAACCGGCCAATCCTAAGAAACTTCTAACCTCAGTTGGTGACTCAGGGGTTTTCCATTTGGTAATTGCCTCGATTTTAGTTGGGTCTACATGAATTCCTTCATGATTGACTAGGTGTCCAAGGAATTGTACCTGTTCTAACCAAAATTCACACTTAGAAAACTTAGCATAAAGCTTTTCCTTTCTTAACAGACTTAAAAGTGCGTGCAAATGTTTTGCATGATCCTCTTTACTCTTAGAGTAAATTAGAATATCATCTATGAATACAATTATGAATTTATCCAAATATGGCTTACATATTCGGTTCATCATGTCCATAAATGCAGCTGGGGCATTGGTTAAACCAAATGGCATGCCAGTAAATTCATAATGACCATACCTTGTTCTAAATGCGGTTTTAGGAATGTCTTCTTCCTGTACCTTTAATTGATGATATCCTGACCTGTAACACCTCGAAAAATTCGTGTTAAATAAAATAACGACACGTGTCATTTAAAGACAAAACGCGTCGGAAAACCCGGATTAGATAAAGATGTTTCGGCAGGATTTAAAGTGGCGTCATGTTAATTTTTACCTCTGAACACCCCAATTATAAATCCCAAGACCCGATTTAATATTTACACATCTATTATACCCTCAATTCAGGGAATTATTGCCAATAGTGGAATTGATAATGCGTGACTTGATCCCACAAAGAAAAGCAATGATAAACCTTTGTTTTCGGGTCTTGTTTCTGAATCCAAAGCAAGTAAATGTAAATGGTAGGGTAACATACAGTAATAAGCACTTGGTGAAGGTCCCTAGATGTCAATTGATGTCCCAAAAATCGTGCAAGTGGGTTACCCTTTCAAAACTCCAACAAACAAACAATTTTTGTGCCTGATGACTACCTTACGGACCGCAACCATGGGAGCCTTACGGTCCGTAAAGCAACCCCCAGCAACAGAAAATGGGCAGTAGCCTGTTATGTGCAATTGTGACCCCCTTGGCCGGTTTTTCTTGCATGTGAAGGACCCTTAGACTTCCCTAGGCTCTAGTAACAAGTGTTGAATGATTGTGGTTGATCATAGACTTTGTTGTCATCAATTCATGGTGCCATGAACACTATAAAACCCACCTAAGTTGCAACTCTTTGATCATTCCATTCTCAATCCAAGTCTGATCAATTGAGGAGCTTTCAAGCTGATTGCAAGGCCTCTCTAATCATCCTTAAACACTTGGTAAGTTGACTAACCTTTCTAAATTAATTATAGCTTAGTATTTTAGCTAAAAGTCAAACCGACGTAACTACGGTTTGACTTCGTAATTAATTAATGATAGCTCAGTCGTATGTCGAATTAAAAGTACCGTTAAGTAGGTAATTATATGGGTATTAAACCCTTATAAAGGCACGTACCGATTCCAGACCTAACCAGGTCGTTTGTCGGGTCAAACGTTGACCGAAAAAGTCAACAGAAATATAAAATATGATTTAATGCACAATTAGCGATACGTAATGCGTGTAAACTATTTTAGACTTAATATAACCTGGTAATATGTGTACGGACATGTCTAAACTCGTTCGACTCGACAACTCTCAGTTTTAAACCGGTTCGGAACCGAAAGTCCCGAAACTTTGACTTTCACGTTGACTTCAGTTCTGGCCCGAGTTAGATGGAATTAGAAATGCCTTAATGCTTCATTAGGGTTAGGTTACATGATAGTATAAGCCTCTGTACTTGTTTCATTGATTATCCGATGCATGCACACGTTTCCGTTAATCGCTTAAATTGGACCATAACGCCCTTATGACCATACAACGAGAATTTTGAAAATGTGGAAGTACAATAATCTTAGTTACTGATTATTAAACATGTACGTAAATTTTCACGTCAATCGGAGGTCTAGATTAGGAGATATGCGCATTAGCGTAAATAATAAGCTTTTATTAATTAAACGGCGCGATTAGCGCGTAGCCTATCTAAACCCGATTTTCGGTACCCAAAACTTTTACCCACTGATGTTAAATAATATTTTGGGATTTTTGAAGATTTTTAATTATTTTTAAACTGATCTTAAGCTAGGCTTATCGCGTTGATTCGGTTAATACCGAATATGCCCTTTTAGGCCATAAAACGAGTTTTACAAATCCGTTTGATACCAATCCAATTGCCACTGATTTTAAATAATAAATAGAGTGTTTTGAGCCTGTTTTACTGATCAGAAAACTCAGAACCATATTTTAAACCGTACGTCGCTTAAAACGGCTTTATACGCGTATTAAACGCGTAGTTTGGGTCTAGAACCATTTTATCACAAAAGACTTTATACCAACTATTGATACCTGTTAAAATGGATAATTTTTCTGATTAAACCAGACCCGTATCTCAGAGGTATTATAAATCCCTTTTATAACCTTCAAAATGACCGAAATACCCCTACGGGGCATAATTAAGGATTAAACTCGTTATGGGCATTATGGAAGATATCATGATGATATCACAACATATTTAAAGCGTATTAACTTAGGAAACCTGTTCGCGACCCTTTCGGTTACCCGTTATGCATTATACGCGTTCGGTACGGTTTATGTAACTAGTTTGCATAAACTAGCCGAAACGGGTCAAACGATATCATTTTTATCTCAAAATCCAGAATGTGAATAGTAAACCCATATTAAACAAGTCCTCAACTTGTCGGGTCTAAATCACATTCTATCCGGTCTTCGCTTAATCGTGCGTACGAACCGTATCGTTAAAACTAACCGGTCTAAGCTTAAGCTTAATTAAAGACCCGTTAGTATTCTAATAGGTTATATTAAACCTTCGTTCCAGATTAGAAGAACCAGTAAAAGCTATCTGCAGTTTATTCAATTAAGGATTTATACTTGCAAAGGTAAATACTTTTAACTTATTTTCCCCTATACGGGCTTGGGTTACGGTACATAGCGTACCGCTTGATCGAGCATCAAATCTTCCACGCTTAGTGGTTAATTGAATAATTTGATCGGCTCGTTTTAAACAAATGTGTTTACTTTACAGCCTTTGGGGGGTTAATGACCATGTCCCGGATATCCTCGGCATTATCTTACGAGATAGCCACGACCTGAGCACGGGGTGTAGGCGTACTCCCGTGTATAACTCACTTAAAGTGGTGTGTCTATTGATCTTTAACCCGGATACGTCCGGGCTACTGAACGCATAAGTAACATGTAAATCGTTCACAAGATTATTATATTATTAAAATAATTCTCCCAAGTTAAATAAAAATGTTTATGTCATGTGCATCCAAACCAATTTTCAATCATTTTATAAAATGAGTCAGTTGAATGTATTCACCAGTGTAAACTGACGTATTTTCCCAAAAAGATTAAATGCAGGTACTAGGCGAAATAGGCTGGGATTCTCCTAAGCATCATTAGAAGTCTCGCACACTTAAGATGCCGAAGTCTGTTGAACCATAAACAATGTTATTTAATTCGATCCTACTGTGGATAAACACCGGATAATTGCGACTTTGTTTACAATAAATAAATTCGGTTGTATCTTATTTCATATTTGCTTCCGCTGTGCATTATTATATTGTGTTGTTTGACTATTACGTTGCCAACCACGTCACGATACTCCCCCACCGGGCCCACCGGTGACACGTGGAAATCGGGGTGTGACATGACCTTAAATCGATCTTAGAGAAAAATCGAGCTCCTTGTAGCTGATCAAACAAATCATCAATTCTCGGTAATGGGTACCAATTCTTAATTGTGACTTTGTTTAATTCACGGTAATCAATGCACATCCGTCCTTCTTTTTAACGAACACTATCGGCGCTCCCCATGGCGACGAACTTGGTTGTATAAATCCTTTCTCCAACAATTCGTCTAATTGTTTCTTTAATTCTTGCATTTCAGCGAGTGCCAAACGGTAAGGTGCTTTGGCAATCGGTGATGTTCCTGGTATTAAATGAATCCTGAATTCAACTTCTCTATCTGGCGGTAGTCCTGGTAATTCTTCTGGAAAGACATCTGAAAACTGAGATACTACTGGAATGTCTTTTAGTTCTTTTCCTTTAGGGTTAGTGATTATAGAAATAAAATACACTATAGAACCTTTTCTTATACAACTTGCAGTTTTCATCACAGATATGAATTTTGTGGATCTAGAGGGCTTATCTCCTTTAATTGTGATCGTTTTACCTTTTGGTGAATTTACTTGAATTAACTTTTGATCACATAAAATACTAGCTTTATTGGCTATTAACCAATCCATTCCTAAAACAACATCAAATCCTACCAGATTTATGGGATAAAGATTTGCAATAAATTTCTGATTTGAAATTTCGATACTTGCTCCCTACAAGATTTCAGAAATTCTAACGGTTTCTCCATTAGTTGTCTCCACTAGACATTCTTGTGGTAGTTTAGTTAATGACTTATTCAGAAGTTTGCAAAATGATGTATTAATAAAACTTTGGTTTGCACCAGAGTCAAATAATACTTTAGCAAAGACATCATTAACTAAAAACGTACCAGCTATGACATCTGGAATTATCCTAGCTTCATCTGCAGTCAGCACAAATGCTCTAGCATTTTTAGTATTTTTGTTGTCTGCAGCTGGGGCTAATTTTGGACAATTCAGCTTGATATGACCTTGTTCTCCACAATTATAACATACCCGGCTGTTAGCTTTCTTCCTGCAATTTTCTTCCTTGTGTCCCGATATTTTGCAAAAGTTACAATATATAGAGCATTTTCCTGAATGCTTTCTTTTGCAATTCCTACAGTAGGGTGCAGAGGTAGAACCTACATTTCTTCCACGGTTAGAATTTCCAGAACGAAATTCTTGAGTCAATTTCTGGGTTAGGCTCTTTCTTTGATCCTCTTCTTGGGTACGGACTAACTCATCAGTCAAGGTATTGGCTAGTTCTACAGCTTCTTCTATGGTTTGAGGTCTAGCTGCCTTGACTACGTGTCTTATCTCCCCAATTAATCCCCAAATATAACGGGAGATTAACACTGGTTCTGGTGAAGCAAGAGTTGGCACTATCCTAGCATATTCGAAAAATAGCTTTGTGTACCCCTTGCTATCCACACCAGTCATCCTAAGGTTTAGGAATTTTTTGCTATCTGTTCTTTTTCATTGGGTGGGCAGAACTTCCTTTCTACCTTCTTTTTAAATTCATCCCATTCCATATTATAGGTTCTATCACTTCCTTTTGTTTGGAGGATAGTGTTCCACCATTCTAGTGCTGCATTCTTAAACAGATTAGAAGCAAACAGTATCTTATCTTCTTCAGCACACTTACTTATCCTTAAGACTGCCTCAGTTTTTTCTATCCAGCGTAAGGTTGCAATGGCCCCTTCATTGCCCGAGAATTCTATTGGTTTACAAGACCAAAATTCTTTATAAGAACAACCATAAGGCATGGTTCTTCTTCTTTTGGGAATAGGCAATTGAAGTACAGGTCCATTGTTCACGCTGTGTTCTGGTTCACTTGGTCGCTTACTGCTATGCTTACTTTTATTATCAGCATCTTTAACAGTTTGAAGAATAAATGGCATTGCATCTATAATTCCTTGTGCTACTATGTGTTGGATAGCACTATTATCCATCTGGTTCCCATTGTTATTGATGCTCGGATTATCATTAACCACATTAATGTTACTCTGGTTATCGTTATTCAGATTTCCTTGATTTCCTTCATCGTCCATCTGAATTTTAAACATTTATCCAACATTAATATCACAAATAATAGGTAATATAGTTAATCACATGACACGCAATTTAACCAAAACCGTCGATCATTGCGACTATACTCTTTTTCATATATGCGTCTATTACACACTAGTACAGAAATAAAGATTATAATACCAACAGAAATAAAATAGTAATATGCATCCGTACACACATATCTTATTTTATTTTATTATATTATTACTACCGCTTCTTTCATTCTAACATTCATGGATATGGATTCATCCAAAAATCCATATTGCGCTCATCGTATTTCCATACGAGACGCTCTCCCACCTGACGCATCCTCTCACTACTTTCTAAGATTTCCTCCCCAAAAGTCATGAGTTCTTGGACGTTTTCTGCACTCATTGGGGGTGCAGGTTCTCGAACTGGGTTTGGAATTTGGGGTGCCTGTTCCTGATATAGGGGGTGTATGTGCCTGAAATTGGTAAGGATCCTCTAATATTTCCCTAATATAATCATCTTGGTAATAGGGATCTAAAGGGTCCATACCTGGGTAAGCTTCTATGTTCTGTATGGGTGGATAATCCTGGATAGGGTAACGTTGCACAAAGTCCCTATTATTGTCCCACCAGGGGTCGTAGTTAGGGTCTAGGGGGTTTGGTGCAGGTATCCTTGGGATTTCTTCTGGGTTAAAATCGTGCATCTCTACTTGGTTCTCCGGATTTTCTATTTCCATGGGTTGTTCTGGGTTTTGTGGTTGTGGGGCTACTAATTGTTCCAGACTCGGGTCAGCAGCAGTTGTAGCTAAGATATGAAAATTAGCTAGGCTTCTATTTAGCATATCTTGAGTATGGGCATCTGTCTCTCGCTTAATAGCTGCTAAAGCCCTTTGCTGTTGCAATTTTCGCATTCTCTTCCTACGAGCAAAAGCTTCTTTACTGAACCATCCTCGTTTTTTAGTAGGAAATGGTTCTTCAGATTGAGCTCTAAAGGCAAATATCCCGTCTTCCTGATCAGCAGTATACCAAGAGAGGGCAGGCTGTGATGATGTACCTTCACTCCTAGGTGAATCAGATAACTGACGATTCACGTCTGATGGTCCTTGATCACTCATATTGAAAACTAACAAATAGTCAAATAACACATAACACATAATTACAGTTATGCATGTATTTCCGTAATTTATTTCCTAACACAAAATTTAAAATTTAAGTGTCAGCAGAACACTTCTTTGGCTCAGACCAGTGGCTAGGCTCTGATACCACCTTCTGTCACAACCCCCGATCCCTGATTCCCGGGAACGGGCGGACGCGAGCTCAGAGTTTGGTGGTATCAGTTTGTTTAATCTCGCAGCGGAATTTTTCATCAGGACCGTAGTTAGGAAATGTTTATCAGAGTAAAACCACCTTCTTTTATATTAATAATAACATGGGCAAAACCTAAGTTTCTTATTACAATATATTATAGGGACAAACCCTATTTTATTGAATTTAAAACATCGTTTATTAGGTAACTTTTATAGCTACATTTTCCCAAGCCTTCAGTGCTCTCCAGCTGGCTTTTTACTAATTGGCTGTTCACATTGTGTTACCTGTAACGCGTTTTAAAAACATTTGTCAGTCGGAAATACTGGTGAGTGAATCCCAGTTTAATCAAGAAATATTTTATCAATTAAAACAGTATTGAGAGTGATCACATTGTTTATTTCTACAGAATTACCCATTCAGTATTTGCCACTCGACCGGATCTATGGCTATGGTCAAATTACCCATTGGCTAACTCGTCGTCCAATGGTAATGCACTGTCATTCAGACTTACTACTACTCGTAGTAAATTTTGTATACAAAACCCCATAATACCGGCAGTAATTGAAGAACTACAAAGACTCAATCACTGCTTAATTACATTATTAAGCATTTAAGGTTTTGTAAAACATTCCAAAAAGGTTATCAAAAAGAGGATAAACTCACAAAAAGGTTTACACAAAAAGAAGGATTACTCACATTGCTGTCTTAGGCTTTTCGTAAGGGTTTCCTGGATAAAATCTATAATTTATACAAATGTACATTGGTTAGTATTATAACCCATTGAAAATATTATTGATACCCTCCCCGAGACGGCATTCCAACAACTACGTCGGGCAGAACCACGACAGTTGTTACGGAACCCTAAATCAATCGGGCAGTGTAACTATTATGAAACTGGGGTTATAATACTTACAACGGAGCAGAACCTCGCTAATTAGGGGGTATAATACTTGCAAAATATGCCTAATATCGGAGAATTCGAGATTGAGATTTTAGAATGAGCGATGGAAAACGAAGTCTGATGGCCTTCTTATATAGTTACTGATTCTAGTCCTGTCGCGGCTCGCGTAAGATAAGGCTAAGCCTTACGCGGCCCGCATCAACACGCGGTCAACTCAATAGCTTAGCTCAGTCACCCTCTAGACCGCCACGATCATGACACGTGTCGGCCTCTGGGTGTATCCGTGTTTCACGAGCTCTCGCGGCCCGCGTAAGTTTGAGGTGGGGTCTTTCGCGGCCCGCCTCAACTTACATTTTTAGATTTTTATTTTCTTTTATATGTTATAATCTATTTTGGGCTCGGTTTTCACATACGGGGCATAATATAAGACATATACGGATATTTTAAGATATAATAGAGTGTCAGAAATATTATAAGGGTGTTGGTTTTACCGAGGGTTGTTACAAATCAGCCTTAGGAAAAGCTGATTTTGCGCAGAACTGTAGTATTCGATGTTCGCGCAAGTGTGTAGTGTACAGCGAGTTCAAACGAGAAATAGCGAGTAAGCTCGTACAAACCCCTACTGGGCATGCACAGGTCGGTTTGTTGGTACTTAGACTATAGACTAGGTCGTTTCTAAGACATCGACCCGGACTAGGTCGAGTCTTGCCTAATTCCCTATAGTTATGGCTCTGATACCAATCTGTCACACCCCAACCGATGACGGAAACATCGGGGCGCGACACTGAGCAAAACAGATTATCCAGGAGAAATCCATAACAACTATTTTACCAGATATTTAAAATATTATGTCCCATACCATAATCATACCAAAGTAAATAATTATTACAGATCAAATATCTCAAAGACAAGTAAAATGTTCCGACAACTCATATTTAAATTGTTTTTGTTTGTTTCTAGACTCCATCCTACTTGATTCCACAAAAGCAGGTAAGCACAGCAATCCTAGCATTCAAACACCTGTCACATACGTTAAAATATAGGTCAATACACAGAGTGTAAAGGTGAGCATACAAGTTTGATAATAGCATAATAGAGTTCGAAATCGTTTACGCATAACCAGCATGTACAACGTATAATGTGAAGCATGTAAGTTACTGAAAAAGATCCTATCAATACCACTGACTGCGAGTTGACTGCGAGTAGCGAGTGCGCATCACATGTTCACCACTGCGAATACATGAAGTATTGTCCTTAACAACCCCTGAGTAAACAGGTGCTGAGTCCAAACTATAGTACTATCGTTGCTAAGGCAGGTAGACAGCAATCAGTGTGTAAACATAACAAACAGGCATTCATCGAGTCACGTATAACATGCATTAATGGTCAGCGTATAAATAGTGTTGCATTGTGTGGTCGATGTGATTTAGAATAAGTAACGTATCTAACACCCAAAAGTGCATAAAGCAAAAAGGGATCGAGTATACTCACAGATAGCGTTTAACTTAATAAACACTGCCTTGGATTGAAGGGAGCGCTTGAGAGATTAGCCTGAACAGTTAACGATAGCATAAACGACAAGCGGCGCGTTAAACGGTGTGACAAACGGTACTTTGCACCAAGTGTCGGATGGTAACCCGATCGGATGGCAATCCGATCGGATGGCCAGTCGATCAGATGTCAATCCGTTCGGATGGTCATCCGATCGGATGGCTATTCGATTGGATTGATACCTCATTTGGTAAGGATGCGTTTGTGTATGATGGTTTGTACTTTGAAGTTTTCGTTGTAGCATTTTGAAAATAGAGAAGTATCTCTGCCCTTCATGTTGGTCGATCGGACAGCAGTTTGATCGGACGGCGATCCGATTGTCGAGGCTTCTCAGTTGAGAACAAGTTCACAGCAGGACGGTCACTCGATCGGATGGCTATCCGATCGGGTGGCAATCCGTTAGTTACTGATGATCTTTGAAAATTGATCAACTACCAAAGTCCCAAACATCACATGATCTGGTGGTCGCTCGATCGGATGGCAATCCGATCGGAGGGCAATCCGTTCGACGTTCAAAACCCTGAAACCTTGGGAAAATTGATTAAGTGTGTAACCAAGTGCAAGCCCATCGGATGGCTGTCCGATCGGATGGCAATCCGTCCCAACGACCTGATTGTCTTTGACACTTGATTGTTTTGAAGATTTTGCAGTTTTGACCGAGACGTTATGATAACTTGTTTAAACAACAGAAACCCCATCTCAACCCAAGTGATCCGATCGAACAGGAACCACCCTAGTCCGACCAGTTCACGGTTCGAGATGGTTGTTCATGTTCAAACCCGAAATCAGTTATTTCTCGGATAGAATTCAGATCTTGAACTAACCCATCCCTAAGAAAGAGTAGAAGATCAGAACGAGCTCCGATTCTATCGGTTTTGAGTGCATTGAGTGTAAAAGAGTTGAAAGAAAGTTGGAAAACCTTCTTTCAATCCTTTTACCCATGAATATATGTAGATCTATGCGAAAACATTGCTTAATCTTGTGGAAATCCTTTAGATCTAAGTTGTTCTTAGTGGAATGAAGCCAAACATTGAAGTTCATAAGAACTCCATGATGACATCACCCTAGAACACCTCATATCCGGTGATTTCACGGTTAAAAGTTAAGATTCAAATGTGAAAATGATGAAAAAGTGCGTTTAGATCATAGAAGTACATGATTTAGGTTGAAAACTTACAAGAATCGAGAGAAATAGAGAGAAATAGAGCTTGAGTACGCCTGGTTCGAGTGGGGAGCTGTCACATCACAAATGATGTGACAGGAGGGTATTTATAGGGTTTCCCTAAAAGGAAAGTGTCAAGGTGTCGTGCAGGTCACCGATCGGGTGGCAGTCCGATCGGGTGGCAACCCGATCGGGTGACAACTCGATCGGGTGACAATCCGATCGGATGGCAATCCAATCGGATGGCCACTCGATCGGTTGGCCACTCGATCCTGGTGTCCGGCGCGTTGAGTTTTGTCGTTTCGATTCACGTGTTGAGCGTTGCGTTGCGATACGATTCGAGTGAGCGATGCGATAGTATTACCCATTAGTTAAACAAATAACCTAACTACTATATCTAACATACAATCACTATAAATAACTTGCGTTTAGCGTTTGCTATTAGATTGCGATTGTGATTAACACCTCAACATAAACATAACATGCACAAGTAACACATAAATAGCACACACACGTAAAACAATATCTAGAACACATAATTCGAGTTGCGAATGCGATAGCGATTAGCGACAAGTCGATTAACGATAAATATGTGATTAAATAGCGAGTAAACTTCAATTATTAATAGATACTCCACATAATACAACTAAGGCGATAAAATAAATAGATTCGATTACAAGTCAAAGAAGTCAAAACCTTAGTTGAGCAAAGAGTGATAGATCGCAATTAGCGATCTTTTCTTCCTTTGACTTCAATCTTGACTTTGACTTTGACTTTCGAAACACGGGGTGTTACAATGGATGCAAGAATCTACGTGATTTTATCAGATTCAGAATGAAAATTGGATCAGATTTGTCAAATTTTCTCTTCATCTCATTTTCTCATTTTTTTTCATTTAAAACACAAATTAACAACGATTTCATGGTTAAAATTGGATGAATTTTTGAAATATTATGCGAAATCAAGTTTTGTTAAACCCTACCAAGTTTCATAATAAAATTCAAAGATTTTATGGGTCAATTTGATGAAATACAGTCCGAAAAAGTCTGAGTTCATAACTGTTACTGTTCATCAGGGCTACTGGTATTGTTCATCCAGACCAGAAGTGAGCCCGTTCGCTCGGATGTGGGCAAAGTAAAGTTCATCCAGAGGTGTTGTGTGTTGTTAGTCCTGTAACAACCCGACTTTTCGGATTGTTACCCGTTTGCTTTTGCTTCGACTTGTAACCGTCTTGTATTCTGAGATTCGATATAAATAAAGGGTTATGTTATACTAAATACATTTTCATCACACCGCACCGCTGCACGTTTAAACGCTTTATATTCGTAAACGCTTACGCAACACGAATTACAGAGAATTATGCTATTTAAATTTCCGAGTATGTTTGTTTGGTTACCATACGACTCCGCATTCGCTTATCACGACTAAAACGCTAAATCGCAAATGCTGTTATTAGTAGTAGTATTGTTATGATGTGTGTTCTTACATGCTTTACTTGTGTGTGCTTATTATGTGTATTGTTTACTCACAAACGCTATCGCAACGCAAACTCAACACTATTCGCACAACTCGATTTATCACTCTAAAACGCAATGCGATCCAAACCTCAATGTTACACTAAAATACTTAGAGTACCAATACTAACTAACGCAACAAAGTGCATTAAATGAGCATCCTACATGCAAAACGAGGAAAAGATTGCACAACACAGCACCTTCGAACGAAGCCAGCTGGCCCAGTACGAAGGCACTGCCTTCGTACGAAGGCAGCTGCTTCGAACGGGTGCATCTAGTTCGAACCCAGCTCCTCTATGAATACCCAGCCCCTTCTCATTCATTCTCACTTGCTGATTTTCATACCAAAACTCTGCCGAATTGTTGTCCGACCATTTTCAAGTAAAATTTAATAGTTTTATTCACACAACGTTTTCCACTGCGATTTTCCACAAGAATCACTTTGATTTCATCCAAACTTTAGAGTTTTCACTTAAAACTTCATCTTTTTCACTTAAACTTCATATTTTCTTCATAACTTCTCTGTTTTTACAAAAACCTTCATCTTTTTCATCAAATCTTCTTCATCTACAACTGATCTACACTTGAACGGGTGATTTGGGTTTAGCTTTGGCTTCCCAGGTTGTAGATCTGAAGATCTCATACTCACCAAATGTTAGATCTAAGTTGAAACTCCTTAAAATCCTTCTAAACTTAAATTTTTATACTAAAAACGGACTAAAATGACATGTATTTCGTTCACTGTGTAGTGGAACGAGGTAGTGCCGAAACCGACTTGAATTGGACTCGAACATACATCCGATTCAAGCAAAAACACAGCTCCGAACGCCAAAAAACAGCCACAGTTGTGAACTGGACTGTTCTGTGCGAAGCCACCTTCGTACGAAGGCACTACCTTCGTATGAAGGCACACACATGGCTTCGTACGAAGGCCCTGACTTCATACCTAACAGCCCGATTTTCAATCTGTGACTCCGACAAAGACCTCTTCAGCTCTAAGTTTATCCAATAGCTTAGGGTTGGAGGGATGAACACTCGATTTTGGACAACGGAAGCCCCACGTGAGCGAAGACCCACCTTCATACAAAGGCACCAGCTTTGTACTGAGCTTCTGTTTCCCACCGACACTCCGATTTTCGACCGTTTCAGCACTTTGGAGGACTTACGCTTCTGTTCCCGTACGCAGGCTGATCCGGCGCTCCCTTCAATCCATTGAGGATCGTGTTTCTTGATTAGGACACGCACTGTGAGTATACTCGAACCCATTTTTGTTTAACGCACTTTTGGGTGTTACATACATTCTCTATCAAAACACAACACACAACGCAAACACTTTATAAACGATAACCGCTCCCGCATGCTATACGTGATTTGTTCAATGCCTGTTACTATGCTTACACAGTGTATTACCAGATCGCCTTTAGCAACGATAGTACTATAGTTTGCACTCAGCACCAGATGTGTCAGGGGTTGCTAAGGATCACATTACTTTACTTCATGTGTTTACTTCGATGAACATGTGTCGCGCATACTCTACTCGCAGTCACGTGGTTAGGTTGTATCATTGTTGATAGTTACATGATTTGCCCATTACTTGTTACATGCTGGTTATGTGTAAACGCTTTTTAAACTATATCTATGCAAACTTGTGTACTCACCTTTACTTTTGTATTGACTTTATTTTTACGTATGTGACAGGTTGATGGTCTGTTTGCTGCAATGGATTAGGAAGTCTAGAAACCCGCAAATAAAAATCTAGGTTGTCGGATTGGTTTTGTTTAAGTGATTATTGAACTCTGTGATGACTGTTTGTGAAATATTTGTTTATTGTTATAGGACAATGAACCTTTTAAATATTGTCATTTAATAGTTGTTATGGATTCTCTTGAGCAATCTGGTTCGCCTAGTGTCGCGCCCCGATGTTTCCGCCATCGGTTGGGGTGTGACAGATTGGTATCAGAGCCATAACTATAGGGAATTAGGTCGAGTCGTATAGAATTGACCTAGTCTATAGTCTAAGCACCAACAGACCCTTCGTACGAACCCACTTGGGGCTTCGTACGAACCCACATGATTATGCTCTAGTGCGAACCCACCAATGGTGGCTTCGTACGAACTCAAGATATTACACCTTCGTACGAACGCAGTAGCTTCGTACAAAGGCAACCTTCCCGAAGGTTGAAAACTTATTTGCCTTTCCTAAGGCTAACACAATGCACAATTTTGACGATGCTCGTATAACACCAACGAGTTATTGCGTCGAGAATAGGCGTGAAAACCGAGAACTCTCGATAAGATCACTCGCCCCGCGTAATTTACTCTCAGCACGAGAATCTTTCGTTGAGTTAGGAGTGATATCCACATCTCAACGGGAATCTCCCCTTTCTATCTCATGGTTGTTTAACCACACTTAGGAACGAAGTGTTAAGTTAGGGGTGAAACCCACATCTTAATGACACGTTCCACTCCCTACTTCGATTTTACAAATCTCACCAAGGTCTCAACTGTTCCAATGAGCAGAGTCACGTAGTAACTAGAAGGATGTATGCCATTCACCGCAACGCGGTGAGAGCATAGTCTATTAGGCAAAAGCGTGTACTCGAGTTTGTTGTGGAGAGTTGAATCACTTTGGGTATTCGATGTCTAACACCCAAGACACTCTATTTTGTTTTGAGACCACAATAGCTAATTTTTACGCGTCATCAATTTTATTATGTTTATGTGTTTTAAAATTTACAAATTATTGTTTCGATTTCTCGCTTTCCGCTTTACAAAAACGCGCACAACTCGCACAGCGACCGTAATCTAAAACGCTAACTAATCGCGAACAAACTAAGAAGCTCCATACGCTAAACTCCTCGCTTATGCTACTTGTTATCTCTCGCAACTCTCGCACGCGCCACGCGCACTTGAAAGATAGGTGAATACGTGCAAAATATGTGTTTACGTGAATTATGTGTTCATACACGTTTATGTGCCTATGTGTATACATGCCTATGTGGTGTATGTGCATACGTGACTATGTGCCTATGTGTTTGACATGTTACTGAGCTTTAAATGAGCAATAATAATAATATGAAGATTGTTAAGACGCTAACTTTCAAAACGAAACCCTATATAATTTAATCTCATCTAATCCCTTGAGATGGCATCTGCGGAACTCACCTCTCGCAAATGGCATCTTTTGGTTCTCATACTCACCGAAATGCTCAAAGGAACAACGCTGACAAACGAATCGCCTCTCTTGTGGCCAAGGAAATGGCCAAGGTAATTCCCCAGATCGTCAGTGAGATCAATAGCAGCACATCCTCTGTTGATTCAAAGAACGAAGCTCCTAAAGCTCCGTTCAGCTTTAAACAGTTCAAAGCCTGTGGTCCCGCAAACTTTACTGGTGAAGACGGACCCAGTGCAATGTTTCAGTGGTTTGACTCGATCGAAGTTACCTTCAGACAAAGTGGATGTCCCGAGAACCTCCGCACTGTGAATGCTACTGGAGTCTTCCGGTCAAGGGCACTTGATTGGTGGACCGCTGAGCGCAACAGGAGCGGTAACGATGCAACTTATGGTCTCTCATGGGAGGAGCTCAGGAAGCTCATGATGAAAGAATTTTATCCTCCCCACGAAGTCCAGAAGCTGGAGAATGAGTTCTGGAACATCAAACAAGAAGGAGGTGACAATGCTGGCCTCACCGCTCGTTTCAAACAGTTGAGCATTATCTGTCCCAGTCAGGTGGACACGCCTGATAAGACTATCAAGAAGTATATCCGTGCTCTTCCCGATTGTGTAGCTGATTTTTCCCAAGCCGTGAGACCTACTACTATCGAGGAAACCTACCAACTCGCAGCTAAGATCAACGACAAGCTAGTCTTGGCTGGAGCTTCAAAACCTCGACCAAGACTCTTAACCAAGCTACTGCAAGGTCAAGTCCCGAATCTGCAGCATCTCAAGCTTCAAAGTCCTCACGCCAAAGTCGCAAGCGAAGGAACAACAACAACAACAGCAAGAACAACGCAGTAGTCACCGCACCGCCCAATAATCAGAATCGTCATGTTGCTACTACCAACGCACCGCCTGCTAAGCGTGCGTATACTGGTGTTCACCCCCTGTGCCCTACTTGCACTTATCATCATCCAACAGGGGTGAACGGTCGTTTCTACGTTAATTGTAACATCTATGGGCATTTCACCGCACACTGCCGCTCAGGCCCCCGCCAGCAAGCTCCTCAAGCTCTTCCAGCACCGCCAACTCAACCTCATGCTCCTCCGGTTAACCCAGCAGTTCCAGCACCAGTTGCTAATGCTCGAACTTGCTACACTTGTGGTGACCCAAATCATTTTGCTAATGTCTGCCCGCACCGCTTTGTGAAACAAGAGCCGCAGCAGCAACCACCGCAGCAGCAACAACAGCAACAGCAGCAGCCACAACAAGCAGTCCGCGGAAGAACTTTCAATATCAACGTCCGCTAGGCTCAGACTAACAACAATGTTGTCAATGGTATGTTCCTTGTTAACGGTATTTATGCTTCTTGCTTGTTTGATACTGGAGCCGATAACTATTTTGTGTGGTTTGAATTCGAAAAGCTTCTAAAACGTAAACGCGCTAACCTCCCAACGACCTTCGATGTAGAAGTTGCCACCGGAAGAACCGTCACCCGTTAGCTCTGTTCTCCGTAATTGTACCCTCGAACTCAACAATCACATCTTCCCGATCGATCTCATCCCTATGCAACTTGGTAGTTTCGACGTCATAGTAGGCATGGATTTTCTTCGTGAAAATCGTGCTGAAGTTGTTTGTTTTGAAAAGATGATTTGTTTCTTTCTCTCAAACGGTGATCAACTATGTGTTTATGGTGAAGTATCCTCGAAAGAATGAAACTTATGTCGTGTATTCAAGCAAGCAAGTATCTCTGCAAGAAATACTTGGCTTTCTTAGCCCACATTGTAGTAGCGAAGGAGGAAAAGAAGACGATGGAAGAAGTACTTGTGATCCGTGATTTTCCTACTGTCTTTCCTGACGACTTACCCGGTCTACCCCATACTCGCAATATCGACTTTCATATTGACCTTATCCCCGGTGTTAACCATGTTGCAAAAGCTCCTTATCGCCTTGCACCGTCCGAAATGCGTGAATTATCTAGCCAACTCCAAGAGTTACTTTATAAAGGCTTCATACACCCTAGCACATCTCCTTGGGGCGCACCCGTCCTTTTCATGAAAAAGAAGGGTGGATCATTCCGAATGTGCATCGATTATAGGGAACTCAACAAGCTTACTATCAAGAAGCGCTACCCTCTACCCTGAATCGACGATTTGTTTGATCAACTGCAAGGCACTACGTGTTTCTCTAAGATTGATTTACGTTCTGGTTATCATTAGTTACGTATACAAGAGCAAGACATTCCAAAGACCGCTTTCCATACCCGTTATGCCCATTACGAATTCGTGGTCATGCCTTTTGGTCTCACAAACGCACCCGCGGTCTTCATGGATTTGATGAACCGTGTGTGCAAACGCTTCCTTGATCGCTTTGTTATTGTGTTTATCGATGATGTCCTTATCTACACGAAAAGTCGAGAGTCGAACACGTGCAACATCTTCGTTTAGTTATCGAACTTCTTCAAGGAAATCGCCTCTACGCCAAGTTCTCCATGTGTGAATTTTGGCTCGAGAAGGTTCAGTTCTCGGTCACATCTTTAACAATCAAGGAATTCACGTTGACCCTGCGAAGATTGAAGCAGTTAAGAGTTGGATTACACCGAGGTCTCCATCTGAAATCCGTTCATTTCTTGGATTGGCGGGTTATTACCATTGATTCATTGCCGACTTTTCAAAAATCATCATACCGCTTAGCGCTTTAACTCAGAAGGACAAACCTTTTGTTTGGGGTCCCAAACAGGAGGAAACCTTTCAGACCCTCAAGCGTATGCTTTGCAATGCTCCCGTCCTTACACTTCCCGACGGAAACGACGATTTCGTTGTTTATTGCGATGCCTCTAACCTAGGTCTTGGTTGTGTTCTCATGCAACGAGACAAAGTTATCGCGTATGCGTCTCGACAACTCAAGGTCCACGAGAAGAACTACACTACCCACGATCTCGAACTCAGTGCAGTTGTTTTTGCGTTGAAGATATGGCGACACTATCTTTATGGTACCAAGTGTACGGTCTTCACCGACCACAAGAGCCTACAACACATCTTGAACCAGAAAGAACTAAACATGCACCAACGCAGATGGGTTGAACTTCTCAACGACTACGATTGTGAGATACGCTACCATCTAGGCAAGGCAAACATCATAGCCGATGCTCTCAGTCGACGAAGCTATGTGCATAGCGTTCGCGACGTTCAAGCCGAGAATAACCTCGAAGCCCTAATTCGCGATGCCCAACATGCATGCTTCATTGAGGATACCTTGAAAGAGGAAATGAAGTGTGGTGCTGAAACTCAGCTTGTCACCAAATCGAATGGTATTTATTATTATCTCGATCGCATTTGGATCCCCAGTCGCAATAACCTTCGGGAGATATTGCTGACTGAAGCCCACAAATCTCGATATTCCATTCACCCCGGTGCCGACAAGATGTACTAGGACCTCCGTGCCAGGTATTGGTGGCCGGGAATGAAGAAGGATATCGCTCTCTATGTTTCAAAATGCCTAACTTGCTCGAAAGTTAAGGCTGAACATCAACGACCCTCTGGCTTACTCGAACAACCCGAGATCCCGATGTGGAAATGGGAAAGTATTGCCATAAATTTCATTACGAAACTCCCTCGAACGCCTTCTGGTCACGATAGCATTTGGGTTATCTTCGATCGCCTTACGAAATCCGCTCACTTTATACCGATACGAGAAGACTTCAAGGTTGAACGATTAGCACGAATCTATACCGAAGAAGTCATTTGTCGACACGGGATGCCTCGTGACCTCATCTCTGACCACGATGGTCGTTTCACCTCACGTCTATGGGAGACTTTCCAGTCCGCCCTCGGTACGACTCTTAATCTCAGTACCGCATTCCATCCCCAGACCGACGGTCAGACTGAGCGCACGATCCGCACCCTTGAAGACATGCTTCGTTCGTGCGTTATAGATTTTGGTGGTAATTAGGATTCGCATTTACCTTTAGTTGAATTCTCGTACAATAAAAATTATCACGCTAGTATTCAAATGGTTATATGGTAGAAAATGTCGATCGCCTATTGTATGGCACGAGATCGGAGACGCACAAATCACCGGTCCCGAGTTACTACAAGAAACGACAGACAAGATCCTCCAGACGAGACAATCTCTTGAGAGCTCGGAGTCGTCAAAAGAGCTACGCCGATAAACGCCGCAAGCCCCTTGAGTTTGAAGTTGGTGATCACGTACTCCTAAAGGTTTCACCTAGGAAGGGGGTGATCCGATTTGGCAAGAATGGAAAGCTAACGCCATGATACGTGGGTCCCTTTAAGAATCTGGAAAGAATTGGTAAAGTGGCCTACCGACTTGAATTACAAGAGGAACTCAACAACATACATCCGACTTTCCATATCTCAAACCTCAAGAAATGCCTAGCTGAAGAGAATCTTCATGTACCTCTCGAGGACTTGCAAGTAAATGAAACCCTACACTTTGTGGAAAAGCCAGTAGAAATCATGGACCGAGAGACCAGAAACTTTGACGCTCTCGCATTCCCATAGTGAAGGTTCGCTGGGAAGGCAAACGCGACGCCGAGTTCACTTGGGAACTCAAAAGTGAGATGAAAGCTAAATATCTGCAACTCTTTGTTACATCTACGGCTTAATTTTGGGACGGAATTTCCTAAACTAGGGGAGGCTGTAACAACCCGACTTTTCGGATTGTTACCCGTTTGCTTTTGCTTCGACTTGTAACCGTCTTGTATTCCGAGATTTGATATAAATAAAGGGTTATGTTATACTAAATACATTTTCATCACACCGCATCGTTGCACGTTTAAACGCTTTATATTCGTAAACGCTTACGCAACACGAATTACAGAGAATTATGCTATTTAAATTATCGAGTGTGTTTGTTTGGTTACCATACGCCTCCGCATTCGCTTATCACGACTAAAACACTAAATTGCAAATGTTGTTATTAGTAGTAGTAATGTTATGCTGTGTGTTCTTACATGCTTTACTTGTGTGTGCTTATTATGTGTATTGTTTACTCGCAAACGCTATCGCAACGCAAACTCAACGCTACTCGCATAACTCGATTTATCACTCTAAACGCAACGCGATCCAAAACTTAATGTTACGCTAAAATACTTAGAGTACCAATACTAACTAACGTAACAAAGCGCATTAAATGAGCATCCTACACGCGAAAAGAGGAAAAGATTGCACAACACCTTCGAACGAAGCCAGCTGGCCTCGTATGAAGGCACTGCCTTCATAAGAAGGCAGCTGCTTCGAACGAGTGCATCTAGTTCGAACCCAGCTCCTCTATAAATACCCAGCCCCTTCTCATTCATTCTCACTTGCTGATTTTCATACCGAAACTCTGTCGAATTGTTGTCCGACCATTTTCAAGTAAGATTTAACAGTTTTATTCAATTACACAACGTTTTCCACTATGATTTTCCCCAAGAATCACTTTGATTTCAATCAAACTTTAGAGTTTTCACTTAAAACTTCATCTTTTTCACTTAAACTTCATCTTTTCTTCATAACTTCTCTTTTTTTTACAAAGACCTTCATCTTTTTCATCACATCTTCTTCATCTACAACTGATCTACACTTGAACGGATGATTTGGGTTTAGGTTTGGCATCTCAGGTCGTAGATTCGAAGATCTCATACTCACCAAGTCTTAGATCTAAGTTGAAACTCCTTAAAATCCTTCTAAACTTGATTTTTTATACTAAAAACGGACTAAAACGGCATGTACTATGTTCACTGTGTAGTGGAACGAGGTAGTGCCAAAACCGACTTGAATTGGACTAGAACATACATCCGATTCAAGCAAAAACACAGCTCCGACCGCCAAAAACAGCCACGGTTGTGAACTGGACTGTTCTGTGCGAAGCCATCTTCGTACGAAGGCACTGCCTTCATTCGAAGGCACACACATGGCTTCGTATGAAGGCATTCACACACATGGCTTTGTACGAACGCATTCACACACATGGCTTCGTACGAAGGCATTGCCTTCATACGAAGGCCCTGACTTCACACCTAACAGCCCGATTTTCAATCCTTGACTCCGACAAAGACCTCTTCGGCTCTAATTTTATCCAACAGCTTAGGGTTGGAGGGATGAACACTCGAATTTCCAAAGACAGACGTGGATACACTCGATTTTGGACAACAGAAGCCCCACGTGTGCGAAGACCCACCTTCATACGAAGGCACACCTTCGTACGAAGGCACCAGCTTTGTACGGAGCTTCTGTTTCCCACCTACACTCTGATTTTTGACCGTTTCAGCACTTTGGAGGACTTATGCTTCTGTTCCCGTACGCAGACTGATCCGGCGCCCCCTTCAATCCATTGAGGATCGTGTTTCTTGATTAGGACACGCACTGTGAGTATACTCGAACCCATTTTCGTTTAACGCACTTTTAGGTGTTACATACGTTCTCTATCTAAACACAACACACAACGCAAACACTTTATAAACGCTAACCGCTCCCGCATGCTATACGTGATTTGTTGAATGGTTGTTACTATGCTTACACAGTGTATTACCAGACCGCCTTTAGCAACGATAGTACTATAGTTTGGACTCCGCACCTGATGTGTTAGGGGTTGTTAAGGATCACATTACTTTACTTCACGTGTTTACTTCGGTGAACATGTGTCGCGCATACTCTACTCGCAGTCACGTTGTTAGGTTGTATCATTGTTGATAGTTACATGTTTTGCCCGTTACGTGTTACATACTGGTTATGCGTAAACGCTTTTTATACTATATCTATGAAAACTTGTGTACTCACCTTTACTTTTGTATTGACTTTATTTTAATGTATGTGACAGGTTGATGGTCTGTTTGCTGCAATGGATTAGGAAGTCTAGAAACCCACAAATAATAATCTAGGTTATCGGATTGGTTTTGTTTAAGAGATTTGAACTTTGTGATGACTGTTTGTGAAATATTTGTTTATTGGTATGGGACAATGAACCTTTTAAATATTGTCATTTAATAGTTGTTATGGATTCTCTTCAGCAATCAGGTTCGCCTAGTACCGCGCCCCGATGTTTCCACCATCGGTTGGGGTGTGACAAGTCCATCCGGGTAACCCTTTGTCCATATGGAGGCATATTATAGTTCATTTGAAAAGTCTAAGTCCATCTGAGCCAATAGTAAGCCCATCCGGAAGATATTGTTAATCTAGAAGTTCATTCGGTGATAGTCTATTGGTCATCCGCTCGCTTATATTTCAGTACATCCAGAGACATGTTAGGAAAGTCCATCCGCTGAATTTCATTGTTCATCCGGGGAAAATATCTGCTGACTTTGGCCATCTGGACCAAGGCCCATCCGGACCATTATAAACTGATCAAAGTTCATTCAGACTCAGCCCAAAACAAAACTTACCAAGTTCATCTGGATCATTAAATAATGTCCATCCGCTGTTGTTAAGCCCATCCGAGGGCCCGGTAAAGAACAAGTCCCTCCGTTAACAAGGCCCATCCTCATTCGAAGTTATTCAGGCCTATACAAGTCTTAGTCCATCCGAGTTAGCAAGTCTATCCAGATCATTTCTTCATCCGTAAAAATTAGGTCCATCCGGCCCAAGTGTCATAGTCCATCCGTATTGGGTCCATCCGGATCATAGTTTTGTTATTTGAAATCCAGGCCCAACAATCTTCATTGGGATCAGTTATTTCACATCCGGAGATTGTTTATTTTAGAACTAAAAGTCCATTCGGCCCAAATATATACCCATTTGTTAAACAAGTTTATCCGACCCAATCAAAGTTTGAAGTCCATCCGAAAATCAGAAATTTGTTCCTAACACATAAACGGTTTTAAATGTTCAGTTACTAATTTTGAATTAATATGTTTGATTTCTTAATTCAAGGTGATAATCAAGGAACGAAAATCAAGGCGTGATTCCAAGATGTCAAGCATGGATGAAGAGTTTTACAATACGTTTTACAATGCGTTCACGTCCGAAACGACAACTGAAGCAACACCCGGAACAAAAACCATTTCAAACGTTATTTCTGAGAGTTTGAAATTTGATAGTGTGTATGAAAATCATCAACGACCACCGAAACTAATGAATATCGAATATTATCATTGGTGGAACACCAGATTTGAAAACTGGGTAAAGGCTTATGCTTATGAAAGTTGGATTATGTTAACGTTTGGATATGAAAAACCACGAAACGATAAAGAAGAATTACTAACAATTAAACAATTTTCAGAAACTGATAGAAAATACCACTCTAACGAACTAAAAATGGTAACATTATTACAACAATCTGTTAGAGAGCATATTCTGTTTTACTCCAACATGGTGAAACTTCCAAGTCGATGTGGGAAGCATTGAAGCTGAAAGCCGAAGGCGGTAAAGACATCAAGAAAAACAAAAATCTCTCTGCTGAAAAAAGAATTTGATCTATTTGGCTGCATGAAAGGCGAAACTGTTAGACAAATGATATAAAGATTTTGTCATTTGAAAATTAAGCTAGAGAGGTTAGGAATCAACAAAGACAGAAAAGAGATTATCGATAAACTGGTTGAAGCATTGCCACAAGTTGATGATTGGAAAACTTTTGTGATTGTGTTGAAAAATGATGCCAAGTTTGATGAAATAACATTGGATGGTTTGATTGAAAAACTTGAAAGACATGATCTAGAGTTACAAAAACAAAATAAAATGTCCAGTTCGAGTTATCAGCAGAATGTTGATCTTTACTACCAGAAGAGTACGCTGCTGAACAATCAGTCACCAAAAGTCGGTACAACTTTAGTATTGACAATGATGGTGATTCATCAAAGAGCAAATCTCCAAGTTGTGATTCGGGATATCATTCATCATCTTCATCATCTAAATCCAATCCGAGTCAGAACTGGAAAGATTCTCCAAATTTGAATACTGATTTCGCTAAACAACACATGAGTTTCTTAGCCTCTGTTCTGGAATCTTATGAAGGTCTGATCGCAGGCAAGATAGGAAATCCTAATATGACAAAGGAAGACTACGATCAGGTAGATCCGAAAGAGATGGAGCTCATGGATATTCGATGGTGTATGGCTAGCGTTATCAGGAGAGCTCAACGATTCATGGAGATTACTGGCAGGAAGTGTCTTGAAGGTCCCGATATGAAGCTGGGATTCGACAAAGCAAAAGTCACTTGTTTAAAGTGCAAACAGAAGGGACACTTTAAGAGAGAATGCACCAATCTTCAAGCTAATAATAGCATGAATCCTTTTCATGAAGATTACTACAAAAAGGCCATCTATCATCTCAACAACGAGCAACCATCTAGAACAAACCAAAAGCAGATTGAGGAAGGGTCGTCATCAAAAGAGAGAAAACAAGCTTATGTGACGATTCAGGAAGATGAAAAAGAAGGGTTTGACTGGAGTAATTACATAAAAGATGAGAGAAAAGAGAAAAAGGCGTTGGTTGCTGAGTTTAAAGAGAGCCGAGAGGAAAGTCATGCGCGAATGTATTTGAGTGACGTATATAATGCTTACAAGGAAGCAAAGTGGGCAAACAGGTGGAGTGTAGAGATACAATGTTTCGTTGATCCTCAAGGAAATCCAACAATTGATCCTAATAAGGTAGACTTTGAAGCACTTGTTGCTGCTATTCCAACTGTAGGAGTTTGGTGTAAAGGGCTTGAAGAAATTCCTAGATATAGAGAAAAGGTAGAGGAAGGCATAAAGAAGGTGATCTATGCCAGTCTAGAAGAAGAAGAAGAAGAAGAAGAAGAAGAAGAAGACAGTAGAAGAAATTGTTGATGAGAGTAAGAAGATGGTGGATGAGGTGAAGAAAGCCGATATGAAGGCAAAGGAAGAAGCTGAGAAACAGAAGGTGGTTGAGGAAGATCAGTTTCAAAAGGCATAAGAAGCCACTGTGCCAAAAACGGAGGTAATAATTCAAACTGAATCTTCTGAAATGTTAAATAAAGATGATAATAAAACTGATGATCAGTGCAAGAAATGCATGGAAACGTGCAGGGCTTGTACTGAAAAGGATAACAATCTGAGATCTAGAGACATTGAATTTACTAAAATAGAAAGAATTTTTAAAGAAAAATGTAATGAAATGCTTGAAAATGAAAAGTTTTTAAAAGAAAAACAAAAAGAGTTAACACAGAAAAGTGAAAATCTTGAAAAAGAAAACAAAATTTTGAAACAAAAGTGTTATGCTGATTGCACCGAATGTGTTCAAAAAGATAAAATTATTCAAGAATTGCAAAAAGAATATGATGGAATGAAATTGTCATATCACACGGTAAAAGAAGCTTATGAAACTTTGAAAAATAATGTTAAAAGTCTGGATGATAGATTGTCATCATGTCAGAAAACAACTAAATTTCTTGAAGCCATATATGAAGGAAAACAAATGGTTCTAAATCAATATATTGATGATGTTGCTAAGCTTAAACAAGAACTGGCTGAAAAAGAAAAATTGGTTAATAAACTTCAAAGTTATCATGCTTCTTCATACATTCTGGAACGTATTTTCAACATCACACCCGATGGAAAAGAGTCTGAAAAGAACAAAAAGGGAATTGGTTCAAAATACCATCAGGTTCCACGACCGTTAATTATACATTCAATGACGGCAAAAAGGTGGAAAAAGCAATAAACATGGTTGACCAATTACCTGACAACATCTATGTGACTTACACCAAATCTGATGATCTTGGTGATTCAAAGGTGGTAGGTAAGGTTGTTGAAAGTGTTCCGAGAGAGGAGTCTATCAAAATAGATAAGTCTGAATCACAAGATGAAAATGAGAGAAGTTTTCATGAAAGTTATTTGAAAAAATCAAAATTTGAGAAAAATGCGAATGATGATCCGATAGGATTGGCTTATACCATGATTGGATTGGACAAATTATTCTCAGATATTGAAGTTCCGATTCAGAATGTGATTTTGGAAAAGATTAACCAAGTGTTCAAATTAGTAGAAATTGAAAAGTCTGAAATTTCAAAATTTGCTGGGAAGAGCAAGAAAACTTTTTATAATAAACCTGGTTACAAAAAGAAAAACATGAAGGCTGGGTTGGCTTATAAATAACAACAAAATAAACAGAAACGATTTGAAAACCCAAATTATCAGAAAAAGATGAACTTTGTCCACGGAACAAGTTCTGAGGAAGAGAAAGAACTCCAATTTAGACAACAGTCTAATGAAGAGTTCTATGCTCTGAAAAAGTAACAACAATAGGCCAAAGATGTTTAAAAAAGAACATGTTTTAAATGTGATCAAACTGGACATCTTGGTCGCAAGTGTCCAAATCTAAAACATGTTGGTGTTGAGAAAAAGAAGTCTGATGTTGTGAATCATAAGTCAACCAAGTTTGAATCAAAACAAACTTGGAAGCCGAAAAGATCAAAGGCTGAATCACAACAAACTTGGAAACCAATGACACCCAGATTTAGAACAACACAAAGTTGGAAAACAACGGTTGATGCAATAAAATCACACCAATTTTGGAAACCAAAAGTTGTTGTTCCAAATCAAAACATTCAAAATGAATCAAGATTTTATAAAAGGAATGTTTTAAAAGGTCAAATCTGGGTGATCAAACAACAAAAGGTTTCTGTTGATGAGAAAGATAAAGAGAATGTTTTTGAGAAAAATGAACGAAATTTTCCAGTTTTGCCTGGAAAAACATATGTTCAGCTACATGAGTTAAAGCAGGCTTGGGTTGCACTGTTCAAGTAATTAACTATGTTAAATGTGCAGATACTCCAGAAGGAATTTAAATACCAAGATGAATAGCGGAGCAGCCTGGCACAGGAGGCTGCAGGTCCCTGCATTTGAAAAACAAGGAGTTTGTTTTTGTACATAAATAAATCTTAAATAAAAAACCCCTAAAAATAGAAAATTTCAAAACCAAAAATATGTTTTACTTTGATAAAAAATGAAAAATATGTTTGTTTTTAAATTTTGATTGAATATGCCGAAACCCTCACGGCTGAACAAACATGATTATTTCACAAGTGATTAAATGGTTTTAACATTGTTATAAATCAATGTGTTGTAAATCATGCGGGTACTTTCTGCAAAACTAAGCATGTTAAGCAGAAATGGATGGCGAGATAAAGCTGTCTACATCGGGCTGTCAAATTTTCTATAAATGTTTTGAATTTTAGGGGGAGTAAAAATTTTGAAAATACAAAAACATTTGAAAATTTGAAAAAGCCAAAAACATTATAAAATCCAAAAGGAGTTGTTGTTTAAAAAGAGGAAATGATAGTACATCAGTAGTCAATCACAACATGCTAAAGAAATGGAAAATCAAATGTGATAAATGGTCTCACTGATGATATGCCAGTAGGTTTTTTTACACATTTAATAGATTGATTTCGAGATATAAACCTAAATAACAATAACTTACTTATCTCGTGGGGAACATCTCTAGGATATATAGGTAACCCCTGAAATCTTGTTTGAGAGGTTGCCTGATTCTGAGATACTAGGTCTTTATACTGTTTGATATCTGGGGTATTATACCTGGTCTTCTGATTTTGCGTCAGCAATGGCCTAGACCTCGTATAATATTTTTGTGCTTAAAGCTTTCCCTCTGCATAAAAATTGAAAAATATCGAAAGATGTAATTCAAGTGCAGTTGTAAAGAAGATCCCTAAGTGGGACACACCTCAAAGTCGATCCTTCATCTCTTTGATTGAACGGTAGTTCATACCTGAGCTCTCAAGGTCTCGCACTAACCCAGAGTACAGATATCAATATAGTATATGAACCTGTAAGACTGAATCTAGGGAATCTTGATACGAGAATATATTCTGAGGTGGGACATGCGAATAAGTTAAGTGCTTAAAACACTAAATCTCGTATCTCGAATCAGTTGGACTTTGTGTGAGAATTTAAGTGGATTAGTATACTGAAAATCTAAGTGAATCGTTTAGAACGTAAAGTGTTTATAGCTCAACCGTGCTAGTGGTTCGTCATAAACTGATATGATCCTCTGACTTAAACTCAAACAAAAATATTGTTTGTAAATATTTCTTTACTGCTTTACGTTTCATAAAAATACAAAAAGACTTTGTTTCTGCTTTATTTTCGACAACCGATGTATGAATGCTGAGTTTCAAAATCTGAGTATGCTGAACATATTTCTGAAAAATAAACAAGTTCATTAATTTGAAACTTGAAGATTTTAAAAGGAAAAATAAAAAACAGTTTGTGAAATTTCCAAGGTCATAAATTTGGACTTGGATGATTATCAGTGAGGTTTTTGGATGCTAAAACTGTCATATTTTGATGCTTAGAGTCAAGTACTCGATTTTAATATATTTTGAGCCAGGTCATCGATTCTGGAAAATCAAAAATCTTTCACTATTAAATGTAAAATCCAGATTTCTGTGTACAAATGATGTCTTGTGCATTCACATATTTGAAATGATCCAGCTTATTCATGTTAAATGTTTAGAGCTAGGTTTTTGATCCTAAACGTAAATTGTCAAATATTTTACAAACGGTTTTAGATGTGCAAAATTATTCCAGATTACGATACCGATAGCTGAGATTAAGGGGAGTCTGAAGACGAGCTCAACGCAAGGGGAAGCTTGTAATCAAAGAACCAGGTGTCAATCCTAAAGCACGGAAGCTTAATGAAAGGGGGAGCCTGGATAAAGAGTCATCTGAAAGGGGGAGCTGATTCAGAACGCAGAATCAAGAGAAGATTGAAGAGGGAGTCTGTGGTTGCTGAAGATGTCAAAGCCTTCGTAAAGACTCAGAGAGACAGAGAGGGAGAGAGAAAGAAGACAGAAAGTTACGAGATTGACCGCAGTAATATCCAAGGGGGGAGTCTGTGAGTACAAAATGTCTATCACTTCCGTCAATCGTACATCGTAGCAGAAATAGAAAAAGACAAGCTTTGAAAAATATTATATATAGGGTAAAGTCCATCCGAACGGATAGAGGTTTGTCCATCTGGACGGATGGAGGCTTTAAGTGAAGGAGTGCTTCATTTGTCTAGCCCCTATAAATAGCACTTGTTATATTTCATTTTAGAACTTTTGCCACTTTGTATCTTTGGAGAGATTTGAAGATCTAGAGAGAGAAAGTAGCAAACAAGGTGATTCAAGGTGTAAACATTGTCAGATCATTGAATAGAATCATTGTTAATTACGTTCTTGTGTTCGATCCACACACGTGCACGGATTCCGCACGCTGTACGTGTTCTTCGCAATCGTTCGGGAGTTCAATTCGATCCTATAATGTGTTCACAGGATCTTATGGTATTTGTTTACGAGAGGAGGCAATATAATTCTTACATGAAGGTCATACATCATTGTTATTGAAGAAATGCACATAAAGAGATCAAGCATCAAATCAGTAAATACAAAGTTTGGGCACTTTTCACGGAAGACCAACACGAGTCACTTAGAAGATACATGTAAAAATGAGGGGGAGTATCATACAAGTTGTACTTTTTTCCCCTTAACTAAGTTTTGTTCCATTGGGTTTTCTTAGTAAGGTTTTTAATGAGTCAACGTACCTGATCCAAAAGTATCAGGGGAAGACAATACGCACTACACTCTTTTTCCCTTAGCTAAGGTTTTGTCCCATTGGGTTTTCCTTGCAAGGTTTTTAACAAGGCAACATCTCCAAGCGTATGAAGTTGATAACCAAGGGGGAGTGTTATAAGTATATTGATATTGTGGTAATTAAGGCCTAAAATAGATTAGGCTTTTTATCCAAGTTTCTTTACCCTATATATACCCTATTGTATCTATTGTATGAATACATCTGATCAATAAAATATCAGTTCTTTCTTCCTATATTTCTTCTTATATTTATGTGTTAATAGGCTAGTTTCACAACAAGTTAACGTTTTTTTTCTATTTTTTATTTTCCATCTTGCCTGGCTTTTTTTTGTTTCAACTTAGTTATAAAAAGTGTTTTACGTTTTGTTATAAATTTTTCGTTTCAACGTTTTTACTAACTGACGGTACCGTCGCAACACTCGTGTCCTAATTTATACTATATATAATGCATATGGGAAACGTATTTTAAGATACCCAAAAGTTATTTTTTTTTACTTAACGCATAAAGTACAACCTTAAAATGAGGGTATATTAGTTTTCCAAACGCTAATTACATTTAAATCCTTCATTCTTATTACACTTTAATCCCTCAACTTAAACTAAATCATGATTAATTAATTATTATTATGAAATACTAATTACCCGGCGATTATTAAACGACATAACTTTTCCTTATATTAATATTTTAAAAAATAAAATTTACCGTAAAAAGGATATTTTTTTTTAATTTAAGTATAGTATTTCTGTATTTTTAACTAAAAATGATATATTACATGATAGTGTCTAGGGGTGAGCAATAACTGAATCATTAATCAAAACCGAATCAAAACAAACAAAATCGAATCGAAATCAACCAAATACTACATTAATTGATAACTGATTAACTAAAAACCGAATTAACAAAAAAAAAAACTCATTTTTCGTACCCGCATTTAACCGAACTAAACCATTCATATTTTCATATATTTCTAACTTTTATACCACCAGTTCACGTATCTCATATTTTATACCTTCATTTCATGTATTTATACTTACATTTCAAGTATTTATACATTCATTTCATGTATTTAAACCTCAGTTTCATGTATTTTATAGTAAAAAAGTTTTAGGGGCTGTTTGACAACTTCTGAATGGTTAAGTGCTGAACTAGTAAGCGGTCTGAACCATTAAGACCATTAAGAGCAGTATAATGCTTAACCGTTTATAGGCAAATGTCTGGCTAATTCAGATTAGAGGTCTTAACCATTCAAACTCAGTCTAATGCTTAACCATTCAGAGGCAAATGTCTGAACCATTCAGACATCTTCTCGCGAAACAAACAGTCTGAACCATTAAGTATTGAACCAATAATATGCCTGAACCATTAAGACTCTCATTAATAGCTAAACAAACAACCCCTTTGCCCAAGTCTGGTTTTGACTATTAACCGAAATTAAAAGAACCAAAACGAGTATATTCGGTATCGGTACCTATTTTCCCTGTTTTTCGATATCGATGTTCATTTACCCCAAGTTTGGTTTTGGCTATTAACCAAAATTTAAAGAACAAAACCAGGTATATTCAGTATCGGTACCCATTTTCCCTGTTTGCAGTACCAGTACCGATTTGGTACCAAACCAATACCATGCTCATCCCTACCTAAAAGTATTTGTGTTTCCTGACGTATCGCCCGAACACGTTCATATTACTATATATTAATTAGGCAAATGAAATGAACAGTTAATTTAATATATTATAATCATATATTAATATCTAAATAATTATTATTTTTTTCTTTACTTTCTGAGTTGGATAACTGGTATCGAAAATACCGGTTGGTCCGGTTCATTATCGGTACATGAAAGTAAAAATCGGCACCAGCCTGATACAGAAAACGCCAAAAGTCGGTACCGAATTGAGTTTGAAAATCTTTTAGTTCGGGAAATTCGGTACTACTACACGGTACCATTTGCTCATCCCTGATCAGAGCTCTGTGGCAACCGATACCGAAAATACCGATTACGGTACCAGTATATGAAGGTAAAAATCGGTAGCGAACCGGTACTAGGAACACCAAAAGTCGGTACCGAATTGGTACTTAGGATCCTTTTGTTCGGGAAATTTGGTACCGGTACCCAGTATTATTTGCTCATCTCTGACCACGTGTTTCATACCAACAACATCATTAACATACAACTTTTTTTTGTTGATTTTCTTTCGATTATTTTTTATTGTTTTTTTTATATTTTCTTTTTGTTTTTGTTAGTGGTTCCGTGTGCAACGCGCTCGTAGTGATTTTAAAACACATGTAAACACAGACTAACGCTCTGTTCCCGAGTTAACTTAACGAGGGATAAGAAAAGAAAGCAAAAGTGAGAAAGGAAAGGACGAGAAAGGAAAAAAAAAAAGATGCCTTTCCCACCGTTTCCTCCCAAATCGGAAGGAAAGAAAAATTAAAGAATTTAGCCTAGTTTTCCTGTCATTTCCTTTCTTTTCCTTCCTTAAATGAAACTCGGGAACACGACATGTTTTATTTTCCTTTCTTTTCCTTCCTTAAATGAAACTCTGGAACACAAAATATTTTTACTTTCTTTCTGTTTCCTTTCCTTTCCTTCCGTTAGTAAACTCTGGAACACAGTGTAAATAACAAAAGAAGTTCGCCGCAACGCAGCCAGGGTGATAAACCTAGTTATACTAATACACACAAGTTTGAAGTCACTTCCATCCTCCACACACACAACACCTTCTCCTTCCGAAAAATCTGAGCCTTCACCAATGGCCGTCGTAAAACCCTACCTCCGCCGTATCTCAACCTTAACCACCATCAACCATTTCTCTACCTCCTCTTCAGCCGCCGTCTCCACCTCTCATTCCGACCCACACACCGACACCACCACCACCACCACCGTCACTAAAACCACCCAGACACTCTCCCCCTCAGAAACCCTAATTTCCGAAAAACTCCACTCTCTAATCAAAAACCACCACCGTCAAAACCCTAACACTAACATCCCTTCTCTCTCCACTGACTTTTCCACCGTCTCCCGCCACCACCCCCTCTCCGCCGCCGTCATCTCCTCCGTCATCCAAAAATGCGCCGCCGTTCGCCACGGTATCCCCTTTCCCCAAACCCTAGCTTTCTTTAATTGGTCGGTTAACGAAACAATTGTTTCACCAGAACCTTACAATGAAATGATTGATCTCGCCGGAAAAGTTCGCCAATTTGATGTAGCGTGGGAGGTAATTAACACGATGAAAGCCCGAAACGTCGAAATAACAATCGATACGTTTTCGGTTTTGATACGGAGGTATGTTCGGGCCGGGATGGCAGCCGAAGCGGTTCACGCCTTTAATCGAATGGAGGATTATAATTGTAAGCCGGATAGGATTGCGTTTTCGGTTGTGATTAGTATTTTATGCAAGAAACGGAGAGCCGAAGAGGCTCAGGCGTTTTTCGATAGCTTGAAATGTAAATTCGATCCGGATGTTGTAGTGTACACTAGTTTGGTTCACGGGTGGTGTCGTGCGGGGAACATTAATGAAGCGGAAAGGGTGTTTCGTGAAATGAAAGAGAATGAGATTAAGCCGAATGTGTATACTTACACGATTGTGATCGATGGGCTGTGTAGAATGGGTCAGATAACGCGTGCACATGACGTGTTCGCTGAAATGCTTGACCAAGGAATTGTGCCGAATTCGATAACTTATAATAATTTAATGCGGGTTCATGTGAAAGCGGGTCGGACTGAGAAGGTTTTGCAGGTTTATAATCAAATGAAGCGGCTTTCCTGTGAACCGGATTTGATTACTTACAATTTTCTCATAGAGAGTCATTGCAAAGACGAGAATCGCGATGAAGCGATAAAGGTTTTGAATTCGATGGTGAAGAAAGGGTGTGAGCCGAATGCGGGTAGTTTTAACCCTATTTTTAGGGAGATACTGAAAGCGCGCGATGTGAATAGCGCGCATAGGTTGTTTGGGAGAATGAAGGGGTTGAAGTGTAAGCCGAATACGGTTACGTATAATCTTTTGATGAGGATGTTTGCGGATTCGAAATCGGCTGATATGGTGTTGAAGTTGAAAGAGGAGATGGATGAGAATGAAGTGGAGCTTAATGTGAATAGCTATAGGATTTTGATCGGGTTGTATTGTGCGATGGGGCATTGGAACAATGCGTATAAGTTTTTTAGGGAAATGATTGAGGAGAAGTGTTTGAAGCCGAGTCATGGTGATTATGAAATGGTTTTGGGGCAGTTGAGGAATGCTGGGCAGATTAAGAAACACGAAGAATTGGTGGAGAAGATGGTGAGTAGGGGTTTTGTTGCGCGACCTTTGTAGCGGGTATGCATACAACTCGTTTTGTGTTTTTTTGATAGGTTTATACACATTGTATTAGTGGTTAATCTAGATTCCATTACGATTGCCGATAGGTGACACTATTGGTCATATTGCTACGATGGTCGATGTTTGTGTTATATCTTTGTCGCAGGTGCTGCGCTACCTTTTTGGAGGCCTAAAGAAAACTTTGAAATCAGTCTTTTTCAAGAACTTTCAAAATATTCGGGACCTAACAAGAGCTTTTTAGCCCCAACTTTTGAGCCGAACCTGCTTTGTAGGTACGCTTACAACCCCATTTCCGTGTTTTAACCCCTTTGTATTGAATGAGCCGAATTATCGCATTTTAGATCTCAAATAAAGATTGATTCGTTTTTAATGGAGCTCAAGCTTACATCAAGAAAGATGGTTAATTAAACTTTGTTAATTCAAGCTTGATTCGCTTGCAAGTCTCTAAAGTCTAAAGGGACTTGTGCATTGTAGGGTTTAAATTTTCTTACACGACGCAAATCGGGTTTGGTTCAGTTTAGGTCATCAAACTCACTTTTAGCCAAACGTTTCCTAGCAGGTTCGTGGGTTGACTTGTTTATTTTTATATAAGAATGTTTTATTTATGATTGGGCATTTTATGAAAAAAATTAGAAGTTAAACAGGCATCATGTTGTATAATCTAAATTTACTTTATTTATACACATTTGTTTTGTTTGTTGTAAAATTGTAATTGTAGAGTAGTATTAATCTTCAAAAAGAATAACTATTGTTTTACCGGGTCGTGTTTGTATCAATCTACATATATAAATCGTGTTTGGTTTAACTATTGTTTTACCGGGTCGTGTTTGTATCAATCTACATATATAAATCGTGTTTGTATCAATCTACATATATAAATCGTGTTTGTATCAATCTACATATATAAATCGTGTTTGGTTTAACTATTGTTTTACCGGGTCGTGTTTGTATCAATCTACATATATAAATCGTGTTTGGTTTCATGCATATGACTTGGGTTGTGTACTTGGGATGCCACGTCTTTATTGTACATGTTAGGGTACCAACACATGCTACTCATGATTCGTGGCGTGGCAACCAGATTTTAAATAAAATGTAAATGTAAATGTAGACGCAATGTTAAAAGTAACATCTCGGTTGGTATCGGTTTGTTACGGCACTGGTAGTACTCGCGCTTGGCATAGCAATCGAAAGAGTAATCCAAAAAACAAGCAGTGATACACCCAAAAACGTATCTAAACTTTACGTCAAATTGAAAACATAAAAACGAATATCAGTAACGGTTCTAATAATAACGATAATGGTACTGATGTTGAGTCGGAATTGATGTATCAATATTGCTATAATAAAGAAGATTTTTATCCAGAGTTATAATGGTTTGAATGATATAATACGGTTCTTAAAATAAAAAATATTTGTATAAATGTCGGAAGCTTAATATGCTCGACATAAACTAAGGGTTCATTGTTTTCAATGCAGTAATCTTACAACACACAACAACCGTACCTAGTAAATCACACAAACAACAGAATTATTAGTAGGGTCGGGGGAGGATGGGATGTAGGCAAACTTTATCTCTACCCATAGGAATAAAGTGGCTACTTCCAACGAGACCCCCGACTTCAACACAACAAAGAAACAAAACTAAGGACGATGAAATAACAAATTTGCGAATGACAATAAAAACGAAAGAAGTGATGAAAGGGTAACATAGTAAAAGAGAGAGCTGGTATAACATCATAAAACAACATATATGCATATGTACACAACTACAACACAAGAAGCGTCCATCTAAAGAGTAGGAATATCTAAGCTCCTAACACAACGCTAAGCCACAACGTTTCCCATCCCCAAAAATCTCTAACCTTAATCCTACGTCTTCACAAAATCCTATTCTGGACCATGTCCTCAGATTATCCTCATTCACAACCCAACCAAACTTTCAATAAAAAATTAATTTATCTCTCTTCCACCTACCCAACCTTTCACACTCATTAACAACCCAACCTAAACATTATTTTATTAAATAAATATGACTTAGGTTATAATTTATTCTATAAAATTTATCATAAATGATAAAAATGTTTATTTTTTTACTTTAATATTTTAAATATAAAAAGTTATTAAAAATTTAAAAAGAAACCAATAGAATGTTGACATGTGGCAAATAAGATAATGTTAGATAAAAAAAACAATTAAAAAATATATCATTTTTTTATAAATTTATATTTGCATGTTCACACAAAAATAATTAAACAAGACTGTGATTTTAGATTTTTAAAAACAGTTAAATTTTATAAGTTATTAGATATAATCTAATTATACTTATAAGTAATTATGTTAAAAGAAAAAAGAAAAATTAAATAAATATATCATCCATTCCCATGTGGACATGTGGCAAGAAAGGTTTGAATGTGAATGTCACAACCTTGGTTCCATCGACCAGTTTGGTGATTTTAATTCAATTTTCATTTTTATTATTTTGCCAACCTAGGTTGAGGCAATGTCATTGATGGGAATTGTCTCAAAGAGGTGCAACTCTAACAAATCAAGTATGATCCGCTCATCTCAAGTCAATTTGGGTATGTCTCTACACCTCTTCCCCTCCACGGTGAGTGTTTCCACTACTCTAACGGGTGCCGTCGTTTGCCTCCTTTTCACATGCTCAAACTATCTCAACATCCCCTCCTTTATTTTATCCGAAATACTAGCGACTCCTAACCTTTCTCTAAAAACCCCATTTCTTATCCGGTCGAACCTCGTGTTCCCACACATCCACCTCAGCATCCTCATTTCTGCTACCTCCATCTTACGTGCATGTGTCTTCTTGATAGCCCAACAGTCTGCCTCGTATAATATAGCAAGTCTAACTAAAACCTTATAAAATTTTCCTTTTAGTTTAACAATGCAGTATAAAATTTTCCTTTTAGTTGGAAACCTTGTGTCACACAATACCCCATCACCACTCTCCACCTACACCTACACCTACACCGTATAACAATGCAGTAATCTTGAGGAATTAGATTGGGTATCTCTTATCCATTTGAAAGACCACAGTAAGGGGCGGACCCACACTCCCAGTGTTCTATAAAAAATTAGTAGAGATGGTATGTTAATTTTTTGTACCCATAAGAAGGAACCATAATCACAATGTGAAGCTTGGTTTGATAGTAAGTCCCTTGTCTTATAACAGAAGGGTCACAGGTTCTATTCTTACCATATACCCTTTATCCCTTTTTACTTTTATCCTTGTTGCCTCATCAGACTCAAAACACAACTGGCTTCACCCTTGTTGCCACCCCCCTAAAAATGTGCACTCTATAATGCATCGTGTTCTTCTTGCAATTAGGTGGATCAACTTTATTATTTAGTTTTAGATGATACTATAAAAAAATAATAAACTGAACTAGTTATGCGTCTTATATTCAAGGCTTCATGCAAAACTACTATGGAGCCGGAGTCTTACTGCAAGTAGCCTCTCTAGTCCTATAGGTAGAGGTAAGGTTGTCTACATCTTACCCTCCTCAGACCCTAACTTAACTTTACTATTAGTATGATTTACTGAGTATGATGACGATGATGATTGTGTGAAAAGATCAAGGTAATTCTAAAATTTATAAGTTTGTTTAAATGTATTAAAACAATCGAATATTAAGTTCCTTGAGTAATCGATTCATTTTGTTTGAGTTTTATAACTTTGAAGTTGTATTCGAATTAACAATTTAACCGAGTTTAAAAGTCAATTTGAGTTCGGTTTGATTTGCGATTTGAGTTCAATTTGAGTTGATTCGAGTTAATAAAAAATAATTATTTCAACTTAAAAAGTTCGTATTACTAAAATTATGCTGCCAAACCGCCCCCAACCCAACCCAACCCAACCAGCGAACGACCCGAAAGTTTTAATGTTTGATTGTGAAAAGTCTCAACACCAAAAAATAGGACCCTAATGGAAAAAAATCTTGGGTCCACAACTGGCCACAGTTATTTAAAAAATCTGATTAGTTGACCGACATATTATGAAATGAGCAAATGTAGTCTCCCTCTATTTTTGTGTTAGCCTTTTCAACCAATTAAATTGTGTACTGTGATAACTTGTGAAAACCTTACTAGAGGTTATCCAAGTAGAATGAAAGAAGAAAACATGAAGAAATAGGAAAAGAAGTGAGCTAAAGCTCACTTAGAAGGCTTAAAACTTTCTGCCAAGTCTTGTAATTAGAGAGAAAATATGAAGATTTGAGAGTGATTTAAGTGTTTGGAAAGTGTTTAGGAGTGTATGGAGGCTCCTATTTATAAGATAGGATTAGGGTTTAAGTCATTAATGAAGTAGTTGGTGGTTGAAATGAAGTAACGTACAAAGTAAAACACATTAAAATTGATGCGACACAAAAAAAGAATTACGTAAAAATTTGGATTGTCACGGAACGTAACTAAGACTATTCCAAAGTGAATCGAAGTCCTTTCGAGTTAGGGAAACGTGCTTTGGCCTAATAGACAAATACTCTCGTCGAGAAGCGATTAACGGTATTTGGCCGTCCAGTTACTACACGTCCCTAGTCGATTGGGAAATCGAAACTTTCGCGAGATTGAAAATCAAAGAGTGGGACAAGTTATCAAGATACGAGTTTCACCCCTAGCTTGGTAACATCGTACCCTAGTGTGGTTGGTACTTATCGAACGATAAGGGTCCACTAGATAATGAAATGGAAATTCCTATCAAGATATGGATTTCACTGTAACAACCCGACCTTTCGGGTCATTACGTAGATCTGTCATTTATTGCTTAATTGACTTGTACTCTCGAGATTTCGATTATCACAATGGGTTAAACGATATTTTTAAACTATGTTTTACAACGCATTCACAACGCTTACTCAAAACGCAGTTATCACTATTTACAACGCTTACTATTTAAACGCATTTTATCGCATATTACATCGCATGATTATACTAAACGCTATCACATCGCAATCGCGTCGCAATCTCATCGCAAACTCGAAACGCAGATTTGTTTTTATGCAATTTATGTGTTATGTGTGTTTGTGTGATTACTTGTTTAATGTTATGTGGTTATCTCATCGCAACGCTTACTCGCAACTCGCTTAAACGCAACGCAACGCTTAACGCACGAAACGAAAGTTGGAAAACTAACTCGCACAACTCGGCCGATCGAATGACCACTTGGTCGAATAGACATCCGTCCGGATGACCATCCGATCAGATGGCCATCCGATCGACTGGCCATCCGACACCTCACTTGCACCGCCTTAACTCCTCCCTCCCACTATAAATTCCCGCCTTTCACATCACTGTTCATTGATGTGACAGCTCCATTCGACCAGCACGCTCCCAAGTCCCTTTCAAGCTTTATTTCACTCGATTCAAGGCTATTCCGTAAGTATTTCTCCCTAAATCTTGTACTTCCATCATCACTACACACTTCTTCATTATCTTCTCCATCAAAATCACTAATTTTCTCCATGAAATCACCTGATTTGGATCTCCTGAAGGTGACATCATCTCGTTTGCTTATGCAATCGGTTGTGTGACGTCATCTAATCAAGAATGGTTCAGATCTAAAGGATTTCTACACATTTTTAACACGAATCTCAACAAAATCTAAACATTTTCAACTGATCTCAAACTTTTCTTCAACTTTCTTCACTTTTCACTCAAAACCGATGGGATCTAGACTCATTCAGGCTCTCCACTCGTTCTCTAGATGAGAACCGGTCTAAGAACGGAATTCTATCGAAGAGATGACTGATTTACGGGTTGAACATGAAATTCCAACAAGGACAGTTAGTTTGATCGAATGGGGTGATTCCCATCTGATCGACTGAGCTGGACTTGGTGTGGTTTCCTGTTGTTTGACACGTCGTCACGCCATCTCCGTTAAACTCAAAACCATGAACTTAGAAAACTTTTGAAGTTTCCAAAGAAACAGATCACTCAGTCGAATGATCACCCGATCGGCTGACCATCCGATCGAATGATCATCCGACCAGGTGGTATGCCCTTTTTATAACTTTCAACACTTAAACAATTTGACCTAACTTCAAACTACAAGATTTTCGATCGAATAGCCATCTGATCGAATGGCCATCCGTCCGGATGATCATCCGACCGGATGACTTAGCATCTAGAGATACTTCACATTTTCCAAAATGCTACAACGAAAACTTCAAAGTTTGAAACGATTTACAAACACTCACATCTTATTCGAATGGCCATCCGTTCGAATGGTCATCCGCTCGGATGACCATCCGCTCGGATGACCATCCAATCGAATGGGTTTTCACCCGTTCGACTCACCATTCGGCACTCAACTCATCTGGCACGCTGTTACGCACCGTTCAACGCTTACGCTACTGTTCTATGCTCAGGCTAACTCCAACGCGCTCCCTTTAATCCAAGTCTGTGTTTACTAACTAAACACGTACTGTGAGTGTACTCGAACCCATTTCTTTTAACGCACTTTTGGGTGTTACATACGTTCTCTATCAAAACACATCAACACACAACGCAAACACTTTTAACACTAACCACTCTCGCATGTTATACGTGATTCGATGAATGCTTGTATGTTATGTTTACACAGTGATTGTTGCCTGACACCTTAGCAACGATAGTACTATAGTTTGGACTCAGCACCTGTCGTGGACAGGGGTTGTTAAGGGTATTACTTCACATGGTCACAGTGATGATAATGTGTTGCGCATTCGACACTCACAGTCATGTCGGTTGCATACGTCATTGTCGATAGCTTACTTGATTCACATTTCTACGTGTTACATGCTGGTTATGCGTAAACGTTTTCGCTATACTATATGCTACTCAAACTTGTGTACTCACCTTTACATTTTATGTATTGACTTTATTTTAACGTATGTGACAGGTTGATAGGATGCTATGTTTGCTGTGACGAAACGAGTAGGATGTCTAGAAACCCACCAAATAAGAAATCTGAGTTGTCGGAACAGTTTACTTGTTTTTGAGAAACACTGTCAGTGATAACTGTTTTTACTTTATATGTTATTGGTATGGGACTTTAACGTTAAATATATTGTCATTAATAGTTGTTATGGATTCTCTTGGACAATCTGTTTCGCTCAGTGTCAGGCCCCGATGTTTCTGCCATCGGTTGGGGTGTGACATTCACTCCTGACTTGATAGCGAATTTCGTGTAAAATAACAAGTAAGTGGAGTGAAAGTCATCACCAAATGTGGGAATCACCCCTATTTTGGTGAGTCTTTTCGATTGTGCATTAAGAGTGTCTTCGTCGCGTCTTCACGTGTGTATTGTGTTAGCCTTAGGAAAGACATGTATATTAAAGACCAAAGAGAATAAATAGAAGCAAATAAGATAGAATGCAAGTAGTTTTAAAACACAAACAAGAATATGTTCCAAAACTATAGACTAGGTAAAAGGGCATAACAACTTATCCTAATTCCCTATATTATGACGTGATACCAATCTGTCACACCCTAACCGATGGCGGAAACATCGGAGTGGGACGAAAACAAATCACTCAAAGCTTCATAACACTAAATTGTGACAATAGATAATAGAGTTAATTACCAAAATTGTCCCTGAGGTTTGGGCAGGTTTGCCATTTTCGTCCAAAATAACACTTTTGTACCAAATTGCCCCCAACGTTTGTAACTTTTTGCCATTTTCATCCAAACCACTAACTTAGTTTATTTTTCCTGTTAAGTTGAGGATATTTGGATGAAACTGGCAAATATAAAACCACATGGACGATTTTGACAATTTACTCAAACTCTTTTAAATTTCTTTTATTTAATTAATTTTGTTACATATATAATAAAAAAGAATATACATGCAATTTTTATATGAAAAAAAAATAATAGCTTTGTCAATTAATTTTTATAAATTTTCATCCAACCACTAACTAAGTTAATTTTTCTATTAAGGCGAATGATGTTTATAAACTAAGACAGAAATTAATTTCTAATTTTTTATATAGATCAGTTTTATAAAAATAAAATCTACTTAAACCTCAAAATTTTATAAAACTAAAATGCTGGTGGCCATATTGAAAAAGGGCAAATAAAAAAAAATCTTATCATATGTACCAAGTTTGTAATTCATCTTCTACTCTTTTAAATTCGCTCCTAAGGAAAAACAGAAGCCAGTGCCCCCCCCCCCCCCCCTATCAAACAACATATCGTTACCAAACCCTAAAATTACCCACCAAATTGTAATTATAATGCTATGAACCAAAAGTTTCTTTACTCAAGCCACTCAAAATAAGTATTAGTTAGTTACCCTCATAATCTTAATTAAATAAATATTTTATTTATACCAACATATTTCCTAGGTGCTCAACACATTTAAAAAATATGTAACGTTTTACAATTTTTTCTATCTCTACAACTGATAAATACTAAAAGTTGTAATCGGTTGTTATGTGTTGCACACCAATGACGTTTTCTCTATATAAAGAAGCTGTAAATTAATTTCTGTCTTAATTTATAAAATTTAAAACATCCTTCACCTTAACAGAAAAAATAAACTGAGTAAGTGATTTGGATGAAATTTATAAAAATTATGTGACAAAACTATTAATTTTTTTTTTCTAAAAACTCTATGTATATTCTTTTTTATTATATATGTAACAAAAATAATTAAATAAAAAAATTAAAAAGGGTTTGAGTAAATTGCCAAAATCGTCTCTGTGGTTTTATATTTGCCAGTTTCATCCAAATATCCTCAACTTAACAGAAAAAATAAACTAAGTTAGTGGTTTGGATGAAAATGGCAAAAAGTTACAAACCTTAGGGGCAATTTGGTACAAAAGTGTCATTTTGGACGAAAATGGCAAACGTGCTCAACCCTCAGGGACAATTTTGGCAATTAACTCATAGATAATAATTCAAATTTCATAAATTGCTAAATGTCGTACATTGCTTACACAAACCCAACATGATCAAATTGTATCAAACATAGAACAAAATTCAAACATTGTTTATTACTAAGATGTGTTTCTGAGTCCACCCTAAACTTGTTTCTTCAATAGCATCATCTTTCAACCTGCAACATGTATTAAAATAAAGTTCAACAAATACGTTGGCGAGTATACAAGTTTGAATACATAGCATAATATGAAAACGTTTAACTGTGCTCATATCCAACATGATAAATGTATACCAGTTACTAATATGCTGAACGGGTGTAAGCTATATGTCAAACCACAGTTTAACGCAATCATGATTTCCCATCGTTGTCGAAACGAAGAGGGTGTAATGTGTATTACTTAACAATACCTCAAGAATATGGGCGGGGCGTTAATTCTATAGCGCTATAATTGTTAAGGTAGGCTTGCAAAGTTAATGAGCATATAGACACAATGTATACAGAGCATAAGAGTCTAACAAGTATATCATGTTTTCATGTTTAATTGTGGATAGAGTGTGATTTGAATAAACAAGTATCATAGTTTGCGTGTTTTTGTATAATATACATGTTGCACCCAAAATGTTTAAAAGGAAAATGGGATCGAGTATACTCACTATTTGCAAGTGGTTTCCACAAACGTAAGATGATCGTCTTGAGAGCTTTAAGCACCAAATTATCCTAACAAGGATGAACAAGGTGTGTAAGTACAAGGATTTAGAAGTTGGAATTTAAATGGGATTTGAATAAGAAATAAATAATAATAATAATATATGAAAATACATAAAAATATTATCTTGACTAAACACTCACTTTGGACACTATTAATTTATGTGTATTTTGTGGGTACTATTTCACCCACTAGAAGTGCAAGTGTGAGAAATTTAGTCTAAGATAAATATTTACCTTTGCACATTCCACCATAAATTTGTTTGTGTCACAACTAGGTTTAATATTATATATCTTTAGTAAATAATAATAAATAATGGATTGACAATGATAATTAAATTGCAAAACTAAATAAGTAAATAACAAAAATTAAAGGAGTTAGTACTTTTATATATTTTTAGTTTGTAATTATAATTAATGAATTGGTAATATTGATCTAATTGTAAGACTAAATTAGTAAATGACAAAATTAAAAGAGTTAGTAGTTTTATATATTTTTATTATGTACTAATAATTAATGAATTGATAACAATGATGTAATTGTAAAACTAAATAAGTAAATGACAAAATTAAAATATAAGTAGTATGATTAGAAGAGTTAGTAGTTAGTAGCATGATTAAAGATTATGGGTTGGTAATGTTAGACATGGTAATAATATGTTAGTTAATAATATTATCTAGGTTAGGCATGAATAATAATAATAGTAAGTTAGATAATATAATAGTAATTAGCAATGGATTAATAATGTAATGACCAAGTTATAGAGGTAGGATAAATGTCATCCATTGTACCCCTTTGTTACTCCAAGAATCATCAACTTAGGTCATGATCTTGGTTGGTCATGTATAAAATATAAATGACATACAATAATGAAAGGTTGAAAGTCATAAAATAAAACCCAAGATTGGTCCTTATTTTGGTGATGCACCATCTTTGTTTACCATGGTAAACATTTGGTGACATTCCATAAGGATTTCTCCAATATGGGGAAGTATGAAAACACAAAGAAAACAAGAAGAAGAGAAGAAGGTGAAAGGAGATGGAACTCACTTTCAAGAGGGAAGAAGAATTCTTTGAGAAATGGCAAAGAAAAGTGGTGGAATGAGTGTGGTATTTATAGGTGAGAGATTAGGGTTTAAGGTGGTGAAAGAAATATGGAAAGTTGAAAATTGGCCCATTTATATATATTTTTTTATTTTTAGGCCTAATGTTATGGGCTTGTTTGTTTTATACATTTCTTTTTTGTTATTTGTATAAATTTTAGTCTAGCATAATTTATAAACATAGTATGACACAATAGTTGATTGATTGGGTCTCGAATATCGAATTTACACGACATAAGTCAGATTTTGAATGATTTAAACGTGTCTTGATGATTATATGAATACACCTATGTTTGATTGAACAATTATTGAGAGAAAAATAATAAAAGGAATTCCATTATGATCATAAGTCTCGGATTACAATGGTTGAATACGAAAACACATAAACGAATAATACAAAAATTGCGGAATTTTACAAACAAGTATAAATATAAAAGTGAATTTTCATTACGATCGAAGTCTCGGATTACAATTATAGAAAAGAATTACGAACATGATACGAATACAAATTTCCATAAATAGAAATACAATTACACTTTCTAAATAAGGAAATTACATAATGCGAAGTGTTACATTGTTAGCCATACACGACAACAGAACTCTAAGAAAACTAAGCTCAGAACCTTAAAATGGTTGCAAGTTTATCTGCCAAGCCAAATAACAAGCACAATCATCGCCTACGGATTAATATAACCAAAATCGGAAAGGCTATTATACATGCACAAAAACCTAAGGCAAGAAAATCTAGCCAAATGTTCATATGTAAACCAAAGGGCATCTGTTGTAAGCCATAACTGACATCAGATCTGAAAATAATACATGGTCAAATGCCTCAAATGGTTGCAAGACAAACTGCCACGCCTAATAAGAAGCCGCATCACAACCATAACTCTCAAATGAATAAAGATATATCTTCATCGAGCATAAAATCAACTATATCCGGTCAACAGAACATAAACAAATTTATCCAATATGCTAAAAAATAAGATCTCAATTGAACACAAAGGTCTCATCTTCATAGATAGCAGTCCATACGGTTAACAAACGGGTCAAAGTAGTTCAAAGCAACCCAAAAAATTTGAAAAGGAAAAAGAACAACGAAACCAACAAAACACCATAGAGGTGTACGACCTAAGCTGTTAAATGTGGCAAGAACGACATGAAAATAGAAATACCAAAGATCCACACAAACAAAAACAATCTTTAGAAAAAAATGACAAGCATAAACCGAAACTCCGCCGATACACATTAAGCCAAACACCGGAAAGCTACTGGGTAAAAAATACGGTCAACAAACAAATGATAATTCAAGGGTTTACCAATCAAAGATGGTTACAACAACAGAAACAACCAACAAAGGAGCCCAGATACGGTGGAGGAAAGCGGTGGTGATGGTGTTCAAAAGTGGAAGTGAGCAAATAAAACCCTAAAAAGAGATAGGGCCTTTATAAACACACAGAAGGTACAAACACAATATGCATAGGTACAACACCTATTTACACATAACATCTAATTAGCTAGAGGTACAACAACTCAATGTATGAGTATGTTGTAAATTGATAGTATATAAATGCGTACTTTGATTATTTGTTTGATTATCATAGTCCACAAGTAAATCTTACCCTTGCTATATTTCATGACAGATACACTTGACTAGTTTGCTTTAACCCCTAACTTTGGTTATATCTTATTGGTTTTTATTATTACACTCTAATTACAACTTTATTTTACTACCATCTTACAACTAGGTCCACCAACGTTGTAACATCCAAATTTCCTATATAATATATCCGAGAGCAATATTACAATTTATTTAAAGAGATATTTACATTATATTTTAAAAGATTAAATTTTACAATAAGGTTAACAAAAGTCAATTTTTCGGATAAAACTTGTCAGAAAACCCAAATTTGTTGGAAAGTTAATTTAAAGTGGAACTTGGGGGACCATCGACAACATCTTTGCCAAGCTACTTTTATGATTTCTTGGTCAAACTATTTATCTTCATTTGACTCCCTCATAGAAATTATTCCTCCAGAAATTCTATCATGTGGTTGTAGTGAGAAAACATGTGAAATTGAAGGTGCATGTCTAATTTGATGGTAAACGATCCAATGATAAATTGATTCTAACTCATTTCAATTGTTGAGGCGATATAAAATCTCTTTGGGTCAGGTAATAAATTTAATTTGTTACTTAAAACATAAAAGAGTAGATTTTAAACCAACCAGTAGCATCCAATAGTGTAGAAATATTATATTGACCAATTATATTGAGTTCGTTTGTTTTTTAGGTCATTTTGGATGAGTTGTCCAGGCCGATTCAGGAGACAATCCCGTTGTTGTAACACCTCGAAAATTTACGTCCTATAATGTCTTGACACGTGTCATAACCTTTAAACGTGTGAAAGAATACTTTCGAGGGACTAAAGTTGACAAACAATGAAACTATGTAAATATAAGGGTTCAAAGTGTCAACAATGAATAAATATACTTTGCAATAACCCTACATGATGTTTATAACCTTAAACGAATAAATCATGGATCATACGTAGCTAATTGTGAAAGAAAGTGAGAAATTACAAACTACAGGGGTTAAATGTGTCAACATGTTTAAGATATACCTCTGAGTGACCTTTTAGCAAACCCGAAGCTTTGTAACGATTAATTATGCTCATGAGAATATGTGATAGAAATTTCACAAAGTTTCGTTAACGTATGAGAAAGTTATGATAAAATTCGTGTGTGAGGGTTAGAATCGTCAACATTGAAATTTAGGGCTTTTCGGGTGATCACAAAGTTACCCAAGGACTTGACAAAGATGGTATAAGTCTTGAAGCCCTTAGAATTTATTTTAGAAGGCTCATTGTGCAAAACAAGAGGTGAAAGCGACGTTTAGAAGGACCAAAGGACCAAACAACAAATAATAAAAATTGTTTGCAAGTCAGAAGGGGCTAGGCGGCCCGCGTAAGGCCCTACGCGGCCCGCGAGACCTGCCCAGCGACATAAAGAAACAGGCAGCTGCCTGTTGATGTTTTAACCGACTCCAAATGCCATTTTCGAATACCATGGGCAGCCTAAGATGGTTTTTAGCCCTTAGGACACTTGTTGGTGATATTGGAACCTTGCTAGACTTGCATGGCAACAATCTAAGGTGATTGCAATCACTATATAAGGTTCATAAGTTTGCAAACATTCTTGCATTCACTTCTGAGCATTTGAGGAGCACAAGAGCAGAACCAAGACCTTCCTAATCATCCATTAGACACTTGTAAGTATGCCTAACCTTCTTTATTTCAGTTTTGCTTTGTATTTAGCTTAAAAGTCAAACCGTCGTAATTAACGGTTGACTTCGAGATTAGTTATAAATGGCTCAGTCAAATCTCGAATTAAAAGTACCTTTAAGTAGGTAATTATATGGGTAATAAACCCCTAAGAGGGCACTCACTGATTCCCATCCTAACTAGGTCGATTGTCGAGTCAAAGATGGCTAGAAAAAGTCAACAGAAATGTAATCTTTCGTTTAACGCATGATTAACCATGTAAAAGGCGTGTAACCTATTTTATCATTCATATAACTTGATAATAAGCATAAGAACTTGTCTAAGCTTGTTTGATTCGACAACTTTCTGTTTTGAACCGATTCGGAACCGAATGACGCAAAAGTTTGACTTTTGCTTTGACCTCAGTTCTGACCCGGTCTTAATAGGTTTAGACATGCCTTAAAGTTCCATTAGGACCTAGTTACATGTTGGTATCACCCTCTGCGTTTATACCACTTGAACCCTCGAATGTCCGACGTTTCCGTTAAATGCTTAAATATTGACCATAATGCCCTTATGTCCAAAAAACGAGAATTTTGGAAATGTGAAAGTACAATAATCTTTGTTACTGATTATAAAACATGTCCCTAAATTTTCACATCAGTTGGAGGTCTAGATTAGGAGTTATGCTTAATGACGTAATTAGAACGCTTCTTAGAAATTAAACGGCGTCATTAGCGTAAAGCCTATCTAAACCCAATTTTTGACACCAAACCTTTTACCTACTGATGTAATATAATATTTTGGGATTTTTGAAGATTTTTAATTATTTTTAAACTGATCATAAGCTAGGATTAGTGCCTTAATTCGGTAAATACCGAATATGCCCTTTTAAGCCATAAAATGAGTTTTACAAATCCTTTTGATGTCAATCCAATTGCTACTGATTTTAAATAATAAATGAAGTGTTTTGAACCTGTTTAACTGATCAGAAAACTCAGAATACTATTTTAACCCGTAAATCGCTTAAAACGACGTTATACGCGTATTAAGCGCATAGTAAGGGTTTAAAACCATTTTGCCACATAGGACTTAACACCAACTGATATACCAAGTTAAAATAAACTATTTTACTGATTTATTCAGACCCGGATCACAGAAGCTTAACTGATCCCTTTTATAATCTTTAAAATGACCAAAATACCCCTACGGGGCTTATTATGAAGATTAAACTCGTTTTGGGCATAATGGAAGGTATCCTACTGATATCACAACATATTTAAGGCATGTTAACTTAGGAAACCTGTTTAGGACTCTTATGGTTACCCGTTACGCTTCATGCGCGTTCGGTTCGGTTTATGTAACTAGTTTACATAAATTAGCCGAAACGGGTCAAACCTTATCGGTTTTATCTCAAAATCCAGAATGTGTATAATATACCCATATTAAGCAAGTCTTCAAACTTGTCGGGTCTAAATCACATTCTATCCGGTCTTCGCTTAATCATGCGTACGAACCGTATCTTTAAAACTAACCGGTCTAAGCTTTAGCTTAATTAAAGACCCGTTAGGATTCTAATAGGTTGTTATAAACCTTCGTTCCAGAATAGGAGACCCGGTAAAAGATACTTGCACTCGCTGATTTTGATTTATACTTGCTCAGGTAAATACTTTTAACTTATTTTCCCTATACGGGCTTGGGGTACGGTATATAAAATACCGCTTGGTCGGGTATTGAATCTTTAATTGTATGATGGTTAAAGTATTGAGATGTCTCGTTTAAATTGTTTTGTTTGCTTAAAGCCTTTGGGGGGTTAATGACCATGTCCCGGATATCCCTGGCATCATCTTACGAAATGGCCACGACCTAAGCACGGGGCGTAGGCGTACGCCCGCCGGTGTCTCATATACATAATGTGATGTGTCTATTGATCTTTAACCCGGCTCGACCCGGGCTACTGAACGCATAAGAAACATGTAAATCCTTTACAAGAATTATATTCTAATAATTATCCCAAGTTATAAAATATTATTTGTGCCTTGTGCCTTAAATGCTTTTTCTTAAACTTTTTTTTCAAAATGAGTCGGTTGATTGTATTTACCAGTGTAAACTGACGTATTTTCTCAAAAAGGCTAAGTGCAGGTACTACGCGTAATAGGCTGGCTTCTCTCCTAGCATCCACAATAAGTCTCGCAAGCTTGGATGTCATAGACTGTTGAACATTATTTCCTTTTATTTTGATCTACCTGTGGATTTATATTCGACTACTTGTGATACTTAATATTACAATATTGTTTGGTTGAAATGAATCTATACTTTGCTTCCGCTGTGCATTTAAATATTGTGTTGTTTGACTAATATGTTGCCAACCACGTCACGATACTCCCCCACCGGGCCCACCGGTGACACGTGGAAATCGGGGTGTGACAGTTGTGCATGCTCTTTTCTGCTAATATTGTGTTAGTTGCAGATTCTAAACAGAGCCTAAATACGCGGGTATTAAAGTGGCGAGCAGCTTTAGAGACAATGGTTTAAAGATTAGTCGCTCTAAGATTGAGCACCTATTATGTAATTTCTGTGATGCAGACAATCATGACGTCACTCTAATCACCAATGAGGGTCAAGTGGTTCCACAGACAAATATTTTCAAGTATTTAGGAATATTTGTACAAAAAGATGGAGAGATAGATAGAGACGTAGCCCACCGCATCCAGACTAGCTGATGTAGGTGGAGAGCCGCCACCGGGGTTGTGCAACAGGTTGTTCCCTACAAAACTAAAGGGGAATTTTATAGGATTGCAGTTAGACGTGCTATTTTATATGGAGTGTTGGGCCATCAAAAAGATACAAGCATGCAAAATGTAGGTCGTAAAAATAAGGACGCTAAGGTGCATGTGTAGGCACACAAGGTTAGATCGGATATGAAATAAGTTTTTTTTTTGGAAAATGTTAGGAGTGACTAGTATTTCGGATAAGATAAATGATAGAAAATTGAGATGGTTTAGACATGTGAGAAGGAGGGAGACGACATTGCCAGTTAGAGCAGTGGAAACCCTCATTGTGGAGGGAAGGAGTAGAGGTAGACCTAAATTGATTTGGGATGAGCGAATTAGACATTATTTGCTAGAGTTGCACCTCTCTTAGAACATGATCCATGATACGAGTTCATGAAAGTGTAGGAATTGTGCCTTAGATTTGGATTAAAGACTTAGATATACTTACACTTACACTTTAGGTGGACTTTATACGTGATTGTGACTGTGAATGTCTATATTAAAGACATTTTTGTCAGCCTTAGCTTTGGATTAAAGACTTAGATATACTTACACTTTAGGTGGACTTTATACGTGATTGTGACTGTGAATGTCTATATTAAAGACATTTTTGTCATTTTACCTGGACATAACTGATAAAACTAACATTATTTCACATCCAATTAACAATCGAGCAAACCACGTAAAACACGAGTTTAATCATCTAAAGTCAGGGACTAAAGTTGTTACTTTGGAAAATCAGATGAACTATTCGTGCATTTTATTTTTTTTCTATTTCCCAAGTATCAATAACATCCCAAAAGATAATATCATCAAATCTATACTATTTATACTTTCTATAAAGGAGAAATCCCAATGACATAAGAAAAGCTTAGTTGCAGCCATAGAGGCTGTCCAACAAGGCTTTTCTCATTTCATTACTGCATCATAAACCGAAATATATAAATCACTTTAAAATACATTTAATTTCAAACCACTGCCCTATATTCGAATGTTAAAGGTCTGGCCCACATTCAAAAGGGCAAACCACTGCCCATCTCCAAGAAAGTATAACTTAGCAGATGTTTCCTTTGGCAAACGTATACCTTAGCAGATGTTTTGAAATTGCCAGTAATTTCAATTTCAAAATGCCTGGGGATATATAATTTGCAATTAATGCATGTCACTCACTCACTTCTGTCAATCATCTTCTTATATAAAGTTTTTTTTTTCTCATTTCACTCTTCATATTTACACTCTCGTGTTCTCTGCTTTTGTATTTTCAAACCACATTTCTAATGTATCTCTCCCTCAAATCCATTCTTCTCAATACTGGACATTTGTTCATAAAGGGTAAGAGAAAATGGAAGCTCTCTCTGACCCACTTTCAGAACAAATTTTGGGGATATGTGGTTTGCCTTGATGATGGTAATGTCATATATATGATTATGTTTGTTTTGGTTTTTGATTTTTACTAAAGATTTTTTATCTGAGTTATGACTAAATGATGATTGTGAATGATCTGAGCAGATGATGATGAAGATGATTGTTCTACGGTTGTTTCCAGCACCATTGTTCCAACATCGTTTAAAGTATGTTTTTTTGCTACTCTAATTTTGAAATTTTGAATTTTGAATTTTGAATTTTGAATTTTGAATTTTGAAGTGATCTACTCTAATTCTCGCTTTATATTTCAGTCTAATCACAGTTGTTTGAAATTCATACAATCATCTGCGGGTTATTTTAGGTTTTTGGATTTCAAACTGTTGATATATTACAGCTCTGTTTTCTTCGAGCGACCAATGATAGAAGTATTTGTGGAGTCATAATGGTTTTAGAATATGTTAATATGGATATTGATGGAATCAAATTAAACACAAAGAAAGATTATTAAATGTACAATTAAAATTATTTTTGCTTATGACTAAATGATGATTATAATTGACTTGGGCAGATAATGATGATGTAGAACCCACAGTAGTTCCTACTAAACGCAAGAAAGGATCCGCTACTGCTGTAAGATAAGATTTTATTTAATAAGATATATAAGTAGATTCAGTTTGTTCTTTCCTGCCTTTTTTGTATTAAAAGAAGCCTAAAGTTTGGAATTTTGATGTATAGAATGTATACACTTCTGCAGGCTCCGATGATTTAAAGAAGCTCTTTATCAAGCAAGTTGAGGGTTAAGTATATGAGGATAGGGCCACTCTTCAACAATTGAAGAGGTGTTTTGATGTACTGCATCTTGGTCTGTTCATGAGAGACCAGGTTTCCAGAAACCTGATGGTGATGCCTTCAGTACTTCCGTGGAGTTCATGGCGATTGTCAAAGATATACATTGAGAAGTTCAGTACTCGATGGAGTTGAAGCTAAAAGCACTTAATTTTTGCTGTTAGATTCCTAAATTTCTTGGTGTTGTTGTTAGATTTTTAAGTTTCGTTGTTCAGTACTCGATGTAATTGTTGATCTTTTAATCCTCATTACTAAATTTTAATCCTATTAATGTTTGTGGAGCATTTTATTTTTACTAATTTTAAGGTGCATAAGTATTATTATGTAATTTTTAATATCTCTGATGATTGCAGATCGGTATTGATGTAGAAGTGAAATTGTCTCTGAGTTTAATTAGATTATGTTGATGTTGAATCAATTTCTGTTAGTGTATAGATCTGTCAAAGTTAAAGTTTTCCAAAAGAGAACATCTGCTCGAAATCATCATCTGCTGATCTAACGACTGTTTGACTTGCTACTGTTGCCAACATCTGTTGTTGCCTAACAGAGCCTTTTGAAGAATTTCCTCCTATCAATTGCAAATATTGATGCATCTGTTACTTTAAATCTTTGTCAAAGGTAAAGTCTGCCCAAAGAGAACATCTGTTTAGTAGTGATCTTCTGCTAATCTAACAGCTGTTTGACTTGCTACTGTTGGCAACATCTGTTCGCAACATCTTTGTCTGCTGGAGTTGTAGAAGCATATGTTTACTATGTAGAGTATTGTTGGTCTTCAAATGAAGAGATTTTTTTTTATCTGAGTTATGACTAAATGATGATTGTGAATAATCTGAGCAGATGATGATGAAGATTGTTCTACAGTTGTTTCCAGCATCATTGTTCCAACATCGTTTAAAGTATGTTTTTTTTGTTACTCTAATTTTGAAATTCATACAATCATCTGAATGTAGTGACATAAGAAAAGCTTAGTTGGCAGTCATAGAGGCTGTCCAACAAGACTTTTATTATGTCAATACTGCATCATAAATCGGAATATATAAATCACTTTAAAATACATTTAATTTCAAACCACTGCCCATCTCCAAGAAAGTATAACTTAGCAGATGTTTCCTTTGGCAAAAGTATACCTTAGCAGTTGTTTTGAAATTGCCGGTAATTTCAAATTCAAAATGCATGGGGATATGTAATTTGCAATTAATGCATGTCACTCACTCACTTCTGTCTTATGGTAAAGGCGTCTTATGGTAAATGAAGATGTTAATTGTAATTATGATAACGTGTTTAATTTTATACTTTTCCCATGGAAACGCACTTTTGAAATGTTTTGCATTAAAAGCCTAACCATTGTCGCATCATATTCTTTAACAGTAAGTTAGTCTGACGATGTATTTAGTCATAACCGCCTTCATTGGGTATATAAAATACATTGGGCAGAGGCTTTCATTATTACCGCTTTCATCCATCTACCCAATCATCTTCAAAAGTTTTTTGTTTATCAATATCATTACAATTTCTTTGGCTTTCAAACACGCATTTGTTCACTGCAAAATGGAAAATATTGGGTTTCAAGTGATTGTTGACGAAATTTTCACAAGGCTCTCTGCAGAAGATATTGGTCGTTTGAAATGTCTTTCCAAGAATTTTTATAGGGAACTGTCAAGTCATGCATTTGAGATGATGCATGCTCTCCGAAGTGGAGATTCACTACAAAAGAAATACTCTCCTTTAAAGACACGTCAATTGTCGTTGACGACATAGTTGCTGGTAATTTGAATGTCGTTAGAAGCAAAACCTTAAGTTTTCCTAACAATGCCCACCCTACCTTCTTACGTATTCTATCGTCAATTAATGGATTGTTATTAGTTTGCAATGAAGGGATTTGCTGTGAGCTGATCCTTTGGAATCCAACTACCAGGCGCTATAAGGTTTTGTCTGACGACTACTTAAAATATATTCATGATCGAAACTCTGATACATGTGGAATTTATTTTGATCAATCCAATGATTTGAAAGTGCTGAACATCAGATGTTACTGTAATGTGGCTACTGCTTGTGTTTACTCACGACTTCGTGAGTCATGGAGAACAATAAATTTCGGTAGCGTATATAATTATGGTTTAAGCGGTTATTAATGGTCTCCATGAATCTATGCTGATAAAACCATATATTTCATGGTTTCAAATTATTGGTATCCACTAGGTGAGAGGAACATCGTTGCTTTCGATGTTCTTTCTGAGACTTTCAGAATGCTTCGTTTTCCAGAGAGTATCGTAGTTAATCCTTGCCAAGGGCATTTTTTGACCATCGCAAAGAGGCTGCATTTGATTGTTATTGGAAAGTCTGCTGAGCTAACTGCTGATTTGCTCAGATATGAAGAAGAAGGCTTGATCAAGGTGTTTGCTTTCAATAATCCTCGTGTAGTTGATTATGTAGATAGGCGCCGAAGGACTAATATAATTGAAAACAACAAGTGGCTGATAACAAGCATTTGGGGGGATATGGTTGAAGTTGATCTAAGCAATGAAGTTTTGAAATACCTCCAACATGTTGACAACTACAATGGTCCGAAAGGAGCTTTATTTATCGAGACTACTGTTTCGTCCATTGATTAGAAATTAGTATGCTGTAGTTTACTGAATGCTGTTTGTTGTTTTGAACTTTGTTTATTATATAGTTACCTCTGTTTGACACTTGTAGTTTTTATATAATTAGTTGTGTTAAAATTATTAACCATGTCTGTTATTCAAATTAGTTAAATGAATATTTAGGTTTGAGAGTGTAAAAGCTTGTAATATTGGCAAATGTCTGTTTAAATGATGAAAGCTCTGTTATTGTGAACAGATGTTTGAAAATAAAACAGTGGTTGATACATCTGTTGACTTTGGTCAACAGATGGATGAAAACAGATGTTTAAAACAACTGTTCGGTTAAAGCAGAGTGTTGTGGAGAAAACTGTGGTTGAAACCGCAGTTTGGTTAAAACGGTGGTTTAAAACCACTGTTGGGTTAAAATACTATTTTGTGGAGGTTGAAGGGGATTGAAACGACCGTTGGGTTAAAATATTGTTTTTTGGAGAAGGAACATGCTTGAATGCAAATGTTATAGCGTTTACAAAAGATTAATAAATTGTATATATTTGTATTTTTTATACTCTAAAATTTAAGTATTTAAGGTTGAAGTTGAAGTTGGGGGGATATGGTTGAAGTTGATCTAAGCAATGAAGTTTTGAAATACCTCCAACATGTTGACAACTACAATGATCCGAAAGGAGCTTTATTTATCGAGACTACTGTTTCGCCCATTGATTAGAAATTATTATGCTGTATTTTACTGAATGCTGTTTGCTATTTTGAAGTTTGTTTATTATATAGTTACCTCTGTTTGACACTTTCATATTTTATATAATTAGTTGTGTTAAAATTATTAACCATGTTTGTTATTTAAATTAATTAAATGAATATTTAGGTTTGAGAGTTTAAAAGCTTGTAATATTGGCAAAGATCTGTTTAAATGATGAAAGCTCTGTTGTTGTGAACATATGTTTGAAAATAAAACAGTGGTTGATACATCTGTTGACTTTGGTCAACAGATGGATGAAAACAGATGTTTGAAACCACTGTTGGGTTAAAGCAGAGTGTTGTGGAGAAAACTGTGGTAGAAACCGCTGTTGGGTTAAAACGGTAGTTTAAAACCACTGTTGGGTTAAAATAGTGTTTTGTGGAGGTTGAAACATGCTTGAATGCAAATGATATTTCGTTTACAAAAGATTAATAAATTATATATTTTTGTATTTTTTATACTCTAAACTTTAAGTATTTACCGACTGACTTATCTATTTATAAGTCTATAAATATAACCATATTCATCATTTATATTTGTTATGCATGGTTTTCTAAGAAACGATCCGTGTTTGCACACGGGTCTTACCGCTAGTATAAATATAATAAAAGAAACCATTTATGAGACACATGTCACTCACCTATCTATTCTACCTAATTATCAATAATTAATTTAATTAAAAGATAATTATACAATTGAATTTAATATAAATTTAATTATTAATTTTACACTCATATCTTAACTTCATAAAAACAATTCGTATAGGAGATAATATAATATTTTGAAATTTTAATCAGATTTAATTATTTATCCTTGAAATCTAATATTATGTTATTCAGTTAATATAAACATAATATAATCACAAACATTGTGTATCCTCATTATTATTAATTTAGTTATGGTATATAAAATTAGATTTATTCAACACGTGTAATGCACAAGTTTTTTTAAAGATATAACTTCTTTTATTATTTACTATACAAAATTACATATATTCAATCCGTGTAATACATGTGGGTTTTAAAAATAAAATTTTTTATAATTATTATTTGGTGTATAAAATTAGTTTTATTAAACTTGTGAAATATACAAGGTTTTTAATTATTTAATATATAAAATTATATTTATTCAAATTGTATAATACATAAGGTTCTAACCTAGTAAATAAATATAATAATTTATTTTTAGAAATACAGCAGGTGGACAAAGCATTAATTATTTAATTATTATTAATTAATTAACATTTAAAAATGAAATAGTTTTGAATTTCAACGGAGAGAAAGAATCAGTTCATATCACCCGCACTCAACACTTTGATCTTGTTGTCATCACTGCTACTCATATCATATCACCCGCACTCAACAACCCTTCTTCTTTCTCCGACCCATGGCTGCTCCCAACGGGTATGTTCTTAACCCCATCTCCAAGATTCAAACTTGATTATAGATTTCTGCTTTTCATTGGATTTACTACAAAACCCTAATTTCTTTTTTGGTATAGAATCAATTTATTCTCATCTTTCTTGATGTTGTTTTCTAGCTACATTTGTCGATTCGAATTTTGACCCTTTTCTTTTTACTGTTTATATAGTTTTTTTTTCAGTAACTAAGAGTAAAGTTTCATGCTTTATCTTAAAATAAATAAATTAACTTGAATTTGTTTAGTTTTGGTTGATCTGTAGGGGGTTTAGTTTGTCTGCTGCTTATAGATCCTCTGTGAAATGCTCATGCTTTCTGGGTGTGCTAAAAATATATATATTTTTGTTAGATATGTTGGAATATTTATTGTTGTTAAATGGGTTTGTGTTTTTTGACTGTTGTGTCCTTTTTTAGGTTGATTTTTTTTGGCAAGTTCTAGGAGAGGTCTCATGTTTAAATTTGCTTTAGCTGATTTACCTGATCCGGTTGGTTAGTAGGGTATTGGTGGGTCCCTAGAGTTCTAGTAACAATTTACCTGATCCGGTTGGTTAGTAGGGTATTGATGGGTCCCTAGAGTTCTAGTAACAATTTACCTGATCCGGTTGGTTAGTAGGGTATTGATGGGTCCCTGGAGTTCTAGTAACAATTTACCTGATTCGGTTGGTTAGTAGGGTATTGGTGGGTCCCTTGAGTTCTAGTAACAGGTTCTCACGGTTACGAAAAAATGAGCTAGAGCTCTTCATTCTGTTGTACAATATCAGAATCTTTTATCTTTGAAATCAAACTGTAAATAAAATTTAAAATTGGGGCTTTTTGTCCTACTTTTTGTGATTTATTTGATTCTTTATGGGTGTAGGACTGTAGGGCTACTTGGTTGAACTATGATATATTTCTTTAATCTGTATACTTTGTTGAATCATCAACAAATTGATATATAAGATTTGAATTCACAAAGGTTGTAGAATCTACTGAAACCGTTGAGATCGGAGAAGAAACGAGGCAAGGATCCCGTCGATAACGTGATCTCATTTTAAAGCTTAGTTTTTTATGGTATGGAGATCTTTAGTTTTGGTCTGAATTTCAGATAAACATTTAAAATATATATAATTATAGTGTATAGTGTCACTACTTCAACACAATGAGAAAATTGAAATAGAGAATTAACTAAGAACAGTCATTATTGCATTACCGCTCTAATATCTTTTCAAGTCGAGTGTGTCATTTAAAGCATTCTTATGCCAGTACCATACTACCATGTATAAGATGTGACACGTTACAAAATGGAGAAAAGCGGAAAGTTGATGGAAATAGTTAGAAATCTAAGCAGTGTTACTAGGTGTTTCTTATCTATTTTCATTGTGATTTGTAATTGGATTTCATGAAGTTTTCTCAATTTGTTTATCTGACAACGACCCACCTATTCATTCCTATATGTGTGCATGCGCGTGCACACACACACACACGCACACTTGCATTTTGGAGATAATTGTTTGCTTTTATGTTTCTCTCCTTTTTTCGAGATTATTAATCGGATTTTTCGAGGAGTTTAAACTTTTCAGGGGTGGTATGCAATCAGTTTAATTGTAGGAATTTTTGTAAAGTGAATTAAAAGTTGCTTGCTATAATCATCTAGAGTTTTCGTAATTGTTGTAGGCATTCAGTACTGTTGTCTATATTTGGTTATATATTATGAATTTGTAGTTGACATTATTTGTTTGCTGTTTCATGTGATATTAAACTCTGGTTGAGGCGTTCTTTTTCTGAATGTACCAAAAAATGTACTAAAAGAAATCATCTTATAAACTAATGATTTTTTAATTGGTTTTTGTTTTTGTTTTTGTTTTTTGGGTGGGTTGTAGCATAAGTAATTACGTATATGGGATATGTATTAAAGAATCTGATATAGCATAAAAACGTATGCGTATGATAAGTTGAAGTATAAAGTTTTTGTTTTAGCATTTCAATTGATGGAAGGAGGTTCATAGAGTTAATTGAGTCATTGGATGAATTCATTTATCGTTACCACCTTGTAGCTTCCCATATAGTTCACATTGAGAATTTGAGATCTATCTAACATAGAAAGGCGCTAAGCGTACTCAAGGCGCATAGGCCTCGCCTGGGGCCTAGGCGCAAAGCACAAAAAAAGCGAGGGCCTAAGAAAAATTAAGCGCATAATGTAAAAAACGTTAAAAATATATTATGTATTAGAAAAAGAATACTATTCTTCAAATAAAATAAACAAATTCTATTATATAAAACTATATATCATCTATTTAGAACCAAAAGTTCTAAAAACATTAGTGTAGAAAAGTAGTTTTCCTTAGATAAAAGTAGAAATCTAGCTAGAATCTTGTCGGAATTTAGAGAATTTGGCCGGAAACTATCCGGAATCTAGGAATCTCGCCGGAATGTGCGCCTGAACCATCACCTGGAGAATTAAAGCGCAATTTCCTCGACTTAAAGCGCAGCTGCCTTGCCTCGCCTGAAAAATGGGCCTAGGCGCTAGAGGCGATGGCTTTTAATAACTATGCTATCTAAGATCTTCAGTTCATTTCCGCAATTTTAAAGTTTTATTTTTTCGTTTAATTAGTATTGAGAAAGATTGAGAAAGCAAGTGGGTCCGGTTAGGTGATGTGAGGATAAATGATTACGGTACCTATACGATCGATAATGGCGAATGGTGGACATTGGTGTAGAAGAATGAAAAAGAACTATAAATGTTGTACCAAATAGGACACTCATTGCTAATTGCTATTTTCTTTTGTTCTTTTAAGAAACTAGTGTTCGCGCTAGCTATATCCTATTGCAATTGTTTTCTTTTATAGTATTAGCACTTGGGTTAGGGGTGAGCATGGGTCGGTTTTTAGGCCCTAACCAAACCATAAACGAAAGTTTCAGTTATAGGAGTTTGGAAAACGAACGGTTATGGTTAACCAACAGTTTGGTTATCGGTTCAAAAACACAATAATCTCTCATAATGCAAACCTTTTGATATTTGAACTCATTTTCTTTTGACATCGTAAGTAGAGGTAGTGAGCTAATATTGCATATACAAATCTCTTTCTTTCTTGAAAATAAACAAAATAGTCCAGAGGTCAAAAGCCTAACTAGGAGATTATGCTGTTGCCCATGGCTTTGTAGCCTAGTGGCATCTTGGGGGTGGGATAAGGCTTTGGGACCAATAGTTCTGGCTCATAGTTATCGATAGCGTCCATAGCGGACGCTATTGCGAATAGCGTGGCGTGGCGGCCAATCACCGCTACGAGGTGCATAGCGACCACATATCGAGCATATAGCGACTCCGACGGCGAATTCCGGCGAAAAAATTCCACTCCGGTGATGCTTTCTGCCGGAAAACAGGAAGAAGATGAAGAAGAAGATAGTGGCTGGTTATTTCAGCGTGTTTAGGGCCTTTAGGCTTTAGGGTTTTAAACAACTTTATATCTTCTAACATTTAACCCCTCTATCTTTCACAAGTTTCCATTTAGTCCCTAAAACTTGTAAAAGTTACTGAAAAAGTGTAAAATTAGTTTGTATATTTTTACATTTAACCCCCTTTATTTTCACTACTTTACATTTGGTCCTTCAGTTTATAAATTTATACATAAAAAGGTATAAAATTAACATTATATATATATAAAAAATTATAGATAGCAATTTTTTATTTCTTAAAATTTTAACTACCTTACCGCTATACACGAAATAGCGGGCGCTATCGCTACGTAACATATAGGTACCTTATCGCTATTTGTCTCTATTCGCTATCGATAACTATGTTCTGGCTTCGATTCCCACAAGGGGGGTTTTTCCCATATTTGTTGGGTTTCCTCCTGAATTGGTGTATAGGCATTATGCCTAGTGGAGATGGATATGACCAGGTGGTTCCGCTGGTGGCACGATGATACTCCAGTGGTTCGTCAGTGATCCAAATTTGCCGTTAAAAAAAAGGGGATCATGTTGTTCTTTTCTTTCAATTAAGACTTTTTAAAGTCATTTTCTTTAAGTCTACACGTCTATAAGTTTATATTAAACACAAGTAGTACGGTTGTAATTTCTGTAAGAAAAGTATAAGTATTCTTATTTTGTTTAGTCAATGGCATTGTAGTCGTCCAACATCGCTTAGCAACCAAACTTTGGCTTTTTGGTATTCTATATAAAGACCTCCCCCGTTCGCATATTTTTTTATATATTCATTGAGATTTGGTAGATTCACTCTTTGATATCTCGTTTGTCTAATCATTTGATCTCTACGGAGGTAATCTTCCTTCCTTATTCTCTTTGTATACGTGATGCTTTTAATTATGGTATTTCGTATTCGTTTTTCATTATTTTTTATGCATTGTATTTTTGAAATATGTTTTTACTTTTATAATTTTCATGATTTCAATTCTTTATTTCATTCTCTCTTTCTGTATGTATGTATGTATGTGTGTAACTATGTATATCTGCATGTATGTGATGGGATGTGCATACAAACTTCATAAATCGACTTTATCGACTCTAATTGTGCGAATTTGTTTGGTTCAAAAGGTCAAAAGTTTAGTATTGAAGTAGAATCTTTATCTAATTGGAATTGTGTGAGATGATGAAAGCATACAGGTATCGGGGTATCGGGTCACTGAGACCTATAAAAATAGAAATTTATTTGATACAATTACGATTGGGTAGACAGATATTGGGTGTGCATGGTTCGGTTTGGTTATTAGCATTAACTGAAACCCTAACCGAAGTCATCAGTTAATCGGTTCGGTTTATTCGGTTAATTTTTCGGTTTCGGTTCCGGTTCGGTTCGGTTAGTTTCGGTTAATAACCAAATCAAACAAGGGCTAATTTTTTTGCCTAGAAATACATGTAATGGACATGGAGGTATAAATATAAATGAATAGAGATATAAATACATGAAATGGAGGTATAAATACAAGAAATGGAAGTATAAAACATGAAATACATGAAATGGAGGTATAAAAGCTAGAAATATATAAAAATATAACTGGTTAGTTTCGGTCAACCGATGGTACACAAAAAAAAAAAACCCGATAACCGACTTTCGGTTAATTCAGTTTCGGTTAATTTGGTTCGGTTTTCGGTTAACAGTTTGGTTATTGCTCACCCCTAAATTATATGTTATGCAGTTCAGAAGTTTGTAGTTTAAATTGTATTCTCTGGTAATAGGAGCTATTTAACAAAATAAGTGAACGGTTTGTGAATTGCAGATCTCACGTGGATTGGGCTGATCAAGTTCCGATTGCTGCAGCTCCTCTCAACTCTGTCCCGTACACGGGCCCACCTCTAGATCCTTCCCAACAGACTGAAGTCGACTTGACTTTAAAGAATCAGCCAGCCATGGTTTATCTGCCTCAACCAACCTCTGCGAAAGAACTAAACGACGTGTTATCTGTCGTCAAAAATGGATTTGCGGCTTCTGGCAGTGCAGCAAGTGGAATTGGACCACTTATTGGCTCATTTGACATTTTCGAATCTGATGACGGTTTCCTGTTTCGCGTTGCTCTTCCAGGTGTTGTGAAGAATGAACGTATGCACCTTCCCTACACAAATATCTTGATTGGTTAGAAACAAAGTTCAAGTACTACTTTTTTGTAGTTTGAAACTTTGAATCACTTGAGTTACAAACTTGATTGATTCTATGAGCGTTCACGTTCTGGTTTGCTCGGTTTTGTTGAAAACAACAAACCAAAGTTGTTAAGTTGGTGTGGGTCGGCCAGACCAGTTGGTTTTAGTGGTTTGCAGGGGTGCTAAACGGGTCGTGTTGGCGGGTCCGACCCGAACCCGAAAGTATTTGAACGAACCCGAACCTGAAAATCAAGTCATTCAAATGAACCCGAACACGACCCGAAGATTCGCGGGTTGACCCGAACACGCCCCGTTTAACCTAAGTTTTTTATTATTATTTTTTTCTGCAAGTTAGTATATTAAAATTAAATTTACTAAAAAACACGAATATATTATATATATATAATACAGTTACATTTATATTATAATCTTATGTCAATTTCTCTTTTCAAGTTATAATTATGGCATAAAATACACACCCAATTTAATTTATAACAAAACATATTGTAAAAAAATATAAATGGGTTAAATGGGGCAACCCGAACCAGCCCCGTTTAGCTAAACAGGTTCGCGGGTCAATCTGAAACTGACCCGAACCTGTTTAGACTAAATCCAAGCCCGTGAATTTTGTGCTAGGTTCATGTCGTGTCAAAAACTCACACCCCTACTTGTCAATTTGGTTCTGGTAGTTTGGTGGTTTGAAACATTTTTTTTCCTCAAATTCGTTAGTTTGTGTTAAGTTTTTTAAAATGATAAAGATGGTTTATAAATATAATACATACACACAACTGCATATTGCATAGATGAAAAAATATTAAACAAAAAAGGCTAAACAGCCGATTCAATATACACGGCCACTTTCAAGTTTCAAACTAGTTGAAGCGGCTGACTTGCTTTGGTTCGAGTGGTTCGGTCTGTTTCAACGGTTTATGAACACGCCTAATTGATTCGTTTGTATTTACATTCTTCAGAGTTTAAATGCGATATTCAAACGGATGGAACAATCACAATCAACGGAGTAACCAACACCGGAGAGAAAAAGGTCAACGCCCACAACATGGTGTTTGAGATGCACACACAGAATCTGTGTCCACCTGGAGACTTCTCGGTTACCTTTGTGTTGCCTGCACATGTCGACCCTTCAACCTTAGAGCACGTGTTGGATAACGGTGTTCTCGAGGGTGTTGTTAAGAAGAAAGCGGCTTGATGATGCGGTCATCAGTTGTAGGTTTAGAAGAACATGTTTGTTGTCTTGATGTACATCGTTGTCAAAGGCTGTTGGCATGTTTTGTTTGTTTAAGGATTTGAGTTTTTGAGCAGCTGGACTTGAGGTTTTTTTTTGTTGTAATGTCTGCCCTGTTTATGGCATTTTTGGCCTCCTTGAACAATAGAAAGTGCAAGAAAGAAGTTTAGGATTGGAACATGTGATTTTGCGTTTGAATTTGGTTGTTTCGACACAGGGTTGTGAAGGGTAAGATCATATGTTTGGATTCTTTGCGTTTTCTAGATCAAGATCGCTAACTCGGTGCATGAGGCTTGAATGCGCGGCAGCGCGGGTCCCTCGCTCAGGACGACTACTAGTTTCTCCCATTTATCACCCACCCACCCTGCCTGAATCCCCAAAAATTCGTCTTGTTTCATAAGAACTAGGGGTGCAAACGAGCCGAGTCGAGCCCGAGCCTTACACTTCTCGAGCTTGGCTTGTTAGGCTTTGAAAAAGCTCGAGCTCGGCTTGATTCGAGCCTTGTATATAGAAGTTGTAGCTCGAGATCAGCACGGACTAATTTGAGAAAAACCTTAAACGCACAAAAGCTTGACTCGAGCTTGTCTGCAGCACCTTAAACCGGTCAAAGCTCGGTTGGATATTAATTACTACATAGAAGTCTAAAAGGAATTAAGTTTAAACTTAAAAATACACAAGTCTTGTTAAGGCTCAAGCCTAAACGATCTTTGTTTGAGGCTTGGCTCAGGCTTGATAAGACTCGGCTCGTTTCAAGCTTTCTATCAATCCGATCTCGAGTAGCTCACGAGTAGCTTGGCTCGTTTTACACCCCTAACAATAACTACTTACACAACACTCAAAAAGTAAAGGCGATTTATGATTCTAACCCAAACTCCCCAAATCTTACTAGCCTTAATGTAAGCCCAAACCAACTCATTCCCATACGAATCCACATTATCAAGAAGATTGTAACATTTCTAAGGCACACCCTATAGAACCATGCAATTATTACTATAGAGCTTGATCATCATTTCTAATGGGCAATTTGTTTAAATTGAGGGTGAAAATACTATACTTCATTTTTTTTTAACAACAAATTTCTTTTAATCTGTGTCGTCTGTGGGACTTGAACCCAAAACCTCCCCCTTTCAAACCTATGTGTGTTTTGTCTTTGCCAGTGGACCACAACCCGATTAGTAACTTCCATACTTCATTAGCCAAATCAATGCTAAGTTTGATCTTTAAGCCCAACAGCCTTATTCTTCCTATATATTAATTTCCAACATGACGAGCAATAGTGTTGATTTTGAGTTTTACATTTTAGCCAGCTTTTCCACTTTTTCTTTCTAACATTTTCGGCCCTAAGTGTATATTATAGATTTGCCCTCCCTTCAACCAAAAATTACTTCTTTTTTATTCTTGCTGTATATTAATTTCCAACAAACTTTTATTTTTAACTTACATTTTGAATGAGTAGATTCTGTTAAAATATGTCAAAGATGATTATAAAATTAATTGTAGCAAATTGTTTGGTTGGATTCATGATGTAGATCGAGCAACGTTTTTTTATTTTTGAAATAGAGTTGTTCTTTTTGGTAGAGTAGGTTATGCGAGTGCTGGTTCTAACTATTTCATGGATTTGTTTGAATAGGTTGCCTAGAGTTCAAGAAAGGAATATCAGGTTGTTTCAAGTGAAAGCCTTGTCACACCCCAACCGATGACGGAAACATCAGAGTGAGACGAACAAGATTGCTCGAGACTTCATAACACTATTTGCGACAATAATTAATTCAAAACCGATTTCATTTCATAGCAATAATTGTCAATTACAACATGGAAATCAAAGTACAACATTTAAAGATAAAGTGCGACAAAATTCAACAAGTACAACATCAAAATCTAGCATTTCTAAGTGTGTTTCTAAGTCGTCCCTACTAGATTTCGTTATATCATCAACCTGCAATATGTTTAGAATACATGGTTCAATACAAAAGTATTGGCGAGTATACAAGTTTAATACATAGCATAAGTATAAAAGATTTAAACGAATCCACATGGCAAACTAAGTTATCAAGATTAACGTAAAACTGGCATGTGATTATTCAAGTCAACCCAAAGATTACGCAAATGTTTAAAGACTTAACATGACCTTAAGAATACGGGCGGTGCGTTACTCCTATAGAGCTATACATGTTTAAGGACTTAACATGACCTTAAGAATAAGGGTAGACTCGTACAAAGTTAATGACAAGTTTATCACAAAAAGAATAACCCAGAATAACAAATCAAGTATAACGTATGTATGCATGTGTTGGATTACGATGTGTTGGATTACGACCACTCCCCTCTCACAAAATGCCCCCATAAGGAATCAAGAATAAATCCCCCTCATACAAGACATATTTTGATACTGGATTTTACTATGGATGGCGGCCTCAAATCTAACTTTAGATCTTTCTCGCCTAGTTTATGAACACCCACCTCGAATCACCACTAGGATCGATGGATGGAGTCATGGAAAGATGGAGTGTGGCACGATGGATTTCAGCGGCCACGTGGCTAAAATGGAGATGACACGGAGGGCAATCGGGATGGAGATGAGGAATTTGCCAATCAGGGGAGGATGCGAAGAAGAAAACAAAGAGAGTGGGAGCGAGAAGCAGGAAGGGGGCGTTGGAACACTATTCCAAAGCTTTCGGTACCGAAGGAAATTCATGAGAGGCGCAACACGCTAAATACAAAACATACATATATCTTCCACTAAAAAGTAAGGATTCCTACATTCCAATGAATGGTGAATATATTCAATTTACAATTCCATCGTGTACTAACCGAATAATAGATTTTAAGATAAATAATTCAAATTATATCCTAATTTTAAAGGATTCTGTAAACCAAACCACCCATCAGAATATACTATTACAGGTTTACCACATAGTAGAGGTGTCAACTGTAGCGGGTTGGTGGGTTACGGATTGGCAAGCTGAAATGTTCAACCCAAACCAAACTAATATTATTTTTCGTGTCCAAGATTTCAACCCTAACCCACAAGCACAATTTGCCGTTTAAACCATTTTTTACTTAATCATTTTGACCCGACCCGATGTACGGCTTGATTTGATTTCTATCGAACTCAACGAGACAACCGAAATGGATACTTAACTAAGAACCGACTGTAGAAAAAGGAGAAGAAAGTTCTGCAAATTTTCAGGTAATTATGATTAATCTATTAAAGTTAATGCCTTTTCATATCATTTTTTTTTTAATTTTTCCGTTACTGTCATCAATATTTGCTTCTGTTGACCGTATAATCATTGGAAATGGTTTGTGATTTCGTGTTAAGCAAACATTTGAATCTGTATTGTGGTTGAATTGCTGCTTTTGATTGTCAATTTAGCTTATTAAAAAAAGCACAAAATATTAGGGTTTTGTTATTGGTTGGTTCTATTCTTTTGTTTTTAGTGTTTAGTTATAACCTTGCTGTATGATATGTGCAGATTTCGTTTTAATTTTTAGGCCTCAGATCCATTATTAGAGATGCATTTTTGGTTTATGAAGTCAAATTTGTAGAATTTAAGAATTCTGAATTGATGAAATGAATGCAAGTAATTCGAATCGATCACTTGCTTAGTTTAAGACCATGTCGACAAGCTTGAATTTGGGTTTGCTTGCTTGCTTGCTTGCAGCCCTACTGTCGTTAAATTATATATCGAATAAACATTCAACATGTTTCGGGATGATGGAGTATGTTCATAGTTATTAAAAGCCATCGCTTCTAGCGCCTAGGCCCAATTTCCTAGCGAGGCGAGGCAATTGCGCCTTAAGTCAAGGTAGTTGTGCTTTGATTCTCCGGGTGATGGTTCATGCGCAGATTACGGCGAGATTCCTAGATTTTTGAGAGTTTTCGGCCAAATTCTCTAAATTCTGGCAAGATTCTAGCTAGATTTCTACTTTTATCAAATGGAACTACTTTTCTACACTAATAAACTAGCATTTTATAACTTTTGGTACTAAATAGACGATATTAACTGTTATATAATAGCTTTAGTTTATTTTATTTGAAGAATAGTATTAACTTTCTATTATATAAAAATATTTTTAGTTTTTTTTTTGTTGTACGCTTTTTTTTTCTCAGGCCCGCGCTTTTTTTGCGCCTAGGCCGCAGACGAGGCCTATGCGCCTTGAGTGCGTGCGCCTAACGCCTTTAATAACTATGAGTATGTTAATAAGATCTAAAAGGTTTTGCTTCAGGTGGGATTTTACTGGGTATGGTTGTATATATTTTGACCCGTTTGACACGTTTTCTTGTTAGCAAGATTGAAAAAAGTTACGTGTTTCACCATCAAAGATAAAACATAACCTGGATGGAGTCATAGATAAATGGGTCATGTGAGCTCTAGGTAGTAGTTTTCTCTCCATTCAGAAAGATATTAAAAGGTATGCATATGACATTTCAGATATAAATCGAGTCTAAACTTTCTTTCAAGCTTGGGGATTACTGTTGTGTTAAAAAGAGAATGTTAGCGCCTAAAACTAAATGATATAAAATTTTAGGAGATAACTGATAACAAACATCCATGTATGTTAAAATTGGCCTTAAGTTTAGATGCAGTGGGATTGGTTGACCTGCAACACTTTTTCGTCTTTTTTTTTTTATTCAATTATATAAATACTAAATATTAATCCATTGACAATGATTATGAAACCTGTTCTTGAATCAATGATCCAAGTTTTCTTAATAAAACACTTCGGAAGGATGTAAACACTTGAGTATACTTTGGGCGACTTTAAAATTCGATCTATTTAGCTAGACTTTTTTTGAGCTGCTCCGTTTGACCTGTTTTATCAATAATCTATTAACCCAAATTGACCCGTTTTTCGCATAAATTGACTGAAACTCACCTTTGCATTTTTCATACTGGTTGGATTCTATTACTGCCTTTGATATATATTATACGATATGATCGCTCCGCTAAACTTTTTATGGTTTCTTTCATAATTTTACTATCAAGTTATTGTATCATAATTTTGATAATTCGGTGCTTGAAGTAGATTCTAATATGATATCATTGGGCTGCAGGGGTGAGTCGGTTATGGCTGTCTCCTTTGATTTGCAGACATTCATTCTGCGTGCTCGGGTGTTGAAGCTGTATAGACAAGCTATAAGAGTTGCTAAAAGAGCACCTGCACACAGTAAAGGTGAATTTTTTATGCAACAAAATAATATAATTCAATTATAATATAAAATTTCAACATGTTTATATAATAATCCCATCAAAGACTGAAAAATGAAAGACTAACCGGTCACAGGCCACCACTTATTGATAAGAAATGAAGATGTCATGTTTGTTTTGAAAGTCAACCGAGTCTTTTTATAAATGAGTTATTATATTCTTTTATAATACAAGCAACATTGTATTCCTAATTGTATTTACCTTTCAACATAGTTCGCATCGTTTTCTTGGAAATCAGATAATTTCTTTCGTATAAAAGTTAGGGGTGTAAATAAGCCGAGCCCAAGCTCGCCTAACTTTGAGCTCATTTAGTTCATATATAAAGCTTATGCTCGGCTCGTTAATGATTTTTCAAGCTCAGACTTGACTCAGGCTCGGCTCATTTATCATCTAATATTTAGTTACTGATATATGTTTGCGTGTATATATAATTGTTTTTATATGTACTTCTAATTATAACTTTTATGTATAACAAAATTTATATTATTTAGTTATTTTTACGTTATTTTATATATATAATAATATTTGTTACGTAATTGTATATTTGTTACATAAAATGAAATTTATAATATTTATATAAATATTAGGCACGTTTAGGCTCGTGAGTCTAGTCAAGCTCGGTGTTTGCAGCTCAAGCTCATTAATTAAATGAGCTCCAGAGCTCAGTTAAACTCGGCTACATTCGAGCTTTAATTGAGCTGATCTTAAGTAGCTCACCTATTATTACAACTTTAACTGGTAATAATAATAATCAGTTTTAATCCAAAGCTCCAAACACACGTACAATATGACGTTACTTTGATAGTTTGATGGTTTCTAAGAGTTACGATCAAAGTAATCCAGGTGAACTGATGCAAACAATCAGACAAGAGATGGAGAAAAACAGGGATTGCAATGACAAACAGAAGATTCGTTACTTGATTAGTGAGGGAATAGAGAGACTGAAGGGTTTAGATGAGATGCTTGATATGCAAGGCCGTTGAACACGAGTTTTACTTGAGAAATTAGCGAGTCCGAATTGTGTATCAAGCGGTATAGATGAACAAAAGGGTTTTTCTATTAGAAGCAGGCGCGTTGAATCGAGTAAACTTGAAATTCACTAAATAAACGTTTGATGACTTTGAATCATAACACTGCTAAATACAAAAGGAGATTGGTCAGAAGTATTTGTAATGTTTTGGATTGTATCTGAGTGATACCAATTTATCGAATATTTTCGAAGCGAGTCTGTGAGCAAATCAGTTTGAAGATTGTTGTCTGTCAAACCAAAGATGAGTGTATACATGAAACTATGAAATTACAGTATGCATTATGATATGATCAACATATAATCTTGATTTAAAAAAGCGCCCGTAAGAGTGGCATCGTTTCCAACAATGTGAGGCGATGTGTACATGAGGCGCACCTCACATGGGGCCATGGGCAGATTTTGTGCATGTAGCTTTTTAGGTCGTACATACAGGCTATTTACTTATTTAGAAAAAGTATATCGTACAATATGTCTTACGTACGTTGCGTATGCGATGACGAAATCGCACGTTATGTTACCAAAAATTGAAAATCGCATGTTTCAAAAGACCTAGAAATCGCATGTACATAAAGGAAAAGGAAAAGGAAAAGGGAAATCACATGTTCAAAAATAACCCAAAATCGCATGTACTAGGAAAATTGAAATCGCATGTGAAAAAGAAAAGGGGAAATTGCATGTTATAAACCCAATTTCGCATTTTGATACTGAATCTCGTACGCAGCGTACGTTAAAGCATTTTGTACAATAACCGGCCTCTACTTATTTATATATTAAATTGTATATAATAGTTATTTATATCTAAATTTATGCATGTGACGATAGAATCATAACTAATATTTTTTTCTAACCACCAACAAAACTGCGATTTATTATAAACAAAAACGCCAACCAGCTTATCCCAAACCATACACCAAAAGCAACAGACAAAAAAACAACAAAGCCAAACTTAAACAAAAGCAACAAGATCAAATTTCTTCTATGCCTCCCAAGACAAATTACTCTACTTCGAATGGTGCTTAACCCAAAGGAAACTAAGCGCTTTCGACTCCTCAATCACGGCTGCTACCTGAGGCGGCTTGCTTTTGAAGACCGCATTATTTCTTGGTCTCCATAAGCTCCACAAAACTTTTAAGATGACTGCCTGATACACCTTTCGTTGTTTATTTGACCCGTAAAAGCTATGATATAGCTATAACAAATCATGGAAGTGGAACGCATAAACAGAAGGTACATGGCACCACTGTGATAAGAGCTGTGAAATGGTCTGAGAGAATTGGCATGACACAAACAAATGCTCCATTGATTCCTCAAAGTCACCACATAGGCGACACATCGGATTTTGTATAATTATGTTTCTCCTCCTTAGAGTCGAAACAGTAGGAATTGACTCGGTACAAACGTTTTTTGGGACCCAGTTATTCCAAAAGAACGTGGACCGGGACCCGTTGGAATTGTTCACAACCATCCTTACTTTGATGCTTTTTACCGAGAATAAACTTGTTGTGTCGAGCTCCCATCTCCACCGGTTGTTACCGGGTTGGAGAGATACCTAATAGCACGCGTAATTATAGAAATTATTATGAGTAAATAATTGTAATTATATTGTATCCATAATTATTGCTATACTCTTGTATTATATATTTGAGGATTATGAATGAGAAAGAGATACGGTTTATACTCCATTATGGTATCAAGAGACCAGGTTCTCTTCTCCTAACCCTACCGCCGCACCCAACTCCCTCTCCTTCTTTCTTTCTGTCGTCTGCCTCCTGCCTCGTCCTCATGGCTGGTGATGATGACCAACTCACCCCAAACACTACACTCAATACACCAAACCCTCCCATCACTATCAAATCTGAGATTCATCCCGCCACCACCGTCTCAAACATCAAAACTGTGATCCCCTTCACCCTTGAGATTGAATCCAGTCAGTATTCATCTTGGGCAACACTTTTCACTCTCCACTATCGTGCCTATCTTGTGGAAGACCATCTCAAACCAAAACCCGAAACCACAACCGCTGAATCCTCTTCTGCCACTGCCGAATGGAATCGCTTGGATGCTATTGTGTTACAATGGCTCTATAGTACGATTTCTAACGACCTTCTTCATACTATCATCAACAAAACCTCCACCGCTCATGATGCATGGGTGGCGATTGAAGCCTTGTTTCATGACAATAAAGCCTCGCGAGCCATATACCTTATGCAAAAATTTTCGAATACCCGGCAAGATGGATTTCCCAATGTCTCCTCATACTGTCAAGCCCTCAAAACCCTAGCCGATCAACTCGCTAATGTCGACGCACCGGTTAATGATGACCGGCTGGTACTACAACTGATTGCTGGTCTTAACGAGCAATATGAAGGCATTGGAACAATCCTCACCCAACAGTCACCTCTACCATCCTTTTATGTCGCCCGCTCACAATTGGTTCAAGTTGAGACCCGCAAGAATGAACAAGCTCTATTAGCCTCAAAAACTGCCTCGACCGCCCTCACCGCTCAAACCACTCGTTTTTCCAACCCCGAGTACTCTCGCACACCGTCCGAGCCCACCCGTGGCGGGGTCGCTCAGGACGCCGAGGCCGTGGCAGAGGTTCCTCCGGCCGTGGCCGCTACATCCAACCACCTTACTACCCTAACCAATCCTACTACCCTTGGGCTTCCTACTGGCCACCTACACCTCCCACTTTCTCGGCCCAACAACCCACTTACAGCCCACTATCTCAACCACCTTTTTGGCCCGCCCCACCTTGTCCATACCCGTCTTCAAACCGGCCCACACACCACACTAACCAAGCCCAGCAGCCCGGCCTTCTAGGTCCACGCCCACAACAAGCCCACATGGCCTACAGCCCCACCGACATTGAACAGGCTCTATACACCATGTCCCTGCAACAACCGGACCCGACTCAATACATGGACACGGGCGCCACATCTACCATGTCTCACGAACAAGGTGATTTCCATACTTTTTCTAATTCTTGCATTTCTACTAACATTCTTGTAGGTAACGACGCTACCATACCAGTTATTGGCCAAGGCACCAAATACCTTCCCAAACCCTTCCCGCCCTTTATACTAAAAAATGTCCTTTATTCTCCTAAACTTGTTAAAAACCTTATTTCTGTCCGTAGATTCACTACGGACAATTCTGTTTCTGTGGAATTTGACCCGTTTGGTTTTCTTGTGAAGGATCTCAAGACCAAGGCCCCCCTCCTTCGGTGCAACAGCAGCGGTGATCTCTACCCTCTGGTGCTCGGGTTATACTCTATTAATACCAAACCCAGCAGCGCGGGAATATCATTCAACTCTTGCATCTCCAGCCGAGACCTATTAGCTCGTCTCCAATTCCAAACAAAATTCACACCATTGCTTTCCATGACAAGTCTATCCGCAACCAAGCACCCTTTACAATGTTCAATGGCATAGAGGTTCGGGAAAGTATAGCTAAGAGAATCAGAACCTACCCAAACATCATGCCAAAATAAAATCGAGGCCCCGTCACCTAAAGAACCTTTGATTGCCTTCGTCAAACTCACATTCCAGTGGGTCAGATCACGTTCAATACCTGTAATTTGCTTCCACGGCCCGGGATTGGAAACAAGCCTAGGGATAATGGCCCAAGATCTTGAAGAACTATGTATACGCCAAATAACTTTCCTCCACAAGGCGTCTTGTTCCGGTTTGAACCTCCACCACCATTTCGTGAGCATGACGATGTTTACGTCCAATGCCAATACCTCCATAATCAACCGGCCCAATAGCCTTAGACCAAGCCACCCAACTCATTTTATCAACATCCTCGTTACCTCCCCAAACAAAGTTCCTTCTAAGACGGTCTAAAGACTTGATAACCTGAACGGGGGCCGGTATAAAGAGTAGTATGTTGGAAGTGCATTCAAAACTGACTTAAGGAAAGTGATTCTACCCCCTATTGAAAGTTGTCGGGCCTTCCACAAGGATAGCAGGCTATGAATTTATCCACGACTGTGGCCCAATTCCACACCAAGTTCATGTTGCCACCAACGGGGAGCCCCAGGTGAACAAAAGGCAGTGAACCGGCTTTGCACCCGAAACCCATCGCCATATTATTTAATGCATATTCCCCAACACCTTGCATATGCCTTCACGTGTCGCCTCAGTACGCCTCACACTTTTCAAAACAGAGCATAGAGTTTTTTTTAACTTTTTATAAAAATCGTCCTTTATGTATGTTACTTATTGCAAATCGTGTCCTTTATCTTTAATAAGTACAAAAACCGTACTCAATGTTTGCAAAACCTTGCACATTATGTCCTTTAGCCCTAACTCAGTTAGTTTTTATGGTTAAACATGACCAAATGGACCCCACATAGGGGTACTTTAGTCATTTTACCTTAAATTTATTTATCATCTCCAACCCCCACATGCCACCACACCCCACAAAAAACGTACACTCAGGTTAAAACGCAATGGGTTTCACATGACCATGTTTTTCCTTTAACATGGTCATGCCTTTGTTTTAACATGATCATGCGTCTGTTCCAACATGATCTCTGTTATTTCACTCCAAGTTCTAAAACGCAATGGGGTTTTAACATGGTAATGTTTATGTTTTAACATGGTCATGTCTTTGTTCCAACATGATCATGCTTCTATTTTAACATGATCATGTTCTTTTACACTCTAGTTCTAAAACGCAATAAAACCCAAAATCAATATTTTGTACTACATATTCTAAAAAGCAATGGAGTTTTAACATGGTCATGTTTATGTTTATGTTTTAACATGGTCATGCTTTTGTTTCAACATGACCATGCTTCTATTTTAGCATGATCATGTTCTTTGCACTCCAGGTCGTAAAACGCAATGAAACCCAAAATCTATATTTTTCACTGCAGCTTCTAAAAAGCAATGTTTACGTTTTAACATGGTCATGCTTTTGTTCTAACATGACCATGCTTCTATTTTAGCATGATCATGTTCTTTGCTTGTAAAACGCAATGAAACCCAAAATCAATATTTTACACTGTAGGTTCTAAAAAACAATGGAGTTTTAACATGACCATGTTTATGTTTTAACATGCTCATGCTTTTGTTCCAACATGACTATGCTTCTATTTTAGCATGATCATGTTCTTTACACTTCAGGTTGTAAGACGCAATGAAACCCAAAATCAATATTTTGCACTCCAAGTTCTAAAAAAGCAATGGAGTTTTAACATAGGTTCTAAAAAGCAATGTAGTTTTAACATGAGAATGTCTTAGTTCCAACATGATCATGCTTCTGTCTTAGCATGATCATGTTCTTTGCACTACAGGTTCCAAAACGCAATGGGTTTAACGTGGTCATGCCTTTGTTCCAACATGATCATGCTTCTATTTTAGCATGGTCATGCCTCTGCTTTAACATCCAGAAGAACAAAAATAAAAAGAACTCTAACTAAAACATAATGAGGTGAAAAATGCAGTTGGGGTTTGATAACCTAAAACGCGATGAAAATAAAAAATAACACAACCTGTTGCGGTGGCGGTGGGCGGTGGAGCGGTGGCGGTGGATGGTGGAATGATGGTTTCAGATCTGAAAAACCCAACAAGTGGTTGAAGGTGGTGGTGGTTTCAGATCTAGTTTCCGGCAAGATGGTGGCGAACGTAGGTGGTGGTGGTGTTGGTTGTGATGTGGTAGTTTATGGTTTTGAAAATAGTAGATTTGAGTATACGAGGAAGAGGGATGAATTGTAGATATTGGGTTTTTTTGAAGATGCTGAGTTTTGACTAAAATATCTCTCCTTATATTTTTTCAACTTTACCACATATCTTTCATTTACTTTGTACCCAAACTAAAGTTTCTATTTGAATTTTCCCTAACTAGTCAATCAATTTCTATTCATATCCATATTATTATATATATCAATTTTCAACATAGGTTTGCGCCAGGAATCTTGTTTTTCTACTTTAGCCACAAGAGTTTAATGTCATCTCATTTGAGCCTATATTGTACCTTTAAATTGCCATCTCACTTTAGCCTATAATGTGCCTTTAAATCCGGTTCCTCGACCTCATCTGTAGCCTTGTATTATTATCTTTATACTTTGACAAAATAACATGTTATTTTATAAAAGGGTGGTGGTGACTGGTGAGAAGTCATGACATTTGAAGAAGGATGAAAATTTGAAACAAACTAATATTAATACTTTTATTGATTTTTGTTTATAGGTGACGTTACATTTTTTTTGTTTGGACTCATGTGAGAAATTTGAGTAAACATTTGATCCATTTAATTGTTTAATATATGTTTTTAATCTATTTAATTTTTTAAAATACATTTTTTTAACACATTGTATTGGATAACCTTAAAAAAAACTAAATACTTGGTTGTGTATAACTTAAAAAAAACTGAATATGTGGTTGTGTATAACTTTTTTTTCCTCGACAGACCGGTATAAAATTAGCTAAAAATAAAGTTGTATTCTAAATAGAGTGTTTTCTTTCGTATCGTAACCTATACGAGTGTTGTACCGGTACCGTGACGAAACGAACCGAATCCAACTAAATAACACTTATTTCGACTGAAAATATCGGTATTGGTACATGTATTTGTTTTTATGGGTAATGTAAAACACTTATGGATATCTTTTTGGATACATCATGACTTTATTTTTATTTTTTTAGTTTATCTTTCGGGTGTTTTCGATATCGTCGGTGCTTTGACATTCCAAACCAATAACAATCAAATTCCTGTCGCGTAGCGCGGGGATTCCACTCAATGTTTTATAATTATTATTAGATAAATGGTATTTAACTTTTAAAGATATTCTTTTTTTGAATATGAAGGAGTCGAGCCTTCGTAAGCTACCCAAAATAAGTTCAATAAAAGCTATTTCTTTTTTTTTACTTATCTTTACAATTTTTTTACTCTTCATCCAAAAGTACTATAGCATTGGGTTTTCCTTTCGATTGCTATAGCAAATATTGTTACCATAAAGAAGCGAAACAATACCAATCGAATTCCTGTAGCGAAGCCCGGTATAATTTTGCTAGTTTTTATTACTTTGTATTCAAGTTTGATAAGCATGACCTAAAAGTCAAATGCTTATCCGTATATTTCTTTCTATGGTCCTCGAATTATAATGATCATAATTCATATACCACATGTTACGTATATAGTCGTTATTTGACATCTCCAGCCCTCCATATTCTGTGTGCCTAGAGATGCCAAAAATACTCAACTCGGCGGTATGCTCGAAACTCGAAGTATTTGGCACGAGTATACCTGATACCCGACAGGTATTGGGCCGAATATGAGTATAGGTATGGAAAAAAAATATTTTTCTAATATAAGATTAGATGATACTCGACCTGATTACCCGAATCTATATACCCGACATATATACTCGAAAACTTTTAAGTTTCATATTGATTTTCTTTTAACTAGTGTTTAATAATGTTTCATTCTTGTACCTTTATTATTTAAAAATAAACTTTTATTTAAAATATATATTTTGTTGACATTATATGCTATGAAATACAAAGAGTTAATACAAATATTTTTTTTTAGATTAATACTATAACATATTTACATGTTTTTAATATCAAATATTCTTTATATATATTTATCATTACATAACATATTATATAGATTTTTAAAACATGAAATTATAAAGGAAAGTAAAAAATATATATGCATGAAAATCCCAACGGGTATACTCGATACCCGACGGTAAATACTCGCTAAATACCTGACGGGTAACGGACTAAATGTGAGACAAGATTTTACAACCGGATATGGGCATGAGATTAGCGATACCTAACCTATTGTCATCCTTATTTATGCCCATATGGACTGTCACGGCCCCCGACCCGGTTTTACCCGTTTCAGAAGCCGCGGGACAGAAAACCCGTGGTAACTAATATGATGGCAGCGGAATTTTACTAGGATCTTTTAAAACTTGAAACTACCCAATTTATTTTATTTCACAAATTGGGAATAACACCCATAATTTACAATAAATGTGATTTCACTGGGAAATCCCTGTTTTTACAAAAACATGTTTCTTTATTTTATTGAGCCACTTCCTCAAGCTTGTTGTGCTACACGGCACTTTTTCCTGGATCACAGCAGATCACCTGAAACATGTTTTAAAAAGGTTTTATCAGCAGTGAAATACTGGCGAGTCATTCAAGTTGCACAAAACGACACATTGTTATAATATACAGTATTAAGGGTGATTATATTGTTTCTATCTACCAATTACCCCAAATCGGTATTTGTCACTCGACAGTATTTGTGACTATGGTCAGATCACCCATTCGCTAAACCGTTGTCCAATGGTGACGAGTATCAAGTAATGTATACAAAACCCCAAATACCGGCAGTAATTGAAGATTACAAAGACTTAATCCCTGTAATTATAACCTTGAAAACAAGTAGAGTTTTAAGAAAACAATTTGATAAAAGAGAATGACTCACATTACAGATTTAGACGGGCAGCGTTTAGCCTACTGATTTAGCCTCGTTAACCTAATTCAATTAACAATGCACACGAAAAACTAGGTCAGTAACTTAATACAACTTTTACGACAACTCACGAGATCAAAACCTTCACGACGAATGACAAAGTATAGCCCAAATACGGGCAGCACTTAAACATCCATCGGACTGGTTTTTATCGATCGGACATTAAATCGTAGCAGTGATCGAGTTATTACCCTGTTATCGCTGCAGAATTTCGTGCTGTGTGTGTGTTTTGAAGTAAACAGATGATATCTCAATGTACGAAATGAGTTTTTACGTCGAACCAATGCCAAAATTCAAGTGCCAATGCCCTGATTTATATGCTGAAAAATGGTCCCCGTCACGTGGCGCGCCAGGGACACCTGGCTCCCGCGCGTGGCGCGACGGGCCACTTTTAGCATATGGTAGCCTCGTGTCTTACTAGCTTAGGTGAGTCGACCGTTCGACGAAATTCACATTTGACAACAAACTGTAAAGATAATACTAATTAGGGAATACCCCCTGAGTTTTAGGGGGCCCTGATCCTGATTCCAACTGTTCTGAAAATTTTAGGGGTTATGCAAGATTACTTGGGGGTTTCAATTAGGGTTTCCTATTGGGCAAATTAAAATAAGAAATGGTAATTTTAATGAAAGTTGTTACATCCTCCCCACCTTATTAAAATCTCGTCCTCGAGATTTACTGGAATAAGTAGGGATATTTTCGCTTCATCTCTGATTCCAGTTCCCAAGTGTACTTAGGTCCTCTCTTTGAATCCCACTTGACCTTGACCAACACTAGTCGTTTGTGTTTGAGAAACTTGACCTTTCTGTCTTCTATCTGCAGTGGCTTCTCCACAAATTTTAACTTCTCATTTACCTCTATATCTTGAAGAGGTACTACCAGGGATTCGTCAGATAGACATTTCTTGAGGTTGGATACATTGTTGGTGCACTTGTGTCTGTACTTTGTCTGTATTTTGTCATGATACCAAACGATGTCTTGTGTTAGTCTGGTTTACGTCTTAGGTTTGTTAATATGTGTGTTCGATGTAAGTTTGACCAAGTCAACCATCCTCCTGGTTTGACTTGGCCAAACAGTTAGAACATGGTTTGTAAGATGTCTGTGTCGAAAGATGAGTCATCGAAGGATTGGTTATATCCTTCGATGAGCTCGAAGGATAAACCTTCGATGGATATAGATGGACCTCGAAGGATATCATCCTTCGAGGTATATGTGGATCCTTCGATAGGTTTCAGATCGATAGATGATCCTTCGAGATCGATAGATGATCCTTCGATCATACTATCTGATCCTTCGATCATACTATCTGATCCTTCGACCAGACGAGCTGTGATGGATATAAATACTCATGTATTGTGTTCACTTCATTTTTAGAGAGAAAAGTGTGTGAGAAGTGAGTGAACTCAGTCTTGTAGAGAGCGTATTTTCAGTTTGGTCAAGGGCTGTAACCGTGTCCACTGAAATACAAGAGAAAACTTTGATATCTCGTGTGTCTACCCTTCTCTTTGTAGCTTGTGTTCTCTTATAAACTACCGGTTTGCATTCTAGCTTGGATTCCGCACTTGCTAGTGTGTTTTACATAACAAGGATTAGGTTTGACCTCAACCTCCGAGGGACCTACAAGTGGTATCAGAGCCGTGGCTCTTTTCCTTGTTAAAAACCGAGTTTATACAAGACTTTGGAGTGTTTTGGACAAAACTCACATGGTTTAGCACCCGTTTTTCGTGTTTTTCTCGCATTTCTTGACTTAAAAACGTGTTCTAAACTAACCGGGTGTGTTAAAGGACGGTTTGGGTAACTTAAAAACTTGTTTTTAAGAAGTTTGGTAATTTCCGGCCAAATTCCGGCTTACTCCGGTGACCGGTTTTTCTGGATAAGAAGTAATATTTTATTTGTCAAATCTTGTTTTTGGCAAAAAGTATGGTCTGACCATACCTTCTGCCGAAAGATTTCTACCAACCCATCACCTTTTTCACCAACCTGTCACTTTTGTCAACTGTGTCAGTTCAGGTCGAAGGATATCCTTCGAAGTCGAAAGATCATCTTTCGATCAAAGGAAGTTCGATAGATAATCATCCTTCGAACATCCTTCGAAGTCTGTGACTTATCCTTCGATCCAAGGAATCTTTTCGAAGGATACGTTGTTCGATCTACAGCTCTTATTCGAAAGATAAGGATCCTACGATTGGAGAGTCTTTCGAAATCATTGTTCAAAACTCAACAGTGATCTTTCGAACACTGTTGATCCTTCGAACAAGTTCTGTTCCTTCTATCCTAGTCTGTTTAAGTTTAACAAGTTTGTGTTTTTCAGGTCTTTCGATCAAGGATCCTTCGGCTGGTTGTTATCATTCGAGATATTAACATAGTTTGTGAAAATTAAATTTTTAAAAAGGGAAAACTTGTTTTTCAAATTTCAAATCAATTTTCACTTAATATATTAATTTTTATAAAATGGGAACAAACGGTCAGTGGGATCCAACCGCGTGGACTCAAACAACTTTGACTCCACAATCATCAGCTACGCAATCTGCGTCAGATTTCAACAAAACTGCATGGATGCAGGCTATTGCCCCACCTCAAGCTGCAATGATAACTGCAAATCAATGGGCATTGGTCACAAATCAAAGCAGCAACATTCAATCTATGATGCAGAACGACAGTGAAACTGGTACAAGCACAAAACCGCCAAAGCTAAATCACATCAATGATTGGGGATGGTGGAAAGAAAGGTTGAGAACTTATGTTCAGGGGCAAGGTCAAGATCTATGGATGTGCTTCTTCACCGCATTTGAAAATGATTTGGAAGTTGCAGGATCTAATCCACAAACTTACAGCACTATGTCTGATGATGATAAGAAGAAATTTGAGTTAGAAAAGAAAGCATTCATGATTCTCACACAAGCTCTTCACAGAGACATTTACCACCAGTTTGTTTACTGCACGACTACTAAAAGCTTGTGGGATATGCTCACGTTACGATGTGAAGGAAATGCTCAATCTAGAAAGATCAAGCAAGAATTACTGAAGAAAGAGTTTGAAGGATTCACGTGTATGGAGAATGAGACCTTGGCAGAGTTATCTACAAGGTTCCATCACTTGTTGAGCGAGATGTTTGCTTTTAGAGTCACTGCCACTCCACAAGAAATGGTGAAGAGATTCGCTGATAGCTTACCAGCAAAGTGGAGCAGTTATCTTGAAATTCTCAAAGAAAATGGTGTTCTAGACACAATCACCGTTTATGAGTTAATTCAAAAATTGGAGAACAAGGATGTAGAAGAAAAGCTTAAGGCAAAAAGAACACTAACTCCTCAAAATCCAGAGATGTACTATGGGATTGCAGGGGGTATCAGTGGAGAAAAACCAGCCTCTCAACATGCGAAGCTTCAAACAGCCTTCATCTCAAACACCGGACCTTCCACAACAAATCAGTTTGATCCTTCAGCATACACGATGTATTCAAGACCAGATTCTTCTTCTCTACAACAGAATGTGCAACCGACAGCTCAGCAATTCACACCACCGCCTTTCTTAGACCCAAGCAGAGCTCAGCAGCAACAACCGCAACAGCAAGGGTTTTATGGAAGCTCTTCAAACTTTCAAGCCACTTCCAATCCGAACACAGTCAGATTAGACACTTCCAACTTTTCCAAAGTCAGTGTCGAAATAGCCAAGGAGCATATGGAGATGTTGAACACCTTGGTTAGTGCTTATTGTGGATTGGTCGCAGGTCAGATTGGGAATATCAATCTAACCAATGAAGATTATCAGCAAGTGGATAGAGAAGAGTTTGAAATGATGGATATCAAATGGGCTCTTTCTAGTGCAATTCGAAGAGCAAAGGAGTTTATGGAAAGGACGGGGAGAACCAACTTGAATAGCAACAACAACACCAAGTATGGTTTTGATAAAAATGCTGTCACTTGCTTCAATTGTGGTGAAAAGGGTCACTTCAAGCGGGAGTGTCAGAGGCCATCACAACATGGAAACCAAAATCCTTTCAGAGGTCAAGGCAACAGGGCAAATCAGAACCAAGTAAGGAACAATGAGCGCACATTGGTGCATGTCAACAACCAGAGTCAAGCAGGACCATCTAATGCCAACCAGGCACTTGTGGTTCAAGTAGATGAAGGTTGTGATTGGTCAATTCAGCTGAGTGGTGATGCTCCAGATGGAACAGCATGTTTTGCTGAAGTGGTTAAGGATTTAAATCACGCCAGTGGTGGAGAATCTTCCACCAATGCTGGTGAATCTTCAGAAGATGAAGATAGTTCGGGTTATAGTGGGAGCATGGATGGGGAATCACTTGATGCTGGTGATTTATCAAGTGATGCTTTAGATTTGGAAGTTGATGAGCTTTTGGCTGAAGCTGAAGCATTATGCAAGAGGAGATCTATTCTCTGCCAGAAATCTGCTGGAACTTCCGAGAAGCTTGCTCAGTTCTTCTCTGAGGATGGATCTTTTTCTTTTCATACATCCTTTATGGCTCACGTAGAAGGTCAGACTTCTCAGGTATGTGATACTAATTCTGACTCTATTTCTGTTCCTATTGAATGTGCAAAGTGTTTAAAATATGCTGAAAAGGAAAGTCAGTTTGAAATCACATACAAACACAATCAAGAATTGATTGTAGATCTTTCTAAAGCAACTGAAGCTAACTTGTTTTTAACCAGAAATGAAAAGGAGTTTAAAGCAACAATTGCGTCATTAAGACATGATGTTTCAGAATTACAAAAGGCTGTTTTGCGAAAACAACATGCTAACAATAATCTTATTGACACAATTGAAAAGCAAATGGTAGAGTTGGCAACAGCTCGATGTGAATGTGAGACAATTAAGCAGAAACTGGAAAGCTATTCCAATTCCCGCTATGTATTGGATCACATCATTGACGTTCAAAAGAAAAAGGGGGATGCAATATGTATTGGATTCAAATCATGTCCTCCCCCCAATGAATCACAATTACTCCAAATTGCCTGATGACGAGGATATGCCCCGTTTTGAACCTACTGTGCCACTCGGTCTAGATGACTTTGCAGCAGGCCTCGGGTTCACAACTGGTACATCATCCTCGGGTCAATCAGAATCTGAGAATGTGACAGATTCATCGTGTGTTAAGGAACAGAGTCCTCCCATTGTTGAGGATGCTGATTCTTCGGATGATGAATCTGAAGAAATTGTGAAACAACAGTCTAACTCGGTTACAACAGATATTCCAATCGAGAATCACATCCTGTGTGATCCACCAGTGAAACCGAGTAAGACTGAAATGTCAAAAGCAATGGAGTCCCTTGTATCTAGCAGTGAAGAGAATAACTTGTTGTACACGCTCAAAGGAGATAGCAAAATCTACTCTAACAAAGATTTTCCAATTAAAAATGTAAATCAAGATTTAATTGAGCAAATTTTTGAAGGATGCACTGATAAGTTTTTGGGGAACAAAAGTGGCAAAGTTACCGTCACTCAATGTGATCCAATTCCGTGTGAACAAATTAGAAAACAATACGGAAACCAAAAACTACCAATTGAGCGAAAACAACAAGTCAACTCCGGAAAAGGGTAAGGTACAGGGAAAGAAGGCTCATAACAAGAATGTTCAAGCACCTAAAGTTCAGCAGCCTAAGACTGAACAACCAAAGGTTCAACAACAAAAGGTGCAAAACAAAAGAGCTCCTGTTAAGAAACGAGAACCGAAAATGAACTTTGTTGGATCCACGGGTTCAGACAAACTTGAAACATTTCAGGATAAATCTAACGTTGATTTTATAAAACAAGTTAGAATTTTAAAACGAAATGATCAGAATAACTACACCCAACACACCAACGGATGTGATTTAGGTCCAAGCACGTCTAGATCACAAAGTTCATTGTCTGGTTCTCCGTCTGGTCATCAACATGTTTCTCCGAAGTTTGTAGAGCGGAGAACATGTTTTGAATGTGGGACAGTTGGGCATATTGTAAGATATTGCCCACACGTGCAAAAGCTGAAGTAAAAAACGAGTGCTCCCCAAGAAATCGATTACCGAAAACGATCAGTTTCCCCGAAACAAGACCCACGTGTCTTGAAAGAAAGGGAAAAGAAGTTAAAACAAAAGAATCAAAAGGTAATTGAAAAGGCCTTAAAATCAGAGGTCAAAGAAGAAAAACCTGTACAAGCAAAATCTGAAACTGTAAAACCAGTAAATGCTAAAACAATAAATTCAAATACTGGTAAAGGACAAACAGCTTGGAAGCAAAAGCAGGTAATTCAATCAGGGGGAGCACCACAGGTTCTTTTTCCTAATCATCAAGTGATTGAAATCACTTTCCTTGATGATCAAGGACGACCCAAGTCCACAAAGGCTTGGGTCCCCCTCTCCAACTAATCTCTGAATGAGCGTGTAGGATGTTCCAGGAGGAACTATTGATAGTCTTAGGATTGTTGATAGTGAAGCGTCCATGCACAAGATCGGCGACATAAGGCTCCAAAATATTGTTACATCTAGGAGAATGTTGTTGCCTGTGATGGAGAGAGGAGAAAAGAAGACAAAAATGTCTGATGAAGGAAAAAGGAATGAAGTTGAAAAATTCGACCAGTTGAAAAATGTGCCAAAATTTTGGTTGTTATGGTTTTTGATCGGGTCAATAGGAAAGATTCCAATGAAAAGTACGCGCCTGTAGCACGTCTGAACCTTTTTGAAGATTCATGGATTTTTCTTCCACAAGAAGTTCAAAGCCCACAAGATGAACGTGTAGGGTACTTTTCTCCACGGTGTGATTGAAGAGATTGTGTTTGTTGAACAAACCAACCGGGTGTGCGGATGCCTTGGCGTGGATTGAACAACCGCACACTACTTCTGAAAGAGAAAGACAAAGACCTTCGCTGGTACAATGTGGAAGACCAGCCGGACCCAGAGGTTTATGATCTTGTTGCTGTGAAGAGATTTCTCAGTAGCTACAAAATCGACTTTGAAATCCACACCTGGTGGATATCCAGTTTGGGAGAGCACTCAGATCCCTGGCAATGCACGAAGCAGTTGCAGGATACGGTTTTAAATTTCTAATCTCTCCTATACTTGTCGATATTTAAGCTGCTTTATGAATTATTATCATCTCGTACAGCACTCCTTGACCTGACACGTTGATCTCGAATATCACCTCACACGTGATTGTTTCACTATGAAACTCATCAATGTTGTCATGGTCCACACCGATGACCAACGTGCCGACCTTTTTACCAAAGCATTTGACAAATCAAGATTTGACTATTTATTATTGGTAAACGGCATTAAGGTCAAGCAAGAGTAAAACCAACATCGGAAAATCATTTTTGTAAATACCTTTGTGTTTTAGATTTTAGTTTATTGATTTTAGGGGGAGTAAATTCAAAATTTGAAAATCCAAAAACATCGAAAAATTTCAAAAACACAAAAACAATAGAAAAACGAAAATGAGTTTCCTGGCGAGCAAAAGAGAAAATGATAGTACATCAGTGGTCTATCCAAGCCTCTTTAAACCTTAAATGAAAAATATGTTAAGCAGCTCTATATAAGATATATCGGTAGGCTCACAATTGTAGGATCGTGAAACGACCTAACGAGTCTATCAGAAGAGTACTCAGACAGAATCAGAGGCGGAATTCATTGATTCTGTCTTTGTTTAGCTTGATTTCACTATTTAACGTCTCTTGTATTGATCTATGAAAGATTACAGCCTTGGAGACACCTCGACAGCACTTCTGTGTCGGAAACTAACAACCAAACTGAACTAGTACGCTTCAGGGTATTTATAGATCTTGAGGTTTCGCTTGAGCTGTTCAAGCGAAATCATGTCATGTAGATTTCGCTTGAACTTGCTTGAAGCGAAATCTCCTATAAATGTTCCTTGAAGCGAAATCAACCTTTAAACATTCTAAATTCTGATCTTTTCTCATAATACAAGCACTAATATATCAGTTCTAATCTAAGACTCGAACAAAGATGAAGTCGACAGACAACTGCACCAACAGACTCCCCCTTGAATGTTGACGGAATCTTCAGTGAGAGTCTTCAATGTGACGACTCTTCAATCTTGATCAGTCTTCTTCAAAACTTTCTCCTGAAATCATGAACCCGGATCTTTTCTCTAGCTCTAACTTCATCAGACTCCCCCTTTCATCAAGCTGGGATTTTCAGTCTGGAATTAGCTATTGCCTTTGAAATTAAATCCTGGCTTTTTCTCAGATTAAGCTCTCCACAGGTTCTGATGCATCTCCTGGCTTCTCATAGCAACAGGATCAGAAACCTTCATTTCTCCTACACACATCTCTACCAAAACATAAGTTTTCACTTAAATCAATAAGAAAAACTTACTAAAAATAGTTACATCAAGTTCAAATTAATGACCCTGAATAACTAATCTCAACTTCTTTCTTAAATCACATTTTAATTCAGCACACACATTCCCAAACCAGTTCATCTTGTTTAGCACTTGGAATTTTGAAAATCTGCTCTTCAACATCAGTTGTCGAAAATTTTTTTGAATTTTCAAAATTTATGCTAAAACACACCGAAAATCTTTTTGGATTTTGAAATAACAGAAATAAAATGCAGTAAAGAACTATTTACAAACTATATTTTTGTGAGTTTGCGAAAGAGGATCATATCAGTTTTTAAGACATATCATCAACACCGTTAAGCTTTAAACATTTTAAGTTTTAAACGATTCACGTTGATTGACGATATTTTTGTCCACTTAAACTCAATCTAAAACTTTCAATCTGCTTACCGATACTTTAAGGTATATTAAGATAGCACTAAGTTCTTATGGACCCCACGATCTCAGCATATCCCCTCATCATGCAATACACTGACTCAAGTAATGCCTTTAAACTTTTATCAACTGTGATTTGTGCGAAAACAAAACAGAATGTTTAAACATTAACAATCAGGTCGATACTTCCGTATACGCAGAGAAAGTCCAATGTTTAAACAAAATAAGAAAAATAAAACAAGTTGAAGTTGTTTAGGCTTTAACCACCAGGTCGATACTCCCGTATACGCAGAGGTGATCCAAAGCTTAAACGAAACACCAAAGAAAATAAAGCAGAACGTTTAGGCAACAACATCCAGGTCGATACTCACGTATACGCAGAGGATGTCCGATGCTTAAACAAAATAAAGAAATAAGACAAGTTTAAATCTTTGCAAAATGAAATGCACAATCACAGTGACTTTTCAGCAAAGTTGTGAAAGTTCACAAACTTAACCAGTTTTATGTCTTACGACAATCAGCGATTACTGAGTAGGCACACAGTCAAGAAGGACAAAACTAAGTACTATGCTTTCAATCATGTTTCCCACTAGAACTAGGCTTTTTCATTTTAGGTTTGTATCGTTATCGCAAATCTACTAGTCTAGCTGAGCCTACCGTCACATCTTTAGTGAGATCGTTTATCACATTTTGACTTTCCATTTCTTTAGCATGCTGTGATAGTCTAACTGATCTACTATCATTTCCTCCTTTTTTACAACAAAACTCATTTTAAATTTCTCAATGTTTTTGGCTTTTTCAAATTTTCTAATTTTTTAAAATTTTTACTCCCCCTAAAATCAAAATATGTCTCAATTTTGATTTTCTGGGAAAATTTGAAAAACCAAACTGTACAAGTAACATGACAACTGATATCAAATCACTTCAATTCGCCATCCACTAGGCATAAACAATCAGAACTCCCCCTCACAACAAACTATTTTCTCATTTAGATTTCAAAACACTTAAGTTTGTTTTAATCAAAATGATTTTTCCGGAAAATAAGTTTGTTTTTACCACATGTAAAATTGGGGTTTGGTTCATCTCATTGTTTACCAACCACTTGTAGAAAATCAGATACAACTTAATGTCCCTGATTTACCACTTGTACAAACAACATAATCCAATACAAAGAATGATGCCGATTCCTGATCCACGATTACCAACTTGGGATCTCCGGCAAGTCAGGTTTTTCATTTAAACAGATTCACCCAAGCCTGACTGTTCTTGGGTGATTTTGAATTCTTGTTCAACAACGATGGAAAATTTGCATCATCCATTGTTAAACTAGAACTCTCAGTCTTTACCTCAACAACTGGCTCCTCTGGTTTTACCACACCAGATTCATTGCCTGAATGTGGCTTGTCTGACTTTGATGAGCCAGATTCATTGCCGACATGTGGCTCCTTTGTTTCCGAAGAAACAGATTCATTGCCAACAACTTTCTTCTTCTTCTTCTTCTTCTTCTCTTTCGTCCTCAGATTTGTATCTGATGAATGCGTTTTGCTTGATTTGTTGTTCTTTGGTGAGCAAGACGATTTATCAGAACTTTTATCTGTTTTACCAGTTGTATCCGAGGACAAAATCCTTTCCAGATACTCTTTGGCCTTCTTTCTCTTCTTCCTCAGTCTGTCTTTTTGCCCCTGAGAAAGCTTTACTTTCGGTTCTTGAACTTTCGGTTCTTGAACTTTACGTTCTTGAACTTTCTGTTCTTTGGGCTTAACAGAGACTGGGATCTTTATCAATTTCTGAGATTTAACCCTCAATCTGTCATTTGATCTCCTTGGGCAATCTCTGGCAATGTGGCCTCTGATTTGGCAGTTATAGCATCTTCTCGTCTCATAACTCCAACTTTGGCAGTTAACAGCAATGTGTCCTTGATAACCGCATTGATAACACACTCTGTTATCGTACCAATCACCATTTTCAGTCCAAACATTTAGATCAAAGCACTGTTTGGCTTGGTGATAATCCTCTCTCTTCCTGTAAGCTTGATTTGGCCTTGAAGCACTGTGGTCCAACCTGCACCACTTTTCACCAACTATTTTTGAATTTTCATTTTTTACTTTTTGTAATTTTTGATTGTGATTGGATGATCGATCTGATGAACTGTTATTTTCTTTTTGAACATTTTTCAAATTTTTAATTTTTTGTTTCTGTTCCACTTTCTTCTTTAAAGGTTTTTGCTTAGAGCATTCTCCCTTTTCAGTTGATTGTGGAACAGTTTCTTGAAATTTTTCTTTTAACTTCAAATGTAAATTCTTTTTGTCAATTTTTACCTTTTCATCATCAGATTTTTCATCGCAATCTTCAACTTTGACATTGTCAAAGTTTGTGACATTGTCACTTATTGGAACGGAATTGATCGGTTTTGGACAGGGGAACTCAGATGAAGTCACAAAACCTTTCAATTTCTTTTCAAGTTCATCAATCTTGTTCCTTGAATTCTCAGCTTCATTTTCAAGCTGAGATATTCTCTCAAGATGAGACTTGATTGACTTTTCATTCTCATTCTTCATGTTTTCAAGAACAGACTTTTCATTTTCCAAAACTTTTATCTGTTCTTGAAGTTTTGTTTCATTTGCTTTCAGATTTTTGTTCTCCAGCTTAATCCAGAAATCTTCATTTTCTGAAGATTTCTTTTTGCTTTCAAACTCCTTTTCTTTCTCTCTCAAAACTTTGTTTTCTGATGTCAAACTGTTCAAATTACCCAACAGTTTGTCATTTTCAGTTTTCAGCTTCTCACTATTTTCTTTCAGAATAAGAATCTGCTTATCATCAGCTTGCTTCTCGTTTCTCAACTTCTCGACTTCCAGTGTCAAACTTTCCGCATTCTTCAAGAGTTTGTCATTGTCAATCTTAAAGTTGTTGCATTTTGAGCATACTGATGCAAAACTTGAAGATCCAAGCTTCATAGATTCTTCATTCTTTTGAACTTGTTCTGTCTCCATCTTGTATGTTCCTGCATAAAAGAGTTTAACGAAATCAAAAGGATTCATATTTTCATCAATATAATATTTCCTTTTAATATCATATTTCAAAATATTCTTTGTTGCAAGACACACACGGATTCTTCTATCTATTTCAGCAATTACATCCAATTCCAATTTTAGTAAATTCTTTTCCATTTCATTCAAAAATTCCCTTTTTTTCTTTTCTTCCTTACGACACTCTGCATGAACCTCATTAAAGAACTGATGTGGATTAAGCTCTGGGAAAAAATCTTTTCTTTTTAGCTCAACCATGAATTCATCCCATTTAGCAGGTAATGCAGTTGTCAATTTCAATATATGTTCATCAGTTGTCATTCTAATACCCTTTCTCCACAAATTGTCCGTTAGAACTTTAAATCATGTTTCCATCTCATCCAAAGTTTCATTCTTTTGGCACATGAAATATTCATAACTTTTTACCCAAATATCCACATCTACATTCCTGTGACTACTGTCCACAGTTCTCATATACCAATTATTAAAACTTTCAAGATCATTGTTTTCCTTCTCATCAAAAATCATTGTCATTTTTCTAAAACAATATGCAACTTTCAAGCTAAATACCTGCACACAAACTTCAAACAAAATCAAAAGATTAACTACAATATCAGTTCAAGCGAAACACTTGATTTCGCTTGAAATATCTAAAGCAGGAAAAATCCTTTGAAGCGAAATCACTTTTTAACAAAGTAATTGATTTCGCTTGAACTCAATACAATTTCAAGCGAAATAGTCTTATCAAAACACAATGCCTCAAGCGAAACCCTCTCAAGCGAAAACTATGATTTCGCTTGAAATATAACTCTGTTAAAAATTCTTGAAGCGAAATCTGATCAGTCTTCAAGCGAAATCAAACAGAATCTGATCAATTTCTCAAGCGAGACCTAGATTTCAAGCGAAATCAACCTCTCAGTTTCGCTTGAATCATGCTGACATCATCAAGTCGATCTGATTTTTGCAAAATTGATCAATTTCTAGGTCGAATTTAGGTCTGAATCTTTCAAGGATTTGTTAATTCAATGTTTCGCACACTATATACGAAAATCAGTCCATTTTAACCATGAAAACTTGATTAATTTTAAAAAGAAGGTGTAGAAGTCAGAAATTTCCAGCGAAAACGAGCTAAACAGTAAGAACTCTTCCTCCTGAGCTCTGATACCACATGTAGGATCGTGAAACGACCTAACGAGTCTATCAGAAGAGTACTCAGACAGAATCAGAGGCGGAATTCATTGATTCTGTCTTTGTTTAGCTTGATTTCACTATTTAACGTCTCTTGTATTGATCTATGAAAGATTACAGCCTTGGAGACACCTCGACAGCACTTCTGTGTCGGAAACTAACAACCGAACTGAACTAGTACGCTTCAGGGTATTTATAGATCTTGAGGTTTCGCTTGAGCTGTTCAAGCGAAATCATGTCATGTAGATTTCGCTTGAACTTGCTTGAAGCGAAATCTCCTATAAATGTTCCTTGAAGCGAAATCAACCTTTAAACATTCTAAATTCTGATCTTTTCTCATAATACAAGCACTAATCTATCAGTTCTAATCTAAGACTCGAACAAAGATGAAGTCGACAGACAACTGCACCAACAACAATCATTTTAAAGTGTGCAGGGTGATATAAATCTTAAATCGACTGAAGACCAGGTGGGAACCATTCATTGGCATATGGTCTTAGTACCGAAATTTCGTTTGAGAGATTGCCGAGGTTCTGAGATATTCGGTCTTTATGCTGCTTATCATCTGGGTATCATGGTTGTATCTTTTACCGAAAAATAACGGGGACGCAAGTCTAGATCTTCCATGATACTATACATACGTGTACATACTGCATTTGACCTCAATAAGTGATAAACAATCACATGTCCACAATATAAGTGATAATATATCACATTCATCCGGGAGTCAAGTTCGTCTCTCTGCTGTACGAAAGTACTGACCTGTTCACGGACTTGCTCCTGTGCCCTCATGCATATGAAAATCAAGTTCCTCATCAATAAGTGATTCTATCACATAGGGCTTGTTTTCAATCAAAATAAGTGAGTTTCTCACATCATATACGGTCAAACAGATGATAATCGGTATACTCACCGGTAAGATGAACCCTCGTGCATACCTTGATACGGGAATGTGTCGTGATGTGGATGAACACCGGTCGGTAAGTATAAATCATACCTTAACGTATCCCCTCGCCATGATTACATCTGATAAGTTGAGCTTATGTGGACAACAATACCGATAATTGTTATAGGATGCTTATCTTAATGTTAACTAAAAGAACAACAAGAGCGTTTTGGCATGACCGTACACTGATATGATTCTCTTACCCTCGAAACTCGCAAAAAGAATGTCTGTAAATATTTATTTAATGCTTTCAGTTTCTGCATCTTTGTATATATTTATTTACTGCTTTCTGTCTTTACATTTGAAATATTCAAAAATACCAAAAAGATTTTAGGTGTGTTTTAATATAAACTTTCTAAAAGCCAAAAAGATTTTATTTCTATTTTATTTTCGATCGTACGATGTTGGAGCTCGAGTCTTCGTTACCTGAAACCTGATTGAAAACCAAAATCGACTAAATCTTCATAAATGGTCAGAATTTGCAAGTTTTGAAAGTTAAAAACTAAAATTGATAAACTTGTTAAACTTTCAAACTGTCGGACGGTAGTTGATTGAGCAATGGTCACATGTGTGTCGTTTACTTATGATATTCCAAGCAGTTGTTCTCATTACGCGTTTAGATTTCTTGCATGTGCAGATTCTAAAGGCAAGGAGAACATGGTCGATGACAAGCTTCGGAATGAAGACACGACGTGAAGGCACTCAAGTGATGAAGATGATAGAGTTGCCGCTGACCATCATCAACACCACAAGGATCTCAAGTTGTAAAGATCAAGACTTTCACGAGCATAACTCAAGGGGGAGCTTATGTTAAGGGGGAGTTTGTCAACACACTTTCTACATGAAACGGGGAGTTTGTTGATACACTTTCTGCTTTCAAGACATGAAGACTTTAAAGATCCTCCGACATTGAAGACTTGAAAGGACGTCAAAGACTTGAAGACATGAAGTTCGAGACAAAGCTACAGCCAAGGGGGAGTTTGTTGGTGCACTTGTGTCTGTACTTTGTCTGTATTTTGTCATGATACCAAACGATGTCTTGTGTTAGTCTGGTTTACGTCTTAGGTTTGTTAATATGTGTGTTCGATGTAAGTTTGACCAAGTCAACCATCCTCCTGGTTTGACTTGGCCAAACAGTTAGAACATGGTTTGTAAGATGTCTGTGTCGAAAGATGAGTCATCGAAGGATTGGTTATATCCTTCGATGAGCTCGAAGGATAAACCTTCGATGGATATAGATGGACCTCGAAGGATATCATCCTTCGAGGTATATGTGGATCCTTCGATAGGTTTCAGATCGATAGATGATCCTTCGAGATCGATAGATGATCCTTCGATCATACTATCTGATCCTTCGACCAGACGAGCTGTGATGGATATAAATACTCATGTATTGTGTTCACTTCATTTTTAGAGAGAAAAGTGTGTGAGAAGTGAGTAAACTCAGTCTTGTAGAGAGCGTATTTTCAGTTTGGTCAAGGGCTGTAACCGTGTCCACTGAAATACAAGAGAAAACTTTGATATCTCGTGTGTCTACCCTTCTCTTTGTAGCTTGTGTTCTCTTATAAACTACCGGTTTGCATTCTAGCTTGGATTCCGCACTTGCTAGTGTGTTTTACATAACAAGGATTAGGTTTGACCTCAACCTCCGAGGGACCTACATACATGAAACACATCATGTACCCCAGCTAATTCTTCTGGTAGTTGTAAACGATAGGCAACTAGTCCTATTCGCTGGATTATTGGGAATGGTCCTACGTACCTTGGACTTAGCTTTCCCTTCTTACCGAACCGAACTACTCCTTTCCAAAGAGAAACTTTTAAGAGTACCTTCTCTCCAACTTGAAATTCTAGCGGTTTGCGTCGATTGTCTGCATAACTCTTCTGGCGATCTCGAGCCGTTTTCAGTGTTTCCTTGATTTGAGTGATCTTGTCGGTGGTTTCTTGCACGATTTCGAGACCTGATAATTGACTTTCTCCTATTTCTGCCCAACAAACTAGAGTTCTGCATTTTCGTCCATACAGTGCTTCGAATGGGGCAGCTTTAATGCTTCCATGATAACTATTGTTATAGGAGAATTCAATTAAGGGTAGGTGGTCATCCCAGTTTCCACCAAAATCTATTACACATGCCCTAAGCATGTCTTCTAGGGTTTGAATTGTCCTTTCACTTTGTCCGTCTGTTTGGGGATGATAAGTTGTACTTAAATTTAATCGTGTCCCCATGGCTTCTTGGAAACTTGTCCAAAAATGTGAAGTGAAACGACTATCCCTATCCGATACAATGGAGAGTGGGACTCCATGTAAGGATACTACCTCGTCTACGTATAACTTGGATAACCTTTCCATGCTAAAGGTTTCCTTCATGGGTAGAAAATGAGCTGATTTGGTTAATCGATCCACAATTACCCAAATTGCGTCATTACCTTTTCTGGTTTTGGGTAACTTAGTAACAAAATCCATGGTTATTAGTTCCCATTTCCAAACAGACATTTCTAATTGTTGGAGTAACCCTGAAGGTTTCTGGTGTTCTGCCTTAACTTGTGAACAAGTTAAACATTTAGATACATATCTAGCTATATCCTTTTTCATTCCTATCCACCAGAAATTATTCCTTAAATCTTGGTACATCTTATTATTACCAGGATGCATGGTATACCTAGATTTATGGGCTTCCTCTAAAATCTTATTTCTTAAGTCTCGTTGCTTAGGTAGCCAAATTCTTCTTTTGTGGAATCTCCAAATTCCATCAGCTCCTTGTTTCAATTCCTTTATCCTTCCTTTCATTCCTTCAGCATCGTCCTTGATTGCTGTTTCTTGAATATTCTTCAGTTGTTCCATTAAGTCTAATTGTAAACTTAATCTAAGAGCACGAACTCGTCGTTGTTTCTCATGATACTTACGGCTTAAGGCATCTGCAACTACATTTGCTTTTCATTCGTGATATTGAATATCACAGTCGAAATCACTCAAAATTTCCATCCATCTTCTTTGTCTCATATTCAATTCTTTTTGCCCAAATATATATCTTAAGCTCTTATGATCTGTATAGACTGTAAATTTACTTCCATACAGATAATGTCTCCAAATCTTAAGGGCAAAAATTATGGCTCCTAATTCTAAGTCATGAGTCGTATAATTTTCCTCGTGCTTTTTCAATTGCCTTGAGGCATATACAATTACCTTTTTGCGTTGCATTAGCACACATCCTAATCCTAGCTTAGACGCATCACAGTAAACTTCAAAATCTTCTGTCCCTTCGGGTAATGCAAGAATTGGGGTATTTGTTAACTTTTGTTTTAAAACCTTAAAAGCTTCTTCTTGCCTAGGTCCCCATTCAAACTTAACTGTTTTACAGGTTAGCTTAGTTAATGGCACATCTATCTTAGAAAAATCTTTAATAAAGCGCATATAGTATCCAGCTAATCCTAGAAAACTTCTAACTTTCGTAGCTGATTGCGGGACTTTCCATTTGGTGATTGCTTCTATCTTAGCAGGATCTACGTGAATACCTTCGTGACTCACCATGTGACCTAAAAATTGTACCTCCTGTAGCCAAAATTCACACTTCAAGAATTTGGCGTAAAGCTTTTCCTTTCTTAACAAGGTTAAGAGTGCATGCAAGTGTTCACAATGCTCGTCCTGACTTTTGGAATAAATGAGTATATCATCGATGAAGACAGTTACAAATTTATCCAAATACGGTTTACAGATTCTATTCATCATGTCAGTGAATGCTGCAGGAGCATTTGTTAGTCCAAAGGGCATGACTGTAAACTCGTAGTGACAATACCTAGTTCTGAAAGCGGTTTTAGGTATGTCTTCTTCTTGTACCTTCAGTTGATGATATCCGGAGCGTAAATCTATCTTAGAAAAATATCTAGCCCCTTGAAGTTGATCAAAAAGATCATCAATCCTAGGTAATGGGTACCGATTCTTAATTGTAACCTTATTCAATTCCCTATAATCGATACACATTCGCATCGAACCATCTTTCTTCTTTACAAACAACACTGGAGCTCCCCACGGGGATGAACTAGGTTGTATGAATCCTTTACTGAGCAATTCATCTAATTGCTTTTTGATGTGTGCAAAATGCAACATATAAATTACATCAATTGTGGCATAAAACTAACCCCTTTTTAGTACTAATGTTGAAAAAAGTGTGCTTTTCTCTTCCCATTGTCCATCATAGAGTGTGTGAGTCGTCTCGGGATCCAAGATTGATCGTAAGAGTTCTTGACAATCAAAGGCCATGTTTGCCTAAGTCTCTTACATCACTTGGTGAAGACAAGTGTCTAGTGTAATACTTTTTATTTTTAATCTTTTCGCACTTTTTACTTGGTTATGTACTAATGACTTTAATAACTAGTTTCTTATGTTGAAGGTGATTCTTCCTTATCGTTTGTCCGTGGTGTCTTGGCATTATTTTACTGTTTATATAAAATAAAAGATTTTCACCATTCATATCTCCACGGTCTATATGGAGGTATGTTGGCTACCTGGTCGGGGGTTAAGGGAAAGGTTTGGTAAGAGTCTTGCCTTGTTCAGTGTATAGATCCTGCAAGGACCTGGGTCAAATTTAGTAGGACCTCCTTCAATACCCACCGGTATTGGATGGCGGGGGTCCAAACTCTTTGATCCCCTCATATGTAAGCTACTATTAATACTTTAACCCGGCTACTTAGGACTGTATCCCTGCTGACTCATACTACTTAGCCGAGGGTAACGTCACATTCAAAAGAGGAGCCTACCATAATATGCATTAATAACTTAATTAATTATCTTTCAATAATCCGACCCTTTAGGATTGTATCCTTGCTGACTCAAACTACTGGGTTGAGGGTAACGTCACCTTCAAAAGAGGGGCCTACTACAATAACTAAGATAATCTCTTAAATAGTGCAAAAGTGCGGAAATAATCAAAGGTTACACTAAACACGAGTCAGAGCCAAGTGATTCATCTTGTCTGTCTGTTTTTACTTTTATTTTATTTTCAGCATTTTAGTTAGTTTTATATTTTTCTAGTTTAAAACCTTTTTCTAAACTTTTGATTTGATTAGACGTTGAGGATAAACCGGTACTAAAAGCTCTTGTGTCCTTGGACGACCTCGGTATCTTGCCAACACTATACTACGCTCACGATGGGTGCACTTGCCCATATGTGTGTTTAGTGTTAGTAAATATCGTGTTTTATAAATTTAAAACTTGGCTAAAAAGTGTTAAAAAGGGCTTAATAAATACATTAAAAACTAATAACACTCACGCACATCAAGTTTTTGGCGCCGTTGCCGGGGACACAAGGATTTTAAGAAAGTTAGGAATCAACGGCCTAATCGTTTTTTCTTATTTTTCTATTTTTAGGATTTTTCTTAATTTTTCAGCTTCTGCAGAATTCAGCACGGGCCGTGCCTGCTGAACACGCCCCGTGCCCAATCATTGGAACTGGCAATCCTGTTTTAAGTCAGACAGTAAGCTGAACACGGGGCCGTGCCCACCCAACACGCCCCGTGCCCAAGATTCAGTTACTGAAAACAGAACCGTAAGATCCCGACGGTTGGTAATTTCTGACACAAACATGAGTGATAATGATATTTTTTACTTTCGGCACTCTTATGGTACGTGGTGTCAAATATGTGGTGGCTCTCATAAAGAATTAGAATGTTATTTTCTAAATTATAAGCCCCACTATATAGACCCATTGTTTTCTTGTAGCCTTAAAAGGGGCGAAAGTAAAAATAATCCTTATCTCTCCCTCGAATGCTCTCAACCGGATCTTCTAGGAGAAATGCTTCTTGATGAACTATCTCAAATGGAAGATCTAATTCTTAATTGGTTAGAAGAACTTAGAATAGATTTCAATAATTTATCTCAAGACGATAACCAAGAAGAATTGTTGGGATCACATAAAAATAACTTCGATGTTACCAACGTTACCTCTAACTCTAGTGAGGACTTGAGCGATAGTCGTCCCTGTGTCGATTGTGCCGTGAAGGACTCCCCGTCGACTTCGTTCGATGCATACATAGACCTGAGCGATTCGGCATACACCTTCTTTAACGAGAGCCCGGGAAAGGGTTGGACTTGTCCACCTACATATAGCATAGGAATCACCCTCACCGACAACCTCTTGCGTTCTCATCTTAATCTAGAACAATTAAGGTATCTTAGGCACTTTGGGGTTGTTCCATCCAGTAAGGAACCACCCGATCCGGAAAAGTTCCTTAAACATAGACAAACTCCATAAGACAGCCTCTAGACACGGGGCCGTGTCCAGGTCAACACGCCCCCGTGTCCACTCAAAGATTCCAGTCTGATTTCGTGTCAGAATACGGACAAAATGTGTCAGGATTCCACCTGAACACGGGGCCGTGTCCGTCCGACACGGGGCCGTGTGCAGCGTACTGTCGTTTTCTATAAATGCAGCCAAGAATCCTGCACATTTGAACCATTCAAGGGACAGTGATTTGGGGAATATTCTCACATACCATCCTAGGTATTTTCTAAAAGAAGTTTCTCAACAACCTTCTTGTCCTTTCCTCTTTTATCCACTTTCATCTTCTTCAATTTTTCTTTCATGCTTCCATTAAAACTTGAAATCTCCACAATTTCAAGCTTTATTGAGATGTTTGTTAGATTTTTATTCATGGGATCTTGTTAAAAATAAGTTCTACAACAATGTTTTAAGTTGTTTCTGCTTAAAAACGTTTTAAACATCATAAAAACAAATTAAAACTCCATGATCCCTTATCCTAAAAATCTGCAGACATCTGAACACGGGCCGTGTTCATTGAACACGGGGCCATGTCCGAAGCACTGATTCCATAAAGTTGAACTCTTTTCGGTATGTTTTCTCAGAATGGCGAGCAGAACTAGCGGAACATCTTCATCACACTCCAGAAACAACCGACAAGGGAGAAGATCATCAACGGTTGAAGACTCTCTGGTAAACTACGTTTACGCCTTAAGAGAGGCCATTGATGAGATGACGGGGGTGGAAGAAGCATTGGTTGACCGTATTAATCATTTGACGGTGGGACTAGAGGGATGTCTTCGAGAGGTCAACCTTTTGCACCTAAGGTTGAACATTCTCGCTTCTCCTCCTTTGGTTCCAATCATTACCCAAAGGGCATGGAATGTGGTTCCTGAAGTCATCAAACCGGCCGAATGGTACGCCATACATCCGGAGCCCCATCGGGAAGTACTACAAGGGGTTCCGGTTGGTGTCACTCCTTCTCCACAAGATGTTGAAAAGAATGACGCTGCCTTCTTCCTCCCAAGAGAGATAGAAGAATGGCTTTAACGCCCCTCGGCTCGGAGTTCTACAAAGCTTTTAGATTCCGGAAAACCATTTCCGGGTTTTTGGTTCGTATTGTACTCGTAGAGCTCCATAAGATGATTTTACTTATCACTTGACCTATCTAATTTAGGACCCTTTAATTTTATTTTCTGCTTTGTTTTTAAACTTTTAGGACTTTTATGTAATTTTCTCTATGACTTAATGAATGATGGTTTTAGTTAATTTGGTGTTTGGATGATGTTGTAATGAATAAAACACACTCGGGATGGTAAAGGATAACAAGGGAAACTTGGACCAGCACCCCATGCACGAAAACAGGGCCATCTGACGAACTTTCTTCATTACAGCAAGTTCAGCACGGGCCGTGCCCGCCCAACACGGCTCCGTGCTGCACAGTCTGCAGAAAATACCCAGTTCAGGTAAACTGGACATGGGCCGTGTTCGCCCAACACGCCCCCGTGTCCAGGCTTCTGTTTCTTTTGATCAACTTTTTGTTACTGGCACCTGAACACGGGGCCGTGCCCGGACACCACGGGGCCGTGTCCAGACGCCCAGTAACACAATATTTTTTTGCTTTTTCACATTCAATCAACCTAAAAACTTATTTTTGGGACACATTGAGGACAATGTGTAATTTAAGTGTGGGGGGGATGCTAAAACTTTGAATCTTGCAAGTCCTAATAACAAGCCTTACACAAAACTCTATTGGAACCGCTAATCACCCCAAATTTTTTCAAAAATTTTCATTTTTTACTTGTCTAGGTTTAACTTGGGAATTTCAAATTCTAAAAAGGTTATATTTTTACAAATTTACAACTGATAGCGTCGTGATAAAAAGAACCAACATAAGAAAATTATGAAAAGGCATGACAAGCTTAGCTAAAATTTAATTATATATACTTGATCACATAAAAACCCATTCCCACAAAAGTGAGTTTTGAGCCTTTATTGAGCATACAAATACATATCTTTAAACTAAATGCTCATTTTTCGTTTCTTGTGTGAATAGCCGCTTGGTTCTTACAACTCTAGAACTTGCCACGACGATACATTCCCGGTCCTTACCAACTTAAACCCGAGTAAGTAAATGATGGAGGTATTAGGACTAACCCTTTTTATTTCTACACCATTATTTTTCTTTTTTTTTTTACCACCTACCCAAAATCCCCCTAGTTAACCCCTTTGAGCCTAAACCTTTTCATTTCTTAACCCAAAACCAAACACCCTTTCACCCACCAAAACCTTTTTATTTTTAACCCTTTGTTTTAGTAACAAGCTCGGTTTTTCGTATGACTTTCAAAAAAATAAATAAATAAATAAATTTGGTTGATGATGAAGCAAAAGAAATAAACAAGCAAGTTCATCAAAAATAACTTTGTTTGAATTATGGCTTCATCAAAATAAAAATTGCAAAAATAAAAAGTCTTACGAAAACCGATACTTTTTACGCCTTTCGCCCTTTTTCTACTAACCACTAACCCAACCACCTACCTTTAACCCAAGCCTAACCCTTCACCAAAAAGTCCTCTTGATATTTACGAAGGTATATAGTTAAAAAGGAGGAGGATTGATTGCTTGGCAAGCCTATGGTAGGAGTAAGTTTCATGCCGCTCTCGAGTGATTCACTAAAATACATCTTCGGCCGAGTGTTGAGTGATCCCCCGTGAGGTATGTGAACTTGTATATAAATAGAATTTTAAAGAGGCATGTTATGCCCTAATAAGTAATTTATCTTATGAAAAGTTTTAAATAAATCATGACGAATAGAATTGTAAATAAATAAAAATAAAACTTAATAAAGAATCTTGGAAATCCCGACACTCTATGACAAGCCCAAAAACCTTCTCTTCTACCCATTCCATTTGGGAGTGTAAAGCCACATTATAAAGAGTTTTGCTTGAGGACAAGCAAAGATTCAAGTGTGGGGGTATTTGATGTGTGCAAAATGCAACATATAAATTACATCAATTGTGGCATAAAACTAACCCCTTTTTAGTACTAATGTTGGAAAAAGTGTGCTTTTCTCTTCCTTTTGTATTTTCAGGATTAAATGAGCTCAAATTAACAAAAGAAGCAAAAAGGCAGCTAAATCTAACATAAATACAAGAAAAGGAACAAACGTGGCATGCCCGACCTCCCTGAAAGCATCTTCCCAAGCAAAACAAGAGAACATAAGGCTGAACACACCCCGTGCTCAGTGAACACGGGGGCGTGCCCAAGTGTCAGCATAAAAGACAAAGTTGTAGAAGCTTCCATCGCCCACCACGGGGCCGTGCTCAGCGGACACGGGGCCGTGGTCAACTATAAGATTCGCATAATCCAGTCAAATCTTGATAGTACAGATATGCTTCTGCACACGGGGTCGTGCCCAACGGACACGGGGGCGTGGTCAACTAATGCAGACAAACTGCAATTAATGAAGACAGAGAAAATGATGGACACGGGGCCGTGCCCGAGCTTCTGTTCAGCCTATAAATAGGAGTGCTTGGCTCAAGCTCAAACCATCCCTTGGCACATCACCTCTCTCACACTTCACCCACCACCCACCACCATCACAACACCATCATCCACCACCATCATCCATTGTCCATCATAGAGTGTGTGAGTCATCTCGGGATCCAAGATTGATCGTAAGAGTTCTTGACAATCAAAGGCCATGTTTGCCTAAGTCTCTTACATCACTTGGTGAAGAAAGTGTCTAGTGTAATACTTTTTATTTTTAATCTTTTCGCACTTTTTACTTGGTTATGTATTAATGACTTTAATAACTAGTTTCTTATGTTGAAGGTGATTCTTCCTTATCGTTTGTCCGTGGTGTCTTGGCATTATTTTACTGTCTATATAAAATAAAAGATTTTCATCATTCATATCTTCACGGTCTATATGGAGGTATGTTGGCTACCTGGTCGGGGGTTAAGGGAACGGTTTGGTAAGAGTCTTGCCTTGTTCAGTGTATAGATCCTGCAAGGACCTGGGTCAAATTTAGTAGGACCTCCTTCAATACCCACCGGTATTGGATGGCGGGGGTCCAAACTCTTTGATCCCCTCATATGTAACCTACTATTAATACTTTAACCCGGCTACTTAGGACTGTATCCCTGCTGACTCAGACTACTTAGCCGAGGGTAACGTCACCTTCAAAAGAGGGGCCCACCATAATATGCATTAATAACTTAATTAATTATCTTTCAATAATCCGACCCTTTAGGATTGTATCCTTGCTGACTCAAACTACTGGGTTGAGGGTAACGTCACCTTCAAAAGAGGGGCCTACTACAATAACTAAGATAATCTCTTAAATAGTGCAAAAGTGCGGAAATAATCAAAGGTTACACTAAACACGAGTCGGAGCCAAGTGATTCATCTTGTCTATCTGTTTTTACTTTTATTTTATTTTTAGCATTTTAGTTAGTTTTTATTTTTCTAGTTTAAAACCTTTTTCTAAACTTTTGATTTGATTAGACGTTGAGGATAAACCGGTACTAAAAGCTCTTGTGTCCTTGGACGACCTCGGTATCTTGCCAACACTATATTACGCTCACGATGGGTGCACTTGCCCATATGTGTGTTTAGTGTTAGTAAATATCATGTTTTATAAATTTAAAACTTGGCTAAAAAGTGTTAAAAAAGGGCTTAATAAATACATTAAAAACTAATAACACTCACGCACATCACTTTTTCAGTTCTAACATTTCAGTGGGTGCTAATCGGTAGGGTGCTTTAGCTACAGGTGCAGTTCCAGGAATCAAATGAATTCTAAATTCTACCTCCCTATCTGGTGGTAATCCTGGTAGTTCTTCTGGAATACATCCGAGTATTCTGATACTACAGGAATTTCCTTAAGTTCCTTACCCTTAGTGCTAATGATTACCGAAATCATATACACTATTCCTTGCTTCCGTTCATAGCTAGCAATTTTCATTACTGAAATGAACTTCATTGGTTTACGCGGCTTATCCCCTGTAATCATAATTACTTCTCCTGTGGGTGCACAAATTTCTATGGAATTCTTTTCACAGAGGATTCGAGCATGGTTGGCTACTAACCAATCCATTCCTAATACGACATCGAATTCAGCTAAATTCATGGGTAATAGGTTTGCAGAAAATTTATGACCTGAAAGTTCTATAGTTTCTTTTTACAAAACCGTATCTATGTTAACAGAGTTCCCGTCTGCCGTTTCTACTGTAGAAACTTGCCTAAGTTTCATTAAGGGTAACTTAAGAGCTTGGCAGAATGAAGTATTTATAAAACTTTGGTTTGCACCAGAGTCGAATAATACTTTCGCATAAACATTGTGAACAAAGAACGTACCAGCTATTACGTCAGGAATCAGTTCAGCTTCCTGCGTGGTCAGTTGGAAGGCTCTTACGTTCTTCTTATTAGTTCCTTCAGCAGGTTTAGCCTTGTTATCTGTTGGTTTGACCAATTTAGGGCATTCTGGTCTAAAATGGCCAGCTTCGCCACAGTTATAGCAGATCTTTGTTTTCTTTCTGCAATCTTCTTCACGATGTCCTGTAGCTTTGCAGAAGTTGCAGGTTTCATTACATTTCCAAAATATTTCTTCTTACAGTTTCTGCAGAACGGCGGAGTGGAAGATGATCCAGTTCCCTTTCTCTTGAAGTTGCTATTATTACCCACACGAAATCCTTGGGTAATTTTCTGAGCCAATTCCTTCTTTCTGTTTTCTTCTCGCGTACGCACCAGTTCGTCAGTCAAAGTGTTGGCTAATTCCACCGCATCATCGATTGTGCGGGGTCTCGCAACTTTGACAATATCACGAATCTCGCTAATTAAACCCCAAATGTAGCGAGAAATAAGTACCGGTTCTGGCGAAGCCAGAGTAGGCACAATTCGAGCATATTCGAAGAACTTCGAAGTATACCCTCGGCAATCAACATCCACCATTCGGTGGCTCAGGAATTTATTCGCCATTTGTTCTTTTTCATATTCTGGGCAGAATTTTCTTTCCGCCAGACGCTTAAATTCTTCCCAACTCATGGCATAAGCCAGGTCGCTTCCCTTGGCTTGCAACACCGTATTCCACCATTCTAATGCTCGGCACATTTACTTATTTTAATTACTGCCTCGGTTTTCTCCAACCAACGCAATGCAACAGTTGCCCCTTCATTGCCTGGGAACTCGACAGGTTTACAAGCAAGAAATTCCTTGTAAGTGCAACCAGGCGTTGCAACTTTCATTCTCTTAAGTATCGGGGCTTGAATCAAGTTGTCGTTATCGCCGCCTCCGTTAACACTATTACTGAAATCATTGTCGCGCGTGCGTTTACTAGGGTGATCTTGTGAAGGCTCAACAGGACTTTTAACCTCAGCGACGATTGTCGGAATAGCATTGGCTATTCCTTGAGCGACGATGTTTTCTATGTCTTGCCTATTAAGAAAATGATCTTCATTGTTTTGCTCAGATTGATTAACCTCATTAACTGGATTATTATCAGCGTGTTCCATCTGGTAAGTAATATATATAAGTTATTAGCATAAAAATAAATAATGACTAAATGCAAAACAATCACACAAAATTACGTCACACGTATAGCCAAAATTGTCGATTTTTCGACTTCCATATTTTATATATTACTATGCGTCCGTACACACCAGTTATCTTACAAGAGTTTTATTTTAAGTTATTTTACAGGATTATATTTTTATTACTATTATTATTATTATTATTATTATTATTTTGTTATTATACAATCACAACCACACAGTCACACCATCCCCGTCAGCTGGCAACTTAAAAACGACGTTCCCTCTCGTCGTATTTCCATGATATCCTCTCCCCCACATCTCGGATTCTATTTCCTGCGTCCACCACCTCCTCGACATAGTGGCGAAGTTCAGCCAAGTTCTCAGTGCTCATTGGTGGGTGTAGTGGAGGCTCAGGGTCAAATTGGGGGAAAAGGTATTAGGGTTATTCAAAAGGTTCTGAAATTGCCAGTCAGTTGTCCACCATTCTTCCAGCTCTTCTGGTAGAGGTCGGGGGTGGATAATAGGATCTGGGATAGCAGGTTCCAGATAAACTGGAAGTTGTGCTTCCGCTGGGTAATTAAAGAGGTTTTCATCGGCAGGTCCGATGAGGTCACTAAGTGCCAGTTTATGATCCAGCTCCACCCATGATGGCATTTCCTGGGCTTGCCTGGAACTTTCTCCGATCTCTATTCCTTTGCCTTTATCCATTGGATCCTCAGTTCTTTTGACTTTCTGTGTTGCTGGTTTCTTCCTACGCACACGCCTCCAGCCTACGAGTCTTCTTCTCTTTTTCGGTTTTGGTTTCTCCTGAGGTTGGGCTTGGAATACCATTGGTTCCTCAGTGTCGGCCCAATAACCGGAAAAACCCTCGGAAACTTCCATATCAGCAGAATGGATAGTGATATTCTGAAGAGCTTCAGACAACTCATTCATGCTGTTTAGCATATATGAAGAAACACACAAAAAATTCTAAGTTCAAATTTTGTAAAATAAATTTTCACAGAATCACAGAATGGCAATCAGAAAAATTAAGTATTTCTAAATGCTTAATTGGCTTAAATCAGTGGCTCTGATACCACCTTTTTCTGTCACGGCCCCCGACCCGGTTTTACCCGTTTCAGAAACCGCGGGACAGAAAACCCGTGGCAACTAATATGATGGCAGCGGAATTTTACTAGGATCTTTTAAAACTTGAAAATACCCAATTTATTTTATTTCAGAAATTGGGGATAACACCCATAATTTACAATAAAGGTGATTTCACTGGGAAATCCCTGTTTTTACAAAAAAACATGTTTCTTTATTTTATTGAGCTACTTCCTCAAGCTTGTTGTGCTACACGGCACTTTTTCCTGGATCACAGCAGATCACCTGAAACATGTTTTAAAAAGGTTTTATCAGCAGGGAAATACTGGCGAGTCATTCAAGTTGCACAAAACGACACATTGTTATAATATACAGTATTAAGGGTGATTATATTGTTTCTATCTACCAATTACCCCAAATCGGTATTTGTCACTCGACAGTATCTGTGACTATGGTCAGATCACCCATTGGCTAACCCATTGTCCAATGGTGACGGGTATCAAGTAATGTATACAAAACCCCACATACCGGCAGTAATTGAAGATTACAAAGACTTAATCCCTTTAATTATAACCTTGAAAACAAGTAGAGTTTTAAGAAAACAATTTGATAAAAGAGAATGACTCACATTGCAGATTTAGACGGGCAGCGTTTAGCCTACTGATTTAGCCTCGTTAACCTAATTCAATTAACAATGCACACGAAAAACTAGGTCAGTAACTTAATACAACTTTTAAGACAACTCACGAGATCAAAACCTTCACGACGAATGACAAAGTATAGCCCAAATATGGGCAGCACTTAAACATCCATCAGACTGGTTTTTATCGATCGGACATTAAATCATAGCGGTGATCGAGTTATTACCCTGTTATCGCGGCAGAATTTCGTGTTGTGTGTGTGTTTTGAAGTAAACAGATGATATCTCAATGTACGAAACGAGTTTTTACGTCGAACCAATGCCAAAATTCAAGTGCCAATGCCCTGATTTATATGCTGAAAAATGGTCACCGTCGCGTGGCGCGCCAGGGACACCTGGCTCCCGCGCGTGGCGCGATGGGCCACTTTTAGCATAGGGTAGCCTCGTGTCTTACTAGCTTAGGTTAGTCGACCGTTCGACGAAATTCGCATTTGACAACAAACTGTAAAGATAATACTAATTAGGGAATACCCCCCTGAGTTTTAGGGGGCCCTGATCCTGATTCCAACTGTTCTGAAAATTTTAGGGGTTATGTAAGATTACTTGGGGGTTTCAATTAGGGTTTCCTATTAGGCAAATTAAAATAAGAAATGGTAATTTTAATGAGAGTTGTTACATGGACCCTCTCATATTTCTATCATGGTGGCTAAAGTAAAACTCTTGTCAAGGCTTAAATTTTATTTTGGTATTTTTTTGTAATTTCAAGTTAACATACAAGATCCAAGTACCCTGATATTATATTTTAAATTACCAAAATACCCTTTCAATTAACAAACAATATGGATGAAGTTAGAGCCGGGGAGCAAACTGGCGATAAGATCAAAACATCAAGGAGGAAAATGGTCGTTTTTAAATGATTGAGGCAAAACCGTTAAAGTGACCAAACACTACAAGAAACTACCACTTTTAGCGACCACACCATTAGCGGCAACTGGCAAAATGTCACCGCTATTGGTCGATCCGCGTCCCGGAGTCTGAAACCAAACCCCAGCCGTTGATCCTTATCCTGATCTAACGGTTGGGGATTTAAAGGGCATTAGCGGCGACAAGACGACAGCATTAGCGGCGACATCTGTCTCCGCTAAAAGTGTGATCCGTGTGCTGCAAAAGCTGATTGATCCTGGCCCTTGATGCAAACATGATCCAATGGCAGTCATCTTTCTCCTCCTCAAACAAACACACTTTTTCATCCTCTTCCTCAAAAAACACACTTAAACTTTTTCCCCTTTCTTCTTGGAAGGCTGCTTCGGGGAGAAGCTCCGGCGACAAGTCAATCTCCGGCGACAAAAGCTCCGGCCGTACCAGTCAACCACAATCAACCATCACCTCTGCCATCCTTCAACCACCACCGTACCAGTCAAGCTCCGGCGAAAAGCTCAAGCTCCGATGACAAGCTCAAGCTCCGACGACAAGTTCAAGCTCCGACGACAAAAGCTCCGGCTAGTCTTGACATTTTGTGTTGTTTATAATGTATAATTTTGTCTAATTTTTTGTAGATTTTTTCCTGTTTATAATGTATAATTTTGTCTAATTTGTGCAACTTCTTTATCTTCAATCATAAATCATTCAAAAAAATAACCAATTTATTAGGCAGGCGTTTGTAATCATTTTGTAACCTGGAAATCCGTCTCCGGTAAACTTTCAGGCAAAATCTCCGGCAGAGGCATTAGCGGCGACAACATCAATAGCGGCGCCAAACTGGGCATTAGCGGCCCAGCTATACCGGCGAACCTTTAGTGGCCACATGTCGCCGCTAAAGGTTAATAGTGGCGACAAAATAGGGCAATAGCGGCGAGACCTTGTGTCACACCCCAACCGATGGCGGAAACATCGGGTCGCGGCACTAGGCGAACCCGATTGCTCAAGAGATCCATAACAACTATTTGTTACCAATATTTTTAAAGGTTAATTGTCCCATACCAATCAACAAAATATTCAACAGGTAATTATTACAGATAACGAGTTTCTCCCAAACAAAACTAGTCCGACAACCTAGATTTCTATTAGTGTAGTTTCTAGACTGCCTATCTTGATTTCCAGCGAACATAGTATCCTATCAACCTGTCACATACGTTAAAATAAAGTCAATACATGTCACACCCCGATATTTTCACATATTTCCGGTGGGCTCGGTGGGCTCGGTGGGGAGTATCGTGACGTAGTTGATATCATCATTGTCAATTAACACAATTATAACACAGCGGAAGGCTTGGAAGTTTAATTACTATTACAATCCATAGTGTCTGAAAGTCCAAAACAAAAGAATATACATACTGATTGTAATAGAGATCCACAGGCGGACCATAAAATCAAATACATAAAACTGAGATTAACAGACTTCGGGCGTCTAATGATTTGCAAGATCCTCTTAATTGACACCAAGTAGCTCCACCCTAATTTTGAGAGGTACCTGTCACTTAGTCTTTGGAAAATACGTCAGCTTTCACTGGTAAATACAATTAACTGACTCATTTGAAAATATTTAAGAAAATTGATTTAGGCGCACAAGGCACAAAATCATTTATAACTTGGGATAATTCTTATTAAAATCTTGTATACAGATTTACATGTTTATCATACATTTGGGGCCGGTTTGGAAGCCGGACATGATTAACTGACTCGCCACTTATAAAACCCACAAAGGAGTTATCCCCAACTTGTGGGTAATTTAATATTTAGCATTTGCATCTGTCGGGTGTATGCCTACACCCCGTGCATAGGTCGTGACCATTAATAACTTAAATGAGCCGAGGATATCCAGGACACGGTCGTTAACCCCTAATGTTTATGTTATCAAACAAAACAGATTAAAACGGGTTATGCGGATTTATTTAAATCACAATCCGACTCAATAATCCCATACCCGACTAAGCGGTAATAATTTACCGTATCCCAAGCCCGTATAGGGAAAATAAGTTAAAAGTATTTACCTGAGCTAGTTATGCAAGGATGTTACTCAGCCGTATGTTTCCTAAGACCTTATGCAAATATCTTCTACCGAAGCTACTTAATCTGTAAGGAAGGTTTTATTAACCTATTAGGATACTAACGGGTCTTATTTAAGTCAAAGACTTAGACCGGTTAGTTATAAAGATGTTTTACGGTTCGAAACGCTAGATTAAGCGGAGACCGCAATGGAATGTGATTTAGACCCAGCAAGTTTGAATACTTGTATAATATGGGTAAACTAAACACATTCTGGATTTTGAAATTTAGATGATAAGGTTAAACCCGTTTTGGCTAATTTATGCAAACTAGTTACATAAACCGAACCGAACGCGTATAAGCATAACGGGTAACCGAATGAACCATATACAAGTCACATATATTATTATGCTTAAAATATGTTAAAACATCAGTAAGATGTTAACATATATGCCCAAAAATAAATTTAAAACTAAATCAAGTCCCGTAAGAGTATTTTGGTCATTTTAAGATTTATAAAAAGAGGTTTAAAGGTAAACTGATGTTCTGGTCAAAAAAATTCTGTAAAAATATTTATTTTATGATGTTATAACAGTAGGATATCATACAAATGTGTGGTTTACCATTTATGGCCAAACTATGCCCCGAAAAGGGTATTTTGGTCATTTCACATATGCTTTTAAGGACATAATTGGAAGTCTGAGTTCATAACTTATACCTACTGTAAAAATATTAAAAATTATTTATAAACTTCGTAGGTAACAAGTCTTGGGTGCTAAATATGGTCTTAAACCATACTATGCACCTATTTAGCGTAAAAACCGATAATTGACGATATTTGCAAAGTTTATGTGATTCTGAGGTTTTGACCAGCCTTAGATAGTCAAAATATTTTATTTTTCATATTAGATCAGTAGCAAAAAGTTTGACATGTTTATTATTTGTAAAACTCATTTTTTATTTACAAAAGGGCATTTTCGTCAATTATAGAATTTATACAAGAACTCAATGTTAAGGTCAGTATATAATCTGACCCAATATTCCAAAAATTCCTAAAAATGATATCATAACAGTAGGTTAAGAGTTTTGTGCCAAAATCTATGTTTAAGCCTGATTTATACACTAAAGGGTAATTTAGTCTTTATAAAAGCTAAATTTACAAACTTTTACATAACATCAGTTTATGACTAGAATGAAATTATCAAAATACTTTAATTATGTTTACTAATCAGTACCTACTTATTTGCATGACCATTTATTCAAAAATCCTATTTTTAGAACATAAAGGCATAATGGTCAATAATAAGCATAATAATGGAACATGCATATAAATTCAGAATCTCTAAGTGACCTTGTAGTATAACTTTAGAGGGTTATACTACAACATTATATGGTCACAATGAAAGCTTAAAACATAAAGGAATTAAGCTTAATCAGGTCAGAACTGAAAGTCATAGCAAAAGTCAAGCTTTTGCGACTTTCGGTTGCGAACCGAGCTTAAACTCAGAATTGTCGGGTTGAACATGCTAAGCATGTTCTAATAATATTTACCAAGTTATTTAAGTGACAAAATATGATTCATAACCTCTACATTATCAGTTTTGATTATTATTTACAAATCTGACCCGTTTGACTTTTTGATTAATTAGTTTGACCCGACAATTAACTAAGCAAACGTGAAAATTAGGAGGTTCCCTTTTTAGGGATTAACACCTACCTAATTATGATCTCATAGCCACATTCGCCTCGAATAATGGCTGGACCATTTAGGTTTTAGCCAAAGGTCAAAGTCATTTTACGACAACTTTGACTTTCGGACTTTAAACCTATAAAAATTGAACTAAAGTGGCTAAGGACACTTACAAAGGGTCCTTGCTTGAACTTTAAACTAGAGAGAGCTTCCTTTTGTATCAGGAACCTCAGAAGATTGAGAAAGAGATGATTTTTGAAATGAGCAAACAAAATGGAACACTTGAACTCTTATTTATAGTTGAAGAGGATGATCCAAGATCATCACAGGTGTTAAGGAGTGTCCAGGATCATCACAGGTGTCCTAGCTGGTTCCTAAAACCATCAAAGTGCTCCTGGTATCGAGTTTTGTGAGTATAAGTCTGTTATGGTGAAAACCTGCAGCTGTCCAAAATTTTCTGCCCAGATACAGGCTTCACGGACCGTAAGCCAGACCCTTTACGGTCCGTAACCGATATTGAATTGTATCACCCAGGTACATTCCTTACGGACCGTAAGCCTGTGACCTTGCGGTCCGTAAGAGATTGACCAGAGAACCAAAATTTGAAATTTTACACCTTTACTCCTTCAACTATTATATTCATTTTTAGTCATTCCCGAGAGCACGAAATAGCATTATAAAATTTTGGGTTTGATAAAAGGTCACTCAGAGGTATAAATTAGCATGTTGACACTTTTGGTCCCTCCGCATACGTATTTTCAACGATTTTCAAGTTTGGTCCTTCGGAATAAATCCGTTACACGTTTAGGGTTTAGGACACGTGTCCTTATATAATTGGACACGATTTTACGAGGTGTTACAATACATAAAATGTAAAGGTGAGTACACAAGTTTGAGTAGCATATAGTATAAAAGCGTTTACGCATAACCAGCATGTAACACGTAATGGGCGAAAGCAAGTAACTATCAAAACTATGTTCCCACTTAACCACGAGACTGCGTTGTAGAGTATGCGTGACATATGTCCAGCGGACACATGAAGTAAAGTAAAGTGATCCCTAGCAACCCCCGTTCACGACAGGTGCTGAGTCCAAACTATAGTATTATCGTTGCTAGAGGCGGTATAGTGTAACATCGTATAGAATAGTACAAGCATTACAAGTACACGTATAGCATGCGGGAGCGGTTAGCGTTTATGTAGTGTTTGCGTTGTGTGTTGTTGTGTTTTAATATTGAACGTATGTAACACCCAAAAGTGCGTTAAAAGAAAATGGGTTCGAGTATACTCACAGTGAGTTCGTAGTTGCTAAACACGCACGGTATTGGATTGAAGGGAGTGCTGAGTTAGCCTGAGTATAGAACGGTAGCGTAAGCGTTGAACAATGTGCAAACAGAGTGTCAAATGATAATCCGGTCGAATGAGTATAACCCATCCAAGCGGATGGTCATCCGAGCGGATGACCATTCGAACGGATGGCCATTCGAATAAGACGTGGGTGTTTGTAAATCGTTGTGAAAATTTGAAGTTTTCGTTGAAGCATTTAAACAAAGTAAAGTATAGATGCCAAGTCATCCGGTCGGATGGTCATCTGGACGGATGCCATTCGATCGTATGGCTATTCGATCAAAAAATTGTAGTTTGAAGTTTTTTATAAAACTTTCTAAGTTAAAGTTTGGAGTTTTAACGGAGACGGCGTGATGACGTATCAATCAACGGAAACACACCAAGGTCCAGCTCGTTCGGTCGGATGGGTATCACCCCTATTCGATCGTACTCACTGTTCTTTTGATGAAATTTCATATTCAACTCGTTAATCGGTCATCTCTCCGGTGGAAATCCGTTTTCAAGCCGGCTGTAGACTAAGGAGCGAGTCTAAAGTTAGGTTGAGTCCAATCCCATCGGTTTTGAGAAGAAAAGTTGAAGAAAAGTTTGAAAAGTGTTGAGATCTTGCAAAACTTAGTAAAATCATGGTGGAAATCTCTTAGATCTGAACCAATCTTGACGAGTTGGTGCTTCTCAACAACTTGCATCAGCAAAAACGAGTGAAGAACACCTTCAAAAGGTCTAAATCAGTGATTTCAGAGAAAAAACAAGTGTTTATGTGTGATTTTGATAGAGAAGATGATGTAGAAGTGTTTGGTGATGATGATTGTACAAGATTTAGGGAGAAATACTTACGAAATGGCCTTGAATCGAGAGGAAAAAGGTGCCTGAGAGTGTCTTGAGGGTCTGTGGTCGGATGGAGCTGTCACATCAGTGACTGAGGTGTACGGGTAGTATTTATAGGCGTGAGAAAAGGGTTAAGGCGGTGGAGAGTGCGAGGTGTCGGATGGCCAGTCGATCGGATGGCCATCCGGTCGGATGGTCATCCGAGCGGATGTCCATTCGACCGATTGTCTATTCGATCGGCCGAGTGGTGCGAGTTAGTTTCCGACTTTCGTTTCGTGTGTTAAGCGTTGCGTTTAAGCGAGCAAGCGTTTGAGCATGTAAGCGTTGCGTTTATAACCACATAGCATTTAAACAAATAATCACACATAACACATATAACAACTATAATGCATAAAAGTAAATCCGCGTTTCGAGTTTGCGTTTGCGTTGCGATAGCATTTAGTCTAACAAGAGAATTAACATGCGATAAATGCGTTTGAATAGTAAGTGTTGTAAACTGCGTTTAAATGCAATAACTGCGTTGTAATATGCGTTTAAAATTCGTTTTGAATACATAGTTTAAAGTAGTTAGCTCGTAGCGATAATCGAATCTCTGGAGTACAAGCAATTAAGCAAGAAATGACAGATACAAGTAATGACTCAACTTTTCGGGTTGTTACACCTTGCGCCGCTAAAGGTGCCCGTGTCTTGTAGTGAAATCACAGAGAGTAAAACGGAAGTTAACTCTATTTATTTTTTTTCCAAAAAGATTCTTTAAACTTTTATAAGATATCATATTTAATAAATCAAATTATTTTGTAGTATTATATGATTAGATAATTTTTAACTTACTCTTTAATATAGAACACTAACGACAATGTGAAAACAAATACAAGGAAAGCTATCAATACTTGTGTTCGAAATCACAAACATAAGAAAGGTTATAACGTATCCATTTACACCTACAATGTTGTTATGAACATTAATCAGTCAATACTTGGTTTCAAAATCCAAATTAAGACTAACATAGGCCTTTGTTGCAAGGTGAAATTTTACTTTTGATATACTTTTAGATATTATTCTTTCGGTATATATTATTTAGTTAGCTATCGTTTGTTTGGTCCATATGATGGACGGATGTTTGTTTTACTCGTTAGTTTTTTTCAAATGATTATTTTACATGTATTTGAAATTATGAATATCCTCTCCCCTTCCTTTTATCCTTTTCACATTCGGACCATCACCCATCTCAAGTCAACCCATCTGACACTCGATCTCACTTGATATCGCACCAGATGCAACTGTATGTAGGTTTCTTGGGAACTAGATCGATCAAATCGTCATCATGTTCAATTGAAACCACCAACGAAAGAAAGAAGCTCCAAAGTTGCTCAAAATCAAATAATGCATCCAAATTCCAAAGGGTGGGTTCACATTAGAGAAGTTAATTTCTGAATTGGCCTCAAAATTAATTGAAGATTATGACTATAAAATATGTAAATAGGAACTAGAAATATCATGTCGACATCTTATCTTGATCATATCTGTTTGTTAGGTCCCACTAAGAATACGACGCTCAAATGATCACAAACAAACACCCCACTTATTCAATTTTATGGCCTCATTCAAAATGAGCGGTTCCGAGGCATTCAACATCCCCACCTTTCTTCAATCAATGTCGCCTTTCTTTAGTTACATATTGTAATCACTACATTTCAAAATCATCTTTAATCTGTTGATAAAGAAAGAAAGAAACATTGAACTAGGTTTCTTCATAACTAACCCCTTCAAGAAAAAGACAATTACAAGTATTTGGAATGGAACACCACATATTTAGGTACATTCGACACCGCAGCACACGATACTAAGACTATCCACATCAAGGATGTTTGTAGGTGACATGGAGGGTGTTCATTCCTATGTGGAGGGCATTTGTGAGAGGGATGGATTAGTGGGTGCTGTAGAGGATGACATGGAGGGTGTTCATTCTTTACAATTCTTGGGGAAGAATGGTGAAGAATGGCCTAATGGTGGGTCCTTTTTTTTTTTTTTATAAGGTTGTTTGTGGGAAGGATATATATGTTATTGTAGTGGGTAAAAAGTGTTTGTGGGAAGAATAAGTGAAAAACTGATGTGGCATGCTAATTAGACTGTTTGTAGAAAGGATAGCCTTTCACTGATGCGGATAGTCTAAAGGTAGAATGAAAATTTTCTAAACGAAGCATACCGATATTTTCACAGACATCAATTCCAAAGAGAGTGACCAAAACAATAATTCTAAGAGCAAAAAATGAAATAATTACTTTATGGTTTATCAAGAAAGTCTCGGGCGGCCCCGGGTGGGCGGGAGGACCACCGACCAGGTCGGATATTTCGAAAGACACGTTATTTAAAATAAACTCTATATGTATACAGGGGCGAAGGATAAGAGGGGCGGGGAGGGGCGCCCGCCCCCCCGAATTTTTCGCTCAGTAGTGTTATATATGTAGTTTTCGTATAGAAATTTGTAGGTATATACGTTTTCGCCCCCCCACCCCCGGCCCGAAAAATTCAAGCTTCGCCACTGTATGTATATGTAAAAAAAATTAAGAGGGTATACTCATACAAATATACCAATATACGCCTCCATTTACGAAACTATTCTTATGGTTTACATTAATTACTAGTCTATTGACATTAGGTTTAGACCTTTACTGAGCGCAATACCCAATTTCATTAAGGCCTAAATGCATGTTTTTTCAAGCTTGAACAAGGCATACGAATTCTCCGGTCCGGCACTTAAGAAAGTTTTGGACAATAACATAAAAACATGAAAAGCATAGAGGTTGTTGTGAAAAAACAATCTAAATAGTCAAATGTGTTAACTTCCCCTTAAATTAATCATTGACACGTTTCCCTTATTTTGTCTCATTCCATAACGCCGGAGTCATCAAGACCCTTCTGAAACCCCACCCCTTCTTTCCTTCAATCATCATATTCATATATATATCACATACATACACACACATACATGCATAACATTTAGAATTTGCAAATGGATCAACAAAAGTCAAAGTCAAAGAACACAATCTTGAAGTTCCTACCAAGAGCAACATCATCAATTTCGTTTCAAAACCCTCTCATCCACAGTCCAAAACCATCGGAGAAACCCCACAAATCCCACATCGGAATCACCTTCTCCGGCCCCTTGCTTTCCACCGATCAAACTCGCCGGAAAATCAAGAATCACTCGGATCACACTGAACCCACGTCTCCAAGAGTCTCATGCATGGGCCAAGTAAAGTGCAAGTACACAAAACAAAAACAAAAACCAAAACCAAAACCAAAACCCCAACCCACCGGAAAAGATTTCCGGCAGAAATCTGCTACACCGGAGAGGACACGTGGCGGCGTTGACGTGCATGCATCACATACAGGAACAAAGAGCAAGAAAAAACTAGGGTTTACGAAATTATTATCATTTGGCGGGAAAAAACAAGACAGGAAGTCAAAGGTTCCTATGTTTCTTGATAAGGTACCGAGTTTGAGTACGATGAAAAGGTTTTCTAGTGGTCGGGAAAAGTTGTCGGATATTGATTGGAGGAGAAATAGCACGGCCGTAGATTCCGGTGACCGGAATTACGATTCTGATGAAGGAGATGTGATAGTCCCTTCGTCTGCACCGGTGGTGATACGAAATCCGTTAGGGTTTGATGATAAGTTGGTTAGGGTTGCGGGAAATACGGAGCCAAGAAAAGAAATTAATTTGTGGAAGAGAAGAACCATGACGCAACCTAAGCCTCTCCTCTTGCATAAGATTTAGTTTTTTTTTTTTTTTTAATTTATTATTCTTTAATTGTCTTGATTCATTATTCTTTGCTTGATTCTCGTCATGAATGTAAATATTCTTGAAATTAAAGGATCAGAATAATTTATATTTTTCACGTTTAGAAAATTGCCTCTACACCTCTAGTAACATTTTGTCTTTTGTTGAGTTTATATGATTAACATTGTGATTCTTTTTCAACTTTTGATTTATGGTGTTTCATATAAATTCAAATAGGATGTTGCGAACTTACGACACGGTATACATTTTCCATATAAATTCAGAACATTTTTTTTTTCATATTCCGGTATACATTTTACAAAAAAAAAAAAAAAAAAAAAAGATCCGAGTTCGGTAATTTTTTCCAGATTTTTTTTTAAAATTATGTTTAAATCTCTAAAATAATATAAAATTATATATTAAACATTTAAACAGAAACTTAGAAATTAATGAAATCAATATGTCCCATTAGGTCTACATGTTTTTTATGCCCATAGAACACTAGTCAAAGTTTATAAGATTCAAATCCATCTCGAATAGTGTTTCTTTTTTGTTAATTATATTTGTTTGTGAAAACTTATGTTTCATCATCTACTAAGAAAACTAGTAGCGTGCCGTCCCGTTATTCAATATATAGTATTCTAATTTATCAACTATGACTAAACTATTATTTTAAAAAGACAATTCAAAATATACCAGGCCTTATCAACTATGACTAAACTATTATTTTAAAAAGACAATTAAAAATATACCACGACTCCAAGTTGTTACATCTGTATAATCAGTTTTACTATAAATTATGATAGCATATCAGTGGATAAGAAAATATATATCTTATCACAAGTTAATATGAAAGAAAATATTTACAAAATGACCTAAATTAAAATTCAAGTTATTATTGGATGAAAATAATACTTAGTGTATTTAAAATAAAGTTATACAACTACTCTAGACCATCTCCAACACGAATGTAAATATTTTCTTATCATAAGTTAATATGAAAGAAAATATTTATAAAAAGACCAAATTTCAAGTTATTATATTGGATGAAAATAATACTTAGCTTATTTAAAATCAAAGTTATACAACTACTCTAAACCATCTCCTAACACGAATGAGGGGTGTTTGGTGTTGCGTTTTGAAAATAGATTATTCGTTTTCAAAATAGATTTTGCGTTTTCAAAACTGCGTTTTGAAAAAGCATGTCGATATATGTTTCTCCAAAACTGTGTTTTGGAGACAGATAATCACTTTTTCATCCAAACATTTTTTTAGATTATTTATGTTTTACAAATTCAATAATTAAATAATCACTTCAAAACGTAATTCCAAACATCCTCTTAGTATGGATGCCTCTAATTGTCTTTCACGTCAGTTTGCCAAGTTTTTCTTCTCTCTTCTAATGAATCTACCTCTCTCTCATCGCTTCTCATAAACGTTTCATGAATGGCCTCGTATTCACCCACACAACCACTCCTCTCCTACTCATTAAACAGACAACCCCACACATTTCTCCACATTGGGCATGCTCTTTATCAATGCATTGCCTCATCGCAAAAAAAGAAAAAAAAATAATGATTATTTGTAAGAAAAATTGTGAAAGGTAATTAATATATTATTCTATATAACAATTGCTGTAAATATGTATGTATATATTTGCTTTTGCCAATGAGGTGGTGGTGAAGTGGTAAGGGAGAGTCTCGGTGTTCTAAGGGACCCAAGTTCGATTTTTGTCCTCCCCATTATTTTCTGTGGCATATGATGATGATGGAAGACTAGGTGAATAGGTGGAGATCGCTAGTTCGATCCATGAACGGAGCGGGTTTTACCTCACCGCACTGTCGTGCCTTCGGGCGAGTGTTCACGGGCTTTGACCCTAGGTGAGGGTTTTCCACGGTTTCGGAGGCGAGTGTATCCCGATGTGGTGAATTTCTCCAGTGAGGTTTCCACCGACTTTGTCTTTTAAGAGTATTAGTAATAAATAAATATTAAACTATTTATCTCAAACTTCTGTTAAACTTATACAATATGATACAGCATGACGATAAAAGGTGAAATATATATAGCTCTCTACTAATGAAAGTACTGTTAAGTTCATCACCATGATTAAAAAAAGTATGATATGATCACAGAGAGTTCCAAATAATTGAGATTAAGCATATACCCCCATTAAGACAACATTCTACTTTATTTAATTAACACTAAACTATAATTCCCAAACTATTTACAATCACCAAGTGTGTTCCTGAGTAGAAACAACACAACCGTTTTGCATGCCTCATATGATGGGAAACATGTTGTCATCATCGTCGTCGTTCATGTCTAGATATTTGAAACCGAGGCTGCTAACATCCCCATTAGGATCATGATACTTGAAGGATGGATTGACATAGCATTTCATCTCATGAAACAGATTCAAATTGTCCACCAGTTTGTGAAATACATTGCACCCACAACACTGCACTTGACCGAAAAACATATAATTGAAATAACACATAAACTACACAAATGTTATGGAGTAAGGTGTCATTTACGTCCTCCACTTTTTCCCTGACATAACGTGCCATTTCAGTCCAAAAAACTAACCCCAGTTAAAAACACTCAGTTAACTCAAGGGTAAAATAGTCATTTGACAGAGTGGTTTGGAGGTTTTACATATCCTCCACCGTGCACCAACCTCCGAACCACCATGTAAAATGACCATTTTATCCCTGAGCTACGAGAGTTTTTTACTGGGGTTAGTTTTTTGGACTGAAATGGCACGTTTCAAGAATGTCAGGGAGGAAAATGACAAAATTTTGAAATTTGGCCTGAAATTGCAAAAGTGGACAACCCACAGAGACGTAAATGGCACTTAACTCAATGTTACGCAAGATGTAACACATTTAAGGCAACTAACAAACTGTAAAAATTAGCAGGAATACCTGCACAAAGACGGTGCCATCAGTATAAGCATGGGGATTAATAGCACGAGTTGTCCGTTGACCACATACATTACAAGTGAAAGCAACACGCATACGACGTCTTGGAGATTTGGTGAAAAGAGACCATGGAAATGTGGAGATGTTCTCGGTATTTGATTCATTATCCCCGCTACCACCTGCAGGCACTGAAGGCCCTTCCATACCTGACCCTGTAGTCCAACCCCTAACATTTGCTGCACTCAACACTAATCCCATCGCATCATCCTGCAAGATTTTATCCAAAAACCACGATATATATATCAAATTAGCTTTGTTGCGGGTGAACAGAAAACCAAACCGAAACCAAAAATAACCGATTTAACCGAACAACACAAAAACCGAACCTAACCGAATAACTAAAAAATCATTTTTTTAATAATTGATATATAGTGATTTAGGAATTATTAGTTTAACTCTTGAATGTAAAGTATTTACAATAAAAACATTAACATGTTTATTTATCTTTGAAATGATTTATCCATTGCCTACAAAAAATAATAACATTTAACGTAAAAATTAAATGATCTTCAAAGTATTATAAAAGAAAATATTTTAATAAAAACTCTGGAGAAATATAAAAATAGATTAGAAGTTAGGTTTATGTGAACGATATTAATTTAAAAGGTTAAACATAATAACTAGAATGTAAACATCTAAGAAAGATTCTTGGATTATACTTTTTATTTTTGAATCTTACGTAATGTTGTTCTAAAACCGAAAAAACCGCTGCTAAAAAAACCGAACGGATTTCAATAACCAAACTGTACACACACCCTAGCTGCTACCAGCTACTACTCTTTTTCGTCCCTATGATCTTATTTGTTTCATACACGTACACCAAACAATGTTTTTATATGTGAGTACAAGCAAATTAACAAATCTGAATCAGATAATCAAAGGCTTCACATTACGCCAAATTATGTAAGTTAACCTTGGTCTAAAAACGCACAGATCACGAACAGCATGATGCGGTCTGATGTGTGAGGTGGCTCTTTATGCAGTTGACTAGTAGTTGAACAAATTGGAATTGGACAGTCAACAGGAATGGGTCTGAACTTTTCAAATCTGATAGGATATATTCAACTATGGATTGAGCAATGGGTTCGAGTATTTGAACAATTAGACCATTGATTGAATTGAACAAACATTATCAAGAGATGATGACAATATCTTATATTTTAGTGTTTGAAACTTAACAACTTAAAAAAAAAACTATCTTTAAAAAAATTTAGTAGCTTCTTAAAAACAAGCCCCTTGCATACAGCACAAACTTCACGCATCGTGCATTGACTTTTGGGATCAAAACACATCCGAGGGCCACATGCTATTGAAATACCAAGAACTTAAAATTTATCTCAGTAATCAGTTTTCTTAAAGCAATCCTTATGTACTTCTTATATGATTACTTTCACTATAAGGTATTCCTGATTGCTCCTTAAAACTGCTTTTCTGCTTATTATATCTTGATTAAGTAATAAGCCTCTTTGAAGTTGTTTTGTTTGCTTATCCTAACCGCTTATTCCAAAAAAAAAACAATAAACAAGTAAGCCGTTTCAAAAAGCAATCCCGAATACCCGCTATACATAATCCGAATTCCATAATCACTTTTTGCCTAACAATATAGCCACTTAAGGACACATCAAAATTCCCCTCAAATTCATGTATAAAAGCAGTGAAATCATCCAAACACAACTTAACCTAAAAAGATAATTCCAAACAATGAAATCAAGCACGTAATCAATGCAAAAATGTCTCAAAACGGTCCACAAAATCAACAACAAACCTAATAACAAATATATACACAAATTAGAAGTAAAACGAGAAACGTTTACCTTGGAGAACATTCGGTAGGTAGAAATCGGAACGATACTCGCATCATTAGGATCCGATCGCATATCAGATTCATTTCCATCACCTAAAACATGAAATTAGCATAATCACGTACAGTAAAGTAGACAACAACCGATTAACGAACTCTAGGGGTTACAAAATTGCTTACTTTTGGATGAAATTGGGAAGCGAAGGAGTCGTTTTGCAACAGAATGTTTGAATTTTGGAGAGAAAACTTTGATGGATGTAGAGGATGAAGATACGATTGGTGCAGATGAAGCTAGGGTTTCCATTGGTGATGAGAGAGAAAGGGGGAAGTCTGTGGAGGTTTCTAGAGGATTTGAAGGTGGTGTAGAGACTTGGAGAAGAAGAAATTGGAAAAGATTAGGGGAATGAGAAACGGGGGTGATCAATGTGTGTAATGAATGAATGAATGAATGGCGGTTAGCTTTTGAGTTTTGTGACCAGTCATTAGATGGCTAATCCTTTTTTGTTATCGATATTTCTTGAAAGAAAAATAGACTAGACTAAATTGAAAATTAGACAATTTTTTTACGGCGAACTAAATCACCGGATAAGCATTCAGGGGTGCACTCAATCGAGTAAATGCATCCCCTCCATAATAGTCAGAATTGGGTGCATACCCGAGCCATAAAGCCACCAGTTTCAGGGAAAATCCCCTGCCCAAAGGCCTACTGCGGTAAAACCCTGTTCTAAACTTCATTGACACCACCAATATCCTTCAAATTGATACTAATGTAAAAATAGGGTTGGTAACAATTATTACGTCGTTTTATAATTGTAACGTAAAAATAGGTACTCTACTTCAGTGTTTATAATTTTTAGTAGCAATAATTACTCTAGTGTTTCGTATAATCGTGGGCTTCCCATGTTAACATACTAGGTGTAGTACCCGTGTAACCACACGGGTAGGTTTAGTAATGATCGAAATCAAATACTAAAAAACAGATTATAATATATCATTTAAATTTTGGTCTTTATTTTTATATCTTTATAAAGTAATGTTGAAGACAGTATGTGTGACCACACGGGTAGTTTTAATAACCATCGAAATAGATTATAATACATCATTTAAATTGTTTGTATTTAGTTCATGTTTGATATAGAAATTAGCTAACTAACTCAAAATTTCTTGTCTAAACTGAAAGCATGACCTAATTTTATATTGTCTAATAATTAAAGCCTGACCTAATTCAAATAACCAAATGTTATTAAACAGTTCAATAAAGCCCCTTATATTTGATCCAATTAAGCTTACTAATGGATTAGATTTTGTAGGCCCGTTAAAACCCTTCTATCAAATATGGATTAGATTTGTTAAAGACATGTATGAAATGTCCTTAATACCCTTATCCCTTAATATTCCTTAATACCCTTATCCCTTAATACCCGTAACATAGGCAGATTTACATCAGATTATAATATATCATTTAAATTTTGGTCTTTAGTTCTATTTATACTATATTAGACCATGTTTTATAGATAAGTATTATTTTAGTTTAATCTTTTCTAATTAATTTATATATAATCCTCCTACTAAATATTATTTAGTTTAATTTCTTATGAATAATTATTTTTTAGTTTAATCTCCTTGTCATCATCACACTTCTCCAAAAATGCAACTTGACTGTTATAAGTTGTATGAAATGACTAACATCATCACCTATTATTATCATCATCTCACTTCTCCAAAAATCTCCAAATATCTCTCTCAACTCTCAACAGTCAACACAGATCTTCATCATCTTCATCCAGCTTCATCATCTTCATCCATCTTCATCTTGAAAACAGAGGTTTGAATCATCATCTTATCTATATATATTTTTGATATTTGTGATGTTTTTGTAAAAAACAGAGGGTTGATTTGGGTATTTTGTTTCAGTTTTTGATAATGATAATCCGAATGCCGCATGATGATGATGATGATGATGATAATCAGTTTTTTGTGAATGTTTTTTTGAAAAAACAGAGGGTTGATTTGGGTATTTAGGTTTCAGTTTTTGATAATGATAATCTGAATGCCGCATGATGATGATGATGATAATCAGTTATTTGTGAATCAGTTTTTGATAATCAGTTTTTTATAATCAGTTCTTTGATAATCTGAATGCCGTATGATGATGATAATCACTTATTTGTGAATGGGTTGATTTGGGTATTTTGCTTTCAGTTCAGGTTTGTTTGTTCTGTTTTTGTTATGTTTTGGTTCTGTTTTGTTCTGTTTGTTTGTTTTTGTTCTGCTTTGTTATGTTTGTTTTGCTATGAAAAAACAGAGGGTTGATTTGTTTTGCTTTGTTTAGGTTTGTTTGTGATATTTTTTGTGAAAATTTTGTACAGAATGGCTGTGGATGTAAAGATACGCAAAACACCAACTATGAAGGCGAGAACACTTGACAACCTCCTAGAAAATAGTACGGTGCACATAAGGAAGTGATTGATCAAAACGATCAATTGCATATGAATGAATACAACCCCAGTGGTAGATATGTAATTAGCGAGCTCTGGAATTTCAAAGAAAATCTAAGAGCTACACTGGCGTTATATTCATTCATATGAATGAATATAACCCAAGTGGCAGATATGTAATTAGCTACACTGGGGTTATATTCATTCATATCTGCTACATTCCGAAGTGCACCGTCAGTAAAGATCCACAATTGCTTGTGGTGGTATGACGTTTTGTCTCTGTATTGTATGTTACAGTCTTTTGTTATCTAGTCTGTAAGTTCCGTCAAGTCTACGAAGTTGGTATGACGTTTTGTCTCTGTATTGTATGTATTAAAACTTTACATTTAATATACAATTTAGGCTTTAACAATTTGTTATAATTTGTTATAAAAAATATTAACAATGCCAATACAACTTTCATCAACAACTCTCCTTAAATATCAGGTTATGTGAATGATATGAGAGAACCAACTGGATCAACTTTTTCTGTAATAAGCAACTCTTCTGGAAGATGTCCTCCTTTCATCAGTTACAATAGATAAATCAACATTCAATGAATGATTAATAGTTATAAGAGAACTCTATAGAGAATACAGTTTGTAATATTTGTTAATGGGCTGCTCTCAATGTTATGATTTGACGATTCAAGTTGTGTGACCATTGAAGATACAAACAATGATAGATTGGTGAATTATACTTAGTGTTGTTAAAAAACTGTTTTGAAAACACTTTTGGCTTAAAACATTGGTTTCAAACACTGTCCTTAAATCAACAGTAGTTTCAAACAGTGTTAACCCAAAAATGGTTTCAAAACATATCATTAACAACAGTATTTTAACCGAACAGTGACAAACTAAACTACTGCTTCTTCCTTCCATTGTTGCATGTCAAGCACTGATGTTTGACATTCAGTGATTTCCTCAAAGTTGATCAGTCCTTGAGTGGGCACAACTTTAATCAACAGCAGTACTTATATTGTCACACCCTGGCTTTTGCGGAAGCGTGGATTATTTTAGTGTGACTTCTTAATACCATTGCATACGATCATAACAACACTATATGATAAAACTAGTAGATGTACATCCATTAATTTAAGTTTAAAAGTAGTACAACATAATTTTCTGAAATGTCGATACCAAATTCAAGTTACAAACCATAACATAATTTAAGGAGTTCAAAAAGACTCAACAAAAGGTTTTAAAACAAACCCGAGTTTAGGACCACGTATCTCGTCCAGGATTAAGATACGCCTCCTAAGCCCTAATGACTTGGATGACATCTTTATTCACAACGCAGCTTAAAAACTCCAACGCCTGCCAGATCCATTTACTAATTTCCTGAAATACATGTAGTTTGAAAAATCAACATAAAGTTGAGTGAGTTCATGTAAAAGTGAGTATGTATAAACCTTTGTAATATGTCTGTATGTATGAAAATCCCTGGTATGTAGCAATTAAGGAAAAAGAGATCACCATTGGGTTGCAAAGCCAATGATATGTGTGAAGTGATGCAGGAGGACTCAAACCTAGCGGATTTGTGCGTCGGGCACTTAGTCACCACCTGGCCCACTCAGCAGACTCAGAAGTGGGGCTCGCTACACCCAAATAGATCTATCACTAATGTCCCTCGGTCCTACAACGAGGATTAATGGCCCCAAGTAATACCTACCCACTCACATGATCTAAGTAGTAAACCCTCCTTAAGCTAACCATACCATGTATATAAAAGTCTGTAGTAATTGTCGCATGTATTTCACCCCCGAAGTATAAAACTGAAAACAGTAAAGAGAAAAGGGGGACATGAACTCACAGTATTGCGTCTTCCGTATGTGTAACCCAAGTCTCCTCAGCCAACACGACTACCTACAGTGTACTAACGTCTTATTAGACAAACGGGTCATGCCTTGTCTTAGTATTTGTGTTTTTGGGTTACGTTTCTGGTATTATTCCAAGTTATAATAATTATATTTAGTTTTGGAATAATTGTTTATGCAGTGTTTCTATATTAATACTTTTCAAGTATTCGTATTTGTATATCTTGCCACGTAATGGCGCTGTATTTCGGTGTATTGTTCCAAATAAAAATATGTTAATATATTCCCAAAACCATATATTTCAAGTCTCACTTAAATATATATAAACAAACCTTATTTTGTCTAATCATGTATCGTTCCAGAAAATATATATTTTTTCTCAAAAATTATATATATCTTCTAAATATACTAGGAGAATATATTTTTATCTCCCACTTGGAAAAATATATTCAACTCATTTGTCCAAAAATAACGTATTTCCAAAATATATGTATTTTTCCCAAAAATAATATATTTTTGTTTCTACAGTTTCCAAAGTAATATTTTACCAAAATATACGTATAAGACTATTTTCCCGAAATATTACGTAAGTCACGTTTTAGCGTTTCGTATTGCTTTAACAAATGTGTAACTTAAATATTTATTTCGTGAGAGTTTTGGGTATTATTTTGGAGTCGTAATTTCATGGAATACATGAGTTATATCATTTCATCTAAAAATAATATAACTAGTTCACAAAATAACAATCAATCACACAAGCGTTTTGTATAAAATATATATTCTACATATATATTTATCAAATTTTATTTACGAAAATCAACCTCCGGCACTCAGTATTTTGTAATAAAAATCATGGCGAAGTTTTATTTTGAAAACCAAGTTAAAAATATATTTGTAAACATTTGTCAGGAAAAATATTTCTAAGTGTTGAAATTCTGGAAAAATTTCGCCAGAGTTTCCTTTGTAAATGGAGGTGTCCACGCTTTCTAGCGTATCATTTTCTTTTAAAAATTCACTCAAACAATTTACCAACAAACTATATGCAAATCTTTAATCATCAAACTTGACTAAAAATAAACATGAACCATAAACTTGTGAACTTGAAAGTTTGTATAAATATGTAGTAACTTACTAACATGCTTAGTAGGTCTTGTTATTTTTAAAAATGAGATTAGTTTCTTAAAAACTTTATTTTTAAAGAATTTGAAGTTTAACAACTTCTAGTCATGATTTACAAAAATATCTCTTTGTTATATTTTCTTGTTACACAAGTGTTCACACACTTGTTTACTTACTAAAAATGTATCTAGTTCACACAAGATCCGGGTTTTAACAAGACTAGTATTTTTCACTTGGTTCTTCCGAAAAACCACTTGTAGATCTTTAGATCTACAAGTTTAGAATCTTATTTTTCAAGAAAAATTATATTTATTCAAGTTCAAGGTTCATGTATGGATGGATTCATCATCTTTCCTATTTCTAACTTTTACATCTTACTAGTTTATGCTCTTAAACATGAACTAGTATATCTAGATGATGATCCATCTTACTTTTACTAGCAAACAACATCAAATAATCATAACTACACAAGATTTACATGATTTACCCATCTATCTTCTCTTTATCCACCCTTTATCACTTTATGTTCAAGACTTGTTCATGTTCTTTAGAGTTTCTTAACTTTTTATCATTCTATCATCTATTAACCACTAAATACAAGAACAAGATGATGTTTTAGAACACTTACTACTAGCACAAGGCTAGGGGAGAAACAAGGCGTAAAAGCGGTGGATAAAAGAAAACTAGAGTGGTCCTTGAGCTTTCGAGTGCACCAAGCTTGTTTGTTGAACCTCTTGCACCTTTGGATGTATGGAAATGGCTTGTAAGAAGGTTGATGGTGGTGATAGGGTGGATGGTGGTGGCGGCCGTGACTCAAGGAGGAGAAGAGAAGAAGAAGTTTGTTTGGTGTGTTTTTGTGAAATGAAGTTCAAGACTTATGTGCTTTTTTATAATCCATGTCTTAAGTTTATCCAACATATATAATGTTCCTACACCTCCAACATGTTTAAATAAAATAATGGAAGAAATGTGGGGGTGTCCCACCCCACATGACCGTCAAGTAGGGGGGGTATGGGGTTGGGTTGTAATTCTTGGTTACTAATTAGTTAGGAACTTAGTTAGGATTTTAGTTAGGATATTAGTGTGGTATTTAATATAAAGTGTGTTAGGGTGTTCGGGGACCCTAACTAGCTCAGAAAAGTAAAAACAATGTATTTGGCAATATTTTTATGTTCCGGGTAAAGTCCGGTTGTTCGGTTTGGTGTTGTCCGTTAAAGTGCTAAATTAACCTTTTGAGTGTCTTTTATATTACTTTTAATGACACAGTAAACTCCCATCACTTTGAAAAGTATCTAGGACTATTTTACCAAGTTTTTGCACTTTACTAGCATTGTTAAATGCTGAATTTTGTTTTAAAAGTGCATAATTTTGCATTTAAAGTATGTTTTAGGCACTTCCCGGCACTATAACTATCACTTAGTGACGCAGTTTTATGGTCCTCACTTCCCTACACTCCCTACTAGTGTAGTGTCCTGTCTCTGGCTCATACTGGCCTCAAAAATATACTGTCTGTCTATGTGCTGGCATTAGCAACATGTTTTCTGGGTTATCCGTTTAGTGTGCTAACTGCGCTTTGTGCATCAAGTGTGTCACTAAAGTTTGTGTGAAATAAATGGAGTGACAGTATGAAATGTGATGCATATGTATGTATGTAACAGAAAACAGAAAGCAGTTTAATCATAATTGAAATCAAGCACAGTAGTTAAGCACTAATTAAATATTAATTTATTGTACGGATACCTGGATTTGTGAGGATTGTCACATTCTCCCCCCGTTAAGAGAATTTCGTCCTCGAAATTTGTACTACCTTAACCCCTTATGGTTTCGTCACACGTGTATGTATATGAATAATATCGAGGTAGATAATCATCAAACCGAATCAAACCTTACTCACATTTGGCGAGTCCAAGAATATATGACAACCCGAATCCTAGGGTTAAAAGGTGTGTGCTTTTAGCATTGGATGTCAAAGGTACAAGACGTATTTGACGTATAGTCTAGTGTAATCCAGCTAGCAGGGGTTCCACAAAAAGAGGAGATCTGACTAGTAAGATTCTTAAACGATCGGTTGCAGTATGCAGACGATTTTTCCACAACCCATAGCGTCTGCTACATGAATTCAAAATCAACAACTCAAACGTACTAGTAAAATGACATGTCAACCCTCAAATAATTGAATGGTGGGGTTTAGTGTGTTGACATTTTTGAATTGCGAAAGTACGGCGAATGAAATACAAGTGAATCTGGTGTATCATTATTTTGATTCGTAGTTGCATCAGAAATGTTTAAATGGCAAGTCAAACGAAAGTATATGCAGTTTTGTATGAAAAGGTTGACCTTGATTAGCACAAGTTACAAGTTTGTAATGACACCACAGGGTGTCGCAATGACATAATTCAATAATAGTGGTGACTGAACAAGTTCACCGTGTTTTAAGCCAAACGAAAGTGTACCGAAACAAGCCTGAAGATTTGTTTTACACAATGTTACGAAGTTTTTAGTTGAATACGGAACATCAAATAGTCACCGTTTTTGGTTCGAAGGATGAAAAAGTATTAAGTACCGTAAGGCATTAGATTGTCAACGAAAGAATCGTTAGGAGGTACATGGTGCTTATGAAATGAATTTATGTACCATTGCCTTAACACACAATTGTGTTGAGGCTGCTTTGATCGTGAATTTCAAAATGGATTGTTAACAATACATAGGCAATTAAATCCGTGTATGAAGTGAGTAACTCAATTGGCACAAGCTTCAATTCTGTGTAAAATATCACCGCAAGGTAACAAATCAAACGATTTAGTGGAGTCGTAGACCAAACGAACCTGCTACGACTTGAAATGAAAGAATCTTTGCAAAAATATTTGAATATGATGCTCCCAATACATCATATGACATCTGAAACTGAATATGCGAAGTGGATAAGTTCAAGCAATTGAACGTGGTCTTAGCGTAACCCGACAATAACCGTATGTATCAACAAGGAATCTCGGCATGGTCGCAAAGATAAACCATGAATGTATCCTGAAATAAATGAAGTTTCAAGAGGGTGTGTTGACTTGATAGCAAAAGAGTCAACAGTCACAATAATGTAGGTCATTCGAATTCACAAATCGGTAATTAGATTTAGCGTCATAACATTTGAGCTAGATGAAGCGTTTGGAATGAAATGAAGTCGCACGCGTAGCAAATGGTGCATGTGTGACAAATAAGTTTCCAAGAAAAGGATGAATGAGTATCAGCTAAAGGTGAAGGAATGACCAGATATCGAAACAAATGTGTGTTCGCTCTCAGCGAGAAAATTATTGTGATGCAACTACCATTAAAGGGGAGTAGAGATGCAAACATCTACTCGCTAGAAGTAAAAGAAATTCAAGTACTCTCTGTTTGGTCAACCGAACTGGCATATATGTCAGGTTAATGGTGTCTGTTTGAGTTAACAGATGTGGTTCCTAAGTAACAACCTTCATGAATTTGGTCCTGGGTTCCCAACGGTCCTAAGTACATGTTTTCTAGATTCTCAAAGTTTCGTATTTGGTGTAGAATCGTTCTGTGCATCATGTAGGAAACACCATTCTTGTGTACGTTAAAACGAGTTATTGTCCCACAATGTTCCCCCGCTGTACTTTCTTCCTGAATTTACAGCTACTCGATCCTTGATCAGTCGGGAAATACTGGTTGGATCCTCGCAGTTAATCAAATAAGTAAGTCGTCAGTTCTTAGCAAGAGTCGCTGACTCTTGTTGGCTAGCTCGTTCGGCTCCTGGTAGTTTGATGTTCATTTGAAAAATCATCGTCCTTTTTCTTGATGAGCGGAACTGGGGTTACCCAAAACGGAAATTTTGGTCTGTTATCTTCCTTCTCTATCCATTACCGAAATTACACTGACAATCCTTGCGCTTCCGAAGGTGTAATCCGTTAGGGTGCGTTGGTTGCAGGCGTGACGCCTGGAATCAAATCGATGCAAAATTTTGATTTGTCGTTGGGGAGATAATTCTGGCAAGTCTTCAAGGAAGACTTCAGGATATTCTCTGATCACGGGGGTATCTTTGAGTTTTAATTCCTCGGCTCCCTTGTCCCCGACATGAGCCAGAAAACAATGCATCCTTTCCGCAACAATTTGCGTGCCTCCAAGCAATTCGTGATCTGTAGAGACGTATCCTGCTTCGTGAGTCACGATCGTTTCTTCGTTCGTCATCGGGGTGCGGATATCAATCTCCGCTCGATCGCTCGGTAACTAATCCATCCCAATTACCTCGGCGAAGCTTCCTAACTCAACTGGCAGTAGATCTAGCGTAAACTTACGCTCTCCGGGTTCTATCTCGCCGATTCCAATTACTTCGTTGGCTCCCACTAGCTTTCCATTAGCTAGTACTTTCATGTGCGGATTATCTAACTTACTTGTTACTAAACCAAGTATACTCTCAAACTCTAGAGATGCGAAGCTAAAATTTGCAACCGTATTTACTATTTAGCAGCACAGATACATAGTGTTGGGTAATATGGGACGTACCGATATCCACGCTTGAATTCCTGGTGTGCCTTCCTAGCTCAGGTGTGGAGTTTTCATCCTTATGCCTGATTGTTTTAGGGCAATATTTTCTGAAATGCTTTTTGCTTCCACAGTTAAAACAACCTCGAGCGCGTTTCTGTTTGTCACTCGTTCTGCCTTGATAATTGTCATGGTCGTTGTTTCCTCCGTGGTTCTCACTACCATCTTGGCCTCCATTATTATGTTCAGTATCTTGCCTACAAGTTTCCTTAGGATGCCCCCTCTTGCCACAGTTATCACATTTTCCATATTTTCATCGCCCGACATGATAACGTAAACAATTGTCGCACTTAGGTAGGATACCCATGTAGTCTTTTCCCTTTTTGGCCTTCTTCTTGCTACTTCCCCGAGTAACCATCTTGAAATTTACGAGCTTTCTCTTGTTATCCCCAGATGACTCTACAGGAGTCTCCTCTTTCTCCTCCGTAGTGGAAAATTCTCCTCGTCTAACTGCTTCTTCCGTGAGCGCCACGCTTATGTTGATATCCTCGGTGATCATTGAAGGTTTAGATGTCGTTACCAGGTTTAGAATCGGGGGTGCCAGTCCCACGATGAAACGTTCGATCTTCCTAGATTCTAGTTCCACCAAACGCGAAGCAACTTGTGATAATTCGCCAAATCTCTGCACATAGTCGGCTATCTTTGGACCTTCCATTTTCAAGTTCCACAATTTAGTCTCCAACTTCTGGACTTCTGCCCTAGAGCAATATCTTTTACGCATCAGTTCCTTCAGCTCGTCCCACGTCAAAGCATTCGCAGCAGTCTCGCCCATTGTTTGAACCTGAAGGTTCCACCATGACAGAGCCCCATCTACAAATAGTCCAGCTACGTACGTGACCTGATGTTCTGGGGCACATTTGCTCAAATGTAAGACAGAATTTGTCTTCTCCACCCAACGCACAAAAGCTAAGGCACCCCCAGTGCCGTCGTATTTTCGAGGTTTGTGGTTCCAGAACTGCTCGTAAGTGCAGCCCTTGCTGTGTTCGGAGCGAAGGGCCTCGAGCTATGCAATGGCCTGTGAGATGCGTTCTTGTAGTCGTGCCGTCGATGTGGGCGGAGGGTTGTTGGCATTGACGTTCCCTTGTGTCGACATCTTCTGAGAAGAAGATTGGTTAAGTCAGGTCTCATTTGCCCAGTGAGTGCATTTAGTTGTTTAGTGGTCATAAGTACATATACATATTAGGTTATCACACCAACCACTCAAGCAACAGTATAATCATAGTATAACCAAGTAATTTGGTAATTATGTTTAATGAGAGTATAACAACTAAGCATGTAGTATTATAATTTTGGTACGCACATAAAGATCAATAATCGTGCTTAACGAAGGCATAGCGACTGAGCTTTCGTCGGTTATTGGCCACAAAGTGTTGTCGCATTTTAATGGTGATTGGCTTCTCATTACTCCCTGATCACAACTGTACTTCCTTCCAAGATGTATCACGTCAACAGGGACACGGGGTCACCCTACCCTTGTCCATTAAATAAATTGGTGTATCAAAATTACGTAGTCAGATGTGGCCTTCAAAAGTCTTCACAATCTCGGCTTATCATGGATGTCCTTACCCAAATGCAATCCGCATAATCCAGAAATCAACTATACTGGTGACTGAGGTGAAGGAGGGAAGAAAAGTAAACTGTTAACATGCGTGAAATCCTCCTCGAGCTTGTATATACGTCGAAGCAATTAGCTGATCTGTCGCTTGGAAGTGAAGAAACGAGCATCAAATCCTGGGAAAAGTGTAATAGTAGCAGTCAAGAGCGCAAAAGGAACTTGATGTATGTGGCGGATCAAAGTATGTTGGCAATAGACAGGGCGGAGGACATGGTGTCTTACATAAACTTTTCAGACAATATGCTGTCTTGTGACGTAGACACTTAAATCATGTTTTCGGTTATGTAATGTTTTGCATTTGAAGATGCCAATTGGGGTGTCAGCTCAAGCTCCAACATTCTGTGACTCATATCCTCAAACTGTAGTCGATGTTACAGGAGCAACTCATCTCTTGTGTGGTCTCCATAGTGTGAGGGATGGTAAGGGTCTAAAATTAGAATAGTGTATTATAGGGACCATCAAAATGGCTCGTCCGATGTTGTAGAGGTGGATGTAGCAAATGGTGCAACCTGCGAAGTCGGGAAAATGCTGCTGTAGCAAATGGATCGTTATGCGGGTACTGACCTGGAGTACCTTCCTGGGGTGCGGTTATGTTTTGAAAGAAAGCGATAGGCACGTTGGCGCAATGGACGTCGGTCTTCATAGGAGAAAATGAGCAACATCATCGGTTGCGGGTGCAAAAATAAACGTCTCAACCAATAAGGAGATCGACAGGTGTAGGTACTGGGTCAGATATAAGGGGTGCAATGTCTAGTAAACCAAAAGAAACAGGGTCATAATCAAGCAAGTGTGCAGGACCAGCAGTTGCAATCATCAAGCTGACTCAAAAGGTGCAGAAGCTAGCTCAGGAGCAGGCCCTGGGTCGTGTAACGGTGTGGTGCCTCGAGCAGGTGATAGTGCAGCAGTCATGTCGTCGTTGTTTGCGTCAGTAGTAGAAAGATGTAATCCGGCTGTCTGTAAGGCTGCAGATGTCACAGACTCAAAGGAGCCTGGAATCGAATGCATACTAGAATCAGAAGATAGCTTGTTAACAGGGGTCTCAAAAAGTGAAATTAGTAATAACGTTCTCGTCTAACTTTCCATTATTATGGGCGTTATGGGAAGGACCATCAATATCACGTCGATATCGTTATCAATTGTTCGTCGAGTAACCAACCTTCGGAAGGAATGTCCACAAGAGGCGCATTGTCGAGGATCGGAGCCATGGTGTGCGTACCAATGGGATGACCAGTAATGAAGTGGTCATGGGCCGAAACATGAATGACAGAGGGATCCTCGTCAAGGAAGCCATCAACAAGGGTAATTCATCGCCAACATCTAGCAGCGCGGACAGTTGGAAGTCGTCCTCGTCCTTGGTCAGCATATCTGGATCACTCTCAGTGTTTGCCGTAAACATCTCCGACGCAGATGCAGTCTCATCATTTGTGACAGCGGCCGTAGGGTTATCAATGTCTGATGAATCGCCTTCTAAATATTGTGACGTGTGTGCCGGTTCATAATAGTCATATCATGTATACCCATAGTAATTATTAACAATTAATGTATGCAAATATTCATCACATATGCACGTATATCAATAATCAGCAATTAAGCGTGTAAGTAATAACAATGTAAGCATGTAATCATCCTAGTCTTCCCCAGACTATCCTACCCAGTCTCTCAGACTAAACTCCCTAGTCTCTCAGACTACTCTCCCTGGTCTCTAAGACCAACTCCCTGGTCTCTAAGACCAATTTCCCAGCCTCTAAGACTAAACCCCTGGTCTCTAAGACCATCCTCCCAGTCTCTAAGACTAAATCCCTGGTCTCTAAGACCATCCTCCCAGTCTCTAAGACTAAATCCCTCCCTCAGCCTCTAAGACTGATCCTCCCTTAGCCTCTAAGACTGATCCTCCCTCAGCCTCTAAGACTGATCTATAAATATGAATTTTGAAATGTGTATGTGTGCCTTTTTGTTTGTAAAAAGTTTGTTCCTTGGATCTGGACGTTTTGTGTATGCAATGAAAACATGTTGTGAAAACATTTTCGTGAGAGCCCTAATGATCGTAGTCTAGACTCAAGAAAGAATCCTAGTTCGCTACGACCGAAGCTCTGATACCAAGCTGTCACACCCTGCCTTTTGCGGAAGCGTGGATTATTTTGGTGTGACTTCTTAATACCATTGCATACGATCATAACAACACTATATGATAAAACTAGTAGATGTACATCCATTAATTTAAGTTTAAAAGTAGTACAACATAATTTTCTGAAATGTCGATACCAAATTCAAGTTACAAACCATAACATATTTTAAGGAGTTCAAAAAGACTCAACAAAAGGTTTTAAAACAAACCCGAGTTTAGGACCACGTATCTCGTCCAGGATTAAGATACGTCTCCTAAGCCCTAATGACTTGGATGACATCTTTATTCACAACGCAGCTTAAAAACTCCAACGCCCGCCAGATCCATTTACTAATTTCCTGAAATACATGTAGTTTGAAAAATCAACATAAAGTTGAGCGAGTTCATGTAAAAGTGAGTATGTATAAACCTTTGTAATATGTCTGTATGTATGAAAATCCCTGGTATGTAGCAATTAAGGAAAAAGAGATCACCATTGGGTTGCAAAGCCAATGATATGTGTGAAGTGATGCAGGAGGACTCAAACCTAGCGGATTTGTGCGTCGGGCACTTAGTCACCACCTGGCCCACTCAGCGGACTCAGAAGTGGGGCTCGCTACACCCATATAGATCTATCACTAATGTCCCTCGGTCCTACAACGAGGATTAATGGCCCCAAGTAATACCTACCCACTCACATGATCTAAGTAGTAAACCCTCCTTAAGCTAACCATACCATGTATATAAACGTCTGTAGTAATTGTCGCATGTATTTCACCCCCGAAGTATAAAACTGGAAACAGTAAAGAGAAAAGGGGGACATGAACTCACAGTATTGCGTCTTCCGTATGTGTAACCCAAGTCTCCTCAGCCAACACGACTACCTACAGTGTACTAACGTCTTATTAGACGAACGGGTCGTGCCTTGTCTTAGTATTTGTGTTTTTGGGTTACGTTTCTGGTATTATTCCAAGTTATAATAATTATATTTAGTTTTGGAATAATTGTTTATGCAGTGTTTCTGTATTAATACTTTTCAAGTATTCGTATTTGTATATCTTGCCACGTAATGGCGCTGTATTTCGGTGTATTGTTCCAAATAAAAATATGTTAATATATTCCCAAAACCATATATTTCAAGTCTCACTTAAATATATATAAACAAACCTTATTTTGTCTAATCATGTATCGTTCCAGAAAATATATATTTTTCTCAAAAATTATATATATCTTCTAAATATACTAGGAGAATATATTTTTATCTCCCACTTGGAAAAATATATTCAACTCATTTGTCCAAAAATAACGTATTTCCAAAATATATGTATTTTTCCCAAAAATAATATATTTTTATTTCTACAGTTTCCAAAGTAATATTTTACCAAAATATACGTATAAGACTATTTTCCCGAAATATTACGTAAGTCACGTTTTAGCGTTTCGTATTGCTTTAACAAATGCGTAACTTAAATATTTATTTCATGAGAGTTTTGGGTATTATTTTGGAGTCGTAATTTCATGGAATACATGCGTTATATCATTTCATCTAAAAATAATATAACTAGTTCACAAAATAACAATCAATCACACAAGCGTTTTAGTATAAAATATATATTCTACATATATATTTATCAAAATTTATTTACGAAAATCAACCTCCGGCACTCAGTATTTTGTAATAAACATCATGGCGAAGTTTTATTTTGAAAACCAAGTTAAAAATATATTTGTAAACATTTGTTAGGAAAAATATTTCTAAGGGTTGAAATTCTGGAAAAATTTCGCCCCCTTTGTAAATGGAGGTGTCCACGCTTTCTAGCGTATCATTTTCTTTTCAAAATTCATTCAAACAATTTACCAACAAACTATATGCAAATCTTTAATCATCAAACTTGACTAAAAATAAACATGAACCATAACTTGTGAACTTGAAAGTTTGTATAAATATGTAGTAACTTACTAACATGCTTAGTAGGTCTTGTTATTTTTAAAAATGTGATTAGTTTCTTAAAAAACTTTATTTTTAAAGAATTTGAAGTTTAACAACTTCTTGTCATGATTTACAAAAATATATCTTTGTTATATTTTCTTGTTACACAAGTGTTCACACACTTGTTTACTTACTAAAAATGTATCTAGTTCACACAAGATCCGGGTTTTAACAAGACTAGTATTTTTCACTTGGTTCTTCCGAAAAACCACTTGTAGATCTTTAGATCTACAAGTTTAGAATCTTATTTTTCAAGAAAAATTATATTTATTCAAGTTCAAGGTTCATGTATGGATGGATTCATCATCTTTCCTATTTCTAACTTTTACATCTTACTAGTTTATGCTCTTAAACATGAACTAGTATATCTAGATGATGACCCATCTTACTTTTACTAGCAAACAACATCAAATAATCATAACTACACAAGATTTACATGATTTACCCATCTATCTTCTCTTTATCCATCCTTTATCACTTTATGTTCAAGACTTGTTCATGTTCTTTAGAGTTTCTTAACTTTTTATCATTCTATCATCTATTAACCACTAAATACAAGAACAAGATGATGTTTTAGAACACTTACTACTAGCACAAGGTTAGGGGAGAAACAAGGCGTAAAAGCGGCGGATAAAAGAAAACTAGAGTGGTCCTTGAGCTTCCGAGTGCACCAAGCTTGTTTGTTGAACCTCTTGCACCTTTGGATGTATGGAAATGGCTTGTAAGAAGGTTGATGGTGGTGATAGGGTGGATGGTGGTGGCGGCCGTGACTCAAGGAGGAGAAGAGAAGAAGAAGTTTGTTTGGTGTGTTTTTGTGAAATGAAGTTCAAGACTTATGTGCTTTTTTATAATCCATGTCTTAAGTTTATCCAACATATATAATGTTCCTACACCTCCAACATGTTTAAATAAAATAATGGAAGAAATGTGGGGGTGTCCCACCCCACATGACCGTCAAGTAGGGGGGTATGGGGTTGGGTTGTAATTCTTGGTTACTAATTAGTTAGGAACTTAGTTAGGATTTTAGTTAGGATATTAGTGTGGTATTTAATATAAAGTGTGTTAGGGTGTTCGGGGACCCTAACTAGCTCAGAAAAGTAAAAACAATGTATTTGGCAATATTTTTATGTTCCGGGTAAAGTCCGGTTGTTCGGTTTGGTGTTGTCCATTAAAGTGCTAAATTAACCTTTAGAGTGTCTTTTATATTACTTTTAATGACACAATAAACTCCCATCACTTTGAAAAGTATCTAGGACTATTTTACCAAGTTTTTGCACTTTACTAGCATTGTTAAATGCTGAATTTTGTTTTAAAAGTGCAGAATTTTGCATTTAAAGTATGTTTTAGGCACTTCCCGGCACTATAACTATCACTTAGTGACGCAGTTTTATGGTCCTCACTTCCCTACACTCCCTACTAGTGTAGTGTCCTGTCTCTGGCTCATACTGGCCTCAAAAATATATTGTCTGTCTATGTGCTGGCATTGTCAGCATGTTTTCTGGGTTATCCGTTTAGTGTGCTAACTGCGCTTTGTGCATCATGTTTGTCACTAAAGTTTGTGTGAAATAAATGGAGTGACAGTATGAAATGTGATGCATATGTATGTAACAGAAAACAGAAAGCAGTTTAATCATAATTGAAATCAAGCACAGTAGTTAAGCACTAATTAAATATTAATTTATTGTACGGATACCTGGATTTGTGAGGGCTGTCACATATATAGCATCAGTAGATTGAACCAGCAGTGTTTAATCCTTAACAGTCTTCAAGGCTTCATCAGCAGTTTGAAGGACAACAACTGTTGTATAGAGATAGTGGATAGAGGACATCAAATGTTATAAACACTTTCAAGGGGAAAGCCTGGTGTAAACTACTGCTTATGATGAATGATTAATAGTAATAAGAAAACTCTATACACCATACAGTTACTGAATTTAGGCACAAGTTATCAAATCCACCTGAGAAGGTTTCCACGACAGCGCCAAAAAATATCATTAACAACACTATTTTAGCCGAACAGTGGTTTCAAACACTGCTAACCTTAACCACTGATTCTGTACAATATAAGTGACAAACTAAACTACTGCTTCTTCCTTCCATTGTTGCATGTCAAGCACTGATGTTAGACATTCAGTGGTTTCCTCAAAGTTGATCAGTCCTTGAGTGGGCACTACTTTAATCAACAGCAGAACTTAGATAGTATCAGTAGATTGAACCAGCAGTGTTTAATCCTTAACAGTCTTCAGGGCTTCATCTGCAGTTTGAAGGACATCAACTGTTGTATAGAGGCAGTGGATAGAGGACATCAGATGTTATAAACACTTTCAAGGGGAAAGCCTGGTGTAAACTACTGCTTATGATGAATGATTAATAGTAATAAGAAAACTCTATACACCATACAGTTACTGAATTTAGGCACAAGTTATGAAATCCACCTAAGAAGGTTTCCACGACAGCGCCAAAAAATATCATTATCAACACTATTTTAACCGAACAGTGGTTTCAAACACTGCTAACCTTAACCACTGATTCTATAAAATATAAGTGACAAACTAAACTACTGCTTCTTCCTTCCATTGTTGCATGTCAAGCACTGATGTTTGACACCCAGTGGTTTCTTCAAAGTTGATCAGTCCTTAAGTGGGCAGTACTTTAATCAACAGCAGTACTTAGATAACATCAGTAGATTGAACCACCAGTGTTTAATCCTTAACAGTCTTCAGGACTTCATCAGCAGTTTGAAGGACAGCAACTGTTGTATAGAGACAGTGGATAGAGGACATCAGATGTTATAAATACTTTCAAGGGGAAAGCCTGGTGTAAACTACTGCTTATGATAAATCCACTGTTGTGAACCAGTTTTGGCTTTAATTATCTGTTCCTCTGATAGGGTTCAATCCCAATACTCTTTAGATTATTTTCAGTACTGTAAAACTTATCAAAGTTTGAATTTTCTTCATTCATTCAATAATAAACCATAGTATTACAAAATTATGATTTTGAAAAATAATAAAAATTAAAAATTAAACATTACAATTAACACTTCCTAGAATATCTCGTTCTCTCGCCTTCTTCCATCCAATTTCATTTTTTGTTTTAATTTGCAGATCAGCTAGCATATCATAGGTCTTCTGATCCTGTTTCAGCAAATTTGTGATAAACTCTTTCGCTTTTTCTTTAAATTCTGTTGGAGTAGAAGAGGCAACTTCATCCAGCAGTGCAATGCTACTCCAGGTTTGCTTATAATATTTATCACTAACCATACCAACTTTTTTGTTGAGTTCTTCAGCGTTTCTCTGTTCTTGGAGTGACCATGTTGAAAATTCGATTTTAAGATCAGTAGTATCTGACCAGTGGTAGAAGGTTTTCCTTGCCATTTAGGAAGAATGTGAGTGTTTTTGGACGGTTTGCTTTAGGATGAACGTTTTTTTTAAATTGAAGTGTTGATGTTTTCAAGTAAACTAATAATGATCCTTTATAGTGTTTAAAATGTTTGATAGGATAACTGAAGAGACGTCTCCTAATTATGATAACCTTTTTTTGAAGGTTTCAATTTTGTTCTTTGGTTTTCTAGATATTTAATTTTACTTGTTTTCCCATGAAAACTCATTTTTCAAAGGTTTTGCATTAAAATGTTTGATAGGGTGACTGAACAGGCATCTCCCATATACACGTTTTTGACTGTTAAATCATTAAATGTACATGGTTTTTAAGTATAAATGTTTATTTAATGATTGCATTTAAATCTGACCTTTGGCCTGTTTACATATATTCTATATAATAGCATTGCTAATAAAAAGTTTTTTCATCAAAACAGATTCATTCAGTGAAACAGAAGAGCAACTATTATTATTTTGCCTTAATTCTTATAAATATACTAAAATGGAGTCATATACTTCTGCAAAATCTGACGATTTCAAGCAACGCTTTATTAAACAAATCGAAGACCAAGTTTTGGCTGATAGGTATACTCTTCAAGAGTTGAAGAGGTGTTTTAATGGTCTGGAAGTTGGTCTGCTGACAAGAGACCAGGTTTCGAGGGACTTGAGGGCGATGCCAACTACTTCCGTTCGTGACCTGTGTGTTGCGAGTAATATAGAATGTGGAGAAAGAGACCTGGAGTTCATGAGAAAGTTCAATGAGATACATCGAGAGGTTCAGCGCTCCATGGAGTTGAAGTTAAAGTTTCTTGATTCTTGTTATTAGAGTTAGACGTGTCTGATTAGTTTTCTTTTTTGTATGTAATTGCTACTTTCTTAATACTTCATATTTTAATCGTATTAATTTGTCAGCAGTTTTTACATTCCACTACTTCATTCCAAGCAGGGCTTTGCTCTTTAGCAGCACTTGAGTTAGGACAGTAGATTAAGTAGCAGCACCTTGTCTTCAGCAGTTGTTGTACACAAGCAGTACTTAATGGACAATAGTTGTAGTATACAAACAATGGATGAGGGCCATCAGATGTTATAACCACTTTCAAGGGGATAGTCTAATGCAAACAGCTGCTTATGATGAATCCACTGATGTGAACCAGTTTTGGCTCTTATTATCTATTCCTCTGATAGGGTTCAATCCCAACAAAAGAGGCGTGTACAAAAGAGGCGCATCAAATTCAAATTATAATATATCATTTAAATTGTGGTCTTTAGTTCTATATCTTTATAAAATAATGTTAAATACAATATGTATTAGTATTATAATAACCATAATGATAAAAGTTTTTGTCTATGTAAACTATCATGTGAACAAATATTTGATGAATTGACATTCGCACAAACTTTCATTAAAAGCAGTCTTATTTGGCCCAAACAAAACTTGTTCTTAGTTAAGTGTAACAAACGGATTTTCTTTAGTGGATAAGATCAAAATACATCTAACATTCTATAAAAAAAACATCATTAACAACACTATCTCGATGGTTAATAAAAATATTATGATATTGAAAAATAAGATGGTGGTACCTCTTCTTCTAATTTGAAAACTTTAATATTGAAATGCTGATGAAATTGTTCTTTTGCATAATTAATATAAAACTGCTATATTAGCCATAACATAAGAGCAAATACACCCCAAATAGAACAAAAGCAACAAACAAACTACACAGAAGCCTATACAAAATCCAAGTTTTACAAAATTGTTCCAGCTATCTAAGGTGAGATCCACAATTTTTCTCCTTTTAACCATCCACCGGTATGATTTCATTCTGCCTTTATACTTTCCAGGAGATGTGTTGATGTATCCATATACTTTAGTTCAAAAACCCTCTCGTCTCGGTTCTTCCAATAAAGCTCTAAAAACATTTCATAAATTCATCCAATTTCACTACATACAAATAGAAAAAAACTTAAATGGAAAGAACTACATTGATATGAAACCACCAAATCACAAAACCACTTTATTACCCTTCGCTTCCACACTTTCAACACATCCAAACACTTTCAACACACATCCAAACAGTGGTTTCAACCACTGTTTTAACCCAACAATGGTTTCAAACCTCCGTTTTAACCGAACAGTAGTTTCAAGCAGTGGTTTGAACAAATATTATTTCAATTTTAAACTCAACTAAAACAAATTAATAACGTTAAAAATTACGATCATTAATATACCTTCATGATGATAGCATACGCATGATTTTTCTTTGCGTTGTGGCATTCATCAAATATTAACACCTTGATAATATCCAATGTTAAGAATCTATGCCTCAATGCATTCCTTAAAATGTCAGGGGTCATGACCAATAGTTGTAAGAATGATGTATAACATATACGTGTGTTCAGTTTAAATTGAAAAATAAAAACTACATGATACAACAAAGGTAAAGAGTAACACAATAAAAGTTTATTACTCAAGACTGCATTTTTCTGCCTCAGGGGTACTTTACGTATTTGATCATTAGTCAAAATTCTGATGAGATTGTATGCGGTCAACAAAAAAGTCAAATGTTGACTTGTCATACCTGATTCTGATATCGTTGTTTCTTCCAATAAGCAGCATTCCAAAAATCAACACCTTTTTCACCCCAATACTCCTCCACTTTCAAATCAAGGTGCTTTCTCACATACTCCGCTTGCTAATAAGACAGACAAAGCTTCCATTAGTATGCTTTAACCACATGTTGAAAACATGTTCAAGAAACAACTAAGTCAACCGACATACCTGTTTGACCAATACAACAGTGGGTACCAACTACCAAGAACACAGCAATACACGGGGAGGGTTTTTTCAGCAGATAAGCGTAGTGACATAAAAGCATAATCGCGATCAACGTCTTGCCTGATCCCGTCTCCAAGAACACTATAGTTTTCTCCTTAATTGCCTGAGCTAATGCTTCTATCTGATAACTGCTATATTAGCCATAACATAAGAACAAATACACCCCAAATAGAACAAAAACAATAAACAAACTACAGAGAAGCCTATACAAAATCCAAGTTTTACAAAATTGTTCCAGCTATCTAAGGTGAGATCCGCAATTTTTCTCCTTTTAACCATCCACCGGTATGATTTCATTCTGCCTTTATACTTTCCAGGAGATGTGTTGATGTATCCATATACTTTAGTTCAAAAACCCTCTCGTCTCGGTTCTTCCAATAAAGCTCTAAAAACATTTCATAAATTCAGCCAATTTCACTACATACAAATAGAAAAAAACGTAAATGGAAAGAACTACATTGATATGAAACCACTAAATCACAAAACCACTTTATTACCCTTCGCTTCCACACTTTCAACACATCCAAACACTTTCAACACACATCCAAACAGTGGTTCCAACCACTGTTTTAACCCAACAATGGTTTCAAACCTCCGTTTTAACCGAACAGTAGTTTCAAGCAGTGGTTTGAACCACCGTTTTAACCCCAACAGTGGTTTCAACCACCGTTTTAACCCAACACTGGTTTCAACCACCGTTTTAACCCAACAGTGGTTTCAACCACTATTTTCTACACAAAACACTGTTTAACCCAACAGTCGTTTGAAACATCTGTTTTATATTCTAACATCTGTTCACAACAAACAGAGGTTTCAAACATAAAACAGACCTTTTCCAAATACATGTTTCACAACAAACTTAATTTATACTATCTATTACCTAAACCGCTTTTCTGAACCACAAGTGATGGTTGCATAAGGATCCAACATTCCATTCAGATTAGCACCAATAAGATTCTTCGCTGCTAACAGTTCCATTGAGATTAGCATAAGGATCCAACATTCCATTCGATTCGATTAAACCAAAACTCGTCCGATGAAACAGGTGCCCACTTCATCCATCCATCTCTACACAAAATTCAATCCCTTAACTAAATAATAAAAATGAAGATGTTATCATCCCATGAAATTAATTTGAACCAAGAATATGTGAGAGCACATACCTTGGTTTACCAAAACTTTTGGTTCACATTAATAAACTTAATTAACGCTTAGCATATTGAAACGTTATACACCGACACTATAATGATCTATATATCTATATATAAAACTGAAACTCATACCTGAAAGTCTTTCTTCTTGCCACCAGACCTTTCTCCGATAACGTTGTCATCAATTCTAACTTCACCTTTATAAGCAAGAACATATCTTCCTTTATAATAACTAATAACTAATAACTTTTAAGTTGGTTCTCATACCTGAAACTCTTTCTTCTTCTACCATAGATACATATTGATGACACGGAAATCCCCATTACCTAAATTAACAATCAACTTGTTACTCACAACCATAGTAATTAGTAATTTCAATAAAAAAACTCGTTCATCACCATTTGTAAGATCGGGGTATTCATATTTTTTAACTCTGTATAAGATTATACTGCACAAATATCAGCTCATAAAACTCTGCCAAACATAAATGCTTTTTAACCTAGTGAAATTAGCTCATAATACTCTGCCAAACATAAATGCTTTTTATCCCCTAGGTTATTAATGATATATGTTTGTTTATGGGCTCATAATCTACACATCGAGGGTCAGGTAACGATTAACAACAGGTCATACAAATACAATAATATTCAAATCGATGGTAAAGATGATGAATAAACAGTACATGAGGGTCAAGATTCGGTGTAATATTCAACTACCTGTGCCCTGATGACTCTAAAAACCCTAATATGGTTCCAGTAAATAAAAAGTAAGAAATCGAAAGAAAAGGCAAGAAAACCAAGATTGAATGTTACCAAAGAGATGGAATTGTACCTTTGTGATGAAGATTTCGTAAGGCTGAAGGACGGCATACATAATTAGGGCAGAAGATTTCGATATGAAGAAGAAATTGAAATAATTCCAGATTCTTGCCAAAGAAGAAAGATTTATCTTTCAAAAGAGGGGCCTGCTACTGTGAACCGAATGATTTATCTTTCAAAAGACTGTGAATTTTAGAGAGAGAGAGTTGAGAGAGAAATTGATTAGAGAGGGTAATTGATTGAAGAAGATGATAGGTTATATATCTGGAGCCATAATTTTGAATTTTGAATTTGGAGCCATAATTTTGATTTTGAATCATCAGTGGTTGATTTTGAATCATCAGTTCGTGACTTTTGGAGTTGGCCAGTGGTTTGGATGATCATCAGTGTTTGCCCTTTTGCCCATTTAGATACTGATTATATATTTTAGATAGATTATTAATTAATATATATGATTACTTCTTACAGTGCATTAATTGCTGATTTCTTCTCCCCATGCAATTTCAAACTTCCTTCCTAAAGAAATCTCTTATTTACTAATAATAAAATCTGATTATATATTTTAGAAAGATTTATACATATCTAAATATTGAAAAAGGAATTATGACATCAGCGATTACATGTGGCATACCTTAGAAATTGACACATAGGCAGTTTTACATCAGCTCATAATCTCTTATTATAGATAGTATAGATATGTGTACGGGTATCACCTCATTAAAAACTGTGTAGATATATTTGATATTAACAAACGTGAAAGGATTTTCTGTATAATTATATTTTGGTTACAAATTATTGTTCATTGTTTCACAACATGTTGTGATCTGCATCTTGGCTTGGCAATCTAGATGACAGTGTTGTCTAGACTTTTTGCAAATGCAATTGCAGCCATTGGCTTGGCAATTTAGATGGCATCTGTTGTCTAGACTTTTTGCAGTTGCAATTACAGCCATGTTGGATTTGGGAAAAGACAAGTTCCATTGTTACAGATCTTCTAAGCCTCCGCTTGTTTAGCTAATATTTTTTGGGTTATTGGATTGTATCACTCCCAACTATTAGGTATTTGTCGCTGCCACTCCCAACTATCACTTTGACTCGCACCACTCCCAACTTAACACTTTGTGTGTTGTGTCACCCCGCAGATGAACATTTCTTAGTGTTTGACTTGTGTTATTGGTGATATTAGGTTATTATATTTTATCACTCTCAACTACTAAGTATTTGTCGCTGCCACTCCCAACTATCACTTTGACTTCCACCACTCACAACTTAACACTTTGTGTGTTGCGTCACCCCGCAGATGAACATTTCTTAGTGTTTGATATGTGTTATTGGTGATACTAGACTAACACTTTATGAATTACTAATGGTTGCAGGTGAATCTGCTCCTAAAAGACAAAATAAGAGCCAAAAACCACTCAACCGGAGTGACACAACACACAAAGTGCTAAGTTGGGAGTGATGGGAATCAAAGTGATAATTGAGAGTGATGGGAATCAAAGTGATAGTTGGGAGTGACACTTGCCAACACCTAATAGTTCAGAGTGATAAAATCCAATAACACATATTTTTTCGATCTTGGTATTAATTCATCCATGTTTGGGCAACAAAATTGTCTTCTTATCGATTAATTGATTAATAGCGGAAATAGAATTTGTTAAAAAAATATAATATAGTTACAAATATTTCTTTAAAATTACGTTTCGGTCTAAATTTGGGGAGTTAACACGTCGTAATGCGTGTGTATAATTTAACTTTTCTAGGTTTAGCGTATACGATTACGGGCCCGCCACAACACACGGGTCCTCATAACTAGTTATTAACCAATTATAGGTTAAAATCAACAGTAAATAAACTTGGTTGGATGTATTACAATCGAAGATAAAAGTTTCTATCGATTTTGTCGTGAGGGATGGGCCAAGTCCTAAAAGGTGAATTAATACAGAGCCTTAGACCGTGGGGTATGGTGGGGCTTGGGTTGGGGCATTTGTTGACACGTGGAATGGGAGGCCCTCCCACCACCCAAACCCACGCCCATAGGGTATGGTGGGGCTTGGGTTGGGGGCATGGGTTTGGTTTGGCCATTGAGAGCCCGCCATGTCACCTTACTAGCCGCCATGTCACCTTACTAGCCCGCCCCACGCCCGGCTTCAAACCCACGCCAGAAGGGCCACGCCCAAACCCACGCCCATCCGGGGTGGTGGCTTGGGCGTTTTCCCCCAACCCACGCCCCATACCCCATGGTCTTAACCCACAAAATAGTTGTATCAATATTAGTGCATATCTTCCTATACCAATAAACAAAAAAAAATTTGACACGTGTAATTTTCTGATGTTTTCCCATCTTATTTTCATATTTATCTCTCATACTAAATAATAATAATAATTTTAAACAAAATATGTTTTTCTTATAATCATATTAAATAATAACTATAATTTTAAACAAAAAATTAGATAAGAATATAGACGTTTGTTTTTATTATATTCATATTAAAAAAATAATATTAATTTTAGATAAGTATAAATATTTATTTTTCTATAAATAATTTAAAAAAAAATTAGATAAGCATAAACGTTTGTTTTTGTTATAAGTAGATATATATACTTTCGAGTTCGTTGATTGAAATTATTGTAAATTAGGAATCAAAGGTTCCTATTTAATATATACTTAATAATTGTATTATTGTTTTATTTTCACTAGAATTAAATAATTATTCTAGGTCAGGCATATGCTTCCATTAAATTGTAAGTGCTTTTAGATGCATAGCTATAACGGTTTGGACTCCCCATTATAATCGTACAATTCTTTCAAATATTAAATATAGACAACACAACTTAATTTCACATTTGTAAAGTTAGGCATATTTTCATAATTGGTTTAAACCCATCATTTATCGCGCATTGCATCAACATGTAGAAAGAACACCATTTTTAAATATAACAATTCTATTATCCATTCAAAGAGAATTTAATTCTCGATTTTATGGTATAATTCATAAAAAATGATGAAATATATAAAAACGTGAGGATTGATCTCCACCTTTTTGTACCGTAAACTCTCTTGAATACAAATTTGAGACGAGTGTTTTATGAATGAAATAAACAAATAAGCATGAAGATGCATAGAACAAACTAAAATAATTGTATCTCATAATTTGAATGTATCATAAAAACAGGATTTAACCCCATGTAATACATGTGATTTTATCCTAATAATAAATAAAAAAAACAAAGTTCATTTTTAAATGATAAATCTTGATGACTGTATGTGTTAACATATACATTATATTTTATTCAACATATGCAATATACGAGTTTTTTTAAAGACATATCTTTTCTTATTATTTATTATATAAAATTACAATTATGCAAAACAAAGTAAAATATTATCATAAGTAAATAGTATATCAATATTCATTTTTAAAAAATAATTTTTGATGATTGTTTGTGTTATATGACATTATATTTTATTCAGCACGTGCAATATACGAGTTTTTTAAAGATATATATTTTTTATTAGTTATATAAATTATAATTATACAACCCGTGTAATACACGGGGTTCTAACCTAGTATCACATATTATAAAATGCAAGTTTTTATTTTGATAACATTAAAATATAAACACAAATTCTAATACTACCTCATCCAATTACATGAGATTAGGCCCGGCTGTTAAGTCGGGCAAGTTGGCCGTCACCCGAGACCCAAAATTTTAAGGGTCCTGGAAGTTTTTTTTGTATATATTATAATAGATTATAAACTCGTGTATTACGCAGTTGAATAAAAAAATATCTCACATACCTAAAGATAATAGATATCATATAACATTTGCTTAAAACCACCTATAATTAAGCAAATGTCAATTTCTTTCTTTGAAATTTATATAAAAAGCAAAACAATTTTCAAATTAATTTACACAATTTAACATAATATCACATATAATTAACTAAATATGGGTAGCAAGCCGTGATGAATAGTAACAAAATTGTTGGTCCAATCCCAAGGTGCCACTTATTCCTAAAGTACACTTCATTGCATATATGGTTTCATCATCTGACACGTTTGATTTGCTTTTCTTCTGCTTGCCACGTTACAGGTACTAGAAGAAGCAAGGTTACAAGATCATTGTTTTCACTCTTGCTCTTTCTCATGATGGTTATCAGGTTGCTTGCTCCAGGTCCAACGATTGCTTCACCGTTCACGATTGTGGCCATGTCTGAAACCTTCATCAAAACCCTTTTCTTAAATCACTAACGATGGGGTCCAATTAGAGTAATGACGTGAACAATACAAAATAACTTTTAAAGGTACGATAATCTGAAGATGGTTTTGGTTTATGATTTTCTTTTGTTTTAGTCAGTTAATGGATTGATATACCCGTCAACACTTATTTTATCTTTGATCTTCATTAGGGTTCTTAAATAGGATTGAGTGTTCAGGGTTATCCGATTTGGGGCATTTTGTAAAGATGATAATGCGATTTCTTGGTTCAGTGAAGTAGTAAACATCAGGTTTCTATAACAACCCTCCTAAAATATTTCCGACACCCCTAATATATTTATAACATCCCTATATATCTTAAAATACGCCCCGTATACGATCTTTAACCCTAAATACCTTTAATATTATTAAATAAAAATAAAAACAAAGTCCAGGTTTCGCTCGCGGGCCGCGAAGAGCTTCTCTTCAGGCTACGCGGGGCGCGACAACATAGTTACATTGCCTCCCCTGGTGCCGCCACATGGCACAACACCCGGACAAGCTACACGTATGACTTATCAGAGCTAGTGCCTAGACCCCCTATGTCGCGGGCCGGGAAGGCCCTGCCTTCTGTTTACGCGGGCCGCGAGAACCTGGTCGACCAGAACTATAAATAGAGGCCCTCAGCAGTTCATTTCAACCGTTCAAATCACAACTTTCTCTCTCGAATTTCTATAATGTAGAAGCTATAATCGGGTATAATACCACCTAATTAACGAAGTTCTGCCCCGTTGTAAGTATTATAACCCCGGTTACGTATTAGATACGCTGCCCGATTGATCTAGTGCTCCGTAACGGCTGTCGAGGTGCTGCCCGACGTAGTCGTTGGAATTCTGTCTTGGGGAGGGTATTACTAATGTAAATAATGGGTTATGATACTAACGCATGTGCATTGTTTAAATTATTAGATTATAACCAGGAAACCATCAGGAAAAGTCTAAACTAGCAATGCGAGTAATCTCCTTTTTTGTAAACCTTTTTGAAAACTGTTTTACAAAACCTCAATGCTTTACATTATAATTAAACAATGATTTAGTATTTGTAATTCTACAATTATCGTCGGTATGTTAGGGTTTTGTATACAAAATTTGTTACTACACTGTGAGTAGTAACATGACCACAAGTCGGGTCGACAGTACCGTGGGTGGTAATTAAGGTAGAATAAATAAACAAATGTAATTGCTGATTGCCCTCAATAATGTACAAGGATAAAACCTGTCTTGATTAAACTGGGATTCACTCACCAGTATTTCCCACTGATAAAATGTTTTAAAACGCGTTTCAGGTAACAAAATATGAAAGCCAAATTAGAAGCCAGCTGGAGAGCACTGAAGGCTTGGAAAAGTGGCTATAAGTTATAAAGAAGATGTTTGGTTAAATAAAATAGGGTTTATCCCTATAAAAACGTGTATACTTGAAACTTGGGAATTTCCCATGTGTTTAATGTTATAAAAGTGTGGTATTTTACTCTGATCAAAATATTTCCTAACTACGGTCCTGATAAAAATTTCCGCTGCCAAACTGATAAACACCGATACCACTGAAACTGGCCGCGGCCGCCTGTTCCCGGGTAACTAGGGGACGGGGGTTGCGACAGAAGGTGGTATCAGAGCTTAGCCACTGATTTCAGCCCAAGAGGTGTTCTGCAGACATTGAAATTATAAATTTTGTTAGGAAATAATCTACACAATTATGTGCATACGTGTGTATTATTATTTTATGTTATTTGACAATTTGTTAGTTTACAGTATGAGTGATCAAGGACCTTCGGACGCTTACCGTCAGTTGTCCCACTCTCCTAGGGACGAAGGAACCTCTTCACACTCTACCCCTCGGGTATTCAGCTGACACTGAAGAAGGGATTTTCGTGTTCAAGGCACAATTTGAAGAACCATTCCCTCCCAAGAAAAAAGGATGGCTCAGCAGAGGAGCTCATGAGCGTAGAAAGAGGATGAGAAAATTGCAACAGCAAAGGGCCTTAGCAGCGGCCAATAGGGAAATGAATGTGCAAACCCAGGACATACTCAATAGGAGACTGGCAAACTTCCACATACTAGCAACCACAGCCGCCGACCCTAATCTAGAACAACTCATAGCACCCCAACCACTGTAGTTGTTCCCGACACAATCCATGGAAGTAGAGATTGACCTAGCTGACCAAAACCCACTACCTGACCTAGACCCAGCTGAAATCCCTAGAATTCCAGCACCCCCTCCTCCAGACTATGACCCTTGGTTTGACGACCACAGGGATTACCAGCAACGTTACCCAATCCCAATAGAGGAGCCCATGCAAGATCTAGTAGGACCCTACCCAGACCTTGACCCTCTAGACCCCTATTATGATAATGATCAATATATCAGGGAAACTCTAGAGAACCCGTATCCTCAGGAAGAACCCATGCCCTAGTTTCCTGAACTAATACCAGCCCTAGCCCCAGCCCCACCCATGAATATAGAGAACCTACAGGAACTCCGAACCTTTGGTGACGAAATCCTAGAAGGAAGTGAGAGGATGAGACAGATAGGGGAACGACTCGTCTGGAAATATGACGAGCGTAATATGCAATTCTGGATGAACCCCTATCAGTAGTAGTAGTAGTAATAATAATAATAATATATAAATATATATGTGAGTATGTTTGGAAAAAAAAAATAATATAATATTTTCCAAACTAGGATAGATAACCTTATTGATGCATACTAGTATTGTATTTTCATATTCAGTTATGGTTTGTAATAGATAGAAATGCATAATATAAAATAGAGTAAAGGTCGCAATGACGACGATTTTGGATTAATGTATTGTCATGTGATTATTTGCATCCAATAATATTTCGTGATATTAATACTTGATAATTATTTAAAATCCAGATGGCCGACAACGCAAATCAGGAAAACCAGAATAATGAAAACCAGATAAATAACAGTGCTATTCGACACATAGTAACCCAGGGAATTAGAGATGCCCTGCCATCTATTATCCAACATGTTAGAGACGCAGATAATAATAAAAGTAATAGTGGAAGTAAGCGAACCCATACTGAACCATAACACATCGTAAACAATGGACCCATACTTCAATTGCCAATTCCAAAAAGAAGAAGAACCATGTCTTATGGTTGTTCTTATAAAGAATTCTGGTCTTGTAAACCAATGGAATTCTTGGGCAATGAATGAGCCATTGCAGCTTTACGCTGGTTACAAAAGACTGAAGCAGTCTTAAAAATAAGCAAGTGCGCAGAAGAAGATAAGATAATGTTTGCTTCCAACCTGTTTAAGAATGCAGCTCTAGAATGATGGAACACTATCCTCCAGTCTAGGGGAAGTGACAGGGTTTATAGTATGGAATGGATTGAGTTTAAGAATATGGTGGAAAGGAAATTTTGTCTTCCTAACGAAAAGGAGCAGATTGCAAATAAATTCTTAAACCTTAGGATGACTGGAGTAGACAGTAAGGGTTACACTACTACATTCTTTGAATATGCCAGAATAGTGCCAACCCTAGCATCACCAGAACTAGTGTTAATCTCCCGTTACATCTGGGGATTAATTGGTGAAATTAGACATGTAGTCAAGGCAGCTAGACCACCAACTATAGAAGAAGCTGTAGAACTAGCAAACACCTTGACTGATGAACTAGTACGTACACAAGAAGAAAACCAGATGAGGAACCTAGCTCAAAGGCTTACCCAGGAATTTCGCTACGGTAATTCCAACCGTGGGAAAAATATAGGTTCTACCTCTACACCTTAGTGTAAAGCCTGTAAGAAGAAACATTCTGGAAGATGCTCCACCTACTGCAACTATTGCAAGATACCAGGACACAAGGAAGAAGATTGTAGGAAGAAACCTAGTAACGGAGTGTGCTTCAACTGTGGAGAAAAAGGAAATATCAGGACGAATTGCCCAAAATTAGCTCCGGCCGCAACCAAAAAGACTACTAAAAATGCTAGAGCATTTGTTTTGACTGCAGAAGAAGCAAAAATGATCCCGGACATGATCGCCGGTACGTTTTTAGTTAATGATGTTTTTGCCAAAGTATTATTTGACTCTGGTGCAAACCAAAGTTTTATTAATACTTCGTTTTGCAAAATTCTCAATCAACCGTTAACTAAACTCCAACAAGAGTGTCTAGTAGAAACCGCGAATGGAGAAACTACTAAAATTTCTGAAATCTTGCAGGGAGCAAAAATAGAAATTTTAAATCAAAAGTTTATTGCAAATCTTTACCCAATGAATCTGGCAGGATTTGATATTGTATTAGGAATGGATTGGTTAGTAGCCAATAACACCAGTATTATATGTGATCAAAAGTCAATACAAGTAAATTCACCAAAAGGTGAAAAGATCACAATTAAAGGAGATAAGCCAACTCGACGCACAAAATTAATCTTTGTGATGAAAACTGCAAGTTGTGCAAGAAAAGGATCAATAGTGTATATGATTTCCATAATCATTAACACTAAAGGAAAAGAATTAAAAGATATCCCTGTAGTATCTCAATTTTCAGATGTATTTCCAGAAGAACTACCAGGACTACCGCTAGACAGGGAAGTCGAATTTAGAATTCATCTGCTACCAGGAACGGCACCAATTGCGAAAGCACCTTACCGTTTGGCACCTGCAGAAATGCAAGAATTAATGAAACAGTTAGACGAACAGTTGGAGAAAGGATTCATACAGCCAAGCTCATCGCCATGGGGAGCACCGATCTTGTTCGTCAAAAAGAAAGACGGATCAATGCGTATGTGCATTGATTACCGTGAATTAAATAAGGTCACGATTAAAAAATCGGTACCCATTACCGAGAATCGATGATCTGTTAGACCAACTGCAAGGAGCTCGATTTTTCTCAAAGATCGATTTACGTTCAGGATATCATCAATTAAAGGTACAGGAAGAGGACATTCCTAAGACCGCTTTCAGAACAAGGTATGACCATTATGAATTTACTGTCATGCCATTTGGTTTAACCAATGCCCCAGCCGCATTTATGGACATGATGAACTGAATATGTAAGCCATATTTGGATAAATTCATAATTATCTTTATAGATGATATTCTAATTTACTTTAAGAGTCAAGAGGAGCATGCAGCGCATCTGCATTCACTTTTAAATTTGCTGAGAAAAGAAAAGCTTTATGCTAAATTTTCAAAATGTGAATTTTGGTTAGAGGAGGTACAGTTTCTTGGACATTTAGTTAACCATGAAGGAATTCATGTGGATTCCACCAAGATTGAAGCAATTACTAAATGGAAAGTCACTGAATCACCAACAGAGGTTAGAAGTTTTCTAGGATTGGCCGGTTATTATTGATGGTTCATTCGAGATTTTTCTAGAATAGCCATTCCCTTGACTAAGCTAACCTGTAAATCTGTTAAGTTTGAATGGGGATCAAAACAAGAAGAAGCCTTTAGAATTCTTAAACAAAGATTAACCAATGCACCCATACTAGCATTACCAGAAGGAACTGAAGACTTTGAAGTTTATTATGACGCTTCTAAGTTAGGTTATGGATGTGTGTTAATGCAACGCCAGAATGTTATAGCCTACGCTTCTAGACAACTTAAGAATCATGAAGAAAATTACACAACACATGATTTAGAGTTAGGAGCCATAATTTTTTCCCTTAAGATTTGGAGACACTATTTATATGGAAATAAATTTGTTGTCTTCACTAATCATAAGAGTTTAAGGTACATTTTTGGGCAAAAAGAACTGAACATTAGACAAAGACGCTGGATGGAATTTCTTAGTGATTATGATTGCAATATCCAGTATCATGAAGGAAAAGCCAACGTAGTAGTTGATGCTTTAAGTTGAAAGTATCATGAAAAGTCAAAAAGAGTACGTTCCCTAAAACTAAATCTGCAAGTAGATTTAAATGAACAAATTAGAGAAGCACAGGAATCAGTTATCAAGGACGATACTGATAAATTGAAAGGTATGATTAAAGAATTTGAACAAGGAACAGATGGAATTTGGAGATTCCATAAGAAAAGAATATGGATACCTAAATTAGGAAACCTACGCCACCGTATATTGGAAGAAGCCCATAAGTCTAAGTATACGATACATCCTGGAAGTAATAAGATGTATCAAGACTTAAGAAAGAATTTCTGGTGGATAGGAATGAAAAATGATATAGCAGCTTATGTTGCCCAGTGTCTAACCTATTCACAGGTCAAAGCTGAACATCAGAAACCCTCAGGTTTGCTGCAGCAATTGGAAATGCCAGTATGGAAATGGGAATTGATAACAATGGACTTTGTTACCAAATTACCCAAGACAAGAAAAGGTAATGATACAATCTGAGTGATTATAGATAGGTGAACCAAGTCTGCTCATTTCCTACCAATGAAGGAGACATTCGGTATGGAACAATTAGCCAAATTGTATGTAAATGAAATAGTTTCATTACATGGAATTCCTTTATCAATTGTTTCTGATAGAGATAGCCGTTTTATATCTCATTTTTGGACAAGTTTCCAAAAAGCAATGGGAACCAAGCTAAATCTAAGTACCGCTTATCATCCACAAACAGACGGACAAAGCGAAAGTACAATTCAGACAATGGAAGATATGCTTAGAGCATGTGTTATTGATTTCGGAGGTAATTGGGATGATCATTTACCATTAATAGAATTTTCTTTCAATAACAGCTATCATACCAGTATCAATGCTGCACCATTCGAATCACTTTATGGACGAAAGTGTCGAACCCCAGTCTGTTGGGCAGAAATTGGAGAAAAGCAACTATCTGGACTTGAGATCGTGCAAGAAACCACGGACAAAATCATTCAAGTCAAGGAAAGACTGAAAGCAGCACGCGATCGGCAGAAGAGTTATGCTGATAACAGACGAAAGCCGTTGGAATTTCAAGTAGGTGACAAGGTATTATTAAAAGTCTCTCATTGGAAAGGAGTGGTAAGATTCATCAAAAGGGGAAAGTTAAGCCCCAGGTATGTTGGACCTTTTGAGATTATCGGAAGAATAGGACCTGTAGCTTATCAGCTACAACTGCCAGAGGAAATGGCAGGAATACATGATGTATTCCATATATGCAATCTCAAAAAGTGTCTAGCTGATGAATCATTGGTAGTGCCTCTAAAGGATATAGAGGTAAATGAAAAGCTTAAGTTTGTAGAAAAGCCTCTACAGATTGAAGACAGGAAAATCAAGAACCTTAAGCACAAAAGACTAGTTCTAGTCAAAGTGAAGTGGGATTCTAAAAGAGGACCAGAATACACATGGGAGCTTGAATCTGAGATGCAAACGAAATATCCACACCTGTTCCAGTAGACCTCGAGGACGAGTTCTAAATTAAGGTGAGGAGGATATAACAACCCTACTAAAATATTTCCGACACCCCTAATATATTTATAACATCCCTATATATCTTAAAATACGCCCCGTATACGATCTTTAACCCTAAATACCTTTAATATTAAATAAATAAAAATAAAAACAAAGTCCAGGTGTCGCTCGCGGGCCGCGAAGAGCTTCTCTTCGGTCTACGCGGGGCGCGACAACATGGCTACGTTGCCTCCCCTGGTGCCGCCACATGGCACAACACCCGGACAAGCTACACGTGTGACTAATCAGAGCTAGAGCCTAGACCCCCTATATCGCGGGCTGCGAAGGCCTTGCCTTCTATTTACGCGGGCCGCGAGAACCTGGTCGACCAGAACTATAAATAGAGGCCCTCAGCAGTTCATTTCAACCGTTTAAATCACAACTTTCTCTCTCGAATTTCTATAGTGTAGAAGCTATAATCAGGTATAATACCCCCCCTAATTAACGAAGTTCTGCCCCGTTGTAAGTATTATAACCCTGGTTACGTATTAGATACGCTGCCCGATTGATCTAGTGCTCCGTAACGGATGTCGAGGTTCTGCCCGACGTAGTCGTTGGAATTCTGTATCGGGGAGGGTATTACTAATGTAAATAATGGGTTATGATACTAAGGCATGTGTATTGTTTAAATTATTAGATTATAACCAGGACACCATCAGGAAAAGTCTAAACTAGCAATGTGAGTAATCTCCTTTTTTGTAAACCTTTTTGCAAACTGTTTTACAAAACCTCAATGCTTTACATTATAACTAAACAGTGATTGAGTATTTGTAATTCTACAATTATCGTCTATATGTTGGGGTTTTGTATACAAAATTTGTTACTACACTGTGAGTAGTAACATGACCACAAGTCGGGTCGACAATATCGTGGGTGGTAATTAAGGTAGAATAAATAAACAAATGTAATTGCTGATTGCCCTCAATACTGTACAAGGAAAAAACATGTCTTGGTTAAACTGGGATTCACTCACCAGTATTTTCCACTGACAAAATGTTTTTAACCGCGTTTCAGGTAACAAAATGTGAAAGCCAAATTAGAAGCCAGCTGGAGAGCACTGAAGGCTTGGAAAAGTGGCTATAAAGTTACCTAAAATAAAGAAGATGTTTTGTTAAATAAAATATGGTTTTCCCTATAAAAACGTGTGTACTTGAAACTTGGGAATTTCCCATGTGTTTAATGTTATAAAAGTGTGGTATTTTACTCTGATCAAAGTATTTCCTAACTATGGTCCTGATGAAAATTTCCGCTGCCAAACTGATAAACACCGATACCACTGAAACTGGCCGCGGCTGCCCGTTCCCGGGTAACTAGGGGACGGGGGTTGCGACAGTTTCTAATAATATCGATTCTTAAGTTTGCTAGCATGAGATTGCAAACCGCATTCTTTGAAGTCCCTTTAGTTATATTTAGAACCAAAATACTGAATATTTAGACCAATAGGCATAAATTAAGACGTTTTTTGGTCTGCCTACATAGGGCAAGTGGAGCAATTTTATGTATAGCAATTATGAAACAAGAAACATCACAAATCCCTTAGAAAAAAGAACATCAGCATTTTATATTTGAATATAACATACAGTCATAAAAACAGAGAATACAATGAAATGGTCCCTATAATTGGATTTATTTGTTGGTTCAGGCTCTCAAGACCAAGACTACTTGCACGACTCAAATAAGATACAAAAACATGTGCTAAAATAAAGCTCCTAATAACCCATACAAAGAAAACCCGGTTCAGATCCATAACCCGAGCCCGTTTGACCCGTAACCCAGTGACTCGATCAAGATTATTCCCAACATTCACCACCATAAACTTGATCTCGGTTTTTACTACTTGCTTCGTTCTTGCGTTCGTACTTTCTTTTCTTGCTTTAACTGGAAACAACGGTTGTGTCACTAAACTTGCTACTTTCTTGCTTGATTTGAATACGTTCTTACTAACTTTGTAGGATCGAGTTGCAACCCAAACGAGTCAATCAGAAGAATTCTTGTCTGTTTCAGAGGCAGAAACAAAGAAACAGACTTGGAAAACAGCTTGTTTCACACTTAATCGTCTTGTTTATTGATAATAACAGTTTTACAGATCAAATGACACGTCGGTAGCACTTCGGTACCGGAATGAGAACTGTTACAAATGATATCATTTGAGGGACTATATATAGGGCTGTGATTTCGTTTGAAAGTGACAGGGTTCATTTCAAACGAAATTAACTAGGTTAATTTCGTTTGAAAGTGTCTCTTGTCATTTCAAACGAAATTAGCTCAAACACTCATAAATCCTACCCTATTTTACGTACAACGCGCCCTGATCTAACAATTCTAATGTAAGACTCGATACAAGACGAAGTCGACAGACGTATGCACCAACAGACTCCCCCCGGATGTTGACGAGTCTTAAGTGTCGAGTCTTCAACGTCTTCAGTCTTTATCAGTCTTCGGGCATCCAGAATCTCTATCTGTCTCTTATCACACTCTAATTCTTTCTTCAGCTAATCTCCTCCTCGGATGATGCTCGATCAATCTCTGGCATCTTCAGGATCAACTTCCTAGCTCTTGCATCTTCAGACTCTCTTTCTCTAACAGACTCCCCCTCAAATTGTGCTGGGATCGTAGTCTGGCTTTTACTCTGCTCACATTCTTTCTCAGGTTCAAGCATCGCAACCTGGCTCACCTGCAAGTTCTCTACCCAAAACATAAGTTTCATAACAATAAGATATAACAAATTTAGAATCCCTGCTAACCACTTGAAGACACCACCAGAACACATCATTTTCAAGAATCAATCAATAATGATTTATCATGTAAGTTACTGATGAACCACTCGTAAGTATATCATATTCATTTCAAACATCTTCAAAACAAACTTTCCCAAACCTGTTCGTCATGTTCAGTACTCGGAATTTTGAAAATCAACTTTTCAACATCAGTTGTCTAAAATTTTTTGAATTATTCAAAAAATAAACTAAAACACACCGAAAATCTTTTTGGACTTTTTATAACAGAAATGAAATGCAGTACAGAAATATTTACATACAATATTTTTGTGAGTTTGTGTAAGAGGATCATATCAGTTTTTGAGACAAATGACCAACACCGTTAAGCTTTAAACATTTTAAGTTCTAAACGATTCACTTAGATTGTCAGTATACTGATCCACTTAAATTTTCACACAAAGTTCAACTGTTTCGAGATAGGAGATTAATGTTTTAGATACTTAAACTTATTCACGTGTCCCACCTCAGAATATACTCCCGTATCCAGATCCCAATATTCAGTCTTACAGGTGAGTATACCTAGATGATATCTGTAAGGGGTTAAATTGCGAAACCGTGAGAGCTCAGGTCAGAACTTCCGTTCAGCAGAGAGATGACGGTTTGACTTTTGGTGGGTCCCCTTTGGAGGATCTTTTTTACAACAGAACATGATTTACATATTTTTTTTCAATGTTTCATCATTTTTTATTGCTGAGGGCGGGCCATCTTTCAAGCAAGCGTAAAGTATTCTCCGGGGACTAGGCCATTGCTTCCGCAAAATCAGAAGTCCCGGGATAATACCCCAGATATCACTAAGCATAAAGACCTAGTATCTCAGAAAGAGGGGTCCTTCAAACAAGATTTCGGGGGTAACCCATATATCCGAGAGATGTTACCCACGATATAAGAAAGTTTGAATTTAGGTTTATATCTCGTCACAATCTACTAAATGTGCAAAAACCTACTGGCATATCATCAGTGAGATCGTTTATCACATTTTTCTTTCCATTTCTTTAGCATGCTGTGACAGTCCACTGATGTACTATCATTTCCTCTTTTGCATAACAAAACTCGTTTTTGATTTTATCATGTTTTTGAATTTTTCAAATTCCCTAAAATTCAAAATCATTTAAAATTTGAAAACAAACTATACAAGTAAAGTGACAACTGATATCAAATCACTTCAATTCGCCATCCACTTGGCAAAAACAATCAGAACTCCCCCTTTCAACAAACTATTTTCCCATTGTGATTTCAAAACACTTAAGTTTGTTTTAATCAAATGGTTTTTCCGGAAAATTAATTTTGTTGATTTTACCACTTGTAAGTTAGGGGTTCATCACATTGTTCTCCAAAATACCATTTGTAGAAAATCAAGTACAATTTAATGTCCCTGATTTACCACTTTGAAAGTGAAAACCTTCTTCAACCTCTTGTAGGTTCACTCACCAACCATACCATTTGTAAAATAAAATATAACAATTTAAAGATATCACCTGTAGGTTTACCAATTAAACAATTCAAGAATGATGCCGATTCCTGCTCCACACTTACCAACCTGGGAGCTCCGGCAAGTCAGGAATTTATGGTGAAAATGCTGTCACCCAAGCCTGACCATCCTTGGGTGATTTTGGTACACACCTATCCCACCAACATTTTGATTTGTAAAATTCTTTCGCACCCTTCACTTTCATGTCAACCATCTTTCCAAAAATATGTTTAACTTTTCCATTAAACACCTTTTCAGCATCAAATTCTTTCTTATCAGCAAAGAATTGACCTGAAATCTAAAACCTACCTTTTGATTTCAAATTATCTTTTGTCAATGGCGGAAAGTTTTCCTCGTTCATTTCAGGAACGGAATTATCAACCTTTTTCTCAACACATGACTCCTCTGATTTTATGGAATCAGATTCATTGTCAGAACTACTTTCAGATTTTACAACCCATTTTTGCTTGTTCAAATCAACTCTTCTTTTGTAAAAACGTTTTGAACTTTCACCTTCTTCGGAAGATGAATTTTCAAACACTTTAGATTTCTCAGTTGATTGTTTCTTCTCAAAGACAAGTTTTTCTTTCAATTTTGAGTTAGAAGTAACTCCCTGTTTTGTGTTGTTGAACTGTTGGCAATTCCAAGCAATATGTCCAACCTTTTGACATTTAAAACATGTTCTTCTGTCAACTCTTTGAGCAAACTTCTTCACATTCCTTTTTACCTCAGCAAGAAACTCTTGATTTGATTGTTTCCAGAATGGTTTCTTCTGCTCATCTTCAGAACTTCCTCCTGAAAGAAATTTTGTTTTTGGTTTATAATTTTTCTCATTTTTATAATTTTCTGAAGAACTAAAACCAAGACCTTTCTTTTTGAAATTACTGTTATGGTTTGGTTTCTTTTGAAAACCATAACCAGAACCGTAACCCTTTTTCTTGTTCAATCTCTGTTGAACTCTTGAAGTGTACTTTTTAGGTTTTTCATTAAGATTTAAATCTTTTATTTCAGAAATATTAATTTCTATTAATTTGAAAACCTGTTTGATCATTTCCGTTTTGACACTTCTTATTGGAAATTCCTCATCAGAATATAATTTGTCTGAATCATTCAAAGTATAAGCCACTTTGATTGATCCATCATTCAAATTAGATTTTGATAATGAGAATTCTTTATTGTAAACCCTTTTAACCGGTGAACTCGGACTCTTTTCTGACGAACTCGAACTTTCAGACTTAGACTCCGGTTTTGACTCTTCATCCATATCTAACACCTGATCGACCACTTTCTTTAATAACTCAGACTCATGATCAGTGTCAAACGCTGTGAATGTGACATCAATATTGTCTGGTAATTCATCAATGATTTCCGACTTTAACTTGATGTTGACTGCCTTTTTTAGACGCTCCTCGTTAGGATTCCTGGGAGAATAACTTTCATGGATCAGGGGCGGACATCTGTTATACTTGACACTTTGTTTCTTACCAGTATCAGTATCTTCAGTCTTTTTCTCCATGAATGCTTCAAGACCTGCAACAGTAGGATAAACACGATCAATCAAATAATCACATGTTGTATAACTCAACAACAATCGTTTAATCCTTTCACTCTCAATCTTCTCAAGTTCTAACTCCTGTTTCAGCTTAGCACAGTCTTCAATATACTCATTGATGACGCTCTGCTTTGTCATTAAAGTTGCGCTCATTTTTGTCATTACGTTCTCAATCTCTGAATTCGTCCTTTTCAGACTATCAACTGTTTTGTTCAGAACATCATATGACTCCTTCACATACTTCACATCGGACAGTAAATCTTCTTTCATCTTTTCCAAATCAGCAATCTTCTTATCTTTCTCCTCACAAACTATGCATGATTCTAAACACTTCAAACATGGTTTTTCAATTTCAACCACCTTTTCAATTATCTTTTCAACCTCGACAATCTTTTCTACTTCAACGAGTTTTTCAACTTCAACAATTTTCTATACTTCGACAATTTTCTCTACTTTGACAATTTTCTCTACTTCGACAAGTTTCTCAACTTCGACTAGTTTTTCGACTTCAACTATTTTTTCAACCACTTTCTCCACTTCAACGATTCTCTCTACAACTTTCTCAGTTGTTGGTTCAACATTAGTTTCTCCAGATTCTGTCTTTGCCTTTTCATCAGCGAGAATTTTTGCTGCTTCCAGCTCTCTCCTCAATCTGGCAATCTTCTTCTGATTCAGCATCTCCATTTTATCTGCAAAAAAGAAATTAAAGCTATCAGGATCTAAGCCTTTTCTAGCTTTATTAAGATGTTCTTCTTCATCATCAGTGTCAATATCACTTCCAAGATCTGGAAAAATTGGTATTCTTTTCTGACTAGCCTCATCTTCACCCAGAATTTTAGCAACAAAACATGAACCTTGTGGAATAAATTTATCCCAGTTAAATCCCTCTGCAACTAGACCTGAACCTTGTGGAATGTAGTTATCCCAGCTAAACCCCTCTGCAACAAACTCATCATCTTGATCAATTATTCCAAAATAAGCTTTCTTATTTGCATCTTCGATCATTTTTCCATGAGCAGTTTTTGGATCCTTTTGTTGAGGTTGTTGATCAATCTGATGAAAAATTGATTTCTGATAATAATCATTCTTTCCATCTTGTCTCCCGGTTGTGTAACATCCCGAAAATTCAAATTCTTAAATTGCAATTAGGATGCAAATAAAGTAGTAGAATAAACTAACAAGGAATGACACTAACCTAGTTAGTTGATCACTTATGAGCAGTTAAGAGTTAAAACAAATAAAGAATGAAAGATGAGGGGCCAAAAGTGTCTAAAAGAAAACTATTTTTAATAAAATAACAAAACTAAACTCAAAACACATTTTTGCCTGTGTTGTTGAGATCGACCAGAACCAGGGGCGACCCCAAGCTCCCCCAAAGCCCTAGTTCATTACAAAACTCACAAATTGAAGGTTCAAATCTTATCCAAAAAGAAATCCGAGCTAAGATTAATGATCCCCATCGAAAGGAGATCATAAGGTATGCAAAATTTTATAAAAATTCTCTACTTGAAATTCTCATGAATTTAGAGAACTCGAAATATGTTAATGCATGTGTGTTATGTAGATGAAATAAAGACATTTAAGTGTATAGGAGTAAACCCTAGGCAATTACATGTTGAAATCATGCCAAATTTTAGTGAAATCCATGGCCATCATTATGGGTGATTAGTGGGTTATATAGAACTAGATGAACACTAGGGTTTTGAAGGTTATTGTAGTGTAAATTGATTCATAAAGACTGATTACTAAAAAATTTGATGTTCGATTCTATATGTGATAACTCGATTGATGTTAATTTTGGCTAAGCGACAAGCCATGAACTCGAAAATAAAAGATATAAAATTATGCCCTATAAGTGTTTGTAGAAATGCCTCAAAGAAGGCTCGAAACTGAAATTTAAGTTAAAAACGCGTATTGTGATGTTTGGGCGGATTATGTAGTATATAATGGAAAAGGAGTTCTAAACAAGCTATGGTTGAACTCTATAGGAAAAGATACCGGAGCGTCGAGCGGACAAGCCGGTGGTGACACGCGTTTGAAAGGAGCGCTTTACAGGTACGTAACCACGGTTTTGTTACGTTATGTTTGTTATGTATTTTTACTAATAGACTTGAATTTAGAATAGAGTATGAATTTGGATGTCTAGTTGAAGTGACGAAGATCACTAGATAAGTAAATAGGTTAAATGTTAGTTAGAACAAGTTTGGTATGTTGTAAAATGGGGGTTACCATTAAACAACCAAACGGGTCAAACAATGGTCGAATTTTGTAGAGTTGAAGTGATTAAAACTTCACTCATTAAAATTGAGTTATAAAAACGTATTCCATGGAATGGACGTGATATGCTAAGATTGACAAGCCCGGGAATGGGTAATTATGGTTAGAAACCAATGTCGATGAATTACGCAAGTATGTAACTTGACTCGTTACATTATACTAATTGTTGTTAAATTATGCGAAGTCTCATTGTAGGATAGTTATGTGTTGATTGTAGCGACCATGGTCGTTACTTGAGTTAATAGGCTTAGAGTGATAAGGAACCGTTTGGTAGTCATCATAATGAACGAATTCCACAAGATGAGCCAACGGGTCAATTAGTAGTGTAAATTGTTGTTTTAGTGTTCTAATGAGCTAGCGATGGTGATGACAATCACAAGAGCATTAAGCCATGAGATTGGCAAAGAAATGCGGATGATGATAAGCCCCGGATGTTGGGCATAAGGTACCATAGGCTTACTAGTTAAATGGTAGCAAATTAAGTGAAGTTAGAATGGGTCGAATAAATGCAGAGTGGCATTTAGTCGTTCGGTCCGTAAGTTAAATTTTCAGCATCAAAATTGTAATAGATACGTTGGTAATGAATTTACAGACGTTTAGGAAAAAGAATCACCTAAAACGGACTTACGAGTCGAAAGTTATGATCGATTGAAGTTAAAAATCAGAATTTCCAGAGCTGGCAGCAACTGCAGGTCAAAAACCTGCACCTGCTGGAAAACCGTTCCTCCCGCGCCACGCGACAGGATCTTATGATCCCTCCGCAACACGTGACGTCTGCCGCGCCACGCGACAAAACGACTGGAACCTGCCGCGACACGCGGCAGGATAACTTTTAAAATTCTAAATTGTTTTTCGTGTTTTGATGCTAGAACTTGTTTGTATGATCCAATTCATTGTCAAAACTAACATTTTGGATGGTTTTGACTTTAGGTGATGTTGGGAAATCTTACGGATGGCGGTCAAGCAAGTAGTTGAAGAACCGAACACAAACTTTTGAGCTTCCGCGTTATCTTAACTTTGATAGACAATGATTTTGGGATGTAAACATTTTGCTAAACACTTATGAATATTTGAATTAGTCGGTAGTTGACTAATGTTTGGTTACTTAGAACTTTGTTTTGGAACTAATGTTTTAAATTTAGACCCATTTTAGTTTAAAATCGCATGAATGTTTATTAAATTCGAGTAGTAATGATACGGGTGTTACAGGTTGCTTCTTTGTTTTTGCATTCTCGTTTAAAATGACCTTTTCCTTTGAAACGAAAACAAGTAACCTTTGATTTGTGAAAACCTAATGGAGAAGCTGCCATTCCTCGAAACTCATCTCTACCAGTAATTTGTTGAAAATTTTCTACTCTCCTACAAGCACTAGCCAAACACCACTTCACATCCATCAGCTCAAGTTCCTCTGCATCAATTTGGTCATAATCTTCTTTTGTAAGCATAGGATTTCCAATCTTGCCATCAATCAAACTTTCATAAGATTCCAACATAGCAACGAGTGATGCCATGTGTTGCTTGGCAATTTCTGGAGACAAGTTCTGACCATTTTGAATGTTCAAAGTGACGTTGCATTGAAGATTTGTAGAATTCTGTCTTTGAGGACTTGATGTTGTATGATTTGGATCAATGCTTGAAAATGAAGACGAAGATCCACCACTCTGAGTTACATTACTATTCTTTGTTACAGACGAAACGTCAGCACTAAAACCAGTTTGGATCTTTAGAAAAGGGCTGGGGTTAGCCTCAAACTTGTTCCCTCTGTAATACAAACTGACATCTTGTTGAGCATTTGGATTCGTCATGATAGCAGTTTTCTGAATATCCAATTCCTGCTCTTCAATTTTCTGAATGAACTGTGCCAAATTCATACTCTCTGGTTTTCTCATGAGTTTCACAATCATCAAATAAGTTCCCCACTTATGCTGTGGTAGTGCTTCAGCTAGTTTATCGACCCACTCATCATCATCTTTCTCAATGTCCAATCTTTTCATTTCCAATACCAGATGACAATATCTATCAATAGTCTGCTTCGTTGTTTCATGATCAAAAGCTGAAAAAATATCAAATGATTTCTTCAATAACGCCTTTTTGTTTTTGATCATATCTGCGCTTCCTTTGAATTTCTGGATCAATGCCTCCCAAATTGACCTAGCCGTACCATTATGTTGGAGCAAAACAAAGATGTCTTCTTTAATCGCTTGTTGAAGAATACTGATCATCATTTTCCCACTTGTAAATTTCAATTTGTCACTCTCAGAACAGTCAACAATTGCTTTTTCAATCCCACGTTCATTCTTAGGTTTCTCATAATCTTTCAGCAATGAACACCATGCGTCAAACTTATAAGCTTGCACCCAGTTCTCAAAACGACTTTTCCATCCTTGAAAATCTTCAATGTACATGAGCTTTGGCAGTTTCTGATAAGTTCCTGTCTCATTCTCATTGTACAAGGTTTCAGCAGCAGTAACAGGTGCAATCGGTGTAGCAAACGCATTGTAGAATTCCTCTTCCATGTTTCGAAAAATGTTTCAAAAACTCAGTCTCAAACGGAATACCAAACTCAAATGGAATCACACTATAAGACAAAGTACCACTCTCAAACGAAATTACTTTGATACGGAAACCCTAATCTCGCTTGGAACGTCTCAAACAAAATCACACTTTTCAAACTAAAACACCTAATTTCGTTTGAACAAGCTTATTTTCAAACGGAATTATGTCTTTGAAACGAAATCACCTGATTTCGTTTGGGAACACTCAAATGAAATTACCCCTGAAGCGAAATCACCAACTTCAAGCGGAATTAACTGGATCTTTCAAACGAAATCTCTGTTTCAAACGGAATCAACCTGTGATTTTCAAATGAAATAGCGATATTCAAGCGAAATTAACCACTAATCTCGTTTGAAGGGCTGCTGATGTCATCATATTTCGATCTGTTTCAAACGGAATTATGTATTTGATCAAGTTTTAGTTCGAATTAAGGTCCAAAACTCTCAAGGATCCTTTAAAACACTGTTATGTATGATATATATGAAAATCAGACCATTTTGACCGTGTAATTTGTTAATTTTGTGAAAGAAGGTGTAGAAAACAGATTTTCAAGCTGAATTTGGCAAGAACTCTTCCTCCTGAGCTCTGATACCACTTGTAGGATCGAGTTGCAACCCAAACGAGTCAATCAGAAGAATCCTTGTCTGTTTCAGAGGTGGAAACAAAGAAACAGACTTGGAAAACAGCTTGTTTCACACTTAATCGTCTTGTTTATTGATAATAACAGCTTTACAGATCAAATGACGCGTCGGCAGCACTTCGGTACCGGAATGAGAACTGTTACAAATGATATCGTTTGAGGGACTATATATAGGGCTGTGATTTCGTTTGAAAGTGACAGGGTTCATTTCAAACGAAATTAACTAGGTTAATTTCGTTTGAAAGTGTCTCTTGTCATTTCAAACGAAATTAGCTCAAACACTCATAAATCCTACCCTATTTTACGTACAACGCGCCCTGATCTAACAATTCTAATGTAAGACTCGATACAAGACGAAGTCGACAGACGTATGCACCAACAAACTTGCTATTCAAAACATAAAGGTTTGGTCTTGCTCTTGCTATATGAACCACTAAGGTTCGATTATTTTTTCATTCAGTTGTCGATTGTATTCTTTCTTTCTAATCGACGCCCATTCTTTCTTCTTTCTTATCGATGCTTGCACTTTCTTTCTTACCACACTGGTCTCTTTCTTACTTTCTTACGAGGCCTTCTTTCTTTCATTCTAGCAACACCGAGCGGTTGTCTCCTTCTGTCTCGATCTAATCTCGGTCAGATGTGAACATGTCGGTCTTTGTTCATAATTGCGGTCCTTTTATCGCATACGGGGTGGATTTAGGGGTGTTTTATGAGCGTTGGTATAACTGATGCCGATTGCCTCCTTCTATAGGCTGAACACAGGGGTCTCTCGCACCCCGCGAGTCCCCACCCTCTCTCCTTCACGATCCGTGAGGGAACTAGACTAGGGACTAGCTCAGGTTAGTCACATGTGCCGGGTGTCATGCCACGTGGTACGTTGAGAAGCCACCAGGTTCACCTCGGTCGCGCCCCTCGACTTACATGGTGAAATGGTTCGCGGCCCGCGAGCCACTATATATATTTGTTTTATTTGACTTTTGTTAAAATTAAAGTTAGACGAGTCCGTTTACCAGTATTCGGGGTATATTAGGAGCGTTTTTCGAGGGTTGTTATAGTTTAATACATCAAGCTTCCCAAATTTATCACGCTCAAATCCGTCCCTTGGACTCATCAATCCCCTTCAAATTTTTTTAAATTCCCAAATGTCTGATGCAGTACCTTTTTCTTGCCTGGCGTGCTTTACATTTCTATCAGATTTGACATTATGTAATTAGATTTCAAATTCAAACACAAAAAGAGTTTGATATCTCCCGCCATAATTCTCTCCCCCTTTCTCTCCCCACAAAACCCAGTTGTGTCTACAATCGTTCATCATTCTATTCAAATGTAGGGGGTCTCGAAGACGATGAGAAAGGGCTTTGTTGGTGGCCACATTGGTGTAACAAGATGACAGTGAGGGATTTCGGCAGAGCCAAACTTCCGACGACCTAGACTAGGGTTCCGATCAACTTCCGGTGAGTCCCACTCCTTATGTATATTTCGTTTTAGGTTAGATTGGCCCACAAGTACTGATCTAGTAAAGGTTGTTAATCCAGTGAGTAGTTAGGGATTTTTGCAAGGAGGTTAGGGTTCTGGCGAAACCCTTTCACTGCATGTTGTTTGGATTTGGATTTTGACACTTGTGAATTGATATTTTTTAATGTTTTGAAATACAGAATTTGGGGATGTGCGTAGGTCTGGACCGAGATCGGGGGGAGAAAACGAAACAGGAAACCCTAATCCATTGTTGATTGTTTCTCTCCATGATAGCTCTGCGTCATTGCTGATGGTTCTTGCTTTTCTGTCTATGCCACCTCACCCCTGGTATTCTTCATCCGGGTCTTTAGATTTAAAGATTCATTGTCATTCGAAGTGGTCTTCTTCATCCATGTCTTTACTATATGGGGCCTTTAATTCATTTGTCTTGGGGAAATTTCAACTCTTTCATTTTGATTTCATTATTTCTTGTTGGAATTCATTTAAAAAAAAAACTTTTTTGTATTAACGAAAAGTAGCGATTTTTATTAAAAAAATATATATTAGATTTTTTTTGTGCTTTTTAGATTTTTTAGATATTTTTGGTTGTGTTCACACTGGTTATCACAGTTCTCGCAATAAAGGGTGGTTCCTAACAGATCCTTATATATATATATATATAGGGGATGGTTCAAATGAAAACCACTTTTAACGCGAAAACTCGAAAACTAACTAAAAAGCCTAAAAAACACACAATGTTTTTTTTCAATTTTTTTATTAAAAATCGTAGTTTTTGTATATAAAAAAACCTTTTTTCAAAAAAAAAAAATTGTAGTGCACATGTGTAGTACACATACACATGTGAACTACAAAAAAAAAAAGTGAAAAAAAGTTTTTTTTTATATACCTAAAATAACGAAAATCGGTATGAAAAAAATTGGTATGTTTTTAGGCTTTTTTAGTTAGTTTTCGAGTTTTTACGTTAACAAGTGGTTTTCATTTAAACCTTCCCCTATATATATAGGGTTATTGGATTTTATCACCCTCAACTATTGACTATTGGCCGCTGCCACCTCCAATTATCACTTTAACCCCCATCACCCCCAACTTAACACTTAGTGTGTTATGTCACCAAATCGTTAACTGATCACTAACTTTTGATCATGTCACTATACTTTTTGGGGTGTCATAGGGATCTTAGGAAGGTTTTAGGGATCTTAGGACACCCCAAAAGTATAGTAACAGGATCAAAAGTTAGTGATCAGTTAACGGCGTGGTGACATAACACATTAAGTGTTAAGTTTGGGGTGGCAGACGTCAAAGTGATAGTTGGGGGTGACAGCAAGCAATAGCCAATAGTTAGGGGTGATAAAGTCCAATAACCCATATATATATATAGGTAGAGGATCCTGTAAAAAGTGCTCAAAGTGTGAGAAGTGTATTATAACACTATATATAATACTATATAACACCATATAAACACCGTATAACAATATGTAACACCATATAATACCATATAACACTTTGTAACAGTATATATCATTATATAACAAATATAACACTATAGGTTGTCTGATAGCATGTCTATGATAGATGTATAGTGTTATATTTGTTACATAATGATATATAGTGTTACATAGTGTTATATGGTGTTACATATTGTTATACGGTGTTTATATGGTGTTATATAGTATTATATATAGTGTTATAATACACTTCTCACACTTATCACACTTTAGGCCCTTTTTACACTATCCTTACCCTATATATATATATATATATATATATATATTTACCATCATATCTTAAAATTTAAAATTTGATTTATTTGGTATAATTCATAAGATTTCTGATGTATAAATTTTAATGTTTAGGCTAATTTTAACATGATATAAAACTTGGTTATAGACTTAGAAATTTTATTGTTATCCTTATTAGATGTGTCACAAAAGATAGTTAGGTAAAATTGTTGAATTTTAAGATTAGGTATAGAAATTGTGTAAGTATACAGTTAATTACAAATAACATATTATGTTTCATATTACTTATGTTATTTGTATTATATATATATATATATATATGGGTGACTTCTCATATTTCGAGGAATTCCCAAGTCCTGCGGTGTTTTAACAAGACTAAGTAGGAAAGCAAACCGTGAGTAGATTCGATACTTTTTTCCCATTTGCCATTAATTCTTTTGCGGGTGTATCTCGTGTTTGATTTTAAATTTATTAATTAAATTGATAAAATGCAATTGGATGTGTTGCTACGTGTCACGTGTTGCTAAATCCTATTGTTTCTCTTTACTTGCATCTATGTTGTTTTGGTCAAAAATCACAATAAGGATAATGTAACCAAATCTGATTTTTGTGAGGTTGAGTGCTTGATTAGATGAACAAACGTATGAACAATAATCAAAAGGAAATGACAATGAACACAAGGATTTATACGAGAAAAAACGCTTGATCAATGAATGATCTCCAACATAAAAAACCTCGGATAGTGAAAACTATCACTATCAACTATATTGCACAAGAAAGGTTACAACTTTGGAAGATAACAAGCTCAATACAACGAATTGCTAATGCGAGTGTGTGTGTTTCGCCAATGAATATCAGAGAGTTCGAGTATCAGCTGATGTGTTTCTATTCTGAACTTGTTAACCCCTTTAAAATTAGAAAATATCCTAGTAACTAACTATCCGAAAATCATGCAAGTCTTCACACGATCCCTTTCAACGGTTATGACTCCTTTACACGTGCCAAAAATAACATATTCCTCCGATATTCCCGTGTTGACTCAGCTCACATAATGCCTACAAACGTAAACTAAACACACAAGGAACAATTGTTAAAAACATAAAAATTAGTAAGGATCCTTGATCCTCATACTCCCTGCATTATCCATTAAGGATCCGTGATCCAGGTCCAGTCTCAGGATGGATGATCCTCAACATAAAATCCATGCCCTAACAATTGCCCCCAAAATAGAGGAATTAATTGTAACTAAATGAGTCATATTTTCGCTAAATCCGGACGATTCATTGCCAAGAAACTAGCCGTTACAGAAGTGACGTCATCGACAAGACTCCTCCTGTAACAAACATGATTATATAGGGAGTAGATAGAGATGAAATCTTCATTTAAAACCTTATCTTTTCAATTTATAACCGCAAGCCAGAGGTCTCAAGGTATTCTCTCTTCTCTTCTCTTTCATCCTTTATCTACTCTTCTTCTTTCTCTCTCAAAATCCATGGCGAAGATGGTCACCTGGTCCTCACCAATCAAGGTTCTTGAGAACGACAGTCCACCAAGGAGTCAAGGTCTCCTTAAAAATCCTTCCCTGGAACTTTGCCGCTTCACTGATCCTGAAATCGATCAGTTACGTCACTGCTTCCCGGAGGGAACAATATTTAGGTCCTTTGACTCTTCGATGAAGAGTGATTGTAAATCCGACACCTTGATTTCCTTTCCTGTTGCCCCGTTCCAGATTGGTTTCACTTACCCTTTTCTGGCGTTCACAAAGAGCTTATTCACCCTGACCGGCCTGTGCTACATACAGGCCATGCCGATGCTGTGGAGAGTCCTCTTCACACTCGAGCAGATCATTGAGCATGAGGGTATAGACTTAGGGCTCTCTGAACTGAATCACGTGTACAATCTGGTTAGCCATGGGTCTTACCGTTTCCTCTTCAAAGCAAAGCCACAACATCCCTATCCACTCCTCAAAGTTACCAAGAATGATACCAGCTGGAGAAATCAGTTCTTTTTTGTGAGGAGAGATTCCATTCCCAATGGAAATCATCTTGCCAAAAAATGGAACACCCAGGGTAGGATATAGGATCCTTAGGCTAGGATCAGAGATAGTTCCTTTCTTTTCTGAAGAGGATTACTGATACTTGTTTTTCCTGTTTATGAAGCTATCACCTTATCAGGCTTGCAAGATACACCTGCCACATCTGAAAGACTCACCGCTTTCTGGAACATGGACTCAACTTTCAGGACATACCAACCAAGGATCAAGGATACAGAAGAAGCTTCATCAGCCTCCTACACCATGTCAAGTAAGTATCCACAGATATATGTAAATGTTTGATAAAGAATAAATTATGAATACTTATCTATTTTGTGTGCTTGTAGGTGTTGCTAAATCATCCAAGTCTGCCTCCCGGTTCGGAATGAGTGACATTGATGGCATCATCTCCCCCAAGTCCATCAAAAAAGAGTTGGCCGCAGGCCAAAGCCTCCCTGATGTCAAAGGCACGACCACCAGAGCCAAAGCAGGAAGCAAAAGGAAGAAGCCTTGTGAGCCCTCCGGTGACATTCCCCTGATTGAGCAACAGCTCCATGACGTCGTCTCCGAGGTAAGGATCACGGATCCTAAATTCTGCATCTTGTCCATGGATCACTGACCCTGAATATTGTTTCCCATGCTTGCATAAATTTGCTGAAATCTTGATTCTCCAAGGCCAACACCTAGCTGATGCAGAGGAGCTTATCCTGGACCTCCAAACCATTGCAGCTGCTAAGGATAAGAGGATCTCCCACCAGGAGAAGGAAAACAAGGGCTTGGAGAAGCAGGTACCCGTTGCTAAAATGAATGCTACAAAGGAGCGACTGGAGATCACACAAGAGGCCAAACAATCTGCTGCTATTGTGATCCTCAAGACCAAGCTCCGAATGGCTAGAGAGGCTGCTGATCATTCCTTCAACAGGGCTGAATGGGACACTGCTGCTTGGAGGCAAAGGCTACATGAGCTCGGGGATGATGAGGAGCCAGAGAAGGTGTTAACTACCGAGGCTGGTGGAAGCGGCAGCAAGGATCCTGAGGATGCGGCAGCGGCTGGTGGTAGTGATGAAGCCAAGGTGGATGAGGCAGCAAAGGTGTAGGCTGCAACAATGGGTGATGATGGAAAATTTAGACGTGTCCGGAGCCCATTTTTTAGAATTTGATGGTTTTTGTGGTTTGTTTTGAACAATTTGGGGTTGTACTTAAAACAATAGTATATTAGGGTTAAGGATCACTGACCTGTGAACAATAGGGGGTAACAAAGATGGATGGGTCCTTCTGTTTGTGGAGGATGAAGTCTTTGGTGCCTCTCTCCTTTAATTTCCTGCACTCTGAACTTATCAATATGGGCACCCTTTGCTGACCCAAGTGGACAGGTCACGTATTGCTGGTAGAAGCTTGGGTCAGCAATTTTGACAACCTTTTGAAAGGGTTTTAAACAAATAAAACTTAACCTTTTTCATTATGTTTGGTGTTATTCTTTTTACTTTGAATATTTTCATGTTTACATTTGTTAGCCAATTCCGTATCATATAACTTAGGAATTTATTAGTTGTTAAAAAGAATATCAAGTATATGTCACAACAAGTTCTTCAAAAGGCTGAACACTATATGATCAAGGATCACATATCTTGTTGTCAAAGGTTGAGGGTAATATTAATAAACCAGAAATAAAACAATGGAAAATGAAGGATCATACCAGTGAATCCAAGTTAGGATTCTATATCCTTAACACTTACAGTTATGTCAACAAGGCATAAAAATCAGTAGAACTTTAGGATCCAGAATCCTTAGCTGTTAAACTTTGAAAACCTGTAACAGTATATAACTTGGGACTAAGCCAAATATCAAATGAAAGAATCATTAGTAACTGGGGACAAGCCCAACAAGCTGGGGACAAGCCGAAATAGACTGGGCATAAGCCCAATAAACTGGGGACAATCCCAAATATACTGGGGATAAGCCCAACAAACTGGGGACAAGCCTAAACATACTGGGGACAAGCCCAAATAAACTTGTGTAAAATGGAGTATGTCCCAAACTGGCGACTATCCCAACGTGAGTGACATGAAAATGCCAAAACCTTAGCTAACGTGAAAACGTTAGAAACCTTAGGAACGGATGTAGGGTACATCTACCATTATACTTAGGATCTTACATATAGCCAACGACAATGAAATTGTCAGCCCCTATAGCGGGTACGGGTCCCATTGCCTCGAACTATACTTGGATAACGTGCGCAACTGGCGGGGTGTCAAAGCCCAATTCGTGTGAAAGGTGAAGACCTTTAAACCGTAGAAGGTAATGGATACCTTATACTGGGGAAATGCCCAAAAACTTTGGTGAGGTGGCCAACCCCTTGATCCTTTGTCACAAATGCAAATAACTCTGCAAAACTTAAAACTTGATGAAAATGGATGTTATAAATCTAACATCCTTTCCTCATAATGAATGAAACAAAGAACTTATGAAATAATAAGCAAAACATTACCAGAATGAGGATCATATATTCTCTGAGGATCCTCAAACAAGAATAGAGTATTAAGATATCTAAGGATCCTCAATCCTTCTTACATGAAATACTTCTTTAAATGAATAGCATTCCAAGATCTTGGTAAGAGGTTACCATCCATTGTAAACAAACGATATGCCCCCTTTCCTGCTTCAGCTTCAATTAGATAGGGGCTTATGCGTGTGAAGTGTCGTATAGTTTTTAATGTATATTTTAAGCCCTTTAACACTATTTAGCCAAGTTTTAAATTTATAAAACACGATATTTACTAACACTAAACACACATATGGGCAAGTGCACTCATCGTGAGCGTAGTATAGTGTTGGTAAGATACCGAGGTCGTCCAAGGACACAAGAGCTTTTAATACCGGTTTATCCTCAACGTCTAATCATATCAAAAGTTTAGAAAAAGGTTTTTAATGTAACACCCCGAAAACGGGTTTGGTAATCAATCTCTGTTCATACTAAAAGACGGGTAAAGTACCGTTAGCAGTAAAAATAACCCGTTAACTATTTGGATTTAAATAAGAAATCCTAATAATTAAATACAAGCGAATCAAAGAATTTAGTTTATAAGAGCCCGAGTCAACGGGACTTAAAATACAACGGGTTTTTAACTCCCGGAACCCACTAAGTTAACTAGGTAAGATTAACCTAGTTAGTAATGGGTAATTAAATAATAAACTATGAGTTATAGTTTCATTTATGAATATCTAAACTTGAGGGACCAAAATCGTGAAAAAGGAAACAAGTTTTATTTAATAAAAAAAAAATAACACACCACACACACTAAGTGTGTGTGGATCGATCTCCAGGAGCGACCAGGAGGGTGAAAACCCTAGAACTCAACAAATCTTGCAAATTGAAGGTTCAATTCAAGTCCAAATCGAATTCTAAACATAGATTCCTGATCCTCATCACAAGGGGATTACAAGGTATGTAAAATTTTGAGAAATCTTTCAACTTGAAATTCTCATGAATTTTGAATAATCTGAGATTCTAGTTGCATGTTTGTTATATGGATAGAATAGGAACATAGTAGTGTCTAGGAGTAAACCCTAGACAAGTATATGTTGAAATCATGCTTAGCTCAAGTCTTTGTTGATACCAAATTCATGTATGAGATGTTTTTAGGGTTTTGATTTCAAAAGAATAGTGTTATGATGTCAAGAACAAGCTTAAACTCAAAGCTGAATTCAAAGGATTCTTGATCAGAATTTACAGCCGATTTGTATTGGCTGTAACCTGGACAAAACCTGATAAAATCATGTGTTTCTTGAGTTTAAAATGTAATTCCAGGAAATATCTTTAAAACCCCACTGGAATCGCATTTTTTCGACGAAAATTGAGCGTTTTATGAATTTTTCCGTATCAAAGGTTCAAGCTGCGTTTTCTGGCAGAATTTGTAGCCCATTACGAATGTCATAACTCAATTTAGGAATTGAGTTATGATCTCAAATTTGTACTGTAGAAAGTGCTAAGTGATTAGAAAAATCGCCAATTGGAATTTCGTCAATCGGATAAACGAGGAATTTTAAATAAATTTTTCCGTAAGCTGCAGTCAGAAGTGACGAATCTGATTGCAGCTTAGTAAATGAATTTTCACGAATTTTTGGTAAAGAGTTAGATCTTGAAATTTTAACTCAAGGGCTAACCCTTCGAGAGGTACGCCACATAAAAAAATCATAATTTTTGAAGACTTGTAAACAGGTTAAACAAGTCACCAAAAACAGCCAATTTTCATTGATATGAAATGCCTAAATGAAATTGCGGCTTACTAGTTAGTATGTAAAAATTGATTTTTTTGTTAAGAGTTCGGATGAAATATGCCTAAGTGAGTACAAAGAACCAAATGTGCATATGAATATATTGGTAAGTCAATTGACTTTTAAAAGTCAAACTAACCAATGATAAAGTCAAATAGTAGTTTCGACATAGAAAATACGTGAGGTGGAATAGTCGTGAATTGAAATGACTAATCTAACCACCTTGTGAATGATGATAGTTTGTCGCCTAACGAGCTAGGTGGAGGCTTGGGAAAGAAGCGGTCAAACGAATCAAGCACGAGAAGAAAATCATATTCGGATACGAGGTAAGTAAAGCTTACACATTTGTCAATTCCTGGAAAATATCTTATTGTATTGATTTCGGGTAAGATAGACAAACACTAGAAAAGTGATGTTCCGACATATAGTTGTATGGAACAATATAAGTGAAAATGATAGGAAACCACATTGATGGTTAAAAAGGATTTAAATTGATTAATCGTTTATACCATAACGATTAGAAAGATGAAATTTTATGGTTACCTCATAAGGTAAGCCAAACGAAAAATAAGGAAAACAGTAATTTGGGGATGCGTTAACAATAAACATTTGTTTTTGAAAGACACATTTGGCATAAGCCATAATGGGTCAAAGGAGTTGAGAAATGGGTTATAGGTGGACAACCATACGGTGTAAACCGTAGTGCGTCAATTGGATGAGACGGTAATAAATATCGTCTTGCAAAGATAAACGGATATTTAGACCAAACGGGTCAAAAGGTGAAAATATCATCTTTTGACAAAATTGACTAACGATTACCGTTGAGTTGTATGATTTCAGGAGCCTATATAGAATGGATATTTCCTTCACTATTAATTAGTGATTTCTAAATCAAGGTATTAAAACGGGTTAATGCATTGATCCGAGTCAGGTATGTAAAAGGGTTTAATTCATCTTTTAGAACTTGAGGTTCTCGAAGAGTTAAACAAGGTCAAAATTTGATATTCGGTTATCTAAAAGGTAAACCGAATAAGTTAAGTTATAATCGTAATGTTTTAGAAATATAATGGTTTCTAAACAGATTTATAGTTAAAAGATAGGATTTTGGAGTCAAACAAACATGTTTGTTTGATAAATACACGAATGGGTCAAATTTAGTAAAAAGGGTAATAAGCCGAAGACTTAGAAGTCTGAAATTTTATTTAACCGGATATGAGATTTTAACTCCATATGATGGAGAATTAAATTACAAACACGTAGGAAGAAACGGTAGGTCAAACGGATAAACGGATTGAAAGATACGAAAGTCCTCGTGTCAAAAACGGCAAAATGGAAGAAGCTGATGCAGAGTCCACCGTAACTTACGGTGGTACCGTAAGTTACGGTGGGGATTAAAAATGTTACAGCGGTTAGCTCCTGCTTTACGGTGGAGTGTTTTCAAATCAGGGCTACCGTAAATTACGGTGTCCACCGTAATTTACGGTGGACCCTGATCAAAAATGTATTTTGATTAGTTTTGTTTCCCGGACTCGTTTAGATACATATTAAATCCCGTATGACTAAAACATTTCATGTTTTTATGAAATGTAGGTACTTTTGGATGCCGGCAGACGATCAAGCTCAGCGAAGAACCGAACACGATAAAGATATACGCTTCCGCACTTTGTAACGTTGTAAATTTTAAACAACGAATTCGATCACGTTTTGTTGAATAACTTATAATTTGTAAAAGTTTTAACAAACCCGCATTTTTGATGTATATGTAATCATTAATCACATGATTATTTTCGCAAAATATACGTTAAACCTAGATTTATAACAACGGGTGTTACAAGTTGGTATCAGAGCCTTGGTTTAAGAGATTCGAGTATGGTGGGGAGGAACCATGCTTGGACTTAAACCTTATGCTCTTGACAAAGAATAGTGTTCGGTTCGAGGCTTGATCGCAAATCCGGTAAGTACAAGTACGTTAATAGTTAGTATGCTAAAGTGTTGTAAACAACAAATAGGGCTATCGTGTGGTATATGTTACCCCGATTTAAATGATTGATATGGTTGACGAAAATACGCGCGTTGACGCGTATAGTAGAAAAAGCCTTGTATTATAATGTTGGTGCATTACGTCTGTTGATTACGTCTTGTATCGAGTCTAGAAGTGAGATAGTTTAGTCATGGCACAAAACCCTAGAAAGTGTGTTATTCAGGGTTTCGCTTATATGGTTTAAATAGGTTTCGCTTATGTGTCAGTCTTATGTAAGGTTTCGCTCATGTGTCAATGGGTTTCGCTTATATGTCATGGACATATAAGCGAAATCAGACATCTATATATATGTACATCAGAGCGAAATCAGAAAGAAGTTAGTGTGTTTTCTTCCGGTGAGCCACGAAGTGCTGCCGAAGTGCTGTCAGAGTCTGTAATAGTAACAGTGATCAATACAACAGCAGTTTATAGTGTATGTGACTGAAATTGCACCAAATCTTTAGTTTCCGCCTCTAGATTTGGATACGAAGTCTTCTGAACGTCTCAAACAGGACGGAAAACGATCCTACAAGTGGTATCAGAGCTCAGGAGGAAGAGTTCTTGCCATTTCAGCCGCATTTCATCTCATTTTCTACATTTTCTTACATTTTTCAAAATTTTTCACGGTAAAATTGGCTCAAAATCACACATTGCACTCGGAATCATACATTAACAAACCCTTGAAAGTTTCAGAATTAAAATCAACCTAGAAATCAAATTTTTAGAGGTATCGCTTTTATGACAATGACCAAAGATGACATCAGCATATGATTTCGCTTATATGGACAATTATGAGTTGATTTCGCTTTAGTGGCAACTTGTGATTTCGCTCTAAGGGATCGAATAGATTTCGCTCCAGTGTCATTTAGGGTATCGCTCCAGTGAACAGTTTAAGGTTTCGCTCTAACGTACAAAGTGGTCTCGCTTTTGTGGTTATATTAGATTTCGCTTTAAAGGTCTGCTGGGAAAATTTTTGAAATTTGAAACATGGACGAGGATTTCTTCAATGCATTTGCTACTCCAACTAGTTCGATGAGTATTGCTCAAAACACAATGTTGGAAAATGAAACTGGAACAATGCAGAAACCGCCCAAACTTATGAACATCGAGGAATATAAAGGTTGGGAAGGTCGTTTCGAGAATTGGGTGCAAGCTAACTATCTTGATGCGTGGGAATGTGTTGAAACAAAGTACATCCGGCCATTGAATGATGATGAAGAACCCGTTCCGATTAAAGATCTTAGTGCCGATGCTAGGAAGAAATACAAAGATGAAAAAATGATGTTGAATCTTCTTCAACAAGCAGTGAAAGAGGATATTATGGTATTGTTGCAACACAACGGAACATCTTATTCGATTTGGAAAGCATTGAGGTCAAAGTTTCGTGGAAGTGAAGAAATGATCAAAAGCAAGAAATCACTTCTGAAAAAGGAATTTGATCTGTTTCGTGGTTTAAAGAATGAAAGTACGAGAGAGATTATAGAAAGATACTGCAATTTACTGGCAAACATGAAGAGGTTAAGTATTGAGAAAGATAATGAGGAATTGATTGAGAAACTTGCTGATGCTTTGCCACATGAAAGCTGGGGTACATATTTGATGATGCTCAGGAACAAAAAGGGGTTCAATCATTTAACACTCAGCAAGTTCATAGAAAAGTTGGAAGCACAAGAAATGGAACAAAGAAAAATCATTCGGATGAAAGATTTTGATGGTGAACAGGATATTGGTTTGTACTACAAAGCAGGAGTAAATGAGAAGTCTTCAAATGCATCTCCAAAAATAGAAACTGCATACAATGCCAAGAATTCATCTGGAAGTTCATCATTAGGATCAAACAGCAAATCAAGTTTCACACCATTTTCATCTTTTGATCCAAACATTTCAGCAACAAAAAGTGGGAGAAAACTTCAGTGCAATATTGTTTTAAATCTTGATAATGATCAAGATTATTCTGATGAAGTTGCCAAAAACCAAATGTCTTTATTAGGAATGGTTTTGGAATCTTATACTTGTTTTGTTGCAGGTCGAATCGGAAATCCAATGCTGACTAAGGAAGATTACGACCAGATCGATGCTGAAGAGATGGAATTGATGGATATAAAATGGTGTTTAGCTAGTGTGTTGAGAAGAGCTGAGAAATTCAAGCAAATTACAGGGAGAGATGATCTTCGTGAAGCTGGAAATTCTACTTTGGGTTTTGATAAATCCAAAGTTACTTGTTTTCGCTGCAGGGAGAAAGGACACTTCAAGAGAGAGTGTAAAAATCGTGAAGCAAGTGGAGCTCAAAATCCATTCAACAACAACAATGATTATTATCGCAAGGCAATTTATCATCAAATATCTCAACAACCATCACAACAAAATCAACATCAAGCTCAAACTGCACATGGAAGACATATTTGTGAAGATTCTGGAAAGAGAGCTTGTACAGTTAATCAAAATTCTGCAAAGAAAACTGATGGTAGTGCATTGATAATTAATCAGGATGATGAAAAGTTACCAGAAGGTTTTAGTTGGGAGAAGTTTACTTGGGATGATTATATTCCAGATCAAGCTACAGCTTATTCAGCTTTTGTTGCCAAAGCTGAAGAGGATAGTGATGATGATCGAGAATACTGGGCAAGAAAATTCAAAGCTGATATGAAATTACTTGCTGAGAGTGATAGTGAAGATGAGAAGGTTAAAAAGAAGAAGAAAAAGGTGAAAACCCCAGTGAGTAGTGATGATGAAGAATTTTTGGTGACTAAACGGAAAGTGAAAGTTGAAGTTGAAAAGTTCAAAGTTCAAGATGAAGTTGATGCAAAGAAAATTCCAGAAAAGTGTGAAAACTGTGAAGCTATTAAAAAACAGAACAATACATTGATCTACAACTTGAACAGCTTAAAAGAATCGTATGATGTGTTGAACAAAGCAATGAACCAGTACAATCATACAAGTGAAGAACAAGCAACAGCAATGAAAACACTTCAGGGTGCTTATATGACAAAGCAGAAAGTGGTGAATAATTACATTGAGAAATGTGCTGTACTTGAACAAAAGTTGGAATTACAGAGAATTGAAACAGAGAGAGTAAATCGTTTATTGAAAAGTTATTCATGTTCTTCTTATGTCATTGACAGGATTTATCCAACTGCTGAAAGCTTGAAGGCATTTGAAGAAGAAGAAGTAACTGAAGAAAAGAAGGATGATGGAAAAGTGACTGAAGTAAAGACTCCAGAAAAGAACAACAAAAGGAAAAAGAATGAAAAGAAGGATTCTGGTAAGAAACAAGAAGTCAGTTATAACAAATGTCCACCTCCGCTAGAAAATGGATATTTGCCCAGGAATCCAAATCAGGAAAGAGTCGAAAAAGCAACAAATTTACAATGGGAGTCGGAGTCGTCAGTCAATTTACCAGAAAATATTGATGTCGTGTTTACATCATCTGACACTGATCATGAGTCCGAGTTAATTAAGAAAGTCGTCGATCAGGTGTTGGATAAAGATGAAACTGAGGAGTCAAAGTCAGAGTCAGAGTCAAAGTCTGGTTCTGAAAGTTCGAGTTCGACGGTCAATAGTCAAAATTCTTCAGTTAAAAGGGTTTACAACAAAGAATTCTTGTTATCAAAATCTAATTTGAGTGACGAAACATTCAAAGTTGCATATACATTGAATGATTCTGACAAATTATATTCTGATGAGGAATTTCCACTAAGAGGTGTAAAAACTGAGATGATCAAAAAGATTTTCAAACTAACAGAAATCAATATTTCTGAATTAAAAGATGTAAACCTTATTGATAAACCTAAAAAATACACATCAAGAGTACAACAAAGACTAAACAAGAAAAAAGGTTACAGTTCTGGTTCTGGTTTTCACAAAAAACCAAACCCTAACCGTAATTTCAAAAAGAAAGGTCTTGGTTTTACTCCAACAGAAAAACAGAAAAATGAAACATATGTTCGTGATTTTAAAGCAAAAATGACATTTGTTTCAGGAACTAGCTCAGAAGAGGAAGAAAAGAAAGAATTCTGGAGGCAATCGAACAAAGAATTCCTTGCAAAGAAGCAAGAAGAGATGAAAGAAACGAGAACCTGTTTCAAATGCAACAATGTTGGACATATTGCCAAAGATTGTTCAAAGGCAATAAAGTCAAAACAGGGAGTTTCTCGTAACTCGAAAGACAAGAAAATTGTGTTTGAACCACTAATTGATAGAACCAAACTTTTCAAAAATTCTACATTTGAAATTGGTGAATGTTCAAACAAGTTTTACAAGAAAAGAGCTAAATCTGACAACCAGAAATGGGTTGTTAAGAAGTCTGTTGGTAGCTCTAGCAATGATTCTGATAGGTCAAAATCAGAGGAGCTATCTTCTGGTGATGAATCTGATTCCACAAAATCAGATGAGCCACAGGTTGAGTTAAAACTGAAAACTTCAGTTCCTCCAATGGATGATGTTCATTTTCCACCATTGAAGGCTGAAAATTTTAAAAAGAAAATTGGTAAGGTTGAAATTTCAAACCAATTTTATGATGACAAGAAGGAATTTGATGTCGAAAAGGCCTTTAACCCCACTGTGAAACACATTTTTGGTAAAATGATTGATCGAAAAGTCAAAGGGGTTAAAGAGTTCTATGAGAAGAAGACGAAGAAAGATAAAGTTGAACCATCCCTGGTTTGTGACTGGGATGGTTCATACTATGAACAATGAGTCTGTGGACTTGCCGGAGATCCCAAGTTGGTAATCGTGGATCATGAATCGGCATCATTCTTTATCATATTTGCATAATGTTTGAAAAGTTTTTGCAGGAATTGCCGGAACTCCCAGGTTTGTAAGCGAGGAGTAGGAATCGGCATCTTGAGAATTCAACTAACAGATGTTGTTTGGTTGAAAATGTTTGATTGGATTGATCTTAAAAGTGGTAAATCAGGGACATTAAGTTGTATCTGATTTTCTACAAATGGTTGATAGATAATGTGATGAACTAAACCCCAATTTTACAAGTGATAAAATCAACAAAACTTATTTTCCGGAAAAACCATTTGATTAAAACAAACTTAAGTGTTTTGAAATCGATGGGAAAATAGTTTGTTGTGAGGGGGAGTTCTGATTGTTTATGCCAAGTGGATGGAGAATTGAGGCAATTCGATATCAGTTGTCATGTTTCTGTACAGTTTGTTTTCAAATTTCCTAAAATGTGTTTGCATTTTAGGGGGAGTAGAAATTTCAGAAAATCCAAAAACATTTGAAAATGTCAAAAACATGATAAAATGAAAAATGAGTTTTGTTGCATATAAGAGGAAATGATAGTACATCAGTGGACTATCACAACATGCTAAAGATTTGGTAAGATAAAAAAGTGATAAACGGTCTTACTGATGATGTGCCAGTAGGTTTTTATACATTTAGTAGATTGTGACGAGATATAAACCTAAATTTCAAACTTGCTTGTTATGTGGGTTAACACAAACTTGAATATATAGGTAACCCCTGAAATCTTGTTTGAAAGGTCCCTTATTCTGAGATACTAGGTCTTTATACTCAGTGATATCTGGGGTATTATCCCGGGACTTCTGATTTTGCGGAAGCAATGGCCTAGTCCCCGGAGAATACTTTCTGCTTGCTTGAAATATAGCACCACCCTCAGCTAAAAATGATGAAACATTGAAAAATGCTAATCATGGCTGTTGTAATTCAAAAGATCCTCTAAAGGGGACACACCTAAAAGTCAACTAGGCTCTCTGCTGAACGGAAGTTCTGACCTGAGCTATCACGGTTGCATAATTTATTCCCCTGACAGATATCATCTGTGGTATACTCACCTGTAAGACTGAATATTGGGATCTGGATACGGGAGTATATTCAAGTAGTGGGACACACGAATAAGTTCAAGTGCTTAAAACATTAATATCGTATCTCGGATCAGTTGAACTTTGTGTGAAAATTTAAGTGGACAAACATACTGACAATCTAAGTGAATCGTTTAGAACTTAAAATGAAATGAAGCTTAACGGTGTTGGTGATATGTCTCAAAAACTGATATGATCCTCTTGCACAAACTCACAAAAATATTGTTTGTAAATATTTCTTTACTGTATTTCATTCTATTCAAAAATCCAAAAAGATTTTAATGGTAGCATAAATTTTGTAAAATACAAAAAGATTTTCGACAACTGGTGTTGGAGAGCTGATTTTCAAAATTCCGAATGCTAAACATGATGAACAGATGGTTTGGGAGAGTGTGTTGGTAAATGAAAATGATTATTTTAAAATTGGTTAATCAGAGATTATCATTGTAAAAATCATTTTAATCATAGCAACAATTGGTTATAAGAAAATTTATTTTTGGGTAGAGTTATGCAGGTTAACCAGGTTTCAAAACCTAAGTCAAGAGCCAGCTTACGATCCTAAGGATGTTAGAATGAATTTGAAGAATGAGATGAGTCAGGTTTCGATCCCAGCTGAATGAGAGGGGGAGCCTGAAAAGAGAAGAGAAGAGAAGATAGAGATAATGGATTCTTACAGTGTGAAATACTTCAAAATGAAGATTGAAGACTGATAAAGATAGTAGATCAGAGACTCGACACTGCAACTCCATCAACATTCGAGGGGGAGTTTGTTGGTGCATTACGTCTGTTGATTACGTCTTGTATCGAGTCTAGAAGTGAGATAGTTTAGTCATGGCACAAAACCCTAGAAAGTGTGTTATTCAGGGTTTCGCTTATATGGTTTAAATAGGTTTCGCTTATGTGTCAGTCTTATGTAAGGTTTCGCTCATGTGTCAATGGGTTTCGCTTATATGTCATGGACATATAAGCGAAATCAGACATCTATATATATGTACATCAGAGCGAAATCAGAAAGAAGTTAGTGTGTTTTCTTCCGGTGAGCCACGAAGTGCTGCCGAAGTGCTGTCAGAGTCTGTAATAGTAACAGTGATCAATACAACAGCAGTTTATAGTGTATGTGACTGAAATTGCACCAAATCTTTAGTTTCCGCCTCTAGATTTGGATACGAAGTCTTCTGAACGTCTCAAACAGGACGGAAAACGATCCTACATATAATACGGGCGATTATTGAAGTTGACATTACTAACTCTTGTGAATGTTTTAATTGAAGGACACTCGCGTCTGAAGATGACGGGAGTTGAACGAATTATGGATATGATGATGGAACGGTCCGAGGTATGACAGGAAGAGCATACTCATCAAGGACCAAAATCGCGTAACGATCGCGAACAAGACTAATGACAAGAGAAGCCCGTTAGGGCAAGCATTACCAGGTGCTCACTTTTAAATTTAATCGCACGAATCGTTATATACAACAAACACGTAAGTAATAACGGTTGCATACACATATGATAGAACTTGGAAAACCTGATTTCCAAGAGAAATTTAATAGGAAATGTGTTATTCACAATGATGAATAACAAATGAATAACAAGACTTGTTTATATAGAAACTTGGACGAGAGTGATCATCCAAGTAAGTATTCTCAATATAAATCCTATTGAGAAAAGTAATGATCACATCAATGAATGTGAATAAATGTTTATAAAAAGGGACATTGTACATGTTCAAGGATAAACGACTAAAACTAATAATTGTTAACTAACAATTAAATAAAGTTTTACCAAATGAAACCATAAACATGGAGATAATTTGAGGAGTTACTTACATGGGACGTGATGTGGTAATTATAATAAGGTCACGCGTACCACGTGTTGATCGCTTACTCTGGCCAAGTAAGTAGTGAACACATGATAGCATGAGCTTCTTATAATGAGCGCAGTTATGTCCGATGTAGTAAGGTCAAGATGAATGAAATATAAAGGATCCTTAGGGTCAAGAAATCTTATGGGCATACTCGTATAAATGGTTTTCGCGGGAACCATAAAAACGATGTATGGCGCACATAGAAATAAAAGACCCAAGGAAATTCGTGACATAAGTCATTTTGATGAAACAACCATGGTAGACAAAAAGGGCAATGTAAAACCAAAGTATAAATGACCCGCGGGGTCATAGAAACAAAGGTATTGCCCACAGGGGGAAAAACGATCAAAAACCATGGTAGACAAAGAGGGCATTGTAAAACCAAAGTATAAATGACCCGCGGGGTCATAGAAACAAAGGTATTGCCCACACGAGGAAAAAAAAACGATCAAAATCGTTGACTTTGGTCGTAGTAAAGAAATGATGATGATGATAATCATCATTCATAGTTTAAAAGACTGTCAAGGATGGTCAAATAAAGAATAAAGGTTTGGTTGAATAAAGGCGAGGGCTTCCGCTAAGACAACCAAACAAATTAAAACGAAAACTTGATGTATACCAGAATGCTTGCACTAATAATGACTTCGGTAAAGTACCCGGTTGATGGGTAAGGATTTAAACACATGCGTATACCGAGAAACGAGAACACGAATTTAAAGTCAAAAGACTCGGATTATGAGTTATGACTAAAAGACCATAAAATTTTGTAAACAGAAATTTTGATAATTATATTCAACTATTTTGAGAATGAACGGGTTGAATAAAGTATAATGCTTGAAGGCATAAGTAAGCGCAAGCCGGATAACGGTAAGCTTGAGACAAATGATTTTCAAACGTAAAAAGAGTGCTTTGACACCAAATATATATTTTAATAAGACACGAGTAAAAAGAGTGATCTACGGGATCAACATAACCTTTAGGGTTATAAACAAATGAGAGATCTACGGACTAAAACGACCCACGGGTCATGATTAGAAAGAAGTTATAAGGACTTCGCCCTAAAGAGGTGAATGTCTAATCAAAAATAGCCCATAAGGCTAAGTGATAAAACCTACGGGTTAGATTGGATAAAGCGAGGAAATCAGTTAAGAATCCCCGCATAAAACTAAGACTGTAAAGGATTAAATTACGGGCTGTCAATATCCCGGTATGGATGATTGACACAAGTTAAAGAAAAGATCCTAAAACTAAAACTTCGGTTTCAGTAAGAAATAATGTTTTTACAAACATAAATTCTGATAGGAATTTAAATAGTAAGCATGAAAGATACAAGTCTTGACACTGTTAGGCGCAAGATGATATATTCGAAAAGTGATAAAAAAAAATGAAAGGTTGATACAAATTAAACATGATGTGACACGATCACGGTTAGGAAATGTAATGTGAAGTAAAATCACATTATAACCAGGCGAGTGATAAAAGTAACTGAACTAATAAGACTAGTTAATGAGACCGGTTAAGGTCACCAATTCAAATCAAGAAATTTGGTTTGCTTGTAAGCGGTAGATTCGGTATAGCTGAACCGAATAGATAAATTTGAAAACAAAAGAATTTGTTGCTAAAAGTGAAAGATTTCACTAAAGATCTTTAAACGGGTCAAAATAACGGATTCGTAAGGAATTCGATAGTATATGAAAGCGATGGATATCGCTAAGTTAACTAAACTAGTGGAAATAACGAGATTACGTTATTTTAAGTTGCACTAAGTCATATGAGTTACGTAGACAATTAGTGACCAAAAAGATGTTACCATGCTTATCTGGTAATACTAATAATTGGTTAAAAGTATAAGTAATGTTTAAATGATATCTCTGATCAAATACATTGAGTTTAAACTCAATGAATTATGTAAGAAAAGGTTTCGAGGACGAAACCTCTTTAAGGGGGGTAGACTTGTAACACCCCGAAAACGGGTTTGGTAATCAATCTCTGTTCATACTAAAAGACGGGTAAAGTACCGTTAGCAGTAAAAATAACCCGTTAACTATTTGGATTTAAATAAGAAATCCTAATAATTAAATACAAGCGAATCAAAGAATTTAGTTTATAAGAGCCCGAGTCAACGGGACTTAAAATACAACGGGTTTTTAACTCCCGGAACCCACTAAGTTAACTAGGTAAGATTAACCTAGTTAGTAATGGGTAATTAAATAATAAACTATGAGTTATAGTTTCATTTATGAATATCTAAACTTGAGGGACCAAAATCGTGAAAAAGGAAACAAGTTTTATTTAATAAAAAAAAAATAACACACCACACACACTAAGTGTGTGTGGATCGATCTCCAGGAGCGACCAGGAGGGTGAAAACCCTAGAACTCAACAAATCTTGCAAATTGAAGGTTCAATTCAAGTCCAAATCGAATTCTAAACATAGATTCCTGATCCTCATCACAAGGGGATTACAAGGTATGTAAAATTTTGAGAAATCTTTCAACTTGAAATTCTCATGAATTTTGAATAATCTGAGATTCTAGTTGCATGTTTGTTATATGGATAGAATAGGAACATAGTAGTGTCTAGGAGTAAACCCTAGACAAGTATATGTTGAAATCATGCTTAGCTCAAGTCTTTGTTGATACCAAATTCATGTATGAGATGTTTTTAGGGTTTTGATTTCAAAAGAATAGTGTTATGATGTCAAGAACAAGCTTAAACTCAAAGCTGAATTCAAAGGATTCTTGATCAGAATTTACAGCCGATTTGTATTGGCTGTAACCTGGACAAAACCTGATAAAATCATGTGTTTCTTGAGTTTAAAATGTAATTCCAGGAAATATCTTTAAAACCCCACTGGAATCGCATTTTTTCGACGAAAATTGAGCGTTTTATGAATTTTTCCGTATCAAAGGTTCAAGCTGCGTTTTCTGGCAGAATTTGTAGCCCATTACGAATGTCATAACTCAATTTAGGAATTGAGTTATGATCTCAAATTTGTACTGTAGAAAGTGCTAAGTGATTAGAAAAATCGCCAATTGGAATTTCGTCAATCGGATAAACGAGGAATTTTAAATAAATTTTTCCGTAAGCTGCAGTCAGAAGTGACGAATCTGATTGCAGCTTAGTAAATGAATTTTCACGAATTTTTGGTAAAGAGTTAGATCTTGAAATTTTAACTCAAGGGCTAACCCTTCGAGAGGTACGCCACATAAAAAAATCATAATTTTTGAAGACTTGTAAACAGGTTAAACAAGTCACCAAAAACAGCCAATTTTCATTGATATGAAATGCCTAAATGAAATTGCGGCTTACTAGTTAGTATGTAAAAATTGATTTTTTTGTTAAGAGTTCGGATGAAATATGCCTAAGTGAGTACAAAGAACCAAATGTGCATATGAATATATTGGTAAGTCAATTGACTTTTAAAAGTCAAACTAACCAATGATAAAGTCAAATAGTAGTTTCGACATAGAAAATACGTGAGGTGGAATAGTCGTGAATTGAAATGACTAATCTAACCACCTTGTGAATGATGATAGTTTGTCGCCTAACGAGCTAGGTGGAGGCTTGGGAAAGAAGCGGTCAAACGAATCAAGCACGAGAAGAAAATCATATTCGGATACGAGGTAAGTAAAGCTTACACATTTGTCAATTCCTGGAAAATATCTTATTGTATTGATTTCGGGTAAGATAGACAAACACTAGAAAAGTGATGTTCCGACATATAGTTGTATGGAACAATATAAGTGAAAATGATAGGAAACCACATTGATGGTTAAAAAGGATTTAAATTGATTAATCGTTTATACCATAACGATTAGAAAGATGAAATTTTATGGTTACCTCATAAGGTAAGCCAAACGAAAAATAAGGAAAACAGTAATTTGGGGATGCGTTAACAATAAACATTTGTTTTTGAAAGACACATTTGGCATAAGCCATAATGGGTCAAAGGAGTTGAGAAATGGGTTATAGGTGGACAACCATACGGTGTAAACCGTAGTGCGTCAATTGGATGAGACGGTAATAAATATCGTCTTGCAAAGATAAACGGATATTTAGACCAAACGGGTCAAAAGGTGAAAATATCATCTTTTGACAAAATTGACTAACGATTACCGTTGAGTTGTATGATTTCAGGAGCCTATATAGAATGGATATTTCCTTCACTATTAATTAGTGATTTCTAAATCAAGGTATTAAAACGGGTTAATGCATTGATCCGAGTCAGGTATGTAAAAGGGTTTAATTCATCTTTTAGAACTTGAGGTTCTCGAAGAGTTAAACAAGGTCAAAATTTGATATTCGGTTATCTAAAAGGTAAACCGAATAAGTTAAGTTATAATCGTAATGTTTTAGAAATATAATGGTTTCTAAACAGATTTATAGTTAAAAGATAGGATTTTGGAGTCAAACAAACATGTTTGTTTGATAAATACACGAATGGGTCAAATTTAGTAAAAAGGGTAATAAGCCGAAGACTTAGAAGTCTGAAATTTTATTTAACCGGATATGAGATTTTAACTCCATATGATGGAGAATTAAATTACAAACACGTAGGAAGAAACGGTAGGTCAAACGGATAAACGGATTGAAAGATACGAAAGTCCTCGTGTCAAAAACGGCAAAATGGAAGAAGCTGATGCAGAGTCCACCGTAACTTACGGTGGTACCGTAAGTTACGGTGGGGATTAAAAATGTTACGGCGGTTAGCTCCTGCTTTACGGTGGAGTGTTTTCAAATCAGGGCTACCGTAAATTACGGTGTCCACCGTAATTTACGGTGGACCCTGATCAAAAATGTATTTTGATTAGTTTTGTTTCCCGGACTCGTTTAGATACATATTAAATCCCGTATGACTAAAACATTTCATGTTTTTATGAAATGTAGGTACTTTTGGATGCCGGCAGACGATCAAGCTCAGCGAAGAACCGAACACGATAAAGATATACGCTTCCGCACTTTGTAACGTTGTAAATTTTAAACAACGAATTCGATCACGTTTTGTTGAATAACTTATAATTTGTAAAAGTTTTAACAAACCCGCATTTTTGATGTATATGTAATCATTAATCACATGATTATTTTCGCAAAATATACGTTAAACCTAGATTTATAACAACGGGTGTTACAAGTTGGTATCAGAGCCTTGGTTTAAGAGATTCGAGTATGGTGGGGAGGAACCATGCTTGGACTTAAACCTTATGCTCTTGACAAAGAATAGTGTTCGGTTCGAGGCTTGATCGCAAATCCGGTAAGTACAAGTACGTTAATAGTTAGTATGCTAAAGTGTTGTAAACAACAAATAGGGCTATCGTGTGGTATATGTTACCCCAATTTAAATGATTGATATGGTTGACGAAAATACGCGCGTTGACGCGTATAGTAGAAAAAGCCTTGTATTATAATACGGGCGATTATTGAAGTTGACATTACTAACTCTTGTGAATGTTTTAATTGAAGGACACTCGCGTCTGAAGATGACGGGAGTTTGAGTCAGCAAGGATACAATCCTAAAGGGTTGGATTATTGAAAGATAATTAATTAAGTTATTAATGCATATTGTGGTAGGCCCCTCTTCTGGAGGTGACGTTACTCTCAGCTAAGTAGTCTGAGTCAGCAGGGATACAGTCCTAAGTAGTCGGGTTAAAGTTTTAATAGTAGTTTACGTATGAGGGGGTCAAGGAGTTCGGACCCCCGCCATCCAATACCAGTGGGTATTGAAGGAGATCCTACTAAAGTTGACCCAAGTCCTTGCAGGATCTATACACTGAACAAGGCAAGACTCTTACCAAACCGTTCCCTTAACCCCCGACCAGGTAGCCAACATACCTCCATATAGACCGTGGAGATATGAATGGTGAAAATCTTTTATTTTATATAGACAGTAAAATAATGCCAAGACACCACAGACAAACGATAAGGAAGACTCACCTTCAACATAAGAAACTAGTTATTAAAGTCATTAATACATAACCAAATAAAAAGTGCGAAAAGATTAAAATAAAAAGTATTACTGTCACACCCCAACCGATGGCGGAATCATCGGGGCATGGCACTGAGCGAAACAGATTGTCTAGAAGTTTCCATAACAATTATCATTACTATTCCATTTAAAATAACATGTCCCATACCATGTCTCAAACAGTAAACAAATTATTACAGATAAAAACCAGGCAAATAATTATGTTCCGACAACTCAGATTTAAACAGAGCAATTGTTTATCTGCTTCTAGAGACCCTTGATTCGATTACTACAGACAACTATTTGTTGGGCTCTAAAGCTTTATTCTAGCTTCAATTTCCTACCAAGTGTGCATCCTAAGCACCTGTCACATACGTTAAAATAAAGTCAATACATATAATGTAAAGGTGAGCATACAAGTTTGTTAATAGCATATAGAGTTCGAATTCGTTTACGCATAACCAACACGTACACATAGAGAAATGAAGCACGTTAGTTATCGACATAGATCCATCGATACCAATGACTGCGGGTTGACTGCCCGAGGCAGTTCGTAATACATGATTACCACCATAATCCATGCAAGTAAGTATCCTTAACAACCCCCGTGTGAACAGGTGCTGAGTCCAAACTATAGCACTATCGTTGCTAAGGCAGGTAGACAGCATTCCATGTGTAAACATAACAAAACAAGCATTCATAAGCCACGTATAACATGCATTAACGGTTAGCGTTCAAATAGTATTGAGTAGTGTGTTTGATGTGATTTGAATAGTTATAACATATGTAACACCCAAAAGTGCTTAAAGCAAAAAGGGATCGAGTATACTCACAGCGGTTGATGGATTGAAGGGAGCGTTTAGCGAGTAAGGTTAGCCTGAATAGATTCGATAGTATAACGATAAGTGACGCGTTAAAATGATACAAGGTATGAGAGGGTCGGATAGTGGTTCGATCGGATGGTAATCTGATCGGACAGCAATCCGTGCGGATAATAATCCGTTCGGATGGTCAACCGGTCGGACAGCTTGTCCGGTCGAATAACTTATTCGAGTGGATTGTTTCTTCCTATCAGAAGGATGTGTTTGTGTATGATGGCTTGACTTTTGAAGTTTTCGTTGTAGCATTTGAAAGCATTGAAGTATCTCTATCCATCAAGTCGGTCGATCGGATGGTTAGTCGTGCGGTTGACAATCCGTTCGGATGGTCATCCGGTCGGACAATGGTCCGGTCGGACGGAAACTTAGTGATGAGATTACCTAGTGAGGGCAAGTTCACAACAGGAGTGTCACTCGATCGGATGTCCATCCGATCGGGTGGCAACTCTGTTAATGAACATGTTGAAAATTGTTTAAGACTTTAAAGTCTTAGTATCTCATGATCCGAAGAGTAATCCGATCAGATGGTCGTCCGATCGGATAGCAATTCGTTCAATACTCAAACTTCAATTAAAGTTGTTTAAAGGTGGGACCCAAGTGTGATCCGTTTGGATGGCAATCCGTTCGGATGACCTATCCGCTCGGACAGCAGTTCGGTCGGACAGCATTCCGTTCCGGTTGTTCCGTTCGTCCTACACTTGGTCGTTTTGATGGTTTGTCGTTATGTCGAGACGTTTTGACAACATGTTAACCAACAAAACCCCCATTTTGACCCAGATGACCAAACCGACCAGGAATCACCCTAGTTCAGCCAGTTACCGGCTCGAGACGGTTGTTCTTGTTTAACCCGAAATCGATGGTCTCGTGGGTAGAATCCAGATCTTGAGCTAGTGCAACACTAAGAATGAGTAGTAGACTAGATCAGGGTCGGATCTTATCGGTTTTGAGTATATTGAGTGCAAAAGAGTTGAAAGAAAGTTAGAAACCATCTCTTAATCCCTTTTCACCACGCTGATGTTGGGATCTTTACAAGATCATTGTGGAAATCGGCTAGATCTAAGTTGTTCTTGGTGGATTGAAGTCAAAACATAAAGTTCTTCAAGAACCCATGATGATATCATCCTAGAACACTCGAATCTCGATGATTTCACAGTTAAAAGTTAAGATTTAAAAGATAGAAAGGTGTAGGAGCGCGTGTAGATCAAGAAAGTACAAGATTTAGGGCGAGATCTTCCCTGGATTGAGAGAAATCGAAGAAAAAGTGAGGAGCACGAGCTGTTCGGACAGAGGGTTTCCAAAAGTAGTAATGATGACAATGACAGGGGTATTTATATGATTCCAAAAGAGGAAAGGGTTGTCCGGTCGGATGGCACACCGCCCGGATGACTTATCCGGTCGGATGACATTCCGGTCGGATGGCACCTGGCCTGTGGCATTGTGGCTATCCGGTCGGATGGCACTTGGTTTAAGTGTTTGGCGCGACGATTTTTGGCGTTTTGATTTCGATTGCGAGCGGTTCGACACGATAGGGTTTCGTAATCAAATTACTTTCAGTCCTAACTACTCATATCGAGCACTGTCTCTTCTCCACTAATTATCATAGTTCGATTGTGATTCGGGTTCGATTTCGAGTTTCGATTGAGTTCGATTGATTCCCACAACACAACATAAACAAACATGCACAAGTAACACATAAGGCATACACACACGTATAACACCTAAGTTTTCGTAAGTCGGGTTGCGGTTCGTATCATGATTCGATGTCGATTTAATTAGCATTGCTTGATTATCAGTTGATTAACTTTATCGCATTGTTACTTCCTATAGTTCACAGTCGTAAGTCGTTTGAATAACACGTTGATTGCTTGTAATTAACAACACTTACTCCACATAATACAAAAAAAATAAAGAAATTACTATTAGTCAAATCCGTATAATCGGTCGTTGACTTTGGCCTTGGCTTTGACTTTGACTTATGAAAACACGGGGTGTTACAGCCTCCCCTAGTTGAGGGAATTTCGTCCCGAAATTAAGCTGTAAGTCGTACCACACCGTGAATCACTTTGGAGCACTTTCTTTCACTAGACTTTCTCTTTAAACAACTGCGGGTACTTCGCCTTCATGTCGCTTTCGAGTTCCCAAGTGAACTCTGCGCCTCGTTTTCCTTCCCATCGGACTTTCACAATATGAATGCGAGAGCGTCTGAGTTGCTTGGTTTGGCGGTCCATGATTTCGACAGGCTTTTCCACGAAGTGTAATGTTTCGTTCACTCGCAGGTCATCGAGTGAAACATGTAAGTCGTGGTCGGCTAGGCACTTTCGGAGGTTTGACACGTGGAAAGTCGGGTGGACGTTACTAAGTTCCTCCGGTAGTTCGAGTCTGTAGGCGACTTTTTCGATCCTTTCCAGAATCCTAAAAGGTCCAACATATCGAGGCGCGAGCTTTCCTTTCTTGCCGAATCGGACTACACCCTTCCAAGGTGATACCTTTAGGAGTACGTAGTCACCAACGTCCAATTCAAGGGGCCTGCGTCGTCTATCGTCATAACTTTTCTGTCGATTCCGAGCTTTTACCAGGTTGTCTCGAATTTGGAAAATTCTGTCTGTCGTTTCTTGTAATAGATCGGGACCGGTTAATTGCGAATGACCGATCTCGTGCCACACAATAGGCGATCGACAACTTCTTCCGTATAAAGCCTCGAATGGTGCCATTTGGATGCTAGAATGATAGTTGTTGTTATACGAGAATTCGACTAACGACAGGTATCTATCCCAATTACCACCGAAGTCTATGACACACGAACGGAGCATGTCTTCAAGAGTACGAATCGTTCTTTCAGTCTGACCGTCGGTTTGAGGGTGGAAGGCGGTACTTAGATTTAGCGATGTACCGAGTGCCATTTGAAATGTTTCCCACAGTCGCGAAGTAAACCGAGCATCACGATCAGAGATGATGTCACGAGGCGTCCCATGATTACAAATGATCTCGTCGGTGTAGATTCGGGCTAATCGTTCTACCTTGTAGTCCTCTTGTATTGGCAGAAAGTGAGCTGATTTGGTCAAACGGTCAACAACAACCCAAATGCTGTCGTGACCTGATGACGTGTGCGGAAGCTTTGTTATGAAATCCATAGCTATACTTTCCCACTTCCACATAGGAATTGGTGGTTGTTCGAGTAAGCCAGAGGGTCTTTGATGTTCAGCCTTGACTCTTGCGCAAGTTAGGCATTTTTCGACGTAAAGAGCAATATCCCTTTTCATGCCCGGCCACCAGTACTTGTAGCGAAGGTCCTGGTACATTTTGTCGGCACCGGGATGAATAGAGTACCAAGATTTATGGGCTTCGTCCATCAGGATCTGTCGTAAATCGATCCGCTTAGGGATCCAAATTCGGTCCAGAAAGTGGAATATCCCATTGGATTTGCTCACAAGCTGGGCTCCATCATGGTAGATTCGTTCCTTCTTCAGTGTGCATTCATTAAAACAGGCATGCTGAGCTTCACGGATGAGGGTTTCGAGATCGTGTTGGGCTTGAACATTACGAGTGCTAAGCAGATAACTCCGTCTGCTGAGTGTATCGGCAACAACATTTGCTTTGCCTGGGTGATAACGGATCTCACAGTCGTAATCGTTGAGAAGTTCTACCCATCGGCGTTGACGCATATTAAGTTCCTTCTGATTAAAGATATGCTGTAGGCTCCTATGATCGGTGAAGATCGCACACTTGGTACCATACAGGTAGTGTCGCCAAATCTTTAATGCGAAAACAACCGCGCCTAGCTCGAGATCATGGGTTGTATAGTTCTTCTCGTGGATTTTGAGCTGACGAGACGCGTAAGCTATAACCTTGTTCCGTTGCATGAGGACACAACCGAGACCAAGGTTGGAAGCATCACAATAGATAATGAAATCGTCGTTTCCGTCGGGTAGAGTGAGAACAGGAGCATTACAAAGCTTATGCTTGAGGGTTCGAAAGGCAGACTCTTGTTCAGTTCCCCAAACAAAAGGCTTGTCTTTATGGGTGAGTGCGGTAAGCGGCACAGCAATCTTCGAGAATCCTTCGATAAATCATCGATAATAGCCCGCCAATCCGAGGAAAGAACGGACTTCCGAAGGGTTCTTGGGTGTAATCCAACTCTTGACGGCTTCAATCTTCGCAGGATCGACATGAATACCCTGACTATTGACAATGTGACCCAAAAACTGAACTTTCCCCAGCCAAAATTCGCACTTGGAGAATTTGGCATAGAGTCGATTCCCCTGGAGCAACTCGAGAACCAAACGTAGATGTTGCGCGTGTTCGGCCTTTGACTTGGAATAGATCAAGACATCGTCGATGAACACGATGACGAAACGATTGAGATATGGTTTACACACGCGATTCGTAAGATCCATGAAGACCGCGGGTGCGTTGGTTAGACCAAAAGGCATAACAATGAATTCGTAATGGCCGTAACGGGTGCGAAATGCGGTTTTGGGTATATCCTCCTCTTGTATGCGCAATTTGTGATAGCCTGAACGTAGGTCGATCTTCGAGAAACACGTAGCACCTTGTAGCTGATCGAACAAATCGTCAATGCGGGGTAGGGGGTAGCGGTTCTTGATAGTTAACTTATTCAATTCCCGGTAGTCGATGCACATCCTGAACGACCCATCCTTCTTCTTGATAAAGAGGACTGGCGCGCCCCATGGAGAGGTGCTCGAGCGAATGAAGCCTTTATCAAGTAATTCCTGGAGTTGGTTTGAGAGTTCACGCTTTTCGGATGGTGCAAGTCGGTAAGGAGCCTTGGCAACAGGATTGGCTCCGGGAATGAGGTCGGTACGAAAGTCGATATCACGAATTGGCGGTAGTCCCGGGAGATCATCCGGAAACACATGTGGAAATTCACGGACCACAGGGACGTCTTTCACTTCCTTCTTCTCTTTCTTTTCCTTCTCCGCTACTACAATGTTGGCCAAGAAAGCTCTGTATTCCTTGCGGAGATACTTGCTAGCTTGGACACATGACATGAGCTTGAGACCTTTCGAAGCAGTTTCACCATATACACACAATAAATAACCATTCGCAAGCGAGAATCGAATCATCTTGTCGAAGCACACAACTTCAGCATGGTTTTCGCGTAGAAAGTCCATGCCTACTATGAAGTCGAAACTTCCGAGTTGCATCGGAATAAGGTCGATTGGGAAAATGTGATTGTTGAGCTCAAGAGTACAATCACGAATAACGGAATTGACGACGACAGTTCTTCCAGTGGCGACTTCTACATCGAACGTCGAAGGGAGTTTGGAGCGTTTACGACTAAGGAGCTTCTCGAATTCGAACGACACAAAGAAATTATCAGCTCCAGTATCAAACAAACATGAAGCATAAATACTGTTATGGGTGAAATTCTGAGCCCATATCCTGAGAAATATCTTGGGTTATATCTTGGTTATATGATATCTGTTCACATCCGGGATGCTGATTCAGGATATTGGTAACATCCTGAATGGTATCCTCAGGATCACTAACGGATTATGTGCAGGTACGCGGGTTAGAAGCTAGCAACGTTCACAAGGACTCATTCCGCGGAAGACTCGGTCCAAGTCGTTCAAATAAAGACGTTGAAGCCGCATTACTCGGTCTACAACGTTAACAATGGAATATTCGGAGCATCCCATATTTATAGGAATTTTCGTTTGTAATTCGTTACTATAAATAGGTGGGTATATCAGATCGAATAGGACATCACATCAACACTCACTACACTCTTACACTTGTTCTCTAGCAATTTTCACTTTCGCACAAAAGCGTTGTAACACTTAGCGATCTGGTCAATATCCTGCACTGTATCCTGATGTTTAAAGCAATAAGAAGAACAAGGCAGCTGCGATTGTCAGCTCCCGAGGTTTTATGCCGGCGATCTAGATTGATCAAGGGCTTTCCTCGTATATCTCGTGTCACCCCTTTACTTTTTGCTCATTGTTTGATCGTAGATACAACTCAATATCCTGAGCCGTATCCTGAATACTGTTTTTCCAAACAACTTAACCAGCATATTTTCAACACACTTTTTAGCACACTACCTCACTTAACTAATTTGATCACTTAATTGCTTCGGTAATTTTTGACCAAAACAATTTGGCGCCCACCGTGGGGCAAGTGGTGCTCTCTTTACTAAAAATCTTTGTGAAATCGTTAATCGGTTTTCTGTTTTCAAAACTTTTTGCCACATTGTTTACAATGGCCTCAAGATCAAACATGAGCTCCTCCACTGTGTCTACTACAACTTCTGCTACTACTGGTCCGGTGCTTCCACCACCTCCTCCAAGGATGCAATCTTCTTCACAACCTCAGGATATTATCCCCACTCGGAGTATTCAGGGATCTGCTCCCATTTTAGCTTCTAATGATGAAATTCTAACCTTATTTGGAAGTATGCAGGAATAAATGAGGCAGCAACAGGAAACAAACCAAATGCTGTTGAGGGAAATACAACTCCTGAAGTCTGGCTCGAGCAGATCTGCTGAGGATATCGTCACTCCATTACAACCCAGAACTTTGAACTTCAGTTCGACTGTGTACACTGAGGATAATAGGGGGAATATTGTGCCCAACCTTCCTCAGAATCATACTCCTGAAATACCCTCCTCGGTCAGGATGTCAACCATGAGGGGCTCAGGATATGCTTCAGGATATGGGCAGAATCCTCAGACGGGTAACGTGTCAAATAATAATAATACTCGTGCTGCTAACAATAGTGGATCTTTGCAGGATACAGGTGTAACATCAGCATTTACTAGGGAGCTTCAGAAGTTGAAGGACATGATATCCAGTGTACCTGGAGTGGTCCAGCTGTCACACCCCGAATTTCCACGTGTCACCGGTGGGCCCGGTAGGGGAGTATCGTGACGTGGTTGGCAACATAATAGTCAAACAACACAATATTTAAATGCACAGCGGAAGCAAAGTATAGATTTAATTCAACCAAACGCTATTGTAATATTAAGTATCACAAATAGTCGAATATAAATCCACAGGTAGATCCAATAAAAGGAAAACAAATGTTCAACAGTTTATGACATCCAAGCTGGCGAGACTTAATGTGGATGCTAGGAGACATGCCAGCCTATTTCGCGTAGTACCTGCACTTAACCTTTTAAGAAAATACGTCAGTTTACACTGGTAAATACAATCAACCGACTCATTTTGAAAAGAGTTTAAGAAAATGCATTTAAGGCACAAGGCACAAATAATATTTTATAACTTGGGATACTTATTTAAATATATAAACTTGTACAGGATTTACATGTTTCTTATGCGTTCAGTAGCCCGGATCGAGCCGGGTTAAAGATCAATTAACACACCACTTTAGTTATGAGACACTGACAGGTGTACGCCTACACCTGAGTGCTAAGGTCGTGGCCATTTCGTAAAATGATGCCAGGGATATCCGGGACACGGTCATTAACCCCCCAAAGGCTTTAAGCAACAAAACAAATTAAACGGAGACATCTCAATCATTTAACCATAATAAGATTAAATATTCAACGCCCGACCAAGCGGTATTTTATATACCGTACCCAAGCCCGTATAGGGAAACAAGTTAAAACTATTTACCTTTGCAAGTATAAATCCTTAATTGAATAAACTGCAGATAGCTTTTACTGGTTCTCCTAATCTGGAACGAAGGTTTAATATAACCTATTAGAATACTAACGGCCTTTGATTAAGCTTAAGCTTAGACCGGTCAGTTTTAATGATACGGTTCGTACGCACGATTAAGCGAAGACCGGATAGAATGTGATTTAGACCCGACAAGTTGAGGACTTGTTTAATATGGGTTTACTATTCACATTCTGGATTTTGAGATAAAAATGATATCGTTTGACCCGTTTCGGCTAGTTTATGCAAACTAGTTACATAAACCGAACCGAACGCGTATAATGCATAACGGGTAACCGAAAGGGTTGCGAACAGGTTTCCTAAGTTAATACGCTTTAAATATGTTGTGATATCATCATGATATCTTCCATAATGCCCATAACGAGTTTATTCCCTAATTATGCCCCGTAAGGGTATTTTGGTCATTTTAACGACCATAAAAGGGATTTATAGTACTTCTGAGATACGGGTCTGATTAAATCAGAAAAACATCTTAACTTAACAGGTTATGTCTAATGGTATTAAGTCTTACGTGGCAAAATGGTTTTAATACTAAACTACGCGTTTAATACGCGTATAAAGCCGTTTTAAGCGACGTACGGGTTAAAATACCAATCTGAGTTTTCTGATCAGCAAAACAGGTTCAAAATACTATATTTATTATTTTAGATCAGTGGCAATTGGATTGGTATCAATCGGATTCGTAAAACTCGTTTTATGGCCTAAAGGGCATATTCGGTATTAACCGAATCAATGCGATAAGCCTAGCTTAAGATCAGTTTAAAAATAATTAAAAATCTTCAAAAATACCAAAATATTATTTAACATCAGTGGGTAAAAGTTTTGGTACCGAAAATCGGGTTTAGATAGGCTATGCGTTAATCGCGCCGTTTAATTAATAAAAAGTTTATTATTTACGCTAATGTGCATATCTCCTAATCTAGACTTCCGATTGACGTGAAAATTTACGTACATGTTAATTAATCAGTAACTAAGTTTATTGTACTTCCACATTTTCAAAATTCTCGTTGTAAGGTCATAAGGGCGTTATGGTCCAATTTAAGCGATTAACGGAAACGTGTGCATGCATCGGATAATCAATGAAACAAGTACAGAGACTTATACTAGCATGTAACCCAACCCTAAAGAGACTTTAAGGCATGTCTAATTCCAACTAAAACGGGTCAGAACCGAAGTCAAAGCAAAAGTCAAGGTTTTGCGCCTTTCGGTTCCGAACCGGGTTTAAACAGAAATTTGTCGAGTCGGGCAAGCGTAGACAAGTTTTCATACTTATTACCATGTTATATTAAGGTTAAAACAGGTTGCACACCTTTCGGATCATTAATTGTGCATTAAATTGCATTTTGTATTTCTGTTGACTTTTTCGGTCAACGTTTGACCCGACAAACGACCTAGTTAGGTCTGGAATTGGTACTTGCCCTTATAAGGGTTTAATACCCATATAATTACCTATCTAACGGTACTTTTAATTTGTCATACGCCTGAGCTATCGATACTTAATTATGAAGTCAAATGTTAAGCATGATATTTTGACTTTTAAGCTAATTATGAGACTAGTATTAATTGAGAAGGGATTAGAGACTTACTAACTGATTAATTGATGTTTAGGAAGTCCTTTGATCAGCTTGGATACTCCACGATTTGAGCAGAAGTGAATGAGAAAGGAATGATCAAATGGGTTGCAACTTATGAGCTTATATAGTGCCCAAGGCACCATGATTCTTTGACAACAAGGTCTACAACATTCCATAATCATTAAACACTTGTCCCTACTGCTTAGGGGAGTCTAAGGTTCATGCACATGCAGAGAAAACCGGCCAAAGTGGTAACATTCGCGCATGACAGGCTACTGCAAGTTTCTGATAGCTGGGGGTTGCCTTACGGACCGTAAGGTCCCCAAGCTTACGGTCCGTAAGCCTGACATCAGGCTCACAATTTGTTCGTTTCTTGGTGTATTGAAAGGGCAATCCACTTGTACGAAAAATAGGGCCTCAATTGACATCTAGGGACCTTTCCAAAGTGTATAATTCTGTTCAAGACCCTACCATCATCCAATGTTTCAATTTATTGCATTTACAAGATCCGAAAACATCGGTTTATTATTCAATTCATTATTGGAGTCACATCATGCATTATCAATTCCATTCTTGTGCATGAATTCTATTATTGTGGGCATTTACCGGATTATATCAAATGTCGATAATAATTATTTGGTCTTGGGATTTATATGAGGTCGTTCAGAGGTAAAATTAACATAACGCCATCTTTAAATCCTACCAAAATATTGTTATTAAGTCCGGGTTTACAACGCTTGTTGTCATACATGACACGTGTCGTTTAATTTATTGAACACGAATTTCTGAGGTGTTACATCCTCACCCCCTTAAACTAAATCTCGACCCGAGATTTACTGAAACAAATAAGGGTATTTTTATTTCATGGAGGATTCCAACTCCCACGTATACTCGGGACCTCTTCGGGCATCCCATTTGACCTTTACAAAAGGTATGTGCTTTCTTCGAAGCTTCCTTACCTGTCGATCTTCAATCGACAAAGGTTTTTCTACAAACGTTAAGCTCTTATCTATTTGCACATCTGTATGTGGCATGACATGTGAATCATCAGCAGAACACTTCTTTAGATTGCAGATGTGGAACACATTGTGAATTCCACTGAGCTCTTCTGGTAAGTTCAACTTGTAGGCAACTGACCCGACACGTTCGATAACCTCGAAAGGTCCTATGTATCTCGGGCTTAGTTTGCCCTTCTTACCAAATCGCATCACTCCCTTCCAGGGTGACACTTTAAGTAGAACTTTTTCACCTACTTCGAAGTGAAAATCCTTACGACTTGGATCAGCATAAATCTTCTGCCTATTCCGGGCAGCTTGGAGATTGTTTCGAATCTGGACAATCTTGTCCGTCGTTTCGAACACGATCTCTGGTCCTGATAACTGGACTTCCCCAACTTCCGCCCAACATACTGGTGATCTACACTTTCTACCGTATAATGCCTCAAAAGGCGCAGCCTTGATGCTGGTATGGTAGCTATTGTTGTAGGAGAATTCGATTAATGGCAGGTTCTTATCCCAGCTTCCTCCCAAATCGATCGCACATGCACGTAGCATGTCTTCTAACGTTTGAATAGTACGCTCACTCTGACCGTCAGTCTGTGGATGGTAAGCCGTACTAAAGTTCAAACGTGTGCCCAAAGATTGTTGGAAACTTTTCCAGAAATGAGACGTGTACCTAGTATCCCGGTCAGAGATAATAGCTACAGGTATGCCGTGTAAGGCTACAATCTTATCAACGTACAGTTGGGCTAACATATCGGAGCTGTAGGTCTCCTTAATGGGTAGGAAATGTGCTGACTTAGTCAGTCGGTCAACTATCACCCAGATGGTGTCATTTCCTTTCCTGGTTTTGGGTAACTTGGTGATAAAATCCATAGTTACCATTTCCCATTTCCAAGTAGGAAGTTCAGGCTGTTGTAGCAAACCTGACGGTTTTTGATGTTCTGCCTTAACTTGAGCACATGTCAAGCATTTAGCTACATAGGTAGCTACAGACTTCTTCAAGCCTATCCACCAATAATTTGCTCTAAGATCATGGTACATTTTATCAGCTCCTGGATGAACAGAATATTTAGAGCTGTGGGCTTCCTGGAGGATAACATCTCGGAGTCCTCCATAAATTGGAACCCATATTCGTCCATTCAATCTAAGAATTCCATCCTTACTAAGAGATAGCTGCTCCTCAGTGACTCCTAGCTTTTCGTTAGGATAGTTAGCTTCCAACACAGCTTCCTTCTGTGCAGCTAACAACCTTTCCATCAAACTGTTCTTTATTTCCATGCTCTTGGCATTGATTCGGATGGGTTTCACCCTCTCCTTCTGACTCAAGGCATCGGCGACTACATTCGCTTTGCCGGGATGGTATCTTATTTCACAATCGTAATCATTAAGAGTTTCCATCCAACGACGTTGCCTCATGTTCAAGTCCTTCTGGTTGAACAGATGTTGAAGGCTCTCGTGATCAGAATAGATCACACATTTGATTCCATATAAGTAGTGCCTCCACAGTTTTAGTGCGAATACAACGGCACCCAATTCCAAGTCGTGGGTGGTGTAATTCTTTTCGTGCACCTTTAACTGACGTGAAGCATAGGCAATGACTTTGCCTTTCTGCATAAGCACACATCCCATCCCGGTGTGTGATGCATCACAATAAACTACAAACTCCTCTATTCCATCAGGCAATGTCAGTACTGGAGCATTGCTCAACTTCTGTTTCAGAATTTCGAAGGATTCCTGCTGCTTAGGACCCCAGTCAAACTTAATCTTCTTACGTGTCAGTGAAGTCAGGGGTGCAGCAATCCTTGAAAAGTTTTCTATGAATCGCCTATAGTATCCTGCCAAACCTAGAAAGCTACGTATTTCTGTAGGCGTCTTTGGCTCGTGCCAATTCATGACAGCTTCCACCTTAGCGGGATCTACTTGGATACCAGGCTCACTAACAACATGCCCAAGAAATTGGACTGCTCGAAGCCAGAATTCACACTTTGAGAACTTGGCATAGAGCTTCTCTTTATGAAGTAGTTCCAGTATGCAGTGAAGATGCTTCTCATGGTCAGCTTGGTTCTTTGAGTAGATGAGAATGTCATCGATGAAGACGATGACGAATTTATCTAGGTGCGGCTTGCAAACGCGATTCATGAGATCCATGAATGCGGCCGGTGCATTAGTGAGCCCGAAAGGCATCACTAGGAATTCGTAATGACCATAACGAGTCCTAAACGCTGTCTTGTGCACGTCTTCATCTCTAACCTTCAATTGATGGTAGCCTGACCTCAAGTCAATCTTCGAGAAGAAACTTGCCCCTTGGAGTTGATCGAACAGATCGTCGATTCTGGGCAAAGGATACCTATTCTTGATGGTAACCTTATTAAGCTCGCGGTAGTCGATGCACAGACGCATCGATCCATCCTTCTTTTTGACAAATAAAACTGGTGCTCCCCAAGGGGACGAACTAGGTTTGATGAAACCTTTGGCTAGCAAATCATCTAGCTGCGTTCTCAATTCCTTCATCTCTGTTGGTGCCAACCTATAAGGCGCCCTTGCAACTGGTGCTGATCCAGGAATAATGTCGATTCTGAATTCCACTTGTCTATCTGGTGGCAAACCAGGTAGTTCTTCAGGAAATACTTCGGGGTATTCAGAAATGACTGGGATTTCTCCAATCTTGGGTTTCGGCTCATCAATAATCACCTGTGCCATGTAGATGACACAGCCCTTCTTCAAACACTTTGAGTCTTTGAGTATAGACATTTTCTCGGGCAGCCCATACTGGGTATCTCCCTGGATAGTAAGTGATTCACCAGACGAAGTCTTGATCCTCACTTGCTTCTTATTGCAAATAATCTGGGCCTGGTTATGAGATAACCAGTCCATACCCAAGACTATGTCGAATCCGGCTAGTTTGAAAGGAAGTAGGGACAAAGGAAAAGAGTGATTCTTAATGGATATGAAACATCCATCTAATAATGTTGAAGCGGTTTCTAAAGTGCCATCTGCTAGTTCCACCTCATAATTCACACTTAAAGTTCTAACAGGCAGTTTCAACAATTCACAAAACTTATCATCAACAAACGACTTATCAGCGCCCGAATCAAATAACACTCTCGCATAAACATCATTTACCAGAAAGGTACCTGTTATCACTTTATCGTCCTTGACGGCTTCCTTAGCATCCATTCTGAAGACCCTAGCATTGGTCTTCTTCCCCTCTTCATTCTTCTTTGCAAATTTTGGGCAGTTGGACTTGATATGCCCCTTTTCATTGCAACCATAGCAGGTCGCATCCTTTATCTTCTTGCAATCCACGGTTTTGTGCTCCCTGGATTTGCATAACCCACATGCAAAAGGCTTCGATTGAGTTTGTGAGTTGGATTCAAACCTGCACTTTCCAAAGTGCTGCCTCTTGCAGATTTTGCATTTGGGTTTTTCACCCGACTGCTGACCATCTCTCTTGAATCCTGACCCCTTCTTTTGGTCATTATTTCCCTTCTGCTTCTTATCTGAACGCCGTGAGTTGTCATCCTCACGCTTTCTTTTCTCCGTATCAGTTTTCCTCAGTGACCTCAGTCTGACAGCATCTGAGGTCAGAGATAACGATATGTCCGTTACTGACCGAAAAGTGGTTGGTCTGGAAGCTTTTACACTTGCTTTGATCTCCGGTTCCAAACCCCCGATAAAACGAGCTATACGTTTAGGCTCCGGAGTCACCAAATAAGGGACCAACCTTGACAAAGTATTGAAGGTGGTAAGGTAGGCCTGACAGTCCAGGTTCTTCATGACCAGTGCTATGAAATCAGATTCAATTCTCTCAACCTCGTGTTGAGGGCAGAAATTCTCCTTGATGAGTGCCATAAACTGTTCCCAGGTCATGTTGTATAGCGGAACTTTCCCTGTGGCTTGGATCAAAGATCTCCACCAGGCTAAGGCTTCTCCTTTGAAAGACTGCGAGACAAACTTCACAATGTCTCTGTTATGACAACCACTAATATCCACCACAGTATCCATTTCATCCATCCACGTCATGCAATCAACCGCTCCCTTTTCCCCATTGAAGTCTCTGGGTTTGCATGACACAAAGTATTTGTAGGTGCAACCCCTATTACGAGGTTCTTGGTGCTGTACTGCTCTTTGGGATGGATTACTCCTTTGATTCGAGGAGTGGTGAGAATTACTGTTGTGGGCAGTGTGGGTCCTGGAGGGTGTTCTAGTGTGTGATGCAGAATGGGTCCTCGTATGGGTACCACTTGATCCATGGTGCTGTCTACCCATAGCGATATTAACCGCATTATTTATCATAGCTTGCAACTCTGGACCTGCTACGTTAACTTGGGCATTTTCATTCGCTATCCCTGGGTGACTGTTGACCTCGTTTGAGTCTGCCATGTTTCTTGAACTGTAACACATTGGCAATAATTTATCGGTGAGTTTATTATATAATTGTCTTTTATGGCAATTTTTATTAACCGTGGTAACATAGACCATATATGGTTAATTTATTACTCACCTTTATTTAGGATTTCTAATATAATTCATCCTGTTTATAAAACAATAACAGTATTTATTAGCACATAAGGCCTAGTCACAGGGACAATATAGATTATAGGCTAGGATTTCAGAGAATCAAAGCATGAAGGTTTGAACAAAGTTCATTACCTTTATTAGACAGGGAGTCAAAGCTACCACTGTCTTTTGGCTCCTATGGAAATGAGCAGGGCCCGAAGGCATTTTATTACCACGTATGGTTAAAATATGATCATCTTAATTGATGATATAACCCAGGATTCAGAGATCATTAAACTAGGTTAGGAATCTTCTAAAGAATTCCTTTATAAAAACGTAGGTGATTTTATCGAATCACTTCTGCCAGGAGTGTTAACATGTTTTAAGATGTTAACAGGGAATTGAATCTTTTAAACAGGTCTTACCATTTTGGCCCGGTCTTATATTTGACACGTGGCTAGGTTTCACACTTTAAGATCCTTAATTAAATAAATTTCATAGGCAGATTAATTTAAAAGGAATGATTTATTTCATTTATAAATTTTTATATGCACATAATGGCAAACATGAAATTTATAAAACAAACATTCCATTAATTATACATAAGTTACATATTGCCCTAAACGGGTCTTTTCACACAAACATCTTCCCACGTAGGGGTCAAACAAGTACTTACCCGCGCAGGGGTTAAATTTAAAACATAAGTCCTCGCAGGGACTGATTACATAAATAGATGTCCACGCAGGGACTACATACACACATAAATGTCCACGCAGGGACTTAATTTTAAAGTAGCCATACACACATCAAGGATTTACTGATCCTTCTTGCTCTTTCCCTTGATTAAGTTCGTCAAGGTCTTGAACATCCCTTGGTTACGCCTTCGGTCTTCCCGTGCCTCATGCCGCACCTCCCTAATACTTTGTAGGATTTCCTGATGCAGTGGCGGCGACATCTGCAGAGACGGCGGGGGTTGTTGGTAGTACGGGGGTTGTGTAGGCATCTGGTATCCCTGTGCTGGGTAGCCTACTCCCCAAGGACCTCCATACGGTCCCTCCTGGTTAAGGGCGTTGTAATTAGCTGCTACCAAATACGGGTCGGCTTCAGCGTATCCGAGGTTAGGGTGAGTCGGTGGCTCAAACGGGTTGTACATCGCAGGACCCGTGTATGCTGGTATCTGATTATCGAAACCCATTGGTGGCGGTTGCTGCTCGTAGGGGTTTGATGGTCCACCTATCTGTGGATCTTCTGGAAGCGGCTGATAATTTCTGCCACTTAATTGTAGAGGAGAGTTAAAGTGAAACTCTTCTCTTCGTGTGGACATCCGGGCTCCGGATCTCCTATGTCTCTGCGGCTGTGGAGGCGCCGGCTGTACTGGTGGCGGTGGCGTAACTGCCTCAAACTGGTGATTCCCAGAGGAATCTTGATGATGCTGCTGCTGCTGCCCATGCGGCGAAGAATAGTGAGGCTGATGCTGCTCATGCGGCGATGAATGGTGAGGCTGATGCTGCTCATGCGGCGATGAATGGTGAGGCTGATGCTGCTCATGCGGCGACGAATGGTGAGAAGGTGTATAATACCATTCGTGCCGAGTAAAGATAGCCTGGAAGCTATCTGGACCATTATAGGGTGGCCCGTGATAAATGGAACTATCCGAGACCTCGATTGGGTGGTTGGGAGTTCCTGATGCGGGTTCTTCGGGGTCGTCTTCCTCATCCATATCGTTTCCTCCAGAAAAATGGTCCTCCGGCCCCAATGGGTTAAAACCCACTGGTTCTTGTATATAACCCGCCGGGTTAAACTGGCCTTGAAAGATTGGAGTGGGGTCTCCAAAAGGGCGGTGCGACATAGATCGCTGTAATGGTATGTGCGAATGGTGGGGGTCTCTAGGCTCATTTTCTGATTGTGGCCCGTATGAGTCTTGAGCGGGAGTCGTAGAGCTGTTCGAAACCGACCGTCTTGCCGGTTGAAAGAGACCTATCTGGTTCCGCCGAGTACCATCACTCTCGGCAGGTGTAGGGGCTCGTGTATTGGACGGCCCAGCTTCATGGTCGTTGGGGGCGGTGGTCGGCCCCTTTCCTCCTCGTCCTCGCATACGTAGAAATCTCGGAGGCATCTTTTTTTATTCCTGTCAATAAAACATAAGATAATAATAACAAAAATATAAAGTTTTAAAGGACAACAAAAACCGAATAAGGTGGAATTTGTCCTATGTTATAAGTCTAGACTCGAAAGTTTAGATATGTGCAATTGTGTAACTGAGATTAAACACAAAAGACTAGTGTTTAATTCACTCAGTGTTGGCTCTGATACCAACCTGTCACACCCCGAATTTCCACGTGTCACCGGTGGGCCCGGTAGGGGAGTATCGTGACGTGGTTGGCAACATAATAGTCAAACAACACAATATTTAAATGCACAGCGGAAGCAAAGTATAGATTTAATTCAACCAAACGCTATTGTAATATTAAGTATCACAAATAGTCGAATATAAATCCACAGGTAGATCCAATAAAAGGAAAACAAATGTTCAACAGTTTATGACATCCAAGCTGGCGAGACTTAATGTGGATGCTAGGAGACATGCCAGCCTATTTCGCGTAGTACCTGCACTTAACCTTTTAAGAAAATACGTCAGTTTACACTGGTAAATACAATCAACCGACTCATTTTGAAAAGAGTTTAAGAAAATGCATTTAAGGCACAAGGCACAAATAATATTTTATAACTTGGGATACTTATTTAAATATATAAACTTGTACAGGATTTACATGTTTCTTATGCGTTCAGTAGCCCGGATCGAGCCGGGTTAAAGATCAATTAACACACCACTTTAGTTATGAGACACTGACAGGTGTACGCCTACACCTGAGTGCTAAGGTCGTGGCCATTTCGTAAAATGATGCCAGGGATATCCGGGACACGGTCATTAACCCCCCAAAGGCTTTAAGCAACAAAACAAATTAAACGGAGACATCTCAATCATTTAACCATAATAAGATTAAATATTCAACGCCCGACCAAGCGGTATTTTATATACCGTACCCAAGCCCGTATAGGGAAATAAGTTAAAAGTATTTACCTTTGCAAGTATAAATCCTTAATTGAATAAACTGCAGATAGCTTTTACTGGTTCTCCTAATCTGGAACGAAGGTTTAATATAACCTATTAGAATACTAACGGCCTTTGATTAAGCTTAAGCTTAGACCGGTCAGTTTTAATGATACGGTTCGTACGCACGATTAAGCGAAGACCGGATAGAATGTGATTTAGACCCGACAAGTTGAGGACTTGTTTAATATGGGTTTACTATTCACATTCTGGATTTTGAGATAAAAATGATATCGTTTGACCCGTTTCGGCTAGTTTATGCAAACTAGTTACATAAACCGAACCGAACGCGTATAATGCATAACGGGTAACCGAAAGGGTCGCGAACAGGTTTCCTAAGTTAATACGCTTTAAATATGTTGTGATATCATCATGATATCTTCCATAATGCCCATAACGAGTTTATTCCCTAATTATGCCCCGTAAGGGTATTTTGGTCATTTTAACGACCATAAAAGGGATTTATAGTACTTCTGAGATACGGGTCTGATTAAATCAGAAAAACATCTTAACTTAACAGGTTATGTCTAATGGTATTAAGTCTTACGTGGCAAAATGGTTTTAATACTAAACTACGCGTTTAATACGCGTATAAAGCCGTTTTAAGCGACGTACGGGTTAAAATACCAATCTGAGTTTTCTGATCAGCAAAACAGGTTCAAAATACTATATTTATTATTTTAGATCAGTGGCAATTGGATTGGTATCAATCGGATTCGTAAAACTCGTTTTATGGCCTAAAGGGCATATTCGGTATTAACCGAATCAATGCGATAAGCCTAGCTTAAGATCAGTTTAAAAATAATTAAAAATCTTCAAAAATACCAAAATATTATTTAACATCAGTGGGTAAAAGTTTTGGTACCGAAAATCGGGTTTAGATAGGCTATGCGTTAATCGCGCCGTTTAATTAATAAAAAGTTTATTATTTACGCTAATGTGCATATCTCCTAATCTAGACTTCCGATTGACGTGAAAATTTACGTACATGTTAATTAATCAGTAACTAAGTTTATTGTACTTCCACATTTTCAAAATTCTCGTTGTAAGGTCATAAGGGCGTTATGGTCCAATTTAAGCGATTAACGGAAACGTGTGCATGCATCGGATAATCAATGAAACAAGTACAGAGACTTATACTAGCATGTAACCCAACCCTAAAGAGACTTTAAGGCATGTCTAATTCCAACTAAAACGGGTCAGAACCGAAGTCAAAGCAAAAGTCAAGGTTTTGCGCCTTTCGGTTCCGAACCGGGTTTAAACAGAAATTTGTCGAGTCGGGCAAGCGTAGACAAGTTTTCATACTTATTACCATGTTATATTAAGGTTAAAACAGGTTGCACACCTTTCGGATCATTAATTGTGCATTAAATTGCATTTTGTATTTCTGTTGACTTTTTCGGTCAACGTTTGACCCGACAAACGACCTAGTTAGGTCTGGAATTGGTACTTGCCCTTATAAGGGTTTAATACCCATATAATTACCTATCTAACGGTACTTTTAATTTGTCATACGCCTGAGCTATCGATACTTAATTATGAAGTCAAATGTTAAGCATGATATTTTGACTTTTAAGCTAATTATGAGACTAGTATTAATTGAGAAGGGATTAGAGACTTACTAACTGATTAATTGATGTTTAGGAAGTCCTTTGATCAGCTTGGATACTCCACGATTTGAGCAGAAGTGAATGAGAATGGAATGATCAAATGGGTTGCAACTTATGAGCTTATATAGTGCCCAAGGCACCATGATTCTTTGACAACAAGGTCTACAACATTCCATAATCATTAAACACTTGTCCCTACTGCTTAGGGGAGTCTAAGGTTCATGCACATGCAGAGAAAACCGGCCAAAGTGGTAACATTCGCGCATGACAGGCTACTGCAAGTTTCTGATAGCTGGGGGTTGCCTTACGGACCGTAAGGTCCCCAAGCTTACGGTCCGTAAGCCTGACATCAGGCTCACAATTTGTTCGTTTCTTGGTGTATTGAAAGGGCAATCCACTTGTACGAAAAATAGGGCCTCAATTGACATCTAGGGACCTTTCCAAAGTGTATAATTCTGTTCAAGACCCTACCATCATCCAATGTTTCAATTTATTGCATTTACAAGATCCGAAAACATCGGTTTATTATTCAATTCATTATTGGAGTCACATCATGCATTATCAATTCCATTCTTGTGCATGAATTCTATTATTGTGGGCATTTACCGGATTATATCAAATGTCGATAATAATTATTTGGTCTTGGGATTTATATGAGGTCGTTCAGAGGTAAAATTAACATAACGCCATCTTTAAATCCTACCAAAATATTGTTATTAAGTCCGGGTTTACAACGCTTGTTGTCATACATGACACGTGTCGTTTAATTTATTGAACACGAATTTCTGAGGTGTTACATCCTCACCCCCTTAAACTAAATCTCGACCCGAGATTTACTGAAACAAATAAGGGTATTTTTCTTTCATGGAGGATTCCAACTCCCACGTATACTCGGGACCTCTTCGGGCATCCCATTTGACCTTTACAAAAGGTATGTGCTTTCTTCGAAGCTTCCTTACCTGTCGATCTTCAATCGACAAAGGTTTTTCTACAAACGTTAAGCTCTTATCTATTTGCACATCTGTATGTGGCATGACATGTGAATCATCAGCAGAACACTTCTTTAGATTGCAGATGTGGAACACATTGTGAATTCCACTGAGCTCTTCTGGTAAGTTCAACTTGTAGGCAACTGACCCGACACGTTCGATAACCTCGAAAGGTCCTATGTATCTCGGGCTTAGTTTGCCCTTCTTACCAAATCGCATCACTCCCTTCCAGGGTGACACTTTAAGTAGAACTTTTTCACCTACTTCGAAGTGAAAATCCTTACGACTTGGATCAGCATAAATCTTCTGCCTATTCCGGGCAGCTTGGAGATTGTTTCGAATCTGGACAATCTTGTCCGTCGTTTCGAACACGATCTCTGGTCCTGATAACTGGACTTCCCCAACTTCCGCCCAACATACTGGTGATCTACACTTTCTACCGTATAATGCCTCAAAAGGCGCAGCCTTGATGCTGGTATGGTAGCTATTGTTGTAGGAGAATTCGATTAATGGCAGGTTCTTATCCCAGCTTCCTCCCAAATCGATCGCACATGCACGTAGCATGTCTTCTAACGTTTGAATAGTACGCTCACTCTGACCGTCAGTCTGTGGATGGTAAGCCGTACTAAAGTTCAAACGTGTGCCCAAAGATTGTTGGAAACTTTTCCAGAAATGAGACGTGTACCTAGTATCCCGGTCAGAGATAATAGCTACAGGTATGCCGTGTAAGGCTACAATCTTATCAACGTACAGTTGGGCTAACATATCGGAGCTGTAGGTCTCCTTAATGGGTAGGAAATGTGCTGACTTAGTCAGTCGGTCAACTATCACCCAGATGGTGTCATTTCCTTTCCTGGTTTTGGGTAACTTGGTGATAAAATCCATAGTTACCATTTCCCATTTCCAAGTAGGAAGTTCAGGCTGTTGTAGCAAACCTGACGGTTTTTGATGTTCTGCCTTAACTTGAGCACATGTCAAGCATTTAGCTACATAGGTAGCTACAGACTTCTTCAAGCCTATCCACCAATAATTTGCTCTAAGATCATGGTACATTTTATCAGCTCCTGGATGAACAGAATATTTAGAGCTGTGGGCTTCCTGGAGGATAACATCTCGGAGTCCTCCATAAATTGGAACCCATATTCGTCCATTCAATCTAAGAATTCCATCCTTACTAAGAGATAGCTGCTCCTCAGTGACTCCTAGCTTTTCGTTAGGATAGTTAGCTTCCAACACAGCTTCCTTCTGTGCAGCTAACAACCTTTCCATCAAACTGTTCTTTATTTCCATGCTCTTGGCATTGATTCGGATGGGTTTCACCCTCTCCTTCCGACTCAAGGCATCGGCGACTACATTCGCTTTGCCGGGATGGTATCTTATTTCACAATCGTAATCATTAAGAGTTTCCATCCAACGACGTTGCCTCATGTTCAAGTCCTTCTGGTTGAACAGATGTTGAAGGCTCTTGTGATCAGAATAGATCACACATTTGATTCCATATAAGTAGTGCCTCCACAGTTTTAGTGCGAATACAACGGCACCCAATTCCAAGTCGTGGGTGGTGTAATTCTTTTCGTGCACCTTTAACTGACGTGAAGCATAGGCAATGACTTTGCCTTTCTGCATAAGCACACATCCCATCCCGGTGTGTGATGCATCACAATAAACTACAAACTCCTCTATTCCATCAGGCAATGTCAGTACTGGAGCATTGCTCAACTTCTGTTTCAGAATTTCGAAGGATTCCTGCTGCTTAGGACCCCAGTCAAACTTAATCTTCTTACGTGTCAGTGAAGTCAGGGGTGCAGCAATCCTTGAAAAGTTTTCTATGAATCGCCTATAGTATCCTGCCAAACCTAGAAAGCTACGTATTTCTGTAGGCGTCTTTGGCTCGTGCCAATTCATGACAGCTTCCACCTTAGCGGGATCTACTTGGATACCAGGCTCACTAACAACATGCCCAAGAAATTGGACTGCTCGAAGCCAGAATTCACACTTTGAGAACTTGGCATAGAGCTTCTCTTTATGAAGTAGTTCCAGTATGCAGTGAAGATGCTTCTCATGGTCAGCTTGGTTCTTTGAGTAGATGAGAATGTCATCGATGAAGACGATGACAAATTTATCTAGGTGCGACTTGCAAACGCGATTCATGAGATCCATGAATGCGGCCGGTGCATTAGTGAGCCCGAAAGGCATCACTAGGAATTCGTAATGACCATAACGAGTCCTAAACGCTGTCTTGTGCACGTCTTCATCTCTAACCTTCAATTGATGGTAGCCTGACCTCAAGTCAATCTTCGAGAAGAAACTTGCCCCTTGGAGTTGATCGAACAGATCGTCGATTCTGGGCAAAGGATACCTATTCTTGATGGTAACCTTATTAAGCTCGCGGTAGTCGATGCACAGACGCATCGATCCATCCTTCTTTTTGACAAATAAAACTGGTGCTCCCCAAGGGGACGAACTAGGTTTGATGAAACCTTTGGCTAGCAAATCATCTAGCTGCGTTCTCAATTCCTTCATCTCTGTTGGTGCCAACCTATAAGGCGCCCTTGCAACTGGTGCTGATCCAGGAATAATGTCGATTCTGAATTCCACTTGTCTATCTGGTGGCAAACCAGGTAGTTCTTCAGGAAATACTTCGGGGTATTCAGAAATGACTGGGATTTCTCCAATCTTGGGTTTCGGCTCATCAATAATCACCTGTGCCATGTAGATGACACAGCCCTTCTTCAAACACTTTGAGTCTTTGAGTATAGACATTTTCTCGGGCAGCCCATACTGGGTATCTCCCTGGATAGTAAGTGATTCACCAGACGAAGTCTTGATCCTCACTTGCTTCTTATTGCAAATAATCTGGGCCTGGTTATGAGATAACCAGTCCATACCCAAGACTATGTCGAATCCGGCTAGTTTGAAAGGAAGTAGGGACAAAGGAAAAGAGTGATTCTTAATGGATATGAAACATCCATCTAATAATGTTGAAGCGGTTTCTAAAGTGCCATCTGCTAGTTCCACCTCATAATTCACACTTAAAGTTCTAACAGGCAGTTTCAACAATTCACAAAACTTATCATCAACAAACGACTTATCAGCGCCCGAATCAAATAACACTCTCGCATAAACATCATTTACGAGAAAGGTACCTGTTATCACTTTATCGTCCTTGACGGCTTCCTTAGCATCCATTCTGAAGACCCTAGCATTGGTCTTCTTCCCCTCTTCATTCTTCTTTGCAAATTTTGGGCAGTTGGACTTGATATGCCCCTTTTCATTGCAACCATAGCAGGTCGCATCCTTTATCTTCTTGCAATCCACGGTTTTGTGCTCCCTGGATTTGCATAACCCACATGCAAAAGGCTTCGATTGTGTTTGTGAGTTGGATTCAAACCTGCACTTTCCAAAGTGCTGCCTCTTGCAGATTTTGCATTTGGGTTTTTCACCCGACTGCTGACCATCTCTCTTGAATCCTGACCCCTTCTTTTGGTCATTATTTCCCTTCTGCTTCTTATCTGAACGCCGTGAGTTGTCATCCTCACGCTTTCTTTTCTCCGTATCAGTTTTCCTCAGTGACCTCAGTCTGACAGCATCTGAGGTCAGAGATAACGATATGTCCGTTACTGACCGAAAAGTGGTTGGAATGAACCCATGCAGGAACTTGGATGAAGCTCGAAACAGGGCCCTAAGATATATTCGATTGGACGATGACAGAAAGATGCAAGAGAGGATGAACTCATCCAACACCTATGAGTCAACTAACAGGAAGTCAGAATCCTCATTTAAGCCATATCGCTCTAAGCCATATGGTAGAAATGAGAACAAGAAAGTGAATGCTATCGAAGACGAGGATCCTGAAGAATATCCTGAATTATCTGAATATTGCTTTTCTGTTAGCATTCCTGTATTGATGTATGCCATGCAGGGTTTAGGAGACAAGGCTAGGTGGCCTCGAAAGAATCAACAAAAAGCCGATTGGAAAGATAAGTCAAAATGGTGTGCCTTCCACGAAGATTTCGGACATGTAACTAAGGATTGCATTGCTCTAAGAAAAGAAATAAGCTATCTTCTAAGCAAGGGATATCTGAAAGATCTCTTAGGAAGAAAGAAGAATAAGGGTCAGGATACTGAGAAGGATCCTGAGCGAGCAGCGTCACCTCCCGCGGATGCCAAGATAATCAACTTTATTTCGGGAGGATCCGACATTTGTGGGACTTCGTATTCGGCGGCGAAGAGACATGCAAAAGAAGCTAAGGTCGAAAGGGGAGACAAACCTGTCAGGATGACTACCCTCACAACTGACAAAGTGATCACATTTGATGGTGATGAAAGGGATACTGTCCAGGATCCTCATCATGATGCTCTGGTAATAACATTATATGTGGCTAACCATTTTGTACGCAGGATATTGGTTGATAATGGCAGCTCCGTCAACATAATCCAACTAGAGACTCTGAAGAGAATGAATGTATCTCCGATGGATATCACTTTGAAGTCCACCGTGCTTGTTGGGTTCAGTGGAGAGGCTAGGAACACAGTGGGAGAGATAAAGTTACCAGTATATGTTGAAGGAGTCAACTCGATACAACGTTTCTGTGTGATGGATTCTCTATCCTGCTATAACATCATACTGGGAAGACCATGGATTCACGATATGAAGGCTGTGCCATCAACATATCACCAATGCATCAAGATCCCTACCCCTTGGGGAGTTGTCAAGGTTGATAGTGATCAGCAGGAGGCGAAAGAATGCTACTCATCCTCGATGAAATCCTCAACCAAGCCTAGTACAGCATAGAAATTAAATATGCGGGCCCAGGATATCGTGGAGGATTCGGAGCAGGATGTGAAGAAAATTATCCTAGATCAGGATGATCCTGATATCTCGGTGCTCGTAGGAACCAATATCCCTCAGGATATTGAAGAGCAGTTAACTAACTTTTTGAAATGCAGGATGTCAACGTTTGCATGGAAGCATGAGGATATGACAGGTATATCCAAAGACATTATCACTCACAAGCTTGGAATTGACAGATCATTCAAGCTTGTTCAGCAAAAAAGAAGGAAATTTGCTCCTGAACGGAATACGATTATCCAAGAGGAAGTTGAAAGATTGTTGAAGTCCAGGATGATCAGAGAAGTCAAGTTTCCAAGATGGCTAGCAAACGTAGTCGTGGTACAGAAGAAAAATGGGAAATGGAGAGTCTGTGTAGACTACACAGACTTGAACAAGGCTTGTCCTAAAGACCCATTCCCTCTTCCTAACATTGATGCAATGGTGGATGCTACTGCCGGGCCTGAAATGTTGACCTTCATGGATGCATCCTTAGGATTTCAGCAGATTCAAATGGAGCCTTCTGACCAGGAGGATACTGCCTTCATGACACCAACAGGTATTTATTGTTATACGGCTATGCCTTTTGGTTTGAAAAATGCAGGTGCAACATACCAGAGATTGGTAAACATGATGTTCAAAGACAAGCTGGGGGACACCATGGAGGTATACATTGACGATATGGTGGTAAAATCAAGGAAAGCTCAGGATCACCTCCAGGATATTAAAGGAGCGTTTGATATCCTGGATCAATATAACATGAAGCTAAATCCTGCTAAGTGTCATTTCGGAGTGGGGGCAGGAAAATTTCTAGGATATATGGTGACCAAAAGAGGAATAGAGGCGAGCCTGGAGCAGATTAAAGCCATCTTAGATATTAAATCACCCTCAAATATGAAGGATGTTCAACGATTAACAGGGCGAGTGGAAGCATTAAACAGATTTATTTCAAGATCCTCAGAGAAATGCAAAGAGTTTTATGATATCCTGAAGAAGAACAAGAAATTCGAATGGGGTGAGAAGCATGAAGCAGCCCTGCAGGATTTGAAGCAATATCTTTCAACTGCACCTCTACTGATGAAGCCTGAGAATGGTGAACCACTATCCCTATACCTCGCAGTATCAGGGAATGCTGTAAGTGCCGTCCTTATAAAGGATCATGAAGGTCAGCAATATCCTGTTTATTATGTTAGTAAAAGTTTGTTAAATGCTGAAACTAGGTATTCTCATTTCGAAAAATTGATACTAGCATTAGTTATGGCATCAACGAAGCTTAGACATTACTTTGAGACACATAGGATTCATGTTAAAACAAATTATCCTGTCAAAAATGTGCTTAGGAAACCAGAGATGTCAGGCAGGATGGCTAAGTGGTCAGTAAAGTTGAGTGCTTATGATTTAGTATATGAACCTAGAAATGCCATAAAGTCTCAGGCTTTAGCTGACTTTGTGGCTGATTTCAGTAGTGACATTCAGGATGAGGTAGACCTAGAAGTCCAACAGTTAGGAGAATCCTCAGGATCCTGGACGTTATATACTGATGGTGCATCTAATGTAAGAGGAGTAGGATTGGGAATACTACTAAAATCGCCACAGGGGGACATATTACCCCAAGCTATTAGGTGTGAATTCCCTGCTACTAATAATGAAGCAGAGTATGAGGCTTTAATTGCAGGATTAGAGTTGGCTAAGAATATGAGTATCAAGAATTTGCAAGTATATGTTGACTCCTTGTTAATTACTAACCATTTTAATGGATCCTATGCAGTTAAGGGTGAGAAATTAATCGAATACCTCGATATTCTCAAAAAATTAGCAGGATATTTCGATGTTTTTACACTTGAACAGGTACCAAGGGAGGATAATGCTGAAGTAGATGCCTTAGAAAATCTGGGATCATCGATCAGGATACCAGAAGGGACCCAAATACCAATATTACATATCTTGTATCCTGCAACGAATCCTCAGGATAAAGAAGTAGCGGGTATTCAGGATCCTGGAGCAGAGTATCCTGAAAAGGATCCTAAATCCTGGACGGCTCCAATCATGAGATATCTCAAGGAAGGAAACATCCCCGGGGATGAAAATCCTAAGGCATTTAGGATGAAGGTATCACGATTCACTATTATAAATAATGTTTTATACAAGAAATCTCTTGCAGGACCGTATTTGAGGTGCTTGGAGCATCCTGAAGCCAAAGAAGTACTTCAGGATATACATGAAGGGGATTGTGGTAACCACACTAGGGGCAGGTCATTGTTCTCGAAAGTATTAAGGACAGGATATTATTGGCCGACGATGAGGAAAGATGCTGCAGAATATGCTCGAAGGTGTGATGCATGTCAAAGGCATAGTAACATACTACATCAACCAGCTGAACCACTATATCCTGTGGCTTCCCCTTGGCCATTCATGAAATGGGGGATGGATATAGTAGGGAAGTTACCAAAAGCTCCGGGAGGAAAAGTCTTTATGGTAGCAATGACGGATTATTTCTCTAAGTGGGTTGAAGCTGAAGCATTTGTTCAAGTTAGAGACCAAGAAGTAGTATCCTTCATAAAGAGGAATATCCTGACCAGGTTTGGGGTACCAGCTGAAATCATTTGTGATAATGGGTCACAGTTTATAAGCAAGAGGACTACTGACTTTTGCAAGAGTTGGGGAATCAAAATGATCACGTCTACTCCGGTACATCCTCAAGCGAATGGACAAGCTGAATGCTCAAACAAGATAATTGTCAATAACTTAAAGAAGAGACTTGGAGCCAAAAAAGGAAGATGGGCAGAAGAATTACCCTTTGTTTTATGGGCTGATAGGACAACGGTAAAGAATGCAACCGGTCAAACCCCATTTTCCTTGGTATTTGGAGCAGATGCGGTGATTCCAACGGAAATGGCGATACCTACTGCAAGATCTATCCTACAGGATCCTGAAGCCTTATGTCGAGATTTGGATACTATAGATGAAAAAAGAGATGCAGCAAGGCTAAGGATGGCAGCATATCAACAAAGAATATCCAGAGCATATAACAAGAATATAAGGACTAGGAGATTTCGAGTTGGTGATTGGGTGCTAAGAAAGGCTTTTCAAAATACCACTAATCTTGCCGATGGCAAGCTAGCTCCAAAATGGGAAGGACCATATGAAGTTGAGTCAGAAGCAGGGAAAGGAGCATATCGACTCAAGAATATGGAAGGGGATATGCTACCGAGATCCTGGAATGCAATACACTTAAAGCTCTATTTCAAGTAAGAATAGAATTTAATTTCTATCTCAGAATGGTATGTATTCTATCTCTTTTAAATATATTTGTTTATTATCTTGAACCCAATACTGACTTAAGCATCAGAGGGGTGTTAGCCAAGCTAACACCCACCTTAGTTTACAGTTGTTTTGCAGCATATGTTTCAGGATATAGCTCCAGAATATGCACTCAGGATAACTCGAAAGATTAGAGGATTGGCCCCCTCTCTCACGTTTAAGGGATCCTGGTCCCTTCAAAGGTTTAAAGGTATTCACCTTTCTTTCGAATTGGGTTTAAACACCTCGCCTGGAGCGCAAGTTATCTAGGTATAGTTCAAGGTAGCGGGACCAGTTCATGTAAAAGTGACTGACAATTTCGTTACTGTTGGCTATATCCTAGATCCTGAAGGTATATGAGGATTGATCACCCTCTCTCGCGAAAGGGTATTTTCATACTCTCTAAGGTTTAAAGGTTTTCACCTTTCTAAGATTTGGAGTTTATACACTCTCGCCTGTAGCGCATGAAACTCAGGGTTTATCCCCAGGATATCAGGGTTTATCCCCAGGATATTAAGGGTTTATCCCCAGTATGCTAAGGATTCATTTCAGGATATCAAGGGTTTTGCCTCGGGGTGTTCGGAATTTATTCAAGCCAAAGTGTGAATACATTTGCATTTCTGTGTCGAACACAGGGGACATACATTATACTATTCAAAGGATGGATCCAAGTTTGTAAGTGTGCACTGGGGACATACTTATGATGGAAGATTGAAATTGATTCTTTAAGAATCTCTGGTATGATCTCTCCTTTTTATTTGGATAATTTATAGATTGTATTTCAGTATCCTGAGCAGGATATCTTTTAGGATACACTTACAATGGGTTCCCAAATATGATCAAACAAAACTATTTTTATAAGTAAAATTCATGTAATAAAGGTGTAATAACAAGAATAAAGCTAAAGGAAAGTTATATTAACATATCAAAAGATGTGCTCTTGGTTTCACCTTAAACCAAGGTCCATCCACCAAGAGCACAAATAGTTTCTTACCCTATGTACTTAACAGTTGAAGGTTTTGTCTCAAACTTAGACCCATCCACCTCCAACTGTTATATTGTTCAAAAGCAAAACGTACTAACGATGATGACCAAGGGCTTCGTCCTGAAACTCAGGATCCCTCCACCAATGGCCATCACATTGTTTAAGTGCAGAAAAGTAAAATGCAGAAAAAGTAAATTATTTGAGGTTACAAGCCAACAATCAAATTTAAAAAGGTGGGCTCCGGCCTTGGCACATATATCCATCATTGCCCACCTGAATGCCCTCACACAGCGGCATCTTCTCCAACCTTCTCTGCCTTTTCAGCTTCAGCATCCTGAGCAGCATCCTCACCAGCATCTGTCCCATCATCCTCTCCAGCATCCTTCTTATCTCCAGCCTTGTCTACCACCTCTGCTGACTTAGAGGATTCTCCGGCTTCAGCAGGAAGTGGCACAGCTTTGCCTCCAAGCACCTTCAGCTTGGCCACCCAGGATTCAACCGGCCAGGATGGGCATACAAGGCCTGTCTCCTTGGCCTCGTAGGCCATCTTGATGCGAGCTTGTAGCAGGGAGACGATAGCAGAGGCTTTGATTCCTTCCCGGAAAGAAACCATGGCCTGTTCGTGATCCATTTGGACAGTGGCAAGTTTGAGCTCAGCATCTTGGGTGACCTTCTTCAGCATGCCCTCGTAGTGCTGGGTCTTTGCTTCAGCAATGGCACCTTGGTCGGCAACGGTACTTTCGAGCTGTTTAATCCTGGCTTCATGGAGTACAGCAGTACCACAGGCATCGTTGTACAGGTGGAGCAAATGCTGGAGGCCCTGCACATCAATTTCAGGTATGAGTCAGAATATATTAACCAGGATATCCTATCAGGATATCCTATCAGGATATATGTACAGGATATGTAGCAGGATATTACCTTGTTGAGGAAGGATGTCATTGGCTCAAAGGAATCAGAAAAGCTGAGTTCATCATAGGAGAACCCTTCTGGACCTGGAGCACTGACTTCAGGACCTTTCCTTTTTTTTGTTGTGGAAGCACGAGTCCTCGGATTAGCCTTAGGAGCCGGGAGCGGCTTGGAGCTGGTGGCAGCAGGGGTCTCTTTCTTGACCGTGACTGGAGTAGGGTAGCTGTCAAGTTCGTCAAGGTCTAGGTAGACTGGAACCTTGCTGGAGTCTGCATACAGGGAGTAAAATTTCTCCTAAGTATATCAAATAAAGACATGTATGTACAGGATATTTTGCAGGATCCTTACCAGACATGTTTGCACTAGAAAGAGGACTTGGAGATGGTGGAGACGGGTTGAAACTTCTTTCAGCCTCTGGAAGGAGTCTGATGGCGTCAATCCTTTTTTGTGAATCAACAAGGGGAGGTGCAATCTTCCTAAAATCAGCTGCGTGCACAACAGAAAAAAGAAAGTTGATCAGTTCAGGATATGGAACAGGATAAGAGGCAGGATCATCCTTAAACCCTAAATCTTACCCTTTTTCAACCATTTCACCGGATATTCCGTTCCACCAGGGATTGAGTCTCTTTTTACAAAGAAGAACTTAGATTGCCAATTATCCTCATTCCTGGTGGCACGAAGTATCAGCGGGTCGCCGGAGGTGGAATAAAACAAAAATCTACATGATCCGTGGCATCTAAGCCGGTAAGCTAGGGGGAGATCATGAACAGAAAGATCAGGGATGTGGTTTTTCTTGATCTGGTCAAGAACGGACAGAACACGCCAAAGCATCGGCATTGTTTGGCTAAAAGAGATTTTTTAATGTTGAAGAATTCGGTGATAAAGTCTGGAAAGGGGAACTGTAACCCTAAGGTGAAGGGAAAGGCACTAAAGCACAACCACTCATTGGAGACCATATCCGACCGGAATACCGTTCCTTCCGGAAAGATACCGGAGGATTTGAGAGCCGACAAGTGGGCACTATCAAAAGAGCATATCTCTTTCTCCGGTTCTTGGAGAAGATTCTGCTGGATAAATGTGGGAGCCGAATCACCAGAACTGGATCTTGTCTGTCTCGGCATTTGATCGCCTGAATTTTTGACCGGAAAAGGAGGATGAAGATGAAGATTAGAGAGAGAATGTTTACCTTTATCCTTATCGGTAGTGATTAAAAAAGAGATGGGGATGAGAAGATATAGGGTGCAATGAGTAAATATAGGCTGAGTAGTTGCAAACGGTCACATCATGGGTCTTATCTCTTAATTGCCTCGATCTCCGTGAAAAATGTAACCGTTAGTGGCAGGATACTAAACGGTAACATTTTTGGGGACAATTGTTATGGGTGAAATTCTGAGCCCATATCCTGAGAAATATCTTGGGTTATATCTTGGTTATATGATATCTGTTCACATCCGGGATGCTGATTCAGGATATTGGTAACATCCTGAATGGTATCCTCAGGATCACTAACGGATTATGTGCAGGTACGCGGGTTAGAAGCTAGCAACGTTCACAAGGACTCATTCCGCGGAAGACTCGGTCCAAGTCGTTCAAATAAAGACGTTGAAGCCGCATTACTCGGTCTACAACGTTAACAATGGAATATTCGGAGCATCCCATATTTATAGGAATTTTCGTTTGTAATTCGTTACTATAAATAGGTGGGTATATCAGATCGAATAGGACATCACATCAACACTCACTACACTCTTACACATGTTCGCTAGCAATTTTCACTTTCGCACAAAAGCGTTGTAACACTTAGCGATCTGGTCAATATCCTGCACTGTATCCTGCCGTTTAAAGCAATAAGAAGAACAAGGCAGTTGCGATTGTCAGCTCCCGAGGTTTTATGCCGACGATCTAGATTGATCAAGGGCTTTCCTCGTATATCTCGTGTCACCCCTTTACTTTTTGCTCATTGTTTGATCTTAGATACAGCTCAATATCCTGAGCCGTATCCTGAATACTGTTTTTCCAAACAACTTAACCAGCATATTTTCAACACACTTTTTAGCACACTACCTCACTTAACTAATTTGATCACTTAATTGCTTCGGTAATTTTTGACCAAAACAAATACCATTCACAAGGAACGTACCATTAACCACGTTGTTGTCGGCTTGGGCTTGGCGCACGTTGATGTTGAAGGTCCGTGCGTGTGCTGCTTGCTGCTGTTGCTGCTGGTGTTGCTGCTGCGGAGGTTGCTGCTGGGGCTCTTGTTTCACGACCCTGTTTGGGCACATGTTGGCGAAATGGTTCGGGTCGCCACATGCAAAGCAGGCGCTGGCGTTGACCGCGGGTGCCGGAGGAGCTTGTTGACCCTGAGGGGCAGTGAGTAGAGCTTGATGATCAGGAGCTTGTCGAGCATGGCAGTTGATCGTGAAGTGGCCGTACATATTGCAATGGGCACAGAAACGACAAGCGATGGCAGTCGGGTGATGGTAGGTAGAGGTGGGGCAGAGCGGATGTGGTCCAGTGTATGCACGCTTAGCGAGGGGTGCATTGGCCACAGGCGCCGCCACTTGGCGCTGTTGAGCTGGTATAGCTTGAACTGGTGCAGCAGTGATCGCACAGTTCTTGTTGCTGGAGCTGTTCTTCCTCTTGTTATTTCTCTTGTTGCTTGTTGAGGTGGGTTCAGCAGTTGGTGCGGTGGCGGTAGCTTGATGCAGATGCTTCGAAGTCTTATCCCAGACACCAGCTTTAACCCGCTTGTCGTTGATTTCAGCGGCCAGTAGATAAGTCTCTTCGATCGTCGTAGTCTTAGCCGCTTGCACGAAATCAGCAACGCAGTCGGGCGGGGCCCGGATGTACTTCTTGATTGCCATGTCCGGAGTCTTGACTTGGTCGGGACAGATGATGCTGAGCTGTTTGAAGCGAGCCGTGAGGCCAGCATTGTCACCTTCCTTTTGCTGTATGTGCCAAAATTCGTCTTCTAGCTTTTGACGCTCGTGAGGAGGGCAGAATTCTTCCAGCATAACTTCCTTGAGCTCGTCCCACGACAGACCGTAAGCTGCATCGTTCCCTCGCTTGTTCCTCTCGGCCGTCCACCAGTCTAGTGCACGGGACTGGAAAACGCCGGTAGCATTCAGAGTACGGAGGTCATCAGGGCAACCGCTCTGTCACAGAGTAACCTCAATGGAGTCAAACCAGTGAAATAATGCGGTAGGACCTCCCTCGCCAGTGAATTCTTTTGTCCCACACGACTTGAATTACTTGAAATTGAAGGCTTTGGCGGTAGCTTTAGGAGCTTCGGTCCTCGATTCCTCAGATGATTTGCTGGCATTCTCGTAAACATCACTCACGGCCTTTGCTACACTTTTAGCGATGATGGCAGCAAGGCGTTTGTCTCTCTTTTCTTGACGAGAAAGTAGGGGATGACAGGATCCAGATGACATAGTCTGCAGCAGACATCGTCACAGGACTCAACATAGTGTATTCGAATCTCACCTCACACGTCTACTACTTACTAAAGCTCAGGAACACGCATATCCATGTAAACATATAATCACGTAGAGCACGAAATCACATAAACACATAAGAACGTAGAGCACAGAAACACTTACGCATTTAATCACTAGAGGTAGTCAGAAAACGGAAACCTATTATTCAAAGTCCGCGATTGTTCGAGAATATCGTAGCATAAAGTAGTCCATAATTTAGCGATTTGTTAACGTTTTGGAGATAGAAACGCAGTGCGAGTCGTGCGTGTCGATCGAAGTGAAGGCAAAATCGGGTAATTTCCAAAATTTTAAACACATAAACAGGTAAACACACATAAAACACATTAAAATCGACGAATCATCAGAGTCAGCAATTGCGGGCTCAGAATCGAAACACGTAAAAATCGAGAGATAGATTGTCTGCGGCTAGTAGACTTCGACTAACCAAAGTGATTCAACTATTCACAAGGACTTGTCGTTCACGTTTGACCTTCAGGACTATGCCTTTGCCTCGATTCTTGGGCGTTTGGCACACATCCCGTTGGTCGTAGTGTGACTTCAGATTGTTGGAGTCCGTCGAGACTTTGGTGAGAGTTTTGTAAAATGAGCGGAACAAGTCGTCAAGGTTAGGGTTTCACCCCTGGCTTAACAACTTCGTCCCTGTTTTTGATAAAGTAGAGGAGATTATTCATTAAAATATAGATTTCACTCCCGATTTGGCATAATTCTCCCGCTGAACAAGCGTTCGTTATTGAAAAAGAATGAAGAGATCATTGATAAGTTGATAAAACAGCACTGATCAAGCAATTTAGTCGGGAGTTTGCGGTTTTCACACCTAATCTCAACTTTATCGCCCATTTATAGTTGATAATTCGAGTGTAGTGATAGTGTAGCATAAGCGAGAATAGCGAGGAATAAGCTCGTACATAATCCCTATCGGGTATGCACAAGTCGGTCTGTTGGTTCCTAACTATAGACTAGGTTTCTAAGACATCGACCCGGACTAGGTCGAGTCTTGCCTAATTCCCTATAGTTATGGCTCTGATACCAATCTGTCACACCCCAACCAATGGCGGAATCATCGAGGCATAGCACTGAGCGAAACAGATTGTCCAGAAGTTTCCATAACAATTATCATTACTATTCCATTTAAAATAACATGTCCAATACCATGTCTCAAACAGTAAACAAATTATTACAGATAAAAACCAGGCAAATAATTCTGTTCCGACAACTCAGATTTAAATTGAGCAATTGTTTATCTGCTTCTAGAGACCCTTGATTCGATTACTACAGACAACTATTTGTTAGGCTCTAAAGCTTTATTCTAGCTTCAATTTCCTACCAAGTGTGCATCCTAAGCACCTGTCACATACGTTAAAATAAAGTCAATACATATAATGTAAAGGTGAGCATACAAGTTTGTTAATAGCATATAGAGTTCGAATTCATTTACGCATAACCAGCACGTACACATAGAGAAATGAAGGACGTTAGTTATCGACATAGATCCATCGATACCAATGACTACGGGTTGACTGCCCGAGGCAGTTCGCAATACATGATTACCACCGTAATCCATGCAAGTAATTGTCCTTAACAACCCCCGTGTGAATGGGTGCTGAGTCCAAACTATAGTACTATCGTTGCTAAGACATGTAGACAGCATTCCATGTGTAAACATAACAAAACAAGCATTCATAAGCCACGTATAACATGCATTAACGGTTAGCATTCAAATAGTATTGAGTAGTGTGTTTGATGTGATTTGAATAGTTGTAACATATGTAACACCCAAAAGTGCTTAAAGCAAAAAGGGATCGAGTATACTCACAGAGGTTGATGGATTGAAGGGAGCGCTTAGCGAGTAAGGTTAGCCTGAATAGATTCGATAGTATAACTATAAGTGATGCGTTAAAACGATACAAGGTATGAGAGGGTCGGATAGTGGTTCGATCGGATGGTAATCCGATCGGACAGCAATCCATGCGGATAACAATCCGTTCGGATGGTCATCCAGCCGGACAGCTTGTCCGGTCGAATGACTTATTCGAGTGGATTGTTTTTTCCTATCAGAAGGATGTGTTTGTGTATGATGGATTGACTTTTGAAGTTTTCGTTGTAGCATTTGAAAGCATTGAAGTATCTCTATCCATCAAGTCGGTCGATCGGATGGTTAGTCGTGCGGTTGACAATCCGTTCGGATGGTCATCCGGTCGGACAGCGACTTAGTGAGGGCAAGTTCACAACAGGAGAGTCACTCGATCGAATGTCCATCCGATTGGGTGGCAACTCTGTTAATGAACATGTTGAAAATTGTTTAAGTCTTTAAAGTCTTAGTATCTCATGATCCGAAGAGTAATCCGGTCAGATGGTCGTCCGATCGGATAGCAATTCGTTCAATACTCAAACTTCAATTAACGTTGTTTAAAGGTGGGACCCAAGTGTGATCCGTTCGGATGGCAATCCATTCGGATGACCTATCCGCTCGGACAGCAGTCCGGTCGGACAGCATTTCGTTCTGGTTGTTCCGTTCGTCTTACACTTGGTCGTTTTGATGGTTTGTCGTTATGTCGAGACGTTTTGACAACGTGTTAACCAACAGAACCCCCATTTTGACCCAGATGACCAAACCGACCAGGAATCACCCTGGTTCGGCCAGTTACCGGCTCGAGACGGTTGTTCTTGTTTAACCCGAAATCGGTGGTCTCGTGGGTAGAATCCAGATCTTGAGCTAGTGCAACACTAAGAATGAGTAGTAGACTAGATCAGGGTCGGATCCTATCGGTTTTGAGTATATTGAGTGCAAAAGAGTTGAAAGAAAGTTAGAAACCATCTCTCAATCCCTTTTCACCACGCTGATGTTGGGATCTTTACAAGATCATTGTGGAAATCGGCTAGATCTAAGTTGTTCTTGGTGGATTGAAGTCAAAACATAAAGTTCTTCAAGAACCCATGATGACATCATCCTAGAACACTCGAATCTCGATGACATCATCCTAGAAAGGTGTAGGAGCACGTGTAGATCAAGAAAGTACAAGATTTAGGGCGAGATCTTACCTGGATTGAGAGAAATCGAAGAAAAAGTGAGGAGCATGAGCTGTTCGGACAGAGGGTTTCCAAAAGTAGTAATGATGACAATGACAGGGGTATTTATAGGATTCCAAAAGAGGAAAGGGCTGTCCGGTCAGATGGCACACCGCCCGGATGACTTATCAAGTCGGATGACATTCTGGTCCGATGGCACCTGGCCTGTGGCATTGTGGCTATCCGGTCGGATGGCTATCCGGCCGGATGGCACTTGGTTTAAGTGTTTGGCGCGATGATTTTTGGCGTTTTGATTTCGATTACGAGCGGTTCAACACGATAGGGTTTCCTAATCAAATTACTTTCAGTCCTAACTACTCATATCGAGCACTGTCTCTTCTCCACTAATTATCATAGTTCGATTGTGATTCGGGTTCGATTTCGAGTTTCGATTGATTCCCACAACACAACATAAACAAACACGCACAAGTAACACATAAGGCACACACACACGTATAACAACTAAGTTTTCGTAAGTCGGGTTGCGGTTCGTATCACGATTCGATGTCGATTTAATTAGCATAGCTTGATTATCAGTTGATTAACTTTATCGCATTGTTACTTCCTATAGTTCACAGTCGTAAGTCGTTTGAATAACACGTCGATTGCTTGTAATTAACAACACTTACTCCACATAATACAAATAAAATAAAGAAATTACTATAAGTCAAATCCGTATAATCGGTCATTGACTTTGACCTTGGCTTTGACTTTGACTTATGAAAACACGGGGTGTTACAATTACACTAAACACTTGTCTTCACCAAGTGATGTAAGAGAATTAGGCAAACATGGCCTTTGATTGTCAAGAACTCTTACGATCAATCTTGGATCCCGAGACTACTACACACACTCTATGATTGATGATGGATGATGGTGTGTGGTGGTGGTGGAGTGTGGGTGAAGTGTGAGAGAGGTGGTTTGCCAAGGGATGGTTTGCAAATGAGCCAAGCACCCCTATTTATAGCCTGTAGAGAAGCCCGGACACGGCCCCATGTCCAATGGGCACGGCCCCGTGTCCACCCATCTTCTCTTTCTTCATTAATTGCAGTTTGTCTACATTAGTTGACTACGCCCCCGTGTCCGCTGGGCACGACCCCGTGTGCAGAAGCGTATCTGTACTATCAAGATTTCCTCAGATTCTGCGAATCTTAGAGTTGACCACGGCCCCGTGTCCGCTGGGCACGCCCCCGTGGTGGGTGATAGAAGCTTCTACAACTTTGTCTTTTCTGCAGACTCTTGGGCACGCCCCCGTGCTTAGTGAGCATGGGGCGTGTTCCGCCTTCTGTTCTCTTGTTTTGCTTGGGAAGATGCTGTCGGGGGGTCGGGCATGCCACGTTTATTCCTTTTCTTGTATTTATGTTAGATTTAGCTGCCTTTTTACTTCTTTTGTTCATTTGAGGTCATTTAATCCTGAAAATACAAAAGGAGGACAAAACACACTTTTTCCAACATTAGTACTAAAAAGGGTTAGTTTTATGCCATATTTGATGTAATTTATATGTTGCATTTTGCACACATCAAATACCCCCACACTTGAATCTTTGCTTGTCCTGAAGCAAAACTCTTTATAATGTGGCTTTACACTCCCAAATGGAATGGGTAGAAGAGAAGGTTTTGGGCTTGTCATAGAGTGTCGGGATTTCCAAGATTCTTTATTAAGTTTTATTTTTATTTATTTACAATCCTATTCGTCATGATTTATTTGAAACATTACATAAGATAAATTATTTATTAGGCCATAACATGCCTTTTTAAAATTCCATTTATATACAAGTTCACATACCTCCGGGGGGATCACTCAACACTCGGCCGAAGGTGTTTTTTTGTGAAAACTCTCGAGAGCGGCATGGAACTCACTTCTACCATAAGCTTGCCAAGCAATCAATCCTCCTCCTTTTTAACTATATACCTTTGTAAATATCAAGAGGACTTTTGGGGTGAAGGGTTAGGCTTGGGTTAAAGGTAGGTGGTTGGGTTAGTGGTTAGTAGAAAAGGGCGAAAGGCATAAAAAAGCGTCGGTTTTCGCAAAACATTTTTGTGACTTTTTATTCCAATGAAGCATTATTCAAACAAGCCTTCTTTTGATGAGCTTTGTTTGTTTATTGCTAACTTCATTTTTCTTTTCTTCTTCAACATTTTTTTAAGGAAGTTCTAAAAAAAACTGAGCTTTATTACTAAAATAAAGGGTTTAAAATGAAAAAGGGTTTTGGTGGGTAAAAGGGTATTTGATTTGGGTTAAGAAATGAAAAGGTTTACGCTCAAAGGGGTTAACTAGGGGGATTTTAGGTAGCTGGTAAAAAAAAATAATGGTGTTGAAATAAAAAGGGTTAGTCCTAATGCCTCCATCATTTACTTACTCGGGTTTAAGTTGGTAAGGACCGGGAATGTATCGTCGTGGCAAGTTCTAGAGTCGTAAGAACCAAGCGGCTATTCACACAAGAAACGAAAAATGAGCATTTAGTTTAAAGATGTGTATTTGTATGCTCAATAAAGGCTCAAAACTCACTTTTTATGGGAATGGGTTTTTATGTGATCAAGTATATATAATCAAATTTTAACTAGATTTGTCATGCCGTTTCATAATTTTCTTATGTTGGTTCTTTTTATCACGACGCTATCGGTTGAAAATTTGTAAAAATATCACTTTTTTAGAATTTGAAATTCCCAAATTAAACCTAGACAAGAAAGAAAAATGAAATTTTTTTTGAAAAAATTTGGGGTGTTTAGCGGTTCCAGTAGAGTTTTGTGTAAGGCTTGTAATTAAGACTTGCAAAATTCAAGGTTTTAGCATCCCCCTCCCCTATACCTAAATTACACATTGTCCTCAATGTGCCCCAATGTGCCCCAAAAAATAAGTTTTTAGGTTGATTGAATGTGCAAAAATATGTGACAAAGCAAAATTTTAGGTTACTGGGCGTCTGGACACGGCCCCGTGGTGTCCGGGCACGACCCCGTGTTTAGATCACCAGTAACAGAAAATAATGTAGAGTAACAGAAGGCTGGACACGGGGGCGTGTTCAGTGAGCACGCCCCGTGTCCAGGTACCTGAACTGGGCATTTTCCTGCAGATGGTTGAGCACGGGGCGTGTTGGGTGAGCACGGCCCCGTGCTGAACTTGCTGTAATGAAGAAAAATCCGCGGGAGGCTCTGTTTTTGTGCATGGGGTGCTGGTGCAAGTTTCCCTTGGTATCCTTCACCATCCCGAGTGTGTTTTATTCCTGAAAATTAAAACTAAACTAGAAAACATAAAAACTAAGGATAGTTCCGCGGAATGTCTCCGTGGTGCGCCACGTTTATAAGGGTCCTTGGCTAGACCCAAAGCCTGGTCATATGTTACCCAAGTGGGATGTTTTGCATCCCATGTTGCACCGTCGGAGAGCATCATCCAAACTCGAGTCTATGACCTTCATGTAATTGACCGGGTCGTTGTCTTCTACTCTCTTTCCAACTCCAAACTTCATTTCCTTGTCCCCAGTCCTCAATGTCAGTGTTCCACCATTCATATCCACCACTTCTTGGGCCGTGGCTAGGAATGGCCTCCCTAAGATGAGTGGTACTTAGGTATCTTCCTCCATATCTAGTATGACAAAGTCGGCTGGAAAGACAAATTCACCGACTTTGACCAATAGATTTTCAGCGACACCTTGTGGATATTTGACGGTCCTATCGGTGAGTTGTGTGCTCATTTTTGTAGGGCTTGTTTTCCCTAGGCCGAGTCGGTTGAACATTGATGCGGGCAGGAGGTTGATGCTAGCCCCGAGATCAGCTAGTGCATTGCGAATGGGGGATTCCCCAATCGAACAAGGAATGGTGAAGCTTCCAGGGTCAATCTTCTTTTGTGGGAGTTTGTTGAGTAGCAAGGCAGAGAATTCTTCGCCTAAATTAACTAATTGCAATGATTCAATTTTCCTTTTATGAGTGAGGAAGTCCCTCATAAATTTTGAATATTTAGGCATTTGAGTTAGGACTTCGATAAATGGAATATTAACATGCAATTGTTTTAGCAAATTTTCGAACTTTGCAAATTGCTCGTTGGTCTTTTGGCGAATTAACCGACCGGGGTATGGAACCGGAGGATTCTTGGTGGGCTCTTGAATTGGTGGAGAAGCCGTCTCTTGTTGGGGTGTGGGTGGAGTTGTGGTTTGGCTAGATCAGCTCTTTTCAGTTGGAGGTAATGGAGCTTCCTCGGGATCCACGGTACGGTTTCTCAATGTGATGAGATGTACTTGCGCTTTTGGGTTGGTTTCGGTATTACTTGATAACGCGCCTTGTGGTCTCTCGAAGAAATTTTGAGCTAGTTGATTTAATTGTTTTTCAATGTTTTGAATACTAGCTTGTTGATTTCTAAAATTCGATTCCAATTGTTGAAATCGATCTGAGTTTTTCTTTCCGGTGTCGGAGATGAGGCGAGATACGGTATCTTCAAGCCTTTCTCGTCCCCCTTGTTGTTGAGAGAAATTTTGTGACTCGTTTCTTGGTTGTTGAAAGTTTGTTTGTTGGTTTAGATTTTGTTGGTTACTACTATTTTCGGGTTCTCTCCAACCAAGGTTAGGGTGGTTACGCCATCCTTGGTTGTAGGTACCCGTTGGAGGACCTGACGGCCTAGGTCTATTATCAATGCAGTTTACCGATTCTGTTTGATTATCCATTTCTTTCATACAACTCCAATTTTCATGCGGCCCACCACACCCCTCGCAAGCCATAATCGAGGCCGTTTTTGCCATTTCTATTTTTTTTTATTTTTGAAGAAAGGGCCTCAATTTGGGCTTGCAAGGAGGTGCTTTCATCAACCTTATGGGCGCCCAGGGCAATAGATTTGTTGCCTCGGGGAGTGTTCCACTGAAAATTGGTTTGAGCAATTTCCTCAATTTGATTATAGATTTCATTTGGGCGACGATTACCTAAAAGTCCCCCGGAACTAGAGTCAAGTGTTTGTCTTGTGTGTGGCAACAATCCATTGTAGAAAGTGGAAACTTGTTGCCATACTGCAAGACCATGATGAGGACACTTTCTCAGTAGCTCCTTGAACCTTTCCCAAGTTTCATATAAGGATTCCCCGTCCTCTTGTGAGTATGTATTAATTTCAGTCATTAATTTAGCCGTTTTAGCAGGAGGGAAATACTTATATAGAAACTTTTGGGCCGGTCCATCCCAGGTGTTTATCGAGCCAACTGGGAGGGTATTAAGCCAAGCCTTAGCTTGGTCTTTTAATGAAAATGGGTACATTCGAAGGCGGATGGCATCATTTGATGCTCCATTGATCCGAAACGTATCACATATTTCTAGAAAGTTAGTGATATGCAGATGGGGATCTTCGTCCGCAAGCCCATGGAAGGTTGCGCAGTTTTGGAGCTTTTGTATCAAATGCGGTCGAAGTTCGAAGTTGTTGGCCTTGACATTCGGTGCATTGATAGCGGCGCCAAGATTACCCACGGTGGGTCGTAGGTCATCCATGAGGGTATGTTGATCCGCCATTGGAAGTGGGTCCCCTGAAACTTTCTCTTGGTTTTTAGCTTTAAGTCTTTTTCTGAGAAAGCATTCGGGTTCTTCTAGAGGTTCTTTTATGTCTCTACTAGAACTGGAGCTCATACACTACTTAGAAAGTTCAGATGTGGCGCCCGGGTTCCAAGTCCTGCAATAAAAAACAGAAAAGAACGTTGGTCAGAAGGTTCACCACGGCCCCGTGCTCAGGTGAACACGGCCCGTGGTCGGAGATACAGTAGTTGTTTTCCGGATCCCTGTTACTGGGGAGCTCGACACGACCCCGTGCTGCACCGACACAGCCCCGTGTCCAACTCTATGTAACTCGGAAAATAAAAACTGCCAGTAACAACGCTGAGTACGGCCCCGTGTCCAACCAGGCACGACCCGTGCTGAGCTCTGCAGAAACTGAAAATTAAAAAAAAAATCCTAAAAAAATAGAAAAATAAGAAATGATTAGGCCGTTGATTCCTAACTTTCTTAAAATCCTTGTGTCCCCGGCAACGGCGCCAAAAACTTGATGCGTGTGAAGTGTCGTATAGTTTTTAATATATATTTTAAGCCCTTTAACACTTTTTAGCCAAGTTTTAAATTTATAAAACACGATATTTACTAACACTAAACACACATATGGGCAAGTGCACCCATCGTGAGCGTAGTATAGTGTTGGTAAGATACCGAGTTCGTCCAAGGACACAAGTGCTTTTAATACCGGTTTATCCTCAACGTCTAATCAAATCAAAAGTTTAGAAAAAGGTTTATAACTAGAAAAATAAAACTAACTAAAATGATGAAAAATAAAATAAAATAAAAATAGATAGACAAGATGAATCACTTGGATCCGACTCGTGTTTAGTATAACCTTTGATTATTTCCGCACTTTTGCACTTTTTAAGAGATTATCTTAGTAATTGTAGTAGGCCCCTCTTCTGAAGGTGACGTTACCCTCAACCCAGTAGTTTGATTCAGCAAGGATACAATCCTAAAGGGTTGGATTATTGAAAGATAATTAATTAAGTTATTAATGCATATTGTGGTAGGCCCCTCTTCTGGAGGTGACGTTACCCTCGGCTAAGTAGTCTGAGTCAGCAGGGATACAGTCCTAAGTAGCCGGGTTAAAGTTTTAATAGTAGTTTACGTATGAGGGGGTCAAGGAGTTCGGACCCCCGCCATCCAATACCAGTGAGTATTGAAGGAGATCCTACTAAAGTTGACCCAGATCCTTGCAGGATCTATACACTGAACAAGGCAAGACTCTTACTAAACCTTTCCCTTAACCCCCGACCAGGTAGCCAACATACCTCCATATAGACCGTGGAGATATGAATGGTGAAAATCTTTTATTTTATATAGATAGTAAAATAATGCCAAGACACCACAGACAAACGATAAGGAAGACTCGCCTTCAACATAAGAAACTAGTTATTAAAGTCATTAATACATAACCAAATAAAAAGTGCGAAAAGATTAAAAATAAAAAGTATTACACTAAACACTTGTCTTCACCAAGTGATGTAAGAGACTTAGGCAAACATGGCCTTTGATTGTCAAGAACTCTTACGATCAATCTTGGATCCCGAGACTACTACACACACTCTATGATGGATAATGGATGATGGTGGTGGATGATGGTGTGTGGTGGTGGTGGAGTGTGGGTGAAGTGTGAGAGAGGTGGTTTGCCAAGGGGTGGTTTGCAAATGAGCCAAGCACCCCTATTTATAGCCTGCACAGAAGCTCGGACAAGGTCCCGTGTCCATTGGGCACGACCCTGTGTCCACCCATCTTCTCTTTCTTCATTAATTGCAGTTTGTCTGCATTAGTTGACCACGCCCCCGTGTCCGCTGGGCACGCCCCCATGTGCAGAAGTGTATCTGTACTATCAAGATTTCCTCAGATTCTGCGAATCTTAGAGTTGACCACGGCCCCGTGTCCGCTGGGCACGCCCCCGTGGTGGGTGATAGAAGCTTCTACAACTTTGTCTTTTCTGCAAACTCTTGGGCACGCCCCCGTGCTCAGTGAGCACGGGGCGTGTTCAGCCTTCTGTTCTCTTGTTTTGCATGGGAAGATGTTGTCGGGGGGTCGGGCATGCCACGTTTATTCCTTTTCTTGTATTTATGTTAGATTTAGCTGCCTTTTTGCTTCTTTTGTTCATTTGAGCTCATTTAATCCTGAAAATACAAAAGGAAGACAAAAACACACTTTTTCCAACATTAGTATTAAAAGGGGTTAGTTTTATGCCATATTTGATGTAATTTATATGTTGCATTTTGCACACATCAGGGCCTTCCCATTTTGGTGCTAGCTTGCCATCAGCAGGATTTGTGGTATTTTGGAATGTCTTCCTTAATACCATGTCACCAACTTAAAACTTCTTGACCCTAACATTCTTGTTGTAAACTCCAGCCATTCTTTGTTGATAGCTAGCCAACCTTATCCTTGCCAAATCCCTGAGTTCTTCTATGGTATCCAGGTCTTGAGCTAAGCTTTCAGCATTTCCTTCAGGATCACTGATGCTTGTTCTTGCAGTAGGGACTACCTTTTCTGCAGGGATCACAAATTCAGCTCCAAAAACTAAAGAGAAATAAGTTTGACCAGTAGCATTCTTGGGAGTTGTTCTATCAGCCCATAATACATATGGTAACTCTTCTGCCCATTTCATCTTCTTAAATCCAAGCTTTTTCTTCAAGTTGTTGATGATGATCTTGTTGGATGATTCTGCCTGACCATTAGCTTGTGGGTGGATTGGTGTTGATGTTATCATCCTAATCCCCCAGCTATCACAAAAGTTAGTGGTTCGGCTCCCAATGAATTGGGATCCATTATCACAAACAATTTCAGAAGGCATTCCAAATCTAGAAATGATATTTCTTTTGATAACGGATATTTCTTTTTCTCTGACTTGTGCAAAGGCTTCTGTTTCTATCCACTTAGAGAAATAATCAGTCATGGCCAACATGAATACTTTTCCTCCTGGTGCCTTAGGAAGCTTGCCAACTATGTCCATCCCCTATCTCATGAATGTCCAAGAAGAGGATATAGGATGCAGAGGTTCTGCCGGTTGATGTAGGATATTACTGTGTCTTTGACAAACATCACACTTCTTTGCATATTCCACAACATCCTTCTTCATTATGGGCCAATAATATCCTGTTCTGAGGATTCTCGAAAACAGTGTTATGCCCCCAGTGTGATTCCCACTGTCTCCTTCATGAAAATCCTTTAAAACTTCTTGGATCTTTGGATCCTCAATGCATCTTAAATATGGGCCTGCAAGAGACCATTTATATAAGATGTTATTTAATAATGTGAATTGAGATACCTTAATCTTGAAGGCTCTAGGATTTTCTCCAACGGGAATTTCTCCATTCTGTATATATCTCAAGACTGGAAGGATCCAGGATCCTGAATTTGACTGTGCACCATCACTGGGTACAATTACAGAATCCTCCACTATCTCCATGGCTATGTTATCCTCAATTGCAGGAGTTCAAACATGGATGATAGGTATCTTTACATCCTCTGGAATCTTCAATGATGATCCAAGATTAGCTAGGGCATCAGCTTCTGCATTTTCTTCCCTGGGTACCTGTGTTAGACTGAAACAAGCAAAAGAATCTGCCAATTTCTTGACTATTTCTAAGTACTTGATTAGCTTTTCACCTTTGGCAGTGTAAGAACCGTTATAATGATTAGTAATTAATAGAGAATCTACATATACTTCAAGATACCTGATCCTCATATGCTTAGCTAATTGCAAACCTACTATCAAGGCCTCATATTCTGCCTCATTATTGGTGGTCTGAAATTCACACGCAATAGATTGGGGTATAATGTCCCCCTATGGCGATTTTAGTAGTATGCCTATTCCAGTTCCCTTGACATTTAAAGCTCCATCTGTGAAGAGTGTCCAAGGATCCTTGGTCTCCTCAAGTTGTTGAACTTCCAATTCAGCTTCCCTTTGTAGATCACTATTGAAATCAGCCACAAAGTCAGCTAAGGCTTGGGACTTGATGCCAGTCCTAGGTTCGTACTTAATGTCATATGCACTAAGCTTGACTGCCCATTTTGCCATCCTTCCTGACATTTCAGGTTTCCTGAGAATGTTCTTGATCGGAAAGTTAGTTTTAACAATAATAGGATGAGTTTCAAAATAATGTCTGAGTTTAGTAGATGCCATAATTAAAGCAAGAATAAGTTTCTCTAAATGAGAATACCCGGACTCAGCATCAAGTAGACTTTTACTTACATAGTATACCGGATGTTGAGAGCCTTCATGATCCTTAACTAGGACCGCACTTACTGCCTTAGCTGAAACAGCTAAGTATAAGGATAATGTTTCCCCATTTTCTGGTTTCATTAGAGCTGGTGTTGAGGATAGGCAATCCTTGAGGGCATTCTCATGCTTCTCAGTCCATTCGAACTTTTTATTTTTCCTCAGGATATCATAGAACTCTTTGCACTTTTCTGAGGACTTTGAGGTGAATCTGTTCAAAGCTGCGATTCTTCCTGTCAACCTTTGCACATCCTTAGCATTGGCAGAAGACTTGATGTTCACAATGGCCTTGATTTGTTCTGGACTTGCCTCTATTCCTCTCTTTGTCACCATATATCCTAAAAATTTACCAGCTTTAACTCCAAAATGGCATTTGGAAGGATTCAACTTCATGTTGTATCTATCAAGGATATCAAATGTTTCTTCCAGATCCTTCAGGTGATCCTCAGCTCTTTTAGACTTGACTACCATATCATCTATGTAGACTTATATCGTGTGTCCAATATGCTCTTTGAACATCATAATCACTAGCCTTTTGTATGTGGCACCTGCATTTCTTAAACCAAAGGGCATAGCAATATAGCAATATATACCAATGGGAGTCATGAAGGCTGTGTCCTCTTGGTCAGATGGTTCCATCTGAATTTGTTGGAATCCAGATGAAGCATCCATAAAAGTTAACAACTCATGACTCGTCGTAGCATCCACCATGGAGTCAATGTGGGGTAAAGGGAAAGGATCCTTGGGACATGCTTTGTTTAAGTTAGTAAAATCAACGCATACCCTCCACTTTCCATTCTTTTTCTGAACAACTACCACATTGGCTAGCCATCTCGGATACTTTACCTCTCTGATCATACCTGCCTTAAGCAATTTGTCTACCTCTTCTTGGATAATGGCATTTCTTTCGGGTGCAAATTTCCTCCTTTTTGGTGTATTGGCTTGAAAGACCTGTCAATACCAAGTTTGTGAGTAATAACATCCTTAGATATACCTGTCATGTCTTCATGTTTCCAAGCAAAGGTAGATTTTCTTCTTTTTAAGAAGGATATTAAATCCTGCTCATTACTGTCTAGGATCCCGGATCCTATAAAAATTTTGGATTCAAGGATCCTCTGGATTCAACAGAATATCCTTGACGTCCTACTCTCTTGCCTCCATGACGTCCCTTGGAGGATACTTTAATTGCTATACTTCCCTTTGCTTGGAGGCTGGTTTCAATGAAGAAGTGTAGTAGTTCTTTGCCTCCTGCTGATCACTATCTATCTTCACCACACTCCATGGAGTTGGGAGCTTGACACATTGATGATATGTTGAGGGGATTGCCTTCATATCGTGTATCCATGGCCTGCCAAGGATAACATTACAGTAAGATAAGCAATCAATAACACAGAATTTCTGAACAGAATTCACTCCCTCTATATAGATAAGAAGTTTGATGTCCCCCAATGTATTTTTTGTCTCTCCACTGAATCCCACAAGGACAGATGATCTAATGTCGGATTCAGGGATATTCATTCTTTTGAGGACATCCAACTGGATTATGTTCACCGAGCTTCTCCCGTCAATGAGAATCCTGCGAACAAAATGGTTAGAGATAAATAATGTAATGACTAAACCGTCGTGATGAGGATCATGTATGTCTACACGGTCATCCACATCAAAGGATATCACTTTCTCCTGGGTAAGAATGGAAGTTCGAACAGGTTTGTCCCCATTCTCCATCTTGGTTTCCTTTGCATGTCTCTTAGCTGCGGAGAACGAAGTCCCACATATATCAGAACCTCCAGAGATGAAGTGGATGATTTGAGCATCAGCTGGTGGAGGAGGAGCTTTTTCAGGAACTTCCTCAGAATCCTGGATCCTTGACTTTTTCCTTCCAAGCAACTAATTCAAGTATCCTTTGCTCAAAAGATAACCAATATGCTTCCTTAATGCTATGCACTCATCTGTGAGATGACCAAGGTCCTCATGATAAGCACACCACTTTGATTTATCCTTGGTAGCAGCCGACTTATCACTCTTCCTTGGCCATCTAGCCTTGTCACCTAAATTTTGCATAGCAAGGATTAGTTCACAATTATCAGCAGCAAAACAATATTCAAAGATAGGAGGATAATTCTCATCATCTTCCTCTTGTTCCACAGCATGCACATTCTGGTTGTCAGGTTTAGTATATGATTTGGATCGATTATTCTTGAAATAGGATCCTTGTTTATCTTGTTTTGAGGATCCTGATAACCTTTTGTCGCAACCCTCTGCCCCTATATCCTGGGAACGGGTGGCCGCGAGCTCAGATTCAGTGGTATCAATGGTTTATCATTTTGGCAACGGAATTTACATCAGGAGTGTAGTTAGGAAATATTTTATCAGAGTAAAATACCACATTTTTATAATAATAAACACATGGGTAAAACCCAAGTTTATATTACAACATTATTTATAGGGATAAACCCTATTTTATTTATACAAAACATCTTCTTTATTTAGGTAACTTTTATAGCCACATTTTTCCAAGCCTTCAGTGCTGTCCAGCTGGCTTCTATTTGGCTTTCATATTTTGTTACCTGAAACGCGTTTTAAAATATTTGTCAGTGGGAAATACTGGTGAGTGAATCCTAATTTATTCAAAATAGGTTTTTATCATTTCACAATATTGAGAGCGATTACAATGTTCATATCTACACAATTACTCATTCAGTACTGTCAATCCTGACTGGTGGGTCATATTACTCATTGGCTATCTCGTTGTCCAATAGTAACGTGTTCCACATTTTGTATACAAAACCCCAACATACCGACAGTAATTGAAGAATTACAAAGACTCAATCACTACTCATTATTTTAAAATATTTAAGGTTTTGTAAAAACAGTTTGCAAAAAGGTTTACACAAAAAGGAGATTACTCACATTGCTACTTTAGGTATTTTCCTGTGATTTCCTGGTTATAATCTATTAATTAAACAATGCACACACGTTAGTATAATAACCCAATTTACATTAGTTATACTCTCCCCGAGACAAAACTCCAACGACTACGTCGGGCAGAACCTCGACAGCCGTTACGGAACACTAGATCAATCAGGCAGCGTATCTAATACGTAACCGGGGGTTAAAATACTTACAACGAGGCAGAGCTTCACTAATTAGGGGGGTATTATGCCCGGTATAATTTATACTATAAAGAAATTGAGAGAGAATTCGAAACTTTTGAATGAAGAAAACTGAAATCCGATCGATCTTATTTATAGGGTCTGATCTTGATTTCCTCGCGCCCCGCGTAAGCCAAAAACAGAGTCTTTGCGGCCCACGAGCTAGGGGTGTAGGGCTTAGGTTTGCTGATTCGTCAGTTATAGCCTTGACACGAGCCTGCCACGTGGCACGCTAGGGTTCCGCCTGGTGGTTTAGCTGTCGCGGCCCGCGAAAGAGACCACAAGGGTCTTCGCGGCCAGCGAGCGCCCCCTGAATATTGTTTTTAATTTATTTTTGTTAAATTAAAAATATTTAGGGTCATTTTGCGTATACGGGGTGTATTTTAGGACATATAGGGACGTTATAAATAATTTAGGAGTGTCGGAAATATTTTAGGAGGGTTGTTATATCCTCCCCACCTTGTTTTAGAATTCATCCTCGAGGTCTACTGGAACAGGTGTGGATATTTCCTCTGCATCTCTGATTCAAGCTCCCACATATACTCTGGTCCTCTTTTGGAATTCCATTTCACTTTGACTAGAACCAATCTCTTGTGGTTGAGATTCTTGGCTTTCCTGTCTTCAATTTGTAGAGGCTTTTCTACAAACTTAAGTTTCTCATTTACCTCTATATCCTTAAGAGGTACCACTAATGATTCATCAGCTAAGCACTTTTTGAGATTACATACATGAAATACATCATGTATTCCTGCCATTTTCTCTGGCAGTTGTAGCTGATAAGCTACTGGTCCTATTCTTCTAATAATCTCAAAAGGTCCAACGTATCTGGGGCTTAACTTTCCTCTTTTGATGAATCTTACTACTCCTTTCCAAGGAGAAACTTTTTATAATACCTTATCTCCTACTTGAAATGCCAATGGATTTCGCCTGTTATCAGCATAACTCTTTTGATGATCGCGTGCTGCTTTTAGTTTTTCCTTGACTTGAATAATTTTGTCCGTTGTTTCTTGTACGATTTCTGGTCCAGACAATTGCTTTTCTCTAATTTTTGCCTAACAGACTGGGGTTCGGCACTTTCGTCCATAAAGTGCTTCGAAAGGTGCAGCACTAATACTAGTGTGATAGCTGTTATTGTAAGAAAAATCTATTAATGGTAAGTGGTCGTCCCAATTTCCTCTGAAATCAATTACACAAGCTCTAAGCATGTCTTCCATTGTCTGAATTGTCCTTTCGCTTTGTCCATCCGTTTGAGGATGATAAGCGGTGCTTAGATTTAACTTGGTTCCCATTGCTTTTTGGAAGCTTGTCCAAAAATGAGAAGTAAAACGGCTGTCGCTATCAGAAACAATTGATAAAGGAATACCATGTAATGAAACTATTTCATTTACATATAATTTGGCTAACTGTTCCATACTGAAAGTTTCCTTCATCGGTAAGAAATGAGCAGACTTGATTAATCTATCTGCAATCACCCAGATTGTATCATTACCTTTTCGTGTTTTGGGTAATTTGGTAACAAAGTCCATTGTTATCAATTCCCACTTCCATACAGGCATTTCCAATGGCTGTAGTAAACCTGAGGGTTTCTGATGTTCAGCTTTAACCTGTGAACAAGTTAGACACTTGGCAACATAAGCTGTGATGTGTGTAAAATGCAACATATAAATTACATCAAATGAGGCATAAAACTAACCCCTTTTTAGTACTAATATTGGAAAAAGAGTGTTTTTGTCTTCCTTTTGTATTTTCAGGATTAAATGAGCTCAAAAACGCAAAAGAAGCAAAAAGACAGCTAAATCCAACATAAATACAAGAAAAGGAACATTAGTGGATTGCCCGAACCTTCAACGGCACCTTCCAAAGCAAAATAGAGAAAACAGAAGGCTGAACACGCCCCGTGCTCAGCCAGCACGGGGTCGTACCCAAGAAGCAGCAGAAAAGACAAACCTATAGAAGCTTCTATTGCCCACCACGGGCCGTGCTCAGCGGACACGGGGGCGTGCCGAAAGTACTGCAGGCGCATTAATTGTAATTGCGAATTACAATTAATGAAGAGAGAGAGTGTCAGACGGGCACGGGGCCGTGCCCAGCGAACACGGGGCCGTGCCCAGGCCTCTGTTCAGCCTATAAATAGGAGTGCTTGGTTTCATTGCAACTCATCCCTTGGCACACCACCTCTCTCACACTTCATCCACCACCCACCACCATCACAACACCATCATCCACCACCATCATCCATTGTCCATCATAGAGTGTGTGAGTCGTCTCGGGATCCAAGATTGATCGTAAGAGTTCTTGACAATCAAGGCCATGTTTGCCTAAGTCTCTTACATCACTTGGTGAAGACAAAGTGTCTAGTATAATACTTTTTATTTCTAATCTTTTGCACTTTTTATTTGGTTTTGTATTAATGACTTTAATAACTAGTTACTTATGTTGAAGGTGATCTTTCCTTATCGTTTGTCCGTGGTGTCTTGGCATTATTTTACTGTCTATATAAAATAAAGGATTTTCACCATTCATATCTCCACGGTCTATATGGAGGTATGTTGGCTACCTGGTCGGGGGTTAAGGGAACGGTTTGGTAAAGGTCTTGCCATTGTTCAGCGTTTAGAGGTCCTGCAATGGACCTGGGTCAAATTTAGTAGGACCGCCTTCAATACTTCACGGTATTGGATGGCGGGGGTCCAAACTCTTTGATCCCCTCATAAGTTAACTACTATTAATACTATAACCCGGCTATTTAGGACTGTATCCCTGCTGACTCAGACTACTTAGTCGAGGGTAACGTCACCGCCAAAAGCGGGGCCTACCACAATACTGCATTAATAACTTAATTCATTATCTTCCAATAATCCACCCCTTTAGGATTGTATCCCTGCTGACTCAAACTACTGGGGTGAGGGTAACGTCACCTTCAAAAGAGGGGCCTACTACAATAACTAAGATAATCTCTTAATTATGTGCAAAAGTGCGGAAATAATCAAAGGTTATACTAGATACGAGTCGGAACCAAGTGGTTCATCTTGTCTATCTGTTTTTATTTTATTTTTATTTTCAGCATTTTAGTTAGTTTTTATTTTTCTTAGTTTAAAACATTTTTCTAAACTTTTATTTTGGTTAGACGTTGAGGATAAACCGGTATTAAAAGCTCTTGTGTCCTTGGACGACCTCGGTATCTTACCAACACTATACTACACTCAACGATGGGTGCACTTGCCCATACGTGTGTTTAGTGTTAGTGAAATATCGTGTTTTATAAATTTAAAACTTGGCTAAAATAAGTGTTAAAAAGGGCTTAAAATATACACCTAATATATATAACACTTTCACGCACATCAAGTTTTTGGCGCCGCTGCCGGGGACACAAGGATTTTAAGAAAGTTAGGAATCAACGGCCTAATCATCTTTTATTTTTCTTTTTTATTTTTTTTAGGATTTTCTTAGTTTTTCAGCTTCTGCAGAGCTCAGCACGGGCCGTGCCCGGTCAGACACGGGCCGTGCCCAGCATCATCACTGGCAGTTTTTATTTTCTGAGTTACAGAGAGCTGAACACGGGGCCGTGTCGGTGCAACACGGGGTCGTGTCCAACTCCCAGTAACTGGGAATCCAGAAAACAATTACTGTATCTCTCAACACGGGCCGTGCTCACTGAGCACGGGGCCGTGGTAAACATTCTGACCAGCGTTCTTTTCTGTTTTTGTTGCAGGACTCGGAACCCAGGCGCCACATTTGAACCTCCTACGTAGTGCATGAGCTCCAGTTCTAGTAGAGACATAAAAGAACCCCTAGAAGAACCCGAGCGCTTTCTCAGAAAAAGACTAAAAGCTAAAAATCAAGAGAAAGCTTCGGGGGACCCACTTCCAATGGCGGACCAACGTACCCTCATGGATTACCTACGGCCTACCGTAGGCAATCTTGGCGCTGCTATCAATGCACCGAATGTCGAGGCCAACAACTTCGAACTTCGGCCGCATTTGATACAAATGCTCCAAAACTCCGCAACCTTCCACGGGCTTGCGGACGAGGATCCCCATCTACATATTACTAACTTTTTAGAAATATGTGATACCTTTCGGATCAATGGAGCATCAAATGACGCCATCCGCCTTCGAATGTTTCCTTTCTCACTAAAAGACCGAGCCAAGGCTTGGCTTAACACCCTCCCAGTTGGATCGGTAAACACCTGGGATGAACTCGCCCAAAAGTTTTTGTATAAGTATTTCCCTCCTGCTAAAACGGCTAAATTAATGACTGAAATTAATACATACTCACAAGAGGATGGGGAATCCTTATATGAAACTTGGGAAAGGTTCAAGGAGCTTCTAAGAAAGTGTCCTCACCATGGTCTAGCGGTATGGCAACAAGTATCCACTTTCTACAATGGATTGTTGCCACACACAAGACAAACACTTGATTCAAGCTCCGGGGGACTCTTAGGTAATCGTCGCCCAAATGAAATATATAACCAAATTGAGGAAATTGCTCAAACCAATTTTCAATGGCACACTCCCCGAGGTAATAAATCTATTGCCCCGGGCGCCCATAAGGTTGATGAAAGCACCTCTTTACAAGCCCAAATCGAGGCCCTCTCTTCAAAAATCAAAAGGCTAGAAATGACAAAAACGGCCTCGGTTATGGCTTGTGAAGGGTGTGGTGGGTCACATGAAAATTGGAGTTGTATGAAAGAATTAGATGAACAAACTGAAACGGTAAACTACATGGATAATAGACCTAGGCCGTCGGGTCCTCCAACGGGTACCTACAACCAAGGATGGCGTAACCACCCAAATCTTGGTTGGAGAGATCCCGGCAATAGTAGTAACCAACAAAATCAACGAACTAATTTTCAACAACCGCAAAATTTTCCTCAACAACAAGGTGGAAGAGAAAGGCTTGAAGATACTGTATCTCGCCTCATCTCTGACACTGAAAAGAAAAACTCGGATCGATTTCAACAATTGGAATCGAATTTCAGAAATCAACAAGCTAGCATTCAAAACGTTGAAAAACAATTAAATCAGCTAGCTCAAAATTTCTCCGAGAGACCGCAAGGCGCATTACCCAGTAATACCGAAACGAACCCAAAGGCACAAGTACATCTCATCACATTGAGAAATCGAACCGTGGGTCCCGAGGATGCTCCATTGTCGCCAAATGAAAGAAGCCATTCTAGTAAGCCTGTGACTCCTCCTGCGCCAGAAAAAGCTTCTACACCAAATCAAGGGCCCACCAAGACTCCTCCAATCCCGTACCCCGGTAGGTTAAATCGTCAAAAGACCGATGAGCAATTCGCAAAGTTCGAAAGCTTACTAAAACAATTGCATGTCAATATTCCTTTTATTGAGGTCCTAACCCAAATGCCTAAATATGCAAAATTCATGAGGGATTTCCTCACTCACAAAAAGAAAATTGAATCATTGCAATTAGTTAACTTAGGCGAAGAATGCTCAGCTCTAGTACTCAACAAACTTCCACAAAAGAAAATCGATCCCGGGAGCTTCACAATCCCTTGTTCGATTGGGAAGTCCCCCGTCCGAAATGCTTTAGCCGATCTTGGAGCTAGCATCAACCTCATGCCCACATCAATGTTCAAGCGACTCGGCCTAGGAACAACAAGCCCCACAAAGATGAGCATACAACTCGCCGACAGGTCCGTCAAGTTCCCACATGGTGTCGCCGAAAATCTGCTAGTCAAGGTTGACAAATTCGTCTTTCCAACCGACTTTGTCATCCTAGACATGGAAGAAGACACCGAGGTCCCCCTCATCCTCGGGAGGCCATTCCTAGCCACCGCCCAAGCATTGGTGGATATGAATGACGGAACTCTAACATTGAAGTTTGGGAATGAGGAAGTGAAATTTGAATGTGGAAAGCGAGTAGAGGAAGAAGATCCGGTCAACTACATGAAGGTCATAGACTCAAGTTTGGATGACGCTCTCCGACGGTGTAACATGGGATGCAACACATCCTACTTGGGTAGCATATGACCAGGCTTTGGGTCTAGCCAAGGACCCTTATAAACGTGGCGCACCATGGAGGCATTCCACGGAACTATCCTTAGGTTAATTTAGATTAATTTTTATGTTTTCTAGTTAGTTTAATTTTCAGGAATAAAACACACTCATGGTGGTAAAGGATGAAAAGGGGAACGAGAAAAATGATCCCATGCACAAGAACGAGGCAACCCGACAATTTTCTCCCTTTCAGAAGGTTCAACACGGGCCGTGCCCAACCAACACGGCCCCGTGTCGGACCACCTGCAGAAAACGCCCAGTACAGGTAACTGGACACGGGCCGTGTTCACCCAACACGCCCCCGTGTCCAGACTTCTGTTTCTCTTATTTCAATTTTATTACTGGCACTTGAACACGGGGCCGTGCCCGGATAACACGGGGCCGTGTTCAGTGCCCAGTAACACAAATTTTTGCTTTTTAAACACTATTTTACACATCTAATCAACCTAAAAATTTATTTTTGGGACACATTGAGGACAATGTGTAATTTAAGTGTGGGGGGGATGCTAAAACCTTGAATTTTGCAAGTCCTAAATACAAGCCTTACACAAAACTCTATTGGAACCGCTAATCACCCCAAATTTTTTCAAAAATTTCATTTTTTTTTTACTTGTCTAGGTTTAACTCGGGAAATTCAAGCTCTCAAAAAGGTTATATTTTTACAAATTTACAACCGATAGCGTAGTGATAAAAAGAACCAACATAAGAAAATTATGAAAAGGCATGACAAACTTAATTAAAATTTGATTATATATACTTGATCACATAAAAACCCATTCCCACAAAAGTGAGTTTTGAGCCTTTATTGAGCACTCAATTTCATACCATTTGACTAAATGCTCATTTTTCGTTTCTTGTGTGAATAGCCGCTTGGTTCTTACGACTCTAGAACTTGCCATGACAATACATTCCCGGTCCTTATCAACTTAAACCCGAGTAAGTACATGATGGAGGCATTAGGACTAACCCTTTTTCATTTCTACACCATTATTTTTCTTCTTTTTTTTTTTTTTTTTTTCACCACCTACCCAAAAAATCCCCCTAGTTAGCCCCTTTGAGCCTAAACCTTTTCGTTTCATCACCCAAAACAAAAACCCTTTCACCCACCAAAACCTTTTTCATTTTTAACCCTTTATTTTAGTAACAAGTTCGGTTCTTCGAAAAAAAAAAAATGAAGCAAAAAGAAAATAAACAAACAAAGTAATCAAAAATAACTTTGTTTGAATAAAAGCTTCATCAAAAAAAAAAAAAAAAAAGTTGCAAAAATACGAAAACCGACACTTGTTACGCTTTTTAGCCCTTTTGCTACTAACCACTAACCCAACCACCTACCTTTAACCCTAGCCAACCCTTAACCCACAAAGTCCTCTTGATATCTACAAAGGTATAAAAGTTAAAAAGGAGGAGGATTGATTTCTTGGCAAGCCTATGGTAGGAATAAGTTCCCTGCCGCTCTCGAGTGATTCACTAAAAATACACCTTCGGCCGAGTGTGAGTGATTTCCCCGCGAGGTATGTGAACTTGTATATAAATAAAATTTTAAAAAGGCATGTTATGCCCAAATAAGTAATTTCTTTTATGAACAGTTCTAAATAAATCATTACGAATAGGAGTGTAAATAAATAAAAATAAAACCCCAAAAAAAAAAAAAAAAGATCTTGGAAATCCCGACACTCTATGACAAGCCCAAAACCTTCTCTTCTACCTATTCCATTTGGGAGTGTAAGCCAAATATTAAAGAGTTTTGCTTGAGGACAAGCAAAAGTTCAAGTGTGGGGGTATTTGATGTGTGTAAAATGCAACATATAAATTACATCAAATGAGGCATAAAACTAACCCTTTTTTAGTACTAATATTGGAAAAAGAGTGTTTTTGTCTTCCTTTTGTATTTTCAGGATTAAATGAGCTCAAAAACGCAAAAGAAGCAAAAAGACAGCTAAATCCAACATAAATACAAGAAAAGGAACATTAGTGGATTGCCCGAACCTTCAACGGCACCTTCCAAAGCAAAATAGAGAAAACAGAAGGCTGAACACGCCCCGTGCTCAGCCAGCACGGGGTCGTGCCCAAGAAGCAGCAGAAAAGACAAACCTATAGAAGCTTCTATTGCCCACCACGGGCCGTGCTCAGCGGACACGGGGGCGTGCCGAAAGTACTGCAGGCGCATTAATTGTAATTGCGAATTACAATTAATGAAGAGAGAGAGTGTCAGACGGGCACGGGGCCGTGCCCAGCGAACACGGGGCCGTGCCCAGGCCTCTGTTCAGCCTATAAATAGGAGTGCTTGGTTTCATTGCAACTCATCCCTTGGCACACCACCTCTCTCACACTTCATCCACCACCCACCACCATCACAACACCATCATCCACCACCATCATCCATTGTCCATCATAGAGTGTGTGAGTCGTCTCGGGATCCAAGATTGATCGTAAGAGTTCTTGACAATCAAGGCCATGTTTGCCTAAGTCTCTTACATCACTTGGTGAAGACAAAGTGTCTAGTATAATACTTTTTATTTCTAATCTTTTGCACTTTTTATTTGGTTTTGTATTAATGACTTTAATAACTAGTTACTTATGTTGAAGGTGATCTTTCCTTATCGTTTGTCCGTGGTGTCTTGGCATTATTTTACTGTCTATATAAAATAAAGGATTTTCACCATTCATATCTCCACGGTCTATATGGAGGTATGTTGGCTACCTGGTCGGGGGTTAAGGGAACGGTTTGGTAAAGGTCTTGCCATTGTTCAGCGTTTAGAGGTCCTGCAATGGACCTGGGTCAAATTTAGTAGGACCGCCTTCAATACTTCACGGTATTGGATGGCGGGGGTCCAAACTCTTTGATCCCCTCATAAGTTAACTACTATTAATACTATAACCCGGCTATTTAGGACTGTATCCCTGCTGACTCAGACTACTTAGTCGAGGGTAACGTCACCGCCAAAAGCGGGGCCTACCACAATACTGCATTAATAACTTAATTCATTATCTTCCAATAATCCACCCCTTTAGGATTGTATCCCTGCTGACTCAAACTACTGGGGTGAGGGTAACGTCACCTTCAAAAGAGGGGCCTACTACAATAACTAAGATAATCTCTTAATTATGTGCAAAAGTGCGGAAATAATCAAAGGTTATACTAGATACGAGTCGGAACCAAGTGATTCATCTTGTCTATCTGTTTTTATTTTATTTTTATTTTCAGCATTTTAGTTAGTTTTTATTTTTCTTAGTTTAAAACATTTTTCTAAACTTTTATTTTGGTTAGACGTTGAGGATAAACCGGTATTAAAAGCTCTTGTGTCCTTGGACGACCTCGGTATCTTACCAACACTATACTACACTCAACGATGGGTGCACTTGCCCATACGTGTGTTTAGTGTTAGTGAAATATCGTGTTTTATAAATTTAAAACTTGGCTAAAATAAGTGTTAAAAAGGGCTTAAAATATACACCTAATATATATAACACTTTCACGCACATCAAGCTGCTATATCCTTTTTCATTCCTATCCACCAGAAATTCTTTCTTAAATCTTGATACATCTTATCACTTCCAGGATGTATCGTATACTTAGACTTATGGGCTTTTTCTAATATTTGGTGGCATAGGTTTCCTAATTTGGTTATCCAAATCTTTTTCTTATGGAATCTCCAAATTTTATCTGTTCCTTGTTCTAATTCCTTAATCATTCCTTTCAATTTTTCAGTATCGTCTTTGATTACTGATTCTTATACGACTCTAATTTGCTCATTTAAATCTATCTGCAGAATTAATTTAAGAGAACGTACTTTCCTTGATTTTTCATGATACTTTTGACTTAAAGCATCAGCTACTACATTAGTTTTTCCTGCATGATACTGGATATTGCAATCGTAGTCACTAAGAAATTCTATCCAGCGTCTCTGTCTCATATTCAACTCTTTTTTCCCAAAAATATACCTTAAACTCTTATGATCGGTGAAGACAACAAATTTATTTCCATATAAATAGTGTCTCCAGATCTTAAGGGCAAAGATTATGGCTCCTAATTCTAAATCATGGGTTGAATAGTTTTCTTCATGATTTTTAAGCTGTCTAGATGCATAGGCTATAACCTTGTGCATTGCATCAACACACATCCATAACCTAACTTGATGGCGTCACAATAGACTTCAAAGTCTTCCGTTCCTTCTGGTGACGCTAGTATGGGTGCGTTGGTTAACCTTTGCTTAAGAATTCTAAAGGCTTCTTCTTGTTTTGGTCCCCATTCAAACTTAACAGATTTACAGGTTAATTTCGTTAAGGGAATGGCTATTCTAGAAAAATCTCAGATAAACTGTCACACCCCGACCACGTAAAACAACAAATAATGGTTGAAACGTCAGGGAGTGTTGTAACAGAATTATTGTTTCACAACCATGGAATACAAAAAGTTTCGTTTTATTTATTCATCACGTAATTTACATTGTTTTAACACGAATCAAACAAGTTACATATCGACTATCACTGTTATTATGTCACTAAGGCCTCGTCCAGGTCCTATGTGACTCATGCATCCTAGCAATCAACATCAAGCAACAACACCTGAAACATATGTAAAAACAAAGTCAGCAAAGAAATGCTGGCGAGCACATAGGTTTTATAAGAGTGTCGGATTCATGGCTAGTTTACATGTTGCAATACCTTATTAAAAACCTTGTTTTGAAAAGAGTATAATATTGCAAGGAAATTAACCAACTCAAATCAAGCGGGTTATAATTTATAAAACCTCGTAGCCATGATTCTTAACCCAAAAACATTTGTTTTAGTAAACCAATTTGTAAAACATCTCGTATTAACTCGTTAATAAAACTCGAATGGTTTATATCCTTTTGAAAACATCATTATGTGACATCGTTTCAAAATCGTTTACCCAAGTGAACTAAATAACGCCACGGTATGTAATATGTTGAAAACACTTATATATAAGAAGTACCAACGGCGTATCTACCATGTTTTCACCATATTACACCCGTCCCGTTATCTAAACACTTAACCAAAAACTAATCGTTTATCCAACTCGTTTAATCTTGTTCAAATCGTTTCCAAATCGTTAACTCGTTTAAATTGTTTAAATCATCCTCGTTTTAATTGTGAAAACTATTTTTGGTCATCTCGCTAATAACATTCAAACCTTCGTGACTCGACTGTCTCGCTTCTCGTATTAACAAACCACCAAAGGGTAAATTAATAATCACATATTCAGTCGTTACCCACCTAACCCACACATAACCATGGGTGCAGTCTGATAACGGGATTTGTCAGATCCTATGGTACCATAACCTAATACTGGTCGGTTCGTCCAAAATTAATGAATGTCATTCGTTATGTAACTACAACCAACAAGTTCATTCACATTATGGAAATCGTTATTAGTTTAGTATAAACCATCTTAATCGTTTTTGAAACCATTGCTAAAATATCGAAAATCGTTTTGATACATATGAATCACCCCAAAATAATTGAAAACAGTAAAATAGGGGAACTATGTACTCACATGAAGTGCAAAGTATCCTCAATCAATAGAACTTCAACAAACTCAAGTAAACCAGAGAAATCAAGCAGTACCTAGTAATTGAATCACTAGTCAAATAATCAACACCTCAATCGGAAGATTGGGTAGAATGAGGTCTTGTAAACCAAATGAGTGTTGGAACTCATGTGATATGGTTTAACAAAGTCTACATTCTAGATTGGAACCTAACCTAAGTGCTTTCGACCCATTGCGACCCATTAAGGTAGCTTATGCTACTTTAACGCGTCGTTCGCGCAACTGCGTGTTCGAGACGTCTAACTAGTCTTATGACAAGTAGTATATGCCTAAACATGTTTAAATATGTTTCATAATCAGTTACGTGTCAAAAGTTTATGTTACATATGCTTAATTACCAATTATGCATGAAAAGGGCATTTTGGTCATTTACCTAAGGCATATAAACTACTTATCATACAACTAATTAAACCTAAGTGACCATAAGGTATAACCTTGGAAGCTTATTCCCTATGCAACTACGGTCACTAAACATGTTTGGTCGGATCATAATGATCGACCAAACGGGTCGAGTTCGAAAGTCTAAGCGGGTGTTTAGTCCGCTTGACTTACGACTCTACACAAGAACTAAACTAAAAGTGTTAGAAAACAGGTTTTGGTATCAAAACAAACGGTTTTGATACCCAAGAGTAGTTTGGTTACAAAATATGCACAAATGCGCATTTTTGCCGAAACTATGACTCGTCACTACACCTAGTCAACGTGGTAATCAGTAGGTATAGTCACAAGGGACTATAACCATCGTGATTACGCTCACGTTGCAAAGTTCAACGGAACTTTGTGTTGACCATTGACTGGTCAAAGCTGAGAGTCAAACTCTGTTTGACTTTCATGCTTGAAAAACGAAACAAGAACGAAAGAGGACTTACAAAGGGTCCAAGAATGGAAAATCTAGATCAACTTGCTCAGGTATGAGGTGCTAAGCCTCAACTTAGAGCAAATAGATCAGATTTGTGTGAAGATTGCAAAGAACTATGGTGGGTATTTATAGGAAATGGACCACCATTAGGATCGTTTATTGGGAAATGAGCTTCGATCTTGGCCGTACACCTCATGCCCATTGATTTGTAATACTAGGGGTGCCCCAAAACAAGCAAATGGTATTGAAAAAGTTACAAAAAAGACCCCCAAGTTCAATCCTATTGCTGAAAAATGCTAAAATTCAAGTCTCTGTCCAGATCAGGCGCTCGCGCTGTGCCACAGCATAGGCAGAAGGTGGTGGCGCAGCGCCACCAGGTGCCAGCTCCAAAAAAGTTTGAAAAATGGCAGAAATGGTCCCTGCACATGTTTAAGGCCTTTTTCGATGCGTTTAAACCCCGTCAACCTCATTTCATGGCTCTAAAATGAAGTTAAAGTATAGAGAACTTAAAACATGCTCAAAAACATATCGGATGTCTGCTCGTTTGGCCTTACGGTTGCGTTATTCGGTTAATTACGACGGAAGTCGTAACGAACGCAAAAACGATCCAAATTACGAGACGAATGAAATTTTATCAAGCCAATCACTAAAATAAAATATTTTAATGATTACATAAATTTTTGGATGTCCGGATATATTCAGAACGTAAGATATGCGCGAAAATGTAAACTTGTGCACTTTTTGACGCTTTTAGTCCATATTGATCAATAAAGTTTATTTTAGCATACCGAACCCCTCAAAGCCTATTTCTAAGATATGTAAAGGATATTTAGGGTATGTTTAACTTATGATCAAGTTTCGGAATGTTCGTTACTATACAAATCGATATAGTTTCACAGTTTGACACAATTAGTCCCTGTGATCGAACAAACTTGATTTCAACACACCAAACCATCCAAAGCTTATTTCTAAGTTATGTGGAGGTTATTTAAGGTATGTTAAGCCTATGTCACTATTCCAGAGTGTTTGTCGCGTTATACTGGCTGCGTTTACGCACCAGTTTGCGTATAACCTTCCAGAAAGCGATTTAAAGCTTGATATTGGAATCGAATTAAATTGTAAAATCATCAAACACAATTACACATATGATAACACCAAAACACATATAATAACACCAAAGCACATTGTTTTATTGATAATTAACATTGTTTTACGTTATACGACGATTACAGAACACAGTTATCACAGTCTCCCCTACTTTAGGAAATTTCGTCCCGAAATTTTAACTAGAGGAAGCTTTGAGAACAATTGCGGATATTTCGCCTTCATTTGGTCCTCACATTCCCAAGTAAACTCTGGGCAACGTTTGGAATCCCAGCGAACCTTGACCAATCGAATCCGTTTGTTCTTCAACTGTTTGAATGTGCGGTCCACTATCTCCACAGGTTTCTCGACAAAGTGCATCGTTTCATCGATTTGAATCTCGTCGAGAGGGATGTGAAGATCAGCATCAGCTAAACACTTTTGCAAATTGGACACGTGAAAAGTTGGATGAATATTTCCAAGCTCTGGAGGTAGCTCTAGTCGATAGGTAACCTTACCAATCCTTTCCACAATCTTAAATGGTCCAACATATCGTGGTGCAAGTTTTCCTTTCTTTCCAAATCTCACCACTCCCTTCTAAGGTGATACCTTGAGTAGGACACGGTCTCCGACTTGAAATTCTAAGGGCTTGCGTCGCATATCCGCATAACTCTTTTGACGGCTTCGAGCTGTCACAAGATTATCACGAATTTTCTTGATTTTGTCTGTTGTTTCAAGAATGAGCTCAGGTCCAGTAAGCTGAGCTTCATCGATCTCATTCCAACAGACAGGTGAACGACATTTTCGACCGTAGAGAGCTTCGAATGGTGCCATATTGATACTAGCATGATAACTATTGTTGTAAGAGAACTCGATCAGTGGAGGATGAGAATCCCAATTACCACCAAAGTCTATCACGCATGCTCTAAGCATATCCTCCAAAGTTTGAATCGTCCTCTCAGATTGACCATCTGTTTGGGGATGATAAGCAGTGCTTAGATTCAGTTGGGTTCCCAAAGCAGATTGCATGGTCTTCCAAAAATGAGATGAAAACCGAGCATCACGATCGGAAATGATATCCAAAGGAACACCATGTCGTGATACAATCTCATCAACATAAATCTTTGCAAGTTTATCAGCAGATAGATCCTCGCGAATCGGTATAAAATAAGCTGAGTTCGTTAACCGATCGATAACAACCCATATAGCATCGTGACCTTTAGATGTACGCGGTAACTTAGTGATGAGATCCATAGCAATCTTCTCCCACTTCCAAACCGGTATCTCTGGTTGTACAAGCAAACCAGAAGGTCGTTGATGTTCAGCCTTGACTTTGAGATAAGTTAGGCATTTCGATACATACAAGGCAACATCCTTTTTCATACCAGTCCACCAGTACTGAGTACGAAGATCCTTGTACATTTTATCAGCACCAGGATGGATAGAATATCGAGACTTGTGAGATTCGTCCATCACTAAAGTGCGGAGATCGTCTTGTTTCGGGATCCATAAATGATCCTTGAAGTAGAGCAAACCATCATCTTTCCTTTCGAGTTTAAGCTCAAGTTGAAGCGGTAGCTCATTTTTCAATAAGCCTTTAATCATACAAGATCGTTGAGCTTGAAGAACACGAGATTGGATATCAGATAAAGTGCGAACAGAATGAAGCTTGACTCGCTCTTTTCGACTAAGCGCATCGGCCACGACATTCGCCTTACCAGGGTGGTAGCGAATCTCGCAATCATAATCGTTCAAGAGTTCAACCCAACGTCGTTGCCTCATGTTCAGCTCTTTCTGATTAAGAATATGCTGGAGACTTTTGTGGTCTGTGAAAACCACACACTTTGTGCCATAAAGATAATGTCTCCAGATTTTAAGCGCGAAAACCACAGCTCCTAACTCAAGATCATGAGTTGTGTAGTTCTTCTCGTGAACTTTCAACTGTCTAGACGCATAAGCTATGACTTTACCTCGTTGCATAAGAACGCAACCAAGTCCTAGATTCGACGTGTCACAATAGACAACGAAATCATCATTCCCCTCAGGCAAAGATAGAACAGGAGCATCACATAGCTTTTGTTTTAGCGTTTGGAACGCTTCTTCTTGCTTAGGTCCCCACTCAAAAGGCTTATTCTTCTGAGTTAAAGCAGTGAGTGGAACCGCGATCTTCGAGAAATTAGAAATAAACCGACGATAATAACCAACAAGACCAAGAAAAGAACGAATTTTTGTAGGTGTCGTCGGTGTATTCCAATCCTTAATTGCAACAATCTTGGATGGATCCACATGAATATCCTGCTCGTTGACTATATGACCCAAGAACTGAACTTCTTTAAGCCAAAATTCACACTTTGAGAATTTAGCAAAAAGTTGTTCCTTCTTAAGGAGTTCCAATGTTAAGCGAAGGTGTTGCTCGTGCTCGGCTAAAGACTTTGAATAAATGAGAATATCATCGATGAACACAATGATGAACTTGTCTAAATAAGGTTTACAGACCCTATTCAGTAAGTCCATAAAGATAGCTATTTGATGTATGGCAAAATATACATATTTGTCCCGTGTAAAGTGTATAATTATTGTGCAGGATTTATTTGTTTTATTTAGTTTTAGTATTATATTATATTGTTTTGTGTTTTGCCAGGACCTGGTGCCAATGAAGCAAAAACAGGTAATATGGAAATAACCAGCCAGTTGGGCAGAGTTAGGTGTCAGTGACCGAAGTAAAATTGCAGCTATTCTTTTGTGAGTGGGTCGAAGCCACTATCTATATTTTATAAGTTAGAGGGGTGCTAAAATACCCGTCAGACGAAAGAAGCCATGTCATGAATATGTTTTGGGCCATAATAATACTAATTGATCTAGCACATCAAACGAAAAAAAGAGAGGGCCATATATCATTATTTAGTGGGATCGATATACATGAAGAAGGGGACCATATTATTGTTGCCAGACTTTGTTTAAAGAGGAGCAGCAAATTATATTTTATTTTATTGTGGATGAATTAGACAAGGAAAAAGAGACCTAAGCTCACATTGGGCCGTGAAATTGGATACGCCCACACGTTTACGTGAAGTCTTGGAATAATTGGGGCCTTTGTTAATTTTTATTTTCCCTAGTCCATATTAAATTCAACTTGGGCTGGAAGAAGACATCAGCCGCACATATTTAGGGGGAATTACATCGAGCAACATCAGAGACGAAGACAGTTAGGGTCGCAAGATCAGTATTGGGACGAATTTAGAGCTTTATTTTGCAAGGGTTCAAGTTCAAGAATTATTGGGGTTGAAGCAAGAGGCTTAGGGATCAAGAATTAAACGGGTTTTATCTATTTAATTCTCTTGTTTTCTTAGTTTCTTTATTTTACTTCAATGAATTATGTTATTGAACCTTGTTTATTATCTTCGTTCATGACTTTGCTTGGCTAAACTTTCAAGCCACCTAGACTTAGTTGAATGGATTGATATGAAGTATTTACTGTTTTCGTTAATTGCATGAATATTATGGATTGATTGTGTTTAGTAAAGAGTTTGTTTTATTGATTTGATGCACATGTGTACTTTAACTTGGTTTATTATTGTCATTTGCTTCGTATGATTCTTAGTGACGGTCTATATCACAACATAGAGTCATACTAGGGTTTAGGATTTTGGTGAGTGTCTATATCACGTAAGAAATCTTAACTCTTTAGGGTGAAACTGCGCAGATAACCCTAGAAGTAATTGTTAGTAATTTGCTAGGTTTTAGTGTTCTGCTAGTCCTAATACCTGGAAAGTGAGGGGCTATTGATAGGTCTTATCCGACGAATTGCTTTAGACAGTCCTTGGAAAAGGTTGTGTCTTAGTTGCCCCGTCGGTTTATTAGTCTATCAAGTCAAGTTTAATGATCTAAACTACCCTAGATCTATGATTGGAAAAGAGTAGGTCAACATTAGGGTACTTACACAATAATTAGACAACTGGAAAGGCGTCTAATAACCGGTAGGATTAACGGCCTAGGTAGTTCCACAAGTTTCTCCTTGAGAAGGGTCGAGGGGCTTAGATGGATCTTAATAGGTTTAGTATCATATGATCCCGGTTCCATAATTCATGCATTTAACTTAATCGGCAATCTCTTAAAAATAATCCAGGATTCTTATCTAGGTGGTCTCGTTCTCCATATAAGAAAAGCCTTTCAATCTTCGTTCGTATTAGTTTAATTCTAGTTTAATATTCTAGTTCGATAGATTTCCTTAGTTTTCCGTAACCCCCCCCCCCCCCAACCAATTAAACAGTTAGAGTTTGTGTCTGTCTAGGTCTAGATAGAGTCTAATTAGCGTAATTAGAGAGTCTCGTGTGTTCGATACTCGGACTTACTGTAGCTATACTGCATTGATCGGTACACTTACCGGTTGCGTAGTTTAGTTTTAGATCGAGTCTAAGTTTATAAATTTAAAGCTTAGAGTGTCTAGATTAGGTTAATTTTAGTAGTTTTTATTTAACCACATTTAGCACATCAATAGCTGGGGCATTCGTCAAACCAAAAGGCATGACAGTGAACTCGTAATGCCCATATCTTGTGCGGAAGGCAGTTTTAGGAATATCTTCTTCGAGAACACGAAGTTGATGATACCCAGAAAGCAGATCGATCTTGGAAAAGCATGAAGCACTTTGCAGCTGGTCGAAGAGATCATCAATTTGAGGTAGGGGATATCGATTCTTGATGGTAAGCTTATTAAGCTCACGATAATCGATACACATTCGAAAAGATCCATCTTTCTTTTTCACAAAGAGGACAGGAGCTCCCCAAGGCGAAAAGCTCGGACGGATGAATCCTTTATTTGACAACTCTTGAAGCTGTTTTGATAACTCTTGCATCTCCGACAGTGCAAGACGATAAGGTGCTTTCTCAATCGGGTTGGCATTGGGTACAAGGTCAATATGAAACTCGACTTGACGAACTGGAGGAAAACCAGGCAGTTCATCAGGAAACACCTCTGGATAATCCCGAACAATTGGAATATCCTGAATACTCTTGCTCTTGTCTTTCTCCTCAGTGACATGTGCCAGGAAAGCAACATATCCTTTTCGCAAATAACTTTGGGCTTTCGTACACGACATAAGCTTCAATACACCTGAAGGTTTCTCGCCACGAATTTCCAGAACATCGCCAGACGGAAGAGGAATACGAACAATCTTATCGAAACAAACCACCTCAGCATGATGTTTGGTTAACCAATCCATCCCCACGATAATATCGAAGCTCCCAAGTTGCATCGGCGTGAGGTCAATGGGAAAAAGATGGTCATCAAGGTTCAACTGACAATCACGAATAACAGAATCGAGAACAAGAGGTTTACCAGTAGCAACTTCGACAGATAAGGGTTTCCTCAGTTTAGTTCTAGCTATCGCAAGCAAAGGTTCAAAAGATAACGAAACAAAACTTCTATCGGCACCAGAATAAAAAAGAATAGATGCAGGTCGATTGTTAACAAGGAACGTACCATTGACAACCTCGTTGTCAGCCCTCGCTTCGTTGGTATTCAAGTTGTACGCCCGTCCACGAGCGGGATTCACATTCGCGTTGACATTCACGTTCGGATTTGCATTTGCATTCACTAACCTCGGACAGTTGTTGCGAAAGTGACCAAACTCTCCACAATTGAAACATGAACCTGGTGGGAATCTAGCAGCATTCCCCTGAACTGGAGCTTGAACCCGGGCAACCTGATTCTGTCCCAAATGACAAATGTTGGCCAAATGCCCAAGTTTACCACACGTAGTGCATTACTTACAAGCTTGTTGTGCAACATGATGACCATTGCAGCGAGCACATTGGGGTACGGTACCAGCATACACTTTCTTCGCAGGAGGTTAAGCTGGTGGGTTCTGAGGGTTCTGACCATTTTGTGCAGTTACTGCAAAATTCTAAGCACCCTTTCGCTTTCTCGACTTCTTCGACGACTCACCTTTCTTACCCTTACCCTTTTCCTTGACAGATTCGGTCGACTTCTTCTTATCACCCTTGCGGGTAAGTTTACCCTTCCTGACTTAACACTCAGTTAGGGTAGCAGACAACTCGATCGCGTGACGAACAGTAGTAGGATTAATGTCAGTCACAATATCCTGTATGGAATCAGGTAAACCATCGATATACCTCTCTATCGCTTTCTCGAACAGGGTAACCATAGTAGGACACAAAAGACTGAGTTCCTCAAAACGATCCGTATACGCACGGTGTTCTCCCCCATCTTGCTTTAGATCGTCAAACTCTCGTTCCAAAGCCCGAATTTCATGACAGGGACAAAACTCTTTCATCATGAGAGCTCGAAGCTCTTCCCATGTCTGTGCCAATGCCACTTCGGCACCCCTATCGCGCATTACTCCGTTCCACCACGTAAGAGCACGCTTCTTAAACACACTTGATGCAAATTCAACCTTACGCCCATTCGGACATTGCACATGTCTGAATGTGCTCTCGATACTTTCAAACCACTGCAGGAGCGTAGTTGCTCCTTGCGACCCAGAAAACTTTAGCGGCTTAGCAGAATTGAAATTCTTGAAATTACACTGAGCATTATTGTTGTTATTGTTGTATAACTCGTGGATTTGGGTCACAACGCCTGGAAGCATAGCAGCCATTTGCTGAGAGACAAGGGTTGCGACTTCTTCAGCAGTAAAAGATTGTGCATCATGTCAAGGAGGCATGGTCTAACAAGGAGATATGAGAAACGAGTGAGGTTGATAATTAGGAAAAGCAAAAGAAATATCGACAAAACACAAGGAAGGCGATCATTTGTTCGTTACCTCAAACAAACAAATGACACGCAGTGACTAATCAAAGTAAATGAATCAAAATAATGTATCGCGAAGAAATGCTCGCCTATAAGTGAACACTCACCCCAAGAGTTCCCAGGTAAGAGTGACTGGTCCGATTATGTGGATTTGTATGAACACTCTAGCCTTAGACAGAAAACTCAGGGTACAGGCATTCCCTCCTCCAGTTTGCACGTGTTCACATTATTTAGATCCAAACTTTGACGAGATTTTGAAAACTCAAAAGGCACTAAGCCAAATATGAGTCAAACTGGAAGGGTTCAAAACCTTATAACAGAGGGTTCAAAACCTAGTAATCAATCATCCTAGAACGGATGATTAATTTTCAAAGCAGATTCGGATTTTGTGTTCTCGTTGTGGTTATCACCTAAGGGTAGGTGACAGTTTTGTTTTAAAAAATCTAAACGTAAATTTCCTTGCGTTAGGGTCCTAAAAGTTATAGTCTAGGTCAAAGCATTACTAATAACCAAATTCCCTATAACCATTGGCTCTGATACCAACTCTTCTGTCACACCCCGACCACGTAAAACAACAAATCGTGGCGGAAACGTCGGGGAGTGTTGTAATAGAATTATTGTTTCACAACCATGGAATACAAAAAGTTCTGTTTTATTTATTCATCACGTAATTTACATTGTTTTAACACGAAACAAAAAAGTTACATATCGACTATCACTGTTATTATGTCACTAAGGCCTCATCCAGATCCTATGTGACTCATGCATCCTAGCAATCAACATCAAGCAACAACACCTGAAACATATGTAAAAACAAAGTCAGCAAAGAAATGCTGGCGAGCACATAGGTTTTATAAGAGTGTCGGATTCATGGCTAGTTTACATGTTGCAATACCTTATTAAAAACCTTGTTTTGAAAAGTGTATAATATTGCAACAAAATTAACCAACTCAAATCAAGCGGGTTATAATTTATAAAACCTCGTAGCCATGATTCTTAACCTAAAAACATTTGTTTTAGTAAACCAATTTGTAAAACATCTCGTATTAACTCGTTAATAAAACTCGAATGGTTTATATCCTTTTGAAAACATCGTTATGTGACATCGTTTACCCAAGTGAACTAAATAACGCCACGGTATGTAATATGTTGAAAACACTTATATATAAGAAGTACCAGCGGCGTATCTACCATGTTTTCACCATATTACACCCGTCCCATTATCAAAACACTTAACCAAAAACCAATCGTTTATCCAACTCGTTTAATCTTGTTTAAATCGTTTCCAAATCGTTAACTCGTTTAAATCGTTTAAATCATCCTCGTTTTAATTGTGAAAACTAATTTTGGTCGTCTCGCTAATAACATTCAAACCTTCGTGACTCGACTATCTCGCTTCTCGTATTAACAAACCACCAAAGGGTAAATTAATAATCACAGATTCAGTCGTTACCCACCTAACCCACACATAACCATGGGTGCAGTCTGATAACGGGATTTGTCAGATCCTATGGTACCATAACCTAATACTGGTCGGTTCTGCCAAAATTAATGAATGTCATTCGTTATGTAACTACAACCAACAAGTTCGTTCACATTATGGAAATCGTTATTAGTTTAGTATAAACCATCTTAATCGTTTTTGAAACCATTGCTAAAATATCGAAAATCGTTTTGATACATATGAATCACCCCAAAATAATTGAAAACAGTAAAATAAGGGAACTATGTACTCACATGAAGTGCAAAGTATCCTCAATTAATAGAACTTCAACAAACTCAAGTAAACCAGAGAAATCAAGTAGTACCTAGTAATTGAATCACTAGTCAAATAATCAACACCTCAATCGGAAGATCGGGTAGAATGAGGTCTTGTAAACCAAATGAGTGTTGGAACTCATGTGATATGGTTTAACAAAGTCTACATTCTAGATTGGAACCTAACCTAAGTGCTTTCGACCCATTGAGACCCATTAAGGTAGCTTATGCTACTTTAACGCGTCGTTCGTGCAACTGCGCGTTCGAGACGTCTAACTAGTCCTATGACAAGTATTATATGCCTAAACATGTTTAAATATGTTGCATAATCAGTTACGTGTCAAAAGTTTATGTTACATATGCTTAATTACCAATTATGCATGAAAAGGGCATTTTGGTCATTTACCTAAGGCATATAAACTACTTATCATACAACTAATTAAACCTAAGTGACCATAAGGTATAACCTTGGAAGGTTATTCCCTGTGCAACTATGGTCACTAAACATGTCTGGTCGGATCCTAATGATCGACCAAACGGGTCGAGTTCGAAAGTCTAAGAGGGTGTTTAGTCCGCTTGACTTACGACTCTACACAAGCACTAAACTAAAAGTGACGAGCTAAACATGCTAAAACATATTTAGTTAAGTTAGAAAGGTTTTGGTATCAAAATAAACGGTTTTGATACCCAAGAGTAGTTTGGTTACAAAATACGCACAAATGCGCATTTTGGCCGAAACTACGACTCGTCACTACACCTAGTCAACGTGGTAATCAGTAGGTATAGTCACAAGGGACTATAACCATCGTGATTATGCTCACGTTGCAAAGTTCAACGGAACTTTGTGTTGACCATTGACTGATCAAAGCTGAAAGTCAAACTCTGTTTGACTTTCATGCTTGAAAAAAGAAACAAGAACGAAAGAGGACTTACAAAGGGTCCAAGATTGGAAAATCTAGATCAACTTGCTCAGGTATGAGGTGCTAAGCCTCAACTTAGAGCAAATAGATCAGATTTGTGTGAAGATTGCAAAGAACTATGGTGGGTATTTATAGGAAATGGACCACCGTTAGGATCGTTTATCATGAAATGAGCTTCGATCTTGGTCGTACACCTCATGCCCATTGATTTGTAATACTAGGGGTGCCCCAAAACCAGCAAATGGTATTGAAAAAGTTACAAAAAGACCCCCAAGTTCAATCCTATTGCTGAAAAATGCTAAAATTCAAGTTTCTGTCCAGATCAAGCGCTCGCGCCGCGCCACAGCATAGGCAGAAGGTGGTGGCGCAGCGCCACCAGGTGCCAGCTCCAGAAAAGTTTGAAAAATGGCAGAAATGATCCTTGCACATGTTTAAGGCCTTTTTCGATGCATTTAAACCCAGTTAACCTCATTTCAAGGCTCTAAAATGAAGTTAAAGTATAGAGAACTTAAAACATGCTCAAAAACATCTCGGATGTCGGCTCGTTTGGTCGTACGGTTGCGTTATTCGGTTAATTACGACGGAAGTCGTAACGAACGCAAAAACGATCCAAATTATGCGACGAATGAAATTTTATCAAGCCAATCACTAAAATAAAATATTTTAATGATTACATAAATTTTTGAATGTCCGGATATATTCAGAACGTAAGATATGCGCTAAAATGCAAACTTGTGCACTTTTTTACGCTTTTAGTCCCTATTAATCAATAAAGTTTATTTTAGCATACCGAACCCCTCAAAGCCTATTTCTAATCTATATAAAGGATATTTAGGGTATGTTTAACTTATGATCAAGTTTCGGAATGTTCGTTACTATACAAATCGATATAGGTTCACAGTTTGACACAATTAGTCCCTGTGATCGAACAAACTTGATTTCAACACACCAAACCATCCAAAGCTTATTTATAACTTATGTGGAGGTTATTTAAGGTATGTTAAGCCTATGTCACTATTCTGGAGTGTTTGTCGTGTTATACTGGCTACGTTTATGCACCAGTTTGCGTATAACCTTCCAGAAAGCGATTTAAAGCTTGAAATTGGAATCGAATTAAATTGTAAAATCATCAAACAAAATTACTCATATGATAACACCAAAACACATATAATAACACCAAAGCACATTGTTTTATTGATAATTAACATTGTTTTACATTATACGACGATTACAGAACACAGTTGTCACATAAACCTTCTATAATAACCGACTAGTCCTAGAAAACTTCTAACCCCCATTGGTGATTCAGGGACTTTCCATTTAGTAATCGCCTCAATCTTTGTGGAATCCACATAAACCTTCTATAAAGCTTTTCTTTTCTCAGCAAATTTAAAAGTGTATGCAGATGCGCTGCATGTTCCTCTTTACTCTTAGAGTAAATGAGAATATCATCTATAAAGACAATTATAAATTTATCCAAATATGGCTTACATATTCGATTCATCATGTTCATAAATGCAGCTGGGGCATTGGTTAGACCAAATGGCATGACAGTAAATTCATAATGGCCATACCTTGTTCTGAATGCGGTCTTAGGAATGTCCCCTTCCTGTACCTTTAATTGATGATATCCTGAGCGTAAATCGATCTTTGAAAAGAATCGAGCTCCTTATCGAACAGATCATCGATTCTCGGTAATGGGTAACGATTTTTAATCGTGACTTTGTTCAATTCTCGGTAATCATTGCACATGCGCATCGTCCCATCTTTCTTCTTGACAAACAAGATCGGTGCTCCCCAAGGGGATGAGCTTGGCTGTATGAATCCTTTCACCAGAAGTTCGTCCAATTGTTACTTTAGCTCTTGCATTTCTGTTAGCGCCAAACGGTAAGGTGCCTTGGCAATTGGTGCGGTTCCTGGTAGCAGATACATTCTGAATTCAACTTCCCTGTCCGGCGGTAATCCTGGTAATTCTTCTGGAAATACATCTGAGAATTGAGATACTACGGGAATATCTTTCAATTCTTTTGCTTTAGTTTTAATGATTATCGAAATCATGTACACTAGTGATCCTTTCCTTGCATAACTTACAGTTTTCATCACAGAGATGAATTTTGCGGATCGAGACGGTTTATTTCCTTTAATTATGATATTTTCACCCTTTGGTGAACTTATTTGGATCGACTTTTGATCACATAGAATACTAGCTTTATTGGCTATTAACCAATCCCTTCCTAATACAATATCAAATCCAGGAAGATTCATTGGGTAAAGATTAGCAATAAAATCTTGGTTTAAAAATTCTATTCTTGCTCCCTGCAAGATTTCAGAAATCTTAATGGTTTCTCCATTCGCTGTCTCTACTAGACATTCTTGTTGGAGTTTAGTTAATGGTTGGTTGAGAATTTTGCAAAATAAAGTATTAATAAAACTTTGGTTTGCACCAGAGTCAAATAATACTTTAGCAAAAACATCATTAACTAAAAACGTACCGGCAGTCACGTCCGGAATCATCTTTGCTTCTTCGACTGTCAGAACAAATGCCCTAGCATTCTTAGCAGTCTTGTTGTTCATGGCTAGAGCTAGTTTCGGACAGTTCGGCTTAATATGTCCATTTTCTCTACAATTGTAGCATATCTTATTGTTGGGTTTCTTCCTGCAATCCTCTTTCTTATGTCCAGATATTTTGCAGAAATTACAGTATATAGAGCATCTTCCAGAATGCTTTCTTTTGCAATACTTGCAGTAAGAAGTAGAAGTAGAACCCACATTTTTCCCCCGGTTGGAATTTCCATAGTGAAATTCTTGGGTAAGCCTCTGAGCTAGGTTCTTTCTCTAGTTTTCTTCTTGTGTAAGTACTAGTTCACCAGTCAATGTATTTGCTAGTTCTACAGCTTCTTCTATAGTTTGTGGCGTAGCTGCCCTGACTACATTTCTAATCTCACTGATTAATCCCTAGATGTAACGGGAGATTAATACTGGTTCTGGTGAAGCTAGGGTTGGCACTATTCTAGTATATTCGAAGAATATAGTAGTGTAACCTTTACAGTCCACTCCAGTCATCCTAAGGTTTAAGAATTTATTGGCTATCTGTTCCTTTTCATTGGGAGGACAGAATTTCCTTTCGACCATATTCTTAAACTCAGTCTATTCCATATTGTAGACTCTATCACTTCCCCTAAACTGGAGAATAGTGTTCCACCATTCTAGTGCAGCATTCTTAAAAAGATTGGAAGCAAACATAATTTTGTCTTCCTCTGCACACTTGCTTATTTTTAAGACTGCTTCAGTCTTTTCTATCCAGCGTAGAACTGCAATGGCTTCTTCATTGCCTGAGAATTTTATTGGTTTACATGACAAGAATTCTTTGTAAGAACAACCATAAGACATGGTTCTTCTTCTTTTTGGAATAGGCAATTGAAGTAATGGTCCATTGTTCACGTAGTGAATGGGTTCCGTATGTGATCGCTTACTTCCATTATCACTTTTATTATTATTTTCCGCTTCTCTAACGTTTTGGATAATATATGGCATAGCATCTCTAATTCCTTGGGTTACTATGTGTTGATTGGAACTGTTATTTTTCTGGTTATCATTATTCTGGTTTTCCCGATTTGCGTCGTTGGCCATCTGGATTTACAAACAATTACCAAGTATTAATATCACAGAGCAATGTCTAATGCGAACAATCACACAGGCATATTGATCAAAATCGTCGTGCATTGCGACATTTACTCTATTTTATATATTATGCATTTATTACAAACCACAACGGGATTTTAAAATACAATACTAGTATGCATCAGTAGCTATAGGATTATCTAGTTTAGTTGATTTTTTTTTCTCAAGTCACACACATATATATATTTATATTATTATTACTACTACTACTACTACTACTACTTAGTGGGGATCCATCCAATATTGCATATTACGCTCGTCATACATCCAGACGAGTCTCTCCCCTATTTGCCTTATCTTCTCACTTTCATCTAACATCTCCTCACCAAAGGTGCGAAGTTCTTGCACATTCTCAGTGCTCATGGGTGGCGTGGGTGCTGGTATCGGGTCAGGATACTGTAGCATCGGTTCCTCGTATGGGTACGGGTTCTCTAGGATCTCTCGAATATACTGGTCATTATCCTAGTATGGATCTAGAGGGTCAAGGTTTGGATAGGGTGCTACTAGGTTTGGTATGAGCTCTTCCTGTGGGTGAAATTCTGGGTAATCCCTGTGGTCGTCAAACCATGGGTCATAAACTGGAGGATGGGGTGCTGAGACTCTAGGGATTTCGTTTGGGTCAAAAGCAGGTAGTGGAATCTGGTCTCCTGGGTTTTGTTCTATTTCCATGGGTTGTGTTAGGAACAACGGTAGTGGCTGTGGTGCTCAGATTTAGTGGCATCAGTGGTTTATCGTTTTGGCAGCGGAATTTACATCAGGACCGTAGTTAGGAAATATTTTATCAGAGTAAAATACCACATTTTTATAATAATAATAATAATAAACACATGGGTAAAACCCAAGTTTATATTACAACATTGTTTATAGGGATAAACTCTATTTAATTTAAACAAAACATCTTCTTTATTTTGGTAACTTTTATAGCCACATTTTTCCAATCCTTCAGTGTTGTCCGGCTGGCTTCTATTTGGCTTTCACATTTTGTTACCTGAAATGCGTTTTAAAATATTTGTCAGTGGGAAATACTGGTGAGTGAATCCTAATTTAATCAAAACAGGTTTTATCATTTCACAGTATTGAGAGCGATTACAATGTTCATATCTACACAATTACTCATTCAGTACTGTCAATCCTGACTGGTGGGTCATATTACTCATTGGCTATCTCGTTGTCCAATTGTAACGTGTTCCACATTTTGTATACAAAACCCCAACATACAGGCAGTAATTGAAGAATTACAAAAACTCAATCACTGCTCATTATTTTAAAATATTTTTAGGTTTTGTAAAAACAGTTTGCAAAAAGGTTTACACAAAATGGAGATTACTCACATTGCTACTTTAGGTATTTTTCCTATGATTTCCTGGTTATAATCTATTAATTAAACAATGCACACACATTAGTATAATAACCCAATTTACATTAGTTATACTCTCCTCGAGACAGAACTCCAACAACTACGTCTGGCAGAACCTCGACAGCCATTACGGAGCACTAGATCAATCGGGCAGCGTATCTAATACGTAACCAGGGGTTAAAATACTTACAACGGGGCAGAGCTTCGCTAATTAGGGGGTATTATGCCCAGTATAATTTATACTATAAAGAAATTGAGAGAGAATTTGAAACTTTTGAACGACGAAAACTGAAATCCGATCGATCCTATTTATAGGGTGTAATCTCGGTTTCCTGGCGCCCCACGTAAGCCGAAGACAGAGTCTTCGTCGCCCGTGAGCTAGGGGTGTAGGGCTTAGTTTTGCTGATTCATCAGTTATAGCCTTGACACGAGCCTGCCACGTGGCACGCTAGGGTTCCGCCTGGTGGTTTAGCTGTCGCGGCCCACGAAAAAGACCACAAGGGTCTTCGCGGCCAGCGAGCGCCCCCTGAATATTGTTTTTATTTTGTTTTTGTTAAATTAAAAGTATTTAGGGTCATTTTGACTATACGAGGTGTATTTTAGGACGTATTGGGACGTTATAAATAATTTAGGAGTGTTGGAAATATTTTAGGAGGGTTGTTATAGACGTGAATACCTTAACTATTGACAATGTGACTGAGAAATTGAACCTCCTCAAGCCAAAATTCGCACTTGGAGAACTTGGCGTAGAGGCGATTTCCTTGGAGTAGTTCAAGAACCAAACGAAGATGTTGCGCGTGTTCGGCTCTTGACTTAGAATAAATCAAGATATCATCGATAAACACGATGACGAAGCGGTCGAGAAAGGGTTTACACACGCGATTCATTAAATCCATATAAACTGCGGGGGCATTAGTAAGACCAAAGGGTATAACAACAAATTCATAGTGGCCATAGCGGGTTCGAAAAGCAGTTTTAGGTATATCCTCCTCTTGAATTCGTAGCTGATGATAGCCAGAGTGTAAATCGATCTTGGAAAAACACGTAGCACCTTGCAATTGATCAAACAAATCATCGATTCGAGGTAAGGGATAGTGATTCTTGATAGTCAGCTTATTGAGTTCCCTGTAATCGATGCACATTCGAAACGATCCGTCCTTCTTTTTGACAAAAAGGACAGGTGCGCCCCATGGAGATATGTTAGGGCGTATGAAGCCTTTATCAAGCAATTCCTGGAGTTGACTGGAGAGTTCGCGCATTTCGGATGGAGCAAGATGGTAAGGCGCTTTAGCGACAGGGTTAGCTCCAGGGATGAGGTCAATACGAAAATCAATATCACGAGACGGCGGTAGGCCAGGTAAATCATCAGGAAAGACGTTAGGAAAATCACGAACCACAAGCACCTTTTCCATTGCCTTCTCTTTCTTTTCCTTCTCCGCTACTACAACGTGTGCCAAGAAAGCCTTGTATTCCTTGCGGAGATACTTGCTTGCTTGGACACATGACATGAGTTTCAGTTCCTTCGAAGCAACTTCACCATAGACACAGAGTTGATCACCGTTTGAAAGAGAGAAACGGATCATCTTATCAAAACAAACAACTTCAGCATGATTCTCATGAAGAAAATCCATGCCTACTATGATATCAAAACTACCGAGCTGCATGGGGATAAGATCGATTGGGAAAACGTGATTGTTGAGCTCAAGAGTACAATCACGTAGAACGGAACGAACAGTGACAGTTCTTCCGGTGGCAATTTCTACGTCGAACGTCGTTGGGAGGTTAGCGCGTTTACGGTTTGGGAGCTTTTCGAATTCAAATGACACAAAACAGTTATCGGCTCCAGTATCAAATAAACACGAAGCATAAATACCGTTAACGAGAAATGTACCATTGACAACATTGTTGTCAGCTTGATCTTGGCGAGCGTTGAGGTTGAAAGCTCGCCCACGGGCTGCTTGTTGAGCTGACTGCTGTTGCTGCTGAGGCTGCTGCTGTTGATGTTGTTGCTGTGCTGGTTGCTGCTATGGCTCTTGCTTCACCACTCGGTTTGGGCAGATGTTTGTGAAGTGGTTAGGATCACCACATGCATAGCAGGCTCTTGCATGAGCAGTGGGAGCAGGAGCTGCTTGTTGTCCCTGCAGAGCGGGAAGAGGAGCTGGCAAGACAGAAGGAGCTTGAGCTTGACGAGGGCCAGTGCGGCAGTTGGCGGTAAAGTGTCCGTAGATGTTGCAGTGGACATAGAAGCGGCAAGCGATCCCAACTGGATGGTGGTAAGTACAAGTAGGGCACAGGGGATGAGGACTAGTGTACGCACATTTTGCAGGAGGTGCGTTGGTCACGGGTGCTGCTACTTGGCTGTTCTGGTTCTGGGGTTGAGCAGGGATAACATTGAGAGGAGCGGCAGTGATAGCACAGTTCTTGTTGTTATTGTTGCTCTTGCGCTTGCGGTGTGAAGATTTCGATCCTTGCGGTGAGGCGATTTCAACAGCGGGAGTAACAGAAGTAGCGGTGACTTGGTGGAAATTCTTGGTGGTGTTCTTGAAGTAACCAGCCTGAACTCGCTTGTCATTAATCTCGGCAGTGAGCTGGAAGGTCTCCTCATTGGTAGTAGTCTTGGCTGCTTGGACAAAATCGGCAACACAATCAGGTAAAGCGCGAATGTATTTCTTGATTGTGATGTCGGGAGTTGAGACTTGGCCAGGGCAGATGATGCTGAGCTGTTTAAAGCGAGCAGTAAGACCAGCATTGTCGCCACCCTCTTGCTTGATATGCCAGAACTTGTTGGTACATAGATGTCTGTTAACTTCGTCTTTATAGAGTCTTATGTCTAGATAGGATAAACCAGTGTTCAGCAGGTGGGAAAACAGGTTTTTAATGTAAATAGGTAATTTCGCACGAAATAGCGGGATGCTATTTCGCACGAAATAACACTTGGTTATTTCGTACGAAATTAGCATTACCTATTTCGTATGAAATTAACACGCCTATATATACCCAACCTACTAGTTCATTTGTAACGGTCTTGATTTCAGAGCCGAGGTGCTGCCAGTTTGTCAAACGATCAGGATTGCTTTGAAATCATTAATAAAAGGATAATTAAGAGGAATTAAGTTGTTTCACGTCTATATCACTGATTCCGCCTTTGATATGGATCATAAACTCTTTTGATTGACTCGTTAGGGTCACACGACGATCCAACAAGTGGTATCAGAGCTCAGGAAGAAGAGTTTATACCAATTCAGCTTGTTTTCTTCACTTCTACTCATTCTTTTCAAAATTAAACGAGATTTAACGGACAAAATGGATTGAATTTCACATATATCACGCGAAACATAGTTTTAATGAATCCTTGAAAGTATTAGACCAAAATTCGAACAAAATCTGGATCAATTTGACAAAATGGTGGCCGAAATGATGATGTCATCATTATTTCGCATGAAATAGTTTCTTAATTTCGCACGAAATTTCACTTTGTGATTAATTTCGTTTGAAATTGCTGTTGATTTCACACGAAATTAGATTTCGTTTGAGGATTTCATACGAAATCACTATTTCGCACCAAATTGGCTTAATTTCGTTTGAATCTAAGCTAATTTCGCACGAAATTATCTTTCGCTTGATAATTTCGCTTGAAAACACTATTTCGTGTGAAAACTCTGATTTTGTTTAAGTTGATATTTCGTTTGAAGGCTGTTATTTCGTTTGAAGTTCTTATTTCGTTTGAACTGATTTCGTTTGAAACTGTTTTTGATAAAATCCAAAAAAAAATCTAAGTGTTTGTTGATTGTTTCAGATACGTGAAGATGGATAAGTTAATGAATCCTTTCAGTAACGTTTTTGCTTTCACGAGAAACACCAGAGATGATACATCAAATGAAAACGTTTCAAATCCAAATGCAAAGAAAACTCTGTCTGATGCTTTGAGTGTGGAGAGTGCATATGGCACATACAACAAACCTCCCAAACTGATGGCAATTGAAGAATACAATAGATGGGCTAAAAGGTTTGAAGAGTGGCTAAAAGCGTTTGCGTATCCAAGTTGGAAGAGCTTGAAGAATGGTTTCAATATGGGAAGATCGGATTATGAAAATATAACAAATAATGATGATGTAGATAGTTTTGTTGCTGAACAAAAGTGCATTGCATTGCTTCATCAGTCTGTGAGAGACGACATAATATCGTTGATTGAGTACACAAATGCGAAAGATCTATGGGAGAAATTGAGAGTGAAATGTGTGGGTAGTGCTGAGATAGTAAAAAACAAAAAGAAGTTGTTAAGAAAAGAATTTGATTTGTTTGGATGTTTGAAAAACAAATCTGTATCTAAGATGATTGAAAGATTTGGGCATCTGAAGATGGAGCTGGCAAAACATGGAATCATTTATACTCAAGAAGAATTGGTTGACAAACTGTTTGACTCGCTGCCGGATGAGAAAGACTGGCAATACTTTGCTTTGATGCTGAAGAACACAATCAAGTCGGAAGATCTGACGGTTGATCTGTTAATTGAAAGACTGGAGAGTCATGAGCTGGAGATCAAGAAATCAAACAAAGTCAATCATTCCTCATATCAGCAGAATGTTGAGCTGTATTACCGAGGAAGCATGATCCCGAAGATTGTGTCTCCTAAGACAACTTTCTCAGCTGAAAGTTCTAACACGTCAAATCAAGAAAGTTCAAGCAGTGGTTTTCATTGTGGTTCATCGTCAACTACTTCAATTCAATCAGTTCCAAAGAATCTGTTCCAATGTAATATTGCTGTGGATCTGAAGAATGCACAAAACTTTAGTGAGGAATCCGCAAAGCAGCAAATGGTGTTTTTAGCATATGTCCTAGAATCATACGAGAGCCTTGTTGCGGGAAAGATTGGAAACACTAACCTCACCAAGGAGGACTATGATCAGATCGACCCAGAAGAAATGGAGTTGATAGATATCAGGTGGTGTATGGCTAGTGCGGTCAGACGAGCACGAAGGTTCATGGAGATTACAGACAGACATTCTATTGGCGGACCTTCCATAAAACTTGGTTTTGATAAATCAAAAGTCACGTGCTTCAGATGTAAACAAAAGGGACATTTTAAACGTGAATGTCGAAACACACCTGCTGATGATACTGCAAATCCATTCAGAGAAGACTATTACAAAAGAGCAATTTATCATCAGAACAAATCTGAACCTCCCAGAATGAAGCAGCTTGAAGATAACCCCAAAAAAAATCAAGAGCACTTGCTGTTATTCATGATGACGAAGGTTTCGATTGGAGTGAACTGCTACCAGAAGAAGATGCGGTGGGCTATGCGTTTGTGACAAAAATTGTTCCTTTCAAAGGCAACAGAACAGAAGAAGTGAAGTTTGTCAACAGAAAGATGAAAGCGCAAAACATGAAGAGTAGAATCGATCATACATACAAAGAAGCTAAAAAGGCGAAGAGATGGGATGCTGATAGAGAATGTTACCTTGATCCCAAAGGAAACATTGCTGTTGATCCAGATTCTATTAGTGTTGAAGCTCTCATCCAGCAAATTGCTGAACATGAAGAAGCAAATCAGAGAATGTGGTGGGGAGGAGAAGCTGAAGAAAAAGAAAAGGAAAAAGAAAAAGAGAAAGAGCTGCAATCAGAGAAAGTTGATGACGGGATAATTGATACATCACAAGAGTTTACTGCTGAAAATTTGAAGAAAATGGCTGACAAAGTACTTGCTGCAAAAGAGCTAGAGGTAGTTTCTGGTTCTGGAACTGAGTCTAAAAGCAATGTCAGTCAGAGTGATGCAATCAATGAGTCAGGTAAGAAAGCTAAAACTGAAAGCGACTGCAAAAATTGCATGAAAGACTGCAAGGTTTGTAGTACACTTGCTTACCTTAACGGTAAAAAGACCGAAGAACTGATAGGAAGAGTCAGAGACGTTGAAGATCAGATCTTAAACCGTGACAAAATGTTAAAAGCTTCAAATGAACGATTAAAAGAATTAACTGAGAAAATTGAAAAAGATAAAAATGACGTAGAAAGAATTAGGAAAGAAAACGAAAAGCTAATTCATGAAAATCGTCAACTTCCAGAAAATTTTGAGAAGCTAAAACGAACGGTAAAAGATTCTGATGAAAGAAATGGTAAAACAACCAAAGAGAATCTTCAACTGTTAGGAGTTCTTAGAGTAAAAGAAGAGCAAATCAATCAACAACTGGATGAGATTGCTAAGTTGAAGCTTCAGTTTCAAGAAGCTAAAATTGAAAATGAACGCATTCAGTTGAAACTGAACAGTTACAACTCCGCAAGTTTTGTTCTTCAACATATCGTTCCTAAACCAATTGGGAAGAACAAAGCAGGTGAAGATGTATACTCTGATGGAACCGGGGTTGGGTATCATCAGGTTCCACCACCTGTTTTAAACAATTTTTTAAATAAAAAATCAAGGTTGGTTAATGATGAAGAAGAAAATAAAGTTAAGCTTCCAGACACGATTGATGTCACATTTACCACATCATCTGATGAAGATAGTGTCCAATCTGAAGTTGTAAAAAGCATGGTTGAAAATGTTTTAAAGTCTGAAAGTGACACTACTGAGGATGATGAATGCTTTTTGGACAAATATATTCCGAAATCCAAATCCAAAAACAACTTAAATGAAGAATCTAATCTTGTGATGTACAAGATGGCTGGATCTGATAAGTTGTATTCGGATCGTGATTTTCCTTTGGAGAATGTGAATGTTAGTAAATTGAGAAATATGTTCAAGTTGATTGAAATTGATGTGTCTGAAATTGAAAGTTTGAAACATTCTAAAAGGCAATTGAACTTTGAAAAAGATAAAGCTTACTACAAAAAACCTGTTGTACCGCCATGTTTTTCTAGTAACAATCAAAACAATTGGTCGGGTGGTTATAAGGGTGGTAAGAATTATCAAAGAAGGAACTTTCAAAACAAGAAGTTTGTTGAGAAAAAGGTGTTCGTAAAAAGCTCGAGTTCTCATTCCGAGCAGGAATCTAAATTTTTTTCAAAAAACAAATGAAGAATTTTTTGAAGAAAAGGCATCACAGCCTCAGACCGAAGGCACAAGTCGGGTAGTTGATACTCGTACATGCTTTAAGTGCAACAAAGTTGGACATATTGCATGAAAGTGCACCAACTTAAAGCCTAAGTCTGAAGTTGTTGAGAGTCAGAAAATGAAAGCTGATGCAAAAGGCAAAGCTCCAAATGGTTGTTGAGCAGAAAGTTTTGAAAATTGAAAACACCAAGATCAAAACTGAACCCGTAAAAATGTGGTAACTAAAACTGACAAATTTTACAAATGGGGTGCTTCACCTCAACAAGCATGGAAACCAAAATCAGTTGAAAAAAATTCAAGTTCTCCAAAACCAAAGGTTTCTGAAATGAAAAAACAATCATCTTCTACCACTTCGGTAAAGATGAATGCTCCTTTGGATTACTATGAGAAACTTGAAAAGCAAGAGTCTACTACTTCTGAAAAGAAGTATGTACCAAAGTCAGACCAATCATCTGGTCAACCTTCTCAAAATGATTTCTTTTTATACAAAGAGGTTGAGATTGGATCTGAGGAGAACTTAAAGATGAATGACAAGAATTTTCCGTCACTTTACACTGCTAAATCTCACATCAAAGTCAACCTACCTGAGTCAAAAGAGGCTTGGGTGGCATCTAAATCTAACTAAGTGTTTGTGATATGTGCAGGAGCTTCCAATATCCGTTTCACGTTGGATTATGGATAGTGGAGCTTCTCGGCACATGACGGGGAAGAAGACCCTATTGTACGATGTTCGAGGGTTTAATGGAGGTTATGTGGGATTTGCAGGCAATCAAGGTGGTCGAATAGTTGGTGAAGGAACTTTATCAAATGGAATCGTCACGTTTGAAAGAGTAAACTACATCGCCAAGCTTGAAAACAATCTTCTGAGCATCTCTCAGATCTGTGATCATATGTATACTACGCACTTTACAGATAAGGAATGTTTGATCTTGAAACCAGGATTTGTTGTTCTCGAAGAATGGGTTATCATGAGAGCACCTAGAGTGAATGATCTGTACGTGTTGGACATGAGTGTAGCAACTACTACCACGGGTCAGGCTCACTGTTTTATGTCAAGAGCAACGGAAAAAGAATCGCAATTGTGGCATCGAAAGATGGGCCATATTCACCTGCGAAAAATGAATCACCTGGTGCATAACGACTTAGTTATTGGTGTTCATGTGAAAGGTTTTCATCTTGAGGGGGAGTGCATTAGCTGTATCAAAGGCAAGCAAAAGAAGAAATCTCACCCTGGGAAGAAGGTTAATTCAGTCTCGAGACCGTTAGAGAGACTCCATATGGATCTTTTTGGTCCAGTGAACGTCAAAAGCATAACTGGAGATTTCTATTGTCTAGTAGTAACAGATGACTACTCGATATTTTAATGGGTATCATTTCTGAAGACAAAAGATGAGACATTTGAAAGTTTGATGACGTTGTTCAGGAAAATTAAAAACTTGTACCAAACTCGAATCAGAAGAATCAGGAGTGACAATGGTACTGAGTTTAAGAACAACAAGATGGAAGAATATTGTGATGAGAGAGGTATATTGCAAGAATTTAGTGCTCCTTACACTCCACAACAAAATGGAGTAGCTGAAAGAAAGAACAGGACACTAATTGAAACGGCTAGGACGATGCTTGCTGATTCGAAATTACCAGTCAAATTTTGGGCAGAAGCAGTATCAGCCGCTTGCTATACACTCAACCGGGTTCTAACAGTGAAGAAATTCAACAAGACATGTTTCGAGTTGATCAACAACCGCAAACCTAACCTGAAGTATCTGGAACTGTTTGGGTCTCCCTGTACAGTTCTAGAACCTTTTGGTAAATTTGGTGCAAAGAGCATTGAAGGAATTTTCGTGGGTTATGCAAGTCCATTAAAACGAGTCTTTGTTCCAAGCTTGAAGCGGATTATCGAAGCACATAATGTTGAGTGTCAAGGTTATACCATGCCACCTCAGAATCCCGGTGACTCATGGCGTTTTAATTATGATACTTTGTGGGATTCGTTTGACATAAAAGAAGAACCAGATTTCTTTGACGAGTTGGATATTCTGAGAGAATATGAAGAATCACAAGAAAGGTTTCCAGCTGAGTATTCTAGACGTCAATGGCAAACTTCAAATGACGATGAAGCCGGTCCTAGTAATGCTGGAGAACATGATGATATTCAACAATCCTCAGAACAAGCTCATGACAATCAGACGGCAGTCAATGATAATCAAGAATCTGAAGATAGACCTATATTCGATTGTGGTGATTCAGATTCTGAGGGGGAGCAGATCTAGATTTCAAGTCAAACAATTCCAGTCGGTGAACAAGAAGCAAATCAGAATGTCACAAATTTGGAAGGCGAGGTAGATGTTCCAGGCGAGGTGATGCCGAGAACTCTTTCGTACCATCCAAAAGAGCTGATTATTGGAGAATTACAATCAGGCGTTCGCACAAGACGACAAATTGACCAAGGCCTTACTTGTTTTTATTCTACAGTTGCTCCGTTACAAACTGAGTTTTCACTTAGTTGTTTTATTTCGCAGATTGAACCGTGAACATATAAGGAAGCACTAACTGAAGATTCTTGGGTCAACGCGATGCAAGAGGAGCTGAGTCAATTTGAGAAGTTGGGAGTGTGGAAATTGGTAGACTTGCCTGATGGTCAAAGGAAGATAAACACCAAGTGGGTGTTCAAGTGTAAGAGAGACGATCGAGGGGTTATTATTCGTAACAAAGCTCGACTTGTAGTCCAGGGCTTTAGTCAGCAGGAGGGTATAGATTTCACCGAAGTGTATGCTCCAGTTGCTAGACTTGAAGCGATCAGAATCTTCCTAGCATTTGCGTCTTGGAAAGGTTTTAAAGTTTATCAGCTAGATATTAAATCGGCTTTTCTCTATGGGAAGGTAAAAGAGGAGGTATATGTCAGACAGCCACCGGGCTTCACCGATCCAATCCACAAAGACAAGGTTTATTTGCTAGATATAGCGTTGTATGGTTTACACCAGGCCCCGAGAGCTTGGTACGAGACGTTGTCTCAACACCTACTAGCCAACAGCTTCATCCGTGGAAAAGTAGATGCCACTCTCTTCACCAAAGAAGTCGACGGACATTTTCTGATAGTTCAGATATACGTGGACGAAATAATATTTGGGTCCACAAATGAAAATTTGTGCAAAGATTTTGAAAGAGTTATGAAGCAAAAATTTGAAATGTCATCGATGGGTGAGATGAAATTCTTCTTGGGACTTCAAGTTGATCAACTACCCGAGGGAATATTCATACATCAAACGAAGTATGTTCATGATATCTTAGAGAAATTTGGGATGTCCGGAACTACTCCAGCTTCCACCCCATTAGCGACGAACCATGGGATAAACCCTGATCTCACCGGGGAAAAGGTAGATGAAACGATGTATCATTCCATGATCGGATCGCTGATGTACTTGACAGCTTCAAGACCCGATATTATGTATCCAACCTGCCTCGCAGCTAGGTTTCAGTCATGCCCCAGAGCTTCGCATATGGTGATTGTGAAACGGATATTACGCTACCTGAAAGGAACTCCATCATTGGGGTTTTGGTATCCAAGAGAAGGCGATTTCATGCTCGAAGGGTATTCTGATTCTGATTTTGGATGCTGCAAAGTTAACGCTAAATCAACAACAGCGGGATGTCAGTTTTCCGGACCACGATTGGTCACCTGGCAATGCAAAAAGCAGACCTCTGTAGCTTTATCTACATGTGAAGCCGAATATGTATCTGCTAGCAGTTGCTGCTCTCAGATATTGTGGATCCAGCAACAGATGCGCGACTACGGTTTGCAATTTCTTAACACCCCTATCTTTGTTGATAATGAGGCAGCGATAAACATTACTAAAAATCCTGTTCATCACGCTAAAACGAAACACATTGAAATTCGACATCACTTCATCCGAGATTGTTTCGAAAAGAAGTTGATACGAATTGAGAAAATCCACACTGACGAACAAAAAGCTGATTTACATACCAAAGCGTTTGATAAAACTCGTTTTCAATATCTTTTATAATTGAACGGTATGAAGCTTTTATCGGTGTTGGAGGAGATTCTTGGTGTAGATGAAGGTACCACTGTAGATGATGTTGAGAAGCAATCTGTAATGGTTTGTCGATTTTTTACTTGCTTTGGTATTTAGGGGGAGTATAGGGTAATATTTTCAGAAAATATAAAAACAATAAAAAAAATTTAAAAATCCAAAAACAATAGATATTTTCAAAATTCAAAAACAATAGAAAATGAAAAAGAGCTTGTGTAAAAAGGGAAAATGATAGTACATCGGCTTGACAGTTACGGTATGCTAAAGATATGTAAAGTTTAAAAGTCTTAAACAGTCTCGCTGATGATATGCCGATAGGTCTTTACACATTTAGTAGGTTTGTTCGGGATATAAACCTAAATCTTTATTTGCTTATTTCGTGGGGAACACTACTTAGATATATAGGTAATGTAACACCCCGAAAACGGGTTCGGTAATTAAACACCGTTAGTACTAAAAGACGGGTAAAGTACCGTTAGTGGTAAAATTTACCCGGTGGAATATTAGGATTTAAATAATTAATCCTAATAATATATATAAAAATGAATAAAGTCTTTAAAGAAATAAAATGGACAAAAAGGCCTGAGTTAACGGGGTCTAAAATAAACTTAGTGATAAATATTCCCGAACCCGCTAAGTTAACTAGGAATATTAAACCTAGTTAATAAGCGAGAGTATTGTTGAAAATAATTAGGTTGTGACCTAATTAATAACTAACCAAACACGAGGGACCAAAGCCGGGTAACTTGAAACTAGAATTATAAACTTAAAAATATAACACAACACACACACTAGGTGTGTGTGTGTGTTCTGGTCGTAACCCACAGGAGCCAAGGGAGCTCAAACCCTAATCCCTCAAGAATCTCTCAAATTGAAGCCCAAATCAAAAGCCAAATCATTGCATGAACACAGATTCGTGATCACCTAGTCATGGGGATTACAAGGTATGTTAAAAATTATGATTTGGTGATACTTTGAGATTATGATGAATAATCATAATCGAAATTCTGGAATGAATATTGATTCTATGAGTGTTATTATGATTATAACATGGTTTAGAAACAAACCCTAGTAGAAAATTTGATGATTTGTTGTCTAAACTAGGGATTTGATAATTACCCTATTATGTGCTAAATGGGTTTTTGTATGTTATGATGAACACTCGGATTGGAGTGTTAATTTGATGAATATTGATTGTTATGATGTAAGTTCTTGATGTAGTTCATGAACACTAGATATAGAGGGTTGAAATTTGATGTTAATCTTGCTAAAAATGACTAATTTCGGACTAGTTAGCAAAAGTGTAGAATGATGCCCATTAGGTGTTTGTTAAAATGCCTAGATGAGAAGTAAAGTGTTGAAATTCAAGCGAAACGCGTAATTGACAAGCTTGACTAATTACATGAGACATGGGATAAAACGGGTTCTAATCATAATGTTGATTTGCCTTAATCGTGCATATTATACGATTAAATGTAGTTGACTTTAGAAAGTCAAACTAACTAGTGATGAAGTCGAATAAGTGGTTTCGGCTAAGAAAATAAGTAAAGTGGTATAGTCGTGATGGTTAATGACTAATCTAACCACCTTGTAAATGATGAACAATAGTTGGCGCTTAAACAAGCTAGGTGAAGCTTGGAGTGAAAGCGGGTCAAACGTGTCAAGCATAGAAGAAAAGCGTAGCTCGGATGCAAGGTAAGTGTAATTTACACACTTATGTAGAATGCTTGTTATTTCGATACTTGTGAACGTGAAAACAATAATATTGGAAATTTGGAAAATTGTCAAGTATTGACTTATGTAAATTATGGTTAAAAGGATACCCATGGCGTAAGCCGAAATGGGTTGCAACTGCAAGAAAAGAGTGTAAAAGAAAAAGGGTATGGTTATAAAACCCGGGATGGGATGATATACGAATTGGAAAATCAAAAACAGTGTTTTTGATTTAAACAGACAATGTTGGGCATATAGTCCAAACGGGTCGAATGGTGGTGATAACACCATTTGACAATATCGACTAATGTGGTCGTCAAGTCTTATGTTAACAGGACTAATTAGCAAATCGGATAGTTGCGTCATCATTGATGGTGTGATAATAAAAGCGAGGTATAAATCGGGTCTATTTGTTGATCCGAGCCAGGTACGTATATTTATGTTGTAGTTAAAAGTGATATTTTGGTCGAATATTTGGGGAGAGTCCTTCCTTGTAAAAGAAGGACTAAAATCGACCAAAACGCCCTTGTAGGCTAATTTGAACAAACGACCCTTAAGGGTTGTTTGGAAACGAATTTCGCGATTAGATAAATACCCAGAATAAGTATAGAAATTTAAAGATGTAATATGTTAGCTAGATAGCTCAATTTGAGTTTTGCCGTAAAATAATGATCCAAGGGGTAAAACTTGGATTATATAGATTACCACATTAAATCCACCGTAAATATACTTGTGGTGGAAGATTATATGATAAGAAATGTGGTAATGCAAATGCTAGAAACAATTGACATCGATTTATGATTGGAAGTGCTTAAATACCCTTAACGGGTCAAAATAAGCATACAAGCGAAAACGGGTTTAAACGATGTAATAAACCTATGATTAGAACCTAATATAGTAGGTAACATTAAATTGAAGAGGTGTAGGTGATGTAGGAATCAAACGAATATGTTCTTTTGATAAAATGCATAAACGGGTCAAAAGTGGGAAATAGAGCGATAAACCGAAGACTTAAAAGTCTGAAATTTTATTATGTAGAATGTTGGATTTTAACTCCACAAGATGGAGAATTTAATTACGGACGCGTAGGAAAAAGAATCGGGTAAAACGGATCAATAACGAAGAAGTTATGGCCGTTTCCGTGAAATCAGATCGTGCTGGAAATCTGCAGCACAGCTGCAGCAACATTCTGTTTATTTTGAGGCAGTAGCGTAGCGCGACTGCATAAGCTTGTAGCCGTCGCGCTACGCGACTGTGTATGTTTTTCCGAAAATTATTTCCGTGTTCCGTTTTGTCTTGGGAACTCGTTTAAACGCGTTTTAAGCTACGTATGACTAATCAAACTCATGTTTTATGAGTTTCAGGTTAAATTTTAGTACCGGAGGACGATCAAGCAGCTCAACAAGGAACCGAACACGACCAAGTTAAAAGCTTCCGCACTATGTATCGTTGTTATGTTAAACGACGAATGTACTCTTGTTATGTTGTTTACTTTTAAACTATAAAAAGTTTTAATAAACCCGAAATTTCCAATGATTATGTAATCTCAATTACATGTTTATTTTCGTTAATTATACGAAAACCATCAAAATAATAATTAGGGTGTTACAGGTAACCCCTGAAATCTTGTTTGAAAGATCCCTCTTTCTGAGATACTAGGTCTTTATACTCAGTGATATCTGGGGTATTATCCCGGGACTTCTGATTTTGCGGAAGCAATGGCCTAGTCCCCGTATAATACTTTATGCTTGCTTGAAATAATAGCACCGCCCTCAGCATAAAAAATGATGAAACATTGAAAAATGCTAATCATGTGCTGTTGAAGAAAAGATCCTCTAAAGGGGACACACCTAAAGTCGAAGCCGTCATCTCTCTGATTTTGCGAAAGCAATAGCCTGAGCTCTCACGGCCCTCGCATTTAACCCCTAACAGATATCATCTATGGTATACTCACCTGTAAGACTGAATATTGGGATCTGGATACGGGAGTATATTCAAGAGGTTGGACACATGAATGAGTTTAAGTTCTTAATACACCTAATTCGTATCCTGGACAGATTGAAATTTGTGTGAGAATTTAAGTGGATCAGTATATCGACAATCTAAGCGAATTGTTAAATTCTGAGTATATAATCAAAGCTTAACGGTACTTATGACTTGTCGACAGCTGATATGATTCCCTAACACGCTCACCAAAAATATGTTTGTAAATAGTTTACATTTACTGCATTTCTTTTCTGTTTAGCATTTTAGTATAGAAACTTTATTCAAAATCTAAAAAGATTTTACATTTCTGCTTTATTTTCCGACAAACCAAAGTGGAAAGTTGATCTTCAGATTCAAAGTTTGAAGCAGATGCAGGAAGTTTCTGAGCTGGACAAAAGAGTTGTGAGCTTATCTTGTTAAACCAGTGAAATATGAAAAGTCAAAACAAGTTCATTAAATTGAAACTTGTAATTTTCAGAATAATGTTTTGAAAAATGTTGAACAAAGTCAGTTTTGTTTCGTCTAGATCAACCAAGGTCATTAAGTTGGACTTGGTAGATAAAATTGAGTTCTCAGGGTCATTAACTTGGACCTGAACACTTGTGTGGATTTCTAAAATTGATAGAAACAAGAAAAGATGTTAAAAGTCAATAGATTGTAATGTCAAATTCTTGAGAAGCAGGTAACAAGATCCCCATGGCAAAGATATTGTAAAGATTGAACCAGAATTCAAGCTCCAGCATATTGAAAGGGGGAGTCTACATTCAGGATCAACATTCAAAGGGGAGTTTTGTAGATAGAGATTGAAGGATGGTTACAGTGTCAGACAAATAGGACAGAGAAGAAGATAGATAAAGACTAAAGACTAAAGACTGAAGATTTGATGCTCAAGACTTCGTCAACATCCAAGGGGGAGTCTGTTGGTGCATAGATGTCTGTTAACTTCGTCTTTATAGAGTCTTATGTCTAGATAGGATAAACCAGTGTTCAGCAGGTCGGAAAACAGGGTTTTAATGTAAATAGGTAATTTCGCACGAAATAGTGGGATGCTATTTCGCACGAAATAACACTTGGTTATTTCGTATGAAATTTGCATTACCTATTTCGTACGAAATTAACACGCCTATATATACCCAACCTGCTAGTTCATTTGTAACGGTCTTGATTTCAGAGCCGAGGTGCTGCCAGTTTGTCAAACGATCAGGATTGCTTTGAAATCATTAATAAAAGGATAATTAAGAGGAATTAAGCCGTTTCACGTCTATATCACTGATTCTACCTTTGATATGGACCATAAACTCTTCTGATTGACTTGTTAGGGTCACACAACAATCCAACAGAACTCGTCTTCCAGCTTCTGGAGTTCATGTGGGGGACATAATTCTTTCATCATGACTTCCTTCAATTCCTCCCAAGAAAGTCCATAGGCTACGTCGTTCCCATGCCTGTTTCGCTCTGCTGTCCACCATTCCAGTGCCCTAGACTAGAAGACTCCAGTAGCGTTAACAGTGCGGAGGTTGTCTGGACATCCGCTTTGACGAAGAGTGACTTCAATCGAGTCGAACCATTGAAACATTGCGCTCGACCCATCTTCCCCAGTGAAGTCTTTGGGTCCACAAGCTTTAAATTGCTTGAAGCTAAAAGTAGCGCGCGGCGAGTCGGTCCTTGATTCCTCAGAGGACTTTTTGGCGACTTCATTGATTTCACTGATGATTTACGGAATGACCTTAGCCATTTCCTTGGCGACTAGCGATGTAATGCGTTTGTCAGCGTGGTTGCGGCGAGTAGCGCGGGATCTGTGTGATCCAAATGACGACATTGTCTGCAACAGACATCGTCATAGGATTCAGACACGATTTTGATTAAATCGAGTATAGTCTAGTGTATCACCCAGAGCTACTTTATGTAAAGCACAGGAACACGTTCACACATAGGCATTTAACCACATAGGTACATTTGCTTGAAGCTAAAAGTAGCGCGCGGCGAGTCGGTCTTTGATTCCTCAGGGGACTTTTTGGCGACTTCATTGATTTCACTGATGATTTACGGAATGACCTTAGCCATTTCCTTGGCGACTAGCGATGCAATGCGTTTGTCAGCGTGGTTGCGGCGAGTAGCGCGGGATGTGTGTGATCCAAATGACGACATTGTCTGCAACAGACATCGTCATAGGATTCAGACACGATTTTGATTAAATCGAGTATAGTCTAGCGTATCACCCAGAGCTACTTTATGTAAAGCACAGGAACACGTTCACACATAGGCATTTAACCACATAGGTACATAATCCACATAGGCACATAAGCACGTAAACACAGAAGCACATAAGCACGTAGTCTACGCAAGCGCGTATTTTACACGTATTTACCTTCCTATTTTGCACGTATTCACCCACATATTTTGAACATATTCACCTATCTTTCACAGTTGCATAAAGCGGTTGATAGTTGCGAGAGCGAGTAGCGAGTGGCATAAGCGAGTAACATAGCATGCGAAAGTCTGCGATTTGTTAGCGTTTTGAGCTATAAATAGTTGTGCGAGTTGTGCGCATTCAATAGAGCGAGGTGCGAAAAGTGTATAAAGTCTCCAAAATCCTAAACTGTTGGTGCACTACATCTGTCAACTTCGTCTTGTATCGAGTCTTAGTCTTAGAATGTTAGATTAGGGCACATTTTACGAGAAAATTGGAAGTGTATTGTGTCTAGTGTTGAGGTTTCGCTCATAGGGCATTTAGGAGAAGGTTTCGCTTATTTGTACATGACAGGTTTCGCTTATATGGACATCATGTCCATATGAGCGAAAGCCTCTGCCCTATAAATAGGTTACATGAGCGAAACCACAAATAACGTTCTTGTTTTCCATACCGAGGTGCTGCCGGTGTGAGATTTGATTGTAAACATTGTTATATCAATCAACAAGGTGATTTAAGTGAAGATCTAGCTGTTTCTACGTTGGTTACTTGTTTTCCGCACCTGTAACTGATCGAGACTCCTCTGATAGACTCGTTCGGGTCAGAATACGATCCTACAAGTGGTATCAGAGCTTCAGGAGGAGGATGTCTATAGAGATTTGCTGGATTTCATCATATATTCTTACTTCTACACCTTCTTTCATCATTTCAGAAAGATTTACCGGTTGAAACTTGTTCAAATTTTCACAGACTAAAGGAAGTTGATCATAAACTAATCCCTGAAAGTTTGAGCCTGAAATTCGAACTAAAAATGGTCCAAAATACCCTCCGATTAGGTTTCGCTCTTTTGAACATTCATGAGATTTCGCTCTTGTGATCAACATATTTCGCTCCAAAGGACCTTCCAAGTGACTGGTTTCGCTCATAGGACCTCTAAGTGACCTAGTTTCGCTTTTGTGTCATCCTTAAGTGACTAGTTTCGCTCCAAAGGACCTCCCAAGAGAGTAGTTTCGCTCATAAGGACCTTGACATATTTCGCTCATAAGGACCTTGACCTATTTCGCTTTTGTGACCACCCATTAACCTCTGATTTCGCTCATGTGTACACCAATTAACCTGATTTCGCTTTTGTGTCAACCCTAAACACCTGATTTCGCTTTTGTGTCATCTGTTAATCCTAATTTCGCTTTTAGGACACTCAAGAAACCTAATTTCGCTTTTGTGACACCCAAGGAACCTGATTTCGTTTTTTAGGTCATCCTACAGAACCTAATTTCGCTCATAAGTACCTGTGTTTGAACAACGTGCATTGAAAAATGGATACTGAGTTCTACAACGCTTTTGCTACATCCTCGGCTAGTCCATCCGACATTACTAAAACCATGACAATGGAGAATGAAACCGGAACAATGCAAAAACCCCTGAAACTTATGGGAATTGAGGATTATCACGGGTGGAAGAAACGGTTTGAGAATTGGGTTCAGGCGAATAATCTAAAAGCTTGGGAGAGCATCGAAACTGAATATGAGAGGCCAAAGAATTCAGTGGGAGTCGATAAAATCATTTCAGAATTCACAGAGCAAGAAAGAGATAGTTATAAAGGAGAGAAAATGATGATCAATCTGTTACAACAAGCAGTAAAGGAGGATATATTTGTGTTGCTTCAACATGATGACAATGCTTACTCTATCTGGGAAGCTCTTAAAAAGAAATTCGAAGGAAGTACTGAGATGCTTCAGAGTAAAGCAGCATTGCTGAAAAAGGAGTTTGAACTATTTGCGTGCATGCCTGGTGAAACAACAAAGACTCTTATTGAAAGATATTGTCATCTTGTTCGCACCATGTCACAGTTAAAAATTACAAAAACTCCAGCAGAATGGGTTGAAAAGCTTGCTGATGCGTTACCACAAAAGGAATGGGGTACATATCTGATGATATTGAAGAATTCCGGACAGTTTAGCAGGCTATCAATTGCACAGTTTATCGAGAAGTTGGAAGCACAGGATCTGGAGCAGCAGAAAATTGCTAGAATGAATAGTTCTACTCATCAACAAGATATTAAATTGTACTATAAAGGAAATGTTCAAACTGCTGAAGCAAGTCCAAAGATACAAACTGCATTTAGTGCTGGAAATCAATCTACACCAAGCAGTCAAGGATCAGTCAACACTAGTGGGTTCTCAACGGTGAATCCTCCAAGTGTTCAAAGTTCATCTGCTGGAAATGGTCATCTAATTCAGTGCAATGTGGCTTTACATCTTCAAATTGGACAAAATTATTCTGAAGAGATTGTAAAGAATCATATGGGATTATTGGTCACTGCATTAGAGTCTTATGAAGGGTTGATTGCCGGAAGAATTGGTAATCCGATGCTCACAAAGGAAGATTATGACCAAATCGATGCAGAGGAGCTGGAACTGATGGATATTAAATGGGCCTTAGCTAGTGTTTTGAGGAGAGCAGAAAAATTTAGAATGATTACAGGAAGAAGTGATTTCTTGGATGCAAATCTTTCTAATTTAGGTTTTGATAAATCTAAAGTTGTTTGTTTTCGTTGCAGGGAGAAAGGCCATTTTAAAAGAGAGTGCAAGAATCAGGAGCCAAGAGGAGCAAAGGATTCTTTTGGAAAAGATGATTATTATAAAAAATCCATATATCAACAAATTACTCATCTACCACATCAACAAAAAGATCCACAAACGGCACATGGAAAAATGATCGAGGATGCAAACAAGAAAGCTTACTATGGCATCATTGATCAAGATGACGAGAAAGTAGCTGAAGGTTTTAGCTGGGATAAGTACATTCCAGCTGATCCAAATGTTAAAGCTTTTATTGCTCAGATTGTGCAAAAGCCAGAGTTGCTGAAGGAGTGGATGGATGTGATGTCGGATAATGAGGAGAGTCAAGATGGAAAATCTGTTTCCTCTGAAAACAGTTCAACAGATAACAGTGATGATGAAGAAGTTGAACAGATAAACATTGGAAAATCTCATTTATCTTCTGACAGTTTTGAATCTTATTTTGCAGATAAATTGAAGAAACTCAAAGAGAGAAAAATTGCAAAAGAATTGAAGGAAGTCAAAGTGATTGAGAAAATAGTGGAAGTGGAAAAGATAGTTGAAGTTGAAAAGATGGTGGAGATAGAAAAGATAGTTGAAATCACAAAACCTTGTCTTACTTGTTTAGAGTCATGTAAACAATGTATAGAAAAAAATGAGAGGTTTAGTGAATTAGAAAAGTTGAAAGAAAAGTTGTTGTTTGATGTAAAAAAATTGAAACAGTCATATGATGTATTGAACAGAACTGTGAATAGTCTGGAAAAGACTAACTCTGAAAGAGAGAAAGCTTTGAAGATGTTGAATGCTACCATGATGACAAAGCAAAAAGAGATCAACTTGTACATAGAAGAATGTGCAAAGTGGAAGAAAGAGTTGGATAGTGAAGCAATTGAAAATGAAAGAATCAGAAGATTGCTGCAAAGTTACAAAGGTTGTGACTACATAATTGATAGAATTTATCCAACAGTTGAAGGATTTGAAGCATTTAAAGGTGAAGAAACAAAGCCAAAGAAGAAAAAGGATACTGGTAAGAAACAGGGTGTCTGTTATAATAAGTGTCTGCCTCCGATTTGGGAAGGGTATTCGTCTAGAAAACCAAATGAGGAGCAATTAAAAAAGGCAGTCAATATAAAGTTGGAGTCTGAGATAACCGATGTTTTACCTGACAATATTGACATCACGTTCACAGCATCCGACACAGATCATGAGTCCGAACTGATAAAACGAGTGGTCGATCAGGTGTTGGATAAGGATGAGGAGTCAGAGTCAAAGTCCAAATTCGAAAGTTCGTGTCAGTCAGTCGGGAGTTCAAGTTCGTCCGAAAAGAGTTCAAAATCATCGGGAAAACGGGTTTATAGTAAAGAATTTTTGTTGTCAAAATCTAATTTGAATGATGAAACATTTGAAGTTGTATACACTTTGAATGATTCTGACAAATTATATTTTGATAAAGAGTTTCCAATAAGAGGTGTCAAAACTGATTTGATAAAAAAAGGTTTTCAAACAAACAGAAATTAATATTTCTGAAATAAAAGATGAAAATCTTAATGTAAAACCTAAACCTTACACCTCAAGAGTTCAACAACGTTTGAACAAGAAAAAGGGTTACAATTCTGGTTCTGGTTTTCAAAAGAAACCAAACCACAATCGTAGCTACAAAAAGAAAGGACTTGGTTTTATTCCACCTGAAAACTATAAAAATGAAAAATATGTTCGAGATTATAAATAAAAAATGACATATGTTGCAGGAACTAGCCATGAAGAAGAACCAAAGAGCTCATTCTGGAAACAGTCAAACCAGGAGTTTCTTGCTGAAAAAATGAAGAATGGAGCTTTTCAAAGAAAAGAGACAAGAACCTGTTACAGATGCAATGAAGTTGGTCATATTGCATGGAACTGTCCAAAAGCTACCAATACAAAACAGGGAGTTTCTGGAAAACTGAAAGAAGTTGTTGTTGATGAAACCGAACCACCAACTGAAAAATTTAAAATTTTAAAAAATTCAACATTTGAAGTTGGTGAAAGTTCGAAGAAATTTTACAAGCGAAGTGTGAAACTTGACAACCAAAAATGGGTTGTTAAGAAATCAGAAGTAAAATCTGGCGATGAATCTGATTCCACAAAGTCAGAGGAGCCACAAGTTGATAAAAAGGGCGAAAACTCAGTGCCTCTAATGGATGATGTTCATTTTCCCCAATTGAGAGATGAGAATTTTAAATCAAAGGTTGGAAAGGTTGATATTTCGAATCAATCCTATTCTGAGAAGAAAGAATTTGATATCGAGAAAGCTTTTAATGGAAATGTTAAGAAAATTTTTGGAAAGATGGTCGATGGGAAGGTTAAAGGGGTTAAAGACTTTTATGCTACAAAGAAAGCAACTTACACCCCAACTGCTTCTGAATTGAATACACCCAAGGCTGGTCAGGCTTGGGTGGATATTTTCTTTCATTGAAAAAAACCTGACTTGCCGGAGATCCCAAGTTTGTAATTGCGGATCAGGAATCGGCATCTTTCTTAAGTAATTGATTGTGTGATTGAATCTTAAAAATAGTTAAATTTTTACAGGATAAGTGTGACTTGCCGGAGCTTCCAGGTTGGTAAGTGCGAAGCAGGAATCGGCATTTTGATTGGTAAAATGGTTTGTGTAGATGGTTTATTCCTACATGTTTTTTAAATGTTGTGAATATTACTTACAAGTGGTAAGAGGTTGATTCTGACAAAGTGATTACTCAAGGTCATTAGTTTGAACTTGATGTAATCCTGATACAAGAGATTGAATGGACAAAATGATGAACCATACCCCTAATTTTACAAGTGGTAAAATCAACAAAACTTATTTTCCGGAAAAATCATTTTGGTTAAAACAAACTTAAGTGTTTTGAAATCATAATGAGAAAATAGTTTTGTGTAAGGGGGAGTTCTGATTGTTTATGCCAAGTGGATGGCGAATTGAGGTGATTTGATATCAGTAGTCACTTTATTGTATAGTTTGTTTTCAAATTTCCTAAAATGTGTTTGCATTTTAGGGGGAGTAAGAAAAATTTCTGAAAATCCAAAAACATTAGAAAATTTGAAAAAGACAAAAACATGATAAAATCAAAAATGAGTTTTGGTGTCAAAGAAGAGGAAATGATAGTACATCAGTACACAGTTACAGTATGCTAAAGAAATGTAATGTTTAAATAGCGTTAAACAGTCTCACTGATGATATGCCGATAGGTTTTTACACATTTAGTAAACTTTTTCGGGATATAAACATAAATTCAAACTTGCTTATTTCGTGGGGAACACTACTTGGATATATAGGTAACCCCTGAAATCTCGTTTGAAAGGTCCCTCTTTCTGAGATACTAGGTCTTTATGCTCAGTGATATCTGGGGTATTATCCTGGGACTTCTGCTGAAAGAAATTTCTGACCTAGTCCCCGGAGAATACTTTCCGCATGCTTGAAATATAGCGCAGCCCTCAGCAAATTGATGAAACAATAAAATTGATAGTCATTGCTGTTGTAATCAAAAGATCCTCTAAAGGGGACCCACCAAAAGTCGAAGCCGTCATCTCTCTGCGTATACGGGAGTATCGACCTGAGCTCTCACGGCCCTCGCAATTAACCCCTGACAGATATCATCTGTGGTATACTCACCTATAAGACTGAATATTGGGATCTGGATACGGGAGTATATTCAAGAGGTGGGACACATGAATGAGTTTAAGTTCTTAATACACCTAACTCATATCCTGAATCAGTTGAAATTTGTGTGAGAATTTAAGTGGATCAGTATATCGGCAATCTAAGTGAATTGTTTAATTCTTAATGTGTAACTAAGCTCAACGGTACTTGTGACTTGTCAAAAAATGATATGATCCTCTTGCACAAACTCACAAAATATTGTCTGTAAATATTTCTTTACTGACTTTCATTTAAATTCAAAAATTTCAAAAAGATTTTTAGTGTTTTGTAGCATAAATTTTGTAAAAATTCAAAAAGATTTTTAACAACTGGTGTTGAAGAGCTAATTTTCAAAATTCCGAGTGCTAGACATGACGAACAGGTTTGGGAAAGTATTTGTTTGAAGTTCTTTGAAATGATCATGATATTTCTGTAAGTGGTTCATCAGAGACTATAAATGTTGAATCATTTTAAAATATGCTTTACAAGTGATTATCAGGAAATTTACTTTGAGGTAGAGATTTTACAGGAAAGAATGAGCCAGGATATTTGTTCCTGAGATCTGAACTAGATGAAAGTCAGGTTCCGATACCTGAGGACTCTGATTGGAGGTAGTCAGGCAACGATCTTGGAACATGAAGAGTCAAGCTGGTTGATCTTGAGAAGCTGTGAGATGAAAAGCCAGACAACGATCCTAAAGCTGATAATGCTGATGAACTGAAGAAATGCCAGCATATCGCAAGGGGGAGTCTGAAGTCCTGAAATAAGAGATTGAGAGAAAGAAGCCCAAAGACAGATCAAGACTGAAGATGCGAACACTCGACACTTAAGACTCGTCAACATCTGAGGGGGAGTCTGTTGGTGCACTACATCTGTCGACTTCATCTTGTATCGAGTCTTAGTCTTAGAATGTTAGATTAGGGCACATTTTACGAGAAAATAGGAAGTGTATTGTGTCTAGTGTTGAGGTTTCGCTCATAGGGCATTTAGGAGAAGGTTTCGCTTATTTGTACATGACAGGTTTCGCTTATATGGACATCATGTCCATATGAGCGAAAGCCTCTGCCCTATAAATAGGTTACATGAGCGAAACCACAAATAACGTTCTTGTTTTCCATACCGACGTGCTGCCGGTGTGAGATTTGATTGTAAACGTTGTTATATCAATCAACAAGGTGATTTAAGTGAAGATCTAGCTGTTTCTACGCTGGTTACTTGTTTTCCGCACCTGTAACTGATCGAGACTCCTCTGATAGACTCGTTCGGGTCAGAATACGATCCTACAAAAACACATAAACAATAAACACACAAAAGCACATAAAATCAATATTTCACAGAGTCAGCGGCTGTGAGCTCAGAATCGAAATGGAATGTCTGGGTATTGAGACATCGACTACCCAGAGTGATTCGACTATTCTTAATCGACTTCGAGTACACGCTTTGGCTTTCTAGACTGTGCTCTCACCTCAATCCGGGCGAACGGCACGCATCCTTTTAACCATTACGAGACTCAAGTCATTGGAATCCATCGAGACTTTGGTGAGAGTTTTATAAAACCAAAATATAGAGCGGAATGAGTCATTAAGATGCGGGTTTCACCCCTAACTTAACAACTTCATTCCTGGTTGTGTGATAAAATCACGAGATAGATAGGGAGAATTTCGTTGAGGTATGGTTTTCACACCTGACACAACGCAAATTCTCGTGTTTTATTAGTAAAAATGCGTGTCTGGTGAGCGATTTTATTAAGAGTTTTGGTTTTCACGCCTAATCTCGACCCAATCACTCAACTGCAGTACGCATGTAATTTTGAAAATGCGTGTGTCGTCAGCCTTAGGAAAAGCTGAGTGGTTGCACGAAGTTGTAGTATGCGATGCTCGTGCTAGGTTGTGAGTTTAGCGAGTACAAGCGAGAGTATAGAGAGTAGGCTCGTGCAAAGTCCCTACCGGGTTCGCACGAGGCGGTCTGTTGGTACTTAGACTATAGACTAAGTCAATTTTAAGATATTGACCCGGACTAGGTTGAGTCTTGCCTAATTCCCTATAGTTATGGCTCTGATACCAATCTGTCACACCCCAACCGATGGCGGAAACATCGGGGCGCGGCACTGAGCGAAACAGATTGTCCAGGAGAATCCATAACAACTAAAATTACCAAATATTTAACGTCATGTCCCATACCATAACATATAAAGTAGAACAGTTATTACAGACATAGTTCTCAAAGACAAATGATTGTTCCGACAACTCAGATTTTATATAGTTTGTTTCCAGACTCCCCTAGCTTGATTCCACAAAAGATCAGCAAACACAGCATCCTAAACACCTGTCACATACGTTAAAATAAAGTCAATACACATAGTGTAAAGGTGAGCATACAAGTTTAATAGCATACAATATAGCGAAAACGTTTACGCATAACCAGCATGTATCACGTGGGGTATGAATCTAGTAAGTTAACGACAATGATACTATCAATACCTATGACTGCGAGTTGTAGAGTGCGCAACACATGTTCACCACTACGAACACGTGAAGTAATAACCTTAACAACCCCTGTATAGACAGGTGCGGAGTCCAAACTATAATACTATCATTGCTAAGGCAGGCAGACAACAATCAATGTGTAAACATAATATACAAGCATTCATCGAGTCACGTATAACATGCGAGAGCGGTTAGCTTACAAAAGTGTTGCGTTGTGTGTTGATGTGATTTGATATAGGTAACGTATGTAACACCCAAAAGTGATCGAGTATACTCACAGATAGTGTTTAGTAAATAAACACAGTCTTGGATTGAAAGGAGCGCTTGAGGGGTTAGCCTGATCAGAGAACGATAGTGTAAGAGTTGAACAGTGCGTTAAATAGTGCATTGAAGAACTTAGGGATCGAACAGTGATCCGATCGGATAACCGTCCAGACGGATGGTCATCCGGACGGATGATCATTCGGTCGGAGGGTCATTCGACGGGTTGAGTGTGTTCGTGAAATGTTTGAACTTTGAAGTTTTCGTTGTAGCATTTTAAAAAATGAGGAATATTTCTACATATCAGGTCATCCGGACGGACGGTCATCCGGACGGATGGCCGTTCGCTCAGATGACGGTTCTGGTGGAACTGATATTTTTTGAAGTTTTGAAAATTGTTTAAGTGTGGAAATTCACCAATCACCTGGTCGAATAGCCATTCGATCGGATGGTCGTCCGAACGGATGGCCATTCGACGACTGGTTTGTTTGAAAACTTGGTAAAATCAGTTAAGTTGAGAAGTTTTGCGGTTTAACCGAGACGGTATGACGACGTGTCAAACAACGGAAATCACATCAAGTCCAACTCATCCGATCGGACGGGAATTACCCCGTTCGACCAGATTCAACTGTTCCTGATGGGGTTTCATGTTTAACCCGTGAATCGGTCGTCTCTTTGATAGAAATCCATTCTCAGACCAGTCCTCCACTAAGGAATGAGTAGAGGGCCCGAACGCGTCCAGATTCTATGGTTTTGAGTGAAAAGTGAAAGATGTCGAAGAAAAGTTTGAAAACAGTGAAATGTGTTTAGATCTTTGTAAAAACGTGTGGAAATCCTTTAGATTCGATCCGTTCTTGAGGAGATGAGGTCACACTTTGGTGTTCATGAGAACCCATGGTGACGTCACCCTAGAACAGCCTCAAATCAGATGATTTCACGGTTAAAATGTAAAATTTGATGGTCAAAATGATGAGGAAGTGTGTAATGAAGATGGAAGTACAAGATTTAGAGTGAGAACTTACAAGAATCGCGAGAAATCGAGAGAAAAGGGCCTGCGAGAGTGCTGGTCGGACGGAGCTGTCACATCAATGAATAGTTGATGTGATAGGGGGTATTTATAGGGGAAGAGGATAAAGGCGGTGCAGGTTCAATGGGTCGGACTGCCGTTCGATCGGACGACCATCCGATCGGATGGTCCTCCGGTCGGATGTCCATTCGACCGGTTGGTCGTTCGGTCGGACGGCTTGTACGGGTTAGTTTTCCGACTTTCGTTTCGTGCATTTTGCGTTGCGTTGCGTTTAAGCGAGTTGCGAGTAGGCGGTGCGATAGTATTACACGTTAGTTACACAAATAACATAATCAACCTAACAATCATAAAAGTACACTGTGTTTCGGGTTGCGATGTGATGCGATTGATTTGCGATTGCGTTTGCGAATAACATCCCACAACACATATAAGCACACACAAGTATAGCACATAATAGCATACACACGTAAAACAATATCCATAACTGCAATTCGAATTGCGATGCGGTAGCGATGTGATTGCGCTTAGTAGATTAGCGTTTAGTTACGTTTATCGCATTGTTACTTCACTGATTTATAAATCGCGTTAATTAATATACATCGATTTTTGAGTCTACGTGTACAAGCAATAGTTAAGCAAGAAATGTTAGATCTGATCGTAACCCTGACGTTGACCTTGACTTTAACTTTGACTTGTACTTTGACTTTGACTTCGAAAAGTCGGGTTGCTACACCACCGACCCAGAAGAACATGTGGCACAGTACAGGGAAAGAATGGAGATTAACCCCATTCCAGAAAGGTTAAAGGAAGCCTGTCTTTGCAAGGGTTTCAGATCCACACTAACTGGATCAGCTTTGAAATGGCTGCTAAGTCTTCCTCCTTATTCAATTACTTCATTTTCTCATTTAGATAACTTGTTCAATAATCAATTCTCATGTAGTAGAACATTTGAAAGGTTAACTAGTGACCTATATAGGATCACCCAAGGTCATAATGAATCATTAAGAGATCACATAACTAACTTTAGTAGAGAATCCTTGGAAATCTCTAACTTAGATATTGCTAGTGCTGTTGAAGCTTTTAGAATGGGTTTACTAAAAGATTCTCAATTCTATGATGATCTTGTTATGACACCTTGCAGGAACCTAGATGAGGTAAGGAACAGGGCCCTAAGATTCATCCATTTAGAGGATGACAAAAGGATCCAGGAAAGGTATAACAACCCTCCTAAAATATTTCTAACACTCCTAAATTATTTATAACGTCCCTATATGTCCTAAAATAAACCACGTATATGCAAAATGACCCTAAATACTTTTAATTTAACAAAAATAAATTAAAAAAATATTCAGGGGGCGCTCGCTGGCCGCGAAGACCCTTGCGGTCTCTTTCGCGGGCCGCGATAGCTAAACCACCAGGCGGAACCCTAGTGTGCCACGTTGCAGGCTCGTGTCAAGGCTATAACTGACGAATTAGAAAACCTAAGCCCTACACCCCTAGCTTGCGGGCCGCGAAGACTCTGTCTTCGGCTTACACGGGGCGCGAGGAAACCGAGATCAGACCCTATAAATAGGATCGATTGGATTTCAGTTTTCGTCGTTCAAAAGTTTCGAATTCTCTCTCAATTTCTTTATAGTATAAATTATACCGGGCATAATACCCCCTAATTAACGAAGCTCTGCCTCGTTGTAAGTATTTTAACCCCCGGTTACGTATTAGATACGCTGCCCGATTGATCTAGTGCTCCGTAACGGCTGTCGAGGTTCTACCCGACGTAGTCGTTGGAGTTCTGTCTCGGGGAGAGTATAACTAATGTAAATTGGGTTATTATACTAACGCGTGTGCATTGTTTAATTAATAGATTATAACCAGGAAATCACAGGAAAAATACCTAAAGTAGCAATGTGAGTAATCCCCTTTTTGTGTAAACCTTTTTGCAAACTGTTTTTACAAAACCTTAAATATTTTAAAATAATGAGCAGTGATTGAGTCTTTGTAATTCTTTAATTACTGCCGGTATGTTGGGTTTTGTATACAAAATGCGAAACACGTTACTATTGGACAACGAGATAGCCAATGAGTAATACGACCCACCAGTCAGGATTGACAGTACTGAATGAGTAATTGTGTAGATATGAACATTGTAATCGCTTTCAATACTGTGAAATGATAAAACTTGTTTTGATTAAACTGGGATTCACTCACCAGTATTTCCCACTGATAAATATTTTAAAACGCGTTTCAGGTAACAAAATGTGAAAGCCAAATAGAAGCCAGCTGGACAGCACTGAAGGCTTGGAAAAAAGTGGCTATAAAAGTTACCTAAATAAAGAAGATGTTTTGTTTAAATAAAATAGGGTTTATCCCTATAAATAATGTTGTAATATAAACTTGGGTTTTACCCATGTGTTTACTATTATAAAAATGTGGTATTTTACTCTGATAAAATATTTCCTAAGTACGGTCCTGATGTAAATTCTGCTGCCAAAATGATAAACCACTGATACCACTGAATCTGAGCTCGCGGCCACCTGTTCCCAGGATATAGGGGCTGGGGGTTGCGACAGAGAGTGGTATCAGAGCTTAAGCCACTGATTTCAGCCACAGAAGTGTTCTGCTGACAATGAAATTGTCAATTCTGTTAGGAAATAATCTCTGCAATTATGTGCATACGTATATATTATTGTTTTGTTATTTGACAATCTGTTAGTTTATAGTATGAGTGATCAAGGACCATCGGACGCTTATCGTCAATTGTCTAGTTCTCCAATAGATGAAGGAACTTCTTCCCAGCCTACCCCCTCGGGGTATTCAGCTGACATAGAGGAAGGGATCTTTATATTCAAAGCGCAATCCGAGGAGCCATTCCCTACCAAAAAGAGAGGATGGTTCAGTCGGGGAGCTCACGAGCGTAGGAAAAGAATGAGAAAGTTACAGCAACAGCGAGCTTTAGCAGCTGCGAATAGGGAAATGAACACCCAAACTCAAGATATACTCAATAGGAGACTAGCCAACTTCCACATACTAGCTACCACAGCCGCCGATCCGAACTTAGAACAACTCATAGCACCACACCCACTACTGTTGTTCCCAACACAACCCATGGAAATAGAACAAAACACAGGAGACCAGATTCCACTACCTGCTTTTGACCCAAACGAAATCCCTAGAGTCTCAGCACCCCATCCTCCAGATTATGACCCATGGTTTGACGACCACAGGGATTGCCCAGAATTTCACTCGCAGGAAGAGCTCATACCAAACCCAGTAGCACCCTATGTAAACCTTGACCATCTAGATCCATACTGGGATAATGACCAGTATATTCGAGAGATCCTAGAGAACCCGTACCCATACGAGGAACCGATGCCACAGTATCCTGACCCGATACCAACACCCGCGCCACCCATGAGCACTGAGAATGTGCAAGAACTTCGCACCTTTGGTGAGGAGTTGTTAGATGAAAGTGAGAAGATAAGGCAAATAGGGGAGAGACTCGTATGGAAGTATGACGAGCGTAATATGCAATATTGGATGGATCCCCACTAAGTAGTAGTAGTAATCATAATAATAATATAAATATATATATATATATATATATATATATATGTGTGTGTGTGTGTGTGTGTGTGACTTGAGAAAAAAAATCAACTAAACTAGATAATCCTATAGCTACTGATGCATACTAGTATTGTATTTTAAATTCCCGTTATGGTTTGTAATAGATGCACAATATATAAATAGAGTAAATGTCGCAATGCACGATGATTTTGATCAATATGCCTGTGTGATTGTTCGCATTAAACATTGCTCTGTGATATTAATACTTGGTAATTGTTTGTAAATCCAGATGGCCAACGACGCAAATCGGGAAAACCAGAATAATGATAACCAGATAAATAAAAATGCCATTCGATACATAGTAACCCAAGGAATTAGAGATGCTATGCCATATATCATCCAAAACATTACAGAAGCGGAAAATAATAATAAAAGTGATAATTGAAGTAAGCGATCACATACGGAACCCAGTCACAGCGTGAACAATGGACCGTTACTTCAATTGCCTATTCCAAAAAGAAGAAGAACCATGTCTTATGGTTGTTCTTACAAAGAATTCTGGTCCTGTAAACCAATAGAATTATCAGGAAATGAAAGAGCCATTGCAGCTCTACGTTGGATAGAAAAGACTGAAGCAGTCTTAAAAATAAGCAAGTGTGCAGAGGAAGACAAAATTATGTTTGCTTCCAATCTTTTTAAGAATGCTGCACTAGAATGGTGGAACACTATTCTCCAGTCTAGGGGAAGTGATAAAGTCTACAATATGGAATGGACTGAGTTTAAGAATATGGTCGAAAGGAAATTCTGTCCTCCCAATGAAAAGGAACAGATAGCCAATAAATTCTTAAACCTTAGGATGAGTGGAGTGGACTGTAAGGGTTACACTACTATATTCTTCGAATATGCTAGAATAGTGCCAACCCTAGATTCACCAGAACCAGTATTAATCTCCTGTTACATCTGGGGATTAATCAGTGAGATTAGACATGTAGTTAGGGCAGCTAGACCACAAACTATAGAAGAAGCTGTAGAACTAGCAAATACCTTGACTGATGAACTAGTACTTACAGAAGAAGAAAACCAGAGAAAGAACCTAGCCCAGAAGCTTACCCAAGAATTTCGCTATGGAAATTCCAACCGTGGGAAAAATGTAGGTTCTACTTCTACTCCTTACTGCAAGTGTTGCAAAAGAAAGCATTCTGGAAGATGCTCCATATACTGCAATTTCTGCAAAATATCTGGACATAAAGAAGAGGATTGCAGGAAGAAACCCAACAATAAGATATGCTATAATTGTGGAGAAAATGGACATATTAAGCCGAACTGTCCGAAACTAGCTCTAGCCATGAACAACAAGACTGCTAAGAATGCTAGGGCATTTGTTCTGACAGCCGAAGAAGCAAAGATGATTCCGGATGTGATTGCCGGTACGTTTTTAGTTAATGATGTTTTTGCTAAAGTATTATTTGACTCTGGTGCAAACCAAAGTTTTATTAATACTTCATTTTGCAAAATTCTCAACCAACCATTAACTAAACTCCAACAAAAATGTCTAGTAGAGACAACGAATGGAGAAACCATTAAGATTTCTGAAATCTTGCAGGGAGCAAGAATAGAATTTTTAAACCAAGATTTTATTGCTAATCTTTACCCAATGAATCTGGCTGGATTTGATATTGTATTAAGAATGGATTGGTTAATATCCAATAAAGCCAGTATTCTATGTGATCAAAAGTCGATCCAAATAAGTTCACCAAATGGTGAAAAGATCACAATTAAAGGAAATAAACCGTCTCGATCCGCAAAATTCATCCCCGTGATGAAAACTGAAAGTTATGCAAGGAAAGGATCATTAGTGTACATGATTTCCATAATCATTAACACTAAAGCAAAAGAACTGAAAGATATTCACGTAGTATCTCAATTCTCAGATGTATTTTCAGAAGAATTACCAGGATTACCACCGGACAGTGAAGTTGAATTCAGAATTTATCTGCTACCAGGAACCTCACCAATTACCAAGGCACCTTACCGTTTGGCGCCAACAGAAATGAAAGAGCTAAAGAAATAGTTGGACAAACTTCTGGAGAAAGGATTCATACAGCCAAGCTCATCACCTTGGGGAGCACCGATCTTGTTTGTCAATAAGAAAGACGGGACGATGTGCATGTGCATTGATTACCGAGAATTGAACAAAGTCACAATTAAAAATCGGTACCCATTACCGAGAATCGATGATCTGTTCGATCAATTGCAAGGAGCTCGATTCTTTTCAAAGATCGATTTACGCTCAGGATATCATCAATTAAAGGTACAGGAAGAGGACATTACTAAGACCGCCATCAGAACAAGGTATGGCCATTATGAATTTACTGTCATGCCATTTGGTCTAACCAATGCCTCAGCTGCATTTATGGACATGATGAACCGAATATGTAAGCCATATTTGGATAAATTCATATTTGTCTTTATAGATGATATTCTCATTTACTCTAAGAGTAAAGAGGAACATGCAGCGCATCTGCATACACTTTTAAATTTACTGAGAAAAGAAAAACTTTATGCTAAATTTTCGAAATACGAATTTTGGTTAGAAGAAGTACAATTTCTTGGGCATTTAGTTAATCATGAAGGGATTCATGTGGATTCCACAAAGATTGAGGCGATTACTAAATGGAAAGTCCCTGAATCACCAACGGAGGTTAGAAGTTTTCTAGGACTAGCCGGTTATTATAGAAGGTTAATCCGAGATTTTTCTAGAATAGTCATTCCCTTAACGAAGTTAACTTGTAAATTTGTTAAGTTTGAATGGGGACCAAAACAAAAAGAAGCCTTTAGAATTCTTAAGCAAAGGTTATGTCACACCCCGACCACGTAAAACAACAAAACGTGGCGGAAACGTCGGGGAGTGTTGTAACAGAATCATTGTTTCATAACACATAGAAATTGAAATATTGTTTTATTGATTAAAAGAGTTACAATGTCTTGACAATCAAATAAATATAACATAAATAACTAGTCTTGCATCTTTTATTGTCACTAAGGCCCAAGTCCGCCTAAGTGTATCTTGATAAATCCTATGCATCATATCCTGAAACACATGTGAAAATAGGTACGTCAGCATAAAAATGCATGTGAGATACATAGGTTTTGTGAAAATAGAATTCATGACTTATGTTTAAGAAAATGTTTAGTCATGAACCTTGTAATTTGCTTTGTCTTGTAAATCATTTGAAAAGTGATTAATAAACCAAATGATATATATGTATAAAAGAATAATACATGGTTAGGTGAATAACCAAGTAAAATGAGTTTGTATTAGATAAGTTGTTTGTAAATCAATGTATTATGAAAACTATGTTACTTGTATAAAATGTTATATGTCTAAATTGAAATGATTCAAATAACGCTACGATATGTAATACCATACAAGCACTTATATATAGGAAGTACCAGCGGCGTATCCACCATGGTTGTATCATATTACACCCGCCTCGTTACTTAAATCACTTACTCAAACCAAACCACCAAAGTAAACTGTTTATGTATAATCAAATGTCAAAATGTTTTGTGTATATCAATGTCAAAAATGTTTATGTCTAATGTAAATCATGAATTGTGTATATCAATGTCAAAATGTATGGTAGGTGAAATATATCAACTAAACCATATGTAAAATGCACAAAAACAAGGTATTGAAGTAAAACATGGTTTAAATCAAAGTTATGTTTTGTGGAAAAAATGCATGCTATACTGATACAAACATCTATGCGGTATTGTTAAATGCATACATCCAAGCCTTGTGACTGTGGCGATAAACCCTTAAACGAATTTAAAGGTCTATCTTGTGTAAATGTATATCGAATTCGGTCATTCCTTCCACCCAAACAAACCTAGGCTTCAGGAACGGGAGTTGTCAAGTCCTATGGTACCATTACCTACTAACGAGCGGCGTAGCTAATGTTAATGAATGTACATTGTCTCATTTAAACAAACCAAATGTCATACCAAAATGTAAGCATGTGATGAATAACAAATGTACTAAGTATGCACACAATGGACATACATAGCATAAAATGTAATGTAAAACAATGTACTAAGTATGCACACAATGGACATACATAGCATAAAATGTAATGTAAAACGATGTACTAAGTATGCGCACAATGGACATACATAGCATAAATGTAATGGAAAAACGATGTACTAAGTATGCAACCAAGGACATACGTAGCAAAAACACAATGAAATCATGTACTATAAATGTACTAATGAACATAGCAAGCATATGATATGAAAACAGGAAAGGCACGAAAGTAACAAGTAGGCACATGTGTTTCACCCCAAAATGTTTGGAAAACAGTAAAAGAGGGGTCTATGTACTCACTTGAGATTGCTTAGAAGTCCTAGGATAACCACCAAGCAAAGCTAGAAGATCACGGAATCAAACGGTACCTAATATAGGTAACTACATTAATAACCGGACCTACATCGAAGGATTGGATAGAATGAGGGCTCGTAAACCAAATGAGTATGGGAACTCAGGTAATATGGTTTAACAAAGCCTACATACTACAATGAAACCTAACCTAAGTGCTTACGACCCATTACGACCCGTTTAGGTAGCTTATGCTACTTTAACGCGTCGTTCGCGTAAAACGCGTTCGGAATGCCTAACTAGTCCTATGATAAGTAAAATATGCCTTAACATGTCTAATATTGTTACCAAATCAGTTTAGATACCAAAAGTTATGTTACATATGCTTAAAATGAATTTTGGCGTTCAAAGGGCATTTTGGTAATTTACCTAAGGCATATAAACTACCTATCATACAACTACTTAACGAAGCGACCATAAGGTATAACCTCGAAAGGTTATTCCTTATATACTATGGTCACCTAACGTGTTTGGTCGGATCCTAGTGATCGACCAAACGGGTCGGGTTCGAAAGTATAAGCGATTGTTTAGATCGCTTACCTTACGACCCTATATAAGCACTAAACTAAAAGTGACGAGCTAAGCATGTTAAAACATGCTTAACTAAGTTTAGAAAACAGGTTTGGTATCAAAACAAACGGTTTTGATACCTAAGAGTAGTTTGGTTACAAAATACGCAAGAATGCGCATTTTGGCCGAAACTACGACTCGTCACTGAGCCTAGATAACGTGGTAATCAGTAGGTATAGTCACTAAGGACTATAACCATCGTGATTACGCTCACGTTATGAAGTTCAAACGAACTTCGCATTGACCATAAACTGGTCAATGCAGAAAGTCAAACAAAGTTTGACTTTAACGCTAAAAGAATAAAAGAACGAAGGAACACTTACAAAGGGTCCAAGAACGGAAGGTTTGAATCCGAACACTCTCAGGTATGAAGTGTTAAACACAACAACTTAGAGAGCAAGTTCAGATTTCAAAGGTGTGTGTTTTTGCAAATGAAAGGGTTGGGTATTTATAGGAAATGGACCACCGTTAGGATCGTTCCTCGAATACCGTGCTTTGATCTCATCCATACACTTGTTGGAATGTTATGGAACATCAAATGGCCCCTCATTATCTGAAGAGGCAAGTGCAAATTGGCCCCTCATTATCCTGAAGAGGCAACAGCTGTTTAAACTAATCTGGTATTCTGGGGACCCCTTACGGACCGTAAGGGTCATGGCTTACGGTCCGTAAGCCAACAACTATGCAGAATTGTCAGTTTCAGTCCCTGCACCTTGTTTCGCTGCGTAACGGCACTTCTAACACCCGTCAAACTCAATTTCAAGCTCCAAAATGATGTTAAGACATAGGGAACATGAAATATGCTTGAAAACATCTCGTATGTCGGTTCGTTTGGCCGTACGGTTGCGATGTTCGGTTAATTACGACGAAATGCGCATAAGCGCGAAAAACGATCCAAATTGCGTGACGAATGGATTTTTCTTATGCCAAACACTAAAATAAAATATTTTAGTTCTTACATAAATTTTTGGATGTCCGGATGTATTCAGAACGTAAGATATGCACGAAAGCGCAAACTTGTGCACTTTTTGACGCTTTTAGTCCCTGAATGACCATAAAGTTTATTTTAGCATACCTAACCCCTCAAAGCCTATTTCTAAGCTATTTAAAGGATATTTATGGTATGTTTAACTTATGGTCATGTTCCGGAATGTCTGTTACAGTTCAAATTGGCATACTTTCGCAGTTTGTCAACTTTAGTCCCTGTAAGCGATTAAACTTGATTTTGTCATACCAAAGCCTTCAAAACTTATTTCTAAGTTATGTAAAGGTAATTTAAGGTATGTGAAGCCTATGTCACTGTTCCGGAGTGTTTGTTGCATTAAACTGGTTATATTTACGCATCGGTGCGCGTATAACCTTCCAGAAAGTGATTTAGAGCCTGAAATCGAACAAGAATTGATATGTGCAAATGATACACATATTTGTACAAATCCCAAGTATGAAACACAATATTTCATTGGTTTGGTATTTGTTTGATGGTCGCAGTGACCCAGGTGTCACAGGTTAACCAACGCACCCATACTAGCGTTACCAGAAGGAACGGAAGACTTTGAAGTCTATTGTGACGCTTCTAAGTCAGGTTATGGATGTGTGTTGATGCAACGTCAAAAGGTTATAGCCTATGAATCTAGACAGCTTAAAAATCATGAAGAAAACTATTCAACCCGTGATTTAGAATTAGGAGCCATAATTTTTGCCCTTAAGATCTGGAGACACTATTTATATGGAAATAAATTTGTTGTCTTCACCGATCATAAGAGTTTAAGGTATATTTTTGGGTAAAAAGAGTTGATTATGAGACAGAGACACTGGATAGAATTTCTTAGTGACTACAATTGCAATATCCAGTGTCATGCAGGAAAAGCTAATGTAGTAGCTGATGCTTTAAGTCGAAAGTATCATGAAAAACCAAGGAAAGTACGTTCTCTTAAATTAAATCTGCAGATAGATTTAAATGAGTAAATTAGAGCCGTACAAGAATCAGTAATCAAAGACGATACTGAAAAATTGAAAGGAATGATTAAGGAATTAGAACAAAGAACAAATGGAATTTGGAGATTCCATAAGAAAAGGATTTGGATACCCAAAATAGGAAACCTACGCCACCAAATATTAGAGGAAGCCCATAAGTCTAAGTATACGATACATCCTGGAAGTGATAAGATGTATCAAGATTTAAGAAAGAATTTCTGGTGGATAGGAATGAAAAAAGGATATAGCAGCTTATGTTGCCAAGTGTCTAACATGTTCACAGGTTAAAGCTGAACATCAGAAACCCTCAGGTTTACTACAGCCCTTGGAAATGCCTGTATGGAAGTGGGAATTGATAACAATGGACTTTGTTACCAAATTACCCAAAACACGAAAAGGTAATGATACAATCTGGGTGATTGTAGATAGATTAACCAAGTCTGCTCATTTCTTACCGATGAAGGGAACTTTCAGTATGGAACAGTTAGCCAAATTATATGTAAATAAAATAGTTTCATTACATGGTATTCCTTTATCATTTGTTTCTGATAGAGATAGCCGTTTTACTTCTCATTTTTGGACAAGCTTCCAAAAAGCAACGGGAACCAAGTTAAATCTAAGCACCGCTTATCATCCTCAAACGGATGGACAAAGCGAAAGGACAATTCAGATAATGGAAGACATGCTTAGAGCTTGTGTAATTGATTTCGGAGGAAATTGGGACGACCACTTACCATTAATAGAATTTTCTTACAATAACAGCTATCACACTAGTATTAATGCTGCACCTTTCGAAGCATTTTATGGACGAAAGTGCTGAACCCCAGTCTGTTGGGCAGAAATTAGAGAAAAGAAATTGTATGGACCAGAAATCGTATAAGAAACAACGAACAAAATTATTCAAGTCAAGGAAAAACTAAAAGCAGCACGTGATCGTCAAAAGAGTTATGCTGATAACAGGCGAAATCCATTGGAATTTCAGGTAGGAGATAAGGTATTATTAAAAGTTTCTCCTTGGAAAGGAGAAGATAGGAACCGAGACCAGACCCTATAAATAGGATCGATCGGATTTCAGTTTTCGTCGTTCAAAAGTTTCGAATTCTCTCTCAATTTCTTTATAGTATAAATTATACCGGGCATACTACCCCCTAATTAGCGAAGCTCTGCCTCGTTGTAAGTATTTTAACCCCCGGTTACGTATTAGATACGCTGCCCGATTGATCTAGTGCTCCGTAACGGCTGTCGAGGTTCTGCCCGACGTAGTCGTTGGAGTTCTGTCTCGGGGAGAGTATAACTAATGTAAATTGGATTATTATACTAATGCGTGTGTATTGTTTAATTAATAGATTATAACCAGGAAATCACAGGAAAAATACCTAAAGTAGCAATGTGAGTAATCTCCTTTTTGTGTAAACCTTTTTGCAAACTGTTTTTACAAAACCTTAAATATTTTAAAATAATGAGCAGTGATTGAGTCTTTGTAATTCTTCAATTACTGCCGGTATGTTGGGGTTTTGTATACAAAATGTGGAACACGTTACTATTGGACAATGAGATAGCCAATGAGTAATATGATCCACCAGTCAGGATTAACAGTACTGAATGAGTAATTGTGTAGATATGAACATTGTAATCGCTCTCAATACTGCGAAATGATAATACCTGTTTTGATTAAATTGGGATTCACTCACCAGTATTTCCCACTGATAAATATTTTAAAACGCGTTTCAGGTAACAAAATGTGAAAGCCAAATAGAAGCCAGCTGGACAGCACTGAAAGCTTGGAAAAATGTGGCTATAAAAGTTACCTAAATAAAGAAGATGTTTTGTTTAAATAAAATAGGGTTTATCCCTATAAACAATGTTGTAATATAAACTTGGGTTTTACCCATGTGTTTATTATTATAAAAATGTGGTATTTTACTTTGATAAAATATTTCCTAACTACGGTCCTGATGTAAATTCCGCTGCCAAAATGATAAACCACTAATACCACTGAATCTGAGCTCGCGGCCACCCATTCCCAGGATATAGGGGCCGAGGGTTGCGACAACGTCGATCCGGCGAAGATTGAAGCAGTCAAGAGTTGGATTACACCAAAGAACCCATTCGAAGTTCGTTCTTTTCTCGGATTGGCGGGTTATTATCGCCGGTTCATCGCCGATTTCTCGAAAATGGTTGTCCCTCTCACCTCTCTTACGCATAAAGACAAGACTTTTGTTTGGGGAACTGAACAAGAGGAAGCCTTTCAAACCCTCAAGCGTATGCTTTGCAACGCTCCTGTACTCGCATTACCTGATAGAAATGACGACTTTGTAGTCTACTGCGATGCCTCTAACCTCGGTCTTGGTTGTGTTCTTATGCAACAGGACAAGGTTATCGCGTACGCCTCTCGTCAGCTGAAGACCCATGAGAAGAACTATACAACCCATGATCTCAAGCTCGATGCAGTTATTTTTGCGTTAAAGATTTGGCGACACTACCTTTATGGTACCAATTGCACGGTCTTCACCGATCATAAGAGCCTACAACACATCTTGAACCAGAGGGAACTGAACATGAGTCAACGCAGATGGGTTGAACTTCTCAACGATTACGACCGTGAGATTTGCTACCACCCAGGCAACGTAAATGTTGTTGCCGATGCTCTTAGTCAACGAAGCTATTTGCATAGCGTTCGTAATATTCAAGCCCAATGTGACAACTGGCACAAAACCGGTAATTTCCGTACAGTTTTAATTATTATTTAATATCTGCAATTCTGTGCTTAAGCGTCAACATTGTCTGATTACATGCTATACATGTGAATTCATGCACATTTTATACTTCAAATTTTTCTTTATGCATTACTTTAAGCGTTGCGTCAGAAAGACTAGTAAACTCACCAGTAAGACACACTGTGTCAGCAATTCTGCAGAAAACAGTCAGACAATAGTAATAGGGCCCAGGAGTAGGTCCAACATCTAAAATACATTAAAACCCAAGTATGGATACAAGGGTTAACATATAAACTTTCCGGAAGCTAAACTATGCACTAAAAGACACTCGAAACTCACTTTAAATGCAGAATTTTGCATAAATCAGCATAAATCAGCTATAATCAGCTTTTTAACACAATAATATCATGCAGAATTTGTGTTTTATTGTCTAGAATAACTTACAAAGTGTCGGAAATTTAAACTGCCACAAAAGGTGCTTCATACCTAGTGAAACTGCGCAATTCAGCACTTTAACGAACCGTAATGAAACGAATAATCGGACACTACCCGGGACATCAAAATTTGACTAGAAGTAATGTTTTTATGATATTAAACTAGTATTGGTGCTAGAACACTTTAAAAATCATAAAAACACCTAAACACACTTAAACTAACTTAAACCCCCTCGTTTCCACTTTAAACCCTTAACTTCCCACAAAATTACACTTTACCCCCCCCCCCCCCCCCTTCACCATGACCGGCCCCAAGAGGGACCCACTTCACCTTTGTTTATTTTATTCTTCTTTGTCCCCTAATTATGTGCAAGAATCTCTAAAGGTGATCATGTGTTGGAAGTATTCTTTATAAGTCCATAAGTAACTACACATTGTCCATTACACCATTCTTCACTTCATCTCCTTCCTTGTTCTTCCCCTTTGGTCTCGGCTCAACCCACACACAAACACACTTCCATTTTCAAGCTTCAACCTCATAATCCAAGGTTACTAGGAGGTGTATGGAGGCCATCTAAGAAGGTGTAAGGTGCTAGAAGTAGAAGGACCTCACTTTGGAGCTTTTAACCACTTGACTTCTTCCATAATCATCATCTTCATTCTTGTGCCACTTCCCTAGCCATTAGAGCTAGTAGTAAGCTTCTTGATCACTAAAATAGTTCATGTTTATGTTATGTACAAGTTTCACCATCTAAACAACTTAACTTTTAAAGATAAAAATGAGAAGATCTAACATATTCATGAAGAAAACAAGTGATTAAATTGATTTTTAGTATATGAAATGAAGTTGTTGATGTTATGTCTTGTGTTTATGTTTAGATCAAGTATGATATGCTTGTTAAAAGCTTAGATCTAACAAGTTTAAGCATGGATCTTGAAAGATCCATGGTTAAACTTGAAGATGAACATATGAAGCATTATGTGAACATGAAAAAATGACTTTTTATGCATAATCTTGTAATTTTGAAGTAATAAAGTGTGTGTAGAACTAATTTTTGAAACTAAAACTCATGGAAAGTTTGTTAAAAAGTTAACATAAAGCTTGTTTATGAAAGATCTAAAGTTATTAAGCATGGATCTTGAAAGATCCATGGTGAAACATGATGTTAAACATAATGATCTTTCTACTAAACATAAAAGTGGTTTTAGAAACATGATTTACAAACTTTGAAACCATTAAACTTGTGACACCTGCGTTTGTAATTATTGTAAACAGTTCATTTATCAATAAAACAAAGTTATTTGATCCCAATGTTTGTTTGTTTATGTTTGACATTTTTCATGTTTTGGTTTTTATTCAATTTCAAACTCTATATCGCTTTCTGGAGAATTATACGCAAACTGGTGCGTAAACGTAATCAGTTTAACGCGACAAATACTCCAGAACATCAACATATACTAAACATACCTTAAATAACCTTTACATAACTTAGAAATAAGTTTTGAAGGCTTTGGTATGGCAAACACAAGTTAATTCGCCTATAGGGACTAAATTTGACAAACTGCGAAAGTATGCCAATTTGAACTGTAACAGACATTCTGGAACATGACCATAATTTAAGCATACCATAAATATCCTTTACATAGCTTAGAAATAGGGTTTGAGGGGTTCGGTGTGCCAAAATAAACTTTTGGGTCATTCAGGGACTAAAAGCGTCAAAAAGTGCACAAGTTTGCACTTTCGCGCATAACTTACGTTCTGAATACATCCGGACATCCAAAAATTTATGTAAGCACTAAAATATTTTATTTTAGTGTTTGGCATAAGAAAAATCCATTCATCACGCAATTTGGATCGTTTTTCGCGCTTATGCGCATTCCGTCGTAATTAAGCGAACATCGCGATCGTACGACCAAACGAACCAACATCCGGCATATTTTTGAGCATGTTTCATGTCCACAATGTTTAGGCATCATTTTAGGGCCTTAACGTTGGCTTAACGGGCCTTAAACGTGTCGGAAATGAGCTTAAACATCAACAGGGACCAAAACTGACAATTCTGCATAGTTGCTGGCTTACGGACCGTAAGCCATCACCCTTACGGTCCGTAAGGAGTCCCCAAAATAGCAGATTCAGTTTAAACAGCTGTTAACAGCTGTTACCCCCTCCTAATCCCTTTTGCACTTGCCTCTTCATGATAATGAGGGGCCAATTTGGTGTTCCATGGAAATTTCAACAAATGTAGGGACAAGATCAAAGCACGTTATTCGATAAACGATCCTAACGGTTCTACCACATCTATAAATACCCACCAACATCACTTGCAAAACCCACTTGAATTCTTGAGAGTTCTCTAAGTTGAAGTGAAACCACTTCATACCTGAGAATACTTGAGAAATCAAAGCTTTCGGGGACCCTTTGTAAGTGTTCCTTCGTTCTTTTATTCTTTTAGCGTTAAAAGTCAAACTTTGTTTGACTTTCTGCGTTGACCAGTTTATGGTCAATGCGAAGTTCGTTTGAACTTCATAACGTGAGCGTAATCACGATGGTTATAGTCCCTAGTGACTATACCTACTGATTACCACGTTATCTAGACTCAGTGACGAGTCGTAGTTTCGGCCAAAATGCGTGTTATTGCGTATTTTGTAACCAAACTACTTATAGGTATCAAAACCGTTTGTTTTGATACCAAACCTGTTTTCTAAACTTAGTTAAGCATGTTTTAACATGCTTAGCTCGTCACTTTTAGTTTAGTGCTTATATAGGGTCGTAAGGTAAGCGATCAAAACAATCGCTTATACTTTCGAACCCGACCCGTTTGGTCGATCATTAGGATCCGACCAAACACATTAGGTGACCATAGTATTTAGGGAATAACCTTCCGAGGTTATACCTTATGGTCACATCGTTTGAGTAGTTGTATGATAGGTAGTATATATATGCCTTAGGTAAATTACCAAAATGCCCTTTGAACGCCAAAATTCATTTTAAGCATATGTAACATAACTTTTGGTATCTAAACTGATTTGGTAACAATAGTAGACATGTTAAGGCATATTTTACTTATCATAGGACTAGTTAGGCATTCCAAACGCGTTTCACGCGAACGACGCGTTAAAGTAGCATAAGCTACCTAAACGGGTCGTAATGGGTCGTAAGCACTTAGGTTAGGTTTCATTTTAGTATGTAGGCTTTGTTAAACCATATTACACGAGTCTCCATACTCGGCTGGTTTACGAACCCTCATTCTATCCAATCCTCCGATTTAGATCCGGTATATTAACATAGTTACCTATATTAAGTGTCGTTGGATATCCGTGATCTCTAGCATTGTTTGGTTGTTACTCAAGGACTACTAAGCAATCTCAAGTGAGTACATAGACCCCTCTTTTACCGTTTTCAAATTGTTTTGGGGTGAAACACATGTGCCTACTTGTTACTTTCATGCTTTTCATGTTTTCATGTCATATGCTTGTTATGTTCAATAGTACACTTATAGTACATGATTTCATTGTGTTTATGCTATGTATGTCCATTGTGTGCATACTTAGTACATTGTTTTACATTACATTTTATGCTATGTATGTCCATTGTGTGCATACTTAGTACATTGTTTTACATTACATTTTATGCTATGTATGTCTATTGTGTGCATACTTAGTACATTTATTATTCATCACATGCTTACATTTTGGTATGATATTTGGTTTGTTCATATGGGACAATATACATTCATTAACATTGATCACGCCATTCGTTAGTAGGTAGTGGTACCATAGGAATTGACAACTCCCGTTCCTGACATCCTAGGTATGTTTAGATGGAAGGAATGACCGAATTCGATAAACATAACACAGATAAACCTTTAATTTGTTTAAAGGTCTATCACCACAGTCACAAGGCTTGAATGTATGCATTATAACAATACCGCATAGATGTTTGTATCAGTATAGCATGCATTTGTTCCACAAGGCACAACTTTGATTTAAACTATGTTTAATTCAATACCTTTTTTTTGTGCATTTTACCTATGGTTTAGTGATATATTTCACCTGCCATACATGATATTTTTTGGATACACATTATATGATTTACATTAAACATAAACATTTTGACATTGATATACACATTTAGTGATTTACATTAGACATAGACATTTTGATATGGTTTATACAATAACACTTGACAATTGATTTATACATGAACAATTCACAATGGTGGTTGGTTTGGGTAAATGATTTGAGTAACGAGGCGTGTGTAATACGATACAAACATGGTGGATACGCCGCTGGTACTTCCTATATATAAGTGTTTGTATAATATTACATATCGTAGCGTTAATTAAATCATTTCAGTATAGACATATTACATTTTACACAAATAACATATTTTTCACAAGACATTGTTTGACAAAACAGTTTATTTTATACAACTCATTTTACTTGGTTATTCCATTAACCATACACCTTTCTTTTATATAATCTGACTTCTTATCAAGTTTTCATATGATTTATAAAAGAAAACACTTAACAAGATTCATGACTAATTTTTATTAAACCTTTCTTTTAAAACCCAAGTCATGAATCCTATTTTCACAAAACCTATGTATCTCATAGGCATTTTTATGCTGACGTACCTATTTTCACATGTGTTTTCAGGAGCTGTCGCTTAGGATGATGATCGTGACACTAGGGCGGACCTGTGCCTTAGAGACTTAAAATAAAGATAGAACTAGTTTAATTATGTTCTGAACTCTTTATTTCCTGTTTTGAGACAATGTAACACTCTTGTTTGATAAATAAAATATAACTTTGTATGCCATGGTTGTGAAACAATAATTCTGTTTCAACAGTCCCCGACGTTTCCGCCACGATTTGATGTTCTACGTGGTCGGGGTGTGACAGAAGAGTTGGTATCAGAGCCAATGGTTATAGGGAATTAGGTTATTAGTAATTCTTTGACCTAGACTATAACCTTTCTAGGACCCTAACACAAGTTATCTTGTGTTTAGATCTTAAAACATGCACATCACCTATCCTTAGGTGATTATCAAAACAAGAGCCCAATTTTCCGAAATGATTTTTGAAAATCAATCATCTGTTTTTAAATGATTTATTACAAGGTTTTGAACCCTCTGTTATAAGGTTTTGAACCCCTTTGAATTTTCAAAAATCTCGTCAAGGTTTTGGGTTTTAAATAGTGTGAACACGTGCAAACTGGAAGAGTGAATGCCTGTACCCTGGGTTTTCTGTCTAAGGCTAGAGTGTTCGTACAAATCCACATAATCGGACCAGTCACTCTTACCTGGGAACTCTTGGGGTGAGTGTTCACTTATAGGCGAGCATGTCTTCGCGATACATTATTTTTTACCCATTTACTTTGATTAGTCACTGTGTGTCGCTTGTTTGCTTTGCAATGCGAACAAATGACCACCCTCTTTGCTGTTGTCAATTTTTGTTTTATCTCATTCTTTTCATCCAATCATCTCACTCGTTTCCTTTCATGTTTCCTCTTTTAGAATGCCTCCTCGACGTGAAAACCAGATAGCGATTGCCGAACTGGCAGAAATCATTGCGCAGCAAATGGCTGCTGCATTCCCAAACCTCTTTGCTCAATGGAACCAAGCCAACAACAACAACAATGCTCCATGCAATTTCAAGAATTTTAACTCGGCTAAACCACTCAAGTTTAGTGGTTCTGAGGGAGCAACTGGGCTTCTTCAATGGTTCGAGAGCATTGAGAATACTTTCCATCACGTTCAGTGTCCTGACAATCGCAAGGTCGAGTTTTCTTCGAGTGTGTTTCAGAAGAGGGCTCTTACGTGGTGGAACGGGGTTATGAGAGATCGTGGTGCTGAAGTTGCTTTAGCGCAAACATGGGCTGAACTTAGAGCTCTTATGATGAGGGAGTTTTGTCCTCGTCATGAACTGCGAGCTTTGGAGAGAGAGTTTGATGACTTGAAACAAGACAGTGGCGAGCACAGGGCGTATACTGATAGACATGAGGAGTTGAGTCTGCTTTGCCCGACTATGGTTACCCCACTCGACAAGGCTATCGAAAGGTACATCAACGGCCTACCTGACTCAGTGCAAGACATCATTACTGGTAGTAACCCTACCACACTCCGTTAGGCGATCGAGTTAGCAGCGACATTGACTGAGTCGCAGGTTCGAAAGGGAAAGCTGCATAAAAAGGGTGACAAAGGTAAGAAGCAGGCGTCTGACAAAGAAGATAGCAAGAAAGGTCAAAACAAGAAGGGAAAGGATTCTGGTTCCTCAAGGGGGTCAAGGAAGCGTAAGGCTTCCCAAAATTTTGCTGTCACTGCCCAAGCTAACCAGGCAGCTCCCAACCAACCTGCATAGCCTCCAGCGAAGAAACCTTATGCAGGGAATGCACCTTTGTGCAATAGATGCAACAGTCACCATCAGCCGCAACTTCCGTGCCGTTTCTGTACTAACTGCGGGAAGTCAGGTCATCTTGCTGATGTTTGTCGTTTTGCTCAGAATCAGGCAGTTTAGAACCCGGCTCGACGAGTTGCTCAGCCTCCTGCGCAGCAACAGGGTCAAGCTGCATGACCACACTACCTGCGAGGTTCTTGTTACAATTGTGGGGATCTGACCCACTACCGTAATCAATGTCCAAGATTGGTGAACGCAAATCCAAATCAGAATCAGGCTCAGGCTCGAGGTCGAGTCTTCAACATGAATGCACAAGAGGCACAAGCAGACAATGAAGTGGTGAACGGTACGTTCTTTATTAATAATCAGCCTGCATGTGTTCTTTTTTATTCGGGTGCCGATAAGAGTTTTGTGTCTTTATCTTTTGAGCCATTGCTTCACGTGTCTAGAACGAAACTAGGTAAACCTTTGACAGTAGAAGTTGCTAGTGGTGAACCCATTGTTCTTGATTCTGTTCTTCGCAACTGCCAGTTGAACCTTAATAACCATCTTTTTCCTATTGACCTCACGCCTATGCAACTTGGAAGCTTCGACGTTATTATGGGTATGGATTGGTTAGCCAAGCATCGTGCAGAGATAGTTTGTTTCGAGAAGATTGTTCGTGTGCCGCTTTCGACAGGCGAGATCCTACAGGTTCGTGGTGAGAAACCTGCTGGTAGTCTCAAACTCATGTCTTGTTTTAAAGCTCGGAAGTACCTGCGAAAGAACTATGTGGCCTTTTTGGCACATGTTGTAGCAGATAAGGGCAAGGGTAAGTCTATTCAAGATATTCCTGTTGTTCGGGATTATTCTGAAGTATTCCCTGAAGAGTTACCTGGTCTACCTCCAGCACGCCAAGTCGAGTTCCGTATTGATCTCGTACCTGGTGCAAACCCCATTGCCAGAGCTCCATATCGTCTTGCACCGTCTGAGATGCAAGAGTTGTCTAAGCAGCTTCAAGAGCTCTCTGACAAAGGTTTTATACATCCTAGCTTTTCACCTTGGGGTGCTCCCGTTCTTTTTGTCAAGAAGAAGGATGGATCTTTTAGGATGTGTATCGATTATCGTGAGCTTAACAAGCTTACCATCAAGAATCGATATCCCCTACCTCGCATCGATGATCTCTTTGATTAGTTACAGGGCGCTTCTTATTTTTCAAAGATTGATCTGCGATCTGGATATCATCAACTTCGTGTGCATGAAGAAGATATTCCTAAGACAGCGTTCCGCACTCGTTATGGGCATTATGAGTTCACAGTCATGCCATTCGGTTTGACTAATGCTCCTGCTGTTTTCATGGACTTAATGAATAGGGTCTGTAAGCCTTATTTGGATCAGTTCGTCATTGCTTTTATTGATGACATCTTGATATACTCTAAGACGCGAGCTGGTCATGAGCAACATCTTCGTCTTACTTTGGAACTCCTAAAGAAAGAGCAACTTTTCGCCAAATTCTCCAAGTGTGAATTCTGGATTAAAGAAGTTCAATTTTTAGGACATATTGTCAACGAACAAGGTATTCATGTAGATCCCTCTAAGATCAGTGTGATCAAGGATTGGGATACGCCTACTACTCCTACTGAAGTTCGTTCTTTTCTTGGTCTAGCTAGTTATTATCGCCGCTTCATAGAAAACTTCTCGAAGATTGCAGTTCCTCTAACTGCTCTAACTCAGAAGAACAAGCCCTTTGATTGGGGATTCAAACAAGAGGAAGCCTTTCAAAACTTGAAGCAGAAGCTTTGTGACGCGCCTGTTCTGACTTTGCCTGAGGGCAATGATGATTTCGTCGTTTATTGCGATGCATCTAAATTGGGTCTTGGCTGTGTTCTGATGTAAAGGAACAAAGTCATAGCATATGCATCGAGGCAGCTGAAGATACATGAGAAAAACTACACCACTCATGATCTTGATTTAGGTGCAGTTGTCTTCGCTATTAAGATCTGGAGACACTATTTGTACGGTACAAAATGTGTGGTTTTCACGGACCACAAAAGTCTTCAGCATATCTTCAATCAGAAAGAACTCAACATGAGGCAACGACGTTGGGTTGAGCTTCTAAACGACTATGACTGCGAAATTCGCTACCATCCTGGTAAGGCGAATGTAGTAGCTGATGCATTGAGTTGTAAGGAACGTACTAAGCTTCATTGTGTTCGTGTTCAATCTGATATTCAAGCTCAATCCGATATCCAAGCCCGCATTTCTCAGGCTCAACACACTTGTGTTTCACAAGGGTTGATGGATAAGGAATTTCCCTATCACATAACACCTGATCTTGAACTGAAGGACAATGGATCGTATTACTTCATGGACCGTTTGTGGGTCCCAAGCCAAGATGATCTTCGTACCTTGCTTATGGATGAAGCCCATAAGTCTCGTTATTCTATTCATCCTGGCTCAGATAAGATGTATAAGGATCTTCGTATTCATTACTGGTGGCCTGGTATGAAGAAAGACATTGCCTTATATGTATCAAAATGCCTTACTTGTCTTACGGTTAAGGCTGAACATCAACGTCCTTCGGGTTTATTGGAGCAACCAGAAATCCCAGTTTGGAAATGGGAAAACATCGCTATGGATCTTGTCACCAAACTTCCACGCACAAAGAAAGGTCATGATGCCATCTGGTTAGTCGTTGATCGTCTTACTAAATCAACGCATTTCTTGCCAATCCGTGAGGATTTTTCTGCTGACAAACTTGCTAAAATCTATGTGGATGAAATTGTAGCTCGACATGGTGTTCCTTTGAACATCATTTCTGACAGAGATTCTCGCTTCACTTCTCATTTTTGGAGAACCATACAATCTGCTATGGAGACCCAACTTAATCTGAGCACAGCTTATCATCCGCAAACGGATGGTCAATCTGAGAGAACAATCCAGACTCTGGAGGATATGCTTAGAGCTTGTGTGATCGATTTTGGTGGTAGTTGGGATTCACATCTTCCGTTAATTGAATTCTCCTACAACAACAGTTATCACTCCAGCATCAACATGGCTCCTTTCGAGGCTCTCTATGGTCGAAAATGTCGTTCACCAGTCTGCTGGAATGAGATCGGCGAGGCTCAGCTTACTGGACCTGCCCTCATTTTAGAGACAACAGATAAGGTTAAGAAAGTTCGTGATAACCTTCAGACAGCTAGATGCCATCAAAAGAGTTACCCGGACCTAAAACGCAAGCCCTTTGAATTTCAATTCGGTGATCGTGTATTACTTAAGGTCTCACCTTGGAACGGTGTGATCAGATTTGGAAAGAAAGGAAAACTTGCACCTAGATACGTTAGACCATTCAAGATCGTCGAAAGAATCGGTAAGGTAGCCTACAGACTTGGGTTACCTCCTGAACTTGGAAATGTTCATCCAACCTTTCACGTGTCCAATCTCAAGAAGTGTTTAGCTGATTAGAACCTCCACATACCGCTTGACAAAATTCGTGTTGATAAAACACTGAAATTTGTTGAGAAGCCAGTGGAAATCATGGAACGTGAAGTCAAGTGGCTTAAGCGTAAGCGCATTCCTTTGGTCAAAGTTCGCTGGGAATCTAAACGTGGACCCGAGTTTACTTAGGAGCGTGAAGATCAAATGAAGGCGAAGTATCCGCATCTATTCTCACGAGTTTCCTCTAAATAAATTTCGGGACGAAATTTCCACAAGTAGGGGAGACTGTGACACCTACGTTTGTAATCCTTGTAAACAGTTCAGTTATCAATAAAACAAATTTATTTGATCCCAATGTTTGTTTGTTTATGTTTGACATTTTTCATGTTTTGGTTTTTATTCAATTTCAAACTCTATATCGCTTTCTGGAGAATTATACGCAAACTGGTGCGTAAACGTAATCAGTTTAACGCGAAAAATACTCCGGAACATCAACATATACTTAACATACCTTAAATAACCTTTACATAACTTAGAAATAAGTTTTGAAGGCTTTGGTATGGCAAAAACAAGTTAATTCGCCTACAGGGACTAAATTTGACAAACTACAAAAGTATGTCAATTTGAACTGTAACAGACATTCTGGAACATGAACATAAGTTAAACATACCATAAATATCCTTTACATATCTTAGAAATATGCTTTGAGGGGTTCGGTGTGCCAAAATAAACTTTTGGGTCATTCAGGGACTAAAAGCGTCAAAAAGTGCACAAGTTTACACTTTCGCGCATAACTTACGTTCTGAATACATCCGGACATCCAAAAATTTATGTAAGCACTAAAATATTTTATTTTAATGTTTGGCATAAGAAAAATCCATTCGTCACGCAATCTGGATCGTTTTTCGCGCTTATGCGCATTCCGTCGTAATTAAGCGAACATCGCGATCGTACGACCAAACGAACCAACATCCGGCATATTTTGAGCATGTTTCATGTCCACAATGTTTAGGCATCATTTTAGGGCCTTAACGTTGGCTTAGCGGGCCTTAAACGTGTCGGAAATGAGCTTAAACATCAACAGGGACCAAAACTGACAATGCTGCATAGTTGCTGGCTTACGGACCGTAAGCCATCACCCTTACGGTCCGTAAGGAGTCCCCAAAACAGCAGATTCAGTTTAAACAGCTGTTAACGGATGTTACCCCCTCCTAATCCCTTTTGCACTTGCCTCTTCATGATAATGAGGGGCCAATTTGGTGTTCCATGGAAATTTCAATAAAATGTAGGGACAAGTTCAAAGCACGTTATTCGATAAACGATCCTAACGGTTCTACCACATCTATAAATACCCACCAACATCACTTGCAAAACCCACTTGAATTCTTGAGAGATCTCTAAGTTGAAGTGAAACCACTTCATACCTGAGAATACTTGAGAAATCAAAGCTTTCGGGGACCCTTTGTAAGTGTTCCTTCGTTCTTTTATTCTTTTAGCGTTAAAAGTCAAACTTTGTTTGACTTTCTGCGTTGACCAGTTTATGGTCAATGCGAAGTTCGTTTGAACTTCATAACGTGAGCGTAATCACGATGGTTATAGTGCCTAGTGACTATACCTACTGATTACCACGTTATCTAGGCTCAGTGACGAGTCGTAGTTTCGGCCAAAATGCGTGTTATTGCGTATTTTGTAACCAAACTACTTATAGGTATCAAAACCATTTGTTTTGATACCAAACCTGTTTTCTAAACTTAGTTAAGCATGTTTTAACATGCTTAGCTCGTCACTTTTAGTTTAGTGCTTATATAGGGTCGTAAGGTAAGCGATCAAAACAATCGCTTATACTTTAGAACCCGACCCGTTTGGTCGATCATTAGGATCCGACCAAACACATTAGGTGACCATAGTATTTAGGGAATAACCTTCCGAGGTTATACCTTATGGTCACATCGTTTGAGTAGTTGTATGATAGGTAGTATATATGCCTTAGGTAAATTACCAAAATGCCCTTTGAACGCCAAAATTCATTTTAAGCATATGTAACATAACTTCTGGTATCTAAAATGATTTGGTAACAATAGTAGACATGTTAAGGCATATTTTACTTATCATGGGACTAGTTAGGCATTCCAAACGCGTTTCACGCGAACGACGCATTAAAGTAGCATAAGCTACCTAAACGGGTCGTAATGGGTCGTAAGCACTTAGGTTAGGTTTCATTTTAGTATGTAGGCTTTGTTAAACCATATTACACGAGTCTCCATACTCGTTTGGTTTACGAACCCTCATTCTATCCAATCCTCCGATTTAGATCCGGTATATTAACATAGTTACCTATATTAGGTGCCGTTGGATATCCGTGATCTCTAGCATTGTTTGGTTGTTACTCAAGGACTACTAAGCAATCTCAAGTGAGTACATAGACCCCTCTTTTACCGTTTTCAAACTGTTTTGGGGTGAAACACATGTGCCTACTTGTTACTTTCATGTTTTTCATGTTTTCATGTCATATGCTTGTTATGTTCAATAGTACACTTATAGTACATGGTTTCATTGTGTTTATGCTATGTATGTCCATTGTGTGCATACTTAGTACATTGTTTTACATTACATTTTATGCTATGTATGTCCATTGTGTGCATACTTAGTACATTTATTATTCATCACATGCTTACATTTTGGTATGATATTTGGTTTCTTCAAATGGGACAATATACATTCATTAACATTGATCACGCCATTCGTTAGTAGGTAGTGGTACCATAGGAATTGACAACTCCCGTTCCTGACATCCTAGGTATGTTTGGATGGAAGGAATGACCGAATTCGATAAACATAACACAGATAAACCTTTAATTTGTTTAAAGGTCTATCACCACAGTCACAAGGCTTGAATGTATGCATTATAACAATACCGCATAGATGTTTGTATCAGTATAGCATGTATTTATTCCACAAAGCATAACTTTGATTTAAACTATGTTTAATTCAATACCCTGTTTTTGTGCATTTTACCTATGGTTTAGTGATATATTTCACCTGCCATACATGATATTTTTTGGATACACATTATATGATTTACATTAAACTAAACATTTTGACATTGATATACACATTTAGTGATTTACATTAGACATAGACATTTTGATATGGTTTATACAATAACACTTGACAATTGATTTATACATGAACAATTCACAATGGTGGTTGGTTTGGATAAATGATTTGAGTAACGAGGCGTGTGTAATACGATACAAACATGGTGGATACGCCGCTGGTACTTCCTATATATAAGTGTTTGTATAATATTACATATCGTAGCGTTAATTAAATCATTTCAGTATAGACATATTATATTTTACACAAATAACATATTTTTCACCAGACATTGTTTTACAAAACAATTTATTTTATACAACTCGTTTTACTTGGTTATTCCATTAACCATACACCTTTCTTTTATATAATCTGACTTCTTATCAAGTTTTCATATGATTTATAAAAGAAAACACTTAACAAGATTCATGACTAATTTTTATTAAACCTTTCTTTTAAAACCCAAGTCACGAATCCTATTTTCACAAAACCTATGTATCTCACAGGCATTTTTATGCTGACGTACCTATTTTCACATGTGTTTTCAGGAGCTGTCGCTTAGGATGATGATCGTGACACTAGGGCGGACCTGTGCCTTAGAGACTTAAAATAAAGATAGAACTAGTTTAATTATGTTCTGAACTCTTTATTTCCTGTTTTGAGACAATGTAACACTCTTGTTTGATAAATAAAATATAACTTTGTATGCCATGGTTGTGAAACAATAATTCTGTTACAACACTCCCCGACGTTTCCGCCACGATTTGATGTTCTACGTGGTCGGGGTGTGACAAAACTCATGGATGAGTTGGTTAGTAAAATAAAGTCTCATCTTATGTTAGGTGTAGATCTAAAAGACTACACATTTTTAACAAAAATTAAGTTCACCATGATGTTTCATATGGAGAAATTAGTGTATGATGTTGGTGATTATTGTTGAAAATTGTTTTGGTATTGAAAAGAAAATAAACACATGTTTTGAAAATATGGAAAACCTCCATTTTTAGGGGAAACTATGTCAAAAATTTTATAAAATTTTGATACTTAGAAAAATATAAGTTTTGGTGAAACTTATTCCCTAAAAATTCTCCTAAAATATTTACCAAGGTTTCCCTAATTTTTGTAAGAAATTACAAGTCAAGGAATGATGATTTCTTCAAGTTAAAGTTAATATTAAGTATGTGTATTTTTAGGAAAAAATATATATATATTTAGTGATAACCAAATTTTGTGCTAAGTGTATATTATGTGTATTATATGTAGTAGTGTATTAGGGACTTGAAAATACACTAAATACTCCCAAGGAGTATGAATACAAAAATACACATACAAATACATGAGAATACATAAGTATACAAAGTTCCTCTCAAAGAAGCACATGGACAAATACAAGAAAATATATTTATAAAATATATTCCTTAACATATTATTGAACTTGGACAAGTTATGGACTTAAATATATATTTTTTTGGACAAATATATAACCATTACCAAGTAATAGAATTTATATAAAAATTGGGTGGATATCAAGAATAACCATATATATATATATATATATATATATATATATATATATTTTATAGCATGACAAAAAAAAATATATATATATATATATACTAGTAGGAATGCCCGCGCGTTGCGGCAGGTGTCCCGACTAATATAGATTCAATTATGATGTCTAGTAGCTAGAAAACCCTCGCGATGTTGTGGCGGCAACAATTTGCAACACGGACTCGTTTCAGTTGGTAGTTTCTGCCCTCACCACATAAGTGCAAGTTTCCAACAAAGGATTTTGTATCATGTGCTATGTAGGTTGTACTTAAAACCATACGATTATTCAACTCAACCCTTCCAACCAAATTATCAAACACCAAAATAAAATAATATGAAATCTGAACCAAAAAGCCTATAACCAATTTTGATCATCACTACAGTATGTTTCTATATAACCAAACATTAGTTCATTAAATGAGATCATAGTCCATATATAGTGATGATATTAAAATTGACGATGATGCTATAAGACTTTCAAAATCCAGGCCAACAGCCTATGATACAACAAGCCATTGGCTAATAAATTACACTTGCAAAGATGCACTAAAAGTCTATTTGTATCCATCTTACAGTAGAAATGTACTTTATATACCACAATTGCTTCTTCTGCAACAATCCAGTCATCACTTTCTAGCTTTGAGGAGGGTGCACATGCCTTGAACCAAAATATGAAATAACCATCATGATAATATGTAAAATGCAGCTAACACCTAGGTTTTATTATTGTTTTGGCGCGTTCATATTAATAGAAACTATTAAAGCACATTGTTCCATGAGAAACTTGTATGAACATATCTTGGAGAAAGTATATCTAGTTCCAGTTTTCAAGGGTACAGTTCTCCAAGTAAATAACATAACTGAAGGCATGAGCTGCAGTTCATAGTGCCTCGGTTAACCACACGGTGAACACCTTCCAGGATATCCTGCTTCTGCACTCGTCGAAAGTGGTTTTCCACCATATGAATATACCCTTTAATGACAAAACATACTTCACAAACTCAAATATTATATTAGAAACATATGGGTCGGTATTCGACTTTAATACTAAATTTTTAAAACCTGATTAACCGACCTAATTAACTCGAAAACTGATACACTAACCTACATAACACCCCTATCAACTATTGGCTAACCCTTTTTCCGGTACGTCTAAAGTAGGCTTCATTTTTAAAGATGGTCAATCAAACAGTTGCATATATACTAACATGGTAAAACGGGTTGTACCGGGTTCAGGTCAAAACAAGACGCTTTTTTTGGGCTGGGGGGAGTTGATATCAAATGACTTGTTAAGTATCAATCTTTCTTTCGGTCTTTCTAAATTCCATAAATAACCAATAATAAAAAACATACATTTCAATCACATTAACACGTCATTTACAAGAAAATCAAAATGCCACTCACATTGCCTGCTGATGTTCCTGTCCAGTCCAAAATAGCATTGCCTTGCGTCACCTAACAGGATAACGTGAATTTTTTTCATTGCCCCTAATGCCAAAATATCAAAATCATAAACACCACACCCTGGCAACAAATCAAAATTCAACTCAATCAAGAATTAAAAAAACAACAATCAGTACTCGTTTTACTTATAAAGCTCGAGCTTGAGCTAGGCTCAGTTTGAGCTATGTTTCTAAATCTCAAACTCGGCTAGTTTATTAAATATTGATTGTTTAATTGTTAACTATGAGACTAACCCGTTGACTTGACCAGCCCGTTTACAACCCATATAACCTTTCAACCCATTCGATATGTTTAGATAATCTTTCGCTTACACTTGTCTGGGTTAGGGAGTTAATAATAATCCATCATTTTCACGTTGGGTTATGTGAGATAGCCAACTCGAACCCTACACAAATTGCTACTCGTACACGTATCGAGATTAACAGACTGCGAAACCGTCGCTACAAACTGACTACTTATCCTCACATCATAACAGTTTCTCTTCGAGCTATCCGATAACACACTCCACGCTTCAGAAACACGCTTAAACGCCTCATCCGCACCAAATGTCTTATTCTTATCCGGATGCAACAAAACCGCCATTTTCTTGTACTGTTTCTTCAAAACTGACCGATCGGCAGACGGGGTTAATTCGAAAGCAGAGTACAGATCTATCTCACCGTTAACTTTCTTCTATGCAGCGGCGAATATCTCGAACGTAGCCACCATTTGCGACACGCCTTCGAGTTGCAGCGCAGCTTGTTGCCCCTTTACCTGCCATTCTTATGTAATTTTTCTATCGTTTTTTAAACCTATAATATAATTGAATATCAAATAGTGCTTATTTTAGTTTTTTTCATTTAACTTGCAGTTACAACTTTATCCTATTCTTATCTAGTCCAACCCAACCCAATCCAATAACAAACACCAGTATAAAACATTAAAAATAAATAAATTAAAAACAATTTATTCAGTTTATTTATTCCATGGAAAACTGAATACCAAAATGAATATAAATTCAGTTTCTGGATTCTGTTCAGTTTATTTTCCGGTCTTGACGAAAAAAAACTTTAAACTGAATAAACCGAATCGATTAACTTGAGGTTCAGAAACTTACCTTTGCAACGGATAGGTTTTCCGGCGGTATTACTGGAGCTATTTCCGACCATAGTGACAGTTTGGCACTGGTTATTTTTTTGTCTGTTTGTCAAAGTCAAAAAAAAAAGGGGAAGAACAGGAATATGTTTGATAGTTAATGGAGGTGAATGCTTACACACTAACACCCACATCACTGGAGAATAATATAAGCATGTATGATTTCTCTTTTTAAGGCGTCTTCGTACTTCTTACTTTTGAACAATCGTTTCGCTTTTCCATGAAACATAAGTCTCATCATTAGTGCACTGCTATTTATCGTTCATTTTAGACTCAATAAAAAACACGTAGCTCCTTAATTCGGTAACTTAACTAAAGATTTAACGATTAATCATACCGTTGATCGTCTTCGGTTCCCAGCTTCACTTTCTCTCCGCTTTGATTCTCCAATTCAAGATTAAAATCTTCAACTGGCAATGAACCATCAGCATGCCTTTTCACCAGTGAAGTTGCAGCAGCCCTGCAAATCCCAAAAACAAAATCATCATCAAAACCCTCATCTTTAGGGGTTGTTAACAAGTCAAAAAGTCAACAAAACCAAAAATTAAACTCAACACATGATCAAAATCGACAAAACTACAACTTCTCACCCCAATACCAAAATCTTTAACCTGATCATTACAAACCCTACACAAACAAAATCAATAAATTTCAAAAAATTAAACAACCTCAGTAAAAAAGATTCAAACCCACATACAATTACACAAACACGATCAACATTAGCAACAAAAAGATGATCAAAATGGACAAAACCATAACTATTAACCCCCAATATCAAAATCTTGAACCTGATCCTTACAAAACCTACATATAATTATACGAACACGATCAACATTAACAATTTATTAATACGTATTGATTTACTGAAAAAATCGAATTTAGATATAGGGTTTTACCTGGTTCATCGAACAAGAATGATTTTCGTCGGATCTTCCTAAATACACAACTTACCGTTGGCAGAAGAAGAGCCTAATCAGCGCTTGACGCATGAACACCTCAATTACAACATTCAATCATCTTCAATACCTGTTATAACCTAAAATTCGCAAGAACCTTGGTTGGGTAGGATAGAAACGCACGAACGCCTCAATTGCAACATTCAATCACCTTCAATACCATTGAATAGGGCAATGACCACATGAAACCTAATTGATTGAATTAGTAATTGCGCTGACGGTTTGAATCATCTAAGCATTTTTGATCGGTTCAAGACTTATTTGTGGGCGACTGACATTGAATTGAGGGTAAAATTGGGAGAAAGGGACAAAAGATCAGGGAACAAGCAAGACTCTTGATCTGCCATCTTAAAATTAAGGGGTAAAATTACTTTTTAATCCTAAGGAGATGTATTATATAGTATTATAGATATATATATATATTTCATACGAGTCTTAAAAATATATTATTTTTAAGAAATATAATTCCGGAAAGTAATAAAAATCAAAGTATTGATTTTTGGTGAAAAATACAAAATGCACAAGTATTTACATAAAACACAAGTATACTTTCCTAAGAATACTTGTACAAAAATAATATTGAAAATATTATTTCACAAAATACTTATGATTATTTTTGGAAAATAATATAAGTAACATGCATGAAAAGTTAAAAATATAAATTATTTTTAACACTTATTACCTTGAGAAAGACTTTATATTTGAGAGGTAAAATATATATTTACAAATACATTACATACTCAAAGTGCAAAGGCATGACAAACGGGCAAGACCCGACAAACAAGGGCACGACCCTCATAAAGAATGAACATACAAAGAATATACATAAACAAAAGATGGTGACTTGTACTTGTGTGATACAAGTCTAGTGACTAACATACATAGAACCCGTATAGGTCACGACGCAACAAAACCAACCCGGTGAAGTTTACGACGCAGGATACGCAAATTTGTGAGTTCATGTCCCCACTTTTAAACTTTTACTTGTTTTCTAAACTTGGGGAAAATACATGTACTGTGGTATGTTGAATACAAAAACTAAGGAATGATACTATAGATCATGTGACATATAGGGTGCCATAAGCACCATTAATTAAACTATATACCTAGACCGCAGAACAAAAGGTTAGATCTAATGGGTTTCAGGCAGCCACACTCTTGGCCACACTTTTACCAAGAGTGCTTTTGTGTCTCTAGTTGTGAATCGACAAATAAAAATGCCTATGATTTGGATGCTTCCTATGTCGTTACATATGTTAGTGGCCTCGCGAACCATTAGCAATCTCGTATTCCTTACATTTACAGAAGTACTTATTTCAGTACAATTACATACCATGTTTTCTACAACGAATGCTTAAATATTTTACACAAAACTGCATGAATTCACACCAACATTATGTTGACGATTTTCCAAAACTTACATGTATTTCAGGTAACTAAAGTGGATGTACGTGCGGTCTTACCCTTGCTCCTGGATGTTGTTTATGTTTTTAGCTATGTTGTGTCAAGACTCCGATGCCTGTTTTGTGGGATTTGGTTATTATATTCCATCATGTGTGGTGATATAAGAATCAAAAACCTTGATGTTCGTCTTTTAAATAAAGTTGTAAACTTTTCAGACAATATTTTATCTCGTGATGTAAACATTAAACTCAACTTATGTTTTTAATTATGTAATGTTAATGGCATTTGGAGTTATTTTATGAGCATGTAGTATGTTTACCATTCGTATGCAATGAGAACCTTTCAGGATCACACCTCGTGCTTCCGCCTTAGAAAGGGGTGGGACACCCAACACGACCTTGAAGCTCTAATTCGTGATGCTTAGCACGCCTGCTTCATTGAGAATACCTTGAAAGAGGAAATGAAGAAGTGTGGTGCTGAAACCCAACTTGTCACCAAATCGAACGGCATTTACTACTATCTCGACCGCATCTGGATCCCTAGCCGCAATAACCTTCGGGAGATATTGTTGACTGAAGCCCACAAGTCTCGATATTCCATTCATGCAGGTGCCGACAAGATGTACCAGGACTTGCGTGCCAGGTATTGGTGGCCTGGAATGAAGAAGGATATCGCTCTATATGTTTCGAAATGCCTGACTTGTTCCAAGGTCAAGGCTGAACAACAACGCCCTCTGGCTTACTCGTACAACCCGAGATTGCTATGTGGAAATGGGAGAGTATAGCTATGGATTTCATTACGAAGCTCCCGCGCATGCCATCAGGTCACGATAGCATTTGGGTTATCGTCGATCGCCTTACTAAATCCGCCCACTTTCCACCGATACGACAAGACTTTAAGGTTGAACGATTAGCACGAATCTATACCGACAAAGTCATTTGTCGACACGGGACACCTCGTGACATCATCTCTGACCGCGATGGTCGATTCACTTCGCGCCTCTGGGAAACTTTCCAATCTGCTCTCGGTACTACTCTCATTCTTAGTACTGCTTTCCATCCCCAGACCAACGGTCAGACTGAACGTACGATTCACACCCTCGAAGACATGCTTCGATCGTGTGTTATAGATTTTCGTTGGGATTCGCATTTACCTTTAGTTAAATTCTCGTACAACAACAGTTATCACTCTAGCATTCAAATGGCACCATTTGAGGCATTGTATGGAAGAAAATGTCGATCGCCCATTGTATGGCACGAGATCGGAGATGCGTAAATTACCGGTCCTAAGTTATTGCAAGAAACGACTGACAAGATCCTCCAGATCCGAGACAATCTCCTGAAAGCTTGGAGTCGTCAAAAGAGTTACGCCGATAAACGCTGCAAGCCCCTTGAATTTGATGTTGGTGATCACGTACTCCTAAAGGTTGCACCTTGGAAAGGGGTGGTCTGATTCGGCAAGAAAGGAAAGCTAGCGCCTCGATACGTTGGGCCCTTTAAGATTCTGGAAAGAATTGGCAAAGTAGCCTACCAACTCGAATTATCGGAGGAACTCAGCAACGTACATCCGACTTTTCACGTCTCGAACCTCAAAAAGTGTCTAGCCGACCAGGATTTACATGTCCCTCTTGAGGATTTACAAGTGGACGAAACATTACACTTCGTGGAAAAGCCAGTCAAGATCATGGACCAAGAGACCAAGAAGCTCCGACGCTCACGCATTCCTATAGTGAAGGTTCGCTGGGAAGGTAAACGTGGTGCCTAGTTTACCGTGGAACTCGAGAGTGATATGAAGGCTAAATATCCACAACTCTTCGTTACGCATGCGCCTTAATTTCGGGACGAAATTCCCTAAAGTAGGGGAGGCTGTAACAACCCGAGTTTTCGAAGTCAAAGTCAAAGTATAAGTCAAAGTCAAAGTCAAGTTCAAGGTCAACGTCAGGTTTACATTCAGATCTGACATTTCTTGCTTAACTATTGCTTGTACTCGCAGACTTGATAATCGATGTATGTTAATTAACGTGATTTATAAATAAGTGAAGTAACAATGCGATAAACGTAACTAAACGCTAATCTACTAAGCGCAATCACATAGCTACCGCATCGCAATTCAAATCGCAGTTATGGATATCGTTTTACGTTTGTATGCTATTATGTGCTTTACTTGTGTGTGCTTATATGTTGTAACAACTCTCATCAAAAGTCCTATTTATTAATTTAATTTGTCCAATAGGAAACCCTAATTAAGACACCCAAGTAATTCTGCATAAACTCTAAAATTTTCAGAATAGTTGGAATTAGGATCAGGGCCCCTAAAACTCAAGGGGGTAAACCCTAATTAACGATTATCATCACAATTCGTTGTCAAAAACGAATTTACATGCAACGTCGACTCACCAAGGCTACCTAAGACACGAGGCTACCCTAGGCTAGGGGGTACGCCCCGCGACACGCGACAGGTGCATGTGATCCTGTCGCGACACGCGGGAGGTGCCAAATTAGGGTATAAATACAGGGGCTTGGGACTTGACATTCTGCGTTAGTTCGACGTAGAAATTCAAAGTGTATGTTGAGATATTGTATAATTACTACAAAACACACACAAATCACGAAGTGCTGCCGCAATACAGGGTAATAACTCGATCACTGCTATGATTTAATGTCCGATCGATTAAACTATCCAATGGATGTTTAAGTGCTGCCCACATTAGGGTTTATGCTTTGTCATTCGTCGTTAATTCGATGGATGTTTAAGTATCGCACTTTGTCATTCGTTGTGAAGGTTTAATCTCGTGAGTTATCGTAAATGCTGTATTAGTTACTAACCTAGTTTGTGTGCATTGTTATTTAAACTAGGTTATCAAGGCTAATAAGTAGGCTAAGCTCTGTTCATATTAAATCTGCAATGTGAGTCATTCTCTTTTTATCAAAAGCATTTTACAATACCTCAAATTATTTTCAAATGTTATAATTACAGGGAGTAAGTCGTGGATATCTTGAATCACTGGCTAGTGGGGTATTGTGCACATTGCAATTTCTAGGTCACATGGTGAATCACGAAGGCATTCATGTAGATCCTGCTAAGATAGAAGCAATTACCAAATGGAAGGTTCCGCAATCTGCAATGGAAATTAGAAGTTTTATAGGTCTAGCCGGATATTATAGACGGTTTATTAAGGATTTTTCTAAGATAGATGTACCATTAACTAAGCTAACATGTAAAGCAGTTAAGTTTGAATGGGGACCTAAGCAAGAAGAAGCTTTTAGGATTTTAAAGCAAAAGTTAACAAATGCCCCAATCCTAGCCTTGCCAGAAGGAACTGAAGATTTAGAAGTTTACTGTGATGCTTCAAAACTAGGATTAGGATGTGTGCTAATGCAACTGTCACACCCCGATTTTCCACGTGTCACCGGTGGGCCCGGTGGGGGAGTATCGTGACGTGGTTGGCAACATCATGGTCAAACAACACAATATAATAATGCACAGCGGAAGCAAAAGATAAATATATTACATTCCGAATATAAGTAATGCCAAAATATTACAACGGAAGGTAAAGGATCCACAGGCGGATCAATAAAAGATAAACTGTTCAACAGACTTTAGGCATCTAGAACTTGCAAGATTCCCTAGTGACGCCCTGAGCTCCCAGCCAATTACGCATAGTACCTGTCACTTAACCTTTTTGGAAAATACGTTAGTTTACACTGGTAAATACAATTAACTGACTCATTTTGGAAAAAGAGTTTGAAAAGTGATTCGAGTGCAAACGGCACAAAATATCTTGACACATTGATTAAAATGCTCCGAGGCAAAATTAATCTTTTATACTTGGGACAATTTTGTTAATAAAAATCTTGTATCCGATTTACATGGTTGTCCAACATTTAGGGCCGGTGATTATACAATACAAGCCGGACAAGATTAATCGACACACCACAAATATAATCTCACAAGAAGATACCCTTACGAGTGAGTATACGTTATACATATGCAACAGGAGGTGTTTTGCCTACACCTTGTGCTTACGTCGTGGCCATTCACTTTTTAAAATGAGCCAAGGATATCCAGGACACGGTCATTAACCCCCAATGTTATTTGTTATCAATCAATACAGATTAAAACGGGATTATGCAATTTAATCATCTCCGATTAAAAGGTTTCTACACCCGACCAAGCGGTATTTTTATAATACCGTATCCCAAGCCCGTATAAGGGAAAATAAGTTAAAAGTATTTACCTGAGCTAGCAATGCAATTTACACTCAGCCGTATATCTTAATCAGCAAGCACAAGTACTTCTACTGGGGCTCTCAATCTGGAACGAAGGTTTTATTAACCTATTAAATTCCTAACGGGTCTTATTTAAGTCGTAACTTAGACCGGTTAGTTTTTTAAGGAAAGGTTTACGGTTCAAAACGCATGATTAAGCGAAGACCGGAATAGAATGTGATTTAGACCTGACAAGTTTGAAGACTTGTATAATATGGGTAAACTAAACACATTCTGGATTTTGAGATATAACGGATAAGGTTTGACCCGTTTCGGCTAATTTATGCAAACTAGTTACATAAACCGAACCGAATGCGCCAGAGGCGTAACGGGTAACCATATGGGTCCTAAACAGATTTCCTAAGTTAATTATGCTTCCAATATGTTGTGACATCAGTAGGATGTCTTTCATTATGCCCCGAACTAATTTAAACACAAACTATGCCCCGTAGGGGTAGTTTGGTCATTTTAAAGGTTGTAAAAGAGTTTAAATGTTTAACTGAGTTACAGGTCTGATGTAAGCAGCAAACATACTCAATTTGATGAGTTATAACAGTAGGGTAAAGTATATATGTGAAATATATCATCTATAACCAAACTATGCACCGAAGGGCATTTTGGTAATTTCACATAAGCCGAAAAGCTCAAAAACGAAGTCTGAGTTAATCAACCTTTGCTTACTGTTAAGATATTATAATTTGCCTCTTATATCAGTAGGTATCAACCCGGGTATGTCCAATATGATTTTAAAACGTACTATGCGCTAAAAACGCTAAATAAGGCGATTAAAGGCCATTACCGGGTTCGATACTTAAATCTGATATTTTTATATCTCCAGAAGGCTTAAAATAATTTATTTATCATAACTATTCAGTGGCAAAAGGTTTGAGGTCGTTTAGATGTGTAAAACTCATTTTATGGCCCGTAAGGGCAAAACCGACAATTACCGAATTAAGCCTACGACTATGAGTTATGCTCAGCCTAAAATTAATTAAAAATCTTTAAAAATCCCAAAATAATATATTACATCAGTGGGTATTAAGTTTGATACCAAAAAGTCGGCTTAACTAGGCTATATGCTAATTACGCCGTTTTATTAACATAAAGCATTAGTTCTGCGATAATGAGCATAACTCTTAATCTATAAGTCAAACTGATGTCAAACTTTGCATACAAGTTTATATATCAGTAATTAAGGTTTCTACACTTTTACATTACCATAAATCATGTTTTAAGGTAATAAGGGCATAATGGTCAACATATGAGCGATTAACGGAAACTTGCATATTAATTGGATAATCAACGAAACAAGTACAGAGACTTATACTATCATGCAACCCTACTCTAATGAAGCACTAAGGCATTTCCGAATCAAACTAAAACGGGTCAGAAGCGAAGTCAAAGCAAAAGTCAAGGTTTTGCGCCTTTCGGTTCCGAACCGGGTTTAAACAGAAATTTGTCGAGTCGGGCAAGCGTAGACAAGTTTTCATACTTATTACCATGTTATATTAAGGTTAAAACAGGTTACACACCTTTCGGATCATTAATTGTGCGTTATATCGCATTTTGTAATTCTGTTGACTTTTTCGGTCAACGTTTGACCCGACAAATGACCTAGTTAGGTCTGGATTCGGTATGTGCCCTTATAAGGGTTTAATACCCATATAATTACCTATCTAATGGTACGTTTAATTCGACATACGACTGAGATATCGATACTTAATCACGAAGTCAAACGTTAAGCGCGATATATTGACTTTTAAGCTAATTACTAAGCTAGAATTAATTTAGAAGGGTTAGGCTACTTACCAAGTGTTTAATGATGATTAGGGAGGTCTTGCAATCAGCTTGGAAGCTCCACAATGATCAGAATTTAGAATGTGAATGTTTGCAAGTTAATGGGTCTTATATAGTGTTTGTAAACACCATGAATCATTGACAACTAACTCTATGATCAACCACAAACATCCAACATGTGTCCTAGAGGCTTAGGGGGTGTTTTAGGGGCCAGGAGAAGTGGAAAAACGAGTAAGGGTCGCGCACTAAACACTTGGCAGACAACAGCCCACGTTTTGCAGTTCTGGGCATCCCTCGCGTAGCGCGAGGGACCCCTCGCGTGGCGCGAGCACCTGTAGTTCAGCAACATTGTTTTCATTTTGCGATTCGGTCCTTGGCTTTTCAAAACTCGAATAGGTACTTGTTTCTTGCATGGTAAACCCTTATAATTGATCTAGTAAGGCCTTAAAACATATACCCACTTTGCCAAGTCCCCGGGTAACTTTATTTTCACCCGAAAAGTCCTATCTTTCAACGTTTACGCTTTAACACTTCGCACACGGATTTGATCATAACTTTCTCATACGATGACGAAACCTTATGAAATTTTCATGGTGCATTCTCATGAGCATAATTTATATTTACAAAGCTTCGGGTTTGTCAAAAGGTCACTCAGAGGTATAATTTAAACATGTTGACACATTTGGCCCCTGTAGTTTGAAATCTCCCACATTTAGCTTCGTATGATCCATGATTTATTCGTTTGAAGGTATGAGCACCGTGTAGGGTTATTATGAAGTATATTTATTCACAGTTGACACTTAGAATACGTATAATCACGTACTTTCCATGTTTGTCAACTTTAGTCCTTTTATAACATTCTTTCACACGTTCAAACTTTATGACACGTGTCAACACATTATAGGACGTGAATTTTCGAGGTGTTACAGCAACGCAAGAAGGTAATTGCGTATGCATCAAGGCAATTAAAAAAGCATGAGGAAAACTATACAACTCATGACTTAGAGTTAGGCACCATAATGTTTTCCCTTAAGATTTGGAGACATTATCTGTACGGAAGTAAATTTACTGTCTATACAGATAATAAAAGTTTAAGATATATATTTTGGCAGTTAAACATGAGGCAAAGAAGATGGATGGAAATTTTAAGTGACTACGACTGTGATATTCAGTATCACGAAGGAAAAGCAAATGTAGTTGCAGATGCTTTAAGTCGTAAGTATCATGAGAAACAACGACAGGTTCGTGCTCTTAGATTAAATCTACAGTTAGATTTAATGGAACAACTAAAGCAATTTCAAGAAACAACAATCAAGGATGATGCTGAAGGAATGAAGGGACGAATAAAAGAATTAGAACAAGGTGCTGATGGAATTTGGAGATTCCACAAAAGAAGAATTTGGGTACCTAAGCAGGGAGAATTAAGAAATAAGATTTTAGAAGAAGCCCATAAATCTAGGTATACCATGCATCCTGGAAACAATAAAATGTACCAAGATTTAAAAAATAACTTTTGGTGGATAGGAATGAAATAGGATATAGCTCGATATGTTTCTAAGTGTCTTACTTGTTCACAAGTTAAGGCAGAACACCAGAAACCTTCAGGTCTACTACAACAATTAGAAATGCCTATATGGAAATGGGAACTCATAACAATGGATTTTATTACTAAGTTACCCAAAACCAGAAAAGGTAATGATGCGATTTGGGTAATTGTGGATCGATTAACCAAATCAGCTCACTTTCTTCCGATGAAAGAAACCTTTAGCATGGAAAAGTTGGCAAAGTTGTATGTAGATGAAGTAGTATCCTTACATGGAGTTCCACTCCCCATTGTATCAGATAGGGATAGTCGTTTCACTTCCCATTTTTGGACAAGTTTCCAAGAAGCAATGGGAACTCGACTAAATCTAAGTACGGCATATCATCCTCAGACAGACGGACAAAGTGAAATGATAATCCAAACTCTAGAAGACATGCTCAGAGCATGTGTGATAGATTTTGGTGGAAATTGGGACGATCACTTACCTTTAATTGAATTCTCCTATAACAATAGTTATCATTCAAGTATTGAAACTGCCCCATTCGAGGCACTATATGGAAGAAAGTGCAGAACTCAAGTTTGTTGGGCAGAAATAGGAGAAAGTCAATTGTCAGGTCCTGAAATAGTGCAAGAGACGACCGACAAGATTACACAAATAAAGGAAAAACTGAAGACGGCTCGAGATCGCCAGAAAAGTTATGCTGATAATAGACGAAAGCCACTCGAGTTTCAAGTTGGAGACAAAGTATTATTGAAAGTTTCTCCTTGGAAAGGAGTAGTTCGATTCGGTAAGAAAGGAAAGCTAAGTCCAAGATACGTAGGACCATTTCCGGTTATCCAACATATAGGACCAGTTGCTTATCGTTTACAACTACCAGAAGAGTTAGCTGGAGTACATGATGTATTTCATGTATCCAATCTCAAGAAATGCCTATCAGACGAATCTTTGGTAGTACCTCTCCAAGATATAGAGGTAAACGAAAAGTTAAAATTTGTTGAGAAACCTCTTCAGATAGAAGATCGAAAGGTGAAATTTCTCAAGCACAAACGACTAGTACTAGTTAAAGTCAAGTGGGATTCAAAGAGAGGAGCTGAATACACTTGGGAGCTGGAATCTGAGATGAAGCGAAAGTATCCCTACTTGTTCCACTAAATCTCGAGGACGAGATTTTTATTAAGGTGGGGAGGATGTAACAACTCTCATCAAAAGTCCTTTTTATTAATTTAATTTGTCCAATAGGAAACCCTAATTAAGACACCCAAGTAATTCTGCATAAACTCTAAAATTTTCAGAATAGTTGGAATTAGGATCAGGGCCCCTAAAACTCAAGGGGTGTAAACCCTAATTAACGATTATCATCACAATTCGTTGTCAAAAACGAATTTACATGCAACGTCGACTCACCAAGGCTACCTAAGACACGAGGCTACCCTAGGCTAGGGGGTACGCCCCGCGACAAGCGACAGGTGCAGGTGACCCTGTCGCGACACGCGGGAGGTGCCAAATTAGGGTATAAATACAGGGGCTTGGGACTTGACATTCTGCGTTAGTTCGACGTAGAAATTCAAAGTGTACGTTGAGATATTGTATAATTACTACAAAACACACACAAATCACGAAGTGCTGCCGCAATACAAGGTAATAACTCGATCGCTGCTACGATTCAATGTCCGATCGATTAAACTATCCAATGGATGTTTAAGTGCTACCCACATTAGGGTTTATGCTTTGTCATTCGTCGTTAATTCGATGGATGTTTAAGTATCGCACTTTGTCATTCGTTGTGAAGGTTTAATCTCGTGAGTTATCGTAAATGCTGTATTAGTTACTAGCCTAGTTTGTGTGCATTGTTATTTAAACTAGGTTATCAAGGCTAATCAGTAGGCTAAGCTCTGTTCATATTAAATCCGCAATGTGAGTCATTCTCTTTTTATCAAAAGCATTTTACAATACCTCAAATTATTTTCAAATGTTATAATTACAGGGAGTAAGTCGTGGATATCTTGAATCACTGGCTAGTGGGGTATTGTGCACATTACTAATTTTCTCCCGGTTAAGTTCATTGACTAACCGGGATAATCATCACTACTTGGGGTGGGACCCAATAGTGGTATGACCATCGTTACCATTGTGACACGGCGCCAGATAAAAATAAGATAGAAGCCATTGTAATCGCTCTTATGCTGTAATATATAACTATGTGTCATTTTATGCAAATTGAGTGACTCGCCAGCATTTCCCCGCTGATAAAATATTTTTAAAACATGTTTCAGGCGACCTGCTGTAAATCAAGGAAAACGTGCTACGGAGCACTATCAAGCTTGAAGAGGTGGCTCAGTTAAAAATAAATAAACATGTTTTAATAAATCAGGGAATTTCCTAGTTAAATTCCTTTATTGTAAATTACGGGGTTTATATCCAAGTTATGGAATAAAATAATTGGGTATTTGAGTTTTTAAAAGATCCTGTTAAAAATCTTCCGCTGTCGTATTATTGATACCACGGGTTCCTGTCCCGCGTCTCCTGAAACGGGTCAAACCGGGGCTGGGCCGTGACAGGAAAAGGTGGTATCAGAGCCACACTAATCGAGCCACTGATTTAAGCCAATTAAGTATTTAGAAAATACTTAATTTTACTGATTGCTATTTTATTATTATGTGTTTTATTATTTGAGTACTTGTGTACAGTATGGGTAAGCAAAAGCTTTCAAACATCTATCTTAAATTAGATAGGTCATCCAACGAGAAGGGAAGTTCATCTCAAACAAAATCCTCGAATCACTCTGTAATTCCTGATGAAGGAATATTTGTCCGTAAGGCACAATATGAGGAACCACTTTCTCCTAATAAAAGAAGTTTGATTATTAGGAAAAGTCAGAAGAAACTAAAGAAATCCAAAGGAGGGAGAGTTACTCAGAAAACCCAAGAACTAGGCAGTAACCCACCATGGAAAGACAAGTTAGATGAAAAATAGGCAGATCTCTATATGCTAGCCACTGTAGCAGTAAATGCAAATCTTTAAATACTCTGACCCAAGTTTTAGCACCCTTATCACCTACAAGCCAGAAACCTGATTCAGTAAATAAATAAATTTACAATAAACCCTAATATGTTTTAATTGTCAGTTGTTCTTTGTATTAAATTAGTCACAACAGTATGCATACATATTTAAAGGTTATCTATAAAATTTTGTTATAAAATTTTAACTTAGTAATTTTTGTATTTTGCATATGTGCTAAACAGCATGAATGACTTGTCTGAAGCCCTTCAAAATTTAAATCTCTATCCGGTAAAAATAGAGGTTTCCAGAGATTTCAATAGGTATATACCCGACATAGAAGAACCTATGGAATTCAATGCTCCACCTCCGGAGAAACCCAAGCCTAAGAAAAGGAGGAGATTTGTGGGATGGAGGCGTGTGCGTAGGAGGAAACCCGCAACTAGGAAGATTCCTAAAATAGAAAATCCCTTAGACAAAGGAAAGGGGATTGAAGTCAGGGAAGATTCTAGGCAAATGGAAATAGAGTTTGGGGAAGGTCCTAGGCAAACCCAGAGGGAAATTGGGGAAAGCTCTAGACAGATCGAGGAGTTACCATTTCAGGATGAATTAGATCGTGCATTGGCGAGCTGTGATGTCGTCAGGCCTATTAATAATAATCTATACCCTTATCCTGCTGAAACACAATTACCAATGAACTTGGAACCAGCAATCCCAGAACCTATAATCCACACCCAACCTCTAGGAATGGATGAGTGGTGGACCAATGATTGGCAATTCCAAAACCTTCTCAACAGTCCTTATTTTTTTCTCCCTCAGTTCGACCCGGAACCTATACCAAATCCACCAATGAGCACTGAAAACTTAGCTGAACTCCGCCATTTTGGCGAGGAGCTGGTGGATGCAGGAAATAGGATCAGGGAGGTAGGAGAACAGATCTCCTGGAAATACAATGAGAGGGAACGTCGTTACTAAAATACCAATTGACGATGGGTAGTAGGGTTATGAAAATGTGGTTGTATAATAATAAAAGTAAAATCTTGTAAAATAACCTAAAATAAAACTGTGTAAGATAAAGGTGTGTATTGACGCATATTATAAAATATAAATGGGAATCGAGAAATCGATAGTTTTGGCTATATGTGTATTGTGAAATTTGTATGATTGTTTTGTGTATAATTGTTATTTATTCGATACTAATTAATTATATATATTAATTATCAGATGGAAAACGCTAATAATGAACCAGTAAATGAGGTTAACCAATCTGAACAACAACCGGGGGATCAATTTATAACTAGGCAAGATATAGAAAATATTGTTGCTCAAGGGATAGCCAATGCTATTCCAGCAATACTTGCTGCTGCACAGAAACCTGTTGAACCTCAACAAATCATTCCTAGCAAACGTATTTCTGAAGATAACTTTAGTAATAGCATAAACAGAGGTGGTAATCATACTAATCAAGATAATAATCCAAGGCAGGCTCCGCTCCCTAAGAAAATGAAAGCTGCAACGCCTGGTTGCACTTACAAAGAATTTCTTGCCTGTAAACCAGCTAAGTTTGCAGGTAACGAAGGGGCGACTGCAGCACTGCGTTGGTTAGAGAAAACTGAGGCAGTGATCACAATAAGTAAATGTGCGGAAGATGACTAGGTTATGTATGCGTCAAATCTTTTTAAAGAAGGGGCGCTAGAATGGTGGAACACGGTGTTACAAGCAAAAGGAAGGATGATGGCATATGCTATGAGCTGGGAAGAATTTAAGAGTCTTGTAGAAAGAAAATTCTGTCCCGAGTATGAAAAAGATCAAATGGCGAATCAATTTCTAAATCATCGAATGGTGGATGTAAACTGTCGAGGGTATACTTCGACATTCTTCGAATATGCGAGAGTAGTACCAACACTGGCTTCGCCAGAACCAGTACTTATTTCCCGCTATATTTGGGGATTGATTGGTGAAATCCGTAATATCGTCAAGGCTGCGAAACCCCGCACGATTGATGATGCGGTGGATTTAGCCAACACCCTAACTGACGAACTGGTACGCACGAGAGATGAAAACAGGAAAAAGGAACTGGCTCAGAAAATTACCCAAGGATTTCGTATGGGTAATCGTAACAATTTTAAGCGAAGGGGAACCGGACAATCTTCCACTGGTCCATTTTATAATTCTTGCAAAAGGAAGCATTTTGGAAGATGTAAAGGATATTGCAATTTTTGCAAAATTCCAGGGCATCAAGAAGAAGACTGCAGGAGGAAGAAATTCACAGTTTGCTACAGCTGTGGAGAAACTGGGCATCTTAGGCCAGACTGCCCAAAACTGAATAAACCAGCTGACAACAAAGCTAAACCTGCAGAAGGAGCAAAAAGGAATGTAAGAGCCTTCCAACTGACGACTCAGGAAGCTGAAATGATTCCAGATGTGATAGCTGGTATGTTCTTAGTTCACAACATTTACGCAAAAGTATTATTTGACTTTGGTGCAAACCAAAGTTTTATAAATACTTCATTCTGCCAAGCTCTTAACTTACCTTTAACCAACCTTAGGCAGATTTTTACAGTCGAAACGGCAGACGGAAATTCTATTAACATAGATAAGGTTTTGCAAAAAGAAAATATAGAACTTTCGGGTCATAAATTTCATGCAAACCTATTGCCAATGAATTTAACTGGATTCGATGTCGTATTAGGAATGGATTGGTTAGTAGCCAACCATGCTCGAATCCTTTGTGATAAAAATTCCGTAGAGATTCAGGCACCTACTGGAGAAATAATCATGATTACAGGAGATAAACCACGTAAACCCATGAAGTTCATATCAGTAATGAAAGTTGCTAGTTATGAACGGAAGCAAGGAATAGTATATATGATTTCAGTAATCATTAGTACTAAGGGTAAAGAACTTAAGGAAATTCCTGTAGTCTCAGAATGCCCATATGTATTCCCAGAAGAGTTACCAGGATTACCACCCGATAGGGAAGTAGAATTTAGAATTCATCTAATTCCAGGAACTACACCAATAGCCAAAGCACCTTATCGGTTAGCACCCACCGAAATGCTAGAATTGAAAAAGCAATTAGATGAATTACTAAGTAAAGGTTTCATACAACCTAGTTCATCCCCATGGGGAGCACCAGTATTGTTTGTAAAGAAAAAGGATGGTTCAATGAGAATGTGTATTGATTATAGAGAATTGAATAAAGTTACAATTAAGAATCGATACCCATTACCTAGGATTGATGATCTTTTCGATCAACTTCAAGGAGCTAGATATTTTTCGAAGATCGACTTACGTTCCGGATACCATCAATTGAAGGTACAAGAAGAAGACATACCTAAAACTGCTTTCAGAACTAGGTATGGTCATTACGAGTTTACAGTCATGCCCTTCGGACTAACAAATGCACCTGCTGCATTCATGGACATGATAAATAGAATCTGTAAACCATATTTAGATAAATTTGTAATTGTCTTTATCGACGATATATTTATTTATTCCAAAAGTCAGGACGAGCATTGTGAGCATTTGCATGCACTCTTAACTGTGTTAAGAAAAGAAAAGAAAAGTTTTATGCCAAATTCTCGAAATGTGAATTTTGGTTGCAAGAAGTGCAATTTCTAGGTCACATGGTGAATCACGAAGGCATTCATGTAGATCCTGCTAAGATAGAAGCAATTACCAAATGGAAGGTTCCGCAATCTGCAATGGAAATTAGAAGTTTTATAGGTCTAGCCGGATATTATAGACGGTTTATTAAGGATTTTTCTAAGATAGCTGTACCATTAACTAAGCTAACCTGTAAAGCAGTTAAGTTTGAATGGGGACCTAAGCAAGAATAAGCTTTTAGGATTTTAAAGCAAAAGTTAACAAATGCCCCAATCCTAGCCTTGCCAGAAGGAACTGAAGATTTTGAAGTTTACTGTGATGCTTCAAAACTAGGATTAGGATATGTGCTAATGCAACGCAAGAAGGTAATTGCGTATGCATCAAGGCAATTAAAAAAGCATGAGGAAAACTATACAACTCATGACTTAGAGTTAGGCGCCATAATTTTTGCCCTTAAGATTTGGAGACATTATCTGTACGGAAGTAAATTTACTGTCTATACAGATCATAAAAGTTTAAGATATATATTTAGGCAGTTAAACATGAGGCAAAGAAGATGGATGGAAATTTTAAGTGACTACGACTGTGATATTCAGTATCACGAAGGAAAAGCAAATGTAGTTGCAGATGCTTTAAGTCGTAAGTATCATGAGAAACAACGACAGGTTCGTGCTCTTAGATTAAATCTACAGTTAGATTTAATGGAACAACTAAAGCAATTTCAAGAAACAACAATCAAGGATGATGCTGAAGGAATGAAGGGACGAATAAAAGAATTAGAACAAGGTGCTGATGGAATTTGGAGATTCCACAAAAGAAGAATTTGGGTACCTAAGCAGGGAGAATTAAGAAATAAGATTTTAGAATAAGCCCATAAATTTAGGTATACCATGCATCCTGGAAACAATAAAATGTACCAAGATTTAAAAAATAACTTTTGGTGGATAGGAATGAAAAAGGATATAGCTCGATATGTTTCTAAGTGTCTTACTTGTTCACAAGTTAAGGCAGAACACCAGAAATCTTCAGGTCTACTACAACAATTAGAAATGCCTGTATGGAAATGGGAACTCATAACAATGGATTTTATTACTAAGTTACCCAAAACCAGAAAAGGTAATGATGTGATTTGGGTAATTGTGGATTGATTAACCAAATCAGCTCACTTTCTACCGATGAAAGAAACCTTTAGCATGGAAAAGTTGGCAAAGTTGTATGTAGATGAAGTAGTATCCTTACATGGAGTTCCACTCTCCATTGTATCAGATAGGGATAGTCGTTTCACTTCCCATTTTTGGACAAGTTTCCAAGAAGCAATGGGAACTCGACTAAATCTAAGTACGGCATATCATCCTCAGACAGACGGACAAAGTGAAAGGACAATCCAAACTCTAGAAGACATGCTCAGAGCATGTGTGATAGATTTTGGTGGAAATTGGGACGATCACTTACCTTTAATTGAATTCTCCTATAACAATAGTTATCATTCAAGTATTGAAACTGCCCCATTCGAGGCACTATATGGAAGAAAGTGCAGAACTCCAGTTTGTTGGGCAGAAATAGGAGATAGTCAATTGTCAGGTCCTGAAATAGTGCAAGAGACGACCGACAAGATTACACAAATCAAGGAAAAACTGAAGACGGCTCGAGATCGCCAGAAAAGTTATGCAGATAATAGACGGAAGCCACTCGAGTTTCAAGTTGGAGACAAAGTATTATTGAAAGTTTCTCCTTGGAAAGGAGTAGTTCGATTCGGTAAGAAAGGAAAGCTAAGTCCAAGATACGTAGGACCATTTCCGGTGATCCAACGTATAGGACCAGTTGCTTATCGTTTACAACTACCAGAAGAGTTAGCTGGAGTACATGATGTATTTCATGTATCCAATCTCAAGAGATGCCTATCAGACGAATCTTTGGTAGTACCTCTCCAAGATATAGAGGTAAACGAAAAGTTAAAATTTGTTGAGAAACCTCTTCAGATAGAAGATCGAAAGGTGAAATTTCTCAAGCACAAACGACTAGTACTAGTTAAAGTCAAGTGGGATTCAAAGAGAGGAGCTGAATACACTTGGGAGCTGGAATCTGAGATGAAGCGAAAGTATCCCTACTTGTTCCAGTAAATCTCGAGGACGAGATTTTTATTAAGGTGGGGAGGATGTAACAACTCTTATCATAAAAGTCCTATTTATTAATTTAATTTGTCCAATAGGAAACCCTAATTAAGACACCCAAGTAATTCTGCATAAACTCTAAAATTTTCAGAATAGTTGGAATTAGGATCAGGGCCCCTAAAACTCAAGGGGGGTAAACCCTAATTAACGATTATCATCACAATTCGTTGTCAAAAACGAATTTACATGCAACGTCGACTCACCAAGGCTACCTAAGACACGAGGCTACCCTAGGCTAGGGGGTACGCCCCACGACACGCGACAGGTGCAGGTGATCCTGTCGCGACACGCGGGAGGTGCCAAATTAGGGTATAAATATAGGGGCTTGGGACTTGACATTCTGCGTTAGTTCGACGTAGAAATTCAAAGTGTACGTTGAGATATTGTATAATTACTACAAAACACACACAAATCACGAAGTGCTGCCGCAATACAGGGTAATAACTCGATCGCTGCTACGATTCAATGTCCGATCGATTAAACTATCCAATGGATGTTTAAGTGCTGCCCACATTAGGGTTTATGCTTTGTCATTCGTCGTTAATTCGATGGATGTTTAAGTATCGCACTTTGTCATTTGTTGTGAAGGTTTAATCTCGTGAGTTATCGTAAATGATGTATTAGTTACTAACCTAGTTTGTGTGCATTGTTATTTAAGCTAGGTTATCAAGGCTAATCAGTAGGCTAAGCTCTGTTCATATTAAATCTGCAATGTGAGTCATTCTCTTTTTATCAAAAGCATTTTATAATACCTCAAATTATTTTCAAATGTTATAATTACAGGGAGTAAGTCGTGGATATCTTGAATCACTGGCTAGTGGGGTATTGTGTACATTACTAATTTTCTCCCGGTTAAGTTCATTGACTAACCGGGATAATCATCACTACTTGGGGTGGGACCCAATAGTGGTATGACCATCGTCACCATTGTGACACGGCGCCAGATAAAAATAAGATAGAAACCATTGTAATCGCTCTTATGCTGTAATATATAACTATGTGTCATTTTATGCAAATTGAGTGACTCGCCAGCATTTCCCCGCTGATAAAATATTTTTAAAACATGTTTCAGGCGACCTGCTGTAAATCAAGGAAAACGTGCTACGGAGCACTATCAAGCTTGAAGAGGTGGCTCAGTTAAAAATAAATAAACATGTTTTAATAAATCAGGGAATTTCCTAGTTAAATTCCTTTATTGTAAATTACGGGGTTTATATCCAAGTTATGGAATAAAATAATTGGGTATTTGAGTTTTTAAAAGATCCTGTTAAAAATCTTCCGCTGTCGTATTATTGATACCACGGGTTCCTGTCCCGCGGCTCCTGAAACGGGTCAAACCGGGGCTGGGGCCGTGACATATGTGTTGTGGGATTTATTCGCAAACGCAATCGCCACTCTATCGCATCGCATCGCAACCCGAAACGCAGTGTACTTTTATGATTGTTAGGTTGATTATGTTATTTGAGTAACTAACGTGTAATACTATCGCATCGCTTACTCGCAACTCGCTTAAACGCAACGCAACGCAACGCAACGCACAACGCACGAAACGAAAGTCATAAAACTAACCCGTACAAGCCATCCGACCGAACGACCAACAAGTCAAATGGACATCCGACCAGATGACCATCCGATCGGATGGCCGTCCGATCGAATGGCAGTCCGACCCATTGAATATGCACCGCCTTTCTCCTCTTCCCCTATAAATACCCCCTGTCACATTAACTATTCATTGATGTGACAGCTCCGTCCGACCAGCACTCTCGTAGGCCCTTTTCTCTTGATTTCTCGCGATTCTTGTAAGTTCTCACTCTAAATCTTGTACTTCCATCTTCATTACACACTTCCTCATCATTTTCACCATCAAATCTTACATTTTAACCGTGAAATCATCTGATTTGAGGCTGTTCTAGGGTGACGTCACCATGGGTTCTCATGAACACCAAAGTGTGACCTCATCTCCTCAAGAACGGATCGAATCTAAAGGATTTCCACACGTTTTTACAAAGATCTAAACACATTTCACTGTTTTCAAACTTTTCTTCAACATCTTTCACTTTTCACTCAAAACTATAGAATCTGGACTCGTTCGGGCCCTCTACTCATTCCTTTGTGGAGGACCGGTCTGAGAATGGATTTCTATCAAAGAGAGGACCGATTCACGGGTTGAACATGAAACTCCGTCAGGAACAGTTGAATCTGGTCGAACGGGGTGATTCCCGTCCGATCGGATGAGTTAGACTTGATGTGATTTCCGTTGTTTGACACGTCGTCATACCGTCTCGGTTAAACCGCAAAACTTCTCAACTTAACTGATTTTACCAAGTTTTCAAACAAACCAGTCGTCGAATGGCCATCCGTTCGGACGACCATCCGATCGAATGACTATTCGACCAGGTGATTGGTGAATTTCCACACTTAAACAATTTTCAAAACTTCAAAGAATATCAGTTCCACCCGAACCACCATCCGAGCGAACGGCCATCCGTCCGGATGACCGTCCATCCGATGACCTGAATATATAGAAATATTCCTCACCTTTTAAAATGCTACAATGAAACTTCAAAGTTCAAACATTTCACGAACACACTCAACCCGTCGAATGACCCTCCGACCGAATGATCATCGTCCGGATGACCATCCGTCCGGACATTCATCCGATCAGATCACTGTTCGATCCCTCGGTTCTTCAACACACGATTTAACGCACTGTTCAACGCTTACACTATCGTTCTCTGATCAGGCTAACCCCTCAAGCGCTCCCTTTAATCCATGACTGTGTTTATTTACTAAACACTATCTGTGAGTATACTCGATCCCTTTTTGCTTAACGCACTTTTGGGTGTTACATACGTTACCTATATCAAATCACATCAACACACAACGCAACACTTTTATATGCTAACCGCTCTCGCATGTTATATGTGACTTGATGAACGCTTGTATGTTATGTTTACACATTGATTGATGTCTTCCTGCCTTAGCAACGATAGTACTATAGTTTGGACTCAGCACCTGTCTATATAAAATCTGAGTTATCGGAACAATCATTTGTCTTTGAGAACTATGTCTGTAATAACTGTTCTACTTTATATGTTATGGTATGGAACATGACGTTAAATATTTGGTAATTTTAGTTGTTATGGATTCTCCTGGACAATCTGTTTCGCTCAGTGTCGTGCCCTGATGTTTTCGCCATCGGTTGGGGTGTGACAGGTGGTACCATCATACAACTTCATATTAGGTGTTTGGAACCGTTTTGGTATCTCAGCATTACATATGGGTGGTGCAAAGCGAGACACCTTATGACTTCCATCCGGGATCTCAGGAATGGGTTTAACCACTCCCGGGACACTGGATATCATATCCTTGAGCTTTTGTAACTCCTTAGCCATGGCCTGATTGATTCCTGGTTCCTGCATGAGACTGTGATTAGTACCATAAGATGTATTGAAAGTGTTACCTCCTGATTGATTTGAAATTGGTATCCCAGAAGTGTGTCCAAAATGAGGCATCTCTGGTGCAAGAGTGGGACCATATGAAACAATAGTTTGCATAGGAATGAAGTCTCCCACATGAATTTCAGAACTTCTAGGTTGTTGATTCCCTAAGGATCCTTGGTCCTGGAAGATGTTGGATCCAGGATACATTGGTGCTGAAGGTCTTGGAGGATATTCCATGGATCCTTGAACCTGCGATGAGGATCCTTGATGCTGAGGGTAGGATCCTTGAGCTGAAAGCGTCCCTATATATCCTCCCGAACTAGAGAAGGATCCTTGATGCTGATAAGAGAATCCTTGAGGCTGGAAGTAGGATCCTTGAGGCTGCGTGACAGCTGACGATCCATATTGCAAACCTGATGATCCTCCTTAATACTGGACCCCTGATGCTTTAGAATGCTGGATGGTTGTTGGTGGAGTAGTGAAATCCAGCGACTTATGCATCAATGGGGAGTGATCCTCCGCTGATTTCCTCATCTTCTTAATTTCTTCAATTTCTTGAAAAATCCTTCCATTAGTTTCATCCTGCTGTTGCATGTATCCTTTCATCTGCAAAATCAAAGAATAAAGATCACTGTTAATGGGTGTAGAGGAAGAAACAATAGTTGATTTTGTGAAAACGGGGGTTGGCTTCTTCGAAGCATTCTCAGCATTTTTCTGAGATGCAGAGGGAGCAGGAGGCAATGGTGGTATGCCATGTGATGAAGTGACCGCCGACATGGAACTTGAAGTAGTTTTTCCCTGTGAAGCCATGTGGTTGATGGTGATGCACAGAAATGAATGAAATGAACAAAATTTTCAAAGATGAAGCACCAATTGCCCCACGGTGGGCGCCAAACTGTTTTGGTCAAAAATTACAACAAGGACAATGTAACCAAATCTGATTTTTGTGAGGTTGAGTGCTTGATTAGATGAACAAACGTATGAAAAATTATCAAAAGGAAATGACAATGAACACAAGGATTTATGCGAGGAAAAAACTCTTGATCAATGAATGATCTTCGGCATAAAAAACCTCGGATAGTGAAAACTATCACTATCAACTATATTGCATAAGAAAGATTACAACTATGGAAGATAACAAGCTCAATACAACGAATTGCTAATGTGAGTGTGTGTGTTTCGCCAATGAATATCAGAGAGTTCGAGTATCAGCTGACGTGTTTCTATTCTGAACTTGTTAACCCCTTTAAAATTAGAAAATATCCTAGTAACTAACTTTCCGGAAATCATGCAAGTCTTTACACGATCCCTTTCAACGGTCACGACTCCTTTGCACGTGCCAAAAATAGCATATTCCTCCGATATTCCCGTGTTGACTCAGCTCACATAATGCCTGCAAACGTAAACCAAACACACAAGGAACAATTGTTAAAGACATAAATATTATCGCCATCATTGTTTCGCAGATTCGCCTTTTGGGGCTTGAATCTCAATGTGTCTATTGTTACTATAATTGCTATGTTGCGTTGCTTGTGATATACGTGATGTTTTCTTGTTATATTGTAGGACATATTTTTACACTTGGTAATGCATGTTATTAAATGATGTTTTCTAAAAATTATATTACAAAAATGTTTTTAAATATTAACCGAATCTATTCACCAACATTTTTTGTTGACCCAAAACTCTTTTACGCGTGATACATGTACACAAAGGGTGAGTTGATACTGAGTTGAAGACACATAGGGCTGTCTTAGTAATAAACTGGCTGTGTTATGTTTTTTTATTTTTTTTATATGAATTTGGACTATTGTATGGATATTTGAATTTTATGTTAAATGTGACAATTTTAAATATGATGCTTTAAATATTATCATTTATTAATAGTTGTTATAAGTTTTGGACAATCATTCATGCCCCGTATCATTTCATTACGGATAGAGGTATGACATTACAAACTCACCTTACTTTAAAATAAAATAAAATAAATTCGCATGTACAATTTAAAAAACCACATGTAGAATTTAAATAGATATCTCAAAACCACATGCACAATATAAATAGATATATTAAAAAATATACTAAATGAAAATAAACGAGTTAAGTTTCTAAGAGTTCTTTAGAACACATGCTTGTTGGGTTACTCTCACATAACCGCGACCAATTACTCTTCTCCCCTCTAACAAACAAGTTGGACTTTTATTTCTAATGCTTGAGTTTGGTTCATTTATCATTTATTAATATTAATTAGTTTATGTACTTTTTAGTTATTTTTCAAATATGTCTATAATTGAAAAGTTCACATAACATAATACATAGTATATTGATAATAACTTTATACATAATAATTATTATTATATAAACATATAAATAATAGGCTCGTTTAGACTCACGAGCTAGCTCGAACTCGATAAGTAAAGCTCAGATTTGGATTTGTTTATTAAACAAACTTACTTTTAAGCTTGATTTCGGACGGTAACTCGTTTAAGCTTTTGCTCAATTCGAGCTTTTATCAATCAAATATTAAGTAGCTCATGAGCGGCTTCCGTAGTTTACACCATATCTTTCTTTCCTCATCCGTGTGATCCAATATTAAGATTTTTTTTTTCACATTATATTCAGGGGCGGACCTATCCTTTGGCTAGGGTGGGCGGCCGCACCCTTTGAAAAAAAAAATTAATGTATGTTTTAGGCAAAAAAAAACCCGACCGCACCCCTTGAAAATATGATTGAACACCTCATCTGTACCCCCAGCAAATAATTTCTAGGTCCGTCACTGATTATACCTAAAAATAGTACATTATTTTTGTGATTTTTTTTTATACAGAGAGAACTACCTTTTTCGCATGTAGAGTTGGAGACGTGCACTTATTTTCCACTGTTTTATAAAACGCGGCATCCTGACAAATACGAGACACAATTGACAACTGTACGCTGATGATTGGACCTTCGAAATACCAATATGATTTTTGAGACCTTTTGCATTCTTAACCCTAATAATTGGCATTTGTCTAAAACAGGCCCTTATTTTGCATTCTTAACCCTAATAATTGGCATTTGTCTAAAACAGGCCCTTATTTTGCATTCTTAACCCTAATAATTGGCATTTGTCTATAACAGGCCCCTATTTAATCTGTAGTTTACACAAGGGTAACGAAAAAAGAATATAGTTAGTAACGGACTAACGGATCTACTTTTCTGCTTTCCAAGAATTTCGTATATACTTCAAAACTTTTTAAATATCACATTCATGCATATACAATCAAATTTCAAAATATTAGACTTACTTATTAAAAACAATTTATAAATATAACCATTTTATTCTTAATTTATTCAAAATCTTAAAATTACATATTAACATGCCTTTTACCTTATCTTTTTACTACAATATGTTATAGATATCTTTAGATCATCACTCCTGGTTGTACGTCATCTAATCTTTTTTTGTCAAATCAGGTTTCTCTTGGAAAAAGCGAATGCTCTATTATGCCCTTTTGATCTACGTGTGCTCTCATCGCATCTCATCTGAATAAGATCCTAACCATTAATTCGTTTTGTCATGATCTCTTCTTCTTTTATAGTCCAATCACTGAAATTTTGACCGTTCTTAGATTCCTAAAGTTTTTTTTTTTTAGTTTAGATTCCTGTGCACATTCAGCTTCAGTGTTCAACACAACACACAAAGTGTTTTTGGAATTAAACTCCATATGTTTAGAAACAATCTGTTACAAAATGTATAGTATGCTGCCCTAAAAAGGAAAGTTCATTTAAAATGGACGGGATATATATGATATTTTGAAATTATTTAGAGTGTTTATAAAGATACATATAATATTCTTCCATTTTTTATTAAATCATATGAATCAATCAAATTCCATTTTTATTAAATCATATGATATGAATCAATAAAAAATTTATAATAACATGAACTATAAACTATATCATAATTCATATTTTAGTTCAAAAATTTAATAATTTACATTTAGGTTAAAAAAACACATATAACAATAATAACAAAAACTAAAAACTATATCATAATTTAACTAATATTAAAAAGCCTTAATGGGCTCGTCGCAATGCACGTGTCCACATTACCAATTATAGGTTAAAAAACGTTAAAACGACTTCAAAATTCCCTTACTCTTTTTCTTTTGGCTTAGCGTGTCATCGTCTGCAAATATACATTGTTATTTGAATGGCAGTTACAACATATAACACATTAATTTTTTTTACTGATTTAACATGACATCACCGAATATTACATTTTAGTTGAAAGACAATAATATATTAGGGGAGAATAGAAACGAAAACACTAGCCATGAGCTAGAAATACAACAAGAGCAATAAACAAAACCTCAACATATAATTAAGAAAAAAAAGGAGTGAAACATCATTTTGATCACTCTAGAGCTTGAATCTTCGATCGACTCATGACTCAGAGAAACCCAACCACCTTAGTTTCCTCCACCAGCTTCAGAATTAAGATCACAACGTTGTTGAAGACAAGGTTGTTGGGGGCTTTCCACAAGGATCAACAAGAAACTAGAATCACTAAGGGAATGTTTGTTTAGCTCTTAATGAGACTCTTAATGGTTCAGATCTCTTACTGGTTTAGCACTTAATGGTTCAGACTGTTTGTTTCGAGAGCAGATGTTTGAATATTTCAAACATTTGACTCTGAAGAATGGTTAAGAGTCTTAAGACCTCTAATTTGAATTGATCAGACATTTGCATCTAAACGGTTAAAGATTATACAAGCTTTTAATGGTTCAGACTCCTTACTGATTCAACACTGGTTAAAGAATACTGGAACAATAAAATAAGGGTTTAGTATTCAACAAAATTTTTAAAAAGGACCAAAAGTAGAAAACGGTTAATAGTTTAGGGTCCGTCTTCTTCGACAGAATGTTTGTCATTGATATCAGCTATTTTTACTTTAAAAATATGGTGACTCATTATCTTCTTCCAGCACAGTCAACCGAGCTAACAATATATAATAATAATAATATATAATGATTAAGATTTAGATTCCTAAAAATCTTCACAATTTCATGTCAAATTCACAACAGATCATCACAATCAATCGAATCTGAAGAACACCAAAACAATTTCACCACCACCACTATGCGTCCGTCACCGTCGTCACCGACGCCGCACTCCGGCGACCGCTCAAACGACGTCGTAAAGCTAACAAACGGCAATGTTGCTGCTGTTACTAGTTCTACTACTACTACTACTACTACTACTACTACTACTACTAAACAAGCAGAGTTAATTACACCGTACACTCAAAACCCTAACCCTATATGGAGAGATTCAAGCTACGATTTCACCAACGACGGTGATAAGTTCGACTTCGGAACCTCCGATACGACGTCGCCGCAGCAGCCGCCGGCGTTGTCGAGAATCCCGGAGAGTCCGAACAACTACGGTGTTCTTACACCGAAGGAAGTTAGGGTTTCGTTTCACGAAGAGGTTGTTGAGCCGCCGCCGCTCCGGCAGCGCTCCAACGGCAGTGGTCGCACCTCCGGCAGCGGCGGTGGTGGCGGTGGCGGTGGAGAAGAGGTGGTGGTTTGCTCGGCGAATGGTTCGTTTAAGCGGAAATCGAGTTTGTTGCGAACAAAGACGAAGTCGAGGCTGATGGATCCGCCTGAACCGGAGCAGAGGTCCGGTAAGACGCCGAGAGCTGGCGGTAGCGAATTAGATGAAGATGATCCGTTTCTGGATGATGATTTACCGGATGAGTATAAACAATTAAGGTATAGCAAATGGACTATACTTCAATTGCTTAGTTTAATATTGATTATTGCTGCTTTGATATGCACACTCACTATTCCTTTTTTGGAGCATAAGTTTTTGTTTGATCTTGAATTGTGGAAATGGGGGGTGATGATACTGGTTTTGATATGTGGGAGATTGGTTTCCGGGTGGGGGATAAGGTTTATAGTGGTCTTGATAGAGCGAAATTTCGTACTCCGGAAACGCATTTTGTATTTCGTTTACGGGCTGCGAAAAGCTGTTCAGAATTGCGTTTGGTTAACGTTGGTTTTGATCGCGTGGCAATGCATATTCAATGATAAAGTCGAACGAGCGACAAAGGGGTCGCAGGTTTTGCCTTATGTGACCAAGGTTTGGGTTTGTTTGTTAGTCGCTACGGTTATTTGGCTATTGAAAACGCTGTTCGTGAAGGTGCTTGCGTCTTCCTTCCACGTGAGCACGTTTTTTGACCGGATCCAAGAATCTTTGTTCAACCAGTACGTTATCGAGTCACTTTCCGGTCCGCCGTTGATTGAGATTCAACACGAGCGGGAAGAAGAAGATAGAGTGATGGCAGAAGTTGAAAAGCTTCAGAATGCCGGGGCCACTTTGCCAGCCGATCTTAAGGCAAATATATTCAAGAAAAGCGGGAGGTTTATCGGAACTCCGAAAACTAACACTCCTAAAACGGGTAAAAGCGGTAAATTTTCCGAAACTACTACGCCTAAAAAGGTTGATGAGGGGATTACTATTGATCACCTGCATAGGCTAAATCAGAAGAATATATCGGCTTGGAATATGAAACGGTTGATGAATATTGTGCGTACGGGTGTGTTATCTACTTTAGACGAACAATTGGATGATGGTGAGACTGCAGGTGAAATCACAAATGAAAAGCAGGCTAAGGTTGCAGCCAAGAAATTATTCCACAATGTTGCTAAACAAGGCTCCAAGTAAGTGTTAGTCTAGTGCTAATCGATTTTGCGTTTAATTTGTGGGACCCGTTGTTCGTGTTTGAAGTCGTTTTTGCTAATTGATTTGTTTGGGCAGGCGCATATATTTAGAGGACTTGATGCGTTTTCTGCGAGAGGATGAAGCTTTGAAGGCGATACGACTCTTTGATGCAGAAAGTGAAACGAAAGGAATCAGTAAAGGAACTCTCAAAAATTGGGTGGTACGGAACGGATACTTATTTTTTTTTTTGTTTCTGATAGAGGTGGCAAAACGCGTGGGTCATATGGGTCGGGTAACCAGTATTGTTTGGTACCAGGTGGCAAAAATAAATTGGGATTGACCGGAAACACTTGTTTTCCATATTTTTTTCTTTTGATTTATTTATAAATGAGAAAAATGCCAAAATCATCCATGCGGTTTAGTTATTTTTGCTTGTTCCATCCAGAATGTCTTTCTTATGCATTTGAGTTCTTCATGTTTGAGTTTTATTGTCATTTTCATCCTTGAATTTCGCAATTTATTGCGATTTTCGTCCCTCGAAATTAGGCCATCAGGGATGAAGGCAAGATTCAAAAATTTTAGGATGAAAATGGCACATCAGGGACGAAAGGCGCAAAAGTGGTCAAACCTCAGGGACAAAAAATGGCATTTTACTCTTTAGAAAATGATTAGTGTGTGAGTCGTGATTAGAAAACTTATATCGGTAAGTATTTTTAAATATAATGATTTAGAAGGTTTTATGCATTAAATCGTTAAGTATAGTTTGACTTATTGAATATAATGATTTAGAAGGTTTTATGCATTAAAAATAGACTTTGTACTATATTATATCACATTAAGCTAAATTTTAAATAAAAATAACCTGGATCGACCCGTTCATGAGGAAATGGGTCAAAGTTGCTACCCCTAATTTTCATTACTTGGTAAAAGTGATGTGGTTGATGGAATTATCTTAAATAACTGTTATTTTTTCAGGTTAATGTATTCCGAGAACGAAGAGCCCTTGCGCTGTCTCTCAATGACACAAAGACAGCTGTAAACAAACTCCATCAAATGTTAAACGTAGTTGTCGGAATTTTAATAATCATGATCTGGCTCCTTATACTTAAAGTGGCAACTACAAAAAACTTTATTTTCCTAAGCTCACAGCTACTTTTGGTAGTGTTCGTGTTTGGTAACACATGCAAGACAACATTTGAGGCCATTGTTTTCTTGTTTGTAATGCACCCATATGATGTGGGTGATCGTTGTGAAATCGACGGTGTTCAGGTAAACATATAAAAATATATTACACATGACAATCTCAACACATTATCTTATAATAAGATTATTATTGTTTTCAGTGCAATTTTTGTAATACCATTTAACTTTTTAATTATATATTATCTATTTGAAATAAAGAAAAAAAAAATGTTTTAGGTTAACCCAACCCGATGCCATCTTTATTTATATATTTCAAATTATGGACTTTTCTTGTCATGGTTATAATTTCAACGGTGCAATATTGCAGATGATAGTAGAGGAGATGAATATATTAACAACGGTTTTCTTGAGGTACGACAACCAAAAAATTATATTCCCGAACAGTGTCTTGGCCACGAAACCAATCGCCAATTATTATCGTAGCCCGGATATGGGAGATGCCATTGATTTCTGTATACATGTATCAACTCCTGTTGAAAAGGTTGCTCTAATGAAGGAAAGGATAACAAGGTATGTCTAGATACTCATTTTTATAACCATCAAGGCATGGGTCATTTTTTATAACCATTAAGGCATAGGTGTAAGGGGTGTTTCAGAACCAATTTAAAGTACCAATTTTAAGCAGAGAATTGTGCAAACATGTACTAATTGCTTTAGTTGAACGCTCTCCTAGGTCTAAACAAGTATTTTCTATACGAAAACTACATATATGACACTACTGAGCGAAAAGTTCGGGGGGTCGGGCTCCCCCTCCCGCCCCTTCTATACTTTGCCCCTGAACCTAACGGTTTGTTTTCCTTTCAGCTACATTGAGAACAAGAGTGATCATTGGTACCCTGCACCACTGATTGTGGTGAGGGATGTTGAAGACATGAACCGGTTAAAGATATCAATATGGCTCTCCCACCGTATGAACTTCCAAGACATGGGTGAAAGATGGCAACGTAGAGCGCTTTTAGTTGAAGAAATGATTAAAATCTTTAGAGAGCTAGATATTGAATACCGCATGCTCCCGGTTGACATCAATGTTCGTAACATGCCTACGTTGACCTCGAATCGACTCCCCTCAAATTGGTTAGCTTGCACAAATTGATCATTTGAACTGCTTTGTTGAAGAACCCATTAGGCATTGGGTGTAGTTTCCACCACTAGTATGAGGTGTATTTTAGTTTTGGACCGAGTGGAATGTGTAGAATCTATTTAATAGTAACAGGTTAATTGAATCAATAGCAATGTATATTATATATGCAGAAACTGTTATTTTAGTATTTTATTTTCTTTAAGCAACTTTTTGTTTTGACCAGCAACGACTATACTTAGCGAAAAACCGCAAGAAGCTGGGGGAACATACAAGAAAAGAATAGAATGTGAAAACGAAATTACACGATCATGGAAATATCGAAATCTACCCACTTGTTCCAGCCCAAAGTCATGCCCCTCACCCTACTTTAATCCACAGAAAAGTTTCTTCCTTAATCGGCACCATGTTCCCATTGATTTTTTTGTCGTTTATGGCCAAGCAAAGCTTCCACAAACAGCCCATCGCAACCAAATACTCTTTGCCCACAAACATTCGATGAAAATGTGATCGCAAGATTCTTCGCTCAACCCATATCTACTACAAAGAACGTCCAGAATGAACATACCTTTCTCCGCTAGCTTAACCTTAGCAGGAAGCCTTCCTAATTCAGCCTGCCACCCGACCTAGTTTACCTTAGGAGGTGCCCACGTGTTCCATTTGAAGATGCCACCATCGCTGAAGACCTACGATTTTTGCTCGATCTCGTTCCGTATACACTTTGTGGAAAAACTTTCCCCCGCATCATTCGACCAAATCCAGTTATCCCCATGACTCGCCATCTCTATGTGCTGCAGCATCATCATCAGATTACCCAATTCAGCCCACTCTAGAGTCGTACCCGACAATTCATAGGATGTTTCCGCTATTTTAAAAATATTGGGAAACTGCGATCACATTTTCATCGAATAACTTAAATCGGAGCACATATAATGTTTAAGAATGTTCCCTAAATAACCAACTTCAAAGTTGGTAAGGCTATCTCCATCCACAACCTTCTCCAACCCAACCTTATAATAAACAACTAATTTCTCTCTTTTCCACCTACACAACCCAACCCAACCTACCTCAACCTTCTACTCACATTCACAACCCAACCTTTAAAACATTTTTTATTAAATATATATTTTTTATGCTTATTACTTATCCATAAATGTGTTAAAAATAATTACAATTAATATTTTCATTTGAAATCGATTTGTTTTAAAAGCAAAATAAATAACAACAATATAAGAAATCTTTTAATAAAAAAACGCATACATTCACGAAACATAGTTAATAAAGTTATCAAAAAAATCTAACGAACTAGTAAGATCAGTACATGTGGAAAACAAAGATATATGCATTTTTTATAAAAAAAATTAATTAAAAAAATATTTTTTTTGAAGGAACTCAGTTTTTGATAAAATTTATATCGATATGTTCACAAAAAAAGTTAAACAACACTGTGTTTTCAGATTTTTTAAATAATTAAATATTAAAAAGTTATTAAAGAAAATTATGTTTTAGCTAAAATTAATTGTTATAAAACAAAAATAGAAAACATAATTTTAAAAGAACCCTTCACAAACCAACATGTGGCATATTTAAAATAATAAAAAAATCATCAACCAAAGTTGACACACCAACTTGGTCGTGAGTTTTTATTGATTTTTTTTATTATTTTTTTCACTTTTTGACCAACCAACCAAGGTTTTGGTCACCAATGGTTGTAGCCTAAATAATCATGGCGTGTTACTTATTGTAAGAATGTTCCCTAAATAACCAACTTCAAAGTTGGTAAATAATAATGGCGTGTTACTTATTGTATATGTATCATAAGATGATGTTGGCTGAAGGGTGTGGGGGGCAATGAGTTGGGTCATCAATCGACACGTAGGACCATTAATGGATTGCTACACTATCCCCTTGTCTCATCCACCATGGTTGGTATGGATTAAACCATAACAATTATGTGCCTCTTTTCCGTTTTCAATTTCCTTTTCAGAAAATTAAATTAAAATAAGATAACAGTGGGGAGAATTCCCATGTATTGAGATCCTACTATCACCGACTTGGTAAACGAGTATAAAAGTAGCGGCATGTTATATTAACAAGATAACAGTGGGGAGAATTCCCATGTATTGAGATCCTACTATCACCGACTTGGTAAACGAGTATAAAAGTAGCGGCATGTTATATTAACAACACCATTTACTATTTTACTTTCATTAACCAAACGAGTATTATGTCACATGCCATTTTTAGCATGCATATTATTATGGCTTATTTACGAGAATGGCCAAAGACTAATCCTAATTACGAAAATGCCATCTCATGCCTTGTTGGAAGAGCGCATCACAGATCCCGAGGCAGCTATTGCGTCTGCACATATATAGAGAGAGTGCATCACAGATCCCGAGGCAGCTTCGGCGAGTCCGTTCATCTTCAGTGTCTTTCTTCCCGGTGCCGTATATCATCTTCTCCGGTGAACATTTTTCTTTTCCGGTTGACCTGTATCTTAAATTTCGGTGAAGCTGTGTCTTCTCCGACGAAACTATACTATTCCGGCGAAGATTCCGATGAAGCTTGTGAAGAACCTTGTTCAACCTTTTAAATCCTGTCAATGTTAATATTTGTTTCAGAGAACTTACATATGACTCTGTTTTAGTCCTTTTACCTGCTCCGGCAAGTAGTTGTCTTCTCCGACGAGCTGCAGGTTTCTTCTCCGGTGAGATTCCAATAAATGTGAAAAAAAAACGAAACAACGCCTCCAATGCGTCTGCTGGTCCTTCAAACAAGCCAGCCAAGCGCCTCAGGATGCAGCGGAGCCAGACGCATCCCCTAACTTTTTAGCCGGATGCGCTTGCAGCGGACTCCTCCGATAAAATTGTACACGTGTCACGCTGCTATTGGCGGACGCATGAAAGGTCGGATGCCCTGTTCCACCGACGCATAAGATGGCCATTTTTGTAAGGCAATTTGGTCTTTGGCCAATTTCGTAATTTTCTCTATTATTATATATATCAAATGACGACACCACTTTGCTACAGTGGTGTTGTCTTTTTTTTTTTCCTTTTATACTTTTTATTCTTTTTTTTTCCTTTTTCTTTCTTTTCTTTTTGAGTCTTTTTTTTTTCCTTTTATACTTTTTATTCTTTTTTTTTCCTTTTTCTTTCTTTTCTTTTTGAGTTTTTTATTTCTTTTTGAGTTTTACCCTTTAATTTTCAGCATTGACTCTTACAACTCATTAACTTTCTAAATAGTTTTTAATCAAGTTTTACGTCTTTATTTTTGTTTACGTGTCGATATGAACTTAAGTTGATTTACATTTCGACATGATTTTTTTTGTATTTATTTACGATTTTGCCCCCAGTATAAAATTCGTTTTAATATTTTTTTTTTATTTTTTTTCTTTTCCTTTCTTTCTTTCTTTCTTTCTTTCTTTTGTTTTTGTGTTTTTTTTTCTTTTTTACTTTTACCCTTTAATTTTCATCATTTACTCTTACAACCCCTTAACTTTCTAAATACTTTTTAATCGAGTTTTACGTCTTTATTTTTATTTACGTGTCGATATAAACTTAAGTTGATTTACATTTCAATGTGATTTTTTTTTTGTGTTTATTTACGATTTTGCCCCAATATAAAATTCGTTTTAATATTTTTTTTATAAGACTATATGGTAGTGTTTTGTTTTAATTGGTTGGCTCGATTTAATTTTTATTCATCATGACAAGCGGTAGTTTTTTCATCGTTTTAGTTTTTTTAGCAAAAGTACGGTAGTATTTTGTTTTACTTTGTTTAGTCAATTTAATTTTTTTTGAGATCGTGTTATGAATAGTATGTACAAGTAACTAAAACACAGACGTACATGCTATGAGAAAGAAATATTCGGCTTAATGCCCCGCAACGCGGGCGGGCAAAACCTAGTATTAATTATGTGATAAAATCAAACTAAATAGTGTACCGCATATGTTTGATTGATACCAGTATGGTATTGTACTTTTAAAAGTCCTAAACCGGTACCGTACCGCTAGTACTGATACCGAAATTGAGCTAAATTCAAAATCGAATACCATATATATATGTTTTCCGTCTGTACAAATACAATATCAATATAATACCGGTATTTGGTCTAAAAGTTATGAACCGTGTTTTTTAGGGGTGCAAACGAGCCAAACCGAGCTCGAACTTTACACTAACCAAGCTCGGCTCGTTAGGTTTTGCTGAAGCTCAAGCTCAACTCAGTTCAAGCCTATGTTTTTGGGCTCGAGCTCAGCTCGTATACTAATAAAAGCTCGGGACCAATGTTTTTAAAACCGGACCGGTCATCGAACCGGTCGTCTTACCGGTTCACTGGTCGGACCGGTTCAACCGGTCGAACCGATTTCTAGAACCGGGTGATGTCATAATTAATTGATTTAAAAGTTGAATAATATTACAATTACAAACTTTAAAAATGGTAAAAAATATTCCTGTATGAATGAAAATGTATAAAAGAAACTTGGGCTTATGAATTCTATTTTGTCTCCAGGCCCATATTAGTTACTTTTAACCCTAGGAAGAATAAGGTGAATCAACGCGGCTTATCATATCTGTCACGGCCCCTGACCCGGTTTGACCCGTTTCAGGAGCCGTGGGACAGAAATACTGCGGTATTGATTTAATTGAGTTTAACAGCGGAAACAGGATCGTTTAAAGCTAAAATTTTTCCCCGATTATTTTATTTCACAATTCGGGATAACCCCCGATAATTTACAATATTATATTTTTACTATAAAGCGTGATATTACAAAAGCATTTATTTATTTTATATTGAGCCACTATCAGTAAGCTTGAAATGCTTCCCAGCACTTTTCCTGAATTACAACAGATCACCTGAAACATGTTTGAAAAAGGTTTTGTCAGCGGGAAATACTGAGTGAATCATTCTATTTACTAAAATGACACATTTGTTATAATTTACAGTATTAAGAGCGATTACAATGTTTCTGATATCAAGCCAACTACCCACGGTAATTGTCACTCGACCCATTGGCCCATTCGTCCAATGGTGTCTGTGGCTATGGTCATATCCCCCACTGGCTGCCCCAATGGTGACGATTATCAAGTAATGTATACAAAACCCCACATACCGGCTGTAACTTGGTGATTACAAAGACTTAATCCCCGTAATTATAACTTTGAAATAAACATGATTTTGTAAATAGATTTGATAAAAAGAGAGAATGACTCACATTGCTGATTTAATATGGTCAGAGTCTAATCTATGATTTATCCTCGTTAACCTAATATAAATATAATGTACACAAAACTGGGTTAGTAATCAATCCAGCAATTACGATAATTTACGAGATCAAATTATCACAATGAATGATAAAATGCAATACTTTGTCCATCGAATTAACGATGATCCATTGAATTAACAATGAATGACAAGGTATAATACTTTACCCATCGAATTAACGATAATCCGTTGAATTAACAACGAACGATAAAGTATAATACTTTACCTATCGAATTAACGACAATCCGTCAAATTAATGACGAACGATAAAGTATAACCCTAATGTGGGCGGCATTTAAACATGCATTGGATACATTGATCGTCGGATAATTGAATCGTAGCAGCGATTGTGCTAATACCCTGTTTTGCGGCAGAATTTCGATACCTGTGTGTGTTATCAGACTATTTCTATAATAACTCGAAGTGAATTTGGAATTGAAACGTCGCATCAACGTCCAGAATCCAGTCCCACAACAACCTATTTATAGTAAAAAAATCACCCCCTCGCGCCACGCGAGGGGTTCCCTTGTTTCTGTCGCGTGGCGCGACAGGACCTAATCTACTATAGGCTTGCTTCGTGTCACAGTAGCTTAGCTGAGTTGGTTTCGTAAAATTTTAAGTTTTTGACAGCAAACTGTTTAGATATTACCGAATGGGGTTTACCCCCCCTGAGTTTTAGGGGCCCTGATCCTGATTCCGATTGTTCTGAAATTTTTAGGGGTTAATCAGAATCACTTGGGTTTCTCAATTAGGGTTTCCTATTTGGATAATTAAAATACTAAATAGTACTTTTTGATGAGAGTTGTTACATTCTCCCCACCTTAAGAAAAATCTCGTCCTCGAGATTTACTGGAATAAGTGAGGATACTTTTGCTTTATTTCTGATTCCAGTTCCCAAGTGTACTCAGCTCCTCTCTTTGAATCCCATCTGACTTTGACTAGAACTAGTCGTTTGTGTTTGAGAAATTTGACTTTTCTGTCTTCTATCTGAAGAGGTTTCTCCACAAATTTTAACTTTTCGTTTACTTTTATATCTCGAAGAGGTACTACCAGTGATTCATCTGATAAGCATTTCTTGAGATTGGATACATGAAATACATCATGTACTCCAGATAATTCTTCTGGTAATTGTAAACGATAAGCTACTGGTCCTATACGTTGGATTACTGGAAATGGTCCTACGTACCTTGGACTTAGCTTTCATTTCTTTCCAAATCTGACTATTCCTTTCCAAGGAGAAACTTTCAATAGTACTTTGTCTTCAACTTGGAATTCTAACGGCTTGCATCTATTGTCTGCATAACTCTTCTGACGATCTCGAGCCGTCTTCAGCCTTTCTTTGATTTGAGTAACCTTATCAGTTGTTTCTTGTACTATTTCAGGTCCTGATAACTGACTTTCTCCTATTTCTGCCCAGCAAACGGGAGTTCTGCACTTTCTTCCATAAAGTGCCTCGAATGGAGCAGTTTCAATGCTTGAGTGATAACTATTGTTATAGGAGAATTCAATTAATGGTAAGTGATCATCCCAACTTCCACCAAAGTCTATTACACATGCTCGGAGCATGTCTTCTAGAGTTTGGATCGTCCTTTCACTTTGTCCGTCTGTTTGTGGATGATATGCAGTGCTCAAATTTAGTCGAGTTCCCATAGCTTGCTGGAAACTTTTCCAGAAATGGGAAGTAAAACGACTATCTCTATCCGAAACAATGGAGAGTGGAACTCCATGTAAGGATACAACTTCATCTACATATAATTTAGCCAGTCTTTCCATGCTAAAGGTTTCTTTCATTGGTAGAAAGTGAGCAGATTTGGTTAATCGATCCACAATTACCCAAATCGCATCATTACCTTTTCTGGTTTTGGGTAACTTAGTAACAAAATCCATTGTTATAAGTTCCCATTTCCATACTGGCATTTCTAACTGTTGTAGTAATCCTGAAGGTTTCTGATGTTCTGCCTTAACTTGTGAACAAGTAAGACACTTAGAAACATAGCTGGCTATGTCCTTTTTCATTCCTATCCACCAGAAATTCTTTCTTAAATCTTGGTACATCTTATTGTTTCCTGGGTGCATAGTGTACCTAGATTTATGAGCTTCTTCTAAAATCTTAGGTTTTAAGTCTCCCTGCTTAGGTACCCAAATTCTACTTTTGTGGAATCTCCAAATTCCATCTGCTCCTTGTTCTAATTCCTTGATTCGTCCTTTCATTCCTTCAGCATCATCCTTGATTGCTGTAGTTTGAACATTCTTCAATTGTTCCATTAAATCTATTTGTAGATTTAATCTGAGAGCACGAACTCGTCGTTGTTTCTCATAATACTTACGACTTAAGGCATCTGCAACTACATTCGCCTTTCCTTCGTGATACTGAATATCACAGTCGTAGTCACTTAAGATTTCCATCCATCTCCTTTGTCTCATGTTTAACTCTTTTTGCCCAAATATATATTTTAAACTTTTGTGGTCTGTGTAGACAGTAAATTTACTTCCGTAAAGATAATGTCTCCAAATCTTAAGGGCAAAAATTACGGCTCCTAATTCCAAATCATGAGTCGTATAATTCTCTTCGTGCTTTTTCAACTGTCTTGATGCGTACGCAATTACCTTCTTGCGTTGCATAAGCACACATCCAAATCCTAATTTTGAAGCATCACAATATACTTCAAAATCTTCAGTTCCTTCTGGTAAGGCTAAGATTGGTGCATGGGTTAATTTCTGTTTCAAAATTCTAAAAGATTCTTCCTGTTTAGGTCCCCATTCAAACTTAGTGGCTTTACAGGTTAACTTAGTTAATGGTACGGCTATCTTGGAAAAATCCTTAATAAACCGTCTATAATACCCAGCTAAACCTATAAAACTTCTAATTTCCATAGCTGTTTGTGGAACCTTCCATTTGGTAATTGCCTCGATCTTAGCAGGATCTACATGAATACCTTCATGATTTACCATGTGTCCTAAAAATTGCACTTCCTTTAGCCAAAATTCACATTTCGAGAATTTGGCGTACAACTTTTCTTTTCTTAACAAAGTTAAGAGTGCATGAAGATGTTTACAATGCTCTGCCTGAGTTTTGGAATAAATAAGTATATCGTCTATGAAAACAATTACAAATTTATCCAAATACGGTTTACAGATCCTATTCATCATGTCCATAAATGCTGCAGGCGCATTTGTTAATCCGAAGGGCATGACTGTAAACTCGTAATGACCATACCTAGTTCTGAAAGCAGTCTTAGGTATGTCTTCTTCTTGTACCTTCAATTGATGGTATCCGGAGCGTAAATCTATCTTAGAAAAATATCTAGCCCCCTGAAGTTGATCAAAAAGATCATCAATCCTAGGTAATGGATATCGATTCTTAATTGTAACCTTATTCAATTCCCTATAATCGATACACATTCTCATTGAACCATCCTTTTTCTTCACAAACAACACTGGCGCTCCCCACGGGGATGAGCTGGGTTGTATGAATCCTTTACTTAGTAATTCATCTAATTGCTGTTTCAGTTCTAACATTTCTGTGGGTGCTAACCGATAAGGTGCCTTGGCTATCGGTGTAGTTCCTGGAATTAGATGAATCCTAAATTCTACTTCCCTATCTGGAGGTAATCCTGGTAAATCTTCTGGAAATATATCAGAATATTCTGATACTACTGGTATTTCCTTAAGATCTTTTCCCTTAGTGCTAATGATTACTGAAATCATATACACTATTCCTTGTTTTCGTTCATAATTAGCAACTTTCATTACTGATATGAACTTCATGGGTTTCCGTGGTTTATCTCCTGTAATCCTAATCACTTCTCCGGTAGGTGATTGAATTTCTATGGAATTCTGATCACAAAGGATTCTAGCATGGTTGGCTACTAACCAATCCATTCCTAATACAACATCAAATTCAGCTAAATTCATCGGCAATAGTCTTGCAGAGAATTTATGTCCTAAAAGTTCTATGTTTCCTTCTTGCAACACTTTATCTATTTTAACTGAATTTCCGTCTGCTGTTTCAACTGTAAAAATTTGCCTAATATTGGTTAAAGGTAAACTAAGAGCTTGACAGAATGAAGTATTTATAAAACTTTGGTTTGCACCAGAGTCAAATAATACTTTTGCGTAGACGTTGTGAACTAAGAACGTACCCGCTATCACATCTGGAATGAGTTCTGCTTCTTGAGTGGTCAGCTGAAATGCCCTGGCATTCTTCTTAGTAGTTCCTTCGGTTGTCTTGGGTTTGTTATCTACTGGCTTGATCAATTTAGGACATTCTGTTTTATAATGCCCTGCTTCTCCACAGTTAAAACAGATTACTGTTTTCTTTTTGCAGTTTTCTTCACGATGTCCTATACCTTTGCAAAAATTGCAAGTGATATCGCATCTTCCATAATGCTTCTTTTTGCATTTCCTGCAGAATGACGGAGTTGGAGCTTGCCCTGTTCCTTTTCTCTTGAAGCTGTTATTATTACCCACGCGAAATCCTTGGGTAATTTTCTGGGCTAATGCCTTTTTCCTATCTTCATCTCTTGTGCGCACCAGTTCATCAGTTAGAGTATTGGCTAATTCTACCGCATCATCAATAGTGCGAGGTCTCGCAGCTTTAACAATATTGCGGATTTCGCTAATTAGCCCCCAAATATAGCGAGAAATAAGTACCGGTTCTGGCGAAGCCAGTGTTGGCACCACTCTAGCATATTCGAAGAATGTCGAGGTATAACCGCGACAGTCCACACTCATCATCCGATGATTTAGAAACTTATTTGCCATCTGTTCTTTTTCATACTCGGGACAGAATTTTCTTTCCACCAAACCCTTAAATTCTTCCCAAGTCATAGCATAGGCTATTACTCTTCCTTTTGATTGTAGCACAGTGTTCCACCACTCGAGTGCTATTTCTTTGAACAGATTGGATGAATACATGACCTGATCATCTTTACCACATTTACTTATTGCAATGACTGCTTCGGTTTTCTCTAACCAAATGCAGTTGCTCCTTCATTGCCTGCAAATTCAGTGGGTTTACAAGCAAGGAATTCTTTGAAAGTGCAACCAGGCGTTGCAGTTTTCATTTTCTTGGGTAATGGAGCTTGATGTGGTTCCTTATTATGATTAACATGATTATTGCCTCCATTTACACTATTACTGAAGTTGTCTTCAGTAATCTGTTTACTAGGGACAATTCGTTGTGGTTCAGGTGGATTCTTGATAGCAGCAACGAATGCTGGAATAGCATTAGCTATCCCTTGAGCAACAATGTTTTCGATATCTTGCCGAGTCATATATTGATCTCCTGGATGTTGCTCAGAATGATTAACTTCATTTATGGGTTCATTACCACTGTTTGCCATCTGATAATGTATATATATAATTTTTATTAGTAACTGTCAATTAATAATTATATACAAATAATCAGAAAATTTTATAATACAAATATAATCAAAACAATCGATTTCTCGATTTCATTTTATATCTAATATAGTATGCATCGTTACTCATAGATATCATACAGAGTTTTATTGGTTATTTACAGACTAACTTTACTAGTACTATTATACAAACATCTTTTACCATCCTACTATCTTTCGTCACTTGTTGTTCTAAAAACGCATTTCCCTCTCATCGTACTTCCATGCAATTTGTCCCCCGATTTCCCTGATTCTCGTTCCAGCATCAAACAACTCTTCACCAAAGTGGCGAAGTTCAGCCATGTTTTCATTACTCATGGGTGGATTAGGTAGGGGTTCTGGATCAAATTGTGGAAGAAAAGAGTAAGGATCGTTGACAATATTTTGGAATTGCCAATCGTTTGTCCACCATTCGTCCATTCCTATGGTTTGGGAGTGAACTATTGGGTCTGGAATTGCTGCTGGTTCCCAATTCATAGGAAATTAGTTTTCAATAGGATAGGTAAAAAGATTTGTCTGGACAGGCTGAATCGTCTCACAGTTTTCCAACAGAAAATCTATCTCCTCTTGAAAAGTTCTTTCCTGGGTTGGATTGGAACTCTCCCCGATTTCTCTCTGAGCTGGTATAGACCCTTGCCCAACTTCCATTATTACTTCTTTAGTAATTTCCTCCATTTGTATTTCTACCTCCTTATCCTTCTTTTTGTCTCCCGTTTCCATTTCTTGTGGTTTGGAATTTTCTCCGGTTATGACTTCTTTTCCCTTTTTCAAAGGATTATTTATTTTGGGCAGTTTCTTAGCTGGCTTCTTCTTACGTATTTTTCTCCATCCTACATAAGTTCTCTTCTTTTGTTTTGGCTTGCTCAAAGGTGGAACCTTGAATTCTACTGGTTGTTCAATATCGGGATAGTAGCTAGTATATTCTTTGGAAGCTTCGACAGTTACGGGATAAAGATTAAGATTCTGAAAATCTTCGGATATCTCACTCATGCTGATGTAGCATATATGCAAAATGCATAAAATACTGAGTTAAAATTTACAAATAACTTTGTAATTTATTACATACTGTGTACTAGTTGATTTACAAAAATAACTGACAACCACACTTAGGTTTCTAAATTTTATTTATCATACAAAGTTTCTAAATTGTGAGAGTAGGGTGCTAATTTATATTTTCTGCTACTGTGGCTAGCATATATAAATTTGCCCATTTCTCATCTAGTTTATCTTCCCAAGGTGATTTATCAATTAATTCCTGGGTTTCCCGTTTAATCTTCTTTTGTCGAATTTGCTCTTTACTTTTCTTAATAATCATCTCCCTCCTTCTAGGAGAAAGTGATTCCTCGTATTGTGCCTTTCGCACAAATATTCCTTCTTCAGGAATTTCAGCCTGATTCGAGGATTTGGTTCGGGATGAACTTCCCTTCTCATTAGATGATTTCTCTAATTTAAGATAGATGCTTGATAGCTTTTTCTTACCCATACTGTAACTACCAAATAATCAAATAATCAGTTAATAATACAAATAATCACATAATAGTAATCAGGAAAAATTAAGTATTTTTAAATACTTAATTAGCTTAACTCAGTGGCTCTGATACCACCTTTTTCTGTCACGGCCCCTGACCCGGTTTGACCCGTTTCAGGAGCCGTGGGACAGAAATACTGCGGTATTGATTTAATTGAGTTTAACAGCGGAAACAGGATCGTTTAAAGCTAAAATTTTTCCCCGATTATTTTATTTCACAATTCGGGATAACCCCCGATAATTTACAATATTATATTTTTACTATAAAGCGTGATATTACAAAAGCATTTATTTATTTTATATTGAGCCACTATCAGTAAGCTTGAAATGCTTCCCAGCACTTTTCCTGAATTACAACAGATCACCTGAAACATGTTTGAAAAAGGTTTTGTCAGCGGGAAATACTGAGTGAATCATTCTATTTACTAAAATGACACATTTGTTATAATTTACAGTATTAAGAGCGATTACAATGTTTCTGATATCAAGCCAACTACCCACGGTAATTGTCACTCGACCCATTGGCCCATTCGTCCAATGGTGTCTGTGGCTATGGTCATATCCCCCACTGGCTGCCCCAATGGTGACGATTATCAAGTAATGTATACAAAACCCCACATACCGGCTGTAACTTGGTGATTACAAAGACTTAATCCCCGTAATTATAACTTTAAAATAAACATGATTTTGTAAATAGATTTGATAAAAAGAGAGAATGACTCACATTGCTGATTTAATATGGTCAGAGTCTAATCTATGATTTATCCTCGTTAACCTAATATAAATATAATGTACACAAAACTGGGTTAGTAATCAATCCAGCAATTACGATAATTTACGAGATCAAATTATCACAATGAATGATAAAATGCAATACTTTGTCCATCGAATTAACGATGATCCATTGAATTAACAATGAATGACAAGGTATAATACTTTACCCATCGAATTAACGATAATCCGTTGAATTAACAACGAACGATAAAGTATAATACTTTACCTATCGAATTAACGACAATCCGTCAAATTAATGACGAACGATAAAGTATAACCCTAATGTGGGCGGCATTTAAACATGCATTGGATACATTGATCGTCGGATAATTGAATCGTAGCAGCGATTGTGCTAATACCCTGTTTTGCGGCAGAATTTCGATACCCGTGTGTGTTATCAGACTATTTCTATAATAACTCGAAGTGAATTTGGAATTGAAACGTCGCATCAACGTCCAGAATCCAGTCCCACAACAACCTATTTATAGTAAAAAAATCACCCCCTCGCGCCACGCGAGGGGTTCCCTTGTTTCTGTCGCGTGGCGCGACAGGACCTAATCTACTATAGGCTTGCTTCGTGTCACAGTAGCTTAGCTGAGTTGGTTTCGTAAAATTTTAAGTTTTTGACAGCAAACTGTTTAGATATTACCGAATGGGGTTTACCCCCCCTGAGTTTTAGGGGCCCTGATCCTGATTCCGATTGTTCTGAAATTTTTAGGGGTTAATCAGAATCACTTGGGTTTCTCAATTAGGGTTTCCTATTTGGATAATTAAAATACTAAATAGTACTTTTTTATGAGAGTTGTTACAATATCTCTCAAGTTTCATTTTCTTACTCAATGAAAAGAGCTGATGATTCAAATCGTAAGAGACGAGCTTACGTACATGACGTACTTTGAATCTGAAGTGAAGAACGAGCATTAAAAACACAAAATCAAGCATACAAAACACCAAATAACAAAGGAATTGCATATCTTAAAGTAAATATCCGGTTCAATCGCGATTTCCGGCCAGAGGGTTCAGCGTGGACCGCCGGAACCGGCCGGTTCTTTGTAAAACGGTTCAAAGGGGGACAACCGGACCGCCGCCGTCGGCGATTCGCGGTCAAACCGGTCTGCCAGCCGGTCCGGTCCGGTTTTCTAAACAATGCTCGGGACAGGTTCGGGCTGATTCGAGCTAATTTGAGAAAAACATTAAATGAGTCAGAGCTTGACTTGAGCTTATGTATAGTATCTTAAACGAGCAGCATGAGCTAAAAACATAAACGACCTTCGTATTCAAAGCTCGAGCTCAAACTCGACTCTACTCTTATACACCCGTGCTTTTTAGGGTTTTGTTTACTGTTACGCCCAACACCCAAAACCAAAACTGATGAGGATACGTCCTTGGTCGGACCGAATCATCGCCAAAACATTGATCCGGGAAATAATATATCAAGGTCGGATCGCATCCTACGCCATAAACGGGACAGATAGATGCTTTGGTACGCCATAACTAACTGGGCCCCACGGTCATAACCGTCATGACAGTGACTGGTCCGGCCCTAACTAACTTGCCACGTCAGCACACCCAAAGACTATAAATATCATACTTGAACCTCCAAAAGGGGTAATCGCTACTTTCTCTCTCTAAACTCTCCTCTCTCTCTCCCTGACTTATTTCCTCCTCACAAATACTTATTCTCACGCCCGAGCTTGGTCACAGAGAGGCCCCCCTCCCTGTGACGAGGCTAACGGCGTGTCTGTTTTCTTTTGATCTTGCAGGTTCCTTGCTAGGTCATCTGAAGCTCTGCTCTAACCAGGTCGCACCAACTGGTTTTGAGTCTTCAGTGGCGCCATCCCCTCGAATTCACATAATTCGTTTTAATCGTTTTTTGAAATCATGGCAGAATCAACGACAACAGTCTCCACCAGCACTTTCCCATCTTACAATGATATATGGGAAGGAAACGCTGCCTCCACCATTGCTTCAACAGCAGTTGTTGCCTCAGCAGCTTCGATAGGATCTGCGTCGGCTCCTCCAGCTGCAAATTCTGTAGGCGGAAGCTCTATCACCACGCTGTCTGTTACTGCCCCGATCGCCACGCCATTACCTAACTTCGACAACGCTTTCCATTTAAGGAATGCCGATCTATTGCGTCAGTTACAGCAGCAACAACAGCGATACGAGATGCTGCAGAGTCTCTGTAACGACTCACACAAAAATGTTTTAAAAACGTTCTGTAAGTATAAACCCGGACCCCTGATGTAACAACCCTCACTAAAAGTCCTATTTATTTTATTATTTTATCTAATAGGAAACCCTAATTGTGACACCCAAGTAATTCTGCACAAACCCTAAAATTTTCAGAACAATCAGAATCAGGATCAGGGCCCCTAAATCTCAGGGGGGGGGGGGGGTATTCCCTACTCGACGATTATCCTTATAAAACGCTGTCAAAATTGAATTTATCGATTCCGTCGACTCAGCAGGCCTACTCCCACACGTGGCTATCCTATAGTGATTTGGTGTCCCTTACGGACCGTAAGGGATATGTCTTACGGTCTGTAAGCTAAGCCAAAATTCGTGTATAAATAGTGGACATTGGGACTTGCATTCTGGAACTGAAACAACGAATAAATTTCAAATATACGCCGAGTTATAGTCTGTTTACCACAATTAACACACACGAATCACTAATTTAGTATAGCGGGGTGCTGCTACGATACAGGGTATTAACTCGATCGCTGCTACGATTCAATGTCCGATTGATAGAAACTATCCGATGGATGTTTAAGCGCTATTCTTTGTCATTAGTCGTGATTCCGACAGGATATTTGAGTACCACCCGAAATCGGGGAATACTCTGTCATTCGTTGTGAATCCGATGGATGTTTAAGTGATTGCACTTTGTCATTCGTTGTGAGGGTTTTAATCTCGTGAGTTATCGTAAATGCTGTATCAGTTAATTACCTAGTTCGTGTGCACTAGGTTACAAGGCTAATCAATAGGCTAAGCTCTGCCTGTATAAATCTGCAAATATATCAAGGCTTATCTGTAGATTAAACTTTGGCTGAATCTGCATGATTATAATGTGAGTCATTCTCTTTTTATCAACTATTTTACAATACCTCAAATTATTTTCAAAAGTTATAATTACAGGGACTAAGTCGTGGATATCTTGAATCACTGGCTAGTGGGGTATTGTGCACATTACTAATTTTCTCCCAGTTAGGTTCATTGACCTAATAGTGGTATGACCATCGTCACCATTGTGACATGTCACCATTGTGACACAGCGCCAGATAAAAATAAGATAGAAGCCATTGTAATCGCTCTTATGCTGTAATTAATAACTATGCATCATTTTATGTAAATAGAATGATTCACTCAGTATTTCCCGCTGACAAAACCTTTTTAAAACGCGTTTCAGGTAATTACCGTAGAGTGGAGTAAGAGATGGATACGGCACTGAAAGGCATCAAGAAATGTCTTATTTTATTAATTAAATCAAATTAAGAAATATTGTTTTATGTAATTAAATTTATCTTTATTAAAGCTACCTTTGTAAAACATGGGTTTATCCCATCTATTTAATAAATAAAATCCGGTGTTTTCTAAACTCTGATATTTTTCCTAACTCACGGTCCTGATGAAATTTCCGCTGCAACGTTTTCAAAATAATCACCGGTACCACTGGGCTGTTTGCGACTCCCGATTCCGTCCAGGGTGGGTCGGGGGCCGTGACAAAAGGTGGTATCAGAGCCACTGCTTTAAGCCTTTAGGTGTTGTGACAATAATACCTAAGTTAATATAAAAGAGTTAGGAGATTGCTATTAACTGGTAGCACACATGATAGCATTTAGACTTTAACTTAAGAAAAGATGCCTTAGTATCTGCTTCGAGATAAGCTAAGTACTTGTGTAAATAAAGTATGATGGATTTTAATATACCATAAGAATGGTAATTAGAATATTGCAAAATATGATAAATAAGCAAGAATTAATAGTAATTATTGCTTAATGATATTAATTGGTCTAGAATAAAATATGCTACGGGAATACAAATTTCCCTAATTCTAGCCTAATAAAAGAGGCACTTTTGAAAAGATACTATTTATGGGAAATAGAAAATTTTCTCTGGCAAGACTGGGTATGGTGTAGTAGACTCTCCAGTTTGTCCAGATATACTGAGGTTACCGCTCCGGCGCGAATCGGATAAGACGGGATAGATAATATGTCAAACAAGTGACAAGATTTCCCTAAATAGTATCATGACCAGATATTTGACTGGTTTTTGGAAATATGAATCTGTTAAATGCATTGACCTGATAGATGGTATGTTTATTTCGGCATGTGGAATATATGATTATATAGATATGTATATCTATAAGAAATTTCAAAAAGTCAATTAGGAATAAAGCAGAAGCATATGGGTCTAGATTTCTTTAGGGTTTTTTACATATTTCCCCTTCTTAAGCTGACTTATTACGTATTTACCCAATCATAAAATTTAATTACATATTTCCCCTCTCTAACTCATATATATTACATATTTCCCCTTTTCATTAAAATGACTCTTATGATTGACTATTTTACCCTTAATAAACTAACTAAATGAATATTTACATATTTCCCCTTTTCTAATATCATCATTCAATTACATATTTCCCCAATTCATCTATTATATTCATAATTCTTGTACTTGCTACTGTTCTCAAACAACACCATAATACTCATAATAAAAAAACACAAACTTTCAAAAATGCAATCCTTACTTGTTCATAATCAATTGTGCTAAAAAACGAGTTTCCTAAAATTTAAGAATTACATATACAACACCAAAAATTCAAAATCAATTGCCCAACTATGACTACGATACCAAAAATTCAAAATCATTTGCTCAACTATGACTAATTACTTTCACGATTTTTACACTCTTTCCTTGTCCCCTTTTACTTGTTGAGGCTTGATGTTAAGTAGAATCTTCAGGTGCTGAGTTTTTGTATGCCTTTTCATAGAGTCCATACTCATAACAATGTGGACATTTTTGTGTCGCCGCCGCATCACGCGGCTTTCCTGCTAGTAACATACAATACATTTAAACCCCATTACAATAACCTTACGTAACAAAAAAATTGTGATTAAAACGTATCTTCATAAAACAATAGCATATGATTAAAGAAGATGAGTCTATGACTTTGCAGTCGAGCCAACTTTTTTATACATACAGAAACAGTTTTGTACAACATCAATTTTTGCAAAAAAAAAAAAAAAAAAAAAAAAAAAAAACCCTGAACCTGAACCTGCTTTGTTCAAACTCTTAAACAGTTCAAAAAGCATATCTACCTCATTGGGCTAACTGCTAAAGGTCATAGATAATGGGTAAAAGGTAGCTTTTGAAGCCTTCTTTAACCACTGGACATAAATTTACACTTAATAAAACTATCACATAATTTGATAGAGCTAGAACATGAAATGAAGTTTAGTTATCTAAGAAATTAAAGTTGATCACTTTCACAATGTAAATTTAAAAATTTTAGATGTAATCAACAATGAGTAACTCTTAAACACCGTTGATCCAATTAAGCATGGCCTCTAGTGTACAGTTCGAATATTAAAAAGGGTGATAATTTATTTGAGGGATGAACTACAAAAAGTCAGTGGTGACACTTAAGTTATCAATCTACCCACAACCAAAAACCCCAAATTTCAATTGACTTCATACCACAATCACAATCATAGAATGCTTGTTAACATATTCAACAAATTATCTTGTTGCAACTAAAATCAATCACAATGCTTGAAACAGAAAACCTACTGATGAAAACAGGGGACAATGCAAAAATGATTTTCAAATTCCCGAATGTATTTACCCAGCTGTTCCCCTTTTGATGCTGATTGTTGCAGGTTAAGCAACAGAGCAACGATTTGGGGCCATATCCTTTAAAAACGCTAAAAAAACATACCTGGAACGGTTCAGCGTCTTTTTCTGCTCGTCTAGGGTTCGGCGTCTTCTTCTGCTCGTCTAGAGTTTGGCTTCGTTACAAACTGCGATTACCAGGTGAAGGGGAAGAAGATCCATGGTCTGCGATTTAGGGTTTGGGTTTAGCGTGGCAGACATGGAAGAGATATATGAGAATAAGAAAGGGGTAGTTGAGTAATTTCTCAAAAATAGGGGAAATATGTAATTAAATTTTTTGTTTGGGGAAATATGTAATAAGTGCTATTAAGAGGGGGAAATATGTAAAAATCCCATTTCTTTATTAGGAATCTCTTTTCTAATATCAAACATTATTTCGTTTGATTATCTGCCTAGTAACTCGAGCGACAATAATAACAATAGAAACCCATTAAGTTGGGATACCATCAAAAGTATAAAGGATTTCTAAACACGTTACTATAAACTATTAACGCAAGTAAAGTTGTGATAATGTACAAGAAAACACATGAAAATTCAATTATAAGTCCACAGAAGTTGAAGTATATCACACACAACTTTCGAGGCAAGACTTTGGAAAATATAAATTGGGCACGATAACACCAATGCTAATTCTGTCAGTAGAAGAACTATTAATCAAAAAGAAGCACTTTGCCACGTAATTCTACAAACAACATGAATCTCGCTAAAGTACGCTAGAACAAGATTTCACAAACATCCGTGCACAGTCTAATCGGAGTCATAATTATTATCACTGCAAAAGTAGTCACATACCTTTGCAAATTCCCTATTTCCTTTTATTCACATTCCCTAATAATGTCACTTAACAACGATTATCACACGAAATTCCAGATAAAGTTCTTATATTTCTTTCGTTGAAATTCTGACTTCTGAGAGTTGACTTTCGTGTTTCTACTTCCCTTAATAGTCATCATACCATGAGGATTTCTTTCATAGTAGCAAATATTGATTTATTTCATTTCTTGGTAAATCCACACGTTACACATGCACTGTTTGTTGCGCATGTGGTTCGTTTGAATTATGAATACCAATGGAGGGCTTCATTCTGATTTGTTATTTTATCCAAACTCCAATATCATTCTGCTTTTTGGTACTGTGAACCGCATTATTGCAAAACAATAACTCCTTGATATCGAGTTAATGAATTTCTTGAAAAATTTAATTTTCTTTTGACATACAGAGTTTTTATTGTGACCATATCCGAACTTTCTTATTAAAACTTGTTTTGTTTAAATCAAGTTCAAATTATTTGACTTGCTCACATTACATATTCATTGCAAGATTCCATATAATGGATGGAAGCTATCATATTCAAAAATAGTCCCAACAAGCACTTCATTTGTTTTGAATCATAATAGGTTTGTTTAGTCTTCGACTTCATTGAATCATTTCTTTGATCACGATCACCTTGTACTGACGTTTTCACAAAATTTAAAGTTTGCACTAATCTCGTTTATATATATCATATACGGATTTAATTATTTATTTAATTATATATTAAATTGCTTTGTTGATTTATCTTATAAAAACTATCTTAACACAAATCGTGTGCTAAGATAATGATACACAAATTCTTGTCATATTTCAGTGTATCTCTTAAAGATTCTTACAACAACAATCTAGTCTTTCATGATAATTATTGCTTTCACATCTTCAATCGAAAAACATTATATAAAATTAATTATATATGGAAACTTACATAAGTGATTAGCTAATTTACAAAATAGTATTATTATATTCTTATTAAAACCATTGAGGTGAAGAATTTATATTTTTATTTTGAGGTATACACTCATTTAAATTTATGTTAAGTTATTTATTTTTGATAATTAATATTAGTTTTATTATTAATAATAAATTAATAACAGAAGTATTAGTATTATTTTTAGGTACTAGGATTATTGTCAGGAGCAGATATTGAATAGCCTAGCCTTAGTTAGGCATGGACTGGCCACCTATGCTTAAACAAGGCAACACTAACCAATATCCAACCATGATAATGACTAGTTAATATATATAAATTAAGTCAACATACTTATTTAGTAAATTTTAATTATATATATATTGTTAGGGGTCATTTTCTTAACATACGTATCCTGACCAATATCCTGCCTTTGTTTGTTTATTTGTGACCAGGATGCTGGAAGAGGATATTGCTAACATCTTGGGTGATATCCTGAAGTTTATTGAATTAACCACGTGCAGGTTAAAGGCTGAGACTTCCTAACGGTCAAGAGGACTTCTTCTCCTCAAGACTCGGACGAGTTTGTTGAAGGAGAGACGTTGAGCCCGAAAGACCAGGTCTACAACGTTCGATGAAGGAATATTCGGTGGATCCCGGAAGTTTAGGATAGTTTGTTATTTTATCTTTACTATAAATAGATGGGGGCGGATCAGTTTAAGGCACACACTCTCCACTTACACTCTCGCATACTTTCACTTTCTAGCTCATTGCAAACACCACACTTGTATTCAAATTTCGTTGTAACACTTAGTCGATCCGTACCACATCCTGCACTGTATCCCGATATTTGAAGCAATAGAAGAACAAGGGAGCTGCGATTGCCAGCTCCCGAGGTTTTATGCCGGCAATCTAGATTGATCAAGGGCTTTCCTCGTACATCTCGTGTCGTTTACTTTACTTTTGCTCATTGTTTGATCATAGATACAGCTCGATATCCTGAGCCGTATCCTGAATACTGATTTCCTAATTAACTCAACAAGCACATTTTCAAGTACACTTTCTAGCACACTACCTCACTTTACTAATTTGATCACTAAATTGCTTAGGTAATTTTTGACCAAAACAATTTGGCGCCCACCGTGGGGCAAGTGGTGCTCTCTTTACTAAATTTTTTTGTGAAATCACTAATCGGCTTTCTATTTTCAAAACTTTTTGCCACATTGTCCATAATGGCCTCAAGATCAAACATGAGTCCCTCTACTGTGTCTGCTATGACTTCTGCTACAACCGGTCCGGTGCTTCCACCACCTCCTCCAAGGATGCCAGCCTCTTCACGACCTCAGGATATTATCCCTACCCGCAGTGTTCAGGAATCTGCTCCCGTTCTGGCTTCTAATGATAAAATTCTTACTTTATTTGGAAGTGTGCAGGAACAAATGAGGCAGCAACAGGAAACAAACCAAATGCTTTTAAGGGAAATACAACTCCTGAAGTCTGGCTCGAGCAGATCTGCTGAGGATAATGTCACTCCCTTACACCCCAGAGCGTTGAACTTCAGTTCAGCTGTGTATACAGAGGATAACAGGGGGAATATTGTGCCCAGTCTTCCTCAGAATCATACTCCTGAAATACCCTCCTCGGTCAGGATGTCAACCATGAGAAGCTCAGGATATGCTTCAGGATATGGGCAAAATCCTCCAACAGGTAACGTGTCAAATAATAATAATACTCATGCTACTAACAATAGTGGATCTTTGCAGGATACAGGTGTGACATCAGCACTTACTAGGGAACTTCAAAAGTTGAAGGACATGATATCCAGTGTACCTGGGGTGGTCCAGCCGATCCCGGAAGTGTCCCAAGACAACCATAAGATATCTCGTTTTGCACATCCTATCTGTGATGCTGAGATCCCAAAGAGATTTCAAACCCCCAACATGAAGCTTTACGACGGAACTACGGATCCTGAGGATCATATTGCTCAATATAGGGAAAGAATGGAGATTAACCCTATCCCTCCGGAGCTCAAGGAAGCGTGCTTATGCAAGGGATTTGGTTCTACCTTAACATGATCAGCCTTGAAATGGCTATTAAACGTTCCTCCTCACTCAATTACTTCGTTTGCTCATTTGGTTAATTTATTTAACAGTCAATTTTCTTGTAGTCGGAGTTTTGAGAAACTAACCAGTGATCTTTATAGGATAACTCAAGGGCCTCAGGAATCCTTGAGGGATTATGTGAACAAATTCAATCGAGAATCCTTGGATATCCCACATCTTGATGTTGCAACAGCTGTGCAAGCTTTTAAGATGGGATTACAAAAGGATTCTCAGTTTTATCAGGATCTTGTAATGAATCCCTGCAGGAATCTCGACGAAGCTCGTAACAGGGATTTGAGATATATCCGTCTGGAAGATGACAGGAAAATGCAAGGAAGGATGAACTCGTCTAACACTTATGAGTCAACTAACAGGAAGTCAGAATCCTCATTCAAGTCATATCGGCCTAAGCCATATGGTAGAAATGAAAACAAGAGAGTGAATGCTGTCGAAGATGAGGATCCTGAAGAGTATCCTGAGTTGTCTGAATATTGCTTTTCTGTTAATATTCCTGAATTGATGTATGCTATGTAGGGTCTAGGAGACAAGGCTAGGTGGCCTCGAAAGAATCAACAAAAGGCTGACTGGAAAGATAAGTCAAAATGGTGTGCTTTCCACGAAGATTTCGGACATGTAACTGAGGATTGAATTGCTCTAAGGAAAGAAATAAGCTATCTTCTAAGCAAGGGATATCTGAAAGATCTCTTAGGAAGAAAGAAGAATAAGGGTCAGGATACTGAGAAGGATCCTGAGCGAGAAGCATCACCTCCCGCGGATGCCAAGATAATCAACTTTATTTCGGGAGGATCCGACATTTGTGGAACTTCGTATTCGGCAGCAAAGAGACATGCAAAGGAAGCTAAGGCCGAAAGGGGAGACAAACCTGTCAGAATGACTACCCTCACAATTGACAAAGTGATCACTTTTGATGCTGATGACAGGGATACTGTCCAGGATCCTCACCATGATGCTCTGGTAATAACGTTATATGTGGCTAACCATTTTGTACGCAGGATACTGGTTGATAATGGCAGCTCCGTCAACATAATCCAACTAGAAACTCTGAAAAGAATGAATGTATCTCCAATGGATATCACTTCGAAGTCTACCGTGCTTGTTGGATTCAGTGGAGAGGCTAGAAATACAGTGGGAGAGATAAAGTTGCCAGTATACGTTGAAGGAGTCAACTCGATACAACGTTTCTGTGTGATGGATTCTCTATCCTGCTATAACATCATACTGGGAAGACCGTGGATTCACGATATGAAGGCCGTGCCATCAACATATCACCAATGCATCAAGATACCTACCCCTTGGGGAGTGGTCAAAGTTGATAATGATCAGCAGGAGGCGAAAGAATGCTACTCATCCTCAATGAAATCCTAAACCAAACCTAGTGCAGCATAGCAATTAAAGACGCGGGCCCAGGATATCGTGGAGGATCCGGAGCAGGATGTGAAGAAAATTATCCTGGACCAGGATAATCCCGATATTTCGATGCTCGTAGCGACCAATATCCCTCAGGATATTGAAGAACAATTAATTAACTTTTTGAAATGCAGGATGTCAACGTTTGCATGGAAACATGAGGATATGACAGGCATATCCAAAGATATTATCACTCACAAGCTTGGAATTGATAAATCATTCAAGCCTGTGCAACAAAAAAGAAGGAAGTTTGCTCCCGAGCGGAACACTATTATCCAGGAGGAAGTTGAAAGACTATTAAAGTCCAGAATGATCAGAGAGGTTAAGTTCCCAAGATGGCTAGCAAACGTGGTTGTAGTACAAAAGAAAAATGGGAAATGGAGAGTTTGTGTAGACTACACAGACTTGAACAAAGCCTGTCCTAAAGACCCATTTCCTCTTCCCCACATTGATGCAATGGTAGATGCCACTGCCGGGCATGAAATGCTGACCTTCATGGACGCATCTTCAGGATTTCAACAGATCCAAATGGAGCCTTCTGACCAGGAGGATACTGCCTTCATGACACCAACAGGTATTTATTGTTATACAGCTATGCCTTTTGGTTTGAAAAATGCAGGTGCAACATACCAAAGATTGGTAAACATGATGTTCAAAGACAAACTGGGGGACATCATGGAGGTATATATCGATGATATGGTGGTGAAATCTAAAAAGGCTGAGGATCACCTCCAGGATATCAAGGGAGCATTTGATATCCTGGATCAATACAGCATGAAGCTGAATCCTGCTAAATGCCATTTCGGAGTGGGGGCAGGAAAGTTTCTTGGATATATGGTGACAAAAAGGGGGATAGAAGCAAGCCCAGAGCAGATCAAAGCTATCCTGGATATAAAATCACCCTCAAATATGAAGGACGTACAAAGATTGACAGGCCGAGTAGCAGCTTTAAACAGGTTTATCTCGAGATCCTCAGAGAAATGCAAAGACTTTTATGATATCCTAAAGAAGAACAAAAGATTCGAATGGGGGGAGAAGCATGAAGCAGCATTGCAGGATTTGAAACGATATCTATCAACCGCACCTCTATTGATGAAGCCTGAAAATGGTGAACCACTATCCCTGTACCTTGCTGTATCAGGGAATGCTGTAAGTGTCGTTCTCATAAAGGATCATGAAGGTCAGCAATATCCTGTTTATTATGTTAGTAAAAGTTTGCTAGATGCTGAAACTAGGTATTCTCATTTAGAAAAATTGGTACTAGCATTAGTCATGGCATCAACGAAACTTAGGCATTATTTCGAGACACATAGGATACATGTTAAAACAAATTATCCTGTCAAAAATGTGCTTAGGAAACCAGAGATGTCAGGCAGGATGGCCAAGTGGTCAGTAAAGTTAAGTGCTTATGATTTAGTATATGAACCTAGAAATGCCATAAAATCTCAGGCTTTAGCTGACTTTGTGGCTGACTTTAGTAGTGACATTCAGGACGAGGTAGACCTAGAAGTTCAACAGTTAGGAGAATCCTCAGGATCCTGGACATTATATACTGACGGTGCATCTAATGTAAGAGGAGTAGGATTAGGAATACTACTAAAATCGCCACAGGGGGACATATTACCCCAGGCTATTAGGTGTGAATTTCCTGCTACTAATAATGAAGCAGAGTATGAGGCTTTAATTGCAGGATTAGAATTGGCTAAGAGCATGAGTATCAAAAAATTGCAAGTATATGTTGACTCTTTGTTAATTACTAACCATTTTAATGGATCCTATGCAGTTAAGGGTGAGAAGCTAATCGAATATCTCAATATTCTCAAAAAATTAGCAGGATATTTCAATGTTTTTATACTTGAACAGGTACCAAGGGAGGATAATGCTGAAGCGGATGCCTTAGCAAATTTGGGATCATCGATCAGGATACCTGAAGGGACGCAAATACCAATATTACATGTCTTATATCCTGCAACGAATCCTCAGGATAAAGAAGTAGCTGGTATTCAGGATCCTGGAGCAGAACATCCTGAAGAGGATCCTAAATCCTGGATGGCTCCAATCATGAGATATCTCAAAGAAGGACACATCCCTGGAAATGAAAATCCTAAGGCATTTAGGATGAAGGTATCACGATTCACTATTATAAATAATATTTTATACAAGAAATCTCTTGCAGGACCGTATTTGAGATGCTTGGAGGATCCTGAAGCCAAAGAAGTACTTCAGGATATACATGAAGGGGATTGTGGTAACCATGCTGGGGGCAGGTCGTTATTCTCAAAAGTGTTAAGGACAGGATATTATTGGCCAACAATGAGAAAATATGCCGCAGAATATGTTCGAAGATGTGACGCATGTCAAAGACATAGTAACATACTGCATCAGCCGGCTGAACCATTATATCTTATTGTTTCCCCTTGGCCATTTATGAAGTGGGGTATGGATATAGTGGGAAAGCTACCAAAAGCTCCGGGAGGAAAAGTCTTTATGCTAGCAATGACGGATTATTTCTCTAAGTGGGTTGAAGCAGAAGCATTTGTTCAAGTTAGAGACCAAGAAGTAGTATCCTTCATCAAGAGAAATATCCTGACCAGATTCGGAGTACCAGCCGAGATAATTTGTGACAATGGTTCTCAGTTCATAAGTAAGAGGACTACTGACTTTTGCAAGAGTTGGGGAATCAAAATGATTACGTCTACTCCGGTACATCCTCAAGCAAATGGACAAGCAGAATCCTCAAACAAGATAATTGTCAATAACTTAAAGAAAAGGCTTGGAGCCAAAAAAGGAAGATGGGCAGAAGAACTACCCTTTGTTTTATGGGCTGATAGGACAACGGTAAAAAATGCAACAGGCCAAACCCCATTTTCCTTGGTGTTTGGAGCAGAAGCAATGATTCCAACGGAAATGACAATACCTACTGCAAGATCTATCTTAAGTGATCCTGCGCAGAATCCTGAAGCCTTGAGTCAGGATTTAGACACTATAGATGAGAAGAGAGATGCGGCAAGGCTAAGGATGGCAGCATATCAACAGAGAATATCCAGGGCATATAACAAGAATATTAGGACCAGAAGATTTAAGATTGGAGATTGGGTGTTAAGAAAGGCTTTTCAGAATACTACTAATCCTGCCGATGGCAAATTAGCTCCAAAATGGGAAGGACCATATGAAGTTGAATCAGAAGCAGGGAAAGGAGCATACAGACTCAAGAATATGGAGGGAGATATGCTACCGAGATCTTGGAATGCTATACACTTTAAGCTCTATTTCAAGTGAGTTTAGAATTTAATTTCTAACTCAGGATGGTATGAATTCTACCTTTTTTAAATATGTTTGGTTTAATTTGTTCTTTGTAACCCAATACTGACTTAAGCATCGGAGGGGTGTTAGCTAAGCTAGCACCCACCTTAGTTTACAATTGTTTTGCAAGATATGTTTCAGGATATAGCTCCAGGATATGTACTCAGGATAACTCGAAAGATTAGAGGATTGGCCCCCTCTCTCACGTTTAAGGGATACTGATCCCTTCACAGGTTTAAAGGTATTCACCTTTCTTCCGAATTGGGTTTAAACACCCCGCCTGGAGCGCAAGTTATTCAGGGATAGTTCAAGGTGGCGGGACCAGTCCATGTAAAAGTGGCTGACAATTTCGTTACTGTTGGCTATATCCTGAATCCTAAAGGTATATGAGGATTGATCACCCTCTCTCACGAAAGGGTATTTTCATACTCTCTAAGGTTTAAAGGTTTTCACCTTTCTAAGTCTTGGAGTTTATACACTCCCGCCTGTAGCGCATGAAAATTTCGGATTTTCCCCAGGATACAAGGGATTTATCTCCAGTACATCCTTGGGTTTTACCCTTGGGATGTAAAAAATTGCCAAGGCAATGGAAACTGACATTCAGTAGATTTCTAAAGTATTTGAAGACATTGTACACAGGGGACATCCCTGCCAAGATGGTGATGTAAAGCTAAAAGGATGAGGCTCGGAACTAATGCACTAAGTACCTTGCACAGGGGACACCATCGTTGGGAGAGTTGCAAAGGGATTGAAGTTTGGTAATAGGTTTATACCCTATTTCTGGTATGATCTTTCCTTTGTAAACGTCGTCTAAGTTTTTAGTAACATTATTTTAAGTATCCTGATATATTCTCAAAGTCCTTTTCAGGATATTTGATTAGGGTGTTTGAAACTAGTATTAGTTTGGAACTCTGATCATTTAAATATTATCAAAACTTGGTTTTGAAAAGATAGACTGTTTTCACTTTCTAAAGAAATTTTTACAAAGTTGAAGGAACGTTTGGAAGTTCTATCTAATAAAAGGTTTTTACAGTATATCGCTGAGCATACTGATCAGGATATTTTATAAGATAACAGTATGAAATTTTTACAAAGCTAAGAGTTACACTAAGTAATGCAAGACAACAGTGAATAAGTCAAAAGATAGTTATATTATTAACAAGTCAAAAGTTGTGCTTTTGGTTTCACCCCAAACCGAGGCCCATCCGCCAAAAGCACAATTAGTTTTTACCATACTTGTGTAACGGTTGCATGATATATCTCAAAATATGACCTGTCCACCTACAACCATTATCACATTCAAAACAAGTTATACTAATTGATGACCAAGGGCTTCGTCCTAAAACCTAGGACCCATCCACCTTTGGTCATCACATTGTTCTAGTGCAGGAAATGTAAATTGTTCAAAGACAGGAAAAGTAAATTGTTTATGCAACCACAACCATGAAATTAAAAAGTGGGCTCCGGCCTTGGCACGTATATCCATCATCGCCCACTCCGCTGCCTAAGGGGCAGCACCCTCTTGAACAGCAACCTCCTTCCCAGCGTTTGCACCAGCATCAGCCTCAGGATTCTTCTCGGCATCATCACCAGCATTGGCCGCTTCCTCTGCCGCCTTAGAAGGCTCTTTACCAGTATGTTTTGCAGGATGAGCAACGGGATGACCTCCGAGGCCCTGTAGTTTCTCCTCCCAAGCCTTTACATTCCAGGAGGGGCATTCAAAACCCAAATCCATGGCCTCATAAGCCATCCTTATCCTGGCTTGGAGAAGAGAGACGACCACAGATGTTTTTAGGCTATCCCGGTATGAGCTCATATTCTGCTGATATTGAAGAAGAGCGGCATCTAGTTTGGCTTGAGCATCCTCATTGGCTTTGTGGAGAGTAGCTTGGTGATCCCGGATCATTGCCTTGTATTTGTCTTCATAATGTTGGGATTTAGCAGCTGCAATGGTTCCTTGGTCGGCTATGGTGGCCTCAGCTTTCTCCAGCTTGATCTCCAACATCTTGTTAAGCCCACAAGCGTCTTCATACAAGTGCATAAGACGATCCAAACCCTATCAATAAAGACACAGGTATTGATGTTAAAAAAATAAGCGGGGTAAGGGCTAACATACTTGTGCAGGATATCGAAAAGAAAATTCTACCTGTTTGAGGAATGAGGTGGCTTCGTTGAACCCATGATTCTCGAGAGAGAATGTTTCAGAAATAGATGGGGAGTCCGTCTCCTTTCTCTTCCGAGAGCTGGATGCCCGGGTCCTGGATGCCGGAGGGCCTTTGGGAGCAGGAACAGTCTTCGAGGAGGTAGGCTTTGGTGTAGCAGACGGCTTTGGCTTGGATTCTTGTTTGATGGGTTCAAGGCTGGAGTACCAATCCAACTCATCAAGTTCAAATCCTTCAAGGTTGACGACTGGTACTACACAAGGGAAGATGTTCTTAAATTTATCATACTTTTGAAAAGTAATTTATATATGTTGAGAATGTGCTTACCAGACATTTCTGAGCTTGATTTCTGGCTTGAATCGGTAAGAGACAGGGAGAAAGTTCTTTCACTAGCAGGAAGACGGTAGATTTCTTCGATCTTGGATTCGGATTCTGCACTGGGAGGCACTAAATCTCTTAAATTCGCTGCATAAAAACATCAGGATATAAGTCTGGGATACAGTTTGAAGATATAATTGGGGATATTCCTAAAACCCTAAATCCTACCCTTGGTTAACCATTTAACCGGTAGATCGAAACCCTTATCAATAGAGTCTCTTTTTACGAAAAAGAATTTTCGTCGCCATCGATCCTCGTTCTTGGTGGCTTTAAGAACCAGAGGGTTCTTGGAGGTAGAAAACAGAAGATAACGATGATTTCCATGGGATCTCAACCGGTATGCTATAGGAAGGTCCTCAACAAGTAGGTTAGGAAAATGACGATATTTGATTTGATCCAGCACTATTAAAACTCGCCAAACCATTGGCATAACCTGGGCGTAACTAAGGCCGGTGAGGTCGAAAAAGCTAGAAATAAAGGGTGGAAACGGGTACCGGAGTCCAAGAGAGAAGGGGTAGGCAAAGAAACAAACCCATTCATCGGATATTGCATCTGATCGGGCTTCCCGATCAAAAGGGCTAAAGACTGTTCCGGTGGGGAAGGCACCAGAATCTTTAAGAACAGCGATGTCGGCATTGTTGAAGCAGCAGATCTCCTTTGCTGGATCAACAATGAAGTTCTGGCTTACGAGGCTTGAGGCTGGTCGGTCCGGTCGGGATTTCGTTCGTGGTGCCATAAAAAGTATTGAGGAAACTAAAAGCGATTCAAGAAAGAAGGATAGAAAGGGAAATACCTGATGTCCGCTTGAGGATAAGGATAACTGTAATAAGGAGTCCCTCGGTTAATATAGGATGAATATAGGGGGGTAAAGAGTAAATAATGCTTTGGAAGTTGCACCACTGTCATTTCAAGGGTCTAGTCGTATTAATTACCTTAAGTTATGAGGTGAAACTTTTGAAATATATCCGTTGGATTGGTATCCCAACCGATATATTTGGGGACAATTGTTAGGGGTCATTTTCTTAACATACGTATCCTGACCAATATCCTGCCTTTGTTTGTTTATTTGTGACCAGGATGCTGGAAGAGGATATTGCTAACATCTTGGGTGATATCCTGAAGTTTATTGAATTAACCACGTGCAGGTTAAAGGCTGAGACTTGCTAACGGTCAAGAGGACTTCTTCTCCTCAAGACTCGGACGAGTTTGTTGAAGGAGAGACGTTGAGCCCGAAAGACCAGGTCTACAACGTTCGATGAAGGAATATTCGGTGGATCCCGGAAGTTTAGGATAGTTTGTTATTTTATCTTTACTATAAATAGATGGGGGCAGATCAGTTTAAGGCACACACTCTCCACTTAAATATATCCGTTGGATTGGTATCCCAACCGATATATTTGGGGACAATTGTTAGGGGTCATTTTCTTAACATACGTATCCTGACCAATATCCTGCCTTTGTTTGTTTATTTGTGACCAGGATGCTGGAAGAGGATATTGCTAACATCTTGGGTGATATCCTGAAGTTTATTGAATTAACCACGTGCAGGTTAAAGGCTGAGACTTGCTAACGGTCAAGAGGACTTCTTCTCCTCAAGACTCGGACGAGTTTGTTGAAGGAGAGACGTTGAGCCCGAAAGACCAGGTCTACAACGTTCGATGAAGGAATATTCGGTGGATCCCGGAAGTTTAGGATAGTTTGTTATTTTATCTTTACTATAAATAGATGGGGGCAGATCAGTTTAAGGCACACACTCTCCACTTACACTCTCGCATACTTTCACTTTCTAGCTCATTGCAAACACCACACTTGTATTCAAATTTCGTTGTAACACTTAGTCGATCCGTACCACATCCTGCACTGTATCCCGATATTTGAAGCAATGGAAGAACAAGGCAGCTGCGATTGTCAGCTCCCGAGGTTTTATGCCGGCGATCTAGATTGATCAAGGGCTTTCCTCGTACATCTCGTGTCGTTTACTTTACTTTTGCTCATTGTTTGATCATAGATACAGCTCGATATCCTGAGCCGTATCCTGAATACTGATTTCCTAATTAACTCAACAAGCACATTTTCAAGTACACTTTCTAGCACACTACCTCACTTTACTAATTTGATCACTAAATTGCTTCGGTAATTTTTGACCAAAACATATATATTTTACTATTGTACTGTAAAGATATATTTTCATAAAAACAAAACAAGAATGAGAGGGACAAATAAAATTATATAAATAATTATATATTTTGTGATAACTATTTACAGTAACGTTCTGACATGAAAATAATTATATAAGAATAATATGATATTCATCAACTACGTTAGGTTAAGGGATACATTATAATATATAAGAATAATTTTCGTTTACACTTATTTACAACAATTGTAAATACATTCACAACATTATATGGTTTCAAAAATGAAAATAAGTAATCACATAGAATCTACCCATTAAATATTATATATTTACAAAATATTTTACGAATACTTTTGTACAATAAATATTTTTACACCTTTATTTACAACTTTCATTTAAACATTATAAATAATAGTGATTTCTTTTACAAAATAATAAAATATTTTGTAAAGTAATAACTTCATTGCGGTGTTTTGTAAAATATATTACATAGTAGATATAAGTTATTTTACATAGTATAATAAAATACTAAAATAATATTTATTTAAAAATGGTGACCATTTACATATAATAAAAATGCGTAACAAATAATATATAATACATAGCATTTATATTCGATATGTAAAATACAGTTCAGACAGTAACACAAATAATATATATTACATCTGTTTTACAAATATAATATAATGATTGGTCATGCCAAAACAACTTGTTATTATTATATTTCGATCTCTAGTATATAGTATGAAAAATATGGTTACTAATAATATACTATCACATTATTTCATAATTAAAACAATTTGGAACTTTAAATAATAATACACTAACTCTATTGTCTTTTGGTATATCTTTGCAATTCACTCATCTCAGCACATTGATTTTCTCGTATCATAATTTAATATTGGACAAATCATTTTTCATGCTTTTATTTCATTTGGAACCTGTCAGTTCTAAGTCTTCCTCAGTTGCCAATCAAAGTAAGCTTTCTTTTGACAAAGAATTTTATTGATTCTAAAAAAAAATCATTTCCATTCATTTTAAATATCTATTGATCATATATCTTTTGGCTTGAACATAGTCACTTTGGAAATTATATCATTTCATCTCATTCGTTTGACAATTGATTTCTTGAACTAATTCAGTTGAACCATTGAGTTCTACTTATTGTACAACTCATATTCACAAAATTTAATATTTTAATTCTATATTGTTTTTAGTAATTAAAATGTGACATAAGTCTAAAAAGAAATATCATAACCCAAATCTCGAGGACGAGATTTTTATTAAGGTGGGGAGAATGTAACGACTCACACAAAAATGTTTTAAAAACGTTCTGTAAGTATAAACCCGGACCCCTGATGTAACAACCCTCACTAAAAGTCCTATTTATTTTATTATTTTATCCAATAGGAAACCCTAATTGTGACACCCAAGTAATTCTGCACAAACCCTAAAATTTTCAGAACAATCAGAATCAGGATCAGGGCCCCTAAAACTCAGGGGGGGGGGGGGTATTCCCTACTCGACGATTATCCTTATAAAACGCTGTCAAAATTGAATTTATCGATTCCGTTGACTCAGCAGGCCTACTCCCACACGTGGCTATCCTATAGTGATTTGGTGTCCCTTACGGACCGTAAGGGATATGTCTTACGGTCCGTAAGCTAAGCCAAATTCGTGTATAAATAGTGGACATTGGGACTTGCATTCTGGAACTGAAACGACGAACAAATTTCAAATATACGCCGAGTTATAGTCTGTTTACCACAATTAACACACACGAATCACTAATTTAGTATAGCGGGGTGCTGCTACGATACAGGGTATTAACTCGATCGCTGCTACGATTCAATGTCCGATTGATAGAAACTATCCGATGGATGTTTAAGCGTTATTCTTTGTCATTAGTCGTGATTCCGACAGGATGTTTGAGTACCACCCGAAATCGGGGAATACTCTGTCATTCATTGTGAATCCGATGGATGTTTAAGTGATTGCACTTTGTCATTCGTTGTGAGGGTTTTAATCTCGTGAGTTATCGTAAATGCTGTATCAGTTAATTACCTAGTTCGTGTGCACTAGGTTACAAGGCTAATCAATAGGCTAAGCTCTGCCTGTATAAATCTGCAAATATATCAAGGCTTATCTGTAGATTAAACTTTGGCTGAATCTGCATGATTATAATGTGAGTCATTCTCTTTTTATCAACTATTTTACAATACCTCAAATTATTTTCAAAAGTTATAATTACAGGGACTAAGTCGTGGATATCTTGAATCACTGGCTAGTGGGGTATTGTGCACATTACTAATTTTCTCCCAGTTAGGTTCATTGACCTAATAGTGGTATGACCATCGTCACCATTGTGACATGTCACCATTGTGACACAGCGCCAGATAAAAATAAGATAGAAGCCATTGTAATCGCTCTTATGCTGTAATTAATAACTATGCATCATTTTATGTAAATAGAATGATTCACTCAGTATTTCCCGCTGACAAAACCTTTTTAAAACGCGTTTCAGGTAATTACCGTAGAGTGGAGTAAGAGATGGATACGACACTGAAAGGCATCAAGAAGTGTCTTATTTTATTAATTAAATCAAATTAAGAAATATTGTTTTATGTAATTAAATTTATCTTTATTAAAGCTACCTTTGTAAAACATGCGTTTATCCCATCTATTTAATAAATAAAATCCGGTGTTTTCTAAACTCTGATATTTTTCCTAACTCACGGTCCTGATGAAATTTCCGCTGCAACGTTTTCAAAATAATCACCGGTACCACTGGGTTGTTTGCGACTCCCGATTCCGTCCAGGGTGGGTCGGGGGCCGTGACAAAAGGTGGTATCAGAGCCACTGCTTTAAGCCTTTAGGTGTTGTGACAATAATACCTAAGTTAATATAAAAGAGTTAGGAGATTGCTATTAACTGGTAGCACACATGATAGCATTTAGACTTGAACTTAAGAAAAGATGCCTTAGTATCTGCTTCGAGATAAGCTAAGTACTTGTGTAAATAAAGTATGATGGATTTAAACCCCATTACAATAACCTTACGTAACAAAAAAATTGTGATTAAAACGTATCTTCATAAAACAATAGCATATGATTAAAGAAGACGAGTCTATGACTTTGCAGTCGAGCCAACTTTTTTATACATACAGAAACAGTTTTGTACAACATCAATTTTTGCAAAAAAAAAAAAAAAAAAAAACCCTGAACCTGAACCTGCTTTGTTCAAACTCTTAAACAGTTCAAAAAGCATATCTACCTCATTGGGCTAACTGCTAAAGGTCATAGATAATGGGTAAAAGGTAGCTTTTGAAGCCTTCTTTAACCACTGGACATAAATTTACACTTAATAAAACTATCACATAATTTGATAGAGCTAGAACATGAAATGAAGTTTAGTTATCTAAGAAATTAAAGTTGATCACTTTCACAATGTAAATTTAAAAATTTTAGATGTAATCAACAATGAGTAACTCTTAAACACCGTTGATCCAATTAAGCATGGCCTCTAGTGTACAGTTCGAATATTAAAAAGGGTGATAATTTATTTGAGGGATGAACTACAAAAAGTCAGTGGTGACACTTAAGTTATCAATCTACCCACAACCAAAAACCCCAAATTTCAATTGACTTCATACCACAATCACAATCATAGAATGCTTGTTAACGTATTCAACAAATTATCTTGTTGCAACTAAAATCAATCACAATGCTTGAAACAGAAAACCTACTGATGAAAACAGGGGACAATGCAAAAATGATTTTCAAATTCCCGAATGTATTTACCCAGCTGTTCCCCTTTTGATGCTGATTGTTGCAGGTTAAGCAACAGAGCAACGATTTGGGGCCATATCCTTTAAAAACGCTAAAAAAACATACCTGGAACGGTTCAGCGTCTTTTTCTGCTCGTCTAGGGTTCGGCGTCTTCTTCTGCTCGTCTAGAGTTTGGCTTCATTACAAACTGCGATTACCAGGTGAAGGGGAAGAAGATCCATGGTCTGCGATTTAGGGTTTGGGTTTAGCGTGGCAGACATGGAAGAGATATATGAGAATAAGAAAGGGGTAGTTGAGTAATTTCTCAAAAATAGGGGAAATATGTAATTAAATTTTTTGTTTGGGGAAATATGTAATAAGTGCTATTAAGAGGGGGAAATATGTAAAAATCCCATTTCTTTATTAGGAATCTCTTTTCTAATATCAAACATTATTTCGTTTGATTATCTGCCTAGTAACTCGAGCGACAATAATAACAATAGAAACCCATTAAGTTGGGATACCATCAAAAGTATAAAGAATTTCTAAACACATTACTATAAACTATTAACGCAAGTAAAGTTGTGATAATGTACAAGAAAACACATGAAAATTCAATTATAAGTCCACAGAAGTTGAAGTATATCACACACAACTTTCGAGGCAAGACTTTGGAAAATATAAATTGGGCACGATAACACCAATGCTAATTCTGTCAGTAGAAGAACTATTAATAAAAAAGAAGCACTTTGCCACGTAATTCTACAAACAACATGAATCTCGCTAAAGTACGCTAGAACAAGATTTCACAAACATCCGTGCACAGTCTAATCGGAGTCATAATTATTATCACTGCAAAAGTAGTCACATACCTTTGCAAATTCCCTATTTCCTTTTATTCACATTCCCTAATAATGTCACTTAACAACGATTATCACACGAAATTCCATATAAAGTTCTTATATTTCTTTCGTTGAAATTCTGACTTCTGAGAGTTGACTTTCGTGTTTCTACTTCCCTTAATAGTCATCATACCATGAGGATTTCTTTCATAGTAGCAAATATTGATTTATTTCATTTCTTGGTAAATCCACACGTTACACATGCACTGTTTGTTGCGCATGTGGTTCGTTTGAATTATGAATACCAATGGAGGGCTTCATTCTGATTTGTTATTTTATCCAAACTCCAATATCATTCTGCTTTTTGGTACTGTGAACCGCATTATTGCAAAACAATAACTCCTTGATATCGAGTTAATGAATTTCTTGAAAAATTTAATTTTCTTTTGACATACAGAGTTTTTATTGTGACCATATCCGAACTTTCTTATTAAAACTTGTTTTGTTTAAATCAAGTTCAAATTATTTGACTTGCTCACATTACATATTCATTTCAAGATTCCATATAATGGATGGAAGCTATCATATTCAAAAATAGTCCCAACAAGCACTTCATTTGTTTTGAATCATAATAGGCTTGTTTAGTCTTCGACTTCATTGAATCATTTCTTTGATCACGATCACCTTGTACTGACGTTTTCACAAAATTTAAAGCTTGCACTAATCTCGTTTATATATATCATATACGGATTTAATTATTTATTTAATTATATATTAAATTGCTTTGTTGATTTATCTTATAAAAACTATCTTAACACAAATCGTGTGCTAAGATAGTGATACACAAATTCTTGTCATATTTCAGTGTATCTCTTAAAGATTCTTACAACAACAATCTAGCCTTTCATGATAATTATTGCTTTCACATCTTCAATCGAAAAACATTATATAAAATTAATTATATATGGAAACTTACATAAGTGATTAGCTAATTTACAAAATAGTATTATTATATTCTTATTAAAACCATTGAGGTGAAGAATTTATATTTTTATTTTGAGGTATACACTCATTTAAATTTATGTTAAGTTATTTATTATTGATAATTAATATTAGTTTTATTATTAATAATAAATTAATAACAGAAGTATTAGTATTATTTTTAGGTACTAGGATTATTGTCAGGAGCAGATATTGAATAGCCTAGCCTTAGTTAGGCATGGACTGGCCACCTATGCTTAAACAAGGCAGCACTAACCAATATCCAACCATGATAATGACTAGTTAATATATATAAATTAAGTCAACATACTTATTTAGTAAATTTTAATTATATATATATTGTTAGGGGTCATTTTCTTAACATACGTATCCTGACCAATATCCTGCCTTTGTTTGTTTATTTGTGACCAGGATGCTGGAAGAGGATATTGCTAACATCTTGGGTGATATCCTGAAGTTTATTGAATTAACCACGTGCAGGTTAAAGGCTGAGACTTGCTAACGGTCAAGAGGACTTCTTCTCCTCAAGACTCGGACGAGTTTGTTGAAGGAGAGACGTTGAGCCCGAAAGACCAGGTCTACAACGTTCGATGAAGGAATATTCGGTGGATCCCGGAAGTTTAGGATAGTTTGTTATTTTATCTTTACTATAAATAGATGGGGGCGGATCAGTTTAAGGCACACACTCTCCACTTACACTCTCGCATACTTTCACTTTCTAGCTCATTGCAAACACCACACTTGTATTCAAATTTCGTTGTAACACTTAGTCGATCCGTACCACATCCTGCACTGTATCCCGATATTTGAAGCAATAGAAGAACAAGGCAGCTGCGATTGTCAACTCCCGAGGTTTTATGCCGGCGATCTAGATTGATCAAGGGCTTTCATCGTACATCTCGTGTCGTTTACTTTACTTTTGCTCATTGTTTGATCATAGATACAGCTCGATATCCTGAGCCGTATCCTGAATACTGGTTTCCTAATTAACTCAACAAGCACATTTTCAAGTACACTTTCTAGCACACTACCTCACTTTACTAATTTGAATCACTGGCTAGTGGGGTATTGTGCACATTACTAATTTTCTCCCAGTTAGGTTCATTGACCTACTAGGGATAATCATCACTATTTAGGTTCATTGACCTAATAGTGGTATGACCATCGTCACCATTGTGACACAGCGCCAGATAAAAATAAGATAGAAGCCATTGTAATCGCTCTTATGCTGTAATTAATAACTATGCATCATTTTAGGTAAATAGAATGATTCACTCAGTATTTCCCGCTGACATAACCTTTTTAAAACGCGTTTCAGGTAATTATAGTAGAGTGGAGTAAGAGATGGATACGGCACTGAAAGGCATCAAGAAGTGGCTTATTTTATTAATTAAATCAAATTAAGAAATATTGTTTTATGTAATTAAATTTATCTTTATTAAAGCTACCTGATGTGTGTAAAATGCAACATATAAATTACATCAAATGAGGCAAAAAACTAACCCTTTTTAAGTACTAATGTTGGAAAAAGAGTGTTTTTGTCTTCCTTTTCTATTTTCAGGATTAAATGAGCTCAAATTCACAAAAGAAGCAAAAAGACAGCTAAATCTAACATAAATACAAGAAAAGGAACATAAGTGGACTGCCCGACCCCTCAACGGCATCTTCCCAAGCAAAATAGAGAAGACAGAAGACTGAACACGCCCCGTGCTCAGCCAGCACGGGGCCGTGCCCAAGAAGCAGCAGAAAAGACAAACCCATAGAAGCTTCTATTGCCCACCACAGGCCGTGTCCAGTGAACACGGGGGCGTGGCGAAAGTACAGCAGGCGCATTAATTGTAATTGCGAATTACAATTAATGAAGAGAGAGAATGTCAGACAGGCACGGGGGCGTGTCCAGCGGACACGGGGCCGTGCCCAGCCTTCTGTTCAGCCTATAAATAGGAGTGCTTGGTTCCATTTCAACTCATCCCTTGGCACACCACCTCTCTCACACTTCATCCACCACCCACCACCACCATAACACCATCATCCACCACCATCATCCATTGTCCATCATAGAGTGTGTGAGTCATCTCGGGATCCAAGATTGATCGTAAGAGTTCTTGACAATCAAGGCCATGTTTGCCTAAGTTACTTACATCACTTGGTGAAGACAAAGTGTCTAGTTTAATACTTTTTATTTCTAATCTTTTGCACTTTTTATTTGGTTTTGTATTAATGACTTTAATAACTAGTTACTTATGTTGAAGGTGATCTTTCCTTATCGTTTGTCCGTGGTGTCTTGGCATTATTTTACTGTCTATATAAAATAAAAGATTTTCACCATTCATATCTCCACGGTCTATATGGAGGTATGTTGGCTACCTGGTCGGGGGTTAAGGGAACGGTTTGGTAAAGGTCTTGCCATTGTTCAGCGTTTAGAGGTCCTGCAATGGACCTGGATCAAATTTAGTAGGACCTCCTTCAATGCTTCACGGTATTGGATGGCGGGGGTCCAAACTCTTTGATCCCCTCATAAGTTAACTACTATTAATACTATAACCCGGCTATTTAGGACTGTGTCCCTGCTGACTCAGACTACTTAGTCGAGGGTAACGTCACCGCCAAAAGCGGGGCCTACCATAATTTGCATTAATAACTTAATTAATTATCTTCCAATAATCCACCCTTTTAGGATTGTATCCTTGCTGACTCAAACTACTGGGGTGAGGGTAACGTCACCTTCAAAAGAGGAGCCTACTACAATAACTAAGATAATCTCTTAATTATGTGCAAAAGTGCGGAAATAATTAAAGGTTATACTAGATACGAGTCGGAACCAAGTGATTCATCTTGTCTACCTGTTTTTTTCTTTTATTTTTATTTTCAGCATTTTAGTTAGTTTTTATTTTTCTTAGTTAAAAACATTTTTCTAAACTTTTTATTTTGATTAGACGTTGAGGATAAACCGGTACTAAAAGCTCTTGTGTCCTTGGACGACCTCGGTATCTTACCAACACTATACTACGCTCACGATGGGTGCACTTGCCCATATGTGTGTCTAGTGTTAGTAAATATCATGTTTTATAAATTTAAAACTTGGCTAAAATAAGTGTTAAAGGGGCTTAAAATATACACCTAATAAATATAACACTCGACTACGCATCAAGTTTTTGGCGCCGTTGTCGGGGACACAAGGATTTTAAGAAAGTTAGGAATCAACGGCCTAATCATATTTTTATTTTTCTTTTTAATTTTTTTAGGATTTTCTTAGTTTTTCAGCTTCTGCAGAGCTCAGCACGGGCCGTGCCCGCTGAACACGCCCCCGTGCTAAATCATTGGAACTGGCAATCCTGTTTTAAGTCAGACAGTAAGCTGAACACGGGGTCGTGCTCACTCAACACGCCCCCGTGCCCAAGATTCACTTACTGAAAACAGAACCGTTAGATCCCGGCGGTTGGTGATTTCTGACATAAACATGAGTGATAGTAATTGTTTTTACTTTCGGCACTCTTATGGTACGTGGTGTCAATTATGTGGAGGCGAACATAAAGAATTAGAATGTTACTTTCTAAATTATAGGCCCCACTACATAGACCCACCGATTCCTTATAACCTTAAGAGGGGCGGAAGTAAAAATAAGCACTATTTCTCCCTCGAATGCGCCCAGCCAGATATTCTAGGAGAAATGCTCCTTGACGAGTTATTTCAACTAGAATAGCTAATTCTGAATTGGTTAAAAGAGCTTAGAGAGGATTTTATTGATCCGCCCCAAGACGATGACCATGAAGAAATGTTGGAACCGCATTCCGACAACCTCGTTGCTCCCAAAAATACCTTCATACCTAGCAAAGACGTGGACGATAGTCGTCCCTGTGCCGATTGTGCCGTGAAGGACTCTCCATCGACTTCGTTCGGTGCATACATAGACCTGAGCGATTCGGCATACACCTTCTTTAACGAGAGCCCGGGAAAGGGTTGGACTTGTCCACCTAGAATGAAAATAGGAATTACCCTCACCGACAACCTCTTGCGTTCTCGCCTTAGTCTAGGACAATTAAGGTATCTAAGGCACTTTGGGGTTGTTCCAACCAATCAAGAGCCACCCGATGCTAGTGAGTTCCTTAAAAATACTAGATAACTTCATAAACCAGTCCCTCGACACGGGGCCGTGTCTAGCCAACACGCCCCCGTGTTCACCAAAAGATTCCCTTCTGATCAGTACGTCAGAATACGGACAAACTGTGTCAGAACTCCACCTGCACACGGGGCCGTGTCCAATGGACACGGGGCCGTGTCCAGGATGCTGTCGTTTTCTATAAATGCAACCAAGAATTCTACACATTTGGACCAACTTGGGACAGAGATTTGAAGGAATCTTCTCTCAACTATCCTAGGTAAGTCTAAAAGAAGGTTACAACAACCCATCTTGTCCTTTCCTCTTCTAGCCATTTCCTTCTTCTCCATCTTTCTCCAAGAACTACCATTAAAAGTTTGAATTCTTCCAACTTTGTGGTAGGGATTAATGAGTTTTGTTCAAGGAATCTTGGTAAAAATATGTTATGCAACATTGTTTTAAGTTATTAATGTCTAAAAAGACCCCACAAGTTCAGAAAATAACTTAAAATGTCAAGTTTCCTTGCTCCAAAATTCTGCAGAAAGATGAACACGGGGCCGTGCTCAATGAGCACGGGGCCGTGTCCGGTCACTGTTTCATCAAATAAACTATTTTTCAGTTTATTTTTCGTAGGATGTCGAGTGAAAACAGCGAAACATCTTCCGTGCATTCATCAAACAACCGAAGAGGAAGGAGGCCCTCCGTTGAAGCTACACTTGTGCACTATGTGATAGCATTAAGGGAGGCTCTCGACGAAATGACATCAGTAGAGGAGGTCCTAATCGACCGTATTAACGATCTTACGGTGGGACTTGAAAACAGCTTCCAAGAAATTAACCTCTTGCACCAGAGGTTAAATATTCTTGTAGCACCCCCGATGGAACCAGTCCTCCCTCAACAGGATTGGAACCTGGCACTCGGAATTAACAACCCTACCGGGTGGGAAGATTTGCCAGCGGAACCTCCCGTGGAACACCAACAAGAGATCCCGGTGGAAATCGAAACTCCTCAAAGTAATGCCAATGAGCCGTCTTTTCTCCTTCCAAGGGAGGTGGAGGAGTGGCTCGCCGACGTGTGAGGAAAGCCGCACTCGGAAGAAGGAGTTCTAAAAGGCCTTGTCTAACCAAGATTAGTAGCTTCTTGGAAATTTTGCTAATTAAAATAAAGTTGAGGCTAGAACTCCATGGTTTAATATTTCTTTGTTTTCATATCTAGTTTAATATAAATTTAGGACTATGTAAGGTCTCTCTAAGAATGCAATGAAATGATGGTTTTTAAAGTTTGGATGGTTCATAATGAATAAAACACACTCATGGTGGTAAGGGATGAAAAGGGGAACGAGAAAAATGACCCCATGCACAAGAACAAGGCAACCCGGCATCAATCTCTCCATTATAGAAGGTTCAACACGGGCCGTGCCCAACCAACACGGCCCCGTGCTGAACCCCCTGCAGAAAAATGCCCAGTTCAGGTAACTGGACACGGGCCGTGTTCACCAGACACGCCCCCGTGTCCAGGCTTCTGTTTCTTTTCTTTAATTTTTGTTACTGGCACCTGAACACGGGGCCGTGTCCGGTCACCACGGGGCCGTGTCCAGACTGCCAGTAACATAAATCTTTGCTTTTAACACCATTTTACACATCTAATCAACCTAAAAATTTATTTTTGGGACACATTGAGGACAATGTGTAATTTAAGTGGGGGGGATGCTAAAACCTTGAAATTTTGCAAGTCCTAAATACAAGCCTTACACAAAACTCTATTGGAACCGCCAATCACCCCAAATTTTTTTCAAAAATTTCATTATTTTACTTGTCTAGGTTTAACTCGGGAAATTCAAGTTCTCAAAAAGGTTATATTTTTACGAATTTACAACCGATAGCGTCGTGATAAAAAGAACCAACATAAGAAAATTATGAAAAGGCATAGCAAACTTAGTTAAAATTTGATTATATATACTTGATCATATAAAAACCCATTCCCACAAAAGTGAGTTTTGAGCCTTTATTGAGCATACAAATTTACATCTTTAGAATAAATGCTCATTTTTCGTTTCTTGTGTGAATAGCCGATTGGTTCTTACGACTCCAGAACTTGCCATGACGATACATTCCCGGTCCTTATCAACTTAAACCCGAGTAAGTAAATGATGGAGGCATTAGGACTAACCTTTTTTCTTCTACACCATTTTTTTTTCTTTTCTTTTACCACCTACCCAAAATCCCCCTAGTTAGCCCCTTTGAGCCTAAACCTTTTCATTTCATAATCCAAACCAAACACCCTTTTACCCACCAAAACCTTTTTCATTTTTAACCATTTGTTTTAGTAACAAGTTCGGTTTTTTTCGTATGATTGAAAAAAAAAATGTGTTGATGATGAAGCAAAAGAAAATAAACAAACAACTCCATCAAAAATAACTTTGTTTGAATAAAAGCTTCATCAGAATAAAAAGTTACAAAATCCTACGAAAACCGACACTTGTTACGCTTTTTCACCCTTTTTTTTAACCACTAACCACTAACCCAACCACCTACCTTTAGCCCAAGCCTAACCCTTCACCCACAAAGTCCTCTTGATATTTACAAAGGTATAAAAGTTAAAAAGGAGGAGGATTGATTGCTTGGCAAGCCTATGGTAGGAATAAGTTCCATGCCGCTCTTTAGTGATTCACTAAAAATACACCTTCGGCTGAGTGTGAGTGATTTCTCCCGTGAGGTATGTGAACTTGTATATAAATGGAATTTTAAAAAGGCATGTTATGCCCAAATAAGTAATTTTTCTTATGAAAAGTTTTAAATAAATCATGACGAATAGGATTGTAAATAAATAAAAATAAAACTACATAAAGAATCTTGGAAATCCCGACACTCTACGACAAGCCCAAAACCTTCTCTTCTACCTATTCCATTTGGGAGTGTAAGCCACATATTAAAGACTTTTGCTTGAGGACAAGCAAAAGTTCAAGTGTGGGGGTATTTGATGTGTGTAAAATGCAACATATAAATTACATCAAATGAGGCATAAAACTAACCCTTTTTAAGTACTAATGTTGGAAAAAGAGTGTTTTTGTCTTCCTTTTGTATTTTCAGGATTAAATGAGCTCAAATTCACAAAAGAAGCAAAAAGACAGCTAAATCTAACATAAATACAAGAAAAGGAACATAAGTGGACTGCCCGACCCCTCAACGGCATCTTCCCAAGCAAAATAGAGAAGACAGAAGACTGAACACGCCCCGTGCTCAGCCAGCACGGGGCCGTGCCCAAGAAGCAGCAGAAAAGACAAACCCATAGAAGCTTCTATTGCCCACCACGGGCCGTGTCCAGTGAACACGGGGGCGTGGCGAAAGTACAGCAGGCGCATTAATTGTAATTGCGAATTACAATTAATGAAGAGAGAGAATGTCTGACAGGCACGGGGGCGTGTCCAGCGGACATGGGGCCGTGCCCAGCCTTCTGTTCAGCCTATAAATAGGAGTGCTTGGTTTCATTTCAACTCATCCCTTGGCACACCACCTATCTCACACTTCATCCACCACCCACCACCACCATAACACCATCATCCACCACCATCATCCATTGTCCATCATAGAGTGTGTGAGTCGTCTCGGGATCCAAGATTGATCGTAAGAGTTCTTGACAATCAAGGCCATGTTTGCCTAAGTCTCTTACATCACTTGGTGAAGACAAAGTGTCTAGTTTAATACTTTTTATTTCTAATCTTTTGCACTTTTTATTTGGTTTTGTATTAATGACTTTAATAACTAGTTACTTATGTTGAAGGTGATCTTTCCTTATCGTTTGTCCGTGGTGTCTTGGCATTATTTTACTGTCTATATAAAATAAAAGATTTTCACCATTCATATCTCCACGGTCTATATGGAGGTATGTTGGCTACCTGGTCGGGGGTTAAGAGAACGGTTTGGTAAAGGTCTTGCCATTGTTCAGCGTTTAGAGGTCCTGCAATGGACCTGGATCAAATTTAGTAGGACCTCCTTCAATGCTTCACGGTATTGGATGGTGGGGGTCCAAACTCTTTGATCCCCTTATAAGTTAACTACTATTAATACTATAACCCGGCTATTTAGGACTGTATCCCTGCTGACTCAGACTACTTAGTCGAGGGTAACGTCACCGCCAAAAGCGAGGCCTACCATAATTTGCATTAATAACTTAATTAATTATCTTCCAATAATCCACCCTTTTAGGATTGTATCCTTGCTGACTCAAACTACTGGGGTGAGGGTAACGTCACCTTCAAAAGAGGGGCCTACTACAATAACTAAGATAATCTCTTAATTATGTGCAAAAGTGCGGAAATAATCAAAGGTTATACTAGATACGAGTCAGAACCAAGTGATTCATCTTGTCTATCTGTTTTTTTCTTTTATTTTTATTTTCAGCATTTTAGTTAGTTTTCATTTTTCTTAGTTAAAAACATTTTTCTTAGTTAAAAACATTTTTCTAAACTTTTTATTTTGATTAGACGTTGAGGATAAACCGGTACTAAAAGCTCTTGTGTCCTTGGACGACCTCGGTATCTTACCAACACTAGACTACGCTCACGATGGGTGCACTTGCCCATATGTGTGTCTAGTGTTAGTAAATATCGTGTTTTATAAATTTAACACTTGGCTAAAATAAGTGTTAAAGGGGCTTAAAATATACACCTAATAAATATAACACTCGACTACGCATCACTACCTTTGTAAAACATGGGTTTATCCCATCTATTTAATAAATAAAATCCGGTGTTTTCTAAACTCTGATATTTTTCCTAACTCACGGTCCTGATGAAATTTCCGCTGCAACGTTTTCAAAATAATCACCGGTACCACTGGGTTGTTCGCGACTCCCGATTCCGTCCAGGGTGGGTCGGGGGCCGTGACAGTCTCCGAGCAAACCTGTTTAATAACGTCTATCCAGGGGGAAACCCCGTCTCCGTTGGAACCTTCGCTTCCGGATCTCTGGTAAGTTCTATGATTTCCACTCCTATAACACACGTTACACAATTTTCTTCAATTGCAAGTGCTCCGATGAATAACGGTCTAAACGACCTGTTTCTCCAGGGATCTATGGGTTTAAACCCCCAAGATCAAGAGCTGCTCATGCCATACCACCCCACGTCTATGACTTCCCAATCAAAGTTTACGTTACGGATCGTCAATGCCCCACTCCCAGCTAAACTGAAGATGCCTCCCACACTGAAGTTTTACGATGGTACGTCTGATCCGGACGACCATATGTTCGCGTTTGCCAGAGCGGCCAAGGTTGAGCAGTGGCCTATGCCGGCTTGGTGTCTTATGTTCGCCCAAACTCTCACCGGATCGGCAAGGGTTTGGTTTGATGGGTTGTCAGAGGGGTCGATCGACCACTTTGAGGATTTTCGGCGTATTTTCTTGCAAAACTTCTGTCAGCAGCGACGCTGCAAGAAAGACATTACCGAGGTTCACCATATAAAGCCCCGCGACGGAGAGTCCGTAGAAGATTTTATCGATCGCTTCAATCGAGAAAGCATGCAGATAAGTGGAGCGGTTGACCAGCTCCGAGTCTCTGGGTTCTGTCACGGAATTCGGAACAATCAGCTTGTGGAGAAACTCCATGAAGATCTCCCAAAAACTATGGAGATACTTATGGAGAGAGCTCAAGCCTTCGTTCGTGGAAAGAGTGCCTGCGGTCAGCCGAGCGAAACTACAGCAATAAATGCCAAGGCCCGAACCACTTCGTGGAGACGCAACGCGTCTCCACCAAAAGATAGAAGCAGCAGTTGGAGCAGAAATCGTGGCCCGTATCAGAAGTCAGATCAAAGCAGTTTCCGAACAGGAAACGTGTGTTTCAACACCTTTTCCGAGCTCACCAAATCACCAAGCGAAATTCTCAGTACGGAGACTGCTCGGTTCCCTACGCCGTCGAAGCAGCGACCCACCTCAGATAAGCACTCCAAGAAATATTGTGAATATCACCGAGACAAGGGTCATACAACTGATGAATGTTGGGCTCTGAAGCAAGAAATCGAAAAGGCCGTGCGATCCGGTAAACTCTCTCACCTTGTGAAAGAAGTGAAAGACGGGAAGAAGTCGGCAGCAGCAATTGATAATCCGAACACTGAGCCCGGAATCAATATGATCCGGTCAACCGAATCAAGAGGGGTAAAACGGTCGAACCAACATATGGCAGCATGGATGCATCAACCAACATACTTCCCTCTGATCGATCCCGACGACGCTCGGGACGGACCAATTACAATCTCAGCTGTCATCGCCGGACACCTGGTCCGACGAATTTACGTGGATGGAGGTAGCGCCTTTGAAATCATGTATCTACAGTGTTTCCAGCAACTGAACCCCCAAGTAAAGAAAAGGTTGATTGAAGTCTCCACCCCTCTAATCAGTTTCTCCGGAGAGGTGGTTCGTCCGATAGGACAGCTTACCCTTCCGACCACATTCAAAGATGGTGATAAAAGCAGGACTGTCCAACTAACCTTTCTGGTTGTTGGCACTCATTCATCGCATAACATAATACTCGGACGACCTGGGTTACGAGCTCTTAGAGCGATCAGCTCGACAATACATGGAGCTATTAAATTCCCCACTGAGGCCGGAGTTGCCACTATTTTCTCAGAATCAAACTCGTTTGTTGCCGAAGTAAGACATGCAGCGGAAACGAGCTCCAAAAAGTCCGAAGTACCTACAGAGCTTTGGGCGATCAATCCGGATTTTCCCGAACAGCAAGTAGCTATCGTTGCTCAACTCCCAAAACGAACAAAGAAGCTCCTGTGGGAATTGTTAAGCAATTCGATTGACGTCTTTGCATGGAAGCACTCCGATATGCAAGGAGTCCCCAGATCTATGGCACAACATCACCTGAACGTAAAAGAATCAATCAAACCAATAGCACAAAGGAAAAGGCACATGGCGCCGGACCGGGCCAAAGCAATTGCAAAAGATGTGAAGAGCCTCCTAGACGCCGGAATCATTCGAGAAGTCCGGTACCAAACGTGGGTGTCAAATCCCGTTTTGGTATGGAAAAAGGATAATTCATGGAGAATGTGCATTGACTTCACCGATCTAAACGATGCATGCCTGAAAGATTGTTTTCCTCTACCAGAGATCGATGAGAAGATTGATTCCATCGCCACGTTCAGGTTGAAATGTTTTTTGGATGCTTACAAGGGATACCATCAGATACAAATGGCAGTCGAAGATGAGGATAAGACCGCCTTTGTCACCAACGAAGGAGTATATTGTTTTACCAAGATGTCGTTCGGTTTGAAAAACGCCGGTGCTACATATCAACGTTTGATGAGCAAAGCTTTCAAAGATCAAATTGAGAGAAACGTAGAAGTGTATGTTGACGATATCGTGATCAAGAGTCACAATGAAGCCACCATGCTAAAAGATATACTTGAAACTTTTACTCGACTCCGAAGCATCAACATGAAGCTAAATCCCAAAAAGTCTACGTTCGGAGTAGAAGAAGGTAAGTTTCTGGGAGTCATGGTTGGGGCAAAAGGCTTGCGAGCCAATCCAGACAAGATTGATGTTGTTCTTACAATGAAGCCTCCGACATCGGTTAAAGAGATTCAGTCCTTAAATGGACGTTTGGCTGCTCTCCATCGGTTCTTGTCAAAAGCAGCAGACAGATCGCTCCCGTTCATGGATGTCCTCAGAAAAAGCTTTAGATCGGAATTTAAATGGACGGATGAAGCTGCGCGAGCTTTCGAAGAGCTTAAAACTTGCTTGGGCACTTTGCCAACTCTCACCGTACCGGAAGAAGATGAGGTACTAACGGTCTATTTAGCTGCGTCGTTTGGAGCTATTAGTGCAGTACTAGTTGCTCACCGAACTGGGGTGCAAATCCCCATTTATTACGTGAGCCGAAGCTAAAAGACTACGAAACTAGATACTCAAACTTGGAAAAATTGGCTCTGGCACTAGTCCATGCTTCGAGAAGACTTCGCTGATACTTTAAAGCTCACCCAATCGAGGTACGAACGGATCAAAGAATCCATCATGTTCTCCGACGACCTGAAGTTTCGGGTCGAATGGCAAAATGGGCGATTGAGCTAGGCGCATTCAATATCACCTTCAGAACCAAAGGTCCGTTGAAAGGACAGGTGATAGCCGATTTCCTAGTTGAAATTCCGGAAGACAAAGAAACGGAAGAAGTCGAAAAAGATCCAGAAAAGCCTTGGTCCCTGTATACCGACGGAGCTTCTAGCGCCGAAGGAGCAGGGGCGGGCTTAATTCTCACCGATCTAGATGGAACGAATATGACGTCCGCGCTCCGGCTAGAGTTCAAGAGTTCAAACAACGAAGCCGAATACGAGGCCCTCTTACCTGGCCTACGTCTAGCGTTGAAAGTCGGAGCAAAAAATGTCGTAGCCCACGTAGACTCCTTGCTCGTAGCAAATCAAGTAAATGGAGAGTATGAGGCGGGGGAAGCAAACATGATCGAGTATCTCAAGCAAGTGAAGCAAGCCATGGCATCATGCGAAGCATGTTAAGTCGAGCATGTTCCCCGTAGCAAAAACAAGAACGCTGATGCATTGAGCAAGTTGGCATCGGTATCATTCAGTCACCTAGCCAAAGAGGTGAGAGTGGAAGTTTTAACTGCACCCTCAATTGCAGCTCCGCAGGTTATGTAGGTCGAAGCACCGTCGCAAACGTGGATGACGCCAATAATTAACTACTTGGTGCATGACGTTTTGCCGACTGATAAAGCGGAAGCAAGAAAGATCCAAATCAACTCTCTTCAATACCAGATGCAAGAAGGAGGCTTATACCGAAAGACTTTTCTCGGGCCTCTGTTAAAGTGTCTGGACCCGGAGCAAGCCAGTTATATCATCAGGGAAATACACTACGACATCTGCGGCATCCATGTCAGACCTAAGATGATTGTGACAAAGGTAAAAAATGCAGGGTATTACTGGCCTGGGATGCACGAGAGCGCAGTTAAAGAGCTCCAACAGTGCGATGAGTGCCAAAAACACGCACCAATCAGCCTCCGAGCAAAGAATGGGATGATACCGGTAACCGCTGCTTGGCCTTTCCAGAAGTGGGGCGTTGACATCGTCGGGCCTTTTCCAAGATCAAGCGGAAGTGCTCAGTATCTGCTAGTCGCGGTGGATTATTTCACTAAATGGGTGGAAGCTCGACCATTTACAATCATCTCCGGCTACAACGTGACGCGGTTCTTCTGGGAACAAATCGTGTGCCATTTCGGCCTTCCACTCTATATTGTAAGAGACAATGCAAAGCAGTTCGCGGAAAACCCATTTAAACGCTGGTGTGAAAATCTAAAAATTAACCAAGTCTTTTCCTCGGTTGCCCATCCCCAGGGGAACGGGCAGGTCGAACATATAAATCGACGAATCGTCGATGGGATAAAGAGGAGGCTTGGTTACGAGGGTAAAGGCTGGGCAGACGAGTTACCAAACGTTTTATGGGCTCATCGAACGCTACACAAGACTAGCAACGGAGAAACACCGTTTAGTCTTACTTACGGCACCGAGGCAGTGATTACCGCCGAGATCGGACTCCCAAACCAGAGGTGCAAGAATTGGGAGGAAAATGAGCATGAACTCCGATCTAACCTTGACCTGCTAGAAGAGCGCCGGAACATCGCGGCAATCAAAGAAGCCCGATACAAAAAGAAGATTGAGAAATACTATAACGCCCGGGCCAAGCTCTACAAGTTCAAGGTCGGAGATTATGTGCTCCGAAACAATGATGCGAGCCGTATTGAAGCCCCCGGCAAGCTAACCCCTAAGTGGGAGGGACCGTACCGAGTCAAAGAAGCTAGCGACAAGGGCTCGTACATGTTGGAAAAAATTGATGGAACTCCCGTACCCCGAACATGGAACGGGGTACATTTAAAGAAATGTTTCATGTGAATAGCCTGCTACGGCTAAAAAAGATCGCTAGTTCTTGTTTTTATTTCCAATTTCCATGTATAAATCGGGAGGGTAATGCCCCGACAAATTTCCATTTCCTTTGTAACCGGGAGGGTTTTCCCCCGAACCTATGATTAGTGAATCAACGAATAAAGCGATCTGTTTTTTTATAAGTATAAAGAATAGCATGCGTGTAAGTTCGAACAATTTCATAAATGTGCACAAACGGGCCTCGACCCATGCCTCGTGCCGTTCGAGAAGGCTTAAATAGTTTAAAAATAACAAAATCTATTAAGCAAAACGGTCCGTATTTAAAACGGCCCGATTATAAACAATCCGTTAAGCAAAAGAAATCAAAATTTTCTTACTATGACTCGGTCACCAAAGATGACTGAATAAAAAAACCTGGTCGAACAGTGAAGTTTGGACGCAAACTAAAAACTAAGTAGCCAGGAATGAATAACTGTTATCAAAGTCATGATTTCATACAAAACTTGTTAGTCAAATATACGGGATACATGCCAAAAGAAACAGAAGTTAACAATTGTACGGTTACAATGCCAAAAGAAAAGTTCAAACTGTATGATTACAGATCAGCATGATAGTAAAGTGCGATACGGCTATTAAAACCAAATTTCAAATTTCATCGTTGTCTTTTTGCACGATCGGCAGCTTGCTCAGTTGTTTAATAACGGATAAGGGTTTATCCATCAAATCTGAGACCTGGTCAAGCACGGAGATATTGAAGTTATCAAAGGCCTTTATGGCAGCTTCTAACACTCCCTGCGCTCTCCCATCATATCCATGAACCTCCTCAGCAGAACGAATCGAATCATGGGCGGCTTTAAAGCCTCGCTTAATGCCCTCGTTCACTCCCACCGCTTCAACACTATTGACCAAGTCAGCCACAACCTTCTCCAATTCAGGGCTTTGGTGGACCAGCTTAACTACCCAAGCAATCCCATCCGTGAGGAACCACTGCTTGGTAAGCATGAGCTCCGACACTCGGGAATATAGCTCAACCATCTCTCCTTCAGTACAGGTCAACATGCCTTTCGCTTCATCGATGGTCGCAGTATGCGATTCGATCGCCCGGTCACGGGCTCTCTTGATGTCACACCCCGATTTCCACGTGTCACCGGTGGGCCCGGTGGGGGAGTATCGTGACGTGGTTGGCAACTTAATAGTCAAACAACACAATGTAATAATGCACAGCGGAAGAAAATTTAAAATATAATACAACCGAATTTATTTATTGTAATCAAAGTCACAATATCCGGTATTTATCCACAGTAGGATCGAAACAAAATAACATTTATGGTTCAACAGACTTCTGGCATCCTAAGCTTGCGAGACTTTTTATTGATGCTTAGGAGACAATCCCAGCCAATTTCGCTTAGTACCTGCATTCAGTCTTTTTGGGAAAATACGTCAGTTTACACTGGTAAATACATTCAACTGACTCATTTTATAAAATGATTGAAAATTGGTTTGGATGCACATGGCATAAACATTTTATTTAACTTGGGAGAATTATTTAATATTATAATCTTGTGAACGAATTACATGTTACTTATGCGTTCAGTAGCCCGGATCTAGTCCGGGTTAAAGATCAATAGACACACCACATAATTGAGTTATACACGGACGGTGTACGCCTACACGCCGTGCTCAGGTCGTGGCCAATCTCGTAAGATGATGCCAAGGATATCCGGGACATGGTCATTAACCCCCCAAAGGCTGTAAAGTAAACAAGACTGTTTAAACGAGCCGATCAAATTATTCAACTACCCACTAAGCGTAGAGATTTGATGCCCGATCAAGCGGTACGCTATGTACCGTAACCCAAGCCCGTATAGGGAAAATAAGTTAAAAGTATTTACCTGATGCAAAGTATATTTCACAATAAGCAATTAGCACGTAGCTTTTACTGGTTCTCCTAATCTGGAACGAAGGTTTATAATAACCTATTAGAATCCTAACGGGTCTTTAATTAAGCTTACGCTTAGACCGGCTAGTTTCAAAGATACGGTTCGTACGCACGATTAAGCGAAGACTGGATAGAATGTGAATTAGACCCGACAAGTTCAGAGACTTGCTTAATATGGGTTTATTATTCACATTCTGGAATTTGAGATAAAACCGATAAGGTTTGACCCGTTTCGGCTAATTTATGTAAACTTGTTACATAAACCGAACCGAATGCGTAATAAGCGTAACGGGTATCCGTAAGAGCCATATACAGGTTTCCTAAGTTAATATGCTTCAAATATGTTGTGACATCAGTAGGATGTCTTTCGTTATGCCCGAAATGAATTTAAACACAAACTATGCCCCGTAGGGGTAGTTTGGTCATTTTAAAGATTGTAAAAGAGTCTAAATGTTTAACTGAGTTACAGGTCTGATGTAAACAGCAAACATACTCAATTTGATGAGTTATAACAGTAGGCTAAAGCATATATGTGAAATTTATCATCTTTAACCAAACTATGCCCCGTAGGGGTATTTTGGTAATTTCACACAAGCCGAAAAGCTCGAAAACGAGGTCTGAGTTAATCTACCTTTCCTTACTGTTAAAATATCATAATTTTCCTCATATATCAGTAAGTATCAACCCGGGTATGTCCAATATGATTTTAAAACATACTATGCGTTAATAACGCTAAATTAGGCGATTAAAGGCCATTACCGGGTTTGATACTTAAATCTGATATTTTTATATTTCCAGAAGGCTTGAAATAATTTATTTATCATAACTAATCAGTGGCAAAAGGTTTGGAGTCGTTTAGATGTGTAAAACTCATTTTATGGCCCGTAAGGGCAAAACCGACAATTACCGAACTAAGCCTACGACCATGAGTTATGCTCAGCCTAAAATTAATTAAAAATCTTTAAAAATCCCAAAATAATATATTACATTAGTGGGTAAAAGATTTGATACCAAAAAGTATGTTTAACTAGACTATATGCTAATTACGCCATTTTATTAACATAAAGCATTAATTTAGCGATAATGAGCATAACTCTTAATCTACAAGTCAAACTGATGTCAAACTTTGCATACAAGTCTATATATCAGTAAAAAAGGTTTCTACACTTTTACATTTTCATAAATCACGTTTTAAGGTAATAAGGGCATAATGGTCAACGTATGAGCAATTAACGGAAATATGCATATTAATTGGATAACTAGTGAACCAAGGTGTATAATCACAGAGGGTTGTTCTAACATGTATCCTAATCCAATTAAAGCTCTGAGGAATTTCTAAAACATGCCTAAACGGGTCAGAACTGAAAGTCAAAGTGAAAGTCAAACTATGCGACTTTCGGTTCCGAACCGGGTCTAAACAGGAAATAGTCGGGTTGAACATGTTTGGACATGTTCTTACACTAATTACTAAGTTATAACAATGATCAAACAGGTTATATATGTTCTAGATAGCTAATTATGCATAAATGACATTTTAAGCATTATGTTGACTTTTTAATTAAAAGTTTGACCCGACATTAGACCTGGTTAGAGTGGTGATCAGGGGAAACCCTTTTAAGGTTTTATTACCCACATAAATACCAACTCATAACTACTTTTAATTCGAGATATTACTGAGCCATTATTGACTAATCTCGAAGTCAAACCGTAATTACGACGGTTTGACTTTTAGCTAATTAACTAAGCTAAACTCAAATAAACAAGAACTAGCAGACTTACAAGAGTCCTATGCACGAGATTGATCACTTGAGGCTGCTTGATAGCTCCAGAAATGATCCACAAATGCAGGAGAAGGTGTGAGAATGATTGTTGCATAACATGTCCTTATATAGTGAATTAACCCACCATAACATGTTGACAACTAACTCTAGGATCAACCACAACCATCCAACACTTGTACCTAGTGCTCTAGCACAGTTAGGGGTCGCCCACCATGTGAAAAATCCGGTTTAAAGTCGACTTTCCGCGTATTCAGGGGTCTGTCCCTGTATTTCTGCACCTGGGCCTGGTACGCGGCCAGCGTCCCATTTCCTCGAAGCCAAAGCGGGTCGCCTGGCCTGCTTATTCTGATTTTTATTTTTCAATTGTTTTGCAGCTTGGCTCTTGGTTAATTTGAAAGGTTAATTGGGCTTTTAACTTGCATTTTGACCCCTTATACTATACCCACATAGGCTTTAGGACTTATACCCACTTTGCCAAGTCACTGAACACTTCCGATTAACCCGAAAAGCCTTAACTTTCAGCGTTAACACTTTAACCCTTCACACACGAATTTGGTCATAACTTTCTCATACGATAACGAAACGTTATGAAATTTTAATCGTGCATTCTAGTGAGCATAATTAGCATTTACAAAGCTTCGGGTTTGTCAAAAGGTCACTCAGAGGTATAAATTAAACATGTTGACACATTTGGTCCCTGTAGTTTGAAATCACTCACTTTTAGCTTCGTATGATCCATGATTTATTCGTTTGAAGGTATGAGCATCGTGTAGGGTTAATGTACATTATATTTATTCACAGTTGACACTTAGAATACGTATATTCACATACTTTCCACGTTTGTCAACTTTAGTCCTTCCATAATATTTCTTTCACACGTTTGACTTTATGACACGTGTCAACATATTATAGGACGTGAATTTCCTAGGTGTTACATCCTCACCCCCTTAAAATAAATCTCGACCCGAGATTTACTGAAATAAGTAGGGGTACTTTTCTTTCATCGTGGATTCAACCTCCCACGTGTATTCGGGACCTCTACGGGCATCCCATTTGACCTTTACAAAAGGTATATGCTTCCTTCGAAGCTTCCTTACCTGTCGATATTCAATCGACAAAGGTTTTTCAACAAATTTTAAGCTCGCGTCTATATGCACATCTATATGTGGTATAACCAGTGATTCGTCAGCGAAACACTTCTTCAGATTGCAGATGTGGAACACATTGTGAATTCCACTGAGCTCTTCCGGTAAGTTCAACTTATAGGCAAATGACCCGACACGTTCGATAACCTCGAAAGGTCCTATGTATCCCGGGCTTAGCTTGCCTTTCTTACCAAATCGCATTACCCCTTTCCAGGGTGACACTTTAAGTAGGACTTTGTCACCTACTTCGAAGTGAAAATCCTTACGATTTGGATCAGCATAACTCTTCTGCCTATCCCGGGCAGCTTTGAGATTTTCACGAATCTGGACAATCTTGTCCGTCGTTTCGAACACGATCTCTGGTCCTGATAACTGGACTTCTCCAACTTCCGCCCAACAAACTGGCGATCTACACTTTCTACCGTATAATGCCTCAAAAGGCGCAGCCTTGATGCTGGTGTGGTAGCTATTGTTGTAGGAGAATTCGATTAACGGTAGGTTCTTATCTCAGCTACCTCCCAAATCAATCGCACATGCACGTAGCATGTCTTCCAACGTTTGAATAGTACGCTCACTCTGACCGTCAGTCTGAGGATGGTAAGTCGTACTAAAGTTCAAACGTGTGCCCAACGATTGCTGGAAGCTCTTCCAAAAATGTGACGTGTACCTAGTATCTCTATCAGAGATAATAGCTACAGGTATGCCGTGTGGGGCTACAATCTTGTCGACGTATAACTGGGCTAACATGTCGGAGCTATAAGTCTCCTTGATGGGTAGAAAATGAGCTGACTTAGTCAGTCTGTCAACTATAACCCATATTGTATCATTGCCCTTCCTTGTCTTGGGTAACTTGGTAATAAAATCCATGGTTACCATTTCCCACTTCCACGTAGGAAGTTCAGGCTGTTGTAGCAAACCTGACGGTTTCTGATGCTCGGCTTTGACTTGCGCACATGTCAAGCATTTTGCTACATGGGCGGCTACAGACTTTTTCAAGCCTATCCACCAATAATTTGCCTTCAAATCCTGGTACATCTTATCAGCTCCAGGATGAACGGAGTAATTGGAACTATGGGCTTCCTGGAGGATGACATCTCTAAGTCCTCCATAAATTGGAACCCATATTCGTCCGTTTAATCGTAAAATTCCGTCCTTGCTAAGAGTTAACTGTTCCTCAGTTACTCCTAACTTTTCATTAGGATAGTTAGCTTCCAGCACAGCTTCTTTCTGTGCAGCTAACAACCTTTCCATCAAATTATTCTTTATCTCCATACGCTTGACGTTAATTCGGATGGGTTTAACCCTTTCCTTCCGACTCAAGGCATCGGCGACTACATTCGCCTTGCCGGGATGGTATTTGATTTCACAATCATAATCATTTAAAGTCTCCATCCAGCGGCGTTGCCTCATGTTTAGTTCCTTCTGATTAAACAGATGTTGGAGGCTTTTGTGATCAGAATAGATCACACATTTGACACCATAAAGATAGTGCCTCCAAAGCTTCAGTGCGAATACAACGGAACCCAGCTCCAAGTCATGGGTGGTGTAATTCTTTTCATGCACTTTCAATTGTCGTGAAGCGTAGGCAATCACCTTGCCTTTCTGCATAAGCACACACCCCATGCCAGTGTGCGAAGCATCACAATAAACCACAAAGTCTTCAATTCCATCTGGCAGTGTCAGTACCGGGGCGTTGCTCAACTTTTGCTTCAGAATATCAAAGGATTCTTGCTGCTTAGGGCCCCAAACAAACTTAACCTTCTTCTTAGTTAAGGAGGTTAGGGGTGCAGCAATCCTTGAAAAGTTTTCAATGAAACGCCTGTAATATCCTGCCAATCCCATGAAGCTACGAATTTCTGTAGGCGTCTTTGGCTCTTGCCAATTCATAACAGCTTCAACTTTAGCGGGATCCACTTGGATACCATGCTCACTGACCACGTGTCCAAGAAATTGGACTTCTCGTAGCCAAAATTCACACTTAGAGAATTTGGCGTAGAGCTTCTCCTGATGTAGAAGTTTGAGAATACAACGAAGGTGTTTCTCATGGTCAGCTTGATTCTTCGAATAGATAAGAATGTCGTCGATGAAAACGATGACAAATTTATCCAAGTATGGCTTGCAGACGCGATTCATGAGATCCATGAACGCGGCTGGTGCATTAGTGAGCCCAAAAGGCATCTCTAGGAACTCGTAGTGACCGTAACGAGTCCTAAATGCAGTCTTGTGAACGTCTTCATCTTTGACCTTCAATTGATGGTAGCCCGACCTCAAATCAATCTTCGAGAAGTAACTTGCCCCTTGTAGCTGATCGAACAAATCGTCGATTCTGGGCAAAGGATACCTATTCTTGATCGTGACTTTATTAAGCTCGCGATAGTCGATGCACAGGCGCATCGACCCATCCTTCTTCTTGACAAACAAGATTGGCGCTCCCCAAGGAGATGAACTAGGTCTAATGAAACCTTTAGCCAGCAATTCATCTAGCTGCGTCCGCAATTCCTTCATCTCTGTGGGTGCCAATCTGTATGGTGCTCGGGCAACTGGTGCCGCTCCGGGGATGATATCGATCCTGAATTCGACTTGTCTATCTGGTGGTAACCCAGGTAGATCTTCAGGAAACACTTCTGGGAATTCAGAAATGACAGGGATGTCTTCTATCTTCGGTTTAGGCTCATCAATAATCACTTGCGCCATGTAGATGACACACCCCTTCTTCAAACATTTGGAAGCCTTGAGCATAGTCACCTGCTCAGGCAGCCCATACTGGGTATCTCCCCGAATGGTAAGTGATTCACCAGACGGAGTCTTTATTACCACTTGTTTCTGGTTGCAAACAATTTGGGCCTGGTTATGAGATAACCAGTCCATACCCAGAACTATGTCAAAACCAGCCAATTTAAAGGAAAGTAGAGATAGAGGAAAATAATGGTTCTTAATGGATATAACACACCCATCTAACACAGTAGAGACGGTTTCTATGGTACCATCTGCTAACTCTACCTCATAGTTTGCGTTTAAGGTTTTGACAGGTAAATTCAACAATTTACAAAACTTATGATCTACGAAAGACTTATCTGCGCCTGAATCAAAAAGTACTCTTGCAAAGACATCATTTACAAGGAAAGTACCTGTTATGACATTATCGTCTTGCACAGCCTCTTTCGCGTCCATCCTGAAGACTCTGGCATTAGTCTTCTTAGCCTCTTCAGGCTTCTTGTTGTATTTTGGGCAGTTGGTCTTGATGTGCCCCTTTTCATTGCAACGGTAGCACGTTGCATCCTTTATCTTCTTGCAATCCAGGGTTTTGTGATCCGTGGACTTGCAAATTCCACAAGCAAAGGATTTTGACTAAGTTTGAGAGTTCGACTCCAGTCTGCACTTTCCATAGTGCTGCTTCTTGCAAATTTTACACTTGGGCTTCTCATCAGACTTATGCCCATCCTTCCTCGACTCAAATCCCTTTTTGTTATCACCGCTCCCACGGTGCTTCTTGTTCGACTTCCGCGAACCATCATCTTCACGCTTCCTCTTCTCGGCCTCCTTATTCCTTAGCGATCTCTGCCTGACCGCATCTAGAGTGAGGGATAAGGAAAGGTCAGTTACAGACCTGAAGGTAACTGGCCGAGAAGCTTTTACACTGGCCTTGATTTCCGGAGCTAAACCACCAATAAAGCGAGCGATTCTTTTTGGCTCCGGGGTTACCAAGTAAGGAACCAACCGGGAAAGCGTATTGAAGCTTGTCAGATAAGCTTGGCAGTCGAGGTTCGTCATCACCAACGATAGAAAGTCAGATTCTATCTTTTCCACCTCATGTTGAGGGCAAAATTTTTCCTTGATTAGGGCCATGAATTGATCCCACGACATATTATACAATGGGATCTTTCCGGAGGCCTCCATCAGAGATCTCCACCAAGCCAACGCTTCACCCTTGAAGGACTGTGACACAAACTTAACTACATCCCTTTCAGCGCACCCGCTGATATCTACCACCGTGTCCATCTCGTCAAGCCATGTCATACAATCGACGGCTCCTTTCTCCCCATTAAAATCCCGGGGTTTGCAAGACACGAAGTACTTGTAGGAGCAACCCTTGTTACGGGACTCTTGATGAAGCACTATTTGTTGAGATGGGACACTTCGATGGTTGGTGGACTGACGGTCATCACCATCTTTCTTGGGTCCTTTCTTTTTGGGAGGAGGCTTGCTATGAGCCTCAGAATGTGTCTTGGGCTTTGAATGCGATGCAGAGTGGGTCCTACTTCGAGTACCACTGTATTCCTCATACTGCCTATCCAAAGCCTGCGTAATAGCGCCGTCTATGATCGCTTTTAATTCGGCACCCGTTAACGTAATCTGTGCGTCCTCATTTGGCTCCACCGGATGGCTATTTATCTCATTTGAGTCAGCCATTTGAATTGAACTGTTGCAGAAAACAAGAACAATATTTTATTTGGGAGTTTATTATGGAATTACCCCTTAGGGTAACTCGTTAACCATGGTAACAGAGACCACATTTGGTTAACTTATTAATCGTATTAATTTAGGATTTCAATTAAAATTTATCCTAATTATAAACAATAACAATATATATATTAGCACATAAGGCTTAGTCACATGGACAATTTAAATTATAAGCTATGATTTTAGAGAATCAAGGCTTTTAAGGTTTAAATATATTTTATTACCTTTTTCAGACAGTGAGTCAAAGCTACAACTGTCTTTTGGCTCATGTAGAAATGAGCAAGGCCCGTAGGCATTATATTACCAACATATGGTAAAATAGGATCATCTTAATTGATGATCTTAACCCATGATTCAGAGATCATATAATTGGGTTGGAATCTTCTAAAGAATCCTTATACATATAAAATGACATGTGATTGTAACGAATCACTTCTGCCAGGAGTGTTAACATGTTTTAAGATGTTAGCAGGGATTTGAATCTTTTAAACAGGTCTTACCATTTTGGCCCGGTCTTATATTTGACACGAGGCTAGGTTTCACACTTTAAGATCCTTAATTAAATAATTACATAGGCAGATTAATTTAAAAGGAATGGTTTTTAATTTATTTATTTCATTTGTAATTATTTATGCACCAATGGCAAACATGAAATTTATAAAAACAACATTCCATTAATTATACATATGTTACATATTGCCCTAAACGGGTCTTTTCCAAACAACAATCTACCCACGTAGGGGTTTTAAACAAGTACTTGCCCACGCAGGGGCTTTAAGCAAACAAACTAGTCCACGCAGGGACTTTAACAACTAAACATCATACCCACGCAGGGGTTAACGGAAAAATGGAAAGATAGGCCCACGCAGGGGCTCAAACAAACATACAACACACATACCCGCATAGGGGCTTAACAACCTAATACACCCACGCAGGGGCTTACACAGAAAATGGGAGGATTTAATGATCCTTCTTGTTCTTCCCCTTGATTAAGCCTACTAATCCTTGGAAGAATGTCTGCCTCTCCCTGCGGTCCTCGTGAACTACTCGTTCAACTTGATTCAACCTCTGAATGAGTTCTTCATGTTCAGGTGGTGAGAATCTAGGTGGCTGCGATTGAGCCCGGATGATGGGTCTAGGAGGTATCGAGTATCCCTGAGTCGGGTAACTCACCCCCCATGGATCCCCATAGGGTCCTTGGGTGTTGTAGTTCACTGCTACCATGTACGGATCAGCCTCCGCATACCCATAGTCGTGATGCGTTGGGGGTTCAAACGGGTTGTAAGCCATGCCACCCGTATATGCCGGGATTGGGTTATCAAATCCCATCGGCGGTGGTTGTGGTACAGCAGGGTTGGAGGGTCCACCCATTTGTGGGTCCTCCTGGTATGGCGGGTAGTGACTAGCACTTGACTGACAGGGGGAGCTGAAATTAAAGCCCCCCGGTCGTACCGACATACGGGCACCGGTTCTCCTACGCCTTGGCGGTTGAGGAGGTGCCGGCTGAACTGGTGGCGGTGGAGGTGGTGGCGTAACTGCCACAAACCGGTGATCCTTGGATGAATCTTGATGATGCGGCTGCGGCTGTGGCTCTTGCTGCTGCTGTTGTTGCTGCCCATGAGACGACGCGGGGTGAGAAGGCGTATAGTACCACTCGTGTTGATTAAATAAGGCCTGGAAACTGTCGGGACCACCATAGGGTGATCCGTGAAAAGACGATCCGTCGGAGATTTCCATCGGATGGTTTGGAGTACCACTTGCCGGCATGACGGGGTCCGTATCCTCATCCATATCATCTGCGTGATCAACTGAAAAGTGGTCCTCTGGACCCAGTGGGTTAAAACCCACGGGCTCTTGAATGTAGTTGGCCGGGTTGAACTGGCCTCTGAAAACTGGAGTAGGGTCCCCATAGGAATGATGGGACAAAGATCTTTGTAGCGGTATGTAGGAAGGCAGAGGGTTGTTGGGCTCGTCTTCCGAATGTGGTCCGTATGAATTGTGGACCGGAGGTGTCGAGCTGTGCGAAACAGATCGTCTCGCTGGCTCGAACAGGTTTCTCCTGTTCCGTCGTGGATTTTCGCTCTCCGTAGCAGTTGGAGCTCGTACATTAGACGGTCCAGCTTCATGGTCATTGGGGGCGGTGACTGGCCCCTTGCCTCGTCCTCGTGTCCGTAAAAATCGTGGAGGCATTGTTTGATATTCCTGTCAATAAAGCATGAGATAACAATAACAAAATATAAAATTTAAAGGACAAACAAAACCCGAATAAGGTGGAATTTGTCCTAGGTTATAAGTCTAGACTCGAAGGTTTAGAATGTGCAATTGTGTAACTGAGATTAAACACAAAAGGCTAGTGTTTAATTCACTCAGTGTTGGCTCTGATACCAACCTGTCACACCCCGATTTCCACGTGTCACCAGTGGGCCCGGTGGGGGAGTATCGTGACGTGGTTGGCAACGTAATAGTCAAACAACACAATGTAATAATGCACAGCGGAAGCAAATTTAAAATATAATACAACCGAATTTATTTATTGTAATCAAAGTCACAATATCCGGTATTTATCCACAGTAGGATCGAAACAAAATAACATTTATGGTTCAACAGACTTCTGGCATCCTAAGCTTGCGAGACTTTTTATTGATGCTTAGGAGACAATCCCAGCCAATTTCGCTTAGTACCTGCATTCAGTCTTTTTGGGAAAATACGTCAGTTTACACTGGTAAATACATTCAACTGACTCATTTTATAAAATGATTGAAAATTGGTTTGGATGCACATGGCATAAACATTTTATTTAACTTGGGAGAATTATTTAATATTATAATCTTGTGAACGAATTACATGTTACTTATGCGTTCAGTAGCCCGGATCTAGTCCGGGTTAAAGATCAATAGACACACCACATAATTGAGTTATACACGGACGGTGTACGCCTACACGCCGTGCTCAGGTCGTGGCCAATCTCGTAAGATGATGCCAAGGATATCCGGGACATGGTCATTAACCCCCCAAAGGCTGTAAAGTAAACAAGACTGTTTAAACGAGCCGATCAAATTATTCAACTACCCACTAAGCGTGGAGATTTGATGCCCAATCAAGCGGTACGCTATGTACCGTAACCCAAGCCCGTATAGGGAAAATAAGTTAAAAGTATTTACCTGATGCAAAGTATATTTCACAATAAGCAATTAGCACGTAGCTTTTACTGGTTCTCCTAATCTGGAACGAAGGTTTATAATAACCTATTAGAATCCTAACGGGTCTTTAATTAAGCTTACGCTTAGACCGGCTAGTTTCAAAGATACGGTTCGTACGCACGATTAAGCGAAGACTGGATAGAATGTGAATTAGACCCGACAAGTTCAGAGACTTGCTTAATATGGGTTTATTATTCACATTCTGGAATTTGAGATAAAACCGATAAGGTTTGACCCGTTTCGGCTAATTTATGTAAACGTGTTACATAAACCGAACCGAATGCGTAATAAGCGTAATGGGTATCCGTAAGAGCCATATACAGGTTTCCTAAGTTAATATGCTTCAAATATGTTGTGACATCAGTAGGATGTCTTTCGTTATGCCCGAAATGAATTTAAACACAAACTATGCCCCGTAGGGGTAGTTTGGTCATTTTAAAGATTGTAAAAGAGTCTAAATGTTTAACTGAGTTACAGGTCTGATGTAAACAGCAAACATACTCAATTTGATGAGTTATAACAGTAGGCTAAAGCATATATGTGAAATTTATCATCTTTAACCAAACTATGCCCCGTAGGGGTATTTTGGTAATTTCACACAAGCCGAAAAGCTCGAAAACGAGGTCTGAGTTAATCTACCTTTGCTTACTGTTAAAATATCATAATTTTCCTCATATATCAGTAAGTATCAACCCGGGTATGTCCAATATGATTTTAAAACATACTATGCGTTAATAACGCTAAATTAGGCGATTAAAGGCCATTACCGGGTTCGATACTTAAATCTGATATTTTTATATTTCCAGAAGGCTTGAAATAATTTATTTATCATAACTAATCAGTGGCAAAAGGTTTGGAGTCGTTTAGATGTGTAAAACTCATTTTATGGCCCGTAAGGGCAAAACCGACAATTACCGAACTAAGCCTACGACCATGAGTTATGCTCAGCCTAAAATTAATTAAAAATCTTTAAAAATCCCAAAATAATATATTACATCAGTGGGTAAAAGATTTGATACCAAAAAGTATGTTTAACTAGACTATATGCTAATTACGCCATTTTATTAACATAAAGCATTAATTTAGCGATAATGAGCATAACTCTTAATCTACAAGTCAAACTGATGTCAAACTTTGCATACAAGTCTATATATCAGTAACAAAGGTTTCTACACTTTTACATTTTCATAAATCACGTTTTAAGGTAATAAGGGCATAATGGTCAACGTATGAGCAATTAACGGAAATATGCATATTAATTGGATAACTAGTGAACCAAGGTGTATAATCATAGAGGGTTGTTCTAACATGTATCCTAATCCAATTAAAGCTCTGAGGCATTTCTAAAACATGCCTAAACGGGTCAGAACTGAAAGTCAAAGTGAAAGTCAAACTATGCGACTTTCGGTTCCGAACCGGGTCTAAACAGGAAATAGTCGGGTTGAACATGTTTGGACATGTTCTTACACTAATTACTAAGTTATAACAATGATCAAACAGGTTATATATGTTCTAGATAGCTAATTATGCATAAATGACATTTTAAGCATTATGTTGACTTTTTAATTAAAAGTTTGACCCGACATTAGACCTGGTTAGAGTGGTGATCAGGGGAAACCCTTTTGAGGTTTTATTACCCACATAAATACCAACTCATAACTACTTTTAATTCGAGATATTACTGAGCCATTATTGACTAATCTCGAAGTCAAACTGTAATTACGACGGTTTGACTTTTAGCTAATTAACTAAGCTAAACTCAAATAAACAAGAACTAGCAGACTTACAAGAGTCCTATGCACGAGATTGATCACTTGAGGCTGCTTGATAGCTCCAGAAATGATCCACAAATGCAGGAGAAGGTGTGAGAATGATTGTTGCATAACATGTCCTTATATAGTGAATTAACCTACCATAACATGTTGACAACTAACTCTAGGATCAACCACAACCATCCAACACTTGTACCTAGTGCTCTAGCACAGTTAGGGGTCGCCCACCATGTGAAAAATCCGGTTTATTGGACGTGAATTTCCGAGGTGTTACACTTGAGTTCTTCGTTATCTAAAGAAAAATAAGATTTAATTAGCAAGGAAATAAACATTGAAAAATAAACTATGAACGCACCACTTATCAGACGGTGATGGTCGGCCAGAAGCTTGTCATAAGATTGCTGCATTTCCTTTAGCTCAGCTTCATGCCTTTTCTCCGCATCGGACGATTTCTTCTCCAGATCACTAAACTTCAACTTGAGAGCTTCCAAGTCATGAAGGGCTTTGTCTCGAGCTTCATAAGCAGCCGCAGCCGAAGCCTGAGTAGATTTGTTAACTTCTTTGGTCTCTAAGGCTTGCTCCTTCAAACGTTCAATTTGAGACCGGAGAGAAGTTAGCTCCTGTTTTGTCTTCGATCGGACATTGTCCTCATTCTTTAAATTAGCAACTTCGCGCTCAAGCTTGCTGCAATTTGACTCCGACTCAATCCAACGTTTATAAGTCTCCACCACCAAAGAGTTCGACTGAGCTTGATTCAGCATTAGGGCATTTCCAAGCTCCGGACCACTCATTTTTCGATAATGTGCGTGCTCGGATGGAGTCCTAAGATGAAACAGAGCCATCTTTGCTGATAATGCATCCACAATCCTATCTTTATTCACCAACGACCATTCGGGTATATACTTTTCCAGAGCTCGAGCCGAATCCATATCTCCAACACCGCCCGAACCTAACTCCCGGGACAAGAAAGCAGCTTCAGTTTTAAACCACAAAGGGGAGGAAGAGGCACTATCCCCACCATCAAATGGTCGTGGACTCGGCCTTGAAACATTAGAAGCAACCCCAGTTGTGAGCTTACACGAAGGAGAAGGATCAGTCTTCTTGTGAGATAATGGATCTGGCATATGAATGTCATCAATAACCTTAGTAGCCCCTCCTCCAAAAGATAATGGACTCGTCGAAATATTTACCGGCTGATCCCTCGGGGTACGACCGCCATGAAGATGGGCATCCAAATTCTTCATCAAGTCTCCGGCAGTGGAAAACTCCGTAACTTGATCATCTTCATCATCCAGCGTGATGGTCTTAAAATTTGTCTTCTTCTTCTTTACCTGCTTGGGATTTGGATCGGGCTTCGAAGAGACGGCCCGTTTTCTTTTTAAACTAGCTTGAGGACGCTCCTCATCATCACCGTCGTCGCCTTCTTCTGCTTTTTCAGCATTCACTCCCTCATCTCCAATAGAGAGATGCACCCCTTCATCTTCAATAATGATTTTGAGCCGGATCCTTTCGATCCACCCGAGCCAGCTTTCTTGCCCTTTGCATCACCAACCACCGCCACAGCTTGGGCCGGAGCAGTATCCACTATCTGAGCCGCAGGAGCTGAACCTGAGCCTCCTTGACCAGCCGAACCTCCCTGATTATCCGGAGCCTCGGGTTCCCGAATTTGGTAAAGATTTTCCTGAACAACGTTTAGGTACGGGGGATCTCCTTTCGGTGTCCTGGTGGCCCAGATCTCAAACTCCTTGGACTTAAAGGATTTTAGCCTCAAGGCTTCTTTCAAACCCATAACTGCACAAGAAACAGGCAACAAATAATATCTACAGTCCGTTGTAAAAAAAACGAACAACAACAATCAAAATAAATTCAAGGAACACCGCACAACTAACCCTTGTTGTTCCACCTGAGGGTAGGATACCACTCTGGTTCGGTCCAGATCGTGCTGATCCGCCCCATAACAAGGATGTGTTCCGGATATTTCTGTATGCGTCCGGCTTCTTTAATCAAGTTTGCATATAAATCTTCATCGTATTCAAAGTCTTCAGGAAGAGGGGGCGGGAGCTTCGACTTCTTTAATCTCCATGTCATAAATTCTGGAACGCACCGATCATCAACCAAGAAGAAGTGATCTTTCCAATCTTTTATGCTTGTAGTGATCCACGTATAGCAGCAAGAATTCTTGTCTCTAACTTCAAAGGTGTACCAGTTACCGGACCGATTCAATTTGTAAAAAGCCCGGAACACATCCAAATCCGGGTCGGATCCCAATCCACGACAGGCTAATTCAAAGTGAGACATCTTGGCAAGGCCAAAGGGGTTCATCTGAGTAAGGTGAACCTCGTGAAACAAAAGAACTTCGATCAAGAACTTCGTCAGAGGAAGACGATAGTTGCAATAATCAAAGAGGCGAGTATAAATCCCTATTTTCCCCGGAACAAAAGGATAAATGGGCGTATCCTTTTCGGGGAGAACAGGGTGCAATGAGGCAGGAATTATATACCACTCCAAACCTTTCTTACTCAAAATGTTAAAGCAACCGGACAAGTTGCTCTTGTTCGCCATACCAAAGAGAACAACTAACCTGCTCAAATGAGTAAGTCTTCGGCTCAGAGAAAAGAATGAAGAAGATGAAGTAAAAAGTGAAAGTAAAAAATCACTTTTTCTCCTTTTTTATAGAGATATGGAATCGCCTCAAAAGTGCCAATCAGGTGGCGACACGTCACGACAGCTGACGCACACCAAGCGTCACATCAAGCGGGAAAAGTAGAGTGACCGTCGGTCACCTAACAATACGTCACCGCCCAGAAAATTTTAAAATTCAAAAATTCAGCAAAACGACAAATTAGGGATCCAGACCGCCAAAATCGCACCATTATAGTTCGAAGCTTTTACCTAAGAAACGCTACGAACTAGGGGGACTTGATGAGGATACGTCCTTGGTCGGACCGAATCATCGCCAAAACATAGATCTGGGCAATAATATATCAAGGTCGGATCGCATCCTACGCCATAAACGGAACGGATAGATGCTTTGGTACGCCATAACTAACTGGGCCCCACGGTCATAACCGTCATGACAGTGACTGGTCCGGCCCTAACTAACTTGCCACGTCAGCACACCCAAAGACTATAAATACCATACTCGAACCTCTAAAAGGGATAATCGCTACTTTCTCTCTCTAAACTCTCCTCTCTCTCTCCCTGACTTATTTCCTCCTCACAAATACTTATTCTCACGCCCGAGCTTGGTCACAGAGAGGCTCCCCTCCCTGAGACGAGGCTAACGGTGTGTCTGTTTTCTTGTGATCTTGCAGGTTCCTTGCTAGGTCATATAAAGCTCTGCTCTAACCAGGTCGCACCAACTGGTTTTGAGTCCTTCAAATACAAATCTGAACTAACGAACTAAACCAGATTCTCACACTCCACACTCCCGCTAACAATGGAGACCCAAAACCCTAACCCTGTATCACCATCTTCTTCTTCACCACCACCGCCACCGTCGCTGCCGCCGCCGCCGCACGAAGAACCTGACTCAAAAAGACTCAAAATGTCAACCACCACTTCCAACGACCCCAACACCACCACCACTGAAAGAAAACCCCGATACAAACGCCGAAAAGTCGCAATCCTCTTCGCATACTGCGGCGTAGGCTACCAAGGCATGCAAAAGAACCCAGGAGCCAAAACAATCGAAGGAGACCTCGAAGAAGCCCTCTACTTCTCCGGCGCCGTTCTCGAAAACGAACGCGGCTGCCCGAATCGGTACGACTTTGCCCGGTCTGCCCGAACCGATAAGGGCGTTAGCGCCGTTGGTCAAGTGGTTTCCGGCAAGTTCTACGTCGATCCACCCGGGTTTGTGGAGCGTTTAAACAGTAATTTACCGGCCCAGTTTCGGGTTTTCGGGTTTAAGCGTGTTACGGCGTCGTTTAGTGCGAAAAAGTTTTGTGATCGGAGAAGGTATGTGTATTTGTTACCGGTTTTTGCGCTTGATGGTAAGGCTCATTGTGAGGGTGTGAAGTGTTTGGAGTGTTTGGAGAATGGGTGGAGAGTGTATGGTGCTGGTTTTGAAGGTGATGTTCAGTCGGGCATTTCGTCGAACACATCGTGTGCGGTATCGGACTCAGGTTGTTTAGATAATGGGAATGGTTGTAAAGACGGTTTGAACTCTGAATCTCTGATTGGTGAAGTTCAGTTAGTGGATAATTCATCTGATTTAAGCAAAACCTGTGATGATAAGAACGGGTCTGACGTTGAAATTCAGCCAGACATTTTGTCGAACACCTTGAGTGCGGTATCAGATTCTGATGGTAAGGTAGAAAATTTAGCATCTTTAGATAATGGGAATGGTTGCAAAGACGCTTTGAATCCTGAATCAGCGGAAAATTCATCTGATTTAGGAAAAAAGTGTGATAGTAATCCCGGTTCGGATGCTGCAAATGGCGGGATTGTGAAGGAGAATGTGTTTTCTTATGATGATGAGAAGCGTCAGAGGTTTAATAAGATTTTGAAACAGTATGAAGGGACTCATAATTTTCATAATTTTACTACGAGAACAAAGGCGGCTGACCCGTCTGCTAACCGCTACATTATCTCGTTTAGTGCTAACACGACTGTTACAGTTGATGGGATGGAGTTTGTGAAATGTGAGGTTGTTGGGCAGAGCTTTATGCTTCACCAGATACGGAAGATGATCGGTGTAGCTGTTGCGGTTATGAGGAATTTTGCTCCAGAGTCGCTGATTGAAACCGCTCTACAACAGTTAGTTCTTTCATTATAGATATTTTTTTTATGAATTTAGACTAGGTTATGGTTTATTTCAACAGGTCAAAAGTTGTCTAAATTGCTTTTTTAATGCATACAACCTTGTAAATTATTTTATTGAAAGTTTAAATTATTGTTGAAGCAATATAAATTTCATAATCATATGTTAGATACTAATTTATAGAAATTTCTTAAAGAAAATGGATAATAAGTGTTTCGGGTCAACCCAACCTGCTCATTTCGCAATCTCTACTTACAACTTTATGTTTGGTCTTTTGCTCTGTTATGTTCTGAATTGGGTGCTGAGTTTCAGAATTCAGATGTAAGGATGATGATTTAAATATTTAAATGAAATTAGGGGCTAGTTTTACCAAGGGTGTCTTGTGTTAAAAAGTTTAAAACTTCACATTGTGACCTTTACATGTTATATTGTAATAGTTAGGATTTTGTAAATTGCCTACCATACGTCTAAACATGTTGCTAGTTTTCAAATTCAGTGATTATGATTGTTTTGAAAGAAAATTGTTTAGGGCTCTTGTTGGATAGTCTTTTTTTAATGTTAGAAACTTTATGATTGCAACCTTTTCATGTTTTAAGTTCAAACGATATGTTGAAAGTCGAGATTTCTGTATGTTACCCTCCAGAACTCTAAACATGCTGCTTGTTTTTAACGTATTTCACGTCTTAAAGTTTTCTGGACGAAAATGTGAACATTCTTAGATTAGATAAAGAAAATTAGTTCTTGCATCTTGAAGAATCTTGTCTTAATTGCTGAGTGTTATGTGCCTTATGTCCAAGGCTTGATGCAAAACTACTATTGAGCCGGGTGTCTCACTGGAAGCAGCCTCTCTATTCCTATGGGGTAGAGGTAAGGTTGTCTACATCTTATCCTCCTCAGACCCTATGTTAGCTTTGCTATTGGTGGGATTTACTGAGTATGATGATGATGATGATCTTGAAGAATCAGCATTTTATATTTAGATAACCAGGTTAATGTTATAAATAATCAGGCGGTTTTTGCAGTTTTCTTGAATCTTGATCTACTCCAGTTTCCAAAAATTTACCTACTTTTTGAAGTCGGCTTCTTTTGATGCAAAATCATTTTGACTAACAGAAACAGGACTATAAATTGTCTAACTTGTTATTGTTATAATTGTAGGGATGTTAATATCAATGTGCCTACAGCTCCTGAAGTTGGGCTATATTTGGATGAGTGTTTTTTCTCATCATACAACAAGAAATGGAGAGACACCCATGAAGAGGTGTCGATGAAAGCTTATGCAGAAGAAGCCGAAGAATTCAAACTGAAACATATCTATTCGCACATTGCATCAACAGAGCGTAAAGAAGGATCTGTTGCTGTTTGGCTGCATTCTTTGGACCACCGGAGATATCCAGATTTAAGACCAGAGGAAAAAAGTGAAGCGAATGAGGTGGCAATACCTCAAACCGAGTAGACAACTAGGAGAGTCGACTTACTACTCGTTGCATTTGAATGATCGTGTTTAACGATTAACGTATGTATTCTTAAATTCAACACCTGGGTTCTATGTGAAACGCTATAGACGGAGGTGTTTTCTTGCCATTTGCAGTGAAATTATTTTCTTGACTGAACATGGATATCAAGGAATGCATTACAATTACAGTTATTTATGTTGTAATGAATTTTAGTAGAAGTCAAAACGTTTAAACAGACTCTAAATTTGGGGTCTTTTCTAGTTTTAAACTTATATTATTAAGGGGCTGTTTGGTAGCCTTTGAATGGTCATTAAGAGGCTACCTCTTAATGGAACCATTAAGAATTTTATCAATGAGAAGGTAGAAGAATGTGACATGTGATGATTTACCATTCAGAGGTTATCTCTTAACCATTCAGACTTGAGGTTACCTCTTATTCATTCAGAAGTTTTAAACCATTAAGAGGTAGCATCTGAATGGTCATTAAGAGGCTACCAAACAGCCCCTAAGTGTGTATAAAATAAGTTTATGTTTGTATTTTTGTCTATAATACATTGAATTAGCTGAACAAAAGCATAATAAGTGGTTTTCATCTTTTCATCTTGTCTCCGTTAACACAAAAGATGAGATGGTGATAGCACTAGCTTAGAAAATTATCACAAAAAAAAAGTAGACACTGAAAGAAGAATTTAAGACCAAAGATTTGCAATTTTTGAAAAGACATCTCCGCGGTTATGTTATCCGTCATAATATGATCCAAATCCATCATAAACTAGTGATTTTTCCCTGCGCTTCGCGGCGGGCATTTGGTCGGTATTTGTTTGGTTTGTTACGTTATCGACATTCGCTATAGTAATCAAAAGAGAACCTTACATCGATCGAAAACAATAAAAACGAATATCGATACTGCTACCGATGTTGTTTTGTTGATATCAGTTTGGCTGGTTTGCGTTCTATGTTTATTTTTTTCAACCTTGCCATATAAACTTTAATGAAAATGGCTATTGTGCCGCTATTGTAACAAACCGAACCAAAACCGACTAAACAACATTTGTATCGGTACTTGTATTTATTTTATTGCTTTTGCTTTTGATGAACTAAGATTGTATCGCTACCATACCGTACCAAACAGAACAATCGTACTGGTATGCATTGATTTTTTATGTTTTCTTGTTTAATAACAAATATCATGCCGCTACCATAATGAACCAAACTGAAACCAAAAGAACATCAATTAGGTACCGATATTTGTTTTTGTTGTTTTTCTTTCAATAAACTGACATTGTATTGCTAACGTACCGTACAAAACAACATTAGTACTGATACCTATATTCATTTTTATGGTTTCTGGTTAAAAAAATCTCTCATTAATACAACTCTATTTGTGACGATAAATGAATATCGGTATTAGTATCGTGACAATCTAGACTGATTGATACCGTTTGAACAACATCGGTGTGGGTACCCATGTTTGGTTTATCGTTTTTTGTCGATATAAAACACATATTGATTTCTATACCTAGTGCATGAATCGTACCGGTACTGTAACGAACCGATACCAATGCAATACCCGTAGGGGTGTTCAAAAAACTCGTGGCTCGCAGCTCGCTCGAAACTTGCTCGAAAAAGTTCGAAAAGAGCTCGGCTCGAAATTGGCTCGGTTGTAAACGAGCCAGCTCGGCTCGGTTTGTAAACGAGCCGAGCTTGGCCTGGCTCGGCTCGCGAGCTCGTGAGCCAGCTTGATAAGGTTTACATCCTTCATTTTTTTGTCCCACATTGCTCAGAAGATAATGTACAAAGTGATTTAACTATTTATACTTGCATATTTAGTCATTTGGTTAAATATAATTGCAATTATGGCCCTTAGTCTATGAAAAGATTCATTTTTAGGGCTTTTTAAGTAATAAATTTTGCAGTTCTTTGTTAGTTCTAGTTAGATCGAGCCGAGCCGAGCTAGCTCGAATTTTAGTCGAGTCGAGCTCGAGCCTCAAATCTCAGCTCGATTTGAAATTCGAGCTCGAGCCGAGCCAGCTCGAATTGAGTTCGAGTCGAGCTCTAGCCGGTCGAGCCGAGCTCGACTCGGCTCATTTACAGCCCTAAATACCCGTGGTAACGTATCTTCATAATGAGCGGGAAAATAACATGGCATACTAAAAAATAAATAAACATAGATACATATTTAGATTTTTTGTTATTTAAAAAGTTAACGAACGTACGTTATCACTAAAAAAACATATTGAATGCTAAATACAATATTACTATTAAAAGATTAAAAAAAACAAATATCTAAGAATTATCAATTACTATCAAAAGAATAATAAATTGTTTGTTTATGTTTGAAAAAAATATGTGAAATCAATTAAAGGGATGATGATAATAAATCAATTAAACTTAAAATGAATTAAAATTAAAAACTTACAAACACTGTTTATGGTAAGTTTGTAATAATATGTATAATAATAATCCCGATGTTAATCACATGATACATTCCTTTCTTTTCTTCTATTTACATAAACTAGTCTAAGATTCCACGAGTTTCACGGGTGGCTTAACACAAACATATAATATCTACTAACATTGAAGCTCATGTAGATCATCATTTTTGTTCTAGGCCTTTCCAAACTTAGGCTTCACGTCTAATAGTCCAGTGACTAACTTTGATTTTTTTTGAACAATTGGAAAAAGAATGGATCAGAATCCGAATGATCCAAGAAAGAGAGTGTTTGCTCAAGATCACAGCCGAGTCAAAGGTAGTGTGAGTTCTTATAACCAAAGCACGAGTCGTGAACAAAGGACTGGCCGAGTACAAAGTTGCAAGAATGATCAAGAGGAGTTTTATAAGAATCAAGGAAAAGAAGACATGTTGGAGTCTACCTATTTCGAGTCGGAAATTAGGGGGGTGATTGTTGGACGTAATTCCCGTTCTCGAGCGTATGAGGTTGGTTGGGCCGATCTCGAGTAATTAGGCGGTTCAAGTTGGACCGAACTAAACCGAGGTTATGGATTAGTATGGTTATTTGGTTAATTTAATTAGATATAAATTAAATGAGTTAAATTTAATTTATAACTATGCAGTTAATCTCGGCGATATCTCGGTTATCGGCCCTTCACCAAAATATCGGTTTCCGATATCGGCCATATATCGGTCAACGATAATATCGGTGGTCAACGCCGAAATATCACCGATATCTTGAAAAAATCGTTTCGGTTGTATCGCCGAAATATCGTTTGGGCCATTTTTAAAAAAAAAAAAAAAAACTGATTTCCACAGCAAAAAACAACCTCACGCGGACCCCTGGGGTTTCGGAGCTGCATTCGTGTCCACAGGATGCACGGGCACGCACGAGTTCATCCAAATTCCAGCTCAGAAACCCATTTTTTGCACCCCCCTGCGCTCGCGGGTAGGATTTGTGGTAAAACATGTCATAAAGCTACAATGGAGTAGTAAATGCTTTATCTTATAACAACGATCTATGCAGATATGAATATAAATATAAATATATATATTTATGCATGATATTAGAAATTACCGATATCTCACCGCGATAAACGATATCTCATATATCGGTCCTTGACCGATAACCGATATTTTTCCGCATAAACTGCATAGATTTATAATAGATAGGTTAGATAAACATGATGTTTATTTTATTATTATCCAGTTAGGAAGTTGAGTCCTATGCTAATTGTAACCAAGTCATGTCCTATATAACCTGACCAAGTTCTGATTAAGGTTAAGAGAAGGATAATTAGTTTTGAGTTATTTTCTGATTAATAAAATTGAGAGTTATTCGATCTAAATTCTTTTCTTCTACTTTTCTGAAGAGGTATGGTCCCAATTCAATGCACACATGGCAGAGACCACACCACTTTTCTCTTCCTACATGGCGCCTACATCAGCAAACTAATCGAGAAGCTTCTAGAAGCTTCTGGAAAGTGGCAACAAAGATGCTCCTCCAGACATAAAGGGCGACATGTGTCACCACTAATCGGACGCCATGTAGACCTGCGACACAACCTGGGGGCAGACCGACAGCTGCAGTACGGATTCGCCTATACGGACTAACGACGGCGCGCCACGTGGACCACTATCCTGACCACAGCAGAGGAAACCAAGAGGATATTCCCCTTGGTCGGACAGCTGGCACCCGATGACAGATGGCAAGGTCGCTCCTCCGTCCTTCACCCTCCGGATATAAATAGGACCCTTCGTCGTTCAGGTTATCCATTCTGCTCTCCTTACATTTCACCTACAACACACACTATTTTCTCCTCGGAACAGTACTTATTCTCACGCCGGAGCCCGGTTAAGAGGGAAACCCCCATATTCCCCTCTTAACGAGCTAACGGTTTGCTGTTTTGCAGGATCACAGTCTCAGGCGAGTAGAGAAGGAGATTGAACCCACATAAGAGACGACCAGCTAGTTAACCATCGGTGTTAACCAGTGTTTCATCATTGGCGCCCACCGCATTTTTTGCAAACCATTTTCATCTCCTTTTTCTTCAAAAAGCTCTCTAAATGACTGAACCAAACCCTTCCCCTCACATGGAAGGAGAAGTCTCTTCCTTCGAACTGATTACGGACACCACTCACGTCCAAAGGTATCAAGGGAACGAGACCGTCAGAGAGGGGCAAGTAAACAATGAGTTACCCGATATCTTCGGGAGCACCTCCAGAGTTATCAATCAAAGAACAAACGGAGCTACTCTCCAACCTTCACACGGGGTGGTTAACCAAACACCTCCAGAAGTTCCGACACCAAACCATGGGGCTGGTCCTTCAGCACCATCAGGTCAAATGCAGTTGAATTTTTCAGCACTCTTAGGGCTACTTGAAGGAGAAACTCTGGCCTCCTGGTACGCCAAGCAGACAGCATCTCTGGACCTTGTCTATGCACAGTTAAGCACACAGCAAGCTTTGCTCCAAGCGCAAGCAAATCAGTCCGCTTTTGTTACTCCACCATAAAAAGCACCAAGCGCTCATATTCCTCTGCAGACGCACGCGCGAATCCAGCAGCACGAGAAAATAGCCAGCATAAGAAGACAAAGTGCGCATGACACGCGCGATACATATGGTGAAACCGAAAGCAACTATGTGCAGAATACTCATCAACAGAAGAGATCAGTACACAGCCGCCTGGGCCCGCGCAACATAAATGACGAATGGAACAGTTACAACGAGGACGATGACACGGCGTATAAGCAAGAAAACACAGTCTTTGGCAGATTACCACCAAACCACGAAGCGTACAAACCCCACAAGCGCGCGGGATACAATCCAAATGCAGAACATGATTATTCGCTAAGCTATCGCCCAGAAGGCATAGCCGAAAAGTCGAAGTTTATTAGGGAGATCGCAACAGCTGATATCGACAAGAAAAAACTGCCACACAATGTGGGCAAGTACAATGGTTTAACTGATCCCGATGATCATCTCCAAGTCTTCAACGGCGTAGGATTAACAGGTGGCTGGACATTACCAACTTGGTGTCATCTTTTCGCTCAAACCTTCGTTGGTGCGGCGCGTGTCTGGTTTGATAGTCTACCTGAAGGAAGAATCAAATCCTGGATGGATTTTCGAGATAAGTTTCTTGCACATTTCTCCCAACAACGGAGGCACACCAGAGACCCATCTGATTGCCTAAATATATGGAGGAAAGATCATGAAAGCATAGAAGATTTCATCACCAGATATAACAAAGAATGTCTGGAAATCAGAGATGTAGGTGAAAAGATGATGCGCGCACACTTCATGACCCGATCAAAAGGTTAAAAGGAAGAGACAGAGACCCCAAAGATTAGGATACCTTCATCGAAGCAGCAAAGACAATTGCGCGAACTGATAAACAATTGACAGGCGATGATAGTCGTCACTACAATTATAACCAACATGATCGACGCAACAAGAAAGGCAAAGGCCAGTCATGGAAGACATCTGGCTACAGAGAAAGAAGTCCGTTAAAAGAAGAAGCGCGAGCCATGATCAACCAAATCAGTCACCGCAAAGAAGTTAAGAAAGAAAACAGAGATAAGCAGTGGACGCTTCTGACAAAAACCCCCTCCGAGGTCCTGTCAACCGAGAACCACCAGTTCAAACCTCCTCTGCAGATGCGAAACAAAGGGGGCCAAGACCCAAATCTTTTCTGCGAATTCCACAAGGATACGGGTCATTTAACCGACGACTGCTTTAGTCTGAGGCAAGAAATAGAAAGAGCTTTGAAAGATGGCAGACTCACCCATCTAGTTAAAGGAGGAAAGCGTGATAATCGCCAAATTCAAAGAAGGGAAGAAGGCCCAGACAACAAAAAGCTTCGAAAGTTATAAACTCACATGATCCAAGGGGGCCAAAGAAGACCACGAAAGAGCTATAACAAGCACGCCCAAGACGACTCTTGGCGCGAGAAACAATTCGTTTTCCCTGTGGTATGAGTAGGCCCAAGAACGAAGGCCTATAGTCATTTCTGGGGTGTTCGGTCATTACTAGACTGAATACATTTTCATAGATCCTGGGAGCACCGCAGATATCATCTACAAACCGTGCTTTAATCAATTGGACCAAGAGGATAAAGCGCGCCTAGAACCAGTAGATTACCCACTAACTGGTTTCTGCAACGAGGCCGTTTTTCCTCTCGGTTAGATATCGTTCCAGGTGCTGCTCTCGGACGGAAAGAACTCAAGAACGGAAGAAGTCACATTCATGGTGTTGCCAACAAACTCAAGACATGATATCCTTTTGGGAAGAGAGTCCCAGGGGGATTTTAGTATGATTTGTTTAGGACCACATTCAGCTGTGGGTTTCCCAACAGAGACAGGGATAACAATAATTTACGCAAGCAAAGAGGTCCTTGCAACCGATGAAATCAGACCAACAAAAACGAGCAAAACCACACCACGCGCAGAACCCTAAAAATGGATACTAAACGACTGTCACACCCCAACCGATGGCGGAAACATCGGGGCGTGGCACTGAGCGAAACAGATTGTCCAGAAGTTTCCATAACAACTATAATTACCAATTAATTAAAGCAACATGTCCCATACCATGTCTTAAAAGATAACATAATTATTACAGACAAAATCTAGTCAAATTGTTATGTTCCGACAACTAAGATTTCAAATACAGACAATTGTTTATTGGTTTCTAGACCTTTCCTAGCCTCGATTTCACAGCAATCCAAGCAAATAAACATCTTAAGCACCTGCCACATACGTTAAAGTAAAAGTCAATACACATAGTGTAAAGGTGAGCATACAAGTTTGATAATAGCATATAGAGTTCGAAATCGTTACGCATAACCAGCACGTACACAGTGTAAAATGAGGCATGTTAGTTATCGACATGAACCTATCGATACCAATGATTGCGGGTTGACTGCCCGAGGCAGTTCGTAATACACACTCACCACTGGGAGCCATGTAACAAATTGTCCTTAACAACCCCCGAGTGAACAGATGCTGAGTCCAAACAAATAGTACTATCGTTGCTAAGGCAGGTAGACAACATTCCATGTGTAAACATAACAAACAAGCATTCATTGAGTCACGTATAACATGCGGTAACGGTTAGCGTTAAAGTACTGCGTAGTGTGTTCGATGTGATTTTGAATAAGTAACGTATGTAACACCCAAAAGTGCGAAAAGCAAAAAGGGATCGAGTATACTCACAACGATTGAATTAATGGATTGAAGGGAGAGCTTAGAGCGGATAATAGCCTGAACAGTTATCGATAACATAAGCGAAAGTCGGCGCGTAAAATAGGTGTGAAGTGTCAGTGGGTCGAACAACAATCCGGTCGGATGGCAATCCGATCGGATGGCCGGTTGTTCGGGTGACAATCCGTTCGGACGGTCGTCCGATCGGGTGACCGTTCGAGTAGACTGTTACCTCGTTTGGGATGGATGTGTTTGTGTATGATGGCTTGTCTTTTGAAGTTTTTGTTGTAACATTTTGAAAACATAGAAGTATCTCTACCTTTCAGGTCGATCGATCGAACGACCGTTCGATCGGGCGACAGTCCGATTGGTTGGACACTTTAGCGAGAACAAGTTCACAGCAGGTTATCACTCGATCGGATGGTAGTCCAATCGGGTGGCAACCCTCATGCATTGAACATGTTGAAAATTGTTTAAGTATTGAAGTTTCAAAACATCACATGGTCGGATGATCGGTCAATCGGGCGGCAATCCGTTCAGTGTTCAAAAACTCCTTGAAGTTTGAATTAAAAGTTAGATGTGGGGCCAAGGTGCAAGCCGATCGGGTGGCAACCCGATCGGGTGACAATCCGATCGGACAGCAGGCCGATCGGGCGACACTCCAACCTGCTCGACCTGATCATCTTCTTCCTTTGTCATTTTGATAGTTTGTCGTTTTATCGAGATGATTTGATAACGTATTAGACAACAGAAACCTCGTCACGACTTAGTAACCTGGTCGGACAGGAATCACCCAAATCCGACCAGTTAACTGTTCGAGACGGTGTTCCAAGTTTAACCCGAAATCGGTAATCTCGTGGATAGAATCCAGATCTTGAACCAATCACAACCACAAGGATGAGTAGAATGTCAGGACAAGCTCCGATTCTTTCGGTTTTAAGTGCATTGAGTGTAAAAGAGTTGAAAGAAAGTTGGAAAACTATCTTTCAATCCTTTTCACCTTGATTATGTTTAGATCTATGAAAGATCTTTGTTCATTTATGTGGAAATCGTTCAGATCTAAGTTGTTCTTGAAGGATTGAAGCCAAATCATGAAGTTCATAAGAACAACATGATGACATCATCCTAGAACACCTCAAATCTAGTGATTTCACGGTTAAAAGTTAAGATTCAAAAGATAGAAAGGTGTAGGAGTGCGTGTAGATCAAGAAAGTACAAGATTTAGGTGGAAAACTTACAAGAATCGCGAGAAATCTGAAGAAAAGTGGGCAAGAACGCTGGTCGGACGAAAGATGCCGAAAATGGTAAGTTTGTGATGTTGATAGGGGGTATTTATAGGCTTACCATAAAAGGAAAGGGGGAGGAGAGGCTGGTCGATCGGGTGGTAACCCGATCGGGTGACTGCTCGATCGAGTGGCACCTCGATCGGGTGGCAGCTTGATCGGCTGGCCACTCGATTGGTGGGCACGACACGATGAGTTTTGACGTTTCGATTGCGATTGCGAGCGTTGCGATGCGATAGAGTTTCCTATTCAAATTACTTTTAATCCAACTACTATATCAACATACAATCATCCTTATTTGACATTCGTTTTGCGTTTGCGATTGAGTTTCGATTGGGTTTCAATTAAACACCACACATAAACTTAATTAAACATGCACAAGTAACACATAAGGCACACACACAGATATAACAATATCCAGAATGCATAATTCGAGTTGCGAGTGCGATTGCGATAAGCTATAAATCGATTAAACATGCGATAAATAGCGATTATTAATACATACTCCACATAATACAACTAAAGCGATAATAATATCAGACTAATTACAAGTCAAAGAAGTCAAAACAGGAATTGAGCAAGGAGTGACAGATCGCAATTAGCAATCTTTTCTCCCTTTAACTTCAATCTTGACTTTGACTTTCGAAACACGGGGTGTTACAGCCTCCCCTAGTTGAGGGAATTTCGTCCCGAAATTAGGTTGTAGCCGTAAAAAACAACTGCGGGTACTTCGCCTTCATGTCGCTTTCGAGTTCCCAAGTGAACTCTGCGCCTCGTTTGCCTTCCCATCGGACTTTCACAATAGGAATGCGCGAGCGTCTGAGCTGCTTGGTTTGGCGGTCCATGATTTCGACAGGCTTCTCCACGAAGTGTAGTGTTTCGTTTACTTGGAGATCTTCCAGAGGTACAATTAAATCATTGTAACACCTCGTAAAATCACGACCAATATAATGAAGACACGTGTCATGAGTTTTAAACGTGTAATGGATTAAATATGAGGGACTAAAGTTAACAAACAAAGAAAGTATGTGAGTAAGAAGATTCAAAATGTCAACATTGGATAAATATACCTTTCAACGGCCCTACATGATGTTTATACCCTTAAACGAATGAATTATGAATCGTATGAAGCCGTTTGTGGAAGAAAGTGAGAGTTTACAAACCGCAAGGGTTAAAAGTGTCAACATGTTTAATTTACACCTCTTTGTGACCTTTTAGCAAACCCGAAGCTTTGTAACGATTAATTATGCTCACTAGAATAAGTGATAAAAATTTCACAAGGTTTCGTTATCATATGAGAAAGTTATGCTAACATTCGTATATGAAGGGTTAAAAGCGTCAACGTTGAAATTTAAGGCTTTTTGGGTGATCATAAAACTAACCAAGGACTTAACAAAGTTTGGTTATGTCTTGGAGCCCTTAAAAATCAATTTGGAAGGTTAAAAGTGCAAAATAGGAAGTTAAAACCACTATATAAAGGACCAGGGACCAAATATGCAAATGCTGAAACTTGTTTAACTTGTTCTGGGCCTTCATACCGGCTGCGTAGACCATGTATGGGTCTTACGCGGGCCGCCCAAAACCGCCAGCGACAGAAAAAGTCTGGCAGCTGCCAGTTCAACCTGTTAGACCGACTTATATGCATGAAAAAGGATACAAGGGGCTGTGCAAATGGGATTTCATGCATAGGGACATCTGGGAACATCATACAACACTTGTAGACTTGTTTGGCATCATCCTATGAGATCAAAATCACTATATAAGAAGCTCTATTGTTGCAACATTTGAGCACTTCACTTGAAAACTTTCATAGCACTTGTTCTGGAGATTCCTGAAGCTCAAGACCACTTCCTAAGGATCATTAGTCGTGCTTAGGACCTTTGTAAGCTTCCTTGACCTTTCTTAATTCAGTTTTATTAGTTTAATGGCCTAAAGTCAAACCCGTCGTAATTAAGGTTTGACATAGTAATTAATCATAAATTGTCCAGTCAATTCTCGAATTAAAAGTAGCTTTGAGTTCGTAATTATATGGGTAATAAACCCTTAAAAGGGCACCCTCTGATTCCCACTCTAACTAGGTCAATTGTCGGGTCAAAGTAAATTATAAAAAGTCAACATAAAGCAAATTTTAGCATAAACACATAATTAACAATGTAGAAGCTATGGAACCTGTTTTATCACTCATATAACTTGGTAATTAATGTAAGAACATGTCTAAACATGTTCAACCCGATAATTTTCAGTTTAAGCTCGGTTCGGAACTGAAAGTCGCAAAAGTAGACTTTTGCTTTGACTTTCAGTTCTGACCCAATGTAGCATATTTTAGAAATGTCTTAGAGCTCTATTAGGACCAGGTTATAGATTAGTGTAACCCTATGAGGTTATGTAACTTGGTTCATTAGTTATTCGATTCATGTGCATGTTTCCGTTATATGCCTAAATGTTGACCATAATGCCCTTTTGACCTTAAAACGAGATTTTTAAAAATGTGAGAGCACAAAAACCTTTATTACTTATTTATAAACTTGTCCTAAAAATTTGACATCCGTTTGAGGTCTAGATTAGGAGTTATGCTCAATATCATAATTAGGAAGCTTTTTATTAATTAAACGGCGTCATTAGCATAAAGCCTATCTAAACCCAAATTTTGACACCAAAATTTTTACCCACTGATGTAATATAATATTTTGGGATTTTTGAATATTTTTAATTATTTTTAAGCTGAGCATAACATAGGGTTCTTGCTATAATTCGGTAAATGTCGGTTATACCATTTTCTTGAACAAAATGAGTTTTACATAATATTTTGATACCAAACTTTTTGATACTGATTTTATATGACAAATAAAATATTTTGAACTTTATAAACTGATCAAAAACTCAGATTTCCTATTTAAACCCGAAAATCGCTTAAAACCGACTTTTACGCGTTTTAAGCGCATAGTACGAGTTAAAACTATTTTTGGCATATGAAACTTAATACCTACTAATGTTTTAAGTAAAATTTTATAATTAAACAGTAAGCAAAAGTTTTGAACTCAGAATTCTAAATTTGACCTTTAAAGCTTATGTGAAATTACCAAAATGCCCCTACGGTGCATAGTTTGGTTATAAAAGATAAATTTCACATATATGCAGTACCCTACTGTTATGACTTATAAAAATAAATATTTTTACTGATTATATCAGACCTGAAACTCAGTTAAATATTTAAACTCTTTTATAACCTTTAAAATGACCAAAATACCCCTGCGGGGCATAATTTGAGTTTAAATCCATTTTGGGCATTATGGAAGGTATCTTACTGATATCACAACATATTTAAGGCATATTAACTTAGGAAACATTTTCATGACTCATTTGGTTACCCGTTACGCATTATTCGCGTTCGGTGCGAGTTATGTAACTAGTTTGCATAAATTAGCCAAAACGGGTCAAACCTTATCATTTTTATCTCAAATTCCAGAATGTGTTTAGTTTACCCATATTATACAAGTCTTCAAACTTGTCGGGTCTAAACCACATTCTAATCCTGTCTTCGCTTAATCGTGCGTTTGAACTGTATATCTTCCTTTAAAACTAACCGGTCTAAGTTTAGGCTTAATTAAGACCCGTTAGGAATCTAATAGGTTATTAAAACCTTCGTTCCAGATTAGGGGACCAGTAAAAGATGGTTGCACTCGCTGATTGTGATATATACTTGCTCAGGTAAATACTTTTAACTTATTTTCCCTTATACGGGCATGGGGTACGGTATATAAAATACCGCTTGGTCGGGCATTGAATTTTTAATCATATGAAGGTTAATTTATTGAGATGACCCGTTTAAACTGTTTTGTTTGCTTAAAGCCTTTGGGGGGTTAATGACCATGTCCCGGATATCCTTGGCACCATTCACTGAAATGGCCACGACCTAAGCACGGGGTGTAGGCATACACCCGCCGGTGCATATAAATAAAAAGGTATAACCGTTTGTTCGAGAATAACTCGACGCGGGATTATATCATGTGGTGTGTCTATTAATCTTTAACCCGGTATTCAGCCCGGGCTACTGAACATATAACGAACATGTAATTCTTTTATAAGTTTATATATAAATAATTATCCCAAGTTATAAAAGATTATTTTGTGCCATGTGCATTCAAATCAATTTTCTTAAACATTTTCAAAATGAGTCGGTTAATTGTATTTACCAGTGTAAACTGACGCATTTTCCAAAAAGGCTAAGTGCAGGTACTAAACGGAATAGGCTGGCTACTCCTAACATCAATAAAGAGTCTTGCAAGCTTAGATGTTATTAAATCTGTTGAACAATGATCTTTTGAAGTTCGATCCGCCTGTGGATCCTTACAACCATTTTGTAATACACTTGATATTACTTTTTATTCGGTTTGTAATGATTTTATCTTTCGACTTCCGCTGTGTATTAAACTGTGATAATATAAATTGTCTATGATATCAACTACGTCACAATACTCCCCACCGGGCCCACCGGTAATACGTGGAAATATCGGGGTGTGACAATTATGCTCAGCCATGCACTTTTGGAGGTTTGACACATGGAAAGTCGGGTGGACATTACTAAGTTCCTCCGGTAGTTCGAGTCTGTAGGCGACTTTTTCGATCCTTTCCAGAATCTTAAAAGGTCCAACATATCGAGGCGCTAGTTTCCCTTTCTTGCCGAATCTGACCACACCCTTCTAAGGTGATACCTTTAGGAGTACGTAGTCGCCAATGTCAAATTCAAGGGGCTTGCGTCGTCTATCGGCGTAACTTTTCTGACGACTCCGAGCTTTCAGCACGTTGTCTCGAATTTGGAGGACTTTGTTAGTCGTTTCTTGCAATAGCTCAGGACCGGTTAATTGCGAGTTCCCGATCTCGTGCCATACAATAGGCGATCGACATTTTCTTCCGTATAAAGCCTCGAATGGTGCCATTTGAATGCTGGAATGATAACTATTATTATAAGAGAATTCGACTAACGGCAGGTAAGCATCCCAATTACCACCAAAATCTATGACACACGAACGGAGCATGTCTTCAAGGGTACGAATCGTTCTTTCAGTCTGACCGTCGGTCTGAGGGTGGAATGCGGTACTTAGATTAAGCGTAGTACCGAGAGCCGCTTGAAACGTGTAAGGACTCTAAAAAATATTCCAATTTTACCCGTAAGTGAAAACCTAGACCCCTGAAACTCTAATCCATATCAAAAATCAAGAAAATCAAGAAATATGGGTTTAGGCGGGCCGCGTAAACCTTAAGGAAAGCTTACGCAGGCCGCGTCAAAGCTAGGATGACCGGATAAGTGTTCCGGATACACGTGTTGACCAGCTGGCATACCTACTCGTGACCAATCAACCCTATGCGTAGAATAGGTGGTTATGCGGGCCGCGTAAAGATGTTCCAAGGTTTACGCGGGCCGCGTGGACCTCCAATTTCAGCTATAAATAGCTTAGCTCAGGGGCTTTCATTCTGTGTCGACGAAATCTTTCAAAAACGAAAGTATAATACTCTGAAGTAGAAAAATCAATTAATATAGCGAGGCGCTGCTACGATACAGGGTATTAACTCGATCGCTGCTACGATTCAATGTCCGATCGATTAAAACTATCCAATGGATGTTTAAGTGCTGCCCACATTAGGGTTATGCTTTGTCATTCGTCGCGAATTCGATGGATGTTTAAGTATCGCACTTTGTCATTCGTTGTGAGGGTTTAATCTTGTGAGTTATCGTAAATGCTGTATTAGTTACTGACCTAGTTCGTGTGCATGTTATTAATTTAGGTTACAAGGCTAAACCGTAGGCTTAAACTCTGCCGTTAAATCTGCAATGTGAGTCATTCTCTTTTTATCAAAGTGCTTTATAAATTCTTAAATGTTTTCAAAGTTATAATTACAGGGATTAAGTCTTTGTAATCTCCAAGTTACAGCCGGTATGTGGGGTTTTGTATACATTACTTGATAACAGTCACCATTGGACAACGAGTTAGCCAAGGGGTGATATGACCATAGTCACAGACACCATTGGACAATGAGGTTAGATATATTTCGAAGATAGATTTACGCTCCGGATATCATCAATTAAAGGTACAAGAAGAAGACATACCTAAAACTGCTTTTAGAACTAGGTATGGTCATTACGAGTTTACAGTCATGCCCTTCGGACTAACAAATGCACCTGCAGCATTCATGGACATGATGAATAGAATCTGTAAACCGTATTTGGATAAGTTTGTAATTGTCTTCATCGACGATATACTTATTTATTCCAAAAGTCAGGAAGAACACTGTCAGCACTTGCATGCACTCTTAACTTTGTTAAGAAAAGAAAAGCTTTATGCCAAATTCTCGAAGTGTGAATTTTGGTTACAAGAAGTATAATTCTTAGGACACATGGTGAATCACGAAGGCATTTACGTAGATCCTGCTAAGATTGAAGCAATCACCAAATGGAAGGTTCCGCAATCAGCAATGGAAATTAGAAGTTTTATAGGATTAACTGGATATTATAGACGGTTTATTAAGGATTTTTCAAAGATAGCTGTACCATTAACTAAGCTAACCTGTAAATTAGTTAAGTTTGAATGGGGACCTGAACAAGAAGAAGCCTTTAGGATTTTGAAGCAAAAGTTAACAAATGCTCCAATTCTAGCTTTACCAGAAGGAACAGAAGATTTTGAAGTATATTGTGATGCTTCAAAGCTAGGATTAGGATGTATGTTAATGCAACGCAAGAAGGTAATTGCGTATGCATCAAGGCAATTGAAAAAGCACGAGGAAAACTATACGACTCATGACTTAGAATTAGGAGCCATAATTTTTGCCCTTAAGATTTGGAGACATTATCTGTACGGAAGTAAGTTTACTGTCTATACAGATCATAAAAGTTTAAAGTACATACTTGGGCAAAAAGAGTTAAACATGAGACAAAGGAGATGGATGGAGATCCTAAATGACTACGACTGTGATATCCAATATCATGAAGGAAAGGCAAATGTAGTTGCAGATGCTTTAAGTCGTAAATATCAGGAAAAACAAAGACGAGTTCGTGCTCTTAGATTAAATCTACAGTTAGATTTAATGGAACAACTAAAGAAGGTCCAAGAGACAGCAATCAAGGACGATGCTGAAGGAATGAAAGGAAGAATAAAGGAATTAGAGCAAGGAAGTGATGGAATTTGGAGATTCCATAAGAAAAGAATTTGGGTACCTAAGCAAGGAGATTTAAGAGATAAGATTTTAGAAGAAGCTCATAAATCTAGGTATACCATGCATCCTGGTAACAATAAAATGTACCAAGATTTAAGAAATAATTTCTGGTGGATAGGAATGAAAAAGGACATAGCTAGATATGTTTCTAAGTGTCTTACTTGTTCACAAGTTAAGGCGGAACACCAGAAACCCTCAGGTCTACTTCAACAATTAGAAATGCCTGTATGGAAATGGGAACTCATAACAATGGACTTTGTTACTAAGTTACCCAAAACCAGAAAAGGTAATGACGCGATTTGGGTAATTGTAGATCGATTAACCAAGTCAGCTCATTTTCTACCCATGAAGGAAACCTTTAGCATGGAAAGATTAGCTAAATTGTATGTAGATGTAGTAGTATCCTTACATGGAGTTCCACTCTCCATTGTATCGGATAGGGATAGTCGTTTCACTTCCCATTTCTAGACTAGTTTCCAGGAAGCAATGGGAACTCGACTAAATTTGAGTACTGCATATCATCCACAAACAGACGGGCAAAGTGAAAGGACGATACAAACACTAGAAGACATGCTCCGAGCATGTGTGATAGATTTTGGTGGAAACTGGGATGATCACCTACCCTTAATTGAATTCTCCTATAACAATAGTTATCATGCAAGCATCGAAGCTGCCCCATTCGAAGCACTGTATGGAAGAAAGTGTAGAACTCCGGTTTATTGGGCAGAAATAGGAGAAAGTCAATTATCAGGTCCTGAAATAGTACAAGAGACTACTGACAAGATTACTCAGATCAAGGAACGACTGAAGACTGCTCGAGATCGTCAAAAGAGCTATGCTGACAATCGACGCAAACCACTAGAATTTCAAGTTGGAGATAAGGTACTCTTAAAAGTTTCTCCTTGGAAAGGAGTAGTGCGGTTCGGTAAGAAAGGAAAGCTGAGTCCAAGATATGTAGGACCATTTCCAGTCATCCAACGAATAGGACCAGTTGCCTATCGCTTACAACTTCCAGAAGAGTTAGCTGGAGTACATGACGTATTTCATGTATCCAATCTCAAGAAACGTCTATCTGACGAGTCCCTGGTAGTACCTCTTCAAGATATAGAGGTAAACGAAAAGTTAAAGTTTGTTGAGAAGCCATTACAGATAGAAGACAGAAAGATTAAGTTTCTCAAGCACAGGCGACTAGTTCTAGTCAAAGTCAAGTGGGATTCGAAAAGAGGATCTGAATACACATGGGAGCTGGAATCGGAAATGAAGCGAAAGTATCCTCACTTATTTAGTGAATCTCGAGGACGAGATTTTAAATAAGGTGGGGAGGATGTAAGGACTCTAAAAAATGTTCCAATTTTACCCGTAAGTGAAAACCCGGACCCCTGAAACCCTAATCCATATCAAAAATCAAGAAAATCAAGAAATATGGGTTCAGGCGGGCCGCGTAAGCCTTAAGGAAAGCTTACGTGGGCCGCGTCAAAGCTAGGTTAACCGGATAAGTGTTCCGGATACACGTGTTGACCAACTGGCATACCTACTCGTGACCAATCAACCCTACGCGTAGAATAGGTGGTTAGGCGGGCCGCGTAAAGATGTTCCAAGGTTTACGCGGGCCGCGTGGACCTCCAATTTCAGCTATAAATAGCTTAGCTCAGGGCTTTCATTCTGTGTCGACGAAAACTTTCAAAAACGAAAGTATAATACTCTGAAGTAGAAAAATCAATTAATATAGCGAGGCGCTGCTACGATACAGGGTATTAACTCGATCGCTGCTATGATTCAATGTCCGATCGATTAAAACTATCCAATGGATGTTTAAGTGCTGCCCACATCAGGGTTATGCTTTGTCATTCGTCGTGAATTCGATGGATGTTTAAGTATCGCACTTTGTCATTCGTTGTGAGGGTTTAATCTCGTGAGTTATCGTAAATGCTGTATTAGTTACTGACCTAGTTTGTGTTCATGTTATTAATTTAGGTTATAAGGCTAAACCGTAGGCTTAAACTCTGCCGTTAAATCTGCAATGTGAGTCATTCTCTTTTTATCAAAGTGCTTTATAAATTCTTAAATGTTTTCAAAGTTATAATTACAGGGATTAAGTCTTTGTAATCTCCAAGTTACAGCCGGTATGTGGGGTTTTGTATACATTACTTGATATCCGTCACCATTGGACAACGAGTTAGCCAAGGGGTGATATGACCATAGTCACAGACACCATTGGACAATGAGGTTACCAATGGATGGTCGAGTGACAAATACCGTGGGTAGTTGGTTGATATATGGAAACATTGTAATCGTTCTTAATTGTAAATTATAACAACGTGTCGTTTGAGTAAAAAGAATGATTCACCAGTATTTTCCGCTGACAAAACCTTTTTCAAACATGTTTCAGGTGATCTGTTATGATCCAGGAAAAGTACCGTGAAGCACTACAAGCTTAAGGAAGTGGCTCAATATAAATAAGGAAACATGTTTTGTAAAATAAAGATTTCCCAGTGAAATCACCTTATTGTAAAGTACCGGGGTTTTATCCCGAATTATGAAATAAAATAATCGGGCATTTGCAGTTTTAAAAAGATATTGTTAAAATCTTCCGCTGTAAACTCAATTAAATAATACCACGGGATTTTCTGTCCCGTGGCTCCTGAACTGGGTCAAACCGGGTCGGGGGCCGTGACAGAAAAAGGTGGTATCAGAGCCACTGAGTTAAGCTAATTAAGTATTTGAGAAATACTTAATTTTTACTGATTGCCATTTTGTGATTATGTGTTTTATTAACTGACTATTTGTTAATTTCAGTATGGGTAAGCAAAAGCTTTCGAACATCTATCTTAAATTAGATAATTCGTCAAAAGAGAAGGGAAGTTCATCCCAATCAAAATCCTCAAAATACTCAGTAGATACTGAGGAGGGAATATTTGTCCGTAAAGGCCATTATGAGGAACCACTTTCTCCTAATAAAAGAAGTTTGATTATTAGGAAAAGTCAGGAGAAAATAAAGAAATCTCAATCAAAAGAAATGAGAGTTAATCAGGAAATTCAGAAATTAGGCAATAACCCACCATGGGAAGACAAGTTAGATGAAAAATGGGCAGATCTCTATATGCTAGCCACTGTAGCAGTAAATGTAAATCTTTAAAATACACAGAACCAGTATTAGCACCTTTATCATCTACAAGCCAGAAACTTTATTCAGTAAATAAATAAGTTTCTAATAAACCCTAGCATGTTTAATTGTCAGTTGTCTTTTGTAATAAATTAACCACACGGTATGCAATAATACTTGAAAAAATTATCTGTGAAAATTTTATTATAAAATTTTAACTTAGCATTTTGTGTGTATTTTGCATATATGCAAAACAGCATGAATGAGTTATCTGAAGCCCTTCAGAGTCTCAATCTTTATCCGGTAAAAATAGAAGTTTCCAAAGACTTTACTGGTTACATCCCCAATGTAGAAGAACTTATGCAATTCAACGCTCCAACTCCAGAGAAACCAAAAGCCAAGAAAAGAAGAAGATTTGTAGGTTGGAGACGTGTACGCAGGAGGAAACCAACAACTAGGAGAATTCCCAAAATAGAGAATCCCATAGATAAAGGAAAAGGAATTGTAATTGGGGAAGATTCCATGCAAGTAGAAATGGAAATTGGGGAAAGTTCTAAGCAAGTCGACGAATTGCCATTACAAGAAGAGTTGGATCAAATATTGGCAAGCTGTGTTCTCAGGCCCATAAATAACAACCTTTACCCTTAGCCTGCTGAAAATCAACTTCCAATAAATTTGGAACCGGCCATTCCAGACCCTCTGATCCATACTCAACCTTTAGGAGAAATGGACGAGTGGTGGACTAACAATTGGCAGTTTCAAAACCTACTTATAACCCTTATACGTTTTTCCCTCAGTTCGACCCAGAACCTATACCAAACCCACCAATGAGCAATGAAAACTTAGCTGAACTCCGCCATTTTGGTGAGGAGCTGATAGGTGCGGGGAATAGGATTCGAGAGGTAGGAGAACAGATCTCCTGGAAGCATGACGAGAGGGAACGTCGCTTCTAAAATACCCAGGGATAGGATGGTGGTGAATCTATGATTATATAATTGTAATAGTAATAATAATAATAATAATAATAATAATAATAATAATAATAAAATAAGTCTGTAAAATAACTTACCAATAAAACCTTTGTAAGATAATGGTGTGTAATGATGCATAATATATAAAATGGGAATCGAGAAATCGATAATTTTGGCTATATATGTGTTGAGAAAATTGTATGATTGTTTTGTGTATAATTGCTATTTATTCTATACTAATAAATTATATATATTAATTATCAGATGGAAAATGCTAATAATGAACCAGTTAACGAGGTTAACCAATCTGAGCAACACCCGGAGGATCAAATTATTACTAGGCAAGATATAGAAAATATCGTTACTCAAGGAATAGCCAAAGCTATTCCAGCAATCCTTGCTGCTGCCCAGAAACCTGTTGAACCTCAACAAATTATTCCTAGTAAACGCACACAAGGCGACAATTTTAGTAATAGTGTAAATGGAGGCAGCAACCATACTAATAACAACAATGATGGGATGCAAGCACCACTCCTTAAGAAAATGAAAGCTGCAACACCTGGTTGCACTTACAAGGAGTTTCTTGCCTGTAAACCAGCTGAGTTTGCAGGTAACGAAGGGGCGACTGCTGCACTACGTTGGTTAGAGAAAACCGAGGCAGTAATTGCAATAAGTAAATGTGCCGAAGAAGATAAGGTAATGTACACATCACATCTGTTTAAAGAAGGGGCGTTAGAATGGTGGAATATAGTACTTCAAGCCAAAGGAAGAAATGTGGCCTATGCCATGAATTGGGAAGAATTTAAAAGTCTGATGGAAAGAAAATTCTGTCCCGAGTATGAAAAGGAACAAATGGCAAATAAATTCCTGAACCATCGAATGATAGGTGTAGACTGTCGAGGATATACTTCGACATTCTTCGAATATGCGAGAGTAGTACCAACCCTGGCTTCGCTAGAGCCGGTGCTCATTTCCCGCTATATTTGGGGATTAATTGGCGAAATCCGTAATATCGTTAAAGCTGCGAGACCTCGCACTATTGACGATGCGGTAGAATTAGCAAACACCCTAACTGACAAGCTGGTACGCACAAGAGATGAAATTAGGAAAAAAGAACTGGCTCAGAAAATTACCCAAGGATTTCGTATGGGTAATAGTAGCAACTTCAAGAAAAGAGGAACAGGACAATCCTCAACTCTGCCGTTCTGCAGGAATTGCAGAAAGAAACATTATGGAAGATGTAATGTAACCTGCAACTTTTGCAAAGTTGTAGGACATCGTGAAGAAGACTGCAGAAAGAAAACCACTATCTATTATAACTGTGGAGAAGCTGGGCATTTCAAAACAGAATGTCCTAAATTGGTCAAACCAACAGACAACAAAACTAAGACAGCTGACGGAGCTACTAAGAAGAATGCCAGAGCATTCCAAGTGACCACTCAAGAAGCAGAACTCATTCCAGATGTGATAGCTGGTACGTTCTTAGTCCACAACATGTACGCAAAAGTAGTATTTGACTCTGGTGCAAACCAAATTTTTATCAATACTTCTTTCTGTCAAGCTCTTAATTTACCTTTAACCAGCCTTAGGCAGATTTTTACAGTCGAAACGGTAGATGGGAATTCAGTTAGCATAGATAAGGTTTTGCAAAAAGAAAATATAGAACTTTCAGGTCATAAATTTCATGCAAACCTATTACCAATGAATTTAGCTGGGTTCGATGTTGTGTTAGGAATGGATTGGTTAGTAGCCAACCATGCTCGAATCCTTTGTGATAAGAACTTCATAGAAATTCGTGCACCCACCGGAGAAGTACTTATGATTACAAGAGATAAGCCACGTAAAGCCATGAAGTTCATTTCAGTAATGAAAGTTGCTAGTTATGAACGAAAGCAAGGAATAGTGTATATGATTTCAACACTCATTAGTACTAAGAATAAAGAACTTAAGGAGATTCCTATAGTCTCAGAATACCCAGATGTATTCCCGGAAGAACTCCCGGGGTTACCACCCGACAGGGAAGTAGAATTTAGAATCCATCTAATTCCTGGAACTACACCGATAGCCAAGGCACCTTATCGGTTAGCACATACTGAAATGCTAGAATTGAAAAAGCAATTAGATGAATTACTAAGTAAAGGATTTATACAACCTAGTTCATCCCCTTGGGGAGCACCAGTGTTGTTCGTAAAGAAAAAGGACGGTTCGATGCGAATGTGTATCGATTATAGGGAATTAAATAAGGTTACAATTAAGAATCGATACCCATTGCCTAGGATTGATGATCTTCGATCAACTTCAAGGAGCTAGATATATTTCTAAGATAGATTTACGCTCCGGATATCATCAATTAAAGGTACAAGAAGAAGACATACCTAAAACTGCTTTTAGAACTAGGTATGGTCATTACGAGTTTACAGTCATGCCCTTCGGACTAACAAATGCACCTGCAGCATTCATGGACATGATGAATAGAATCTGTAAACCGTATTTGGATAAGTTTGTAATTGTCTTCATCGACGATATACTTATTTATTCCAAAAGTCAGGAAGAACACTGTCAGCACTTGCATGCACTCTTAACTTTGTTAAGAAAAGAAAAGCTTTATGCCAAATTCTCGAAGTGTGAATTTTGGTTACAAGAAGTATAATTCTTAGGACACATGGTGAATCACGAAGGCATTTACGTAGATCCTGCTAAGATTGAAGCAATCACCAAATGGAAGGTTCCGCAATCAGCAATGGAAATTAGAAGTTTTATAGGATTAACTGGATATTATAGACGGTTTATTAAGGATTTTTCAAAGATAGCTGTACCATTAACTAAGCTAACCTGTAAATCAGTTAAGTTTGAATGGGGACCTGAACAAGAAGAAGCCTTTAGGATTTTGAAGCAAAAGTTAACAAATGCTCCAATTCTAGCTTTACCAGAAGGAACAGAAGATTTTGAAGTATATTGTGATGCTTCAAAGCTAGGATTAGGATGTGTGTTAATGCAACGCAAGAAGGTAATTGCGTATGCATCAAGGCAATTGAAAAAGCACGAGGAAAACTATACGACTCATGACTTAGAATTAGGAGCCATAATTTTTGCCCTTAAGATTTGGAGACATTATCTGTACGGAAGTAAGTTTACTGTCTATACAGATCATAAAAGTTTAAAGTACATACTTGGGCAAAAAGAGTTAAACATGAGACAAAGGAGATGGATGGAGATCCTAAATGACTACGACTGTGATATCCAATATCATGAAGGAAAGGCAAATGTAGTTGCAGATGCTTTAAGTCGTAAATATCAGGAAAAACAAAGACGAGTTCGTGCTCTTAGATTAAATCTACAGTTAGATTTAATGGAACAACTAAAGAAGGTCCAAGAGACAGCAATCAAGGACGATGCTGAAGGAATGAAAGGAAGAATAAAGGAATTAGAGCAAGGAAGTGATGGAATTTGGAGATTCCATAAGAAAAGAATTTGGGTACCTAAGCAAGGAGATTTAAGAGATAAGATTTTAGAAGAAGCTCATAAATCTAGGTATACCATGCATCCTGGTAACAATAAAATGTACCAAGATTTAAGAAATAATTTCTGGTGGATAGGAATGAAAAAGGACATAGCTAGATATGTTTCTAAGTGTCTTACTTGTTCACAAGTTAAGGCGGAACACCAGAAACCCTCAGGTCTACTTCAACAATTAGAAATGCCTGTATGGAAATGGGAACTCATAACAATGGACTTTGTTACTAAGTTACCCAAAACCAGAAAAGGTAATGACGCGATTTGGGTAATTGTAGATCGATTAACCAAGTCAGCTCATTTTCTACCCATGAAGGAAACCTTTAGCATGGAAAGATTAGCTAAATTGTATGTAGATGTAGTAGTATCCTTACATGGAGTTCCACTCTCCATTGTATCGGATAGGGATAGTCGTTTCACTTCCCATTTCTAGACTAGTTTCCAGGAAGCAATGGGAACTCGACTAAATTTGAGTACTGCATATCATCCACAAACAGACGGGCAAAGTGAAAGGACGATACAAACACTAGAAGACATGCTCCGAGCATGTGTGATAGATTTTGGTGGAAACTGGGATGATCACCTACCCTTAATTGAATTCTCCTATAACAATAGTTATCATACAAGCATCGAAGCTGCCCCATTCGAAGCACTGTATGGAAGAAAGTGTAGAACTCCGGTTTATTGGGCAGAAATAGAAGAAAGTTAATTATCAGGTCCTGAAATAGTACAAGAGACTACTGACAAGATTACTCAGATCAAGGAACGACTGAAGACTGCTCGAGATCGTCAAAAGAGCTATGCTGACAATCGACGCAAACCACTAGAATTTCAAGTTGGAGATAAGGTACTCTTAAAAGTTTCTCCTTGGAAAGGAGTAGTGCGGTTCGGTAAGAAAGGAAAGCTGAGTCCAAGATATGTAGGACCATTTCCAGTCATCCAACGAATAGGACCAGTTGCCTATCGCTTACAACTTCCAGAAGAGTTAGCTGGAGTACATGACGTATTTCATGTATCCAATCTCAAGAAACGTCTATCTGACGAGTCCCTGGTAGTACCTCTTCAAGATATAGAGGTAAACGAAAAGTTAAAGTTTGTTGAGAAGCCATTACAGATAGAAGACAGAAAGATTAAGTTTCTCAAGCACAGGCGACTAGTTCTAGTCAAAGTCAAGTGGGATTCGAAAAGAGGATCTGAATACACATGGGAGCTGGAATCGGAAATGAAGCGAAAGTATCCTCACTTATTTAGTGAATCTCGAGGACGAGATTTTAAATAAGGTGGGGAGGATGTAAGGACTCTAAAAGCTAGGTTAACCGGATAAGTGCTGCTACGATTCAATGTCTGATCGATTAAAACTATCCAATGGATGTTTAAGTGCTGCCCACATTAGGGTTATGCTTTGTCATTCGTCATGAATTCAATGGATGTTTAAGTATCGCACTTTGTCATTCGTTGTGAGGGTTTAATCTCGTGAGTTATCGTAAATGTTGTATTAGTTACTGACCTAGTTCGTGTGCATGTTATTAATTTAGGTTATAAGGCTAAACCGTAGGCTTAAACTCTGCCGTTAAATCTGCAATGTGAGTCATTCTCTTTTTATCAAAGTGCTTTATAAATTCTTAAATGTTTTCAAAGTTATAATTACAGGGATTAAGTCTTTGTAATCTCCAAGTTACAGCCGGTATGTGGGGTTTTGTATACATTACTTGATATCCGTCACCATTGAACAACGAGTTAGCCAAGGGGTGATATGACCATAGTCACAGACACCATTGGACAATGAGGTTACCAATGGATGGTCGAGTGACAAATACCGTGGGTAGTTGGTTGATATATGGAAACATTGTAATCGCTCTTAATACTGTAAATTATAACAACGTGTCGTTTGAGTAAAAAGAATGATTCACCAGTATTTTCCGCTGACAAAACCTTTTTCAAACATGTTTCAGGTGATCTGTTATGATCCAGGAAAAGTGCCGTGAAGCACTACAAGCTTAAGGAAATGGCTCAATATAAATAAGGAAACATGTTTTGTAAAATAAAGATTTCCCAGTGAAATCACCTTATTGTAAAGTACCGGGGTTTTATCTCGAATTATGAAATAAAATAATCGGGCATTTGAAGTTTTAAAAAGATCCTGTTAAAATCTTCCGCTGTAAACTCAATTAAATAATACCACGGGATTTTCTGTCCCGCGGCTCCTGAACTGGGTCAAACCGGGTCGGGGGCCGTGACAAAACGTTTCCCACAGACGCGAGGTAAACCGAGCATCACGGTTAGAGATGATGTCACTCGGCGTCCCATGTCGACAGATGATCTCATCGGTGTAGATTAGGGCCAATCTTTCTACCTTGTAGTCCTCCCGTATTGGCAAAAAGTGAGCAGATTTGGTCAAACGGTCAATGACAACCCAAATGCTGTCGTGACTTGATAGCGTGCGCGGAAGTTTCGTTATGAAATCCATAGCTATACTTTCCCATTTCCACATAGGGATCGAGGGTTGTTCAAGTAAGCCAGAGGGTCTTTGGTGCTCGACCTTGACTTTCGAGCAAGTCAGGCACTTTCCAACATAGAGGGCGATATTCCTTTTCATGCCCGGCCACCAGTACTTGTAGCGAAGGTCCTAGTACATCTTATCGGCACCGGGATGAATAGAATACCGGGACTTGTGGGCTTCGTCCATCAATATCTGTCGCAAATTGGTCCGCTTAGGGGTCCAAATTCGGTCGAGAAAGTGGAATATCCCATTCGACTTATTCACAAGCTGGGCTCCATCGTGGTAGATTCTTTCCTTCTTCTGAGTGCGTTCATTGAAACATGCATGCCGAGCTTCGCGGATGAGGGTTTCAAGATCATATTGGGCTTGGGTATTACGAATGCTGAGCAGATAACTCCGTCTGCTGAGTGCGTCGGCAACGACATTTGCTTTGCTAGGATGATAACGAATCTCACAGTCATAATCGTTGAGAAGTTCTACCCATCGACGTTGACGCATATTAAGTTCCTTCTGGTCAAAGATATGCTGTAGGCTCCTATAATCGGTGAAGATCGTACACTTGGTACCATACAGGTAGTGTCACCAAATCTTTAACGCAAAAACAACTACGCCTAGCTCGAGATCATTGGTTGTATAGTTCTTCTCGTGGATTTTGAGCTGACGAGATGCATAAGCAATAACCTTGTCCCGTTGCATAGAACACAACCAAGACCAAGGTTTGAGGCATCGCACTAGACAATGAAGTCGTCGTTTCCGTCGGGTAAAGTGAGAACGGGAGCATTGCAAAGCAAGTGCTTGAGGGTTTGGAAAGCAGACTCTTGTTCAGTTCCCCAAACAAAAGGTTTGTCTTTATGCGTGAGAGCGGTAAGCGGCACAACGATTTTAGAGAATCCTTCGATAAATCATCGATAATAGCCCGCTAGTCCGAGAAAAGGACGGACTTCAGATGGGTTCTTAGGTGTAATCCAACTCTTAACTGCTTCAATCTTCATGGGATCGACGTGAATACATTGACTATTGACAATGTGCCCGAGGAATTGAACCTCCTCCAGCCAGAATTCACACTTAGAGAACTTGGCATAGAGTCGCTGGAGTAGCTCGAGAACCAAACGTAGATGTTGCGCGTGTTCGGCTTTCAACTTGGAATAGATCAGGACATCGTCGATGAACACGATGACGAAACGGTCGAGATAAGTTTTACACACGCGATTCATCAGATCCATAAAAACCGCGGGTGCATTGGTTAAACCAAAAGGCATAACAACGAACTCATAGTGGCCGTATCGAGTGCGAAAAGCGGTTTTGGGTAAATCATCCTCTTGAATGTGTAGCTGGTGATAGCCTGAGCGTAGATCGATCTTCGAGAAACATGTAGCACCTTGCAGCTGATCAAACAAATCGTCAATGCGAGGCAGGGGATAGCGATTCTTGATAGTCAACTTATTCAATTCCCGATAGTCGATGCACATCCTGAACGACCCATCCTTCTTTTTAACGAAAAGGACTGGCGCTCCCCACAGAGAGGTGCTCGGGCGAATGACGCCTTTATCAAGTAGTTCCTGAAGCTGGCTCGAGAGTTCACGGATTTCGGATGGAGCGAGTCGGTAGGGAGCTTTGGCAACAGGGTTTGCTCCAGGAATGAGGTCGATACGAAAGTTGATATCACGACTTGGTGGTAGACCTGGAAGATCATCAGGAAACACATTCGGAAATGCACACACAACGGGGACATCGATTACACCCGTACTTCCTTTCTTTTCCTTCTCCACTACTACAATGTTAGCCAAGAAAGCTCTGTATTCCTTGCGGATATACTTGCTAGCTTGGACACATGACATAAGCTTGAGGCCTTTCGAAGCAGTTTCACCATAGACACACAATAAATCACCATCCGCGAGCGAGAATCGAATCATCTTATCGAAGCACACAACTTCAGCATGGTTTTCGCGAAGAAAGTCCATGCGTACTATGACGTCAAAACTTCCGAGTTGCATCGGAATAAGGTCGATTGGGAAGATGTGATTGTTGAGTTCAAGAGTACAATCACGAAGAACAGAATTTACGATGACAGTTCTTCCGGTGGTGACTTCAACATCGAACGTCGAGGGGAGGTGGGAGCGCTAACAATTAAGGAACTTCTCGAATTCAAATGACACAAAGCAGTTATCGGCTTCAGTATCAAACAAACACGAAGGACAAATACCATTCACAAGGAACGTACCATTGACCACGTTGTTGTCAGCCTGGGCTTGGCGCACATTGATGTTGAAAGTTCTGGCGCGGGCGGCTTGTTGTTGTTGCTGATGAGGCTGCTGCTGGGGCTCTTTTTTCACAACCCTGTTCGGGCACATGTTCACGAAGTGGTTGGGATCACCACACGCGAAGCAGACTCTGGTGTTGACCGCAGGTGCCTGAGCTGCTTGTTGGCCTTGAGGAGCTGGAAGTAGAGCTTGATGAGCAGTGGCTTGGGATGGTGCTTGTCGGGAACCAGTACGGCAATTAGCAGTAAAGTGGCCGTACATGTTGCAATGCACGCAAAATCGGCAAGCGATACCCACCGGGTGATGATAAGTACATGTCGGGCAAGCAGGGTGGGGGCCAGTGTATGCACGCTTTGCAGGCGGTGCATAGATAACTGGTGCTGATCGGTGCTGAGATTGCTGCTGAGCCGGTACGGCTTGAAGTGGGGCAGCATTGGTAGTGACAGCACAGTTCTTGTTGCTGGAGCTGGAGCTGCTGTTGTTGTTCTTCTTCTTGCGGCGAGAGGCTTTCGATGACTGAGCGGCGGCGGTTTCGGTAGCTTGTACGGCGGTGGCTTGATGCAGGTTCTTCGAAGTTTTATCCCAAAAACCAGCTTTGATTCGCTTGTCGTTGATTTCAGCGGCAAGCAGGTAAGTCTCTTTGATTGTTGCTGGCTTTGCGGCATGCACAAAATCTGCAACACAGTCTGGTAGAGCTCGAATGTATTTCTTGATTGTCATGTCGGGCGTCTTCACTTGATCGAGACAGATGATACTGAGCTGCTTAAAGCGAGCAGTCAGAGCTGCGTTCTCTCCATCCTTCTGCTTGATATGCCAGAATTCGTCCTCCAGCTTTTGCCGTTCATGGGGAGGGCATAATTCATCCATCATAATGGCCTTCAGCTCTTCCCACATCAGCTCATAGGCTGCGTCATTCCCGCGTTTGTTTCTCTCGGCCGTCCACCAGTCTAGTGCGTGGGACTGGAAGACGCCGGTAGCGTTTAGAGTACGGAGATTTTCAGGACATCCACTCTGGCGCAGAGTGACTTCAACGGAATCAAACCATTGAAACATAGCCGTTGGGCCATCCTCGCCAGTAAATTCCTTTGGACCACAATCTTTGAATTGCTTGAAGCTGAAAGCAGTCTTGGGAGTAGCTTTAGGAGCTTCGGTTCTGGATTCCTCGGATGATTTGCTCACATTCTCGTATATTTCACTCACGATCTGAGGAACTACTTTTGCTACTTGCTTAGCGACGATAGCAGCAAGGTGTTTGTCTCTCTGTTCCTGGCGAGTGATTCGTGGGTGACGGGGTCCAGATGAGGGTCCAGTTGACATTGTCTGCAACAGACATCGTCTTGAGTCTTAGACATAGTATAATCGAATCTCACCTCACACGTCTATTACTACTAAAGCTCAAGAACATGATCATGTAAACACGTATGCACTTAATCAAAGATTCACATAGGCACAGAAGCACATAAGCACGTAAGGCACAGAAGCACATATTCACAAGAGCCAGTCAGAATACAGAAACCTATCATTCAAAGTCCACGAGCGTTCGAGAATAGCGATCGCGATTAACATACCGAGTAGTATAATATAAGCGTATAACATAGCATAAGGTCGTCCATGATTTGGCGATTTATCAGCGTTCTAAGGTAGATGTTCAGCGCGAGTCGTGTGTGTCGATGAAGGCGATAGCGAAAATCGTATAAATCACCAAAAATTAAAACATATAAACATGTAAATACACACATAACACAAGAAATCGACGAGTATCAGAGTCAGCAGTTGCGGACTCAGAATCGAAACACATAAAAATCGAGGATGGATTGTCTGCGGCTGTTTAGACATCGACTACCCAACGTGGTCCAACTATTCACATGGACTGTCCGAGCACACTTTGACCTTTGGGACTGTGCTTTCGCCTCGAATCTGGGCGAACAACACGTATCCTTTCAATCTCAGCGTGATCTCCAGTCGTTGGAGTTCGTCGAGACTTTGGTGAGAGTTTGTAAAATAAAATATAGATCGGAACAAGTAGTCGAGGTACGGGTTTCACCCCTGTCTTAACAACTTCGTTCCTGTTTTGATAAAACAAAGGAGAATTATGCGTCGAAGTATGGATTTCACTCCTGATTCAGCGCAAATTCTCGTGTTTATAGATAAAAATGCGGGTTGAACAAGTAACATAGTCGAGAGTTTGCGGTTTTCACACCTAATCTTGACTTAATCGCTCATTCATATTTGAAACTAGAGTGCAGTGATAGTGTAGCGTGGGCGAGAACAGCGAGAAATGGCAAATATGCTTGTACATAATCCCTATAGGATATGCACAAGTCGGTCTGAATGGAAGAAGTCACATTCATGGTGTTGCCAACAAACTCAAGACATGATATCCTTTTGGGAAGAGAGTCCCAGGGGGATTTTAGTATGATTTGTTCAGGACCACATTCAGCTGTGGGTTTCCCAACAGAGACAGGGATAACAATAATTTACGCAAGCAAAGAGGTCCTTGCAACCGATGAAATCAGACCAGCAAAAACGAGCAAACCCACACCGCGCGTAGAACCTGAAAAATGGATACTAAACGACTGTCACACCCCAACCGATGGCGGAAACATCGGGGCGTGGCACTGAGCGAGACAGATTGTCCAGAAGTTTCCATAACAACTATAATTACCAATTAACTAAAGCAACATGTCCCATACCATGTCTTAAAAGATAACATAATTATTACAGACAAAATCTAGTTAAATTGTTCTGTTCCGATAACTAAGATTTCAAATACAGACAATTGTTTATTGGTTTCTAGACCTTTCCTAGCCTCGATTTCACAGCAATCTAAGCAAATAAACATCTTAAGCACCTGCCACATACGTTAAAGTAAAAGTCAATACACATAGTGTAAAGGTGAGCATACAAGTTTGATAATAGCATATAGAGTTCGAAATCGTAACGCATAACCAGCACGTACACAGTGTAAAATGAGGCATGTTAGTTATCGACATGAACCTATCGATACCAATGACTGCGGGTTGACTGCCCGAGGCAGTTCGTAATACATACTCACTGTAATAACTCTCATTAAAATTATTACTTCTTATTTTATTTTGTCCAATAGGAAACCCTAATTGAGACCCTCAAGTAATATTGCATGACCCCTAAATTTTTCAGAACAATCGAAACTAGGATCAGGGCCCCCTAAAACTCAAGGGGGGTATTCCCTAATTAACGATTATCTTCACAGTTTGTTGTAGAACGTGAAATTCGTTGAACTGTTGACTCACCTAGGCTATAAATACACGAGGCTACCCTACCCTAAAAGTGCACCCGTCGAGCCACGCACGGGAACCAGGAAGACCTGGCGCGCCACGCGACAGGGACCATTTTTCAGTATATAACTCAGGTGTTTGGCACTTGCATGGAGGTCTTGTTACGACGGAAAAATTCATTTTGTGCGTTTAGTTATACACTGTTTAGTTCAAAACAATCAAAATCCCGACCCTCTGCTGCGACAACAGGGTAATAACTCGATCACTGCTACGATACAATGTCCGATCGATTGAAACCGATCCGATGGATGTTTAAGTGCTGCCCGTATTTGGGCTACACTTTGTCATTCGTTGTGAGGGTTTTGATTTCGTGAGCTTGTCGTAAATGTTGTATTAAGTTACTGACCTAGTTTCGTGTGCATTGTTATTTAACTAGGTTACAAGGCTAAATCAGTAGGCAAGGTTCTGTCCAGTTAAACTTGCAATGTGAGTCATTCTCTTTTTATCAACAATGTTTCACAATACTCAAATTATTTTCAAAAGTTATAATTACAGGGATTAAGTCTTGGTTATCTTGAATAACTGGCAAGTGGGGTATTGTGCACATTACTAATTTTTCATGGTTAGGTTCACCAACCTAACAGTGATAATCATCACTACTTGGGTGAAAGGACCCAATAGTGGTATGACCATCGTCACCAGGTGTAACACCTCGAAAATTCACGTCCTATAATGTGTTGACACGTGTCATAAAGCTTGAACGTGTGAAAGAATGTTATAAAAGGACTAAAGTTGACAAACATGGAAAGTATGTGTTTATACGGGTTCTAAGTGTCAACAGTGAATAAATATACTTCATAATAACCCTACATGATGTTTATAACATCAAACGAATAAATCATGGATCATACGAAGCTAAAAGTGAGAGATTACAAACTACAGGGGTCAAATGAGTCAACATGTTAAAGATATACCTCTGAGTGACCTTTTGACAAACCCGAAGCTTTGTAACTGTTAATTATGCTCACTAGAATGCACGACATAAATTTCATAAAGTTTCGTTACCGTATGAGAAAGTTATGATCAAATCCGTATGCGAGGGTTAAAGCGTTAACGTTGAAAGTTATAACTTTTCGGGTTAACCGGAAATGCCCAGGGACTTGGCAAAGTGGGTATAAGTCCTAAAGCCTTTGTAGGTAAATAAGAAGGGGTCAAATTGCAAGAAATAAGTCGGTTACCCTTTCGAATGCTTGAAAGGCCAAAGTTTTTCATTCTGCCTATTTGTTGCGCACCGCAACAAATATTTGTTACGGTGCGCAACAAATGCCCAGCGACCAGAAAACTTGCTGCAGCCTGTTATGCGCGATTGTGACCATTCTAGCCGGTTTTTCTCACATGTGGACGACCCCTAGGCACCCCCTAAGCACTAGGACAAGTGTTAATCAGTTGTGGATGGGTGCTAGACTAAGATGTCAAGCTTTTATGGTGTCTTGGATCACTATATAAAGCCTCTTTAGTTACAAACATTCCCACACCTTCTCCTGCATTGTTGGATCATTTCTGGAGCTATCAAGCAGCCTCAAGTGATCATATTTCATGCATAGGACTCTTGTAAGTCTGCTAGTCCTTCTTTAATTAGTTTTAGCTTAGTTAATTAGCTAAAAGTCAAACCGTCGTAATTACGGTTTGACTTCGAGATTGGTCAATAATGGCTCAGTCATATCTCGAATTAAAAGTAGTTATGAGTTGGTATTTATGTGGGTAATAAAACCTCAAAAGGGTTTCCCCTGATCACCACTCTAACCAGGTCAAACGTCGGGTCAAACTTTTAATTAAAAAGTCAACAGGATGCTTAAAATGTCAATTATGCATAATTAGCTATCTAGAAAATATATAACCTGTTTGATCATTGTTATAACTTAGTAATTAGTGTAAGAACATGTCTAAACATGTTCAACCCGACTATTTCCTGTTTAGACCCGGTTCGGAACCGAAAGTCACATAGTTTGACTTTCACTTTGACTTTCAGTTCTGACCCGTTCAGGTATGTTTTAGAAATGCCTCAGAGCTTAAATTGGATTAGGTTACTTGTTAGAACAACCCTCTGTGATTATACACCTTGGTTCACTAGTTATCCAATCAATATGCATATTTCCGTTAATTGCTCATATGTTGACCGTTATGCCCTTATTACCTTAAAACGTGATTTGTGAAAATGTAAAAGTGTAGAAACCTTAAATACTGATATATAAACTTGTATGCAATGTTTGACATCAGTTTGACTTGTAGATTAAGAGTTATGCTCAATATCGCAAATTTAAAGCTTTATGTTAATAAAACGGCGTAATTAGCGTATAGCCTAGTTAAGCCTACTTTTTGGTATCAAACTTAATACCCACTGATGTAATATATTATTTTGGGATTTTTAAAGATTTTTAATTAATTTTAGGCTGAGCATAACTCATAGTCGTAGGCTTAATCCGGTAATTGTCGGTTTTGCCCTTACGGGCCATAAAATGAGTTTTACTTATCTAAACGACTCCAAACCTTTTGCTACTGATCACATATGATAAATAAATTATTTTAAGCCTTCTGGAAATATAAAAATATCAGATTTAAGTATCAAACCCGGAAATGGCCTTTAATCGCCTTATTTAGCATTTTTAACGCATAGTATGTTTTAAAATCATATTGAACATACCCGGGTTGATACCTACTGATATATGAGGCAAATTATGATATTTTAACAGTAAGCAAAGGTTGATAAACTCATACTTCAGTTTTGAGCTTTTCGGCTTATGTGAAATTACCAAAATGCCCCTTCGGTGCATAGTTTGGTTACAAATGATATATTTCACATATATACTTTACTCTACTGTTATAACTCATCAAATTGAGTATGTTTGCTGTTTACATCAGACCTGTAACTCAGTTAAACATTTAAACTCTTTTACAACCTTTAAAATGACCAAACTACCCCTACGGGGCATAGTTTGTGTTTAAATTAGTTCGGGGCATAATGAAAGACATCCTACTGATGTCACAACATATTTGAAGCATATTAACTTAGGAAACCTTTATATGGCTCTTTCAGATACCCGTTACGCTTATTACGCGTTCGGTTCGGTTTATGTAACAAGTTTACATAAAATAGCCGAAACGGGTCAAACCTTATCGGTTTTATCTCAAAACCCAGAATGTGCATGAAGGACCCATATTAAACAAGTCTCTGAACTTGTCAGGTCTAAATCACATTCTATCCGGTCCTCGCTTAATCGTGCGTACGAACCGTATCTTTGAAACTAGCCGGTCTAAGCTTAAGCTTAATTAAAGACCCGTTAGGATTCTAATAGGTTATTAAAAACCTTCGTTCCAGATTAGGAGCCCAGTAAAAGCTATCTGTACTTGCTGATTTGATATACGGCTGGGATTGAATTTATATTTAGCTCAGGTAAATACTTTTAACTTATTTTCCCTATACGGGCTTGGGTTACGGTATATAGCATACCACTTGATCGGGCATCAAATCTCCACGCTTAGTGGGTAGTTGAATAATTTGATTGGCTCGTTTAAACAGTCTTGTTTACTTTACAGCCTTTGGGGGGTTAATGACCATGTCCCGGATATCCTTGGTATCATCTTACGAGATTGGCCACGACCTGAGCACGGGGTGTAGGCGTACACCTGTCAGTGTATAACTCAATAACGTGGTGTGTCTATTGATCTTTAACCCGGACTAGATCCGGGCTACTGAACGCATAAGTAACATGTAATTCGTTCACAAGATTATAATATTAAATAATTCTCCCAAGTTAAAAAGATTAATTTTGCCTCTGTGCATTTTAATCAAATTATAAAAGATATTTTGTGCCACGTGCATCCAAATCAATTTTCTTTAAACCATTTTCAAAATGAGTCAGTTGAATGTATTTACCAGTGTAAACTGACGTATTTTCCAAAAAGGCTAAATGCAGGTACTATACAAAATTGGCTGGATATTTCTCCTTAGCATCAGTAGAAGTCTCGCAAGCTTAAGATGCCTAAAAGTCTGTTGAACTATTGTTTCCATTTTATGTTCGATCCTTCTGTGGATAAACTTCCGAATATTTTGACATTTGATATTACAATAATAAATTCGGTTGTATTACATTTTCAATTGCTTCCGCTGTGCATTATTAAATATTGTGTTGTTTGACTATTACGTTGCCAACCACGTCACGATACTCCCCCACCGGGCCCACCGGTGACACGTGGAAATCGGGGTGTGACAGGTTGGTATCAGAGCCAACACTGAGTGAATTAAACACTAGCCTTTTGTGTTTAATCTCAGTTACACAATTGCACATATCTAAACTTCTGAGTCTAGACTTAACTTAGGAATATTCTCAATCCTAATCTAGAAATTTTTACTTCCAAATTTTTATTGGATACGTCGCCAAGCGAAGAAGCCGTAATAGGAGTTCTCCACACCCAGAGCCCTGAGATGCTGAGCTTCGTACCGCGGCTAGAGTGAAACGAGCATCCAAGGAGAAAGCATTCAGAAATAAAATGAAGAAGAAACTCCTTTTATTGAAGATCGTTTCCTTATTAGTCCTTATAAGGACATAATTATCTTTCAGTCCCTACGAGGACAACATTATTCCTTTCAAGTCCCGCTCAGGGCAACTTTATACTTTTATTTTTATATAATGGAATGATTAAGTTTAAACTTTCATTCTAAACAAGAATTTTTAAATAAATGTAAAATAACATTTCTTTTATAAGATCTACCATTATAATAAAATGGCAAAGTCTAAAAAGGACAAGACCTAGCCAAGTGTCATTTTAAGACCGGGCCAAGATGGTAGTTCCATAATTAGATTTAGATCCATATGAACACCTGAATTTAAAATTGTTCTGCGTTAATTATAAATTAAGAATCTTAAGTGTGAAACCTAGCCTTCGGGTCAATTATAAGACCGGGCCAAGATGGTAAGACCTGTTTAAAAGATTCAAATCCCTGTTAACATCTTAAAACATGTTAACACTCCTGGAAGATGTGATTCATTAAAATCACACACTTCATTTTATAAAGGATTCTTCAAAAGATTCCAAACCCAGTTTAATGATCTCTGAATCCTGGGTTTACATCATTAATTAAGATGATCATATTTTAACCATAAGTGGTAACATAATGCCTACGGGCCCTGCTCATTTCCATATGAGCCAAAAGACAGTGGTAGCGATGACTCCCTGTCAGATAAAGGTAATGAACTAGGTTCAAACCTCAAATGCTTTGATTCTCTGAAATCCTAGCATATAATTTATAATTGTCCTTGTGACTAGGCCTATTGTGCCAATATACTTTCATGCTTTGATTCTCTGAAATCATAGCTTAAAATTTATAAATGTCCTTGTGACTAGGCCTATTGTGCCAGGATACTGTCATGCTTTGATTCTCTGAAATCATAAGCTTATAATTTATAAATGTCCATGTGACCAGGCCATTGGGTGCCACTAATAAAACTGTTAATGTTTTATAATTAGGATAAATTATAATGGAAATCCTAAATATAAATGATTAATATATTAACCAAATATGGTCTCTGTTTACCATGGTTAATGAAATTCCCTAAGGGGAAATTCTGTAATAAACATCCCTTAGAAGAGAAGTGCCTACGGGCTATAGTTAATGTCCTCTGAGACTAAAAGACAGTGGTAGCCTACAACTCCCTGTCAAGAAAAAGGTAATGAACTTTGATTCAAACCTTAATGCCTCGATTCTCCGAAATCATGGCTTATAAATTAAACTTGTCTGCGCGACTAGGCCATTTTGTGCTATTATTAACTTATAAATTAGGATTTATGATAAAAATCCTGAATAAAATAACTATCCTTCCTTCCCTATCAGTATGCATTTTAAAAAGAATCTTAAAGGTGAAACCTAGCCTACGCGGCCAAGATGGTGAAACCTACACAAGGGATTCAGATCCTTGTTAACATCTAAGAACGTGTTAGCACCCTCGACAAATGTGATTCGAGAAAATCACAACAGTCATCCTTATATTGGATTCTTCCAATTCCCATATCTAGCCTAGTGAATTAGGAAACATGGCCTATATCATCCTATAAGATGATCATATTATGAACATCCGTTAGTGATGAAGTGCCTACGGGCTAAACTTGTTGTCCGATAAGACAACGACAGTGATGGTCTTTGACCTCCTGTCTAAAATATTGGACTATGTCCAAACATAATAGTCTATATGATCAATGCGATCATGACTAATATCATCTAATACGATGATAATATTATTTAACATCCTTTAGTGATGTTTTGCCTGTGGGCTATAATATATTGTCCATTTGAGACATTGACATTGTTATCTTTATGATTCCTTGTCTGAGGTAGTGAGCTATGCTCAAGCCAAAATAGTCAACATGATTAATGAAATCAAGACTTATATCTTCTATAGGATGAACCTATTATAAATCTCCATTAGTGATGTTTCGCCTATTGGCCATATTATATTGTCCATGCGTGACAAAGACATTGTGATCTTTACGATTCCCAGTCCAAGGTAGTGAGCTATGCTCAAACCTAATAGTCTATATGATCAATGCGGGCATGACAAAAATCATCAATACGATGATTAAAGCATTTTCAACATCCTTAATGATGTTTTGGCCTAAGGGCTATATTATGTTGTCCAATTGAGACGAGGCAATTGTAATCTTTTGTGATTCTTTGCCAAGGGGGTGAGCTATACTCAAATCCCATAGTCTATACTCGTTGCGATCCTGACTAGTATCATCAGTATGATGATCATAATATTAACATCCCTCGCGATGAAATGCCTACGGGCTATACCCTATTCTAGTGTCGGTAAGACAAAGATAGTAGTAATCTTTATGATCCCCTGTTCAGAATGGTGTGATTATACCCAAACCAAATAGTCAATATGATCGATGTGATCATGACTAATATCATTAGATACGATGGTTATATATAAACATCCATTAGTGATGTTGATTGGCTTCTTTTCTGCCAAATAAATCGTCTCCTAAGACGATGACGGTTGTGGTCTATAACTCCCTGTCTAAAAGTGAAGAACCACGTTCAAACCTGGAAGCCCTAATCTAATAAGATTGCGGCTAATAAATTAAGGTCCTTGAAAATAGACCATCGAGTTATGTTTTAAAGTCATTCCTGACAAGCCTATGTGCTATAATTGGTCATTCGTGACAAGCTAACATATTAAATGTTAACATTCCTGGTGACATGCCTTTGTACCAGATTTGATGAATGTCCTTATAACAAGGCCGTTTGTGCCATATCTAAATGTCCTTTGTGACAAGGCCGTCGTGCCGTATAATCATTTATGTCCTTCATGACTGGGCTTTATGCCATATCTTTCTACGTCCATCGAGACAGGCTTCTATGCCATACATGTATATATAATAAAAAGTCTTGTAAGACTAGCCTTCGAGCTATTTATAATCGTCCTTGTAACAAGGACAGTTGTGGCATTAAGATCCCCTGTCAAGCAGGTATTGGACTCGCTCCAAACCTTAAATTCCATTGTTAGTCCTTTTGTGACCTAAGCTAAATGTAATAAGATAGACATTCAAATAGCATTCATTAAGAATGTTCAGAACAGAATAGCCCATACGGTTTATGAATGCCGTGGCTAATCTAAGTCAGGTCATCAGGATGATGACTAATAATTGTTAATCTTGGTGATTAGTACCAAGTTTCGAGTATGGAAAACTCGGATGAGGTAGACGACAGTCGCAATACTATTAATGCGACGAAAGTTAATAAAACTACAAACGTAAACCTCAATATTAATGGAGTTAATCTCCAGGCTGTGGTTGACGCAACAGTTGAAAAGGTCATGAGACAATACAAAGAGCTGAATACTTCTCGCTCTAAATCTCATTCGAAACCATGTTAAATTGCTCATGAGGAGAGCTATGTTCACACTTCAAATATGAAGGATGAACCAAAGAAGGAGGATAACTCCCAGAAATTTGAGAAAGAGAGCGAGTACAGGCTTAATAAAAAGCAACGAAAGTTCAGTAAGAAGCCTGTATACCTCTGAGACTGCTTCAACATTATTAGATGGATGTTTTATATCCATTAGGAATAATTTTTCCGATGTCCTAGTTCCGTTAAATATAAGGACTCAATAAAGTGATAAAAATCGATTGGTTGCCTTAAAAATCAAGCCCATATTGTGGGTGATAAAGAGCAATTAATTATCAAGACTCCTTATGAGACAACCCTCGTAATTACACGTATCCGTACGATTAATAAATATTAAACAAAAAAAATGGTGGAATTGGCCGTCCCCGGAATCGAACCTGGGTCTAGGCCGCACCCTTTCGCGCGCCTAGCCAACTGAGCTAGGTGCCTAGTTTGTGAAACTTCCATTATTGATTAAATATAAGCACTTGTACAATAAACTTCCTTATCATTTATCAATGATAATTTCTGCTAAGTGTCCTGTTTTAATACAGGCAATAATAAATCTTCATGAAACCATAAACTTAGCAAATTTTTATTATCATCCACAAGGTATAACTACCAAGGAAACCATAGTAACCGATTCTTCTAGATCGGCAAGGAATCCTTCCGAAAATCAAAGTACTTTTTCTTTGCATAGAGTACGACAACATATGTTATTTTAATTATTTTTCTCATTGTTTTTATCGCCTGTGAATGCCAAACTATGTTTGATAAAAGTGCCATATGAAGATTGGCGTATCCTAGTGTGTCCCATAGATTATTTCCATGTCTGATCAGCATGGAGGTTAAATACATGGAACCCTAAGATATTCCAATGATCATATTGTACTAAAGTCGACTAGTAGTATTCAAAGAAGATATCCAAAAAATGGAAAAAAAATTTCAAGTAAATGTTCCCGATTAAGGAATTCGTGGACTTATAACATAAAGGTGTCACTCATTTGACACGAACAATGATGGATGAACTGGAGCCTGAGATATGGGAAATCTCTGTAGCCTCCTTGTACCTTAATTATCTTCTCAAAAGTTTTCCCTGCTTACCTCCTGGAAGGCAGGTAGAATTAAGATTTGTATCCCGCCGTGGGCTGGAGTATTGGGAAAACTCCATATTGATTATGGAATAAACGAACCCTGATTAAGTAGGTTTTAAGACATAGGCACATATAGCCTGACTCAATCTTCTGAGGGTTTTATATTATTAAATAAGAAAGACGGTTCATATTGCTTACGTATTAAATGCCGCAACCCTAATTAGGCAACGATTAAGAATTTGCCATCAGCTACCCCGGATCTAAGGGCAAATTATTGGTGGATAGGCTTGAAAAAGTCTGTAGCCACCCATGTAGCTAAATGCTTGACACGTGCGCAAGTCAAAGCCGAGCATCAAAAGCCGTCAGGCTTGCTACAACAGCCTGAACTTCCTACGTGGAAGTGGGAAATGGTAACTATGGATTTTATTACCAAGTTACCCAAGACAAGGAAAGGAAATGATACGATATGAGTTATAGTTGACAGACTGACTAAGTCAGCACATTTCCTACCCATCAAGGAGACTTATAGCTCTGATATGCTAGCCCAGTTATACGTAGATAAGATTGTAGCCTTACATGGCATACCTGTAGCTATTATCTCTGATAGAAATACTAGGTACACGTCACATTTTTGGAAAAGCTTCCAGCAATCCTTGGGCACACGTTTGAACTTTAGTACGGCTTACCATCCTCAGGCAGACGGCCAGAGTGAGCGTACTATTCAAACGTTGGAAGACATGCTACGTGCATATGCGATTGATTTGGGTGGTAGTTGGGATAAGAACCTACCATTAATCGAATTCTCCTACAACAATAGCTACCATACCAGCATTAAGGCTGCGCCTTTCGAGGCATTATACGGTAGAAAGTGTGGAACGCCAGTTTGTTGGGCGGAAGTTGGAGATGTCCAGTTATCAGGACCAGAGATCGTGTTCGAAACGACGGACAAGATGGTCCAGATTCGTGACCGTCTCAAAGCTGCCCGTGATAGGCAGAAGAGTTACACTGATCCTAAGCGTAAGGATTTTCACTTCGAAGTAGGTGACAAAGTCCTACTTAAAGTGTCACCCTGGAAGGGAGTGATGCGATTTGGTAAGAAAGGCAAGCTAAGTCCGAGATACATAGGACCTTTCGAGGTTATCGAACGTGTCGGGTCAGTTTCCTATAAGTTAAACTTACCAGAAGAGCTCAGTGGAATTCACAATGTGTTCCACATCTGCAATCTGAAGAAGTGCTTCGCTGACGAATCACTGGTTATACCGTATACAGATGTGCATATAGATGAGAGCTTAAATTTTGTGGAAAAACCTGTGTCGATTAAAGATCGACGGGTAAAGAAGTTTCGGAGAAAGCATATACCTATTGTTAAGGTCAAATGGGATGCCCGTAGAGGTCCCGAATTCACGTGGGAGGTTGAATCCACGATGAAAGAAAAGTACCCTTACTTATTTCAGTAAATCTCGGGTCGAGATTTATTTTAAGGGGGTGAGGATGTAACACCTCAAAAATTCACGTCCTATAATGTTTTGACACGTGTCATAAAGTTTGAACGTGTGAAAGAATGTTATAAAAGGACTAAAGTTGACAAACATGGAAAGTATGTGTTTATACGGGTTCTAAGTGTCAACAGTGAATAAATATACTTCATAATAACCCTACATGATGTTTATAACATCAAACGAATAAATCATGGATCATACGAAGCTAAAAGTGAGAGATTACAAACTACAGGGGTCAAATGAGTCAACATGTTAAAGATATACCTCTGAGTGACCTTTTGACAAACCCGAAGCTTTGTAACTGTTAATTATGCTCACTAGAATGCACGGCATAAATTTCATAAAGTTTCGTTACCGTATGAGAAAGTTATGATCAAATCCGTATGCGAGGGTTAAAGCGTTAACGTTGAAAGTTATAACTTTTCAGGTTAACCGGAAATGCCCAGGGACTTGGCAAAGTGGGTATAAGTCCTAAAGCCTTTGTAGGTAAATAAGAAGGGGTCAAATTGCAAGAAATAAGTCGGTTGCCCTTTCGAATGCTTGAAAGGCCAAAGTTTTTCATTCTGCCTATTTGTTGCGCACCACAACAAATATTTGTTACAGTGCGCAACAAATGCCCAACGACCAGAAAACTTGTTGCAGCCTGTTATGCGCGATTGTGACCATTCTAGCCGGTTTTTCTCACATGTGGACGACCCCTAGGCACCCCCTAAGCACTAGGACAAGTGCTAATCAGTTGTGGATGGGTGCTAGACTAAGATGTCAAGCTTTTATGGTGTCTTGGATCACTATATAAAGCCTCTTTAGTTACAAACATTCCCACACCTTCTCCTGCATTGTTGGATCATTTCTGGAGCTATCAAGCAGCCTCAAGTGATCATATTTCGTGCATAGGACTCTTGTAAGTCTGCTAGTCCTTCTTTAATTAGTTTTAGCTTAGTTAATTAGCTAAAAGTCAAACCGTCGTAATTACGGTTTGACTTCGAGATTGGTCAATAATGGCTCAGTCATATCTCGAATTAAAAGTAGTTATGAGTTGGTATTTATGTGGGTAATAAAACCTCAAAAGGGTTTCCCCTGATCACCACTCTAACCAGGTCAAAAGTCGGGTCAAACTTTTAATTAAAAAGTCAACAGGATGCTTAAAATGTCAATTATGCATAATTAGCTATCTAGAACATATATAACCTGTTTGATCATTGTTATAACTTAGTAATTAGTGTAAGAACATGTCTAAACATGTTCAACCTGACTATTTCCTGTTTAGACCCGGTTCGGAACCGAAAGTCACATAGTTTGACTTTCACTTTGACTTCCAGTTCTGACCCGCTCAGTTATGTTTTAGAAATGCCTCAGAGCTTAAATTGGATTAGGTTACTTGTTAGAACAACCCTCTGTGATTACACACCTTGGTTCACTAGTTATCCAATCAATATGCATATTTCCGTTAATTGTTCATATGTTGACCGTTATGCCCTTATTACCTTAAAACGTGATTTGTGAAAATGTAAAAGTGTAGAAACCTTAAATACTGATATATAAACTTGTATGCAAAGTTTGACATTAGTTTGACTTGTAGATTAAGAGTTATGCTCAATATCGCAAATTTAAAGCTTTATGTTAATAAAACGGCGTAATTAGCGTATAGCCTAGTTAAGCCTACTTTTTGGTATCAAACTTAATACCCACTGATGTAATATATTATTTTGGGATTATTAAAGATTTTTAATTAATTTTAGGCTGAGCATAACTCATAGTCGTAGGCTTAATCCGGTAATTGTCGGTTTTGCCCTTACGGGCCATAAAATGAGGTTTACTTTTCTAAACGACTCCAAACCTTTTGCTACTGATCACATATGATAAATAAATTATTTTAAGCCTTCTGGAAATATAAAAATATCAGATTTAAGTATCAAACCCGGAAATGGCCTTTAATCGCCTTATTTAGCATTTTTAACGCATAGTATGTTTTAAAATCATATTGAACATACCCGGGTTGATACCTACTGATATATGAGGCAAATTATGATATTTTAACAGTAAGCAAAGTTTGATAAACTCAGACTTCAGTTTTGAGCTTTTCGGCTTATGTGAAATTACCAAAATGCCCCTTCGGTGCATAGTTTGGTTACAAATGATATATTTCACATATATACTTTACCCTACTGTTATAACTCATCAAATTGAGTATGTTTGCTGTTTACATCAGACCTGTAACTCAGTTAAACATTTAAACTCTTTTACAACCTTTAAAATGACCAAACTACCCCTACGGGGCATAGTTTGTGTTTAAATTAGTTCGGGGCATAATGAAAGACATCCTACTGATGTCACAACATATTTGAAGCATATTAACTTAGGAAACCTGTATATGGCTCTTTCAGATACCCGTTACGCTTATTACGCGTTCGGTTCGGTTTATGTAACAAGTTTACATAAAATAGCCGAAACGGGTCAAACCTTATCGGTTTTATCTCAAAACCCAGAATGTGCATGAAGGACCCATATTAAACAAGTCTCTGAACTTTTCGGGTCTAAATCACATTCTATCCGGTCCTCGCTTAATCGTGCGTACGAACCGTATCTTTGAAACTAGCCGGTCTAAGCTTAAGCTTAATTAAAGACCCGTTAGGATTCTAATAGGTTATTAAAAACCTTCGTTCCAGATTAGGAGCCCAGTAAAAGCTATCTGTACTTGCTGATTTGATATACAGCTGGGATTGAATTTATATTTAGCTCAGGTAAATACTTTTAACTTATTTTCCCTATACGGGCTTGGGTTACGGTATATAGCATACCGCTTGATCGGGCATCAAATCTCCACGCTTAGTGGGTAGTTGAATAATTTGATCGGCTCGTTTAAACATTCTTGTTTACTTTACAGCCTTTGGGGGGTTAATGACCATGTCCCGGATATCCTTGGCATCATCTTACGAGATTGGCCACGACCTGAGCACGGGGTGTAGGCGTACACCTGTCAGTGTATAACTCAATAACGTGGTGTGTCTATTGAACTTTAACCCGGACTAGATCCGGGCTACTGAACGCATAAGTAACATGTAATTCGTTCACAAGATTATAATATTAAATAATTCTCCCAAGTTAAAAAGATTAATTTTGCCTCTGTGCATTTTAATCAAATTATAAAAGATATTTTGTGCCACGTGCATCCAAATCAATTTTCTTTAAACCATTTTCAAAATGAGTCAGTTGAATGTATTTACCAGTGTAAACTGACGTATTTTCCAAAAAGGCTAAATGCAGGTACTATACGAAATTGGCTGGATATTTCTCCTTAGCATCAGTAGAAGTCTCGCAAGCTTAAGATGCCTAAAAGTCTGTTGAACTATTGTTTCCATTTTATGTTCGATCCTTCTGTGGATAAACTTCCGAATATTTTGACATTTGATATTACAATAATAAATTCGGTTGTATTACATTTTCAATTGCTTCCGCTGTGCATTATTAAATATTGTGTTGTTTGACTATTATGTTGCCAACCACGTCACGATACTCCCCCACCGGGCCCACCGGTGACACGTGGAAATCGGGGTGTGACACCAGGGTGTGACACGGCGCCAGATAAAAATAAGATAGTGGCCATTGTAATCGCTCTTATGCTGTAATATATAACTCAGGTGTCATTTTATATAACCTGAATGGCTCGCCAGTATTTCCCCGCTGATAAAATCTTTTTAAAACATGTTTCATGTGGCTTACTGTGAACCAAGGAAAAAGTGCCGTGTAGCACTAAAAGCTTGAAGAGGTGGCTCAGTAAAATAAATAAACATGTTTTGTAAAACACGGAATTTCCTTGTGAAATAAAATAATTGGGCATTTTCAGTTAAAAAGATCATGTCGACATTTCTGCTGCTAACTTAAATAATAAATACCACGGGTTTCTGTTTCGCGGCTACTGGACCGGGTAACACCGGGCCGGGGGCCGTGACAGAAAAAGGTGGTATCAGAGCCACTGATTTAAGCTAATTAAGTATTTAGAAATACTTAATTTCTTTTCAAATTTTTATTTTGTGATTCTATGAAAATTTAATGGGATGAATAAAATATTAACTTAAGTTTGTGTGTGTTTTTCATATATGCTAACAACATGAATGAGTTGTCTGAAGCTCTTCAGAATCTCACTATCTATTCCGCTGAGATGGAAGTTTCCAGGGGCTTTTCCGGTTATTTGGCCGACATTGAGAAACCTATGGAATTCCAAGCCCAACCTCAGGAGAAACCCAAGAAGAAAAAGAGAAGGAGAATCATAGGCTGGAGACGCGGACGGAGGAAGAAGCCAGCTGCACAGAAGGTTAAAAAGACTGAGGATCCCAAGGATAAAAGGGAAAGGAAAGGAGATCAGGGAAAGTTCAGGGCAAGCCCAGGAAATGCCACCGTGGGAGGAGCTGGACCGCAAACCGGCAAATAGCGACCTCATCGGACCTGCTGATGAAAACCTCTTCAATTACCCAGCTGAATTACAACTTCCAGTTAATTTAGAGCCTGCTATCCCAGATCCTATTGTTAACCCCCGACCTCTACAAGGAGAGCTGGAAGAATGGTGGACAACTGACTGGCAATTTTAGAATCTCTTGAATAACCCTAACATCTTTTTCCCCCAGTTTGACCCGGAGCCTGCACCAAACCCACCAATGAGCACAGAAAACTTGGCTGAACTCCACCAAAGTTTCTCTTGAATAACCCTAACAACCAAGTTTTCTGTGCTCATTGGTGGGTTTGGTGCCAATAACTGACTGGCAATTTAGATTGCTTTATTGCATTTGGTTGTTATTTATTTTGTGCCAATAACTTATATATATATTGTTAATTATCAGATGGAACACGCTGTTAATGAACCAGTTAACGAAGTTAACCAATCTGAGCAAAACAATGAGGATCACTTTCTTAATAGGCAAGATATAGAAAATAGGGGTGAGCAAATTAACCACCATAACCGATAACCGAACCATAACCAACATAACCGAACCACTAATAACCGATAACCAATATAACCAATGGTTATGGTTATGAAACTTTGTATAACCGCTCAATCGGTTATGGTTATGGTTATGAAGCTTTGGTTAACCGAATATAACCGAAACCGAACCGAAGTTGTGATGTTAACTTTATATAATAGATTTGTGTTTTACAAAACCATATGGAGGGTTTTTACTAATATAAAAGTATGTTAGTAACAAAATGATCTTGATGTAGATGCCATTTGTTTTGATAAAGAACTAAGGTGTTATGGCCATAATTGTTTTTGTTTGAGAATTACCTTATTAAAAAGAACTCTAAATCAGTAGTTTAACCAAAAAGTTTAACCGATTAACCGTAACCGAAGTTTGGTTATGGTTATGGTTACCAAAACTCCATAACCGAACTAGCGGTTATGGTTAATAGTAAAAACCGACCCAAACTGACCCATGCACACCCCTAATAGAAAACATCATTGCTCAGGGAATAGCCAATGCTATCCCGGCAATCGTCGCTGCTGTTAAAAGTCCTGTTGAACCTTCCCAAGCCAACCCCAGTAAACGCACGCGCGACGATAGTTTCAGTAATAGTGTTAACAGAGGCGGCAATAATGACAACGTGATTCAAGCCCCGATACTTAAGAAAATGAAAGTTGCAACACCTGGTTGCACTTATAAAGAATTTCTTGCCTGTAAACCTGTTGAATTTGCAGGCAATGAAGGGGCAACTGCTGCACTGCGTTGGTTGGTGAAAACCGAGGCAGTGATTAAAATAAGTAAATGTGCCGAGGAGGATAAGGTCATGTATGCTTCTCACCTTTTTAAGGAAGAGGCATTAGAATGGTGGAACACGGTATTGCAAGCCAAAGGAAGTGACATGGCTTATGCCATGAGTTGGGAAGAATTTAAGCGTCTAGTGGAAAGGAAATTTTGCCCTGAATATAAAAAGGAACAAATGGCGATAAGTTCCTGAGCCACAGAATGGTGGATGTTGATTGTCGAGGGTATACTTCGAAGATGCCAGAATTGTACTAACTCTGGCCTCGCCATAACCGGTACTCATTTCTCGCTACATTTGGGGTTTAATTAGCGAGATTCGGGATATCGTCAAAGCTGCAAGACCCCGCACAATCGACGATGTGGTGTAATTAGCCAACACCTTGACTGACGGACTGGTGCGTACGCGAGAAGAAAACAGAAAGAAGGAATTGGCTCAAAAGATTACCCAAGGATTTCGTGGGGGTAATACTAGTAACAACTTCAAGAAAAGAGGAACTGGGCAATCCTCCACTGCTCCATTTTGCAGTACCTGTAAAAGAAAGCATTTTGGAAAATGTAAAGGGTACTGTAATTTCTGCAAAATTCCGGGGGCACCAAGAAGAAGATTGCAGACGAAAGAAATCCACAATTTGCTTCAATTGTGGATAAGCTGGACATTTTAGACCAGACTGCCCTAAACTGGCCAAACCAGCTGACAACAAGGCCAAACCTGCTGAAGGAACTAATAAGAAGAACGCAAGAGCCTTCCAATTGACCACACAGGAAGCCGAACTGATTCCCGACAACAAGGCCAAACCAGCTGACAATAAGGCCAAACCAGCTGACAACAAGGCCAAACCTGTAAATTGATTACCGACGTGCCTATTACAATTATCATTCTGAAAATTTGATTTACGGATCGAAAGACTATATGTCGCTATGCATTTATTCGACCCACTCTAACTTTACCCATTTTACTACCATTTCACAAGTAAGCCTATGGCGCTTTATGCCCATTATCCAGGGCTTAGCATCACTTGCATATCATTTCCAATCCCATGGTTTAATGCTCTTGTGATTGATTTCGCCATTGCTAACTAATTAAAAACACTAATACTACAATTTACACTATTATTCGACCCGTTGGCTCATCTTGTGGAAATCCTCCAATATGATGACTACCAAACGGTTCCTTATCAATTTTAACCCTATTAATTTCAAGTAACGATCATGGTCTCTACAATCAACACAATATCTATCCTACAATGCGACTATACATAATTTAACAACAATTCACTTAATGTAACGGGTCAAGTTACATACCTTCAATGCACGCCCTTCAAACGCGAGTCACCACCGGCTTGTCCACTCGACGCTCCGGTATCTTTTCCTATAGAGTTCAATTCATGATACGTTTAGAACTCCTTTTTAATCATATGTCGCATAATATGCTTAAACATCACAATTATGCGTCTCAACTTTAAATTTCAGTTTTAAGCCTTCTTTGAGGCATTTTTACAAACACTTTATGGGCATAATTTTACATGATCTATTAACAAGTTCATAACTTGTCATATAGCCCAAATTCTCATCAATCAAACTACCTAACATAAATATTAGTCTCTATAATTCTGAAATAACTTCACATTTATCAAATTACACTAGAAAAATTCCCAGTTTCCTAGTGTTTATCAATTTCTACATAACCCACTAATCACCTACAATGGTGTCTATAATTCTGAAATAACCTCACATTTGTCGCCTTTTTGACCGGGTTGTCTTTTGACCATCCAGTCATTGAGTCCGTCAGCATACTTACTACACGCTAGTCTTATATTGACAAGCGCTCTACGTAAGTCACAACATTATTTTGACTACAACTTGTTTTATTGCCTAGACTAATTGGTCACCATTTTACCTCATACCGCGTCATTCGGGTATGCTATATTGCCGTCATCGGCCCTTTGCGTGTTTATCATTTCATACCTAGTAACTCATATTACAGCATGGCTGTATTCTGTACCACTCTTGGGTCCGTGATCACCTCACGTCATGTGTAGGTTTTCGTCAGTTTTTTTTTATTATGAATCTTCTTTTGAATGCATCGTCTTACACCTATTGGCGTTAAGGCTTATGTTCTTTAGTATTAACCATTTTCTAACTTCTCTCATAGTATTTATATTTGTTAGAACGTTGTTTCTTTACTAAAACTGAATTGTAGTTTAATGTTTTTCTCTTTAACACATGTCGATTAATCATATCAAGGAGTTGACGACAAGGATTCTTCTTCTGCGTTATCATTTTACTCGAGAAATCATAATTGGTTCCCATGCTTTATATTATCGACCCGCAGGTTCCTTTACTTAGCCTTGTAGACTATTCTATTAGGTCTTCACCTTTTTAGTGTGAGACCCCATAGTTTGTTCCTTTGTATCCGCGACCCAATGGTCATTTTGGTCCCGTAGACCTTTACATTGTTTATAATCTGAAGGTTATGGTGATCTCATGGATCATCTTCTATTCATAGCTTTATTTAATTGCATAAGTATACATATGGCGTCAAGGCACCCCCCCCTTATTAGGTTTAGAATAAAATAAATTTTCGCCTTCTAATTCATTTGACCTTGACTGTAGTCTAAGGCTACACTCATTTTCTTTCGGATTATCTTTCCAACTCTATGACTTCTTACGTCACCTTCGGGTCGGTTTATTTTACTCATACCGTCATTTGGTTTATGCCCCTATTTCCCTTTCAACCCGTTACCGGGTTCGTTATCTTAATGTTTTTAACACCCCGGTTTTATTGGGTTGCGTTTTCCTTTCCATAATCTTTTACGACCTATCACATTGGTTGAGTAATATTTCGCAATCTCATTATTCGGGTTGCGCTTACTTGGAATATCAAGTATTATATTTTATTCGGCCCGTCCAGTATTAAAATAGTTGAACATAACTATCAAAATTTCTGTTTTTGTGAATTTTATTGTCCTTTAGTCATAACTCTTAATCCAAGTCTTTTGACTTTTAATCTGCGTCACCGCCTCTTGGTTTACGTATATATATCCGTATTCCTACCCATCTATCGGGTATTTTACCGAAGTCATCATCAAAGCAGCCATTCCGGCATGCATTAAGACTTCGTTTTGATTTATTCCGTAGTATTAGCGTATTCCGTCGCCCTTATTCCACTAAGTCCTTTATTCTTTCATTCATCTTGTTTGACTTGTTCGTGTGTACTTCATCACTAATGATAGTCAAACTTTACCCTTATTCCCTAACATTCTTGTTTATTGCTTTATATTTTTATTTACCTTGATTCTTATCCCTTCCCTTGGGCTTATTACCTTAATGTAACACGCTCCCGTCATCCGGCTTCCGTTTACCTTTATTATCGAGCATTTTGCTTATTTGATCCGAACACCACCTTCCTTTTATTAGCGACCCTTAGGTCTATTTCTTTTACTAATGTTCCGAAGGCCCATTTCTTAAGTCTTATTTGGTAAAACCAGTGTTATGGTTATGCGGCTTTTGGGGTTTACCCGTTCTTATTCTAACACTTTCATAAAGTTTATTTTACTAAGCTTTTATATAATCACATCCATCACTACGATCATCTTTCTTCCTCCTGAGGATTTGATTAATAATGTATTACTTGGATGGTTACCCATACTCAAATTTCTAAATTTGCATTTATTGATACTTTATTATTCATAGTAGCGAATAATACGTATCATCCATTTAACTTCTTTTTCGCGGATATTCTCGGTCCGAGTCTTAATTTCTCATCTTTAACATTAATCCTATTATAACAATAACAAAATTAATTCATTTAATTTTATTATTCCTTATTGTTGCATGAAATTTATCTACATCGTTTGTTGATGTAAATGATGCTTCTACACGTTTTATTTAGTTTGACCAAGTCTATAACCTTGTCTTTGCTATTTATTACTATTGCAATTTCCGGGTTCGGGCGTAATTACACTCCTTCTCATTACCACATTTATTCACTTCATTAAGTTCCCGGGTTCGAGTGCACGCGCACACCTTCCCATTGCAATTTTCATCGGGATTACTTTTTGTCCCGGCTTCACATGCTCACCATTATTTATTTTCTTATCTACATATATATATATATATATATATATACATTTTTATAGGTATTTCTTTTACATAATTCACCCATTTCATTACTCATATATGCCCTTATGCAACTATCATTCGCATTCGTATCGAATAAAATTTGTGTTAATTTAAATTTACAAGAAACATACCTGAAATGACATCAGGTTCAGCTTTAGCCTCTGTGGCTGTTATATAAAACGACCTTGTCCTTGACTTCTGGGCATTAGACATTATGTCGGTTGTGTCTTTGGTTCCAAGCCTCTCTGGACGTTTAGACTTTTTATGTCTTGGCTTACCACATGTACCCTTGTGAATTTTTTTACAAAATTTGCACTGATGTAACACACTTTTTGTAACTCCTTTCTTGGGAGCTTTATTTGACTTGGATTTCTTTACGGAACTTGGATTCATATCCAACACCCTCCTTTCTTCTATTTCTTGTAATATGCTGTCTTTCAATTCAGCCATCATATCGTCCACCACCGGCACGATTGTGGTTTGTAATCTATCAATATAATGTGATAGACTATTTTCTAGAGCTTTTTCGACTGCCTCGGAAATCTTTGCTTTCATTTGTTCAGTCAATTGAGATGTCGAATCATCTCCAGACATTTCTTTAACTGAAACATCCATAATGGTTAATCAATAATTATTTAATTTATTTCTATCTTATTTTACGGAAATTTATATCACACTCACTTAATCATAAGTAATGTGTTTTTCTTTTTCGGTTTGGTCAAGTACATATCTTGCCTTACTTTTCTTGCTTAGTGTATTTCCCAGGTTCGAGCGTATTTATACACTCCTCCCATATACTTTTCACATATTTCATATCGTTTAATTCTATCTAAACTCAATTATAAGTAACTCTTACCGGATGTCTTGAAACTGAAATGTTTACATCAATTATTAAACATCTCATTTATAACATAACTTTGTTTGCTTCGGTTTAGCCAAGTTCGTAACTTGCTTTGACCGTTCTCATTTAGTGCACCTTCCGGGTTTGAGTGTATTAACGCACTCTTCCCGTGCACATTAATTTCCATCTCTTTCACTTACATAGGATAAGATCTACTGAAATAAATAATTAATCCTTACCGGACGATCGATCAAGCTTGAACCGAACACTTTGTTGACAACCTTAAGCTCTAATTACCAACTTGTAACACCCTTCTAATTACTACTCAACTTTAATCAAAATTCATCTGATTTTATATAAAGCGCGTCAAGGTTAAAACATAAGTTACCAAAACATTGTTCAAAGTAACCATAAACTAGACAACTACCGACTAGCTTAAACATTTGAAACATGGTTAACAACCCATTTACAACAAAAGCATCGTCTAGACGAAGTCCTCCTAAAAGTATTGTTTAAACATAGACTTAGTTAACGCGGAAGCTTGCAATTTGTGTTCGGTTCTTCAAAAGCTTGCTCGATCGCCATCCGGTTGGTTTCCATTATCACCTAAGGTCAAAACCACTTGAAATGTTAGTTTTGACGTTTACATGAAATGTATAAACAAGTCCCAAGCATTGAAACATTCAAAATAAAAAAAATAAAACTTTACCCTGTCACGTGGCGCGACAGGCCCTCGCGTGGCGCGGGGGAGGAGGTTTTCCAGCAGGTTATTTCCTGTGAGCTGCACTTGCTGCCAGCTCTGGAAATTCAGATTTTTAACTTCGTTTGGCCATAACTTTTGACTCGTAATTCCGTTTTAGGCGATTCTTTTTCCTATACGTCTGTAAATTCATTACCGATGTGCCTATTACAATTATCATACCGAAAATTTGATTTACGGATCGAAAGACTATATGTCGCTATGCATTTATTCGACCTACTCTAAGTTTACCCATTTTACTACCATTTCACAAGTAAGCCTATGGCGCTTTATGCCCATTATCCAGGGCTTAGCATCACTTGCATTTCATTTCCAATCCCATGGTTTAATGCTCTTGTGATTGATTTCGCCATTGCTAAGTAATTAAAAACACTAATACTACAATTTACACTATTATTCGACCCGTTGGCTCATCTTGTGGAAATCCTCCAATATGATGACTACCAAACGGTTCCTTATCAATTTTAACCCTATTAATTTCAAGTAACGATCATGGTCTCTACAATCAACACAATATCTATCCTACAATGCGACTATACATAATTTAACAACAATTCGCTTAATGTAACGGGTCAAGTTACATACCTTCAATGCACGCCCTTCAAACGCGAGTCACCACCGGCTTGTCCACTCGACGCTCCGGTATCTTTTCCTATAGAGTTCAATTCATGATACGTTTAGAACTCCTTTTTAATCATATGTCGCATAATTTGCTTAAACATCACAATTACGCGTCTCAACTTTAAATTTCAGTTTTAAGCCTTCTTTGAGGCATTTTTACAAACACTTTATGGGCAGAATTTTACATGATCTATTAACAAGTTCATAACTTGTCATATAGCCCAAATTCTCATCAATCAAACTACCTAACATAAATATTAGTCTCTATAATTCTGAAATAACTTCACATTTATCAAATTACACTAGAAAAATTCCTAGTTTCCTAGTGTTTATCAATTTCTACATAACCCACTAATCACCTACAATGGTGTTCATAGATTTCACTAAAATTTCACATGATTTCAACTTGTATTTGTCTAGGGTTTGCCCCTAGACACTATATTGCTCCTAATCCATCCATGAAACAAACATGCAAATCATAAATTTCATATTTATAAATTTACCTAGAAATCCAACTAGAGATTCCTCATCAAATTCACATACCTTATGAATCCCCTTTCAATGGAGATCGCGTATTTGTGTTTGAGACTTGATTTAGAACGAATTTGAGCTATCAATTTGGTGGATTTTTGGATGAACTAGGGCTTGTGGGAGCCCTTGTGTCGCCCCCTGTGCTTGAACGACCAGACACACACTCTTGTGTGTGTTTGGTGTGTTTTTAATTTGTTTTTAATAAATTAAGTTTCAAGTTTAACACCTTTAGTCCCCCTAATTTTCTTAGTTCATATTTTGAGCGTTTTAACCCACTTATGAGTCACTATGGGGCTCAATACTAACTGGGTTATTTAATTATTGACAGTTTGTACCCGTCTATTTAATACTTCATAATTTTAACATAAGGCTTTATGTTTTCGGGATGTTACATTTAGCCCTCCAACTAATGCCAAGTTAAACTTTAGATGTTTTAATCAAGTTCCTTTGTTATAACTAGGCTCATGACTAACTAGGTTATTTATTCCTAGTTAGTTTATTTTTGTTTATTTCATACTTTATATTTTCAATATAAGGTTTTATATTTTCGGGGTGTTACACAAATGTAGTCCCAGATGCTCTAAGTCGTAAGTATCATGAAAAGAAAAGGCGAGTTCGTGCTCTTAGATTAAATCTACAGTTAGATTTAATGGAACAACTGAAGAAGGTTCAAGTAACAGCAATTAAGGATGATGCTGAAGGAATGAAAGGAAGAATAAAGGAATTAGAGCAAGGAGCTGATGGAATTTGGAGATTCCACAAAAGAAGGATTTGGGTACCTAAGCAAGGAAATTTAAGAGACAAGATTTTAGAGGAAGCCCATAAATCTAGATATACCATGCACCCCGGAAATAATAAGATGTACCAAGATTTAAGAAATAACTTCTGGTGGATAGGAATGAAAAAGGACATAGCTAGATATGTATCTAAGTGTCTAACTTGTTCACAAGTTAAGGCAGAACACCAAAAACCTTCAGGGTTACTCCAACAATTAGAAACGCATGTTTGGAAATGAGAACTAATAACCATGGATTTTGTTACTAAGAGCATTCACATCCTAACCATCAAATTATGTGAGGAGGGGTTTTTATATTATAAAGGGTATAAAAAGTGGTTGTGAGTAGAGGAGAGAGAAAATGTTACTGTTCATCTGTATATTTGGGGGGACACTGTTCACCCGTTATAATTTTTTAATATATTTTGAAAGTGGTTGTGAGTGGAAGTGAGAGAAAAATGTAATGATAATATTATTTAATTGAAAGGAGAGAGAAAAAGTGTTTGTTTTTAGTGGAAATATATTGATATAGGAGTTGTTTTTTAGTGGAATGTATGTATAATTTGATGGATTGGATGTGAATGCTCTAAGTTGCCCAAAACCAGAAAAGGTAACGACGCTATTTGGGTAATTGTGGATCGATTAACCAAATCAGCTCATTTCCTGCCCATGAAAGAAACATTTAGTATGGAAAGATTAGCCAAGTTATACGTAGACGAGGTAGTATCCTTACATGGAGTCCCACTCTCTATTGTATCGGATAGAGATAGTCGTTTCACTTCACATTTCTGGACGAGTTTCCAAGAAGCAATGGGGACACGATTGAATTTAAGTACTGCATACCATCCCCAAACAGACGGACAAAGTGAAAGGACGATTCAAACCCTGGAAGACATGCTCAGGGCATGTGTAATAGATTTTGGTGGAAACTGGGATAATCACCTTCCCTTAATTGAATTCTCCTATAACAATAGTTACCATTCAAGCATCGAAGCTGCCCCGTTAGAAGCCCTGTATGGACGAAAGTGTAGAACTCCAGTTTGTTGGGCAGAAATAGGAGAAAGCCAATTATCAGGTCCTGAAATCGTACAAGAAACCACCGACAAGATAACTCAAATCAAGGACAGACTGAAAAATAGCACGAGATAGCCAAAAGAGTTATGCAGACAATAGACGCAAACCGCTAGATTTTCAAGTTGGAGACAAGGTACTCTTGAAAGTTTCTCCTTGGAAAGGAGTGGTTCGGTTCGGAAAGAAAGGAAAGCTAAGTCCAAGGTACATAGGACCATTCTCAGTAATCCAACGAATAGGACCAGTTACTTATCGCCTACAACTACCAGAAGAGCTGGCTAGAGTGCATGACGTGTTTCATGTATCTAACCTCAAGAAGTGTTTGTCTGACGAATCCCTGGTAGTACCTCTCCAAGACATAGAGGTAAATGAAAAGTTAAAATTTGTAGAGAGACCCCTTCAGATAGAAGATAAAAAGGTCAAGTTTCTCAAGCACAAAAGACTAGTACTGGTCAAAGTCAAGTGGGATTCGAAGAGAGGACCTGAGTACACTTGGGAACTGGAATCAGAGATGAAGTGAAAATATCCCTACTTGTTCCAGTAAATCTCGAGGACGAGATTTTAATAAGGTGGGGAGGATGTAACAACTCTCATTAAAATTAGTACTTCTTATTTTATTTTGTCCAATAGGAAACCCTAATTGAGACCCTCAAGTAATATTGCATGACCCCTAAATTTTTCAGAACAATCGAAACTAGGATCAGGGCCCCCTAAAACTCAAGGGGGTATTCCCTAATTGACGATTATCTTCACAGTTTGTTGTAGAATGCGAAATTCGTCGAACTGTTGACTCACCTAGGCTATAAATACACGAGGCTACCCTTCCCTAAAAGTGCACCCACTGCGCCACGCGTGGGAACCAGGAGGACCTGGCGCGCTACGCGACATGGACCATTTTTCAGTATATAACTCAGGAGTTTGGCACTTGCATGGAGGTCTTGTTACGGCGGAAAAATTCATTTCGTGCGTTTAGTTATACACTGTTTAGTTCAAAACAATCAAAATCCCGACCCTCTGCTGCGACAACAGGGTAATAACTCGATCACTGCTATGATACAATGTCTGATCGATTGAAACCGATCCGATGGATGTTTAAGTGATGCCCGTATTTGGGCTACACTTTGTCATTCGTTGTGAGGGTTTTGATTTCGTGAGCTTGACGTAAATGTTGTATTAAGTTACTGACCTAGTTTCGTGTGCATTGTTATTTAACTAGATTACAAGGCTAAATCAGTAGGCAAGGTTCTGTCCAGTTAAACGTGCAATGTGAGTCATTCTCTTTTTATCAACAAAGTTTCACAATACTCAAATTATTTTCAAAAGTTATAATTACAGGGATTAAGTCTTGGTTATCTTGAATCATTGGAAATTGGGGTATTGTGCACATTACTAATTTTTCACGGTTAGGTTCACCAACCTAACAGTGATAATCATCACTACTTGGGTGAAAAGACCCAATAGTGGTATGACCATCGTCACCAGGGTGTGACACAGCGCCAAATAAAAATAAGATAGTGGCCATTGTAATCGCTCTTATGCTGTAATCTATAACTCAGGTGTCATTTTATATAACCTGAATGACTCGCCAGTATTTCCCCGCTGATAAAATCTTTTTAAATCATGTTTCAGGTGACTTACTGTGAACCAAGGAAAAAGTGTCGTGTAGCACTAAAAGCTTGAAGAGGTGGCTCAGTAAAATAAATAAACATGTTTTGTAAAACAGGGAATTTCCTCGTGAAATTCCTTTGTTGTAAATAATGGAGTTTGTCCCAATTTGTGAAATAAAATAATTAGGCATTTTCAGTTAAAAAGATCCTGTCGACATTTCCACTGCTAACTTAAATAATAGATACCACTGTTCCGCGGCTACTGGACCGGGTAACACCGGGCCGGGGTCCGTGACACTCACCACTGTGAGCCATGTAACAAAGTGTCTTTAACAACCCCTGAGTGAACAGATGCTGAGTCCAAACAAATAGTACTATCATTGCTAAGGCAGGTAGACAGCATTCCATGTGTAAACATAACAAACAAGCATTCATTGAGTCACATATAACATGCGGTAACGGTTAGCGTTAAAGTACTGCGTAGTGTGTTCGATGTGATTTTGAATAAGTAACATATGTAACACCCAAAAGTGCGTAAAGCAAAAAGGGATCGAGTATACTCACAGCGATTGAATTAATGGATTGAAGGGAGCGCTTAGAGCGGATAATAGCCTGAACAGTTATCGATAACATAAGCGAAAGTCGGTGCGTAAAATAGGTGTGAAGTGTCAGTGGGTCGAACAGCAATCCGGTCGGATGGCAATCCGATCGGATGGCTGGTCGTTCGGGTGACAATCCGTTCGGACGGTCATCCGATCGGGTGACCGTTCGAGTGGACTGTTACCTCGTTTGGGATGGATGTGTTTGTGTATGATGGCTTGTCTTTTGAAGTCTTTGTTGTAGCATTTTGAAAATATAGAAGTATCTCTACCTTTCAGGTCGATCGATCGAACGACCGTGCGATCGGGTGACAATCTGATTGGTTGGACACTTTAGTGAGAACAAGTTCACATCTGGTTGTCACTCGATCGGATGGTAGTCTGATCGGGTGGCAACCCTCGTGCATTGGACATGTTGAAAATTGTTTAAGTATTGAAGTTTCAAAACATCACATGGTCGGATGGTCGGTCGATCGGGCGGCAATCCGTTCGGTGTTCAAAAACTCCTTGAAGTTTGAATTAAAAGTTAGATGTGGGGCCAAGGTGCAAGCCGATCGGGTGAAAATCTGATTGGACAGTAGTCCGATCGGGCGACACTCCAACCTGGTCGACCTGGTCGTCTTCGTCCTTGGTCATTTTGATAGTTTGTCATTTTATCAAGATGATTTGATAACGTATTAGACAACAAAAACCTCGTCACGACTTAGTAACCTGATCAGACAGGAATCACCCAAATCCGACCAGTTAACTGTTCGAGACGGTGTTCCAAGTTTAACCCGAAATCGGTAATCTCGTGGATAGAATCCAGATCTTGAACCAATCACAACCACAAGGATGAGTAGAAGATCAGGACAAGCTCTGATTCTTTCGGTTTTAAGTGCATTGAGTGTAAAAGAGTTGAAAGAAAGTTAGAAAACCATCTTTCAATCCTTTTCACCTTGATTATGTTTAGATCTATGAAAGATCTTTGTTCATTTATGTGGAAATCGTTCAAATCTAAGTTGTTCTTGAAGGATTGAAGCCAAATCATGAAGTTCATAAGAACAACATGATGACATCATCCTAGAACACCTCAAATATAGTGATTTCAAGGTTAAAAGTTAAGATTCAAAAGATAGAAAGGTGTAGGAGTGCGTGTAGATCAAGAAAGTACAAGATTTAGGTGGAAAACTTACAAGAATCGCGAGAAATCTGAAGAAAAGTGGGCAAGAACGCTGGTCGGACGAGAGATGCCGAAAATGGTAAGTTTGTGATGTTGACAGGGGGTATTTATAGGCTTACCATAAAAGGAAAGGGGGAGGAGAGGCTGGTCAATCAGGTGGTAACCCAATCGGGTGACTGCTCGATCGAGTGGCACCTCGATCGGGTGGCAGCCCGATCGGGTGGCAGCTCGATCGGCTGGCCACTCGATTGGTGGGCACGGCGCGATGAGTTTTGATGTTTCGATTGCGATTGCGAGCGTTGCGATGCGATAGAGTTTCCTATTCAAATTACCTTTAATCCCAACTACTATATCAACATACAATCATCCTTATTTGACATTCGTTTAGCATTTGCGATTCGATTGCGATTGAGTCTCGATTGCGTTTCGATTAAACACCACACATAAACTTAATTAACATGCACAAGTAACACATAAGGCATACACACACATATAACAATATCCAGAACGCGTAATTCGAGCTGCGAGTGCGATTTCGATAAGCGATAAATCGATTAAACATGCGATAAATAGCGATAATTATGCGATTATTAATAGATACTCCATATAATACAACTAAAGCGATAATAATATCATACTAATTACAAGTCAAAGAAGTCAAAATAGGAATTGAGCAAGGAGTGACATATCGCAATTAGCAATCTTTTCTCCCTTTGACTTCAATCTTGACTTTGACTTTCGAAACACGGGGTGTTATAACGACAAGTATCCAGAGCAAACTGTCACCTTGGGCCTAGCAATGTCAGACCTCACGCGCGCAGCGCTAAAAAGGTTACTATTTGAGAACATGGACGTGTTCGCCAGGACACCGGCCGATATGGTTTGCGTTCCACGACACATACCAGAACACAGACTGAATGTTTCTGAGAATGTTAAACCTATGGTACATACGAAGCGCCATCAGGGAGATGTAAAGCACGACACTATGCAAGAACAAATCACAGAATTGCTAAACGCAGGCATTATTAAAGAAGTCCGTTACCAAACCAGGGTAGCCAGTCCAGTTGTGGTCCCAAAGGGAAACGGAGGATGGAGAATGTGCATGGATTATAAGGATTTGAACAAGGCATGCCCGCGCGATTGTTATACTCTACCAGAAATTGACGAGAAAATTGATTCACTGGCGTCCTTCAGGTGAAAATGTTTCCTCGATTGTTATAAAGGATACCATCAGGTGCAGATGGCTATCCAGGATGAAGACAAAACTGCGTTCCGCACACCAACATGGTTGTATTGTTATACAAAAATGCCCTTCGGTCTAAAGAATGCAGGTGCAACTTACCAAAGACTGATGAATGAAACTTTCAGTGATGCCATAGGTAAGTATATCGAGGTATACGTGGATGACTTGGTCATTATGAGTGAGGAGGAAAACATGATGTTGGTGAACATCCAAAAACATTCGATACATTGCGCGGAGTAAACATTAAACTGAATCCAGCGAAGTGCTCCTTCGGGATGGAAGAAGGGAAGTTCTTGGGTTTCATCGTTACCAAGGACGGTTTTAAGGTTAACCCTGAAAAGGTACAAGCGATAGAGCAGATGCCTTCACCATCAACGATAAAGGAAATGCAAAAGTTGGCCGGACGATTAGCAGCACTCAACCGCTTCCTTTCCAATCATGCGGCAAAATCTTTTCCATTTATCAAAACCCTTCGCAACTGCGTAAAAAAGAATCAGTTCCAGTGGACTCCGGAAGCCGAGCATGCATTCCGAGAAATGAAAGACCGCCTCATACGATTGCCAACGTTGACTGCACCAATGAAAGGCGAACCCCTGGTGATGTACCTGTCAGCATCGAAAAAAGCGGTATGAGCAGCTCTACTGGTGGACCGACAAGGCATACAAACGCCAGTATACTACGTCTCTCACACCTTGAATGACCCAGAAACAAGATATGCCATAATGGAGAAGTTGGTTCTTGCACTGATTCACGCGTCAAGACGATTGCGCAGATACTTTGCCAACCAGGACATTCATGTCCTAACGAATTACAACATTGGCAACATCCTCGCAAGACCGGAGATATCTGGAAGATTAGCAAAGTGGGCTATAGAACTGGGAGGCCATAACGTGGTCTTTAGACCAAGGCTAGTGATCAAAGGTCAAGTGTTAGCCGATTTCTTGACAGTGGTGCCCGATGACAAAGACAGAGAATGCAAGGCAATGGAGAAGGCCGAGAAGCAACATTCAGAAGAACCATGGCTACTGTACACGGATGGCGCATCTAATGAAGATGGCGCAGGGGCAGGACTTAGGTTGGTAAGCCCGGAAAAACATGATTTCACATACGCCATCAGGTTAGACTTCAAGAGCACAAATAATGAGGCCGAATACGAAGCTTTTCTTGCCGGCTTACGTTTAGCAATCAAAATGGGGGTCAAACACATAGAAGCACACGTAGACTCCACGCTCATAGCAGGACAAATCAATGGCCAGTACGATGCCAAAGGAGATGTTATGGAATTGTATCTAGAACAAGCAAGAACTCTACTTCAAAGCTTCAATTTTTATAAGGTGCGTCACATCAACAGGAGCGAGAACAAGCCAGCAGATGAACTAAGCAAACTCGCATCAACCAGCTTCCAACATCTGGCCAAAGACGTGCGCATTGAAGTCCTAAGCAACCCATCGGTACCATTAAGGCAGGTAAACATTATCCAACTAGGGAAAACATCATGGATGACGCCGATCATCATGTATCTCCAGTCTAGAATACTGCCAGAAAACAAAGCTGAGGCACGAAAGATACAGTACAAGTCTGAGCATTATCAAATGAACGATGGCATTCTGTATAGGAAATCATACCTCGGACCGTTACTGCGATGCGTAGATCCAGAAGTTGCAAATTATTTGATTCGCGAAGTACATGAAGGCATTTGTGGCATCCATGCCGGGCCAAGAATGGTGGTAGCAAAAGTAATGAACGCAGGATACTATTTGCCCGAGATGCACCTGGATGCAGTCAAGGTCTTGAGGAAATGCAGCGGTTGCCAGAGACACACCCCAAAAACAATGCGCCCAAAGAATGAGCTGGTCCCAGTCACAACGGCATGGTCGTTTCAAAAATGGGGTATAGATATGGTTGGCCCTTTCCCAGAAGCCCTAGGAGCGGTAAAGTTTATCATAGTCGCAGTAGACTACTTCACAAAATGGGTAGAAGCAAAGGCACTGGCATCAACCACATCTACTGTGGTACGAAGGTTCATCTGTGAACAAATAATTGCCGTTTTGGACTACCTCTGAGAATCATAACTGATAACGGAACGAACTTCACCGCCGAAGACCTCCAGAACTGGTTTAAAGAGCTGAATATCGAACATACCTTTTCCTTAGTGGCACACCCACAGGGAAATGGTCAAGTGGAGGCAGTAAACAAGAGTATCGTGGATGGTATAAAGGCGAGGCTCGGAACGCAGCGAAGAGGTTGGGTAGATGAGTTGCCCAACATACTATGGGCCCATAGAACTATGCCAAAGACAAGCAACGGTGAAACACCGTTCAGTCTAGTCTATGGGTCTGAAGCCGTGATACCTGCAGAGATCGGCCTGCCATCTCCAAGGATGCTCTCAATGAATGTGGTCAACAACGAAGAAGAAAGAATACTGGATTTAGACCTTCTAGAAGAAAGAAGAGAAATGGCAGCAATCAACGAGGCAAAATACAAGACCAAACTGGAAAAATACTACAATAACAAGGTCAGAATCTGCACCTTCAACCCCGGAGACTATGTCCTGAGAGACAATGAGGAGTCTAACACCGAAAGACCGGGCAAACTGGCTCCCAAGTGGGAGGGACCTTACATCATCGATGAAGTCCTCGGGAAAGGAGCGTACAAGCTGTGCATGCTTCAAAACAAAGAAGTCCCCAGGACTTGGAATGCTCAGCAACTAAGGAAATGCTACATGTAAAAGCCAACGGTTTTATCTTTACTTGTAATGAATGGCCAAGCGCCCAACACAGTAAACTTTAATACAAGAAGTGTTGGCTATCTTATCTTTTGTGAATTTTTGTTACAACTGCATATATTACTTTGGGCATACACGAAAACACCAATGGCCGAGACACAGGAAACGTTGTAGACCTCCAAGGCTCGTCGCAGCTAAGTGCACAGCCGGGTCAAATACACACAACCAAAGCCTGTCAAGCAAGGTGCCACTTCGTACCCACCTACACACGAAAACATCGTACACATGGTGAAACAAACATTGTAAGACCTCCAAGGCTGATCACAGCCGGGTCAACACAATAACCTGTAAAACAATCACTTCGTATGCACGAATAAAACTACGCGCTTACCGACAGAACAAACGTTGTAAAGTTCTCCAAGCACAACACAATATAGTGCAATGATAGAACGGCTAACACAACATAACCTGTCACAGCCTTCATTCATTCGTGATACCTAATCAAAGTAATTAAACACATGCAAATATTGTAACGGAAGCAAAATTCACAGCACATAAACCTACGGTTAACATCATATATATATATCAAAAATATATTAAATGTACCAAACACCATAGCAAAGGAAAAAGTAAATTGTTCACAAACATGAGAATCAGGAAATTGTCAGACGATTACAAGGCCACCAAGCCTATACGCGGCATGCAAGCCGAAAACCTTCAATCTTGATGGCTAGGACCAGCACCTTCGGCTTCGGGGTTTTGATCACCAAGAGCTTTTTCGACAATTCAACCCCATCAGGTTTCCGAGACAATTTTCCAACAGCTTTGACAATGGCGAATTCGAGAAACTCAAACTCTTGTCGTTTCTCAGCATAACGAGCAGCACAGTCAGTTTTATACAAGTCAAAATCCTTCAACGCCTCTTTCGCCTCAACAGCTGATCTTCCTTCGCCATAGCCATCTTTACGACCATTATATACGCAGCTTCACCAAGTTCATACATGTACGTGGCTAACTCCTCAGACCTCACGATACGATCAGCAATCTGGGGAAATAGAATAAATATACCAAAAAAAACAAAGCGAGACAGATAAGAGAACCAAAGGAAAACAGACCAACGGAACGCCACGCGCAAGCAACCACTTGCTATCGGCGTTAGCTTCTTCTGCTATAATCTCTGAAGCCCGGACTTCTGCAGATTTTTCTGTAACAAGCTGCTGCAACTTGGCAATCCGTTGGAGGTATTCACTCTCTCTCTTATGGTGCGCAACATGGTCTTGCTCAGCCTCATCGCTTATCTTAGCTTCTTCTCCTGACAATCTAACAATAGTATCACGCTGGGTTTGCATCTCTCGGTTGGTTCGTTCGCATGCAGTTTCCCACTCCTTCTGCTTATTAGCATTCAACTGCTTTTCCTTTGCAAGCTTGTCTTTTGCATCCGCAACCCTCCATGCCAAACCCTTCTTTTCAGCATTGAACTTCTCCCTCTCCTCATCCAACGCCTTCTTAGCAGCCTCAAATTCTAGTGTTTCTTCTCCCATCACCTGCCATTCCTTTACAATCTCTTAGGAGGTGGCGAAAAAGTTAACCCTAGAATGGATATGGTCCTCCAGGAGATCCATCCGATGACGTCTCTTCTAAAACATTCTTTCGGATGGGGGGATAAGGAAAAGAACTCTCGACAGTTGCCAAGGTCATTCATTCTAGAACCCTGAGTCAAGTTCCAGCGGGGAGCATGTGGAAGATCATCACATGCAGGGTTATAAGTATCCCAAGACCCACCTTGAACGGATCGAAATTCTGGGCTCCGAGGATTCCTAGACGTACCACCCCCTCCGGAACCTGGCGGACGTTTCGTGTAAATGGTATGACGAGGAGTAGCTTCACTTGATTCTACATCAGTAGCAGCACCACCCTCATCACCACCAGCACCGGCAATATTCTCAGCAACATTCTCCGCAACATTCTCTACCTGCTCCACTTCATCCTCCTTTTCCTTGCCCCTTGGGTCAGGATGCGGAGGAGATAGATCAAAGGTTCTAGAAGGCGGAGAGGTAGGAGGTGTAATGTTAGAGACGTCAACCTTACGAAAACCCTTACTTGGCTTAAGACCTGTTACAAGTCAGGCACAATAGTTAAAAACAAGAAAGAAAGGTAAAGAACAAGGCATACAAATGGATAAGGTTGTACCTCGGGAACCAGAAGCCGCGTATATCTTCTCCAGAAGGTTACCAGGTTTGGCATTAAAAACACCCAGGTCAACCTCCGATTCTGAAGGTGCGGTAGTAGCCTCTTTCTGAAGCTTATACTTTTTCTCCGCAAGAGCAGCAGCGGCTTGCTCATCAAGTTCCTTTTTCTTGTCTTCAAGAACCTTCTTCTTCTTCATTATCTCTGGCAAGGTAGCATCATCATTAGGATTACGCTCAGCACGCTTATCTCCTGCGTCTAAACCTGAGAGCGTGTCAGATACGACAACATAATCCAGGAAAGAGGAATTAGAAGGACGCTTATGAGGTGCCTTAGACGCTGTTTCCTCAGACTTATCTACCTTCTTCTTCTTCCTGGTTTCTAACTGTTCAGTAGTATCAACCGGAGTTTCAACATCGTCAGCAGCAGGCTCATTCACGGGCTCGGTCATAGTCCCTTGTAGCGGGCCTGCACGGGTGGAACGAGGGGTTAGACCTTCATGTGATCCATTAGAACCCTCACTCAAAAGGACGATAATCTCCTCTCGAGTAGGATTAGTAGCATCGTCAAGATCGTTCCCACCATCTTCACCTAAAATGGTGTTAGCATAAGTAGCAAGGCTTTCACTGGTAGGGTGCAAGAAGCGATCTCTTATCTGATCCAACCACACAGGCCTCCCTTTAGGGAAAATACGCAACAACCATAGCACCACCGGCCTTGGGGTCAAGAAAATTCATCAAACTATATCCCACTATAAAATACAACAACCTAAGGAAGCGCTTGACAAAATTAGGAAAGAACACAAAAACAAATTAGCAACACCAATACCTTTCCCTTGATAGCCATAGACAGGAACACCCCTAGGGTTCTAAGGGGCCCACAACATGCTCATCCCAGCCCCCACCAGCGCCCTCTCTTCGAGTTGGGAAATAGAGGTAACCTTCCGGGTCAACACTTTGTACCACTCTTGCTCAGCAAAATCTACAGACACGTTCACACGAGGAACCCCCTCACTTTCTTCACGGTAATGCATATCAATGGGAATGGCCCCATGATGAATGTAGAAAAACTTTTGTTTCCAATCATGCAAACTCTTTGGTGGGTTAGTACCGCAAGGGCTAACCCCACCAGTTCAGGAATTGAAAGAATAGAAGCCACCAGTATAACTCACGAAATAAAACAAATTAAACATCTCGAAAGTTGGTTCGATACGGTTGGCCCTACATATGAACTCAAAATGAGTAATCCGGGGTAAACCTAAAGCGTTTATCTATGAAATGTGTAGCCCATAGTTTGTCAACACCTCCCCGGTGAACTTCGTCATAGGAAGACGAAAGTTACCCACTCGGAAGAAAGCAACGTACAATGCTATGTATCCCGGAGGAGCATCCAAAGCGGTAGAATTCAGGGTTGGAAACAGAGCACCCCACTCTGATCGGAAACCCATATCACGAACAAGATTTTGGAATTCTTCCTCCTTCCAGTTTATTTCCGCACGATCAGGACCAGGAGGATTCCGGGGTTTGTATTTTCTTTTCCTCGAAGGATTCGTTCTCAAGTAGACATGATTGTGGAAGAGAATATTTGGAGACGAAAAAGGAGAGATATGGAGAAGAAGATGAGAGAAAAATGGAGTTTGAATTTAGAAAGTGAGAGAAAGATGGAAACCGCCAACTATTTATACCCATCGCATTTAATGCGATGGGTAGTGGACCGTTAGAAAAGCAAAAGGACGTCTAATAAGAGGAAGACACGTCAGAAGAGAGATAAACCGTCGCCTCGATTTTAGGGGAAGTGGACAGCACGCGTCTGACAGGCGGCCAAAAAGTAACTGACGGCTCTGAAAAGATGTCTGTTCATCTCCGAAAAGACAGCAAAATCAGAGAGCACGTCAGTCATGTCAGTTGTCCCCATCCCAAGAAAGGAAGCTTCTCTTAGAAGAAACCACCAAAAAGCAAGGTTGCCACCATGCGCCGTGCACCCTCTTGGCTCAACTTTGCAAGGATGCCACCATGCGCCGTGCACCCTCTTGGCTCAACTTTGCAAGGTTGCCACCATGCGCCGTGAACCCTCTTGGTTCAACTTTGCAAGGTTGCCACCATGTGCCGTCCACCCTCTTGGCTCAACTTTGCAAGGTTGTCCACATGCGTCGTGCACCCTCTTGGCTCAACTTTGCAAGGTTACCACCATACGCCGTGCACCCTCTTGGCTTAACTTTGCAAGGTGGCCACCATACGCCGCGCGCCATTTTGGCTTAACTTTGCAAGGTTACCACCACGCGCCATCTTGCCCCAACTTTGCAAGGTTGTCACCATGAGTCACGCGCTATCTTGGCTCAACTTCGTGAGGCCATCGTCATGCGCCTTGCAAAGGCAAACAACAAAAACCACAACCCTTATAAGTCCAGAATCCCTCCTAGACGATCAACTCAACCAGAAGGCACACTGGACTGGGGGGACTTGAAGAGGTATGGTCCCAATTCCATGCACACATGACAGGGACCACACCAATTTTCTCATCCTACATGGCGCCTACATTAGCAAACTAATCCAGAAGCTTCTAGAAGCTTCTGGAAGACGACGTAGTGACAACAAAGATGCTCCTCCAGACATAAAGGACAACACGTGTCACCACTAATCGGACGCTATGTAGACCTGCGATACAACCTGGGGGCAGACTGACAGCTGCAGTACGGATTCGCCTATACGGACTAACGACGGTGCGCCACGTGGACCACTGATATTCGTTAATTTACACATATTTTAGTCCCCCGTTTTACCCCTATTTCATGCATTTTTGGCCGTAAAACCGTCATTCGGATACTTAATTATCTACACTTTTGTTTACAGGCTTAAAACTACATTCCAAACAAGATGATAGCAAAAACGAGGACTTTCCGGACAAAACGACAAAGCTGCGAAGATTCTGTTAAGAAAACTGACCTGGGCGTGTGGAACGACCGTTCCACCTGATGCACGGTCGTGCATCTCCGACAAAGTTGATCAACCCGGAAATGAACGAGAGGTGCGACTGGGCGTTCTAGGAAAACAAGGCGGCTCGGTGAAGAACGGGCGTTCCATTTGAGGAACGACCGTGCATATCCGATGAACCAACAGAGTCTCGGTGATGAACGACCAGTGCGACTCGGCGTGCAACAACAACCCGGAACTGAACGACCGTTCCACACAAAGAACGGTCGTGCGATATCGTATCTGGTCAAAGATCTGTTGACGTATGCAGTATGGTGACCCATCCCCAATAATTGCTTAAAGTGCACGGTCGTGCCATATGGAGAACGACCGTGCGACAGCGAAAAATATAAAAACAGAACAGAAACATTCTGTTCGACATTCTGGATTTTTGGAGAGCTTCACAGGCGATTTTCAGGCTCCGGAGGCATTAGCTTTCACCCGGATTCAAGCCACATTGTCCCGTTTAGCTCGATTACTACCCGGATCCTTAGTCTAGTACTTGTTTATGGTTTGATTTTCTAATCTTTCCATGTTTTTGTTAATCTTTCAAGTACTTAGATTATTGTTTATGTATTATTGTAGCCTTTGGGCAAAAACACAAACAATCCCTTGCTAGATTATTGCCATTAGTGTGTTAAGCTTTGTTTGTAATGACACTTGAAGTATTTTCTATGTTAATCTTTGATGATTAGTTTGCAACCTTGTTATTGATATTGAATTCTTGATTATAAGTAATTATGTTGGATGATTGATGCTTGGTTAGTTAAGATAGTTGAAAAATGAAGCTTAATTAATCTTGTATTAGTAAACTTTGAATTTGGTTAGCTAGTTTAACTTGGTTTAAATGTATGCATCATGATACTAGAAATGGTTAGTGATTTAATAAAATGTAATTATTGTTAATCAAGAGAGCTTGCCGTCACGTAAGGACCTTAACAGGTTAGATGGTGTCGTTATAAATTCTTGCCATGATTTGTTAGCTTAGTTAGTAGTTTAGGCCAAAATTGCTATCTTAGTGAATTATTGTGCAAGATTTGTAAAATGAACTCGGTTGTGATTTAATCTAGTTTATGCTTGTCTCGGTGGTTGCATTGTGTTTATCGGTGTCTCTTTCCTTGATTAAGTGCGGTTAGAAAACTCCTAACGGATGACTAACTTATTTTTAAGAGATTTTCATAGACATTTATCAATTGCACGTTAAAGAACAATTTTAGGTGGTTAAAGTGTGTTTATCGTTTTAGCTTTCCGAATGATTGTCATGTTAGGATTCCCGAAAGGGATACTAATTGTCTTAAATTGGAAAATTGACCGAATGCTTCTAGTGCCAAAACCGACTTAGTTGACATGCTGTGGTTGTGTATTTAGCAAGGCTTTTTATCTATATTCTATTATGTTTTTATTATGTATTTATTTATGCTTACTTTAGTTTAGTTAAAATCAACCAAACTTATGTTTTTACCGGTAGTTTAGTGACAAAGGTCTAGTATTATTTCTCCGCCCATTTCCTTGGATCGATACTTGGTTCTTACTGATACTTTATTACATATATGACGGGGTACACTTGCCTCTTTCGTGTGTGTTTTGATGTAAAAGTAATAATCACTTTTATAAATTTAAAACCAAATCGTGTGTAAATTCATTGCAAAATTATGTATATATACGCACACGTCAAGTTTTTGGCGCCGTTGCCGGGGAAATGGTGAGTTTTAGGAACGACCCGAGTCATTATGTTATCGGCGTATATACTTGTTAATATTTGTGTATAATTTCTTGATTATTTATTTGTTAATATTTCTTGTTTTTATTTCATTTATTCGTTTTCCAAGTCATTTTTGGTACGCTTGTAAATTTTTGTTCCATTTATTTATTCAATCCGGATTTATTTATTTTTTCTTTGAGTTTTCGGCTTCGGGTATCCATTTTTACTTTAGCCGATTCATTTATTTTTATTGTGTTGATTTTTATAACATTTCGGGCCTATTTTCGGATTTTTATAAAATTTTCAGCCCATCTTTAATAATATTCTGCTTCTATTCAGCTAAAATATATATATATATATATATATATATATATATATATATATATATACTATTTTATTAATAAAATATTCACCGTGTCAAATTTTCGTTTGCAGGTTAATGTTCTCGACCCCCGCTCCAGAACTTGTTGAACCGTCAGACGAGCCCGAACGTGATCTTAGGAGACGTCTACGCGCGAAAGGTCGGGCGGTTGGGCTACTGCTTGCCAGTGGTGGGCCGGAGTCGGTGGTACCTGCTGAAGCCGAGGGCTCAGGAGGAGACGTAATCATGGCAGACGATGAGCGACCGTTGAATGAGACGAATCAGCCTGGACGGACAGGCCTGGAGCCGAGTATCCTTCAACCTACTATTGATGTACCTACTTTTGAAATTAGATCTAGTATAATAAATATGGTACAAAATTCAGTACAGTTTGACGGACGTGAGCACGAGGATCCCGGGAGGCATATTGCTGCTTTTCTCCATGTTTGTTCTACGTTTAAGATTACAGGTGTTTCGGAGGATGCAATTCGGTTGAGGTTGTTTCCGTTTTCGTTACGTGACAAAGCTAGAGCTTGGCTTATGTCACTTCCAGCCGGGTCCATCAGGACCTGGAATCAGTTGGCGGAGCAGTTTATGCAGAAATATTTCCCACCTGAGAAAACGAACAAGCTACGGAACCGAATTGTGTCTTTTCACCAGGACAAGGGTGAGTCGTTGCATGCAGCTTGGGAGAGATTCAAGGATTTGTTGATTGATGTGCCACATCACGGCTACTCCAAGAGACAGCTGGTTTTGACGTTCTATCAGGGGCTCAGTTACAACACACAGGAGCGATTAGACGTAAACGCGGGAGGCGATCTGGGAACTAAGACGCCTAATGAAGCGTATGATATTATAGAGAAAGCCGCATTAAAATCCAGCTCGCGTCGTGAGGGAGTCAGAGGCCGGGCATCATCATCTTCATCTCGCGCAGGAGTCCATGCTGTAGACGACTATACGGCCATTACTGCACAAATCTCGGCTCTCGCATCGAGATTCGACAGGTCCCAGATGATTGCGCATGCGGGCTCGGGTTGTGACCAGTGTGGAGTGTCACACGAGCCTGGGGCATGTTTTCAGGGAGTCGTATACGAGGGCCACGAAGAGGTAGATTTCGTGAGTAATCAGGTTAGGCCGCAGAACAACCCTTACAGTAACACCTATAATCCCGGATGGAGAAATCACCCAAATTTTGGGTGGCGAGCAAATGCAGGCAATCAAAATCCTTTGGGATTCACTCCTCGCGCTCTAGCGCAACAGGGTCAAGGTCAGGGTCAGCAGTTCCAGCAGTACAACCAATCCTACCAGCAGCGTCCATATTCTTATCAAAATCAGGGCACTGGGAGTGGTTCCCAGCAGCAGGCCCCTCAGTCTAGTTCTAAGCTGGAGGATATGATGGCCCAGCTTCTTACTAGCTCCTCGAGCGCGAATCAGTTAGCTGAAAAACGCTACCAGCAAAGCGAGGATCGTTTTCTCTCTCATGAGGGAGAAATGAGGAGTCACAAGGCCTCGATTCAGAATATAGAGAATCAGGTTGGTCAGCTGGCACAGATGATGTCAAAGAGACCCCAGGGTGGTCTTCCGGGTAATACAGAACCAAACCCGGGCCCGCACAGGGATGTGAATGCTGTGATGACCAGGAGTGGAAAACCTACCGGACCCGTCATATCGGACTCACCACCGATCACTGAAGCGGTCCCGACTGACACACCGGACGAGGTGCAAGCCAGGCTACGCCCAGCAAGTACAGCACAAGTCCAGGAGCCGGTCACAGGTTACACGCCTCCAGTGCCTTATCCAGGAAGGTTGAGGAAGCAGAAGAATGATGAACAACACGGTAAGTTTCTCGAAATGTTTAAGCAATTGCATATAAACATACCGTTTGTTGAAGCTTTGGCCCAGATGCCAAAGTATGCGAAGTTTCTGAAAGACATCCTCTCAAACAAACAAAAACTCGAGGACATGTCTTGTGTGGTTATGAATGAAAGCTGCTCTGCTATTCTCCAGAATCGCCTGCCTACAAAAATGGGCGATCCAGGCAGTTTCACGCTTCCTTGCCTCATTGGCAATCTGTCTGTCAGTAATGCGTTAGCAGATCTAGGAGCGAGTATAAACCTTATGCCCTATAAGGTTTTTACAAAGTTGGATCTAGGTGAGCCGTCACCTACGAGGATGAGTATTCGACTTGCAGATCGTTCTGTCAAGTATCCACGCGGGATTGTAGAGAATATGCTTGTTAAGATTGACAAGTTTGTATTTCCCATGGATTTTGTTATCCTGGACATGGATGAGGACTCGAGAGTGCCTCTGATACTCGGACGCCCATTTCTGAATACCGCCCGGACGATTGTGGACGTGGCGGCGGGCCAGATCACACTCCGAGTAAATGATGAGCATGTGACGTTTGACATTAAACGTTCTATGCAACATCCTCAGAGTCAAGACGACGCGCTCTATCATCGTCGACACTTATGTGAGCACGCATTTCCAGGGTACGATCGAGGAGATTGTCACACCCCGACCGCGTAAAACAACAAATCGCGACGGAAACATCGGGGCGTGTTGCAACAGAATTAATGTTTCATAACCATGGATACCAAAAAGTGTTTCGTTTTATTAAACATTGAGTAATTACATCGTCTGGAAATCTAAATACACTATTTAAACATAGTCTATCATTGTTATTGAGTCACTAAGGCCTTGTCCAGTCCTATGTGAGCATGCATCTTATCAATCGATATCATCCAACAATACCTGAAACATATGTGAAAACGAGGTCAGCAAAGAAATGCTGGCGAGTACATAGGTTTTGTGAAAATAAGATTCATGACTTCTGTTTAAGAAAATGTTTAGTCATGAACCTTGTAATTTGCTTTGTCTTTGTAAATCATTTGAAAAATAATAAGTTCGGATGATAAGTATAAATAAGAAAATAATGCATGATTAAATGAATAACCATGTAAATGAGTTTGCATAAGATAAGTTGTTTATAAATCAATGTCTTGTGAAAAGTATGTTATTTGTATAAAATGTTCTATGTCTCAAACTGAAATGATTCAAATAACGCTATGATATGTAATACCATACAAACACTTATATATAGGAAGTACCAGCGGCGTATCCACCATGTTTGTATCATATTACACACGCATCGTTACTTAATCACTTAACCAAACCATACCAAACAATGTAAAATGTCTATGTTTAAATCAATTGTCAAATGTATTGAATAATATGTCAAAGTATTCATGTCAAGATGTAAATCATGTCAAAATGTCTATGTCAAATATCCATGTCAAATGTCTATGTCAAATATCCATGTATGGCAAGTGAAATGTCTCAACTAAACCATATGCACAAAAACAAAGTATTGAAGTAAAACTTGGTTTAAATCAAAGTTATGTTTTGTGAGAAAATGCATGATCAAATGTCAATCATGTTAAAAAGTTTACCCAATCGTTAACCCATTTTGTAAAATCGTTCTAGTCGTTCTTGTTTTAATTGTGAAACTACTTTATGGTCGATTCTCTAATAACATTCAAACCTTCTTGACGCGTTCCTCGCTCCATCTCGCTCTCGCTCTCGTTCTTAACAAACCCTTACCAAAGGATAAGTTAATAATTACAGATTCAGTCGCTACCCACAACCCCCACACATAACAATGGGTGCAGTAAATAACGGGATTTGTCAGATCCTATGGTACCATAACCTAATACTGGTCGGCTTGATCATTGCTAATGAATGTCATTGGTTATGTAACTACAACCAACAAGTTCGTTCACTTTATTGAAATTTGTTATTAGTTTTTGAAATCCTTGTATTCGTTCTTGAAATCATTGTTAGCGTTCTTGAAATAATTGTAATTGTTCTTGAAACCACATTGTAATTGTTCTTGAAACCATTGATAAAACATTTAGCACATATGAGTCACCCCAAAACAGTTGAAAACGGTAAAAGAGGGGAATAATGTACTCGCCTGGGAGTGCTTAGGAGTCTTGAACAACTACCAAGTAAGCTAGAGGAGTCCCGGAAATCAAACGGTACCTAATATAGGTAACTACATAATTAACCCGGACCTAAATCGGAAGACTGGGTAGCAGGAGGGTTTGTAAACCAAATGAGTGTAGGAACTCATATGATATGGTTTAACAAAGCCTACATACTAAATGAAACTTAACCTAAGTATTATCGACCCATCGCGACCCATTAAGGTAACTTATGCTACTTTAACGCGTCGTGCGCGTGAAACGCGTTCGGACCGTCTAACTAGCCCTATGACAAGTGTTATATGCCTAAACATGTTACATAATCAGTTATGTGACAAAAGTTTAGGTTACATATGCTTAATTACCAATTATACATGAAAAGGGTATTCTGGTAATTTACCTAAGGCATATAAACTACTTATCATACAACTACTTAAACGATGTGACCATAGGGTATAACCTCGGAAGGTTATGCCCTATACTAGGGTCACCTAATGTATTTGGTCGGATCCTAATGATCGACCAAACTGGGTCGGGTTCGAAGGTATAAGCGATTTATCAGATCGCTTACCCTACGACCCTAGACAACGTGGTAATCAGTAGGCATAGTCCCAAGGGACTATAACCAACGTGATTACAATCACGTTGCGAAGTTCAAACGAACTTCGCATTGACCATTACTGGTCAACGCTGAAAGTCAAACAAAGTTTGACTTTCTGACTCGAAAAGCAGTAAAATAAGGAAAAGAACGAAAGAATACTTACGAAGGGTCCCCGAATGCTAACCTCGATTCAAAAATCTCAGGTATGAAACAATAGTTTCAACTTAGAGTTTCTCAAATCAAAGTTCTAGTGATTTTAGCAATGGGGGTGGATGGGTATTTATAGGAATACCCGAACCGTTAAGATCGTTTCATGGAAAACGTGCCTTAATCCCATCCGTACATGTGTTGAAATGTCATGGTGTTTAGGTGTTTAAATTCCATCCATACATGTGTTGAAATGTCATGGTGTTTAGGTGTTTAAATTCCATCCATACATGTGTTGAAATGTCATGGTGCCTAAATTCCATCCTTATCCGCTGACTAAGCAAGTTAGAATGTGTGGTTGTGAATTAAACAACGGCTAATACATCGAATCTGGTCCTGAATGCGAAAAACGATCCAAATGACGTGATGAATGGATTTTTCTTATGGCGAACACTAAAATAAAATATTTTAGTGCTAACATATTTTTTTGGATGTCCGGATGTATTCAGAACGTAAGTTATGCGCGAAAATGCAAACTTATGCACTTTTTGACACTTTTAGTCCCTGAATGACCCAAAAGTTTATTTTAGCACACCGAACCCCTCAAAGCCTATTTCTAAGCTATGTAAAGGATATTTATGGTATGTTTAACTTATGGTCATGTTCCGGAAGGTCTGTTACAGTTCAAATTGGCATACTTTCGCAGTTTGTCAAATTTAGTCCCTGTAAGCGATTAAACTTTGATTTCACCACACCAAACCTTCCAAAACTTATATCTAAGTTATGTAAAGGTTATTTAAGGTATGTTAAGCCTATGTCACTATTCCGGAGTGTTTGTTGCATTAAACTGGTTATATTTACGCATCAGTGCGCGTATAACCTTCCAGAAAGCGATTTAGAGTTTGAAATCGAACAAAAATTGATATGTGCAAATGATACACATATTTTTACAAATCCCAAGTATGAAATACAATATTTCATTGGTTTGGTATTTGTTTGATGGCCGTGGAGGCACAGGTGTTACAGTCTCCCCTACTTTAGGAAATTTCGTCCCGAAATTTATTTGGAGGAAACTTGTGAGAGCTTGAAAACATGAAATTGAAATGATCGAACAACATTGGTTAGGGTTCTGAACTTCTAGTAACCTTTAATAACATCATGATTACAATGTAAGAGGGATACTTATATACAAGTATATGAAGCGTCATTGGTGCGTCCACCGTACCTCCATTACATCGTTGTCATTTTGTTATTGTTGTCGCTATCGGTTCTTACACATAATAAATATTACTGGGTTTCTATGCACTAAATTTCATAATTATGTACGCGTCCATAATCAGACAATTCCTTGCACAGTTCACACAGTCTATTTTAAAATGTGTAGGGGAAAACCAATTGAACAATCCTGTGATGAGTGTGACTAGACCGCCATAGAGTCCTTTTAATTAAATCAATAAATGATCTAAATAGACTATCAAGGAGTCTGTTCAGCTACATCACTAGATGTCGTTCTTTAACCAAATTATGAATCAATCTTTTTTACTAGACCACTAAGAGGGTCTCTTATGAAACATGGAATGGTACTATATAACCCAAGGGTCTTAACTATTACATAGAAGCCCATTAAGGATTGAAGGTAGTACTTTTTGAATATCCTGCTACGAATCCCTCATATGAAGATATGAAAGATTCTGCGAGGATTTGGATAACGAATATCCAGAGTATTTAAAACACAAAAATGCATAAAAGAAAACATAAGATGAATAAACACATAGTCACATAATTGCATACTCGTTCAATCGCATAATCGTTCAATTTGACCTATAATTTGTTATCTTTGGACACGGGTATTTAAAGCATACCAGAAACCCAATCCGTGGATTTCCTTTGGCACTTTAAATATTTTCAAGAATCTAACTATGAAGATAGGAAGATCTTAAAAGGAATTCGGTTTGTCCTAATTGAGTTGTTTTGTACATTTTAAAGTGTACAAGGAATTCAATCAGGGCTCCGATGTCAACGAAGGTGTTGATCGTGATCGGCTCAGGACATGAATAGATCAAGATGTCATCAATAATAACAATGACGATCTGATCCAAATAAGGCTTGCAGACTCTATTTATTAAGTTCTTGAAGATGGCTGGAGTATTTGTCCACCTAAAAGGCATGACTGTAAACTCGTAATGGCCATACTTCATGCAGGAAAACCGTTTTGGGAATATCTTCTTCGTGAATACAAAGTTGATGATACCCAAAACACAAATCGATCTTGGAAAAGCATGAACGCTATACAGTTGATCGGAGAAATCGTTGATTTAAGGTAGGGGGGATATCGATTCTTGATGGTAAGCTTACTAGGCTTACGTTAATCGATATACATTCGAAAAGATCCATTTTTTTTCTTTTCACAAGGAGAACAGGAGTTTCTCCAAGGTGAAAAGTTCGGACGGATGAATCCTTTATCAGACAACTCTTGAAGCTGTTTTGATAATTCTTGCATCTCGAACGGTGCAAGACGATAAAATACTTTAGATCTAAAAGAAACCAGTGTTTGAGGTTCTTAGGGAGATCTCAAGTGATCGTAAAAATGACAGAACCACACGAGTAGTTTTGTCTTTGTGTTGACATCACAAGGTTGAATCAAACTTTCATACAATTGCATTAGTTAGAAAATAAAACCACAAATTTTTATTTATATAACAACCGCATTGTCTTTAAATGTTACAAGATACCAACCAGAGGAAAAACAAAATACTAATTGTTCACTCCTTCATCAATGAGTGCCTCATTGATGTTAAACACTCGACCACGTGCTGGATTCACATTGACGTTGACATTCGCATTTGGGTTTGCGTTAGCATTTGCATTCACCAGTCTTGGGCAGTTGTGGCGGAAGTGACCAATCTCTCCGCAGTTGAAACATGAACCCAGTGGAAATCTCGCAGCATTCCCTTGAACCGGAGCTTGAACCTGAGCAGCCTGATTTTGTCCCAAACGACAAATCTTGGCCAAATGCCCAAGTTTACCACACGTCGTTCATTGCCAGCAAGCTTATTGTACTGCGTGATGACCGTTGCAGCGTGCACAATAAGGTGCGGTACCGGCATATGCTTTCTTTGCAGGTGGCTGAGCTGGTTGGTTCCGCGGGTTCTGTGCAGTATGTGCTGTAACAGCAAAATTTTGGGCACCCTTTCGCTTCTTTGATTTCTTTGACGTCTCACCTTCCTTACCCTTCTTGTTTTGGCCTTTCTTGCTATCCTCCTTGTCAGTTGACTGTTTCTTGCCCTTGTCACCCTTCCTGTGTAACTTGTTCTTCCGAATCTGCGACTCAGTCAATGTTGCTGATAACTCGATCGCCTGACGGAGTGTGGCAGGGTTACTACCAGTAAGGATGTCTTGTACCGAGTCAGGTAGGCCGTCGATGTACCTTTCGATAGCTATGTCAAGTGGGGTAACCATTGTAGGGCAAAGCAGACTCAGCTCCTCAAACCTATCAGTATACGCCCTGTGCTCACCACTATCTTGCTTCAACTCATCAAATTCCTTCTCCAAAGCTCGCTGCTCATGACGAGGACAGAATTCCCTCATCATCAGAGCCCTAAGTTCAGCCCATGTCTGTGCGAGAGCAACTTCCGCACCTCGGTCTCTCATTACCCCATTCCACCATGTAAGTGCCCTCTTCTGAAACACGCTCGAGGAGAACTCGACCTTGCGATTATCCGGGCACTGCACGTGGTGAAAAGTATTCTCAATGCTTTCGAACCACTGAAGAAGCCCAGTTGCTCCTTCAGAACCACTAAACTTGAGTGGTTTAGCCTGGTTGAAATCCTTGTATTTGCATAGCACATTGTTGTTGTTGTTGGCTTGGTTCCATTGAGCAAAGAGGTTTGGGAATTGAGCAGCCATTTGCTGCGCAATGATTTCTGCCAGCTCGGCAGTCTCTATCTGGCTTTCGCGTCGAGGAGGCATTGTCTAAAAGAGGAAACATGAAAGGAAACGAGTGAGAGAATTTAGACGAAAAGAATGAGATGAAACAAATCTGATGAAAGCAAGGATAGTGGTCATTTGTTTGTTACTACAAAGCAACAAACGACCTTGGTGATTAGTCAAAGTAAATAGGTTAAAAATAATGTATCGCGAAGACATGCTCGTCTATAAGTGAACACTCATCCCAAGAATTCCCAGGTAAGCACAACTGGTCTCGCGTCTGATGAGATGTATACGAAGTGCTTGCCTAGACAGAAAACCCAGAATACAGGCATTCACCCTTCCAGTTTGCACGTGTTCACATTATTTAAAACCCAAAACCTTGACGAGATTTTGAAAATTCAAAGGGGTTCAAAACCATATAACAGAGGGTTCAAAACCTTACAATAGAGGGTTCAAAACCTTGTAATCAATCATCCTAGAACAGATGATTAGCTTTCAAAGCGGTTTTGAAATTTATGTTCTTGTTGTGGTCGTCACCTAAGGATAGGTGACGGTATTTGTTTTATGACTAAACGCAAGTAAACTCGCGTTAGGGTCCTAAGAAGGTTATAGACTAGGTCAAAGCATTACTAATTACTAATAACCTAATTCCCTATAACCATTGGCTCTGATACCATCTTTATGTCACACCCCGACCGCGTAAAACAACAAATCGCGGCGGAAACATCGGGGCGTGTTGCAACAGAATTAATGTTTCATAACCATGGATACCAAAAAGTGTTTCGTTTTATTAAACATTGAGTAATTACATCGTCTGGAAATCTAAATACACTATTTAAACATAGTCTATCATTGTTATTGAGTCACTAAGGCCTTGTCCAGTCCTATGTGAGCATGCATCTTATCAATCGATATCATCCAACAGTACCTGAAACATATGTGAAAACGAGGTCAGCAAAGAAATGCTGGCGAGTACATAGGTTTTGTGAAAATAAGATTCATGACTTCTGTTTAAGAAAATGTTTAGTCATGAACCTTGTAATTTGCTTTGTCTTTGTAAATCATTTGAAAAATAATAAGTTCGGATGATAAGTATAAATAAGAAAATAATGCATGATTAAATGAATAACCATGTAAATGAGTTTGCATAAGATAAGTTGTTTATAAATCAATGTCTTGTGAAAAGTATGTTATTTGTATAAAATGTTCTATGTCTCAAACTGAAATGATTCAAATAACGCTATGATATGTAATACCATACAAACACTTATATATAGGAAGTACCAGCGGCGTATCCACCATGTTTGTATCATATTACACGCGCATCGTTACTTAATCACTTAACCAAACCATACCAAACAATGTAAAATGTCTATGTTTAAATCAATTGTCAAATGTATTGAATAATATGTCAAAGTATTCATGTCAAGATGTAAATCATGTCAAAATGTCTATGTCAAATATCCATGTCAAATGTCTATGTCAAATATCCATGTATGGCAAGTGAAATGTCTCAACTAAACCATATGCACAAAAACAAAGTATTGAAGTAAAACTTGGTTTAAATCAAAGTTATGTTTTGTGAGAAAATGCATGATCAAATGTCAATCATGTTAAAATGTTTACCCAATCGTTAACCCATTTTGTAAAATCGTTCTAGTCGTTCTTGTTTTAATTGTGAAACTACTTTATGGTCGATTCTCTAATAACATTCAAACCTTCTTGACGCGTTCCTCGCTCCATCTCGCTCTCGCTCTCGTTCTTAACAAACCCTTACCAAAGGATAAGTTAATAATTACAGATTCAGTCGCTACCCACAACCCCCACACATAACAATGGGTGCAGTAAATAACGGGATTTGTCAGATCCTATGGTACCATAACCTAATACTGGTCGGCTTGATCATTGCTAATGAATGTCATTGGTTATGTAACTACAACCAACAAGTTCGTTCACTTTATTGAAATTTGTTATTAGTTTTTGAAATCCTTGTATTCGTTCTTGAAATCATTGTTAGCGTTCTTGAAATAATTGTAATTGTTCTTGAAACCACATTGTAATTGTTCTTGAAACCATTGATAAAACATTTAGCACATATGAGTCACCCCAAAACAGTTGAAAACAGTAAAAGAGGGGAATAATGTACTCGCCTGGGAGTGCTTAGGAGTCTTGAACAACTACCAAGTAAGCTAGAGGAGTCCCGGAAATCAAACGGTACCTAATATAGGTAACTACATAATTAACCCGGACCTAAATCGGAAGACTGGGTAGCAGGAGGGTTTGTAAACCAAATGAGTGTAGGAACTCATATGATATGGTTTAACAAAGCCTACATACTAAATGAAACTTAACCTAAGTATTATCGACCCATCGCGACCCATTAAGGTAACTTATGCTACTTTAACGCGTCGTGCGCGTGAAACGCGTTCGGACCGTCTAACTAGCCCTATGACAAGTGTTATATGCCTAAACATGTTACATAATCAGTTATGTGACAAAAGTTTAGGTTACATATGCTTAATTACCAATTATACATGAAAAGGGTATTCTGGTAATTTACCTAAGGCATATAAACTACTTATCATACAACTACTTAAACGATGTGACCATAGGGTATAACCTCGGAAGGTTATGCCCTATACTAGGGTCACCTAATGTATTTGGTCGGATCCTAATGATCGACCAAACTGGGTCGGGTTCGAAGGTATAAGCGATTTATCAGATCGCTTACCCTACGACCCTAGACAACGTGGTAATCAGTAGGCATAGTCCCAAGGGACTATAACCAACGTGATTACAATCACGTTGCGAAGTTCAAACGAACTTCGCATTGACCATTACTGGTCAACGCTGAAAGTCAAACAAAGTTTGACTTTCTGACTCGAAAAGCAGTAAAATAAGGAAAAGAACGAAAGAATACTTACGAAGGGTCCCCGAATGCTAACCTCGATTCAAAAATCTCAGGTATGAAACAATAGTTTCAACTTAGAGTTTCTCAAATCAAAGTTCTAGTGATTTTAGCAATGGGGGTGGATGGGTATTTATAGGAATACCCGAACCGTTAAGATCGTTTCATGGAAAACGTGCCTTAATCCCATCCGTACATGTGTTGAAATGTCATGGTGTTTAGGTGTTTAAATTCCATCCATACATGTGTTGAAATGTCATGGTGTTTAGGTGTTTAAATTCCATCCATACATGTGTTGAAATGTCATGGTGCCTAAATTCCATCCTTATCCGCTGACTAAGCAAGTTAGAATGTGTGGTTGTGAATTAAACAACGGCTAATACATCGAATCTGGTCCTGAATGCGAAAAACGATCCAAATGACGTGATGAATGGATTTTTCTTATGGCGAACACTAAAATAAAATATTTTAGTGCTAACATATTTTTTTGGATGTCCGGATGTATTCAGAACGTAAGTTATGCGCGAAAATGCAAACTTGTGCACTTTTTGACACTTTTAGTCCCTGAATGACCCAAAAGTTTATTTTAGCACACCGAACCCCTCAAAGCCTATTTCTAAGCTATGTAAAGGATATTTATGGTATGTTTAACTTATGGTCATGTTCCGGAAGGTCTGTTACAGTTCAAATTGGCATACTTTCGCAGTTTGTCAAATTTAGTCCCTGTAAGCGATTAAACTTTGATTTCACCACACCAAACCTTCCAAAACTTATATCTAAGTTATGTAAAGGTTATTTAAGGTATGTTAAGCCTATGTCACTATTCCGGAGTGTTTGTTGCATTAAACTGGTTATATTTACGCATCAGTGCGCGTATAACCTTCCAGAAAGCGATTTAGAGTTTGAAATCGAACAAAAATTGATATGTGCAAATGATACACATATTTTTACAAATCCCAAGTATGAAATACAATATTTCATTGGTTTGGTATTTGTTTGATGGCCGTGGAGGCACAGGTGTTACAGAGATAGATTCGGACACACATCTGTTGTGTGGGGACCTAGATGGCATTACGCAGGAGGGCCACGATTTAGAGCAGCCAGTCTATCAGATTGGTGATGATGGTCCCCAGAGCCCGGATCGTTTCACAGAAATTGATCGCGAAAGTGAAGTGAAGTCGAAGCCTTCAGTGGAAGATCCTCCTACCTTGGAGCTTAAAGAGCTCCCACCGCACCTGGAGTACGCATTTCTGGATGAGGAGCGTCAATTTCCTGTCATTATTTCATCTGGATTGGCGGGAGAAGAGAAGAGCAGGCTGCTTAATGTGTTGAAACTTCATAAGAAAGCAATCGCCTGGAAAATCATGGACATAAAAGGTATAAATCCCTCCTTCTGTACACATAAAATTCTAATGGAGGATCAGTTCAAGCCGTGTGCGCAGCACCAGAGGGGGCTGAACCCAAACATGCAAGAGGTCGTTAAAAAGGAAGTGATTAAGTTGTTAGATGCTGGTATGATCTATCCCATTTCCGACTCTGTTTGGGTCAGTCCTGTGCAGGTAGTGCCCAAAAAGGGGGGCATGACTGTGGTCACAAACGATAGGAATGAGCTCATTCCAACCAGGACGGTCACTGGATGGCGGGTTTGCATTGATTATCGCAAACTCAACGACGCCACCCGCAAGGACCACTTCCCGCTTCCATTCATTGATCAAATGTTGGAGCGTCTGTCAGGGAAGTTATATTATTGTTTTCTGGATGGGTTCTCTGGTTATTTTCAAATTCCTATCGCTCCTGAGGACCAGGAGAAGACCACATTTACTTGTCCCTTCGGTACATTCGCCTACCGGCGTATGCCGTTTGGGCTGTGTAATGCGCCGGCCACTTTCCAGCGATGTATGGTCGCCATTTTCCACGACATGATTGAGGATTCCATGGAGGAGTTCATGGACGATTTTTCGGTATTTGGGGATTCCTTTGATCAATGTCTGGAAAATTTGAAAAGAATGCTGAAGAGGTGTGAGGAGACTAATCTGGTCCTGAACTGGGAGAAATGCCACTTCATGGTGAAGGAGGGCATAGTTCTAGGACACAAAATTTCTCACGCGGGCATGGAAGTCGATCCAGCTAAAGTCGACGTTATTTCACGACTTCCGCCCCCCACCTCTGTTCGAGCTATACGGAGCTTTCTCGGTCATGCCGGGTTCTATCGGCGATTCATCAAAGATTTTTCAAAAATCGCCAGACCCATGACCCGTTTGTTGGAGAAAGATGCTCCGTTCGTTTTTGGAGATGATTGCTTGAGGGTTTTTGACCTCCTCAAGCAAAAGTTGATTGAGGCCCCTATTTTAGTCGCACCGGACTGGAGTCTGCCATTTGAAATCATGTGCGACGCGAGTGATTACGCTATAGGGGCCGTTCTTGGTCAAAAGAAGGAAAAGCACTTCCATCCGATCTATTATGCGAGCAAAACTCTTCACGACGCTCAGGAGCATTACACCACGACTGAAAAATAGCTCTTGGCGGTCGTTTTCGCATTTGATAAGTTTAGATCGTATTTAGTGCTTTCGAAAACCGTTGTATACACTGATCATGCAGCCATTAGATACCTCTTCAGCAAACTGGACGCTAAACCACGTCTAATCAGATGGATCCTGTTGCTGCAAGAGTTTGATATTGAGATACAAGATAAAAAGGGTGCTTTGAATGTAGCGGCCTACCATCTATCTCGGTTAGAGCATGCAGACGTCGAGGATTCGTGTTGGGATTCAATCAATGACAATTTCCCACACGATTCTTTGATGGGTGTTGAGATATGCGATGAGTCGCCATGGTTCGCCGACTTTGCGAACTATCTTGCTTGCGGGATTCTGATTAAAGGATTGACTCATCAGCAAAAGAGGAAATTCTTTTCGGATCTCAAGCACTACATATGGGACGACCCTTTCTTGTTTAAGGTGGGTGCTGATCAGGTGATTAGGAGATGTGTATCAGGGGCTGAGGCGACCGACATTCTGCGCCAGTGTCATGAGGGACCTACCGGAGGCCACCACGGAGCCAACTTCACCGCGAAGAAGGTGTTGGATTCCGGGTTTTACTGGCCGACCATTTTCCGTGACGCGCAGAGTTGGGTGAAAGCGTGCGATGCTTGTCAGAGGGCGACAAACATTTCGGCACGCAACGAAATGCCCCAGAACTGGATACAAGTTTGTGAAGTCTTTGATGTTTGGGGGATAGACTTCATGGGACCATTCCCCCCCTCACGTGGAAACAAGTACATACTCGTGGCTGTTGACTATGTATCAAAGTGGGCGGAGGCGCAAGCCTTACCCACTAATGACGCAGAGTAGTTGTGAGGTTTCTTAAGAGTTTGTTCGCCCGATTTGGCGCTCCGAAAGCGCTCATTAGTGACCGAGGGACTCATTTTTGTAATACACAGCTTGAAAAGGCTTTGTCCTGATACGGTGTGCATCACCGTTTGTCCACGCCCTATCATTCGCAGACGAGCGGGCAGGTGGAGGTCACGAACCGTGGGCTTAAGCGCATCCTTGAGCGGTCTGTTGGAGCGAACCACAAGGAGTGGTCGGACAAGCTTGATGAGGCATTATGGGCATTCCGTACAGCTTATAAGACCCCTATAGGGACCACCCCCTTTAGGTTGGTATACGGAAAGGCATGCCATTTACCGGTGGAGTTGGAGCACAAGGCTATGTGGGCATTGAAAACCGCGAATTTGGACCTTAAAACCGGAGGTGAAGCCCGGTTTCTCCAAATTCATGAATTGGAAGAATTGCGGCACCAAGCCTATGAAAGCTCCGTACTCTACAAAGAGCGCACGAAGAAACTTCACGACAAACGCTTGAAGGACCACAAAGTATTCCAAGCGGGTGATCTTGTTCTTCTGTACAATTCAAGGCTGCGCTTATTTCCTGGGAAGCTTCATTCACGCTGGACAGGACCATACACGGTTAAGGAAGTATTTCCGTATGGTACTGTTGCAGTAGAGAACGCGGATGGCGTTACATTTAAGGTAAACGGTCACCGGTTGAAGTTATACGTTGCCGGGCCGATAGATTCGGCGGTGGAGGTGATTGAACTCCAAACCCCGCACATATCATAAGTGTGGGGAGGAGAGAGTCTACGCTACTGACTCGCGGATCAAAAATGTAGCAAGAGCGTATTTTGCGCTTTAGGGGTAGTATAGTCTTTTTAGTAGTTTTTCTAGTTTTAGCTTTGAGTCTTGCTATCGACTCGTCGACAAAAATTTAGCATGAGTCTACGCAGCTGACTCGCCGACAAAAATGCAGCAGGAGCGTCTTTGGCGCTATAAGGGTAAAATAGTCCTTTTTTGTATTTTTGTAGTTTTAGCGTAATTTAGGTTAGTTAGGTAGTTTACGTTAGTTTGTTTAGTTTTCGTACGTGCCGAGCGAAGGTTCTGTATTGCAATATTGTTAGAACAGTTGGTGTGTCGAAAAAACGGCGAAAAACGGCCGAAACAGTTGCTGGAAATGGCTTCGGCGGAAAAATCCTGATCTGCACCTGATGCACGACCGTTCCTCGGGTCGCACGACCGTGCGTCACTGAGGGCGAGCACGGCAGATCGCACCGCCGGTGCATTTCCGAGAAAAGTGGTCTGGGTTTGAGCGACGTCGGTGACGCACGACCGTGCCATAGGTCGAACGACCGTGCGTCAGGCTGAGGGCAATTTTGTCATTTTGCACATTATATATACCCTCATCTGCTGCAAAATCCCTCATTCGCGAACCCTAGTCGCTGCAGGCCGTTCCAGAGCGATTCTTCATCATATCGCACGATTTTTCGCACGATCTAACACCCTTCTTCGCACGGTACGTTCCTAGTTGTAGATTTCTTGTTTTGTTGCTTTCTAGGTTAGATTTCTTCCGATTCTTCAAGGAAATTTTTAGGGTTCTCTTCATAAACAAATCGAAACCCTAACCCTTGTTGAATCGAAGTATCGTGAACACCCGGTTGACTTTCAGACCCCTGTTGGCCCAATACTTGTTGAAATTTTGCAAAAATCAGATTGTTCTAAGTACAGGGGTCAAAATCTGCAGACACGAAGTCGCACGGTCGTTCCTCGTGTGGAACGGTCGTGCCTCGCCGGCTTGTTCACGATATCTTCTGTTGGTTCGGTGTTGCACGGTGGTGCCTCAGATCGCACGCCGTGCAGTTCCGGCATTTGTGGGTTTGGTCTGTTAGTTCTCGGAGACGCACGACCGTGCGTCTCGAAGAACGACCGTGCCATTCGCCCAGTTCAGTTGGACAGTTTCTTCATAATTTGCTGCTCGGCTGTTTTCAATTCATATCTCTCCTGTTTCTGTCTTTCTAACAATGTTCCCCATTACAGATGAACCATCCCTTCCTTCAGTTTGACCCCAACATTGAGAAAGAGACTCTTTGCATTCCGAAGCGCGACGCCTTGTGGGAAAGGAGGGGACAGTTTGGAGTCCCCCGATGGTTAGATTGGGAAGTCATGCGTGAACTCAACCAGTATGATCGACTGGACGACATGATGAGTCGCCCGCTTGCAAATCTGGTCGCTTGCAACCAACCCGTTTACCGGGAGTTGACAATTGAATTCTTCGCATCGTATGCCTATGAAAGGCCGGTTGCACATACACAGCCCGATTTCCGCTACAGGGAGCGGGTAACCTTCAGGTTATGTAGGCGATGGCATATGTGGTCGGTTGGTCGTTTGGGACGAAGGCTCGGGATTTATACTAGGGACGACATGGATGATCCCGATGTCTTCAACGATCAGTTCAACTTCCCTAATGATGTAGCGCGGGATGAATTTTGGGCAGAAAACGCTATTGGGGAGCCCTACAACCCGAGGATGTCAAAGGCCTCGCGACTCCGAGACCCTCTGGTGCGAGTGATGCACCATGTATTCAGCCATTCGATATGCGGTCGCATGGATAGTCTCGGTAACTGTCCCACAACTGACTTGCTTTTTCTATATGCGTTGGTTGACAAAGCACCAATCAACCTAGCCGCACGAATGGCTGAGTACTTTGTCAAGTGTTCGGGGCGGACTCCGAACAGTGAGATACATGGCGGTCAGTATGTGACCGAAATAGCGTACAATGAGCGCTATATGACGCCGAGGGTGCTTCAGGGTCTCACTTTGATTACCGAGGGGGTTCATGTCGATATCCGGTCACTGAAGTTCATGGGGGTGATTGCAGAGCTTGATAGGGGAGATAGGTTGAGGGGATTGAATAACGAGGTCTGGGACCCGTTACCTCCAGATGAGGAGGAAGATGAGGATGTTGAGATGGGAGAGCAGGGTCCGCAGCAGCAGCACCAGCCACCGACACCACCACACTCGCCGCAGCACCACGCCTTTCATCAGCATGAGGACTGGCCCACGTTCTACCAGCAGTTCCAGGATATGCGTGTGACACAGGAGCAGCATGGTACCTACTTTGATGAGATTAGATCTAGCCAGGACCAGATCCGGGCTAACCAGGACGAGATTCGAGCCAGTCAGGCTCAGATTCGGGCCACACATGACCAGCTTCGGCAGAGCCAGGATACTTTATATCAGGGGGTCAGTGCGGGATTCTCATATCTTTTCGGGGGGATGCATCACGCATACCCCGACTACTTTCAGCACCCTCCGGAGTTCCCACCGTGGAACCCCCTGGTTTTGGCGATGCCGGCCCGTCCTATACGAGACATGATGATGATGATGATGATGGAGATGAGTAGTTGGCAGTGGTGATAGCAGTTGGTGGTGTTTTATCTTTCAGTACTTTATTTACTTTTGGGTGTTTATTTTGACTATTATTTAAAACACCCCGGTTATGTATTTCAGACAATTTCCTTTGTGTTTTGTTTGGATTTTAGTATTTATGTATATTATGGTTGTTTTGTGATTTTTCTGTTTCTGTTATGTTTTGGGTGCACATGTGACATACTCGCAGGTTTTATCTATCGGATCTTGGACCGGAGCACGTACCAGATACAGCTTCGGAAGTCTCGTGGCACCAACATCATCTTGAGGGGAGTATTTTTTATCCCTTTCTCTATATTTCGGGTCTCGCATTGGGGACAATGCGAAGTTCAAGTGTGGGGAGGGGGTTAACTTTGTTAACTTTGTTTGTCCTCTTAAAAAAAAACAGAAAATCAGAAAAATCATTCAAAAATACTTGTATTTTGTATATATGTTGGTAAATAAACCGGTTGGTTGTGTTTTAGAAAACTTCGGACTTGATAAAAACTCGACAAGCAAAATATTTTTGAAAAAGGAAGCCGGAAAGCGTGACAAACAAAGAAAGACTTACATGATAGTTTTCACACTTTTACCCATTCATTCCGTTACGTGAGCATATTTGAGCCTTGATTGTTATATATTTGTTCATTTCGGATATAGGAGTGAGCCGGATGTTATGTGCAATTTAGAACTTGTCACTAGTATGCTTGTTAAGACCATGAACTTGTGAATTTGTGTAAAAATGATAGAGGCACTTAGATTACCCCTTTGTTGTGTACTTGTTCTTTGTGTTGTGCTTTCCGTTCACCTTATATTACCCTTTAGGTTTAACCATGTCGAGCCTTCCCGTTCACCTTTGTTTACCCACATTATCGCCCACTTAACCAAATTTAGCCTTTTTTATGTTTTAAACCTTTTTAGTGTTGAAACTCGGTCAAAATAATAGTTTAACTAGCTTGTTATTGTTTATATTTCATTGTATAGTTTTGTAGTTTTCAAAAAAAAAAAAAAAAAAACCAGAAAATAAAACACCCTAAAATAGGGTGAAGTTGATAGAAATCGAGCAATTTTGAATGCTTAAAGGTTAAAATTTCGTTGATAAGCTCGATTGCGCTTTAGTCGCCTTTTTAAGGCGTTTGTATGTATAGTTGTTTATGTTATTGATAGTTAAACGCTACTACCGAGTTTTAACCATTTTCGCCACTTTAAATGTCCACTTCCATACCCTTCGCCCAAGCCTAACGTTATAACCCGTAAAGACCTCTTGATTTACACTTGTTTGCATGTTAGTTGGTGGAGACGAGATCTTATGACAAGCTTCTGATATTGCACATTTCATTGACTAGGCGTTGAGTGTTTACACATACACATTTTATGTATGTTTCATAAATAAAACCGAGTGTGTGAACATTGTGAGTCGTGTGAAGATTAACATGTGAGTCAATTAAATGTGAAGTCACGGCTTTTTGGTTGTCGCTTTTTAATTGCATATGCTTGTTAGGTTTGAGTCTTTTGATGTTGTCTTTCGACAAACCGGCTAACCGTTTATATTAGTTTTCAATAAAATAGTGTGTAAATTATCGTTCTTGTTTGTTTTTGTCTTTTATTGCTTTTTAGTTCAGCTTGCTTGAGGACAAGCAAGGTTCAAGTGTGGGGAGATTTGATATTCGTTAATTTACACATATTTTAGTCCCCCGTTTTACCCCTATTTCATGCATTTTTGGCCGTAAAACCGTCATTCGGATACTTAATTATCTACACTTTTGTTTACAGGCTTAAAACTACATTCCAAACAAGATGATAGCAAAAACGAGGACTTTCCGGACAAAACGACAAAGCTGCGAAGATTCTGTTAAGAAAACTGACCTGGGCGTGTGGAATGACCGTTCCACCTGATGCACGGTCGTGCATCTCCGACAAAGTTGATCAACCCGGAAATGAACGAGAGGTGCGACTGGGCGTTCTAGGAAAACAAGGCGGCTCGGTGAAGAACGGGCGTTCCATTTGAGGAACGACCGTGCATATCCGATGAACCAACAGAGTCTCGGTGATGAACGACCAGTGCGACTCGGCGTGCAACAACAACCCGGAACTGAACGACCGTTCCACACGAAGAACGGTCGTGCGATATCGTATCTGGTCAAAGATCTGATGACGTATGCAGTATGGTGACCCATCCCCAATAATTGCTTAAAGTGCACGGTCGTGCCATATGGAGAACGACCGTGCGACAGCGAAAAAATATAAAAACAGAACAGAAACATTATGTTCGACATTCTGGATTTTTGGAGAGCTTCACAGGCGATTTTCAGGCTCCGGAGGCATTAGCTTTCACCCGGATTCAAGCCACATTGTCCCGTTTAGCTCGATTACTACCCGGATCCTTAGTCTAGTACTTGTTTATGGTTTGATTTTCTAATCTTTCCATGTTTTTGTTAATCTTTCAAGTACTTAGATTATTGTTTATGTATTATTGTAGCCTTTGGGCAAAAACACAAACAATCCCTTGCTAGATTATTGCCATTAGTGTGTTAAGCTTTGTTTGTAATGACACTTGAAGTATTTTCTATGTTAATCTTTGATGATTAGTTTGCAACCTTGTTATTGATATTGAATTCTTGATTATAAGTAATTATGTTGGATGATTGATGCTTGGTTAGTTAAGATAGTTGAAAAATGAAGCTTAATTAATCTTGTATTAGTAAACTTTGAATTTGGTTAACTAGTTTAACTTGGTTTAAATGTATGCATCATGATACTAGAAATGGTTAGTGATTTAATAAAATGTAATTATTGTTAATCAAGAGAGCTTGCCGTCACGTAAGGACCTTAACGGGTTAGATGGTGTCGTTATAAATTCTTGCCATGATTTGTTAGCTTAGTTAGTAGTTTAGGCCAAAATTGCTATCTTAGTGAATTATTGTGCAAGATTTGTAAAATGAACTCGGTTGTGATTTAATCTAGTTTATGCTTGTCTCGGTGGTTGCATTGTGTTTATCGGTGTCTCTTTCCTTGATTAAGTGCGGTTAGAAAACTCCTAACGGATGACTAACTTATTTTTAAGAGATTTTCATAGACATTTATCAATTGCACATTAAAGAACAATTTTAGGTGGTTAAAGTGTGTTTATCGTTTTAGCTTTCCGAATGATTGTCATGTTAGGATTCCCGAAAGGGATACTAATTGTCTTAAATTGGAAAATTGACCGAATGCTTCTAGTGCCAAAACCGACTTAGTTGACATGCTGTGGTTGTGTATTTAGCAAGGCTTTTTATCTATATTCTATTATGTTTTTATTATGTATTTATTTATGCTTACTTTAGTTTAGTTAAAATCAACCAAACTTATGTTTTTACCGGTAGTTTAGTGACAAAGGTCTAGTATTATTTCTCCGCCCATTTCCTTTGATCGATACTTGGTTCTTACCGATACTTTATTACATATATGACGGGGTACACTTGCCTCTTTCGTGTGTGTTTTGATGTAAAAGTAATAATCACTTTTATAAATTTAAAACCAAATCGTGTGTAAATTCATTGCAAAATTATGTATATATATGCACACGTCAAGTTTTTGGCGCCGTTGCCGGGGAAATGGCGAGTTTTAGGAACGACCCGAGTCATTATGTTATCGGCGTATATACTTGTTAATATTTGTGTATAATTTCTTGATTATTTATTTGTTTATTTATTTGTTAATATTTCTTGTTTTTATTTCATTTATTCGTTTTCCAAGTCATTTTTGGTACGCTTGTAAATTTTTGTTCCATTTATTTATTCGATCCGGATTTATTTATTTTTTCTTTGAGTTTTCGGCTTCGGGTATCCATTTTTACTTTAGCCGATTCATTTATTTTTATTGTGTTGATTTTTATAACATTTCGGGCCTATTTTCGGATTTTTATAAAATTTTCAGCCCATCTTTAATAATATTCTGCTTCTATTCAGCTAAATATATATATATATATATATATATATTATTTTATTAATAAAATATTCACCGTGTCAAATTTTCGTTTGCAGGTTAATGTTCTCGACCCCCGCTCCAAAACTTGTTAAGAGGGAAACCCCCCATATTTGTCACACCCCTTTCTGCGGAGGAAGTACGAGGTGTGATCATGAAAGGTTTTCATTGCATACGATTGGTAAACATACTACATGCTCATGAAAAATAACTTCAATTGCCAAACATTACATAACTGAAAACGTAGTTTAAGTGTTTTCATCACAAGAGAGCATATTGTCTGAAAAGTTTACAAGTTTATTCAACGATAAACATAAACAACACCCAAGAGCAAGAGTATGACCGCGCGCACATCCACTTTAGTTACCTGAAATACATTTGAGTTTTTGGAAAAACGTCAACATAATGTTGGTGTGAATTCATGCAGTATTTGTATTGAATGTTTAAAGACTTGAATGAAAACATGGTATGTAACTTGTAGAATGTATGAATGTTTGAATGTAACTTGTAAAACGTATCTGTAACTGAGTACCATGAATGTTTGTATGTATCATGTAGAATGTATCTTTAACTGTATACTATGAATGTTTGAGATCGCTAGTGGTTTGCAAGGCCACTAACATGTGTCACGACATAGGAAGCCACCAAACCTAGGCATTTTTGTCGACTTTGACTGAGACACAAAAGCACTCATTAATAGAAGTAGGCCAAGAGTGGGGTTGCCTGAAACCCATTAGATCTAACCTTTTGTTCCACAGTCTGAATGTATACATTGATTAATGGTGCTTATGGTACCCTATTCGGGACATGATCTAGAATGTTTCACTTGAATGTTTTTTGTACTCCACGATACCATTTTTAAACATTGTAACATTTGTAACATGTATTTCGCCCCCGAAGTTATAAAACCAAAAACAGTTAAAGAAAAGGGGGAGCATGAACTCACAAATTTGCGTTCCTGCGTCGTAAACTTCACCGGATTTTGCTTATCTAGCGTCTTGACCTAAACGTGTTTTATTAACGTTAGTCACTAGACTTGTATCGCACAAGTACAAGTCACCATCTTTTATGTATTTGTTCTTGTGTTAAAAATACTTTATATTTTTAACTATGTATCTTACTTATTTTATTTTCTCAAAAATAAATATAAGTACCTTGTATTTTGCACCGGAATTATGTATTTTGTCTAAGTATGTTGTATGTGTATTTTGTATTTTCACTCCTTAGGAGTATTTAGCGTATTTTCAAGTCCTAATGCACTTATTACAAGTAATACATACTACATACACTTAGCACAAAATTTGGTGATCAATAAATATATATATTTTCTCCAAAAATATACATACTTAATATCAATTTTAGTCTTGAAGAAATCATCATTTCTTATCTTGAAGTTTACATAAAAATTAGGGAAAACCTTGGTAAATATATTTAGGGTAACTTTTTAGGGAATAAGTTTCACCAAAACTTATATTTTCTAAGTGTCAAAATTTATAGAAATTTGGACAGAGTTTCCCCTAAAAATGGAGGTTTCCCATGTTTTCAAACATGTGTTTATTTTCTTTTAATATCATCACCAGAATCAACGAATCATTTAACACTACCGAGTGTCAAAATCAAGTAAATTATACTACATCATGAACTTGAAGCTTTGTAAAAACTTGTAGTAATCTACCATGTTATTTAGTAGGTTTAGTTACCCTAAAAAAACATGGTTATTCATTTGTAAACTTCTTTATTAAAAGATCTAGTCATTTACAACTTGTAAGATGATTTTTCTAAAAATACTTCTCTTGTATTTTTCTTGTTACATACATGTTTCTAGTCTTGTTTATACGCTAAAAATATTATTAGTTTACTTAGAAACCATGACTTGTAATTCTTGTAAATAATCTTGGTTTCTTGAGAAAATTATTTTTGTAATTATCTATTAACAAGAATTGTATGTTGTTTAAACCATCTTTACATAAGAAGACCCATTTCATTATTCAAGTTCATAAAGCATGAAGATCTTGGTCTTTCACAAGATCACCACTTTAACTCACTAGATCATGTGTTTAATCACAATCTAGTAGGCTCCATATGATGTCTAACATCACCAACACTAATAATAAATCAACAAGAAGCAAATCAATATATTCAACATATATTCTTATGTATTTAAGCTTATGTGAAAGATTCATGTTCATACTCTTTAGTGTTCTTGTAATTTTCACCATAATATATCTTTTAACCAATCAAGATACGAAGAAATAGGAGATCATGAAGGCTCACCACTAGCAACAAGGCTAGGGAAGAATACTAGCACTTGAAGATGACAAAATGGTTGGATAAAAGTAAATGCAGAAGGTTCTTCAAGTTCTACAAGCTCCACACTTCATTAATCACCTTCTAGCACCTTATGTTAAGCTTGGAATGGATAAATTTGGTTGAAGAATGATGGTGGTTGTGGGGGTGGCTCACGGCCGTAGATGGGGGAGAAGGGAGGAGGTTGTGTTGGTGTTGAGTGGTGAAATAACTTTGGTGATACTTATAATCTTTCACAATCTAAATAAATCCTACACAATCCAAGCAATATATATGGAGATTTAGGAAGATATCAAAGATCTTGGTGGGGCCACTATATGGGCCGATTACTTGCATATGGGGGGGGGGGGGGGGTTAATTGTAACTTGCAAGATTTACATATCTCAAAAAAATCAAGGAAAGATCTTGTGAATCCAAAAGAAATCTATGAAAGATCAAGTAAGATTTTAAGGGATTTTGGCAAGATTATTATGGATTTGGCAAGATCTAGCATATATTTGGTGGGCCACCCTCATGTGACCGTGAACAATATGGGGGGGGGGGTAAAGTGCAACTTTCCAATCTCTAATTTTAATAACAAGTTAGTTTACAAGTGTAACATTTAGGGACTTGTTGTGTTATTATGTTATAAGGGGTGTTATGGTGTTCGGGGACCATAACTAGTTCAGAAATAATAAAACTATGCTTCTAGTAATATTTTGATGTTCCGGGTAATGTCCGGTTAAATACCGGATCGTTAAAGTGCTAAATTGCACCGTTTAGTGTCCTTTAAGTACCCTTTTGTAACCCTTTTAATTCCCATCACTTAGGAGGGTATTCTGGATAATAAAACATGAATTCTGCATAATATTTATGTGTTAAAAAGCTGATTATAGCTGAATTCTATAAAATTCTACACTTAAAGTGCGTTTCGGGTGCTTTTTAGTGCGTATTTTAGCTCCCAGAATGTCTATATGTTAACTCTTGTATGTACTCTTGAGTTTTAATGTATTCTTGACGTTGGACCTACACCTAGGCTCCAATTCTATTGTCTAACTGCTTTCTGCAGAATTGTTGACACTATGTGTCTTACCGGTGAGTTTACTAGTATTTCTGACGCAACGCTGTTCATGTAATGCATAAAGTAATTCTTGTAGTATAAAACGTGCATGAATTCACTTGTATAGTATGTACTCAGACACTGTTGACATTTAAGCACATAATTGCAGTCGTTAAATGTAACAACCCTCATAAAGTCATCAGTTCGAATTCAAAACAAACTGAAACACCTCTTGTGAACTTTAATCAACATAGTTGGGCCGTAAATGATGTAGAGACTTGGGGTGATGACTTTATAATGTTGAAAACTTGGGCCTTTGAATTACTTGAGCTGACAACACACTTAATAATATCACCAAACTTGACTTTAATGAACCGACACAACCACTAAAAACTGACATCATCAAGTATAATCACATGGGTGGTGCCGACAACTTGAATACTCAATGTAAAATGATTGGACCAAGAAACACACTCAATTAACAAAGCTGCCTATTCATTCTCGTGGACGACAAATTGAATACCAAAAACTTTTTCTGACAATTTTATCTTTTGCATGCAAACTTATCAAAAGTAACCGACACTCTTATCACAATTTCATTCGACCTTTTATTCCACTGAACCGACAAACTCATTATATTCACATACAAAACTTTAATTGATTATAGTGACAATTTATAAGAATCACGTGCAACTCCCCTTATCTCAATACATAGGCCGTTTGTAGTGGGCTTTCAGCAATTTTCTAAACAACACTTAATGGATTCTCATTGGACTTCACTTGATATATCTGATCAATTGCCGACACCTTTTTTAAATTCACATGCAAGCTTATCAAAAAGTATCCGACAACTTTATCTTTTGCATGCAAACCAATTCATGATAACATGTGCCGACAACAATCTTGAAAGAATACTTTGATTTAACCAAGATTTAACGTTTATCAACAATCACATGCAACCGAGTTAAACCACATGATCTCATATTCCCGATGTACTGACACTTTGTTGTGTTTCAGGTCAACGAAGAGCGGAATCAGACTTTGATCATTAAGAGCGGAATCAAAATGTTCACATGAGCGGAATCAAACTTTTCACAGGAGTGGAATCAAGTGTTTTGGTTGTCAGGAGCGGAATCAACATCAAGTTTAGGAGCGGAATCAACTGTTTTGGTTGTCAGGAGCAGAATCAACATCAAGTTGAAGAGCGGAATCAGACTTTCAAGAGCGAAATCAGAAACTTTGTATCCCAAGAGCGAAATCAGAAATATCCATTACGAGCGAAATCAACTCGGACATCATTTTTACCCATTTTTAAGTCGATTTTAGCTTTGAAACTTTCAAGGATTTGTTAATAGTCACTTTTATACAATTTGTGAAAATTTGAACCGGTTTTGACCGTTAAATCTTCCTGAAACAATGAGAGAAGATGTAGAAGCGAGAAATATCAATGAAATACGGCTGTAAATTGCAGAACTCCTCCAACTGGCTCTGATACCAATTGTAGGATCGTGTACCGACCCGAACGAGTCGTTCAGAGGAGTTTAACTTCGTTTCAGAGGCGGAAACTAAGAAACAAAGGTAGAAACAGCTTTATCTTCACCTTAAAACACTGATTGTATTGAATAAATGTTGTGTACAATCGTTCTTCACACCGGCAGCACTTCGGTTTGGAATACAATGGACTCACATCTGATTTCGCTCAAGAGGACCTATATATAGGCCTCTTGATTCCGCCCGAAATGATACCAAGACTATAGGAGCGAAATCAACAACATGTGATTTCGGGCGAAATCACCTACACGTGTGTCTAGGAGCGAAATCACTATAAAAACAAATATTACATTCTGTTTTGTCATCTAGTGATATCATGCAAACTGATTACATTAGTATGTAATCTTCACGTGATGTTGTAGACATGATGCAATTGGTATAATGTCATCATTAATAATGATGACATCATGATTGATCCGAACCGTAACGAACCCAAGACTCGATGTAAGACGAAGACGACAGATGTGTGCACGAACAGACTCCCCCTCAGATGTTGACGAGTCACACGTGTCGAGTCTTCGCATCTTCAGTCTTGATCAGTCTTTGAACTTCACTCTTTCACTCAGCATTAACAGACTCCCCATTGCAATGTGCTGGCATTCCGTTAGTTCTTCAGCATCATCTGCTTCAGGATCGTAATCTGGCTGGCTCTTTCTGAGATTATTCCAAGATCGTAATCTGGCTCTCATCCAGCTCAAAATCACCAATCCAACTCATACTTAAACCAGCACAAACTCACTCTACCTAAAAGTAAATTTTACGCATTTAACAATTCAATGTATACACTAATACTAACTCTCCCTAAAAAATAACTCAATAAACTTGATGAATCATTTTAAAATATGATCATTTTTCTTTTCAAAACACATTTTCCCAAACCATTTGTTCATCATGTCTAGCACCTGGAATTTTGAAATTTAGCTCTTCAACACCAGTTGTCGAAAATCTTTTTGAGTTTTTTCAAAAATTTATGCTAAAACACACTGAAAATCTTTTTGTAATTTTGAATGTAAAGAAATACAATAAAGAAATATTTACAGACAATATTTTTTTTATGAGTTTTGTGTAAGAGGATCATATCAGTTTTTGACAAGTCACAAGTACCGTTGAGCTTAATTACACATTAAGAATTAAACAATTCACTTAGATTGCCAATATACTGATCCACTTAAATTTTCACATAAATTTCAACTGATTCAGGATATGAGTTAGGTGTATTAAGAACTTAAACTCATTCATGTATCCCACCTCTTGAATATACTCCCGTATCCAGATCCCAATATTCAGTCTTACAGGTGAGTATACCACAGATGATATCTATAAGGGGTTAAATTGCGAGGGCCGTGAGAGCTCAGGTCGATCTTTCGATACGCAGAGAGATGACGGCTTCGACTTTTGGTGGGTCCCCTTTAGAGGATCTTTTGAATTACAACAGCAATGACTATCAATTTTATTGTTTCATCAATTTGCTGAGGGCGGCGCTATATTTCAAGCAAGCAGAAAGTATTCTCCGGGGACTAGGCCATTGCTTCCGCAAAATCAGAAGTCCCGGGATAATACCCCAGATATCACTGAGCATAAAGACCTAGTATCTCAGAAAGAGGGACCTTTCAAACGAGATTTCAGGGGTTACCTATATATCCAAGTAGTGTTCCCCACGAAACAAGCAAGTTTGAAATTTAGTTTATATCCCGAAAAAGCTTACTAAATGTATGAAAACCTATCGGCATATCATCAGTGAGACTGTTTAATGCTATTTAAACATTACAATTCTTTAGCATACTGTGACTGTCTACTGATGTACTATCATTTCCTCTTCTTTGACACTAAAACTCATTTTTGATTTTATCATGTTTTTGTCTTTTTCAAATTTTCTAATGTTTTTGGATTTTCTGAAATTTTCTGCTCCCCCTAAAATGCAAACACATTTTAGGAAATTTGAAATCAAACTGTACAATAAACTTGACAACCGATATCAAATCGCTTCAATTCGCCATCCACTTGGCATAAACAATCAGAACTCCCCCTTTCACAAAACTATTTTCTCATAATGATTTCAAAACACTTAAGTTTGTTTTAACCAAAATGATTTTTCCGGAAAATAAGTTTTGTTGGTTTTACCACTTGTAAAGTTAGGGGTATGGTTCATCATTTTGTCCTTCAAACATACGTATCAGGATTACATCAAGTTCAAACTAATGACCTTGACGAATCACTATGTAAAATCCAACTTCTTACCACTTGTAAGAATATCCAAAATTTAAAACACATGTAGGAATAAACCATCTACACAAACCATTTTACCAATCAAAATGTCGATTCATGCTTCGCACTTACCAACCTGGAAGCTCCGGCAAGTCACACTTATCCTGAAAAATTCACAATTTTAAGATTCAAACACACAATCAATTACTAAGATAAATGCCGATTCCTGATCCACGATTACAAACTTGGGATCTCCGGCATAGTCCTAAGACTTCAAGGGAAACAGACTTCCATCCAAGTCTTCTCAGACTTGATGGCTTTCAGTTCTTGCACAGTAGGGTTGTAAGTTGCCTTTTTAGTTGCATAAAAATCTTTAACCCCTTTAGCTTTCCCATTCAACATTTTCCCAAAAATTTTCTTAACACTCCCATTGAATGTTTTCTCGACATCAAACTTAGTATTCTCGTTGTAAAACTGATTCGAGATTTCAACTTTACCAACTTTCTGTTTAACTTCTTCAAATTTCAGTGATGGAAACTCATCATCATTCACTGAAATTTTCATCTCAACCTGTGGCTCTTCTGGTTTTGTGGAACCAGATTCATCGCCGACATTCATATCAACTTTCTTAACAACCCACACTTGGTTGTCATTCTCTTTCTTTTTATAAAAATTCTTTTTAGAACACTCACCAATCTTATAAGTTGAGTTTTCAAAAATTTTAAATTTTTCGATTGGTGGTTCAACATCAACAACCTTTTCTTTCAATTTCTTAGAAACTCCCTGTTTTGTTGTGACATTTTTCGAACAGTTCCATGCAATGTGACCAGCTTCATTGCACTTGTAACAGGTTCGAGTTTCCTTTAGATGAGACATTTCAGTTCCATTCTTCTTCTTTTCAGCAAGAAACTCTTGATTTGACTGTCTCCAGAATGATTTCTTCTGTTCCTCTTCTGCAAGTCCACCTGACACAAATTCTGTTTTTGTTTTAGAATTTTTCAAATTTTTATGATTTTCTGGTGGAATAAATCCAAGACCTTTCTTTTTGTAGCTACGATTTTGGTTTGATTTCTTTTGAAAACCAGAACCAGAATTGTAACCCTTTTTCTTGTTTAACCGTTGTTGAACTCTTGAAGTGTACTTTTTAGGTTTTTCAGTAAGATTTAAATCTTTTATTTCAGAAATATTAATTTCTGTCATTTTGAAAACCTTTTTGATCATGTCAAAACGAACACTTCTTCTTGGAAATTCTTTGTCATAATATAATTTGTCCGAATCATTTAAAGTGTATGCAACTTCAAATGTTTCATCATCCAAATTTGCTTTCGATAACAAAAATTCTTTACTATAAGACCGTTTAACAGACGACTTTGGACTGTTGACTGACGAATTTGACCCTCCAGACTCAGACTTTGACTCAGACTCCTCCTCAGTATCCAACACCTGATCGACCACCTTTTTGATTAACTCAGACTCATGATCAGTATCGGACGAGGTAAACGTGACATCAATGTTATCTGGTAAAACGTCAGTTGTGTCGGTTTTTAGCTTTATATTGACTGCTTTTTCAAGTTGCTCCTCGTTTGGTTTTCTAGGAGAATACCCTTCCCAAATTGGAGGCGGACACTTGTTATAGATAACAGTCGATGTCTTACCACTATCTTTCTTTTTCTTTGGCTTCTCATATTGAAAAGCTTCCAAACCTGCAACAGTTGGGTAAATACGATCAATGAGATAATCAGAACTAGAATATGTGACACCTGGGTCACTGCCACCATCAAACAAATACCAATCAAATGAAATCTTGTATTTCATACTTGGAATTTGTACAAATATGTGTATCATTTGCACATATCAATTCTTGTTCAATTTCAAACTCTAAATCGCTTTCTGGAAGGTTATACGCGCACTGATGCGTAAATATAACCCGTTTAATGCAACGAACACTCCGGAATAGTGAAATAGGCTTAACATACCTTAAATAACATTTACATAACTTAGAAATAAGTTTTGGAGGCTTTGGTATGGCAAAATCAAGTATATTCGCTTACAGGGACTAAATTTGACAAACTACGAAAGTATGCCAATTTGAACTGTAACAGACATTCCGGAACATGACCATAAGTTACAACATACCATAAATATCCTTTATATAGCTTAGAAATAGGCTTTGAGGGGTTCGGTGTGCTAAAATAAACTTTTGGCTCATTCAAGGACTAAAAGTGTCAAAAAGTGCACAAGTTTGCATTTACGCGCATAACTTACGTTCTGAATACATCCGGACATCCAAAAATTTATGTAAGCACTAAAACATTTTATTTTAGTGTTTGGCATAAGAAAAATCCATTCGTCGCGTCATTTGGATCGTTTTTCGCGCTTATGCGCATTCCGTCGTAATTAACCGAACATCGCGATAGTACGACCAAACGAACCGACATCCGAGATATTTTTGAGCACATTTTAAGTTCCCTATACTTTAACTTCATTTTAGATCTTTGAAATGGGGTTAACGGGCCTTAAACGTGTCAGAAATGCCTTATATGCACTGCAGGGACCAAATCTGCCAATCTGCCAAACTTGGTCCTTGCGCACCGCAGCAATGGGAGTGCTACGGTGCGCAAGCAGTCCCCAGACCAGATGCAGTGTATTAAACAGCCTGTTTGTAGCTGTTATCCATTCCTTAATCCCTTGCCACATGTTGATCTCTTATGGTGAGTGGCCTTTTTGGGTACCATAAGGTTCCGACACATGTACGGATGAGATTAAGGCACGTATTTCGACAAACGATCCTAATGGTGGACCATTCACTATAAATACCCCTTGCCATCCAACCTCTAAACTCACTAGAATCTGATCTCAAATGCTCTAAGTTGAAACCTTTGTTTCATACCTTAGCTATTTTGATCTAGATTAGCATTCGGGGACCCTTTGTAAGTGTTCCTTCGTTCTTTTATTGCTTTTCGAGTCTGAAAGTCAAACTTTGTTTGACTTTCTGCGTTGACCAGTGTATGGTCAATGCGAAGTTCGTTTGAACTTCACAACGTGATTGTAATCACGATGGTTATAGTCCTTTGTGACTATGCCTACTGATTACCACGTTGTCTAGGCTCAGTGACGAGCCGTAGTTTCGGTCAAAATGCGCATTCGTGCGTATTTTGTAACCAAACTACTCTTAGGTATCAAAACCGTTTGTTTTGATACCAAACTTGTTTTCAAACTTAGTTAAGCATATTTTAACATGCTTAGCTCGTCACTTTTAATTTTGTGCTTGTCTAGGGTCGTAAGGGTAAGCGATCTGATAAATCGCTTATACCTTCGAACCCGACCCATTTTGGTCGATCATTAGGATCCGACCAAATACTTTAGGTGACCATAGTATATAGGGAATAACCTTCCGAGGTTATACCTTATGGTCACATCGTTTAAGTAGTTGTATGATAGGTAGTTTATATGCCTTAGGTAAATTACCAGAATACCCTTTTCATGTATAATTGGTAATTAAGCATATGTAACCTAAACTTTTGTCACATAACTGATTATGTAACATGTTTAGGCATATAACCCTTGTCATAGGACTAGTTAGGCGGTCCGAACGCGTTTCACGCGAACGACGCGTTAAAGTAGCATAAGCTACCTAAACGGGTCGTAATGGGTCGAAAGCACTTAGATTAAGGTTTCATTTAGTATGTAGGCTTTGTTAAACCATATTACATGAGTCTCCATACTCGTTTGGTTTACGAACCCTCATGCTACCCGATCTTCCGATATAGGTCCGGTTTATTAACATAGTTACCTATATTAGGTGCCGTTTGATTCCGTGATCTCTAGCATTGCTTGGTGGTTATCTTAGGACTTCTGAGCAATCTCAAATGAGTACATAGACCCCTCTTTTACTGTTTTCCAAACTTTTTGGGGTGGAACACATGTGCCTACTTGTTACTTTCATGCTTTCCATGTTTTCACATCATATACCTGCTATGTTCGTTAGTACATTATAGTACATGATTTCATTACATTTTATGCTATGTATGTCCATTTAGTTCATACTTAGTACATCGTTTTACATTACATTTTATGCTATGTATGTCCTTTTAGTTCATACTTAGTACATCGTTTCACATCACATCACATGCTATGTATGTTCATTTGTTGCATACTTAGTACAGATGTTTTCATCACATGCTTACATTTTGTTATGACATTTGGGTTGTTTACAATGGAACAATACATTCATTAACATTAGCTACGCCGTTCGTTAGTAGGTAGTGGTACCATAGGAATTGACAACTCCCGTTCCTGAAATCCTGGGTTGCTTTGGATTGGAAGGAATGACCGAATTCGATATACATAATTTAGATAAACCTTTAAGTTGTTTAAGGGTTTATCGCCGCAGTCTCTAGGCTTGGATGTATGCATTTTCACAACACCGCATAGATGTTCGTATCAGTATAGCATGCATTTCCACAGAACATAACTTTGATTTAAACCAAGTTTTACTTCAATACTATGTTCTTGTGCATATGGTTTAGTTGATACATTTCACTAGCCATACATATCATTTTGGTTACATATTACATGATTTACATTGATCATGCATTTCCACAGAACATAACTTTGATTTAAACCAAGTTTTACTTCAATACTATGTTCTTGTGCATATGGTTTAGTTGATACATTTCGCTAGCCATACATATCATTTTGGTTACACATTACATGATTTACATTTGACACATAAACATTATTGACATTGGTTACACATTACATGATTTACATCTTGACATAAACATTTTGGTATATTATTCAATACATTTGACAATTGGTTTTATTCAATACATTTGACAATTGGTTTAAACATAGACATCTTACATTGTTGGTTTGGTTTGAGTAAGTGATTTAAGTAACGAGGCGTGTGTAATATGATACAAGCATGGTGGATACGCCGCTGGTACTTCCTATATATAAGTGTTTGTATGGTATTACATATCGTAGCGTTATTGAATCATTTCAATTTGGACATATAACATTTTATACAAATAACATATTTTTCACAACACATTGTTCTACAAACAACTTATCTTATACAAACTCATTTTTTACATGGTTATTCATTTAACCTTACATTTATTTATACATATCATCTGATCTTATCGTTTTTCAAATGATTTACAAGACAAAGCAAATTACAAGGTTCATGACGAAACATTTTCTCAAACATAAGTCATGAATTCTATTTTCACAAAACCTATGTATCTCACAGGCATTTTTATGCTGACGTACCTATTTTCACATGTGTTTTCAAGATATGATGCATAGGACTTGTCAAGATACACTTAGGCGGACTTGGGCCTTAGCGACAATAAAAGATGCAAGACTAGTTATTTATGTTATGTTTCTTTGATTGTCCAGACATTGTAACTATTTTAATCAATAAAACAATATTTCAATTTCCATGTGTTATGAAACAATGATTCTGTTACAACACTCCCCGATGTTTCCGCCATGTTTTGTTGTTTTACGTGGTCGGGGTGTGACAGAATAACTTTGTAATAAATCCACCGCACACGCTCTCTTGGAATCCTCAATCTTTCTACCATGAGCCGTCTGTGAATCTTGTGATTGACCGACCTGCTGATAAATGGATTTCCGGTAATAATTGTCTTTTCCGAACGGATTCTGAGCGCCACTAGCTTCCCTGTTCTTACACTCCCGCTTGAAATGACCTTTCTCCCTGCAACGAAAACAAGTAACTTTAGATTTATCAAAACCTAAAGTAGATACATGAGCATCAAGAAAGTCATTTCTCCCGGTAATCGTTTTGAACTTTTCAGCACGTCTAAGAACACTTGCAAGACACCATTTGATATCCATCAGTTCCATCTCTTCTGCGTCTATTTGATCGTAATCCTCTTTGGTGAGCATAGGATTTCCGATCCTACCAGCCACTAGACCCTCATAAGATAACAACACAGAACCAAGTAGAGCCATGTGGTCTTTAGCAGTGTCTTCTGAAAAACTTTGACCTTCTGGAAGATTTAGAGCTATGTTGCACTGAATCACATATCCATTTCCTGTCTTTGTGCTCTGAGACTGAAAGCTTGTGTTTGACTCTTTAGGATTGACACTTGGAAATGATGAAAATCCACTACTGCTTTTGTTTAAACTCTGATCAGCTTTTTCTGATGAATCCCCATCACTGAATGCAGTCTGAATTTTCGGACTTCTCTCAGATTCTGGAACCGGAATGCTACCTTTGTAGTACATTTTAATATCCTGTTGACCACTCGGACTGTTCATCCTAGCTATCTTCTGTTTCTCCAGATCCTGGCTTTCGATCTTTTCAATAAACTAAGATATTGTCAACCCATCATAAACACCCGTGTTTTTCATAATCATCAAATAAGTTCCCCACTCTTTCTGAGGTAATGCATCAGCAAGCTTGTCTACCCACTCTTCACGATATTTGGTAATGCTCAACATCGACATTGATCGCACTAGGTGATAGTATCTCTCAATCAGCTTCTTTGTGTCTTCACCTGGTAAGCTACTGAACAGATCAAACTCTTTCTTTAGCAACGCCTTTTTGCTCTTTATCATGTTCTCGCTACCCTCAAATTTGACTTTAAGTGCATCCCTGATTGACTTTGCAGTTTTGTCATGCTGTAACAGAATGAAAATGTCTTCTTTGATGGCTTGTTGCAACAGACTAATCATCATTTTTTCGGCTTTGTACATAACACGTTCCTGATCCGTAAACTCTGATAACTCTTTGAGAACCTGCAAATCTGTTCGAGGTAACACATATTTCTTCAGTATACATTCCCAAGACCTTAGATGGTTTGCCTGAACCCAGTTCTCGAATCTGTCTTTCCACCCGTAGTATTCTTCAATACTCATCAATTTAGGGGGTTTTTGGGTGGTTCCTGTCTCATTTTCTAAACTCATAGCTTGAGCAATAGCACCTGGACCAGACGGTGTCGCAAATGCGTTGTAGAAATCATTATCCATGATTCGGAATTGAAGAATTTCTCAAACAAGCTTTTACACGAATTGGTTCTCCTCGTAACACACCTTTATCACCTTAAAACAAACAAACAAACACTTATCAGTTTAAACACTATTAAACAACTGAAACAAACTGATACTCGGACTGGTGAATATTTTGTGCGAACCGAATTTGATGTCAAACCGTGCGAACTGCTATGACCCGGATAAAAAACAAACAACCGACCTGACTAAACCACACAACCTCAAAGAGTTCGAATTCAAAACAAACTGAAACACCTCTTGTGAACTTTAATCAACACAGTTGGGCCGTAAATGATGTAGAGACTTGGGCTGATGACTTTATAATGTTGAAAACTTGGGCCTTTGAATTACTTGAGCTGACAACACACTTAATAATATCACCAAACTTGACTTTAATGAACCGACACAACCACTAAAAACTGACATCATCAAGTATAATCACATGGGTGGTGCCGACAACTTGAATACTCAATGTAAAATGATTGGACCAAGAAACACACTCAATTAACAAAGCTGCCTATTCATTCTCGTGGACGACAAATTGAATACCAAAAACTTTTTCTGACAATTTTATCTTTTGCATGCAAACTTATCAAAAGTAACCGACACTCTTATCACAATTTCATTCGACCTTTTATTCCACTGAACCGACAAACTCATTATATTCACATGCAAAACTTTAATTGATTATAGTGACAATTTATAAGAATCACGTGCAACTCCCCTTATCTCAATACATAGGCCGTTTGTAGTGGGCTTTCAGCAATTTTCTAAACAACACTTAATGGATTCTCATTGGACTTCACTTGATATATCTGATCAATTGCCGACACCTTTTTTAAATTCACATGCAAGCTTATCAAAAAGTATCCGACAACTTTATCTTTTGCATGCAAACCAATTCATGATAACATGTGCCGACAACAATCTTGAAAGAATACTTTGATATAACCAAGATTTAACGTTTATCAACAATAACATGCAACCGAGTTAAACCACATGATCTCATATTCCCGATGTACTGACACTTTGTTGTGTTTCAGGTCAACGAAGAGCGGAATCAGACTTTGATCATTAAGAGCGGAATCAAAATGTTCACATGAGCGGAATCAAACTTTTCACAGGAGCGGAATCAACTGTTTTGGTTGTCAGGAGCGGAATCAACATCAAGTTTAGGAGCGGAATCAAGTGTTTTGGTTGTCAGGAGCGGAATCAACATCAAGTTTAAGAGCGGAATCAGACTTTCAAGAGCGAAATCAGAAGCTTTTTATCCCAAGAGCGAAATCAGAAATATCCATTACGAGCGGAATCAACTCGGACATCATTTTTACCCATTTTTAAGTCGATTTTAGCTTTAAAACTTTCAAGGATTTGTTAATAGTCACTTTTATACAATTTGTGAAAATTTGAACCGGTTTTGACCGTTAAATCTTCCTGAAACAATGAGAGAAGATGTGGAAGCGAGAAATATCAATGAAATACGGCTGTAAATTGCAGAACTCCTCCAACTGGCTCTGATACCAATTTTAGGATCGTGTACCGACCCGAACGAGTCGTTTAGAGGAGTTTAACTTCGTTTCAGAGGCGGAAACTAAGAAACAAAGGTAGAAACAGCTTTATCTTCACCTTAAAACACTGATTGTATTGAATAAACGTTGTGTACAATCGTTCTTCACACCGGCAGCACTTCGGTATGGAATACAATGGACTCACATCTGATTTCGCTCAAGAGGACCTATATATAGGCCTCTTGATTCCGCCCGAAATGATACCAAGACTATAGGAGCGAAATCAACAACATGTGATTTCGGGCGAAATCACCTACACGTATGTCTAGGAGCGAAATCACTATAAAAACAAATATTACATTCTGTTTTGCCATCTAGTGATATCATGCAAACTGATTACATTAGTATGTAATCTTCACGTGATGTTGTAGACATGATGCAATTGGTATGATGTCATCATTAATAATGATGACATCATGCTTGATCCGAACCGTAACGAACCCAAGACTCGATGTAAGACGAAGACGACAGATGTGTGCACCAACACACCCCGTATGTGAAAACCGAGCCCAAATTATGTTTTAACATATAAAATAAATCAAAAATAAGAAAAATGGAGTTGAGGCGGGCCGCGAGACCCACCCCAACATCTCACGCGGGCGGTATCAAGACTGGAATTGACTCCGTTGACTTCTTAGGTTGATACGGGCCGCGTAAGCTTAAGCTTACACGTACGCGGGCCGCTAGAGATCATGAAACGTGGAGACATCTGGTGCTGACACGTGTCGACATCGTGGCGGTCTAGAGGATGACCGGGACAAGCTATATGTTGACCAGGTGGTTGACGCGGGCCGCGTAAGGCTTAGCCTTATCTTACGCGGGCCGCCTGGAAGTCAGAATCCAGCACTATATATAGAACTCATCAGTTTACGTTTTTCGTCGCTCACATTTCAATCTCAAATCACAATTTCTGTAGGAAAGTTATAATACATGGGTATTATACCCCTAATTAGCGAGGTTCTACTCCGTTGTAAGTATTATAACCCCAGTTTCATAACAGTTACGCTGCCCGATTGATTTAGGGTTCCGTAACAACTGTCGTGGTTCTACCCGACGTAGTTGTTGGAATGCCGTCTCGGGGAGGGTATCATTAATAATTTCAAAGGGTTATGATACTAACCAATGTACATTTGTATAAATTATAGATTATACCTAGGAAACCTTTACAAGAAGCCTAAGATAGCAAAGTGAGTTTATCCTCTTTTTGTAAACCTTTTTGTGAACTGTTTTACAAAACCTTAAATGTTTTACAATGTGATTAAGCGATGCTTGAGTCTTTGTAGTTCTTCAATTACTGCCGGTATTTTGGGGTTTTGTATACAAAATTTACTACACTGTGAGTAGTAAGTCAAGGTTGACAGTACGTTACCATTGGACAATGAGTTAGCCAATGTGTAATATGACCCACAAGTCAGTGGATTGATAGTACCAAATGGAGTAATTGTGTAGACATAAACATTGTAATCGTCCTCAATACTGTTTTAATCGATAAAATGTTTCTTGATTAAACTGGGATTCACTCACCAGTATTTCCGACTGACAAATGTTTTTAAAACGAGTTTCAGGTAACCCAATGTGACAGCCAATTAGTAGAAAGCCAGCTGGAGAATACTAAAGGCTTGGAGATAATGTGGCTATAAAAGTTACCTAATAAACGATGTTTTAAATTCAATAAGATAGGGTTTATCCCTATAAATGTATTGTAATAAGAAACTTGGATTTTATCCATGTGATTATTAATATAAAATATGGTGGTTTTACTCTGATAAACATTTCCTAACTACGGTCCTGATGTAAATTCCGCTACAAGATTAAATAACCTGATACCACCACAACTGAGATCGTGTCCGCCCGTTCCCAGGAATAAGGGATCGGGGGTTGCGACAGGAGGTGGTATCAGAGCCTAGCCACTAGTCTGAGCCAAAGAAGTGTTCTGATGACACTTAAAATTCTATATTTTGTGTTAGGAAATAAATTACGGAAATACATGCATAACTGTAATTATTTGTTATTTGTTATTTGACTATCTGTTAGTTTTCAGTATGAGTGATCAAGGACCATCAGACGTGAATCGTCAGTTATCTGATTCACCTAGGAGTGAAGGTACATCATCACAGCCTGCCCTTTCAGGGTATTCTGCTGATCATGAGGAGGGGATATTTGCCTTTAGAGCTCAATCTGAAGAACCATTTCCTAATAAGAAACGAGGATGGTTCAGTAAAGAAGCTTTTGCTCGTAGGAAGAGAATGCGAAAATTGCAACAGCAAAGAGCGTTAGCAGCTATTAAGCGAGAGACAGATGCCCATACACAGGACATACTTAATAGAAGCCTAGCTAATTTTCATATCTTAGCTACAACTGCTGCTGACCCAGGTCTGGAACAACTAGTAGCCCCACAACCACAAAACCCAGAACAACCCATGGAAATAGAAAACCCGGAAAACCAAGTAGAGATGCACGATTTTAACCCAGAAGAAATCCCAAGGGTACCTGCACCAAACCCTCTAGATCCAAATTACGACCCCTGGTGGGACGACAATAGGGACTTTGTGCAACGTTACCCTATTCAGGAATATCCACCCATACAGAACATAGAAGCTTACCCAGGTATGGACCCTTTAGATCCCTATTACCAAAATGATTATATTAGGGAGATATTAGAGGATCCTTACCAATTTCAGAAACTGTCACCCCCATATCAGGAACCCGCATCCCAGATTCCAAACCCAGTCCGAGAACCTGCACCCCCAATGAGTGCAGAAAACGTGCAAGAACTTAGGACTTTTGTGGAGGAAATTTTAGAGAGCAGTGAGAGAATGCGTCAGGTGGGAGAACGTCTCGTATGGAAATACGATGAACGTAATATGGATTTTTGGATAAATCCATATCCGTGAATGAGATGGTGAAACGATGGTAGTAATAATATTATAATAATAATAAAATAAAATAAAAATAAAATATGTGTGTACGGATGCATATTACTATTAGTTTAATTTTCTTTCTGTTGGTATTGTAATCTTTATTTCTGTACTAGTGTGTAATAGACGCATAGTATATGAAAAAGAGTACAGTCGCAATGATCGACGGTTTTGGTTAAATTGCGTGTCATGTGATTAACTATATTACCTATTATTTGTGATATTAATATGGGGTAAATGTTTAAAATTCAGATGGCCGACGAAGAAAATCAAGGAAATTTGAATAACGATAATCAGAGCAACATTAACGTGGTTAATGAAAACCCAAGCATCAATAACAATGGAAATCAGATGGATAATAGTGCTATCCAACATATAGTGGCACAAGGAATTATAGACGCAATGCCATTTATTCTTCAAACGGTTCAAGAAGCGAATAATAAAAGTAAACATAGCAGTAAGCGACCAATTGAACCAGAACATAGCGTGAACAATAGACCTATACTTCAAATGCCCATTCCCAAAAGAAGAAGAACCGTGCCTTACGGTTGTTCATACAAAGAATTCTGGTCCTGTAAACCAATAGAATTCTCGGGCAATGAAGAACCTATTGCAGTCTACGCTGGATAGAAAAGACTGAGGCTGTTCTAAAAATAAGTAAATGTGCGGAAGAGGACAAGATAATGTTTGCTTCCAATCTATTTAAGAATGCAGCCTTAGAATGGTGGAACACTATCCTTCAGTCTAGAGGAAGTGATAGGATTTATAGTATGGATTGGGAAGAATTTAGGAATATGGTAGAAAGGAAATTCTGCCCTCCAAATGAAAAAGAGCAGATAGCAAAACAAATTCCTAAATCTTAGGATGACTGGTGTAGATAGTAAGGGGTACACGAAGTTATTCTTTGAATATGCTAGAATAGTACCAACTCTTGCTTCACCAGAACCAGTGTTAATCTCCCGTTATATTTGGGGATTAATTGGAGAGATTAGACATGTAGTCAAGGCAGCTAGACCTCAAACTATAGAAGAAACTGTAGAACTAGCAAATACCTTGACAGATGAGTTAGTCCATACTAGAGAAGAAGACCAGAGGAGAAACCTAACCCGAAGGCTTACTCAAGAATTTCGTTCTGGAAATTTCAATCGTAGGAATATGGGTTCTACCTCTGCACCATATTGCAAGGTCTGCAAGAAAAAGCACTCGGGAAAATGCTCCAATCTCTGCAATTACTGTAAGATGCCAGGACACAAGGAAGAAAATTGCAAGAGGAAATCCAGTAATGGATTATGCTACAACTGTGGAGAGAAATGTCATATCAGGCCAAACTGTCCAAAATTGCAAACAACAAGAATACTAAAAATGCTAGAGCATTTGTTCTTACTGCAGATGAAGCCAAGATGATCCCAGACGTTATAGCTGGTACATTTTTAGTTAATGATATATTTGCTAAAGTATTATTTGACTCTGGTGCAAACCAAAGTTTTATTAATACTTCGTTTTGCAAAATTCTAACTCAGTCATTAACTAAACTACCACAAGAATGTTTAGTAGAGACAGCCAATGGAGAAACCGTTAGAATTTCTGAAATCTTGCAGGGAGCAAGTATAGAAATTTCAAATCAGAAATTTATTGCAAATCTTTATCCCATGAATTTGGCAGGATTCGATGATGTTTTAGGAATGGATTGGTTAATAGCCAATAAAGCCAATATTTTATGTGATCAAAAGTCAATACAAGTAAATTCACCGAAAGGTAAAACGATCACAATTAAAGGAGATAAGTCGTTTAGATCCACTAAATTAATCTCTGTGATGAAAATTGCAAGTTGTATGAGAAAAGGTTCTATAGTGTATTTGATTTCTATAGTAACTAACACTAAAGGAAAAGAACTAAAAGATATTCCAGTAGTATCTCAATTTTCAGATGTCTTTCCAGAAGAATTACCAGGACTACCTCCAGACAGAGAAGTTGAATTTAGGATTCATCTACTACCCGGAACAGCATCAATTGCCAAAGCACCTTACCATTTGGCACCCGCTGAAATGCAAGAACTAAAGAAACAATTAGATGAATTGTTGGAGAAATGATTTATACAACCAAGTTCGTCGCCATGGGGAGCGCCGATACTGTTTGTTAAAAAGAAGGACGGATCAATGCGTATGTGTATTGATTACCGTGAATTGAACAAGGTCACGATTAAGAATCGGTACCCATTACCAAGAATCGATGATCTGTTTGATCGATTGCAAGGAGCTTGATTTTTCTCTAAAATCGATTTAAGGTCAGGATATCATCAATTAAAGGTACAGGAAGAGGACATTCCTAAAACCGCTTTTAGAACAAGGTATGGTCATTATGAATTTACTGTCATGCCATTTGGTTTAACCAATGCCCCAGCTGCATTTATGGACATGATGAACCGAGTATGTAAGCCATATTTGGATAAATTCATAATTGTATTCATAGATGATATTCTAATTTATTCTAAGAATAAAGAGGATCATGCAAAGCATTTGCACGCACTTTTAAGTTTGTTAAGAAAGGAAAAGCTTTACGCTAAGTTTTCTAAGTGTGAATTTTGGTTAGAACAGGTACAATTCCTTGGACACCTAGTCAATCATGAAGGAATTCATGTAGATCCAACAAAAATCGAGGCAATTACTAAATGGAAAACCCCTGAGTCACCAACTGAGGTTAGAAGTTTCTTAGGATTGGCCGGTTATTATAGAAGATTTATTCAAGATTTCTCTAGAATAGCCATTCCCTTAACTAAGTTAACCTGTAAATCTGTTAAGTTTGAATGGGGATTAAAACAAGAAGAAGCCTTTAGAATTCTTAAGCAAAGATTAACTCATACACCTATATTAGCATTACCAGAAGGAACTGAAGATTTCGTAGTCTATTGTGATGCTTCTAAATTAGGTTATGGATGTGTATTGATGCAACGACAAAAGGTTATAGCTTACGTATCTAGACAACTTAAGAATCATGAAGAGAATTATTCAACCCATGATCTAGAATTAGGAGCTATAATTTTTGCTCTTAAGATTTGGAGACATTACCTTTATGGTAGTAAGTTTACCGTATTCACTGATCATAAGAGTTTAAGGTATATCTTCAAGCAAAAGGAGTTGAATATGAGACAAAGACGCTGGATGGAGATGCTTAGTGATTATGATTGTAATATCCAGTATCATGAAGGAAAAGCAAATGTAGTGGCAGATGCTTTAAGCCGAAAGTATCATGAAAAGCCAAGAAAGGTACGTTCTCTTAAATTAAATCTGCAAGTAGATTTAAATGATCAAATAAAAGAAGCACAAGAGTCAGTAATCAAGGAAGATACTGAAAAGTTAAAAGGTATGTTAAAAGAATTAAAACAAGGAACAGATGGAATTTGGAGATTCCATGAAAAGAGAATGTGGATATAGGAAATCTACGCCATCGCATATTAGAAGAAGCTCATAAGTCTAAGTATACGATGCATCCAGGAAGTGACAAAATTTACCAGGATTTAAGGAAAAATTTCTGGTGGATAGGAATGATGAAAGACATAGCAACCTATGTTTCTAAATGTTTAACTTGTTCACAAGTCAAAGCTGAACACCAAAAACCCTCAGGTTTGTTACAACAATTAGAAATGTCAGTTTGGAAATGGGAATTAATAACCATTGATTTTGTTACTAAATTACCTAAAACTAAGAAAGGAAATGATACAATCTGGGTAATTGTAGATAGACTAACCAAGTCAGCTCATTTCTTACCAATGAAGGAAACAATTAGTATGGAACAATTATCTAAATTGTATGTAAATGAAATTGTTTCTTTACATGGCATTCCTTTATCAATTGTTTCTGATAGGGATAGTCGATTTACCTCTCATTTTTTGTCAAGTTTCCAAAAGGCAATGGGAACCAAGTTAAAATTAAGCACAGCTTATCATCCACAAACTGATGGACAAAGTGAAAGAACAATTCAGACAATGGAGGACATGTTTAGAGCTTGTGTAATTGATTTTGGAGGTAATTGGGACGATCACTTACCTTTAATAGAATTTTCTTATAATAATAGTTATCATACAAGTATCAATGCTGCACCATTTGAAGCACTTTATGGAAGAAAGTGTCAAACCTGATACCACCACAACTGAGATCGCGTCCGCCCGTTCCCAGGAATAAGGGATCGGGGGTTGCGACATTAATTAATAATTAAAGTGTACGGAAATTACCGGTTTTGTGCCAGTTGTCACAATATTCCCCTCTTAACGAGCTAACGGTTTGCTGTTTTGCAGGATCACAGTCTCAGGCGAGTAGAGAAGGAGATTGAACCCACATAAGAGACGACCCAACTAGTTAACCATCGGTGTTAACCAGTGTTTCATCATTTTCTATTCGCTTTGATTATCGACCGAGACTTGATGGTCAAAACATAAACAATTAGAACATTAAGCAAATCTCACTGAGAAACCCCGATCGAAGATTAAGAACAAATGAAGCTATGATGCAGTGAAGATAAATCTATGGAACAAACACTCAGGGCCGCTGGTTTTGAAAGAAGAATAATAAAAAAGAGAGACGTGTTCTTGTAGTGTTTTTTGAGAGTTCAGGAAGGAGTAAGTATGACCAACTTTTGAAAGGAGATTTGAGATATAAGCCATATTCTAGCAACTACACATATTTGGTAAATATTAAGTTCTCAAATTTTAAAATGTTATATGGGTTTAATCGTGGCATCCATTGGCTTAGAAATGATGTTTAGGATGTTTATAAGTGGCAAAACAGAATTTGAAGATTCATTTCGGTTATTAGAGCGTGTTTTTATCCGGAGTAAATTACAAAAATCATCCTTTATATATGTCACTTATTGCAAATTGTTTCCTTTGTCTTCAATAATTACAGAAAACATACTCGATGTTTGCAAACCCTTGCAAGTTATGTCCTTTAGTCCTAACTCAGTTAATTTTTTGTGGTTAAATCTGACCAAATGGACCCCACATGAGGGTATTTTGGTCATTTTACTCTCATGTGAGATCCATTTGTTTAGATTTAACCACAAAAATACCCTCATGTGGGGTCCATTTAGTCAGATTTAACCACAAAAATTAACTGGGTTAGGGCTAAAGGACATAACTTGCAAGGGTTTGCAAACATCGAGTATGTTTTCTGTAATTGTTGAAAACAAAGGAAACAGTTTGCAATAAGTGACATACATAAAGGACGATTTTTGTAATTTACTCTTTTATTCGTCCACCTGTTTAAATCAAGAAATCATCATTTCTTGAGCAAAATCCTTTCTAATTGTTGAGATTCTTAGACATGTCTTGAATCAGTGAGATTCTGTGATGTTTAAAGCACATAGATAGCTTAGAAACATCATATTCAATGAATAAGTTATGTAAGTTTGAAAAGGAAAACGGGCCAGTTGTCAAAATTTGGAAAGAAGCTGGAATCGTTACATGCAATGTCACATGGTTATGTACGTACATTTTGTAGGAACCGTTCGCGTAATTTAAATAAAAAATAAACAAATTTTATTAAACTGTTACAATTCAGAAATAAAGGAAAGCATAATTACAGTACTATTACAACTGAAATAATAGAAAATACAAGAAATAGAGATGAAGTAGAAATAACGAAGAGGCTGAGTCACGTGTACACACGCTTCCCTTAAAACAAATTCCGAGTCTCCCAATACTCGTTTTGTTTCCCAGGGTACAACAGCCGGAGCAGCGTACTGCCGGAGCTAGCCTACAACCCGAAGGTTACCTTGAAACTGCAAGAAAGAGATCAGAAAATTGTAGAGAGAAAGTGAAATTGCTGTTGTGTTGCTGGTCTATTCTGCAGCTGGGTATGGAGCTGTATTTATACAGCTCCTAAGTCGAAACAGTCAAAAGGAATTAAGGAGAGGTTTAAATTGCATTAAACGTCTTCAATGCAATTTAATACGTCATTTAATTCTCAGTCAAAGACCGTTAACTCGTCAGTTTCGAAGCTGAACTGTAACTGCCCTGTCATTCAATGCTGAAAGCTTCTGCGCGCGCGCAAGACACACTGGTGCGCGCGCAGGTCTGCACGCTCATGCGCGCTGCGTCCTTTTGGCTCCTTGCCATGCGCGCATGCGCCACATCACCTGTGAGCCTATACGAGCACGCCACACAGTCGCGCCGTATTGGCTCACTCTGGTGCGCCGCGCATGACACATTAGGGCCCATGCACCATGCGCGCAACCGCGCGCCTTCATGCCACGTCACGCGCTTCGAACCCGCACGCCACTTCAACCACTTGGTCCTTGCAGCCCCTGTGATCCACCACATGTACGTGGTCAAAAATACAAAGGCGGCTCCCGACGAGGCGAGCGTGCGAAGTGCAAAGTGCGCCATCAAAGCGCCATATTGCGCCTTATCGCCCACGCCTCGCGCGCGCGCGTGTGCGAGTTAGGGTGCTCCGCACCCTTTGCGAGGACACTTAGTGTGTGCTTCCATGAAACAATAAGGGTGGAGAGTTCCCACTTAAATACTCATTTAAGTTCCATCTCTCCTCCGATGTGGGACAATGTGCTAATTTCCCTTTTGTTTCAGCATTCAATGTTTCAAACACCCAACTTTGAGCATCGATATCTCATTCATCTAAGCTCCGTTTTGGACGTGATTTAGTTCGTTGCGAAGCTCTTCCAACATAGAACACAAACCCACAAATAAATATATAAAATCCGCTCATTTTCTTATATTTATTTCTAGTCCAAAATAAGAAAAAATTATTTTCCTATATTTGTGAAAAATGCTATTTTCATTAATTTTCTAACACACTTTCCCTACATAGTTGAGTCCTGCAAGGATGGAAAACAAGAAATTCTCACAGAGCATAGAGAAAGAGAGATCAGTTTAGATTATTAGAAAGGAAAAAGAGTTAAGACATATGATAGTCTTTTAGCCAATTTTTATTATTAGAATTATCAGAAAGTACTATAATTCTTGTAATAATACTAGTAGCATCAATAAAAATGTAGAGTTAAGTACACGTACAAGCGGTCTTATCATATAAAATGTACAAAAGATATGAAAAAGCAAAAAAAAAAAAAAAAAAAACACGGTGACATTTTTGTAATTATTTGCTTGTAAGGTAATTATCAAAATAACTCTACAAATGATCTTGTAGGGTATGTTTGACAAAAGTAGCTGGTGGCTGGTGGCTGGAAGCTGCTGCTGTAGTTTTTTTAGATATATTTAGTGTTTGTTAGAGTAGCTGGAGCTTTTAATAAAATGTGTAAAATGACTAAAATGGAAATAACTAAAAATTTAAAAAGTTTGTGCATTAAAAATTCATTATCTTTAGAGGTTAAAATAATCATTTTTCCCTAAAAGCTTGTAGCTCCTTCTAAACGCTACTAGTAGGAGCGTTCAACCAAAAGCTTCAAGCTTCTAACCTAAAAGCTTCAAGCTCCTTCAACCAAACAAGACTTTTTATTGAGTGGGAGCTTTTTCTTAAAAGCTTCTACAAGCTCTATGCCAAACATACCCGTAGGGTAATTTTGATCTTGTAGGGTAATTTTGTAAAATATTCTTGTAGGGTAATTTTGAAATTTGCAAAGTAATTTTGATACACTTGTAGAGTAATTACTCTGCAAATTTTAAAATTACCCTACAAGAACATTTTACAAAAGGGTTATTGGATTTTATCACCCTCAACTATCGGCCTTTGGCCGTTGCCACCCGCAACTAACACTTTGACACCCGGCACCCCCAACTTGACTTTTTGTTTGTGCAGGCACCACCCAGTTAAATCTCCACTAACTGAGTTTATTTTTTTGTCTACGTGGCACAAGTTTGTTGAGTTGGAGCTGATTACGAGGCGATGATGTGTCTTTTAACTTCATCTCCACCAGATGTGTTTTTAAAATTCATCTCGTTCTTTGCCAACACTTCCCCTAAAGATTTATGGTATCAACAAAAACCACATGTTGATTTTTACGAGGCATACTTAAAATTGCAGATAATGCGTCTAAAGCTACTCAAATTGTGATGGAAACATATTGAAATATGTAAACATTCTGAACAAATATTTGGATACTAAGAAAACCTTTCGTAGAAGGGAGCCGTTTTTGTGTAAAGATCTTCTTTAAGAGTTTTAAATCTTAGAAATTGACACCTCCAAAGCCTCAGCTTCAACTCCTCCTCCCCCACCAACACCGACATTAACCTCCTCATCCGAAACCAACCGGAACACCACCACCAAACCCCACCTCTGAATATAATCATAATGAGACATGGGTCCCTCAGTCTCTTCAACTCGGGGTCTTGAATCAAGGGCCGGCGAGTTCCTCCGTCGCTAGCGGCGGTGGGATTGTGAGAAGACTTTCCGGTCGCCGGAGACTTGTTTTTCTTCCGGCGAAGTGGGGTTTCCGGTGGCGCATTGTAAGCTTAGAGATTTGATCAGAAAGATGAAAATAGGTCAAAAATTGACAGAATGATTGTGGGTAAAGTGCAAATTAAGATAAAGATTAGAGATTTAGACCCTTTAGGTTTTGAAGTACAGCGATGAGATCGAAATCTTTGTTTTCATTCGATTTGCTGTTGAGGTGGTGAAGTAGGGTGGTTGTGGCAGTTCCGGTGGTGGCAGGAGGTGCAAGTGCAGGTGGTGATGGTTGTGGGAGTGTCTGTGTTCATCAATTATGGTTAGATTAGGGTTATGAGAAAATGCAACCCAGATGAGGGATGAGGAAATTTGGGTTTTTATGGGACTATCTGTGTTATAAAGAAGGAGAAGAGGCATATGACACGTCATAGCCACGTAATCATCTCCAACTCAGCAAATCTGTGCCATGTCAGACAAAAAACAAACCCATTTATTGCAGATTTAACTGGGTGGTGTCAGCACAAACAAAAAGTCAAGTTGGGGGTGTCGTGTGCCAAAGTGTTAGTTGCGGGTGGCAACAGGCAAAGGCCAATAGTTAAGGGTGATAAAATCCAATAACCCTTTACAAAATTACTCTACAAGATCAAAATTATATTACCATACAAGATCATTTGTAGAGTAATTATGATACTCTATAAAAGTACTCTACAAGATCAAAATTACCCTATAAGAACATTTTACAAAATTACCCTACAAGATCATTTGTAGAGTAATTTTGATAATTACAAAATGTCACCGCGTTTTTTACCTTTTCACCATATCCTTACGTTTTGTATGATAGGGGTATTTGTATTTGATTAATGTAATGTAATGTAATGTAATATATAAATTTAAAGCCAATGATCTCTAGATCATGTGGTGGAAGACTTGCATTTTTCTTAAGAGATGCAGATTCAACTCCCACTTGATGTAGTGAGGCACTGGTGGGCAATGATAGGAGACCCAGGGAAACCTGGGTTGGATTCTTGAGCCAAACGGGTTTTACTGGTAATTTTATTGTCGTGCTTACAGGCGGGTGGGTTACTGGGTTTTCCATGGAATTGGTGGTGGACTCGGGTTACTCTCAGAGTACTCTGTTTGTTCAATAGGTGCCCCAAGAGTGCTTATGATTAATTCTGTTGTCTGCTAAAAAAAATATATATAATTACATCCTCATAATTTCCATTAGGGGTGAGCAAGAAAACCGAAATAACCGAACCGAAACAAAAACCGACGATTCGGTTTTCGGATTTTTAATAACCGAAAATTTCGGTTCGGTTTTCGGATAAACGTTTTCAATAACCGAAAAAAACCGAACCGAACCGATAAGTTACAATCCATATATTTTTATGTTTAAGTTTAAATTGCTTAAGTGTTTAACCCAATGCTAGTAGAAAATGTTAATTTTATTCTTGAATGTAAAGTGTTTATAATAAAAACATTATAATGAAATGATTTATTATTACTTATAAGATATAACAAAATTTAATATAAAAATTAAATTTAATAAAACTTTGAAGAAACATAAAAAATATATTAGAAGGTTAGGTTTATGTAAACAATACTAATTAAAGAGGTGAACTATAATAACTTAAATATAAACATATAAAAAAGATTGTTATAATATAAATTATACTTTTTATTTTTTGAATCTTACATAATTTTGTTCCAAAAACCGAAATAACCGAAAAACCGAACCGACGTAAAAACCAAAAAACCGAAACCGAACGGTTTTTAAAACCCAAAAACTGACATTTCGGTTTTGGTTTTGATTTTACCAAAAAACTGAACCGAATCGAACCGTGCATACCCCTAATTTCCATGGCTAGAAAATTTCTAGAAAAAGAAACCCAGGCCCACATCCACTATATCCACCACCCGGTTTTCCATTTCCGTTGCCACCAAGAAAACCCATGGGTAAACAACACAAACCAGCAACCCATTTCATCCCCGAATGACAAATCTACCCTTCACCCATCCCTCACAAAAAACGCATATTCCCATATTCTTCAACCTTTACCAAGGATAATTCCGTCTATTCACCACTCTGTGATCCCAATACTCGATATAAATACCCGATTCTTATCTGTCACCTGCAATATAGACTTTTCCTAATTCTTATCGGACTGTTGATACTTTCTCTCTCTAGAAATCGTGATCGGAAATGGGCCGGAAATTCTTCGTCGGCGGTAACTGGAAATGCGTAAGTCTCCGATCTACGTTATTGTTGCTCTTAATCAAGCACGTGAACTTGACTTTTGTTTTGTGTATTGTTACGTAACAACATGTATTGGTTCTGATTGCTTATGATCTGATCAGATTCGTTTTTGTTTAACCTAATTTGAGTTAGTTGTAGACGTTTTCTTGATCGTATGTGTTTTGATTTCACTGTATCGATGGATCTGTTTATTCGAGTTAAATAAGTAGATTAGGTTTTGATGAACTGTTTTGACTTTACACTATATCGGAAAATATGTTATTCTAGTTAATTAACAGTTTAGTTGAGTGGTGACGTTGATACGCATGTTTTGAACTCGAAATTAGTTCGAGAGAATGATTTCTGGAAGGATCTGTTAGGGAAAATTGCTGGGTGCGTTGAAATTAGTACTAATTTGATGATCTGTTATCTACTGTTCTGTTTAATTATGCACTTATCGACGAGGAAATTGATCATATATATGTATACTTGTGTAGCTCTGCTGTACAGTTACTGTTGGATTATTAGCTATATGGATGTAGTCTTTAGATGATTCTGCGTCGAAATAAATTAATATTTAATTTTAATTTCAACATTTAGAATTTGATGATTTTTTTTTTTCAAAAGTGTTCATCTAGTTACTGTAAGAGTGTAACTGAAGGAAAAGATTTTGATGGAAGTTGAGTCCTAACTCCTTGAATGTAAAAGTGGTTTAAATTTTGGTGTTTTTCTTCATAGCATTAGGATCTATTTTGTCTGGTAGGAATGTAGAATATGGAATGTGCTTATAGCATTTGTGACCTGATTTTGTTAATATGATTTTGCAGAATGGAACTACTGAGGATGTGAAGAAGATTGTGGCAACACTTAATGCTGGTGAATTGCCATCAACTGACATTGTTGGTAAGTAGTTACACTGTAGGCATAATCTGGTCATTGATATGGTGTCATCGTGGCTAAAAGAGTTTGGTCATTAAAATATGCTTTAACTGATATGGTCATGTGACGGTAGTAGGTTGTTAAGGCTAAACGAAACTGGCCATACATTGTGGAAGTTTATGTAGTTATTTTTAATACATTGTGGAAGCTTATGTTGTTATGTGGTAAAAATACTGGTTGATTACTTAAATAACATGTAAAGTTGTAAACACGATCTGCCTCATGCCATCTTATTCTTCTTTCAAAGTGTTAAGGCAGTGATCGTGGATATATAAACGGTAGTATTGTTTCTCAAGTTCCACCATTATAAGTAATAAACTTTATGTGATTACTATAATGGTTTCCTGAGTTCCTCTACGTTTTCTTTTAAGGTATTTGCATTATTGATTTTTCAATTCTTAACAATCCATTCTTCTTGCAGAGGTGGTGGTGAGCCCTCCTTTTGTGTTTCTTCCTACTGTCAAAAGTGAATTGAGGCCTGAAATCCAAGTTGCTGCCCAAAATTGCTGGGTTAAGAAAGGTGGTGCATTCACCGGTGAGGTTAGGTATGTTTTATCGTATCATTTATCATTCACTTTTAGCCAAATCCGGGTCATATCCCTATGTGTCATTATTGTCGCTTCTTGACTGGAAGTGCATTGAGTCCTTTTCTAAACAAGGTACAATAGCAACTTGACTGTAACTGAATTTTATTTAAAAAATGAAATCACGTCTCTTGTTTTTGAAACCTTATTTTTCTAAAGATTGCTTTCAAAAACTGTATGTGTAATTATATCTTGTCAATGTGGAATATATTTCAGTTGTAGGTTATATTTAGAGTGGTATGACATCGGACACATGCATTACCCTTTATGCAATTGCCATTTGTAGTCATACTTGAAAATTGAAATACTGAAGTTTGTTTTTATATGTGTAGTGCTGAGATGCTCGTCAATTTGGGCGTCCCTTGGGTTATTCTAGGTCACTCTGAAAGGAGAGCATTATTAAATGAAACAAATGAGGTACACTTTACTCACGCTTCTTGTAAAGATCCTTATCAACCTATTCAAATCAACTCATACTTTTTTTGTTTCTTTTCATTTAGTTTGTTGGAGACAAAGTTGCGTATGCACTTTCTCAAGGTCTGAAGGTGATTGCTTGTGTTGGAGAGACTCTCGAGCAGCGGGAAGCCGGAACCACCATGAAAGTCGTTGCTGAACAAACCAAGGCAATTGCTGGTATTTATTTCAAAAACTTCAAATTTTGATAGCTGCTAACTCTCTTTTGATAGCTGCTAACTCTCTCTGTTATGTACTTGTGAGTGTCAGAAAAGTCATTTTAGTTGAGTTTTGCTTGATATAATGAGTAACTTGTCCTCACTTTCAGTTTGATGTGGAGCTGGCAGTTTTGACCCATTTATAAGTAAACTAGTGGGTACCACCCCCGCTCCGGGTTCGAAACGTAGATAAAAATAAGCAAATCGCGAGAGTTAAAGTTGTTTGATGTTTTAGTTAAGGGGCTAAACATGTCATTATAAAGTTGAGGGCCTAAAGTTGTTTTATGTAGTTAAGTGGCTAAACATGTCATCATTAAAGTTGAGGGGCTAAAGTTGTGTGTGGTTAAGTGGCTAAACATGTCATCATTAAAGTTGATGGGCTAAGATTATTTGTTATTAAAGTTGAGGGGCTAAAGTTGTTATAGTTAAGGGGCTAAACATGCCATTACCAAAGTTGAGGGGCTAAACATGTATTTATTACAGTTGAGGGGCTAAGGTTTGTTAATGGCAAAGTTGAGGTGCCAAAGTTGATGATGTGACAAAATAGCATATTTATAGTATATTAGTATATATAATGTGATGATTTAGGTCATGTATTCACAACGGGTAAAATCGTTCAATGGCTTTCCAAAGTGTACATTTAATGCATAAAACCTCCTTGATCTTTATATAAAAAGTAGAGCAAAGTCTTTGGATGGTCCCTATAGTTGAACAAAATTTGGGATTTGGTCCCTAGCTTTTCAAAAGTACATGGATGGTCCCTTTGGTTTGCACTTTGTAACACATTTATCCCCCCAACTTTTGCCAAAAGCACATGGATGGTCCCTGTGGGTTGCACTTTTTAATGCATTCAATCCCTAACTTGGACCAGCTGAAACCTTTTAGATTTGTTAGCTGGGGACTAAATGTGTTACAAAGTGCAAACCACAAGGACCATCTGTGTACTTTTGAAAAGCTAGGGAGCAAATCCAAATTTTTAATTAACCACAGGGACCATCCGTGTACTTTACTCTAAAAAGTATTATTGAACCAAAACTATTTTTGTACTCACATTTGACATGCTAATTGATCACAAAAAGTTAATTTTGGGGGAACTAATCTTTGCAGACAAAATCTCAAGTTGGGATAATGTGGTCTTGGCTTATGAGCCAGTTTGGGCTATTGGAACCGGAAAGGTTGCATCTCCAGCTCAGGCTCAAGAAGTAAGCGTGCTGTAAACTCTAATATATGCAACAGTGTTTGTTATGCCAACCTTTCTATATTGCATTCATGAACTTTCAATGTAACAGGTACATGCAGGACTAAGGAAATGGTTCGAGGAAAACATCAGTGCTGACGTTGCTGCTACAACCAGAATTATCTACGGAGGTATGCTTTTTTTTTTTCTAATATTTTAAAATGACAATTCTGAATTATATACATTGCTGGGAATCACCATGAAGTGATTATGAAAACTGATTATGTGATACTGAATATCCACAGTCAAATATTCAGCTTTATAGAAACCTGTTACATGAATGGGTGTTTGGATATGCTTCTGCTTTTAAAGTTCTAATAGTCAAATAGTGGATTGTTTTGAGTGTTCTACAAATTCTTGTTACTTGATAAACGAATTATAAATGATCAATTACGACTTCAAGTCACAGTTATAACACACATCCAAACGCCATGATAGTTGTTGGAAATGCTAATGAGTATTAGATACAAATATTATATTCCCAATTACCAGAACGATACTTTTTATTTTTTTATTATTGAGCTATTAATACTTTTGAGTTTCGACATGCCATTGCAGGATCTGTAAGTGGTTCCAATTGCAAAGAATTGGCAGGGCAACCAGACGTCGATGGTTTCTTAGTTGGTGGAGCTTCTCTCAAGGTAATTGTTGCTGGGCAGATTGTGAAATATGTTAATATAATGGGTAATTTTTAGTATGGGTCGGGTTAGGTTGACCCATAGCACTTTTGCACTTTCTCACAAATTTTCAACCTTTCCATAAAAATTAGCATCTTGACTATAGTTACAAAAGTTGAAGAATTTCAATATTAATCTGATTTAGTGAGTATTGAAAATTGTTCATGAGATTTTACGCATCAAAATAACTTTTCACCGTCCAACATATTTCCTTTTTAGCTATATTTTTTTATCATTTTATTTTATCCATTTGACCCGTTACTAATGAAACATTATATGAGTCAAGTATTTTGGTCAGTTTTGGCTATATGTTGATCTCCAACATGTCAAATGGGCCAGGTCCGTCCATTCTGTCATCTATAGTCCCAAAGGTGTTTTGTGTATTTCACGTCTTGTTCTTTACTATTTTCATATTTTTTTCTTGTAGCCGGAATTTATTGACATCATCAAGGCTGCGGAAGTGAAATGCGCATAAATAGTGTATCATTTTGGGAACAATGACATCCTGTGGTGCGTTTCTAGTTTGAAATAAGGATATGAACAACTTGGTGTGCTAGTTATGTTACAAGGTGACACCGTCGTTTTTTTGTCAATAACTCGGTTGTTTTGAGCACCGAGTGTTCGGATACAAATTTTGCGGGTATCCGCTTTGGCTTATTCTTCTTATTAATGGTAGATGTGGATATATCCATTAAACATTGAGGTTGCTTATATGCTTGGTTTTAAAATGCGACGTCGTTCATGGCGCTTAGGTTCAAAAGCCCAGGCACCGAAATTCTTGAATGCTGAGTGAGATGAGCAACTAAAATTTGTTGAAGTATTATTTTTGAAGTTGAGGTTTCTTTAAAAGCTCGACTGGATAACAACTCGAAAATAAGTATAGATAAGTGGAGGGACTTGAAGGGAGGGCATGAAGCGACATATGACGGTCACATCAGCAGAGAGGGGATTTCCACTTCAAGCTCCAAAAAACATATTATAAATAAGAGTAAATTACAAGTTTTGTCCTTTATGTTTACACCAAATTGCAGGCGGTGTCATTTGCATTTAAAACTAACAGATTTTGTACTTAATGTTTCAAAATTTTGAACGGTATGTCCGTTGAGCATAACTCTTTATTTTTTTGGTTAAATCTAGTCACCCAGGGGTATTTTAGTCTTTTTACCCTGTTTATTTAGTATTATTAAAAAAACAAAATAATTTTAAAAAATATTATTATTTTATAACTATACATATTTATATAGAAATCAATAACCACCATTCAAGACCACCACCATCTCCAAATCAATAACCGCCGTCGTCACCACCACCACCACCCTTCATCATCTACAACCGCCATCTCCAAATCAACTCCCCTACCTAAAAACCTCCAAAACCTGTCAAAGCACGTTACCCAAACCAATTCTCCGTTTCCCAAACCAATTTTTATCCCTATTATTCAACCAATTCTCCCAATATTCATCCCAATCAAAGCGAAATTATGTCTAGCTTCTTGCGGTCTCCTGTAAGTGTATCTAATATTAATAATGCATCGTCATCAAAGCTGACAATCAATTCTTCATGTTCAGTTGCACTAACATTCACTCTTGTATTTCGGCTGGAACATGTTCCCATAGCTTCAATCTTGTTATCCTCCATCATCATGTCTTGGTGTTTAACAAGGTGGTTCTGTAACAAGTACCCCTTTTCATAATTAAACATAGGTTTCATGGTGAATGTGTTATAATATAGTAATAATAATAAAATTATAAATAAAAGGCGAACAAAGAATACGATCTGTTATAGGAAACTGGGAATTCGATCTGTAGCAACGCCAAACCTAACCCACCACCACCACCGCCGCACCTAACCCACCACCATCGCCGCACCTTCACCCACCGCCGTACCTAACCCGCCGCCCCTAACTCACCACCACCTGTAATCACACCACAACAGCCACCTCCACCACGTCCATCCACCCTGTACCTAACCCACCACCACTGCCGCACCTTCACCCACCGCCGCCCCTAACTCACCGCCACCTGCAATCACACCACAACAGCCACCTCCACCACGTCCATCCACCCTGTACCGTTATGAGCCGGCACACACCACCTTCACTCGCCCACGAAAGCCACCTCAACCACCTCCATCTGTTGTTAGAGAGAGAGAGAGAGAGAGAGCGAAGAGATAGAGAGGGCTTTTAGATTAGAGAGAGAAAAGAGAGAAATTGTGTTTATATAGTGTTTTATTTTTAAGTTTTGTACAAAATGGCCCCTTAATAAAAGTTCTTTACAAAATAGCCCCTGAGAAGGTGAAATGACAAGAATACCCTCATGTGTAAGGCACATGACCATATTTAACAAAAAAATCTGACTGAGTTAGGGCTAAAGGACAAAACATGCAGGATTTTGAAACGTTAAGGACAAAACCCGTCAAATTTAAAGGCAAAGGACACCGCCTGCAATTTGATACAAACATAAAAGACAAAACTTGTAATTTAGGGGCTGTTTGGTAGCATCTGAATGGTCATTAAGAGGCTACCTCTTAATGGAACCATTAAGAATTTTACCAACGAGAAGGTAGAAGAATGTGACATGTGATGATTTACCATTCAGAGGTTACCTCTTAACCATTCAGACTTGAGGTTACCTGTTATTCATTCAGAGGTTTTAAACCATTAAGAGGTAGCATCTGAATGGTCATTAAGAGGCTACCAAACAGCCCCTTACTCTAAAAATAATAAAAACGTAACTAATAAACATAATTAAAAAAGAAACTAACTAAAATATTTTTTCATGATATATCTTTTTGTTCCCTCGTACATTTCTCTTTCGACACCCTCAAGGTTCTCGATGTACATTTCTCTTGTAACGTAATCATCTTCGTTTTCGTTTTCGCGTATGACATTATGTTAGGTAAGTTATCCGGAACTTGTAGAGGACGGTTTTGAGGCGGACTAGTATTTAGTGTTTCGCGTCGGCCATACGGGTTTGTTTGGGTCAAAGGAACAATTGTGGAGATGCATTTTTTGTATTAAAGTAGAGAGAATTGTATAAATTTTGGAGTGGGTTGTTGGAAGAGAATTATCCTATATATTAATAAACCAACCTTATGAATAGTAGTTGTCACATCATAATCAATAGTAAACTTTCCTTATTGTTCACGTACATCCACTCACATATAGACACGTGACAAAGTTAATGAATATTATAGGGAAAAAGTCAACAATTTCGTCTAATAACAAAACCCACCTGAAACACTACCCACCCCCACCCGAAATACCCATCCCCCACCCGAAACACCCTCCTGGACGAATTGGAATGGCCCTTTAGCAACTTTTGTTGACTTTTTCATAACAGTTAATTTTTTTTAAATACTTAAATATTAAAATACTTATTACTTACTATATACACACATATTAATATGTAATTCAGTTAATAAAACAAGGGGGTTTTGGGCCGTAAGCTTGGGCCGAGAGTAAAAGAGATTAGGCCACTTCGACGTGGGCCATAGGTTTAATTATTGGGTTAGGGTGTTTGGGGCCGAAAGTATGTTGGGCCGACGTAGATTCGAGCCGTGTCACGTTTTGGTTTCCAATAAAACGTACCCTTTTTAAGTGAATGGGCCTTTGGCCCAGTAGCGATCAATGGAATGGGCCTTTGGCCCAGTTGCGATCAATTATATATTTTTTAAGATTACAAATTAAATGTTTTTAAAGAAAAATAGTTAGAATTAGATTAGAATTATTTAAAATTAGTAACATGATTAAGAGATGAGCAAATGGTATCGGGTATAGGTAACGGTACAGGTATATGAAGGTAAAAACTGGTAGCAAACCGGTACCAGGAAAGCAAAAGGTTGCTACCGAATTGATTTAAAATCTTTCGGTTCGGGAAATTCGGTACCGGTACCCAATACCATTTGCTCATCTCTGACCACGGGTTTCATACGAACAACATTATTACGATAAAACTTTTTTTGTTGATTTTCTTTCGGTTATCTTTTTGTTGATTTTCTTTCGGTTGTTCAGTTTTGTCGCCAGTCAGCGGTTCTGTGCGTAACGCGCTCGTAGTGATTTCAAAACATATGTAAACACAGACTAAATGACAAAAGAAGTTCGCCGTAACGCGGCCATAATAATAAACCTAGTTGATATGAATGATTGAATGGGGTTTGATTTATATAGATATTGATTATATTTATTTTTAATTATTCTTTACAATTATAGCTGTTTTATTTTTAATTAAAAAATCTTTTTTTTTACAATTATAGTCGTTTTGTTTTTAATTAATTTTTTTGTTTCATTATAGTTACATCCAACTAGGGGTGAGCAAGTTTAGGTCTGGACCGAAAATAACCGATAACCGAACCGAAAATATACCTAACCTGACCCGAACCCAAGTACCTAGGTATTTAGATCGGTTCCAATTTTTCATATAAAACCGGGTCAGGTCGGGTCGGTTCTCGGTTCTTTTCATGGTGAAACCCGACTTGGACCTATCACCTATGAACCGGAACCGACCCTATATTTAGGGTAGTGATTTGGTTCTGTATTTTATGTTTAATCGGTTCTTGGGTCGGGTCGGGTAATGGTCGGGTAGGGTCGGGTTTTTCCTTTTGCTCACCCCTACAGCCAACCAACCAACCAACCACCACCACGTCAAGAACCCTCCAAGCCCACGCCGCGTGAAGATCTCGACGTCGGTGCCCCACACCTCCTCCACACCTTCACCTGGGGCGGTGTGTCGACATGGTTGAGAGCCCCACGCCACTCCAGTCCGCACAGACTTTAGCTCTTATAGATTAACTTTAGTTGGGTACGTGAGCTGTGAGCTATTCTACTAACACCTTTTTCCTATTTGTTTGAAGTTTATAATAATTATTATTAACTCCTTTTCTTACATGATATATTATTAAAACAATATGTTAATTAATTGTACACAGATGGATACGGGGCACCTGACCGATGACTGCATCCATCTGTGCATGGAAATCGAGAAGGCTCTGAAGAGCGGCAAGCTGGAGCACCTCGTGAAGAACGTGTGCAAGGACACCAAGAAGATCCAGAGGATCAACGGGTGATCGATAGTCTCGCTACATCACCCTAAAAATAAAGACCGGCGAGACCATCGCGCTCGCCAGCAGTCAGCATTTTCAGATGGTTATCCCGGATAAAATAAAAAACCCATCGCGCTCGACGGCAGTCAACGTTTCCAGATGGTACATCCAAGAAGTGTCATCCGTGACAGGGAAACCTCTGAGGCCGACAAGGCGCGTATTATATACGTTCATCAGATGGTTATATCTATCTATTTAGGACAAGGCAACGGACAAAAGTGTTACATGTAATGCATCACCATTGTAAGCGTGGGCCGCGCCCTAGCAAGTTTACTAATACGAGTGTTCTTTACATACTTTTTTCCTTGTTATTTCCTACAGTACTTACAAATTACAAATACATGTTCAACTTCTATTACGCGCGAAAACACTTCAGTAAATTACGAGCTCATGAACTAAGCCTCCAAGGTTCCCGTTGTCACACCCCGACCACGTAGAACATCAAATCGTGGCGGAAACGTCGGGGAGTGTTGTAACAGAATTATTGTTTCACAACCATGGCATACAAAGTTATATTTTATTTATCAAACAAGAGTGTCACATTGTCTCAAAACAGGAAATAAAGAGTTCAGAACATAATTAAACTAGTTCTATCTTTATTTTAAGTCTCTAAGGCACAGGTCCGCCCTAGTGTCACGATCATCATCCTAAGCGACTGCTCCTGAAAACACATGTGAAAATAGGTACGTCAGCATAAAAATGCCTGTGAGATACATATGTTTTGTGAAAATAGGATTCATGACTTGGGTTTTAGAAGAAAGGTTTAATAAAAGTTAGTCATGAATCTTATTAAGCGTTTTCTTTTATAAATCATATGAAAACTCGATAAGAAAATCAGATTATATAAAAGAAAGGTGTATGGTTAATGAAATAACCAAGCAAAATGGGTTGTATAAAATAAACCGTTTTGTAAAACAATGTCTTGTGAAAAATATGTTATTTGTGTAAAATGGAATATGTCTATACTGAAATGATTTAATTAACGCTACGATATGTAATATTATACAAACACTTATATATAGGAAGTACCAGCGGCGTATCCACCATGCTTGTATCATATTACACACGCCTCGTTACTCAAATCATTTACCCAAACCAACCACCAATGTAAATTGTTCATGTATAAATTAATTGTCAAGTGTTATTGTGTAAACCATATCAAAATGTCCATGTCTAATGTAAATCACCAATGTGTATATCAATGTCAAAATGTTTATGTTTAATGTCAATCATGAATTGTGTATCCATAAATGTCATGTATGGTAAGTGAAATACATCAACTAAACCATAGGTAAAATGCACAAAAATAGGGTATCGAATTAAACATAGTTTAAATCAAAGTTATGTTTTGTGGAACAAATGCATGTTATACTGATACAAACATCTATGCGGTATTGTTATAATGCATACATCCAAGCCTTGTGACTGTGGTGATAGACCTTTAAACAAATTAAAGGTTTATCTGTGTTATGTTTATCGAATTCGGTCATTCCTTCCACCCAAACAAACCTAGGGTTCAGGAACGGGAGTTGTCAAGTCCTATGGTACCATTACCTACTAACGAGCGGCGTAGCTAATGTTAATGAATGTATATTGTCCCATTTGAACAAACCAAATGTCATACCAAAATGTAAGCATGTGATGAATAACAAATGTACTAAGTATGCACACAATGGGCATACATAGCATAAAATGTAATGTAAAACAATGTACTAAGTATGCACACAATGGACATACATAGCATAACATGTAATGTAAAACGATGTACTAAATATGCACACAATGGACATACATAGCATAACACAATGAAATCATGTACTATAAGTGTACTTTTGAACATAACAAGCATATGATATGAAAACATGGAAAAGCATGAAAGTAACAAGTAGGCACATGTGTTTCACCCCAAAATGTTTGGAAAACAGTAAAAGAGGGGTCTATGTACTCACTTGAGATTGCTCAGTAGTCCTTGAGTAACAACCAAACAAGGCTAGAGATCACGGAAATCAAACGGCACCTAATATAGGTAACTATGTTAATAATCCGGACCTAACTCAGAGGATTGGATAGAATGAGGCTCGTAAACCAAATGAGTAGGGGAACTCATGTAATATGGTTTAACAAGGCCTACATACTATAATGAAACCTAACCTAAGTGCTTACAACCCATTACGACCCGTTTAGGTAGCTTATGCTACTTTAATGCGTATAACACGTTCGGAACGCCTAACTAGTCCTATGACAAGTAAAATATGTCTTAACATGTCTAATATTGTTACCAAATCAGTTTAGATACCAAAAGTTATGTTACATATGCTTAAAATGAGTTTTGGCGTAAAAAGGGTATTTTGGTAATTTACCTAAGGCATATATACTACCTATCATACAACTACTCAAACGATGTGACCATAAGGTATAACCTCGAAAGGTTATTCCCTATACAACTATGGTCACCTAATGTGTTTGGTCAGATCCTAATGATCGACCAAACGGGTCGGGTTCGAAAGTATAAGCGATTGTTTAGATCGCTTACCTTACGACCCTATATAAGCACTAAACTAAAAGTGACGAGCTAAGCATGTTAAAACATGCTTAACTAAGTTTAGAAAACAGGTTTGGTATCAAAACAAACGGTTTTGATACCTAAGAGTAGTTTGGTTACAAAACACGCAAGAATGCGCATTCTGGCCGAAACTACGACTCGTCACTGAGCCTAGATAACGTGGTAATCAGTAGGTATAGTCGCTAGGGACTATGACCATCGTGATCACGCTCACGTTATGAAGTTCAAACGAACTTCGCATTGACCATAAACTGGTCAATGCAGAAAGTCAAACAAAGTTTGACTTTTAACGCTAAAAGTATAAAAAGAACGAAGGAACACTTACAAAGGGCCCCCGCAAGTTTATCTTGATCCAAGTAGCTTAGGTATGAAGTAATGGCTTCAACTTAGAGCTTTTAGATCAGATTTTGTGGGTTTTGAGTTGTGATTGGTTGGGTATTTATAGTAAATGGACAACCGTTAGGATCGTTTATCAAATAACGTGCTTCAATCTCATCCTTACACTTGTTGCAACCTTATGGTAGCTCAAAATGGCCCCTCATGAGCAGGAAAGGGCAAGTGTGGGTGAGTTTTGAGTGGTTAACAGCTGTAAACAGCTGTTAAAACTGATTAATCTGATCTGGGAAGCTGACACGGGCCGCGTAAGGGGACACACATAACTCACGCGGGCTGCCTGGCCTTTCTGGTCAGAAACAACTTTCAACAAATGTCAGTTTTGGTCCCTGTTGTGTTTTAAAGTCATTTCCGACACGTTTAAGGCCCGTTAAGCCAACGTTAAGGCCCTAAAATGATGCCTAAACATTGTGGACATGAAACATGCTCAAAAATATGCTGGATGTTGGTTCGTTTGGTCGTACGATCGCGATGTTTGCTTAATTACGACGGAATGCGCATAAGCGCGAAAAACGATCCAAATTGTGTGACGAATGGATTTTTCTTATGCCAAACACTAAAATAAAATATTTTAGTGCTTACATAAATTTTTGGATGTCCGGATGTATTCAGAACGTAAGTTATGCGCGAAAATGCAAACTTGTGCACTTTTTGACGCTTTTAGTCCTTGAATGACCCAAAAGTTTATTTTAGCACACCGAACCCCTTAAAGCCTATTTCTAAGCTATGTAAAGGATATTTATGGTATGTTTAACTTATGGTCAGGTTCCGGAATGTCTGTTACAGTTCAAATTGGCATACTTTCACAGTTTGTCAAATTTAGTCCCTGTAGGTGAATTAACTTGTTTTTGTCATACCAAAGCCTTCAAAACTTATTTCTAAGTTATGTAAAGGTTATTTAAGGTATGTTAAGTATATGTTGATGTTCTGGAGTATTTTTCGCATTAAACTGATTACGTTTACGCACCAGTTTGCGTATAACTCTCCAGAAAGCGATATAGAGTTTGAAATTGAACAAAAGTCAAAACATAAAAAATGTAAAACATAACCAAACAAACATTGGGATCAAATAACTTTGTTTTATTGATAATTGAACTGTTCACAATGATTACAAGCACAGATGTTACAGTCTCCCCTACTTGTGGAAATTTCGTCCTGAAATTTATTTAGAGGAAACTTGTGGGAATAGATGCGGATACTTTGCCTTCATTTGATCTTCGCGTTCCCAAGTAAACTCAGGTCATTTAACCCCCAAAGGCCATACACCAAATAATACAGAATAAAACGAGTTATGTAAATACATTAATCACAATCCGATTTAAAGGATTACATACCCGACCAAGCGGTATTATTATAATACCGTATCCCAAGCCCGTATAGGGAAAACAAGTTAAGAGTATTTACCTGAGCAAATATTCAAATTTATCTCAACCGTATTCAATCAGCAAGTGCAGATAGCTTTTACTGGTCCCCTAATCTGGAACGAAGGTTTTTAATAACCTATTAGATTCCTAACGGGTCTTAAATAAGTCTAAACTTAGACCGGTTAGTTTTAAAGGAAGATATACGGTTCAAAACACACGATTAAGCGATGACCAGATTAGAGTGTGGTTTAGACCCGAAAAGTTTGTATACTTGTATAATATGGGTAAACTAAACACATTTTGGATTTTGAGATAAAAACGATAAGGTTTGACCCATTTCGGCTAATTTATGCAAACTAGTTACATAAACCGCACCGAACGCGAAAGATGCGTAAAAGGTAACCAAATGAGTCATGAACAGGTTTCCTAAGTTAATATGCCTTAAATATGTTGTGATATCAGTAGGATACCTTCCATTATGCCCAAAACGAATTTAAATTCAAACTATGCCCCGTAAGGGCATTTTAGTCATTTTAAAGCTTATAAAAGAGTTTAAATATAAATATGAGTTTCAGGTCTGATATAATTAGTAAAAATAATTAATTTAATAAGTTATATCAGTAGGGTATGACATATATGTGAAATTTATTATTTATAACCAAACTATGCACCGAAGGGGCATTTTGGTAATTTTACATAGGCTTAAAAGGTTAAAACTGAAAATCTGAGTTTAAAACTTTTGCTTACTGTTAAAATATAAAAATTTACTAAAAATATCAGTAGGTATCAAGTCATATATATTTAAAATAGTTTTAATACTTACTATGCGTTTAAAACGAGTAAAAAGGCGGTTTTAAGCGATTTCCGGGTTTTATAAGAAAAGCTAATATTTTTATTATTCCAGTAGGCTTAGAATATTTTACTTATCATATAAAATCAGTAGAAAAAGGTTTGGTATCAAAATATTATGTAAAACTCATTTTATAGGCCAAAAGGGCAAAAGCGACAATTACCGAATCAAAGCTATAACCCTATGTTATGCTCAGCCTAAAAATAAATAAAAATCTTCAAAAATCCCAAAATATTATTTTACATCAGTAGGTAAAAAGTTTGGTGTCAAAAATTGGGTTTAGATAGACTTTATGCTAGTTACGCCGTTTAATTATTAAAAAGCTTTCTAATTACGCTATTGAGCATAACTCTTAATCTAGACCTCAAACTGATGTGAAAATTTAGGGACATGTTTATAAATCATTAATAAAGATTATTGTCCTCTCACATTTTCAAAATTCTTGTTTTAAGGTAAAAAAGGCATATTGGTCAACATTTAGGCATATAACGGAAACATGCATATGAGTCGGATAACTAATGAACCAAGTTGTATAATCACAGAGGGTTATACTAACATGTAACCCGGTCCTAATAAAGTTCTAAGGCATTTCTAAAACATGCTACATTGGGTCAGAACTGAAAGTCAAAGAAAAAGTCTACTTTTGCGACTTTCGGTTCCGAACCGAGCCTAAACTGAAAATTGTCGGGTTGATCATGTTTAGACATGTTCTTACATTAATTACCAAGTTATATTAGTGATAAAACAGGTTGCATGGCTTCTACATTGTTAATTATGTGTTTATTTGAAATTTAGCTTTCTGTTGACTTTTTATGATTAAGTTTGACCCGACAATTGACCTAGTTAGAGTGGGAATCAGAGAGTGCCCTTTTAAGGGTTTATTACCCACATAATTACCAACCCATAGGTACTTTCAATTTGATATTTGACTGGACAAATTATGATTAATTACGAAGTCAAACCTTAATTATGACGGTTTGACTTTAGGCTAATAAACTAAGTAAAACTGAATTAAGAAAGGTTAAGGACACTTACTGAAGTCCTATGCACGACTAATGACCTCTAGTAAGTGGCCTTGAGCTCCAGTAATCTCCAGAAAAGAAGTTGTGAGAGTTTTGAAAGTGCAAGTTCAATGTTGCAACTTAGAATTTCTTATATAGGAACCCAAATGGCTCAATATCATCACACACAAGTCTACAAAAGTTCCCTGATCATCCCATGTGTCCCTATGCATGTAAAACTATGGGCCATGCTCCTGAATTTCGAAAACCATGCAAGAGAGGCGGTGTAACAGGCTGAACAGGCATCTGTCCAATTTCTGCTGCCAGCGACAGCCTTACGGACCGTAAGCAATATCCTTTGCGGTCCCTAAGCACCTCCTACGGACCGTAAGTTAAAAACTATACGGTCCACAACCGACCTTGATCTAAGATGCCTAGTTACAACCTTGTGGACCGTAAGCCCTTGGCTTTGCGGTCCGTATCCGCCTTTTATTTATTTTCGCCAAGCTCCGCCACTTTACGGACCGTAAGGTGGTCTTCCTGCGGTACGTAAGCTCTCATCAGAAGACAAAACTTTGAATCTCTTAGGCTTTGACCATGCATTCTTTACAACTTCGAATCTTATGCCTTTATCAGCTGGAGGGGACCATGAACCAGACCTTTGCATGCTCTTGAAAGTGTTGCCATGCACTTACACATCCTTGGATTTTATTGATGAATGCTTTTGAAGGGAATTTGTCGTATGAAACATAGGATCCATTTCTTGTGCCAATTTTAATTATATATTATCAAAATAACCGGATTTGAATATATCAGATGTTTTCAAAATATATTAAGGTTTGGGGATTTATAATTAGGTCGCTCAGAGGTATTAATTAACATGTCGACACTTTTAAATCCTACCATACATCTTTTGTCTTGATCCGGGTTTATAACACGTTTGCCTTACATGACACGTGTCTTTATTTTATTGGGTATGAATTTACGAGGTGTTACATCCTCACCCCCTTAAAAGAAATCTCGACCTCGAGATTTACTGAAACAAATGAGGGTACTTTTCTTTCATTGTGGACTCTACCTCCCACGTATACTCGGGACCTCTTCGGGCATCCCATTTGACCTTCACAATCGGTACATGCTTCTTTCGAAGCTTCTTAACCTGTCGATCCTCGATCGACAAAGGTTTTTCAACAAATTTTAAGCTCTCATCTATGTGCATATCCGTATGGGGTATGACTAGCGATTCATCAGCTAGACATTTCTTCAGATTGCAGATGTGAAATACATTATGAATACCACTGAGCTCTTCAGGCAATTTTAACTTGTAAGCCACTGCTTCGACACATTCGATGATCTCGAATGGTCCTATGTATCTTGGGCTTAACTTGCCTTTCTTACCAAATCGCATCACCCCTTTCCAGGGTGATACTTTAAGTAGAACCTTGTCACCTACCTCGAACTTTAGAGGTTTACGCCTTTTATCTACGTAGCTTTTCTGCCTATCCCTGGCAGCTTTGAGACGATCTCGTATCTGTACAATCTTATCTGTCGTCTCCAGGACTATATCAGGTCCTGTAAGTTGGACATCTCCAACTTCTGCCCAACAAACTGGCGTTTTGCACTTTCTTCCATACAAAGCTTCTAAAGGTGCAGCTTGAATACTGGAGTGATAGCTATTATTGTATGAAAATTCGATTAATGGAAGATGATCATCCCAACTTCCACCTAGATCAATAACACAAGCCCTTAACATATCTTCCAGTGTTTGGATCATTCGCTCACTCTGACCATCCGTTTGAGGATGATATGCAGTGCTAAAATTTAGTCGAGTGCCTAGGGATTGCTGAAAACTTTTCCAGAAATGTGACGTATACCTTGTATCCCTATCAGAGATGATAGACACTGGCACTCCGTGGAGAGATACAATCTCGTCCACGTACAGCTGAGCTAACTTATCTGAGCTGTGTGTTTCCTTAATAGGTAGGAAGTGGGCTGACTTAGTCAGTCTATCCACTATTACCCAAATTGTATCATTTCCTCGCTTTGTCTTGGGTAGCTTGGTGATAAAATCCATAGTCACCATCTCCCACTTCCAGGTGGGAAGTTCAGGCTATTGTAGCAAACCTGACGACTTTTGGTGTTCAGCTTTAACTTGTGCGCACATCAAACATTTGGCTACATAGGTAGCTATAGACTTCTTCAAGCCTATCCACCAATAATTTGCCTTCAAATCCTGGTACATCTTGTCACTTCCAGGATGAACGGAATACTTAGAACTGTGGGCTTCTTGGAGGATAACATCCCGTAGTCCTCCATAGATTGGAACCCATATTCGTCCATTTAATCTTAGGATTCCATCCTTGCCATATGATAACTGCTCAGCAGTTACTCCCGACTTTTCATTTGGATAGTTAGCTTCTAATACAGCTTCCTTCTGGGCGGCTAACAATCTTTCATTTAAACTGTTCTTTAATTCAATGCTCTTGGAATTGATTCTAATGGGCTTAACCCTTTCCTTTCTGCTCAAAGCATCGGCGACCACATTCGCCTTACCTGGATGGTATCGGATTTCACAATCATAATCATTCAGTGTCTCCATCCATTGTCGCTGCCTCATGTTTAGATCCTTCTGATTAAACAGATGTTGAAGGCTCTTATGATCAGAATAGATCACACACTTGGTACCATATAAATAATGTCTCCAAAGTTTCAGTGCAAACACAACGGCACCCAACTCCAAATCATGGGTGGTGTAATTTTTATCGTGCACTTTCAGTTGTCGAGAAGCATATGCAATAACTTTACCTTTCTGCATTGGCACACATCTCATGCCAGTGTGTGATGCGTCGCAGTAAACCACAAATTCTTCAATCCCTTCAGGCAATGTCAACACAGGAGCATTGCTTAGCTTCTGTTTAAGGATATCGAAGGATTCTTGTTGCTTAGGACCCCAATCAAACTTAATATTCTTCCTGGTCAACGAAGTTAGGGGTGTTGCAATCCTTGAGAAATTCTCAATGAAACGCCTGTAGTATCCTGCCAGGCCTAAGAAGCTGCGAATCTCTGTGGGCGTCCTTGGCTCTTGCCAATTCATGATAGCTTCAATCTTGACGGGATCCACCTGGATACCACGCTCACTAACCATATGTCCAAGGAATTAGACTTCACGAAGCAAAAATTCACACTTTGAAAACTTGGCATAAAGTTTTTCTTGTTGAAGAAGAAGTTTAAGAATACAACGGAGATGCTTCTCATGTTCAGCTTGATTCTTTGAATACATAAGAATGTCATCAATGAAGACAATGACAAACTTGTCCAAGTAGGGTTTGCAAACGCGATTCATGAGGTCCATGAATGCTGCTGGTGCATTAGTGAGCCCAAAAGGCATCACTAGGAACTCGTAGTGACCATAGCGAGTTCTAAATGCAGTCTTGTGCACATCTTTATCTCTAACCTTCAGCTGATGGTAACCTGACCTCAAGTCAATCTTGGAGAAGTAACTTGCTCCTTGAAGCTGATCGAACAGATCGTCGATCCTGGGCAATGGATGTCTGTTCTTGATTGTAACCTTGTTTAGCTCACGATAATCGATGCATAGACGCATCGATCCATCCTTCTTCTTTACAAACAGGATTGGTGCTCCCCAGGGAGATGCGCTAGGTCTAATAAATCCGTTTGCCAACAAATCATCCAACTGAGTTCTCAACTCCTTCATCTCAGTTGGGGCTAACCGGTAAGGTGCTCTTGCAACAGGTGCTGCCCCAGGTATAATGTCAATTCTAAACTCCACTTGCCTATCTGGGGGTAAACCAGGTTGTTCTTCAAGAAATACATTAGGGTATTTAGAAATGACAGGGATGTCTTCAATCTTGGGTTTTGGCTCATCAATAGTCACTTGTGCCATATAAATGACACAACCTTTCTTCATACACCTTGATGCCTTAAGCATAGACACTTGCTTAGGCAATCCATACTGAGTATCTCCCTGTATGGTAAGTGGCTCACCATAAGGAGTCTTGATCACCACTTGTTTCTTGTCACAAACAATCTGGGCTTGGCTATAAGATAACCAATCCATGCCTATTACTATGTCGAATCCAGCTAACTTTAAAGGAAGTAAGGATAACGGAAAAGAGTGGTTCCTAATGGATATGAAACATCCATCTAACACGGTTGATGCGGTTTCTAAGGTACCATCGGCTAATTCAACCTCATACTTTATGCTTTGGGTTCTAACAGGTAGATTTAACAACTTACAAAACTTATCATCTACAAATGACTTATCCGCACCTGAATCAAATAATACCCTTGCATAAACATCATTGATGAGAAAGGTACCTGTGATCACATTATCATCCTGAACGGCTTCTCGTGCATCCATTCGAAAGACCGTTGCATTGGTCTTTTTGACTTCTTCAGGCTTTTTGGCATATTTAGGCCAGTTGGTCTTGATGTGCCCCTTTTCATTACAGTTATAGCACGTTGCATCCTTTATCTTCTTGCACTCTATCGTCTTGTGCTCCTTGGATTTGCATAACCCACATGCAGACGGTTTTGATTGAGACTTGGATTCGAACCTGCATTTTCCAAAGTGGCGTTTCTGGCAGGTCTTGCACTTTGGCTTCTCATCTGTTTGCTGATTACCCTTGCTATACCCAAACTTCTTCTTGTGGTCTGTGGTTCCCTTAAACTTCTTCACAGATCGTCGTGAGTTATCGTCCTCATGTTTTCTCTTACTTTCTTCCGAGTTCTTATGCGATCCTTGCCTGACCGCATCCAAGGTAAGGGATAAAGATAGGTCAGTTGCTGACCTAAAAGTAGCAGGTCGTGATGCCTTGACACTAGCTTTGATTTCTGGGGCTAAACCCCCAATGAAACGGGCAATACGTTTTGGTTCCGGGGTAACCAGGTATGGAACCAAACGTGATGGTATTGAAGCTAGTAAGGTAAGCCTGACAATCTAGGTTTTTCATCACCAAAGATAAGAAGTCGGACTCAATCTTTTCAACCTCATGTTGAGGGAAGTAATTCTCCTTGATGAGAGCAACAAACTTGTCACGACCCCCGGCCCGGTTTGACCTGGTTCAGGAGCCGCGGGACAGAAAATCCCATGGTATTTATTTAATTGAGTTGACAGCAGAAGATTTTAGCAGGATCTTTTTAAAACTGAAAATGCCCGATTATTTTATTTCATAATTCGGGATAAAACCCCGGTAGTTTGTAATAAGGTGATTTCACTGGGAAATCTTTATTTTATCAAACATGTTTATTTATTTATATTGAGCCACTTCCTTAAGCTTGTAGTGCTTCGTAGCACTTTTCCTGGATCACAACAGATCACCTGAAACATGTTTGAAAAAGGTTTTGTCAGCGGGGAAATACTGGTGAATCATTCTTTTTACTAAAAACGACGCGTTGTTATAATTTACAGTATTAAGAGCGATTACAATGTTTATACATATCAACTATCTACCCACGGTATTTATCACTCGACCAACTATTGGCTATCTCGTTGTCCAATGGTGTCTGTGATTATGGTCATATCACCCCTTGGCTAACCCGTTGTCCAATGGTGACGGTTATCAAGTATTGTATACAAAACCCCACATACCGGCTGTAATTTGGAGATTACAAAGAATTAATCCCTGTAATTATAACTTTCAAAACAAACATGATTTTGAAATCAAATTTGATAAAAAGAGAATGACTCACATTGCAGATTTACACGGCAAAGTTTAGCCTACTGATTAGCCTGATAACCTAATTTAAATAACAATGCACACGAACTAGGTTAGTAACTAATACAGCATTTACGATAACTCACGAGATGAAAACCTTCACAACGAATGACAAAGCGCGATACTTAAACATCCATCGAATTCACGACGAATGACAAAGCATAACCCTAATTTGGGCAGCACTTAAACATCCATTGGATAGTTTCAATCGATCGGACATTGAATCGTAGCAGCGATCGAGTTATTACCCTGTTATTGTGGCGGAAATTTGAGATTGTGTGTGTTTCTGTAGTATATGGACGATATCTCAGTGCATGAATCGAGTTTTAACGTCGAACCAACGCGTAATTGCAAGTGCGAATGTCTACTATATATACTGGAAAAAGGGCGCCCTCGCGTGGCGCGAGGGGCCTTTGCGTGGCGCGAGGGGTACCACCCTAGCATAGGGTAGCCCCGTGTCCCAGTAGCTCAGGTGAGTTGGTCGTTCGTTCGAATTCTTTTTACACGTAAAACTGTTTAGATAATACTAACGAGAATTTACCCCCCCCCCCCTGAGTTTTAGGGGCCCTGATCCTGATTCCGATTGTTCTGAAAATTTTAGGGGTTATGCAGAATTACTTGGGGGTCTTAATTAGGGTTTCCTATTGGACAAAATAAAATAATAAATAGGACTTTTGATGAGAGTTGTTACATCCTCCCCACCTTAATAAAAATCTCGTCCTCGAGATTTACTGGAATAAGTGAGGATATTTCCGCTTCATTTCTGATTCCAGCTCCCAAGTATATTCGGGTCCTCTTTTCGACTCCCACTTGACTTTAACTAGTACCAATCGCTTGTGCTTGAGAAATTTGATCTTGCGGTCTTCTATTTGTAGTGGTTTCTCTACGAACTTTAACTTTTCATTTACCTCTACATCTTGAAGAGGTACTACCAGGGATTCGTCCGATAAACATTTCTTGAGATTGGATACATGAAATACGTCATGTACTCCAGCTAGTTCTTCTGGTAGTTGTAAGCGATATGCAACTGGTCCTATACGTTGGATTACTGGAAATGGTCCTACGTATCGTGGACTTAACTTTCCTTTCTTACCGAACTGAACTACTCCTTTCCAAGGAGAAACTTTCAAGAGTACTCTATCTCCGACTCGAAATTCTAGTGGCTTACGTTGATTGTCGGCATAGCTCTTTTGGCGATCTCGAGCAGTCTTCAGTCGTTCCTTGATCTGAGTGATCTTGTCGGTGGTCTCTTGCACAATTTCAGGACCTGATAATTGACTTTCTCCTATTTCTGCCCAGCAAACCGGAGTTCTGCATTTGCGTCCATACAGTGCTTCGAATGGGGCAGTTTCGATACTTGCATGATAACTATTATTATAGGAGAATTCGATCAAAGGTAGGTGGTCGTCCCAGTTTCCACCAAAATCTATTACACATACCCGGAGCATGTCTTCCAGGGTTTGTATTATCCTTTCACTTTGTCCGTCTGTTTGTGGATGATATGCCGTACTTAAATTTAGTCGGGTTCCCATTGCTTCCTGGAAACTTTTCCAGAAGTGGGAAGTGAAATGACTATCCCTATCCGATACAATGGAGAGTGGAACTCCATGTAAGGATACTACTTCGTCTACAAACAACTTGGCTAACATTTCCATGCTAAAGATTTCCTTCATGGGTAGAAAATAAGCTGACTTGGTTAATCGATCCACAATTACCCAAATCGCGTCATTACCTTTTCTGGTGTTGGGTAACTTAGTAACAAAGTCCATTGTTATAAGTTCCCATTTCCATACAGGCATTTCTAGTTGTTGAAGTAGACCCGAAGGTTTCTGGTGTTCTGCTTTAACTTGTGAACAAGTAAGACACTTAGAAACATATCTAGCTATGTCCTTTTTCATTCCTATCCACCAGAAATTATTTCTTAAATCTTGATACATTTTATTGTTTCCTAGATGCATGGTATACCTAGATTTATGAGCTTCTTCTAAAATTTTATCTCTTAATTCTCCTCGTTTAGGTACCCAAATCCTTTTCTTATGGAATCTCCAAATTCCATCATTTCCTTGCTCTAATTCTTTTATTCGTCCTTTCATTCCTTCAGCATCGTCCTTGATTGATGTTTCTTGAACCTTCTTTAGTTGTTCCATTAAATCTAACTGTAGATTTAATCTAAGAGCACGAACCCGTCGTTGTTTCTCATGATACTTACGACTTAAGGCATCTGCAACTACATTTGCCTTTCCTTCGTGATACTGAATATCACAGTCGTAGTCGTTTAGTATTTCCATCCATCTCCTTTGTCTCATGTTTAATTCTTTCTGCCCAAATATGTATCTTAAACTTTTATGATCCGTATAGACAGTAAACTTACTTCCAAACAGATAATGTCTCCAAATTTTAAGGGCAAAAATTATGGCTCCTAATTCTAAGTCGTGAGTCGTATAGTTTTCCTCATGCTTTTTCAATTGTCTTGAAGCATACGCAATTACCTTCTTGCGTTGCATTAGCACACATCCTAATCCTAGATTAGAGGCATCACAATATACTTCAAAATCTTCATTTTCTTCTGGTAAGGCTAGAATTGGGGCATTAGTTAACTTTTGCTTCAAAATCCTAAAAGCCTCTTCTTGCCTAGGTCCCCATTCAAACTTAACCGCTTTACAGGTTAGCTTAGTTAATGGTACCGCTATTTTAGAAAAATCCTTAATAAAGCGCCTATAGTATCCAACTAATCCTAAAAAGCTTCTAATTTCCATGGCTGACTGTGGGACCTTCCATTTAGTAATTGCTTCTATTTTAGAGGGATCTACGTGAATACCTTCGTGGTTCACCATGTGTCCTAAAAATTGCACTTCCTGTAACCAAAATTCACACTTCGAGAATTTGGCGTAAAGCTTTTATTTTCTTAACAAAGTTAAGAGTGCATGCAAGTGTTGACAATGCTCGTCCTGAATTTTGGAATAAATAAGTATATCGTCGATGAAGACAATTACAAATTTATCCAAGTACGGTTTACAGATTCTATTCATCATGTCCATAAATGCTGCAGGTGCATTCGTTAATCCGAAGGGCATGACTGTAAACTCGTAATGACCATACCTAGTTCTGAAAGCAGTTTTAGGTATGTCTTCTTCTTGTACCTTTAATTGATGATATCCGGAGCGTAAGTCGATCTTAGAAAAGTATCTAGCTCCTTGAAGTTGATCGAAAAGATCATCAATCCTAGGTAATGGGTATCGATTCTTAATTGTAACCTTATTCAGGTCCCTATAATCGATACACATTCTCATCGAACCATCCTTTTTCTTTACAAACAACACTGGTGCTCCCCATGGGGATGAACTAGGTTGTATGAATCCTTTACTTAACAATTCATCTAATTGTTTCTTTAGTTCTAGCATTTCTGTGGATGCTAACCGATAAGTTGCCTTGGCTATCGGTGTAGTTCCAGGAATTAAATGAATTCTAAATTCTACTTCCCTATCTGGTGGTAATCCTGGTAACTCTTCTGGGAATACATCTGGGTATTCTGAGACTACAGGAATTTCCTTAAGTTCTTTATCCTTAGTACTAATGATTACTGAAATCATATATACTATTCATTGCTTTCGTTCATAACTAGGAACTTTCATTACTGAAATGAACTTCATGGGTTTATGTGACTTATCTCCTGTAATCACGATCACTTCTCCGGTGGGTGCCCGAATCTCTATAGAGTTCTTATCACAAAGGATTCGAGCATGGTTGGTTACTAACCAATCCATTCCTAACACAACATCGAACCCAGCTAAATTCATTGGTAATAGGTTTGCATGAAATTTATGACCTGAAAGTTCTATATTTTCTTTTTGCAAAACCTTATCTATGTTAATAGAATTTCCATCTGCCATTTCGACTGTAAAAATCTGCCTAAGGTTGGTTAAGGGTAAGTTAAGAGCTTGGCAGAATGAAGTATTTATAAAACTTTGGTTTGCACCAGAGTCAAATAATACTTTTGCGTAAACGTTGTGAACTAGGAATGTACCAGCTATCACATCTGGAATGAGTTCTACCTCCTGAGTAGTTAATTGGAATGCTCGAACATTCTTCTTGGTAGCTCCGTTGGTCGGTTTGGCTTTATTGTCCGCTGGTTTAACTAATTTAGGGCATTCTGGTTTGAAATGCCCAGCTTCTCCACAGTTATAGCAGACCTTTGTTTTCTTTCTGCAGTCTTCTTCACGATGTCCTACAACTTTGCAAAAGTTGCAGGTTACATTGCATTTTCCAAAATGTTTCTTTTTGCAATTCCTGCAGAACGGCGGAGTTGAGGATTTCCCGGTTCCTTTCTTCTTGAAGTTGCTATTATTACCCACACGAAATCCTTGGGTAATTTTCTGAGCTAATTCCTTCTTCCGGTTTTCATCTCTTGTGCATACCAGCTCGTCAGTTAGGGTGTTAGCTAATTCCACAGCATCGTCAATAGTGCAAAGTCTTGCAGCTTTAACGATATTACGGATTTCACCAATCAATCCCCAAATATAGCGAGAAATAAGTACCGGTTCTGGCGAAGCCAGTGTTGGTACCACTCTAGCATATTCGAAGAATGTCGAAGTATACTCTCGACAATCTACACCCACCATCCGATGGTTCAAGAATTTATTTGCCATTTGTTCTTTTTCGTATTCGGGACAAAATTTTCTTTCTATTAGCTGCTTAAATTCCTCCCAACTCATGGCATAGGCCATATTTCTTCCTTTGGCTTGAAGTACCGTATTCCACCATTCTAACGCCCCTTCTTTGAAAAGATTTGATGCGTACATAACCTTATCTTCTTCAGCACATCTACTTATCATAATTACTGCTTCGGTTTTGTCCAACCAACGCAGTGCTGCAGTTGCCCCTTCATTGCCTGCAAATTCAGCTGGTTTACAAGCAATAAATTCTTTGTAAGTGCAACCAGGCGTTGCAGCTTTTATTTTCTTAGGGAGTGGGGCCTACCGTGGATCATTATCGTGATTAGTATAGTTGCCGCCTCCGTTTACACTATTACTGAAGTTATCTTCTTGGGTACGTTTACTAGGAATGATTTGTTGAGGTTCAACAGGTTTCTGGGCAGCAACAAGGATTGCTGGAATAGCATTGGATATTCCTTGAGCAACAATATTTTCTATATCTTGCCTAGTCATAAATTGATCCTCCTGGTGTTGCTCAGATTGGTTAATCTCGTTAACTGGTTCATTATTAGCGTTTTCCATCTGATAATTAATATATATAATTTATTAGTATATAGTAAATAGCAATTATACACAAAACAATCATACAAATTTCACTACACACATATATATATCCAAAATTATCGATTCCTCGATTTCCCTTTTTATATATATATGATATTATGCATCCGTACACACTGTTATTTTACAAAGTTTTATTTTTATTTTACAAGATTATATATTTTTTTTACTATTATTATTATTATACAATCACAGCTACGTTCTCACACCATCCCTTCTGCTGATATTTTAGAAACGACGCTCCCTCTCGTCGTACTTCCAGGAGATTTGCTCTCCCACCTCCCGAATCCTATTCCCTGTACCTATTAGCTCCTCGCCAAAATGGCGGAGTTCAGCTAAATTTTCATTGCTTATTGGTGGGTTTGGTATAGGTTCTGGGTCGAACTGAGGGAAAAAGGTATAGGGGTTATTGAGGAGGTTTTGAAACTGCCAGTCGTTAGTCCACCACTCGTCCAATTCTCCTAGAGGTTGGGTGTGGATCAGAGGATCTGGAATGGCTGGTTCTAAGTTTATTGGGAGTTAGGTTTCAGCAGGATAAGGGTAGAGGTTAGTGTTGATAGGTTTAATGATATCACAGCTTGCTAGTAGGCGATCTAATTCCTCCTGTAATGGCAACTCCTCGACTTGCTTAGAAATTTCCCCAATTTCCATTTCTACTTGCCTGGCATTTTTCTCAATCTCGATTCCTTTTCCTTTATCAATGGGATTTTCTATTTTAGGAATTTTCCTAGTTGCTGGTTTCCTCCTGCGTACACGCCTCCAACCTACAAATCTTCTCCTTTTCTTAGGCTTTGATTTTTCCGGAGGTGGAGCTTGAAATTCCATAGGTTCCTCTATATCGGGTAAGTAACCAGTAAAATCTTTGGAAACTTCCACTTTCACGGGATAGAGATTGAGATTCTGAAGGGCTTCAGATAACTCATTCATGCTGTTTAGAATATATGCAAAAATGCACAAAAATGCTAAGTTAAAATTTTATAACAAAATTTTACAGATAAACATTCAAGTATTATTGCATACCGTGTGGCTAATTTAATACAAAGGACAACTAACAATTAAAACATACTAGGGTTTATTGTAAACTTATTTATTTACTGGGTAAAGTTTCTGGCTTGTAGGTGATATGGGTGCTAGGACTGGGTCAGGGTATTTAAAATTTTGCATTTACTGCTACAGTGGCTAACATATAGAGATCTGCCCATTTTTCTTCTAATTCATCTTCCCAGGGTGGGTTATTTCCTATTTCCTATGTCTCCTTAGGCATCCTTACTTCTTTTGGTTGTGGTTTCTTTCTTTTCTCCTGACTTTTTCTAATAATCTGACTTCTTTTCTTAGGAGAAAGTGGTTTCTCAAACTGTGCTTTACGGACAAATATTACTTCCTCAGTATCTGTTGGGTATTTTGAGGATGAAGTTCCTTTTTCTTTCGGTGAAGTATCTAATTTATGATAGATATCCGAAAGTCTTTGCTTACCCATACTGTACATAAATATTCAAATAATAAAACACGTAATCACAAAATAGCAATTAGTAAAAATTAAGTATTTTCTAAATACTTAATTGGCTTAAATCAGTGGCTCTGATACCACCTTTTTCTGTCACGACCCCCGGCCCGGTTTGACCCAGTTCAGGAGCCGCGGGACAGAAAATCCCGTGGTATTTATTTAATTGAGTTGACAGCGGAAGATTTTAGCAGGATCTTTTTAAAACTGAAAATGCCCGATTATTTTATTTCATAATTCGGGATAAAACCCCGGTAGTTTATAATAAAGTGATTTCACTAGGAAATCTTTATTTTACAAAACATGTTTCTTTATTTATATTGAGCCACTTCCTTAAGCTTGTAGTGCTTCGCAGCACTTTTCCTGGATCACAACAGATCACCTGAAACATGTTTGAAAAAGGTTTTGTCAGCGGGGAAATACTGGTGAATCATTCTTTTTACTAAAAACGACGCGTTGTTATAATTTACAGTATTAAGAGCGATTACAATGTTTATACATATCAACCATCTACCCACGGTATTTATCACTCGACCACCTATTGGCTATCTCGTTTTCCAATGGTGTCTGTGATTATGGTCATATCACCCCTTGGCTAACCCGTTGTCCAATGGTGACGGTTATCAAGTATTGTATACAAAACCCCACATACCGGCTGTAATTTGGAGATTACAAAGACTTAATCCCTGTAATTATAACTTTGAAAACAAACATGATTTTGAAATCAAATTTGATAAAAAGAGAATGACTCACATTGCAGATTTACACGGCAGAGTTTAGCCTACTGATTAGCCTGATAACCTAATTTAAATAACAATGCACACGAACTAGGTTAGTAACTAATACAACATTTACGATAACTCACGAGATGAAAACCTTCACAACGAATGACAAAGCGCGATACTTAAACATCCATCGAATTCACGACGAATGACAAAGCATAACCCTAATTTGGGCAGCACTTAAACATCCATTGGATAGTTTCAATCGATCGGACATTGAATCGTAGCAGCGATCGAGTTATTACCCTGTTATCATGGCGGAAATTTGAGATTGTGTGTGTTTCTGTAGTATTTGGACGATATCTCAGTGCATGAATCAAATTTTAACGTCGAACCAACGCGTAATTGCAAGTGCGAATGTCTACTATATATACTGGAAAAAGGGCGCCCTCGCGTGGCGCGAGGGGCCTTTGCGTGGCGCGAGGGGTACCACCCTAGCATAGGGTAGCCCCGTGTCCCAGTAGCTCAGGTGAGTTGGTCGTTCGTTCGAATTCTTTTTACACGTAAAACTGTTTAGATAATACTAACGGGAATTTACCCCCCCTGAGTTTTAAGGGCCCTGATCCTGATTCTGATTGTTCTGAAAATTTTAGGGGTTATGCAGAATTACTTGGGGGTCTTAATTAGGGTTTCCTATTGGACAAAATAAAATAATAAACAAGACTTTTGATGAGAGTTGTTACAAAACGGATCCCATGACAGATTGTACAACGGGATCTTCCTAGTAGCCTGGATTAGTGACCTCCACCAGGCTAGTGCTTCTCCTTTAAACGACTAAGTACATACTTCACAACATCCCTATCAGCGCAACCACTGATATCAACTACAGTGTCCATTTCATCGAGCCAGGTCATACAATCGACGGCTCCTTTTTCCCCTGTGAAGTCTCTAGGCTTGCAGGAGACGAAATACTTATATGTACAGGATTTACCATGTGGTTCCTGTTTGAGCTCAATCTTCTTCGATGGAACACTATGCTGATTTGAGGAGTGATGGTCGTCATCATATTTCTTTGACCCCTTAGGTTTAGGAGGTGGCTTACTATGAGCTTCAGAGTGAGTCTTAGGTTTAGAGTGGGGTACAGATAGGGTCCTGCTTCGAGTACCACTAGATTCATTAAACTGCCTATCCAAGGCCTTGGTAACAACATCATCAATCAATGCTTGAAGTTCCGCACCAGTTACATTGATCTTGGTAGTATCACGATTCTCCCTTGGATGACTGTTGACTTCTTCAGACTCAGCCATGTAGCTTGATTGTTACATAAAAGGATGACAATAGTTTTCTTAGAGGTATATAATAGATTTGTCATCTTATTAATTTATTAACCATGATATTAAAGAACCATTTTGGTTAATTTCATTAAGTATTTCATTCACGATTTTTCATTAATAATCCTTAGTTATAATATAATAATGGCAAAAAGGCCAAGTCACATGGACACGTTTAAATTATAAGTCAAGATCTTATAGGATCGAGGTACTAAGGTTTGAATCATAGTTCATTACCTTTCTTGACAGGGAGTTGTAGGCTACGACTGTCTTTTGTCTTATATGATAATAATTGTCGCAACCCCCGATCCCTAATCCCCGGGAACGGGCGACCGCGAGCCAGTTTCGGTGGTATCGCGTGTTTGACTAATTTGGCAGCGGAAATTTTCATCAGGACCGTAGTTAGGAAATATTGGATCAGAGTAAAATACCACATTTTTCAATATTAAACACATGGGATAAAACCCAAGTTTGCATTACACACAATTTCATTGGAATAAATCCTATTTTATTTAATAAAACATCTATTTTATTTTAGGTAACTTTATTGCCACTTTTCCAAGCCTTCAGTGCTCTCCAGCTGGCTTTTATTGGCTTCACACTAAGTTACCTGAAACACGTGTTTAAAACATTTTATTAGCAGGAAATACTGGTGAGTGAATCCCAGTTTAATCAAGTTTAAGTAAAACCCAGTGTACAGTATTGAGGGCGATCTCGCAATTATATTTGTTTCCAAGACATATCAATTAACATCCATGGTACTGTCGAACCCGACTTGTGGAAATGTTACTCCTTGACCAGGTGGTAACAAATTTTGTATACAAAACCCCAACATACTCATCATAATTGTATGCTTACAAATACTCAATAACCGTTATTCGCATGGAAAAGTATTTAAGGTTTTGTAAAAACATTTAACAAAAGATTTACAAAAGGTGGATCAACTTACATTGTTATTTTAGGTCTTTCCTCTGTGGCTTCCTGGTTATAATCTATTAAATAAATAATGCACACGTGTTAGTATAATAACACATTTTAACATTAGTAACACCCTCCCCGAGACGGCATTCCAACGACTACGTCGGGCAGAACCACGACAGCCGTTACGGAACCCTAGATCAATCGGGCAGCGTATCTAATACGTATCTAGGGGTTATGATACTTACAACGGAGCAGAACTTCGTTATTTAGGGGGTATTATACCCGTGTTTAATGCCTATACTTCAGATTTGAGAGAAAGAAATGAATTCTGAACGACGTAAACTTAAATCCTGAGGCCTCCTTATATAGGGCCTGATTTTGGTCCTCTCGCGGCCCGCGTAAAGGTAGACCAAGGTCTACGTGGCCCGCGTCAACGCTGGTCAATAGCGTAGCTGATCCGGGTCAGCATAGTAGGCTTGACATGTGTTGGGCCACGTGGCGGCCCAGGGTTTCGCCACCTTTTACCTTGTCGCGGCCCGCGTAAGGTTTGAGGTGTGGCTTACGCGGCCCGCCTCAAACCCAAAAACTTGATTTTAATTATTTTTAATGATATTTTAAGGTATTCGGGGTCCGTTTTAGCGTATGGGGCGTATTTTAGGAAGTGTAGGGTGTCAGGGGTGTTTTAGGAGGGTTGTTATATTTTGGGTATAACTCATGGGTTATTTAATAAAATATACAGTGCACTCACATTAAGTATAGTAACCCAATTTCCACTTTATCCCTACGTCACGAGACAGAACCCCAACGAATTTAGGCAGAGCCTTGACATACGTTACGGGGCCCTAGATCAATCGGACAGGGCATCAGTGACCAGGGATTACAATACTTAAAACGGGCAGGGCTTTATTATTAAGGGTCTAATACAAAGGAAGAAAGAAAAAGAAATAATTTAGACAGATGGCGTGAGGGAATAGAAAGAAAGGAAAGCTATGGTTGGAAGGCTTTACCCTATTACCTATTTATACTGAATTCGATTACTTGTAGGCTAAGTTCAACAATATTCCTTCCGTCCTTTGCTTCCACGTACACTCATGTAAACCTTCATCATTTAGATATTTATTATTTTATTCCTTTATTATAGGCAACAAGTTCATTAAATATGTTAGATCTAATTTTAATATTTCATTTTAAAATGTTATACGTAGTAGTAAATATTCAATGTTTTTAGTTTTAGTTTTAGATTTTATGTTATGTTATTTTATTATTATTATTAATTTAAATGTTTTACTTATTTGGCGCTTATAACTTCTAAAATATGACGGTTTATAAAACAACGAATATGTCATTTGAATGGGAATATTTTTGTCTACATTTGGATCTAAGTTTCATTAAAAACGGAGTAAGTTCAATTATAATGTATTAAGCGGATCTTAGGTCTGTCTAGGTACTTTTTATCGGTCAACTTACCCATGATCTACCCGTTTAATCATATAAGTATTTATATACTTTATTGTGAATGTTATAAATAAAATTTTTGAAGCTGTTACATCCTCCCCACCTTGTTTTAAATCTCGTTCTCGAGATTTACTGAAATATAGATGAATATTTTTAGTTAGTTTAGTTTCTAGGTATATTCTGGTCTTGGTTTTGAATTTCACTTTATTTTGACCAGAACTATTCTCTATGTTTTAAGATTTTTATCTTCTCAGGAGTTCTTAATGAAAGTAAAATTACGATTAACGTCAGTTGTTAGATGTTTTGTGTCTTAACACAGCTTTTAGTTACAGGTTTCCTAATGCGTTAATAATTGCAAAGGAAATTCTTATACTTTTGATAACGTCCCAACTTAAAGAGTTCCTGTCGTTCATTTTGTCGCACGAATTTCGAGACGGATGATCAAACGAAATAATGTTTGATATTGGAATTATAGATGTATACGAGAGATTCCTGATAATTAAATATAGAATTATCATTGACATCTTGTTTTTGATTTATCCCTAATTGTCAATCGTTATGGTCTTTGGATTTCCTTATAGATATACATATCTATATAGTCATATATGTAATATACACACCATTCATAAGGTTAATGTATTTAACAGATTTATATTTCCAAAAACAGGTCAGACATCAGGTCATGGTACTATTTAGGGAATTCCATTATCATAACATATACCCCATCTCACCCGGTCTCGCCGGAGAGGTACCCCCATCTTACCCCGACAAGCTTGAGAGTCTACTACACCATACCCAGTCTTGCCGGAGAGGTAATTATTATTGTATTTCCCATAAATATAATTTTTCTCAAATCATGATTTTAAAAGTGCACCATTTATTATGGCTTATATCAAGAAACAAGGAAATTAGTATTTTCATGATGGATCATATTCTAGAACCGAGTAGTACTAATAAACAAGAAATAACAGTGGCCAAGTGTTATTGCTTATTTATCATACTGGCACTATTCTAGTCATCAACCTCACGGCATACTAATAACCATCACACTTTATCTACGCAAGTAATTAGCTTTTCTCGAAGCTTTATACTAAGGCATCTTTCTTAGATTCAAGTCTAAAAACTGTCCTAGGTGTTAGCAGTAAATATTTATATCATAACTCTTTTGCTGAAGCATAAGTATTATTATGGTTGTGGTTTTTATTTTGTTTGAAAAATGGAGTTTTGACAAAAATATCATTGTCTCTATTGACATTATGGCTAGGTTCAATGTGATAAGTATGCTTACAGTTAACTTTATTTATGCTTATATATTGTTAGATTCCGTCGCAAGGAATATTTTATTGAGACAGATAGCATTTTAAAACATAATAGGTTTCATGATTTATTCTTATAATGGCTTCATGTCTTTATAAGAATTACCAGTGCTATTTTCTCTTATATTTATCTTCATAAGATATTTGATTATTATATTGTGTATATCATCAAGAGATTCTATTATGTATATACATGTGTATATTTATTATTTAGAAACAATCGAAATTTTCAAATCTCTAGTTTAATATTTAAACTTATGTAATACACACAAACACATATATATATAATATTAAATTATTTTGTAATATCTTTAATTTATAACAATACAACTATATAATCGATGGTACCAATCATCGAGCTTATTCCCATTACTTTATTTATCCTTTCATAATAATAAAAATAGTAATAGTATATTGAAATAAACTTCTATTAAATTTATTGAATATATTATTTTGGAATCAAAGGATGGATAAATAAAAGTTTAAAGAAATAAATTAATATAAACTTTCTAAACTTATGGGAATAAATTTATTTTTAACTAGTGGGTTGAACCATATGGGTTTAAAATATCAAAACTTAACTCTCAATTTATTGCATATTATATTATTTATTCAAAGAAGTACTTATGGTAAGTAATTTTGACGTTTCTAAAATTGATTCTAAATATATTTGAGTAATATACATGTATTAGAATATGTATGTATATACCATACAATAGTAATTGTAATTTATTTAAAGATATTACAATATTAAAATTGTAATCTAATTTTTAGATAAAGTTATATAAGGGACAAATGTACTAAACACACATTTAATTCAACTATTTTTATGTGGGGCATCTATTTTAAATTCTAGTTTGAAAAATGAATGTTTAGGAACATTTTAACGTGCCAGGTAAAACATATACTAAATTATTGATTTAAGTAGGATAAGAAAAGATGTTTTCACTGTTGCAAATATATATATATATATATATATTTGTATCAACTGTTCAAACCATTAAACCCATCTTTTCTCTCCTTTTATTATATACATCATAAAAATTTTATTACTTCTTTTTAAATATAATATTCTAAATGATAGAGAATGAAAACCTGATTATTTATATATGATTATCATGATAGGGAGGAGCTCATGCGAGAACCACCCTTATTGCGAGAACCGCGAGAACCAATGTGAACACAACCTAAAATAGCTAAAAAAAACCTAACCCCCCCCCCAAGCTAAATGCTAAAAACTAAAACCCCCAAAAAACCTAAAAAAAACCTAACCCCCCCCCCCAAGCTAAATGCTAAAAACTAAAACCTAAAAAAAACCTAACCCCCTCCCCCATCCCCCAAAAACCTAACCCCCCCCCCCCCACCCCAAGCTAAAATGCTAAAAACCAAACCCCCAAAAAAATCTAAAAAAAAATCTAAATTTTTTTTAAAATATTTTTTATGCTCAAATCGCTACTTTTAGTGGCAAAAAAAAATTAAAAAAAAATATAATTTTTTTTTGCTTCGAAAAGTAGCGATTTTTATATAAAAAATATTAAAAAAAAATTTGTGTGATTTTTAGCTATTTTTAGACATTTTTGGTTGTGTTCACATTGGTTCTCGCGGTTCTCGCAATAAGAGGTGGTTCTCGCATGAACTTCTCCCTATATATATATATTTTTAGGCATTTTTGGTTGTGTTCACATTGGTTCTCGGCGGTTCTCGCAATAAGAGGTGGTACTCGCATGAACTTCTCCCTATATTATATATATATATATATATTGCGAGAACCAATGTGAACACAACCAAAAATGACTAAAATAGCTAAAAATCACACAAATTTTTTTTTTTTTAATATTTTTTATATAAAAATCGCTACTTTTCGAAGCAAAAAAAATTAATTTAAAAAAAAAAAAATTTTTTTGCCACTAAAAGTAGCGATTTAAGCATAAAAAATATTTAAAAAAAAATTTTAGATTGTTTTTTTTGATTTTTTAGATTTTTTTGGGAGTTTAGTTTTTAGCATTTTAGCTTGGGGGGGGGGGGGTTTAGGTTTTTGGGGGGTGGTGGAGGAGGGTTTAGGTTTTGGGGGGGGGGGGGGGGGGTTATATATAGGGAGAAGTTCATGCGAGAACCACCTCTTATTGCGAGAACCGCAAGAATCAATGTGAACACAACAAAAAATAGCTAAAAATCACACAAAAAATTTTTTATAATATTTTTTATATAAAAATCGCTACTTTTCGAAGCAAAAAAAAAATTTAATTTTAAAATTTTTTTTTTTGCCACTAAAAGTAGCGATTTGAGCATAAAAAATATTTTAAAATTTTTTTTTAGGTTTTTAGGTTTTTTATTTTTTAGATTTTTTGGGAGTTTAGTTTTTAGCATTTTAGCTTTGGGGGGGGGGGGGGGGGGGTTAGGTTTTTGGGGGTTGGTGGAGGGTTTATGTTTGGGGGGGGGGGGGGAGGGGGGGGGGGTTAGGTTTTTTTGGGGGGGGGGGTGGGGGGGGGGTTTAGGTTTTTTTTTTGGGGGGGGGGGGGGGGGTGGGGGTTAGGTTTTTTTTTAGCTATTTTAGGTTATGTTCACATTGGTTATCGCGGTTCTCGCAATAAGGGTGGTTCTCGCATGAACTCCTCCATATATATATATATAATGACCCTTTTTATCATACCCTCTCTTTATAGTTTTAAATGTATAAATTTTACATGTATCCTAATATATATATATATATATATATATATATATATATATATATATATATATATATATTATATACACGTATATATTATTTAAATGTATTGTAGTGTATATATATACATTTCAAATATAACAGAATTGTATTATTTAACTATTATACATTAGCCAGCTGACTCGAATACTTTTCTTTATAATTTAATATACACAATCCTATAACTAATATGACTGGTTAATATTATAATCTTATATTAACTATCTCCATGTATAAGACCTATTATGTACATACCTTAATATTAAAGATCTGTAGAAACGCTTTCGACGTTTAGTTAGGCCTTTCTACGTAGTCCAACCAACCCAAATATCTAAAAATTTTAAATGATTTTATTTAATCATGAATAATCATCATATTCATTTAACCATCTATTTTATTACTAAGTATTTTAATAGAAACCTTTATAAGTAATCCCAACATCAGTTATTTCATAAAATTATGAAAGTATGAAGTCTTATAGCCAACTGGTTACAAACCAGAAGGGATAAAATAAAGTGGGAAATTGGTACACCTGGGTTTCAAAACTTGCTTTGGCTCGATCCACTAAAGCAATCTTTTAAATTTTATTAATTCTTAAAATCCTTTCGGTTAATTTAATAGCTTCGGTTTTATTTATTTAAATATAAATTATTTTGAAACGATATTATTAAAACCACGAAGGTTTAAAGCTTTATACCATATATTTCAATATGTATTTTAAACCAAGGTAAATGATTGGTTCCAAAAGAGAATCATAAACATGACTGCTTTGTTAATAACTAACTTAGTTTGATGTATATTATGATATTATTTGAGTAGGTGGTATTAATTATCACAGACAAATTTCTAGTATAAACATTTTGGTACAATCATAAAATAGATTGATTAAAAATGGTGAACATTGCGACTTATATATATATGTATTTATTACAAACTACAACTGGAATTCAAAATATACTAGTGATTATGCATCCGTAACTTATTTTAGTCTATCTAAGTTATAAGAGTATCATGCTCAACATGCTTTTATGTAAGGTTTATTTTATCTCCTGTCTCTACTAAGTTGTTATCTAATGGGCGAAGTTCCTTTAAAGTTTCTAGCTCATAGGTGGCATGGGTGCTGGTACTAGTTTGGCGGTTCAACTATTTAATATAAGTTAGCATTTACTGCTGTAGTGGCAAACATATTGAGATTTACCCATTGTTTATATAATTCATTTTCCCCTAGTGGGTTATTGTCTGCTTCCTGAGTTTGTGCATTTATTTCCTGATTGATTATCGCTCCCTTTGGTTGTGACTTCTGTGACAACTCGTGTTTTCAATTCCTTTTCTTGTGCTAATCGTTGCATGTTACGCCTCGTTTATCTGCATCTTATAATTCACCGGGTATTAATCTCATATGTGTTGCATTAAAAATCTGGTAGTTCTATGGGGTTGCAAGCATGTTCTTTTGTAAATTGTATATCTTACTCGTGGTATTATGTTAAACAAATGCATGTTCACCTAGCTGTAAACATTTCGGGTATAAGGATCCTCATCGGCCCAACTGTTACATTGGCCCAACCCGAGCACATACACACACTTAGTATATCACTATAACGCATAGATTAAGTAAAGCCCAAATGAAGACATGGAGCTTGGGCCGGCCACTTTGGGATGTCATATACACGCACACACATAATAGGTTGTACGTGACTTCACAAATTAGCAGTCACATGATCTCAAAACCTAAACACCCCCTTAAAGTCGACGGCAGCAGCAAGGAGAGCCAGACTAGTTGCAACCCTCTTTCCTTGCGTGATTTAATTGTCTGTGATTCGCCTTGTTCGTGCATAGGGTTAGTGTTCTATTTCCGTTTCATTTACATATTCGTAATTGGAGATGCTTTGTGATGTGGTTTTGATCATTGGTTCAATGAGTGTTTCTGTAAAAAAAAAATATACATATATATGTGTTTTGATGTGAATGGATCATGACTTGGGTACTTATGTGATAACATGAAAGATTCGAATGATTAGGGTTTGCGCGTCTTAATGGCCACTGTTCTGTTTGAATGATAAGCAAGTAATAATCGGATAGTTGGTATGAACATGTGTATTGCTAATGCCATGACTGCACGTTAATGTTAATCAGAAACTTGATGATTTTGTTGTTGAGATATGCCGAAAACTGTTAGAGGACTAGGGTTCTGGAAAACAAAACTTGAAACTGTAACTGAGGTCATGAGATGTTTCGTCGCTGTTTGGTCTCGGCGAAACGTTAGGGATTCGTCACTGCTAGCCCTCGATGAAACACAAGATGTTTCGTCGTGGGGTGTTTCGTCGTCATGACCTTTCGTCGCCAGGGATTGTTTTTGTCGAGACAGTATGTTAACCAATCTGAACCGTAGGCTTGCATGATATGTGTATGCGTTAGTTTTGGCATGATGATAGGATTTTGATGACTTGCATGGGAAACTGTTTGACCATTAATTGCTTGTTTCAGAATTTCATGATTCATTGTTGTCCACTATCTACTCTCAACCCAATACACCATTATTACTTTTGTCCACTAAATGAATCGGCCCAATAGAATAGGATGGTGAATGTTGTTTATCGGCATGATTATTAGAATCATCAGATTACATTGATTATCATATGATTGTTCCCTCATCATGTCAATTCATGACATCAGGCTCATGTGTGGTTGTAACTAGTGTGTCGGCCATCATCTTGATCTAATTAACTCATACTTAGTTTTGGATAAACTCAGTTGGGCCGCACACTTAATATAGTTTATTAGTTTTGGGCTGCTTACATTTGTTGATTTGGACCTGAAACCAACTGGGCCGCGTGCCGCGAAAATTACCGTAATGGACTGTTATGGCATTGTAGGTCTAGCATATTTGTGATACAAGTTTCTGGTAACCCAAGTGATTATTGCATGCTAGATGATAATGTTATAAATTACGATATGATAAGGTGATAGTGTCACCAATTGCACACTTAAACTACCCTTGTGCACTGATATGAATTGTGAGTAATACGATGTGATCATGTAAACTAACTGGTATGAAGTCTAGACACCTATCACGTGATGATTGTATGTTTTGGGTTGTTGGATTCTACGGTCACTGTTACAACTGGTACATATGTGTACGTCACTCGTGTGTTATGTGTTACAAATTACATTACGTGTTATGAAACTGACCGTCCTTGATAACCATATTAGGATTTGGTTGATCAACGGTAACAAAGTATCTGGTCATACCGAGCAAACCGAGGTGAGTTCACACTCCTAAGGCATGGGATTCCCGGTGGGTTGGGAACGGGATTGAATAACTACTCATACTATCAACACTACTAGACTACTTGCTACTGTCCTCGGAATGAAGGGCACGTACGTAAAACCTACGTACACTCATACTTACTACTGTCCTCGGATTGAAGGGCACGTACGTAAAACCTACGTACATTCATACTTGCTACGGTCCTTGGATCAAGAAGGGCACGTACAGATACGACTAGTCAAGTAATACACATGGGAAGCCCCCACTAATCATCGCAAACATGTTTGGGAAACCGCGATACGTATTAATACGATACACATGGGAAGCCCCCACTAATCATCGCAAATATGTTTGGGAAACCGCGATACAGATTAATACAGTACATGGTTTACGAAATAAACATATGATTTACGAACACTATAACTAAACAACCAACTGTGAACTCGCTCAACTTTGTTGTTGACTCGTTGTTACATGCCTTGCAGGCCTTTAGGTGCTATGTCACACCTCGATTTCCACGTGTCACCGGTGGGCCCGGTGGGGGAGTATCGTGACGTGGTTGGCAACATAATAGTCAAACCACACAATATTTAATATGCACAGCGGAAGCAATTTAAAAGATATAATACAACCGAATTTAATATTGTAATATCAAATGTCACAATATTCGGAAGTTTATCCACAGATGGATCGAAAACAAAATGAAACAGTAGTTCAACAGACTTCAGGCATCTTAAGCTTGCGAGACTTCTAATGATGCTAAGGAGAAATCCCAGCCAATTACGCTTAGTACCTGCATTTAATCTTTTTGGGAAAATACGTCAGTTTACACTGGTAAATACAATCAACTAACTCATTTTGGAAAATGATTGAAAATTGATTTGGATGCACGTGGCATAAACATTTTATTTAACTTGGGAGAATTATTTAAATATATAATCTTGTGAACGAATTACATGTTCCTTGTGCGTTCAGTAGCCCGGATCTTGTCCGGGTTAAAGATCAATAGACACACCACATTATTCTTTTGTGCACTGACGGGTGTACGCCTACATCCCGCGCTTAAGTCGTGGCCATTTCGTAAAATGATGCCAAGGATATCCGGGACATGGTCATTAACCCCCCAAAGGCTTTAAGTAACAAGACTGTTTAAACGAGCCGATCAAATTATTCAATTAACCACCCAACGATGGAAGATTTGATGCCCGATCAAGCGGTATGCTATATACCGTAACCCAAGCCCGTATAGGGAAAATAAGTTAAAAGTATTTACCTGAGCAAAGTATAATTCACAATAAGCAAATTGCAAGTAGCTTTTACTGGTCCTCCTAATCTGGAACGAAGGTTTTATAATAACCTATTAGAATCCTAACGGGTCTTTAATTAAGCTTAAGCTTAGACCGGTTAGTTTCAAAGATACGGTTCGTACGTACGATTAAACGAAGACCAGATAAAATGTGATTTAGACCCAACAAGTTCAGGGACTTGCTTAATATGGGTCCTTCATGCACATTCTGGATTTTGAGATAAAACCGATAAGGTTTGACCCGTTTTGGCTAATTTATGTAAACTTGTTACATAAACCGAACCGAACGCGTAATAAGCGTAACGGGTATCCGTAAGAGCCATATACAGGTTTCCTAAGTTAATATGCTTCATATATGTTGTGACATCAGTAAGATGTCTTTTATTATGCCCGAAATGAATTTAATCACAAACTATGCCCCGTAGGGGTAGTTTGGTCATTTTAAGGTTGTAAAAGAGTTTAAGTGTCAACCTGAGTTACAGGCCTGATGTAATCAGCAAATATACTCAATTTGCTAAGTTATATCAGTAGGTTAAAGTATATAAGTGAAATTTATCAATTATAACCAAACTATGCCCCGTAGGGGTATTTTGGAAATTTCACATAAGCCGAAAAGCTCAAAACTGAAGTCTGAGTTTATCAACCTTTGATTACTGTTAAAATATTATAATTTGCCTTAAATATCAGTAGGTATCACCCTTGTATGTTTAAAAATAGTTTTAGTACATACTATGCGCTAAAAACGCTTAATAAGGAGATTAGAAGCCATTTACGGGTTCGATACATAAAGCTGATGTTTTTATCTTTCCAGAAGGCTTAAAATAATTTATTTAACATATCTAATCAGTAGCAAAAGGTTTGGAGTCGTTTAGATATGTAAAACTCATTTTATGGCCCGTAAGGGCAAAACCGACAATTACCGGATTAAGCCTACGACTACTAGTTATGCTCAGCCTAAAATTAATTAAAATCCTTAAAAATCCCAAAATAATATATTACATCAGTGGGTAATGAGTTTGATATCGAAAAGTTGGCTTAACTAGGCTATACGCTAATTACGCCGTTTTATTAACATAAAGCTTTCATTTTACGCTAACGAGCATAACTCTTAATCTACAATTCAAACTGATGTCAAACTTTGCATACAAGTTTATATATCAGTAATTAAAGTTTCCACTCTTTTACATTTCCAAAAATCACGTTTTAAGGTAATAAGGGCATAATGGTCAACATATGAGCAATTAACGGAAATATGCATATTAATTGGATAACTAATGAACCAAGGTGTATAATCACATAGGGTTATACTAACATGTAACCTAGTCCAATTAAAGCTCTGAGGCATTTCTAAAACATGCCTAAACGGGTCAGAACTGAAAGTCAAAGTGAAAGTCAAACTATGTGACTTTCGGTTCCGAACCGGGTATTTACAGGAAATTGTCGGGTTGAACATGTTTAGACATGTTCTTACACTTATTACTAAGTTATAACAATGATCAAACAGGTTGTATATGATCTACATTGCTAATTATGCATAAATTGTAATTTAAGTATCCTGTTGACTTTTTCTTAGCAAGTTTGACCCGACTTTTGACCTGGTTAGAGTGGTAATCAGGGGGGACCCTTTTAAGGGTTTATTACCCACATAATTACCAACTTATAACTACTTTTAATTCGAGATTTGACTGAGCCATTATTAATTAATCTCGAAGTCAAATCGTAATTACGACGGTTTGACTTTTAGCTAAACAACTAAGCTAAATTCAATTAAAGAAGGTTAAGCCAACTTACAAAGGTCCTATGCATGAAATGTGAACACTTGAGAGCAGACTTGAGCTCCAGGAATGATCAGAAGAGCAAGAATGATGGTGTGAAGTCTTGTTGCAACTCAAGGGCTTTATATAGCACTTTAATCACCACAAATCTTTGACACATGAGTCTACAATCCACCACAACTGATTAACACATGTCCCTAAGTGTTTAGGGGGTGTCTAGGGGTCGCACAAGATGTGAAAAATCAGTTAGAGGCGCGCATAAAGGCAATGGCAGACAACAGCCCAAAGAAATCGGAGCTGGGCACCCCTCGCGTGACGCTAAGCCTCCCCCCAGGGCCTCGCGTCGCGCTAGGCTCAATCTGATCAAAATCTGAATTTTTGATTTATTTCATTTTGATCCTTGGCTCTTCAAAATTCGATTAGGCACTTGTTTCTTGCATTATGAACCCTCATAATTGATCTATAAAGGCTTTAAAACATATACCCACTTTGCTAAGTCCCCGGTTAACTTTATTGTTACCCGGAAAGTCCTAACTTCCAACGTTTACGCTTTAACCCTTCGCACACGAATTTGATCATAACTTTCTCATACGATAACGAAACTTTATGAAATTTAAATCGTGCATTCTAGTGAGCATAATTAACCGTTACAAAGCTTCGGGTTTGTAAAAAGGTCACTCAGAGGTATAACTTAAACATGTTGACACATTTAGCCCCTGTAGTTTGAAATCTCTCACTTTCAGATCCGTATGATCCATGATTTATTCGTTTGAAGGTATGAGCATCTTGTAGGGTTAATATACAATATATTTATTCACTGTTGACATTTAGAATACGTATATCCACATACTTTCCATGATTGTCAACTTTAGTCCTTCTATAAAGTTCTTTCATATGTTTAAACATTTGACACGTGTCTACACATTATAGGACGTGAATTTTCGAGGTGTTACATCCTCACCCCCTTAAAATAATTCTCGACCCGAGATTTACTGAAATAAATAAGGGTACTTTTCTTTCATCGTGGATTCAACCTCCCACGTGTATTCGGGACCTCTACGGGCATCCCATTTGACCTTTACAATAGGTACATGCTTCCTTCGAAGCTTCTTTACCTGTCGATCTTCAATCGACAAAGGTTTTTCCACAAATTTTAAGCTCTCATCTATATGCACATCTGTATGCGGCATAACCAGTGATTCATCAGCGAAGCACTTCTTCAGATTGCAGATGTGGAACACATTGTGAATTCCACTGAGCTCTTCCGGTAAGTTTAACTTATAGGCAACTGACCCGACACGTTCGATAACCTCGAAAGGTCCTATGTATCTCGGGCTTAGCTTGCCTTTCTTACCAAATTGCATCACTCCCTACCAGGGTGATACTTTAAGTAGGACTTTGTCACCTACTTCGAAGTTAAAAGCTTTACGCTTTGGATCAGCGTAGCTCTTCTGCCTATCTCGGGCAGCTTTGAGACGGTCACGAATCTGGACAATCTTGTCCGTCGTTTCAAAGACTATCTCTGGTCCTGATAATTGGACATCTCCAACTTCCGCCCAACAAATAGGCGATCTACACTTTCTACCGTATAATGCCTCAAAAGGCGCAGCCTTAATGCTGGTATGGTAGCTATTGTTGTAGGAGTGGTAGGTGCTTATCCTAACTACCACCCAAATCGATCGCACATGCACGTAGCATGTCTTCCAACGTTTGAATAGTACGCTCACTTTGACCGTCAGTCTGAGGATGATAAGCCGTACTAAAATTCAAACGTGTGCCCAAAGATTGTTGGAAACTCTTCCAAAAATGTGACGTGTATCTAGTATCCCTATCAGAGATAATAGACACAGGTATGCCATGCAAGGCTATAATCTTATCTACGTATAACTGGGCTAACATGTCGGAGCTATAAGTCTCCTTGATGGGTAAGAAATGTGCTGACTTAGTCAGTCTATCAACTATAACCCATATTGTATCATTTCCTTTCCTTGTCTTAGGTAACTTGGTGATAAAATCCATGGTTACCATTTCCCACTTCCACGTAGGAAGTTCAGGCTGTTGTAGCAAACCTGACGGTTTCTGATGCTCGGCTTTGACTTGCGCATATGTCAAGCATTTAGCTACATGAGTGGCTACAGACTTTTTCAAGCCTATCCACCAATAATTTGCCTTTAGATCCTGGTACATCTTATCAGCTCCAGGATGAACGGAGTATTTGGAACTATGGGCTTCCTAGAGGATGACATCTCGAAGTCCTCCATAAATTGGAGCCCATATTCGTCCATTTAATCTTAGAATTCCGTCCTTGCTAAGAGTTAACTGCTCCTCAGTTACTCCTAACTTTTCATTAGGGTAGTTAGCTTCCAACACAGCTTCCTTTTGTGCAGCTAACAACCTCTCAATCAAATTATTCTTTATCTCCATGCGCTTAGCATTGATTCGGATGGGTTTCACCCTCTCCTTTCGACTCAAGGCATCGGCGACTACATTCGCTTTGCCTGGATGGTATCTGATTTCACGATCGTAATCATTTAAAGTTTCCATCCAACGACGTTGCCTCATGTTTAATTCCTTCTGATTAAACAGATGTTGGAGGCTCTTGTGATCAGAATAGATCACACATTTGATACCATATAAATAATGCCTCCACAGTTTTAGTGCGAATACAACGGCACCCAATTCCAAGTCGTGGGTGGTGTAATTCTTTTCATGCACCTTTAACTGTCGTGATGCATAGGCAATAACCTTGCCTTTCTGCATAAGCACACACCCCATGCCAGTGTGCGATGCATCACAGTAGACCACAAAATCTTCTATTCCATCTGGCAATGTCAGTACTGGGGCGTTGCTCAACTTTTGTTTCAGAATATCGAAGGATTCTTGCAGCTTAGGGCCCCAAACGAACTTTACTTTCTTCTTAGTCAAGGAAGTTAGGGGTGCAGCAATCCTTGAAAAGTTTTCAATGAAACGCCGGTAATATCCTGCCAATCCCAGGAAGCTACGAATCTCTGTAGGCGTCTTTGGTTCTTGCCAGTTCATAACTACTTCAACCTTAGCGGGGTCCACTTGGATACCACACTCACTTACCACGTGTCCAAGGAATTGGACTTCTCGAAGCCAAAATTCACACTTGGAGAATTTGGCATAGAGCTTCTCTTGATGCAGGAGTTTGAGAATACATCGAAGGTGTTTCTCATGGTCAGCTTGATTCTTCGAATAGATAAGAATGTCGTCGATGAAAACGATGACGAATTTATCTAAGTACGGCTTGCAAACGCGATTCATGAGATCCATGAACGCGGCCGGTGCATTAGTGAGCCCAAAAGGCATCACTAGGAACTCGTAATGACCATAACGAGTCCTAAATGCTGTTTTGTGCACGTCTTCATCTCTAACCTTCAGTTGATGGTAGCCTGACCTCAAATCAATCTTTGAGAAGTAACTTGCTCCTTGCAATTGATCGAACAAATCGTCGATCCTAGGAAAAGGATACCTATTCTTGATCTTGACCTTATTAAGCTCACAATAATCGATGCACAGACGCATCGATCCGTCCTTCTTCTTGACAAACAGAACTGGTGCTCCCCAAGGAGATGAACTAGGTTTAATGAAACCTTTAGCTAGCAATTCATCCAGCTGTGTCCTCAATTCTTTCATCTCCATTTGAGCCAACCTATAGGGTGCTCTGGCAACTGGTGCTGCTCCGGGGATGATATCAATCCTGAATTCTACTTGCCTATCTGGTGGCAAACCAGGTAGTTCTTCCGGAAAAACTTCTGGGTATTCCGAGATGACAGGGATGTCTTCTATCTTCGGTTTAGGCTCATCAATAATCACTTGTGCCATGTAGATGACACAGCCCTTCTTTAAACATTTTGAAGCCTTGAGCATAGTCACTTGCTCAGGCAGTCCATACTGGGTATCTCCCCGAATGGTAAGGGATTCACCAGACGGACTCTTTATTACCACTTGTTTCTTGTTACAGACAATTTGGGTCTGGTTATGAGATAACCAGTCCATACCCAGAACTATGTCAAAACCGGCCAACTTAAAGGGAAGCAGAGATAGAGGAAAAGAATGGTTCTTAATGGATATAACACATCCATCTAACACAGTAGAGACGGTTTCTAGGGTGCCATCTGCTAACTCCACCTCATAATTCACATTTAAGGTTTTGATAGGTAATTTCAGCAATTCACAAAACTTATTATCAACGAAAGACTTATCAGCGCCTGAATCAAAAAGTACTCTAGCATAGACGTCATTTACAAGGAAAGTACCTGTAATAACGTTGTCGTCTAGAACCGCTTCTTTTTTGTCCATTCTGAAGACTCTGGCATTAGTCTTCTTGGCCTCTTCAGGCTTCTTGGTGTACTTAGGGCAGTTGGTTTTAATGTGCCCCTTTTCAGTGCAACGGTAGCACGTTGCGTCTTTCATCTTCTTGCAATCCAAGGTTTTGTGATCCGTGGACTTGCATATACCACAAGCATAAGATTTTGACTGAGTCTGTGAGTTCGACTCAAGTCTGCACTTTCCAAATTGCTGTTTCTTGCAAATCTTGCATTTGGGCTTCTCACTAGAATTATGCCCATCTTTCCTTGACTTCGATCCTTTCTTGTTGTCACCGTTCCCACGGTGCTTCTTGTTCGATCTGCGTGAACTATCATATTCACGTTTCCTCTTCTCAGCCTCCTTATTCCTCAGCGATCTTTTCCTGACCGCATCCAAAGTGAGGGACAAGGATATGTCAGCTACAGATCTAAAGGTAGCTGGCCGAGAAGCCTTTACGCTTGCCTTGATTTCCGGGGCTAAACCACCGATAAAACGAGCTATTCTTTTTGGTTCCGGGGTTACCAGATAAGGAACCAACCGGGACATCGTGTTGAAGCTCGTTAGGTAAGCTTGACAGTCAAGGTTTGTCATCACCAATGATAGAAAATCAGACTCTATCTTCTCCACCTCATGCTGAGGGCAGTAATTTTCCCTGATAAGGGCAACAAATTGATCCCACGACATGTTGTACAATGGGATTTTTCCGGTGGCTTGAATCAGAGATCTCCACCATGCTAAAGCTTCACCCTTAAAAGACTGCGACACAAACTTGACCACGTCTCTCTCAGCGCATCCGCTGATATCCACAACCGTATCCATCTCATCCAGCCACGTCATACAGTCAATGGCTCCTTTCTCCCCAGTGAAATCCCGGGGTTTGCAGGAAACGAAATATTTATAAAAGCAACCCTTGTCACGGGGTCCCTGGTTTAGTACAACCTGCTGAGATGGAGCACTGTGGTTCGAGGAGTGTCGATCATCATCTTTCTTCGAGTCGTCCTTCTTGGACGGTGGCTTTGAAGGCTGTGTAGTTAGGGTCCTACTACGAGTCCCACTATACTCTTCGTACTGCCTTTCCAAGGCCTGTGTAACTGCACCGTCTATTATCGATTTCAATTCAGCACCCGTTAAATTAAATCAGGCGTTCTCGTTATTCTCCACTGGATGACTATTTATCTCGTCTGAGTTAGCCATTTTAATTGAACTGTTACAGAAAACAAGAACAATAGTTTATTTGGGAGTTTATTATGGAATTGCCCCTTAGGGTAATTTATTAACCATGGTAACAGAGACCATATTTGGTTAATTTATTAATCAAATTTATTTAGGATTTCTATTATAATTTATCCTAATTATAAAACAATAACAGTTTTATTTGTGGCACAAAAGGCCTAGTCACATGGACATTTTTATTTAATCTATGATTTCAGAGAATCAAAACATTAAGGTATACTGGCACAATAGGCCTAGTCACAAGGACATTTTTATTTAATCTATGATTTCAGAGAATCAAAACATTAAAGTATACTTGCACAATAGGCCTAGTCACAAGGACATTTTAAAAATATAAGCTACGATTTAAGAGAATCAAGGCTTTTAAGTTTTGAACCTAGTTCATTACCTTATCTGACAGGGAGTCATCGCTACCACTGTCTTTTGGCTCATATGGAAATGAGCAGGGCCCGTAGGCGCTATATTACCACGTATGGTCAAATATGATCATCTTAATTGATGACCTAAACCCATAATTCAGAGATCATATAAATGGGTTAGGAATCTTTTAAAGAATCCATTAATAATAATGACGTGTGTGATTTCTAATGAATCACGTCTGCCAGGAGTGTTAACATATTTTCAGATGTTAACAGGGATTTGAATCTTTTTAACAGGTCTTACCATCTTGGCCCGGCCTTATAATGACACGGAGGCTAGGTTTCACTCTTTAAGATCCTTATTTAAAATTTACATAGGCAGATTATTTCAAAAGGAATGACTTAAATTTATTTATTTCATATATAATTTATCTATGCACGTAATGGCAAACATGAAATTTATAAAACAAACATTCCATGACTTCATTAAAATATTACACGCTGCCCTAAACGGGTCTTTTCAAATAATAAACTTACCCACGCAGGGGGTTGAACAAGTACTTACCCACGCAGGGGCTTAATAACACACATACCCACGCAGGGGCTTAATAACATAATAGTCCACGCAGGGACTTACACAAATAACATACCCTCGCTGGGGTTTACAAAAAGATAGACCCACGCAGGGGTTAAAACAAACAAGCATACCCACGCAGGGGTTTATACATCAAATGGAAGGATTCAGCGGTCCTTCTTGCTCTTTCCTTTGATCAAGCTTGTCAATCCTTGAAAGAAGCTTTGTCTCTCCTGGCGGTCGCGGCGATAGTCCCGCTCAACCTGATCCAGCCTCTGAAGAATTTCCTCCCGTTCTGGGGGAGAAAATCGTGGCGGCTGTGATTGTGTCCTAATGATAGGTCTGGCCGGTATCTGGTACCCACGAGTTGGGTACCCTACTTCCCAAGGAGCGCCATAGGGTCCTTCTGGGTTAAAGGCGTTGTAGTTAGCCGCTACCATGTAGGGGTCAGCCTCTACGTAACCATAATTGTGGTGAGTCGGCGGTTCGAACGGGTTGTATGCCATAGAACCCGTGTATGCTAGAATTGGGTTGTCAAAACCCATCGGTGGTGGCTGTGGTACAGCTGGGTTAGAAGGTCCACCCATTTGTGGGTCCTCCTGATGTGGCGGATAGTGGCTGCCACTTGACTGACGAGGAGAGCTGAAATGAAAGTCTCCTGCTCGCGAAGACATACGCGCTCCGGTTCTCCTATGCCTTGGCGGTTGTGGAGGTGCCGGTTGAACTGGTGGCGGTGGAGGCGGTGGCGTGACTACCATAAATCTTGAATCCACAGAGGGATCCTGCTGCTGCTGCAGTTGCTGCTGAGGCGACGAATGGTGAGGAGGTGTATAGTACCATTTGTGCCTGGTGAACATAGCTTGAAAGCTATCTGGACCAACATAGGGTGATCCGTGAAACGAAGAGCCATCCGAAATCTCTATGTGATGGTTCGGCGTACCACTGGCGGGTTCGACGGGGTCCGTATCCTCGTCCATATCGTCCGCGTGATCGCCAGAGAAGTGGTCCTCCGGTCCCACTGGGTTAAAACCCACTGGTTCTTGTATATAATTCGCCGGGTTAAACCGGCCCCTAAAAACTGGTGTAGGGTCACCAAAAGAGTTATGCGATAAGGATCGCTGTAACGGTATGTAGGAGGGTTGAGGGTTGTTGGGCTCGTACTCGGGCTGCGGCCCATAAGGGTTAGGAGGTGTTGAACTATGTGAGACCGACCGTCTAGCCGGCTCAAAGAGGTTCCTCCGGTTCTGCCGGGGATCATCACTCTCCGTGGTAGATGGAGCTCGCACATTTGAAGGTCCAGCTTCATTATCATTGGGGGCGGTGATTGGCCCCTTGCCTCTTCCTATTCTCCTGAAGAATCTTGGCGGCATTTTGTTTAATCCTGTCAATATGGCATGCGATAACAAAACAAAAATATATGCAAAATAAAGGACAACACAAACAAAGTGGAATTTGTCCTAGGTTATATGTCTAGACTCGAAAGTTTAGTATTGTGCAATTGTGTAACTGAGATTAAACACAAAAGGCTAGTGTTTAATTCACTCAGTGTTGGCTCTGATACCAACCTGTCACACCCCGATTTCCACGTGTCACCGGTGGGGGAGTATCGTGACGTGGTTGGCAACATAATAGTCAAACAACACAATATTTAATATGCACAGCGGAAGCAATTTAAAAGATATAATACAACCGAATTTAATATTGTAATATCAAATGTCACAATATTCGGAAGTTTATCCACAGATGGATCGAAAACAAAATGAAACAGTAGTTCAACAGACTTCAGGCATCTTAAGCTTGCGAGACTTCTAATGATGCTAAGGAGAAATCCCAGCCAATTACGCTTAGTACCTGCATTGAATCTTTTTGGGAAAATACGTCAGTTTACAGTGGTAAATACAATCAACTGAATCATTTTGGAAAATGATTGAAAATTGATTTGGATGCACGTGGCATAAACATTTTATTTAACTTGGGAGAATTATTTAAATATATAATCTTGTGAACGAATTACATGTTCCTTGTGCGTTCAGTAGCCCGGATCTTGTCCGGGTTAAAGATCAATAGACACACCACATTATTCTTTTGTGCACTGACGGGTGTACGCCTACACCCCGCGCTTAAGTCATGGCCATTTCGTAAAATGATGCCAAGGATATCCGGGACATGGTCATTAACCCCCCAAAGGCTTTAAGTAACAAGACTGTTTAAACGAGCCGATCAAATTATTCAATTAACCACCCAACGATGGAAGATTTGATGCCCGATCAAGCGGTATGCTATATACCGTAACCCAAGCCCGTATAGGGAAAATAAGTTAAAAGTATTTACTTGAGCAAAGTATAATTCACAATAAGCAAATTGCAAGTAGCTTTTACTGGTTCTCCTAATCTGGAACGAAGGTTTTATAATAACCTATTAGAATCCTAACGGGTCTTTAATTAAGCTTAAACTTAGACCGGTTAGTTTCAAAGATACGGTTCGTACACACGATTAAGCGAAGACTGGATAAAATGTGATTTAGACCCGACAAGTTCAGGGACTTGCTTAATATGGGTCCTTCATGCACATTCTGGATTTTGAGATAAAACCGATAAGGTTTGACCCGTTTCGGCAAATTTATGTAAACTTGTTACATAAACCGAACCGAACGCGTAATAAGCGTAACGGGTATCCGTAAGAGCCATATACAGGTTTCCTAAGTTAATATGCTTCATATATGTTGTGACATCAGTAAGATGTCTTTTATTATGCCCGAAATGAATTTAATCACAAACTATGCCCCGTAGGGGTAGTTTGGTCATTTTAAAGGTTGTAAAAGAGTTTAAGTGTCAACCTGAGTTACAGGCCTGATGTAATCAGCAAATATACTCAATTTGCTAAGTTATATCAGTAGGTTAAAGTATATAAGTGAAATTTATCAATTATAACCAAACTATGCCCCGTAGGGGTTTTTTGGTAATTTCACATAAGCCGAAAAGCTCAAAACTGAAGTCTGAGTTTATCAACCTTTGCTTACTGTTAAAATATTAAAATTTGCCTTAAATATTAGTAGGTATCACCCTTGTATGTTTAAAAATAGTTTTAGTACATACTATGCGCTAAAAACGCTTAATAAGGCGATTAGAAGCCATTTACGGGTTCGATACATAAATCTGATATTTTTATTATTCCAGAGGGCTTAAAATAATTTATTTAACATATCTAATCAGTAGCAAAAGGTTTGGATTCGTTTAGATATGTAAAACTCATTTTATGGTCCGTAAGGGCAAAACCGACAATTACCGGATTAAGCATACGACTACTAGTTATGCTCAGCCTAAAATTAATTAAAATCCTTAAAAATCCCAAAATAATATATTACATCAGTGGGTAATGAGTTTGATATCGAAAAGTAGGCTTAACTAGGCTATACGCTAATTACGCCGTTTTATTAACATAAAGCTTTCATTTTACGCTAACGAGCATAACTCTTAATCTACAATTCAAACTGATGTCAAACTTTGCATACAAGTTTATATATCAGTAATTAAAGTTTCTACTCTTTTACATTTCTAAAAATCATGTTTTAAGGTAATAAGGGCATAATGGTCAACATATGAGCAATTAACGGAAATATGCATATTAATTGGATAACTAATGAACCAAGGTGTATAATCACATAGGGTTATACTAACATGTAACCTAGTCCAATTAAAGCTCTGAGGCATTTCTAAAACATGCCTAAACGGGTCAGAACTGAAAGTCAAAGTGAAAGTCAAACTATGTGACTTTCGGTTCCGAACCGGGTATTTACAGGAAATTGTCAGGTTGAACATGTTTAGACATGTTCTTACACTTATTACTAAGTTATATCAATGATCAAACAAGTTGTATATGATCTACATTGCTAATTATGCATAAATTGTAATTTAAGTATCCTGTTGACTTTTTCTTAGCAAGTTTGACCCGACTTTTGACCTGGTTAGAGTGGTAATCAGGGGGGACCCTTTTAAGGGTTTATTACCCACATAATTACCAACTTATAACTACTTTTAATTCGAGATTTGACTGAGCCATTATTAATTAATCTCGAAGTCAAACCGTAATTATGACGGTTTGACTTTTAGCTAAATAACTAAGCTAAACTCAATTAAAGAAGGTTAAGCCAACTTACAAAGGTCCTATGCACGAAATGTGAGCACTTGAGAGCAGACTTGAGCTCCAGGAATGATCAGAAGAGCAAGAATGATGGTGTGAAGACTTTTTGCAACTCAAGGGCTTTATATAGCACTTTAATCACCACAAATCTTTGACACATGAGTCTACAACCCACCACAACTGATTAACACATGTCCCTAAGTGTTTAGGGGGTGTCTAGGGGTCGCACAAGATGTGAAAAATCGATTAGAGGCGCGCATAAAGGCAATGGCAGACAACAGCCCAAAGAAATCGGAGCTGGGCACCCCTCGCGTGACGCTAAGCCTCCCCCCCAGGGCCTCGCTTCGCGCTAGGCTCAATCTGATCAAAATCTGAATTTTTGATTTATTTCATTTTGATCCTTAGCTCTTCAAAATTCGATTAGGCACTTGTTTCTTGCATTATGAACCCTCATAATTGATCTATAAAGGCTTTAAAACATATACCCACTTTGCTAAGTCCCCGGTTAACTTTATTGTTACCCGAAAAGTCCTAACTTCCAACGTTTACGCTTTAACCCTTCGCACACGAATTTGATCATAACTTTCTCATACGATAACGAAACTTTATGAAATTTAAATCGTGCATTCTAGTGAGCATAATTAACCGTTACAAAGCTTCGGGTTTCTAAAAAGGTCACTCAGAGGTATAACTTAAACATGTTGACACATTTAGCCCCTGTAGTTTGTAATCTCTCACTTTTAGCTCCGTATGATCCATGATTTATTCGTTTGAAGGTATGAGCATCTTGTAGGGTTAATATACAATATATTTATTCACTGTTGACATTTAGAATACGTATATCCACATACTTTCCATGATTGTTAACTTTAGTCATTCTATAAAGTTCTTTCATACGTTTAAACATTTGACACGTGTCTACACATTATAGGACGTGAATTTTCGAGGTGGTACTCCGCATGTGGATTTTGGGGGTGTGACAGATTGGTATCAGAGCCATTGGTTATAGTGAACTTGGTTTTATTTAAAAAGGGGAAAAATGTTTTATAAAACCAGACTATATCCGGACAGTTCTAAAGACTTGAATACGACCATGACACTCAGCTCCAGATTGCAAGGTTCGTCTCTCATATACTCATTGTACTATATAACTAGTGAACACCTACATACGATATTGCATGTGATTGCACGTTTAGCACAAACAATATGAATTCATGTACACTTACACGTATTATGAGACTGATAGGGTGGTAATTCCCTAAATCTTCATGACCTATACTTCGTGATACTCTTTGATTGCTACTCGAGTTTGGGGAACCATTTGACATGAGTTAAGAGGAGCTGATATGAGCATGCAAATCACAATATTATTGTGGGTGCACACATAATAATAATGTGGGGTGCATGTGAGTCCCAGTGAGGCTTAACGAGTGGAAAAGGGGTTCCGTCCCGTTATTTGGTCACAATGAAACATAACAAACCTATAGGGGTCGTAGCAGTAATTGTCCCCTACTCAAACTCAAACGTGAACTTTTCATTTACCTTTGGATTAGTTCGGAACTTGATGCTATCGAGTGTTACCTGAACACCCATCTGAACTCAGCAAACCGTGTAGAACGTTAGTTGCTTATACGAGCGTCCATGTGTTGGATGACGCAGCGTCGAATGATTGATCGAAATCTTTCTCACTTGCTGGAACGTAACGTCTTGACGTCTCGGATTCTGAAGTGCGATCACTTCTGCAACACTCCCGCAACATACTGTGTATTACTCGAACTACTCGCAACACCGATGGACAGGAGGATGAGCGAAGAGCCTCACCAACCTCAGTATTAGAACGACTTTGATTACTGGCAGCGAACATCAGCAATTAAACTTCAATCGAATCCTAAGCGACTTATCAGAGTCAACCCTTACGAATCCATCGGGACATCGGCGATGACAATCGACTGTAGTACGGAGTTTGTGGCTGTCAGCACAATGAGTAACGCTTTAGGACGTGGCACGGGAATGTGACAGGATGGACCTTGTAGGTGAAAGGTCGCAGGGATCCGTTTCGAGCAACAACATTAGAGGCAACAGTTATGGCAACATCAAGGTACCCGTAATCATAGCATGGAAACGAAGGTGACATTGGCAAGGAATGACTGTTGTTAAGTCAAAACGTCAACAACCCAGGGAAGAATGGCAGTTTTGGGAGTTCTAGTAGCCGTAGTAACAACACTGGGTGTGATATTCGTGAAGGGAATTTAGGGTCGGCGTGGGTGACGCCAAGATTGTAACAACATGGTGGCCTACACGTTCTTTGTAACAAATCGCTTCATCACTGTTTTGCTCAACCCTGATACTTCTTGAAACCGAACCTGCTGTGGAATTCGGCAGAGGTCAAGCCCACTGAAACCTCATATGATTATTGGAATGCAAACTCGACCTTGTGGGACAAGTGTTCGACGTCGACCATCCTTCTACTACTCTTGATAGTTTTGATGCAGTGGTCTGTATGGATTGGTTATCCAGATATCGCGCAGATACACCCAGTGAGGAGAAAACTTCGTGTGGAGAATTGTTGTCTGTCCTAACATGCCAGAGTGGCACAACGGTTAGCGTCATTTCAGCAGAAAAGCCAGGAGTGGCTACGGAAGGATTACCCTGCAATGTTAACGTTCGATACTGATGTCAAGGCTAAGGAAAGGAGGATCGAGGATCCACCAATTAATCGTGATTTCTTCCTAAGTGCTACCAGAAGAACTACTAGGTTTACCTTCACATCGTCAGGTGGAATATCAGATCCGCATCATGCCAGAAGTAGCCCTTGTTACTAGTATATCTTATTATCTTACACCAGGAAAGTTACAAGAACTGCCTAATCAACTTTAGGAATTATTGGACTTGAGTTTCGTCGGATCTAGTTTTCGCTTTAAGGAGCCCTCGCTATACCCATAAAGAGAAACCTTTACGTAGGTGTGCTGATTATCGAGAACTCGGCAAGGTGTTAGTCATGAACCATTTGCCTCGACCATGTATTGCCAGCCCGTCGACCAGTTATGAGGAACAAGCTTCCATTCGAGGACTGGCTAGTGAACGAACTATCATCAGATGGAAGTCCAAGAGGAGAATGCTCTTAGAACGGCATGTCGAATGCAATGCAGCAATTCCTTGATTTCACTAGATACTATCGCAGCTTACCCACAGGATTTTCGAAGGTCCCACAGCTTAAATCTCTTTAGCATAGCAAGGTGCTATGGAAGATAAACAAGGGGATGTCTCTTCAGCTTTCAAATTCCAACTCTGCAATGCACCGAGCATCGTCCTTACCCGATGGTGTGGGTGATTTAGTGGTATACCATGATGGTTCAAATCAGTGTCCCAGTTACACACCGACGCAACACGAGAAAATGATGACTTACGTGATGGAACTACAAAGGGGAACTACACGGCACACAACTGGCGGTGAAAACCGTGGCCTTGAGATTTTAGATGGAGGCACTACTTGGACGGTACCTGATGTGTTATTTAGACCGATCGCAAGGGCCTCCCGTGTACCTTGACTCTGACAGAACTAATTCAGTTAATGGCATCACTGGAGGAAACTTTGAGAAGATTACGAGCTCTGCAGCTCTGCAGCTCGCTATCGACTCTAACTTACCAGAATCAGACTCGCTCTGTTCAAACTGGAGAACTGAAGGAAGAGGAATCTTCAAGTCGAAACCATGCGAGGCATGGAGAAGCAACCTTTGACCAGTCGGACGATACTCGCTACTTCCTGAAACGAATGTGGGTGCCATTACATGGCAACTATAGGGAAACTCGCGTTGAGCAAGCACACCAGTTCGACATTCTAGCCGTCTGGGTTTCAGACGAAAGGCATGAGGATTTATAAACCTTGTACTGGTAATCGGACATGAAGTCCCATCTAGTTAAGTATGAGAATGATGGATCGACTTGTGGAAAGTCAAGGTGTAGCACCAACAACCAGCAACACTCCCATGGAAATAAAAAAAAACAGACTGCCATGGATTTGGTCGATAGCCTACTTACAACTCGAAACAGAAACGACATCACCTGGATACCCATTGATTGTCTTGCGCAACCAGAATACTATCTAGCCATCAAAGAAACAGATAAGTTTCTACACTTGTAGTCATCTGTCTAAAGGAAGCGGTTGCTAGGCACGGGGTGCCAACCTTCAGTACCTCTAATTGCAACCCACGATTTACATCTGATTTGTGGTAAGCGGTGCACAAATCCTTTGACACACGTTTAGACATGAGCATATGATATCATCCACAGACGGATGAACAGATTAAACGCACCATCCAAACTCTTGAAGACATGCTTCGGGCACGGGAAATCAACCTTGGCAACGGTCGGAGAAGACACCCCCTTTAGGGGAGCTTTCGAATAACAACAGTTACCACACCAGCAGTCAGGCTGCTCCGTTCGAGGCATTGTACCGACAAAGGTGCCAAGCAACTCTTTGTTGGGCAGAAGTCGGAAACGGCTAAACCATCGGCCCAAAACTCGTCATACACACAGTAGAGGAGATTGCTCAGATATGACAACGAATGACGGTAATTCGTGACCGCCAGAAAAGCTACGCTGTTTAGCGCAAGAAACCACTCGAGTTCCAAGTTGAGGATTGAGTTAGGGCTGTAAACGAACCGAACGAACACGAACAAGGCTATGTTCGTGTTCGTTCGTTAAGGAAATTTGGATGTTCGTGAACTGTTCGCGAACACATGACGAACAGAAGTTTGTGTTCGTGTTCGTTCGTTAAGGAATTTTGGTTGTTCGCGAACAGTTCGTGAACACTAACCACGAACGCAAACGAACACAAACGATCACAAATGAACTTTAATTTTGAAAATTAAAAAAAGACACCGTTAATCTTAAACATTGTACACAACGAAAGTAGTTAAATATAACTATTAAACGATTATCAAGAATCAAGACACATGGGTTAGTAGGCTGAATGAAGGCGCGTGATATCAAAGAGGGAGAGGGCCAGAGGGGTGTTGAACATTCAAATGTCGTACTTAGTGATTAGGGTTTAAACTTTCAATATCTTTATACCTAGATAATGCCACATGGGTTATTAGTTTTTACTAATTTTTTAATATAATTAGTGTAGTGAAATGTAGGAATTAGGCGGGAAAGTAAAAAAAAGGTGAGAAAGGTAAACAAAAAGAGAGGGAAATAATACTTATGGGGGAAAGTAAAAAATTAATAAAACATTAAAAACTTTTAAAAAAATAAACATAAAAAACCGAACACGAACGGACATAAACGAACGAACATAAACGAACATATTACCGAACGTTCACGAACGCAGTCGAACGAACGAGACCTTTGTTCGTGTTCGTTCGTTAAGCTTATCGAACGAAATTTTTTGTTCGTGTTCGTTCGTTAAGCTTATCGAACGAACATAAAAGAACTTCCCGCCGAACGGTTCACGAACTGTTCGCTAAACGTTCGGTTCGTTTACATCCCTAGATTGAGTACTACCTAAAGTCTCACCTTGGGAAGGTGTACTTCATGTTGGTATACGAGTCGAAACTTAAACTGTGATATGTTAAACCATTCGAAACCACGGAGAGATAGGCAAAGTGGCCTACAAACTAAACCTACCCGCAGAACTCAGTGGAGTTCACAATGTTTTTCACGTGTCAAATCTGAAGAAGTGTCTGTCAGATGAGACCCTCATAGTTCCTTTGAAGGAGCTCACTGTCGACGACCAGTTGCGATTTGTCGAGGAACCAGTTGAAATCACAGACCGAGACGTGAGGATCCTCAAGCGCACCAGGATACCTCTTGTTCGAGTTCGTTGGAACTCCCGTCGTGGGCCAGAGTTCACCTGGAACGAGAAGACCAAATGAAAATTAAGTATCCCCCGTTGTTCGAAAACCATGCAACTACTACTGAGGCTGAAGCTACTGCGGAATTTCGGGACGAAATTCCAAATCAACGGGGGGATAATGTGACACCCCAGGGAAACCAGAAAACCACGCAACTTAACTAGCTTCCTCAGTAACCGAATGCTAAATTTCGGGACGAAATTTCTTTCAAGTTGGGGATGATGTGACAACTCGTGTTTTCAATTCCTTTTCTTGTGCTAATTGTTGCATGTTACGCCTCATTTATCTGCATCTTATAATTCACCGGGTATTAATCTCATATGTGTTGCATTAAAAATCTGGTAGTTCTATGGGGTTGCAAGTATGTTCTTTTGTAAATTGTATATCTTACTCGTGGTATTATGTTAAACAAATGCATGTTCACCTAGCCGTAAACATTTCGGGTATAAGGATCCTCATCGGCCCAACTGTTACATTGGCCCAACCCGAGCACATACACACACTTAGTATATCACTATAACGCATAGATTAAGTAAAGCCCAAATGAAGACATGGAGCTTGGGTCGGCCACTTTGAGATGTCATATACACGCACACACATAATAGGTTGTATGTGACTTCACAAATTGGCAGTCACATGATCTCAAACCCTAAACACCCCATTAAAGTCGACGGCAGCAGGAAGGAAAGCCAGACTAGTCACAACCCTCTTTCCTTGCGTGATTTAATTGTCTGTGATTCGCCTTGTTCGTGCATAGGGTTAGTGTTCTATTTCCGTTTCATTTACATATTCGTAATTGGAGATGCTTTGTGATGTGGTTTTGATCATTGGTTCAATGAGTGTTTCTGTAAAAAAAAAAAATATACATATATATGTGTTTTGATGTGAATGGATCATGACTTGGGTACTTATGTGATAACATGAAAGATTCGAATGATTAGGGTTTGCGCGTCTTAATGGCCACTGTTCTGTTTGAATGATAAGCAAGTAATAATCGGATAGTTGTTATGAACATGTGTATTGCTAATGCCATGACTGCACGTTAATGTTAATCAGAAACTTGATGATTTTGTTGTTGAGATATGCCGAAAACTATTAGAGGACTAGGGTTCTGGAAAACAAAACTTGAAACTGTAACTGAGGTCATGAGATGTTTCGTCGCTGTTTGGTCTCGGCGAAACGTTAGGGATTCGTCACTGCTAGCCCTCGATGAAACACAAGATGTTTCGTCGTGGGGTGTTTCGTCGTCATGGCCTTTCGTCGCCAGGGATTGTTTTTGTCGAGACAGTATGTTAACCAATCTGAACCGTAGGCTTGCATGATATGTGTATGCGTTAGTTTTGGCATGATGATAGGATTTTGATGACTTGCATGGGAAACTGTTTGACCATTAATTGCTTGTTTCAGAATTTCATGATTCATTGTTGTCCACAATCTACTCTCAACCCAATACACCATTATTACTTTTGTCCACTAAATGAATCGGCCCAATAGAATAGGATGGTGAATGTTTTTTATCGGCATGATTATTAGAATCATCAGATTACATTGATTATCATATGATTGTTCCCTCATCATGTCAATTCATGACATCAGGCTCATGTGTGGTTGTAACTAGTGTGTCGGCCATCATCTTGATCTAATTAACTCATACTCAGTTTTGGATAAACTCAGTTGCGCCGCACACTTAATATAGTTTATTAGTTTTGGGCTGCTTACATTTGTTGATTTGGACCTGAAACCAACTGGGCCGCGTGCCGCGAAAATTACCGTAATGGACTGTTATGGCATTGTAGGTCTAGCATATTTGTGATACAAGTTTCTAGTAACCCAAGTGATTATTGCATGCTAGATGATAATGTTATAAATTACGATATGATAAGGTGATAGTGTCACCAATTGCACACTTAAACTACCCTTGTGCACTGATATGAATTGTGAGTAATACGATGTGATCATGTAAACTAACTGGTATGAAGTCTAGACACCTATCACGTGATGATTGTATGTTTTGGGTTGTTGGATTCTACGGTCACTGTTACAACTGGTACATATGTGTACGTCACTGGTGTGTTATGTGTTACAAATTACATTACGTGTTATGAAACCGACCGTCCTTGATAACCATACTGGGATTTGGTTGATCAACGGTAACAAAGTATCTGGTCATACCGAGCAAATCGAGGTGAGTTCACACTCCTAAGGCATGGGATTCCCGGTGGGTTGGGAATGGGATTGAATAACTACTCATACTATCAACACTACTAGACTACTTGCTACTGTCCTCGGAATGAAGGGCACGTACGTAAAACCTACGTACACTCATACTTACTACTATCCTCGGATTGAAGGGCACGTACGTAAAACCTACGTACACTCATACTTGCTACGGTCCTTGGATCAAGAAGGGCACGTACAGATACGACTAGTCAAGTAATACACATGGGAAGCCCCCACTAATCATCGCAAACATGTTTGGGAAACCGCGATACAGATTAATACGATACACATGGGAAGCCCCCACTAATCATCGCAAACATGTTTGGGAAATCGTGATACAGATTAATACAGTACATGGTTTACGAAATAAACATATGATTTACGAACACTATAACTAAACAACCAACTGTGAACTCCCTCAACTTTGTTGTTGACTTGTTGTTACATGCCTTGCAGGCCTTTAGGTGCTAATCAATGGAACTTGCTGTCTAGGAAGCTGGAGTGGTCATGGGTCGAGTTACATGGAAACGCAACACAAGACTAAGAGCTATCACATGTAGTTTATAAACACTTAACGAACTATATATGCTTCCGCTGTAAACTGTGATATATTGTAACGTTGCAATCCTTATTGTTAATAAAAGAAAGTTTTATTTAATATACTCATGAGTTCAATGTGATTTGGTGGCTAAGATCTTGGTTAGTCACGCCTCCAAGCGGTGGTACTCCGCATGTGGATTTTGGGGGTGTGACAACTTCTTTATTTTCTATTGACTTTTGCTAATAATCCAACTTCTCTTCTTAGTGGTAAATGGTTTCTCAGACTGTGCCTTACGAATAAATATTCCTTCCTCAGTATCTGCTGAGTATCCTGAGGGATTTGGTTGAAACGAGGTTCCCTGATCTTTTGGTGAACTATCTAATTGACGATAGATGTCCGAAATTCGTTGCTTACCCATACTGTAGACTAACAAATAGTCAAATAACATAAAACACATAATCACATAAGTTATTTCCTAACACAGAATTTAAAACTTAAGTGTCAGCAGAACACTTCTTTGGCTTGAACCAGTGGCATGGCTCTGATACCACCTTATGTCGCAACCCCCGATCCCTAATCCCCGAGAACGGGCGGCCGCGAGCCAGTTTCGGTGGTATCGCGTGTTTGACTAATTTGGCAGCGGAAATTTTCATCAGGACCGTAGTTAGGAAATATTGGATCAGAGTAAAATACCACATTTTTCAATATTAAACACATGGGATAAAACCCAAGTTTGCATTACACACAATTTCATAGGAATAAATCCTATTTTATTTAATAAAACATCTATTTTATTTTAGGTAACTTTATTGCCACTTTTCCAAGCCTTCAGTGCTCTCCAGCTGGCTTTTATTGGCTTCACACTAAGTTAACTGAAACACGTGTTTAAAACATTTTATCAGCAGGAAATACTGGTGAGTGAATCCCAGTTTAATCAAGTTTAAGTAAAACCCAATGTACAGTATTGAGGGCGATCTCGCAACTATATTTGTTTCCAAGACATATCAATTAACATCCATGGTACTGTCGAACCCGACTTGTGGAAATGTTACTCCTTGACCAGGTGGTAACAAATTTTGTATACAAAACCCCCAACATACTCATCATAATTGTATGCTTACAAATACTCAATAACCGTTATTCACATGGAAAAGTATTTAAGGTTTTGTAAAAACATTTAACAAAAGATTTACAAAAAGTGGATCAACACACATTGTTATTTTAGGTCTTTCCTCTGTGGCTTCCTGGTTATAATCTATTAAATAAATAATGCACACGTGTTAGTATAATAACCCATTTTAATATTAGTAACACCCTCCCCGAGACGGCATTTCAACGACTACGTCGGGCAGAACCACGACAGCCGTTACGGAGCCCTAGATCAATCGGGCAGCGTATCTAATTCGTATCCAGGGGTTATGATACTTACAACGGAGCAGAACTTCGTTATTTAGGGGGGTATTATACCCGTGTATAATGCCTATACTTCAGATTTGAGAGAAAGAAATGAATTCTGAACGACGTAAACTGAAATCCTGAGGCCTCCTTATATAGGGCCTGATTTTGGTCCTCTTGCGGCCCGCGTAAAGGTAGACCAAGGTCTACGCGGCCCGCGTCAACGCTGGTCAACAGCGTAGCTGATCCGGGTCAGCATAGTAGGCTTGACATGTGTTGGGCCACATGGCGGCCCAGGGTTTCGCCACCTTTTACCTTGTCGCGGCCCGCGTAAGGTTTGAGGTGTGGCTTACGCGGCCCGCCTCAAACCCAAAAACTTGATTTTAATTATTTTTAATGATATTTTAAGGTATTCGGGGTCCGTTTTCGCGTATGGGGCGTATTTTAGGAAGTGTAGGGTGTTAGGGGTATTTTAGGAGGGTTGTTATATTTTGGGTATAACTCATGGGATATTTAATAAAATATATAGTGCACTCACATTAAGTATAGTAACCCAATTTCCACTTTATCCCTACGTCACGAGACAGAACCCCCAACGAATTAAGGCAGAGCCTTGACATACGTTACGGGGCCCTAGATCAATCGGACAGGGCATTAGTGACCAGGGATTACAATACTTAAAACGGGCAGGGCTTTATTATTAAGGGTCTAATACAAAGGAAGAAAGAAAAAGAAAGAATTTAGACAGATGGCGTGAGGGAATAGAAAGAAAGGAAAGCTATGGTTGGAAGGCTTTACCCAATTACCTATTTATACTGAATTCGCTTACTTGTAGGCTAAGTTCAACAATATTCCTTCTGTCCTTTTCTTCCACGTACACTCATGTAAACCTTCATCATTTAGATATTTATTATTTTATTCCTTTATTATAGGCAACAAGTTCATTAAATATGTTAGATCTAATTTTAATATTTCATTTTAAAATGTTATACGTAGTAGTAAATATTCAATGTTTTTAGTTTTAGATTTTATGTTATTTTATTATTATTATTATTATTAATTTAAGTGTTTTACTTATTTGGCGCTTATAACTTCTAAAATATGACGGTTTATAAAACAACGAATATGTCATTTGAATGAGAATATTTTTGTCTACATTTGGGTCTAAGTTTCATTAAAAACGGAGTAAGTTCAATTATAATGTATTAAACGGATCTTAGGTCTGTCTAGGTACTTTTTATCGGTCAACTTACCCATGATCTACCCGTTTAATCATATAAGTATTTATATACTTTATTTTGAATGTTATAAATAAATTTTTTGAAACTGTTACAATAATTATGGCCCGTAGGCATTACGTCACAAATGGATGTTTAATAATAAAGGAGGAATTGGAATAATCCAATATAACAATGACACTTTTTATTTTTACGAATCACATCAGCCAGGAATGTTAACATGTTCTCAGATGTTAATAAGGATTTGAATCTCTTTTTAAACAGGTTTTACCATCATGGCCAGGTCTATAATGACATACAGGCTAGGTTATACCTTTTAAGATTCTTATTTAATATTTAAAGGCAGACCTCGTAAAAGGAATGACATATTTTGAATTTATTTATTTATTTATTTCATACATTTTACATTTATGCATATAATGATAAAATGAAATTTAAATTACCACATGCCGTTAAATTTAAAAGGAGTACATACTGCCCTAAACGGGACTTTTAACGGAAGCAACTTGCCCACGCAGGGGCTAAACAAAAAGACATGCCCACGCAGGAGCTAACAAGAAATACAAGTCCTCGCAGGGACTGATTACAGAAACAGATGTCCACGTAGGGACTGATTAAACATTAAGGAAATACAAATAAACAAATAAAGGATTTAATGATCCTTTTTGGTCTTCCCCTTGATTAAGCTCGCCAGACCCTTGAAAATTCCTCGGTTTTGCCTATGCTCTTCCCGAACCACCTGCTCCACCTGACTCAACCTTTGAAGAATCTGCTGTTGCTGTGGTGGCGATATCACTGGCGGCTGCGGGGGCTGCTGATACTGGGGAGGTTTGGGAGGTGGCAGTTGTTGATACCCATAGGGTGGGTACCCATAGGGTGGATATCCAGCTTGATATGGGACTCCAAGGGGCCCTTCGGGATGAAGAGCATTGTAGTTTGCTGCAGTAAGGAATGGGTCAACACTGGGGGCATTGTAGTAGTTATACCCCAGGTAAGCAGGTTGCTCAAAGGGGTTGTATGCCGCTGCACTGGTATATTCAGGTATTGGGTTATCAAAACCCACTGGTGGCGGTGCGACTGGCGCAGACTCCACCTCAGAAACAGGGTTCGAAGGCCTACCCATTTGTGGGTCTTCGTATAGTGGCGGGTAGTGACTGCTACTAGAATGCTGAGGGGTGCTGATACGGACACCCCCTCGCACGGACATACGTGCGGTTGATCTTCTACGCCTCGGTGGCTCCAGAGGCTGTTGTTGCACTGGTGGTGGTGGCGGAGTAACTACTACAAAGTGTGAATCCTCCGAGGGATCCTGCAGTGAGTTGTGGTAACTGGGAGTAAACGCCCAGTCGATTTGGTTAAACCTCGCCTCGTAGCTATCGGGACCATTATAAGGTGATCCTAGAAAGGGTGACCCATCCGAAATCTCGATGGGGTGAGTGGTCGTTCCGGACGGCGGTTGGGCAGGTTCCGGATCTTCGTCCATATCCATGGAGAAATGATCCTCCGGTCCCAATGGGTTATAACCCATTGGTTCGTTAATTAGGTTTGCCGGGTTGAACCGACTTTGGAAGTACGGTGCCGGGTCGTTGAAGGGTGAGTTATGGCCTTGGAGGGGTATAAAAGAATGGTGCGAGTTGTGGGGCTCATTTTCCGATTGAGGCCCGTAAGAGTTTAGGTAAGATGGTGAGGAGCTCAGCGAGACTGATTGCCTCGCAGGTTCTAATGAGGTCCTCCAGTTTTCCTGAGGACTTTTGCTCAATGAATAAGATGGAGTTCGCCGGTGTGATGGCCCGGCCTCATGATCGTTTGGGGTGATGAGTGGCCCCTTGCATCTACCTCTTCCACGAAATCTAGGTGGCATCTTGTTAAACCTGACAAAACAAATAAAAGAATAACAAAGAAATATAAAGGACAAAAATTTAAAATAAAACAAATTTGGATTAGTCCTAAGTTCTTTGTCTAGACTCGGAAGTCGATGAATGTGCAAACTGTGTCATTGAGATTAAACACAAAAGGCTAGTGTTTAATTCACTCAGTTTTGGCTCTGATACCAACCTGTCACACCCCGATATTTCCACGTATTACCGGTGGGCCCGGTGGGGAGTATCGTGACGTAGTTGATATCATCATAGTCAAACAACACAATTTTAAATGCACAGTGGAAGCAAAAGATGAATCACATTACAAACCGAATAAATAGTAATATCAAAGTATCACAACGGACTGTACTGGATCCACAGGCGGATCGAAAGATAAAAAGATTATTGTTCAACAGACTTTAACATCTAGAGCTTGCAAGACTTGATTAATGATGCCAGGAGTAGCCAGCCTATTTCGTCTAGTACCTGCACTTAGCCTTTTTGGAAAATACGTCAGTTTACACTGGTAAATACAATTAACTGACTCATTTTGAAAATATTTAAGAAAATTGATTTGAATGCACAAGGCACAAAACATCTTTTATAACTTGGGACAATTATTTAAAAATAATCTTGTATACAGTTTTACTTATTTGTCGTCCGTCAGGGCCGATTAGAAGAGCCGGACAAGATTAACTGACACGCCACAGGTATAATGCCCACAAGGTTGATTCCTTTAAGTGGATTACCAGTTTTTACATAATGCAACTGTCAGGTGTATGCCTACACCCCGTGCTTAGGTCGTGGCCATTTCTTTGAATGATGCCAAGGATATCCGGGACATGGTAATTTAACCCCCAAAGTGTAACACCTCGAAAATTCATGTCCAATATTATATCGACACGTATCATGAGCTTTAAACGTGTAAAAGATCACTTTAGAGGGACTAAAGTTGACAAATAAGGAAAGTATGTGAATAAAAGGGTTCAAAGTGTCAACAATGGATAAATATATCTATACAATAACCCTACATGATGTTTATACCCTTAAATGAATAAATCATGGATCATGCGAAGCTAATTGTGAAAGAAAGTGAGGAATTACAAACTACAGGGGTTAAATGTGTCAACATGTTTAAAGTATACCTCTGAGTAACCTTTTAGCAAACCCGAAGCTTTGTAATGATTAATTATACTCACGAGAATAAGTGATAAAAATTTCACAATGTTTCGTTAAAGTATGAGAAAGTTATGACAATATTCGTATACGAGGGGTTAAAAGCGTCAACGTTGAAATTTAGGGCTTTACGGGTGATCACAAAGTTAACCGAGGACTTAACGATGTTTGTTTATACCTTGGAGCCCTTAAAAGTCAAGTTAGGGGGCCAAAAGTGCAAGAAATGAAGTGAAAACCACGTTTAGAAGGACCAGGGACCAAAAATGCAATATTTGCAAACTTGTTGACCGGACTAGACATTGACACGGGCCGCGTAAGGTCAGGCCCAATCCTTACGCGGGCCGCCTGAGTCTCCCAGATGCAGAAAATAAGCACAGCTTCCTATTCAGCCTGTTTAACCGACTTATGGAGCTTGTTTTTTGTCACACCCCGATTTCCACGTGTCACCGGTGGGCCCGGTGGGGGAGTATCGTGACGTGGTTGGCAACTTAATAGTCAAACAACACAATATAATAATGCACAGCGGAAGCAAATTTAAAAATAAGATACAACCGAATTTATTTATTGTAAACAAAGTCACAATCATTCGGTGTTTATCCACAGTAGGATCGAATTAAAAACATTGTTTATGGTTCAACAGACTTCGGCATCTAAAGCTTGCGAGACTTCTACTGATGCTTAAGAGAATCCCAGCCTATTTCGCCTAGTACCTGCATTTAATCTTTTTGGGAAAATACGTCAGTTTACACTGGTAAATACATTCAACTGACTCATTTTATAAAATGATTGAAAATTGGGTTGGATGCACATGGCATAAACATTTTTATTAACTTGGGAGAATTATTTAATAATATAATAATCTTGTGAACGATTTACATGTTACTTATGCGTTCAGTAGCCCGGACGTATCCGGGTTAAAGATCAATAGACACACCACTTTAAGTGAGTTATACACGGGAGTACGCCTACACCCCGTGCTCAGGTTGTGGCTATCTCGTAAGATAATGCCGAGGATATCCGGGACATGGTCATTAACCCCCCAAAGGCTGTAAAGTAAACACATCTGTTTAAAACGAGCCGATCAAATTATTCAATTAACCACTAAGCGTGGAAGATTTGATGCTCGATCAAGCGGTACGCTAAGTACCGTAACCCAAGCCCGTATAGGGAAAATAAGTTAAAAGTATTTACCTTTGCAAGTATAAATCCTTAATTGAATAAACTGCAGATAGCTTTTACTGGTTCTCCTAATCTGGAACGAAGGTTTAATATAACCTATTAGAATACTAACGGGCCTTTAATTAAGCTTAAGCTTAGACCGGTCAGTTTTAATGATACGGTTCGTACGCACGATTAAGCGAAGACCGGATAGAATGTGATTTAGACCCGACAAGTTTGAGGACTTGTTTAATATGGGTTTACTATTCACATTCTGGATTTTGAGATAAAAATGATATCGTTTGACCCGTTTCGGCTAGTTTATGCAAACTAGTTACATAAACCGAACCGAACGCGTATAATGCATAACGGGTAACCGAAAGGGTCGCGAACAGGTTTCCTAAGTTAATACGCTTTAAATATGTTGTGATATCATTATGATATCTTCCATAATGCCCATAACGAGTTTAATCCTTAATTATGCCCCGTAGGGGTATTTCGGTCATTTTGAAGGTTATAAAAGGGATTTATAATACCTCTGAGATACGGGTCTGGTTTAATCAGAAAAATTATCAATTTTAACAGGTATCAACAGTTGGTATAAAGTCTTTTGTGATAAAATGGTTCTAGACCCAAACTACGCGTTTAATACGCGTATAAAGCCGTTTTAAGCGACGTACGGTTTAAAATATGGTTCTGAGTTTTCTGATCAGTAAAACAGGGTCAAAACACTCTATTTATTATTTAAAATCAGTGGCAATTGGATTGGTATCAAACGGATTTGTAAAACTCGTTTTATGGCCTAAAAGGGCATATTCGGTATTAACCGAATCAACGCGATAAGCCTAGCTTAAGATCAGTTTAAAAATAATTAAAAATCTTCAAAAATCCCAAAATATTATTTAACATCAGTGGGTAAAAGTTTTGGGTACCGAAAATCGGGTTTAGATAGGCTACGCGCTAATCGCGCCGTTTAATTAATAAAAAGCTTATTATTTACGCTAATGCGCATATCTCCTAATCTAGACCTCCGATTGACGTGAAAATTTACGTACATGTTTAATAATCAGTAACTAAGATTATTGTACTTCCACATTTTCAAAATTCTCGTTGTATGGTCATAAGGGCGTTATGGTCCAATTTAAGCGATTAACGGAAACGTGTGCATGCATCGGATAAACAATGAAACAAGTACAGAGGCTTATACTATCATGTAACCTAACCCTAATGAAGCATTAAGGCATTTCTAATTCCATCTAACTCGGGCCAGAACTGAAGTCAACGTGAAAGTCAAAGTTTCGGGACTTTCGGTTCCGAACCGGTTTAAAACTGAGAGTTGTCGAGTCGAACTAGTTTAGACATGTCCGTACACATATTACCAGGTTATATTAAGTCTAAAATAGTTTACACGCATTACGTATTGCTAATTGTGCATTAAATCATATTTTATATTTCTGTTGACTTTTTCGGTCAACGTTTGACCCGACAAACGACCTGGTTAGGTCTGGAATCGGTACGTGCCTTTATAAGGGTTTAATACCCATATAATTACCTACTTAACGGTACTTTTAATTCGACATACGACTGAGCTATCATTAATTAATTACGAAGTCAAACCGTAGTTACGTCGGTTTGACTTTTAGCTAAAATACTAAGCTATAATTAATTTAGAAAGGTTAGTCAACTTACCAAGTGTTTAAGGATGATTAGAGAGGCCTTGCAATCAGCTTGAAAGCTCCTCAATTGATCAGACTTGGATTGAGAATGGAATGATCAAAGAGTTGCAACTTAGGTGGGTGTTATAGTGTTCATGGCACCATGAATTGATGACAACAAAGTCTATGATCAACCACAATCATTCAACACTTGTTACTAGAGCCTAGGGAAGTCTAAGGGTCCTTCACATGCAAGAAAAACCGGCCAAGGGGGTCACAATTGCACATAACAGGCTACTGCCCATTTTCTGTTGCTGGGGGTTGCTTTACGGACCGTAAGGCTCCCATGGTTGCGGTCCGTAAGGTAGTCATCAGGCACAAAAATTGTTTGTTTGTTGAAGTTTTGAAAGGGTAACCCACTTGCACGATTTTTGGGACATCAATTGACATCTAGGGACCTTCACCAAGTGCTTATTACTGTATGTTACCCTACCATTTACATTTACTTGCTTTGGATTCAGAAACAAGACCCGAAAACAAAGGTTTATCATTGCTTTTCTTGGTGGGATCAAGTCACGCATTATCAATTCCACTATTGGCAATAATTCCCTGAATTGAGGGTATAATAGATGTGTAAATATTAAATCGGGTCTTGGGATTTATAATTGGGGTGTTCAGAGGTAAAAATTAACATGACGCCACTTTAAATCCTGCCGAAACATCTTTATCTAATCCGGGTTTTCCGACGCGTTTTGTCTTTAAATGACACGTGTCGTTATTTTATTTAACACGAATTTTTCGAGGTGTTACATCCTCACCCCCTTAAAATAAATCTCGACCCGAGATTTACTGAAACAAGTAAGGGTACTTTTCTTTCATCGTGGATTCAACCTCCCACGTGAAATCGGGACCTCTACGGGCATCCCATTTGACCTTAACAAAAGGTATATGCTTTCTCCGAAGCTTCCTTACCTGTCGATCTTCAATCGACAAAGGTTTTTCCACAAATTTTAAGCTCGCGTCTATATGCACATCTGTATGTGGCATGACATGTGATTCGTCAGCGGAACACTTCTTTAGATTGCAGATGTGGAACACATTGTGAATTCCACTGAGCTCTTCCGGTAAGTTCAACTTGTAGGCAACTGACCCGACACGTTCGATAACCTCGAAAGGTCCTATGTATCTCGGGCTTAGTTTGCCTTTCTTACCAAATCGCATCACCCCCTTCCAGGGTGACACTTTAAGTAGGACTTTGTCACCTACTTCGAAGTGAAAGTCCTTACGACTTGGATCCGCGTAACTCTTCTGCCTATTCCGGGCAGCTTGGAGGTTGTTACGAATCTGGACAATCTTGTCCGTCGTTTCGAACACGATCTCTGGTCCTGATAACTGGACTTCTCCAACTTCCGCCCAACAAACTGGCGATCTACATTTTCTACCGTATAATGCCTCAAAAGGCGCAGCCTTTATGCTGGTATGGTAGCTATTGTTGTAGGAGAATTCGATCAATGGTAGGTTCTTATCCCAGCTACCTCCCAAATCGATCGCACATGCGCGTAGCATGTCTTCCAACGTTTGAATAGTACGCTCACTCTGACCGTCTGTCTGAGGATGGTAAGCCGTACTAAAGTTCAAACGTGTGCCCAAAGATTGCTGGAAACTCTTCCAAAAGTGTGACGTGTACCTAGTATCCCGATCAGAGATAATAGCTACAGGTATGCCGTGTAGGGCTACAATCTTGTCAACGTATAACTGGGCTAACATATCGGAGCTATAAGTCTCCTTGATGGGTAAGAAATGAGCTGACTTAGTCAGTCGGTCAACTATAACCCATATCGTATCATTTCCTTTCCTTGTCTTGGGTAACTTGGTAATAAAATCCATAGTTACCATCTCCCACTTCCACGTAGGAAGTTCAGGCTGTTGTAGCAAACCTGACGGTTTCTGATGCTCGGCTTTGACTTGCGCACATGTCAAGCATTTTGCTACATGGGCGGCTACAGACTTTTTCAAACCTATCCACCAATAATTTGCCTTTAAATCCTGGTACATCTTATCAGCTCCAGGATGAACGGAGTATTTGGAACTATGGGCTTCTTGGAGGATGACATCACGAAGTCCTCCAAAAATTGGAACCCATATTCGTCCGTTTAACCGTAAAATTCCATCCTTGCTAAGAGTTAACTGCTCCTCAGTTACTCCTAACCTTTCGTTAGGATAGTTAGCTTCCAACACAGCTTCCTTCTGTGCAGCTAACACCCTTTCTATCAAACTGTTCTTTATCTCCATACGATTGGCGTTAATTCGAATGGGTTTAACCCTTTCCTTTCTGCTCAAGGCATCAGCGACTACATTCGCTTTGCCGGGATGGTATTTGATTTCACAATCATAATCATTTAAAGTTTCCATCCAACGGCGTTGCCTCATGTTTAATTCTTTCTGGTTAAACAGATGCTGGAGGCTCTTGTGATCAGAAAAGATCACAAACTTGATTCCATAAAGATAATGCCTCCACAGTTTTAGTGCGAACACAACGGCACCCAATTCCAAGTCATGGGTGGTGTAATTCTTTTCGTGCACCTTTAACTGTCGTGATGCATAGGCAATCACCTTGCCTTTCTGCATAAGCACACACCCCATGCCAGTGTGTGATGCATCACAATAAACTACAAATTCTTCAGCGCCTTCAGGTAATGTAAGCACAGGAGCGTTGCTCAACTTTTGTCTCAAAACATCGAAGGACTCTTGCTGCTTAGGGCCCCAAACAAATTTTACTTTCTTCTTGGTCAAGGAAGTTAGGGGTGCAGCAATCCTTGAAAAATTTTCAATAAAACGCCTGTAATAACCTGCCAATCCCAGGAAGCTACGAATCTCCGTAGGTGTCTTTGGCTCTTGCCAATTCATAACAGCTTCCACTTTAGCGGGATCCACCTGGATACCATGCTCACTAACCACGTGTCCAAGGAATTGGACTTCTCGTAGCCAAAATTCACACTTAGAGAATTTGGCGTAGAGCTTCTCCTGACGTAGAAGTTTGAGAATACAACGAAGGTGTTTCTCGTGGTCAGCTTGGTTCTTAGAATAAATAAGGATGTCATCAATGAAGACGATAACAAATTTATCTAAGTAAGGCTTGCAGACACGATTCATGAGATCCATGAACGCGGCTGGTGCATTAGTGAGCCCAAAAGGCATCACTAGGAACTCGTAGTGACCGTAACGAGTCCTAAATGCAGTCTTGTGAACGTCTTCGTCCTTAACCTTCAACTGATGGTAGCCTGACCTCAGATCAATCTTTGAGAAGTAACTTGCCCCTTGCAGCTGATCGAACAAATCGTCGATCCTGGGCAATGGATATCTATTCTTGATCGTGACTTTATTAAGCTCGCGATAGTCGATGCACAGACGCATCGACCCATCCTTCTTCTTGACAAACAGGATTGGCGCTCCCCAAGGAGATGAACTAGGTCGAATGAAACCCTTAGCTAGCAGTTCATCTAGCTGCGTCCGCAACTCCTTCATTTCGGTGGGTGCCAATCTGTATGGTGCTCTGGCAACTGGTGCCGCTCCAGGAATGATATCGATCCTGAATTCAACTTGTCTATCTGGTGGTAGGCCAGGTAGATCTTCAGGAAACACTTCTGGGTATTCAGAAATGACAGGGATGTCTTCTAACTTCGGTTTAGGTTCCTCCAAAATCACCTGTGCCATGTAGATGACACACCCTTTCTTCAAACACTTTGAAGCCTTGAGCATAGTCACCTGCTCAGGCAGTCCATACTGGGTATCTCCCCGAATGGTAAGTGATTCACCAGACGGAGTCTTTATCACTACATGCTTCATGTTACAGACGATTTGGGCCTGGTTATGAGATAACCAGTCCATACCCAGAACTATGTCAAAACCGGCTAACTTAAACGGAAGTAGAGACAGAGGAAAAGAATGGTTCTTAATGGATATATCACATCCATCTAACACAGTAGAGACGGTTTCAATGGTACCATCTGCTAACTCTACCTCATAGTTCATTTTTAGGGTTTTGACAGGTAAATTCAACAATTTACAAAACTTATGATCTACGAAGGACTTATCTGCGCCTGAATCAAAAAGTACTCTTGCAAAAACATCATTTACAAGGAAAGTACCTGTTATGACGTTATCATCCTGCACAGCCTCCTTCGCATCCATCCTGAAGACTCTGGCATTAGTCTTCTTAGCCTCCTCAGGCTTCTTGTTGTACTTAGGGCAGTTAGTCTTTATGTGGCCCTTTTCGTTGCAACGGTAGCACGTTGCATCTTTCATCTTCTTGCAATCCAAGGTTTTGTGTTCCTTGGACTTGCACAAACCACAAGCAAAAGACCTTGACTCGTTATTCGAGTTTGATTCGAGTCTGCACTTTCCAAAGTGCTGTTTCTTGCAAGTTTTGCATGTGGGCTTCTCTCCAGAACGACGCCCATCCTTCTTCGAATCCGATCCCTTCTTGTGATCACCGCTCCCACGGTGCTTCTTGTTCGATCTAAGCGAACCATCATCTTCATGCTTCCTCTTCTCGGCCGCCTTATTCCTCTGCGATCTCTGCCGGACCGCATCCAGAGTGAGGGATAAGGAAAGGTCAGTTACGGACCTGAAGGTAACTGGCCGAGAAGCCTTTACACTGGACTTGATCTCGGGTTCCAAACCACCAATAAAGCGAGCAATTCTCTTTGGCTCCGGGGTTACCAGGTAGGGAACCAGTCTGGACAGCGTATTGAAGCTTGTCAGATATGCTTGACAGTCGAGGTTTTTCATCACCAGTGATAGAAAGTCATATTCTATCTTTTCCACCTCATGTTGAGGGCAGAAATTTTCCTTGATCAAGGCGATGAATTGATCCCACGACATACTATACAACGGGATCTTTCCGGAAGCCTCCATCAGAGATCTCCACCAAGCTAACGCCTCGCCTTTGAAGGACTGTGAGACAAATTTAACCACATCACCTTCAGCGCATCCGCTGATGTCCACGACCGTGTCCATTTCATCCAGCCACGTCATGCAGTCTACGGCTCCTTTCTCCCCCGTAAAATCCCTGGGTTTGCAAGACACAAAGTACTTATATGTGCAACCCTTGTTACGGTGTCCCTGATGCAGTACTAACTGCTGAGATGGATTACTTTGGTGGTTGGTGGACTGGCGATCATCACCGTTTTTCTTTGGCACATCCTTTTTGGGAGGAGGCTTGTTATGAGCCTCTGAATGTGTCCTTGGCTTTGAATGGGATACAGAGTGAGTCCTACTTCGGGTACTACTGTATTCTTCATACTGTCTATCCAAAGCTTGAGTAACAGCACCGTCTATTATTGCTTTTAACTCGGCACCCGTTAATGTAATCTGGGCGTTCTCATTCGGCTCCACAGGATGGCTATTGACTTCATTAGAGTTAGCCATTTGTATTGAACTGTTGCAGAAAACAAGGACAATAATTTATTTGGGAGTTTATTATGGAATTACCCCTTAGGGTAATTCATTAACCATGGTAAACAGAGACCATATCTGGTTAATTTATTAATTGTATTAGTTTAGGATTTTAATTAAAATTTATCCTAAACATAAATAATAACAATATTAATACATATTAGCACATAAGGCTTAGTCACGTAGACAATTTAAATTATAAGCTATGATTTCAGAGAATCAAGGCTTTTAAGGTTTGAACCTAGTTCATTACCTTTATCAGACAGGGAGTCAAAGCTACCACTGTCCTTTGGCTCATATGGAAATGAGCAGGGCCCGTAGGCATTATATTACTACGTATGGTAAAATATGATCATCTTAATTGATGATGTACCCAGGATTCAGAGATCATTAAACTGGGTTAGGAATCTTCTAAAGAATTCCTTTATAAAAATACGTATGTGATTTTAACGAATCACTTCTGCCAGGAGTGTTAACATGTTTTAAGATGTTAACAGGGAATTGAATCTTTTAAACAGGTCTTACCATTTTGGCCCGGTCTTATATTTGACACGTGGCTAGGTTTCACACTTTAAGATCCTTAATTAAATAAATTTCATAGGCAGATTAATTTAAAAGGAATGATTTTAATTTATTTATTTCATTTATAATTTATATATGCTCATAGTGGCAAACATGAAATTTATAAAACAAACATTCCATTAATTATACATAGGTTACATATTGCCCTAAACGGGTCTTTTCACACAAACCATTTCCCACATAGGGGTCAAACAAGTACTTACCCGCGCAGGGGTTAAATTTAAAACATAAGTCCTCGCAGGGACTGATTACTTAAATAAATGTCCACGCAGGGACTAGGTACAAAGATAAATGTCCACGCAGGGACTACATACACACATAATTGTCCACGCAGGGACTTAATTTTTAAAGTAGACATACACACATAAAGGATTTACTGATCCTTCTTGCTCTTTCCCTTGATTAAGTTCGTCAAGGTCTTGAACATCCCCTGGTTACGCCTTCGGTCTTCCCGTGCCTCATGCCGCACCTCCCTAATACTTTGTAGGATCTCCTGATGCAGTGGTGGCGACATCTGTAGAGACGGCGGGGGTTGTTGGTAGTACGGGGGTTGTGTAGGCATCTGGTATCCCTGTGCTGGGTAGCCTACTCCCCAAGGACCTCCATACGGTCCCTCCTGGTTAAGGGCGTTGTAATTAGCTGCTACCAAATACGGGTCGGCTTCAGCGTAACCGAGGTTAGTGTGAGTCGGTGGCTCAAACGGGTTGTACATCGAAGGACCCGTGTATGCCGGTATCTGGTTATCAAAACCTATTGGTGGCGGTTGCTGTGCGACGAGGTTTGATGGTCCACCTATCTGTGGAACTTCTTGATCCGGCTGATAATTTCTGCCACTTGATTGTAGAGGAGAGCTGAAATGAAACTCTTCTCTTCGTGTGGTCATCCGGGGTCCGGTTCTCATACGTCTTTGCGGTTGCGGAGGTGCCGGTTGAACTGGTGGCGGTGGAGGCGGTGGCGTAACTACCACAAACTGGTGATTCCCAGAGGAATCTTGATGATGCTGCTGCTGCTGCTCATGCGGCGAAGAATAGTGAGGCTGATGCTGCTCATGTGGCGACGAATGGTGAGGAGGTGTATAATACCATTCGTGCCGAGTAAAGATAGCCTGGAAGCTATCTGGACCATTATAGGGTGGCCCGTGATAAATGGAACTATCCGAGACCTCGATTGGGTGGTTGGGAGTTCCTGATGCGGGCTCTACGGGGTCTTCTTCCTCGTCCATATCATTTCCTCCAGAGAAATGGTCCTCCGGTCCCAATGGGTTAAAACCCACTGGTTCTTGTATATAATTCGCCGGGTTAAACTGGCCTTGAAAGAATGGAGTGGGGTCTCCAAAAGGGCGGTGCGACATAGATCGCTGTAACGGTATGGGCGAATGGTGTGAGTCTCTAGGCTCATTTTCTGATTGTGGCCCGTAGGAGTCTTGAGCGGGAGTCGTCGAGCTGTTCGAAACCGACCGTCTTGCCGGCTGAAAGAGACCTCTCTGGTTCCGCCGGGTACCATCACTCTCGGCAGGGATAGGACCTCGTGTATTCGAAGGTCCTGCTTCGTGATCGTTGGGGGCGGCTACCGGCCCCTTTCCACGCCCTCGCGTACGCAAGAATCTTGGAGGCATCTTTGTTATTCCTGTCAATAAAACATAAGATAACAATAACAAAATATAAAGTTTAAAGGACAAAACAAAAACCGAATAAGGTGGAATTTGTCCTATGTTATAAGTCTAGACTCGAAAGTTTAAATATGTTCAATTGTGTAACTGAGATTAAACACAAAAGGCTAGTGTTTAATTCACTCAGAGTTGGCTCTGATACCAACCTGTCACACCCCGATTTCCACGTGTCACCGGTGGGCCCGGTGGGGGAGTATCGTGACGTGGTTGGCAACTTAATAGTCAAACAACACAATATAATAATGCACAGCGGAAGCAAATTTAAAAATAAGATACAACCGAATTTATTTATTGTAAACAAAGTCACAATCATTCGGTGTTTATCCACAGTAGGATCGAATTAAAAACATTGTTTATGGTTCAACAGACTTCGGCATCTAAAGCTTGCGAGACTTCTACTGATGCTTAAGAGAATCCCAGCCTATTTCGCCTAGTACCTGCATTTAATCTTTTTGGGAAAATACGTCAGTTTACACTGGTAAATACATTCAACTGACTCATTTTATAAAATGATTGAAAATTGGGTTGGATGCACATGGCATAAACATTTTTATTAACTTGGGAGAATTATTTAATAATATAATAATCTTGTGAACGATTTACATGTTACTTATGCGTTCAGTAGCCCGGACGTATCCGGGTTAAAGATCAATAGACACACCACTTTAAGTGAGTTATACACGGGAGTACGCCTACACCCCGTGCTCAGGTTGTGGCTATCTCGTAAGATAATGCCGAGGATATCCGGGACATGGTCATTAACCCCCCAAAGGCTGTAAAGTAAACACATATGTTTAAAACGAGCCGATCAAATTATTCAATTAACCACTAAGCGTGGAAGATTTGATGCTCGATCAAGCGGTACGCTAAGTACCGTAACCCAAGCCCGTATAGGGAAAATAAGTTAAAAGTATTTACCTTTGCAAGTATAAATCCTTAATTGAATAAACTGCAGATAGCTTTTACTGGTTCTCCTAATCTGGAACGAAGGTTTAATATAACCTATTAGAATACTAACGGGCCTTTAATTAAGCTTAAGCTTAGACCGGTCAGTTTTAATGATACGGTTCGTACGCACGATTAAGCGAAGACCGGATAGAATGTGATTTAGACCCGACAAGTTTGAGGACTTGTTTAATATGGGTTTACTATTCACATTCTGGATTTTGAGATAAAAATGATATCGTTTGACCCGTTTCGGCTAGTTTATGCAAACTAGTTACATAAACCGAACCGAACGCGTATAATGCATAACGGGTAACCGAAAGGGTCGCGAACAGGTTTCCTAAGTTAATACGCTTTAAATATGTTGTGATATCATTATGATATCTTCCATAATGCCCATAACGAGTTTAATCCTTAATTATGCCCCGTAGGGGTATTTCGGTCATTTTGAAGGTTATAAAAGGGATTTATAATACCTCTGAGATACGGGTCTGGTTTAATCAGAAAAATTATCAATTTTAACAGGTATCAACAGTTGGTATAAAGTCTTTTGTGATAAAATGGTTCTAGACCCAAACTACGCGTTTAATACGCGTATAAAGCCGTTTTAAGCGACGTACGGTTTAAAATATGGTTCTGAGTTTTCTGATCAGTAAAACAGGGTCAAAACACTCTATTTATTATTTAAAATCAGTGGCAATTGGATTGGTATCAAACGGATTTGTAAAACTCGTTTTATGGCCTAAAAGGGCATATTCGGTATTAACCGAATCAACGCGATAAGCCTAGCTTAAGATCAGTTTAAAAATAATTAAAAATCTTCAAAAATCCCAAAATATTATTTAACATCAGTGGGTAAAAGTTTTGGGTACCGAAAATCGGGTTTAGATAGGCTACGCGCTAATCGCGCCGTTTAATTAATAAAAAGCTTATTATTTACGCTAATGCGCATATCTCCTAATCTAGACCTCCGATTGACGTGAAAATTTACGTACATGTTTAATAATCAGTAACTAAGATTATTGTACTTCCACATTTTCAAAATTCTCGTTGTATGGTCATAAGGGCGTTATGGTCCAATTTAAGCGATTAACGGAAACGTGTGCATGCATCGGATAAACAATGAAACAAGTACAGAGGCTTATACTATCATGTAACCTAACCCTAATGAAGCATTAAGGCATTTCTAATTCCATCTAACTCGGGCCAGAACTGAAGTCAACGTGAAAGTCAAAGTTTCGGGACTTTCGGTTCCGAACCGGTTTAAAACTGAGAGTTGTCGAGTCGAACTAGTTTAGACATGTCCGTACACATATTACCAGGTTATATTAAGTCTAAAATAGTTTACACGCATTACGTATTGCTAATTGTGCATTAAATCATATTTTATATTTCTGTTGACTTTTTCGGTCAACGTTTGACCCGACAAACGACCTGGTTAGGTCTGGAATCGGTACGTGCCTTTATAAGGGTTTAATACCCATATAATTACCTACTTAACGGTACTTTTAATTCGACATACGACTGAGCTATCATTAATTAATTACGAAGTCAAACCGTAGTTACGTCGGTTTGACTTTTAGCTAAAATACTAAGCTATAATTAATTTAGAAAGGTTAGTCAACTTACCAAGTGTTTAAGGATGATTAGAGAGGCCTTGCAATCAGCTTGAAAGCTCCTCAATTGATCAGACTTGGATTGAGAATGGAATGATCAAAGAGTTGCAACTTAGGTGGGTTTTATAGTGTTCATGGCACCATGAATTGATGACAACAAAGTCTATGATCAACCACAATCATTCAACACTTGTTACTAGAGCCTAGGGAAGTCTAAGGGTCCTTCACATGCAAGAAAAACCGGCCAAGGGGGTCACAATTGCACATAACAGGCTACTGCCCATTTTCTGTTGCTGGGGGTTGCTTTACGGACCGTAAGGCTCCCATGGTTGCGGTCCGTAAGGTAGTCATCAGGCACAAAAATTGTTTGTTTGTTGAAGTTTTGAAAGGGTAACCCACTTGCACGATTTTTGGGACATCAATTGACATCTAGGGACCTTCACCAAGTGCTTATTACTGTATGTTACCCTACCATTTACATTTACTTGCTTTGGATTCAGAAACAAGACCCGAAAACAAAGGTTTATCATTGCTTTTCTTTGTGGGATCAAGTCACGCATTATCAATTCCACTATTGGCAATAATTCCCTGAATTGAGGGTATAATAGATGTGTAAATATTAAATCGGGTCTTGGGATTTATAATTGGGGTGTTCAGAGGTAAAAATTAACATGACGCCACTTTAAATCCTGCCGAAACATCTTTATCTAATCCGGGTTTTCCGACGCGTTTTGTCTTTAAATGACACGTGTCGTTATTTTATTTAACACGAATTTTTCGAGGTGTTACATTTTTTATACCAGGGGCTTGTTTGATGGTTTATTATGGACTAGGGACACCTGTAATGATCCCATAACACTTATAGGCTTGCATGTCATGATCTTGGTGATCAAATTTCACTATATAAGAAGCTCCAATGTTGCAACATTGAGCACACCCACTTGCAAACTTCACAACTTCATTCCTAGAGATTTTTGGAGCTCAAGTGCACTTCCTAGTGATCTCTAGTCGTGCTTAGGACTATTGTAAGCTTCCTTAACCTTCCTTAATTCAGTTTTGCTTAGTTAATTACTCTAAAGTCAAACCGTCATAATTAAGATTTGACTTCGTCATTAATCTTAATTTGTCCAGTCAAATTTCAAATTGAAAGTACCTATGATTGGGTAATTATGTGGGCAATAAACCCTTAAAAGGGCACCCTCTAATTCCCACTCTAACAAGGTCAATTGTCGAGTCAAAGTTAATCTCAAAAAGTCAACAGAAAGCTTATTTTCAAATTAATGCATAATTAGCAATGTAGAAGCTATGCAACCTGTTTTGTCATTAATATAACTTGGTAATTAATGTAAGAACATGTCTAAACATGTTCAACTCGACAATTTTCAATTTAAGCTAGGTTCGAAACCGAAAGTCGCAAAAGTAGACTTTTGCTTTGACTTTCAGTTCTGACCCATTAGAGCATAGTTTAGAAATGTCTTAGAGCCTTATTAGGACCAGGTTTCATATAAGTATAACCCTCTGTGATTATACAACTTGGTCCATTAGTTATCCGATTCATATGCATGTTTCCGTTAAATGCTAAATATTGACTATTATGCCCTTTTGACTATAAAACATGATTTTTGAAAAAGTAAAAGAATAGAAACCTTTATTACTGATTTATAAACTTGTACCTAAAATTTGACATCAGTTTGAGGTCTAGATTAGGAGTTATGCTCAATAGCGTAATTAGAAAGCTTTTTAGTAATTAAATGGCGTAATTAGCATGTAGCCCATCTAAACCCAGATTTTGATACCAAAATTTTTACATACTGATATAAAATAATATTTTGGGATTTTTGGAGATTTTTATTTATTTTTAGGCTGAGCATAACATAGAGTTCTAAGCTTGATTTGGTAATTGTCGGTTTTGCCATTTTGGGCTATAAAATGAGTTTTACAAATTATTTTGATACCAAACCTTTTTATACTGATCTAATATAATAAATAGAATATTTTGAACCTTCTGGAATAATAAAAATATCAGCTTTCCTTATAAAACCCGGAAATCGCTTAAAATCGCCTTTTTACGCGTTTTAAGCGCATAGTACGTATTAAAACCATTTTAGATATATAAGACTTGATACCCACTAATGTTTTAAGTAAATTTTTATACTTTAGCAGTAAGCAAAAGTTTTAAACACAGAATTCCAGATTTGACCTTTAAACCTTAGGTGAAATTACCAAAATGCCCTTTCGGTGCATAGTATGGTTAGAAATGATAAATTTCACATATAGGTTATACCCTACTGATATAACTTAGTAAATTAAGTATTTTTACTGATTACATCAGACCCGAAACTCATATTTATATTTAAACTCTTTTATAACCTTTAAAATGACCAAAATACCCCTACGGGGCGTAATTTAAGTTTAAATCCGTTTTGGGCATAATAGAAGATATCTTACTGATGTCACAACATATTTAAAGCATATTAACTTAGGAAACTTGTATATGACTCATTTGGTTACTCGTTACGCACTTTTCGCGTTCGGATCGGCTTATGTAACTAGATTGCATATATTAGCCGAAACGGGTCAAACCATATCATTTTTGTCTAAAAATCTAGAATGTGTTTAAGTTACCCATATTAAACAAGCATACAAGCTTGTCGGGTCAAAACCACATTCTAAACCGGTCTTCGCTTTATCATGCGTTTGAACCGTATCTCCCTTTTGAGAACTAACTGGTCTAAGTCTAAGCTTAATTAAAGACCCGTTAGGGTTCTAATAGCTTAATAAAAACCTTCGTTCCAGATTTAGGAGCCCAGTAAAAGCTATCTGTACTTGCTTGGTGGTATACGGCTGGGATAAATTGTATAAATTTGCTCAGGTAAATACTCTTAACTTATTTTCCCTATACGGGCTTGGGATACGGTATTATAATAATACCGCTTGGTCGGGTATATAGTCATTTAAATCGGATTGTGATTAATGCATTTACATATCTCGTTTAATCTGTATTATTTGGTGTATGGCCTTTGGGGGTTAAATGACCATGTCCCGAATATCCTTGGCATCATTCAAAGAAATGGCCACGACCTAAGCACGGGGTGTAGGCGTACACCTGACAGTTGCAATATGTAAAAACTGGTAATCCACTTAAAGGAATCAACCTTGTGGGCATTATACCTGTGGCGTGTCAGTTAATCTTGTTCGGCCCTACAAACCGGCCCTGGTGGACGACAAATAAGTAAAAACTGTATACAAGATTATATACAAATAATTATCCCAAGTTATAAAAGAATTTTTGTGCCAAGTGCATTCAAATAAATTTTCTAAAACATTTTCAAAATGAGTCAGTTAAGTTGTATTTACCAGTGTAAACTGACGTATTTTCCAAAAAGGCTAAGTGCAGGTACTAGACGAAATAGGCTGGCTACTCCTGGCATCATTAATTAAGTCTCGCAAGCTCTGGGTGCTAAAGTCTGTTGAACAATGACCCTATTTATCTTTTGATCCGCCTGTGGATCCTTTACACACTGTTTGTGATACTTTGATATTCTCATTCGGTTTGTAATATATTTATCTTTTGCTTCCGCTGTGCATTTAAATTTGTGTTGTTTGGCTATGATGATATCAGCTACGTTACGATACTCCCCACCGGGCCCACCGGTAATACGTGGAAATATCGGGGTGTGACACAAAGGCCATACACCAAATAATACAGAATAAAACGAGTTATGTAAATACATTAATCACAATCTGATTTAAAGGATTACATACCCGACCAAGCGGTATTATTATAATACCGTATCCCAAGCCCGTATAGGGAAAATAAGTTAAGAGTATTTACCTGAGCAAATATTCAAATTTATCTCAACTGTATTCAATCAGCAAGTGTAGATAGCCCCCTAATCTGGAACGAAGGTTTTTAATAACCTATTAGATTCCTAACGGGTCTTAAATAAGTCTAAACTTAGACCGGTTAGTTTTAAAGGAAGATATACGGTTCAAAACGCACGATTAAGCGATGACCAGATTAGAGTGTGTTTTAGACCCGACAAGTTTGTATACTTGTATAATATGGGTAAACTAAACACATTCTGGATTTTGAGATAAAAACGATAAGGTTTGACCCGTTTCGGTTAATTTATGCAAACTAGTTACATAAACCGCACCGAACGCGAAAGATGCGTAACGTGTAACACCCCGAAAATATAAATCCTTATATTAGAATTCTAATGAAATAATAAACAAGAATTTACCAACTAGGAACTTAACCTAGTTAAATTCAAGTCTTGAAATAATTCATAACATGGTTAAAATATTTAATCTTAAAGGAAAATCATAGTTGAGGGGTTAAACTTGTCAAATGTGAAAGATAATCACTAATAGTAACAAAATCAAACCAAACACACAAAAACTTGTGTGTCTGGTCGATCAGGAGAAAGGGGGGCGACACAGGGGATTCTCCAACCCTAGCTTCACATCAAAATTTACTAAATTGAAGCCTCAAATCTGTTTCAAATCGAATTCTAAACATGAATTAATGATCACCTCGTCATAGGGATCAAAAGGTATGTATAATTTTGATATTTTGCTCCACCATAAATTCTAGGTTAATGGTGAATAAGTGAAATTGAGCCTAGTTATGACATGCATGAATGAATGTTGAATTAATATGATGTTTAGAATCAAACCCTAGGTGATTCCTTGTGAAAACTTTGCATCATAGTTGTAAAGTTTGGGGTTTACATGTTAGGAGGCTAAGAGCTTGAAGAATACTAGAATTATGATTATTGTTATAGTGAAATCTGAATTTGTTAAAGTAAATTCAGAAATATAGATGTCAAATTGTATGTGAAATTTATTAATTTAGCAAAAATAGATGTTAATTACAAATCATGAACTTGGTGATAATTATAGAAGAATCTGACCCGTTAGGTGTTTGTTGAAATGCCTAAGAGAGGATTTAAATGATAAAAATATGATGAGAACGCAGATTTGATCATGTTTCACAATGATATGAATATGGTCATGAAAAGAGTTCTAAACAAGTTGTAAAACTGAATTTTCTAGGCAAAGAGTCCGGATCATCAAGCGGACAAGCCGGAGGAAATTCACGTGGGAAAGGCGTGCTCTAGAGGTACGAAATTACCGTTTCGTTACATTATGAATTATTTGATAGTTTTATGTTGTAGTCTTGAAAATATGGTAAACAAGATAGATCAATATATCACGGAAGTGATTTTTCGTCTTAATCAAGTGAAACGGGTCAAAACAATTGTTAGAGATTTGATGTTTGAATTACCTTGTTTGATGATTAACTCTTGGTATCTAAACGGGTCGAACAATCAAGTAAGGCATGATTAATACTTCAGAATATGATAGAAAGATCTTTGATGATTGGTTAATATATATCATTTAAGTAATACGAAGTTTTAATGTTTCGGTATCATAGAAAAACTGAAATTCAAGAGTTAGAATCTTGGTGTAATAAACAAACAAAGCAAAACCTGAAATCCCAGGTACTACCGTAAATTACGGTAGTACCGTAATTTACGGTAGATGTTAATTGTTTACGGTGGAAATCACCTGATTTACGGTGGCCAAATGTCTTCAGAACTCACCGTAAATTACGGTAACACCGTAATTTACGGTGAACCCAGAAAACCTTAAATTGTTTTTATTTTAATTGATGTTTGGATTATAGGTTTAAGTATTATGTACCAAAGTCAAAACTAATGTTTTAATGGTTTTGACCCTAGGTGTTTAGGTGGATCGTACGGATGGTGATCAAGCAATGTCGAAGAACCGAACACGACTTATGAAGCTTCCGCTATGTTTTAAATCTTTTGTAGTCCTTGTGTATGGGTTGTAAACACATGTTAAACAACTTTTGAAATGTTTTAAACTAGTCATTAGTTGACTAATGTTTATATAATTGTAATCTTGATACTTTTGAAACTCATATTAAATCACTATCTTTTGTATAAAATATTACTTATATTCAAGTAAAAATTTAAGGGTGTTACAAGTTGGTATCAGAGCTCAAGGTTGTCAATAAGTGTTCGGTTCAAGCTTGATCGATCGTCCGGTAAGAATTAACTTATTTTGTTAATAAATTATGTACTACGTAAAGAATGAGAAACGAACAATATGCATGAAAAGAGTGTGTAAGCTCACTCAAAAACAAGAAATGCATGAAACAAGAATGATTAAATCAAGTTACGAACTTGATTGAATTGAAACAAGAATGATTAAATCAAGTTACGAACTTGATTGAATTGAAACAAGAATGATTAAATCAAGTTACGAACTTGATTGAATTGAAACAAGAATGATTAAATCAAGTTATGAACTTGATTAAATCAAAACAAGTAAAGCATGTGTTATAAATGGAATGTTTAACAATCTATGTAAACATTTCAGAAATAGAGATGGCTGATGGAGGTAATGATAATGCGGTGCCAAGAGTCACCGAACAAATGAAGGAAGTGATTGCCGAAGAGGTTGGAAAGGCGATCGAAAACAGTTTGTCGGGCTTTATTGATAAAATTCAAAACACAGTTTTATCAATAGTAGAAGAGAGAATCAAGAAATTGGAAGATGATTCCAATTCAGCAAAGGAAAAGCATGGTGGACGGAAGCCTTGTTCATACAAGGAATTCATGGCCTGTAAACCACCAATATATAATGGAGAGGTTGATCCAATTGTGTGCCAACGATGGCTAAGTGATATCGAAGGAGTATTCGAGAGATCTCATTGTGATGAAAACGACTACGTAGCTTATGGTACGGGTCAATTAAGAAGTCAAGCGAAAGATTGGTGGGATAACAAAAAGAAGGAGATTGGAAGTGAAGCGGCTAAGGCTATGACATGGGAGGAGTTTAAGACGTCGTTTCTTAAACACCATAGCCCCAAAGCGGTCATAAATAGAATCAAGGAAGAGTTCATGCAACTCAGACACAAAGGTGAATCCATAGACAAGATCACGGGGATGTTTATGGACAAGATAAAGTTCTGTGATGATTTGGTGACAAATGAAGAACAAAAGGTCTATTACTACCATAACATGCTAAGTGCAGAGTATAGAGAGTTCATAACCCCTTCAAAATATGAGACCCTTACCGAGATTGTCAATGCTGCTCGGGAAAGGGAGATCGAATTGAAGAAGAGCATAGAACGGGGTGAACGAAGGGCACAAGATGTGAATCCAAGCCCTACTAAGAAGGCACGAACAAACGAAAGCGCAAAGAAATCTGATACGAAAGGCGGGTCGCCAAGTTGCAAAATCTGCGGGAAGGGTCATAAAGGCGAATGCCGTTACAAGGATAAGCCTTGTCCCATATGCAAGAAGACGGGACATATGGCTATATCATGCCCAGAGAAAGTGACGGTTTGTTACAACTGTTATCGAACGGGTCACAAGAAGTCAGAATGCCCAGAACTGGTTGGAAAGAAGGATGGGCAAGAACCGAAAGGTGAAGCCCCGAAAGCAAAGGCAAGATCTTTTCAATTAACCGCCGCAGAAGCAAAGGTTGAACCTGACGTGGTCTCAGGTATATTTGCTGTAAATTCAATTCCTACACACGTGTTATTTGATACGGGTGCGAATAAATCCTTTGTTTCATATGGACTTATTCGACATCCTTCATTTATTCTAACAAAATTACCTGTGCCTTTAGAAGTAGAGATAGGTAATAACAAAAGCTTTATTGTTTGTGATGTATGTGAAAATTGTAAACTGAGCATTGACGATGAAGAATATTTGATAAATCTAATCCCGATGTCGATGGGAGAATTTCAAGTAGTCGTCGGGATGGATTGGCTATCTCGACACCATGCAAAGGTCGTGTGTTTCCGTAAAGAGATAAAACTAACATCTCCGAGCGGGAAACACGTCACCATTTATGGTGAAAAAGGAGGCAACCCTATAGTATGCTCAATGTTGAAAGCTCACAAGCTAATGAAGCGAGGATGCAAGGCATTCATAATATACGCTAATGAGCCTGAGAAAGAATCACGAAAGATTGGAGATGTACCGGTAGTACGAGATTATGAAGATGTTTTTTCGGAAGATTTACCGGGGATACCACCTGAACGGGAAGTAGAGTTCGGGATCGAATTGATTCCGGGCGCGAAACCCGTAGCAAAAGCCCCGTACCGACTTGCACCGTCGGAATTACAAGAGTTGATGTCCCAAATCCAAGACCTGCTTGACAAGGGATTCATAAGGCCGAGTGTGTCTCCTTGGGGCGCACCGGTATTGTTCGTGAGAAAGAAAGACGGGAGCATGCGCATGTGTATCGATTACCGGGAGTTAAACAAACTCACGGTAAAGAACCGATACCCGCTCCCGAGGATAGATGATTTATTCGACCAACTACAAGGTGCGAACTGGTTTTCCAAAATTGACCTCAGATCAGGGTATCACCAACTAAAGGTCAAAGAAGAAGATGTGCCGAAGACGGCTTTCCGCACGAGATACGGACATTACGAATTCCTCGTGATGTCATTCGGGCTAACAAACGCACCCGCGGTTTTCATAGACCTCATGAACCGGGTTTGCAAGCCAATGCTGGATAAGTCGGTCATCGTGTTTATCGATGATATATTGGTATATTCGAAAAGTGAAGCTGAACACGCACACCACTTACAAGAAGTGTTAGAGACACTTAGGCGAGAGAAGTTATATGCAAAATTCTCTAAATGTGCCTTTTGGTTACGAGAGGTTCAATTTTTAGGCCATGTCATAAATGCCGACGGAGTATTGGTGGATCCATCAAAGATAGAGGCAGTGTCAAAATGGAATCCCCCGAAGAACCCTTCAGAAATTAGAAGCTTTTTGGGGCTTGCGGGGTACTATAGGAGATTCATTCAAGATTTCTCCAAGATTGCCTCACCGCTAACAAAGCTAACCCAAAAGAAAGCAAAGTTTATTTGGGGAACCGATCAAGAAAAAGCGTTTCAAACGCTAAAAGAAAAGCTAACTCAAGCTCCGGTACTGACATTGCCGGACGGAGTCGAAGACATGGTGGTTTATTCGGATGCTTCACTATCGGGACTCGGTTGCGTGCTGATGCAACGGGGCAAGGTAATAGCCTACGCCTCGAGGCAATTGAAGATACACGAGAAGAAATATCCCACACACGATCTCGAGTTGGCGGCGGTAGTGTTTGCATTAAAAATATGGAGGCACTACTTGTATGGGGTAAAGTGCACCATATTCACCGACCACAAGAGTTTGAAATACTTCTTCGATCAAAAGGAGTTAAATATGCGACAAAGGCGATGGCTGGAAACGGTGAAAGACTACGATTGCGAAATACGTTATCACCCAGGAAAGGCTAATGCGGTGGCGGATGCTTTGAGCAGAAAAACGGATTATGTCCCAATACGAGTAAGATCGATGCAACTCGTGGTAACCTCGGGTATACTTGAACGTATTCGAGAGGCGCAATTAGAAGCAGTAAAAGAAGAGAATTGGAAGAAAGAAATAATAATTGGTCAGTTGAAAGATTTGTCGGATGGGAATCACGGGTTAAAGACTCGATCCAGAAGGATATGGGTCCCACATACCTGTGGAGTGAAGGCGCTTCTACTTAATGAAGCTCCTAAATCCCGTTATTCAATTCATCCGGGTGCGACCAAGATGTACAATGACTTGAAACAAAATTATTGGTGGCCCGGAATGAAGAGGGATGTGGCAAAGTATGTGGAAAAATGCTTGACATGTTTACAAGTCAAGGCGGAGCATCAGAAACCATACGGCAAACTTCAACCGTTAGATATTCCGGTTTGGAAATGGGAACATATCACAATGGACCTACTGACCAAGTTGCCTAAAACGAATCGTGGTTTCGATGCCATATGGGTAGTGGTGGATAGATTGACAAAAAGTGTTCACTTCATTCCGATTCGTGAGACTTTCACGTCAGAAAAGATGTCAGAGGTTTACACGAATGAAATAATAGCACGTCATGGGGTGCCGGTATCCATTGTGTCTGATAGGGATACCCGGTTTACTTCAAATTTCTGGCGAGATTTCCAAGAGCAAATGGGAACCAAATTGTTCATTAGCACTGCGTACCATCCCCAAACGGATGGGCAAAGTGAAAGAACGATACAAACATTGGGGGACATGCTACGGGCGTGTATAATCGACTTCGGAGGCAGTTGGGATGTTCACTTACCGTTAGTCGAGTTTTCGTATAACAACAGTTACCAATCTAGTATTAAGATGGCACCATACGAAATGCTTTACGGTAGGAAGTGTCGAACCCCGGTATGTTGGGGTGAAGTGGGTCCACGTGAACTCGCCCACCAAGATATAGTACGAGCCACGAATGAAAAGATCGATAAAGTTCGGACACACTTAAAAGCGGCTCAAGACAGGCAAAAGGCGTATGCTGATAAAAGGAAAAGGCCGATTGAGTTCCAAGTTGGTGACATGGTCATGCTAAAAGTCTCCCCATGGAAAGGTGTTATTAGATTCAGAAAAAGGGGGAAGCTAAGCCCAAGGTTTATCGGACCATTTAAAATTATCGGGAGAGTTGGCAAGGTAGCTTACCGCCTTGAATTACCGGAGGAGCTAAGCGGAATCCATGGCACGTTCCACGTGTCGCAATTAAGAAAGTGCCTAGCAGACGAAACGGCTTATATCCATTACGATGATATCGAAGTGGATAATAGTCTGAATTATGCAGTAAGACCGGTGGAAATTTTAGACAGAAAGGTCAAACATTTACGAAATAAAGAGATTGACCAAGTTAAAGTCAAATGGGAGCATAAGAAAGGTTCGGACACTACGTGGGAGTCCGAAGAAGAGATGTGACGTCTTCACCCTACTTTATTTGGTACGTAATTCGGTTTCGGGGACGAAACCCTTTTAAGGGGGGTGAACTTGTAACACCCAGAAAATATAAATCCTTATATTAGAATTCTAATGAAATAACAAACAAGAATTTACCAACTAGGAACTTAACCTAGTTAAATTCAAGTCTTGAAATAATTCATAACATGGTTAAAATATTTAATCTTAAAGAAAAATCATAGTTGAGGGGTTAAACTTGTCAAATGTGAAAGATAATCACTAATAGTAACAAAATCAAACCAAACACACAAAAACTTGTGTGTCTGGTCGATCAGGAGAAAGGGGGGCGACACAGGGGATTCTCCAACCCTAGCTTCACATCAAAATTTACTAAATTGAAGCCTCAAATATGTTTCAAATCGAATTCTAAACATGAATTAATGATCACCTCGTCATAGGGATCAAAAGGTGTGTATAATTTTGATATTTTGCTCCACCATAAATTCTAGGTTAATGGTGAATAACTGAAATTGAGCCTAGTTATGACATGCATGAATGAATGTTGAATTAATATGATGTTTAGAATCAAACCCTAGGTGATTCCTTGTGAAAACTTTGCATCATAGTTGTAAAGTTTGGGGTTTACATGTTAGGAGGCTAAGAGCTTGAAGAATACTAGAATTATGATTATTGTTATAGTGAAATCTGAATTTGTTAAAGTAAATTCAGAAATATAGATGTCAAATTGTATGTGAAATTTATTAATTTAGCAAAAATAGATGTTAATTACAAATCATGAACTTGGTGATAATTATAGAAGAATCTGACCCGTTAGGTGTTTGTTGAAATGCCTAAGAGAGGATTTAAATGATAAAAATATGATGAGAACGCAGATTTGATCATGTTTCACAATGATATGAATATGGTCATGAAAAGAGTTCTAAACAAGTTGTAAAACTGAATTTTCTAGGCAAAGAGTCTGGATCATCAAGCGGACAAGCCGGAGGAAATTCACGTGGGAAAGGCGTGCTCTAGAGGTACGAAATTACCGTTTCGTTACATTATGAATTATTTGATAGTTTTATGTTGTAGTCTTGAAAATATGGTAAACAAGATAGATCAATATATCACGGAAGTGATTTTTCGTCTTAATCAAGTGAAACGGGTCAAAACAATTGTTAGAGATTTGATGTTTGAATTACCTTGTTTGATGATTAACTCTTGGTATCTAAACGGGTCGAACAATCAAGTAAGGCATGATTAATACTTCAGAATATGATAGAAAGATCTTTGATGATTGGTTAATATATATCATTTAAGTAATACGAAGTTTTAATGTTTCGGTATCATAGAAAAACTGAAATTTAAGAGTTAGAATCTTGGTGTAATAAACAAACAAAGCAAAACTTGAAATCCCAGGTACTACCGTAAATTACGGTAGTACCGTAATTTACGGTAGATGTTAATTGTTTACGGTGGAAATCACCTGATTTACGGTGGCCAAATGTCTTCAGAACTCACCGTAAATTACGGTAACACCGTAATTTACGGTGAACCCAGAAAACCTTAAATTGTTTTTATTTTAATTGATGTTTGGATTATAGGTTTAAGTATTATGTACCAAAGTCAAAACTAATGTTTTAATGGTTTTGACCCTAGGTGTTTGGGTGGATCGTACGGATGGTGATCAAGCAATGTCGAAGAACCGAACACGACTTATGAAGCTTCCGCTATGTTTTAGATCTTTTGTAGTCCTTGTGTATGGGTTGTAAACACATGTTATACAACTTTTGAAATGTTTTAAACTAGTCATTAGTTGACTAATGTTTATATAATTGTAATCTTGATACTTTTGAAACTCATATTAAATCACTATATTTTGTATAAAATATTACTTATATTCAAGTAAAAATTTAAGGGTGTTACATAACGGGTAACCAAATGAGTCATGAATAGGTTTCCTAAGTTAATATGCCTTAAATATGTTGTGATATCAGTAGGATACCTTCCATTATGCCCAAAACGAATTTAAATTCAAACTATGCCCCGTAGGGGCATTTTGGTCATTTTAAAGCTTATAAAAGAGTTTAAATATAAATCTGAGTTTCAGGTCTGATATAATTAGTAAAAATAATTAGTTTAATAAGTTATATCAGTAGGGTATGACATATATGTGAAATTTATTATTTATAACCAAACTATGCACCGAAGGGGCATTTTGGTAATTTACATAGGCTTAAAAGGTCAAAACTGGAAATCTGAGTTTAAAAATTTTGCTTACTGTTAAAATATAAAAATTTACTAAAAATATCAGTAGGTATCAAGTCATATATATTTAAAATAGTTTTAATACATACTATGCGTTTAAAACGCGTAAAAAGACGGTTTTAAGCGATTTCCGGGTTTTATAAGAAAAGCTGATATTTTTATTATTCCAGTAGGCTTAGAATATTTTACTTATCATATAAAATTAGTAGAAAAAGGTTTGGTATCAAAATATTATGTAAAACTCATTTTATAGGCCAAAAGGGCAAAACCGAAAATTACCGAATCAAAGCTATAACCCTATGTTATGCTCAGCCTAAAAATAAATAAAAATCTTCAAAAATCCCAAAATATTATTTTACATCAGTAGGTAAAAATTTTGGTGTCAAAAATTGGGTTTAGATAGGCTTTATGTTAGTTACGCCGTTTAATTAATAAAAAGCTTTCTAATTACGCTATTGAGCATAACTCTTAATCTAGACCTCAAACTGATGTGAAAATTCAGGGACATGTTTATAAATTAGTAATAAATATTATTGTCCTCTCACATTTTCAAAATTCTTGTTTTAAGGTAAAAAATGCATATTCGTCAACATTTAGGCATATAACGGAAACATGCATATGAGTCGGATAACTAATGAACCAAGTTGTATAATCACAGAGGGTTATACTAACATGTAACCCGGTCCTAATAAAGCTCTAAGGCATTTCTAAAACATGCTACATTGGGTCAGAACTGAAAGTCAAAGCAAAAGTCTACTTTTGCGACTTTCGGTTCCGAACCGAGCCTAAACTGAAAATTGTCGGGTTGAACATGTTTAGACATGTTCTTACATTAATTACCAAGTTATATTAGTGATAAAACAGGTTGCATGGCTTCTACATTGTTAATTATGTGTTTATTTGAAAATTAGCTTTCTGTTGACTTTTTATGATTAAGTTTGACCCGACAATTGACCTAGTTAGAGTGGGAATCTGAGAGTGCCCTTTTAAGGGTTTATTACCCACATAATTACCAACCCATAGGTACTTTCAATTTGAGATTTGACTGGACAAATTATGATTAATTACGAAGTCAAACCTTAATTACGACGGTTTGACTTTAGGCTAATAAACTAAGTAAAACTGAATTAAGAAAGGTTAAGGACACTTACTGAAGTCCTATGCACGACTAATGACCTCTAGGAAGTGGCCTTGAGCTCCAGCAATCTCCAGAAAAGAAGTTGTGAGAGTTTTGAAAGTGCAAGTTCAATGTTGCAACTTAGAATTTCTTATATAGGAACCCAAATGGCTCAAGATCATCACACACAAGTCTACAAAAGTTCCCTGATCATCCCATGTGTCCCTATGCATGTAAAACTATGGGCCATGCTCCTGAATTTCAAAAACCATGTAAGAGAGGCGGTGTAACGGGCTGAACAGGCATCTGTCCAATTTCTGCTGCCAGCGACAGCCTTACGGACCGTAAGCAATATCCTTTGCGGTCCGTAAGCACCTCCTACGGACCGTAAGTTAAAAACTATGCGGTCCGCAACCGACCTTGATCTAAGATGCCCAGTTACAACCTTGCGAACCGTAAACCCTTGGCTTTGCGGTCCGTATCCGCCTTTTATTTATTTTCGCCCAGCTCCGCCACCTTACGGACCGTAAGGTGGTCTTCCTGCGGTACGTAAGCCCTCATCAGAAGACAAAACTTTGAATCTCTTAGGATTTGACCATGCATTCTTTACAACTTCGAATCTTATGCCTTTATCAGCAGGAGGGGACCATGAACCAGACCTTTGCATGCTCTTGAAAGTGTTGCCATGCACTTACACATCCTTGGATTTTATTGATGAATGCTTTTGAAGGGAATTTGTCGTATGAAACATAGGATCCATTTCTTGTGCCAATTTGAATTATATATTATCAAAATAATCGGATTTGAATATATCAGATGTTTACAAAATATATTAAGGTTTGGGGATTTATAATTAGGTCGCTCAGAGGTATTAATTAACATGTCGACACTTTTAAATCCTACCTTACGTCTTTTGTCTTGATCCGGGTTTATAACACATTTGCCTTACATGACACGTGTCTTTATTTTATTGGGTATGAATTTACGAGGTGTTACATAAACGCAGCGTGGAACCAGGCGATAATGTTCAAACATGAGCCACTTGCATTCATTCACGCTCCTTCTACGAAGTTGTTAACACATACAATAATTATAATTTGACAACAATAGAAAGAAAAAAGTCTACTTCATTAATAGGCGCGACAGCGCAAAGGTTACACATATAAAAAGGAAAAAGTTTACAAGGCATCAAATGCCCAAAAAACGAAGCCCTGCATACTACATTTAACCTTCACTCAGCACCTTCACTAGCAGAACAGTGGCGCGAACCAAAGTGATGATGAAGTGCTTCTTCAACATGTTTGGCACACTCAAGGTATCTAGCATGATGGCCTGAGGCTCGCACAGCCATTGTCAGGGCAGCCACTGCTTTATCAAGCTCCGTGGCATTCAAAATAGAATTGGCAATCTATGTAAAGGAAAAGAACAAGGCAAATCAAGAGTTAAGAAATATAGAGAAGCAAGAAGAAAGAGATACTTACATGCGCAATGCCAAAATTCTGCATCCATTCGCGATCAAAGAGAAGAGGCTCCACTGTTGATTGCACCTCCGCATAGTTTTCCTGAGCCACGTTCAAGGTCGCAAGGCTAACCTTGCGCGCCTCTTCCGCGGTCTCAGTTTTGACTTGTTCGGCGGCTAGGTTAATCTCCAACGAATCGGTCTTCTGCCTCTCAGCCTCCAAGATCTTCTTCTCCGCTTCCAGGCCTTCTTGCGCCTCGTGCAACCGACGTTTCAACTCAAACGTCTCTGTCATCACCAACTTGCACCAACCTGTCTGTGCTTTTTCAAATTTCAAAAAACTTCCCCGTGCAAATGAGCAGATTGCTTCAATAACATGTTAGGATGTCGCGCCGTGCAAATGACACAAATCCACACGCGCGCCAACTTCCCTATCAAAGACAGTTTACTACTTTTAAGAATTACCCTACGCATCTAAGAACGGCATTTCAAACATTAAACAACATAGCCGCGCCGCTTACGTAACAAGACACTACACGCACCTCGGCTGGACAGCCGCCTCACCCGCTACGTGTCACATTATACATGCGCTAGCCATTATAGATGTTACACGAATAGCTGAACAAAAGCAGGCATAACTTCTTACTTTTCTAAGTCCAGAGCTTCACCCACTTGCAACTTGCGCATGGAAGCAACACTTGACTGGGGGACTTGAAGAGGTATGGTCCCTAATCTACGCCGACCAACCAGGTCGCGTGCGAGACCATACCCTTAACACATCAATTTGGTAGCTCTCACAACCTTGCGCCGACCAAACAGGTCTAACCTAGGTCGCGCACAAGGTCAAGGGAAACATAAGACCAGATTTCACACTTAGCCTCTTGGATGAAAACTCTCACTTCCTAGACCTTGTGCCGGCCACTTGGGACTTTCCTGATGGCCGCGCGGAGTACAGAAGCGCAGCTAATCTAAGGACAAGTACAAAGGGTACAAGTGGCAGAACAACGTACCAATAAGCGTCCAACAGATGTATCCAATCGTGCTCCATGATTGACGAATCGTACAGGAGAAAAGAAGGTACACCAGGACGCTTACATGGCACCAATCAGTGTGTGCCGACAACTGTACCACAATCTCCACTTAGCCGCTGATGACAGAGCAGACAACAAGGACAACTGTTAGGCCACGCGCATCCAATCAACATGCGCTAGCTCTCCTCTTGTCTAGAAGCACCAACGGTCGTGGCAGAGGAGACAAAACGGGTATTCCTTGTTGTCGATCTCAAGGCCCAAGGCCCATCAGCCCATCTCCTTCCACACCACTCCGGCTATAAATAGAGACCTTCTTCCACAGGTTTAGGGATTCACTTCCTTGCTCTCTCACCCCTAATTACATACTTAATCCTCAATACAAATACTTATTCTCACGCCGGAGGGTGGTTAAGAGGAGAACCCCCCTATTCCCCTCCTCTTAACGAGCTTAACGGGGTGTTTAGTGTTTTGCAGGAAGATCATCACCACAGCTCAGATGAGGCAAAGAAGATTAACCTTTTTTGTCGAGGCACAATCCCAAATTCATCTCCAAATTAATACCGTGTTTCTTCAATTAATGTTTTTTTAACAGTAGAAATCTACACATATTTATTTTAGGTTTATATAGTGCCAAAAGAGGCATATACAATGAGTAGCAATTCTCCATTGCATCCTAAAATCATTTTTATTTGATTAAAGCTTATTCAATTGCTGAAGTGATAGTAGTAATATTTACTATTTGATTTAAGGAGGTTTTTATTATTGATTTTAAAGAATTTGCATGAAGCTTATCATCAATTTTTTACACATCTGTTTACAACATCTTTTTGTTATTGATTTGAAGAAACGATAATAAAGCTTATAATTCAAATAATAAAAAACACCTTTCATGGTGTAAATTCCTTGAAGCTTGTCATCACCTCTTCACAAATCTTGTAGTCACTACTATCACACTGTACTATTTGATTTGAAGCAACTTTTATTGTTGAATAACTATATATAGCTTTATTGTTGCAGTTTAAATTTCTTTTTTATAGCTTTATTTTCTGATTGTTTGCTTTTATGAGATTTTTTTAAGATATGACTGTGTTTATAGCATATGAACTTATAGGAAAAGCAACATTGGAAAGGCAGAAGGTAAGGTTTAAAGAAGGCTAATCAGTATCAGCTTTTCCGGATGTGAAATTAGCGTTCACATTATGCTCCAGCCATTAGTTAGGAAACACAGGTAGTTTATATTATGCTTCAGCCATCAGCTAGGAAACGCAAGTAGTATGGTTCAAACCATGATGATGAGACTTCCTCATATAACGGGTCGCCAAACAACCGCTCAAAGGGCTTACGCTAATCACTTCTTCAATAAGCAGTGCGGAAAAAAAACACATGTCGATCTCTCATCCGAGCCAGGAGGTTATGTGTTGAATCTAGAAATGACACAGTTTGGACCCAAACAAGAATTTGAGAATATCATGTTAGAACATCACTAGGAAAAGGTAAGTACCAAACTTAATAGCCTCTTGCTTTACATACATAATTATGAACTAATGTTATCAAACCGAGAATTATCCAATTTAACGTGCCCTGCAACACGCGCGGGACAATAATTTCACTATTCAGTAATATTTATAACCGTAAATTACAATACTTACGAAAATTATAAATGGAAAGGAAAATTTATTCAATCAAGTTTACATAATACAAACTCATAGTGTTTTCCACACAAAAATACAACATTTTTTACAAAAATTTAACAAATACCTTACCAAAGAACATAAAAATTACTTGTATCAAAATCAAAGGCATAAACATAACACAATCAAACAAACCAAACAATCAAATAAAAAATGTTTTTCCTTTCAGTAACACACCTTTTTTCCTTCACTCGTGATGATGCCCATGAAGCTTCTCCTTAATCTTTTCAAAGACACCATTCTTTTCCTTATGTTCAACTTCAACAGTGACATGCACGTTATGTGATACTACTAGGTTTGGTGGTGGAGCAACGTTACAATCCTCTTCGATTTCCTCAACGAAAACCTTTTCCTCTTTTGGGTCACAACTTGGTTCCGCGAGGAGAACAATAACTTCCTCGTATTGCTTTACAGGGATATATGTTTCTTCCTCATGCTTCTTGATCTTCTCAAGTGCTTTCTTTTCTTTTTCCTCTTCTTCCTTTTCGTGATGCTCTTTAATTTTCTTTTCGATTTTCATTTTCTCCCCTTCAAGCTTTTCCTTAAGCTCTTCCTTTTTGTAATTGATATTTTCCTTGAATTCTTCTATCTTCTCTTTGATGTTTTCTTTATCCTCTTCTATTTTGCATTCTATGTTTTCTTTGAGTTCTTCTATTTTCTCCTTTTCATCTTCTACTTTACACTCAATTTTCTCTTTGAATTCTTCCAATTTGTACTTGGCCTCATGTGCTTCTTTCTTAAACTTTTCCTTAAGCTCGTCTATTTTATACTCGGCCTCATATTCATTTTCCTTGATTTTTTCTTTCGCCTCTTCTACTTCGCACTTGATCTTTTTCTTGAGTTGCTTTTTTTTGTACTCACCCTCCTCGACTTTGTACTCAATTTTTTCTTCAATTTCTTTTATTTTCTCTTCAATTTTCTCCTTTTCCTCTTCTAGTTTACACTCGACCTTCTCTTTAAATTCTTCAATTTTGTACTTGGCCTCATGTGCTTCTATCTTGAGCTTTACCTTGAGCTCGTCTATTTTATACTCGGCCTCAAATTCTTTTGCCTTGATTTTTTCTTTGGCCTCTTCTACTTCGCACCTTATCTTTTCCTTGAGTTGCCCTTTTTTGTGCTCACCCTCCTCGACTTTGTACTCAATTTTTTCTTTAATTTCTTCTATTTTCTCTTCAATTTTCTCCTTTTCCTCTTCTAGTTTACACTCGGCCTTCTCTTTAAATTCTTCAATTTTGTACTTGGCCTCATATGCTTCTTTCTTGAGCTTTTCTTTGAGCTCGTCTATTTTATACTCAGCCTCATATTCTTTTTCCTTAATTTTTTCTTTGACCTCTCCTACTTCGCACTTGATCTTTTCCTTGAGTTGATCTACTTTCTCCTCAATTTTCTCCTTTTCCTCTTCCACTTTACACTCAATCTTCTCCTTGAGTTCTTCAAATTGGTACTTGGCCTCGTGTGCTTCTTTCTTGAGCTTTTCCTTAAGCTCGGCTTTTTTATACTCGACCTCATATTCTTTTTCCTTGATATTTTCTTCGACATCTTCTACTTCACACTTAATCTTTTCATTGAGTTTTTCTTTTTTGTACTCATGCTCCTCCTTTTTCTCCTCGATCTTTTCTTTGACTTCTTCAATTTTCTCCTTGATTTTTTCTTTTTCCTCTTCAACTTTACACTCGACCTTCTCCTTAAGTATTTCCTTGTGTTTTTCACTTTTGTACTCGGTCTCGTATATTTTATCCTTGGCTTCTTCTTTGGCCTCTTCCACTTCACACTCGATCTTTTCCTTCAGTTCTTCTATTTTATACGTGACTTCGTCTACCTTGTCATGTAACTTTTCCTTGATTTCTTCTATTTTTTTCTCAATTTTCTCCTTTTCATCTTCTACCAAACAGTCGATAGTCTCCTTGAATTCTTCTACTTTGTATTTGCCCTCGTGAACTTTTTCTGTTATTTTATCCTTCTCTTCTTCTATCTTTTTCTTCAATTCATGTGTCTTCTTTTCATGAAAACACTCTTCATCGGAGGACTGCAAATGTTCCAAAATAGTGAAGTTTATAAAACTAGACAAATACAATCTAACGTAAACGTCTTTATATAAACATGTATGATAAAGTTCTACAAATCTTAACATTGTAACTTTTTAAATTTAGAATTTGGTTTTACATGATAATTAAGGGGATAACTAATAAGATGCGGCCAATGAATTAAGAGGGTGTTTGGGATTACGTTTTGAAGTGATTATCTGATTATTGCATTTGTAAAACATAAATAATCTAAAAAGTGTTTGGATGAAAAAGTGATTATCTGCATCCAAAATGCAGTTTTGGAGAAGCATGTACCTACATGCTTTTTCAAAACGCAGTTTTGAAAACGCAAAATCTATTTTGAAAATGCATAATCTATTTTGAAAACGCAACAGCAAACACCCCTATGTTGTGTGTAAAGAGGTAGATTATTTCATTAAAATGAATTTTCTTGTATAACAATATCCTAAAATGTTCTAGAGTTTTAACTACAAGATATATAGAGTATTAGCCAAATATATGCTACCAACAAACTCACATCTAGTGTACCATTTCACTTTATCTCATCTAGCCATCTTGTGATATCATACTCTATATGTTGTATTATATGTGTTGTATAATACAAGAGCACAAAGATGAGTCAAGGATGACAAATTTCATTTCTTTTTCACTTACTTGTGCAAATATATAGTTGTGTTTCCCTATAGATTCACCGTTTATTCTTCATACATCCATGTGATTTTCGCATTTATGCCTTTACTGTACTATTTGTTACTTACAATAATAAGTTACAAGACTGAAACCAAATATATATGTATATGTGTAAAACATGCAATATACTTATATATGCTTGCATATAACTAAAGTTGTGCTTTCAATATTGGGATCAATAATATTTCTTGAGATATGCATATAAACATATTGTAAAATAACATTTAGTTTTTGTGTGTCATTGTACTCTTAATATGAAAAAAAAAATGGAAACTTACACTGCTACAATGGCTTCCTTTCTTCCCTTCATGGCACTCCATTTTCAGTTCCGGCAAGATCTTCACCTCGGTCTCCACCACCAAAACCGAGACACTTTGACAATGCTCTTCAGTCGTAGGGACTTGATGGTAGACGGAATTGCCAGCCATGATAACAACAACAACAAATAGAATGTACGAGAAACACGTGCTCAGTAACCAAATATAAAAACAAAAATAAGAACAAGGACAAAGTGCACAAAAGTGATAAGAAGTAGGGATGTTTCTAAGAATCAAATGCAAGAGGCTTTGAAATATGAATGAATGTGTGTTCAGTGAGAAAGACATTAGGTGTTTATATAGGAGGTCATTGGAAGCATGCATCTACTCTTGGAATGAATAATGAAATGAAGGTGGCAATTGGTCAGAAACCACCAAAGTGTGAACCATCAACCAATAGGGGTGGTTTGTTTTGAATTTCCATAACCTAATTAAAGTTAAACCTAAGTTAATTGGTGCTCCATTCAATCACGTTTCTCTACATGATTGCAATCTTTTTTCATGTTAATATTTAACTTTGATTTATAAAGTTTACTCAAGTTTATGTTATGTTATCTTAATTGGTGTTAGATGTTTGATAAAGTTTTCTACTTCTTTTATATATATATATATATATATATATATATATATATATATATATATATATAGTAAGGTTCATTTGAGAACCACCTTTATTGTAAGTACCATAAGAAACAATGTAAACACACCAAAAAACCTAACCCCCACCCCTCACCTTCCCACCCAAGCTAAAATGCTAAAAACTAAACCCTCAAAAAACCTAAAGAATACACAAATTTTTTTATATATTTTTTACCTCAAAATCGCTACTTTTAATAGCCAAAAATTTTTTTTTTTTGTTTTTGTTTTTTGTGTAACGAAAATTAGCGATTTTGACTTAAAAAATATTTAAAAAAAAATTGTGTGTTTTTTAGCTATTTTTGGTTGTATTCACATTGGTTCTCGCGGTTCTCGCAATAAAAGATGGTTCCTAACGGATCCTTCTCATATATATATATATATATATATATATATATATATATATATAGGGTAGGGATCCTAAGAGAAGTCCACCCTATTTGAGAAACTTGAGAAACAATCTGGACCACACATTTTCCCTAAGTAAAAAATGCAAAAAAAAAGGTGAAAAAAATGCAAATTTTTTTTTTTTTTTTGAAAAATCGCTGCTTTTTCTTTAAGGATTAAAAAAAAAAATTTAATTTTTTTTTTTTTTGGATTTATACACATGTGTATATTGTTAATCTATACATATATGTATATTGTCAATTATACATATATGTATATACATGTTTAAAATTGAAAAAATGTGTATATTGTTAATCTTAAACCATAAACACTAATGCTAAACCCTAAAGCTAAACCCTAAAGCTAAACCCAAAAGCTAAAACTAAACACTAAAGCTAAACCCTTAATGCTAAACCCTAATATAAACCCTATAGATAAAGCTAAACCCAAAAGTTAAAGCTAAACCCAAAAGCTAAACCCTAATGATAAACCCAAAAGCTAAACTCTAATGCTAAACCCTAAATACTATTGCTAAACCCTAATACTAAACCCTAATGTTAAACCCTAAAGCTAAACCCTAAACCATAAAGCTAAACCCTAAATACTAATGCTAAACCCTAAATAACACTTATTTTTCAATTTTAAACACGTATATACATATATGTATAATTGACAATATACATATATGTATAGTTAAAAGATTAACAATATACACATGTGTATAAATCCAAAAAAAAAATGTTTTTTTTTAGTTCTTAAAGAAAAAGCTGCGATTTTTCCAAAAAAAAAAAAAAAAAAAAAAAAAATTTGCAATTTTTCACCTTTTTTTTGCAATTTTTTGCTTAGGGAAAATGTGTGGTCCAGAATGCTTCTCAAGTTTCTCATTTAGCCTACTACTTCTCACATGATCCTTATCCTATATATATATATATATATATATATTTCATTCACTATATTTCACACTTGATCAATAAAATAAACGTACATCTATCTCATGATATATATATAATTCTCACAATACTTTGCTTTTAAAGTAGTTTCACAAATCACAACAGATACATTATATTATTAAAATGATAATTAATATATCTATTATATTAGTTGTAATTAATCTGACAGATTAATCTAACGGTGAAGTTCGTAGAAAACCGGACATGGATGATGGATAAACACTTTACTAACAAATCATCTATTGATATTACCCACCTCAATATCCTTTTTTCTTTGACAAACTGCCATGGGTTTTTGACCTCAGTTTAGTTTGTGTTTTATTTTGAACAGCACATCGAATTAGTTAACCAATATTTTAAGCGATTGTATATAACCTTTTTCTTATTTCTTTTTCGGCTTTAGTTTGATAATTGGTCAGAAACCATCAGGTAGAAACATGCATGAATGCACATGGGTGGTTTATTTTGAATACCTAATCATGAAATGAATATAAAAAGATTTAAAGGTGGCAATTTGTTAGAAATCTCCAAAAGTTCTTACCAATAGGGGCCATAGGGGTGGCTTATTTTGAATTTCCCGTTTTTTTTTTTTTTTTTCAAAAATAACGCCCAAAAACGCCTCCCCCAATTACATAGGGCGTTATTTGGCAAATTTTTTGAAAAAAAAGTTAACCGGCGTTTTATTAAAAACGCTCAACAAACAACTTGCATGAGTATGACATGTTTGACTGGCCAATGGGGGCATTCCAAGTGTAAGTTTCATTTTTTTAATCCTTTTTAATGATTGGAAGGGGTATTATTTGGGCATTATTCCCACTAAACTACTTTTGAAACAACGCTCCATGCTGACTGGACTGTCACGTGTCGAATAATGCCTCATGGTGGGGGCATTATTTGGCTAAACCACTACACATGGTCTAATATTATTATTTTAACGACTCATTAACTCTCTATTCTATCACTAAACTAAATACTTTTTCATTGTGAGGATTGAATCCTCAACACTTAAAATGTCAAAGACTTATCCAACTTAACATCTTACTACCGCTAGACCAGAACCTTTGATAACCTAAATCTAATTGATATATGCACAATTCACTCGTCTTTGGGAACATTTCAAAATTATTTTTCCTATGTAACTTTTTTATATAGTTCATTTTTTTTTATACTATACTGACGTGGTGCGAGCGTGGTATAATTTTTGTATATTTTTAGCACTTTTACTCGTTTATCAAGCTTTAAATTTATAAAACACGATATAACACGATCACTCTCTACAACACATTAGGGCAAGTGCACCCATCGTTGGCGTAGTATAGTGATGGTAAGATACCGAGTTCGTCCAAGAACACAAAAGCTTTTAATATCGGAATATCGTCAACGTCTAATCTAACCAAATTTTGAGGAAAAGATGTTAGTAAATACAGTTAAAAAGAGAAAATAAAATATTAAAAGAAACGATAGACAAGATAGAATCACTTGGTTCCGACTTTTTTTTTACGCATCCTTTGATGATTTCCATACCTGAGGCTTTTTAAGAGATTATCTTAGTTATTTTGAATTTCTAAACCTAATATTATTATTTTAACGACTCATTAACTCTCTATTCTATGACTAAACTAAAAACTTTTTCATTGTGAGGATTGAATCCTCAACACTTAAAATGTCAAAGACTTATCCAACTTCACATCTTAGTACCGCTATACCAAATACCCTTTATTGACCTAAACCTAATTGGTATACACAACTTTGGGAACATTTAAAACTTATTTTCCTATGTAACTTTTTTATATAGTTCAGTTTCTTTTTTTTTTCATACTATACTGATATGGTGCGAGCGTGGTATAATTTTTGAATATTTTTAGCACTTTTACTCGTTTATCAAGGTTTAAATTTTTAAAACGCGATATAACACGATCACTCTCTACAAAACATTAGGGCAAGTACACCCATCGTTAGCGTAATATAGTGATGGTAAGATATCGAGGTCGTGCAAGAACACAAGAGTCTTTAATATCGGAATATCGTCAACGTCTAATCTAACCAAATTTTTGAGGAAAAGATGTTAGTAAATACAGTTAAAAAGAGAAAAAAAATATTAAAAGAAACGATAGACAAGATATGTCACACCCCAACCGATGGCGGAATCATCGGGGCGTGACACTGAGCGAAAACAGATTGTTCATGAGAATCCATAATGTGTTGGGTTTTTCACATGTTTATCAAAGTATTTTATCCTTATAAAATAAAAAACGCAGCGGAAATAATTATTTTAAAACATGTTACTTACAAGATATAAAACTCATTTTATATGTAAAACCCAATCCCGGATCCATATACGAACATGCATGCTATCAAAATAAAACACAACCATAGAGTGTTTAGAATACTACCTTCCAAGGAGTAGAGGATATGAAGAAGATGATGATTCTTGAACGGTTACCTTCAAGTGTAGAAGACCTCAAGCTTGTATACCCCAAGCCTTCCAACAAACACCTTGTGTTTAGCTAGGATTTCTACACTTATGAACTCACTAAAACCTCTCTTGAAACCAACTCTTGGAAACCTTCTTATGGCCGATTTTAGAGAGAGAACAAAGGTGATTTTACACTTGAAATAACTTGTAAAATCAAAACCCTTGAAGCCCTACCCTTGGCCGAAATTATGAGAGTGTTTCTTGGAGTTTTGCACTTGATTTGTTTCAACATAAGACACCTTCAAATCAGCCACAATATGACCGAAAATTGAGAGCTTCTCTAAGTCTTCTCTTGCATTTTTCATACAAAAATAGTCTTAAATCAAGAGAGAGAAAGTTGCCACCAAAACACCCAATGCATGAGCCTCTAACACATGCATTTGCATGCATCCCTATTGGACCAAAATGGTTTAGGGAAGAACACCCAACCAAATGCCATCTAACATGTAAGATGTGCATGTAACTTGATTGGCCATTTTGTCTTGGGAAGGGGCCGGGGGGGGGGGGGGGGCTAGCTTATATTTTATAAAAAAAAATTCAAATTTCTTTTATAAAATTTAAGTCTTGTTTATTTTATACTTTTTATAAAATATAACATCATATGTTCACAAGACTTTACACAACTTTTATTGAGTTATTTAACCCATTAAATAATAAAATAAAATATTCTCTCAAAATAAATTATCCATATAATTTATTAGTTTGTCAAGTGCAATTATTTAGAAAACCAATTTCTAAATATTATAAGTGTTAATATTTATTTGTTTGATCATATCATAAATAAATATTGTAAGTGTTTGTCTAGCTTGTTATTGGGTATGACTCGACTTGGATCATAACGTACTAGCCACATCAATTTAACATGTGTCTTGGGCATACAGAGTCCAACAATCTCCCACTTGCACAAGATACATAGAAGATTGATGCAAGTAGTAAATGACGCCTAACTACGGTTTACAACCCCTAATACGTATGACTATATTTCCCATTCAATAACATCATCCTCTTCAAGTCCCTTACTTGAAAATGATTTAGGTGAATCTATCATTTATCCTTTCGTTACAGATGTCATGTCAAATCCAGAGACACAGAGTGATCACTCTCTGTTGATTTAACTTTAGCAGGCCTTAGACATCTTACTCTCAACGAATAAGAGGAACAAATCCCATCTTGACTACATACGTCTCTCACAATCACCTTGTACCACACCTGAGCTTAGCCTTATGTACTGTCATATTACTAACAGCGAAGAAATACGTCAAGGTACAATATTTGGTGAATATCAAGACCCAATATGTATCTCAGGTCTGAGGATACTATGATATTCTCCTTTACTCAAATTTACTTATGATCAATCACAAATGATTCCATGCAGTAATATTTGAGAGCGAGTCAGTCCAATATTTGTATCCCACAAATATCTATGAACCTTAGCAGCAACGCCTTGCTCTATATTCATACTTCATGAATATCCATCAATCCAAGTTCATAATAGTCTTACATTCATATTTGTTCCCACAAGTATGATCGACTACGGACATTTAGAATAAGTAACTTATTCACGGATTTAAACATGCTAAAATGGAACATAACTCAACATACCATAAAGAGTTATAATAACAGTTGTTCCAATATCCAAATAAAAATAGATCAAATCCAATCACTAGAATATCGAAGTCCTAAGGCACAAGTATGACCCTTTCATGCTTTGCCCGTTCAAGGAGCTTCGTGAGTGAATCCGCAATATTTTGATCAGTGTGAACTTTGCGAATACATATTTTTTTTCTTTTTTTTCAACTTCATCCCTTATGTAGTTGAAACTCCGCTCAATGTTCCCAGTCTTTTGATGTGCACGAGGTTCCTTGATTTGAGCAATCGCACCATCGTTATCACAAAGATCTCTAGGGTCCTGAATGGTAGGAACTACCCCTAGATTGGCAATGATTCAAGTGGCAGATCCATATGAATTATCTCAATCAAAGAAGCGACGATGTATTCTGATTCTGTAGTGGACAATGCTACCCTGATTGTGATCGAGAACCATCTCGATCAGTTTGGAAACTCGTACCCATGTAACCCTTTACAACGAATTCCGAAACTCGCATCCCTGTAACCCCTTACAACGAGTTCTTCTTCACCAGATCTATATATTAGAAATATATCCTTAGTCCTTCTGAGGTATTTCAATATATTTATAACAGTCACCCAATGACCGTTACTTGGATTTCGCTGGTATCTTCTCGTCATGCTTAATGCGCACGACATGTCCGGTCTAGTGCATATCATTACATACATAATGAATCCTATAGCAGACGCATATGGGATTCCTTTCATTCTTTCTTGCTCATCCTTTGAGCTTGGACATTGAGACGCACTCAATATTGTCCTCTCTTGAATAGGTACTAAACCTTTCATAGAGTTCTTTATCTTGAACCTTTTCAAGACTTTGTCAATGCACTTTGGTTTAAACCTATCTAGCGCCTTGACCTATCCTTATAGATCTTTATTCCAAAATATAGGCGACTTCACCAAGATCCTTAATGGAAGAACAACTTCCAAGCCAGGCTTTTACACCTTCCATGGTTGGAATGTTATTTCCAAATAGTAGAATGTCATCAACATTTAATACTAATAAAGTGATGATGCTCCCACTAGCCTTCATATATACACAAGCTTCATCGACGTTCTTGATGAATCCATATTCCCTAATCTCTTCATCAAAACGGTGATTCCAACTTCTAGATGCTTGTTTCAATCCACAAATTGATTTCTTTAACTTGCATACTTTGTCAGGATGTTTTGGACCGACAAAACCTTTAGGCTGAACTATATAGACATCTTCCTTAAGATATCTATTAAGGAAAGCCGTTTTGACATCCATTTGCCAAATCTCATAATCATATTATGCAGGTATGGAAAATAATATCCTTATTGACTTTAGCATCGCGACGGGCGAGAAGGTCTCATCATAATCAACACTTTGAGTTTGAATGAAACCTTTTGCTACAAGTCTCGCTTTATAAGTATCCAAGTTACCATGCATATCGGTTTTCTTCCTGAAAACCCACTTACTTCCAACTACTTTGGAGTTAAGAGGTAGCACAACCAATTCCCATACTTGGTTGTCATACATGGATTGCATCTCTACGTTCATGGGTTCAAGCCATTTGTCATAATCGGATTTTGACATTGCATCATGGTATGTGGTTGGTTCACCCGAATCTACCACGTACTATCCATCCATGAAAAATCCATATCTTTCTGTTGGACTACTAATTCTACAAGATATGCGAACGTTTTGTGTGTATTGATCAACCACTTGATCATTGATCAACCACTTGATCATTTTTTTCAACAACCTCTTGTTGAGTGCTAGTATTAACCAAACGTGTATCGGCTTGTGGTTCTTGATCCTCATCAAGTTCCACTGTCCTACTAATTCCTTCCACAAGGAACTTAGCTTCCAAAAACTAAGCCTTTTTCGAGCAACAAATACCTTTTGCTCTGTTGGATCGTAGAATTAATATCCTATACCATCTTTAGGATATCCTACAAAAATACACTTAGTGGATCGTATTTCTAATTTGTTTGGGGTGTACTGCTTTACATAAGCTTCACAACCCATACCTTTAAATATGATAATAATGGAGCCCTTCCATTCCATATTTCAAAAGGATGTCTTATCCACTTTCTTGGTTTAGGCCATACGGGCCACGGAGAGCGAAGCGTAACCCCAAATGGATAGAGATAATGCGCTCCTAGCCATCATAGATCGAACCATATCTAAATAGAGTTCGATTCCTCTTCTATCGGAACGAAGAACTTTGATTGAGTTGATTTTGTACTTCACCTTTTGAAGGTTTTGAACATTTCAAAACTTCTTCTTTGTGTCAGGTACACATAACCACAACTACTATAGTCGTTGGTAAAAGGTAATGAAGTATCTTTCACCATTCCTAATTATTGGCTTAAAAGGATCACATACATCCAAATGTATAATACCTAATAAATCTTTTGCCCTTTCCCACTAAGGGATTACTTGGTCATTTTACCTTGTAAATAAGATTCGCATGTATCAAATGAACCAATTTCATTTGTTTCCAAAAGACAATTCTTTCGAAGTGTTTACATGCGACATCTGTTTATATGACCAAGGCGATAATGCCAAGGATAGGTCTTACTCAAATCCATTTTGAGTTTCTTGGTGATTGATTGGTACATTAAACTATCAAATGATGTATTATTATGAACCAATTCATAAATACCATTTGAAGGCATAGGTTTAAAGTAAAACATGTCATTCATCGATATAAATGTCAATGTTTGTAAACTTTAAGTCTAAACCATATTGTCTTATAAGGGAAACTTGAATAATGTTCCTCGTCAAACTAGGAGCACACAATATATATTTTTAAAACAATTTCCAAACCATTTGGAAGTTTCAAAACATAGCCTCCTTTCTTGTAATGCTTATTTCTTTTGAACTCTTGTAACGAATTGCAAACATGAGTTCCACATCCGATATCTAATACCCATGTGTTAGAAGAAATAACATTAAGGTCAATATGTATCATTAAGATTGTACCTGAGGTTTGCCTAGCATCCCTCTTGTTTTTCAACTCTTTGAGATAGGTTGGACAATTCCTATTTAAATGCCCTATCTCACCACACTCAAAGCATGAATCGCTCATGGCAACCTTTGCCTTTTTCTCTTTTGGTTTCGGTGGTTTCGCTTTAGTCTTTCTAATCATTTCCCTTTGAATTACCCGTTTCCATTTTCAACATTTGCTTTGGTGTCGGGGTGATGCCCTTTCTAGTTGCCACCCTCATTGATCGTTAGAATGGATAAAACCCTTTTATCCATATTGAGCCTTTCGAGGTGATCAATGTGGCTTTTCATCTTAAAGACATAAGATGAGTCCGATTGGGTTTCGTCCATTCGACATGCATGAAGCGCTCGAACCGTTTCGAAGCGTTTTACCCTTAGGAACATTTCCTACAATTGGGTAATCATGTCGTATGCTCATGATGTTCAAAACCTTTTGAATTTCGGGAATCATAATTCCTAACATGAGGCAAGAGGCTGCGTAGTATCCTCGATATACTTAATCCAATCGTCATAGGCATCCTTATCTTCCATAAGAGGTTCATCAGGATTTAGAATAGTTTTCAATGATAGGTTACGGACGGTTTGGGTAATATTGTTAGCGGCCATCTTACAAAATTTTACAACGTTCAATTTTAGTATTTCCGATATTATTATATTTTAATCATTAATACCCTTTTATGTCTTATAGACAATTAATAATTAAAATCTAGAATCCAACGTTATATTTAAATATTGGTTAGGTGACCTTTATCCCATTATTTAAATTAACAAGGTAGTCAACGTTTGACGATTGCAACCCTTTGCAACTTCTAGCCATATGGGATCAATTAAACATCTTTATGTTTAGTTGGCATGTTTAATCCCATCAACACCTTTTGTACCCCATGCTTCGGTGACCCTAAGTTCATGGTTTCCAAATCAAGTCGTCCAACTTACACACACGTGTGAGTTTATACACATAAGTGGTTAGGTGACCTTTATCCCACAAACACGGTAAACCCACCTCGAATATACAAGTTCCCTCAAATGTAGTTAGGTGACCTTTATCCCACAAAAGAGTTCCCAAGTGATTCGAGTGCTGTATAAAAGGATGGTGTTTGACTTTTTTATAAAAGGGATTTTGACTTTTCAAAATTCTAGTTTAGAAAACTTTATGTACCATACATTTGCATGCATTCAAATCCTTGGTACTTTTGTGAAAACAAATTTTCAAGGTTCCTTTTAATAAAACTCATTTTATTATAAAACCATTAATTTTAATAACCTTTTATTAACCATTTTTAATGATCTTTAAAGAACCAATTTTAAGCTTGTTGTTGATTATTAGTTTGTTAAGCATGCATATCAACATATCATCCAAACAACATAAATAAACAACCACACAAGCACAACATACATAACAATAGGCGCATAACCATAGCCAACTATTTTTGACAACACTTGTTAGCCGAAACAAGTGTGCCAAAAGGTCCTTCCTAAGGGGTGAATATTGACACAAATAATGTGTCGTTGAACTCCCACTTGATCCCGCATCCAAATGCTTCAAGTCTTCATTTTGTGTTGTGATTTCTTCACTTTCTTTGAGCTTCCAAAATGTCCTTTAATTCAGCTCCAAACTCCTTTGGACTTCAAAAATGTGTTTTGGTTATCGGGCTAAAATCCCGTTAAGAACCGTGAAGTCCCCTAGGCCCGAAAATAGCCAAAACCAAAACCGCATTTTGTGTGCATCTTCTTTTACAAAAATATATCCTAATACATTTTTCTAGTAAAATAAAATGCACCTAATCTATTTATTTTACATACCAAATGAAAATAAATAAATTACATATCTTACAAATGGAAGAACAAAATAATAATTATTACAACCCATTGAAATAATTAAATATAAATCACAAACACAAACATTCAACATATTCACACAAGGTCATGGCTAGGTTATGAACACCAAAAATATATATATCCACATATATAAAATTCAAGAAGCAAAATGGTTTCCTTTTTACAACCTACTTTTCGGTCAAGAATGAAAAAACCAAAAAAGTGGGTTTTTGTCCAAACAAACAAATCATCCAAATGTCATAATTTTTCAAGATACTTTTATGCATGTATTAAAATAATCTTGAAAAACAAAAGGATAACCATATATAAAATTTCGGCCATAGGGTTTTAACCAAACCCGAAACCAGAAATTTCATATCCAATGAAGCATGCACTCATATAAGCGGCTCTGATGCCACTGTTGGGTTTTTCACATGTTTATCAAAGTATTTTATCCTTATAAAATAAAAAACGCAGCGGAAATAATTATTTTAAAACATGTTACTTACAAGATATAAAACTCATTTTATATGTAAAACCCAATCCCGGATCCATATACGAACATGCATGCTATCAAAATAAAACACAACCATAGAGTGTTTAGAATACTACCTTCCAAGGAGTAGAGGATATGAAGAAGATGATGATTCTTGAACGATTGCCTTCAAGTGTAGAAGACCTCAAGCTTGTATACCCTAAGCCTTCCAACAAACACCTTGTGTTTAGCTAGGATTTCTACACTTATGAACTCACTAAAACCTCTCTTGAAACCAACTCTTGGAAACCTTCTTATGGCCGATTTTAGAGAGAGAACAAAGGTGATTTTACACTTGAAATAACTTGTAAAATAAAAACCTTGAAGCCCTACCCTTGGCCGAAATTATGAGAGTGTTTCTTGGAGTTTTGCACTTGATTTGTTTCAACATAAGACACCTTCAAATCAGCCACAATATGACCGAAAATTGAGAGCTTCTCTAAGTCCTCTCTTGCATTTTTCATACAAAAATAGTCTTAAATCAAGAGAGAGAAAGTTGCCACCAAAACACCCAATGCATGAGCCTCTAACACATGCATTTGCATGCATCCCTATTGGACCAAAATGGTTTAGGGAAGAACACCCAATCAAATGCCATCTAACATGTAAGATGTGCATGTAACTTGATTGGCCATTTTGTCTTGGGAAGGGGGGGGGGCGGCCTAACTTATATTTTATAAAAAAAAATTCAAATTTCTTTTATAAAATTTAAGTCTTGTTTATTTTATACTTTTTATAAAATATAACATCATATGTTCACAAGACTTTACACAACTTTTATTGAGTTATTTAACCCATTAAATAACAAAATAAAATATTATCTCAAAATAAATTATCCATATAATTTATTAGTTTGTCAAGTGCAATTGTTTAGAAAACCAATTTCTAAATATTATAAGTGTTAATATTTATTTGTTTGATCATATCATAAATAAATATTGTAAGTGTTTGTCTAGCTTGTTATTGGGTATGACTCGACTTGGATCATAACGTACTAGCCACATCAATTTAACATGTGTCTTGGGCATACATAGTCCAACATAATGTCACACCCCAACCGATGTCGGAATCATCGGGGCGTGGCACTGAGCGAAACAGACTGTTCAAGAGAATCCACAACAACTATTAAGTTACCAAATCCTTAACGTTAATATCCCATACTACTAACAGATAAAGTAAAAATAGTTATTACAGATAATTGTCTTAAAAACAAGCAAACTGTTCCGACAACTCATAAATTATTCGTGGGTTTCTAGACCACCTAAACTTGATTTCATCACAGCAAGCAAGCATCCTAAATACTTGTCACATACGTTAAAATAAAGTCAATACACATAGTGTAAAGGTGAGCATACAAGTTTAATAGTAATAGTAGCAAAAAGCGGTTTACGCATAACCAGCATGTAACATGTTCAAATGTGAAGCAAGTAGGTTATCGACAATGAAATATGCACATACGTGACTGCGAGTTGTAGAATGCGCAACACATATCACCACCGTGACATGTGAAGAAAAGCCCTTAACAACCCCTATCCACGACAGGTGCTGAGTCCAAACTATAGTACTATCGTTACTAAGGTGTCAGGCAACAATCACTGTGTAAACATAACATACAAGCATTCATCGAATAACACGTATAACATGCAAGCGGTCAGCATATGAAAAGTGTTTGTGTTGTGTGATCGAAGTGATTTGATATAGGTAACGTATGTAACACCCAAAAGTGCGTTAAGCAAAAGGGATCGAGTATACTCACAGATAGTGTTTAATAAGTAAACACCTCTTGGATTGAAGGGAGCGCTGGAGAGTTAGCCTGATCAGAACGACAGTATAAGCGTTGAACAGTGCGTAAAACGGTGTCGTGTGGAACAAGTGACAGATAGTAATCTGATCGGATGACCATCCGGACGGATGGTCATCCAGACGGATGACTATTCGGTCGGAGGGTTATCCATTTGGGATGGATGTGTTTGTGTATGATGTGACTTTGAAGTTTTCGTTGTAGCTTTTATAAAAATGAGAAGTATCTCTACCTATCAGGTCGTCCGGTCGAACGGTCATCCAGACGAATGGTCGTTCGCTCGAATGGTGATCCGTTCGAGAGAGATGTTTCAAAGACCCAAGTCCCCTGTAGAATAGTCATTCGATCGGATGGTCGTCCGACCGGATGACAATTCGTTTGGAACTGCTATTCTTTGATGTTTTATAATTTGTTTAAGTGTGAAAGGAAATCACAAGTCATCCGGCCGAATTGTCGTTCGATCGGATGGCGATCCGATAGGATGGCAATTCGTTTGGCAACCTATTCGTTTGGAAACTTGTAAAATTTGTTAAGTTAAAAGTTTGCGGTTGAGCCGAGATGACAAGTCAACGTGTTTAAACAATGGAAACTCCATCAAGTCCAAGTCATCTGATCGGATGGGAATCACCCTGTCCGCTCAGTAAGTGTTCTTGACGGAACTTCATGTTCAACCCGTTAAGTCAGTCATCTCATCGATAGAAATCAGTTCTCAAATCGGCACCTCACTAATGAGTAGAAGGCCTGAACGAGGTCAGATTCTATCGGTTTTTGAGTGAAAAGTTTAGAACATTGAGGAAAAGTTTGAAACACTTAGTTTAAGCTTAGATTAGGTGAAATCAGTGTTTAAACATTGTAGAAATCGCTTAGATCTGAGTTGTTCTTGGTGGAATGAGGTCACACTTTGGTGTTCATGAGAACCCATGATGACATCATCCTAGAATAGCCCAAATCTACCGATTTCATGGTGAAAAGTTGAGATTTGTGGGTGAAATTGATGAGAAAGTGAGTGTATATCAAGAAAGTACAAGGTTTGAGGTGAAAACTTATAAGAATCGCGAGGAATCGAGAGAAATGTGGCTAAGAAGGCGAAGGGTTGGAGGAGAGCTGTCACATCACGTGAACAGTGATGTGACAGGTGAGTATTTATAGGAGAAGAGGAAGAAAGGCGGTGCAAAGTGTGACGGATCGGAGCACCTTCCGATCGGATGGTCATCCGGATGGATGACCATTCGATCGAATGGTCCTTCGATCGGATGGTTTGTGCGAGTTGGTTTCCGACCTTTTGTTTCGTGCATTGAGTGTTGCGATGCGTTTAAGCGAGTGTCGATTAAGCGATGCGATAGTTTTAAATAATAGTTACACAAATAACATAACTAACACACAACAACCTAAGTAAACTTGCGTTTCCAGTTTGCGATGAGATTTCGTTGCGATAGAGTTCCGATTACGTTTGCGATTAATCACCTCAAAACATATAATAAACATGCACATGTAACACATAATAACACACACACGTAAAACAATATCCAGACTGCGATTCAAGTTGCGATGCGATTGCGATGAGATAGCGTTAAGTAGATTAGCGTAAATAGCGTTTATTGCATTTACTCCACATAATACAACTAAAGCAATGTAAACTAAAGTTATCGATTATCAAGTCAAAGAGTACAAGTAATAATTAAGCAAAGAATGACAGATCGAATTAGCAATCTTTTCTTCCTTTGACTTTGACTTTGACTTGTACTTTGACTTCAAAAAGTCGGGTTGTTACACATAACAACTATTAAATGACAATATTTTTAAAGTTAATATCCCATACTACTAACAAATGCTTCATAACAGTCATTACAGATATTCAGTCTCAAAAACAAGTACAATTTGGACAACTCAGATTTATTATGGTGAGTTTCTAGACTTCCTAGCTTGATTTCAGCAAACATCCACTTAATCTGTCACATACGTTAAAATAAAGTCAATACATAAAGTAAAGGTGAGTACACAAGTTTGCATAATAATAGTAGTAAAAGCGTTTTACGCATAACCAGCATGTAACACGTAACGGGCGAAGCATGTAACTACCAACAATGATACAACCTAACCACGAGACTGCGTTGTAGAGTATGCGCGACACAGGTGTTGAGTCCAAACTATAGTACTATCATTGCTAGAGGCGGTCTAGTGTAACACTGTGTAACCATAGTAACAAGCATTCAACAAATCACGTATAGCATGCGGGAGCGGTTAGCGTTTATAAAGTGTTTGCGTTGTGTGTTGTGTTTTGATATAGAACGTATGTAACACCCAAAAGTACGTTAAACGAAAATGGGTTCGAGTATACTCACAATGTGTGTTTAACAAGTAAACACAAGCTGGATTGGATTGAAGGGAGAGCGTTGAGTTAGCATGTGCACGGAAACAGAAGCATAAGTGTTGTACGGTTGAAATCAGGGTGTCGAACGGGTTAAGTGTTTAATAGGTGATCCGAACGGATGGTCATCCGAGCGGATGGCCATTCGAACAGTGTGTGGGTGTTTGTGAATCGTTAAAATTTTCGAAGTCTAGTTAAAAGTGTTTAAACAATGGAAATAATAAGGGTCAGGTCATCCAAACGGATGGTCATCTCGACGGATGGCCATTCGAGCGAGATGGTCTGTAACTGAAGTTTTTTGTAAAATTTTCTAAGTAAAAGTCTTTGAGTTAACGGAGACGGCGTGACGATGTGGTAAACAACGGAATAATACCAAGTCCAGTTCATTGGGTCGGATGGTCTCAGCCCATTCGAGCAAACGCACTATTCTTGATGAAGATTCATGTCTAACCCGTAAATCGGTCAATCTCTTTGGTGGAAATCCGTTTTGAAGCCGTGATGGTGTATGGTATTGGACCCGACCCGAGCGGTCAGATATTTTCGTTACTTATCGCCTTTTATTATAATATTTATTATTATTGCGTACTAACCCGCGAAGCCTAGCGTGTTGTAGTTTACACTACACTAGGTTGTGTAAGGACTCTCAAAAATGTCCCAAACTGATCCGTAAGTGGAAACCCGGACCCCTGAAACCCTAATCCTTATCAAAAATCAAGAAAATCAGAATCTTGGTCCTCTCGCGGGCCGCGTAAAGGATGACCAGACCCTTACGCGGGCCGCGTCAACTTGAAATTCGATCGGATAAGCATTCGGGCCAGGTATAATCCATCTGGCAACCCTAACTCGTGACCCAGCAAACCTACGCGTAGACTAGGCGGCCTCGCGGGCCGCGTGAAACCCATATTTCACCTATAAATAGCTTTGGTCCCGAGCTTTCATTCTGTGTCGAAATTTCATTCAAAATCATGAAGTATACTGTCCAAAAGTCGAAAATTACATTTACAGTAGTGAAGTGCTGCTCCGATACCGGGTATTAACTCGATCGCTGCTACGATTCAATGTCCGATCGATTGAAACTATCCGATGAATGTTTAAGTGCTGCTCGAATTAGGGTTATACTTTGTCATTTGTCGTAAGGGTTTTTATCTCATGAGTTATCGTAAATGCTGTATTAGTTACTGACCTAGTTCGTGTGCATTGTTATTTAAATTAGGTTACAAGGCAAATCAGTAGGCTAAATTCTGTCGATATAAATCTGCAAAGTGAGTCATTCTCTTTTATCAAAAGTATTTTACAATACTCCAATTATTTTCAAATGTTATAATTACAGGGATTAAGTCATGGTTATCTTGAATCACTGGCTTATTGGGGTATTGTGCAGATTACTAATTTCTCACGGGTTAGGCTAATAAATCCTAAACGTGATAATCATCACTACTTGGGGAAAGACCCAATAGTGGTATGACCATCTTCACCAGGTGACACGGCGCCAGATAAAAATAAGATAAAAGCCATTGTAATCGCTCTTATGCTGTAATTAATAACTAACGTGTCAATTTATCAAAATGAATGATTCACCAGTATTTCCCCGCTGACAAAATATTTTTAAAACATGTTTCAGGCGACCTGCTATAAATCAAGGAAAACGTGCTACGGAGCACTAACAAGCTTGAAGAGGTGGCTCAGTTAAAATGAATAAACATGTTTTATAAATCAGGGAATTTACTAATGAAATTCCTCTAATGTAAATTACGGGGTTTATTCCGCATTATGAAAATAAAATAATCGGGCATTTTAAGTTTTAAAAGATCCTGTTAAATCTTCCCCTGTCGCATCAATTAATAAAATACCACGGGTTCCTGTCCCGCGGCTCCTGACCGGGTAAAACCGGGGCTGGGGCCGTGACAGGAAAAGGTGGTATCAGAGCCACTAATTTAAGCCTATTTAGTATTTGAAATACTTAATTTCTGATTTGTCATCCTGTGATTATGTGTCTTTTTACTGACTATTTGTTAGTTACAGTATGGGTAAGCAAAAGCTTTCGAACATCTATCTTAAATTAGATAGTTCACCGAAAGATAAGGGAAGTTCATCCCAATCGAATTCCTCAAGATACTTAGCAGATACTGAGGAGGGAATATTTGTTCGTAAGGCACAGTACTAGAAACCACTTACCCCTAATAAAAGAAGTTTGATTATTAGAAAAAGTCAAGAGAAAATGAGAAAGTCAAAAACAAAAGAAGCAATAATCAATAAAGAGACTCAGGGGATAGGCAATAACCCACCATGGGAAGATGAGTTAAATGAACAATGGGCAAATCTCTACATGTTAGCTACTGTAGCAGTAAATGTTAACCTTTAAACTGCCAACACCCCGACCCAGTATTAGCCCCCATATTATCCATAAGTCAGAAACTTTAATATTTTAGTTGTACTAAAAAAAATAAATATTTTGTTTCAATAAAATGGGTTATTAGATAATTGTAATTAATATTAAATTTTCTATTTTTGTGATTCTGTGAAAACTTAATTTACAAAATTTTTAACCTAAAATTTTGTGTGTTTCTTCATAAATACTAAACAGCATGAATGAATTATCTGAAGCCCTTGAGAATCTCAATCTATACCCTGTGAAAATAGAAGTTTCTAGAGACTATACTGGTTACTTGGCCGATGTGGAGGAACCCACGGAATTTCAAGCTCCACCTCCGGAAAAATCAAAGCCAAAGAAAAGAAGAAGATTTGTGGGTTGGAGGCGTGTGCGCAGAAGAAAACCAGCAACTAGGAAAGTTCCCAAAATAGAAAATCCCATGGATAAAGGAAAGGGGATCGAGATTGGGAAAAGTTCTAGGCAGGCAGGAATGGAAATTGGGGAAAGTTCTAGGCAAACCAAGGAATTGCCATTGCAGGAGGAATTGGATCGTATACTGGCAAGCTGTGATATCATTAGGCCTATCAATGAAAACCTCTTCCCTTATCCTGCTGAAACCCAACTTCCAGTAAACTTGGAACCGGCCATCCCAGAACCTCTGATCCATACTCAACCTCTAGGAGAAATGGACGAATGGTGGACCAACGACTGGCAATTTCAAAACCTTCTAAATAATCATTATACCTTTTCCCTCAGTTAGACCCAGAACCTGCACCAAACCCACCAATAAGCAATGAGAACTTGGCAGAACTCCGCCATTTTGGCGAGGAGCTAATGGATGCAGGGAATCGAATCCGGGAGGTAGGAGAACAGATCTCCTGGAAATACGACGAGAGGGAGCGTCATTTCTAAAAAAATGCCAGCTGATGGGATAGTGTGGATGGTAGAAGCATATGTTTAATAATAATATAATAATCAAAATAAAACGTGTAAAATAAACAATAAAACTTGTGTAGGATAAACAGTTTGTACGGATGCCTATTATATTATATAAAATATTGAACATTGAAAAATCAACAATTTTGTGACTATACGTGTTAACATGATTATGTGCAATTGTTTTGTTATGTTTGGTTATTTCTTATTCAATACTAATTACTTATATAAATTAAATAATCCTTATACCTTTTTCCCTCAGTTAGACCCAGAACCTGCACCAAACCCACCAATAAGCAATGAGAACTTGGCAGAACTCCGCCATTTTGGCGAGGAGCTAATGGATGCAGGGAATCGAATCCGAGAGGTAGGAGAACAGATCTCCTGGAAATACGACGAGAGGGAGTCATTTCTAAAAAAATGCCAGCTGATGGGATAGTGTGGATGGTAGAAGCATATGTTTAATAATAATATAATAATCAAAATAAAACGTGTAAAATAAACAATAAAACTTGTGTAGGATAAACAGTTTGTACGGATGCCTATTATATTATATAAAATATTGAACATTGAAAAATCAACAATTTTGTGACTATACGTGTTAACATGATTATGTGCAATTGTTTTGTTATGTTTGGTTATTTCTTATTCAATACTAATTACTTATATAAATTAATTACCAGATGGCACATGCTGGTAATGAACCCGATAATGAAGTTAATCAATCTGAGCATAACAATGAAGATCACTTTCTGAATAGGCAAGATATCGAGAATATCGTTGCTCAGGGGATAGCCAATGCTATTCCAGCAATAATTGCTGCTGCTAGAAATCCAGTTGAACCTCAACAAATTATTCCTAGCAAACGTACACATGGTGATAATTTTAGTAATAGTGTAAACGGAGGCGGCGACCGTACTAATAACAACAACGATGGGATGCAAGCTCCACTCCTTAAGAGAATGAAAGCTGCAACGCCTAGTTGCACTTACAAGGAGTTTCTTGCCTGTAAACCGGCTGAATTTGCAAGTAACGAAGGGGCAACTGCTGCACTACGTTGGTTAGAGAAAACCGAGGCAGTGATTACAATAAGTAAATGTACCAAAGACGACAGGGTCATGTATGCGTCATATCTGTTTAAAGAAGGGGCGCTAGAATTGTGGAATACGGTACTTCAAGCTAAAGGAAGAAATATGGCCTATGCCATGAATTGGGAGGAATTTAAGCAGCTAGTGGAAAGAAAATTTTGTCCCGAATATGAGAAAGAACAAATGGCGAATAAATTCCTGAACCACCGAATGGTGGATGTAGACTGTCGAGGGTATACTTCGACATTCTTCGAATATGCGAGAGTAGTACCAACCCTGGCTTTGCCAGAACCGGTGCTTATTTCCCGCTATATTTGGGGATTAATTAGCGAAATCCGCGACATTGTCAAAGCTGCAAGACCCCGCACTATTGACGATGCTGTGGAATTACCTAACACTCTAACTGACGGACTGGTACGCACAAGAGAAGAAACCCGAAAAAAGGAAGTAGCCCAAAAGATTACCCAAGGATTCCGTATGGGTAACAGAAGTAATTTCAAAAGAAAGGGAACTGGGCAATCTTCCACTGTTCCATTTTGCAATACCTGTAAAAGGAAGCATTTCGGAAGATGCAAAACGTATTGCAATTTCTGCAAAATTCCGGGGCATCAAGAAGAAGATTGCAGGAAGAAGAAAGCAACAGTCTGCTACAACTGCGGAGAAGCGGGACATTTTAGGCCAGGTTGCCCTAAATTGGCCAAACCAGCTGACAATAAAGCCAAACCAGCAGAAGGAGCTACCAAGAAGAACATAAGAGCCTTCCAGTTGACTACTCAGGAAGCAGAGTTAATTCCTGACGTGATAGCTGGTACGTTCCTAGTTCACAACGTCTATGCAAAAGTATTATTTGACTCTGGTGCAACCCAAAGTTTTATAAATACTTCATTCTGCCAAGCACTTAACCTACCCTTAACCAATCTTAGGCAAATTTTTACAGTCGAAACGACAGATGGGAATTCTGTTAACATAGATAAGGTTTTGCGGGAAGGAAAGATAGAACTTTTAGGTCATAAATTTTCTGCAAACCTGTTACCTCTGAAGTTAGCCGAATTCGATGTGGTATTAGGAATGGATTGGTTAGTAGCCAACCATGCTCGAATTCTTTGTGATAAGAATTCTATAGAAATTCATACACCCACAGGGGAATTAGTGGTGATTACAGGAGATAAGCCACGAAAACCACTGAAATTCATTTCAGTAATGAAGTTGGCCAGTTATTCAAGAAAACAAGAAATGGTGTATATGATTTCAGTAATCATTAATACGAAAGATAAGGAACTCAAAGAAATTCCTGTAGTATCAAAATACCCATATGTATTCCCAGAAGAACTACCGGGGTTACCACCTGATAGGGAAGTAGAGTTTAGAATTCATCTAATTCCTGGAATTACACCGATAGCCAAGGCACCTTATCGGTTAGCACCCACTGAAATACTAGAATTGAAAAAGCATTTAGATGAATTACTAAGTAAAGGATTCATACAACCTAGTTCCTCTCCTTGGGGAGCGCCAGTGTTGTTTGTAAAGAAGAAAGATGGTTCTATGAGAATGTGTATCGATTATAGGGAATTGAATAAGGTTACAATTAAGAATCGATACCCATTACCTAGGATTGATGATCTTTTTGATCAATTGTAAGGAGCTAGATACTTTTCCAAGATAGATTTACGCTCCGGATATCATCAATTGAAGGTACAAGAAGAAGACATACCTAAAACTGCTTTCAGAACTAGGTATGGTCATTACGAGTTTACAGTCATGCCTTTGGGTTAACAAATGCTCCCGCAGCATTTATGGACATGATGAATAGGATCTGTAAACCGTATTTGGATAAATTTGTAATTGCCTTCATCGACGATATACTTATTTATTCCAAAAGCCAGGAAGAACATTGTCAGCACCTGTATGCACTCTTAACTTTGTTAAGAAAAGAGAAGCTTTACGCCAAATTCTTGAAATGTGAATTTTGGCTACAAGAGGTGCAATTCTTAGGACACATGGTGAATCACGAAGGTATTCACGTAGATCCTGTTAAGATAGAAGCAATCACCAAATGGAATGTCCCGCAGTCAGCTATAGAAATTAGAAGTTTTCTAGGATTAGCCGGATATTATAGACGATTTATTAAGGACTTTTCCAAGATAGTTGTACCATTAACTAAGTTAAACTGTAAAGTAGTTAAGTTTGAATGGGGACCTAGGCAAGAAGAAGCCTTTAGGATTCTGAAGCAAAAGCTAACAAACGCTCCAATTCTAGCTTTGCCAGAAGGAACAGAGGATTTTGAAGTATACTGTGATGCTTCAAAACTAGGATTTGGATGTGTGTTAATGCAACGCAAAAAGATAATTGTGTATGCATCAAGGCAATTGAAAAAGCACGAAGAAAACTATACGACTCACGACTTAGAGCTAGGAGCCATAATTTTTGCCATTAAGATTTTGAGACACTATCTGTATAGAAGTAAGTTTACTGTCTATACAGATCATAAGAGCTTAAGATACATATTTGGGCAAAAAGAATTAAACATGAGGAAAAGAAGATGGATGGAGATCCTAAGTGACTACGACTGTGATATTCAATATCACGAAGGAAAGGCTAATGTAGTTGCAGATGCCTTAAGTCATAAGTATCATGAGAAACAACGACGAGTTCGTGCTCTTAGATTAAGTTTACAATTAGACTTAATGGAACAACTGAAAAGCATTCAAGAAACGGCAATCAAGGATGATGCTGAAGGAATGAAAGTGTTGGTGCATCTAGTGTTTGTTAACTTCGTCTTAATCGTGTCTTATGTCTAGATAGGATAAACGAGCACACAACAGGGTTGAAATTAGGGTTTTATGTGTTAAAGTGGGTGATTCCGCTTGAAAGTGTCATTGTGCAGTTCAAGCGAAATCAACACATGTTATTTCGCTTGAAACAACCTGTGACATGTTCAAGCGAAATCTCATCACTATATATATGTGTGTGCTAGTGTCATTTGGAGCGGAATCAGGTCATACGTTCTGAGTCGAGGTGCTGTCCGTTTGTCATTGGAACTTGTAAAAGCTCAGGAAATCATTAATAGATAAAGATTAGAAAGGAACAAGCTGTGTTGACATCTTTTACATTGATTTCGCCTTTGTATTTGATGATGAACTACTCAGATTGACTCATTAGGGTCACCGAACGATCCAACAAGTGGTATCAGAGCATTCAGGGAGCTGAATCGAGATCTACGACAACGAATTCACTGAAATTCGAGCTTCTTCTACCGATTCAAGAGCCAAATTTCACCGGAAATTTGCTTTTCTTGTCAATTCGGGTCAAATTTCACCGGAAATTTGACATATACTTCTACTTTTTACTCATTTCTAGCATAGTTTCTCTATTTGTCACCATAAAATCAGAAAAACTTAAAATTGGAAGTGATTTTACGGTTAATATTTGACGAAACTGTTATAGATCGATTCGCAATCAGTAGAAGTATAATCTTTCAAATTTTCATAACAAAATTCGTTCAAAAACTTGTTCAAATTCATCAAAAACTATGAAAAACTGTTCTTGTTTGCTGACATCAGTCGTTCGGACGACTTAGCTGATTCTTAAACTTGCTGACATCATCAATTCATTCGGACAACTGTACGAACGACTTGAATTAGATTGCTCACAGAAAGTGTTGCTGACATCATCAGTGCTAGCCGATCGGTCAGCATACCTAGCCGATCGAACAGCATTGCTTAGTATCATTTGCTTACGTCATATTGCTAGCCGATCAGACAGACGACCGATCGGACAGTAATTGATTGCCTTTATTTTCATCTGATTGTCATCCAATCGGACAGACAACCGATCGAACAGCTGACCGATCGAACAGCTATCCGATTAAGTAGTTGTGTGCTATTCGATCGAACAGTCATTCGATCCAAGTGCACTTGTGTGAAATTTTTGAAAAACACAAAAAATTGTCTAAGTATGTTGATAACTGTTTCAGGTACTTAAAAAATGGATGAATTCATGAATCCTTTCAGTGACATGTTTGCTTTCGCGGGAAACACCGGAGATGATACTTCAAACCAAACAAATGAAAATACTCCGAGTGCGAAGAAAACTCTGTCTGATGCGTTAAGTGTGGAGAGTGTTTATGGTACCTATAACAAACCTCCAAAGTTGATGGCGATTGAAGAATACAATAGGTGGGCCAAAAGATTTGAAGAATTGCTGAAAGCGTTTACATACCCAAGCTAGAAAAGTTTAAAGAATGGCTTCAATAATGGAAGACCAGATTGTGAAAATTTGACAGAAAATGAAGATATAGAAAATTTTATTGCTGGACAAAAGTGCATAGCATTGCTTCATCAGTCTGTAAGAGACGACATAATATCTTTGATTGAGTATACAAATGCTCAAGATCTTTGGGAAAAATTAAGAGTGAAATGTGTGGGTAGTGCTGAGATAGTAAAAAACAAAAAGAAACTATTAAGAAAAGAGTTTGATTTATTTAGCTGTTTGAAAAATGAATCTGTTTCTAAGATGATTGAAAGATTCGGGAATTTGAAGTTGGAGCTGGCAAGACACGGGGTTGTATATTCTCGAGAAGAATTAGTTGACAAATTGTTTGATTCATTGCCAGATGAGATGGATTGGCAATACTTTGCTTTGATGTTGAAGAATACGATAAAGTCGGAGGATGTGACAGTTGATCTATTGATTGAAAGACTGGAGAGTCATGAGCTGGAGATAAAGAAATCAAACAAAGTTAATCATTCCTCATATCAGCAGAATGTGGAGCTGTACTATCCAAAAAGTATGATTCCCAAGAATGTGTCTCCTAAGACAGCTTTCTCTGCTGAAAATTCTAACACATCAAGTAAAGAGAGTTCAAACAGTGGTTTTCATGGAGGATTATCATCCAATGCTCCAGGTCAAGGATCATCTTCTAATACTTCAAGTCAACAGCAATCAGTTCCAAAGAATCTGTTTCAATGCAACATTGTTGTGGATTTAAAGAATGGTAAAAAATTCAGTGAAGAATCTGCAAAGCAGCAGATGGTGTTCTTAGCTTCTGTGCTAGAGTCATATGAGAGTCTTGTAGCAGGCAAGATTGGTAACACTAACCTCACCAAGGAGGACTACGATCAGATCGACCCGGAAGAGATGGAGTTGATCGACATCAGGTGGTGTATGGCTAGTCCAGTCCGACGAGCAGAACGATTCATGGAGATTACTGGTAGACATTCTATCGGAGGGCCGTCCACAAAACTTGGCTTTGACAAATCAAAAGTCACGTGCTTCAGGTGTAAACAAAAGGGACATTTCAAAAGAGAATGTCGTAATGCACCAGCTGATGATACTGCAAATCCATTTCGTGAAGATTACTACAAAAGAGCGATCTATCATCAGAACAAATCAGAACCGCCCAGAATGAAGCAGCTTGAAGATATCCCCAAAGAAAAATCAAGAGCTCTTGCTGTCATTCATGATGACGAAGGTTTTGATTGGAGCGAACTGCTACCAGAAGAGGATGCAGTGGGATATGCATTTGTGGCAAAGATTGTTCCTTTTAAAGACAATAGAACAGAACAAGAAAAATTCGTCAACAGAAGAATGAAAGCCCAAACTAGGATGAGCAGAATCTATAACACATACAAAGAAGCTAAAAGAGCAAAGAGATGGGATGCTGACAGAGAGTGTTACCTTGATCCACAAGGAAACATTGCAGTTGATCCAAATTCCATTAGTGTTGATACTCTCATCCAGCAATTTGCTGAAGAAGAAGAAGCCAGACAGAGAGAATGGTGGGGAAGTGGAGAAGAGAAAGTAGAAGAAGTAGAAAAAGAAAAAGAAGCAGAGAAGAAGCCGCAGTCAAAGAAAATTGATGATGGGATTATTGATACATCACAAGAGTTTACTGCTGAAAACTTGAAGAAGATGGCTGATAGAGTTCTTGCTGCAAAAGAACTAGAGGGGCTTCCAACATCCGTTTCACATTGGATTATGGATAGTGGAGCTTCTCGGCACATGACAGGAGAGAAAACCCTATTGTATGATGTTAGAGGGTTTAACGGAGGTTACGTGGGTTTTGCAGGAAATCAAGGAGGACGAATAATTGGTGAAGGAACTCTATCTAATGGCATTGTCACGTTTGAAAGAGTAAATTACATCGTAGAGCTTGAAAACAATCTCCTAAGCATCTCTCAAATCTGTGATCGCATGTATACAACGCATTTCACAGATAAAGAATGTTTGATCTTGAAACCAGGGTTTGTTGTCCCCGAAGAATGGATTATCATGAGAGTACCTAGAGTCAATGACCTGTACGTATTAGACATGAGTACAGCAACTACTTCAATGGGTCAGGCTCATTGTTTTCTGTCTAGAGCAACAGAAAAAGAATCACAATTGTGGCACAGAAAAATGGGTCATATACATTTGCAAAAAATGAATCACCTGGTGCACAATGATTTGGTTACTGGTGTTCATAAAGGTTTTCATCTTGAGGGGGAGTGCATTAGCTGCATCAAAGGAAAGCAAAAGAAGAAATCGCACCCTGGGAAGAAAGAAAATTCAATCTCAAGACCTTTAGAGAGACTCCATATGGATCTGTTTGGTCCAGTGAATGTCAAAAGCATTACAGGGAATCTCTATTGTCTTGTAGTCACAGATGATTATTCAAGATTTTCTTGGGTTCTATTTCTGAAATCAAAAGATGAGACGTTTGATCGTTTGATGACGCTTTTCAAGAAGATGGAAAATTTGTACCAGACACGCATTCGAAGATTACGTACTGACAATGGTACTGAGTTCAAGAATATTAAGATGGAAGAGTATTATGATGAAAGAGGTATATTGCATGAATTTAGTGCTCCTTACACTCCGCAGCAGAATGGAGTAGCTGAGAGAAAGAACATGACACTAATTGAAACGGCCAGGATGATGCTTGCTGATTCCAAGTTACCAGTTAACTTTTGGGCAGAAGCAGTATCAGCCGCATGCTATACGCTCAACCGGGTTCTCACTGTCAAGAAATTCAACAAGACATGCTTCGAGTTGATCAATAACCGCAAGCCAAATCTGAAGTATTTAGAACCGTTTGGGTCTCCCTGCACAGTTCTAGAGCCTTTAGGTAAGTTTGGTCCAAAGAGCATTGAAGAAATATTTGTGGGATACTCAAGTCCTCAGAAACGAGTCTTTGTTCCAAGCTTGAAGCGGATTATTGAAGCACACAATGTTGAGTGTCAAGGTCACACAATGCCACCGCAGAATCCAGGAGACTCATGGTGTTTTCATTATGACACTTTGTGGGATTCGTTTGACATGGTAGAGGAAAAGGAAGAAGAAGAAGATTTCTTTGACGAGTTGGATATTCTAAGAGAGTACGAGTCATCCCAGGAAAGGTTCCCAGCTGAGTATTCAAGACGACCACGGCATACTTCAAATGACGATGAAGCAGGTCCAAGCAATGCTGGAGAACATGATGATATTCAACAAGAGGAAGTTGCTCATGATAATCAGACGGCAGTCAATGATAATCAAGAATCTGATAATATGCCTGTATTTGATCATGGTGATTCAGATTCTGAGGGGGAGCAAATTCAGATTTCAAATCAAATAATTCCAGTTAGTGAACAAGGTGCAAATCAAAATATCACAAATCTGGAGGGCGAGGTAGATGTTCCAGGCGAGGTGATGCCAAGAACTCTTTCATACCATCCAGAAGAGCTGATCATTGGAGAATTGCAATCAGGCGTTCGCACTAGACGACAAATTGACCAAGGCCTTACTTGTTTTTACTCTACAGTTGCTCTTTTACAAACTGAGTTTTCACTAAGTTGTTTTATTTCGCAGATCGAACCGCGAACATACAAAGAGGCGCTAACTGAAGATTCTTAGGTCAATGCCATGCAAGAAGAGTTGAGTCAGTTTGAGAAGTTAGGTGTGTGGAAATTGGTAGACTTGCCTGATGGTCAAAGGAAGATAAACACCAAGTGGGTGTTCAAGTGCAAGAGGGATGATCGAGGGGTTGTTGTTCGTAACAAAGCTCGACTCGTTGTCCAGGGTTTCAGTCAGCAGGAGGGTATAGATTTCACCGAAGTGTATGCTCCAGTTGCTCGACTAGAAGCAATCAGAATCTTCCTGGCATTTGCATCTTGGAAAAACTTTAAGGTTTATCAGTTAGATGTAAAATCGGCGTGTCTCTATGGGAAGGTAAAAGAGGAGGTATATGTCGGTCAGCCACCGGGCTTCACCGATCCAATCCACAAAGACAAGGTCTACTTGCTAGATAAAGCGCTGTATGGTTTACACCAGGCCCCAAGAGCTTGGTACGAGACATTATCTCAACACCTACTAGCCAACAGCTTCATTCGTGGAAAAGTGGATGCCACTCTCTTCACCAAAGAAGTCGACGGACATCTTCTGATCGTTCAGATATACGTGGACGACATCATATTTGGGTCAACAAATGAGAATTTGTGCAATGATTTTGAAAGAGTTATGAAGCAGAAATTCGAAATGTCATCGATGGGTAAGATGAAATTCTTTTTGGGACTGCAGGTTGATCAACTACTCAAAGGAATTTTCATACATCAAACGAAGTACGTTCATGATATCTTGGAGAAATTCGGGATGTCAGGTTCTACTCCAGCTTCCACCCCATTAGCGACGAACCATGGGATAAACCCTGATCTCACCGGAGAGAAGGTAGATGAAACGTTATATCATTCTATGATCGGTTCGTTAATGTATTTGACAGCTTCAAGACCCGATATCATGTACCCAACATGCCTCACAACAAGATTTCAATCTAACCCGAGAGCTTCGCATATGGTGATTGTGAAAAGGATATTACGCTACCTGAAAGGAACTCCTTCATTGGGGTTGTGGTATCCAAGAGAAGGCGATTTCACACTCGAAGGGTATTCCGATTCCGATTTCGGATGCTGCAAAGTTAACGCAAAGTCAACAACAGCGGGTTGTCAGTTCTTTGGATCACGTTTGGTCACCTGGAAGTGTAAGAAGCAAACCTTTGTGGCTTTATCCACATGTGAAGCGGAGTATGTATCTGCTAGCAGTTGCTGCTCTCAGATCTTGTGGATCCAGCGACAGATGTGCGACTACGGTTTGCCATTTCCTAATACCCCTATCTTTGTTGATAATGAGGCTGCAATAAACATTACGAAAAATCCTGTTCATCACGCTAAAACGAAACACATAGAAATTCGTCATCACTTCATTCGAGATTGCTTCGAGAAGAAGTTGATACGAATTGAGAAAATCCACACTGACGAGCAAAAAGCTGATTTACATACCAAAGCATTTGATAAAACACGTTTTCAATATTTGCTAAAATTGAACGGTATGAAGCTTTTATCGGTGTTGGAGGAGATTCTTGGCGTTGATGAAGGAGACATTGTAGATGATGTTGAGAAGCAATTTGCAATGGTTTGTCGATTTTTTACATGTTTTGGTATTTAGGGAGAGAGTATAGGGTAATATTTTCAGAAAATACAAAAACAATAAAAAATGATAAAAATACAAAAACATGAGATATTTTCAAAATCCAAAAACAATAGAAAACTAGAAAAGAGTTTGTGTAAAAAGGGAAAATGATAGTACATTGGCTTGACAGTTACGGTATGCTAAAGATATGTAAAGTTTAAAAGTGTTAAACAGTCTCGCTGATGATGTGCCGATAGGTTTTTACACATTTAGTAGGTTTGTTCGGGATATAAACCTAAATCTTTACTTACTTATTTCGTGGGGAACACTACTTGGATATATAGGTAACCCTTGAAATCTTGTTTGAAATATCCCTCTTTCTGAGATACTAGGTCTTTATACTCAGTGATATCTGGGGTATTATCCCGGGACTTCTGATTTTGCGGAAGCAATGGCCTAGTCCCCGGAGAATACTTTACCGCTTGCTTGAAATATAGCGCCGCCCTCGGCATAAAATGATGAGACAATAAAATTGCTAATCAATGTTGTTGTAAAAAAGATCCTCTAAAGGGGACCCACTAAAGTCAAACCGTCATCTCTCTGCTGAACGGAAGTTCTGACCTGTGCTCTCACAGTTTCGCAATTTAACCCCTTACAGATATCATATGTGGTATACTCACCAGTAAGACTGAATATTGGGATCTGGATACGGGAGTATAATCAAGAGGTGGGACACATGAATGAGTTTAAGTCTCTAAAACACTTAATTCGTATCCTGGACAGATTGAAATTTGTGAGAAAATTTAAAAGGATCAGTATATCGACAATCTAAGTGAATTGTTTAATTCTGGATATGTAATTAAAGCTTAACGGTACTTGTGACTTGTCGAATAGCTGATATGATTCCCTAACACGCTCACCGAAAATATGTTTGTAAATAGTTTACTTTTACTGCATTTTAGTTCTGTTATTTTTTTCTAGTTTAGAAGCTTTATTTCAAAACCCAAAAAGATTTTTCATTTCTGCTTTATTTTCCGACAAACCAAAGTGGAAAGTTGATCCGCAGATTCGAATTGAAGCAGATGCAGGAAGTTTCTGGGCTGGAGGATGAGTTTGGAGCTTAATATGTTAAAACTTGAGATTTGAAAAGTTAAAGCAAGTTCATTAATTTGAAACTTGTAAATTTTCAGAAAATTGTTTGAACAAAGTTGAACAAATGTCAGTGTGATTTATCTCAGGTCAACCAAGGTCATTAAGTTGGACTTGGTAGATAAATTGAGTAATCAGGGTCATTAATTTGGACATGGATACTTAAGTAGATTTCTAAACACTGATTAGACTATCAATTGAGGTTGAATGGTAAGTTTTGAATTGAAATTGTTATTATCATATATCTTATATTTAGGTAGAGATTGTGCAGGAAACATGAGTCAATATCCCCATGGCAAAGAAAATGTTAAAGTTTGAACCAGAATTCAAGTCCCAGCATTATCGAGAGGGGGAGTCTGCGAAAGGGGGAGTCAGAATTCTGGATTAACATTCAAAGGGGAGATTAAAGATTAAAGTTTGAAGATAAAAGATTGAAGGAAGCTTTTACAATGTCAAGACAATTTGGAAAGAGACAAAGACTAAAGACTCGACGCCGAAGACTTCGTCAACATCCAATGGGGAGTATGTTGGTGCATCTAGTGTCTGTTAACTTCGTCTTAATCGAGTCTTATGTCTAGATAGGATAAACGAGCACACAACAGGGTTGAAATTAGGGTTTTATGTGTTAAAGTGGGTGATTCCGCTTGAAACTGTCATTGTGTAGTTCAAGAGAAATCAACACATGTTATTTCGCTTGAAACGACCTGTGACATGTTCAAGCGAAATCTCATCACTATATATATGTGTGTGCTAGTGTCATTTGGAGCGGAATCAGGTCATACGTTCTGAGTCGAGGTGCTGTCCGTTTGTCATTTGAACTTGTAAAAGCTCAGGAAATCATTAATAGATAAAGATTAGAAAGGAACAAGCCGTGTTGACATCTTTTACATTGATTCTGCCTTTGTATTTGATGATGAACTACTCCGATTGACTCATTAGGGTCACCGAACGATCCAACAAAAAGGACGAATAAAAGAATTAGAACAAGGAAGTGATGGAATTTGGAGATTCCATAAGAAAAGAATTTGGGTACCTAAACAGGGAGAATTAAGAAATAAAATTTTAGAGGAAGCCCATAAATCTAGGTATAGCATGCATCCTGGTAACAATAAGATGTACCAAGATTTAAGAAATAACTTCTGGTGGATAGGAATGAAAAAGGATATAGCTAAATATGTATCTAAGTGTCTTACTTGTTCACAAGTTAAGGCAGAACACCAGAAACCTTCAGGTCTACTATAACAATTAGAAATGCCTGTATGGAAATGGGAGCTCATAACAATGGACTTTGTTACTAAGTTACCCAAAACCAGAAAAGGTAATGACGTAATTTGGGTAATTGTGGATCGATTAACCAAATCAGCTCATTTTCTGCCCATGAAAGAAACCTTTAGCATGGAAAGGTTAGCCAAGTTGTATGTAGATGAAGTAGTATCCTTACATGGAGTTCCACTCTCCATTGTATCGGATAGGGATAGTCGTTTCACTTCCCACTTCTGGACAAGTTTCCAAGAAGCCATGGGAACTCGACTAAATCTAAGCACCGCTTATCATCCTCAGACAGACGGACAAAGTGAAAGGACGATCCAAACTCTGGAAGACATGCTTAGGGCATGTGTGATAGATTTTGGTGGAAATTGGGATGACCTCCTACCTTTAATTGAATTCTCCTATAACAATAGTTATCATTCAAGTATCGAAGCTGCCCCATTCGAAGCACTGTACAGACGTAAGTGCAGAACTCCAGTATGTTGGGCAGAAATAGGAGAAAGTCAATTATCAGGTCCTGAGATAGTACAAGAAACTACCGAAAAGATCACTCAAATCAAGGAAAGACTAAAGACGGCTCGAGATCGCCATAAAAGTTATGCCGATAATCGACGCAAGCCACTAGAGCTTCAAGTCGGAGATAAAGTACTATTAAAAGTTTCTCCTTGGAAAGGAGTAGTTAGGTTCGGTAAGAAAGGAAAGCTGAGTCCAAGGTACCTAGGACCATTCCCAATAATCCAACGAATAGGACCAGTTGCCTATCGCTTACAATTACCAGAAGAGCTAGCTGGAGTACATGGCGTGTTTCATGTATCCAACCTCAAGAAATGCTTATCTGACGAATCTCTGGTAATACCTCTTCAAGATATAGAGGTAAATGAAAAGTTAAAATTTGTTGAGAAACCGCTGCAAATAGAAGACAAAAAGATCAAGTTTCTCAAACATAAGCGACTAGTGCTAGTCAAAGTCAAATGGGATTCAAAAAGAGGACCCGAGTATACTTGGGAACTGGAATCTGAGATGAAGCGAAAGTATCCTCACTTTTTTCAATAATTCTTGAGGACGAGATTTTAAATAAGGTGGGGAGGATGTAAGGACTCTCAAAAATGTCCCAAACTGATCCGTAAGTGGAAACCCGGACCCCCGAAACCCTAATCCTTATCAAAAATCAAGAAAATCAGAATCTTGGTCCTCTCGCGGGCCGCGTAAAGGATGACCAGACCCTTACGCGGGCTGCGTCAACTTGAAATTCGACCGGATAAGCATCCGGGCCACGTATAATCCATCTGGCAACCCTAACTCGTGACCCAGAAAACCTACGCATAGACTAGGCGGCCTCGCGGGCCGCGTAAAGTTTGGCTTAGGGTTCACGTGGGCCGCGTGAAACCCATATTTCACCTATAAATAGCTTTGGTCCCGAGCTTTCATTCTGTGTCGAAATTTCATTCAAAATCACGAAGTATACTGTCTAAAAGTCGAAAATTACATTTACAGTAGTGAAGTGCTGCTCCGATACCGGGTATTAACTCGATCGCTGCTACGATTCAATGTCCGATCGATTGAAACTATCCGATGAATGTTTAAGTGCTGCTCGAATTAGGGTTATACTTTGTCATTCGTCGTGAATTCGATGGATGTTTAAGTATTGCACTTTGTCATTCGTCGTGAGGGTTTTTATCTCGTGAGTTATCGTAAACGTTGTATTAGTTACTGACCTAGTTCGTGTGCATTGTTATTTAAATTAGGTTACAAGGCAAATCAGTAGGCTAAATTCTGTCCGTATAAATCTGCAAAGTGAGTCATTCTCTTTTATCAAAAGTATTTTACAATACTCCAATTATTTTCAAATGTTATAATTACAGGGATTAAGTCATGGTTATCTTGAATCACTGGCTAATTGGGGTATTGTGCACATTACTAATTTCTCACGGGTTAGGCTAATAAATCCTAAACGTGATAATCATCACTACTTGGGGAAAGACCCAATAGTGGTATGACCATCGTCACCAGGTGACACGGCGCCATATAAAAATAAGATAAAAGCCATTGGAATCGCTCTTATGCTGTAATTAATAACTAACGCGTCAATTTATCAAAATGAATGATTCACCAGTATTTCCCCGCTGACAAAATATTTTTAAAACATGTTTCAGGCGACCTGCTATAAATCAAGGAAAACGTGCTACGGAGCACTAACAAGCTTGAAGAGGTGGCTCAGTTAAAATGAATAAACATGTTTTATAAATCAGGGAATTTACTAATGAAATTCCTCTATTGTAAATTACGGGGTTTATTCCGCATTATGAAAATAAAATAATCGGGCATTTTAAGTTTTAAAAGATCCTGTTAAATCTTCCGTTGTCGCATCAATTAATAAAATACCACGGGTTCCTGTCCCGCGGCTCCTGACCGGGTAAAACCGGGGCTGGGGCCGTGACAGGTTGTGGGCTTGTAGAGATAACCCCTAACTGGGCCTAGCCCATTGAGGTTAGGGGAGGCCCATATCTCCGATATAAAGAGGTGTTCACCTCATTATTAGGGCAGAAGATATGGAGCCGCCACACTTTTGTTTCTGGAAACAGGGGATTCTTTCCCCTACCAGTCATCTCTACAGCTCCACTTTCTTCTCTTCTCCATTGCAGATCTAGGTTCAAGATGTGACAACTGTCAAAAATCCAGGTATTCGTACAATTAATTAATCTTGTTTAGTGCTTAATGACTGTGCTGAATTACAATTAATTGTTTTCTGATTACTGCATCATACTTACATGTGCATCACATATTGCATAATGTCACATCACTTTTACATACAAACTTTAGTGACATAAACGATGCCCAAAGCAAAGTTAGCACAGTTAGCGGATAACTCAGAAAAGTGCTGACAAGGTTCAGTACATAGACAAACAGTGTTTTGAGACCCCGTATGGGCCAGAGACATGGTACTACACTAGTATGGTGTGTAGGAAAGTGAGGATCACAAAACTGCTTCACTAGGTGATAGTTTAAGTGCCGGAAAGTGCCTAAAACTCACCCAAAGTGCAGAATTCTGCATAATTCAGCAAAAAACAGCTTTTTAATAAGCTAGTAACATGCAAAAATATGACTAAATGGTCCTGAATGCTTTCCTAAGTATCGGGAATTAAAAGTGTCACAAAAGGTAACATAAAGAACACTAAACGGTATAGCTTGACACTTTAACGAACCGGTATCTAACCAAACAACCGGACACTACCCGGAACACCAAAATTATACTAGAAGCATTGTTTTAATGTTACTGAGCTAGTTATGATTTTTGGGACTCTGTTCCTAAGTCACACATTGATACAACCACTGCTGGTGGGGATTCAGATGATCCTACTAATGTAGGTGATGATTCAAAATATCAGGAATTGACGGGCAGAGTTGAAAAACTTGAAACCTCAGTTGCTGAAATAAAGGATAGGATGCAAGAGATTCTGAAAGCTCAAAAAGCACAATCCACTGCTATTCCACCTCAAGCACCTGCTCCACCACAAGCATTTGCTGCAAATGAGCTCTGGAATATTTTTCAGCCATTACTTGAAAAACAAAAACAGATGGCTGATCATCAACATGAAATGCATGTAAAAATGCTGACAAACATGGTGGAGTCAAGATTCAAAGATACTCAAGCAGACATTAAGGCTATAAAGGCCAGCATACAAAAGACTGCCCATGGTGAAAAAGTTCCCTCCACTATCCTTTTTATGGATAACCCCCTTGCAGATAATGCCAAAAAGGGGGAGAATGTCAAGAAGAAGAAGAAAAAGGGAATTGAAGATGGTCTGTATATTGAACCAGAACAAGAAAAACATACATCTAAATCCTCAAAAGGTTCAAAACCTCAAACTTCCATCCAAACAGCTGATACAGCAGTAGTTACAAAAACTGCTGTAAGTAGCCAAACAGCTGTCATCTCATCAACACACACAACTCCATCACACACCACCAAAACCACTGCCCTCACATCATCATCATTACCTCCTGCCATAAAGCAGAAGACAGCAGATGTTACAACATCTGCTGTAATGACAACAGTGATTGAGACACCAGTTGTTTCAACCACTGTCAGTCAATCACAATCACAAACCACCGTCACTCATATCACTACCACATATCCACCAAATACATCATCAGCCTCTCCTACAATAAAAAGGAGAAGGATTATCATATCTGATGATTCACCACCACCATCACCACCATCAAAAACTACCTCACCTCCTCCATCCCCTGCTCAAAAGCAAAAGACATCTGCTGACATATCAGCAGTTGTAATGACAACAGTGGTTGAAACACCAGTTGTTTCAACCACTGTTAGTCAGACATCCACCACTGTTTCCACCAGTCTCACATCACAACCAGCAAAGCTCTACACCAGAAAGAGAAAACTTACTCAGCCAGATGAGGATAAACATGATCCCACGGCTGCAAAATATCTGTTGGAACTAGAAGCCATAAAAAAAGAGATGAGGCAATTCTACACTGATGATGATCCTTCAAACAGAAGATTTTCTTCACTTGTTGGCTTCATGGTTCCAGAAGACATGGATGAGTATCTACAACTCAAAACAAGACAGGCTAAGATAAGAGCAAAGGTTGAATGTAAAGGTCAAGGTAATGAAGCCATTGCTGAAAGATTGGAATTTCTGCTCACAAAGGTCAAACAAATAAAATATTTTGCACAAGAACTGAGCAAAGAAAAGGCAGAACAACGAAAAGAGATGAGAAGAAAACTTCTTGCATACATAATGCAAGAAAAATTTTATCCTGCTGAAGAAAACCAATTTGAAGAATGGCCAATAGTACTTTTAAAGCATGAAGCTGATAGGATTGATAGAATCAAGAATGATCCTAAAAAGAAGAAAAATGCTCCAAATTGGAGCAAATACAAAAAGTTCATCACTGACCTAACTGCTGAGTATAAAAGAAAGAAACAGCAGTTGGTGGATGTAAAAGTGGACACTGCCAATGCCATATCAAAATGGTCAAAGCAGCAAACTGATGAAGCCTATGAAAGGCTAAAGAAAAGGAAGATAATTGTTTCAAGCACTTCAAAGAAGCATGAACAAATGATGAAGCTTGAACAGCATATTGAAAACCTCAAAACACTGTTCAGGTCAATGAACAAAGAAGAAAAAGAACAGCTGACTAGTGAAGAGGTAAAGGAAAGGGAAGTTGTGTACTTCACAGAAACCATCATGAAAATGGGTCTAAAAGAAGAGAGCTCGGAAAAACTTCAAAACCTTTTTAAGAAGGTGTTAACTAAACCTGCATCACCAAATACTTCAGAAGTTTCAGACATCGAGCCAGATCAACAAAAGAGACAGGAGCAGATAGAAAAGGAGACTGCAGAAGACATAGCTGCAGCAAACAATGTTATTGAAATGGCCTTCAAACGAATGTCTGAAAGTCTGCAAGTTTTCACATGGCCAATATCTCCCAGCTCATCAGTGAATAAATCTCTCCCAAGAAACCCATTGGGTTTAAAAGTACTAAAGTGGATGTCTGATCAAAAGACCCACGTATTGACTCTAGTCAGATCCAATGGCGAAGTGAAGTACATATCAAGGAAAGAAGCACTAGGCCTTAGTGTTGAAGATTTGCAGGATCTCCTTGAACTTACACTGTGCCGGGATGAAGATGACACAAGTTCCAAAGCATTTGAAGAAGAATTTAAAAGAAAAGCAATGGAACTTCTGATGAGGAATAAAGATCCAGAATAATGAAAAGTTTTGGCATTATCTGTTCCAGGGGGAGATTGTTGGGATTGAACCCTACCAGAGGAACAGATAATGAAAGCCAAAACCAGGTCACAACAGTGGATTCGAAATAAACAGTTGTTTACACTAAGTCTTCTCCCTTGAAAGTGATTACAACTGCTGAAGGCCTTATATCCACTGCCCGCATACAACTGCTGCTGTTCTGCGTAACTACTGATGAAGCCTAGAAGACTGCTGGAAACTAAGCACTGCTGATACAAACTGCTGACGACAAAGCACTGCCCAATTAAGGACTGATCAACCTTGAGGAAAGCACTGATGATTAGAGAGAGCAGTAGTTTAGTATATCATCTGTTTCATGTATAGTCAGTTGTTAGGCTTAGCAGTGTTTGTATGAGAACAGTAGATACAGGTTGTTAGGCTGTTAGACGTCGCTTTCATGGTGACGTCAGCTGAGATGCCTCAGCGGTTTGGTTTTTCTATAAATGGAACAGTACCCTGTACTGTTACATTTGATTCGTTTTGAGTGAGCTCTTCTCCTCAATTCAATCCTTTCATCTTGTGCAATCCAACCATGGGGCATCAAGTTGAGGGGGAGCTTAGTTTGTAAACATGCTTGTAATCTTTTGAATTACTTTGTAATCTTTTGACTGATGAAAAGCATTTGTTTATCTAAACTATTTTCTTCCTTGATTGTGTTCATAAAGTTTGTATTCATTTTCGCTGCACTTTACATTGTTTCATATTCATTTAATGTTCAAATCATACAAACAAACACAATCATGAGAGCCTCAGATCTTAACAAATGGTATCAGAGCCTGGACAGTCAAATTCGATCTAACAATCAATTTGACATAACAGTTCGGCTCAAAATTCATTGATACTAAGGTTGGTTGTATCTAGTTGAAAAACAGAGTAACGAGTAAATCATGATCAAAATGGTTATTCAAAAATTCTGTAAATCAACCAAGATGTCATATCACACACAAATCTCACACAACAAGTGATATTATACACAAGTCACTTATAGTTGTCAGATCTGCAGACATATCTGCTAAACTATAAGAATTATTTTGTCTTTTCAAAATTAATTTCAACTGTTGTTTTGATGTTTTTGATACTTTCATAAAATGCTAAAGTATGAACCTCAGATTAACAAAAACCTATGGTTCATAAAACATTAGTGTTTTTTATTATCTAAAAAGAGGGAAATTAAAACTTTAGTCATTTAGATCTTAGGTGTTAAAAACAGGTTGAGATCCTCAAAAGGAACAAATCAACTTTGTCTAAATACATTAAGAAAAACAGGGGTTAACATAGTTCGTATCATATGTAATGTGAGATTGGTTGAAAAACGTGTGGAAGCATGACCAAGTCTCTCAAAACATTACTGCAAAATGATTCTGGATTAAGTATTCCTTGAATAAAGACCTCCCAGTGAGTATTTAATTACTTATAAACGGGAGGGGTAAAAGGGAAGAAGAAATTCACAACAACTCTGAAGTGTGTTCATCTCAAAACTTCTGAAGTTAGAAGAAAAGAGTATAAACATAAAACACAGAAGAGTCAGAGTTTAGGGTAATAATGGTCATTAAGCAACTGTGTGCATTCATCTGTTCACGAAAAGGTTTAGGTAAAAATGGAAATTCCGGTAAATGAACTTCAAAGAGGAATAGACAAATCTTCAAAATCATCACATGATTCTCAAAAACTCATGTGTACATGTATCCTGAATTCTGTTGTCAATCAATCAACAAGAAAATGGTACTAAAACAGTGGTCAAAATGTATTTAAAATTTCATACGATTGTTGTCAAACCACTGATCATTTTCATAAACTTGAAGATGATGTGATTACGTATTTTATTGTAAATATACCAGATCCTTTTTGATGCTCTTCTCAGAAAATCCTTTATCCATTTTTATACAAAGGATTTCCTCTAATAACCAGGGTATATTATTCGTTTTTTTAGAATAATATATTTTGAACTGTTGCTTGTTTTTGTTTGGCAATAGTTTCATTTTCCTGTCAGGATATGGTACCTTATTTTTTATTGGTATTATTATCCTCATAAATGGGTCAAAAGAAAATGGTGCATATGTCAAGGTCATGTCATACTCAGGGTTGTTTTAAACACTAATCAAAGGTTGATTGCCAAACAGTGCTTAAACTACTGGGGCACTCATGTTTTAATTTGGATATTAAACAAAAATGAGTTGCCTTAGCAAAAAGTTCTCATCATCCGGGGTACCAAACCACTGTCAGTAATTCATAAGAATCTCAAAAGGAAATTGACATGTGGCAAAACCTTGAATGGAAATTTCTTTAAAAAGTTGCTGAAAATGAACTTTCAAACCATTGCCATTATTTTAACCCTAACCACTGTTTTGTTCAAACGTCTGGTTCCAAATTACTATCCACTGCTGGATGTCAACCACTGATCTTCATTTTGTTTGGCAAGCACTGATGCTCAAAATCAGTGTCTTATCCACTTATATATTATCCACTGATAGTAAAAATCTGCCACTGTTATCATTTTATTACCGTTGTAACTACTGATGCTTGGTACATCAGTGGCTCTCAAAACAACTGTCCTCCATTCTTCATCCATATCATCAGAGGTTGACACGTGGTCAGTTTTTAGCCTTCAGATCATAATAACCGCTGCCACATCAGCGATCACTTTTTCCCTAAATAAAACCCTGATCAAAACCTCCAAACAGGGTTTTACACTGTCGAATTGAATTCTAAAATTCTCTTCTCAAAGCAGTTTCCAAACCCTTCATCTCAAATCATTCTCTGTTCTTCATTCTCCTTTCTCAAAATGACGAAATCACAATCAAAATCAAAGTCATCATCATCTTCTAAAGAGGTTGCTCAAATAGCCTCTGAATCCATCGAAATACCATACAAATCTCCGCATAATTATTTGGGTTTACTCACAAAACCCACCAACAACCACACATTCGATTCCATCATAGACACAATTTCTGCATCAAAGTACAAAACTTTGTTGACAGCATATGCTCCCATTTATCTACAAACCCAGAGAGAGTTCTGGAAAAAGGCGACGCTTGAAAAACAAGACGATAAAGTCATAGCCATTAACTCCTCGATACAGGGTAAAGAGATTCAAATCACTCCACAATCAATCTCAGAAGTCTTCAAACTCGATGATCAGAAAGGTAAAACCTCTTTTGATAAAAACGAGTTAAAAGCTGATTTTCTGAAAAGGGGATATGCAGAACAATCAAAGGTAGATACCTTACAAAAAGGTTATTTCCCGTCTGCACCCAGATTTTTATTCCACACACTTTTGTCGTGTGTTTCAAATAAAACAACAGCTTTTAACGAAATACCATTGAAGATTCAATGCCTGGGCTATGCCATTTTAAATAATAAAGATTACAACTATTCCCAGGAAATTTTCAATGACTTGGTAAAGAATGTTGATAGCAAAGCATTTTTACTCTTTCCAAGGTTTCTAAGCTATTATTTCAAACAAAAATTTGAAAAAGAAAATAAAAATGTGCCAAAACAAGGTGTTTATTTTCAAATTAAAAGTTTAACATCTGAAACATTCACTAGAATATTGGCACCAATAAAAACAAAAGCAGAGGTGTCTGAGCAGAATTTAGCAGTTACTACTGCTCCTCAGACATCTGCTGCTGAGCCCACTGCTCCAGGTGATCATAGCAGCACTACCACTGCTTTGAAACCCACACCTGCCACCACCAAAAAGACCAAAAGAAAATCGTACAAAAAGCCCACCAAACCCAAGAAAAAGGCAACTCTGGAAGATGAGATCCCAGAGCAACTGCCTGTGACAACACAAATGTCACCACAAACCACTACTGCTACTTCCTCACAGCAGTTGGTAGAAAGATCTCCACCATTGGCTAAAACTCCTCCTGCATCCTCACAAAAGGATCAGGTTGTAATCACAGGGACTCCACAATATGAAGCTCTGGATCCACTTGGCTCCATCTTCCACAGTCCTGATCCCAATGACATGTCTATTTCAACTCCCATGCCCTCACCAATAATATTACCACAATCCATGCTACCTTTGTTGCATGCAGTTGTTATAGCTCAGACACAAACCAGTTCCTCTCAATCACTCACCAAAGAGAGTACACTCCAACAAGTGACTGGGTCTGATGCTGATACCTCTGTTATCCCAGCAACAAATGAGGAGGTTACACCCCCTGAGTTACAAGTAACTCTCGGTGGTAGTTCAAGTGGAGCAGCAACTACAACTGATGGATCTACAGATCTTCAGTTGGATAGTTGGTTCATCAGTCAGACTCCCTTGAAGGCAATTTCTTCTATAGCACCTTCGGTAACCACCAGTGAGTTTGTTTTAACCACTGGTACCATCAAAGGTTTATCAAGTGCTGAAGAAAGAAGTCCCCAGTACCAAGAACAAGGGGCATCAATGAATGATTTTTGGGACTCTGTTCCTAAGTCACACATTGATACAACCACTGCTGGTGGGGATTCAGATGATCCTACTAATGTAGGTGATGATTCAAAATATCAGGAATTGACGGGCAGAGTTGAAAAACTTGAAACCTCAGTTGCTGAAATAAAGGATATGGTGCAAGAGATTCTGAAAGCTCAAAAAGCACAATCCACTACTATTCCACCTCAAGCACCTGCTCCACCACAAGCATTTGCTGCAAATGAGCTCTGGAATATTTTTCAGCCATTACTTGAAAAACAAAAACAGATGGCTGATCATCAGCATGAAATGCATGTAAAAATGCTGACAAACATGGTGGAGTTAAGATTCAAAGATACTCAAGCAGACATTAAGGCTATAAAGGCCAGCATACAAAAGACTGCCCATGGTGAAAAAGTTCCCTTCACTATCTTTTTTATGGATAACCCCCTTGCAGATAATGCCAAAAAGGGGGAGAATGTCAAGAAGATGAAGAAAAAGGGAATTGAAGATGGTCTGTATATTGAACCAGAACAAGAAAAACATACATCTAAATCCTCAAAAGGTTCAAAACCTCAAACTTCCATCCAAACAGCTGATACAGCAGTAGTTACAAAAACTGTTGTCAATAGCCAAACAGCTGTCATCTCATCAACACACACAACTCCATCACACACCACCAAAACCACTGCCCTCACATCATCATCATTACCTCCTGCCATAAAGCAGAAGACAGCAGATGTTACAACATCTGTTGTAATGACAACAGTGATTGAGACACCAGTTGTTTCAACCACTGTCAGTCAATCACAATCACAAACCACCGTCACTCATATCACTACCACTGATCCACCCAATACATCATCAGCCTCTCCTACAATAAAAAGGAGAAGGATTCTCATATCTGATGATTCACCACCACCATCACCACCATCAAAAACTACCTCACCTCCTCCATCCCCTGCTCAAAAGCAGAAGACATCTGCTGACATATCAGCAGTTGTAATGACAACAGCGGTTGAAACACCAGTTGTTTCAACCACTGTTAGTCAGACATCCACCACTATTTCCACCAGTCTCACATCACAACCAGCAAAGCTCTACACCAGAAAGAGAAAACTTACTCAGCCAGATGAGGATAAACATGATCCCACTGCTGCAAAATATATGTTGGAACTATAAGCCATAAAAAATGAGATGAGGCAATTCTACACTGATGATGATCCTTCAAACAGAAGATTTTCTTCACTTGTTGGCTTCATGGTTCCAGAAGACATGGATGAGTATCTACAGCTCAAAACAAGACAGGCTAAGATAAGAGCAAAGGTTGAATGTAAAGGTCAAGGTGATGAAGCCATTGCTGAAAGATTGGAATTTCTGCTCACAAAGGTCAAACAAATAAAAGATTTTGCACAAGAACTGAGCAAAGAAAAGGCAGAACAACGAAAAGAGATGAGAAGAAAACTTCTTGCATACATAATGCAAGAAAAATTTTATCCCGCTGAAGAAAACCAATTTGAAGAATGGCCAATAGTACTTTTAAAGCATGAAGCTGATAGGATTGATAGAATCAATAATGATCCTAAAAAGAAGAAAAATGCTCCAAATTGGAGCAAATACAAAACATTCATCACTGACCTAACAGCTGAGTATAAAAGAAAGAAACAGCAGTTGGTGGATGCAAAAGTGGACACTGCCAATGCCATATCAAAATGGTTAAAGCAGCAAACTGATGAAGCCTATGAAAGGCTAAAGAAAAGGAAGATAACTTTTTCAGGCACTTCAAAGAAGCATGAACAAATGATGAAGCTTGAACAGCAGATTGAAAACCTCAAAACACTGTTCAGGTCAATGAACCAAGAAGAAAAAGAACAGCTGACTAGTGAAGAGGTAAAGGAAAGGGAAGTTGAGTACTTCACAGAAACCATCATGAAAATGGGTCTAAAAGAAGAGAGCTCGGAAAAACTTCAAAACCTTTTTAAGAAGGTGTTAACTAAACCTGCATCACCAAATACTTCAGAAGTTTCAGACATCGAGCCAGATCAACAAAAGAGACAGGAGCAGATAGAAAAGGAAACTGCAGAAGACATAGCTGCAACAAACAATGTTATTGAAATGGCCTTCAAACGAATGTCTGAAAGTCTGAAAGTCTGCAAGTTTTCACAAGGCCAATATCTCCCAGCTCATCAGTGAATAAATCTCTCCCAAGAAACCCATTGGGTTTAAAAGTACTAAAGTGGATGTCTGATCAAAAGACCCACGTATTGACTCTAGTCAGATCCAATGGCGAAGTGAAGTACATATCAAGGAAAGAAGCACTAGGCCTTAGTGTTGAAGATTTGCAGGATCTCCTTGAACTTACACTGTGCCGGGATGAAGATGACACAAGTTCCAAAGCATTTGAAGAAGAATTTAAAAGAAAAGCAAGGGAACTTCTGATGAGGAATAAAGATCCAGAATAATGAAAGGTTTTGCCATTATCTGTTCCAGGGGGAGATTGTTGGGATTGAACCCTACCAGAGGAACAGATAATGAAAGCCAAAACCAGGTCACAACAGTGGATTCGAAATAAGCAGTTGTTTACACTAAGTCTTCTCCCTTGAAAGTGATTACAACTGCTGAAGGCCTTATATCCACTGCCCGCATACAACTGCTGCTGTTCTGCGTAACTACTGATGAAGCCTAGAAGACTGCTGGAAACTAAGCACTGCTGATACAAACTGCTGACGACAAAGCACTGCCCAATTAAGGACTGATCAACCTTGAGGAAAGCACTGATGATTAGAGAGAGCAGTAGTTTAGTATATCATCTGTTTCATGTATAGTCAGTTGTTAGGCTTAGCAGTGTTTGTATGAGAACAGTAGATACAGGTTGTTAGGCTGTTAGACGTCGCTTTCATGGTGACGTCAGCTGAGATGCCTCAGCGGTTTGGTTTGTCTATAAATGGAACAGTACCCTGTACTGTTACATTTGATTCGTTTTGAGTGAGCTCTTCTCCTCAATTCAATCCTTTCATCTTGTGCAATCCAACCATGGGGCATCAAGTTGAGGGGGAGCTTAGTTTGTAAACATGCTTGTAATCTTTTGAATTACTTTGTAATCTTTTGACTGATGAAAAGCATTTGTTTATCTAAACTATTTTCTTCCTTGATTGTGTTCATAAAGTTTGTATTCATTTTCGCTGCACTTTACATTGTTTCATATTCATTTAATGTTCAAATCATACAAACAAACACAATCATGAGAGCCTCAGATCTTAATTGATGACGATTTAAACACAATACAAGTCTTGTAAGAGGATGATTTCCAAGATAGTTTTCTCAAGAAACTAAGTGAAGTAACAAGATTTATATAAACTTGGTTCTTACAATAACCAAAGTTATTTTTAATGGTTAAACAAGTGTAGAAACACTTGTGTAACAAAAAAAATTACATAAAGAAGCACTTTTAGAAAATGTGTTTGGAAGTTGTAAACACCCAACTTCTTTAAGAATGAAGTTTTTAAAGAAGTAAATACATCTTAAAAGGGTAACTAAACCTAGTAAACACACTACTAAGTTACTACAAGTTTTTATAAAAGTTCAAGTTCATGTTGTTATGTAAATTGCATAATTTTGGCACTTGGTAAGTGTAAGATGTTTAGGGTTGATTGTGATTGTTTGGGATGATTTTAAAAAGAAAATGATATGCTTTGATAGCATGGACACCTCTATTTTTAGGGGAAACTATGGCAAAATTTTCTAAAAATATAAACACTTAGAAAAATATTTTCTAACAAATATTTACAAGTGTATTTTAACTATGGTTTCAATATAAACTTTGCCATAATTTTTTGTAACAAAAATACAAGTATTGGAGGTTGGTTTTTATAAATAAAAATGGATAAATATGTATTTAGAATATATATCTACATTAAAGACATGATATGTGTGAATACTTGTATACTTTGTGTATTAACTATATTATTTTTGGGATAAAATAATATAACTTAACAAATACCAAGAAATTACAATCCAGAATATTACCAAAAATCACAAGGAATAAATATATAAGTTACAGACATAATATTGTGGAACCGAACGATAGAAAGTAACTTACAAATATTCCGGAAAATACCTTTATAAATATATTTTTGGTAAATAATATTTTGGATACAAGAAATGAAAATATGATTACAAAGTGTATCATATTTTCAACAAGAAGAAAATATATTATTTTTGGGAAGTAAAAATATATCTTCTTGGAATTTTTAGAAGATATATGATTTTTGAGAAAAATATATATTTCTTGGGTAAACTTGGAATACATTATGTTGGATAAAAATAAGTTTATATATATTTTCTAAGTGAGACTTGAAAATATATTGTTTTGGATATATATTGGATATTTATTAAGATAATACACGTCAGAATACGACACCAACACAAGGCAAGTTATACAAAATACAAGAATAAGAATACACATGCATGAGATACCCCCATCCTTGGGAAGGAAATACGGATATAAATACTTGAGAAGTATTGTTCCAAAATATTGTTTAACAATTATTCCAAAATAAAATATAATTTAAGTTAAAATAATTATTATTTTAACAAGTAATTATAACTGGGAATAATATTGGAGACATAAAAGAAACGTAACTCAAAAACATTAATACAGAGACAAGGCACGACCCGTCCGTCTAATAGACATCAGTACATTGTAGGTAGTCGTGTTTGTTGAATGGATTTGAGTTACAATTATGAAGACGCAAGACTGTGAGTTCATGTCCCCCTTTTCTTTTAACTGTTTTCAGTTTTATACTTCGGGGGTGAAATACATGTTACAAACTGTTTACATACGATTACATTTGGTATGGTTAGCTAAGGAAAGGTACTGCTAGATCATGTGAGTGGTGGGTATAACACTTAAGGCCATTAATCCTCGTTGTAGGACCGAGGGACATGAGTGATAGATCTATTCGGGTGCAGCGAGCCCCACCCATGAGCACGCCGAATGAGCCATGTGGTGACTATGTCTTACTGACAAAATATGCTAGGTTTGAGTTTTCCTGCATCACTTCACACATATCAATGGCCTTGCAAACCATTGGTGATCTGTTTTTCCTTGTTGCTTTCATATCGGGATTTATAAACTTACATACATACTTACAATGATTTCAAGGGTTTACTCATACACACAAGCAAACACATGAACTCGCTCAACTTTTGTTGATGTTTTCAAACTACATGATTTCAGGGAATTAGTAAGTGGATCTGGCGGGCGTTGAAAGTTTTTATGCTGCGTAGGGAATAAAGATGTCATCCATGGTCTTTGAGTTTGGTCAGTGTGTCTTATTCCTGGATGAGACACGTCTTCCAAACCTTGGTGTTTTTCAATATCTCTTGATGAGTCCTTAATGAACTCATAAACAATATGTACGGTTTGTAAAACTTAAATTTGAAATCTACTTTTCAAAACAATGTTGATATGTTTTAAACTTATTTAATGGATGACGAATATATGGTTTTTATCATATAGTTGTGGTTATGATTGAATGCAATGGTATTAAGAATGTCACACCATAATCATGCTTCCGCAAAAGTCAGGGTGTGACACAAGAGGAAGAACAAGGTGTGATTCTCCACCCTCTCAGAGAAAGCGGTCCAATCATCCCGGCGGTGATTCCGTGTTTCTTCATTGGCGCCCACCGAGTTTATGTTATACATTTGTTGATCACATCTTGTTTTATCCTCAGATCTGTGTTCTTAGAGTCACACTCTCGATCTTCGAATGGATAAACACCACAGATCTGTGTTACGATTTCCAAAACTTCTAGATCTATGGTATTTCACTGATTTTAGTGCTTAAAAATCTTCAGATCTACATTTGTTTCAAATGGGGTTCACAACCTCATGTACAAGGGAGCTCAGATCTGTTGCCGTACAAGACTTTCTCAAGTTATAATTTCGAGATCCAAGTTTTGTGGGTTTTAGCCATGATTTATGGAAAAGAAAAAACCGGGTACGTTATTTGCTTTTCTTTTCTTTTCTTTGACGCAAACTTCTATCAAAACAAGGTATGACAAAAGGAAAAGAAATTGCAAATTCCTTTCTTACGTCACCTTTAGAAGCCCTAAATTTTTAAAATGGCTGTTAATTTATTATTTGATGATATTCGAGAACTCATGGAATGTGACCGGATGAATTAGAAATCTTGATTTTTGTCTTAATATATCAAAGTTCTTTCAGGATATTTTAGATTGGTAAATAATAAAAAATGCAGTCACTGTCATACATTCATTTTCAATACATATACAGCTGTAAATAATCTACAAGACAGCTGTAAATAACTATATAAAGTTGTCTGACAAGTGCCTGCACATTTTTGTCTTCACCCAGAAATGAGAGCATCACCTCTGTCTTCTCCCTTACAAGGTAACAGCATCACAATTTGGTCTTCACCTTTAAAAACCTCTAAGACAACCATATTTTCACAATGGGCTTTTGTTAAGTGTTGAATTGTTTTACATACAATCCGCAGCCGCGCGAGCACACCAAGACTGTCGGTCCCACTCCGCTGTCGCGCGAGTGCACCCCGCCTGCTGGTCCCACCCCGCCATGCAAGCACACTCTGTTTGCCGCCGCGGGTCATCTCAGCAGCGCGAGCATACTCCGCCGTTGCGCGAACACACTCAGCCGCCACCGCGGTCATCTCAGTTGCGCGAGCATACTCCGCCGCGCGTGTCATCTCAGCTGCGCGAGCATATTCAGCCGCCGCGAGTAATCTCTGTTGCTCGAGCATACTCCACCACGCGCGAGTAATCTCCGTTGTGCGACCATACTCCGCCGCGCGGGCGATGCGGGAGACCTCCTCCATCGTGCATTCCGTTTGTCGCGCGCCTGCCAGGAATCTCGTGTTTGGGTGGGTGGCGGAGAGAGCTGACAGAGCTTGTCTTATGCTTTACGTTTTTCCTCAAAAAAGCTAATGTATCCCTCACTTGGGACAAGCATCCTTATATAAAAACCCAAGAAAAAAAAAAAGAAGATAGTGAAATTTGACAAATTACTTTCTTGTGTCAGAAAGCACGTGTTATGTCATAACCATTAAAATAAAGCATGCGCCACAAGACTGTGTCAGAAACATATCTTCATATAAACCATGAGGCAAATTTGAAAGAGATATCTTTATATATCCACACTGGCTAATACTTAACTCATGTGATTTTGAAAAAAAAAACTAATTTGTTCAATTACACAAAAGAGCATCACAAACGACAGGAGCTTTACACAATCATTTAGAAACTACAGCACCGCAACTAAAGCGTGCATTTATTACCTTGTCACGCTCCAATAAGTGTTTTAATTGATCACCTTATTCAAAGAGTTGAGGTATTAAATTTTAAACTTGCTCGGTTAATCGCACCAGATATCTTAGCAACCTACAAAATGAGATGACTCATGCCATATACAAATCATATAACTAAAAAAAAGGGCATGGGCCTCTGCTGCCTTTACAAAATATACAAGCTCAATATATGTACGTTGTTTGAGTTTTGGACTAAAAATAAGTTATCCGGCTTATGAAATTGTTTAGTCATTGTCTCTAGAATTCAATGCTATTGACATTACTTAGCATCTATAAACTGAGAGACCAGCATGGTGTGACATAATTTCAAGGTTCAAAATTGCTTAACAATATTATGGAGTATGGATGTATAGAACGAACACCTCCTAAGGACAACGTTTCGGTACAATGTTTTCCGTATATCAAACTCTTTATTACGACTTACCTTGTCAACTTATTTGCAGGAGTGGCAATACATTCAATAGGTGAAACGCAACGAGCGATCCTCACATACACCGATGAAAGCCTAAAAAGAGACTTCACTTATGAGCACGTAAGTCGCCACGCGTGCATGCTCCTTTACTTATGAGCGACCACACATGCGCTAGCTGTCGCATGCTCCTCTACATACGATCACGTAAGTCGCCATACGCGCATGCTCTTTTACATACGAGCACGTAAGTCGCCACGTGCACATGCTCATTTACTTACAAGCGAGCAAACATGCGCTAGCTGTCGCATGCTCCTCTACATACGAGCACGTAAGTCGCCATACGCGCATGCTCTTTTACATACGAGCACGTAAGTCGCCACGTGCGCATGCTCCTTTAAATACGAGCACGTAAGTCACCACGCGCGCATGCTCTTCCACATACGAGCATCTCAGTCTCCATGCGAGCAGGCTCTTTTACATACGAGCACGTAAGTCGCCATACACACAGGCTCTTTTACATACGAGCACGTCGGTCTCCATACGAGTCTGCTCTTCTACATACGAGCATCTCAGTCTCCATGCGAGCCTGATGCTCCACATATGAGCACGTAGGTCGCCATATGCGCATGCTCCTTTGACATATGAGCACGACAGTCTCCGTGCGAGACTGTTGCTCTACATACGAGCATGCAAGTCGCTATACGCGCATGCTCCTTTAGATATGAGCACGCCAGTCTCCAAGCGAGCTTGCTGCTACACATACAAGCACACTAATCTCCATGCGGCCCTGCTGCTTTACATACGAGCGTGTATGTCGCCCGCGCGCGCATGCTTAGCCATATATGAAAACGCTTACAAAAGATAAACTGTGCTACAAATGCACGCACCACCTTGGGTATACGCAAAAACACATTGGCTAAAACAAAGTTTCGCTTACACCTACAATCTTCAAGACAAGCCACGTCTCCTTGCTTCACGCCACATTTTTGTTGTGACACACCGGAGGACCAGTGCAAGCTCGGGTTTCCACTTCATTATCCTGACACAACTTTATGCCAATTCTCATTCGCGATAACCTGCACAAAATGGATTAATACGTGCAAATATTGTAGACAACAATTTACGCAGATTCAAACACTATATATATACGTATGCTTCATGGCCTAAGACACGTGCACCATGCAAAGTCACCAAAAGGTGAATATTTTAGAGTAGCCACACGACTGTGTGCGCACTGCTAAAGCTGGGCCACACTCGAAAATCATTCAAAGGGAAGACACTCATCTAGTCCAGAATTCCTGTCACACCTCAACCGATGGTGGAAACATCGGAGTGAGACGAAATAGATTGCTCGTTACACATAACACTAGAATTTGCGACAAGTATTAAATAATGAATTTCATTTTATTACTACGAGAATTCGATTACAACATGAAAAGGAAAATACAATTACAACAACTTAAAATGAAAGAATTACATTACAATAAGTATACAAAAATTAAAATGAGTATCTAGGCATCCTACTAGATTCCATGCATTATCAACATCATCGTTAAACCTGCAACATGTTTTAAAAGCGTAGTTCAATACAAAAGTATTGGCGAGTATACAAGTTTTGTGTAGTAGCATATAAGTATAAAAATGATAATGAACAATCAACATGGCAAACCTAGTTATCAAGATTAACGTATAAACTGGCATGCGATTTACAAGTCAACCCTCTGTTTACGCAAGTATGAATGAATAAACCTAACATAACCTCTCGTTCACGGGTGGTGCGTTACTCCTATAGCGCTATACATGTTAGTGGAGGCTCGTACGAAGCTAATGACAAGTTCATCACATAAGAATCACCCAGAAAACACGAATCAAGCATAACAAATAATGAGCACGTATTGGATTGTTTGTTTATGTATTTGCATAAGAATATGTATACTAAGTGTGATTTGTATATGAAAACATGTTACACCTAAAAGTGTGAAAACGGTAAAATGGGTCAAGTATACTCACATTGGTTGCGTATGGAGATTCCTTGTTATTTCAAAACACAAAGTTATGATATTTCTTATTATTGCTATTCATCTGTTATTTCTTTGGTAAATATGAAAACAAAAACGAGGAGATTGAAAGGTGTAAGTGATAGAATGTATACCGACAACTAGTCGATTCGGGTCGAGTTCCGATGTGAAGTTTTTGTGTATCAACAAAAGAAAACGGTTTGAATGAAAGAAAAGCATACCGAACGTATGACGTGTGCTTTCTGCCGTGGCTTCGGTTGCCTCCGACGTCGCCTCCGATCTCCGACAAGGGGGTAGGTAGGTTCCGAAAGGTGTGCGTACTTTCATTACAAACAAACCGAACCAACTGTTACTATATTTCTTTTGTTTTCTTTAGTAAACTTTCAACAGTTAACAAGTAAAACTAGAATAGGTTGAAGAAAAGAAGGGATTCGATACCGAAACGTGTCGAGAAGATGTCGTCGATCTCCGTTCGGCTCTTCGAGTTTTTCCGGTGAAATCTCGAACTTCGATAGCATTAGTGGTGTCGTTCCGACGGCGTTCGGGTTTCTCCGGTGAAGTGCAACGGTTATGCGAAAGAGTATTATGAGGTTGTGAGGATGTCGAGACGGTGTGTAATGGTGTCGAAACCGAACAGGTTATATGCGGCTGTGTTTGGGCGGCTGATTTAATGCTCGCAAGATAACTTGTTTCACCTCTTTGTTTTATTAAAAAAAAACAACCCATGATTCAACTAAACTCCCAAATGGTCCCTCCACTATTCAACTAGCTAGAATCTTATTTAACCCACAAAACTAACTTAGTTAGTATGAAATTGATAAAATTTTAATTGAACTATTAATTAAATTAATTAAACAAATAAATAAGCGAATAACAAAAAAAATTAATAATTCCTTTAGTGATTATTTATTTCGCGCAAAATTCTGAGGTTTCAAAGGTTAGGATTCGGATTTTCAAAACGGATTGGAATTTAGGAACCCATTTTGACGGATGTTACAATTCCACCCACTTGCCTTCCGCGCATGGGAGCAACACTGGACTGGGGGGACCTGAAGTGGTATGGTCCCAAATGCTGCATCAGCCATACGCACGTTGGGCCCTTACCACACTCAACCGTCAAAACTCAGCCAGTTCCAAGACTCGTGCACAAGACCTAACCACGTACACGCAACCTTGACGAGTTCATGGCAATGCGCCAGTACAAATAGAAACTGCCCGCAATCAATCTGCGTGCGCCAGGTTTGCCAAACCAATTTCCACGATGAACAATCGGGGGATATTCACTGCTCCATTATCTCTACTCACAGCTAAAGACAGACGCAACAAGCGTGGGCAACAACTTTCCCGCACCCGGGCGACGGGTAAGCCTAAAACTCAATCTTTACTTTCAAGCACTCCTAACAAGTCTAGTACTCCTCCCACGCTTGCACGCGGGAGCAGCACTAGACTGGGGGACTTGATGGGGTATGGTATTAGACCCGACCCGAGCGGTCGGATATTTCCGTTACTTATCGCCTTTTATTATAATATTTATTATTATTGTGTACTAACCCGCGAAGCCTAGCGCGTTGTAGTTTACACTACACTAGATTGTAGGCTTGTAGAGATAACTCCTAACTGGGCCTGGCCCATTGAGCTTAGGGGAGGCCTATATCTCCTATATAAAGAGGTATTCACCTCATTATTAGGGCAGAAGAATGGAGCCGCCACACTTTTGTTACTAGAAACAGGGGATTCTTTCCCCTACCGGTCATCTCTACAGTTCCACTTTCTTCTCTTCTCCATTGCAGATCTAGGTTCAAGAGGAAGAACAAGGTGTGATTCTCCACCCTCTCAGAGAAAGCGGTCCAATCATCCCGGCGGTGATTCCGTGTTTCTTCAAGTCGGCTCTCGACTAAGGAACGAATCGAGAGTCTGACTGAGTCCAGATTCCATCAAAATTGTGTGAAAACCTTAGTTAGGAACTCTTCTTCGGTTTTAAAAGTGTGGAAATCTTTCATAACTTAGTTGAAAAGTGTGAAATCCTTTAGATCTTGGACCAATCTCGATTGAATGGTGCTCCACCACAGTTTGCCTAAGCAAAACGAGCGGAAACCACCTTCAAGAGGTCCAAATCAAATGATTTCGAGAAAAAGTTTAAGTGTGTGTGTGTGATTCTGATGAAGAAGATGGAGTAGAAGTGAATAGAGATGAAGATTGAAGAAGATTTGAGGAGAAAAGCTTACATAATGGCCTTGATTCGCGACTGAGAGCGTGTAAGCGGATGGAAGTGTCAAAGTCTGAGAATGAGGGTGTACGGCGGTATTTATAGAGGGAGGGCAAAGGGTTAAGTCGGTGGAGAAAGGCGGTGTCCGGGCGGATGGTCATCCGGACGGATGTCCATTCGAGCGGATGTCCATTCGGACAGCTGTGTTGCGTTCGTTAGTTTTCCAACTTTGGTTCGTTTGTTAAGCGTTGCGTTGCGTTTAATCGAGTTGCGAGTGAGCGTTTGAGTGTATAAGCGTTGCGTTGATAACCACATGACATTCAACAAATAATCAAATAAATAACACACATAAAAATAATTAAATCCGCGTTTCGAGTCTGCGTTGAGTTTGCGTTGTGATAAGCGTTTAGTCTAAATAAGCGATGTAAAATGCGATAAAATGCGTTTAAGTAGTAAGCATTATAAGTAGCGTTTAAATGTGATAGTAAGTGTTGTAATATGCATTTAGAATGTGTTGAAAATATAGTTTAACACATTGCGTTAATCAAATCTCGAGAGTACAAGCGTTTACGAAGAAATGACAGCGATAGGTAATGATCCGAAAAGTCGGGTTGTTACAAGATAGAATCACTTGGTTCCGACTCCTCTTTTACGTATCCTTTGATGATTTCCGTACTTTGGGCTTTTTAAGAGATTATCTTATTTATAGTGGCATATCCCTCTTTTGGAGGCAACGCTACCCTCAGCTATACTGAGTCAGCAGGGATACAGTCCCGCAAGGCCGGATTATTGAAAGATAATTAAATAAGTTGTTAATGCAAAATGTGGCATGTCCCTCTTATGGAGGCAATGCTACCCTCGGCCATATTGATCTGAGTTAGCAGGGATACAGTTTCGCAAAGCCGGTTTAAAGTTTTAATAGTAGTTTATTTATAAGGGATTCAAGTCGTTCTTACTTCCCCTGATTTGATGCTATCTGCCTCAAGAAAAGTCCTAATAAGCTTGAATTAAGTCCTCGCAGGATCTATACACTGAACGAGGCAAGAACTTTACCCAAATCACCCTTCTAACCCCCTTCCAGGCAGTTAACGTGCTTTATATAGACCGTAAAAACACAAATTATTTAATCAACAAAACATGAAGAGATAATAGAATAAAGTTCACTTTTAATATAAAAAAAAACTAGTTATTAAAATCATTAATACAAACCCATTGGCCCCACCATCTTCTCATCTTCTTTCCTTTAACATCACCAACACACTAAAGGAATCCCCCATTCACGGCCACGATTAACGAGCCGGCGCGGTGTTCCGACCGTTAACCAGGGGCGGATCTAGTAAGGAAACACCGGGTTCCCAGGAACCCAGTCTTTTTGGAAAAAAAAAAAACGTTTTTTTGTAGTGTAAATCTTGTATGATTTGGAAAAAAAACGTTTTTTTGTAGTGTAAACTTTGTATGATTTGGAAAAAGGAACCCAGTGATTTCTCCGGTTGGATCCGTCACTGCCGTTAACGGGTGACGTGGCCACGCTAATGAAGCCTCCGTGTGATTCAAAGTACCCATTTCTTCTCTACATCTGGATCACGTCTGATTTAATACCAGGAGAGTGATAGATCACCGACAGCATGCACTAAAAAGCGGTAACAAACATAAGCCAATAAAAATTACTAGAGATGTATAATACATGTCAACAAGAGTGGACACATCACACCGAGTAAACAAACAAGTAAAGAATAGAGACGAAGAATCTAATTTCAAAAAAAAAAATCAGTATCAAACTCACAATCTAACCTAACCACTTTAGTCAGAATCTACCCATACTCAAAACCAATATTTTATGTAGAATCTATACAAATCTTGTAGAGGACAAAGTTAAAGTGATCGGCTTTTTCCCAAACATTTCAGATCTCTCTCTATCACACGAATGCGTACATTCACATGCCTCCAAACTTTTACAACATCTGAAAAATAAAGCTTTATGTTTTATCCTCTCAAAACATTATATCATATAATCTAATCTAACGTATAATAATAAAAGATTTCAAATAATGTCATATGACATTCTCTCCTTCAACCTCATAAATTTTATTTATATTTGTTTAATAAATTTCTTTTAATATTAATATTAATTAATAACCAATATATTGATATCACTTATTTTTATTCTTATCTTTATCTAAAATTAATAAATAACTTCAATTTTGCAATTTAAACCCTTTATTTTTTTACTTTTAACCTAAAGTTTTTCATATTTTGCAATTTAATCTCAACTCTTTTTTATTTTCAATTTTGGTCCACCATACTTTTCATCTTTCCCAAGTTTTTCGTTTCGTTCTAATTTTTGTGAGTTAACGCACCGTATATTTTTTTTCCCGTTTGACTGACCTGTCGCGTCACATATATTTTTCTGCGTTTGACAAGTTCGTCCAACACGCCGGTCCTGGATGGACTTAGTTATTTTTCTCTATGTTTTACGTTTTTGTTTAATTTCTCAGCAACGAGCGTGCGTGATTCAAAGATTTTACGTTTGTTTTTCGCTCGCGTTATTGTTTTCCCGTTTTTATTTATTTTGTTTTTACGAGCTTCTACGGTGTTGGTGGTCACTGACAATGGTATAGTATTGCTACTACTTAACACATTTTTATGACAACTGCTGCAACGCGGGGGATTAATACTAGTAATATATTAATCCACAGTCAAAAACACAAACTTTCATCTCTCTTTCCTTCTATATTTCATTTCACCAACAATAATAAAAAAAAACCCAACTTCTGCTTCTCAAGATTCAACCTTTTGTGAGTCTTGAACTCATGGGTTGTTGCAATTCATTCTTTTCTAAAAAACCCACATCGGAAAAAGATAGTTTTCACCGGAATAATGCTCCAGCGAACGGAAAAGGGGCTGCTTTCACCGGAGATGGTGGCGGAGTGCCTGTGTTTTCTGAGTACTCATTGGCGGACTTGAAGGGTGCAACTAACAACTTCAGTTCAGAGTATATTGTATCTGAAAGTGGTGAGAAAGCTCCTAATGTTGTGTATAAGGGTAGGCTGCAGAATAAGAGGTGGATTGCTGTTAAGAAGTTTTCGAAAATGGCGTGGCCTGATCCCAAACAGTTTGCGGTATTCTTGGTGTTTTGATTTGGGTCTTAGGGTTTACTGTTTGTTTTTTGTTTTTGGTTAAGTGTGGATTTGGGTGGGTTTATAGTAGCTGTTTTGATTATATAAAGACTGGTTGTAGTTTACAGATGTATGTAAATTTGCTGGTGTTTGGATGTGCATGTTTTGAGTGGCGAAGATTGAGATTTCCGACCCGGGGTCGAAAACGCATATACCAAAAATTTCTCTAAAACCGGGGTGGGTGTGTGTGTGGGGGGGTTTCAAAAACGTATATACCCAAAAATTTATATACGAAAACTACATACTCTCCACTAACGAGCGAGAAGTTCGGGGGGTCGGCCGCCCCCTCCTGCCCCCACAAAGCTACGCCCTTGATTTGCTAATCGGTTTTATGGTGTTGATTGTTCTCTAAATGCAGATTGTTTAAGGAGATAATCATAAGCAGAAGTATCTTATCCCCAACACTAAAAATTGATTAGTGTGATCACTTGTAAAATGCGCATCCAAACACCCCCTATTCTGCAAATTAAGTTCATTACATTGCTTACAATTTTCTTTAAAACAACAAGTTTTATTTGATCTTTCTTTCTTTTTTTGCCAAAAAGGATAAAAAGTTATTGAGAATTAGCAATTGTGATCAACAAGTTGTGTTAAACTTAAATATAATATGCCAAATAACCCACCATACTTTGATATTATGTTTGTATTGCACACATACGGATAGCTAAAATTAGTATAAGATGGTAATTATTAAATTTACTTTGTTCTGTTTTGTAAGGATGAAGCATGGGGAGTTGGAAAGTTGAGGCATAATACGGTCGCTAATTTGATCGGATATTGTTGTGATGGGGATGAAAGGCTACTTGTTGCAGAGTATATGCCTAACGATACTCTAGCCAAACATTTATTTCACTGTATGTGTTCATAACCATAATACCATTTTACGTTGGCTAACATAAAATAGGTAAACGGTTTGGTAACGTGAGGTGGGAATTTTGATCCATTTACTCATGTCGGGTCTAATTTGGGATGTCGATTTTATCAAACTTGTTAAAGGGGTTAAATAAAACTGTTTAGCTTTAAGGTGTACGGGTCATATGGATCAAACATGTCAAACGGGTTGAAAATCACCCAAAGGGAATTTATTAACGCATACTAGGGGTGTGAATTTCTGACAAGACCTGAAAATATGACACGAACCTAACACCAAATTTGTGGGTTTGGGTTTAATCTAAACGGGCCCCGGTCAGGTTCGTGTCAACCCTGGTGGGTTGGTAGGTTGACGGTTGACCCGTTTAACCTGTTTGTATTATATTTTATTTTTTTACAATATGTTTTATGTCAAATTAAATTGGATGGGTATTTTATGCCATAATTATTACTTAAAACAGATTTTTTTTTGAACGGCAAATTTGGATCACTAATGGACCACTGTAGTTTCATCGTGCTACCAGTGAAACCACCCGATCATATCCATCTCCACTAGGCATAATACCAATTCAGAAGAAAACCCAATAAATATGGGAAACCCACGGACACGACCGGTTTAGCACCCCTAAGTTGCGTACATCCTCCTAAATCGTCTTATTTAAACATTTTGGTTATTATTGTTATAGTATTGGTTTTGAAATCATGACTAACACATTAAGTATTTTGTAATTTTTTTTAAATAAATGTAAAATTTTATTTTTGATCTATTGACAGGGGAGAATCAAACAATCGAATGGGCAATGCGTTTACGGGTTGCTCTATGTATTGCTGAAGCATTGGATTACTGCAGTACTGAAGGCCGTCCATTGTATCATGATTTAAATGCTTATAGAGTTCTCTTCGATGAGGTACTGTAGTTTTCCCTATTTCTATTTTCATAATGCATTCCACTGTGAAATATAATATTTTTGAGTATCCAACACGAATACTGTAACTACCGTTGTGGTGATGATGAAACTATTCTATATATTATTATAAAATCACGTTGATAACTTGATTGGAATATGTGGCAGAATGGCGATCCACGACTTTCATGTTTTGGGTTGATGAAAAATAGTAGGGATGGGAAAAGTTATAGCACAAATCTTGCATACACTCCTCCGGAGTATCTAAGAAACGGTACTTTTATTTGACGTTACATTACAAGGTGGTTAATGGGTCAAAATGAATAAATTCAAATTGCAAAGGGAAATGAGTTGGGTACTTGGGTTGACCTGTCTATTTTTTTCTGAATTTTGTAAATGATTTAACATACTAAATATGATAAAAGAAAAAATTACTAAAATAATGTTCTAAGTTTTTTTAATAAAGCGGTTTTGGTGATTGTTAAATGATTGACATGCATTTTTTAACCTGAATTTTTAAGTTTTATTAATATGAAGGGGTGCAAACGAGCCGAGCTGAGCCGAGCCGAGCCCGAGCTTGACCAGGTTGAGCTCGGGCTCGATTAACTTATGAGAGCTCGACTCGATTTGAGCTTTGTTTTCAAAGCTCAAACTCGGCTCCTTGGTAATTTCTCAAGCTTGAGCTCAGCTCATTTATTATCTATTAATTAAAAATAATATAAATAATACACTCGTTTAGGCTTACTAGCTCTATAAGTGAAGCTCTGACTCGTTTACTAAACAAGCTTAGTTTTAGGTTCGGGCTTGGTTCGTAAACAAGTTTAAATAAGCTCGGCTCTGCTCGTTTACTAGACAACTTTAAATAAGGGGAAATATTATTATATATTAAATAAATTAATATTACTTTAAGGCTCGACGAGCCTGGTGAGCTTCACATGCCAGGCTCAAGCTTGGGCTCAATAAATAAACGAGCTTTATTTTAGGCTCAAGCTCGGCTTGGCTCGTTTCGAGCTTTCTCTCGAGCCGATATCAAGCCGCTCAGCTCGTTGGCACCGTTAGATATAACCCAAATCAACCCATTTTGATGAGCTTACATGAATAGCTGATCATTGGTGGTCATATTTTAAATAGCATTGCCTAATAATCGTGTTTTTTTCTCTCATAGGGAGAGTTACGCCTGAAAGTGTTAGTTTTAGCTTTGGGACCGTACTTTTGGATCTTCTGAGTGGAAAACATATTCCCCCGAGTCACGTAAGTAGTTATAATGCATTAATTAACTTGAAAAAGTTGATGATGTGGACATTTGATGCTTGCCGCAGGCGCTTGAAATGATTAGGGGGAAAAACATTTCTCTGTTGATGGATTCACATTTGGAGGGTAACTTTTCAACTGAAGAAGCGACTGTTGTGTTTGATCTTGCTTCACGATGCTTACAGTATGAACCAAGGGAAAGACCGAATACGAAAGATTTGGTTGCCACACTTGCCCCGTTGCAGACCAAACCAGATGTCAGTCCTCACTTTCGTTCTTGTGGTTTACGTATTTAATGCGTTTTCACTTTCTTTATAACGGATTGAGTGTGGTGTGGGCATGTAGAGGTGGGATCTTTGACTCATTTGCATAATAATGGGATTTTTATACTGGTTTGGGTTATGTTTATCTTAGTCAGTAGGATAAAAATTATTAAGAATTAGATGAGATGGAAATGGTCAAAATCGGCCAAAAGTTGTTCGAAGTGTATCCAGACTGCATAATAGGGATGAGCAATCGGTACTGGACTACTAGGTACCAAAAAATACCGGGTATCAAACCATACCGTAGCGATCGAATTTCGGTACCACTTCGGTACCCATTTTTTACGTTTTTAGGGATCGGTACCGGTACGGTATTTTACCCACTTTTTACCCTCTGAATACTATACCGGCACCTGTACCCATTTTGGCGATTTTTTGGGATCGGTACTTTCGGTATCGGTATGAGTAAGGTTTGAGTTCATCCCGCATAAAACCTTATACAAGATTTTATTATAAAAACATATATTATTTTTGTAATAATTTGTTTCTTTCATCATATATTTATACTTAACACAATCATTTACAAAATTCTAAAGCGAAAAGACAAAAGAGTGTTTTCTGGGTTGACACAAACCGACTCACTCATCCTGCTTGACCTGCCCATTTTACCACTTTGTATGTATGTTATCTCATGTGGCTGCAGTCGGTTTAATCGCTTAATAATAAACTAAAATCAATTATATATGCAGGTTCCGTCTTATGAGATGCTTGGGATCCCAAAACATGAAGAAGCACCCACCACACCGCCCCACCCTCTTTCTCCAATGGGTGATGCATGTACACGTGTGGATCTGACAGCCATCCACCAGATACTCGTGATGACACATTATAAAGACGATGAAGGCACCAATGAGGTGAGGTTTAGAGTAAAGTACACAGATGGTCCATGTGGTTTACCAACATTTTGGATTTCGTCTCTACCTTTCCAAAAGTACACAGATGGTCCCTATGGTTTGCAATTTGTAACGAATTTAGTCTGTAGCTTTTCCAAAAGTACATGGATGGTCCCTGTGGTTTGCACTTTGTAACGCATTTAGTCCCTAATTTTGGACCTGCTAAAACCTTTAGATTTGTTAGCTGGAGACTAAATGCGTTTTAAAGTCCAAACCACAAGGACTATCCGAGTACTTTTGGAAAGCTAGGGACCAAATCCAAAATTTTGGTAAACCACAGGGACCATTCGTGTACTAAACTCTTCAGTTTATTTTATTTTCATGCTTCTGATAATTGTATTTGTATGGTGATGTTTTTATCAGCTTTCTTTTCAAGAGTGGACCCAACAAATGAGGGATATGTTGGAGGCAAGGAAGCACGGGGATCTAGCTTTTCGTGATAAAGATTTTAGAACCGCCATTGATTGTTATTCTCAGGTACTTATTTTGGGTTGGTTTTCACTTTACATTTGACCTGCCCATTTGGATGTTTAATCTGCTTCCGCGTTCCACTTAGCTTTGTCGAAAAGCTCGTGGCTCTCTCGAAAAAACCCTGCTCGAAATTGGTTGTTAATAAACGAGCCGAGCTTGAGCCAAGAAGCTGGCTTGTTGGCTCGTTTAAGTTAAGCCCAACTTTAACGTTATAAGTTATAACTCAATACCATGTTACCATTTATATATAAGCTCACATAACATGATTCATGAGCCAACTTGAGAGAACCCTAGTATTAATTTTAATTTAAACGAGCTATAGCTTGAGCTCAAAGTTTCAGCTTGTTTCGGCTCGTTTACATCGCTAGGTAACATGTAAGCGGGTAGAGATGAACAACGAAACCGGTTAACCGAACCGGTTTTGCCAACCGAAACCGGTTTGGAACCGATATCGTACAAACTAGTCCGGTTTGGTATATAAACCGTAGGTTTGGGGTCGGTTCCCCTTCTGCACACCAAAAACCGAACCGAGCGGATTTTGGCCAAACCAGTAAGAAGAAAAACTGGTCCATTTATTTAAAAAAGGTTATTTGATTGAACTTTAAAAAAAATTCATAAAAACCTGGTAGTTTTTATCTTAAAATAACCATGAAAAACAATAAAATTCGCATTTTACGTTTTTTTTTTTTTTTTTTTACTTTTTTGACGTTAAAAGGGTTTAAAAAAGTGCGTGCAAGAACCGGTTACGAATGGAAACCGAAACCGGTCTTCAGACCAACCAAACCATGACAAGACCGAACTGCTTTCAAACCACCGAACTGCTTTCAAACCGAAACCGGTTTGACTTGGAAGTGGTCAAACCCAAAACCCGTTTCGGTTCCGAAAAAACCGTTTTGTTCATCTCTTATCAGGAAGTTTGGCCTAGTGATCAGCCCTGGCTTTTAAACTGACTTTTTTTTTCAGATTTAACAATTTGTTTCAACTTATTTGATTAAAATTTATGTCATTGTTATTATAGAGTAATTTAATTATGTAAATCTGATTTGAATTTACTGACAGTTCATCGATGTTGGCACTATGATATCACGGACAGTGTACGCAAGGCGCAGTCTATGCCACCTCATGTGTGATCAACCCGATGCAGCCCTTCGAGACGCCATGCAAGCACAATGTGTGTACCCTGACTGGTCAACCGCATTTTACATGCAAGCTGTTGCCCTTGCCAAGCTGGACATGCACAAAGACGCAGTTGATATGTTGAATGAAGCCGCAACTCTTGAAGACAAAAAACGACCCAAATGAGATACTATTGTTGTAAGCATGTCGCCATTGTTGTTGTGGTCAGTAAAGTAGCAGTGGTTAAAGTTAAAAAACTGGCTTTTTATTTATTTATATAATTTTCTTGATAACGAATGTGTGGGAAGCAAGCAAACATGTACATTAATTATAAAAAAACTTTTGCTACATGTAAAGTGTGAAATCTAGGAGATGTAGAGTTCAGCTTTGCCGTCGATGAATAGGCTCATGAATTCTTCACCGTCGACTGTTTCTTTCTCGATAAGGAGTTGAGCGAGCTTGTGCAAGATATCAATTTGTGTTGTGATTATACTTGTTGCCCTTTCGTATGCCCGTTCTACAAGTTCTCTCACTTCAGCATCCACAACATCGGCAGTAGCCATAGAATAATCTTTCTGGGATGACATCTGTAAATCAATTTGATATTATAAAACAGTCGTTTTACGATTTGAACCTGAATATGGTTGATGGAGCTTGTGTTCTATCTCAAACCCAAACGGGCCGGATAAAAAAATTTAGGTAAGGGGTTGAAAGTTGGATAAAGGGGACAAAAACTGGGGAAAAGCGTAAAACAAAAACATGTATTTTGAACACCAAGTGACTCATGAGACGTAAAACGTAGACGAAGTCAAATTTATAACTTTAGGGGATGTATTAAACTTGGGGGGTGTAAATAAAAGAGGAAATAGACTATACATCACAATGTTCCAAATTAATATATATTTATATAGATAATAGATCATTTGTTAAATTACTGTTTCTTCAAATACACAAGAAAATGCTTGAGTCGACCCAACCAGACGCTAAAAATGGTTCATTTCAAATCAAACTTGTTATGACCAAATTACCCTTCAATTAGACAATAATGTGTTTGTGGGTTGACCCAATAAGAAGTGTGCTAAAATGCGTTGTTTTAAGTTACAACCTGTTTTGACCCGTGATCCAACCAGCCATCTTAACACCACTAGGAAAAAAAGATTGATATACATGCAAAAAAGAATTTTTGAGTACCTGTTGTCCCAAGAATGGATTACCGCCACCACCGCCTATTGCTACCTGACCGATCTTTTTGCTGAACCCGAACCTCTCCACCATTTGCCTCGCTACACGAGAAACTTGCATAAAATCATTTGATGCTCCTGTTGTAACATTTTCTTTTCCAAAAATAACCTCTTCAGCAACCCTGCAAAGCAGTTGCGGTTTAGAACTAGTAAACTCTAATTTTTGTCCCTTATTTTATTTTCTTTTGAAAAGTGTAAACCTAAGACGTGGTCTTTTTCCAAGTAAGTAATAAATAAACAAATGAACCAGTTTGGTTTCAACTCCAGGCATGCACAAAAAAAAATTGAAAGGAAAATTGAATTTAAAGAATCCCAACTATTACCTATTGGCCGACAACAGTCCCAACTAACGAAATGTTCTGTGACAATCCCAACTTTTGACTTATTTTTCTCCCAACGAGGAGTTTTTTTCTAACTGAGGTCAAAGTGTCAAACCCAGTTAGTTTTTGCTGACGTGGACTGCCACATAAGCAGTTCATGTCATCAAAACTTGGCCACATAAGCAGTCAACGTCATCAAAACTTTGCCACATAAGCAGTCCACGTCATCAAAAGTTTGACTTTTTTGCCACATAAGCAGTCCACGTCAAAAAAAAAACTAACGGGGTTAGACCACAGTTAGAAAAAGCCCGTTGGGAGAAAATGGGTTATAAGTTCGGATTGTCACAAACATTTCGTTAGTTTGGACTGTTGCTGGCCAATAGATAATAGTTAGGATTATATAAATCCAATTTTCCTTTTTGAACAATAGATAATAGTTGGGATTAAATAAATCCAATTTTCCTTTTTGAAAACATTCAGGTAATTATATTAGACAGTTTTGCCCCTAGATTATATCCTATAAAGACGGTTTTGCCCCTACAACGAGGTGAGTTCTAAACTAGCAACTAAAGCAGTACTGAAAAACAAAATGTTGTACCTTCCACCAAGCGCGACTGCCATTTGGTTTTCAAGGTAGCTTCTGCTGTATAAACCGGACTCGAGCCTTTCTTCACTAGGGGCGAAAAAGGTAAGACCACCGGCTTGACCGCGAGGAATGATGGATATCTTTGCTACAGGATCATACTCCGGCATCAGGGCACCAACTAGTGCATGCCCGGCCTCTGTAAAATCAACATAAAAATTTCTAAAATACCCTTGCAGGCCAGAGCCAATAAGATCAATAGTTACAAAGAAAACGTTACGACTACCATGCCAGAAAACTAGTTAGTTGTCATTTAACTAACATGTTTGGGTCTTCGGAAAACATCTAAAATACCCTCTTTGTAGATCAGTTTTATAAGAGCTATGGTTGAAGCATCAACGGCCAAGGGGCAAATAGGTAATTTTAGCTTGAAACTTTCCAACAAAGTAACAATGCAAGTTTCAGAAGAAAAATAGGATGTAAAAGGTAAAGCAAATTTTGGTCACCATGATATGCAACAAAATGCATGACATATAGCATACTTTCTCTTAGTGAAATGTCTAAAATACCCTTTCTGTGAATGAGAATGAAAAGATCAATTGTTAAAGTGTCAATCGAAAACGCACACAAATAGATGATTTTACATTGAAAATTTTCTGAAGCAAACAATGCAAAAGGTATGTTTCAAATACCCGATATGCAATTGCATGATATTTATCATCTTCCGGACTTAGCAAAATGTCCAAAGTACCCTTTTTGAGAAAAAGTCTAAGGAAGCATAGTTGTCAAAAGAGAATTGCGGACGATAGCGACAAGCTACCAACACGCTACATAGCGATAGCGATGAAATAGCGGGTGCTATTTCATGTTTAGCGATACACTAGAAGAAAATTTTAGAAATAATTTATATGTATATTTTATCAAAAAAATCCTGTAAATATGGAAGAAATACGCTTCTTTTTTTCATTTTTCATTCCTAAAATAAAAAAACCCTAAATACGCTACTTTTTTCAATCTCTGTCTATATAACTATATTTATCAAAAAAAAAAAGAAAAAAAAAACTAAATATGCTATTTTCACGCTATTTAGGCGCTTAACATCATTTAGCGGGAAACTCACGCTTCGTTACATTATTTGCTGTAGCGAGCGCTATGCTCGCTACTAACAACTATGAAAGGAAGTATATGTGTTTGGTTTAACATGTTATAACATATACCATGATATGCAACTAAATACATGACACTTAACATGTTTCACTCTAAGGAACATGTCTAAAATACCCTTTTGCGAAAAAAAAGGAAAGAAGAGTATGTATGTTTCGGTTACCATGATATGCAACAAGTTTCTTTTTCTCTTCCGATACAACCGCATTTTTCTTCTCCGGCCCAGCAATGATTCTCTCAAGAGCATCTGCTATTTCATCTTTGCTTATTTCCTTGAGTTCCCGCCTGGCAGCAAGAATGGCGGCTTCATTCATCAAGTTTTGCAAATCCGCTCCGGTGAATCCCGGGGTTCTCCTTGCAATCTTTTCAAAATCCACATCTTTTGCAAGCGCCTTTCCCCTCGAGTGCACCTGTCATGTAGAAGAAAGTCACATTCCCTCTCGTAAGGATGTGAAATGACAATAAAAACCCTTCAATTAGGCCTGTTTATGAACCGAACATTCATGAACTGTTCGTTAACTATTCGGCGGGAACTGGGAAGTTCGTTTATTTAAATAAACAAACGAACATGAACACACGCTTTGTTCGTTCATTTATGTTCGTGAACGTCTTTTTATATTCGTTTATGTTTTAATAATCACATAATCAATTGTAGTTATATAAATATAAACATTAAACAGGATTTCTAACTAATTAGTAATTGGGCTTTCCAGTAATGAAAAATGGATTTTTGAATTGAACTTTTCGTAATTAATCACTAACTTATATAAAAAAAAACTAATCTATGTTCGTTTATGTTTGGTCAATTATGTTCATTTGTGTTAGATGTTTATGTTTATGAACTGTTCCTTTAGGTTTTAAACGAACGAACGTAAACGCAAACGAACATGAACAAAAAAATGTGTTCGATTATATGTTCGTGTTCGGTTAAAGTTAGATGAACGAACACGAACATGCCCGCGTTTCTGTTTGTTCGGTTCGTTTACAGGCCTACCTTCAATGATGACAAAAACAAGAATCTTTTAACCAAAATCTATGGAATTACTATGTAACAAGGATGACAACAGGCACATAAATGATTTAAGTAAACGCGTGTTAATAACAGAAGCGCAACAAGATAAACAACAAACAATTCAAAAGCAAGATGATCAAACCTGAAGGATCCTGACTCTGCCGGCAACATCAGGCCGGTCAACAGTCACCTGCCGGTCAAACCGGCCCGGTCTCAACAAAGCCGAATCAAGAACATCGGGTCTGTTAGTAGCAGCCAAAACAATAACACCCGAATTACCTGAAAACCCGTCCATTTCAGTCAACAACTGATTAATAGTTTGTTCCCTCTCATCATTCCCGCCACCTAAACCCGCTCCTCTCTGCCTTCCTACCGCATCTATCTCATCGATAAACACAATGCAAGGCGCTTTCGATTTCGCCTTTTCAAACAAATCCCTAACCCTAGATGCACCAACACCTACAAACAACTCAACGAATTCCGACGCTGCACACGAGAAAAACGGCACCCCCGCTTCACCTGCAACGGCCCGAGCCAAAAGGGTCTTCCCGGTCCCCGGTGGTCCAACTAATAAACACCCTTTCGGAATCTTAGCTCCTAAAGCGGTATACTTATCTGGGTTTTTCAAGAAATCAACAACTTCTTGCAACTCTAACTTAGCCTGATCCGCACCCGCCACGTCAGCGAACGAAACTCCAGTTTCGGGAACTTCCTGAAACTTGGATTTCGACCTGCCGAAATCCATAGGCCCGCCGAGCCCACCAGGCCCGCCGGGCCCACCCTGTGACCGCCTAAACAAGAAAAACAAACCACCAAACGCCAACAAAGGAAACAACAAGTTACCAATAAACCCTAACAACCCATTACCCCCCTCCCCTTCCGATACCGATATATCAACACCGTTCATCGCCAAGATATCGATAAGATCCGGATCATTCGGGACCACCACCGACGCTCTCCGGCCGTCGGTGGCGGTAAGTTGCAACACCCCACCATCTTTATTAAACCTAACCCTCTCAACTTTTCCTTTTTTAACAGCATTCAAGAACTCACTATACCTCCATTGACTACCCTCTGGAAGGTCAGAACTTTGGGGCTTTGGTGCTGTAAGAACATTAGATTGTGAAAAAGGTGATGAATTTGTTGATGGGTTTTGTTTAACTAACTCAGCTTGAAGTGGGGTTTGTGGGGGAGGGGGCAGATCCGTGTCTGCAAAGGCTTGTGGTGATGCAACTGAGGAGAATAACAGAGCAGCTAAAGTGGCCTTTGATTGGAGGTTAAAAAGATTGGATGAATTGGGGTTTCTGTTAAGAATTGATTGGGGGATTATGAACTTGTTTCTTGAGGGTTTGTGGGTTTTGGGTGTTGGGGTTGAAAGCAGGAGGCTTGATCCAAAAAAGTTGGAAGAAAGAATGGTGTTGGTTGCAGCCATTGATGAGGGTTGTGTTGGTTGATTTGAGAGTGTATGAATTGGGGGTTTGATTTGATTGAATTTGAGGGGGAAGTGGTTATCTTTGAGTGATGGAATGGGTTGCATTGCATTGCATCTACGTGTTTTAATAATCACCCTGTTTGTTATCTACACTTGATTTTTTTCATGGCTTTTCAAATTGAATTTGGTTTCTTAACAAAGGGAGTGTAATTTAAGATGTTCAATTTAAGCGATTGCCAAGTGCTCAACTTGCATAGGAGGATTTGGGCTAAAAACCTAAGGCTCAGAGTTCGAATCCAATTTTATCGTGGAGGAATGAGAGGTGGAATGGAATGAGTGATTACGTGGGAATGAAGAAAAGAGTGTTTGGTTGGTCAATGAAATGGAATCACTCATTCCAAAAGGCATTCCATTCACTCAAAATCATTCCTTTCACCCCCCCCCCCATGTTTTTTTTTTTCCCATTCCATCCTCTCTTGCACCAACAACACCAAAACCCACGACCTTCGCCACAACCCACCACCACCACCACCACCACCGACGCCATCGCCACCACCTCACCCCGACAGCCGCCGCCACCCACTCGCCACTGTTTTCACCCACAGCTGCGACCAACCGCCAACGCCACTCGCTGCCGCCGCCCACCACCATTGTCGACGCCACCATCAACCGTCGCCGCCGCCACCAACCGCCACCTTTGCTGCCACCCACCACCAACGGCCACCTTGTCGCCACAACCACTCGTCGTCACCGCCGCACCGCCACCACCACCATCCATCGCCGCCGCCGACACCCACCACCGCCACCTATAACCACCCACAATCACTACCACCGACCACCACCACCACTCACCGCTAATTTTATTACTCCGTTTTTCTTGCCTACCGAACAATACACAATAATAATTCATTCCATTCACATGGTAGCCAAACAAGACATGGAATGGTAATGATCCATTGCATTCCCTCGTCCATTCCATTACCTCGTCCATTTCATTACCTCGTTCATTCCATTACCACATACCAAACAGACCCTAAGGCTTAGAGTTCGAATCCAGTTTCAGTTTAGTAGTGAGTTCTAGGCTAAAAACCTAAGGCTTAGAGTTCGAATCCAGTTTCAGTCAGGTTTTATCGCAATGGACCTTCAGCAGTGAGTTTTCTCCGAAACTATGGATGGTGGGTTTGGGTCACCCAGTACTTTCTGCAATCGCAGACTTATGGGGTCGTATTTTTCCATTGGGTTACATCGGGTAGCTGTACTTTTATTCATTAGTCATTTGAAAAAAGATGTTTAACCTAAAGAATTTTATTTGTAAATTAAAACTATTTAACATAAAAAATAAGGTTTAGGATCAAATACAAAACCTCCTAAAAATAAGAAGTCGTACAAAGGGTAACAAACGGATTCCGATTGACCTCATTCAAGCGGCATTGGAACCGGCTCATCGAACTCTACGATGTGAGATTCTTGGTTTTCACTTTTGGATTTGTAGGTTGTAAATTTTAGAACTTTTGTTTATTATCATTATGTCTTTTATTTATAATTGTGTCTTTTCTATATTTGCGTCATTGTATCTTTGTTCCTCGACACTGTGTTATATTTTTCGGTATTGTGTTATATTTTGCTCGACATTGTGTCATCTTGTGCGATCCATTGTGTATTTGTATACTTCTTATTTTTAGGAGCATTTGTAGAATAATTTAACCTAAAAAGATAAATAGATAAATAAAACCTAACTTCCGTCTTTAATCATCATTAACGATGCAGAAATGATACTAAATCAACATATGATCATCAAGATAACCGTACCAAAATATGATCGTAATAAGTACTTGGTCTGAACATGAACCCTATATAAATACACACATTCTATAATAGGTTCTCTAATCTATGGATGCGTTGCTCATACGACATTTATTATTATTATTATTATTATTATTATTATTATTATTATTATTATTATTATTATTATTATTATTATTATTATTATACACACATAGAAATCCAAATTATTATACACACATAGAAATCCAATGTGTAATTAGTATTCGATTTCTATTCCTAGACAATCTCGTTTTTCAATCAAAGTATGATATGCAACCAGGGGCGGATGTATTATGGAACAAGGGGTAGCCTCCGCTACCGCTTGGTCCGAAAATTTTTGACGTTTTTAGTGTAAATTTTGGAAAAATTTGACGTTTTTTCGATTTCGTTACCGCTTATTTATAAAACGTTACCGCTTGGTCGGAATCCTAGATCCGCCATGCAACGCTTGTAGTTTTATAGCATACACCATTTTATTAAAAAAACATATAAAATAATTTAATGCCATGCTACAATTGAGGGAGAATGATTAAGATTAGTGGTGCAAACGAGTTAAGTCGAGCCCGAGCTCTACTAGGCTTAAGTTTAAGCTCATTTAATTTATGAAATCTCGGCTCGATTCAAGCTTTATTTCTCAAAAGTTTGAAGAGAGCCCTTAAGATCAGAGCAAGATACGTTAGCAAGAGAAACAGAACCTAAAGTTTACTCGTGGTAGCTAAGAGGGAAAAAGGGAGAATGATCAAATGAGTAAATACCACGGACTTTTAGCTTTATTATAAAGAATAATGTGTTGTTTCTGGTGAATCCCTCGACAGAGATCTAGTCTAATAACGTAGGTGATCAAATGATATAATTTCGAGCGTGTTTAGAAACACTAGCTATTAGCTATTTGAAGAGTACTAATTCCAAATAATGTGTTTATTTTTTTTATGAAAGGCAAAAAAAAATTATTATCAAACTACCAGAGCGTACACCATATAATTACAAATCATAATTATATCATAAAACTACACCAATGAAATCACTCTAAAAACTCGAGCTTTGAGTAATTTTTTGTCACACCCCAACCGATGGCGGAATCATCGGGGCGCGGCACTAGGCGAATCAGATTGCTCAAGAGAATCCATAACAACTATATTGCGATAATATTAATACATTCGTTATCCCATACTAACAAATAATACAATCACATAAGTTATCACAGATTTCTTGTCCTCTCGAACAATACAAATCCGACAACCTAGATTTTAGTTGAGTTTCTAGACTTCCTAGCTTGATTTGATATAGTCTGCGATCTAACCTGCAACATACGTTAAAATATTTGTCAATACAAAAGTATTGGCGAGTATACAGGTTTGATAAGTAGCATAATAGAATAAAACGTGTAGCGAATTTCCATATTGCATAAACGTAATACACGGCATATATACTCACAAAACTGATACTACCAACTAAGTCCTCGATGCTCGAATGTACGATGGCATAACTAGACCCCGTCGGGCGCAATAGTACTATACTAGTCGTGGTGGGACGTCGCGAGTATAAGCCCTAGCACATATGCAACTAGCATCACGTATATCTATGCATAACAGTTATTCGCAAGTGATAATTCGATTGATTGAATATTTCGCTTGATAAGTTCGATTTGTTATAAACGTATGTTACACCCAAAGTTCGATTAAAAGGGTTCAAGTATACTCACAGTGCGTACTTAGCGAGATCGCGATTTGATTGAGTCGGTTACGAGTTGTCTGTAATGATCCTTGAAGAAATAGAGTAAACGATGCACGGTTAAGCGAGATCATTTTGAAAAGTTGCTCATTTGGTTGGACTGTTCTCATCCGTGCGGATGGACAGGTTATCCGTCCGGATGACAAGTCATCCGTCCGGATGGCATGTTATCCGTGCGGATAACAGGTGATCCGTACGGGTGATGTGTCATACGTGCGGGTAGTATGTGCGGACAGCGGTGCGTGCGGACAGTGGTGCGTGCGGATGAGTGTGCGCACGGGTGGCTTGTGCGTGCGGATAACATCCCATCCGTGCGGGTGACTGGTGCGTGCGGATGACATCTCATCCGTGCGGACTTGTGTCATCCGTGCGGACTGACCTGTTGTCCGTGCGGGCTGACCTGTTGCCCGTACGGCTGTCATGTCTGTTTCGCACTGTTTTTGAGTGTTTAACGGAAGGAAAACGTTCGTTTTTACTAGGGTAGCGGGATTTCGCACTAACACTTGAAGTTCCGTCAATTCTAACTCGTTCTAACAGCCGGGAATCACCCCGTTCCATCAGATCTAGCTGTTCATGGTGGTTCTTCATGGTGAACTCGAAATCGCACAGATTTAGGTGAGATTTGTCATTAAAACATGGGGAAATCACCCGGATCTGAGTCGTTTATAGTGAAATGAGACCCCAACTTGAAGTTCATAAGAACTCTTGGTGACATCACCTCAAAACGCCTCAAATCCGCAGATTTCACGGTTAGAATTAGAGTTTTGAAAGATAGAATGATGTAGAATCGAGTGTAGATTGTAGAAGTACAAGTTCTAGGTTGAAATCTTACCGGAATCGCGAGGAAATCGAGAGAAAAGGGTCTTGGTGCGCGTTTGGTTGAACAGGAGCTGTCACATCACTTGAATAGTGGTGTGGCAGGCTATTTATAGGCGAAAGAGGAGAAGGAGTGGGATCAGGCCCGGATAGCCCATCCGTGCGGATGGCCCATCCGTGCGGATGACCCATGCGTGCGGATGGCCATCCGTGCGCATGTCCATCCGTCCGGATGGTCCATCCGTCCGGATAGATATCCTGACGCTTGGAATTTCCCAATTTTGATCGTTTTGATAGTTTTCGAAGCGTGTACGTCCATAATTAGTTTATATTATCAATATATTGTTATTATTATATTATTATATATCTCTAGGGGTCGTATTAACGTATCCGTAATCCAAACTTTCGATAATTAACAATCGGTTTTGATTCGAGTATTCGATTATTAGCGACGTTTCACGGCCATCAATGAGGACAGTATAGGTCCTTTCTTGATGACATCGTGAACGTAGTTTCGTGTAGTGCCACAAAGACTGACGGGGTACCGTTTACTCGTGTTGTCGTCATCGTCATGACGACTGGAGCTACAGCACTCACCCGAGGGTCCTTGTTAGCGTTAATAGTTTACGTTCGACACATCACGACCACTGAGGAGGGTAGATTAGGTCCTCACTCAATGCCTCCGTGAGTGTTAGTGTGATAATAGTGTAGTATAGTGATACCGTAGCTTGAAAATGTGCGATTATCCTTCGAATAGCGATATATATACGATATAGTTACATTATGATCCGAATCTCTGGTGCTAGGCGTAACGAGTATAACGAGTAGTAACAACGCACAAAAGTGCGGGTTGTTACATTTTTCATCCAAAGAAACCCACTGTTTTAACTTCTTCCATCATCCTTTCAATCTCCAACCTCTTAATAACTCGGGAAGTCAAACGCCACAATCGATTGAACCAACCTCTTTTTAATAGGTGACCCACTCTAAAAACTCGAGCTTTGAGTAATTATTCATCTAAAGAAACCCACTATTTTAATTTCTTCCATCATCCTTTCAATCTCCAACCTCTTAACAACTTGGGAAGTCAAACACCACAATCGATTGAACGACCAACCTCTTTTTAAAAACCCGACTGCCCCTTCGTGTATAGAAAATAAGGTTGAGCCTTTCTTGAAGGTCCTGGGTTCAAATCCAGACAAGGTGATTTTATACTAACTTGGTGATACTAACTACTAACCCGGTTAACAGCATCCTAACTGTACAACGTTAAAAAAAAAAAAAAAAAAAAAAAAACAAACATAGGGACTCGAACCGAACAGCCATATGGATAAACCCATAAAAATTCTCTTCTCATTTTTCATGAATTCTGGAGTTTCATAATCTACAAACTCAATTCATTCATTCATATATTTCTCATTAGCATTGAATTCATCCCTGATGCTGATACTAATTCATCAAAACGTGTTCGCCACAATAATTACCAAGCAATGTTCGTCAAGCTTCAGCATTTAGATACAAATTGCATCCCAATTATCCATTCAGTCAAACCCTCAAAAACCCACGACATTAATGGTGGAGTTTCAGTTCATCTCCCACGCAACCGTACCCAAACAGAATTGGAACAAAAACTCATCAAGAAACACCAAATCCCACCTCAAAAACCACCCGAATTCTACGAAAACGTTGTGTTTAATAAGCCGAAACCGAACCCAGATGGGCCAGTTAAAAGTTTGAAAGAAAAGGGTGCAGCTGAAACCTGTAGGGGTGGAAAGGGAGACGTGCACACCAAGTGTTCGACGAAATGTGTGAGTGGGAATGCGGTTGTGAAGAAAGTGCAAACCAGGTGTTTGATGAAATGGGCGAGGTATGGCGGGTGTATACCGGCCATATTGGAAGCTTTGGAAAGAGTTAGTGATTTGGACGAAGCGTTTAAAGCGTGGGAAGTGAGGATAAGTAAGAAGGGAATGACGATAATCTTGAAGGAGCAAGAGGTTTGGCAACGGGCTTTGGAGATTTTCGAGTGGTTTAAGAGAAAAGGGTGTTACGAGGTGAATGTAATTCATTACAATGTGATGATTAGGGTTCTCGGAAGAGCTCGACGATGGGTTGAACTTGAGACGTTGATAGACGAAATGGAGAAGAATGGAATCGAATGCATAAACTCTACGTTTGGAACTTTGATTGATGTTTATAGTAAAGGTGGAATAAGAGAGAAAGCAATGCATTGGTTGGATGTAATGAAGAAGAGAGATATCGAACCCGATGAGGTGACTATGGGGATTGTCGTTCAAATGTACAAAACCGCCAGACAGTTTGAAAAGGCTGAGACTTTTTTTAAAAACTGGTCAGTGTGTAATATTAGTAAACCAACAAAGTTTGCAGCTTCGGGTGTTGATAATCTTTGTTTAAGCTCGCATACGTATAATACCTTGATTGATACTTACGGGAAAGCTGGAAGACTAAAAGATGCATCTGATACGTTTGATCAGATGCTTAGAGTAGGTATAGTCCCGAACACAGTGACATTTAACACAATGATTCACATGTTTGGTAATCATGGCCGGTTAGAGGAAATTGCATCGTTGATGCAGAAAATGGAACAACTACAATGCGTACCCGATACAAGAACATATAACATACTTATTTCGCTTCATGTTAAGCATGACAATATCATTGTGGCAAAAGGGTACTTTAAAAAGATGCAAGAAGCGTCTCTTGAGCCCGATGTTGTGAGTTACCGTACACTTTTATACGCTTTTTCAACAAGACGTATGGTTAGTGAAGCAGAAGAACTTGTAAAAGAGATGAACGAAAGAGGTGACGAGATAGATGAATTCACGCAATCTTCGATTACCAGAATGTACATCGAGTCTGGTATGCTTGAAAAGTCGTGGTTATGGTTTTATCGGTTTCATATACGAGGGAAGATGAGTCCCGAGTGTTACGCTGCGAATATTGATGCGTTTGGTGAACGTGGACATGTTTTGGAAGCGGAGAAAGTTTTCGAAAGTTGTCGGGAACGAAGAAATCCAACCGTTCTCGAGTTCAATGTCATGATCAAAGCTTACGGGATTAACAAAATGTACGATGAGGCGTGTCGGTTAATTGATAGTATGGATGAACATGGTGTGTATCCAGATGAATGCAGCTATAATTCACTCGTGCAAATGTTAGCAAGCGCTGATATCCCGCAGAAAGCTGCGTTCTATTTAACGAAAATGCAAGAATCCGGATTGGTGAGTGACTGCGTACCGTATTGTGCGGTCATCTCGAGTTTTGTGAAATTGAGTCAACTCGAAATGGCAGTGAGGTTGTTTGAAGAAATGGTTCGATTCGGTTTAAAACCCGATGTGGTTGCGTATGGTGTGTTGATCAACGCGTACGCTGATATCGGAAACGTTGAAGGAGCTTTACGTTACGTGAACGAAATGAAAGAAACGGGTTTGGCTATGAACGGCGTTATATGTAACTCTTTAATCAAACTTTACAAGAAAGTTGGGTGTTTGAAAGATGCAGAGGAAGTATATTATATGCTTCAACGATTAGATGCGGGTCCAGACGTTTATTCTTCGAATTGTATGATCGATTTATACACGGAACGATCAATGCTGAAACCAGCGGAGGAAATTTTTGAAAAATTGAGAAGAAACAGGAATGCGAACGAGTTTTCTTACGCCATGATGTTGTGTATGTACAAGAAAATCGGGAGTTTTGATGAAGCGTTTAAGATAGCAAAACAGATGAGAGAATTAGGGTTACTGACGGATTTATTGAGTTATAATCATGTTCTTGGATTGTATGCGTTAGATGGTAGATTTAATGAGGCGGTAACAATCTTTAACGAGATGATTAAATCGGGCATTGAACCGACTGATTTAACGTTTAAATCACTTGGAGTTGTTCTTATGAAACGTGGTGTTTCAAAGAAAGCGGTTAAGAATCTGGAAATTATGTGGAGAAATGATTATGAAAGTGGTTTGGAGGTATGGCTAGCGACTCTCGATTCGGTTAATAGTATGGTTTATGGTGATGAATGATGGTTTATTGTATTACTAGATCATATTTAGAATTTGGGTTTATTTAGAGGTATGTTTATAGATGCTTTTGAATTTTGAAAAAGAGTTATATAGTAACAAAATTTGTTGATCGAGGTAAAAGTATTGCTGCTACTTGGTTGTTGATATGGAAAAAGTGTCTGCAGTCCATATGTTTTTGGTCCAGCTCCCTTAGACTAGATGATGCGTTACTAATGTTGACTTTGTTTGTGTTATGGACTAATGCCATTGTAAGGTATGGGACTTGTCCCACATCAGTTGTATGGGCGGGTTTATATACCAAATGGACTCTCTCACCTACCAAACTGGTCTTTTGGGTTGAGTTCTCTTGTTTGGTATGTAACAGAACAGTTTGAGTCGGTGTTTCCTTAGTTGGGTTCCTAAGATCGTAAGGTTGATCTTGTGTCTTTGACCTTCGGATCTGTTCCACCCCTGCCCACCTCCACCGGTTGGTTGTCATTTCTTAGTTTAGTAAATGACTGAACATTGCTTGCTTTCTACTTTGATTTTGTTTTTCTTACTGAATTATGGAGTTTTTATTAAGTTTTACTTTCATTGAGATATACGAACCGAATGCCATGTGCTTAATGAATACGATGGATTCGTTATTCATCCCAATAAAAATCGTGTCCGATTCACATCAGATGAATTAGAATTGGAATACTTTATAGGATTTTAGAATTTGTTCCACACGATGACGGAATTTGCAACATTCCAACGGAGTGTTAAAAATTGACTAAAAAGCTCTTGCTTACCTATGGCACATCTAGTAATCACATAAGCCAAAATTGATGTTAATCAAGATCATGAAGGATGAGGACCAGACTAGCATAAATCAAATGATTTTAAATTAAACAACTAATATCGAATAAATTCTAAAGTGACAAAATTAAGTTCATAACAAATATCGAATAAATTCTAAAGTGACAAAAATTAAGATCATATGCATTTGTTAGCATATGATGCATGTATACACATAATCATATGCAAACAAATATTGGACACAAAATTTATTAAGATCGATTTTAGAAAAGAAGAAGAACCAACTCTCACTCAGTTTGTTTAAAGCATTCAAAATTTTTGAGAACCCCCCTATCCCATTCTTTATCGTTATTTTTATAATTTAATGAAAAACATTATTCTATAACTTTATCTTTTATTTTATAAAACTATCCTGCATCACATTCCTTATCCATATAAAAATTTAAAGATTAACTTTAGTTTTCTTTAAATATAAGATTTCACTTAAGTTATCTTTAAAAGTATATAGATAAAGAACTAATAGGATACCCGTGCGGGTTTTCCTTGAAAATATATGGATAAGGTACTAGTAGGATGCTCGCGCGATGCTGCAGACGCGACAATTTGCAACGCTTTACTTGTTTCTATTAGGCCATGTGTAGTCATAAAGCCCATTTGTGGGCGTTATGCGACGCGCGTCGTGCCACGTCACACAAGGGCTTTATGGGGCGTTATATCACTAGAGCCCGTAGTCATAAAGCCCATACCTCATCATTACTCAATTAATTAATAACGCCTTCAATTATACCTACATATGTATGTATGTATGTATGTATGTATGTATGTATGTATGTATGTATGTATGTATGTATATGTGTGTGAGTGGGGGAAAAGGTTTGCAAATCCTTCACGCCGCTATGAACATAGCGCTGGCATAAAAAAACTACCCCATAGCGCCGCCTGTAATGGTGTGGCGGGCGCTATGGGACCCACAAAATTCCCCCCATCACGCCCTACTACGTACGACCTTAGTTTATCAATTCTTTTGTGATAATCCCTATTGTATGGTACTTTTATTTGTTTAATAATTATTCGTATAATAATTTTCAAAACTTTGTTATTTAAGTTAACGGTGCAGGTTGGACGGCTACGCTAGAGATGGTACGAGGTGGAGGTGGTGGATCGAAGAGTGTCCAGCTTCGGAGTTAGATGAGGGGGAAAATTAGAGTTTGGTTCCCTGTTTTAACACTAAGTGAATAACGTGGCAACATTAAAACAAATGAGATGATGAATCATGACATAATCACTGTTTATTCCCCTCGCTAACTATCATATATTAATTTTTCTTCTTATTAACGTTTTCGAGTTAAAAGCATCAGTAGTGTTTTTAGGTAGTTTTCATCAAGTTTTATGGATGGAGTGAATGATTTCAAGTTAGTAGCGTTTTTAGGTAGTTTTCATCAATTAATTACAGTAATTTTTTGGATGGAATGAAGGGAAGGAATGAGATGTGAATCCTCTTGTTACAAAGATACCTTTGAGCTATCATACATTTACAATTTAGTCCCTCTATTTTTATGACAACGATAACAAAAACATTTACAATTTAGTCCATCAAGTTTAAGGGGGTAATGTGGAGAAAAAAACATAGTAAAGGGGGGCCTTCGAAAATCCATCCAATTTGCAGTTTGTTTTGTATATCACTCACTCGTTGCAGGAGGTTAGGGGTTAGGGTTCTACAACCTCACAATAATCTCTTCTTCGTCAAAATCAGGTTAGTTCTCTTCGATTAACTTATACTATCATCAACCTACTGTTTTTGAATCATTCTACTCATAATGCAGCAAACAAATGGACGCAATTACCGGTTCATCTCTTCGTATGATCAAATTTAACGATGAATTTTGCTTTTCACCATCGTTGAACAAGACCAGCTCTTCAATTTCAAAATTTCAGAGTAAGTTCAGTTGTATGGCGTCTAGTTCTTCCATTTCTAGTGCTGCAGGTGTCACACAGCCCTTGAAGTTGACCGGTGATTCGTTTATTAGACCTCATCTTAGAGAATTGTCTCCGTATCAGCCTATATTGCCGTTTGAGGTAGTCATTTGTTTGTTTTTTTGAAGAGAGATTGTGAATATTTTGATGTAAAATCAGCTTATGTTGTGCATGTATTGTGTTAGGATCAAATACAAATAGATTTAACCTGCTAAGCATACAGATAACTAGAGTAATTAATTATGCTACCGCTTTCATTTTTTGTAGTGTAATTACTCTGGTTCTAAAGAGTAGAGTAATATAATTATTTTAGTTATTTGTACATTTTGTAGGTTAATATCATTGGCACAGGATCCTGACTTTACATATATTATACTTTATTTAATCGGACACACTTATAGTTCTTATTCTTTCAGATTTCATATCTGGATGTTCCAGTTTTGTGTTTTTTTTGAAGCTGAAGCTTGTCATTATAACAAATAAGTGAAGACATTGGTATTTAGTAGTAGGATACTCTTTGTTGTGTTATTATTGGAGGAAGGGTATTTTGGGAATTTTTGTAACATTTGAATCATGTGGAGTTGGAGTGTTGGACTCTGTTATTGTTATGAAGGATGTCCCGCTTCAGGGCCGGCTCAACCATTTTGGTGGCCTAAAGCAAATTCAAAAACTCAGGCCTTTTTCGGAAAAAAAAACACTATTTGAGAAAAAACCCTCTTTTACCCTGGCTTGGGACCGGCAAAATAAACTAAAAGGTTTATTGTTGGCGAAGTTAACTTATTTTTTTTTGTATTTTTATATAGTTTTATATATTTTTTGTATGTGTAAACATAAGTTCAGTCCAACCCAAATATCATATATATTTTTTTTAAGTTGGAGGCCTAAAGCCCAAGCCTCAAAATACTTGGGCTTGGGCCGGCCCTGCCCGCTTATGTTTATACATATACTATACTCAGTTCAATCATACATACTTATAGTTCTTTTTTTTTCAGATGCCTGGTTTTCATTTCTGGATGTTTCATTTTTGTGCAAAATTTAAATTTAAATATACCTATTTGCTTATTGTCACTGTTACAAATTATTGAACACATTAGTCTTTAGTAACAGTATTCCACTTGTTGTGTCATTGTTGGAGGAAGGGTATTTTAGTAACATTCAGAACATGTGGAGTTGGAATCTGTCATTCTTATGAGTTGTGGGCAAGGAAACATGGTGATTTTTTATGTTACTCATATTATCATGTATTAAGTGAGCTTTAGAAGTGAGATTAATGATCATTTCCATGGGTTTAGATAATCTTGCTTTTTTAGTGTGTGGGCATCGTTTACCTTCCGTTCGAATTGCACTATGTTAGGACGTAAGTTATTGGCCAGATAAACTGACAAGAGTTCCATGGATCATTTTCTTATTCAACTGGCTGAATAATGCCATTGCCAGATGTATATTGATCTTCAAAATTTCACTTGTATTGATAAAATAAGTAAAAGTTGGCAGAGCTTATAACTGAGGTCTTTGTTCAACAAATTCAGGTTGTGTATGACATCAGTCCCTTTAATTGATTGGCATAATACTTAAATGTCTATTTTGGTGGTGTTTATTTTAATATTTATGATTTATCTGAACTCAGAAATAAGTAAGAAACAATTACTCTTCTTTCTTTGGTAATTGGTAATGGTTGAAGTCTTAACAGATTTTAATTTATGATTTTTCACAAGCTGAATATAAGTTTCTATACAGGTTCTGTCAACTCGTCTGGGTAGAAAGCCTGAGGAGATTGTAAAGTTAGATGCAAATGAGAACCCATATGGTCCACCTCCAGAGGTGAGCTTTGTTATATATGTGTTCTCAACACTTATATATAATTTTTTTTATTAATAGAAATATGATATGTTTATCTATGTTTCAGAAAATGTTTGTCAATGCAATGCTTAATTAGGTGCGATGTGTTGTGAATTTTCTCATATCTATCACGATTCAAAATTTTGTAGGTTTTTGAGGCATTGGGACAATTGAAATTTCCTTATATATATCCTGACCCTGAAAGTCGTACATTGCGTGGGGCCCTTGCAGAGGATTCTGGTCTTGAATCTGAGTATATTCTTGTAGGGTGTGGGGCTGATGAGTTAATTGATCTCATTATGCGGTTCGTCAATCACTTTATTATCCTCGATTTCCAATTATTTCAGGCTTGCAGATTTTTTATGAGATTGCTCTGATAATTTCGTATGCAAAAATCTGTAGATTCCTAATCCTCTCAACATTTCGTTTTCTTTGAAGTTGTGACTTTTTTGTGTCACAGGTGTGTGCTAGATCCAGGTGACAGTATTGTTGATTGTCCCCCAACCTTTACAATGTATGAGTTTGATGCAGCTGTTAATTGTGCACGTGTTATTAAGGGTAAGGACTTACTTTTGCTCACCATGTATCTCATCCACGTTTCTTACTTAAAGAATGTTATGCAACTCTGATATCGTGAATTTAGAGGTGACAATTTTGACCCATCTATATCTATATCTATCCATGGGGGACACGACAACACGTGTCATCCATTGGAGCCATCTACTTTTTCTTTTTGGTTTTCCCGCCCCTCTCTCCTACTTAATTATAAATTTATAGTTAAAGATATTTATTATATCATTAACCAAATGGAAATCATCATCATCCCCACCAAGATGTAGACAGCTTTACTTCTACCCCTTAGGAATAGAGAGGCTGCTTTCAGTGAGACCCCCAGCTCGATTGTAGTTTTGTATCAAGCCTTGGACCTAAGACACATAACACTCAAACAATCGGGACAGAGACTGATTGTGCATGTACCCCGTGTTTTTCAGCTATCGACGTCACCACATGATGCATGATTAACCATCCGCCACTTTTAACGTTATTTTCATGAAATTAGTAAAATAACGTTAAAGTTAGTACCATTTCACTTATATACATTATATGTGCACACCGCAAGCAGGGCAATTAACCAAATGGAAATAATGAAATTAATTATTCATTTTTTAAATAAACTTATATTTTTTTACTAAAAAGCTTCACCAAGCTCAAAATTATGTTGGTTAAAATATTAAAAAACAAAGAATAATGATGATAATTGTTTTTATGAGTGATTTCTAATATTTTTCAAATATTGAATGTGGTTGGATGGTAAGAATGGTACAATTACAATATGTTAAATAATAAAAAATAGCTTGTATTAAAAAATCAAACTTAATACCAAGTTGAAGGAAATAATGTTTTAAAAAGTAACTTACCAAAATTTATAATTGTCACGTCAATGTTTATTTTTTTAAATACATATCTTGACGACTGTATACGTTAACAAGTTACATTATATTTTATTCTATTAGTATAATACATGGGTTTATTCATCCGTGCAATGCGTATGTTTTTTTAAAACCTAACTTTTTAATACTAATCATATAACATTACATTTATCAACCCGTGTAATACACGGGATTGTAACCTAGTTTTCTTATATATGAATTGATTAGTGTTATGTGTTATCTCAAACAGGAAATTAAAAAAAAAAAACTAAAAAAGGAACTGGTTGAAAGTGGTCCAAAGTGTGCATATAGTCTCTTAAATTGCTTTGTTTAGAATTTTTAGATGACTGTAGTAATATAGTTTTTTAATCATATTTAACACAATTAATTACTACTATATGATTGAGCAGTACCACGAAAGATGGACTTTAGCTTGGATGTACAAAGGATCACTGAAGTCATTGAGCATGAGAAACCAAAGATCATTTTTCTAACTTCTCCTAACAATCCAGACGGGAGGTAATCGATAATCGCTGTTAGTTTTATATATCCGTTATCTTTATTTGTTGTTCTTTTTTATTTAAAGGTGATCCCTTAATTAATTAACCTTATGAATTAGATTTAAGCCTGAAGTCTTGTTATTAGTTATTTAAATATACTTTATATTGTAGAGTATATTGCATTTTACGTCCTTTAGGTTTGAGCCAAATTTCAGGCTTTGTCCTTTAACTAACATTTTTACACTGGATGTTCTTTATGTTACTATCTCTCATCCAGCGGTGTCCTTTTGCCCAAATCCAGTTAATTTATTCTGTTAACTCTTAACACGTGTCACTCACATGAGGGCATCATGGTTATTTTTACTTAAACTTAATAAATTTTATTATATGTGGGATGAACTTCAAGAGGAAAATAGATATCAAGTGAAAATGACCATTATGCCCTCATGTGAGTGACACGTGTTATGATTTAACAGAAAAAACTTAACTGGGTAAGGGGAAAAGGACACTGCCTGATTAGAAACAATAACATAAATGGCATCCAATGTAATTTTGTTAGTTACAGGACAGCGCCTGCAATTTGGCTCAAACTTAAAGGACGTAAAATCTATGCAGTTAATGCGGAAAAATATCGGTTATCAGTCAAGGACTGATATCTGAGATATCGTTTATCGCGGTGAGATATCGGTAATTTATAATATCATGCATAAAAATATATATATTCATATCTAGAAGTCTAGAACCTATATAATATTAATAGCAAAATAAAGAAGTGTTCATCAAGATCAACCAAGGCACCCGATTCTTCATTTGTTCATCATAACTTAAAACACTAAAATCCGATTGAAGCACAGGAGCTTGGGAGGGACGATTAGGGTTCAGCAGACATCATCAGTTGTCGTGTTAAGTGTTCGAAGTGTGATAAAGGTTATAATATATGGGCCAAAAAAGCATAAAAGAACTGGGCTTTGTATTTTGTTGGCAGCCCATAAAGAAAAACATAAAAATCTGGCCTACCGATTTTCTCACCGATATGACCGAGATAAGAATATCAAAATATCGGCGATATCTCGGTAAATATCGCCGATATTCTCGCTACCGAGATTTATACCGATATTCTGAACCGATATTATGTGCCAAGACCGATAACCGATATAGCACTGCTATATCACCGAGATAGTGCCGATATTAACTGCCCAAGGTAAAATGCAATTTACTAAATATTGTATTTTTAATTTTTATGATGTAATATTTAAACATAATTTAGTATTTTGATTATTTTATCATGCAAATCTTAATTTTGGTATTGTAATATTTTGCGTTATAATGTATTCCTTGACAGTGTGATCAGTGATGAAGTTTTATTGAAGATACTTGATCTACCTATACTTGTTGTACTGGATGAAGCCTACATTGAATTTTCAGGACTTGATTCTAAGATGGGATGGGTTAAGAAGCATGAGAATCTTATTGTTCTTAGGACATTTAGTAAAAGGGCAGGTATATTTCAGATTCTTCTTCAACTCTAATCCTATAAGTATGTGTGATGATAATTTGTAACCATATAGATTTGTGTTTGTAAATTTAGTTACTTGACTCATAATTTTCCTAAATATTGTCAACTCTTTTGAGTTAGGCACATGAAGACCAGACATTTGAGCTATGCAGTTAATATCTGTGATATATGACCTACATATCGGTTATCGGTCCCCATGTAAAATATCGGGGTCAAATATCGATCAGAATATCGGCGCCAATATTATTGGCGATATTGACCGATATTTGACTGATATTTGACCGATTTATCACTTATTTTCCCGATATATGTACCTTCTTAGTTCTACCATTCGTCTTTCTTCTTATTGCTGCTATTAGTGTTTTAAGTCTTAGTTGTTAATTGTTAGTGTTTTAAGTCTTAATTTGTTCCTACTTGCTACAATTGTTAGTGTTTTGCAAATTGCAAAAGGTTAATTACTTAATTTGTTAATGGTAGGAGAGTATACTGAATTCTTAGTGTTAAATTGCTATATATATAAATCATAGTTATCAAAAGCGCTCGATCTTCCCGCCTAGGCGGTATTTTTGGGCGAGTCGTCCTACCTGCGCTTCTCCCTCCTAGGTAAAAAAAAAATGATTTTTTTTAAATCCTATCTTATACACACACACACACACACACCAGATTATAGTTACAAATATTTATCTATTTTTTTGGAAATTATATCTCAGTCAAATTTGAATTTTAAAAAAGTTAAGAGATATCATATCTTCTATAAAAAAACATATTGTTATATACAACCTATGCTGTAAACAAACGTTCCTTTTTTTGGCCAGCAAAACATACAATACTACAGTTATTTTTTGAACTTATGAGGATTCTGCTGTATATTTTTTGACCTTATGAGGATTCATGATGATTTTGGTTTTATTACAAGGATTATGGTATTCAATTACTTTTGGAATTTGAAGAAAGTGTTTTTTTTTTTCAATACATAATATTATTTTTTTATGCTTTTATTTGCTTGTGCTTTTTTTTCTCAGGACCGCGCTTTTTTTGCGCTTCTCGCCTGGGCGAAAGGCGAGGCCTATGCACCGCACCTAGAGTGCTCCTAGCGCATTTGATAATATGATATAAATTATGCATGATATTAAAAGTTATCGATATCCCATTGCGGTAACCTATACCTCAAGTATCGCTCCTTGACCGATATCCGATTTTTTTACTGCATTAACTGCTTAGTTATTAAATTACATCGACCATACATGAACAACCATATATGTACATTTTATTAAGACAAACATCTGTCAACTTTCAAACAGGCCTAGCTGGACTAAGAGTGGGATACGGAGCGTTTCCTTTGAGCATTATCGAATACTTGTGGAGGGCGAAACAACCCTATAACGTGTCTGTTGCTGCTGAAGTTTCTGCATGTGCAGCATTGAAGAATCCGGTATATTTGGAGGTAAAATTATTATTAAGATTGTTTATACTTCATATCCTAATCATGGTATCGCTCATATGCACATTTTAACGTTTTTTTTAAATTACAGAAAGTTAAAGTTGCTCTGGTACAAGAAAGAGAAAGGCTGTTTAAGCTTTTGAAACAAGTGCCGTTTCTAAATCCATATCCAAGCTATTCTAATTTTATTCTTTGTGAGGTTACTAATGGAAGGGATGCTAAAAAGCTAAAGGTACAGCTTCTTTCTTTACTTCTGTTTCTGGTAATTTATATTAACTAGTGGGTTACCACCCGCGCCCCGCATGGGTTCGAAACAGAGATAAAAATAAGCAAATCGCAAGAGTTAAAGTTGTTTGATGTTTTAGTTAAGGGGCTAAACACGTCATTATTAAAGTTGAGGGGCTAAAGTTGTTTATTATTAAAGTTAAGGGGCTAAACATGTCATTATTAAAGTTGAGGGGCCAAAGTTGGTTGATGTGACAAAATGGCATATTTATAGAATTGGATTAATTTCATATATACCCTTACAAACTTGTCAAATTTCATACATACCCGACAAAAACTTAAAGTATCATATATACCCAATCTAAATGAAGTTTTGGTTTATGACTATTTTACCCTTATCAAAAAATGTTAAAACAAATCAAATAAAAATAAAGACAATCCCACTGTCTTCTTTGTCGTCCTAAACTCACATCTCCATTAATCCTCTTCCTAAGCTTTTCTCCATAACTACTTCGTTCCAATAAGCTCTTTCAAGTTCACCACTTCTGTTTCGCGACGAGAAGAAACTTATCGAGCAGAGCGGTTTAGTTTTGTATTTTATTTCCTTTAATTCATACTTTTTTTTTTCTAAATGAAAACTTGTACCTTGTGCATATATAAATGTACATAACTAAAAATATGTAAATATGAAATTTTAAGGTTTTAGAAAAATAAGGGTAAATTGTCATTTATTGAATTGTTTTCAATAAAATGGGTAAATTTGATATTTTAACTACTTTGTAAGGGCATATATGATATTTAAAATTTTAGGTGGGTATATATGATATTTCACAAGTTTGCAAGGGTATATATGAAATTGCCCCTATAGAATTATAGTATATATAATAATGTTAATGATATATATACTTCCTATATTTATACTAGAAGAAGAAATATTAATGTTAGGGGTTGTTTGTTTACCTCTTAAGACCTCTGACTAGTTAAGCACTTAATGGTTCAGACTGTTTGTTTCGCGAGCAGATGTCTGAATGGTTTAGACATTTGCCTCTGAATGGTTAAGCATTATACTAAGTCTGAATCGTTAAGACCTCTAATCTTAATTGGTCAGACATTTGCCTCTGAATGGTTAAGCATTATACTGGCTCTTAATGGTTCAGACCTCTTACCGATTCAACACTTAACCATTTAGAAGTTGCCAAACAGCCCCTTAATGATAAAAACAATTTATGTGAAAGACAATACATTGATCTTAACTATAACAATATTATGTGTATCAGCAATGTTTTATCAAAAGCATACTTGAACAGAAAATTAAAATACGCATCCTCAATTTTCTGATAAAATATTATATTAAAAGAAATTAGGTTGCTGGTTATATTTTAATATATATTTAATATAGGAAAAAAAATATTCAGGTGACTTTTTTTTGGGATTAATAAATTTAGTTTTACATATTAAATTCGCTATACAGTTGAAGGCCTGTTTGTTTTCTTACATCAAGTGTTGTGTGGATATTATGGATGGTTGTATGGATTATGAAAGACTGTATATGCACTTATGCAGTAGGTGCTGTTTGTTTTTTGTACTGATTGAAAAAAAAGACTGTTTTAACCTAGAATATGATATAAATGTTGTTTGCTTTTGTTTGTACCGAATGAATAGACAACGAGTATATGATAGATAATGTGTATGTTATACGACAAAAATGATCAATTTATGACTTTTTATATCTAATATTCAGTGACTCATGAACCTTGATATGTCTTTATTGCCATCTATCTATTTACAGGAAGACCTGGCAAAAATGGGGGTGATGATACGCCACTACAGCAACAAAGAACTGAAGGGTTATGTTCGTGTTTCTGTTGGTAAACCAGAACAAACCGATGCTCTAATGGATTGCATCAATCGTCTATCTTAAGGTGGTAGGTTTGTTGGACTGTTAGTTTCTTGTTTTTGTTTATAAAAACCCTAATAATTTCACCATTTTTGTGCATCGCTTGAGGAGGTTGGAAGCGTGAGCTTCAAGTTTTTAACAAGATTGTTGTATGATTTTATAAAAGCAAAGGTTTTTCCTCATCATATGTTGTCTTACTTTTGTACCCGATGACATGTATGGTCACCCTTAAGTTTAGAGATGGGCATAATACCCGGTTCCAAACTGTACCCGAACCCGGTTCGAAAATACTCGTAACCGGTTACATCGGTTCCCTTTTTTTATACTTCTACCCGGGTTCAACCCGGACCCGGTTCCTCAGTGTACCCGGTTCCGCTAAGTAATATCAGTACCCGGGTACGGGTAGTACCCGGTTCTGGGTATTCAAAATACCCGATTATGCCCATCTCTACTTAAGTTTCCCGTCGACTTGTTTGATTGGACCCAAAATTCCTAGTCGATCCACTATCACACTATGTCAGGCTATGTGTAAACCGTGATTCTTTTCTCTGTGCTTTCCAATCAACCGTGATTCTTCTCTATATGTTCTGTTTCTTTAGTTATTCGACAAGCTTGGTTTTATCCGGGCCTTATCGTAGATGACCAGTCCATCGACCGCGATTCTTCTGCTCGGGGTTTGTGTATATTTAAAAAACCAAAATCACGTTTGGTAATTTTTTTCTTTTTAAAATGGAAAGAAAAAAACAAGCACTATATGTTTTTATGCATGCAGCTTTGATGCATGTTCTGGACGGTTAATCTGTACCAGATGAACTAAAGAGCCGTTCTATTTTCTCAACCTAGATATTTCAAGCATATGGAGATCAAGAACTCTTCAATGGAACGTTAAACAGTGTTTTCATAACCGAACCGGAAAACAAAAAGATTGATTTATTCGCTGACTGTTATTTAAGACTTACTGATTCACTGACTTTTATTTAAGAACCGGATGACATCATATATAATACAAAAATTAAAACGGTATACATATATCTATTACAACGCATTAAATGGAAATACTTTATGTTTCCGTTTGAATTTGCAAACTTAATAAATAACATATGGAGCTTCGAGTAGTACATGTATAAGTAAATGAGATTTCAAAAAATAGAAATGAAAATCTGGTTTGATCACCTAGTCTGGTTGATCACTAGTCCGATTGATTCAAATGAGGAATGGTCAAAGAAGCTTAACCAGATCGGTTTTATGTCCTCAGTTCAACCATTTGGTTCGATCCGATTTTCAAAACAATTTATCGCTCTCACCTTTTAGTTACTTGCTCCTTTAACTTTTGGGATATCTTGCATGCCAAGTACAAAAGATTAGTCAACAAATGAATAAACAAAGCCAATCCTATGTCTTTTTTCTCTTGATAAGGTCAAACCTCTCCATTAGTTTAATCAAAAGTAACTTACATCAATATCGCAGGTAAGCGAGCAACAAGCTGCGCCGCTACCCCTTTCTGGATAACAAACCCTAGCCTATTAAAGACAAACCCCTGTGTAACACCTCGAAAATTTACGTCCTATAATGTCTTGACACGTGTCATAATCTTTGAACGTGTGAAAGAATGTTCTTGAAGGACTAAAGTTGACAAACAATGAAGTTGTGTAAATATAAGGGTTCAAAGTGTCAACAATGAATAAATATACTTTACAATAACCCTACATGATGTTTATAACCTTAAACGAATGGATCATGGATCATACGAATCGAATTGTGAAAGAAAGTGAGAGATTACAAACTACAGGGGTTAAATGTGTCAACATGTTAAGATATACCTCTGAGTGACCTTTTAGCAAACCCGAAGCTTTGTAACGATTAATTATGCTCACTAGAATGCACCATAAAAATTTCACAAAGTTTCGTTAACGTATGAGAAAGTTATGATAAAATTTGTGTGTGAGGGTTAGAAGCGTCAACATTGAAAATTAGGGTTTTTCGGGGGATCACAAAGTTACCCGAGGACTTGACAAAGATGGTATAAGCCTTAAAGCCCCTAAATGTTAATATTAAAGCCTCAAAATGCAAGAAACAATGAGAAAGCGATGTTTCGGGGGACCAAGGGCCAAAAGTGCAATTAAAGAAACATTTGTAACCTGATCCGTGGTCTAAGGCGGGCCGCGTAAGGTCCTTAAGACCTTTACGCGGGCCGCGTGACAGCTACCAGCGACAAAACAAACAGGCAGCTGCCTGTTGATGTTGTAACCGACTTAAAACTCAAGTTTTCGATTCTATGGGCTGCCTATGATGGTTTTGAGACTCTAGGGGGCACATGGATGCATCTTATATCACTAGTAGCCTTGCATGTCATCAATCAAATGAGTTTTTAAACTTATATAAAGTCCTACAAGTTGTCAACTTTGTGTTCATTCTTTCCTATCATCAACTGAGCATTTCTGGAGCATAAGGACAATTCTCAAGCCTTCCTAATCATCCATTAGACAAGTGTAAGTATGTTTAACCTTCTTGTTTTGAGTTTAGCTTAGTTATTTAGCTAAAAGTCAAACCGTCGTAATTACGGTTTGACTTCAAGATTATTTATATTTGGCTCAGTCTTATCTCGATTTAAAAGTACCGTTAAGTAGGTAATTATATGGGTATTAAACCCTTATAAGGGTACTCACTGATTCCAATCCTAACTAGGTCATTTGTCGAGTCAAACGTTGTCCGAAAAAGTCAACAGAAATGCTAAACTTTGATTAAACGCGTAATTAACGATATAGAAGGCGTGTAACCTGTTTTATCATTCATATAACTTGGTAATAAGTGTACGGACTTGTCTAAACTTGTTTGATTCGACAACTTTCTGCTTTGACCTCGATTCTGACCCTGTTTTGATAGTTTTAGACATGCCTTAAAGTTCCATTAGGACCTTGTAACATGTTAGTATAAACCTCTGTGGTTGTTACATTGATTGTCCAATTCGTTGCACGTTTCCGTTAAATTGCCAAATGTTGACCATATTGCCCTTATGATCATAAAACGAGATTTTTGAAGATGTGAAAGGACAATAACCTTTGTTACTGATTATTAATCATGTCCCGAAAAATTTCACATCAATCGGAGGTCTAGATTAGGAGTTATGCTTAATGACGTAATTATAACGATTCTTAGTAATTAAACGACGTCATTAGCGTAAAACCTATCTAAACCCAATTTTCTACACCAAACCTTTTACCCACTGATGTAATATAATATTTTAGGATTTTTGAAGATTTTTAATTATTTTTAAACTGATCATAAGCTAGGTTTATCGCCTTGATTCGGTTAATACCGAATATACCCTTTTCGGTTATAAAATGAGTTTTACAGATCCTTTTAACGCCAATCCAATTGCTACTGATTTTAAATAATAAATGTAGTGTTTTGAACCTGTTTAACTGATCAGAAAACTCAGAATCCTATTTTAACCCGTACGTCGCTTAAAACAGCTTTATACGCGTATTATACGCATAGTTTGGGTTTAAAACTATTTTGGCATATAAGACTTATAACCAAATGTTATAACCTGTTAAAATAAGCTATTTTACTGATTTATTCAGACCCGGATCACAGAAGATAAATTAATCCCTTTTATAATCTTTAAAATGACCAAAATACCCCTACGGGGCTTAATATGAGATTAAACTCGTTTTGGGCATAATGGAAGGTACCCTACTGATATCACAACATATTTAAGGCATGTTAACTTAGGAAACCTGTTTAGGACTCTTATGGTTACCCGTTACGCTTCATACGAGTTCGGTTCGGTTTATGTAACTAGTTTACATAAATTAGCCGAAACGGGTCAAGACTTATCAGTTTTAGCTCAAAATCCAGAATGTGTATAATATACCCATATTAAGAAAATCTTCAAACTTGTCGGGTCTAAATCACATTCTATCCGGTCTTCGCTTAATCGTGTGTACGAACCGTATCTATAAAACTAACCGGTCTAAGCTTAAGCTTAACTAAAAACCCGTTAGGATTCTAATAGGTTATTATAAACCTTCGTTCCAGATTAGGAGGACCAGTAAAAGATACTTGCACTCGCTGATTTTGATTTATACTTGCTCAGGTAAATACTTTTAACTTATTTTCCCTTATACGGGCTTGGGGTACGGTATATAAAATACCGCTTGGTCGGGCATTCGACCTTAATCGTTTTGGGGGTTAAGTATTATCGAGATGACCGTTTAAATTGTTTTGTTTGCTTAAAGCCTTTGGGGGGTTAATGACCATGTCCCGGATATCCCTGGCATCATTTTACGAAATGGCCACGACCTTAGCACACAGGTGTAGGCGTACACCTGTCAGTGTCTCATATACATAATGTGGTGTGTCTATTGATCTTTAACCCGGCACGAACCGGGCTACTGAACGCATAAGAAACATGTAATTCTTTTACAAGTATTATTTCTACATAATTGTCCCAAGTTATAAAATATTATTTGTGCCTTGTGCCTTAAATGCATTTTCTTAAACTCTTTTCAAAATGAGTCGGTTGATTGTATTTACCAGTGTAAACTGACGTATTTTCTCAAAAAGGTTAAGTGCAGGTACTACGCGTAATAGGTTGGCTTTTCTCCTAGCATCCTCAATAAATCTCGCAAGCTTGGATGTCATAGACTGTTGAACACTGTTTCCTTTTATTTTGATCTACCTGTGGATTTATATTCGACTATTTGTGATACTTAATATTACAATATTGTTTGGTTGAAATGAATCTATACTTTGCTTCCGCTGTGCATTTAAATATTGTGTTGTTTGACTATTATGTTACCAACCACGTCACGATACTCCCCTACCGGGCCCACCGGTAATACGTGGAAATTCGGGGTGTGACACCCTGCCCCCCTGTTGATTAGCCACTGCTGTGGACAACCTGTTGGACCCTAGTCAGCAAACGGATAGCTTCTGGAGCTAGGGATCTGTAACACCCTAAAATTTTTACTAGAATTTATACATATTTATACCCAAAAATACTAAATTTACATAAGTTTTAGAAGTATCAAAAACCATAGTCAACACTTGACTAAATTAGAACATTCAAAGTTGTTTAAATACTTATATACAACCCATGAACAAAGTTTCAGTAAGATTAAGACACATAGCGGAAGCTTCAAAAGTTGTGTTCGGTTCTTTCGTCATTGCTTGATCACCATCCGTACGATCCATCTAAACACCTAGGGTCAAAACCGTTAAAAATGTTAGTTTTGACTTTGGTACGTAATATTTAAACATATAATCTCATCATCAAATTAAAAATAAAACAAAATTGAAATTTCTGGGTTCACCGTAAATTACGGTGTTACCGTAATTTACGGTGAGTTTTGAAGACATAAGACCACCGTAAAACAGGAGGTTTCTACCGTAAACAATTTCCATCCACCGTAAATTACGGTACTACCGTAATTTACGGTAGTACCTGGAGTTTCAACTTTCACTTTGTTTGATTTTCACACCAAGATTCTAACTTTCGAATTTCAGTTCATCTAAGATACCGAAACATTTAAAACCTCATATTACTTAAATGATGTGTATAAACCAATCATCAAAGATCTTTCAATCATAACCCGAAATAATAATCATGCTTTGTCAGATTGTTTGACCCGTTTAGACGCCAAGAGTTAATTACCAACAATGTAATTCAAATCTCAATTTCTAACAATTGTTTTGACCCGTCTCATTAGATTAAGACGACAAGTCACTTCCATGATATATTAATTTATCTTGTTTACCATGTTTACGAACTACAACATAAATCTACCAAATAATACATAATGTAACGAAACGATAATTTCGTACCTTTAAAGCAAGCCTTTCATACGTGCATCCCCACCGGTTTGTCCGCTAGTTGACCCGACTTCCTTTCCTATAGAGTTCAATCACTTTATGTTTAGAATTCCTTGTTTCATATACATAACGCATATTTTACCTTACATCACTATTATGCGTTTTTAACTTAATCAATTAAATTTCAAGCCTTCTTTGAGGCATTTTATCAAACACTTTAAGGGCAGAATTTTATATCTTCACATTCAAGTTTATAACTTGCTAATTAGCTAAAATAATCATCAAATAGGCCCTCATATAGTATTTAACATCATATTTTTCTGAAATTACTTTCTCTAAGATCAAATTACACTAGAATAACCCTTCTTAACCCTAGTGTTCATCATCATCATCATGTAAAACCCACAACCCACCTTCAAGGTGTTCATGGAACTTTCTGAATTTGGTCATGATTTCTCAAATAGTTAGCTAGGTTTTACTTCTAAACACCTAATCAACTTTAATCTAACCAAATAACACACATGCAAGCATCTAATTTCAGATTTTCAAAATCATGAGAATTTCAAGTTGATAGATTTCATCAAATTTCACATACCTTAGAATCCTCTTGCAATGAGGATTACGATTCTAGGCTCAATTCTCGATTTCTACTTGGATTAACCCTTCAATTTGCAAGATTATGAGATTTTAGGGTTTTGGAGAAGTGGGTGTCGCCCCTGTGATGTTCTGGTCGACCAGACCCTTGTAAAAGGGGTGTTTGGTTTATTTTTATTTAGTAAATCAATTTAGTTTCAAATTTAGCAATTTAGGCCCCTCAACTTGGTTCAATATATCTTTTAGTAGCTCTAAATCTTATTATAGGCTATTTCTAGTAACTAACTAACTAGGCTAAAATTCTAGTTAGTAAATTCCCATTTATTTATGCTTTATAATTCCGATAATGTCTTATATTTTCGGGGTGTTACAGGATCCAAAGGTGTCGAAGGCGAAGGGGACAAATGCATGTTGGTTATCAGCACATGCTTTAGCGTGTTTAAACATAATTCTAAAAATTATCTCCTCATATTTTATTTATTTGAATTTACAAAAATACAAAAAGAAAACATAAAAATAATTATATATAACATCTTAGGGGTACATGCACCAATCAGTCTCTGTCCCAAATGTTTGAGTGTTATGTGTCTTAGGTCTAAGGCTTGATACAAAACTACAATTGAGCCGGGGGTCTCACTGGAAGCAACCTCTCTATTCATACGGGGTAGAGGTAAGGCTGTCTACATCTATCCTCCTCAGACACTACCTTAGCTTTGCTATTGGTGGGATTTACTGATGATGATGAAAAAGAAAACATAAAAATAATTATATATAACATCTAAATCTCTTTATCACACCCATAAAAATTATAACATCCACTTAAAACCTAACAGATAAAGTAAATTAATATACGATAGCGACATACATATCCATGGCCCATTTGTTTGGCAACATATGTATCCCGTTTTCCTTGAAAATTTAAAAATTTTCGGCTACATGTATTATGTATTTGGTTTAGGTAAATAAGCATGTGCTTTCACGTAATTGGGTCAGATATCACCTATTCCTGTACCTATAAATATTTCAAAACAATTCCTAATACCCAGTCTCATAACGACATACCCCTTTCTACTATTTCTGGTTTCGAATTTATCTATAAGGGTCGAGTTCAATGGCCGTCTAGATTAAATATATGATGAGAGTGACACGAGTCGACACATAGATATATATTAATTAATAAATAACTAGAATTAAAGCCCGCCGCGTTGCGGCCGGGAGCCTTACAAATTAAGGCGCAATGTCTGGTCCCTTATACTACCTTTTAGTGAGCCCTTGGTTCACCTCTGTAACATCTCTAGTGCAGCCCTAGGATGATCCATAGGAACCAAATGCCCTACATCATGAACCTTGAGGAAGTTAAGGGGCCCATAGTTTTTAAGTAAGCCTACATTCCTTCCATAAACTTCAAAAGGGACTTAAGGAGATGCGTTAAAATGTTCCTTTCCTTTCTAGAGCAAGAACCCATATCGAATTACCCTACACCATAACCGAAACAAAGTAAATAAAAACTAATCTTGATTTTATTAGTGTCTAATGAATGAACGCTAACCAAGTAAACGTTTTGAGTTGTTTTGGTGGTTCAACGTGAGATTCAGAGACTGATTTTAATCTTAGGACTATAATGAGACCTGCCCAAGAGAAACTTCTGGGTGCGACATGAAGTCTTGTTTCATCATATTTTATCGAAATTGGGATGCTATAGCCTATATTGTTTTAAGGATATAGTTGGAACAATATTTCGTTCAAGATTCATTGTAACAAATCAATTACATGCAAACAGGGAAGAATAAATACCTTATGAAAATGCTAAAAGAGAACCACCATAGAAGCCATTAACCTAAGTTGGTGTTGGAAATCAACTTATCGATCAGATAAATAATCAAGAAAACCAAACTTAGAGTTGGAAATTGGCTTATAAATCTGATTGACCAAGCTTCGTAAACCTCTTAGAATTGGATTAATCTTTCTTCAATTAGCCTTCAAAATCATACTTTCCTTCAAAAACATAGTTTGCAAGTATTAATAAAAATAAGTACTTAGAACTATTAATGTTTTTTTACCTTCTATTGGCAAAGAGAAGAAATGATTAATGACACCACCAGACACTTGGGATCAGCGAGATGACGTGTTTAGATATGAGAGCCCTAAGAATACAGTCGTTGATGGGATGTACACGTGGAGATAAAATGGTCAAAAGGTCACTGATGTTAAATCTTGGACGTTGGAAAATCGTGTTAGGTTGTGCCTTTTTTTATCGAAAGCCTAGCAATCTCACTGTTCGTAGCCCATTGATGTTGTTAAATCTTGGTTGCTGGAAAATCGTCAACATCCCTACTCTCAGACGTCACCAGTGTTAGTATCGTTCATTTCTCCTTGACCATCAAGAGTGCCTGAGTTTACATTAGCTACACCTATAGACTCTTCCACGTTCTCTTTAGCTGTCGAATCCCAACACAAAAATACATAAGGGAATTGACAACAACACTTCTTGATAACAATCTAACATATCTAACAAAACCAGATAAACTGAAATAAGAGCAATCAGGTTGTTCGATACAGAGGACAATCACAAAACCGAAAATGCCACCAATGCTCAATCAAAAATCAGATGTCATTTCTCAAACTAAATAAAACAGCATTAGTGCCTCCAATCAACAGAAACCGCTGAACAGTATACTTGTCAAATGAAGAGGCAACGTATAAGGAAGAAAACATAAGGTACAACAAAGTAATGCTATAAACACAAATGAAGCAGAAGTTACAAGTTACAACAGTAGCATGCAGGAGGTACAACACACGAAGCAAACCAAACTTACAAATTCATATATACCAGGCATCACAATGACTTCTCCAAAATCAATCACCGGTTCATTCTTGATTCTTACCAACCAATCCAAAGTTTATTCAGAATGCTTAAAATCTTTTGAATAAATATACTTTAAAAAGTTAACTTGTAATCGTAAGTAAACATCTATTTTAACTTATTATCCAACACGTCCATATCGTCATTTTACAACATGAACACAATAACGTATAGTGACCCATGCTCACTCACTACTCACCTTTAAATTATGATTGGCCGCACAGCCCTTCTCGGTAGCCATCTTGATCAATTGACCCACCACTTTTTGGTAAAGAACCTATGAATCATCAAATGATATTTGTGTCAATAACATTTACTCGGAATATCCACAATCTGTACGTTATTCATTTTGGTTATTGGCTCAACCTTTTTTCTTTGTGATAGGTGTTTCAAATCATCATCTATACTTACCCGAACGTCATCTGAGTGAGATCGTTGTTCTGAATGAAAAGAACTCGGCTTCTTTTGCAATCTCATCAGCGATTAGCGTAACCCAAGTAACCTCGATCATGGTGCCCACCTTATACTCAAATGTCAACCGCATATGAGTGAGATCGTTGTGCATATCAATGATCCGTGCTCAGAATCCTCAATTGCCGATCGATTTAGTCACATAGCCCTAATAACAACACGGCCCCACCGCTATCGTATCGATTTAGGGCACGTCGGTGGTGAGTGGTGGATATCAAGAAATATTGGTCGATATAGGTGAGCGGCTGCCGTCGAGACTTGCGGCTAACGTGGCTACTGGTTACCACCATCACCCTTCTCGTTCAGGTTCGGCGTGCAAGACCGTTACTACGGTCGACCGCCGACTTGCACCGTACACCGACTATAAGCGGAAGAGGCCTCCCTGCTCTCTATCTATCTCGATCGATCGCAAGGGTGTGGGGTGCAAGTATGTAACTGGTTGCAGATCAAAGAAACAGAGAAAAGAGAGAATCAACGGTGGTGGGTGAGGAGGTGCTGTAAAGGAAGGCAAACGTGGCAAAAGATGAGGGAAAAAAATCTTGTGCAAATCCTTATGCAGAAAATACAACCATCGATGCCTAAAAATGTTACTAATTTATATTATATAAATATAAATAATAATAATGGCCCATGTGTTTTGACAACATATGTATCCTGTTTTTCTTGAACATGAAAGATAATCTACAAGCAAAACATTAGGAAAAACAATAAATAAAAATTAAAGAAACAGAAGAGCTGATTTCTCAGCTAACAATCGCATTTTGGGGATGTTCTTCTTTCAGTTTCAAACATAAATAATTACACACAATCACAATCACAATCAGAAGCAATCAGAAGCAGGATATATTATCAATGGCGACGACGTCGTTTAATTGGAATTGGGTTAGAATTAGTCTCCTTCTCCTCCTCATCGCCGCCATCGCCTTTGCTTGCTTTACTCTTCCTGTCGAAAAGGTGTTTTCTTTATTCTTTTAGTTTTTGTAAAGTTATTTATTTTTGCATTTAGGATTTGGGTTTTTGTTTTTGAAGATAAATTCGGTTGCTTTTTGATTGTTTGTTGTGTTTGGTTCATTGGATTTAACCTAAGTGAGTTCATCTGTTATCTGTTATCTTTTATTTATTATTATGTTTGGTGATTGAATTGTGGATTTAGACATTGAAGGACTTCTTGTTATGGGTGGAGAATGATCTTGGTCCTTGGGGTCCTCTTGCATTGTAAGTTTTACTGTCATTTACATACATGCTTTCAACACTTTTTGTTAAAAAAAGGTTGAACAAATAGTGTGACCTTATTACTTTACACACATTTATTGCAGGGGGGGGGGGGGGGGGGGGGGGCATTTAATTTTGGAACAAAAATCTTGTTTTTCTTGATTCATGTCACCATCTCATTCATGCTATACAAACACCACCCCTAACAGTGCCAGACGTCGTATGATGTCAAATCAAGTATGTACACCATAGCTTGTCACCTCATATCGGAGGGCGTAAAATGGTCATATTGGCTGTATGCGCATATAATGTATATATGTGTGGGCGCTCTGGGGGCAAAAGTGAAAGTGCATTAATTTTAACGTTATTTTACTAATTTCGTGAAAATAACGTTAAAAGAGGGGGATGGTTAATCATGCATCATGTGGTGGCACAGATAGCCGAAAGACAAGGGGGTACATGCACTAATCGACAGTTGTCTCAATTGCTGAGTGTTATGTGCCTTATGTCCAAGGCTTGATGCAAAACTACTATCGAGTCGGGGGTCTGGAAGCAGCCTCTCTATTCCCTACGGGGTAGAGGTAAGGCTGTCTACATCTTACCCTCCTCAGACCCTACCTTAGCTTTGCTATTGGTGGTAGGGCTGCAAACGAACCAAACGAACACGAACAAGACCTTGTTCGTGTTCGTTTGTTAAGAATATATGTGTTCGCGAACCGTTCACGAACACTTATCGAACGAGATTTTATGTTCGTGTTCATTTGTTAAGGAAATGAACTTGTTCGTGTTCGTTTATGTTTGTTTGTTAGTTTTAGGCAACGAACATTGACGAACACAAATGAGCACAAACTAAGAACACAAATGAAAACAAACGAACACAAACAATCGTTCATGAACATAATATATAATACACCAACACTTATTAAATATTTAATTTGTTGGAATTTTGAAGTATTTAATTAAATATAAAAACTAAAAACACTATTGAAGTATCGAACACAAACGAACACGCTACCGAACGTTCATGAACATAAACAAACGAACACGACCTCTGTTCATGTTTGTTCATTTAACTAAACGAACAAAATTTCTTGTTCGTGTTCGTTTGTTTAGTAAACGAACGAACACAAACGAACTTCCCGCCGAACGGTTCACGAACTGTTCGCCGAACGTTTCGTTAGTTTGCAGCCCTAATTGGTGGGATTTACTGAGCATGATGATGATGATTGCTGTATGACTTTGTTGGTGGTATCATAGTCATATCTTTGTCAGGCAAAGACATCATACTTTGGGCCTCGTACGACCCATATGACCATTTATGCCCTGTCACACGTTAGTTAGTGGTGAGTGGTGTTTGTTTAGCTTTAACCTAAATAACATTTTGTCAGTTTATGCTCTTTGTCTTTGAATCATCATTGTAAATTGAACTCGGTCGTTTTACTGTTCATCCTGCAGGGCTGTTGCGTATATCCCTTTAACGATTCTTGCAGTTCCCGCATCAGTGCTTACTGTAAGATCTCAACACCACACACATGCGTTTTCTAAATGGTTTTTTTAGTTATCATTGTTCACTTCATAGTTGTCAATAGCAATTGTAGCGGTCGCTATAGCGCGCTATATAGCGAAGCGATATAGTGTCGCTATTATGATTGTAGCGATGGATAGCGAGAATAGCAACATCTTAATTTTTTTTAAATATAGATAGCAATTAAATATAGCTATAAAATAGCTAGATTTTAGGTTTTTGTTAAATATGCATGTAAAATAGCGTATATGCTAGGGTATTTTGATATAATATACATATAAAAATTTTAAAATTCTTTTTCTAGTGTATCGCTATTTATAAAATACCCGCCCGCTATTTATCGCTATTCGCCATGTAGCATATAGGTACCTTATCGCTATTCGCCATTAACAACTATGGTTCACTTTATCATACCAGTTATAATGTATCTTGTGCGTTTCGATAATTGGTCATTACAAATTTCTGCTTCTGTTATCAAGCTGTTAAGTTATAGTATTCTTAGTGGTGATTGGATGTAAATGTTGGTTTATGTTGTTTGTCCCTATGATCGTATCACATACAAAGTATGTCTGCATCAACATCACCTTTCTTGCTTTAGAACACATGAAAAACTTGAATCAATAACCTTCAGTTAACATATACAAGTTACAACACATCCTAGTAGCTTAAACATATACAAGTTCTCATTAACCAATATGATTTGGTAGATGAACTTTACTATTGTATAAAAGAAGTGTTTTTTAAGTAGAATGAACCATCATGACCATTGGATAGTTTTTTTTTTGTTATGTGTGTGTGTGTGTGTGTGTATATTAATGTAGAAAAAGTATATCGTACAATATGCCTTAACGTACACTGCGTACGTGATGGCAAAATCACACGTTATGTTTACCAAAAATGAAAATCGCATGTTGTGAAAAACCAAATATCGCATGTTATAAAAAAAAGTTCGCGTGTTAAAAAAAAAAATTTAATTCACATGTTAAAAAAAAGCGCATGTTAAAAAAAAATCAAAATCGCATGTTCAAATAAAAACCGCACGTTGATACTGCATGGCATACGCAGCGTATGTTAAGGCAATTTGTACAGTAACTGGCCTCTATTAATGTATATGTGTATGTATTTACTGGTGTTTGTTCCAGCTGGGTGGTGGTTATCTGTTTGGTTTGCCAATGGGTTTTCTTGCTGACTCGATTGGTGCGGTAATAGGTGCAACTGCAGCATTCCTTCTTGGCAGAACAGTAAGTTTTATGTGCATTTTTATGACATATTTTGTTGGCTTTTTTACTAGTACATGTTTTTTTGGTTAATCTTGTTTCTCCTAAGTTTTTCTGCAGATTGGGAGATCATATGTCATTTCTAAGTTAGGTGATTATCCACAGTTTCGAGCAGTTGCTATTGCTATTCAGAAATCCGGATTTAAGGTTTGTTTAAAAATTTTAATCCCGTTATACTGTATGTCTAAACTTCAATTTTATTGAATGTTCAGTTCAGTTCCAACTACTTTAAATGTGGGAATAAAAACTTTCTTCATCTGCAACTCACACGATAGTGACGATACACATGATCATTTGTTATTCTTAATAAGATCTTTATTTTATTATAGTTTAAGATATTTTTTTACTGATACCACAATTAGTCTATATTGAGTTGTATTCTTATTTTGGCAGATTGTGCTGTTGCTTCGACTTGTTCCACTACTTCCATTTAACATGTTGAATTACCTTTTATCCGTAACACCGATTTCTATATGGGAGTACGTGATGGCTTCATGGTTGGGAATGATGGTATTATCACTTCACTACATTTATCTTTTCACTTATTTTTTTTAATTTTATTTGTGTTAATCTCTACGAACCTCTGATATGATGTGATGTGTATAGTTAATTAAAAACATAATATATCAAAAGGTTTTTAGTTACAAAAGGAATGTCTGGTTTACTTAAATTATGGTATTTGATTACTTTCTATTTTTGATGCATGAGCATGTATATATTCTGTATAGTTGGTTATTTGAGTGTTCACATATTTGTAAATCTGCAATATGCATAAGTATAGGCTTGCTTAAACTTGTTATGTGTCGTTACAGCCAATTACCTTCGCACTTGTATATGTTGGAACAACCTTGAAGGATCTAGCTGATGTTACCCATGGATGGAGTCAGTTTTCCAAACCTCGTTGGGTAATAATTTCTTTTTTTTTTGTATTAATCATATTATACCAAATGTGTTTCATTGTTCATATTAATTCCTAACAATCATACGTAAATTTTGATTTCGATTATTTTAAAATCTTTGATCGGAAATGTGAATGATTTAAATCTATTTTGCGTGTTCTCGCAATATATAGTGTTCCGTTGCATCCTGTCACTCACTATTTTTACTTCTTGGGGGATGCAGGCACTTGTTATTCTGAGTTTTGTGGTGTCTGGTAAGTTGCTACTTGTAATCAATTTTATATAAGAGTAAATTACGATTTTGGCCCCTGTGGTTATATTACTTTTACCCTTTTAGCCCAAAAATGAATCTTTTAACATCTGAGCCCCCAACGTCTTTTTTTCTAATCCTTTGGCCCCTAACACTAACCCCATCCATTTATTTGGTTAAAAACTTGTAATTTGCCCCTCACATGATATAACCACAAGGGCCAAAATCGTAATTTACTCTTTATATAAAGAAAAGAATACCATTTTTTGGTATCATGCTTAATGATGCATACTCGAAATTGTTTTCAGTGATCTTAATGGTGGTTGTTACCAAAGTTGCAAAGTCGGCTCTTGAAAAAGCTTTGGCTGAAGGTATTGACATAGATGGCAGTGTCGCAGATAGTTCATCTATTGTGGAGGAAACGCGGGTAGATATCCATGAGTCACTACTAGTCAAAGGTTGATTCTTGTTTATGAACAACGAATCAACGGCAGTTAAACGTTTTCTTTCTTCTTTATACATTTTATGTATAGTTGATTTCCCAGTCTTACCATTTGTAGTACAGCGTCCACGAAAGTGTTGTAGATGATTAACTTATATTACTGATTTATATGGTACGTCATTTCATTTTTTAATGGACAATCGGCTAGTCGGCTTTAATCTATGACAGAAGAATGACTCGTGGACGACACATACTAATTGTCCATTCGAAGGATTTTCAGATTAAAGTTCACAAGAATATATCGTTTCTCGTAACATAAATGTCAAATGATTTAAGTATTACTTGAGGCAGACATACATATGGCATAGTAAACTTAAGCATATAAGACAAATGTTCCTTCATGCACTTTGACAATTGAAATCCTATACGATGCTTGTGGGTCTTGTTAAGGTGAGTGAATTATTTCGACTGGTACAAGGGTGTGTGTGGATTGAGGTTTTAGTTCCTCTATACTACCTTATTAAGCAAACTAGGTTTTCTACCCTTATGGTAATTTTACATTGTGTACACATTTTGAAGTAACATGTACAAGACAGCCAACTATTTTAGATGGGGTAAATTTGCGTATTGTCAAAAAATTTAAGATACTTTAGGGGCATTTTAGGGATTTCGGCAACTTTGTAACCTATAATTAAGATGTCATGTGAAAAGTCTAAATTAATTGTTATTGTAAATAAATTTATGCATTGTAAAATACCTATATCTATAATATATAATATACCTTATTAACCAAATTGGGTGTTTTACGCTTTTTTAGTAACTTTCACACTTTTTAAGATGGCATATGAAAAGTTTTATCTTCAAATATCTCATTACCCTGATTTTTCTTCCCAAACTACCGTTCTACTCACACAAAAGCTACGTGAAACTGTAGTTAAGACTCTCAGGCTCTCACCAAGTAAGTAGTATCCATACAAGAAATTTATTAGTTATTATTCACCGTTTAGGGTATTACTATTCAAGTGCACAACAACATATTTTTTTTTCAAACACTCTTACATCTTTATTTTATTTCAATAAAATACTAGAACTTTACAACAGTTTATCGGGTGTTAGTGGTCACGGTCTTTAGAATTTGTCACCTTAGCTTTGCAAATTGGTGTGACGGAGATGACCATAATTTCTTAAACGATTGTAAATTTTGCTTATCAAGGGCTTCAAAAGATTGTAAGATAATTTCTAGTTTAATTAATGTTTTTGATTGGCAGGATTTTTTAATGATCTTATGACCAATCAATCAAAATATGCGGATAAAAGCAGCAATTCCTTATTTCAATAAAGCTAGGGTCGTTGAGATAGAACATGTTTCTTTCTAAAAATATTTCTACTTACACATCACCCTCTAAAAATTTTGGGGGGCCTGGTAGGCACTTTTTTTCCTTTCCCTTTGGCTCTTCCATGGATAGGAGATACAAGTTGTAATTTGTTGGTTCGATTCCACATCTTCTTTGTAGATAAGTCGTGCTGCACATCTTACAGCTTTTGCACCACTTGTTGCAGTTATTGAAATGAGTAGAGTACCACCTGCTGCAAACCAATCTTGACCCCCAAAGGAACTACATGGTCTATGCATTATCCACGTATTCCCATCCTCACCTGCTGCTGCTGTTGCTGCAGATGTATTATTAATACAATCAACTTCTTTCAGAACAATATTGCACATTCCATCCTTAATACAATCAAAGAGGAATTGAGGACGATAACTTGTCCCTTGCCACTCCCCAGGGAAGACACCACATACTGCAATCCCATTAATTTGGGTATCGCATTTGGGAGGTAACACCAATGCCATATTATACCCAGGTTGTGCCTCTTTGAACCAGCTTGGTATTTTGTTTCCAGGTATAGCAATTGATAGCTCACGATCTATAACAGCACATCTCTGTATTCAACAAAGAAAAACATATATTGTTCAATTCATACGTAAGGCTTTTGTAGTCAGTCGATGATTTACATGTAGGTTTGGGCAGAAATAAATAAAATACAAATGAGAAAGGACCTAAGAAACAGGGCACCTTAAGGAATGATTGCTGCTGCAACATCTTATCAAGGTATCTTTTGCTATCGTCATCCTCCACAAGTTTCTGACAGTTAATGAAGGAAATATGATACCAGCTGTCATACTCTTGTGATAGATCATCAATCTTTTGCAGAGAGCAGCAATTATTTGCCTCTAATTCTTGTATTGTTGATGGGAGGCTATGCAAAATTTGAAGTCGGTGACACTCATTCAAATTCAACTTTCTCAGACAAGAAAGATGGGAGATGCTTGCTGGTAATCGGATTAAGTTATTGTTTCCACTTAGGTCTAAAGTTTCCAAGCAGGAAAATGCATGGAGATTTTTTAGGAAGACTTCACTTTCCATTGGTCTGCAACGAAGATTTAATGATCTCAACAAGCACGAATTTATCAGAGTATGTGAATTGAGGAGCTTTGGATGGCTTTCTAAGGCCTTGGTGACTAAATTTTCCCCGAATCCATGCTCCTCTGGAGTGTTGTTGTTCCTATGACTTTTGTATCTTCTGAAACTCAAGCGTCTTAGACTAGAAAGATATACTACAGATGATGGCAATGCTTCTATACTACAACAGTAATCAAGTCGTATAATTGATAACTTTATCATACACGGGGACACATCTGGGAATCTCTCAAGACTTGAGCATCTGTCGAGTTTTAGAGACCTCAAGGATTCCATCTCAAACCTGGATGGCAGACACTTAAGCCGCTTACAACCAGTAATTTGCAACTTGAAAATCCTTTTGTGAGATCCAAGAGACTCATGAACCTCAACCAAATTTGTACAACTCGACACAATCAACTTCTCAATGTTTGGAGCCATTGAGACATCTGGAAGCGTTGTCAGGCAGTCTAACATTACAACATGAAGATACTTCAGATTTGGCATAATCTGTTGACAGAGATAGAAATTAATGAACATAATTGTAGTTTACATATGTAAACATTACAACACACACACCACTAATACTACAGATAATTGTGATAAATCTGCTAGTGATACCCAATACCAATTCTGTCATGAACAGTGGTTGTGCTGTTGTAAATTTAATTAGTCAAAACTGCTGATGCATGGAAGATCTAGGAAATGAATATAAAGGCTACCAAAGTTGGAGGTTCAATCAGAAAGAAGAATTTGCATATGAGTTGCAATTGTAAAATAACACTAGTAAAATGGATATCAATTGGAAATAATAATTTAATCCGCAGTTGGGAATTGCTGATGGCTAGGATGCTTATTTCTTTATGCTATATCAGCAGTAGGATTTATGGTCTCGTTTTGGGTGAAAATTGGAGGCTACATATTAGTGTGGGAAGGGGTATAAAAGTTGGTATTGATATTAAATCTGTTGAAAATTGCAGAATCAGTCTATTGACTTCAAAGGTCAAATGCAGTCAATTCCAAATAGCAGTCAAAAGTCAAGCATAATAAAAAGTGAACTGTTGGCAAATGTAAGTATCATATGAGATTGGTTGTTAATTGGAAGTTTGTAGTGGTGTTGGTATTGATGTTGGGAATCAGAATTTGGACTTTGATCAACTGAACAAAAAAGTCAATGTCGGTCAAAAAAGTCAATACCAACCAAGATAATGTTGGGCCGTCACATATTGGTGCTACAAGGAAGTTATTGTAGAGTGTAAAGTTAGCTAATATGTTGTGGTGAAATATTAAAGTATGACAAACTATCACTTGAAACTAGCTATTGCTAAGAATATGGTTTCATTTGATAATTACCTTTTGTCCTTTCCAAAACTGTTTAACACTGCCACCAACTACTTCAAGACCAGCAAGTTTACTCATTTTTTTCGTTGATAGAGAAGTAAATGGGCACTCCCTCCAACAAAGCCATCGTAAGTTGTTAGGGAAGATCGTAGGCTCACAAGATGTAAATCTTCCTCTGATATCAAGTAAGCGAAGATTCTTCATGCGTTCAAAAACATCAGCCCTAAAACCCACCTTCTCCTCATATTCGTCAACATCATACTGCTTATCGGGCACCACAATTGCCGCAATTTCTTCTAGCTCCTGAAATAAAGATTTAGTCTCTGTGAACAGTGTAAAATTTTAAGGGAAAAGAGAGAGAGAGAGAGATTTATTACCTGATTATTTTTTAAGGAATCATGGATATCTTCAAGCTGCCATAGCCTGCGATTGGAGATAATCTCACGAGCTATTTGCCGACCCATTTCTTGTAAAAGATCATGCATACATATTCTTTCATTAGAAATGGTGATGAGGGACTTCTCAATAAGAACTTTAATCCCAATTTTTGGGTCAAAACCACAGCTCTCAAATGCTTTAGTTACGTCTCCAATGTGTCTTCCCTTGTAGAAGCAAGCAATGTCTAAGAATATATCCTTCTCAGAATCCTCCAACCCATCAAAACTTAACTTCAGAGTCTTAAAAATATTAATGGGTAGTGCTTTTGCTAGTCTATTTAAAGCACTTTCCCACTCATGAAATGCTTTCCCCCCACGGAAGAAAGAGCCTAAAACTTTCACAGCTAAAGGAAGATAGCCAGCATAGCAGATCGCACGACATGAAAACTCCTCGTACTCTTCTGGAGGACGATTTTCTTTAAAAACCCATTTGCTAAACAGCACAAGAGCGTCATTCATATTTAAAAAATCGGGCTTGTACTTGTCATCTGCATCAGATAACAATTGCTCGTTTCTTGTGGTGATAATGATTCTACTTCCTGGGCCAAACGAGTCATGTGTTGCAGCTAGGAACTCTAATTGCTGGAAATTATCCACATCATCAAGAACCATAAGAACTTTTTTGTGCACAAATCTTGTACGTATCATGTTGGCTCCATCTTCAGGATCTCGAACATCGAAATTTTGATTGATCTCTAGAATATCCCTTAGAACCTTTTCTTGTAAGGCACATATATCTCTTTTACTTGAACTGTTTTCTCTAACATCGTTTACGAAGCTACTACCCTCAAACTTATACTTTATTCTTCTAAACAAAGCTTCGGCAATAGTAGTCTTGCCAATTCCTCCCATCCCATGTATCCCTACTATTTGCACCTTTTCATTATCTTTTGTTTCTAGTCGTGAACTTAATTCTTCCATACGAGATTCGATGCCAACTAAATTGCTTTCTATAGATGAAGGTTGTATAACAGGCTTATCAGCTAAGATCTCCTCAACAATCTTTCTGACATGCGTCGATTCACCCCTGTAAATTTAAGACCGCTTTTAGCAAGCTAGGTAACATTAGGGGTGTTCACCGTGTTGGTTAAGGCCCCTTGCAACACACACACTCAATACATTCACGTATGTGTTAAACTCTCAAATAAGGAATGATAAAAAACACTGCATATGAAGTTTGTATATCAGGCTTATTAGCTAAGATCTCCTCAACAATCTTTTTGAATTACTCGAATCAAATTTTTCGAATAATTATTTTTGTTTGATTGAATTGGATTCGATTAAAAACTGGTTAATTCATATTCGAATTAAATTGCCAATTCGTATTCGATTAAAATTTAAGATCTAATCAAATTCAAATAAATTTGTTATGATTTAAATTCATTTATTATATGTAAATTCGTTATAGGCTATTTGGGTTTGGTAATGGGTTATTTTAGGACTAAGATTAAATTTATAGATTAATCTATGCTATGGCCCAAATTAAAGTTATACTGGTGTATTATATATAAATATAATAAATAATTATGTAAGCTTGAATTCAAATTTCGAATCGAATTTAAAATTATAAATTCGTATTCGATTCGTATTCAATTTATTAGACTCGAATTTGAATTGAATCGAATTCGAATTTCGAATTTTTTGAATTGAATATAATTCTGAACACCCTAGGTAAGATGTGAGTGGTATAGTGATGAATGTTTGGTACTTTAAAATTAGTGCAATATCGACATGAATATATTGTATGTGAAGTTAGACTAGAAGGTATGGGGGCCGGCCCAGCCCCGGCTAGGCCCGGCGCCGCACCCCAACACCACCCCCCTGCGGCCCATCACGTCCTCTCCTTCTGCCTCCAGCCGCTCGCGACGGGCCCATTTTTTTGAAAAATAACCGTTGACAACGGCTATATTATAAAAAAACAAAAGATTTTTTTACTTTAAATAAATATCCATCTCATCCAATTTTTTAAATTAACTCCATCCAAAATCTCCCAACTTCTCTCTTTCTTTCCTCCATTTTTATAAAAAAAAAAATCATGAATCCCTTCAACCCAAACAATCCCAACTCGAACAATCTCAACCTGAATAATCCCAACCCGAACCCGAATCAAGCTAACTTTTTTTCGACGCCCGGTTACACTCCGACTATCAATCCTTCATGGGTGTCTCCACAATTTACCTTTTCGGGTTTCCAACAGTCACCCAACGCGTTCAAACAAATGTCTCAACTCCAACAAATGCAACATTTCCAAGCACTCCAACAAATGATGCTACGCAACTCGTTTGAATCTCAAGCGCAATTCAAATCCTAACCGTCAACATCGCCGGTTCGACTTGACGATGACGAAGAAGTCGTCCCCGATTCGCCACCTCAAAATCTCAAGCGCAAAAAAAAAAACAAGGGGAAGGTGGTTGAAACCGTAGTCGAAACCAAAGGCGAGACCTTGGACAAAATTAGAGGAGGAGGCGCTAGCAATGGCATGGGTTAAGTCTTCAACTAACCCGATTGTCGGTATGAACCAATTTTTTTTTTAAATTTAATTCTAAAAAGATATAATTTTTATTTTACTAGGGCAATTTTTTTTTAAAATTTAGGGAACAACCAAATGGGTGTTGGTTTTTGGAAGGCGATAACGGAGAAATTTAACGCGATTATAGAGCAAGGCCCGATGCGCGATGTCGAATCCGTCTCTGGCAAGTGGCGTAAAATGAGCAAGATCATCAACCGCTTTAGCGGTATTTATAACCAATATAACACTAGGGGAAGGTTCATTTGAGAAGAAAATTTAATTGAGAAGAAAAAGAACAAAGGGTAATTTAGTAAAACATTAAATAGTTTTTTCACTTATCTCATTTATTATCATTTTTGACTAATTAATTAGTCATAAAGACTATTATCCTCCACACTAACTTTTTTTGCTTACACACATCAAAAGTTATCCTACATATTTCGAAATTCATCATACACGTTGAAATTTATCCTACACAACTCGTAATTTATCATACACTTTAAATTATTTTATTTTTTATTTTTGAAAAATATATATTTTGAAGATAAGTTACAAAAAATTTAATGTAGTTAGCTCTTAAAGAAGAAGACTATAAATTAATGACCTATGTAGATTTACCAATGTACCCTTATAGTAACATTAAATACTTATATTAAATGAAGTAAAATAAAGGATTCTTATTGGTTGAAATTTCTTCTTTTTTCTTCTTACAAAAAATTTCTTCTCATTTGAACTCTCCACTATAACACTAATCCTCCTAGTGGGAGTAATGATGCGTGTAAAATGCAACATATAAATTACATCAAATGAGGCATAAAACTAACCCTTTTTTAGTACTAATATTGGAAAAAGAGTGTTTTTGTCTTCCTTTTGTATTTTCAGGATTAAATGAGCTCAAAAAACGCAAAAGAAGCAAAAAGACAGCTAAATCCAACATAAATACAAGAAAAGGAACATTAGTAGATTGCCCGAACCCTCAACGGCACCTTCCAAAGCAAAATAGAGAAAACAGAAGGCTGAACACGCCCCGTGCTCAGCCAGCACGGGGTCGTGCCCAAGAAGCAGCAGAAAAGACAAACCTATAGAAGCTTCTATTGCCCACCACGGGCCGTGCTCAGCGGACACGGGGGGCGTGCCGAAAGTACTGCAGGCGCATTAATTGTAATTGCGAATTACAATTAATGAAGAGAGAGAATGTCAGACAGGCACGGGGCCGTGCCCAGCGGACACGGGGCCGTGCCCAGGCCTCTGTTCAGCCTATAAATAGGAGTGCTTGGTTTCATTGCAACTCATCCCTTGGCACACCACCTCTCTCACACTTCATCCACCACCCACCACCATCACAACACCATCATCCACCACCATCATCCATTGTCCATCATAGAGTGTGTGAGTCGTCTCGGGATCCAAGATTGATCGTAAGAGTTCTTGACAATCAAGGCCATGTTTGCCTAAGTCTCTTACATCACTTGGTGAAGACAAAGTGTCTAGTATAATACTTTTTATTTCTAATCTTTTGCACTTTTTATTTGGTTTTGTATTAATGACTTTAATAACTAGTTACTTATGTTGAAGGTGATCTTTCCTTATCGTTTGTCCGTGGTGTCTTGGCATTATTTTACTGTCTATATAAAATAAAGGATTTTCACCATTCATATCTCCACGGTCTATATGGAGGTATGTTGGCTACCTGGTAGGGGGTTAAGGGAACGGTTTGGTAAAGGTCTTGCCATTGTTCAGCGTTTAGAGGTCCTGCAATGGACCTGGGTCAAATTTAGTAGGACCTCCTTCAATACTTCACGGTATTGGATGGCGGGGGTCCAAACTCTTTGATCCCCTCATAAGTTAACTACTATTAATACTATAACCCGGCTATTTAGGACTGTATCCCTGCTGACTCAGACTACTTAGTCGAGGGTAACGTCACCGCCAAAAGCGGGGCCTACCACAATACTGCATTAATAACTTAATTCATTATCTTCCAATAATCCACCCCTTTAGGATTGTATCCCTGCTGACTCAAACTACTGGGGTGAGGGTAACGTCACCTTCAAAAGAGGGGCCTACTACAATAACTAAGATAATCTCTTAATTATGTGCAAAAGTGCGGAAATAATCAAAGGTTATACTAGATACGAGTCGGAACCAAGTGATTCATCTTGTCTATCTGTTTTTATTTTATTTTTATTTTCAGCATTTTAGTTAGTTTTTATTTTTCTTAGTTTAAAACATTTTTTTTAAACTTTTATTTTGGTTAGACGTTGAGGATAAACCGGTACTAAAAGCTCTTGTGTCCTTGGACGACCTCGGTATCTTACCAACGCTATACTACACTCAACGATGGGTGCACTTGCCCATATGTGTGTTTAGTGTTAGTGAAATATCGTGTTTTATAAATTTAAAACTTGGCTAAAATAAGTGTTAAAAAGGGCTTAAAATATATACCTAAAATATACGACACTTTATCGCACATCAAGTTTTTGGCGCCGCTGCCGGGGACACAAGGATTTTAAGAAAGTTAGGAATCAACGGCCTAATCATCTTTTATTTTTCTTTTTATTTTTTAGGATTTTTCTTAGTTTTTCAGCTTCTGCAGAGCTCAGCACGGGCCGTGCCCGCTGAACACGCCCACGTGCTCAATCATTGGAACTGGCAATCCTGTTTTACATCAGACAGTAAGCTGAACACGGGGCCGTGTCCACTCAACACGCCCCCGTGCCCAAGTTTCAGTTACTGAAAACAGTACCGTTAGATCCCGACGGTTGGTAATTTCTGACATAAACATGAGTGATAGTAATTATTTTTACTTTCGGCACTCTTATGGTACGTGGTGTCAATTATGTGGAGGCGAACATGAAGAAGTAAAATGCTACTTCCTAAATTATATGCCCCACTACATGGACCCACGATCTTTTCACAACCTTAAGAGGGGCGAAAGTAAAAATAAGCACTATTTCTCCCTCGAATGCGCCCAGCCAGATATTCTAGGGGAAATGTTCCTTAGCGAATTATTTCAACTAGAAGAGCTAATTCTGAAATGGATAGAAGAGCTTAGGAAGGATTTTATTAATCCGCCCCAAGACGATACCCATGAAGAAATGTTGGAACCGCATTCCGACAACCTCGTTGCTCCCGAAAATACCTTCGTACCTAGCAAAGACTTGGACGATAGTCGTCCCTGTGTCGATTGTGCCGTGAAGGACTCTCCATCGACTTCGTTCGGTGCATACATAGACCTGAGCGATTCGGCATATACCTTCTTTAACGAGAGCCCGGAAAAGGGTTGGACTTGTCCACCTAGAATGAAAATAGGAATTACCCTCACCGACAACCTCTTGCGTTCTCGCCTTAGTCTAGGACAATTAAGGTATATTAGGCACTTTGGGGTTGTTCCAACCAGTCAGGAACCACCCGATAAAAACAAATTCCTTAAAAAAACTAGACAACTTCATAAATCAGTCCGTAGACACGGGGCCGTGCCCAGCCAACACGCCCCCGTGTCCATCGAAAGATTCCTTTCTGATCAGTACGTCAGAATACGGACAAACTGTGTCAGAGCTCCACCTGCACACGGGGCCGTGTCCACTGAACACGGGGCCGTGTCCAGGTTGCTGTCATTTTCTATAAATGCAGCCAAGAATTCTGCACATTTGGACCAACTTGGGGCAGAGATTTGCAGGAATCTTCTCTCAAACTATCCTAGGTAAGTCTAAAAGAAGGTTCCAACAACCCATCTTGTCCCTTCCTCTTTTAGTAATTTCCTTCTTCTTCATCTTTCTCCAAGAACTACCATTGAAAGTTTGGAATTCCTCCAACTCTATGGTAGGGACAAATGAGTTTTGTTCAAACAATCTTGGTAAAAACATGTTATGAAACATGGTTTTAAGTTATTAGTAGCCAAAAAGGGCCTACAACATTCAGAAAATAACTTAAAAATACAAGTTTCCTTGTTCCAAAACTCTGCAGAAAGATGGACACGGGGCCGTGCTCAGTGAGCACGGGGCCGTGTCCGGTTACTGTTTCATTAAATAAGCTATTTTTAGTTTATTTTTCGTAGGATGTCGAGTGAAAACAGCAATACATCTTCTGTGCATTCGTCAAACAACCGAAGAGGAAGAAGACCCTCCATTGAAGCTACACTTGTTCACTATGTGATAGCATTAAGGGAGGCTCTAGATGAAATGACTTCAGTAGAGGAGGTCCTTATCGACCGTATTAACGATCTTACGATGGGACTTGAAAGCAGCTTCCAAGAAATTAACCTCTTGCACCAGAGGTTAAATATTCTTGTAGCACCTCCAATGGAACCAGTCCTTCCTCAGCAGGATTGGAACCTGGCTCTCGGAATTAACAACCCTACCGGGTGGGAAGACTTTCCGGCGGAACCTCCCATGGAACACCAACAAGAGATCCCGGTGGAAGTTGAAGCCCCTCAAACTAATGCCAATGAGCCTTCTTTTCTCCTTCCAAGGGAGATAGAAGAATGGCTCGCCGACATTTGAGGAAAACCGCACTCGGAAGAAGGAGTTCACTAAGGCCTTGTTTAACCAAGATTGAGTATTTCTTGGAAATTTTGCTAAATTAAAATAAATTAAAGGCTAGGACTCCATGGTTTGTTATTTCTTTTATCTAGTTTTAATTTAGGATTATGTAAGTTCTCTCTATGATGAAATGAAATGATGGTTTTAATGTTTGGATGGTTTGTAATGAATAAAACACACTCATGGTGGCAAAGGATAAAAAGGGGAACGAGAAAAATGATCCCATGCACAAGAACAAGGCAACCCGACAATTTTTCTCCCTTCCAGAAGGTTCAAACACGGGCCGTGCCCAACCAACACGGCCCCGTGTTGAACCACCTGCAGAAAACGCCCAGTACAGGTAACTGGACACGGGCCGTGTTCACCCAACACGCCCCCGTGTCCAGACTTCTGTTTCTTTTATTTCAATTTTGTTACTGGCACTTGAACACGGGGCCGTGCCCGGATAACACGGGGCCGTGTTCAGCGCCCAGTAACACAAATTTTTGCTTTTTAAACACTATTTTACACATCTAATCAACCTAAAAATTTATTTTTGGGACACATTGAGGACAATGTGTAATTTAAGTGTGGGGGGGATGCTAAAACCTTGAATTTTGCAAGTCCTAAATACAAGCCTTACACAAAACTCTATTGGAACCGCTAATCACCCCAAATTTTTTTCAAAAATTTCATTTTTTTTACTTGTCTAGGTTTAACTCGGGAAATTCAAGCTCTCAAAAATGTTATATTTTTACAAATTTACAACCGATAGCGTAGTGATAAAAAGAACCAACATAAGAAAATTATGAAAAGGCATGACAAACTTATTTAAAATTTGATTATATATACTTGATCACATAAAAACCCATTCCCACAAAAGTGAGTTTTGAGCCTTTATTGAGCACTCAATTTCATACCATTTGACTAAATGCTCATTTTTCGTTTCTTGTGTGAATAGCCGCTTGGTTCTTACGACTCTAGAACTTGCCATGACAATACATTCCCGGTCCTTATCAACTTAAACCCGAGTAAGTAAATGATAGAGGCATTAGGACTAACCTTTTTCATTTCCACACCATTATTTTTCTTTTTCTTTTACCACCTACCCAAAAAAATCCCCCTAGTTAGCCCCTTTGAGCCTAAACCTTTTCGTTTCATCACCCAAAACAAAAACCATTTCACCCACCAAAACCTTTTTCATTTTTACCCTTTATTTTAGTAACAAGTTCGGTTCTTCAAAAAAAAAAAAAAAATATATATATATATATATATATATATATATATATTTGAAGCAGAAAAAAAAAAAAACAAACAAAGTAATCAAAAATAACTTTGTTTGAATAAAAACTTCATCAAAAATAAAAGGTTGCAAAAATACGAAAACCGACACTTGTTACGCTTTTTAGCCCTTTTTCTACTAACCACTAACCCAACCACCTACCTTTAACCCTAGCCAACCCTTAACCCACAAAGTCCTCTTGATATCTACAAAGGTATAAAAGTTAAAAAGGAGGAGGATTGATTTCTTGGCAAGCCTATGGTAGGAATAAGTTCCATGCTGCTCTCGAGTGATTCACTAAAAATACACCTTCGGCCGAGTGTGAGTGATTTCCCCGCGAGGTATGTGAACTTGTATATAAATAGAATTTTAAAAGGCATGTTATGCCCAAATAAGTAATTTCTTTTATGAACAGTTCTAAATAAATCATTACGAATAGGAGTGTAAATAAATAAAAATAAAACCCTAAAAAGATCTTGGAAATCCCGACACTCTATGACAAGCCCAAAACCTTCTCTTCTACCTATTCCATTTGGGAGTGTAAGCCAAATATTAAAGAGTTTTGCTTGAGGACAAGCAAAAGTTCAAGTGTGGGGGTATTTGATGTGTGTAAAATGCAACATATAAATTACATCAAATGAGGCATAAAACTAACCCTTTTTTAGTACTAATATTGGAAAAAGAGTGTTTTTGTCTTCCTTTTGTATTTTCAGGATTAAATGAGCTCAAAAACGCAAAAGAAGCAAAAAGACAGCTAAATCCAACATAAATACAAGAAAAGGAACATTAGTAGATTGCCCGAACCCTCAACGGCACCTTCCAAAGCAAAATAGAGAAAACAGAAGGCTGAACACGCCCCGTGCTCAGCCAGCACGGGGTCGTGCCCAAGAAGCAGCAGAAAAGACAAACCTATAGAAGCTTCTATTGCCCACCACGGGCCGTGCTCAGCGGACACGGGGGGCGTGCCGAAAGTACTGCAGGCGCATTAATTGTAATTGCGAATTACAATTAATGAAGAGAGAGAATGTCAGACAGGCACGGGGCCGTGCCCAGCGGACACGGGGCCGTGCCCAGGCCTCTGTTCAGCCTATAAATAGGAGTGCTTGGTTTCATTGCAACTCATCCCTTGGCACACCACCTCTCTCACACTTCATCCACCACCACCCACCACCATCACAACACCATCATCCACCACCATCATCCATTGTCCATCATAGAGTGTGTGAGTCGTCTCGGGATCCAAGATTGATCGTAAGAGTTCTTGACAATCAAGGCCATGTTTGCCTAAGTCTCTTACATCACTTGGTGAAGACAAAGTGTCTAGTATAATACTTTTTATTTCTAATCTTTTGCACTTTTTATTTGGTTTTGTATTAATGACTTTAATAACTAGTTACTTATGTTGAAGGTGATCTTTCCTTATCGTTTGTCCGTGGTGTCTTGGCATTATTTTACTGTCTATATAAAATAAAGGATTTTCACCATTCATATCTCCACGGTCTATATGGAGGTATGTTGGCTACCTGGTAGGGGGTTAAGGGAACGGTTTGGTAAAGGTCTTGCCATTGTTCAGCGTTTAGAGGTCCTGCAATGGACCTGGGTCAAATTTAGTAGGACCTCCTTCAATACTTCACGGTATTGGATGGCGGGGGTCCAAACTCTTTGATCCCCTCATAAGTTAACTACTATTAATACTATAACCCGGCTATTTAGGACTGTATCCCTGCTGACTCAGACTACTTAGTCGAGGGTAACGTCACCGCCAAAAGCGGGGCCTACCACAATACTGCATTAATAACTTAATTCATTATCTTCCAATAATCCACCCCTTTAGGATTGTATCCCTGCTGACTCAAACTACTGGGGTGAGGGTAACGTCACCTTCAAAAGAGGGGCCTACTACAATAACTAAGATAATCTCTTAATTATGTGCAAAAGTGCGGAAATAATCAAAGGTTATACTAGATACGAGTCGGAACCAAGTGATTCATCTTGTCTATCTGTTTTTATTTTATTTTTATTTTCAGCATTTTAGTTAGTTTTTATTTTTCTTAGTTTAAAACATTTTTTTTAAACTTTTATTTTGGTTAGACGTTGAGGATAAACCGGTACTAAAAGCTCTTGTGTCCTTGGACGACCTCGGTATCTTACCAACGCTATACTACACTCAACGATGGGTGCACTTGCCCATATGTGTGTTTAGTGTTAGTGAAATATCGTGTTTTATAAATTTAAAACTTGGCTAAAATAAGTGTTAAAAAGGGCTTAAAATATATACCTAAAATATACGACACTTTATCGCACATCAAGTAACGAGATTCTCAACATTGCTTTGGCTAAATGGGATGATAAGAATACAACTCCTTCCAACACCTCCGAGCATGGAATGTTTTAAAGAAAGAAAACAAATGGAAGCCTATTCCAAATGAGGTCGCAACCGCCAAACGGAGTAAAACTTCCGAGTCCAGAAGTTATAGTGCGGGAGGCTTCACTGCTCGTCGTCAGATAGACATAAACGACGAACTGGAATTTGACGAGGAGGTGTTTGCCATTCATGAGTCGGAACGTCCCCTTGGAAGGAACAAAGCTAAAAAAGAGGCAGCCGGAAAGAGAAAAGCGGGCTGCTCGAACCAAACGTCTTCCGGGGCTGGTTCGAAAATGGACGAGTTGATATCCGAATTTCGTTCGTTCAAAGAGCTCACAGCGGAAAAATATAGTTATAAGAAAAACTTGTCGGCCGACCATGCTCGAGCGAAGGATTTTAGGATTATTAGGTTGGATCTCGACTCGATTCCGGAGGATGAACGCGAGATTTACCGGAGGATGAAAGAGGAAGTTAAGAAAAAATGGACGTGGTAGGTTATTTCGCTTTAATGTTTTATTTTTTTTAGGATTCATAATTTTATTTTTTAGGTTATGTAATTTTTATTTATGTTATGTAATGGATTTAATTTACTTCTTTTATATAGTATTTTTATTTAATTTTTGAATTGTTTTTATAAAGTTAACCAAATAAAAAAGATAAACAATAAAAAATATTTGTTGTGGGCCCCATCCTCCACCCCTTAAAAATGCTTGGAGGGTCATCTCCTATGGAATGGGGATATGGCGTCCTACGTGACGACCCATCCCCTTGGAGATGAACCTCACCATACCTAGTAGCCTTATATGTCTACAAGTGATCTAACACAAATGTCCTCCATTTCACCTGATTGGAATATTGATTCGTTTTCCAAAAAAGTTAGGAGTTAAAATGTCAAAAAAAAAAAAAAATGTTTGTGTAATTGACTTAATTAAGACCGTGGGGTATGGTGGGGCTTGGTTGGGCATTGGTTGACACGTGGAATGGGAAAAAAAATCCAACCCCATGGGGTATGGTGGGGCTTGGGTTGGGGACATGAGTTGACACAAGGCCATTGAGAGCCTGCCATGTCACTCACTAGCCCGCCCCACGCCCGGCTTCAAACCCAGGCCAATGGGGCCACGCCCAAAATCCACGTCCCAACCCAAGCCCCCGGGGTGGTGGCTTGGGCGTTTTCAGCCAACCCACGCCCCAACCCAAGCCCCATACCCCATGGCCTAAGAAACAGATGAAGAAAGATTCTACTTACACTTTGCTGGAATCGGAGATAGGAAAGCCAGATAAATTGGCTGTAGCTGTTAGAGCATCCCTCCACTCCTTCACTTTATCCATCTCTTCTCTAAACTTCTCCTCATGCTGCTGAAAGAAAACAGCCACGTCGTTCTTCTGCGCGCGAAGATCAGATGGTTCGACGTGATAGAACACCGGTATCACCTTCGCTTTTCCCTTCCCATTATGCCATTGCATGATTTTGGCCAGCTCAGCCAAACACCATGACGAGTTTGCATAATTCTTTGAGAACACAACCACTGCAAACCTTGACTCCTCAATAGCTTTCAGGAGTTCTGGAGCAATCTCTTTCCCTTTCTTCAGCTCCTCGTCATCTTTGAAGACGCACAGTCCTCCCTGTACGAGAGCTGCGTAAAGATGATCGACAAAATTGTAGCGAGTATCCTCGCCTCTGAAGCTCAGAAAAACGTCATATTTCGGGCTCACAGAAGATGATGAGCATGATGCAGACTTTAAGTATGCCATTGTAGTATATTTTAATAAACAAATCTTTTTTTATTCAAACTAGAAGTTCGTTAGAACAATTAAAGATGAAGTAGACAGATAATTAAATTAAGCGGAAGTAATGGCCTTGTATTTAAACAAATCTTGTTTTCATATTTTGTCGTGTTTTTTCTCCGGAATGAATGATTAGATTTGAAAATGTGGGAGTAAATTAAGGGCAATAATTAAAATGGGGTAACCTTGTCTTTCTTTTTTTTCTTCTTTGGCGTGCAAATTGGATTAAAGATTTCAAAAGTTCAATGGGAACACAAGAAAAGTTTTCAAAAATTACGGAAGTGTTAGTAAGAACCAAATTGAATAATTGCTTCATGAGGTTGGAATGTTCTTACTAAACTCAAAAACTAGTATAAAATATAAAAAACAAATTACAAATTATTAAAAAAAAAAACACCAGCTTCACATATATGTATTAAAATTTTAAAATACTTTGCATGTCTTTTTCCAAAAATAATAAGTCACTTATTTAGAATATGTGTGATAAAAAAAGAAGAAATGTTTAAAATTCAAGTGACAGCAATCTTTGACAGCTGTGTGATTACCAAAAGATAAAACAACCTCTCAGACCATTTGTAGTGGGTTTTTTGGCGTTTTCCCAAAAAAAGGCCCAACCACGCCCTTCCACCACCCCCAAGGGCGTTTTTGCTACCAAATTGGGTTGGGGCGTTCCAAGTTAAACGCTGGGTGGAGAAATCTTGGGCCAATCAGACACTTCCATGGTCAAATATCATTAATTAGTTTTAGTTAAAAAAATAATAATTGGGTAATCATTGGATGAAGCATTATTGGGCATTATACCACTACACTCATTTAAACAAATGGCCCATTGCTGACTGGGTCGCCCCATGACGGATAATGCCTAAGGATGGGGCATATCTTTATTCACCACTACACATGGTCTTAAAAGTAAAGAAATACATTTTAATTGTTGGTCAGTAATATAGTAATATGTGAGAAATCATGGACATATCCAGGAACATTATTGATTATCACTGTCGCACCGAGAATACTATAAATTAAGTTAGAACTGTGTGCATTATACCAGTTAAATAAATATAATTTTATATATTAAAATATTAAATAATAAAAAAGTTATATCTTTATAAACATGTTGTAAGACCCGTCTCAAACATAACACGATTATAATACTAAATACGCATTTTATATGAAAATACGTCCTTTCATAAACTTTGTCAAGTTAACATTCATACATGATTAAAGTATTCAAAATATAGTAACAAGTGTTTACAACTTTCATTTTTAAACTAAAACAAAAGAAAGACATCGCGGAAGCTTCATTTGATGCGTGTTCGGTTCACTTCATTGCTTGATCGACATCCGGACGGTAGCTACATTCACCTAATATAAAAAACCAAACATATTCTACCCATTATTTTGACTCGTTTTGTTTGTCTAGTGAGCTTCGTCACTTCAACGACATACCAAGTTCACATACAACACTAATTCAAAGTCAACGAAACTACGATCTATGTATGAGCATAATGTAACGAAACCATAGTTACATACCTTTAGTGCTTTTCCTTCAAGCGCGTATCCGCTCCGGCTTGTCCGCTTGAGGATTCAACTCCTTTGCCTATAGAGTTTAACCAACAACTTGTTTAGAACTCTAATCATATCATATAACGCATAATTCGCCATAACATTCAAATATGCGTTTTTGTTCGAAACTTCAACATTTAGTTTTCTTTTAGGCATGTCAACAAACACCTAAAGGGCATAATTTTACAAAATCTACAAGCAAGTTTCATGTCTAGTTATTTAGCCAATTATGAACATCTTTCACAAGTTCTTATGTCTAGTTTTCATATCAACATTCTAGACTTACTTCATGGAGCTCAAATAACACTAGTTTGATAATCATAATTCTAGTGTTCATCATGTTTCTACAAAACCCATTTAACACATAAGTGCATCATTATGAATCTCATATCTATGAACATTAATGAACCAAATTATTGATTAGGGTTTGTTCCTAACCATTAATCTATCACATTTTCATTCAAACGTCAAACATTCAAGTTCAGATTTCGATTTCGTATGTTCATCATGAATTCAAGATGAAACCAAATAGTGAATTCTTGTCACACCCCAAAAACGTCGCAGCGGAATATTAAACGTAGTGGAGACGGAAGTTGGTGCCCATTTATATCTTGTCGAGCGATGCATGTTATTGTTGGACATATTGGTTTATTTTAAACATAAATTATTAAATATTACGTTTTAAGACACGTCACAACTACATAGTTAAGATGTCTTTGATCCTTGGGGATCTTATTACAAAAGTCCCAGAAAGTTTAAAAGTTGTCCAACATTTTCAAACAAACAACATGCATCATTCAAACACAAGATACACCATGATTCCCGAAGCCGAACTCAAGTACATGTAGAACACGTTAAAATCAAGTGTCAACACAAAGGAAGGTGAGTTCACGTATTCACTTACTACCAATTTTATTTCAAGGAAAACTTTCTGATTAGGTGTTTATTTGAAAACATCCATATAAATTTTAGAAAGTCCATTTTACTTCCTTATTAAAAATCCATGGGCCTTCCGCCGGTTCATCGATCCGACAACTGTAATATATATTGCCCAGGTTTTGTATATTAAATTATTGCATCAATTTTCAGACTCGTATGTTAGCTAGACGATACGAACTATATATTAACCATGCAGGGATAATCAAAACTAGACAATGAACAGAATATTAATTCGTCGTTTGACATTGACACGCGGCGACCGGTCACGACGGGGTTGTCAACCCGACAGATCTACCAACAATTCATCGCGTGCAATACTTAACTCATTAAACGACATCATGGGCGTAGGGTTCTCTCTTTGAGAACAATATGATGTCTGCCTCACGTACAATATATATATATATATATATATCCTACTAATATGACAATTTAATACACGATGTCGTACGAATCCCCTGAATCTCCATCATTCGAGACCCAGGCCGGCATCCGTCCCAACTATACGGTCATGTTTCGCCTAGGAAATACCGTATCATCCCAATGTCCAACATTTATTCATCAAAAACGTTTTTGCTTCGAAACGTATGACTTATCAAATTTCATATATTTTCAGCGAAAATATATATTTTATATTAAAAGGTATGTTTTATTTCGAAAACATTATTAAACCCTTTTAACGACGTGTTCTACCCCCAAAATATATACAAAGCAGTAAAAAGAGGGGTTTAGTAACACTCACCTTTGGGTGCGTATTTTAATACCGTAAGCCCAGAGATTGATTTTCTACACGTCCTAATATAGGAACGATTCTAAATCAATATACATAACACAAAAATCCTAAGTTTCTCCGTTTCTTAGAATTATCACATAACTTTGAGATTTTCTCGAAAAGTTGTCATTTTTTATTAGGTTGGCATGTTATTATATGTATATGAGTCCATATACATATATATATATATATATATATATTTATGATTTTTGCGACTTGAACGATTTTATTGGTGACCATTTTTGTGTAAATCCGTTAACTCTCCCGTTTATACGAAATATATCTACGATTTGCGCGTCGTAATATATATATACATAAACGTTCACGGAATTTAATACCGAACACGCAAAATATTACTAACTTATCTACTTTGTTATTTTTAAAGAAAATATACATAAAACATCTCATATGTACCAAATTTCATGCTCGACAAACAAGTTACACATTTAACGCAATTTTACCGTTTCTTCCTCACAAAACGTACATGCATACATGCATAGTCTAAATTTCTCATTATCAAATTAACACTTAACATATTATCACATTTACATATTTTAATCACTTAACACATTTTATCACATAAGGTTCACTCAAAATTTACCCATACTAGTGTTCATTGAAAAATGCGTATTTTAGCGATTCGGTAACGTTTTCGGGCGTCGGAAGTCACGTATGACCAACCAAACACCAAGTAAACTTAAAATTAGTTAAAATACTTGTTTTTAAACTAAAAACATCAGTTTATTTACTGATCTAAATCAGTTTTATAAAAATCACCGGAAAAGCCGATTTTTGACCGTTTTAACGCATAGTTTTGCGTTAAACGTTACTATAATCATCCCAATTCGAAATGACTTGATATTTTAACACAATACATGTTATTTACTGATTAAAATAGTGGTTATAATCAGATTAGTGCAGTTTTTGTGTAAGTCACATAAATCATGTGATTTCACGTATTTTACAACTTTTAATGCACCAAGTACAACATGCAAAGCTAGCAAACATTATGACAAAGTTATATATCATTAAACACTTCAAAATAACTTTATTTTTGGGTTTATAATCTGATCAAAATTGATTTTTTATCAAATCATGCTCAAATGATCATTTCATGCTTTCACATTATCATGCATGTTCACATATGTGCATCTAATGCACTCATACAACATCATCAACATCATTTATGATCTAATCATACTCAAGAACACATTAATATCATGTTCTTACAAAACACAACACACATATCATCATGATCATCCAATCATTCATACTCATTCACATATAAATGCTAATATTCTTCATATTTAAGAACATATGACAAACTTTTATGCGCATGCATCCATACATACATATACACGAAATTTATATGCACACATAACCCACCAAAAGTTCACTTTTCATCATGTCATTTTCAAATCTTAAATCACCTTTAGAACATTCTTATATGACACATCTTCATCCTTACATGCAATCCTACTTTTCAAGTAATCATGTAACTCAAGAATCTTTCAACAATATCAAAAATACAAACATCTACACCCACACACACATACTCTCGGCCATACATACATATATATATGTACACATCCATTTTATTTCATTCAAAATAAAATCCATTTGTTTTATGTTTCAAGTTTGTGATTAAACTCAAGATCAAGAGAAACTTCCATCACTATCAAGAACATCAAGAATCAAAACAAAGTTTTTAAAATAAAGTTATACCTTCAAGTTCTTGAATGGTTTTTAGTAGAGATTGGTGATGTGGGTCTTGATTGTGGTTTGAAATGCCTTGAAATCACTTCTAAACACCCATTTTAGCTTGAAATCACCATGAAAGGGATGTGAATCTTCAAGAACAATTTTGAAAATGAAAATGTGGGTGTTCTAAGGGGTGTTCGGCCGAGTATTAGAGAGAGAGAGAGAGTTGTGATTTTGATCTTGGTTTATGCAAATGAAGAGTGTGGTGTATGCTTAAATGATTACTTGTGTTTCCAATAACCAACACATGGCAAGAAGAAGGATATATGGCAAGAGGTGGGCTGCCCTATGGACGCCACCTAGCCCCTCTCTCACACAAACTTTATACATACATACACATATATATGTAATTTAGTGTTAAAACGAGTATTTTACTGGATACCGGGTATTTTATCTAGCGTTTTAAACCTGTTTTAGCACGTTTTAAATTATTTTTAACGCTCTATAAAAATAAACCTGCCAAAATATTACGGGACAATATTTTGTTTGCCTGGACTGGCTATGTTGTCAGTATTTGGCAGTATGCGCGCTGTGCTACGCGGTGCGCGCTTAAAATCGCAAAAATAGGAATTTAAGCGTTTTTATTTATTTTTGTCATTCTATAAGAATAAACTTATCAAATTATTACTAAAATGATTTTCAGTTGCCTTGACGGGCCGTGTTGACAGTATTTTGTCGGTATACGCGCTGCATCGCGCGGTACGCGCCTATACTCGAAAAATAGAGTTTCTTAGCGTTTTAATTTATTTTTCCTCACGAGTATGATGAAAATATTTATTCTAATCATAACAGACTATTTTTAGGATTTTGACACTGATCGGGTGGTCACAGACGTTCATTTCGCATTTTAACCGTTACGCGATAAGCGTTTATCTTACCGTTGCCAACATAATTTTTATCAAAATTAAATCTTACCAACACACTAAATTTCACATATAAACATCATAACCAGTCAAATATAGCCCAGTTACCTATTCACAACACGTATTACAATTGTACGGTACGGCCTGTAAAGTCGGGTGTCACAATTCTCACATACCTTGTGATCCCTTCACTTAGGTGATCACTAATTTGAGCTTGGATTTCAATTTGGCTTTGATTTGGCCTTTGATTCAATTGATTTTGCAAGGGTTAGGGTTCAAATAGGAGAAACCCTTTTTCTCCTGTGAAAAGCTCGACCAGAACACACACTTAGTGTGTGTGTGTTTTCGTGTTAAGTTTTATTTAATTAAAACATTTTAACTTTTGTCAACTTTGGTCCCTCTACATAATCAAGTTTATATAAAGGGTGTTTAACCATGTTTTTCCTATTATGTCAAGACTTTTAACTAACTAGGTTATTTATTCCTAGTTATTTTATCTTGACTATTACCATATTTTAATTTATATATAAAGTCTATACTTTCGGGGTGTTACAAGTCCACCCCCCTTAAAAGTGTTTCGTCCTCGAAACCGAAATATGTACCAAATAATGTAGGGTAGAGACGTCTCATCTCCTCTTCGGACTCCCATGTAGTGTCCGAACCTTTCCTATGCTCCCATTTGACCTTTACTTGGTCAATTTCTTTGTTCCGCAAGCTTTTAACCTTCCGGTCCAGAATTTCGACCGCTTTCACTGCATAATTGAGACTGTTATCAACTTCGATGTCGTCGTGGTGAACATAAGCCGTCTCTTCGGCCAAACATTTTTGGAGATATGATACATGGAACGTGTTATGGATTCTGCTCAATTCCTCCGGTAGTTCAAGGCAGTATGCTACTTTACCAACCCGTTCGATGATTTTAAACGGCCCAATAAACCTCGAGCTTAACTTTCCTCTTTTTCTTAACCGGATAATCCCCTTCCATGGAGATACTTTAAGCATAACGTTGTCACCAACCTGAAACTCGATCGGTCTTCGTCTTTTGTCAGCATACGATTTTTGTCTATCTTGAGCCGCTTACAAATGAGCCCGAACTATATCAATTTTCTCGTTAGTGGCTTGAACTATATCTTTATGAGCGAGTTCACGTGGACCCACCTCACCCCAACACACTGGGGTTCGGCACTTTCTACCGTAGAGCATCTCGTATGGAGCCATACCAATACTAGCGTGGTAACTGTTGTTATATGAGAATTCTACCAATGGTGGATATACATCCCAACTACCTCCGAAATCGATGATACACGCTCGTAGCATGTCTTCCAATGTCTGTATTGTTCTTTCGCTCTGTCCATCCGTTTGAGGATGGTATGCGGTGCTAATGAACAATTTCATTCCCATTTGCTCTTGGAAATCATGCCAAAAGTTTGAAGTAAACCGGGTATCGCTATCGGACACGATGGATACCGGTACTCCGTGGCGTGCCACTATCTCATTAGTATACACCTCCGACATCTTTTCTGACGTATAAGGCTCACGTATCGGAATGAAGTGAGCACTTTTCGTCAGTCTATCCACAACTACCCATATGGCATCAAATCCGTGGTTCGTCTTTGGTAGTTTGGTCAATAGGTCCATTGTGATTTGTTGCCATTTCCAAACCGGGATATCCAACGGTTGAAGTTTATCGTAGGGCTTTTGGTGCTCCGCTTTGACTTGCAAACATGTCAAGCACTTCTCCACGTATTTCACTACATCCCTCTTCATTTCGGGCCACCAATAGTTCTGTTTCAAGTCATTATACATCTTAGTTACTCCCGGATGAATAGAATAAGGGATTTGTGAGCTTCATCAAGCAGAAGCTTTTTAACCCCACACGAATTAGGAACCCATATCTTTCCAAAGCGAGTTTTCAACCCGTTGTTATCATCTACTAAATCTTACAGTTGGCCAACTATTCGTTCCTTCTTCCAGTTCTCCACTTTAACTGCTTCCCCTTGTGCTTCTCGGATTCGTTCAAGTAAACCCGATGTCACAATGAGCTGCATCGATCGCACCTGTATAGGAGCATAATCTGCCTTTCGGCTCAACGCGTCCTCCACTACATTGGCTTTCCCGGGATGGTAACGTATTTCATAGTCATAATCTTTCACTGTTTCCAACCACCGCCTCTGTCTCATGTTCAACTCCTTCTGATCAAAGAGGTATTTTAGACTCTTGTGGTCGGTAAATATGGTGCACTTCACCCATACAAATAGTGCCTCCATATTTTTAGAGCAAATACCACTGCCGTCAATTCGAGATCGTGAGTAAGTTATTTCTTTTTGTGAATCTTCAGCTGCCTCGAGGCATAGGCTATAACCTTGCCTCGTTGCATTAAAATGCACCCGAGTCCCGAATGTGACACATCTGAGTTGTGACAACTGCCAGTTTTCGGTAACTTTCTTACACTTAAAGTACTCATTTTTAGCCACATTTTTATGCATTTTGAACACCCGAACTGCGTATTTCGTGACATACACTAAGAATACTCATGGAATACTTACTTAGGATGCAAATGATTCATTTTTATTAAATACATTTGAAACAGTTTAAACAATGCATCGAAACTACTAGAAAAGAACCTAGTAAACTAGTATTCTGACGAAAACGCAGGATCCGCAGAAACCATCTAAACGACATCTTTAGGACTCAGACGAAAGTCCAACATCTAATATACATTAAACCCTAACTAGGAATGCAAGGGTTTGATTCAAAACCTTTCCGAAGTCCGATAACACTAAATACTACCCGAAAAGCACTAAAAGCGGCGATTTCAACACTTTTACGTAGAAATTATGCAGAAATCAGCTTTTTAATATTTTTGCAACATGTAAAAATGCTTTTTAACATAGAATTTATATGAGGATGCCTCCGGATATCATTCGAACCAATAACTACATCAATTCACACAAGTTACACAACTTAGCGTTCAATTAACGACTAACGGAAACAAAGCGTCCAAACGATATCGGATCTTTTTTTTAGTGACCATCTAATGTTAATTGAATCATTATGGTCTAGTAATAGTCACTTAACACCTTTAAATACTTAAACATTTGCTCAATACAAGTTTCCTAACATTTCACCTAATAAAATCTAACACTTTAACTAGTTAAAAAAAATTCACCAAGCATGTGGGACCCACTTTTTTTACCTTGTTCCCATAAATATCTTAGATATTTACTAAGTTGTTGCAACTTGCATAAGTTGGTGAACTTGGTGGAAAACTTATAACACTAGTTAACATAATCAACAAAGCACTTCATCTCATTTTTCACATTCATTTACACATAGTTAAGAAATCCTCTCAATATTCATAGATTAGCCAAGAACACCCACCAAAATCTTTCACCATTTTACACTTCTTTGATGATCAAGATGGAACTTGAAGATACATAAGATGATCTAAGGATACTACAAGAAGAAGCAAGTTTTTTCTTCCATTCCATAGCTTCCAAACATAAAGATCAACACTTTTTCTTTTCTTTGATCATCATATAGATCATCCCTAGCCACAAGTGCTAGTAGTAAGCTTCTAAAAATCCCTTTTTTCATACTTATTTATATATTATTTGTTTAAAGAACATGTAATAAAATAAACAATCATACAAAATAATATGAAAATACAAAGAAGCAAAATAAAAATCATGATATATAAGTTTGTTATTGTTATGATTTGAAGCTTATTTATTGCATATTTGATCTAGTTTTGATTATTAGCATATGAATAACTTGTTAGATGATGTTTAAAAACATAATATAACAAGTGTAGATGTAAATGTTTAAGGGTTTTGTTAAACATAAATGTTTAGATGGATGATCATAATCTTGGATTTTGTTAAAGTATATAAGGTTTTTCACTAAAAACAATACTTTTACAAAGTTATAAAGAGAAACATACAAGATGGGTTTTTATAAAAAGTTTGTTAAAACTAGAAGTAAAGCATGGATTTTGAACTAGTTAACTTATGATATGATCATACCAAAAACCTACATTTAATTAATTTCATCTTGTTAAGATTTTGATATAAATCTCATATGTTTTTATTAAGAAAAATATGAGAAGATTATTGGTGATTTTTATAAGAAAAAGATATATATTTCAAAGGAAATATGGTCATTTTTCTTAAAAATCATGTGTTATAAAAACTATCATTTTTGACAAAATCTTTATTAGAATAAAAAGATTTTAAAGAATAGTTTTTTTATAAAAGCAAAACTAGTTATAACATATTTTTGAGAAAATATATATTTAGTTATCTTAACAACTTATGTGCTGTGTGTTATTTGTTTGTATTAGTTATATGTATGAAAACTAGTAACTTGAATACAATGGTACAAATAAACACAAGACACATTACAACTAAAGTCTTACAAGACTACACATATAAAGACACCTTAAAAACAACTGACGAATGATCCGAGCCTTCGGACACAACTTATGGACAAATCGGACTTACGGACAACTATACGGACTATATAAGTATTACGGGCGATAATACACAACATATCGCCGACTTGGTAAACTACATTTTCTAAACCGAATAAGTAGCCATATATTTTCTACAATATACAAAATATGCTACTCATGGTTTATATTAAAAAGGTATTGTTTTTGAAATATATAAACATACATATATATTTCTTACCATCTAAAATATATTGTTTTAGTGAAAGACTAAATATATTTTTAGAACTAATCTTAAAAATAGATATTTTTAAGATATTTCCTATACCTTTTACCAAGTATAACATATATATTTTTATGAAACATATCTTAGAATATATAAGTATATATATTCTAAGAATACAAGATCACATATAACAAACACGCGGACATACGTACTCCTATACGTGCAACGATTTGCACTTTCACATCACGTAACACTTGGTGAAAACACATTTATACAACTACGATACAACTCACGAGATACAAGAATATGTATTTGGCGAAATATATACACTAAACAGCTATCAGTTAATACATCTAAGACACGGTTCAATGAATAACAAAGACATACAAGTCTTAACACATATTCAAGATAAAAGACTTATACTCAAGTCATTACATGACCGAAGTGTCTAACTAATATAGAACGTTTGTAGGCCGTGACACTATTCAGGATGACCGTACATCAGATACAGTTACTTACCATTCACGGACGCAATTCTGTGAGTTCATGTCCCCTATTCGTTTAAATTTTTTTACAACTTTACAACTATCGGTGAAAATACATGTTCAATTGTATGTTAAAGTCATGGAATGAAATACCTTAGATCATGTGCGATTAGGGTCATACATCTAAGCACCGTTAATCCAGTTTAGACCTAGGTACAGAGGGTTAGATCTAATGGGTTTTGGCGAGCCCCACTCTTGGTCGTGGACCCATACAGAAGAGTGCATTTGTGTCCCAGTCGATAGTAGTCGACACAAAATCGTCTAGGTTTGGATTGCTTCCTATTTCGTCACACATATTAATCTCCTCGGGAAACATTAATGATCAACGATTTCATTGACGCTTTACATACTACATCATTACATACAGATACATTTTATACAACTCACATTTTATGGATACATTTTATACAACTCACATTTTATGGATACATTTTATACAACTCACATTTTACAGATACATTTTATACAACTCACATTTTACAGATACATTTTATACAACTCACATTTTGATACGTGGTTGAAAACCAGTGTTCATAATCGTGTAACTTGATGTTTTTACATAAGTTTTAATTCCGAATAGCCTACTCTTAATTAAAAATGTGTTTTGCAGGTTTGATGGAGTTTAAGGAGCTTTTTGGGAGCTTTACGAGTCACCGGGACGAAAAATGGACAACCGGGACGTGTTACGAATCAAACGGGAGTGTAAAATGGAAAAAAAACAAAGAAGTAGTGCTGGAGAGGCCATCGCCGACGGGTGTGAGGCCGTCCCGGATGGGTTCTAGAAAGTCCCGTCATCACCATTTGCGCGTATACAGCAGTTTAGGCCGTCGGCCGGTTTTCACATTTTGAGAGGCCGTCGCCGACGGGGTCAGGGCCGTCGGCGACGGGTCCTGGTTTGCAGAAACGCAAATTTTGTTGCTTTGGGTGTTGGGAACGATTCTAATTGGTCTTTGAGCATTAAACTCGTAAGTTACACACTTCTTTGGAGTTTGAATCATCATTGGAGCCGAATTTTCACCTACCATTCACTTCCATTCCATCTAACATACCACACACGATCCGAATCATTAAGAATCGAAGATCATCATTCATAATCATCATCCCATTAACCCTAATATCCATTCATCCAATGAACCTTTCACCATTACAAACCCTACACCTCATCAATCCATCCTTCAAGCTTCAAGATGATTTCATTCAAGTTTCAAGCATCCGGTGATCAAGTTCCATCAACCATGAGCGGCTAATCACCTTGGTTTCACCACGGTGTAGGTAGTTATTTAATTTAGGGTTTTGAATTGTTTCTTGCTTCAACTTTGTGATAAATTGTGTTGATTTTTGAAACCATTGACAATAGTTTACATTTGTTTCGTATTCGTAAATTGTCGACGATTATAAAGTTATGACTTTGCGAAATGGTTATGTGTAATTATGCGTTGTCATGGTTAGGTTTTACTTGTGTTGATTACAAAGTGCATTCTTGTCCATTTTTCGAAACGTTGATAGTTATTGGCACCTAAGTCACGGTACACTAAATCCGCTAATCGTACACAATTGAGTTGGATCTAAAACTTGTAGAAACCCTAGGTTGGCAATTACCGAAACCGGATGTGAATCCTTTTTATCATTATTGTTTAGTAATCAAATCTTCTTGCAATCGTTAATTATTAATCTTTAATCAATTAAACCAATTCACATCTTTTTCAACTAAATAAAAATACAAAAACATTATAGCAAGCTTCATAATTTGTGACTTTCATTTTAATTCAATCGAATCCATTCGCAAACCACATACTCTTCGTGGTTCGACCCCTTACTACCACTAACACATAGTTAAGGGTAATTTGGGCTTATAAATATTATCTTTGACCGGAGCACGACACTCCGATCAAATTTTGGCGCCGTTGCCGGGGAGTGCGTGCGCTTTGTGTTTGGATATTGTTTGAATTTGTGTGATTAACTGTTTAAATTGCATAGTTTCTCTTCTTGTACTTTGTCTTTTCTTTGTTACGCAGGGTGTGTTACTTGTGTAGGTTACAAGTAGTGTATGCATACGCAGAACTCTGGGAGGACTTCACCGTTGGTTTAGGAACCGAAAATCGAAAGAGTAGCAAGGAGAAACTTAGCAAGCCGGTTAGAAGCAACTCTTGCTTCTAATCAAACCACCCAAACACCACAATTCACACCAACCATTGTAACCGATTCAATGGCAAACCAAAACTCAACCCAAAACCTCAACCAAAACCAAAATCCGAACCAATTCCAATACCGAAGCAACTTCAATCCCGCCCAAAATGTTCAACCTATACCTCAAGAACAACCGGGTGGTAATAACAACTCTCGACCACCCACACCACCTTTCCGAAACTAAAATCCCAACAACACCCAAAGAACACCCCAACAACAAAACCTTCACCGACAAAATTCCTTACCCATTCACCTCGATGACCGGAATGTCAATTCCGACCGTAGAGGCAATCGAGATCGTGGCAATCCCGCGAATGAAGACCCGTTCTTTAATATAGACGATTTGAGAAACGCTATCCTTGATGATGAGCCGTTTAGTGTTCCCGGTTACCAATCACCGAAACATGTGAGTGTTCATACAGAATATTCGGATGATGGGGGATATTACGATGATCGGGCTAATGATGATGAAGATTGGGGGTATGTGAATAGGGGTAACGTCTACAATGCTAGAGGTTTTGAAGATGATGAGCTTGGCTATCATAACGCCAACTTTGTGGGGAACAATGATTATGGGTATGGGAATATGAGAAATGATGGTTACGAGAACAACAATGATTTGTGGGGAACCACGAAACAACAACCAAAGGAACCGGAATGATGGGTTTTACAACAATAATAACAACAACAATGCTAACCCTAACCGGATTCCTCGTTTCGTGGGAGGCGGAAATCAAAGAGGTAATCAAGGTAGAAACCGAAGAGGTGAGAGAGGAGGTGATAGAAGGGATAATCGAAGGCCGGTGGATCAAGAAGTTAACGGTCCACATCGTCGTCAACAACCTCCATGGGGAGTGAATGACCATTTTCGACCGGTGGTTACCGATAATGACTCTCCAATAGTGTGTGAAAGGAGAATGTTCGATTGCAAGCCCCACTACATCAACATACTTCCCCATTTCAATGGGAGGTCTAATGATGAACCGTACACTCATTTGGCGGAGTTTTCCTCCATTTGTAGCATTATCGGGGGGCATAATTTCGCATTGGAGGAGGTCAAGCTTTGACTATTTCAGTTTTCGTTAAAGGATAAAGCGAAGAAATGGTTCCTTACACTACCGGCGAATAGTATTCGGACATGGGGTGAGATGCAACAAGTATTTCTTGACGAGTACTACTCAATGGCGAAGACTGATGATGCGCGGGATGAAATAAGGTCGTTTCGGCAATTATCGAGTGAACCGTTGCATGAAGCGTTCACTCGATACAAAGAATTGATTCGGAAATGCCCACATCACCAAATAGAAAAGTGGGAATTGGTTAAGTGTTTTGTACGGGGATTGGATGATGAGACGTGGAATCGCCTCGAGTCAACGAGCAACGGAACTCTATTGAGCAATCATGAAGATGATGATTGGGAATTTCTCGAGCGAATGAGCAAGCGGTCAAAGGAAAAGGAATCGTCCGATAGAGCTAAGAAACATCCCGTTTCCCGGTCACTTCCCGATCTTGATTCTAAGGATCGAACTTCTACTTTAGAATGGGAAATGGCTCGTATGAAAAAGAAGGAGGTGAATGCGGTACAATTCGCGGTGTGTGAAGATTGTGGGGATATCGGCCATAGGACCGATCAATGTCCAACGGGACCGGGTGACTACACTGAAGAGGTAAATCAAGTGTTCTGGGATAGAAAGAATAATGATATGAATTCGAACATTTATCATCCCGGATTGAGAAACCATCCCAACTTCCGATATGGGAATGCCGCGAATCAAATGAACCCGAACTTTCAACCGGGTAACCAAAGCGGGTCATCATATCAAAATCGCCAAGGTGGTAACCAAGGGGGTTACCAACGTAATTACAATCAAGGGTACCAAGGTCGGGACAATAATTACCAAAGTGGGTACCAAAGGAATTACAATAATCAAGGCGGTAATGGAAGCGGGTCGAATAATCAGACCGGTGGCGATGATTTGAGTGCCAAAATGGACGCTTTGTTAAATGTGGTTAAAGAATCTAACAATGATATTAAGGAGATAAAGAAGACAAATGAGATCCGGGAAAAAGCACAAGAGGCATTGGCAAAGCAAGTGGGCCAACTCGCGGAGGAAATGGCTCAAATGAGGGGAAGCATGGGAAAGCTTCCAAGCGACACCACGGTGAACCGTAAGTATCAAGGGTCAAGCTCAAGGAACACACGTGAGGTACCTATTAATCAAATAACTTTACGTAGTGGTCGAGTTGTGGATAATGGTGTCAAAACACCACCACCCCAGTTTGTTGAAGGGGTGGTGGAAGATGCTAGTGAGGATAAACATGAGGGTGGTCAAACGGGTCAAAACAAAAGTAATTTAAAAATTAAAAGTGACACTCTAGTTGTGACCATTCCCGTCCCTAATGCTAAGGAAAAGGGTGTGGAGGCTAATACCGCCCCTTATCCCGAAGCATTGAAGGGACCCGTGAAGAAGGTTGTAAACAAAAGAGGTCCACAACAAGAAGAGTTGTTGGAAATTTTCAAACAAGTAAAAATTAATTTACTTCTTTTGGATGCAATCAAACAAGTACCGTCATATGCTAAGTACTTTAAAGAGTTGTGTACCCAAAAACGAACTCATAAATTTCCTAAAAAAATAGATTTAACCGAGAATGTGAGTTCGATTCTTTCGGGTGCACTTCCACCTAAGCTCCAAGATCCGGGTGCGCCTATTATTTCAATTCAAGTAGGCGATTTTAAAATCAACCGGGCACTTCTAGATCTTGGTGCTAGTGTGAGCATTCTACCGGGTAGCTTGTATGACCAATACGAGTTTGGTCCACTTCAGCCATCAAACACCACTGTGGTGTTAGCCGATTTGACACCCAAACTACCCCGTGGAATTGTTTCGGATGTGATAGTAAAAATCGAGGATTTTTACTATCCGGTGGACTTTTTGGTACTTGATTATGTGGCCAAGGACCCAACCAAACAACCTACGGTGATTTTGGGTCGACCGTTCTTAGCAACCGCAAATTCTCAAATTGATTGCAAAACAGGAACAGTTGACATGACATTTGGAAACCGAAGGTTGAGGTTGCATGTTTTTTCCGGACTTATGAACCCTCCAGTTGATGATGAATGCTATATGGCGGACATTGTTGACACGTGTATACCTCTTTGCGACACAGTCGTGGATGGGCAAAACACAATGGAGGATTGTTATATGTTTGACAGGTCACAGGTGGAGATGAATAAGAGCATAGACAGGGAGGTGAAGAGTTTGGAGGTGCTTGCGGTTAAAGAAGGAAAACCGACATGGACGCACCAAGTTGAGAGTTTACCGGAGAGCATCGACACCAAATTGAAGCCGTCATTGGTAGAGCCTCCGGAGGTTGAATTGAAGACATTGCCGAAGCATCTCAAGTATGCTTATGTTGGTGAAGGCAATACACTCCCGATTATCATTGCATCAAACTTAACCGAGGAGCAAGAGGAAAAATTGATGGGTGTTTTGGTCACCAATCGGGCGGCGATTGGATGGACCATTGCTGATTTGAAGGGTATTAGTCCCTTGGTGGTGATGCATAAAATCATCACGGAAGAAAGTGTGACTCCCGTTCGAGATGCACAACGGAGATTGAATCCGAATATGCAGGAGGTGGTGAAAAAGGAAGTGTTGAAATGGCTTGATGCGGGTATTTGTGACAACCCGAGTTTTCAAGGTCTTTCCTCTACACGATATTTGTTCACAACTATGTTTGCATAACTTGCTTGCTTTGTAATTGTACATGATTAATTATATGCTTGAGATATGGTGTTACTGTTTGATTAATGAATGATAGAAATTTATTAATTGTTTGAAATCATAAACTCACAATCAACGAAACTTGGGGAGCCACACACATCACGACGAAACATAGGGAGTTTCGTCGCTATTCTCACTCGACAAAACCTTGGAGTTTCGTCATTCACTCCCCGACGAACCTAGGGGGTTTCGCCAAAATAGGCTTCGGCCCAAGTAAGTCCAGTTCCACTCACGTTATATTATACGTAAATCATAAGTTGCGAAACCCTAGACTCTCTTTTGCACTAGACGGCAGTTAGTAATCACCATCCCTCTCGAAGTTCTTGCTTTCCCTCGAAGTTTTGCTTATTTCATCTCACAACCGGTTAGTCTCATTGGTCGATTCGATTTATGTAATATTGTGTGTGTGAATAACCATCGTTATGAGTGAGTTTGTTTGCTAAACGATTTGACTATGATTGATGGTTGAATCGAGAATCATGTAACTAGGGTTTTGATGTTCTTGTTCAAATCGGTTTGTTTAGAAACTGCATGATGATAACTCATGGAATTGTATTCGTTCATGTTCACTAATTAGAACCATGTTTCTGTTTGATATAGTATTTATGATTGTATGGATTTGATCATTGGATACATTCAAGTTGCAATCTAGATCATATATGGTTATTTTATTATTTAGGGTTCATGCTAGATGTCTAGTGCTGTGATGCATTTAGAATGATGATAATTAGCATTAAGGTTATTGAATTTGAATGATAACTGTATGATTGATGATAATGGTGAAACGGCTGTTGATGATTAGGGTTTTCAGTATGTAAGATTAACTGTTACAGTAGCGACGAAAAGTCCCACCCGACGAAACCCTATTGATGACGAAACTCTGTAGAGTTTCGTCACGTATGACGCTGACGAAACATGTAGGGTTTCGTCACACTTCCATGCCGACGAAACTTGAGAGGTTTCGTCACCTGGAGTTTCGCCGCCCAGTGTATGATCCACAGCAGACTGTGTTTAACTTGTGTATGAAACCTGAGTGCTCACTGATTGACTGTTTGGGGTGTGATCATGATTAAGGAATATGAGTTTGCATGCGAAACACAAATATGAACTGTGGACTGATATGAACTATAATAAATGTTAAGTGCGATGTGATATTGTTACCTGAGTACACACACTTATGATCATGACTTATATGCGAGCAATGTGGATGTCAACTGATCATGTATGTATGATTACTATAGGCTTTGACTGAATTATTTGTGAACAAGTAGTTAACCATACCGAGCAAACCGAGGTGAGTTCACACTTTCATAAGGCATGGGATTCCCGGTGGTTTGGGAATGGGTTAGGAAACTAAAACGAAACCTACATATTCACCTTTAACAGGATATGTACCTCTGTCCTCGGTTGGGAAGGATGACAACATTTAACCTACGTATTCTCGGTTGGGTAGATTACATACCTCCGTCCTCGGTTGGGAAGGACGTCAACATATAACTTACTAGACAAAACTCTATCATGAAGTCCCTCATTTTTATATCGACTTAATCGCCGGGCCAATGGCGAGCGGGTCATTAGTTAATAGCGCTATTAGGGTTGACAAGCCTCACACCGTGCCGGTAGGACGGGTGTGTACTAATGGATCTGGGAACTTAGTCAATGATGATAGACATTGACGTAGGGCACAACTTCCTCAGTCAGTTGTCGATATGGTAACGGTCTAGTGGTTTACAACACGGGGTAGCCCCACTGGTTATGGATTGGGAAACAAAGAAACTATTAAACAACTGGTTTTCGAATGAACTTATGGTTTTGAAAACAACTTTTAACTGGACAACCAACTGTGAACTCGCTCAACTATGTTGTTGACTTGCCTTGCAGGTCTTTAGGTATCTATGGAGTTTGCACGAGCAGGAGGAGTCGTTGTGGGACATGGACCATTGTGTGCCATGTTAAACTTTATGAACTTATAACTTATGTTTTGGTTTTTACATTTATGCTTCCGCTGATTAACTTAAACTTGAATTACTTGTTTTGAACACCAATTATATTGTGTGGTTGAACTTTTATTTACTTTACTATATTGTTCAATATGATTGGTGCTTGATCCTGGTCAGTCACGCCTCCTGTGGTGATACTCCGCTTGTGGATTTTGGGGGTGTGACAAATTGGTATCAGAGCCATTGGTTATAGTGAACTTGGTTTTAAAAAGAGAAAAGCTTTTTGGTAAAACCAGACTATAACCTGTACAGTGCTCAACGATCCACAACGACGCTTCGCTCCACGTGCAAGACTCAACACTATAGGTGATATGGTTTATGTTTATATTGCCTGCTTGTTAGTTCACATAGTGCATTGTTTATGGTATGCTTAGTTAACGTAACAACTGTTGTTTGAACCATGTGTGCTTACTCTCTTCTGTCACTCCACACTTACACACTTTCGCGACACCTTTCTCACTTATGCTCTCTTTGATGTGAAGATCATGAGTGGACGTTTGAACTTGACTCAAGCCCAGCTGACGGCTCTAATCAACGAACGAGTGGCTGAGGCACTCGCAGCGGTCCCTGCAGGAGGTATAACCTGCCATTTCGACCTATCTTAGGATGTTTAGATCCTACCCTCGCGAACCAACTCTTGTGCTTAACCTTGTCTTTTCTTTCTCGCGTAACAGGTCAACATGCTCAGCCTCCTGTATGTACGTTCAAAACCTTCATGGATTACCGACCCAGTACCTTTAACGGCACAGAAGGAGTGGTAGGTCTTCTTCACTGGTTCAAGAAGATCGAGTCTGTTTTCGAAATGTGTGAATGCCCTAAGGCTCGTAGGGTAAAGTTTGCTACTGGAACACTCGAAGGTGCTGCGTTAACTTGGTGGAACGCATAGGTTCAGATGCTAGGGTTGGCAGCTGCTAACGCCACCCCATGGAATGATTTCAAAGATCTGATCAAGGAGGAGTACTATCACCGCGACGACATTCACAAGTTAGAGGTGGAGTTCTATAATTTAAAGATGACAGGGTCTGAAATCGAGGCGTATACGAAGAGATCAAATGAGTTAGCTATCTTGTGCCTACCATGGTGGATCCTCCTATCAAGCGTATTGAGTTGTACCTCAAGGGTCTTGTACCAGAAATTCAGAGCCATGTGACTGCGGCTAACCTTGGTACCATTCAGCAAGTTATACGACTAGCTCATCGTCTCACAGATTAGGCAGTTGAGCAAAACAAGCTGCCCAAGCGTATTAGTGCTACTACCACATCTGATGCTCCTAGCGACAACAAGCGCAAGTGGGATGGAAATTCGAGCAAGGGTTCTACTTCGGTCCAGTCTCAGCCTCAACAGCGAAGGACTGACGACTTCAAGAGCCCTGGTCAGCAATCTTCAGGTAATCAGAATCAGGGACAGGATGGATACAGGGGAAATCACCCTAAGTGCAATCGATGTAATTTGCACCATAGCGGGCCGTGCAACAAGGGTCGTTGTCAGAGATGTAACAAGTTTAGGCATGAAGCCCAAGGATTGTAGGAGCTCACGTCCTGCGAATCAGAATCGTCAACAGCAGCCGCAAGCTCCACAGAACCAGCAGCAGCAACAACAGGGTAATAAGGGATGTTTTCAGTGTGGTGCTGAGGGTCATTTCAAGAGACACTGTCCACAGTTTAATCAGAATCAGAACAACAACCACAACCAAGGAAACGGGATCAACAATGGGGGCAACAATGGGGGTAACAATGATGGCAATGGTGCCCGGGGTCGTGCCTTTGTGATTGGACAGGGTGATGCTAGGAATGATCCCAACGTGGTGATGGGTAAGTTTCTACTGGTGACTTTTATGTTACTGTTTTATTTGATTCGGGTACCGATACTAGCTATGTGTCCTTAAAAGTTAGTCAAATGCTTAAGTGTGCTCCAACACTTATGAACACCAAGCACGTTGTAAAATTAGCAAATGGTAAAAGTCTAGAGGTCACACACATAGTTAAGGGTTGTAATCTTGTTCTTGCTGGTCAGACCTTCTCTATCGACCTCATTCCTATCGTTCTGGGTAGTTTCGACGTAGTTATTGGGATGGATTGGTTATCCCAACATCAAGCAGAAATTCTTTGCAACGAGAAAATTGTCCGCATCCCTCGTTCTGGTGAAGAACCCCTTGTGATTCGTGGTGACAAGAGTGGTGCAGTTATAGGCATCATCTCTTTCCTTAAGGCCCAGAAGTGCTTGCAAAAGGGCCACTCAGCTATTCTAGCCCTCGTTACTGACGCATCAACGAAAGAGAAGAGAATTGAAGACATTCCTATTGTACGCGATTTTCCTGAGGTCTTCCGCGTGGAATTACCTGGTCTTCCGCCTCATCGTCAGGTCGAATTTCAAATCGAGCTAGCTCCTGGAGCAGCACCGGTAGCTCGTGCACCTTATCGTCTGGCTCCATCAGAATTAGAAGAATTGTCCGTGCAACTACAAGAGCTATTAGACAAAGGTTTCATTCGTCCTAGCTCTTCGCCCTGGGGAGCTCCAGTCTTATTTGTGAAGAAGAAAGACGGTACCTTCCGAATGTGTATTGACTATCGTGAACTCAACAAAGTGACCGTGAAGAATCTTTATCCTCTCCCACGTATTGACGACTTGTTCGACCAGTTGCTAGGGTCGAGCTATTACTCCAAGATTGATCTGAGATCGGGATATCATCAGCTGAGAGTCCGAGATGAGGACGTCTCTAAAACAGCATTCAGGACTCGTTACGGGCACTACGAGTTTCTGGTGATGCCTTTCGGACTGACAAACGCACCTGTGGTCTTCATGGATCTCATGAACCGAGTGTGCAAACCCTATTTGGATAAGTTCGTTATTGTTCTCATCGATGACATCCTGATCTATTCTAAGAGTCAGGAGGAACACGAGCAGCATCTGCGACTTATTCTAGAACTTCTTTGAACAGAACAGCTGTACGCTAAGTTTTCGAAATGCGACTTTTGGCTTCGAGAAGTCCATTTCCTAGGTCATGTGGTAAACGAGGATGGGATTCATATGGATCCATCCAAGGTCGACTTGATCAAGAGCTGGCCTGCGCCCCGTACACCAACAGAAATCCACCAATTCTTGGGTTTGGCGGGCTATTACAGAAGGTTCATCAAGGATTTCTCCAAGATTGCACAACCTCTCACTTCACTGACTCAGAAGGGTGTCACCTATCGTTGGGGTGATGCACAGGAGTCCGCATTTCAACACTTAAAGGAGAGACTTTGTAGCGCACCTATCCTCTCGGTACCTGAAGGCACCGATGATTTTGTGGAATATTGCGACGCGTCAATCCAAAGAATTGGTTGTGTGTTGATGCAACGGGATAAAGTCATTGCTTATGCATCGCGCCAACTTAAAGTTCACGAAAGGAACTACACTACTCATTGTAACAACTCTCATCAAAAGTCTTATTTATTATTTTATTTTGTCCAATAGGAAACCTTAATTAAGATCCCCAAGTGACCCTTCATAAACCCTAAAATTTTCAGAACAATCGGAATCAGGATCAGGGCCCCTAAAACTCAGGGGGGTAAACCCTAGTTAGTAATATCCACACAGTTTTACGTGTAAAACGAGATTGAACGCATGACCAACTCACCCAAGCTACCTGGACACGGGGCTACCCTATGGTAGTCGGGCACCCCTCGCGCCACGCGACAGCCCCTCGCGCCACGCGAGGGGGTTATTTTTCACGTATAAATATAGGGGTGTGGGACTTGGTTTTTGGTACTCGTTCGACGTTAAAATTCGATTCAGGCACTGAGATATTGTCCAAATACTACTGAAACACACACAATTCACGAAACGTTGCCGCGACAACAGGGTAATAACTCGATCGCTACTAAGATTCAATGTCCGATCGATTGAAACTATCCAATGGATGTTTAAGTGCTGCCCAAATTAGGGTTTATACTTTGTCATTCGTCGTGAATTCGATGGATGTTTAAGTATCGCGCTTTGTCATTCGTTGTGAAGGTTTCATCTCGTGAGTTATCGTAAATGTTGTATTAGTTACTAACCGAGTTTCGTGTGCATTATTGTTAAATTAGGTTAACAGGCTTATTAGTAGGCTAAACTCTGCCTGAATAAATCTGCAATGTGAGTCATTCTCTTTTTATCAAATTGCTTTCCAAAACCCTATTTATTTCAAAGTTATAATTACAGGGATTAAGTCTTTGTAATCTCCAATTTACAGCCGGTATGTGGGGTTTTGTATACATTACTTGATAACCGTCACCATTGGACAACGGGTTTGCCAAGGGGTGACATGACCATAATCACAGACACCATTGGACAATGAGATAGCCAATTGGTGGTCGAGTGATAAATACCGTGGGCAGATGGTTGATATATATAAACATTGTAATCGCTCTTAATACTGTAAAATATAACAAATGCATTGTTTTTAGTAAAAAGAATGATTCACCAGTATTTCCCCGCTGATAAAGCCTTTTTCAAACATGTTTCAGGTGATCTGTTGTGATCCAGGAAAAGTGCCGCGAAGCACTACAAGCTTAAGGAAGTGGCTCAATATAAATAAAGAAACATGTTTTGTAAAATAAAGATTTCACAGTGAAATCACCGTATTGTAAACTGTCAGAGTTTTATCCTGAATTATGAAATAAAATAATCAGGCATTTTCAGTTTTAAAAAGATCCTGCTAAAATCGTCCGCTGTCAACTCAATTAAATAAATACCACGGGATTTTCTGTTTCGCGGCTCCTAAACCGGGTCAAACCGGACCGGGGGCCGTGACAGAAAAAAGGTGGTATCAGAGCCACTGATTTAAGCCAATTAAGTATTTAGAAAATACTTAATTTTACTGATTGCCATTTCTGTGATTACGTATTTTATTATTTGAATATTTATTTACAGTATGGGTAAGCAAAGACTTTCGGATATCTACCATAAATTAGATATTTCACCGAAAGAAAAAGGAACTTCATCCTCAAAATGCCCAACAAATACTGAGGAAGGAATATTTGTTCGAAAAGCACAATATGAGGAACCACTTTTGTAACACCTGTGCCTCCACGGCCATCAAACAAATACCAAACCAATGAAATATTATATTTCATACTTGGGATTTGTAAAAATATGTGTATCATTTGCACATATCAATTCTTGTTCAATTTCAAACTCTAAATCGCTTTCTGGAAGGTTATACGCGCACCGATGCGTAAATATAACCAGTTTAATGCAACAAACACTTCGGAATAGTGACATAGGCTTAACATACCTTAAATAACCTTTACATAACTTAGAAATAAGTTTTGAAGGCTTTGGTATGGCAAAATCAAGTTAAATCGCTTACAGGGACTAAACTTGACAAACTGCGAAAGTATGCCAATTTGAACTGTAACAGACATTCCGGAACATGACCATAAGTTAAACATACCATAAATATCCTTTACATAGCTTAGAAATAAGCTTTGAGGTGTTCGATGTGCTAAAATAAACTTTTGGGTCATTCAGGGACTAAAAGTGTCAAAAAGTGCACAAGTTTGCATTTTCGCGCATAACTTACGTTCTGAATACATCCGGACATCCAAAAATTTATGTAAGCATGACTACATTATGCTTTAGTGTTTGGATTACCAAAAATCCATTCGTTGCGTCATTTGGATCGTTTTTCGCGCTTATGCGCATTCCGTCAAAATTAAGCGAACATCGCGTTCGTACGACCAAACGAACCAACACCCGGCATATTTTTGAGTATGTTTCATGTCCACAATGTTTAGACATCATTTTAGGGCCTTAAAGTTGGCTTTGCGGGCCTTAGAAGTGTCGGAAATGGCATAAACACATAACAGGGACCAAAACTGTCATTTCTGAAAGATGTTTGCTTATACATCGAATCTAGTCCTTCCCCCTTGTTGCACATGGTTTTGGGAATCTATGGGCTGGTATTTTGGGCACATGGTATTACAATACCATGGGTGCTAGTGTATGGCCAAGATTGAAGCACTTTTTCCAAGAAACGATCCTAACGGTTCGGGAAATCCTATAAATACCCCACCCCCCATGCTTCAAAATTACAAGAACTTTGATTTGAGAAACTCTAAGTTGAAACTATTGTTTCATACCTGATATTTTTGAATCGAAGTTAGCATTCGGGAACCCTTCGTAAATATTCTTTCGTTCTTTTATTGCTTTTCGAGTCTTTCGAGTCTGAAAGTCAAACTTTGACTTTCTACATTGACCAGTTATGGTCAATGCGAAGTTCGTTTGAACTTCGCAACGTGAGTGTAATCACGTTGGTTATAGTCCCTTGGGACTATGCCTACTGATTACCACGTTGTCTAGGGTCGTAGGGTAAGCGATCTAATAAATCGCTTATACCTTCGAACCCGACCCAGTTTGGTCGATCATTAAGATCCGACCAAATACATTAGGTGACCATAGTAGGTAGGGAATAACCTCCCGAGGTTATACCCTATGGTCGCTTCGTTTGAATAGTTGTATGATAGGTAGTTTATATGCCTTAGGTAAATTACCAGAATACCCTTTTCATGTATAATTGGTAATTAAGCTTATGTAACCTAAACTTTTGTACATAACTGATTATACAACATAATTAAACACGTTTAGGCATATAAATACTTGTCATAGGACTAGTTAGACGTCTCGAACGCGCTTTGCGCGCACGACGCGTTAAAGTAGCGTATGTTACCTTAATGGGTCGCGATGGGTCGAAAGCACTTAGGTTTGGTTTCATTGTAGTATGCAGGCCTTGTTAAACCATATCATATGAGTTCCAACACTCATTTGGTTTACCAAGCCTCATCCTATCCGATCTCCCGATTTAAGTCCGGTTTATTTATATAGTTTTAGATTGCCGACTGATTCCGTGCTCTCTCTAGCTTTGTTTGGTTGTTGTTCAAGACCTCTAAGCATTCTCAGGCGAGTACATTATTCCCCTATTTTACTGCTTTCAATTGTTTTGGGGTGACTCATATGTGCTAAATGTTTTCAAGGCTTTAACGATGATAACAAAACGATTTTCGATGTTATAACGATGGTTTCAAAAACGATTAAGACGATTTATACAAAACTAATAACGATTTCAATAAAGTGAACAAACTTGTTGGTTGGGTTACATAACAAATGACATTCATTAGCAATGATCAAGCCGACCAGTATTAGGTTATGGTACCATAGGATCTGACAAGTCCCGTTATTTACTACACCCATAGTTATGTGTGGGTGTTGTGGGTAGCGACTGAATCTGTAATTGTTAATTTACTCTTTGGTAAGGGTTTATTAATGCGAGTTGTTAATCTATCCTTTGGTAAGGGTTTATTAATGCGAATTGTTAATCTATCCTTTGGTAAGGGTTTATTAATGCGAGTCAAGAAGGTTTGAATGTTATTAGCGAGACGACCATTTAAGTAGTTTCACGACCTAAAACGAATTTAACGATTGGGTAAACAATTGGTTTTCACACGATGTTTTAACGATTGGGTAAACGATTGGCTTCAAAGCGATATACGATTGGGTTTTGGTTATACATATTACATGATTTACATTGGGCATGAACATTACTTTGGTGGTTTGGTTTGATTAAGTGATTAAGTAACGATGCGTGTGTAATATGATACAAACATGGTGGATACGCCGCTGGTACTTCCTATATATAAGTGTTTGTATGGTATTACATATTGTAGCGTTATTTGAATCATTTCAGTTTGAGACATAGAACATTTTATACAAGTAACATACTTTTCACAAGACAATTATTTACAAACAACATATCTTATACAAACTCATTTTACATGGTTATTCATTTAATCATACATTATTCTCTTATTTATACATATCACTTGAACTTATTATTTTTCAAATGATTTACAAAGACAAAGCAAATTACAAGGTTCATGACTAAACATTTTCTTAAAACAGAAGTCATGAATCTTATTTTCACAAAACCTATGTACTCGCCAGCATTTCTTTGCTGACCTCGTTTTCACATATGTTTCAGGTATTGTTGAATGATATCGATTGATAAGATGCATGCTCACATAGGACTGGACAAGGCCTTAGTGACTCAATAACAATGATAGACTATGTTTAAATTGTGTATTTAGATTTCCAGACAATGTAATTATTCAATGTTTAATAAAACGAAACACTTTTGGTATCCATGGTTATGAAACATTAATTCTGTTGCAACACGCCCCGATGTTTCCGCCGCGATTTGTTGTTTTACGCGGTCGGGGTGTGACAGAAAGATGGTATCAGAGCCAATGGTTATAGGGAATTAGGTTATTAGTAATGCTTTGACCTAGTCTATAACCTTCTTAGGACCCTAACGCGAGTTTACTTGCGTTTAGTCATAAAACAATACCGTCACCTATCCTTAGGCGACGACCACATCAAGAACATAAATTTCAAAACCGCTTTGAAAACTAATCATCTGTTCTAAGATGATTGATTTCTAGGTTTTGAACCCTCAATTGTAAGGTTTTGAACTCTCTATTATATGGTTTTGAACCCCTTTGAGTTTTCAAAACTTCGTCAAGGTTTTGGGTTTTAAATGATGTGAACACGTGCAAACTGGAAGGGTGAATGCCTGTATTCTGGGTTTTCTGTCTAGGCAAGCACTTCGTATACATCTCATCAGACGCGAGACCAGTTGTGCTTACCTGGGAATTCTTGGGATGAGTGTTCATTTATAGGCGAGCATGTCTTCGCGATACATTATTTTTGACCCATTTACTTTGATTAGTCACCGTCTCATTTGTTTGCCTTAGGTAACAAACAAATGTTCGCAATTCTCATGCGTTATCATTCTGTTTTGAATGTCCAATAATCTTTCACCTGTTTCTCCCTATGCCTTTCTTTTCTTCAAGAATGTCTCTTCATCACGATGACGCCCAGATATCTGAGCAAGCAGCCAAATTCGCTCAGCGAATAGGCGAAGTAGTCCTAAAGACTGTTGAATTAGCTACTGCCAAGTATCATCTCCAGGATGAAGCCACTCAAGAGTCACCAAGACAGGCAGGACCTAGTCAGGCGACAACACCAGCAGCCAATAAACCAATCGAGGAATCAAAGACCATGGATGAACGATCCCCTAAGAAGTCAAAGAAGCGAAAGGGTTCTCAGAACTTCGCCATGATCGCTCATGATTCCCTCGAAAATTTTAAGTACTCGTTTCACTCTAAGAAACAAAGTACAGAAAATTAAGTGACATTATGAGTAATCGTGCTTTTCGCACATCTGTGCCTTTAAATCCTTGGTTAGATAACTAAGGGTATTTTCAAATCTCATACCCATTACGTTTTGATTTTTCAACATACACAGTGCCAGTATTCCAAAACAATCTTCATTATCTCAAAACATTTCATATAGTTGAAAAAAAATTTTCTAGATGCATTGTCTATGTTATTTCAAAAACATTGGCCATGTTATCAAAACCAACCTTCCTAATTTCAAAATATTTCATATAGTCTGAAGACAATATTAACACAATACATTTTCTTATCAAGTGCATGATTTCGAAAAGCATCATTCATGTCTTTCAAAAACCTTATACATAGTTTCAAACTTTCATCTCGCATGATTTTAAAACATTTTTGTAAATATATCTACCTAATACACCTACTTTATGATTTCAAAAAGTATTATATATAAGGTTTCAAAAACGTTAAACACATTTTTCTTAAAAGAACCCCATGCATAGTTTTCAAAAATATTTTCCACATACATTGACTTAACCTTCAAAATTCTGCTTCATATGTCGCCTTGACATATCAAGCATCTCAACTTCATAAGCATTTTACATCATGTTTTGACCTAAGCACATCCAGTGCAAGGTTTCAAAAAAATCTTCAATTTCTAAAATTCATATGGGATCTTTTTATCTTCACAATTGGATCCTTGTGGATGATTATCATTCAAATCAGAGTCCTTAATTGGATTCCTTATGTACCTTAATTCGAACACTTCGGTTCCTAGTAATCGAAATCGAATTTTCTTTTTGAATCTTTCTATCTTTATAGTTGGATTCTTGATAACATTTAAAGTACCAAATGAAATCCACGGAATGGATTCCTAGTGTGCTTTAAATGCATGTACGCAATTTACAAGACAAATTAACGAACAATTTTGTGGTTATGTGATATTTGTTTATGTGTTCTCCTCTATGATTTTGTGTGATCCGATTTTCAAAATCCTCATAGAACCTTTTATATCTATATATAAGGGATTCATAGAAGGATATTCAAAAGGTACTACCTTAAATCCTTATGGGCTTCTACGTGGTAGTTAAGACCCTTGGGTTATATAGTACTACTCCATGATTCATAAGAGACCCTCTTAGTGGTCTAGTCAAAAAGATTGATTCACAATTTGGTTAAGGAACGACATCTAGTGATATAGCTGAACAGACTCCTTGATAGTCTATTTAGATCATTTATTGATTTAATTTAAAGGACTCTATGGTGGTCTAGTCACACTCATCACAGGATTTTTCATTTGGTTTTCCCCTACACATTATAAAATAGACTGTGTGAACTGTGCAAGGAATTGTCTGATTATGGACGCGTACATAATTATGAAATTTAGTGCACAGAAACCCAGTAAGATTTATTATGTGTAAGAACCGATAGTGACAAAAATAACGAAATGAGAACGATGTAATGGAGGTACGGTGGACGCACCAATGATGCTTCATATACTTGTATATAAGTATCCCTCTTACATTGCAAGCATGATGTTATTAAAGTTACTAGAAGTTCAGAACCCTAACCAATGTTGTTCGGTCTTTTCAACCTCATGTTTTAAACTCTCACAAGTTTCCTCTAAATAAATTTCGGGACGAAATTTCCTAAAGTAGGGGAGACTGTAACACCTGTGCCTCCACGGCCATCAAACAAATACCAAACCAATGAAATATTATATTTCATACTTGGGATTTGTAAAAATATGTGTATCATTTGCACATATCAATTCTTGTTCAATTTCAAACTCTAAATCGCTTTCTGGAAGGTTATACGCGCACCGATGCGTAAATATAACCAGTTTAATGCAACAAACACTCCGGAATAGTGACATAGGCTTAACATACCTTAAATAACCTTTACATAACTTAGAAATAAGTTTTGAAGGCTTTGGTATGGCAAAATCAAGTTAAATCGCTTACAGGGACTAAACTTGACAAACTGCGAAAGTATGCCAATTTGAACTGTAACAGACATTCCGGAACATGACCATAAGTTAAACATACCATAAATATCCTTTACATAGCTTAGAAATAAGCTTTGAGGTGTTCGGTGTGCTAAAATAAACTTTTGGGTCATTCAGGGACTAAAAGTGTCAAAAAGTGCACAAGTTTGCATTTTCGCGCATAACTTACGTTCTGAATACATCCGGACATCCAAAAATTTATGTAAGCATTACTATATTATGCTTTAGTGTTTGGATTACCAAAAATCCATTCGTTGCGTCATTTGGATCGTTTTTCGCGCTTATGCGCATTCCGTCGTAATTAAGCGAACATCGCGTTCGTACGACCAAACGAACCAACACCCGGCATATTTTTGAGTATGTTTCATGTCCACAATGTTTAGACATCATTTTAGGGCCTTAAAGTTGGCTTTACGGGCCTTAGAAGTGTCGGAAATGGCATAAACACATAACAGGGACCAAAACTGTCATTTCTGAAAGATGTTTGCTTATACATCGAATCTAGTCCTTCCCACTTGTTGCACATGGTTTTGGGAATCTATGGGCTGGTATTTTGGGCACATGGTATTACAATACCATGGGTGCTAGTGTATGGCCAAGATTGAAGCACTTTTTCCAAGAAACGATCCTAACGGTTCGGGAAATCCTATAAATACCCCACCCCCCATGCTTCAAAATTACAAGAACTTTGATTTGAGAAACTCTAAGTTGAAACTATTGTTTCATACCTGAGATTTTTTAATCGAAGTTAGCATTCGGGGACCCTTCGTAAGTATTCTTTCGTTCTTTTATTGCTTTTCGAGTCTTTCGAGTCTGAAAGTCAAACTTTGTTTGACTTTCTACATTGACCAGTTATGGTCAATGCGAAGTTCGTTTGAACTTCGCAACGTGAGTGTAATCACGTTGGTTATAGTCCCTTGGGACTATGCCTACTGATTACCACGTTGTCTAGGGTCGTAGGGTAAGCGATCTAATAAATCGCTTATACCTTCGAACCCGGCCCAGTTTGGTCGATCATTAAGATCCGACCAAATACATTAGGTGACCATAGTAGGTAGGGAATAACCTCCCGAGGTTATACCCTATGGTCGCTTCGTTTGAATAGTTGTATGATAGGTAGTTTATATGCCTTAGGTAAATTACCAGAATACCCTTTTCATGTATAATTGGTAATTAAGCTTATGTAACCTAAACTTTTGTACATAACTGATTATACAACATAATTAAACACGTTTAGGCATATAAATACTTGTCATAGGACTAGTTAGACGTCTCGAACGCGCTTTGCGCGCACGACGCGTTAAAGTAGCGTATGTTACCTTAATGGGTCGCGATGGGTCGAAAGCACTTAGGTTTGGTTTCATTGTAGTATGTAGGCCTTGTTAAACCATATCATATGAGTTCCAACACTCATTTGGTTTACCAAGCCTCATCCTATCCGATCTCCCGATTTAAGTCCGGTTTATTTATATAGTTTTAGATTGCCGACTGATTCCGTGCTCTCTCTAGCTTTGTTTGGTTGTTGTTCAAGACCTCTAAGCATTCTCAGGCGAGTACATTATTCCCCTATTTTACTGCTTTCAATTGTTTTGGGGTGACTCATATGTGCTAAATGTTTTCAAGGCTTTAACGATGATAACAAAACGATTTTCGATGTTATAACGATGGTTTCAAAAACGATTAAGACGATTTATACAAAACTAATAACGATTTCAATAAAGTGAACAAACTTGTTGGTTGGGTTACATAACAAATGACATTCATTAGAAATGATCAAGCCGACCAGTATTAGGTTATGGTACCATAGGATCTGACAAGTCCCGTTATTTACTACACCCGTAGTTATGTGTGGGTGTTGTGGGTAGCGACTGAATCTGTAATTGTTAATTTACTCTTTGGTAAGGGTTTATTAATGCGAGTTGTTAATCTATCCTTTGGTAAGGGTTTATTAATGCGAATTGTTAATCTATCCTTTGGTAAGGGTTTATTAATGCGAGTCAAGAAGGTTTGAATGTTATTAGCGAGACGACCATTTAAGTAGTTTCACGACCTAAAACGAATTTAACGATTGGGTAAATAATTGGTTTTCACACGATGTTTTAACGATTGGGTAAACGATTGGCTTCAAAGCGATATACGATTGGGTTTTGGTTATACATATTACATGATTTACATTGGGCATGAACATTACTTTGGTGGTTTGGTTTGATTAAGTGATTAAGTAACGATGCGTGTGTAATATGATACAAACATGGTGGATACGCCGCTGGTACTTCCTATATATAAGTGTTTGTATGGTATTACATATTGTAGCGTTATTTGAATCATTTCAGTTTGAGACATAGAACATTTTATACAAGTAACATACTTTTCACAAGACAATTATTTACAAACAACATATCTTATACAAACTCATTTTACATGGTTATTCATTTAATCATACATTATTCTCTTATTTATACATATCACTTGAACTTATTATTTTTCAAATGATTTACAAAGACAAAGCAAATTACAAGGTTCATGACTAAACATTTTCTTAAAACAGAAGTCATGAATCTTATTTTCACAAAACCTATGTACTCGCCAGCATTTCTTTGCTGACCTCGTTTTCACATATGTTTCAGGTATTGTTGAATGATATCGATTGATAAGATGCATGCTCACATAGGACTGGACAAGGCCTTAGTGACTCAATAACAATGATAGACTATGTTTAAATTGTGTATTTAGATTTCCAGACAATGTAATTATTCAATGTTTAATAAAACGAAACACTTTTGGTATCCATGGTTATGAAACATTAATTCTGTTGCAACACGCCCCGATGTTTCCGCCGCGATTTGTTGTTTTACGCGGTCGGGGTGTGACAACTTTCTCCTAATAAAAGAAGTTCGATTATTAGGAAAAGTCAAGAGAAAATAAAGAAATCACAACCAAAAGAAATGAGAGAAACCCAGAAACTAGGCAGTAACCCACCATGGGAAGACAAGTTAGATGAAAAATGGGCAGATCTCTATATGCTAGCCACTGTGGCAGTAAATGCAAAATTTTAAATACCCTAACTCAGTTTTAGCACCCATATCACCTACAAGCCAGAAATTTTACCCAGTAAATAAATAAGTTTACAATAAACTCTAGTATGTTTTAATTGTTAGTTGTCCTTTGTATAAGTCATACGGTGTGCAATAATACTTGAATGTTTATCTGAGAGATTTTTTTTATAAAATTTTAACTTAGCATTTTGTGTGCATTTTTGCATATATGCTAAACAGCATGAATGAGTTATCTGAAGCCCTTCAGAATCTCAATTTCTATCCGGTGAAAATAGAAGTTTCCAGAGACTTTACTGGTTACATACCCGATATAGAAGAACCTATGGAATTCAACGCTCCACCTCTGGAAAAACCAAAACCTAAGAAAAGGAGAAGATTCGTAGGATGGAGACGTGTACGTAGAAGGAAACCAGCAACTAGGAGAATTCCCAAAATAGAGAATCCCATAGATAAAGGAAAAGGAATTGCAATCGGGGAAGATTCCAGGCAAGTAGAAATGGAAATTGGGGAAAGTTCTAAGCAAGTCGAGGAGTTGCCATTACAGGAGGAATTAGATCGCTTATTGGCAAGTTGTGATATCATTAGTCCTATCAACAACAACCTCTACCCTTATCCTGCTGAAACCCAACTTCCAATAAATTTGGAACCAGCCATCCCAGAACCTTTAATCCATACTCAACCTTTAGGAGAATTGGACGAATGGTGGACCAACGACTGGCAGTTTCAAAACCTCCTAAATAATCCTTATACCTTTTTCCCTCAGTGCGACCCAGAACCTATACCAAACCCACCAATGAGCAATGAAAATTTAGCTGAACTCCGCCATTTTGGCGAGGAGCTGATAGGTGCAGGAAACAGGATTCGGGAGGTGGGAGAGCAAATCTCCTGGAAGTACGACGAGAGGAAGCGTCGTTTTTGAAATACCAGCAGAAGGGATGATGTGAGAACGTAGCTGTGATTGTATAATAATAATAATAATAATAATAATAATAATAATAATAATATAATCTTGTAAGATAAAAATAAAACTTTGTAAAATAACACTGTGTACGGATGCATAATATGATATATATAAAAAGGGAAATCGAGGAATCGATAATTTTGGATATATATAGGTATGTTGTGAAAATTGTATGATTGTTTTGTGTATAATTGCTATTTACTCTATACTAATAAATTATATATATTAATTATCAGATGGAAAACGCTAATAATGAACCAGTTAACGAGGTTAACCAACCTGAACAACACCAGGAAGATCAATTTATGACTAAGCAAGATATAGAAAATATCGTTGCTCAAGGAATAGCCAATGCTATTCCAGCAATCCTTGCTGCTGCCTAGAAACCTGCTGAACCTCAACAAATCATTTCTAGTAAACGTACCCAAGAAGATAACTTCAGTAATAGTGTAAACGGAGGCGGCAACCATATTAATCATGATAATGACCCACGGCAGGCCCCACTCCCTAAGAAAATGAAAGCTGCAACGCCTGGTTGCACTTACAAAGAATTTCTTGCTTGTAAACCAGCTGAATTTGCAGGCAATGAAGGGGCAACTGCAGCACTGCGTTGGTTGGAGAAAACCGAAGCAGTTTTTATGATAAGTAAATGTACTGAAGAAGACAAGGTTATGTACGCGTCAAATCTTTTCAAAGAAGGGGCGTTAGAATGGTGGAATACGGTACTTCAAGCCAAAGGAAGAAATATGGCCTATGCCATGAGTTGGGAGGAATTTAAGCAGCTAACAGAAAGAAAATTCTGTCCCGAATATGAAAAGGAACAAATGGCGAATAAGTTCCTGAACCATAGAATGATTGGTATAGATTGTCGAGGATATACTTCGACATTCTTCGAATATGCTAGAGTAGTACCAACACTGGCTTCGCCGGAACCGGTGCTCATTCTCGCTATATTTGGGGATTGATTGTTGAAATCCGTAATATTGTTAAAGCCGCGAGACCTCGCACTATTGACGATGCGGTAGAATTAGCTAACACCTTAACTGACGAGCTGATACGCACATGAGATGAAAACCGGAAGAAGAAATTAGCTCAGAAAATTACCCAAGGATTTTGTATGGGTAATAATAACAATTTCAAGAAAAGAGGAACAGGGCAATCCTCATCTCCGCCGTTCTGCAGGAATTGCAGAAAGAAACATTTTGGAAAATGCAATGTAACCTGCAACTTTTGCAAAGTTGTAGGACATCGTGAAGAAGACTGCAGAAAGAAAACAAGAATCTGCTATAACTGTGGAGAAGCTGGACATTTCAAACCAGAATGCCCTAAGTTGGTCAAACCATCAGACAATAAAGCCAAACCGACCGATGGAGCTACCAAGAAGAATGTTCGAGCATTCCAATTAACTACTCAGGAGGCAGAACTCATTCCAGATGTGATAGCTGGTACGTTCCTAGTTCACAACGTTTACGTAAAAGTATTATTTGACTCTGGTGCAAACCAAAGTTTTATAAATACTTCATTCTGCCAAGCTCTTAATTTACCCTTAAGCAACCTTAGGCAGATTTTTACAGTCGAAACGGCAAATGGGAATTCTGTTACAATAGATAAGGTTTTGCAAGAAGGAAATATAGAACTTTCAGGTCATAAATTTCATGCAAACCTATTACCAATGAATTTAGCTGGGTTCGATGTTGTTTTAGGAATGGATTGGTTAGTAGCCAACCATGCTCGAATCCTATGTGATAAGAACTCCATAGAAATTCATGCACCCAACGGAAAAGTAATTATGATTACAGTGGACAGGCCGCAAAAACCCATGAAGTTCATATCAGTAATGAAAGTTGCTAGTTATGAACGAAAGCAAGGAATAGTGTATATGATTTCAGTAATCATTAACACTAAAGGTAAGGAAATTAAGGACATTCCTGTAGTCTTAGAATACCTAGATGTATTCCCAGAAGAACTCCCAGGATTACCACCTGACAGGGAAGTCGAATTTAGGATTCATCTAATTCCCGGAACTACACCGATAGCCAAGGCACCTTATCGGTTAGCCCCCACATAAATGCTAGAACTAAAGAAACAATTAGATGAATTGTTAAGTAAAGGTTTTATACAACCAAGTTCGTCCCCATGGGGAGCACCAGTGTTGTTTGTGAAAAAGAAAGATGGGTCAATGAGAATGTGTATTGATTATAGAGAATTGAATAAGGTTACAATTAAGAATCGATACCCATTACCTAGGATTGATGACCTTTTTGATCAACTTCAAGGAGCTAGATACTTTTCTAAGATTGACTTACGCTCCGGATATCATCAGTTGAAAGTACAAGAAGAAGACATACCTAAAACTGCTTTCAGAACTAGGTATGGTCATTACGAGTTTACAGTCATGCCCTTCGGACTAACGAATGCACCTGCAGCATTCATGGACATGATGAATAGAATCTGTAAACCGTACTTGGATAAATTTGTAATTGTCTTCATAGACGATATACTCATTTATTTCAAAAGTCAGGATGAACACTGTCAGCACTTACATGCACTCTTAACTTTGTTAAGAAAAGAAAAGCTTTACGCCAAATTCTCAAAGTGTGAATTTTGGTTACAGTAAGTGCAATTTTTAGGACACATGGTGAACCACGAAGGTATTCACGTAGATCCCTCTAAAATAGAAGTAATTACTAAATGGAAGATCCCACAGTCAGCCATGGAAATTAGAAGCTTTTTAGGATTAGCTGGATACTATAGGCGCATTATTAAGGATTTTTCCAAGATAGCTGTACCATTAACTAAGCTAACCTGTAAAGCGGTGAAGTTTGAATGGGGACTTAGGCAAGAAGAGGCCTTTAGGATGTTGAAGCAAAAGCTAACAAACGCTCCAGTTCTAGCCTTACCAGAAGGAAATGAAGATTTTGAAGTATACTGTGATGCCTCTAAGCTAGGATTGGGATGTGTGCTAATGCAACGCAAGAAAGTAATTGCGTATGCATCAAGGCAATTGAAAAGGCACGAGGAAAACTATACGACTCATGATTTAGAGTTAGGAGCCATAATTTTTTCCCTTAAGATTTGGAGACATTATCTGTATGGAAGTAAGTTTACTGTCTATACTGATCATAAAAGTTTAAGGTATATATTTGGGCAAAAAGAGTTAAACATGAGACAAAGGAGATGGATGGAAATATTAAGCGACTACGACTGTGATATTCAATATCACGAAGGAAAGGCAAACGTAGTTGCAGATGCCTTAAGTCGTAAGTATCATGAGAAACAACGACGGGTCCGTGCTCTTAGATTAAATCTACAGTTAGATTTAATGGAACAACTAAAGAATGTTCAAGAAATAGCAATCAAGAACGATGCTGAAGGAATGAAAGGACGAATAAAAGAATTAGAGCAAGGAAATGATGGAATCTGGAGATTCCACAAGAAAAGGATATGGGTACCTAAACAAGGAGAATTAAGAGATAAAATTTTAGAAGAAGCTCATAAATCTAGGTATACCATTCATCCAGGAAACAATAAAATGTACCAAGATTTAAGGAATAATTTCTGGTGGATAGGAATGAAAAAGGACATAGCTAGATATGTTTCTAAGTGTCTAACTTGTTCACAAGTTAAAGCAGAACACCAGAAACCTTCAGGTCTACTACAACAAATAGAAATACCAGTATGGAAATGGGAACTTATAACAATGGACTTTGTTACTAAGTTACCCAAAACCAGAAAAGGTAATGATGCGATTTGGGTAATTGTGGATCGATTAACCAAGTCAGCTCATTTTCTACCCATGAAGGAAACCTTTAGCATGGAAAGGTTAGCCAAGTTGTATGTAGATGAAGTCGTATCCTTACATGGAGTTCCACTCTCCATTGTATCGGATAGGGATAGTCGTTTCACTTCCCATTTCTGGACGAGTTTCCAGGAAGCAATGGGAACCCGACTAAATTTAAGTACAGCATATCATCCACAAACAGACGGACAAAGTGAAAGGACGATACAAACTCTGGAAGACATGCTCCGAGCATGTGTAATAGATTTCGGTGGAAACTGGGACGATCACCTACCTTTGATCGAATTCTCCTATAATAATAGTTATCATGCAAGCATTGAAGCTGCCCCATTTGAAGCACTATATGGACGAAAATGCAGAACTCCAGTTTGCTGGGCAGAAATAGGAGAAAATCAGTTATCAGGTCCTGAAATCGTTCAAGTAACTACCGACAAGATCACTCAGATCAAAGAAAGACTGAAAACGGCTCGAGATCGCCAGAAGAGTTATGCAGACAATAGACGGAAGCCATTAGAATTCCAAGTGGGAGACAAAGTACTGTTGAAAGTTTCTCCTTGGAAAGGAGTAGTTCGATTTGGTAAGAAAGGAAAGCTAAGTCCAAGATACGTGGGACCATTTTCAGTGATCCAACGTATAGGACCAGTTGCTTATCGCTTACAACTACCAGAAGAGCTACCAGGGGTACATGATGTGTTTCATGTATCCAATCTCAAGAAATGTTTATCTGACGAATCCCTGGTAGTACCTCTTCAAGATATAGAGGTAAATGAGAAGTTAAAATTTGTAGAGAAACCACTACAAATAGAAGACCGAAAAATCAAATTTCTCAATCACAAGCGATTAGTACTAGTTAAAGTCAAGTGGGATTCAAAAAGAGGACCCGAATACACTTGGGAGCTGGAATCAGAAATGAAGCAGAAATATCCTCAACTATTCCAGTAAATCTCGAGGACGAGATTTTTATTAAGGTGGGGAGGATGTAACAACTCTCATCAAAAGTCTTATTTATTATTTTATGTCCAAATACGAAACCTTAATTAAGATCCCCAAGTGATCTTGCATAAACCATAAAATTTTCAGAACAATCGGAATCAGGATCAGGGCCCCAAAAACTCAGGGGGGGGGGGGGGTAAACCCTAGTTAGTAATATCCACACAGTTTTATGTGTAAAACGAGATTGAACGCATGACCAACTCACCCAAGCTACCTGGACACGGGGCTACCCTATGTTAGTAGGGCACCCCTCGCACCACGCGACAGCCCCTCGCGCCACGCGAGGGGGCTGTTTTTCAGGTATAAATATAGGGGTGTGGGACTTGGTTTCTGGTACTCGTTCGACGTTAAAATTCGATTCAGGCACTGAGATATTGTCCAAATACTACTGAAACACACACAATTCACGAAACGTTGCTGCGACAACAGGGTAATAACTCGATCGCTACTAAGATTCAATGTCCGATCGATTGAAACTATCCAATGGATGTTTAAGTGCTGCCCAAATTAGGGTTTATACTTTGTCATTCGTCGTGAATTCGATGGATGTTTAAGTATCGCGCTTTGTCATTCGTTGTGAAGGTTTCATCTTGTGAGTTATCGTAAATGTTGTATTAGTGACTAACCGAGTTTCGTGTGCTTTATTGTTAAATTAGGTTAACAGGCTTATCAGTAGGCTAAACTCTGCCCGAATAAATCTGCAATGTGAATCATTCTCTTTTTATCAAATTGCTTTCCAAAACCCTATTTATTTCAAAGTTATAATTACAGGGATTAAGTCTTTGTAATCTCCAATTTACAGCCGGTATGTGGGGTTTTGTATACATTACTTGATAACCGTCACCATTGGACAACGGGTTAGCCAAGGGGTGATATGACCATAATCACAGACACCATTGGACAATGAGATAGGCCAATTGGTGGTCGAGTGATAAATACCGTGGGTAGATGGTTGATATATATAAACATTGTAATCGCTCTTAATACTGTAAATTATAACAAATGCATTGTTTTTAGTAAAAAGAATGATTCACCAGTATTTCCCCGCTGATAAAACCTTTTTTAAACATGTTTCAGGTGATCTGTTGTGATCCAGGAAAAGTGCCGCGAAGCACTACAAGCTTAAGGAAGTGGCTCAATATAAATAAAGAAATATGTTTTGTAAAATAAAGATTTCCCAGTGAAATCACCTTATTGTAAACTATCAGAGCTTTATCCTGAATTATGAAATAAAATAATCAGGCATTTTCCGTTTTAAAAAGATCCTACTAAAATCATCCGCTGTCAACTCAATTAAATAAATACCACGGGATTTTCTGTTCCGCGGCTCCTAAACCGGGTCAAACCGGACCGGGGGCCGTGACACTCATGATCTGGAGCTGGGAGCTGTTGTTTTTGCACTTAAGATATGGAGGCATTACCTGTACGGTACCAAGTGCACCATCTACACCGATCACAGGAGTCTCCAGCATATCTTCGAACAGAAGGAGTTGAACATGCGACAGCGTCGATGGGTTGAACTCCTGAATGATTATGAATGCTCGATCAAGTACCATCCGGGCAAAGCCAATGTTGTGGCCGACGCTATCAGCCGAAAGGAGTCTAAACCTATGCGTGTACGTGCGTTACAGCTTACCGTTCACTCTAGTCTTCTCGCTCAAATACGAGATGCTCAGGTTGAAGCATTGAAAGCAGAAAACATCAGGGCTGAGTCCCTGCGAGGATCGAAGAAACAGTTAGAACAAAAGGAAGACGGTGCTTATTACGTGACAGGGCGCATTTGGGTCCCACTCTATGGTAATCTACGTGAGCTTGTGATGGATGAAGTACACAAGTCTCGTTACTCGGTACATCCTGGTTCGGATAAGATGTACCACGATCTCAAGACTACGTATTGGTGGCCTAGCATGAAAGCCAAGATAGCAACCTACGTTAGTAAATGCTTGACTTGTGCGAGAGTCAAAATCGAGTACCAGAAACCATCAGGTCTACTTCAACAACCAGAGATACCGAAATGGAAACGGGAGCAAATTTCCATGGATTTCGTTACTGGCCTGCCTAGATCTCAACGCGGAAATGATACCATTTGGGTGATCGTGGATCGACTGACCAAGTCTACACATTTTCTGGCTATCAAAGAAACGGATAAGTTTTCTACTCTAGCAGACATTTACCTAAAGGAAGTAGTATCAAGGCACGGGGTGCCAACCTACAGCATTTCTGATCGTGACTCACGTTTTACATCTGAATTGTGGCAAGCTATGCACAAGTCCTTTGGCTCTCGATTAGACATGAGCACGGCATATCATCCACGGACGGATGGGCAGTCTGAACGCACCATCCAAACCCTTGAAGACATGCTTAGGGCATGTGTGATCGACTTTGGTAACGGCTGGGAAAAACACCTCCCGTTAGTGGAGTTCTCGTATAACAACAGTTACCACACCAGTATCCAGGCTGCTCCGTTTGAGGCATTATACGGGCGTAAGTGTCGATCACCTCTTTGTTGGGCAGAGGTTGGCGACAGCCAAATCACTGGCCCAGAACTTGTAGTAGATACAACCAAGAAGATTGTTCAGATACGACAACGAATGGCGGCAGCTCATGACCGTCAGAAAAACTACGCTGATAAGCGTAGGAAATCACTCGAGTTCCAGGTTGGGGATCGAGTGCTACTCATAGTCTCACCTTGGAAAGGTGTAGTTCGTTTTGGAAAACGATGCAAACTCAACCCGTGATATGTCGGACCATTCGAAATCATAGAGAAAATAGGCAAGGTGGCCTACAAACTGAACCTACCCGAAGAACTCAGCGGAGTTCACAACGTTTTCCACATGTCAAATCTGAAGAAGTGCCTGTCAGATGAGACCCTCATAGTTCCTCTCAAGGAACTCACTATCGACGATCAGCTGAGATTCATCGAAGAACCTGTAGAGATTACAGACCGAGACGTTAAGGTTCTCAAGCGCACCAGAATACCTCTTGTTCGAGTTCGTTGGAACTCCCGTCGTGGCCCAGCGTTTACCTGGGAACGAGAAGACCAAATGAAACTCAAATATCCCCATTTGCTCGAGAAAAGTACAACCACTGCTGAGGTTGAAGCTACTGCGGAATTTCAGGACGAAATTCCAAACCAACGGGGGGATGATGTGACACCCCAGGAAAACCAGGAGAACACGCAACATAACTAGCTTCCTCAGTAACCACATGCTAAATTTCAGGACGAAATTTCTTTCAAGTTGGGGATGATGTGACAACCCGAGTTTTCAAGGTCTTTCCTCTACACGCTATTTGTTCACAACTATGTTTGCATAACTTGCTTGCTTTGTAATTGTACATGATTAATTATATGCTTGAGATATGGTTTTACTGTTTGATTAATGAATGATAGAAATTTATTAATTGTTTGAAATCATAAACTCACAATCAACGAAACTTGGGGAGCCACACACATCACGACGAAACATAGGGAGTTTCACCGCTATTCTCACTCGACGAAACCTTGGAGTTTCGTCATTCACTCCCCGACGAAACTAGGAGGTTTCGCCAAAATAGGCTTCAGCCCAAGTAAGCCCAGTTCCACTAACGTTATATTATACATAAATCATAAGTTGCAAAACCCTAGACTCTCTTTTGCACTAGACGACAGTTAGCAATCACCATCCCTCTCGAAGTTCTTGCTTTCCCTCGAAGTTTTGCTTATTTCATCTCACAACCGGTTAGTCTCATTGGTCGATTTGATTTATGTAATATTGTGTGTGTGAATAACCATCGTTATGAGTGAGTTTGTTTGCTAAATGATTTGACTATGATTGATGCTTGAATCGAGAATCATGTAACTAGGGTTTCGATGTTCTTGTTCAAATCGGTTTGTTTAGAAACTGCATGATGATAACTCATGGAATTGTATTCGTTCATGTTCACTAATTAGAGCCATGTTTCTGTTTGATATAGTATTTGTGATTTTATGGATTTGATCATTGGATACATTCAAGTTGCAATCTAGATCATATATGGTTATTTTATGATTTAGGGTTCATGTTAGATGTCTAGTGCTGTGATGCATTTGGAATGATGATAATTAGCATTAAGGTTATTGTATTTGAATGATAACTGTATGATTGATGATAATGGTGAAATGGCTATTGATGATTAGGGTTTTTAGTGTGTAAGATTAACTGTTACAGTAGCGACGAAAAGTCCCACCCGACGAAACCCCATTGACGACGAAACATGTAGGGTTTCGTCATACTTCCATGCCGACGAAACTTGAGAGGTTTCGTCACCTTGAGGTTTCGTCACCTGGAGTTTCGCCGCCCAGTGTATGATCCACAGCAGACTGTGTTTAACTTGTGTATGAAACCTGAGTGCTCACTGATTGACTGTTTGGGGTGTGATCATGATTGAGGAATATGAGTTTGCATGCGAAACACAAATATGAACTGTGGACTGATATGAACTAGAATAACTGTTAAGTGCGATGTGATATTGTTACCTGAGTACACACACTTATGATCATGACTTATATGCGAGCAATGTGGATGTCAACTGATCATGTATGTATGATTACTATAGGCTTTGACTGAATTATTTGTGAACAAGTAGTTAACCATACCGAGCAAACCGAGGTGAGTTCACACTTTCATAAGGCATGGGATTCTCGGTGGTTTGGGAATGGGTTAGGAAACTAAAACGAAACCTACATATTCACCTTTAACAGGATATGTACCTCCGTCCTCGGTTGGGAAGGGCGACAACATTTAACCTACGTATTCTCGGTTGGGTAGATTACGTACCTCCGTCCTCGGTTGGGAAGGACGTCAACATATAACTTACTAGACAAAACTCTATCATGAAGTTCCTCATTTTTATATCGACTTAATCGTCGGGCCAATGACGAGCGGGTCATTAGTTAATAGCGCTATTAGGGTTGACAAGCCTCACACCGTGCCGGTAGGATGGGCATGTACTAATGGATCTGGGCACTTAGTCAATGATGATAGACATTGACGTAGGGCACAACTTCCTCAGTCAGTTGTCGATATGGTAACGGTCTAGTGGTTTACAACACGGGGTAGCCCCCACTGGTTATGGATTGGGAAACAAAGAAAGTATTAAACAACTGGTTTTCGAATGAACTAATGGTTTTGAAAACAACTTTAAACTGGACAACCAACTGTGAACTCGCTCAACTATGTTGTTGACTTGTTGTTACATGCCTTGCAGGTCGTTAGGTATCTATGGAGCTTGCACGAGCAGGAGGAGTCATTGTGGGACATGGACCGTTGTGTGCCATGTTAAACTTTATGAACTTATAACTTGTGTTTTGGTTTTTACATTTATGCTTCCGCTGATTAACTTAAACTTGAATTACTTGTTTTGAACACCAATTATATTGTGTGGTTGAACTTTTATTTACTTTACTATATTGTTCAGTATGATTGGTGGCTTGATCCTGGTCAGTCACGCCTCCTGCGGTGATATTCCGCTTGTGGATTTTGGGGGTGTATCCGATCTCGGATAGCCAATGGGTGAGCCCAACGCAGACGGTTCCAAAGAAAGCGGGTATACAAGTCGTCAAAAATGACGCAGGTGAAGAGGTAGCCACTCGGCCGGTAACCGGGTGGCGAATTTGTATTGATTATAGGAAGTTGAATACCGCAACTTCCAAAGATCATTTTCCTTTACCATTTATTGACCAAATTGTTGAGAAATTATCAGGGCAACAATTTTATTGCTTTTTAGATGGCTATTCTGGTTATAATCAAATTGCCATCCATCCAGAAGATCAATCAAAGACAACGTTTACTTGTCCCTACGGCACATTTGCATTTAGGCGAATGCCGTTTGGACTATGTAACGCCCCCGCCGCCTTCCAAAGGTGCATGATGAGTATCTTCTCATATATGGTGGGGAAGTCTTTGGAAATATTCATGGATGATTTCTCAATTTTTGGGTCGTCATTCGAGGCTTGTTTGGACTAATTAGACAAAGTACTAAAAAGGTGTGTCGAAACTAGTTTGGTCTTGAGTTGGGAAAAGAGCCATTTTATGGTTCAGGAGGGAATCGTGTTGGGACACGTGGTGTCGAGTCGTGGGATAGAGGTCGATCATGCAAAAGTACAAGTTATATCCACTTTGCCATATCCCACGAGTGTTAAAGGTGTTAGGTCATTCTTAGGTCATGCGGGTTTTTATCGACGGTTTATTAAAGGTTTTAGTGACATAACCAAACCTTTGTGTAATTTGTTGTTAAAAGATCAACCGTTTGATTTTAATGAAAAGTGTCAAAACGCGTTTAAGAAATTAAATGAAAAATTAATTGAGGCCCCAATCTTGCAATTGCCAAATTGGTCTTCACCCTTTGAAATTATGTGCGATGCAAGTGATTATGCGGTGGGGGCCGTGTTGGGACAACGGGTTGACAAGAAACCCGTTGCCATATACTACGCGAGTAAGACTCTTTCGGATGCACAATTGAATAACACCACCACCGAAAAAGAGCTACTCGCGGTGGTATATGCATTGGATAAATTTTGGTCATATATATGGGGTTGTAAAGTGATTATTTATTCTGATCACACTGCTGTTAGGTACCTCATGGAGAAAAAAGATGCTAAGCCGAGATTGATTCGATGGGTGTTATTGCTCCAAGAGTTTGATTTGGAGATCCGGGACAAAAAGGGTACCGAGAATGTGGTAGCGGACCATTTGTCCCGGTTGATGGTTGAAGAAGATCCTAAAGCTTTAGAGATCACTGAGTCGTTTCCCGATGAGCATATTATGAAATTAGATAAGTTACCATGGTATGCTAACATTGTGAATTACCTTGTTACAGGTGACTTACCGCCGCATTGGGATAGACGGAGGAGACAACATTTCATGTCTCAAATCAAGTATTACCGGTTAGAGGAACCGCACTTGTGGAAAGAGTGTGCGGATCAAGTGATTAGAAGATGCATAGACGATGAAGAAATTCCAAGCGTGTTGAAGCATCTCCACTCATTTGCATGTGGTGGCCATTTTAGTGGTCACAAAACGGGTCACAAAGTGTTGAACAGTGGTCTTTATTGGCCAACTATTTTTTAGGATGCATTTGAGTTTTCCAAGAATTGTGTAGAGTGCCAGAAATTAGGGGGTATTTCAAAAAGGGATGAGATGCCCATGCAACCAATCCTCGTAGTCAACATTTTCGATGTGTGGGGTATTGATTTCATGGGCCCATTCCCCAATTCTTATGGCAATTTGTATATCTTGGTGGCCGTTGACTACGTGTCCAAGTGGGTCGAAGCTATAGCCACCAAGACAAACGACCATTCCGTAGTTTGTAATTTTGTTCAAACCAATATTTTTTCAAGATTTGGGATTCCTCGTGTCATCATAAGTGACGGAGGATCTCATTTTAAAAACTTTCGGTTTGGAAAACTCTTAAAACGGTTTGGTGTTGACCATAGAATTGCTACCCCCTATCACCCGCAAACGAGCGGGCAAGTAGAGGTGTCAAACCGGAAAATCAAAGAGATTTTGCAAAAGACCGAGCGGGCGGACCGTAAGGATTGGTCAGTCAAGTTGAACGATGCTTTATGGGCCTACCGTATGGCACATAAGATACCCATTGGCACCACACCTTACCGATTGGTTTACGGTAAAAATTGTCATTTACCGGTTGAACTTGTGCATAAATCATTATGGGTTATTAAAGAGGTTAATGTTTGTAGGATCGAGAAATGACCTAAACGAGTCGATCAGAAGTGTTCTAGACCAAAACGAGAGGCGGAAACAAACATTTCGGTTTCGAATCAGCTTGATTTACACTTGAAAGTAGTTTAACTATCTCTTGTATTGATGTGAAAGCTTTACACGGTCTGGAGATACCTCGGCAGAACTTCGCTACCGGAAATGCCAAAGTTACAAATGAAATGACAACATGACCTATTTATAGGGAGACCAGGTCGTCTGAGCTTCATACGAACTGGACAAACCCCAGTTCGTATGAAGTGACCACTTCGTTTGAACATCCACTTCGTTTGAACATCCACTTCGTTTGAACATCCACTTCGTTTAAACATCCACTTAGTTTGAACATCCATGCGATCTTGACATCATTCTTGTTCAAATCCGCAACGAATTCAAGACTCGATATAAGACGAAGTCGACAGACGCATGTACCAACAGACTCACCCTCGAATGTTGACGAGTCTTAAGTGTCGAGTCTTCAACGTCTTCAGTCTTTATCAGTCTGAACGTGTAAGCATCCTCAAACTTTATCTCTTTCTCCTCTTCAGCATAAACAGACTCCCCTCGAACAATCTTTCCTCGGATGTTGATTGCAGTTTGACTTTCACATAATCAGGATCATGACCTGGCTCTATACTCAGACTTCAGAATCTAGGCTATCCTGCACATCCTCTACCCAAAAGTAAATTTTCACAAATTTAACATTTTCCAAAATTTATACAACCAAACTCTCCCTCAAATTTATTCAGGAATGATTTAACAATGTTAACAACTGATGAACCACATGTAGATAAAAATTCAAAATCTTTTCTCATTTATACACACACTCTCCCTCACCACATGCTCATCATGTTTAGCACTAGGAATTTTGAAAATCAGTTATCCAACTTCAGTTGTCGAAAATATTTTTGGATTTTTCAAAATTTATGCTAAAACACACTGAAAATCTTTTTGGATTTTTTAATGAAATGAAATACAGTAAAGAAATATTTACAGACAATATTTTTGTGAGTTTGTGTAAGAGGATCATATCAGCTTCTGAGACAAATCACCAACACCGTTAAGCTTCATTACATTTTAAGCTCTAAACAATTCACTTAGATTGTCAGTATACTGATCCACTTAAATTTTCACACAAAGTTCAACTGCTTCGAGATATGATATTAATGTATTAAGAACTTAAACTCAATCGCGTATCCCACCTCAGAATATACTCCCGTATCCAGATCCCAATATTCAGTCTTACAGGTAATTATGACACAAATGATATCTGTAGGGGTTAATAAATTATGAAGAATCATGAGAGCTCAGGTCAGAACTACCGTTCAGCAGAGAGATCATGACTCAACTTTTGGGTGTGTCCCCTTTAGAGGATCTTTTTTACAACAGCATTGCTAAGCAATTTTATTGTCTTATCATATATGCTGAGGGTGATGCTATGTTTCAAGCATTGCAGAAAGTATTATTCGAGGACTAGGTCAGAACTTCCATTCAGCAGAAGTCCAAGAATAATACCCCAGATATCACTGAGTATAAAGACCTAGTATATCAGAAAAAGGAATATTTCAAACAAGATTTCAGGGGTTACCCATATATCCGAGAGATGTTTCCCCACGATATAAGCAAGTTTGAAATTTAGGTTTATATCTCGTCGCAATCTACTAAATGTGCAAAAACCTACTGGCACATCATCAGTGAGACCGTTTATCACTTTTAACTTTCCAATTCTTTAGCATGTTGTGATCGTTCACTGATGTATTATCATTTCCTCTTCTTGACAACAAAACTCATTTTTGTTTTATCATGTTTTTGTCTTTTTCAAATTTTCAAATGTTTTTGGATTTTCTAAAAATTCTTACTCCCCCTAAAATGCAAACACATTTTAGGAAATTTGAAAACAAACTGTACAATAAAATGACAACCAATATCGAATCACCTCAATTCGCCATTCACTTGGCATAAACAATCAGAACTCCCCCTCACAACAAACCATTTTCTCATTAAGATTTCAAAACACTTAAGTTTGTTTTATTCAAAATGATTTTTCCGAAAAATAAGTTTGTTTTTACCACTTGTAAAGTTGGGGATGTGGTTCATCATTTTGTCTTCAACCACTTGTAGAAAATCAAGTACAAATTAATGTCCCTGATGTACCACTTGTACGAAAAATCCAACTAAGAAAGATAGATGCCGATTCCTGCTCCACGCTTACAAACCTGGGAGCTCCGGCAAGTCCACAGACGTACTGTTCATAGTATGTACCATCCCAGTCACAAACCAGGGATGGTTCAACTTTATCTTTCTTCGTCTTCTTCTCAAGAACTCTTTAACCCCTTTGACTTTTCGATCAATCATTTTACCAAAAATGTATTTCACAGTGGGGTTAAAAGCCTTTTCAACATCAAAAACCTTTTTGTCATCATAAAATTTGTTTGAAATTTCAACTTTACCAATTTTCTTTTTATAGTTTTCAGCCTTCAATGGTGGAAAATGAACATCATCCATTGGAAGAACTGAAGTTTTCAACTTTAACTCAGCTTGTGGCTCATCTGATTTTGTGGAATCAGATTCATCGCCAGAAGATAACTCCTCTGATTTTGACCTATCAGAATCATCGCTAGAGCTACCAACAGACTTCTTAACAACCCATTTCTGATTGTCAGATTTAGCTCTTTTGTTATAAAACTTGTTTGAACATTCACCAATTTCAAATGTAGAATTTTTGAAAAGTTTGGTTCTGTCAATTAGTGGTTCAAACTCAATTTCCTTGTCTTTCGAGTTACGAGAAACTCCCTGTTTTGACTTTGAACAATCTTTGGCAATATGTCCAACATTGTTGCATTTGAAACAGGTTCTCGTTTCTTTCATCTCTTCTTGCTTCTTTGCAAGGAATTCTTTGTTCGATTGTCTCCATAATTCTTTCTTTTCTTCTTCTTCTGCTGATGTACCTGAAACAAATGTCATCTTTGATTTAAAATCACGAACATATTTTTCATTTTTCTGTTTTTCTGTTGGAATAAATCCAAGACCTTTCTTTTTGAAATTACGATTTTGGTTTGGTTTCTTTTGAAAACCAGAACCAGAACTGTAACCTTTTTTCTTGTTTAATCTTTGTTGTACTCTTGAGGTGTAAGTTTTAGGTTTACCATTAAGATTTAAATCTTTTATTTCAGAAATATTAATTTCTGTAAGTTTGAAAACCTTTTTGATCAATTCAGTTTTGACACCTTTTATTGGAAATTCCTCATCAGAATATAATTTGTCGGAATCATTCAATGTATATGCAACTTTGAATGTTTCGTCACTCAAATTAGATTTTGATAACAGGAATTCTTTGTCATAAACCCTTTTAACCGAAGATTTTAGACTGTTGTCTGTCGAACTCGAACTTTCAGAACCAGACTTTGACTCTGACTCTGAATTTAACTCTGAGTTTGACTCCAACTTTGACTCCTCAGTTTCATGTTTATCCAACACTTGATCGACGACTTTCTTTATTAACTCGGACTCATGATCAGTGTCAGATGATGTAAACGTGACATCTATATTTTCTGGCAAATTGACTGACGACTCCGACTCCCATTGTAAGTTTGTAGCCTTTTGGAATCTTTCAGAATTTGGATTTCTGGGCAAATATCCATTTTCCAGTGGGGGTGGACACTTGTTGTAACCAAAACATTGTTTCTTACCAGAATCATTCTCTTTAGTATCCTTCTTCTTTACTTTCTTCTTTTCTGGAGTCTTTTCTTCAGCCACTTTTCCAACATTCTTTACCTCAGTTACTTCATCCTCTTCAAATGCCTTCATGCCTTCAACAGTTGGATAAATCCTGTCAATGACATAAGAAGTACATGAGTAACTTTTCAACAAACGGTTTACTCTTTCAGTCTCAATTCTTTGCAGTTCCAGCTTTTGTTCAAGCACGGCACACTTCTCAATGTAGTTGTTCACCACTTTTTGCTTCGTCATAAAAGCACCCTGAAGTGTCTTCATAGATGTAGCTTGTTCTTCACTGGTTTGATTATACTGGTTCATAGCTTTGTTCAACACATCATAAGATTCCTTTAAACTGTTCAAGTTATAGATCAGTGTGCTATTCTGTTTCTTCACAGCTTCACAGTTCTCACACCTCACTGAAATCTTTTTCGCATCAACTTTTTCATCAACCTTGAACTTTGGAACTTCAATCTTTACTTTTCCTTTGATCACTGGAACTTCTTCGTCATCACTACTGACTGGAGTCTTGACCTTTTTCTTCTTCTTTTTAACCTTTTCATCTTCACTGTCACTTTCAGCAATCAGTTTCATATCAGCATCGAATTTTCTAGCCCAATACTCAGTATCATCATCACTATCATCTTCAACTCGTGCAACAAAAGCTGTGTGAGCTGTAGCTTGATCAGGAACATAATCATCCCATGTGAAATTTTCCCAGCTAAATCCCTCGGGTAGCTTTTCATCATCTTGATCAATCACACAAGCTTTTCCATCAGCTGATACATATTTATCCCAGTTGAATGCTGTTGAAGACTTCTCATCTTGATTCACCACGCATGCTTTCTTTCCAGAATCTTCAATCACAATTCTTCCATGCGCAGTTTGTGCCTGATGTTGTTGTTGTTGAGATGGTTGCTGAGCAACTTGATGGTAGATGGCTTTTCTGTAGTAATCATTGTTGTTGTTAAAAGGATTCTGAGCTCCACTTGCTTCGCGATTGCTGCACTCTCTCTTGAAGTGACCCTTTTCCCTGCAACGAAAATAAGTGACTTTAGATTTGTCAAAACCTAAACTAGAAACACCAGCCTCACGAAGATCATCTCTTCCAGTGATTTGCTTGAATTTCTCAGCTCTCCTCAACACGCTGGCCAAGCACCATTTTATGTCCATCAGTTCCATCTCTTCAGCATCAATCTGGTCGTAATCTTCCTTTGTCAGCATTGGATTCCTGATTCGACCTGCAACAAAACTACCATAAGATTCAAGAACAGTTCCCAATAAAGACATATGGCTTTTTGCTAACTCTTCAGAATATTCCTGATCATTTTCAATGTTCAATACAATGTTGCATTGAAGCTTTTTTTTATTTCTTGTTGTTGAAACGTTCGGATCAAAAGATGGATATGATGAAAAACTTGTGTTGCTGCTTGATCCTTTGGATGAACTATCAGATGAATTCTTTGCATTGAATGCCGTTCCAATCTTTGGTGACAAATTGGTTGATTTATCAGTAACACCACCTTTGTAGTAAAGACCGATGTCTTGTTCACCGTCGAAATCTTTCATTCTCAAGACTTTTCTCTGCTCCATTTCCTGAGCTTCAATCTTTTCAATGAACTTGCTGAGCGTCAAACTGCTAAACCCTTTCTTGTTTCTGAGCATCATGAGACATGTGCCCCAAGTCTCGTGTGGTAAAGCATCAGCAAGCTTCTCGATTAACTCTTCATTGTCTTTCTCAATACTCAATCTCTTCATGTTTGCTAGTAGATTGCAGTATCTCTCAATGATTTGCGTTGTGTTCTCATTCTTCAAACCACGAAACAGATCGAACTCTTTCTTCAAAAGCGATTTCTTGTTTTTGACCATCTCTTGACTACCATGAAATTTCGATCTTAATGCTTTCCAGATTGAGTAAGAAGTTCCATTATGTTGCAAGAGCACCAAGATGTCTTCTTTCACAGCTTGTTGCAATAAACTCAGCATCATTTTCTCATCTTTGTACTTCTTTCTAGCACCGGCACTAAGATCTTTTATCGGAACCACTTCTTCATCATCATTCGTCGGCCGAATGTATTTCGTCTCAACACACTCCCAAGCATCTAAGTAGTTTGCTTGCACCCAGTTTTCGAAACGACCTTCCCAACCCTTATATTCCTCGATGTTCATGAGTTTAGGCAGCTTTTGCATCGTCCCCATTTCGTTTTCCAACATAGTGTTATGTGCAAGAGAAATCGGGGTAACCGGAGTAGCGAATGCGTTGTAGAATTCCTCGTCCATGATTCGGTATCAAAGGATTTCTCACACAAGCTTTCAAACGAACTGGTTCACCTAGTGAAATACCTGGAGACACAAAAACAAATGATCAGTTTAAGCGAACTGAATATGTGAATGTGTGTGACGGTTGAATCGATCTAGGACTCGTGTCGACGATTCATGGACTCGTTCAATCTAATTCGGGTGAAATCACTGAATGAATTAGGCTTCTCACACAAAACAATTCCTTAACCAGAACAATCTTGGGTCGCCAAAATGTCAAATGAACATATATGATTACGTGGGCTTTTAATGGCTGACAGACATATCACCAATTCATTCTATTTGACCGAATGTATCACATAAACTGATGGGCCGATGGACAATAATCTCGATCACATGTACACCGATTGCATTTAATGTTTCACATGTGTTGTCAAAATGAAATGCATATAATTGGACCGAGCACAAATGATCAGATCACATGCAATCAATAGATGACCAACAACCTCTATGTTTTTTTTAAAAACTGATTGGACCAATTATACCACTAAGCCAACAACTTCAAAACTCAATTAAAAATATACGATAACATCAGTCACCATCCAATTTAATTGAACCTTATCGTCTCATGCAATAGATCATTAATGTCTGATGATATCACGTGAATAATGGATGATATCTTTTGATTTCAATTCAATTTCATTTGACCACATGCAAACAAAACGTCCTCAATGATGAACTTTGATTTTCTAAATGTCCTCACACGCAAACTGACAACAAATGACCTGAATAACTGTTTCAGATGACCTGAACGAAGAACAAACGAACTGAATCTCTTAAACGAACTGAAGTTCAAACAAACTGAACTGAAAAGCTTTCAAACGGACTGACGACTTCAGACGAACTGTGATTCAGACGACCTGAGATTTAAACGATCTAAGGTTCAAACGAGGTAAATTCAGACGGACTTGACTCTTATGCGGACTGGATTTTGAAGCGAAGTGAACTAATAATACCATGCAAACTGATCCTTTTTCACACGAACTGGCCACTCCGTGTGACCTTTCAGACGAACTGGATTCAAAGTCTCAAACAAACTGAACCATTGTTCAAACGATCTGATGTTATTTTACCAAATATGATCACGTTTTCGGTTGAATTAGAATCTGATAAGTTCAAGGATTGTTCTACTATATAATTTGTTCAATATCGTCCACTGAATCGCTGTAGATCTGAGTTTAAAGTTCTGTTCGTACGAGATGTATAATCTTTCAAACGAACTGAACAAATATTCGTAAAATTGATCAAGTTTTACTTTGTTTTAAGATCTGAAACTTTCACAAATTGATTAAAACACTGTTTTGCACAATATACTCCAAACTCAAGCCATTTTATCCAGTAAAACTCGTTTAATTTTTGAAAAAAGTGAAGAATATGAGTAGAAGTCAGAATTTTTTATGAAAAACAAGCTGAATCGGTAGAACTCTTCCTCCTGAGCTCTGATACCACTTGTAGGATCGAGAAATGACCTAAACGAGTCGATCAGAAGTGTTCTAGACCAAAACGAGAGGCGGAAACAAACATTTCGGTTTCGAATCAGCTTGATTTGCACTTAAAAGTAGTTTAACTATCTCTTGTATTGATATGAAAGCTTTACACGGTCTGGAGATACCTCGGCAGAACTTCGCTACCGGAAATGCCAAAGTTACAAATGAAATGACAACATGACCTATTTATAGGGAGACCAGGTCGTCTGAGCTTCATACGAACTGGACAAACCCCAGTTCGTATGAAGTGACCACTTCGTTTGAACATCCACTTCGTTTGAACATCCACTTCGTTTGAATATCCACTTCGTTTAAACATCCACTTCGTTTGAACATCCATGCGATCTTGACATCATTCTTGTTCAGATCCGCAACGAATTCAAGACTCGATATAAGACGAAGTCGACAGACGCATGTACCAACAATGTTCAATATGATGAAGCAGGTAAGGAACGAAAACTTAAGCTATGCGAGTTGGAGGAGCTAAGGGAAATGGCATATGAATGCGCGTCCAAGTATAAGGATGGGATGAAGAAGGCACATGATGCTAAGTTGAGGAAGAAAGAGTTCGAGATTGGGCAAAAGGTGTGGCTCTACAATTCGAAACTCAAGTTTTTTCCCGGAAAGCTCCGAAGCAAATGGATGGGACCCTATGTGATCACCCAGGTCGAACAATTGGGTGATGTTACAATCGAGGACCTGAAGGATGGGTCACGGAAAACGGTCAATGGCCATCGGCTAAAACCGTTCCTCGACGGTAATGAAAAGGTGGATGAGAACAAGGAATCGGCGAGCTTCGTGGTAAGCATTCCGATTTACGAGGTCGACTAAAAAGGACCGGTAACATTTTGTGTAGAGTTATGTATAATTTTATTTAATTGTGTGAGTAATTTGGATATAATCGTTTTCGTTTCATACTAACCCCTTTGATTGTGTGAAGTCCGGATATTCCATACTTTTGTTTACCTCAACCCATCTACGTATCACATCCATACTTCATCTCTCCATCTTCTTCTTCCCCAAAACTCCTCCAAGAACCCTAGACCTTCAAACCTCCATAACTCTTTCAAATCTTCATCAAATCACCTGATTTTTTAGTCCATCTTGCGTAATTTTTCGAGAGGAACAAAACCCCTATCACGGTTTTCATCAATTCTTGCTAGTTTGCAAGATTCCAGAGCGTGAAATTTCGGGTTTTTGAAGGGTGTTCATCAAGTTATTTGCTTTACATCTTTTTCTTAGTTCTTCTTGTCTATAACATCAAAGGTATGGATTTCCCTTAAATTTATGCATGATTATCATATGTTTAGTGTTTTTCTTCTGAAATTTTAGACTTTTTAGTTTAAGAGTAGGTTGTTTAAACAATGTATGTTGTTCTAGCATGAGTTTAAGTATGATTGGTTGTTTTAGATGGAATTTGAACATGTTATAACCATAGTGAAGTGATTACACTCGTTATTTACATGATTGAACATGAAGGTGAGTTGAACTTTGTTGAACTCATAAGAAAGTGTGAATAAACAACTAAAAATTGATAGGTAGATGATAAAATGAGCGACTTTGGAAGTTTAAAAAGGCGGTTTTTCATCTATTTGGTAATTAAAAGTTCAACATCATACATTATGTTCAAAGTTTGAAAGTTTATTGAAGGTTGGGTTTATATTGATGCTTTGTTTGTTTTGTTATTGTAGTTATGGCCGGAGGTAGAAAAAAGCAGAAAACTACAGGGCAAGGCTCATCATCGGGAGCAGGATCTTCTTCCGATTTAATACCGAAGAAGTGGGAGCAACTAAGCTCCGTAGAAGAGGGTGATGCGAGACTTTACAGGCAAGATTGGGCATGGGAGAAATTCAGGGATAGTAGAAGCGCTCAAGTATGGGATGAGGAGAAAAACAAACCTCTACCGGCTTACCAGGATAGGAAGTTGGAAGCCAAACTGTGGAAGTGGAAGATGGTCAATAATGTTAGTACTTCAGTGCCGGAAATGGTGGTGTGTGAAAGGGTTGTGAATGTGGAAGAGTTTAGACAAATTGGGATCGTTTAAATTTTTGAGCGTCAAGGATGGGAGAGAGTTCTTGATTGGTGTGAAGACAACACCTCTCGGGTGTATTTGGTAGAGGTGTGCGAATGGTTGGCGACATTGAGGTTCATGAACAAGGATGGTCCTCCCGCCCAATGGATATTGGTTGATAAGACAAGACGAGGGGAGATGACAATGTCCTTCGAAACGATTAATTGCATTGCGGGCTTTGATTCTTTGGGGGTACAAGCATATGATTATCCAACCATTGAACAATTTTAGGATAATCATATGAACGGTGATGATCCGGAACAAATGACCGTGACTATCTTACCATATAATGATGGGGGAGCGGCCTAAAGAACTCAAATGACGATTGAGGGGAGGATTCTTCAAGGAATTTCCCTAGAGAATGTTTTGGTGAGATTTGGTGATAGAGGAAGAGTGAGAGCAAGTGATTGTAGGGTTGTTCATTCCTTGTTGTACGGGACACCTACTTTGTCATGGAGGCATATCATCATGATGAACACATGGTTCACCCGGGAGTCATCTCAAAGGCGTTTTATTCCATATGTACGCCTCATCAGTGCCATGATCCTCCAGCAGAATTGTCTTCCCCCAGAATCGTTGTGGGTATCTAAGCCTTTGGAAGAATTCAACCTAGCAGCAATGAAGAAAAATTGGAAGATAGATGTGAAGCTTTCGGGAAGCAAATATGTGGTGACCGACAAATTGGGTCACAGGTATGAATTTGTTAATCCAGATGCACAGCAAGGAGCTGGGGGAGATGAGGAAATGGTTGATGAAGAAGACTAAACCGAGCCTCCTGGTCCACGGGGACCAAAACAGAGGTACATGAGGCCACACAGGGAGATAAATGCAGAGGTGGCGGGTTTTGTGAACATCAGGCGAGTGCCCTCATACAAGGATTCAATCGGGGCCAACAAGAAACGTTTGACAATGTCTCTACGTGTATAGGCGAGGGCAGAGAGTATGACAGGAGGAGGAAAAACTAGGAGGAAACACAAGGATCCCAGATGCAGGAGTAATGGGCTTTTCAGACGGCCTATCGTGAGAGGATGGAGAAGCATATGGAAGAGCAGCAGCTACAATAAGTGCTCCAAAGATCACAAATGGAGCGTTTGATAAAGATGCAGGAGGATGAGATAGCCCGAAGACGGGCATGGGAGGCAGACGAGGAGAGGCGTCAAAACGAGCGCAATGAATTAGATCGACGCCGATGGAGCGCTTTATATGTCTCTAACCAAATGGCTATTAATAACGCCAAAATCCTCCACGATCAGGAGAGAAATCAAAGAGACTATGAAGCCGGCCTTCCTTATGCCGAACACTCGGGGTGGACCGACTACCCCAACCTCCCCGTTCCACGAGGCACATCCGATCCATCCCCTCACTGGCCCGAGGCAGTTGGGTCCAGCTTCATTCCGATACCCTACCAGCCACCACCTCAAGGAGAGCCGGGCCCACTCGATAACTACAGGGAGATGTTCGAGGCCCTCACTGGTTATCCATACCAGCCAAACCCGCCAGTTAACCCCAACGAGAGATATCAGCGGTGAAGGCAAGGTATGTTTTGTGTTGTTGTTGTTGTATATTTTAGTTTATTTATTTCTATTTCGTTATTATTTCTTTTTGCCTAGTTAAATGAACGTTGTGGGTGTGTTCCCTATATAACCCTCACGAGACCTCTCGTCCTCCCAAGCTATTGGGAGGTTTAAAAGGCTTGTTGCATAAGCTAAATGCAACCATGATTCCTACGAAAGTGAGTTAGGATTGTTATTGTTGTAAATTATTTTTCCACATAAATCAAGGTAAACTAACGTATAACTTGGTAACACTTTCATAAAAATGGTAGAACTAAGTAGCTAACAAATTTTAATGGTTGTGAGAAGCATGCTTCTACACAAGGGTTAGAATTTGTAGGTACATGATGTTCGAGGGACGACCGCTTTGTGAAGAGAAGAAGAAGATATGGGCATCAAGCGACAAAAATCAGGTGCATGCGTTTCCTTTTTACCTTGATTTTTAGATTAGTAATAAGTGGATTGTAATTATATGTTTTTTCCGGGGTTGAATTTTTGGGAAGTTAGCCGTGTCACATCCCTTGTGCGTTTTAAAACTCTAGTTCTTACACATTGAGGACAATGTTTACCTCAAGTGTGGGGATGGGGGAAAATTTCAAAAAAATTTCAAAAATGTCTTGTTTCAAAAGCGATCTTAAAAGCACAAGTAACTAAGTCAACGAGGGATGACACAACCCATTTGGTCTTTTGTCATGGTCAAGTTCAAATTAATAGCATGACGGGTATTTAGCCGGTGGTTATTTGGGAATAATTAGCCTAAAGAACTAGCGTTTTATGCATATCACATACCACACCCTTATACGTGAGGTTTTGAGCCACCTTTATAGCATAGATTTACATATACATGTTTCTTTGTTTGAGTGGACCATTAGTCGCGTATTGTAGAACTTGCAACTTATGATACGTTCGAGACCATAGACCGAATACAAGCACGAGAATGATTAAGGCATTAGGTAAACATTTTCCTTTTACACCATTTATATATCCTTACCCAAAAATCATCCCCTAGTAGCCAACTTTGAGCCTAGTCCTTTCGTTTGACCACCCTTTAGCCCATAACCATTAAACCTTTTCATTTAAACCCGTGTGATGAAAATTCGATTATAGGAGTCAATTCGTATAGTGTATTTGATTGTTTGCAAAAAAAAAATGTGATGAAAAAGACGAGAAAATTGTTGAGAAAAGAACAAAAATATGTGTTCTTAGTTTGAGAAATAAAAGGCGAAAAATTGTTGCCTTCTAGTTTGATACTGATAGTTAGTTGTGCATAGATTAGTTGTTTTGTAATAAAAATCGAATTTTCATCACCTTAGCCACTTTAAAATATCCTATTTCCTACCCTTAGCCTAGCCCCATTACAACCCGTTCAAAGACCTTATGACTTGTGCTTGGTATTCGTGTTCGGTGGTGGAGAATGATTGAGTTGCAAGCCTATGCGGGTCCGTGTTCTAATCTGTTTTGAGCGATTAATTGATTGAAGTGCTAATACATTATACACATTAGCCAAATTATAAGCCGAGTGGAGAGAACATTGTGAGGGATGTGCATGACTTGTTAGTTTTACGGGCGGGTTAATCTTGGATAACCATTGCATATGAGATTATTCATTTTACCGTTAAATATGTTGGAAATTGTAAAGAGTTTGAACTTTTGTATGACAATAGACCTTAACCTTAGTCTCGGGAATGGGGAGTGTGTTCGTTGTTTGACCTATGTGAAAGTGAAAAACAGATTTGTTTGAGGACAAGCAAAAGACAAGTGTGGGGATGTGATACGTGGTTGAAAACCGGTGTTCGTAATCGTGTAACTTGATGTTTTTACATAAGTTTTAATTCCGAATAGCCTACTCTTAACTAAAAAATGTGTTTTGCAAGTTTGATGGAGTTTAAGGAGCTTTTTGGGAGCTTTACGAGTCACCGGGATGAAAACTGGACAACCGGGACGTGTTAAGGATCAAACGGGAGTGTGAAATGGAAAAAAAAAACGAAGAAGTAGTGCTGGAGAGGCCGTCGCCGACGGGTGTGAGACCGTCCCGGACGGGCTCTAGAAAGTCCCGTCGTCACCATTTGCGCGTATACAGCAGTTTAGGCCGTCGGCCGGTTTTCACATTTTGAGAGGCCATCGCCGACGGGGTCAGGGCCGTCGGCGACGGGTCCTGGTTTGCAAAAACTCGAATTTCATTGCTTTGGGTGTTGGGAACGATTCTAATTGGTCTTTGAGCATTAAACTCGTAAGTTACACACTTCTTTAGAGTTTGAATCATCCTTGGAGCCGAATTTTCACCTACCATTCACTTCCATTCCATCTAACATACCACACACGATCCGAATCATCAAGAATCGAAGATCATCATTCATAATCATCATCCCATTAACCCTAATATCCATTCATCCATTTAACCTTTCACCATTACAAACCCTACACCTCATCAATCCATCCTCCAAGCTTCGAGATGATTTCATTCAAGTTTCAAGCATCCGGTGACCAAGTTTCATCAACCATGAACGGCTAATCACCTTGGTTTCACCCCGGTGTAGGTAGTTGTTTAATTTAGGGTTTTGAATTGTTTCTTGCTTCAACTTTGTGACAAATTGTGTTGATTTTTGAAACCATTGACAATAGTTTACATTTGTTTCGTATTCGGAAATTGTCGACGATTATAAAGTGATGACTTTGCGAAATGGTTATGTGTAATTATGTGTTGTCATGGTTAGGTTTTACTTGTGTTGATTACAAAGTGCATTCTTGTCCGTTTTTCGAAACGTTGATAGTTACTGGCACCTAAGTCACGGTACACTAAATCCGCTAATCGTATACAATTGAGTTGGGTCTAAAACTTGTAGAAACCCTAGGTTCGCAATTACCGAAACCGGGTATGAATCCTTTTTATCATTATTGTTTAGTAATCAAATCTTCTTGCAATCGTTAATTATTAGTCTTTAATCAATTAAACCAATTCACATCTTTTTCAACTAAATAAAATACAAAAACATTATAGCAAGCTTCATAATTTGTGACTTTCATTTTAATTCAATCGAATCCATTCACAAACCACATACTCTTCGTGGTTCGACCCCTTACTACCACTAACACATAGTTAAGGGTAATTTGGGCTTATAAATATTATCTTTGACCGGAGCGCGACACTCCGATCACATTTTACAGATACATCTCATACAACTAAACTGCATGAACTCGCCAACTTTTTTTGATGTTTTCAAACTTAACATGTATTTCAGGAAATTAGTGGACCATGCAGACATTTCAGTCAAGGAAAGCAAGTATCAAGACTCCATGCCACCATTTGAAGGGTTTACCCGTTATATACCACCTCTTTGCGGTGATATAGTGGTCAAAGCCTTGACATTTTAAGACTTACATTTTGATGTATAAAACAATGACAACTTATTTTCATTTGATGGTTTGTAACCAATACATTTAACTTATGTTGCGTTCTTTTGAAACAATTATTGTGACAACTCGTAATTTAGAACCCTTCATTGTATCTCGATGTAACATGGTTGAACGCTATGTGTTTATATATTAGTAAATGAAAGTTCGTGACTATCTTGATGTGCTAAGTGTTATTAAGGTGTACGTATAAAGTGTAGTTTTTATACAAGTATGTATATAGTGAACCGGAACCAAAACACAAGGACCCGACTTGAGACCGCTTGGTCTCGAGTGAACAGTAAAACAGTTGGGCCGGTTGGGCCATTTAATCCCTCCGGAACCCATTAGGGTGCACTAACTTGAAGCTAGTATATAATCCTTGTTGATAGCCAACCTTGCCATTTTTGGGCAACCTACACACACTCTCCTACACACACACTCCTACACTCTCTCCCACTAAAACCCTAGAACCACAAACCTCCTCTCATCTCTCTCTCTCGGATCAAACCGGTCAACCACAAGGGAGTTCTCGGATTACTTGTAATCTCGTTTGGAAGCTCATTCATCGATCCTTCATACTCTCCACATCCTCACCATTTGGACATCTAACCGGTTAGTGCTTTGGTTGTTTATTAGGATTTTTGGTTTTGTATAGATGAATAAAACAAGATGACTATTTGATTGAGAGGTTGCTCTTTGTTAAAATAATGTGAGTAGCTTAATGAGTTTATAAAGTGTGGTTATGTTTAGATGAATGAACAAGATGATTGTATGCTAGACATAGGGCCAAGGATGATGTCTAAATTGTGTATTGACTTAGAGTGTATGAATATTGTGATGTGTTTGGATGATGATGATTGATAATTCATTAAACTAGGTGTAATATGCTAGTATGAATCGGTTTAATGAACATGTTTGTTATGATAAAAACCCTAAAATGATGAACAAAGTTTGAATGTGAGTATGAATATTTGAATATCTTATGAACATTTAAAAGATGCCATGTTTAATCCGATTTGTTTGGAAACTAGACAACAAAACATGTTTATGGAACCCCATTGCTTAGTACACAATTTCATGAAATTCCAATTCTATTGGATAGTACAACTGAGGTTCTAGAAGACCTCCACCTGTGCACGCATCCATGGTTGCGACTCGAAACCCTTGGTCTCGACTCGAGACCATACATATGACAACTCGAGACCGTTAAGCCATCACTCGAGACTGCAGTGTTTGCGACTCGAGACAACTCGACATAAGCTTCAAGGACTCGAGACCAGCAAGGTCTCGACTCGAGACCTCAGAGGTTGCGACTCATGCTTGACCACTCGAGACCAACCATCCATAACCCGAGACCACTAGGTTGCGACTCGAGACCGCATAGTCTCGAGTCGAGACCGCTTAGTCTCGATCAGGATGTCCGACTAGGTTATTGGGCCGCATTTAATGTTTGGACTGCATGACTTCCTGTTACTGTTTATCTGGACTAAGTGCTACTGATTTAACTGTTCGAGTATTAGGGCAGGTCCAATAAACTTGTATGTTTTATATGCTGCTGTTGAACGTGTATGTTGTGCACTGTTGATTGGACTGCCATGAATGATACTTGTACCCAACTTGCTAGTATACGTGTAGGATATACGTGACTTCTTTACATCCAAACCTGACCTATACTGGTAACCATATTAGGACGTGGTGACCAGCATACTTAACCAAGTAAATTAAACTGCCGAGCAAACCAAGGTGAGTTCACACTCTCTACAAAGCATGGGATTCCCAGGGGTTGGGAATGGGGTTAAGGAACATGGATTCCTCGTCCTTTATTGGGTAGGACAGTGCTGGTTCAGGAATATAATTCCTCGTCCTCTTGGACAGATAACTTTCGCTAGATCAAAACTCTATCACGAAGTCCCTCCTTTTTATATCGACTTAATCGCCGGGCCAATGGCGAGCGGGTCATTAGTTAGATAGCGCTATTTAGGTTTGACAAACCTCACACCGTGCCGCAGAGGACGGGCGTGAACTAATGGATCTGGGCACGTCAATGATGATAGACATTGACAGTTCAGGGCACATAAACATGACTACAGTCAGCGGTCGATATGGTAACGAGTCTAGTAACATACACGGGGTAGCCCCCACGGCCGTAGAGCCAGATAATTAAACATGGGGTAGCCCCCACGGCTGGATAGCCAGAGTAATTGGGTTAAACAAATCACGTTTTCAACTATGGGGTAACCCCCACAGCAGGATGCCAGATAAAGGAAACTGTTTTCGAAACAACTTAAAATGAACACCCAACTGTGAACTCGCTCAACATTTTTGTTGACTCGTTACTACATGCTTTGCAGGTCATTAGGTACTTAGCTGGAGCTTGCATGGAAGGGAGTCGTTGTGGGACATGGACAGCTGTGTGCCATGTTAAACTTTGAAACAATTAAACTTATGTTTTGGTTTTAAACGTTATGCTTCCGCTTGCAACTTAAACTATGTCTTGTTTTGGACACCAATTGTATTGGTTGGATTTTTATAATCACTTACATGCTTGTTCCATATGATTGGTGGCTGGATACTGGTCAGTCACGCCTCCAAGCGGTGGTATTCCGCATGTGGATTTTGGGGGTGTGACAATTATGACAATGGCATTGGAGCTTGTTTTTATTCATTTAGTATGTTCACTTATATTGTTATGCAATGAGAACCGATCAGATCACACCTCGCGCTTCCGCTACGAGCGGGTGTGACAGGTTGGTATCAGAGCATCGATTGTAGTGAACCAAGATTCTTTCCCGAGTCTAGTCTATAATCACTAGGGACCTCTCACGAAAACAATTTATATAAGAACAAGAGGTTTTCATTGCATAAACATTTTTCAAAGTCCACTACAACAAACATTCACTTCATATAAATCAAGCGAGGACATTTCCATGGGTGAAGTCTATGAGAAATAGACACATTACATTAACAGACTATGTGCCTATAACACAACACAACACATTACATTATCATTTTACGCATTATAAACAGTTTACAAGTTCAGCTTATAGCTTATACGATAGAAATCCTTGTTAGATAGGATTTTATATGATTATATATACAAATCATTTATATATGTATTGTACGAAATATCTTGGCAAGAACGAAATGCCTTCGACTTCGAATTCCATTGTCTTCCTTGACACACATAACATGGTTAAGACACGTCATCTTTTACACAAGACATAATACTCTATTTCAAAACATAACATATTTTATACAATACATCTTCCCTAAGAATATCGACCTCACGTCTATTGCGGAGCTTATGGCGAACGTGGTTCCTAAGTGAGACCATAAAGCATTGATCCCGTGGAAGATGGTTGCTTTCTCGCAGATGTTGAGATGCCTGACTTCAGTAGTGACGATGAGGTGGAGGTGGTAGCCTTGGACAACAGCTCCATTAGTGGGACGAGGTCCCTGTGACTCATACAAATCGTGATTGACGACACTCTTGTCCAGACAAGGAAGATGAAGTACTCATCTTGAAGGCGTCCCTCCAGTCGTTATTGTTACGAATTCTCTCTACTTCTATTCCATCTAACGTCGTGTCGTTCTGCGAGTAATGACAACAGACGTTGACACGTGAACTATCACGAAGGTCCCTCTTATGTTGAAGGTATATAGACAATAGTGTCCTCTCTCTGACTGATCGTCTGCTTTGAACGAGAGAATGCTAGGGTGATCATGCAAGACAATTTATTATTACGGGGGCCCACGTAATAACAACTTATAGTGCATGGAAATCCTGCTGGACTCTGCGGGCAAAGCTAGTGATCACTACCCATTCAAAATTATTAAGTTGTTCAAGTGTTTATCCAGTAGAACACTAACCGAGATGGTTACTATAACACCCTACAATACAATACAGGAAGACGATACGTATTGTTCACACCTAACATTCGATCCACAACATGAGTTGTTCGAGACTAGTCATCTAAACAAACAAAACTTGTTAACCACTCATGGAGGATCTTTCCTCAACATTCTAGAATTCTTGTACATGAGTTGGTTCTTTGGTGTCTATGACACCTTATCTTATTTATTGGAAATGAATACAATAAATTCCGTCATTTGACATTTGTCTTATCCAAAGGGATAGTATGGCATGAGCCATGCTACAACTTCCTCATTGCATTCTATTCGACATCTATGAAGATCTTAATGGTCTTATTGGAGCTCGTGAAGCTCAAGCACTATTACCATATTCGTCACATGGACAAGTACGACAAAGGAATTTCTCTACTTCGGATGATCAAAGCCTATGGAGTATGGAATGCATACTATATGGACGGAGGCCACTGGTTGGTTTCTCCTCCTCAACAAATTATTTCGTTTTCCACTTAGACATATGACCAGTACACGCAAGAGGCGCTACGCATTTTGGTTGCGGTTATCCACATTATCATCTATTCAAACATGTATGAACAATACGATCTTGAGGATTCTATGACCGATTTCCTTCTTCATTCTTGGGCACATGATAGACTATATTTATCCAGAATATATGTCTAGATTCTTTTAATGTTGTATATTAAAAAGATCATGGCTCCAGGAGGAAGGTCTACACCCAAAAAGGGGTTAACTAATCAGCATCTTACTGATTAAGTCGAGCAAGAGTTCTTATGGAACAACACGAGGGTGCAGAAATTGCAAAACATGAGGTCAATCGAGACCACACTAGTGACGGTACTGGTGGTACCGGTAGTTCAAGTGATTCAAATCCCGATGGATCGGGAATGAGTAGCAATGCCACACCGAAAGATGCTTTAAGACTCTTTCCGGACTATAAGCCGCAAGACCTCATTAATACGAGAGGTTCGGTAGGTTCTGTCCGCCAAATAAAGACAATGAAGTCAGTTAGTCATACTAGGAAACGTATTCCTAAGTAGACAATTAGATACACAGAGAGTCTCCTGCTGAACGCAGCCTTAACTTGGGGGAATCTCCAAGTACAAACGCTAGGAAGTGATACAGTGAAGAGGTTGTCGGGGGAAGAACTCAAGGAGCTTATGCGAGAAGAGTATTGCTCGCTGATTGGAATTCAAAGGTTGGAAACAAATTCTAGAACTCGATCATGACTAGAGCCAATGTTGTTGGTTACACTCGAGGCTTTCACGATCTCTCAAGGGTTGTTCCACACTGGTAACACCTGAATTCAAACGCATTGCGCGTTACATTTGGGATTTAGCCCCGGAGATCCGAGGCATGACTGCATCATCCCACCCTACCTCGATCACTTAAACAATAGTTACCTGGCACCTTTCTTACCAATCAAACGCATGCATGTGAGATGAGTTTCATGGCTAGTGACGAGATTGTCCTAGCTACAATTAGGGACTGGATTATCCTACATCTAAACATAGGTATTGGGCTATCCTACATCTAAACGTAGGGATTGGGCTATCCTACATCTAAAACATAAAGATTGGGCTATCCTACATCTAAACATATGGATTGGGTTATCCTACATCTAAACACATGGATTGGGTTATCCCACATCTAAACATATGGATTGGGTTATCCTACATTTAAACATAGGATTCCTAAACTATATAGTGAAGTCCTCGCCACATAGAATTCAAAATGTACTTGACCTAGAGTCAAGTAAGCTAGATGTCCCCTCATTCTATAGAATCGACATACGGTAAACTAGTCGAGTCAGGGAAAGTTGTTAGAGAATGTTCCCTTGAACTTGGCGAGCGGAATTCAATATCGATCTCTTACCCATTTAGTTGGGTATTTTCGACGTAGTTGTTGGCAAGGATTGGCTATCCGATAACCAAGCCGAAGTCTTTTGTGATGAGAAGTTCATTCGCCTACCACTACTGAACAAAGAGGCACTTGTTATTCATGGAGAGAAGCACAGCATACCATTACGGATCATCAATTGCATGAGGGCACAAAAGTGCTTACGGAAAGGTTGTGTTGCCTTTCTAGCACATGTTGCCGACGAGAAGGCCGTTGGGCCGAAGCTGACAGATATTCCAGTGGTAAAAGAGTTTCCTGAAGACTTGCCGGGACTATAACCATATCGACAAGTCGAGTTTCATATCGACTTGGTACCGGGAACCGCACCCGTAGCCAAATCTCAATATCGATTAGCACCTTCTAAACCTTGTAGTTGACCGAATAAGGATGTTGTGAGTTCATAACCCCCACTCTTTATCATTCTACATCTTTTTAAAGGTTTTCGGGGGAGAGATGCAAGTTTTGCAAAAGTTCACAACATTTCAATGAACAAAAATTCATATTTCTAAACCATGTTACAAATAAATTTTCAACTAAATCCAATGGTTATGAAAGGTTCAAGCTTCTAATCCAAGATAGACTTACGATCGGGGTATCACCAGTTACGAATTCAAGAGGATGGCGTACCGAAAACAGCTTTTCGGACTCGTTATGGTCATTACGAGTTTCTCGTTATACCTTTTAGTATAACGAACGCACCTGCGGTCTTCATGGATTTAATGAACCGCGTGTGCAAGCCATACCTCGACAAATTCGTCAGAGTATTTATTGACGACATTTTGATATACTCACGATCGGCCGACGAGGACGAACAACATTTGAGAACCATTTTAGAACTACTCAAGACGGAGACACTATACGCAAAATTTTCGAAATACGAGTTTTGGATTCGTGAAGTACAATTTCTCAGGCATATAGTGAGCAAGAAAGGCATTCAAGTAGACACCTCGAATATCGAAGCAATTAAGAACTGGGAAGCGCCCAAGACTCCAACTGAAGTCCGACAATTCTTAGGATTAGCGGGGTACTATCGGAGATTTATAGAGAATTTTTCTAAAACTTCTCAACCGCTAACCTCCCTCACCCAATCGAGAAACAAGAAGAATCATTTCAACTTATCAAGGATAAGTTGTGCGATGCACCAATCTTATCACTACCCGATGGTACCGATGACTTTGTAGTATATTGTGATGCTTTGCATCAAGGATTGGGTTGCGTGCTCATGCAACGAGAAAAAGTTATCGCCTACGCGTCACATCAATTAAAAGTTCACGAGAAGAACTATACCACTCACGACCTCGAGTTAGGCGCGCTGGTATTCGCCTTGAAAATATGGCGACATTATCTATATTGTACTCAGTGTACTATTTTCACAGATCATAAGAGTCTTCAGCACATATTCAATCAAAAGGAACTTAATATACGTCAGCGACGCTGGATTGAATTGCTGAACGACTATGATTGTAAAATTAAGTACCATCCGGGCAAGGCGAACGTTGTAGCAGACGCCTTGAGCCGCAAGGAACGAGTTAGAACTTTGAGAGTTCAAGCACTAGGGATGACGATTCACACGGATCTTACCACACGAATTCATGATGCACAACAAGAAGCACTAAAGGAAGAACATCTTAAAGCAGAGTCACTTTAAGGCATAGAAAAATAATTAGTGCCGAAAGAAGATGGAACTTTATACTCTGTGAGTAGAATTTGGGTTCCACTCTTTGAAGGCCTTCGCGGTCTTATTTTTGAGGAAGCTCATAGGTCCAAGTACTCGATCTATCCTGGAGCAGATAAGATGTACCAAGACTTGAAAGAGCACTATTGGTGGCCTAACCTCAAAAAAAGATATCGCGATTTATGTCAGAAAATGCTTGACTTGCACGAAGGTCAAGGCAAAATATCAGAAACCCTTGGGCTTGCTGCAAAAACCCGAGATTCCTGTTTGGAAATGGGAACAAATATCGATGGACTTCATTACAAAACTACCCAGGACCTCAAGAGGCCACGACATGATATGGGTAATCGTCGATAGGTTGACAAAGTCCGCACACTTCTTGCCGATTCGGGAGAAGGATAACACAAAGAAACTTGCGGAACTCTATCTCAAAGAAATAGTGGCCCGTCATGGAGTGCCTATTTCAATCATCTCAGACCGAGACGGTCACTTTATTTCAAGAATTTGGAAGTTGTTCCAACAGGCCTTTGGATCTCATTTAAATCTAAGCACGACCTTTCATCCACAAACTGACGGCTAGAGCGAACGGACAATCCAAACACTCGAAGACATGCTTCGTGCGTGTGTTATGGATTTGGGCGACAACTGGGATACTCACTTACTCTTGGTTGAGTTTTCCTACAACAACAGCTACCACACAAGTATACAAGCTGCGCCGTTTGAAGCTCTCTACGGTCGAAAGTGTCGCTCTCCGCTATGTTGGGCGGAAGCGGGCGATAAACAACTAATCGGTCCGGAATTAGTCCAAGAGACTACGGATAATATCTTTCAGATCAGAGACCGTATCAAGGCGGCTCGCGATCGACAAAAGAGCTACGCAGACAAGAGACGGAAGCCATTATCTTTCGAGGTCGGAGACATAGTCTTATTGAAAGTCTCGCCTTGGAAAGGCGTATCGAGGTTCGGTAAGCGTGGAAAGCTTAACCCTCGTTATGTAGGACAATTTGAAATCTTAGAAAAGATTGGCACCGTTGCCTACAAGTTGAAGTTACCAGATGAACTGAGCAGTGTGCACGACACATTTTATGTGTCGAATCTTAAGAAGAGTCCAACGCAAGAAACAGTTATCATCCTGGAGGATGAGATTCACATTGATGACAAACTCCAATTCACAAAGCACCTGTTAAGTTCATGGACCGGAAGGTCCAGAAAATACGAAGGTGTCATAACATATTAGTAAAAATTCGTTGTAACTCTCGACACGGACCCGAATATACTTGGGAACGTGAAGATCAAATCAAAACCAAAATACCCCTACCTGTTCGAGAATAATCCTGTAAAGGATGACTCGGCATGAATTTCGGGACGAAATTCTCAATAACAGGGGGAGAATGTGACAACTGCCACTTTTCGGTAACTTTCTTACACTTAAAATACTCATTTTTAGCCACATTTTTATGCATTTTGAACACCCGAACTGCGTATTTCGTGACATACACTTAGAATACTCATGGAATACTTACTTAGGATGCAAATAATTCATTTTTTTAAATACATTTGAAACAGTTTAAACAATGCATCGAAACTACTAGAAAAGCACCTAGTAAACTAGTATTCTGACGAAAACGCAGGATCCGCAGAAACCATCTAAACGACATCTTTAGGACTCAGACGAAATTCCAACATCTAATATACATTAAACCCTAACTAGGAATGCAAGGGTTTGATTCAAAACCTTTCCGAAGTCCGATAACACTAAAAACTACCCGAAAAGCACTAAAAGCGGCGATTTCAACACTTTTCCGCAGAAATTCTGCAGAAATCAGCTTTTTAATATTTTTGCAACATGTAAAAATGATTTTAACATAGAATTCATATGAGGATGCCTTCGGGTATCATTTGAACCAATAACTACATCAATTCACACAAGTTACACAACTTAGCGTTCAATTAACGACTAACGGAAACAAAGCGAAACGAATATCCGAACGATATCGGATTTTTTTAGTGACCATCTAATGTTAATTGGATCATTATGGTCTAGTAATAGTCACTTAACACCTTTAAACACTTAAACATTTGCTCAATACAAGTTTTCTAACATTTCAACTAATAAAATCTAACACTTTAACTAGTTAAAAAAAATTCACCAAGCATGTGGGACCCACTTTTTTTTACCTTTTTCCCATAAATATCTTAGATATTTACTAAGTTGTTGCAACTTGCACAAGTTGGTGAACTTGGTGGAAAACTTATAACACTAGTTAACATAAACAACAAAGCACTTCATCTCATTTTTCACCTTCATTTACACATAGTTAAGAAATCCTCTCAATATTCATACATTAGCCAAGAACACCCACCAAAATCTTTCACCATTATACACTTCTTTGATGATCAAGATGGAACTTGAAGATGCATAAGATGATCTAAGGATACTACAAGAAGAAGCAAGCTTTTTCTTCCATTCCATAGCTTCCAAACATAAAGATCAACACTTTTTCTTTTCTTTGATCATCATATAGATCATCCCTAGCCACAAGTGCTAGTAGTAAACTTCTAAAAATCCATTTTTTATACTTATTTATGTATTATTTGTTTAAAGAACATGTAATAAAATAAACAATCATACAAAATAATATGAAAATACAAAGAAGCAAAAATAAAAATCATGATATATAAGTTTGTTGTTGTTATGATTTGAAGCTTATTTATTGCATATTTGATCTAGTTTTGATGATTAGCATATGAATAACTTGTTAGATGATGTTTAAAAACATAATATAACAAGTGTACATGAAAATGTTTAAGGGTTTTGTTAAATATAAATGTTTAGATGGATGATCATAATCTTGGATTTTGTTAAAGTATATAAGGTTTTTCACTAAAAACAATACTTTTACAAAGTTATAAAGAGAAACAAACAAGATGTGTTTTTATAAAAAGTTTGTTAAAACTAGAAGTAAAGCATGAATTTTGAACTAGTTAACTTATGATATGATCATACCAAAACACTACATGTTATTAATTTCATCTTGTTAAGATTTTGATATAAATCCCATATGTTTTTATTAAGAAAAATATGAAAAGATTATTGGTGATTTTTATAAGAAAAAGATATGTTTTATTAAGCATGGCTAAGTATATATTTCAAAGGAAATATGACCATTTTTCTTAAAAATCATGTGTTATAAAAACTATCATTTTTGACAAAATCTTTATTAGAATAAAAAGATTTTAAAGAATAGTTTTTTATAAAAGCAAAACTAGTTATAAATATATATTTTTGAGAAAATATATATTTAGTTATCTTAATAACTTATGTGCTATGTGTTATTTGTTTGTATTAGTTATATGTATGAAAACTAGTAACTTGAATACAATGGTACAAATAAAAGTCTTACAAGACTACACTTATAAAGACACCTTAAAAACAACTTACGGACGATCCGAGCCTTCGGACACAACTTATGGACAAATCGGACTTACGGACAACCATACGGACTATATATGTATTACGGACTATAATACACAACATATCGACAACTTGGTAAACTACATTTTCTAAACCGAATAAGTAGCCATATATTTTCTATAATATACAAAATATGTTACTTATGGTTTATATTAAAAAGGTATTGTTTTTGAAATATATAAACATACATATATATTTCTTACCATCTAAAATATATTGTTTTAGTGAAAGACCTAGAATATATTTTTAGAACTAATCTTAAAAATAGATTATTTTTAAGATATTTCCTATATCTTTTACCAAGTATAACATATATATTTTTATGAAACATATCTTAGAATATATAAGTATATATATTCTAAGAATACAAGATCACATATAACAAACACGCGGACATACGTACTCCTATACATGCAACGATATGCACTTTCACATCACCTAACATTTGGTGAAAACACATTTATACAACAACGATACAACTCACGAGATACAAGAATATGTATTTGGCGAAATATATACACTAAACAGCTATCAGTTAATACATCTAAGACACAATTCAATGAATAACAAAGAGATACAACTCTTAACACATATTCAAGATAAAATACTTGTACTCAAGTCATTACAAGACCGAAGTGTCTAACAAATATAGAACATTTGTAGGTCGTAACACTATTCAGGATGACCGTACGTCAGATCACAGTTACTTACCATTCACGGACGCAATTCTGTGAGTTCATGTCCCCTATTCATTTAAATGTTTTACAACTTTACAACTATCGGTGAAAATACATGTTCAACTGTATTTTAAAGTCATGGAATGAAACACCTTAGATCATGTGCGATTAGGGTCATACATTTAAGCACCATTAATCCAGTTTGGACCTAGGTACAGAGGGTTAGATCTAATGGGTTTTGGCGAGCCCCACTCTTGGTTGTGGACCTATACAGAAGAGTGCGTTTGTGTCCCAGTCGATAGTAGTCGACACAAATTCGTCTAGGTTTGGATTGCATCCTATTTCGTCACACATATTAATGTCCTCGCGAAACATTAATGATCAACGATTTCATTGACGCTTTACATACTACATCATTACATACAGATACATTTTATACAACTCACATTTTATGGATACATTTTATACAACTCACATTTTATGGATACATTTTATACAACTCACATTTTACAGATACATTTTATACAACTCACATTTTACAGATACATCTCATACAACTAAACTGCATGAACTCGCCAACTTTTGTTGATGATTTCAAACTTAACATGTATTTCAGAAAATTAGTGGACCATGCAGATATTTCAGTCAAGGAAAGCAAGTATCAAGACTCCATGCCACCATTTGAAGGGTTGGCCCGTTATATACCGCCTCTTTGCGGTGATATAGTGGTCAAAGCCTTGACATTTTAAGACTTACATTTTGATGTATAAAACAATGACAACATATTTTCATTTGAGGGTTTGTAACCAATACATATAACTTATGTTGCGTTCTTTTGAAACAATTATGACAATGGCATTGGAGCTTGTTTTTATTCATTTAGTATGTTCACTTATATTGTTATGCAATGAGAACCGATCAGATCACACCTCGCGCTTCCGCTACGAGCGGGTGTGACACGAGTAAACCACCATATCATCGACTCCGTCCGACAACGTTAATACCGGAGCGTGGGTCAACTTTTCTTTGAGCGTTTGGAACGCTTTCTCTTGTTCAACGCCCAATACAAACCTTTCCTCCTTACAAGTTAACTTGGTTAACGGCGAGGCGATCTTGGAGAAATCTAATTAAAAGATGTTTTCATAACTTTCTTTCAACTCTTTTACACTCTTGCATTCAAAACCGATAGAATCGGAGCTCGTTCAGGCCTTCTACTCGTTTCCTAGTGAAGTGTCGATCTGAGATCTGATTCCCATCAACGAGATAACCGACTTCACAGGTTGAACATGAAAGATCGTCAAGAACAGTTAAGTGGTCAAACGGGGTGATTCCCATCCGATCAGATAACTTGGACTTGGCGGGGTTTTCCGTTGTTTAAGCATGTTGTCACACCATCTCGGTCAAACCGCAAACTTTTCAAAACTTAACAAATTTTCAAGTTTCAAAACGATCAGGTCACCAAGCGGATTTCTGTCCGATCGGATTGCCATTCGATTGAACGACTATCCGATCGGATGACATATGGTCTTCAACACTTAACATTTTTACGATATTCAAAGATCACCAGTTTTCAACGGATTGTCATCCGATCGGATGACCATCCGATCGAATGATGTTGGGTCCCGTTGATACAGGATCTGATCATAGGAACAAGATGAATCGATTTCGTCTTAATGTGCGGAATCCATTATGACGAATCACAGATTTGTGCAACAGAGAATTCAACGTTTAACTGCTTGTCTGTTCTTTCTATTAATTGTTCTGAAAGTCACAAAGATCCAGTAGAAGTACAGACTATCCGTGCGTGTCAAAAAGTTCTAACAAAGTTGCACCGGACCTCCTATTTATAGACAAACTTAGGAACCTAACAAGTGTTGTACGTGCGGGTGGGCTACCCATGCGTATGGCGTACCCGTGCGTATGGCCATCCGCGCGTATGACTTATCCGTGCGGATAAGTCATCCGTGCGTATTGCCATATGTGCGTATTACCATCCGGACGGGTTGAACTCAACACTTTTACATACAAAACCTACTCCTGAGTTGTCATGCTAACTACATACATACATACTGACAACATACATAAACACAGAATACAAAATATGACTACATACTGACGGAAGCTACAGACGTAATGTACTAACAGACTCCCCCTCGGATGTAGCTGTAGTACCTTCCAGCATAGTCTTCAATTCCTTCTGTTGCGTCTTCGTTCTCGTGCTTTCTCTCTTCTTTTCTATGCCTTTTCCTCCAACATTCTTTTTCGCTTTTGTCTTCCTTCAGTCAACCACCAATTTCTGTAGACAGGATCTCCATCACGCTTCCGGTCCCACTTAGGAATTTTGTTTTCTTCAGATTCAATTGGTGTTTGATCTGTTGGAGGAACAATCCCCAATTTACGCTTTCCCAACTTAGCAGCATGCTCAGCAATCTTTTTAGAACGTTGTTCACACTTGTATTCTTTTAAGAACTCGTCAATCTCCAGATCTCTCCATTTTGTCTTCAAGTATCTTCCAGAGTTGATGTCTTTTGCGAAACAAACATCCACAACCTTTTGATATTGCATTGCTTGCTCTCTGTCAGGCCTTTCATAAACTATCTTGTTGTAGAACAGACAATCTATGTCTTTCTTTGAGCAGTTCACAAGCCACATAGGATCTAACACACATATCCTTCTTGCTTCACCAGTGGACTTGTTATTTAATGAAATTATTGCTTTAGCTGTAGATTGATTGTACAGCCACCCTTCAAACTCTTCGTGGAAATCTTGCTCCATTGCCCGTAAAGGCATGTTCTTCAAACAACTAGGAGGCTTGACATCCAGAGTAATATCTTTTTCACCACTTTCTAAGATTCTGACAATTCGTTGTGGAAAGTGTGGTTTCCAATCAGGATACCTTTTCTCAGCTTGCAGCTTTACATAATTCCATAACCTTTGATCGTGTTGCTTCACATCTAACCCATGGTAATATTCTTTGATGTTCTTTGTTTTCACTAACTCATCTATATCCCACCATGGTAGAGTTTTGATATCAGCCAAAAACTCAAAGTACTGTACTCCTTGTTCTCTTCTGATTGTGTAGACTTTTAAATCTTCCAAATAACCCCACGAGAGAATGTCACCCCAAGAGAGATCTTTGTCATGTGTGAAGAATTGAAGTGCCCTAAGTTTCTTTCTCTCTTTAGGCATGACTTTGAACCATTTCTTTCTTTCTTCAGCAAGATTTTCTCTCAGTATGGTATCTGGAATACCTTCTGTAGACACTTTCTCCACAATCTTTCTCCTGATTTCATCAACATTTCGATCTTTGAACATTTCCGATAACGACGGAAATGATTCATCAATTCCAGAATAATGAAAAGCAACTTCATCATCAGATGAATCTGAAGCATCTTCAACAATTACTTCGTTGTAATGATCAGCTTCAAAAGCATATCTTGATTCAAATACATCTTCAGAAGTCTCAGGAATCTCATCTTCAATATCGAATTTAAATTTCCCTTCTTGCAAACCCAATTCCTCTAACATCTCTTCCATTGATCTTCTCACTTCAATTACTTCCTGATTTTTATCTTGTAAGAAAAAGACGATAGGATTCGTGAGAAGTACTTGCTCTACGTGCTGTTTTCCCGAAGAAGAAGTTTCTTGCTGATCAACATCTTCTTGTTCGTTGATCTGATCATTCAGAAACTCTTCAATCCTTTGTTCATCAATAGAATTCTTCACAATCAATCCTGAACAACCTTGATCATCGTCATCATTCTTCTTATCATCATCTTTCTTATTATCATCGTCTTTCTCATCATCGTTGTCTTTTTCTTCATCTTCATCTGCTTCATCATCTCCAAGAAGTTCTTCATCAGAATCACTAACTTCTTCTCCACGAGCCTTCTTTGCTTCCTTTTTCCTTCTAATAATTTTCATTCTGCGGAGAGCATCTTTTGTGTTGAGAGGCACTGTATATGCATTACCGACAAGTACAAATTGTTTTGTCTTGAATTCTAATAGCAACACTTCTTTGGCCTTTTTCTTCTTTTATTCAGCAGCAACTCTACGAATGATTTTATCAAAATCAATGATTTGAGAAGGCTCTCCAACTAACATGAAATCTTGACCATGTATAACTTGTTCTTGAACATTTTCAGCATCAAACATTTCAGTATCAACTTGATTTGAAGAACCACCAGCTTCCTGAACATCTTCAATTATAATTTTGTTCTTTTGTATCGCATCTTCAGCTAGTCTTCGCTCTCTTTCAAGTCTTCTCTCTTCAACTTTTCTTACTTCAATTTCATTGTAAGCAGCATGAACATCTTTTTTCAAAAGATTTTCCACAACAGAATATAACATCTTGAGTTGTTCATCTTTCATCACTTTGTCAGCTTTCATGGCTTCCATCTCCAACTTCATTGCTTTCATTTCATTTGAAGTAGATTCACTCATTTCACTGAGCAGCTGATTGAGTGTTTGATTTACATCTTGGAGATTCTTGTTCAATGAAGAAATTTCTGCCATAAGAGCTTCAATCACTTTAGTATTACTATCACCGTCTTCCTTTATTTTCTTCATGGTGTGTTCATCCTGGATTAACACCATTCTAAGTTGATCATGAGCTTTCATTATCTTGTTCACTTGTTTCAATAAAAGATCACGTTCACTTTCAGCTTTTTCTTTTTCTTTCTCAAGATCTTTGACTTTCTTTGCAAGAACTCTCACTGTTCTAAGTTGATCATGAGCTTTCATTATCTTGTTCACTTGTTTCAATAAAAGATCACGTTCACTTTCAGCTTTTTCTTTTTCTTTCTCAAGATCTTTGACTTTCTTTGCAAGAACTCTCACTGCTTCATTGTTGAATAAATCATCATCAAAATTCAGATCTTCTAAAGGATCACCTGAAGCAGGTGGAATACTGCTAAAAATATCATCTGAATCCCTTGGACGTGAGGAAGATTCTGGAATCTCTATATTTTCTGGTACTTTTGGAAACTTTGAATAAAAGACTCCAGCATCAGTAACTTCAACGTAGTCATCATGACTAGTCTTCTTTTCAGCTTCCTTTTCTTGAGGTTCAACATGTTGTGTATCTTTACCATCATGTTCCTTTTGAACTTGACTTTCGCCTTTTCTTGCTCGAACACTTCTTGGAATAAGACCAGCTACAACTGCTTTTCTTTTCTTGATTTGTTTCTTTGGACTCTCAGGATCATAAGTTGAATCTTCTTCGCCTGACCCTTTATTTTTCTTTGGAGACTTCTTCTTTAACTGAGCTTTTCCTTTGCCAAGAGTAAGTGGATCAAGTTCAGATTCTGATATTGTGGTTTCAGAATCATCATCACTTGAAAGATCTTGAACGACTCCTTCTTGATCTTTAACACCTTCTTGATCTTTAACACCTTGTTGATCTTTAACACCTTGAGCAGCATCCTCATTCTTCTTTAAGAAACTTTGAAGAGATTGTGATAACAATTCAGTTCCTTCTTGAATAACAGCTGACGGTTCCAGAACTGTTTCATCTATCAACTTGTGCTGCTTTTTTTCCAGAAGACCCTGCAAAACAGATGTTTGACAATTTTTATTAGAAATATTCACAATATATAAAACTCTAATTTCCTTATGACTCCCCCTTTCACAATACCCTTTTCTTTCTTCGGAATAGAAACTGCAGGGGACGACTTTGGAGTTCTCTTTCTCTTTCCATCTTTGATACACCACCATCTTGTATCTTTCTTATAGAACAAACTCATCTTGTCATCTTCATTATCAGAATTGCTATCTTCATGTCTCCAAGCATCATTCTCTGGAGCTACATAGTTTGGATTTGAAATTTTGCAGATCATTCTCTTTGCTCCTAGATTTGGACCTTTGATCAACCTGCTGATTGTGTCTGGTGTCATATGCCTCATTCCCAAAATATCGTTACTTCTTTTTTCTAAACCTTCAAACTGAACATCTATCAACATCTGAACAAACCTAGGATACATAAGAAACCTCTTGCTTCCATCCTTTACATTCTCCATCATGTGATCAAAAATTACTTGAGAGATATTGTACGGTCTGTTCAGTACAAGACAAGCAATGATATTCATGATATAATCTTGAGTTTCATCATATCCACCCTTTCTGTGTGACAATGCATGTATAATACAATGAGCCATGAATTTATAAGCGTGACTGAAACTTGTCTTCTGCATTCTTCCATTTACACTACCAGCAAAACCCATTCTACACCACAATCCTTTTACTAGACGTTCAGAAACTATGATTGGGTCACTATCAGTGTCTCCTAAATTCAACACTCTCCTTATATCACCAACTGTCACCTTCATCTCTAAATCTATATCTTTTCCATTCTCGCCCTTCTTAGATACAGCAGAATAAATGGTTTTATCACTCTCTTCGTATCTTGCAGAATTCCAAAATCTTTTCACATGAGATTCATAAGCTACAGTCTTATCAGTTAAAGCCTTAGAGATTCTACTTTCTCTTAAGAATTTCGCAACAACTTGAACTATTGTGTTTTCGGTATACACTTCATCCAATACACAATAAATATTATGAGATTTATCCCAATCCTGCAGAAATTTTATTCATTTAAGAAATAATTTTGGGATCTCAAAATATTCTGACAAAGAAAAACTTGTTGTATGGTATGACACTTGAATAGTTATCCGTACGCATGACTTATCCGTGCGTATGACTTATCCGTGCGGATAAGTTATTCGTGCGGATAAGTTATCCGTGCGGACAACTTGTCTAAGCCCCGTATTGCCATCCGTGCGCACAACATGTGCAATGCCCCGGATTGCCATCCGTGCGTACAACATGTGCAATGCCCCGGATTGCCATCCGTGCGTACAGCCTGACTTTGCCACGGATTGCCATACGTGCATACAGCCTGACTTTGCCGTGCGTACAGCCTGACTTTGCCACGGATTGCCATACGTGCGTACAACATGTCATTGCAACGGATTGCCATCCGTGCGTACAAGTTATGCGTGCGGATACAAGTCACAGATGAAGAACAGTCTATGAACATCAAAAATTTTCTATGGCAAAAACTAAAATTGAACACAGATCTATACAGAGGATGTCAACGCGATCAAAACCCTATGTTCAATGATGTCTAAAACTTCCTATTCACAGTTTAATTTCACAAAAACCTAGCCGACACTACGTACCGTCCAAACATCAGATCTACAAGTTTTTAACATGTTATAACACAAATTAAACCGGTAAAACTCTAGATCTAATCATTCCGAACAAAGCCCTATGATTTATTCATGACAAAACGAACTAACACAGGCTAGATCTAAGATTAAGGCTCCGAAAGAGAAGATATGCGATGAACAGATAACAAAAATTGGATTATTGCAGATTTGAGTTAGAAAAACATACCTTTGCCATTGTTATTGTTGTGCAAACCAACGAAAACAAAGATCCGTGCAAAGTATTCCAAAATCAGAAAGTCAAAGTGTGAGAGAGAAAGAGTATTGTGCGTGCGGATAGCTTTGACCCTCTATATATACCATCAACAGACGCGTATTGTCACCTGTGCGTGTAACCATCCGTGCGTATGGCTACCCGTCCGGATGAACATCCGAATGAGGCACACTTTACTTTTTTTTTTTTTTTTAAAGAAAACTTTGAATTTTCTCAAATTTTGTCAGTTTTAAGAAATCCACTTAAGTTGCTTAGTTCAAATTAATGACCCAAGGAACTTAATTTGTCGACCAAGTCCAACTTAATGACCTTGGTTGACCTGAAGCAAAACATACTGACTTTTGAAGTTTTTGTTCAAACATTTTTCTGAAAAAAAAAATTACAAGTGTCAACTTAATGAACTTGTATTTGACATTTTCAGTTATAGATTAGTTAAGATTAGCTCCAAACTCATCTTCCATCCCAGAAACTTCCTGCATCTTCAATCCGAAGATCAACTCTCCACTTTGGTTTGTCGGAAAATAAAGCAGAAAAATAAAATCTTTTTGGGATTTTTTAATGAAGCAATTAGACTAGAAATGAAAAACAGAAATATAAGAGCAGTAAATGTAAACTATTTACAAACATATTTTTGGTGAGTGTGTTAGGGAATCATATCAGCTTCCGACAAGTTACAAGTACCATTAAGCTTGATTTCATGCAAAACATTAAACAATTCACCTCGATTGTCGATATACTGATCCATCTTAAGTTCTTAAACAAATTTCAATCTGTTCAGGATACTGAATTAGTATTTTAGAGACTTAAACTTATACGCGTGTCCCACCTCTTGAATATACTCCCGTATCCAGAATCCCAATAATCAGTCTTACAGGTGAGTATACTACAATGATATCTGTACATAAATTAGGTATGCGAGGGCCGAGGGATCTCAGGTCGATACTTCCGTATACGCAGAGAGATATCAGCTTCGACTTTAAGGTGTGTCCCCTTTAGAGGATCTTTTAGCTACAACAGCAGCGACTATCAATTTTATTGTTTCATCGGCATGCTGAGGGTTTAATGCTATATTTCAAGCATTTGCAGAAAGTATTATCCAGGGACTAGGTCAGAACTACCGTTCAGCAGAAGTCCCGGAATAATACCCCAGACATCATTGAGAATAAAGACCTAGTATATCAGATTATGAGACCTTTCAAACGAGATTTCAGGGGTTACCTATATATCCAAGTAGTGTTCCCCACGAAATAAGCAAGTAATATTTTAGGTTTATATCTCGAACAGACTTACTAAATGTGTAAAAACCTATCGACACATCATCAGTGAGACTGTTTAACGCATTTGAACTTTCCATTTCTTTAGCGTACAGTAACCGTCTAGCCGATGTACTATCATTTTCCCTTTTTACACAAACTCTTTTTGAAATTTATCATGTTTTTGGGTTTTTGAAATTTTCTAATGTTTTTGGCTTTTTCGAATTTTTTATTGTTTTTGTATTTTCTGAGAATAAAACTACTATCTCCCCCTAAAAACCAAAACAAGTAAAAATTCGACAAACCATTGCAGATTGTTTCTCAACATCATCTACAGTGGTACCTTCATCAACGCCAACAATTTCCTCCGCATCCGATAGTAACTTCATACCATTAAGTTTCAAAAGATATTTAAAGCGAGTTTTATCAAAAGCTTTGGTATGTAAGTCAGCTTTTTGTTCATCGGTGTGGATTTTCTCTATTCGTATCAACTTCTTCTCGAAACAGTCTCGGATGAAGTGATGACGAATTTCAATGTGTTTTGTTTTAGCGTGATGAACAGGATTTTTTGTTATGTTAATTGCTGCCTCATTATCAACAAAGATAGGGGAGTTAAGAAATTGCAAACCGTAGTCACGCATCTGTTGCTGAATCCACAAGATCTGAGAGCAGCAGCTGCTAGCAGATACATATTCAGCTTCACAAGTGGATAAAGCGACAGAGGTCTGCTTCTTGCATTGCCAGGTGACCAATCGTGGTCCGAAAAACTGGCACCCCGCTGTTGTTGATTTAGCATTCACTTTGCAGCATCCGAAATCAGAATCAGAAAATCCTTCGAGCATGAAGTCTCCAACTTTTGGATACCACAACCCCAGAGATGGAGTTCCTTTCAGGTAGCGTAGAATCCTTTTCACAATTACCATGTGCGAAGCTCTAGGATTTGACTGAAATCGAGCCGCGAGGCAGGTTGGATACATAATATCCAGTCTTGATGCCGTCAAGTACATTAACGAGCCGATCATGGAGCGATACAATGTTTCATCTACCTTCTCTCCGGTGAGATCAGGGTTTATCCCATGGTTCGTCGCTAATGGGGTGGACATTGGTGACATTCCTGACATTCCGAATTTCTCCAGAACATCATGAACGTATTTTGTTTGATGTATGAAAGTTCCCTCGGGAAGTTGATCAACTTGAAGTCCCAAGAAGAACTTCATCTCACCCATTGAAGACATTTCAAACTTCTGCTTCATAACTTGTTCAAAATCTTTGCAGAGTTGTTCATTTGTAGACCCGAAAATTATGTCATCCACGTAAATTTGGACAATTAGAAGATGCCCGTCGACTTCTTTTGTGAAAAGAGTGGCGTCTATCTTTCCTCGAGTGAAGTGGTTGGCTAACAGATGTTGAGACAAGGTCTCATACCAGGCTCTCGGGGCCTGATGTAAGCCGTACAACGCCTTGTCAAGGAGATAAACTTTATCTTTGTGAATTGGGTCGGTGAAGCCCGGTGGCTGTCCGACATAAACCTCCTCTTTCACCTTGCCGTAGAGAAACGCCGACTTCACATCTAACTGAAAAACTTTAAATCCTTTCCACGATGCGAATGCAAGGAAGATTCTGATTGCTTCAAGTCTTGCGACAGGGGCATATACTTCAGTGAAATCTATCCCCTCCTGCTGACTGAAGCCTTGGACAACGAGTCGAGCTTTGTTTCGAATGATAACTCCTCGATCATCCCTCTTGCATTTAAACACCCATTTGGTATTAATCTTCCTGTGACCATCGGGCAAATACTAGCTTCCATACACCTAACTTCTCGAATTGGCTTAACTCCTCCTGCATTGCGTTTACCCACGAATCTTCAGTAAGCGCCTCTTTGTACGTCCTTGGTTCTATCTGCGAGATAAAACAACTTAATGAAAATTCAGTTTGTAAAGGAGCAACTTTTGTGTAAAAACATGTAAGCCCTTGATCAAGCTGTCTTCGAGTTCGGACGCCTGATTGTAGTTCTCCGATTATCAGTTCCTCCGGATGGTAAGAAAGCGTTCTTGGCATCACTTCGCCTGAAACATCTACTTCGCTCTCCAAATTTGTGACGTTTTGATCAGCAACTTGTTCACTAACTGGAGTAGTTTGATTTGGAAACTGGATTAGCTCCCCCTCAGAGTCTGAATCATCATGATCGAATATTGGTCTGTTTTCAGATTCTTGATTGTCATTCTCTACCATCTGATTTTCTTGATCAACATCATTTTCAACATCGTCATGTTCTCCAGCATTGCTTGGACCCGCCTCGTCATCATTTGAAGCTTGTCGTTTTCGATAAGATTCTGCTGGGAACCTTTCATCTTCATACTCTCTTAGAATATCCAACTCATCAAAGAACTCCGGTTCTTCCTCCATGTTGAAGGATTCCCACAAAGTATCATAATTGAAACGCCATGAGTCGCCAGGATTCTGTGGAGGCATTGTGTGACCTTGACATTCAACATTTTGAGCTTCAATAATCCGTTTCAGACTTGGAACGAAGACTCGTCGTAAAGAACTTGCATAACCTACGAATATTCCTTCAATACTCTTCGCACCAAACTTTCCAAAAGGCTCAAGAACAGTACAGGGCGACCCGAACGGTTCAAGATACTTCAAATTCGGTTTACGATTATTGATCAACTCAAAGCATGTTTTGTTGAATTTCTTGACAGTGAGAACTCTGTTGAGCGTATAGCATGCGGCGGAAACTGCTTCTGCCCAGAAGTTTATCGGTAACTTTGAATCAGCAAGCATTGTTCTGGCCGTTTCAATCAGTGTCCTGTTTTTACGTTCTGCAACTCCATTCTGTTGCGGAGTGTACGGAGCACTGAACTCATGCAAGATACCTCTTTCATCACAATATTCTTCCATATTGTTGTTCTTGAACTCAGTACCATTATCACTTCTAATTCTTCTGATACGCCTTTGGTACAAATTTTCAATCTTTCTGAACAACCCCCTCAAACTGTCAAACGTTTCTTCTTTCGACTTTAAGAATAATACCCATGAAAATATGGAATAATCATCAGTTACCACAAGACAATAAAGTTCTCCTGTAATACTTTTGACATTCACAGGACCAAATAAATCCATGTGAAGTCTCTCCAAAGGTCTTGAGACTGAATTGACTAGCTTTTTGGGGTGTGCCTTTTTCTTTTGCTTGCCTTTCATACAACTAATGCACTCTTTTTCCAGATAGAAACCTTTAATGTGAACTCCCAGTACCAAATCATTATGCACCAAATGATTCATTTTTCGAAGATGAATGTGCCCCATCTTACGATGCCACAACTTTGATTCTTTCTCCGTTGCTCTCGAAACGAAACAGTGTGCTTGACCCGTTGTTGTAGTTGCTACAGTCATGTCTAAAACATACAGATCATCCACTCTAGGAGCTCTCATGATAATCCATTCTTCAGGAATAACAAAGCCTGGTTTCAAAATCAAACACTCTTTGTCTGTGAAGTGAGTAGTATACATCCGGTCACAAATCTGCGAGATACTTAGTAGATTATTTTCCAGCTCAGCAATGTAGTTAACTCTTTCAAACGTGACGATTCCATTGGATAACGTTCCTTCACCAACAATTCTACCACCTTGGTTACCCGCGAACCCCACATAACCTCCATTAATATTTTTGACATCATACAGCAGCGCTGTCTTTCCTGTCATGTGCCGAGAAGCTCCACTATCCATAATCCAACCTGAAACGGATCTCGGAAGCTCCTGCACATGTCAAAAACGTTTAATGAGATTTTGATGCTACCCAAGCCTCTTTTGACTCAGGTAACTTGAAATTAAGGTGAGTTGTTTTAGTGTAAAGTGGCGGAAAGTTTTTATCATTCATTTTAAGACTTTCAGCAGTCCCAACTTCAACCTCTTTGAATAAGAAAAATTCGTCTTTTTGAGGTTGATCAGCTGATTGATTTTTCTTCACCACATACTTCTTTTCAGAAGTCAATTTTTGTTTCTCATAAAACTTCAAGGGTACATACTTCTTCTTGGTTGAAGATGATGATTTTTCAGTTTCAGTCACCTTTGGTGAATCAACTTTCTTTTCAACAACTTTTGGCTTCCATGTTTGTTGAGGTGATGCAACCCGTTGGTAAAATTTATCATTTTTAGATACCGAATTCTTAACAGGTTCAGTTTTGATCTTGGTGTTATCATTTTTCAAAACATTTTTCTCAACAATCAATGGAGCCTTTCCTTTCACAACATCTCTCTTGATAGAATTTTTCACAGTTTCAGTCTTAGGCTTCAAGTTGGTACACTTTCGTGCAATATGTCCAACTTGATTACATTTGAAGCATGTTCGGGTGTCAACTACCCGACTTGAGCCTTCAGACTGAGGCTGTGAGGCCTTCTTTTCAAAGAACTCTTTGTTTGATTTTAAAAAGATTTCAGACTCCTCATCAGAAAGTGACTTGAACTGTTCACAAACACCTTTTTCACAGCAAACTTCTTGTTCTGAACATTCTTTTTCTGATAATTCTTACTACCCTGATATCCTCCCGACCATTTATTTTGATTGTTGTTAGAAAAACGTGGTGGAATAACAGGTTTCTTATAGTAAGCTTTATCTTTCTCAAAATTCATTTGTCTCTTTGTTTGTTTCAAACCGTCTACTTCAGACAAATCAATTTCAACCAGTTTGAAAACATTTTTCAATTTGTTCACATTAACATTCTCCAGAGGAAACTCAAGGTCTGAATACAACTTATCAGAACCAGACATCTTGTACATCACAAGACCCAGCTCATCATTTAAGTTGTTTTTAGATTTTGGTTTCGGAATGTAATTGTTCAGAAAAACATTCTTCATCTTCAGTCGAATCACTATCCAAGACACTTTCAGCCATGCCTTTTATGATCTCAGTTTGAACACTGTCATCGGATGATGATGAAGAAAATGTCACACCAATTGATTCTGGCAGTTTTATCTCATTTGTTTCAACATCATCATTAACCAACCCTGATTGCTTCTTTGAAAAATTATTTAGAACAGGTGGCGGAACTTGATGAAACCCCACCCCAGTTCCATCACAGTATACATCTTCGCCAGCTTTGGTTTTCCCAATGGGTTTTGGAACAATGTGTTGCAAAACAAAGCTTGCAGAGTTGTAACTGTTCAGTTTCAAATTAATACGCTCATTCTCAATTTTAGCTTCTTCAAATTTCAGCTTCAATTTTGTAATTTCATCTAGTTGTTGGTTGATTAACTCTTCTTTTACTCGAAGAACCCCTGATAGTTGAAGATTTTCTTTCGTTGTTTTACCATGTCTCTCATCAGAATCTTTAACCGTTCGCTTTAGCTTCTCATAATTTTCAGAAATTTTACGATTTTCAAGAATTAATTTTTCGTTTTCTTTTCTTATTCTTTCAATGTCATTTTTATCATTTTCAATTTTCTCAGCTAATTCTTTTGATCTATCATTCGAAGCTTTCAGCATTTTATCACGGTTTAAGATTTGATTTTCAACACTTTTGACTTTACTAGTCAACTCTTCAATCTTCTTACCACTGAGGTAAGTGATTGTACTACAAACTTTGCACTCTTTCATGCAATTTTTGCAGTCATTTTCAGATTTATCTTTCTTACCTGACTCAAGTGTACCATTTGAACTGACCTTGTTTGTTGACTCAGTTCCAGAACTAGAAACTACCTCAAGCTCTTTTGCTGCAAGAACTTTTTCGGCCATCTTCCTCAAGTTTTCAGCCGTTAGCTCTTGTGATGTATCAATGATCCCATCATCAGCATTCTTTGACTTTGGCTTCTGTTCTGCTTCTTTGACTTTTTCTTCTTTCTCTACTTGTTTCTCTTCACCACCTCCCCACCATTCTCTTTGTCTAGCTTCTTCTTCCTCGGCAAATTGTTGTGTAAGAGCATCAACACTGATGGAATCTGGGTCAACTGCAATGTTTCCTTGAGGATCAAGGTAACATTCTCTGTCGGCATCCCACCTTTTTGCTCTTTTAGCTTCTTTGTAAGTGTTATAAATTCTGTTCATTTTGGTTTGGGCTTTCATTCTTTAGTTGACGAGTTTTTCTTCTTCAGTTCTAATATCTTTAAAAGGAATAATCTTCGTCACGAATGCATAACCCACCGCATCTTCCTCAGGCAATAGCTCGCTCCAATCATAACCTTCGTCATCATGGATCACAGCAAGAGCTCTAGACTTCTCTTTGTTGTCTTCAACTTGCTTCAATCTAGGTGGCTCAGATTTATTCTGGTGATAGATTGCTCTCTTGTAATAATCATCTCTGAAAGGGTTTTCTGACTCATCAGCATATGCATTTCTGCATTCTCGTTTGAAGTGACCTTTCTGCTTACATTTGAAGCACGTCACCTTCGATTTATCAAACCCCAGCTTAGTAGAAGCACCACCAATTGTCTTTCTGCCGGTAATTTCCATGAAACGTTGTGCTCTACGAACAGCACTGGCCATAGCCCAACGAATATCGATTAACTCCATTTCCTCGGGATCAATCTGATCATAATCTTCTTTCGTCAGATTGGTGTTACCTATCTTCCCGGCTACTAACCCTTCATACGACTCCAACACAGATGCTAGAAAGATCATCTGTTGTTTGGCCGATTCCTCATCAAAATTTTGAGCATTCTTCAAATCTACCGCAATGTTGCAAGAAAACACGTTCTTAGGAACAGATTGTTGTTGACTTGAAGAATTTGAAGAAGATCCCTGTCTTGGAGTATTGGATGAAAAACCTCCATGAAAACCACTGTTTGAACTTGGACTTTCCTTACTTGAAGTGTTTGTGTTTTCAGCGGAGAAAGTAGTTCTTGGAGAAACATTCTTGGGAATCATACTCTTTGGATAGTACAACTCCATGTTTTGTTGGTATGATGAATGATTTATTTTGTGTGTTTTCTTTATCTCCAATTCATGACTTTCTAGTCTTTCAATCAGCAAGTCGACGGTCAGACTTTCAGCTTTGATTGTGTTCTTTAACATCAGTGCATAGTACTGCCAATCCATCTCTTCTGGTAGTGAATCGAACAGTTTGTCAACTAGCTCCTCTTGAGAATAGTTTATTCCGTGCCTCGCCAATTCCAACTTTAAGTGTCCAAATCTTTCAATCATTTTACAAACAGATTCACCTTTTAAGCATCCGAACAAGTCAAACTCCTTTCGCAGCAATTTCTTTTTGTTTTTGATTATTTCTGCACTTCCTACACATTTTTTATTTAACTTTTCCCATAGATATTTTGCGTTTGTGTATTCAATAAGTGAAATAATGTCGTCTCTTACGGACTGGTGAATCAAAGCGATGCATTTTTGTTCAGCTATAAAGTTCTCTACGGATTCAGTTTCTGACAAATTCTCACAATCTTGTCTTTCTGCAGCATAACCGTTCTTTAAGTTCTTCCAGCTCTGATATGCGAAAGCTTTCAGCCATTCTTCGAATCTTTTTCCCACCGATTATATTCTTCGATTGCCATTAGCTTTGGTGGTTTGTTGTAGGTACCATATGCGCTTTTAACACTTAGGGCATCGGATAAAGTTTTCTTCGGGTTCGGATTATCATTTGAATGGTTGGAAGTATCGTCTCCAGAATTACCCGCGAAAGCATACATCTCAGTGAAGGGATTCATGAATTCTTCCATTTTTAAGTACCTGAAACAATTTTCAAACACTTAGACTATTTTTACAAATTCTAAAAATATCAAACACTAGAACCGGATGGTTATCCGTTCGAGTGGTTATCCAGACGAATGACAGATGTTATCCGCACGGATGATGATCCGCTCGGATGGTTGTGCGTACGTATTGCTTTGACCTTTTGACTTTTCTGGTTATCCGCACGGGTTGTAATCCGTGCGTGTAACAATGATGATGTCAGCAAACAACTTGCAGTAACTAACTAATCCAAACCGTTCAGACAGCTGTCCGCACGGGTGAATGACGTCATCAAATACGAACAGCTAAACATGATTTTCGATGAATTTGATCTAGTTTTAGGTTGAATCTGATTATGAAACTAAGTAGGATTATACTTTGAATGATTGCGAGTCGATTGATATCAATTTTAACAAATTTTAACCGTAAATTCTTGCTCAATTTTAAGTTTTTCTGATTTTATGCTGATGAATGAAGAACAAATGTAAAAACTAAGTAGATGTAGAAGAAATCCGTCAAATTTCCGGTGAAATTTGAATCAAATCGGCAACAGATGTCAAATCTCCGGTGAAATTTGACTTTGATCGGCGAATAAAGCTTGAATTCCGGTGAATTCGGTGTTGTTGATCTCGATTCAGCTCCCTGGACGCTCTGATACCACTTGTTGGGTCCCATTGATACAGGATCTGATCGTAGGAACAAGATGAATCGATTTCGTCTTAATGTGCGGAATCCATTATGACGAATCACAGATTTGTGCAACAGAGAATTCAACGTTTAACTGCTTGTCTGTTCTTTCTATTAATTGTTCTGAAAGTCACAAAGATCCGGTAGAAGTACAGACTATCCGTGCGTGTCAAAAAGTTCTAACAAAGTTGCACCGGACCTCCTATTTATAGACAAACTCAGGAACCTAACAAGTATTGTACGTGCGGGTGGGCTACCCGTGCGTATGGCTTACCCGTGCGTATGGCCATCCGCGCGTATGACTTATCCGTGCGGATAAGTCATCCGTGCGTATTACCATCCGGACGGGTTGAACTCAACACTTTTACATACAAAACCTACTCCTGAGTTGTCATGCTAACTACATACATACATACTGAGTATTATAACCCCGTGTATTACACGGGTTGAATAAATAAATTTTATATACTAAATAATAAAACAATATATCTTTAAAAACCTTCTTTATTGCATGAGTTGAATAAATATAATTTTATATATTAAATAATAAAAAGTTATATTTATAAGAACAATATTGTACATGTTGAATAAATGTAATTTTATATACCAAATAATAAGTTATATTTTTAAAACCACGTGTATTACACGAGTTGAATAAATATAATATTGTTTACCAAATAATAAAATAATACATCTTTAAAAAACCTCATTTATTACACGGGTTGAATAAATGTAATTTTATATACTAAATAATAAAAAAATTACAACTTTAAAAATATGCGTATTACACGGTTTGAATAAATGTAATTTTCTGCACTAAATAATATATATATATATATATATATATATATATATATATATATATATATATCCTTAAAAAAACCTCGTGTATTGTATGAATTGAATTTTATACATCAAATAATAAAATTACGATGTTGGGTCCCGTTGATACAGGATCTGATCGTAGGAACAAGATGAATCGATTTCGTCTTAATGTGCGGAATCCATTATGACGAATCACAGATTTGTGCAACAGAGAATTCAACGTTTAACTGCTTGTCTGTTCTTTCTATTAATTGTTCTGAAAGTCACAAAGATCCGGTAGAAGTACAGACTATCCGTGCGTGTCAAAAAGTTCTAACAAAGTTGCACCGGACCTCCTATTTATAGACAAACTCAGGAACCTAACAAGTGTTGTACGTGCGGGTGGGCTACCCGTGCGTATGCCTTACCCGTGCGTATGACCATCCGCGCATATGACTTATCCGTGTGGATAAGTCATCCGTGCGTATTGCCATACGTGCGTATTACCATCCGGACGGGTTGAACTCAACACTTTTACATACAAAACCTACTCCTGAGTTGTCATGCTAACTACATACATACATACTGACAACATACATAAACACATAATACAAAATATGACTACATGCTGACGGAAGCTACAGACGTAATGTACTAACAAATGACCAATCCTACTGTGAACTTGTTCTCTGAGAAATGTCTCGCTGGACGGATCGCCATCCGATCAAACGACCTGAAAGGTAGAGATACTTCTCTGATTTCAAAATGCTACAATGAAAACTTCAAAGTCATCATACACAAACACATCCATCCCAAACGAATGTCAATCCGACCGAATGACCATCCGTCCGGATTGTCATCCGATCGGATGACCATTTGTCACTCAGTCACTCATCACCGTTTAACGCGCCGTTCATCGCTTATGCTATCGTTCTATAATCAGGCTAAATTTCCAGCGCTCCCTTCAATCCAAGACGGTTTTTTATTTATTAAACGCTATCTGTGAGTATACTCGAACCCTTTTTGCTTTACGCACTTTTGGGTGTTACATACGTTACTTATTCAAATCACAATCGGCACACAACGTAACCACTTTTATACGCTGACCGTTATTGCATGTTATACGTGTTACTCGATGAATGCTTGTATGTTATGTTTACACAGTGATTGTTGCCTGACACCTTAGCAACGATAGTACTATAGTTTGGACTCAGCACCTGTCGTGGACCGGGGTTGTTAAGGGCTTTACTTCACGTGTCCCAGTGGGGATATGTGTTGCGCATTCTATAACTCGCAGTCACGTCTGTGCATATTATATTGTTGATAACCTAATAGCTTCACTTTGGTACATGTTACATGCTGGTTATGCGTAAAACGATTTCGCTATCTTATTCTATTAAACTTGTATGCTCACCTTTACACTATGTGTATTGACCTCTATTTTAACGTATGTGACAGGTGTTTGAGATGCTAGGATGCTTGCTTTTGTGGAAATCAAGTAGGAGAGTCCAGAAACAAACAAACAATTTATGTCATGAGTTGTCGGAACAGTATTTAATTTGTCTTTGAGATACTTGGTCTGTAATAATTGTATTACTTTGTTATGTTATGGTATGGGACATAATATTAAATATCTGGTAATTTAGTTGTTATGGATTTCTCCTGGACAATCTGTTTCGCTCAGTGCCTCACCCCGATGTTTCCGCCATCGGTTGGGGTGTGACAGTTTATATGTAACAGCGTTTAGAGTCAGTTAGGAGGTTAGATGTCACTTTCATGGTGACGCCAGCCAAAGATACTCAGTGGTTTGCTAGTACTATAAATAGAACAGTACTCTGTACTGTTCCATTAGCTCTCGAGCACAAGTCATTTTGTACGAACAAATCACTGAGCTCAGGCTGTGTGACATCTGTGCCTCTACGATCATCATACAAGTACGAATCCAATGAAATCTTGTGTTTCAATCTTGGAATTTGTACAAGTTCATGTGACCTTTGCACATATCAATTCTCGTTCGATTTCGAGCTCTAAATCGCTTTCTGGAAAGTTATACGCGAACTGATGCGTAAACGTAATCATTTTAACCCGAAAAACACTCCGGAACACTGACATAGGCTTAACATACCTTAAATAACCTTTACATAACTTAGAAATAAGTTTTGGAGGGTTTGGTGTGTTGAAATCAAGTTTATTCGATCGCAGGGACTATTTACGTCAAACTGTGAAAGTATGCCGATTTTTATAGTAACGAACATTCCGGAACTTGATCATAAGCTAAAAATACCCTAAATATCCTTTACATAGCTTAGAAATAGGCTTTGAGGGGTTCGTTATGCGAAAATACGCTTACTTGATCAATAGGGACTAAAAGCGTCAAAAAGTGCATAAGTTTGCATTTACGCGCATATCTTACATTCTGAATATATCCGGACATCTTTGTAATCATTAAAATATTTTATTTTAGTGATTGGAATGCAAAAATACCATTCGTCGCGTAATTTGGATTGTTTTTGCGTTCGTTCGAGTTTTCATCGTAATTAACCAAATAACGCAACCGTACGACCAAACGAACCGACATCCGAGATGTTTTCAAGCATATTTCATGTTCCCTATGCTTTGACTTCATTGTAGAGCCTTGAAATGGGGTTGACGGGGCTTAAAAACATCAAAATCTAACTTTTAAGCTTGCAGGGACTAAACTTGACAATCTGCCAAACTTACCTGGCGGGCCGCGACAGATGGAGTCTCTTCCTACGCGGGGCGTGACCGATACACAGATCAGAAACATTGAATCTGGCCATTTCAGCTGATTTCAGTGGTTTTTAACATGGTTTTGGGATACCTTGAGCTTGTTTTTGAGTTCCCATTGTACTTAAAACCATGTTCCACAAGTGTATGGCTTAGATCATACCTTGATTTGCTCAAAAACACGTGTAAAGATCTTGTTAACTCAAGAGTTTCTATAACTACCCACCTTATTCATTCTCATTTCTCACACAAATTGATCAAATCTGCTCTAAGTTGAAGCTAAGGCTTCATACCTGAGTATTTTAGATCAATTCTTACTTGCTTGGACGTTTTGTAAGTTTCTTTCATGCTTGTTTATGCTTTTCAAGCATGAAAGTCAAACAGTGTTTGACTTTCTACATTGACCATGATTTGGTCAAGTCAAAGTTCAATCAAACTTTGCAACGTGAGCGTAATCATGATGGTTAAAGTCCCTTGTGACCATACCTACTGATTACCACGTATTACCACGTCGATTAGTCGAAGTGACGAGTTAAAGTTTTGGTCAAAATACGTGTTTATGCGTATTTTGCGACGAAGCTATTTTTAGGTATCAAAACACTTTGTTTTGATATCAAACCTGTTTTCTAACTTAGTTAAACATGTTTTGACATGTTTAACTCGTCACTTTTAGTCTAGTGCTTGTTTAGGGTCGTAAGTCAAGCGGTCTTGACAACCGCTTAGACTTTCGAACCCGACCCGTTTAGTCGATCGTTAGGATCCGACCAAACATATTTTGTGACCATAGTTGTATAGGGAATAACCTTCCGAGGTTATACCTTACGGTCACTTAGTTTAATTAGTTGTATGATAGGTAGTTTATATGCCTTAGGAAAATGACCAAAATGCCCTTTTCATGCATAATTTGATTTTAAGCATATGTAACTTAAAATTTGCCATTTAAACTGATTATGCAACATATTTAAACATGTTAGGGCATATAATACTTGTCATAGGACTAGTTAGGCGTCTCGAACGCGCCTTTGCGCGAACGACGCGTTAAAGTAGCATAAGCTACCTTAATGAGTCGTAACGGGTCGTAAGTACTTAGGATAGGTTCCGATTTAGAATGTAGGCCCTCTTAAACCATGTTATATGAGTTCCAATACTCATTTGGTTTACGAGACCTCATTCTATCCAATCTTCCTATTTAGGTCCGGTTTATTTACATAGTTACCTTTATTAGCTGTCGTTTGATTCCGTGTTCCCTCGAGCATTATTAGATTGTTATTTCAAGATCATTTAGCAATATCAAGTGAGTACATAGCCCCCTCTTTTACAGTTTTCAAATATTTTGGGGTGATACACATGTGCCTACTTGTTACTTTAGTGCTTTCGTGCTTTCATGGCATATACTTGCTATATTCATTAGTACGCATATAGTACATGATTTCATTTATGCTTTGCTATGTATGTTCATTTAACATACTTAGTACATTGTTTTCACATAACATGCTTACATTTGGTATGACATTTGATTATACATCGACATTTTACCTATGGGATTGAGTAAATCCTTTTATTCACCATACATAACATTTTACCTATGGGGTGGAGTAAATTCTTTTATTCACCATACAAGACATTAGTTGTTATCTGACATTGGTTTGACAAGATACATTTGGTGGTTTATTTGGTAAGTGATTTAAGTAACGAGGCGTGTGTAATATGATAAAAGCATGGTGGATATGCCGCTGGTACTTCCTATATATAAGTGCTTTTATGATATTACATATCGCAACATTATCTATACCACTTTGACAGAAACAAAGACATGATACATTGTTTTACAAACGACATATTTATACAAGACATTGTTTACAAACGACATATCTTTTACAAACTCATTTTTACTTGGCTATTTATTTAACCATGCATTATTCTTTTATAACATCTTATTTTCATATAGAATTTCATAAGATTTTATAAAAGAAAACGTTTTACAAGATTCATGACTACCTTTTGTTTAAACACTTCTTTTTACTTACAAGTCATGAATCCTACAACAACAAAACCTATGTATCTCACAGGCATTTTTATGCTGACGTACCTATTTTCACATGTGTTTTAGGAGCTATTGCATGATGATGTTTGTGACACATGATGTGCGTAAGTGTGTATAGTCTTTAATGTATATTTTTAAGCCCTTTTACACTTTTTAGCCAAGTTTTAAATTTATAAAACACGTTATTTACTAACACTAAACACACATATGGGCAAGTGCACCGATCGTGAGCGTAGTATAGTGTTGGTAAGATACCGAGGTCGTCCAAGGACACAAGGGCTTTTAATACCGGTTTATCCTCAACGTCTAATCAAATCAAAAGTTAGAAAAAGGTTTTTAAACAAGAAAAATAAAACTAACTAAAATGCTGAAAAATAAAATAAAAGTAAAAACAGATAGACAAGATGAATCACTTGGATCCGACTCGTGTTTAGTGTAACCTTTGATTATTACCGCACTTTTTCACTTTTTAAGAGATTATCTTAGTTATTGTAGTAGGCCCCTCTTTTGAAGGTGACGTTACCCTCAACCCAGTAGTTTGAGTCAGCAAGGATACAATCCTAAAGGGTCGGATTATTGAAAGATAATTAATTAAGTTATTAATGCATATTATGGTAGGCCCCTTTTTTGAAGGTGACGTTACCCTCGGCTAAGTAGTTTGAGTCAGCAGGGATACAGTCCTAAGTAGCCGGGTTAAAGTATTAATAGTAGCTTACATATGAGGGGATCAAAGAGTTTGGACCCCCGCCATCCAATACCGGTAGGTATTGAAGGAGGTTCTACTAAATTTGACCCAGGTCCTTGCAGGATCTATACACTGAACAAGGCAAGACTCTTACCAAACCGTTCCCTTAACCCCCGACCAGGTAGCCAACATACCTCCATATAGACCGTGGAGATATGAATGGTGAAAATCTTTTATTTTATATAGACAGTAAAATAATGCCAAGACACCACGGACAAACGATAAGGAAGAATCACCTTCAACATAAGAAACTAGTTATTAAAGTCATTAATAAATAACCAAATAAAAAGTGCGAAAAGATTAAAAATAAAAAGTATTACACTAGACACTTGTCTTCACCAAGTGATGTAAGAGACTTAGGCAAACATGGGCTTTGATTGTCAAGAACTCTTACGATCAATCTTGGATCCCGAGACGACTCACACACTCTATGATGGACAATGGATGATGGTGGTAGATGATGGTGTTGTGATGGTGGTGGGTGGTGGGTGAAGTGTGAGAGAGGTGGTGTGCCAAGGGATGGTTTGCAAATGAGCCAAGCACCCCTATTTATAGGCTGAACAGAGACTCGGGCACGGCCCCGTGTCCATTGGGCACGGCCCCGTGTCCACCTTCCTTCTCTTTCTTCATCAATTGCAGTTTGTCTACATTAGTTGACCACGCCCCCGTGTCCGCTGGGCACGACCCCATGTGCAGAAGCGTATCTGTACTATCAAGATTTCCCCAGATTCTGCGAATCTTAGAGTTGACCATGGCCCCGTGTCCGCTGGGCACGCCCCCGTGGTTGGTGATAGTGTAGGATCGTTTTCACGACCGAAACGAGTCGTTCAGAAGAGTTCTTTTCAATACGAGTGGCGGAAACAAACGTATCGAAATCGTTTCAGCTGGATTACACAGAAAATCACTTTAAACTGTCTCTGTATTGATATCAAGTCGTTTTACAATGCTGGAGACACTTCGGCAGAGCTTCGCTACCGGAATCGAATCGTTTCAAATGAAATCACAAAGCACCTATTTATAGGCCAAGCTATTTCGTACGAAACACCTTCACACGAAAACACATTTCGTACGAAATGACATTCTTCATTTCATGCGGAATGGAAACTTCATTTCGTGCGAAATAGCCTTTTATCACATTATCTCGAATATCGTGCCCTGATCTTTCTACACTAATACAAGACTCGATACAAGACGAAGTCGACAGACATATGCACCAACAGACTCCCCCTTGGATGTTGACGAAGTCTTCGGTGTCGAGTCTTCGGTTGTCAAAGTTCAACTGTTTCGAGATAAATTTTCACACAAAGTTCAACCTTCGGTCTTTATCAGTCTTCTCGATCTCTCCAAAGATTCTCCATTGTAAGTATACTCAATCAATCTCTATCTTCTTTTTCTCTCTCTCTTTTCTTCACAGGATCAGAATCGCAATCTGACTCTTGAGCTTTCTAATTCTCTTGATCAGATCTCTTGATTCCTTAAGTTCATCAGCATCAGCAGCTTGTGTTGACACAGTTCCGGAATCAGAAAATGGCTCTCTACATCTTCAGACTCCCTCTTGATATCTTCAGACTCCCCCTTTCGATAAGTTGGGATCGCAGTCTGGAATAGCTCTTTCATGAGTCAAAACTTTGCTGCAACTGCCTGCACAATCTCTACCTAAAACATAAGATTCACATATTTTAAGTTTTAAAAATTTTAAAATCCTGCTTATCACTTGCAAACTCAAACAATCTCATGCAAAGATCATCAAAAATGATTTATCATTTTTATTCTCAGATGATCACTTGTAAACATATCATTTTCTCAAACACACTCTCCCAAACCTGTTGTTCATCATGCTTAGCACTTGGAATTTTGAAAATCAACTCTTCAACATCAGTTGTCGAAAATCTTTTTGGATTTTTCAAAATTTTATGCTAAAACACACTGAAAATCTTTTTGGATTTTTGTATTTAATGGAAAGCAGTAAAGAAAAATTTACAAATAATATTTTTGCGAGTTTGTGCAAGAGGATCATATCAGTTTTTGAGACAAATCACCAACACCGTTAAGCTTTATACAATTTCAATTCTAAACGATTCACTTAGATTGACAGTATATTGATCCACTTAAATTTTCACACAAAGTTCAACTGTTTCGAGATACGAGATTAATGTTTTAGAGACTTAAACTTATTCGCGTGTACCACCTCAGAATATACTCCCATATCCAGATCCCAATATTCAGTCTTACAGGTGAGTATACCTAGATGATATCTGTAAAGGGTTAAATGCGAGGGCCATGAGAGCTCAAGCTATTGCTTCCGCAAAATCAGAGAGATGATGGCTTCGACTTTAGGTTTGGTCCCTTTAGAGAATCTTTTCTTCAACAGCACATGATTAGCATTTTGCAATGTTTCATCATTTTTTTATGCTGAGGGGGGTGCTTTTATTTCAAGCAAGCGAAAAGTATTATACGGGGACTAGGCCATTGCTTCCACAAAATCAGAAGTCCCGGGATAATACCCCAGATATCACTAAGCATAAAGACCTAGTATCTCAGAAAGAGGGGTCTTTCAAACAAGATTTCGGGGGTTACCCATATATCTCCGAGAGATGTTCCCCACGAGATAAGCAAGTTTGAAATTTAGGTTTATATCTCGAACACAATCTACTAAGTGTGCAAAAACCTACTGGCATATCATCAGTGAGACCGTTTATCACATTTTGACTTTCCAATTCTTTAGCATGCCGTGAATGTCCACTGATGTACTATCATTTCTCTTTTTTCCAACAAAACTCATTTTTGATTTTATCATGTTTTTGGCCTTTTAGATTTTATCATGTTTTTGTATTTTTCAAATTTTCGAAATTTCTAAAATTTTCTACTCCCCCTAAAATCAAAAATATGTTTCAATTTTTGATTTTCAAGGAAAATTTGAAAAAACAAACTGTAGAAACAAATGACAACTATTGTGAATTGCTTCAATTCTCCATCCACTTGGCATAAACAATCAGAACTCCCCCTCACAACAAACTATTTTCCCATTATGATTTCAAAACACTTAAGTTTGTTTTAATCAAATGGTTTTTCTGGAAAATAAGTTTTGTTGATTTTACCACTTATAGGAATGGGGATAAACTCGTCACTTTGTTTTCCAATTACCACTTGAATGAAAGTTAAATCAAGTTCAACTTAATGACCTTGATCAACCACTTGTCAGTGAAAACCACTTCTTTCAACCACTTGTAGGTTCGCTTACCAATCATACCATTTGTACAATATGACAATTTTTAAGAACTACCACCTGTAGGTCGAAATATCTCTTTTGAGAATTTCTCAAGAAATATGCCGATTCATGCTCCACGATTAACAACTTGGGAGCTCCGGCAAGTCCAGATTTTTCAGTCATGATAAGTTCTATCCCAGTTACTAACCCGGGATGAACCATCTTCATTAGGTTTCTTTGTTTTCTTTTCATAAAATTCCTTAACCCCCTTGACTTTCCCATCAATCATTTTTCCAAAAATATTTTGAAATATGGGGTTAAAGACCTTTTCAACATCAAAATCTTTCTTTTCAGAAAAGAATTGATTTGAAATTTCAACTTTTCCGATTTTTAATTTTAAATTTTCAGCCCGCAATGGTGGAAAATTTACATCATCAAATGGCGGCACTGATTTCTCTTCTTTTATAACAACTTGTGGCTCCTCTGATTTTGTGGAATCAGATTCATAGCCAGAACTAGCATCAGAATTCTTAACAACCCACTTTTGGTTGTCAAGTTTTACTTTCCTTCTGTAAAAACTTTTTGAACACTCACCAACCTCAAACTTTGAATTTTTAAAAACAATAAATTGTTTGGTTGGTGGCTCATTTTCAACCATCTTTCCTTTCAGTTTATTAGAAACTCCCTGTTTTGTTTGAATTGCCTTTGGACAATTCCTGGCAATATGACCAACTGTTTTGCATTGAAAACAGGTTCTCGTCTCCGTCTTCTGAACAATTTTCTTCTTCATTTCCTCTTGATTCTTAGCAAGGAATTCTTTGTTCGTCTGCTTCCAGAATGAACTCTTTTCTTCCTCCTCTGCACTTGATCCTGAAACAAATACAGTTTTTGGTTTATAATTTTTCTCATTTTTATAATATTTTGGTGGAATAAAACCTAATCCCTTCTTTTTGAAATTACCGTTATGGTTTGGTTTCTTTCGATAACCTGAACCAGAACTGTAACCCTTTTTCTTGTTTTCTCTTTGTTGAACTCTTGAGGTGTAAGGTTTAGGTTTTTCAGCAAGATTTTCATCTTTTATTTCAGAAATTTTAAATCCTGTTAGTTTAAAAACCTTTTTGATAATTTCTGTTTTAACACCTCTTATTGGAAATTCCTTATCAGAATATAATTTGTCTGAATCATTCAAAGTATATGCCACTTTGATCGGTTCGTCATTCAAATTAGATTTTGATAATAGAAATTCTTTATTGTAAACTCTTTTGCCCTGTTTCTCTTTTGAACTTGACGTGTCAGACTCAGACTTTGACTCTGATTTTGACTCCAACTTTGACTCCTCGGTTTCGTCTTTATCCAACACCTGATCGACCACTTTCTTTATTAACTCGGACTCATGATCAGTGTCAGACGATGTGAAAATGACATCAATGTTTTCTGGCAAGTTATCTGAAGACTCAGATTCCCACTGTAAGTTGGTTGCCTTTTTTACTCTTTCTGAATTTGGATTTCGTGGAGAATATCCATTTTCAAGCGGAGGTGGACTCTTGTTGTAACTGACACTTGGTTTCTTACCAGAATTCTTCTCTTCTGTATCCTCTTTTGTATCGGAAATCTTCTCTTCAGACCTTTCTTCTTCAAATGTCTTCATGTCTTCCACTATAGGGTAGATCCTGTCAACCACAAAAGAAGAACATGAGTAACTTTCTAATAATCTATTTACTCCCTCAGTTTCTATTCTCTGAGTTTCCAACTTCTGTTCAAGTTGGGCACACATCTCAGTGTAATAGTTGACACTATCTAGCTGTCTCGTGTATGCTCCTTTAAGCGTCTTCATTGATGTAGCTTGTTCACTGCTTGACTCGTTGTATTGATTCATTGCTTTGTTTAAGACATCATATGATTCTCTCAGCCTGTTCATGTTGTGAATCAATTCACTGTTTTTCTTCTTCATAGTCTCACAGTTTTCACAATTGTCAGACACTTTTTCTGCAATAGCTTCCTTTTTAACTTCAAACACTGGAATTTCTTTGTCCTGCTTACTTATCACACGAACTTCTTCTTCAACATTCTCATCTTTCTTGGATTTGTTTAAACGCTTTCTTATTTTCTCTGCCCAATAATCATCAGTAGTATAATTTTCACCATTATCTTTAACAATTTGAGCAACAAAAGCTTTAGCCTTTAAGATCTCTTTGTCTGGACAGTAATTATCCCAGCTAAAATTTTCCCAGCTAAATCCTTCTGGTAATCTTTCATCATCTTGATCTATCAGACATGCTTTATTATCAGCTGAAATATATTTATCCCAACTGAATTCTTTTGATGAACTTTCATCATTTTGATTGACCAGACACGCTTTCTTTGAATCTTCAATCTCCTTCCTAGCATGAGCGGTTTGTGGCTGTTGTTGTGGATACGGGTGTTGAGCAACTTGATGATAAATTGCTTTTCGATAGTAATCATTGTTTCCAAAGGGATTTTGAGCTCCACCTGCTTCATGATTTGTGCATTCTCTTTTGAAATGCCCCTTTTCCCTGCAACGAAAACAAGTAACTTTAGATTTATCAAATCCTAAAGTAGAGACATTTGCATCACGGAAATCATCTCTTCCCGTAATTTGTTTAAACTTTTCAGCTCTTCTCAACACGCTCGCCAAACACCACTTTATATCCATCAACTCCATCTCCTCAGCATCAACCTGAACGTAATCCTCTTTTGTCAACATTGGATTTCTGATCCTTCCTGCAACCAAGCTTTCATATGACTCTAACACAGTCACCAACAGAGACATATGACTTTTTGCAACTTCTTCCGAGTAGTTTTGATCATTTTCAAGATTTAATGCAATGTTGCATTGAAGAACTTTTCCACTCTTTGTTGCAGAAAAATGTGGATCAAATGATGGATATGAAGAAAATCCCATTTTGCTACTTGATCCTTGAGATGAACTTTCAGAAGAAATTTTTGCATTGAAGGCAGTTTCAATCTTTGGAGAAATGTTGGTTTTATCACTAACACCACCTTTGTAATACAAACCAATGTCTTGTTCTCCATCATAGTTCTTCATTCTTGCTATCTTTCTTTGTTCCATCTCTTGAGCTTCAAGTTGTTTAATAAACTCGCTCAGCGTTATCTTGTCAAAACCCGGTTTATTTTTCAACATCATAAGATACGTGCCCCAAACATCATGTGGCAAGGCATTAGCCAATTTTTCAATCAATTCATCTTTATCTTTACTGATGTTTAATCTTTTCATATTCTTCAATAAATTGCAATATCTTTCAATAATCTGCTTAGTGTTTTCAGTTCTTAATCCTCGAAATAAATCAAATTCTTTTTTCATAAGTGACTTTTTGTTCTTGATCATTTCATCACTTCCAAGAAACTTTGATTCTAATTCTTCCCATATCGAAAATGCACTTCCGTTGTGTTGAAGTAAAATCAAGATATCTTCTTTAATAGCTTGCTGCAAAAGACTAACCATCATTTTTTCATCTTTGTATTTCTTTTTCTCCTCAGCACCCAGATTTCTAATTTCAATTTTCACTCCATTGTCCCCAACCGGTCTACTATATTGAAATTCAGTATGTTCCCATGCATCTAAGTGATATGCCTGAACCCAGTTTGTAAAACGTTCGGCCCATCCACTGTACTCCTCAATACTCATCAGCTTAGGCGGTTTTTGCGTTGTCCTTGTTTCATTTTCAAGCAACGTACTACTCTGAGTAACAGTCATTGGACTAGCAAAGGCATTATAGAACTCGTTATCCATGATTCGGTTTTCAAAATTTCACAAATTCAGCTAGTTCAAACGAAATGAATTCTTTCAAACGAAATGCTCTTCACACGGAATCAACTTTCACACGAAATGAAGTTCACACGAAATGAACTCTCACGCGAAATGAAACCTCTGTTTCGTACGAAATGGAGAATATGATTCACACGAAATGAATCTTGGTGCGAAATAGAGACTTGGTACGAAATGAAGTACTATTTCGTACGAAATAACTATCTGATGTCCAATTTCAAGCGAAATGACTCCTGGAGTGAAATAAGATCTGATTTCGTACGAAATAACAGCGAGCTTCGCGCGAAATGAATGCCAAGTTCACACGAAATGATATCAATTTCGTGCGAAATGAAACTTTCGGACAGTTTTTCACCAAATTGATCAGTTTATACTTTGAATTAATGTCTTAAACTTTCAAGGGTTTGTTAAAACAGTGTTTCGCACAATATATTTGAAAATCAAACCATTTTATCCGTGAAAACTTTTTAAATTTTGAAAAGAAGGTGTAGAAATCAGAATTTGCAGCTGAAATAGTAAGAACTCTTCCTCCTGAGCTCTTATACCACTTGTAGGATCGTTTTCACGACCGAAACGAGTCGTTCAGAAGAGTTCTTTTCAATACGAGTGGCGGAAACAAACGTATCGAAGTCGTTTTAGCTGGATTACACAGAAAATCACTTTAAACTGTCTCTGTATTGATATCAAGTCGTTATACAATGCTGGAGACACTTCGGCAGAGCTTCGCTACCGGAATCGAATCGTTTCAAATGAAATCACAAAGCACCTATTTATAGGCCAAGCTATTTCGTACGAAACACCTTCACACGAAAACACATTTCATACGAAATGTAACAACTCTCATCAAAAGTCATAATTATTAAATTAATTTGACCAAAAGGAAACCCTAATTGAGACACCCAAGTGATTCTGAGCAAACCCTAAAAGTTTCATAATTTTCAGAATCAGGATTAGGGCCCCTAAAACTCAAGGGGGGAAAAACCTAGTTAACGATTATCCCAATTTACGTGCTGTCCAAGTTGAATTTTGATAAAGTGTCGACTCATCTGAGCTAGTCCCACACGTGGCAACAATTTAAGCATGAAGTGTACCTTACGGACCGTAAGGTCACTAAGCTTACGGTCCGTATGCTGCCTTACGGACCTCAACATTGATAAGCTTACGGTCCGTAAGCTAGTCAAGTTTTGTGTATAAATAGCAGACATTGGCACTTGCTTCTGTACGTTCGTTCGACGAAGAAATTCACTTCAGGCGCGGAGATATCTTCCAAATACTCACAATTAACACACACATGCACTAAATTGAAGCTGCAATCAGGGTATTAGCACAATCGCTGCTACGATTCATTGTCCGATTGATCTAAATATCCAATGAATGTTTAAGTGCCGCCCACATTAGGGTTATACTTTATCGTTCGTCATTAATTTGACGGATTGTCGTTAATTCGATAGGTAAAGTATTATACTTTATCGTTCGTTGTTAATTCAACGGATCATCGTTAATTCGATGGGTAAAGTATTATACCTTGTCGTTCATTGTTAATTCAATGGATCATCGTTAATTCGATGGACAAAGTATTGCATTTTGACATTCATTGTGAGAATTTGATCTCGTAAGTTATCGTAAATGCTGGATTGATTACTAATTCCAAATTGTGTGCTTGTTATTGAAATTAGGATAAAAGGCTAATCAGTAGGCTAGGCTCTGCCCGTATAAATCTGCAATGTGAGTCATTCTACTTTTCTCACAGTTTGTGAGTTATCTTATCAAATATTTTACAATACCTCAAATTATTTTCAAGGTTATAATTACAGGGACTAAGTCGTGGATATCTTGAATTACTGGTTAGTGGGGTATTGTGCACATTACTAATTTCTCCCAGTTAGGTTCATTGACCTACTCGGGATAATCACTGTTGGGTTCATTGACCTACAGCGATAATCGTCACTATTTAGGTTCATTGATCTAAATAGTGGTATGACCATCGTCACCATTATGGCTTGTCACCATTGTGACAGAATGCCAGATAAAAATAAGATAGAAGCCATTGTAATCGCTCTTATGCTGTAATTGATAACTATGCATCATTATGCAAAATAGAATGATTCACTCAGTATTTCCCGCTGACAAAACCTTTTTCAAACATGTTTCAGGTGATCTGTTGTAAATCAGGAAAAGTGCTGTGGAGCATTTCAAGCTTAAGATAGTGGCTCATTATAAAATAAAGAAATAAATTTTGTAATATCACGCTTTTATAGTAAAAACATACTATTGTAAATTATCGGGGTTTTATCCCGAATTGTGAAATAAAATAATCGGGGAAAAATTTTAGCTTTAAACGATCCTGTTTCCGCTGTAAAACTCAATTAAATAAATACCGCAGTATTTTCTGCCGCGGCTCTTGAAACGGGTCAAACCGGGTCGTGTGCCGTGACAGAAAAAGGTGGTATCAGAGCCACTGGGTTAAGCTAATTAAGTATTTAGAAATACTTAATTTTTCCTGATTACTATTATGTGATTATGTGTTTTATTAACTGGCTATTTGTTAATGTTAATATAGGCAGATTTTTTTTTATTTTGTTGCTCTATTATTGTTAATTGAAAAACATTATATATTTGATTAATATATGGAATTACCTAATATAGTATTACTATATTGTGGTAAGGAAATTATATTTTTATGTTTGAAGTATACTCTTATTTAAAATTTTGCTAGTTAATTATTATTAATAATTTTATTATTAATAATAATATATTAATAGTAGTAGTAGTATTAAGATTATTTTTAAATACTATGGTTATTATCAAAGGCAGATATTGGATAACCTAGCCTTAGTTATGCATGGACTGATCACCTATGCTTAAACAAGGCAGCATTAACCAATATCCACAATGATAATGACTAGTTAATATATGTAAATTAAGTCATCATACTTATATAGATTTTTATATATTAACTACTGTGATAGTAAATATAAATCTTTAAATATTCTGATTTAAAGTTTAGTATTTTTATTATCTACAGTCAAGAAAATTTATAAATAAATTACAAATAAAACCTAGTATGTTTTAATTTGTATTTGTTTTGGTAATATGAAATACTATTTTTGTTCTATAAAATTTTGTTATGACTTAGTAATTGTATGTATGTTACTAAACAGCATGAGTGATTTGTCGGAAGCCCTTCAGAATTTAAATCTCTATCCAGTAAGAATAGAAGTTTCCAGAGATTTCAATAAGTATATACCAGATATAGAAGGACCTATAGAATTCAATGCTTTACCTCTTGAGAAACCTAAGCCTAAGAAAATGGAAATTGGGGAAAGCTCTAGGCAAACTGAGGAGTTACCATCTCAAGAAGAACTAGATTTTATAATGGCAACCGATGATACTATTGAGCCTGTTAATGAAAATAATTTTATGAATTTAGAACCATCTATTCCAAACTCTTCTAATCACTGGAATATAGACGAATGGTTGGATAATGAAATACTGTTACAAAACCATCCCTATAGGCTTTTTCCTAAGTACAATCCAGAACTTTTACCAAATTTACCAATAAGTAACAAGAATAGGACTGAACTCCATCATTTTGACAACATGGATGCTGGGAATAGGATCCAAGAGACTTTGGGACAAATCTCCTGGAAATACGATGAGAAGAAACGCCGTTACTAGAACATCATCTGACAAAGTATAGGGGATTATAAAACTATGGTTGTATAATAGTAACAGTAAAATCAGTATGTGTAAAATAAATAATAAAACGGGTATATATAGAAACATGATATAAGGAGATATTAGAAAAGTTACAATTTTGTTTGTATATTCGTTTATGTGATTATGTGCAACTAAATTGTGACATTGAATTATTTCCTTTATATTAATTATGTATCTATAAAATAGATATCAGATGGAAAACGCTAATAATGAACCAGTTAATGAGGGTAATCAATCTGAGCAACAATCAGGGAACCAATATGTGACTAGGCAAGATATAGAAAATATCATTGCTCAAGGGATAGCCAACACTATTCCAGGAATAGTTGCTCAAGGGATAGCCAATGCTATTCCAGCAATCATTGCTGCTGTTAAAAATCCAATTGAACCTCAACAAGTTATTCCTAGTAAACGCATTTCTGAAGATAATTTCAGTAATAGCATAAATGGAGGTAGTAATCATGTTAATCATGATAATGAACCACGGCAAGCTCCGCTCCCTAAGAAAAGGAAAGTTGCAACGCCTGGTTGCACTTATAAGGAATTTCTTGCTTGTAAACCCACTGAGTTTGCAGGCAATGAAGGAGCGACTGCGACACTGCGTTGGTTAGAGAAAACTGAGGCAGTAATTGCCATAAGTAAATGTGCACAGGATGATCAGGTTATGTATGTATCAAACCTTTTCAAAGAAGTGGCGTTAGAATGGTGGAATACGGTGTTACAAGCTAAAGGAAGAAATAGGGCTTATGCCATGAAATGGGAAGAATTTAAGAGTCTTGTAGAAAGAAAATTCTGTCCTGAATATGAAAAAGATCAAATGGCAAATAAGTTTCTAACCCATCGGATGGTGGATGTAGATTGTCGAGGGTATACTACGACATTCTTCGAATATGCTAGAGTGGTACCAACCCTGGCTTCGCCAGAGCCGGTACTTATTTCTCGTTATATTTGGGGATTAATTTCCGAAATTCGTAATATCGTCAAGGCTGCGAAACCTCGCACGATTGATGATGCAGTAGAATTAGCCAATACTATGACTGATGAGCTAGTACGGACAAGAGAAGAAAATAGAAGGAAAGAAGTAGCCCAAAAGATTACCCAAGAATTTCGTTCGGGTAACCATAACAAATTCAAGAAAGGAGGGAATGGGCAATCTCCTACTAGTCCATTTTGCAATTTTTGCAAAAAGAAGCATTTTGGAAGATGCAAAGGATATTGCAATTTTTGCAAGATTCCAGGGCATCAAGAAGAAGATTGTAGGAGGAAGAAATTTTCAGTTGCTACAACTGTAGAGAAACTGGACATCTTAGGCCAGATTGTCCAAAACTGAATAAACCATTTGACAATCAAGCCAAACCATCAGAAGGAGCAAAAAGGAATGCGAGAGCCTTTCAGCTGACTACTCATGAAGCCGAGATGATTCCAGATGTGATAGCCGGTATGTTCTTAGCTTACAATGATTATATAAAAGTATTATTTGACTCTGGTACAAACCAAAGTTTTATAAATACTTTACTCTGCCAAAATCTTAACTTACCATTAATCAGCATTAAGATAAATTTCTATATTAGAAATGGCAGATGTGAAATTAGTTGAATTCGATGTTGATCATTATCTGTGATCAGAATTTCTTAGAAATTCAATCAACCATTGGAAGAGAAATTATGATTACAGGAGATAAACCATATAAGCCTATGAAGTTCATATCAGTAATGGATATTGCTAATTATGAACAAAAGCAAGGAATAGTATATATGATTTTAGTAATCATTAATACTAAAGATACAGAATTTAAGGAAATTTCTGTAAAATCCGAATACCCAGATGTATTTCCAGAAGATTTACCTGGATTACATGAAGATAGAATTTAAAATTCATCTAATTCCAGGAATTTTACCGATAAGCCAGGGAACCTTATCGGTTAGCACAATATTGGTTATTAAGAAAAAGAAAAGCTTTACTCCCAAAATTTTTGAAGAATAAATTTTGGCTGAAGTGCAATTTTAGGTCATATGGTGAATCATGAAGGTATTCACTTAGATCTTGCTAAGATAGCAGTAATTACCAAATGGAAGATTCTGTAAACCGTAATGGAAATTAGGAAATTGTAGGTTTAGTATTATAGACAGTTTATTAAGGAATTTTCAAAATAGCTATACCATTAACTAAGATAACCAATACTATAAATTCTAGCCTTACCAGAAGGAATTGAAGATTTTGAAGTATAAAGTAATACTTCAAAGCTATGATTTGGATATATGTTAATACAACGCAAAAAGGTAATTGCGTATGCCTCAAGCCAATTGAAAAAGTCTGAAGAAAACTATACCACTCATGAGTTATAATTAAGAACCATAATTTTTGCTTTAAGATTTGAAGATATTATCTGTATGGAAGTAAGGATACTATCTATACAGATTATAAGAAGTTAGGATATATATATTTTTGGGCGAAAAGAATTTGAGACAAAGGAGATGGATGAAAATCCTAAATAACTACAACTGTGATATTCAGTATCACGAAGAAAAGAAGGAAAACAGCAAGAGATAGTCATAAGAATTATGCAGATAATAGATAAAAGCCGTTGGAGTTCGAGTTGGAGACAAAATATAATTGGAAGTATCTCCTTGGAAAGGAGTAAGAAAGGAAAACTAAGTCCGAAGACATGAAGGACCAGTTCCAGTAATTCAACATATTGGATTAGTTGTTTATAGTTTACAACTACCAGGAAGGTTAGTTGGAATACATGATATATTTCATGAATTCAAGAAATGTCTATCAGATGAATTTTTGGTAGTACCTTTCTAAGATACAAAGATAAACAAATAGTGTTAAGTGAAGTAGGATTCAAAGACAGGATCCTAATATACTTGGAAACTGGAATCAAAAAGGAAGAGAAAGTATTCTCAATTATTCCAGTAAATCTCGAGGACGAGATTTTTATTAAGTTGGGGAGAATGTAACAACTCTCATCAAAAGTCATAATTATTAAATTAATTTAACCAAAAGGAAACCCTAATTGAGACACCCAAGTGATTCTGAGCAAACCCTAAGAGTTTCATAATTTTCAGAATCAGGATTAGGGCCCCTAAAACTCAAGGGGGGAAAAACCTAGTTAACGATTATCCCAATTTACGTGCTGTCCAAGTTGAATTTTGATAAAGTGTCGACTCATCTGAGCTAGTCCCACACGTGTCAACAATTTAAGCATGAAGTGTACCTTACGGACCGTAAGGTCACTAAGCTTACGGTCCGTATGCTGCCTTACGGACCTCAACATTGATAAGCTTACGGTCCGTAAGCTAGTCAAGTTTTGTGTATAAATAGCAGACATTGGCACTTGCTTCTGTACGTTCGTTCGACGAAGAAATTCACTTCAGGCGCGGAGATATCTTCCAAATACTCACAATTAACACACACATGCACTAAATTGAAGCTGCAATCAGGGTATTAGCACAATCGCTGCTACGATTCATTGTCCGATTGATCTAAATATCCAATGAATGTTTAAGTGCCGCCCACATTAGGGTTATACTTTATCGTTCGTCATTAATTTGACGGATTGTCGTTAATTCGATAGGTAAAGTATTATACTTTATCGTTCGTTGTTAATTCAACGGATCATCGTTAATTCGATGGGTAAAGTATTATACCTTGTCGTTCATTGTTAATTCAATGGATCATCGTTAATTCGATGGACAAAGTATTGCATTTTGACATTCATTGTGAGAATTTGATCTCGTAAGTTATCGTAAATGCTGGATTGATTACTAATTCCAAATTGTGTGCTTGTTATTGAAATTAGGATAAAAGGCTAATCAGTAGGCTAGGCTCTGCCCGTATAAATCTGCAATGTGAGTCATTCTACTTTTCTCACAGTTTGTGAGTTATCTTATCAAATATTTTACAATACCTCAAATTATTTTCAAGGTTATAATTACAGGGACTAAGTCGTGGATATCTTGAATTACTGGTTAGTGGGGTATTGTGCACATTACTAATTTCTCCCAGTTAGGTTCATTGACCTACTCGGGATAATCACTGTTGGGTTCATTGACCTACAGCGATAATCGTCACTATTTAGGTTCATTGATCTAAATAGTGGTATGACCATCGTCACCATTATGGCTTGTCACCATTGTGACAGAATGCCAGATAAAAATAAGATAGAAGCCATTGTAATCGCTCTTATGCTGTAATTGATAACTATGCATCATTATGCAAAATAGAATGATTCACTCAGTATTTCCCGCTGACAAAACCTTTTTCAAACATGTTTCAGGTGATCTGTTGTAAATCAGGAAAAGTGCTGTGGAGCATTTCAAGCTTAAGATAGTGGCTCATTATAAAATAAAGAAATAAATTTTGTAATATCACGCTTTTATAGTAAAAACATACTATTGTAAATTATCGGGGTTTTATCCCGAATTGTGAAATAAAATAATCGGGGAAAAATTTTAGCTTTAAACGATCCTGTTTCCGCTGTAAAACTCAATTAAATAAATACCGCAGTATTTTCTGCCGCGGCTCTTGAAACGGGTCAAACCGGGTCGTGGGCCGTGACACGAAATGACATTCTTCATTTCGTGCGGAATAGCTAAACTCATTTCGTGCGAAATGGCTTAGTCTATTTCGTGCGAAATAGCCTTTTATCACATTATCTCGAATATCGTGCCCTGATCTTTCTACACTAATACAAGACTCGATACAAGACGAAGTCGACAGACATATGCACCAACAGATAGAAGCTTCTACAGCTTTGTCTTTTCTGCTGACACTTGGGCACGCCCCCGTGCTCACTGAGCACGGGGCGTGTTCAACCTTCTGTTCTCTTGTTCTTGCTTGGGAAGATGCTGTCGGGGTGTCGGGCATGCCACGTTTGTTCCTTTTCTTGTATTTACGTTAGATTTAGCTGCCTTTTTGCTTCTTTTGTTCATTTGAGCTCATTTAATCCTGAAAATACAAAAGGAAGACAAAAAACACACTTTTTCCAACATTAGTACTAAAAAAGGGTTAGTTTTATGCCACATTTGATGTAATTTATATGTTGCATTTTGCACACATCAACACACTTAGGCGGACTTGGGCCTTAGTGACTTAAAACTATGAAAGACAGTTTTATTTATGTTATGTTTCTGTAAATTCTTGGTCATTGTAAACACTTTAATTAATGAAATCAAACTTTAAATTCCATGTGTTATGAAACAATGATTCTGTTACAACACTCCCCAACGTTTCCGTCGTGATTTGTTGTTTTACGCGGTCGGGGTGTGACAGAAAAGTTGGTATCAGAGCTCATGGTTATAGGGAATTAGGTTATTAGTAATGCTTTGACCTAGTCTATAACCTTCCTAGGACCCTAACGCGAGTTTACTTGCGTTTAGATTCTAAAACAATATCGTCACCTATCTTTAGGTGACAACCACAACAAGAAAACAAATTACAAATCCGTTTTGAAAACCAATTATATGTTCTTGGATGATTTGTTATAAGGTTTTGAACCTCTAAAGTTTTCAAAATCTCGTCAAAGTTTGGGTCTAAATAATGTAAACACGTGCAATCTGGAATGGTGGATGCTTGTACCTCGAGTTTTCTGTCTAAGGCTAGGGTGTTCGTACAAATCCACATAATTGGACCAGTCATTCTTACCTGGGAACTTTTGGGGTGAGTGTCCACTTATAGGCTAAAGCATGTCTTCGCGATACGTTATTATGACCCATTTACTTTGATTAGTCATCTTGTCATTTGTGTGTTTTAAATAACAAACAAATGATCACAATCCTTATGTCTTATCGATGTTCTTTTAAGCGTCCAATTTTTACTATCCGATATCATCTCACTCGTTTCTCATGTTTCCTTGTTCTTTTTAGAATATGCCTCCCCGACGAGATGCACAGCCACAATCTAACGTTGAACTCGCAGCCATTATCACTCAGCAGGTCGCTGCTGTGATCCCGAACCTAATAACTCAGATTAATCAAGCGAACAACAATAAAAATGCTCAGTGTAGTTTCAAAACGTTTAATTCGGCTAAACCACTGAAATTTTTGGGGTCTCAAGGAGCAACTACGCTCCTTCAATGGTTCGAGAGTCTGGAAAGCACCTTTAGACATGTGCAATGTCTGAATGAATGAAAGGTTGAATTTGCGACCAATGTTTTCGAGAAACGTGCTCTAACATGGTGGAACGGTGTAATGAGGGATAGGGGTGCCGATGAGGCAATGGCACAAACCTGGGAGGAGCTTCGAGCTCTAATGATGAGGGAGTTTTGTCCTTGTCATGAACTCAGGGCATTGGAAAGGGAATTAGATGATCTTAAACAAGATAACGGCGAACACCGTGCTTATACTGACCGGTACGAAGAATTGAGGTTGTTGTGTCCAACCATGGTTACACCTTTGGATAAGGCAATCAAAAAGTACATCGATGGCCTTCCTGACCCAGTTCAGGACATTGTTACCGGTAGTAATCCTACCACAGTTAGACAGGCCATTGAACTATCTGCTACCCTAACTGAATCTCAGATCAGAAAGGGTAAACTCTTCCGAAAAGGCGACAAGAAACAAGCAACTAATACTCAAGAGGAAAACAAGGAAAACAAAACCGAACCTTCTAAGAAGCGTAAGGCTTTACAAAACTGTGCAATTGCTGCTCAACCCAACCAAAACACTCACAACCAACCAGCTCAACTCCTGCAAGGAAACCTTATGCCGGTACTGCACCGATATGCAACAAATGTAATGCACACCACCTAGCTCACCTACATTGTTGTCTGTGTGCATCATGTGGGCGACTCGGTCACCTGGAAAATGTTTGTCGATTTAACCCAAACCAAGGTGGTCCAAACCAACCTCAAGTCAACCCTGCTCAAGCTCGCTTTCCACCTGGATCGTGCTATAACTGTGGTGATCTTACTCACTACCAGAACAATTGCCCAAGACTTGTTAACGCAAATCCAACGCGTGGACGAGTGTTTAACATAAACGAGGCAAACGCAAATGATAATGCAGCAGTAAACAATTAGAATTTTGTATTTTCCCTTGTTGTTATCTTTGACGTTTGAAACAATTCAGTTGTTATATAAATAAATTTGTTGTTTCACTTTTATTTACAAGACCGATACGATAGTGTGTATGTGTGACATACCCTTACGATAACCAACGCCAAGGAACCGTGTTCCTTGCAAAACAAACTACTCTTGTAGTTTTCTCATTTATGTGATCACTCGCGATCTCCACGAAACTCCTAAGTACTTGTTTCCTTCTAAGAAACAAAGTACAAGGTACAAGTTACAACTCTGGATGAATACCCAAAGTACCACTTTTAATCCTTGCCTGGATATCTAAGGGTACTTTTCATAAGTCCTTCAAAAAAATCTCATGCGATATGTAAAGGTACATATCATTTCATTTTGGTTTTCATAACAACATACATAGTATACGTTTTCAAAACCTCCTTCACGATTTCAAAAAAAAAAAAACTTTTCATATGGTTTAAAAACATTTAACATAGTATATTTATTTAATATACCAAATGTATAATTTCAAAAGAATTATCCATGTTTTCAAAAACCATATACATGATTTCAAAACCTTATCACATGGTTTTAAAACATTTTATAAACATATTTACCTAATACACCTACCACATGATTTCAAAAGCGTTACATAAGGTTTCAAAAACATTAAACACATTTTCCAAAGAACCCCATGCATAGTTTTCAAGAACATTTTGCTTGTATGTTGACTTAACATACGTAGTACACAACCTCCAAATTATGCTTCATATGTCGCCTTGGTGTATCTGGTACCTTGACTTATTAAGCATTTTACCTCATGTTTTGATTTAAGCACATCTAGAACAAGGTTTCGAAATATCTCTCGCTACACGGGTTCCAAAATCCTTATAGAATCTTCCTATCTTCATAGTTCAATCCTTGCGGAAATTCGAAGCGCAAAATCAAATTCCAGGGATTGGATTCCTAGAATACTTTAAATAAACATGTTCAAACCAATAACAAGTTTACAAACAAATTTATAACAAGTTGATAACAAATTGATGACCAAGTTGACAATTATATGTTTATGTGTTTATGTGTGAATCAAATTACTCGCTATCCAAATCCTCATAGAATCTTCCATATCTTTATATGATGGATTCATAGAAGGATATCCAAAGGTACTAACTTAAATCCTTAATGGGCATCTATGTAATAGTTAAGACCCTTGGATTGAAAAGTACTATTCCAAAGTTAAAGACATCACTCGTTGATGTAATTAAAGAGACCTCTTGGGTAGTCTAGTTAAAGAGATTGATTCGTCAATCTAGTTAAAGACATCACTCGTTGATGTAGTTAAAGAGACCTCTTGGGTGGTCTAGTTAAAGAGATTGATTCGTCAATCTAGTTAAAGATATCATTCGCTGATATAGTTAAAGAGACCCCTTGGGTGGTCTAGTTAAAGAGATTGATTCGTCAATCTAGTTAAAGACATCATTCGTTGGTGTAGTTAAAGAGACCCTTGGGTGGTCTAGTTAAAGAGATTGATTCATCAATCTAGTTAAAAATATCATTCGTCAATATAGTTAAAGAGACCCTCTGGTGGTCTAGTTCAAGAGGTCATTCGTTGATCTAGTTAAAAGGATCCTTTGGTGACCTAGTTGAAGAGATTTTTAGTGGTCTGTTTAAAGAGATCATTCGTTGATCTAGTTAAAGAGACTCTATGGTAGTCTAGTCAAGTCACCACAGGATTATTCATTTGATTTTCTTCCCCTGCACATTATAAAATAAACTGTGCGGACTGTGCAAGGAATTACGTAATTATGGATGCATACGTAATTATGGAATTCAGTGCACAGAAACCACAACAAGTTTTGTCATGTGTAATTTAATAAACTAGAAGTTCTGGACCTTGACCAATGTTGTTTTTATGTTATACTCTCCGACTTCAATTTCGAGCACACACAAGTTTCCTCTAAATTAAATTTCGGGACGAAATTTCCTAAAGTAGGGGAGACTGTGACATTTGTTCCTCTACGATCATCATACAAGTATGAATCCAATGAAATCTTGTGTTTCAATCTTGGAATTTGTACAAATTCATGTGACCTTTGCACATATCAATTCTTGTTCGATTTCGAGCTCTAAATCGCTTTCTGGAAAGTTATACGCGAACTGATGCGTAAACGTAATCAGTTTAACGCGACAAGCACTCCGGAACACTAACATAGGCTTAACATACCTTAAATAACCTTTACATAACTTAGAAATAAGTTTTGGAGACTTTGGTGTTTTGAAATCAAGTTTATTCGATCGCAGGGACTATTTACGTCAAACTGCGAAAGTATGCCGATTTGTATAGTAACGAACATTCTGTAAATTGATCATAAGCTAAACATACCCTAAATATCATTTACATAGCTTAGGATCAGGCTTTGAGGGGTTCGTTATGCGAAAATACGCTTACTTGATCAATAGGGACTAAAAGCGTCAAAAAGTGCATAAGTTTGCACTAACGCGCATATCTTACATTCTGAACATATCTGGACAACTTTGTAATCATTAAAATATTTAATTTTAGTGATTGGAATGCAAAAATACCATTCGTCGCGTAATCTGGATCGTTTTTGCGTCCGTTCGAGTTTTCGTCGTAATTAACCGAATAATGCAACCGTACGACCAAACGAACCGACATCCGAGATGTTTTCAAGCATATTTCATGTTCCCTATGCTTTAACTTCATTGTAGAGCCTTAAAATGGGGTTGACGGGGCTTAAAACATCTAAATCTAACTTTTAAGCTTGAAGGGACTAAACTTGACAATCTGCCAAACTTACCTGGCGGGCCGCGACATATGGAGTCTCTTCCTACGCGGGGCGCGACCGATACACAGATCAGAAACATTGAATCTGGCCATTTCAGCTGATTTCAGTGGTTTTTAACACGGTTTTGGGATACCTTGAGCTTGTTTTTGAGTTCCCATTGTATTTAAAACCATGTTCCACAAGTGTATGGCTTAGATCATACCTTGATTTGCTCAAAAACACTTGTAAAGATCTTGTTAACTCAAGAGTTTCTATAAATACCCACCTTGTTCATTCTCATTTCTAACACAAATTGATCAAATATGCTCTAAGTTGAAGCTAAGGCTTCATACCTGAGTATTTTAGATCAATTCTTCCTTGCTTGGACGTTTTGTAAATTTCTTTCATGCTTGTTTATGCTTTTCAAGCATGAAAGTCAAACAGTGTTTGACTTTCTGCATTGACCACGATTTGGTCAAGTCAAAGTTCAATCGAACTTTGCAACGTGAGCGTAATCACGATGGTTATAGTCCCTTGTGACCATACCTACTGATTACCACATCGATTAGTCGAAGTGACGAGTCAAAGTTTCGGTCAAAATACGTATTTATGCGTATTTTGCGACGAAGCTATTTTTAGGTATCAAAACACTTTGTTTTGATATCAAACCTGTTTTCTAACTTAGTTAAACATGTTTTGACATGTTTAACTCGTCACTTTTAGTCTAGTGCTTGTTTAGGGTCGTAAGTCAAGCGGTCTTGACAACCGCTTAGACTTTCAAACCCGACCCGTTTAGTCGATCGTTAGGATCCGACCAAACATATTTTGTGACCATAGTTGTATAGGGAAAAACCTTCTGATGTTATACCTTATGGTCACTTAGTTTAATTAGTTGTATGATAGGTAGTTTATATGCCTTAGGAAATGACCAAAATGCCCTTTTCATGCATAATTTGATTTTAAGCATATGTAACTTAAAATTTGCCATTTAAACTGATTATGCAACATATTTAAACATGTTAGGGCATATAATACTTGTCATAGGACTAGTTAGGTGTCTCGAACGCGCCTTTGCGCGAACGACGCGTTAAAGTAGCATAAGCTACCTTAATGAGTCGTAACGGGTCGTAAGCACTTAGGATAGGTTACGATTTAGAATGTAGGCCTTGTTAAACCATGTTATATGAGTTCCAATACTCATTTGGTTTACGAGACCTCATTCTATCCGATCTTCTGATTTAGGTCCGGTTTATTTACATAGTTACCTTTATTAGGTGCCGTTTGATTCCGTGTTCCCTCGAGCATTATTGGATTGTTATTTCAAGATCATTTAACAAGATCAAGTGAGTACATAGTCCCCTCTTTTACTATTTTCAAATATTTTGGGGTGATACACATGTGCCTACTTGTTACTTTAGTGCTTTCGTGCTTTCATGACATATACTTGCTATATTCATTAGTACGCATATAGTACGATTTCATTTATGCTTTGCTATGTATGTTCATTTAACATACTTAGTACATTGTTTTCACATAACATGTTTATATTTGGTATGAAATTTGATTATACATCGACATTTTACCTATGGGATTGAGTAAATCCTTTTATTCACCATACATAACATTTTACCTATGGCGTGGAGTAAATTCTTTTATTGACCATACAAGACATTAGTTGTTATCTGACATTGGTTTGACAAGATACATTTGGTGGTTTATTTGGTAAGTGATTTAAATAACGAGGCGTGTGTAATATGATAAAAGCATGGTGGATACGCCGCTGGTACTTCCAATATATAAGTGCTTTTATGATATTACATATCGCAGCGTTATCTAAACCACTTTGACAGAAACAAAGACATGATACTTTGTTTTACAAACGACGTATTTATACAAGACATTGTTTACAAACGACATATCTTTTATAAACTCATTTTTACTTGGTTATTTATTTAACCATGCATTATTCTTTTATAACATCTGATTTTCATATAGAATTTCATAAGATTTTATAAAAGAAAACGTTTTACAAGATTCATGACTACCTTTTGTTTAAACACTTCTTTTTACTTACAAGTCATGAATCCTACAACAACAAAACCTATGTATCTCACAGGCATTTTTATGCTGACGTACCTATTTTCACATGTGTTTCAGGAGCTATTGCATGATGATGTTCGTGACACACTTAGGCGGACTTGGGCCTTAGTGACTTAAAACTATGAAAGACAGTTTTATTTATGTTATGTTTCTATAAATTCTTGGTCAATGTAAACACTTTAATTAATGAAATCAAACTTTAAATTCCATGTGTTATGAAACAATGATTCTGTTACAACACTCCCCGACGTTTTCGCCGCGATTTGTTGTTTTACGCGGTCCAGGGTGCTGAGGGGGAGTCTAGTGTGTACTTGCAATTAATTGAATCTTGTAATAGATACAATCTTTCGACTGAATGAAATCATGTTTACTTAAAACTATTCTCCATTGATTGTGTTATCAAAGTTTATTTCCATATTCCGCTGCAATTCATATCTCTGTTTTATCTTCATTTTAATTGAACAACACAATCTAAGAAACTCAGATCCTAACAAGGTTACTCTTTACAACTTCGATTGTTCATTAGAAAGAATCGTTGGGAAATTTTTGAACGAATCCACTATTTTTTTTACTTTGGGCTCTAATAAAGTAATGTAATGTTGAAGAAGCTTATGTTCACCCATTTCTCTTTTGTCACTACCATTGTTGTTCATAGAGGTATCTGTTCCTAAAAGGTTTTTAATGAAAGTTATTGAAAACTCCTTTAAATACTAATTTAAAGTTATGTTTAAAAGAAGTTCTTCATGTCTTTATAATGCATTTGATGTTAAAAAAAGAAACCAACATACATTTGTGGTTTGTGAATGTAAAAAAAAGTATAATACGACCCTCTACTAAAACGGCGGAACCGACCGCATGCGACAGTATTTCCGCAGATATTGCGTCATCTTTTCTCCCATGTGCTTCCTTGTGCGCCCAATCCGTCCACCCTAGGTCTCATGTATTAACTTTTTGGAATAATGGATTTTAATAATCCTAACTATTAGCCATTGGCCGGCAACGGTCCCAACTTCAAAAATCACCAATGGTGGTCCCACCTTTTCATATATTGGAAGCCAATGGACCTTTATTAAACCAAAAACGATAAGGGGACAAAAAGAAATTAAGGTTATGTTAGTAAAGGTCTATTAGTTTACAATATGTGAAAAGGTGGGACCACCACTGCTTATTTTTGAAGTTGGGACCATTGCCGACCAACGACTAATAGTTTGGATTATTAAAATCCATTATTCTTACCTTTTTTCAGATTTTTTTATGACTTGAAACTAAGCGATGAAAGAAAAGTAGGGGTTTTCCACTACCAGATTGGAATACCAAGTAGAAATAATGCTTCTTGCAAACTTTTTCCCACATATATGTTGTTGCTTATTATTAATTTTAGGTTGAATTGCATTCTGAAATAGAGATAGACACATATAACAATTAAATGAAAGTTTGGTGTTGTAAAGTACGCAATTGTTTTTGTTTGTTTACTTACCTTTGTATATGAAAAGTCTATTTTTTATAGAGTAAACTGCCATTTTGGTCCCTGTGGTTTGGCCAGTTTTGCCATTTTAGTCCAAATCTCAAACTTTTTACATCTGGGTCCCTGCGGTTTGCATTTTGTTGCCATTTTAGTCCAAAATTCAAAAACCCCATTTTTTTTACTCTTACAACCTCCTATTTTGTCCTTTAGTGCTGGGGCATTTTGGTCCATGTTAATTTATTATAACATTTCAATAATTAATAACATCATCTTCAAGAACATCATCAAACTTCATCATCAAATCCCAGAAAATCCAGAAAATCAAGAACATCATCTTCAAGAAAATCAAGAACCCAGAACAAAACCAGAAACCATCACAAAAATCAAAATACAGACAACAACAAATCAAAACAAAAACCGATTTGTAAAAAGAAACGAGGCTCAGATCTGTATCTTCAAGAACATCATCAAACATCATCATCAAAACCCAGAAAATCAAGAACATCATCTTCAAGAAAATCAAAAACCGATTTGTAAAAAGAAACGAGGCTCCAACAACAAATCAAAACCGCCTTGGCTGCAAACAGAGGTTGCAAGCGCACTTGCCCTCCTCCGATTCTGCCATGCCAAGCTGCGGAAAATCTCAAATGTTGACCCAATTTTGACTCGGATTAGGTGAAATCATCACAGCCTCGTGGTGAATAAAAGGACTGGGTTCAAGTTTTGATCATCCTGTTTGTTACAAAATCACATATCATCATCCATCATCTCGATCCCTTAAAACTAACAAAATCACAGATCATCATCCATCACAAAATCACAGATCATCATCTGTCTCCCCTCCACCACCACCGTCTCTGACCACACTGTAATATCCATCCTAACCATTCAAATCTCTCGTTTTTAAATAAAAAGAGCAGATTATTTACCTGGTTTTCAACAATACTTTTGCTACACCATCGTAGATCGAACATAGAAGGTTCCAGATCTGCTAAACTTCCGGCGGTTTAGGGTTTCAGTATCGGCTTTGATGGTGACAGCGGTGGTGGCGCTTTAGGGTTTCAGTGGTGGCGGTGGTGGAGTTCACGGTGGTGGTGGTGGAGTTCACGGAGTGTCGGCTGTCACCGGAGAAGAGAGAGAGAGAGAAGAGAGAGAGAGAAGGGGGAGGAGGTGGCGGTGGTGTGAAGGGGGAGGAGGTGGCGGTGGTGGTGGTGGTGCTATAGAGAGAGAGAAGAGAGAGAGGGAGGAGGTGGCGGTTGTGGTGCTATAGAGAGAGAGAAGAGAGAGAGAACAGATTATGATCATCATCATCCCCAACATCATCATCCTCAATATATATTATTGCTAAAAAAAACTAAAACAAATGAAATTTAAAAAATGACCAAAATGCCCCTGCACTAAAGGACAAAATAGGAGGTTGTAACAGTAAAAAAAATGGGGTTTTTGAATTTTGAACTAAAATGGCAACAAAATGCAAACCACAGGGACCCAGATGTAAAAAGTTTGAGATTTGGACTAACATGGCAAAACTGGCCAAACCACAGGGACCAAAATGGCAGTTTACTCTTTTTTATATAAACTATTCTCTTAGAAGCATAAGAGTGAGAGACTGACTATATTAGCAAAAGATTTTTTTTTTTTTTGAAATGAAACTAAAAGTGACTGCAGACTGAAATTTTGTTATGTTTATTGCAGCACTGAAGCTAAAGATACCCAAACAGGCATGATCATTTGCTTGCTTGAACAATTTTCGTACCCAAAAACCAACCCGACTCATGCTTTCTGGAATACAAGGGACACTAAAGGATTAAGCTACAAAACATAATCAGACCTGTTTGCTTTTGCGAGGAATATGGAGTAATGTTATTTTTGTGTAAAGGATGTCATGTAGCAGTATATTTGAAAATCTGAGCTATACAGCAATCTTAATACCCCGTCGCACCGCGGCGGGTCAGTATCTAGTTAATAATAATTTAGCGTGAAGGGGGTAGTAGTTGTTATGGTGGCTAGTAGTGGTGGGGTAGGGTGAGTGGTTGCAGGTGAAGATAGTGGTGGTGTTTTATAAATGAAAGAGTTTTCATATATAAATAACAATATATATATATTTGTATATACGCATATATTATTATAAATGATTAAAGGCTTTTTTATATATTAATATTTTGAAAATGGCAAGTACCAAACTTTTTAGTGTGAGTTAACTGACATTTTTTAACGAAGTTAGTGGGTTGGGTCAAAATGACAAAAAAAAATGAAAAACTTAGGACCCAGAGGATAACAAAAACCTATTTAAACTAAAGTGACAATTTGAAACAAACCCCAGTGACTAAAATGACAACACTAGTACAAAACCACTTTTTTGGTGGTGTAAATTTCATGTTTTTTGGTGCTATTTTATGATAGAAAGCACCAAATAACAAAACACACCACTTAAAAATAGATTACACACCACCATTAAGTGCTTACAAGTTATACACCACCAAAAAATTAATTATTTGAGGCTTACAAATTATACACCACCAAAAAATTAATTATTTGAGGCTAAGGTTGCTAATGGCACCAAAATACACAATAAAATTGATTTTTAGGGGTAACAACTTGATTTTTTGAGGCTTAACTTTTAAATAGCACCAAAACACCAAAATAATTATCTTTAACTTTAACTGATAAAATTCAAAATCTATATCTAACTTTTTTTTCTCCTCTTTCTCTACAACTCATTTTTTCCTCATTCTAATATCATAACCTATAAGCCTTCATTCTTCTTCAATCTATAATACCATCAAATTAAAATAAGTCATTCTAATTAAAGGTATCATATTTGTAATATGTTTTAATTTCATATTTCATTTTTTATGTTTTAATTGAATATAAATTGTTATTTGTAGCTAAAGGTGGAATTATTCAAGTTTCTTTAAATCTCATTCAATCATCACTTTAAGGTAAGAAATTTAAATTTTATTACCTTTATTATGATTTCTTTATGTATTATATGATTATGTATATACGTGTTATGTATGAATAATATGTGTGTATGTATATGTGTATATTTGTATGTATGATATGTCATGAGTATACGCATACTTGGAGAGTTAAGGGGAAATGCTACCCATTTTTTCTTAGATAGTCAACCCGTTAAGATGTATACATATGAGATAGAACAATTTGGTTCTAATATTATATGGGGCTAACACTTCCGGAATTTTTGAAAAATTTCCTTGTGTTCCCATTAAAAGTTTGAAGTCTTTAATCCAATTTGCACGCCAAAGAAGAATAAAAAAAAGACAAGGTTACTCCCACATTTTCAAATCTAATCATACAGGAGAAAAAACACATATTAATAGATTCTAATCCAAATGCAACACGACAAACAAGATTTGTTTAAATACAAGGCCATTACTTCCGGTTGATTTAATTATCTGTCTACTTCATCTTTAATTGTTCTTCTGGTTGGAATAAAAAAGATTTGATTATTAAAATATACAACAATGGCATACTTAAAGTCAGCTTCATGTTCATCATCTTCTGTGAGCTGGAAATATGACGTTTTTCTGAGCTTCAGAGGCGAGGATACTCGCTTCAATTTTGTCGATCATCTTTACTCAGCTCTCGTACAGAGAGGACTGTGCGTGTTCAAAGATGACGAGGAGCTGAAGAAAGGGAAAGAGATTGCTCCAGAACTCCTGAAAGCTATTGAGGAGTCAAGGTTTGCAGTGGTTGTGTTCTCAAAGAATTATGCCAACTCGTCATGGTGTTTGGCTGAGCTGGCCAAAATCATGCAATGGCATAACGGGACGGTGGAACCGAAGGTGATACCGGTGTTCTATCATGTCGACCCATCTGATCTTCGTGCGCAGAAGAACGACGTGGCTGTTTTCTTTCAGCAGCACGAGAAGAAGTTTAGAGAAGAGATGGATAAAGTGAAGGAGTGGAGGGATGCTCTAACAGCTACAGCCAATTTATCTGGCATGCATATCTCCGAATCCTTCAAAGTGTAAGTAGAATCTTTCTTCATCTGTTTCTTAATTAAGTCAATTACACAAACATTGTGATTAAACGTGATTCTCTATAGGAAAATATCCAGAATATATAACCAAGGTACAATCGATAATCATGCCTAACTAATAGGAGATATATACAGCAAGACAAATATTATACATAAATAATTTATATTGCTAACAAGCCCCCGCAGTTGGAGCCGTAGCCGGACGAAGGCACAAACTGGAGCGAAATCTGTTGAAGAGATATTTGGGTAAGCCCTTGGTAAAAATGTCCGCGTACTGATAATCTGCAGGAACATGAAGGACACGGACTTCGCCCACGCGAACTTTATCTCGAACGAAATGAATATCCATTTCCACATGCTTGGTTCGTTGGTGCTGAACGGGATTCTGAGTTAAATAAACAGCGGAGACATTGTCGCAGTAGACGATGGTAGCTTGTGATGCTGAGACGCCAAGTTCAAGCAACAGGTTACGAATCCAAGATGTTTCAGCAACTGCGTTTGCCACCCCACGATATTCCGCTTCGGCACTTGATCTAGAAATCGTGGGTTGGCGTTTAGAACTCCATGAAATTAGGTTTCCTCCCATGTAAACACAATACCCCGAAGTGGAACGACGAGAGTCGGGACACCCGCCCCAGTCAGCGTCCGAATAAGCGGTAAGGGACGTGGACTTGGAGGGGGAAAGGTGTAAACCAAAGTCAATGGTACCTTTGACATACCGAAGTATGCGTTTAAGAAAGGAGAAATGTGGCTCACGTGGGTCATGCATGAACAAACAAACCTGTTGGACCGCATAGGTGAGGTCGGGCCGGGTAATGGTGAGGTACTGCAATGCCCCTGCTAGACTACGATACAAGGTGCCATCCGAGACAGGAGGCCCACCTTCGGCGCTAAGCTTAGAGCCGATTTCAACTGGAGTAGTGGAGGGCTTGCAGTCAGACATGGAGGCTCTCTGGAGAATGTCAGCAGCATATGAAGTCTGAGATAAGAACATCCCGTCTTTACGATGTTGCACTTTGATGCCGAGAAAATGATGAAGTTGTCCAAGATCGGTCATGGCAAACTCTTTGGACAAAACCTGTATAAAGTGTTGTAGCAGAGTCGTGGAGGAGGCAGTAAGGATGATGTCGTCCACATATAACAATAAATAGGCCAAATGAGTGCCAAACCGGTATACAAAGAGCGAAGTATCGCATGTGCTGCTCCGGAATCCACACGAAGTGATGAAAGATGCAAACCTGTGATACCAGGCTCGAGGGGCCTGCTTGAGGCCATAAAGGGACTTCTTTAACCGACAGACAAACCGAGGCTTGTCAGAGTCCACGAACCCTGGGGGTTGATGCATAAAAACCGTCTCATTGAGATGTCCATGAAGAAACGCGTTTTTCACATCAAGTTGGTGTACCGGCCAAGATCGGGACACCGCTAGACTAAGAACAGTCCGGATAGTGGTTGGTTTAACAACCGGGCTGAATGTATCATCACAGTCAATACCTACCGTTTGACTCTTGCCATTAACCACCAGACGAGCTTTGTAACGCTCGAGAGTGCCATCCGAGTGGAATTTGTGCTTAAATAACCACATGCAACGGATAATCGGTGCATCAAGGGGTCTGGGTACCAATTCCCACGTTTTATTATCCAATAGTGCTTTGTATTCATCGGCCATGGCACGTTTCCAGTTTGGATCGGACAGGGCGGATACATGAGACTTTGGAAGAGGTGATAGGGGGGAAGTGGTGAGATTAGCAAGGTTGAACGGAACACGGGGCTTGGATATACCGGCACGAGCACGAGTAACCATCGGGTGGGTAGATGTTGGTGGTTGGTTTGGTGGTTGCTGTTGGGCCGGGTGAACCTGTTGGGCCGGTGGGGTGTGAGGAGGAGGCGAAGGTGTGGGGGAGATTGGGGGAGGGCCGTGTTGAGCCGTAGTAATAGGGAAACTGGGTGGGGTGGTGGGCGTAGGTGGTATGGGTGGGGCCGATTGGGTTGGTTTGGGGAAGGGCGGAAAAGAGGTGTTAAAAAATGGTGAGGGGGAAGGCGTGGAGTCAAGGAAGGTGTGGAGAGGCGGTGGAGTGGTGGGGGAATGGAATGGAAATTTCAACTCGTCAAATGTAACGTGGCGAGAGAAAATAACTTTACCGGTAGAGAGTTCAAGGCACCGATAACCCCGATAGTTGGCGGGGTAGCCGAGAAAAACACAAGGGGTGAACCGGTGTTCAAGTTTGTGAGGACGGGTGGCAGAGGTATTCGGGTAGCATGTACACCCGAAAACTCGAAGGTGGTCGTAGGACGGTAAACGTCGGTAAAGAATGGCGGTGGGAGAGTGATTGTGGAGGACGGTGGAGGGAAGGATGTTGTGAAGGTAACAAGCAGTGTGAAGCGCTTCCACCCAAAAGCGTGAGGGAAGGGAAGCGCGAGTTAGAAGAGATAACATGATGTCGTTGAGACGACGTATCATGCGTTCGGATTTACCGTTTTGTTGCGACGTGTGAGGGCAAGAGAACCGAAATTCCATGCCATGTGTGGAGGCAAAAGTTTGAAAGTTATGGTTGTTGAATTCACCCCCCATGTCACACTGAAAAGTTTGAATGTGAAGATGAAATTGGGTTTTGACAAAGGAGTGAAAATGACAAAACTTAGTAAAGGCTTCAGATTTATATTTAAGGGGATACACCCATGTGTATTGAGTGTAATCATCAACCAAAACCATATAGTATTTATAGCCAGCAGTACTAAGTAAAGGTGAAGTCCATAGATCACAATGAACAATTGAAAAAGGTAAATGTGTACTAGAAACCGAATCAGAAAAAGGTAATCGTTTATGTTTTGATAGTTCACAAGCATGACACACAAAAGAAATATCTAATTTATTGCAAGAAATCAAATGCTGAGAAGATAAAAAATCCATCACGTGTCGTCCAGGATGGCCAAGGCGATCATGCCAAGAAACAGGAGACTGGGAGGCAACAAAAGCGGCAGCTGAATCATTGGTTGTGAAGGGGTAGAGACCGTCAGAGCTATTGTGGCGGCTCAGGAGCATGCCATCCTTGAGGTCCTTCACAGAAAAACCGAATGGGTCAAATTCTACAGAGACATTATTATCCCGTGTAAATGAACGAACATAAATTAGATTTTTAATGAACTTGGGGTTACAAAGGATATTGTTAAGCTTAAGGGGTCTGGTTTGGGATGGTAAAGTGGAATGTACGGATCCAAGTACAGGAAGACGGTGGCCATTACCAACTAATACGGACTCTATTGGAGAAAACGGAGAAGGGGTAGTGATTTTACCTGGTTCACGGGTGATGTGAGACGTAGCACCCGTATCCATATTCCATGATTCGCCCGCATGGTCGATACCCATTGCAGCAAAAGCTTGAGCAAGGTCAGTAGGTTGCATAGCATCAAACTCAGTAACATGGGCTTGGGCCGGATTGTTGTTGGGCTGGGTTGGTGGTGGGTGAGCCGGAGATGGAGTCGGTGGGTTTCCGGGGTAGTTCCATGGCTGCATCCAAGGGCCCTGTGTCGGGTACGGGCAGGGAGGTACGGTCCAGTAAGGTGGTCCATAAAAACCGTACGGGCCGTTAGAAGCAAACTGGTTGTTGGGCCCGTTGCGAGGCGGACCGCGACTACGGTTCTGGCCACGACGAGAAGACCCACCACGGCGTCCTCGCTGCTGACTGCCGTATTGATTGTCCTGCCGTGGTGGAGCGGGGGGTGGCGTGTCGACGGCGGCAGCAACCACCGGAAGGGAGACGGCGGCCCGGGCCCTTTGACGGCTTTGTTCGCGCAGTAGCATGTCGCACGCGTCGGTCCAGGAAGGGAGATTCTGAGTGATGAGGGCACCGGTCATGTCGAACTCCTGTGGTAAACCACGAACCAGTTTGAGAACGAGCCGTTTTTCGGGAACCGGGCAGTCGACGGCAGCTAACTGATCGGAGATTTCTTTCAGCCGCTGGAAGTAAGCCTCAAGGGAGGCAACAGACTGCAAAGTGATGTTGGTAAATTCTTCTTCCAACATGGCAGCGCGTGTGTCTTTGTTATTGAGAAAGAAGTTCTTGATCCGGGTCCATGCCTGATGGGCGGTGGATTTTGGTTGGAGGATTTTGAGGAGGATGTCATCCGACAAGGTACCGTAGATCCATTGTAGGACCACGGCATCAACCTCTTTCCATGACGAGAAGGATTCATCGTCTTCAGCAGGAGGAGTGCTACCGTCAATGTGCTTCATAACCCGATAGGCGGTAGCATGGAGATGAAAAAGGCTGACCCACGACGAGTAAGAGACCTTTTCTCCGTCGAGGGTACGGATTTTCTGCTGAATGTTGTTGACGGAGTACACCGGGTGCAGTTGGGTTTGAGATCCGGAGGAACCGGTCTTCGAGGTTTCTTTGTCAGTCATCGAGATGAATGAAGAGAAAAGGAGCGCTGATGGTTGGAAAACAGAGAAGAGATGTCCGGCAAGGTGAAGCCCGAAGGCAGTCGACGGCGAGTTGACCGAAGTCGAGACAGCGGCGACGACGAGAATTAAGGTCCAGAGCGTCTGCGCTCTGATACCATGTGATTAAACGTGATTCTCTATAGGAAAATATCCAGAATATATAACCAAGGTACAATCGATAATCATGCCTAACTAATAGGAGATATATACAGCAAGACAAATATTATACATAATAATTTATATTGCTAACACATTTATTATTATTATTATTATTATTATTATTATTATTATTATTATTATTATTATTATTATTATTATTATTAATTTTTTTTTTGATATTGGCTGTTGATGTATCAAAACATGATTTAACTCCCAACTTTTTTGGAAAACAAATCAATATTCCAATCAGGTGAAATGGAGGACATTTGTGTTGGATCACTTGTAGACATATAACTTCACATACAATCTATTCATGTCGATATTGCACTAATTTTAAAGTATGAAACATTCATTACTATACCACTCACATCTTACCTAGGGTGTTCAGAATTATATTTGATTCGAGAAATTCGAAATTCGAATTCGATTAACAAGAATTCAAATTCGAGTCCAGTAAATTGAATACGAATAGAATACGAATTTATAATTTTGAATTCGGTTCGAAATTCAAATTCAAGCTTACATCATTATTTATTACATTTATATATAATACACAGATATAACTTTAAGTTGGGCTATAGTATAGATTAATCTATAAATTTAATCTTAGTCCTAAAATAACCCATTACCAAACCCAAATAGCCGATAACGAATTTACATATTTTAAATGAATTTAAATCATAACAAATTTATTTGAATATGATTAGATCTCGAATTTTATCGAATACGAATTGGCATTTTAATTCGAATATGAATTGACCAGTTTTTAATCGAATTCAAATCGAATCCAATTCAAGCAAAAAAGATTATTCGAAAATTTTGATTCGAGTAATTCAAAAATTCGTTATTTGATTCGGTGAACACCCCTAATGTTACCTAGCTTGCTAAAAGCAGTCTTAAATTTACAGGGGTGAATCGACGTATGTTAGAAAGATTGTTGAGGAGATCTTAGCTGATAAGCCTGATATACAACCTTCTTATATAGAGAGCAATTTAGTTGGCATCGACTCTCGTATGGAAGAATTAAGTTCACGACTGGAAACTAAAGATAATGAAAAGGTGCAAATAGTAGGGATACATGGGATGGGAGGAATTGGCAAGACTACTATTGCCAAAGCTTTGTTTAGAAGAATAAAGTATAAGTTTGAGGGTAGTAGCTTCGTAAACGATGTTAGAGAAAACAGTTCAAGTAAAAGAGATATATGTGCCTTACAAGAAAAGGTTCTAAGGGATATTCTAGAGATCAATCAAAATTTCAATGTTCGAGATCCTGAAGATGGAGCTAACATAATACGAACAAGATTTGTGCACAAAAAAGTTCTTATGGTTCTTGATGATGTGGATAATTTCAAGCAATTAGAGTTCCTATCTGCAACACATGACTCGTTTGGCCCAGGAAGTAGAATCATTATCACCACAAGAAACGAGCAATTGTTATCTGATGCAGATGACAAGTACAAGCCAGATTTTTTGATAATGAATGACGCTCTTGTGCTGTTTAGCAGAGGTGCTTTTAAAACAAATAGTCCTCCAGAAGGGTATGAGGAGTTTTCATGTCGTGCGATCCGCTATGCTGGCTATCTTCCTTTAGCTGTGAAAGTTTTAGGCTCTTTCTTCCATGGGCGGAAAGCACTTCATGAGTGGGAAAGTGCTTTAAATAGACTAGCAAAAACACCACCTGTTGATATTGTTAAGACACTGAAGTTAAGTTTTGATGGGTTAGAGGATTCTGAGAAGAATTTATTCTTAGACATTGCTTGCTTCTACAAGGGAAGAGACAAAAGAGACTTAACTAGAGTATTTGAGAGCTGCGGTTTTGACCCAGAAATTGGGATTAATGTTCTTACTGAGAAGTCCCTCATCACCATTTCTAATGAAAGAATAGGTATGCATGATCTTTTACAAGAAATGGGTCTGCAAATAGCTCGTGAAAGTATCTCCAATAGAAGGCTATGGCAGCTTGAAGATATCCATGATTCCTTAAAAAATAATCAGGTAATAAATCTCTCTCTCTCTTCCCCTAAAATTTTACACTGTTCACAGAGACTAAATCTTTGTTTCAGAAGCTAGAAGAAATTGAGGCAATTGTGGTGCCCAATACGCACTATGATGTTGACGAATATGAGGAGAAGGTGGGTTTTAGGGCTGATGTTTTTGAACGCATGAAGAATCTTCGCCTACTTGATATTAGAGGAAGATTTACATCTTGTGAGCCTACGATCTTCCCTAACAACTTACGATGGCTTTGTTGGCGTGAGTGCCCATTTACTTCTCTATCAACGACACAAATGAGTAAACTAGTTGGTCTTGAAGTAGTTGGTGGCAGTGTTAAACAGTTTTGGAATGGACAAAAGGTAATTATCAAATGAAACCATATTCTTAGCAATAGCTAGTTTCAAGTGATAGTTTGTCATACTTTAATATTTCACCACAACATATTAGCTAACTTTACACTCTACAATAACTTCCTTGTAGCACCACTGTGACAGCCCAACATTGACCGACGTTGACTTTTTTGTTCAGTTGATCAATATTCAAATTCTGATTCTCAACATCAATACCAACACCAGTACAAACTTCCAATTAACAACCTGTCTCAGATCATACTTACATTTTCCAACCGTTTACTTTTTACTATGGTTGACTTAATTTTGAGTTTTGACTGCTGTTTGGAATTGACTGCATTTGACCTTTGAAGTCAATAGACTTATTCTGCAATTTTCCATATCATTATTTTCAACAGATTTAATATCAATACCAACTTTTATACCAATTCCCACACTGATATGTAGCCTCCAATTTCCATCCAAAACGAGACCATAAATCCAACTGCTGATATAGCATAAAGAAATAAGCATCCTAGCCATCAGCAATTCCCAACTGCGGATTAAATTATTATTTCCAATTGATATCCATTTTACTAGATCTTCCATGCATCAGTAGTTTTGACTAATTAAATTTACAACAGCACAACCATTGTTCATGACAGAATTGGTATTGGGTTTCACTAGCAGCTTTATCACAATTATCTGTAGTATTAGTGGTGTGCGTGTTGTAATGTTTACATATGTAAACTAAAATTATGTTCATTAATTTCTATCTCTATCAACAGATTATGCCAACTCTGAAGTATCTTAATCTTCAACGGTTAGACTGCCTGACAACGCTTCCAGATGTCTCAATGGCTCCAAACATTGAGAAGTTGACTGTGTCACATTGTACAAATTTGGTTGAGGTTCATGAGTCTCTTGGATCTCACAAAAGGATTTTCAAGTTGCAAATTATTGGTTGTAAGCGGCTTAAGCGTCTGCCATCCAGGTTTGAGATGGAATCCTTGAGGTCTCTAAATCTCAACAAATGCTCAAGTCTTGAGAGATTTCCAGACGTGTCCCCGTGTATGGTAAACCTATCATATATAGATCTTGGTTACTGTTCTAGTATAGAAGGATTACCATCATCTGTCATATATCATTCTAGTTTAAGACACCTGAGTTTCAGAAGATACAAAAGTCATAGGATCAACAATATTCCAGAGGAGCGTGGATTCCGGGAAAATTTAGTCAAGGATTATACCAAAGCCTATCCAAAGCTCCTCAATTCACGTACTCTGATAAATTCGTGTTCACTGAGATCATTAAATCTTAGTTGGAGACCCATGGAAAGTGAAGTCTTCCTAAAAAATCTCCATACATTTTCCTGCTTGGAAACTTTATACCTAAGTGGAAACAACAACTTAATCCAATTACCTGAAAGCATCTCCCATCTTTCTCGTCTGAGAAAGTTAAATTTGAATGAGTGTCACCGACTTCAAATTTTGCATGGACTCCCATCAACAATACAAGAATTAGAGGCAAACAATTGCTACTCTCTGCAAAAGATTGACCATCTAGTACAAGAGTATGCCTGCTGGTATCATATTTCCTTCATCAACTGCCAGAAACTTGTGGAGGATGACGATAGCAAAAGATACCTTGATAATATGTTGCAGCAATCATTCCTTAAGGTGCCTTGTTTCTATTTCTATTTCCATTCCTTAGCTCCTTTCTCAGTTTACTTAATTTATTTTTCCCCAACTTTGTATAACCTACTTAGAAATATAGATCCCAGAAGACCATGAATTCAACCCATCAATCAAGAACAAAATAACAATCGAATAAAGAACACGAAGAGAGGGATTAACCCTAATACACAATCGTATTAATAAACCCCTCAATCAAGAACAAAATAACAATCGAACAAAGAACAAGAAGAGAGGGATTAACCCTAATACACAATCGTATACTGAAACCCTAATCCTGTTTATACATACTGAACGGTTGCGTCTTGAACCATTGCGTCTCCTCCCGAACGGTTATGTCTCTTAAATATGTGGTTGAGATTGTTGTTGAAGAGGTGTGTCTCTTGATTCCTTCCTTGATGCCGTTGATCAAAGGGTGTTTCTCGAGGAGACATGAATTTTCCTTAATATATGTTACAATCTTTCAACGTGTCTTCTTTAGTCCTTGTACTTTATAACTACCCAATCTAAACATAACATAACATAACATAAATTTATCTATTAACTAATTACACTTCTGACCCGTATCTTCTATTTCGAACCTAATCAGCAAGAGTTAGACAATTAAAGTCCAACAGGAAAGTCATAAACATAATTACACAGGAGCTTGATGAACAATTTACTGATTATGTTTTTATTTGTTGAATACAGAGATGTGCTGTTATAGATCGTGAGCTATCAATTGCTATACCTGGAAACAAAATACCAAGTTGGTTCAAAGAGGCACAACCTGGGTATTGTATAGCAATGGTGTTACCTCCCAAATGCGATACCCAAATCAATGGGATTGCAATATGTGGTGTCTTCCCTGGGGAGTGGCAAGGGACACGTTATCGTCCTAGTATCTGCTTAGACTTTAAAAAAGATGGAATGTCCATTAGTATTAGTTGGAAGGAGGATAAATGTATTAATAATAATGCATCTGCAGCAGCAGCAACAGAAGGTGAGGATGGGAATACGTGGATATGGTATAGACCATGTACTTCCTTTAGGGGTCAAGATTGGTCTGCAGGATGTACTCTACTCATTTCAATAGCTGCTGTAAGTGGTGCAAAAGCTGTAAGATGTGCAGCACGACTTATCTACAAAGAAGATGAGGAATCGAACCAACAAATTACAACTTGTATCTCCTATCCATGGATGAACCAAAAGGAAAGGAAAAAAAAGTGCCAGGCCCCCCAAAATTTTTAGAGGTTTTGATAAAAGCTTCACAGGGTGATGTGTAAGTAGAAATATTTTTAGAAAGAAACAACATTATTGAAATAAGGAATTGCTGCTTGGCATTCTAATTTTATCCGCATATTTTGATTGATTGGTTCAATTGCATAAGATCATTAAAAAAATCCTGCTAATCAAAAACATTAATTAAACTGGAAATTATCATATTTCTGAAAAAAAAAATAGGTCTCTCTCACTTTTAGGCACTCGACAACTACTCCACTAGAAATCGTATAAAGATGTGAAAAGAAAAGCTTACAATCTTAATAAGCAAAATTTACAATCGTTTAAGAAATTATGGTCATCTCCGTCAGACCAATTTGCAAAGCTAAGATGACAAATTCTAAAGACCGTCAGTAGATCGCTACACTAACACCCGATAAACTATGGTAAAGTTCTAGTATTTAATTGAAATAAAATAAAGATGTAGAGTGTTGTACACTTGAATATTAATATCATAAATGGTGAATAATAACTAGGGTTTTGTCGAATCTCCTAACTCCGGTTAGAGATTGAAGAGACTCGTCAACGCTCAGAGAGATCTTCCTTCAAGTCTGTAAAACAGAACACCGTTAGCCTCGTCACGGAGGGCCTCGGAGGGGGATCCCTGATCAAGCTCCGGCGTAAGAATAAGTAAACTTTTCGGAGACAAAAGGTAATTCCAGCGTGATAGTATTGCCAGAATATTTGGTGTGAATCCTAAGCTCCGAGTATTCAATACGATTGAGAGATTGTTCGGAGTTAATGTGCTTGTGTGAGTAAATGCTAGTGTTATTCAATGCATACCTTAATGTAAGATAAGGATGGCTTATATAGAAGAAACCACGTATCAGCCGGGTGGAGATTACAAGGTGATCTAATGGTTCCCTGACGGACAGAAGGGATCCTTGCAGCGCCCCTATACATGTCCCTTTTCTATCGGAGAGATGATCTCCACCATTAGTGAGGCATGTACTATCCTCGTACTTCTTCGGCGTCCATACTCTCTCTCTCTCTCTCTTATTGCAGACATTAAATGGCCTTGCAGGGGAGAAGACATGATGGACTTGCCTGTTCCTGCCTCTTTTTATTGTTGCTTATTAAAGAACGGTAATTTGGCCTGTTAAGGAGCCCAATTGGAGTACTCTAGACAGGGTTCCCAGTTAAGGGTCCCTCGTCGACAAGTCATCCTTAGTTAAGGGTCATGAGTTTTTGCACGTGGGCCTGGAGTTATTGGCTTACGGCGTCGCAACTGTATGGTGGGCCCCAGTGACGCACCTGCATCATCCCTAATAATGCCCTATTATGCGACACCTATGTGATCCAACGGTCAGGGGGCTAAAGGCATCTCCACATGTGTTAATCCAGTGGTTATTTTTTGGACTTTTGATAAGACATTTACCACCCTCTTGATGATGCCATTAAAACCCCAAAACCGCTCATTATCCTCACCATTCTCTTCCTCTTCTCTGCATTTTTTCCTCTTATTCTTTCCCCTGATGTCATTATCTCTCCGATCATGAGTCGAAAGGTAGAGCCTCAATTCATTCCATTATCACCCAGGAGGAACTAGAGTCTTTCATCACATCCTATTGTATTCCATCCGAGCTTTCACCGCGCTGTCACACCCCGATATTTCCACGTATTACCGGTGGGGAGTATCGTGACGTAGTTGATATCATCATAGTCAAGTAATCACAGTTCAATGCACAGCGGAAGTCTAAAAGTAATAATTATACAAACAGATTTGAAAGTAACATAAAATATTACAAACGGATTGTAAAAGGATCCACAGGCGGATCTAAAACAAAAGAAATATTGTTCAACAGATTTTTAAGCATCAAAAGCTCGTAAGACTCTTTATTTGATACTAGGAGTAGCCAGCCCATTACGCATAGTACCTGCAGTTAACCTTTTTGGAAAATACGTCAGTTTATACTGGTAAATACAATTAACTGACTCTTTTTTAAAACATTTAAGAAAATTGATTTAAATGCACATGGCACAAAAATTCTTTTATAACTTGGGACAATTATTTAAAAATAATCTTGTATACAATTTTATATGTTTGCCGTCCATCAGGGCCGGTTAGAAGAGCCGGACAAGATTAATAGACACACCACAAGTATAATGCCCACAAGGAAATTCCTTATTGTGGGATACTGTTTATACATACGCAACTGTCAGGTGTATGCCTACACCCCATGCTTAAGCCGTGGCCATTTCAATGAATGAGCCGAGGATATCCAGGACATGGTCATTAACCCCCCAAAGGCATTGCATCAAACAAGACAGATTAAAACGGGTTATGTAAATTTACCAATCACAATCCGATTAAACAATTTCCATACCCGACCAAGCGGTATTATTAAATACCGTATCCCAAGCCCGTATAACGGAAAATAAGTTAAAAGTATTTACCTGAGCAAAAATATAAATTTATCCTCGGCCGTATAACAATCAGCAAGTACAAGTATCTTTTACTGGGCACCTAATCTGGAACGAAGGTTTAATAACCTATTAGATTCCTAACGGGTCTTATTTAAGTTATAACTTAGACCGGTTAGTTTTAAAGAAAGGTATACGGTTCAAAACGCAAGATTAAGCGAAGACCGGATTAGAATGTGATTTAGACCCAACAAGTATAAAGACTTGTATAAAATGGGTAAACTAAATACATTCTGTATTTTGAAGTGAAAATGATAAGGTTTGACCCGTTTCGGCTAATTTATGCAAACTAGTTACATAAACCGTGCCGAACGCGAAAATGCATAACGGGTAACCAAATGAGTCATATACAAGTTCCACAAGTTAATATTCTTTAAATATGTTATGATATCAGTAGGATATCTTCCATTATGCCCAAAATGAATTTAAAATCAATTTAAGCCCCGAAAAGGGTATTTTGGTCATTTTAAAGTTTATAAAAGAGGTTAAATAGTAATCTGAGGTTCTGGTCTAAAATAATCAGTAAAAATATTTATTTTAATAATTTATATCAGTAAGATATCATATATATGTGAAATTTATCTTTTATGACCAAACTATGCACCGAAGGGGCATTTTGGTCATTTCACATATGCTTTAAGGGTCAAATTTGGAAATGTTGGTGGATATTTGTGACAACAGCTTAGATTTGGTCTTTGGATATCTTGTAATTAGTTAAACGATAAACAGTTAGCGGGTTTAGCTTTGTAATAGTTAAATTATAGAGTTTGGGCTAAACAAAACCCAGTTGGGTCATAGGGGGATGAATTGGGCTTTGCCCATGTAGGAAACCTTAGCCCAAGTAGCAACCTTGTGTTATATAAACAAGGTTAGGCTTTAGGGTTTAGGTTAATCAGCCAAAACAGTTTGTGAGAGATAGAATTTTCGTGAGAGCAATAGCTTGGACGAAATTTTGTGTGGTTAGGGTTTAGATTGATTGTAATTCTTGTGAGATTGATAATCAATAGAAACCCGGTTTGAAAGTGAATTGCTGATTTTTGTTCCTACACGTTTTCTGCTATATTCTGATCAAGAGGATTCCGCACTCTTGATTAGATTGACAATTCTGTGAAAGATCCATACATAAAGGGGACCTACAATTGGTATCAGAGCTTTAGGCTCTTGAAGAAGCTCGGTTCAGAATTGCAGACTGCAGATTCGGGTGGAAGATTGAGAATTTTCGAAAATTTTGAAACCTGAAAACTAGGGTTTCGAAATTTTTTTTGGGTTTGATATAATTTTCGAAAATTTTAAGGTTGTTTGATCTGTTTGCGTATTAAATTTTGCTGTTTAAGTGTTTTTTGTTGCAGGTTTGGTTGATTTTTGAAGGATTTTGGCTAGAAAGTTGTCACACCCCCAAAATCCACCTGCGGAGTACTACCGCTTGGAGGCATGACTGACCAGGATCCAGCCACTAATCATATTGAACAAGCAAATAAGTAGTTATAAAATCCAACCAATACAATTGGTGTCCAAACAAAACATAGTTTAAATTGCAAGCGGAAGCATAACGTTTAAAACCAAAACATAAGTTTAATTGTTTCAAGGTTTAACATGGCACACAGCTGTCCATGTCCCACAACGACTCTCTTCCATGCAAGCTCCAGCTAAGCACCTATTGACCTGTAAAGCATGTAGTAACGAGTCAACAACAAGTTGAGTGAGTTCACGGTTGGGTGTTCGTTTTAAGTTGTTTCGAAAACAGTTTCCTTTATCTGGCATCCTGCCGTGGGGGTTACCCCATAATTGAAAAACGTGACTTGTTCATTCCCGGTTACTCTGGTAATCCAGCCGTGGGGGCTACCCCGTGCTAGTTATCTGGCATTTCGGCCGTGGGGGCTACCCCATGTATACACTAGACTCGTTACCATATCGACTGCTGACTGTAGTCATGTTTATGTGCCCTGAAACTGTCAATGTCTATCATCATTGATGTGCCCCAGATCCATTAGTTCACGCCCGTCCTCTGCGGCACGGTGTGAGGTTTGTCAGACCTAAATAGCGCTATCTAACTAATGACCCGCTCGCCATTGGCCCGGCGATTAAGTCGATATAAAAAGGAGGGACTTCGTGATAGAGTTTTGGTCTAGTACGAGTTATCTATCCATGAGGACGAGGAATTTATATTCCTGAACCGATGCTGTCCTACCCAAGGAGGACAGGGAACCCATGTTCCTTAACCCCATTCCCAACCCCTGGGAATCCCATGCTTTGTAGAGGGTGTGAACTCACCTTGGTTTGCTCGGTAGATACACAGAAAAGTCAATCAAGTTGTAAGTGGTCAACTACGTCCTAACATAGATACCATTCACGTCAGGTTCATATCCAAGTAGTGCACGTATGTTCTACACGTATTGTACCCAAGTAACGATCATGGCATACACGTCTAGCATGGCAGTTTAAATCAACAGTTCGTAATAAGTTCCACAGTAACATTCATGTAACAACCAAAGTCTAAGTGTGCGGCCCAAACAGTTGGGCTCGTAATAGCATGCAGGCCCAAAACAGTGCACGACATACACAATTAACAATACACAGAAAGCCCATACATTCGGCCCACTAACTTAGGCCCGTAACTATGCAAGTCCAATCCAGCGAGTGTGCGTACATGGTCTCGAGTCGAGACTGTGCGACCTCGAGTCGAGACTGTGCGATCTCGGTTAAAGCCTATGAGTTCTCGAGTCATGCATGCATTGGTCTCGAGTCGCAACTGGACTCGCAAGCATGGTCTCGAGTCAAGATGTTTGTGTGCTGATCAAGTGTGGTCTCAAGTCGAGACTAGGGGTTCTTGACTCGCAACCTGTGTCGCAATCTATGTTCTCGAGTTATCATGTTCATGGTCTCGAGTCGAAACCAGAGGTCTCGACTGGACACCAGCTGATCCTACACAGTGTACTATCCAATAGAGTTTTGATTTCATGATATGGTGTACTATCCAATGGTAGAGCACAAACATGTTCCCTTGTCTAACTATTTACCGAAATGGATCAAACATACCAATTTTCAAATATTCAAGACATCTTCATTTCATATTCATGTTGTTCTTCATACATTCAAGTAGTTCATTATGATCATTCAAACCTGTTCATCATATTTTAGGTTTTTTTTTTTTTTTTTTTAGCATTAATCACAATCATAACATGAACAACAATTAGAACACTTGAACATACTCATCTAATGGTTTCAAATCATCACATAACACCTCAAACTCGACTCTACACTAATCCGATTTCCACACACATGTAGCCGGTTTAACAAGCATTCGGTTCTTAGCACAAGAGTGTACAATCCGATTAACATGGCGTTATCTAATACATATATGCAAGCCTATTTCATGAACATCAACAATCAATGGTTCAAATCGCATTTAGACACAAGGCATCATTAGCTCATTATGTAATATATCCGAAATCAGAACATGTTAGCCGAATAACATCATCATACACATCCGATTCACAAGAACATCACCATTCATAACAACTATTCTAACAACAAACATCATAAAACACTAACCGGTTGATGAGGTGTGTGTGTAGGAGAGTAGGTTTGTTGTCCGAAAGTTTCCGAGTGAAGAACACAAGCAAATCCGAGAGCTTGGCTTGCTACTCTTGATCCGGCACAAGAGAAGAGGGTGGTGTTGCTAGGGTTTTAGTGAGAGAGAGTGAGAGTGTGTGTGTGTAGGAGAGTGTGTATTGTTTGCCCAAAAATGACAAGTGTGGCTAACCACAATGGTTATATACTAGTGGACTAAAGAGGTGTATGGCCCAATCCGGCCCAACCGTTACTGTTCACTCGAGACCGCATGGTCTCGAGTCGTGTCCTTGTGTCTCGGTTCACATAATCACACTCATACATACAAGCATAACACATAATCACATAATTTCACTTAGGTCATTCATTGAACCAACAAGTTAACTAATCACATAACGTTTCAAGCAAGTTACACCAAGATACAACGAAAGGTTCTAAATTTCGAGTTGTCACATCAACCCCAAGTTGAAAGAAATTTCGTCCCAAAATTTGGTAAGCACTCACTGAGGAAGCTAGTTAAGTTGTATGGTTTTCCCGGTTTTCCTGGGGTGTCACATCCACCCCTCGTTGATCTGGAATTTCGTCCTGAAATTCCGTAGCTTCATCCTCAGTAGTGGTTGTACTGTTTGCGAACAGTTGGGGATGCTTTTGTTTCATCCGATCTTCGCGTTCCCAGGTGAACTCTGGGCCGCGACGTGAGTTCCAACGAACTCGAACGAGAGGTATTCTAGTGCTCTTGAGGACCTTAACATCCCGGTCCGTGATTTCGACTGGTTCCTCGACGAATCGTAACTGCTCGTCGATAGTGAGTTCCTTCAGAGGAACTACGTGGGTCTCATCTGACAGACACTTCTTCAGATTCGACACGTGAAAAACGTTGTGAACTGCACCGAGTTCTGCTGGTAAGTTCAGTCTGTAGGCCACCCTGCCTATTTTCTCAATGATTTCGAAAGGTCCAACGTATCGTGGGTTAAGTTTGCCTCGTTTACCAAAACGAACCACACCCTTCCAGGGTGACACTTTGAGTAATACCCGCTCCCCAACCTGGAGCTCTAGTGGTTTCCTGCCCTTATCGGCGTAGACTTTCTGACGGTCACGAGCTGCCGCCATGCGTTGTCGTATTTGGGCAATTCGTTCAGTTGTGTCTACCACATGTTCTGGACCAGTGATCTGACTATCCCCCACCTCTGCCCAACAAAGAGGTGACCGGCATTTACGTCCGTACAATGCCTCAAACGGGGCAGCTTTGATGCTGGTGTGGTAGCTGTTATTGTACGAGAATTCCACAAGTGGCAGATGCTTCTCCCAGCTATTGCCAAAGTCGATTACACATGCACGAAGCATGTCTTCTAAGGTTTGAATAGTGCGCTCGGACTGCCCGTCCGTCTGAGGGTGATACGCTGTGCTCATGTCTAATCGTGAGCCAAAGGATTTGTGCATCGCCTGCCACAGTTCTGAAGTAAAACGTGCATCTCGATCCGAGATGATAGAGGTGGGCACCCCGTGCCTCAAAACAACTTCCTTGAGGTATATCTCTGCAAGGGTGGAGAACTTATCCGTCTCCTTGATAGCCAAGAAGTGTGCAGATTTTGTGAGCCAATCCACGATCACCCAAATAGTATCGTTTCCGCGCTGGGATCTAGGCAGGCCAGTAACGAAATCCATGGAAATTTGCTCCCATTTCCATTGTGGTATCTCTGGTTGCTGGAGTAGGCCTGAGGGTTTCTGATATTCAGACTTGACTCTTGCGCAAGTCAAACACTTGCTGACGTAGGTTGCTATGTGGGCCTTCATGCTAGGCCACCAATACGTGGTTTTGATATCGTGGTACATCTTATCCGAACCAGGGTGTACCGAGTAGCGAGACTTGTGTGCTTCATCCATCACAAGCTCTCGTAAGTTTCCATAGAGTGGGACCCAAATGCGTCCCGTGACGTAGTAGGCACCGTCTTCCTTTTGTTCTAAGCGTTGCCTTGAGCCGCGTAGGGCTTCAGCCCTGACGTTTTCTGGTTTCAATGCTTCTACCTGAGCGTCTCGTATCTGGGAAAGAAGACTAGAATGTATAGTGAGCTGCAATGCCCGCACTCGCCTAGGCGCAGTGTCCTTTCGACTAAGGGCATCAGCCACAACATTGGCTTTGCCAGGATGGTACTTGATTGCACATTCGTAATCGTTTAATAACTCGACCCATCGTCATTGGCGCATGTTTAGCTCCTTCTGTTTGAAGATGTGCTCGAGGCTCCTGTGGTCAGTGTAAATCGTGCACTTGGTACCGTATAGGTAATGCCTCCATATCTTAAGTGCAAAAACAACAGCTCCCAGCTCTAAATCATGTGTAGTGTAGTTCTTTTCATGAACTTTAAGTTGGCGTGAGGCGTAGGCTATAACTTTATCTCTTTGCATCAATACACAACCAAGACCCTGAATTGATGCGTCGCAGTAAACCACAAAATCATCTGTGCCCTCTGGCAAGGAAAGGATAGGTGCGCTGCAAAGTCTATCCTTTAGGTGCTGAAATGCTAATTCCTGTGCATTTCCCCATCGATAAACAACGCCTTTCTGCGTTAGTGAGGTGAGAGGCTGTGCAATCTTGGAAAAATCCTTAATGAACCTCCTGTAGTATCCTGCCAAACCCAAGAATTGGCGAATTTCCTTTGGTGTACGAGGTGCAGGCCAGTTCTTAATCGAGTCTACCTTGGATGGATCAACGTGAATCCCATCCTTGTTTACCACGTGGCCTAGGAAATGGACTTCTCGAAGCCAGAAGTCACATTTCGAGAACTTTGCGTAAAGCTGTTCTGTTCGAAGGAGTTCCAGGATAAGCCGTAGATGTTGCTCGTGTTCCTCCTGACTCTTAGAATAGATCAGGATGTCGTCGATGAAGACTATAACGAACTTGTCCAGGTAAGGCTTGCACACTCGGTTCATCAAGTCCATGAAAACCGCAGGTGCGTTTGTCAGCCCAAAAGGCATGACCAAAAACTCATAGTGCCCATAGCGAGTTCTAAAAGCTGTTTTGGAGACGTCGTCTTCTCGGACTCTCAGCTGGTGATATCCCGATCTCAAATCAATCTTTGAATAGTAGCTCGACCCTTGCAGCTGGTCGAACAAGTCGTCAATACGCGGTAGAGGGTAGCGGTTCTTCACCGTCACCTTGTTGAGTTCCCGGTAGTCGATGCACATTCTGAAGGTACCGTCCTTCTTCTTCACAAATAGTACTGGAGCTCCCCAGGGTGATGAGCTTGGACGAATAAAGCCCTTATCCAAGAGTTCTTGTAGTTGCGTAGAGAGTTCTTCCAACTCTGATGGAGCTAAACGATAAGGTGCACGAGCTATAGGCGTAGCTCCAGGAGCTAGTTCAATCTGAAACTCGACTTGGCGATGGGGCGGAAGACCAGGTAATTCCTCAGGAAATACCTCCGGATAGTCGCGTACAACTGGAAAATCTCCCATCTTCTTCTCTTTTTCCGAGGTGTCAGTAACAAGAGCCAAAATGGCAGTGTGGCCCTTTCACAAGCACTTCTGGGCCTTAAGGAGATAGATGATGTTCTCAACGGCACTCCTCTTGTCGCCACGAATCATGAGAGGTTCACCACCGGAACCAGGAATACGAACAATCTTCTCGTTGCAAAGAATCTCTGCTCGGTGTTGGGATAACCAATCCATCCCAATGACAACGTCGAAACTACCCAAGACGATAGGGATGAGGTCTATAGAGAAGGTCTGGTTAGCAAGAACAAGTTTACAACCCTTGACTACGTGTGTGGCCTCTAAACTCTTACCGTTTGCTAGCTCTACAGTGTGCTTGTTGTTCAAAGGTGTTGGAATACGCTTAAGCATTCGACTAACTTCTAGTGACATGTAGCTAGTATCGGCACCCGAATCAAATAAAACTGTAACATAAAAGTCGTCGAGAAGGAACTTACCCGCCACAACATTGGGGTCATTCCTTGCTTCACCTTGGCCAATCACGAACGCCCGCCCCCTGGCACCATTGTTGTTGTTGTTCCCATTGTTACCATTCCCCTGATTGTTGTTGTTGTTGTTGTTGTTGTTGTTGTTCTGGTTCCTGTTCAGTTAGGGACAATCTCTCTTGAAGTGGCCCTCAGCTCCACACTGAAAGCACCCTTTGTTATCACCCTGCTGCGGCTGCTGGCGTTGGTTCTGTTGAGCTTGTTGACGATTCTGATTGGCGGGGTACAAGCTCCTGCAATCCTTTGCAGCGTGACCTGGCTTGTTGCACCGATGACAGTTACCCCTGGTGCATGGTCCGCTGTGGTGCAGGCTGCAGCGATTGCATTTGGGGTGATTCCCTTTGTACCCACCGTGACTTTGGCCACCAGATGATTGCTGACTAGGGCTCTTGTAGTCATCAGTCTTTCTCTGCTGAGACTGGGACTGAACAGAAGTCGAACCCTTACTTGAAGCTCCATCCCATTTCCGTTTGTTGTCGCTAAGAGCACCTGAAGTAGTTGCCGCACCTATGCGCTTTGGCAACTTGTTCTGCTCCACCGCCTGGTCGTGAGACGGTGAGCCAATTGCACAACTTGCTGGATGGTAGCGAGGTTTGCTGAAGTCACATGACTTTGGATCTCTGGCACCAAGCCCTTGAGAAAGAGTTCAATTCGCTTAAATGGAGGGTCCACCATAGTAGGACACAGTAAGGCAAGCTCATTCGATCTCTTAGTGTACGCCTCAATTTCTGACCCTGTCATCTTGAGGTTGAAGAACTCGACTTCCAGCTTATGAATGTCATCACGACTGCAGTATTCTTCCTTGATCATTTCCTTAAAAGTTTCCCATGGGGTGGCGTTGGCAGCAACCAACCCCAGCATTTGGACCTGAGCGTTCCACCATGTGAGGGCTAAACCCTCGAGAGTACCGGTAGCATACTTCACCCTGCGCGCCTCAGGGCATTCACACATTTCGAACACAGATTCTAGTTTCTCAAACCAGTGGAGGAGGCCTACGGCTCCTTCAGTGCCGCTAAAAGTAGTTGGTCGGCAGTCCATGAAAGTTTTAAAAGTGCACACAGGTGGCTGAGCATGATGACCTATTGTGGGTGAAAGAAAGACAGAGTTTAACACAAAGGTTGGTTCACGAGAGTAGGATCTACAGATCCTAGTATGAGTTTGGGCTGCAGGATATACCTCCTGCGTGTGCAGCTGCAAGTGCCGCAGCAACTTGTTCGTTAATCAGAGCCGTCAACTGGGGTTGAGTCATGTTAATGCGTCCAGACATGATCTTCATATCAAGAGGAACGTGAGTGAGAGGGGTTCGCGAAAATGCGATGACAGGAGTGAGTAAGTACACACGTGTTCAAGCAACAGTAGTTATACTAACTAAGCATGCCATGAGCAATGTACTATGTAACTAACAAGTAGGCAATATACACATAGATCATATCACCTAGAATGTCGAGCCTTGCATGTGGAGCGTCGTTGTGGATCGTAGAGCACTGTACAGGTTATAGTCTGATTTTAATAAAACTTTTCCCTTATTAAAACCAAGTTCACTATAACCAATGGCTCTGATACCAATCTGTCACAACCCCAAAATCCACCTGCGGAGTACTACCGCTTGGAGGCGTGACTGACCAGGATCCAGCCACCAATCATATTGAACAAGCAAATAAGTAGTTATAAAATCCAACCAATACAATTGGTGTCCAAACAAAACATAGTTTAAATTGCAAGCGGAAGCATAACGTTTAAAACCAAAACATAAGTTTAATTGTTTCAAGGTTTAACATGGCACACAGCTGTCCATGTCCCACAACGACTCTCTTCCATGCAAGCTCCAGCTAAGCACCTATTGACCTGTAAAGCATGTAGTAACGAGTCAACAACAAGTTGAGTGAGTTCACGGTTGGGTGTTCGTTTTAAGTTGTTTCGAAAACAGTTTCCTTTATCTGGCATCCTGCCGTGGGGGTTACCCCATAATTGAAAAACGTGACTTGTTCATTCCCGGTTACTCTGGCAATCCAGCCGTGGGGGCTACCCCGTGTTAGTTATCTGGCATTTCGGCCGTGGGGGCTACCCCATGTATACACTAGACTCGTTACCATATCGACTGCTGACTGTAGTCATGTTTATGTGCCCTGAAACTGTCAATGTCTATCATCATTGACGTGCCCCAGATCCATTAGTTCACGCCCGTCCTCTGCGGCACGGTGTGAGGTTTGTCAGACCTAAATAGCGCTATCTAACTAATGACCCGCTCGCCATTGGCCCGGTGATTAAGTCGATATAAAAAGGAGGGACTTCATGATAGAGTTTTGGTGTAGTACGAGTTATCTGTCCATGAGGACGAGGAATTTATATTCCTGAACCGATGTTGTCCTACCCAAGGAGGACGAGGAACCCATGTTCCTTAACCCCATTCCCAACCCCTGGGAATCCCATGCTTTGTAGAGGGTGTGAACTCACCTTGGTTTGCTCGGCAGATACACAGAAAAGTCAATCAAGTTGTAAGTGGTCAACTACGTCCTAACATAGATACCATTCACGTCAGGTTCATATCCAAGTAGTGCACGTATGTTCTACACGTATTGTACCCAAGTAACGATCATGGCATACACGTCTAGCATGGCAGTTTAAATCAACAGTTCGTAATAAGTTCCACAGTAACATTCATGTAACAACCAAAGTCTAAGTGTGCGGCCCAAACAGTTGGGCTCGTAATAGCATGCAGGCCCAAAACAGTGCACGACATACACAATTAACAATACACAGAAAGCCCATACATTCGGCCCACTAACTTAGGCCCGTAACTATGCAAGTCCAATCCAGCGAGTGTGCGTACATGGTCTCGAGTCGAGACTGTGCGACCTCGAGTCGAGACTGTGCGATCTCGGTTAAAGCCTATGAGTTCTCGAGTCATGCGTGCATTGGTCTCGAGTCGCAACTGGACTCGCAAGCATGGTCTCGAGTCAAGATGTTTGTGTGCTGATCAAGTGTGGTCTCGAGTCGAGACTAGGGGTTCTTGACTGGACACCAGCTGATCCTACACAGTGTACTATCCAATAGAGTTTTGATTTCATGATATGGTGTACTATCCAATGGTAGAGCACAAACATGTTCCCTTGTCAAACTATTTACCGAAATGGATCAAACATACAAATTTTCAAATATTCAAGACATCTTCATGTTGTTCTTCATACATTCAAGTAGTTCATTATGATCATTCAAACTTGTTCATCATATTTTAGGTTTTTTTTTTTTTTTTTAGCATTAATCACAATCATAACATGAACAACAATTAGAACACTTGAACATACTCATCTAATGGTTTCAAATCATCACATAACACCTCAAACTCGACTCTACACTAATCCGATTTCCACACACATGTAGCCGGTTTAACAAGCATTCGGTTCTTAGCACAAGAGTGTACAATCCGATTAACATGGCATTATCTAATACATATATGCAAGCCTATTTCATGAACATCAACAATCAATGGTTCAAATCGCATTTAGACACAAGGCATCATTAGCTCATTATGTAATATATCCGAAATCAGAACATGTTAGCCGAATAACATCATCATACACATCCGATTCACAAGAACATCACCATTCATAACAACTATTCTAACAACAAACATCATAAAACACTAACCGGTTGATGAGGTGTGTGTGTAGGAGAGTAGGTTTGTTATCTGAAAGTTTCCGAGTGAAGAACACAAGCAAATCCGAGAGCTTGGCTTGCTACTCTTGATCCGGCACAAGAGAAGAGGGTGGTGTTGCTAGGGTTTTAGTGAGAGAGAGTGAGAGTGTGTGTGTGTAGGAGAGTGTGTATTGTTTGCCCAAAAATGACAAGTGTGGCTAACCACAATGGTTATATACTAGTGGACTAAAGAGGTGTATGGCCCAATCCGGCCCAACCGTTACTGTTCACTCGAGACCGCATGGTCTCGAGTCGTGTCCTTGTGTCTCGGTTCACATAATCACACTCATACATACAAGCATAACACATAATCACATAATTTCACTTAGGTCATTCATTGAACCAACAAGTTAACTAATCACATAACGTTTCAAGCAAGTTACACCAAGATACAACGAAAGGTTCTAAATTTCGAGTTGTCACAAAAGTCTTGAAGATTCGAAGATTGTTCTTCGTGTTCTTCGTATTTTCTTCAAAAAAAATTTGGCTGATTTGGTGTTTAATTTTGCAGGAAACTGTTAAAAGAATCTGGAAAATCTTCAGAAATTTCAAACATATTGAGTTTCCAAAATTTTCTAGCAAAATTAACAATTCCGCTGACAAACCAGAGGAATTATCTGATCCAGCATATTTACCAGCGAAATTGTGACCTAGCAACTCGGTGACCGGTGAAATTAAATCCAAAGGCGACTTTGGTAACCGTTATAATTGTCCTCGGCGACATTATTACGTTGATCGGTGAAGTTACTAGACGTCGTGCTAGCGAAATTATTTACCAGCGAATTTGATCAGCTAGCATAATTAACCAGCGAAATTAAGGTAGCATAATTAACCAGCGAATTTGATCAGCTAGCATATTTATTCCAGCGAATTTAAAAACCAGCATAATTATAATTCCTCTACCAGCATAATTATAACTACTCTATCAGCATATTTAACTTGGTTTGCCAGCATAATTAGCGTGATGATGGAGTGTGTGAAATTCGAGTGTTAAAGTGATTATTTTGTGTGATTTAGTGGTTTTACATGTTTATGTGTGTGGAATACGTTTATTGCGAGTTTTCGTGTCATTGCAGGTAAAGCATATAATTCGGTGATGTTAAGCTAGATAAAGATGATGCGGAGCGTTCGAGAATGAGGAACAAGGCATTCATAGTGATCGGGAATTGATTCGGGTCAAGTTAGAGTTTGGGGAACAAGAAACGAGAAATAATAAAGTTCAGGGGACGATTGTGACACTCGCTGAAAGTTGAGTTCAAGTTATATGTGGCTGGTATATCAGTTTCGTAGTGTACGGCTAATAAAATGTAAGTTACGGTTGATGTAGGAAGTACACAAAAGAAACAGAATGTTCGCATCGTAACTTACGCTCACTCTCGTAGTTTACGGTTTAAAACAAAGATGCACATGATGTTGAATTTATTAAATGGGTTATAAGTTAAAACCCTAAAGGGGCGCACATGCTGGACGTAAAGGTGGAGGGGCCAAAATCATACAGGATCACAAAGTCACATTATCCATCAAACATCATCATTGGCAGCCGACATCTTATATATTAAGTGGGGCCATTGAAAAACATGGAGGGTTATATACATCATCATCACCTCCACGAAGTCAAAGGGGATTGGGCCAAAACTTATCACATGTTTCTTGGGCCATATTGACGTGAAGGAGGGATTGGACTATTTGGGAAGACATAGTGGGCCGCCAACATGAAGGTAGACAGTTTTGATTGGGCCGCACATTTAAACATAATCAGAATCGCAGCATCAGTAATTTTTTGGGGCCATATTCACGTGAAGAGAGGAGCGACAACACAGGAATATTTATCATCACATCTTCGACGGCAGTGAAGGGGTTTTTTGAACCTGGTATCAAGCCAGTGAAGATCATTCAACCGAGATGAGCGGCTAAATCATACGTGGCTTCCTCCAGACAGATGGTTCAGTTAGGTTTTATTTAATTTCAGTCTTATTCATGTTTGGAATTACTTTTGGATTGACAAACCTTTATAAGTAATTTGATGTGTTGATTTTGTTTGAACTATTTGCTTGTGTTTTTGAGTCCTTACTTTGCCATTTGTTCGGTTGATGACAAAACCTTGTAGCGGAGTGGGTGACATAGAGTAGGTTGATTCACGCTAGTGAATGGGTTAATTGACTTATAAGAGATCTGATGACAAAGACCCGTTTTCAGTAACCAATCAAACTAATCAACTTTCCCACACTATGTCTATGTGGTGTCAATTATTGAATTAAACTGAGATTTTGTAAACCTAGAACCTGAAGTTTGGAGGAGGTTACCTTTACCACTATTGTTTTCTAAAGCACGTTAGTTTAGACTTTATTTTCAAAAAAAAAAAAAAAACAACCAAACCAATCAATTAATTATTTTATTTAGTTAATTTAGATAGAAAACCAATTCTGACCACATACTCCTCGTGGACCGACACCCTACTTACCCTAACTAGTTAAGGTATTTAGGAACTTTTTATAAATATTTTTTGACCGACCAAACGACATCGATCACGTGACACAACGAAATTAACTTGGTTTGCCAGCAAAATTAAAAGGTGGAGTATTTATTTAGATACGTATAGAGGATTTAACGTTTTTGAAAATAGAAAGTGATCAGTAGCTCATCTGCCGAAACCGTTTGCACCGTTGAACTCGGTTGATTTAAAAAAAACTCTGGAAAATCCCGAATTCGGTTTTCGACATTAGATATCATTGGATTCGTCTTTTCGAAACGATTCTAACGGTGTAATTTGGTAACCACTGTTTTCGGAGATATTTTGTACGGTTTTATTAGTCTGCAACGGTAAAAATGTCGAACATGACAAATTTGAATGCACCTAAGATGATGAAGGTGGAGAATTATCTTACATGGAAGGACAACTTCCAATCCTTCATTGAATCTCAGGATGCACGCATGTGGATCTGTATTGTAGATGGGTACACAAACCCAACACACGATTATGAGGGCAGACTACGTAGAACAGACTATGTGAACATGCAAGAGGATGATAAAAAGATGTATGAGGCTGAAAAGAGAGCCTTGGCTGCGATAAAGATGTCCTTACCTGATAGCATCAAGCATACCTTCAAAAAGTACACTAATTCAAAGGATATGTGGGATGCATTACAAAAGCGATATCAGGGAAATGAGAGTGCCACTCAGGCAATCATGGCAGAGATAGTGCCAGTTGATGAGGCTTAAACTACTGTGAGTGATGATGAATCTGAAGTGAAAAATGCTGAAGCAAAAGTGGATGCTGAAGTAGGGAAAAAGAGTGAAGCTGAACAGGTTATTGCTGATCAAACTACAGAAGTTCATGAGGAAGAGGTATAATCTAATTCTGTGTGCTTAAATTGTCGTGAATTACAGGGTGAGGTTGACAACACAAAACCAAAGTCTGGTAAGCGAAATATCTAACATTAAAGAATCAATTTTTTTGCCAAAAGAAACGAATCACTATACTTGAAGAAAATAAAAGGTTATGAAAGTGAAATTGAAGCTGTAACCTGCAAATTAAATGAAAAACTTCAAGTCATAGACTTAGCTCATGAAATGATGGCTGAGAAAACAAAAGAGATTTCTAAAAAATGCAAAGAGTTGTCAGATGCACAACTCAAAATTGTTGAACTTGAAAAGAAATTAAGTCAATTCAGGGACTCTACTTTTGTTATGAAACACATGATGGGTGGGTTAAAGAAGAGTAATGACAAGACTAGTTTGGGCTTCCAGTGTTTTAATGAAGTTCCACCTCCTCTTAGTCATGACTATTCATTCTTGCCTGATGAAGATGAGCTAATAGACTTTATGTCAACTGCACCAAGTAGTTTCGCATCAAGTCAAAGTGATGGATCTGAGAGTGATGATGCTAAGAAGAACAATAACAGGGAACCTTTGAAAAAGAAAAATTCACCGTCTAAGAGTAAAAATCAAGCTTTTGTTAAAAAGATTAATTTTGTTCAAGGCAGTGATATGAAAAACGAAACCACTGTTATTGAAAACGAATCGAATGTAGAGTTTGCTAAAAATAAAAACAAATAAATATCTGAATACAAGCAAACTAAACAAGATTCATCCAAGGGATCATCACCATTTGATAAGGGATCTACCTCAAAGACTCCAGCTAAGAAGTCTTTGAAAAGGAGATCGTGCTTCAGGTGTCACATAAAGGGACATGTAGCTAGCTGCTGTCCTAACAAAAAGAGTGAAGCACAAATTAGTGAAAAACAGAGAGGGAAATCACCAGAGAAGAAAGGTGATAGTGAGGAGAAAGGCTCAAATTCTCCAAAGAAATCTGCTCCTAAGCAACCAGAGAATGTTGTTGTTGGTGTAGATAAGGCTGAAAAAGGAACTCCACAAGTTCCTCGTTTTCAAAGAAATCAACCTAGATTTCAGCCTAGATCTCCACCAGGCAGATATGAGAGACCTAGAAGCAGTTCACCAAGAATGAACAATTATAATTCTAATAATTTCAGAAGTCAAGGTCAATATCAAAATCGATACCAAAATAATGGTGGTCGAACTTTTTATAACAATGGCTTTAGAAATTACAACAATAATGCTTCTTGGAATCAAAATTCAAGGTATCAAAATCAAAATTTCCAAATGTCAAATAGTCCAAACACATATAGGAACCCTCAGGACCATAGACCTAGTGGAAATCAAAATCAAATTCCATCAACAGGTCTGAGATCCAAGACTCCAGTTAGGAGTAATGGATATTGGATGGATGTTCCAGTGGTTGGTGAATTTGGACGACCCAAGACCATTAAGGCTTGGGTCCCCCAATCTAACTAATTTCTTAGTTGGTGTGTGCAGGAGCTGCTAAGGAGGATTATCAACTTATGTTGATAGTGGCTGCTTCAGGCACATGACGGGGGATGTGAGATTGTTGATATATATATATATATATATATATATTAAATGATTTAAATTGAAGTTCAAAGTGCTAAGTCGACACACTAGATAACCTGGCAGATCTTTATACTAAAGCTTTTGACAGGGCTCGCTTTGAACATTTAGTCGAACTCAACGGGATGAGGAATCCTGAATAACTGTTTTTTCATAAGAATTTTGTAAATATTTTATTGTTTTCTTAAAAATCAAAAATACAAAAACATTAAAAAATTGAAAAACATAAAAAAATTAGAAAATCAAAAATGAGTTATCACTGTGTGAAAAAGAAGAAATGATAGTACATCAGCAAGTTAGACTGTCACACTGAAACTGAATTAAAAAGCTTAAGTGTGATAGCAGCTTCATCATATGATGTACCAGTAGGCAAAAAGCATGAAATAATCAAGTTACCAATGTGATATAAACCTAAATGAACTGTGTATGAGTGGGGAACACATCAGTGGTGTATGGTTTAATGACCTTAAATCTTGCATTGATAGATTGCCAAAATCTGAAGTTTTGGGTCTTTATACTGTTATTTCATCTGGGGATATCAGGGGTGTCCTTCTGCTGCATCCAGATACATGCTGACCTAGACACACCCAGGATATCTTAAAAGAGCTAAAAATGCCAAAACCCTGAAAATGAAGAAGCTCTCATAGAGAGTTATTCAAAATGTGCAAAATGCATAAATCGTACCAAAAAATGGTATTTGTCATAGCCCTCGTTTGGTCTCTTTTCTGTACGGAAGTACTGACCTGTTCACCAATTATCTAAACGTTGAAAAATAAAACGGATGAATTCAGTATACTCACCTACTACGATGAATCTTTGTGCATACCTTGATCGCGGGGGTATATCCTGAAGTGGGACACACTAGTATATCAGTATTAAAATTACCTTAACGTATCATACGGTAATGGTACTTGAAATGTTCATGCATTTTGTTTAAGTGGACAAACATACTGGTAATCGTCTTGGGCTGCTTTTCACGAAAAATTAAATACATAATTATCTAATAGTGTGAAACAGTTTGATTCTGTTGATATGATCTTCTTACCGGTGATTCTCACAAAAATAGAGTGTTTATTGCTTTTGTTATTTACTTGCTTTCAGAAAATATAAAAATACAAAAATAGTGTCTTTTCTGTTAAAATTCTTAACGTACAGAAAACTGTTATTCTTGGAGGAATTGTTACTGATAGGGGGAGACGATGTTGGAAAATGAGTTCAGAATTTTAAATCATGCGGGTTATAGGGTGTGTGATTAAAAAGTTTTGCGTGTTGGTGATAAGTTGAAACTGCTTAATCTGTGATACAGTTTAACTATCTCTTGAAAAATAATAATTTATTTAACTTTGTTGAAAAATTCTTATGGTTTCTCGAGATGTTTGTTTTATAGTATACAGATTGAAGCAGTATGTTGCTGAGAAGTTGCTGAGAAGATGAGAGTTTGATTGGATGCATGGTAGAACCTCCTTTCTATATTGCAGACAAAGTTGAAGAGTTTGAAGATTGCTTTACAAATGCTGAACGGGAGTTTACACAAACGCTAAAGTTTTTGAAGATTTGGTGATTGGATGCATCAGCTTAGGGGGAGTCTGTTGCTGACAGAAACTATTGAAGCTGAAGCTATCCAAAGACCAAAGACAGTGCAAGATTATATGAAGATTGCAAGAAGACTGAAGACAAAGTTATTTTATGAAGCTATTGTCAAGGGGGAGTTTGTTGGTGCATATTTGTGACAACAACTTAGATTTGGTCTTTGGATATCTTGTAATTAGTTAAACGATAAACAGTTAGCGGGTTTAGCTTTGTAATAGTTAAATTATAGAGTTTGGGCTAAACAAAACCCAGTTGGGTCATAGGGGGACGAATTGGGCTTTGCCCATGTAGGAAACCTTAGCCCAAGTAGCAACCTTATGTTATATAAACAAGGTTAGGCTTTAGGGTTTAGGTTAATCAGCCAAAACAGTTTGTGAGAGATAGAATTTTCGTGAGAGCAATAGCTTGGACGAAATTTTGTGTGGTTAGGGTTTAGATTGATTGTAATTCTTGTGAGATTGATAATCAATAGAAACCCGGTTTGAAAGTGAATTGCTGATTTCTGTTCCTACACGTTTTCTGCTATATTCTGATCAAGAGGATTCCGCACTCTTGATTAGATTGACAATTCTGTGAAAGATCCATACATCAAGGGGACCTACAGGAAATCTGAGTTTAAAACTTTTACTTACTGTTTAAGTATAAAAATTTATTCATAACATCAGTAGGTAACAAGTCTTAGGTGCTAAATATGGTTTTACACCATACTATGCGCCTAAATCGTATAAAAGTCGGTATTCGGGTTGATTAAGAAAATCTGAGATTTTGATCAGCCTCTACTGTTTAAAACAATTTATTTATTGTATAAAATCAGTAGAGAAAGGTTTGATATGTAAAGGATGTGTAAAACTCATTTTATTAGCAAAAAGGGCATAACTGTCAATTACCGAGTCAATGCAAGAACCCTATGTTATGATCAGTTTAAAATTTTTAAAAAATTCCAAAAATCCCTAAATATTATATGACAATAGTGGGTAGAAATTTTGGTGTCAAAATTTGGGTTTAAATGGGTTTTATGCTAAAAATGCCGTTTAATTAATAAAAAGCTTGCATTTTACGATATCGTGCATAACTTCTATTTTAGACCTGAAGAAACACTAACTAAATGGTCGGAACCGAGATAGTTAGGGGGTTTGAATCCGCATAAAGGGTTAGCTCTCTCTCGGTTGATTCAGTCGTAATGGATTAACTTCCCCGGTAGCTCTGCAAAAAAGAACACCGTTAGCCTCGCCAAGGGGAGAAGAAGGTTCTCTCCTTGACCCGACTCCGGCGTGAGAATAAGTATTGGTATCGGAGAAGATAAGTATTTGAAGAGTGAGAGTAGTCTGAGTTTATACCTGAACCGTTCTCTTATTTATAACCGGGAGTTTTGGGAGGGAAAACCTATTATTGAAAAGATAACGGAAAATGCTTAACGCCGTAGCGGTTATTTTTCTTCCGTTTGATTTCTTTGATCTGACGTTAATTAACCTCGATCCGAAGTGAATGCACACGGATCGTGGTTTGATCTGTGGCCAGGGGATTGCCACGTGGAAAGAGATTAAGTGGAGATTTACTCCCTGATTGCATGCCTTTGTTGTGATTTCAGAATTGCTTCCGGTGATGACACGTGTCCAGACGGTTATAACCGTCTGGGTGGTGCACGATTGTATTTCTTTCTAGAAGATTAGTGCCATAATCCGGTGTGATACCTTACTGTGTGGACATAGACAAATAAATCCCAAGCCTGGGTAAAATGATATCTAAGTCTGGGTGTTGTGGCGGAAGTATTGTACAAAGGCTTTTTAATCCTTTATTGAATGGGAGAAGGCGCAAAGATTTATGTTTATCTTTTGGGCGCGCGACTATAAGTTACTGATTCCTTTCTTCCTTTAGTAGGACCAGTGCGCGGCCGCGCAAGGTCAAAAGGCTGGAAAAGTTAGTTTGTGGTATGGTCTCAAATCCTTTTTATGAGGTTTTTGGGACCTTACCCCTTCAAGTCCCCCCAGTCTAGTGTTGTACTTATGCAAGTAAGTGGAGCACTGGACTTATGAGATGGAAATGTTTTTTGGGCGCGTTTAAAATAAGAAAGCTTCTATGAGAAGATTTATCCTTTTGGAAAAAGGGAAAAAAATCTTTGTAATCATGCTCTGACACGTGATGACGTCAACTAGCAATTAGAGTGGGTATTTTTCTCTTTGTTCTTGAATTTCGTAATGGCGCTTGTCAGACCTTATTAATGAGGATGTGACCCTGGCTCCTGTAGCGCCGTAAGTGATATAATTCTGATAACTAATGATGAGCAGGGTTCCCATTTTCCGAGGTTGAGTTTTTATATATATATATGTATTGGGATTCCTTTTATCATTCATTTGGAGAAGATGAAGGGGAAAAGTTCCGTCCGCTCCCGTCGTCTTTCAGACATCTTAGCGGTTCGTGATGCTGCTGAAGCTCTTTTGTTACTTGCCGATTCTCCATCGCCGCTGCTTACCGGAACTGGTAAGATGATGCCTGTTGTCAGGTCTGTTGACGTTGGTCTTCAGTCTCCGGAGGTTGATAATGAGGCCGTCGTGTTGTCGGTTGAAGATTTAATGGCTCGTTTCCCAACCCTCCGTCCGAGTATATGTCAGTTGGTGTACCAGCGTCGTCGGAAGAAACCTCCGGTGAAGATGGATGTTGAAGATGAACCTACGGTTGGTTAGGTTTGGGGGCTGTATCGTCCTGTCTTTTGCTTGTATATATAAGTCTGTTAGTAAAAACTTATCTTTTGAAGATCACGGGTGTGATCAGTGTTTAAAGTCTGTTTGTTTGATCATCTTGCTATCTTGTGGAAGCAAGGTTTTTTGTTTGACTGTTTTAGTTTCTGGAACTAAAATTGTGAAGATCATTGTCATGATCTTGTTTCTGAAGTGTTTTGTTACACTTGGTGATACATCGATAATGTATATACTTCATACGTGTTTGAATTACAATATGTTGCATGGTTTTAATTGTTTTTTGGATAGGTAAGGCGAATGAGAGATGGTATTGTGCTCATGTTTGAACGTTTGTCTAAAAGGCGTAGCAGTTTGCCCCCTTTTTTTTGTTTAGACTGTTCATGAGGTATACAATGTTTGACCATATTGTTTTCGCGCGAACCCAAAAAATTACATGCAATTTGTAATAAACAGTAATATAAGTAGAAATAATGTTTGTATTGATAAAAGCGCAAGGCTTTGTAACATATAATAAAGAAAGACATTGCCTGTATGCTTTTGAAGGCTTAGATCATATGTAACACCTGCGCAATTGTTGTGCGTTCCAGGTGCGGGGAACTAGGGTCCCATCGATCCTTTTTAAGGTATATGCTCCCTTGCCTAGGACCTCGTTAATGACGTATGGTCCTTCCCATCTTGGCGCTAATTTGCCTGGCTTTTCAGCGTTTGACGCCTCATTGTCGCGCAAGACAAAATCACCGGGGACAAAAGTGCAAACGCGGACGCGCGCATTGTAGTATTTTTCGAGCTTAGATTTGTACCTTGCTTCTGTTATGGCGGCGTTCTCGCGCCTTTCTTCGAGAAGGTCCAAATCCATTCTCCTTTCTTGTTCGTTGTTCTGTTTTTCCATAGCTATCATGCGCGGTGATGGTAAACCTATCTCGGCTGGGATGACGGCCTCAGATCCATAGACTAAACGGAGTCTCGCCTGTGCTAGTCTTTGGCATTGTTCGATGCGCCCAGAGGATGCTGGGAAGTTCGTCAACCCATCCTCTGCGCGCTGTCCCGAGTCGCGCTTTTATGCCGTCAACGATCTGTTTGTTTACGCTTTCTACCTGTCCATTCGCTTGAGGATGCGCAACGGAGGCGAAGTTATGCTCGATCTTCATTTCTTTGAACCATTTTTGAAGATCTTCTACGGCGAAGTTGGTACCATTGTCGGAAATAATGCGCAATGGTAATCCGAATCTGCAAATGATATGTTCCCATATAAATTTACGGATTACCATTGCTGTTGTTGAGGCCAAAGCTTTAGCCTCTACCCATTTTGTGAAGTAATCCACCGCGACGATGATGAATTTTACCGCACCTGGCGCGTCAGGAAATGGACCGACGAGGTCGATGCCCCACTGCTGGAATGGCCAGGCGGAAGTAACAGGTATTAGTGGATTTTTAGGTCGGAGTGTCTTTGGTGCGTGGCGTTGACATGCCTCGCATCTTCTTAACAGGTCGACTGCGTCCATGTGCATTCCTGGCCAGTAGTATCCAGCACTCATTATTTTTGCCACGACCATGCGCGGTCCCGCGTGTATCCCGCATAATCCTTCGTGGATCTCTCTGACAAGGTATTGGGCGTCTGTTTTATCGACACAGCGTAGTAATGGGCCCATGAATGATTTCCGGTAGAGGACGCCATCCGCCATTTCATAATTTACCGCCTTGTGTTGTATTTTCCGAGCTTCTGCCTTTCCTTCCGGTAGCTTTCCGTGTTGGAGGTACAAGATAATCGGAGACATCCAAGATGGATTTCCCATTTCTATAACGTTTACTTGCTTGAGATGAATGGAAGGGTTGGATAATACCTCTATGCGTACTTCCTTTGCTAAGTGCTGAAAGCTGGTAGCAGCTAGCTTGCTTAGCGCGTCAGCATGTTTGTTCTCGCTTCTGTTTATGTGATTAACTTTAAATGTTTGAAATTGGTTGATTAACATCCGCGCTTGTTCAAGGTACAATGCCATAGCTTCTTTTGCATCGTAATTGCCATTAACTTGCTCGGCTACCAGTTTTGAATCGACATTAGCTTCAAGATTTCTTGCCCCCATTTTTAACGCTAAGCGAAGACCTACCAAGAAGGCTTCATATTCGGCTTCGTTATTCGTACTTTTGAAATCTAATCGTATAGCGTACGTGAGCTCGTGGTTGTCTGGGCTGATTAATCGGAGACCTGCTCCTGCTCCATCGTCATTGGAAGCACCATCTGTGTGTAAGGTCCAGACTCTGTCATCGAAAACAGGTATTGGGTTCTGGATTGCCTCACATTCTTGTATTTTATCGATAGGAACTTCAGTGGCGAAATCTGCTAACACTTGTCCTTTGATCGCGGGTCTTGGTCTGTAAAAAATGTTGTAACCTCCCAGTTCAATTGCCCATTTGGCCAGTCGTCCCGCTATGTCGGGCTTGGATAAGATCTGGCCTAGGTGGTAATTGGTAAGAACTGTGATGACGTGACCCGAAAAATACCTGCGTAGACGTCGGGATGCGTGTACTAGCGCGAGGACTAGCTTTTCTATCATTGAGTACCGAGTTTCGGGCCGGTAAGCATTTTGCTGATGTAATAGATTGGAGTCTGGATGTTCTCGCGTTCTACCATCAATACAGCACCGACCGCTACTTCCGCGGCAGATAGATATAAAATTAGTGGCTCTTTTTCCTTTGGGGCTATTAATGTTGGCAGCTGAATTAAACATTCTTTCATTTGTTTGAATGCGGTTTCCGCTTCAGATGTCCACTGAAAGTCAGTTTTCTTTGCGCAATTTCGTAGCGTACTGATGAATGGATAAGATTTTGCCGCGTGATTAGCCAAAAATCTGTTTAAAGCCGCTAAACGCCCGGCGAGCCTTTGCATTTCTTTGACTGTTGCGGGTGACGGCATTAGCTGAATAGCCTGCACCTTTTCTGGATTTACTTTAAAACCATCTTTTGTGACGATGAATCCCAAAAATTTCCCTTCTTCCATGCCGAAGGAGCATTTAGTTGGGTTGAGTTTTAGACTAACGCTGCGCAAGGAGTCGAATGTGCGCTGGATATTATCAAGCATTGTGCTTTCCTCATGACTCATGATGACGAGGTCATCCATGTATACTTCGACAGTCTTGCCAATGTCATCTTTGAAAATTGTGTCCATTAGGCGTTGATAAGTTGCGCCTGCGTTGCGCAGGCCGAACGGCATTTTGGTATAACAGAAAATGCCTTTATCTGTGCGGAACGCCGTTTTGTCTTCGTCTTCTTCTTTCATCTGGACCTGATGATAACCCTTGTAACAGTCAAGAAAGCATTTCCATCTGAATGACACTAGAGAGTCGACTTTCTTGTCTATCTCTGGAAGCGCGTAACAATCTTTTGGGCATGCTTTATTCAGGTCTTTGAAGTCAACGCACATTCTCCACCCGCCGCTATGTTTCTGCACCATTACTGGGTTGGCTACCCATGTATGGTACTTTACTTCGCGCAAGATGCCCGCGTTAAGTAACTCTGCTACTTGCTCGTCCATTGCTTTTGCTTTTTCTTCACTGAAACTGCGCCTCCCCTGAGCAACAGGTTCTACTGATGGCTTGATGTTTAGACAGTGTTGCGCGATGTCGCGTGGGACTCCAGTCATGTCTGCTGGGCACCAGGCGAATATATCTTTGTTGTTAGACAATAACTCTTTTAGTTGTATTCGTGTTGCTGGTGAAATGGCTGGTCCTAACAGAATGGTCTGTTCTGGGTACTCATTGTTTAGAACCCATTTCTCTGGTTCATTTGATGCCGAAGGTTTGGCTACTTTTGCTGGTGGTTCGTCATCTACGAACATGACTTCTTTACTTGAATAAAGTATTGCAACTCCAGTTTCTGTCGGGAATCCACAAGCAGCGTGTGGAATGGAAGTGATCATGCTAAATTCCCTTTGTGACCTTCGCCCGAGCAAGACATCATGTCGTGATGTTGCCGGCATGACCATGAAATTAACTGAAACTGTTCGTGAGTGCTCGCCATTGGATAAGGTCACCGGGAAAACGATTTGCCCTAATGGAAATACAGCTTCATTACAGAATCCGGTGAGGGGAAAATCAACCGGCTCTAAACGTGCTTTGTCTTCTGGATCAAGCTGCTTAAAGCACTGCTCGTATATGATGTCCATCGAGCTTCCTGGATCTATGAACATATAGTCAGTTCGGTAATGACCGAAAATACAAGTGATAATCACTGGTCGTTCTTCCTGGGGGCCCCCAGGAACAACGGGGAACACTACTTGCTGTTCTCTCCAATGTTGGTCATAGTTTCGTTTATTTGGTCTTCGTGATGGACCTCCCTGAACCATGTGTATTTGTCTCGGATAACTGCTATATCGGCTGAATTGGATGTCCTCCCTATGTGGTGTTGGTGGATCCAATTCTGAGGTATCAATTTCTTTTTTAGATCTGATGTTTGACAAATCAGATCTGACGATTTGAACAACGATTGTGTTTATAGCAGCTTGGCATCTGCTAAACCAATGTTCTGGAGATTTATCTAGCTGTAAATTGTTTCCGACGTCTGGTCGAGGACCAGGTTGTCGGTGAGATGACGAATTTTCTGCCATGTGCAAAGACAGAAAATAGAATGAACTGAATCGAAACGAGGTAGAAACTAGAAAAACTGAGAAAACGGTGGGCGCCAATGAAGAAACACTAACTAAATGGTCGGAACCGAGATAGTTAGGGGGTTTGAATCCGCATAAAGGGTTAGCTCTCTCTCGGTTGATTCAGTCGTAATGGATTAACTTCCCCGGTAGCTCTGCAAAAAAGAACACCGTTAGCCTCGCCAAGGGGAGAAGAAGGTTCTCTCCTTGACCCGACTCCGGCGTGAGAATAAGTATTGGTATCAGAGAAGATAAGTATTTGAAGAGTGAGAGTAGTCTGAGTTTATACCTGAACCGTTCTCTTATTTATAACCGGGAGTTTTGGGAGGGAAAACCTATTATTGAAAAGATAACGGAAAATGCTTAACGCCGTAGCGGTTATTTTTCTTCCGTTTGATTTCTTTGATCTGACGTTAATTAACCTCGATCCGAAGTGAATGCACACGGATCGTGGTTTGATCTGTGGCCAGGGGATTGCCACGTGGAAAGAGATTAAGTGGAGATTTACTCCCTGATTGCATGCCTTTGTTGTGATTTCAGAATTGCTTCCGGTGATGACACGTGTCCAGACGGTTATAACCGTCTGGGTGGTGCACGATTGTATTTCTTTCTAGAAGATTAGTGCCATAATCCGGTGTGATACCTTACTGTGTGGACATAGACAAATAAATCCCAAGCCTGGGTAAAATGATATCTAAGTCTGGGTGTTGTGGCGGAAGTATTGTACAAAGGCTTTTTAATCCTTTATTGAATGGGAGAAGGCGCAAAGATTTATGTTTATCTTTTGGGCGCGCGACTATAAGTTACTGATTCCTTTCTTCCTTTAGTAGGACCAGTGCGCGGCCGCGCAAGGTCAAAAGGCTGGAAAAGTTAGTTTGTGGTATGGTCTCAAATCCTTTTTATGAGGTTTTTGGGACCTTACCCCTTCAAGACCATAATCTGATGTCAAACTTTTAGGACATACTTAAATATCAGTAATAAAGGTTTTTGTCCTCTCACATTTTCAAAAATCTCGTTTTAATATCAAAAGGGCATAATGGTCAACTTTTAAGCATTTAACGGAAACATGTAATGAACTAGGATTTCTATGGAACCAAATTGTATAACCTCAGAGGGTTATACTAACCTATAATATGGTCCTAAAGGAACCCTAAGGCATATCTAAAACAAGCTAATTCGGGTCAGAACTGAAAGTCAAAGCAAAAGTCTACTTTTGCGACTTTCGGTTGCTAACCGAGCCTAAACTCAGAATTGTCGGGTTGAACATGCTTAAACATGTTCTTATATTATTTACCAAGTTATTTTAGTGTTTAAACATGTTCCATAACCTCTGCATTACTAGTTATGAATTTATTTGCAAAAACAGATTCTGTTGACTTTTTATTAATAAGTTTGACCCGACAATTGACCAAGTTAGAGTGGAAATCAGTAGGTGCCCTTTTAAGGGTTTATTACCTACATAATTACCAACTCATAGCCACTTTTAAAACGAATAATGGCTGGACCATTAGTGATTAATCACTAAGTCAAAGCTTAATTACGATAGCTTTAACTTTTGGTCATTAAGCTAATAAAACTTAAACTAGAGAGGCTAAGAATGCTTACAAGGACTCTTAGCACGAAATAGGAACTGAGGAAAGCTTCCTAGAGCTCCAAGGAACTCCAGAGAAAGAGTTGTGAAGAAATTTTGAGAATGTGCAAATGAACTCTTGAACACAAGCCTTTATATAGCAATTTTCACTTCATATGATCAATCCACATGTCCCTACATTGATCCCAGATGTTACCAGGTGTCCCTAGTGCATGAAAAATTGTTGGCTCATACCCTGATATCGAATTCAGGCATGCGAAGGCGGTGGAACTGACTGAACCTGCAGTTGTGCATGTTTTCTGCATCTGGCACTCTTACGCAGCCCGCGTAAGAGTTAACCTAAGGTTTACGCGGCCCGCGTCAATGGGAGATTCCGGTAAACAGTTTGCCAACTTTGCACTTTTGGTCCCTGGTCCATTTTTAATTTAAATAACTTCCATTTATTGCACTTATGACCCCCATAGTTAACTTTTAAGGGCCTTGGGTCATAAACTAACTCCGTTAAGCTCCCGGTTAGTTGTACGATCACCCGAAAAGTCTTGTTTTCGTCGAAACTCCACAAAATTAATATCCAATATTCTTGAGAGCTAAAGATACAATTATTACAATGTTTTTGGGATCGTTAAAAGGTCACTCAGAGGTTACTTTCAACATGTTGACACTTTTAACCCCTATGCTTCGTGAGATCCTTATTTTGAGCACAAACGACTTTCTAAGTTCGACAAATTATTCGTTAAAGAATACGAACATCGTGTGAGGTCAATCAGAGGCACAAGAATGGCATGTTGAAACTTTGGATCCTTTTACTTACATATTTACATTGTTTGACAAATTTAGTCCCTCCAGATCAATCCATTACACGTTTAAAGTCCATGACACGTGTCTTTATTATATTGGTCGTGATTTTACGAGGTGTTACATCCTCACCCCCTTAAAAGAAATCTCGACCTCGATATTTACTGAAATAAATGAGAGTACTTCTGTTTCATTGTGGATTCAACCTCCCACGTGTATTCTGGGCCTCTACGTGCATCCCATTTTACCTTCACAATCGGCACATGCTTCCTTCGAAGCTTCTTAACCTGTCGATCCTCGATCGACAAAGGTTTCTCAACGAACTTTAAGCTATCATCTATCTGCACATCCTTATGCGACATTGCTAGTGACTCATCAGCTAGACATTTCTCTAAGTTGCAGATGTGAAATACATTATGTATTCCACTAAGCTCTTCTGGCAAGTTTAGCTTGTAAGCTACAGTTCCGACACATTCGATAATCTCGAATGGTCCTATGTACCTTGGGCTCAGCTTGCCCTTTTTGCCAAAACGCATCACCCCTTTCCAGGGTGACACCTTAAGTAATACTTTGTCACCTACCTCGAATTTCAGAGGTTTACGCCTTTTATCTGCGTAGCTTTTCTGCCTATCCCTGGCAGCTTTGAGACGATCACGTATCAGCACAATCTTATATGTCGTCTCCAGGACTGTATCAGGTCCTGTTAGTTGGATATCTCCAACTTCCGCCCAACAAACTGGCGTCCTACACTTTCTTCCATACAAAGCTTCGAAAGGTGCAGCTTGAATACTCGAATGATAGCTATTATTATATGAAAATTCGATCAATGGAAGATGGTCATCCCAGCTTCCACCTAAATCAATAACACAAGCTCGTAGCATATCCTCAAGTGTTTGAATTGTATGTTCGCTTTGCCCATCCGTCTGAGGATGATAAGCAGTGCTGAAGTTTAATCGAGTGCCTAAAGATTGCTGAAAACTCTTCCAAAAGTGAGATGTGTATCTAGTATCCCTATCGGAGATAATAGATACTGGCACTCCGTGGAGAGATACAATCTCATCCACGTACAGCTGAGCTAGCTTGTCAGAGCTGTGTGTTTCTTTAATAGGTAAGAAGTGAGCTGACTTGGTCAGTCTATCTACTATAACCCAAATAGTATCATTCCCATGCTTTGTCCTTGGTAACTTGGTGATAAAATCCATAGTTACCATTTCCCACTTCCAGGTGGGAAGTTCAGGCTGTTGCAGCAAACCTGACGACTTCTGGTGTTCGGCTTTAACCTGAGCACACGTCATACATTTAGCCACATAAGTGGCTATAGATTTCTTCAAACCTATCCACCAGTAATTTGCCTTTAAATCCTGGTACATCTTATCACTGCCAGGATGAACTGAGTATTTCGAACTGTGTGCTTCCTGAAGGATTACGTCTCTAAGTCCTCCATGAATAGAGACCCATATTCGACCATTTAATCTGAGGATCCCATCCTTGCCATACGACAATTGCTCAGCAGTGACTCCCAACTTTTCATTCGAATAGTTAGTTTCTAATACAGCCTCCTTTTGAGCGGCTAACAACCTTTCATTCAAGTTGTTCTTCAATTCAATACTCTTGGCATTGATTCTGATAGGCTTAACCCTTTCCTTTCTGCTCAAAGCATCAGCGACTACATTCGCTTTGCCTGGATGATATCGGATTTCGCAATCATAATCATTTAAAGTCTCCATCCATCGATGCTGTCTCATGTTAAGATCCTTCTGATTGAACAAATATTGAAGGCTTTTATAATCGGAATATATCACACACTTGGTACCATATAAATAATGCCTCCAAAGTTTTAGTGCAAACACAACGGCACCCAATTCCAAGTCATGGGTGGTGTAATTCTTTTCGTGCACCTTTAATTGTCGTGAGGCATAGGTAATGACCTTGCCTTTCTGCATGAGTACACAACCCATTCCAGTGTGTGATGCGTCGCAGTATACCACAAACTTTTCAATTCCTTCAGGCAATGTCAATACAAGAGCATTGCTCAACTTTTGCTTAAGAATCTCAAAGGATTCCTGTTGCTTAGGACCCCAATCAAACTTTATATTCTTGCGAGTCAATGAAGTTAGGGGTGCAGCAATCCTTGAAAAGTTTTCAATAAAATGCCTGTAATATCCTGCTAGACCCAAGAAGCTGCGAATCTCTATGGGCGTCTTTGGCTCTTGCCAATTCATGATGGCTTCAATCTTAGCGGGATCCACCTGGATATCACGCTCGCTAACCACATGTCCAATAAATTGGACTTCACTAAGCCAAAACTCACATTTTGAAAACTTGGCGTAGAGCTTCTCGTGCTGTAGAAGTTTGAGGATACACCGGAGATGCTTTTCATGATCGGCTTGATTCTTTGAGTATATAAGTATGTCATCTATAAAGACAATGACAAACTTGTCCAAATATGGCTTGCAAACGCGATTCATGAGATCCATGAATGCTGTTGGTGCATTAGTGAGCCCGAAAGGCATCACCAAGAACTCATAGTGACCATAACGAGTCCTAAATGCAGTCTTATGCACATCTTCATCTCTGACCTTCAGCTGATGGTAACCTGACCTTAAATCAATCTTGGAGAAATAACTTGCCCCTTGTAATTGATCGAAGAGATCGTCGATCCTGGGTAATGGATATCTGTTCTTGATAGTAACTTTGTTCAGCTCGCGATAGTCGATGCATAGACGCATCGACCCATCCTTCTTCTTCACAAACAGAATCGGCGCTCCCCAAGGGGATGAGCTAGGTCGAATAAAACTCTTTGCCAAGAAATCATCCAACTGAGTCCTTAACTCTTTCATCTCAGTCGGTGCCAACCAGTAACGTGCTCTTGCAACTGGTGCTGCTCCAGGAATAATATCGATTCTGAACTCCACTTGCCTATCTGGAGGTAAACCAGGTAGTTCTTCAGGGATCTGGATATTCAGAAATAATAGGGATGTCTTCGATCTTGGGCTTTGGTTCATCAATAGTCAGTTGTGCCATGTAAATGACACAACCCTTCTTTAAACACTTCGATGCCTTAAGTATAGACACCTGCTTAGGCAATCCATACTGAGTATCTCCTTGTATTGTAAGTGGCTCACCATACGGAGTCTTAATAACCACTTGCTTCTTATCACAAACAATCTGAGCTTGATTGGAAGACAACCAATCCATGCCTATCACTATGTCGAATCCCGCCAATTTCAATGGAAGTAGAGACAGTGGAAAAGAGTGGTTCCTAATGGATATGAAACATCCATCTAATACGGTTGAAGCAGTCTCTATGGTACCATTGGCTAATTCTACTTCATATTTTACGCTTAGGGTTTTAACAGGCAGATTTAGTAACTTACAAAATTTGTTGTCTAGAAACGACTTATCTGCACCCGAATCAAATAGTACCCTTGCATAAACATCATTGATAAGAAAAGTACCTGTTATCACATTGTCGTTCTGAACCGCTTCTTGAGCATTCATTTGAAAGACCCGAGCATTGGTCTTTTTACCCTCTTCAGGTTTTTTTGCATACTTTGGGCAGTTAGACTTGATATGACCCTTCTCGTTACAATTGTAACAAGTTGCATCCTTTATCTTCTTGCAATCCAATGTTTTATGCTCACTTGATTTGCAGATCCCACAAGCTCTAGGCTGCGATTGGGATTTTGATTCGAACCTGCACTTCCCTAGATGGCGCTTCTTGCAGGTCTTACATTTGGGTTTCTCACCTGACTGCTAATTATCCTTATTAAACCTGGAACCCTTCTTGTTCTCAGAGTTCCCTTTATGTTTCTTATCAACACGGTGTGAGTTATCATCCTCACGTTTCCTCTTCCCTTCTTCAAAATTCTTAAGCGATCTCTGCCTGACCGCATCGAGAGTAAGAGATAACGACAAATCAGCCACCGACCTGAATGTGGTGGGTCTAGATGCTTTCACACTTGCTTTAATTTCCGGAGCTAAACCTCCAATAAAACAAGCTATGCGTTTTGGTTCTGGTGTGACCAAGTATGGAACCAATCGTGACATGGTGTTGAAACTCGTAAGATACGCCTGACAATCTAAGTTCTTCATGACCAAGGTCAAGAAGTCAGTCTCAATTTTCTCAACTTCATGTTGAGGACAGAAATTTTCTTTGATTAGAGCAACAAACTGATCCCATGTCAAGTTATACAACGGGATCTTCCCTGTAGCTTGGATTAGGGACCGCCACCAAGCTAGAGCTTCTCCTTTAAAAGATTGTGAGACAAACTTCACAATATCTTGCTCTGCACAACCACTAATATCAACCACTGTATCCATCTCGTCGAGCCAAGTCATACAATCAATGGCTCCTTTCTCCCCTGTGAAATCTCTAGGCTTGCAGGAGACGAAATACTTATATGAACATGTTTTAACACGTGGCTCCTGATTGAGCACGACTCGGTTGGATGGAACACTCCTTTGATTTGATGAATGATGAGATTCGTCCTTATGAGATACATGAGTCTTAGAGGGTGGTTTCGGATGAGGTACATATAGGATCTTGCTATGTGTACCACTTGATTCTCTGAACTGCCTATCCATGGCTTTAGTAACAACATTGTCAATCAATGCTTGAAGATCCGCACCAGTTACGTTGATTTTGGTAGTATCATGATTCTCCCTCGGGTGACTATTGACTTCTTCTGATTCTGCCATGTAGCTTGATTGCTACATAAAATGATGACAATGATTTATACAGAAGTCTATAACAGAATTGTCATTCTTGATGATTCATTAACCATGGTATCAATAACCATATCGGTTAATTTGTTAAGCATATTTATTCAGGATTTTTATTATAATTATCCTCAGTTATAATTCATTAAAATATTAGAGTGGCACAAAAGGCCTAGTCACAAGGACAGTTATAAGTTATAAGCCATGATCTTATAGGATCAAGGCATTAAGGCTTGAACATGGTCCATCACCTTTTCTTGACAGGGAGTCGTAGACTACAACTGTCTTTTGTCTCAAAGGACAATAAATATGGCCCGTAGGCACTTTATCACTAATGGATGTTTTAATTAACAATTAGAGAAAAGGAATTGGAAGAATCCAATATAAGGATGACTTGTGTGATTTTATCGAATTACATTTGCCAGGAGTGTTAACATGTTTTCAGATGTTAACAAGGATTTGAATCTTAAAAAGGGACTACCATCATGACCCTGTCTTAGAATGACACATGGGCTAGGTTTTACCTTTAAGATTTGTTTCAACATTTATTGGCAGATCAATTATAAAATGAAATGTTATGTTGATTTATTTCATATAATACATTTATACATAAAATGACAAAATGAAATTTTGAATTAAAACATTCCACTAAATTTAAAAGAAGTACATAATTGCCCTAAACGGGACTTTTACATAAATAACTTGCCCACGCAGGGGCTAAAATGAAAATACAAGTCCTCGCAGGGACTAGGTACATAAATAAATGTCCACACAGGGACTTAATTGAAAATTAAAATTTACAAAACAAATAAATAAGGAATTTCAATAATGCCTTTTCTTCTTCCCCTTGATTAAGTCAGCCAAACCCTTAAGTAGACCCCGGCGGCTTCTACGCTCCTCCTGAACATCTCGTTCCACCTGGTTCAACCTCTGAAGGATCTCCTGCTACTGCGGTGGTTGGATCTGTGGCGGTTGCGGCTGCTGCTGCTGCAGAGGTTGAGGAGGTGGTGGGTATTGATACCTATATGATGGGTACCCAGTTGGATACGCAGCTTGAAAGGGCCCTTCAGGGTGAAGAGCATTGTAGTTTGCCACCTCTAGGTACGGGTCAACACTAGGGGCATTGTAGTAGTTGTAGCCAGAAAAAGCCGGCTGCTCAAAAGGGTTATACGCCGCTGCACCGGCGTATGAAGGAATTGGGTTATCAAAACCCACGTGTGGTGGTGGTGTTGCGACTGGCGGAGAGTCGACCTCGGAAACTGGGTTTGAAGGCCCACCCATCTGTGGGTCTTCATACAGCGGCGGGTAGTGGCTGTTGCTGCTGTGTTGGGGGGTGCTGAAGTGGAAACCCCCTCGCACGGACATTCGTGCACCTGATCTTCTTCGCCTCGGTGGTTCTAGAGGCGGCGGTGGCGGTGGTGTAACCGCCTGGAAACGCGAATCCTCAGAGGGATCCTGCTGCTGCTGTTGCTGTGGATTGAAAGGGGGAGTGAACTCCCAGGGGTATGTGGCCCATCTCTCAGCAAAACTGTCTGAACCCCTGTATGGTGAACCGTGAAAAGACGATCCGTCAGAAATGTCGATGGGATGCGTCGGTGTCCCACTCGGTGGCATCTCGGGATCAGGATCATCATCCATCTCCATATCCTGCATCTCAGGATAGTGATCAACTGGTCCCAGAGGGTTTGGACCCTCTGGTTCTTGCACCTGGTTTACCGGATTGAACCGGCTCTGGAAGTACGGGGTCGGGTCCTGAAAGGCGAGGTGAGAACCCGAACGCTGCAACGGGAGGTAGGAATGGCGTGAATGGTCGGACTCTTCGTTTTGATGTAGCCCGAAAGAGTCGTGATAAGAAGGCGAGGAGCTGAGCGAGACAGAGCGTCTCGCAGGCTCTAAGTAGGTCCTCCAATCTTCGTGAGGACTCGATCCGATTGACGCGGACGGTGTACGCCTATGTGATGGCCCCGCTTCGTGATCACAACTTGTGAAAACAGGGGCTTTTCTGCCTCTACCTCTTCCTCTGATACGTGGCGGCATTTTCTTATTCCTGTCAAACAACAAAAGAAACAACAAAGGAAAACAATAAAGGACAAAATAAATAAGATTAGGATTAGTCCTAAGTCCTTTGCCTAGACTCGGAAGTCAAGGAATGTGCAACTGTGTCATTGAGATTAAACACAAAAGGCTAGTGTTTAATTCACTCAATGTTGGCTCTGATACCAACCTGTCACACCCCGATATTTCCACGTATTACCGGAGGGCTCGGTGGGGAGTATCGTGACGTACTTGATATCATCATAGTCAAGTAATCACAGTTCAATGCACAACGGAAGTCTAAAAGTAATAATTATACAAACCGATTTGAAAGAAACATAAAATATTACAAACGGATTGTAAAAGGATCCACAGGTGGATCTAAAACAAAAGAAATATTGTTCAACAGATTTTTAAGCATCAAAAGCTCGCAAGACTCTTTATTTGATACTAGGAGTAGCCAGCCCATTACGCATAGTACCTGCACTTAACCTTTTTGGAAAATACGTCAGTTTATACTGGTAAATACAATAAACTGACTCTTTTTGAAAACATTTAAGAAAATTGATTTAAATGCACAAGGCACAAAAATTCTTTTATAACTTGGGACAATTATTTAAAAATAATCTTGTATACAATTTTATATGTTTGCCGTCCATCAGGGCCGGTTAGAAGAGCCGGACAAGATTAATAGACACACCACAAGTATAATGCCCACAAGGAAATTCCTTATTGTGGGATACCGTTTATACATACGCAACTGTCAGGTGTATGCCTACACCCCATGCTTAAGCCGTGGCCATTTCAATGAATGAGCCGAGGATATCCAGGACATGGTCATTAACCCCCCAAAGGCATTGCATCAAACAAGACAGATTAAAACGGGTTATGTAAATTTACCAATCACAATCCGATTAAATAATTTACATACCCGTATAACGGAAAATAAGTTAAAAGTATTTACCTGAGCAAAAATATAAATTTATCCTCAGTTGTATAACAATCAGCAAGTACAAGTATCTTTTACTGGGCTCCTAATCTGGAACGAAGGTTTAATAACCTATTAGATTCCTAACGGGTCTTATTTAAGTTATAACTTAGACCGGTTAGCTTTAAAGAAAGGTATACGGTTCAAAACGCAAGATTAAGCGAAGACCGGATTAGAATGTGATTTAGACCCAACAAGTATAAATACTTGTATAAAATGGGTAAACTAAGTACATTCTGGATTTTGAAGTGAAAATGATAAGGTTTGACCCGTTTCGGCTAATTTATGCAAACTAGTTATATAAACCGTGCCGAACGTGAAAATGCATAACGGGTAACCAAATGAGTCATATACAAGTTCCAAAAGTTAATATGCTTTAAATATGTTATGATATCAGTAGGATATCTTCCATTATGCCCAAAATGAATTTAAAATCAATTTAAGCCCTGAAAAGGGTATTTTGATCATTTTAAACTTTATAAAAGAGGTTAAATAGTAATATGAGGTTCTGGTCTAAAATAATCAGTAAAAATATTTATTTTAATAAGTTATATCAGTAAGATATCATATATATGTGAAATTTATCTTTTATGACCAAACTATGCACCGAAGGGGCATTTTGGTCATTTAACATATGCTTTAACGGTCAAATTTGGAAATCTGAGTTTAAAACTTTTACTTACTGTTTAAGTATAAAAATTTATTCATAACATTAGTAGGTAACAAGTCTTAGGTGCTAAATATGGTTTTACACCATACTATGCGCCTAAATCGCATAAAAGTCGGTATTTGACGGTATTCGGGTTGATTAAGAAAATCTAAGATTTTGATCAGTCTCTACTGTTTAAAACAATTTATTTATTGTATAAAATCAGTAGAAAAAGGTTTGATATGTAAAGGATGTGTAAAACTCATTTTATTAGCAAAAAGGGCATAACCGTCAATTACCGAGTCAATGCAAGAACCCAATGTTATGTTCAGTTTAAAATTTAAAAAAAATCCAAAAATCCCTAAATATTATATAATAACAGTGGGTAGAAAGTTTGGTGTCAAAATTTGGGTTTAAATGGGTTTTATGCTAAAATGCCGTTTAATTAATAAAAAATCTTGCATTTTACGATAACGCGCATAACTTCTATTTTAGACCATAATCTGATGTCAAACTTTTAGGACATACTTAAATATCAGTAATAAAGGTTTTTGTCCTCTCACATTTTTAAAAATCTCATTTTAATATCAAAAGGGCATAATGGTCAACTTTTAAGCATTTAACGGAAACATGTAATGAACTAGGATTTCTATGGAACCAAGTTGTATAACCTCAGAGGGTTATACTAACCTATAATATGGTCCTAAAGGAACCCTAAGGCATATCTAAAACAAGCTAATTCGGGTCAGAACTGAAAGTCAAAGCAAAAGTCTACTTTTGCGACTTTCGGTTGCGAACCGAGCCTAAACTCAGAATTGTCGGGTTGAACATTCCTAAACATGTTCTTATATTATTTACCAAGTTATTTTAGTGTTTAAACATTTTCCATAACCTCTGCATTACTAGTTATGAATTTATTTGCAAAAACAGATTCTGTTGACTTTTTATTAATAAGTTTGACCCGACAATTGACCAAGTTAGAGTGGAAATCAGTAGGTGCCCTTTTAAGGGTTTATTACCTACATAATTACCAACTCATAGCCACTTTTAAAACGAATAATGGCTGGACCATTAGTGATTAATCACTAAGTCAAAGCTTAATTACGATAACTTTGACTTTTGGTCATTAAGCTAATAAAACTTAAACTAGAGAGGCTAAGAATGCTTACAAGGACTCTTAGCACGAAATAGGAACTGAGGAAAGCTTCCTAGAGCTCCAAGGGACTACAGAGAAAGAGTTGTGAATAAATTTTGAGAATGTGCAAATGAACACTTGAACACAAGCCTTTATATAGCAATTTTCACCTCATATGATCAATCCACATATCCCTACATTGATCCCAGATGTTACCAGGTGTCCCTAATGCATGAAAAACTGTTGGCTCAGACCCTGGTATCGAATTCAGGCATGCAAAGGCGGTGGAACTGACTGAACCTGCAGCTGTGATGTGTGCAAAATGCAACATATAAATTACATCAATTGTGGCATAAAACTAACCCTTTTTTAGTACTAATGTTGGAAAAAGTGTGCTTTTGTCTTCCTTTTGTATTTTCAGGATTAAATGAGCTCAAATTAACAAAAGAAGCAAAAAGACATCAAAATCTAACATAAATACAAGAAAAGGAACAAGACGTGACATACCCGACCCCACGACAGCATCTTCGCAAGCAAAACAAGATAACAGAAGACTGAACACGCCCCGTGCTCAGCCAGCACGGGGGCGTGCCCAAGTGTCAGCAGAAAAGACAAAGTGGTAGAAGCTTCTATTGCCCACCACGGGGCCGTGCTCAGCGGACACGGGGCCGTGGTCAACTATAAGATTCGCACAATCCAGGCAAATCTTCATAGTACAAAGATTCTTCTGCACACGGGGTCGTGCTCAGCGGACACGGGGGCGTGGTCAACTAATAAGACAAGCTGCATTAAATGAAGAAAGAGAAGGATGTGGACACGGGGTCGTGCCCACTGGACACGGGGCCGTGCCCGAGCTTCTGTTCAGCCTATAAATAGGAGTGCTTGGCTCAAGCTCAAACCATCCCTTGGCACACCACCTCTCTCACACTTCACCCACCACCACCATAACACCATCATCCAACACCATCATCCATTGTCCATCATAGAGTGTGTGAGTCATCTCGGGATCCAAGATTGATCGTAAGAGTTCTTGACAATCAAGGCCATGTTTGCCTAAGTCTCTTACATCACTTGGTGAAGACAAGTGTCTAGTGTAATACTTTTTATTTCTAATCTTTTCGCACTTTTTACTTGGTTTTGTATTAATGACTTTAATAACTAGTTTCTTCTGTTGAATGTGATTCTTCCTTATCGTTTGTCCGTGGTGTCTTGACATTATTTTACTGTCTATATAAAATAAAAGATTTTCACCATTCATATCTCCACGGTCTATATGGAGGTATGTTGGCTACCTGGTCGGGGGTTAAGGGAACGGTTTGGTAAGAGTCTTGCCATTGTTCAGCGTTTAGAGGTCCTGCAATGGACCTGGGTCAAATTTAGTAGGACCTCCTTCAATACTTAACGGTATTGGATGGCGGGGGTCCAAACTCTTTGATCCCCTCATAAGTTAACTACTATTAATACTATAACCCGGCTATTTAGGACTGTATCCCTGCTGACTCAGACTACTTAGTCGAGGGTAACGTCACCTCCAAAAGAGGGGCCTACCATAATTTGCATTAATAACTTAATTAATTATCTTTCAATAATCCGACCCTTTAGGATTGTATCCTTGCTGACTCAAACTACTGGGTTGAGGGTAACGTCACCTTCAAAAGAGGGGCCTACTACAATAACTAAGATAATCTCTTAAATAAGTGCAAAAGTGCGGAAATAATCAAAGGTTACACTATACACGAGTCGGAACCAAGTGATTCATCTTGTCTATCTGTTTTTCTTTTACTTTTATTTTCAGCATTTTTAGTTAGTTTTTATTTTTCTTAGTTTAAAACATTTTTCTAAACTTTTTTTATTTGATGAGACGTTGAGGATAAACCGGTACTAAAAGCTCTTGTGTCCTTGGACGACCTCGGTATCTTACCAACGCTATACTACCCTCACGATGGGTGCACTTGCCCATATGTGTGTCTAGTGTTAGTAAATATCGTGTTTTATAAATTTAAAACTTGACTAAAAAAAGTGTTAAAGGGGCTTAAAATATACACCTAATATATATAACACTTCACGCACATCAAGTTTTTGGCGCCGCTGCCGGGGACAGAAGGATTTTAAGAAAGCTTAAAATCGACGGCCTAATCAGTTTTTCAAAACCTTTTTAACGCGCGCATTTTTTTCTACATTTTAGTTTAGACTTGCATTTACAGTAACCTGTACACGGGGCCGTGTTCACTGAACACGGGGCCGTGCTGCACATTTTCATAAAAACACCCAGTAACAGTAGCTTGAACACGGGCCGTGCTCACTGAACACGCCCCGTGCTCAACGAAATCAGTAAATTTAATTAAAACGCCCAGATACAGATCCTGAACACGGGGCCGTGCTCACTGAACACGGGGCAGTGTCCAGCCTCTGTTTCCGTTTTTATTTTTGTTTTCTGATCTCGAGACTTGGTTGTAGTCTGCTGAGTGATTCTTATGGATCAATACTCAGGAGCTTACAACTACACCTATGAGGAGGATGATTATAGGAGTAATTATTGCACTAATTGTCGTAACCCACACTCGGTTCCAAATAATCACTCATATCAACCATCCAATTCATACACCTACTATGAGGAGCCCAGGTACGAGCCATCAACTTCATACACATCCTATGAGGACCAAAGGTATGAACCTCCTCCCTCATACTCATATTTTGATGAACCAAGGTATGAGCCTTCATACTCATACTTTGAGGAACCAAGATATGAGCCACCACCTTCATATGCTTATTATGAGGAACCATGGCGTGAACAACCCACCTCATATGAGTATTATGAAGAACAAAATTATGACCCTTATCCATCATATGCTTACAATGAAGAGCAATGGTGTGAACCATCTACTTCATATGGGTATTATGAGGAACAAAGGATCGAACAACCGGATTCAAACTTTGAAAATCCCGATTCTTTTTCTATAACCGAAGTGACCGATAGGATATTAGAACACCTTAGAGTTATTGATCGCTATATAAAAGAATCTCGCGCAAGGGAAGAGGAGTCCCGCGCAAGAGAAGAATTAAAAAAGGAAGAGATAACCGAAAGTGTAAAAATGGAAGAACAAATAAGTGAAAAACCGACACATGAGTTAAACAACGAAAAAGGAGAGTCCGACAACGTTAAAATTCAAGAAGAGTCTAATTTTGAAGAAATTAATCTCTTGCCACCTTCTTTTGAAAATCATTGTTTGGTACCCACTCATGCTAAGTTTTTAAAAGAGTTAAACACTAACACTAAAATTGACGAAACAGTAAGTGTTAAGTTAACTAATGATCAAACCTCGCTAATAAAAGAAGACCCATTTGAAATTAACACTACACCGGTTCCATGTTTCTTTCAAAATTCGTTTATTAGTAATGTCACAATCGATAAAGATCTTTTTGTTAACATAATGCCTAACTACATTTTCGAAAAATTAAGTATTAGTGATTTTCCTCCACTTCAAATACCCATTTTTCTATCCAATCGGAAAGTAATAAAATCAATTGGTGTAGTTGAGGATGTATTGGTTCAAACAAATCAAATGGTAATCCCGACCGACTTTTTCATCCTCGATGACGCTCCTCTAGTGTTGGGACGACCATTTGTAAAAACTCACGAAGCTTTGAAAAACCGGAAGTTCAACAATCTACCTCTTCAATTAGGGGCATTTAAAAGAAGTGTCGATCTTGAGCGGTCAATGAAATATCCATTCGGCAATAATGACCCCCTAATTGAAGATGAAGATGAACCACCCGATACAAGTGAAGAGATTGACCACTTTGTTGAAGAAGAGGTCGCCATAGAACAAACTTTTAAAGTTCTTGATCAAAATGAGCAATTGTAACACCTCGAAAATTCACGTCCTATAATGTATTGACACGTGTCATAAGCTTGAACGTGTAAAAGAATACTCTAGAGGGACTAAAGTTGACAAACATGGAAAGTATGTGAATATAAGGGTTCAGATTGTCAACAATGGATAAATATACTTTACAATAACCCTACATAATGTTTAAACCTTCAAACGAATAAATCATGGATCATACGAGGCTAAATATGAAAGAAAGTGAGAGATTACAAACTACAGGGGTTAAATGTGTCAACATGTTTAAAGTATACCTCTGAGTGACCTTTTAGCAAACCCAAAGCTTTGTAACGATTAAATATGCTCACTAGAATACATGATAAAAATTTCATCAAGTTTCGTTATCGTATGAGAAAGTTATGATCAAATTCGTATGCGAGGGGTTAAAGCGTAAACGTTGAAAGTTATGACTTTTCGGGTAATAACAAAGTGATCAAGGGCTTAACAAAGTGGGTATAAGACTTGAAGCCCCTATAAGTCAAGTTAAGGGGCTCAAAATGCAAGAAATAAAGTGTGGTCGACCTTTCGAAGAGCCAAGAGCCAAGGATGCAAACTGAAAAAGTTGTAAAACCTGAAGTTAGGCTCCAGGCGGGCCGCGTAAGGTCTTAGCAATCCTTACGCGGGCCGCGTCAGGCCCCCAGATGCAGAAAATCGTTTTTGTTGGCTGTTCAGCCTTGGAACCGAATTAGATCAGATATTTTCACTTCATGGGCGCCCCCTACATGTTCCCAGGCACTTAGGGACATCTGTTGATGATCCATGGCCATTGATAGCATGATTTGTCAATGATCTAAGGTGTTTAAAACACTATATAAAGGCCCTTAAGTTGCAACAGTTGATCACACCTTCCATCTGCAATTGAGGAGCTTTCTGGAGCTTGAGAGCAGATACAAGTCCTTCCTAATCGTGCATAGGACTTCAGTAAGTATGCTTAACCTTTCTTAGTTGAGTTTTTACTTAGTTTTAGCTTAAAAGTCAAACCGTCGTAATTAACGGTTGACTTAGCGATTAATCATTGTTGGTCCAGTGATTAGTCGAATTGAAAGTAGTTATAAGTTGGTAATTATGTGGGCATTAAACCCATAAAATGGCTCCCTCTGATTCCCACTCTAACTAGATCAAATGTCGGGTCAAAGTTGATTAGAAAAAGTCAACAGAACCTTAATTTGCGAATTAACGCCTAATTAACAGAACCGATTTAGTATGATTTGGAAATTCCTTAGAGCTTCCTTAGGACCAGGCTACATGTTAGCATAACCCTCTGTGGTTAGTTCATTGATTATCCGATTCGTGTACATGTTTCCGTTAATTGCTTAAATGTTGACCAATATGCCCTTTTGGCCATAAAACGAGAATTTTAGAAATGTGAAAGGACATAAATCTTTGCTACTGAATTATAAACATGTCCCTAAAATTTCACATCAGTTGGAGGTTTAGATTCGGAGTTATGCTCATTAGCGTAATTATAACGCCTTTTAGTAATTAAACGGCGCAATTAGCATAAAGCCTATCTAAACCCAATTTTTGACACCAAACCTTTTACCCACTGATGTAATATAATATTTTGAGAATTTTAAAGATTTTTAATTATTTTTAACCTGCTCATAACCTAAGGTTATGGCATTGATTCGGTAAATACCGATTATACCCTTTTTGGTCATAAAATGAGTTTTACAAAGTATTTTGACACCAATCCAATTGCTACTGATTTTATATGATAAATAAAGTATTTTGAACTTTATAACCTAATCAGAAAACTCAGATTTCCTGTATAACCCGGAAATCGCTTAAAATGGCTTTTAAAGAGTATTAAACGCATAGTTTGGGGTTTAAAACCATTTTGTCATATAAGACCTATTACCAACTAACATGACCTAATAAAATAATTTATTTTACTAATGTATCCAGACCCGAACCTCAGAAGTTCATTAAATCTATTTTATAATCTTTAAAATGACCAAAATACCCCTACGGGGCTTATTTTGAGTTTAAACTCGTTTTGGGCATAATGGAAGATATCCTACTGATATCAAAATATATTTAAGGCATATTAACCTAGGAAACCTGTACACGATTCTTTTGGTTACTCGTTACGCACTTTTCGCGTTCGGATCGGCTTATGTAACTAGTTTGCATATATTAGCCGAAACGGGTCAAACCATATCATTTTTGTCTCAAAATCCAGAATGTGTTTAAGTTACCCATATTAAACAAGCATACAAGCTTGTCGGGTCAAAACCACATTCTAATCCGGTCTTCGCTTTATCATGCGTTTGAACCATATCTTCTTTAAGACTAACCGGTCTAAGCTTAGGCTTAATTAAAGATCCGTTAGCATTCTAATTGGTTATTTATACCATCATTCCAGACTAGAGCCTTCCGGTAAATTGTACCTACGCTTACTTAAGTGAATACGGCTGAGTTATTAAATTCTTGCTATTTAAGACAGGAGCTAGCTCAGGTAAATACTCTTAACTTATTTTCCCTATACGGGCTTGGGATACGGTATAATGATACCGCTTGGTCGGGTATTGAATGTTTAATCGGATTGTGATTAAATTATTGAGGTAACCCGTTTTAATCTGTCTTGTTTGAAATAAAAGCCTTTAGGGGTTAATGACCATGTCCGGATATCCTTGACATCATTGTATTAAAAAATGGCCACGTCTTAAGCACGGGGTGTAGGCATACACCTGACAGTTGCTTAAGGAATAACGGTATCTCACTCTCTTGTGGGCCTATACTTGTGGCGTGTCTGTTAATCTGACTCGGTTTCTACATCGGGCCCTGAACGTACAACGAACATGTAAATCTGTATACAAGATTATAAATATAATTGTCCCAAGTTATAAAAGATTAAATTTTGCCTCTGTGCATTTTAATCAAAGTGTCAAAATGTGTTGTGCCTGGTGCATCTAAATCAATTTTCTTAAACTCTTTTCAAATGAGTCAGTTGAGTGTATTTACCATTGAAAACTAACGTATTTTCAAAAGTCTAAGTGACAGGTACAAGTACGTAATAGGCTGGAAGCTGCTCAGGACGTTAATAAGGAATCTTGCAAGTTCTAGGCGTCTAAAGTCTGTTGAATAGAATTTATGTTTTTAAGATCCGCCTGTGGATCCTTTACTTTCCGTTATAATACTGGATATTACTTTATATTAGGATTGTAATATATTTATCTTTTGCTTCCGCTGTGCATTTATATATTGTGTTGTTTGACTATGATGATATCAACTACGTCACGATATTCCCCACCGGGCCCACCGGTGACACGTGGAAAGTCGGGGTGTGACAAGTTGGTATCAGAGCCAACACTGAGTGAATTAAACACTAGTTTTTGTGTTTAATATCAGTTACACAGTTGCACATTCTTGAGTCTAGACAAGAACATAGGACTAATCCAAATTCGTTTTATTTTGTCCTTATTTGTTCCTTTGTTATTTTCTGATTAGCCCTTGCATGGGCACGTCATTTTTTTGTAGGAGTCCCGTTTAGGGCAACCATATACTTGTTTAAATTTTAAAGGAACGATTATATTAAAAATATCATTCCTATATTATAAAATCTACCATTATAATAAAATGGCAATATCTAAAAAGGACAAGACCTAGCTCATGTGTCATTTTAAGACAGGGCCAAGACGGTAGTTCCACAATTAGATTCAGATCCTTGTTAAACATTTCAATTTAGGATTGTTCTGTGTTAAATATTAAAGGAATCTTAAAGGTAAAACCTAGCCTAAATGTCAATGCAGACATGGCCAAGATGGTAAAACCTAGCCTAAATGTCAATGCAGACATGGCCAAGATGGTAAAACCTAGCCTAAATGTCATTGTAGACATGGCCAAGACGGTAAAACCTATCCAAAGGATTCCAATCCCTGTTAACATCTGTAAGTACGTTAACATTTTTGGTAAACTGTGAATCATTAAAGTTACACAGGCCACCTTTTAAAAAGGGGGTAAACCTAAATTCCCTTATTTGAAATAATCATCCATTAGTGATGAAGTGCCTACGGGCCAAACTTGTTGTCAGATAAAACAACGACCGTGGTGGTCTCTGACCCCCGTCTAAAGATGTTGGACTACGTCCAAGCATAATAGTTTGTATGATCGATACGATCCTGACTAATATCATCAAATGAAGATGATCATATTATAAACATCCATAAGTGATGAAATGCCTACGGGCCATACTTATTGTCCTAAGGGACAAAAGACAGTGGTAGCCTACAACTCCCTGTCAAGAAAAAGGTAATGAACTTTGATTCAAACCTAAATGCCTCGATTCTCTGAAATCATGGCTTGTAAATTTAAAACTGTCCTTGTGACTAGGCCCTTTGCGCCACCTTAATATCCTTAATGTTTTATAACTAGGATAAATTATAATGAAAATGCTAATTAAATATAACTAACAAATTAACCAATGTGGTTTATATTACCATGGTTAATAAATCGTTTAAAACGATAAAACTGTAAAATCTTCCGTATAAACCTTGCCCTTGTTTGATTTTTATGTAGCATTTAAAGCTATATGGCTAGGTCCAAGGAAGAGAACAGTCACCCTCTGGAAAACTGCGATGATGAAAGGATTAATATAACCAGAGGAGAGCTTCGTACATTGATTGATTCAGCTGTATCTAAAGCTGTAGAGGAGCAATTTAGGGAGTATAGTGAGACTAATAGTAAAGCCTCATCTGTACCCCACTCTAAGTCTGACCCTAAGACTTATTCGGAGGCTCACAGCAAGCCACCGCCCTCTAAGAAAGAAGAACCAAAGAAGGATGATGATCGACATTCATCTGGTCAACACAGTGTTCCATCCAAGAAGATAGTGTTCGATAACGAACCGCATACCAAGTCCTGTACCTATAAATACTTTGTTTCCTGCAAACCCCGGGATTTCACTGGGGAGAAAGGAGCAATCGATTGTATGACCTGGTTGGATGAAATGGACACAGTTGTCGATATCAGCGGTTGTGCTGAGAGGGATGTAGTGAAGTATGTATCCCAATCGTTCAAGGGAGAGGCACTAGCATGGTGGAAAGCTCTCATTCAAGCTGCTGGGAAGATCCCACTTTACAACATGTCATGGGAACAGTTTGTTACTCTCATTATGGAGAACTACTGCCCGCAACACGAGGTTGAGAGGATCGAGTCAGATTTCTTATCATTGGTTATGACAAACTTAGATTGTCAAGCTTACCTCACCAGTTTCAATACCCTGTCTAGACTGGTTCCTTACCTAGTAACACCAGAACCCAAGAGAATTGCTCGCTTCATTGGGGGTTTAGCCCCAGAAATCAAAGCCAGTGTTAAGGCTTCAAGACCTACTACATTCAGGTCAGCGGCAGATCTATCGCTATCTCTCACACTCGATGTGGTTAGAAACAAGGCTGCCAAAGCCTCTGAAGATGGAAATTGAAAAAGGGAGGATGAGAATTCTCATCGCTCCGATAAGAAGAGTTCCGGGTTTAAAAGAGACAGCCAGCAGTCGGTTGAGAAGACCAGGTGCGAAACCTGTAGGAAATACCACCTCGGGAAATGCAGATTTGAATCTCAGCCTCTACCGTGTGGAATCTGCAAGTCTCAGGAACATAAAACCCTGGATTGCAAGAAGCTAAAAGATGCAACCTGTTATGGTTGCAACGAGAAGGGGCATATCAAGACCAACTGCCCTAGGAATCAGAAGAAGCCCGAAGAGGCCAAGAGAACAAACGCCTGAGTTTTCCAGATGAACGCCCAGGAGATGGTGCAGAATGACGACTATATAGCAGGTACCTTTCCTTAACAAGCAATTTATACAGAAATTTATTTGATACTGGCAATTATGATTCTATAAGGAACGATAAATATTGAGAACTGTTGTCTCAGCTGATTAGGACTCCGGTCATTTATTGCGAGGTAGAAATTGGCCGATGACACCATAGAAAATACTCCAACAAATCTTAGACTGATATTTTATATCTATTAGGAATCACTCTTTCTGATATCCTTATGGTAAGCTTTCAAACTATCCAAATTCATCACTATAATAAAGACAGATGTGACATTTTGATTCCTTGTCAAAAAGATGATGGATTAGGACCAAACTTTAAATGCCATTAATGGTCTTTTGTGACCTAGGCTAAGTATAATTTATATATGTTAAATAACGTTCATGAAGAATGTTAATGCTATATTGGCCTGTATGGTTTAACGAAACCATGGCTAGTATATAAGGCCATGAGGATGAGGAATAGCAGTGGTCGGATCGCAACCAAGAAATTGATTCATATAGTAATAAGAACCATTTCTTCTGTTCCTGTCAGAAATCTTTAAGTCACAAAAAAATTTTAATATACCCTCTCTATAAAGGACATTCGCATGTAATTGACATCTCTTTAATCCTTATTGATTGCGAATACCAAACAGTATGATAAAAAGCGCCATATGAGGATTGGTATATCTTAATATATTCCATAGATTGCTTCCATGCCTGATCAGTATGGAGGTCTAATGCATGGGACCGCAACGATATTCCGATGGTCATATGGTACTAAAGTCAACTAACGGTATTCAAAGGAGATATCCAGCATGGAATTGTCCAAGTAAATGTTCCCAATTAAGGAATTCGTGGACTAGTAACATAACTGTGCCACTTATTTGACACAAGCAATGATGGGTGAACTGGAGCCTGAGATTTGGGAAAAATCTCTATAACCTCCTTGTATTTTGATTATCTTCTCCTAAGACTACCCTGTTTACCTCCCGAGGGACAAGTAGAGTTAAGATTAACATCCCGCTTTGGGTCAGAGTGTTGTAAGGACTCCATGCTGATTATGGAATAATCGAAAACCTGATTAAGTAAATTTTAAGATAGGAGATTCATATAGCCTAACTCGATATTCTGAGAGTTTGATACTGTTGAGTAAGAAAGACGGCTCATTTTGCTTATGAATACATTACTACAACCTTAGTTAGGCAACGATTAAGAATCGCCATCAGCTACCCAGGATCGTCGAATTGTTCGACTAACGACAAAGGATCAGCTATTCCTTAAAAATTAGTTAAGTAGTGGTTGGGATAACCATCTCACCTTAAGATAAACTTTCCATAATAGTTGATATATAAGCATCAAGGCTGCTCCTTTGAAGACCTTGTATAGATGGAATGTTAAACGTCCATTGATAGGACAATAGATTGGTAAGTCCAAACACCAGGATCTGAAAGTTGCATTAGAAACGACCAATAAGATCACGCAAATTCATAATCATCTGTAAGATGCCAGTATTCGGCAGAAAATCAAGGATTAATGAAAGTAGCAAACCTCCTAAATTCTTGTTAAGGAATAAGGTTCAACAAAAGATATCACCCAGGAAGGGTGTGCCAAATTTATTAAATTATCAGGCTAGTTAAGCTCTGAATATATAGAATCATTCGAAGGAAATCGAATATATCAAGAACAAGTAGCTTTTAAGCTAAAACCTATTTAGGGAGCTTGGCGGAGCTCGCGATACATTGCACACTAGTGACCGAACGATGTGTTTCGCCAATAACTCAAGAAGCACTATCACATAATGATATGCGGATTTATGTAGTGATGAGCAACCTGTGTCGAATAAGGATCGACAGGATTAGAAGCTCCAAAAAGATACATGTACCTATTATAAAGGTCAATTGGAGTGCCATAGAGGCTCAAAAGGTACTGGGGAAGATTAAGCCCAATATAAGGCAGAAAATACTTCCTTTACTTTAACAAATCTTGAGGTCAAGATTTCTTTTAAGGGGGTGAGGATGTAACACCTCGAAAATTCACGTCCTATAATGTATTGACACGTGTCATAAGCTTGAACGTGTGAAAGAATACTCTAGAGGGACTAAAGTTGACAAACATGGAAAGTATGTGAATATAAGGGTTCAAATTGTCAACAATGGATAAATATACTTTACAATAACCCTACATAATGTTTAAACCTTCAAACGAATAAATCATGGATCATACGAGGCTAAATATGAAAGAAAGTGAGAGATTACAAACTACAGGGGTTAAATGTGTCAACATGTTTAAAGTATACCTCTGAGTGACCTTTTAGCAAACCCGAAGCTTTGTAACGATTAAATATGCTCACTAGAATACATGATAAAAATTTCATCAAGTTTTGTTATCGTATGAGAAAGTTATGATCAAATTCGTATGCGAGGGGTTAAAGCGTAAACGTTGAAAGTTATGACTTTTCGGGTAATAACAAAGTGATCAAGGGCTTAACAAAGTGGGTATAAGACTTGAAGCCCCTATAAGTCAAGTTAAGGGGCTCAAAATGCAAGAAATAAAGTGTGGTCGACCTTTCGAAGAGCCAAGAGCCAAGGATGCAAACTGAAAAAGTTGTAAAACCCGAAGTTAGGCTCCAGGCGGGCCGCGTAAGGTCTTAGCAATCCTTATGCGGGCCGTGTCAGGCCCCCAGATGCAGAAAATCATTTTTGTTGGCTGTTCAGCCTTGGAACCGACTTAGATCAGATATTTTCACTTCATGGGCGCCCCCTACATGTTCCTAGGCACTTAGGGACATCTGTTGATGATCCATGGCCATTGATAGCATGATTTGTCAATGATCTAAGGTGTTTAAAACACTATATAAAGGCCCTTAAGTTGCAACAATTGATCACACCTTCCATCTGCAATTGAGGAGCTTTCTGGAGCTTGAGAGCAGACACAAGTCCTTCCTAATCGTGCATAGGACTTCAGTAAGTATGCTTAACCTTTCTTAGTTGAGTTTTTACTTAGTTTTAGCTTAAAAGTCAAACCGTCGTAATTAACGGTTGACTTAGCGATTAATCATTGTTGGTCCAGTGATTAGTCAAATTGAAAGTAGTTATAAGTTGGTAATTATGTGGGCATTAAACCCATAAAAGGGCTCCCTCTGATTCCCACTCTAACTAGATCAAATGTCGGGACAAAGTTGATTAGAAAAAGTCAACAGAACCTTAATTTACGAATTAACGCCTAATTAACAATGTAGAAGGCAAGCAACCTATTTTATCATTCATATAACTTAGTAATAAATGTAAGAACATGACTAAACATGTTCGACCCGACAATTTTTTGTTTAGACCCGGTTCAGAACCGAAAGTCGCAAAACTTTGACTTTTGCTTTGACTTCAGTTCTGACCCGATTTAGTATGATTTGGAAATGCCTTAGAGCTTCCTTAGGACCAGGCTACATGTTAGCATAATCCTCTGTGGTTAGTTCATTGATTATCCGATTCGTGTACATGTTTCCGTTAATTGCTTAAATGTTGACCAATATGCCCTTTTGGCCATAAAACGAGAATTTTAGAAATGTGAAAGGACATAAATCTTTGCTACTGAATTATAAACATGTCCCTAAAATTTCACATCAGTTGGAGGTTTAGATTCGGAGTTATGCTCATTAGCGTAATTATAACGCCTTTTAGTAATTAAACGGCGCAATTAGCATAAAGCCTATCTAAACCCAATTTTTGACACCAAACCTTTTACCCACTGATGTAATATAATATTTTGAGAATTTTAAAGATTTTTAATTATTTTTAACCTGCTCATAACCTAAGGTTATGGCGTTGATTCGGTAAATACCGATTATACCCTTTTTGGTCATAAAATGAGTTTTACAAAGTATTTTGACACCAATCCAATTGCTACTGATTTTATATGATAAATAAAGTATTTTGAACTTTATAACCTAATCAGAAAACTCAGATTTCCTGTATAACCCGGAAATCGCTTAAAATGGCTTTTAAAGAGTATTAAACGCATAGTTTGGGGTTTAAAACCATTTTGTCATATAAGACCTATTACCAACTAACATGACCTAATAAAATAATTTATTTTACTAATGTATCCAGACCCGAACCTCAGAAGTTCATTAAATCTATTTTATAATCTTTAAAATGACCAAAATACCCCTACGGGGCTTATTTTGAGTTTAAACTCGTTTTGGGCATAATGGAAGATATCCTACTGATATCAAAATATATTTAAGGCATATTAACCTAGGAAACCTGTACACGATTCTTTTGGTTACTCGTTACGCACTTTTCGCGTTCGGATCGGCTTATGTAACTAGTTTGCATATATTAGCCGAAACGGGTCAAACCATATCATTTTTGTCTCAAAATCCAGAATGTGTTTAAGTTACCCATATTAAACAAGCATACAAGCTTGTCGGGTCAAAACCACATTCTAATCCGGTCTTCGCTTTATCATGCGTTTGAACCATATCTTCTTTAAGACTAACCGGTCTAAGCTTAGGCTTAATTAAAGATCCGTTAGCATTCTAATTGGTTATTTATACCATCATTCCAGACTAGAGCCTTCCGGTAAATTGTACCTACGCTTACTTAAGTGAATACGGCTGAGTTATTAAATTCTTGCTATTTAAGACAGGAGCTAGCTCAGGTAAATACTCTTAACTTATTTTCCCTATACGGGCTTGGGATACGGTATAATGATACCGCTTGGTCGGGTATTGAATGTTTAATCGGATTGTGATTAAATTATTGAGGTAACCCGTTTTAATCTGTCTTGTTTGAAATAAAAGCCTTTAGGGGTTAATGACCATGTCCGGATATCCTTGACATCATTGTATTAAAAAATGGCCACGTCTTAAGCACGGGGTGTAGGCATACACCTGACAGTTGCTTAAGGAATAACGGTATCTCACTCTCTTGTGGGCCTATACTTGTGGCGTGTCTGTTAATCTGACTCGGTTTCTACATCGGGCCCTGAACGTACAACGAACATGTAAATCTGTATACAAGATTATAAATATAATTGTCCCAAGTTATAAAAGATTAAATTTTGCCTCTGTGCATTTTAATCAAAGTGTCAAAATGTGTTGTGCCTGGTGCATCTAAATCAATTTTCTTAAACTCTTTTCAAATGAGTCAGTTGAGTGTATTTACCATTGAAAACTAACGTATTTTCAAAAGTCTAAGTGACAGGTACAAGTACGTAATAGGCTGGAAGCTGCTCAGGACGTTAATAAGGAATCTTGCAAGTTCTAGGCGTCTAAAGTCTGTTGAATAGAATTTATGTTTTTAAGATCCGCCTGTGGATCCTTTACTTTCCGTTATAATACTGGATATTACTTTATATTAGGATTGTAATATATTTATCTTTTGCTTCCGCTGTGCATTTATATATTGTGTTGTTTGACTATGATGATATCAACTACGTCACGATATTCCCCACCGGGCCCACCGGTGACACGTGGAAAGTCGGGGTGTGACAGCAATCGAATAAGGAGTCTCCTAAAGACCCACCACTTGAGCTCAAAGAACTTCCAAAAGGTTTGGAATATGCTTTTCTAGACAAAGATGGTAATTTACCTGTAATTATTTCGTCTAAATTAGATAGCTTAGAAAAAGAAAAATTAATTAGTCTTTTGAAAAAACATAAAAACGCAATCGCTTGGAAACTTGTAGACAAAAAAGGAATAAGTCCTTCCATGTGTACGCACAAAATTTTAATGAATGATGACTACAAATCGGTAATACAACCACAACGTCGAGTAAATCCAAATGTTCTAGAGGTGGTTAAAAATGAAGTCATCAAATTACTTGACGCCGGACTTATCTATCCTATCTCCGATAGCCCTTGGGTGAGTCCCGTCCAAGTAGTTCCAAAGAAAGGAGGTATAACGGTGATAACTAACGAAAAAAATGAATTAATACCCACAAGAACCGTCACAGGATGGAGAGTATTTATAGATTATAGACGATTAAATGAAGCAACAAGAAAAGATCACTTTCCTTTACCCTTCATTGATCAAATGTTAGAAAGATTATCCGGTCATAAATTTTACTGTTTCTTGGATGGTTTTTCAGGTTACTTTCAAATCCCGATAGCACCCGAAGACCAAGAAAAGACAACTTTCACATGTCCCTACGGAACTTTTGCTTATCGACGCATGCCGTTCGGTCTATGTAATGCCCCCGCAACATTCCAACGTTGCATGGTAGCTATTTTCCATGACATGATAGAAAAGACAATGGAAGTATTCATGGACGACTTTTCTATCTTCGGGGATTCATACGACCAATGCCTCGATAACCTTGAACGAATGCTATCCCGATGTGAGGAAACTAACCTCGCCCTTAATTGGGAAAAATGCCATTTCATGGTAACAGAGGGAATAGTACTCGGTCACAAAATCTCAAGCGAAGGAATGGAGGTGGATCGAGCCAAAATAGATACCATTTCTAGATTACCACCTCCATTCTCCGTAAGAGCTATCAGAAGTTTCCTAGGACATGCCGGATTTTATAGACGGTTTATCAAAGACTTTTCTAAAATTTCTAGGCCTCTAACAAAATTACTTGAAAAAGATGCTCCTTTCATATTTGACAAGGATTGCAATCAAGCATTTCTAACCCTAAAGGAAATGTTAGTCAATGCACCTATCATGATAGCGCCTGATTGAAAATTTCCTTTCGAAATCATGTGTGATGCTAGTGACTTTGCAGTTGGAGTTGTCTTGGGACAAAGAAAAGAAAAGCATTTCCACCCCATTTATTATGCTAGTAAAACACTTAATGATGCACAAGAAAATTATACAACAACTGAAAAAGAATTACTAGCTGTGGTATTTGCTTTTGATAAATTTCGTTCTTATCTTGTTCTTTCTAAAACTATAGTCTATACAGATCATGCAGCCATTCGATATCTCTTCAAAAAGCAGGACGCAAAACCACGTTTGATTCGGTGGATTCTACTCCTCCAAGAATTTGACATTGAAATCAAAGACAAAAGAGGAGCAGAAAACACCGCAGCAGATCATCTTTCGCGCTTAGAAGACCCAGCTTTGGAGGCAACCAGGGACGAGCAAATCAACGAAAAATTCCCGACTGAGTCCCTGGAAATGGTGGAATATAAGGAAGAACCATGGTACGCCGACTATGCTAACTACCTAGCTAGCGGCATAGTCGCAAAAGGTTGGCCACATCATCAAAGAAAAAAATTCTTTGCCAATGTGAAACACTATTTTTGGGAAGATCCATATCTTTTCAAAATGTGTGCCGACCAACTCGTCCGACGATACGTACATGGTAGCGAAGCACGAAGAATTCTCCGCCATTGTCATGAAGGTCCATACGGAGGGCATCATGGTGCCGCTAGTACCGCACGAAAGGTATTTGATTCAGGATTTTATTGGCCAACCATTTACAAAGACGCCCAAAGTCTTGTCAAAACATGTGATGCTTGCCAAAGAACAGGTAATATTTCTTCCAAAAACGAAATGCCACAAAATGGCATTCTTGTTTGTGAAATTTTTGATGTGTGGGGACTCGACTTTATGGGACCTTTCCCACCATCGAAAGGAAACAAATATATACTTGTGGCAGTAGACTACTTGTCTAAATGGGCCGAGGCCGAGGCACTTCCAACAAATGATGGAAGAGTCGTGGTAAGATTTCTGAAGAAATTATTCTCTCATTTTGGCACACCTAAAGCATTAATAAGTGATAGAGGTACCCATTTTTGCAACCATCAACTTGAAAAATTTTTAACAAGATATGGGGTCTATCACCGGGTCTCAACAGCATATCACCCTCAAACAAACGGACAAGCCGAAGTGACTAATAGAGGTTTAAAACGAATACTTGAAAAAACCGTAGGGTTAAATAAAAAGGAATGGGCAGATAAATTAGATGATGCTTTATGGGCTTTTCGAACTGCTTATAAAACAACAATAGGTACAACCCCATATAAGCTAGTCTATGGAAAAAGTTGTCACTTGCCAGTAGAAATTGCACACAAAGCCTACTGGGCAATTAAAAATGTAAACTTAGATCTAGAATTTGCTGGTAAAAATCGATTTTGTCAATTAAATGAATTAGACGAGCTTAGGAATTATGCATACTCTAACTCCGAAATTTATAAGGAAAGAATGAAAAATTTGCATGACAAACATATTAAACCTAATGAATTTCGAGTTGGAGATCTAGTTCTTTTGTTTAATTCACGTCTTCGATTATTTCATGGTAAACTAAAGTCTAGGTGGTTAGGACCTTTTTCTATCACCCATATTTTCCCACACGGTGCAGTAGAAATTAAATCTCAGAATGGACCTCCATTCAAAGTCAATGGCCAACGGCTGTAACTCTATCAAGGATTCATTGAGGATGAAGAGGAGGAGATCTCGCTTCAAACGATTGAAGAATGAAACCATCATCATACCTGGTAAGTTACGAACGATCAGGACGATGTCTAAAGCGGTAAGTTTTCTAACCAAAGCTTATGGGAAACAAAGGGCACTCACACGAGCACTGAAAAAAAAACTGTGCTCAGCACGGGGCCGTGTTCGCGCTGCAGTCGGGATATATCCCCTTTTTCACAACAGTTACAACATTCCACACGCCCCGTTTCCCCGAAAAAGCTCTGGTTCCAGGCGATTTTCCACAGATTTTCAACGTCTCCTTTTGTTCTAACAAAGTCAAGGTATGATTCTTACATCTTTAGTAGTTAGATTAGTTACTTGCATGTAGTTAAAACACCAAAAATTTGGGGAAAAATCTAGGGTTCTTGAAGTTCATCCGGATCAAACCTCAAATTTTTGTTTAGATCTGTTTGCATTTACTTAGATTAGTGTTAAGGGAAGTAAATACACTTGTATTGTTCGTAGATTCGCCCGATTTCTCACAAAAACCTCAAACCCTTGTTCTTGAACCGAAAAAGATAAAATTGATAGGGTAAACGGGTTATTTTGGGAAAAATGGCACTTAGGGTTTCATTTTTGGGGGAAACCACATCTATTGGACCAAAAATTTTCAAGTTTTCGAAACTGGGTCGAAAAATGAAATTTTTGTGTAACAGACGCCTGGACACGGGGCCATGTTCGCTGAACACGGGGTCGTGTCCAGGCCACTGTTTGCAGTTTTGTCCGAAAATCCTAATGCTTCGTGCTAACTTTTGGTGTATTCTTTCAGATGGCAAGGAAGTTTACAAGATTTAACGCAAATGAGCTCGATGCTAGGGCTAGATACGAAATACTTCAAACAAGGCCGGAAGAATACCCAAGGCAAGCATGCACGGACTTGTTAACATTGGTGAACCAACTCGACCGCTTCAACAACCTTGTCACATGACCTCTAAGAGTCGCTTTAACAACTCGACTTCGTTCTGTCCACGAATGCACTTTGGAATTCTATATCACCTTCACATTCAATTCAAGGTGCGACCCATTCGACAATGATGGGGTAGCGTTCCGATGTGGCGGAACTAGGTATTCGATCTCTATGGCACAATTTGGATCGATTGTCGAGTTGTATGCGGAAGAGGACGCGGGAAACGAGGAAAATACCGGAGGGATGAGAGAGATAGACGAAAACGATCGCCAAGCTACGTGGGCTCAGATCGGTGAAGGGTATTACAATCCGAGCAGCACTAAGAGTACGAAGTTGAGGGATCCGCTCTACAGATACATCCATAGGCTCCTCGGCTACTCTCTTAGTCAAAGACACGATAGCGGTGGCGTCGTTGGGTTAAGAGATTTGGTTGTCCTCCACTGCATCCACAACCGCAGGCCGCTCGATGTTTCGTTCCTCATGCTCCGAAACATGCATCATAACCGCCTTGCAAGTGCACCGACCCCTATCTTCTTTGGGGGATGGGTGTACCGTCTCTTCAGACACTTCACCCGCATACCTAGGTCATTTGAAAGGAGCCCATGGTCGGGTAGGGTGGATATACACATTTGCCGCTCAATGAACCTAATTTATGAGGCTGAAGACGGGACGGTAAGCTTTCAAAGGATGCAAGGTCATGCATGGAACCCGCAAGAGGCACTTGTCCTTCACGCTCCACAACATCATCAGTATCAGTACCAACCCCAAGGTGATCCGGGCTAATCCTCCTCAGGAGGCGGTTTTCCTAATTTCCAAAGTTTGCATGATTTGTTGAAGGAAAACCTTATGTGCACCAGGAACACCTACAACATGGCAAGCAACACGTACCACCGGGTTGGAGCTATCGAGAGAAACATATTCGATATCCAAGATGATATTGGATATATTCGGGACCACATTGCGGGCCATGGAGGGGATGATGATGATGATGATGATGATGATGATGATGATGATGATGATGATGATGATGAGGACATGGATTAGGCGGGAGGAGCGAAGGAAGAAGTGGTTATTTGGTAATTCCCCAGGTTAACCTTTTCTAATCTTGAACAATTTGAGGCCTGCGTGCCAAGTGTTGAACAATTTACTTTCCCTAACTTCTTTTATTTTCTGCATTTATTTTTCTTTTAACTTTGACATGGATGTTGAATTTGGTAAAATTAGGATGTTTGCTATGGTGTGGTATGGTGTTTATTGATTAAGCAGGTACATACGAGGCTTAGAGTACTAAGCATTAGTACTACTAAGGCCGGGACAGGAAAACCGAAGAAAGAAACCTGTTTTTTCAACCTTGCAGATTGTCCACACGGGGCCGTGTCCAGCCGACACGCCCCCGTGCCCACTCCCCTGAACCTGTTGTCTGTTTTAATTCTGCATACCTTGACAGACATGGGGTCGTGTTCAACCAACACGCCCCCGTGTTCACCTTCTGTAAGTTTTCGTTACTGGCACCTGAGCACGGGGTCGTGCCCAGGTAACCAGTAACATAAAATTTTTGCTTTTTCACACCTTTTACATATTCAATCAACCTAAAAACTTATTTTTGGGACACATTGAGGACAATGTGTAATTTAAGTGTGGGGGGATGCTAAAACCTTGAATCTTGCAAGTCCTAAATACAAGCCTTACACAAAACTCTATTGGAACCGCTAATCACCCCAAATTTTTTTCAAAAATTTTCATTTTTTTTACTTGTCCAGGTTTAACTTGGGAATTTCAAAATTCTAAAAAGGTTATATTTTTACGAATTTACAACCGATAGCGTCTTGATAAAAAGAACCAACATAAGAAAATTATGAAAATGCATGGCAAACTTAGTTAAAATTTGATTATATATACTTGATCACATAAAAACCCATTCCCACAAAAGTGAGTTTTGAGCCGTTATTGAGCATACAATTAAATATCATTAGACTAAATGCTCATTTTTCGTTTCTTGTGTGAATAGCCGCTTGGTTCTTACGACTCTAGAACTTGCCATGACGATACATTCCCGGTCCTTACCAACTTAAACCCGAGTAAGTAAATGATGGAGGCATTAGGACTAACCCTTTTTATTTCTACACCATTATTTTTCTTTTTTTTACCACCTACCCAAAATCCCCCTAGTTAGCCCCTTTGAGCCTAAACCTTTTCATTTCATAACCCAAACCAAACACCCTTTTACCCACCAAAACCTTTTTCATTTTTAACCCTTTGTTTTAGTAACAAGTTCGGTTTTTCGTATGGCTTTTCTTAAAAAAAAATGTGTGTTGATGATGAAGCAAAAGAAAATAAACAAACAAGTTCATCAAAAATAACTTTGTTTGAATAATAGCTTCATCAAAATAAAAGTTACAAAAATAAAAAGTCTTACGAAAAGCGTGCTTGTTACGCTTTTCGCCCTTTTTCTACTAACCACTAACCCAACCACCTACCTTTAACCCAAGCCTAACCCTTCACCCAAAAGTCCTCTTGATATTTACAAAGGTATATAAGTTAAAAAGGAGGAGGATTGATTGCTTGGCAAGCCTATGGTAGGAGTAAGTTCCATGCCGCTCTCGAGTGATCCACAAAAATACATTTTCGGCCGAGTGTTGAGTGATCCCCGTGAGGTATGTGAACTTGTATATAAATAAAATTTTAAAGAGGCATGTTATGCCCTAATAAGTAATTTATCTTATGAAAAGTTTTAAATAAATCATGACGAATAGGATTGTAAATAAATAAAAATAAAACTAAATAAAGAATCTTGGAAATCCCGACACTCTATGACAAGCCCAAAAACCTTCTTCTCCACCCATTCCATTTGGGAGTGTAATAGCCACATATTAAAGAGTTTTGCTTGAGGACAAGCAAAGATTCAAGTGTGGGGGTATTTGATGTGTGCAAAATGCAACATATAAATTACATCAATTGTGGCATAAAACTAACCCTTTTTTAGTACTAATGTTGGAAAAAGTGTGCTTTTGTCTTCCTTTTGTATTTTCAGGATTAAATGAGCTTAAGTTAACAAAAGAAGCAAAAAGACATCAAAATCTAACATAAATACAAGAAAAGGAACAAGACGTGACATGCACGACCCCACGACAGCATCTTCCCAAGCAAAACAAGATAACAGAAGACTGAACACGCCCAGTGCTCAGCCAGCACGGGGGCGTGCCCAAGTGTCAGCAGAAAAGACAAAGTGGTAGAAGCTTCTATTGCCCACCACGGGGCCGTGCTCAGCGGACACGGGGCCGTGGTTAACTATAAGATTCGCACAATCCAGGCAAATCTTCATAGTACAAAGATTCTTCTGCACACGGGGTCGTGCTCAACGGACACGGGGGCGTGGTCAACTAATAAGACAAGCTGCATTAAATGAAGAAAGAGAAGGATGTGGACACGGGGCCATGCCCACTGGACACGGGGCCGTGCCCGAGCTTCTGTTCAGCCTATAAATAGGAGTGCCTGGCTCAAGCTCAAACCATCCCTTGGCACACCACCTCTCTCACACTTCACCCACCACCCACCACCACCATAACACCATCATCCACCACCATTATCCATTGTCCATCATAGAGTGTGTGAGTCGTCTCGGGATCGAAGATTGATCGTAAGAGTTCTTGACAATCAAGGCCATGTTTGCCTAAGTCTCTTACATCACTTGGTGAAGACAAGTGTCTAGTGTAATACTTTTTATTTCTAATCTTTTCACACTTTTTACTTGGTTTTGTATTAATGACTTTAATAACTACTTTCTTATGTTGAAGGTGATTCTTCCTTATCGTTTGTCCGTGGTGTCTTGGCATTATTTTACTGTCTATATAAAATAAAAGATTTTCACCATTCATATCTCCACGGTCTATATGGAGGTATGTTGGCTACCTGGTCGGGGGTTAAGGGAACGGTTTGGTAAGAGTCTTGCCATTGTTTAGCGTTTAGAGGTCCTGCAATGGACCTGGGTCAAATTTAGTAGGACCTCCTTCAATACTTAACGGTATTGGATGGCGAGGGTCCAAACTCTTTGATCCCCTCATAAGTTAACTACTATTAATACTATAACCCGGCTATTTAGGACTGTATCCCTGCTGACTCAGACTACTTAGTCGAGGGTAACGTCACCTTCAAAAGAGGGGCCTACCATAATTTGCATTAATAACTTAATTAATTATCTTTCAATAATCCGACCCTTTAGGATTGTATCCTTGCTGACTCAAACTACTGGGTTGAGGGTAACGTCACCTTCAAAAGAGGGGCCTACTACAATAACTAAGATAATCTCTTAAATAAGTGCAAAGGTGCGGAAATAATCAAAGGTTACACTATACACGAGTCGGAACCAAGTGATTCATCTTGTCTATCTGTTTTTCTTTTACTTTTATTTTCAGCATTTTTAGTTAGTTTTCATTTTTCTTAGTTTAAAACATTTTTCTAAACTTTGTTGATTTGATTAGACGTTGAGGATAAACCGGTACTAAAAGCTCTTGTGTCCTTGGACGACCTCGGTATCTTTCCAACGCTATACTACGCTCACGATGGGTGCACTTTCCCATATGTGTGTCTAGTGTTAGTAAATATCGTGTTTTATAAATTTAAAACTTGACTAAAAAAAGTGTTAAAGGGGCTTAAAATATACACCTAATATATATAACACTTCACACACATCAAGCTGTGCATGTTTTCTGCATCTGGCACTCTTACGCGGCCCGCGTAAGAGTTAACTTAAGGTTTACGTGGCCCGCGTCAATGGGAGATTCCGGTAAACAGTTTGCCAACTTTGCACTTTTGGTCCCTGGTCCATTTTTAATTTAAATAACTTCCATTTATTGCACTTATGACCCCCATAGTTAACTTTTAAGGGCCTTGGGTCATAAACTAACTCCGTTAAGTTCCCGGTTAGTTGTACGATCACCTGAAAAGTCTTGTTTTCGTTGAAACTCCACAAAATTAATATCCAATATTCTTGAGAGCTAAATATACAATTATTACAATGTTTTTGGGATCGTTAAAAGGTCACTCAGAGGTTACTTTCAACATGTTGACACTTTTAACCCCTTTGCTTCGTAAGATCCTTATTTTGAGCACAAACGACTTTCTAAGTTCGACAAATTATTCGTTAAAGAATACGAACGTCGTGTGAGGTCAATCAGAGGCACAAGAATGGCATGTTGACACTTTGGATCCTTTTACTTACATATTTACATTGTTTGACAAATTTAGTCCCTCCAGATCAATCCATTACACGTTTAAAGTCCATGACACGTGTCTTTATTATATTGGTCGTGATTTTACGAGGTGTTACACGCGCCTTCCTGGTCCCAACGATCTGGCGACTTGCTCTCCTGAGAGGATCGTGATTTACACCTTTTCTTTCTCTTTTTGCGGTGTTCAACATCCATTGTCGCCATTTAAAATGAGTCTTCTTAAGCTTTACATGATTCACTTCTCTTAACTACATCATTTGGCATTTCCGAGGATCGTTCACTTCGAGTTGTCTTGTGTCGCTTTCGTCGGGGATCCGTCATTACCGCTGTTCCGAAGATTTTACCGGTTGCGGTCCGACGGTGACTGGTTCACCTTTGAGAAAAGGAAAGACAGCATTTCTCTTCCCAGTTATTCTTTCATGCCGACTTCTACATATCCAAAAGAGTGGAAAAACCGATTCATCTTTGTCTCTCCATCTCTGTTATCTAAAGCCCTTTCTATCAGGGATCCCACGGCTGCAATAGAGGATGGTGTCCCTCCTTTGTCTGGTGTTGAAGATGCACTGTGGAGACGTATGTACGAACACTCTACTTGTTCTTTCAATTTTCCTGAGGGTATCTTGGCGATGGGGGGTTTGAGTCATTTTTACCCAACTCGTCCTAGGGCTTTCTTTGATGGCAGAGGTAAGTTTTCCCCTTGGTGGTGTTTTGACTAAGTTTTATAGTTTAGGATTTTGGTACTGCTTGTTTCATTATCCCTGTGTTTATCCCTTTATACAAAGATGTCTTTGTAGAGTTTGCTGCAGGCTGATGTGAGGGGTGTGTCTTACGTGGTTGAATGTGTTGTGAATCAGGAGAAGTGTGATGTTCTTGGGGTGAGGCCCCTAATGTTGAGGGTTCGAATGTTGAAGGGGTCCCTAGGGATAGGACTCCTCCCCTTGAGGGGACTTCCCCTAGGGGGTCGGAGGGTTCTCAAAACTCTCCCCAAGTTGAAGATATAAGCAGTGGTGATGAAGATCTAGAGACCCGACTGTCTTGAAAACGCAAGCCTGATCCGGTTGTGGGTACAAGTGAGGCTATTCTTGAGGTCCGGAATATTCTCTTTAGGTTGCGAAGTGCTAGCAACAAGAAATCCCATCCTGCTTCCCAAACCATGTCCGAGACCCTTCCCGTTACCACCAAAGGTTCTTTATCTAAACACTTGAAGGTTCTCCGGCCGACTTCGAGCCTTATCTCGGGAACGCTTCCTGTAAGTTAGTTGTGGTATTTCCTTTATTTTTTGTGTAGTTCTAGGCCTCTTACTCTCTTTCCCCCTCTTTCTCTCTCTCTCTCTCTCTCTCTCTCTCTCTCTCTCTCTCTTTTGTTGTAAGGAAGTTCGAAAGCTCCCATTGTTATTCCAGCGACTGCTGCTCTGTTGAAGATCAAGCAAAAGGGTCCTGAAATGAGTGTGGCACCTACTGAGCCTGCAATCCATGCTTCTCCTACTCATGCCTCCAGGTTGTCCTCCTCCTTATACTCCCAACAGGAAGATAACCTTTTCAGTTGTTATTAACACTTGGGAGACTGTCCGGGACTTTATGTCACACGCTCTTCCCCCTTATCGGAGGTTTATGAACGTTGCATTAGATCCACAGATCTTTGAGGATCAGTATTGCATGGCTGTATGTGAGGGCTTCTTTAGGGGTGCTGGCATGTAGCAACACGTTCAAGCGTTGAGGGAAGAGAACAAGGGCTTGGAGGATAGCTTGAAGACTTCACAAACCATCGTTGCTGAACTTCAATGCCGAGTGGTGAGTGCTGAAAGGGGTCTACTAGAGAAGGAGGTATGTTCCCCTCTTACTCTTTTCCTTTTGTTGATGGAGTTTTGTTTTTTCCATACTTTTCTCGTATTTCTTCTTACTGGTTTTCCTATTAGCATGCCGGGGCCCTGTTGAAGGAAAAGGAGAGGGCCTGGGATGAGGAGCGGGCTAAATGGATGCGGAATAGGGAACAGCTGGTTGAAGACGTCAACCATTACAAGGCTGCTGCTTCGGTGTCTGTTTCGGATATGGAAACCTTGTACGCTGAGTTGGGAATTGTCCAAGAAGATAACCAGAAACTAGCCGCAGAGCGTCATTGGTTGTTTTCCCAGGGTTTTGGGTGTTTCCTTGCTTCCTTTACCCAATCCCCAGACTTCAAGGATTCGATGGAGAGAACTTATCAGGCGTACCGAAATGTGGGTTACCAGGCGGGGTTGAAGGATGGGTATGCTTTCTCTTCTCAAGGCATGAGGAGGAAGGAGACCCCCTATTACAACTCCAAAGCCAATAAGCAATTGTCCAAGCTGCATGAGGAGTTTACTAGTCAAACCCCTGCTCTTCTTGTTAAACTGTCTGAGAACCCTCTCATGTCTCTCCAAGAACTGAAGTCTCTATTTGACTCTGTTGATCCCCCCCTCCGGTGATTCTTCTTTAGGATATTCGTCTCCTTGTTAAACATTAGTAAACAATATTCGACATGATTGTAACTCTCTAACATTTACTTGCTACTTTGATACTTGTTTGTGTGGGTTAAAGGCCTTTATGTTGGGGCCCTCTAGGATCTTATTAACTGCCACCACTTTTTGTAGTGCGTCATTAATGCTTGCTCTTTGGATGTGATTTTGCATGTGGGTGTTTGTGTGTTGCCCCTTCTTTTTTTTCAAGGAACTGTTTGCAGCTGAGGCATAGTACATGTGCTCTGGAGGAACTCAGGTGTTCCCAGTGCTTTAGGCTTTTATTTCCTGATTTATAACTTTTGTAACATCCGTAAAAACGAATCCTAGAACCCGACCCGTGTTTGTGACCCGAGTCGTTTTCATATTCCATGTAATTTTATTTAATGTTTAAGCAATAAAATGTCTCGGATTCTATGTTTTGATCATACATGTTATCATATCTTGTGATTTATAGTCTTATACAAGTTTGTAAATTCATTTCCATGTATTTTGAAGCAACCATCCATCTCTCAAGGTCTAAGACTAGGGTTTTTCTTAAGTTGATCAAACACTTTGGAAACTTCGTGAACATACCTAACACTCATATCCTGAGCTTCTTATCATCTAAACTTCATTATATACATGCCTTAAGATAGGACATTGTGTTTTGGAAAGTTTAGATATAAATGATAACAAGTAAGAAGCTCTATATGTTGCATTCTTAGTTTTGTCATAAATGACTTTCGGGTGACTTTCTTGCCAACTTTTCTCCATCCTTGAGCTATCATTCTAGTCCATTCAAAGCCCCAAGATATATTTGGTATACTAAGGAGCAAGTGGGTTCAAATGGTTCATAAAACTGAGCCCAAGCATAACGGGAATCACAAACACAAGTTTGAGAACGTAACCCTTGACCCGCATCAAGATCTAAGGTTTAAACCCAATTCTCGACACCATGAATGTTGGATTACTCTCTTCAATATGATAGAACTCTGAAAATAATGAACGTAGGCGAAAACCGTGCACGAAACGAAGTTATAACGAAGCGGGAATCACGAAAACAAGTTTGGTGTTTGTTGCTGATTTGCAAGATGCGAAAACACATTTTAAATTCATCACACATCGCCCCAAATATCATTTTGTGCTCCCTTTCACACCTATAAATACCCTTGCTTGGTTCCTTATAGCTTGCAACACCTAGTTTGAGTATAAACAAGTGGAATAACCAAATTTGGTGGTTCCACAAGTGCAATACCCCATTGGGTGTTGTGCATAGTAGTTTTTATTTCCGCTCTCAACGAGAAGGTGCTGCCTTCAAGCTCTTCTCATTTTGTAAAGTTTTCTTTGAGGTATTTTCCTTTCTGTTTCGTTATTAATTTATTATTGCTTTCTTAGTTTAATTAGTTTAGTTTAGGTTCTTAGTTAAGGAGCATTAGGCTCATTAAGGGGGCCTTGTTTAGGCTCACCTTTAAACTTAGCATAGCCTTGTAGAGGCTCGTTAGGCCCAACGAGTCCAACATATCGTGTTTGTTCATTTAGCTATGCATAGCATAACATTTACCCTTTCCTTGTTGCATTCGTTTGCCTAGGTTAAATCACGTTTGTCATTTGGATTTTCTCCTTATTCTCATGCGGTTTTTCACTAAGGATTAATGAAACGCAAACTATGAGTTGATTTTTCATTTCCCCTTTTAATACATGTTTTAGGGTGTATCATGTGTCACGTTACAATTATTTCATTTACATGATTTAATACGTGCAAATACCAACTTGTGTAGTTGATGTGTTACGTGTTAAATGTTTGTTCATCATTTGGTGCATTACATTCATGAGACAGTTACATATGGATCCATTAGCTCGTCCGTTCACCATTACCATGAGCGGAATCAGATGTTCCCAACACACGAGATCAGCTCCGTTTGATTGAGCTCGAATCTTGCAATACAAACCAGCACACCATAATATCGTGCACGTTCACATACAGTCGATTTGATTATCGTTTGAAATTGAACATCGTTATCCAGTGAATCATAGATACTTTCATTTGAATCATTACATTATTTGTTGATTGGTTGCTTGAGGTTTGATACATTTACCTATAACACATTAAATTACATTTGGTTATATGCACATTTTCTATATACAAAAATGAAACTTATCATTTTCACAAAAACAATACGATTCACTCACCAACCTTTGTTGACCCAAAAACTACTTTTTACACATGATACATGTGAACATGAATGAAGAGGATATCAACATAGGAATGAGACTTAGTATCAAGAAAAGGACTTATAGTTGATTATCTACTTTGTACAATGAGTTTTATGTATTTGTTTCATTTGAATTATTTGTTATGTGAAACCTTTAACATGGAATTAATGAATATTTAACCATTTAATAGAAAGTCGTAAGCTTTGGATCTACCAATCATGCCCCGGTCACCTATTCCGCTACAGGTCGGGGTGTGACAGATTGGTATCAAAGTCGATGACTATAAGGAATTAAGATAGGTTATTAGACCTTAGACATAGACTATAGTTTTTCTTTTAGGTACTCATGTGCTTACTTGTTTAATTGTTTATAGCTTGATTAGCCGTTATGTAGTTTTTATTATTTGATGCTAGTTGTTTCGTTGTTTTCAGATGTTGGTTGTTTTGGTTTTGGCTTGTTTACATTTGTAGTGGCATGTCACTCCAATGAACTAGAGTGGTACTTAGCCCTCTACTTGTTTTGTTTTGATAGTAATACAAATCACCAGGGTATACCCTTTACCCAAAAAAAATTATTTAAAGTGCACATGCACAAGATCACTTATTTAATTGTTACGTGTTTCTAACACCTCGAAAATTCATGTCCAATAATATATCAACACGTGTCATGGACTTAAAACGTGTAAAGGATTGATTTAGAGGGACTAAAGTTGACAAACAAGGAAAGTATGTGAATATAAGGGTTCAAAATGTCAACAATGGATAAATATACTTTACAATAACCTTACATGATGTTTATACCCTTAAACGAATAAATCATGGATCATACGAATCTAATTGTGAAAGAAAGTGAGGAATTACAAACTACAGGGGTTAAATGTGTCAAAATGTTTAAAATATACCTCTGAGTGACCTTTTCGCGAACCCGAAGCTTTGTAATGATTAATTATACTCATGAGAATAAGTGATAAAAATTTCACAAGGTTTCGATGAAGTATGAGAAAGTTATGACAATATTCGTATACGAGGGGTTAAAAGCGTCAACGTTGAAATTTAAGACTTTTCGGTGATCGTATGAATAACCGGGGACTTAACAAAGTTGTTTTATGACTTGGGGTCCTTAAAAGTCAAGTTTGGGGGTTAAAAGTGCAAGAAACCATGTTAAAAACGAGTTTGGAAGGACCAGGGACCTAAATTGCAATTGTTGAAAGTTTGATAACGTGGAACCAGGCCTCACACGGGCCGCGTAAGCCCAGGCAGGACCTTACGCGGGCCGCCTGGTACCCCCAGCATCAGAAAACACAGGCAGGTGCCTGTTTCAGCAGGTTACACCGACTTAACTTGCCATTTTTCGATTCAAGGGGCTTGTTTGATGGTTTTAAAGGGCCTAGGGACACTTAGAATGATCCCATAACACTTGTAGACTTGTTTGTAACGATCTAAAGGCATCAAGAACTCCTATATAAGAACCCATTTGTTGCAAGACTTGGACACTTGCATTCAAAACCTTCACAACTCAATTCTGGAGCTCTCTGGTCAGCAACCAAGCTTTCTTAGGATCCATAGTCATGCTTAGGACTATTGTAAGTGTACTTAACCTTTCTTAATTCAGTTTAGCTTAGTTAATTAGCGTAAAGTCAAACCGTCGTAATTAAGATTTGACTTCGTCATTAATCTTAATTTGTCCAATCAAATTTCAAATTGAAAGTACCTATGAGTTGGTAATTATGTGGGCAATAAACCCTTAAAAGGGCACCCTCTGATTCCCACTCTAATTAGGTCAATTGTCGAGTCAAAGTTAATCTTAAAAAGTCAACAGAAAGCTTATTTTCAAATTAATGCATATTTAGAAATGTAGAAGCTATGCAACCTGTTTTATCATTAATATAACTTGGTAATTAATGTAAGAACATGTCTAAACATGTTCAACTCGACAATTTTCAGTTTAAGCTCGGATTGGAACCGAAAGTCGCATACTTTGACTTCTGCTTTGACTTTCAGTTCTGACCCATTAGAGCATAGTTTAGAAATGCCTTAGAGCTTATTTAGGACCAGGTTTCATATAAGTATAACCCTCTGTGATTATACGACTTGGTTCATTACTTATCCGATTCATATGCATATTTCCGTTAAATGCCTAAATGTTGACTATTATGCCCATATGACCTTAAAACATGAATTTTGAAAATGTAAAAGAGTAGAAACCTTAGTTACTGATTTATAAACTTGTACCTAAAATTTGACATCAGTTTAAGGTCTAGATTAAGAGTTACGCTCAATAGCGTAATTAGAAAGTTTTTAGTAATTAAATGGCGTAATTAGCATATAGCCTATCTAAACCCAAATTTTGATACCAAACTTTTACCCACTGATATAAAATAATATTTTGGGATTTTTGGAGATTTTTATTTATTTTTAGGCTGAACATAACCTAGAGTTCTAAGCTTAATTCGGTAGTTGTCGGTTTTACCCTTTTAAGCTATAAAATGAGTTTTACCAAACCTTTTGATACCAAACCTTTTTCTACTGATCTAATATGATAAATAGAATATTTTAAGCCTTCTGGAATAATAAAAATATCAGCTTTCCTTTAAGAACCCGGAAATAGCTCAAAATCGCCTTTTTAAGCATTTTTACGTGTTTTAAGCGCATAGTATGTATTAAAACCATTTTAGATATATGAGACTTGATACCTACTAATGTTTTAAATAAATTTCTATACTTTAGCAGTAAGTAAAAGTTTTTGAAGTCAAATTCCAAATTTGACCTTTAAACCTTAGGTGAAATTACCAAAATGCCCTTTCGGTGCATAGTATGGTTAGAAATGATAAATCTCACATATAGGTTATACCCTACTGATATAACTTAGTAAATTAAGTATTTTTATTGATTACATCAGACCCGAAACTCAGAATTATATTTAAACTCTTTTATAACCTTTTAAATGACCAAAATGCCCTTACGGGACATAATTTGAGTTTAAATCCGTTTTGGGCATAATAGAAGATATCTTACTGATGTCACAACATATTTAAGGCATATTCACTTAGGAAACCTGCATATGACTCATATGGTTACTCGTTACGCACTTTTCGCGTTCGGATCGGCTTATGTAACTAGTTTGCATATATTAGCCGAAACGGGTCAAACCATATCATTTTTGTCTCAAAATCCAGAATGTGTTTAAGTTACCCATATTAAACAAGCATACAAGCTTGTCGGGTCAAAACCACATTCTAAACCGGTCTTCGCTTTATCATGCGTTTGAACCGTGTCTTCCTTTTGAAAACTAACCGGTCTAAGTCTAAGCTTAATTAAAGACCCGTTAGGATTCTAATAGGTTATTAAAAACCTTCGTTCCAGATTAGGAGCCCAGTAAAAGCTACGTGCACTTGCTGTATTTGATTTATACTTTGCTCAGGTAAATACTCTTAACTTATTTTCCCTATACGGGCTTGGGATACGGTACTATAAAAGTACCGCTTGGTCGGGTGTGTGTAGTCATTTAAATCGGATTGTGATTAATGTATTTGCATGACCCGTTTAATATGTATTATTTGGTGTATGGCCTTTGGGGGTTAAATGACCATGTCCCGGATATCCTTGGCATCATTCAAAGAAATGGCCACGATCTAAGCACGGGGTGTAGGCGTACACCTGACAGCTGCATATGTAAAAACTGGTAGCCCACTTAAAGGAATCAGCCTTGTGGGTATTATACCTGTGGCGTGTCAGTTAATCTAGACCGGCCCTATAAACCGGCCCTGATGAACGACAAATAAGTAAAACTGTATACAAGATTATTTTTAAATAATTGTCCCAAGTTATAAAAGATATTTTTGCCTAAGGGCATTCAAACTAATTTTCAAACTCTTTTCAAAATGAGTCAGTTAAGTTGTATTTACCAGTGTAAACTGACGTATTTTCCAAAAAGGCTAAGTGCAGGTACTATACGTAATAGGCTGGCTACTCCAGACATCAATAATCAAGTCTCGCAAGCTCTAGATGTCAAAGTCTGTTGAACAGTTTCCCTTTTTATTTGATCCGCCTGTGGATCTGTTTCAACTGTTTTGTGATACTTAATATTACAATTTATTCAGTTGAAATAAATCTATCTTTTGCTTCCGTTGTGCATTTATAATTTGTGTTGTTTGACTATGATGATATCAACTACGTCACGGTACTCCCCACCGGGCCCACCGGTAATACGTGGAAATATCGGGGTGTGACAGTGTTAAATGTGCATTACATGATACATTGTGTTACATTATTTATCTAATGTATATTCCTCTTTTATTCTTGTCGCGTTCACTGACGTGTCGAGGGGTGTACGGATTTTTAATGTTATTTTTAGTACCTTTTTACTCTTTGATCAATCTTTAAATTTATAAAACACGATATGAAACTATCACTCTCTACAACACGCTAGGGCAAGTGCTCCCATCGTTGCCGTAGTATAGTGATCTTAAGATACCGAGATCGTCCAAGGACAAAAGAGCTTTTAGTACCGGAATATCGTCGATGTCTAATCTAACCAAATATGGAAAAAATTTGTTTTTGTTTTCAAATAAGTAAATAAAAGTAAAGAAATAAAAAAAACAGAAAGACAAGATAGAATCACTTGGATCCGACTCGTCATTTATGTATCCTTTGATGATTTCCTCGCTTTGGGTTTTTTAAGAGACTATATTAGTTATTGTGGCATATCCCTCTTTTGCAGGCAACGCTACCCTCAGCTATATTGGTCTGAGTCAGAAGGGATACAGTCCCGCAAGTCCGGATTATTGAAAGATAATTAAGTAAGTTATTAATGCAAAAAGTGGCGTGTCCCTCTTTGGGGGGCAACGCTACCCTCGGCCATATTGGTCTGAGTCAGCAGGGATATAGTCCCGCAAGGCCGGTTTAAAGTTTTAATAGGAGTTAATTTATAAGGGATTACAAGCCGTTCTTACTTCCCCCGATTTGATGCTAACTGCCTTAAGGGAAGTCCTAATAAGCTTGAATCAGGTCCTCGCAGGATCTATACACTGAACGAGGCAAGAACTTCCAACCACCCTTCTAACCCCCTTCGAGGCAGTTAACGCGCTTTATATTGACCGTAAAGACACGAATGAGTGAATTAACGAAACATGAAGAAATGATTAAATAAAGTTCACCTTCAATATAAAAAAACTAGTTATTAAAGTCATTAATACAAACCCAAATAAAAAGTTACCAAAGCTAGGAAATCAAAAGTAATACATAAATGATTTTGTCTTCACCAAGTCATGTAAGAGATTTGCCAAGCATGGCCTTTTTTTGACAAAAACTCTTACTATCGATCTTGGATCCCGAGACTACACACACTATAAGGATGGAAAATGGATGAAAGTGGTGGATGATGGTGGTACTGTGGTGGTGGAATGGTGGCAAGTGTGAGAGAAGTGGTTTGCTAAGAGATGGCTAGCCAAAGGATGGTTTGCGAATGAGTCAAGCACCTCCTTTTATAGCTGAAAACAGTAGCTTCACATGGCCCTGTGCCCTCCAGGCACGGCCCCGTGCCCTTCCTTTCCTTTGTCTTCATTTAATGTTGTGTCAGTTCTTCTACGCACACTGCCCCGTGTCTTCTGTACTTGTTGTACGAACCCAGATTCGCGAATCCGAGAGTTGACCACGGCCCGTGCCTAAGAGACACGACCTCGTGTCCCTTGTCGTTTTCTGTTTGTCTTTATTCTCCAAGGAATCTTGGCTGGGGCACGGCCCACGCCCGGCTGGCACGGTCCCGTGGTTGGCTTCGGGTCTTGTTATTTTGTCTTGGGGTGAAGCTTGGAGGGTCGGTATAGTGTGACAACTTCTTTTCTTCATATTTATGTTGGTTTTTCGTCGTTAATTTGTTCCTTTTGCTCGTTTAACCTCTTTTAATCATGAAAATCAAAAGTAAACAAAGAAACGCACTGTTAGATCTAGTGGACCCCACAAAAGAACAGATGATTGAAAAGCCAAAATAGTCTACAACCTCTGATCACAAATAACAGTGCTTTGAAGATCTGCTCCTCCCAATGGCAAAGACTCAACATCTGCTACTCTAAAGTCTGCTAAAGCCAAAGGTCTGTCTAAGAGAAACTCTGATGAAGACAAAGTCTATTGAAGCCAAAGGTCTGCTAAAGAGAACCACTGCTGATGAAGACAAAGTCTGTTGAAGCAAAGATCTGATCATCCTGTGCTGAGAAGACTAAAGATCTGATCCCTCATTCTCATATCCATGATGTATTAGACCTTTCTGTAAGTATCTTGCCCTAATTTTCAATGAACCCCTTAATAGCTTCCTCCTCTATCTTCTAGAATTTTCATCATAGTTCAATTTGTTGTCAATCTTTAGCAATGGCAGATTTTGAAGTGATGAGATAAAGTTTGGAGAATGAGGGGGCTCTTCAGTAGTTCCTAATGATGAAGCTTCCAGTGAATGTTGTTGTGGATACGGGAGCTGTTGTTGTTGTTGTGACAATCCGATATTTTGAGATTCTATCTTTGCACTTGTTCCTTTCATGCGTTGTGCTCTGATGTAATTTACGTGTACGCTATTTGAGTAATGAAGAGTGTTTGATTAAATGTGAATGGTTACGATTTTTTGCATTATACGAATGTTATAAGTTTATATGTATGAATGTATTAAGTTTAGTTGCACATGGTTCCCGAATCGCACACCTCACACTCGGCCGCACACCCCTTTGTTGTGGTGGACTAGTCCACGACCCAAATGAAGCCCGAGAGCTGGGTTCGGCCCACCCTCACAAAATACACATACGATTTGTGTGTAACCCTTATCATTAGCATAATACAAACACACAAGACATAAAACCCTAGCACTATCTCTCCCTCTCTCTCGGATCGACGGCAGACCATCTTCTCGAAGCCCTCTTCGAAACCGGAAAGACCATCTTTCTCACACACTCTCTACTCTACGGTTAGTATGTTAATCTTAGTTAGAACGGATTGTTCTTGTTTATCTTGGTTGTGCATTTCTTGCTAGTATTGTCACGATATGCATGCGAAATTAAATCACGATGTGGGGTTTTGTTTGTATGTTAAAATGAATGCGAGATCAATCACGATGCTTGTAATATATGATGATTTAATAAGAATGTTGATCGAATTATCAGAAATATGGATCACGAGAAATCCACAAAGGATATATGATTTCGGTCCAGGAATCAAGATAGTTAGGGGTTATTAATGAGTCGCAAAAGCTGTAAAATCATGATTGTTACATGATAATATGATGGATACTCGATTAGGATGTCAATGAAATTGTTAATTAGTAATTTGTTATTGCTTGAAAACATGAATGCATGATGAATGATACGACTATGATTTCAAAAAGGAAACGGTTAGAGTAATTAGAGATCGGGATTAATTGTGCACCGGATTGATCGGGTTGTGGGTGTCAGTTGTGGAAATTCTGGAAAGGATTAACCTGGCCAATCGCACATTCAGGTGTAGTCGCACACTCGGTTTGAGTCGCACAAGTCCAAATGGGCTTTGCATGAATCGCACAATTAAGCCCAGACGCATACATGTCATGTTTGGGCTAAACGTCTGATGGGCCGCACACTGGTCTATGGGACTGAAGAAACACTGGATAAATGACCGGAATCAAATTATCCAGGGGGTTAGGTTCTGCATAAAAGGGTGGTTCTCTCTCGTTTGATTCGAAGGGACAGGTCTTCTTCTCCGGTGTATACTGCAAAATAGAACACCGTTAGCCTCGTTACGGGGAGAAGGGAGGTTCTCTCCGTAACCCGACTCCGGCGTGAGAATAAGTATGTGTTTATGAAGAAGAAGAAGAAGAAGAAGAAGAAGAAGAAGAAGAATAGTTAATGGAGTGAATGTAACTTGAAGTTCATACCTGATGTATTCTCATATTTATAGCCGGGAATTTGGGCGGGAAAACTCGTTGTTGAAATATTAACGGAAGATGCTAACTCCGTAGGCGGTTATTTTCCTCCGTTAATTCTCTCGATCGGATTGTGAGATCACACGGATCGTGATCTTGATCGACAGCTGGGGTGTTGCCACGTGGAAAGTGGGCAAGTGGAGGTTTCTCTCCAATTCCATGCCATCATCATGATTTCAGGACGATCTGGGGTGATAACACGTGTCCAAGACGGTTGTAACCGTATGGTGGTGCACGATTGAGTCTTCTAGAAGATTATTGCCATAATCCAGTGTGACTCCTTATTGTGTGGTATCAGCTTAGTAAATTATATACAAGTCTGGGTATTTATTAAGCGGAAGTGTTTTTTATCCCTTTATTGTGGAGAGTTGGCGCAAGGATTTATGCATTTCCTTTTAGCGCGCAAGTGTTGTCTGCTTTCCTTTCTTCTAAGCTCTCTTTGTAGGACCAGTGTGCGGCCACGCAAGGCCAAAAGAGGGCTAAAAGATAAAGTTGTGGTATGGTCCCAAATACTTATCACGAGGTTTTTGGGACCTTACCCCTTCAGGGACACAACTAAACACTGAGTCGCACACCAAAAGTCAGATCGCACACTCGGGACCCAATCGCACACTTTTGTTGGGCCTTGAACTGCTTGGGCCGCACACTTATATCAGGCTATTAGTTGGGTTGCTGTAACACTCATTTAAAAAAATAAAACACTTGCTATACAATTTAAAAACATTTAAAAACACAATTAGGATACACAAGTATTCCATTTGCTACACAAGTTTTACTAACTACATATAATAACAAAAGTGCGGAACAAGATCTTCATTGTGTTCGGTTCGGTAACGATTGCTTGATCTCCATCCAAAAGCTTGCAAAAACCCTAAAAGCTGGAAATTTTAATAAACATTAATAGTTAGAACAACGGTTTGGAATAGCTACAATTATGAGAAACTCATCAAAAATAGCTGGACACTACCGCAGTTTACGGTAGCCACCGTAAGCTACGGTAGGCACTAGGCAAATAAGGGCTGTCGTAAGGCAGTAGAGATCCACCGTAACAACTCACTCGTCACCGTAAGCTACGGTAGTCACCGTAGCTTACGGTGACTCTGTCGCGCCCCGCGTAAGAGACCAGTCAAGTTGTCGCGGCCCGCCAGGGAGCCATCTGCAGCAAAAACGCTGCTGTGTTACCACTTTTGACCCGTTTGTTCCGTTTTGCATTTTTCAACATCGAAACATGATACGGGACTTTCTAAAACATTTTTGAAACTTATATCTTTCCTATTTTCAAACTTATAACACTTTCGTAGCAAAACTTATAACAAATATGAATCATCGGAAACATGATCATGCATATATATATTTATTCGACATTTTACCAATTTACCCTTTAGTCCAATTAACCCGAATCCTTACGGATGGGATTTATTTCACAATATGTCAATCCATTCCCGGGTTCCTTATCTTACTTATCTCGCGCTCCCATTACCGGTTTTGCGCTTTTACTATGTGACCCGTTAGTGATCTAAGTACATAGACTTAGACTACTTATAAAATATGACTTAGAATTACACCCATCCCCCCTACCCATTCCCGGGTTCATTATTTTTGACACTCACGCTCCCATTGCCGGTTTGCGCGTTTAATAAATCACTACCCGTCACCCGGGCTTAATGTCTACGGGTAAAGTGCTCCCGTTACCCGGTTTGCACCTACCCTTAACTGACCCGTTTGGTTTGCCCTTATGAAATCCATCATTTCAAGCAAACTAAACACACTCAATTTCATATCTTAATATAACCACTAATCTCAATAACAAAGGATTAAATAACAATTTTAACGAAGCATTTAGCCACGTACCTTATTGTTTTTCCTTCAATCTTGCGTTTGCGCCGGCTTGACTCTCCGAAGCTTCGCCCGAGTTGCCTATAACGGGCAACCCAATTGTTAATATTCCTTTTTTCTCAAACTCACAATATGCACATTTGTCCATATTTCATTCACAAATTCACATCAACATCATTTGGTGAATTATTAAAATTTAACATTTCATCTAAGTGTTTCGTCAAACACCTTATGTGCATATTTTATAATTAGTCATGTCTTTCAAGTTATTGAAGCATTTAACCACCAAATTCTCTACTTAACAAGTAGATAGGTTCACTATAACTCTTTTACATCAAATTTCTGATCATTATAAGTTCAAACATCATCATTAATCTTCTAGATTTCATGAGTTAAATTTACACATCAAAACCCATTTATTCATAGAGTGCAATTCAACTTGACACTTAGTTATAACATTTGTTCAATCCTCATTCATCAAGGGTTTTGTTCAAAATCACCTTGACACTATAAATTCATCACAAAATTCAGCAATTACTACTTCAATCATTCATCATAAGGCTTATCAAGACATCTCTACTTCTACATACACCAGAATTTCAACATACCTTAGAATGAGATGAACTTGTAGGCTCTAATTCATCATACATGCATCAAAATCGTTTTGATTTATGGCTGAATTTGATGGATTTGGTAAACAAGAACATGAACTAGGGTTTTGGTTCATGTTTCTCCCCTCTGGTCACACACACCCACACGCACGTATGTGTGTGTGTGTGTGGTTTTGATTTAATTGATTTTTATTAAAACCAAGTTTCCATCCTTACAAAATCAGCCCCTCTAGTTTTCTTTGTTAGACTAATGTCAATTAAATTAACACCTTTTCATTTATATTTTAATGTATGATATTTTAACTATTAATTATTTTTGGGGTGTTTCAAGTCCACCCCCTTAAGTAGGGTTTCGTCCCCGAAACCATCACATGCATATAAAATCATAAACACATAAACGTACTGAAAAGTGAAGGGTAGAGTCGTCTCATTTCCTCTTCAGACTCCCAAGTGGTGTCTGATCCTTTTCAGTGCTCCCATTTGACCTTTACTTGGTCAATTTCCTTGTTCCTCAAACCCTTAACTTTACGGTCAAGGATTTCGATAGGCTTTACTATATAGTTGAGTTTGTTATCAATTTCTATGTCATCGAGGGGAACAAAAGACGTATCATCCGCTAAACACTTCCGTAGATGTGAAACGTGGAACGTGTTATGTATTCCGCTCAGCTCTTCTGATAATTCTAGTCGGTAAGCCACCTTACCTACCCGATCTAGGATTTTAAAAGGCCCTATAAATCGCGGACTCAACTTTCCTCGTTTTCTGAACCGGATAATTCCCTTCCACGGAGATGCCTTAAGCATCACCATATCGCCAATTTGAAATTCGATTGGCCTTCATCTCTTATCCGCATATGATTTTTGTCGATCTTGAGCTGTCTTCAAATGGGCTCGTATCATATCGATTTTCTCGTTCGTAACTCGAATAACATCCTTGTGTGAAAGCTCTCGTGGACCTAATTCATCCCAGCATATCGGGGTTCGACATTTTCTACCGTAGAGCATTTCATATGGAGCCCTACCAATACTTGAATGGTAGCTGTTGTTGTATGAAAATTCGACTAACGGTAGATACGCATCCCAACTGCCGCCAAAATCTATTATACATGTCCGAAGCATATCTTCTAATGTCTGTATCGTTCGCTCACTTTGCCCATCGTTTTGCGGGTGGTATGCGGTACTAATCAACAGTTTGGTGCCCATCTGTTCTTGAAAGTCACGCCCGAAATTCAAAGTAAGCCGGGTATCTCTATCGGACACGATAGTTACCGGCACTCCGTGGTGTGCTATAATCTCATTTATGTATACCTCCGACATCTTCTCATAGGTATAGGTCTCGCGAATAGGAATAAAATGAGCGCTCTTGGTTAGTCTATCCACGATAACCCAAATGGAGTCAAATCCCCGAGCCGTTTTTGGCAGTTTTGTCAACAGGTCCATAGTAATATGTTCCCATTTCCAAACTGGAATATCCAATGGTTGGAGTTTGCCATAAGGCTTTTGATGCTCCGCTTTGATTTGTAAACAAGTCATGCACTTCTACATGTATTCAACCACATCTCTATTCATCCCTGGCCACCAGTAGTTTTGCTTCAAATCTCTATACATTTTGGTCGCTCCATGGTGAATTGAATAGCTAGACTTATGAGCCTCGTCAAGTAGAAGATCTTTAACACCATATGTGTTTGGGACCCAAATCCTACCATACCGGTATTTCATCCCATTACTTCCTTCCACAAGATCTTTTACCAAGCCTTTTATACGTTCTTTTTCCCAGTTTTCCTCCTTTACTGCTTCAATCTGGGCTTCTCAAATTAGCTCAAGTAAGCCTGATGTTACTACCAATTGCATGGACCGTACCCGAATAGGAGTGTATTCTTCCTTTCGACTAAGGGCATCCGAAACTACGTTAGCCTTTCCAGGGTGATAGTGGATTTCGCAGTCATAGTCCTTCACGACCTCCAACCAGCGCCTCTGTCTCATATTTAACTCCTTCTGATCGAAGAAGTATTTTAAACTTTTATGGTCGGTGAAAATAGTACATTTCACACCATACAAGTAATGCCTCCAGATCTTTAAGGCGAATACTACGGCTGCCATTTCGAGATCATGAGTTGGGTATTTTGTCTCGTGCGGCTTTAGTTGTCTCAAGGCATACGCGATTACCCTTCCCCTTTGTATAAGTACGCACCCCAGACCTAAGTGCGATGCATCTGAATATACTACCATGTCGTCCGTGCCATCCGGTAAAGTTAACACCGGTGCACAGGTTAACTTTTCCTTTAATGTCTGAAATGCTTTTTCCTGATCATCTTCCCAGACGAACTTCTCGTTCTTGCGGGTTAACTTGGTCAAAGGCGATGCAATCTTGAAAAAATCTTGAATGAATCTCCTGTAGTAACCTGCTAACCCCATGAAACTTCTAATTTCGGATGGATTCTTTGGAGGGTTCCATTTTGACACAGTTTCTACCTTAGACGGATCTACCAATATCCCCTTGTCACTTATAACATGGCCTAAGAATTGCACCTCTCGTAACCAGAAAGCGCACTTCAAGAATTTAGCATACAACTTTTCTCGCCTTAGTACCTCTAACACTTCTCGTAAGTGACTAGCGTGATCCGTCTCGTTTCTTGAGTAAACAAGAATGTCATCGATAAAAACGATCACTGACTTGTCGAGCATCGGCTTGCAAACCCGGTTCATGAGGTCCATGAAAGCCACGGGTGCATTTGTTAATCCGAAGGACATCACAAGGAATTCGTAATGTCTGTATCGCGTACGGAACGCCGTCTTTGGTATATCCTCATACTTTACTCTCAACTGGTGGTAACCCGATCTTAAATCGATTTTCGAAAACCAGCTAGTGCCTTGTAACTGATCGAACAGATCGTCGATCCTCGGGAGCGGGTATCGATTCTTTACCGTGAGTTTATTTAACTCCCGGTAATCAATACACATCCGCATGCTCCCGTCTTTCTTCTTTACAAAAAGCACCGGCGCTCCCCAAGGAGATACACTAGGCCGGATGAATCCCTTATCAAGCAAGTCTTGTAATTGAGACATTAGTTCTTGTAATTCCGATGGTGCCAGTCTATATGGTGCTTTAGCAACTGGTTTCGCACCCGGAATTAGTTCGATCCCGAACTCCACTTCACGCTCTGGCGGCATTCCCGGTAGATCCTCGAGAAAGACATCTTCAAATTCCCGCACTACTAGTACGTCTTCAATCCTTGGTGTTTCTTTTTCCGCATCACGTACGTAAGTCAAATATGCCTTACATCCGTGTAGTATAAACTTGCGGGCTTCTATCATCGAGCATACCATAGGATTACACGTCTTCTCTCCATATATAATGACACGCTTTCCGCTCGGAGACGTTAAGTGTATCTCCTTACGTAAGCATATCACCTTAGCGTGGTAGCGAGACAACCAGTCCATTCCGACTACCACTTGAAATTCCCCCATCGACATGGGTATTAAATCAATGGAGTATTCCTCGCCATCAATATTCAGTTTGCATTCCAGACATACATTACAAACAATGAAACTTTTGTTATTACCTACTTCTACTTCCATTGGCATAGGCAGTTTTGTTAATGTGAACAAAGGGTTTTGAATGAATCTATGTGAAACAAAAGACTTATTCGCACCCGTATTAAATAAAACACGTGCAAGGACAGAATTTACAGTAAATATACCTGTAACTACATCAGGTTCCATCTTTGCTTCAGCAGCAGTGATTTGGAACGACCCCTCCTTTGACTTCGGGGTTTCATTCTTTGAGTCAGCACCCTCTTTCTTTCCTATTAGTTCCGGGCATTCTGACTTTTTATGACCCCGCTGATAGCACTTATACCACACCGTCATTTTGTCTGGGCAGTTTGAAACCCCATGCCCCGTTTTACCACATGCGACGCAAGGTTTGTTTTTGAAGTAACATTCACCCCTATGGGCGCGTCCGCATATCTTACAACTTGGAGAACCTCCTTTCACATTTCCCTTCTTCGAGGATTCAGCTACCTTCGACTTCTTTGTGGGACTCGGGTTTGTATCCAAAGTCCTTCTTTCACCTCTTTCAATTTTCCTTTTCACTTCAATTTAGCGCTCCCGCGCCGCGTTGATTATGTCGGTGAGGCTTTCATAACGTGAGGGAGTCATAAACTCCCTGAATTCTGCCCTAAGAATGTTGTGATAGTAGTAAATTTTATGTTCTTCAGGCTTGACCAACTCATCACAAAACTTAAGTTTATCAAGAAACGTTCCCGTGATTTTATCGACGGTTTCCCCTTTTTGCCTCAATTGCATGAATTCCTCCTTTATCTTGTTGATTACCGCCTTCGGGCTATGATGTTTGAGAAAAGGTGTTTTGAAATATTCCCAAGTCATCGCTCTCGTCGCTTCAACCCCTTTTTCATTTCTGAGGTTGTCCCACCAATCCTTGGCTTGGCCTCTAAGTTGGCCAGTTCTATAAGCCACGAGGTCGCTTATATCACAATGTGTTCGTTCGAAAACACCCTCGATATCGCTTATCCACCTTTGATAAGCAATTGGGTCAACTCGTCAGTCGTGAGAGATACGATATTGTCACTAGCACCTCCCGACATTTCCTTACTGAAATGTTGAAGGTAAATTGATAAATAATTCATTCAATCATTCTCACACTTTTACATGAGAATTTATACTTACTATTCGGCCAAGTATACAACTTTGCCTTAACCGTTTATGCTAAGTGTGCTTCCCGGGTTCGAGTATATTATTATACTTCTCCCATACACTTTAAATAATTATTCTTTCTAATCTTTCAATTTGGAATTTGCTTCAAATAAATTCTTACCGGATGTTTGATCAAGCCGTGAACCGAACACATTTGTCTTTAACCTTAAGCTCTAATTACCAACTTGTAACACTCATTTAAAAAAATAAAGAGTAAAATGCAATTTGCGTCCCTGTGGTATGTCCCAAACATCAGGTTGAGCCCCTAAAAACATTTTTTTTGCATTCTGAGCCCCTGTGGTATTCATTTCATAACACTTTGAGTCCCTGCCGTCAGGTTGACTGTTAGAGGCAGGGGTAAGACCGTCTTTTTGCATATATTAATAACACTTTGCGTCCCTATGGTATGAGTGAAATATCAACCTGAGCCCCTAAATTCTTTTCTTGGTTTTTTGTTAAGAAATCTAATAATTAAATTTATACTATATTTAACAAATTATTAAAGCCTAAATTGTATATTAAATGTAAACTTTTTATACATACAATACAGAGACAAAACGTCATACCAACTTCGTAGAGTTGACGGAACTTACAGACTCGATAACAAAAGACCGTAACATACAATACAGAGACAAAACGACATATGACCACAACGTCATACGACCACAAGCAATTGTGGATTTTTACTGACGGGTGCACTTCGGGAAGCTGATCCAGATATGAATGAATATAACCCCAGTGTATCTAATTACATATCTGCCACTTGGGTTATATTCATTCATATGAATGAATATAACCCCAGTGGTAGATATGTAATTAGCGAGCTTTGGAATTTCAAGGAAAATCGAAGAGCTCCACTAGGGTTATATTCATTCATATCAATCACTTCCTTATGTGCACCGCATCTTCTAGGAGGTTGTCAAGTGTTCTCGGCTTCGTAGTTGGTGTTTTGCGTATCTTTACATCCGCGGCCATTCTGTACAACAAAACACATTCAAACCAAAACACATTCTGTACAACAAAAATCACAACAAAAATCAAACCAAAAATCCATTCAACCCTAAACCCACAAGAATCTGTACAAACCAAACCAAAACACATTCTGTTGATACCCTAAACCCAAAACACATTCAAACCAAAACACATTCTGTACATCCGATCAGTTCTTAATACTCAGTTGATACCATAAACCCTAAACACATTCAAATGAGGAACACATTCGAATGAAACCGAAAATCAATAACACATTCAAATCATCAAATCAAAACCAAACCCTAAATAATCAAACCAAAAATCCATTCAAATCATCAAATCAAAACCAAAATACCCAAATAACTGTTTTTCACCGAATATAAACACATTCAAAACCCAACCCTAAACCCTAACCCCTCTGTTTTTCACAATATAAACACATTCAAAATCAAACCCAAAATCAAACCCAAAATCTGTTTTTCACCCTCTGTTTTTCATCGAATGTAACCCAGAATCAAACCCAGAATCAAACCCAGAATCACCCTCTGTTTTTCACAAATATAAACACATTCAAAATCAAACCCAGAATCAACCCAAAATCTTTTTTTCACCCTCTGTTTTTCATCGAATGTAACCCAAAATGAGGATGAAGATGAACCTGATTTGTTCGATGAAGATAATCTGTTCGATGTTCGATGAAGGTGATGAAGATGATATGTTGATCTCTTCGATGATGATGATGATCTTGGGAGTTGGGAGAGCTCTTGATGATGATGATATTGGGAGTTGGGAGAACTTTGTCGAGACTGTTGATGATGATAATGAAACTGGTAAACATTTAAGTGTAAATATTAAAGGGTGGGGGTATTATGGACTTTTCACAACTGGCAAACGGTCAAACTGACGGAAGACTGACGGCAGGGACTCATACTGTTATGAAATGAATACCACAGGGGCTCAGAATGCAAAAAAATTGTTTTTAGGGGCTCAACCTGATGTTTGGGACATACCACAGGGACGGAAATTGCAATTTACTCAAAAATAAAACACTTAACAAAATGGAACTGCTTTTCTAGGCATTAAACCAAAACATTATCGTTAACGTTTAATAGAGTGGTTACTAGTTAACAAACATTTAAAAACACAATTAGGATACACAAGTATTCCATTTGCTACACAATTTTTACTAACTACATATAATAACAAAAGTGCGGAACAAGATCTTCATTGTGTTTGGTTCGGTAACGATTGCTTGATCTCCAACCAAAAGCTTGCAAACACCCTAAAAGCTGGAAATTTTAATAAACATTAATAGTTAGAACAACGGTTTGGAATAGCTACAATTATGAGAAACTCATCAAAAAATAGCTTGACACTACCGTAGCTTACGGTAGCCACCGTAAGCTACGGTAGGCACTGGGCAAATAAGGGCTGCCGTAAGGCAGTAGAGATCCACCGTAACAACTCACTCAGCACCGTAAGCTACGGTAGTCACCGTAGCTTACGGTGACTCTGTCGCGCCCCGCGTAAGAGACCAGGCAAGTTGTCGCGGCCCACCAGGGAGCCATCTGCAGCAAAAACGCTGCTGTGTTGCCACTTTTGACCCGTGTGTTCCGTTTCGCATTTTTCAACATCGAAACATGATACGTGACTTTCTAAAACATTTGTGAAACTTATATCTTTCCTATTTTCAAACTTATAACACTTTCGTAGCAAAACTTATAACAAATATGCATCATCGGAAACATGATCATGCATATATATTTATTCGACATTTTACCAATTTACCCTTTAGTCCAATTAACCTGAATCCTTACGGATGGGATTTATTTCACAATATGTCGACCCATTCCCGGGTTCCTTATCTTACTTATCTCACGCTCCGATTACCGGTTTTGCGCTTTTACTATTTGACCCGTTAGTGATCTAAGTACATAAACTTAGACTACTTATAAAATATGACTTAGAATTACACCCATCCCTCCTACCCATTCCCGGGTTCATTATTTTCGACACTCACGCTCCCATTGCCGGTTTGCGTGTTTAATAAATCACTACCCGTCACCCAGGCTTAATGTCTACGGGTAAAGTGCTCCCGTTACCCGGTTTGCACCTACCCATAACTGACCCGTTTGGTTTTCCCTTATGAAATCCATCATTTCAAGCAAACTAAACACACTCAATTTCATATCTTAATATAACAAATAATCTCAATAACAAAGGATTAAATAACAATTTTAACGAAGCATTTAGCCACGTACCTTATTGTTTTTCCTTCAATCTTGCGTTTGCGCCGGCTTGACTCCCCGAAGCTTCGCCCGAGTTGCCTATAACGTGCAACCCAATTGTTAATATTTCTTTTTCTCAAACTCACAATATGCACATTTGAACTATGCTATTCTCGTTTAATGGAAATTTCTATTTTTCTTTACTTATGGTTCAATGTGATTAGTGGCTAGATCCTGGTACTTCACACGCCTCGCGGGGGTTCCCGCTAGGGGTAATTTTGGGGGTGTGACAGTTTGGTATCAGAGCCACTGGTTATAGTGAACTAGGTTTTAAAACGTCTTTATAAAACCAGACTATAACCGAACAGTACTGAAAACGACCATGACACTCAGCTCCAGATTGCAAGGTTCGTCTTTTGTTTACTTTATGCATTACTTACCTAGTATACACACACTCACGACATTGCATGAAACTACATACTTGACACTATGATATGATTACATGTGCTTCTTGTTTATGTGATGCTTGATAGTGTGATGCTACCCTTAGACTTTCGTGACCCCTAGTTATGTGATATCTTTCGTTTTGTTACTCGAATATGGGGAACCTTTTAGCATGACTTAAGAGGAACTGAGATAAACATGCAAACTGCATTATCATTATGGGTGCACACATAATAATAATGTGGGGTGCATGTGAGTCCCAGTGAGACTTAGCAAGTGTAAAAGAAGTTTTGTTCCATTATCCGATATGATAGTAGAGTTCATTAATCTATAGAAGTCATAGTGATGATTGACTTCCACTCAATCGCGAATCCTTATATTTTCCCCTCTTCTTATATAGAATCATGAGCGTACGTGGCGGACGTAACGGTGGACGTGGCGGTGGACGTCGCAACATTGTGATGACTCAGGCAGAGTTGACAGATCTGATTAACACGCGTGTGGCTGAGGCTTTGGCAGCTCAGCAAGCTGGTACGATACATACCGGACAAAGCATGATCCTTAGTCATTCTACTCAATTCTCATTTGTGCGTCATATGTCCTTTTGTTTTTAGGTCAACCTGCAAATCAAAACCAGAACAATCCACCTGCGTGTACGTTCAAAACATTCATGGATTGCAAGCCGCAGACTTTCAGCAGAGCCGAAGGTCCTGTGGGACTACTCCGTTGGTTCGAAAAGGCTGAATCCGTCTTTGCTATGTGTAACTGTCCAGCTGTGGACAGGGTAAAGTATGCTTCGGGCACTTTGGAGGACGGTGCCTTGACTTGGTGGAATGCTCAGGTGCAGATGCTGGGCATTGAGATGGCAAATGCGACTACTTGGGACGATTTCAAGGAGTTGATACGCGAGGAGTACTGCCCTCGTGATGAAATTCAAAAGCTGGAAAATGAGTACTACTATTTGAAAATGGTGGGATCTGAGATCGAGGCTTACACAAAACGGTCTCACGAGCTAGCGAATGTGTCCTAACCTATCACGAACACCGCACCGGAGAATCGAACTCTACATCAAAGGTAGCACCACAAGTCAAGGGTTTGGTTACTGAAGCAAATCTTGACAATTTACCGCGGATCATCAAATTGGCTCACAAGATCACCGATCAGGAAGTGGAGTGTGGCTCGCTGCCACCACGTGCTGCCACTACTACAACCCCTACCACTGACAACAAGCGTAAATGGAATGACGCAGACAAAGCGATCAATTCGAACCAGTCGCAAAAGAAGCCTGGCAACAACAACAGTCGCAATTTCAGCCAATCATCTTTGGTCAACCAGAATCGGAACAACAGTCAAACTTCAGGGTCTTATGCGGGAAAACAGCCGAAGTGCAGCAAGTGCAGTTTCCACCACTATGGCCCGTGTAACCGAACATGTCAAAGGTGTGACAAGGTGGGTCACATTGCGAAAGATTGTAGAGCTCCGTACCCAAAGCAGCAACAGCAACAGCCCCAACAACAGCAACAGAGGCATCAACCTCAGCAGAATCGGGGTAATCAAAGGTGATGTTACCAATGTGGCAACGAAGGGCACTTTAAGAAGGATTGCCCACAATTGAATCAGAACACCAACAACAACAATGGGAACAATAATCGCTAGAACAACAACGCGGGAAACAATAACAATGGGAACAACGATGGGAATGGCGCTCGTGGGAGGGTGTTTACAATTGGAGCAGGTGATGCAAGGAACGATGGCAACGTCGTGACTGGTACGTTCTCTGTCAACGGTATTTTCGTTTCTGTATTATTCGACTCTAGTGCCAATTGGAGTTATGTGTCCTTTGGGTTCAGTCGTCAATTAGGGTTAACCCCAACACCTCTCGAAACCAATCACATAGTAGAATTGGCTGATGGTAAGACAATTGAAGCCTCACATGTACACTTAGGGTGCAAACTCGATCTTTCGTGTCAAGTGTTCGACATTGACCTTCTTCTCATCACTCTTGTTAGCTTCAATGTAGTCGTTGGCATGGACTGGTTATCCAAACACCGAGCCGATATACTCTGTAAAGAGAAGATTGTACGTATACCTCTCCCTAGTGGAGAACCGTTGTCTGTTCAAGGCCATCGAAGTGGTGCGACTGTTAGCATCATTTCAGCTATAAGAGCCCAGAGGTGTTTGCGGAAGGGCTACCCCGCTATTCTTGCGCTTGTTACTGATGCTCAGCCCGAAGAAAAGAGAATTGAAGATCTACCAGTTGTTCGTGAGTTTCCTGACATTTTTCCTGAGGAACTTACAGGTTTACCTCCACACCGCCAGGTGGAGTTCCAAATTGATCTTACACCAGGAGCAGCCCCGATTGCTCGTGCTCCTTATCGTCTTGCACCAGGGGAGTTGCAAGAATTGTCTAATCAACTCCAAGAATTGTTGGATAGAGGCTTTATCCGACCTAATTCTTCTCCTTGGGGAGCCCCAGTTCTGTTTGTGAAAAAGAAAGACGGGACTTTTCGCATGTGTATCGACTACCGTGAACTCAACAAGGTAACAGTCAAGAATCGTTATCCCTTACCTCGCATCGACGATCTGTTTGACCAGTTGCAAGGGTCAAACTATTACTCGAAAATTGTTCTAAGATCGAGCTATCATCAGATAAGAGTCCGAGAGGAGGATGTTCCCAAAATAGCCTTTCGAACGCGGTATGGCCATTACGAGTTTCTGGTCATGCCATTCGGGTTAACCAACGCGCCAGCGGTATTTATGGATCTCATGAACCGTGTGTGCAAGCCGTATCTTTACGATTTCGTCATCGTATTTATCGATGACATTCTGATCTACTCTAAGAGCAAGGAAGACCACGAGCGGCACTTACGTCTTATCTTGGAACTTCTGAGGAAGGAGCAGGTTTATACGAAATTCTCTAAGTGCGACTTCTGGATTCGAGAAGTACACTTCCTGGGTCACATAGTTAACGAGTTGGGAATTCATGTGGATCCCGCTAAAATAGACTCTATCAGGAATTGGGCAGCACCAAAGAATCCTTCGAAGGTGCGGCAATTCCTTGGTCTCGCTAGGTACTATCGAAGATTTATCGAGGGATTTTCGAAGATCGCTCAACCTCTCAACGCTCTAACACAGAAAGGTGTCGTGTATTCCTGGGGAACGAAACAGGAAGACGCCTTCCAGCTTCTAAAGCAAAAACTTTGCAGTGCACCAATCTTGTCCTTACCTGAGGGCACCGAAGATTTTGTGGTGTACTGTGACGCCTTTATTCAGGGCCTCGGTTACGTGCTGATGCAACGCGAGAAGGTGATTGCCTACGCTTCCCGGCGATTAAAGGTTCACGAGAAGAATTACACGACTCACGACTTAGAGTTGGGAGCCGTGGTATTTGCACTAAAAATCTGGAGGCATTACTTATACGGTACTAAATGCACCATTTATACCGACCACAAGAGCCTTCAGCATATCTTTGACCAGAAAGAGTTGAACATGCGACAGCGTCGCTGGGTGGAACTCTTAAACGATTATGATTGTGCAATCAAATACCATCCAGGCAAGGCTAACGTTGTAGCCGATGCCCTTAGTCGCAAGGAAACGAAGCCTAAACGAGTTCGAGCTTTGCAACTCACAATCCATTCTAATCTACCTGATCAGATTCGTTCTGCCCAAGCTGAAGCGTTGAGGGACGAGAACCTTAAAGCCGAAGCCATGCGGGGCTTGGAGAAACAACTTGTGGAAAGATCTGACGGTATTCGCTATTTCATGGAGCGAATATGGATCCCTTTGTACGGAAATTGGTCCACTGCCCTGCCACTCGTACCTTTTTTACTGTCCTAGGATGACCTGCGCTTCTGTCCTCTGCGCGGTCTATGGGGTAAACCCATGTATCTGGCGCAGGGTCTAGGAAGTGAGGGTTGTTATCCAGGACGCTAAGTGCAGGATCTGAGCTTGCCTTTGCTTGGGCCTCGCGCACGACCTAGGTTCCACCTAATTAGCCGGCGCGGGGTCAAAATAGTTTTCAGATTGATGCAGTAGGAGTATGGTCCTGCGCGCGACCTGATTATCCAGCGCGGGCTTTTGGGACCATACCCCTTCAACTTGTTAGCATGCAGGTGTGTATAATAAAGGCCAATTGAAGAGATTGGCTCACTCATTTGACTGTTGTCTGGGAGGGAGGGATTTTGATGAGGTTTTGTTCCGTTGATGCAATGGTTAAAGCTCCGGAGGAAAAAAAATAAAGGCGCCAAGCATGCCTGTCGGATTATGAGGTAATGCTACCTTCAGACCTGCCGAAAGAAGTTGAAAAGGAATTTAAAATGCATGTTAAGAGATGTAACAAATCAGCCCATGCAAATCCTGTTGCCTCACATTAGCACCACTAATACATAGCAACCGAATGACCAAATCTGCCCCTGCAACCCGACCCAACTAACCTATCACAGGACTACTCCAGGTTCTGTTTCTCAACTCCGAGTGAAGTGGGATGTAGCTGTTGAAGTCGTAAAAGATATACGGGTTGAATATAAACAATCGTAGTGATGTGGCTTATGTGGTCATTCTCAAATTTTGGGACTTAAAATTGTCCATCCAATTATTCCACTCTGCTGCTTGGAATAGAAGAATTACAAGCCTGTTGCACTGTTTTTAATTTTTGAGGACAAAAATTCTATAAACAAGGGAGTATTGATACTGGTATTGTACTTGAACGCTTTTGATAAATAGAAAGAGGTATCGATGATTTGAGAGTTTAACTCCTCTGTGTTTCTTTCTTCTCTTTATCTATCACAATCTGGTACATATCATATAGGCACCTGGAAACACGAGCCAGTATACCTCTGGTTGGGGTCACAAGCGAAAGACCTTAACCTTTTATTTGTAACGGCTATAAAAAGACTGTCAACCTATCTAAACCCAACCCATGACGTATTTTACCAATCCAATCCCATGACCCAGCATTACCTAACAAATCAAGAATGTTGAAAGTATATTCTGCTAACCAAACAAGAACTGTAACAAGGAAAAGAAACCTTTAATACAGCAGATTTAGATGTTGTGGATGTGGCAGTGTGTGTGTGTGCGCTAAGAGGGTTGTTTGAACCTTTGATTTGCATTTTGAAGCCGTACTTCTGGTAAGCGCCGCATTTAAATAGCAAAACCCCCATGAGCCTCAACATCAGTACAGTTCAACAAAAATGGATCTATTAGGCTGGATATAAAGTAGCAAGTGTTTCCTGACTCGTTCCTTTAGCACCGAATCCGCAATCTGCATTGTCATGGGTTGTAGTCATTTAAAGGGTGCAATGCAACCCATTTGCTTATAAATGGGTCATATTCAGGTTACCGTTTATTCATAACAGGTCAAATGGGCCAAACCATAAAAAGTAACTACAGGGAAAACAGTTTCACAAGGGCTGAATCAATTTATTTTCAAAAAAATATATATATTATTGCTTAACTGTTAACCACTTACAAAAAATGAACAAAAAAATGTATACATGTCAACCCGAACGATCCAAACAGTACCCCCGTACCCGTTTTGACCTGTTACTAACTCAAAGCACTCCGCTAACCTTGCCAGCTCTAGTATCCAACATACATCAAGATCAGCCAACCAGTAAAACCGGGAACATTTAGTCAGAAAGCAACTCTTCAATTTCAGGTACGTCAGATACCAAAGGATCATCATCATCAACACTTGTATCATTAACAAGATGTTGAAACTGGGGGTCGATAAGATCATCATCTTCATCCTGGTCTAATAATTCATGTTCGTTATCAACATCCGGGTCAACAAATACATCATCAGAGTCAACATCAGTCTTCCCAAACTTTCGAGGGAGCGTTTGCAGTTTTGATTTAGCTTGCGGGTCTTCACATATGCAAGTAGCGGGATTTTCATGAAATTCACCGCGTCCGGGCCTTACCTCCTTCGGCTCCCCCATGAAACCTCTTTGACGACTTCTTACTTTTGAAGAAAATTCCTCCCATGTTGTGTTTTCTCGGTTTAGGAATAAACGGTAGAGTTTTTTAGCATTTGGACGTATTGTTGGTTTGTGTCCAAAGTATCTCCTACAATAGAAACAAACAATACACAGCTCAATCAAAACCAAATCTTAGCTTTCTTTAACAACACATTACTAATGGCAATTTCGATAAATTTACTTATGAGTTGGTCGTTTAGGGTTGTGTTTATCTCCTTACAGATAAAAAAGGGTAACATAACATATAGCTAAAAGGAAACCCGTCAAATGGATAGAAAGTTGCTCAAAGTGTATAGTCAATGCTTACAGCCTACTAAATAGCTTTATTCAATAATAGATAACTGATGTTGACCCAAAAAGTCAATGTTACTTTGCACTAACAGTGGGTGCTAAATAGGTCGTGTTCACGGGTTGGCCGGTTCAACCCAACCCAAATCCGAAAATTTTTGACGAACCCAAACACTACCCGAATATTCTCATGTTGACCCAAACACCACCCGTTCAACCAATTTTTTTATTAAAATTTTTCCCTGCAAATTAATATATTAAAATTAAAATTTATTATAAAAACACACAAATTTATTTATATAATACAATTACATTTAAATTATAAAATCTTATGTCAATTTCTCTTTTTAAGTTATAATTATGGCATAAAATACACATCCCATTATTTATGACATAAAACATAAATGAGTTAAACAGGTCAACCCGCCAACCCGACCGGGTTGACCCGAACCTGGCCCGTTTAGTTAAACGGGTTTGCGGGTTCAACCTAAACCCAAACCCACGAATTTTGTGTCGTGTTTACGGGTCGTGTCAGAAATTCACACCCCTAAACAAACAGTGGTGGTAAACTTGATCATAAAGGTAAAACATACCTCCGCCCGGCCAAAATTTTTGCCATGTTCCCGTTATTATTTGTAACAAAGACGTCACTTTCATCACACACAATGAAATCAAGTGCAGCCATACGGGAAGAAAATGCAAAAAACGGTTCCAACTCTTGTTTGGTGGCTATGGTGTCTTTTGAATGAATGTTAGGGAAAAGTGCTCTCAAGGGGGCTAATGTCTCATCCCCACCATAGACTTCACCTGAAGCCACGTAAAGGTGAACGTCCTTGTTATATCCAAGTGCTCGCAACATTAGACCCACTTCTTCCGGTGTAAGTGGGCATCTACCTTGTCTCCTTTCTTTGTCGGGATTGTTGCTCTGTAGTTGATATAAAAATATGTTAGGACTTGCATAAGGATAGACACGACAAGATGGGTAGGTGGGGTTGGGATGTCAGGTAACGGGTCAAAATAGGTTCCAGTCGAAAAGGAATTTTTAGTATGGATCTAGATATAGTTGGGTTGATTTGTAAACACTTACATCATCATCATCATCATCATCATCATCAATCATCAATCATCAATCATCAATCATCAATCATCAATCATCAATCCATCCATCATCCATCATCCATCATCCATCATCCATCATCCATCATCCATCCTCATCCTCCTCCTCCTCCTCCTCCTCCTCCTCCTCCTCCTCCTCACCATCACCATCACCATCACCATCACCATCATCCCACCAATAGCAAAGCAAAGGTAGGGTCTGAGGAGGGTAAGATGTAGACAGCCTTACCTCTACCCCGTAGGAATAGAGAGGCTACTTCCAGTGAAACCCCCGGCTCGATAGTAGTTTTGCATCAAGCCTTGGACATAAGGCACATAACACTTAGCAATCGGGACAAAAACTGATTAGTGCATGTACCCTTTTGTCTTTCAGCTATCAACGCCACCACATGATGCATGATTAACCGTCCTCAGCTTTTAACGTTATTTTCACGAAATTAGTAAAATAACGTTAAAATTAGTGCACTTTCACTTTTGCCCCCCGATGGCCCACACATATATACATTTTATGCGCATACCGCAATCTATATCTATTTATATCTATACTATATAATAAAAGAAAACCGTTGGGGAAAACCATTGGGGACACATGTATCTATTAGAGCCATCTAATTTTGGTTTTCCCGCCTCTCTCTCCTACTTAATTATGGATACTTATTTTTTTTAACTAAAGATAGTTATTATATCAGTAATCAAATGATTTGAATATGAAATTAATTATTAATTCATAAATAAACTTATAATTTTTACGTAAAAAGCTTCACAAGTTCAAAATTATGTTGGTTAAAATATTTAAAAACGAAGAATAATCATGATAATTGTTTTTTGGAGTGATTTCTAGAAAAATTCAAATATTTAATGCGTTTGGATTGTAAGAATGGTAAAAATACAATATGTTAAATAATAAAGGATAGGTTGTATTAAAAAATCAAAGTTAATACCCAGTTGAAAGAAATAACGTTTTAAAATTAACGACTGTTTTAACAATTTACACTATATTTTATTCTATTAGTATAATACATGGGTTTATTCAATTGTGCAATGCATATGTTTTTTTAAAACATAACTTTTAATTACTAATTATATAAAATTACATTTATCAACCAGTGTAATACACGGGAATGTAACCTAGTGTTGTATATAATTAGCAAGTCAGTTATGATTACAAAAACATCACTTCCATAACAAGAAATCAAAAATAATTTAGTATCTATATGCATAAAAATACTTTGAGCCATACTTGACCCGTTTCCCTTTTAGCTAACATTTTGAATTGATCCGGAACCCAAATGAACCCATTTACACCATTTATAAGTAACTGGGTTGAAATTGAAATCTCTTCTTACAGATAATATTTATCCATTTGAAATGGATTATACTTCGTTCTTTAAAATTCCGCATCTAAAAGATACTAAAACGGTTCTTTGTTGAATTTTAAACAGTTAATGTAAAAATGTTAGCAGTTTGCTGCTGCTAATAAACCTTATATTAATCATAAATGTATTATCGCTATTACGGGACATGCGTACTCGAAAGAAAGACAGCTAAAGGTACATACACGTCAAGCTCTATCTACTATTCTAATTAAATGTTATCAGAAGTATAGAGTGTTTACAGCCACGCATTAGATAGTCAAAAGAATGTTGGATCACTTTAGCATATAACTTTTGACTACCCTAAAAATTCTACTAGTTTTGGCTCGTTAGTCGATAGTTTTAAGGCTACTTGTGGACAAAAATGAAATCAAACAAACTTGAGTATCAAGTGCTTACATGTAAAGTTTTCCACCTCTTCCGTATTTTACCCAATTCTCTTCTTTCCTTCTCCCCACCACCATAATAGCATCCTGAAAATGCAAGCATATCAGGTTCAAACCTGTATTATAGAGCGGTAAAAGTAGTAGTCAGCACAAGTTGTAACTTTTCTAACAACTCAAAAGTACAAACGGAACAACCTAAACACAAAAAAGCAGCAGCAAAAATAAAAGAACAGAGAAACAAGTAATAATGACACCTCTAAAATTACTCAAAGAGTTAAGTGCCATTTATGTGCCTGTGGTTTGTCCACTTTTGTCATTTCATGCCAAATTTCAAAATTGTACCATTTTCCTCCCTAGAATTCTCTAAACGTGCCATTTCAGTCCAAAAAAGTAGCCCAAGTTAAAAAAAACTCAGTTAGCTCAGGGGTAAAATGGTCACTTTACATAGATTTTTCATTTTTTTAAACTTCATTTTATAATAATAATAATAATAATAATAATAATAAGTATAAAAATGAAAAATAAAAAATATATGTAAAATGACTATTTTAGCTCTGAGTTTTTTTAACTGGTGTTAATTTTTTGGACTAAAGTGGGGCACATTTCGAGGATGTCTGGGAAGGAAATGGTACAATTTTGAAATTTGGCCTGCAGAAGGCAAAAATGGACAGGAAATGGTACAATTTTGAAATTTGGCCTACAGAAGGCAAAAATGGACAAACCACAGGACGTAAATGGCTCTTAACTCTTACTTAAAATTAGATCGGCTAGATGAGAAATTGAAACAAAAATAATAATGACACCATAGTGTTTCTCAATTTAAGAACAACATAAGAACTATCAAGTGCGTACCTCAGATGTAGAGCAATATAGTGCTTGCCCAACTTCCTCATTCGGTTGACCAACTTTTGACCCATTCTATTAATAGGATCAGTGAACTTTAAAGCATGGTAGTTTACCCTGCATCTAAGCTTTTGAAGATCAGTCTCCAACCTGTTAGCAAGTCTGTAATCAAACTTACTCAGCTGAACAGCCTGCACAAGAAAGAAAAACATGAAATAGATTACGTAATTCGAAACTATAGAAACACTATTAAAGATTAAGCCAACAAATGAAACAAATTAATATGATGTAAGACATTGTATGCTTATATATAATATACAGTGTAGAACTGCATATGATACAATGTTACGTTATAACTTACATTCTTCTTCATAAGTACTGGCAACACACGAATCTGATAGCATCTCTCGTTACACTTTCTAGGAACACGCATATTATACGGAATCCAATCCTTGCCCCCCTTCCGTGGAAGCTCTTTTATGACTTTTACATCCCTCAATAAATGTGTTATAAACCAGTCAACGTCAAATATCTCTGAAAAAGTACTGTTCAAGAAAATGTACAATCAGCTTTACAAAACTTGCAAACCAAAGTTGTTAGAAATCCACTCATGAACATTGTATGTTCAATCATTTCCCATGACTAACCTAGAATCCTTCCAAAATGACTTCTGGTCCAATTTCGGAATAACAAGAGTAGCGTTCAGAATACGCGCAGCAACAACAGCATCTGTAATCTGTGAAAACATATACTTATTTCTTATCTAATCAAAAGTAAGTAATCATACATATTCAAGATGATTGGGACTTACACCAGTTCGTTGTTGGTTTAAACCACCACTCGTGGCTATCAGCAAGTATCGATTAGGATATGTAACTGTTTCTACTTCTGCATTTCGGGTAAACATCCAAATTAAACCAACTGAAGAACTCATGTCTTATCATGTTGTTTCATTCATCACTTACTTGGAAACTTATTGCTAGCATTACTACACCCATAATAAAACTCTGACATCTTTGTATTCCATAGACTTTTATCACTCACCATCTCACCACTGACCTAATTCCCCAATCATAATACCATGTAGATCAAAATTAGAAAATATCACAAAATCGGATCCAGTCAGGATTCAAAATCGCACCACGACTAGGAGTGTAAGCGAGCTAAGCCGAGCCCGAGCTTGTTAAATTATAAGAGCTCAAGCTCTGTTTCTAAGGCTCGAGCTAGGCTCGTGAGTAGTTTCTCAAGCTCGGACTCTTGGCTATTTTATTATTGATTAACTAAAATAAAACATAGAGTAAATTTTTATTTTCGTCCCTGAGGTTTGTCCATTTTAACTAGTTTAGTCCAAAAATCTAATTTATAACAAAACCATCCCTAAGGTTTGCATTTCTTAACGCTTTTCATCCCTAAGGTTTGCATTTCTTAATGTTTTTCATCCCTAAGAATTAAATGAAAAAGCACCCTTAGGGATGAAAAGCGTTAAGAAATGCAAACTTCATGGCTAGATTTGTTATATATTAGATTTTTGAACTAAACTAGTTAAAATTGACGAAAACAGAAATTTACTCTAAAACATATATAAATAATAGGCAGTTTAGGCTTGCAGGCCGACTCAAAGCTCGGCCTAGTTAACAGACAAGCTCATTTTTAGGCTCGGCTGAAAAAACGAGAAGCCGATATCGAGTAGCTCTGCTCGTTTACCCCATAACTTCCAATTTTCTGAAGCATAAAAAACCTAACCGGAACTTTGAACAGCGAAGGAATTGCAGGCGAATCATCAACAACGCCATCTTCACTCAACTGAAAATCATTACTAAAATTATAATAATAGTAATTAAAAAAAGCACTGAAAACCTAATTTGAAGTAATATGAAATACCGATTTCCGGCGTACAAAGTGGTGGAGATGATCAGGAGAAGGTGCAAGGAGAGAGATAAAAGCGTAGAGCATGAGAATGGCACCGGATGTGACGGAAATTGCAGGAATAAGGTAACGGAACCGGTTATAAGTGTGGTGGTGGTGGCGGCGCCGGTGGGCAGCCATGGATGCTTAGAGAGAGAAACAAGTTAAGTTGGTTTGGTTTGGTTTTAGATAGAGAAACGAAGAAAAGGGAGGGAACATAACATGATCTGCGTACTGGTGTCTGTCGGTAATTATTTTTTGTTAGTTTGGAGACGACGAGAACAACCGAGAAGAAATCATTTCTAGAAGCGACTATATGTATCTATCTATACTTTTTTATAAAAGAAGAAATCCTATGTTAGCAAAAGAGACTGTCCAACAATGATTTTCTTATGTCATTATTACATTTAGGTGGTGTTTGTTTTTTCAGAGATAAAACGTCTGCGGACCACATCTGTAGCAGAAGAGGTGGACCAAACCTCTGCAGACTGCAGGGATAAGACTGTTTGTTTTTTAACTTGTTAATTTAACACCATAAATCATCAAAATACCACCAAATTTCTGAAACTTTACACCAAAAATCATCAAAATACCACCAAATTTCTTGGTGGAGGTTAAAGGATAACAGGAAGAGGAAGAGCAGTGAGAGGTGGACAAAGAGTGAGCGTTTGTTGGTGGAGGTTAGGGTGGTGAGAATGGGTGGATTATGTGGGAGAAGCTTCTGTGTTCTCAAAATCAAAAGAGGAGAACAGATTGTGCAGACTCAAGAAGAGATTGATTCAAGTCTGCACCACACAGAGGTCTTGCAGACCTTTTTTAGTGAAAAGTCTTCAAGAAAACAAACATTCTGCAAGCTTAAACGTCTGCGCGTGGTCTGCGCGGCTCAGACATAAGAGGTCCTGAAGCACTTCTTGCAAAAAACAAACAGCACCTTAATGTTATATCAAACCACTGCCTTGTGTATTTTCAAATGTTAAAGGTCTGGCCCACATTCCAAAGGGCAAACCACTGACCATCTACAAGAAAGTAGCAGTTGGTTCCTTTGGCAAACGTATACTTAGCAGTAGCAGTTGTTGTTATCTTCCGTAATGCTTTTAGATCAGCAGATGTTTAACGCTAATTACCGGGAAATTCAAATTCAAATATGCATGGGAATAAGTAATTAGCAATTAATGCATGTCACTCATAAACTCCTGTCAATCATCCTTCTTATATAATGTTTTTCTTCTCATTTCCCTTTTCATATTTCATCACGCTTTCATCTCAGAAACTCCTGTCAATCATCCTTCTTATATAAGGCTTTTCTTCTCATTTCCCTCTTCATATTTCATCACGCTTTCATCTTTTCTGATTTTGAAATTTGAAATTTAATCACAATCCGAATTCCGAATTAGAAGCATGTCAATATCAGTTGACAGTAATAATCTTAGTTTTGTTAACGATTTGAATCCTGGGAAAGATATGTGGAACATGAAAGCGAGAATTATTCGAAAATGGAATCAGGGTTACAAGATGGATCTGGTAATTTGTATCTCTGCTTTTCCGTTTTATTAGATAATGTAGTGTTGTATGCTAAGAATATACTTTCTTTAAAAGTTCTTCAGGGTGTTAAGATTCAAGCAGGTATTAAGAGTCATCTGATACCTGTTTTTTATGGACAGCTTCAAGAAGATGCTGTTGTGATTCTGTCGAAATTTGGTGTTGGTGAGAATAAAGATTTATATAAAGTAGTAGTGCAGCCTTATAAAATCAACTTTTATAGATGCACAACTGTTACTCCTGTGAGAGATTGGCAAGGTGTTGAGTATGATTTCAATTTCAGAGCTTATGAAGATATTCTTCAAGGAGAGGCGTTAAACGCTTTGAGTGTTGGTAGTGTATATTTTTGTTATCATGTCTTGCTTGTATAATATTAGAGAGTTTTACTTATATTCTTGTATAATGTGATCATATAGATGTTGTTGAATCTGTGATTTGTTGTGGAGATCTTGAAATCTTTGATCGACCTCCAAAGGAGACTAAGAAGATGAATTTCGATATTGAAGACTTGGAGTAAGTTGTTGTTTATATGTGAAGTCATGTACTGATCATTGTTTGTATTTAATGATGTTAATAAATAAGATGAGGAATGTTGGTATTTAATGTGGGATCTTTGTAATGATAATAAATGAGATCTATAGTGTTTGTATGTAATGCTGAATCATGGTAATAAATGAGGTCTACAGTTTATTCTTAGTGAATATGGTAGTTAATTTATGGCTCATTTGCTACTTTAATAAATGTCATAATTTTCGTTTGATTTTCTGTTTTTATTCATTCAATGTTGTTTTGATATTAGAGATTTGTAAAGAAATGGTCATAAATTAGTCTTTAGTATATCGTCATATGAATATTCTTTTCATGTAGGGGTAAGGTTTTGCGGTGTACTGTGTGGAATGATTATGCTCTGCAGATTAAGGACTTCATTTCTAAAATCCCACCTCATGAGCATGTGATGGCTGTTATACAGCATGGAAAGTGTAAGGAATGAAAAGGTATTTTTGTTACTTTCTGCAAATCATAACTATATTGTTTATTTCTTGCAATATAAAGACAAGTATACATTAAATATCTATATACTTTTCCATGTAGGTGAATATACTTTTCAAAGTGATAAGTTTGCAACACGAATTTTTCTGAATGAAGAAATTGATGAAGTTAATGAGCTAAGGAGGAGGTAATTTGTCAATGTAATTTCTATTGTATATAGATGTTCAAGTCAAATACTTGGTTTCATGTTATTTATATACTAATTCTAATCATTTGTGGTATTCAAAATGCTTATACTGAAGTTTGGACAAGGGAGTGGTTCTACTTCTCAAACAATACTATCATCTCAGAGTGTTTTTCCATTGCATAAAGAATTTGTAACTGATGGTGTGAAGAAACATGTTGATGAGATTAGTGAGATGGAAAAGGTTTCACATATTTTTATGTAGTTTGGTTATTTGTTTGGTTTGTCACCTGCATGTTTTTGCAGGAAGTGTCTTGTGTTTTTACAGGAAATGTCTTGTATTGTGGTTGCGACAATTAAGATTGTGCAAGAAGAGTATGGTTGGTTTTATGCTGCCTGCCGTAAGTGTTTCAAGAAAGTGATGGGTAAAAGTGAATACTTGCAGAATGTTGAAAATGTTTCAGATGATATTCTTCGATTGCCTACGACTTCTTTGGTTTGTATCAAATGTCATACTGAATGTACATCGATCACCACAAAGTAAGCAATGATGATTATTTAGCGTTATATTTATATAAGTAACATTCTAAGACTGATATTTGAATATAGTTTTGCAGTTTACTTAGTTAGTTGTGTGTATTTCAGGTTCAAGGTGCAAGTGCGGGTGCAGGATGAGAGTGGTAGTGTTTCTTTTGTTATGTTTAATAGAGATGTTCCGAAGCTTGGATTAGCGGCGAGTGACATAAGAGAGAGGCAAGTTAAGGCCAATGATACTGGATTCCCTCATGAGATATTTCGATTGGTTGATAAGAAGGTTGCTTTTAAGATTGATGTTTCAGAGTTCAATCTTAAAAATGACTATCATGTTTATACTGTGCAAAAAACATGTGATGATCCAGTAATACTTGCTGAGTTGGTTGGTGGAGATGCTAATGGTGATGAAAATACTGATGAGGTAGCATATAAAATTACTCTTTCAATGTATTTATTTTTCTTTTGAGTTTTAAACACTGGATTCTGTACTTTTTTATATGATATCATATATAATGATCCTTTAGGTTACTCAAGAGGTAGCTGACGTTAAAGACGTTAACCTTTCAGAATCTTCCCAGGTGTCTGCTGAATGAACTTCAAGGGTGAGTATTTATTTTTAAAGTATGTTTAGTATGTTTAAAAAGAGTTCATTATTTTATTAAATGAGATCAATAGTTGTTTTGTGATCTGTTGCAAGGATGCTGTCTCTGTTACGTCCGACTCTTCAGTCGTTGAAGTTGAAAAGGATTCTGGATCAAGTCCCAATGGAAAGCGGATAGCTCAAGATGCTGATGTTGTCAACGTTGGTGAGCTATCCACTAATGTGAGAAGAACCCGGAAGAAGCTGACTAAGGTTAACAATTAGATGCTTATGAAAAAACGATTCTTATGAGAGATAAGTAGAAGAGTTAATTGTCAAAATCGTCCCTGGGGTTTGGACAGGTTTGCCATTTTCGTCCAAAATGACACTTTTGTACCAAATTGCCCCCAACGTTTGTAACTTTTTTCCATTTTCATCCAAACCACTAACTTAGTTTATTTTTTCTGTTAAGTTGAGGATATTTGGATGAAACTGGCAAATATAAAACCACAGGGACGGTTTTGGCAATTTACTCAAACTCTTTTAATTTTCTTTTATTTAATTAATTTTGGTACCTATATAATAAAAAAGAATATACATGCAATTTTTATATGAAAAAAATAATAGCTTTGTCAAATAATTTTTATAAATTTTCATCCAACCACTAACTAAGTTAATTTTTCTATTAAGGCGAAGGATGTTTATAAACTAAGACAGAAGTTAATTTCTAATTTTTTATACAGATCAGTTTTATAAAAATGAAATCTATTTAAACCTCTGAATTTTATAAAACTAAAATGCTGGTGACCTTATTGAAAAGGGTCAAATAAAAAAATCTTATCATATGTACCAAGTTTGTAATTCATCTTTTACCATTTTAACTTCGCTCATAAGGAAAAACAGAAGCCAGTGCCCCCCTGCCTCTATCAAACAACGTATCGTTATCAAACCTTAAAATTACCCACCAAATTGTAATTATAATACTATGAACCAAAAGTTTCTTTACTCAAGCCACGCAGAATAAGTATTAGTTAGTTACCCTCATAATCTTAATTAAATAAATATTTTATTTCTACCAACATATTTCCTAGGTGATCAACACATTTAAAAAATATGTAACGTTTTACAATTTTTTTCTATCTCTACAACTGATAAATACTAAAAGTTGTAATCGATTGTTATGTGTTGCACAGAAATGACGTTTTCTCGTTATAAAACTGATTTATATAAAGAAGTTGTAAATTAGTTTTTGTCTTAATTTATAAAATTTAAAACATCCTTCACCTTGACAGAAAAAATAATCTGAGTTAGTGATTTAGATGAAAATTTATAAAAATTATGTGACAAAGCTGTTATTTTTTTCATATAAAAATTACATGTATATTCTTTTTTATTATATATGTAACAAAATTAATTAAATAAAAGAAATTTAAAAAAGTTTGAGTAAATTGCCAAAATCGTCCCTGTGGTTTTATATTTGCCAGTTTCATCCAAATATCCTCAACTTAACAGAAAAAATAAACTAAGTTAGTGGTTTGGATGAAAATGGCAAAAAGTTACAAACGTTGGGGGTAATTTGGTACAAAAGTGTCATTTTGGACGAAAATGGCAAATGTGTCCAAACCTCAGGGACGATTTTGGCAATTAACTCTAAGTAGAAACCACTTATTTTTGAAGAATCCTTGTGGTTTTTATTGATGTCTGTTAACTGTTGTTTTAACAAACTGTGGTTAAAAGTTTGGTTTGTAAGGGCTATGACGGTGAATATGGTATGTAATGTCTACCGTTTAAATATCAAGTAAGGTTAACTTTTTGTTTGTTATATAATATTGTTATTATACATTATATACATTTTTGGTGATATTGATGGACTGGATAAGTATTAGGGTTGTATATTATTGTTAGATTGATGAATGAAAATTTAATCAATTGGTTAGTCGGAAAACTGTTGGGGTCTGAGATACATTAACATCTGTTAGAGGCTAAGCACTGTTATAGCGTGCTAACATCTGTTAACCCCTAAGCATTGTTAAAGATATGCTAAAGGCTAAGCATTGTTATAGCGTGCTTCAACAGACCTTATGAGCTGTTGATCATCATCTGTTAAAGGTCTTATATTATAGATCTTCTGTTGAATTGTGTAATATCTGTTGGTGCACAGCAGAACTTAGGTTCATCATACATTTTGCTTCATCGGCAGAGGTTCTCTTTAGCAGACCTTTGCTTCAGCAGTCTTTGTCTTAACAGACCTTTTGGTTCATCAGCAGAGTTTGTTTGGCTCATGAGCTGAGGTTGTTTGGTTTAAGTAACAGACTTTTCTTTCAACAGTGGTTGTCTTCAACAGTCGTTTTGGTTTGCAAAGTTTAGCGAAACAGATCTTGAGTTTGTCCCTTTGGTAGGACAGATTTTAAAACACTGTTATTTGTAATTACAAGTTGTATACTATTTTATTAATTTTGAGTCTTATATTTCTTTTTGTTGAGTGACCGGGAAATGTAATGGAAAATAGTAATGTTTAGATGCAAAATAAAGTAATGTTTAGTTGAAAAATATAAAAAGGTAAGACTACATAACTTCATTGTTAAGTTAGTTTTCAAAGAAGAAATTTGTCCATCAAACATGTCAACTAAAACATAAATTATTAAAGGCTGAAAAGGTGTTCGAAGATCATGTCAACAAACTTCAAAGTGTATTTTATCTTCTCTTACACTTTTTTCTTCGACTATCTCAAACCTCAGCTTTTTCCCCACAGATATTCCCGTTTCATCCATGATACGCTGCCAGTTTGTATGCATCACTAGATGGTTGTTGTCATCAGGTCTTCTAGGATCTCTCCTAACAACCAACTATACCAAAAACTTCACATGACCAAATGACAGCACAGCTGTACGGTAATCATTTAGCTGGTGTTCTCGAACAAAGTTGCTCGGTATTGCCTGTAAAGGAAAATTCTTTCTTTAGTTATTCATTCAAAACAGCATATACTTTAAGTAATAACAGATAGATCCAAGATTATAAGTAAAATCAACCATATTAAAAGTATATATGTAAATACCAAGCTGTGTGTCTCTAAAACATGGTATTTAAATTGTTTTTTATAATGTGGACGCCTTTTGCGGTGTTGGTGATTGGTATGGCTGCAGTGATGTTTTGTCTCCCCGTGAAGTGCAATCCCGTCTTTGTTAAAAACCTTCACAGTGAAGTTAAAGTCGTATTCGGGAGTACTTCCCATCCATTGAAATAGCAGTTGGCAGCTTTCCTCAATGTCATTTTCGAAGCAAAAAGTTGTCCATCCTGGTCCCATAAAACCCGCAGCTAATCCCTTTTTGTTTTCAGGAGAGAAAACATAATGCACATCAACTTTACTACTCTGCTTTGGTCCATGTACTTTGGCAACCAAGTTATCAATTTTTAGTCTCCTCTGCGATAACAGCTTCAGCAAATCGTGTGGTAAATGCTATAATTTTCATATATTTTAGAAATGTCATATTAGATTTTATATAGGATAGAAAATATAAATTAGAAGTTTTTCTAACAGTCCAAAAGATACACTGGCAATATATAAAAATAAGTAGCAATTTTTAACCTGCTTGCAGTATGTTTCTTCTTCAGCCTGTATCAAGCAACCATGAACATAATCTCTGTTCGAGCCGTCTTTTCTAATCTCCAATCCCTCATTGTTCAAAACATTTATCTCAAATTTTGCTTCCTTCAATTTTTTTAAACACAACTTGTCTATGTTGTTATTTCTATAAGTTTCAACAAACCAAGTCCATTCTGGCCCGTTTATCCTCTTACTTTTATGACCTATGCTCTGTACTGCAATCTTATACTTAAAACCCGTATAAGCAACCAACTTTATTACTTCACACTTTCTTGGTAATTGGTTACTCATTATCCTTGGAAGTACCTATGTATATAAAATACACCACATTTAATATATCGTTAATTTTATAAATACAATTTTTAGCATACAATTGTGATTTGAGCTAATTTGTTCTAAGAATATAGCTTACCAATCCCTCATTTAGGTCTGCCAATTCAGAGACATTGATAATTATCAAAAACTCCATCTGAAAGTAAAAAATACAATAACAGTTAAATACTAAAACATAAAATCAATTGTATCTGAAAAGCATTCTATTTAAGATATAAAAAAATATCCAACACTCTGTAGGACCAATGTCACACCCCAAATTTCCACGTGTTACCGGTGGGCCCGGTAGGGGAGTAACGTGACGTGGTTGGCAACATCATAGTCAAACAACACAATATATAAATGCACAGCGGAAGCAAAATGATAAATATATTACAATCCGTAATAGTGTAACATCAAAGTATTACAACGGAAGTAAAGAATCCACAGACGGATCGCAAATAAAATAACATGGTTCAACAGACTTTAGGCATCTAAGCTTACGAGACTCTTTATTGATGCTAGGAGTAGCCAGCCAATTCCAATTAGTACCTGCACTTAGCCTTTTTGGGAAAATACGTCAGTTTACACTGGTAAATACAATCAACTGACTCATTTTGAAAATGTTTAAGAAAATGATTGATTTGAATGCAAAAGGCACAAATAATATTTTATAACTTGGAATAATTATTTAAATATATAATACTTGTAAACGAATTACATGTTTCTTATGCGTTCAGTAGCCCGATCCGTAGACCGGGTAAAGATCAATAGACACACCACATGTTTATTTACGCACAGACAGGTGTACGCCTACACCCCGCGTTCTGTCATGGCCATTTCGTAAAATGGTGCCAGGGATATCCGGGACATGGTCATTAACCCCCCAAAGGCTTTAAGCAACAAAACATTTCAAAACAGAGCATATCAATGATTTAACCTCTATTCGATTAAAGATTCAATGCTGGACCAAGCGGTATTTTATATACCGTACCCCAAGCCCGTATAGGGAAAATAAGTTAAAAGTATTTACCTGAGCTTAAATATAAATTCAATCCCAGCCGTATCAAATCAGCAAGTACAGATAGCTTTTACTGAGCTCCTAAATCTGGAACGAAGGTTTTTAATAACCTATTAGAATCCTAACGGGTCTTTAATTAAGTCTTGACTTAGACCGGTTAGTTTTCCAGAAGAAGATACGGTTCAAACGCATGATAAAGCGAAGACCAGAAAAGAATGTGATTTAGACCCGACAAGTCTGAAGACTTGTATAATATGGGTAATCTAAATACATTCTGGATTTTGAGATAATAACGATAAGGTTTGACCCGTTTCAGCTAATTTATGCAAACTAGTTACATAAACCGAACCGAACGCGTATGAAGCGTAACGGGTAACCGTAAGAGTCCTAAACAGGTTTCCTAAGTTAACATGCCTTAAATAAGTTGTGATATCAGTAGGATATCACCCGTGACGCCCCAAACGAGTTTAATCTCTTAATAAGCCCCGTAGGGGTATTTTGGTCATTTTAAAGATTATAAAAGGATTTAATTAGGTTTCTGTGAACCGGGTCTGGTTACATCAGTAAAATGGTTTATTTAAACAGGTTATAACATTTGATTATAAGTCTTATATGTCAAAATAGTTTTAAACCCAAACTATGCGTTAAATACGCGTATAAAGCCGTTTTAAGCGACGTACGGTTTAAAATATGATTCTGAGTTTCTTGATCAGTAAAACAGGTTCAAAACACTCTATTTAATATTTAAAATCAGTAGCAATTGGATTGGCGTTAAAAGGATTTGTAAAACTCATTTTATGGCCGAAAAGGGTATATTCGGTATTAACCGAATTAAGGCGCTAATCCAAGCTTACGATCAGTTTAAAAATAATTAAAAATCTTCAAAAATCCCAAAATATTATATTACATCAGTGAGTAAAAGGTTTGGTGTCAAAAATTGGGTTTAGATAGGTTTTATGCTAATGACGCCGTTTAATTAATAAAAGCGTTCTTAATTACGTCATTAAGCATATCTCCTATTCTAGACCTCCGATTAACGTGAAATTTTCGGGACATGCCTAATAATCAGTAACTAAGATTATGGCACTTTCACTTTTCCAAAAATCTCGTTTTATGGTCATAAGGGCATTACGGTCACTATTTAGGCGATTAACGGAAACATAGAACGATTAGGGATTCGAGTGGTATAAACGCAGAGGCTTATACACACATGTAACTAGGTCCTAATGGAACCTTAAGGCATGTCTAAACCTATATAAATCAGGTCAGAACCGAGGTCAACGCAAAAGTCAAACTTTTGCGTCTTTCGGCTCCGAATCGGTTCAATACATAAAGTTGTCGAATCAAACAAGCGTAGACAAGTTATTATACTTATTTTTAAGTTATATGAGTGTTAAAACAGATTATACGCCTTCTGGATCATTAAATATGCGATTATCATTTCTGTTGACTTTTCGGGTAACCTTTGACTCGACAAACGACGTGGTTAAGATTGGAATCAGAGGGTGACCTTTTAGGGGTTTAATACCCATATAAATACCAACTTATAATGACTTTCGATTCGACAAATCTCTGGACCGATTGTGATTTATCACAAAGTCAAACCGTAGTTACGACGGTTTGATTTCTAGGCCATAAACGAAGTATGAATGAACTAGAGAAGATCAAGGGTACTTACACAAGTCTTATGGATGATATGGATTGCTTGTAGGCTGCTTGAATGATCTTGATATGCTCAGAAGTGAATATGTTCATGTATGTGCCAAATGTGGCTTTATATAATAACTTCAAACCTCATGGATGATCAACAACTAAGTCTAGGGATGTTACATTATCATCCACAAGTGTCCTACAAGCTATAAATCATGTAGGGGTGCTCACACAAGCAGATAAGATCCAAGTAAGTCGGTTAAATGGCTGAAACAGCCAACTGTCATGTATCTGGTCGCTGTGCAGTCCTAGCGCACCGCTACGCTTATGGTGTAGCGCCCCGCTACGCTGGTAGCGCACCGCTACGCTTCTGGTGTAGCGCCCCGCTAGCCTGACATCAGCCTTGAAAATTTTGCAATTTAGTCCCTGGTCCCCCGAAAGGTCGCTTTCTCATGTTTTCTTGCATTTTGGGACTTTGTTATTAACATATAGGGGCTTTAAAACTTATACCCACTTTGTGAAGCCCTCGGGTAACTTTGTGATCACCCGAAAAACCCTAAATTTCAACGTTGACACTTATAACCCTCGTACACGAATTTTATCACAACTTGCTCATACGATATCGAAACTTCATGAAATTTTTGTGGTACATTCTAGTGAGCATAATTAATCGTTACAAAGCTTCGGGTTTGTTAAAAGGTCACTCAGAGGTATAACTTAAACATGTTGGCACATTTAACCCCTGTAGTTTGTAATCTCTCACTTTCTTTCACAATTCGCTTAGTATGATCCATGATCTATTTATGTAAGGTTATAAACATCATGTAGAGTTATTGCAAAGTCTAATTATTCATTGTTGACACTTTGAACCCTTATAATTACACAGTTTCACTGATTGTCAACTTTAGTCCTTCAAGAACATTCCTTCACACGTTCAAACCTATAACACGTGTCAACACCTTATAGGACGTAAATTTTCGGGGTGTTACAACCAAACTTATATGTTGTGTACTTCAATATGGTCCCTACAACCAACAATATGAATCTAACACTGTGTAAGATCAAATTTTTATTCTTGTGTAATAAAAAAGTATTATATGGCAATAAAGTTTTCAAATATTCATGTTTGTGTCAACTTCAAACTTCAGTTTTTTTCAGCAGACAAGGCTATATTCACTTACAAATCAAACATATGAGTACTATAAACTGATTGCAGGATATTTTATCAAAATTAATATTGATAGAACAAATGTATCAACACTACATGGTAATTCATACAATAATTCTAAAACCATTCGTAAAATTTACAACCAAATATTTATGAAACAATAATATTTCAGATTGTTATTTAGATGAAATGAATCAAAATTTAACTAAATAGGTTGATATAAATCTTATTATAAAATAAAGAAAATAAGTTCATATAAGTTTATCTATTTTAACATCAGTAGATTATGATTTTGATGTTTATATAATTTGAAATGATGAAACTGAAAGGAACATGTCAAAGCATACCTATAAAAATACACAAGAGAACAAAAAAAATACCTGATCTAAAACTTTAAACTTCTGATCGTCAAGTCTGAGGAAGAAGAAACTGTAGAGTTTTTTCGCCGGAGAAGAAGAGGTGAGATTGTATTTGGATTGTTAAAAATAAGATATTTATCTATTAACTTGTAATTGTTTATTTATTTAACTTATAATAATCTTTAATATCGGTATTTAAAAACTATTTTTAATTATATAAATATATTAAATTAATAGATAAGTTTTTCGTATTTAACATTTTAAATTTATATTCAAACAGTGGTTATCGCTGTGCAAAAATTGCGCTGTTTTAATGTAAAAGGGGGTAAAGTATAAATTTTACAAAAATTTAATTTCAACTAACCAGTGTAAATGTAACATCTGTATTAACTCCATTTAATATACTTTTCATCTCCATTATTGAATATAAGCTCCAGAAAACAAATTCAGAAGTTTTCTCAAATAACTTTCTTATCAAAATCGGCAAGGTTCTATTGCATAATATAGATTACACGCTATAAAATCAAGTATTGTTTCTTTGAATTTATTGTTTGTATTATATATGTTAGATTAATCATTATTTGATGTTATGAGTATGTGTTTGTCACTGACGGCGTTTCATATTCTCTCTTGAAGCAAATAATAGTTGCTGTAATCCGGTGTATTTTTATTGATTAATTACTGCATTAACTTAAATGAAGTTACTGATAGCATTCTCTGTCACAATTTGTGCATGAATATTCGGGATGTTGTCTTCTACATTACGATTGATAAATCAACCATATAATTTTTGTTTGATGCTCATTTGCTTAATTGTTGTGAGAGATGATGATTTTCGTTTTGTGCTTTGTTTTTATAATACCTTAAGTGTGTGATTATACAAATAGTCCGGTTAATATTTGGTACTTTTGTTTTTTAAGTGCTGATTTATTTTAAGGGATGTTAGTGATGTCTATTTTATAATGTTGTTTGTCTATGACTTTTGTTGGATGCTGTTCATTTTTATAACTTGTAAGTTTAAATTGTTTATTGCAGATATGAATCTATCCAATCAAACACCATCCTTTTTACAATTCCTTAATGAAGATGATTTTATATTTTTGGTATGTTTTTTAACTTTCTTGCTACTATTAGGATTCTACGTTAATTTTTGATGTAAGATGTTTGTTAACTACTGTTGCAGAATATACCACTTGATTTTGAGACTCTGTTGTTCTGACAACTCGAGTTTTCAAGGTCTTTCCTCGACACGCTACTTGATTTACAACTGTGTTTGCTTATTATGGTTGTCTTATAAATTGTGCATGTGTACTATATGTTTGAAATATTGTGTTTCTATTTATGTGATTAATATGTTAATGTGGTTAGTCTTATAAACTTAGGCATTATTTAAAACTTAGAAAAACCCTACTTGATGAAACATAGTTTCACCACAACTCCTGCTCGACGAAACACAGGAGTTTCGCCACCTGGGGATTTCGTCAAACCCACCACGACGAAACATGGGGATTTCGTCGCCCCTGTGAAGTTTCGCGGACATGGGCTTCGGCCCAGATGAGGCCCAGTTGTCTGTTTATATTTTTTATACGTGCACAAGGATACGAAACCTTTTCTTTTAGAAAAACCCTAACCATTCGACGGCAGTTCCTTTCTTTGCAACCTCTCCTCTCTTGCTAAACATATTCCTGGTGATTCAACCGTTCGATCTTGTGGTTAGTGCACCATCTTTATTATTGGATTGTTCACTATAGAATTGTTTGATGATTGTTGTAGTGTTTTTGTGAGTATAGAATCCTGATAGAAATCGGATTGCCATAATGAGTTGATTAGGGTTGTTTGTCTCATGAATCTTACATATGTTGCTATACGATCATCGATTACAATTATGTTATGATTATATAGGGTATATGGAAACTCGGTAAACCGATTGTTCGTTGGGTGCAAGTTAATGTGTGATGATTTACTGCTTGATTCGATGATCCTGTTTATTGAAGTTATATTGTGTTGTTATGGCTTATGATTGATGGCCAAATATTGTGTTGTTGATGATTGAAATTACTGTGTTATTGTTTTGAATAGGAGGTTGTAGACTGTTAATTGATGATTTAGGTTGTTAACAATGATGAATTTGATGTAATGGCGATCATATGTGTTAGATTTGGTTTGATGGAATGATTGGTTCATGATTGTTCTGATGACGGCAGTTAGGGTTTTCTGGGTGCATAGTTTAAACTGTTAAACATGCGACGAAACCACTCCCTCGACGTAACTCATATATCTCGACGAAACACTTATAGGGTTTCGCCGAGAGGGTTCACAACGAAACCTAGGGGTTTCGTCAAAGGGGATTCACGACGAAACAGGGGGGTTTCGCCGTACAAGGGGGTTTCGCCGTAAGGGTCTTGGCTTGAAACAGTAGGTTAGTATGTCATGACTACTGTGCGAATGTTAGTGATTGTCTATGTGAATAAGACTATTATGATTGTAGTCAAATGATATAAGTTGGTTCTTACAACCAATACACTCAACTGCTAGATATTGTGACGTAACATACATATGAACAATGGACTGATATGAACTAGAACAACTGTTAAGTGCTATATGATAGTATTGCATGAGTATACATCCATGATCATGACCTATATGCAAACAATGTGGATGCCAACTGATTATGTATGTATGATTGTAATAGGCTTGGATTGAATTATTTGTGAGCTAGTAGTTAATCTTACCGAGCAAACCGAGGTGAGTTCACACTTTCTACAAGGCATGGGATTCCCGGTGGTTTGGGAATGGGTTAATAAACTAAAACGGAACCTACATATCCTCATTGGGTAGGATATGTACGGCCATCCTCCTTGGGTAGGATGCCACCATAAATCCTGCGTATTCTCCTTGGGTAGAACTACGTACGTTCGTCCTCCTTGGGTAAGACAACAACCTTAAACTTACTAGACAAAACTCTATCATGAAGTCCCTCATTCTTATATCGACTTAATCGCCGAGGCCGACGACGAGCGGGTCATTAGTTAATAGCGCTATTAGGTTTGACAAACCTCACACCGTGTCATTCGAACGGGCGTGTACTAATGGACTATGGCAAACTGTCAGTGATGATAGACGCTGATGTAGGGCACAACTTATTTTCGTTAGTAGTCGATATGGTACGGTCTAGTGGTTCACATGGGAAGCCCCCACTGGTCATGGTTATGATTTGGGAAAACAAAAGGTTACTGGTTAACTCGTGGTTTACGAAACAACTTATGATTTCAGAACAAACTGGTAAAACTAAACAACCAACTATGAACTCGCTCAACTTTGTTGTTGACTCGTCGTTACATGCCTTGCAGGTCGTTAGGTATTCATGGAGCTTGCACGGGAGGCGCGGTCGTTGTGGGAACATGGACTGTTGAGTTCATTTAGACTTTATAAACTTATTACTTATGTTTGGGTTTTACGTTATGCTTCCGCTGAACACTTTAATTACGCTTTTGTTATGAACACCTTTCATATTATGTGGTTGAACTTTATTTATTACTTACAATGTTCAATATGATTGGTGGCTTGATCCTGGTCAGTCACGCCTCCAAGCGGTGATACTCCGCATGTGGATTTTGGGGGTGTGACAGATTGGTATCAGAGCCATTGGTTATAGTGAACTTGGTTTTAAAAAGGGGAAAAGCTTTTTGGTAAAACCAGACTATAACCTGTACAGTGCTCAACGATCCACAACGACGCTTCGCTCCACGTGCAAGGCTCAACACTATAGGTGATATGATTTATGTTTGTATTGCTTACTTGTTAATTATATAGTACATTGCTCATAGTATGCTTAGATAAATGTAACAACTACTGCTTGAAACACATGCGTGCTTACTCTCTTCTGTCATCGAACTTTCGCGATACCCTTTCTCACACATGTTTCCTTTGATATAAAGATCATGGGTGGACGTGTTAACCTAACGCAAGCCCAGCTAACGGCTTTGATCAATGAACAAGTTACAGCAGCACTCGCAGCTGCTCAGGCAGGAGGTATAACCTGCCATCGCAACTTACTCTAGGATCTTTAGATCCTACTCTCGTAAACCCACACTTGTGCTTAACTTTGTTTATTCTTACACACACGATAGGTCAACACGCTCAGCCTCCTGCGTGTACTTTCAAAACTTTTATGGACTGCCGACCTACTACTTTCAACGGCACTGAAGGAGCTGTAGGTCTCCTCCACTGGTTTGAGAAGCTCGAGTCTGTCTTCGAGATGTGTGAATGCCCTGAGGCACGTAGGGTGAAATATGCTACTGGTACCCTTGAGGGTATAGCGCTCACGTGGTGGAACGCTCAGGTTCAAATGCTGGGGATAGTTGCTGCTAATGCCACCCCATGGAACGATTTCAAGGAACTGATCAAGGAATAGTACTGTAATCGTGATGATATTCATAAGTTGGAAGTCGAGTTCTTCAACTTGAAGACAATAGGGTCGAAAATTGAAGCGTACACGAAAAGATCAAACGAGCTGGCAATCTTGCGTCCTACTATGGTAGATCCTCCTATCAAGCACACCGAGCTGTACCTTAAAGGGTTAGTGCCAGAGATCTAGAGTCATGTGACCGCAGCAAACCCCGCCACCATCCAGCAAACTATTCGTGTGGCTCATCGTATCACCGATCAGGCAGTCGAGCAGAACAATCTGCCCAAGCGTATTGGTACTACTGCTACAGTTACTACTACTTCTGATGCCCCTAGTGACAACAAGCGCAAATGGGATGGAGTCTCAAGCAAGGGTTCGACATCAGCTCAGTCTCAGTCTCAGCAGCGAAAGACTGATGACTACTAGAGTCCTGGTCAGCAATCTTCTGGTAGTCAAGGGCAGGGTGGATACAGGGGAAACCACCCCAAGTGCAACCGATGCAACATGCATCATAGTGGGCAGTGCAACAAGGGTCGTTGTCTGAGGTGTAACAGGTTTGGTCATGAAGCAAAGGATTGCAGGGGCGCACGACCTGCGAATCAGAATCGTCAGCAGCAACAGCAAGCTCCACAGAATCCGCCGCAGCAACAGCAGGGTAACAGGGGTTGCTTTCAGTGTGGTGCTGAAGGTCACTTCAAGAGAAACTGCCCCCAGTTGAATCAGAATCAGAATAACAACAATAACCAGGGGAACGAGAACAACAATGGGGGTAACAATGGGGGTAGCAACAATGGCAATGGCGCCCGGGGCCGTGCGTTCGTGATTGGGCAAGGTGATGCAAGGAACGATCCTAACGTTGTGATGGGTAAGTTTCTTCTGGATGACTTCTTTGTTAATGTTTTATTTGATTCGGGTGCCGATACTAGTTATGTGTCTCTAAAGGCTAGTCAAATGCTTAAGCGCGTCCCAACACTTTTGAACACCAAGCACATTATAGAACTAGCAAATGGTAAAAGTCTAGAGGCCACAGACATAGTTAAGGGTTGTAATCTCGTCTTAGCTGGTCAGACCTTCTCTATCGACCTCATTCCTATTGTTCTTGGTAGTTTCGACATTGTTATTGGTATGGATTGGTTATCGCAACATCGAGCAGAGATCCTATGCAAGGAAAAGATTGTCCGCATTCCTCGTTCAAATGGAGAACCTTTAGTGATTCATGGCGACAAGAGTGGTGCTGTTGTGGGCATCATTTCTTTCCTTAAGGCCCAGAAGTGTTTGCGAAAGGGCCACACTGCTATCCTAGCCCTCGTTTCTGATGCATCCTCGAAAGAAAAGAAGATTGAAGATTTTCCGGTCGTACGTAACTTTCCTGAGGTATTCCCTGAGGAATTACCTGGTCTTCCGCCTCACTATCAGGTTGAATTTCAGATCGAGCTAGCTCCTGGAGCAGCGCCCATAGCTCGTGCACCTTATCGCTTAGCTCCATTAGAACTTGAAGAACTGTCCACGCAACTGCAAGAGCTCTTGGATAAGGGTTTTATTCGTCCTAGCTCTTCGCCTTGGGGAGCTCCAGTATTATTTGTGAAGAAGAAAGATGGTACTTTCAGAATGTGTATCGACTACCGCGAACTCAACAAGGTGACTGTAAAGAATCGCTATCCACTTCCACGTATTGATGACTTGTTCGATCAGTTGCAAGGGTCGAGCTACTATTCGAAGATTGACCTGAGGTCAGCCTACCATCAACTGAGAGTTCGAGACAAAGATATCTCTAAGACAACATTCAGGACTCGTTATGGGCATTATGAGTTCCTGGTTATGCCTTTTGGATTGACGAACGCGCCTGCAGTCTTCATGGATCTTATGAACAGAGTGTGCAAGCCCTATTTGGATAAATTTGTTATTGTATTCATCGACGACATCCTGATCTATTCTAAGAGTCAGGAGGAACACGAGCACCATCTACGGCTTATCTTAGAACTCCTCCGAACAGAACATTTGTACGCCAAGTTTTCTAAATGCGACTTTTGGCTTCGTGAAGTCCACTTTCTAGGCCACGTTGTAAACAAGGATGGGATTCATGTCGATCCATCTAAGGTAGACTCGATCAAGAACTTTCCTGCACCCCGTACACCAACAGAAATCCGCCAATTCTTGGGTTTGGCGGGCTACTATAGAAGGTTCATCAAGGATTTCTCCAAGATTGCACAACCCCTCACCTCACTAACTCAGAAAGGCGTTACCTATCGTTGGGGTAATGCATAGGAATCAGCATTTCAGCACTTAAAGGATAGACTTTGTAGCGCACCTATTCTTTCTTTGCCAGAGGGCACAAACGATTTCGTGGTTTATTATGACGCGTCAATTCAGGGTCTTGGTTGTGTGTTGATGCAACGGGATAAAGTCATTGCTTATGCATCGCGTCAACTTAAAGTTCACGAAAGGAATTACACTATACACGATCTGGAACTGGGAGTTGTTGTTTTCGCACTCAAGATATGGAGACATTATCTGTACGGTACCAAGTGCACCATTTACACCGATCACAGGAGTCTCGAGCATATCTTCAAACAGAAGGAATTAAACATGCGACAACGTCGTTGGGTTGAACTCTTGAATGACTACGAATGCGCGATCAAGTACCATCCGGGCCAAGCCAATGTTGTGGCCGACGCCCTTAGCCGAAAAGATACTACACCTAAACGCGTGCGTGCATTACAACTTACGATCCAATCAAGTCTTCCTACTCAGATACGAGATGCACAGGTCGAAGCATTAAAAGCAGAAAATGTCAGGGCGGAGTCCCTACGTGGATCAAGGAAACGATTAGAACAAAAGGAAGACGGTGCTTACTACGTTACAGGGCGCATCTGGGTCCCACTTTATGGAAACTTACGCGAGCTGGTGATGGATGAAGCACATTAGTCTCGTTATTCGGTACATCCTGGTTCGGATAAGATGTACCATGATATAAAGACTACATACTAGTGGCCTAGCATGAAAGCTCACATAGCAACCTACGTCAGCAAATGTTTGACTTGTGCGAGGGTCAAGTCTGAATATCAGAAACCATCGGGCCTACTCCAACAACCAGAGATTCCACAATGGAAATGCGAGCAAATTTCCATGGATTTCGTTACTGGCCTGCCTAGATCTCAACGCGGAAATGACACTATTTGGGTGATAGTGGATCGATTAACTAAGTCTGCACACTTTTTGGCTATCAAAGAAACAGACAAGTTCTCTACCTTAGCAGACGTTTACTTAAAGGAAGTGGTTTCGAGGCACGGGGTGCCAACCTCCATTATTTCCGATCGTGATGCTCGTTTTACTTCTGAACTGTGGCAAGCAATGCACAAGTCATTTGGCTCACGTCTAGACATGAGCACCGCTTATCATCCACAGTGAAGAAACACTAACTAAATGGTCGGAACCGAGATAGTTAGGGGGTTTGAATCCGCATAAAGGGTTAGCTCTCTCTCGGTTGATTCAGTCGTAATGGATTAACTTCTCCGGTAGCTCTGCAAAAAAGAACACCGTTAGCCTCGCCAAGGGGAGAAGAAGGTTCTCTCCTTGACCCGACTCCGGCGTGAGAATAAGTATTGGTATCGGAGAAGATAAGTATTTGAAGAGTGAGAGTAGTCTGAGTTTATACCTGAACAGTTCTCTTTATAACCGGGAGTTTTGGGAGGGAAAACCTATTATTGAAAAGATAACGGAAAATGCTTAACGCCGTAGCGGTTATTTTTCTTCCGTTTGATTTCTTTGATCTGACGTTAATTAACCTCGATCCGAAGTGAATGCACACGGATCGTGGTTTGATCTGTGGCCAGGGGATTGCCACGTGGAAAGAGATTAAGTGGAGATTTACTCCCTGATTGCATGCCTTTGTTGTGATTTCAGAATTGCTTCTGGTGACGACACGTGTCCAGACGGTTATAACCGTCTGGGTGGTGCACGATTGTATTTCTTTCTAGAAGATTACTGCCATAATCCGGTGTGATACCTAACTGTGTGGACACAGACAAATAAATCCCAAGCCTGGGTAAAATGATATATAAGTCTGGGTGTTGTGGCGGAAGTATTGTACAAAGGCTTTTTAATCCTTTATTGAATGGGAGAAGGCGCAAAGATTTATGTTTATCTTTTGGGCGCGCGACTATAAGTTACTGATTCCTTTCTTCCTTTAGTAGGACCAGTGCGCGGCCGCGCAAGGTCAAAAGGCTGGAAAAGTTAGTTTGTGGTATGGTCTCAAATCCTTTTCATGAGGTTTTTGGGACCTTACCCCTTCAAGTCCCCCCAGTCTAGTGTTGTACTTATGCAAGTAAGTGGAGCACTGGACTTATGAGAGGGAAATGTTTTTGGGCGCGTTTAAAATAAGAAAGCTTCTATGAGAAGATTTATCCTTTTGGAAAAAGGGAAAAAATCTTTGTAATCATGCTCTGACACGTGATGACGTCAACTAGCAATTAGAGTGGGTATTTTTCTCTTTGTTCTTGAATTTCGTAATGGCGCTTGTCAGACCTTATTAATGAGGATGTGACCCTGGCTCCTGTAGCGCCGTAAGTGACACAATTCTGATAACTAATGATGAGCAGGGTTCCCATTTTCCGAGGTTGAGTTTTTATATATATATAAGTATTGGGATTTCTTTTATCATTCATTTGGAGAAGATGAAGGGGAAAAGTTCCGTCCGCTCCCGTCGTCTTTCAGACATCTTAGCAGTCCGTGATGCTGCTGAAGCTCTTTTGTTACTTGCCGATTCTCCATCGCCGCTGCTTACCGGAACTGGTAAGATGATGCCTGCTGTCAGGTCTGTTGACGTTGGTCTTCAGTCTCCGGAGGTTGATAATGAGGCCGTCGTGTTGTCGGTCGAAGATTTAATGGCTCGTTTCCCAACCCTTCGTCCGAGTATATGTCAGTTGGTGTACCAGCGTCGTCGGAAGAAACCTCCGGTGAAGATGGATGTTGAAGATGAACCTACGGTTGGTTAGGTTTGGGGGCTGTATCTTCCTGTCTTTTGCTTGTATATATAAGTCTGTTAGTAAAAACTTATCTTTTGAAGATCACGGGTGTGATCAGTGTTTAAAGTCTGTTTGTTTGATCATCTTGCTATCTTGTGGAAGCAAGGTTTTTTGTTTGACTTTTTTAGTTTCTGGAACTAAAATTGTGAAGATCATTGTCATGATCTTGTTTCTGAAGTGTTTTGTTACACTTGGTGATACATCGATAATACGTGTTTGAATTACAATATGTTGCATGGTTTTAATTGTTTTTTGAATAGGTAAGGCGAATGAGAGATGGTATTGTGCTCATGTTTGAACGTTTGTCTAAAAGGCGTAGCAGTTTGCCCCTTTTTTTTGTTTAGACTGTTCATGAGGTATACAATGTTTGACCATATTGTTTTCGCGCGAACCCAAAAAATTACATGCAATTTGTAATAAACAGTAATATAAGTAGAAATAATGTTTGTATTGATAAAAGCGCAAGGCTTTGTAACATATAATAAAGAAAGACATTGCATGTATGCTTGTGAGGGCTTAGATCATATGTAACACCTGCGCAATTGTTGTGCGTTCCAGGTGTGGGGAACTAGGGTCCCATCGATCCTTTTTAAGGTATATGCTCCCTTGCCTAGGACCTCGTTAATGACGTATGGTCCTTCCCATCTTGGCGCTAATTTGCCTGGCTTTTCAGCGTTTGACGCTTCATTGTCGCGCAAGACAAAATCACCGGGGACAAAAGTGCAAACGCGGACGCGCGCATTGTAGTATTTTTCGAGCTTAGATTTGTACCTTGCTTCTGTTATGGCGGCGTTCTCGCGCCTTTCTTCGAGAAGGTCCAAATCCATTCTCCTTTCGTGTTCGTTGTTCTGTTTTTCCATAGCTATCATGCGCGGTGATGGTAAACCTATCTCAGCTGGGATGACGGCCTCAGATCCATAGACTAAACTGAACGGAGTCTCGCCTGTGCTAGTCTTTGGCATTGTTCGATGCGCCCAGAGGATGCTGGGAAGTTCGTCAACCCATCCTCTGCGCGCTGTCCCGAGTCGCGCTTTTATGCCGTCAACGATCTGTTTGTTTACGCTTTCTACCTGTCCATTCGCTTGAGGATGCGCAACGGAGGCGAAGTTATGCTCGATCTTCATTTCTTTGAACCATTTTTGAAGATCTTCTGCGGCGAAGTTGGTACCATTGTCGGAAATAATGCGCAATGGTAATCCGAATCTGCAAATGATATGCTCCCATATAAATTTACGGATTACCATTGCTGTTGTTGAGGCCAAAGCTTTAGCCTCTACCCATTTTGTGAAGTAATCCACCGCGACGATGATGAATTTTACCGCACCTGGCGCGTCAGGAAATGGATCGACGAGGTCGATGCCCCACTGCTGGAATGGCCAGGCGGAAGTAACAGGTATTAGTGGATTTTTAGGTCGGAGTGTCTTTGGTGCGTGGCGTTGACATGCCTCGCATCTTCTTAATAGGTCGACTGCGTCCATGTGCATTCCTGGCCAGTAGTATCCAGCACTCATTATTTTTGCCACGACCATGCGCGGTCCCGCGTGTATCCCGCATAATCCTTCGTGGATTTCTCTGACAAGGTATTGGGCGTCTGTTTTATCGACACAGCGTAGTAATGGGCCCATGAATGATTTCCGGTAGAGGACGCCATCCGCCATTTCATAATTTACCGCCTTGTGTTGTATTTTCCGAGCTTCTGCCTTTCCTTCCGGTAGCTTTCCGTGTTGGAGGTACAAGATAATCGGAGACATCCAAGATGGATTTCCCATTTCTATAACGTTTACTTGCTTGAGATGAATGGAAGGGTTGGATAATACTTCTATGCGTACTTCCTTTGCTAAGTGCTGAAAACTGGTAGCAGCTAGCTTGCTTAGCGTGTCAGCATGTTTGTTCTCGCTTCTGTTTATGTGATTAACTTTGAATGTTTGAAATTGGTTGATTAACATCCGCGCTTGTTCAAGGTACAATGCCATAGCTTCTTTTGCGTCGTAATTGCCATTAACTTGCTCGGCTACCAGTTTTGAATCGACATTAGCTTCAAGATTTCTTGCCCCCATTTTTAACGCTAAGCGAAGACCTGCCAAGAAGGCTTCATATTCGGCTTCGTTATTCGTACTTTTGAAATCTAATCGTATAGCGTACGTGAGCTCGTGGTTGTCTGGGCTGATTAATCGGAGACCTGCTCCTGCTCCATCGTCATTGGAAGCACCATCTGTGTGTAAGGTCCAGACTCTGTCATCGAAAACAGGTATTGGGTTCTGGATTGCCTCACATTCTTGTATTTTATCGATAGGAACTTCAGTGGCGAAGTCTGCTAACACTTGCCCTTTGATCGCGGGTCTTGGTCTGTAAAAAATGTTGTAACCTCCCAGTTCAATTGCCCATTTGGCCAGTCGTCCCGCTATGTCGGGCTTGGATAAGATCTGGCCTAGGTGGTAATTGGTAAGAACTGTGATGACGTGACCCGAAAAATACCTGCGTAGACGTCGGGACGCGTGTACTAGCGCTAGGACTAGCTTTTCTATCATTGAGTACCGAGTTTCCGGGCCGGTAAGCATTTTGCTGATGTAATAGATTGGAGTCTGGATGTTCTCGCGTTCTACCATCAATACAGCACCGACCGCTACTTCCGCGGCAGATAGATATAAAATTAGTGGCTCTTTTTCCTTTGGGGCTGTCAATGTTGGCAGCTGAATTAAACATTCTTTCATTTGTTTGAATGCGGTTTCCGCTTCAGATGTCCACTGAAAGTCAGTTTTCTTTGCGCAATTTCGTAGCGTACTGATGAATGGATAAGACTTTGCCGCGTGATTAGCCAAAAATCTGTTTAAAGCCGCTAAACGCCCAGCGAGCCTTTGCATTTCTTTAACTGTTGCGGGTGACGGCATTAGCTGAATAGCCTGCACCTTTTCTGGATTTACTTTAAAACCATCTTTTGTGACGATGAATCCCAAAAATTTCCCTTCTTCCATGCCGAAGGAGCATTTAGTTGGGTTGAGTTTTAGACTGACTTTGCGCAAGGAGTCGAATGTGCGCTGGATATTATCAAGCATTGTGCTTTCCTCATGACTCATGATGACGAGGTCATCCATGTATACTTCGACAGTCTTGCCAATGTCATCTTTGAAAATTGTGTCCATTAAGCGTTGATAAGTTGCGCCTGCGTTGCGCAGGCCGAACGGCATTTTGGTATAACAGAAAATGCCTTTATCTGTGCGGAACGCCGTTTTGTCTTCGTCTTCTTCTTTCATCTGGACCTGATGATAACCCTTGTAACAGTCAAGAAAGCATTTCCATCTGAATGACGCTAGAGAGTCGACTTTCTTGTCTATCTCTGGAAGCGCGTAACAATCTTTTGGGCATGCTTTATTCAGGTCTTTGAAGTCAACGCACATTCTCCACCCGCCGCTATGTTTCTGCACCATTACTGGGTTGGCTACCCATGTATGGTACTTTACTTCGCGCAAGATGCCCGCGTTAAGTAACTCTGCTACTTGCTCGTCCATTGCTTTTGCTTTTTCTTCACTGAAACTGCGCCTCCCCTGAGCAACAGGTTCTACTGATGGCTTGATGTTTAGACAATGTTGCGCGATGTCGCGTGGGACTCCAGTCATGTCTGCTGGGCACCAGGCGAATATATCTTTGTTGTTAGACAATAACTCTTTTAGTTGTATGCGTGTTGCTGGTGAAATGGCTGGTCCTATCAGAATGGTCTGCTCTGGGTACTCGTTGTTTAGAACCCATTTCTCTGGTTCATTTGATGCCGAAGGTTTGGCTACTTTTGCTGGTGGTTCGTCATCTACGAACATGACTTCTTTGCTTGAATAAAGTATTGCAACTCCAGTTTCTGTCGGGAATCCACAAGCAGCGTGTGGAATGGAAGTGATCATGCTAAATTCCCTTTGTGACCTTCGCCCGAGCAAGACATCATGTCGTGATGTTGCCGGCATGACCATGAAATTAACTGAAACTGTTCGTGAGTGCTCGCCATCGGATAAGGTCACCGGGAAAACGATTTGCCCTAATGGAAATACAACTTCATTACAGAATCCGGTGAGGGGAAAATCAACCGGCTCTAAACGTGCTTTGTCTTCTGGATCAAGCTGCTTAAAGCACTGCTCGTATATGATGTCCATCGAGCTTCCTGGATCTATGAACATATAGTCAGTTCGGTAATGACCGAAAATACCAGTGATAATCACTGGTCGTTCTTCCTGGGGGCCCCCAGGAACAACGGGGAACACTACTTGCTGTTCTCTCCAATGTTGATCATAGTTTCGTTTATTTGGTCTTCGTGATGGACCTCCCTGAACCATGTGTATTTGTCTCTGATAACTGCTATATCGGCTGAATTGGATGTCCTCCCTATGTGGTGTTGGTGGATCCAATTCTGAGGTATCAATTTCTTTTTTAGATCTGATGTTTGACAAATCAGATCTGACGATTTGAACAACGATTGTGTTTATAGCAGCTTGGCATCTGCTAAACCAATGTTCTGGAGATTTATCTAGCTGTAAATTGTTTTCGACGTTTGGTCAAGGACCAGGTTGTCGGTGAGATGACAAATTTTCTGCCATGTGCAAAAACAGAAAACAGAATGAACTGAATCGAAACGAGGTAGAGACTAGAAAAACTGAGAAAACGGTGGGCGCCAATGAAGAAACACTAACTAAATGGTCGGAACCGAGATAGTTAGGGGGTTTGAATCCGCATAAAGGGTTAGCTCTCTCTCGGTTGATTCAGTCGTAATGGATTAACTTCTCCTGTAGCTCTGCAAAAAAGAACACCGTTAGCCTCGCCAAGGGGAGAAGAAGGTTCTCTCCTTGACCCGACTCCGGCGTGAGAATAAGTATTGGTATCGGAGAAGATAAGTATTTGAAGAGTGAGAGTAGTCTGAGTTTATACCTGAACAGTTCTCTTTATAACCGGGAGTTTTGGGAGGGAAAACCTATTATTGAAAAGATAACGGAAAATGCTTAACGCCGTAGCGGTTATTTTTCTTCCGTTTGATTTCTTTGATCTGACGTTAATTAACCTCGATCCGAAGTGAATGCACACGGATCGTGGTTTGATCTGTGGCCAGGGGATTGCCACGTGGAAAGAGATTAAGTGGAGATTTACTCCCTGATTGCATGCCTTTGTTGTGATTTCAGAATTGCTTCTGGTGACGACACGTGTCCAGACGGTTATAACCGTCTGGGTGGTGCACGATTGTATTTCTTTCTAGAAGATTACTGCCATAATCCGGTGTGATACCTAACTGTGTGGACACAGACAAATAAATCCCAAGCCTGGGTAAAATGATATCTAAGTCTGGGTGTTGTGGCGGAAGTATTGTACAAAGGCTTTTTAATCCTTTATTGAATGGGAGAAGGCGCAAAGATTTATGTTTATCTTTTGGGCGCGCGACTATAAGTTACTGATTCCTTTCTTCCTTTAGTAGGACCAGTGCGCGGCCGCGCAAGGTCAAAAGGCTGGAAAAGTTAGTTTGTGGTATGGTCTCAAATCCTTTTCATGAGGTTTTTGGGACCTTACCCCTTCACACAGACAGATGGGCAGTCTGAGCGCACCATCCAAACCCTTGAAGACATGCTTAGGGCATGTGTGATTGATTTTGGTAACGGCTGGGAAAAACATCTCCCGTTAGTGGAGTTTTCGTATAATAACAGTTACCACACCAGCATTCAAGACGCTCCGTTTGAGGCATTGTACGGGCGTAAATGCCGATCACCTCTTTGTTGGGCAGAAGTGGGTGACAGCCAGATCACGGGTCCAGAACTTGTAGTAGACACAACAGAAAGGATTGCACAGATACGACAGCGAATGGCGGCCGCTCATGACCGTCAGAAAAGCTATGCTGATAAGCGTAGGAAACCTCTAGAATTCCAAGTCGGGGACCGGGTTTTACTTAAAGTCTCACCCTGGAAGGGTGTGGTTCGCTTCGGAAAAAGGGGCAAACTAAATCCTCGTTACGTCGGACCGTTCGTAGTCATTGAGAAAATTGGCAAGGTGGCTTACAAACTAAACCTACCAGTAGAACTCAGTGGAGTTCACAACGTTTTTCACGTGCCGAATCTGAAGAAGTGTCTGTCAGATGAGACCCTCATAGTTCCTTTGAAGGAGCTCACTATCGATGATCAGCTGCGATTCGTCGAAGAACCTGTAGAGATTACAGACCGAGACGTGAAGGTTCTCAAGCATATCAGAATACCTCTTGTTCGAGTTTGTTGGAACTCCCGTCGTGGCCCAGAGTTCACCTGGGAACGAGAAGACTAAATGAAACTCAAGTATCCCCAGTTGTTCGAGAATAATGCAACTACTACTGAGGCTGAAGCTACTACGGAATTTCGGTACGAAATTCCAAATCAACGGGGGGATGATGTGACACCCCAGGAAAACCAGGAAACAATGCAACACAACTAGCTTCCTCAGTAACCACGTGCTAAATTTCGGGACGAAATTTTTTTTAAGTTGGGGATGATGTGACAACTCGAGTTTTCAAGGTCTTTCCTCGACACGCTACTTGATTTACAACTGTGTTTGCTTATTATGGTTGTCTTATAAATTGTGCATGTGTACTATATGTTTGAAATATTGTATTTCTATTTATGTGATTAATATGTTAATGTGGTTAGTCTTATAAACTTAGGCAATATTTAAAACTTAGAAAAACCCTACTTGATGAAACATAGTTTCACCACAACTCCTGCTCGACGAAACACAGGAGTTTCGCCACCTGGGGATTTCGTCAAACCCACCACGACGAAACATGGGGATTTCATCGCCCCTGTGAAGTTTCGCGGACATGGGCTTCGGCCCAGACGTGGCCCAGTTGTCTGTTTATATTTTTTATACGTGCACAAGGATACGAAACCTTTTCTTTTAGAAAAACCCTAACCATTCGACGGCAGTTCCTTTCTTTGCAACCTCTCCTCTCTTGCTAAACATATTCCTGGTGATTCAACCGTTCGATCTTGTGGTTAGTGCACCATCTTTATTATTGGATTGTTCACTATAGAATTTTTTGATGATTGTTGTAGTGTTTTTGTGAGTATAGAATCCTGATAGAAATCGGATTGCCATAATGAGTTGATTAGGGTTGTTTCTCTCATGAATCTTACATATGTTGCTATACGATCATCGATTACAATTATGTTATGATTATATAGGGTATATGGAAACTCCGTAAACCGATTGTTCGTTGGGTGCTAGTTAATGTGTGATGATTTACTACTTGATTCGATGACCGTGTTTATTGAAGTTATATTGTGTTGTTATTGCTTATGATTGATGGCCAAATATTGTGTTGTTGATGATTGAAATTACTGTGTTATTGTTTTGAATAGGAGGTTGTAGACTGTTAATTGATGATTTAGGTTGTTAACAATGATGAATTTGATGTAATGGCGATCATATGTGTTAGATTTGGTTTGATGGAATGATTGGTTCATGATTGTTCTGATGACGGCAGTTAGGGTTTTCTGGGTGCATAGTTTAAACTGTTAAACATGCGACGAAACCACTCCCTCGACGTAACTCATATATCTCGACGAAACACTTATAGGGTTTCGCCGAGAGGGTTCACGATGAAACCTAGGGGTTTCGTCAAAGGGGATTCACGACGAAACAGGGGGGTTTCGCCGTACAAGGGGGTTTCGCCGTAAGGGTCTTGGCTTGAAACAGTAGGTTAGTATGTCATGACTACTGTGCGAATGTTAGTGATTGTCTATGTGAATAAGACTGTTATGATTGTAGTCAAATGATATAAGTTGGTTCTTACAACCAATACACTCAACTGCTAGATATTGTGACGTAACATATATATGAACAATGGACTGATATGAACTAGAACAACTGTTAAGTGCTATGTGATAGTATTTCATGAGTATACATCCATGATCATGACCTATATGCAAACAATGTGGATGCCAACTGATTATGTATGTATGATTGTAATAGGCTTGGATTGAATTATTTGTGAGCTAGTAGTTAATCTTACCGAGCAAACCGAGGTGAGTTCACACTTTCTACAAGGCATGGGATTCCCGGTGGTTTGGGAATGGGTTAATAAACTAAAACGGAACCTACATATCCTCCTTGGGTAGGATATGTATGGCCATCCTCCTTGGGTAGGATGCCACCATAAATCCTGCGTATTCTCCTTGGGTAGAACTACGTACATTCGTCCTCCTTGGGTAGGACAACAGCCTTAAACTTACTAGACAAAAATCTATCATGAAGTCCCTCATTCTTATATCGACTTAATCGCCGAGGCCGATGGCGAGCGGGTCATTAGTTAATAGCGCTATCAGGTTTGACAAACCTCACACCGTGTCATTCGAACGGGCGTGTACTAATGGACTATGGCAAACTGTCAGTGATGATAGACGCTGATGTAGGGCACAACTTATTTTCGTTAGTAGTCGATATGGTACGGACTAGGGGTTCACATGGGAAGCCCCCACTGGTTATGGTTATGATTTGGGAAAACAAAAGGTTACTGGTTAACTCGTGGTTTACGAAACAACTTATAATTTCAGAACAAACTGGTAAAACTAAACAACCAACTGTGAACTCGCTCAACTTTGTTGTTGACTCGTCGTTACATGCCTTGCAGGTCGTTAGGTATTCATGGAGCTTGCACGGGAGGCGCGGTCGTTGTGGGAACATGGACTGTTGAGTTCCATGTTAAACATTTACACTTTATAAACTTATTACTTATGTTTGGGTTTTACGTTATGCTTCCGCTGAACACTTTAATTACGCTTTTGCTATGAACACCTTTCATATTATGTGGTTGACCTTTATTTATTACTTACAATGTTCAATATGATTGGTGGCTTGATCCTGGTCAGTCACGCCTCCAAGCGGTGATACTCCGCATGTGGATTTTGGGGGTGTGACAGTTGTGGGGCAAGGAGGTCCCGTATGGGCGAATTATAGAGTTACTTGGTGGTGACAAATCATGGTTAGTACGAGTAAAGAAGAGAAATGATCATTGTATATTTACGGATGGATGGACAAAGTTTGTTAGAGATTGTTGTTTGAAAACGAAAGATGCTGTATTGGTGAAAGCTATTGGACGTTTGTCATTCATTGTCTCATGTTTTAAAGAAAATGTCTACGAGAACTCTTACATTTCAGCAAATATTATACCTGAAGTTGGCATGACTGTAAGTAACGATATATTATTTTGTTACTTACTATAAACATTTTTTGCTAGCTCAACAACTTGCTAACATCTTGTTTCCCTTTTAACGTGTGTTTCCTTATAATCTTAACATCTGTTGACTAACCTTTTTAACATCTGTTGACTAAGTCTTTTAACCTCGGTTGACTAACATCTGATATTTAAGATCTGTCCACGTTGCAACCTCTGCTGGATATAATGGATGACAGTTGTTACGAAACCTCTGTTGGATAGCAACACAGGTATGTAATAGTTGATATCCAAATAGTGGTTAGGTTGTGTGTAAATACTGTAACTACTGTTGACTAACCCTGTTGAGTAATCCTCATTTTAACTTTTGTTGACTAATCCGTTGTAACTTCTGTTGCTCATTAGTTCATATCAAATTTGTAAGTCTACACTAAATATTCCTTTGCTTCTTCTATAGCTAATTGCTGACAAATTTTGGAAACAATTCTATGGTAAAAATTTCGAGTATGGGATGGCAAGTATCTATGTTGGCGAAAGGTTTTGGAATGTGATGATGAAAGGATGGACTGATGGATGCGGATTTACTGATGGATGGTCAAAATTGATTGAAGAAGTTCCCATACCAGTTGAATCTTGGTTGGTTTTCACCATGATTGCATCTAAAACGTTTGAGCTTTCCGTTTTCCATTCCGAGACTGGAACTGAGGTTTCCTTCAAGAAAGCTGATGTAGTTGTTTTGGATGATTCAGTTTATGGAGATGATGGGTTTGATTTATTGGATGCGGTATAAAATTTTGATGATAAAATACATTGTTTGATAAGATGACAGTGATAAGTAACTTTTATTATAGTATGCTAATAACTTTTGAAATCTCATTTTGTAGGCTAAACGCAAACAGCTTCTGGATTCCGGGGAAGTTGCTTTGGATGATGAGGATACTGGAGCTTCGGTTGGTAATTCTAAGCAGTTTACGAGTTTTGAGGATATTTTTAATGTATATATACACATGTAATATTTATATATTATTATGATTTAAAATATGGTTTCTTATATATGATCCTTCTTATAAATATAGTTTGCTGATGATGGGCTATTTGATTCAAAGATTGCGTGTCTGGTTGATGAGTCAGGTGTTAAAAATGCTGTAAATTTATAATTTTCTATGCATATATTTTATTGTATTATAAGTATAAGAAGGTTTTTTTAAATTTTGTTGTAGCCTGAAGATCATTCTGTAAAAATAGCTGATGATGTTAACGATCCTCAACTACAGTCTAAAGATTTTCCTGTTCGTGACATTTCTGCCTCTTCAAGTGTTGTATCTAATGTAAGTGTTTATTAGTTTTATACTGTCTATTTTATTATTGTCTCAATATATTGATATTCTTCTGTATGATTGAGTCTTAAACTTCAAAGGTGAGTTGAGAAGATAGTTTGTGTTGATAAAGAAAGTTATAAAATTTCAAGAATTTAGAGTTGTTATATTCTAAATTAATTTACTTAGGTGGAAAAGATGCGCAAACTTCCTTGCAAGACAATTGTAGAGGATAATAAAGTTGTTGATAGACCGTGTAAAGTTCGAAAAGTTCATTTAGTATCATCCATTTCAGAATCAGTCTTACACTTCACCACACATGCTGAAGACAGACTTGTAAGCTTTTGCAGTCGTTGATTTGTTTCGTTATTTCAACAATTTCAGTTATATATCAATATTTTATAAAATTCACTATTCAATTTTCTGTTTTTTAGCATCCGCCATCAGATGTATCATCTGCGTTGGATCTGCATACTGATAATCCTAAGCCTATCAAGATCCAGAATCTCAAATGTGAAGTCCAGGAACTGTTTACAACATCTCAAAAAACCAATACTGGATTCAACTATGCTGTTGTTGGATAGTCTTCTTATCTGAGATCTTGCAATATTGCTTTTGGTGATGAACTTTCGTTAGAGTTTCACAAGTCTACTCAGTTGTTGAAGTTAAAAAAAGTTGTGCATATCATGACAAAGATAAAGTCCTCTTAGTTTCATGTCATGATTGTTTGTGGTTGTACATTTGGTTCGTTGGTGGTACTAATTTTGCTTCTTAGACATGTTATATATGTAGTTATGTCTATAAACAAGTTTCATTGTCAATGGGTGGGTGCTACATTTTTTTGTGGATAGCACAATGGAAATACTCATATGTATCTTATATATTAACTGATGATGCATGTCTATAGTTGTCTTTTAGCTATAATAGATAACACATTTTGGTACAATATCTATACACATATGTATATGTTCTATCAATATGTGTTATGCATGGTTTTCTAACACATGTTGTTAATAACATTTCTTAATATATGTTTACTAACCTTTGTAATTTCTGTTGACTGACCTTTTTAACATGGGTTGACTAACATCTGATAGTTACTATCTATTCATCTGGCAAGCTCTGTTGGATATAATGGATTACAGTTCTTAGTAAAGTCTGTTGGAAAGCAACAGAGGTTTTTAACAGTTAATAGACAACATTGGTTTGCTATCAAGAATGTGGAATTGCTGTTGAATAAACCTATTGATCATTAATTTATATCAATTTTGTAAGTCTGCACTAATTATTTTTTTACTCTCTGTCAATATGTGTTATGCATGGTTTTCTAAGAAACAACACGTGTTTGCACACGGTTCTTACCGCTAGTACTTTCTATAAAAGAAGAAACTTCAATGACATAAGAAAAGCTGATGTGTCAGCTGGAGAGGCTGTCCAACAAGGCTTTTCTTATGTCATTATTACATCATAATGCCTAATATTAAAAGACTTTAAAATTCAAAGGTGGCCCACATTCATATTCCAAAGTCCTGCCATCAAACCACTGCCTATCTCCAAAATTCAAACCTATGTTATAAATTCAAACCACTGCCTTAAACCTCTGACGATTCAAAATTCAAAACCTCTGACGATTCAAAATCCTGGCTCCATATTCAAAATTCAAAATTCAAAATTATGGCTCCACATATATAAGATACAACATTCAGCTTGTAACACCCCGTGTTTTCGAAAGTCAAAGTCAAAGTCAAAGTCAAGATTGAAGTCAAAGGAAGAAAAGATCGCTAATTGCGATCTGTCACTCCTTGCTCAACTCATGTTTTGACTTCTTTGACTTGTAGATAGTCTATTTACTTTGATACGTTAGTTGTATTATGTGGAGTACTTGTTAATAATCGAGGTTTAAAATCTATTTATCGCATGTTTTATCGCTTTATCGCTTATCGCATCGCAATCGCAACTCGAATTATGCGTTCCGGATATTAGTTTACGTGTGTGTATTACTTATGTGTTACTTGTGCATGCTTAATTATGTTTATGTTGTGGTGATTAATCGAAACGCAATCGCAACTCTATCGCAATTGAATCGCAAACGCTAAACGCAAGATAATTAGGATGATGGTATGTTAGATATAGTAGTTGGGATTAATGGATAATACTATCGCAAACTCGAGACTCGCTTAAACGCATCGCAAAACCCCACGCATGAAACGAAATGCTGAAACTCTAAACGTTGGAGCCACTCGATCAAGTGTGATGTGCTAAAAGTGGTTTAATAAAAACTACTAAAAATGGTTAAATAAAGACTGACTCAAAAACTGAACTTTTGGACATGCTTTGGCCTAATAGGTATCGGTACTCTCATTGGGATTGTCCCCAGGTAGGCAACGGGTCCTTTTAATTGGATTTATACGAATGCCAAGCCTAGACAGGAGTTCCCAATTTAACGGCACTTAACCCTTCCAGTTACTACATATCCGACACGAAAAACACATTTTTACAAATTTAATAAAAAGACAAACTTTTTATAAACAACTTAAACTAGACACTCTAAGCTTTAAATTTATACTTAGACTCGATCTTAAAACTAAACCACACAACCGGCAGTGTACCGATCAGTATAGTATAGTAAAAGTAAGTCCGGATGTCGAACCCACAGGTGTAACACCCTAAATTTTTACCCTTAAATTTATACAAAATATAGTTTAAGTACATGACTTTCATTAACGAAGATCATAAGTAACTAAGACCTTAGTCAACTAATGACTAAGTTAAAACGTTTCAAAAATTGTTTAACATGTGTTTACAACCCATACACAAAAACTACATAGATCTAAAACATTGCGGAAGCTTCAAAACGGAGTGTTCGGTTCTTCATCTAATTGCTTGATCGTCACCTGTAAGATCTACCAAATTTACCTATGATCAAAACCATTAAAAACGTTAGTTTTGACGTTATTGTATAATATAATCACTAAGTTGTACATCACATTCGAAATAATAAAAACAAACAACCATTCTGGATCCACCGTAAATTACGGTATCACCGTAATTTACGGTGAGTCTTGAAGATGTCTGGTCACCGTAAACCAGGAGGTATACACCGTAACAAGTATGACCTTTACCGTAAATTACGGTATTACCGTAATTTACGGTAAGACCTGGAAATCAATGTTTAGTTTTGTTTGGTTCAACTCATTCAAACAAATCTTGTAATTTGCTTTTCTATCAACCCATAACATCCAAACTCTAGTATTTCTAATAATGTGATAAATATTAACCAATAACATAACACTATCCATCATATTCCGGAGTATATATATATCATGTTTCACTTGATTAATTGACCCGTTTGGCTCGTCTAAGGAAATCCTCCTATATGACGACTACCAACGCGCACCAACCGAACTTAAATAATCAATCAATATAACGACTTCAAGGCTTACTTCAAAACAAATCTTATGCAAATTCAATTACATATTTAAATCATCCGACAAAATAAATGTAACGGAACAAGTTACATACCTTAGCGCATGCCCTTCAACCGTGAATCACCACCGGCTTGTCCACTCGACGTTCCGGTATCTTGTCCTATAGAGTTCAATTCAAGACATGTTTAGAACTCTCTTCATATCATAATTCGCATTATACACCGAACATCATGATTATGCGTTTAAACTCAAAATTTCAGTTTTTAAGCCTTCATAGAGGCATTTCAACAAACACTTTATAAGCAGATTTTTAAATGATTAAACATCACATCTTTAGTTTATCATTTAACCCTATTTTCATATAAATCAACCAATTTACATGAATGTTAGCTTCTAATTGCTGAAATCATTCCCAGATTGCTAAATTATACTAGGTTAACAATTTACTTTCTAGTATTCATCCGAATACACAAGACCCACTAACACCAACCATGGTGATTATGGATTCACCCAAAATTTCTTATGATATCAACTTCTATTGATCTAGGGTTTGTCCTTAGACACTATAATAGTTCCACAATCATCATAACATACACATGCAACCCTAATTCCAAATTTTCCCAAATCATCAAAATTTCAAGTTGAGAGAAATCCTTAAATTTTACATACCTTGTAATCCTCTTGTGATGAGGATCACGATTCTATGCTCGGATTTTCGTTTGGACCAGATTTGCTCCTTCAATTTGTGAATTTTAGTAGAATTCTAGGTTTGATAGGAAGTGGGTGTCGCCCCTGAGGTTTCTGGTCGACTAGGGATTTCAAGTGGGGGGTTAAGTTTGTGTTTTGTTTGTTTATTAGAATTAAAGTTTCAATTTTAACAACTTAAACCCCTTCACTTTGATAAATATTGATTTTAGTGAACTTTAACTCTACTTTATGGTTATTTCTAGAATATTAACCAATTAGGTTAAAATTCCTAGTTAGTAAATTCTCGTTTATTTAAACCTTACTAATTCCAGTTTAAGGTTTTTTACATTTTTCGGGGTGTTACAAGTCCACCCCCCTTAAAAAGGGTTTCGTCCTCGAAACCGCAATACGTACCAAATAAAGTAGGGTGAAGACGTCGCATCTCCTCTTCGGACTCCCATGTAGTGTCCGAACCCTTCCTATGCTCCCATTTGACTTTGACTTGGTCGATTTGTTTATTTCGTAAACGTTTGACCTTTCTGTCTAAAATTTCAACCGGTCTCACCGCATAATTTAGACTATTATCCACTTCGATATCATCGTAATGGATATAGGTCGTTTCGTCTGCTAGGCACTTTCTTAATTGAGATACGTGAAACGTGCCATGGATCCCACTTAGCTCCTCCGGTAGTTCAAGACGGTAAGCTACCTTGCCAACTCTCCCTATAATTTTAAATGGCCCGATAAACCTTGGGCTTAACTTCCCCTTCTTTCTAAATCTAATAACGCCTTTCCATGGGGACACTTTTAGCATGACCATGTCACCCACTTGAAATTCAATTGGCCTTTTCCTTTTATCAACATACGCCTTTTGCCTGTCTTGAGCCGCTTTCAAGTGTGCCCGAACTTTATCGATCTTTTCGTTTGTGGATCTTACTATGTCTTGATGGGCGAGTTCACGTGGACCCACTTCACCCCAACAAACCGGGGTTCGACACTTCCTACCGTAAAGCAGTTCGTATGGTGCCATTTTAATACTAGATTGGTAACTGTTGTTATACGAAAACTCGACTAACGGTAGGTGAACATCCCAACTGCCTCCAAAGTCGATTATACACGCCCGTAGCATGTCTCCCAATATTTGTATCGTTCTTTCACTTTGTCCATCCGTTTGAGGATGGTACGCAGTGCTAATGAACAATTTGGTCCCCATTTGTTCTTGGAAATCACGCCAGAAATTCGAAGTAAACCGGGTATCCCTATCAGACACGATGGACACCGGCACTCCATGACGTGCTATGATTTCATTGGTATAGACTTCTGACATCTTTTCTGACGTATAAGTCTCACGAATCGGAATGAAGTGAGCACTTTTCGTCAATCTATCCACCACTACCCATATTGCATCAAAACCACGATTCGTCTTAGGCAACTTGGTTAACAGGTCCATTGTAATATGTTCCCATTTCCAAACCGGAATTTCTAACGGTTGGAGTTTGCCATAGGGTTTCTGATGCTCCGCCTTGACTTGTAAACATGTCAAGCATTTTTCCACATACTTCGCCACATCCCTCTTCATTCCGGGCCACCAATAATTTTGTTTCAAATCATTGTACATCTTGGTTGCACCCGGATGAATCGAATAACGGGATTTATGAGCTTCGTTAAGTAGAAGCGCCTTTACTCCACAAGTATGTGGGACCCATATCCTTCCGGATCGAGTCTTCAACCCATGATTCCCTTCTGACAAATCTTTCAATTGACCAATTATTCTTTCTTTCTTCCAATTCTCTTCTTTTACTGCTTCTAGCTGCGCTTCTCGAATACGTTCAAGTATACCCGAGGTCACCACGAGTTGCATCGACCTCACTCGTATTGGGACATAGTCCGCTTTTCTGTTTAGAGCATCCGCTACCACGTTTGCTTTTCCGGGGTGATAATGTATCTCACAATCGTAGTCCTTCACCGTTTCCAGCCATCGCCTTTGTCGCATATTTAACTCCTTCTGATCAAAGAAGTATTTCAAGCTCTTGTGATCGGTGAATATGGTGCACTTTACCCCATACAGGTAATGCCTCCATTTTTTTAATGCAAATACCACCGCTGCCAGCTCGAGATCGTGCGTGGGATATTTCTTCTCGTGTATCTTCAATTGTCTCGAGGCATAGGCTATTACCTTGCCCCGTTGCATCAACACGCAACCAAGTCCCAATAGTGAAGCATCCGAATAAACCACCATGTCTTCGACTCCGTCCGGCAATGTCAGTACCGGAGCTTGAGTTAGCCTTTCTTTTAGCGTCCGAAACGCTTTTTCTTGATCGACTCCCCAAACAAACTTTACTTTCTTTTGGGTTAGCTTTGTTAGCGGCGATGCGAACTTGGAGAAATCTTGAATGAATCTCCTATAATATCCAGCAAGCCCCAAAAAGCTTCTAATTTCAGAAGGGTTCTTCGGGGGATTCCATTTTGACACCGCCTCTATCTTTGACGGATCCACCAAAACCCCATCGGCACTTATGACATGACCGAGAAATTGTACCTCTCGTAACCAAAAGGCACATTTGGAAAATTTTGCATAAAGCTTCTCTCGTCTAAGTGTCTCTAACACTTCTTGTAAGTGGCGTGCGTGTTCGGCTTCACTTTTCGAATACACCAAGATATCATCGATAAACACGATGACCGACTTATCCAACATTGGCTTGCAAACCCGGTTCATGAGGTCCATGAAAGCCGCGGGCGCATTTGTTAGCCCAAATGACATCACGAGAAATTCGTAATGTCCGTATCTTGTGCGAAAAGCCGTCTTCGGCACATCTTCTTCTTTGACCTTTAGTTGGTGATACCCCGACCTAAGGTCAATTTTTGAAAACCAACTCGCGCCTTGTAGTTGGTCAAATAAGTCGTCTATCCTCGGGAGCGGGTATCGGTTCTTTACCGTGAGTTTGTTTAACTCCCGATAATCGATACACATGCGCATGCTCCCGTCCTTCTTTCTCACAAACAACACCGGTGCGCCCCAAGGAGACACACTCGGCCTTATGAATCCCTTGTCAAGCAAATCTTGAATTTGGGACATCAGCTCTTGTAATTCCGACGGTGCAAGTCGGTACGGGGCTTTTGCCACAGGTTTCGCGCCCGGAATCAATTCGATCCCGAACTCTACTTCCCGTTCAGGCGGTATCCCCGGTAAATCTTCCGGAAAAACATCTTCATAATCTCGTACTACCGGTACATCTCCAATCTTCCGTGATTCTTTCTCGGTCTCATTTGCATAAATTATGAATGCCTTGCATCCTCGCTTCATGAGCTTGTGAGCTTTCAACATCGAACATACTATGGGGTTGCCTCGTTTTTCGCCATAAATGGTGACGTGTTTTCCGCTCGGAGATGTTAGTTTTATCTCTTTGCGAAAACACACGACCTTTGCATGGTATTGAGATAGCCAATCCATCCCCACGACTACTTGGAATTCTCCCATCGACATCGGGATTAGATTTATCAAATATTCTTCATCATCGATGCTCAGTTTAAAATTTTCACATACATCACAAACAATAAAGCTTTTGTTATTACCTATCTCTACTTCTAAAGGCACAGGTAATTTTGTTAGAATAAATGAAGGATGTCGAATAAACCCATATGAAACAAAGGATTTATTCGCACCCGTATCAAATAACACGTGTGCGGGAATTGAATTTACAGCAAATATACCTGAGACCACGTCAGGTTCAATCTTCGCTTCTGCGGTGGTTAATTGAAAAGATCTTGCCTTTGCTTTTGGGGCTTCATCTTTCGGTTCCTGCCCATCTTTCTTTCCAACCAGTTCCGGGCATTCCGACTTTTTGTGACCCGTTCGATAACAGTTATAACAAACCGTCACTTTCTCCGGGCACAACATAGCCATATATCCCGTTTTCTTGCATATGGGACAAGGCTTATCCTTGTAACGACATTCTCCCTTATGATTTTTCCCACAAATTTTGCAACCTGGTGTACCACCTTTAGCATCTGATCTCTTTGTTGTTTCATTCGTTCTTGCTTTCTTGGTAGGGCTTGGATTCACATCTTGTGCCCTTCGTTCACCCTGTTCTATACTCTTTTTCAATTCGATCTCCCTTTCCCGAGCAGCATTGACAATCTCGGTAAGGGTCTCGTACTTTGAAGGGGTTATGAACTCTCTATATTCCGCGCTTAGCATGTTATGATAATAATAGACCTTTTTCTCTTCATTCGTTATCAAATCATCACAGAACTTCATCTTGTCCATAAACATCCCCGTGATCTTGTCTATGGATTCACCTTTGTGTCTGAGTTGCATGAACTCTTCCTTGATTTTATTTATGACCGCCTTGGGACTATGGTGTTTAAGAAACGGCGTCTTAAACTCCTCCCAAGTCATGGCCTTAGCCGCTTCACTTCCAATCTCCTTCTTTTTGTTATCCCACCAATCTTTCGCTTGACTCCTTAGTTGACCCGTACCATAGGCTACGTAGTCTTCTTCGTCACAATGGGTTCTCTCGAATACCCCTTCGATGTCACTTAGCCATCGTTGGCACACTATTGGGTCAACCTCCCCATTATATGTTGGTGGTTTACAAGCCATGAATTCCTTGTATGAACAAGGCTTTCGTCCTCCACGCTTTTCCTTTGCTACATTTGAATCATCCTCCAATTTCTTGATTCTATCTTCTACTATTGATAAAACCGTGTTTTGGATTTTATCAATAAAGCCCGACAAACTGTTTTCGATCGCCTTTCCAAACTCTTCGGCAATCACTTCCCTCACTTGTTCGGTGACTCTTGGCACCGCATTATCATTGCCTCCATCAGCCATCTCGATTTCTGAAATGTTTACATAGATTGTTAAACATTCCATTTATAACACATGCTTTACTTGTTTTGATTTAATCAAGTTCATAACTTGATTTAATCATTCTTGTTTCAATTCAATCAAGTTCGTAACTTGATTTAATAATTCTTGTTTCTATTCAATCAAGTCCGTGACTTGATTTAATCATTCTTGTTTCATGCATTTCTTGTTTTTGAGTGAGCTTACACACTCTTTTCATGCATAATTGTTCGTTTCTCATTTTATACATAGTACATAATTTATTAACAAAACAAGTTAATTCTTACCGGACGATCGATCAAGCTTGAACCGAACACTTATTGACAACCTTGAGCTCTGATTACCAACTTGTAACACCCTAAATTTTTACCCTTAAATTTATACAAAATATAGTTTAAGTACATGACTTTCATTAACGAAGATCATAAGTAACTAAGACCTTAGTCAACTAATGACTAAGTTAAAATGTTTCAAAAATTGTTTAACATGTGTTTACAACCCATACACAAAAACTACATAGATCTAAAACATTGCGGAAGCTTCAAAACGGAGTGTTCGGTTCTTCATCTAATTGCTTGATCGTCACCTGTAAGATCTACCAAATTTACCTATGATCAAAACCATTAAAAATGTTAGTTTTGACGTTATTGTATAATATAATCACTAAGTTGTACATCACATTCGAAATAATAAAAACAAACAACCATTCTGGATCCACCGTAAATTACGGTATCACCGTAATTTACGGTGAGTCTTGAAGATATCTGGTCACCGTAAACCAGGAGGTATACACCGTAACAAGTATGACCTTTACCGTAAATTACGGTATTACCGTAATTTACGGTAAGACCTGGAAATCAATGTTTAGTTTTGTTTGGTTCAACTCATTCAAACAAATCTTGTAATTTGCTTTTCTATCAACCCATAACATCCAAACTCTAGTATTTCTAATAATGTGATAAATATTAACCAATAACATAACACTATCCATCATATTCCGGAGTATATATATATCATGTTTCACTTGATTAATTCACCCGTTTGGCTCGTCTAAGGAAATCCTCCTATATGACGACTACCAACGCGCACCAACCGAACTTAAATAATCAATCAATATAACGACTTCAAGGCTTACTTCAAAACAACTCTTATGCAAATTCAATTACATATTTAAATCATCCGATAAAATAAATGTAACGGAACAAGTTACATACCTTAGCGCACGCCCTTCAACCGTGAATCACCACCGGCTTGTCCACTCGACGTTCCGGTATCTTGTCCTATAGAGTTCAATTCAAGACATGTTTAGAACTCTCTTCATATCATAATTCGCATTATACACCGAACATCATGATTATGCGTTTAAACTCAAAATTTCAGTTTTTAAGCCTTCATAGAGGCATTTCAACAAACACTTTATAAGCAGATTTTTAAATGATTAAACATCACATCTTTAGTTTATCATTTAACCCTATTTTCATATAAATCAACCAATTTACATGAATGTTAGCTTCTAATTGCTGAAATCATTCCCAGATTGCTAAATTATACTAGGTTAACAATTTACTTTCTAGTATTCATCCGAATACACATGACCCACTAACACCAACCATGGTGATTATGGATTCACCCAAAATTTCTTATGATATCAACTTCTATTGATCTAGGGTTTGTCCTTAGACACTATAATAGTTCCACAATCATCATAACATACACATGCAACCCTAATTCCAGATTTTTCCCAAATCATCAAAATTTCAAGTTGAGAGAAATCCTTAAATTTTACATACCTTGTAATCCTCTTGTGATGAGGATCACGATTCTATGCTCGGATTTTCGTTTGGACCAGATTTGCTCCTTCAATTTGTGAATTTTAGTAGAATTCTAGGTTTGATAGGAAGTGGGTGTCGCCCCTGAGGTTTCTGGTCGACCAGGGATTTCAAGTGGGGGGTTAAGTTTGTGTTTTGTTTGTTTATTAGAATTAAAGTTTCAATTTTAACAACTAAACCCCTTCACTTTGATAAATATTGATTTTAGTGAACTTTAACTCTACTTTATGGTTATTTCTAGAATATTAACCAATTAGGTTAAAATTCCTAGTTAGTAAATTCTCGTTTATTTAAACCTTACTAATTCCAGTTTAAGGTTTTTACATTTTTCGGGGTGTTACAACAGGACACTGTTGAATTACGTTAAATAGTTTATTTATACTAAAAGTTACACAAGAGTAAACATTTTTTTTGTATTTTTGTATTTTTGATAAAGGGGGGGGGGGGGTTCTTTGAAAAGTAAATTACTTGAAAATTAATAAAAGCGAACTAAAATGGTTTACGACAAAGATTTAATAATAATAAAGGACTATCTAGGTTAGAATCCCACTTGTTAATAACATACTTTCTACCGGGTAATTGTGTGATATGAAACTGGGATCTTTAGATGTTAAATCCTAAAAGACAACGTATAGGATTCCCAATCATTCTTAGGAATGCAACTATGTGACTTTTAAGATTTATTTTGATTACCGATTTTTACTAGACTTCTTTACAGTCGTCTAGTGTTCTTTGATAAGTGCATGGAAAGACTTACTTCCTTACAGTTATAAGTCTAAAGCAATTTAAGAAAACTTTGATTTGGTTTAATAGACAAGTTAGCGACAATTTAACTAAAGATGGTTTCTCACAAAACACAATTTTAGCAATACACTTTACTTGACCTATTAATATTTTTATACCTTACAGCGTTAAAAATAGTAGAACATTAAAACCGGATTAATATTGATCATTAGTTCTATGGTTTATTTCACAATACCACCATAAGATTACCCAACCCATTTAGGACTTTGAGTATCAACATTAATTCTTTTTATGAAAATACATTCACCGGAATTTATGTGAAACAAATGATCAATGTGTAAACCAAGTTAAAATATGCATATACACCAAAACATATAACTTAAATTATTTACTTAACAAGAACAAACCATAATCACACAATACCCGGTAAAAATTACATATTAACAAGCGTTCATCACAACCTAGATAGTTTCAACGTTTAGTTACACATATTATTTAACAATACAACTGAACAAAGTTTGAAAGTAACTAATAACATTATAAGAACTGAAAAACGAATAATTACCACACTCGGATGGCTTAGAACTCGAACCGAAAGCTTCCACGACTCCCGAGAGTTTTGAGGGACTTCAAGATCGCTCCTTGAACTTCTTGTATCAATTCTAGTGAATTGAGAATGTCCTTTGATCCTAGACTTCATGTGCTATTTATAGGCTAAATTTTTGCTCCATAATTCTTCACTGAGGTTTTGTGTGTGGTCAAGTTTGTCACCTTTCATCATATTATTTTTTCTTTTCATTATTTTTTTTTCTTGCTTTATGCTTTTGGCCTAACTAAACCACAACCACAACCACCCCACGATGCATGTTATTATTTTTTTTTCTTTTCTTTTTTATTTATTTATTTATTTATTTATTTATATTAGATAATTTATATTGCTATCTTATACATAGAGATAGCGGGCTCGACCCATTCACGGAAAATAGCGGTAATTTCAATTCGGCCACTGGCGCCCTACTCTGCCCGACTGGCTGGTTATTTCCATATTACTCATTTTCGCTCCATTTGCACCAGGACCTGGCAAAACACAAAATAAAATAATAAAGTACTAAAAACTAAATAAAAACAAATAAAAACTATACAATAATTATACATTTAACACTGGACAAATATGTGTATTTTAGTACACATCAAATATCCCCACACTTAACCTTTTGCTTGTCCCCAAGCAAAGTCTTAAACAACTGTACAAACTGACATTTAAACGGTTATTTTAAAATGGAAAATTAAACACACATAAAAATTAATGTACATAAATGATTTAAAATTAGCTAATAATGATATAGATGAGAAAACTAAATGTGATTTTTCAAAAATAGAGTTTTATCATCAATTACTCACTTACTTGCATCTTTGATTTGCTTCCCTCGGCTCACTTGTGTAAACTAGTGAATGGTGCACTAGTAATTTTCTGTGATCACTCAAAAGCTGGGCCATATAGTAACATTATCATAGGCTTGTAATGAAATCTCATCTCTACCAATTAACATATATAAATCATATAAATCAAGAGGACTTTTATTGTGGGTTGTAACGTGGATAGGGTGTAAAGGTAGGGAATATGGCTATTTACTGGGTGAAGTGGTTCAATCCGGTCTAGCAAATTATCCTAACAAACCTTACACTATTTTTTTTTTTTTTTTTAAGACATCACACATACTCACAAACCAAGTGACTCTTTTAAGGTCAGATCGTCAAGACCGGTTTTATCCAAGATGTGAATCAAATCTTCCTTAATCCTGTAGTGAACATTACTTCCAACTCTAATGGATCGTTCGGCATCGAGCCTAATAGCCCCCACCCTCATTAGAAGCGTGTATTCATGTTGGGATTCAGTTTGACTTCTTCTACATCTTCCTGTGTGAGACCAATTTCCACAACCAATACATTTGTCGTATCGTTTAGCTCTTCTTTTCATAGCACTTTTGGATGTCCCACAAAATGGTGGCATTTGTTCTTTTTGTCGCCACTTTTTTCTAACTTCTTTACTTAAGTGAAATATTTTCTCTCTAAGCTCCGTAGGTAATCTTGGTTTCGCGAATTGTAGACAACAAAGCAAATTTAAATCGAATGAATGCATCTCCAGTTCTTTAAAGGTCTGCCGGTAAAAGACCAAACTAAATTCCTATGAAAGAAAAATTATACTAAACCGGAATTCACACAAATGGGTTAAAACAAATGAAAAGAACAAGGCTCAACATGGTTTACTAGTGGAATTTTTTTTTTTTTTAGAGGTTTAAAAGAAAAGGGTAAACAACTGGGTTAATCCTATTGCCTCTATCCTCTTTATACAATTTTATAGTTAATGATTTTGACAAGTATATCCAAGACAAGTTCTGAAATGTATACTATTATGCGGCACACTCAATCAAATAAAGTCTTAAGCATATGATGAATGCTCGAGAAAGGCTCAAAACTCACTAAAATTGGGTGTGTATTTTAGATGCAAATTTATGAATAATTAGAGAAATTTCTATTTATGAAAAACACTTTAACATTTTCTCATATGTACAATTATTATATAAAAATAAGTCAAATATGCACAAAAATAAAACAATAATTATACTTTTTTTTAAAAAAAAAAAACTCAAGTGATCCCATCCCCACACTTAAATTTTGCATTGTCCTCAATGTAAGATGGAAAACAACTCAAAAACTAAAATAAATAGGAAATAAAAGACAAAGGGAAAATTGGAAAGGACTTAGCTGGTTATATGATGTATAAACTCCATACTCTTGTCCAATCCAGCTCGATCGTATAGCATTTCGGTCGCGATCGGCTTTGACTCTGACTAGTACTCTTTGTAAATTCCTTGAAATTTGGTGTACAGCTCCGAAATCACCCGAATGGAGATTGAGTACGGGTGGTGTGATTCAAACCTGCATAAACAAAAACAAGCAAAAACCAAAGCAGTACCGGAAAAAAAAATGACTCAAAAACTACTAAATTAGACTTATAAACAGTGACTCAAAACATACATAAAACTAACTATCTACTCTAATCTTGAGTTTTCACTCAAGATCCTAAACGATGGTGATTGGTGGGACATCGAGACGAGTTACCTCCGTCTCAGTGGTGTTAATTGGTCCTCCCAGGTAATGTTTCAACCTATGTCCATTCACCTTCCAAGTGCTTCCATCTGCTTCATTCCTTAACTCAATTGTTCCGTATGGAAAAACTCCGTTCACAACATACGGTCCAGTCCATTTTGATTTCAGCTTTCCTGCAAACAGTTTTAAACATGAATTGTATAGAAGCACTTTATCACCTGTTTTGAATTCCTTCAACCCCTTAAGCTTCCTGTCATGCAACGCCTTCGTCTTTTCCTTGATATTCCAAGATCGTTCATACGCGGCGTCCCTCAAGGCTTCCAATTCATGAATTTGGAAGTATCGCCTCTTGGCGGACTCCGTTAAGTCAAGATTAACAGTTTTAAGAGCCCAAAGTGCTCGGTGCTCTAACTCAACGGGAAGATGGCAAGCCTTGCCATAGACAATCATGAATGGTGTGGTGCCCAGGGGTGTTTTGTAGGCGGTTCGAAATGCCCACAATGCATCGTCAAGCTTGTCTGCCCAATCTTTCCTGCTTTTCCCTACTGTTTTCTCCAGGATTCTTTTCACTCCACTATTCGCATTCTCGACTTGCCCACTAGTTTGGGGATGGTAGGCAGTGGAGAAGCGATGAGTGACACCGTAGCGAGCTAATGTCTTTTCCATGATTGCATTGCAGAAATGGGTGCCACGGTCACTTATAAGAGCACGAGGAGTACCGAATCGCGTGAAGAGTTTCTTGAGGAATTTAATCACTACTCGGGCATCGTTTGTAGGAAGAGCTTGTGCCTCTACCCACTTTGAGACGTAGTCTATTGCCACAAGTATGTACCGATTTCCTCTAGATGAGGGAAATGGTCCCATGAAGTCAATGCCCCAAACGTCGAATATTTCAACAATTTGAATTGGGTTTTGGGGCATCTCATCCTTGGATGAGATATTGCCAGTACGTTGGCAACGATCACATGTCCTCACAAACTCTATCGCATCCTTCACTACCGAAGGCCAATAAAAACCACAATCAAAGACCTTTTGTGCAGTAGTGTGTGGACCGTGGTGGCCTCCTGTTAATCCTTCATGTACATGCCTCAGAATCCCTAAACCTTCCTCCTTACTCACACATCTTCTCAGAATCCTGTCTCCTCCTATCTTGAAAAGATAGGGGTCATCCCAAATGTACCTCCTTGCATCACGAAAGAACTTCTTCTTCTGTTGGGTGGTCATACCTTTCAACACCACCCCTCTTTCCAGGTAATTTGCCAAGTCTGTGAACCATGGCATACCCTCTTTTTCAGCTGCAATGAAATCTATATGCTCATGAGGGAATTTATCACCAATTGCTTCCTCTCGAATCTCTTCTCTTTCAGGATCTTCCAATCGTGATAAATGATCTGCGGCCGTGTTTTCTGCTCCCTTCTTGTCTCTGATTTCTATGTCGAATTCAGAAAGGAGTAGAATCCACCGTATGAGACGGGGTTTTGCGTCTTTCTTTTTAAAAAGGTAACGCAAGGCTGCATGGTCAGTGAAAACGATGGTTTTGGATAGAACGAGATATGAACGAAACTTGTCAAATGCGAACACTACTGCGAGAAGCTCTTTCTCAGTGGTGGTATAATTCTCTTGTGCATCATTAAGAGTTTTGCTCGCGTAGTAGATCGGATGAAAGTGCTTTTCGATTCTTTGACCCAAAACTGCTCCTACAGCGTAATCACTAGCATCGCACATGAGCTCAAAGGGTAAGCTCCAGTCGGGTGAGATAAGAATGGGTGCACTTACAAGTTTCGCTTTCAAAAAGTCGAAGGCTTTCAGGCATTCCTCGTTAAAGACAAATGATACGTCTTTTTCAAGGAGTCGTGTTATGGGGCGCGTGATTTTCGAGAAATCCTTAATGAAACGCCTGTAAAAACCTGCATGACCAAGGAAACTGCGAACGGACTTCACATTTGTCGGTAGGGGCAACCTACTGATGGTATCTATCTTTGCTTTATCAACCTCTATACCGGCTCTTGAAATTTTGTGTCCTAGCACAATTCCTTCTGTCACCATGAAGTGACACTTTTCCCAATTCAGCATTAGCTTTGTTTCAATACATCTCTTCATCATCTCCTCAAGATTTGCTAAACACTGCTCAAAAGAGTCGCCATAAACTGAGAAATCATCCATGAACACCTCCATGGACCTTTCAACCATGCCTTGAAAGATGGCAACCATACACCGTTGAAAAGTCGCCGGTGCATTACACAACCCAAAAGGCATGCGTCGGTACGCATATGTGACGTATGGACAAGTGAAAGTGGTTTTCTCTTGGTCTTCCGGTGCGATTGGAATTTGGAAATAGCCGGAAAATCCATCGAGAAAACAGTAGAACTGCTGGCCTGCAAGGCGTTCGAGCATTTGATCAATGAACGGGAGTGGAAAGTGGTCTTTTCGAGTGGCATCGTTAAGCTTGCGGTAATCAATACACACTCGCCAACTGGTGACTGTACGGGAAGGTATCAGCTCATTTTTCTCATTCATGACAACGGTCATTCCTCCTTTCTTAGGAACGACTTGGGTCGGACTAACCCACGCTGAATCAGAAATAGGATAAATTAGCCCGGCCTCCATCAACTTAATTACCTCTTTCCTAATCACCTCTTTCATGTTAGGATTTAGACGCCTTTGAGGTTGCACTACTGGTTTGAATTCATCCTCCATGAGAATCCTGTGTGTGCAAAAAGTGGGACTGATTCCCTTGATATCGGACAACTTCCATGCTATGGCATCTTTGTTCTCTCGTAGTACCTCAATCAACTTTCTTTTCTCCTCCTCCGTCAACTTAGATGAAATGATGACGGGCAAACTGGACTCCTCTCCTAAGAAAACGTATTCTAGGTTGGAAGGAAGGACTTTGAGCTCAAGGGGTAACTCTAAGGGTTTGCTCTCATTCTCATCCTTGACCTCACATAGCTCCAATGGTTCCTGAATCGGCTCCGGATCATTTTCTTCAATCTCAATCTCATCCTCTTCTTCATTCTCGTCTTCAACTAGATCGGCTCCACTAATGTAGTTAAAACAATGATCAACGCACGAAACGAAGGAATCTAGAAAGTAAACGGAATGACATGGATCATCATTATCAATATCTCTGGGATGTTGCATGGCTCTTTCTACCTCGAATGTGACAATCTCATCACCTGCACGAAGTGAGATTTTACCGTCAAAGACATCAATGACTGCCTTGGCGGTTCGAAGGAATGGACGGCCTAGAATGATTGGAACTTTTTCATCAGCTTCCATGTCAAGGACAACGAAATCAACGGGGAATACGAATTTATCGACTTTGACTAACAGATTTTCTACAATCCCCCGAGGATATTTTATCGAACGATCGGCCAATGACAGTGACATGCGTGTGGGTGTAAGCTCTCCCAGACCTAGCCTTTCGTAGAGTGAATATGGCATCAAATTAATGCTTGCACCTAAATCGGCTAACGCATGAGCGGGAGCAATGGTACCTCCAAAGAAACACGGAATGGTGAATGTGCCTGGATCGGTTAATTTCTCAGGTAGCTTATTCAAGACTACAGCGGAACAACCTCCAGTCAATGGAATGTTTGAAAGTTCACCTAACCTGTCTTTTCTCTTAAGAAGGTCCTTGAGAAATTTGGCATATTTAGGCATGGTCTGAAGTGCTTCGATGAACGGAAGATTTATCTTTAATTGCTTAAAGATTTCTAGAAAGTGACCATATTCCTTAGCATATTGTTGTTGCTTAAGGCGAGCAGGATATGGGACACGCGAATGATCAACCAAAGGGGATGGCTTAACTCCTACTGGTTTTTCTGCCTTCTCTTCAACTTGAGGCTCTCCGGTTTGTGCGGTACTTGCTGGGTCTAGCCTCTCTTGCACCTTACCGGGAGTTTCCATTACAATCTCTTCATCTACCTCGTCTTCATCGTCTGTCTCTGGTTTCTCTCGAGCAACTCCTAGTAGAATCCTGCCACTACGAGTAGTAATAGCTTTAGCTGAATGATTAGCTGGATTCGTGTAGGTGTTTCCTGAAAACTGACCAGGAGGTTTCTCGTGTAATTGTTTAGCGATATCACCTACTTGTCTCTGAAGATCTAAGAGAGAGGATTGTTGGTTTTTGTTATGAAGTTCTTGGTTTTTGTTAATTTGGTCCTGATTTCTAGCGAAGTGAGTGAGTTCGTTTAGGGTTTTCTGAGTAACTTGATCTTTCGCCATTAATTGAGCAAACATCTCCTCGATTCTTCCTAGATTTGATTCTGGACCTTTGCCTTCTTGACCTCCTTGAGATGAACTCCCTGTAGCAAATTGATTACTTGAGCTTGCACCTCCAAACTGACCTCCTTGATTTGAATTACCGAATTGATTCCCTTGACCTGAATTACTATTAGAATAGAAACCTGGCCCTCGACTTTGATACTGACTGGAAGAAAATCCTGGAGGATTTCCAGAAGAGCGGTAATTACTACGCCAATTAGAGTTGTTACTGAATGAGTTGTTGTTGAATGGGTTGGTGGGACCTCGATTTTGACCTGCTATAAACTCGACTTGTTCTAGGGTGAGTGTTGGACAATCTCCAGTATCATGCCCTCCTCTGCATACTTCACATCTATCGACCTTTTTCTTGATTTCATCAAGCTCTCTTGTGAAAGTCTTCTCCATCCGATCTAGAACAGCAGCTACCGATGAATCCAAGCCAACTTGGTTCACCCCTCGAGTGGTCGAAGAGGTGGTTGTTACAGGAATTGATTTCCTGCTGGCAGCGCTATAATCCATATCAGAATGGGCAAAACTCTCGAAAAGATCGTTACAATCGGCAACTGTCTTCTTTCCCATAAGTTGTCCTCCAGCCGAAGTGTCAAATCGGGCTTTGATTTCTGGGGTGAGACCATTATAGAATTTCTCTACAAGTGCCCACTCTGACAATCCATGCTGTGAACAACGAGTAAGTAATGTTTGAAATCTCTCCCAGGCAAGATGATAAGGTTCATCAGGTTCCATCCGGAACGAATGGATCTGATCACGAAGTCGGGATGCCTTGGCGGGTGGGTAATACTTAGCTAAGAAGGCATCTCGAAGACCTGCCCAGGTGGTGAAAGTTCCTGCTGGCTGTGAATCGAACCAGATGGCTGCGCGTCCAGCAAGAGAAAATGGAAAGACCTGAAGGTAACGGGCTTCAAGGTTTACACCCTCGATAGAATAAGTGGTACAAAGACGTGTGATACGGTTAATGTGAGCGGGTGCATCTTCATCGTCTCGGCCATGGAATTGGCAAGAGTTAGAAATAGCAGTCATGATGTAGGATGGAATTTGCCAAGATCTATCATTGGGGATTTCGGGAAGGGTGATGGGTGAAGCTTGACCGGTGAAACCGGTTGTGGCTTGTTGGTAAACAGTGCGGTTGGCCATTCGAGCTTTGGTTTCTGGACTCGGAGAACGTGAAATTTCGAAGGAATCGGTTTCTGTTGTTGTTTCGGATTCAAAGTAAGGATTTCAAAAACTTGGAATTCGCTTGTTTTACCCGATTCTCCTTCTTGATTGTTGGTACGGTGAAAGAATAAAAGTTCAGGATCGTCTTGTGGCTCAAACTCAGGCGGTCCTCGTGAGCGTGTATGTCGCATAAACTAAGTAAACTTAAACTAGGAATTGGAAATAAACAAGTAAACAAAATCTAACTAAGGATTAAATAAAAACTAAAAATAAAATAAAAAAATTAAAAATAAAAAAAAATACACTAGAATTAAAATAAACAAAAAATACAATCTAAACAAAAAATAATAATAATAATAATAAAAAAAAATAAAAACAAATACACTGATAGATTTTAGACTCCTATGACTCAAATAAAAATAAAAAAAATATATAAACAAACTAATTAACACAATTGCAAAGCGTCCCCGGCAACGGCGCCAAAAACTTGATGTGCTAAAAGTGGTTTAATAAAAACTACTAAAAATGGTTAAATAAAGACTGACTCAAAAACTGAACTTTTGGACATGCTTTGGCCTAATAGGTATCGGTACTCTCATTGGGATTGTCCCCAGGTAGGCAACGGGTCCTTTTAATTGGATTTATACGAATGCCAAGCCTAGACAGGAGTTCCCAATTTAACGGCACTTAACCCTTCCAGTTACTACATATCCGACACGAAAAACACATTTTTACAAATTTAATAAAAAGACAAACTTTTTATAAACAACTTAAACTAGACACTCTAAGCTTTAAATTTATACTTAGACTCGATCTTAAAACTAAACCACACAACCGGCAGTGTACCGATCAGTATAGTATAGTAAAAGTAAGTCCGGATGTCGAACCCACAGGACACTGTTGAATTACGTTAAATAGTTTATTTATACTAAAAGTTACACTAGAGTAAACATTTTTTTTTGTATTTTTGTATTTTTGATAAAAGGGGGGGGGGGGGTTTCTTTGAAAAGTAAATTACTTGAAAATTAATAAAAGCGAACTAAAATGGTTTACGACAAAGATTTAATAATAATAAAGGACTATCTAGGTTAGAATCCCACTTGTTAATAACATACTTTCTACCGGGTAATTGTGTGATATGAAACTGGGATCTTTAGATGTTAAATCCTAAAAGACAACGTATAGGATTCCCAATCATTCTTAGGAATGCAACTATGTGACTTTTAAGATTTATTTTGATTACCGATTTTTACTAGACTTCTTTACAGTCGTCTAGTGTTCTTTGATAAGTGCATGGAAAGACTTACTTCCTTACAGTTATAAGTCTAAAGCAATTTAAGAAAACTTTGATTTGGTTTAATAGACAAGTTAGCGACAATTTAACTAAAGATGGTTTCTCACAAAACACAATTTTAGCAATACACTTTACTTGACCTATTAATATTTTTATACCTTACAGCGTTAAAAATAGTAGAACATTAAAACCGGATTAATATTGATCATTAGTTCTATGGTTTATTTCACAATACCACCATAAGATTACCCAACCCATTTAGGACTTTGAGTATCAACATTAATTCTTTTTATGAAAATACATTCACCGGAATTTATGTGAAACAAATGATCAATGTGTAAACCAAGTTAAAATATGCATATACACCAAAACATATAACTTAAATTATTTACTTAACAAGAACAAACCATAATCACACAATACCCGGTAAAAATTACATATTAACAAGCGTTCATCACAACCTAGATAGTTTCAACGTTTAGTTACACATATTATTTAACAATACAACTGAACAAAGTTTGAAAGTAACTAATAACATTATAAGAACTGAAAAACGAATAATTACCACACTCGGATGGCTTAGAACTCGAACCGAAAGCTTCCACGACTCCCGAGAGTTTTGAGGGACTTCAAGATCGCTCCTTGAACTTCTTGTATCAATTCTAGTGAATTGAGAATGTCCTTTGATCCTAGACTTCATGTGCTATTTATAGGCTAAATTTTTGCTCCATAATTCTCCACTGAGGTTTTGTGTGTGGTCAAGTTTGTCACCTTTCATCATATTATTTTTTCTTTTCATTATTTTTTTTTCTTGCTTTATGCTTTTGGCCTAACTAAACCACAACCACAACCACCCCACGATGCATGTTATTATTTTTTTTCTTTTCTTTTTTATTTATTTATTTATATTAGATAATTTATATTGCTATCTTATACATAGAGATAGCGGGCTTGACCCATTCACGGAAAATAGCGGTAATTTCAATTCGGCCACTGGCGCCCTACTTTGCCCGACTGGCTGGTTATTTCCATATTACTCATTTTCGCTCCATTTGCACCAGGACCTGGCAAAACACAAAATAAAATAATAAAGTACTAAAAACTAAATAAAAACAAATAAAAACTATACAATAATTATACATTTCACACTGGACAAATATGTGTATTTTAGTACACATCAAAGTGACAACTCGATCGGATGGCCATTCGATCGGATTGCCACCCGATCGGTCAACTACCCGATCGGTGACCCACCCGATCCTATGCACTTTCCTTTTTGGGAAACCCTATAAATACCCTTCATATGTCACATCACTTGATGTGACAACTCTCACTCGACCCAGCTCGCTTCAGCCCTTCTTTCTCTCGATTTCTAGCGATTCTTGTAAGTTTTCAACCTAAATCTTGTACTTTCTTAATCTACACGCACTCCTTCACCTTTTTCTCTTTTGAATCTTAACTTTTCACCGTGAAATCACTAGATTTGTGGTGTTCTAGGATGATGTCATCATGGGGTTCTTATGAACTTCATGTTTTGGCTTCAATCCACCAAGAACAACTTAGATCTGAACGATTTCCACATGAATAAACAAAGATCTTGCATAGATCTGAACATATCCATGGTGAAAAGGATTGAAAGATGGTTTTCTAACTTTCTTTCAACTCTTTTACACTCAATGCACTCAAAACCGATAGAATAAGAACTAGTTCTGACCTTCTACTCATTCTCAGTGATGTGTTGGTTCTAGATCTGGTTTCTATCAAAGAGACAACCGGTTTCGGGTTAAGCATGAACCACCGGCTCGAACCACTAACTGACCGGATTAGGGTGATTCCTATCCGATCGGATCACTTGGGTCTTGACGAAGTTCTGTTGTTTAGCGCGTATCACATCGTCTCGATCAAAACTACAAACAATCAAAAATAACCAAGTGTCAAGACGATCAGGCTTTCGGGACGGATTGTCATCCGATCGGATTGCCATCCGATCGGACAGCCATCTGATCGACTTGCACCTTGGTCCCACACTTAATCTCTTGGTTCAACTTTTGAAGACTTGAACATTGAACAGATTACCGTCCGATCGGATTGCCATCCGATCGAACTACCATCCGACCATGTGATGTTTGGAAATTCAACACTTAACAATTTTTAACATGTTCAATGCATTAACAATTCCAACGGATTGTCACCCGGTCGGTAGACTATCCGATCGAGTGACAACACTGCTGTGAACTTGTTCTCTGAGAATTACCTCGCCGAACGGATCGTCGCCCGATCGGACCGCCGATCGATCGACCGACCTGAAAGGTAGAGATACTTCTCTGTTTTCAAAATGCTACAACGAAAACTTCCAAAGGCAAACCATCATACACAAACACATCTTCATCAGAGGAGATGTCAATCCAATCGAATGGCCATCCGATCGGATGACCATCCGAACGGATTGACATCTGATCGACTGGCCATCCAATCGGATTGCCATCCGATTGGATTACCATCCGACACTATCAGCCTTTGTACTATTTTACGCACCGCTTATCGTTTATGCTATCGTTAATTGTTCAGGCTAACTTCTCTCAGCGCTCCCTTCAATCCAAGATAGTGTTTACTTGTTTAGCACAATCTGTGAGTATACTCGATCCCTTTTTGCTTAACGCACTTTTGGGTGTTACATACGTTACTTATTCTAAATCATAATTGACACACAATGCCAACACTATTTATACGCTAACCATTATTGCTTGATACGTGTTATTCGATGAATGCTTGTATGTTATGTTAACACAATGATTGTTGCCTGACACCTTAGCAATGATAGTACTATAGTTTGGACTCAGCACCTGTCGTGCACAGGGGTTGTTAAGGGCTTTACTTCACGTGTCCCAGTGGGGATATGTGTTGCGCATTCTACAACTCGTAGTCACGTCTGTGCATATTTCTCTGTTGATAACCTACTTGCCTTCACCTTATTACATGTTACATGCTGGTTATGCGTAAACGATTTTGAACTCTATATTATATCTATTAAACTTGTATGCTCACCTTTACACTTTGTGTATTGACCTTTACGTTAACGTATGTGGCAGGTGTTTAGGATGCTAACTGTTAGTATGCTTGCCTTGGTGAATCAAGCTAGGGGTCTAGTTATGTCACGCTTAAATCTGAGTGGTCGAGACAGTATTTGTTTTTGAGACAACTATTTGTAATAACTGTTTTATTTGGATATGTTGTGGTATGGGACATGACATTTTAATATCTGGTAATTAATAGTTGTTATGGATACTCATGGACAATCTGTTTCGCTCAGTGCAGCGCCCTGATGTTTCCGCCATCGGTTGGGGTGTGACAGATTGGTATCAGAGCCATAACTATAGGGAATTAGGCAAGACTCGACCTAGTCCGGGTCGATGTCTTAGAAACGATCTAGTCTATAGTTAAGTACCCACAGACCGACTTGTGCATACCCTGTAGGGGTTTTTGTACGAGCTTACTTGCTATTTCTCGCCTACACAACACTATCACTGCACACCAAAAGGAACGAGTGATTAGGTCGAGATTAGGTGTGAAAACTGCAAACTCTCGACTAAATCGCTTGTTCGACCCGCATTTTTATCTATAAACAGAAGAATTTGCGATGAATTAGGAGTGAAATCCATACTTTAACGCATAATTCCTCCCTATTTTATCAAAACAGGGACGAAGTTGTTAAGTTAGGGGTGAAACCCGAACATTGACGACTTGTTCCGATCTCTATTTTGGTTTTATTAAACTCTCACCAAAGCCTCGACGGACTCCAACGACTTGAAGTCACGCTGTAACTGGAAGGATGCGTGCCGATCGCCCAAATTCGAGGCGAGAGCACAGTCCCGAAGGTTAAAGTGTGTACCAAAAGTCCTTGTGAATAGTCAGAGCACTTTGGGTAGTCAACGTCTATCAGCCGCAGACAATCCATTCTCAATTTTTATGTGTTTCGATTCTGAGCTCGCAACTGCCGACTTTGATATTCGTCGCTTTTATGTGGATTTTATGTGATTTTATCTGTTTATGCGTTTCGATTTATGGTGGGTTATTTGCTCTTCGCTTTTCGCTTTAATCGACACACACGACTCGCACTGGACCTCTACCTCAAAACGCTAGCAAATTGTTACTACTGGTGGTTAACTGCATGCTATATTACTCGCTGTGTACTTGCTAATCGCAATCGCTATTCTCAGACGCGCGCGAACTTTGAATGATAGGTTTATGTATTCTGAATGTCTCATGTGCTTCTGTGCTTTACGTGCTTATGTGCTTCTGTGTTTACGTGAATCTGTGATTGTGTGCCTATGTGTTTACGTGTAACAACCCTCACTTTCGTGCGTTGTTACTACTCGATATACTCGTTACGCCTAGCACCAGAGATTCGAATCATAAAGTAACTATATCGCATACATCGCTAATCGAAGGATAGTCGCATATTTTCGCAATACATTACCACTACATCACATCGCAAACACTAACACTCACGATGACATTGAGTGAGGACCTATTCTACCCTCCTCGGTGGCCATGATGTGTCGAAACGCAGACAATTAACGCTAACAAGGACTCTTGGGTGAGTGCTATAGCTCCAGTCGTCATGACGATGATGACAATACGAGTGAGTGGTACCCCGTCAGTCATTGTGGCACAACACGCAATAACGTTCACGATGACATCGAGAAAGGACCTATACTACCCTCCTTGATGGCCGTGAAACATCGCTAATAATCGCACACTCGAAACGAAAACCGATTGTTATATCGAAACTTCGGAATGTGGATACGTAAATACGACCCCTAGTGATATATATATACATATATAATAATGATATAAATTAACTATAGAAAGCACGTACTCCAAAAACCATCGCAACGCTCAAAAAACGGAGAAGTTCCTCGCGCCGGAGTGGCCATCCGAACGGGCCGGCCATCCGAACGGATGGGCCATCCGAACGGATGGGCCATCCGACCCAACATTCCCATTTCTCCTCTGTTGCCTATAAATAGCGTGTCACATCACTGGAACAGTGATGTGACAGCTCTCACTCGACCAAACACGCTCTAGGACCCTTTTCTCTCGATTCCTCGCGATTCCGGTAAGATTTCAACCTAAAACTTGTACTTCTATGATCTACACTCAATTCTACATCATTCTGTCTTTCAAAACTCAATTTCTAACCGTGAAATCTATGGATTTGAGGTGTTTTAAGGTGATGTCACCAAGAGTTCATATGAACTTCAAGTTGTGACCTCATCCCGCCATAAACGACTCAGATGTGGGTGATTTCCACATGTTTTGATAACAAATCTCACCTAAATCTATGTATTTAACCAAGGAACTATGCGATTTCGAGTTAACCATGAAGAACCGTCAGGAACGGCCAGATCTGATGGAACGGGGCGATTCCCGGCCGTTAGAACGGGTCGGAACTGATGGGATTTCAATTGTTAATGCGAAATTACACTGCCCTAGTAAAACCGCATGTATTCCAACCAAAAACACTCGAAAACAGTTGTTCGGAACGATAAAACAGACGTGTCATCCAAACGGATAACATGTCATCCGAACCGATTACATGTCATCTGAACGGATGACAGCAATCAGACCAAGTCAACATGATTATCCGACCGGATGGGTATTCGACCGGATGGGATTATATGTCATCCGACCCATTGAACTGTCATCCGACCGGATGGGCATTCGACCGGATGGGATTATATGTCATCCGACCCATTGAACTATCATCCGACCGGATGGGCATTCGACCGGATGGGATTATATGCCATCCGACCCATTGAACTGTCATCCGACCGGATGGGTATTCGACCGGATGGGATTATACGTCATCCGATCCATTGAACTGTCATCCGACCGGATGGGTATTCGACTGGATAACTACAATACAATGCTACTTCCCACTTAAAACCGTTCACCGTTTAACGCAGACGTACTCCTAACCGCTCCAATCAAATTGTGCCATCGCTAAACACGCGCTGTGAGTATACTTGAACCCTTTTTATCGCATTTTGGGTGTAACATACGTCTTTAACGAATCGAACTTATCAAACGAATTATTTAATCAATCGAATTATCACTTGCGAATAACTGTTATGCATAGATATACGTGATGCTAGTTGCGTATGTGCTAGGGCTTATACTCGCGACGTCCCACCACGACTAGTATAGTACTATTGCGCCCGACGGGGTCTAGTTTGCCATCGCATATTCGAGCATCGAGGACTTAGTTGGTAGTATCGGCTTTGTGAGTATGTATGTCGTGTGTTACGTTTATGCATGTGGAAGTTCGCTACACGTTTTAGTCTATTACACTATACCTATCAAACCTGTATACTCGCCAATACTTTTGTATTGACAAATATTTTAACGTATGTTGCAGGTTAGATCGCAGACTATATCAAATCAAGCTAGGAGGTCTAGAAACTCAACTAAAATCTAGGTTGTCGGATTTGTATTGTTTGAGAGGACAAGAAATCTGTGATAACTTATGTGATTGTATTATTTGTTAGTATGGGATAACGAATGTATTAAATATTATCGCAATATGGTTGTTATGGATACTCTTGAGCAATCTCATTCGCCTAGTGCCGCGCCCCGATGATTCCTCCATCGGTTGGGGTGTGACAGATTGGTATCAGAGCCATAACTATAGGGAATTAGGCCAGACTCGACCTAGTCCGGGTCGACGTCTTAATTGACCTAGTCTATAGTCTAAGTACCAACACGCCGACTCGTACGAACCAGTAGGGTTTGTATCGGACCTACTTGATACTCTCGATCGAAATTGCTAAAAGCTACAACTTTGTGTGAACACCGCACACTACAGCTTCACACGAAGGAGCCTTTCCTAAGGCCGGAATACTACTTAGCCTTTCCTAAGGCTGACATAATACACGTGTTTTCGAAAATACTCGCATAACGAAACCGAGTGATCCTGTCTAGACCAGGTGTGAAAACCAAGAACTCTCGATGAGATCGCTCACTCAGCGCATTTTTCTAGCACGAGAACCTTTCATCGAGTTAGGAGTGACATCCACACCTCGACGAAAGTCTCCATTTCGAAATCTAGTGGAACTCACGAATTCATTCGAAGAGCATAACCACAACTAGGAACAAAATTGTTAAGTCAGGGGTGAAACCCGTACCTTAATAAGCCGTTCCACTATCTACAAACTGGTTTTCAAAAAGCTCTCACCAAGGACTCGACTAACACGATAACTCGAGCCACGCGATGACTAGGAAGATGAATGCCATGAGCTGCATCCCAGTGGAAGCATGAAGTTTTCTAGGTCAACGCGCGTGCACGAACTTGTTGAATGTAGTTGGGTTACCTTGGGTAGTCGACGCCTAAACACCCAAGGCACTCTATCATACGACCTGCCGATTTTACAACTGGTTAGAACTTATTTACGTTCGCGTGTTTTGAAACTTTATGCTTTATCGATTTCTCGATTTAACGACTTTCACTCCCTGCTTTATAAACGCACAATTCGCACGGCCATCGCAATCCAAAACGAAACCCGAATGTTCCCAACAAAACTAATGCATAATCTATCGCATTCGCTCCCGCTTTCTCACTTCAACGCGTCCTCGCATATTCCAAATCAACCTGTATGTGTATGATTACAAATTACAATTATATAAATACATGTATATACGTATAAACAACAAGTCATTTTGTGAGAACTTAGGAATTTCGTGTCTCCTATGTGATTCCTATGTGATTTGCATTACTAATATACTATCGCATCAAGTTTTGAACGCGCTCAATCGCATCGCAAAACTCAAAAATCATTATGATCGAATCTCACTCCAAGTCTCTTTCTGTCTAGATGCCTTCCAACAACTCTACTTCGAGAATGTTAGCAAAGAGACGAGCCAAACGAAGGGGCGAAAAGAGGATTGCTTCACTTGTGACCAGGGAAGTGGTCAAAGTCATTCCTCAGATTGCCACACGAGTGCACTCTCTTATCAACTCTCGAACTTCGGAAGACGTTAAGACAGAAGAGCCACAATCTACATTTCTCTACAAACACTTCAAAGCCTATGATCCGATGGCCTTCACGGGTGAAGGAGGTGTTTCTCAACTACTCCAGTGGTTCGATTCTATCGAAGTTACCCTTCGTTAAAGTGGTTGTCCCGATAGCTTCCGTACTACTTGCGCTACCGGAGTATTTCAATCGCGAGCACTCGACTGGTGGACCGCCGAACGTAACAAACGTGGGATCTTCACAGCTTACGCTCTCTCTTGGAATGAGCTGAAGGAGCTCATGAAGAAAGAGTACTGTCCTCCTCACGAAATTCAGAAGCTGGAAGACGAATTCTGGAAAATCAAGCAAGTCGAAAGTGAGAACGCTGGCTACACCGCAAGGTTCAAACAGCTTAGCATAATCTGCCCAGGTCAAGTCAACACTTCAGAAAAGGCCATCGCGAAGTACATTCGTGGTTTGCCTGAGTGTGTGGGTGATTTTGTCGAAGCTGCAAGACCTGCTACCATCGAAGAAACCTACCGCTTAGCCGCAGAAATCAATAACAAACGACTCATGGAAGGGTTTTCCTCCCAGAATCCTGTCAAGCAAGTTTATCAAGCAACCGCCATAAATTCTTCAGACGATCCTGTCGACGATTCTCCTGATGAATCTGCTGACGATTCTCCTGATGAATCTGCTGACGATTCATCTGACGGACCTGCTAACGATTCTTCTGACGAATCTGCTGCCGATTCTTCTAACAAATCTGCCGACGGATCTTCCGACAACTCGGCCAAAGATTCTGCAAGTGAGTCCTCACACGAATCCTCCAACAACGACACCTCTTCGCAAGACACCGACAAACCCAGCCGCAAACGAAAGAATTCAAGCCCGAGTTCATCAACAACCGAACTGCTGCAACCGATACCTCTTCAAACTGTTCCGGTGTTTCCTAAACGAGCTTACACTAGAGCTCATCCCCAGTGTTACTCATGTACCTATCATCATCCAATTGGGGCTGACTGTCGCTATTGCAATAACTGCAACCGTTACGGTCACTTCACCCGCAACTGCCGCATCGAACCGCGAACTTGAGTACAACAACAACAGCTCCAGCAAAAGTCTTCAGCATCAAACATCTAGCAAGCATAGGATAAAGTTGTAATGATACGATTTTCGACGTTAATTTCTAAGTTTTGAAACTATTCTATTACTCGATGTTGCCACTATGCGTAACGTCAACTCTCGTTTTCGTTCTCTCTTTCACTCTCTAATCGTCGCACTTAGACTAGATTTACACACATACTATATTCTATATCACGAAATAATGAGTTTTACCCTCACTACACTCTTAGAATGAGGTACGATAAACGTGCAAGGAACAATTAATCACGGGTGCACACGGGATTATATGGGTCAGTGCACGGGGATCGTAGTGAATTCTAAGGTGCCATAAGCGTTACGACGAAGTATGACACCAAACCACGGGATCTAAGCAGTAGGGGTCAAGCAAGGTATGCTTTATCATACTACCGAAGTTCCGTGAAGAAAGTGCCACGTGGAGTTGAACGGTATTAGACCTATTATACTATTGTAATTATTTTCAACACACTACACTTAATCGCAAGGCGTAACAACTAAATCGCATCAGCGTAAGACTTGTCGTAAGTCTGCTAACGCAATGCAATCACCTCATCGATGGACTCTGGAGAGTCTACCTCGCATGACAATTGCATCGACGCAAGACTGGTCGTAAGTCCGTCTCAACCAATCTCATCAAGTACATTAACGCTCACGATGCGGTTGAGTGAGGACCTATACTACCCTCCTCGATAACCGTGATGCGTCGCAACGTGACGTTAAGCTTATTCGAAACAAAGCTCGGCTAATCGCAATCGCTTATCATGTGTATCTCGCCATCTCCATTGATTTTTCCGAGGATCCCTACCGCTTACTGTTATGTGAATCTATATCGCCTGCTGTGTATCAATCTATCGCTGTCGCCTACCGTTATCTGTGATGTTGTGTTAAGATTAGCACACATGACCTCGCTTCACGAGATGAAGCTCATATGGCTAAAGCAAGGCGTTTTAGTCATATCAGCGGCCTTTTGTGGAAAAAGGCCATGTGGGATCTGATGTTAGTTAAACTCCGTGGTGTTAATCAATCAAATCGAACCGCATAAATCACGTATACCTCCATCGTTTTGCAATGCAACAACTGCCGATTATCGTAATTCGTTTATCACCGTCGTCATTACTGGTGTTGTGTTGTGTTATTCGCTTAATCATCTAATCGCTTATTGCTTATCGTGTATAGTCTACCGCTTATTCGCGTATCGCGTACCGCTTATCGCTTGCTTGGTATTCACTGCAGTCTGTGTGTTATTAGTATGACATCGCTTCACGAGGCAAAACTAACCTGGTTAAACGTGGTGTTTCACCATGTTAGCAAACTCTCGTGGAAACGTGCCATGTAGGTTCAAAGTGGAATCTAATCGAAAACACGTTATTCGCTTATCTCTTGTTGCTCGACGCCTACCTAGACACGACACATAAATGTTTTGTTTCATCAGGCTACTCGCGCACGCTGCTATAACTACGTTCGCAATACAATTCACCTGTTTAACCTATTCGATTATATCTTCAACTCGGTCCGACTTCCTATCGATTGGACCGAGGTAGCACAATTCTATCTGTGTTATATCGCCACACATGACACTGCCTCACGAAACGAAGGTACTATGGGAGAAACATGGTGGATACGCCGTTGGTACTTCCAATATATAAGTGTTTTAAACATATTAACAAACTTTCGTGGGAAAGTGCCAAGTGGGGCTCGATGATTAACTACCTTTTGTACTATTAAAACTTATTTTTATAAAATTTTGAATCAAAACCGGTGGACAAGTGAAATTTTCACACGACGTGGAAATAACATCGAATCAGCTAAACTCCATGTCCAAGGAAAGTTTCATAAGTCCAGTTTTTCCTTGAAACCTTTACAACATCAAAACGAAATCCTTCTTACGACATTGGTTCGACATCAAGTTCAGCTTGAACCCATGTCATAGGAGAGTTTCCATAACCCCAGTTTTCATCTTCGAATTCCTTAAAATGTTTAAAACCTAAAATTCCTTGCAACGTTGGTTAACATCGACTCAGTTGACCTCACGTTAAAAGGAATTTTTTCAAGATTTCCATCCAAAATTCCTTTTAAATATCTAAGAACGGACGTTTCTTGTAACGTTGGTTAACGAACGACTCCATTAACCCTACGTCATGAGAAACCTTTCAAGTTCTTTAAAATTACAATCGCATCGAACTAATGAATTCCTCGCAACACGAGGTACTTTGGAATGCCAACTCGTGGGATATTGCTTTTGTCTTTACGTCGCCTTCTCGCTATCGCAATCGATCTCTCTTATTTCAAAACGCTCTCGCTTGTCAACTCCCGGTCTAATCACTCGCTGTATCGCTACTTATGCAGGATCAACTCTCAAAAGTCTACCTGTTGGATTAATTTCGGGACGAAATTTCCTAAAGCAGGGGAGACTGTAACAACCCGCACTTTCGTGCGTTGTTACTACTCGATATACTTGTTACGCCTAGCACCAGAGATTCGGATCATAATGTAACTATATCGCATACATCGCTAATCGAAGGATAGTCGCATATTTTCGCAATACATTACCACTACATCACATCGCAAACACTAACACTCACGATGACATTGAGTGAGGACCTATTCTACCCTCCTCGGTGGCCGTGATGTGTCGAAACGCAGACAATTAACGCTAACAAGGACTCTTGGGTGAGTGCTATAGCTCCAGTCGTCGTGACGATGATGACAATACGAGTGAGTGGTACCCCGTCAGTCATTGTGGCACAACACGCAATAACGTTCACGATGACATCGAAAAGGACCTATACTACCCTCCTTGATGGCCGTGAAACGTCGCTAATAATCGCACACTCGAAACGAAAACCTATTGTTATATCGAAACTTCGGAATATGGATACGTAAATACGACCCCTAGTGATATATATACATATATAATAATGATATAAATTAACTATAGAAAGCACGTACTCCAAAAACCATCGCAACGCTCGAAAAACGGAGAAGTTCCTCGCGCCGGAGTGGCCATCCGAACGGGCCGGCCATCCGAACGGATGGGCCATCCGACCCAACATTCCCATTTCTCCTCTGTTGCCTATAAATAGTGTGTCACATCACTGGAACAGTGATGTGACAGCTCTCACTCGACCAAACACGCTCTAGGACCCTTTTCTCTCGATTCCTCGCGATTCCGGTAAGATTTCAACCTAAAACTTGTACTTCTATGATCTACACTCAATTCTACATCATTCTGTCTTTCAAAAATCAATTTCTAACCGTGAAATCTACGGATTTGAGGTGTTTTAAGGTGATGTCACCAAGAGTTCATATGAACTTCAAGTTGTGACCTCATCCCGCCATAAACGACTCAGATGTGGGTGATTTCCACATGTTTTGATAACAAATCTCACCTAAATCTATGTATTTAACCAAGGAATTGTGCGATTTCGAGTTAACCATGAAGAACCGTCAAGAACGGCCAGATCTGATGGAACGGGGTGATTCCCAGCCGTTAGAACGGGTCGGAACTGATGGGATTTCAATTGTTAATGCGAAATTACACTGCCCTAGTAAAACCACATGTATTCCAACCAAAAACACTCGGAAACAGTTGTTCGGAACGATAAAACAGACGTGTCATCCGAACGGATAGCATGTCATCTGAACGGATAACATGTCATCCGAACGGATGACAGCAATCAGACCAAGTCAACATGATTATCCGACCGAATGGGTATTCAACCGGATGGGATTATATGTCATCCGACCCATTGAACTGTCATCCGACCGGATGGGCATTCGACCGGATGGGACTATATGTCATCCGACCCATTGAACTGTCATCCGACCGGATGGGCATTCGACCGGATGGGATTATATGCCATCCGACCCATTGAACTGTCATCCGACCGGATGGGTATTCGACCGGATAGGATTATAGGTCATCCGATCCATTGAACTGTCATCCGACCGGATGGGTATTCGACTGGATAACTACTATACAATGCTACTTCCCGCTTAAAACCGTTCACCGTTTAACGCAGACGTACTCCTAACCGCTCCAATCAAATTGTGCCATCGCTAAACACGCGCTGTGAGTATACTTGAACCCTTTTTATCGCATTTTGGGTGTAACATACGTCTTTAACGAATCGAACTTATCAAACGAATTATTTAATCAATCAAATTATCACTTGCGAATAACTGTTATGCATAGATGTACGTGATGCTAGTTGCGTATGTGCTAGGGCTTATACTCGCGACGTCCCACCACGACTAGTATAGTACTATTGCGCCCGACGGGGTCTAGTTTGCCATCGTATATTCGAGCATCGAGGACTTAGTTGGTAGTATCGGCTTTGTGAGTATATATGTCGTGTGTTACGTTTATGCTTGTGGAAGTTCGCTACATGTTTTAGTCTATTACACTATACCTATCAAACCTGTATACTCGCCAATACTTTTGTATTGACAAATATTTTAACGTATGTTGCAGGTTAGATCGCAGACTATATCAAATCAAGCTAGGAGGTCTAGAAACTCAACTAAAATCTAGGTTGTCGGATTTGTATTGTTCAAGAGGACAAGAAATCTGTGATAACTTATGTGATTGTATTATTTGTTAGTATGGGATAACGAATGTATTAAATATTATCGCAATATAGTTGTTATGGATACTCTTGAGCAATCTGATTCGCCTAGTACCGCGCCCCGATGATTCTGCCATCGGTTGGGGTGTGACATTACGTGTTACATGATTGTATTCCTGAGATTCAGTAGTGTTAGGCGTGTGAGGTGAGATTCGATTATATTGTGTCTGAGTCCTATGGCGATGTCTGTTGCAGAAAATGTTGTCATCTGGATCCCGTCACTCGCGCGCTGCTCGCCGTAACTAAAAAGACAAACGCCTTGTTGCTCTCGTCACTAAGCAGATAGGGAAAGTCATTCCTCAGATCGTTAGCGACCTGCATGAGAATGTAAGCAAGTCTTCTGAAGAGTCCAGGACTGATACGCCAAAGTCTGTTTTTAGCTTTAAGCAGTTCAAAGCTTGCGGCCCGAAAGAATTTACTGGCGAAGATGGGCCTACAACCCTGTTTCAATGGTTTGATTCGATCGAGGTCACCCTGCGCCAGAGCGGCTGTCCTGATAATCTCCACACTCTAAACGTTACCGGCGTCTTCCAGTCCCGCGCTTTAGACTGGTGGACGGCCGAGAGAAACAAACGCGGAAATGATGCAGCTTATGGTTTAACGTGGGATGAGTTGAAGGACGTCATGATGGAAAAGTTATGCCCTCCCCATGAGCGCCAAAAGTTGGAGGACGAATTCTGGCATATTAAAGAGAAGGATGGTGACAATGCTGCTTTAACTGCTTGCTACAAGCAGCTCCATATAATCTGTCCTGATCAAGTCAAGACTCTCGATGTGACGATCAAGAAGTATATCCGAGCTCTGCCAGATTGTGTCACAGACTTTGTGTAAGCTACAAAACCAGCAACAATCGAGGAAACTTATCTGCTCGCCACTGAGATCAACAACAAGCGAGTCAAGGCTGGTGTCTGGGACAAAGCCTCGAAGAACCTGCATCAAGCTACCACCGCTGCAACTGCTGAAACCGCCACCGCTCTGCAATATTCAAAGTCCTCTCGTCGTAAGAGGAAGAACAACAACTCCAGCAACAAGAACTGTGCTGTTACTACTGCTGCCCCGCTCCAAGCTGTACCAGCTCCTCAGCAGACCCAACACCGCTAGGTCGTGGCACCGGTTACCCAAGCACCACCGGCAAAGCGCGCTTACACTGGTCCTCACCCGGCCTGCCCGACTAGTACTTATCACCATCCAGTGGGAATCGCCTGCATATTTTGTGTGCATTGCAACATGTACGACCACTTCACTGCCAACTGCCGTACAGGTCCTCGACAAGCTACAGCTCCAGCTACTGCTCAATAAGCTCTACTTCCCGCTCATCAAGGCCAGCAAGCGGCTCCGGCACCCGCGATCAATGCTAGAGTTTGCTTTGCGTGTGGTGATCCCAACCATTTCACAAACATGTGCCCGAACCGAGTTGTGAAGCAAGAGCCACAACAGCAGCAGCCCCAGCAACAGCAGCAACAGCCTCAGTAGCAACAACAACAAGCAGCTCGCGCCCGAACTTTCAACATCAATGTGCGCCAGGCTCAGGCTGACAACAATGTGGTGAATGGTACGTTCCTTGTGAATGGTATTTATGCTTCGTGTTTGTTTGATACTGGAGCCGATAACTGTTTTGTGTCGTTTGAATTCGAAAAGCTCCTTAATCGTAAGCGCGCCCATCTCCCCTCGACGTTCGATGTTGAAGTTGCCACCGGAAGAACCGTCGCTGTCAATTATGTTCTTCGTGATTGTACTCTCGAACTCAACAATCACATCTTTCCTATCAATCTTATTCCGATGCAGCTCGGTAGTTTTGACATCATAGCAGGCATGGACTTTCTTCATGAAAACCATGCTGAAATTGTTTGCTTCGACAAGATGATTCGATTCTCGCTCGCGAATGGTGATCAACTTTGTGTTTATGGTGAAACTCCTTCGAAAGGTCTCAAGCTCATGTCATGTGTCCAAGCTAGTAAGTATCCCCGCAAGGAATACAGAGCTTTCTTGGCTAACATTGTAGTAGCGGAGGAGGAAAAGAAAAGGAAAACATGAGTGAAAGACGTTCCTATGGTTCGTGAATTTCCTAATGTGTTTCCTGTCGATCTCCCCGGCTTACCGCCAAGTCGTGATATCGACTTTCGCATCGACCTCATTCCTGGAGCCAATCCCATTGCTAGAGCTCCTTACCGACTCGCTCCGTCCGAAATGCGTGAACTCTCGAGTCAGCTCCAGGAATTGCTTGATAAAGGCTTCATTCGCCCTAGCACCTCTCCTTGGGGCGCACCAGTCCTTTTCGTCAAAAGGAAGGATGGGTCGTTTCGGATGTGCATCGACTATAGGGAATTGAATAAGCTGACAATCAAGAATCACTATCCCTTGCCTCGAATTGATGATTTGTTTGATCAGTTACAAGGTGCTACGTGTTTCTCGAAGATCGATCTACGCTCAGGCTACCACCAGCTACGCATACAAGAGGAGGATATACCCAAAACCGCTTTTTGCACTCGTTACGGCCACTATGAGTTTGTTGTTATGCCTTTTGGTTTAACCAACGCACCAGCGGTTTTCATGGATCTGATGAATCGCGTGTGTAAACCATTTCTTGACCGCTTCGTCATCATGTTCATCGATGATATCCTGATCTATTCCAAGTCGAAAGCCGAACACGCGCAACATATACATTTGGTTCTCGAGCTACTCCATGGGAACCAACTCTATGCCAAGTTCTCCAAGTGTGAATTTTGGTTGGAGCAGGTTCAATTCCTCGGTCACATTGTTGATATTCAAGGTATTCACATCGACCCCGCGAAGATCGAAGCCGTTAAGAGTTGGGTTACGCCTAAGAACCCGTCTGAAGTCCGTTCTTTTCTCGGACTAGCGGGCTATTATCGCCGATTTATCGAAGGATTCTCTAAAATCGCCGTGCCGCTTACTTCTCTCACGCATAAAGACAAGCCTTTTGTTTGGGGAACCCAACAAGAGACTGCCTTTCAAACCCTCAAGCATATGCTTTGCAATGCTCCCGTCCTCACTTTACCCAACGGAAACGACGACTTTATCGTCTATTGTGATGCCTCAAACTTTGGCCTTGGTTGTGTTCTCATGCAACGAGACAAGGTTATCGCTTACGCATCTCGTCAGCTCAAGATCCATGAGAAGAACTATACAACCCACGATCTCGAGCTAGGCGCAGTTGTTTTTGCATTGAAGATTTGGCGACACTACCTATATGGTACCAAGTGTACGATCTTCGCAGATCATAGGAGCCTACAACACATCTTCAGCCAGAAAGAACTTAATATGCGCCAATGCCGATGGGTTGAACTTCTCAACGATTACGACTGCGAGATTCGTTATCATCCTGGCAAAGCAAATGTCGTTGCCAACGCTCTAAGCCGATGAAGCTATTTGCATAGCGCTCGTAATGTTCAAGCCCATCATCATCTCGAAACCCTTATCCGCGAAGCCCAACATGCTTGTTTTACCGAACACACCTTGAAGAAGGAAAGGATTCTCAACGATGGAGCCCAGCTGGTGAATAAGTCAAATGGGATATTCCATTATCTGGACCGAATTTGGATCCCTTAACGGACCAATCTACGACAGATATTGATGGATGAAGCCCACAAGTCTCGATATTCTATTCATCCCGGTGCCGATAAAATGTACCAGGACCTTCGCTACAAGTACTGGTGGCCGGACATGAAGAAAGATATCGCTATCTATGTTTCGAAGTGCCTGACTTGCTCGAAAGTTAAGGCCGAGCACCAAAGACCCTATGGCTTACTCGTCCAACCCGAGATTCCCATGTGGAAGTGGGAGAGTATAGCTATGGACTTTATAACGAAACTTCTGCGCACACCATCAGGTCACGACAGCATCTAGGTTGTCATTGACCGTTTGACTAAATCTGCTAATTTTCTTCCGATACGAGAAGACTACAAGGTAGAAAAATTAGCCCAAATCTACACCAAGGAGATCATTTGTCGACATGGGACGCCTCTCGACATCATCTCTGACCGCGATGCTCGGTTTACCTCGCGTCTTTGAGAAACGTTTCAATCTGCTCTCGGTACTACGCTTAATCTGAGTACCGCTTTCCACCCCCAAACCAACGGTCAGACTGAAAGAACGATTCATACCCTTGAAGACATGCTCCGTTCGTGTGTCATAGATTTCGGTGGTAATTGGGACGCATACTTACCTTTAGTCGAATTCTCGTACAATAACAGTTATCATTCCAGCATTCAAATGGCACCATTTGAGGCATTATATAGAAGGAGATGGCGATCGCCTATTGTATGGCACGAGATCGGAGATTCGCAATTAACCGGTCCTGAGCTATTGCAAGAAACGATTGACAAAATCCTCCAAATTCGAGACAATCTGCTAAAAGCTCGGAGTCACCAGAAAAGTTACGCCGATAGACGACGCAAGCCCCTTGAATTTGACGTTGGCGACTACGTACTCCTAAAGGTATCACCTTGGAAGGGTGTGGTCAGATTCGGCAAGAAAGGGAAACTCGCGCCTCGATATGTTGGACCCTTTAAGATTCTGGAGAAGATCGGAAAAGTGGCCTACAGACTCGAACTACCGGAGGAACTTAGCAGCGTCCACCCGACTTTCCATGTTTCGAACCTCAGAAAGTGTCTGGCTGAGCATGATTTACACGTTCCACTCGAGGATCTTCAAGTGGACGAAACATTACACTTCGAGGAGAAGCCTGTCGAGATCATGGACCGCCAAACCAAGCAGCTCAGACCCTCGCGCATCCCCATTATGAAGGTCAGATGGGAAGGCAAACGAGGCGCAGAGTTCACTTGGGAACTCGAAAGCGACATGAAGGCGAAGTACCCGCAGTTGTTTGTTACGGCTTTGGCCTAATTTCGGGACGAAATTCCCTTAAGAAGGGGATGCTGTAACACCCCGTGTTTTCAAAAGTCAAAGTCAAAGTCAAGATTGAAGTCAAAGAAAGAAAAGATTGCTAATTGCGATCTGTCACTCCTTGCTCAACTCATGTTTTGACTTCTTTGACTTGTAGATAGTCTATTTACTTTGATACGTTAGTTGTATTATGTGGAGTACTTGTTAATAATCGAGGTTTAATCGCTATTTATCGCATGTTTTATCGCTTTATCGCTTATCGCATCGCAATCGCATTCGCAACTCGAATTATGCGTTCTGGATATTAGTTTACGTGTGTGTATTACTTATGTGTTACTTGTGCATGTTTAATTATGTTTATGTTGTGGTGATTAATCGAAACACAATCGCAACTCTATCGCAATCGAATCGCAAACGCTAAACGCAAGATAATTAGGATGATGGTATGTTAGATATAGTAGTTGGGATTAATGGATAATACTATCGCAAACTCGAGACTCGCTTAAACGCATCGCAAAACCCCACGCACGAAACGAAACGCCGAAACTCTAAACGTCGGAGCCACTTGATCGAGTGACAACTCGATCAAATGGCCATCCGATCGGACAGCACCCGATCGGTGACCCACCCGATCCTATGCACTCTCCTTTTTGGGAAACCCTATAAATACCCTTCATATGTCACATCACTTGATGTGACAGCTCTCACTCGACCCAGCTCGCTTCAGCCCTTCTTTCTCTCGATTTCTCGCGATTCTTGTAAGTTTTCAACCTAAATCTTGTACTTTCTTAATCTACACGCACTCCTTCACCTTTTTTCTCTTTTGAATCTTAACTTTTCACCGTGAAATCACTAGATTTGAGGTGTTCTAGGATGATGTCATCATGGGGTTCTTATGAACTTCATGTTTTGGCTTCAATCCACCAAGAACAACTTAGATCTGAACGATTTCCACATGAATAAACAAAGATCTTGCATAGATCTGAACATATCCATGGTGAAAAGGATTGAAAGATGGTTTTCTAACTTTCTTTCAACTCTTTTATACTCAATGCACTCAAAACCGATAGAATAACAACTAGTTCTGACCTTCTACTCATTCTCAGTGATGTGTTGGTTCTAGATCTGGTTTCTATCAAAGAGACAACCGGTTTTGGGTTAAGCATGAACCACCGGCTCGAACCACTGACTGACCGGACTAGGGTAATTCCTATCCGATCGGATCACTTGGGTCTTGACGTGGTTCTATTGTTTAGCGCGTATCACATCATCTCGATCAAAACTACAAACTATTAAAAACAACCAAGTGTCAAGACGATCAGGCTTTCGGGACGGATTGACGTCCGATCGGATTGACGTCCGATCGGACAGCCATCCGATCGACTTGCACCTTGGTCCCACACTTAATCTCTTGGTTCAACTTTTGAAGACCTGAACATTGAACGGATTACCGTCCGATCAGATTGCCATCTGATCGAACTACCATCCGACCATGTGATGTTTGGAACTTCAACACTTAACAATTTTCAACAGGTTCAATGCATTAACAATTCCAACGGATTGTCACCCGATCGGTAGACTATCCGATCGAGTGACAACACTGTTGTGAACTTGTTCTCTGAGAATTACCTCGCCTAACGGATCGTCGCCCGATCGGACCGCCGATCGATCGACCGACCTGAAAGGTAGAGATACTTCTCTGTTTTCAAAATGCTACAACGAAAACTTTAAAAGGAAAACCATCATACATAAACACATCTTCACCAGAGGAGATGTCAATCCAATCGAATGGCCATCCGATCGGATTACCATCCGACACTATCACCCTTTGTACCGTTTTACGCGCTGCTTATCGTTTATGCTATCGTTAACTGTTCAGGCTAACTTCTCTCAGCGCTCCCTTCAATCCAAGATAGTGTTTACTTGTTAAGCATAATATGTGAGTATACTCGATTCCTTTTTGCTTTACGCACTTTTGGGTGTTACATACGTTACTTATTCTAAATCACAATCGACACACAACGCCAACACTATTTATACGCTAACCGTTATTGTATGCTACGTGTTATTCGATGAATGCTTATATGTTATGTTAACACGGTGATTGTTGCCTGACACCTTAGCAATGATAGTACTATATTTTAGACTCAGTACCTGTCGTGGACAGGGGTTGTTAAGGGCTTTACTTCACGCGTCCCAGTGGGGATATGTGTTGCATATTCTACAACTCACAGTCACGTCTGTGCATATTTCTCTGTCGATAACCTACTTGCCTTCACCTTATTACATGTTACATGCTGGTTATGCGTAAACGATTTCGAACTCTATATTATATCTATTAAACTTGTATGCTCACCTTTACACTTTGTGTATTGACCTTTACTTTAACGTATGTGACAGGTGTTTAGGATGCTATCTGCTAGGATGCTTGCTTTGGTGAATCAAGCTAGGGGTCTAGTTATGTCACGCTTAAATCTGAGTGGTCGAGCCAGTATTTGTTTTTGAGACAACTATTTATAATAACTGTTTTATTTGGATATGTTATGGTATGGGACATGACGTTTTAATATCTGGTAATTAATAGTTGTTATGGATACTCATGGATAATCTGTTTCACTCAGTGCCGCGCCCCGATGTTTCCGCCATCGGTTGGGGTGTGACACAGCTCCACATTCAAAATTTAAACCACACTTTCATCTCTCCCTCAAATCCAGTTTCCTCAACATCTGCCCTCAACATTTTATAATCAAACATCTGTTCCCAATTCAAAATTCTGGCTCCACATTCAAAATTCAAACCATATATTCTAATCCTATAAATAAGACATAATTATCTAGCTCCACATTCAAATCTCTCTCGCTCATATCTGCGAGCGTGTCTCTCTCTCTCTCTCTCTCAAATGCATCTTTCTCGTGATTCAGCCGCTAATCTCCGATTACACTTCTTTGTTCGAATGTTTGTTGATTATGTTTACATGTTATTGTTCCAGTATCATTGTTCCAACATCGTCGTTTCAATGAAGCTTCCCATCATACATCAACCTTTCAATATCGATGTTGCAGTATAATTGTTGCAACATTGTGAAAAGTTGCATGTGCTACTTTCTTTGATGGGAGAGTTGCATTGTTCGATTTTCATTGAATCGAAAGTCAGATGTGCTACAACAATTGAGAGGAGACCTTTGCATTTTAGGTTTGTTTCTTATTTTGATTAACTGTTGATGATGTTGAGAGTTTTTATTGACACTGACATTTTAGAATATGTTAAGATGCATGTTGATATTATTAAAATGAACTACTACATAAAGTATTACATGCTAGAGTTAACACTTGCTAGGATTTCATAGACTCTGGCCTTTCTCCATGTGATTTCATGCTCTCTTTTGAATTTCAGGTCAGTTAGCATGTTGCAGATTTTCTGATCCTGTTTTAGAAGTTGTGTTAGAAACTCTTCTGCATTCTTCTGGAACTCTGATGGAGGAGAGTGGAGGACTTCATCGAGCAATGCTATGCTGTTCCAGGTTTTGTTGTAATTAGTGTCATTGATTATGTCGACTTTCCTGTTTAGTTCTTTCTCTGTTCTTTGTTCTTTGAGTGACCACATGGAGAACTATGTTTTAACATCGCTGGTGTCTGACCAGTGGTAGAAGCTGAAGTTTGCCATGTAGATTTTTTGTTGGTTTTTCTGATTTGGAACAATTTTTGACAGAAAGTGATTTGTAGGACAATTTGTTGATGTTTTGAATCAAAAGTAATCATCGGTCTTTTATAGAGTTTAAAAACGCGTCTACATGGTAAATGAAGAGGTTAATTGTAATTGTGATAATCTGCTTTTGTTCTTTGAACTTCGAAATTTTGTCCCTTGGGTTTCTTGGTATTTAGTTTTACAGTTTTCCCATAAAAGTTGGGGTTTGAAAAGGTTTTTGCATTAAAAGACTGCTGTTTTGAAATATACATTAATATGTTTATATTAAATCTACACGTTTGCACAATTACAAATTTCAGTACATAAACTCATAGTCACTTCACCTGTTTTCAGAAAATCTTCCTACGAAGATATCATACTTTCAGGAAAGTTGTAATATAGTTTATTCAAATGGCGTCATTCGCAAATGCAAAATTAGATGATTTAAAGCAGCGTTTTGTCAGGCAAATCGAGGAACAGGTGTATGAAGATATGGCTACTCTTCAAGAGCTGAAGAGATGTTTTGATAGATTGCAAGTTGGCCTGTTCACTAGAGAGCAGGTTTCCAGAGATCTTATGCGGATGCCTTCAACTTCCGTTCGTGAGCTTTGTGTTGTCAGTAATATAGAGTGCGATGATAGAGACGTGGAGTTCATGGCGATGCTGAAGGACATACATCGAGAGGTTCAGCAATCGATGGAGTTGAAGCTAAAGTTTCTTAATTCTTGCTGTTATTGTTGGATTTGAACTTTAATGTTGTTCAGTATGTGATGTAATTATTGGACTTTTAATGTCATGAATAAATGAATAAATTTTAATCTTATGAATCTATGTTGCGTTTTAGTTTTACTTATTTAGTGTTTGAGTTTGATTTAGATTATGTTGATGTTGAATTGTGTCTGAACATCTGTTTGGTAAGTCAATAGAAGTTTAATAGTATCAAGGGTTGGTTTGATGGTGAACAGATTATGTTGATGTTGAATTGTGTCTAAACATCTGTAACATCCTTCTAATTTCTATTCGAATTTAATAAAAATATACATAATTTCATATAAAAAGTACTTTAATTCTAACACAAGTACAAAATCAAAGTTTTAAAGTGATCACATACTAGTTAACTACCAACTAGTTTAAACATTCGATACGTGATTAGTAAGTTGTTTACAGCATAAACATTGTCTAAACAAAATTAAGTTAACGCGGAAGCTTCAAAAGTTCGTGTTCGGTTCTTCAAAACATGTTTGATCGCCATCCGGAAAGACCCCATCATTACCTAGAGTCAAAACCACTTAAAAAGTTAGTCTTGACATTAATATAATGCATATATACGAGTTCTAGTATCAAATCATCAAAAATAAAATAAAAATTCAGTTTTTGGTCCTGTCGCGTGTCGCGCCAGAACCTTCTCAACTTGTCGCGTGTCGTGACAGCTCTCGCGTGTCGCGCCGGATCTAGGTGATCCTGTCACGTGGCGCGGGGGATACCATTTTCCAGTAGGTGCAGGTTTTTGACATGCATTTCCTGCCAGTTCCGAAAATTCTAAATTTCAACTTCAAATGTCCGTAACTTTTGATCCGTAGGTCCGTTTTAGGTGATTCTTTTTCCTATACGTCTGTAATTTCATTACCGACGTGCCTATTACATTTATCATACTCACACATTTAGATTACAGACCAAATGACTAAAACCACTATGTGATTATTCGACCCACCAAGTTTATACCAATTTTTATACCATTGAGATAGTAACCTTATGGCGCTCTTACCCAACATCCGGGGCTTAAAATCACCGGTATTTCCTTACCATCCATATGGCTTCATGCTCTTGTGATTGTCGATGCCAAAAGTTAACTATCAAACTCTAACGCTACTATCTTACTGTCACACCCCCAAAATCCACAAGCGGAGTATCACCGCATGGAGGCGTGACATGACCAGGATCAAGCCACCAATCATATTGAACAATGTATTTAAAATAGATAAAATCCAACCATGCAATATAATTGGTGTTCAAAAACGAGTTAACCAAGTTCAAATTAAACAGCGGAAGCATAAAACGTAAAACCAAAACATAAGTTCAATAAGTTCATAAAGTTTAAATGTTTAGCATGGCACACCACTGTCCATGCCCCACAACAATCACGTCTCCTCGTGCAAGCTCCATAAATACCTAACGACCTGCAAGGCATGTAACAAGGAGTCAACAACAAAGTTGAGCGAGTTCACAGTTGGTTGTTTAGTTTTAGAAGTTTGTTTTGAAAACCATAAGTTGTTTCGTAAACCACGAGTTAACCAGTATCTTTGTTTTTCCCCAAACCATATCCATAATCAGTGGGGGTTTCCCTATGTGAACCACTAGATCGTTACCATATCGACTACTGACGAAAGTAAGTTGTGCCCTAAGTCAATGTCTACCATCATTGACTGTTTGCCATGATCCATTAGTACACGCCCGTCCTACCGGCATGGTGTGAGGTTTGTCAAACCCTAATAGCGCTATTAACTAATGACCCGCTCGCCATCGGCCTCGGCGATTAAGTCGATATAAAATGAGGGACTTAATGATAGAGTTTTGTCTAGTAAGTTTTAAGGTTGTTGTCCTACCCAAGGAGGACGAACGTACGTATTCTACCCAAGGAGAATACGCAGGATTAATATTGGCATCCTACCCATGGAGGATGGCGGTACATATCCTACCCAAGGAGGATATGCAGGTTCCGTTTTAGTTCTTTAACCCATTCCTAACCACCGGGAATCCCATGCCTTAGAAGGAATGTGAACTCACCTTTGGTTGCTCGGTTGAACTCTTAAAATAGCTAATGGTCAGGGTTGGTCAATCATGTCCTAATATAATTACCATTTAGTTTGTTAATAGTTTTAAATATAACACAAAGTTCCTACACGCATCTATCACATAGCACGCACTCACGTTAACTTTTCACGCCCATATAAACATCCCATCTATAACCATTCAAAAGCAAACATACGATATTGCACATAAAACTTTCATTGACATATAACACGTTAGATCATTCTTAGATAACCTACCCGACATTTAGACACGCAAAATACTACTTATGTCGTTTCAACTTTAACATTCAAAACTGGGCTGTTTTCGGGAATTTTAATAAAATAGTTAACTTACTCCAAAAATTCCCATATTTTTACAGAATGTTTTAAATGATCCAAATATTATTGTGTAAAAATATCGGGATCCAATTCATTACCAATATTTTATAAGAAATCATTTACCGGACTGTAATCAGATTCGTCACTTTTTGACTGCAGTCCACGGAAAAATTCATTTAAAATTCATCGTACATCCGATTGATGAAATTCCAGTTGGAGCATTACAAAGACATTAGTGGTCATCTACACTAAAACTTTTATGAGCTAATTCTACACAGATTTCAAGTTATGATGAAAAACATAACACAAATTTTCTGCAGTAAAAACGCAGCTTTTGCTGCTGTACAAAACGGACCTTTAAAAATAGTAAACGACCTCAAAAAAATATGATTCTAGTGCCATTTGAAGCGGTTTTCGAAATAACACGTTATAGACTCAAGAAAATCAATTTTTCGTTAAGTTATGACCCGGTTACAGCCAACTGAAGTTGGCTGTAAACACCGAACAGTTTTATGTTTTCACATACCTTTTTATAAAACAAGTTTCTGGGTTTCTTTGTCATGTTCAGCAACTGTATAAATACTTTCGTATCATCCTTAGCAGTTGTATGCTACTTTCTAACAGATTCATCATACCGAACAATCAAGATCATGCATGTATTTAACAACATTATTTTAACAAGATTTCATCATCTTACATCTTTATGTTCAAGATTTATGTTCATGTCTTTTTAGGGTTCTAGTGATAATCAACATACTACATCTTTTAACCATTAAAGTAGAAGTAAACAAGGGTTAATCAAGAACTTACAACTAGCTCAAAGCTAGGGAAGATCACTAGAGAAAATGATGATGAAGAATGATGGATGAAAGCTAAGGATGATGGTTCTTCAAGATCTTCAAACACCAAGCTCCATGGATCACCTTCTTGCACTTGAATTAGGCTTAAAAATGGAATGATGGTGGTGACAAGATGGCAATTGTGGCGGCACTTGGGTGAGCCGAGAGGGAGATGAGAGAGTATGAGGGAGATGGGATGAACTTGTGAAGTGATGATGAAGATATGAAGTGATCTTGTAATCTAGGAGCCATACTTATAATCATTTCTTCTTATATTTTGTTCACTAGATCAAGTAAAGATCTAAATAGAATATGAATAAGATATGGGAAGTAAGGTGGTGATCTTGGTGGGGTCCTCCTTGGACCGTAAATGGCATGGGGGGGGGGGGTTAAATGAAACTTTGATGGTAAGTATGTAAATAATAGTTCAAATCCAAGTATAAGGTTACATGTTTTAGTTAGTAGATTTCTAGTGGGTGTTATGGTGTACGGAGATCATAACTAGCCAAGAAATAATTAAACAATGTTTCTTGCAATATTTTGGTGTCCCGGGTAGTGTCCGGTTGTTCGGTTAGATACCGGTTCGTTAAAGTGCTAAGTTGTTCCGTATAGTGTCTTTTATGTAACTATTTGTAACACTTTTAATTCCCAACACTTAGGAAAACATTCAGGACCATTTAGTCAATTTTCTGCACAATCAATAAGCACAATTTAATATTAATTAATCGTACGGATACATGTAATTATGAGGGTTGTCACACTTACACAATTATTCGACCCGTTTGGCTCAATTATGGAATCCTCCATTTATATTGACTACCAAACGCTTCTTAATCCAATCTTAATCTATTAATTCAAGTAGTGAACATTGTCACCTCAATCAACACAATTCTCTATTCTAAAACACGACTAGACATGATTTGTATATCAAACTTACTTAATGTAACGAATCGAGTTACATACCTCAAAGCAAACCCTTCAAACGTGCGTCACTGATGCGTGCGAAGTGTTACTTATTTTAGGTGTATATTTTAAGCCATTTTTAACACTTATTTTAGCCAAGTTTTAAATTTATAAAACACGATATTTCACTAACACTAAACACACATATGGGCAAGTGCACCCATCGTTGAGTGTAGTATAGCGTTGGTAAGATACCGAGGTCGTCCAAGGACACAAGAGCTTTTAGTACCGGTTTATCCTCAACGTCTAACCAAACTAAAAGTTTAGAAAAATGTTTTAAACTAAGAAAATTAAAAACTAACTAAAATGCTGAAAATAAAAATAAAAGAAAAACAGATAGACAAGATGAATCACTTGGTTCCGACTCGTATCTAGTATAACCTTTGATTATTTCCGCACTTTTGCACATAATTAAGAGATTATCTTAGTTATTGTAGTAGGCCCCTCTTTTGAAGGTGACGTTACCCTCACCCCAGTAGTTTGAGTCAGCAGGGATACAATCCTAAAAGGGTGGATTATTGGAAGATAATGAATTAAGTTATTAATGCAGTATTGTGGTAGGCCCCGCTTTTGGCGGTGACGTTACCCTCGGCTAAGTAGTCTGAGTCAGCAGGGATACAGTCCTAAATAGCCGGGTTATAGTATTAATAGTAGTTAACTTATGAGGGGATCAAAGAGTTTGGACCCCCGCCATCCAATACCGTGAAGTATTGAAGGAGGTCCATTGCAGGACCTCTAAACGCTGAACAATGGCAAGACCTTTACCAAACCGTTCCCTTAACCCCCTACCAGGTAGCCAACATATCTCCATATAGACCGTGGAGATATGAATGGTGAAAATCCTTTATTTTATATAGACAGTAAAATAATGCCAAGACACCACGGACAAACGATAAGGAAAGATCACCTTCAACATAAGTAACTAGTTATTAAAGTCATTAATACAAAACCAAATAAAAAGTGCAAAAGATTAGAAATAAAAAGTATTATACTAGACACTTTGTCTTCACCAAGTGATGTAAGAGACTTAGGCAAACATGGCCTTGATTGTCAAGAACTCTTACGATCAATCTTGGATCCCGAGACGACTCACACACTCTACGATGGACAATGGATGATGGTGGTGGATGATGGTGTGGTGATGGTGGTGGGTGGTGGATGAAGTGTGAGAGAGGTGGTGTGCCAAGGGATGAGATGAAATGAATCCAAGCACTCCTATTTATAGGCTGAACAGAGAGCTGGGCACGGCCCCGTGTCCGCTGGGCACGGCCCCGTGTCCGTCTGACAATCTCTCTCCTCATTAGTTGTAATTCGCAATTACAATAAATGTGCCTGCTGTACTTTCGACACGCCCCCGTGTCCGCTGAGCACGGCCCGTGGTGGGCAATAGAAGCTTCTATAGGTTTGTCTTTTCTGCTGCTTCTTGGGCACGGCCTCGTGCTGGCTGAGCATGGGGCGTGTTCAGTCTTCTGATTTCTCTACTTTGCTTTGGAAGGTGCTGTTGAGGGGTCGGGCAGTCCACTAATATTCCTTTTCTTGTATTTATGTTGGATTTAGCTGTCTTTTTGCTTCTTTTGCGTTTTTGAGCTCATTTAATCCTGAAAATACAAAAGGAAGACAAAAACACTCTTTTTCCAATATTAGTACTTAAAAAGGGTTAGTTTTATGCCTTATTTGATGTAATTTATATGTTGCATTTTACATACATCAGTCACCACCGGCTTGTCCGCTAGACACTCCGGCTTCCTTTCCTATAGAGTTCAATCACATTACATTTAGAACTCTTTGTTTCACATATAACGCATAGTTTACTATTTAGTGAAATTATGCGTTTTTGTTCATATTTCAACATTTGGCCTTCTATTAGGCATTTTCACAAACACTTTAAGGGCAGAATTTTACACCTTTTATAATAAAGTTCATGGCTTGTTACTTAGCCAAAATTAACATCAATCGGACAATCACATATAAATTTCAACATCAACATTTCAGAAATTACTACCTATGAACCAGATTACACTAGAATAGCACTCAAAACCCTAGTGTTTATCAATTTCTCACAAAACCCATGAATCACCTTCAATGGTGTTCATGAAATTTTCAGAAATTAAACATGATTTCACATATTATTGTCTCAGGTTTACTCCTAGACACTATATTGTTCCTATTCTATCCATATAACAATCATGCATCAATAAATTTCAAATTCCCTAAGTTCATGAGAATTTCAAGTAGAGATTTCTTATCAAATTTCACATACCTTATGACCCCTTACAATGGAGATCACTAATCCAGGCTCGAATTTCGTTTTGGAATTGATCTTGACCTTCAATTTGTGGGATTGTCAAGAACTAGGGTTTGTGGGGTTTCTCCTGGTTGCCCCTGTGCTTCTATCGACCCAGACACACACACACTTATGTGTGTGGGTTTTTAATTTTTTGTTTATATAATTCATGTTTCAATTTTAACAAGTTTGGCCCCTCTACTATCATTAGTTTGTATTTTTAGTGTTTTTAACTAACTTATAAGTCACTACTAGACCTTTGTCTAACTAGGTTATTTTTAATCCTAGTTAATTCACTTATTTATTTACCGACCCTTTTATTTTAAATAAAAGATTTACATTTTCGGGGTGTTACAACATCTGTTTGGTAAGTCAACAGAGGTTTAATAGTATCAAGGGTTGATTTGATGGTGAACAGATGAGTGCAAAGATAAAACAAATGTTCAGAATTTGATCATTGATAGTAGTTTTTTGAAGAATCTGTGCTCCTGCAAATTACAGAGAGTCAATATTTGGAGTTGTAAAAGGTCTGTTGTAGTTAAAGTTTGGTAAAAGAGAACATCTGCTGATGATGAAACAACTGTGTATGCTAACGACTGTTTGATTTACCACTGTTGACTAAATGAATAAATTTTAATAGTATTAATCTTTGTTGTCGCATCTTCATTTTAATTATTTCAGTCATTCCTAAGTATTATTATATAATTTTGTTTATCAATAACAGTTTTTTGGAAGAATTTACCGTATATTTTGGTGTTGTAAAAGGTGATGTGTAGCTAAAGTCTGACAAAAGAGAGCATCTGCTGATGAATAAATGTCTGAAGATGCAAAGGTCTACTATCGGTCAACAGATGTTAACGAACAACAGATGATATTCAATCTTAAAATGCTTAACAGAGGATTTGATACTAACAGTGGTTGGGCTAATGATGAATAAGTATTATTATATAACGTCTGCTATAAGTATTATTATAAAATTTTGTATGTCAATAACAGTTTTTTGGAAGAATTTACGGTATATTTTGATGTTATAAAAGGTGTGTTGTAGCTAAAGTCTGACAAAAGAGAGCATCTGCTGTTATAAAAGGTGTGTTTTCAATCTTAAAATGTTTAACAGAGGATTTGATACTAACAGTGGTTGGGCTAATAGCAGATGTTAGACTTACGACTGTTGAGTTACACCGATTGAAAACAACTGTTTTTGAAACTTATGCTTGCCTAAAAATACATCCACTGCTAAATGGTACCGTCTGTTTTCATAATTTCTGTTTATCCTAATGACTGTTGATTTACTATACTGCTGAATGTCATCCATTATGACAACAGAGGTTCTGACGTGGACAGATGTTAGCTAAAAATAAAACAACTGCTGAAAGTTATCATCTCTTCTCATAACTTCTGTTTATCTAACGACTGTTTGACTCACACTGTTCCCAACGACCAACAGAGGTTTCCGAACACATTTTGTTAGACATCTTTTATTAAGTTTGTTAAATATCTTTTATATTTACTTATAGTTGTCTTTTATCTATAATAGATAACACATTTTCGTACAATATCTATACATGTATCTATATGTTCTATCAATATGTGTTATGCATGGTTTTCAATGTAAATGTAAATAACAAATTCAATAAGGGGTGTATGCGTAAATATTTTTCATCTGTTGAAATATGGGAAAACGAAAACACAACCGTCATTATTTCTTTAGCATCATTACACATCAAACATCTATCATCTGACTTCTTTCAAAAATATCTTCTTCCCAGTCATTTTCTATGGTTTCAACTTTCTTATTCTCCGTCTTCTACACTTCAATCACTGGAGGTTTTTGTTGGTGCAGTTGTCTGTCGACTTCATCTTCGTTCGAGTCTTAGATTAGAACTGATAGATCAGGACACAAAAAAACGAAAAATGGGATTTTATAGGTAATTCAGCTCAAAATGACACATGGTCATTTCAAGCGGAATCATAAAGTTAATTCCGTTTCAGGTGATTTCGCTTGAGATGTAATTCCGCTTGAGAATGTTCAAGCGGAATCACATGCCTATATATACCCTTTCAAGCGATATCAGTTGTAATCTTCTAGTTTCCGACGGCGAAGCTCTGTCGAAGTGTCTCCAAGTCTGTAAACGTGATATAATTAATACAAGAGACAGTTAATAGTGAATACAAGCTAAACAAAGACAGAATCAATGAATTCCGCCTCTGATTCTGTCTGAGTACTCTTCTGATCGACTCGTTAGGTCGTTTCACGATCCTACATGTGGTATCAGAGCTCAGGAGGAAGAGTTCTTACTGTTTAGCTCGTTTTCGCTGGAAAATTCTGATTTCTACACCTTATTTTCAAAATTTAACAAGTTTTCACGGTTAAAATGGCCTGATTTTTTCACAACATAAAGGAAACTGTGTTTTGACAAACCCTTGAGAGAATCAGATCAAAATTCAGACTAAAACTGATAAAAATGGACTAAAAACCTAATTCCGCTTGAACGAACCATCTAATTCCGCTTGAAAAAAATTGTGGTAATTTCAAGCGAAATAAGTGATTTCGCTTAAAAAGATCTGATTCCGCTTGAGAGGTTGAAGTAATTTCAAGCGAAATAAGTGATTCCGCTTGAAAATCACCTGATTCCGCTTGAGAAGGTGATTCCGTTTGAAAGATCACTTGATTCCGCTTGAAAGTCATTATTCCGCTTGAAAACTTCATCTGTTTCCGCTTGAAATCAGTGATTCCGCTTCAAATCATAATCACGCTTGAACTGATATTCCGTTTGAAACTGAATTGTTGGTAATTTTTGCTTCAAACTGGTTATTCCGCTTGAAAGGTAATTTCGCTTAAAGGATCTAATTTCGTTTGACAGTGTTTGTTACCGAAACATGGAAACTGGAGAAGATATTGCATTGTATTACTATGTATCTCAACAAGAGAGTTATACTGTGATTAAAGAAGAACCAGTTTTCGAAGAATCAGTTTCAGTAAAAATGGATTCAGAAACTGCTCTAGATAAGGTTGAAAATAATCCGGAAGTTGATTCAGAAAAAGCTGAGAATATTTCAGAAATTGTTTCGGAGAAAGTTCCAGTGTTTGATAACTCATCAGATGAAGAGAGTGATGATGACAGTAAAGAAATTAGTCAACTTGAATTTTATAGAATTTTGATGTCGCCTGATTTGTATAATATGCTTATTGCAGCAAAATTGGAGTTACTAAAAAATAAACGAGCTGCAAAAATGAAGGATCAAAAGGCAGCAAATGTGGAAGAAAATGTTCAAGTGATGAAAGAACAGGTTGAAGAGATTCCAGCTTTAAAAATTGAGGATGAAGCTGATGATAAACAAATTCCTGGGATGTGCTTAATTTGTGAAAAATCAAGAGCAGAAAATGTCAAACTATTGAAGGATGTAGAGAGTTTGACATTGGAAAACAAAATTTTGAAAGAAAAAGAAAAAGAATTTGAAAATAAAATAAAATCTTCAGAAAGTGAAGATTTTTGGATAAAACTTGAAAATAAAAATTTAAAAGAAAATGAAACAAAATTTCAAGAACAAATAAAAAGTTTTGAAAATGAAAAAGCTGTTCTTGAAATGAATAAAATTGAAGATGAAAAGGTTATCAAGTCTCATCTTGAGAAAATCTCTCAGCTTGAAAAAGAAGCTGAGAGGGCAAGAAATAAAATTGATGAGCTTGAAAAGAAATTGAAAGGTTTTGTGAACTCATCAGTACCAGATTATATCTGTCCAAAACCGATCAATTCTGTTCCAATAAGTGACAATGTCACAAACTTTGACAAAGTCAAAGTTGAAGATTGTGATGAGAAAACTGATGATGAAATTGAGAAAAGAAAATTATTTTTGAAATTAAAAGAAAATTTTCAAGAAACTGATTTACATTCTACTGAGAAAGGTGAATGCTCAACGCAAAAACCTGTAAAGAAGAATGTGGATAAAAAACAAAAGGATAAAGAGCCGAAAATTTTTCAAAAATAAAATAAAAGCTCATCAGTTCAATCATCCAACCGTGATAAAAAATCACAAAAATTAGAAAATCAAAACTCAAAAATTGTTGGTAATAAGTGGTGCAGGTCTGACCACGGTTCTCAAAAGCCAAATCCAGCATACAAGAGGAGAGATGGATATCACCAAGACAAACAGTGCTATGATCTGAATGTTTGGGCTGAAGGTGGTGATTGGTACGATAACAGAGTGTGTTACAATTGTGGTGTGAGAGGATACATTGCTGTTAACTACCAGAATTGGAGTTATGAGACGAGAAGATGCTTTGAATGCAATATCAAAGGTCATATTGCCAGAGATTGCCCAATGAGATCAAAGGGAAGATTGAGGGCTAATTCTCAGAAATTGGCAAAGAAATCAGTCAATGTCAAGCCCAAAGAACAGAAAGTTCAAGAACCTAAAGTTCAAGAACAGAAAGTTCACGAACAGAAAGTGAAGCTTTTGCAGGGGCAGAAAGACAGAATGAGGAAGAAGAGAAAGAAGGCGAGAGAGTATCTCGAAAGGATTTTGTCCTCGGATACAGCTGTCAAAGCGAATAACAGTTCAGATAAATCGTCTTGCTCTCCAAAGAATGACAAGTCTAGCAAAACGAATTCATCAGATACAAATCTGATGACGAAAGGGAAATCAAAGAAGGTGGAGAATTCACTTCCTGGTGATGAATTTGTTTCTCCAGAAACAAAGGAGCCAGTTGTTGGCGATGAATCTGACTCATTAAAGTCAGACAAGCCACGTTCAGGCGATGAATCTGGTGTGGTAAAGCCAGAGGAGTCATGTGTTGAGGTAAAAAGTGGTGATTCATGTTTGACAATGAATGATGAAAATTTTCCATCATTGTCAAATAGAATTTCAAAAGCACCCAAGGACCGTCAGGCTTGGGTGAAACTGTTTAAATAAAAAACCTGACTTGCCGGAGCTCCCAGGTTGGTAAGAGTGGAGCAGGAATCGGCATATTTCTTGAGAAATTCACTTCGGTGATATTTCGACTTACAAGTGGTAAATCAGGAACATTAAGTTGTACTTGATTTTCTACGAGTGATTGTGTTAAAAAATCGGGAAATGTTTAATTCTACAAGTGGTAGAAGAAAACAAGGTGATGAAAGATCCCTAGGTTTGAGAAATGACTCACAAAACTAATTTTCCGGAAAAACCATTTTGATTAAAATAAACTTAAGTGTTTTGAAATCACTATGGGAAAATGTTTTGGTGTCAGGGGGAGTTCTGATTATTTATGCCAAGTGAATGGAGAATTGAAGTAATTCTCATCATGTTGTCAGTTTATATTGTACAGTTGGTTTTCAAATTTTCCCAGAAAATCAAAATTGAGATATATTTTGATTTTAGAGGGAGTAAAAATTAAAAAAAAATTTGAAAATTTGAAAATTTCAAAAACATTGAAAAATTGCAAAAATGAGTTTTGTTGTGAAAAAGAGGAAATGATATGTAACAACTCTAATTAAAAAGTCCTAATTATTACTTTAATTGTCCATTAGGAAACCCTAATTGAGAAACCCAAGTGATTCTGAACAAACCCTAAAATTTTCAGAATAATCAGAATCAGGATCAGGGCTCCTAAAACTCAGGGGGGGGGGGGGTAAACCCTATTCCGTAATATCTTGACAGTTTGTTGTAAAAAATGAGATAGCACGTAAAACCAACTCAGCTGAGCTACTGGGACACAAAGCAAGCCTATGGTAGACTAGGGTCTCTCGCGCCACGCGACGCGCGCAAGGGAACCTTTCGCGTGGCGCGAGGGGGGCATTTTTCAAGTATAAATAGTAGCGTCCGTTTCATGCAATTGAGTGTTCGTTCGACGTTCAAATTCGAATTGTACGTTGAGTTATAGCATAAACAGTCTCAAAAACACACACGAATCCCGAATTGCTGCCGTAAAACAGGGTAATAACTCAATCGCTATTACGATTCATTTTCCGATCGATCAATGTACTCAATGGATGTTTAAGTGCTGCCCACGTTAGGGTGATGCTTTGTCATTAGTCGTTAATTCGATGGATGTTTAAGCATAGCACTTTGTCATTCGTTGTGAGGGTTGATCTCGTGAGTTATCATAAATGCGGTATTGATTACTAACCCAGTTTTGTGTGCATTGTTATATAAATTAGGTTAACAAGGCTAATCCATAGACTAGACTCTGTCCGTGTTAAATCTGCAATGTGAGTCATTATTTCTTTTTATCAAATTTGTTTATAAAAGCATGTTATTTTCAAAGTTATAATTACGAGGATTAAGTCTTTGTAATCACCAAGTTACAGCCGGTATGTGGGGTTTTGTATACATTACTTGATAATCGTCACCATTGGGGCAGCCAATGGGGGATATGACCATAGTCACAGATCCGGTCGAGTGACAAATACCGTGGGTAGTTGGTTTGATATAGAAACAATGTAATCACCCTTAATACTGTAAATTATAACAAACTAGTCGGTTTTATTAAATAGAATGATTCACTCAGTATTTCCCGCTGACAAAACATTTTTCAAACATGTTTCAGGTGATCTGTTGTAATTCAGGAAAAGTGCTGTGGAACATTTCAAGCTTAAGAAAGTGGCTCATTATAAAATAAAGAAATATGTTTTGTAAAATAAAGATTTCTCCGTGAAATCATAGTATTGTAAATTAACGGGGTTTTATCCCGGGTTGTGAAATAAAATAATCGGGAAAATTTTAGCTTTACAACGATCCTGATGATAAACTTCCGCTGTTAAACTCAATTAAATAAATACCACGGGATTTCTGTCCCGCGGCTCCTGAAACGGGTCAAACCGGGTCGGGGGCCGTGACAGAAAAAGGTGGTATCAGAGCCACTGAGTTAAGCTAATTAAGTATTTAGAAATACTTAATTTTTCCTGATTACTATTATGTGATTATGTGTTTTATTAACTGACTATTTGTTAGTTACAGTATGGGTAGGAAAAAGCTTTCAAGCATCTATCTTAAATTAGATAGGTCATCCAACGAGAAGGGAAGTTCATCCCAAACTAAATCCTCAAAACTCCCTGCAATTCCTGAAGAAGGAATATTTGTTCGAAAAGCCCAATACGAGAACCCACTTTCTCCAAATAAAAGAAATTTGATTATTAAGAAAAGTCAGGAGAAAATAAAGAAAGCCCAAGAGAAGAAAATTAAACAGGAAACCCAGGAATTAACCAGTAAAACACCTTGGGAGGACAAAATAGATGAAAAATGGGCGGATCTTTATATGCTAGCTACGGTAGCAGTAAATGCTAATATTTAAAATACCATGACTCCGTAATAGCAACCTTATCACTTACAAACCGAAATATCATCTAGTAAATAAATAAAACCTAGTATGTTTAAAATTGTTCATTTTCTTTTGTGTAAATTAGTCATAGGGTATGGAATAAAATTTAAAGGTTATTTCTAAATTTTGTTATAAATTTTAACTTAGCATTTTTGTATTTTACTTGTATATTAAACAGCATGAATGAGTTATCGGAAGCCCTAGAGAATCTCAACCTATACCCTGTAAATCTAGAAGTTTCTAAAGAGTTTACTGGGTATTTTCCTGATGTGGAACAACCTGTAGAATTCAACGCTCCACCTTTGAAAAAGCCAAAACCAAAGAAAAGAAGGAAATACGTATGGGGGAGTCGTATACGTAGGAAAAAGCCAGCGACGAAACTTCCTAAAATAAACAATCCTTTAGAAAAAGGAAAAGAAATTGTAACCAGGGAAAGTTCTAAACAGCAGGAGATGGAGACTGAAGTCAAGGAAGACTCTAGGCAAATGGGAATGCAGTTTGAGGAATATTCTAAGGAAATAGAAATGGAGGTTGGACAAAGTTCTAGACCAACTCAGATGGAAGTTGGAGAAAACTCCAAACAAAACCAGGGAATGACTTTTCAGGAGGAAATAGATTTTTTATTGGCAAGCTGTGATACTATTCAGCCTGTCAATACAAATATTTTTACTCGTCCTATTGAAAATCAACTCCCTATAAATCTTGAACCAGCAATCCCAGAACCAATAGTCCACTCCCAACCTTTAGGAATGGACGAATGGTGGACGAATGATTGGCAATTCCAAAACATTGTCAACAGTCCTTATTCCTTTCTTCCACAATTCGATCCAGAACCATTACCAAATCCACCCATGAGTAACGAAAATCTGGCTGAACTTCGCCATTTTGGTGAAGAATTAATGGATGCGGGAAATAGAATTCGGGAGATAGGGGGACAAATTGCTTGGAAGTATGATGAAAGGGAGCTTCGTTTTTAGAAAGACAAATGACGAGAGATAATGGGTTGGTAAAACTGTGGTTGTGTAATAGTAATAGTAAAATCAGTATTGGTAAAATAAATAATAAAACGGTTGTATATAGAGGCATGATATAATCTATAAAATAAATGAAATTTTAGATTTTGTTTGTATATTCGTTAACGTGATTATGTGCAATTAATTGTGACATTGGATTATTTCTTTTATACTAATTATTTATCTATAAATTAATTATCAGATGGCAAACATTGGTAATGAACCAGTAAATGGAGTAAATCAATCCGAGCAAATTCAGGAAGAACAATTGTTAAATAGACAAGATATAGAGGATATCGTTGCACAAGGAATAGCCAATGCTATTCCAGCAATTGTTGCTGCTGTTCAAAAACCTGTTAAACCGCAATCAATTATTCCTAGTAAACGTACTCAAGGCGACAACTTTAGTAATAGTATAAACGGAGGCGGAAATCATGTTAATAACAATAATGATCTGCAAACCCCAATTTTCAAGAAAATGAAAGCTGCAACACCTGGTTGCACTTACAAAGAATTCCTTGCCTGTAAACCAATTGAGTTTGTAGGTAACGAAGGGGCTATTGCAGCATTATGTTGGTTAGAGAAAACTGAGGCAATAATTGCTATAAGTAAATGTGCTGAGGAAGACCAAGTTATGTATGCGTCTAATCTTTTTAAAGAAGGGGCATTAGAATGGTGGAACACAGTATTACAAGCTAAAAGAAGGATTGTGGCCTATGCCATGAACTGGGAAGAATTTAAGAGTCTTGTAGAAAGAAAATTCTGGCCCGAGTATGAAAAAGATCAAATGGCAAATAAGTTCCTAAACCATTGGATGGTTAATGTGGACTGTCGAGGATATACTTCGACATTCTTCGAATATGCTAGGGTGGTACCAACACTGGCTTCGCCAGAACCGGTACTCATTTCTCGCTATATTTGGGGGCTGATTAGCGAAATCCGCAACATCGTTAAAGCTGCGAGACCTCGCACTATTGACGATGCAGTGGAATTAGCCAACACCTTAACTGACGAACTGGTACGTACACAAGATGAAAACAAGAAAAAGGAACTGGCCCAGAAAATTACCCAAGGATTTCGTACGGGTAATAATAACAGCTTCAAGAAAAGAGGAATAGGGCAATCACCAACTCCATCATACTGCAGGAAATGCAAAAAGAAACATTATGGAAGATGCGATATAACTTGCAATTTTTGCAAAACTATAGGACATCGTGAAGAAAACTGCAGAAAGAAATCCATAATTTGTTACAATTGTGGAGAAGCCGGACATTTCAAAACAGAATGTCCTAAATTGATCAAACCAGCAGACAACAAAGCCAAGGCGACTGACGGAGCTACTAAGAAAAATGTCAGAGCATTCCAGCTAACCACTCAAGAAGCAGAACTCATTCCAGATGTGATAGCTGGTACGTTCTTAGTTCACAATGTATACGCAAAAGTATTATTTGACTCTGGTGCAAACCAAAGTTTTATAAATACTTTATTCTGTCAAGCTCTTAAGTTACCTTTAACCAACATTAGGCAGATTTTTACAGTCGAAAACGCAGATGGAAATTCAGTTAAAATAGATCAGGTTTTGCAAAAAGTAGAAATAGAACTTTCAGGTCATAAATTTGCTGCAAATCTGTTACCTATGAAATTAGCTGAATTTGATGTTGTGTTAGGAATGGATTGGTTAATAGCCAACCATGCTCGAATCCTTTGTGATAAAAATTCTGTAGAAATTCAGGCAACTACTGGAGAAGTAATCACGATTACAGGAGATAAACCGCATAAACCCATGAAGTTTATATCAATAATGAAAGTTGCTAGTTATGAACGAAAACAAGGAATAGTATATATGATTTCAGTAATCATTAGTACTAAGGGTAAAGAACTTAAGGAAATTCCTGTAGTCTCAGAATATCCGGACGTATTCCCAGAAGAATTACCTGGATTACCACCAGATAGGGAAGTAGAATTTAGGATTCATCTAATTCCTGGAACTACACCGACAGCTAAGACACCTTATCGGTTAGCTCCTACCGAAATGTTAGAACTGAAAAAACAATTAGATGAATTACTAAGTAAAGGATTTGTCACACCCCCAAAATCCACACGCGGAGTATTACCGCTTGGAGGCGTGACTGACCAGGATCAAACCACTAATCATACTGAACAAGCAAGTAATTAATTGTAAAAGTCCAACCAACACAATTAGTGTCCAAAACAAGCATAGTTTAAGTTATGAGCGGAAGCATAATGTTTAAAACCAAAACATAAGTTTAAATATCCAAAGGTTTAACATGGCACACAGCTGTCCATGTCCCACAACGACTCTTCCTTGTGCAAGCTCCAGCTAAGAATCTATTGACCTGCAAAGCATGTAGTAACGAGTCAACAATAATGTTGAGCGAGTTCACAGTTGGGTGTTGGTTTTAGTTGTTCCAAAAATAGTACCTTTAACTGGCATCCCTGCCGTGGGGGTTACCCCATAGTTGAAAAACGTGATTTGTTTAACCCATTAACTCTGGCAATCCAGTCGTGGGGGCTACCCCATGATAGTTATCTGGCATTTCGGCCGTGGGGGCTACCCCATGTATATACTACTAGACTCGTTACCATATCGAATGCTGACTTTAGTCATGTTTATGTGCCCTGAACTGTCAATGTCTATCATCATTGACGTGCCCAGATCCATTAGTTCACGCCCGTCCTCTGCGGCACGGTGTGAGGCTTATCAGACCTAAATAGCGCTATCTAACTAATGACCCGCTCGCCATTGGCCCGGCGATTAAGTCGATATAAAAAAGGAGGACTTCGTGATAGAGTTTTGGTCTAGTAAAAGTTAACTGTCCATGAGGACGACGAATTATATTCCTGAACCAGTACTGTCCTAACCAAGAAAGGACGAGGAATCCATGTTCCTTAAACCCATTCCCAACCCCTGGGAATCCCATGCTTTGTAGAAAGTCTGAACTCACCTTGATTTGCTCGGATTGTTAATTTACTTTACCCGTTCCAAGATGGTCAACCAAACCCTACTGTGGTTACCAAAGACAATTAGTTTCTTATCCATTTATGCGAGTTGCACCACATTTTACACAAGTAGCATACACAAGTCATCACACAAGTTATAATATTTGATCACACAACACACAGTGGAATTTCTCTTATTTCATGTTTGAAGATAATAGGCCCACATTAAATCACACATCACATCAAATAATTAATCAAGTTATCCTCAATTACATAACAAAGTCGGTCCATCCAAAACATTAGCTTAGCCCACTAATTCAAAAGTTACGGCCCACTAATCATCACACCCATCAGATTCGTGTACAGGAGCATTTAATCAAATTAAGATGCATGTCATCTACCAAAATATTCGGCCCAGCTTGTATGCTTACCCAAATAATCAACAGGCAGGTTCGGTTAGCATGAAACCCATATATCCCTTTTAGTTCTCATTGGTAATTTATTATTATAAAATTCACACCCCAAATCTAATAACAAAATACATCCAATTATTCAACATAGCTTAGTCGGTTCATAAGGGAAATAATTAAACAACTTCGGCCCAACTTGATTATGCAATTGGTTTGATGTGTTTCACTTATTATCATGCAAAATCCTAATTTCACAATTATTAATTGAATTAATTTTTAATGGCCGACACTATACATTCTGATTGGACCTCCACCTTGAACCACATGAATTGTGTATTATAAATCACATGACTTCTGATGTGTTTAATTAATGCAGTCTACACTTGTTGACTGTCAAAAGCATTTAAACAAATTTGACTATGTTAAGTGTGCTATACATAAAACCAGTTCATGATTCATCGGTCATCATTAACAGTCATTAACAGTCAGCAATTATCATGCATACTCACCAACACAAACAACTCAGTCTACTACCCAATCATCAATATACATAATCTGTTCATGTTCAATTCATGCGACACAGTAGATCAAACATAAATATCATACACCCTAATAATCTACCAAGCCACATGAACGTTCCTATTCAGCCGATTATCACAAGGATTTATCAAACTCATACGATCATATTAACACTAATATGATATCTCGTATACATTCAACAAATACATCCAATCATCATACACCCAGTCATATACATACGATCAAACATAGCAATTACACTAACCGGAGTTAGACGTGAGGGCGAAGGTGTTTAGACTCGCGAAGGAAAGCTCCAGAGAATAAAATTGTCGCCAGTTTTGTTGAGAGGATTAGGGTTTTCCATATATTTATGTGTTGAAAGAATTATAAAGGTTTCGGGCTGTGGGCTTTGAGGGTTTGGGCCGAGGACAAGTCCCCAAAGACATACACAATAAACATTCATAATAAACACACATAATTATGTAACAAACACTCAAACTCGTAATGTTCTATTGAAACTAGTTACGTCACATGATCACATAACGCACATACAAGTCATATTGAAATACAAAGAATGTCTAAAATTTGAGTTGTCACATTATCCCCAAGTTGAAAGAAATTTTGTCCCGAAATTTGGTACGTACTCACTGAGGAAGCTAGTTAAGTTGCATGGTTTACCTGGTTTTCCTGGGGTGTCACATCCTCCCCCCGTTGATCTGGAATTTTGTCCCGAAATTCCGCAGTAGCTTCAGCCTCAGTAGTGGTTGTACTGTTTGCGAACAATTGGGGATACTTTTGTTTCATTTGATCTTCGCGTTCCCAGGTGAACTCTGGGCCACGACGTGAGTTCTAACGAACTCGAACGAGAGGTATTCTAGTGCGCTTGAGGACCTTAACGTCCCGGTCCGTGATTTCAACTGGTTCCTCGATGAATCGCAACTGTTCATCGATAGTGAGCTCCTTCAAAGGAACTATGAGGGTCTCATCTGACAGACACTTCTTCAGATTCGACACGTGGAAAACGTTGTGAATTGCACTGAGTTCTGCTGGTAAGTTCAGTTTGTAGGCCACCCTGCCTATTTTCTCTATGATTTCGAAAGGTCCAACGTATCGTGGGTTAAGTTTGCCCCGTTTACCAAAATGAACCACACCCTTCCAGGGTGAAACTTTGAGTAGTACACGCTCCCCAACCTGGAGCTCTAGTGGTTTTCTGCCCTTATCGGCGTAGACTTTCTGACGGTCACGAGCTGCCGCCATTCGTTGTCGTATCTGAGCAATTCACTCTGTTGTGTCTACCACAAGTTCTGGACCAGTAATCTGACTATCCCCCACCTCTGCCCAACAAAGAGGTGACCGGCATTTTCGCCCGTACAATGCCTCAAACGGAGCAGCTTTAATGCTGGTGTGGTAGTTGTTATTGTATGAGAATTCCACAAGCGGCAGATGCTTTTCCCAGCCGTTACCAAAGTCAATTACGCATGCCCTAAGCATGTCTTCGAGGGTCTGGATGGTACGTTCCGACTGCCCATCCGTTTGCGGGTGATAGGCTGTGCTCATATCTAATCTTGAGCCAAAGGACTTGTGCATTGCTTGCCACAGTTCTGATGTAAAACGTGCATCTCGATCCGAGATAATAGAGGTGGGCACCCCGTGCCTCGAGACAACTTCCTTAAGATATACGTCTGCTAGTGTGGAGAACTTATCCGTTTCCTTGATAGCCAAGAAGTGAGCAGACTTTGTGAGTCGATCCACGATCACCCAAATAGTATCGTTACCACGTTGAGATCTAGGCAGGCCAGTAACAAAATCCATGGAAATTTGCTCCCATTTCCATTGTGGTATCTCTGGTTGTTGAAGTGGGCCTGAAGGTTTCTGGTATTCCGCCTTGACTCTCGCACAAGTCAAGCACTTGCTAACGTAAGTTGCTATGTGGGCCTTCATGCTAGGCCACCAATATATAGTTTTGATATCGTAGTACATTTTATCCGAACCAGGATGTACTGAGTAGCGAGACTTGTGTGCCTCATCCATCACAAGCTCTCGTAGGTTGCCATAAAGTGGGACCCAAATGCGTCCTGTGACGTAGTAAGCACCGTCTTCCTTCTGTTCTAAGAGTTGCCTTGAGCCGCGTAGGGCTTCAGCCCTGACGTTTTCTGGTTTCAATGCTTCTACCTGAGCATCTCGTATTTGAGAAGGAAGACTAGACTGTATAGTAAGTTGTAAAGCTCGTACGCGCTTGGGCGCAGTGTCCTTTCGACTGAGGGTGTCGGCCACAACATTGGCTTTGCCAGGGTGGTATCTGATCGAGCATTCGTAGTCATTCAGTATCTCGACCCATCGTCGCAGTCGCATATTGAGTTCCTTCTGTTTGAAGATATGCTCGAGGCTCCTGTGATCAGTGTAGATAGCGCATTTGCTACCATACAGGTAGTGTCTCCATATCTTAACTGCAAAAACAACAGCTCCCAGTTCTAAATCGTGTGCGGTGTAGTTCTTTTCGTGAACTTTGAGTTGGCGTGAGGCGTAGGCTATAACTTTATCCCGCTGCATCAATACGCAACCAAGACCCTGAATGGATGCGTCGCAGTAAACCACGAAGTCGTCTGTGCCCTCTGGCAATGAAAGGATAGGTGCACTGCAAAGTCTATCCTTTAAGTGCTGAAACGCTAACTCCTGTGCATTTCCCCAACGATAAACAACGCCCTTCTGCGTTAGTGAAGTAAGAGGTTGTGCAATCTTGGAAAAATCCTTAATAAACCTCCTGTAGTAACCTGCCAATCCCAAGAATTGGCGAATTTCCGTTGGCGTACGAGGTGCAGGCCAGCTCTTGATCGAATCTACCTTGGATGGATCAACGTGAATCCCATCCTTGTTCACTACATGGCCTAAGAAATGGACTTCACGAAGCCAGAAGTCACATTTTGAAAACTTAGCGTACAGCTGTTCTGCTCGAAGGAGTTCCAAAATGAGTCGTAAATGTTGCTCGTGTTCCTCCTGACTCTTCGAATAGATCAGGATGTCATCGATGAAGACAATAACGAACTTGTCTAAGTAAGGCTTGCACACTCGATTCATCAAGTCCATGAAGACCGCAGGTGCGTTTGTCAGCCCAAAAGGCATGACCAAAAACTCATAGTGTCCATAACGGGTTCTAAAGGCTGTTTTAGAGACGTCCTCTTCTCGGACTCTCAGCTGGTGATATCCTGATCTCAAATCGATCTTTGAATAGTAGCTCGACCCTTGCAGCTGGTCAAACAAGTCGTCAATACGTGGAAGAGGATAGCGATTCTTCACAGTCACCTTGTTAAGTTCACGGTAGTCGATGCACATTCTGAAAGTACCGTCTTTCTTCTTCACAAATAGCACTGGAGCTCCCCCAGGCGATGAGCTAGGGCGAATAAAACCCTTATCCAAGAGTTCTTGTAGTTGCGTAGAGAGTTCTTTCAACTCTGATGGAGCTAAGCGATAAGGTGCACGAGCTATAGGTGCCGCTCCAGGAGCTAGCTCGATTTGAAACTCGACCTGGCGATGAGGCGGAAGACCAGGTAGTTCCTCAGGAAATACCTCAGGATAGTCACGTACAATCGGAAAATCTTCTATCTTCTTCTCTTCTCCTTCGTTGGTGCATTCGTCACGAGGGCTAAGATAGCTGCGTGGCCGCTACGTAAACACTTCTGGGCCTTAAGGAAAGAAATGATGCCCACAACAGCACCACCCTTGTCACCATGAATTACCAAAGGTTCTTCACCAGCACGAGAAATGCGGACGATCTTTTCTTTGCAAATAACCTCTGCTCGATGTTGAGGTAGCCAATCCATACCAATAACGATGCCGAAACCATCACAACGTAGGGGTCATTCCTAGCATCACCCTGACCAATCACGAACACTCGACTCCTGGCACCATTGCCGTCGCTATTACCCCCGTTGTTGCCTCCATTAATGTTCCCGTTTCCTTGGTTGTGGTTCTGGTTCTGGTTCAACTGTGGGCAGTGTCGCTTGAAGTGACCTTCCGCACCACACTGATAACATCCCTTGTTACCCTGTTGTTGCTGCTGATTCTATGGAGCTTGTGGCTGCTGTTGTCGGTTCTAGTTTGCAGGACGTGAGGTTCTAAAATCTTTGGCTCCATGACCAAGCTTGTTTCATCTCTGACAACGATCTTTGTTGCACTGCCCGCTGTGGTGCAAATTACATCGATTGCACTTAGGGTGGTTTCCCCTGTATCCACCCTGACTTCGATTACCAAAAGACTGCTGACTGGGGCTCCTGTACTCATCCTTTTTTCGTTGCTGCGACTGAGACTGAACCGAAGTGGAACCCTTGCTCGAATTCCATCCCACTTGCGTTTGTTGTCACTGGGAGCATCCGAAGTAGTTGTAACAGCATTAATATCTTTCGGTAGTTTGTTCTGTTCCACTGCCTGGTCTGTGAGACGATGTGCAAGACGGGTAACATCCTGGATGGTAGCAAGGTTAGCCGAATTTACATAACTTTGAATTTCTGATACTAAGCCTCTGAGGTACATCTCAATACGCTTGATGGGAGAATCCACCATAGTTGGACACAACACTACCAGTTCGATGGATCGTTTCGTATACGCTTCTATCTCTGACCCCGTCATCTTTTGGTTAAAGAACTCTACCTCCAGCTTGTGGATATCATCTCGATTGCAATACTCCTCTTTGATCAGTTCCTTGAAGGTGTTCCATGGGGTGGCATTAGCAGCAACCAACCCCAGCATTTTGGACTTGAGCGTTCCACCACGTGGGCGCTATACCCTCAAGAGTACCAGTAGTATATTTCACCCTGCGAGCCTCAGGGCATTCACACATTTCGAAGACCGATTCGAGCTTCTCGAACCAGTGGAGGAGTCCAACAGCTCCTTCCGTGCCGCTGAAAGTAGTAGGTCGGCAGTCCATAAAAGTTTTGAATGTGCACACAGGTGGCGGAGCGTTCTGACCTTGTTGCGCGAGGAAGAAAGAAGTGGGTTAAGCGCGAGAGTTGGGTCATGAGAGTAGGATCTAACATCCTAGGTTAGGTTCGGATTAGCAGGTTATACCTCCTGCCTGAGCGGCTGCGAGTGCTGCCGTAGCTTGTTCGTTGATAAGAGCCGTCAGCTGGCTTGAGTTAGGTTCACACGTCCATTCATGATCTTCACATCGAAGGAAACACAAGTAGGAAAGGTGTCGCGAATGTGTGTAAGTGTGAAGTGACAGAAGGGAGCAAGCACGCATGTGTTTTCAAGCTATCGTTGCTACGTTTATCTAAGTATACCATAAGAAAAGTTCTATTTAATCTAGCAAGTAGGCAATAAAACATAAACCATACCACCTAGAATGTCGAGCCTTGCACGTGGAGTGAAGCGTCGTTGTGGATCGTCGAGCATTATTCAGGTTATAGTCTGGTTTTAACAAAAACGTTTTCCCTTATTAAAACCAAGTTCACTATAACCAATGGCTCTGATACCAATATGTCACACCCCCAAAATCCACACGCGGAGTATTACCGCTTGGAGGCGTGACTGACCAGGATCAACACACTAATCATATTGAACAAGCAAGTAATTAATTGTAAAAGTCCAACCAACACAATTAGTGTCCAAAACAAGCATAGTTTAAGTTATGAGCGGAAGCATAATGTTTAAAACCAAAACATAAGTTTAAATATCCAAAGGTTTAACATGGCACACAGCTGTCCATGTCCCACAACGACTCTTCCTTGTGCAAGCTCCAGCTAAGAACCTATTGACCTGCAAAGCATGTAGTAACGAGTCAACAATAATGTTGAGCGAGTTCACAGTTGGGTGTTGGTTTTAGTTGTTCCAAAAATAGTTCCTTTAACTGGCATCCCTGCCGTGGGGGTTACCCCATAGTTGAAAAACGTGATTTGTTTAACCCATTAACTCTGGCAATCCAGCCGTGGGGGCTACCCCATGATAGTTATCTGGCATTTCGGCCGTGGGGGCTACCCCATGTATATACTACTAGACTCGTTACCATATCGACTGCTGACTTTAGTCATGTTTATGTCCCCTGAACTGTCAATGTCTATCATCATTGATGTGCCCAGATCCATTAGTTCACGCCCGTCCTCTGCGGCACGGTGTGAGGCTTGTCAGACCTAAATAGCGCTATCTAACTAATGACCCGCTCGCCATTGGCCCGGCGATTAAGCCGATATAAAAAAGGAGGGACTTCGTGATAGAGTTTTGGTCTAGTAAAAGTTAATTGTCCATGAGGACGAGGAATTATATTCCTGAACCAGTACTGTCCTACCCAAGAAAGGACGAGAAATCCATGTTCCTTAAACGCATTCCCAACCCCTGGGAATCCCATGCTTTGTAGAAAGTCTGAACTCACCTTGATTTGCTCGGATTGTTAATTTACTTTACCCGTTCCGAGATGGTCAACCAAACCCTACTGTGGTTACCAAAGACAATTAGTTTCTTATCCATTTATGCGAGTTGCACCACATTTTACACAAGTAGCATACACAAGTCATCACACAAGTTATAATATTTGATCACACAACACACAGTGGAATTTCTCTTATTTCATGTTTGAAGATAATAGGCCCACATTAAATCACACATCACATCAAATAATTAATCAAGTTATCCTCAATTACATAACAAAGTCGGTCCATCCAAAACATTAGCATAGCCCACTAATTCAAAAGTTACGGCCCACTAATCATCACACCCATCAGATTCGTGTACAGGAGCATTTAATCAAATTAAGATGCATGTCATCTACCAAAATATTCGGCCCAGCTTGTATGCATACCCAAATAATCAACAGGCAGGTTCGGTTAGCATGAAACCCATATATCCCTTTTAGTTCTCATTGGTAATTTATTATTATAAAATTCACACCCCAAATCTAATAACAAAATACATCCAATTATTCAACATAGCTTAGTCGGTTCATAAGGGAAATAATTAAACAACATCGGCCCAACTTGATTATGCAATTGGTTTGATGTGTTTCACTTATTATCATGCAAAATCCTAATTTCACAATTATTAATTGAATTAATTTTTAATGGCCGACACTATACATTCTGATTGGACCTCCACCTTGAACCACATGAATTGTGTATTATAAATCACATGACTTCTGATGTGTTTAATTAATGCAGTCTACACTTGTTGACTGTCAAAAGCATTTAAACAAATTTGACTATGTTAAGTGTGCTATACATAAAACCAGTTCATGATTCATCGGTCATCATTAACAGTCATTAACAGTCAGCAATTATCATGCATACTCACCAACACAAACTACTCAGTCTACTACCCAATCATCAATATACATAATCTGTTCATGTTCAATTCATGCGACACAGTAGATCAAACATAAATATCATACACCCTAATAATCTACCAAGCCACATGAACGTTCCTATTCAGCCGATTATCACAAGGATTTATCAAACTCATACGATCATATTAACACAAATCTAATATCTCGTATACATTCAACAAATACATCCAATCATCATACACCCAGTCATATACATACGATCAAACATAGCAATTACACTAACCGGAGTTAGACGTGAGGGCGAAGGGGTTTGGACTCGCGAAGGAAAGCTCCAGAGAATAAAATTGTCGCCAGTTTTGTTGAGAGGATTAGGGTTTTCCATATATTTATGTGTTGAAAGAATTATAAAGGTTTCGGGCTGTGGGCTTTGAGGGTTTGGGCCGAGGACAAGTCCCCAAAGACATACACAATAAACATTCATAATAAACACACATAATTATGTAACAAACACTCAAACTCGTAATGTTCTATTGAAACTAGTTACGTCACATGATCACATAACGCACATACAAGTCATATTGAAATACAAAGAATGTCTAAAATTTGAGTTGTCACAGGATTCATACAACCTAGCTCATCCCCTTGGGGAGCTCCAGTGTTGTTTGTAAAGAAGAAGGATGGTTCGATGAGAATGTGTATTGATTATAGAGAATTGAATAAAGTTACAATTAAGAATCGATACCCATTACCTATGATGGATGATCTTTTTTATCAACTTCAGGGGGCTAGATACTTCTCTAAGATAGATTTACGCTCTGGATATCATCAATTAAAAGTACAAGAGGAAGACATACCTAAGACTGCTTTTAGAACTAGGTATGGTCATTACGAGTTTACAGCCATGCCCTTCGGGTTAACGAATGCACCTGCAGCATTCATGGACATGATGAATAGGATCTGTAAACCGTATTTCGATAAATTTGTAATTGTCTTCACAGATGATATACTTATTTATTCAAAAAGTCAGGACGAACATTGTCAGCACTTGCATGCACTCTTAACTTTGTTAAGAAAAGAAAAGCTGTATGCCAAATTCTCAAAATGTGAATTTTGGTTACAAGAAGTGCAATTCTTAGGACACATGGTGAATCATGAAGGTATTCACGTAGATCCTGCTAAAATAGAGGCAATTACCAATTGGAAGGTTCCGCAAACCGCAATGGAAATTAGAAGTTTTATAGGTTTAGCTGGGTATTATAGACGGTTTATTAAGGATTTTTCCAAGATAGTTGTACCATTAACTAAGCTAACCTGTAAAGCCATTAAGTTTGAATGGGGACCTAAACAAGAAGAAGCCTTTAGAATATTGAAGCAGAAATTAACAAATGCACCAATCTTAGCCTTACCAGAAGGAACTGAAGATTTTGAAGTATATTGTGATGCTTCAAAACTAGGATTGGGATGCGTGCTTATGCAACGTAAGAAGGTAATTGCGTATGCATCAAGACAAATGAAAAAGCACGAGGAAAACTATACAACTCATGATTTAGAGTTAGACTCCATAATTTTTGCCCTTAAGATTTGGAGACATTATCTGTACGGAAGTAAGTTTACTGTCTATACAGACCACAAAAGTTTAAAATATATTTTTGGGCAAAAAGAGTTAAACATGAGGCAAAGAAGATGGATGGAAATCTTAAGTGACTACGACTGTGATATCCAGTATCACGAAGGAAAGGCAAATGTAGTTGCAGATGCCTTAAGTCGTAAGTATCATGAAAAACAACGACGAGTTCGTTCTCTTAGATTAAATCTACAAATAGATTTAATGGAACAAATAAAGAGTGTTCAGGAAACAGCAATCAAAGATGATGCTGAAGGAATGAAGGGACAAATAAAAGAATTAGAGCAAGGAGCTGATGGAATATGGAAATTCCACAAAAGCAGAATTTGGGTACCGAAACAGGGAGAATTAAGAAATAAGATTTTAGAAGAAGCTCATAAATCTAGGTATACTATACACCCTGGAAACAATAAAATGTACCAAGATTTAAGAAAGAATTTCTGGTGGATAGGAATGAAAAAGGATATAGCTCGATATGTTTCTAAATGTCTTACTTGTTCACAAATTAAGGCAGAACATCAGAAACCTTCAGGGTTACTACAACAATTAGAAATGCCTGTATGGAAATGGGAACTCATAACAATGGATTTTGTTACTAAGTTACCCAAAACCAGAAGAGGTAATGACTCAATTTGGGTAATTGTAGATCGATTAACCAAATCAGCTCATTTTCTACCCATGAAGGAAACCTTTAGTATGTAAAGACTGGAAAAGTTGTATGTAGATGAAGTCGTATCTCTACATGGAGTTCCACTCTCCATTGTATCAGATAGAGATAGTCGTTTCACTTCTCATTTTTGGAAAAGTTTCCAAGAAGCAATGGGAACTCGACTAAACCTAAGCACGGCATATCATCCACAAACGGACGGACAAAGTGAAAGGACGATTCAAACTCTAGAAGACATGCTCAGAGCATGTGTAATAGATTTTGGTGGAAATTGGGACGATCACTTACCATTAATTGAATTCTCCTATAACAATAGTTATCATTCAAGTATTGAAACTGCTCCATTCGAGGCACTTTATGGAAGAAAGTGCAGAACTCCAGTATGTTGGGCAGAAATAGGAGAAAGTCAATTATCAGGTCCAGAGATTGTGCAAGAAACTACTGATAAGATCACACAAATCAAGGAAAGACTGAAGATGGCTCGAGATCGCCAGAAGAGTTATGCAGACAATAGATGCAAACCGTTAGAATTCCAAGTTGGAGACAGAGTACTGTTGAAAGTTTCCCCTTGGAAAGGAGTTGTTAGATTCGGTAAGAAAGGAAAGCTAAGTCCAATGTACGTAGGACCATTTCCAGTGATTCAACGTATAGGACCAGTAGCTTATCGTTTACAACTACCAGAAGAGTTAGCTGTAGTACATGTTGTATTTCATGTATCCAATCTCAAGAAATGTCTAGCAGACGAATCTCTGGTAGTACCTCTTCAAGACATAGAGATAAACGAAAAGCTAAAATTTGTTGAGAAATCTCTTCAGATAGAAGACAGAAAAGTGAAGTTTCTCAAGCACAAACGACTAGTGCTGGTTAAAGTAAGGTGGGATTCAAAGAGAGGAGCTGAATACACTTGGGAGCTGGAATCAGAAATGAAGCAAAAGTATCCTCATTTATTCCAGTAAATCTCGAGGATGAGATTTTTAATAAGGTAGGGAGAATGTAACAACTCTCATTAAAAAGTCCTAATTATTACTTTAATTGTCCATTAGGAAACCCTAATTGAGAAACCCAAGTGATTCTGAATAAACCCTAAAATTTTCAGAATAATCAGAATCAGGATCAGGGCCCCAAAACTCAGGGGGGGTAAACCCTATTCGGTAATATCTTGACAGTTTGTTGTAAAAAATGAGATAGCACGTAAAACCAACTCAACTGAGCTACTGGGACACAAAGCAAGCCTATGGTAGACTAGGGTCTCTCGGGCCACGCTACGCGCGCAAGGGAACCTTTCGCGTGGCGCGAGGGGGGCATTTTTCAAGTATAAATAGTAGCGTCTGTTTCATGCAATTGAGTGTTCGTTCGACGTTCAAATTCGAATTGTACGTTGAGTTATAGCATAAACAGTCTCAAAAACACACACGAATCCCGAATTGCTGCCGCAAAACAGGGTAATAACTCAATCGCTATTACGATTCATTTTCCGATCGATCAATGTACTCAATGGATGTTTAAGTGCTGCCCACGTTAGGGTGATGCTTTGTCATTAGTCGTTAATTCGATGGATGTTTAAGCATAGCACTTTGTCATTCGTTGTGAGGGTTGATCTCGTGAGTTATCGTAAATGCGGTATTGATTACTAACCCACTTTTGTGTGCATTGTTATATAAATTAGGTTAACAAGGCTAATCCATAGACTAGACTCTGTCCGTGTTAAATCTGCAATGTGAGTCATTCTTTCTTTTTATCAAATTTGTTTATAAAAGCATGTTATTTTCAAAGTTATAATTACGGGGATTAAGTCTTTGTAATCACCAAGTTACAGCCGGTATGTGGGGTTTTGTATACATTACTTGATAATTGTCACCATTGGGGCAGCCAATGGGGGATATGACCATAGTCACAGATCCGGTCGAGTGACAAATACCGTGGGTAGTTGGTTTGATATAGAAACAATGTAATCACCCTTAATACTGTAAATTATAACAAACAAGTCGGTTTTATTAAATAGAATGATTCACTCAGTATTTCCCGCTGGCAAAACCTTTTTCAAACATGTTTCAGGTGATCTGTTGTAATTCAGGAAAAGTGTTGTGGAACATTTCAAGCTTAAGAAAGTGGCTCATTATAAAATAAAGAAATATGTTTTGTAAAATAAAGATTTCTCCGTGAAATCATAGTATTGTAAATTAACGGGGTTTTATCCCGAGTTGTGAAATAAAATAATCGGGAAAATTTTAGCTTTACAACAATCCTGATGATAAACTTCCGCTGTTAAACTCAATTAAATAAATACCACGGGATTTCTGTCCCGCGGCTCCTGAAACGGGTCAAACCGGGTCGGGGGCCGTGACATGATAGTAGATCAGTTGGACTGTCACAGCATGCAAAAGAAATGGAAAGATAAAATGTGATAAACGGTCTCACTAAAGATGTGACGGTAGGCTCAGCTAGACTAGTAGATTTGCGATAATGATACAAACTTAAATGAAAAAGCCTAGTTCTAGTGGAAAACGCGGTTGAAAGCATAGTACTTAGTTTTGTTCTTCTTGATTGTGTGCCTACTCAGTAATCGCTGATTATCGAAAGACATAAAACTGGTTAAGTTTGTGAACTTTCACAACTTTGCTGAAAAAGTCACTGTGATTATGCATTTCTTTTTGCAAAAATTTAAACTTGTTTTATTTCTTTATTTTGTTTAAGCATTGGACATCCTCTGCGTATACGTGAGTATCGACCTGGATGTTATTGCCTAAACGTTCTGCTTTATTTTCTTTGGTGTTTCGTTTAAGCTTTGGACCTCCTCTGCGTATACGGAAGTATCGACCTGGTGGTTAAAGCCTAAACAACTTCAACTTATTTTTATTTTCTTATTTTGTTTAAACATTGGACTTTCTCTGCGTATACGGAAGTATCGACCTGATTGTTAATGTTTAAACATTCGGCGTTGTTTTCGCACAAATCACAGTTGATAAAAGTTTAAAGGCATTACTTGAGTCAGTGTATTACATGATGAGGGGATATGCTGAGATCGTGAGGTCCATAAGAACTTAGTGCAAAATTAATATACCTTAACGTATCAGTAAGCATTTCGAAATTTTTAGATTGAGTTTAAGTGGACAACAATATCGTCAATCAACGTGAATCGTTTAGAACTAAAAATGTTTAAAGCTTAACGGTGCTAGTGATTGGTCACATAAACTGATATGATCCTTTTACGCAAACTCACAAAAATAGTGTTTGTATATATTTTATTTCTGCATTTAAATTTCTGTTTAGTTTACATATTTTGAAAAATCCAAAAAGATTTTCGACAACTGGTGTTGGAAAGCTGATTTTCAAAATTCCGAGGCTAAACATGATGAACAGTTGGTTTGGATAATTTGGTGTGAGTTGAGAAAATTTTGAAATATTTAGATGATTCATTAAGATTGAATCAGAATTTAAAATGTTTCAAATTTGATAATATTTTCAAATGTGAAAATTTGTTTATCTTATGAGTAGCTGAGATGTGTGTAGGTGAAAGAAAGGTTTCTGATCCTGTTGCTATGAAAAGCCAGGATGAAATTCAGAACTGGTAGAGAGCTTAATCAGAGAAAAAGCCAGGATTTGATTTCAAAGGCGATAGCTAATTCCAGACTGAAAATCCCAGCTTGATGAAAGGGGGAGTCTGATGAGGTTAGAGCTAGAGAAAAGATCCAGATACATGATTCCAGGAGAAATTCCTGAAGAAGACTGATCAAGATTGAAGAGTCGTCATGTTAAAGACTCTCACTGAAGATTCCGTCAACATTCAAGGGGGAGTCTGTTGGTGCAGTTGTCTGTCGACTTCATCTTCGTTCGAGTCTTAGATTAGAACTGATAGATCAGGACACAAAAAAACGAAAAATGGGATTTTATAGGTAATTCCGCTCGAAATGACACATGGTCATTTCAAGCGGAATCAGCAGGTTGCTTCAAGCGGAATCATAAAGTTAATTCCGTTTCAGGTGATTTCGCTTGAGATGTAATTCCGCTTGAGAATGTTCAAGCGGAATCACATGCCTATATATACCCTTTCAACCGATATCAGTTGTAATCTTCTAGTTTCCGACGGCGAAGCTCTGTCGAAGTGTCTCCAAGTCTGTAAACGTGATATAATCAATACAAGAGACAGTTAATAGTGAATACAAGCTAAACAAAGACAGAATCAATGAATTCCGCCTCTGATTCTGTCTGGGTACTCTTCTGATCGACTCGTTAGGTCGTTTCACGATCCTACAGTTTTATTGTTTTTTCTTCAGCAACTGGTATGTACATTCATATTGTAATGAACTTCATATTGTTTAACCGATTTTAATTCAAATCCTATCTTGCTACAAATACGCTTTTAAACGTTTATTGGTATACATTCAAGAAGGGTTTAGTTGGGTGTTTGAATCATTTGTTGAGAACATATTAAAATAGTTATTATTTGTAGAAAATTTTTAACTCATACTCTGTTTCTATGATTAATTTCAGTAGATACTCTGTTAATACAAAAAGTTAATGTCACACCCCAACCGATGGCGGAATCATCGGGGCGTGGCACTGAGCGAAACAGATTGTCCAGAAGTTTCCATAACAATTATCATTACCAAATAATTTAAAGTAACATGTCCCATACCATGTCTTAAGAGGCAAACAAATTATTACAGATAAATCCAGTCAAAAGTTCTATTCCGACAACTCAGATTCATACATAGATAGTTTATTTATTGGTTTCTAGGACACCGTCCCTAGCCTCAATTTCATCACCAGCACACAAAGCATGTAAACATCCTAAGCACCTGTCACATACGTTAAAATAAAGTCAATACATAAAATGTAAAGGTGAGCATACAAGTTTGATAATAGCATATAGAGTTCGAATTCGTTTACGCATAACCAGCACGTACACATAGTGAAATGAAGCACGTTAGTTATCGACATAGATCCATCGATACCAATGACTGCGGGTTGACTGCCCGAGGCAGTTCGCAATACATGATTACCACCGTAATCCATGCAAGTAAAAGATCCTTAACAACCCCCGTGTGAACGGGTGCTGAGTCCAAACTATAGTACTATCGTTGCTAAGGCAGGTAGACAGCATTCCATGTGTAAACATAACAAACAAGCATTCATAAGCCACGTATAACATGCATTAACGGTTAGAGTTCAAATAGCATTTGAGTAGTGTGATTGTTGTAGTTTGAATATTCGTAATGTATGTAACACCCAAAAGTGCTTAAAGCAAAAAGGGATCGAGTATACTCACAGCGATTAATGGATTGAAGGGAGCGCTTAGCGAGTACGGTTAGCCTGAATAGATGCGGTAGCATAACGATAAGTGAAATGTAAAACGGAAAACAAGTGTTGGAGGGTCGGAAAGCTGGTCGATCGGACGGTAGTTCGATCGGAAGGATGACCGTTCGGTTGACAGACCGCTGTCCGGTCGGTCGGTAGGCCGATCGGATGGCTGTTCGAGTGGATTGTTCCTTCCTATAAGAAGTATGTGTTTGTGTATGATGGTTTGACTTTTGAAGTTTTCGTTGTAGCATTTGAAAACTTTGAAGTATCCTTACCTTTCAGGTCGGTCGATCGGACGGCTGTTCGATCGGCCGGCAACCCGATCGGTTAGACATTCAAGTGAATTGCAATGTTTAGTCTTTGAATCGGACAGGTGTTCGATCGGACAGGTCAACTAATCAAAGACTTTAAATGAGAAAGTAAAGTATGATGAAATGGATCGGATAGTTGATCGATCGAATAGCACAACTGCTGTTCGATCGGACAACAGGGTGTCACCTGATCGGACGGCTGTTCGATCGGGTGGCACTTCTAGTGCATTGAACACGTTGAAAAATCGATTAAGTGTTGAAGCATAGTATCTCATGATCCGAAGAGTAATCCGATCGGACAGTAGTTCGATCGAACTATAGTTCGTTCAATACTAGTCTTCAAAATAGATTAGTTGATTGTGTGGGGCCACATGCTAGCCGATCGGCTGGCCTGGTCGATCGGCTGACGAACCGATCGGCTGGCTGTCCGTTCGGGCAGCAGTCCGATCGGTTAGCTTTCTGACCTGATCAGTCTATTCGTCTAACACTTGGCTGTTCTGGTTTGTTTGTTGTTATATCGAGGTATTTTGACAACGAGTCGAACCATAGAAGCCTCGTTCTTACTTGTTTCCCCTGCACGGGCAGGAATCACCCAAACCCGGCCGGTGAACTGTTCGGAATGGAGTTTAACGTTTAACCCGTAACCGGTTAACCTCGTGGGTAGAACCCGGATCTTGAGCCATACGTCCACCGAAGTGATTTGTAAACCGGCTCAGGGTCCGTTTCTACGGGTTTTGAAGTTATTGAGTGAAAAGGGTTGAAAGAAAGTTGGAAAATCCATCCTCCGATCCTTTTCACCGAATATATGTTTAGATCCACTACAGATCTTTGTTTGTTTATGTGGAAATCGGTTAGATCCAAGTCATTCTTGGTGGATTGAGGCCGAAACATGAAGTTCTTCAAGAACTCATGATGACCTCATCCTAGAATACTTGATTCTTGATGATTTCACGGTTAAAAGTTAAGATTTGAAAAGGTAGAAAGGTGTAGGAGTGTGTATAGATCAAGAAAGTACAAGGATTAGAGCGAAAACTTACCGGAATCGAGAGAAATCAGCAAAAAGATGAGTTGAGCGTGCTGGTCGGTCTGAGGTTTCCAAAAGTGGAAAGAATGACAATGACAGGGGTATTTATAGGATGCCAAAAGGGGTAAGTGCTGGCCGATCGGCCAGGCAGCTCAATCGGACAGCCTGTCCGATCGGACAGCAGTCCGTTCGGCTGGCTGTTCGATCGGCTGGGAGCCTGATCGATCAGTCGCACTTTACGAGTGTTTCGATTGCGAGGGGTACGATACGATAGGGTTTCCTAATCAAATTACTTTCAGTCCCAAACACTCATATCTCGCATAACCTATTTTCCACCATTATCATAGTTCGTTTCACGATTCGAGTTCGATTGCATTTCGAGTTAGACTTTGAGTTTCGATTGAGTTTGCTTGATTATCACCACACAATATAAATAAACATGCACAGGTAACACGTAAGGCACACACACACGTATAATAACAAGTAAAAATCCGTAGCTCGAGTTGCGATTAGAAGTCGATTCGATTAGCATAGCTTGATTATTGATTAGTTAACTTTATCGCATTGTTACTTCCTACAACTCATAGTCGTAAGTCGATTGATTAACGATTAACACACATCGATTATTGTCATTAACAACACTTACTCCACATAATACAAATAAAATAAAGAAATTTCTACGAGTCAAGTTGCGCGAATCGGCCGTTGACTTTGACCTTGGTTTGACTTTGACTTATGAAAACACGGGGTGTTACAGCCTCACCTTGTTTAGGGAATTTCGTCCCGAAATTAAGCTGGAAGTTGTATATCACCGTGAATCACGTTTGAGAACTTTCTCTTTCTAGACTTTCTCTTTAAACAGCTGCGGGTACTTAGCCTTCATGTCGCTTTCGAGTTCCCAAGTGAACTCTGCGCCTCGTTTGCCTTCCCATCGGACTTTCACAATAGGAATGCGTCTGAGTTGCTTGGTTTGGCGATCCATGATTTCGACAGGCTTTTCCACGAAGTGTAATGTTTCGTTCACTTGTAGATCGTCTAGAGGAACATGTAAATCGTGGTTGGCGAGGCACTTTCGGAGGTTTGATATGTGGAAAGTCGGGTGGACATTACTCAGTTCCTCCGGTAGTTCGAGTCTGTAGGCGACTTTTCCGATCCTTTCCAGAATCTTAAAAGGTCCAACATATCGAGGCGCGAGCTTTCCCTTCTTTCTGAATCGGACTACACCCTTCCAAGGTGATACCTTTAGGAGTACGTAGTCACCAACGTCAAATTCACGGGGCTTGCGCTTTTTATCGGCATAACTTTTCTGTCGATCCCGAGCTTTCACCAGGTTGTCTCGAATTTGGAAAATTTTGACTGTCGTTTCTTGTAATAGCTCAGGACCGGTTAATTGCGAATGACCGATCTCGTGCCATACAATCGGCGATCCACATCTTTTTCCGTATAATGCCTCGAATGGTGCCATTTGGATGCTAGAATGGTAGCTGTTGTTATACGAGAATTCGACTAACGGCAGGTATTTATCCCAATTACCACCGAAGTCTAAGACACACGAACGGAGCATGTCTTCAAGAGTACGGATCGTTCTTTCAGTCTGACCGTCGGTTTGAGGGTGGAAAGCGGTACTTAGATTAAGCGATGTACTGAGTGCCGTTTGAAACGTTTCCCACAGTCGCGAGGTAAACCAAGCATCACGGTCACAGATGATGTCACGAGGCGTCCCATGATTACAAATTATCTCGTCGGTGTAGATTCGGGCTAATCGTTCTACCTTGTAGTCTTCTCGTATAGGCAGAAAGTGAGCTGATTTAGTCAAACGGTCGACCACAACCCAAATGCTGTCGCGACCTGATGACGTGTGCGGTAGCTTGGTTATAAAGTCCATGGCTATGATCTCCCACTTCCACATGGGAATTGGTGGTTGTTCGAGTAAGCCAGAGGGTCTTTGATGTTCAGCCTTGACCCTAGCACAAGTTAAGCATTTTTCGACGTAGAGAGCGATATCTCTTTTCATACCCGCCCACCAGTACTTATAACGAAGGTCCTGGTACATCTTATCAGCACCGGGATGAATAGAATACCGGGATTTGTGGGCTTCGTCCATCAAAATCTGTTGTAAGTTAGTTCGTTTGGGAATCCAAATTCGGTCCAGAAAGTGGAATATCCCGTTTGATTTGCTCACAAGTTGGGCTCCATCGTGGTAGATTCTTTCTTTCTTCAGGGTGCGTTCATTAAAACATGCATGTTGAGCGTCGCGGATGAGGGTTTCGAGATCGTGTTGGGCTTGAATATTACGAGTGCTAAGCAGATAACTCCGTCTGCTGAGTGCGTCGGCAACAACATTCGCCTTGCCTGGGTGATAACGGATCTCACAGTCGTAATCGTTGAGAAATTCTACCCATCGGCGTTGACGCATATTAAGTTCCTTCTGATTAAAGATGTGTTGTAGGCTCCTATGATCGGTGAAGATCGTACACTTGGTACCATACAGGTAGTGTCGCCAAATCTTTAACGCAAAAACAACTGCGCCTAGCTCGAGATCATGGGTTGTATAGTTCTTCTCATGGATTTTGAGCTGACGAGATGCGTAAGCTATGACCTTGTCCCGTTGCATGAGAACACAACCAAGACCAAGGTTGGAAGCATCACAATAGACAATGAAGTCATTGTTTCCGTCGGGCAATGTGAGAACAGGAGCATTGCAAAGCATGTGCTTGAGGGTTTGGAAAGCAGTCTCTTGTTTAGTTCCCCAAACAAAAGGCTTGTCATTATGCGTGAGAGAGGTAAGTGGTACAGCAATCTTCGAGAATCCTTCAATAAATCGTCGATAATAGCCCGCTAGTCCGAGAAAAGAGCGGACTTCAGACGGATTCTTAGGGGTAACCCAACTCTTGACAGCTTCAATCTTCGCAGGGTCAACGTGAATACCTTGACTATTAACAATGTGACCCAGAAACTGAACTTCCTCCAACCAGAATTCACACTTGGAGAACTTGGCATAGAGTTGGTTCCCCTGGAGTAACTCGAGAACCAAACGTAGATGTTGCGTGTGTTCGGTCTTTGATTTGGAATAGATCAAGACATCGTCGATGAATACGATGACGAAACGGTTGAGATATGGTTTACACACGCGATTCATCAGATCCATGAAAACCGCTGGTGCATTGGTTAAACCAAAAGGCATGACAACGAATTCGTAGTAACCGTATCGAGTACGAAACGCGGTTTTGGGTATATCCTCCTCTTGAATACGTAGCTGGTGATATCCTGAACGTAGGTCGATCTTTGAGAAACACGTAGTGCCTTGTAGTTGATTAAACAAATCGTCGATGCGAGGTAGGGGATAGCGGTTCTTGATAGTTAACTTATTCAATTCCTGATAGGCGATGCACATCCGGAACGACCCGTCCTTCTTTTTGACGAAAAGGACTGGCGCGCCCCAAGGAGAGGTGCTCGGGCGGATGAAGCCTTTCTCAAGTAATTCCTGGAGTTGGGTTGAGAGTTCGCGCATTTCGGATGGCGCGAGTCGGTAAGGAGCTTTGGCAATAGGATTGGCTCCAGGAATGAGGTCGATACGAAAGTAGATATCACGACTTGGAGGTAAACCTGGAAGATCATCAGGGAACACCTGAGGAAATTCACGAACCACAGGAACGTCTTTTACTTCCTTCTTCTCTTTCCTTCCCTTCTCCACTACTACAATGTTAGCCAAGAAAGCCCTGTATTCCTTGCGAATATACTTGCTGGCTTGCACGCATGACATAAGCTTGAGCCCTTTTGATGTAGTATCGCCATAAACGCACAATAAGTCACCATTTGCGAGCGAAAAACGAATCATCTTGTCAAAGCACACCACTTCAGCATGGTTTTCTCGAAGGAAGTCCATGCCTACTATGACGTCAAAACTTCCGAGTTGCATCAGAATAAGGTCAATTGGGAAGAGGTGATTGTTGAGCTCAAGAGTACAATCACGGATAATGGAATTGACGGCGACGGTTCTTCCGGTAGCGACTTCAACATCGAATGCCGAGGAGAGTTGGGAACGTTTACGACTAAGAAGTTTCTCAAATTCGAACGACACAAAGCAGTTATCGGCTCCAGTATCAAACAAACATGAAGCATAAATACCATTCACAAGGAACCTACCATTGACCACTTTGTTGTCGGCCTGGGCTTGACGCACGTTGAGGTTGAAAGTTCGGGCGCGTGCGGCCTGTTGTTGCGGCTGCTGTTGTTGTTGCTGCTGTGGCTGCTGTTGCTGAGGCTCTTGTTTCACAACCCTGTTTGGGCACATGTTGGCGAAATGGTTCAGGTCGCCACATGCGAAGCAGGCTCTGGCTTTGACTGCGGGTGCCGGAGGAGCTTGTTGACCCTGTGGGGCAGTGAGTAGAGCTTGATTGGCAGGAGCTTGACGAATACGGCAGTTAGCAGTAAAATGGCCGTATACGTTGCAATGAGCACAAAAGCGGCAAGGAATTGCAGTTGGGTGGTGGTAGGTGCAAGTAGGGCAAAGCGGGTGTGGTCCAGTGTATGCACGCTTTGCAGGCGGTGCATTGGCCACAGGCGCCGCTACTTGACGCTGTTGGGCAGGTACAACTTGAATCGGTGCAGTAGTGATCGCACAGTTCTTGTTGCTGGAGCTGTTCTTTCTCTTGTTCTTCCTCTTGTTGCTTGATGAGGTGGGTTCAGAAGTTGGTGCGGTAGTGGTAGCTTGATGCAGATGTTTCGAAGTCTTATCCCAGACACCAGCCTTAACCCGTTTGTCATTGATTTCGGCGGCCAGTAGATAAGTTTCCTCGATCGTCGTAGTCTTAGCCGCTTGCATGAAATCAGCAACGTAGTCGGGCAGGGCCCGGATGTACTTCTTGATTGTCATGTCGGGAGTCTTGACTTGATCGGGACAGATAATACTGAGCTGTTTGAAACGAGCAGTAAGACCAGCATTGTCACCATCCTTTTATTGTATGTGCCAAAATTCATCTTCTAGCTTTTGACGTTCGTGAGGAGGGCAGAATTCCTCTAGCATAACTTCCTTGAGTTCGTCCCACGACAGACCGTAGGCCGCATCGTTCCCTCGCTTGTTCCTCTCGGCCGTCCACCAGTCTAGTGCTCGGGACTGGAAAACGCCGGTAGCATTCAGAGTTCGAAGGTCATCAGGGCAACCACTCTGTCGCAGAGTAACCTCAATAGAGTCAAACCAGTGAAATAGTGCAGTGGGACCTCCTTCGCCAGTGAATTCTTTTGGCCCACAAGACTTCAATTGCTTGAAGCTGAAAGGCCTTGCGGCAGTTTTGGGTGCGTCGGTTCTTAATTCTTCAGATGATTTGCTGGCATTCTCGTAAACATCACTCACAGCCTTTGCTACGCTTTTAGCGATGATGGAAGCAAGACGTTTGTCTCTCTTTTCTTGATGACAAAGGGCATGACGGGATCCAGACGACATTGTCTGCATTAGACATCGCCACGGAACTCAACACATTGTATTCGAATCTCACCTCACACGTTTACTACTTACTAAAGCTCAGTAACACGTACATTTACGTACACACATATCACATAGAGCACGAATCACATAAGCACGTAGAGCACATAATCACATAATACCTAAGCACGTAGGGCAAAGAAGTAGGGAAACACACACGCAATTAATCACTAGAGGTAGTCAGAAAACAGAAACCTATCATTTAAAGCTTGCGATCGTTCGAAAATAGCGTAGTATAAGCGTGTATCGTAGTACAAAGTCACCCACAACTCAACGATTTGCTAACGTTTTGGGGTAGAATTGCAGTGCGAGTTGTGTGTGCTGATCGAAGTGAAAGCAAAATCGAGTAAATCTCCAAAAATTTAAACACATAAACAGGTAAACACATATAACTCATAAAAATTGACGAATTATCAGAGTCAGCAGTTGCGGGCTAAAAATCGAAACACATAAAATTTCGGGATGTAGATCGTCTGCGGCTAGTAGACTTCGACTAACCAAAGAAATTCAACTATTCACAAGGACCCGCTGTACACGTTCGACTTCCAGGATTATGCCCTTGCCTCGATTCTTGGGCGTTGGCACACATCCCGTTGGTCTTATTGTGACTTCAGGTTATTGGAGTCCGTCGAACTTTGGCAAGAGTTTTGTAAAATGTGCGGAACAAGTCGTCAAGGTTAGGGTTTCACCCCTGGCTTAACAACTTCGTCCCTGTGTTTGATAAAAATAGAGGAGATTATTCATCAAAATATGGATTTCACTCCTGATTTGGTATAATTCTCCCGTCGAACAAGTGTTCGTTATTGAAAAAGAAGGAAGAAATCATTGATAAGTTGATAAACCAGCATTAATCCAGGCAATTTAGTCAAGATTTTGTGGTTTTCACACCTAATCCCGACCCTTATTGCCTATTTAAAGTTGAAAATTCGAGTGTAGTGATAGTGTAGAATAAGCGAGAATAGCGAGTGATAGCAGTGAGCTCATGCATATCCCCTAACGGATACGCACAAGTTGGTCTGTTGGTTCTTAACTATAGTCTAGGTTTCTAAGACTTCGACCCGGACTAGGTCGAGTCTTGCCTAATTCCCTATAGTTATGGCTCTGATACCAATCTGTCACACCCCAACCGATGGTGGAATCATCGGGGCGTGGCACTGAGCGAAACAGATTGTCCAGAAGTTTCCATAACAATTATCATTACCAAATAATTTAAAGTAACATGTCCCATACCATGTCTTAAGAGGCAAACAAATTATTACAGATAAATCCAGTCAAAAGTTCTGTTCCGACAACTCAGATTCATACATAGATAGTTTATTTATTGGTTTCTAGGACACCGTCCCTAGCTTCAATTTCATCACCAGCACACAAAGCATGTAAACATCCTAAGCACCTGTCACATACGTTAAAATAAAGTCAATACATAAAATGTAAAGGTGAGCATACAAGTTTGATAATAGCATATAGAGTTCGAATTTGTTTACGCATAACCAGCACGTACACATAGTGAAATGAAGCACGTTAGTTATCGACATAGATCCATCGATACCAATGACTGCGGGTTGACTGCCCGAGGCAGTTCGCAATACATGATTACCACCGTAATTCATGCAAGTAAAAGATCCTTAACAACCCCCGTGTGAACGGGTGCTGAGTCCAAACTATAGTACTATCGTGGCTAAGGCAGGTAGACAGCATTCCATGTGTAAACATAACAAACAAGCATTCATAAGCCACGTATAACATGCATTAACGGTTAGCGTTCAAATAGCATTTGAGTAGTGTGATTGTTGTAGTTTGAATATTCGTAACGTATGTAACACCCAAAAGTGCTTAAAGCAAAAAGGGATCGAGTATACTCACAGCGATTAATGGATTGAAGGGAGCGCTTAGCGAGTACGGTTAGCCTGAATAGATTCGGTAGCGTAACGATAAGTGAAATGTAAAACGGAAAACAAGTGTTGGAGGGTCGGACAGCTGGTCGATCGGACGGTAGTTCGATAGGACGGCTGACCGTTCGGTTGACAGTCCGCTGTCCGGTCAGTCGGTAGGCCGATCGGATGGCTGTTCGAGTGGATTGTTCCTTCCTATAAGAAGTATGTGTTTGTGTATGATGGTTTGACTTTTGAATTTTTCATTGTAGCATTTGAAAACTTTGAAGTATCCTTACCTTTCAGGTCGGTCGATCGGACGGCTGTTCGATCGGCCGGCAACCCGATCGGTTAGACATTCAAGTGAATTGCAATGTTTAGTCTTTGGATCGGACAGGTGTTCGATCGGACAGGTGTTCGATCGGACAGGTCAACTAATCAAAGACTTTAAATGAGAAAGTAAAGTATGATGCAATGGATCGGATAGTTGATCGATCGAACAGCACAACTGCTGTTCGATCGGACAACAGGGTGTCACCTGATCGGACGGCTGTTCGATCGGGTGGCACTTCTAGTGCGTTGAACACGTTGAAAAATCGATTAAGTGTTGAAGCATAATATCTCATGATCCGAAGAGTAATCTGATCGGACAGTAGTTCGATCGAACTACAGTTCGTTCAATACTAGTCTTCAAAATAGATTAATTGATTGTGTGGGGCCACATGCTAGCCGATCGGCTGGCCTGGTCGATCGGCTGACTATCCGATCGGCTGGCTGTCCGTTCGGGCAGCAGTCCGATCGGTCAGCTTTCTGACCTGATCAGTCTATTCGTCTAACACTTGGCTGTTCTGGTTTGTTTGTCGTTATATCGAGGTATTTTGACAACGAGTCGAACCATAGAACCCTCATTCTTACTTGTTTCCCCTGCACGGGCAGGAATCACCCAAACCCGGCCGGTGAACTGTTCGGAACGGAGTTTAACGTTTAACCCGTAACCGGTTAACCTCGTGGGTAGAACCCGGATCTTGAGTCATACATCCACCGAAGTGATTTGTAAACCAGCTCAGGGTCCGTTTATACGGGTTTTGAAGTTATTGAGTGAAAAGGGTTGAAAGAAAGTTGGAAAATCCATCCTCCGATCCTTTTCACCGAATATATGTTTAGATCCACTACAGATCTTTGTTTGTTTATGTGAAAATCGGTTAGATCCAAGTCATTCTTGGTGGATTGAGGCCGAAACATGAAGTTCTTCAAGAACTCATGATGACATCATCCTAGAATACTTGATTCTTGATGATTTCACGGTTAAAAGTTAAGATTTGAAAGGTAGAAAGGTGTAGGAGTGTGTATAGATCAAGAAAGTACAAGGATTAGAGCGAAAACTTACCGGAATCGAGAGAAATCAGCAAAAAGATGAGTTGAGCGTGCTGGTCGGTCAGAGGTTTCCAAAAGTGGAAAGAATGACAATTATAGGGGTATTTATAGGATGCCAAAAGGGGTAAGCGCTGGCCGATCGGCCAGGCAACTCGATCGGACAGCCTGTCCGATCGGACAGCAGTCCGTTCGGCTGGCTGTTCGATCGGCTGGGAGCCTGATCGATCAGTCGCACTTTTCAAGTGTTTCGCGCGCTGATTTTTGATATTTCGATTTTGATTGCGAGGGGTACGATACGATAGGGTTTCCTAATCAAATTACTTTCAGTCCCAAACACTCATATCTCGCATAACCTATTTTCCACCATTATCATAGTTCGTTTCACGATTCGAGTTCGATTGCATTTCGAGTTAGACTTCGAGTTTCGATTGAGTTTGCTTGATTATCACCACACAACATAAATAAACATGCACAGGTAACACGTAAGGCACACACACACGTATAATAACAAGTAAAAATTCGTAGCTCGAGTTGCGATTAGAAGTCGATTCGATTAGCATAACTTGATTATTGATTAGTTAACTTTATCGCATTGTTACTTCCTACAACTCACAGTCGTAAGTCGATTGATTAACGATTAACACACATCGATTATTGTCATTAACAACACTTACTCCACATAATACAAATAAAATAAAGAAATTTCTACGAGTCAAGTTGCGCGAATCGGCCGTTGACTTTGACCTTGGTTTGACTTTGACTTATGAAAACACGGGGTGTTACAGTTAATGTTCATCTTCGAAGCCAACTTTTTAATTTCAATCTTTTAACATCTTGTTGATTCAGGTTTTATCATGTATACTACATTTGTCAAGTTTCTTGATAACCCAGAATCTTTGAAACTGGTATGACATGTTTTTATATATATAATTTATTTTTATTGAGATATATCTATACTATTATAAAAAGGAGAAGTGATGGATATGAATGTAATTTTACATCACATACAACTTTAAAAGCAATATGTACAAATAAAAACAACACATTTGAGAGGGATATAATAGTAATTAACATTAATTTTTAAGACACCAAAAGGGTATAATCGGTAATTTGCCATCTTCTAGAAGCCATTTTAGATGGTTAAATGTCAAACTTTTAAGACACGGGTAATCAGGGGATTTCAGTATATGAATGCTTCCGTTTTTCAGATCGATTCAATTCCTCCAATCTACTTTAATTCATGTTCAATTGAGGCCATGGAGAAGGTGAGACCAGGAACGGCCTCCGGCCTGCCACCTTAAACCAGGTGATGAAACACAGGTTAACACCGAGGTTAATCTATGGGGTTATTTCTTCTGTGGGTTCAATCTCCTTTCTTACTCGTGGAAATGGCTTGGGTCCTGCAAAACAGTAACACCGTTAGTCTCGTTAAGAGGGGAATATGGGGGTTTCCCTCTTAACCAGGCTCCGGCGTGAGAATAAGTACTGTTCCGAGGGAGAATAAACAGTGTGTGTGTTAAGTGTGAGAGTATAGAGAGCAAGGTGATTCAACCTGGATGATGAAGGGTCCTATTTATAGCCGGAGGGTGAAAGAGGGAGGAGCAGCAGTGCCAGCTGTGGTTGCGCGCCAGCTGTCCGACCAGGGGAATATCCCTTTGGTCTCCTCTGCTGTGGTCAGTGTAGTGGTACACGTGGCGCGCTTACACTTTCCTAATTTGGAGACGTCGTACTGGTGTTGCCGGACTGCTCCTTGATCCGTTGCAGGCCTACTTGGCGCCTGATGACTGGTGACACGTGTTGTCCTTTATGTCGGATGGAGCATCTTTGGTGCCACCTTCGTATTTTCCAGAAGCTTCTGGAAGCTTCTGGATGGTCTCGTTGACGTCAGCGCCACATAGGATGGAAAAGTGGTGTGGTCCTTGCCATGTGGGCAAGGAATTGGGACCATACCTCTTCACCAGGGATAACGATGACAGTGATTGTGTCAGTTGCGGGATCGATAGTTTAAAACCCTAGGCAACGATGGGGTTCTTCTTCATACGATTAGGTCATATGGTTCAGATGACTCCAGCGACCGGCGGCTAGGGTTTGATCGATTTTAGCTGTTCATCCTTGCCTTGCTTCTGTCGTGACGGCAAAGTATTCTGAGCGACCTTTCAAGTTCATATTGAATAATCAGGTAACCCTTTTGATTTTATATCAAAGATATTTTCTGCATAACTAAATTAATGATGGATAGTAGGTAAGGTTTCTAATATTAATCGCAGAGCAGAAGAGATCATTCAAGTAGCAGCCATGGTTCATGTCTCCTTCTACCGCATCTGTAATTTCATCTCTCTCTCTCTCTCTCTTTGTATAGTTGCATACTTTTTAGGCTTGTAGCTTTGTTTAGTCTGTTTGTGTAAGGTGATCCGAATCTCTTGCTCATGTTGAGTTCGAGACTTTTTATAATTTTTTTTATAAGTATAGATTTATATTTAAAGTGGTTTAACATTCATAACATCATTTTAGTGGTAGAACCTCATTTAAGCAAATTACATGTAGTGTTTGATACTTTTTATAAAATTTTGATTTTGGGTTTGGTGTATATGAAATTAATGAAGTTTGTAGAGCATAATTGAAGTTCTCCTTGTAGTTTTTTAGTTAAGTGCACTGGATGTAGGTTGAAACAGTTGGAGATGGGCTAAACTCAAACAACAAATTAAATTAAATTAAACACTATCAGGTCCTGACGAAAGGACTAAGAATGTTGTTGGGGGAGATATGATTAAGTGTGCCGTTGATGGAGATTCGCCTAAACGCCGTCGAAGATTCACGGAATATTAAAGGTACAGTTCTAATTCTTTCTTTCAGTTGGTTTTCTTCATTTGGTATTTAAAAATATCAAATCAAATCAAACTATGGTAAAACTGTAATGAATTAACTAAACGATACAAAGAACAAGGCTGCTATATTGATAATTTGGGAGAATTGGGGATGGGAAAATACATAATCATAAGAAGGAAGACGAGAGGTAGAATGACCCGCTTCCATCTTTTTGTTTTCCCTTTTCCTTAAAATGACCCTGACCCTATTACATCTAATGCTGAATTATTTAAAACTGGACTTTTTAATCTATCTTCCATCCATATTTTTAAGCATAGGATCGAGGTTACTGAAGCGGTTGCTTCAAATAAGAAGACACTAATAAAGTAGTCCAATAAGAGAGCGATTCAAATACGAACACACATTCAACTTCAAGCCTCAAGGTTAGTATCTTCTTTATTCTTAAATATACAATTTACTACAATCGTTTGCTAAAATATATTGGATTATAGTGTTCAAGCTTTATAGGCCTCATTTTTTCTGTATTCTTGACTTGTAAATGATCTTGTAGAAGCACATCATTGGCTTCGTATGGACAAGTTTTAACTTCTGCTAGAGGATCTTATGGGCATGCATGGATAATGGCACTCAGATCTACTTGGTTGTTGTTCATAGCCGAAGATGTGTACGTTCTCTAATCTTTAATAACTAATATTTTAACTTCTGTTTTCATTCGTATGACGGCAACCCTTCAATGATGGTCACGGATTGGCTGCTTTCACGTTTGTTGCTCAAAGAAGGTACGCTCAATTCTTGTTTTATTTCTATTCAATTTCATGCTTCTGCTTTTAATCGACTGTGCGTGTATTTATGTAGCGGATCTAATTTGTTCACCAAATTGAGTGATATGGTACGCTAAGTTTATCTGTTTACTTCTGCCCCTGCTCCTCCCATCGTCGTTCAGGACAGTTGTTCATTTGAAATTGAGCAGCCAACATCCATTTTCACATTTAATTCATGACTGAAATCCTCCCCTTCATCGATGCTTCAATTTCCCTTCTCCTTGGTAATTGAATCGTTTCTTTTCTCCTACAATTTGTAGCATCTTTTTTTCTTTGTAGCTGTGCAGAGTTAGGTAGCTTTTAACATGTGTTCTGTAAGATTTAGCATGTTGAAAAAGTTGCATTCTGTGTTTTGGAGTTTTCAATATTTTATGGTTGTTCTGGAGTTATGGGTGATGTTAGCTGCTTCATAGGTTGTAAGACTTATTAGTTATAGCAAAATTAAGGATTTGTGATCAGATAATTTGAAATAATCACTTTTTGTATGACAGTAATTAGTGATATGAAAGCATTGAGCAGCTGGCTGGTATGTTCATCCGAGAACGAAAAATGAGCTAAAAAGAAAAGTCAATTTGGAATCTTCGGTTTAAAAAGCGTGCGATCTTTTCTTTGAGCTCAAATCGATGATCTAAGAACACCCATCAGGTAAATTTATTATCTTTCTTCCTCTTCTGTCTGTCAGAGCCTTTGTTTAATCTTTATTATTATTATTATTATTATTATTATTTTTCAGTTTTTGTTTTTAACGAAAGTCAAATCTCGAATTTTGTTTGTAAAATCAGCTTAATTTGCACAAGATAAACAACCCCTTTTGAGCTTTAAGTGTCAGTGGATCAAACAATCAGACAATCATGACTCTTGTTGAGAAAGGTGGGTCGAATAACCGGGTCGAATCGCCCGATTTTGATCCGCAGAAGAAGAATATTATGCCCAATGGAAATGGGGTTTTGAACCATCATCAAAATAATAATAGCAACAACAATAACAATCATCAGATGAAGATGAACGCTGGTGATCATCGTGATCATGACGATGAGGGTTTAAAGAAAGAGATGAGAGATTTGGGTGAAATGTTGTCGAAATTAAATCCTATGGCTGAAGAGTTTGTTCTACCTTCACTTGCTAATAATGGTTTTCATGCGCCGCTTGTTCTGCCATGTAGGATCGTTGTTAGACCCGATTGAGTCGTTCAGAAGAGTTGTAAGTCTAGTTCAAAGGCGGAATCAGAGAACTAGACACCAAAACAGCTTGATACTTAAAGATCTGTCAATTATATTGCTTTTAACACTGATTACAACCTGACAGAAATTCAGCAGCACTTCGTTACACTTTCGGAAGTCGCGTACCGAATGAAATAACAATGCCCCTATTTATACTAGTGTTGATTTCGCTTATGTGTCAGTGACACTGAAGCGAAATCACCATGTGACATTAAAGTGGAATCACCTTTGGACATTGAAGCGAAATCACCTATGGACCTTGAAGCGAAATCACCTATAACTAATGTTCATTGAAGCGAAATTAACATTAAAACCCTAATCTTGACTTTTATGATCCAATCTTGATATATCTTGACTTAAGACTTGATGTAGATGAAGTCAACAGACATTCTCATGCACCAACAGACTCCCCCTTGGATGTTGACGTAATCTCCAGCTCCTGAGTCTTCAGTCTTAGTCATTTTATCTTCTCAATCAGATTGTAACATTGTAAGTATCCATCACTCTCTTGATCAGCTTCATACTTTGACTCTTTCACCAGGATCTCATCACTGGCTCTCTCATCAACAGCTTTATCATCAGTAGGCTCCCCCTCTCGTCAAGCTTCCGTGCTTTTAGAGATCGACACCTCTTTTTCCGGCTACAAGCTCCTCCTAACTTTCAGCTTGTCTTCAGACTCCCCCTTAGACTCTGCTCTCGGGATCGTAGTCTGGACTTTTCCTGCAATCACTCATACAACTATAAGTAACAACATTTTAATCTTCCAGATATCGTAATCTGACAATTCAATCTCCTCAAAATCACTTCTCATGAATTTGACAGTTTCATCGAATCGTATCGGAAACTAGCTCTTATAACAATATAAGCATCCAAATCCCCCACAGTTAATCATCCAAGTCCAAATTAATGACCTTGGAGATATCACAAACTGTTTTTGAATTTTTGATTTTAAAAATTCAAGTTTCAAATTAATGAACTTGTTTTATTTTCAGAAACACGATCAGCTTATTTAGATTTTGAAACTCAGCATCTCAGACATCGGTTGTCGAAAATAAAACAGAAATCAAAATCTTTTTGTATTTTCTGAAAACATAAAGCAGTAAAGAAATATGTACAAACATATTTACAAATAATATTTTTGTTTTGAGTATGCGTCAGAGGATCATATCAGTTTATGACAAGTCACAAGTACCGTTGAGCTTAATTTTCACATTAAGCATTAAACAATTCACTTAGATTGTCGATATACTGATCCACTTAAATTTTCATACAGACTTCAACTGATTCAGGATACGAATTAGATGTCTTAAGAACTTAGCTCATTCATGTGTCCCACCTCTTGAATATACTCCCGTATCCAGAATCCCAATAATCAGTCTTACAGGTGAGTATACTACAATGATATCTATATATAAATTAGGTATGCGAGGGCCGAGGGATCTCAGGTCGATACTTCCGTATACGCAGAGAGATATCAGCTTCGACTTTTCGGTATGTCCCCTTTAGAGGATCTTTTTGCTTACAACAGCAGCATTTATCAATTTTATTGTTTCAGCATGCTGAGGGTTTAATGCTGTGTTTCAAGCATTGCAGCAAGTATTAGCCAAGGACTAGGTCAGAACTACCGTTCAGCAGAAGTCCCGGAATAATACCCCAGATATCATTGAGTATAAAGACCTAGTATATCAGATTATGAGACCTTTCAAACGAGATTTCAGGGGTTACCTATATATCCAAGTAGTGTTCCCCACAAAATAAGCAAGTTTGAATTTAGGTTTATATCCCGAAAAAGTTTACTAAATGTATAAAAATCTACCGACACATCCACGGTGAGATCGTTTAACACATTTAAACTTTCCAATTCTTTAGCGTACTGTAACTGTCTACTGATGTACTATCATTTCCTCTTTTTACACAAAAACTCAATTTTTGAATTTTATCATGTTTTTGACTTTTTCAAATTTTCAAATGTTTTTGTATTTTCTAACAATATTACTCCCCCTAAAATGCAAAATCATATAAAGAAAATTTGACAACCAATACTGATAGCTTTGTATCGCCATCCATTTTCTGCATCTCATGCTCTGTTTTGCAAAAAATATAACACTTTAAGCAGAAAATATAACATACCCCCATGATATACAACACATTGATCTTAACAGTTTGAAAACCGTTTTTCAATCTGATGAAAGTAATCATGTTTGTTCAGCCGTGAGGGTTTCGGCGTATTCAATCAACATACAATCAAAACAAAATTAAAAACAAACATATTTTTGGTTTTTCAAATTTTAACAAACTAAAAACATATTTTTGATTTTTAATTTTTCCAATTTTTAGAATTTTGAAAATATTGTTTATTTATGTACAGAAATCAAACTGAACTCCCTGTTCAACCAAACCAGGGTTCAGCAACCTCTTCCTGTGTCAGGTTGCTCCAACTACCATTCTCACAATCTTCAGCTTCGTTGAGCACCTGCACATTCAAACTTTATCAATTATTTGAACAATTTAGCCCAGGTCTGTTGGACCTTAGGCATTTCAACACAATAATGTTCATTCAATTTTGGAAACTCTTTGTCACTTAAAACGTTTTCAATTTTGACTTCAACTTTCTCATCTTTTACCGACATCACTTGTTTCTTAGCACTCCACATTTGACCTTCCGGAGTACCTCTTTTGTAAAAATTTGTCTCTTTTTGAACCTTTTGATTTTGAACAACATTTTTAGGTTTCCAAAACTCTTGAGGTTTTGTCATATCAACAGATGTTCTCCAACTCTGTGTTGTTCTGAATCTGGGTGTGTGAGAGTTCCAGGTCTGTCTTGAATCGAACCTGTTCGGATTTGATTTCCAATTTTGATTTGAAGCAAACTTGTTTGTATTGTACCTCCAAGTTTGTTTCGAATCAAATCTGGTTGACCTCGATTTCACATCCTCAGATTTCTGTTTTTCAACATCAACAGGCTTTGGATTTGGACACTTTCTTGCAACATGTCCAATTTGATCACATTTAAAACACACTTTCTTTGAAACATCCTTGGCCTGTTGTTGTTTCTTTTTCATAGCATTAAACTCATCATTAGACTGTCGACCAAATTTGAGTTTTTCCTCTTCTTTCAAGCTTTTCCCTTGAACAAAATTCATCTTTTGTTGCAAATCCTGTTTTTCACTTTGATACCGATTCCGTTTCTTTTTATAACCCAAACCAGCCTTCATGTTTTTCTTCTTAAAACCAGGTTTGTTATAAAAAGATTTATGACCTTTACCAGCAAACTTTGGAATCTCAGACTTCTCAATCTCAACCATTTTAAAAACTTTATCGACCTTTTCTGAAATCACATTCTGAATCGGGAATACAACATCTAAGAATAATTTGTCCGATCCAATCATGGTATAAACCAATCCTTTTGAATCATCATTCAAATTTTTCTCGGATTTTGTGTTTTTCAGATAACCATCATAAAGATTTCCTTCATCTTCATCCTGTGATTCAGACTTACCTTTTGTAGACTCATCTTTCAAAACACTTTCAACAACCTTACTTACCACCTCTGAATCATTAGCATCATCAGATTTGGAGTAAGTCACATCGATACTTTCAGGTAACTGGTCAGCTATGTTCAAACCCTTTGCCACCTTTTCCTCATCATAAAAAGTATAATTGTTTCTCAATGGTGGTGGTACCTGATGAAATTCTGAACCAATACCCTTTTTGCAATTTTCAGTATCTTTGTCATCTGGTGTGATGTTGAAAATGCGTTTGAGAATGTACGAAGAATTATGATAACTTTGAAGTTTTGTAACAATCTTTTCTTTTTCAGCCAAGACTTGTTTAAGATTAGCAATTTCATCAACACACTTGTTCAATTCAATTTGCTTTTCTTTAAACTTTCTCTCATACATTTCTTTGGTTGTTAAAGTTTCAGACAATCTTTGATCAAAACTTTTGACTTGGCTCTTCAAAGTATCATAAGCTTCTTGTACTCTCTGACTCGACCATTTTAAAGAATCATACTGTTTTTGTAAATCTTGAAATTTAGATTCTTTTTCAACACAATCGACACACTTTGTAGAACACTGTTGTCTATAAACATCATTATCCTTTTCAAGACCTTGACATTTCTGTGTCAAATTTTCAACTTTTAGTTTCAAAATTTCTTCTTTTTCAATCATTTCTTTTTGTTAGACCCGATTGAGTCGTTCAGAAGAGTTGTAAGTCCAGTTCAAAGGCGGAATCAGAGAACTAGACACCAAAACAGCTTGATACTTTAAGATCTGTCAATTATATTGCTTTTAACACTGATTACAACCTGACAGAAATTCAGCAGCACTTCGTTACACTTTCGGAAGTCGCGCACTGAATGAGATGACAAGTGCACCTTATATAGTGAAGCTGATTTCGCTTCTGTGGACATGCCATTAAAGCGAAATCACAAAGTTCTGATTTCGCTTATGTGACTTGACATTGAAGCGAAATCACATGCTTTTGATTTCGCTTTAATGGACTTGTCCATATAAGCGAAATCACTCTCTACACTTCTAACATTCACTTCTCAAACCTCGTGCACTGGATAATCTAACCTATTCTAATCTATATCATGATACAAGACAAAGTCAATAGACGTAATGCACTAATATGAGATCACATGTTCGGGTATTTATAGTTGTCCTGATTTCGCTTATGTGTCAGTGACACAAGAGCGAAATCCCATGTGACCATTAAAGCGAAATCACCTAATCTAGGACATAAAAGCGAAATCTGAAATATATGAATGAACGTAATTACAATATCATTTCCTTAATTGCTTTTGTCATCTTGTGTCATGATGTCATGATGATGTTGCTTTGGTGATGTCATCATGACATCATTCTTGAACATTCTTCGCAACGAACTGAGACACGATCTAAGACGAAGTTGACAGATGAATGCACTAACATGCCGCCGCCTGCCGGAGTTCCGTTTGGGTACTCTGTCGTTAATGATTTCTACCTTCATACTGGACAAACCCCTTTTCCTAATATGAATGGTGGTGGTTCTACTAGAAGGGTATTTACTTATTTTTATTTTCTTTTATTTTTGTTTTGTTATTTATTGATAAAATTATGTGTTTGTTGGTGTTGATGGTTAGAAGAAGGGTAACTTTAACCACGGGAAGCGAAGGATGAATAACCGAACCAACATGGCTCAACGAGAAGATGTAACTAGGAGAACCGTTCATGTGTCGGATACGATCAGCAGGTGAATCTTGTTCGTAGTTTTTAGTTTGAATTTGGAAATTTTAAAGCAACATGTACAAGGTGATGTACAAGATGGTAATTTTACCATGTGTATCAATTTTAAAGCAACATGTACAAGGTGCTTAAAGCCATGGAATTTGGAATTTCCACTCAAGTTTAAGACGCCAAAGGGGGTAATGTTGGTATTTCAACACATACGCTTCTCTTCCACATTATTGCAGCACACATACGCTTCTCTTCCACATTATTGCAGGTGATTGAATGCTGAAACTAAAGCATTCGTGCGTTTCCATCCCACCCAACCAAGCGTCGCTCCCTCATTGTTCACTGTCAGTTGGAAATTTTGATTAATCTGTCACGCATCTGAGAATAATCCCAGATTATTGTATTTGTTGGACCTTTATTCTGGGCATACGGACTCCTGAATATCCAACTCAAGTGTTTCAGTGAAGTCCGGGGGTGCTAACCCTGGATTGTGAGCCTAAACGTATTAGGACCAGGGTTTCAAGCTTATTTTGGACTCAACCCAGTGTAGGAGTGGGCTTGCGGAAAATATGTAGGACTAATGGACATTTAGGCTAAATCATGCATTCATGCCATTTTGAGTTCGTTTAGCCTTTTCTTTGACCTGTCTCGGGCCCAATCTCGTTTTTGCAACTCTACATGTGACCAACGAGTTAAATTGTTGTGTTGATTGTATTATGCAGGATATAGAGAAGGAGATGAAAAGAAGTGAGAATCCCGACTCTATGGATCGGATGAAGAGGAGGTGGCAGAGATTAAGGCGGCCCACTTTAAGGATATGCTTGCAGAAGTGTGAGTGATGTTGACATAAGGAAATACCAAGCATTTGCTCAGACGTTGCAGCAGTCTCGAGGATTTGGGTCGGAATTTTGGTTTCCTAAATCAGCATCTGGGACTGGTGGTGGTGATGATTCTGACCCGGTTGCCCCCATGCTGGCGATGCTGATGATGATGACTTGTACAGCTAGATTTACATAAATCATGTTGCTGAAGTGAAGATTCATGAGGAATTATACGTTTATATCCTATACCAGTTGCCAATTTACTGCTGGTTTTTAAACCTACTTTATTAATATGGCTTATGCTTTTGTTGTTGGAACTTTTATTCACGTTTCTTGTTATGAATTTGGATTCGGCATTCTGTTATAGAGCACGGAACTGTTGGGCATTCTGACTTTATGTTTCCATATTATGAGGGTTTTTTTTCTTTTCTACATATTTATACAGGTTAAGCATGTTTTGGCTTCAATGGTTCTAAAAGGCGTTGGCAGCATTTTATTTGTATATGGCAGCACCACCGGTGCCTATTTGCTGGAAACACTTACACCCTTTTTTCAGTTGATTTCATATTTTTTAAGTTTTAACTTAGTTTGCTGATGCCATTTAATAAACTCCAATGCGCTGTCTACTGGAACTTATCCCGATTATAATTATTTCAAATGACTGTTATTAGTTACATTCGTTTTCTAGGATTAATGCAGAATTTTCTTGTAACTCAATGGTATCATGCTCTTGAACTCTGTGGCTCCTTTTTCCTCCAAAGTATGTGACAATCTCTTCTCATTTACTTATATATGGTATCATGCTCTTTAACTTCACTTGGTTGTGTACGCTTGACTGCAAGCCTTGATATAGGCTGCAAATTTGGTGGGTTTTGATAACGGGTCAAAAAGAAAGTTTTAGGATGGAAAATGGATTGCTTCAGTTGGGTGAGGGTTCCATGAGCTTCATTTTGGTTTCCTCTAAAGAAGGCCTTTGTGCTTCAAAACTTCATAGCTGTAGAGCAAATAAGTGGTCAATTGGACTAAATTAACTTTAAAAGTAAATTGATAAATAACTAGAGACATGAACGATTGTTAAGAGTCGAATAAAGTAATAAACTACTGTGAATATAACAAAGTCAAAAAAGTCAAAGTTGACAGTAACCAGTTCATGTTTGTCAACTGTCATGTTGTCTTCATGTGACTTTTGAAACTTAGATGTGGATATTTCTATAACTTGATCAAATGTTTAACAGTTGCCTAAGAGTTTCAATTGAATATCCATATGGAGCACCAGCACAAGCTTACAAAAAAGAAAAAAGAAAACAATGTGTAGTAATAGGTGTTTTTTTCTCAAACAATGATGTATCATAGTGTGGATTGCACCATTTGATCTGACTAAGAAGAAGGAGGAGGTTATTCAAGATGTCAACTGCAAGTAGTTTTTAAAATTCTTTTTTACTAACATAATGCGATTAGTGATCCGATCCTCTTTGTATTAAGTATGGACTTAATAACAAGCATTAAATAGTGTGATTATATAAACTATTAAAACTTTAACAAACCACTCGCCCGTAACTTATAAATTACACTACATCAGTTTATTATTCTATACCAACCACGTTTTCGTATTTTATGTTGTTTTGCCTTTTGCTTTCATTTGCCACAAGAAAAAGACGGAGCAAAAAAAAACAACACTGAGGCAATTGGTCCGAAAGTAGCAGTGCTTGCATCCACACTATTTGATCAAAGTAAGGCATCACCAAACGCCTTTCAAAGATGCAAAACGAATACAACGCACGCGTGACGCGTTTCACTTCTCCCAATGTAATTATTTCACTATTCCATACCATCAACAATCTCCTTTGCATATTTCACCCTCACGAATCTTGTTTTATGTATACAGTTTGCTGAGAAAGCTCCTGACGACGTTCGTGGGAGAAGGCATCAGAAGCAGAAGAAAAATTGAATCTTACAAAAACCCATCCGTCTTTTCTTCAACTCAATCGAAGATTTTGGTCTTATAGTAGATGAAATTCTTGTTGTTAGTTGTGTCCGTTGGTTAACGTGTCCTCGGTCTATTGGCACCTTAGGATTAATCGTGTCGACTCCGCCGCAACGCGCGGGTTCCCCCTAGTATTTAACAGTTGTTATGGTTTATATTTTCTTACACTACTTAAAAATTATATACAGGATGTACCTACAGCCTTTGCTAATCAAAAGTGGGGAGATTGTTGGCAAAAAAATAAGTTACGAATCTATCATGAGTCTGGTAAAAAATGGGTTGTGAGGGTCAAAACAGAAAATTCAACGCCAATAATAACTGACGGTTGGGACAGTGTTGTTAAAGATTTCAATTTGCCGAGGGATACTTTGTTGGTTTTCAGACCGTTAGGTGATTTTGGGCTTGAACTTTCATGTTTTGTTGATGGCATGTGTGGTGAATCTTATTTCACGTTTAATCGTTATGCAAGATTTGGTTTTACGGTATGACTATTGATCTTAACTTGAATCCTTTTGCATCTTAAATGTGTCAACACTTATTCTCATAAGTTACATACTTCACGTATAGTATTCATTATTTTTAATTTTATGCAGGTAATCGAAGACTGCTTCATTAAACAATTTTACGTAAACAGCCCACCAAGTGGCAAATTTCAAATCTGTTATAAGGGTTCCTATTGGAATGTTGAGGCGTCTAAGGTTGATACAAACTTTGTATTTGCTAGAGGATGGCCGGAAATGTGCAACGATGTTGGGATGCTTGAGGATGATTTGCTTGTGTTTAGCAGAATTGATGATGTTGTTTTTGAGGTAGTAGTTTATAGAGATGAGACTGAGATTTGCTTTTCGAAGAAACCTGAATCTGACGATGACAGTGTACTTGAGATATCGAAGGCTGATTATGTTGAGAATGTATTCAAGGAACGTATGTATTTAGCATTAGCAGTAAAAGTTTTAATTATTTTAGCATTATATTAATTATTTCATTAATGTTGACCAGGACATCTATGAGGATGAAGAAGTTGTGTCTGTAGGTGAAGGAAGAACCGTTACTCAGGTACTTACTAAATTATTAAAATTATTTATTTTTAATTTAACACATATAAGAATTTAATGTTTTTACAACTATTAGTAATGATGTTTACTGATGTTACATTTATCCAATAATGTATTATTTAGAAGAAGTTACCAACCAATGTCGAATGCACGTCGAAGAGACGCATGTCTTCACAATTGAATAAAACACAAGATGTAAGTTTACCATCTTAAAGATTGTTATATTACTATGGTTATTAAAGTTACTCTATGACAACAGGTTAAGAAGAAAGGTAAAGTTACTTCTGAGATAAAGGAGACGGTCAAGAATATGACTAAGGGAAATGCTGCCTTACCTGTCGACACAAGTGATCATATTGGATGTTCTTCATCTGCTCACAAAGTTAAGGTATCTATACTCGCCACTTAATTAGTATATCTTATATAAACTGTTTTTTTTTTTTTGTGCATATATTCAACATTCCTTTAATTCACATGTATATGTTTACTTTTTCATCAAGGGGAAGAGAGCCGCCAACGTTCAGAAAAAGCTTAACTGTAGAAATAAGATTACGAACACTGCAAAAAAACATTCTGTAACACCCGTTCTTATAATTTAAGGTTTAATGAATCTTTTACGAAAACAATCAGGTAATTACGATTACATATACATCAGAAATACGGGTTTATTAAAACTTTTACAAATCATAAGTTATTCTACATAACATGATCAATTTCGTTGTTTAAAATTTACAACGTGGCAAAGTGCGGAAGCGTGTATCTTTATCATGTTCGGTTCTTCGCTGAGCTTGATCGTCTTCCGACATCCAAAAGTACCTATATTCCATAAACATGAAATACTTTAGTCATACGGGGTTTAAAACGTGTCTAAACGAATCCGGGAATTTAAACTAAATAAAATATACTTTGTTTCTGGGTCCACCGTAACTCAGTATGTAACCATCGTAATCATATCAGCTCCATCGTAACTTACGGTGGCATGACTAAACCAAGTATACGCAATCATATGTCTTTTTCTGGATTAATAATGACATTATTAATGTGCAGCGATTTTCTATACAGCTGCTGTAATTGACCATTATGACCCATTCAAAGTCCGAACTAGATTAACATGTTCAAAGATGGATCGTAGAAAACTTCAATACCTTCGCAAGCATATATGGTACACCTTCTAACGAATTTTCTATGATTTTATATGATTTTTATAAAATCAGCACAGCAACTATATTTTCATTTTTTAAACAGCTTTCAAGGTTTTGAACAGTTGTTTAATTCATTCTTTTGGCCTATTTAACAACCACATTTGTTTCTTATGATTGAAAACAGTAAAAATTTACTTCATAAGCTTTCCGAAAAGGTATAGAACACCCAAATCGGATAAACGGTTGATTTTATATGATTTTTTTAAGATTAGTCGAAATCCGTATAAAAAGCTGCGGAAATCATGTTTAGGGTCATTTTAAATTCGAACCAAACCATCAAATGCAACCCATTTCCATGGCTAAAACCCTTATTAAACTCTTGGTAATGGTTAGAAACCTATAACAAATATAATGACCATCGTCCGTAACATTTGGTTTACCTATTAAGGTAACCAAAAACTTATTTTAGACTTCGTTTAACTCTCATTAGCCTTACATTTAAATGAGAGTTATCTTATTATGCGTACCTGGCTCGGATCATTACATTGACCCATTTAAGTACCTTGCCTCAATATCTACTAAGTAATAGCGATGTAAATATCCACTCGATATTTATTTCTGAAATCAAACAACTCATCAAACCATTAGTCGATATTGTCAAAAAGTGATATTTTCACCTTTTGACCCGTTGGTCTAAATGACCGATAATATTGGCGAGATAAAGCTTATTGCCATCTCGTCTACACGACTCGTTCCGATTTACACCGCACGGTCGTTTTAACTATAATTCACCTCTTAACGCTTTTTGGCCTAATAAGGCTTACGAAATATGTATCTTTCAAAACCAATAATTATTGTCAACAAGTGTCCAAATTTCAATTTTACCCTTATTGGTTATCTTGTCCCGTACGACTACACGCCGGAAACACCATATCTCAACTTTCCATTCGTCTTGTTCGAAATCAAAACAACAAAAGGACATTCTAAACTATATGACTAGTGTAAGCTATACTTACCTCGCATCCGAATATGCTTTTCTTCTCGTGCTTGATTCGTTTGACCGCTTCTTTCCCAAGCCTCCACCTAGCTCGTTAGGCGACAAACTATCATCATTCACAAGGTGGTTAGATTAGTCATTTCAATTCACGACTATTCCACCTCACGTATTTTCTATGTCGAAACTACTATTTGAATTTATCATTGGTTAGTTTGACTTTTAAAAGTCAATTGACTTACCAACATATTCATATGCACATTTGGTTCATTGAACTCACTTAGGCATATTTCATCCGAACTCTTAACAAAAATCAATTTTTTACATACTAACTAGTAAGCCGCGATTTCATTTAGGCATTTCATATCAATGAAAATTGGCTGTTTTTTGTGACTTGTTTAACCTGTTTACAAGTCTTCAAAAATTATGATTTTTTTATGTGGCGTACCTCTCGGAGGGTTAGCCCTTGAGTTAAAATTTCAAGATCTAACTCTTTACCAAAAATTCGTGAAAATTCATTTACTAAGCTGCAATCAGATTCGTCACTTCTGACTGCAGCTTACGGAAAAATTCATTAAAAATTCCTCGTTTATCCGATTGACGAAATTCCAATTGGCGATTCTTTTAATCGCTTAAAACTTTCTACAGTAAGAATTTGAGATCATAACTCAATTCCTAAATTGAGTTATGACATTCGTGATGGGCTGCAATTTCTGCCAGAAAACGCAGCTTGAACCTTTGATACGGAAAAATTCATAAAACGCTCGATTTTCGTCAAAAAAATGCGATTCCAGTGGGGTTTTAAAGATATTTCCTGGAATTACATTCTAGACTCAAGAAACACATTATTTTATCACTTTTTGTTCAGGTTACAGCCAATACAAATTGGCTGTAAATTCTGATCAAGAATCGTTTGAATTCAGCTTTCAATTTAAGCTTGTTCTTGACATCATAACACTATTTTTTTGCAATCAAAACCCTAAAAACATCTCATACATGAATTTAGTATCAACAAAAACTTGAGCTAAGCATGATTTCAACATACACTTGTCTAGGGCTTACTCCTAGACACTATATTGTTCCTATTCCATGCAATTAACAAACATGCATCATAAATTTTCAGATTTCCCAATTTCATGAGATTTTCAAGCTAAGAATTTTCATTAAATTTTACATACCTTTTAATCCTCTTGTGATGAGGATCAATAATCCATGCTTTAATTTCGATTTTGGACTGAATTGGACCTTCAATTTGCAAGTTTAGTGAAGTTCTAGGGTTTTGAAGAGTGGGGATCGACCTGCTCTCTTCTTTGATCGACCAGACACCTCTAATTGGGGTGTTTGGTTTATTTTTATTTGTTTTATTAAATTCTAGTTTCAAGTTTTACAACTTAGGTCCCTCCACTTTAGTTTCTATAATAACTTTGGTTAATTTCAACCCTATTATAAGTTATTTCTAAACTATTAGCTAACTAGGTTAAAATCCCTAGTTAGCAAATTCTTGTTTATTTAAGAATCCTAATATTCACCGGGTTTCTTTTACCACTAAAGGTAAATTACCCGTCTTTTAGTATAAACGTGGTTTGATTACCAAACCCGTTTTCGGGGTGTTACAAGTCTACCCCCCTTCAAGAGGTTTCGTCCTCGAAACCTTTTCTTACATAATTCATTGAGTTTAAACTCAATGTATTTGATCCGAGATATCATTTAAACATTACTTATACTTTTAACCAATTATTAGTATTACCAGATAAGCATGGTAACATCTTTTTGGTCACTAATTGTCTACGTATCTCATATGACTTAGTGCAACTTAAAATAACGTAATCTCGTTATTTCCACTAGTTTAGTTAACTTAGCGATATCCATCGCTTTCATATGCTATCGAATTCCTTACGAATCCGTTATTTTGACCCGTTTAAAGATCTTTAGTGAAATCTTTTACTTTTAGCAACAAATTCTTTTGTTTTCAAATTTATCTATTCGGTTCAGCTATACCGAATCTACCGCTTACAAGCAAACCAAATTTCTTGATTTGAATTGGTGACCTTAACCGGTCTCATTAACTAGTCTTATTAGTTCAGTTACTTTTATCACTCGCTTGGTTATAATGTGATTTTACTTCACATTACATTTCCTAACCGTGATCGTGTCACATCATGTTTAATTTGTATCAACCTTTCATTTTTTGAAAATATCACTTTTCGAATATATCATCTTACGCCTATCAGTGTCAAGACTTGTATCTTTCATGCTTACTATTTAAATTCCTATCAGAATTTATGTTTGTAAAAACATTATTTCTTACTAAAACCGAAGTTTTAGTTTTAGGATCTTTTCTTTAACTTGTGTCAATCATCCATACCCGGATATTGACAGTCCGTAATTTAATCCTTTACAGTCTTAGTTTTATGCGGGGATTCTTAACTGATTTCCTCGCTTTATCCAATCTAACCCGTAGGTCTTATCACTTAGCCTTACGGGCTATTTTTGATTCGACATTCACCTCTTTAGGGCGAAGTCCTTATAACTTCTTTCTAATCATGACCCGTGGGTCGTTTTAGTCCGTAGATCTCTCATTTGTTTATAACCCTAAAGGTTATGTTGATCCCGTAGATCACTCTTTTTTTTTTTACTCGTGTCTTATTAAAATATATATTTGGTGTCAAAGCACTCTTTTTACGTTTGAAAATCATTTGTCTCAAGCTTACCGTTATCCGGCTTGCGCTTACTTATGCCTTCAAGCATTATACTTTATTCAACTCGTTCAATCTCAAAATAGTGAATATAATTATCAAAATTTCTGTCTACGAAATTTTATGGTCTTTTAGTCATAACTCATAATCCGAGTCTTTTGACTTTAAATTCGTGTTCTCGTTTCTCGGTTTACGCATGTGTTTAAATCCTTACCCATTAACCGGGTACTTTACCGAAGTCATTATTAGTGCAAGCATTCCGGTATACATCGAGTTTTCGTTTTAATTTGTTTGGTTGTCTTAGCGGAAGCCCTCGCTTTTATTCAACCAAACCTTTATTCTTTATTTGACCATCCTTGACAGTCTTTTAAACTATGAATGATGATTATCATCATCATCATCATTTCTTTACTACGACCAAAGTCAACGATTTTGATCGTTTTTCTCGTGTGGGCAATACCTTTGTTTCTATGACCCCGCGGGTCATTTATACTTTGGTTTTACAATGCCCTTTTTGTCTACCATGGTTTTTGATCGTTTTTTCCCATGTGGGCAATACCTTTGTTTCTATGACCCCACGGGTCATTTATACTTTGGTTTTACAATGCCCTTTTTGTCTACCATGGTTGTTTCATCAAAAATGACTTATGTCACGAATTTCCTTGGGTCTTTTATTTCTATGTGCGCCATACATCGTTTTTATGGTTCCCGCGAAAACCATTTATACGAGTATGCCCATGAGATTTCTTGACCCTAAGGATCCTTTAAATTTCATTCATCTTGACCTTACTACATCGGACATAACTGCGCTCATTATAAGAAGCTCATGCTATCATGTGTTCACTACTTACTTGGCCAGAGTAAGCGATCAACACGTGGTACGCGTGACCTTATTATAATTACCACATCACGTCCCATGTAAGTAACTTGTCACACCCCCAAAAACCCCACACGGAATACTACCGCTTGGAGGCGTGACATGACCAGGATCAAGCCACCAATCATATTGAACATAAGTATGTATATCAAAAGTCATACATCAATACGATAGGTTTACAAAACCAAATATAAACAAGCGTGTAGCGGAAGCATTTAATGTAAAACCCAACATAAGTTTAAGTACAAAATGTTATAATGTTTAACATCACATTCACGATCCATGTCCACAACGACTGTGCCTCCCGTGCAAGCTCCAAAAGTACCTATGGTCCTGCAAGGCATGTAACAGAGAGTCAACAACTAGTTGAGCGAGTTCACAGTTGGTTATTTAGTTATAATGTTCATTTCGTAAATCGTATGTTCGATTAGTAATCATGTATCGTATGTAATAGCATCGCGGCCCTCAAGGCATGTTTGCGAAGTTTAGTGGGGGTTTCCCATGTTTTACAGACTAGTTATATTTGTATCGCGGCCCTCCAGGCATGTTTGCGAAGATTAAAGTATAGTTCGCGGCCATTCCAGGCATGTTTGCGAAGATCGTTCTAGTATAGTTCGCGGCCATTCCAGGCATGTTTGCGAAGATCGTTCTAGTATGGTTCGCGGCCATTCCAGGCATGTTTGCGAAGAGAAGTATGTGTATCACTAGTCTAGTAGTATATACCATTGACCTTCCACTCCCGAGGCCTATGGTATGTAATTCCGATAACTATTCAACATAAAAATCAATCAACCCATTCCCAACCCCGGGAATCCCATGCCTTGGTAGAAGTGTGAACTCACCTTGTTTCGCTCGGTATGCTAGGTATGTGCTCAAAGTAAGTCAATCACGTCCTAAAGTATGCACGTATGTGAAATCAGTTTGTGTCCAAGTTATGCACGTATAAACATGTAGCACGTAATCACAATCATATACAAGATGGCTACACTTAACAGCAGTTAAATATTCCAGTTAACACTTAACAGAATTAACTCAAGTTACTGCACAGATCAGCTATTCGGCGAAACACAGATAATGACGAAACACAATATTGACGAAACACATTCTGTTTCGTCGAGGTGTCCCCTGGCGAAACAGAACTTCTGATTCGTCGACTACTTTTGGCGAAACACATTCTGTTTCGCCGAGAGTTCTGTTTCGTCGAACAGTTCAGTTTCGCAGACATCAGTTACAGCAGATGCGAAAAACACATAAACCCAACAGCCGTAAAACAGCAATTCCTCAATCATACAGAAATCATACAACACAGAAACATCGTAACATCATCATAACATAAGCATCACAGTTCTTAACGTCTAGCACGAACCCTAGGTTATGTGTACAACATATAGATTAACATACAACATCATATCATCGATTCCTATCAAGAAACTAATGTGTATTCAGAATCAGGCCATATAAACAACATTCAGAACCGAGTATCATCAACATACCCTCCTATAACCCAGAAATCAAGCATAAACACAACATGTATAAAGAAATCAGGGGACAAAGAAACCGATTTAGACAAGCACGCACTAACCGAGATATTCGGGATGAACAAGGGAGGATTCGAGAGAGAAGATGATGGTTGATGATGGGTATCGCCTTTTCAAAAGAGAGAGTTCTAGGGTTTCTATTTTTGTTAAAAGTGTGAAACAGGAAGTCGGTTTCACTTAATATCCACGAATTACCGTTCTGGGCCCTTAATGGGCTTTGCGAATCAATGGGCCGACGAAACACATTCTGTTTCGTCGTGAAGTGATATGGCGAAACACACTGTTTCGTCGAGATGCTTGATGGCGAAACATATCAGTTTCGTCGGGATGTATATGGCGAAACAGTCTGTTTCGTCGGGTCCTTTCATGTTTTAAACAGTTTAAGTTTTCAACAAGGTGTTTCATGATATACAGCCAAACACAAAATCATGCAACCACAATTGTTCATTATAAAATAACGTATACAGTTACAAGTTAAACAAGTCAAACAACTACACAGTCAAAGTCAACGTGCACTAAATGTGAAAAAGAAAGTCTGAAACTCGAGTTGTCACATTATCCCCAACTTGAAAGAAATTGCGTCCCGAAATTTAGCATGCGGTTACTGAGGAAGCTAGGTAAGTTATCGTTTACTGGTTTTCCTGGGGTGTCACATCATCCCCCCGTTGAGTTGGGATTTCATCCCGAACTTCTGTAGTAGCTTCGGCCTCAGTAGTAGTTGCATTGTTTTCGAACAACTGGGGATATTTGAGTTCCATTTGATCTTCGCGCTCCCAGGTGAACTCTGGGCCGCGACGGGAGTTCCAACGAACTCGTACAAGAGGTATTCTAGTGTTCTTGAGGACCTTAACATCCCGGTCCGTGATTTCAACTGGTTCCTCGACGAAATGCAATTGTTCGTCGATAGTGAGCTCCTTCAGAGGAACTATGTGGGTCTCATCTGACTGAAACTTCTTTAGATTCGACACGTGAAAGACGTTGTGAACTGCACTGAGTTCAGCTGGTAAGTTCAGTCTGTAGGCCACTTTGCCTATTTTCTCTATGACTTCAAATGGTCCAACATATCGTGGATTGAGTTTGCCTCGTTTGCCAAAACGAACAACACCCTTCCAGGGTGAAACTTTGAGTAGTGCTCGATCCCCAACTTGGAACTCGAGTATTTTCCTGTCCTTATCGGCGTATACTTTCTGACGGTCACGTGCTGCCGCCATGCGTTGTCGTATTTGAGCAATCTTTTCAGTAGTATCAACTACCATTTCTGGACCTGTGATCTGACTGTCACCCACCTCTGCCCAACAGAGAGGTGATCGGCATTTACGCCCGTATAATGCCTCAAATGGAGCAGCTTTAATGCTGGTGTGGTAACTGTTGTTGTATGAAAATTCCACAAGTGGCAAATGTTTTTCCCAGCCCTTGCCAAAGTCAATTACGCACGCCCGAAGCATGTCTTCTAGAGTTTGAATAGTGCGCTCAGACTGCCCATCGGTCTGAGGATGATAAGCTGTGCTCATGTCTAATCGAGAGCCAAAAGATTTGTGCATTGCTTGCCACAGTTCTGAAGTAAAACGTGCATCACGATCAGAGATAATAGATGTGGGCACCCCGTGCCTCGAGACAACTTCCTTAAGGTATATGTCTGCTAGAGTGGAGAACTTATCCGTTTCCTTGATAGCCAAGAAGTGAGCAGACTTTGTGAGTCGATCCACGATCACCCAAATAGTATCATTCCCACGTTGAGATCTGGGTAGACCAGTAACAAAATCCATGGAAATTTGCTCCCATTTCCATTGTGGTATCTCAGGTTGCTGGAGTGGCCCTGATGGTTTCTGATATTCTGCTTTGACTCTCGCACAAGTCAAACACTTTCTAACGTAAGTTGCTATGTGGGCCTTCATGCTAGGCCACCAATATGTAGTTCTGAGGTCGTGGTACATCTTATCTGAACCAGGATGTACTGAGTAGCGAGACTTATGAGCTTCATCCATTACAAGCTCGCGTAGGTTGCCATAGAGTGGGACCCAGATGCGTCCGGTTACATAATAGGCGCCGTCTGCCCTTTGTTCTAACCGTTGTCTTGAGCCGCGTAGAGCTTCAGCCCTGACGTTTTCCGGTTTCAATGCTTCCACCTGAGCATCTCGTATCTGTGAAGGAAGACTAGACTGAATAGTGAGTTGCAACGCTCGCACACGCCTAGGTATAGTATCCTTTCGACTGAGGGCATCGGCCACCACATTGGCCTTGCCTGGATGGTACTTTATAGCACATTCGTAATCGTTCAGTAACTCGACCCATCGACGTTGTCGCATGTTCAAGTCTTTCTGCTTGAAGATATACTCAAGACTCCTGTGGTCGGTGTAGATGGTGCACTTGGTGCCATACAGATAATGTCTCCATATCTTGAGTGCAAAGACAACAGCTCCAAGCTCTAAATCGTGCGTAGTGTAATTCCGTTCGTGAATCTTAAGTTGGCGTGAAGCATAAGCAATAACTTTATCCCGTTGCATCAATACACATCCAAGACCTTGGATGGATGCGTCGCAGTAGACTACAAAATCGTCCGTGCCCTCTGGCAATGAGAGGATAGGTGCGCTACAAAGTCTATCCTTTAAGTGCTGAAACGCTGTATCCTGTGTATCACTCCAACGGTAGGCAATACCTTTCTGTGTCAGTAATGTAAGCGGCTGTGCAATCTTTGAGAAGTCTTTGATAAACCGTCTGTAATAACCCGCCAAACCCAAGAATTGGCGTATTTCTGTTGGTGTGCTAGGTGCAGGCCAGTTCTTGATCGAATCTACCTTGGATGGATCAACATGTATCCCATCCTTGTTTACCACGTGGCCTAGAAAGTGGACTTCACGAAGCCAGAAGTCGCATTTTGAAAACTTAGCGTACAGTTGTTCCGTTCGAAGGAGTTCCAAAATAAGTCGTAAATGCTGTTCGTGTTCCTCCCGATTCTTCGAGTAAATCAGGATGTCATCAATAAAAACAATAACAAACTTGTCAAGATAAGGTTTGCACACCCTGTTCATAAGATCCATGAAAACCGCAGGCGCGTTCGTTAGCCCGAATGGCATGACCAAAAACTCGTAATGGCCGTAGCGAGTTCTGAATGCTGTCTTGGAGACGTCCTCATCCCGGACTCTCAGTTGATGGTAACCTGACCTTAGATCAATCTTTGAGTAATAGCTCGACCCTTGTAACTGGTCGAATAAGTCTTCGATGCGTGGAAGTGGATAGCGATTCTTCACAGTGACCTTGTTCAGTTCGCGGTAGTCTATGCACATACGAAAGGTACCGTCTTTCTTCTTCACAAATAATACTGGAGCTCCCCAGGGCGAAGAGCTAGGACGTATGAAACCCTTTTCCAAGAGTTCTTGCAATTGCTTAGACAGTTCTTCCAGTTCACTTGGAGCTAAACGATAAGGTGCTCGAGCTATAGGTGCTGCTCCTGGGGCTAGCTCGATCTGAAATTCGACCTGGCGATGAGGCGGTAACCCAGGTAACTCTTCAGGAAATACTTGAGGAAAGTCGCGTACTACAGGAATATCCCAAATCTTTTTCTCTGTCGTCGATGTATCAGTAACGAGTGCTAAAATAGCTATGTGACCTTTTCGCAGACACTTCTGAGCCTTCAAGAAGGAGATGATGCCACTAACGACACCACTCTTGTCGCCTTGAATTTCGAGAGGTTCTTTGCCAGAACGAGGAATACGAATGATCTTCTCCTTGCATAGGATCTCTGCTTGCTGTTGGGATAACCAATCCATACCGATGACAATGTCGAAACTACTCAGAGATATAGGAATGAGATCGATAGAGAAAGTCTGACCAGCGAGGATAAGATTACAACCCTGAACTATGTGTGAGGCCTCTAGACTTTTACCGTTAGCTAACTCTACGACATGTTTGGTGTTCAAAAGTGTTGGTGCGCGTTTAAGCATTTTACTAACTTTCAGAGACATATAACTGGTATCCGCACCCGAATCAAATAATACAGTAACATAAAAGTCGTCGAGAAGAAACTTACCCGAAACCACATTAGGATCGTTCCTTGCGTCACTCTGACCAATCACAAACATACGACCCTTTGCACCATTGTTGTTGTTGTTTCCCCCATTGTTGTTCCCACAGCCCTGATTATTGTTGTTGTTATTCTGATTCTGGTTTAACTGGGGGCAGTCCCGCTTGAAGTGACCTTCAGCCCCACACTGAAAGCATACTTTATTTCCTTGCTGTTGTTGCTGTGACTGGTTTCGTGGAACGGGTGACTGTTGTTGCTGGTTCTGATTCGCAGGCCTTGAGCTCCTGCAATCTTTAGCTTCATGACCTACCCTTAGACATCTCTGACAGCGGCCCTTACGACACTGACCACTGTGGTGTTTGTTGCACCTGTTACACAGTGGATGAGTTCCCCGATATCCACTCTGCCCCTGACCACCAGACGATTGCTGACTCGGACTCTGGTAATCACTAGTCTTGCGCTGTTGTTGCGCTTGAGACTGTACAGTAGCTGAACCTCTGCTAGAATCCCCTTCCCATTTCCGCTTGTTGTCACTGGGAATAGCAGGAGTAACTGGAGTGGTAACAGTAGTAGCGCTGATACGTTTAGGCAGCCTGTTCTGTTCCACCGCCTGATCGGTGAGGCGATGAGCTAGCTTGACGATCTGTTGAATAGTGTTAAGATTCGCTGAGGTTACGTGGCTTTGAATCTCCGGTACCAGGCCATTGAGATACAGTTCGATACGCTTAATGGGAGGGTCCACCATAGTAGGACACAGAATAGCCAACTCATTCGATCTTCTGGTGTACGCTTCAATTTCTGACCCAGTCATTTTCAAGTGATAAAACTCTACCTCCAGCTTATGAATATCATCACGGCTACAGTATTCCTCTTTAATCAAATCCTTGAAATCATTCCAGGGTGTGGCGTTAGCAACAGCCAATCCTAACATCTGCACTTGCGCATTCCACCAAGTCAGCGCAATGCCTTCTAGTGTACCAGTGGCGTACTTCACCCTGCGAGCCTCAGGGCATTCGCACATTTCGAATACGGACTCGAGCTTTTCAAACCAATGGAGGAGTCCAACCGCTCCTTCCGTGCCACTAAAAGTAGTAGGACGACAGTCCATGAAAGTTTTGAAGGTACAAACAGGTGGCTGAGCGTGCTGACCTGTTGTATATAAGAATCCAGTACAAGATTAAAACACAAGAGTTGGTTCAGGAGTGTAGGATCTAAAGATCCTAGTGTGAGTTACAACTGCAGGGTATACCTCCTGCTTGTGCGGCTGCAAGTGCCTCAGCAACTCGCTCGTTAATAAGAGCCGTCAGTTGGGCTTGCGTCATGTTGATACGTCCAGACATGATCTTCATAGTAAATATGACATAAGTGAGAGAGGTTCGCGAGTAGTGTGATAACAAAAGGGAATAATCACACAAGTGTTCTCATGCAATAGTGTCAAGTTAACCTAAGCATACCCGGAGCAAAGTTCTATGCAATTCTAGCAAGTAGGCAATAAGACATGTACCCTATTACCTAGAGTGATGAGTCTTGCACGTGGAGCGAGGCGTCGTTGTGGATCGTTGAGCACTGTTCTGGTTATAGTCTGGTTTTAATAAAAACGTTTTCCCCTTATTAAAACCGAGTTCTCTATAACCAATGGCTCTGATACCAATCTGTCACACCCCCAAAAACCCCACACGGAATACTACCGCTTGGAGGCGTGACATGACCAGGATCAAGCCACCAATCATATTGAACATAAGTATGTATATCAAAAGTCATACATCAATACGATAGGTTTACAAAACCAAATATAAACAAGCGTGTAGCGGAAGCATTTAATGTAAAACCCAACATAAGTTTAAGTACAAAATGTTATAATGTTTAACATCACATTCACGATCCATGTCCACAACGACTGTGCCTCCCGTGCAAGCTCCAAAAGTACCTATGGTCCTGCAAGGCATGTAACAGAGAGTCAACAACTAGTTGAGCGAGTTCACAGTTGGTTATTTAGTTATAATGTTCATTTCGTAAATCGTATGTTCGATTAGTAATCATGTATCGTATGTAATAGCATCGCGGCCCTCAAGGCATGTTTGCGAAGTTTAGTGGGGGTTTCCCATGTTTTACAGACTAGTTATATTTGTATCGCGGCCCTCCAGGCATGTTTGCGAAGATTAAAGTATAGTTCGCGGCCATTCCAGGCATGTTTGCGAAGATCGTTCTAGTATAGTTCGCGGCCATTCCAGGCATGTTTGCGAAGATCGTTCTAGTATGGTTCGCGGCCATTCCAGGCATGTTTGCGAAGAGAAGTATGTGTATCACTAGTCTAGTAGTATATACCATTGACCTTCCACTCCCGAGGCCTATGGTATGTAATTCCGATAACTATTCAACATAAAAATCAATCAACCCATTCCCAACCCCGGGAATCCCATGCCTTGGTAGAAGTGTGAACTCACCTTGTTTCGCTCGGTATGCTAGGTATGTGCTCAAAGTAAGTCAATCACGTCCTAAAGTATGCACGTATGTGAAATCAGTTTGTGTCCAAGTTATGCACGTATAAACATGTAGCACGTAATCACAATCATATACAAGATGGCTACACTTAACAGCAGTTAAATATTCCAGTTAACACTTAACAGAATTAACTCAAGTTACTGCACAGATCAGCTATTCGGCGAAACACAGATAATGACGAAACACAATATTGACGAAACACATTCTGTTTCGTCGAGGTGTCCCCTGGCGAAACAGAACTTCTGATTCGTCGACTACTTTTGGCGAAACACATTCTGTTTCGCCGAGAGTTCTGTTTCGTCGAACAGTTCAGTTTCGCAGATATCAGTTACAGCAGATGCGAAAAACACATAAACCCAACAGCCGTAAAACAGCAATTCCTCAATCATACAGAAATCATACAACACAGAAACATCGTAACATCATCATAACATAAGCATCACAGTTCTTAACGTCTAGCACGAACCCTAGGTTATGTGTACAACATATAGATTAACATACAACATCATATCATCGATTCCTATCAAGAAACTAATGTGTATTCAGAATCAGGCCATATAAACAACATTCAGAACCGAGTATCATCAACATACCCTCCTATAACCCAGAAATCAAGCATAAACACAACATGTATAAAGAAATCAGGGGACAAAGAAACCGATTTAGACAAGCACGCACTAACCGAGATATTCGGGATGAACAAGGGAGGATTCGAGAGAGAAGATGATGGTTGATGATGGGTATCGCCTTTTCAAAAGAGAGAGTTCTAGGGTTTCTATTTTTGTTAAAAGTGTGAAACAGGAAGTCGGTTTCACTTAATATCCACGAATTACCGTTCTGGGCCCTTAATGGGCTTTGCGAATCAATGGGCCGACGAAACACATTCTGTTTCGTCGTGAAGTGATATGGCGAAAAACACTGTTTCGTCGAGATGCTTGATGGCGAAACATATCAGTTTCGTCGGGATGTATATGGCGAAACAGTCTGTTTCGTCGGGTCCTTTCATGTTTTAAACAGTTTAAGTTTTCAACAAGGTGTTTCATGATATACAGCCAAACACAAAATCATGCAACCACAATTGTTCATTATAAAATAACGTATACAGTTACAAGTTAAACAAGTCAAACAACTACACAGTCAAAGTCAACGTGCACTAAATGTGAAAAAGAAAGTCTGAAACTCGAGTTGTCACATAACTCCTCAAATTATCTCCCTGTTTATGGTTTCATTTGGTAAAACTTTATTTAATTTTTAGTTAACAATTATTAGTTTTAGTCGTTTATCCTTGAACATGTACAATGTCCCTTTTTTATAAACATTTATTCACATTCATTGATGTGATCATTACTTTTCTCAATAGGATTTATATTGAGATTACTTACTTGGATGATCACTCTCGTCCAAGTTTCTATATAAACAAGTCTTGTTATTCATTTGTTATTCATCATTGTGAATAACACATTTCCTATTAAATTTCTCTTGGAAATCAGGTTTTCCAAGTTCTATCATATGTGTATGCAACCGTTATTACTTACGTGTTTGTTGCATATAACGACTCGTACGATTAAATTTAAAAGTGTGCACCTGGTAATGCTTGCCCTAACGGGCTTCTCTTGTCATTAGTCTTGTTCGCGACCGTTACGCGATTTTGGTCCTTGATGAGTATGCTCTTCCTGTCATACCTCGGACCGTTCCATCATCATATCAATAATTCGTTCAACTCCCGTCATCTTCAGACGCGAGTGTCCTTCAATTAAAACATTCACAAGAGTTAGTAATGTCAACTTCAATAATCGCCCGTATTATAATACAAAGCTTTTTCTACTATACGCGTCAACGCGCGTATTTTCGTCAACCATATCAATCATTTAAATTGGGGTAACATATACCACACGATAGCCCTATGTGTTGTTTACAACACTTTAGCATACTAACTATTAACGTACTTGTACTTACCGGATTTGCGATCAAGCCTCGAACCGAACACTATTCTTTGTCAAGAGCATAAGGTTTAAGTCCAAGCATGGTTCCTCCCCACCATACTCGAATCTCTTAAACCAAGGCTCTGATACCAACTTGTAACACCCGTTCTTATAATTTAAGGTTTAATGAATCTTTTACGAAAACAATCAGGTAATTACGATTACATATACATCAGAAATACGGGTTTATTAAAACTTTTACAAATCATAAGTTATTCTACATAACGTGATCAATTTCGTTGTTTAAAATTTACAACGTGGCAAAGTGCGGAAGCGTGTATCTTTATCATGTTCGGTTCTTCGCTGAGCTTGATCGTCTTCCGACATCCAAAAGTACCTATATTCCATAAACATGAAATACTTTAGTCATACGGGATTTAAAACGTGTCTAAACGAATCCGGGAATTTAAACTAAATAAAATATACTTTGTTTCTGGGTGCACCGTAACTCAGTATGTAACCATCGTAATCATATCAGCTCCACCGTAACTTACGGTGGCATGACTAAACCAAGTATACGCAATCATATGTCTTTTTCTGGATTAATAATGACATTATTAATGTGCAGCGATTTTCTATACAGCTGCTGTAATTGACCATTATGACCCATTCAAAGTCCGAACTAGATTAACATGTTCAAAGATGGATCGTAGAAAACTTCAATACCTTCGCAAGCATATATGGTACACCTTCTAACGAATTTTCTATGATTTTATATGATTTTTATAAAATCAGCACAGCAACTATATTTTCATTTTTTAAACAGCTTTCAAGGTTTTGAACAGCTGTTTAATTCATTCTTTTGGCCTATTTAACAACCACATTTGTTTCTTATGATTGAAAACAGTAAAAATTTACTTCATAAGCTTTCCGAAAAGGTATAGAACACCCAAATCGGATAAACGGTTGATTTTATATGATTTTTTTAAGATTAGTCGAAATCCGTATAAAAAGCTGCGGAAATCATGTTTAGGGTCATTTTAAATTCGAACCAAACCATCAAATGCAACCCATTTCCATGGCTAAAACCCTTATTAAACTCTTGGTAATGGTTAGAAACCTATAACAAATATAATGACCATCGTCCGTAACATTTGGTTTACCTATTAAGGTAACCAAAAACTTATTTTAGACTTCGTTTAACTCTCATTAGCCTTACATTTAAATGAGAGTTATCTTATTATGCGTACCTGGCTCGGATCATTACATTGACCCATTTAAGTACCTTGCCTCAATATCTACTAAGTAATAGCGATGTAAATATCCACTCGATATTTATTTCTGAAATCAAACAACTCATCAAACCATTAGTCGATATTGTCAAAAAGTGATATTTTCACCTTTTGACCCGTTGGTCTAAATGACCGATAATATTGGCGAGATAAAGCTTATTGCCATCTCGTCTACACGACTCGTTCCGATTTACACCGCACGGTCGTTTTAACTATAATTCACCTCTTAACGCTTTTTGGCCTAATAAGGCTTACGAAATATGTATCTTTCAAAACCAATAATTATTGTCAACAAGTGTCCAAATTTCAATTTTACCCTTATTGGTTATCTTGTTCCGTACGACTACACGCCGGAAACACCATATCTCAACTTTCCATTCGTCTTGTTCGAAATCAAAACAACAAAAGGACATTCTAAACTATATGACTAGTGTAAGCTATACTTACCTCGCATCCGAATATGCTTTTCTTCTCGTGCTTGATTCGTTTGACCGCTTCTTTCCCAAGCCTCCACCTAGCTCGTTAGGCGACAAACTATCATCATTCACAAGGTGGTTAGATTAGTCATTTCAATTCACGACTATTCCACCTCACGTATTTTCTATGTCGAAACTACTATTTGAATTTATCATTGGTTAGTTTGACTTTTAAAAGTCAATTGACTTACCAACATATTCATATGCACATTTGGTTCATTGAACTCACTTAGGCATATTTCATCCGAACTCTTAACAAAAATCAAATTTTTACATACTAACTAGTAAGCCGCGATTTCATTTAGGCATTTCATATCAATGAAAATTGGCTGTTTTTGGTGACTTGTTTAACCTGTTTACAAGTCTTCAAAAATTATGATTTTTTTATGTGGCGTACCTCTCGGAGGGTTAGCCCTTGAGTTAAAATTTCAAGATCTAACTCTTTACCAAAAATTCGTGAAAATTCATTTACTAAGCTGCAATCAGATTCGTCACTTCTGACTGCAGCTTACGGAAAAATTCATTAAAAATTCCTCGTTTATCCGATTGACGAAATTCCAATTGGCGATTCTTTTAATCGCTTAAAAATTTCTACAGTAAGAATTTGAGATCATAACTCAATTCCTAAATTGAGTTATGACATTCGTGATGGGCTGCAATTTCTGCCAGAAAACGCAGCTTGAACCTTTGATACGGAAAAATTCATAAAACGCTCGATTTTCGTCAAAAAAATGCGATTCCAGTGGGGTTTTAAAGATATTTCCTGGAATTACATTCTAGACTCAAGAAACACATTATTTTATCACTTTTTGTTCAGGTTACAGCCAATACAAATCGGCTGTAAATTCTGATCAAGAATCGTTTGAATTCAGCTTTCAATTTAAGCTTGTTCTTGACATCATAACACTATTTTTTTGCAATCAAAACCCTAAAAACATCTCATACATGAATTTAGTATCAACAAAAACTTGAGCTAAGCATGATTTCAACATACACTTGTCTAGGGCTTACTCCTAGACACTATATTGTTCCTATTCCATGCAATTAACAAACATGCATCATAAATTTTCAGATTTCCCAATTTCATGAGATTTTCAAGCTAAGAATTTTCATTAAATTTTACATACCTTTTAATCCTCTTGTGATGAGGATCAATAATCCATGCTTTAATTTCGATTTTGGACTGAATTGGACCTTCAATTTGCAAGTTTAGTGAAGTTCTAGGGTTTTGAAGAGTGGGGATCGACCTGCTCTCTTCTTTGATCGACCAGACACCTCTAATTGGGGTGTTTGGTTTATTTTTATTTGTTTTATTAAATTCTAGTTTCAAGTTTTACAACTTAGGTCCCTCCACTTTAGTTTCTATAATAACTTTGGTTAATTTTAACCCTATTATAAGTTATTTCTAAACTATTAGCTAACTAGGTTAAAATCCCTAGTTAGCAAATTCTTGTTTATTTAAGAATCCTAATATTCACCGGGTTTCTTTTACCACTAAAGGTAAATTACCCGTCTTTTAGTATAAACGTGGTTTGATTACCAAACCCGTTTTCGGGGTGTTACACATTCTGGACATCTTCTCGACCCTGAGTTCTTTCATTTTGATCACAAAAGAGACTATATGCCGGTATACCATTTTTTTATAACAAACTAATGATTTATGTTTATTTGTCTGACTATTATTTTTTTTCTACACAATACATGTAACGTCTTCCTGTTGAAGTTGCAAGACGAGCAGGTCTTTCTGTTGATCTTCATCCTTTGAAAGTTCAAAACATGGTTGGAGTTGTGGAGGTTTATGATGTTAAGTCGGAGTTAAATGAATTGAAGCCACGTTATGCGTTGGACGGTTGGCGAAAGTTTATGACTGAGAATAACTTGAGGTTTGGTGATATGTTGCACTTCACATACGTGTCTTCGCAATAGAAGATCATATTAAATCAAGTTACCTCATTTTAACAACGACATTTAAGTATGTTCTGATATCAAATATTATAACTATGAATTTTTTGATGGTGGTGTTGTATGTTTTTTTAAATTATTAACTTGATGTTTTGTTGCTATGTATAGCTAACATGATAAAACACTGTTATTAGCACTTTATGTTTTATATATAGATGATATCATGCTTTTTTTTTTTGCTAATAGTAACTGCAATTAGTAGAAACTTGGTTTATTAATCGCAAATGTGACATTCTTCTGCATTTATGGGTTTATGAATTCAGAATAATGGATGGATATATATGACTGTATTTGGCATGATGATGTTGTGTTTCATGTTGTAAAAACCAGGGAATTGTCAGATAATAGATTGCTTTGCCCGATTAGATTATGTGTTAAATTATAGTTCTTTAAGTCATTGTTTCGTTTTCTTGAATTTTATGTAATTTTGTAAAGAAGTACAATAACAAACAGTGGTTTGAACATATGTTTGCCTTTTGGTCAATAGTTAATGGAAACCCATGTTAGGTTCAACAGTGTTTTGAAGAGGAAAACAGTGTGAGAAGACAGTAGATCTGATTAAGTTAAACATTTGTTCAGACTTAAAAAGATGTTTGGCCTTTTATATCAGAGGTTTGGACTTAAACAGTTGTTTGACCTTAAACAGATGTTTGGCCATAAACAGATGTTTCACCTTAAACAGATGTTTTGCCTTAAACAGATATTTGGCCTTCTATATCAGGTATTTGGACTTAAACAGATGTTTTACCTTAAACAGATGTTTGGCCATAAACAGATGTTTAGCCTTAAACCAAACATCTGTTTAAGGTCAACATCTATTTGACTATTGGTCAATATTTGATTGGCTTTTGGTCAACATCTGTTTGAATTTTGGTCAACATCTCATTTAGTATTCAACAGAACTTTGAATAACTCAACATCTGTTTAATTCGTTGTTTCATTTTCTTGAATTCTATGTAATTTTGTAAAGTAGTATAAAAACAAACATTTTTACAAAATCCCAAATCACCCTATCATTTAAGTGCATTGAAGTAAAAGTGGAAATGATGTTATTCATGTGGTCCTGTTGTGCTTTTGTTTGACCTCTAATATGGGTTCATGATCTAATCCGGTGATTTGAAGACATTGTTGTTGAATCGAATGAGATGCTTGATGTAATGTGGTCGTATTAATAACAAATAGTAATTAATATAATAAGTTTCCCGAGCCCGGGAAACAATCTCGGGTAATAACCTAGCTAAATAATATTTTATAAGGAGCAGTGGTTAGTTATAACAGTCCTGATGAACTTTCGTTAGAGTTTCACAAGTCTACTCAATTGCTAAAGTTAAAAAACGTTGTGCATATCGTGACAAAGAAACGACCCGTGTTTGCACACCGGTCTTACCGCTAGTATATCTAATAAAGCAAACCATTGGGGGACACATGTCACCTTATGGTTGATGCCAAATAGGCAGCCACATAAGCATACATGTGGCATACCTCTAAGGCCAGGATTGGAGAAGCTTATTACGTACGTTTCTGTTACTATCTCTCTCCATTCCTTCCATTCCTTCTTCCAATCATTGAAGCATCAACATTCAAGCGGTAATTCGATCTGTTCTTCTTCTTTTTGATCTATTCATAACCTTCAAAGTCCCTCAACCCTTCTCGAGGTGAAACTTATGGCACTACCTAGGCCGTTAATCCTACCGGTTATTAGACTTCCTTCCGGTTATCTAATTATTGTGTAAGTACCCTAATATTGACCAACTCTTTTCCAATTATAGATCTAGGGTAGTTTGAGTTTCTTAACTTGATTTGATAGACTAATAAACCGACGGGGCAACTAAGGCATGACTTTTTCCAAAGACTGTCTAAAGCAATTCGTCGGGTAAGACCTATCAATAGCCCTGCACCTTCCAGCTATAAGGACTAGTAGAATACTAAAATCTAGCAAATTACTAACTATCACTTCTAGGGTTTATAGGCCAATTCTCCCTGAAGGTCAAAGACCTAGCATGAATCTATTCTGTAGCAGACAACCACCAAGATTCACACGAATCAATTGATAATAATTAACCAAATTAAAGTATGCATACACACCAAATTAATAAACCAAACCTCTTACAAAACACAATTAATCCATAAACGCATGCAATTAACTAAAAAGGTTCAAACTTTATTCAAATTCATTCATCATAGTCTAGGCGGTTTTAGGTTTCTAGCCAAGAAGCATGGTCTTCAAAATAATAACACAAAGTTTAAATAATGAATTCATTGACATGGAATAAAAGAAACTAGAAAATAAAAGAACCCGAGTAGATCTCTTGAATTCCAACCTTCTCCGTCTTCACTATCAATGATTCAAGAACTTCAAACTTGGTTAATGTTGCTTCTAAAATTTGTCCACCTTGCCTCTTGATCGTCTGATGTCCTTGCCTACCCCCTCTCGATATATATGGTCGGATATGTATGATAAGGGTTTTGTTTATGATAATACTCATTAGTCAAAGGCCCAAATCATGCTTTCACATAACATCTAGGCTGAAGGGTTTTTGGCGGCCCACTCCTACTTCACTAACAATATAATATCAGCCTCCTTTAATATCCTCATCGTTGTAATTGGCTGCCTCCCTTTTATATTATACTGATCCTCTATCTCAATATATTTGTTCCTTTTCTTTATTTTGTGTCATCACACCCCCACAACATATAATATTAACATATGGGTTGAGTTGTAATACAAAGTATTTAAAAATAAGAAGAGTAAGAAGCCACCAGAGAGTGACAAGTGTCCTAGGAGGAATTAAATGGAAAGGGTAATTTTGTCTACAAGAGGAAAGAGAATATGCACATGCAAGTCACATGTTATTTCCCCCCAATTTTTAAACGTCTGTAACTTTTTTATACATCATTTGTTTTTAAAAAAAATTATACCATAAAATCGAGCGTTTTTTAGCTTTAATATGAGTACCATATTGTTATATTTTTCAAAAAAAATTCAAAAACCCAGTTGCATATTACACAATGGACATGATGTAAAACATAATGTAAAGTAGATCAAAAACACAATCAATGACAATAGATAAAGACACAATGGAAAACATACTAAAACACAATGACCATAACGTATAACACAATGACGATAACATATAACACAATAATTATCAGACTAAATAAAAACACAATTGATGACAACAGATAAAAGACACAATTAATGACAGCAGATAAAAGACACAATGGAGAGCAGATGAAGACACAATGGAAAACAAACTAAAAACACAACACACAACAAACTAAAACACAATGAACAAAGATAATAAAAAAATTGAACAAATTATTAAAACACAATGGACAACATATTAAAACACAATGAATAACATATTAAACACAATGACCTGAACTAATAACACAATTTATAGAAAACCCAGATATAACACCATCTTCAGTGTGTCATATATTGTGTTATAGGTTCTTATAAAAACACAATGGATAGAACCCAAATTAACATTGTGTTATAGGTTTTGATAATAACACAATGGACATGATTTAAACACAATGTAAAGTAGATCAAAAACACAATCAATGACAACAGATAAAGACACAATGGACAACATACTAAAACACAATGACCATAACGTATAACACAATGGCAATAACATATAACACAATAAGTATCAGACTAAATAAAAACACAATTGATGACAACAGATAAAAGACACAATTAATGACAACAGATAAAAGACACAATGGAGAGCAAATGAAGACACAATGGAAAACAAACTAAAAACACAATACACAACAAACTAAAACACAATGAACAAAGATAATAAAAAAATTGAACAAATTATTAAAACACAATGGACAACAAATTAAAACACAATGAATAACATATTAAACACAATGACCTGAACTAATAACACAATTTATAGAAAACCCAGATATAACACCATCTTCATTGGGTCATTTATTGTGTTATAGGTTCTTATAAAAACGCAATGGATAGAACCCAAATTAACATTGTGTTATAGGTTTTCATAATAACACAATGTATAGAAACTCTATTGACCAAAACTCAGTTAAAAGACACAATGACCTGAACCTTTAACACAATGCAAAAAAAAAAACCCAGTAAAAATGAAATTTTTTATTTTTATATGATAATATGGTACTCATATTAAAAATAAAAAAACGCTCGTTATTATGGTGAATTTAAAAAAAATGTCGTATGAAAAAGTTATGGACGATTTAAATCGATGGGGGAATTGGCATGTGTCTTGCATGTGGAGAGAGAAAATCCATAAATATAGGATTCCCTTTATGCTCTTCTATTATCTTCTTTTCCCTACAACTAATCTCAACCCTCCAAATCTAAGATCAATGGACTAGAATTCTTCTTACCCTTCTTATTTATTTTATCATTTGTATTTGATCCTAACCCATTAACATATATATACTTTTCTTCTCTGATCATTCTTAGCCGCCGATCTCAAGAAACATTCTATCTTTTATTTTCTTTTATTAATTATTTTTTGAACGGCCAACGAATCCTCCAAATGGGCTACTGGCGAAATTCACCACATCGGGATACACCCGTCTCCAAACTGGGGAAAACCCTCACCTAGGGCAGAAGCCCGTGAACACTCTCCCAAAGGCACGACAGTGCGGTGAGGTAAAACCCATTCAGTTCAAGGATCGAACTAGCGATCGCCGCCTACTCGCCTAGTCTCCCATCATCACCAGGTGCCGCTGAAAACTAATGGGGAGAAGCAGGAATTGAACTTAAGTCTCATAGAAACACAAGTCTCTCCCTTACCACTCCACTACAAGCTCATTGGCTTCTTTTATTAATTATATGTGTGTATATATAATATAAGTAGAGCCCTTTAACTTAAAAAATAGAGGTAGTGGCCTCGACCTATTCACAGAAAATAGCTGTAATTTTACTTCGGTCTCTGGCATCCCACTCTGCCCAACTGGCTGGTCATTTCCATATTACTCGTTTTCGCTCCATTTGCACCAGGACCTGGCCCAACACAAAATAATATAATATAATACTAAAAACTAAATAAAACAAATAAAATTTATACAATAATTATAAATTTTACACGGGACAAATATGTGTATTTTACCCCACATCAGGCACTTGAGTTATGATGTATGGCAAGAATGGACTGGTTTGGTAAAAGATTATTCTTTTTTTTAAGTTTTTATCATGATCATAGTTTGTGAAAGCTTAATGTATATTAGTAATCAGTGTATGAAACTATGAAATATGAATGGTAGATTCTTTTGAATGGCAAAATCAATTAATTTTTTTTTTTTCGAAACTCATATGCAATGGTACAAAAGATTCAGCATGGTTTTGATTGACTTTAAACAAGTGGAGGCTCAATTTTATCTCATTATTCAACTTGTTGTTGGATTTAATCTGATTAGTTTGATGCTTTCTTTGTAAAAAGCTCAAATTCAAAACGGTTAGGGCAGTGGACCAGGCTAACTGGGAGCTAGGGGAGTGTTTATTGATTTCTTTTTTCCATTTTATCTAAGATGTGTTAACAGTTTATATTACGGATCCAAATAGGCGATGAAGTTCAATCAGAAATGACGGCGTACTTTTGTGAAATTAGTGAAGATGTGTCAGCCATTGTAGGTTATTGGCGGCGAAGTTGAATAAAAAACGTAGGCGTATTTTGTGAAATTGGTGAAGAGTTTGTTTCAATCAGATGGATGGATCTGGTTATCGTCATGTTTGGCCTGTAAGTTGTTGTTCTCTGTTTATAAATTAAAATTCACTGAATTAGTTATTTAGTGACATTTTGTTTAAGTTTATCCAGTATTAGCTATGCAGATTGATTGAAGATCGAACAAACAGTGGCAAATTTGATCTTATCATCAAAATATAAATAAAGAACATGAAATTTGAATGATGGCAGTTTTGAATGTTTTTGTTGGTACAAGTGGTTGGTAAGTTCACATCATGTAAGTTTGAAAAGTTCTTTATGTTTTTCAACCTGTATTAAGTAAAAAAATGAACCATATATGTTTTATATATGGCCATGTCTATTCACACACACATCTAGTCTATCCACACACCCCCCAGTGTCGAGCTGTGGCCAGAGCGCGGCGTTTTGGTCCGGTTAACCAGACAAAGACTGACGGGTGTCTGACGGGTCTGTTGACCGGACCAAAACGCCGAGCTTTGGCCGCGTTCTGGTCCTGTCAACCAGACAAAGACTGACACCCGGCCAGTCTTTTGGCTGGTTGACAGGACCAGAACGCGGCCAAAGCTCGGCGTTTTGGTCAGGTCAACAGACCCGTCAGAAACCCGTCAGTCTTTTGTCTGGTTGACCGGACCAAAACGCCGCGCTCTGGCCACAGGTCGACACTGGAGGGTGTGTAAATAGACAAAGGGGGTAGGTGGGGTGTGTGAATAGCAAGACCCTTTATATATATTACAGTGGTGGAAAAAATAGTGTATTCAGGTGGAGATTAAGTTGGTTGGTATATTGTTTCTAAAGTTTCAAATTAATTCTTTACATAATTCATAAATGTCATACAAAAAGTGTCTATATCTATCAACATCTATTGCTAATCTACCACTATCTCCACTTGATTCTAAAACAAAGAATAAGATCGATTGTCGTTTACTTCAAGTTTACGATTTATAGTTATAAAAAGTATGGGCGACTATTATCGAAGCTTGGTTATTATTTCATGATTTTTTTCTGAAAGAAATTTGAAATTCTTTTTTTTAAAGGTTAAAAATTGTTTTTCGAGCTTCATTTGTTCAAGACATTTGTTGTCCCAAGCTCCCGGATTGTGATAATTGAGTGGATCTATGCTTTAAGTGAAAAACGAGGCCTATAGTATCCGTGACAGTTGACGTTCACATTGAACTTGACATATGACATACAACGGACTGGACAGAAAACTGAAGAAATCATATACTAGATATCTGAAACGGCTTAACCTAAATTCTAATTTATTTATACGTAGAACAGGTGTTGGAACAGGCTTCTGGTGGAACTGCGACTCAAGTCAGGTCTGATGTTTCGTCCTCTGCTGTGCAGCCTTACTTATAATTCAATAGATGCTTGATGCGTTTTTAGATATGTGATTTGTTGACCATACCATGTTCATTTGGGCAAAATGGAAAGAAATCTATTATGAAGCTAGAAAGGGTTTCTCCATGCGATATTAAAACTTTTGTCCACAATGCTTGCTTTGACAATTTAACTAAATCTGATTAATATATTATGCAGGATTACTGGATTAGGCTTGCTATACGTCTCCAGGACTGTACCGGCATTGTCACTCTGATGAGGAAGCCGTTAATGTCGAACTATCCGATTCCAATCGTAATGTCGATTCTCCCGTTAAGGTTTACTATCAATTTACTTAATATATGATTTAAGTTTTAGTCATGATTTGTTAAATGTATATTTATAATTCATCCTTTTTTAATATTTTTTTTTAGGATTCTATATCCAAAACGAGAGACGATGTAACCCCCTGCTCTAATGCTTTTTAAATTTGCTTTACAACATCGTTTGATCAGAAGGATACTAATTCGGATACGACGTGCGAAGGTGACTTGAAGCGCAATTTGGATACTGTTTATGATGTTGATGATGTTTCTTCCCAGTCGTCATCAAAAATGCGTAAAGACGATATTGGGCATGAGGACAATGATGCTGTCGATGCAGTGCTTCTAATTCCAAAGATCGAAGAGTAGTTCATCTTTACTCCAAACTTTTGATATCATCGATTTTTTTCCGTCTTTGGATATTTGTGTCTTTATTTTTAATTGACAATGGTTTTGACGTGTGTGGTTGCTTTATCCGAACATCTAGATTTTGTGGTTCAGTTTTTTATTCGAATAACAAGTGTTTTTTGCTAATTTGTTTTGTTTATTGAATTTTTGTTTCATATATATATATATATATATATATATATATATATATATATATATATATATATATGTTATCATTCTTCTTTTTGTTAATTCTCATGTTAATAATATATAATTTTATTATTTAAAACGTTACTAAAAATATGAGACATAATCTAACTTTGGATACTTTAAATCATATAAAAAATGAAATCGCATTATTTCTTATATTTGTAACTAAAACACAATTTTTGGTTGATTTATAAAATTCTGATCTATCTAATTATAGATGTAATCGGTTTTACTATAATTATTGTTATGGAAATTATGTAATACATAATCAAATTTTATTTTATATATTTACTAAAATTTATTCTATATATATATATATATATATATATATATCAATCTATAACAAATATAAAATACTATTTTTAAATAATTTTTAACGTTTTCCTTTTAATAAAAAAATCGAAACAAAAAACACAATCCGTTTTTTAATTTCTAACTTTAAATATACTCTTTTAATTTTGTCAATAAATGTCTTTATATTTTTATTTTTCTAATTCCCATTTTGTAAGCAATAAACTTTAGTATTATATCTTTTTTCTTATAAAATCATAATATATTTTTGCACAAAATAGACAAATAATGTTTCCATAATTGAGACTATTACTATAATCTTAAATAACCTTATCTTATAAATATACATAATACATAATCATCTTCATCCTCTTCAAATTTCATATATCAATGGAGTTGCTAAATTGTTTTTTACTTTATGTATCAGACAACAAGATGAAGTCTCAGGTATGTTCATGTTATCTTCAAGTTTATTTTTTTATAATATGTTGTTTTTATTTTTTAATTTGTATACAGATTTTACCAAGGAATTACCACAATTGGGTAGCTGATTTCAAGTTAGCTCCTGATGGGATGGTTAAAATCATTACGACTGATCGAAGAGTTTTTACTGTCAGAGTTAGGAAAGCAGGCTCTTCATAATTTTTTCACGACGGATGGTTCAACATGATACAGTCACTACTATTACCAAATAAGTCATTGCTTTTATTTCAGTACGAAGATAGTCTAACTTTTCGACTGATATACTTCTATCAAGATTTGGCACTTGCTCAAGATGATTTCTTATATTGTCAAACATCACAGTTATCTGAACATAAAGATCATTTGGTAATTAATTTTTTTTATGTTTGTACTATATTAGTGTTTTACTAAGTTTATAAAACTTTTTTTAAGATAATTTTTTTTACTTGCAGCTTATCGATAGAGTTTTTGTTCATCATAAGTTGAAGAACATAATACCTACGAACCATGTTACTATAACTGCTTATCCTAACCGTACATGGTTGGTTTTTATGGAGAAACATGGTCAAAATTTGTATATGACTACTGGATGGAATCAAATTAAAGAAGACATGAAAATTCAAGACGAACACTATATTATATTTGACATGATTTCGGAGTCAAAATTTGATATGATGGTTTTTAGAGGCACAGAAGATTTGGTCCGTATTCCTGAAGGACGTTTTGCACGTGTTAAAGTAGAGGTTAAAGAAGAAGTTAATGAATAAGGTGTTGCTTAAATTGTTTACCATTTTTTATCATATGATATAAAAAGAATATAAAAAAACTTTGTTTTTTCGTAGTATTACATTTTATCAATTTTTACTCATACAGACGTTCTTATTGTTTATTAATCCTCCTTATTCATCATGCAAAGTTCGTTTATTAATATATATGTATATATTTTTTTCTTTATAAAGATAGATTAACAACCCGTGGGTATTCACGGTTGATAAGTTGGAAATCACTTGAGATGTTATATAAACATTTGTGGTAATTAAAAAAATTTAACAGTTTACAACTTCTCTTAAATATGTATTTATAACTAGGTGAAACACCCGCGCTACGCGGCGGGTTTCTAATAAGAAAGGTGGTGACTGCATTTTTGTACCAAACTATCACCTATACGACATTACGATAAACAAAGAAGTTAAATAGTTTGTTTTATTCCGGATAAAAAATATGTTTTACTTCGAATACAATTCCATTTACAATAAAATTTATATCTGAACGTTCAGAAAAAATCTAACTGTGTACTTATTTATGTTCTTTATAAAAAATAACGAAAGCAAGTTGTTAGAGAAATATCAAAATTACTAAAAAAATAAATAGGTTAAAGAGGATATATGGTTTGTAGTACAAGGATCAAAACCCATATAAACGAATACCAATCCCGATAATTCGATAGCAAAATAACTCTATTTTTTTCGAAATATTTATATCGAAGCGTTGAGAAAAACATATTGATTACAACCATGTATTTAGTTTTTCATAAGCTCTTGTAAGTTTTTTGAAAAAAAAAATTTAATAAACTTAAATGAGTTATCAATGTGTATTAGACATGTATTATTTATAGTCTAAGCCTCTAAAAAGTTAATTATTTATCCGCTTATTCCTTTTAAACTAAGTTCCTACTTATATTTAAACTTGCATTTTCTTCGTCTTATCAAATAATAACTTTAAAATTATTTAAATAGATACATTGTTAAAATAATACTAAATCTGTTATATTGGAATATTATATTGTACTTAATTAGTTATGGTAGTAAATAAAAAAGGTCAAAATTTTGCTCCAAGAAGAAAAACACAAATAAATGGAAAACAAAGAGCTTGGACAGGGGATCGAACTCGGACAGTCATTGTACCAACCTTAGTTAATCCCCACTATAGTGTCAACTCCAATGTTAATTAATATAAATAGAAAAGGCTAGTAAAAAAAAACAAACTTAGATAATCCACTGATTGGCTCTATTATCCCACTAACCAATAAGAAAAGGTACTGTACAACCTCTTTGAAAATGTAAGGTTATAGAATTTCACACTTGGTAAAAATTATATAAAGATTTAGAAAATATAATGGTATTGTTGTAAGTGATGGTTAGATTATTCTCAATTTTGTCACATTTGAAATTAAAGGGGGGTGTAGATGTAAAATTCTTAAATGATGGTTGAGTCAATAGATTGTATCATTACATACATGCTATACTATCATATCATCTCAAATCATCACAAGGAGTAACTCTTCGAAGACAGTATCTAGGGCTCCAAAACTTCGCCGGAAGCTTCGTCGGAACAACAGCCGGCGCTGATTTTGTTGTCGGAATCGTCATTAACAGGTTTGCGATAGTCATCGTCCTTTACTTTTATCATGATTTTTGATTTAATCACTTCCAATCTTTGATGTTGAAATCCTTATTTACAAGTAATAATAGCAATCTTCCTTTAGTTTTAACATTATTTTTGAGTTAATCACTTTCAATCGTTGATTAAACACTACATTGACGTATTTGAGAGATGATCCGGTTATACTGATGTTTTAGTAATATTGACTGTTTAATGGTTAAAAATTTAGTCTTTTGAGTTTATTTTTCTTATGCTCTGTTGAACATGTGTGTATTTACCAATCGTAATATAGTCATAAACGGACAGTGACGATTTGATATTGAATGATTCAGTTAAAATTTATTAAACACTGTTATAAGAATTGTAAGATTCCGAACCATTAAAGTTAGTTATAATAACTGTACGGTTATAGAAAGTCTAGATTTCTGAACCATTTACGTTAGGTTTTTTTCATGATGTGAATCCTTAGTATGTGAAGTCGAATCAGTATTCTTTTTGTAGTGTTGGTTATGTATATTTTAAGTATTAGTATTAAGTAAAGTACGAGAATGTGATGTTTTTATAATTTTTGAAATCAACTTTCTTATCATATTTATTGTTGCAGGTTTGATAATGTATTGTTCGTTTGTAAAGTATCTTCAAAACCCGGCATCATTGAGTATAGTAAGCATTGTTTATGTTACGTATAATTCATTTTTTTGAGTATTATTGGTTAGTATTTTTTATGTTTAAAAGTTATAATACTAAATATACTAAATATTAATATATATACAGGATGTACCTATTTCCTTTGTTAAGCAAGTCTATGGAGATACTTGGGAAGATAAGAAGCCGCATATCTATCATGCCAGTGGAAAAAAATGGGTAGTAAGGCTCAAACGAGTAAATTCTATGTCAGTCTTAACTGACGGCTGGAAAACAGTTGCTTCAGACCTTAATCTTCAAAAGGATTGTTTGCTCACCTTTATTCAATTATCACAATTTGGTCTCAATCTTTCATGTTATGTTAACGGCGTGTGTGGTGAATCTTATTACACAATTAATCGTTATCTAAGATTGGGTTTTATGGTACGGAATCTCATTTAATTTTCATTACATTTTATCTTTAACAGGTTTTTCACACTTTATCACCTAACTTAGAAGGAAAACTCTATGAATTATGTTTCATCTTATGTAGATCATTGAAGATGCTTTTGTTCAACAATGTTTTGGAGACAACCCACCAACTGGCGCATATGAAATATGTTATAAGGGTTCTTCGTGGACTGTGTCAACAAGTAAGCTTCATTCAAGTTATGTATTCTCCCAATGATGGCCTGAAGTTTGCAACGATCTTGGCATACAAGAAGATGATTTACTGGTCTTCGAAAAACTAGATGATCTTTTATTTGACTTAACGGTTTATCGAGACGAGATAGAGATAAGGTTGAGCAAGAAAGTTGAATCCGATGAAGATGATGTGTTTCGGATATCTAAGGCTGATTACTATGAAACGCTTTTGAAGGTGATCTATTAAGTATTACATTTTTATCCATTTTTACCCGTATTTTATTTGTTTTCCAACTGATGTTTTCCAGGACATAGAGGAGGATGATAACATTTATATTCCTGACGAAAGTCCATCTTTCAGTAAGGTAGTTAATTAAGTATATCCAAAAAAATAGTGCTTTTTAGATTCATTTAAATTTTCTGATTTTTAAAAGTCATGTTGTTAATGATTTTCTTACTTTGTATAAGAAATCAACAAGTCTACCAGCAGGAACAGTCCAGTCACGTACACCTAAGAAGGTTCATGTTCAAGAGACGTCGAGGAAACGTGATGCTTCACAGTTCAAGACAATGCAAGATGTAAGTTTACCACCACTAACATTTATTTATATTAATTTATTTATGAATAATGCATATTAAAACTCATGTTTAGAAACTCAAGCTTGAATGAAACGATACGAACTTGAGTACTGATTTGAAACCTGAGCTTGCATCTAGATCGTTAGTGTTATAGTCTGTTTTTGGTCGTTTGGTTCTACAAACACATTGTTAAATCAATGTTCTGGATACGTAAGGTATAAGAAATAGGTTCAATAATCACATTGGTTGTATTAGAGGGTTAACAACCAGACTGTTCATTTCGGAGGTTTACCAGTCAAATAATTTTTCAAGTACTGATGACATTATACAATAAATTTAATAAGTTTAGTATATTAGTTGTTTAAGTAAATCTGCAGCTCGATAAGAACGTATTGAAAGTCGGTCTGGTTTGGTTTTTTGCCCTATGTTTCCTTCTGTTTTACTCTTGATTACTATTCTGATTATGTTCATTGCGATGTTTAAGTATCTAATGGTTTTGTAACATCTTTGGTTTTTTGCTATTAATCTGAAAATATATGTGCGATTGATGAATAGATGCTACTTAATCGATTACCTTTTGTATATGAAATATGATGTGGTATAGTTTTAGCTATAGATTTCTAAAAACATTTAAGATGTAAAATAATGGATGTGCTAACATTATTCTTTCACAACAGGTTAAAGGAAAAGGAAAAGCTAAAGTTTTTGCTGACGTATCCGAGACAGTCGAGAATTTGAAGAAAGAATGCAAAGGCCGACAACGTACTAAAAAATCTGATTCTATTCCGTATCGTCCATCTGCTTATTACGTCAAGGTATTAAATATTTAATGTATTTTTATGAATTTCACTAATATCCGTTTTTATTGTCATTGTCTGCTTAGTCATATTCATAAGGTTTGATAGAAAATTGATAATTCTTGGTGAATAACATGTTTAAAATTCAAATTGGAGAATCTTTCATATTTTATTTTTTGGTGGTCAAGTTGAATCTGTTGAGATTCATGTTCAAGTAGAATGAAACGAGTCTTAATTTAGTAAAAAGTGAATAGGTTTAGATTCAATGGTCTAAATGGTTTATAAGTCATACAAAGTCTAGATAGTATGCGTAAAATTCTTTAAGTGATTTTTTATTAAAAGATTTCAGATTATTGATTATTTGTTAAAATAAAATTGTTTCCCTAATATCATAGTCTATACATACATTAACATTAACAATAAAATTGAAATTAAGCCAAAGCAGTGTGTTAGCCAATTTCATAAATACTCTTTATACAAGAAAACTTTAATTCTACAATATATACTATATTTGTTGTTAACCACCTCTATATATTTTTTTTTCATAAACAAGGGAAATAAACGGTTAAAGGTTGTTCAAAAAGTGAAGCATCGAAAGAAGATTACAAGGAATGCACGCAAAGTTTCTGGTGTTGGCATGGATCCTGAATTCTTCAACTTTAGTCGTAAAGGAGACTATAGGCCGGTATGTTTTTTTTACATGATTTACCATCATATTTATTTCATTTTTTCTATTGACTTATATTTGTTTTTCTTTCAACGCATTTAGCGTCTTCCTGTTGAAGTTTGTAGAGAGAGCAGGCCTGTCTGATAACTTGCAACCTTTATCTGTTCAAAACATGACTGGGGATGTTGAGGTTTATGAAACGAAGACGGAGTTAAACGGTGGTACATTACGTTACGCCGTTGATGGTTGGAGGAAGTTCATGGCAGATAACCAGTTGGAGTTTGGTCATATGCTGCACTTCACTTATGTAACTTCCCAGAAGAAGATTGTGTTGAATGATGTAACCTCGATCTAAGCAAGACTGGTATGCATTTTGTTTATAACAACTATGGTTTGGTAAGTTGTTGGTTAGTATATTTGATATGTACATTTTGGATGTTGGGTTGATGGACATGAAAACTTTGCTTACTTTATTATGGTTTAGTTTATGTAGATGTTTTGTAATGGTACAAATAACTTAGTTAAATATGTGGTTGAATGGTGTTAGTGTTTGATGTTATTATCATTGTCTTTATATATGTTTACAATAGTTTATCAAGTACTTTTGTTTTTGTCATATGGCCATTTTTAACTTCCGGCTAGGTTAACGTTTTCTTATGTTTATAAGGTTACATTCTTGATTTATATAATCGTTAGATGATATTCTTTTGTATAAATTAGGTATCGATTCTTCTAACCATTCACAATCTTCATATTTTCGCAATAAAATTTTGTTATTTTATTTGAAAGATGTAATCACTCTCAGAAAGTTTTGTAACCATTGACAATCTTCATATGTAGTCTACAATGAAGTTTTTTTCGGGATTTAATAATTTTCTGTTTTTTTCTTCCAATGTATGCGTTTGTACAAAATATTATATTTCAAAGTAAATAATATGGTTTTGGATGAAGCCGCGCATCGCGCGGGCATTAACCTAGTAATATAATAGAGTAAAATGTCAAAATTCTAGACCGGCTTTTGTCAATTCAGTTCAAAAATAAAACTTTTCGTATCTGAATCCCTGAGCTTTCATTTTTTTGTTGCCATTTTTATTATCATCATCATACTCAGTAAATCCTACCAATAGCAAAGCTAAGGTAGTGTCTGAGAGGGTAGATGTAGACAGCCTTACATATACCCCATAGGAATAGAGCGGCTACTTTCAGTGAGACCCCCGGCTCAATTGTAGTTTTGTATCAAGCCTTGGACCTAAGACACATAACACTCAAACAATCGGGACAGAGACTGATTGATACATGTACCTCCGTGTCTTTCAGCTATCAACGTCACTACATGATGCATGATTAACCATCCGCCACCTTTAACTTCTCCTATTTTTTGTTGTTTTCCTCATTTAATTAAAATATATTATTGCGTAAAATGACGATTATACCCTTCATTTAAATAAGAAAAACAACAAAAAGAGGAGAAGTTAAAAGAAAATTCTAACTCAGTTTGTCAATTGGATGAAAATAGCAAAAAAAAATGAAACCTCAAGGACCCAGATACAAATAGTTTCATTTTTGGACTAAAGTGGCAAAAATGGCCTAAACTCAGGCACCATTTTGGCATTTTACTCATAATAATAATAATGTTTTGCAGTAGAAATTAATTTTACATTATAAATTATAAATTTTTTAGTAAAATATACAAAATAATAAGTTCACTGATTGAGCAATGGTTAAGATGCTAGGTTGGTGATTGTATGGATTAAATGAGTGTTAATTATCTTGTTTTAACGGTTTTCTAGTTGAATGATTGAATCATAAGATAGATCCCGATGTGAGAAATTTTCTAATACTCAACGTCTAACACCAATTAATATTGTGAGGTTTACCTATAGAAATTTTTTTGAAGGATTACAGTTAATATTACAGATGTTAATTTTTTTTTTTTTAGTTACCCATGTAGAAATTTTCTAAAAGGTCACTCATAATCATATTACCGCACCTCTGCATGTTTAACTTTTAAACTGTAACTTTATTTTCTTATTCACAACTAGTTCGCTCAAACTGAATTCTTATATCTCACTATCTCAGTATCTCTCATGTACAAAACGAATGTGGTATTCGCCCACACATGATTTGCCTAAGGTGTCACAAGCATGCTCGGTGCTCGTTAATTGAACTTTAAGTTGGTATCGAACTTCAACTCAACACTGAAAGTACCGAACTTACAGTCAATACTGAGGATTCATAACGCTGAAAGTACCGAACTTACAGTCAATACTGAGGATTCATAATATCGGTTGGAATAATGTCAGGTTGCCGAGGATCTCGCCAGCTCATGTACAGTGTTTTGATGACCGGGCATATGTTTCAGAATGCACAATATCGGTTGGAATTGAAACAAAGTTCGGTGCAAGTTGCACTTCCTTACACAACCACGGAGACAAGTGCCCAGAACCGACAAAGCTTCTCTGTTAACTAATGATGGTAGGATACAGTAACGCAACATTTAAGTCTGTTTTGATATACAGCGAGTTACGAGTCCACCAAAGCGTCAAGAGCTACCTCTAGCTGAGATCGTATAAGCAACAGATACTGATTCTATATCACAATGGTGGAACGTGTTGATTGATTATCGGTGTTCAAGATCTGTCATTACAGAATCTTTATGTTGGTGGCAGTAGCAACAACCCATATTAAGTAGCTACTCGGGCCAGTCAACATGAACTTATATCTCAGCTGTCAATACACGGGTTTTATATACCTTCAAGTTTTCAACACTTAGATTTTCTCAGCTGTCAACATACATGATGAGCAAAAAAAGCATATAGGCAAGCCTCACTGTAAAGCACAAAAGATCTGCTTCGACACATGTCTAGGCGCACTTTTTAGAGCACAAATTGGTACTGGCTGCACATGTGTGCCTCAATATGTTAAATATGGTTATAAAGGCACAATAATAATCCATTTCTTTTAACAACTGATTTAGCAGGCTTTATGCATTTAAAAGGTTATGAAATGATAGAAATTCCTCGATCTGAAAGTTGCTTAAATTCATTAAGTCAACACATTGTAACCAAATTCGTGAGCATAAATACCTAAAAAATTGAATATTCATCCTGAATGCACCACAAACAGACCTGAATTATTACAACTTACATCAAAGAGCATGCACTGGAAGTAGCTGTTTTTTTCCTTCAAAATGTGTACTTATAAAAACAGTTTAAAACCCCAAAAACTTGAGACAAAATAGGTTTGAATCAAAATTATGTTTTAGAAAAAAGATCCAGAAACCAAAAAAGAACATATCTTGACAACTACAATCAAGAGAAATACAACTATATCTATTAATCTCACCATCATGGTCGAGCATGCAGTAAAACGAAGAACACGTATGTTTTCCATATTCAAACCTTAAGCTGAAGATGAATCTGCTACTGGGGTTTTGCTGCCTGAAACGGTAGGAGATGGTGGCGTATAAATGCGTGCTTTCTTCAGAATCTCTGCAACCACCCAGTTCTTCCGCTTGCTCAATGGTCTGGATGGATCTAATTTAACCTGAAAAATAAAAAAGATGTTTCATTCAAGCACGTCATATATTTCCTTACATATACAACAATGTATAATAATTAATAATGTAGTTTCAAACAGACAAACACCATGGAAGTGTTGTATGACTAGAAGATATGTTTTGCTATTGTACATCTCTTGACAAAAAGCTACACCTAGTTATCCTCATTTCCAACTTCATAAATCCTTGTTTGCACAATTGATGCCCTCATTTTTAAGAGATGGTTTTTTTTGGCGTTCGGATATTATCAAAGTCTCACAAATGTTGCCAAACGTCATAAATACATGTGTGCAAAGCACTATAATGTGTACCAATTTTGTTATGGACCGAAACCATTGCAAGGTGTGGGACTTGTGACACTTGTCCCACATCGGTTCTATGGGCAACCAATGTGGGGTTTATATACCAAATGAGCTCTCTCACCCACCAGACTAGTCTTTTGGGTTGAGTTCTCTTGTTTGGTATGTAACATTTGTATCAGATCCAAGCTCAGAGTGGTGGCCTGGAGAGAGCCAGCCGTGACTAGCGAGGACGTTGGCCCTTAAGGAGGGTTGATTGTTATGGACCGAAACCATTGCAGGGTATGGGACTTGTCCCACATCGGTTGTATGGGCAACCAATGTGAGGTTTATATGCCAAATGGGCTCTCTCACCCACCAGACTAGTCTTTTGGGTTAAGTTCTCTTGTTTGGTATGTAACAAATTTAGGGAAGGAAAAGATAAGAGATACATAGGTTACTTAGTCTCGATTTATTTTCATTATTTCTTAAAACATTAACCTAATTGGTCTATTTATAGGCTTACAAAGAAATAACCAACTGACCCACTACTAACTAACTAATGGCTTCAAAGAAATAACACACTAGATAGACTCACTACTACTAACAATAAGAAATTATAGGCTTACAAAGAAATAACCAACCAACCCACTACTAACTAACTAATGGCTTCAAAGAAACAATGCACTAGATAGTAGATAGACTCACTACCTACTAACAACAAGAAAATAACAAAAGGCATGTATCACACTTTCTCTCAGAAGGCGATTTTAACTCAAAGATAAGCTTGTTAAGCGGGAAAAGACAAGAAAAATAAAGGTATCAAGATGTGGGGAAATTTTGTCTTGGTTTAAATTCAATATAGCTGGACAAAAGGCACAGCTACGATGGAAATGATCAAGAAAGGATTAGATAACTTTTAACTAGAACCACATATTACACAAGATTCAAAAAGATTAAGCTGCAATGCAGGTAATTTCTTAACTAAGATAGATCAAGGTTTTAGAAAGCGAGCGCGAGAGGCGATATGAAAGGGTCTAAATTAGTCAAATAGTCTGAGGTGTGAAAATGACCAAAAAGATAAAGAGATTATGAATAATTTGCTTGATGAAAAGGCCGATATGTAAAAGAGATGACAGATGCAGTTTTTGTGTACATAGAGCAATGCCTCACGTACATGAAGCTCTTACCTAGCACTCGCACCTCGCTTGACTGTTATCCAAACCTAAACACCTAGAAGCGCCTCGGCTTTTTAAAACCAAGAGTTATAAACTATCCGTGAGCATGGAACATATATTCCCCGTCCAGCCTTCTTCAAGTAAGCAAAGAATTATCTTATTTCCTTGTGTATGATATATGGGCATCTGTACCTGGCTCTATTCCAGATTTCCAGGGCACTTCCAAAATACAGTTATGGAAATAAATAATGTGTTAGTAGAAACATGAATTCCCAGCTAAGGCTTCTAAATCATACACTTACTAATCTCCTCATTATGAGTTCAAGCAAATGATTGAAAACATATAATTGGTGTTAGGTATGTTTGGATCGCAAATCACAACCAAACAATCACACGCACAAAACATAAATCAAACAGAGAAACAAAGCACAAGATTTACATGGTGCGGTTAGTGTGAGACCTACGTCCACGGTTACAACTAGTGGTTATAATTCTTATTCATGTGCTCAAGGAATTACATGTGCCCTATACATCTATCATCTATATAAACCAAATAGATTAGGGTTTACAGCTTTAGTAACACAAAACGCTAATTTAGGCAAGCTGCCAAAAGTAGTTGTAAATAGCGAGCGTAGCGCCCGCTATAGCGAATAGCGTAGCAAAGCGGTAGTATGTCGCAATCTGATAGTTAGAGACTCCATAGTAGGAAAATACCGAGATTTTAGGTTTTTTCGTTTTAATATAAACAACAATGCCAATTAGGGTTTTTTCTGTTTTAATATAACTATTAAATATAAATAGTCTATTCAGATAGAAAAAAACAGCGTATTTTGATAAAATATACATATAAATATTTCTTAAATTTTCTGCTAATGGTACACTAAACATGAAATAGCGCCCGCCACTGGATCGCTATCGCTAAGTAGCGTATCCGTAACGTAGCTTGTTGCTATCATCCGGTATTCGCTATTGACAACTATGCTCCCAAATTAACTGATTTGGAGTATTAGGGTCGGCTACCACTAGATCGAAGCCTCCACAAATCCCAATAATTGGAATGCATTTGTTTGTTTTGGCTCTGTTTATGTTTAGGGCAAATTTCAATCAAGCAATTTTCTGCTATTGATATATTGCTATGGCCTATACATATTGTGATAATTTCTAGTTTCTAACATACATCATCAAACAGGATGAACTCATAACCATCAAGCAGTTATTTTCAATCCAAATACAAGTTACGGTTCCATAACATTACATAATCAAACACTATTAATCAGATAGAATAAGAGAAACATACTCGATCGCCGATATTGCACTGATTAGTTTCGTCGTGTGCCATGAATTTGGATGTGCGTTTGACGTATCGATTGTAGAGCTTGTTATGGAAGAGCCTATCGACGGCCACCACCACCGATTTCTGCATTTTGTTCGATACTACCATTCCGACCACTGACTTCATCTTGTTCAAAACCCTAACTGGCTGCTCAACAGTTTCTCAAACTCCGACCCTCAAAACCCTAACCAGCAGGAACTCCAAATGAAGGTGTTGCTTGCGTTGTATATCTTACCCCCTAAAGTATAGCTAGTATTTATTCTAACCCTTTACTTTTTACATGTATCCCGTTTTTTACTTTTCTAAGTTTTCAACGCTCGGCTGACAATTTCTAACATAAACATGTTAACGCAAACACGAAACGACACTAAGAGCTAATGTATTTGAGCTTAACAAGTTTAGTATCTTAAACAGGTTGATATGTGAATGACTTGTTTAAATTCGTGTTTAAATAGGTTAAACACATGTTAACCTAATTATAACATGTTAATAACCTGTTGATATTTTTTTATATTGTATATATGGGTTCAAATCCGCCACGAGGGAGTATTAGTTTAAAAAGTTATATAAAATGTCTAATGTTAAAAAAAAAAGTAAAAAAGAAAAACCTGAATAACATTCCCCGCATGTTGCAACAAAAAATTGTTCGGTAACGCTTCGGTTTAATTTCAAAAAGTAAAAATAATAATCATGGTGTGACAGTATATTCAAAATTTTATAAAACGTTATGTAAAAGTTAGAAAAAAGAATCAAACTGAACGTAAAAATAAAGAAAGATAAAACATGTCAAATGGGAGAAACAAACTGAAACGCACGTCAATAAACGTCTAAGAAAAACCCCTACAAATCTAATAGGAAAAGGTGTACGGAATATAAACTATTCATGGGGATCAAATCTGGAACACCTAACTTGAAGAAAGAACAAGAAAAAAGGGGGAAATCGCGAGAATGAACATTGACCAAGTGGATTTGGAGAATAAACATTTAAAATGGCTAACTTGCAAAGTCTTCATGAAATATAAGATATTGCAGAAGGTGCCACTCGGAAGAAACGCCTGGGCTAGAAGGCTACACCCATAGGTGACCGAAAGGTTGGTGGATTACCAAACAGGGAAAAAGATAGAAAATGCAGGTCTCAGGCAATGAAAACAGCTGAAAAGGGCAAAAAACGAGCCATATATCGAGAAAACCGAGTACCGGAACGCGTTTGGGAGATCAAAAAGTGAAACCACACAAGAATCGAGAGAAAACACCCTATCGCGTCACACAACAGGGGAAAGGAAACCTCCTCGTGTGACGCGAGGAGGAGTTTTTGTAAGATTAAATATATTATGATGTAATTTAATCTAGTAGCCATTATAATCATTTACATTATATAGATCAAAATATATAACAACCTATTAAATAATTAGTTGGTAATTGTTGATGGGCCTTATTACCCTTATTAACTAATTAGGGTTTCCTCTTGGGTGCATATATAAGGAGACTTATGTAGAGGTTCTAAGGTTAGACACATAACCTAATTATCATAACATCAAATCGCCTCCTCTCCTCAACCGATTACCCTTTATCGGTTTTCATCATCACCATCATTAGATTGCACCCTAAGGAGGAACCAGACCAAGCTGACAATCATGTCAAACACTATTGCTGCGTCTCCATCTGGATTCTCTGTTGGCCTGTACTGATGCAATTAGGTATGTTATTCATGTTTTCCATTATGCATAAAACAGAACTGATCAACATGTGGTATCAGAGCATATGTTGATTAACCAGTTCTGTTTTCGTATCCATTAATTATGGGATTGAAATCATGAAAACGGAAATTTTGAACAACTTCATAATCATAACAACCGATTTCGAGTCATGACCCGAAATCATTGTTTTCGGAAAAAGAATGTTAAATCAGTGACTAGAAATCATAATGGTTAAAATCAACAAGTCCGAAATCTATTCTATAAGCCTTATTTTTCAGGTTTCGGGTTCCAGAATTATATTTATTTTTTAGGGTTCATCATGTATTCTTAGTAAAATTCGAAATTCCTTTATGTTTTGGAATGTAATTAGGATTATTGAGTGTTTTTCCTGTTTTGATCCAATTTTATCTTCTAAGTTTTTTCGAAAACTGTTTATTGATAATCAGATTATAATTTTCGAAATATTTGATAAAATTAGATCAGAACTAAAATAGGAAATTACATCTCAAAATCCCTAAGAATTCGAATTTTCAGTTATGTTTTCACGATAACAGCTGTTTACAGAAGGTTCGAGATCATCCTTAACGAGTCGAGACCAAGATTTCGACTCGAGACCATAAGGTTGCGACTCGAAATCATAAGGGTTTTCAATCTTCACAACTCGAGACCATGGTTCCGACTCGAGACCACAAGGTTGCGACTCGAGACCCCATTATGGAGTCGAGATCTCATAAAACTTAGTACTCAAGACCTCGAGATTTCGACTGAGGTTGCGACTCGAGACCTTAATGACTCGAGATCTCATAATGTTTCAAGATGAGTCGAGACCTGACTCGAGATCTCACTCGAGACTTCATAACTGAGTCGAGACCTCACTCGAAACCTCATTATTTTAGGCTGCTTAATGTGAACTAAAAGTTAGCTCGGGGCTCCGCCCCGAACCCCGTGCAGGGGGCACGCAGTCCCCCTGCATCCGTATTAACAAGTGGTTTGCTATTAAACAATTGGTTTTTGTAAATACTTAGCTAATTAATCAGAATTAGATAATGTTTTACAAAACCAAAATGGCTTAACTTGAATGAGCTTCTGATGTATCACTTCTGGCCAAAGCTGATTTGATGCATCTATTTATTGTTCAAGTATTATAAAAGCCATGTTGAGTATGCACTACAAACGTGAAATGTCTTAATTTCTGGCCAAAGCTGATTTAATTCATTCATGTCTAACATACTTAACGAGTGTATAACTAAAGTGATTGTCTCATTTCTTGCCAAAGTTGATTTGTCACGATTACTTTGCACACATGCTTAGATGATTACACTTCTGGCCAAAGCTGATTTGTCTTCGTTTAAGTAGAACTTTAACTAAGTCTATTATTTTGATGTTAGTAATAGACATATCACAACCTCTTCACATAATGATCCTCACATTAATGATCCTTCATTAATCTTATGATCTATTTTGTCTGCCTTAATTTTTAAGTACCCATAACTTTACTCACTATAATTTTCTTTTATAAATCTATATCTCATCCACTCTATTTCCTAAACCTAAAATGTTTTGCTTTATTTAAAGTTTCTATAAGACTAGCTCTTAAATTAAATCCTTGATTATCTCTTAAGACACGATAATCCTACTGCTCTCTTCTGATAAAGGTACTACAGAAGAAAAGTAGAGCATGATGAACAGGACAAATCGAACATGATGTCTCTTGTGATAATCAAGAACTCTCTATCATAAATGCTATCACTAAAGTTATTCCAGATTAAGTCTTTCCTAAGACTAATCTATTATCTATGGAATAATTACAAGAATTCCTAAGACGCATGCCTTCATTTAAGATTCTAAACTATAAAGTTAAGTGATATATGTGAATACATTATAATGTATAATACCATGATCCATAACGTTAAGGGCTTACGCATGGAAATAAGTACATTTTTCCAGTACATTACATACTAAGATTTTCACTTGTACAATTTGATGCCTTATAAATCAACTATAACACTCAAAAGTACCAAAGGAAAATGAGTGTGTTGGTAAGCAACATATGTACAAAGAAATAAATGTTTGAAACTGGAAAATAAGATGTTGTTCACCTTACAACCACTGAAACATCAAAAGAGGATTGTTCTAAGGTCCATAGTCAAAATAGAAGTACAAAATCCCAACTCTAAGGTTCTTCAAGGGAAAATCTCACTGCATAATTATGCCATTAGACTAGGCATAAGCAATAAGACTATCCATTATTCAAAAGAGCAGTTGGATAAGTTAATTAGGTAGTCACTTACTAATGATATTTAAGTCTGCTAATTTTAATATTCCAATTAACACATGATTAGTTGACTCTAGTTCTAAATGTTTACTTACCAGAACTCAACAAATAACTAACATGAGAGTTAGTGACAGAATTAAATATTAAGGCTATAAGAACCATAATAAGCAATCTTCTAACAAAGCATTTCGATACCTTATATATTCTGAAGATTAATCAGAATATAGTATCATAATTAAGCTATGTTATGAAGGTTGTGAGGTTTGCATGGTCAATATAAAGTCACACTTACCTTAAACTCTCATATTATTTGTTCTCAATATCTGGATAGAAACATTACTAAGATGAAACTAGATGATACCTTACATTTTCACAACTTTTGTTATCATGCAAATGAGAATTTGACAAAAGGAAAATGAGACCTATAAATTTCATCCATTACAACCGAAATTCATGAGAAATCATGACATGGTTAATGAGGATGATTTTTTTATCTAATCTCATTCTAAGTGATTTTAAATCATGACGTTAAAGCCCTAAAATATGACTTGGCTTAAGGAATAAGTATGAGTCCATCATAAGTCATTCATTGACATTCGTAGAACTTATTCCAAATGGAACATTCAGACATAATTCATTTATCATTTAAAGACTATCAACCTGTATCTAAATTTTGTCGCATATGGCCGACGGTCTTAAAAGAAATCTATTCATATATATATATATACTTAATAAGATTTCTATTAGATATGCCCCTGAGTTTTCTTATGACATCTGGACATTAAGGGAATCAAATAAAGTCTAACGTATATATGATAGGTTCCCACGTCACGTACCTCATTGAAACTTCTCTTGTAGCATTTCTAGAGATATTAAATATCAGTGGGAGCATTAAGTGTCTTAATAATAACTTGCAATAGTTGCAAGAGGTGGGGGAGTGAAAACTTTATATTACTTCAATTTACACCTCTTGTACAAGACACCGCTCCATCACGACATTGTTCCATCAAAACTTGTCTCCTTAAAATATAATGCTACACTTACAAAAGTTTCATTGTTGCCTAAACTAACATAATCCTCAACAAGAGAAACTACAACGACTAACGTCATTAATTTGTTTTTATCTATTATAATTAGTTGGTCGTTAAGTATTGACCCTAAGCATGCTGAGTTCCTAAAGATTTCTAAGGTCAGTGGGAGCAGTCAAAGTCTTATCATGATTTGCAAGGAATACAAGAGGCCGGGGGGGGGGGAGAAAGTCATTAAATTTTACTCCGAATTTAACTCCGACTACACCTCTTGTACACCATACTGCACCAACTCTTACAAACTTAGAATCCTGAAAATGATAGCAACCTAACCAAGAGCTAATCCATAAAACTGAAACTTTTAAAACCCAATAATCAACTCAGGAGGTCATCTAGGTTTAAAAACCTACTAACTTTGATGATTACATAACCTCCCTAACTGAAGTTGAAATGGATTTTGGAAAAGTTTACTGATCCTATCTCTTATAATTAAGCCATTAGCGTCAACTAATCTTCTAAATGGAATAAAACAGTTTTCTAGTAAAACTGATTTTATGTGTTCGTATAACGTTTGGGATTTGATTGAATTATCTAAGAGTGTTTATAACTAAACCAAATCCAGATATAAGCGTTAAGACACGAAGAGGCATGATTGATTGTCAAAGATTATACTTAGGAAGAGATAAATTATCAAAGATTTTTTTTAGGATCATCACTGTTCTAGTAGCTTATAATAGTTTAAAGATACATTAGATGAACATTAAAAACAATTTTCCCTAACAAATGGCTGGCATATTTACATGTTCATAAAACAACCTGAAAGTTCTAAACTGAAGGTTAAAGAACACTTTATTTGTAAGCCAATAAAATCCATGTATGGGTTAATGCAAACATCATAATGTGATGAAATCTTAACGTAATTATTTTCATCAAGAATCAAGTGGATTAATGTACCTACCTCAAGATGAGTGGGAGCAACTAAATTAAACTTGTCTATATAGATGATATTCTTTTGACAGGTATATGTTACATAAGTCAAAGCATTGTTAACACAAACTTTGAAATAATAGATCTCAGAGATATCTCTTACGTGATAGATATCATAACATGCTGAGATAGACCCAATGGGACATTAGTTCCGTTCCATAAGTTTAACATTAAATGGGCCCTTACATATGTAACAAACAATACTGCTCTTCCTTTAGAGGATAATAGGACAAATGAGATTATTTATTTACGCTTCATTAATTAGAAGCCTTAAGTTCAAGTCTATACTCGTTTAGATATTACTCACATTGCAACACACTAGATATGCCTAGATTAATGTGAAGCATCTAATGGAGTATTACAATATCTTTAAAAGAAACGAGAGGCTACAATTTAAAGAAGAAGTGAGAACTAAAACCGGTTGATTACTCTAACTCTGTAATATTCAAAGATGACAAAATGTAATTTCAGGTATATCTTTATGTCAGCAGACAAAACCTATCTCATGGAGGAGTCATAATGGATTGATAATAACAAGCTAAGTTATAACGACATAATATAGTCACTAAATGTTGTTGGAAATTTATCAGTGGACTCATAAGTTTATTAACTCCATATAATTAATGTATTGAAGACTTATTGTGATAAAGTCAGCTACCATGTCTCCTTGAACAGTAACAGTTCGAGAGGTGCTGCATTAAATTTTAATACACAATTAATTATTCGTTTATGAATGAATTGAGGAAACTAAGTCTTTGTATCGAATACATTCATGATATGCTTGAGGATCCTATAACTGAAGGGCTATTACCCATAAGTCTTATTAAGAGAGCTCATAGACGGGTAGTAATTGATGGCCGTGCGCAACTGCATATCGTACTATGAATGACTAAGTATTAGTTAATTTTCCTCATCAGTTTGATTTTGTATGTCTCTAAGAATATGTTAAACCGATATAATGGCATATAGACAAATAAAGTTACAAATCAAACAAAGGGCTTAAGCGTATTTTGATCATAACGATTAGGTTTTAAATTAAGGCTATAGTATGACTAATGGGGGTCCTGAGTCGCATGATGATTCAACGGCTGTATTTCTCTGCTATAGTTCTTGTTTAAGGCTAAAATGAGTGTTAACTCCTGATCAGGCTTATCTAATACTCATAGTAAATGATTACTCGGCTAAGTGGGAGAATGTAAGATTAAATATATTATGATGTAATATTTAATGTAGTAGCCATTATAATCATTTACATTATATAGATCAAAATATATAAAAACCTATTAAATAATTAGTTGGTAATTGTTGATGGGCCTTATTACCCTTATTCACTAATTAGGGTTTCCTCTTGGGTGCATATATAAGGAGACTTATGTAGAGGTTCTAAGGTTAGACACATAACCTAATTATCATAATATCAAATCGCCTCCTCTCCTCAACCCATTACCCTTTATCGGTTTTCATCATCACCATCATTAGATTGCACCCTAAGGAGGAACCAGACCAAGCTAACAATCATATCAAACACTATTGTTGCGTCTCCATATGGATTCTCTGCTGGCCTGTACTGATGCAATCAGGTATGTTATTCATGTTTTCCATTATGCATAAAACAGAACTGATCAACAGTTTTAACCGTAATTGACTTTTACTAGGCCGCGTCGCATGACCAATTTGGTTTATGCCCCTCGCATGACGCGAGGGGCTTGATTTCACAGAAAGTTATGGGTCTGGTGAGGGTTGAGTTATAAAAACAAGTTTAATCTTCACAATTATAGATACTCATAACCCTAGACGAATTGAGAGCTACTTGGAAGGATTTTAGAGATCTTTTGGAGCAAAATTGAAGAAGGCGAAGCATCGATTGAAGGTTCGACGACTTAGGATCGAATTAGCTCGTTTTTTAATCATCCGGGTTTATTTATTCTCTCATTTATAACTTCAATCATGTTTTGCTACTTGTTAATGAATCTTGTTCTTGATTTCCTAAAGATGTTAGGATAAATTCTTGTATGCTACCTAGGTTAAGGTGAATATACATTAAAGTTTTGATTTTTATTGGATCATGAACTTGTTAGTGGATTTTCTAATAAAGTAACGAACTTGGTTTCATTGATTCGGTGTATATGCATATCTTTACTTGCTTGATTTCATGTTATTCACTTCACATATCCTTTGTTGAATATCGTTCATATAACAGGTTCATGTTAGATCATTAACTGTGTGTTCTTGATTAATTTGTGGTTAATTGGCCAATATACCATAAAAGTAATATTCGTGAATCAAGTAGGTTTAGGTGTTCTACTAATCTTATATCCTTGAGGTGCGAGATTATCGGTTTGTCTAAGTTCTTAGATTTCTAGGTGTAGGTGCTTTGTGAGAAGACCGACTTAGTTCCCTTCCAGTCCCTGCTTATCGAGTCGAATTAGGTTTCCTAGTTACCCTTGACTTTCGTGCTGTGAGGTAGATTGTCATACAAGGGTACTTTATTTGTACAGTTAGAGAGCCAGTGAGGGAGTCTACAAAACCGATAATTTTACAGCCTAGTAGGTTTCCATAGGTGTCTTCTTGAGAAGAGTCGAGGGTCCTGTTCGGTTACCCGGTAGGTTTAGGAGTTCAATATCCAAACTTACTTAGCTATTCTAGAGTCGATTGGTTAACTTGCTGGTTAGTAGCTTAGTCTAGTTTTAGAGAAACTAGAGTTTAACTTAGTGTCTAGAAAGGTTAATTTAGTTAATATTTATTAAACTACTTTTAGCACATCAACCACTGTCAAATTAAAGATAAAATCAAGAAATCTTGCTAAATTCATGAAGAAATTGAGATGAGGACTTGAATGAAACATTGGTTCTTGAGCATTAAGCTTTAAGTGAGTTACAAGTCAAACAAGAAAAATATGATAACATTCCTACGAGCGAAGGTGAGTGGTTTACATCCACTTTGGTATGAGTTGTTAGTCTCATTTTTGTAAAGGTTATGAGCACCTATTATATGGTTATATTTGTTGAAAGCCTGTGTTGATTTATGATGTTAAAACTGAAGAGGTATCGTCCCAATTCCTTTCCCATATGGCAAGGACCACACCACATTTTCATCCTACATGGCGCCCACATCAGCAAGCGAATCCAGAAGCTTCTAGAAGCTTCTGGAAGACGGCAAGGTGGTACCAAAGATGCTCCCTCCGACAGAAAGGACAACACGTGTCACCATTCATCGAGCGCCATGTAGGCCTGCAACGAATCAAGGGGCAGACCGACAACAGCGGTACGATGTTTCCAGCATGGGCAAATATAGGCGCGCCACGTGTACCACTACCCTGACCGCAGCAGAGGGGACCAAGAGGATATTCCCCTTGGTCGAACAGCTGGCGCCCTATAGCTGCTGGCAAGGTTGCTCCTCCCTCTTTCACCCTCCGGCTATAAATAGGACCCTTCATCATTCAGGTTAACTCATTCGATTTCCCTCACTCTCACTCTTAACACACACTGTTTTATTCCTCATAGCAGTACTTATTCTCACGCCGGAGCCTGGTTAAGAGGAAAACCCCCATATTCCCCTCTTAACGAGCTAACGGTGTTGCTGTTTTGCAGGACCTGTCATTTGGCGAGTAACAAAGGAGATTGAACCCCACAAAAGAGACGACCAGGCTAGTTTCACCTTGGGTGTTAACCAGTGTTTCATCATTGGCGCCATCCGCAGTTTTTGCAAACCTTTTTCATCTCCTTTTTGTTCAAAACACTCTTCAAAATGACTGAACCAACCCCTTCTCCTCAAATGGACGGAGAAGTCTCTTTCTTTGAACTCATCACGGACACCGCGCGCGTCCAAAGAGTCCAGGGGAACGAGACCATCCAAGAAGGGCGAGTGAACAACGATTTTCCCGATATCTTCGGAAGTGCATCCAGAGTGGTTAGCCAAACCACAAACGGAGCCACTTTCCAACCCCAAACCAGGATAATCAACCAAACCACAAATGGAGCCACTTTCCAAACCCCACCTAGAGTAGTTCTCCAAACACCCCCAGCAGTTCAAGCACCAAACCATGGAGCTGGCCCTTCAGCTCCATTGGAACAAACACAACTGAACTTTTCTGCACTTCTAGGGATACCCGAAGGAAAAACTCTGGCTTCCTGGTATGCCGAACAAATGGCGTCTATAAACCTTGTTTATACACAACTCAGCGCTCAACAAGCTTTGCTCCAAGCACAAGCCAACCAGTCCGCATTTGTTACCCCACCGCAATGGTCTCTGAGCACTCACATGCCCCAGCAGGCCAATGCATGGAACTTACGCCCTGAAAAAGCACCCGTACCAAACATCAGAAGGCCGAGCGCGCATGACATGCGCGATACTTATGGCGAGACCGAAAGCAATTATGTGCAGTATTCTCATCCACAAAGAAAACCAGTGCAAAGTCGTTTAGGTCCGCGCAATATAAACGACGAGTGGGATAGTTATAAGGAAGAGGACGATGAGACATACAAAGAAAGCACAGTGTTCAGTAGGTTACCACCAGAGCACGAGGCGTACGTACCCCGCAAGCGCGCGGGGTACAATCCGAAAGCAGAACATGATTACACACTGAGCTATCGCCTGGATGGCATAGCTGAAAACTCAAAGTTCACCAAAGAGATTGCAACAGCCGATATCGACAAGACGAAATTGCCACACAACGTAGGCAAATACAATGGCTTAACAGATCCCGATGACCACCTCCAAGTCTTTAACGGCGCAGGATTAACAGGTGGCTGGAACTTACCAACTTGGTGTCATCTCTTCGCACAAACCTTTGTCGGCGCAGCGCGCGTCTGGTTTGATAGCTTGCCAGCAGGAAGAATTAAGTCATGGATTGATTTTAGAGACAAGTTCCTCGCGCACTTCTCCCAACAGTGCAGGCACACTAGAGACCCTGCCGATTGTCTGAACATATGGAGGAAGGACCATGAAAGCGTGGAAGATTTCATCACCAGGTACAACAAAGAATGTCTGGAAATTGGCGATGTAGGCGAAAAGATGATGCGCGCACATTTTATGAGGGCAGTAAAATGCGATGACCTGATCAAATGATTGAAGGGTAGAGACGGAGGCCCCAAAGACTGGGAAACCTTCATTGAGGCAACAAAAACAATTGCGCGCACTGACAAACAATTGACCGGTGATGACAACCGTCAATACAATTACAACCACAACGATCGGCGCAACAAGAAAGGCAAAGGCCAATCATGGAAAACATCCGGTTATAGAGAAAGAAGCCCGGTAAGAGAAGATGCGCGCAATACAATCAACCAAATTGCTCATCGCAAGGAGTTCAAAAGGGAAAACAGAGAAAAACAGTGGACACCCTTGACAAAGACTCCTTCTGAAGTCTTGTCAACAGAAAACCACCAGTTCAAACCTCCTCTACAAATGTGAAACAAGAGGGGACAAGACCCAAATCTTTTCTGTGAGTTCCACAAAGATACAGGTCACCTGACCGATGACTGTTTTAGCTTAAAACAAGAGATAGAAAGAGCCCTGAGAGATGGAAGACTCACCCATCTGGTGAAAGGCGGAAAGCGCGACCATCGTCAAATTCAGCGACGGGAAGAAGGGCCAGACAACAAGAAGCTCTAAAAGTTAGAAACTCACATGGTTCAAGGAGGCCCACGAAGGCCAAGAAAGAACTATAACAAGCGCACACAAGACGACTCTTGGCGCGAGAGACAAATTGTTTTTCCCATAGTGAGAGGAGGTCCAAGAGAAAGAAGGCCTATAGTCATATCCGGTGTAATCGGTTATTACCAAACCGATTACATTTTCATTGATCCAGGGAGCACTGCATATATCATCTACGAACAATGTTTCAACCAATTTGACCAAGAGGACAAAGCGCGCTTAGAACCAGTCGACTACCCACTAACTGGTTTCTGCAACGAAGCCGTTTTTCCTCTCGGCCAGATATCATTCCCAGTGCTGCTCTCAGACGGAAGAAATTCAAGAACGGAGGAAGTCACGTTCATGGTGCTACCAACACATTCAAGACATGATATCCTGTTGGGGAGAGAATCCCAAGGAGATTTTAGTATGATTTGCTCCGGACCGCATTCAGCTGTTAGGTTCCCAACAGAAACAGGGGTAGCACTAATCTATCCAAGCAAAGAAGTCTTAGCAACAGATGAAATCCGGCCAGCAAAGGCAAGCAAGAGCGCACCGCGCGTAGAAGCTGAAAAATGGGTGTTAAACAGCGCATACCCAGAACAAACAGTCACCTTGGGCCCTGCAATGTCTGATCTCATGCACGCGACGCTAAAAAAGTTGTTGTTTGAAAACATGGATGTATTCGCCTGGACACCAGCTGACATGGTGGGTGTTCCACGGCACATAGCAGAACACAGATTAAATGTCTCAGAAAGTGCAAAACCCGTGGTACATGCCAAACGCCACTTGGGAGACATAAAGCACGACGCTATGCAAGAGCAAGTCATGGAACTATTGAACGCCGGTATCATCAGAAAAGTCCGATATCAAACTTGGGTGGCGAGCCCTGTAATGGTACAGAAACCAAACGGCAGTTGGAGAATGTGTGTAGATTACAAGGATTTAAACAAGGCATGCCCGCGCGACTGCTACGCCTTGCCAGATATTGATGAAAAGATTGATTCTCTAGCAACGTTTAGGTGGAAATATTTCCTTGACTGCTATAAGGGATACCATCAGGTGCAGATGGCCATCCAAGATGAAGATAAGACTGCGTTTCGCACGCCAACAGGGTTATACTGCTATACAAAAATGCCTTTTGGCTTAAAAAACGCAGGCGCAACTTATCAAAGATTGGTGAACGAAACATTCAGCGATGCTATTGGCAAAGACATCGAAGTATACATGGATGACCTGGTCATAATGAGCAAGGAAGAAAGCGTGATGTTGGTCAACATTCAAAAGATGTTTGACACACTGCGCGGAGTAAGTATCAAGCTAAACCTAGCAAAATGTTCTTTCGGCATGGAGGAAGGGAAGTTTCTGGGGTTCATCGTAACAAAATATGGGTTTAAAGTCAATCCTGGTAAGGTATAAGCGATCGAGCGGATTCCTTCACCATCAACAATCAAGGAGATGCAAAAATTGGCTGGACGGCTAGCAGCACTAAACCGTTTCCTAGCCAACCACGCAACAAAGTCATTTCTGTTTATCAAAACACTCCGCAATTGCATGAAGAAAAGCCAATTTCAGTGGACTCCGGAAGCCGAGAGCGCATTCCGAGAGATGAAAGATTGTCTCATAAGACTGCCAACATTGACAGCGCCAGTGATAGGAGAACCCCTAGTATTGTATCTGTCAGCATCTGATAAAGCAGTTGGAGCAGTTCTGCTCGTAGACCGCCAAGGTGTTCAAACACCAGTTTACTATGTGTCTCGCACTCTGAACGATCCAGAAACATGGTACGCCATAATGGAAAAACTAGTGCTGGCACTGATCCATGCATCAAGGCGGTTGGGCAGGTACTTCGCCAACCACGTCATTCACGTATTAACAAACTACAACATCGGCAACATCCTTGCAAGGCTCGAGATATCCGGAAGATTAGCAAAGTGGGCTATAGAGCTGGGAGGCCATAATGTGGTTTTCAGACCAAGGCCAGCAATCAAGGGCCAGGTGTTGGCCGATTTCATGACAGAAGTACCTGACGACAAAGATAGGGAGTGCAAAGCAATGGAGAAAGCTGAAAGGCAGCATACGGAAGAGCCATGGCTATTGTACACAGATGGCGCGTCCAATGAAGATGGCGCATGCGCAGGACTTAGGCTAGTAAGTCCTGACAAACATGAATTCACGTACGCCATCAGGCTGGACTTCAAAAGCACGAATAATGAAGCTGAATACGAAGCTTTTTTGGCCGGTTTGAGATTGGAAATCAAAATGGGAGTCAAACACATTGAGGCGCATGTGGACTCCATGTTAGTAGCCGGGCAAATCAATGGGCAGTACGACGCCAAGGGAGACGTGATGGCGCTCTACTTGAATCAAGCGAAAACATTGCTGCAAAACTTCTATTCCTACAAGGTGCATCACATCAACCGGAGCGAGAATAAACTAGCAGAAGCGTTAAGTAAACTCGCATCCACAAGTTTCCAGCACCTGGCCAAGGATGTGCGCATTGAAGTTTTAAGCAACCCGTCGGTACCACTAAGAGAAGTGAGCGTTATTCAATTGGGAACAACGTCGTGGATGACTCCAATAATTATGTATCTCCAATCTGGCATACTTTCGGAGAACAAAGCCGAGGCAAGAAAAGTGCAATACAAATCCGAACACTACCAGATGGTCGACGGAATATTGTATCGAAAATCCTACTTAGGACCGTTGTTAAGACGCGTCGACCCAGAAGATGCAAACTACCTGATCCGAGAAGTACACGAGGGTATCTGCGGCATCCATGCTGGCCCGAGGATGGTAGTAGCCAAAGTCATGAACGCCGGATATTACTAGCCGGGAATGCATCTAGACGCAGTGAAAATTCTGAGAAAATGCAGCGGCTGCCAGAGGCACGCCCCAAAAACGATGCGCCCTAAAAACGAACTGGTCCCAGTAACAACGGCGTGGCCGTTTCAACAGTGGGGGATAGATATGGTTGGCCCTTTTCCGGAAGCCCCGGGCGCAGTAAAATTCATAATAGTCGTAGTCGACTATTTCACAAAATGGGTGGAAGCAAAAGCACTCGCGTCAACCACATCTACCGTAGTTAGAAGGTTCATCTGGGAGCAGATCATATGCCATTTCGGGTTGCCACTGAGAATTGTCACCGACAATGGGACAAATTTTGTTGCCGACGATCTCCAACGCTAGTTCAAAGAAATACACATAGAGCATGCATTTTCTTCGGTGGCGCACCCATAAGGGAACGGCCAAGTCGAAGCTGTTAACAAAAGCATAGTGGATGGTATCAAAGCACGGCTAGGAACGCAACGAAGAGGTTGGGTCGATGAACTACCAAGAATATTGTGGGGCCATAGAACAATGCCAAAGACGAGCAACGGAGAAACACCGTTCAGTTTAGTCTACGTGTCCGAAGCTGTGATACCAGCAGAGATCGGCCTACCATCCCCAAGAATGCTCTCCATGAACATGATTAACAATGAAGAAGAAAGAAGGTTGGATCTAGACCTTCTAGAAGAGAGAAGGGAGATGGCGGCAATCAACGAGGCGAAATACAAGACCAAGTTGGAAAAATATTACAACAACAAGGTCCGCATCTGCACGTTCAACCCCGGCGATTACGTCCTAAGGGACAATGAGGCGTCCAACGCTGAAAAACCAGGAAAATTAGCTCCCAAGTGGGAGGGGCCTTATGTTATTGATGAAGTTTTGGGAAAAGGAGCGTACAAGCTACGCACATTGGAAAACAAAGAAGTTCCAAGAACCTGGAACGCCCAGCAGTTAAGAAAGTGCTATATGTAAACGGTCGAAGTTTTTTACGTACCTGTAACGGCCGCGCGCCAACACATTTAACAGTAATACAAGAAGTGTCTGGCTATCTTATCTAATGTGAATTTTTGTCACAACTGCATATATTACTTTGGGCATACACGAAAACATTAATGGCTCGACACTTGGAAACGTTGTAGACCTCCAAGGCTTGTCACAACCAAGGGCACAGCCGGGTCAAAAACACAACCAAAGCCTAAAAAACGCCAAGTAAATACGTCGTGCCCACATAAACACGAAAGCATCGATAACATGGTAAATAAACATTGTAGGACCCCCAAAGCTGAAAATAGTTGGGTCAACACAATAACCTGTAACTCGATCACTTCGTACACACGAACCAAACGACGCGCGCAAACGACAGAACAAACGTTGTAACCAACACAGCATAACCTGTCAGCGCCATCATTCATTCGTGATACCTAAATCAAAGTAATTACACATGCACATATTGTAACAATAGCAAAATTCACAACAAACAAAGAAACAAAGTCAAATATTAACACGAAATGCGTCAAGTGTAACAAAATGATAACAGACAAGTCGATCAAGGGCAAATTGTTCACAAAGCATAAAAAAATAAAATTGTTCAAGCGATTGTCAGTTACAAGGCTATCAAAGCCCATACACGGCATGCAAGCCGGAACCATTCATACCTGATGGCTGGAGCCAGCGCCCCCGGTTCCAGGATCCTCATCATTAAGGGCTTTTTTCAACAAAGCGACACCATCAGACTTCCGAGATAATTTTTGAGCAGCTTTAACAATACCAAACTCCAGAGATGCAAACTCTTGCCGTTTTTCAGCGTAACGACCGACACAATCGGTCTTATATAATTCAAAAAATTTTAATGGCTCTTTCGACTCAGCAGCCTCCCTTCCTTCAGCATATCCTTATTTACGACCAAGATCACGTGCAGTTTCACCAAGCTCATACACGTACTTGGCCAACTCTTCGGACCCAGCAATACGCTCGGCAATCTGCAAATGTGACACACAAATAAGGAAAACGACAAAGAATGCCAAAAACAAACAAACAGCAAATATTACCAGAGGCACTGCACGAGCAAGCAACCACTTGCAATCAGCAGACATTTCCTCAGCAAGAAGTTCAGAAGCCTCACACTCAGCAACCTCTGTCTCAGCAAGCTTTTCCAACTTGACTATGCGTTGGAGATATTCTTCTTCCCTCTTCTGAGCTGCAACACGCCCCTCCTCAGCTTCTTCACTAATCTTGCGTTTCTCAGCAGACATCCTCACAATCGCTTCACGCTGTGCTTGCAACTCCTTATTAGTCCGCTCACAAGCGACCTCCCAATCCTTTTGTTTGTTGGAGTTGATCTGTTTCTCATGAGCAAGTTTTTGTTCTGCATCAGACACCCTCCACATCAAGCCTTTCCTCTCGGCATTGAACTTCTCTCTCTCCTCAGCGAATGGTTTTTTCTCATTTTCAAATTCAAGAGTCTCCCCCCCATCAGTTTCCACTCTCGGACAATCTCCTGGGAGGTAGCAAAAAAGTTAACCCCAGCGTGAACATGATCATCCAGAAGATCAAACCGGTTATGCCTTTTCTGAAATAACCTCTCAGTGGGAGGGAGGGACAAAGAGAAGAACTCGTGGCAGTTTTCACGACTATTCATCCGGGAGCCCTGAGTTAAATGCCAACGAGGAGCATGAGGCAGATCATCGCACGCGGGATTATGGGTATCCCAAGACCCAGCTTGGACATTTTCGAACTCATGACTCTGAGCCACCCCTGAAGTAACACCACCACCGGAGGCTGGTGGACGCTTGGTATAGATGGTTCGACGAGGTGTAGCCTCACTTGACTCTGCCTCAGTTTCAATACCTTTATCTCGACCATCTCCACCAGCACCACCTGCACCATGACCTTCAGCACCACCTGCGCCATCACCACCACCTTCACCAACATGTTCAACATTCACATCATCTTGTTTACTCCTCTCACCCAAGTCATCACGGGGAGGGAACAAGTCAAACGCCCTATACGGTGGAGAGGTGGGGGGAGTAATCTTCGAAATATCAACCTTGCGCGGCGCCTTACCAGACTTGACACCTGCCATGAGACAACCATGATAGTAAAAAACAATCCAAAAGTCAAATAAACAGATTTACAAGAGCAAAGTCTCTACCTTGGGGGGCGGACGCAATATATATTGCCTCCAAAAGATTACCCTTCTTGGCACTAAAAACACCCATGTCAATCTCAAATTCTGAGGGTGCAGGAGGAGTCTCCTTTTGAAGTTTGTAATTTTTAGATGCAAGCATCGCAGCAGCCTGCTCATCAAGTTTTCGTTTTTGATCTTCAAGAGCTTTTTTTTTCATCATCTCCGTCAAGGTGGCCCCGTCGTCAGCATCAGACCCACTGCGTTTTTCTCCAGCCCCTAAACCAGACAGTGTATCAGAAACGACAACATAATCTAGGATAGGAAGGGTAGAGGGTCGCTTACGAGGAGTTTCAGTGGCTTTTTCCTCAGCCCTCTTCTCCTTCCCCTCTGGCTTGCTCGCCTTTGTTTTTCTTCGAGTTTCCAACTGATCAGCAGTCTCAACCGGAACTTCAACATCAACACCAACTGGTTCATTAACGGGTTCACGTGCAACCCCTTACGCCGGACCTGCACGCAGGGAATAAGAAGTTAGGCCTTCAAGAGGTCGGTCAGAACCCTCACTCGAAAGGACAATAACTTCCTCCCGAGTGGGGTCGATAGCATCATCAACATCATCTTCAACATCTTCACCTAAAATAGTGTTGGCATAGGTGGCAAAACTCTCATTAGTAGGATGCAAGAAACGGTTGCGGATCTAATCCAACCATGTCGGTTTCCCATCCTCCTGAACCGCCTCAACCATGGCACCACCGGCCTTCTGGTCAAGAACATTCAACAAGCTGTACCCAACTACGAAATACAAAGAGATGAGTAAGAACACAACAATAACCAGAGAAAAAAAGCAAACAACTAAGAAACATTACATATGTTTGCCTTGATAACCATAAACAAGAACACCCAGAGGGTTCTTCGGAATCCACCGCATGCTCATACCGGCACCAACCAACGCCCTCTCTTCCAACTGAGATATAGCAGTAGCTTTGTGCGTCACCTTCTTGTACCACTCTTGTTTAGCAAAATCCACAGTCACGTCGACCTTAGGGATCCCTTCACCCTCGGCTCGATAGTGCATGTCTACCGGAATAACACCACGGCGAATGTAAAAGAACTTCTGTTTCCAATCATGTAGGCTTTTCGGAGGATTGGAACTACAAGGGATCACACCACCGGTCCGGGAGTTAAAAGAATAAAAACCGCCGGTGTAAGTCATGGTGTAAAAGACATTGAACATCTCAAACGTCGGCTTAACACGGTTGGCCCTGCAGATAAACTCAAAATGAGTAACACGAGGAAGTCCAATCGCATTGATCTGGGAAATATGAAGCCCATAATTCGTCAAGACATCGACGGTAAATTTGGTCATCGGACCCGGAAGAAGGCTGCATACAATGCAATATAACCTGGAGGTGCATCCAGGGCGGTAGAGCCTGGGGTCGGAAACTGAGCACCCCACTCCGGAAGAAAACCCATATCCCTCACCAAATTGTGGAACTCTTCCTTTTTCCAACCGATCGTCGCTCGATCAGGACCAGGAGGATTCCTACCCTTATATTTCCTCTTCTTAACTAAAGGATTGGCTCCGGAAGACATTGCAAGACGATGAGGAGAAGAAATCTGAATGATCTTAGAAGAAGGAGGACGTATAGGAGTATGGGGAGAATTTGTTGTTCAAATTTTGAAAAGTGAAGAAGAAAGAGTGAACCGCCATATATTTATACCCATCGCATTTAATGCGATGGGTAGTGGGCCGTCAGGAAATCAGAACGTCACCCAACAGGGGAAAGACACGTCAGCGGAGTGAGAAACCGTCACCGCCTTTTCAGGAGCGTGGGCGGCACATGCCTGACACCGGGATGGAAAGTAACTGACACCACTGAAAAGGCGCCTGTTCACCTCCGACAAGACAGGGACATCAGACAGTCACATCAGTTGTCTTTATCCGAAGAAAGGAAACTTCTTTCAGAAGGAAGCACCAACACGCCATGCGCCACGCGCCCAGTTGGCTCAGTTTTGCAAACCTACCAACACGCCATGCGCCACGCGCCCATTTGGCTCAGTTTTGCAAACCTACCAACACGTCATGCGCCACGCGTCCAGTTGGCTCAGTTTCGCAAACCTACCAACACGCCATGCGCCACGCGTCCAGTTGGTTCAGTTTTGCAAACCTACCAACACGCCATGTGCCACGCGTCCAGTTGGCTCAGGTTTGCAAACCTACCAACACGCCATGCGCCACGCGTCCAGTTGGCTCAGTTTTGCAAACCTACCAACACGCCATGCGCCACGCGTCCAACTGACTCAACTTTGAAGAGTTACCAACACGCCATGCGCCACGCGCCACGCGTCCAGCTGACTCAACTTTGCAGAGTTACCAACACGCCATGCGCCACGCGCTCGCTTAGCTCATTTTTTGCAGAATCATTACCGTATGACATGTGTAACACCCCGGCCGGAGGCGGAAAAGCCAAAGGTGTCACGAAACTTGATAGAATGCATTTGAGCACATGGAGATTATATTAAGTTGAAATATAATTTAAGTTCAATTCAATAGATTGCATTCACATCTGAGAATATAAGAGTACATAAACACATACATCATAAATTGTTTCACAAATGATAAGTTCGGATTTAATCTAAGGCAAAAGTCTTGATCAATCCTATGTAAACATTCTTGCAAATCATGTCATCAAACATTGTCACCTGAAACATATGTTAGGGAAAATATTTGGGTCAACAAACGGTTGAGTGAATTCATAGGTTTTTGTGTGAGTATCAGATTCATGGCTCGTTTGTATGTTGAAACAACTTGTACAACTTCGTTAATTGATATTAGAAAACCTATTTTGTAAAATGTTTGTATTGTAAATAAATAACCAAGTCAAAATAGATTGGTCATAATTTATAACCCTTGCCATGAATCTTAACCCAAAACATTTGTTTATGTAAACCAAATCATAAATCGTTCTTATAATAAAACTCGTATGGTTTATATAGTTTCGTAAACATCGTTGTGTAACATTGTTTAACTCGTTCTCGTTATAGAACATTGTTCATTCGTTTAAATCGGTCCCAATCGTTCAATTCATTCACTCGTTGAAATCGTTCTCGTTTTAATTATGAAAACTACTTTTGGTCGTCTCGCTAATAACATTCAAACCTTTGTGACTTGTTCATCATTCAACTCGTTCTTGCATTAACAAACCTCCAAAGGGTAAGTTAACAATCATCAGATTCAGTCGTTACCCACCTAACCCACACATAACCATGGGTCCAGTCTGATAACGGGATTTGTCGGATCCTATGGTACCATAACCTAATACTGGTCGGCTTGATCAATGCTAATGAATGTCACTCGTTATGTAATTACCACCAACAAGCTCGTTCACATTATTGAAATCGTTATTAGTTTAGTATAAACCATCTCAGTCGTTTTGAAACCATTGTTAGAATATCGAAATCGTTTTGATACATATGTATCATATGTTTGATCCCAAAAATAATGTAAAAAAGGGACTATGAACTCACCTTGATTTCGGGTAAGTCCAAACAAGTATGCAAAGTGTGAGAGTTCTTGGAATTAAGATTCCACGTCACTCTAATTGATTGAACATGCAACAATATGGAATATGTATCAACAATAATGTTTAATTGGATAATTGGAAATCCTAAATCTATAGGATTCGGTAGTGTTTTGTTTAAATGGTAATTATGTGGTTTGGATAACCTAACAAGAGGACTCGGAAAATGAATATGATGTAAGGAATTACTTATGAAAAATATTTATTTATCATAAATAATAAAATTGCAAAATTGTACAAATGATTTAATATAAACATTTGTAATAATAAATCAAATATAATTATATTAAATCTGAATAATTAAAAAAATATTTTTAATTATTAAACTTGAATATTAATGACTTAAAATAATTATTATGGCCTTGGAATCATTTTAAATAAATAAAATGAATTAAAATGATTATAATAACAACAAATAAGTTTATATAAGTTTAATTATCTAAATAATTAAACATAATAAAAATTCAGATTCTAAATTTATATAAACTCAGAATAATGCATCTTTTGTCATAAGAATAATTTTGAATCAAAATTATATAGTTATATAATTTAATTACATTAAAGTAAACTATATAAATAAGTATAAATACTGATTTATTTATATAAATATCAAATTTATATAAAATGTGATTAATAACATTATTTTTGTAAGGATCAGTATTTAAAATAATTAATCTGAAACTTTTAGATTTTAATTCCTAAAAATCAATTTATTAGGAATTATTTAGTAATAAACTGTTTTAATATTTTAAAAATTAGTTTTATAAATAAATTGACTAACTTCATATTTTTAATAAAAGTAACAGTGTCTGGAGTATTTATGTTAAAATTTTTAGACTTTAACTAATTATTGTCGATTTATTATGAATATTTGAATAAAACTGTTTTTTTAAATAAAATAACTAAACATGCTACAGTTCATCATCTTCCCCAAAACAGTCAACAGAAGTCAATAATAAAGTCAAACATCGAAATTCAACCGGGATGTAGGATCGGTTTTGACACCGTACGATTGCGTAACGAACGTTCGACATGCGGAATCCGTGAACGTGCGTGACCGAACACACAAGAACGTACTAATAACGTGATTCTATTGAATAAGATGACGTGTACAAAGCCGAGAATCACATAAGAGAACTTTCTCTCTCTAAGCTTATCTCCCTAAGTCTCCAAATGAGCAAAAGTCCTAAACTCTAACACTAACTCCTCTATTTATAGGCTAAGGGATATAAGGATTTCTCCTTATTTACAAGTTTGCCACCTTGCCCTTTTTAACTAGATATTACAATAAAATGCTAAAATTCTTCTGTTTCTGCTACGGACTAGATTGACGGAGGCGATAGACACATAATGCACTAACAGACTCCCCATTGGATATTGTCGTAGTCAATCTCGTAGCATCTTGTCTTTTCTCTTTCACGAACAGAATCCCCGTGGATCTGTCTTCGAGCTTCCGTTGCTCCCCTTCTTCTTAGACTCTTTTACCTTCAGGCTCCCCCTTTCGTCAAGCTTCCGTGCTTTTGGGATCGACACCTGGATTTCCGAATACAAGCTCCTTCAGGATAGTTATCTGGCTCTTTGAATCCACGCTTCCTCTTGCGTTGAGCTCGTCTTCAGACTCCCCCTTAGACTCAGCTGTCGGGATCGTAGTCTGGCTTTCACAAGTTCACAAATTCAGGATCAATTTCTGGCTCTATTCTGCATATGCTCAGGATTTGAAACCTGGTTAACCTGCAAATCCTCTACCCATAACATAAGTTTCACAAATTTATAACACTTATATTTAAGAAACTTACTTGGTAGAAATTATTCATTCATCAATCTGTATAGTTACATCAAGTTCAAGTGAATGACCTTGATTAACTAATCACACAATCTTTCAAAACATTTGTATATAACATTCAAATTTTTCAACATATTCTCCCAACCCTCTAGTTCATCAAGTTTAGCACTTGGAATTTTGAAAATCAACTCTCCAACATCAGTTGTCGAAAATATTTTTGTATTTTTCAAAATTTATGCTAAAACACACTAAATCTTTTTGGATTTTGAGTTTAAAGAAATGCAGTAAAGAAATATATACAAACAATATTTTTGTGAGTTTGTGTAAGAACATCATATCAGTTTATGAGACCAATCACTAGCACCGTTAAGCTTTAATCATTTTAAGTTCTAAACGATTCACATAGATTGTCAGTATACTGGTCCACTTAAATTTTCACACAAAGTTCAACTGCTTCGAGATACGAGTTTAATGTCTTAGATACTTAAACTTAATCGCGTGTCCCACCTCAGAATATACTCCCGTATCCAGATCCCAATATTCAGTCTTACAGGTAATTATAACACAAATGATATCTGTAAGGGGTTAATAATTTATGAAGAATCATGAGAGCTCAGGTCAGAACTACCGTTCAGCAGAGAGATCATGACTCAACTTTTGGGTGTGTCCCCTTTAGAGGATCTTTTTTTACAACAGCATTGCTAAGCAATTTTATTGTCTTATCATTTATGCTGAGGGTGATGTTATGTTTCAAGCATTGCGGAAAGTATTATTCGAGGACTAGGTCAGAACTTCCATTCAGCAGAAGTCCCGGAATAATACCCCAGACATCACTGAGTATAAAGACCTAGTATATCAGAAAAATGAATCTTTCAAACAAGATTTCGGGGGTTACCCATATATCCGAGAGATGTTACCCACGATATAAGCAAGTTTGAATTTAGGTTTATATCTCGTCACAATCTACTAAATGTGCAAAAACCTACTGGCATATCATCAGTGAGACCGTTTATCACTTTTTAACCTTCCATTTCTTTAGCATGCTGTGACCGTCCACTGATGTACTATCATTTCCTCTTTTATACACCAAAACTCATTTTTGCTTTTTCAATGTTTTTGGCATTTTCTAATTTTCTAATTTTTTTAAAAATTTTCTCCCCCTAAAATCAAAATATGTTTCAATTTTGATTTTCAAGGAAAATTTGAAAACAAACTTTGATACTCTACCTGTACAGTTTGTTTTTTAAAAAAATTGACAACCGATATCGAATTGCTTCAATTCGCCATTCACTTGGCATAAACAATCAGAACTCCCCCTGACAAAAAACTATTTTCCCATTTAGATTTCAAAACACTTAAGTTTGTTTTAATCAAAATGGTTTTTCCGGAAAATTAGTTTTGTTTGTCTTTTTACAAAACTCGGGGTTCTTTCATCACATTGTTCACCTTTATCCACTCATCGGAAAGATAAATCAAGTACAACTTAATGTCCTTGATTAGTCTTTTGTGATTCGAAATATCACAGTTACCAACCTGTGAATTTCTCAAAAAATATGTCGATTCCTGTTCCACACTTACCAACCTGGGAACTCCGGCAAGTCAGGTTTTTCATTTGAAACGATCTACCCAAGCCTGACCATTCTTGGGTTTGACAGTTTTTACCTCAACAGATGGCTCTTCTGGTTTTGACAAACCAGAATCATTGCCTGACCGTGGCTTGTCTGACTTTGATGAGTCAGATTCATCACCAACACGTTGCTCCTTTATTTCTGAAGAAACAAATTCATGGCTAACAACTTTCTTTTTCTTCTCTTTTGTCCTCTGATTTGTATCTGATGAATTCGTTTTGCTTGCCTTTTCAGTTGAGGAAAGCGAATCATCAGAACTTTTTCTCGGATTACCAGTTGTATCCGAGGACAAAATTTTCTCCAAGTATTCTCTTGCCTTCTTTCTCTTCTTCCTCAGTCTGTCTTTCTGCCCCTGTGAAAGCTTAATTTTCTTTTCTTGAACTTTCTGTTCTTGAACTTTTGGTTCTTGAACTTTCTGTTATTTGGGCTTGACATTGACTGGTTTCTTTGCCATTTTCTGAGATTCGGCCCTCGATCTTCCCTTTGATCTCATTGGACAATCTCTGGCAATATGTCCTCTGATCTGGCATTCATAGCACCTTCTTGTTTCGAATCTCTGGCTTTGGCAGTTAACAGCAATGTGTCCTTGAAATCCACAAGTGTAACACACTCTGTTATCATACCTCTCACTACTTTCATACCAAACACCGTCTTCATACCACACACTTAGATCAAAGCATTGATTTGCCTTGTGGTACTCATGTCTCCTCTTATATCCTTGATTTGGCATTTGAGCACTGTGGTCAAACCTGCACCACTGGTTACCAACTTTTTGTGAGTTTTTATTTTCAGATTTTTGTGGTTTTTTATAATGATTGGATGACTGAACTGATGAGCTTTTATTTTCATTTTGAAAATTTTTCAAATTTTTAACTTTTTGTTTCTGTTCTACAATCTTCTTAGCAGGTTTTTGCTTTGAGCATTCACCTATTTCAGTAGATTGCAAAACAATATTTTGAAAATTTTCTTGTAATTCTAAAAATATTTTTCTTTTCTTTTCTTTTTCTTTTTCATCATCAGCTTTATCATCGCAATCTTCAATTTTGACTTTGTCAAAATTTGTGACATTGTCACTTATTGGAACAGAATTGATCGGTTTTGGACAAACATGTGATGTAGAATTCACAAAACCTTTCAATTTATTCTCTAAATCTTTGATTTTCTTTCTATCACATTCAACTTCTTTTTCAAGTCGAATAATCGTCTGACGATGGGAATTTATTACCTTTTGCTTTTCAATATTATTCCTGCTAAAAACAGATCTCCCATCTTCAAGAATCTTTATTTGACTTTGAAAATCTTTTTCAATCTTTAATTTTTCATTTTCAAAATCTTTTTCTTTTTCTTTAAATTTTTTTTTCTAATGACAAACTCTCAACATTCTTCAAAAGTTTGTCATTTTCAGATCTCAGTTTTTCACAATTCAAGCGCAACTCCAGAATCTGTTCATTATCAGCTTTCTTCTCGTCTTTCAAAGCTTTGTTTTCCAAAGTCAAATTCTCCACATCTTTCAAGAGATTGACATTTTCTGCTTCGAATTTTTTGCATTTTGAGCATACAACTTCACATTTTGAAGTTTCATCCTTCTTGGATTCTTCAATCTTTGTCGTTCCTGCAAGAAAAATTTTAACCATATCAGCAGGATTCAAATCTTCATTTAAAAAACAACCTCTCTTGTGATCATATTTCATCTTTCTTCTTACATCAATACCATTTTCAATTCTTTTGATTATTTCAAGAATCACATCCAAACTTATGTATTTTGAGCTTCTTTTTAATTCTTCTATCAACTCTTTCTTTTTCTCTTCATTCTTATCATTGTGTTTTCTAAGCTCTATGATGAAATCATAAAAACCAAATTTTGAAAACCTAGAATGCTTTTTCAATTTTCCCAAAAATTCATCCCAATCCAAAGGTAATGCATCTGCAAACTTAGATATCTTTTCAGCACATGATATCGTTAAGTAATACATTCTCAAACCTTTAAGTAAATCATCATATCGCTTATCCGTATCATTAAAGTTCTCATATTTCCTACACATAAAATATTTAAATCTTTCAACCACAACCTCTTTTTTCTCAAGATAAGAACCACAAGTCCAATTGTTTATTCTTTCAAGATTAGCATTTTCCTTTTCGTCAAACATTTTGATCACAATTTCTTTGTTAAACAATGGCCAACAACTTAATGACCCACTTAAACCAAAGTCACGAGACTATGGGCTTCAAACAGTCAACATTAATTCACCACATGGGCCGATTGATTTTAGTGGACAGACAAGATTGATATTTTCGATAGAGAACAACAAATATACTATCACATACACACCGACAATTTATGACTAATCCAATTAAATGATCTCACAAATGGCCGATAACAATGATGAGTGCTTCACATGCAAACTGACACCTATAACCTTCAATGAATCAAACAATCAAATTCACTTTGACCGATTGCCACGTGATAGTCTGATAACAAAAAAACTTGATTGGGCCAAACTATATTGAACAGATCAAATTGATTCTTTATTGTGATATAAAATGTGATTGGGCCGATGAATACACTAAGCCGACAATTAAATTGAATGTCAAAGAATGATTGGGCCGTTCACGTGTATTGTGGGCTGATACTTCTCGATGACAATTAATATCCGACAACTATTTGTCCGATGAATATTAAACACGTGATCAAGTTTTAAGTTTCAGGCGGAATCAACTTTTACACAGTTCGAGCGAAATCACAAAATCAATCTAACACTTTGATTGGGCCGTTCACGTGTATTGTGGGCTGATACTTCTCGATGACAATTAATATCCGACAACTATTTGTCCGATGAATATTAAACACGTGATCAAGTTTTAAGTTTCAGGCGGAATCAACTTTTACACAGTTCGAGCGAAATCACAAAATCAATCTAACACTTTGATTTCGCTCCAAATTTTTGAGCGGAATCAGAATTTGATCTTTTCGAGCGGAATCAAGATAATATCTTTCGAGCGGAATCTGAATTTGTTTTTTTTCGAGCGGAATCAAGATTATACTTTCGAGCGGAATCTGATTTGTTCTGATTTCGAGCGGAATCAGAGGATAACTTTCGAGCGGAATCAGGTTTTTGACGCGAAATCAGACCTAAAAACTCAAATTTCTCCTAAACGGCTAGGAGTTTGAATCTGAAATTTGGTAGGGTTGTAAATCAAGTGTTTACGCACAACATATCAAAAAATCAGCCGATTTGGACCGTAAAAACCTGTTCAATTTGACGAAAAACCGTTAAAAACGTGAAAAATGAGTAGAAGATGAAGAAATAGATGAAACTCAGGTCTGAAATCAATGAAATCTGGTACGAATCTATGTGTTTGATCAGCGCAATCGAGCTCCTGCTCTGATACCACTTGTAGGATCGGTTTTGACACCGTACGATTGCGTAACGAACGTTCGACGTGCGGAATCCGTGAACGTGCGTGACCAAACACACAAGAACGTACTAATAACGTGATTCTATTGAATAAGATGACGTGTACAAAGCCGAGAATCACATAAGAGAACTTTCTCTCTCTAGACTTTCTCTCTCTAAGCTTATCTCCCTAAGTCTCCAAATGAGCAAAAGTCCTAAACTCTAACACTATCTCCTCTATTTATAGGCTAAGGGATATAAGGATTTCTCCTTATTTACAAGTTTGCCACCTTGCCCTTTTTAACTAGATATTACAATAAAATGCTAAAATTCTTCTGTTTCTGCTACGGACTAGATTGACGGAGGCGATAGACACATAATGCACTAACACGGGAAAACTATGTTTTATCCTAATTAATCATGAGGGATCAATATACAAGTATAAAAGAGCTGATAGGAACAAAGAAAACGAACCGGTATCGACTGAGTCGACGGGACGGCTAATTCCGGCGAACCGTAATTCCGGCGATATTTGCAGAATTTGGTTCCGACGATTTTCGATATGTATGAGATATGTGAGGGGTGCAGTATGTTCGTGGTGACCTAAGGGGCTTTTGTACAAGTCTATTTCGATCTCAGAACCAACATTACTTAGTGGGATCGATCTACTTTGATTTTTAAATGAAAAGTCTGAATTATTGTCGCTTTGGCACTTAATTGTGTCGAATAAACGTGCAATCGGGTTGGCAGTGGGTCGTGGGTCTTGTGTGAATGTTTTACAGATAGACAATCGATTAAACAATCGATCTTTGATTGTTTCCGACAACAACAGTGCGATCTGCGCTGTTTATAATATATATTTAATTTCTAAACTGTTTATAAATATGATACAAGTTCAAGGAATAACCGGATGAGGGCTTAGCCCGACCGGTCACGAATTCGTTTGTTGTGTGGGTTGTCGCGAGTTCGAGTCTCCCCTGTGACCGGTTCAACCCCACTTTTAACCGATTTTTTTGATATTTACACTTAGGCCCCTCAAGTTTCATTTTATATAAAAACAGTCCCTCAAGTTTCAGAAATTTACAAAATCAGCCCCTGAACTTTCGAAAAATATTCGAAGTTTCGAAAATATGCAAGTATGGTCCCTGATGTTTCGGAAAATGTCACAAATAGTCCCTGTACTGTACATTTAAATGAGTTAACTGAGTTAAGTTTTAAAGAAGGAATCCTTATATAAAAGTTAACCAGGTTAGGATATTTAGTTAAAATGAGTTTAAAAAGATCAACTTTAGTCCCTAGAGTTTAAGTTTGAGAAAATAACCAAATGAACCTTGTACTTTTAAAACTAAAATATATATTAATTGTCTTTATAAATAAGTTTCAAGAATGACCCAAAGGACCCTAAACTTGCAGTTTGCAATAATTGTACTTTTAACCCTTTAACTTATAAAATCTAAAAATAACGTTTTTTTTAATCCTCGAAGTTTGTATTTTCAAATAGTGACGGTTTTAACCCTCGGACTTTAAAATCAAAGTTTTAAAGCAAGTTTCAAGGAATGACAAATAGGTCCTTCAAATTGTAGTTTCACAACATGTCATAATAGGCCCTTATAGTTTATGTAGCCTTGTTTAATAGTATAAACTCAGCAAATTTGCAAGTTGTTTCACATGTTTGTATGGGTATAAGCATGTATAAGCACAAGGCAAGTATGTTCAAATAAGTTCCATTCCGAATACGGTATTTGTAAGTCAGACAAATACAAGTGTGAAAACCAGGGTGGTTACAACATGCGCCATGCGACTAATTGGCCCAACCACGCAAAGTTACAAACATGTATTCGAACAAGGGGAACAATCACTACCCTTATAAGTCCAGAATCCCTCCTAGACGATCAACTCAACTAGAAGGCCCACTGGACTGGGGGGACTTGAAGAGGTATGGTCCCAATTCCTTGCCCACATGGCAAGGACCACACCACTTTTTCATCCTACATGGCGCCCACATCAGCAAGCGAATCAAGAAGCTTCTAGAAGCTTCTGGAAGACGGCAAGGTGGTACCAAAGATGCTCCCTCCGACAGAAAGGACAACACGTGTCACCATTCATCGAGCGCCATGTAGGCCTGCAGCGAATCAAGGGGCAGACCGACAACAGCGGTACGATGTTTCCAGCATGGGCAAATATAGGCGCGCCACGTGTACCACTACCCTGACCGCAGCAAAGGGGACCAAGAGGATATTCCCATTGGTCGCACAGCTGGCGCCCTATAGCTGCTGGCAAGGTTGCTCCTCCCTCTTTCACCCTCCGGCTATAAATAGGACCCTTCATCATTCAGGTTAATTCATTCGATTTCCCTCACTCTCACTCTTAACACACACTGTTTTATTCCTCATAGCAGTACTTATTCTCACGTCGGAGCCTGGTTAAGAGGAAAACCCCCATATTCCCCTCTTAACGAGCTAACGGTGTTGTTGTTTTGCAGGACCTGTCATTTGGCGAGTAATAAAGGAGATTGAACCCCACAAAAGAGACGACCAGGCTAGTTTCACCTTGGGTGTTAACAAGTGTTTCATCAAAAACCATGTAGGTCAGTTATTCGATACTAGAGGTGAGTTGTTTTCGTGTAATTATTCATTAGCCATATGGGTCAAATATTCATGAAAAGTGGAAATGTTAGAATGTTGCACCCATGACTTAAGACCTCATTAAGGTGTGGATGAGATTAAGATGTACAGTATGCAAGATCTTATATGTGCTAAATCGTTGGGTAAGTATAATTTTCACATGTGGGATAATTGTGGAACATAACAGGACGTATAGAAACTTGTAATCATGTATGTATTAAATAGGTATGTATGTAAAGGTTGGGTCATGATAATACGATCATGGGATTTGTATGTGTGTGTATATCGTAACGTTGTTTACCATATTGTCATGTGAATGGCAATGAAAGTGCAAGTCTGTTAAGAATGAAGGCATGGGAGTTGAAAGTTACAATCCGGATACCGGATTCGAGATTTTAACCGGATGAATCCGTACTTGTAGAGGGGATTCCACGTGATCAAATGGTTTTCATTGAATGTCATTTATACTTTGAGTATGTATTGTATGAAATCACTTACTTGACTATTAATGTGGGTTTTGGTGACTGCATGTTATATGGGTCTTGCATATAAAGCGTGGAATGATTAAAGATTGAGTCAGAACATGGATTGTACGGGAGTGCGGTCATGTCGTCTTTTATATACGTGTCTTAGTAAATATTATAAGCAAGATTGAGTGATGTAATACTTTTAAATGAAATGTTAAAATGGGTTCCAAGCATTAAAAAATGCTTATAAAGGTAAGAAATTTTACGGTTCGTATTTTCCACTACATGTATTTCAGTTAAAAATGGCTTAGGGTGTTACAAGTTGGTATCAGAGCCTTGGTTTGAATGAAACTAAGTACAAAGTGGTAAGTACTTGAACTCAAACCCATTTGCTCTTGTGATTAGTGACTCGTACGATCCAATACTCAATTAAGACCTACAAGGTAGAATTGAATATAAGCATGTATGTATGATGAAATAACTGTGATACATATGTAAGGTGAGATTAAGTGGACGATGAGGATGTCTCGAGGACGCGGTCCAGGACAGAAATCAAAGCATGAGATAAAAAGGACTGACCACATGTACAAAATTTTAATATACGTGGGTACTAGTGTGTGGAAAACCTACCTATGGATGGTATTTAAACGGAAGACAAGATGTTGTCTAGAGAAGGGATTTGAAAGAAATACATGAAAATGAAACCCACTCCCTAGGCATAAGGTGATGATTACATGAAGGTACGTGGCTAGTATGTGGACTGTGCACTTGACTAGTGCACAAGAAGCACATGATACACATGAAACCATGAGAATCATCACAGCTATGCCTGGTAAAGTGAGAAGTAAGCGATCATGTGGATAAAGGGATAGAATAAACCTTCTACAAAGGTGTGAACGAGAAGAGGTTCACTAAGAAGGTTTAAAACCGAACACGTGTAAAGAAACGAACGGCCTTCTAGCAGGTACTGTTAGATGAAGAATCTCAGTTATTAACCGCATTCACATGTCCAGATGGTCATTATCAATGGAAGGTAATTCCTTTTGGATTAAAACAAGCACCGAGCATATTTCAAAGAAATATGCAAAATGCTTTAAGAGGTTTAGAAAATTACTGTACCATCTATGTCGACGATATTATAGTTTTCTCAAACTCTGAAGATAAACACTATTTTCATGTTTTATCAGTTTTAAAAACAATTGAAAATTATGGAATTATTTTATCAAAAAAGAAAGCTAATCTTTTTAAAACAAAGATAAGCTTTCTAGGTCTCGAAATAGATCAAGGGACTCATTGTCCACAAAAACATATCTTGGAAAATTTACACAAATTCCCGGATACTTTAGAAGATAAAAAACATCTTCAAAGATTTTTAGGTATTTTAACCTATGCTGAGAGTTATATTCCTAAACTCGCAGAACTTATGAAACCTTTACAGGTAAAATTAAAAAAGGATTACATATGGGAATGGAAACAATCCGATACAGACTATATCAAAAGATAAAGAAAAACTTAACCAGTTTTCCAAAACTTTATCTTCCAAAAGAAAATAAATTTTTAATCATAGAAACAGACGCTTCTCACGATTATTGGGGAGGAGTTTTGAAGGCCAGAACAACCGAAAAGGAAGAAATATGTAAGTATACTTCTGGGAGCTTTAAACAAGCCGAAAGAAATTACCACAGTAATGAAAAAGAATTACTTGCGGTAAAAAAACACTATTTCTAAATTTTCTATTTATCTTACTCCTGTAAAATTTCTAGTCAGGACAGATAATAAAAATTTTACTTATTTTCTGAAAACAAAAATTTTTGGAGATAACAAACAAGGCCGTCTTGTCAGATGGCAGATGTGGTTTTCAATATATTCTTTCGACATTGAGCATCTTGAGGGGGCTAAAAACGTGCTGGTTGTTTGCTTGACACGAGATTTTCAAAAAACATAAAATTAAAAATACATGCTACAAATGCTTTCCATGCCTATTCAAGGAGCACATATCCTTCAAACAAAGAATCACCTATCACTTTCACAAAAGCAAGATTTACTCTTAAAAAAGATATTGAGAATTTAAAGGCTTTACGCCTGAAAGAAAAAATTCTTTTAATAGAATTAAAAGCTATTCAAGAAAAAATAGCTCTCTATGAGGAAAGTCTAGATACAACTGTTAATTCAGAACAGGAATTCGAAAGGATACAATCTGAATCTATTCCCTTACAAACGGCTAAGGGTAAAGAAAAATCAAGTCCGTTGACTCCTGTTTCTTTGGAAAAAAGCAAATATAAAGTAAATGAAGAACTACGATCTTCATCTAGCCCAGATGCAAACGGCTCTGGTAAAGGCATATCAAATCCGTTGATGGCTGACAGTTTGCCAAAAACTGAACAGGTCTCTCTCAGACCAAGTTGCTCACAAATTACTCAAGAGCCAGAAAAATTTAAATCTAGATTCTCTGTTATAACAACCCTCCAAAATAATTCCGACACCCCAAAAATATTTAAAATGTCCCAATATGTCCAAAAATACACCCCGTATACGAAAACAGGCCCCGAATACCTTTATTTTTATTAAATTTAATTAAAGACCAAGTTTTTAGGGTTGTCGCGGGCCGCGTAAGACCCCTCCTTGGTCTACGCGGGGTGCGAGCGAGAGGCCAAGCTGCGGCACCCGGAAGTCACCACGTGTCGACACGTGGCAAAGCTAGACCGGTGACAAATCAAGGCTAGGCCCTACGGACCCTATGTCACGGGCCGCGTAAGAAGACCCTTGAGTCTTCGCGGGCCGCGAGGGACTACGAGATCAGCCCTATAAATAGATGCAATCGGCTGTTCAGTCGAATTCGTTCACAATTTCTTTCTCTCTCGAAATTTTATATAGTATAAGCTATTCTCGGGCATAATACCCCTCTAAATAACGAAGTTCTGCCCCGTTGTAAGTATCATAACTTCGGTTACGTAATAGATACGCTGCCCGATTGATCCAGGGTTCCGTAACGGTTGTCGTGGTTCTGCCTGACGTAGTCGTTGGAATGCCGTCTCGGGGAGGGTATTACTAATGTAAATATTGGGTTATTATACTAACGCGTGTGCATTTGTGTAATTAATAGATAATCACCAGGAATTCCTTAAAGAAAACCCTAAGACAGCAATGTGAGTAATCTCCTTTTTGTAAATTGTTTTTACAAAACCTCATATGATTAACATTACATTAAACAGTGATTGAGTATTTGTATTCTATAATTATCGTCGGTATGTTGGGGTTTTGTATACAAAATTTGTTACTACATTGTGAGTAGTAACATTACCACAAGTCGGGTTGACAGTACCGTGGGTGGTAATTAAAGTAGATGGAAACAAATGTAATTGTGCGACCGCCCTCAATACTGTACAATGGTTTTACTTAACTTGATTAAACTGAGATTCACTCACTAGTATTTCCACTGAAAAAATGTTTTTAAACGCGTTTCAAGTAACAAAAAGTGAAAGCCAAATAGAAGCCAGCTTGACAGCACTGAAGGCTTGGAAAAGTGGCAATAAAGTTACCTAAAATAAAGAGATGTTTTCAATTAAATAATGTAACACCCCATGTTTTCGAGAAGTCAAAGTCAAAGTCAAAGTCAAGGTCAAAGTCAACGACCGATTTCGCGCAACCCGACTTGTAGAGAATTTCTTTTATGTGTTTAATTTAGCTGTATTATGTGGAGTAAGTGTTAATAATTACAATAATCGACGTATGTTACTCGCAAACCATTCAAATTACGACTATGAACTATAGGAAGTAACAATGCGATAAAGTTAACGAAACGATAACCGAAGTATGCTAATCGAATCGACATCGAATTGAATCTCAACTCAAACTACGCATTTTAGTTACTGTTATACGTGTATATGTGTGCCTTACGTGTTACCTGTGCATGTTTATTTATGTTATGTTGTGGTAATCAATCGAAACGCAATCTAACTCGAAATGCAATCGAACTCAATCGACATCGAACTCGAATCACAATCGAACTATGATAATTAGTGGAGAAAGGATAGCGCAAGATATGAGTGGTTGGGATTAAAAGTAATTTGACTAGGAAACCCTATCGTATCGAACCGCTCCCAACCGAAATCGAAATATCAAAAATCGTCGCACCGAACGCTCGAAACGTGCAGCTGATCGATCAGGCTACCAGCCGATCGAACAGCCAGCCAATCGAACAGGCTGTCCGATCGAGCTGCCTGGCCGATCGGCTAGCACTCTCCCCTTTTGGCATCCTATAAATACCCCTCTCATTGTCATCCTTTCTACTTTTGGAAACCTCTGTCCGACCAGCTCGTGTTCCTCACCTTTTCTCCGATTTCTCTCAATCCAGGTAAGATTTCGTCCTAAATCTTGTACTTTCTTGATCTACACGCACTTCTACACCTTTCTATCTTTCAAATCTTAACTTTTAACCATGAAATCATCAAGATTCAAGTGTTCTAGGATGATGTCATCATGGGTTCTTGAAGAACTTCATGTTTTGGCCTCAACCCACCAAGAATAACTTGGATCTAGCCGATTTCCACATAAACAAACAAAGATCTTTCATAGATCTAAACATATACCCGGTGAAAAGGATTGAAAGATGGATTTTTCCAACTTTCTTTCAACTCTTTTTCACTCAATGCCTTCAAACCGATAGAAACGGAGCCTGTGCCGGCTTACAAATCACTCCGGTGGTTGCATGGCTCAAGATCCGGATTCTATCCACGAGGTTAACCGATTTCGGGTTAAATGATAAACTCCGTTCCGAATAGTTCACCAGCCGGATTTGGGTGATTCCTGTCCGACCAGGGGAACCAAGTAAGGACGAGGGATCTATGGTTCGACTCGTTGCCAAAATACCTCAATAAAATGACAAACAAACGGAACAACCAAGTGTTAGACGAATAGGCTGATCAGGTCTGGGTGCTGACCGATCGGACTGCTGTCCGAACGAACAACCAGCCGATCGGACAGTCAGCCGATCGACTGGCCAGCCGATCGGTTAACACATGGTCCCACACTTAATCAATTTATTTTGAAGACTAGTATTGAACGAACTGTTGTTCGATCGGACTACTGTCCGATCGGATTACTCTTCGGATCATGAGATACTATACGTCAACACTTAATCGATTTTTCAACATGTTCGATGCACTAGGAGTGCCACCCGATCGAACAATCGTCCGATCAGGTGACTCCTTGCTAAGAATTTGTCATGGTTGTTCATGCATGTTGTCCGATCGAACAACATTAGTGTTTGATCGACCAGTTATCCGATCCACTGCACCATATCTTGCATTTAATTTAAGGTTGTGGACTATTGTTGACTTGCCAACCGATCGGTCAGCAAATCATTAAGTTTTTGACTTGTTGACCTGTCCGATCCAAAGCAACTCACTAAAATTCATTCAAATACCTAACCGATCGGGTTGCCGGCCGATCGAACAGCCATCCGATCGACCGACCTGAAGGGTAAAGGTACTTCAATGTTTTCAAATGCTACAACAAAAACTTCAAAAGTCAAACCATCATACACAAACACATCCTTCTCAAAGGAAGAAACAATCCACTCGAACAGCCATCCGATCGGCCTACCGACCGACCGGACAGCGGTCCAAGCGGACTGTCAACCGAACGGTCAGCCGTCCGATCGAACTACCTTCCAATCGACCAGCTGTCCGACTCTCCAACACTTGTTTCCCGTTTTACGCATCGCTTATTATTATGCTATCAATCCATTCAGGCTAACTTTACTCGCTAAGCGCTCCCTTCAATCCATCAACCGCTATGAGTATACTCGATCCCTTTTTGCTTTATGCACTTTTGGGTGTTGCATACGTTACAACTATTCAAATCACATCAAACACACTACTCAATACTATTTGAACGCTAACCGTTAATGCATGTTATACGTGGCTTATGAATGCTTGTTTGTTATGTTTACACATGGAATGTTGTCTACCTGCATTAGCAACGATAGTACTATAGTTTGGACTCAGCACCCGTTCACACGGGGGTTGTTAAGGACAATTACTTGCATGGATTACGGTGGTAATCATGTATTGCGAACTGCCTCGAGCAGTCAACCCGCAGTCATTGGTATCGATGGATCTATGTCGATAACTAACGTGCTTCATTTCACTATGTGTACGTGCTGGTTACGCGTAAACGAATTCGAACTCTATATGCTATTATCAAACTTGTATGCTCACCTTTACATTTTATGCATTGACTTTATTTTAACGTATGTGACAGGTGCTTAAGTTGTTTGTATGCCTAGCTCACTGTGAAATCGAGGCTAGGAAAGGTCTAGGATGCTCTCTGCGCAGTGATGAAATCGAAGCTAGGAAAAGAGGTCCTAGAAACCAATAAATAAATTATCTATGTATAAATCTGAGTTGTCAGAACATAATTGCTTGCCTAGATTTTATCTGTAATAATTTGTTTACTGTTTGAGACATGGTATGGGACATGTTATTTTAAATTAAATGGTAATGATAATTGTTATGGAAACTTCTGGACAATCTGTTTTGCTCAGTGCCATGCCCCGATGATTCCGCCATCGGTTGGGGTGTGACAGATTGGTATCAGAGCCATAACTATAGGGAATTAGGTAAGACACGGCCTAGTCCGGGTCGATGTCTTAGATACCTAGACTATAGTTAGGAACCAACAGACCGACTCGTGCGTATCCAGTAGGGGTTATGTACGAGCTTATTTTTCGCTACTCTCGCTTATGCTACACTATCACTACACTCGAATTTTCAACTATGAAAGAGTAACTAAGCCGAGAATAGGTGTGAAAACCGCAAACTCTCGACTAAAGTTGCTTAACCAACCCGCATTTTATCTACAAACGGGGAGAATTATGCAAAATCAGGAGTGAAATCCGTATTTTATAAATAATCTCCTCTATTTTATTAAAAGCAGGAACGAAGTTGTTAAGCTAGGGGTGAAACCCTAACCTTGACGACTTGTTCCGTTCATTTTACAAAACTCTCACCAAAGTCTCGACGGACTCCAACGACCTGAAGTCACAATATGACTAACGGGATGTGTGCCAAACACCCAAGAATCGAGGCTGAAGCATAGTCCTGAAGGTCAAATGTGCACAACGGATCCTTGTGAATAGTTGAACCACTTTGGGTAGTCGAAGTCTACTAGCCGCAGACAATCTATTTCTCGATTTTTATGTGTTCGATTCTGAGCCCGCAACTGCCGACTCTGATGTTTCGTCGATTTTATGTGCTTATATGTGTGGTTACCTGTTTATGTGTTAAATTTTGGAAATTTACTCGATGTTTATGCTTTCACTTCGATTGACACACACAACTCGCCTTACATTTCTATCTCAATACGCTGCCAAATCGCTAAATTATGGACGACCTTATGCTACAATATACGCTTATACTACGCTAATCGATATACTAGATGGGACCGTTATATTCGAACGAATCGGAGACTTTAAATGATAGGTTTCTGTATTCTGACCGCCTCTGTGATTACATGCGTATGTGGTTTATGTGTTTCTGTGCTCTACGTGCTTATGTGTTTATGTGATTATGTGGTTCTGTGTTCTACATGGTTATGTGTCTATGTGTTTGCATGAGTATGCGTGTTCCTGAGCTTTAGTTAGTAGTAGACGTGTGGGGTGAGATTCGAATACAATGTGTTGAGTCCTGTGAAGATGTCTGTTGCAGACAATGTCATCTGGATCCCGTCATCCCTTACTTTCTCGTCAAGAAAAGAGAGACAAACGCCTTGCTGCCATCATCGCTAAAAGTGTAGCAAAGGCTGTGAGTGATGTTTATGAGAATGCCAGCAAATCATCTGAGGAATCGAGGACCGAAGCTCCTAAAGCTGCCACCAAGGCTTTCAATTTCAAGCAATTCAAGTCGTGTGGGCCAAAAGAATTCACTGGCGAGGGAGGTCCTACTGCACTATTCCAATGGTTTGATTCCATTGAGGTCACTCTACGACAGAGTGGTTGCCCCGATGACCTCCGAACTCTGAATGCTACCGGCGTTTTCCAGTCCCGTGCACTAGACTGGTGGACGGCCGAGAGGAACAAGCGAGGGAACGATGCAGCCTACGGTCTGTCATGGGACGAGCTCAAGGAAGTCATGCTGGAAGAATTCTGCCCTCTTCATGAACGTCAGAAGCTAGAGGATGAATTTTGGCACATATAGCAAAAGGATGGTGAAAATGTTGCGCTCACTGCTCGCTTCAAACAGCTCAGGATCATTTGTCCTGATCAGGTCAAGACTCCAGACATGGCAATCAAGAAGTATATCCGAGCCCTGCCTGACTGTGTTGCTGATTTTGTTCAAGCGGCTAAGACTACGACGATCGAAGAAACTTATCTACTGGCTACTGAAATCAATGACAAACGGGTCAAGGCCGGTGTCTGGGATAAAACTTCAAAGCACCTGCATCAAGCTACCACCGCCGCACCAACTGCTGAAACCACCACCTCATCGAGCAACAAGAGGAAGAACAAGAGAAAGAACAACTCCAGCAACAAGAACTGTGCGATCACTGCTGCACCAATTCAAGCTATACCAGCCCAACAGCGTTAAGTAGCGGCGCATGTGGCTAACGCACCGCCTGCAAAGCGTGCATACACTAGGCCACACCCGCTCTGCCCTACTTGTACCTACCACCACCCGACTGCCATTGCTTTCCGTTTTTGTGCTCATTGCAATATGTACGGCCATTTTACTACCAACTGTCGTGTTCGACAAGCTCCTGCTCATCAAGCTCTACTCACCGCCCCTCAGGGTCAACAAGCTCCTCCGGCACCCGCGGTCAAAGCCAGAGCCTGCTTCGCATGTGGCGATCCTAACCATCTCGCCAACATGTGCCCGAACAGGGTTGTGAAATAAGAGCCCCAGCAGCAGCAGCCTCAACAGCAGCACCAGCAACAACAGCAGCACCAGCAACAACAAGCAGCACGCGCACGAACATTCAACATCAACGTGCGTCAAGCCCAAGCCGACAACAACGTAGTTAATGGTACGTTCCTTGTGAATGGTATTTATGCTTCATGTTTATTTGATACTGGAGCCGATAATTGCTTTGTGTCATTCGAATTCGAGAAGCTCCTTAGTCGTAAATGCTCCCAACTCTCCTCGACATTCGATGTTGAAGTCGCTACCGGAAGAACTGTCGCCGTCAATTCTGTTCTTCGTGATTGTACTCTTGAGCTCAACAATCACATATTTCCAATCGACCTCATTCCGATGCAATTTGGAAGTTTTGACATCATAGTAGGCATGGACTTTCTTCGTGAAAACCATGCTGAAGTTGTGTGCTTCGACAAGATGATTCGATTCTCGCTGGCGAATGGTGATCTATTATGTGTGCACGGTGATACTACTTCGAAAGGTCTCAAGCTCATGTCATGTGTTCAAGCTAGCAAGTATCTCCGCAAGGAATACAGGGCTTTCTTGGCTAACATTGTAGTAGCGGAGAAGGAAAAGAAAGAGAAGAAGGAAGTAAAAGACGTTCCAGTGGTTCGAGAATTTCCTAATGTTTTTCCAGAGGATCTTCCCGGACTACCGCCAAGTCGTGATATCGACTTTCGTATCGACCTCATTCCTGGAGCCAACCCTATTGCCAAAGCTCCTTATCGACTCGCGCCGTCTGAAATGCGTGAACTTTCAAACCAACTCCAGGAATTACTTGAGAAAGGCTTCATTCGCCCGAGCACCTCTCCTTGGGGCGCGCCGGTCCTTTTCGTCAAAAAGAAGGATGGGTCGTTCAGGATGTGTATCGACTATCGGGAATTGAATAAGCTAACCATCAAGAACCGCTATCCCCTGCCCCGTATCGACGATTTGTTTGATCAACTACAAGGTCCTACGTGCTTCTCGAAGATAGATCTATGCTCAGGATATCACCAGCTACGTATTCAAGAAGAGGATATACCCAAAACCGCGTTTCGCACTCGATACGGCCACTACGAATTCGTTGTTATGCCTTTTGGTTTAACTAACGCACCCGCGGTTTTCATGGATCTGATGAATCGCGTGTGTAAACCATATCTCGACCGTTTCATCATCGTATTCATCGACGATGTCTTGATCTATTCCAAATCGAAAGCCGAACACGTGCAACATCTACGTTTGGTTCTCGAGCTACTCCAGGGGAACCAACTCTATGCCAAGTTCTCCAAGTGTGAATTCTGGTTGGAGGAAGTTCAGTTTCTGGGTCACATTGTTAATAGTCAAGGTATTCACGTCGATCCTGCGAAGATTGAAGCTGTTAAGAGTTGGATTACGCCTAAGAACCCATCTGAAGTCCGTTCTTTTCTCGGACTGGCGGGCTATTATCGACGATTTATCGAAGGATTCTCAAAGATCGCTGTACCACTTACCACTCTCACGCACAAGGACAAGCCTTTTGTTTGGGGAACTGAACAAGAGTCTGCCTTTCGAACCCTCAAGCATAAGCTTTGGAATGCTCCTGTTCTCACATTACCCGACGAAAACAACGATTTCATTGTCTATTGTGATGCTTCCAACCTTGGTCTTGGTTGTATTCTCATGCAACGAGATAAGGTTATAGCTTAAGCATCTCGTCAGCTCAAAATCCACGAGAAGAACTATACAATCCATGATCTCGAGCTAGGCGCAGTTGTTTTTGCGTTAAAGATTTGGCGACACTACCTGTACGGTACCAAGTGTACGATCTTCACCGATCATAGGAGCCTACAGCATATCTTTAATCAGAAGGAACTTAATATGCGTCAACGTCGATGGGTAGAACTTCTCAACGATTATGACTGTGAGATTCGTTATCACCCCGGCAAGGCAAATGTTGTTGCCGATGCACTCAGCAGACAGAGCTATCTGCTTAGCACTCGTAATGTTCAAGACCAATACGACCTCGAGACCCTCATACGCGAAGCTCAGCATGCATGTTTTAATGAACGCACTCTGAAGAAGGAAAGAATCTACCACGATGGAGCCCAGCTTGTGAGAAAATCGAACGGGATATTCCACTTTCTGGACCGAATTTGGATTCCCAAACGAACCAATTTGCTACAAATCTTGATGGACGAAGCCCACAAATCCCGGTATTCTATTCATCCCGGTGCCGACAAAATGTACCAGGACCTTCGTTACAAATACTGGTGGCCCGGCATGAAAAGGGATATTGCCCTCTACGTTGGAAAATGCCTGACATGTGCAAGAGTAAAGGTTTAACACCAAAGACCCTCTGGCTTGCTCGAACAACTACCGATTCCCATGTGGAAGTGGGAGAGTATAGCTATGGACTTTATAACAAAGCTACCACACACGCCATCAGGTCACGACAGCATTTGGGTTGTGGTTGACCGATTGACTAAATCAGCTCACTTTTTACCAATACGGGAAGACTACAAGGTAGAACGATTAGCCTGAATCTACACCGACGAGATCATTTGTAATCATGGGACGCCTCGTGATATCATCTCTGATCGTGACGCTCGGTTTACCTCGCGACTGTGGGAAACATTTCAAACGGCACTCGACACATCGCTCAATCTAAGTACCGCTTTCCACCCTCAAACCGACGGTCAGACTGAAAGAACGATTCATACTCTTGAAGACATGTTCCGTTCGTGTGTCATAGACTTCGGTGGTAATTGGGATAAATACCAGCCGTTAGTCGAATTCTCATATAACAATAGCTATAATGCAAGCATTCAAATGGCACCATTCGAGGCTTTATACGGAAGAAGATGTCAATCGCCTATTGTGTGGCACGAGATCGGGCATTCGCAATTAACCGGTCCTGAGCTATTACAAGAAACGACAGACAGAATTTTCCAAATTCGAGACAACCTGGTAAAAGCTCGGAATCGACAGAAAAGTTGTGCCGATAGAAGACGCAAGCCCCTTGAATTTGACGTTGGTGACTACGTACTCCTAAAGGTATCACCTTGGAAGGGTGTGGTCCGATTCGGAAAGAAAGGAAAGCTCGCGCCTCGATATGTTGGACCTTTTAAGATTCTGGAAAGGATCGGTAAAGTCGCCTACAGACTCGAACTACCGGAGGAACTTAGTAATGTCCACCCGACTTTCCACGTGTCAAACCTCCGAAAGTGCCTAGCCGACCACGACTTACACGTTCCACTCGAAGACCTGCAAGTGAACGAAAAATTACACTTCGTGGAAAAGCCTGTCGAAATCATGGACCGCCAAACCAAGCAACTTAGACGCTCTCGCATTCCTATTGTGAAAGTTTGATGGGAAGGCAAACGAGGCGCAGAGTTCACTTGGGAACTCGAAAGTGACATGAAGATGAAGTACCCGCAGTTGTTTAAGGAGAAAGACTAGAAAGAGAAAGTTCTCCACGTGATTCACGGTGTTGTACAACTTTCAGCTTAATTTCGGGACGGAATTCCCTAAACAAGGGGAGGCTGTAACACCCCGTGTTTTCGAGAAGTCAAAGTCAAGGTCAAAGTCAACGACCGATTTCGCGCAACCCGACTTGTAGAGAATTTCTATTATGTGTTTAATTTAGCTGTATTATGTGGAGTAAGTGTTAATAATTACAATAATCGACGTATGATACACGCAAACCATTCAAATTACGACTATGAACTATAGGAAGTAACAATGTGATAAAGTTAACGAAACGATAACCGAAGTATGCTAATCGAATCGACATCGAATCGAATCTCAACTCGAACTACGCATTTTAGTTACTGTTATACGTGTATATGTGTGCCTTACATGTTACATGTGCATGTTTATTTATGTTATGTTGTGGTAATCAATTGAAACGCAATCTAACTCGAAATGCAATCGAACTCAATCGACATCGAACTCGAATCACAATCGAACTATGATAATTAGTGGAGAAAGGATAGAGCAAGATATAGGTGGTTGGGATTAAAAGTAATTTGACTTGGAAACCCTATTGTATCGAACCGCTCGCAACCGAAATCAAAATATCAAAAATCGTCGCACCGAACGCTTGAAACGAGCAGCTGATAGATCAGGCTACCAGCCGATCGAACAGCCAGCCGATCGGACTGCTGTCCGATCGAACAGGCTGTCCGATCGAGCTGCTTGGCCAATCGGCCAGCACTCTCCCCTTTTGGCATCCTATAAATACCCCAGTCATTGTCATCCTTTCTACTTTTTGAAACCTCTGTCCGACCAGCTCGTGTTCCTCACCTTTTCTCTGATTTCTCTCAATCCAGGTAAGATTTCGTCCTAAATCTTGTCCTTTCTTGATCTACACGCACTCCTACACCTTTCTATCTTTCAAATCTTAACTTTTAACCATGAAATCATCAAGATTCAAGTGTTCTAGGATGATGTCATCATGGGTTCTTGAAGAACTTCATGTTTTGGCCTCAACCCACCAAGAATAACTTGGATCTAGCCGATTTCCACATAAACAAACAAAGATCTTTCATAGATCTAAACATATACCCGGTGAAAAGGATTGAAAGATGGATTTTTCCAACTTTCTTTCAACTCTTTTTCACTCAATGCCTTCAAACCGATAGAAACGGAGCCTGTGCTGGCTTACAAATCACTCCGGTGGTTGCATGGCTCAAGACCTGGATTCTATCCACGAGGTTAACCGATTTTGGGTTAAACGATAAACTCTGTTCCGAACAGTTCACCAGCCGGATTTGGATAATTCCTGTCCGACCAGGGGAACCAAGTAAGGACGAGGGATCTATGGTTCGACTCGTTGCCAAAATACCTCAATAAAACGACAAACAAACGGAACAACCAAGTGTTAGACGAATAGGCTGATCAGGTCAGGGTGCTGACCGATCGGACTGCTGTCCGAACGGACAGCCAGCCGATCGGACAGTCAGCCGATCGACTGGCCAGCCGATCGGTTAACACATGGTCCCACACTTAATCAATTTATTTTGAAGACTAGTATTGAATGAACTGTTGTTCGATCAGACTACTGTCCGATCGGATTACTCTTCGGATCATGAGATACTATACTTCAACACTTAATCGATTTTTCAACATGTTCGATGCACTAGGAGTGCCACCCGATCGAACAGCCGTTCACACGGGGGTTGTTAAGGACAATTACTTGCATGGATTACGGTGGTAATCATGTATTGCGAACTGCCTTGGGTAGTCAACCCGCAGTTATTGGTATCGATGGATCTATGTCGATAACTAACGTGCTTCTTTTCACTATGTGTACGTGATGGTTACGCGTAAACGAATTCGAACTCTATATGTTATTATCAAACTTGTATGCTCACCTTTACATTTTATGTATTGACTTTATTTTAACGTATGTGACAGGTGCTTAAGTTGTTTGTATGCCTAGCTCACTGTGAAATCGAGGCTAGGAAAGGTCTAGGATGCTCTCTGCGCAGTGATGAAATCGAAGCTAGGAAAAGAGGTCCTAGAAACCAATAAATAAACTATCTATGTATAAATCTGAGTTGTCGGAACAGAATTACTTGCCTAGATTTTATCTGTAATAATTTGTTTATTGTTTGAGACATGGTATGGGACATGTTATTTTAAATTAAATGGTAATGATAATTGTTATGGAAACTTCTGGACAATCTGTTTCGCTCAGTGCCATGCCCCGATGATTCCGCCATCGGTTGGGGCGTGACAGATTGGTATCAGAGCCATAACTATAGGGAATTAGGCAAGACACGACCTAGTCCGGGTCGATGTCTTAGATACCTAGACTATAGTTAGGAACCAACAGACCGACTCGTGCGTATCCAGTAGGGGTTATGTACGAGCTTATTTTTTGCTACTCTCGCTTATGCTACACTATCACTGCACTCGAATTTTCAACTATGAAAGAGTAACTAAGCCGAGAATAGGTGTGAAAACTTGGGATTTTCCCATGTGTTTAATATATTAAAAGCGTGGTATTTTACTCTGATAAAATATTTCCTAATTACGGTCTTGATGTAAATTCCGCTGCCAAAATGATAAACATGAATACCACCGAAACTGGCCGCGGCCGCCCGTTCCCGGGTAGTTAGGGGACGGGGGTTGCGACAGAAGGTGATATCAGAGCTAAGCGACTGATTCAGCCACAGAAGTGTTCTGCTGACACCAAGATATTATTCAATATGTTAGGAAATTTTCTATGGAACTACATGCATATTTGTATTTTATTGTTGTATGTTATTTGACTATTTGTTAGTTTACAGTATGAGCAACCAAGGACCTTCTGACGCCTACCGTCAGTTGTCCAGCTCACCTAGAAGCGAAGGCACCTCTTCAAAACCTGCCCTCTCAGGGTATTCAGCTGACAATGAAAATGGGATATTCGTGTTTAAGGCTCAGTCTGAAGAGCCATTCCCTCCTAAAAAGAGAGGATGGTTCAGTAGGGGAGCGCATGAACGTAGGAAGAGAATGAAAAAGTTACAACAACAGCGTGATGTAGCAGCTGCCAAGAGAGAAACAGATGCTCACACCCAGGATATGCTCAATAGGAGTCTAGCAAATTTCCATATCCTAGCAACCACAGCTGCAGACACTAACCTGGAGCAACTTATAGCACCCCAGCCTTTACCACTGTTTCCCACCCAGCCAATGGAAATTGAAAACAATCCAGAAAATCAAATCCCAATGCCTGACTTTGACCCCACTGAGATACCTAGAGTACCAACACCCAATCCCTTAGACCCAAACTACGACCCGTGGTTTGACGACCTTAGGGATTACCAGCAATGCTACCCAATACCAGAAGATGAACCCATGCCAAACCTAGCAGCCTACCCAGATTTGAACCCTCTAGATCCCTACTATGATAACGATGAATACATTAGGGAAATTCTAGAGAATCCTTATCATTACCAAGAACCCATGCCCCAGTTCCCAAACCCAGTACCAGCCCCTGCACCCCCAATGAGTGCAGATAATGTGCAAGAACTCCGAACCTTTGGTGAGGAGATTTTGAAAGGTAGTGACAGGATGAGGCAGATCGGAGAACGACTCGTCTGGAAGTATGACGAGCGTAATATGGAGTTCTGGATGAACCCATATCAGTGATGGTGATAGTAATAATAATAATAATAAAATAATATATAATATGTGTGTATGTTTGAAAAAAAATTATATATATATAGAAACGGGTTCAGGAGAAAACGCTCAAAAGTGTGAGAACGCATCCTGGCCGAACACGTGGCGTGGGGCATGATCAAGGTCCGAGGGGTTTTTTTGTCTTTTTAGTATTCTTCTCCTTTCGCGATTTTCGCATTTGACATGCTTCTTTATTTTTTGCGTGCAAGATAATTTTGGCGTTATGTAGATTTATTAATTATTTTGGCATTTTACTGTTTTTCTCAGATTTCTTCTCGTTTGAATTATTTCTTTTTGTGTCACATAGTTAACTTTTTGGCGTTATGTCTTTTCCCATGTCATTTTTGGCGTTTTGTATCGTTTTGTTAATAATTCATTTCCATAGATTAATATTTTATAAAAACTACAATAAAACGAAAATCAAAATAAATTAATAGTCTTCCGTAGGTGGGATTACATCGGAGATGTACCCATCGCTTTGTTCATCACTTTCTTCAGATTCTTCATCATCAAATTTCATTTTTGCGTATAACGCCATTAGTTCGTCTCTTATTTGTTGCAGCCTATTCTTGAATATCTCTGCATTCTTGGATTTTGGATCGTTTGAAGGTGTTAAATCACAGAGTTGTTCAATGACAGATAGCAACCCTGTCTTCAACATTTCTTCCATTGGCCTTGAATATTGCACTCCGTTTTGATAAGCCACTTCAAGTGTCCCTTCTTCTTCATGCAATACCCAACTGCTAATTTTTGGTATATGGGTATCTTCAATATCATCATCATCTTCATCATCTTCTGTTGGAAACTTTCTCTCTAGCCTTTTTATTACAGTTCTCGTTCTTTCACAATCGTTGTCTCTTGGAACCCCAAGGGCCAGGATATCCTTTTGAACATTTTCAGTCATTCCCATCATGGCTTTTATTGTTCTTAGCTTTATCCTTCTCCTGTCAGAGAACTTTATGATGAATCGTTTCTCTTTCCTTTCAAACCTCCATGCAATAACCTTAGCCATTTTTTAAATTTTTTGGCGTTTTGGAGAATATTTGGCGTTTTAGTCTTTTTGGCGTGTTTGAGCTTGGGTTCTCATGGTCTTCTTTTATTTTGACTTTTTTTCCCTGCGTTTGTCAGTAATTATGGCGTTTTGAAAAAGATAAATAAATTTAATATAATGAATCTTAGTAATTATGTTTTCCGTCGTTTCATTTTACTGTTTTTTGCAGTTTTACAGTGTTTTGTTTTTCAGACTCAACTGTTTTAATGGTGTAACACGTTAAATCTTTGACGGCTGTAATTATGGCGTTTTGTTTTCCAATGGCGGTTAGATAACTATTGGTCTTCTTTTGTTTTATATTCTTTGCACATTGTTTCACGCTTTTTTTTATAATATTAGTTGTTCAAATTAATTTTATTATATAGTTTGGTAGTTTTTTTGGGGCATTTTTATGGCATTATGGCGTTTTACTCGTATTTGCTAATTTTGGCGTTTTATTATATTTTTCATTATAGCATTAATATTTTTTGCTGTTTATTAACTGACCTTACAAAACAAACAATAGATAAAGAAAATTAAAAAAAAACAAAGTAGAAGCAATTTATGATTTTAAATCTTCAGTGTCATCAGTCTTTTTTTCTTTTGAAACTACAAGAAATGTGACAAATAAATGGCGTTTTGGGGTTGGCGTTGTTTTATTTTCTTTGTTCATGTTTTGAAGTGTCTTTGTGGATGTTGGAGACACAGAGTGACCCCCTGTGGGTGGATGCTATCTACCTGTGGTCTTCATTATATTCATTGAGGCAAAAGTAGCATATATACTGGTATAGGTCTCTTCTTATCATCCAAACCTTCTTCAGGAACAAAGATGACAGTATGATATATGGGTGTCATCAGTCCCTCTTTTTTCAATTGTGTCCATCTTATGCAGCAAAATTTTTCTTCACTCACGTAACAAATCATTCAATGAAGCTTCATGCAGAACATTACTGAGAATCAAAGAAAAGATGTTTTTGTTGTCGTTGTATTTTTTGGCGTTTTGCATTGAGTTGTAAATTTTTTTAGCAACCCCTGTGTGTGTGTGTTTTTTTTGTATTTTTTTGGTGTGATAAACGGAAGCTGGGGAAGCGTTTCTATTTATATAATTTTTTTGGCGCGTAATTTAGGCGGGATGTTTTTTTATAAAAAAAATGTAATTAACATTTATCCGGATGTAACTTTGGCGTTATATATAATGGCGTTTCATATTTTATGGCGTTTTTGTAGCCAGAGAGCTTAAATAAAAACGCAGAAAAAAGCACGCGGTGGTAAAATTGGCGTTTTGTATTTATTTGGCGTTTTATTTTTCAATGGCGTTTTATGCGAGGAATGGTTTTTTAATCTTTTACCCTTAATGACGCGCGTCCAGGTAAGAAAATTGATGTTATTTACGAAAACGCCACCGCGCCAATCTAGTCCATAGATTGTTTTAATCGGACGATCGATAAGCGTTCTCACTGTTCTCACACTTTCTACCGTTTTCTCCAAATCCCGACCCTATATATATATATATATATCTAGATAATAGTTATGGACGCATAATAATATTGTAATTTTAAATTCCAGTTTCAGTTTGTATTAGATGCATAATATATAAGAAAGAGTAAGTCGTAATGTTCGACGATTTTGATCAATATGTGTGTTGTGTAATTGTTTGCATTAAATATTATCTTGTGATATTAATATGTGGCAAATGTTTAAAATTCAGATGGACAATGAAGTGAACCAGGAAAACCAGAATGACAATAACCCGAATAACGATAACCCGAACAATGATAATAATGGAAACCAAGTGGATAACAGTGTCATCCAACACATAGTGGCACAAGGAATAATAGATGTGATGCCATATATTATTAAAATGGTTAAGGAAGCAGAAAACAAAAGTGATCATGGCAGTAAACGACCAACTGAACCTGAACACAGCGTAAACAATGGACCCATACTTCAAGTGCCCATTCCTAAAAGAATGTAAGACCCTTGTTATACCACTAGATTTAATAACATAAGACCTTGCATTTCATACCAAAATTTGGAGTTTACAAAAACTTACAAGACTTGAAAGTTTTAACTAGACCCGACATTCACATGTTGATCCTACGAAACCATATTCAAGACAGAAACTACAATTGTTTACATAGTTTTTAAAACAAAAGATCAAGTGCGGAAGCGTTGATTTGAGTGTTCGGTTCTTCATCGGTCGCTTGACCGCCATCCGTAAGATCCACCTTGTTACCTATGGTCAAAATCTTTAAAATATTAGATCTGACACATTATATAGCACATAATTATAAAATCCAACATCAAGATAAAAAAACAAAATAATAATTTGTTTTCTGGTTTCACCGTAACTTACGGTGTGACCGTAAGTTACGGTGGATTCTGGAAGTCCCTGGTCACCGTAAACCAGAAGAAAGCTACCGTAAACACATGATCCCTACCGTAAGTTACGGTACTACCGTAACTTACGGTAGTAGCTGGAATTCCATCACTTGTTTGTTGTGTTTATTGTACTCAAAACCCAACCCTCGGATTTCACTTTTCTAACAACCTATACATTGAATTCTCGTATTTCTAACATGTTATATATTAACCTATATCAAAGATCAAACCGTTATAATCCGGAGCATTACCATGCCTTGCTTGATTATTCGACCCGTTTGGCTCGTCTACAAAATTCCTTCATTATGACGACTACCAACGAGTTATAAACAACTTTTGACCAATTATTCAATATAGCGACATCACCGCTTTCATTCATAGCAACCTTTATTCCAAATTTTCAACTATGCGTATTACAATAATCAAAATCTACTAAGGGGCTGTTTGGTAGCCTCTGAATGGTCATTAAGAGGCTACCTCTTAATGGAAACATTAAGAATTTTACCAATGAGAAAGTAGAAAAATGTGGCATGTGATGATTTACCATTCAGAGGTTACCTCTTAACCATTCAGACTTGAGGTTACCTCTTATTCATTCAGAGGTTTTAAACCATTAAGAGGTAGCATCTGAATGGTCATTAAGAGGCTACCAAACAGCCCCTAAATGTAACAAATCAAGTTACATACCTTAGTGTACGCCCTTCAACCGCGAATCGCCACCGGCTTGTCCACTTGACGTTCCGGTATCCTTTCCTATAGAGTTCAATTTTTATCATATTTAGAACTCTTTGTAATCACATTTCGCATAATAGTCAAAACATCACAATTTGGTGTTTTAACTACAAAATTCTAGTTTCAAGCCTTCTTTGAGGCATTTCAACAAACACTTCATAGGCAGAATTTTTTATATCTTTCGTATTCAATTTCATAGCTTGCTAATTATCTAACTTGTCAACAATAAAGCCCTCACATAGTATTTAAACATCATATCTTTCTGGAAATCTCTTTCTATAATCAAATTACACTAGGATAATCATTCTAAACCCTAATGTTCATCATTATCTTGTAAAACCCACAACCCACCTTCAAGGTGTTCATGGAATTCCCTGAATTTGAACATGATTTCACATGTAGTTGTCTAGGTTTCACTCCTAGACACTATATCATCCTTAATCTAATCACATAACACACATGCAACATCTGATTTCGGATTTTCCAAAATCATGAGAATTTCAAGTTTAGAGATTTCATCAAATTTTACATACCTTATAATCCTCTTGCAATGAGGATCACGATTCTATGCTTTAATTTCGATTCCGACTTGAATTGAGCCTTCAATTTGCTGATTTTGTGTGTGATTGAGTTTTGGAATGGGGGTGTCGCCCCCCCCCCCCCCTGCTTGTTCTTGATCGACCAGCCCCCTAGTGGGGTGTTTGGTTTTTATTTTTATCAATTTCTAAAATACAAGTTTCACTTTTAACATCTTTGGTCCCTTCACTTTTATTTAACATAACGTTTTGGTTATTTAACCCTATTTCATGTTATTTCTAGACAATTTGTTAACTAGGTTAAATTCCTAGTTGGTAAATTCTCATTTATTTATACTTTAAAATTTTAGTATAAGGTTTTATATTTTCGGGGTGTTACAAAGAAGAAGAACCATATCTTATGGTTGTTTTTATAAAGAATTATGGTCTTGTAAACCAATGGAATTCTCGGGCAAAGAAGGGGCCGTTGCAGCTCTACGCTGGATAGAAAAGACTGAGGTTGTCTTAAAAATAAGCAAGTGCGCGGAAGAGGATAAGATAATGTTTGCTTCCAATCTCTTTAAGAACTCAGCCTTAGAATGGTGGAACACTATCCTCCAGTCTAGAGGAAGTGACAGGGTTTACACTATGGAATAGGAGGAATTTAAAAACATGGTGGAAAGGAAATTCTACCCTCCCAATGAAAAAGAACAGATAGCAAATAAGTTCTTAAACCTTAGAATGACTGGAGTGGATAGTAAGGGGTACACTACATTATTCTTTGAATATGCTAGAATAGTACCAACCCTTGCATCACCAGAACCAATATTAATCTCCCGTTACATCTGGGGATTAATCAGTGAGATTAGGCATGTAGTCAAGGCAGCAAGACCTCAAACTATAGAAGAAGCTGTAGAACTAGCAAACAACTTGACAGATGAGTTAGGGCGTACACAAGATGAGGACCAGAGAAGGAACCTAGCTCAAAAGCTTACCCAAGAATTTCGTTATGGAAATTCCAACCGTGGAAAAAATGTAGGTTCTACCTCTGCGCCTTATTGTAAAGCTTGCAAGAAAAAGCATTTAGGAAGATGCTCTACCTACTGCAATTTCTGCAAGATACCAGGACACAAGGAAGAAGATTGTAGGAAGAAACCAATTAATGGAATGTGCTTCAACTGTGGAGAAAAGGGTCATATCAAGCCAAACTCTCCGAAACTAGTTCCAGCCATGTACAACAAGACTACTAAGAATGCTAGGGCATTTGTTCTGACTGCGGAAGAAACAAAGATGATCTCGGACGTGATAGCCGGTATGTTTTTAGTTAATGATATTTTTGCTAAAGTATTATTTGACTCTAGTGCGAACCAAAGTTTTATTAATACTTCATTTTGCAAACTTCTCAATCGACCATTAACTAAACTCCCACAAGAATGTCTAGTAGAAACAGCAAATGGAGAAACCATTAAGATTTCTGAAATCTTGCAAGGAGCAAGAATAGAATTTTTAAATCAAAAGTTTATTGCAAATCTTTATCCAATGAATCTGGCAGGATTTGATGTTGTATTAGGAATGGATTGGTTAATAGCCAATAAAGCCATTATTCTATGTGATCAAAAGTCAATTCAAGTAAATTCACCAAAGGGTGAAAAGATCACAATTAAAGGAGATAAGTCCTCTAGATCCACAAAATTCATCTCTGTGATGAAAACAACAAATTATATAAGAAAAGGGTCATTAATGTATTTGATTTCCATAATCACTAACACTAAAGGAAAAGAACTGAAAGATATTCCAGTAGTATCTCAGTTTCCAAATGTGTTTCCAGAAGAATTACCAGGACTACCGCCAGACGGAGAAGTTGAATTCAGGATTCATCTACTACCAGGAATAGCACCAATTGCCAAAGCACCTTACCGTTTCGCACCCGTAGAAATGCAGGAACTGAAGAAGCAGTTAGACGAATTGTTGGAGAAAGGATTCATACAGCCGAGTTCATCGCCATGGAGAGCACCAATTTTATTTGTTAAAAAGAAAGACGGATCAATGCGTATATGCATTGACTATCGTGAATTGAACAAAGTCACGATTAAGAATCGGTATCCATTACCAAGAATCGATGATTTGTTCGATCAGTTGCAAGGAGCTCGATTTTTCTCTAAAATCGATTTACGATCAGGATATCATCAATTAAAGGTACAGGAAGAGGACATTCCTAAGACCGCTTTTAGAACAAGGTATGGCCATTATAAATTTACTGTCATACCATTTGGTTTAACCAATGCCCCAGCTGCATTTATGGACATGATGAACCGAATATGTATGCCATATTTGGATAAATTCATAATTGTCTTTATAGATGATATTCTTATTTACTCTAAGAGTAAAGAGGAACATGCAAAGCATTTGCACACACTTTTAAGTTTATTGAGAAAAGAAAAGCTTTATGCAAAGTTTTGAAGTGTGAATTTTGGTTAGAACAGGTACAGTTTCTTGGACATTTAGTCAATCATGAAGGAATTCATGTGGATCCCACCAAGATCGAGGCAATTACCAAATGGAAAACCCCTGAGTCACCAACTGAGGTTAGAAGTTTCTTAGGATTGGCCGGTTATTATAGAAGGTTTATTCGAGATTTTTCTAGAATAGCCATTCCCTAAACTAAGTTAACCTGTAAATCTGTTAAGTTTGAATGGGGACCAAAACAGGAAGAAGCCTTTAGAATTCTTAAGCAAAGGTTAACTAACGCACCCATACTAGCGTTACCAGAAGGAACTGAAGACTTTGTAGTCTATTGTGAAGCTTCTAAGTTAGGTTATGGATGTGTGTTGATGCAACGTCAAAAGGTTATAGCTTATGCGTCTAGACAACTTAAGAATCATGAAGAGAATTATCCAACCCATGATTTGGAATTAGGAGCCATAATTTTTGCCCTTAAGATTTGGAGACATTACCTTTACGGTAGTAAGTTTACCATTTTCACCGACCATAAGAGTTTAAGGTATGTTTTTGGGCAAAAGGAATTGAATATGAGACAAAGACGCTGGATGGAGATACTTAGTGATTATGATTGTAATTTCCAGTATCATGCAGGAAAGGCAAATGTGATAGCTTATGCTTTAAGTCGAAAGTGTCATGAAAAGCCAAAAAGAGTACGTTCTCTTAAATTAAATCTACAAGTAGATTTAAATGAACAGGTTAGAGAAGCACAGGAGTCAGTAATCAAGGATGATACTGAAAAATTGAAATGAATGATTAAGGAATTAGAACAAGAAACAAATGGAATTTAGCGATTCCATAAGAAAAGAATGTAGATACCTAAATTAGGAAACCTACGCCACCGTATATTAGAAGAAGCCCATAAGTCTAAGTATACGATGCATCCTGGAAATTATAAGATGTATCAAGACTTTAGAAAGAACTTCTGGTGGATAGGAATGAAAAAGGATATAGCAGCTTATGTCTCTAAATGTTTAACCTGTTCCCAAGTCAAAGCTGAACATCAGAAACCCTCAGGTTTATTGCAGCAGTTAGAAATGCCAGTGTGGAAATGGGAATTGATAACAATGGATTTTGTTACCAAATTACCCAAAACAAGAAAAGGTAATGATACAATCTGGGTGATTGTAGATAGGTTAACTAAGTCAGCTCATTTCTTACCAATGAAGGAAACTTTCAGTATGGAACAATTAGCTAAGCTATATGTAAATGAAATAGTTCCATTGCATGGAATTCCTTTATCAATTGTTTCTGATAGAGATAGTCGTTTTACCTCTCATTTTTGGTCAAGTTTCCAAAAAGCCATGGGAACCAAGTTGAATCTAAGCACCGCTTATTATCCTTAAACGGACGGACAAAGCGAAAGGACAATTCAGACAATGGAGGACATGCTTAGAGCTTGTGTAATTGATTTCGGAGGTAATTGGGACGATCATATGCCATTAATATAATTTTCTTACAATAACAGTTATCACACAAGTATCAATGTTGCACCATTCGAAGCACTTTATGGACGAAAGTGCCGAACCCCAGTCTGTTGGGAAGAAATTCGAGAAAAGCAACTATCCGGACCAGAAATAGTACAAGAAACAACCGACAAGATTATCCAAGTCAAGGAACGAAAGAAAGCAGCACGTGACCGACAAAAGAGTTATGCTGATAACAGACGAAAGCCATTGGAATTTCAGGTAGGAGACAATGTGTTATTGAAAGTCTCTCCTTGGAAAGGAGTGGTAAGATTCATCAAAAGGGGAAAGCTAAGCCCCAGGTATGTTGGACCTTTTGAGATTATTAAAAGAATAGGACCTGTAGCCTATCAGCTACAACTGCCAGAGGAAATGACAGAAATACATGATGTATTTCATGTATCTAATCTCAAGAAATGCTTAGCTGATGAATCACTGGTAGTACCTCTTAAGGATATAGAGGTAAATGAACAACTTAAATTTGTAGAGAAGCCTCTACAGATTGAAGACAGGAAAGTTAAGAACCTCAAGCACAAGAGACTAGTTCTGGTCAAAGTGAAATGGGACTCCAAAAGAGGACCAGAATACACATGGCAGCTTGAATCAGAAATGCAAAAGAAATATCCACACCTATTCCAGTAGACCTCGAGGACGTGTTCTAAAACAAGGTGGGGAGGATATAACAACCCTCCAAAATAATTCCGACACCCCAAAAATATTTAAAATGTCCCAATATGTCCTAAAATACACCCCGTATACGAAAATAGGCCCTGAATACCTTTATTTTTATTAAATTTAATTAAAAACCAAGTTTTTAGGGCTGTCACGGGCCGCGTTAGACCCCTCCTTGGTCTACGTGGGGCGCGAGCGAGAGGCCAAGCGGCGGCACCCGGAAGTCGCCACGTGTCAACACGTGGCAAAGCTAGACCGGTGACAAATCAAGGCTAGGCCCTACGGACCCTATGTCGCGGGCCGCGTAAGAAGACCCTTGAGTCTTCACGGGCCGCGAGGGACTACGAGATCAGCCCTATAAATAGATGCAATCGGCTGTTCAGTCGAATTCGTTCACAATTTCTTTCTCTCTCAAAATTTTATATAGTATAAGCTATTCTCGGGCATAATACCCCTCTAAATAACGAAGTTCTGCCCCGTTATAAGTATCATAACCCAGGTTACGTATTAGATACGCTGCCCGATTGATCCAGGGTTCCGTAACGGCTGTCGTGGTTCTGCCAGACGTAGTCGTTGGATCTCGGGGAGTGTATTACTAAAGTAAATATTGGGTTATTATACTAACGTGTGTGCATTTGCGTAATTAATAGATAATCACCAGGAATTCCTTAAAGAAAACCCTAAGACGGCAATGTGAGTATTCTCCTTTTTGTAAATTGTTTTTACAAAGCCTGATATGATTAACATTACATTAAACAGTGATTGAGTATTTGTATTCTACAATTATCGTCGGTATGTTGGGGTTTTGTATACAAAATTTGTTACTACATTATGAATAGTAACATGACCACAAGTCGGGTTGACAGTACCGTGGATGGTAATTAAAGTAGATGGAAACAAATGTAATTGCGCGACCGCCCTCAATACTGTACAATGGTTTTACTTAACTTGATTAAACTGAGATTCACTCACCAGTATTTCTCACTGACAAAATGTTTTTAAACGCGTTTCAGGTAACAAAATGTGAAAGCCAAATAGAAGCCAGCTGGACAGCACTGAAGGCTTGGAAAAGTGGCAATAAAGTTACCTAAAATAAAGAGATGTTTTCAATTAAATAAAATAGGGTTTATCCCTATGAAAATGCATGTACTTGAAACTTGGGATTTTCCCATGTGTTTAATATATTAAAAGCGTGGTATTTTACTCTGATAAAATATTTCCTAACTACGGTCCTGATGTAAATTCCGCTGCCAAAATGATAAACATGAATACCACCGAAACTGGCTGCGGCCGCCCGTTCCCGGGTAGTTAGGGGACGGGGGTTGCGACATATGTCATCTTTGATGAAGAGCATAGAGGCATTTATGAAGACTGGTCCATTGTGTCTCACTATGTTTCTGGAAAACCGGTAACATACAAAAAAATTGGGTCCTTACTACAAGCCCCACAAGAAGCCACTCGATACTCAGCCGAGTGTGGAAAGAAAGAAATACCTCTAAAGGTAACAATTATTCCTGAACCACTGAGGTCCAAGAAAAAAGAAAGGATTATTGAATTCAAGAAAACTTTCTCAAAACCATTCTTTAATGAAGAAAAAGAAGAAAAAGACACAATATCATTTGACGAATTTAGAATGATTTGGTCCAAAGCTAGAGCTCTTAGTCAAAATGATTTCGAATTCGAGCATATCTATACAGAAGACAAGGCTACTAAAAGTCTCATTATCTTTTGTCTAGGTGCAAGTCCAGAACTTGTTTCACTAGCATTCTCTGCTGGTTTAATAAAGTTCATTTACCCTTCCCCAAATTTGCTTGAAATCAGCATGTTGCCAGAAGGGATAAAGAAAGCGATAAAAAAACTTTCGAAAGAAGATTGCTGCAGCAAAAGATGCAAACATATTCATTAAGTGTAACTCTACACTTCCAGATTGGTATCAAGGAACATCTTTCCAAAACTACCATCACCTAGAAATCGGGCTCGCCAAAGCAAGAACCGTTAATCCCTCAAAGGTAATGACTGAGGATTATAAAGACCACGAAAATTGGGTGGAAATTAGAGCTAAAGGATTCTTAAAAATCCTAAGAAACCTTCAAAATATTAAAGCGAGAAGCTTTAATAAAGTGAATTATTGCACTCACAACTGCATCATCACAAGTTACAGTGGAACTCCGTTACCAAAGCACGAAAAGGAGGCTTTAGAAAGAACAGAACAGCGCATTATCTTTAATAAAGTTGATGTGAGTCGGATAAAGAGGAAAGGTATGTTCTATTCTAACTGTTAAATTACTTCGAAATATTTATGTTAATCTCTCCTTAAGCATTTTATAAACAACTGTTTTTATAAACAAACACAAACAAAATCGATTAACCATTATCGAAATCAAATGATTCCTTCATTCAAAATTTATAGTGTAACATCCAAAAAAATGATAAATTGTGTATAATTGTTAAAAGTGAATTATAAAATAAATTTAGTTAAGGATTGTGTTATGATATATATAACCTAAGAATGAGAAAATACCTAAGAATAAACAAACACATAATCTAGAGGGACTAAACATGGGAAAATGAAAAAAAATGTTTAAAATAAACAAACTCAAAACACACACTCTAGGAGTGTGTTTGAGATCGACCAGACTAGAGAGAAGGGGGCAAACCCTACTTGGCCAAGAACAAGCAAATTGAAAGGAGAATCTAATGTTAAATTGGTGCATGAAACTCAAATCTTGATCATCTTAACCTTCTTAACAAACGGTAAGTTGAAATTTTGTGATTTGATGATTTTGAGGAAAGTGGGTTTTGATCAATCTTAAAGATGCATGAAATTGGGAATGAATGTATGTTAGTTTAATCAATTAGAACGAATTTATGCTTGAAATTTCTCTAATTAGTGACTTATGTTAGAAAACACACTTGTATGCATAGATGGTGATGAATGATTAAGATTGTAGGAGTAGTAATTGTTGTAATGTAAAGTTGTAGGAAGTGTATTTTGATTATAGATAATTCAGAGATGAAAGATTAGTTGAAATTGTTAACCTTGACAAACCATGGTGTGAATTAGTAGGTTTATGCTTGAATACTTGTACATAATGCATTGTTGGTACTTGGTAGTACACACGCCAAGTGTTCGACAAAATGCCTCAATGAGAAATTCTGCATTTTTTTTATTTAGAACATGTATACGATGGTCATGTTTTAAGTATGTAAATAACGTTCGAATTGAACTAAGATGCTTTATCCCAAAAACACCATTGAGAAGTAGATATGGAATGCGAAAGTCTTAATGTAAATGCTTATATGTATAGGGATAAAGGAAGAAAGTTCAAGCCGCACTAAGCGAGAAGGAAATCAAGACCGAGGTACGTCACTTGTACATTTTGGATTGTAGAAAAGTGTCTTTATGTCTTAAATTGTAGAATTGATTGCTTTTGTATTAAGATGAAATTGTTATATGTTTATGTTGTCAAACTTACCCGAACGGGTCAATTCATTAGAAGTGTATGTTAGATGTAGGTTTGTGATGATTACTTGTTGTAAACGGGTCAAACAATTAATATGTGAATTTTGAGAATGAGTTTACTAACAACCATCTTGAATGGGTCGGATAATTAGAACAAATCATGACAAGGTTGTTATGTTGCAAATCCGTTGTAAACGGGTTAAAATAGTAAGAGTCTTATGAGGAAGAATGGATAAGTAATAGACTCATTCCGAATGAGTCATATGAGAAAGAATGGTGTAACCGAGTTGGTTACGAAAACAAGAAAGTCGAATTCAAGAATGAATTAGTCAAGTATGGTACAAAATTAAAGTGGCGAATATTAGTTCATCAAGTTCATTGAAGAATTAGTTGAATTATGAATAATATGCTAATGTTGTTTTGTTGTGTTGGTTTTAGGAAAAACTCAAGTTTAGGTGCTTATGCTTCGCTCGGATCGAACACACTTTGTACGCCTTACATGCGCTTCCGCAACTTTTGAAGTATCGCCAATGGGTCAAAATACTTTTGTTAAAATAGGTTATGTTTGTTAGTTAAAACTTTAAACTTGATGTGTTAAATCTTTTGTAAAATTTCTAGTTTGTAGTGGATGTTTAAAATGTTACGATTTTCGTTATGTCTTTTGGAATGCGTCGTAGGATTAGTTGTATGATGGTTGTTAAAATAGAGAATTGTTCACGTTACGAAAGGGTCATGCCCGAATTTTGTTAAAAATAGTACGTTAGTACTTATATTCGAATAAAGAAATCTGGGCGTTTCATATAGTCAACAAATGACTACTAAAATGAATATTATATTCAAGAAATTGGATTTTCAAATTCAACATATCGACAATTTCAGTCGACAATTGACAGTTCTATTTGGCAATTCAATTTATGATAGTCAATAAATGAGGATCTTTTTGTCAAAACATTCTTTGTCTATTTATAGACATTCTTTGTTTGGCAAATTCAATTATCTAACGACATATTTTTTGTAGTTCAATTTACTATTTGTGTAGTAACCAAAAATTTACTAGAACCATTCCGCGTCTTGTGAACGGGAAGAGGTTCACTAAGAAGGTTTAAAACCGAACACCTGTAAAGAAACGAACGGCCAATACACTAATGTATGTTTGCGATGGTTAGAATCGAGATGAGTTGTAAAGAAACGAAGTTGCAGATTATGTGTTTAAAAAAGAAATCATCATCATCATACTCAGTAAATCCCACCAATAGCAAAGCTAAGGTAGGGTCTAAGGAGAGTAGATGTAGACAGTCTTACCTCTACCCCGTAGGAATAGAGAGACTGCTTCCAGTGAGACCCCCGGCTCGATTGTAGTTTTGTATCAAGCATTGGACCTAAGACACATAACACTCAAACAATCGGGACAGAGACTGATTGGTGCATGTACCCCCGTGTCTTTCAGCTATCAACATCACCACATGATGCATGATTAACCATCCGCCGCTTTTAACGTTATTTTCATGAAATTAGTAAAATAACGTTAAAGTTAGTACCATTTCACTTTTGCCCCCCGAGCGCCCACACATATCTATACTATATATGTGCACACCGCAAGCGGGCAATGTGTTTAAAAAAAGAAGGTGAATAAAAAAGAAAGAAGGTGAATAAATAAACCGGGGGTAAATTGGTAATTTAATAAATAAAGTTCCTCTACTCTCAATCACTGCTCTTGGCTGCTGCTCCTGATCGTTCTCGAATCCAAGGCTCTTGCCTGCTGCACACTCACATCGTACGGATCGAACCCTGAATGGCAAGTCCTCCATTTTATTAACTCACATTATTAATTATTAATATTAGTAATTAGCAATTTTATTGTTAAGATGCAGCAGCAGCAGCAGCAGCTGATGATGATCTAGGGTTACTTGATTGATTAGTCTTATGTTTATTTTAGCCTCTAAATTCAGGATTAATTTGTTTTCTCCACTTTGAAACCCTAATAATATGCTGCCTGCTTACTTACTTGATTGATCTACCCTGGGCATGGTTTTAAAAAACGCTTGAGGCGTGCGCCTCATGGGGTTTTTATTGTATATGCGCTGCCTCAGGGGATTTTGATAGGTGTTTTTGATGTTTTGTGTCATTTCATGTCTTTTTATGTGTGTTTTTTATGATTTTGATGAATCTAATGATGAAATTACTTAGTATTATTATTATAATATATATCATTTTTATGTTTATTTATTAATACCACCTCGGCCTTACGCCTCGTGAGGCGAAGGGAAAACGCCTTGAAACTCGTTTCCGTTCTTTTAAACCTTGCCCTCGGGAACCTAATCTAAAACAGGTCGCCGTTAGTCTAGGCACAAGAAGGGATTTCTCACTGTGACCACCCTCAGGCGTGAGAATAAGTACTTGTTTACCACTGCAAATATAAGTTAAGAGTGAGAGAGATGAGCTGACTAAGCAAATAGTAATTATACTATGAATGGTTGCCGGTGGTATCGACTTGAGGTTGACATCTCCTATTTGATTGATGGTTACGTTACCATGCTTTTTGTGGGGATGTTCCACGTCAGCATGGTTTGGGTCTTTAGAGCCAACCCTAATGGGTTATATTCTTCGACCCGCCAATCGGTCAATTATCTTGGGCATAAGAAACTGTCTTGTGACAATTGCTACATGCGTCAAGTATCAGCTAAAATAGAAATACTACAAAGAGCAAAGCTGCCTGCAATTTGGTAACTTAAGCACTGTTCCTAGATCAATGGCAATAGGACTTTTGTGGGCAAGTGAAGTGCATTCATGTTTTGCTTCTGCGCCGGACCTATTCACTGGATGGCCTAAACCACCATGCTTGGTTTAAAAAAGCGGGAAGCGCACAAAAGCGATGAGGTCTAAAACCAATTTTTTAAAAGCGAAGCGCAAAAGCGGTGAGCTTTTCGTACGCAAAGCGCAAAGTGATTATATAATTTATTTTATATATCCCATAAGTGTTTAGCATCCAATACCTATGATTTAGCTATAATTAAACTTTATATATGTTTTAAAATGAAAAAAACATAAATGTACAGCCTAAAAAGCCTGTTGTACAACACTCAGCAGCACAGAAACACACCATGTACATAAGGTGCGCGCCTCACCTGCGCCTTTTGTACATCGTGCGCCTTGTGTCACTTAAGGCGATTTGGTTGGCGCCTTGGGTTGCCTCGCGCCTAGGCGCGCTTTTTTAAACCAAGCCACCATGGCATGTGTGGTACGCTATGAAGTGGTGATTTTAAACAAGTATAATATTTATATAATTTCTTTTTATCCACAATGCGTGTGTTTTAGATGAAAGCTGGTGTATGTTTATGTGCTTACTTTTCTTGTCATAGTTTTATGTTTTTTTAATTCTAGTTTCCTCACGTTTATGGCATAGTTATTAAAGGCGCAAGGCGCACTCAGGGCGATTTGTTGGGCCCGGGGCTTTATTTGCGCCTGGGCGCTCGCTTTAATAACTATGCAGAAGATTATTGGCATCATAGCTATTAAAGGTGCGAGGCCTACTTAGGGCGATTTGTTGGGCCCGGGGCTTTATTTGCGCCTAGGCGTGCCTGGGCGCTTGCTTTAATAACTATGGTTTATGGTTATTTTTCTTAGGGTTGCTTTAGATGAGTGAAGTTTGAACATCCACCATCAAACTACAATATAGATCCTGCTAACTTTATCGATTTGTCCATTTCAGTTTTAGAAAATATTTATATAATTGCTTCCATTCACTTCTCCTATGTTTTGAACATAAACCAAATAAAAGAGTTTTGGTAACTGATGTGGTAATAAATGAATATTAAATGACCCCTGACCATGTGATTTTTAAATTGCTGCAGTTTGAGGGTGACAATGGCAAAAGTTATAGAGAAGTTCTTTATAGCATCCATGCTGATGTGGGCAGTTCCTGTTGCAATTTTGATTGCCTTCAACAAGAATTTATTTCCTGGTAAGCTTCATCTGAATTTATTTTGCAATTTTGTCAGTACTTTTTTATTCATAATTGCCTTTTATGAATCCTTATTTTGTTAAACGTGATTAATGTATATATGTGTGGGTGCTCGGTGGGCAAAAGTGAAATGGTACTAACTTTAACGTTATTTTACTATTCTCGTGAAAATAACGTTAAAAGCGGCGGATGGTTAATCATGCATCATGTGGTGACGTTGATAGCTGAAAGACACGGGGGTACATGCACCAATCAGTCTCTGTCCCGATTGTTTGAGTGTTATGTGTCTTAGGTCCAAGGCTTGATACAAAACTACAATTGAGCCGGGGGTCTCACTGGAAGCAGCCTCTCTATTCCTACGGGGTAGAGGTAAAGTTGTCTACATCTACCCTCCTCAGACCCTACCTTAGCTTTGCTATTGGTGGGATTTACTGAGTATGATGATTTTGTTAAACGTGATTAAAGAAAATAAATTATCAGTTATCACACAAATAAAATTTCTAGAAAAATGAATTTACGAGGTTTTATGCATTTGAATTTTGAATAAACATCATGTGACTTTTCACCCATTTGGCATGATTCATATTAAGTAGGATCTTTTTAGCCTAACATGATTGACCCCTTACATATAAAAAATAACCCAATCTGACCCATTTGGGCCAAATTTGGCAACTTTGTTGTGCAGGTTTATATGTTACATTAGACACATAAGTGTCACACTTGTTCTAGAGAAAGAATTCACTTGTATTTAATTATCAGACACGTTTCCGTAGAAAAATTGACATGAATTCTTAGCTGCATTTGTTTCGATACGAGATAAATCAGGGATTATATTGTGTATTGGTTGTGTGTCTGATAGGGGCTCTATGTATACTTCTGTTGACCTAAACTGACTTTTGGCATTATTGAACAGGTTCTGCTGATATGTCCCCATATTCATTGACACTTTTAAGCGGGTTCCTAGCAGTCATTTCTGTTAACATTGTAATTGCATTCTACATATATTTAGCGATGAAAGAGCCTTCAGAGAAACACGAGCCAGATCCTAAGTTTGTCTCAGAAGCTGAGGCTAGTGTCAAACACTTGGTAAAATCCGAAAGTTCATCCACCAATAAAAAGGACGAGTAAGAGTTTTTGTTGATTGTGTTTTTGTACATTTTTATTTTCATGTCCTGAATCTTTCGAAGGATTCATTTCTTATTTATTACAATTTTTAAGCCTGTCTTAATGGGTTTGCGGTTCACAGACTTGATGACTTGCTTGCGAGGTTATACGATATTTGATTGTATATGTTGTTCTATCGTTTATATTTTGGGAGGTTATAGAAATCACCTCGTATAATAAAACCCGAATCTGATTATGTCAGTAAGCTGTCAAATTTGTGTTCAGCAGAAACCAAGAGAACTAGATAACAGACTATAATCCATTCAATCACAACAAATTTTAGAATAAGGCATTTGACAAACCACTAAAATCTTGACAGGTTGATACGACCTGAAAATTGAGAAATATTAATAAGATGTGCAATAAAAAGAATATACAAGCAAAAATTTTCATGACCCGCATTTAAGCAACAGGAAATGAGGAGGTCACGGTGGCAGCAGCCAAGTAACCAATCTGAACCAAAGCTTCATTCCATATAGGTGTGTCCTGAAGAACGTTTCACACGGTCAAGTGGACAACGGGAACCAATTTTGGGGCCACTTGGGATATGCTCGCTTGAATAGACTCATGCATACTGTGTCATTCTGCTGGAGGACACCGTTCAATATGCACTTCATTGCACCTTTAACAAAATTAAAAATGAAGGTTTAGAATCCTTGAATTGTATGTGTATGTGTAAAAGTTGCATAGTGTGGATCATTTTTACTATGTTGTATGTAAAGTACTAACTGAGTCGTGTTCGGGTTGACCTATTTAATTAAACCGATCGATCCGCCAACCCGATTTGCACATTTAAAACTTGTTTACAACCTGAACCCGCAAACACGTCAACCCATTTGACCCATCTAGAAAAATGGGTTATACAGGTTGTGTCCGGATTAGGGTAGGGTTGATGATTCCGACACAAACAAATATATGGGTCGTGTTTGGGTTCAACGCCCGCCAATCCACTAACATGACACGATGTAATGTTATATATCTATAAATGTGCATGAAATACAATCTATGCTGGCAATTTCAACTTTATCATGTATGAAATAGGTTGGTTCAGGTTATTCTTAAACTCCAACAGGTAAAACAAAAGTGAGCTAAGAAGAAAACGGGTCAAAAATTGCCCAAAATGTACTTCTAGAGCTTCAAACCTCCAAACTCGTGCTGATTAAAAAAGATTATTATTATTAAAAAAGCAATAGTTTTGTTATCATAATTGACACTAACTATTTAGAGAAAAAATGAAAACAATTGGTCAAGAAAAGGTTATTAATCAAAGTGTAATAAAAAATTACCCATTTTTATTTGAAACATTGTAAACAAATTTTAACGCATAGAATTACAAGAATAAAGAAAAAAAAAGGCAAATCTTAGTATCAACATACCATGGGTACCAACAGGCTCTTTAATGCGACCACGGCGACCTAATTTCGTCCAAACTTCCACAGGCTACATACAAGAACGCATCAACAAAGGGTTTACATTTTATTCATATGAAATAATCAATCTTAGAAACAAATGTTCAAGCCCCAAAAATCGTATACCTTGAACCACTTCACATCCTCTGGATTATGGAACATGTATCTTACTGCAGCTTTTGATTTCGAAACACGTTGAGGATACCTGCATCATTCACAATCGAAATAATGCTAACAGTTATTAAGGTAGATTAGTTCCCCCTATTTCATGAATTTTGTAACAATCTCTATCATCAGTCAGATGGTTCGCGGTACGCTCGCTCCGGTACGGGAACATGGAACGGGATCGCAATTCGCTAGGTCCCTAAAATTCGGTACGGTCGGGGGTAGGCTCATTTCGGATCGCTCCGGTACGATGTACCATGTAATGTGGCATGATGTACCGATTAAACATTGTGCTATTTTATAAATTTATAAGTTTGTATAAAATGTAAAGTAGTGAAGATAGAGAGGGTTAAATGTTAGAATACACAAACTAATTTTACACTTTTTATATAAACTTTACAAGTTTTAGGGATTAAATGTGAACTAGTGAAATATAAAGGGGCTAAAAGTTAAAACACCTAAACTTATTAAAACCCTAGAAGGCTTAAAACGCAGGAAGCACCGCTGCTATTCCTGGTTTCAGGCAGAAATTGTTTTTTTTTTCTGTCCGACTTTCCATCTTCAGGTTTGGTTCGACGTTCCAACGTATTTGTATACACGTTCCGAATTCAAGCAAATCGCGATCCTGATAGCACGTAATACGATTGAATTGATGAGTTGGGAACGCCAATTTTAACTTTGAAATTGTGATTTGGGTCGATCCGGGATCGCGAACGTACCGTGATTGGGATCGTTTGAACTGGATCGGAGATCGTGGCTCAACTAGCAAATTATGTGACTATGATCTCTATTTCTAGGTGGATTACAAAATATTTGAGGTGGCAACTGGCAAGATGGGCAGGTAGGGTAATGGGTCAAATAATGTGTTCAGGTTGTAGCGGGTCATTTTTAAAACGGGTAGCAGGCTGAATTGCGTTGACACAAAACATCTCGTCCATTTTTAAATGCACTTCATTAGTAGTGACTAAAGTGCCGGTTATTGTTACAAAAACAATATTATCACGGTAATAATCTAAATCTTTAAATATAATAATTACAAGGTTGTATGGGGTGCAAAAGAGCCGAGCCCGACTAGGCTCGAGCTTGGTTAACTTATGAGAGCTCGAGCTCGGCTCGTCTATTATCTATTAACTAATATATTAATTATTAAATAAAAATGATATAAATAATAGACTCATTTAGGCTTGTGAGCTCGATAAGTGAAGCTCGGGCTCGGGCTCATTTAATAAATAAAAGATTATTTTTAAGTTCAGGCTCGGCTTGTAAACAAGTTTAAGTAAGCTCGGCTTGGCTCGTTTACTAGACAACTTCAAATAAGGGGTAAATGTTATTAAATGTTAATAAAAACTAGTATTACACTAAAGCTTGACGAGCCTGACAAGCTTCACATGCCAAAGACGGTCTCGGGCTCAATAAATAAACAAGCTTTATTTTAGGCTCAAGCTCGGCTCGGCTCGTTTCGAGCTTTTTCTAGAGCAGCTCGCGAGCCGCTCGGTTGCACCCTAGTTGTATGCATTTAGAATAGACTTTGGGTGGCTTTCGATACGTTTAACCTATTTGACCTATTCTACTTTCACAGCTAAAAAATTTACTCAAGCCCGTATGAGATGAAACACAACCCAAATCAACCCATGTGTAAATGGGTCAAGACTGCCATCTCTATACCAGAAGTAAATGAAAAATGAGGAGTTTCATACCCGGTTAAAATGATCTTTTTTAGAATAATTTTATCAGGATCAATACATTTTAACGAACCAACAGCAGCCAGTGTGGGTGCAAGAGAATCGCCTGTACTCTTCATAACAATCAAAGGAAGGGGAGGAAAAGAAATTGGAGCATATACAGACGCTACAGAAAACCGTCCTGCATGAAGAAACCTTTCCATCTTGTGCTTGTCTGAATTAAAATTGTCAGACGCAAAAGTCGGCCTGCAATTAATTTTTATAGTCAGTTTGTTAAGAACTCAAGATACAATTAATAGTATGAAAGTGATACAAAGAACGCAAATGCTACCTTGTGATGAACTGTCGGAATCCAACATGAAATATTAGTTCTTCTTTGGCTTTTATGGGCTCATTGTATGTCTCATGCTTCTTTATCCTGCAAAACAAAAATATCCAGAATGTTGAAAAACCGAATAATCATATGTGGTACTCATACTGTATATCAAGTTTCCAAGTTTATCCTGTATAACAAGTTATCCGTTTTGACCAGTACGGAGGGCTGCAAACGAACCGAACGAACACAAACAAGACCTTGTTAATGTTTGTTTGTTAAGAAATATACGTGTTCACGAACTGTTCATGAACACTTACCGAACGAGATTTTATGTTCATGTTCATTTGTTAAGGAAATGAGCGTGTTCGTTTGTTAATTTTAGGCAACGAACGAAAACAAGCGTTGATGAACACAAATGAACACAGACCAATGTTCATGAACACAAATGGAAACAAACACAAATAAGCTTTCATGAACGGAATATATAATACACCGACACTTATTAAATATTTTATTGGTCGGAATTTTAAAGTATTTAAATAAAATATAAAAACTAAAAACACTAAGGAACTATCGAACACAATCGAACATACACGAACACGTTACCGAACGTTCACGAACATAAATGAATGAGAACTCGGCCTCTGTTCATGTTCGTTCATTTAACTAAACGAGCGAAATTTCTTGTCCGTGTTCGCTTGTTTAAGAAACGAACGAACTTCCCGCTGAACGGTTAATGAACGGTTCGCTGAATGTTTGGTGTGCATAAACAGAATAAGATACCTGAAGTGAAGAACGGAAATCTTTGATTCATGTTGCAAAAGACCACATGCAATAACTGGCATTGTCTTCCACAAAATGCATAACTTCGAAGCAATATGAATCGGGACTTCTCTGATGTGAAGTGTGACATAAGAATTTACAGGCACACATTCAGATACGCTTCCTTGCTCCATATCAAGAGCTTTAGAAAGAACGTGCTTGTGTGTTCTAGTAAAATTATCAAATGCAAATATTCGTGCATATTCTGGAGGTAGAGATTCCTAAAAACAAGAGCATTGTTATAAAAATGCTATAAACAATGTGAATTATGGTGTGAAAATGTATAGAGCTTACTTTTGGGTCCCATGAAGAAGTCCTGAATGACTTTAGGCCTCTGTATTTAGCAAATCGTTTCCGAGCGGGAACGTCTACTGGAGCATCCACCTCATCAGGGAATTCTGAAACAATAACACCCAGGAAAATAAAATAAAAAGATCATAAGTTTGACCATTTAGCTACAAATGGCTTCATTAGTTGACCTTATCAAACTACAAAATACATAAAATATATGTTCCTTTACACTTGTAAGAATCTATATATATGCATATTATGAGGCCGGTTAACGTACAAAATGCCTTAACGTACATTGCGTACGTGAGGCAGTATCAACATGCGAATTTGGTTTATAACATGCGACTTTCATCTTTTTATATACATGCGATTTCAGCTTTTTTGATACACATGCGATTTGTATAAAAAAATTTAACATGTGATTTCTAGTTTCTTAATGTACATGCGATTTTCATCTTTTTTGTAACATGCGATTTTCATTTTTTAGTAACATAACGAGCGATTTTGCCATCGCGTACGCAGCGTACGTTAAGGCATATTGTAAGATATACTTTTTCTGCATATTATTGTATATAGTATAATATACCCTCATCTTCAGCATGTGCCTCTTTTATTTTTCGAATATCTTCTTCTATCTGCTCCTTCGTCAAGTTCTCATTATCCTGCAGACCAAAAAAAACTTGTTTTAGAATCCATCCCAGCGGTCAATCACAGATAATCTAAATCACAATAACAGTTCTTGTTTCATACTAGCTAATCTCTCTACTCTAATAAACAACACTGGATGCGTCAATTCTGACTCATTTACTTACGAATTTGGATTGTGTTTTACCTCTCAGGACAAATGATGAAATTAAAAAGATTAGCTAAAAAACAAACGGGTCATGAAACCTCCTAAATCATTAATGTTTGTAACGGTAGTTTTTGTGTAAATATTTGACACACCAAATATTCATAGAAGAACTAATATAGGTCAACCCAAGCTAGCCAGACCAATACGCGGCATTACCAAAAACTGCCTATTTTGACGGACCCGAACCCAACCCGCCCATATTGCCACCTCTAGTAGCAATTGTGGAATAGCAGGCATATATGACTATAATGCATGTAAGGACAGAACATGATACCATCATCATAGAATCAGCTTCGGTTTCATCATCAGAATCCCTAAGCTTGAGTGAAGCCTGGTCATCTTCAAAGTCAGACTTTCCACCATCACCTTGACCAGGATAGTCATATTCTCCTTCATCAACTACCATACCATTATCTGAACCATCATCGCTATCTGAACCTGACACGTCAGAGTCATCGACGATCCAAGCAGCCTGCAAATAAAAAAAAAACACATAATATAAATCATGGTAACATCAAACATTGAACGAACACGTGTCAAGCGAACTACCTACCTGGTAATCAGAAGTGCCACGAGGAAGAGTCCGCTTTTTCTGCTTCTTTTCTTTATGAACTCTATCGGCTTCTGCCATCTCTGCCTCGGTTGGCCATGTCTATGTAAAAACGAAGAGATGTAAAAAAACAGAAATAAGAAACTCACTTATATACCTTAAACATAACTTTATGATCTAAGCATATGGAAGTTCAACAAAAGCATGTGATGTTTTGTTGTAACACTTTTGGTGTGGTGAATTCAATCAAGTAACCAGAAACAATATTAGTTTTCTAGAATTTGAATTAAATACTCTGCAATTTATGGAAGGCAAACTCAAGTAGCAAGTTATTGAAGGAAAAAGGTGATAAAAAAGGAAAAATGAAGAACAGAGGAAAAAAATGTAGTTACAGATAACAAAAGGTACCCTTTTGAAACGTCAAGGGTTAATTCTCATATTTCTTAAAATACAATGCCGGTGGTATTTATCAAAAATACCCTCCATTTTAAAAACTCAGTTTTAACCCCGGTAATGTTATTTTGTATTTACACCCTTCAACTTTTGAAAATTGCATTTTTAACCCCTAGACTACTACTCCGTTTTACATTTTTTATAACAATTTTTGAAATTTTTATTTTTAACCCATGCACTATTACATCATTTTACACCCCTATTTTGAAGTTTGCCTTTTTAACCCTCAAGTTTGAATTCCACCACCACCCCCTCAAGTTTTTAACTTTGCGTTTTTACTCCTTGCACTATTACCCCCTCAAGTTTTGTACTTTGTGTTTTTACTCCTTGCACTATTACTCCATTTTTAATGCCACCACCCCTCAAGTTTTAGCCCTTGCGTTTTTACTCCTTACACCACTACATCTTTACCACAACCACCCCGTCAAGTTTTAGACGAGTTTTTAGTCCTTGCACTATTACTCCATTTTTACACCTCGACTTTGAAAATTTCATATGGTTAATGCATCACATAACGCTTGGACTAATCCATTCGATGTTTGCAATGTACCCACGCCGCAACGCGCGCAGGTCTAATTGCTAGTTAATACTAAACTAAATACAATGACAGATAAAGTCCAGTGTAAAGATACCTGTTCTCCTTCCAGTGGATCTGGTATATTTTCAACAAGTAAAGGCTCTTGCTTCATTGGATCTGGGAGTAAACTTCTGATCACCTGCTAAATTTCATATTAATATTAAGTACAAAATGTAACATTTTTGTTGCCAAGTTCACAGAAACTAGGAAACATAATTACAAAAAAAAGAATATGTACCTGTGAATCTTGTACTTCATCTGCATCCATGAAATCTCCATCTTTTTTAACACTTAGTGAACATGGATCCTTAAGAAGCTGAATCTTGCCCAGCTGAAAATCCCCAGCACCTGATACATGAACCTAATTAACATAAGTTAGGCACTGAACCAGTTACGAAAACTGCCAAATGTGTAGTAAATAATAAAATAAGTAAATACCAACTGATTCACTGAAAGATTACGGGCCCGAAGATAACCAGTGATGAGAAGAGTGCATTTTCCAGACCCATCATCCACCATGTCCACCTGTCATGGTATTAAATATCCAATAAGCGTATGATAAATATTTTTAATAGTCTTCTATAATACAATATATGTGGTTTTACACTGATAGTATTAATAATAAGAAAATGTGTTGTGTTCCTGTAGAAAACAAAAGGTTTACCTTCTGAGCCATGAGGTAAGGGCGTTGAATACGCCAATGAGGTACCGTGAGCCTCTGCTCCTTAAATAGAAACATGAACTACATAGAAACCAAAAACACAATTTATCCAAAAAAAAAAGTTGCTAATACAATCTTATATCATTTCAATAGTTTATTTACACAAAATATAAAAATATCCGTTGGATGTTTAGGGAACTTGAACCTAATCAGCCTGTCTCATTTACATTATTAATAATAATAATAATAATAATAATAATAATAATAATAATAATAATAATAATAATAATAATAATAATAATAATAATAATAATAATAATAATAATAATAATAATAATAATAATAATAATAATAATAATAATAATAATAATAATAATAATAATAATAATAATAATAATAATAATAATAATAATAATAATAATAATAATAATAATAATAATAATAATAATAATAATAATAATAATAATAATAATAATAATAATAATAATAATAATAATAATAATAATAATAATAATAATAATAATAATAATAATAATAATAATAATAATAATAATAATAATAATAATAATAATAATAATAATAATAATAATAATAATAATAATAATAATAATAATAATAATAATAATAATAATAATAATAATAATAATAATAATAATAATAATAATAATAATAATAATAATAATAATAATAATAATAATAATAATAATAATAATAATAATAATAATAATAATAATAATAATAATAATAATAATAATAATAATAATAATAATAATAATAATAATAATAATAATAATAATAATAATAATAATAATAATAATAATAATAATAATAATAATAATAATAATAATAATAATAATAATAATAATAATAATAATAATAATAATAATAATAATAATAATAATAATAATAATAATAATAATAATAATAATAATAATAATAATAATAATAATAATAATAATAATAATAATAATAATAATAATAATAATAATAATAATAATAATAATAATAATAATAATAATAATAATAATAATAATAATAATAATAATAATAATAATAATAATAATAATAATAATAATAATAATAATAATAATAATAATAATAATAATAATAATAATAATAATAATAATAATAATAATAATAATAATAATAATAATAATAATAATAATAATAATAATAATAATAATAATAATAATAATAATAATAATAATAATAATAATATTAATATTAATTAGCATTTTAAAAAATACTTTTAACCCAAAACTTTTCATTATTTGCAATTTAACCAAACGTTTTTACTTACAACTTTGGTCCCCTATACTTTTCGTCTTTCGCAAATTTTCGTTTTACGTTTCGTTCTAAATGTTGCGAGTTAACAAGGCGCAACATGAGTTTGTGGTTCAACGTTTTTACATTTCACTTTACGTGTAGTACAAAATTTTGCGAGTTAACACGGCGCAACGTGGATGTGTGGTTCAACATTTTTACATCTATTTTTCCCGTTACAGGTTCGTCGCAACGTGTGGGGCTGTGGGCCCTAGATCGAGTTAGTTATTCGTTTCTATATTTTACGTCTCGGTCTAAATTTTCGCATTAACACGCCGTAATTTCAGTGTTGGTGGTCACTGGCGGTGGTGTGGCATTGGTGCTATTTGGCCTGATTTTATGCCCCCGCCACAACACGAGGAGGCTTAATTCTAGTTAATAACTAATTTTGAACTCGCCTATTTGGCATGTTAGAGATTAATATAACACGAATCAACCCTTTCTTAAGCAACTGTTTCAAAAATGTCATCTTTAGGAATGATGCCTTTAATCAAGCATCGCAAGTCATTTATCAGGATTTGGAAAGTATACCTTGTGCAAGTCATCTTTACTATCTGCTGGATAAAACTTGCAATCTTCGGGAAATTCTGATGAAAGGCTAGAAATGCATGTTTTCTTTAATTCATTTCTTCTTTTTAGATCAGAAGGTAAATCCTGATAAACAAACAATCCCGTTGTCATATAAACACGATACTTTTCATGTACATAACTACATATCAGTCTGTAGAGATTTTATCAAGTGCTTACTCGAATGAAAACGGCGGAACTTGGTAAACCAAGAGATCTAAAGACAGAGAGACACTGAAAGCCAAATTCATCAACGTAATAGTTGGAACTACCTCGATCGCTTGAACAGTTAGCAGAAGCCACAAAAATAATCAGATCTGCGATCTATGATTAAAAGTGTGTGCGTATCAGTTTAAATTTACCGAAAAATACGATATTCTATGTGTATGATTCAAAAGGTATGAAATTTAAGTACCTTGGCCATCTCCATGCATGCCATAAAATCACCATGAGGTGCTTCTAGGACCTATTCAAATAAGTAGGTGTAAGATAAAATTTTCACAAATAAGCTCAATGTAGCATTCAGTAAGCAAGTAAATAAAAAGCCAAAAGCTTTATAAGGTTTATCATCCATTGACTCCATTCCAATGTCACTTATGATATAATAATAGCAAACCTTGACACTGTAATTCTAAAATATATTCCATATTTTGTCAATTGTATTACGAACCGATAAACATACATTACTAGAAAGAGGTGAGCAATAACCGAACCGTTAACCGAACACCGACGAAACCGAAATTAACCGAAAGCCGAATAACCGAATTAACAGAAGATCGGTTATCGGTTTTTTGTACCCTTCGGTTAACTGAAATTAACCGAACCATTCGTATTTTCAAATTTTTTTTAGCTTTTATGCCTCCATTTTATATACTTATGCATCCAATTCATGTATTTGTACCTCAATATTTATGTATTTATACTACCATTTCATGTATATACCATTCCATGTATTTCTAAGGGGGTGTTTGGGAGTGCTTATAAAACTCCTTATTGACTTTTTGGAAAAGTCAGTATGGAGTGACTTTTTGGAAAAGTCACTTTTCCCCTCACATATACCCTCATTGCCAAACATCATTTTGGAGCTAATGACTTTTCAAAAAGCCAATAAGTCAATAAGTTGTTTCAAAAAGCTTAGCCAAACATGCCTCAAGTAAAAAACTTAGCCGAAGTTTGGTTTGATTTATTAACCAAAACGAACCGAAAAACCAACAAACTAACCGAATAAACCGAACCGATTAACCAAAAACCGAATGGTTAATAACCGAACCATGCACACCCCTAACTAGAAGTTTGAGGAAGTAAAATAATGTGGCAACCTACCGTAGCCCTTAGCCTATATTCGGACGATGCAACTGCTGGAAACTGAAGTCCAGTGTGCCCATTTGATAGTAACACCAAAAGATCCCCTGCTAGTGAGCTTACGCTTGTAGAAGCAGATAGACCGAATAAAACCTGGTTAAACGAAACAGGTTGGAACTTTGTAAGCCAAAAGTCCAAAACAAATGAAACTTCATATGGCCAAATAAGTCAATAGAGTAGATTCTACATGGAGAATACTCACAATAACACGCGGAGCACTAGCTGTTCCACTAGACGCCCTTTTCTTTTTCAAAAGGGTGGCCCGCTTCTGTTCTCTCATCTACATCATTAAATTGAACACTTTCAAAATAACTTTTTTCTGTTATGAAAATTCGAAACATTTTCCAGAGTGTAGACTGTAGACTAATATGTGTTGATTAACGATAGAAATGGGTACGGAACATGTTTTAATATCAATTTTTTATCTGAATTACGGTCCATCATAACTAACAACAACAACAACAACAACAACCATACCCAGTAAGTCCCACAAATAGCAGAGCTACTTATAGGGTCTGGGGAGGGTGGGATGTAGACAGGCCTTGCCTCTATCCCTAGGGATAGAGAGGCTGCTTCCAGAGAGACCCTCGGCTCGACAACGAACAGCAAACCAACACAACAAGTCAAAGAATATAGAAAGAATACAGAAATAAGAAGTCGCCCATTAGCAAGAAAGTGATCAGAGTGGCACAATATAATGTAAATCATGTATCATAGCATACAACCTCATTTGGGCATAAACACAATGTAAATCATGTATAATAGCATACAACATCATTTGGTCATAAACACAATAAGGCAAACACTGGAAAGGTCCCTTAAAGAATAAGAAGAACCTACGTCCCTGAAAATCCACCTAAGACCTTGCTACAATAACCTCTAGAAGTCTTTAACCCTAATCCTACGCCTCCACGAAGTCCTATCGTGGACCATGTCCTCAGAAAGATGCAACTCTAGTAAATCATGCCTAATCTGCTCATCCCATGTCAGTTTGGGTCTGCCTCTTCCTCTCCTCCCCTGCACAATAAGAGTTTCCACTACTCTAACTGGAGCCGTCACTTCCCTCCGCTTCACATGCCCAAACCATCTCAATCTCCCCTCCTTAATCTTCTCTGATATACTAGCCACTCCTAGTCTTTCCCTAAAAACCTCATTTCTTATCCGATCTAACCTCGTGTGACCACACATCCACCTCAGCATCCTCATCTCTGCTACCTCCATCTTGCGCGCTTGTGTCTTCTTGATAGCCCAACAGTCTGTTCCATATAGCATAGCTGGCCTAACTGCTACCCTATAAAATTTCCCCTTTAGTTTAATTGGGAACCTCCTATCGCACAATACCCCACTGGCTGCCCTCCATCTACACCAGCCAGCCTGTATGCGATGGGTTACATCACTATCTATGTCACCATCCCTTTGAACAAACGACCCTAGATACTTAAATCTAGTTACCTGCGGGACCAATTGATCCTCAATGGTGATTTGGGTTTCATCGTCATCGGCTACACCGCTGAAATCACAGTGTAGATACTCAGTCTTAGATCGACTAATCCTTAGGCCCTTGCCCTCTAAAGCTACTCGCCACTCTTCTATCCTCTCGTTCAGGCACTCTTTAGTCTCTGCAATCAACACAATATCGTCCGCAAAAAGCAAGCACCATGGAACTGACTCCTGAATCAACTTGGACAACTCATCCAAGACAACCGCAAAAAGAAAAGGGCTCAACGCAGACCCCTGGTGGAGTCCTACCTCCACAGGAAAGAAGTTTGTATCTCCTACAGGCGCGCGGACAGTAGTCTCTGTTCTATCGTACGTATCCTTAATTAAGTCTATATACTTCCCCGGTAGCCCTCGACCCTCCAAACTATCCCAAATCAGTTGCCGTGGGACAGTGTCATATGCCTTTTCCAGGTCGATAAACACCATATGTAAATCTTGCTTCTTCGCTCTATATTTCTCCATCAGCCTCCTTAGAATGTGTATCGCTTCTGTAGTTGACCTCCCTTTCATGAATCCAAACTGGTTTACTGAAACCTGAGTTTCTCTTCTAATTCTGGTTTCAATTACCCTCTCCCAGAGCTTCATAGTGTGACTTAGCAGTTTGATTCCTCTGTAGTTCCCACAACATTGAGCGTCTCCTTTGTTCTTGTATAAAGGCACCATGACGCTGCTCCTCCACTGATCTGGCATTTTCCCAGTCTTGAAAATACAATTGAACAAAAGTGTTAACCATCGGACTCCTTCTTCTCCCAAACACTTCCACGCCTCAATCGGAATGTTGTCCAAACCCACTGCCTTGTTACGCTGCAGTATAAATAATGAAGAATACAAATTACCATTTTGTTACGCTGCAGTCGAGCAGCTCTTGCTCCCTTCATTACATTGCGATCAGGTTTGCCAATCTTGCTCTTATCTAAGTTCCAGTAAAATAATTAAGAAACATAAGGTAGAACAAACAAAAGCCATTTCAGTGATCCAATCAAACCCTTAGGGTCTGTTTGGTATGGCGTAATGGAATAGACAGGTGAATGGAATGTACGAGGTAATGGAATGGACGATGTAATGGAATGGATCATTACCATTTCATGTCTTGTTTGGTTACCATGTGAGAATGAAATGAATCATTACTTTGTGTTGTTTGATAGGAAAGAATAGACGAAGTAATAAAATCGGTAATGGGTGACGACAGTCGGTGGTGATGGGTGGTGATAGGTGGCAATGGTAGCGATGGTCGGAGGTGGTGGCAGTGGGTGGCGGCGGTGGGTGGTGGCGAGTGACGGCGGGGGCGGTGGTGGTGGCGTGGATGGTGGGTGACGGTTGGTAGCGGCAGAGGTGGGTGACGACTGGGGTTGAGGTGGGTGGTGGCGGTAAACAGCTGGGGTGGAGGTGGGTGGTGGTGGTGGCGGCGGCGGAAGTGGGTGACGGCGGCGACGGTAGTCACGGCGGCAACTATGGCAGTAGTGGTGTCGCCCGTGAGTGAGTTATTAAAACCAATAAGAATAATAATAATAATAATAATAATAATAATAATAATAATAATAATAATAATGGTAAAAATATAATGATAATAATAATAATAATAATAATATATCTTTCCATTCCTTGAAGAAATGAAAAAAAAACACCATCTTACCAAGGAATGAAAATTATTATATTTGGAAGGTTTACATTCCTTGTGGAATGCTCCATTCCATTACTACTTGACAACCAAACATGTTTCTTTTCATTCCAATAGAATGATCTATTCCATTCCGCCTTCTATTCCTTCGTACCAAACGCTACCTTAATTTAAAACTCTATCGGCTAGCTTTGATCCAAAAGAGCTATGTTATCACGTTTAGCCTCAATTTTATTAGTTTCCGAGTGCAATGTTCATAAAAATACAATGGTTTGGCGAGCTACAGCAAAATCGGTCAAATTCGATCAAAATTGGTCAAAATCTTTGAAGTATTCGATCCGATTAATCACTAGCAGGTACCCCACCGCCTGACTAGTAACTAGCGATTTTTACAACCATGGCAACAGCTTACATGAGTTATACTTGATACAAACTTTTACTTCATCCAATTCATCCCACATACTTTAAACTCCTTACCTATTTCTACTAATTCTACACTCTAAAAAAGCACTAAACTCCAAGTTATGCCAATCAAACTTAGCACATTACGACTGAGGTTCGATAAAAACTTGTTCAATTCATGACACTTGTAATAGAAAACCACAAACTTCATAAAAATAAGTAATTTTGAAGTCAAATTCACCGATTTCAAACTGTAATCTGTTTCATTAATAAAAATTCAAAACTCCTAATTCAACAGTTTACCTCTGTTTTACATTCTAAAAAACACAAAATCTGTCAAATTTTAGCTAATCAAAAGATGAAATTATGATGAGGAAAAAGCGTGGGACCTTTGACGGAAGTTTTGTGAATGTGGCGAGAGGATTTAGAAGCAAAACGAGTCTTGTGTGACTTGTTGACTTGAGCTCGAGAACCACCCGCCATTGTTGTTTGAGCTGAAGAAGAAGACGACGTTGAGGGGTTTATAAACCCTAATTGGGATTTTAGACGATGAAAGCATGTTTATCAAGTATTTATATGTCGGGTCGGGCTATGACCCGGTTTAATTAGACCGCATAAATTGCCCGTTTTGTGAAGTATGGGTGTGCCCCGACCCATATACAAAGTGGGGAATGGTGTCATTGTAGTCAAATTACGATTTTGTCATGTTTGTTGTGAAACTAGCCTAATAGCAAACAATAAGAGAAAGAGATATTTCATTGATAGATATATCATACAAGAGATACAATGGAGAATATATATAGGAGAAGAAAACTTGGAGAAAAAACTAATCTATTTTTTGTGTTGATAACTATACTATCTACCGGCAATGTAAGCTAAAGACAGTATACTCAGTTACTCGCTTGAAACGATTCCTTGATCAAAAGTATAGTACAAACTAATAGCAAAATCATGTTCAAAGTTATAAGCCATATTTTTTGACAATGATAAGCTGGTTAATTATGTCATTAAAGGAATAAAACATCGAGTTCTATTCTCTGATAAACATTTCAAGCAAATAGAAACACATACAGTTTCGATTATATTAAGAAACATATCGCCTTTTGTTGGGACTGGTGTCCACAATTTCCAAACTAAAACTGAAATTGGTCAAATGAGACATGTTAAATATGTCTAAGAAATCATGTACGGGTCACTTCGTTTGACTTTTGGTCAACATCTACTTGACTTTTGGTCAACATATGTTTGACTTTTGGTCAACATCTCATTTAGTATTCAATAGATGTTTGAATAACTCAAATAGTGATTTTAACATCTGTTTGACTTTTGGTCAACGGTTGATGGAAACCAATGTTAGGTTGAATAGTGTTTTGAAGAGGAAAACAGTGCTAAAATATAAGAAGACAGTGGATCTGGTTAAACATCTGTTTCACTTTTGGTCAACAACTGTCTGACTTTTGTTCAACATTTGTTTGCCCGATTAGATTGGATGTTAAATTATAGTTCTTTAAGTCATTGTTTTGTTTTCTTGAATTCTATGTAATTTTGTAAAGAAGTACAAGAACAAACATTTTTACAAAATCCTAAATCACCCGATCACGTAAGTGCATTAAAGTAAAAGTGGAAATGATGTTATTCATGTGGTCCTGTTGCGCTTTTGTTTGACCTCTAATTCGGGTTCATGATCTAATCCGGTGATGTGAAGACATTGTTGTTGAATCCAATGAGATGCTTGATGTAATGAGGTCGTATTAATAACGAATAATAATTAATATAACTAAGTTTCCCGAGCCCGGGAAGCAATCCCGGGTAATAACCTAGTTAATAATATATTTATAACACTCCCCCTTGGTTATCAACTTGATACGCTTGGAGATGCTGCCTCGTTAAAAACCTGGCCAGGAAAACCCAGTGGGACAAAACCTTAGCTAAGGGAAAAAAAGTGCAACACATATCGTCTCCCCCTGATACTTCCGGATCATGTACGTTGCCTCATTAAAAACCTTACTAAGAAAACTCAATGGGATAAAACTTAGTGAAAGGAAAAAAAGAGTGCAACTTGTATAATACCCCCCCCCCCCCATTTGAACATGTATTCTTCAAGTGACTAGTGCCCATTTTTCTTGAAAGTTGTTCAAAGTTTTTGTAGTCAATGATTTGCCGCTTGATCCCTTAATGTGCAATTTTTTATGTTCGCACTGTTGTATATCTTCATATGAGCCTTCTAGTGCCTCTTCTTTTGAACAAATATCATAAGATCCACAACTGTGATTTGTTACATTTCCTGCATTTACAAAACTAGCCAAACTTGTTTTAATAGGTTAGTAAAATATAAATTCATATCTTACATACCTTAGATGTTTTCCCATTTCAATATTTCGTCGTTTAACACATGCTATATCAAATCTATAAATTCAATAAAGATATATAAAATCTTGAATAGATAGCAAGAAATACTAATGTACAACTGCACTTAAAGATTGTACCTCTAGACCAAAAATTTCAATTTCTTTCATATGAAGCTATAATATCCATTTTATATATCAAGTAATTGAACAACCTTTAACGTAGTTAAAGGATAAGCATTGTCTATGGTAAAATTGTTTGCTCATGTGATCTTTCCATTAAGAACAGATGATACAAAGCCAAAACTGTTCCGCAACAACTGATCCTAAATAAACAGTGTTTTGAACTCCATTCCCTCCAATGGCAAAGGCATCTAACATCTGTTGGTCTCTAAGGTTTGTTATGTACAAAGCTCTGATGAAGTGTAAAGACTGTTGAAGACCAATCCACTGAAGAATTCAAAGATCTGCTGGAAGTCAAAGGACTGATCAACCGTTGTGGAAACTGGAAAGCACTGCTAAAGCTTCATCAGCGGTTGAGCCCATCAGATGATAGCATCAACAGCACTTCAGTAATCAGTGTTTAATTGTATCAGTGTTTTGTATTAAGCAGTGTTTAGAGTTAGTTAGTATTGTTAGATGTCACTGTATAGCGTTTGTGATATTGGGGTGGTGGTAATTGGCGGTGAGAAGAGAGAGACGGTTTAAGGATTGACGACAAAATGGGTTGATCTAGGGTTTAACACGGCGGCTAGGTTTAGCTGGTGGTGGCTGATGGCTGTTCGTGGTGGTGATGGTGGTTACTGGTAGGGTGGAGGCAGAATGTTTTACAGAGAATACCTAGGGGAGAAAGTGATGTAAGAGAGAGAGAGAGAGAGTTCGTTCAAAATGGATTTAATGATTATAATAATAAACAATTAAATTCTTTTTGTAAAGTTACTAAAACACCCTTCTCATTATATGTAAAATCACCAAATTGTCCTTATTTAAAAAAAAACCTTCTGGATGACATTAGGGGCGAGGAGTAAAATATATATAAGCTTCATAGATCAGGGAGTAAAATGGTTATTTTTAAGGATTGGGACAAAACCGTTAAAACAACCAAACCACAGGGAGCAAAACGGAAGTTTACTCTTTATTTTTTCAACATTGCGATATAAAGTTTACTGATGACAATTGTGCCGCTATCAAACCAAACCGAACCAAAACCAACTAAACAACATCTATATCGGTACCGGCATTTATTTTTTTATTGTGTTCCTTTCGATAAATTAGCATCGTACCGCTATTATACTGAATTGAACATCATCGTTTTTGGTACATGAGTTTATTTATATTTTTTTTCTTTCGACGTATTGCTACCGTACTGTAACACCCTATTTTCGATTTAGCGATTTTACATGTAAAATACCACAATCTGATGTGTGGCTAGGACTACACATACTATAAAAATACGGGTTTATTAAAACTTTTACAAATCATAAGTTATTCTACATCACGTGGTTGAATTCGTTGTTTAAAATTTACAACGTAGCAAAGTGCGGAAGCATGTATCTATATCGTGTTCGGTTCTTCGTTGAGCTTGATCGTCTTCCGGCATCCCAAAGTGTACCTACATTTCATAAACATGAAATGCTTTAGTCTTACGGGGTTTAAATCATGTCCAAACGAGTCCGGGAAACAATTGATTTTCAAAAGAAAAACAAGAACTTGAAAATGATCTCCACCGTAACTTACGGTGGCACCGTAAGTTACGGTGGCCCCTGTGTTCATATTCTTCTACCGTACAACAGTAGGTTACCACCGTAACCATATCAGCTCCACCGTAAATTACGGTGGCACCGTAATTTACGGTGGACCCTGTATCCAGCTTTTCCATTTTGCCGTAAATTGACACGAGATCTTTCGTATCTTTCAAACCGCTTATCCGTTTGACCTACCGTTTCTTCCTACATGTTTGAAATTTGATTCTCCATCATATGGAGTTAAAATCCGACATCCGGCTTGATAAAATTTAAGACTTTTAAGTCTTCGACTTATTACTCTTTTACCAAAATTTGACCCGTTTGTGATTTTATCAAACATACAAGTTTGTTTGACCCTTATTTCTCACAAACCTATTAAATTAAATGATGTCTAACATATTAGGTTCCGATTATAGAATTATATACCTTCTTTAACCCATTTTCACCCATATGCTTATTTTGACCTGTTTGAGGTATTTAAGCATATTATAAGCACCAATTGCTTTCATTCATTTCCAAATACATATGTCCACATTTCTTATCAAAGGATCTTCCACCACAACTATATTTGTGGTGGATTCAATGTGGTGATTTATATATACCAAAATTTACCCTTCAAATCGTTATTTTACGGCAAAGACTCGAATAGAGCCATTTGACTAACGTGTTACATCCTTCAACTTCTATACTACTCCTAAGTAATTATCTAATTGTAAAACTCGTTTCCAAACAACCTTTAAGGATCGTTTGTTCCATTTAGCCTACAAGGGCGTTTTGGTCGATTTTAGTCCTTTTATGACTAAGGACTCTCTCTCAAATTATTCGACCAAAATAGCACTTTTAACTACAACATAATTACACGTATCTCGCCCGGATCAACAAGTAGACCCGATTTATACCTTGTTTTCATTATCACACCATCAATGGTGACACAATTATCCGATTTGCTAATCGGTCCTGTTAACATAAGACTTGACAACCACATTAGTCGATATTGTCAAATGGTGTTATCACCACCATTCAACCCGTTTGGACTATATGCCCAACATTATTTATTTAATCAAAAACATTGTTTTTGATTTCCAATTCATACATCCATCCCATCCCGGATTTTATAACCATACCCTTTTTCTTTTACACTCTTTTCTTACAATTTCAACCCATTTCGGCTTACACCATGGGTATCCTTTTATCCTTGATTTACATTAGTCGACACTTGACAAATTTCCATATTTCCAATATTATCATTATCACGTTTACAACATATCTGTCACACCCCGGATTTCCACGTGTCACCGGTGGGCCCGGTAGGGGAGTATCGTGACGAGGTTGGCAACATAATAGTCAAACAACACAATATTTAAATGCACAGCGGAAGCAAAGTATAGATTTAATTCAACCAACGTTATTGTAATATTAAGTATTACGAATAGTCGAATATAAATCCACAGGTAGATCAAGTTTAAAAAGGAAACAAATGTTCAACAGTTATGACATCCAAGCTGGCGAGACTTAATGTGGATGCTAGGAGACAAGCCAGCCTATTTCGCGTAGTACCTGCACTTAACCTTTTAAGAAAATACGTCAGTTTACACTGGTAAATACAATCAACTGACTCATTTTGAAAAGAGTTTAAGAAAATGCATTTAAGGCACAAGGCACAAATAATATTTTATAACTTGGGATACTTATTTAAATATATAAACTTGTACAGGATTTACATGTTTCTTATGCGTTCAGTAGCCCGGATCGAGCCGGGTTAAAGATCAATTAACACACCACTTTATTTATGAGACACTAACAGGTGTACGCCTACACCTGAGTGCTGAGGTCGTGGCCATTTCGTAAAATGATGCCAGGGATATCCGGGACACGGTCATTAACCCCCCAAAGGCTTTAAGCAACAAAACAAATTAAACGGAGACATCTCAATCATTTAACCATAATAAGATTAAATATTCAACGCCCGACCAAGCGGTATTTTATATACCGTACCCAAGCCCGTATAGGGAAATAAGTTAAAAGTATTTACCTGAGCAAGTATAGTTCAAAATCAGCGAGTGTGGTATCTTTTACTGGTTCTCCTAATCTGGAACGAAGGTTTATAATAACCTATTAGAATACTAACGATCTTTAGTTAAGCTTACGCTTAGACCGGTTAGTTTTAAAGATACGGTTCGTACGCACGATTAAGCGAAGACCGGATAGAATGATTTAGACCCGAAAAGTTTGAAGACTTGTTTAATATGGGTATATGATACACATTCTGGATTTTGAGATAAAACCGACAAGGTTTGACCCGTTTCGGCTAATTTATGTAAACTAGTTACATAAACCGAACCGAACGCGCATAAAGCGTAACGGGTATCCGTAAGAGTCCTAAACAGGTTCCCTAAGTTAATACACCTTAAATAAGTTGTGATATCAGTAGGATATCACCCATGATGCCCAAAACGAGTTTAATCTCTTAATAAGTCCCGTAGGGGTATTTTGGTCATTTTAAAGATTATAAAATGATTTAATTTGGTTTCTGTGAACCGGGTCTGATTACATCAGTAAAATAGCTTATATTAACAGGTTATAACATTTGGTTATAAGTCTTATATGTTAAAATAGTTTTAAACCCAAACTATGCGTTAAATACGCGTATAAAGTCGTTTTAAGCGACGTACGGTTTAAAATACGATTCTGAGTTTCCAGGTCAGTTTAATAGGCTCAAAATACTATAATTATTATTTAAAATCAGTAGCAATTGGATTGGCGCCATTTGGATTTGTAAAACTCGTTTTATGGCCTAAAAGGGTAAATTCGGTATTAACCGAATTAAGGCGCTAATCCAAGCTTATGATCAATCTAAAAATAATTAAAAATCTTTAAAAATCCTAAAATATTATTTAACATCAGTGGGTGAAAGATTTGGTGTCAAAAATTGGGTTTAGATAGGCTTTACGCTAATGACGTCATTTATGTATTAAGAATCGCCATAATTACGTCATTAAGCATAAGTCCTAATCTAGACCTCCGATTATCGTGAAATTTTCGGGACATGCATAATAATCAATAACTAAGATTATGGCATTTCCACTTTTCCCAAAATCTCGTTTTATGGTCATAAGGGCATTATGGTCATTATTAGGCATTTAACGGAAACGTCGGATAGTTACGGATTCGGTTAGTATAAACGCAGAGGATTATACTAACATGTAACTAGGTCCTAATGGAACTTTAAGGCATGTCTAAACCTATAAGAATCGGGTCAGAACTGAGGTCAAGGCAAAAGTCAAACTTTTGCGTATCTCGGTTCCGAATCGGTTCTAAACATAAAGTTGTCGAATCAAACAAGTGTAGACAAGTTATTATACTTATTTTCAGTTGGTAAGAATGATAAAATAGGCTATACGCCATTTACATCGCTAATCATGCATTAAACCAAACATAACAATTCTGTTGACTTTTTCGGAAGAGGTTTGACTCGATAAACGACCTAGTTAGGATCCGAATTAGTTAGTGCCCTTTTAGGGGTTTATTAACCATATAAATACCAACTTATAACAACCTTTGATTCGACAAATCTCTGGACCGATTAATTATTATCGAAAAGTCAAACCGTAGTTACGACGGTTTGATTTCTCGGCCATAAACTAAGTATGAATGAATTAGGAAAGATCAAGGGTACTTACACAAGTCTTATGGATGATATGGATTGCTTGTAGGCTGCTTGAAAGACTTGGAAATGCTCAGAAGTGATGAACGAACATTGTTGCATAATGTGGACTTTTTAAACAACTTCAAACACCCTTAGATGATCAACACATAAGTCTAGGGGTGTTGCATTATCATCCACAAGTGCTCTATAGGCTAGAAACCATCCTAGGCAGCCCAAGGTTTCGAAAAACTAACATATAAGTCGGTTACACAACAACAGGCAGCTGTCTGTTGGTTTTTCGCAACTGGGCACCCCCATGCGCATCGTAGGGGTTTAAGCCCTGCGATGCGCAGGGCATCATACGATGCGCAGCAACATGTTGCCTACGGTGCGCAAGCCTACAATCAGTCTTCTTTAATTTGCAATTTAGTCCCTGGTCCCCCGTAACATCGCTTTCACATCCCAATCTTGCATATGAAGCTTTGATATTTAATATTTGGGGCTTTAAGACTTATACCCACTTTGTTAAGTCCTCGGGTAACTTTGTGATCACCCGAAAAGCCCTAAATTTCAACGTTGACGGTTCTAACCCTTGCACATGAATTTTATCACAACTTGCTCATACGATAACGAAACTTGGTGAAATTTTTATGGTACATTCTAGTGAGCATAATTAATCGTTACAAAGCTTCGGGTTTGTCAAAAGGTCACTCAGAGGTATATCTTTAACATGTTGACACAATTAACCCCTGTAGTTTGTAATCTCTCACTTTCTTTCACAATTCGCTTCGTATGATCCGTGATTTATTCGTTTTTAGGTTATAAACATTATGTAGGGTTATTGCAAAGTGAAATTATTCATTGTTGACACTTTGAACCCTTCTATTTACACAGTTTCATTGTTTGTCAACTTTGGTCCTCCAAGAGTAATCTTTCACACGTTCAAACATTATGACACGTGTCAAGACCTTATAGGACGTAAATTTTCGAGGTGTTACATCCTCACCCCCTTAAAATAAATCTCGACCCGAGATTTACTGAAACAAGTAAGGGTACTTTTCTTTCATCGTGGATTCAACTTCCCACGTGAATTCGGGACCTCTTCGGGCATCCCATTTGACCTTTACAAAAGGTATATGCTTCCTTCGAAGCTTCCTCACCTGTCGATCTTCGATCGACAAAGGTTTTTCCACAAATTTCAAGCTCTCATCGATATGCACATCTGTATAGGGTATAATCACTGATTCGTCAGCGGAGTCAGCGAAACACTTCTTTAGATTGCAGATGTGGAACACATTGTGTATACTACTGAGCTCTTCAGGTAAGTTTAACTTGTAGGCAACTGACCCGATACGTTCGATAACCTCGAAAGGTCCTATGTATCTCGGGCTTAGCTTACCTTTCTTACCAAATCGCATCACTCCCTTCCAGGGTGACACTTTAAGTAGGACTTTGTCACCTACTTCGAAGTGAAAATCCTTACGATTTGGATCGGCATAAATCTTCTGCCTATTCCGGGCAGCTTGGAGATTGTTACGAATCTGGACAATCTTGTCCGTCGTTTCAAACACAATCTCTGGTCCCGATAACTGGACTTCTCCAACCTCCGCCCAACAAACAGGCGATCTACACTTTCTACCGTATAATGCCTCAAAAGGCGCAGCCTTGATGCTGGTATGGTAGCTATTGTTGTAGGAGAATTCGATTAATGGCAGGTTCTTATCCCAGCTACCTCCCAAATCGATCGCACATGCCCGTAGCATGTCTTCCAACGTTTGAATAGTACGCTCACTTTGACCGTCTGTCTGTGGATGGTAAGCCGTACTAAAATTCAAACGTGTGCCCAAAGATTGTTGGAAACTTTTCCAAAAATGAGACGTGTACCTAGTATCTCGGTCAGAGATAATAGCTACAGGTATGCCATGTAAGGCTACAATCTTATCAACGTACAGTTGGGCTAACATATCGGAGCTGTAGGTCTCCTTAATGGGTAGGAAATGTGCTGACTTAGTCAGTCGGTCAACTATCACCCAGATGGTGTCATTTCCTTTCCTCGTCTTAGGTAACTTGGTGATAAAATCCATAGTTACCATTTCCCACTTCCAAGTAGGAAGTTCAGGTTGTTGTAGTAAACCTGACGGCTTTTGATGTTCTGCTTTGACTTGCGCACACGTCAAGCATTTAGCTACATAGGTAGCTACAGACTTCTTCAAGCCTATCCACCAATAATTTGCTCTAAGATCATGGTACATTTTGTCAGCTCCAGGATGAACGGAGTATTTGGAACTATGGGCTTCCTGGAGGATAACATCACGAAGTCCTCCATAAACTGGGACCCATATACGTCCATTCAATCTAAGAATTCCATCCTTATTAAGAGATAACTGCTCCTCAGTTACTCCTAGCTTTTCGTTAGGATAATTAGCTTCCAACACAGCTTCTTTCTGTGAAGCTAACAACCTTTCTATCAAGCTGTTCTTTAATTCCATGCTCTTGGCATTGATTCGGATGGGTTTCACCCTTTCTTTCCGACTCAAGGCATCGGCGACTACATTCGCCTTGCCGGGATGGTATCTTATTTCACAATCGTAATCATTAAGAGTTTCCATCCAACGACGTTGCCTCATGTTCAAGTCCTTCTGGTTGAACAGATGTTGAAGGCTCTTGTGATCAGAATAGATCACACATTTGATTCCATATAAGTAATGCCTCCACAGTTTTAGTGCGAATACAACGGCACCCAACTCCAAGTCGTGGGTGGTGTAATTCTTTTCGTGCACTTTTAACTGTCTTGAAGCATAGGCAATGACTTTGCCTTTTTGCATAAGCACACATCCCATCCCGGTGTGTGATGCATCACAATAAACTACAAACTCCTCTATTCCATCAGGCAATGTCAACACTGGAGCATTGCTCAACTTTTGTTTCAGAATATCAAAGGATTCCTGCTGCTTAGGACCCCAGTCAAACTTAATCTTCTTACGCGTCAGCGAAGTCAGGGGTGCAGCAATCCTTGAAAAGTTTTCTATGAATCGTCTATAGTATCCTGCCAAACCTAGGAAGCTACGAATTTCTGTAGGCGTCTTTGGCTCATGCCAATTCATGACAGATTCAACTTTAGCGGGATCTACTTGGATACCACGCTCACTAACAACATGTCCAAGAAATTGGACTGCTCGAAGCCAGAATTCACACTTTGAGAACTTGGCATAGAGCTTTTCTTTATGAAGTAGTTCCAGTATGCAGTGAAGATGCTTCTCATGGTCAGCTTGGCTCTTTGAGTAGATGAGAATGTCGTCGATGAAGACGATGACGAATTTGTCTAAGTGCGGCTTGCAAACGCGATTCATGAGATCCATGAATGCGGCCGGTGCATTAGTGAGCCCAAAAGGCATCACTAGGAACTCGTAATGACCATAACGAGTCCTAAATGCTGTTTTGTGCACATCTTCATCTCTAACCTTCAATTGATGGTAGCCTGACCTCAAGTCAATCTTCGAGAAGAAACTTGCCCCTTGCAGTTGATCGAACAGATCGTCGATTCTGGGCAAAGGGTACCTATTCTTGATGGTAACCTTATTAAGCTCACGGTAGTCGATGCACAGTCGCATCGATCCATCCTTCTTCTTTACAAATAACACTGGTGCTCCCCAAGGAGACGAACTAGGTTTGATGAAACCTTTGGCTAGCAAATCATCTAGCTGCGTCCTCAATTCCTTCATCTCCGTTGGTGCCAACCTATAAGGCGCCCTTGCAACTGGTGCTGATCCAGGAATAATGTCGATTCGGAATTCCACTTGTCTATCTGGTGGCAAACCAGGTAGTTCTTCAGGAAATACTTCGGGGTATTCCGAAATGACTGGGATATCTCCAATCTTGGGTTTCGGCTCATCAATAATCACCTGTGCCATGTAGATGACACAGCCCTTCTTCAAACACTTTGAGTCTTTGAGTATAGACATTTTCTCGGGCAGCCCATACTGGGTATCTCCCTGGATAGTAAGTGATTCACCAGACGAAGTCTTGATCCTCACTTGCTTCTTATTGCAAATAATCTGGGCCTGGTTATGAGATAACCAGTCCATACCCAAAACTATGTCGAATCCGGCTAGTTTGAAAGGAAGTAGGGACAATGGAAAAGAGTGATTCCTAATGGATATGAAACATCCATCTAATAAGGTTGAAGCGGTTTCTAAAGTGCCATCAGCTAGTTCCACCTCATACTTCACACTTAATGTTCTAACAGGTAGATTCAATAATTCACAAAACTTATTATCTACAAACGACTTATCAGCACCCGAATCAAATAACACTCTCGCAAAAACATCATTTACGAGAAAGGTACCTGTTATAACGTTGTCGTCCTTGACAGCTTCCTTAGCATCCATTCTGAAGACCCTAGCATTGGTCTTCTTCCCCTCTTCATTCTTCCTTGCAGATTTTGGGCAGTTGGACTTGATATGCCCCTTTTCATTGCAACCATAGCAGGTCGCATCCTTTATCTTCTTGCAATCCAGGGTTTTGTGTTCCCTGGATTTGCATAACCCACAAGCAAAAGGTTTCGATTGGGCTTGTGAGTTGGATTCAAACCTGCACTTTCCAAAGTGCTGCCTCTTGCAGATTTTGCATTTGGGTTTTTCACCCGACTGCTGACCATCTCTCTTGAATCCTGACCCCTTCTTTTGGTCGTTATTTCCCTTCTGCTTCTTATCTGAACGCCGTGAGTTGTCATCCTCACGCTTTCTTTTCTCCGTATCAGTTTTCCTCAGTGACCTCAGCCTGACAGCATCTGAGGTCAGAGATAACGATATGTCCGTTACTGACCGAAAAGTGGTTGGTCTGGAAGCTTTTACACTTGCTTTGATCTCTGGTTCCAAACCCCCGATAAAACGAGCTATACGTTTAGGCTCCGGAGTCACCAAGTAAGGGACCAACCTTGATAAAGTATTGAAAGTGGTAAGGTAGGCCTGACAGTCCAGGTTTTTCATGACCAGTGCCAGGAAGTCAGATTCAATTCTCTCTACCTCATGTTGAGGGCAGAAATTCTCCTTGATGAGTGCCATGAACTGTTCCCAGGTCATGTTGTATAACGGGACTTTCCCTGTGGCCTGGATCAAAGATCTCCACCAGGCTAAGGCTTCTCCTTTGAAAGATTGTGAGACAAACTTCACAATATCCCTAATATGACAACCACTAATGTCCACCACAGTATCCATTTCATCCATCCACGTCATGCAATCAACAGCTCCTTTTTCCCCATTGAAGTCTCTGGGTTTGCACGACACGAAGTATTTATAGGTGCAACCCCTATTACGAGGTTCTTGGTTCTGTAGGGCTCTTTGGGATGGATTACTCCTTTGATTCGAGGAGTGGTGAGTATTACTGTTGTGGGCAGTGTGGGTCCTGGAGGGTGTTCTAGCGTGTGATGCAGAATGGGTCCTCGTACGAGTACCACTTGATCCATGGTGTTGTCTACCCATAGCTATATTAACCGCATTATTTATCATAGCTTGTAACTCTGGGCCTGCTACGTTAACTTGGGCATTTTCATTCACTATCCCTGGGTGACTGTTGACCTCGTTTGAGTCTGCCATGTATCTAGAACTGTCACATATTGATAACAATTTATTGGTGAGTTTATTATAAAATTGTCTTTTATGGCAATTTATTAACCGTGGTAAACTTAGACCAAATATGGTTAATTTATTACTCACATAAATTTAGGATTTCTAATATAACTTATCCTAATTATAAAACAACAATAGTTTTATTAGCACATGAGGCCTAGTCACAGGGACAATATAGATTATAAGCTAGGATTTTAGAGAATCAAAGCATGAAGGTTTGAACAAAGTTCATTACCTTTATCAGACAGGGTCATAGACTAATACTGTCTTTTGTCTCATATGAAAATGAGAAGGGCCCGTAGGCATTATATTACTACGTATGGTTAAGATATGATCATCTTAATTGATGATGTAAACCTAGGATTCAGAGATCATTAAACTAGGTTAGGAATCTTTTAAAGAATTCCTTTACAATATGACGTATGTGATTTCGACGAATCACTTCTGCCAGGAGTGTTAACATGTTTTAAGATGTTAACAGGAAATCGAATCATTTAAACAGGTCTTACCATTTTGGCCCGGTCTTATATTTGACACGAGGCTAGGGTTCACACTATTAAGATCCTTAATTAGTTAATTTCATAGGCAGATTAATTTAAAAGGAATGATTTTAATTTATTTCATTTATACACTATATATGCGCATATGGAAATTATGAAATTTATAAAAACAAACATTCCATTAATCTATTATACTATTACACACAGCCCTAAACGGGTCTTTTACTAACAACAAACTTACCCACGCAGGGTTTAAACCAGTACATGCCCACGCAGGGGTCTTACAGAAAGATGTGCCCACGCAGGGGCTAAAATAGAAACAAGTCCTCGTATGGGACTAAGTACAAAAGGTAGATATCCACGCAGGGACTACATACACATACAAATAATAAATGTCCACGTAGGGACTTGATTTAAATAAGGAAGTACAATAATACATATATGGGGATTTAACGATCCCGTTTCTTCTTCTTCCCCTTAAGCAAGCTTGCCAACCCACTCATAAATCCCTCATTCTTCTTACGTTCCTTCTGGAAGTCTTGCTCCACTTTGGCCAGTCTTCTGCGGAGTTCCTCCTGCTCATGGAGAGGAGCCCCTGGTGGCTGGTATTGTGGTGGCGGCTGTACAGGTGCTTGATATCCCTGAGTTGGGTATCCCATTCCCCAAGGAGGTCCGTATGGTCCCTCGGGATTATTATGGGCATGGTAGCCTGATGCCACGTTGTAGGGATCATCCGCATAGTTATAGCCATGGTATGCTGGTGGTCCATATGGGTTGTAAGTTGCCGGAGCAGTATACGCAGGGATTGGGTGGCCAAAACCCGTTGGTGACGGTTCTATAGGTGCTGAATTCACCTCTGAAACTGGGACAGAAGATCCACCCATCTGTGGGCCTTCATGTGTTGGCGGGTAATGGCTACCGCTAGAGTGTTGAGGAGTGTTGATATGAACTCCCACTGGTCGTACTGACATCCGCGGGCCAGTCCTCCTACGTCTTGGAGGTGCTGGAGGCTCTAAATGAACTGGTGGCGGTGGAGGCGGTGGCGTGACTGCCACAAACCCATGTCCTCCAGAGGAATCTTGATGAGGCTGTTGCGGCTGCTGGTGAGATGCTGAATGAGACGGTGTATGGTGAGACGGTGTATGGTGAGATGGTGTATGGTGAGATGGTGTATGGTACCACTCACACCGTTCAAACCGTGCCATGTGACTATCCGGACCCTGGTATGGTGTCCCGTGATATGACGATCCGTCAGAGATCACGAAAGGATGGTTAAATGATCCGGTTGAAGCCTCGACGGGATCTGTGTCCTCGTCCATATCCTGATCACCAGAAAAGTGATCTTCCGGTCCAAGTGGGTTAAAGCCCACTTGTTCTGGCAGGTACTCTGCCGGGTTAAACTGTCCCTGAAAAACTGGAGTAGGGTCGCCAAAGTAACGTTGCGGGTTGTGGGGTTCATTCTCTGACTGTGGCCCATAAGAGTCATGATATGGAGGTGTTGAGGAGTGCGAAAAAGATCGCCTTGCATCATCTTCATAGGTCCTCCATAGTTCCCGCGTTTCGTCATTCCTTGTGGATGTAGTTCGTCGAAACGAAGGCCCTGCCTCATGGTCGTTAGGGGCACTAGCTGGCTCCTTGCCTCGACCACCTCGTCTAAATCTTGGCGGCATTTTTGTACCTGTTAAGACATACAAGATAATAACAAGGAAAGATATAGGGCAAATTTAATTAAAATAAAATTTTGCACAATTTGGATTATTCCTAAGTTCTTTGTCTAGACTCGAAGATTTAGGAATGTGCAATTGTGTAACTGAGATTAAACACAAAAGGCTAGTGTTTAATTCACTCAGTGTTGGCTCTGATACCAACCTGTCACACCCCGGATTTCCACGTGTCACCGGTGGGCCCGGTAGGGGAGTATCGTGACGAGGTTGGCAACATAATAGTCAAACAACACAATATTTAAATGCACAGCGGAAGCAAAGTATAGATTTAATTCAACCAACGTTATTGTAATATTAAGTATTACGAATAGTCGAATATAAATCCACAGGTAGATCAAGTTTAAAAAGGAAACAAATGTTCAACAGTTATGACATCCAAGCTGGCGAGACTTAATGTGGATGCTAGGAGACAAGCCAGCCTATTTCGCGTAGTACCTGCACTTAACCTTTTAAGAAAATACGTCAGTTTACACTGGTAAATACAATCAACTGACTCATTTTGAAAAGAGTTTAAGAAAATGCATTTAAGGCACAAGGCACAAATAATATTTTATAACTTGGGATACTTATTTAAATATATAAACTTGTACAGGATTTACATGTTTCTTATGCGTTCAGTAGCCCGGATCGAGCCGGGTTAAAGATCAATTAACACACCACTTTATTTATGAGACACTAACAGGTGTACGCCTACACCTGAGTGCTGAGGTCGTGGCCATTTCGTAAAATGATGCCAGGGATATCCGGGACACGGTCATTAACCCCCCAAAGGCTTTAAGCAACAAAACAAATTAAACGGAGACATCTCAATCATTTAACCATAATAAGATTAAATATTCAACGCCCGACCAAGCGGTATTTTATATACCGTACCCAAGCCCGTATAGGGAAATAAGTTAAAAGTATTTACCTGAGCAAGTATAGTTCAAAATCAGCGAGTGTGGTATCTTTTACTGGTTCTCCTAATCTGGAACGAAGGTTTATAATAACCTATTAGAATACTAACGATCTTTAGTTAAGCTTACGCTTAGACCGGTTAGTTTTAAAGATACGGTTCGTACGCACGATTAAGCGAAGACCGGATAGAATGATTTAGACCCGAAAAGTTTGAAGACTTGTTTAATATGGGTATATGATACACATTCTGGATTTTGAGATAAAACCGACAAGGTTTGACCCGTTTCGGCTAATTTATGTAAACTAGTTACATAAACCGAACCGAACGCGCATAAAGCGTAACGGGTATCCGTAAGAGTCCTAAACAGGTTCCCTAAGTTAATACACCTTAAATAAGTTGTGATATCAGTAGGATATCACCCATGATGCCCAAAACGAGTTTAATCTCTTAATAAGTCCCGTAGGGGTATTTTGGTCATTTTAAAGATTATAAAATGATTTAATTTGGTTTCTGTGAACCGGGTCTGATTACATCAGTAAAATAGCTTATATTAACAGGTTATAACATTTGGTTATAAGTCTTATATGTTAAAATAGTTTTAAACCCAAACTATGCGTTAAATACGCGTATAAAGTCGTTTTAAGCGACGTACGGTTTAAAATACGATTCTGAGTTTCCAGGTCAGTTTAATAGGCTCAAAATACTATAATTATTATTTAAAATCAGTAGCAATTGGATTGGCGCCATTTGGATTTGTAAAACTCGTTTTATGGCCTAAAAGGGTAAATTCGGTATTAACCGAATTAAGGCGCTAATCCAAGCTTATGATCAATCTAAAAATAATTAAAAATCTTTAAAAATCCTAAAATATTATTTAACATCAGTGGGTGAAAGATTTGGTGTCAAAAATTGGGTTTAGATAGGCTTTACGCTAATGACGTCATTTATGTATTAAGAATCGCCATAATTACGTCATTAAGCATAAGTCCTAATCTAGACCTCCGATTATCGTGAAATTTTCGGGACATGCATAATAATCAATAACTAAGATTATGGAATTTCCACTTTTCCCAAAATCTCGTTTTATGGTCATAAGGGCATTATGGTCATTATTAGGCATTTAACGGAAACGTCGGATAGTTACGGATTCGGTTAGTATAAACGCAGAGGATTATACTAACATGTAACTAGGTCCTAATGGAACTTTAAGGCATGTCTAAACCTATAAGAATCGGGTCAGAACTGAGGTCAAGGCAAAAGTCAAACTTTTGCGTATCTCGGTTCCGAATCGGTTCTAAACATAAAGTTGTCGAATCAAACAAGTGTAGACAAGTTATTATACTTATTTTCAGTTGGTAAGAATGATAAAATAGGCTATACGCCATTTACATCGCTAATCATGCATTAAACCAAACATAACAATTCTGTTGACTTTTTCGGAAGAGGTTTGACTCGATAAACGACCTAGTTAGGATCCGAATTAGTTAGTGCCCTTTTAGGGGTTTATTAACCATATAAATACCAACTTATAACAACCTTTGATTCGACAAATCTCTGGACCGATTAATTATTATCGAAAAGTCAAACCGTAGTTACGACGGTTTGATTTCTCGGCCATAAACTAAGTATGAATGAATTAGGAAAGATCAAGGGTACTTACACAAGTCTTATGGATGATATGGATTGCTTGTAGGCTGCTTGAAAGACTTGGAAATGCTCAGAAGTGATGAACGAACATTGTTGCATAATGTGGACTTTTTAAACAACTTCAAACACCCTTAGATGATCAACACATAAGTCTAGGGGTGTTGCATTATCATCCACAAGTGCTCTATAGGCTAGAAACCATCCTAGGCAGCCCAAGGTTTCGAAAAACTAACATATAAGTCGGTTACACAACAACAGGCAGCTGTCTGTTGGTTTTTCGCAACTGGGCACCCCCATGCGCATCGTAGGGGTTTAAGCCCTGCGATGCGCAGGGCATCATACGATGCGCAGCAACATGTTGCCTACGGTGCGCAAGCCTACAATCAGTCTTCTTTAATTTGCAATTTAGTCCCTGGTCCCCCGTAACATCGCTTTCACATCCCAATCTTGCATATGAAGCTTTGATATTTAATATTTGGGGCTTTAAGACTTATACCCACTTTGTTAAGTCCTCGGGTAACTTTGTGATCACCCGAAAAGCCCTAAATTTCAACGTTGACGGTTCTAACCCTTGCACATGAATTTTATCACAACTTGCTCATACGATAACGAAACTTGGTGAAATTTTTATGGTACATTCTAGTGAGCATAATTAATCGTTACAAAGCTTCGGGTTTGTCAAAAGGTCACTCAGAGGTATATCTTTAACATGTTGACACAATTAACCCCTGTAGTTTGTAATCTCTCACTTTCTTTCACAATTCGCTTCGTATGATCCGTGATTTATTCGTTTTTAGGTTATAAACATTATGTAGGGTTATTGCAAAGTGAAATTATTCATTGTTGACACTTTGAACCCTTCTATTTACACAGTTTCATTGTTTGTCAACTTTGGTCCTCCAAGAGTAATCTTTCACACGTTCAAACATTATGACACGTGTCAAGACCTTATAGGACGTAAATTTTCGAGGTGTTACAATATCGAATAAACGAGTATTCTACATAAGTGTGTAAATTACACTTACCTCGCATCCACGCCACGCTTTTCTTTCCATACTTGCTCCGTTTGACCCGCTCTCTCTTCCAAGCTTTCACCTAGCTTGTTACGCGTCAAACTATTGTCAAACATTTACAAGGCGGTTAAATTAGTCATTAACAATCACGACTATTCCACCTCACTTATTTTCTATGCCGAAGCTACTATTCGGCTTCATGATTAGTTAACTTAACTTATCTAAAGTTAACTACTTTCAATCACATGTTTACTACATTAAGTCTAAATCAACATAGTATTTAGAACTCTCATCACTTCATATCACGCGTAATTGCCATATCATTCAAATATGCGTTTTCACTCTAAAATTCAATACTTTAGTTCTCATTTAGGCATTTTAACAAACACCTAATGTGCATAATTTCACATATTTACTAACTAGTTCATAACTAATTATTTTCACCAAGATTTACATCAAAATCAAACCTCTATGTCTAGTGTTCATGAACTACATCAAGAACTTATTTCATAACAATCAATATTCATCAAATTAACACTCTAATCCGAGTGTTCTTCATATTGTCAATAAACCCATTTAACACACATATAGGTAATCACCAAATCATTCAAGTCATAGCATCATATGCATGATTTTCACTTAGGGTTTCGTTCCTAAGCAAGTATACATCACTAATCTAGCCATAGCTTCTCTAATTCATGCCTAATTCGCGATTAGGATGATTATCAAATTTTTACGACTTCACGAATGTTAGAAATTCAACATACCTCACGATCCCCTTGACTTGGTGATCGTTTCTACGCGTTCATGCATTGATTTGGATCTTGATTCGAGCTCCAATTTGGTGAATTTGTTGATTCTAGGGTTTGAGCTCTCTAGGAGCTTCTCCTGGCCATTCTCACGCACGCACACACACTCTTGTGTGTGTGTGTTGTGTTTTATTTTTAAGTTTATAATTCCTTTTTCAAGTTACCCGGCTTTGGTCCCTCGTGTTTGGTTAGTTATTAATTAGGTCACAACCTAATTATTTTCAATAATATTCCCACTTATTAACTAGGTTTAATATTCCTAGTTAACTTAGCGGGTTCGGGAATATTTATGACTAAGTTTATTTTAGGTCCCATTAACTCGGGCCTTTTATCCATTTTATTACCTTAAAAGCTTTTATTCACTTTTTATTTAATATTAGGATTAATTATTTAAATCCTAATATTTACCGGGTAAATTTTACCACTAACGGTACTTTACCCGTCTTTTAGTGCTAATGTGGTTTGATCACCAAACCCATTTTCGGGGTGTTACAAGTCTACCCCCCTTAAAGAGGTTTCGTCCTCGAAACCTTGCTTACATAGTTCATTGAGTTCTAAACTCAATGCGTTTGACTTGAGTAATCTCTTAAGCATTACTCATACTTTAACCAATTGTTAGTATTACCAGAAAAATTATGGTAATGTCTTTTTGGTTACAGAACCTCTACGTACCTCATACGACATAATGTAACTTGAAATAACGTAATTCCGTTATTTTTACTAGTTTAGTTAACTTAGCGATTTCCATCGCTTTTATATATTATCGAACTCTTGGTGAATCCGTTACCTTGACCCGTTTAAAGGTCTTTAGTGAAATATTTCACTTTTAGCAATAATTTCTTTTGTTTTCAGATTTATTTATTCGGTTCAGTTATACCGAATCCACCGCTTACAATGTAATGACTCTCATTAAAAGTCATACTTATTAAATTAATTAGTCAAAAAGGAAACCCTAATTGAGAGACCCAAGTGATTCTGAACAAACCCTGAAATTTTCATAATTTTCAGAATCAGGATTAGGGCCCCTAAAACTCAAGGGGGGTAAACCCTAGTTGATAATTATCAACTTAGAAACGTTGGCAGCAAGTAAATTTCGAAAATTTTAACTCAGCAAAGCTAGTTTCAGTCGTGGCTACCCTATAGCCTATTTTGATTCCATACGGACCGCAACAGTCTCAACCTTACGGTCCGTAAGCAGTCATACGGACCGCAACGTTGACAAGCTTACGGTCCGTAAGCTAGCCAAATTTCACCTATAAATAGCAGACATTGGCATTCGTTTTCTGAACATTTTACGTCGACCAAATTCTCACAAATACACTGAGTTCGAACTGTTATTCCATAAATTCAACCCCCGGGTATCAAAATTCTGCTACAAAACAGGGTATTAGCACAATCGCTGCTACGATTCAATTATCCGACGATCAAGATATCCAATGCATGTTTAAATGCCGCCCACATTAGGGTTATACTTTATCGTTCGTCATTAATTTGACGGATTGTCGTTAATTCGATAGGTAAAGTATTATACTTTATCGTTCGTTGTTAATTCAACGGATCATCGTTAATTCGATGGGTAGAGTATTATACATTGTCATTCGTTGTTAATTCAATGGATCATCGTTAATTCGATGGACAAAGTATTGCATTTGATCATTCATTATGATAATTTGATCTCGTAAATTATCGTAATTGCTGGATTGATTACTAACCCAGTTTTGTGTGCATTGTATTTATATTAGGTTAACAAGGCTAAACTATAGATTAGACTCTGACCATATTAAATCAGCAATGTGAGTCATTCTCTCTTTTTATCAAATCTATTTACAAAATCATGTTTATTTTCAAAGTTATAATTACAGGGATTAAGTCTTTGTAATCACCAAATTACAGCCGGTATGTGGGGTATTGTGCACAGTATTACAGTTTTATCACTTTAGGTGGGCGAACCTAAATTTAGTGATATTCGTCATTCATTGGGGCAGCCAATGGTGATATGACCACAGTCACCGTAAAGATTCGAGTGACAAATACTGTGGGTAATTGGATTGATATCAGAAACATTGTAATCGCTCTTAATACTGTAAATTATAACAAATGTGTCATTTTAGTAAATAGAATGATTCACTCAGTATTTCCCGCTGACAAAACCTTTTTCAAACATGTTTCAGGTGATCTGTTGTAATTCAGGAAAAGTGCTGGGGAGCATTTCAAGCTTAAGATAGTGGCTCAATATAAAATAAATAAATGCTTTTGTAATATCACGTTTTTATAGTAAAAACATAATATTGTAAATTATCAGGGTTTTATCCCGAATTGTGAAATAAAATAATCGGGGAAAAATTTTAGCTTTAAGCGATCCTGTTTCCGCTGTTAAACTCAATTAAATCAATACCGCAGTATTTCTGTCCCGCGGCTCTTGAAACGGGTCAAACCGGGTCAGGGGCCGTGACAGAAAAAGGTGGTATCAGAGCCACTGGGTTAAGCTGATTAAGTATTTAGAAATACTCAATTTTTCCTGATTACAGCCACTGGGTTAAGCTGATACTCAAAATTTTTCCTGATTACAGCCACTGGGTTAAGCTAAATAAGTATTTAGAAATACTTAATTTTTTCCTGATTACTATTATGTGATTATTTGTATTATTAACTGATTATTTGATTATTTGTTAGTTACAGTATGGGTAAGAAAAATCTGTCAAGCATCTATCTTAAATTAGAGAAATCATCTAATGAAAAAGGAAGTTCATCCCGAACCAAATCCTCAAGTCAGTCTGAAATTCCTGAAGAAGGAATATTCGTGCGTAAGGCACAATACGAGGAATCACTTTCTCCTCACAGGAGGGAAATGATTATTAAGAAAAGTAAAGAGAAAATTCGGGAAAAGAGGATTAAACGGGAAACTCAGGAATTAATTGATAAATCACCTTAGGAAGATAAACTAGATGAGAAATGGGCTAATTTATATATGCTAGCTACTGTAGCATAAAATATAAATCTTTAAAGTGTAGCACTCTATTCTCATAAATCTAGAAACCTTGTGTGATAAATAAAATTTGAAACCTAAGTGTGGTTGTCAGTTAGTTTGTAAATCAACTAGTACACGGTGTGAAATAAATTACAAAGTTTATTTGTAAATTTTAACTTAGTATTTTATGCATTTTGCATATATGCTACATCAGCATGAGTGAGATAACCGAAGATTTTCAGAATCTTAATCTGTATCCCGTAACTGTCGAAGCTTCCAAAGAATATATTAGCTACTATCCCGATGTCGAACAACCAGTAGAATTCAAGGTTCCACCCCTGAGCAAGCCAAAACAGAAGAAAAGAACTTATGTAGGATGGAGGAAAATCCGTAAGAAGAAGCCAGCTAAGAAACTACCCAAAATAAATAATCCTTTGAAAAAGGGAAAAGAAGTAATAACCGGAGAAAATTCCAAACCACAAGAAATGGAAATTGGAGACAAAAAGAAGGATAAGGAGATAGAAGTCCAAATGGAGGAGATTACTAAAGAAGTAATAATGGAAGTTGGGCAAGGGTCTATACCAGCTCAGAGAGAAATCGGGGAGAGTTCCAATCCAACCCAGGAAAGAACTTTTCAAGATGAAATAGATTTTCTGTTGGAAAACTGTGAGACAATTCAGCCTGTCCAAACAAATCTTTTTACCTATCCTATTGAAAACCAATTCCCTATGAATTGGGAACCAGCAGCAATTCCAGATCCAATAGTTCATTCTCAACCCATAGGAATGGACGAATGGTGGACAAACGATTGGCAATTTCAAAATATTGTCAATGATCCTTACACTTTTCTTCCACAATTCGATCCAGAACCATTACCTAATCCACCCATGAGCACTGAAAACATGGCCGAACTCCGCCACTTTGGCGAAGAGTTGTTTGATATGGGAAATAGAATGAGGGAGATAGGTGGACAGATTGCTTGGAAGTATGACGAGAGGGAAATGCGTTTCTAAAACAGCAAGTAATGAGAGATGGTAACAATGATAAAATGGTAGTTGTATAATAGTACTAATCAAGTTAGTCTGTAAATAATCAATAAAACTCTGTATGATATCTGTGAGTAATGATGCATAATAGATATATATAAATGAAATCGAAAGATCGATTATTTTGACTATATCTACAAATTTCTGATTATTTGTATATAATTATTATTTGTCAGTTACTAATAAAATTTATATATATACATTATCAGATGGCAAACAATAATGATGAACCTATTAATGAAGTTAATCATTCTGAACAACATTCAAGAGATCAATATATGACTCGGCAAGATATCGAAAACATTGTTGCTCAAGGGATAGCCAATGCTATTCCAGCATTTGTCGCTGCTATAAAGAATCCACCCGAACCGCAACAACTTGTTCCAAGCAAACAGATTACTGAAGATAATTTCAGTAATAGTGTAAATGGAGGCAATAATCATGATAACCAGAATAAGGAACCACATCAAGCTCCATTAACCAAGAAAATGAAAACTGCAACGCCTGGTTGCACTTTCAAAGAATTCATTGCTTGTAAACCCACTGAATTTGCAGGCAATGAAGGAGCAACTGCATCACTGCGTTGGTTAGAGAAAACCGAAGCAGTTATTGCAATAAGTAAATGTGGTAAAGATGATCAAGTCATGTATTCATCAAATCTGTTCAAAGAAGGAGCACTCGAGTGGTGGAATACTGTGTTACAATCAAAAGGAAGAGCAATAGCTTATGCTATGACGTGGGAAGAATTTAAAAGTTTAGTAGAAAGAAAATTCTGTCCTGAGTATGAAAAGGAACAGATGGCAAATAAATTTCTAAATCATCGGATGATGAGTGTGGATTGTCGCGGTTATACCTCGACATTCTTCGAATATGCAAGAGTAGTACCAACATTGGCTTCGCCAGAACCGGTACTTATTTCTCGCTATATTTGGGGGCTAATTAGCGAAATCCGCAATATTGTTAAAGCTGCGAGACCACGCACTATTGATGATGCGATAGAATTAGCCAACACTCTGACTGATGAATTGGTACGCACAAGAGATGAAGATAGGAAGAAGGCACTAGCTCAGAAAATTACCCAAGGATTTCGTGTGGGTAATAATAACAGCTTCAAGAGAAAAGGAACAGGGCAATCTCCAGGTCCGTCATTTTGCAGGAAATGCAAAAAGAAGCATTTTGGAAGATGCGATATTACTTGCAATTTTTGCAAAGCTGTAGGACATCGTGAAGAGAACTGTAAAAAGAAAACAGTAATCTGTTTTAACTGTGGAGAAGCGGGGCATTATAAAACAGAATGTCCTAAATTGGTCAAACCAGTAGATAACAAACCCAAGACGACCGAAGGAACTACTAAGAAGAATGTTAGGGCATTTCAGCTGACCACCCAAGAAGCAGAACTCATTCCGGATGTGATAGCGGGTACGTTCTTAGTTCACAACGTCTATGCAAAAGTATTATTTGACTCTGGTGCAAACCAAAGTTTTATAAATACTTCATTCTGTCAAGCTCTTAGTTTACCTTTAACCAATACTAGGCAGATTTTTACCATTGAAACAGCAGACGGAAATTCAGTTAAAGTAAATAAAGTGTTGCAAGAAGGAAACATAGAACTTTTAGGACACAAATTCTCTGCAAGACTATTGCCGATGAATTTAGCTGAATTTGATGTTGTATTAGGAATGGATTGGTTAGTAGCCAACCATGCTAGAATCCTTTGTGATCAGAATTCCATAGAAATTCAATCACCTACTGGAGAAGTGATTAGGATTACAGGAGATAAACCATGGAAACCCATGAAGTTCATATCAGTAATGAAAGTTGCTAATTATGAACGAAAACAAGGAATAGTGTATATGATTTCAGTAATCATTAGCACTAAAGGAAAAGATCTTAAGGAAATACCAGTAGTATCAGAATATTCTGATATATTTCCAGAAGATTTACCAGGATTACCTCCAGATAGGGAAGTAGAATTTAGGATTCATTTAATTCCAGGAACTACACCGATAGCCAAGGCACCTTATCGGTTAGCACCCACAGAAATGTTAGAATTGAAAAAGCAATTAGATGAATTACTAAGTAAAGGATTCATACAACCTAGCTCATCCCCTTGGGGAGCGCCAGTGTTGTTTGTGAAGAAAAAGGATGGTTCAATGAGAATGTGTATCGATTATAGGGAATTGAATAAGGTTACAATTAAGAATCGATATCCATTACCTAGGATTGATGATCTTTTTGATCAACTTCAGGGGGCTAGGTATTTTTCTAAGATAGATTTACGCTCTGGATATCATCAATTGAAGGTACAAGAAGAAGACATACCTAAAACTGCTTTCAGAACTAGGTATGGTCATTACGAGTTTACAGTCATGCCATTCGGGTTAACGAATGCACCTGCAGCATTCATGGACATGATGAATAGGATCTGTAAACCGTATTTGGATAAATTTGTAATTGTTTTCATAGACGATATACTTATTTATTCCAAAAGTCAGACAGAGCATTGTGAACATCTTCATGCACTCTTAACTTTGTTAAGAAAAGAAAAGTTGTACGCCAAATTCTCGAAATGCGAATTTTGGCTAAAGGAAGTGCAATTTTTAGGACACATGGTGAATCATGAAGGTATTCATGTAGATTCTGCTAAGATAGAGGCAATTACTAAATGGAAGGTTCCACAAACAGCAATGGAAATTAGAAGTTTTATAGGTTTAGCTGGGTATTATAGACGGTTCATTAAGGATTTTTCCAAGATAGCCGTACCATTAACTAAGTTAACCTGTAAAGCCACTAAGTTTGAGTGGGGACCTAAACAGGAAGAAGCCTTTAGGATTTTGAAACAGAAACTAACCAATGCACCAATCTTAGCCTTACCAGAAGGAACTGAAGATTTTGAAGTATATTGTGATGCTTCAAAATTAGGATATGGATGTGTGCTTATGCAACGCAAGAAGGTAATTGCGTATGCATCAAGGCAGTTGAAAAAGCACGAGGAGAATTATACGACTCATGATTTAGAATTAGGAGCCGTAATTTTTGCCCTTAAGATTTGGAGACACTATCTTTACGGAAGTAAATTTACTGTCTACACCGACCACAAAAGTTTAAAATACATATTTGGGCAAAAAGAGTTAAACATGAGGCAAAGGAGATGGATGGAAATATTAAGTGACTACGACTGTGATATTCAGTATCACGAAGGAAAGGCGAATGTAGTTGCAGATGCCTTAAGTCGTAAGTATTATGAGAAACAACGAAGGGTTCGTGCTCTCAGATTAAATCTACAAATAGATTTAATGGAACAATTAAAGAATGTTCAAACTACAGCAATCAAGGATGATGCTGAAGAAATGAAAGGACGAATCAAAGAAGTAGAACAAGGAGCAGATGGAATTTGGAGATTCCATAAAAATAGAATCTGGGTACCTAAGTATGGAGACTTAAGACCTAAGATTTTAGAAGAAGCTCATAAATCTAGGTACACTATGCACCCAGGAAACAATAAAATGTACCAAGATTTAAGGAAGAATTTCTGGTGGATAGGAATGAAAAGAGACATAGCCAGTTATGTTTCTAAATGTCTTACTTGTTCACAAGTTAAGGCAGAACATCAGAAACCTTCAGGACTACTACAACAATTAGAGATGCCAGTATGGAAATGGGAACTTATAACAATGGATTTTGTTACTAAGTTACCCAAAACCAGAAAAGGTAATGATGCGATTTGGGTAATTGTGGATCGATTAACCAAATCAGCTCACTTTCTACCTATGAAAGAAACCTTTAGTATGGAAAGACTGGCTAAATTGTATGTAGATGAAGTTGTATCCTTACATGGAGTTCCACTCTCCATTGTTTCGGATAGAGATAGTCGTTTTACTTCTCATTTCTGGAAAAGTTTCCAGCAAGCTATGGGAACTCGACTAAACCTAAGCACTGCATATCATCCACAAACAGACGGACAAAGTGAAAGGACGATCCAAACTCTAGAAGACATGCTCCGAGCATGTGTAATAGACTTTGGTGGAAGTTGGGATGATCACTTACCATTAATTGAATTCTCCTATAACAATAGTTATCACTCAAGCATTGAAACCGCTCCATTCGAGGCACTGTATGGAAGAAAGTGCAGAACTCCTGTTTGTTGGGCAGAAATAGGAGAAAGTCAATTATCAGGACCTGAAATAGTGCAAGAAACAACTGATAAGATTACTCAAATCAAGGAAAGATTGAAGACGGCTCGAGATCGTCAGAAAAGTTATGCAGACAATAGAAGCAAGCCGTTAGAATTCCAAGTTGGAAACCGAGTACTATTGAAAGTTTCTCCTTGGAAAGGAGTAGTCAGATTTGGAAAGAAAGGAAAGCTAAGTCCAAGGTACGTAGGACCATTCCCAGTGATCCAACGTATAGGACCAGTAGCTTATCGTTTACAATTACCAGAAGAATTATCTGGAGTACATAATGTATTTCATGTATCCAATCTCAAGAAATGCTTATCAGATGAATCTCTGGTAGTACCTCTTCAAGATATAGAGGTAAACGAAAAGTTGAAATTTGTTGAGAAACCTCTTCAAATTGAGGATCGAAAGATCAAATTTCTCAAACACAAACGACTAGTTTTAGTCAAAGTCAAGTGGGATTCAAAGAGAGGAGCTGAGTATACTTGGGAACTGGAATCAGAAATGAAGAAAAAGTATCCACACTTATTCCAGTAAATCTCGAGGACGAGATTTTTCTTAAGGTGGGTAGAATGTAATGACTCTCATTAAAAGTCATACTTATTAAATTAATTAGTCAAAAAGGAAACCCTAATTGAGAGACCCAAGTGATTCTGAACAAACCCTGAAATTTTCATAATTTTCAGAATCAGGATTAGGGCCCCTAAAACTCAAGGGGGGTAAACCCTAGTTGATAATTATCAACTTAGAAACGTTGGCAGCAAGTAAATTTCGAAAATTTTAACTCAGCAAAGCTAGTTTCAGTCGTGGCTACCCTATAGCCTATTTTGATTCCATACGGACCGCAACAGTCTCAACCTTACGGTCCGTAAGCAGTCATACGGACCGCAACGTTGACAAGCTTACGGTCCGTAAGCTAGCCAAATTTCACCTATAAATAGCAGACATTGGCATTCGTTTTCTGAACATTTTACGTCGACCAAATTCTCACAAATACACTGAGTTCGAACTGTTATTCCATAAATTCAACCCCCGGGTATCGAAATTCTGCTACAAAACAGGGTATTAGCACAATCGCTGCTACGATTCAATTATCCGACGATCAAGATATCCAATGCATGTTTAAATGCCGCCCACATTAGGGTTATACTTTATCGTTCGTCATTAATTTGACGGATTGTCGTTAATTCGATAGGTAAAGTATTATACTTTATCGTTCGTTGTTAATTCAACGGATCATCGTTAATTCGATGGGTAGAGTATTATACATTGTCATTCGTTGTTAATTCAATGGATCATCGTTAATTCGATGGACAAAGTATTGCATTTGATCATTCATTATGATAATTTGATCTCGTAAATTATCATAATTGCTGGATTGATTACTAACCCAGTTTTGTGTGCATTGTATTTATATTAGGTTAACAAGGCTAAACTATAGATTAGACTCTGACCATATTAAATCAGCAATGTGAGTCATTCTCTCTTTTTATCAAATCTATTTACAAAATCATGTTTATTTTCAAAGTTATAATTACGGGGATTAAGTCTTTGTAATCACCAAATTACAGCCGGTATGTGGGGTATTGTGCACAGTATTACAGTTTTATCACTTTAGGTGGGCGAACCTAAATTTAGTGATATTCGTCATTCATTGGGGCAGCCAATGGTGATATGACCACAGTCACCGTAAAGATTCGAGTGACAAATACTGTGGGTAATTGGATTGATATCAGAAACATTGTAATCGCTCTTAATACTGTAAATTATAACAAATGTGTCATTTTAGTAAATAGAATGATTCACTCAGTATTTCCCGCTGACAAAACCTTTTTCAAACATGTTTCAGGTGATCTGTTGTAATTCAGGAAAAGTGCTGGGGAGCATTTCAAGCTTAAGATAGTGGCTCAATATAAAATAAATAAATGCTTTTGTAATATCACGTTTTTATAGTAAAAACATAATATTGTAAATTATCAGGGTTTTATCCCGAATTGTGAAATAAAATAATCGGGGAAAAATTTTAGCTTTAAGCGATCCTGTTTCCGCTGTTAAACTCAATTAAATCAATACCGCAGTATTTCTGTCCCGCGGCTCTTGAAACGGGTCAAACCGGGTCAGGGGCCGTGACATACAAGCAAACCAATTTTTATTGATTTGAATTACTGGCCTTAACCGGTCTTACTAACTAGACTTATTAGTCCCGTTACTTTTCACCGCTCGCTTGGTTATAATGTGATTTTACTTCACATTATATTTCCTAACCGTGATCGTGTCACATCGTGTTTAGTTTGTATCAACCTTTCATTTTCGAAAATATCACTTTTCGAATATATCGTCTTGCGCCTACCAGTGTCAAGACTTGAACCTTTCATGCTTACTATTCAAATTCCTATCAGAATTTATATTGGTAACAACGTTATTTCTTACTAAAATCGAAGTTTTAGTTTTAGGATCCTTTCTTTAACTTTTGTCAATTATCCATACCATGATATTGACAGTCCATAATTTATTCTTTTAAAATCTTAGTTTTATACGGGGAATCGTAACAAGTTCCCTTACCTCACACTATTGACCCGTAGGTCCCTTCACTTAACCTCGTAGGCTATTTCCTTAGGCTTTCACCTCTTTGAGGCGATGCCCTTATGATCCTTTTGCTTCAATTCATGACCCGTGGGTCATTTTGGCCCCGTTGACCTTTTGCTCTAATTAATATCCCGTAGATCATCTTTTATTCGAGTCTTCATTCAAATGTGTATACATTTATATACGCATATGGCGTTAAGTCACCCCTTCTTATGTTTTAGAATTATTCACCTTTACTTTTTGGATTTCTTTTGACCTTGACCGTAGTCTAAGGCTACATTGTTTTCTCTTGAATTATCTTTCCGACTTCTTGACTTCTCATATCGTTTATGCGTCGGTTCATCTTATGCTCACCATTCTCCAGTTTACATACATCCGTACTCGATTATGTCCCATTACCGGGCTCATTATTCTTTTGCTTTTAACGATACCATTATCTCGCTTGTATTTACTCATGCCGTCCGGCATGATATTGTAATCGACCCGTTCAACTTTAAAATAGTTGAACATAATTTATTCACAATTTTTATTTACATTATTTTGTCATCTTTTAGTTATGACCCAATACCCGAGTCCTTTAACTTTCCATCCGAGTTCCCGTTTCTCGGTCTGTGTATGTGTTCAATTCTTACCCATCAACCGGGTGTTTTACCGAAGTCGTTATTATTGCAACCCTCCCGGTATGCATTAAGACCTCGCTTCATTTCTATATTCCGACCTTGTCCTCGAGTTTGACGTTTTACAAAAACGACTCGTTTAGGGACATATTCGCATTTTCCGGGTTCGAGTGTAAGTACACTCCCTCCCAATGCATATCTTGATCATTCCACATGTTTATATTCTTTGGGTTCGAGTGTAAGTACACCCCTCCCAATGCGTACCTTAATTATTTTATATTTTTCCCTGCCCCTTCTTTCGGGCTCATTATACTAATGTAATACGCTTCCGTTACTCGGCTGTGCGTTTACATTATTATCAATTATTTTGCTCATTTGATTCGTTTGGGTACTCTTTAAGCTAGTCCCATTCACCCCGCCCTTACTACATCGGATGTAAATGTGTCCGCTATAAGAAACTCGTGGTATCATATGCCACTACTTACTTGGCCAGAGTAAGCGATTAACACATGACATACACGACCTTTTTATAGTTTTCACATCACGCCCTATGTGAGTAACGTCTCTATTTAGTTTCCTTGGAAATAATATCCTGGATATGTATTTCTATTCAGGTTTTCCAAGTTTCTAATTTATCTATGCAACAATCATTCTCTACTTGTTTATTGCATATTGCTATTTGTGTGATTATATTTAAAAGCGTGCACCTGGTAACTGTAACACCCTAGTTACTGATTAACGATTTTGTATGTAATTACCAACAATTAGATGTGTAGTTAAGACTACACATGCTATAAAAATACGGGTTTATTAAAACTTTTACAAATTATAAGTTATTCTACATAACGTGAATCGAATCCGTTGTTTAAAATCTACAACGTGGCAAAGTGTGGAAGCGTGAATCTATATCGTGTTCGGTTCTTCGTTGAGCTTGATCTTCATCCGGCATCTACTAAGTACCTACACTTCATAAAAACATGAAATGCTTTAGTCATACAGGATTTAAAACGCATCTAAAAGAATCCGGGAACTAAAACTAAATAAAATGCATTTTGTTTCTGGGTCCACCGTAATTTACGGTGGGACCGTAAATTACGGTAGCCCCTGAAGGTTTAACCTTCCACCGTAACTCAGTATATAACCACCGTAACACATATCAACTCCACCGTAATTTACGGTGGTACCATAAATTACGGTGGTCCCTGCATTCCAACTCTCTATTTTGCCGTTTAACGACACGAAAACTTTCGTATCTTTCAAACCGCTTGTCCGTTTGACCTACCGTTTCTTCCTACGTGATTGTAATTTGACCCTTCATCATATGGAGTCAAAATCCAACATCCGGATTAGCAAATTTTAAGACTTTTAAGTCTTCGGCTTATTACATTTTTACCAAATTTTGACCCGTTCGCTATTTTATCAAGCAAACACGTTTACTTGATCCATAAACTCATGAGAATCATAATTTCAATATTTCCTATCAATTAAATCATAAATCACGGGTTTCTTACTTAGTTAGAACCCGTTTATGTTCAAGTGCTTATTTTGACCCGTTAAGGTATTTAAGCACTTTAAGCTTAAAATCGCTTCCAATCATTTCTAGCGTTATTTACAACATTCTAATCAAGAAATCTTCCACCACAACTATAATTGTGGTGGACTTAATGAGGTGATCTATATAATCCGAATTTTTTTTCTCATCTGATTACTAATTTACGACAAAGAGTCATTTGACCGAAGATTTACATCTTTCGCTTCTTACACTTATTCCAATTATTTGATTGATCATAAAACTCGTTTCAAAACTACCTTTAAAGGTTGTTCATTCGAATTAGCCAACAAGGGCGTTTTAGTCAATTTTTGTCATTCTTTTACGACGAAGGACTATTAGTGCTTGTTTGAACCACAAAGTCCGACCCTTTTAACCATATTCTTGTTTAGAAACCAATATGTTTCTAAACACCATAATCATAACTCAATTTATTCGCTTTGCCTAAAAGATAACCGAATATCTTATTTTAACCTTGTCTAACTGTTATAAAACTCCAAATTCTACATGATGAGTTGTATTACTATACATACCTGGCTCGGATCAATATATTGACCCGTTTCAATACCTTTCCTTAGTGGCTACTAAGTGATAGCGATGTAAGCATCCATGTGCTATTTATTTCCTAAATTCACGCAGCTTGACAACCCATTAGTCGATATTGTCAAAGGGTGATAATTTCACCTTTCGACCCGTTTGGTCTATATGACCAATTACCATTGTCAAATTGTCAAAATTACCATTTTGCCCTTAATGGGTATTATGATTTAACTTATATGATAACCATTAAAATACATGCTTCATTCGTCATAATATGATCGAATTACCGGTTTAACTCATTTTTAGCCATCATTATGTTTTCTTGTCATATTTGATTATCTTGTTCCGTACGACCACACGTCGGAACATCATATCTCAATTAGGTATTTTTCTTTTTCGTAACTAATACGACGAAAGAATATTGTAAATATAAGACTAGTGTAAGATATACTTACCTTGCATCAGAAATATGCTTTTTCCTTCATTCTGGATTCGTTTGACCCGCTTCCTTCTTCAAGCTTTCACCTAGCTCGTTAAGAGTCAAACTATCATCAAAATTCATAAGACGATTAGGTTAGTCATCATTATTATGACTATTTCATCTTACGGATTTATGTCGAAACTTCTATTCCACTTCATCATTGGTTATTTCGACTTTCTAAAATCAACTACCGTTATTCATATAATATGCACAATCAAGGCAATTCTATCTCATGATTAGAAACCATTTTATCCCATATCTCGTGTAATTAGTCAAGTTAGCCAATTACGCGTTTCACTCGAATTTCAACACTATAGTTCCCATTTAGGCATTTTAACAAACACCTAATGGGCATGATTCTACACATTTGCTAACTAGTTCATAATTAGTCATTTTTACCAAGATTAACATTAAGATTCAACCATTATCATGTATGATCAAATACTCAAACTTGCAATTTGTTCAAGTATCTTGCATCTACTATCACTTATGATGATTTCTAACACAACTATATTATCATCTTTTCTACATAATCAAAACCCACTTGACACATGAGTGTATGATTATGAATTCTCAACAATGAACATCAATTCAACAAATACATGGCTAGGGTTTACTACTAGACATAGTTTCATCCCTAATTTCATCCAAACTACATGCATGCAGGCTTAGATTCGAATTCTCTAGGTTTGCTCAGAATTTCAACTAGAGATTTACCAAGAAATTTACATACCTCGTGACTCCTTTTTCAATGGAGATCACTAATTCATACTCGGATTTTGATTTGGACTTGATTTGCTCCTTCAATTTGATGAATTTCTGTGTTTTAGGGTTTGAGCTTGAGAGCTCTTCCTGGCTCCTGTGTTTGTACGACCAGAACACACACACAAGGTGTGTGTTTTGGTGTTTTTAACTTTAATTAATAAAAACCATTTTCTCACTTTAACCATTTTAATCCCTCAACTTTACCCAAGTTTATAAAGGTTACTACATCAAGTTCCTCACTATTTTAAAACACTAGACTAACTAGGTTGATATTCCTAGTTATTTAGTGGGTCCCGGGAGTTATAACCCGTTTTATTTTAAGTCCCGTTAACTCGGGCTCTTATAGACTCAATTTCCTTAAAACTTTGATTTGTTTGTATTTTTTATTAGGATTTCTTATTTAAATCCAATTATTCACCTGGTCACTTTTACTACTAACGGTACTTTACCCGTCTTTTAGTATTAATGGAGTTTGATTACCAAACCCATTTTCGGGGTGTTACAAGTCTACCCCCCTTAAAGAGGTTTCGTCCTCGAAACCTTTTCTTACATGATTTATTGAGTTTAAACTCAATGTATTTGATCCGAGATATCATTTAAACATTACTTATACTTTTAACCAATTATTAGTATTACCAGATAAGCATGGTAACATCTTTTTGGTCACTAATTGTCTACGTATCTCATATGACTTAGTGCAACTTAAAATAACGTAATCTCGTTATTTCCACTAGTTTAGTTAACTTAGCGATGTCCATCGCTTTCATATACTATCGAATTCCTTATGAATCCGTTATTTTGACTCGTTTAAAGGCCTTTAGTGAAATCTTTTCAATTTTAGCAGCAATTTCTTATATCTTCAATTTTATTTATTCGATTCGGTCATACCGAGCCTATCGCTTACAAGCAAACCAAATTTATTTAAATGACCTTGACCGGTCTCAGTAACTAGACTTATTAGTCCAGTTACTTTTTACCGCTTGCTTGGTTATAATGTGATTCTACTTCACATTACATTTCTTGACCGTGATCTTGTTACATCATGTTTAATTTATATCAAAATTTCCTTTCCGAAATATCACTTTTGAATATAACGTCTTGCGCCTATCGGTGTCAAGACCTGAACCTTTCATGCTTAATATTCAATTTCCTATCAGGATTCTCATTCGTAAAAACGTTATTTCTTACTAAAACCAAGGTTTTAGTTTAGGATCTTCTCTTAATCTTTCGTCAATTATCCGTAACAGGACATTGACAGTCTGTAATTTATCCCTTTACAGTCTTAGTTTTATGCGGGGATTTTCAACTGGTTCTCTCGCTTTGTTAAGTAACCCATAGGTTCTTTCACGTAGCCTCGCAGGCTATTTCCTTAGGTCTTCACCCCCTTTTTACTGAAAACTCTAAGGTTTATTTCCCTTTCTTTTCGTGACCCAAGGGTCATCCTGGTCCCGTAGACCTTAACACTGTGTTTAAATCCCGTAGGTTATGACGATCCCGTAAATCATCTTTTACTTGTATCTACATTCAAATGTATATATATTCATATATAGCTTCAAAGCATGCCTTGCTATGTTTAAAATCGTACATTTTCGCTTATGAGCTTTAGTTGACCTTGACCGTAGTCTAAGGCTTCATTTGTTTATTTCCGAGCGAAATTTTCTGACTTTGTCCTTAAGTTTGACGTTTTACATAAACGACCCGTTAAGGGACATATTCGCACTTTCCGAGTTCGAGTGTAAGTCTACTCCCTCCCAATACTTGTCTAAATCATTTTACATGCTTGCGTTTTCTGGGTTCGAGTGTAAGTACACTCCCTCCCAATACTTGTCTAAATCAATTTACATGCTTGCGTTTTCTGGGTTCGAGTGTAAGTACACTCCCTCCCAATACTTGTCTAAATCAATTTATATGCTTGCGTTTTCTGGGTTCGAGTGTAAGTACACTCCCTCCCAATACTTGTCTAAATCAATTTACATGCTTGCGTTTTCTGGGTTCGAGTGTAAGTTCACTCCCTCCCAATACTTGTCTAAATCAATTTACATGCTTCTTTGTCCCTTCACTCGGGCTCATTATCCTAATGTAATACGCTTCCGTCACTCGGTTGTGCGTTTACATTATTATCGAATATTTTGCTTATCTGATTTATTTGGGTACTTTTTAATTAGTCCCATTCACCCCGCCCTTACTGTAACAACCCGCACTTTTGTGCGTTGTTACTACTCGTTATACTCGTTACGCCTAGCACTAGAGATTCGGATCATAATGTAACTATATCGTATACATCGCTATTCGAAGGATAATCGCATATTTTCGAAATACAATATCACGATACTACACTATTATCACACTAACACTCACGGAGGCATTGAGTGAGGACCTATTCTACCCCCCCTCGGTGGCCGTGATGTGTCGAACGTAAACAATGAACGCTAACAAGGACCCTCGGGTGAGTGCTGTAGCTCCAGTCGTCATGACGATGATGACAATACGAGTAAACGGTACCCCGTCAGTCTTTGTGGCACTACTCGAAATAACGTTCACGATGACATCAAGAAAGGACCTATACTACCCTCGTTGATGGCCGTGCAACGTCGATAATAATCGTATACTCGAATCGGAAACCGACTGCTAATTATCGAAACGTTGGATTATGGATACGTAAATACGACCCCTAGTGATATATATATATATAATAATATAATAATAACAATATATTGATAATATAAACTAATTATGGACGTACACGCTTCGAAAACGGTCAAAACGATCAAAAACGGGAAATTCCAAGCGTCAGGATGTCTATCCGGACGGATGGACCATCCGGACGGATGGACATGCGCACGGATGGCCATCCGCACGCATGGGCCATCCGCACGGATGGGCCATCCGCACGGATGGGCTATCCGGGCCTGATCCCTCTTCTTCTCCTCTTTCGCCTATAAATAGCCTGCCACACCACTATTCAAGTGATGTGACAGCTCCTGTTCAACCACACGCGCACCAAGACCCTTTTCTCTCGATTTCCTCGCGATTCCGATAAGATTTCAACCTAAAACTTGTACTTCTACAATCTACACTCGAATCTACATCATTCTATCTTTCAAAACTCGAATTCTAACAGAGAAATCTACGGATTTGAGGCGTTTTGAGGTGATGTCACCAAGAGTTCTTATGAACTTCGAGTTGGGGTCTCATTTCACTATAAACGACTCAGATCCAGGTGATTTCCACATGTTTTAATGACAAATCACACCGAAATCTGTGCGATTTCGAGCTAACCATGAAGAACCACCATGAACGGCCAGATCTGATGGAACGGGGTGATTCCCGGCCGTTAGAATGAGTCGGAATTGACGGAACTTCAAGTGTTAGTGCAAAATTACACTACCCTAGTGAAAACAAACGCATTCCTTCCGTTAAACATTCAGAAACGGTGGTCAGGGTGCGAACCAGACAAGTCAGTCCGCACGGATGACATGTCAGTCCGCACGGATGACATGTCAGTCCGCACGGATGACATGTCAGTCCGCACGGACCACTGCCATCCGCACGGTTCATGTTGTCCGCACGCACACCCCGCCCGCGCGTACTGTCATCCGCACGGATCCTGTCATCCGCACGGATCCTGTCATCCGCACGGATCCTGTCACCGCACGCACATGTCATCCGCACGGATGACATGTCACTCGCGCGCACAAGTCAACCGTGCGCACACTCATCCGCGCGCACAAGCAAGGCCCATCCGCACGTACCACCATATCAACCGCACGGATGACTAGCCATCCGCACGGATGAGGCCCAATTCAACCAAATTGCAACTTTTCAAGGTAATCTCGCTTAACCGTACTTCGTTTACTCTATTTCTTCAAGGATCATTGCAGACAACTCGTAACCGACTCAATCAAGTTGTAATCCCGCTAAATACGCACTGTGAGTATACTTGACCCCTTTTTAATCGAATTTTGGGTGTAACATACGTTTCTAACAAATCAAACTTATCAAGCGAAATATTCAATCAATCGAATTATCACTTGCGAATAACTGTTATGCATAGATATACGTGATGCTAGTTGCATATGTGCTAGGGCTTATACTCGCGACGTCCCACCAAGACTAGTATAGTACTATTGCGCCCGACGGGGTCTAGTTATGCCATCGTACATTCGAGCATCGAGGACTTAGTTGGTAGTATCAGTTTTGTGAGTATGTATGTCGTGTATTACGTTTATGCATGTGAAGATTCGCAGCACTTTTAATCTATCATGCTATACTGTCAAACCTGTATACTCGCCAATACTTTTGTATTGACAAACATTTTAACGTATGTTGTAGGTTAGATTGCAGACTATATCAAATCAAGCTAGGAAGTCTAGAAACTCAACTAAAATCTAGGTTGTCGGATTTGTATTGTTCGAGAGGACAAGAAAACTGTGATAACTTATGTGATTGTATTATTTGTTAGTATGGGATAACGGATGTATTAAATATTATCGCAATATAGTTGTTATGGATTCTCTTGAGCAATCTGATTCGCCTAGTGCCGCGCCCCGATGATTCCGCCATCGGTTGGGGTGTGACAGATTGGTATCAGAGCCATAACTATAGGGAATTAGGTCAGACTCGACCTAGTCCGGGTCGACGTCTTAGAAATTGACCTAGTCTATAGTCTAAGTACCAACAGGCCGACTCATACAAACCCGGTTGGGTTTGTATTGGGCTTACTTGATACTCTCGATCGAAATTGCTAAGAGATACAACTTTGTGTGAACCCCGCGTACTACAACTTCACACGAAGAAGCCTTTCCTAAGGCCGAAATACTACTTAGCCTTTCCTAAGGCCGACACAATACACACGTTTTCGAAATTACTCGCATAACGAAACCGAGCGATCCAGTCGAGATCAGGTGTGAAAACCAAGAACTCTCGATAGGATTGCTCACTCAGCGCATTTTTCTAGCACGAGAACTTTTCATCGAGTTAGGAGTGACATCCACATCCCGATAAAAGTCTCCATTTCTAAATCTAGTGGAACTCACGAATTTACTCAAGGAGCATAACCACAATTAGGAACGAAACTGTTAAGCCAGGGGTGAAACCCGTACCTTAATCAGTCGTCCCATTCTCTATAAACTGGTTTTCAAAAGCTCTCACCAAGGACTCGACTATCACGATAACTCGAGCCACGTGACGACTAGGAAGACGAATGCCATGAGCTGCATCCCAGTGGAAGCACGAAGTCCTCCAGGTCAACGCGCATGCTCGAACTTGTTAGATATAGTTGGGTTACCTTGGGTAGTCAACGCCTAAACACCCAAGGCACTCTATTATACGACCCGCCAATTTTACAATGATTGGAACTTATTTACGTTTTGAACTTTACGCTTTCTCGATTTCTCGATGTAACGATTTTCACTCCCTACTTTATAAACACACAATTCGCACAGCCATCGCAATCTAAAACGAAATCCGAATGTTCGCAACTAAACTAATGCATAATCTATCGCATTCGCTCTCGTTTTCTCACTTCAACGCGACCTCGCTTATTCTAAATCGACCTGTATATGCATGACTTCAAATTACATCTATATAAATATATATGTATATATACGTATAAACAAACAAGTCATTGTGTGAGAACTTAGGAATTTCATGTTTCCTATGTAGCTCCTATGTGATTCGTATTACTACTATACTATCGCACTAAGTTTTGAACGCGCTCAACCGCAACGCAAAACTCAAAAATCATTATGATCGAATCTCACTCCAAGTCTCTTCCTGTCTAGATGCCTTCCAACAACTCTACCTCGAGGCGAGTAGCTAGGAGGAAAGCCAAACGAAGCACCGAGAAGAGAATTGCTTCACTTGTGATTAAGGAAGTGAGTAAGCTTAGTTCTCAAATTGCCGCTCGCGGGCACTCTCTCAGCCACTCTCGAGCCTCGGAAGACGATAAGACAGGAGAGCCGCAATCTACTTTTCTCTACAAGCACTTCAAAGCCTGTGACCCGATGGAATTCACGGGTGAAGGAGGTGCGACTCAACTACTCCAGTGGTTCGATTCTATCGAAGTTACCCTTCGTCAAAGTGGGTGTCCCGATAGTCTCCGTACTACTTGCGCCACCGGAGTATTTCAATCGCGAGCACTCGACTGGTGGACCGCCGAACGTAACAAACGTGGGATCTCCGCAGCTTACGCTCTCTCTTGGAATGAGCTGAAAGAGCTCATGGAGAAAGAGTACTGTCCTCCTCACGAGATTCAGAAACTGGAAAACGAATTTTGGGAAATCAAGCAAACCAAAGGTGACAATGCTGGCTACACCGCAAAGTTCAAACAGCTTAGCATAATCTGCCCAAGTCAAGTCGACACTCCGGGGAAGGCCATCGCGAAGTACATTCGTGGCTTGCCTGAGTGTGTGGGTGATTTTGTCGAAGCTGCAAGGCCTGCTACCATCGAAGAAACCTACCGCTTAGCCGCAGAAATCAACAACAAACGACTCATGGGGGGATTATTCTCAAATAATCCTGTCAAGCAAGCTCATCAAGCTATCGCCAGAAATCCTTCAGCCGAACATGTTGACGAATCTTCTGATGAATCTACTGACGAATCTTCCGACAAATCTACTGACGATTCTTCTAATGAATCAGCTAATGATTCTTCTGACGGATCTGCTAACGATTCCTCGGACGAATCTGCTGCCGATTCTTCTGACAAATCTGCCGACGGATCTTCCGACAAATCAGCCAAAGACTCCGCAAGCGAGTCTTCAGACGAATCCTCCAACGATGACACTTCTTCGCAAGACACCGACAAACCCAGCCGCAAGCGAAAGACTTCAAGCCCGAACTCATCAACAGCCGAACTGCTGCAACCGGAACCTCTTCGAACAGTTCCGATATTTCCAAAACGAGCTTACACTGGAGCTCATCCTCAGTGTTACTCGTGTACCTATCATCATCCAGTTGGGGATGACTATCGCTATTGCAGTAACTGCAACCGTTACGGTCACTTCACCCGCAACTGCCGCATTGAACCGTGAACTTGAGTACAACAACAACAGCGCCAGCAAAAGTCTTCAGCATCAAGTACCTAGCAAGCGTAGGATAAAGTTGTAATGATACGATTCTCGACGTTAATTTCTAAGTTTTGAACCTACTCTCTTATTCGAAGTTGCCACTAAGTGTAACAACAACTCTCGTTTTCGTTTCCTCCATCCCACTTTAGTCGCCGCATTTAGACTAAATTCACACACATACTATATACTATATACTATATCACGAAATAATGTGTTTTACCCTCACTACACTCTTAGAACGAGGTACGATAAACGTGCAAGGAACAAATAATCGCGGGTGCACATGGGATTATTTGGGTCAGTGCACGGTGATCGTAGCGAATTCTAAAAGTGCCATAGCGTCTGACAAAAGGTGACACCAAAACACGGGATGAAAGTAGTAGTGGTCGGGCGAGGAATACCTTACCATACTACCGAAGTTCCGTGAAGAAAGTGCCACGTGGAGTTGAACGTTATTAGACCTATATACTATTGTAATTATTTTCAACACAACTACACTCAATCGCAAGGCGTAACAAACCGTATCATCGCGAGACTTGTCGTAAGTCTGCAAACGCAATGCAATCGCCTCATCGATGGACTCTGGGGAGTCTACCTCGCAGGACAACTGCATCAACGCAAGACTGGTCGAAAGTCTATAGCGAGCAATCTCATCAAACACGCGAACGCTCACGACATTATCGGGTAAGGACCTATTCTACCCTCCTCGATAGCCGTGATGCGTCGCAATGTAACGTTAAGTGTACTCGAAAAGAAACTCGACAAATCGCAATCATTTATTATGTGTATCTCGCAATCTCTGTCGCGTAATATGAGAACTATATCGCTTGTTGTGTATCAATCTATCGCTATACCGTTATCCGTGATATTCGTGTTAAGTTAGGACACATGACCTCGCCTCACGAGAGGAAGCTCGTATGGGTAAAACAAGGTGTTTCAGTTATATCAGCGGCCTTTCGTGGAAACAGGCCATGTGGGTTCTAATGTAGGTAAATTCTGTGGTGTTAATCAATCGAACCGAACCACGTAAATCAAATCGCATACCTCCGTCGCTTGCAACGCAACTACCGATTATTTTAATTCGTTTATCATCACCGTCATCGCAAGTATTTCGTGTTTATTCTAATCACCTAATCGTTGATCGCCTATCGTGTATAATCTACCGCTTATCGCTCGCTTAGTGTTCATTGCAGTCTATATGGTATTAAGTACACATGACACCGCTTCACGAGGCAAAGCTAACCTGGTTAAGCATGGTGTTTCTGTCACACCCTGGCTTTGCGGAAGCGTGGTTATTTTGGTGTGACTTCTTAATACCATAGCTTAATCATAACAAAGCTATATGAAATAAAAACCATGCAAGATCATCCATTCGATTAAGTTTTGAAAACCAAATACAGTAACATTGTTTGAACGGAAACATGTTCTAACGACATTGTTCAATAAACACAAACAATAACATGACATAAACACAGTTTAAGGATTGTGACTTGTCCAGGAAAGAGTCACATTCCCCAAACTCAGATGACCTCATGACTAGTGCAGCGGAAAACGTTCCATACCGTGCCAGATCCGTTAATTTCCTGAAATACATGTAAGTTGAAAAATCAACAATAATGTTGAGCGAGTTCATGTGTAAGTGAGTAAGTAAACCTTTGTGAGTATAAAAATAGTCCTGGTATGTAGCAGACAAGGGGAATTGAGATCACCAATGGTTTGCAAGGCCACTGATATATGTGAAGTGCAAATAGGGAGACTCAAACCTAGCAGATTTCGCCACGGCATTTGTATGTGGACAAAGTCACCCCAAGGTCCGTTTCTAGTTTGGCCTGGGGCTGGGCTCGCTACACCCAGATAGATCTACCGCTCCTGTCCCTCGGTCCCGACATGAGGACTAATGCCCGCGCGTACTGTCATCCGCACGGATCCTGTCACCGCACGCACATGTCATCCGCACGGATGACATGTCACTCGCGTGCACAAGTCAACCGTGCGCACACTCATCCGCGCGCACAAGCAAGGCCCATCCGCACGTACCACCATATCAACCGCACGGATGACTAGCCATCCGCACGGATGAGGCCCAATTCAACCAAATTGCAACTTTTCAAGGTAATCTCGCTTAACCGTACTTCGTTTACTCTATTTCTTCAAGGATCATTGCAGACAACTCGTAACCGACTCAATCAAGTTGTAATCCCGCTAAATACGCACTGTGAGTATACTTGACCCCTTTTTAATCGAATTTTGGGTGTAACATACGTTTCTAACAAATCAAACTTATCAAGCGAAATATTCAATCAATCGAATTATCACTTGCGAATAACTGTTATGCATAGATATACGTGATGCTAGTTGCATATGTGCTAGGGCTTATACTCGTGACGTCCCACCAAGACTAGTATAGTACTATTGCGCCCGACGGGGTCTAGTTATGCCATCGTACATTCGAGCATCGAGGACTTAGTTGGTAGTATCAGTTTTGTGAGTATGTATGTCGTGTATTACGTTTATGCATGTGAAGATTCGCAGCACTTTTAATCTATCATGCTATACTGTCAAACCTGTATACTCGCCAATACTTTTGTATTGACAAACATTTTAACGTATGTTGCAGGTTAGATTGCAGACTATATCAAATCAAGCTAGGAAGTCTAGAAACTCAACTAAAATCTAGGTTGTCGGATTTGTATTGTTCGAGAGGACAAGAAAACTGTGATAACTTATGTGATTGTATTATTTGTTAGTATGGGATAACGGATGTATTAAATATTATCGCAATATAGTTGTTATGGATTCTCTTGAGCAATCTGATTCGCCTAGTGCCGCGCCCCGATGATTCCGCCATCGGTTGGGGTGTGACAGATTGGTATCAGAACCATAACTATAGGGAATTAGGTCAGACTCGACCTAGTCCGGGTCGACGTCTTAGAAATTGACCTAGTCTATAGTCTAAGTACCAACAGGCCGACTCATACAAACCCGGTTGGGTTTGTATTGGGCTTACTTGATACTCTCGATCGATTAACACATGACACACATGACCTTTTTATAGTTTTCACATCACGCCCTATGTAGTAATGCCTCTTCTTGTTTCTCTTGGAAACAATATCCGAATATATTTTCTATTCGGGTTTTTCCAAGTTTTTAATCTACATATGAAACTTTCAATTTCTTCATATTTGTTGCATATTACTATTTGTGCGATTATCTAAAATATGCACCTGGTAATGTTTGCCCCGACGGGCGTTCCTTGCCATTAACCTTGTTCGCAGTAGTTACGCGATTTAGTCCTCGGTGAGCATGCTCCTCTTGTCATACTTCGGACCGTTCCATCATCATATCCACAATTCATTTGACTCTCGTCGTCTTCAAACGCGAGTGTCCTTCAATTAAAACATTCACAAAAGTTAGTAACGTCAACTTCAATAATCGCCCGTATTATAATACAAGGCTTTTTCTACTATACGCGTCAACGCGCGTATTTTGTCAACTATATCAATCATTTTAATTGGGGGTAACGTGTATCACACGATAGCCCTATGTGTTGGTTACAACACTTTAGCATACACGTACTTACCGGATTTGCGATCAAGCCTCGAACCGAACACTATTCTTTATCAAGAGCGTAAGGTTTAAGTCCAAGCATGGTTCTCCCCACCATACTTGAATCTCTTAAACCAAGGCTCTGATACCAAGTTGTAACACCCTAGTTACTGATTAACGATTTTGTATGTAATTACCAACAATTAGATGTGTAGTTAAGACTACACATGCTATAAAAATACGGGTTTATTAAAACTTTTACAAATTATAAGTTATTCTACATAACGTGAATCGAATCCGTTGTTTAAAATCTACAACGTGGCAAAGTGCGGAAGCGTGAATCTATATCGTGTTCGGTTCTTCGTTGAGCTTGATCTTCATCCGGCATCTACTAAGTACCTACACTTCATAAAAACATGAAATGCTTTAGTCATACAGGATTTAAAACGCATCTAAAAGAATCCGGGAACTAAAACTAAATAAAATGCATTTTGTTTCTGGGTCCACCGTAATTTACGGTGGGACCGTAAATTACGGTAGCCCCTGAAGGTTTAACCTTCCACCGTAACTCAGTATATAACCACCGTAACACATATCAACTCCACCGTAATTTATGGTGGTACCGTAAATTACGGTGATCCCTGCATTCCAACTCTCTATTTTGCCGTTTAACGACACGAAAACTTTCGTATCTTTCAAACCGCTTGTCCGTTTGACCTACCGTTTCTTCCTACGTGATTGTAATTTGACCCTTCATCATATGGAGTCAAAATCCAACATCCGGATTAGCAAATTTGAAGACTTTTAAGTCTTCGGCTTATTACATTTTTACCAAATTTTGACCTGTTCGCTATTTTATCAAGCAAACACGTTTACTTGATCCATAAACTCATGAGAATCATAATTTCAATATTTCCTATCAATTAAATCATAAATCACGGGTTTCTTACTTAGTTAGAACCCGTTTATGTTCAAGTGCTTATTTTGACCCGTTAAGGTATTTAAGCACTTTAAGCTTAAAATCGCTTCCAATCATTTCTAGCGTTATTTACAACATTCTAATCAAGAAATCTTCCACCACAACTATAATTGTGGTGGACTTAATGAGGTGATCTATATAATCCGAATTTTTTTTCTCATCTGATTACTAATTTACGACAAAGACTCATATAGAGTCATTTGACCGAAGATTACATCTTTCGCTTCTTACACTTATTCCAATTATTTGATTGATCATAAAACTCGTTTCAAAACTACCTTTAAAGGTTGTTCATTCGAATTAGCCAACAAGGGCGTTTTAGTCAATTTTTGTCATTCTTTTACGACGAAGGACTATTAGTGCTTGTTTGAACCACAAAGTCCGACCCTTTTAACCATATTCTTGTTTAGAAACCAATATGTTTCTAAACACCATAATCATAACTCAATTTATTCGCTTTGCCTAAAAGATAACCGAATATCTTATTTTAACCTTGTCTAACTGTTATAAAACTCCAAATTCTACATGATGAGTTGTATTACTATACATACCTGGCTCGGATCAATATATTGACCCGTTTCAATACCTTTCCTTAGTGGCTACTAAGTGATAGCGATGTAAGCATCCATGTGCTATTTATTTCCTAAATTCACGCAGCTTGACAACCCATTAGTCGATATTGTCAAAGGGTGATAATTTCACCTTTCGACCTGTTTGGTCTATATGACCAATTACCATTGTCAAATTGTCAAAATTACCATTTTGCCCTTAATGGGTATTATGATTTAACTTATATGATAACCATTAAAATACATGCTTCATTCGTCATAATATGATCGAATTACCGGTTTAACTCATTTTTAGCCATCATTATGTTTTCTTGTCATATTTGATTATCTTGTTCCGTACGACCACACGTCGGAACATCATATCTCAATTAGGTATTTTTCTTTTTCGTAACTAATACGACGAAAGAATATTGTAAATATAAGACTAGTGTAAGATATACTTACCTTGCATCCGAAATATGCTTTTTCCTTCATTCTGGATTCGTTTGACCCGCTTCCTTCTTCAAGCTTTCACCTAGCTCGTTAAGAGTCAAACTATCATCAAAATTCGTAAGACGATTAGGTTAGTCATCATTATTATGACTATTTCATCTTACGGATTTATGTCGAAACTTCTATTCCACTTCATCATTGGTTATTTCGACTTTCTAAAATCAACTACCGTTATTCATATAATATGCACAATCAAGGCAATTCTATCTCATGATTAGAAACCATTTTATCCCATATCTCGTGTAATTAGTCAAGTTAGCCAATTACGCGTTTCACTCGAATTTCAACACTATAGTTCCCATTTAGGCATTTTAACAAACACCTAATGGGCATGATTCTACACATTTGCTAACTAGTTCATAATTAGTCATTTTTACCAAGATTAACATTAAGATTCAACCATTATCATGTATGATCAAATACTCAAACTTGCAATTTGTTCAAGTATCTTGCATCTACTATCACTTATGATGATTTCTAACACAACTATATTATCATCTTTTCTACATAATCAAAACCCACTTGACACATGAGTGTATGATTATGAATTCTCAACAATGAACATCAATTCAACAAATACATGGCTAGGGTTTACTACTAGACATAGTTTCATCCCTAATTTCATCCAAACTACATGCATGCAGGCTTAGATTCGAATTCTCTAGGTTTGCTCAGAATTTCAACTAGAGATTTACCAAGAAATTTACATACCTCGTGACTCCTTTTTCAATGGAGATCACTAATTCATACTCGGATTTTGATTTGGACTTGATTTGCTCCTTCAATTTGATGAATTTCTGTGTTTTAGGGTTTGAGCTTGAGAGCTCTTCCTGGCTCCTGTGTTTGTACGACCAGAACACACACACAAGGTGTGTGTTTTGGTGTTTTTAACTTTAATTAATAAAAACCATTTTCTCACTTTAACCATTTTAATCCCTCAACTTTACCCAAGTTTATAAAGGTTACTACATCAAGTTCCTCACTATTTTAAAACACTAGACTAACTAGGTTGATATTCCTAGTTATTTAGTGGGTCCCGGGAGTTATAACCCGTTTTATTTTAAGTCCCGTTAACTCGGGCTCTTATAGACTCAATTTCCTTAAAACTTTGATTTGTTTGTATTTTTTATTAGGATTTCTTATTTAAATCCAATTATTCACCTGGTCACTTTTACTACTAACGGTACTTTACCCGTCTTTTAGTATTAATGGAGTTCGATTACCAAACCCATTTTCGGGGTGTTACAGTAACGCTTGCCCCGACGGGCGTTCCTTGCCATTAACCTTGTTCGCGGTCGTTACACGATTTAGTCCTTGGTGAGCATGCTCCTCTTGTCATACTTCGGACCGTTCCATCATCATATCCACAATTCGTTCAACTCTCGCCATCTTCAGATGCGAGTGTCCTTCAATTAAAATATTCACAAGAGTTAGTAATGTCAACTTCAATAATCGTCCGTATTATAATACAAGGCTCTTTCTACTGTACGCGTCAACGCGCGTATTTTCGTCTACTACATTAATCATTTTAATTGGGGTAACGTGTATCACACGATAGCCCCTACGTGTTGTTTACAACACTTTAGCATCTAAACTATTAACATACATGTACTTACCGGATTTGCGATCAAGCCTCGAACCGAACACCCATCTTTATTAAGAGCATAAGGTTTAAGTCCAAGCATAGTTTTTCCCACCATACTTGAATCTCTTAAACCAGCGCTCTGATACCAACCTGTAACACCCTATTTTCGATTTAGCGATTTTACATGTAAAATACCACAATCTGATGTGTGGCTAGGACTACACATACTATAAAAATACGGGTTTATTAAAACTTTTACAAATCATAAGTTATTCTACATCACGTGGTTGAATTCGTTGTTTAAAATTTACAACGTAGCAAAGTGCGGAAGCATGTATCTATATCGTGTTCGGTTCTTCGTTGAGCTTGATCGTCTTCCGGCATCCCAAAGTGTACCTACATTTCATAAACATGAAATGCTTTAGTCTTACGGGGTTTAAATCATGTCCAAACGAGTCCGGGAAACAATTGATTTTCAAAAGAAAAACAAGAACTTGAAAATGATCTCCACCGTAACTTACGGTGGCACCGTAAGTTACGGTGGCCCCTGTGTTCATATTCTTCTACCGTACAACAGTAGGTTACCACCGTAACCATATCAGCTCCACCGTAAATTACGGTGGCACCGTAATTTACGGTGGACCCTGCATCCAGCTTTTCCATTTTGCCGTAAATTGACACGAGATCTTTCGTATCTTTCAAACCGCTTATCCGTTTGACCTACCGTTTCTTCCTACATGTTTGAAATTTGATTCTCTATCATATGGAGTTAAAATCCGACATCCGGCTTGATAAAATTTAAGACTTTTAAGTCTTCGACTTATTACTCTTTTACCAAAATTTGACCCGTTTGTGATTTTATCAAACATACAAGTTTGTTTGACCCTTATTTCTCACAAACCTATTAAATTAAATGATGTCTAACATATTAGGTTCCAATTATAGAATTATATACCTTCTTTAACCCATTTTCACCCATATGCTTATTTTGACCCGTTTGAGGTATTTAAGCATATTATAAGCACCAATTGCTTTCATTCATTTCCAAATACATATGTCCACATTTCTTATCAAAGGATCTTCCACCACAACTATATTTGTGGTGGATTCAATGTGGTGATTTATATATACCAAAATTTACCCTTCAAATCGTTATTTTACGGCAAAGACTCGAATAGAGCCATTTGACTAACGTGTTACATCCTTCAACTTCTATACTACTCCTAAGTAATTATCTAATTGTAAAACTCGTTTCCAAACAACCTTTAAGGATCGTTTGTTCCATTTAGCCTACAAGGGCGTTTTGGTCGATTTTAGTCCTTTTATGACTAAGGACTCTCTCTCAAATTATTCGACCAAAATAGCACTTTTAACTACAACATAATTACACGTATCTCGCCCGGATCAACAAGTAGACCCGATTTATACCTTGTTTTCATTATCACACCATCAATGGTGACACAATTATCCGATTTGCTAATCGGTCCTGTTAACATAAGACTTGACAACCACATTAGTCGATATTGTCAAATGGTGTTATCACCACCATTCAACCCGTTTGGACTATATGCCCAACATTATTTATTTAATCAAAAACATTGTTTTTGATTTCCAATTCATACATCCATCCCATCCCGGATTTTATAACCATACCCTTTTTCTTTTACACTCTTTTCTTACAATTTCAACCCATTTCGGCTTACACCATGGGTATCCTTTTATCCTTGATTTACATTAGTCGACACTTGACAAATTTCCATATTTCCAATATTATCATTATCACGTTTACAACATATCGAATAAACGAGTATTCTACATAAGTGTGTAAATTACACTTACCTCGCATCCACGCCACGCTTTTCTTTCCATACTTGCTCCGTTTGACCCGCTCTCTCTTCCAAGCTTTCACCTAGCTTGTTACGCGTCAAACTATTGTCAAACATTTACAAGGCGGTTAAATTAGTCATTAACAATCACGACTATTCCACCTCACTTATTTTCTATGCCGAAGCTACTATTCGGCTTCATGATTAGTTAACTTAACTTATCTAAAGTTAACTACTTTCAATCACATGTTTACTACATTAAGTCTAAATCAACATAGTATTTAGAACTCTCATCACTTCATATCACGCGTAATTGCCATATCATTCAAATATGCGTTTTCACTCTAAAATTCAATACTTTAGTTCTCATTTAGGCATTTTAACAAACACCTAATGTGCATAATTTCACATATTTACTAACTAGTTCATAACTAATTATTTTCACCAAGATTTACATCAAAATCAAACCTCTATGTCTAGTGTTCATGAACTACATCAAGAACTTATTTCATAACAATCAATATTCATCAAATTAACACTCTAATCCGAGTGTTCTTCATATTGTCAATAAACCCATTTAACACACATATAGGTAATCACGGGCGGGTCTTAACCCTAGTTATAGACTAAAAACCAACATTGAAACTTAATGAAAACTAGAACTAAAACAAGACAACCCATTTGGTTCCAGTCTTATAATTGGCCATTTTGATAAAAAAAAAATGGTAAAAAATGCTCTAACAAAAACTTAAAAAAGCGGACTCGTGTATTGTTAAGCAAAGCCCAATCATGTATGTCATCTAACTTAAAATATAAAACATTACATAGCCCAAAAACCTAGTGTCGGGTTCGGTTTTTATCGACGGTTATAAATCAAACCGTTCAGTACGACTTGAAAATTCCTAAATCCTAAGACAATAGATTGGTTGTATATCGTCCAACTTAAATATAAAAAGTTACATAGCCCAAAAAACCTATTTTCGGGTTCGGTTTTTATCGACTGTTGTAAATCAAACCATTTGGTACGACTTGAAAATTCCTAAGACAATCGACTGATTTTTTAACAAACAAAAAAAAAAAAAAAAAAAAAACCCCACGAAACCAAACTGATGGTTGATTTGAGTGGATTCCCTTGCATGATACAACGACTATGGACACGAAAGCCAGATTCGCATTGGCCAAACATCAGAATGGACAAGTCGAAAACTTCATGTTTCTATTAGTGCACAAATAATCCGTCGTTCATGAATGTTGTACAAATCAGAATCATATACTAACACGAAACTAGCGGTTTAAAAAATGGTAAGGAGAAAACCCATAAAAATAAGTAATAATGTTACACACCTAGATATTATCAAAGAGGAATAGAAGGCAAGTGTGATCTATTACTCTTTGCAATTCTGGAACAGAACATAAACATTAACATCACTGAAGACAGCAGGAACAGTCTGAAATAGGTTCTGATTTCTTGCAAACCGAGGTCCAGAAATTCCTTCTTTTCACCGTACCGGTTTTTCCTCTCGATTAAGTAACCGTTTAAATAGTCATCTATGGAAATTAAGTGTTCCACGTTGTTAAAAGGGGTCGATTCTTGCACATCCGTCATCTGGTGCGCGCCCATGTTAAACATTGCAAAGAACATGGCAGACCATTCGTTCAAAACTCGCTGCAATCAAGAGGCTAAAGTTAGAAACAAGAATGAAGCGTTGGTCAAAATAGGATCTGTATGGCACATACATTGAAGGTAACATGGTCCACAGGGTTGAACATTTTGAAGCAGTCTCTTGAGGATGCTTTTTCATCTCCATAAATCTGGCAAGTCGATGAGTGTCATGAAAGTATGAAACAAAGTTGATGATAAATTGAGGTTCTGCTAAATAATAGGTTAAGCTCGAGCCAAGCTAGGTTAAGCTCGAGCTCGAGCTCCAACTTAAACGAGCCAGCTCGGCTCATTTATTTTATCGAGCTTAAAAGTCGAGCTCGAGCTCGGCTAGCAAAATATTCGAGCCAGCTCGTGAATTTTTTTAATGGTTTTTACTTTTTTTTTTAAATATTGATAACATAAAAAAAAACAAGTACAAAAAGTAAAAATTACACATATATCTATATGTATTATCTTTATTTTTCTATTTTTTTACAGATCGAAAGACATATTAAAAGTATTATATGTATACTTTTATTTATTTTCTCATATTTTTATACGTTATTAATTAGTTAAAGTTAAAATGTTAACACTTCACCCCCTCCTAGATATTTTTTATTAACATACATTTAAAATTAAAACTAATCTATAAGAAAAAAAAAATTATTCGAGCCAGCTCATGAGCCGAGCCAGGCCTAGCTCGAGCTCGATTCGTTCACAAATCGAGTCAAGCCGAGCCGGCTCGTTTACAACCGAGTTTTTTTCGAGCCGAGCTTTTTTTGAGTGAGCCGCGAACTACGAACACCCCTACTAAATAATGGCATGTATATACAAACCTCGAAAGTGTAAGACATGGGGACCCTTGCCACATCATACATGTAATCCGTTGTGGTACCATGTGCCAGATACCTGTTTTCGGTAAGTGAAATAGATAAAATATTAAGACTGTGTTTGTTTGGGTCATATTTTACATTTAAAAGATCAAATGGGTAAACATTAAAAAGTTAAAAAAAATCTGAAACAGATCAAACGGGTCACCCGAAGTGGACTTAAATGCTTACAACCTCATAGATTGCTTAACTAACAAAACATAGATTAGTAACTTAATAAGTGGTTTTTGCAATCACTTAAAACATTCAATGAAAATGAACTAAATATGAATGTGGGTCAACCTGACCCATTGTGACCCGTATTGCATAATATCCCTTCAGACTCGAACATGCCCATACCTGTTACCCAACCCACTTATTTTGTCATTCTCGCCAATAATATGGCCGTTAATTACACCAGTTCATGAAAGAGTAAAATGCCATTTTCGTCCCTGAGGTTTGGCCAATTTTGCGACTTTCGCCCAAAGGTTTGTTTTTCCGCATCTGTATTCAAAAGATTTGAAATCTTGCCATTTTCATCTGGCCCGTTAACTCCATCCATTTTTCTCCGTTAAGTCAGGGGTATTTTTGTCTTTTTTGTTAACTTAAAGGGTTTTGAATACTTGTACATTAGGCTAAAGGGCAACTCAGTCTTCTTCACTTTATGTACAAGCATAATGTACAAGTATTCAAACCCCTTTAAGTTAACAAAAAAGACGAAAATACCCGACTTAACGGGAGACAAATGGATGGAGTTAACAAGCCGGTTGAAGTGTGGCAAGATTTCAGACCTTTTAGATCCAGATGTGGAAAAACAAACCTTTGAATGAAAGTCGCATAACTGGCCTGCATTTTACTTTTCATGAAATTATAAATAACACTTACCCAACAGATCCACCGCCTGATCCAACCACACAACGGTCTCCACAATGAAGGTGGTTTAATGTTTCAAGCATCAACTTCATTTTCTCAGATTGTATTCCAGATGGTGTTGTGTTTTTGTGATCGTATGGCATAAACAGAGCCTGTGACAAAAAAAAGTCAGTAAAATTCAATGATGAAAAAAATTCTTGTATATGTAAACAAACTAGGTTAGAACCCCGTGTATTACACGGGTTGAATAAATGTAATTTTATATATTAAATAATAAAAACTTATATCTTTATGAACCTTGTATATTATAAGGGTTAAATAAATGTAATTTTATATATCAAATAATAAAAAAGCTATATCTTTAAAAACCATGTGTATTGTTAGTTGTAAATAGTTGTTAGTTCAAGGACCTGGTTGCTATTATATAGGTCCCTGTATGTAATTAGTTATTTCTTTTTAGTCCCTCACTTTCCCTATAAGTAGAGGGGTTATTTACTCTTGTAAACATACATTCAATCAATACAAGTTCGGTTTTCATACCATTACCATTTACATGGTATCAGAGCTAAAGGTGTTTTAGCTCAAGAATATCCTCATTCGGGTGACCATTTCCGGTCACCACGTCTGTCCCAAAAAAAAAAAAAAAAAAAAAAAACCCGTTCCAGACCTGTTCAAACACCCAAAACCTCCACAACCCGTCACCTACTTTTTCAGATCTGTTCCGTTTTCCGGCGAGTTAACATACACCGCCACCACCATTGAACTCGTCATCGCCCGATCTACAAAACCCCTCAAATATGGAGCAGCCACCTGGGTTCATTGTTGAGGAGGAGGCCTCAAAGGTATGCAGACTACGTCGTTCCCTATATGGCCTTAAACAGTCTCCAAGGGCATGGTTTGGTCGCTTCTCTAGTGTTATGGGAGAGTTTGGGATGGTTCGTAGTGCATATGATCACTCTGTATTTTTTAGACATCATCAGGGCCGAAGGATTATTCTAGTTGTTTATGTGGATGATATCATAATTACTGGGGATGATGAAGATGGGATTACCAAGCTCAAACAGTTCCTTCAGTCTCAGTTTCAGATTAGCGACTTAGGTCGACTTCGGTACTTCCTTGGCATAGAAGTATCTCGTTCCCCACAAGGAATACTCCTTTCTCAGCGGAAGTATGTCCTTGATATGTTAACTGAGTGTGGCTTATTGGGTTGCAAACCGGTTGATAGTCCTATGCTTCCTACGAGGAAGCTCATTCCAGAGGACGGAAGTCCAATGAAAGATCCTGAGCGATACAGACGATTGGTCGGAAAACTCAACTACTTAACTGTCACCCGACCAGATATATCCTTTGCCGTCAGTGTCCTAAGTCAGTTCATGGCCACTCCATACACAGGACACTGGGATGCTGCTCTCCGTGTCTTAAGATATCTCAAGAGCACACCAGGCCTAGGGATCTTATATTCTGATCAGGGTCATTGTCGTGTGGGTGCTTTCACAGAAGATGGAGATGGACGTATATCTGGATTTTCAGATGCAGATTGGGCAGGCTGTCCTATTTCCCGTCGATCCACCACTGGGTATTGTGTTTTCGTTGGCGGAAACCTTGTGTCCTGGAAGAGTAAGAAACAACACACCGTATCCAGATCAAGTGCTGAATCAGAGTACAGAGCTATGGCAGATGTTACATCGGAGATGATATGGGTTCGTCGTCTTCTTAGAGAACTTGGGGTTATCTCTGAAGACTTGATGCGATTGTACTGTGATAATCAATCAGCTATACATATAGCCAAAAATCAAGCATTCCATGAGAGAACTAAACACATTGAGGTTGATTGTCACCTAATCAGAGATCGGATAGTCGGTACTCAAAAGGATCCTCCATCGATTCAGCCAATCCATGTTAGGACGGAATTCCAACTAGCGGATATTTTCACGAAACCGCTCCGGAAGCCACAAATAGACTTCATATGTAACAAGTTGGGCATGATTAACATCTATGCTCCAACTTGAGGAGGAGTGTTAGTTGTAAATAGTTGTTAGTTCAAGGACCTGGTTGCTATTATATAGGTCCCTGTATGTAATTAGTTATTTCTTTTTAGTCCCTCACTTTCCCTATAAGTAGAGGGGTTATTTACTCTTGTAAACATACATTCAATCAATACAAGTTCGGTTTTCATACCATTACCATTTACATGTATTACACAGATTAAATAAATGTAATTTTGTATACGAAATACTAAAAACGTCGTATCTTTAAAAAAACCCGTGTATAATCGGGTTGAATAAATCTACCAAATAATAAAAAATTACATCCTTAAAAACCCCGTATATTACACGTGTTGAATAGATATAAAAAAGAGTTATATCTTTAAAAACCATGTGTATTACATAGATTAAATAAATGTATTTTTGTATATTAAATACTAAAAACGTCGTATCTTTTAAAAACCCGTGTATAGTCCGGGTTGAAAAATCTACCAAATAATAAAAAAAATTATATCCTAAATAAATATAATTTTGTATATTAAATACTAAAAACGTCGTATCTTTAAAAAAACCCGTGTATAGTCGGGTTGAAAAATCTACCAAATAATAAAAAAAATTATATCCTTAAAAACCTCGCATTTTACTCGAGTTGAATAAACATAATTTTGTATACCAAATAATAAAAAAAAAGTTGTGTTTTTAAATAATTAGGATAACATTTAATATTAATTTATTATTTATATATTTAATATAAGATAAGTAGATAAGAGAGGTATTTGTTTTAAAAATAGAATAAATTAACAAATTAGATTTGAGGATAATATTTTATTAAAGTATGATAAGATTTAATATTAATTTATTATTTATTTATTTAGATAAATATAAATTTGAGGATACCTTCAATGAATGACACGTGTCTAAAAATTGGTTTATTTTATTATAGTAGTTAGATGTTTCATCAAATTTAATAGATCGGAATGAGTAGAAAACAAATTCCAGAAGTAGATTCTGTTTTGCTTGCAAGTTTTACCCACTTACTTACGAATGGGTCGATTTAGTTTCTATTATATCTTTATCAAGTTAAACATGTAAAAAACTAAAAAAAGTTGGCTTAAATAACTAGTCAAACGAGATCGAAAGTCTCCCAAAGCGCATTTGATGCATAAAAACTCCTAAATCAATTTTTTTCAGAGAAATATTATTATTGAAAGGGAAAATGTCAAACAAGGTAACCAAAGATCCCACATTGAACAATGTACGGTACAAAGTTTGAACTTTTCATACCTAAGTTGGTCAAATATTAAATTTTCACTCCTATTAGTAAGAAATCATATACGTTTCTCTTACTGAAACGACAAAACATTTAAAATAACATTTGGCACATTAATTACTAATACGAAAATATTAGAATAAAAGCCGGTGTTGCGGGTCAACCTGACCCATTTCGACGTGTTAAGACCCGCCAATATTGAGACCACTAATATTAATCCATGACACAACACCCTGAATCACTAGCCATCCATCAAGATTTGAGTAATTAATCCAAAAATCGAAAGAAGGTATTGCTCACCTCCATTCCAGAATGCACGTTGACCCATATATGCGGGTCAAATGACATTGAGAGCTTCCGCATTAGTTGAGCCTCAGGCTCACTAAAAGGGGCAGCACCAGGATATTCCTCATATGGATCAAAATCCTGAAATACATGAATAAGAAGCTCAGTGACATCACACAGTTAGAAATTTGATATGCCTTATTATCAACTAGACACAAAGTAAAAATGGAGGATAAAAATATCAGAAAAATACACTTCTAGGAAAAATAGGGTCAAGATTGTCATCAGAGGTAAAAACTTTGACCCATTTATTTAGTTATGAGTAAAGTATACGAATGGTCCCCGTGGTTAACCAAAATTTTGGATTTAGTCCCTAGCTTTTTTATAGTACACGGATGGTCCCTATTATTTGCACTTTGTAGCGCATTCGGTCCCCAACTTTTGCAAAAATACATGGATGGTCCCTGTGATATGCACTTTGTAACACATTTAGTCACTAAATGTTGGGAACTAAACGCGTGCAAACCACAGGGACCATCTGTGTACTTTTGGCAAAAGTTGGGGACTAAATACGTTACAGAGTGCAAACCACAAGGACCATCCATGTACTTTCGAAAAACAAAGGACTAAATCCAAAATAGCGAAATAGGAATGTGCTATTATTAACTAGAGCCGACGTAGAGATGAAGAACAAAATATCAGAAGAATCTATCTAGAAAGTAACCTCAAACGAATAAATGGGTTGATTTGGATTAAGTTTTATCTAAAAAAAGACAAGTGTTTAAACTAAATATCAATAGATTACAAGGAAACAGGACAAATGGGCAGACGAAGTGTATTTTAATGCATGATACCACCTAAACCGTAAAATTAACTATTACCAAAAAAATGAAATCACTGTATTTATATTGCACACATGACATGCTAAATAATTATTAAAATATATAAAAATTATTAGACAAGAAAAGTTTTGGGTCAACCTAACCCAGCCCGTACAATGGTGTCAGATTTTTTAAGAACTAACCTTCTCTTTTTTCCCCCAATCTACACTCCAATTCCGGTTGAGATCTACTCCTCTGCCTGCAAAGAATAGTCATATACAAAGCTATAAAACTGACCAACATTATCTCTTTTAGTATACACATAATAATTGTATCTAAGATTAACAGCAAGACCATTTCTTCTTTCACAAAGGTCTCCTTCTTCCACTTTCTTGCGTCCATTCAGATTTTCCACTGGTACCACCTGTTAAGTGATATTTAGTTCAGAATCTGATACAAAGAATATACAAGCTTCTACAACTGCCTTTACATTGGAATATAAATCAAACTTGTCATGAGAAAAAAAGTTAATATTTCAAGGTGAAATCTTTGGTTATCTTTTTAATATAAACAAGGTTAAATTACACTTTTCATCCTTTAGGTTTATACCAAATTTCAGTGGATGTCCTTTACCTTTTAAAATGTCAGGAATCATCCTTTACATTTAAAAAACCTTGCACTGTTTGTCATTTGACACTAACCCAGTTAAAATTTTCAGTGGGCAATTTAGTCATTTTATCCATTTATTTAAAAAGGTATATTAAAATAAAACAAAACGAATAAAAAAAATAAGAGATATAAACATAACTTCTCTCTAAAGTCTAAACACCATAAAAAAAAGACTAAACTACCATTATGTGACCAGACTTAACTGAAACTTTTAACTGGGTTAGTGTCAAAGGACAGATCGTGCAAGGTTTTAAAACGTAAAGGATGATTCCTGACATTTTTAAAGGTAAAGGACATCCACTGAAATTTGGTATAAACATAAAGGACGAAAAGTGTAATTTACCCTATAAACTAAGCTTAGCAGACTGATATCTGATTACAAGACAATGCACGCTCTTTATACACACTTTTTGTAGACTATGCTTCTTTTATCTGATGATAAAGAAATAATTAATATCATAGATCTGACCTTTATAACAATCTTCTCAAGGGTCTTTTTCAGTAACAACGGATCCACTTTAGGTAAAAATTGCTCCTCGCTTAAAATGGAGAGTATCCTTAATGCAAGCTCAGTGGTTATTAGCTCCCGCGCATGCTGCCCAAAACTCTGGAAGACAAGTAATCATCTGTCAAAAAGATCAGCAATTACAATATGAGACAATAAATGTCAAAAACAATAAAGGCGTTGCTTTTTTCAGGTCTTGTGCTTCGTTTACAAAAAAAACAAGGACTATTGTGGCCACTGTAGCTAGTGATGCAAATTAATATATAGTATAATAAGAAGGCTAAAAGTGGAAATATATCGGTCTGCCTTTAATGTGATGCATTTACAAGTTTAAAGTGAAATGACTCACAAGAAGTATTCGAAACTTCGATTTGTCTTCAATAGCTGTTCTGTTCTGGCAATATGTAACGACATTCAGTTCAGCATTGTATCCCTTATTTGAACTTCGAAATGTCTCCATCTGTTGAAATTTTAGTGAACCGAATGAAATTATGACAAAAGGGATGGCAAAAGAAGAAAAAAGAGACAGAGAGCACCCACATGGAGTTTATCTGGGTGTCGGTTAACCAATGCTTCTATCTCTTCCATCAGGGCGGCACTGAAAAAGGAACAACAAAAATGTACGATTTATAAAAGGTTCGTATTTTTATATGTAACGAAAATAAAAAATCAGATGACAGCTGTACAAAATGATTCAAATGTTTGTCATGTGGGCATTTATGTTTGCTTTTCTATTTTGAAGAAGAATATAATGTCTTGATTCTTATCCATGAAAAACCAATATCAACGTGCATGAGTATGATATCGGCTTGCACAAGAGAACAATTATGAGACGAATGTAACACATGTCTCTCGTCTTAAGGAGTCATGCTGACATCATTTATTAGATGAAAAACATGAATAAGTGAAAGATAAGAGTTTCACTTCTGCAAATATATCCTAATATTAGGGAAAACATTACCATGATCTATATCAAAAAAATGAGTATGGTATGACCAAGATATGAAAACTTGATACATGCTAGAAGTCAGCCCTCAGCACCACATCACTACCCATACATGCATAACTCAAAAAGTCAAAGTTGGACTTCTCTCTAAAAAGATCTGAACCTGTACTAAACAATTATAGATAAAGTACACACAAACAACGATATCAAGCCTTCTTTAATTCCTTATGCTTTCTAGGAGGTCACAAAATCTCTGCTTTAAAATCCAAGTCAAAGCAGAACCAGTTTAGAATTTAATTATTATGACCATTAGTTGTAATTAGATTCTTAATCAGCAAAAACCAACTGAAAGACATGCATATTTTGTGACCTAGTTTACCAAAGAAGAAGAGGCCTATCGGAAGTCGAATAAAAATACTTTGAACGCTTATACTCATTGATTTCAACACCACTTACCACCAGGATTTAAACTATACGAATTGACAGATAATGCACCGAAGAAAGAAAATATACCCAACATATAATCAATCAGAATCAACTTTCATATTCACTACAATTATATGAATTTACATTGAGATAGTTGGTAAACGGGCAACAAGCTGTGCCGCTACCCCTTTTTGAATAGCAAAACTAAGTCTTTTAAAACTACGTCCATAGATCTCGGGGTCATAACATTACTATGCATGACCCTTTGAACTCGACTAAGTAGGTCCACGGCCTCTGGCGCCAGAAAACCAAAAGTATCAAAAGCAAACGGGATAAACATGTGCTGGTTGTCAAGGCACGCTTTCTCGTGTTTGGTCACTTTACCCGAAGCAGCCTTTAAAGCAACCTGACTCACCGTGAAAGCAAAATTTGTTGCTATAATGTTACATTGGAATGCAAAATTTGACATGAATACATATATATAGACATTCCAAATTTGCTGTTATAATGTTCAATATAAGTAGCCAACTGTCAAAATAAATCTTATTACTAAAATAATACAATTCACATAAGTTTATAGTGCAATTAAGTCCTATTCCAGGATGAGATCCGTGCGATAATCAAACTTACGTGAATTGTATCATTTTAGTAAGATTTCGACATAAATTAAGAAGTAAAACTAATCAAACCTGTTGGATATAAGTAGCCAATTGTCAAAAGAAGCATTTGACAGAAATAATAAATGAGTAACTAACTCACACTCTCCTACAGTTACAACCTTTTCCAGATTGAGATCCATACATTAGTAAGATTTCAACACAGATTAACAACTAAACTGCATCAAATCAAACACACAAACAGGCAATCAAATCGAATCAAATCAAATCTAGAGGCATACATGATAACTTTATTTACCTAGTGCGGTACAGATCGCGATTGATAGGCGTAACAGGAGGCAGTTGCGACACATCATGATCACTGCCACAAGAAACGCTCGAGAAACAAGAAAACAAGAAGAATAAAACAAATAATAATAATAATAATAATTGATGCAGGTTAAACGCCATCTGAATCAGCAGTTGTATCTTGTCATTTCGATCTCAAATTGAGGATTTTAGATCAATGAGCTCCGTACGCCTGTCAGTTTCGAATCGATATGATGTTGTTCGTGAGCGATCGAATCAATGGAGATGGCGATTTAGAGAGAGAAAGAGGAGAGAGAGAGAGGGGGGGGGGGGTTTGGTTTTCTACTTAAACGCGTGTTTGTCTCTTTCCCATTTATTAAAGGGTTCATAACTTGTGTTTTTTGATAATGTAAACATGATACACGGGTCATATAACTTTCAACTTGTTGGGTATGGGTATTATTATTATATACTAGGTTTTGTGTTAAAAAAAATTTATATCTATAAATGTACTTTTTTTGTATGATTTATAGCCTGATAACTCTTCATGCCAAGACACATGTAACCCCGTGTAAAAACATGAGCGGTTTTTAGAAAATTTACATACCAGATTTTATTAAACGACGAATGGATACACATTTTGTAAGGTTTATTAAAAATGTATTAGAGTAAACTTCCGTTTTGCTCCCTGTGGTTTGGTCACTTTAATGGTTTTGCCCCAAACCTTTAAAAATAGCCAGTTTACTCCCTAATCTATGAAGCTTATCACCATTTTACTCCCCGCCCTAAACGACATCCATTTCCATCGTTAAATCCTGGTCATCTGCCCCTCACATGAGGGGCATTTCAGTCTTTTCTCATTCTCTCAATTATTATTTAGTATTTATATATAAAAAAGAAAAAACCAACTATTTTTCATGATTAATACATGTATTAACAGGTCTTTCGATTAAAAAAAAACCATATATCAACATCATCATTCACATTTAACAACTCACAATCAAGGATCACCACCCACCGTCTGCACCTGAGAACCACCACCTCCCTTCATCTGCACCCGACAACCATCACCTCCCTCCATCTCCACCTGACATCCACCTTGCACCACCCCACCTGAGCACCACCTTGCACCACCCCCCACTGACCACCAACATAAACCACCAACATCGGAGATCTCTGAACACCACCCAACGACGCTTCTAATGGACTCCATCGTCACCGTCATAATCCGAGTGTGTAAAGCCGCCGGAGCTAGAGCTCTTGGCTCGAAACCCTAGGAGGTTGTTACCTTCTGAACTCAGATCCACCGTCATTTATCATCAAAATCCCCAATTTTTTTCAACAAAACTAACCCTAGAATCAAATCCCGATTTTTATCATCAAATCCCCAAATTTAAAAAAGAAAACACAAGAACAGGGAGAGAGAGCCGAATTACAGTGTCTTTCTTGCTCAGAATCTAGGGTTCCGGCATGTGCCTTTCTCTTGCGTGTGTTCAAGGAGAGAGAGAAAGAGAGAGAGACGAATTACAGTCGTGAGTTATAAAATGTGCATATGCAGGGAGTTATTGATGGTGGTGATGGCGATGATGGCGGCAGGTGGTGGTTGTGGGTGGTGATAGAGAAGGTAGAAAGAGAGACGGGTAAGACAGAGTGTGTGGATTGGGCAGGGTTGGTCGCTGATGGTGGTGATGGCGATGTGGCGGCGGGTGATGGTTGTGGTGGTGATGGCCGCGAGTGGTGGTTGTAATGGTGGCAATGAATTTCTTTTGAAGCTTCAAAAATATGCAGGTCTTGTTTCTTCAACAAGATGGCAGGAGATAAGTTAGGGTTTTAAATGAAGGGTATAAAATATCTTGGAAGAAAAAAAGACAGAAATGCCCCTCATGTGAGGGGCACGTGACTAACACTTAACAGCTAAAATGGACGTTGTTTGGGGCGGGGAGCAAATTGGTGAAAAAATAGTAACATCAGGGAGTAAAATGGCTATTTTTAAAGGTTTGGGGCAAAACCGTTAAAGTGACCAAACAACAGGGAGCAAAACGGAAGTTTACTCAATGTATTATAAAGAAAGGGAACATCTTTCAAATAACAATTAAATAACAAACATGTTTAATCGTTTTAAAACAATAAACCGAAACCTAAATACAATCGTTTTAAATAACAAATAAACCAACAGATTCCTCTTTTAAAAAAATACCTTCCACATTTTAAAAACATGTTTGATGACTAAATCTTACAAAGATGCAGGTGAGTAACAAAGAAACTAAAAACAGAAAAAGAAAGATTAATGTTGTCTTTCAATGAACTTAGATGTAAAAACACACATTAACTTTTTTGGTCATCCAAAATGAACTATTCAACACCACCACCAGACCAATTCTTAGCAAGTCGCTAAGAACCAATCCCAAACCATAATATCCAATACAACACAATATTGATGACACCTACCATACAAAACATAACAAATTAACCCTGCACATTTGCAGCCAAACTAAACTGCAAAATTCATCCCCTCGAACCTTAACCATTATGCATACTACGACATTTCTCTCATTTTATATCTCTTGGAAATCTACCAGCATCTCTTTGAGTCATAGATTCTTCAAGCTCCTAACACTCAACTGCAAATTTACCCAAACTTTTAATATACTCTATGAAACCAACACTCAAAATCTTTCATGGAATCCATGCTAAAATTACTCTCAACAAAGCCATGCTAAAATTACTCTCAACAAAGCCATGAAGTTGTTAAAGCCGAGCCAAAGGCAAAATGATAATTTTGCACACCACTTAAAACTTTTTTGCGAGTTCCAAGAAAACCTCAGTAGATTATATTTGCACTTTAAGGTCCGCAACATCAAGATTATAACCACTTTCTAGCAGACCACACTTTTCCACCTGAAAAAAAAAAAGATTTATTAATTTAGAAATTAGAATAAATAAGTTTTATCTCTTATAGAGTAACCGGTCAAAAGATTTATTAATTTGACACACTCCTTAAATTTGCTTCAGACATGTGAACTCGAACACAACATGACCCGTTTAACCCGATTTTTTTATTCATATTTTGAAATTATAAACTTATCATATTTAGAAAAGTATATAAAACAACTATGCTTGCTTATATTATAAAAGTTTATATAAATACTCTTTTTATTTTTTAAATTCGGAAACAAATGCCTACTTAAGTTACGTCATACAAATACAAACAGGCCAGCATGTGAACCTGCCCGCTTAACCTGAACCCGACTTGTTTATATGAATGCATCCATGTGTCAACCCAAACCCGCGGATTTCATGTTAGGTTCATGCCATGTCATAAATTCACACGATAAAATCAGCCATGATATGTTTACGGAGAAAAGTGTTACCGTCTGATATTAGTTGTGTGATTATTGGGACCGGGTTTCCAGAATAGGAATCTCCTCCTACATAGAATGGATTAGAGGTGAACTCCGGGTGACTTTTAAACCACTGCACAAACAATTCCAAATTATAATCATTAAACTTGCAAAAAAAGGGAGACATTTGAATATCATAATAATGGTACTCATATCGTTTCCTGTACCTTTCTCATAAATTCATATGCTTGGTCACAAAGTTGGATGTCCGTAGAATGCGACGCCCGTGTGGTTCTTGCATAAGAAAAACCAATACCAACAGGAAGATCCGTGGAATGCGACGCCCGTGTGGTTCTTGCATAAGAAAAATGTAAATAATAAATAACTACGCATCCATTTTTATTATTTACAAGCTGCTGCTATCTCACCTTGTTCTACAATCATGGATGAAGATTATATCACTATCAACACTACAACCTTGTTATTCTTCAATCTTTCATCTTCGGCCTTCACTGCTTCGACTTTTTCAAAATAAATGGAAAATAAATTATTAAAAAAAATACATAAAAACGTTAAAAAGATACTAAGATCAAAATGCAGAATGATAACACGAGTAAATGAATGTTTTTGGCCTTTCGCGTATAGGGCACCTTGAAATGAAATCTATTGTTAATGAGCATTTTGATATGATTTAATAGATATGGCAAATTTTGACCCATTTACTCATGTACGGGTTGATTTGGGTTATTTTTTTCCTTTAAAGTAAATGATTTAGGTTGATTTCGCGTATCGGTCGCTAAGCAGTGTTTTGACCCGTTAGCCGTTCCCAACCCACCCGTTTTACCAACTACAAAGTTTGACTTTTTCTGGTCAACCATGTAACTTCTTTCGAAACATGGTCAAACAACCAGCTGATATACTTTTTGCACTATGACACACACACACACTTAACCATATTCCAGGCTCATACCTTATCACATTGTAGTGGTACCGTGGTGCAGACTGTAATCAAGATTTCTTTTGTTTTTTTCCCATTTTTTTATTCTAAAAGATATAAATAATCACTTCTTGAAAAATAAAGTTTAAATATAAACACCAAAAGCATCTCAAAAATCATAACTCTTCCTCCACGGCACCGGGTATTTCAAGGCATTAGAGGTATACCAAACAGATTATGATCTAGTCAAGCTTACCAAACAATGGCTTCAATCTTCCAGATGATGTTCTTGACTAATGCAAGGGATAAAGAGAGAAACGAACGAGTTATTCAAATTTCAAAATGATGATAATGGGAATCAACTTGGGCTCTTGTTTCAATCAAGAAAGTTGTTTCAGAAATGTGCAGAGTTATTCAAATTTCAAAAACAATGAACTGCCAGCTAAATCCAATTTCAAAATGGTTTCAAGAATTATTGCTTTATTGAGTTGTACATAGTGCTTTAAAATTTATACATGTTGAAAAAAAAAAGAATGATCATCTGAATAAATTAGAACTAAAACTGTATAATTAATCTGTAACAATACCTATAACGTAGTAGGAGAACCCTTTAACTTGCTCTATCATAACACCTTTAGCGAATGATGATGGCAAGTTAAAAAAATTGAAGATTTTGGATCATATGTATAGGATTTTGTTACTCTCTGAAGTTTTAACCAGATTGCATGATTTATATTAGATAAAAATCCCATAAACAGCCGTATTAAAATTAGATGATCATTTTTTTAAACAGTGATTAGAATATGTTTACATCTTTAACAAATAAAAGGCTTTCTTGAATATCAACTACATTAATGGCTGTGTAAAATGGTCATAAAATTAAACTAACCAAAACTCAACACAATAAAACTAAAATGTATCATCTTTAACTATTTATTCTCAATAAAACATGGATCTATAGAGTCATTGTAATACATACAACCTTCCTTGGAATAATGTAAATTTAAAAGGTCTGGAGCAACTTGTATGCATAAATTAAACACTATATAGAAATTTCAAATATGATTTCGTTCAGCCTATAATCATACATCACATATGATGGGCCCTTAGGTAGTTAGGGAGAATGGGAAAGGCGAAAATAATGTAATACATACATATATATTAACATGTTACCTTTCTGTTTGAGCGCCTGCAACATGGATGATCTTCATCTGCGAAATCTACTTCTCCAAATCCAAAATCTAAATAAATGGAACCATACATTATCAAAGACTTCTTAACAATCATCCAATTCCATCATATGAAGAGCAAAACTGAATTGAACTAATCCTATAAGTTCATATTTCAATTTGAAATATTACCATATCTGATATTAAAATTCAAACTTCAGCTATCTTTTTTATAAATATAAACTGCAATATGAAAGAAAAATAGTTAACAATCACCTTAACATAGTCAAACACCCGCTCAAATCTATGGTCAGAGACTGGTTTAGGAGAACGACTCTTTTTGGTGATGGGAGAAGACAAAGCATCCATGGCTTCATCATAAGCTGAATTCAAAACGATACCAATCCACAAGTTAATCTCAGTTCATTTACTTCAAATTAAAATGTGAAAATCACAAATTCAAGGCTTCAACTACAGTAGATGTTAATTGTTATGATCGAACAAATAAAGAGTAAAAGTACCTGGAATGTTAATTGTTATGAACGTCACCCCAATATGAATCACATCTACACATTCATAACAACAAAGACAGATGTATAGCAGCCATAGAAAATGCCAACCGCCCACAACAACGATTAGCAATTGTTCACCGCCCCTGTCTCTCTCTCTCTCTCTTCTTGTCAAAACCCACCGTTCGAAAAACAACAAAATTCTAAACAACTTTGAAAAAAATTGTAGTAGTTAAGAAACATACGGAGAATAAGAAATTGGAAGCAAGAATCAATGAATGATACCATATTATGTTGATTGTTGATGCGGATCTTGGTGATTTTGAAGTCTTGATTCCTTGCGAATCGGAATGAACGGCCAGACAAACGATGAGATAAAAATTAGGGTTTGTAAGGGAAGTGAAAACCAATACCTCTCAGCCTCTTGTTCATTTGATAAAATAACTTGTGTACCTGCTTGTAGAAGTCATGTGGGAGACCGGTGAGTATTCCGGCACCGTCGCGGTGTTCGTCTGACATCTGCAAACAATCAACATCTCAATAGGCTCAGGTTTTGTACCCATATCTATACAACAAAAAAAACATACGTTGCTAGATTTAGATTATAAAAAGAACATAAAAAATCCCGTATTTTTTTACTCAAAGGTGAAGGAGAAGAACAGCGTAGCAGAGATATGAAGCTAGGGTTTCAGGTATGAAGCGGTGAAGGAGAAGAACAGCGTATCACGTAACTTCCATGACGGCGTCAGATACTTCACTTGCCAATTACTTTGGCAATCATCTTCCAATTGATCTTCGACACTTCCATGGAGGAGGTGTGTGAATTGGGAAGAGAGTAGATGCAGAAACCTTTGAGAGAGAATGAAGAAAGAGAAAAGTGAATTTGAAATTTGAAATGAGTTTTGGCTTCATTTGCCCCTCACGTGATGAGTTAAGAGCTGGGTCCCACAAAATTCAGACTTTAGGTTTAATAAAAAAAGGAAAAATCTTAGAAATTGACACATAAGATTAGAAAAAAAAAGAAAATTTTCAGGAAATGACACCTAGGAGAGAGGTAATGGAGGATGGCTGTGGGAGTGACACCTAGGATTTCTTAACATTGATTTATTATAATAGGTAGACTAGTGGTAAGAAACACGGGTCGATTCTTAAAAAACCATGCATAAGATATATTCATAGAGAGTAAAAAAATAATTATTGTAGACTTACAAAATTGATATAAATTAACGATCAATAGGTTTATTCAACAGCAATTCCATTATGTTGATAGCAAACCACTGTTGTCTATTAACTGTTAAAACTTCTGTTGCTTTCCAACAGACTTTTCTAAAAACTGTCATCCATTATCTCCAACAGAGCTTGCCAGATGGATAGATAGTAACTATCAGATGTTAGTCAACCCATGTTAAAAAGGTCAGTCAACAGAAATTACAAAGGTTAGTAAACAGATGTTAAGAGAATAATGATATTAACAACATGTGTTCTCATGATAGGCTTAATGCAGAGCAAGTATCAGATGCTTTCAAAAAGTTGTATTGCTTTCCAACAAACATTTCCTAACAATAGTTCCTCTATTATACCCAATAGACGTTACCAAGTTGACAGATGTTTAGTATCATCATAGATTTTGTAAAACTTCTTTGTAAACCACATTAGTAGTGGTTGTACATACTCGTTTCTCTTTATCACAAATCAAAATTTTCAACCCCTTCCTACTTTTTACTCTAGATACAGCAACATAGAGCTGGCCATGACTAAACACTGGACGTGGAAGATATAAACCAACACGCTCCTATGATTGTCCTTGACTTTTATTTATTGTCATAGCAAAACACAGTGAAAGTGGGAATTGTCTTCGAGAAATCTTCACTGGTATTCTTTTATCAGAAGGTGTCATCTTCAGTCTTGAAATCAAAATATGATGACCTATATTAGTCCCTGTGATAATTTTTGCTTCAATCACAATTTTTCCGAGCTTCATGACTTGTAAACGTGTACCATTGCACAATCCATTTGCCTGATCAATGTTTCTGAGTAACATCACTGGAGCACTAAGTTTCAGTACTAATTTATGATTAGGTAAACCAGATAAACGAAAATTGTTTAACACATCAGGAGGAACACAATGCCATATTAAGCTCTGATTCTTCCTCCGATTGGCATAAACTATCTGAACTGAAATAAACCTTTTCTTCACCAGGCAGACTCTCTAACAACTCTTTATTTATTGAATCCACAACTTCATTAGTTGGAGCAAGAATCGCTCTTTGTTGGAAATACGTTAAATCCCACAAAAACTTATTCATGTCCGGATATATAAATGAAATGAGAGAAGAAATAGGATTGACTTGGTCATGAATAAGTAAATCATCTGGTATTTCAATATCAATCTCACCATCATTTTCTTCACCAAGCAGACCATCACCAAGCTTTAAAATCCATTCTCCAAATTCCTTTATTTCTTTCAAATCTACTTCCTGACAACCAACTCTTAATCTCATATTCTCAGTTAGCTTTAGTACTTGACAGTGCCACCATATATAAGAAGAATTCAAAGAAGCATTGACTATCATTGTTCTGGTACCTTTAGGGATGACCAGAAGAATTTGTCTAAAATCACCACCAAATAGAATTACCTTTCCCCCAAAGAGCTTGGATTGCATGTTCAGTTGACTGGAACGTGATATGTTTCTCATTGTTCTATCAAGAGCCTCGAAACAATGTATACAGATAGTTGTGGTTGTTGGTATTATCTCATTTGAGATAAATTATGGGATGGTGATGTATCAAACTTCTATTGTATGCTAAACTTACGACTTACGAATATTTAAATTATAATCATGTATGCTTATCTTGTTATTTATATTAACTTAAACCTTTGTTGTACTTTCTCCATATATATTAATTGCATCTTCATGATACATTACAACTTGAATTATACTCTGTAAATTTATGGGCAGTCATGGATACTTAAAAGGCTTGAACAAATTTACGGACAGTCATCAAAACTTAAAAGGCTTTTCTTAAATGGCTTCAACAAATTTATGGGCAGTCATCGACACTTGAAGAAACACTAGTTAAACGACCGGGATCGAAATATCTAGGGGGTTTGGATCTGCATAAAGGGGTTGGTTCTCTCTCGTTTGATTCGATTACGATTGATCTTCTTCTCCGATAAAACTCTGCAAAAAAGAAGCACCGTTAGCCTCGCCAAGGGGAGAAAAGGGTTCTCTCCTTGACCCGACTCCGGCGTGAGAATAAGTATGGGTTATGAAGAAGAAGATGTATTGAAGAAGAGTGTGTAACTTGAATTTCATACCTGAATGGTTCTCATATATATAGCCGAGAGTCTTTAGGCGGGAAAACCCGTTAATGAAATGTTAACGGAAGATGCTAACCCCGTAAGCGGTTATATTTCCTTCCGTTAAGCTTCTCGATTCGACGTGAATGCACACGGATCGCTGTTCAGATCTATGGCTGTGGATTTGCCATGTGGAAAGTGATCAAGTGGAGGTTTCTCTCCAATTACATGCTATCATTGTGATTTCAGGGATGCCTGAGGTGGTGACACGTGTCCAGACGGTTATAACCGTCTTAGTGGTGCACGATTGAGTCTTTCTAGAAGTTTACTGCTGTAATCTGGTGTGACTCCTTATCGTGTGGAGTCAGCTGAATAAATAAATCCCAAGTCTGGGTATTATCCAGCGGGAGATGTTTGTCTCAGGAATTTCATCCTTAGTTTTATGGAGGAAAGCGCAAGGCTTCATGATGCGCAAGTGTTGTCTACTTTGTTTGCCTCTTTAAGCCTTCCTTTTGTGGAACCAGTGCGCGGTCGCGCAAGGTAAAAAGGGTTGAAAGACATGGTTGTGGTATGGTCCCAAGTATTTATTGTGAGGTTTTTGGGACCTTACCCCTTCAACACTTAAAAGGCTTCAACGAATTTATGAGTGATCATTGTCATAACTTCACTTGAATTAACCTCTGACTACAAACAAATTTATGCACTCAACCTCTATTTAGATAAAGTATGACAAACCAAAAGCTCTGTCAAACAGAAAATCTATTCAAGAAAAGTCTGTTGTTCCAAACAACCTCTGCTGATAAACACAAAGACTGTTATAGCAAATAATCTCTGCTGATAAACACAACCTCTGCTGCTGAATATGAATACAAAAGCATCATAAAGCTAACATCTGCTGTTACTTAACAGATGATACAATCTTTAAACATTTTGATATCTGCTGTTGAAACAAAGGTCTGCCAAACATAACATCTGCTGATCATTCCACAGTATAGATTGCTAACATCTGCTGTGCCTTAACATATGATACAATCTTTAAACATTTTGATATCTGCTGTTGAAACAAAGGTCTGCCAAACATAACATCTACTGATCATTCCACAGTATAGATTGCTAACATCTGCTGTGATGATGCAGTTCAACAGAGGATTTCAAACATCTGTTTACACACGCATCATGATGAACATCTACTGATAAACACCGAGACGGTTCAAGCAAAGGTCTGCCAAAGAGAACCTTTGCTATGGACTAACAGATGATGCAGTTCAACAGAGAATGTTTAACAGCAGTGCTTTAACAGACCATGATCAACATATGATAATATAATAACAATAATATTCAAATTATAGCAATTAATTAACATACCACTAATCGAATCAACATGGGGAGATTGTATATACATAACATACCATTAATCGAATCAACATGGGGACCAGTCAATCATGGAAGCAACATAATTTTCATCATAGACACTGAAGTATCATAAAATTGTGAATGAATATACCTAATCTGAAATTGTTAGACATTTTCATAAATCTAACAACCATCATCGAAGTTGTAACAAAATCTAAACACTGATACACTAAACACTGTTACATAAGAAAAACTGATACATAAATACTAATGTTGAATCCGCTGTAGATACTAAACCACTGCTGTTACTGAGCAGTGGTTTTCCTTTGGTTGATCAGGCCTTAGGTACATAAGTGCCTGTCTTTAACAGCTTTGTCTTCAACAGTGGATAGGTCTCATCAGTCTTTAAGTCCATCAGTCTTTATAAGGAGCAGTCGTTAGTTATAACAGTCCTTAGCATGATCAGCTGTTATAACCACTCCATAACCCTTTGAGAGGAAGCAAGTGTCCGTCTATTCAATTGAGAGGAATCAATGCATTACATCCCTGTTGAAAAACAGAATCAATAAATTTAGGGAAAATGGGTTTGAAAGATGATAACCCAACAGTGGAGGATCTCATTCGACAGCTTCGATATATTCAATGGTATTCTCAAATAATGCTTCCTAGATTTTTGAAGACCGACAAAGACCGACAAATGTCCACGGTGATGCTTCTTTGGACATTTGTCGGTCTTCAAAAATCTAGGAAGCATTATTTGAGAATACCCTTGAATTTATCGAAGCTGTAGAATGAGATCCTCAACTGTTGGGTTATCATCTTTCAATCCCATTTTCCCTAAATTTATCAATTCTGTTTTTCAGACCTCCCAAAGCCACCTATCCGCCTCCAAAGAGATCGAGACAGCTTGAAGCATAACCTGGACTTGCTGTCATTCCACCAGTTGAGTATTTAATCCCAATATACCAACTGAAAATTAATCTACTCGTAATCACATGGTACATCAATGCAAGTGTTAGGGATGGATTTTCCAAACCTAAGGATCACGGATCCTCAAGTGTAGCCAGGATCACGGATCCTCAATTCTGTTTGAATTAAGGATCCTCAGAAGACGTTGCAGGTTTAAGGATCCAGGATCCTCATTGTTATCCTAACACTAATGTCACACCCCGATATTTCCACGTATTACCGGTGGGCCTGGTGGGGAGTATCGTGACGTAGTTGATATCATCATAGTTAAACAACACAAATTATAAATGCACAGCGGAAGCAAAAGGTATGAATCACATTACAAACCGAATAAATAGCAATATCAAAGTATTAATACGGACTGTAAAAGATTCACAGGTGGATCAAAAGATAAATAAAATCATTGTTCAACAGACTTTAACATCTAGAGCTTGCAAGACTTGATTATTGATGCCTGAAGTAACCAGCCTATTTCGTAAAGTACCTGCACTTAACCTTTTTGGAAAATACGTCAGTTTACACTGGTAAATACAATTAACTGACTCATTTTGAAAGGAGTGTAAGAACATTAGTTTGAATGCACATGGCACAAAATATCTTTTATAACTTGGGATATTTATTTAAAAATAAACTTGTATACAGTTTTTACATGTTTGTCGTCCATTTAGGACCCGGTTTAATAAGATTAATAGACACACCACTTGGTATAATACCCACTAGAAGATACCCTTCTTGTGGACTACCTTTTTACATACGCAACTGTCAGGTGTATGCCTACACCCCGTGCTTAAGTCGTGGCCATTTCTAATGAATGAGCCGAGGATATCCAGGACACGGTCATTAACCCCCCCCCCCAAAGGCATTGCATCAAACAAGACAGAATAAAACGGGTTATGCATCTTTTTAATCAATATCTGATTGTACGACTTCATACCCGACCAAGCGGTATTACTATAATACCGTACCCCAAGCCCGTATAGGGAAAATAAGTTAAAAGTATTTACCTGAGCAAAGTATAAATCACAACAGCAAGTGCACGTAGCTTTTACTGGGCCCCTAATCTGGAACGAAGGTTTTAATAACCTATTAGATTCCTAACGGGTCTTAATTAAGCCTAAACTTAGACCGGTTAGTTTTAAAGAAAGGTGTACGGTTCAAAACGCAAGATTAAGCGAATACCGGATTAGAATGTGATTTAGTCCCGACAAGTTTGAAGACTTGTATAATATGGGTAAACTAAACACATTCTGGATTTTGAGGTGAAAATGATAGGGTTTGACCCATTTCGGTCAATTTATGCAAACTAGTTACATAAACCGAACCGAGCGCGAATAACGCATAGCGGGTAACCAAAAGAGTCACGAACAGGTTTCCTAAGTTAATATGCTTTAAATATGTTGTGATATCAGTAGGATACCTTCCATTATGCCCAAAACGAGTTTAATCACAAATTAAGCCCTGTAGGGGTATTTTGGTCATTTTAAGGATTTTAAAAGAGATTAATTAAAATTCTGAGATTCGGGTCTAAAATAATCAGTAAAACAACTTAATTTAATAGGTTATATCAGTTGGTGATAAGTCTTATATGAAAAAAATGGTTTTTAACCCATACACTATGTGTTTAATACGCGTAAAAAGCCTTTTTAAGCGATTTCCGGGTCATAACTGGAAATCTGGGTTTTCTGATCAGTTTATAAAGTTCATCATACTTCATTTATCATATAAATCAATGGCCAAAGATTTGGTATCAAATTGTTATGTAAAACTCATTTTATAAGCAAAAGGGTATAATCGGTAATAACCGAATCAAGACAATAACCCTATGTTATGATCAGTTTAAAAATAATTAAAAATCTTCAAAAATCCCAAAATATTATATTACATCAGTGGGTAAAAGGTTTGGTGTCAAAAATTGGGTTTAGATGGGCTTTATGCTAATTGCGCCGTTTAATTAAATAAAAAGCTTTCTAATTACGCTATTGAGCATATCTCCTTATCTAGACCTCAATCTGATGCGAAATTTTAGGGACATGTTTATAAATCATTTTAAGGTCAAATGGGCATTATGGTCAACATTAAGCGATTAACGGATACGTGTAAATGAATCGGACAATCAACGAGCCAATCACAGAGGGTTATACTATCACATAATCCGGTCCTAATGAAGCTCTAAGGCATTTCTAAATCATGCTACTATGGGTCAGAACTGAAAGTCAAAGCAATGGTCAATTTATGCGACTTTCGGTTTCGAACCGGTCCTAAACTGAAAATTGTCGGGTCGGACATGCTTAGACATGTTCTTGCATTGATTACCAAGTTATATGGGTGGTAAAACAGGTTACACGTCTTCTACATTGTTAATTATGCGTTAATTTGAAATTTAAGATTCTATTGACTTTTTTCGGATTAAGTTTGACCCGACATTTGGCCTAGTTAGAGTGGAATTCAGAGGGTGCCCTTTTAAGGGTTTATTGCCCACATAAATACCAACTTATAACTACTTTTAGTTTGACTAATCACTAGACCATTAGTGATTAATCGTTAAGTCAAACCATAATTATGACGGTTTGACTTTAAGCTAATTAACTAAGTAAAACATGATTAAGGAAAGTTAAGGAAGCTTACCAAGGTCCTAATTATGACAAGAGATGCTTAGGGACTGATCTTGAACTCCAAAAAGCTCTAGAAGTTGGGTTTGAATGAATGATCAAAAGTTGCAACATTGAAGTCTTTATATAGTGCTTTTGATTCATCATGATCATGACAAACAAGCCTATGAGGGGATCCCTGATTGATTACAAGTGTCCCTAGAGCCTAAAAACAAGTTTGTGCAGCACATGGTATTGCAAACTAGCAATACAAGTCGGTTAACTTGTTATAACAGGCACCTGTCATGTTTCTGATGCTGGGACTGCCTTACGGACCGTAAGGCTAAGGCCATACGGTCCGTAACCGATGACCAGAGGACAAAAATTTGAGAATCTCTTGAGTTTGACCATGCAACTTTGATATTACGAATTTGGGCCTTTATTATCAGTATGGGGCCACTTGATTATGTCTGAACAGTTATGACATCCTTGCCATGCTTTAAAATCGTCTTGGATTCTTTTGAAAGGGGCCATGAATGAAAGTTTGTCGTATACATTCTCATAGGATCCCATCTTTGCGATTTGAATCAATTATTACTAGTATTTACCGGATTTGAATGTATATCAGATGTTTATAAAACAGGTTAAGGTTTGGGATTTATAAATAGGTCGCTCAGAGGTATAAATTAACATGTCGACACTCTTAAATCCTAGCATACATCTTTCAACTTGATCCGGGTTTATAATACGTTTACCTACCATGACACGTGTCTTTATTTTATTGGGCATGATTTTACGAGGTGTTACAACTAACGGTTGTCTCCACCATGTTTGAACTTGTTTTGTAGGAATGAACGAGTAGGACTTAGTCTTACCAAGATTCAAGGGGAATATGCTCCCATATTCTGCACGTGCTTAGCTTGTGTGACCGTTATGGAAGTAGTGGGAGGCTAGCACAATTTGCGGATTGTTTGTTACTTAGTTTATTTCCATTTTTAAAAGGGGATAACAAGCTTGATAGTTAGAACAATTAGCAACACACACACTCTCGAAAGCTCTCTGAAACATTTTGGCGATTACACACATATTGCACACTAGGGATCCTTGTAACAAGCTTGTTATCATCCCGATTTGTAATCTTCACTTGTTTAATATAGTTGGTGATCGGTAGTTTCCATCACCCGAGGTTTTTTGTGCCGGAGATCATATCTTGATCAAGGGCTTTTTCCTCGTATAAATCCTTGTGTCTCTTGTTCATTTCATCTACAAATTGTTCATACATTTGCTAGTTAATTCAAGCATCACACCTCACAAAATAAGATTTGGTTGCATTATCCTAGTCTGATTTTTGACCAAAACAGTTTGGCGCCCATCGTGGGGCAATTGGTGCTTCATCTCTGAGAAATTTTGTTCATTGTGATCATTTCAGTTCATTACCTTCAACCAGATGGCTTCTTCAGCAAAGAACACTTCAAGTTCCATGCCGGCAATCACTTCTTCACAGGGCATTCCACCTTTGCCTCCACCACCTATTGGATCTCAGAAGAATGTTGAGAATGCTGCGAAGAAACCAACCCCAGTTTTCTCAAAACCACCAACTTCTGTTGTTTCTTCCAGCCCTACTAACAGTGATCTTTATTCTTTGATTGTGCAGATGAAGTGTTACATGCAACAGCAGGAAAAAACCAACGAAAGGATCCTCCGGTAGATTGATGATATCAAGAAATTGAAGAGATCAGCGGAGGATCACTCTCCATTGGTGCCTAGATCGCTGAATTTCGACACTCCAGCTATAACTGCCAAGCAATCTGCAGCTCCATATGTCCAATACCAGGGTGGATCAACAGGAATGCGTTCTGGATCGTCGGCAATGACTCAGGCTCAAGGATCCTACTTCCAGCCTTTAGGATCCTCTCTCCAGCCTTGAGGATCTTCCTTTCAGCATCAGGGATCCTTCACCAGTTCAGTAGGATACATGGGGACGCAGGCAATTCAAGGATCCTCCTCTCAGGTTCAGGGATCCTCTCAGGTTCAAGGATCCTCCTTTCAGGTTCAGGGATCCTCGTCTCAGGTTCACAGATCCATGGATTATCCTCCAAGACCCCCCACTCTCAGCACATCAAGGATCCAACATCTTTCAAGATCAAGGATTCTTAAGGAGTGTACAACCCGGAAGTTCAGATGTTCATCTAGGAGACTTCATCCCAATGCAGACTATTGCTTCCTCTGGTCCCTCAGTTATACCAAAATCCCGTCAATATGGATTCACATCTGGAATTCCAAACTTGAATCCTTCAGGAGGTAACACTTTGAATAATTCTTATAATGCTAACCATGGCTTTGTGCAGGATACAGGTATCAACCAAGCTATGGCTAGGGAATTACAGAAACTGAAGGATATGATATCTAGCGTTCCAGGAGTGGTTAAGCGCATTCCTGAAATCCTAGATGGAAGCCACAAGATATCTCGTTTTGCACCACCTATCTGTGATGCAGAAATTCCAAAGAGGTTTCTGTAACACCTCGTAAAATCTCGACCAATGTTATAAAGACATGTGTCATGAAAGGTAAACGTGTTATAAACCCAGATCAAGTTGAATGATATATGGTGGGATTAAAAAGAGTCAACATGTTAATTAAATACCTCTGAGTGACCTTTTTATTAATTCTAAACCTTTGTAAAACATTAAAATGTTTTCATAAATATCTGATAAGAATCATACAAGTATCCGGTTAATTTTTGTAATGATAAATTCCACATTCAATAAATGGGATCCTATGTGCATTTACGACAAATTCTTCTTCACATGATCTTTTCACAAGATTCCAAGACCTCCATTTGCATGGCAACACTTCCAAGAGCATGCAGATCTGATTACATGGTCCCCTCTACTGTAAAAAGACATAGGAATCGAAGTTATAAGGATTGCATGGTCAAAATCTAAAAATTTACAAGTTTTTGTCTTCTGGTCAACGGATGCGGACCGTATGGGCCTAGGCTTACGGTCCATAAGGACTGTAACTGGGTAATTCGGTTCAGGGTCGGTTGCGGACCATATCAGATTGGACTTATGGTCCGTAAGAGGTGGATGCGGACCGTATAAGTTTTTGCTTACGGTCCGCAAGGATGTCGATGGCAGTGAAAATGGACAGATGCCTGTTCCAGCCAGTTCCACCGCCTTAGTTGCATGGTTTTCGAATTCAGGGGCTGCACCAATGGTATTTCATGCATAGGGACACCTGGGATTCATCAGAGATCACTTGTAGACTTGTGTGTAATGATCCTATGCAATTAAAATCACTATATAAGAACTTGTTGTTGCTAGTTCATTTGCACACTTCACAAATTTCATTCCAACTCTCTCCCTGGAACTTCCTGGAGCTCAAGCAAGCTTTCTTAGGCTCCTAATTCGTGCTAAGGACCATTGTGAGTGTTCTTAGCCTTCTAAGTTCATGTTTTATTAGTTTAATGACCAAAAGTCAAAGCCATCGTAATTAAGCTTTGACTTAGTGATTAATCACTAATGGTCCAGTCATTTTTCGAATTGAAAGTGGCTATTAGTTGGTAATTATGTGGGTAATAAACCCTTAAAAGGGCACCCACTGATTATCACTCTAACTAGGTCAATTGTCGGGTCAAACTTAATTATAAAAAGTCAACAGAAAGCTATTTTGCAAATAAACTCATAATTAGCAATGTAGAAGCTATGAAACATGTTTTAACACTTATATAACTTGGTAATTAATGTAAGAACATGTCTAAGCATGTTCAGCCCGATAGTTTCGAGTTTAGGCTCGGTTCGGAACCGAAAGTCGCAAAAGTAGACTTTTGCTTTGACTTTCAGTTCTGACCCAATTTAGCTTAGTTTAGACATGCCTTAGAGTTCCATTAGGACCAGGTTATAGATTAGTATAACCTTCTGAGATTATACAACTTGGTTCCTAATTTATCCGATTCATTTGCATGTTTCCGTTATATGCTTAATTGTTGACCATTATGCCCTTTTGACCTTAAAACGAGATTTTTGAAAATGTGAAAGGACAAGAACCTTTATTACTGATTTATAAACATGTTCTAAAAATTGGACATCAGTTTGAGGTATAAATTAGGAGTTATGCTCAATATCGTAATTAGAAAGCTTTTTATTAATTAAACGGCATTCTTAGCATAAAGCCTATCTAAACCCAAATTTTGACACCAAAATTTTTACCCACTGATGTAATATAATATTTTGGGATTTTTGAAGATTTTTATTTATTTTTAAGCTGAGCATAACATAGGGTTCTTGCTTTAATTCGGTAATTGTCGGTTATACCCTTTTTGCTAATAAAATGAGTTTTACATAACATTTTGATACCAAACTTTTTGCTACTGATTTTATATGATAAATAAAATATTTTGAACTTTATAAACTGATTAAAAACTTAGATTTCCTATTATAACCCGAAGATCGCTTAAAACTGACTTTTACGCGTTTTAAACGCATAGTATGGATTAAAACTATTTTTATCATATAAGACTTAATACCTACTGATGTTTTAAGTAAATTTTTATACTTTAACAGTAAGGAAAATTTTTGAACTCAGATTTCCAAATTTGACCTTTAAGGCTTGTGTGAAATTACCAAAATGTCCCTTCGGTGCATAGTTTGGTTATAAATGATAAATTTCACATATATATAATACCCTACTGATATAACTTATTAAATTGAATATTTTTACTGATCATTTCAGACCTGAACCTCAGATTTATATTTAATCTCTTTTATAACCTTTAAAATGACCAAAATACCCCTACGGGGATTAGTTTGAGTTTAAATTCGTTTTGGGCATAATGGAAGGTATCCTACTGATATCACAACATATTTAAGGCATATTAACTTAGGAAACCTGTTCATGACTCATATGTTTACCCGTTATGCATTTTTCGCGTTCGGTGCGGTTTATGTAACTAGTTTGCATAAATTAACCGAAGCGGGTCAAACCTTATCATTTTATCTCAAAATCCATAATGTGTTTAATTTACCCATATTATACAAGTCTTCAAACTTGTCGGGTCTAAATCACATTCTATTCCGGTCTTCGCTTAATCTTGCATTTTGAACCATATACATTTCTTTAAAACTAACCAGTCTAAGTTTAAACTTAAGTAAGACCCGTTAGGAATCTAGTAGGTTAATTAAAACCTTCGTTCCAGATTTAGGAGACCAGTAAAAGATACTTTGCACTTGATGATTTGTATGGCTGGGATAAATTTGAATAATTTGCTCAGGTAAATACTTTTAACTTATTTTCCCTTATACGGGCTTGGGGTACGGTATATAAAATACCGCTTGGTTGGGTATTGAGTTTTTAATCATATGGAGGTTAAATCATTGAGATAACCCGTTTAATCTGTTATGTTTATTTTAAGCCTTTGGGGGGTTAATGACCATGTCCTTGATATCCTCGGCTCATTCATTGAAATGGCCACAACTTAAGCACGGGGTGTAGGCATACACCTGCCGGTGCGTATGTAAAAATAATATACCCACCTGTTCGAGAATAACTTGTCGTGGGATATATTATGTGGTGTATCTATTAATCTTTAACCCGGTATTCAGCCCGGGTTACTGAACGTATAATAAACATGTAATTCTTTAACAAGTTTATTTTAAATAATTATCCCAAGTTATAAAAGATATTTTGTGCCTTGTGCATTCAAATCAATTTTCCTAAACATTTTCAAAATGAGTCGGTTAATTGTATTTACCAGTGAAAACTGACGTATTTTCCCAAAAAGGTTAAGTGCAGGTACTAATCGAAATAGGCTGGCTTCTCCTAGCATCAATAAAGAGTCTTGCAAGCTTAGATGTTAAGAATCTGTTGAACAGTGTTCCTTTTATCTTTGACCCGCCTGTGGATCTCTTTCAAATGTTTTTGTAATATTTGATATTACATTTTATTGGTTTGAAATGTTATTATCTTTAGCTTCCGCTGTGTATTAAACTGTGATAAATTGTCTATGATGATATCAACTACGTCACGATACTCCCCACCGGGCCCACCGGTAATATGTGGAAATATCGGGGTGTGACAGGTTGGTATCAGAGCCAACATTGAGTGAATTAAACACTAGCCTTTTATGTTTAATCTCAATGACACAGTTTGCACATTCCTCGACTTCCGAGTCTAGACAAAGAACTTAGGACTAATCCTAATTTATTTTATTTTGCTCTTTATTGTTTTTCTTTGTTGTTTCTTTTGTTTGTTTTGACAGGTTCAACAAAATGCCACCAAGGTTCAGAAGAGGACGAGGCAATGCGCAATTTACTAGCCATGATCATGATACCGGACCTTCCCACCGGTGAACTCCGTCTGCAACAATGAGCACAAGTCCTCAAGAGGATTGGAGGACATATTTTGGAGCCCGCGAGGCGATCTGTCTCGCTAAGTTCATCACCCTCTTACCATCATTCTTTTGGGCCGCAATCGGAGAATGAGCCCAACGATTCGCACCATTCTTACCTACCACTCCAGTGGTCGGGGTCACACCGCGCGTTTCAAAACCCGGCCCCATTTTTCCAAAGCCGGTTTAACCCAGAAAATCAGATTGAAGAACCAATGGGTCATAACCCATTGGGCCCCGAAGACCATTTCCCTGAGGCTCAGGACATGGAGATGGATGAAGATACCGATCCTGTCGAGCCACCGTCCGGGACACCGACTCACCCCATCGAGATTTCAGATGGGTCGTCTTTTTATGGATCACCTTATCGTGGTCCAGACAGCTATGAGGCAAGATTTGCCCAATATGACTGGGTGTTTACTCCCTCTTACCACCCGTCTCCGTAGCAGCAACAGCAAGATCCCTCGGAAGATTCACGTTTTGTAGCGGTCACTCCAACACCACCACCGCCTCCGGTGCCATCGAGGCGTAGGAGATCAGGAGCACGGATGTCCGTGCGAGGGGGATTCCATTTCAGCACCCCTCAGCATTCAAGTGGCAGTCATTACCCACCACTATATGAAGACCCGCAGATGGGTGGGCCTTCAAACCCCGTTTCCGAGGTGGAATCTGCGCCAGTCGCACCACCACCATCATACATGGGTTATGATAACCCGATTCCTTCCTACGCTGGTCCAACAGCGTATAACCCTTTTGAACAGCCAGCCCATACTAACTACAACTATGCCGAGGTTGACCCATACCTCGTAGCGGCGAACTACAATGCTCTCCATCCTGAAGGGCCCTATGGAGCTCCTTGGGGGATTGGATACCCGGCCTATGGGTACCAAAACCCGCCACCTCCTCAACCTCTGCAGCCGCAGCCACCGCAGATCCAGCCACCACATCAGCAGGAGATTCTTCAAAGGTTGACCCAGGTGGAGCGTGAGGTTTGTGAGGAGCGTAGAAGCCACCGGGGATTTTTGAAGGGTTTGACAAGTTTAATCAAAGGGAAGAACAAAAGGGATCATTAAATTCCTTATTTATTTACTTGTATTGTAATTTCCTTGTTTCAATCAAGTCCCTGCGTGGACATCTATTTAAGTATTCAGTCCCTGTGAGGACTTGTAATTTCAGTTTAGCCCCTACGTGGGCAAGTCAGTTCTGTTAAAGTCCCTTTTAGGGCAATTATGTACTCCTTTTTAATATTAGTGGGATGTTTGAATTTAAAGTTTCATTTTGTCATTATATGCATAAATATAATATATGAAGTAAAATAAAATATCATTCCTTTAAAATAATAATCTGCCACTATATACTAAATAAATCTTAAAGGCAAAGCCTAGTCCATGTGTCATATTATGACAGGGCCATGATGGTAGTTCCTTATTAAGATTCAGAACCTTGTTAACATCTGAAAACATGTTAACACTCCTGGCAAGCGTGATTCGATAAAATCACATAAGTCATCCCTATATTGGATCCTTCCAATTCCTTTCTTTTATTTTTAAAACATCCAATGTAATGCCTACGGGCCATAATCATTATCATATAAGACAAAAGACAGTTGTAGCCTATAACTCCCTGTCAAGAAAGGTAATGAACTATGATTCAATACCTTAAAGCCTCGATCATATAAGATCATGGCTTATAGTTTAAATTGTCCCTGTGACCTGGCCTTATGTGCCATTATAATATATTAATAAATTATAACTAAGGATAATTATAATACTGAATGAATATGCTTAATTAAATTAGCCAATATGGTTTATTAATACCATGGTTAATAAAGATGTCAAGATATTGATCCTGTTATGGAATTCTGAATGAATCATTATCATTATTTTATGTAGCAATCAAGCTACATGGCAGGGTCAAACGAAGTCAACAGTCACCCAAGGGAGAATCATGACACTTCCAGAGTTAATGTAGCAGGTGCAGAATTGCAGGCATTAATAGATAATGCTGTTACACGAGCTCTTGACAGACAGTTCAATGAATCTAGTGGTACCCGTGTCAGAACTCAGTCTGTACCACACTCAAAACCACCCTCAAAGACTCATACTCGCAAGAGTGAATCTCATCATTCATCAAACCAAAGGAGTATCCCATCTAAGAAGATTGAGCTCAAACAAGAACCACGTGTTAAGGGTTGTTCTTATAAGTAGTTCGTCTCCTGTAAGCCTAGAGACTTCACAGGGGATAAAGGAGCCATCGATTGCATGACTTGGATCGATGAAATGGACATTGTGGTTGATATTAGTGGTTGTGCAGAGCAAGATGTTGTGAAGTTTGTATCATAATCATTTAAAGGAGAGGCTCTAGCGTGGTGGAGATCATTGATTCAGGCTACTGGGAAGATCCCGTTGTATAATCTGTCTTGGGATCAGTTTGTTGCGTTGATCAAAGAGAATTTCTGTCCTCCACATGAAGTTGAGAAGATTGAGACCGACTTTCTGACATTTACTATGTAGAACTTAGACTGTCAGGCTTATCTCACAAGTTTCAATACCATATCTCGATTGGTTCCGTACTTGGTGACACCGGAACCGAAGCGTATAGCCCGTTTCATTGGGGGTTTAGCCCCGGAGATCAAAGCCAGTGTGAAAGCCTCTCGACCGACTACCTTTAGGTCTGTAGCTGATTTGTCATTATCTCTTACCCTGGATGCGGTCAGGCAGAGATCGCTTAGGAACTCTGATGCTGGGAAGAGAAAACATGAGGATGATAACTCACACCGTTCAGACAAGAAGCACAAAGGGAACTCTGCCCACAAGAAGAGTTTAGGGTTCAAGAAAGAGGACCAACAGTCAGGTGAGAAGCCCAAGTGCAAGACCTGCAAGAAGCACCATTTGGAAATGTGCAGGTATGAATCAAAGTCCCAATCACAGCCTAGGGCTTGTGGGATTTGTAAGTCTTCTAAGCATAAGACGTTGGACTGTAAGAAGATTAAGGATGCAACTTGTTACAACTGTAACGATAAGGGGCATATCAAGTCTAATTTCCCAAACTATGCCAAGAAAGCTGAGGAAGGCAAGAAGACCAATGCTAGGGTCTTTCAAATGAATGCACAGGAAGCCATTCAGAACAACAACGTGATAACAGGTACCTTTCTTATCAATGATGTTTATGCAAGGGTATTATTTGATTCGGGTGCGGATAAGTCATTTGTTGATGATAAGTTTTGTAAGTTATTAAATCTGCCTGTTAGAACCCTAAGCATAAAATATGAAGTAGAATTGGCCGATGGTACCATAGAAACTGCCTCAACCGTGTTAGATGGATGTTTCATATCCATTAGGAACCACTCCTTTCCGTTGTCTTTGCTTCCTTTGAAATTAGATGGTTTCGACATAGTGATTGGCATGGATTGGTTATCTCGTAACCAAGCCCAGATTGTTTGTGACAAGAAACAAGTGATTATCAAGACTCCGTATGGTGAGCCACTTACCATACAGGGAGATACTCAGTATGGGTTGCCTAAGCAAGTGTCAATGCTTAAGGCGTCAAGGTGTATGAAGAAGGGTTGTATCATTTATATGGCACAAGTGACTATTGATGAACCAAAACCCAAGGTTGAAGACATCCGTGTTATTTCTGAATATCCAGAAGTATTCCCTGAAGAACTACCTGGTTTATCACCAGATAGGCAAGTGGAGTTCAGAATTGACATCATTCCTGGAGCAGCACCCATTGCAAGAGCACCTTACAGGTTAGCACCGACTGAGATGAAAGAGTTAAGGACTCAACTGGATGATTTATTGGCAAAAGGATTTATTCGGCCTAGCTCATCTCCTTAGGGAGCACCGATCCTGTTTGTGAAGAAAAAGGATGGATTGATGCGTCTATGCATCGATTATCGCGAACTTAACAAGGTTAGAATCAAGAACAGATATCCATTGCCCAGGATCGACGATCTGTTCGATCAGCTTCAAGGAGCAAGTTAATTCTCCAAGATTGATTTGAGGTCAGGTTACCATCAGCTGAAGGTCAAAGATGAAGATGTGCATAAGACTGCATTTAGAACTCGTTATGGTCACTACGAGTTCTTGGTGATGCCTTTCAGGCTCACTAATGCACCAGCAGCGTTCATGGATCTCATGAATCGCGTTTGCAAACCCTACTTGGACAAGTTTGTCATCGTCTTCATTGATGACATTCTTATTTATTTAAAGAACCAGAATGATCATGAAAAGCACCTTCGATGTATTCTGAAACTTCTTCAGCAAGAGAAGCTCTACGCCAAGTTTTCAAAGTGCGAGTTTTGGCTTCGTGATGTCCAATTCCTTGGACATGTGGTTAGTGCGCGTGGTATCCAGGTGGATCCCGCTAAGATTGAAGCTATCATGAATTGGCAAGAACCGAAGATGCCCACAGAGATTCGCAGCTTCTTGGGTCTGACAGGATACTATAGGCGTTTTATTGAAAATTTCTCAAGGATTGCTACACCCCTAACTTCATTAATTCGCAAGAATATCAAGTTTGATTGGGGTCCTAAACAGCAAGAATCTTTCGACATCCTTAAACAAAAGTTAAGCAATGCACCAGTATTGACATTGCCAGAAGGTATTGAAGAATTTGTAGTTTATTGCGACGCCTCGCACACAGGCATGGGATGTGTGCTTATGCAGAAAGGCAAAGTCATTGCTTATGCTTCCCGTCAATTAAAGGTGCACGAGAAGAATTACACCACCCACGATTTTGAGTTGGGTGCTGTTGTATTTGCACTAAAGCTTTGGAGGCATTACCTGTATGGGACTAAGTGTGTGATCTATTCTGATCACAAAAGCTTTCAGCATCTGTTTAATCAGAAAGATCTGAACATGAGACAGTGTCGATGGATGGAGACACTAAATGATTATGATTGTGAAATTTGCTACCATCCAGGCAAAGCGAATGTTGTAGCTGATGCTTTAAGCAGGAAGAAAAAGATTAAGCCCATTAGGATCAATGCCAAGAGCATTGAATTGAGAAACAACCTAAAAGACAGATTGCTAGCCGCTCAGAAGGAAGCTGTATTAGAAGCCAACTACCCGAATGAAAAGTTGGGTGTAACTGCCGATCAACTGTCTTGTGACAAGGATGGAATTCTAAGATTTAATGGACGAATATGGGTTCCAGTTTATGGTGGACTACGAGATGTGATTCTTCAAGAAGCCTATAGCTCCAAATACTCAGTTCAACCTGGAAGTGACAAGATGTACCAGGATTTAAAGGCAAATTACTGGTGGATAGGTTTGAAGAAATCTATAGCCACTTATGTGGCCAAATGTTTGACATGCGCACAAGTTAAAGTTGAACATCAAAAGCCGTCAGGTTTGCTGCAACAGCCTGAACTTCCCACCTGGAAGTGGGAAATGGTAACTATGGATTTTATCACCAAGTTACCAAAGACAAAGCGAGGAAATGATACTATTTGGGTTATAGTTGACAGGTTGACTAAGTCAGCTCACTTCCTACCTATTAAGGAAACACACAGCTTAGATAAGTTAGTCAGCTGTACGTGGACGAGATTGTATCTCTTCACAAAGTGCCATTATCTATCATCTCTGATAGGAATACGAGATACACGTCGCATTTTTGGAAAAGCTTTCAGCAATCCCTAGGCACTTGACTAAACTTCAGCACTGCATATCATCCTCAGATGGATGGTCAAAGCGAGCGTACAATTCAGACGCTGGAGGATATGTTAAGGGCTTGTGTTATTGATCTAGGTGGAAGTTGGGATGAACATCTTCCATTGATTGAATTTTCATACAACAATAGCTATCATTCGAGTATTCAAGCTGCACCTTTCGAAGCTTTGTACGGAAGAAAGTGTAGGACGCCAGTTTGTTGGGCGGAAGTTGGAGATGTCCAACTAACAGGACCCGATATAGTCCTGGAGACGACCGATAAGATTGTGCAGATTCGTGATCGTCTCAAAGCTGCCAGGGATAGGCAGAAAAGCTACGCAGATAAAAGGCGTAAACCTCTGAAATTCGAGGTAGGTGACAAAGTGTTACTTAAGATATCACCCTGGAAAGGGGTAATGCGTTTTGGCAAGAAAGGCAAGTTAAGTCCATGATACTTAGGACCATTCGAGATCATCGAATGTGTCGGAACAGTGGCTTATAAGTTAAACCTGCCTGAAGAGCTCAGTGGAATTCATAATGTATTCCACATCTGCAATCTGAAGAAGTGTCTACCCAATGAATCGCTAGCCATGTCACATAAGGAAGTGCATATAGATGAGAGCTTAAAATTTGTTGAAAAACCTTTGTCGATTGAGGATCGATAGGTTAAGAAGCTTCGAAGGAAGCACGTGCCGATAGTGAAGGTTAAATGGGATGCCCGTAGAGGTCCCGAGTATACATGGGAGGTTGAGTCCACAATGAAGCAGAAGTACCCTCATTTATTTCATTAAATCTCGAGGTCGAGATTTCTTTTAAGGGGGTGAGGATATAACACCTCGTAAAATCTAGACCAATGTTATTGTTATGGGTGAAATTCAGAGCCTATATCCTGGTCAATATCTTAAATTATATCTTGCTTGTATAATACTTGTTCATGTCCGGGATGCTGATTTAGGATATTGGTAACATCCTGAATGGTATCCTGAGGATTACTAACGGATTATGTGCAGGAGTACGAGTCCAAGCTGGTAACGTTCATGAGGACCCTTTCCCCGGAAGACTCGGTCTAAGTCGTTCAAAGGAAGACGTTGGAAGCTGCTTTACTTGGTCCATAACGTTAACTATGGAATATTCGGAAGCATCCCTGGTTTATAGGAGTTTTTGTTTGTATTTCATAGCTATAAATAGATGGATAAATCAGATCGAATAGGACATCACAACTACACTCACCACTCTCTCACACTTACTTTCTCGCAACTTTCACTTTCACAAAAAGCATTGTAACACTTAGCGATCTGATCAATATCCTGCACTGTATCCTGACGTTTAAAGCAATAAGAAGAACAAGGCAGCTGCGATTGTCAGCTCCCGAGGTTTTGTGCCGGCGATCTAGATTGATAAAGGGCTTTCCTCGTATATCTCGTGTCACCCCCTTTACTTTTTGCTCATAGTTTGATCGTAAATACAGCTCGATATCCTGAGCCGTATCTTGGAAACTGTTTTTATAAACAACATAATTAGCATATTTTCAACATACTTTCTTAGCACACTACCTCACTTGACTAATTTGATCACTAAATTGCTTCGGTAATTTTTGACCAAAACAATTTGGCGCCCACCGTGGGGCAAGTGGTGCTATTCTTACTAAAAACTTTTGCAAAATCACTACTTGGTTTTCTATTTTCCAAACTTTTTACTACATTATTTACAATGGCCTAAAGATCAAACATGAGCTCCTCCACCGTGTCTGCTACAACCTCTGCTACCATTGGTTCAATGCTTCCACCACCTCCTCTAAGGATGCAAGCTTCTTCACAACCTCAGGATATTATCCCTACTCAGAGCATTCAGGGATCTGGTCCTGTTCTGGCTTCTAATGACGAAATTCTAACCTTGTTTGGTAGTGTACAGGAACAGATGAGGCAACAGCAAGAAACTAACCAAATGCTAATAAGGGAAATACAACTCTTGAAATCTAGCTCAAGCAGGCCCGCTGAGGATAATGTCACTCCTTTACTGCCCAGAGCCTTGAACTTCAGTTCGGCCGTATATACTGAGGATAACAGGGGAAATATTGTGCATAGCCATCCTCAGAATCATACTCCTGAAATACCCTCCTCGGTCAGCATGTCAACTGTGAGGAGCTCAGGATATGCTTCAGGATATGGCCAGAATCCTTAGACTGGTAACGTGTCAAATAATAATATTCTTGCTACTAACAATAGTGGGTCTTTGCAGGATGCAGGTATGACGTCAACATTTACTAGGGAGCTCCAGAAATTGAAGGACATGATATCCAGTGTACCTAGGGTGGTCCAACCAATTCCGAAAGTGTCCCAAAATAGCCACAGGATATCTCGGTTTGCACATCCTATTTGTCATGCTGAAATCCCAAAAAGATTTCAAACTCCCAACATGAAGCTCTATGATGGGACTACGGATCCTGAAGAGCATATTGCCCAGTATAGGGAAAGAATGGAGATTAACCCTATCCCTCCGGAGCTCAAGGAAGCACGCCTATGCAAGGGTTTTAGTTCTACCTTAACAGGATCGGCCTTAAAATGTCTTTTAAATGTTCCTCCTCATTCGATTACATCATTTGCTCACCTAGTGAATTTGTTTAATAGTCAATTTTCTTGTAGTCAAAATTTTGAAAAACTAACAAGTGATCTCTACAGGATAACTCAAGGACCTCAGGAACCCTTAAGAGATTATGTGAACAAGTTTAGCCGAGAATCCTTAGATATTCCGCATCTTGATGTTGCAACAGCTGTGCAGGCTTTCAAGATGGGGCTGCAAAAAGACTCTCAATTTTACCAAGATCTTGTAATGAACCCATGCAGGAAGTTGGATGAAGCTCGAAACAGGGCCCTAAGATATATTCGACTGGAGGATGACAAAAAGATGCAAGAGAGGATGAACTCGTCCACCACTTACAAGTCAACTAACAGGAAGTCAGAATCCTCATTTAAACCATATCGCTCTAGGCCGTATGGCAGAAATGACAACAAGAAAGTGAATGATGTTGAAGACGAGGATCCTGAAGAATATCCTGAATTATCTGAATATTGCTTTTCTGTTAACATACCTGAATTAATGTATGCTATGCAGGGTTTAGGAGACAAAGCTAGGTGGCCTTGAAAGAATCAACAAAAAGCTGATTGGAAGGATAAGTCCAAATGGTGTGCCTTCCATGAAGATTTCGCACATGTAACTGAGGATTGCATTGCTCTACGAAAAGAAATAAGTTATCTTCTGATGTGGGGTAAAATACACATATTTGTCCCGTGTAAATTATATAATTATTGTATAGGTTTTATTTATTTTTTATTTAGTTCTAGCATTATATTATATTATATTGTGTTTTGGCAGGTCCTGGTGCAAATGAAGCAAAAACGAGTAATATGGAAATAACCAGCCAGTTGTGCAGAGTGGGGTGCCAGTGACCGAAGTAAAATTGCCGCATTTTCTGTGATTGGGCCGAGCCCACTATATCTATTTTATAACCAAAGATCATACTAGCCATCACAATATATGGTTAAATTCTATGATGGTTAAATATGAGTGGCAAATCTACACAAGGAAATTATGAGTGCTGTTGTGTTGTGAACAGAAAAGAATAAAAAGAAAGGGTCAAGTGAATGAAGGAAATTAGATCATGATGGGCTAAATTCAAAATATAAGTGAAACGGCAATTTTGCCTTTTGATGATCTATTAATTTCAAAGAATGTCAACGTCTCCATTTATTTTGTTTTGGGCCTGCTGGAGACGCAAAATAGGCCCATTACATGTCAAGAATTAAAGGGCCAACAGCATTTTGATTTAGTGGTTTTTTTTGGGCTTGTTGACTAAAACGAAAAAAGACATCAACAAGCACGCACAACATTATGTTGGACGAAATATTGGAAGGCCCACTAAGGGGTCCTATTGAACCAAAAGGAGGCCAATCATTGTTAATGTATTTTAGAAAATATAAGGGAATTAGCTGGGCAACACCGAACGGAAGGAGCCACACATACAGGAATTACGATTGGAGAGCAACATAGACGAATTTGAGAGCACTTCTGGAGCGGATTTAGAGATCTTGAGGCATACGAATCATTGATACGAGTTCAGGACGAAGGATCGAAGACTATACGGGTTTTCTAGTTCTTTGTTTTTTTTATTTTTCATCACGAAACTTGTTATCATGAATTCTTTGTTGAACTTCTTTGATTTGTTTTCGTTTATGAACATGCTTGGCTAAACATTTAAGCCACCTAGACTAGTTGAATGGATTGAATTAAGTTTTTACTGTTTTCTTTATTTGCATGAATACTATGGGTTGATTGTGTTTAGTAAAGAGTTTGTTTTATTGATTTGATGCATATGCGTACTTTAATTTGGTTTATTATTGTCAATTGCTTCGTATGATTCTTAGTGACGGTCTATATCACAACATAGAGTCATGCTAGGGTTTAGATCTTGGTGAGTGTCTATATCACGTAATAGATCTTAATTCTTTAGGGTGGAATTGGCCAATAACCCTTAGAAGTAATTGTTAATAATTTGCTAGGTTTTAGTATTCTGCTAGTCCTAATACCTGGAAAGTGAGGGGCTATTGATAGGTCTTACCCGGCGAATTGCTTTAGACAGTCCTTGGGAAAGGTCGTGAATTTAGTTGCCCCGTTGGTTTATTAGTCTATCGAGTCAAGTTTAATAATTCAAGCTACCCTAGATCTATGATTGGAAAAGAGTAGGTCAACATTAGGGTACTTACACAATAATTAGACAACTGGAAAGACGTCTAATAACCGGTAAGATTAACAGCCTAGGTAGTTCCACAGGTTTCTCCTTGAGAATGGTCGAGGGGCTTAGTTGGTTCTTAATAGGTTTAGTACTTTAAGATCCCGGTTCCATAAATTATGCATTTAACTTAATCGGTAATTCTTAAAATCAATCCAGGATTCTAGTCTAGGTGGTCCTTGTTATCATATAAGAATCGTCTTCGTCTTCTTTCGTATTTAGTCTAGTTTTAGTTAATTAATTAGTTTAAATAGATTTCCTTAGATTTTCTGTAACCCCCCCCCCTAAACAATTAAACAAGTTAAGTCGTGTCTGTCAGAGTCTATTAGAGTCTAGTTTACGTGATACATAGAGTCTCAGGGTTCGATACTCGGACTTGCTTAGGCTATACTACATTGACCGGTACACTTGCCGGTTGTGTGGTTTAGGTTTTAGAGAGTCCTAGTCTATAAATTTAAAACTTAGAGTGTCTAGTTTAGCGAGTCTAACTTAGTTACTTTTTATAGTCCGTTTAGCACACATCATCTTCTAAGCAAGGGATATCTGAAGGATCTCCTAGGAAGAAAGAAGAATAAGGGTCAGGATACTGAAAAGGATCCTGAACGAGCAGCATCACCTCCTGCGGATGCCAAGATAATCAACTTTATCTCAGGAGGATCCGACATTTGTCGGACTTCGTATTCTGCGACCAAGAGGCATGCAAAGGAAGCTAAGGCCGAAAGGGGAGATAAACCAGCCAGGATGACTACCCTCATAACTGATAAAGTGATCACTTTCGACAGTGATGACAGGGATACTATCCAGGATCCTCACCATGATGCTCTCGTAATAACATTATATGTGGCTAACCATTTTGTACGCAGGATATTGGTGGATAATGGCAGCTCCGTCAACATAATCCAACTAGAGACTTTGAAAAGAATGAATGTATCTCCAATGGATATCACTTCGAAATCCACCGTGCTTGTTGGGTTCAGTGGAGAGGCTAGGAACACAGTGGGAGAGATAAAGTTACCAGTATATGTTGAAGGGGTCAACTCAATACAACGTTTCTGTGTGATGGACTCCCTATCCTACTATAACATCATACTGGGCAGGCCATGGATCCATGATATGAAGGCTGTGCCATCAACTTATCATCAATGCATCAAGATCCCTACCCCTTGGGGGGTTGTCAAGGTTGATTGTGATCAGCAGGAGGCGAAGGAATGTTACTCATCCTCAATGAAATCCTCAACCAAGCCTAATGCAGCATAGCAATTAAAGATGCGGGCCCAGGATATCGTGGAGGCTTCAGAGCAGGATATGAAGAAAATTATCCTGGATCAGGATAATCCTGATATCTCGGTGCTCGTAGGAACCAATATCCCTCAGGATATTGAAGAACAGTTAACTAACTTTTTGAAGTGCAGGATGTCGACATTCACGTGGAAGCACGAGGATATGACAGGCATTTCCAAAGATATTATAACACATAAACTCGGTATTGACAGATCATTCAAACCTGTCCAACAAAAGAGGAGGAAGTTTGCTCCGGAGCAAAATATGATCATTCAGGAAGAAGTAGGGAGGCTATTGAAATCTAAGATGATTAGAGAAGTCAAGTTTCCAAGATGGCTAGCAAATGTAGTCGTGGTACAGAAGAAAAATGGGAAATGGAGAGTCTGTGTAGATTACACAGACTTGAATAAGGCTTGTCCCAAAGACCCATTTCCTCTTCCTCATATTGATGCAATGGTGGATGCTACTACCGGCCATGAGATGTTAACCTTCATGGATGCATCCTCAGGATTTCAGCAGATTCAAATGGAATCTTCGGACCAGGAGGATACTGCCTTCATGACACCAACAGGTATTTATTGTTATACTGCTATGTCTTTTGGTTTGAAAAATGCAGGTGCAACATACCAGAGATTGGTAAACATGATGTTTAAAAACAAGCTGGGGGACACCATGGAGGTATACATCGACGATATGGTGGTAAAATCTAAAAAGGCTGAGGATCACCTCCAGGATATTAAGGGAGCATTTGATATCCTGGATCAGTATAACATGAAACTAAATCCTGCTAAGTGCCATTTCGGAGTGGGGGCAGGAAAGTTTCTAGGGTATATGGTGACCAAAAGAGGAATAGAGGCAAGCCCGGAGCAGATTAAAGCTATCTTGGATATCAAATCACCTTCAAATATGAAGGATGTTCAACGGTTAATAGGGCGAGTAGCAGCATTGAACAGATTTATCTCAAGATCCTCCGAGAAATTCAAGGAATTTTATGATATCCTGAAGAAAAACAAGAAGTTCGAATGGGGAGAGAAGCATGAAGCAGCCCTGCAGGATTTGAAGCAGTATCTTTCAACTGCACCTCTATTGATGAAGCCTGAGAATGGTGAACCACTGTCCCTATACCTCGCAGTATCAGGGAATGCTGTAAGTGCCGTCCTTATAAAGGATCATGAAGGTCAGCAATATCCTGTCTATTATGTTAGTAAAAGTTTATTAGATGCTGAAACTAGATACTCACATTTAGAAAAGTTAATATTGGCTCTAGTTATGGCATCAACAAAGCTTAGACATTACTTTGAGACACATAGGATTCATGTTAAAACCAATTATCCTGTTAAAAATGTGCTTAGGAAACCCGAGATGTCAGGCAGGATGGCTAAGTGGTCAGTGAAATTAAGTGCTTATGACTTAGTATATGAACCTAGAAATGCCATAAAATCACAGGCTCTGGCTGACTTTGTGGCTGATTTCAGTAGTGATATTCAGGATGAAGTAGATCTAGAAGTCCAACAATTAGGAGAATCCTCAGGATCCTGGACATTGTACACTGATGGAGCATCTAATGTTAGAGGAGTAGGATTGGGAATACTACTAAAATCGCCACAGGGGGACATATTACCCCAGGCTATTAGGTGTGAATTTCCTGCTACTAATAACGAAGCAGAATATGAGGCTTTAATTGCAGGATTAGAACTGGCTAAAAATATGAATATTAAGAATTTGCAAGTATATGTTGACTCCTTGTTAATTACTAATCATTTTAATGGCTCCTATGCAGTTAAAGGTGAGAAGTTAATTGAATATCTTGATATTCTCAAAAAATTAGCAGGATATTTTGATGTTTTTACACTTGAACAGGTACCAAGAGAAGATAATGCTGAAGCGGATGCCTTGGCAAACCTAGGATCATCGGTCAGGATACCAGAAGGGACCCAAATACCAATATTGTATATCTTGTATCCTGCAACGAATCCTCAGGATAAGGAAGTAGTAAGTATTCAGGATCCTGGAGCTGAGTATCCTGAAGAGGATCCTAAATCCTGGACGGCTCCAATCATAAGATATCTCAAGGAAGGACACATCCCTAAAGATGAAAATCCCAAGGCATTTAGGATGAAGGTATCACGATTCACTATTATAAATAATGTTTTGTACAAGAAATCTCTTGCAGGACCATATTTGAGATGCTTGGAAGATCCTGAAGCCAAAGAAGTACTTCAAGATATACATAAAGGGGATTGTGGTAACCACACTGGGGGCAGGTCATTATTTTCAAAAATATTGAGAACTGGATACTATTGGCCTACTATGAAGAAAGATGCTGCAGAATATGCTTGAAGATGTGATGCATGTCAAAGGCACAGTAACATACTACATCAACCAGCTGAACCACTATATCCTATAGCTTCCCCTTGGCCATTCATGAAATGGGGGATGGACATAGTAGGGAAATTACCAAAAGCTCCGGGAGGAAAAGTCTTTATGCTGGCAATGACTGACTATTTTTCTAAATGGGTTGAAGCCGAAGCATTTGTTCAAGTCAAAGATCGAGAAGTAGTATCCTTCATAAAAAGGAATATCCTGACCAGGTTTGGAGTACCAGCTGAAATCATTTGTGACAATGGATCCCAGTTTATAAGCAAGAGGACTACTGACTTTTGCAAGAGTTGGGGAATCAAAATGATCACATATACTCCGGTACATCCTAAAGCAAATGGACAAGCTAAATCCTCAAACAAGATAATTGTCAACAATTTGAAGAAGAGACTAGGAGCTAAGAAAGGAAGATGGGCAGAAGAATTACCCTTTGTTTTGTGGGCTGATAGAACAACGGTAAAAAACGCGACTGGACAAACTCCATTCTCCTTAGTATTTGGGGTAGAAGCAGTGATCCCAACGGAAATGGTGATACCTACGGCAAGATCTATCCTCCGGGATCCTGAGCAGAATCCTGAAGCTATGTGCCAAGAATTTGACACTGTGGATGAGACAAGAGATGCAGCAAAGCTAAGGATGGCAACATATCAACATAGGATATCCAGAGCATACAACAAGAATATAATGACTAGGAGGTTTCAAGTTGGGGATTGGGTGTTAAGAAAAGCTTTTCAGAATACTACTAATCCCGCCGATGGAAAATTAGCTCCAAAATGGGAAGGACCCTATGAGATTGAATCAGAAGCAGGAAAAGGAGCATATCGACTCAAGAATATGGAAGGGGATATGCTACCAAGATCCTGGAATGCTATACATCTAAAGCTCTATTTCAAGTGAGTTTAGAATTTAATTTCTAACTCAGGATGGTATGAATTCTATCTCTTTTCACTATATTTGAATTTGTTTATTATCTTGAACCCAATACTAACTTAAGCATCGGAGGGGTGTTAGCCAAGCTAACACTCACCTTAGTTTAAGGTTGTTTTGCAGAATATACTCCAGGATATACACTCAGAATAACCCGGAGGATTAGAGGATTAGCCCCCTCTCTCACGTTTAAGGGATCCTGATCCCTTCAAAGGTTTAAAGGTATTCACCTTTCTCTCGAATTGGGTTTGAACACCCCGCCTGGAGCGCAAGTTATCCAGGGATAGTTCAAGATAGCGGGACCAGTCCATGTAAAAGTGGCTGACAATTTCGTTATTGTTGGCTATATCCTGGATCCTCAAGGTATATGAGGATTGATCACCCCCTCTCACGAAAGAGTATTTTCATACTCTCTAAGGTTTAAAGGTTTTCACCTTTCTAAGTCTTGGAGTTTATACACTCCCGCCTGTAGCGCATGAAAATCAGGGTTTATCCCAGGATATCAGGGTTTATCCCCAGGATATTAAGGGTTTATCCCCAGGATATTAAGGGTTTATCCCCAGGATATCAGGGTTTATTCCCAGGATATTAAGGGTTTATCCCCATGATATTAAGGGTTCATCCCAGAATATTAAGGGTTTACCCCGGGATATTCAGGATTTATTCAGTAAAACTAAAGTACGACTATGTTTACATTCCTATATTGAACATAGGGGACATACATTATGCAATTTAAAGGATGGATTCAAACTTATAAGTGTGCACTGGGGACATCCCTGTGATTGAAGATTGGAATTGACTCTCTGGGAATATTTGGTATGGTCTCTCCTTTTTATTTGAATAACTTGAGTTTTATAAATTATGAGGCAGTATCCTGAGTAGGATATCTCTTAGGATATTCTTACAATGTGTTCCCAAATAGTCCAAACTAAACTATTTTCATAAGTAAAATTTATGCACTAGGATAATAACAACAGAAATAAAGCCAAAAGAAAGTTATTTTATTAACATATCAGAAGTTGTGCTTTTGGTTTCACCTCAAACCAAGGTCCATCCACCAAAAGCACAATTAGTCCCATACCATATTTACTTAACAGTTGAAGGTTTTGTCTCAAACCGAGACTCATCCACCTCCAACTGTTATATTGTTCAAAAGTAAGACATACTAACGTTGATGACCAAGGGCTTCGTCCTGAAACTCAGGATCCCTCCACCTTTGGCCATCATATTGTTCAAATGCAGGAAAAGTAAATTGTCTTAGGGTTACAAACCAATGATCAAATTTAAAAAAGTAGGCTCCGGCCTAGGCATCAACATCCATCATCGCCCACTTGAATGCCCTCACACAGCGGCATCTTCTCCAGCCTTCTCCGTCTTCTCAGCCTCAGCATCCTGAGCAGCATCATCGCCAGCATCCATCCCAGCATCCTTCTTATCTCCAGCCTTGTCCACCACCTCTGCTGACTTAGAGGATTCACCAGCTTCAGCAGGATATGGCACAGCCTTGCCTCCAATCTCCTTCAGCTTTGCCACCCAGGATTCAACCGGCCAGGATGGGCACTCAAGGCTTGTCTCCTTGGCGTCATAAGCCATCTTAATGCGAGCTTGTAGCAGAGAGACGATGGCAGAGGCTTTGATCCCTTCCCGGAAAGAGACCATGGCCTGTTCATGCTCCATTTGGAAGGTAGCCAGTTTGATCTCAGCATCCTGGGTGACCTTCTTCAGCTTGTCCTCGTAATGCCGAGTCTTCCCTTCGGCAATAACACCTTGGTCGGCAACGGTGGTCTCGAGCTGTTTAATCCTGGCCTCTTGGAATGTATTCGTGCTGCAAGCATCGGTGTAAAGGTGGAGCAGATGTTGGAGGCCATGTACGTCAAAATTCAGGTATGAGTTAAAATATATTAACCAGGATATCCTGTCAGGATATCCTATCAGGATATATGTGCAGGATATGGTCGCAGGATATTCCCTTGTTGAGGAAGGATGTCATCGGCTCCAAGGAGTTAGAAAAGCTGAGTTCTTCATAGGAGAACCCTTTAGAGCCTAGGGCACTAACTCTGGAACATTTCCTCTTTTTTGCGGTGGAAGCACGAGTCCTCGAGTTGGCCTTAGGAGCCGGGAGCGGCTTGGAGCTGGTAATAGCAGGAGTTTCTTTCTTGACATCGACTGGAGTGGGATAGCTATCAAGCTCATCAAGGTCTAGGAAGACTGGAACTTTGCTGGAGTCTGCATACAGGGAGTAAAATTCTTTCATAAATGTGTCAAATAAAAACATGTATGCAGGATATCGTGCAGGATCCTTACCAGACATGTTTGCACTGGAAAGTGGACTTGGAGATGGTGGAGATGGATTAAAACTTCTTTCAGCCTCTGGGAGGAGTCTGATAGCGTCAATTCTCTTCTGTGAATAAGCTAGGGGAGGTGCAAGTTTCCTAAAATCAGCTGTGTACAAGACAATAAAAAAGTTGATTAGCTTAAGATATAAAGCAGGATACAAGACAGGACCATCCTAAAACCCTAAATCCTACCCTTTCTCAACCACTTCACCGGATATTCCGTTCCACCAGGGATGGAGTCTCTTTTTACAAAGAAGAATTTGGATTGCCATTTCTCCTCGTTCCTGGTGGCACGAAGTATCAGTGGATCGCCGGAGGTAGAATAGAACAAAAATCTACAGGAACCATGGCATCTAAGCCGATATGCTAGGGGGAGGTCATGAATGGAGAGGTCAGGAATATGATTTCTCTTGATCTGGTCAAGAACAGACAAGACTCACCAGAGCATCGGCATTGTCTGACTGAAGCAGATTTTGGTAACATTAAAGAACTCGGTGATAAAGTCCGAGAAAGGAAATTGCAACCCTAAGGTAAAAGGAAAAGCATATCTGATCGGATTTCCCGATTAAATGGCCGGAACACCGTCCCTTTCGGGAAGATGCCGGAGGTTTTTAGGGCTGACAAGTGTGCACCATCAAAGGTGCATATTTCCTTTTCCGGTTCTTGGAGAAGATTCTGGTGGAAGAACGTGGGAGCAGAGTCGCCGGAACTCGATCTTGTTTGTCTCATGATGCCGGAATACTGAACAGGATAAAAGAGAAAGATGAGATTGAGAGAAAAATATTTACCTTTTTTCTTCGGTACAGGTTAAAAGAAGATGAGGATGAGAAGTTATAGGGAGGTAATGAGTAATTATAGACTAAGCGGTTACAAGCTGTCACATCAAGGTCCAATCTCTTAATTGCCTCGTTATTCGTAAAAAATATAACCGTTAGTGCCAGGATACTAAACGGTAACATTTTTTGGGGACAATTGTTATGGGTGAAATTCAGAGCCTATATCCTGGTCAATATCTTAAATTATATCTTGCTTGTATAATACTTGTTCATGTCCGGGATGCTGATTCAGGATATTGGTAACATCCTGAATGGTATCCTGAGGATTACTAACGGATTATGTGCAGGAGTACGAGTCCAAGCTGGTAACGTTCATGAGGACCCTTTCCCCGGAAGACTCGGTCTAAGTCGTTCAAAGGAAGACGTTGGAAGCCGCTTTACTCGGTCCATAACGTTAACTATGGAATATTCGGAAGCATCCCCGGTTTATAGGAGTTTTTGTTTGCATTTCATAGCTATAAATAGATGGATAAATCAGATCGAATAGGACATCACAACTACACTCACCATTCTCTCACACTTACTCTCTCGCAACTTTCACTTTCACAAAAAGCATTGCAACACTTAGCGATCTGATCAATATCCTGACGTTTAAAGCAATAAGAAGAACAAGGCAACTGCGATTGTCAGCTCCCGAGGTTTTGTGCCGGCGATCTAGATTGATCAAGGGCTTTCCTCGTATATCTCGTGTCACCCCCTTTACTTTTTGCTCATAGTTTGATCATAAATACAGCTCGATATCCTGAGCCGTATCCTGGAAACTGTTTTTATAAACAACATAATTAGCATATTTTCAACACACTTTCTTAGCACACTACCTCACTTGACTAATTTGATCACTAAATTGCTTCGGTAATTTTTGACCAAAACAGTTATAAAGACACGTGTTATGAAAGGTAAACGTGTTATAAACCCGGATCAAGTTGAAAGATATATGGTGGGATTAAAAAGAGTCAACATGTTAATTAAATACCTCTGAGTGACCTTTTTATTAATTCTAAACCTTTGTAAAACATTAAAATGTTTTCATAAATATCTGATAAGAATCATACAAGTATCCGGTTAATTTTTGTGATGATAAATTCCACATTCAATAAATGGGATCCTATGTGCATTTACGACAAATTCTTCTTCACATGATATTTTCACAAGATTCCAAGACCTCCATTTGCATGGCAACACTTCCAAGAGCATGCAGATCTGATTACACGGTCCCCTCTACTGGAAAAAGACATAGGAATCGAAGTTATAAGGATTGCATGGTCAAAATCTAAAAATTTACAAGTTTTTGTCTTCTGGTCAACGGATGCGGACTGTATGGGCCTAGGCTTATGGTCCGCAAGGACTGTAACTGGGTAATTCAGTTCAGGGTCGGTTGCGGACCGTATCAGATTGGACTTACGGTCCGTAAGAGGTGGATGCGGACCGTATGAGTTTTTGCTTACGGTCCGCAAGGATGTCGATGGCAGTGAAAATGGACAGATGCCTGTTCCAGCCAGTTCCACCGCCTTAGTTGCACGATTTTCGAATTCAGGGGCTGCACCAAGGGTATTTCATGCATAGGGACACCTGGGATTCATCAGAGATCACTTGTAGACTTGTGTGTAATGATCCTATGCAATTAAAATCACTATATAAGAACTTGTTGTTGCTAGTTCATTTGCACACTTCACAAATTTCATTCCAACTCTCTCCCTGGAACTTCTTAGAGCTCAAGCAAGCTTTCTTAGGCTCCTAATTCGTGCTAAGGACCATTGTGAGTGTTCTTAGCCTTCTAAGTTCATGTTTTTTTAGTTTAATGACCAAAAGTCGAAGCCGTCGTAATTAAGCTTTGACTTAGTGATTAATCACTAATGGTCCAGTCATTTTTCGAATTGAAAGTGGCTATGAGTTGGTAATTATGTGGGTAATAAACCCTTAAAAGGGCACCCACTGATTATCACTCTAACTTGGTCAATTGTCGGGTCAAACTTAATTATAAAAAGTCAACAGAAAGCTATTTTGCAAATAAACTCATAATTAGCAATGTAGAAGCTATGAAACCTGTTTTAACACTTATATAACTTGGTAATTAATGTAAGAACATGTCTAAGCATGTTCAACCCGACAGTTTCGAGTTTAGGCTCGGTTCGGAACCGAAAGTCGCAAAAGTAGACTTTTGCTTTGACTTTCAGTTCTGACCCGATTTAGCTTAGTTTAGACATGCCTTAGAGTTCCATTAGGACCAGGTTATTGATTAGTATAACCCTCTGAGATTATACAACTTGGTTCCTAATTTATCCGATTCATTTGCATGTTTCCGTTATATGCTTAATTGTTGACCATTATGCCCTTTTGACCTTAAAACGAGATTTTTGAAAATGTGAAAGGACAAGAACCTTTATTACTGATTTATAAACATGTTCTAAAAACTGGACATCAGTTTTAGGTCTAAATTAGGAGTTATGCTCAATATCGTAATTAGAAAGCTTTTTATTAATTAAACGGCATTCTTAGTATAAAGCCTATCTAAACCCAAATTTTGACACCAAACTTTTTACCCACTGATGTAATATAATATTTTGGGATTTTTGAAGATTTTTATTTATTTTTAAGCTGAGCATAACATAGGGTTCTTGCTTTAATTCGGTAATTGTCGGTTATACCCTTTTTGCTAATAAAATGAGTTTTATTTTATTAGAAAAAGTGATAAACCAGCTGCAACAAAAGACAAATCCAAATGGTGTGCATATCATGAAGATTTCGGCCATCTCACTGAAGAATGTATTACACTTAGAAAAGAGATTGGTTACTTGTTAAGCAAAGGGCGCTTGAAGGAGCTGTTGGGAAGAAAAAAGTCAAGGATCCAGGATCCTGAAAAAGTTCCAGAAAGAGCTCCTGCTCCTCCTGCTGATGCATAAATTATCAACTTCATATCCGGAGGATCAGACATATGTGGCACTTCCTTTTCAGCAGCCAAGAGGCATGCTAAGGAGACCAAGATGGATAATGGGGATAGACCCATCCGAACCTCTATAGTTACACAGGAAAAAGTTATAACTTTTGATGAGGATGATCGTGTCGATGTTCAGGATCCTCATCATGATGGTCTTGTTATTACTTTGTTTATATCTAATCATTTTGTTCGTAGGATCTTGATAGATGGAGGAAGCTCAGTAAACATCATTCAGCTTGATGTCCTCAAGAAGATGAAGATCCCTGAATCGGATATTGTCCCAAGATCCTCGGTTCTTGTGGGATTCAGTGGAGAAACCAAGAACACATTGGGGGACATTAAACTTCCCATTTACATAGAAGGACTTCATTCTTATCAGAAATTTTGTGTTATAGATTGCTTATCCTGTTGCAATGTTATCCTTGGTAGGCCATGGATACATGACATGAAGGCAGTCCCATCTACATATCATCAATGTGTAAAGCTTCCTAGTCCATGGGGGTGGTGAAGATTGAGAGTGACCAACAAGAAGCAAAGAATTGCTATACTTCATCGATGAAACCAGCCTCAAGACCCAGGGAGCAATAGCAATTAAAGCATCCTCCAAGAGATGTCCTGGAGGCAAGAGAACAAGATGTGAAAGATATCCTGATGGATCCTGAATCCAAAGTCTTCATAGGATCCGGTATCCTCAATGAAATTGAACAGGATCTAGTATCCTTCCTAAAGAAGACAAAAACTACCTTTTCCTGGAAGCACGAAGACATGACAGGTATCTCTAAAGATACAATTACTCATAAGCTTGGCATTGACAGGTCATTCAAACCCATACATCAAAAAAGGAGAAAGTTTGCACCTGAGAGGAATGCCATTATCCAGGAGGAGGTAGATAAGCTGCTCAGAGCAGGTATGATAAGAGAGGTCAAGTATCCAAGGTGGTTAGCCAATGTGGTTGTTGTTCAAAAGAAAAACGAAAAGTGGAGGGTATATGTCGATTTTACTGATTTAAACAAGGCATGTCCCAAGGATCCTTTCCCATTACCCCACATTGACTCCATGGTGGATGCTACCGCGGGTCATGAGTTGTTGACTTTTATGGATGCTTCATCTGGGTTTCAGCAAATTCAGATGGAACCATCCGATCAAGAGGATACAGCCTTTATGACCCCAACTGGTACCTATTGTTATTTTGCTATGCCATTTGGACTAAGAAATGCAGGTGCTACTTATCAAAGGCTAGTCAATATGATGTTTAAGGAACAAATTGGACACACTATGGAGGTCTATATAGATGACATGGTGGTTAAGTCCAAGAGAGCTGAGGATCACCTTCGAGATTTGGAGGAAGAATTCAATATCCTTGATAAATTCAATATGAAGTTGAATCCTTCCAAGTGTCATTTTGGTGTTAAAGCAGGCAAGTTCTTAGGTTACATGGTGACAAAAAGAGGCATTGAGGCAAGTCCAGAGCAAATCAAGGCAATTGTGAATATAAAATCTCCTGCCAATGCCAAGGATGTGCAAAGGTTGACAGGGAGGATCGCGGCCTTGAACAGGTTCATATCAAAGTCATCAGAAAAGTGCAAGGAATTCTATGACATTTTGAGAAAGAACAAGAAATTTGAGTGGACTGAAAAGCATGAGAATACTCTCAAAGCCCTTAAGGATTACCTATCCTCAGCTCCTGCCTTGATGAAACCAGAAAAAGGGGATATATTATCCTTATATTTGGCAGTCTCTTCTAAAGCAGTAAGTGCAGTCCTTGTTAAGGATCACGAAGGTACACAACATCCTGTCTATTGTGTAAGTAAGAGTTTGCTTGATGCTGAATCCAGGTATTCACATTTAGAAAAACTTATCCTTGCTTTGATTATGGAATCTACTAAATTAAGACATTATTTTGAAACTCATGCCATTATTGTTAAGACTAACTTTCCAATTAAGAATATTCTCAGGAAACCTGAAATGTCAGGAAGGATGGCCAAATGGGCAGTGAAGCTTAGTGCTTATGATATAAGATATGAACCAAGAACTGCCATTAAATCCCAAGCCTTGGCTGACTTTGTGGCAGATTTCAGTAGTGATCTACAAAGGGAAGCCGAGTTAGAAGTTCAGCACCTTGAAGAAACCAAGGATCCTTGGATACTCTTCACTGATGGAGCCTCTAATGTCAAGGGAACTAGACTTGGAATACTACTAAAATCGCCACAGGGGGACATAATACCCCACTCAATAGCTTGTGAGTTTCAAACTACTAATAATGAGGCTGAATATGAGGCCTTGTGTAACACCTCATAAAATCATGTCACACCCCTATTTTCCACGTGTCACCGGTGGGCCCGGTGGGGAATATCGTGACGTAGTTGATATCATCATAGGCAAACAACACAATATTGAAATGCACAGCGGAAGCAAAAGGTAAATATATTACAAACCGATATAAAGTAATATCAAGTATTACAAACGGAATGTAAAGGATCCACAGGCGGATCAAAATAAAATAAGATATTGTTCAACAGCTTTATTGTCGTCCAAGCTTGCGAGACTTATTGTGGACGCTCTAGAAGACAGCCAGCCTATTACATGTAGTACCTGCGCTTAACCTTTTGGAAAATACGTCAGTTTACACTGGTAAATACAATTTAACTGACTCATTTTGAAAAGGTTGAAAATTGATTTGAATGCACGTGGCACAAAACATTTTATAACTTGGGATAATTAATTGAGTATAATACTTGTAAACGAATTACATGTTCCTTATGCGTTCAGTAGCCCGGTTCGTGCCAGGTTAAAGATTAATAGACAGACCACAGGTATAGTGCCCACAAGGCTGATTCCTTTAAGTGGGATACCAGTTTTTACATATGCAGCTGTCAGGTGTACGCCTACACCCCGTGCTTAGGTCGTGGCCATTTCATGAATGATGCCAAGGATATCCGGGACATGGTCATTAACCCCCCAAAGGCGTTAAGCAAACAAAACAAATTTTTAAACGGGTCATCTCGATAATACTTAACCACCAATCGATTAAGGTCGAATGCCCGACCAAGCGGTATTTTATATACCGTATCCCAAGCCCGTATAAGGGAAAATAAGTTAAAAGTATTTACCTGAGCTAAATATAAATTCAATCCCAGCCGTATATCATCAAGCAAGTACAGATAGCTTTTACTGGTTCTTCTATTCTGGAACGAAGGTTTTTAATAACCTATTAGATTTCTAACGGGTCTTTATTTAAGCTAAAGCTTAGACCGGCTAGTTTTAAAGGACGGTACGGTTCAAACGCACGATTAAGCGAAGACCGGATAGAATGTGATTTAGGCCCGGAAAGTTTGAATACTTGTATAATATGGGTATACTAAATACATTCTGGATTTTGAGACAAAAATGATAATGTTTGACCCGTCTTGGTCAATTTATGCAAACTAGTTACATAAACCGAACCGAACGCGAAAAGAGCGTTACGGGTAACCGTAAGAGTCATATGCAAGTTCCCTGAGATAATATGCTCTAAATATGTTATAATATCAGTAAGTTATCTTCTATTTTGCCCAAAACGGATTTAAACACAATTTATGCCCCATAAGGGCATTTTGGTCATTTAAAAGATTATAAAAGAGTTTATTTGCAAATCTGAGTTACAGGTCTGGTTCATACAGTAAATATACTTAATTTAACATATTATAACAGTAGGGTATGACCCATAAGTGAAAATCATCATTTAAAACCAAACTATGCACCTTAGGGGTATTTTGGTAATTTCACAAGGGCTAAAAATGTCAAGACTGGAAACCTGAGTTCAAAAACTTATACTCACTGTTATTTTATAAAAATATGCAAAGAACATCAGTAGGTATCAACCTTATATGTTTAATATGGTTATAGTACATACTAGGCGTTAAAAACGCTTAAAAAGGCGATTTAGAGCCGTTTCCGGGTTTTTTTAAAAGAAAGCTGATATTTTTATATTTCCAGAATGCTCAAAAAAATTTATTTAACAAATAAAATCAGTAGAAAAAGGTTTGGGGTCAAAAAGATTTATAAAACTCATTTTATGGCTTAACAGGGTAAATTCGGTATTTACCGAATTAAACTTAGAGACCTATGATACGATTAGCCAAAAATTAAATAAAAATCTTTAAAAATCCCAAAACATTATATTATATCAGTGGGTAAAAAGTTTGGTATCAAAAAGTGGGTTAAAATAGGTTTTACGCTAATTATGCCGTTTATGTAACATAAAGCTTGCAAATTACGATAATGAGCATAACTCTTATTCTGGACCTCAAACTGATATCAAATTTTCGGTGCAAGTTTATAAATCAGTAACAAATGTTTCTACTCTTTCACTTTTTTAAAAAATCGCGTTTTATAGTCAAAAGGGCAAAATAGTCATATTTAAGCATAAACCGGTAACATGCATATGAAGCGGATAAGTGTTGAACCAAGTTGTAAAATCTCAGAGAGTTAAACTTATATGAAAGTTGGTCCAAAATAAGCTCTAATTCAGATCTCAAACATGCATGTACGGATCAGAACTGATAGTCAAAGAAAAAGTCAATTTATGTGACTTTCGGTTCCGATTCGAGTTTAAACTGAAAATTGTCGAATTGATTATGTTAAAACATGTTCTTACATTAATTACAAAGTTATTTTGATGATCGAACAGGTTGCATGTAGCCTACATTGCTAATTATGCTTAATTTTGCAAAAACACATTCTGTTGACTTTTTAAGAAAAGCTTTGACTCGACAATCAACATGCTTAGAGTGTGAATCTGAAAATATCCTTTTGAGGGTTTGTTACCCACATAAATACCAACTTGTAGGTACTTTCAATTTGAGAAATGACTGAGCCATTATCGTTTAATCACAAAGTCAAACAGAAATTACGATGGATTGACTTTCGGTTGAATAACTAAGCTAGAACGAATTTGAAAGAGTTATGAACACTTACAATGGTCCTAAACAAGCTTAGAGATCACTATGAAGCAGCCTTGTCGACCAGAAAGCTCCAGAATCGTTCTTGTGAATTTTGAAAGTTCAAGTGTTCATATGTTTGCAACTTCAAGAGCCTTTTATGCAGATTTAGAGATGATTAATGGCTGATACAGAGGGTCTCTGATGTTTTAAGAAGTGCACAGATGTCCCAAAATGCATGTAAGCTGATTGGTGAGCTTCTTAAGTCGACAACAGCTGTTAACAACTCGCAACAGGTCTGAAACTGGCATCTGCGCATTTTTCAGCGCTGGGAGGTCGCAGGCGGGCCGCGAGAGACCTCAGGCGGGCCGCGTACCAGGTGCAGCAGGTCAAACAAGTTTTTAAGTTTTACATTTCAGTCCCTGATCTTTGTAACATGTTTTTGGCGATTTATCTTGCTCATTAGACCCTCAAATCTTATTTTTAAGGGCCTTGGGACTTTTACAAACATGGTAAAGTCCTCGGTTAACTTTGTGCTTACCCGAAAAGTCACGAAATCAACGTTAACGTGTTTAACCCTTCGTGTACGGTTTTGATCATATCTTTCTCATACGATTACGAAACTTGATGAAATTTTTATCACATATTCTAGTGAGTATATTTTATCATTGCAAAGCTTCGGGTTTGCCAAAAGATCACTCAGAGGTATACTTTCAACATGTTGACACTTTTAGCCCCTGTAGTTTGTAATTCCTCACTTTCTTACATCTTCCGCTTCGTATGATCCATGATTTATCCGTTTAAGATTATAAACATTATGTATGGTTATTTTAGAGCCTATTTATCCATTGTTGACACTTTGGACCCTTACATTCACATAGTTTCACTGTTTGTCAACTTTAGTCCCTCTAAAGTATGTTTTCACATATTCAAAGCCCATGACACGTGTCAGTACACTATTGGACGTAAATTTTCGAGGTGTTACATCCTCACCCCCTTAAAAGAAATCTCGACCTCGAGATTTGATAAAATGCGGAAAGCACTTTTTGTCGCATAATGGACTTAACCTCAATAGCATATCTGGAGCTTTTCCAAGCTCTCAAGTTGACCTTTATAATGGGTACATTTATCCTTTTGGAGCTTCTTCACCTATCGATCTTCAATCGATATAGGTTGATTATTATATCATAAAGCTGCATATCATTATGTGATAATGCTTCTCGACTTATTGATGAAACATATCCTTAAATCATTAGTGTGAAATATATTGCGAACCCCGTCAAGCTCCTTAAATAGGCTTTAGCTCATAAGCTATTTGATCTTTGATACATTCGATTCTTCGAATGATTTTATATGTTCAGAGCTTAACTAGTCTGATAATTAACAAATTGGCACACCCTTCCAGGGTGATATCTTTGTTGAACCTTATTCCTTCACAAGAACTCAGGAGGGTTGCTACTTTCATAAATCCTTGATTTTCTGCCGAATACTGGCAACTTTCAGACGATTATGGATTTGTTTGATCTTATTCGTTGTTTCCAATGCAACTTTCAGATCCTGAAAATTGGACTTACCAATCTTTTGTCTTAATAGATGTTTAACATTCCATCTATACAAGGTCTCCAGAGGAGCAGCCTTGATGCTTATATGACAATTATTATAAAAACTTACCGTAAGGTGAAATGGTTATTTCGACCACTGCTTAGAACTAATCTCAAGGAATAGTTAATCCTCGCGTTAGTCGATCAAATCGACGATCCTGGGCAGCTGATGGAAAATTCTTAATTGTTGCCTGATTAGGGTTGCGGTAATCAATGCATAAGCAAAATGAACCGTCTTTCTTAATTAACTATAACGAATTCTCAGAATATTGAGTTAGGCTTTATGAATCCTTTATTCACTTAATCAGGGTTTCCATTCTTCCAATGATGGTATTAGCCGTCTTGGAGATTTCATAATATTACAACCCTAAATGGGATATAAATCTTAATTCTACTGGCCTCTCATGAGGTAAACAGGGTAACCAAGATACAATGAGGTTACAGAGATTTTCCAAGCCTCAGGCTCCAGTTCATCCATCACTGCTCGTGTCAAATGAGCGGCACCTATATGTTACGAGTCCATGATTTTCTTAATTGAAGACATTTACTTGGACCATTCCATTTTGGATATCTTCTTTGAATACCATTAGTTGACTTTAGCACCATATGACTATTAGAATATCCTTGCGGTTCCATGTATTAAACCTCCATACTGATCAGGCATGGAAGCAATCTATAGAACTTATTAAGATACATCAATTCTCATATGGCGCTTTTATCATACTGTCTGGTTTTCGCAATCGATAGAGATCAAGGAGATATCAACTATATATGCTGACGCACATCTTCTAGAGAGAGGATACTTCTAGAATTCCATAATTAGAGATTTCTAACAGGAACAGAAGGAATCATTCTTATAATTTTTGCCTGTAAGTTTTACCTTACACTTAATATCTGGGGTTCTTACGGGAAGGATTTCTAACAATTTGCTAAGCTTAAAATCTTATGAGAGACTTAGCAGTACCTGAATCCAAACGTAACTCTTAGCCAAAAGAAATCACAATAAGGGTTTATCTGGCATCATTATTAATGTGAACTGCCCCTAATTATTCAACAGGAGGGTTAGACGCCTCCATTCTTAATCCTTTTAAACTTAGCTACAAAATCTTTGACAAAATTTAGAGCAGTCTCAGCCTTGACTGGTTGTTTCTTAATCTATATAACGTGAGTAGCTGAGGTAGATCCATAATGGATTCTTAATAAGCAGGCTTTGAAACCTTAAGGTGCCCTCTTATTGCCAATGCTAAATCATAATATATATAGTGCATTATGCTTAAATTCTAGATTAACCGAATAAGAGCACTATTTCAACCAATGAACCAAGTTTGCAACCTACTGCCGATAGTGTATAGCTCTTATGGGGGAGTCGGAAAAATTCTTATTCCATCCCTTTCCATTTCGCAAGACGGATACCAGGTTTTTCTAATAAGGTCCTTAAAATTTGGACCATCCCATACTGTATAAGGGAATCTTTCTTGTGGACTCCATTAGTGTCCTCACTAATCAAGGGCATTACTACCGAATGATTTTGACGTATACCTTACCATGTTCTTTCTAGTATAACCACTGATAGACCTAATGGTTTCTGCTTCCCTCAACAATTCCTTGCAATCAATGGCCCCTTTTAACTATCGAAGTCTCTTGACTTCCAAGAGACGAAGTACTTTTTAAGTACATCCTAAAAAGAATGGGCTCCTCGCCACATATGATTTTATTTGGGTTATTCTTCGCATATGGAATATGAATAAAGCTCTTCTTATGAGCAGTGTCATGTGTTTTAGAGCAAGCAGCGTTTGGCTCTTCATGGCTTTTCTCATAGCCCTTCTCAGCAGTGATAATTATAGTTTTGGAGATTAACTCCGTTAACAGTGAGGTTCATACTTGATGCACTATTAATATTTGTCGCATCTCTTAGTATCGCGACTTTTGTTTGTCTCTTCTGAGTTTTCCATACTCAAATCTTTTGGTATTAAATACTAATTTAACAATTAATTGTGTGCTTTTCCCAGCTAGTCATCATCCTGTCGACTTATCATACATCGATCATGGTATTATTAAACCATATGAACATTCCTAAGGAGTGTTATTTGATTGTACAAGTGCTTATATTAAATCAAAATGGAGATTTCACAAACTAGGCACCTAGCTCGGTTGGCTAGGCGCGCGAAAGGGTGCGGCCTAGACCCAGGTTCGATTCCGGGGACGGCCAGTTCCACCATTTTTTTATGTTTAATATCAATTAATCTTACGGATACATGTAATTACGAGGGTTGTCTCATAAGGAGTCTTGATAATTAATTGCTTCTTATCACCCACAATATGGGCTCGATTTTTAAGGCAACCAATCTATTTTATCACTATGTTAAGTCCTGTATTATTTAAATGGAAACAAGGATGTCAGAAAGGAATGATTCCTAAATGAATATAAACATCCATCTAATATTTCTGAAGCAGTCTCTGAGGTACTATTGGTCAATTCTACTTGACGCTTAGAGTTTTAACAGGCAGATTTAATGATTTATAAAATCTGTTGTCTTATGAAAGACTTATCTGAACCTGAATAAAATAATACTCTAGCATGAGCGTTATAAATAAAGAAAGTACCTGTTGTGACATTTCCATCCTGAATAACCTCTTGAGCTTCCATTTTAGAGTTCCCAGCTTTGGTCTCCTTAGCCTCCCCAGGCTTCTTGGTTTTATTTGGGCAATTTGTCTTGATGTGCCCTATTTCATTGTAACCATAGCAGGTTGCGTCCTTTATGTCTTGGCACTCCAAGGTCTTGTGCCCTTTCTTGTTACAAATCCCACAAGGCCTCGTGTGAGACTGGGATTTCGACTCCAATCGACACTTCCCAAAATGGTTCTTCTTACAAGTTTTACATTTGGGTTTTGCCTCCTTTGGTTTGGACTGGTTATAGTTCGAACCGGTCTTACCCTTTTTACAACATTTATTTGGGGTATCATCGCACTTTCGCTTAAGATCCTTCAACACACGGTCCACAGCGTTGTTTACGGCTGTATCTATCATAGCCTGTAATTCGGTGCTTGTTAAGTTCGGTCTTGCATCATCATTCTGATTAACTAGGCGATTGTAAGCTTCAGAGGAGTCAGCCATGGTGAAGCTTTGAAGGCTACAAATCAAGTAGTAATAAATTGGTTTAATTATATAGCGAATTGTCGAACTTGATAATTAAGTAGCCATGGTGCGAATAAACCATATGGGCCAACAGATAGTACTTAATGTATTTGATTATGTTTTGCCTAAGTTTTTATATAAACCATCTTTGGCGTTTAAACGGAATATAATCCTTCATATTTACTAGACAGGGACCATAAGTCACGACTGTCAATGTCATACTGACATCTTATATAGCACAACGGCTTGTTCCAAAGGACTTTTCGACGGCACAGATGCCTTGTCACTAGGGAAATTTTAAAGACATAATCAATGATTCATTTGGATCGGAAAATTTCATAATTCATTGTTTTGACAAGAAGTTATGAAATAAAACTATCGTTTTCATGTATGCATCTTTGTCCGTAGGTATACATCCCAGGTGGACGTTTAGATGTGTACATTATGTTCGACGTTTATTAGCCATGATTCCTATTGATTATATAGGCTAATTAAAGGGTTTGGAAGCTCCTGATATACATATGACAATCGTGATTTTATCGTATCACTGTTGTCGGGAGTGTTAACACGTTTTCAAGTGTTTAATAAGGATCTGAATCTCTTTTAAACAGGTTTTACCATTTTAGCTAGGTCTCCAATGACATTCAAGCTAGGTCAAACCTTTTAGATTCTCTTTTAATATTTAAACTGGTAGGAAAAGAATGATATCTATTTTATTCAGGATTTTCATTATAATTATCCTAAATAAAAATATAATTATGGCACAAAAGACCAAGTCACAGGGACATCTTTATATTATCAACCTTGATTTTGTAGAATTAAGGTATTTAGGCTTGAACGTATTTCCGCCTTTTCTTGACAGGGAGTTGTAGGCTACGACTGTCTTTTGTCTTATATGACAATGAGTATAGCCCGTAGGCAGTATATCCCTAGTTATAATATCACAACAGCCTAGTCACATGGACAGATTTAATTTATAAACCAGGATGTTACAAAATCGAGGTATTAAGGCTTGAATCAAAGTTCATTACCTTTTCTTGACAGGGAGTTGTAGGCTACCACTGTCTTTATTAAAATTTCGGGCCCGTGGGCCTATCAATTAACATCTCGTAAGATGTTAAGACATATAGTCATTGCACTGATGATACGTTCAGCGGTCACAGTAATGACATGAAGACATGATCAGTGCCATTAATTTAATCAACTGTTGTCCAGTGGTCATAATAATGACATGACGGCAGGATTAGCACTTTTAATTTAAATCAACTGTCATTCAGCGGTCATAATAATGACATAACGACAGGATTAGTACTTTAATTTAAGTCAATTGTCGTTCAGCGGTCATAATAATGACATGACGACCAGATTATCGTCTAGAGGACTTTGAGCATAGCTCACCCCCTTAGGACGGGGAATCTCAAAAGATCACAACTGTCGATGTCACAATCGGACAGTGTATTATAACCCGTGGCACTTCATCCTTAAGGGATGATTATTACATGATCATCTTATAGGATGATATAAGCCATGATTTCTAGATCATAATGCAAATTAGAGAAATTTAAAAATTTTCAGTATAGGGATGACTATTGTGACTTTCTCGAATCACATTTGCCAAGAGTGCTAACACGTTATTAGGTGTTAACACGAATTTGAATCTTTTAAATAGGTTCTACCATCTTGGCCTTGTCATATAGGCTAGGTTTACCTTTAAGATTCCTTTTTAATAATTAACGCAGAACAATCAAATCTCGGGATGTTAATAAGGATCTGATCCTAAATTGAGGAACTGCCATCTTGGCCGGGTCTCAATAATGACACGAGGCTAGGTCTTGTTCTTTTTAGATTTTGCCATTTTATTATAATGGTAGATCTTAAAAAAATGTTATTTTAATTATTTCATATATTATATCCATATATATTGAATAAATGAAATTTTGATAAAGTATTCCAATAATTAACAAAAATACAGAATTGCCCTAAGTGGGACTTGAATGAAACAATATTGTCCATGAAGGGATTGAAAGATAAGTATGCCCTCATAAGAACTTATTAAGGAAACGAACTTCAGCAAAAGGAGCTTCCTCTTCAATTTAGTTCCGAATGTCCTCTTCTTGGTCGTACGTTAATCCCTGTCGCAACACGAAGCTCGGCCTTTCCTAGGCTTCAAATGGGGAGAATTTCCATTACAGCTTCTTGTTTGGCGATATAAAAATATATAATTAAAAGCAATAATCCTCCGAATAGGGACAAGAGTGTTCCTATGTTAAGTCTAGACTCAGAAGGTCAAAGAATGTGCTATCGTGTCATTGAGATTAAACACAAAAGCTAGCGTTTAATTCACTCAATGTTGGCTCTGATACCAACCTGTCACACCCCTATTTTCCACGTGTCACCGGTGGGCCCGGTGGGGAATATCGTGACGTAGTTGATATCATCATAGTCAAACAACACAATATTGAAATGCACAGCGGAAGCAAAAGGTAAATATATTACAAACCGATATAAAGTAATATCAAGTATTACAAACGGAATGTAAAGGATCCACAGGCGGATCAAAATAAAATAAGATATTGTTCAACAGCTTTATTGTCGTCCAAGCTTGCGAGACTTATTGTGGACGCTCTAGAAGACAGCCAGCCTATTACATGTAGTACCTGCGCTTAACCTTTTGGAAAATACGTCAGTTTACACTGGTAAATACAATTTAACTGACTCATTTTGAAAAGGTTGAAAATTGATTTGAATGCACGTGGCACAAAACATTTTATAACTTGGGATAATTAATTGAGTATAATACTTGTAAACGAATTACATGTTCCTTATGCGTTCAGTAGCCCGGTTCGTGCCAGGTTAAAGATTAATAGACAGACCACAGGTATAGTGCCCACAAGGCTGATTCCTTTAAGTGGGATACCAGTTTTTACATATGCAGCTGTCAGGTGTACGCCTACACCCCGTGCTTAGGTCGTGGCCATTTCATGAATGATGCCAAGGATATCCGGGACATGGTCATTAACCCCCCAAAGGCGTTAAGCAAACAAAACAAATTTTTAAACGGGTCATCTCGATAATACTTAACCACCAATCGATTAAGGTCGAATGCCCGACCAAGCGGTATTTTATATACCGTACCCCAAGCCCGTATAAGGGAAAATAAGTTAAAAGTATTTACCTGAGCTAAATATAAATTCAATCCCAGCCGTATATCATCAAGCAAGTACAGATAGCTTTTACTGGTTCTTCTATTCTGGAACGAAGGTTTTTAATAACCTATTAGATTTCTAACGGGTCTTTATTTAAGCTAAAGCTTAGACCGGCTAGTTTTAAAGGACGGTACGGTTCAAACGCACGATTAAGCGAAGACCGGATAGAATGTGATTTAGGCCCAAAAAGTTTGAATACTTGTATAATATGGGTATACTAAATACATTCTGGATTTTGAGACAAAAATGATAATGTTTGACCCGTCTTGGTCAATTTATGCAAACTAGTTACATAAACCGAACCGAACTCGAAAAGAGCGTTACGGGTAACCGTAAGAGTCATATGCAAGTTCCCTGAGATAATATGCTCTAAATATGTTATAATATCAGTAAGTTATCTTCTATTTTGCCCAAAACGGATTTAAACACAATTTATGCCCCATAAGGGCATTTTGGTCATTTAAAAGATTATAAAAGAGTTTATTTGCAAATCTGAGTTACAGGTCTGGTTCATACAGTAAATATACTTAATTTAACATATTATAACAGTAGGGTATGACCCATAAGTGAAAATCATCATTTAAAACCAAACTATGCACCTTAGGGGTATTTTGGTAATTTCACAAGGGCTAAAAATGTCAAGACTGGAAACCTGAGTTCAAAAACTTATACTCACTGTTATTTTATAAAAATATGCTAAGAACATCAGTAGGTATCAACCTTATATGTTTAATATGGTTATAGTACATACTAGGCGTTAAAAACGCTTAAAAAGGCGATTTAGAGCCGTTTCCGGGTTTTTTTAAAAGAAAGCTGATATTTTTATATTTCCAGAATGCTCAAAATATTTTATTTAACAAATAAAATCAGTAGAAAAAGGTTTGGGGTCAAAAAGATTTATAAAACTCATTTTATGGCTTAACAGGGTAAATTCGGTATTTACCGAATTAAACTTAGAGACCTATGATACGATTAGCCAAAAATTAAATAAAAATCTTTAAAAATCCCAAAACATTATATTATATCAGTGGGTAAAAAGTTTGGTATCAAAAAGTGGGTTAAAATAGGTTTTACGCTAATTATGCCGTTTATGTAACATAAAGCTTGCAAATTACGTTAATGAGCATAACTCTTATTCTGGACCTCAAACTGATATCAAATTTTCGGTGCAAGTTTATAAATCAGTAACAAATGTTTCTACTCTTTCACTTTTTTCAAAAATCGTGTTTTATAGTCAAAAGGGCAAAATAGTCATATTTAAGCATAAACCGGTAACATGCATATGAAGCGGATAAGTGTTGAACCAAGTTGTAAAATCTCAGAGAGTTAAACTTATATGAAAGTTGGTCCAAAATAAGCTCTAATTCAGATCTCAAACATGCATGTACGGATCAGAACTGATAGTCAAAGAAAAAGTCAATTTATGTGACTTTCGGTTCCGATTCGAGTTTAAACTGAAAATTGTCGAATTGATTATGTTAAAACATGTTCTTACATTAATTACAAAGTTATTTTGATGATCGAACAGGTTGCATGTAGCCTACATTGCTAATTATGCTTAATTTTGCAAAAACACATTCTGTTGACTTTTTAAGAAAAGCTTTGACTCGACAATCAACATGCTTAGAGTGTGAATCTGAAAATATCCTTTTGAGGGTTTGTTACCCACATAAATACCAACTTGTAGGTACTTTCAATTTGAGAAATGACTGAGCCATTATCGTTTAATCACAAAGTCAAATAGAAATTACGATGGATTGACTTTCGGTTGAATAACTAAGCTAGAACGAATTTGAAAGAGTTATGAACACTTACAATGGTCCTAAACAAGCTTAGAGATCACTATGAAGCAGCCTTGTCGACCAGAAAGCTCCAGAATCGTTCTTGTGAATTTTGAAAGTTCAAGTGTTCATATGTTTGCAACTTCAAGAGCCTTTTATGCAGATTTAGAGCTGATTAATGGCTGATACAGAGGGTCTCTGATGTTTTAAGAAGTGCACAGATGTCCCAAAATGCATGTAAGCTGATTGGTGAGCTTCTTAAGTCGACAACAGCTGTTAATAACTCGCAACAGGTCTGAAACTGGCATCTGCGAATTTTTCAGCGCTGGGAGGTCGCAGGCGGGCCGCGAGAGACCTCAGGCGGGCCGCGTACCAGGTGCAGCAGGTCAAACAAGTTTTTAAGTTTTACATTTCAGTCCCTGATCTTTGTAACGTGTTTTTGGCGATTTATCTTGCTCATTAGACCCTCAAATCTTATTTTTAAGGGCCTTGGGACTTTTACAAACATGGTAAAGTCCTCGGTTAACTTTGTGCTTACCCGAAAAGTCACGAAATCCGTTAACGTGTTTAACCCTTCGTGTACGGTTTTGATCATATCTTTCTCATACGATAACGAAACTTGATGAAATTTTTATCACATATTCTAGTGAGTATATTTTATCATTGCAAAGCTTCGGGTTTGCCAAAAGACCACTCAGAGGTATACTTTCAACATGTTGACACTTTTAGCCCCTGTAGTTTGTAATTCCTCACTTTCTTACATCTTCCGCTTCGTATGATCCATGATTTATCCGTTTAAGATTATAAACATTATGTATGGTTATTTTAGAGCCTATTTATCCATTGTTGACACTTTGGACCCTTACATTCACATAGTTTCACTGTTTGTCAACTTTAGTCCCTCTAAAGTATGTTTTCACATATTCAAAGCCCATGACACGTGTCAGTACACTATTGGACGTAAATTTTCGAGGTGTTACAAATCACGACCAATATTATAAAGACACGTGTCGTGGAAGGTGTTATGGGTCATTTTCTGAGTATATATATCCTGACTAATATCCTGCTTTTGGTTGTTTACTTGTGATTAGGATACTGGATTAGGGTATTGGTATCATCCTGGGCCATATCCTGGTGTTAACTAAATTAACCACGTGCAGGTTAGAGGCTGTGGGTTACTAACGGTCAGATGGACTTCTTCTCCTTAAGACTCGGGCGTATCTGTTATGTGAGAGACGTTGAACCCGAAAGACCAGGTCTACAACGTTCGAGTAGGGAATATTCGCCGGATCCCGGTTTATTAGGATAGTTTGTTGCATTTATTTTACTATAAATAGATGAGGGCGGATCAGATTAAGGCACGCAACTTTCACACACACTTTCGAACACTTTTGCTCTCTAGCTTTCAGCAGCCACTACACACAAACAGTTGTAATCGAATTACATTGTAACACCTAGTTGATCCGCATCACATCCTGCACTGTATCCTGATATTTGAAGCAATAGAAGAACAAGGCAGCTGCGATTGTCAGCTCCCGAGGTTTTGTGCCGGCGATCTAGATTGATCAAGGGCTTTCCTAGTACATCACGTGTCAACCTTTACTTTTTTGCTCATTGTTTGATCATAGATACAGCTCTATATCCTGAGCCGTATCCTGAAACTGTTTTTTTGCAATTAACTTGATTAACATATTTTCGACACTCATTTCTAGCACACTACCTCACTTAACTAATTTGATCACTTAATTGCTTCGGTAATTTTTAACCAAAACAATTTGGCGCCCACCGTGGGGCAAGTGGTGCTATTTTTGCTAAAAACTTTAGTAAAATCATTACTCGGCTTTTTATTGTCAAAACTTTTTGCTACATTATTTTCAATGGCCTCGAGATCAAACATGAGCTCTTCCACCATGTCTGCTACAACCTCTGCAACAATTGGTTCAGTGCTTCCACCTCCTCCTCCATGAATGCAAACTTCTTCACATTGAACTGAAAGTCATGTGGCTCGGGATGTTATCCCCGCTCCCACTACTCAGGGATCTGGTCCTGTTTTGGCTTGTAATGATGAAATTCTGAATTTGTTTGGTAGTGTACAGGAACAGATGAGGCAACAGCAGGAAACTAATCAGATGCTGATGAGAGAGATACAACTCTTGAAATCCGGCCCAAGTAGACCTGCTGAAGAAATTGCCACTCCTTTGCAGCCTAGAGCTTTGAACTTCGGTTCTGCAGTTTACACTGAAGATAACCGGGGGAATATCGTGCCAAGCCATTCTCAGAATCATATTCCTGAGATACCCTCCTCGGTCAGGATGTCAACTGTGAGGAGCTCAGGATATGCTTCAGGATATGGCCAGAATCCTCAGACCGGTAACATGTCAAATAATAATACTCTTGCTACTAACAATAATGGGTCTTTGCAGGATGCAAGTATGACGTCAACATTTACTAGGGAGCTTCAGAAATTGAAGGACATGATATCCAGTGTGCCTGGAGTGGTCCAGCCAATTCCGGAAGTATCCCAAGACAGCCACAGGATATCCCGCTTTGCATATCCTATCAGTGATGCTGAAATCCCAAAAAGATTTCAGACCCCCAACATGAAACTGTATGATGGGACTACGGATCCTGAAGAGCATATTGCCCAGTATAGAGAAAGAATGGAGATTAACCCTATCCCTCCGGAGCTCAAGGAAGAAAGCTTGTGCAAGGGTTTCGGTTCTACATTGGCAGGATCAGCCTTAAAATGGCTGTTAAATGTTCCTCCTCACTCAATTACTTCGTTTGCTCATTTGGTTAATTTATTTAATAGTCAATTTTCTTGCAGCCGGAGTTTTGAGAAACTAACCAGTGATCTTTACAGGATAACTCAAGGACCTCAGGAATCCTTGAGGGATTATGTGAACAAGTTTAGTCGAGAATCCTTGGATATCCCACATCTTGATGTTGCGACCGCTGTGCAGGCTTTTAAGATGGGGTTACAAAAGGATTCTCAGTTTTATCAGGATCTTGTAATGAATCCCTGCAGGAATCTCGACGAAGCTCGCAACAGGGCTTTGAGATATATCCGCTTGGAAGATGACAAAAAGATGCAAGAGAGGATGAATTCTACCTCAAACTACGAATCAACCAACAGGAAATCAGAATCCTCGTATAAACCATATTGCTCCAAGCCATATGGCATAAATGATAACAAGAAAGTGAATGCTGTTGAAGACGAGGATCCTGAAGAATATCCTGAATTATCTGAATACTGCTTTTCTGTTAATATACCTGAGTTAATGTATGCTATGAAGGGTTTAGGAGACAAAGCTAGGTGGCCTCGAAAGAATCGGCAGAAAGCTGATTGGAAGGATAAATCCAAATGGTGTGCCTTCCATGAAGATTTCGGACATGTGACCGAGGATTGCATTGCTCTAAGGAAAGAAATAAGCTACCTATTAAGCAAGGGGTATCTGAAGGATTTGCTGGGAAGAAAGAAGAATAAAGGGCAGGATCCTGAGAAGGATCCTGAACGAGCAGCATCACCCCCAGCAGATGCCAAAATAATTAACTTTATTTCAGGAGGATCCGACATTTGTGGAACTTCGTATTCTGCGGCCAAGAGACATGCAAAGGAAGCTAAGACTGAAAGGGGAGACAAACCAGCCAGGATGACCACCCTTACAACTGATAAAGTGATCACTTTCGACAGTGATGACATGGATACTGTGCAAGATCCTCACCATGATGCTCTCATAATAACATTGTATGTTGCTAACCATTTTGTACGCAGGATATTGGTGGACAATGGTAGCTCTGTCAACATAATTCAGCTGGAAACATTGAAGAGGATGAATGTATCTCCGATGGACATTACTTCGAAGTCCACTGTGCTCGTTGGTTTCAGTGGAGAAGCTAGGAATACCGTAGGAGAGATAAAGTTACCAGTATATGTTGAAGGGGTCAACTCGATACAACGCTTCTGTGTGATGGACTCCCTATCCTGCTATAACATCATACTAGGCAGGCCATGGATCCATGACATGAAGGCTGTGCCATCGACTTATCACCAGTGCATCAAGATCCCTACACCTTGGGGGGTCGTCAAAGTTGATAGTGATCAGCAGGAGGCGAAGGAATGCTACTCATCCTCAATGAAATCCTCAACCAAGCCTAATCCAGCATAGCAATTAAAGATGCGGGCCCAGGATATCGTGGAGGCTTCAGAGCAGGATATGAAGAAAGTTATCCTGGATCTGGATAATCCTGATATCTCGGTGCTCGTAGGGACCAATATCCCTTAGGATATTGAAGAACAATTAACTAACTTTTTGAAGTGCAGGATGTCAACATTTGCATGGAAGCATGAGGATATGACAGGTATATCCAAAGACATTATTACTCACAAGTTTGGAATTGACAGGTCGTTCAAGCCTGTTCAGCAAAAAAGAAGGAAGTTTGCTCCTGAACGAAATACAATCATACAAGAGGAAGTTGAAAGATTGTTGAAGTCCAAAATGATCAGAGAAGTCAAGTTTCCAAGATGGCTGGCAAATGTAGTCGTGGTACAGAAGAAAAATGGGAAATGGAGAGTCTGTGTAGATTACACGGACTTGAACAAGGCTTGTCCTAAAGACCCATTTCCTCTTCCCCATATTGATGCAATGGTGGATGCTACTGCCGGGCATGAGATGTTAACCTCATGGATGCATCCTCAGGATTTCAGCAGATTCAAATGGAGCCTTCGGACCAGGAGGATACTGCCTTCATGACACCAACAGGTATTTATTGTTATACTGCTATGCCCTTTGGTTTGAAAAATGCAGGTGCAACATACCAGAGGTTGGTTGGCATGATGTTTAAAGACAAGCTGGGGGACACCATGGAGGTATATATTGACGATATGGTGGTGAAATCTAAAAAGGCTGAGGATCACCTCCAGGATATTAAGGGAGCATTTGATATCCTGGATCAGTATAACATGAAACTGGATCCTGCTAAGTGCCATTTCGGAGTGGGGGCAGGAAAGTTTCTAGGATATATGGTGACCAAAAGAGGCATAGAGGCGAGCCCGAAGCAGATTAGAGCTATCCTGGATATAAAATCACCTTCGAATATGAAGGATGTTCAACGGTTAACAGGCCGAGTAGCAGCATTGAATAGATTTATTTCAAGATCCTCGGAAAAATGCAAGGAATTTTATGATATCCTCAAGAAGAATAAGAAGTTCGAATGGGGAGCAAAGCATGAAGCAGCCTTGCAGGATTTGAAGCGATATCTCTCAACTGCACCTCTATTGATGAAGCCTGAAAATGGTGAACCACTATCCCTATACCTCGCTGTATCAGGAAATGCTGTAAGTGCCGTTCTTATAAAGGACCATGAAGGTCAGCAATATCCTGTCTATTATGTTAGTAAAAGTTTACTAGATGCTGAAACTAGATATTCTCACCTAGAGAAGTTGATATTAGCCCTAGTTATGGCATCAACAAAACTTAGACATTATTTTGAGACACATAGGATTCATGTTAAAACCAATTATCCTGTTAAAAACGTGCTTAGGAAACCCGAGATGTCGGGTAGGATGGCTAAGTGGTCAGTAAAACTGAGTACTTATGACTTAGTATATGAGCCTAGAAATGCCATAAAGTCTCAGGCTTTAGCTGACTTTGTGGCTGATTTCAGTAGTGACATTCAAAATGAAGTAGATTTAGAAGTACAGCAGCTAGGAGAAAACTTAGAATGCTGGACATTGTATACTGATGGTGCATCTAACGTAAGAGGTGTAGGTTTAGGTATACTACTAAAATCGCCACAGGGGGGGCATATTACCCCAGCTATTAGGTGTGAATTTCCTGCTACTAATAATGAGGCAGAATATGAGGCTTTAATTTCAGGATTAGAGTTGGCTAAGAATATGAGTATTAAGAATTTGCAAGTATATGTTGATTCTTTCTTAATCACTAATCACTTTAATGGAACCTATGCAGTTAAGGGAGAAAAGTTAATCGAGTATCTCGAAATTCTCAAAAAATTAGTAGGATATTTCGATATTTTTACACTTGAACAGGTACCAAGAGAGGATAATGCTGAAGCTGATGCCTTGGCAAATCTGGGATCATCGGTCAGGATACCGGAAGGAACCCGAATTCCAATATTACATATCCTATATCCTGCGACGAATCCTCAGGATAAGGAAGTAATAAGTATTCAGGATCCTGATGATGAGTATCCTGAGGAGGATCCTAAGTCCTGGACGGCTCCAATCATGAGATATCTCAAGGAAGGACACATCCCAAATAATGAGAATCCTAAAGCCTTTAGAATGAAGGTATCACGATTCACTATTATAAATGATGTTTTGTATAAGAAATCTCTATTACATGGCCATATCTGAGGTGCTTGGAGGATCCCGAAACCAAAGAAGTACTTCAGGATATACATGAAGGGGATTGTGGTAACCATACTGGGGGCAGGTCCTTATTCTCAAAAGTATTAAGGACAGGATATTATTGGCCGACGATGAGGAAAGATGCCACAGAATATGCTCGAAGATGTGACGCATGTCAAAGACATAGTAACATACTACATCAGCCTGCTGAACCGCTGTATCCTATTGTTTCCCCTTGGCCATTCATGAAATGGAGTATGGATATAGTGGGAAAGCTTCCAAAGGCTCCAGGAGGAAAGGTTTTCATGTTGCCAATGACGGATTATTTCTCCAAGTGGGTTGAAGTAGAAGCATTTGTTCAAGTTAGAGATCAAGAAGTGGTATCCTTCATAAAAAGGAATATCCTGACTAGGTTTGGAGTACCAGCTGAGATAATTTGTGACAACGGATCTCAATTTATAAGTAAAAGGACTACTGACTTCTGCAATAGTTGGGGAATCAAAATGATTACGTCTACTCCGGTACATCCTCAAGCAAATGGACAAGCAGAATCATCGAACAAGATAATTGTCAACAACTTGAAAAAGAGACTAGGGGCTAAGAAAGGAAGATGGGCAGAAGAATTACCCTTTGTTTTGTGGGCTGATAGGACAACGGTAAAGAGTGCAACTGGTCAAACCCCGTTTTCCTTAGTGTTTGGAGCAGAAGCGGTGATCCCGACGGAAATGGTGATACCTACAGCAAGATCCAACCTCAGGGATCCTGAGCAGAATCCTGAAGTCCTATGCCAGGAACTGGATACTATTGATGAGACAAGAGATGCTGCAAGGCTAAGGATGGCAGCATATCAACAGAGGATATCTAAAGCATATAACAAGAATATAAGGACTAGAAGATTTCAGGTTGGAGATTGGGTATTAAGAAAAGCTTTTCAGAATACTACTAATCCTGCTGATGGAAAGTTGGCTCCGAAATGGGAAGGACCCTACGAGGTTGAATTAGAATCAGGAAAATGAGCATACCGACTCAAGAATATAGAGGGGGATATGCTACCGAGATCTTGGAATGCTATACATTTAAAACTCTATTTCAAGTGAGTATGGAATTTAAATTCCAACTCAGGATGGTATGAATTCTGTCTCTCTTATTAAATTTTGATATTATTTACTATTTTGAACCTATTACTGACTTAAGCATCGGAGGGGTGTTAGCCAGGCTAACACCCACCTTAGCTTATAGTGGTTTTGCAGAATATACCTCGGGATATAGCACCAGGATACACACTCAAGATACTTCGGAAGATTAGAGGATTGGCCCCCTCTCTCACGTATAAGGGATCCTGATCCCTTCACAGGTTTAAAGGTATTCACCTTTCTTCCGAATTGGGTTTAAACACCCCGCCTGGAGCGCAAGTTATTCGGGAATAGTTCAAGGTGGCGGGACTAGTCCATGTAAAAGTGGCTGACAATTTCCTTACTGTTGACTATATCCTGAATCCTAAAGGTATATGAGGATTGATCACCCTCTCTCACGAAAGGGTATTTTCATACTCTCTAAGGTTTAAAGGTTTTCACCTTTCTAAGTCTTGGAGTTTATACACTCCCGCCTGTAGCGCACGAAAATTTGGGATTTCCCCCAGGATACAAAGGATTTATCTCCAGTATATTTTGGGTTTTACCCCTGTAACAAAAAAATTGTCTATACAATTGGAACTATTGTTCAAAAATTTTCTAAGTGTTTAAGGACTTCATGCACAGGGGACATTCCATCTAAAGTAATTGTATGAAGCACAAAGAATCGAAGTTGAGCTAAGTGTATCGAACTTGGGACATTTTGGTAGGAGAAGCCACAAAAGAGGTTGGAGTTTAATACTAAGGCTACGCTCAATTCCTGGTATGATCTTTCCTTTGTGAACCTTAAATGAATTTTTTAACTCTGATTAAAGATATATCTTTAGGATATGTCTTCGGAATCTGTTTTTGGAATATGTTTCGGGATATTTCATTGAAATAGTTGAATTGAAAATGAAAACCCTGATCTAACGAATGTTGTCGAAACAGGTCTTAGAGAATGGGTTATCTTTTATCCTTTAGAGGTTTTGTCTGAAATTAATTGAATTTTTAGAAATTCTATTTGAAAAAGGTTTTCATAATATATCACAGAGTATATTGATCAGGATATGAGAGCAATAGCAAGTCAATTGAAAGATGAAATTATTTGAAATAAGCAATACCAGTTGATAACCGAAGGTTTCATCCTAAAACCCAGGACCCATCCACCTTCGGCTATCAAGTTGTTTTGATACAGAAATAAAAACTGTTCATAAGACAAGAAATAAAATTGTTCAAACATAAGCATAACTCTAAAATTTAAAGAAAATAAGTTTTAGGAGGCAGCGCCTTCTTCGTTCATGGTAATTTCAGCAGCATCCGTCTCGGGATCCGCCTCAGCATCCCTCTCAGCACCGGTTGGTTTTTCAACTGCTTTTGAAGATCCTTCAGCAGCAGGTTTGGCAGAAGTGCCGCCAAGGCTCTTTAGCTTTGTTTCCCAGGCACTGACGTCCCAAGAAGGGCATTCGAAGCCTAGTGTTTTGGCTTCGTGGGCCATCTTTAGCCTGGCCTGGAGGAGAGAAGTGACGACGGAACTTTTAAGGCTTTCCCGGTAGCTGGCCATATCCTGTTCATGTTGAGCATGGGCAGCGTCAAGATCGGCTTGGGCCTGGAGAGTAGCTTTGTTGAGAGCGGTCTGGTGTTCTTGGGTCATAGCCTTGAACTTCTCCTCGTAGTGTCGAGATTTAGCGGCTGCAATCATGCCTTGATCGGAGATAGTAACCTCGGCTTTCTTTAACTTGGATTCAAGCGTCTTGTTGAGCCCGCATGATTCTTGATATAGATGAACCAGACGTTCAAGACCCAGCAAAAATAAGAGGACAGGTATTGGTTTTAATAAATACTTATAAGTGGTATAAGCTGCAGGATATGGTTCAAGGATACTAACCTGGTTGAGAAAAAAAGTCATAAATCCGCTTCCTTTTACGAGAGCTTGAACTCCGGGGCCTGGTAGCTGGCGAAGGTTTGGGAATGACGATGGCCTTGGAACTGCTGGGTTTGGATGAGGCCGTGGCCTTGGGACTAGGTTCCTTCTTGATCTGAACCTGATCGGAATAACTGTCCAGCTCGTCAAGGTCAAAGACTTCAGGGATCTTGGCCGGTGCTGCGTAAAGGGAAAAAGTCTTACATCTTTATTACCTTTCATTATATTGTATTGTGCTGATTAATTATTTCACAAGTAATCCTTACCAGACATTTCAGATGATGAATATTGACTGGAAATCGGGATATGTGTGGTAAAACTCCTGTCACTTGCAGGTAATTGGTAAACAGTTTTCATTCTTTTCTCTGATTCCGCAGTAGGGGGAGCTACTTCCTTGAAATTTACTGCAAAGGGATCAAAAAGGAGGATATTAGCAAAAGATAAAAGTCTAAAGGTACATGGGAACATTCATGATCCTACCGGTGGTTAACCACTCCACCGGAAGGCTAGCACCATCATCAATGGAGTCTCGTTTGACAAAGAAGAACTTGCGTTGCCATCCGTCTTCGTTTTTGGTGGCTTTAAGAATAAGGGGTTTGTTGGAAGTCGAAAAAGGCAAAAACCGGCTAGAACCGTGGGATCGGAGGCGGTAAGCGATTGGCAGATCTTCGATACAAAGGTCGGGACAGTGAAGATTTTTAATTTGGTTGAGTACGATTAATACCCTCCAGACCATGGTCTGAGCAACGGAGATACCGGTGGTCCGGAATGTAGGATCGATCGATTGATCCGAATGAGTCGTATAGAGAGGTTCTGATCTATTTCAGGTGCGGAAAACAAGAAATAGACTTAGTAACAGCTTGATCTTCACTAAACTCACTGATTGTATTGAATAAACGTTGTTTACAATCGATCTTCACACTGGCAGCACTTCGGTATGGCATACAAGGACTCAATTAATGATTTCGCTCATGAGACACCTATATATACTATTCTAATTCCGCCCGAGATGACACATTTCAATAGGAGCGAAATCAGACACATGAGATTCCGGGCGGAATCACCTACAAATGCATGTTTGGAGCGAAATCAACCAGTAAATTACAAATTCTATTTCAAACGTGCATCTATTTTGTCTTCTTGTGAAATCAACATAGTTTGTCTTCAAGCAAATCCTTATATCTAATTTGTGTGAATGTTGTAGTCATGATGCAATAGATGAAGTCACTAGTATGATGTCATCATCAAGAATGATGACATCATTCTTGTTACGAACTGCAACGAACCCAAGACTCGATATAAGACGAAGACAACAGATGTATGCACCAACAGACTCCCCCTCAAATGTTGACGAGTCTTAAGTGTCGAGTCTTCAACGTCTTTAGTCTTTATCAGTCTGAACACTCTCTGAAATGTTTCACAATGTAAGCATCCTCAACCTTTATCTCCTTCTCCTCTTCAGCATCAACAGACTCCCCACGAACAATCTCTACTCGGATGTCTTCAGACTCCCCCTTTCGATATGCTGGGATCGCAGTCTGGCATGTTGAAATTTGACAAATTTATCAATCCAGATTCTCTCTCAAATTAAACCAGAATGATTTATCAATGATAAATTCTGATGAACCATTTGTAAAAATTAATCATTTTTCTTTTCAAAACACATTCTCCCAAACCATTTGTTCATCATGTCTAGCACTTGGAATTTTGAAAATCAGCTCTCCAACATCAGTTGTCGAAAATCTTTTTGAATTTTTCAAAAATTTATGCTAAAACACACTAAAATCTTTTTGGATTTTTGAAAGAAATGAAATGCAGTAAAGAAATATTTACAGACAATCTTTTTTGTGAGTTCGTGCAAGAGGATCATATCAGTTTTTGACAAGTCACAAGTACCGTTGAGCTTAGTTACACATTAAGAATTAAACAATTCACTTAGATTACCGATATACTGATCCACTTAAATTCTCACACAAATTTCAACTGATTCAGGATATGAGTTAGATGTTTTAAGGACTTAAACTCATTCATGTGTCCCACCTCTTGAATATACTCCCGTATCCAGATCCCAATATTCAGTCTTACAGGTGAGTATACCACAGATGATATCTGTAAGGGGTTAAATTGCGAGGGCCGTGAGAGCTCAGGTCGATACTCCAGTATACGCAGAGAGATGACGGCTTCGACTTTTGGTGTGTCCCCTTTAGAGGATCTTTTCTTCAACAGCAATGACTATCAATTTTATTGTTTCATCAATTTGCTGAGGGTGGCGCTATATTTCAAGCATTGCAGAAAGTATTATGCGGGGACTAGGTCAGAAATTTCTTTCAGCAGAAGTCCCGGGATAATACCCCAGATATCACTGAGCATAAAGACCTAGTATCTCAGAAAGAGGGACCTTTCAAACGAAATTTCAGGGGTTACCTATATATCCAAGTAGTGTTCCCCACAAAATAAGCAAGTTTGAATTTAAGTTTATATCCCGAAAAAGCTTACTAAATGTGTAAAAACCTATCGGCATATCATCAGTGAGACCGTTTAACGCTATTTAAACAATACAATTCTTTAGCATACTGTAACTGTCTACTGATGTACTATCATTTCCTCTTCTTTAACACAAAAACTCATTTTTTATTTTATCATGTTTTTGCCTTTTTCAAATTTTCTAATGTTTTTGGATTTTCAGAAATTTCTACTCCCCCTAAAATGCAAACACATTAAAGTAAATTTGAAAATAAACTGTACAATAAACTTGACAACCGATATCAAATCGCATCAAATCGCCATTCACTTGGCATAAACAATCAGAACTCCCCCTTTCACAAAACTATTTTCTCATAATGATTTCAAAACACTTAAGTTTGTTTTAACCAGAATGATTTTTCCGGAAAATAAGTTTTGTTGATTTTACCACTTGTAAGTTCGGGGTGTGGTTCATCACATTGTCTTTCAAAATATCACTTGTAAGTTTGGTCCAATCAAGTTCAACCTAATGACCTTGATTAACCGTTTGTAGGAAAAACAAGTACAACTTAATGTCCTTGATTTACCACTTGTAGGTGTAAACCTTCATCAACCAACTTGTAGGAATATCACATCTACACAAATTCATTTTACCAACAAAGATGCCGATTCCTGCTTCACACTTACCAACCTAGAAGCTCCGACAAGTCACACTTTTCCCGTAAAAATTTTTAAGACTCAATCACACAATCAATTACTAAGAAATATGTCGATTCCTGATCCACGATTACAACCTTGGGATCTCCGGCAAAGTCCTAAGACTTCAAGGGAAAAGAATTTCCACCCAAGTCTTTTCAGACTTGAGGGTTTTCAATTCTTGCTCAGTAGGGTTATAGGTAGCCTTTTTAGTTGCATAGAACTCTTTAACCCCTTTTACTTTCCCATCAAGCATTTTCCCAGAAATTTTCTTAACATTCCCGTCGAATGCTTTCTCGACATCAAACTCAGTTTTCTCAGAATAAAACTGATCTGAGATCTCAACCTTACCAACTTTTCGTTTAATTTCTTCAAACTTCAGTGATGGAAAATCATCATCATTCACTGAAGATACATAATTTACCTCTTTGTCCTTACCTTGTGGCTCTTCTGGCTTTGTGGAACCAGATTCATCGCCGACTTTCTCATCAGAATTCTTAACAACCCACACTTGGTTGTCCTTTGCTTTCTTTTTGTAAACATTCTTGTTAGAACATTCACCAATCTCATAAGTTGAATTTTCAAAAATTTTGAATTTTTCGGTTGGTGGTTCAACATCAACAACTATTTCTTTCAGTTTTTCAGAAACTCCCTGTTTAATTTTAGCATTTTTCGGACAGTTCCATGCAATGTGACCAGATTCATTGCATTTGAAACAGGTTCGAGTCTCTTTTGGATGAAACACTCCAGTTCCATTCTTTTTCTTCTCAGCAAGAAACTCCTGGTTTGATTGTTTCCAGAAAGGTTTCTTCTGTTCCTCCTCAGCACTTCCACCTGAAACAAATTCTGTTTTTGTTTTAGAATTTTTCTTATTTTTATAATTTTCTGGTGGAATAAAACCTAATCCTTTCTTTTTGTAGCTACCATTATGGTTTGGTTTCTTTTGAAAACCAGAACCAGAATTGTAACCCTTTTTCTTGTTTAATCGTTGTTGAACTCTTGAAGTGTATTTTTTAGGTTTTCCAGTAAGATTTAAATCTTTTATTTCAGAAATCTTAATTTCTGTCATTTTGAAAACCTTTTTGATCATTTCAAATCTAACACTTCTTATTGGAAATTCTTTATCAGAATATAATTTGTCAGAATCATTTAAAGTGTATGCTACTTCAAATGTTTCATCATCCAAATTTGCTTTTGATAACAAAAATTCTTTACTGTATGCCCGTTTAACCGACGATTTGGAACTGTTGACCGACGAACTCGAACTTTTGACTGACGAACTTGAACACCCAGACTCGGACTTTGACTCAGACTTTAATTCCGACTCCTCATCTGTATCCAACACCTGATCGACCACCTTTTTTATTAACTCAGACTCATTATCAGTGTCAGACGATGTGTAAATAACGTCAATGTTTTCTGGTAATTCATCAGTTGTATCGGTTTTGAGCTTAATATTGACTGCTTTTTCAAGTTGCTCCTCGTTTGGTTTTCTAGGAGAATACCCTTCCCAGATTGGAGGCGGACACTTGTTATAGCTAGCAATCGGTTTCTTACCACGATCTTTCTTCTTTGACTGGTTATCTTGGAAAGCTTCCATACCTGCAACAGTTGGATAAATTCGATCAATGAGATAATCAGAACTAGAATAACTCTGCAATAAACGTCTAATTCTCTCATTGTCAATTTTCTCGGTTTCCAACTCTTGCTTCCACCTAGCACTTTCTTCTATGTAGAAGTTGATAGCTTTATGCTTTGACATCATCACAGCATTCATCATCGTCAAAGCATCTTCTCTTTCAGAGTTAGTCTTTTGAAGACCAGTTACTGTTCTGTTCAAAACATCATAAGATTCTTTCACATAGTTGAGATTGAACAATAATTGTTCCTTCATCTTCTCAAACTCTGCTAGCTTCTCTACTTTTGCTGCACATTCCTTGCATGGTTCCAAACACTTCAAGCAAGGCTTGATGACTTCCACAATCTTTTCAACTTCTATGATTTTTTCAACTTCAACCACCTTTTCTGCTTCATGTATCTTTTCTGGTTCAGCAATCTCCTCAGCAACACTTTTTACTTCTTCATTCTGAACAACACTTTCAGCTTTCATTTCTTGTTGTTCTTTTGCAGCTTGTTTTTCCTTCAGTTTCTCCAAGCGTTCTGCAAAATAAAAATGAAAACTTTCAGGAGACAGATGAGATTTTGCAATATTAATATGTTTTTCTTCCTCATCATCACTGCTGCTGTCATCAGTTGGTGACTGATCAAACTGTACAGATTTTTTAGAATTATCATCCGATGAACCAGAATCAGATGGTGTTTGATAAAAAACAATTTCTTTTTCTGAACTGTCATCTGAGCTTTGTGAGCTTTCATCTTCATTCTGTGAGCTCTCATCTGATGCAACACACTTTACAGTTTCACCAATAGATTTCATCCATGCAGTAAACATATCAGGTTCTTTCACTATTTTTGCAATGAAAGCTTTAAAATCTCCTTTTTCGTCTACAAACATATCCCAGCTGAAGCCTTCAGGTAGCCTCTCATCATCTTGATCGACTATGCATGCTTTGCTATCAGGAGTTATATAATTGTTCTAGTTAAAATCCACCACGCACGCTCTTTTTGAATCCTTGATTCTTCTACCATGAGCCACCTGTGGTTCTTGTTGTTGACCAACTTGCTGGTAAATGGCTTTCCGGTAGTAATCGACTTTTCCAAACGGATTCTGAGCTCCACTAGCTTCCCTGTTCTTGCATTTCCTTTTGAAATGGCCTTTCTCCCTGCATCGAAAACAAGTAACTTTAGATTTATCAAAACCTAAAGTAAACACATGTGCATCAAGAAAGTCATTTCTTCCAGTAATCAGCTTGAACTTTTCAGCTCGTCTAAGAACACTAGCTAGACACCATTTGATGTCCATTAGCTCCATCTCTTCAGCGTCTATCTGATCGTAATCCTCCTTTGTTAGCATAGGATTCCCGATCCTTCCAGCCACTAACCCTTCATAAGATAGCAATACAGAACCAAGTAGAGCCATGTGATCTTTCGTAACCTCTTCAGAAAAACTTTGGCCGTCTGGAAGATTCAAAGCTATGTTGCACTGAATTACATACCACTTCCACTTTTAGTACTTTGAGAACTGAAACTTGAAGTTGGGCTCTTTGGATTAACACTCGGGTATGAAGAGAATCCACTGCTTTTGTTTGAACTTTGATCAGCTTTTTCCGTTGAATCTCCAGCACTAAATGCAGTCTGAATTTTAGGACTTCTCTCAGCTTCCGGAACACTGCCTTTGTAGTTCATTTTTACATCCTGTTGACCACTTGGACTGTTCATCCTCGCGATCTTTTGCTGTTCCAAATCCTGACTTTCAATTTTCTCAATGAACTGAGAAATCGTTAACCCATCATAAACCCTGGTATTTTTCAGAATCATCAAGTAAGTTCCCCACTCTTTCTGCGGTAACGCATCAGCTAATTTGTCTACCCACTCATCAGGATCTTTGGTTATACCAATCATCGACATAGATCGCACTAAGTGGCAATAACGTTCAATCAGCTTCTTCGTATCTTCTCCCGGTAAACTACTGAATAGATCAAACTCTTTCTTAAGTAACGCCTTCTTGCCCTTAATCATGTTCTCACTACCCTCAAACTTAACACGTAGAGCATCCCAGATTGACTTTGAAGTTTTATCATGCTGAAGCAGAATGAAAATGTGTTCTTTGATTGCCTACTGTAATAGACTAATCATCATCTTTTCAGCACGATACATATCTCGTTCTTGATCACTAAACTCAGAAATTGTTTTCACAACTTGCAAATCAGTACGAGGCAAAACATATTTCTTTAGAATACACTCCCATGACCTAAGATGGTTTGCCTGAACCCAGTTTTCGAATATGTCTTTCCACCCGTAGTACTCTTCAATACTCATCAGTTTCGGGGGCTTTTGTAACGTTCCGGTTTCATTTTCCATGTTCATGTTTTGAGTAATGGCAGCTGGACTAGTCGGAGATGAAGCAAACGCGTTGTAGAACTCTTCACTCATGATTACGTATCACGTTTTTCAAAATAGTTACTTCAAGCGGAAAAACCCTGAACCAATTTAAATGGAATAGAAGACAACTCTTGTGAACTTGTAAGTCTTTTGAATTAACTTTGTAAGAGGATCTTTAAATCTAATATGTTGCTTTATATCTTGGGCCAACAACTTGATTGGGCCGTTGTGATATGGTTCTGATCAAATGACTGAACACCTGAATTGAACACATGCAAGCCGATTATTCAATCAAATCTCATTGGACCTCCAATATTGAAACATCTTCCAATAAACTGAGAATGTCAGATCACATGCAACTTTTAATTTCAATCCCACTAAGCCGACACCTATTATCTTATCACACAAATTCACATGCAAAATCAACTTTGCTTTAAATGAAAGCACATGGATCTGATTAAACTTGTCAGCTTGCGAAATCAGACTTTAAAACTTGGAGCGGAATAAAAAAAAATTCTGGATCGGAATCAGGAACAATCAGGAGCGGAATCACACTTTGGTAACTTTAGAGCGGAATCAGACTTAATTTGGAGCGGAATCAGATATAACTTGGAGCGGAATCAGAAACTTTGTAACTATGAGCGAAATCAGAAATCTTCATTACGAGCGAAAACAGCTCGAAGTCCATTTTGGTCCATTTTTAGTCCGATTTAAGCTATGAAACTTTCTAGGGTTTGTCTAAGTTCAATTATCTATAATCTGTGAAATTTTGAACGGATTTTAACCGATAAAACTTCCTGAACTGATGAAAGAAGGTGTAGAAACGAGAATTTTCAATCAAATACGGCTGTAAACTTCAGAACTCCTCCAACTGGCTCTGATACCAATTGTAGGATCGATCGACTGATCCGAATGAGTCGTATAGAGAGGTTCTGATCTATTTCAGGTGCGGAAAACAAGAAATAGACTTAGTAACAGCTTGATCTTCACTAAACTCAATGATTGTATTGAATAAACGTTGTTTACAATCGATCTTCACACCGGCAGCACTTCGGTATGGTATACAAGGACTCAATTAATGATTTCGCTCATGAGACACCTATATATACTATTCTAATTCCGCCCGAGATGACACATTTCAATAGGAGCGAAATCAGACACATGAGATTCCGGGCGGAATCACCTACAAATGCATGTTTGGAGCGAAATCAACCACTAAATTACAAATTCTATTTCAAACGTGCATCTATTTTGTCTTCTTGTGAAATCAACATAGTTTGTCTTCAAGCGAATCCTTATATCTGATTTGTGTGAATGTTGTAGTCATGATGCAATAGATGAAGTCACTAGTATGATGTCATCATCAAGAATGATGACATCATTCTTGTTACGAACTGCAACGAACCCAAGACTCGATATAAGACGAAGACAACAGATGTATGCACCAACACGGAAGAATTGCATCATAAATTCGGGAAAAGGGTATCGAAGACCTAGCGAGAAAGGGTATGCTGGGAAGCAAACCCAATCAGTAGAAGAAACGTCCGATCTAATTGACCGATCGAATGGTCTAAAGACCGTGTTATCGGGGAAAGCACCGGAAGCTCTCAAAGCCGCAATGTCTGCGTTATCAAAAGCACAGACATCCTTCTCGGGATTTTTGAGAAGATTCTGCTGAATGAAGGTCTCGGATGATTCACCGGTTTGGGAATAAGTTCTGGCAGCCATTGCAAATAAAGGAAGAAAGATTGACAAAAAATGAATGAGAAGTAGGGAATTACCTGGAGACTCCGTTGGAGATATCTGCTTTTCAAATAAGAAGAGAGAAGATATAGGAGCATTGTAGATCTCCATCGAGTTAAAAGCGCGTTGGAAGTTATGGTGTAATCTTGACCATCGTCTCGATTTAATTGCCTTGATTTACGAGATAGAAATTTTAAAATATATCCGTTGGATTGGTATACCAACAGATATATTTGGGGACAATTGTTATGGGTCATTTTCTGAGTATATATATCCTGACTAATATCCTGCTTTTGGTTGTTTACTTGTGATCAGGATACTGGATTAGGGTATTGGTATCATCCTGGGCCATATCCTGGTGTTAACTAAATTAACCACGTCCAGGTTAGAGCCTGTGGGTTACTAACGGTCAGATGGACTTCTTCTCCTCAAGACTCGGGCGTATCTGTTATGTGAGAGACGTTGAACCTGAAAGACCAGGTCTACAACGTTCGAGTGGGGAATATTCGTCGGATCCCGGTTTATTAGGATAGTTTGTTGCATTTCTTTTACTATAAATAGATGGGGGCGGATCAGATTAAGGCACGCAACTTTCACACACACTTTCGAACACTTTTGCTCTCTAGCTTTCAGCAGTCACTACACACAAACACTTGTAATCGAATTACATTGTAACACCTAGTTGATCTGCATCACATCCTGCACTGTATCCTGATATTTGAAGCAATAGAAGAACAAGGCAGCTGCGATTGTCAGCTCCCGAGGTTTTGTGCCGGCGATCTAGATTGATCAAGGGCTTTCCTCGTACATCACGTGTCAACCTTTACTTTTTTGCTCATTGTTTGATCATAGATACAGCTCTATATCCTGAGCCGTATCCTGAAACTGTTTTTTGCAATTAACTTGATTAACATATTTTCGACACTCATTTCTAGCACACTACCTCACTTAACTAATTTGATCACTTAATTGCTTCGGTAATTTTTGACCAAAACAGAAGGTAAACGTGTTATAAACCCGGATCAAGTTGAAAGATATATGGTAGGATTAAAAATGTCAACATGTTAATTAATACCTCTGAGTGACCTTTTTATTAATTCCAAACCTTAATATGTTTTATAAACATCTGATATATATATTCAAATCCGGTTATTTCTGGTGGTAAATAATTCAAATTGCAAAGAATGGATCCTATGTGTTTTTACGACGAAACTTCATTCAAAAACCTTCTTCAATAAGTCCAAGAACTTGTAAGTGCATGACATCACATGCAAGGGTATGCAAGGTCTGATTATATGGTCCCCTCTACAGGAAAAAGACATGAGATTCGAAGTTATAAAGATTGCATGGTCAAAATATAAAAATTCTCAAATTTTTGTCTTCTGATCATTGGAAGCGGACCGTATGGTCTTAGGCTTACGGTCCGCAAGGACAGTAACTGGGTGTTTCAGTTCAGGTTTGGTTACGGACCGCATCAATTTGGACTTACGGTCCGTAAGCGGTGGATGCGGACCGTAAGGGTTTTTGCTTACAGTCCGTAAGCCCTGTCGCTGGCAGTAAAAATGGACAGCTGCAGGTTAAAGCTGTTCCACCACCTTAGATGCATGGTTTTCGATTCCAGGAGCTGAGCCAATGGTTTTTCATGCATAGAGGACACCTGGGATGATCAAGAATCACTTGTAGACTTGTGTGGAGTAATCTTGTTGCATCTAAATCACTATATAAGGACCTTATGTTGCAACCATGAACTTGCTCATTCACAAAATCATTCTAAACTTATTCTCTGGAGCTCTCTGGACTTCAAGCAAGCTTCCATCAGCTCCTAATTCGTGCTAAGGACCATTGTGAGTGTTCTTATCCTTCCTAGTTTAAGTTTCATTAGCTTAATGACCAAAAGTCAAAGCCGTCGTAATTAAGTTTTGAGTCAGTGATTAATCACTAATGGTCCAGTCATTTTTCGAATTGAAAGTGGCTATGAGTTGTTAATTATGTGGGTAATAAACCCTTAGAAGGGCACCCACTGATTATCACTCTAACTTGGTCAATTGTCGGGTCAAACTTAATATTAAAAAGTCAAAAGAAAGCTATTTTGCAATAAATTCCTAATTAGCAATGTAGAAGCTATGGAACCTGTTTTAACACTAAAATAACTTGGTATTTAATGTAAGAACATGTCTAAGCATGTTCAACCCGACAATTCTGAGTTTAGGCTCGGTTCGGAACCGAATGTCGCAAAAAGTAGACTTTTGCTTTGACTTTCAGTTCTGACCCGATTTAGCTTGTTTTAGATATGCCTTAGGGTTCTTTTAGGACCATATTATAAGTTAGTAAAACCCTCTGAGGTTATACTACATGGTTCCTTGTTTATCTGATTCATTTGCATGTTTTCGTTATATGCTTAAAAGTTGACCATTATGCCCTTTTGACATTAAAACAAGATTTTTGAAAATGTAAGAAGAAAAAAACCTTTATTACTGATTTATAAACTTGTCCTAAAAATTTGATATCAGTTTGAGGTCTAAATTAGGAGTTATGCTCAATAGCGTAAATTGAAAGCTTTTTATTTATTTAAACGACATTTTAGCATAAAGCCTACTTAAACCCAAATTTCAACACCAAAATTTTTACCCACTGATGTAATATAATATTTTGGGATTTTTGAAGATTTTTATTTATTTTTAAACTGATCATAACATAGGATTCTTGCTTTGATTCGGTAATTGTCGGTTATACCCTTTTTGCTAATGAAATGAGTTTTACGTAACATTTTGATACGAAACCTTTTGCTACTGATTTTATATGATAAATAAAATATTTTGAACTTTATAAACTATTCAAAAACTCAGATTTCCTGTTATAACCCGAAAATCGCTTAAAACCGACTTTTACGCGTTTGAAACGCATAGTATGGATTAAAACTATTTTTGACATATAAGACTTAATACCTACTGATGTTTTAAGTAAATTTTTATACTTTAACAGTAAGCAAAATTTTTGAACTCACATTTCCAAATTTGACCTTTAAAGCTTATATGAAATTACCAAAATGCCCCTACGGTGCATAGTTTGGTTATAAATGATAAATTTCACATATATGCAATACCCTACTGATATAACTTATTAAATTAAATATTTTTACTGATCATTTCAGATCAGAACCTCAGATTTGTATTTAATCTCTTTTATAACCTTTAAAATGACCAAAATACCCCTACGGGGCTTAATATGAGTTTAAATTCGTTTTGGGCATAATGGAAGGTATCCTACTGATATCACAACATATTTAAGGCATATTAACTTAGGAAACCTGTTCATGACTCATTTGGTTACCCGTTATGCATTTATCGCATTCGGTACGGTTTATGTAACTAGTTTGCATAAACTAACCGAAACGGGTCAAACCTTATCATTTTTATCTCAAAATCCAGAATGTGTTTAGTTTACCCATATTATACAAGTCTTCAAACTTGTCGGGTCTAAATCACATTCTAAACCGGCCTTCGCTTAATCTTGCGTTTTGAACCGTATACCTTTCTTTAAAACTAACCGGTCTAAGTTTAAACTTAAGTAAGACCCGTTAGGAATCTAATAGGTTAATTAAAACCTTCGTTCCAGATTTAGGAGACCAGTAAAAGATACTTGCACTTGCTGATTTGTACGGCTGGGATAAATTTGTATAATTTACTCAGGTAAATACTTTTAACTTATTTTCCCTTATACGGGCTTGGGGTACGGTATATAAAATACCGCTTGGCTGGGTATTGAATTTTTAATCATTTGAAGGTTAAATTATTGAGATAACCCGTTTAATCTGTTTTGTTTATTCTAAGCCTTTGGGGGGTTAATGACCATGTCCTGAATATCCTCGGCTCATTCATTGAAATGGCCACTACTTAAGCACGAGGTGTAGGCATACACCTGCCGGTGCGTATATAAAAATAATATACCCACCTGTTCGAGAATAACTCGTCGTGGGATATATTATGTGGTGTGTCTATTAATCTTTAACCCGGTATTCAACCCGGGCTACTGAACGTATAATAAACATGTAATTCTTTAACAAGTTTATTTTTAAATAATTATCCCAAGTTATAAAAGATTATCTGTGCCTTGTGCATTTCAAATCAATTTTCTTAAACACTTTTCAAAAGAGTCGGTTAATTGTATTTACCAGTGTAAACTGACGTATTTTCCAAAAAGGCTAAAGTGCAGGTACTAGGCGGAATAGGTTGGCTACTCCTAGCATCAATAAAGAGTCTTGCAAGCTTAGATGTTTAAGAATGTGTTGAACAATGTTGCTTTTATCTTTGATCCGCCTGGGGATCCCTTTTACAACCGTTTGTAATAATTGATATTACTTTTCATCGGGTTGTAATGTTATTATCGTTAGCTTCCGCTGTGCATTAAACTGTGATAATTTGACTATGATTATATCAACTACGTCACGATACTCCCCACCGGGCCCACCGGTAATACGTGGAAATATCGGGGTGTGACAGGTTGGTATCAGAGCCAACATTGAGTGAATTAAACACTAGCCTTTTGTGTTTAATCTCAATGACACAGTTGCACATTCCTTGACTTCCGAGTCTAGGCAAAGGACTTAGGACTAATCCTAATCTTTTATTTTATCCTTTATTGTTTTCTTGGTTGTTTTCTTTTGATGTTTTGACAGGATCAAGAAATGCCGCCACGAAGAAGAGGAGGACGAGGCAAGGCGCCATTCACCAGCCATGTCGCAACCCCCGATCCCTTATCTGTCCCGGGAACGGGAGGACGCGAACTCAGAGTTTTGGTGGTATCAGTTGGTTAATTTGGCAGCAGAAATTACATCAGGACCGTAGTTAGGAAATATTTATCAGAGTAAAACCACCATATTTGATATTAATAATCACATGGGTAAAACCCAAGTTTCTTATTACAATACATTTATAGGGATAAACCCTATTTTATTGAATTTAAAACATCATCTTTTAGGTAACTTTTATAGCCACATTTTTCCCAAGCCTTCAGTGCTCTTCAGCTGGCTTTTTACTAATTGGCTGTCACATTGTGTTACCTGAAACGCGTTTTAAAAACATTTGTCAGTGGGAAATACTGGTGAGTGAATCCCAGTTTAATCAAGAAACATTTTATCAATTAAAACAGTATTGAGAGCGATCACATTGTTTATTTCTACAAAATTACTCATTCAGTACTGTCAATCCTGACTTGTGGGTCATATTACACATTGGCTAACTCGTTGTCCAATGGTAACGTACTGTCGTCCCGACTTACTACTCACAGTGTAGTAAATTTTGTATACAAAACCCCAACATACCGGCAGTAATTGAAGAACTACAAAGACTCAATCACCGCTTAATCACATTGTAAAGAATTAAGGTTTTGTAAAATATTACAAAAAGTTTAACAAAAATTAGATAAACTCACATTGCTATCTTAGACTTCGCGTAAGGGTTTCCTGGGAATAATCTATAATTTACACAAATGTACATTGGTTAGTATCATAACCCTTTGAAAATATTGATGATACCCTCCCCGAGACGGCATTCCAACAACTACGTCGGGCAGAACCACGACAGTTGTTACGGAACCCTAAATCAATCGGGCAGCGTATCTATTACGAAACTGGGGTTATAATACTTACAACGGAGCAGAACATCGCTAATTAGGGGGTATAATACCAGCTTTCTATGCCTAATGTTCAGAAATTGTGATTTAGAAATGAAAAATGAACGAACTGAATTGAAATCCGATGCGTTCTATTTATAGGTGCTGAAACTGGGTCTCACGCGGCCCGCGTAACATACAAGCGGAGCTTACGCGGCCTGCGTCAAAGCTGGGTCAACGCGTAGCTCGTCCGGATCACCAACTAGACTTGACACGATGATGACACGTGTCATCACCGGGCTGCGCCACTATTTTGATCTCACGCGGCCCGCGTAAGTGTTAAGGTTAGCTTACGCGGCCCGCCTTAACTTAAAATTCCACCGAAATCAGTCTTTAGCCTTGATACCGCCCGCGTAAGGTTGGGGTGGGTCCTACGCGGCCCGCCTCAACTTAATATTTCTTGTTTTTAATTATTTTCTATATTATATGGTATTTCGGGCTCGGTTTTCACATACGGGGTGTATTTAAAGACATTTTTGGGACATTTTAAAATATACTAGGGTGTCGGAAATATTATGAGGGTGTCGGTTTATTAAGGATTGTTACAAGCCATGATCATGAAGCCGGGCCTTCTCACCGGCGAACTCCATCAGTAACAATGAGCACTAGTCCCCAGGAAGACTGGAGGACTTACTTAGAGCCCGTGAGGCGTTCGGTCTCGCTAAGCTCTTCACCCTCGTACCATGACTCCTTCGGACTCCATCAAGGAAACGAGTCCGATCATTCTCGCCACTCTTACCTACCTCTGCAGCGGTCGGGTTCATACTGCGCCTTTGAGGACCCGACCCCATTCTTCCAGAGCCGGTTCAACCCGGCAAACCAAGTGCAAGCACCAATGGGCTCTAACCCATTGGGCCCCGAAGACCATTTCCCTGAAGCTCAGGACAAGGAGATGGATGATGATGACCCGGATCTCGCCGAACCACCATCTGGGACACAGACTCACCCCATCGAGATTTCGGATGGGTCGTATTTTCATGGATCACCTTATCGTGGTCCAGGCAGCTATGAGGTGAGGTTTGCCCAATACGACTGGGTGTTTACTCCCTCTTATAACCCGTCTCAGCAGCAGTAACAACAGGATCCCTTGGAGGATTCACGTTTTGTAGCGGTCACGCCACCCCCACCACTGCCGCCAGAGCAGCAGCCGCCTCCGGAGCCACTGAGGCGGAGAAGATCAGGAGCATGAATGTCCGTGCGAGGGGGATTCCATTTCAGCACCCCTCAACACTCCAGTGGCAGCCACTACCCGCCACTATACGAAGACCCGCAGATGGGTGGGCCTTCAAATCCTGTTTTCGAGGTGGACTCTACGCCAGTCACACCACCATCACACATGGGTTATGATAACCCGATTCCTTCCTACACTGGTCCAGCAGCGTATAACCCTTTTGAGCAACCAGCCCATACTAACTACAACTATGCCGAAGTTGACCCATACCTTGTAGCGACGAACTACAATGCTCTCCATCCTGAAGGGCCCTATGGAGGTCCCTGCCATACTGGATACCCGACCTATGGGTACCAATACCCACCACCTCCTCAACCTCTGCAGCCGCAGCCACCACAGATCCAGCCACCACAGCAGCAGGAGATTCTTCAGAGGTTGAGCCAGGTGGAGCGTGAGGTTCAAGAGGAGCATAGAAGCCACCGGGGATTTCTGAAGGGTTTGGCAAGTTTAATCAAAGGGAAGAACAAAAGGGATCATTAAATTCCTTAATTGTTTGTTTTGTATCTCTTTAATTTTCAATTAAGTCCCTGTGTGGACATTTATCTATTTATGTACCTAGTCCCTACGAGGACTTGTCTTTTCATTTTAGCCCTTGCATGGGCAAGTTATTTCTGTAAAAGTCCCGTTTAGGGCAAATATGTACCCTTTTAAATTTTAGTGGAATGTTTTAATTAAATTTCATTTTGTCTTCATATGCATAAATATAATATATGAAATAAATAAAGTATATCATTCCTTTTGTAAGATCTGCCATTATATATTAAATAAAATCTTAAAGGAAAAACCTGGCCATGTGTCATTATAAGACAAGGCCATGATGGTAATTCCTTATTAAGATTAAGAATCCTTGTTAACATCTGAAAACATGTTAACACTCCTGGCAAATGTGATTCGATAAAATCACATAAGTCATCCTTATATTGGATCTTTCCAATTCCTTCCTGTATTATTTAAAACATCCTTTAGCGATGTAATGCCTACGGGCCATATTCATTGTCATATAAGACAAAAGACAGTTGTAGTCTATGACTCCCTGTCAAGAAAGGTAATGAACTGCGTTCAAACCTTAAAGCCTTGATTCTACAAAATCATGGCATAAAATTTAAAATTGTCCTTGTGACTAGGCCTTTTGTATGCGACCCTATTATCCTAAATAGTTTATGATAAGGATAAAAAATAATGAAAATTTAAATAAATCAAATTAACCCATATGGTTTATAGTTACCATGGTTAATGAATTGCCATAAAAGACAATCCTTTTTAAAGACTTCTGAATAAATCATATTCATCATTTTATGTAGCAATCAAGCTACATGGCAGAATCTGAAGAAGTCAACAGTCACCCTCGAGAGAATCATGATGCTACTAGAATCAACGTAACTGGTGCGGAACTTCAAGCATTAATTGATAATGTTGTTACCAAAGCCATGGATAGGCAGTTTAATGAGTCAAGTGGTACTCGAAGCAAGACCCTATCGGTACCTCATTCTAAATCGCACCCTAAGACTCATTCTGTGGCTCATAGTAAGCCACCATCTAAAACTCACGAGTCAAAGAAGGATGATGGCCAGCATTCTTCAAATCAGCATAGTGTTCCGTCTAAGAAGATTGTATTCAATCAAGAGCCACGTGCAAAGACCTGTTCATATAAGTATTTTGTCTCTTGCAAGCCTAGGGATTTCACTGGGGAAAAATGAGCCATTGACTGCATGACGTGGCTAGATGAGATGGATACGGTAGTTGATATTAGTGGGTGTGCAGAGCAAGATATTGTGAAGTATGTTTCACAATCATTCAAGGGGGAAGCTCTAGCTTGGTGGAGGTCTTTAATCCAAGCTCCTGGAAAGATTCCGTTGTACAACTTATCATGGGCTCAGTTTGTTGCTTTGATTAAGGAGAATTTTTGTCCTCAACATGAGGTTGAGAAGATCGAGACTGACTTTCTGACATTGGTTATGAAGAACTTGGACTGCCAAGCGTATCTCATGAGTTTTAACACCATGTCTCAATTGGTTCCCTACTTGGTGACACCGGAACCAAAACGTATAGCCCGTTTCATTGGGGGTTTAGCCCCGGAGATAAAAGCTAGTGTGAAAGCCTCTCGCCCTACTACATTTAGGTCAGTAGCTGATTTGTCATTGTCTCTTACCCTTGATGCGGTCAGGCAGAGATCGCTTAGGAATTCTGATGCCGGGAAGAGAAAACGTGAGGACGATAACTGATGCGTGTGAAGTGTTATATATATTAGGTGTATATTTTAAGCCCCTTTAACACTTATTTTTAGCCAAGTTTTAAATTTATAAAACACGATATTTCACTAACACTAAACACACATATGGGCAAGTGCACCCATCGTGAGCGTAGTATAGTGTTGGTAAGATACCGAGGTCGTCCAAGGACACAAGAGCTTTTAGTACCGGTTTATCCTCAACGTCTAATCAAAATAAAAAGTTTAGAAAAGTGTTTTAAACTAAGAAAAATAAAAACTAACTAAAATGCTGAAAATAAAAATAAAAGAAAAAACAGATAGACAAGATGAATCACTTGGTTCCGACTCGTATCTAGTATAACCTTTGATTATTTCCGCACTTTTGCACATAATTAAGAGATTATCTTAGTTATTGTAGTAGGCCCCTCTTTTGAAGGTGACGTTACCCTCACCCCAGTAGTTTGAGTCAGCAAGGATACAATCCTAAAAGGGTGGATTATTGGAAGATAATGAATTAAGTTATTAATGCAATATTATGGTAGGCCCCGCTTTTGGCGGTGACGTTACCCTCGGCTAAGTAGTCTGAGTCAGCAGGGATACAGTCCTAAATAGCCGGGTTATAGTATTAATAGTAGTTAACTTATGAGGGGATCAAAGAGTTTGGACCCCCGCCATCCAATACCGTGAAGCATTGAAGGAGGTCCTACTAAATTTGACCCAGGTCCATTGCAGGACCTCTAAACGCTGAACAATGGCAAGACCTTTACCAAACCGTTCCCTTAACCCCCGACCAGGTAGCCAACATACCTCCATATAGACCGTGGAGATATGAATGGTGAAAATCTTTTATTTTATATAGACAGTAAAATAATGCCAAGACACCACGGACAAACGATAAGGAAAGATCACCTTCAACATAAGTAACTAGTTATTAAAGTCATTAATACAAAACCAAATAAAAAGTGCAAAAGATTAGAAATAAAAAGTATTATACTAGACACTTTGTCTTCACCAAGTGATGTAAGAGACTTAGGCAAACATGGCCTTGATTGTCAAGAACTCTTACGATCAATCTTGGATCCCGAGACGACTCACACACTCTACGATGGACAATGGATGATGGTGGTGGATGATGGTGTTATGGTGGTGGTGGGTGGTGGGTGAAGTGTGAGAGAGGTGGTGTGCCAAGGGATGAGTTGAAATGAAACCAAGCACTCTTATTTATAGGCTGAACAGAAGGCTGGGCACGGCCCCGTGTCCGCTGGACACGCCCCCGTGCCTGTCTGACACTCTCTCTCTCTTCATTAATTGTAATTCGCAATTACAATTAATGCGCCTGCCGTACTTTCGCCACGCCCCCGTGTTCACTGGACACGGCCCGTGGTGGGCAATAGAAGCTTCTATAGGTTTGTCTTTTCTGCTGCTTCTTGGGCACGGCCCCGTGCTGGCTGAGCACGGGGCGTGTTCAGTCTTCTGCCTTCTCTATTTTGCTTGGGAAGATGCCGTTGAGGGGTCGGGCAGTCCACTTATGTTCCTTTTCTTGCATTTATGTTAGATTTAGCTGTCTTTTTGCTTCTTTTGTGAATTTGAGCTCATTTAATCCTGAAAATACAAAAGGAAGACAAAAACACTCTTTTTCCAACATTAGTACTTAAAAAGGGTTAGTTTTATGCCTCATTTGATGTAATTTATATGTTGCATTTTACACACATCAAATACCCCCACACTTGAACTTTTGCTTGTCCTCAAGCAAAACTCTTTAATATGTGGCTTACACTCCCAAATGGAATGGGTAGAAGAGAAGGTTTCGGGCTTGTCGTAGAGTGTTGGGAATCCAAGATCTTTTTGGGTTTTATTTTTATCTATTTACAATCCTATTCGTTATGATTTGTTTAGAACGTTTCATAGGAGAAATTACTTATTTGGGCATAACATGCCTTTGTAAAATTCCATTTATATACAAGTTCACATACCTCACGGGAGAAATCACTCACACTCGGCCGAAGGTGTATTTTTAGTGAATCACTCGAGAGCGGCATGGAACTTACTCCTACCATAGGCTTGCCAAGCAATCAATCCTCCTCCTTTTTAACTTTTATACCTTTGTAAATATCAAGAGGACTTTGTGGGTGAAGGGTTAGGCTTGGGTTAAAGGTAGGTGGTTGGGTTAGTGGTTAGTAGAAAAAAAGGTGAAAAAGCGTAACAAGTGTCGGTTTTCGTAGGACTTTCTATTTTTGTAACTTTTTATTTTGATGAAGCTATTATTCAAACAAAGTTATTTTTGATGAACTTGTTTGTTTATTTTCTTTTGCTTCATCATCAACACATTTTTTTTTCAGCCGATCATACGAAAAACCGAACTTGTTACTAAAACAAAGGGTTAAAAAAAAGAAAAAAGGGTTTTGGTGGGTAAAAGGGGTGGTTGGTTTGGGTTATGAAATGAAAAGGTTTAGGCTCAAAGGGGCTAACTAGGGGGATTTTGGGTAGGTGGTAAAAAAAGAAAAATAATGGTGTAGAAAAAAAAGGGTTAGTCCTAATGCCTCTATCATTTACTTACTCAGGTTTAAGTTGATAAGGACCGGGAATGTATCGTCATGGCAAGTTCTAGAGTCGTAAGAACCAAGCGGCTAGTCACACAAGAAACGAAAAATGAGCATTTAGTCTAAAGATGTAAATTTGTATGCTCAATAAAGGCTCAAAACTCACTTTTGTGGGAATGGGTTTTTATGTGATCAAGTATATATAATCAAATTTTAATTAAGCTTGTCATGCCGTTTCATAATTACTTATGTTGGTTCTTGTTATCACGACGCTCTCGGTTGTAAACTTGTAAAAATATAACCTTATTAATCTTATGATTCCTAACTTAAACTTTAGACAAGTAAAAAAAATGAAAATTTTTGAAAAAATTTGGGGTGTTTAGCGGTTCCAATAGAGTTTTGTGTAAGGCTTGTTATTAGGACTTGCAAAATTTCAAGGTTTTAGCATCCCCCCCCCACACTTAAATTACACATTGTCCTCAATGTGTCCCAAAAATAAATTTTTAGGTTGATTAGATGTGTAAAATGGTGTTAAAGGCAAAGATTTATGTTACTGGCAGTCTGGACACGACCCCGTGGGGACCGGACACGGCCCCGTGTTCAGGTGCCACTAACAAAAATTAAAGAAAAGAAACAGAAGCCTGGACGCAGGGGCGTGTCTGGTGAACACGGCCCGTGTCCAGTTACCTGAACTGGGCATTTTTCTGCAGGGGGTTCAGCACGGGGCCGTGTTGGTTGGACACGGCCCGTGTTGAACCTTCTGTAATGAAGAGGTTGATGCCGGGTTGCCTTGTTCTTGTGCATGGGGTCATTTTTCTCGTTCCCCTTTTCATCCCCTACCACCATGAGTGTGTTTTATTTATTATGAACCATCCAAACTTAAAAACCGTCATTTCATTGCATCATAGAGAGACCTTACATAGTCCTAAATTTAAACTAGATATGAAAACAAAGAAATATTAAACCATGGAGTTCTGGCCTCTACTTTATTTTAATTAGCAAAATTTCCAAGAAGCTACTAATCTTGGTTAAACAAGGCCCTTTAGAACTCCTTCTTCCGGGTGTGGCTCTCCTCATATGTCGGCGAGCCACTCCTCCACCTCCCTTGGAAGGAGAAAAGAAGGCTCATTGGCATTGGTTTGAGGAGTTTTGATTTCCACCGGGATCTCTTGTTGGTGTTCCACGGGAGGTTCCGCTGGCAAATCTTCCCATCCGGCAGGGTTGTTTATTCCGAGAGCCAGGTTCCAATCCTGTTGAGGGAGGATTGGTTCCATTGGGGGTGCTACAAGAATATTTAACCTTTGGTGCAAGAGGTTAATTTCTTGGAAGCTGCTTTCGAGTCCCACCGTAAGATCGTTAATACGGTCGATTAGGACCTCCTCTACTGATGTCATTTCGTCGAGAGCCTCCCTTAATGCTATCACATAGTGCACAAGTGTAGCTTCAATGGAGGGCCTCCTTCCTCTTCGGCTGTTTGATGAATGCACGGAAGATGTTTCGCTGTTTTCACTCGACATCCTATGAAAAATAAACTGGAAAATAGTTTATTTGATGAAACAGTGAGCGGGCACGGCCCCGTGTTCATCTTTCTGCAGAATTTTGGAGCAAGGAAACTTGAAATTTTTAAGTTATTTTCTGAACTTGTGGGGTCTTTTTAGACATTAATAACTTAAAACAATGTTACATAACATATTTTTACCAAGATTCCTTGAACAAAACTCACTAATCCCTACCACAAAGTTGGAAGAATTCAAACTTTTAATGGAAGTTCTTGGAGAAAGATGGAGAAGAAGGAAATGGCTAAAAGAGGAAAGGACAAGATGGGTTGTTGGAACCTTCTTTTAGACTTACCTAGGATAGTTGAGAGAAGATTCCTTCAAATCTCTGTCCCAAGTTGGTCCAAATGTGCAGAATTCTTGGCTGTATTTATAGAAAACGACAGCATCCTGGACACGGCCCCGTGTCCATTGGACACGGCCCCGTGTGCAGGTGGAGTTCTGACATAGTTTGTCCGTATTCTGACGTACTGATCAGAAGGGAATCTTTTGGTGAACACGGGGGCGTGTTGGCTGGACACGGCCCCGTGTCGAGGGACTGTTTTATGAAGTTGTCTAGTTCTTTAAGGAACTCATTAGTATCGGGTGGCTCCTGATTGGTTGGAACAACCCCAAAGTGCCTAAGATACCTTAATTGTCCTAAACTAAGGCGAGAACGCAAAAGGTTGTCGGTGAGGGTAATTCCTATTTTCATTCTAGGTGGACAAGTCCAACCCTTTCCCGGGCTCTCGTTAAAGAAGGTGTATGCCGAACCGCTCAGGTCTATGTATGCATCAAACGAAGTTGATGGAGAGTCCTTCACGGCACAATCGGCACAGGGACGACTATCGTCCAAGTCTTTGCTAGGTATGAAGGTATTTTTGGGAGCAACGAGGTTGTCAGAATGCGGTTCCAACATTTCTTCATGGTCATCGTCTTGGGGCGGATCAATAAAGTCCTTCCTAAGCTCTTTTGACCAATTCAGAATTAGCTTTTCTAGTTGAAATAACTCGTCAAGGAGCATTTCCCCTAGAATATCTGGTTGGGCGCATTCGAGGGAGAGATAGTGCTTATTTTTACTTTCGCCCCTCTTAAGGTTATAAGGAATCGGTGGGTCTATGTAGTGGGGCCTATAATTTAGAAAGTAACATTCTAATTCTTTATGTTCGCCTCCACATAATTGACACCACGTACCATAAGAGTGCCGAAAGTAAAAACAATTACTATCACTCATGTTTATGTCAGAAATTACCAACCGCCGGGATCTAACGGTTCTGTTTTCAGTAAGTGAATCTTGGGCACGGGGGCGTGTTGAGTGAGCACAGCCCCGTGTTCAGCTTACTGTCTGACTTAAAACAGGATTGCCAGTTCCAATGATTTAGCATGGGGGCGTGTTCAGCGGGCACGGCCCGTGCTGAGCTCTGCAGAAGCTGAAAAACTAAGAAAATCCTAAAAATTAAAAAGAAAAATAAAAAAATGATTAGGCCGTTGATTCCTAACTTTCTTAAAATCCTTGTGTCCCCGGCAGCAGCGCCAAAAACTTGATGCGTGTGAAGTGTTATATATATTAGGTGTATATTTTAAGCCCCTTTAACACTTATTTTTAGCCAAGTTTTAAATTTATAAAACACGATATTTCACTAACACTAAACACACATATGGGCAAGTGCACCCATCGTGAGCGTAGTATAGTGTTGGTAAGATACCGAGGTCGTCCAAGGACACAAGAGCTTTTAGTACCGGTTTATCCTCAACGTCTAATCAAAATAAAAAGTTTAGAAAAGTGTTTTAAACTAAGAAAAATAAAAACTAACTAAAATGCTGAAAATAAAAATAAAAGAAAAAACAGATAGACAAGATGAATCACTTGGTTCCGACTCGTATCTAGTATAACCTTTGATTATTTCCGCACTTTTGCACATAATTAAGAGATTATCTTAGTTATTGTAGTAGGCCCCTCTTTTGAAGGTGACGTTACCCTCACCCCAGTAGTTTGAGTCAGCAAGGATACAATCCTAAAAGGGTGGATTATTGGAAGATAATGAATTAAGTTATTAATGCAATATTATGGTAGGCCCCGGTTTTGGCGGTGACGTTACCCTCGGCTAAGTAGTCTGAGTCAGCAGGGATACAGTCCTAAATAGCCGGGTTATAGTATTAATAGTAGTTAACTTATGAGGGGATCAAAGAGTTTGGACCCCCGCCATCCAATACCGTGAAGCATTGAAGGAGGTCCTACTAAATTTGACCCAGGTCCATTGCAGGACCTCTAAACGCTGAACAATGGCAAGACCTTTACCAAACCATTCCCTTAACCCCCGACCAGGTAGCCAACATACCTCCATATAGACCGTGGAGATATAAATGGTGAAAATCTTTTATTTTATATAGACAGTAAAATAATGCCAAGACACCACGGACAAACGATAAGGAAAGATCACCTTCAACATAAGTAACTAGTTATTAAAGTCATTAATACAAAACCAAATAAAAAGTGCAAAAGATTAGAAATAAAAAGTATTATACTAGACACTTTGTCTTCACTAAGTGATGTAAGAGACTTAGGCAAACATGGCCTTGATTGTCAAGAACTCTTACGATCAATCTTGGATCCCGAGACGACTCACACACTCTACGATGGACAATGGATGATGGTGGTGGATGATGGAGTTATGGTGGTGGTGGGTGGTGGGTGAAGTGTGAGAGAGGTGGTGTGCCAAGGGATGAGTTGAAATGAAACCAAGCACTCCTATTTATAGGCTGAACAGAAGGCTGGACACGGCCCCGTGTCCGCTGGACACGCCCCCGTGCCTGTCTGACACTCTCTCTCTTCATTAATTGTAATTCGCAATTACAATTAATGCGCATGCTGTACTTTCGCCACGCCCCCGTGTTCACTGGACACGGCCCGTGGTGGGCAATAGAAGCTTCTATAGGTTTGTCTTTTCTGCTGCTTCTTGGGCACGGCCCCGTGCTGGCTGAGCACGGGGCGTGTTCAGTCTTCTGCCTTCTCTATTTTGCTTGGGAAGATGCCGTTGAGGGGTCGGGCAGTCCACTTATGTTCCTTTTCTTGTATTTATGTTAGATTTAGCTGTCTTTTTGCTTCTTTTATGAATTTGAGCTCATTTAATCCTGAAAATACAAAAGGAAGACAAAAACACTCTTTTTCCAACATTAGTACTTAAAAAGGGTTAGTTTTATGCCTCATTTGATGTAATTTATATGTTGCATTTTACACACATCAATAACTCACACCGTTCAGACAAGAAGCACAAAGGGAACTCTGATCACAAGAAGAGTTCGGGGTTCAAGTAAGAGGACCAACAATCGGGTGAGAAGCCCAAGTGCAAGACCTGCAAGAAGCGCCATCTGGGAAAGTGCAGGTATGAATCAAAATCCCAATCACAGCCTAGGGCTTGTGGGATCTGTAAGTCTTCTGAGCATAAGACATTGGACTATAAGAAGATTAAGGATGCAACTTGTTACAACTGTAACGAGAAGGGGCATATCAAGTCTAATTGCCCAAAGTATGCCAAGAAAGCTGAGGAAGCCAAGAAGACCAATGCCAGGGTCTTTCAGATGAATGCATGATGTGTGTAAAATGCAACATATAAATTACATCAAATGAGGCATAAAACTAACCCTTTTTTAGTACTAATATTGGAAAAAGAGTGTTTTTGTCTTCCTTTTGTATTTTCAGGATTAAATGAGCTCAAAAACGCAAAAGAAGCAAAAAGACAGCTAAATCCAACATAAATACAAGAAAAGGAACATTAGTGGATTGCCCGAACCCTCAACGGCACCTTCCAAAGCAAAATAGAGAAAACAGAAGGCTGAACACGCCCCGTGCTCAGCCAGCACGGGGCCGTGCCCAAGAAGCAGCAGAAAAGACAAACCTATAGAAGCTTCTATTGCCCACCACGGGCCGTGCTCAGCGGACACGGGGGCGTGTCGAAAGTACAGCAGGCGCATTTATTGTAATTGCGAATTACAATTAATAAGGAGAGAGAGTGTCAGACGGGCACGGGGCCGTGTCCAGCGGACACGGGGCCGTGTCCAGCTCTCTGTTCAGCCTATAAATAGGAGTGCTTGGATTCATTTCATCTCATCCCTTGGCACACCACCTCTCTCACACTTCATCCACCACCCACCACCATCACAACACCATCATCCACCACCATCATCCATTGTCCATCATAGAGTGTGTGAGTCGTCTCGGGATCCAAGATTGATCGTAAGAGTTCTTGACAATCAAGGCCATGTTTGCCTAAGTCTCTTACATCACTTGGTGAAGACAAAGTGTCTAGTATAATACTTTTTATTTCTAATCTTTTGCACTTTTTATTTGGTTTTGTATTAATGACTTTAATAACTAGTTACTTATGTTGAAGGTGATCTTTCCTTATCGTTTGTCCGTGGTGTCTTGGCATTATTTTACTGTCTATATAAAATAAAGGATTTTCACCATTTATATCTCCACGGTCTATATGGAGGTATGTTGGCTACCTGGTAGGGGGTTAAGGGAACGGTTTGGTAAAGGTCTTTCCATTGTTCAGCGTTTAGAGGTCCTGCAATGGACCTGGGTCAAATTTAGTAGGACCTCCTTCAATACTTCACGGTATTGGATGGCGGGGGTCCAAACTCTTTGATCCCCTCATAAGTTAACTACTATTAATACTATAACCCGGCTATTTAGGACTGTATCCCTGCTGACTCAGACTACTTAGTCGAGGGTAACGTCACCGCCAAAAGCGGGGCCTACCACAATACTGCATTAATAACTTAATTCATTATCTTCCAATAATCCACCCCTTTAGGATTGTATCCCTGCTGACTCAAACTACTGGGGTGAGGGTAACGTCACCTTCAAAAGAGGGGCCTACTACAATAACTAAGATAATCTCTTAATTATGTGCAAAAGTGCGGAAATAATCAAAGGTTATACTAGATACGAGTCGGAACCAAGTGATTCATCTTGTCTATCTGTTTTTTTTTATTTTTATTTTCAGCATTTTAGTTAGTTTTTATTTTTCTTAGTTTAAAACATTTTTCTAAACTTTTATTTTGGTTAGACGTTGAGGATAAACCGGTATTAAAAGCTCTTGTGTCCTTGGACGACCTCGGTATCTTACCAACGCTATACTACACTCAACGATGGGTGCACTTGCCCATATGTGTGTTTAGTGTTAGTGAAATATCGTGTTTTATAAATTTAAAACTTGGCTAAAATAAGTGTTAAAAAGGGCTTAAAATATACACCTAAAATATACGACACTTCGCACGCATCAAGTTTTTGGCGCCGTTGCCGGGGACACAAGGATTTTAAGAAAGTTAGGAATCAACGGCCTAATCATCTTTTATTTTTCTTTTTTTTATTTTTTTTAGGATTTTCTTAGTTTTTCAGTTCTGCAGCGCTCAGCACGGGCCGTGCCCGGTCAGACACGGGCCATGCCCAGCAACCATCACTGGCAATTTTTGTTTTCTGAGTTACAGAGAGCTGAACACGGGGTCGTGTCGGTGCAACACGGGGTCGTGTCCAACTCCCAGTAACAGGGATCCAGAAATCAATTACTGCAACTCTGAACACGGGCCGTGTTCATTGAGCACGGGGCCGTGGTGAACATTCTGACCAGCGTTCTTTTCTGTTTTTATTGCAGGATTTGGAACCCAGGCGCCACATTTGAACCTCCTACGTAGTGCATGAGCTCCAGTTCTAGTAGAGACATAAAAGAACCCCTAGAAGAACCCGAGCGCTTTCTCAGAAAAAGGCTAAAAGCTAAAAATCAAGAGAAAGTTTCGGGGGACCCACTTCCAATGGCGGACCAACGTACCCTCATGGATTACCTACGGCCTACCGTAGGCAATCTTGGCGCCGCTATCAATGCCCCGAATGTCGAGGCCAACAACTTCGAACTTCGGCCACATTTGATACAAATGCTCCAAAACTCCGCAACCTTCCACGGGCTTGCGGACGAGGATCCCCATCTACATATTACTAACTTCCTAGAAATATGTGATACCTTCCGGATCAATGGAGCATCAAATGACGCCATCCGCCTTCGAATGTTTCCTTTTTCATTAAAAGACCGAGCTAAGGCTTGGCTTAATACCCTCCCAGCTGGGTCGGTAACCACCTGGGATGAACTCGCCCAAAAGTTTTTATATAAGTATTTCCCTCCTGCTAAAACGGCTAAATTAATGACAGAAATTAATACATACTCACAAGAGGATGGGGAATCCTTATATGAAACTTGGGAAAGGTTCAAGGAGCTTCTAAGAAAGTGTCCTCACCATGGTCTAGCGATATGGCAACAAGTATCCACTTTCTATAATGGATTGTTGCCACACACAAGACAAACACTTGATTCAAGCTCCGGGGGACTATTAGGTAATCGTCGCCCAAATGAAATATATAACCAAATTGAGGAAATTGCCCAAACCAATTTTCAATGGCACACTCCCCGAGGTAATAAATCTATTGCCCCGGGCGCCCATAAGGTTGATGAAAGCACCTCTTTACAAGCCCAAATCGAGGCCCTCTCTTCAAAAATCAAAAGGCTAGAAATGACAAAAACGGCCTCGGTTATGGCTTGTGAAGGGTGTGGTGGGTCACATGAAAATTGGAGTTGTATGAAAGATTTAGATGAACAAACTGAAACGGTAAACTACATGGATAATAGACCTAGGCCGTCGGGTCCTCCAACGGGTACCTACAACCAAGGATGGCGTAACCACCCAAATCTTGGTTGGAGAGATCCCGGAAATAGTAGTAACCAACAAAACCAACGAACTAATTTTCAACAACCACAAAATTTTCCTCAACAACAAGGTGGAAGAGAAAGGCTTGAAGATACCATATCTCGCCTCATCTCTGACACTGAAAAGAAGAACTCGGATCGATTTCAACAAATGGAATCGAATTTCAGAAACCAACAAGCTAGTATTCAAAACGTTGAAAAACAATTAAATCAACTAGCTCAAAATTTCTCCGAGAGACCACAAGGCGCATTACCCAGTAATACCGAACCAAACCCAAAGGCACAAGTCCATCTCATCACATTACGAAATCGAACCGTGGGTCCCGAGGATGCTCCATTGCCGCCAAATGGAAGAAGTCATTCTGGCCAGCCTGTGACTCCTCCTGCGCCAGAAAAGGCTTCTACACCGAATCAAAAGCCCACCAAGAATCCTCCAATCCCGTACCCCGGTAGGTTAAATCGTCAAAAGACCGATGAGCAATTCGCAAAGTTCGAAAGTTTACTAAAACAATTGCATGTTAATATTCCTTTTATTGAGGTCCTAACCCAAATGCCTAAGTATGCAAAATTCATGAGGGATTTCCTCACTCACAAAAAGAAAATTGAATCGTTGCAATTAGTTAACCTAGGCGAAGAATGCTCAGCTCTAGTACTCAACAAACTTCCACAAAAGAAAATCGACCCCGGGAGCTTCACAATCCCTTGTTCGATTGGGAAGTCCCCCGTCCGAAATGCTTTAGCCGATCTTGGGGCTAGCATCAACCTCATGCCCACCTCAATGTTCAAGCGACTCGGCCTAGGAGCAACAAGCCCTACAAAGATGAGCATACAACTCGCCGACAGGTCCGTCAAGTTCCCACATGGGGTCGTCGAAAATTTGCTAGTCAAGGTCGACAAATTCGTTTTTCCAACCGACTTTGTTATCCTAGACATGGAGGAAGACACCGAGGTCCCCCTCATCCTCGGGAGACCATTCTTAGCCACCGCTCAAGCAGTGGTGGATATGAATGACGGAACTCTAACATTGAAGTTTGGGGATGAGGAAGTGAAATTTGAATGTGGAAAGAGAGTAGAGGAAGAAGATCCGGTCAACTACATGAAGGTCATAGACTCAAGCTTGGATGACGCTCTCCGACGGTGTAACATGGGATGCAACACATCCCACTTGGGTAACATATGACCAGGCATTAGGTCTAGCCAAGGACCCTTATAAACGTGGCGCACCATGGAGGCATTCCACGGAACTATCCTTAGTTTAATTTAGATTAGTTTTTATGTTTTCTAGTTAGTTTAATTTTCAGGAATAAAACACACTCATGGTGGTAAAGGATGAAAAGGGGAACGAGAAAAATGATCCCATGCACAAGAACGAGGCAACCCGACAATTTTCTCCCTTTCAGAAGGTTCAACACGGGCCGTGCCCAACCAACACGGCCCCGTGTCGAACCACCTGCAGAAAACGCCCAGTACAGGTAACTGGACACGGGCCGTGTTCACCCAACACGCCCCCGTGTCCAGACTTCTGTTTCTCTTATTTCAATTTTGTTACTGGCACTTGAACACGGGGTCGTGCCCGGATAACACGGGGCCGTGTTCAGTGCCCAGTAACACAAATTTTTGCTTTTTAAACACTATTTTACACATCTAATCAACCTAAAAATTTATTTTTGGGACACATTGAGGACAATGTGTAATTTAAGTGTGGGGGGGATGCTAAAACCTTGAATTTTGCAAGTCCTAAATACAAGCCTTACACAAAACTCTATTGGAACCGCTAATCACCCCAAATTTTTTCAAAAATTTCATTTTTTTACTTGTCTAGGTTTAACTCGGGAAATTCAAGCTCTCAAAAAGGTTATATTTTTACAAATTTACAACCGATAGCGTAGTGATAAAAAGAACCAACATAAGAAAATTATGAAAAGGCATGACAAACTTATTTAAAATTTGATTATATATACTTGATCACATAAAAACCCATTCCCACAAAAGTGAGTTTTGAGCCTTTATTGAGCACACAATTCCATATCATTTGACTAAATGCTCATTTTTCGTTTCTTGTGTGAATAGCCGCTTGGTTCTTACGACTCTAGAACTTGCCATAACAATACATTCCCGGTCCTTATCAACTTAAACCCGAGTAAGTAAATGATGGAGGCATTAGGACTAACATTTTTTTTCTACACCATTATTTTTCTTTTTCTTTTACCACCTACCCAAAAATCCCCCTAGTTAGCCCATTTGAGCCTAAACCTTTTCGTTTCATCACCCAAAACAAAAACCCTTTCACCCACCAAAACCTTTTTCATTTTTTTTACCCTTTATTTTAGTAACAAGTTCGGTTCTTCGTAAAAAAAAAAATAATAATAATAATAATAATTTTTTAATGAAGCAAAAAGAAAATAAACAAACAAAGTAATCAAAAATAACTTTGTTTGAATAAAAGCTTCATTAAAAATAAAAAGTTGAAAAAAAAAAAATATATATATATATATATATATACGAAAACCGACACTTGTTACGCTTTTTGCCCTTTTTTTTTTACTAACCACTAACCCAATCACCTACCTTTAACCCTAGCCAACCCTTAACCCACAAAGTCCTCTTGATATCTACAAAGGTATAAAAGTTAAAAAGGAGGAGGATTGATTTTTTTGGCAAGCCTATGGTAGGAATAAGTTCCAGGACCGCTCTCGAGTGATTCACTAAAAATACACCTTCGGCCGAGTGTGAGTGATTTCCCCGCGAGGTATGTGAACTTGTATATAAATAGAATTTAAAAAAAAAATATGTTATGCCCAATTAAGTAATTTCTTTTATGAACAGTTCTAAATAAATCATTACGAATAGGAGTGTAAATAAATAAAAATAAAACCCCAAAAAGATCTTGGAAATCCCGACACTCTATGACAAGCCCAAAACCTTCTCTTCTACCTATTCCATTTGGGAGTGTAAGCCAAATATTAAAGAGTTTTGCTTGAGGACAAGCAAAAGTTCAAGTGTGGGGGTATTTGATGTGTGTAAAATGCAACATATAAATTACATCAAATGAGGCATAAAACTAACCCTTTTTTAGTACTAATATTGGAAAAAGAGTGTTTTTGTCTTCCTTTTGTATTTTCAGGATTAAATGAGCTCAAAAACGCAAAAGAAGCAAAAAGATAGCTAAATCCAACATAAATACAAGAAAAGGAACATTAGTGGATTGCCCGAACCCTCAACGGCACCTTCCAAAGCAAAATAGAGAAAACAGAAGGCTGAACACGCCCCGTGCTCAGCCAGCACGGGGCCGTGCCCAAGAAGCAGCAGAAAAGACAAACCTATAGAAGCTTCTATTGCCCACCACGGGCCGTGCTCAGCGGACACGGGGGCGTGTCGAAAGTACAGCAGGCGCATTTATTGTAATTGCGAATTACAATTAATAAGGAGAGAGAGTGTCAGACGGGCACGGGGCCGTGTCCAGCGGACACGGGGCCGTGTCCAGCTCTCTGTTCAGCCTATAAATAGGAGTGCTTGGATTCATTTCATCTCATCCCTTGGCACACCACCTCTCTCACACTTCATCCACCACCCACCACCATCACAACACCACCATCATCCATTGTCCATCATAGAGTGTGTGAGTCGTCTCGGGATCCAAGATTGATCGTAAGAGTTCTTGAAAATCAAGGCCATGTTTGCCTAAGTCTCTTACATCACTTGGTGAAGACAAAGTGTCTAGTATAATACTTTTTATTTCTAATCTTTTGCACTTTTTATTTGGTTTTGTATTAATGACTTTAATAACTAGTTACTTATGTTGAAGGTGATCTTTCCTTATCGTTTGTCCGTGGTGTCTTGGCATTATTTTACTGTCTATATAAAATAAAGGATTTTCACCATTCATATCTCCACGGTCTATATGGAGGTATGTTGGCTACCTGGTAGGGGGTTAAGGGAACGGTTTGGTAAAGGTCTTGCCATTGTTCAGCGTTTAGAGGTCCTGCAATGGACCTGGGTCAAATTTAGTAGGACCTCCTTCAATACTTCACGGTATTGGATGGCGGGGGTCCAAACTCTTTGATCCCCTCATAAGTTAACTACTATTAATACTATAACCCGGCTATTTAGGACTGTATCCCTGCTGACTCAGACTACTTAGTCGAGGGTAACGTCACCGCCAAAAGCGGGGCCTACCACAATACTGCATTAATAACTTAATTCATTATCTTCCAATAATCCACCCCTTTAGGATTGTATCCCTGCTGACTCAAACTACTGGGGTGAGGGTAACGTCACCTTCAAAAGAGGGGCCTACTACAATAACTAAGATAATCTCTTAATTATGTGCAAAAGTGCGGAAATAATCAAAGGTTATACTAGATACGAGTCGGAACCAAGTGATTCATCTTGTCTATCTGTTTTTTTTTATTTTTATTTTCAGCATTTTAGTTAGTTTTTATTTTTCTTAGTTTAAAACATTTTTCTAAACTTTTATTTTGGTTAGACGTTGAGGATAAACCGGTATTAAAAGCTCTTGTGTCCTTGGACGACCTCGGTATCTTACCAACGCTATACTACACTCAACGATGGGTGCACTTGCCCATATGTGTGTTTAGTGTTAGTGAAATATCGTGTTTTATAAATTTAAAACTTGGCTAAAATAAGTGTTAAAAAGGGCTTAAAATATACACCTAAAATATACGACACTTCGCACGCATCAATGCACAAGAAGCAATTCAGAATGACAACGTGATAACAGGTACCTTTCTTATAAATGATGTTTATGCAAGGGTATTATTTGATTCGGGTGCAGATAAGTCATTTGTTGATGATAATTTTTGTAAGTTATTAAATCTGCCTGTTAGAACCTTAAGCATAAAATATGAAGTAGAATTGGCCGATGGTACCATAGAAACTGCTTCAACCGTGTTAGATGGATGTTTCATATCCATTAGGAACCACTCTTTTCCGTTGTCTTTTCTTCCTTTGAAATTAGCTGGTTTCGACATAGTGATTGGCATGGATTGGTTATCTCCTAACCAAGCCCAGATCGTTTGTGACAAGAAACAAGTGGTTATCAAGACTCCGTATGGTGAGCCACTCACAATACAAGGAGATACTCAGTATGGGTTGCCTAAGCAAGTGTCTATGCTTAAGGCGTCAAGGTGTTTGAAGAAGGGTTGTGTCATTTACATGGCACAGGTAACTATTGATGAACCAAAGCCCAAGGTTGAAGACAACTCTGTTATTTTTGAATATCCAGAAGTATTTCCTGAAGAACTACCTGGTTTGCCCCTAGATAGGCAAGTGGAGTTCAGAATCGACATTATTCCTGGAGCAGCACCGATTGCGAGAGCACCTTATCGGTTAGCACCAACTAAGATGAAGGAGTTGAGAACTCAGTTAGATGATTTGTTGGAAAAAGGTTTTATACGACCTAGTTCGTCTCCTTGGGGAGGACCAATTCTGTTTGTGAAGAAAAAGGATGGGTCGATGCGTCAATGCATCGATTATCGCGAGCTTAACAAGGTTACAATTAAGAACAATCCATTGCCCAGTATCGACGATCTGTTCGATCAGCTTCAAGGAGCAAGTTATTTCTCCAAGATTGATTTAAGGTCAGGCTACCATCAGTTGAAGGTTAGAGATGAAGATGTGCACAAGACTGCATTCAGAACTCGTTATGGTCACTACGAGTTCTTGGTGATGCCTTTCGGGCTCACTAATGCACCAGCAGCGTTCATGGATCTCATGAATCGCGTTTTCAAACCCTACTTGGACAAGTTTGTCATCTTCTTCATTGATGACATCCTCATTTATTCGAGGAGCCAGAGTGATCATGAAAAACACCTTCGATGTATTCTTAAACTTCTTCAGCAAGAGAAGCTCTACGCCAAGTTTTCAAAATGTGAGTTTTGGCTTCGTGAAGTCCAATTTCTTGGACATGTGGTTAGCGAGCGTGGTATCCAGGTGGATCCCGCTAAGATTGAAGCTATCATGAATTGGCAAGAGCCAAAGACGCCCACAGAGATTCGTAGCTTCCTGGGTCTGGCAGGATATTACAGGCGTTTTATTGAAAATTTCTCAAGGATTGCTGCACCCCTAACTTCGTTAACTCGCAAGAATATCAAGTTTGATTGGGGTCCAAAGAAACAAGAATCCTTTGATATCCTTAAACAAAAATTAAGTAATGCACCAGTGTTAACATTGCCAGAAGGGATCGAAGAATTTGTGGTTTATTGTGATGCATCGCACACAGGTATGGGATGTGTGCTTATGCAGAAGGGCAAAGTTTTTGCTTATGCTTCCCGTTAATTAAAGGTGCACGAGAAGAATTACACCACCCACAACTTGGAGTTGGGTGCCGTTGTATTTGCATTAAAACTTTGGAGGCATTATTTATATGGAACCAAGTGTGTGATCTATTCTGATCACAAGAGCCTTCCGCATCTGTTCAACCAAAAGGATCTGAACATGAGACAACGTCGTTGGATGGAGACACTGAATGACTGTGATTGTGAAATCCAATACCATCCAGGTAAGGCGAATGTGGTCGCCGATGCCTTGAGCAGAAAAGAAAGAATTAAGCCCATTAGGATTAATGCCAAGAGCATTGAGTTAAAGAATAGCCTGAATGAAAGGTTATTAGCCACTCAGAAAGAAGCTGTATTAGAAGCTAATTACCCAAATGAGAAGTTGGGTGTAACTGCGGATCAATTGACTTGTGACAAGGATGGAATCCTAAGATTGAATGGTCGAATCTGGGTTCCAATCCATTGAGGGCTTCGAGATGTGATTCTCCAGGAAGCTCATAGTTCCAAATATTCAGTTCACCCACGCAGTAACAAGATGTACCAGGATTTAAAGGCAAATTATTGGTGGATAGGCTTGAAGAAATCTATAGCCACTTATGTGGCTAAATGTCTGACGTGTGCTCAAGTTAAAGCCGAACACCAGAAGCCGTCAGGTTTGCTGCAACAGCCTGAACTTCCCACCTGGAAGTGGGAAATGGTAACTATGGATTTCATCACAAAGTTACCGAAAACAAAGCGAGGAAATGATACTATTTGGGTTATAATAGACAGGTTGACTAAGTCAGCTCACTTCCTACCTATTAAGGAAACACACAGCTCAGATAAGTTAGCTCAGCTGTACGTGGATGAGATTGTATCTCTTCACGGAGTGCCAGTGTCTATCATCTCTGATAGGGATACGAGATATACATCACACTTTTGGAAAAGCTTTCAACAATCATTGGGCACTCGATTAAACTTCAGCACTGCTTATCATCCTCAGACGGATGGTCAAAGTGAGCGTACAAATCAAACTCTGGAGGATATGTTAAGAGCTTGTGTTATCGATCTAGGTGGAAGTTGGGATGATCACCTTCCGTTGATTGAATTTTCGTACAACAATAGCTACCATTCGGGTATTCAAGCTGCACCTTTCGAAGCTTTGTACGGAAGAAAGTGTAGAACACCCGTTTGTTGGGCAGAAGTTGGAGATGTCCAACTAACAGGACCTGATATAGTCCTGGAGACGACAAATAAGATCGTGCAGATACGTGATCGTCTCAAAGCTGCCAGGGATAGGCAGAAAAGCTACGCAGATAAAAGGCGTAAACCTCTGAAATTCGAGGTAGGTGACAAAGTGTTACTTAAGGTATCACCCTGGAAAGTGGTAATGCGTTTTGGCAAGAAAGGCAAGTTAAGCCCAAGGTACATAGGACCATTCGAGATCATCGAATGTGTCGGATTAGTTGCTTATAAGTTAAACCTGCCTGAAGAACTCAGTGGAATCCATAATGTACTCCATATTTGCAACTTGAAGAAATGCCTAGCTGATGAATCGCTAGCAATGTCGCATAAGGACGTGCATATAGATGAGAGCTTAAAGTTCGTTGAAAAACCTTTGTCGATTGAGGATCGACAGGTTAAGAAGCTTTGAAGGAAGCATGTACCGATAGTGAAGGTTAAATGGGATGCCCGTAGAGGTCCAGAATACACGTGGGAGGATGAGTCCACAATGAAACAGAAGTACCCTTATTTATTTCAGTAAATCTCAAGGTCGATATTTCTTTTAAGGGGGTGAGGATGTAACACCTCGTAAAATCACGACCAATATTATAAAGACACGTGTCATGGAAGGTAAACGTGTTATAAACCCGGATCAAGTTAAAAATGTCAACATGTTAATTAATACCTCTGAGTGACCTTTTTATTAATTCCAAACCTTAATATGTTTTATAAACATCTGATATATATATTCAAATCCGGTTATTTTTGGTGGTAAATAATTCAAATTGGAAAGAATGGATCCTATGTGTTTTTACGACGAAACTTCATTCAAAAACCTTCTTCAATAAGTCCAAGAACTTGTAAGTACATGACATCACATGCAAGGGCATGCAAGGTCTGATTATATGGTCCCCTCTACTAGAAAAAGACATGAGATTTGAAGTTAAAAAGATTGCATGGTCAAAATTAAAAAATTCTCAAATTTTTGTCTTCTGGTCATCGGATGCGGACCGTATGGTCTTAGGCTTATGGCCCGCAAGGACTGTAACTGGGTGTTTCAGTTCAGGGTTGGTTACGGACCACATCAATTTGGACTTACGGTCCGTAAGCGGTGGATGCGGACCGTAAGGGTTTTTGCTTACGGTCTGTAAGCCTTGTTGCTGGCAATAAAAATGGACAGCTGCAGGTTAAAGCTGTTCCACTGCCTTAGATGCATGGTTTTCGATTCCAGGAGCTGAGCCAATGGTTTTTCATGCATATGGGACACCTGGGATGATCAAGAAACACTTGTAGACTTGTGTGGAGTAATCTTGTTGCATCTAAATCACTATATAAGGACCTTATGTTGCAACCATGAAATTGCTCATTCACAAAATCATTCTAAACTTATTCTCTGGAGCTCCCTGGACTTCAAGCAACCTTCCATCAGCTCCTAATTCGTGCTAAGGACCATTGTGAGTGTTCTTAGCCTTCCTAGTTTAAGTTTTATTAGCTTAATGACCAAAAGTTAAAGACGTCGTAATTAAGCTTTGACTTAGTGATTAATCACTAATGGTCCAGTCATTTTTCGAATTGAAAGTGGCTATGAGTTGGTAATTATGTGGGTAATAAACCCTTAAAAGGGCACCCGCTGATTATCAATCTAACTTGGTCAATTGTCGGGTCAAACTTAATATTAAAAAGTCAACAGAAAGCTATTTTGCAAATAAATTCCTAATTAGCAATGTAGAAGCTATGGAACCTTTTTTAACACTAAAATAACTTGGTATTTAATGTAAGAACATGTCTAAGCATGTTCAACCCGACAATTCTGAGTTTAGGGTCGGTTCAGAACCGAAGGTCGCAAAAAGTAGACTTTTGCTTTTAACTTTCAGTTCTGACCCGATTTAGCTTGTTTTAGATATGCCTTAGGGTTCCTTTAGGACCATATTATAAGTTAGTAAAACCCTTTGAGGTTATACTACATGGTTCCTTATTTATCCGATTCATTTGCATGTTTTCGTTATATACTTAAAAGTTGACCATTATGCCCTTTTGACATTAAAACGAGATTTTTGAAAATGTAAGAAGACAAAAACCTTTATTACTGATATATAAACTTGTCCTAAAAATTTGATATCAGTTTGAGTTCTAAATTAGGAGTTATGCTCAATAGCGTAAATTGAAAGCTTTTTATTTATTTATACGGCATTTTAGCATAAAGCCTACTTAAACCCAAATTTCGACACCAAACTTTTTACCCATTGATGTAATATAATATTTTGGGATTTTTGAAGATTTTTATTTATTTTTAAACTGATCATAACATAGAATTCTTGCTTTGATTCGGTAATTGTTGGTTATACCCTTTTTGCTATTAAAATGAGTTTTACATAACATTTTGATACCAAACCTTTTGCTACGGATTTTATATGATAAATAAAATATTTTGTACTTTATAAACTGATCAAAAACTCAGATTTCCTGTTATAACCCGAAAATCGCTTAAAACCGACTTTTACACGTTTAAAACGCATAGTATGGATTAAAACTATTTTTGACATATAAGACTTAATACCTACTGATTTTTAAGTAAATTTTTATACTTTAACAGTAAGCAAAAGTTTTGAACTCAGATTTCCAAATTTGACCTTTAAAGCTTATATGAAATTACCAAAATGCCCCTACGGTGCATAGTTTGGTTATAAATGATAAATTTCACATATATGCAATACCCTACTGATATAACTTATTAAATTAAATATTTTTACTGATCATTTCAGATCAGAACCTCAGATTTGTATTTAATCTCTTTTATAACCTTTAAAATGACCAAAATATCCCTACGGGGCTTAATATGAGTTTAAATTCGTTTTGGGCATAATGGAAGGTATCCTACTGATATCACAACATATTTAAGGCATATTAACTTAGGAAACATGTTCATGACTCATTTGGTTACCCGTTATGCATTTATCGCATTCGATACGGTTTATGTAACTAGTTTGCATAAACTAACCGAAACGGGTCAAACCTTATCATTTTTATCTCAAAATCCAGAATGTGTTTAGTTTACCCATATTATACAAGTCTTCAAACTTGTCGGGTCTAAATCACATTCTAAACCGGCCTTCGCTTAATCTTGCGTTTTGAACCGTATACCTTTCTTTAAAACTAACCGGTCTAAGTTTAAACTTAAGTAAGACCGGTTAGGAATCTAATAGGTTAATTAAAACATTCGTTCCAGATTTAGGAGACCAGTAAAAGATACTTGCACTTGCTGATTTGTACGGCTGGGATAAATTTATATAATTTGCTCAGATAAATACTTTTAACTTATTTTCCCTTATACGGGCTTGGGGTACGGTATATAAAATACAACTTGGTCGGGTATTGAATTTTTAATCGTAGGAAGGTTAAATTATTGAGATAACCCGTTTAATCTGTTTTGTTTATTCCAAGCCTTTGGGGGGTTAATGACCATGTCCTGGATATCCTCGGCTCATTCATTGAAATGGCCACGACTTAAGCACGGGGTGTAGGCATACACCTGCCGGTGCGTATATAAAAATAATATACCCACACCAGGATGTTACCAAAATCCTGAGTCAGCATCCTGAGTTGGGATATATATCATACAGTCAAGATATAATTCAAGATATTATCCAGGATATGGGCTCAGAATTTCACCCACAACAATGACTCTTTAACTTTTTGAAATTTTAAATTAATCTCTTACACTACAGATAATATACATTGTTAACCAAAATTGTTTTATTTTATTCTTGAAACTTTCAATTACGAAAACTAATTACATGATATAGTTTTTTTTAATACAGATTGACTCGGTACGCTCTGGATAAACTTATAATTTTTCTTACAAACTAAATACGTTTCAGTTTTTTTATTGTATTCTATTGATATGTTAGGATCCTTTCCCATCCCATCTTATGACACGTTTCAGATTTTTTTAAAACATAATTAATGAGAAAGATCATTTCACTCTGCACCTCCATGGTTCCATACTTCCATGTGCCATCTCCTTCCCATAACAAAACCACCATAGCGGCGACTGCAACCACCACAGATCAGGTTGGACACTCACAAACCCACGCAACCTAGTAGTTGGAATCTCTAAATTGTCGCTAGATGCCACCGGCTGTAAACGGGATCCTAGCCGATCTTGTCAGATATGTTGAAGTGGGTTCGTTTGTTCAACTTGAAACCACCACCACCGTCGTCATTGCATCCTCAAGAATATATAAAACTTTACTTTCTTTTGCAGAAAGCTCCGGTACGGCGGATGGACCGCCATTGACCGGATTCTTTACCTCTATTCTTGCTCAGTTGGGTCACAATGTGCAATGACTCGAAAATCAGCGGCGGGTAACGGCAGTTAAGAGTCGACGGAGCTACGTCTCAGACTATGTCTTGAAAGGCCATAGGGATGTGGTTGTGTACAGAGATAAAAATGGTGGAAGAAGCAAAGCCTTTGTTTTTAATGGCAGTCTTCAAAACCGAGATAGAAAACAAAATTTAAAACATGAGCAATACCAAAGTGACATGTGGCGGCGCAAGTTAGAACTGTACTGTTCCTAAGACCTTACGGAAATTGTTATATATAGAAATTTACATTGTGGGTTTGCGCCAGGACACTTTAAGAATTTCTATTTTGGCCACACTTATTTTACTCTTATAAAAAAGCGCTCTGCAAAAACTAAACAACGGCTGCATCTCAATTTACATTGTGGGTTTGACTATCTCATGGATCCAAACACCCACACATCATACCATCTTCTCAACTATAATCTGTAAAGGTTGTATCATGAACATGCAATCAACATCATGCAATCATAACTAATTAATATAATAATAATCCCCACCACTCTCCAAGACTCCATGAAAACTTTAGAGCAAACAAACAGCTTCTTCCTAAAACGTGGCTTCATGAACAATCCATAAGTCGTGGCTTCATGAACAATCCAAGGTGTATCACCAAACTCCCAAAGCCGAGACCCCAACTAGACCCTTCAATGGTTTTTTTTGCACGCCACCAAAACGTGTCCCACAAGCAAATCCTATCCGGGTTCTTTACACGATCCAAAATTCGTGGCCCAACCGTGAACCAATCGCGACCCGTCACAACCCGTAAGTTCAAGGAAAAGAAGATATACCTGGACTGTGATAACTACCGTCACGGTATCGAGCTTAACTCCTGATCTGAAAATTGACTTTGAACTCCAACAAGATCCATACGACATCCTTTATTTCTCACAACTAATCCACACGTGATTGTTACTTTTATGTATGGTTTCGGTTGATCTAAGTTTTGGTAAAAGATTTCCGTGCTTATTTTTATGTATGTTTTCAGTTGTTCTACGTTATACGTTTTCACTAGACAAGAAAAATTTGAATTACTTTACGTTTCAAAGTTGCCGCAACGCGCGATACCATTTTTTTAACTTATAAAATATTATTTTCTTACGTGCTTTATTTAAGTACATTTCGGTATAAATCAAAGTTGGTTTACGTTTTGACGTATTTTTTTCTCGGTAATGAGTGGGGTGAAATATAATACATTTTCGTGCTTATATTATGTATGTTTTAGTTGGTCTACGCTTTGACGTAAGTTATGTTCAGAAACGAGTCGGGTGTGACATTTGGCGGTACAAATTCAAGTTACTTTAAATTCTAGTTTGCTCCAAATAACAAAAATATGATCAATCAACTTCATATAATGGTTATTACATATTACATATGTATAGTGAAGGGGTATGTTCTCTAATTTTGCGTCGATTTTACGAGTTATTAACTTCAGGTCGCGTGTGAGACCATACTCAGATTAAATCAAATCCAACACTTAGTTCTCTTTACAAACGAATTGACACAAGTCCAAGAAGCGCAGATGACACTTGCGCCGGCAAGACAGTGTTGGACAGTACAGATGGTATGATTGGTAGAGCGCTAGACCAATGAGCGCACGATAGTCTGTACTTTGTAATGTTGCGCGATGAGCAATCATGCAGGGGACAAAAAGTACATAAGGACACGTACGTGGCACCAATTGACGTGCGCCGACCACTACTCCATGATCTCCACTTAATTGTTGATGTTAGACCAGACAACAAGGACAATCGTCGGGCCACGTGGATCCCTTCAACGTGTGCCAACTATGCCCTCGCCTGTAAACACTAACGGTCGTGACAGGGGAGGCAAAACAGATATTCCTTGTTGTCGGGCTCAACCCCAAGGCCCATCAGCCCATCTCCTTCACAACGCACTTTGGCTATAAATAGAGAACTACAGCTACAGATTTAAGGACCGCTCTCTTGCTCTCTCACTAAATACACACATTTTTATCCTCAAAGCAAGTTCTTATTCTTACGTCGGAGGGTGGTTACAAGGAGAACCCCTTATTCTCCTCCTTGTAACGAGCTTCACGGTGTGTTGATTGTTTTGCAGGATCATCACAGCTGTTTATCGAGAACAAAAGAAGATTAACCTTATTTGGACGAGACACAAACCACAAGCTAATCTCCGGATTAACTTGGTGTTTCTTCATTGGGATTGATAAAGGTTTATAGAAGATAATATGGAAAGTTTAAACGAGAAATGAAATGTTGAGGGGGCTAGTAGTTGGCTTGAGGGAGAGTGTTTTGGTTCCAACGGTTTAATTGTCGCAACCCCCGATCCCTTATCTGTCCCGGGAACGGGCGGACGTGAACTCAGAGTTTTGGTGGTATCAGTTGGTTAATTTGGCAGCGGAAATTACATCAGGACCGTAGTTAGGAAATATTTATCAGAGTAAAACCACCATATTTGATATTAATAATCACATGGGTAAAACCCAAGTTTCTTATTACAATACATTTATAGGGATAAACCCTATTTTATTGAATTTAAAACATTGTCTTTTAGGTAACTTTTATAGCCACATTTTTCCCAAGCCTTCAGTGCTCTCCAGCTGGCTTTTTACTAATTGGCTGTCACATTGTGTTACCTGAAACGCGTTTTAAAAACATTTGTTAGTGGGAAATACTGGTGAGTGAATCCCAGTTTAATCAAGAAACATTGTATCAATTAAAACAGTATTGAGAGAGATCACATTGTTTATTTCTACACAATTACTCATTCAGTATTGTCAATCCTGACTTGCGGGTCATATTACACATTGGCTAACTCGTTGTCCAATGGTAACGTACTGTCGTCCTGACTTACTACTCACAGTGTAGTAAATTTTGTATACAAAACCCCAACATACCGGCAGTAATTGAAGAACTACAAAGACTCAATCACCGCTTAATCACATTGTAAAGCATTAAGGTTTTGTAAAATATTACAAAACGTTTAACAAAAATTGGATAAACTCACATTGCTATCTTAGACTTCGCGTAAGGGTTTCCTGGGAATAATCTATAATTTACACAAATGTACATAGGTTAGTATCATAACCCTTTGAAAATATTAATGATACCCTCCCCGAGACGGCATTCCAACAACTACGTCGGGCATAACCACGACAGTTGTTACGGAACCCTAAATCAATCGGGCAGCGTATCTATTACGAAACTGGGGTTATAATACTTACAACGGAGCAGAACCTTGCTAATTAGGGGGTATAATACCAGCTTTCTATGCCTAATATTCAGAAATTGTGATTGAGAAATGAAAAATGAACGAACTGAATTGAAATCCGATGCGTTCTATTTATAGGTGCTGAAACTGGGTCTCACGCGGCCCGCGTAACATACAATCGGAGCTTACGCGGCCCGCGTCAAAGCTGGGTCAACGCGTAGCTCGTCCGGATCACCAACTAGACTTGACACGATGATGACACGTGTCATCACCGGGCTGCGCCACTATTTTGATCTCACGCGGCCCGCGTAAGTGTTAAGGTTAGCTTACGCGGCCCGCCTTAACTTAAAATTCCACTGAAATCAGTCTTTAGCCTTGATACCGCCCGCGTAAGGTTGGGGTGGGTCCTACGCGGCCCGCCTCAACTTAATATTTCTTGTTTTTAATTATTTTCTATATTATATGGTATTTCGGGCTCGGTTTTCACATACGGGGTGTATTTAAAGACATTTTTGGGACATTTTTAAATATACTAGGGTGTTGGAAATATTTTGAGGATGTCGGTTTATTGAGGATTGTTACATTAATCGTTGGCCAAAGCAAAATAAATAAGCTAACAAAAATTTTAGAGACTTAACATTTCATTTTTAACATAACAAATTAATATTGGCTAATATATATAACCTACAAAATGACATACGAACTTAGACCACCCGTAGTGGGAGGTTTTGGGCATTTTATCCCGAAAAAACGCCCCAAAACGCCTAGGTGACCACCCCCGGGGCATTGTTTTCCAAAAAAGGTCGGCGCGTCCTTTAATCCACGCCTCTTGTTAAATGGTTTGGCTAATCACAGGTAAGCTTCTTTTTGGTTGGCCAATACCTTTTTTGATGGTTTTTTTTAATTTAATTTTTTACACCCCTTTTTAACATAATGCCCCACGATGCCCACATCCCACCACACTCATTTTAGAAAAACGCTCCATAATACCCCTTTGTTGACTGGGATGATACGTGTCGCACAATACCCATGAGTGGGAGCATTATTCATGTGTACCACTACACAGTTTACTACAACTAAATAGGAAACACTAACCTACTAGAGCCACTCCTCTAACAATTAAGGAAACCACTAAACAGGAAACATGAAAACAACATGCGGAAACCTTTACAAAATCAAATACATTAAAAACAAATCTAACACAAAATCAACTACAAGCTTTTACCATATTGATTTGCCTATACATTCATAGCCACTTACATTCATACATGCATACATTCCTACATACGTACATACAATCATATACCCTATATACATGCATACATTCGTACACGCATACATACCTACGAGCTCTTGCTTACCACTTTTATTCTCATATACTTATACTAACATGTCAATATCACAACTTTCCATAATATAAGTTTTATACATATTGACATACATACTTACTCATTCCTAGTCACGTTTGCCTATAGATTTCCTTCACTAACACATAGGTAAATCCATACTTATACTATTCGGAGACCCATAACTTTCACTTATAATCAAAACTAACTTAAACATTAGTTATGAGGCCTTGAAAACCATTTAAAACAAGTTCCATGACCAAAACAAACAAAATCAAACAATTTGCAAGCAGCAACATTTCTCGCGGGCCGCGAGAGCCTTGGCCGATTCCTTCGCTGGCCGCGAGTATAGTCGCGTGTCGCGACTGCTCTTCCACTTGGCTGTCGCGCGACGCGACAAGCCATTTTCGACAAAATGTTGTTTTCTTTGAGCTGCAGATCCCCAGCTCTATGTACTCAATCGTATATTTCACAAAAATGTGCATAACTTTCATTTTACATATCCGTTTTATGATCCGTTTCTTCCTACGTGATCGCAATTTGGTCCTCTAACATATGGACTCAAAATCTAATATCCGTACTAAGGAAATTCTTAACTTATACTTTTTCGACTTAAAATTTATTTACTAGTTATTTGACCCGTTCATGTTTTCACCAAACAACTCATTTGCTTATACTCAAAACTCATATGAACATTATAACTATAAAAGTTTTACATTATCCGGAGTTCCGTACGTGGGGTTTATGAACCCAATTCCCGGTATGCGTTAAACTCATTCATTTCAATCAATTGTACGTAATTGAACTTTATTAATAAAACTTCCTTACACGAAATTGTTTCCAATTAATTATAACTTATAACCGAGTCTTTGAACCTTAATCCACGTCCCCGTTTCTTGGTTATTGCACTTATAAGAAATTCTACCCATTACCCAGTTATAATACCATCGTCGTTACTTATGCAATCATTCCGTATTGAAATAAATCCTTATTTTGACCCGCTGGTCTACATAGCGAAAACCTTCGCTTCTAAATAACCAAATCTTAATAGGCTTCGATTATCATGCTTAAGTAACTAGCACATAACTTTGCTTAAATAAACTAAGAAGTGATTCGGAAATCACTTACTTAATACTACTTACTTGATATCATCATCAATAACACATTTCAACATAACTTCTAACAATTATCATACAATTAATCTCTTTTACTACTAAAGAGGGAGTCCGGGAGTTTACTTACCTTACGCATCCGTATTTGCGTTCGCTTCCTCATGTCATCCTGACCTTTTAGCCTTTCATGCTTCCATCCATCTTGATACGATCCCTATACTTTCATTCCATTGCATCCACATTCTTGTTAGCATATATAATTATACATATGAACGATCATATCAATTTACATTTCACATTCGACTTTCATTAGTCAATTCGACAAGCATATGATATACTCATAATGCAATACTCATTCAACCACATGATCATCAAGTTACATCACACACATATACAACCAAATCAATACAAACTAAAGCTCTCATGATCCTACAATTGTCATCCACATTCAAAGCTAGTAATTTAACATAATCTCAACATCATTCTTTACTAGTAAGTCCACAAACTACCCATTTAGTGCATATCCATATCCAAATTACCATTTAGTCACTAATCCGACACATGATATGCACCTCATCATTCAAGCATAGAGTGCAATTCCTAATGCATAATTCAACCCAAGTCATACCATCAACTACCCCATCTTACGAAATCCTTCTTCAATATATCTTCTCATGTTTAATTATCATCAATCATGTTATTATCAAACTCTACACATGTTCATCCATTATTTAGCGTATAATTTCACATGCTAGCTTATACTAGGCATTTCATCAAACACTTGGTGTGCGTACACCTTTTAATGCACATTGTACAACTAATTTATGTATAATCTTCCAAGCTTATTCATAATTCATCAAATCTTCTTACTAAACGACAAGTATCATTCGTGCATAAGCATCAAACATATCAAATGCCACATTTCTTTCAATTCATCTAACAAGAATCTATCATACATAACATAGTGCATCATCATTGAACAAGAATTGGACATGGATGATATATCCATGTCACTATCTTCACCATCACAAATGGGTTTCATCTTAAAACATCAAATTAGTCAAAATCATACATAATACATGTTCTATATATCGATTTTAACACATAATCAATGCTTAATTTCATACTAATTCGTGGATTAATCAATAACCCACTTCATGAAGATCACCAAATCACAAATTTCAACATACCACATGTTTGTTCAAGCTAGATGGTGAGAAATCTTCATTCATGCAACGTTTTCCATTCGATTTGGGCCTTGATTTGGGGTTGAATTGCATCTTCATTCAAGAAAGGGTTTTCTCCTTTCTTTCTCTCCATGTACGACACATCCACACACACTCTGGCTAATTTATCAAACTTCAACCCCATTTACCAAGTTTAGTCCCTCTTGTTTGTTCCTAAAACATAATTGACACAACTTTCCTTCGTTACTAGTTTTTACCATACATTTAACTAGGTTAAATAGCCTAGTTATTTTATTTCATACTATAGAATATGGACACATATTAGCGAATTAAACAATTCGAGTTTTGGGGTGTTCCAACATGTGGCATGAAAAACATGTTAATAGCAAAAAAAAGATTATGTAAAAAAACCTCAAAATAAGTTAACTATATTGGGTAAAAAATGAAAATCATGTTAACAACAAAGAGAAAGTAAATAAAAAAACTCAAAATAATTTACCTATTCTAGGTAAAAAACAGATTAATTTTTTTTACTATGACACTATTCATCAGCCATGGCTATCTAGCAAAAAGAAGAAGACACGTGGCATGAAAAATGTGTTAACAGCAAAAAAAAAAGAGTATGTAAAAAAAAACTCAAAATAGTTTAACTATACTGGGTAAAAAATGAAAATCATGTTAACAACAAAGATAGAGTAAATAAAAAAAAACTCAAAATAATTTAACTATGTTAGGTAAAAAATAAATTAAATCTCTTTTACCATTCATCTATACTATATAATAAAAGAAACCAATGGAGGGATACTTGTAATTATTTTAGACCATCATTAATTGTATATAATTATTATTTAATTTAAATTATTAAATTTAATATGTTTCAAACATTTAATAAATTACGGATAAAGTTCCATAAAACATCTTATTATTTATTTATATTAATTACTAGGTTAGAAATTATATCTTAATTCCTTAATTGTAGATAATTATTATTTAATTTAAATTATTAAATTTAGAGTAAAATGCGCGAATAGTCCCTGTGGTTTTGTAAAATAATACCTATAGTCCCAAACTTTTGGAAATTACACCGGTGCTCCCTATGGTTTGACAGTTTGTTACTCGGACAATCCCTGGAGTGGATGTGAGTTAATTTTCTCAGTTAAGTGGGTGTGAAAGGAACCTAATGACCTTACTGTATTAAAAATATTAAAATATTAAAAGATAAATTTAACTCAAGTGGCCCCACCCCACCCTCACCATCACCACCTGCAACCCCCTCATCGATACACGTCTTCTTTGTGCATTTTACAAAAGTTGTGGACTATATGTGTTATTTTACAAAACCACAGGGACTATCCGTGCATTTTATTCTTAAATTTAATATATGTTTAAAATGCAAGAATAATAATAATAACATTTATCATACTAATAAATTTATCAAAAAACAACTATCCTTTTAAGATGCAACTCACGTCCATATATTTAAATTTTAAAGTTATATAATTTAATAATTACCAATAATTTATACTTATCTAATTAACTTAAATTACTTTAATATCTTATGGATAAATATTATTAGTTTAATTTCAGTGAGTTTTATATATATTCATAAATCTTAAGTATAAAACGACGTATTTCGCTCTTCCATATTTAGACCATGCACACTTTACTTTGTTATTTCACTTTACTTCATATTTAGACCATATACTCTACTTTAGTTCAATTTCTTTATAGTCTATTCGGTTAACTTTATACTTGGTATTTCATATCAACCTCCCTTTTTGTAGTGTTGCTTGTCACATTTGTAGCGTTGGTTATCGATCCATGATATGAAAACAAATTATGTTATCGATTGAAACAACCGACGATGTGAACATCTATATCTATATCTATACTATGTAATTAAAGAAACCAATATGTGACACGTGTCATTCATTGGAGACACATATTTTTGGGGTTTTCCGCCTTTCTTTTATATTTATTTTTTAGTATATAAATTATTTTTACTATTATTAGTATTCTTATTATTTATCAAATATATTGATTACTTAAAATTTATATATAAGACTTTATCCAAAATTATATTTATTTAATATACTATTAATCTAAAATTACATTTATTCAACTCGTGTAATACATAGAGTTTTTAAAGATTTAACTTTTTTATTATTTGGTATATAAATTACAATACACGTGGTTCTTAAAAATATAATATTTATTTATTATTTAATATATAAAATTACATTTATTCAATCCGTGTAACAAATGAGGTTTTTAAAGATATATTGTTTTATTATTTAGTATGTAAAATTACATTTTTTTCAACCAGTGTAATACACGGGGTAATAATCTAGTTTTTTTTATATAAGTTTATCTAATTTGATGATTGCTATATGCCTACTATGGACATTTCAACATTTTTTTAGAACTAATAAATTAAGACTACTATTATTTAAATAAAACTTGGGTTATTAAATGTATGCTCACATGACTGTTAAAAATCGTGAGAAAATCGATGATAGTTTGTCTTCTAATCGATGATTCAAATACTTTAATATTTATAAACTTGACAAACATCACAAGTTTGATCATACATGACACAAATTTTGTTTGGATTTCAGAAAAACGACTTAAAAATATCGTTTTATAATTATTAAATCTTCGTTATTAACTATTTGATTTTTTATTTACTACTTATAACCTAGCTGGCTAATAAAATTAAAACAACCCTAAACCAAGGGGGTGTTTGGGTTAGCTTATTTTGGAGCAACTTATGACTTATTGACTTATAAAAGTTAATAAGTTGTTTTTTGAGTGTTTGGGTTAGCTTATTTTAGAGGGTTTTGTGTGTTTGAGAAGTTATTTTTGAGAAGTTCTCACTTATGAGAAGGAATCCCAAACACCCCCCCTAAAGCAGCCTATCTCCCTGTTCGCTCCTTCATCTTCTAAACCTAAAAAAACAAACAGCCCACTGACAGATCTTCTTTCTTTCTTTCTTTGTTTGATTCTACGATTCAGCAAGGTAAGGTTCAGGGCATGTTTGGGTAAGCTTATTGAAACAACTTATTGACTTATTGGCTTCTTGGAAAAGTCAGGATTTTGTGACTTATTGACTTATTGGCTTTTCCCCCTCACATACACCCTCTTTGCCAAACATCATTTTAGAACTTATGACTTTTCAAAAAGCCAATAAGTCAATAAGTTGTTTCAAAAAGCTTACCCAAACATGCCCTCAATCAGCCAGTCAGTAAGCAGGTAAGCTTCGATTAGCCACCGTTTCTTCTCTATTACATTTCAATTGTTGCCATTATGCTCGTCCCTTGCGAACCCGGATCCTCTTCGTACCGCGGACGAACCAAAACGAAAATCGTCCCTTAAATATTTAGAAGTTGCCAAACAGCCCTTAAGTCTCCAGGTTATGAGGCTAGTATGTGTGAGTTATGGAATAAATCACAAAAAATTGGAAAGCAAAGACTGAGCCCTAGAGTAGAGTAGGCGGCCCAATATAATATATATATTGTTCAACAAGACAACTAATTCATCCGTCTGTCTCTCGATTGATCGGAAGGAAGAAAAGAATCGAAGCAAAAATCAATCATCAGCCAGCCGATGGATATAGAGAAGCTCCTGGAGGAAGAGGAGGTGCTTGAATTGTACGTGTGTGTGTGTGTGTTGATTGATGGTTGGTTGGTTCTGAATGTTGTTTGTTGTGGATTTGACAGGATGAAACGATGCATTCAGGGGCAGACGTTGCCGCTTTCACCGCTGCCCTAAACAGGGATATCGTAGGGGACAACAACAATAATAATAATACATCTCACCCTCCTCCCCCCACTGCACCCCCCTCCTCCGGTATGTCTTTCAAGCAGCCATCATCTATTTCAAGGTATCTCTACTATGTATGTATGTAATCCCTTCCTTATTGCAGCCGCAGCTTTATCCAGCAATCATACTCCAAGCCAGGTCTTCCAACAGTGGCAACAACAACAACTTAAGCCCCCCCAATCATCAGCAGCCGCAGAACATCATCATCATCATCCACCAGATCCCACTCCTCCTCCTGATAATAATAATAAAAAAGAAGATGACTCTCAATCTCAATCTCACTTGCTGCAGCAGCAGCAGCAGCAGCAGCAGCAAAGGATGCAAAGAGGTCAAATGCCTACTTCCCAATCTCCTTCTGGTACTGCTAGGCCTGCTGGCAAGCAGGTCCCTTTTGCACTCCTGCTTCCTGTTATTGAACCCCAGCTTGATAAAGACAGGGCTATGCAACTCCAGGGCCTCTATGTTCGATTACGGGTAACTTTCTTTCTTTCTTTATCTCTTGTTTCAATTGCCCACTAAACAACTCCCTGCCTGCCTGCCTTTCCCAGAGCAATAGCATTAATAAAGAAGAATTCGTCCGCCACATGCGAAGTCTTGTAGGAGATCATATGCTTAAGATGGCTGTCTATAAGTTACAACAAGGCCAGGTTAACAACATTTTCACACATGTAGTACTAGTATTATCATGTTTTTTTTTTTTTTTTTTTTTTTTTTTTTTTTTTTTTTTTGTAACAGATAGCATTTTTTATCAACCAGATTCCTGCTAAACCAAGCATGGATAATAATGCCCAAAAACAACGATTATTGGAACACCAATCGGATTCACACAAGTCTTCTAATGTTAATCCTATTAAGCAAGAGAGGGATCAGCAGCCATTTCCAATGCAGGGACTTGGCAAGCAACATATGCCCTTTCCACAACCCTCTTTTTCGAATTATGGACCTCCAAATATGAATACTTTTAAACAGCAGCAGCAGCAGACCCATGATTTACAACTGAGGCAAGGCCCTGTTCAAACTCCTTTTACTGACATGAAAAGGCTGCATGGGGGTAGTCTTGCTCATTTCACAAGTAATTCAGGCCACTGGCAACCCTCAATGCATAAAGATATGCCATCAATGGGCTACGCAAAACAAGAACCCTTGGATCACATGAATGATCAACAACATAAATCCCAGCTAGGTCAGACTGAATCATCAAAGGATGAAACTTTTGAGATGATGTCATCAAGGCCCGGTTTCTCATCATCTATGAACAAGTCAGAGCCCATGTCCATCACCGCACAACTGGAACGCCAGAATATGGTAATATATTGTTCATCGTTATATTTATTTCAAATATTTGATCGTTTGTTAGAGGTTAAGTTTTTGAGTACAGTCTGCTGGAAACTCCTCATTGGCTTCTGGAAGTAATGCAAAGACTCCCCCCAAAAAGCCAACTGTCGGCCAGAAAAAACCATTAGAAGCACCTGTTTCTTCACTAAGGTAGTTTGATTTTTCTAGTCTCTTTAACATTCCAGTCAAATTATAATTTTGACTTTGCTCTTACTCTTGTATGTATATATCAGTAAGAAGCAGAAAGTGTCTGGAGCATTTTCAGATCAAAGTATTGAGCAGCTTAATGATGTAACTGCTGTCAGCGGAGTGAATCTTAGGGTATGTGTTCTTCCCTTATAAAGACATAAGTTTCAGCAAAACCTTTAATTTATTCAGTGATAGTTTGGTCTTTTAGGAAGAGGAAGAACAATTGTTTTCTGGGTCCAAAGAGGATAGTCGAGTGTCAGAAGCTTCTAGAAAGGTTGTTCAAGAAGAAGAAGAAAGGCTGATTTTGCAGAAAACTCCACTTCAGAAGAAGTTGTCTGAGATCAGTGAGGATTTTTATTCTTACCAGTGTCTTATTATGCTATAATACAAATTTAAGCGTTGTAATAAATGTTCAACAGTGGCAAAATGTGGTGTAAAGAACCGAAGCAATGACGTGGAACGATGCTTGTCGCTGGTGAGCTTCAAGTTACCAATTGTTATTATGAAATTATACATGTTTAATGCAATTCGGTATTCAGTGTGTAGAGGAAAGAATGCGAGGATTGATTAGCAACTTGATCAGACTTTCAAAACAGGTAATTAGTTTGTTTCTTATATCTTGTCCTAAACACGGATCCATTCTGATTTTAGAGATCCAAACCTATAATCTATTTGTTTAAAACAACTCTATATGGAGAAAATATGCTATTCTAATTAATTTGATTGAGTTGATGGGCGCTTGGATATGCTTTTTGTATGTGAATGACTAGTATTAGGGTTAAAGACTTCTAGAAGATATTGCAGTAGGGTCTTAGGTATATTTAGGGACGTAGACTTTTCTTATCTTTTAAGTGACTTTACAGGTGATTGCCTTCTTGTGTTTATACCCATATGATGTTGTATGCTATCATACATGTTATACATTATATTGTGTCACTCTCTGATCACTTTCTTGGTATGTTGTGTGTTGGTATACTCTCTGACTTCTTATTTATATATTTATATATTTTTTGTGACTTGGTGCGTTGGTATGTTGATGGTTTTAGAGCCGATGGTTTTAGAGCCGGGGGTCTCTCTGGAAGCAGCCTCTCTATCCTTAGGGATGGAGGCAAGGTCTGTCTACATCCCACCCTCCCCAGACCCTATAAATAGCGTTGCTATTTGTGGGATATACTGGGTATGGTTGTTGTTGTTGTTGTTGATGTGAATGACTAGTATCAGCTATAATTAAACTGACTGTTGATATTCTTTGAGTGTTTGCGAATTTTGAGTATTAAAGAAATTGATGCATCATATGACCAAAAAGGATATTCTTGTTGAAAAAAGCAGACACGTGTATGTAATTGTTAATTCATAACCAAGTATAAATAATTCGATGAGCAGAATCTGTTTATCCAAAAGCAGTTAGTCAATTTAGAAAATCCAGTCCCATAATACAGATATTAATATCATCTACACATCATGAAAGTAATGTTCCATGTCTTGAGTGGTTACATAGCGGGTGGATATTGAGAAGCCAAGGCACCAGACAGTTGTCACGTCGGATGTTCGAAAGCAAATCATGTCAATGAATCAAAAAGCTCGGGAAGAATGGGAGAAAAAGCAGGCTGATGCTGAAAAACTTCAAAGAGCAGATGAGGCAAGTGCGGCATCGTTTTCTAATGTGGATCTCATAATGTTATATACCAATGAGGTTTCTTTTTTGTAAATGCAGCCTGAAGGAAGTGGTGACGGTGAAGATGGTCGTGGAAGATCATTTAAGGTATGACAACAAGATCTATATGGTTGCATTTTGTTTTGTATAATTGTAAAACTGTTTATTATGTATGTGAGAAGGTGAACAAAGAGGAGGATGATAAACAGAGAACGACAGCTGCGAATGTTGCTGCACGGGCGGCTGTAGGAGGAGATGACATGCTCTCAAAATGGCAGCTAATGGCTGAGCAGGCCCGCCAGAAACGTGAAGGTGGGCCTGATGCCTCTCAGCCCAGTGCTGCTGATGTTGGGCCTAAGCCCCAGTCGGCTACTGAGAGAAATTCCAAGGATAATCCAGATGCTGAGAGGATGACAACTTTGGGTGCTATCACTGCTAATCCTGGTTAGTATCAAACATCTCATCATAAGTTATTGTATGTTAAAAACCCACCCCCTAACCCTATTTGTGAGTTATCTTTTTCTAACGAGTACTGCTGTACCCCTATAACTACTAACCCTAATCCAAGAGAAAATTGCATTACATACATACCAGGGTAACAAATTATCTCTCCAATTGAGCAACTTATCTCAGTCACAAATACATCTAAATTCAACATCTTGTACTTTTCTAATCCCTTTCAAAATTCAAGGGGTGATGCCCCATAATTAGATACAAACTAATCCATACTACGGTTGAGAGAGCCAAATTAGGTTAATCTGTAACAAGTATGCAGTTGTATTGTTTTTGAATTAGGATGTCATTGAAAATGTGAAGTGATAATTGTGTCACCATGTGCTTTGCTAATCAACACACACATACATAAATAAGGTCCACATTGTTATATGTTCAAATCTATGCAGTTAATAGCGGTGCTATAGCACTGCTATAGCGCTTAGCGGACATACGAACCCATAGCGGTCCTGCTATTAGCGGTGCTAAATCCTGTTATTGGACCGCTATTTTTAAACCCGCATAGAGGTCGTAGAACTGATTTTAGCGGTTTTTCTTATATCAGCCCAAAAGTAAGATAAAGCCCACATTAATAAACTTTTTGTTTATAAACTAGGTTATCTACCCGTGTGATACACGGGTTGAACAATTTAAGTTGTATAAAAAATACAATATGAAATGAAAAAACATTCTTGACATAATTTATAAATATGTAAATATTTCTTTGTATACACGGCTTGAATAATGAAAATGATATAATTTATAAATTTCTAATCCAAATTTGTGTACACGGGTTGGATAATGAAAATAAATTTCTAATCCAAATACTTCTTATAACTGAAATTAAGACCATCCGTTGGTCGGGTATGGTAATGTTATGAAAGGGAAACAATCATAGCAAAAGTAAATTAGTTTATACTTTATAAAGTAAACGAATAGGAACGAAGTTGGTGTATATGTTTTAAGAAACAACCATCAAATGTACTTCACCCAACTCTTCATCATACAGTAATAGAAATCGAAGAAAACAACATAATTTATAAAACTGAACTCCCCACCTTTAAATACAAGCAGTTTGAAGCTATAAATCAGTACATGCTAACGTATTAACTTCTTAAATCACTTGAGCTTCTGCATTATTCCTCCTTAGTCTTTATTAGTAGGTGAATTCCTTTTACCTGTAAACAGATTGGAATAATCAAAACCAGAAATCACTCAACAACATTGTCTTTTAATTAAAAGGAAGAATAATACCATCTACCCTTTGCATCAAAATTTGCTGTAATACTCCCCCTTGAAAAATAGAAAGAGTAGCAGGCTAGCAGGCAATACTTTAGTTAATCCTGATTATTTAGTCAGTTGTGTCCATTTTAAAAGACTCCTTGATTTTGACTTACAAAGTCAAAATTACCAGCATTGGATAAGCATATAAGTTACGGCTAAAGTTATAAAAATTATAATGGTGGCCCTGAATGCCTAGTTTTATACCCATCCCAGTCCTGATAGCTAAATTTAATTACAAAAACCTATTTCTGCTTCGTTTTTGTTTACCATCTTCGTATACCAAAACAACCATTTTAATACAAAAGATAAAGTTACTTTACTTACACTACTGAATGGCAGCCACAGTTCTTTTTTGTCTGCCACATTCGAATCAGTTAATCCGCAACCTAACCCTTTCTAGAAGTTTAGTGACAAAATATAAGTGGGAATGTTTACATTTAGTGACACTACTGAACTGTGGCCACAACTGACAAAATAGAACTTGGGATGTAGGTTGTTAGGTACAGGCGCATATGTACAAAATGGAACCTGCAGTAGTTAGTAACAGAATTTAGTTTTGTTGTCAGGTCATTCTCTGTTATCTGCGAAGATGAAAAAAGCAGCTACCTAATTCCCATTTGAAATGGGCCGAATTTTATTACCTGAAATACCTTTTACTTGTATTAGTGTCGTTGTCATTGTACCTCAAAAAATGCTTTTCCCATGAGGTAAATCATCCAAGACTGTGCCTTCATACCTTTAGATATTCAAGAAAAGGCCACGTAGAATCTTAGATTAACTTTCATATATGCATAATGTGCAACAGAGAACAATATTTATAATGATTAAAAAAGTTGAGTGACCAAGATTAGAAATGAAGTAGTGTAAGTTGCTAGAATCATCATACATTTAGGATTTTTCTAATACTAAATGGCATATTTAGAAAGACACGAACTGAAATAGTGGCAAAAGTATCTTGAACACTCTAAGTCCCTAAGCAACTAAAAGTACCTTATCGAAGCAACAATGAAAAACTTTTTAGTACTTGCCCCTTAAAAAAATATGAAATTACTTAATTACCAAAGGAAAGATTTTTTAGATGGCTTTATACATAAACATAAAAGGGCTCTCAATTTAGATTAATGAGTAAATGAGTTACTTTGCATTATTCTTAGATAAATGCTTCATTGCAGACTTCCAGCTGATATAAAACCAACTATTTGCCCCCTATAAAATCAGCCGTGGAACTATTTAATCTAGAAAATACTGATTATGAGCTCCTAAATGCAACTCCGAACACTCCAAAAAGTAAACCCGAGGCTATACCTAGGTTCATGCTTCATCACACTATCTATGTACGATACTTTAATACACAAAATCAAGATTTAATATAATATAAAAATGAAATCACATTCGGTAATTAAGTTCACATTCGCTATTCGAATAAGATGAATATGAAGCGTAAAATCAGATCTGAATATCATACTGTGGATTACCAAACCTATGTGTAGAGAGGGAAGGATGGAGAGGACTTAGGATTAGGCTGAAATTGGTGAGGCCAGAGAGAGAAATAACAATGAAGGTGCTAGAGTAGAAAGTTCGTCGTATTGACCAATCATCATAACGAAGATAACCTGCAAAAACTACTACTACTATAGTCGCAACCACAATCGGTTATCACTAAAATCAGAATCACTTATCAGAATCTAAGGAGATTGATGGAGAAGTATAGGGAGAAGAAACGAGACCTACACATGGTGTTCATTGATCTTGAAAAGGCCTATGACAGTGTGCCACGAAAACTGATTTGGGATAGTTTGGAGAGTAGAAGGGTTTCTGGGAAGTATATTGACTTAATTAGGGATATGTATGTTAGGACTGAGACTAGTGTCCGAGCGCCTGTAGGGGATACTGATTCTTTCCCGGTGGAGGTAGGACTCCACCAAGGGTCCGCTTTGAGCCCTTTTCTATTTGCAGTTATCCTAGATGAGTTGACAAAGTCAATTCAGGGGGCTCTTCCGTGGTGCCTGCTTTTTGCAGATGATATTGTGTTAGTTGCTGATAGTAAACAAAGCCTGAATGCGAGGTTAGAAGAGTGGCGAGCAGCTTTAGAGGGAAGAGGTTTAAAGATTAGTCGATCTAAGACTGAGTACTTGTATTGCGACTTTAGTGGAGTAGACAACGATGAGGACATTCAGATCACCATTGACAGTCAAGCGGTCCCGCAGGTGACTAAGTTCAAGTATCTAGGATCGTTTGTCCAGAGAGATGGGGAGATAGATAGTGACGTTGCTCACCGCATCCAGGTCGGATGGTGTAGGTGGAGAGCTGCCACTGGGGTATTGTGCGATAGGAGGTTCCCAACAAAATTGAAAGGGAAATTTTATAGGGTTGCAATTAGACCTGCTATGCTATACGGAACCGAATGTTGGGCCATTAAGGAAGTACAGGCACGCAAGATGGAGGTAGCAGAGATGAGAATGCTAAGATGGATGTGTGGCCACACAAGGTTAGACCGGATAAGAAATGATGTTTTTAGGGAAAGGTTAGAAGTAACTAGTATATCAGATAAGATAAAGGAGGGAAGATTGAGATGGTTTGGGCATGTGAAGAGGAGGCAGACGGTAGAACCAGTTAGAGTGGTTGAAACCCTCGAGGTGGAGGGGAGGAGGAGTAGAGGCAGACCCAAAATTACTTGGGATGAGCGGATTAGGCAGGATTTGCAAAAATTGCACCTCTCTGAGAACATGGTCCATGATAGGAGCTCGTGGAGACGTAGGATTAAGGTTAAGGATTTCTAGGAAAGGGTACAATTGTGTTTTTAGGTGTAGTGTATGGTCGTACATAAGTATCTATGTGTATAGGATGTTTTGTTCAGTTGTGTTTCTAGGTGTAGTGTATGGTCGTAGATATGTAACTATGTGTATAGACTGTTTTGTGTTGTCATATTTGTTTTGTTCTACCATGCACTTTTTCGCAACTCATACTACATTCGTAGCTTCATACACATACACACACACCTCATGCTTAATTTATTTCTTTCCTGGGTGTTTTGGAGCCGAGGGTCTCTCTGGAAGCAGCCTCTCTATCCCTAGGGGTAGAGGTAAGGTGTGCCTACATCCCACCCTCCCCAGACCCTACAAATAGCTTTGCTATTTGTGGGATTTTACTGGGTATGATTGATTGATTGATATGAAAGGGAAGCAGCGATATAAGCCCTAATATTTAAATAGTTTCAAAATCAAAAATCAAAAATCAAAAATCAAAAATCAAAAATCAAAAATAAAAAAATGAAATCTACATATGAATATGGAGATGTGTTGATGATAAAAGAACCTGTTCAAATCCAAAAAGAACTTGCAGCGAGGAAGATAGAATACAAGTGTTTCAGTCTAAGAATCCGATTAGGAAGATTGGATAGATTTAGGGTTTAGTTAAACGATTAGGAAGATTGGATAGATTTAGGGTTTAATTAAAATTGGTGGGTCACGGGCGACCCAAAGCACATCGTGTTGCTCCATTTAAGAAAATGGGCATTAGGCGGGAAACCCGCATTTCTGATGCTCTCAATGAGAGACACCTGTCCCAAAGCAGGTTTTATTTATTATATGTATAGATAAACCCAAAAGTAAAGGCCCAAACCCAAAAGTAAACCGAAATCGAGACTAAAAGTCTTCATTCGCTGGTTCTTCACCAGTTCATCATTTAACAAAGAGAAAAATGCCCGGATAGTCCCTGTGTTTTGCCTATTTTTCACCTTTAGTACCTAACTTTCTAAAATTAGAGCTATAGTCCCTAACTTTTGCAATTTTGTTCCCGGATAGTCCCTGGTGCAGATGGAGGTTAGTTTTTTATGTTAAGTAGATGTGAAATTACAAAATTACCCTTACTATTAAAAATCACAATAAAATATTAAAAAAATCTAATTTACTATTTTAAAGAATAGTGGGCCCTACCTTTTTCCTAATCCCTACCCCACCCCTTCTCCCCTTTCTCTCTTCCTTTCTTTGTCTGAAACAATCAAACCACCACCACCACCATACTTCACCTCCACCACCACAATAAACCCTCCATCATAAAATCGTCGCTGTCACCTCCTCCACACACCCCCGTCGTCTCCCAGTTTTGTAATCGAGCTTCCAATGAGCTCGAGCAGTGGAATCATGCATCATCGTCATCATCATTTTGTCCCCAGATTACCTTAGATAATTGAAATATCTCTCTTTCGAACTGCTCTTGTAAAGCTTTCAGAATTCATGGGCTCCAAGGAAGACACGTCTCTCACAGGTTCTAATTTTGTTTCTTCTGATAAAACTGAAACTGTTGTTAATGATACCAATGGTGCTGTTACTTCCGTTAAAACGGTTGATAATAATAACAATAATATTAAGGATAGTGGTAGTAGTTTGAATGTTGTTGTGGATACTGATGATGAAACCGAGGGTTTTGCTAGTGGTGAAGAAGAGGCTTTTGAGACGGTTAATGAGAATTTAGTGGTTGGTACAGAAACCCTAGCGAATGGAGATGAAGGTGAGATGTTTTTAGAGCCTTCTGGGTTTGTTGTGTCTAAGGCTTATGATGATGAAAATGATAAGTTAGGGTTTGTTGAGAAGAAATCGGAACCGAATTCGAATGAGTTTGAGATTGAGGCGGTGAAAGGTGATAAGGTTAGTGAAAAGGCGGTGAAAGGCGACAGCAGCGATTTTATGGTGACGGTGTGGAGGTTTATTGTGGTGGTGGAGGTGAAGTATGGTGGTGGTGGTGGTGGTGGTGGTGGTGGTTTGATTGTTTCAGACAAAAAAGAAGAGAGAAAGGGGGGAGGGGGTGGGGTAGGGGATAGGAAAAAGGTGGGGCCCATTTTTATTTAAAATAGATTTTGTAATATTTTATTATGATTCTTAATAGTAAGGGTAATTTTGTAATTTCACATCCACTTAACATTAAAAACTAACCTCCATCCGCATCAGGGACTATCCGGGAACGAAATTGCAAAAGTTGAGGACTATAGTTGTAATTTTAGAAAGTTAGGGACTAAAGGTGAAAAATGAACAAATCACAGGGACTATCCGGGCACTTTTCTCTTTAACAAAATTAAACCTAAATCTCTAAATCGCTAGACTTCCTCAGTTCATGTTTTGGATTTTGATATTACATTATTACTACTAATATTTTGCATGATAATATGATATTACTATAAATTTTGAAAATAATATTAACATTTTTCAATATATATTTATATACATATAAATACATAAAATATGCATGATATAAAAATTACCGCTATAACCTATATATCATATAGCGGACCTTGACCGCTATTTGATTTTGGACCGTTATAACTGCATAGGTTCAAATCTGAGCCTGCACTAACATGCTTTCTTATTTGGACATTGCTGCTATTAGTTAAGTATAATTGTGAGGCTGATGTGATGTGTGATAAAAACAAACAGGCCCCGTAAGGAAAATCACTAGGAATCAAGAATTGGTCAAGGGTGGCAGCATTCCACGCACTATCACAGTCAAGGACGTCATCTCAGTTCTGGGAAGGGAGATTCAAATGTCAAGATCGACACTAATATATCGTCTCTATGAAAAAGTGCGTTCAGATTCCGTGTCTGAACACTAGTAAGTAAGTAACGTGTTTCTATTTATTGCACAAAACATGATGTGTTTTGATGATGTGGGATCAAATGTGCATCGGCTTGTAACCTTTTAGAATAATCTGTAGTTTGCTTTGTATATTACTTCAAATTTTTAATTTAAAAGCAACCTGTTGGCTTTATACAAGTGAGACAATAATGAAAAGACAAAACTGTAAAATCATATAGTTTTCACAATAATTGCATGTGTTTGTTTGGTTGTACCTGCTGTATCATTTGGTGTAAGCAAAAGCAGTCAAGTTTAATCATATGCATAAAAAGGAAAGAGAAGTCTCCTGACAAGTTGGTCTAGTGGGTTAGTCACTTGGTTTTTCTCCTTAAGGTCACAAGTTCTACTCCCACTAGCATCACTTTGAAGGACATTTGTGGTGGCAATGAAGTTTGGAACTAGGACTCTCTTGAGGTTGCCAGTTCGAAACCGAGCCGAACCGGGTTTTACCGTAGTGGGCCTTCGGGCGGACGGGTTTTCCCCGGAACTGGTGGCTTGGTGGCTCGGGTATGCATCTAACTCTGACCGTTATAGAGGAGGGGATGCATTTGCTCGATTGAGGGCATCACATGATGCTCATCCAGTGATTTAGTTGGCCGTTAAAAAAAGAGAGAGAAGTTCAAAAATAGATTTTTGTGAGTGAAGTGAACACAATAATCAATGGTAAAATTAAGAAGTCTCAAATATTTTAAATAAAACTAGAATTGTGACCCGCCGCAATGCGGCGAGGATTCTTTAGTTATAGCTAAGTCGATTTAGGACCCGCACGTTATGTTAAACCTGTCAAACGGGAAAAAATAGACGATGTAAAAAAGTTCACTCACGCACGCACGTTGCGTCGTGTTAACTCGCAAAATTTAGAACGAAACGTAAAAACGTTAAACCAAAGACGCACGTTGCGATGTATTAAGTCACAAAATTTAGAATCAAGCATAAAACGAAAAATCTGCGGAAAACGAAAACTATAAAAGACCAAAGTTGAAAGTAAAAAAAACTGCGATGATAGATTGCAAAAGAAAAAGTTTTGAGTTAAAAGTAAAAAAAAAAACAAATAGTTTTGGGTTAAAAGTAATTTATGAAATACTTTTCGGCTAAAAGTAAAAAAATCAATTTTTTTTGGAAAACCCCTAAAGCCAAGGTCACGACAACCATATGCATAACCATTTTTTCTTTAGCAAACCCCCCAAGCACACACCGCGTTGCGGCGGAGCGTAAAACGGTGTCAAATAGTACTAATGTCAAACAACCGTCATCGACCACCAACACTGACTCGACCTAGGATCTGTGTGTTGCGACGAACTTGTCAAACATGAAAAAACAGAGGTAAAAACGTTGAACCACACATGCACGTTGCATTGTGTTAACTTGCAAAATTGGAAACAAAACATAAAAAAGTTGAACCACACTCGTACGTTGCGTTGTATTAAGTCGAAAAATTTAGAACTATACATAAAACAAAAATTTGCCAAAGATGAAAGTATGAGTGACAAAAGTTGTGAAGTTAAATTGCAAATAATGAAAATTTTTGGGTTAAAGTTAAAAAAACAAATTATGTAGGGTTAAAATTGCAAAATCTAAAAACCTTTGGTTTAAATGTAAAAAATCAAGTTTAGTTTTGGGTTAAAGTTAAAAAAACAAATTATGTAGGGTTAAATTACAAAAGCTAAAAACCTTTGGGTTAAAAGTAAAAAAATCAAGTTTTTTTTTTTTTTTGAAAAACTCTCAAAACACAAGGTACAAGTGGTTATGCACAAAAAACTTACTTATTTATATATGGAATAATGACAATTGAATAAGCTTTGATGTGATTGCCACTAGAGTGAAAACCATTTTCAAAATTAAGCTAAAAACCTTTGGGTTAAAAGTAAAACAATCAAGTTTTTTTTTTTTTTTTGAAAAACTCTCAAAACACAAGGTACAAGTGGTTATGCACAAAAAACTTGCTTATTTATATATGGAATAATAACAATTGAATAAGCTTTGATGTGATTGCCACTACAGTGAAAACCATTTTCAAAATTGTGGTCGAATTACCATTTTTTTTTAACAGAATTACATATAAAATGACCGAAATGCATTTCTAGTTAACAAAATAAAGGGATGGATTTAACCTATTGAACTAAAATGACAACATTTAAAACTATTTGAACTAAAATGACAACGTTTCAAACATTTGGACTAAACTGGTAAAATGATCCAAACCATAGAGACTAAAATGACATTTAACTCGTATGGACCACAAGTAAAGCCTTAATATTTAAAAGGTTGAACCTGGGTCCATTCCCTCAACTGTATTACAACATTGAATCCAACATATTTCCAAAGGGAGATTCTATCTACATACCGGTTTTTCTATCTACACACTTTGACTGGTCCAATACGGATTATATAGGCCTATACGATCCGTATTAGTTAAGGTTTTAGTCATGGCAGACTGACATGGTCAACGTTTGTCTGGCGGCCTATACGATCCGTATTCTTTTTTAGGTTGAACTTTGGTGTTTTGGGTTTGGTTATTGGTGTGTTTATTGTTGGTTATTTGTTGTTTTTATGTGTTTTATAATTTTTATTATATTTTTATCGTGACATTGTATTATAACGTATCGTATCGCATTTATAAGTTGTATTATATTTTATCATGACGTATCGTATTATATCGTCTCGTATCGTCCTTTATCGTATCGTGACGTATCGTATCATATTAATGTTATGACCCCGAGATCTATGGATGTAGTTTTTAAAAGACTTAGTTTTGCTATTCAAAAAGGGGTAGCGGCGTAGCTTGTTGCCTGTTTACCAACTATCTCGATGTAAATTTGAACTATATGTGTATAAGTAAATACTAGGATAAATTACACTTTTCGTCCTTTATGTTTGTAGCTAGTTGCAATGGATAACCTTTACCTTTAATAATTACAGACACAGTCCTTTATTTTGAAAACCTGTTACATCTTTCGTCCTTTACCCCAAACCCAGTTAGAAAATTAAGTTAAGTTACATCATGTGCAGAGCACGTGAGGGCATTTATGTCCATTCACATAGCAACTACCCCACCATATAAATACCACTCTTCTCCCCCAAATACCTCATTTTAGGGTTTATCCAAACCTGCATTTAAGATCATCACCTCTGTTGCCAAACATCATCTGCTTTCGGATCTTGTTGAGCCGATGATTTCACCCACCAACACCAACCCACCACACAAGTAGCACTAACCACCACCTGCAACCACCACTAACCACCCTCACACAAATCTGAATGACGATCTAGAAACCCTAAACCCACTACCATTTGCACAACCGCCCTAGATCTGGCTATAATATCAGATTGCAATGGTTAAATCTGGCCACAAATATCACCAACAACCATCACTGCCACCAGACCACCATCACCATAAATGTAAACCTATGAAGTATTAACAAAATTATCCAATGAAAAATACATAACATTATTCTGGTTGTTATATGGGATTTTAATCCACTACAACTGGTTCCCCAAATTTAGATAAGTATTTACATTAAAAAGCTTGCAAACCAAATCCCCCAAATCAGCTCCATCTAGGGTTTATACTTCATAGGTTTCAAACCAAAACTGATGCTTCCACTATGAATCTACTACTTCCAGATCCAGAAAGAAGATACAACTTCATTTCACATGGAATCTTCATCATCTCACATCGTTTTGAGATCCAGAAATCAAACGGTGACGGCGGTGATTCGTCGGAGACTCACAACGATGACGGCGGTGATTCGTCGAAGACTCACAACGATGATGGTGGTAGTAGGTGGTTTCAGAGATGCTGGAGATGATTGTTTATGGTGGGTTGGAGAGAGAGAGAAAAAGAGGGGAAAGAGATGGCTGAGGCAGGGTAGGGTTGGGGATGATGTGTGTTATGTAATTTTTTTTTGTTTTATTTATTAATTAATGTTTTAAATAAAAGTATTAAATGACCATAATACCCTTAAATGGATAGGCATAACTGAAAATTTTAACCTGGTTAGTGATAAAGGACGAAATGTGTAATGTGTTTTCCAAATAAAGGATTGTGACTGTAATTATTGAAGTTAAAGGTTATCCATTGCAACCTGCTACAAACATAAAGAACGAAAAGTGTAATTTATCCTAAATACTATTATTATTTTGTATTATATTTTATCGTGACGTGTCATATCATATTATACATTATACGTAACCAACCAACCTTGATGCAAAACTACTATCGAGCCGGGGGTCTCACTGGAAGCAGCCTCTCTATTCCTACGGGGTAGAGGTAAGGCTGTCTACATCTTACCCTCCTCAGACCCTACCTTTGCTTTGCTATTGGTGGGATTTACTGAGTATGATGATGATGATGATGATGACGTAACCAACCAACCAATCGAAACATTTGAAATAAACAATCACAAATATATATGAACTGAAACTGTAAATTTAACTTTATAATAAGTTTGTATATATACATGACATAATCTAAAATAAATAAAAAATCAAAATACAAAAAAAAAGTACAACAAAAAGGATCCTGAGCGGTGCCTGACGACCCCGGATCTTGAGTGGTGGGAGACGGTTGTAGATCCCGTCCCGGGCGTGGCGGCAAAGCCGGCATCGGTATGGGGGTTAAGCCACGATCCCTAGCCGCCTGTATATCGCCCTGGATCGTCCGCATCAAAAGAAGCTCAGTACGAGTGTGGTGGGCGTTCATCCGCGCCCGTAACTACTGCTCCATCTGCTGTAACGCAAAGGCTACAGCCTGTGGCATCTAGTCATACACGACGTGCTGGAGGTACTGAGGTGTAACACCATAAAACAAAAACAAAACAAATTAATAGAGAAAACTTTAACTTAGAGACCCAAAATAAAAGTTGACAAAAATTGTCGGTATAAAAATAAAGTATACAAAGATGACGGACTCAAATTGTAAATCACACCATAAAACAAAAACAAAACAAAAAGAAAATAGCATCAATGGCAATTTTGTAAATATACTTAAATTGAGGCTTCTTTAGCTACTGTAACCAAGAAGCTACCTCAATTATTATTATATAGTAATTTGCAAAAAGTTATAGTTTCCTTGTTAATTTAAGAAACTCAAAAAGGTACGAGACAAGGTGATCCTCGTCAAGATCTTTAGTTCTTGTTAACGGAGCGCCTACGTTCGAGTTCCAATGCGAAAAAGGTATGAGACAAGACGATCCTCTTTCTCCTTTTCTATTCCTAATTGTTATGGAAAATTTGTCTTGTATGTTTGAAAAAGCTAGGGAAGCTGGAGTGGTTCGGGGTATTCACCTCCCAAATAATGGACCAACTATATCGCATCTTTTGTGTGCGGATGATGCCATTATCTTGGGGGAATGGTCGACTTCAAACATTCGTGGTGAGAATTCTTCGCATTTTCTACATGTGCTTCGGGCTTAAAATCAATCTTGCTAAATCTAACGTGTACGACATCAGAGTGGATATTGCGGAAGTCAAAGACAAGGCAAATATAGTTGGGTGCTTGGCGGGGATCCCCCGTTCAAATATCTCGGCTTGATGATAGGAGCAAATATGAACCGGATAAATAACTGGAAGCCGATTTATGACACCTTTGAAGCACGTCTCTCCAAATGGAAGGCTAGCACTTGAAGTTGAAAAAAGATGTAATGTGGCTAGTAGGGTCTCGGGTAGCAATGGTAACTCTCGGTTCGCATGGAATTGGAGAAAATGTCTAGATACTTTTGCTGAAATCTCCGAATATAATTGGCTTTGTAGACAGTTGGATTCGGTGGTTTTAGTTACTCAAAGTGGATGGTTAGAAGTGGATGGGTGACACATCGGGAGAGTTTTCCGTTGGTTCTGTTAAACGGCTGCTAAGCAAAAGGGCTGTGTCCAGCAACATCTATGCTTTCAGCTGGAGTAAACGGGTTCCAATGAAATGCAACATTCTTGCTTGGAAGGCAGAAATGGGGAAAATTCCCACAGCCGTGGAGCTAAGGAGACAGAACATCGCCATTGAAGACGCTTCGTGTCTTTTATGTAATTCGGGAGAAGAATCGGCAAGGCATATTTTCTGTTTCTGTTATGTTGCGAATCAGGTTTGGCTTCACATTAGTCGCTGGTGCAGAATTGCGCCTTTACTCCACTGGTTCGGTCTGTGAGTTACTAGAGCTTCACGACAAAATCGGGTTTAGAGACACGGCTAAAGATGTTTTCAAAGGGATTATTTTGGTTGGGTGTTGGAGCATATGGCACGCCAGGAATAGTCTCAAGTTCGATAACAAGCCTGTTCGAGTGGAGGATATTATCAGTGAAAAAAAATCGATAGATTACCTTTGGATTAATAGGAGAGATAGAAAGAGGTCCATTACGTGGACCGAGTGGTGCAACTTTGTAATTATGTAATGTATTTTGGTGTGGCCGCCCCGTTTTGCAGGTGTGCATGGTTTTTCTAATGAAGTTTACTTTTCGAAAAAAAAAAAAAAGCTATGATGACAAAAAACTGAGCTTTTAGTGTCATTTTAAACCATTATGTTTTGCCTCATGAATTAGAAAATAATTCTCAATTTTGTCTTTTTAAAATGTTTTTGTTTACTTTGATGAATGGTTTTGTTTTAATGTTTGGATAATGATATGGGTAGATGTAATTAACGATTGATATTTATTTAAGGGTTCTTATAAAACGGCCGCTGTGCTAAACAAGGAGACCAAGCCATTTTCAATAATTTTATTAAAAAGAAATTACAGAATTTTATTAACAATCAAAAAAACCAGTGGGTCAATCAAATATCAAGATGAATAATGAATTTTATGCTTTGAACTGGGCAGTTGGCATTTGCACAAGGATCTTATGTCTTTATCTTTTGACACTTGTATTCTTCTTTGCTCTAGCCATATAAGTTGCAAAACTAAAAGGTAGGATATTACTGAATTAATGAATAAAATGATAATTTTTAAAAATTGCAAGGCTGTAAGAGGTATTGTGAAAGGGGATAAAAGTCTCTTTAATGAAAAGTTAATATGGAAATAGATTAAAGCCAGATTAATTAGGTTGTCCAAAGTGTAATTGTTATTGCATAAAGATCTCTTATATTATTTCAATAATATTGTTCCTATGCTATATTTTTTTTTGTAAGCATATTTAACAAACTATAATCATGTTTAAAATAAGTTGAATATTTTGGGTAAAAAGTGTTTTGGGCTAAATCAATCCGACCTTACTCATATGATCTGTACCAAAGAGTCATTCGTTATGACCAAGACCAATTTTGATCCGTTACCTAACCCATCCCATTTTGGCATCTCTACATATATCTAGGCAAAAATTTAGTTATTGGAATAACTCATGCTCAATTTTAATACCGGGATCTTGCAAGGCACTTCTCGCATGCCCACTCTATCTCTCAAATCTATTTTTGTATGATAAAAGATATACTAGAGAAGCTTATATATGTTGGTTCCATTTTTTATGTAGGAAAGCAATGCTAAGAAAATATTATATAGACTTTATGAAAAAAATACCATTTTCTAAAGAATCTACTTTTATCCTAGGTATATTATATTGTAGATTTTAAACATTGATTAATCACTTTTATCTGATGGTGTTTTTAAGTTATTAGGGTTAGAACTTTAGATTAGCATTGTTATTATCAAATGATTTTACATAGGAAATTTAGTTTGTTTTTGTTTTTGAATTTGATTACTGTTTACTTATATTATTGTCGGTTAACGACATCAGAAGGCACTGCATGTGAAGTCGATGCATGCTTATGTGTTTTGTGATATTCTCCTGTTCAATTGTGATGTTGCGTATGCATTGTTCTTGGGCAAATACGATGGATCCGTTATGGTTATGTTTGGGAGATGGGCAAAGAAGGCCGCCGAAACAACAAAGAAGGGGCAAGAATATGTTGGAGATATGTGAGTAAGTCTTATGTGGTTTATCAATTAATATACTTATTTTGTCACACATACTACGTTGTGAATAAATTTTTACATTTTTCCTTGAAAATTTAAATGGTCCCATGAGGTCATATATTTTGTTTTTATAGCCAAGACATTAAGATGTCATACATTTTGTATGATTTTAAGTATGCATTAATGATAAATAATTATTATATTAGTAACTTTCTTGAGCCCGTGAAGCAATACTGGGTGATAACCTAGTTATTTTAGACATATAGTATCATTTTGGTTCACATTATAGCGTGATAATCATTTATCGAGTATAATACAACTATGCATTATGCAATAAGTACCTTCAAGATATAAGAAGAATATAAGGCATCATTGATTAATAAACTGGGTGTATATGGGTTAAGATGTTAGTGCTTTTCCAGAGCATTCGATATGTGCTAACACTTAAGATAATATCAATTAAGTGTCTATGTGCTAGAAATAACTCATAATTTTTTTTATGATAGTGTTAGTTATATTGTTACATATTGGACATTCGCGAATAATGTATCCTATCACGTGAATTTCATAACATTTTGGAGTATTAAGTGTTGTTCAATCTGTATTTTCCATGGGTGCGTTTTAATTCCCCTTTATAGGCCTCCCGAGTTGTCTTGAACTACTGATGACGGGTTTTGATCATGATCATCCATACATATGGCCTCTACTTTGGCCAAATAATCTTCTTTCTCATCCAACGGCACTAAAATAAATTATTGCATTCGCTTTAGGGAATTAGTAGGTGCTTGTTAATTTTCTATGTGACTATTTTAAAATTTTGTTATCTTGGGTGTAGAAAATTTATCAGCGAGCTTTCAAGGCGCACGACCAACTTCGGGTGGTCACACATATCTTTAAGCTTCCTCCACTCGTCAAGAATATCAAAAATGGTGAGTGATTCTCTTTTTAGATGCGATGGAGGAGCAAGATTATGCTTCTGGCATTTGCTTAGAAGGAAGTTTTATTTTTGCCAATGATTGTTAAACTTTTCTTATTTAAAAGCAATAAGAATATATTTTGAACGTTGATAAATTGAATTAAGGGCTAAGATTAAGATTAAGATTAAGATTGATTACACATCATTACTAACAATGCTATAGTAATTAATGAGATTTAAGGGTGTTTTAGTCATTATCTCATTTTTCATTAACTACTAATTCAGCTTTTTTTTTAAATTAAAATTACTTTTATATACTTTAATATTTTATTAAAAGAACAATACCATAAAATGAAGCAATTTTTATCTTTAGTATAAGTATAATATTGCTATATATTTTTTAAATGGACATTTTTTTAAAAAGTTGCAAAATAGTGTTTTATAATTGTGCTAATAAGTATAACAACACATATATAAGTAACACATGAATTTCTATAATCAACACACATCTATATAATTATAACCAACACATACGTAAACAATTACAACCCGCACATAATTTACATAACCAACACATGAATTTATATAACGAGCAAATACGTATATAATCATAACCAACATATATAAGCAACATATGAATTTGTATAATCAACACATAAATTTGAAACTGCTTCAATAATTTTAGAAGTTTTTAGAAACCAACTTTAAAATAAAATACAAAAACACCCTTTATACATGAATAAGAGGGATGACACTTAATATGTTGTCAATGGTTCTTACTATTTTTACATAAAATGAAGTTTGTATATCATTCTACCACAATGATTGTTTATACTATTTCGTATTCCAAATCAACCTATGGTTCATTATTCGTCATTTTACTTAGCTAGCATATGAATAGTAACTAGTTACTGATAGAGAGTAGACTGAGTAGTGTCCATAAGTTGTCTGATAGTTATATCAAATAATAACCAATGGCATAATAATAATTTTACTATGGAACTGTTAATGTTCGGAAGTTACAACAATGGTTTTTTATTTTATTTTTTATTTTATTTTTTAATGAAATAGGTTACAATTGACACCATATTATAGTTCTCAAGTTATGGAAAACATTAAGTATGACAATTTTGGATTGAAACTGAAGCTTGGCAAAACGTATATAAGTTTATACATTAATGGTTGCCACAAATATATTTCTAGTTTTCGTTAAATAGAAAAAAAAAAAAAAACTCAGTTCTTTTAGAGGAAGGATGAAGACGAATCTAAGACACAATGGATAAAATTGGAAAAAAAACCATTTAATCTATATCCACATTTATCTTCATGCATCACCAAAATGGAACAATCATATTAGCCTTTAACCATCATATTATTATTTGTACAAATATCAATGCATTTTTAGCATATTTAATATAGACTAGACCTAAAATGCACCGATCAATCTTCAAGCACTTCTAACGCTCTTCACTGATTTCCCAAATCCCAGATTACCCATCAAAGAAACAATACAAAACAATAAAGAAAACTATGACTGAGCCAAAGGTTGCATAGTAATGGAAGAATCAAAACTACAAATAAAGTCAAATCAGCGGAAAACATAACATAACATAACATAACCGAGACTTAACCGAAGCGGTTACTGATACGGGTACTAAAAACAAATACACGACTTAAGCTGACACAAAATAGTGAACAATCACACATACCGCACTGAGACAGATACTGGTATGGACACCGAAACAAACGCAAACTAAGACCGATACTAAAACTAATACATAAACTAATCCGAAAACCAATACAAAACTTATACATAAACAAGAGTCCAATAGATGTAAGACCGATACCGAACCCAATACAAAAGCGACATAGAGACTCATACATATTTAATGATATTAACTCGAAACAATTATTCTTTTATAAACAATTTCATCTTAGACATGTGTTTAATAATTCCATGATTTTGAAAACAAATTAATTGTCAATACGATATAGAAATCCTAAAAAGTATTGTAGTGTAGTATTGTAATGTAGTTGATGGAGCTCGTTTGGTGTGCTTGGTGTCTTGCATGGTAAATTTGGTGTCTAGCTACTTGCTAGTTGAAGTAATAAAAATTTTGTTGGCCGTTCAAAAAAAAGATTTAAACAATACTGATCTAATCTCATAACAAATCATTACTTAATTAATGAAAATTATTATTTTGCTAACTTTGAAATTTATATTTAATAAATACAATAATTTAGATAGCGGGAGTTTAAAAGAAAGATAGTTAATCCTTATGAAAATTTTATAAAATGATATGGAAAACCGAAACAAAACCAAAAACGTATTTAAAGATAATGACTGAAACAAGCACTGACACAACATGGAGAGATATTTCATGGGTTTCGATTCCAACAACCTCTGAATTCCAATTTTTGATCTAAGTGTAAATATACGTGAAAGTGTATTCTGTTTGGAATTTTAACTGCCTTTATATGAAAATGATGCAACATTGAGAGATATTTCATGGGTTTGAATTCCAAGGACAAAGCCATTGAAGCAGGTATGTATGTATGTATGTATGTATGTATGTATGTATGTATGTATGTTTTAAATATATTTCTCATAATACATTTCCACGCATCTTTTGTTCCGAAAAGCTGAATATTGCTGACGAGAAGTTGGTGTCTTAGAAATAACGCCATTTTTTAACCAAGCACAGTGCTCGTTAACCACCAATATTGAGGAGATCAAGACTATGGGTCATCTCTGGGTCCGAAATCGTTCAAAAGACCAGTCAATAACATGGAAGAAGTGGCGGAATTTTGTTGTTTTTGAGTAATTGTTTGCGGCTTTGTTTTTTGTTCTCTTTGGGTGGCTCTGTATGGTGTGGACGGTGCTGTTTAGTGTCTCGCTGCAGCCTGTGCCGTTTTGTTTTAGAATAAAAATTCAGTTGGTAGTTAAAAAAAGTATCAACCATCAATCTTTGTTAGAACTTTGTGAAATATGTTGCCTTAATTTGTATTTTTATCCTAGATTTTTGAACTTGTAAAATTTGCTTTAAAATTCATGACAAAACTGTCATTGAAATTATCCTTATATTAAAAAACAAACGCTTTGAACAGTAAACTTTATATTATCTATATCTTAAAATGAAAGGTCGGTGCTCAATGCATGAGCCCGACTTTCACCCCTCAATTTTTTCCTTCTAGCATGTTTAGTCCCTTTTCTTCACATGTCTGTGCAGTCTTTTTCTTACTTCCCCTGCTTTGCTACAGCTGTCCATGGCCATTCTCTCACTTCCTACACTAGCAAACGTTCTCCTTTATCTCCCATCTCTTTTCTCTAGAAAGCAAATAAGAATCAAGCGAATAATAACTATTAGCGTACCGATGGTGATTTCGCTGTGTTTGTAGAGACTGTGAAATTGATTCTGAATTGAGTATTGAGTGAAGTATACCAGTAAGCATCTAGGGTTTTTCTTCCCTTGCTCGAATGTTATTCACGTTACCCATAAGAGATCAAGCAAAGTCCCCGTTACAGACCGCAACCGCCATCGGTGGTTTCGTCTGACGAGGATCATGTTATCTCCGTTGTTCGGCTCACCGCCGAGATGTCCAGGCCTAAAGCCGGTCCGCCACTTCTAATTCGAGTCAACGAAGACCAGTTCTGTCATGGCAACCAGCTTGCTCGCAGCAAAGAGGTCATCTCTTTATATATCATTGATCTTTTAATTGTTCTTGGTAAGTGTATGAAGATTATATCTGTGTTCGATTTTGTTGCATGTGTTATCATGATAGTTTCATACTGAATGTTCTTTTGTTTGATTGTTCATCTGTAGACACTATGATTCAACTTGATTGAAGTTTACATTTAAACTCAACTCCTTATGTATTTTAATTGAGTATAAACTAGGGCTAGAAATCTGGGGATTAAAATATTACATTATGTTGCCTTATGCATGTGTTTGGAAACGAAGCAAGAATGGCAAGAACTAAACAACCTAGAGTTGCTACTAAAGAAGCTAAGAACTGTTTGAAGGTGACAATGAGTTTGAAAAGTTTAAATTTGATGATGGTAATGTATCGTCATTATCTTGGATAACAAGTTTCCTATTTTAGAATTTATTTTATAAGTTCATTGCACTATAAATATATATTTGTTTATAATTCAAAATTAGTTAAAATGAAGTACCTGTTTGATCATGGTTGTTTTTTGAAATCCACTATGAAACTGGGTTTTAAGTACCTAACATTTTCAATAAGCTATTCATCTCTGGCTGATATAACTTGAGCAAAATCCAAAGCCTCTGTAATACTTCAAAATAATTTTGCTTTCTTCTTTTGACTTTTACTCTTCATCATCATCATCATCATCATTATTGTCATCTTTGCTACCTTTCTCTGTTTTTGCTAAAAGAATTTTGAATTTGTAATAAAATTTGGGTATGGTGACGTGTTATTTTGACAAGGTGAAGTTACAACAAGCAAATGCAAGTGACATAGTAACAACCCTTGGCCCTGTGCTTTTTACATTTTGATGTCATGAAGTTAGAAACCAATTCACAGTCAAACTGCACTTTTCTATACTTTACCTTAAAGGAAGTAACTCAACAATGTGAAGACGATTAGGATGGAGATGATGTGAACAACGATTTCTCTTTGCACTGGAGAGGGAACTAGAAAGCAACGACGAGAAGAGGTGAAACATATAATGGTATAATCGATCGTCTTTCATGGAATCTTATGTACCTTTTTTTTCAAAATTGTTGTTTTAACCATATTAGGAATTTGAAAATTTTTCTTCAGTTTCATGACTCTTTGCATGTGGTGATAAGCATTATTATCATTGTTACTTTGTTTGTAAGGGGTGTTTGGATACAGTGCAAAAGTTTTAAATACACAGTTTTGTAATTTTTGGTACATTTGCTTACATTTGACTATTAATATATCATATTTGAGATGGAGTTAATTTATTTTAATAAACAAACTCTTAAAAGTAACTACAAAGTAGTAGCTGATTGTATAATGTTGAATGTCAAACATCACAAACATAAGTTGGAAATGATCTTTGACATACTTCTTCATATTTATGTTTGTTTGTATATTAGTATGGTTACTGTTTGTTAATACGAGATTGAACGATCGTTACTGTTTGTTAGTTCGAGATTGAACGAAGATGCTAGTAATTAGTTAATCACACTATTTTCTATAATAATTAGGTGTATCACGACTTTATTTTTTGAGTTTTCTCTTTCAGTCGCCTCGGGTTTGAATCTGGTCACGAGCTGGTATCACACGTTAATGTCAACATCATAACGTGTGTAACGAAGCCGTAAATGCGACGTTGCCGCCGCAACGCGCGGCACGGGTCAAAAATCTAGTTATGATGAATTTTGTTGGTGTTTTGCATAATCATATCATCCATCAAAATCCATCAAGAGTTGAAGAAATCCATATTCAACTAAGGGGCTGTTTGTTTACCTCTTAACGAGCCTCTTAATGGTTCAGATCTCTTACTGGTTCAGTACTTAATGGTTCAGACTGTTTGTTTCACGAGCAGATGTCTGAATGGTTAAGATATTTACCTCTGAATGGTTAAGATTTATACAGAGTCTGAATGGTTAAGACCTCTAATCTGAATTGGTCAGACATTTGCCTCTGAACGATTAAGCATTATACTGGCTCTTAATGGTTCAGACCTCTTACTGGTTCAGCACTTAATGGTTCAGACATCTTACTGGTTCAGCACTTAACCATTCAGATGTTGCCAAACAGCCCCTAAATGTTATTCTTGTTAGTAGCGCTGCTAAGACCTGCGGGTTAAATTCTAGTTCCATATTATTTTTAACAATATGATTTTTGAGTAAAATGCACGGATAGTCCCTGTGGTTTGGTAAAGTTTCACCTTTAGTCCCCACCTTTTCAAAATTACATGTATGCTCCCTGTGGTTTGCTCAGTTGTTACTCGGATAGTCCCCAGAGTGGATGGAGGTTAGTTTTCTCAGTTAAGTGGATATGAAATGACAAAATTACCCTTCTCATTAAAAAACAATATATTAAACATTAAACAAACGAAAACTAAGAATTAAAACATTGTATATAATATATTAAAATTATCTTTTTAAAGTCCACCCCCATCGCCGGCCACCAAACACCAATCATCGCCGGCCACCACGAACAATTCTGGTTCCAACACATAGACCGTTATCTCTACTGTGTCTCCCCTCGCCGCACTGCCATCACCACCACAGCTCAAAGCACAACACAACTCTAGTTCAAACCTACTCCACCTACCATCGCTCCTCTCCCTGTACACCACCTTCTCATAAAGTGTCGCTATATCTCATCAAAACAAATCCTAAACTTCTATATCACGCCAGCCGTAGCCATCAATCTTAATATCATAACAGCAGTGTTGCTGTTATTCTCGCTTTGCCTATACAATCAACTCAATTCCTAACACTTCTATACCTTTTAGCGACACAATCAACTTATTTTTACTACTCACCTTATTTCCTTTTTACAACAGCAAACTGCAATCTTAAAAAGAAAAAAACTTATATCTTATTCAGCTGCTAATAGTCAACATCTTCTAATTCTTAATCGATCAACACAACTTAGCAACTTAAATTTTCCGCAGTTCAAACACACATATCTTCTTCGTTGTTCTATATCTGCAACTCGGACTTAAAACCAGATCTGAATACAAACAATGACAAGACTCTCCTATTCAAATAGATTTTTTTTATCACAGTCGAGACTTTATGTAACATCCCGAAAATACAAAACTTTATATTTAAAAATTATGAAGTTTTAAATAAACAAGAATTTATCTAACTAGGAAATTATAACCTAGTTAACTATGAGTCTATGAATAACTAGAAATAAGGTTAGATTAACCAAAACTAAATATTAAACAAAGTGGAGGGACCAATGTTGATAATCTTGAAACTATTGTTATTATTTTGTTTAATAAAACAAACCAAACACCTCAAACTGAGGTTCTGGTCGATTAACAGAGGGCAGGGGGCGACACCCACAATTCCAAAACCTAAAAATCTACTAAACTCTCAAATTGAAGGCCAAAATCCAGTAGAAATCGAAATCTAAACATGGAATCGTGATCACCTCGTCAAGGGGGTCATAAGGTATGCTGAATTAGGTCATTTTCATTTGATACAAAGTTCATGCATGTGATCAAAATCAAATGTAGAGCTTGATTATGTGTTGTAAACATGAAATTGGAAGTAATGTAAGGTTTAGGGACAAACCCTAGATGATTTCTTGACAAAATCTTGCATGTTAGTTGTAAGGATCAAAATCACCATAGTGGGTGATTTGTAAGTTAGTAGAACTTGATAAACACTAGGGTTAAGACTTTTGTTCTAGTGAAAACTGAAAATTTTGGGATAATCTCTGAAATTATTGATGTTAAAATATGTGTATGTTGTCTAATTGAAGCTAATTTGAGTGATAAATTCAAGTTATGAACCTGGTTTAGATCATGTAGAAATTTGACCCGCAAGGTGTTTGATAAAACGCCTAAATGAGGGTTAAAATGTTAAAGATTGCTAAAAACGCAGATTTGCATAAGTTATGAATGAATGCGTTAAAGCTTATGAAAGAGAGTTCTAATCTTATTATAAATTGAACTCTTTAGGCAAGGAATCCGGAACGTCAAGTGGACACGCCGTAAGTGATACCCGCGGAAAAGGTGTGCTTTGAAGGTACGTGACTTTAGTCTCGTTGTATTATGTAATAATGTTTAATTTTAAAGTACAAACGAGGTCGATTGTAATTGATGCGTTTGATGTATCGTTAGAGTGGCGAAGTTCACTAGATCACCAAACGGGTCAAAAGAAACATTAGAATCTGGGTTGGTATGTTAATAAAGTGATGGTTTTCATCAGATAGCCAAACGGGTCAAAATATTGCTTGAAAACGAATCACATGAGTGAAGACTTAAAAGTTTTCATATCATGCTAGGTGATAGATGGTAATTGTGACAACCCAAACTTTCTAGGTCAGCGTCTTCTAGTCACGTGATCCTGTTTTCTTATTATTCCTCTTTTACGTTCTTTACGATGATAAAGATTATTAAATACTCGTGTATGTAATATACTTGGTAAATGTAAAACGTGATTGAGTATGGCTACATGTGTTTGGCTGATTAACTAACCTAATTTGGGCCGCGAGTTACTTAATATCTTTGGGCCGCAAAAACTCGTTTAAACACACACACCTTAGTTCCTTACACTATTTTGACCCACATGTGAATCCGGCCCGAGTTACATGAGCCCACCTTCTTTGTTTACGTAGAATGTGTATATGAATACATGAACTATTTGCAAACCCCTATTAATTGTATCAAGATTTTCAGCCCGAAAGAAGCCCACCCTTGGCCCGATTGATATCCTGTACGTATTTACGCATGGGATGTGTTATTTAGCAAACACCACACAAAAGAAAAACCCTAATAACCTCCCCTTCCCTTGTGCGATCAACGTCAGCCACCCCCTCTCACCCAAAGCACTTCTTCTATTCAGTCTAGGCACTTTATATCTTCGGTCAGTATATTTTCCTCCTTATTCGATGTACACTATTTGGTATTCTTGATTCTTGTGTGAGATGTTAGTATGTGATGATGCGAGTAGTTATCTTTATAAATACAAAACTGAAAACAAGTGTTCATGTCGCTAATAGACGTATAAATTCATTGGTCCGAGGGGTGTTATTATTATTGATTGGTTGTGTTTTGTGTAATCTTGATTAACCGAAATTATATGTATGTTTATAAACATGAGAAATCCGATGAATATAGTGTCACATAGTGGGTTAATGAATTGAATGTATGAGGAATTCTGAGTATGAACAATATGTGGTTTGATATCTCGAACCCACTGATTGTGCTAGGTCAAATTAAAGAGGGCCATTGAATTTGCAAACTTCAAATAACCAAGTTGATATATATCAGTAGTGTTTGAGGTCCAATAGAATTGAAGGTAAATGATTGATAACTTAGTTCTAAATGATAATGTAATTTGAATAATTTGGAATAAATGTTAGGGTGATGAATCTGTATGTCTGATGTTCGAATTAGTTGCTATGTCAAGTGTTACTATTTATATTACAACAAAATATTTAGGGTGTTACAAGTTGGTAATCAGAGCCCAAGGTTGTTAACAAGTGTTCGGTTCAAGCTTGATCAAACATCCGGTAAGAGTTAAATTGTTCTAAGTAGAGTTACTAAGTATAAAAAGAGAAGTAATGAATAGAAATGCATGGGAAGAGCGTGTTAACACACTCAAACCCGGAAAGTGCATTAAATAAGAACGGTGAAAACAAGTTATGAACTTGAACAAACCGAAGTGAATAAATCATACGTCATAAATGAAATGTTAACGCTTAATGTAAACATTTCAGTTAAAGATGACGGATAAAGGCAATGATGATGCGGTGCCAAGAGTCACCGAACAAACGAGAGAAGTGATTGCTGAGGAGGTAGGAAAAGCAATCGAAAACAGTTTGTCGGGTTTCATCGACAAAATCCAAACCACGGTATTATCAGTGGTGGAAGAAAGAATCAAGAAATTGGAGGATAATACCAATTTAGCAAAAGGGAAGTCAGAAGGACGAAAATCTTGTTCTTATAAAGAGTTCATGGCGTGTAAACCGCCCATTTACAATGGGGAGGTTGACCCGATCATATGTCAGCGATATGGATGGGGTGTTCGAACGGACTCATTGTGATCCGGATGACTATGTAGCCTATGGCACGGGTCAGCTAAGGGGTCAAGCGAAAGACTGGTGGGATAACAAGAAGAAGGAAATTGGAAGCGAAGCGGCAAAGGCTATGACATGGGATGAGTTTAAGACGCCGTTTCTTAAACATCACAGTCCCAAGGCAGTCATTAACAAGATCAAGGAAGAATTCATGCAGCTTCGACACAAGGGTGAATCTATTGACAAAATCACGGGAATATTCATGGATAAGATGAAGTTTTGTGATGAGTTGATAACGAATGAGGAGCAGAAAATATATTATTATTATAATATGTTGAGCGCCGAGTATAGGGAGTTTATGACTCCTTCAAAGTATGAGACTCTCACCGAAATTATAAACGTTGCTCGGGAACGGGAGATAGAGTTGAAGAAACAGATTGAAAGAGGTGAAAGAAGGGCTCAGATAGTAAATCCAAGCCCAACGAAAAAGGCGCGCACAACAGAATCCTCAAAGAAGCAAGAAGGTAAAGGCGGGTCATCAAACTGCAAGATATGCGGGAAAGGGCACAAAAGTGAGTGCCGGTTCAAGGACAAACCGTGTCCTATATGTGGGAAGACGGGACACACGACTGCATTGTGCCCGGGAAAGGTGTCGGTGTGCTACAAATGCTACCAACCGGGTCACAAGAAATCTGAGTGCCCGGAGTTGGTTGGAAAGAAAGATGACAAGAATACACCTACTGAGGCACCAAGAGCAAAGGCGAGATCTTTCCAGTTGACAGCAATGGAGGCAAAAACAGAGCCCGATGTGGTCTCAGGTATATTTGCCATAAATTCAATTCCTGCACATGTGTTATTTGATACGGGTGCGAATAAATCTTTTGTTTCATATGGATTTATTCGACATCCTTCTTTTGTACTAACAAAATTGCCTATGCCATTAGAGGTAGAGATAGGTGATAACAAAAGTTTTCTTGTATGTGATGTATGTCGAGATTGCAAAATAAGCGTTGATGATGAGGAATACTTAATAGAGTTGATCCCTATGTCAATGGGAGAATTTCAAGTAGTGGTAGGGATGGATTGGTTATCCCGACATCATGCAAAGGTGATATGTTTCCGCAAGGAGATACAATTGACATCTCCAAGTGGAAAGCAAGTAACCATTTACGGCGAAAAAGGGGGTAGTCCCGTTATGTGCTCAATACTAAAGGCCCACAAACTTATGAGGCGCGGATGTAAAGCATTCATGATATACGCAAACGAACCAAACAAAGAGATGCCAAAGATGGAAGACGTACCAGTGGTACGTGAATACGCCGATGTATTTCCGGAAGATTTACCGGGAATACCGCCAGTACGGGAGGTAGAGTTCGGGATCGAATTGGTTCCGGGCGCAAAACCTGTGGCCAAGGCGCCGTATCGACTTGCGCCATCAGAATTGCAAGAATTGATGTCACAAATCCAAGAATTGCTCGAAAAGGGATTTATTCGGCCAAGCGTGTCTCCATGGGGCGCACCGGTATTATTCGTGAGAAAGAAGGACGGGAGCATGCGTATATGCATTGACTACCGGGAGTTGAATAAACTCACGGTAAAGAATCGATATCCGCTCCCAAGGATTGATGACCTATTTGACCAATTACAAGGCGCAAGCTGGTTCTCAAAAATAGACCTCAGATCTGGGTATCATCAGTTGAAAGTCAAAGAGGAGGATGTACCGAAAACGGCTTTTCGTACACGGTACGGACATTACGAGTTTCTCGTGATGTCCTTTGGGTTAACTAATGCACCCGCGGCTTTCATGGATCTCATGAACCGGGTTTGCAAACCTATGCTAGACAAGTCAGTGATAGTGTTTATCGATGATATTTTGATATACTCCAAGAGTGAAGCAGAACACGCAAGTCATTTGCGTGAAGTGTTGGAGACGCTCAGGAAAGAGAAATTGTATGCGAAATTCTCAAAATGTGCCTTCTGGTTACGAGAGGTGCAATTTCTTGGGCATATCATTAGTGCAAACGGAGTGCTAGTAGATCCTTCAAAAATAGAAGCTGTGTCAAGATGGACTCCACCGAAGAATCCTTCGGAAATTAGAAGCTTCTTGGGGTTTGCGGGTTATTATCGGAGATTCATACAAGATTTCTCCAAAATTGCTACGCCATTGACCAAACTAACCCGTAAGGATGAAAAGTTTAGTTGGGCCGAGGATCAAGAAAGGGCGTTCCAAACGCTCAAGGAAAAATTGACCCATGCGCCGGTGTTGACATTACCGGACGGAACAGAGGATATGGTAGTTTACTCGGATGCATCGCATTCGGGACTTGGCTGCGTTTTGATGCAGCGGGGCAAGGTTATAGCCTATGCCTCGAGACAGCTAAAGACTCATGAGAAGAGATATCCTACACATGACCTCGAGTTGGCAGCAGTGGTGTTTGCCTTGAAGATATGGAGGCATTACCTGTATGGGGTGAAGTGCACTATCTTTACCGACCACAAAAGCTTAAAGTATTTCTTCGATCAGAAGGAATTAAATATGAGGCAGAGGCGGTGGTTAGAAACTGTCAAAGACTTTGATTGTGAAATACATTACCACCCCGGGAAGGCTAACGTAGTGGCAGACGCGTTGAGCCGAAAAATGGATTATGCGCCTATTCGAGTACGATCGATGCAATTAATTGTGACATCGGGTTTACTTGAACAAATCCGAAAATCTCAAATTGAAGCAATCAAGGAAGAAAATGTGAAGAAGGAAAGGATAGTTGGGCAACTAAAAGACCTGGAGGATGGTAATCAAGGATTGAAAACTCGATTTGGGAGAATTTGGGTTCCAAATACGTGTGGGGCCAAGGCGCGTCTTCTTGACGAGGCCCATAAATCTCATTATTCAATTCATCCGGGGGCGACCAAAATGTATAATGACGTAAAACAAAACTATTGGTGGCCCGGAATGAAAAGAGATATTGTGAAGTATGTGGAGAAGTGTATGACTTGTTTACAAGTCAAAGCGGAGCACCAAAAGCCATATGGTAGGTTGCAACCGTTGGATATCCCGGTTTGGAAATGGGAACAAATCACGATGGATTTGTTAACCAAATTGCCCAAAACCAATCGCGGATTTGATGCTATATGGGTAGTCGTAGATCGATTGACAAAAAGTGCTCACTTCATTCCGATTCGTGAGACTTATACATCCGAGAAGATGTCGGAAGTGTACACCAATGAGATCATAGCACGTCACAGAGTGCCGATATCCATTGTGTCAGACAGAGATACTCGGTTTACCTCTAAATTCTGGCTCGAATTTCAAGAGCAAATGGGAACTAAACTGTACATTAGCACTGCGTATCATCCGCAAACGGATGGGCAAAGTGAGAGAACGATACAAACGTTGGAAGATATGTTGCGGGCTTGCATCATCGACTTCGGGGGCAGTTGGGATGTCCATCTACCCTTGGTCGAATTTTCATATAACAATAGCTATCAATCGAGCATTAAAATGGCCCCGTATGAAATGTTATATGGTAGAAAGTGTCGAACCCCGGTGTGTTGGGGAGAAGTGGGACCACGAGGATTAGCACATACGGATATAATCCGAAATACGAATGAGAAAATCGATAAGGTCCGAGCTCACCTAAAAGCAGCTCAGGATAGACAGAAGTCGTATGCAGATAAGCGAAATAGGCCTATTGAGTTTCAAGTGGGCGATAAAGTAATGCTAAAAGTATCACCATGGAAAGGAATTATACGGTTCAGAAAAAGAGGAAAGTTGAGTCCGAGGTTCATTGGGCCATTCAGAATCACTGAACGGGTTGGTCAGGTAGCATATCGCCTTGAATTAGCCGAGGAGTTGAGTGGAATTCATAGCACATTCCACGTGTCACATCTCCGAAAATGCTTAGCAGATGAAACCGATCGCATCCGCTATGATGACATCGAGGTGGATAATAGCCTCAATTATGTAGTGAGGCCAATTGCAATTTTAGATCGAAAAGAGAAGAATCTGAGGAACAAAGTAATCAACCAAGTGAAGGTTAAGTGGGAGCACAGGAAGGGTGCGGATACCACGTGGGAATCCGAAGAAGAGATGCAACGACTCTACCCTAATCTATTTGGTACGTACTTCGGTTTCGGGGACGAAACCCTTCTTAAGGGGGGTGGACTTGTAACATCCCGAAAATACAAAACTTTATATTTAAAAATTATGAAGTTTTAAATAAACAAGAATTTATCTAACTAGGAAATTATAACCTAGTTAACTATGAGTCTATGAATAACTAGAAATAAGGTTAGATTAACCAAAACTAAATATTAAACAAAGTGGAGGGACCAATGTTGATAATCTTGAAACTATTGTTATTATTTTGTTTAATAAAACAAACCAAACACCTCAAACTGAGGTTCTGGTCGATCAACAGAGGGCAGGGGGCGACACCCACAATTCCAAAACCTAAAAATCTACTAAACTCTCAAATTGAAGGCCAAAATCCAGTAGAAATCGAAATCTAAACATGGAATCGTGATCACCTCGTCAAGGGGGTCATAAGGTATGCTGAATTAGGTCATTTTCATTTGATACAAAGTTCATGCATGTGATCAAAATCAAATGTAGAGCTTGATTATGTGTTGTAAACATGAAATTGGAAGTAATGTAAGGTTTAGGGACAAACCCTAGATGATTTCTTGACAAAATCTTGCATGTTAGTTGTAAGGATCAAAATCACCATAGTGGGTGATTTGTAAGTTAGTAGAACTTGATAAACACTAGGGTTAAGACTTTTGTTCTAGTGAAAACTGAAAATTTTGGGATAATCTCTGAAATTATTGATGTTAAAATATGTGTATGTTGTCTAATTGAAGCTAATTTGAGTGATAAATTCAAGTTATGAACTTGGTTTAGATCATGTAGAAATTTGACCCGCAAGGTGTTTGATAAAACGCCTAAATGAGGGTTAAAATGTTAAAGATTGCTAAAAACGCAGATTTGCATAAGTTATGAATGAATGCGTTAAAGCTTATGAAAGAGAGTTCTAATCTTATTATAAATTGAACTCTTTAGGCAAGGAATCCGGAACGTCAAGTGGACACGCCGTAAGTGATACCCGCGGAAAAGGTGTGCTTTGAAGGTACGTGACTTTAGTCTCGTTGTATTATGTAATAATGTTTAATTTTAAAGTACAAACGAGGTCGATTGTAATTGATGCGTTTGATGTATCGTTAGAGTGGCGAAGTTCACTAGATCACCAAACGGGTCAAAAGAAACATTAGAATCTGGGTTGGTATGTTAATAAAGTGATGGTTTTCATCAGATAGCCAAACGGGTCAAAATATTGCTTGAAAACGAATCACATGAGTGAAGACTTAAAAGTTTTCATATCATGCTAGGTGATAGATGGTAATACATCATTAAACTGGTTAAGATATTGATCTAAGTATAAGAACCCGGAATATGGGTCAAACAATAAATGTTAAATGAAAAAGGGTCGTCGAAACGGAAAGCTTGAATTCTGTGGAAACAAGTATTAGCCCTTGATGAATTGCAAAGCCATGGAACTGGCGTGAATACACCAAATATATGAACCCGGAAATTTGGGTAATTATGTCTAAAAAGCTTTAAGAATGAAGAAGAGGTGCTATGCACTTACATAAAAGGGTTGGATAATGGAAATAAGGAAATCATGAACCGATTGTCGGTATCTCGGTTTCCATGATGTAAAATGTACAATGTTGGATCCGTAATCTTATTACGGACTCATAGGAAAAAGAATCGGCTAAAACGGATAAGCGAGTGAAAAGTTATGATCTTTGCAAGTTGGAAAATAGTCAAAGGGTAATATTGCAGAGTCCACCGTAAATTACGGTTCCACCGTAATTTACGGTGGAGATCAAAACTTTACGGTGAAAAGCTCCTGGTTTACGGCAGCACCAGAATCATTCCAGGTTCACCGTAATTTACGGTGACACCGTAAATTACGGTGGAACCCAGGAAATTTATATTTTGTTCGCTTCTTTGCATCGTTTAAATTCGGTTATACGTAATGTATTAATGTCAAAACTAATATCTTAGTGTTTGACCCTAGGTATGCATGAAGCCCTCCCGGATGGTGATCAAGTACAACGTCAAGAACCGAACACGCATTTTGAAGCTTCCGCAATAACCTTAATCTTGTCTAAACATAATCATGTTGTAAACTCTTTTGTTAATCATGTTTTAAAACCCCTTGAACTAGTGGTTAGTTTGTTAACAAGGGTTAACTTTTAAACTTGTTATGGATTATCTTTGGATGTATTTAGCACTATCTCAAGTGTGAATGGTTTAAATATGAAATCTTTTTGTAAACTCTGATTTTTCTATAAAGTCCACGTAATTACTATTTATATTACAACAAAATATTTAGGGTGTTACACTTTAATCTTCGTTGAGCAACATCTGAAATTCAGAACAGATTCAATTGTAAATCAGACTCAGACACAGTTCTAACAACAAAATCTGAATCATTTATCTCAGATTCAATCGTAAACAACAATATTCAGTCCTCTTCATCAGTTCAGATCTACTCGAATCAACCGAACCGACAACTTCACATATATTAATAGAGCGAAAGAGAGAGAGAGGGACGAGACATGGGTGCGATTTGTGATCTATTGATTGTGAGGGTGAGGTTAGGGTTGGGCTTTTTTTTTCTGGATTTCTTGTGACCAGATTCATGCCGGAATTAAGCCGGAGTTACGTCTTCATGGCTCCGTTGATGGTGAGGGTTAAATTGGGGATGGGTTGGGCTGATGAAGAAGATAAGGATGGTGACCTCATTTGAGTAGTTAAATAATAAAAGATATATTTTTTTTAATGTTTTAAGTTATTATATTTAATAGTAAGGGTAGTTTTGTCATTTCACGTCCATTTAACTGAGAAAACTAACCTCCATCCACTCCAGGGACTATCCGAGTAACAACTGAGCAAACCACAGGGAGCATACATGTAATTTTGAAAAGATGGGGACTAAAGGTGAAACTTTACCAAACCACAGGGACTATCCATGCATTTTACTCATGATTTTTTTAATCTTTGTATTTATTTTTCATTTATTATTTTAACACAGCCATATGTTTTTTCTTCTATTGTTATATATTTATATTTATTTAACACAACAAACTCAAGAGTTTTTTCTTCTTTTTTAAACACTTAATTGTTAGCTTAGCTTAACATGCTTAGTGTCATACAAAAGAAACTATAGGGTTCTTAGTTATTGTTATAACATTATAGATATCTAAAATGTTACAAATTATTAGGGTAGGGTGCAGGTAGTTTGGAACGAAGGAAAATCTAGACGCCATGATTGCTAAGAATTTCTTCTTTTGTGGAACAATCCCAATAGCAATGGCAACGAGATGAAAATATGCACTCTCCAAAGCCGGTATACCCATGTAAACTTTTGCAAAAATTATTACATTCTTCTACTTCGCATCCATGATGAACATAGTCATTTTGACATTGCCTTTCAGCTATCAGCGACCCCATACCTATATATTTAAAAGAATATATGTAATTCTAGATTCGTTAATGATTCAATGATTTCTTTTGCAAGAAGGTGACTTTCTTCATTTTAGCAATTAAACACCGATCGTTTTCAGCTTCTCTTAAAATTTAGAAGTGTGTAAATAATTTCATGGACTCTATTTAAGTTGATAAAAATGTTTGATGAATAACTAATCATGTGTGAGAAATTTATTAATAAAGAGGCAGGAGAATAAAAGTTACCGATAATAATAAGAAATGTGATGAAAATCAAAGACTTCATGTTGATCTTCATCCTATTAGTTGTGATGATCTTCATCGAATTAGTTGTGATAGAAATGTATTAATATACAAGAAAATAGGATCGTCCTTAATTGTAAATGTATTTAATGCTCGGGTGTTTTTTTTTTTTTTCCTTTTTGAAAGACACTTATTGCTCAAGTTAATATCGCATTTATATATGCATTTGTTACTTTTTTTAACGCAAAGTTGCTTCTACACCATTTGAGAAAAATGCCCGGATAGTCCCTGTGGTTTCGCATTTTTTCACCTATAGTCCCTATCTTTCTAAAACTACTTGAATAGTCCCCAAGTTTTCACGTTTTGTTCTCGGATAGTCCCTGGGTCTAACTTCAGTTTGTTTTCTCTGTTAAAATGATGTGAAATGACAAAAATACCCTTTCCTTAAAAGGCCAAACCACAGGGACTATCCGGGCGTCTTCTTCATTTTTATCTATAAAACCCCACCACCACACTTCATCTTCAACCTCCACCCTCCACCATCATCGCCACCATCACCGCCACCATCACCCTCCTCCACCCTCCCCCACCACCCTGTGAATCATAAAATGATGTGAAATTTATTAATAAGGGTGGTGGGGGAGGGTGGAGGAGGGTGATGGTGGCAGTGATGGTGGAGGGTGGAGGTTGAAGATGAAGTGTGGTGGTGGGGTTTTATAGATAAAAATGAAGAAGAAGCCCGGATAGTCCCTATAGTTTGGCCTTTTAAGGAAAGGGTATTTTTGTCATTTCACATCATTTTAACAGAGAAAACAAACTGAAGTTAGACCCAGGGACTATCCGAGAACAAAACGTGAAAACTTGGGGACTATTCAAGTAGTTTTAGAAAGATAGGGACTATAGGTGAAAAAAGGCGAAACCACATGGACTATCCGGGCATTTTTCTCACACCATTTATTTAAGACCGTGGGGTATGGTGGGGCTTGAGTTGGGGCTTGGGTTGACATACCCCATGGCCTAAATAATACCCATTGCCCAGATTTGGTTTGAATTCGGACCTCCCCTTTAAGAGACATGTATCTCTTTCAAGTGGGCTTCCCCACATTGACAAATGCATTTGTTACTCCTAGGTTTTTTTTTTCTTTTTGAAAGGCATATCTTTATTTTTTTAAAAGCGAATTTCTTTTAATCCTGTTGTACGTGAGTGTTGAACGTAAAACCTCCAAACCTAGGTGTTTTTAAAACAATTGTCTTTGCTAATAGACTGTAAGACCCAGTTTATAATAGTAGATTTAATAACATAAAACCTTGCATTTTATACCAAAAATTTAGAGTTTACAAAATAACTTTCGAGATTTGAAAGTTTATCTAGTTACAACATTCACGTGTTAACCTACTAAACAATATTCAAGACAAAAGCTACAAGTGTTTACATAGTTAAAAACAAAAGATCAAGTGCAGAAGCGTTGAATTGTGTGTTCGGTTCGACTTGATGGCTTGATCATCATCCTACTACTTGATATACCTGAAAACTGAAAATGTTTAACACTAAACATTAATAATGGAGTTCTTAGAAATATTACACAACCGAAACTACGTTCGATACGGGTTTGATTAATTGTAAAATACAAAAAAATTACAAAACATTCCTGGCTCTACCGTAACTTACGGTATTACCGTAAGTTACGGTGATCACTTTAAGGTTCTGGTCCACCGTAAAACAGGAAAGAACCACCGTAAGACTTTTATCTCTACCATAAGTTACGGTACTACCGTAACTTACGGTAGTACCTGGAAATCCTTATTTTGTTTGATTTGTTTAATACACTCAAACCCAAATCTCGGATTTCGCTTTTCTAGCACACCAATACATTAAATTCTCGTATTTCTAATATGTTATATATTAACCAACATCAAAGATCAATCCGTCATATTCCGGAGCATTAACCATGCCTTATTTGATTATTCGACCCGTTTGGACGCCAGAATTTAGGCATCAATCAAGGTATTTCAAGAATCCATTTTCTATCACTTGTTTTGACCCGTTTTACTTGTTTAAGACGTAAAGCCACTTCCGTGACGTATTGGTCTATCTTGTTTACCATGTTTTCAAAACTACAACATAAAACTAATAAATAATTTTAATGTAACGAAACGGTAATTTCGTACCTTTAGAGCACGTCTTTCCCCCGTGAATTCCCTCCGGCTTGTCCGCTTGATGATCCGGACTCTTTGCCTAGAAAATTCAGTTTACAGCTTGTTTAGAATTCTTTTCATGACCATAATCACATCATTGTGAAACATGATTAAATCTGCGTTTTCATCCTATTTTTATCATTTAAATCCTCACTTAGGCATTTCAACAAACACCTAACGGGTCAGATTCTTCTATAATTATTACCAAGTTCATGATTTGTAATTAACATCTAATTTCACTAAATTAGTAAATTTCACATACATCTTGACATCTATATTTCTGAATTTACTTTACCAATTCAGATTTCACTATAACAATAGTCATAATTCTAGTATTCATCAAGTTTCCTTCAAGCTCATTAGTCTCCTAACATGTAAACCCCAACCTTACAAACATGATGTAAAGTTTTCACAAGGAATCACCTAGGGTTTGACTCTAGACATCATATTAATTCAACATTCATTCATGCATGGCATATCTAGGCTCAATTTCAGTTTTTCACAATTAACCTATAATTCATGATGGATCAAAGTACCAAGATTTTACATACCTTTTGATCCTTACGACGAGGTGATTACTAATTTGTGTTTAGAATTCGATTTGGGACGGATTTGAGGCTTCAATTTTGCAGATTTTAGTGTGAAGCTAGGGTTTGGAGAATACCCTGGTCGCCCCCTTCCTCTTGTTCGACCAGACACACCCAAAATGGTGTGTTTGGTGAGTTTTGTTACAAATCAGCATTTAACTTTCATTCTTGGGCAAGTTTAGTCCCTCACTTATCATCTAGCTTTAAGTACTAGTGTTTTTAACCTAGTGTTAGTTATTTCTAGGCTTGTAATTTTAACTAGGTTAAAATTTCTAGATGGTCAATTCTTGTTTATGAAATCCTTAAATTTCTAATATCAAGATTTATATTTTCGGGGTGTTACAAGTCCACCCCCTTTAAAAAGGGTTTCGTCCCCGAAACCGAATTACGTACCAAATAAAGTAGGATAAAGCCGTCGCATCTCCTCTTCGGACTCCCACGTAGTGTCCGAACCTTTCCTATGCTCCCATTTGACTTTGACTTGGTCAATTTGTTTATTTCGTAAATGTTTGACCTTTCGGTCTAAAATCTCCACCGGTCTCACCGCATAATTCAGACTATTATCCACTTCGATATCATCGTAATGGATATAGGCCGTTTCGTCTGCTAGGCACTTTCTTAATTGTGACACGTGGAACGTGCCATGGATCCCACTTAGTTCCTCCGGTAGCTCAAGGCGATAAGCTACCTTGCCAACTCTTCCGATAATTTTAAATGGCCCAATAAACCTCGGGCTTAGCTTCCCCCTTTTTCTGAATCTAATAACGCCCTTCCATGGGGAAACCTTTAGCATGACCATGTCACCAACCTGGAATTCGATTGGCCTATTCCTTTTATCAGCATACGCCTTTTGCCTGTCTTGAGCTGCTTTCAAGTGTGCCCGAACTATATCGATCTTTTCATTCGTGGCTCGTACTATATCTTGATGAGCGAGTTCACGTGGACCCACTTCAGCCCAACATACCGGGGTTCGACACTTTCTACCATAAAGCATTTCGTACGGTGCCATCCTAATACTAGATTGGTAGCTGTTATTATATGAAAACTCAACTAACGGTAGGTGAACATCCCAACTTCCTCCAAAGTCGATTATACACGCCCGTAGCATATCCCCCAATGTTTGTATCGTTCTTTCACTCTGTCCATCCGTTTGAGGATGGTACGCAGTGCTAATGAACAATTTGGTTCCCATTTGCTCTTGGAAATCTCGCTAGAAATTTGAAGTAAACCGGGTATCCCTATCAGACACGATGGATACCGGCACCCCATGACGTGCTATTATTTCATTAGTGTAAACTTCTGACATCTTTTCAGACGTATAAGTCTCACGAATCGGAATGAAGTGAGCACTTTTCGTCAATCTATCCATCACTACCCATATGGCATCAAAACCACGGCTCGTCTTAGGCAACTTGGTTAATAGGTCCATTGTAATATGTTCCCATTTCCAAACCGGAATTTCTAACGGTTGGAGTTTGCCATACGGTTTCTGGTGCTCCGCCTTGACTTGTAAACATGTCAAGCATTTTTCCACATACTTCGACACATCCCTCTTCATTCCGGGCCACCAATAATTTTGTTTCAAATCATTGTACATCTTGGTCGCACCCGGATGAATTGAATATCGGGATTTATGAGCTTCATTAAGTAGAAGCGCCTTCACCCCACAAGTATGTGGGACCCATATCCTTCCGGATCGAGTCTTCAACCCATTATTCCCATCCGACAAATCTTTTAATTGACCGATTATTCTTTCTTTCTTCCAATTCTCTTCTTTCATTGCTTCTAATTGCGCCTCTCGAATACGTTCAAGTATACCCGAGGTCACCACGAGTTGCATCGATCTTACTCGTATTGGGACATAGTCCGCTTTTCTGCTCAGAGCATCCGCCACCGCATTAGCCTTTCTGGGGTGATAATGTATTTCAAAATCGAAGTCTTTCACCGTTTCTAGCCATCGCCTTTGTCGCATATTTAACTCCTTCTGATCGAAGAAGTATTTCAAGCTCTTGTGATCGGTGAATATGGCGCACTTTACCCCATATAAGTAGTGCCTCCATACTTTTAAGGCAAATACTACCGCAGCCAACTCAAGATCGTGTGTGGGATATTTCTTCTCGTGTATCTTCAGTTGTCTCGAGGCATAAGCTATAACTTTGCCATGTTGCATCAAAACGCATCCGAGCCCCGATAGAGAAGCATCCGAATATACCACCATGTCTTCGACTCCGTCCGGCAATGTCAGTACCGGAGCTTGAGTTAACTTCTCTTTTAGTGTTTGAAACGCCCTATCTTGATCTACACCCCAAATGAACTTTTCTTTCTTCCGGGTTAATTTTGTTAGCGGTGACGCAATCTTGGAGAAATCTTGGATGAATCTCCTATAGTATCCCGCAAGTCCCAAGAAGCTTCTAATTTCCGAAGGGTTCTTCGGAGGATTCCATTTTGACACAGCCTCGATCTTGGACGGATCCACCAATACTCCGTCGGCACTTATGACATGGCCAAGAAATTGTACCTCTCGTAACCAAAAGGCACATTTAGAGAATTTTGCATATAACCTCTCTTTCCTAAGTGTCTCCAACACCTCTTGTAAATGGTGTGCATGTTCCGCTTCACTTTTCGAATACACCAAGATGTCATCGATAAACACGATGACCGACTTATCCAACATTGGTTTGCAAACCCGGTTCATGAGGTCCATGAAAGCCGCGGGTGCATTTGTTAGCCCAAATGACATCACGAGGAATTCGTAATGTCCGTATCTCGTGCAGAAAGCCGTCTTCGGTATATCTTCTTCTTTGACCTTTAGTTTATACCCCGATCTAAGGTTAATTTTTGAAAACCAATTCGCACCTTGTAATTGGTCGAATAAATCATCTATTCTCGGAAGCGGGTATCGGTTCTTTACCGTAAGTTTATTTAACTCCCGGTAATCGATACACATGCGCATGCTTCCGTCTTTCTTCCTCACGAACAGTACCGGTGCGCCCCAAGGAGACACACTTGGCTTTATGAATCCCTTGTCAAGCAGGTCTTGAATTTGGGACATTAATTCTTGTAATTCCGATGGCGCGAGTCGGTATGGTGCTTTAGCTACGGGCTTTGCGCCCGGAACCAATTCGATCCCGAACTCTACTTCCCGTTCAGGCGGTATCCCCGGTAAATCCTCCGGAAACACATCTTCATAATCTCGTACTACCGGTACATCTTCAATCTTCCGTGATTCTTTCTCGGGCTCATTCGCGTATATCATAAATGCCTTGCATCCTCGCTTCATAAGTTTGTGAGCTTTCAACATTGAGCACACTATGGGGTTGCCTCCTTTTTCGCCATAAATGGTGACGTGTCTCCCGCTCGGAGATGTTAATTTTATCTCCTTACAGAAACACACGACTTTTGCATGGTGCTGGGCTAACCAATCCATCCCAACGACTACTTGGAATTCTCCCATTGACATCGGGATTAGATTTATCAAATATTCTTCGTCGTCAATGCTCAGTTTACAGTTTTCACATACATCACAAACAATAAAGCTCTTGTTATTACCTATCTCTACTTCTAAGGGCACAGGTAATTTTGTTAGAACAAATGAAGGATGTCGAATAAATCCATATGAAACAAAGGATTTATTCGCACCCGTATCAAATAACACGCGTGCAGGAATCGAATTTACAGCAAATATACCTGAGACCACGTCAGGTTCAACCTTCGCTTCTGCGGCTGTCAGTTGAAAATATCTTGCCTTTGCTTTTGGGGCTTCACCTTTCGGGTCCTGCCCATCCTTCTTTCCAACCAGTTCCGGGCATTCCGACTTTTTGTGACCCGTTCGATAACAATTGTAACAAGCCGTCACCTTCTCCAGGCACGATATAGCCATATGTCCCGTTTTTTGGCATATGGGACAAGGCTTATCCTTGTAACGGCATTCGCCTTTATGACCCTTTCCGCAGATTCTGCAACTTGGCGACCCACCTTTCGTATCAGATTTCTTTGTGGTTTCGTTTGTTCGTGCCTTCTTAGCAGGGCTTGGGTTTACATCTTGTGCTTTCCGTTCACCCCGTTCAATGCTCTTTTTCAGTTCGATCTCCCTTTCCTGAGCAGCATTTATGATCTCGGTAAGGGTCTCGTATTTTGAAGGGGTGATAAATTCCCTATACTCAGCACTCAACATGTTATGGTAGTAGTATATCTTTTGTTCTTCATTTGTCACTAGATCATCGCAAAATTTCATCTTATCCATAAACGTTGCCGTAATCTTGTCTATGGTCTCACCCTTGTGCCTAAGTTGCATGAACTCCTCCTTGATTTTATTCATAACCGCCTTGGGGCTATGATGTTTAAGAAATGGCGTCTTGAATTCTTCCCATGTCATGACCTTAGCAGCTTCAATACCGATCTCTCTCTTTTTGTTATCCCACCAATCTTTCGCTTGACTCCTTAGTTGACCCGTACCATAGGCTACGTAGTCATCTTCGTCACAATGGGTCCTCTCGAATACCCCTTCGATATCACTTAGCCATCGTTGGCACACTATTGGATCAACCTCCCCATTATATATTGGTGGTTTACAGGCCATGAATTCCTTGTATGAACAAGGCTTTCGTCCTCCATGCTTTTCCTTTGATAAATTTGAATCATCTTCCAATTTCTTGATTCTCTCTTCTACTATTGATAAAACTGTGTTTTGAATTTTATCAATAAAGTCCGACAAACTGTTTTCGATCGCCTTTCCAACCTCTTCGGCAATCACTTCCCTCATTTGTTCGGTGACTCTTGGCACCGCATTATCATTACCTCCATCTGCCATCTCTATTTCTGAAATGTTTACATAGGTTGTTAAACATTCCATTTATAACACATGCTTTACTTGTTTTGATTCAATCAAGTTCATATCTTGATTTAATCGTTCTTGTTTTGATTCAATCAAGTTCATATCTTGATTCAATCGTTCTTGTTTTGATTCAATCAAGTTCATATCTTGATTCAATCGTTCTTGTTTTGATTCAATCAAGTTTATAACTTGATTCAATCGTTCTTGTTTCATGCATTTCTTGTATTTGAGTGAGCTTACACACTCTTTTCATGCATATTTGTTCATGATTTATTTCTATATTCTCTAATTTCTACTTAAACGATTAACTCTTACCGGATGCTTGATCAAGCTTGAACCGAACACTTCTTGACAACCTTGAGCTCTGATTACCAACTTGTAAGACCCAGTTTATAATAGTAGATTTAATAACATAAAACCTTGCATTTTATACCAAAAATTTAGAGTTTACAAAATAACTTTCGAGATTTGAAAGTTTATCTAGTTACAACATTCACGTGTTAACCTACTAAACAATATTCAAGACAAAAGCTACAAGTGTTTACATAGTTAAAAACAAAAGATCAAGTGCGGAAGCGTTGAATTGTGTGTTCGGTTCGACTTGATGGCTTGATCATCATCCTACTACTTGATATACCTGAAAACTGAAAATGTTTAACACTAAACATTAATAATGGAGTTCTTAGAAATATTACACAACCGAAACTACGTTCGATACGGGTTTGATTAATTGTAAAATACAAAAAATTTACAAAACATTCCTGGCTCTACCGTAACTTACGGTATTACCGTAAGTTACGGTGATCACTTTAAGGTTCTGGTCCACCGTAAAACAGGAAAGAACCACCGTAAGACTTTTATCTCTACCGTAAGTTACGGTACTACCGTAACTTACGGTAGTACCTGGAAATCCTTATTTTGTTTGATTTGTTTAATACACTCAAACCCAAATCTCAGATTTCGCTTTTCTAGCACACCAATACATTAAATTCTCGTATTTCTAATATGTTATATATTAACCAACATCAAAGATCAATCCGTCATATTCCGGAGCATTAACCATGCCTTACTTGATTATTCGACCCGTTTGGACGCCAGAATTTAGGCATCAATCAAGGTATTTCAAGAATCCATTTTCTATCACTTGTTTTGACCCGTTTTACTTGTTTAAGACGCAAAGCCACTTCCGTGACGTATTGGTCTATCTTGTTTACCATGTTTTCAAAACTACAACATAAAACTAATAAATAATTTTAATGTAACGAAACGGTAATTTCGTACCTTTAGAGCACGTCTTTCCCCCGTGAATTCCCTCCGGCTTGTCCGCTTGATGATCCGGACTCTTTGCCTAGAAAATTCAGTTTACAGCTTGTTTAGAATTCTTTTCATGACCATAATCACATCATTGTGAAACATGATCAAATCTGCGTTTTCATCCTATTTTTATCATTTAAATCCTCACTTAGGCATTTCAACAAACACCTAACGGGTCAGATTCTTCTATAATTATTACCAAGTTCATGATTTGTAATTAACATCTAATTTCACTAAATTAGTAAATTTCACATACATCTTGACATCTATATTTCTGAATTTACTTTACCAATTCAGATTTCACTATAACAATAGTCATAATTCTAGTATTCATCAAGTTTCCTTCAAGCTCATTAGTCTCCTAACATGTAAACCCCAACCTTACAAACATGATGTAAAGTTTTCACAAGGAATCACCTAGGGTTTGACTCTAGACATCATATTAATTCAACATTCATTCATGCATGGCATATCTAGGCTCAATTTCAGTTTTTCACAATTAACCTATAATTCATGATGGATCAAAGTACCAAGATTTTACATACCTTTTGATCCTTACGACGAGGTGATTACTAATTTGTGTTTAGAATTCGATTTGGGACGGATTTGAGGCTTCAATTTTGCAGATTTTAGTGTGAAGCTAGGGTTTGGAGAATACCCTGGTCGCCCCCTTCCTCTTGTTCGACCAGACACACCCAAAATGGTGTGTTTGGTGAGTTTTGTTACAAATCAGCATTTAACTTTCATTCTTGGGCAAGTTTAGTCCCTCACTTATCATCTAGCTTTAAGTACTAGTGTTTTTAACCTAGTGTTAGTTATTTCTTGGCTTGTAATTTTAACTAGGTTAAAATTTCTAGATGGTCAATTCTTGTTTATGAAATCCTTAAATTTCTAATATCAAGATTTATATTTTCGGGGTGTTACATAGACCACCAACCTTAATAGTCTTAATAGAGTTGCCGACTAAAGTCAACCATATTTTTTAACCCTAAACCCTAATATGAGAGACGGCGGTAGGAGACTTCCAACCGGATAAGTGAGAAGGAGGCAGAATACTTATGCAAGAAAGACTTCTCATAAATAATATTATGAGAATATCGAAGACTCGGGAAGATTAAACAAACGGAGCAAGAAAGAATAACAATAGCATCAAAGGAAGATCTAGAATCTTGGGGTGTTTACAAGAGTAGGAGGCAAGTAAAGTGGGAAAACAATCAGAAAAGGAGGTTGGATATTCTAAGTTATGCTGCGATATTCTTCGTTTCTAACTTGCTAGATTGGTGTAACTTAAAGATATTATGGCAAGCTTTTTGTCATTATCATAACAATAACAATAACAACCTAGAGGACGCTTTCTTGCCAAAAAAAAAAAACAGACGCTATAGGTGATCGTTTTGGCTTCATCAGATTTTCAAACTTAGTTAGAACAAAAGACTGGATCTTGGAATTGTCTAAAGTTTCTATTGATGGGAGCTCGATGGCACACCCCGACCCGCAACAGAATGGTACGAGGCATGATGATTGCCCAAAGCTTACGACACTTATTAAAACATCATAATTAAACATGTCAAGATTAAATGTCACACTTTTCATATAAGGTCAAATATATCAAATACAACAATATTCAAACAAACAATATGATCTTGTCTTTATTTATTACTAAGGCAAAAGCTCCTACGTGATCTTGATTTAGTCCAGTCTTCAATTCTTAGTACCTGTATCATGTGTAAAATAATATTTTTTGGGTTAACTACAACGAGCTGGTGAGTAAACCTTGGTTATGTTAAAATAGGTTTACCTTTTTAAATTTAGAAGTAAAAGAAATATATTTTGCCTTTTTTAACTCAAATATTAGTTCAAAAATTAAACATGTAATTAATCATGTCAAGTAATGCAACAAGTAATATGAACATAGAACGGTGACTACACAATGACTAAGACAAAGACCGACAACAAAAACAAAACCAACTTCTTGCGTCCCACACCCAATAACGGTGTGACTGTGGCATAACCAACGTTCCATAGTTAGGAGAAAATGTCAGCCCAAGACTAATGGGGCGATACCAACATCTCCAGGTCATGATGAAAGGTCAGTCGTGGATCCACTGAATGAATGACTATTGACTATAATGACCACCACCACTACCACCACCACCACCACCAACAGCAACAGCAACAGCAACAGCAACAGCAACAGCGATAACCTCAACAACCTACAACAACAAAAAATAAATGCATATACGACACACCAAAAATTGCATGTTTAATATTAGATAAAAACGATTGATCGAGACACATTGATACACTCCAAAAAGTTAATGATTAAAAAGGGGAGAGAGAGTTTACTCACAGGTTGCGAAAAATTAATCTATGAGTATTACCGCACGAAGAGAGATGGATAATATCTAAAATTTTAACAATCTCCCTATAATATAAATAAACAAAGTACTAAACGAACGAGACGATAAAATTAGGACTAGTGATTTGGGTTCTTTATTTGGGGACTTTTTGTACAAAAATATTATTTGAAAAAAAATATATAAATAGGTGAGCTTAAATCTATTGTTTAGTTGAGTACTGAGGCTGTGCTGACAACCGGTGAGTTTACTAATTGTTTCGACGCTATGTTTAAATTGTTTCACAATGCGATAAATGAAATGTTTAACACGCATGATTTAATGACATGCAAGCATATAATGTTGACGTTAAGACACATATTTACAGACAATAAATAAATACTAAAACAGTACGGAAGTTACCAGTTTCGTGTCATTTGTCACAGACATGGTGTTGAAATGTCGATTAATTTAAGTGGTAAATACAATTAGGAATACAATGTTTATTCGTAAGAAGCATTACACTATATGACCTAATTAAAAATTTCAGTTATATATGAGATGTACCTTGTAATTTTATTCATTTATAAAATATATTCAAATTGATAAAACAAACAAAATTCTAAAATAAATAAAATATATATGTAAACTCTCTCCCTCTCTACACCACTTAAATTTACTAAATCTTTCTATACTAATAAACAAAAATCTTTTTGTACACGTGTCAATCTCTGGTGCCTCCTCCCTTTTAATAATAGTATTACATATTAATTTTTATACACAAAATATAATATAATACTAATTAATATAGTTAGGGATAAACATATAAATTCAAATTTAATTAATAATTATCTATAACAAATATAAATGTATCAAATAATATAACAAGTATAATATTATTTAACACATTTACGCAACTAAATACATTATCATCGTGCTAAATAAATACATTATATAATATAATAAAAATTTTAATTTGAATATTTAAATGTCAACTACTAATTAAAAAAGTTGTTGTAGACGCTCAAATTTATAGTTTAAAAAACTTTAGTCCTACTTTTTTAAACATATACTTTATTTTTAGTATGATTTTTTAATATGTAATATTTTCTATATAATGATGATATTCATATCTTGTCTCATGATCCGTATATCTAAAAGTAGTATTTATATCAAAGTATTTATTATATCATTAATATACATAGTAGAATTTAATTACAATTCATTTACCATAACCTCATAACTTATAATTATTTTTAAAAATACTTACAATTTTATGATCATTATTTTTTTTTTTAGTGTTACTTCTTTTGAAGACATAATAAAATGGATTGTAGTATCTCAAAAGAGAAGTGAAAACTTAGAAAATTATTTTGAATAGGGAAAATATAACTGTTCTTTTGTTTTACTATTTTATCTAAATAAGTCATTTCATTAATAAGGATTATATACAAGTTTATAATTTATATTTTTTCGTCATTTAACCCGTGTAATACACGGGGTTGTAATCTAGTTTATAATAAAAAAAAATGGGTGAACAAAATCTGTTCTCATCTACATCAAATGAATCAAACAAATTATAAATATATGTATAACATACATGCACATGTGAATGATCTAAAATTGAAGGTCGTTCGTGTGGGAACCATATTTTTTTAAACTGTTGAAAAATTTATTAATCATCACAAATCAAATACACCGATTAACCATTTCTTTGGTGTTTAGATCTGAATCGAAACATGGCGGTGAAGAGACAGGGGCGGACCTACCCTTTGGTCAGGTTGGGCGGCCGCACCCTTAAAAAAAAATTAGTGTATATTTTAGACAAAAAAACCGACCGCACCTCTTGAAAATATGGTTGAACACATCATCTGCACCCACAACAAATAATTTATGGGTTCCCCACTGTGAAGAGAGGGGTGCGAGATTGAAGTATCACCTTCATCTTCCAACATTGTGATGGTGTATTTACAAATTTTTTTTTATTCTTTAAAATTCTTTTTGTTTTGTTTATTAAATATATATACTTTAAATAAATGAGTAAAGTTACCAACAAACCCTTATATGCAAGGAACATGTCATACTTAACTTAAAAACAATTAGGGTAAATTACATTTTTCGTCCTTTATGTTTGTATCAGATTTCAATGGAAGACATTTAACTTCAATAATTACAGTCACGGTCCTTTTTTGTAAAACTCATTACACCTTACGTCCTTTAGCACTAACAAGGTTAAAATTTTCAGCTAAGTTTATTCACTTAAGGTATTCTGGCCATTTCACGCTTTTAATTAAAATATTTCTTAATAAATAAACATGAACAAAAAAAATAACATTTTAATATATCCATTTATCTTTCTCTCATCCACCATCACCCGTCACCTACCACCACCGATGTCACCTAAGGTAGTGTTTGGTATGCAGGAATGAGAGGTGGAATGGAATGGATGATTACGAGGGAATGAAGAAAAGGGTGTTTGGTTGGTTGATGGAATGGAATCACCCATTCCAAAATGCATTCCATTCCCTCAAAATCATTCATTTCACCCCCCATGTTTTTTCCATTCCATCCCCTCTTGCACCATTCATCAACAACACCACAACACACCACCTTCGCCACAATCCATCACCACCACCACCCACCACCGACGCCATCGCCACCACCCGCCACCACCTCACACCGACAGCCACCGCCGCCACCCACTCGCCACCGTTATCACCCACAGTTGCGACCAACCGCTAATGACACTCGTCGTCGCCCACCACCATCGTCGACGCCACCACCACCGCCACCACCAACCGCCGCCGCCACCACCAACCGCCACCTCTGCTGCCACCCACCACCAACGACCACCTTGCCACCACCACCACTCGTCGTCGCCGCCGCACCGCCACTCGCCGCCACCACCACCACCCATCGCCGTTGCCGACACCCACCGCCACCTATAACCACCCATAATCACTACCACTGACCACCACCACTACCACCACTCACCGCTGATTTTATTACTCCGTTTTTCTTGCCTACCGAACAATACACAATAATAACTCATTCCATTAACACATGGTAACCAAACAAGACATGGAATGGTAATGATCCATTGCATTCCCTCGTCCATTCCATTACCTCGTTCATTCCATTCCTTCGTCCATTCCATTACCCCATATTGTCGCTACCCCCGATCCATGATCCCCGGGAACGGGCGGCCGCGAGCCAGTTTCGGTGGTATCTTGTATTGTCTAATTTGGCAGCGGAATTTACATCAGGACCGTAATTAGGAAATATGTTATCAGAGTAAAATACCACATTTTATAATTCCAAAATGCATTCCATTCCCTCAAAATCATTCATTTCACCCCCCATGTTTTTTTTCCATTCCATCCCCTCTTGCACCATTCATCAACAACACCACAACACACCACCTTCGCCACAATCCATCACCACCACCACCCACCACCGACGCCATCGCCGCCACCCGCCACCACCTCACACCGACAGCCACCACCGCCACCCACTCGCCACCGTTATCACCCACAGCTGCGACCAACCGCTAATGACACTCGTCGCCGCCCACCACCATCGTCGACGCCACCACCACCGCCACCACCAACCGCCACCTCTGCTGCCACCCACCACCAACGACCACCTTGCCACCAACACCACTCGTCGTCGCCGCCACCACCACCACCCATCGCCGTTGCCGACACCCACCGCCACCTATAACCACCCATAATCACTACCACTGACCACCACCACTACCACCACTCACCGCTGATTTTATTACTCTGTTTTTCTTGCCTACCGAACAATACACAATAATAACTCATTCCATTAACACATGGTAACCAAACAAGACATGGAATGGTAATGATCCATTCCATTCCCTCGTCCATTCCATTACCTCGTTCATTCCATTCCTTCGTCCATTCCATTACCCCATACTGTCGCTACCCCCGATCCCTGATCCCCGGGAACGGGCGGCCGCGAGCCAGTTTCGGTGGTATCTTGTATTGTCTAATTTGGCAGCGGAATTTACATCAGGACCGTAATTAGGAAATATGTTATCAGAGTAAAATACCACATTCTATAACATTAAACATATGGGATAAAACCCAAGCTTGTAGTACACACGTTTTCATAGAAATAATTCCTATTTTATTTAAGAAAAACATCTATTTCTTTTTAGGTAACTTTATTGCCACTTTTCCAAGCCTTCAGTGCTGTCCAGCTGGCTTCTATTTGGCTTTCACATTTTGTTACCTGAAACGCGTTTTAAAAACATTTGTCAGTGGGAAATACTGGTGAGTGAATCCCAGTTTAATCAAGTTTCAATAAAAACCATTGTACATTATTGAGGGCGATCCCGCAATTATATTTGTTTCCAAGACATCACAATTAACATCCATGGTACTGTCGAACCCGACTTGTGGAAATGTTACTCCTTGACCAGGTGGTAACAAATTTTGTATACAAAACCCCAACATACTCATGATAATTGTATTCTTACAAATACTCAATAACTGTTTAATATATAATTAATTAAATGAGGTTTTGTAAAAACAGTTAACAAAAAGTGGATCAACTCACATTACTGTCTTAGATTTTCTGTAAGGGTTTCCTGGTGATAATCTATAATTTACACAAATGCATACGCGTTAGTATAATAACCCATTTTAACATTAGTAATACCCTCCCCGAGAACGCATTCCAACGACTACGTCGGGTAGAACCACGACAGCCGTTACGAAACCCTAGATCAATCGGGCAGCGTATCTAATACGTATCCAGGTGTTATAATACTTACAACGGAGCAGAACTTCGCTATTTAGGGTGTATAATACCCGAGTATAATGCCTATAATGTGAGAATTCGAGATACAGAAAAGATTTTGAACGATTTCTGAATGAAACCCGATGGCCTGCTTATATAGATGCTGAGTCTGGTTCTCTCGCGGCCCGCGTAACACAAGAGCAGGGCCTACGGGGCCCGCGTTGACCCCAGGTCAATGCGTAGCTAGGCTGGGTCATCGAGTAGGCTTGCCGTGTGTTGGGCCATGTAACATCCCTATTTTTAACATATGTTTGGTTAAATTTATTTAACCACTAGTAAAATAGTAACTAGTTTACTTTTTATATAAATATTCAACCCAAATAGTTTTAAACACTATTTTATATAGTTAGTTGGAATATTATACTAATTAATTGGCCTGTATATAGGTGACATTTCTAATAAAATAAAAGTCTATAAAAATTTATATTATTAGACGGGTAGATTACGGGTAAGTTAACTATAAGAAATATGAAGTTCCTAGACGGGCCTAGGAACCGTATAATAATTAATTTATAAAATACATTGTATTTTGAACCTACTATATTTTTAATGAAACTTAGACCCAAATGTATAAAAAAATATACTCGTTCTAATGACATATTTATTATTTTATAAAACGTTATATTTTAAAAATTATACGCGCCAAAGAAGTATACCAATTGAATTAATTATATATAATGTGAAATAATAAATAAATCTAACTTCTAAATTATGAAAAGTGGTACATGTCAGAAATAATCAGAATAATATAAATAATAAAATTTAACAATTTGATCTAAGAATTTTATTTACATATGTCGAGATATTTAATAAAATAATAATAATATAATAAAACCAATATATAGAAGGAACCTGTCATGTCAGTTCATATCCATCTCAAAGTTTCATGTCTCATTTATTCTAATATAATAAACTAATAATAATAAAATAATAATATATGAAAGAACTCAAAGATAAGAATGTAATAAAATAATATTATAAGTAAACTACATAGAGACACATATGTATGTACGTGTCATAAAAAGGAAAAGATAAAGGACACATATTCTTTTTTTTTTTTTGAACGGCAAAATCACTTTATATCTATATATAAAGAGCCAGCAAGCCGCTGGAAAGCTTACAAACGGGACAAGAAAAGAAATTACACAAGACTCGAAACATCAAAATCGACCCATTTCTCCCACGTCGTAACTGGAAGATTGGAGCGATGTTTTAACCACAAAAAGGAGTCTTCCTTTATCTGCTCGACAATCTCTTGGACCCGTAGCGATTTTCCTTCGAAAACCTTTTGATTTCTAGCATGCCAAATCCTCCAAAAGGTCGCCTTCATAATAGTATTCACTATCCGCTTCCAAACTTTCGAACCCGGGGCGTAATCCAGAGCTTCAATCAGCTGAGTAACAGAAGAAATATTACTCGGCATCGGGACTCTGACCCACACGAAAATATTCCACCAAATTCCTCTCGCCAGAAGACAATTAACAAAAGCATGATTATTGTCTTCAGTATTGTAGCCGCAACGGTCGCAGGTCACGTCTAAAAACGACATCCCTCTATTGCTCAGCTCGACTTTAGTTGGTACTCTCCCCAAACTAGCTCTCCAGGTTAAGAAATTACTTTTAGACGTTGCCCACGCATTCCAGCGAAACTGAGGAGAATTCTGATCTGAAGAGATTTTCGACATAATGTGGAGTCTGATCTTTTTGACGGAGAAATCGGTTTCAGAATCGTAGGCCCAGTACCATATATCCTTACTGACTTTTAGATGAAATGACTGCAGCAAACCCATGAGTTCCGAAATCTGCTGCCATTCGCTACCCGACCTCGGGTCCCTAGCCCACTTCCAGCCCCACTGATGAGAACCGTCCGCACAATGTCTGACATGCGAGGCCACATTTGCTCTTTTATCAGCAGCTATGCTGTAAATACCCGGGAACCGATCCTTCAAAGGCTCACTGAGCAGCCATCGATCAAGCCAAAAGCTAGTGTTCTGGCCGTTTCCAACCACTACACGGAAATTTTCTTCAATGTTTATGTTAAGCTTTAAAAGGGCAGCCTTGATACCACCAATATCCTTCCATAAACCCGGAATGGTTTTCTTAACCGGGATGAAGGTGTTGGCATTTTTATTCGAGTGAATCGCCCGAACAACCGAGGCCCATAGTTGATTTGGCCCTTCCTTGTACCGCCACCACCATATTCTAAGTTGAGAAATCAATATAAATAGAAAAGCTGTGCACTCTCACAACTGCTAAACATTCTTTTCTCTCTCTCGATTGGCTTTTCCCTTGTCAGTCTCCAACTTCAAATTTTCCTTTTTATAATAATAATAAGGTTCTGCCCCGTTTAAATGTTTTAACTCCCGATCACCGCTACCCTTTCCGATTGATCTGAGCCTCATAACATATGTCAGGGCTCTGCCCGATTAAGTTATTGGGATTCTGTCTCGGGACATCGGGATAAGGTTGAATTAGGGGTATTATACTTAACACAATTACAAATATATATTTTTATAGCTCAAAAGTTATACCCAATATTTTACCAAGAAACTTTCTAGTTGAACCCTAAAGTTACCAAGTGGGTCCATTCTCTTTTCTCAATATTTTATTCCCTTTTTCTTTATAATATAATTATATTCAAAATGTCCCAAACCATAAACAACTCTCACCAAAACTATTATTTATTATTATATTTTGTTCAAAAGGAAACCTTAGTTAAGACCCCTAAGTAATCCTGCATAAACCTTAATATTTTCAGAACAAGCAGAATCAGGATCAGGGCCCCTAAAACTCAGGGGGGGGGGGGGGTATTTCCTAGTCAGTATTATCTACACAGTTTGTTATAGAAATCGAATTTTCTCGAACGGCTGACTCACCTAGGCTACAAACGAACGTGGCAACCCTATGTTGGAAAGGGTCCCCTCGCGCCACGCGACGCGACCACATGGACCCCTCGCGCCACGCGAGGGGGTCGAATTTTAAGTATAAATAGAGGAGTTTGGGATTTAGCTTTCTGCGTTGGTTCGACATCCAAATTCGTTCTGTGCACTAAGATATCGTTCAATTACTACAAAAACACACACCAACACGAAACGCTGCCGCAACAAACAGGGTATTAACTCGATCGCTGCTACGATTCAATATCCGATCGATTGAAACTATCCGATGGATGTTTTAGTACTATCCTTTGTCATTTATCGTGATTCCGACAGGATGTTTGAGTACCACCCGAATTCGGGGAATACTCTGTCATTCGTTGTGAATCCGATGGATGTTTAAGTGATTGCACTTTGTCATTCGTTGTGAGGGTTTTTATCTCGTGAGTTATCGTAAAGGCTGTATTAAGTTACCTACCTAGTTCGTGTACACTAGGTTACAAGGCTAAATCAATAGGCTAAGCTCTGCCTGTATAAATCTGCAAATATATCAAGGCTTATCTGTAGACTAAACTTTGGCCATATGAATCTGCATGATTATAATGTGAGTCATTCTCTTTTTATCAAATCTATTTACAAAATCATGTTTATTTTCAAAGTTATAATTACGGGGATTAAGTCTTTGTAATCACCAAGTTACAGCCGGTATGTGGGGTTTTGTATACATTACTTGATAATCGTCACCATTGGGGCAGCCAATGGGGGATATGACCATAGTCACAGATCCGGTCGAGTGACAAATACCGTGGGTAGTTGGTTTGATATCAGAAACATTGTAATCGCTCTTAATACTGTACATTATAACAAATGAGTTGTTTTAGTGAAAAGAATGATTCACTCAGTATTTCCCGCTAACAAACCTTTTTCAAACATGTTTCAGGTAATTACAGTAGATTGGAGTAAGAAATGGATACGGCACTGAAAGGCATCAAAGAAGTGGCTTATTTTATTAATTAAATCAAATTAAGAAATATTGTTTTATGTAATTGGGTTTATCCCTTATTAAAGCTACCTTTGTAAAACATGGATTTATTCCATCTATTTAATAAATAAAATCCGGTGTTTCTAAACTCTGATATTTTTCCTAATTCACGGTCCTGATGAAATTTCTGCTGCAATATTTTTCAAAATAAATCATCGGTACCACTGGGCTGTTCACGACTCCCGATTCCGTCCAGGGTGGGTCGAGGGTCGTGACAGAAGGTGGTATCAGAGCCACTACTTTAAGCCTTTAGGTGTTGTGATAATTATACCTAAGTTTATATAAAAGAGTTAGGAGATTGCTATTAACTGGTAGCACACATGATAGCATTTAGACTTGAACTTAAGAAAAGATGCCTTAGTATAAGATAAGATAAAATACTTGTGTAAATAAAGTATGATGGGTTTTGGTATATCATAAGAATGGTAATTAGAATATTGCAAGATATGATAAATAAGCAAGAATTAATAGTAATTATTGCTTAGTGATATTAATTGGTCTAGAATAAGATATGTTACGGGAATACAAATTTCCCTAATTCTGGATAAAAGCCTAATAAAAGAGGCACTTTTGAAAAAGATACTATTTATGGGAAATAGAAAATTTTCTCCGGCAAGACTGGGTATGGTGTAGCAGACTCTCCAGTTTGTTCGGATATACTGGGATTACCTCTCCGGCGCGAACCGAATAAGACAGGGTATGTAATATGTCAAACGAGTGACAAGATTTCCCTAAATAGTATCAGGACCAGATATCTGACTGATTTTTGGAAATAGGAATCTGTTAAATACATTGACCTGATAGATGGTATGTTTATTTCAGCATGTGAAATATATGATTATATAGATATATATATCTATAAGAAATTCCAAAAGTCAATTTGGAATAAAGCACAAGCATATGTGTCTAGATTTCTTTATCAAGAATCTATTTTCCGATATCAAACATTATTTCGTTTGATTATCTACCTCGTAACTTGTACAATAAGAACCCTTTAAGTTAGGACACCATCAAAAGTATAAGAATTTCCAATACGTTACCATAAAATAGTAACGCAAGTAAGAAGCATATAAAGTTGTGCTAGTGCACAAGAAAACACATGAAACTTAAATTATACACAGACGTCGAAGTATATCACACACGACTTCCAAGGCAAGACCTTTGGAAAATATGATTGGGCGCAACGACACCAATACTAATCTCGTCAGTAAAAGAATTACTAATCAAAAAGCAACACTTGGCCGCGTAATCCTACTAACGACATGAATATCGCTGAGGTACGTTGTAACAAGATTTCATAACCATCGGTGCACAGTCTAATCAGAAGTATTAGCATTGAAAAAGGAGCCACCTACCTTTGCAAATCCTCTATTTCATTTTATTCGACATTCTCTGGTAATATCACTTAACAACAGTTATCACATAAAAATTCCAGATAAATTTCTTACATTTCTTTTGTTAAAATTCTGACCCTGCGAATAGACTTATGCATTGCTACTTCCCCTAATGGTCATCATACCATGAGAATTTCTTTCATAGTAGTGAATATTGATCTATTTCATTTCTTGGTAAATCCACACGTTACACATGCACTGTTTGTTATGCATGTGGTTCGTTTGATTTATGAAGACCACTGGAGGGCTTTATTCTGATTTGTTATTTTATCCAAACTCAAATATCATTCCGCTTTTTGCACTATGAACCACATTATTGCAAAACAATGACTCTTTGATATCGAATCAATAAATTTTGTTAAACCATTGAGGTAAAGAATTTATATATAGGTATAAAATTTTGTTTGAGGTATACTCTCATTTAAATTCATGTTTAAGTTATTTATTATTGATAATTAATATTATTAGTAATAAAATATTAATAATAGTAGTGTTAGTATTATTTTAATACTAGGGTTATTATCAAGGGCAGGTATTGAATAGCCTAGCCTTAGTTAGGCATGGACTGGCCACCTATGCTTAAACAAGGCAGCACTAACCAATATCCAACCATGATAATGACTAGTTAATATATATATAAATTAAGTCATCATACTTATTTAGTAAATCTTAATAAAAATATTTTTCTTTATACTATAAGGAGAAGACATATTTACATAAAAAGAATTAGAGGGACGAATAAAATTATATAAATAATTATTTATCACATGTTTTGTGGTAACTATGTACCGTAACGCTTTGGCAAGAAAATAACCATATAAGAATAATATGGTAGTCATCAAATACGTTGGGTTAGGGGAACATTGTACTATATAAGAATAGTCCCCGTTTTCACTTATTTACAATATTTGTAAATACATTCACAACGTTATATGATTTCAAAATAAAAATAAGTAATTACATAGAATCAACCCATTAAGTGTTATATATTTACAAAATATTTTACAAATACTTTTTACAATAAATATTCTTACACCTTTATTTACAATTTTCATTTAACGTTATAAATAAAGATGATTTCTTTTACAAAATAAATACTAAAATATTTTATAATGTAATAACTTCATCGTAGTATTTTGTAATATATATTACATAGTAAAAATAAGTTATTTTACATAGTATAGTAAAATACTAAAATAATATTTAAAAGTAGTGACCATTTACATATAGTAAAAATGCGTAATAAATAAAATATATTACATAGTATTTATATTTGATATGTAAGATACGGTTCAGACAGGAACATAAATAATATATATTACATTTTGCTTTACAAAAATATAATAGTTGGTCATGCCAAAACAACTTGTTCTTATTTTATTTCGATCTCTAGGACATAGTATGAAAAATATGGTCACTAATAGTGTACTATTACATTGTTTCACAATTAAAACAATTTGGAACTCTAAACAATGATACACTAACTTTATTGTCTTTTGGTGTATCTTTACAATTCACTCATCTCAACACTTTGATTTTCTAATATGATAAATATTTGACAAATCATTTTCATGCTTTTATTTCATTTTGAACCTATCGATTCTAAGTCTTCCTCAGTTGCCAATCAAAGTAAGCTTTCTTTTGACAAAGAATTTTATTAATTCTAAAAGTCCTTGACATTCATTTTAAAAATCTATTGATCATATATCTTTTAGCTTGAACCTAGTCACTTTGGAAATTATAACATTTCATCTCCTTCGTTTGTCATCGATTTCTTGAACTAATTCAGTTAAACCATTGAGTTTAAATTATTGTATAACTTATATTCACAAAATTTGATATTTTGATTCTGTGTCATCTACCTTAATATTGTTTTTAGTGACTAAAATATGACATAAGTCTAAAAGAAATATCGTAACTCAAATCTCGAGGGCGAGATTTAAAACAAGGTGGGGAGAATGTAACATCCCTATTTTTAACATAGGTTTGGTTAAATTTATTTAACCACTAGTAAAATAGTAACTAGTTTACTTTTTATATAAATATTCAACCCAAATAGTTTTAAACACTATTTTATATAGTTGGTTGAAATATTATACTAATTAATTGGCCTGTATATAGGTGACATTTCTAATAAAATAAAAGTCTATAAAAATTTATATTATTAGACGGGTAGATTACGGGTAAGTTAACTATAAGAAATATGAAGTTCCTAGACGGGCCTAGGAACCGTATAATAATTAATTTATAAAATACATTGTATTTTAAACCTACTATATTTTTAATGAAACTTAGACCCAAATGTAGACAAAAATATACTCGTTCTAATGACATATTTATTATTTTATAAAACGTTATATTTTAGAAATTATACGCGCCAAAGAAGTATACCAATTGAATTAATTATATATAAAGTGAAATAATAAATAAATCTAACTTCTAAATTATGAAAAGTGGTACATGTCAGAAATAATCAGAATAATATAAATATTTAACAATTTGATCTAAGAATTTTATTTACATATATCGAGATATTTAATAAAATAATAATAATATAATAAAACCAATATATAGAAGGAACCTCTCATGTCAGTTCATATCCATCTCAAAGTTTCATGTCTCATTTATTTTAATATAATAAACTAATAATAATAAAATAATAATATATGAAAGAACTCAAAGATAAGAATGTAATAAAATAATATTTTAAGTAAACTACATAGAGACACATATGTATGTACGTGTCATAAAAAGGAAAAGATAAAGGACACATATTCTAAGTTGAGAAATCAGTATAAATAGAAAAGCTGTGCACTCTCACAACTGCTAAACATTCTTTTCTCTCTCTCGATTGGCTTTTCCCTTGTCAGTCTCCAACTTCAAATTTTCCTTTTTATAATAATAATAAGGTTCTGCCCCGTTTAAATGTTTTAACTCCCGATCACCGCTACCCTTTCCGATTGATCTGAGCCTCATAACATATGTCAGGGCTCTGCCCGATTAAGTTATTGGGATTCTGTCTCGGGACATCGGGATAAGGTTGAATTAGGGGTATTATACTTAACACAATTACAAATATATATTTTTATAACTCAAAAGTTATACCCAATATTTTACCAGGAAACTTTCTAGTTGAACCCTAAAGTTAGCAAGTGGGTCCATTCTCTTTTCTCACTATTTTATTCCCTTTTTTCTTTATAATATAATTATATTCAAAATGTCCCAAACCATAAACAACTCTCACCAAAACTATTATTTATTATTATATTTTGTTCAAAAGGAAACCTTAGTTAAGACCCCTAAGTAATCCTGCATAAACCTTAATATTTTCAGAACAAGCAGAATCAGGATCAGGGCCCCTAAAACTCAGGGGGAGGGGGGTATTTCCTAGTCAGTATTATCTACACAGTTTGTTATAGAAATCGAATTTTCTCGAACGGCTGACTCACCTAGGCTACAAACGAACGTGGCAACCCTATGTTGGAAAAGGGTCCCCTCGCGCCACGTGACGCGACCACATGGACCCCTCGCGCCACGCGAGGGGGTCGAATTTCAAGTATAAATAGAGGAGTTTGGGATTTAGCTTTCTGCGTTGGTTCGACATCCAAATTCGTTCTGTGCACTAAGATATCGTTCAATTACTACAAAAACACACACCAACACGAAACGCTGCCGCAACAAACAGGGTATTAACTCGATCGCTGCTACGATTCAATATCCGATCGATTGAAACTATCCGATGGATGTTTTAGTACTATCCTTTGTCATTTGTCGTGATTCCGACAGGATGTTTGAGTACCACCCGAATTCGGGGAATACTCTGTCATTCGTTGTGAATCCGATGGATGTTTAAGTGATTGCACTTTGTCATTCGTTGTGAGGGTTTTTATCTCGTGAGTTATCGTAAAGGCTGTATTAAGTTACCTACCTAGTTCGTGTACACTAGGTTACAAGGCTAAATCAATAGGCTAAGCTCTGCCTGTATAAATCTGCAAATATATCAAGGCTTATCTGTAGACTAAACTTTGGCCATATGAATCTGCATGATTATAATGTGAGTCATTCTCTTTTTATCAAATCTATTTACAAAATCATGTTTATTTTCAAAGTTATAATTACGGGGATTAAGTCTTTGTAATCACCAAGTTACAGCCGGTATGTGGGGTTTTGTATACATTACTTGATAATCGTCACCATTGGGGCAGCCAATGGGGGATATGACCATAGTCACAGATCCGGTCGAGTGACAAATACCGTGGGTAGTTGGTTTGATATCAGAAACATTGTAATCGTTCTTAATACTGTACATTATAACAAATGAGTCGTTTTAGTAAAAAGAATGATTCACTCAGTATTTCCCGCTGACAAACCTTTTTCAAACATGTTTCAGGTAATTACAGTAGATTGGAGTAAGAAATGGATACGGCACTGAAAGGCATCAAAGAAGTGACTTATTTTATTAATTAAATCAAATTAAGAAATATTGTTTTATGTAATTGGGTTTATCCCTTATTAAAGCTACCTTTGTAAAACATGGATTTATTCCATCTATTTAATAAATAAAATCCGGCGTTTCTAAACTCTGATATTTTTCCTAACTCACGTTCCTGATGAAATTTCTGCTGCAATATTTTTCAAAATAAATCACCGGTACCACTAGGCTGTTCACGACTCCCGATTCCGTCCAGGGTGGGTCGAGGGTCGTGACAGGCCACGTGGCCGCACCTGGCTTTGCCATCTTTTAAGTTCACGCGGCCCGCGTGAAGGTTGGGGTGGGGCTTACGCGGCCCGCTTCAACTTAAATTTTCTTGTTTTTCATTTATTTTTAATGCTATATTGTATTTCGGGCTCGGTTTTCACATGCGGGGTGTATTTAAAGATATATTGGGATATTTTTAAAATATATTAGGGTATCGGAAATTATTCGAGGGTGTCGGTTTGTTTAGGATTGTTACATATACCAAACAGACAAAAGAGTAGACTCCCTAACCAACACATTAAACACATCCGGACACGAAATTTCAGCATCATAACTATTCCATAAACCTTCCAACACCTCTGAATGGGAAAAACCCATTGTTTGCATTAAGTTACTCATCAAATCTAATGCATCATCATATCTTTTGCAGCTAATCATGACATGTATCAATATACATACATTATCTAGTGAGGGAGAAAAGCTCTTTTGCTCCCCAACCCTCTTTTAGAAACCTAAAGCTAACTCTAGGGACCTCTGAAACTCTATAAGTATACGATTGACTAATGAGTTTGTGAGATTTAAAGACAATAATTTATCCAATAAATTCCATTTTCTTTGCCTTAAATGAAGAGAAATTGAACTGAAAGCAACATCTTCAGGATTTGGGTATTTGAAATTCTTACCCAGGTGAATACTGTAACAATCCTAAACAAACCGACACCCTCAAATATTTTCCGACACCACAATATATTTTAAAATATCCCAATATGTCCCAAAATACACCCCATACGTGAAAACGGGCCCCGAATACCCTAAATATTAATAAAAATAATAAAAAATCAGGTTTTGGGTCTGAGGCGGGCCGCGTAAGCCTAAGCCCAACCCTTACGCGGGCCGCTAGAGATCAGAATGGTGGCGCAGCCTGGTGATGACACGTGTCATCATCATGGCGGGTCTAGGCGATGATCCGGACAAGCTACACGTTGACCTGGGGTCAACGCGGGCCGCGTAGGCCCTGTTCTCGTGTTACGCGAGCCGCGAGAGGACCAGACTCAGCAACTATATAAGCAGGCCATCGGGTTTCATTCAGAATCGCTCAAATATTTCTTTCTAAACGTGAATTTCTGAAAATAGGCATAATACTCGGGTATTATACCCCCTAAATAGCGAAGTTCTGCTCCGTTGTAAGTATTATAACCCCTGGATACGTATTAGATACGCTGCCCGATTGATCTAGGGTTCCGTAACGGCTGTCGTGGTTCTGCCCGACGTAGTCGTTGGAATGCCGTCTCGGGGAGGGCATTACTAATGTTAAAATGGGTTATTATACTAACGCGTGTGCATTTGTGTAAATTATAGATTATCACCAGGAAACCCTTACGGAAAATCTAAGACAGCAATGTGAGTTGATCCACTTTTTGTTAACTGTTTTTACAAAACCTCAATTAATTAATTACATATTAAACAGTTATTGAGTATTTGTAAGAATACAATTATCATGAGTATGTTGGGGTTTTGTATACAAAATTTGTTACCACCTGGTCAAGGAGTAACATTTCCACAAGTCGGGTTCGACAGTACCATGGATGTTAATTGTGATGTCTTGGAAACAAATATAATTGCGGGATCGCCCTCAATATTGTACAATGAGTTTTTATTGAAACTTGATTAAACTGGGATTCACTCACCTGTATTTCCCACTGACAAATGTTTTTAAAACGCGTTTCAGGTAACAAAATGTGAAAGCCAAATAGAAGCCAGCTGGACAGCACTGAAGGCTTGGAAAAGTGGCAATAAAGTTACCTAAAAAGAAATAGATGTTTTTCTTAAATAAAATAGGATTTATTCCTATGAAAATGTGGCTAATACAAACTTGGGTTTTATCCCATATGTTTAATATTATGAAAATGTGGTATTTTACACTGATAACGTATTTCCTAATGATGTGTGCAAAATGCAACATATAAATTACATTAATTGTGGCATAAAACTAACCCTTTTTTAGTACTAATGTTGGAAAAAGTGTGCTTTTGTCTTCCTTTTGTATTTTCAGGATTAAATGAGCTCAAATTAACAAAAGAAGCAAAAAGACAGCTAAATCTAACATAAATACAAGAAAAGGAACAAACGTGACATGCCCGACCCCACGACAGCATCTTCCCAAGCAAAACAACAGAACAGAAGGCTGAACACTCCCCGTGCTCAATGAGCACGGGGGCGTGCCCAAGTGTCAGCATAAAAGACAAAGTTGTAGAAGCTTCCATCGCCCACCACGGGGCCGTGGTCAACTATAAGATTCGTAGAATCCAGGAAAATCTTGATAGTACAGATATGCATATGCACACGGGGTCGTGCCCAGCGGACACGGGGCCGTGGTCAACTAATACAAACAAGAGCAATTAATGAAGACATAGAAGGATGTGGACACGGGGCTGTGCCCGATCTTCTGTTCAGCCTATAAATAGGAGTGCTTGGCTCAAGCTCAAACCATCCCTTGGCACACCACCTCTCTCACACTTCACCCACCACCCACCACCACCATAACACCATCATCCACCACCGTCATCCATTGTCCATCATAGAGTGTGTGAGTCGTCTCGGGATCCAAGATTGATCTTAAGAGTTCTTGACAATAAAGGCCATGTTTGCCTAAGTCTCTTACATCACTTGGTGAAGACAAAGTGTCTAGTGTAATACTTTTTATTTTTAATCTTTTCGCACTTTTTACTTGGTTATGTATTAATGACTTTAATAACTAGTTTCTTATGTTGAAGGTGATTTTTCCTTATCGTTTGTCCGTGGTGTCTTGGCATTATTTTACTGTCTATATAAATAAAAGATTTTCACCATTCATATCTCCACGGTCTATATGGAGGTATGTTGGCTACCTGGTCGGGTGTTAAGGGAACGGTTTGGTAAAAGTCTTGCCTTGTTCAGTGTATAGATCCTGCAAGGACCTGGGTCAAATTTAGTAGGACCTCCTTCAATACTTAACGGTATTGGATGGCGGGGGTCCAAACTCTTTGATCCCCTCATATGTAAGCTACTATTAATACTTTAATCCGGCTACTTAGGACTGTATCCCTGCTGACTCAGACTACTTAGCCGAGGGTAACGTCACCTTCAAAAGAGGGGCCTACCATAATATGCATTAATAACTTAATTAATTATCTTTCAATAATCCGACCCTTTAGGATTGTATCCTTACTGACTCAAACTACTGGGTTGAGGGTAACGTCACCTTCAAAAGAGGGGCCTACTACAATAACTAAGATAATCTCTTAAAAGGTGCAAAAGTGCGGAAATAATCAAAGGTTACACTAAACACGAGTCGGAGCCAAGTGATTCATCTTGTCTATCTGTTTTTACTTTTATTTTATTTTCAGCATTTTAGTTAGTTTTTATTTTTCTAGTTTGAAACCTTTTTTCTAAACTTTTTGATTTGATTAGACGTTGAGGATAAACCGGTACTAAAAGCTCTTGTGTCCTTGGACGACCTCGGTATCTTACCAACGCTATACTACGCTCACGATGGGTGCACTTGCCCATATGTGTGTTTAGTGTTAGTAAATATCGTGTTTTATAAATTTAAAACTTGGCTAAAGAAAGTGTAAAAGGGCTTAAAATAAACATTAAAACCATAACACACTTCACGCACAACAAGTTTTTGGCGCCGTTGCCGGGGACACAAGGATTTTAAGAATGTTAGGAATCAACGGCCTAATCGTTTTTCTTATTTTTCTATATTTTTTAGGATTTTTCTTAATTTTTCAGCTTCTGCAGAACTTAGCACGGGTCGTGCCCGCTGAACACGCCCCGTGCCCAATCATTGGAACTGGCAATCCTGTTTTAAGTCAGATAGTAAGCTGAACACGGGGCCGTGCCCACTCAACACGCCCCGTGCCCAAGATTCAGTTACTGAAAACAGAACTGTAAGATCCCGACGGTTGGTAATTTCTGACACAAACATGAGTGATACTGATATTTTTTACTTTCGGCACTCTTATGGTGCGTGGTGTCAAATATGTGGTGGTTCTCATAAGGACTTAGAATGTTATTTTCTAAATTATAAACCCCACTATATAGACCCATCGTTTCCCTGTATCCTTAAGAGGGGCGAAAGTAAAAATAATCCATATCTCTCCCTCGAATGCTCTCAACCGGATTTTCTAGGAGAAATGCTTCTTGATGAACTATTTCAATTAGAAGATCTAATTCTTAATTGGTTAAAAGAACTTAGGATATATTTCAATAATTTATCTCAAAACGATAACCAAGAAGAAATGTTGGGATCGCATTCAAACAACTTCGTTGTTCCCGACGATACCTCTAAATCTAGTGAGGACTTGAGCGATAGTCGTCCCTGTGTCGATTGTGCCGTGAAGGACTCCCCATCGACTTCGTTCGATGCATACATAGACCTGAGCGATTCAGCATACACCTTATTTAATGAGAGCCCGGGAAAGGGTTGGACTTGTCCACCTACATATAGCATAGGAATCACCCTCACCGACAACCTCTTGCGTTCTCGTCTTAATCTAGAGCAATTAAGGTATTTTAGGCACTTTGGGGTTGTTCCATCCAGTAAGGAACCGCCCGATCCGGAAAAGTTCCTTAAAAATAGATGTCACGGCCCCCGACCCGGTTTGACCCGTTTCAGGAGCCGCGGGACAGAAATCCCGTGGTATTTATTTAATTGAGTTTAACAGCGGAAGTTTATAATCAGGATCTTTTTAAAGCTAAAATTTTCCCGATTATTTTATTTCACAATCTCGGAATAAAATCCCAGTAATTTACAATCATATGATTTCACGGAGAAATCTTTAGGTTACAAAACATATTTCCTTATTTTATAATGAGCCACTTTCTTAAGCTTGCAGTGCTCCATAGCACTTTTCCTGAATCACAACAGATCACCTGAAACATGTTTGAAAAAGGTTTTGTCAGCGGGAAATACTGGTGAATCATTCTTTTTACTAAAATAACACATTTGTTATAATTTACAGTATTAAGAGCGATTACAATGTTTCCTAATATCAAACCAACTACCCACGGTATTTTGTCACTCGACCCATTGGCCCATTCGTCCAATGGTGTCTGTGACTATGGTCATATCACCCCTTGGCTGCCCCAATGGTGAAGATTATCAAGTAATGTATACAAAAACCCACATACCGGCTGTAACTTGGTGATTACAAAGACTTAATCCCCGTGATTATAACTTTGAAAATAAACATAATTTTGAAAGTAATTTGATAAAAAGAGAATGACTCACATTGCAGATTTAACACGGACAGAGTATAGTCTACTGATTAGCCTTGTTAACCTAATTTAAATAACAATGCACACAAAACTGGGTTAGTAATCAATTCAGCATTTACGATAACTCACGAGATTAAACCCTCACAACGAATGACAAAGTGCGATACTTAAACATCCATCGAATTAACGACGAATGACAAAGCATAACCCTAATGTGGGTAGCACTTAAACATCCATTGGATATTTTAATCGATCAAACAATGAATCGTAGCAGCGATTGAGTTATTACCCTGTTTTGCGGCAGCAATTTGTGATCGTGTGTGTTTTAATAGTAAACAGAACGTAACTCAGTGTGTAATTGGAATTTCTACGTCGTTCAAGTGCCCATATTTCAGTCCCAATCCCCTCTATTTATAGGTAAATTTTGACCAGGCTTGCGCACCGTAAGCCTAATCCCTTACGGTGCGTAAGGGACACAAATCTTTTATAGGGTTGCTACGTCCTTGACTAGCCTTGCTGACTTGACAGAATTCGAAATTTATATTTTGACAGCGTTTTATGTAGATAATCGTAACTAGGGTTTACCCCCCTGAGTTTTAGGGGCCCTGATCCTAATTCTGATTGTTCTGAAAATTTTAGGGTTTGTGCAGAATCACTTTGGTGTCTCAATTAGGGTTTCCTATTGGATAAAATAATAAAATAAATAATAGTTTTGGTGAGAGTTGTTACATTCTCCCCACCTTAATAAAAATCTTGTCCTCGAGATTTACTGGAATAAGTGAGGATACTTTCGCTTCATTTTTGATTCCAACTCCCAAGTGTATTCAGGTCCTCTCTTTGAATCCCACTTGACTTTAACTAGAACTAGTCGCTTGTGCTTGAGAAATTTCACCTTTCGATCTTCTATCTGAAGAGGTTTCTCAACAAATTTTAACTTTTCGTTTACCTCTATGTCTTGAAGAGGTACTACCAGAGATTCGTCTGATAGACATTTCTTGAGGTTGGATACATGAAATACATCATGTACTCCAGCTAAATCTTCTGGTAGTTGTAAACGATAAGCAACTGGTCCTATACGTTGGATTACTGGAAATGGTCCTACGTATCTTGGACTTAGCTTTCCTTTCTTACCGAATCGAACTACTCCTTTCCAAGGTGAAACTTTCAAAAGTACTTTATCTCCGACTTGAAATTCCAGTGGCTTGCATCGATTATCGGCATAACTCTTTTGACGATCTTGAGCCGTCTTCAGTCTTTCCTTGATTTATGTGATCTTATCAGTCGTCTCTTGCACAATCTCGGGACCTGATAATTGACTTTCTCCTATTTCTGCCCAACAAACTGGAGTTCTACACTTCCTTCCATACAATGCTTCAAATGGGGCAGTTTCAATGCTTGAATGATAACTATTGTTATAGGAGAATTCAATTAAAGGTAAGTGATCATCCTAGTTTCCACCAAAATCTATTACACATGCTCGGAGCATGTCTTCTAGAGTTTGGATTGTCCTTTCACTTTGTCCGTCTGTTTGAGGATGATATGCAGTGCTTAGATTTAGTCGAGTTCCCATTGCCTCTTGAAAACTTTTCCAAAAATGAGAAGTGAAACGACTATCCCTATCTGATACAATGGAGAGTGGAACTCCATGTAGAGATACGACTTCATCTACATATAACTTTGCCAATCTTTCCATGCTAAAGGTTTCTTTCATTGGTAGAAAGTGAGCTGATTTGGTTAATCGATCCACAATTACCCAAAACGCATCATTACCTTTTCTGGTTTTGGGTAACTTAGTAACAAAATCCATTGTTATGAGTTCCCATTTCCATACTGACATTTCTAATTGTTGTAGTAGACCTGAAGGTTTCTGATGTTCTGCCTTAACTTGTGAACAAGTAAGACATTTTGAAACATATCTAGCTATATCCTTCTTCATGCCTATCCACCAGAAATTATTTCTTAAATCTTGGTACATCTTATTGTTTCTAGGGTGTATGGTATACCTAGATTTATGAGCTTCTTCTAAAATCTTATTTCTTAATTCTCCCTGCTTCAGTACCCAAATCCTTTTCTTATGGAATCTCCAAATTCCATCAGCTCCTTGTTCTAATTCTTTTATTCATCCTTTCATTCCTTCAGCATCATCCTTGATTGCTGTTTCTTGAATATTCCTCAATTGTTCCATTAAATCTAACTGTAGATTTATCCTAAGAGCACGAACTCGTCGTTGTTTCTCATGGTACTTACGACTTAAGGCATCTGCAACTACATTTTCCTTTCCTTCATGATATTGAATATCACAGTCGTAGTCACTTAGGATTTCCATCCATCTCCTTTGTCTCATGTTTAACTCTTTTTGCCCAAATATATATCTTAAACTTTTATGATCTGTATAGACAGTAAATATACTTCCGTACAGATAATGTCTCCAAATCTTAAGGGCAAAAATTACAGCTCCTAATTCTAAATCATGAGTTGTATAGTTTTCTTCGTGCTTTTTCAATTGCCTTGATGCATACGCAATTACTTTCTTGCGATAAGCACACATCCAAATCCTAGTTTTGAAGCATCACAATATACTTCAAAATCTTCAGTTCCTTTCGGTAAGGCTAAAATTGGAGCATTGGTTAATTTCTGTTTCAAGATCTTAAAGGCTTCTTCTTGTTTAGGTCTCCATTCAAACTTAACTGCTTTACAGGTTAGCTTAGTTAATGGTACAGCTATTTTGGAAAAATCCTTAATAAACCGTCTATAATATCCAGCTAATCCTATAAAACTTCTAATTTCCATTGCGGATTGTGGAACCTTCCATTTGGTAATTGCCTCTATTTTAGCAGGATCTACATGAATACCTTCGTGATTCACCATGTGTCCTAAAAATTGCACTTCCTTTAGCCAAAATTCACACTTCGAGAGTTTGGCATAAAGCTTTTCTTTTCTTAACAAAGTTAAGAGTGCATGCAAGTGCTCACAATGTTCTGTCTAACTTTTGGAATAAATAAGTAAATCGTCTATAAAACAATTACAAATTTATCCAAATACGGTTTTACATATTCTATTCATCATGTCCATGAATGCGGCAGGAGCATTCGTTAATCCGAAGGGCATGACTGTAAACTCGTAATGACCATACCTAGTTCTGAAAGCAGTCTTAGGTATGTCTTCCTCTTGTACCTTCAATTGATGATATCCAGAACGTAAATCAATCTTAGAAAAATATCTAGCTCCCTGGAGTTGATCAAACAGATCATCAATCCTAGGTAATGGGTATCGATTCTTAATTGTAACCTTATTCAGTTCTCTATAATCAATACACATTCTCATCGAACCATCCTTCTTCTTTACAAACAACACTGGCGCTCCCCACGGGGATGAGCTAGGTTGTATAAATCCTTTGCTTAATAATTCATCTAATTGCTTTTTCAATTCTAACATTTCGGTAGGAGCTAACCGATAAGGTGCCTTAGCTATCGGTGTAGTTCCAGGAATTAGATGAATCCTAAATTCTACTTCCCTATCTGGTGGTAATCCTGGTAACTCTTCTGGGAATATATCTGGGTATTCTGAGACTACAGGAATCTCCTTAAGTTCTTTACCCTTAGTATTAATGATTACTGAAATCATATATACTATTCCTTGCTTTCGTTCATAGCTAGCAACTTTCATTACTGATATGAACTTCATGGGTTTAAGCGGTTTATCTCCTGTAATCATGATTACTTCTCCAGTAGGTGTCTGAATTTCTATAGAATTTTTATCACAAATGATTTGAGCATGGTTGGCTATTAACCAATCCATTCCTAACACAATATCGAATTCAGCTAATTTCATAGGTAACAGATTTGCAGAAAATTTATGACCTGAAAGTTCTATTTCTACTTTTTGCAAAACCTGATCTATTTTAACTGAATTCCCATCTGCGGTTTCGACTGTAAAAATCTGCCTAATGTTGGTTAAAGGTAACTTAAGAGCTTGACAGAATAAAGTATTTATAAAACTTTGGTTTGCACCAGAGTCAAATAATACTTTTGCGTAAACATTGTGAACTAAGAACGTACCAGCTATCACATCTGGAATGAGTTCTGCTTCTTGAGTGGTCAGCTGGAATGCTCTGACATTCTTCTTAGTAACTCCGTCGGTCGCCTTGGTTTTGTTATCTGCTGGTTTGGCCAATTTAGGACATTAAAATGCCCCGCTTCTCCACAGTTAAAGTAGATTATGGTTTTCTTTCTGCAGCTTTCTTCACAATGCCCTACAGCTTTGCAAAGGTTGCAGGTTACATTACATCTTCCATAATGTTTCCTTTTGCAATTCCTGCAGAAAGGTGGATTTGAGGATTGTCCCATTCCTCTTCTCCTGAAACTGTTATTATTACCCGTACGAAATCCTTGGGTAATTTTCTGAGCCAGTTCCTTCTTCCTGTTTTCATCTCTTGTACGTACCAGCTCGTCAGTGAGGGTATTAGCTAATTCCACAGCATCGTCAATAGTACGAGGTCTCGCACCTTTAACGATGTTACGGATTTCACTAACCAGTCCCCAAATATAGCGAGAAATGAATACCGGTTCTGGCGAAGCTAGTGTTGGTACCACTCTAGCATATTCAAAGAATGTCGAAGTATATCCTCGACAGTCCACATTCACCATCCGATGATTTAGGAACTTATTTGCCATTTGATCTTTTTCATATTCGGGACAGAATTTTCTTTCTACAAGATTCTGAAATTCTTCCCATTTCATGGTATATGCCTCGATCCTTCTTTTAGCTTGTAACACTGTGTTCCACCCTTCTAACGCCCCTTCTTTAAAAAGATTTGACGCGTACATAACTTGATCTTCTTCAGCACATTTACTTATGGTGATCACTGCCTCAGTTTTCTCTAACCAACGCAGTGCTGCAATAGCCCCTTCATTACCTGCAAACTCAGCTGGTTTATAGGCAAGGAATTCTTTGTAAGTGCAACTAGGTGTTGCAGCTTTCATTTTCTTGAAAATTGGGGCTTGCAGATCATTATTGTTATTAACCTGATTACCGCCTCCATTTATACTATTACTAAAGTTGTCGACTTGTGTACGTTTACTAGGAATGATTGATTGAGGTTTAACAGGTTTCTGGACAGCAGCAACGATTGCTGGAATAGCATTAGCTATTCCTTGTGCAACGATATCCTCTATATCTTGCCTATTTAACAATTGTTCTTCCTGAATTTGCTCAGATTGATTTACTTCATTTACTGGGTCATTACCAATGTTTGCCATCTGATAATTAATTTATAAATGAATAATTAGTATAAAATAAGAAATAATCCAATGTCACAATTAATTGCACATAATCACATAAACAAATATACAAACGAAATTGTAAATTCTCTAAAATTTCATTTATTTTATAGATTATATCATGCTTCTATATACAACCGTTTTATTGTTTATTTTACACATACTGATTTTTATTAATATTACTGTTATTATACAAACACAGACTCATAACCCATTTCTCCTTCGTCAACTTGCATCTTTAATAACGATGTTCCCTCTCATCATATTTCCATGAAATTTGTCCTCCTATCTCTCGGATCCTATTTCCAGCATCCATCAGCTCTTCACCGAAATGGCGGAGTTCAGCCATATTCTCGTTACTCATCGGTGGATTTGGTAGGGGTTCTGGATCGAACTGAGGGAAAAACGTATAGGGACTGTTGATAAGGTTTTGGAATTGCCAATCATTCGTCCACCATTCGTCCATTCCCAAAGGTTGAGTATGGATTATTGGTTCTAGGATTGCTGGTTCCAAATTTATAGGGAGTTGATTTTCGATAGGATTAGAGTAAAAATTATTATTATTGACAGGCTTAATAGTATCACAGCTTGTCAATATAAAATCTAGTTCTTCCTGAAATGTCATTTCCTGGGTTTGTTTAGAACTTTCTCCAATTTCCATCTGGATTTGTCTAGAACCTTTTCCAACCTCCATTTCTATTTGCTTAGAATATTCCTCAAACTGTATTCCCATTTGTCTAGCATCTTCCCCTACTTCAATCTCCAACTCCTGCTGTCTTAGCTGGCTTTTTCCTATGTACACGCCTCCCCCATACAAATCTCTTTCTTTTCTTAGGTTTTGGCTTTTCCAGAGGTGGAGCGTTGAATTCTATAGGTTGTTCCACATCAGGAAAGTACCCAGTAAACTCTTTAGAAACTTCTATGTTTACAGGGTAAAGGTTGAGATTCTCTAGGGCTCCAGATAACTCATTCATGCTGTTTAACATATATGTAAAAATAATAAATTAAAATTTTATAACAAATTTTACAAATAACCCTCAAATATTATTGCATATTCTGTGACTAATTTAATACAAAGGAAAATTAACAATTTAACATACTAAATTTTATTGTAATTTTATTTATTTACTAGATAATATTTCTGGCTTGTAATTTGTTAATACGGAGTAATGGTATTCTAAAGATTAGTATTTACTGCTACGGTGGCTAGCATATAAAGATCCGCCCATTTTTCATCTAAATTGTCTTCCCATGGTGATTTACTGATTAATTCCTGGGTTTCCTTTTTAACTTTCTTTTCTCGGAATTTCTTTAATTTCTCCTGACTTTTTCTAATAATCAAACTTCTTTTATCAGGAGAAAGTGGTTCCTTGTATTGGGCTTTTCGAACAAATATTCCTTCTTCAGGAGTTTGAGAGGAACTTCCCTTCTCATTTGATGACCTATCTAATTTAAGATAGATGTTTGAAAGCTTTTGCTTACCCATACTGTAACTAACAAATAGTCAGTTAATAAAACACATAATCACATAATGGGTAATCAGGAAAAAAATAAGTATTTCTAAATACTTAATTAGCTTAACTCAGTGGCTCTGATACCACCTTTTTCTGTCACGGCCCCCGACCCGGTTTGACCCGTTTCAGGAGCCGCGGGACAGAAATCCCGTGGTATTTATTTAATTGAGTTTAACAGCGGAAGTTTATCATCAGGATCTTTTTAAAGCTAAAATTTTCCCGATTATTTTATTTCACAATCTCGGGATAAAATCCCAGTAATTTACAATCATATGATTTCACGGAGAAATCTTTAGGTTACAAAACATATTTCCTTATTTTATAATGAGCCACTTTCTTAAGCTTGCAGTGCTCCACAGCACTTTTCCTGAATCACAACAGATCACCTAAAACATGTTTGAAAAAGGTTTTGTCAGCGGGAAATACTGGTGAATCATTCTTTTTACTAAAATAACACATTTGTTATAATTTACAGTATTAAGAACGATTACAATGTTTCCTGATATCAAACCAACTACCCACGGTATTTTGTCACTCGACCCATTGGCCCATTCGTCCAATGGTGTCTGTGACTATGGTCATATCACCCCTTGGCTGCCCCAATGGTGAAGATTATCAAGTAATGTATACAAAACCCCACATATTTGCTGTAACTTGGTGATTACAAAGACTTAATCCCCGTAATTATAACTTTGAAAATAAACATAATTTTGAAAGTAATTTGATAAAAAGAGAATGACTCACATTGCAGATTTAACACGGACAGAGTATAGTCTACTGATTAGCCTTGTTAACCTAATTTAAATAACAATGCACACAAAACTGGGTTAGTAATCAATTCAGCATTTACGATAACTCACGAGATTAAACCCTCACAACGAATAACAAAGTGCGATACTTAAACATCCATCGAATTAACGACGAATGACAAAGAATAACCCTAATGTGGGTAGCACTTAAACATCCATTGGATATTTTAATCGATCGGACAATGAATCGTAGCAGCGATTGAGTTATTACCCTGTTTTGTGGCAGCGATTCGTGATCGTGTGTGTTTTAATAGTAAACAGAGCGTAACTCAGTGTGTAATTGGAATTTCTACGTCGTTCAAGTGCCCATATTCCAGTCCCAATCCCCTCTATTTATAGGTAAATTTTGACCAGGCTTGTGCACCGTAAGCCTAATCCCTTACGGTGCGTAAGGGACACGATTCTTTTATAGGGTTGCTACGTCCTTGACTAGCCTTGCTGACTTGACAGAATTCGAAATTTAAATTTTGACAGCGTTTTATGTAGATAATCGTAACTAGGGTTTAACCCCCTGAGTTTTAGGGGCCCTGATCCTAATTCTGATTGTTCTGAAAATTTTAGGGTTTGTGCAGAATCACTTGGGTGTCTCAATTAGGGTTTCCTATTGGATTAAATAATAAAATAAATAATAGTTTTGGTAAGAGTTGTTACAATAGACAAACTTCATAAACAGCCTTTCAACACGGGGCCGTGCCCAGGTCAACACGCCCCCGTGCCCATCAAAAGATTCCCATCTGATTTCGTGTCAGAATACGAACAAAATGTGTCAGGATTCCCCCTGAACACGGGGCCGTGTCCAGCGTACTGTCGTTTTCTATAAATGCAGCCAAGAATCCTGCACATTTGAACCATTCAAGGGACAGAGATTTGGAGAATATTCTCAAATACCATCCTAGGTGTTTTCTAAAAGAAGTTTCTCAATTACCTTCTTGTCCTTTCCTCTTTTATCCACTTTCATCTTCTTCAATTTTCCTTCATGCTTCCATTAAAACATGAAATCTCCATGATTTCAAGCTTTATTGAGATGTTTGTTAGATTTTTATTCATAGGATCTTGTTCAAAATAAGTTTTACAACATTGTATTAAGTTGTTTCTGCTAAAAAAAACGTTTTAAAAATCATAAAAACAAATTAAAACTCCAGGATCCCTTGTACTAAAAATCTGCAAACATCTGAATACGGGCCGTGTTCATTGAACACGGGGCCGTGTCCGAAGTACTGATTCCATAAAGTTGAACTCTTCTCAGTATGTTTTCTCAGAATGGCGAGCAGAACTAGCGGAACATCTTCATCACATTCCAGAAACAACCGACAAGGGAGAAGATCATCAACGGTTGAAGATTATCTTGTAAACTATGTTTACGCCTTAAGAGAAGCCCTTGATGAAATGACAGGGGTAGAAGAGGCATTGGTTGACCGTATTAATCTTTTGACGGTAGGGCTAGAGGGATGTCTTCGAGAGGTTAACCTTTTGCACCAAAGGTTGAATGTTCTCACTTCTCCTCCTTTGGTTCCAATCATTACCCAAAGGGCATGGAATGTGGTTCCTGAAGTCATCATACCAGCCGAGTGGTACGCCATGCATCCGGAGCCCCCTCGGGAAGTGCTACAAGGGGTTCCGGTTGGTGTCGCTCCTCTTCCACAGGATGTTGAAGAGAATGACGCCGCCTTCTTCCTCCCAAGAGAGATAGAAGAATGGCTTTAACGCCCTTCGGCTCGGAGTTCTACAAGACTTTTAGATACCGGAAAACTGTTTCCGGAATTTTGGTTCTTATTGTAGAAGTAGAACTCCTTAGGATGATTTTAAGTATCACTTGACCTATCTAATTTAGGACCAGTAACTTTTATTTTCTACTTTGTTTTCCATTTTCTAGGACTACTATGTAATTCTCTCTATGACTTAATGAACGATGGTTTTAGTTAATTTGGTGTTTGGATGGTGTTGAAACAAATAAAACACACTCGGGATGGCAAAGGAAACAAGGGAAACTTGAACCCCATGCAGGAAAACAGGGCCATCCGATGATTTTCTTCGTTAACAGTAAGTTCAGCACGGGCCGTGTCCGCCCAACACGGCCCCGTGCTGCACAGTCTGCAGAAAATGCCTAGTTCAGGTAAACTTGACACGGGCCGTGTTCACCCAACACGCCCCCGTGTCCAGGCTTCTGTTTCTCTTTTTCAATTTTGTTACTGGCACCTGAACACGGGGCCGTGTCCAGCGCCCAGTAACACAAATTTTTGCTTTTTCACACCTTTTTACACATTCAATCAACCTAAAAACTTTATTTATGGGACACATTGAGGACAATGTGTAATTTAAGTGTTGGGGGGGGGGGGGGGATGCTAAAACCTTGAATCTTGCAAGCCCTAACTACAAGCCTTACACAAAACTCTATTGGAACCGCTAATCACCCCAAAAATTTTTCAAAAAAAAAATGTTGATGATGAAGCAAAAGAGAAATAAACAAACAAGTTTATCAAAAATAACCTTGTTTAAATAAAAGCTTCATCAAAATAAAAAGTTGCAAAAAAAAATATATATATATATAGTAATAATAATAATAATAAGTCTTACGAAAACCGACGCTTGTTACACTTTTCGCCCTTTTCACTAACCACTAACCCAACTCCCTACCTTTTACCCAAGCCTAACCCTTCACCCAAAAGTCCTCTTGATATTTACAAAGGTATATAGTTAAAAAGGAGGAGGATTGATTGCTTGGCAAGCCTATGGTAGGAGTAAGTTACATGCCGCTCTCAAGTGATTCACTAAAATACATCTTCAGCCGAGTGTTGAGTGATCCCCCATGAGGTATGTGAACTTGTATATAAATGGAATTTTAAAGAGGCATGTTATGACCTAATAAGTAATTTATCTTATGAAAAGTTTTAAATAAATCATGACGAATAGGATTGTAAATAAATAAAAATAAAACTAAATAAAGAATCTTGGAAATCCCGACACTCTATGACAAGCCCAAAAAACCTTCTCTTCTACCCATTCCATTTGGGAGTGTAAAGCCACATTATAAAGAGTTTTGCTTGAGGACAAGCAAAGATTCAAGTGTGGGGGTATTTGATGTGTGCAAAATGCAACATATAAATTACATCAATTGTGGCATAAAACTAACCCTTTTTTAGTACTAATGTTGGAAAAAGTGTGCTTTTGTCTTCCTTTTGTATTTTCAGGATTAAATGAGCTCAAATTAACAAAAGAAGCAAAAAGGCAGCTAAATCTAACATAAATACAAGAAAAGGAACAAACGTGACATGCCCGACCCCACGACAGCATCTTCCCAAGCAAAACAAGAGAACAGAAGGCTGAACACGCCCCGTGCTCAATGAGCAAGGGGGCGTGCCCAAGTGTCAGCATAAAAGACAAAGTTGTAGAAGCTTCCATCGCCCACCACGGGGCCGTGCTCAGCGGACACGGGGCCGTGGTCAACTATAAGATTCGCAGAATCCAGGCAAATCTTGATAGTACAGATATACTTCTGCACACGGGGTCGTGCCCAGCGGACACGGGGCCGTGGTCAACTAATACAGACAAGAGCAATTAATGAAGACAGAGAAGGATGTGGACATGGGGCCGTGCCCGAGCTTCTGTTCAGCCTATAAATAGGAGTGCTTGGCTCAAGCTCAAACCATCCCTTGGCACACCACCTCTCTCACACTTCACCCACCACCACCATAACACCATCATCCACCACCATCATCCATTGTCCATCATAGAGTGTGTGAGTCATCTCGGGATCCAAGATTAATCGTAAGAGTTCTTGACAATCAAGGCCATGTTCGCCTAAGTCTCTTACATCACTTGGTGAAGACAAAGTGTCTAGTGTAATAGTTTTTATTTTTAATCTTTTCGCACTTTTTACTTGGTTATGTATTAATGACTTTAATAACTAGTTTCTTATGTTGAAGGTGATTTTTCCTTATCGTTTGTCCGTGGTGTCTTGGCATTATTTTACTGTCTATATAAAATAAAAGATTTTCACCATTCATATCTCCACGGTCTATATGGAGGTATGTTAGCTACCTGGTCGGGGGATTAAGGGAACGGTTTGGTAAAAGTCTTGCCTTGTTCAGTGTATAGATCCTGCAAGGACCTGGGTCAAATTTAGTAGGACCTCCTTCAATACTTAACGGTATTGGATGGCGGGGGTCCAAACTCCTTGATCCCCTCATATGTAAGCTACTATTAATACTTTAATCCGGCTACTTAGGACTGTATCCCTGCTGACTCAGACTACTTAGCCGAGGGTAACGTCACCTTCAAAAGAGGGGCCTACCATAATATGCATTAATAACTTAATTAATTATCTTTCAATAATCCGACCCTTTAGGATTGTATCCTTGCTGACTCAAACTACTGGGTTGTGGGTAACGTCGCCTTCAAAAGAGGGGCATACTACAATAACTAAGATAATCTCTTAAAAGGTGCAAAAGTGCGGAAATAATCAAAGGTTACACTAAACACGAGTCGGAGCCAAGTGATTCATCTTGTCTATCTGTTTTTACTTTTATTTTATTTTCAGCATTTTAGTTAGTTTTTATTTTTCTAGTTTGAAACCTTTTTTCTAAACTTTTTGATTTGATTAGACGTTGAGGATAAACCGGTACTAAAAGCTCTTGTGTCCTTGGACGACCTCGGTATCTTACCAACGCTATACTACGCTCACGATGGGTGCACTTGCCCATATGTGTGTTTAGTGTTAGTAAATATCGTGTTTTATAAATTTAAAACTTGGCTAAAGAAAGTGTAAAAGGGCTTAAAATAAACATTAAAACCATAACACACTTCACGCACATTACCTAACTACGGTCCTGATGAAAAATTCAGCTGCCAAATTAGACAATATGCGATACCACCGAAACTGGCTCGCGGCCGCCCGTTCCCGGGAATCAAGGATCGGGGGTTGAGACAGAAGGTGGTATCAGAGCTAAGCCACTGATTCAGCCACAGAAGTGTTCTGCTGACATCAAAATTCAATCTATTAGGAAATAAATTGTGGAAATACGTGCATAATTGTATTTAATTGTTATGTGTTATTTGACTATTTGTTAGTTTACAGTATGAGCGACCAAGGACCATCTGACGCGTATCGTCAATTGTCTGGTTCGCCTAGAAGCGAAGGAACCTCCTCTTCTCAGCCTACCCTCTCAGGGTACTCTGCTGATACGGAAGAAGGAATCTTTGTGGTTAAGGCTCAGTCAGAAGAGCCATTTCCTCAGATAAAGAGGGGATGGTTCAGTAGAGGGGCACACGAGCGTAGAAAACGTATGAAAAAGTTACAAGACCAGAGAGCACTAGCAGTAGTCAAGAGAGAGACAGATGCCTATGCCCAGGATATGATCAATAGGGGTATAGCCAACATTCACATCCTAGCAACCACTGCAGCTGACCCAAATCTAGAGAAAATAATAGCACCTCAACCACAACCACCAATCCCTGACCAACCGATGGAGATAGAAAACCCTGAAAACCAAGTAGAGATGCATGATTTTAACCCGGAGGAAATCCCTAGGGTACCAGCACCAAACCCCTTAGACCCAAATTACGACCCCTGGTGGGATGACGTTAGGGACTATGTGCAACGCTACCCGATATGTCACACCCCGACCACGTAAAACAACAAAACGTGGCGGAAACGTTGGGGAGTGTTGTAACAGAATCATTGTTTCATAACACATGGAAATTTGAATATTGTTTTATTGATTAAAAGAGTTAAAATGTCTTGACAATCAAAGAAATATAACATAAATAACTAGTCTTGCATCTTTTATTGTCACTAAGGCCCAAGTCCGCCTAAGTGTATCTTGATAAATCCTATGCATCATATCCTGAAACACATGTGAAAATAGGTACGTCAGCATAAAAATGCCTGTGAGATACATAGGTTTTGTGAAAATAGAATTCATGACTTATGTTTAAGAAAATGTTTAGTCATGAACCTTGTAATTTGCTTTGTCTTGTAAATCATTTGAAAAGCAATAAGATCAGATGATATGTATAAATAAGAGAATAATGTATGGTTAAATGAATAACCAAGTAAAATGAGTTTGTATAAGATAAGTTGTATTGTAAAACAATGTCTTGTGAAAAATATGTTATTTGTATAAAATGTTATATGTCTTAAATTGAAATGATTCGAATAACGCTACGATATGTAATACCATACAAGCACTTATATATAGGAAGTACCAGCGGCGTATCCACCATGCTTGTATCATATTACACACGCCTCGTTACGTAAATCACTTACTCAAACCAAACCACCAAGGTAAAATGTTTATGTATAATCAAATGTCAAAATGTTTATGTCTAATGTAAATCATGAGTTGTGTATATCAATGTCAAAATGTTTATGTATAATGCAAATCATGTAATGTGTATCCAAAATATCATGTATGGTAAGTGAAATATATCAACTAAACCATATGTAAAATGCACAAAACAAGGTATTGAAGTAAAACATGGTTTAAATTAAAGTTATGTTTTGTGGAACAAATGCATGCTATACTGATATAAACATCTATGCGGTATTGTGAAAATTCATACATCCAAGCCTTGCGACAGTCGGATAACCCTAAGTCAAGGTTATCAAAAGAAATGTAGTCGGATTCGGTCATTCCTTCCAATCCAAACAAACCCGGGATTTCAGGAATGGGAGTTGTCAAGTCCTATGGTACCACTACCTACTACCGAGCGGCATGATCGGTGTTAATGAATGTACATTGTCCCATTTAAACAAACCAAATGTCATACCAAAATGTAAGCATGTGATGAATAATAAATGTACTAAGTATGCACACAATGGACATACATAGCATAGAATGTAATGTAAAACAATGTACTAAGTATGCGCACAATGGGCATACATAGCATGAAATGTAATGTAAAACGATGTACTAAGTATGCACACAATGGGCATACATAGCATGAAATGTAATGTAAAACGATGTACTAAGTATGCACACAATGGGCATACATAGCATGAAATGTAATGTAAAACGATGTACTAAGTATGCACACAATGGGCATACATAGCAAAACACAATGAAATTATGTACTATAAATGTACTAATGAACATAGCAAGTATATGATGTGAAAGCAGGAAAACATGAAAGTAACAAGTAGGCACATGTGTTTCACCCCAAAATGTTTGGAAAACAGTAAAAGAGGGGTCTATGTACTCACTTGAGATTGCTTAGTAGTCCTTGAGTAACAACCAAACAATGCTAGAGATCACGGAAATCAAACGGCACCTAATATAGGTAACTATGTTAATATACCGGACCTAAATCGGAGGATTGGATAGAATGAGGGTTCGTAAACTAAACGAGTATGGAGACTCGTGTAATATGGTTTAACAAAGCCCACATACTAAAATGAAACCTAAACTAAGTGCTTACGACCCATTACGACCCGTTTAGGTAGCTTATGCTACTTTAACGCGTCGTTCGTGTAAAATGTGTTCGGAACGCCTCACTAGTCCTATGACAAGTAAAATATGCCTTAACATGTCTAATATTGTTACCAAATCAGTTTAGATACCAAAAGTTATGTTACATATGCTTAAAATGAATTTTGACGTAAAAAGGGTATTTTGGTAATTTACCTAAGGCATATATACTACCTATCATACAACTACTCAAACGATGGGACCATAAGGTATAACCTCGGAAGGTTATTCCCTATATACTAAGGTCACCTAATGTGTTCGGTCGGATCCTAATGATCGACCAAACGGGTCGGGTTCGAAAGTATAAGCGATTGTTTAGATCGCTTACCTTACGACCCTATATAAGCACTAAACTAAAAGTGACGAGCTAAGCATGTTAAAACATGCTTAACTAAGTTTAGAAAACAGGTTTGGTATCAAAACAAACGGTTTTGATACCTAAGAGTAGTTTGGTTACAAAATACGCACGAATGCGCATTTTGGCCGAAACCACGACTCGTCACTGAGCCTAGATAACGTGGTAATCAGTAGGTATAGTCACTAGGGACTATAACCATCGTGATTACGCTCACGTTATGAAGTTCAAACGAACTTCGTGTTGACCATAAACTGGTCAAGTCAGAAAGTCAAACATAGTTTGACTTTCGGACTTGAAAAGCGATAAAAGAACGAAGGAACACTTACAAAGGGTCCCCGCTAGTAAATATTGATCAAATAGCTCAGGTATGAAGCAATGGCTTCAACTTAGAGAATTTAGATCAGATTTGTGGGTTTTTGGGGTTGGGATGGATGGGTATTTATAGGATTCTTCGAACCGTTAAGATTGTTTATCGAATACCGTGCTTGAATCTCATCCGTACATGTGTTGGAATGTTATGGTAACTCAATTTGCCCCCCACCACCAGAGATTGACATGTGGCATTGGCCTTTGGAGTGTTGAAAAGCTGATAACAGCAGTCAAAAATGAGTTTCTGCATCTGGCCCCTACTTACGGACCGTAAGGGTGATGGCTTACGGTCCGTAAGCCATCAACTTTGGCAGAATTACACTTTTGGTCCCTGCACCTTGTTTCGTTGCGTAACGGCACTTCTAACACCCGTCAAACCCAATTTCAAGCCCCACAATGATGTTAAGACATAGGGAACATGAAATATGCTTGAAAACATCTCGGATGTCGGTTCGTTTGGCCGTACGGTTACGATGTTCGGTTAATTACGACGGAATGCGCATAAGCGCGAAAAACGATCCAAATTGCGTGACGAATGGTTTTTTGACAAGCCAAACACTAAAGCATAATATTATAATGCTTACATAAATTTTTGGAGGTCCGGATGTATTCAGAACGTAAGTTATGCGCGAAAATGCAAACTTATGCACTTTTTGACACTTTTAGTCCCTGAATGAGCCAAAAGTTTATTTTAGCACACCGAACCCCTCAAAGCCTATTTCTAAGCTATGTAAAGGATATTTATGGTATGTTTAACTTATGGCCATGTTCCGGAATGTCTGTTACAGTTCAAATTGGCATACTTTCGCAGTTTGTCAACTTTAGTCCCTGTAAGCGATTTAACTTGATTTCGGCATACCAAACCATCCAAAACTTAGTTCTAAGTTATGTAAAGGTTATTTAAGGTATGTTAAGCCTATTTCACTGTTCAGGAGTATTTTTTGCATTAAACTGGTTATATTTACGCATCGGTGCACGTATAACCTTCCAGAAAGCGATTTAGAGCCCAAAATCGAACAAGAATTGATATGTGTCACACCCCGACCACGTAAAACAACAAAACGTGGCGGAAACGTCGGGGAGTGTTGTAACAGAATCATTGTTTCATAACACATGGAAATTGAAATATTGTTTTATTGAATAAAAGAGTTAAAATGTCTTGACAATCAAAGAAATATAACATAAATAACTAGTCTTGCATCTTTTATTGTCACTAAGGCCCAAGTCCGCCTAAGTGTATCTTGATAAATCCTATGCATCATATCCTGAAACACATGTGAAAATAGGTACGTCAGCATAAAAATGCCTGTGAGAGACATAGGTTTTGTGAAAATAGAATTCATGACTTATGTTTAAGAAAATGTTTAGTCATGAACCTTGTAATTTGCTTTGTCTTGTAAATCATTTGAAAAGCAATAAGATCAGATGATATGTATAAATAAGAGAATAATGTATGGTTAAATGAATAACCAAGTAAAACGAGTTTGTATAAGATAAGTTGTTTTGTAAAACAATGTCTTGTGAAAAGTATGTTATTTGTATAAAATGTTATATGTCTTAAATTGAAATGATTTGAATAACGCTACGATATGTAATACCATACAAGCACTTATATATAGGAAGTACCAGCGGCGTATCCACCATGCTTGTATCATATTACACACGCCTCGTTACTTAAATCACTTACTCAAACCAAACCACCAAAGTAAAATGTTTATGTATAATCAAATGTCAAAATGTTTGTGTGAAAACCATCTCTAATGTCTATGTCTAATGTAAATCATGAAATGTGTATATCAATGTCAAAATGTTTATGTCTAATGTAAATCATGAAATGTGTATCCAAAATATCATGTATGGTAAGTGAAATATATCAACTCATCCATATGTAAAAAAAATGCACAAAAACAAGGTATTGAAGTAAAACATGGTTTAAATCAAAGTTATGTTTTGTGGAACAAATGCATGCTATACTGATATAAACATCTATGCAGTATTGTAAAAATTCATACATCCAAGCCTTGCGACTGTAGAATAAACCCTAGCACAAAGTCTAAGGTCCACCTAGAAATGTATTCGGATTCGGTCATTCCTTCCAATCCAAACAAACCCGGGATTTCAGGAATGGGAGTTGTCAAGTCCTATGGTACCACTACCTACTACCGAGCGGCATGATCGGTGTTAATGAATGTACATTGTCCCATTTAAACAAACCAAATGTCATACCAAAATGTATGCATGTGATGAATAATAAATGTACTAAGTATGCACACAATGGACATACATAGCATAGAATGTAATGTAAAATAATGTACTAAGTATGCACACAATGGACATACATAGCATAGAATGTAATGTAAAACAGTGTACTAAGTATGCACACAATGGGCGTACATAGCATGAAATGTAATGTAAAATAATGTACTAAGTATGCACACAATGGGCGTACATAGCATGAAATGTAATGTAAAACAATGTACTAATAGTGTACTAATGAACATAGCAAGTATATGATGTGAAAACATGGAAAGCATGAAAGTAACAAGTAGGCACATGTGTTTCACCCCAAAATGTTTGGAAAACAGTAAAAGAGGGGTCTATGTACTCACTTGAGATTGCTTAGTAGTCCTTGAGTAACAACCAAACAATGCTAGAGATCACGGATATCAAACGGCACCTAATATAGGTAACTATGTTAATATACCGGACCTAAATCGGAGGATTGGATAGAATGAGGGTTCGTAAACCAAACGAGTATGGAGACTCGTGTAATATGGTTTAACAAAGCCTACATACTAAAATGAAATCTAACCTAAGTGCTTACGACCCATTACGACCCGTTTAGGTAGCTTATGCTACTTTATCGCGTCGTTCGCGTGAAACGCGTTCGGAACGCTTAACTAGTCCTATGACAAGTAATATATGCCTTAATATGTCTAATATTGTTTCCAAATCAGTTTAGATGTCAAAAGTTATGTTACATATGCTTAAAATGAATTTTGGCGTAAAAAGGGCATTTTGGTAATTTACCTAAGGCATATAAACTACCTATCATACAACTACTTAAACGAAGCGACCATAAGGTATAACCTCGGAAGGTTATTCCCTATATACTATGGTCACCTAATGTGTTTGGTCGGATCCTAATGATCGACCAAACGGGTCGGGTTCGAAAGTATAAGCGATTGTTTAGATCGCTTACCTTACGACCCTATATAAGCACTAAACTAAAAGTGACGAGCTAAGCATGTTAAAACATGCTTAACTAAGTTTAGAAAACAGGTTTGGTATCAAAACAAACGGTTTTGATACCTAAGAGTAGTTTGGTTACAAAATACGCAATAATACGCATTTTGGCCGAAACTACGAGTCGTCACTGAGCCTAGATAACGTGGTAATCAGTAGGTATAGTTACTAGGGACTGATGTATTGTAAAATACATCTTTATTCGCGTCCGTTTTAGTCGTTAGATATTTCGTTTTTGTTCGTTTTTAGCGTAGATTGTATATACTTTTGATGTTTTTATGTTTTCCAGGTCTTTACAGCCAAAAGGAGCAGAAACGACTGAAATTCTGGAGAGACGAAAGGCTGGAACGGAAATCGAGAAGCTAGGGAGTGAAACGAAGCGGAAAATCAGTTCTGGAGGACTGAGGCGGGCCGCGACAACTTATGTTTGATCACTACGCGGGCCGCCTCAACTTAAAAGAGGATCTCAGATATTGGAACACGCGCGGGCCGCGTGAACTTGTTCTTATTCACTACGCGGGCCGCGAGGAAGCTGAATACGGGAACCGACTTTGATTTGCAACGGCTAGTAGGGTTTCTTGGTTATTTATGATCAACATCATCAACAGCCGAACATACTACGAATTTTAGAGTTTTTGGGCAATCTTGGAGACTGATTTCAGAGGTTTTGAAGGTTCGGGTCGTGAAGTATCATCGTGAGAAGCTCAGGAGCATTCGGATTGGAAGATATTCGGGTTATCTCTTCTTGTTTATCATTCAGTTTGCTTGTTCTTGATTTGTAATGATGAATTCAGATTTAAACAAGTTTATTATCGTATTCTTGAACATGTTTAGCGGCTAGATTTCTTGTTACTACCTAGACATGGTTGAATGATTGCATATGTTTTGATTATTCTTGGATTTTTGAATGCTATGGATAGTTTATAAATTGTAAACGGTTTGTTCTATCAGTTAGATGTGTTTGCGTGCTTGATGTTGTTTAATTATCGTTTATTGTTTCGTTCGATTCTTGGTGACGGTCTTTATCACATAATAGAGTCGGGCTAGGGTTTTAGGTTTTGGTGAGTGTCTATATCACATAATAAATCTTTGATCCTTTAGGGTAAAAATCGAGTAAGTAACCTTAGAAGTAATAATCAGTAATTTAATAAAATCAAGTGTTCTACTAATCATCAATAGCTGTAAGGTGCGAGATTATTGCTAGGTCTAAGTGATTAAACCGCAAGGTGGGTCCTTCTTAGGAAGTTAACCTTTTGGCTGCTGTCTAGCAAGTCTAGCTGAGAAAACAAACCTATCCTAGGTTTAGGTCTCGTAAGGGAGTGAGCCTTGTAGGATACTTTTATAAACCCATTAGATGTCTTGTAAAGGAGTCTAATAACCGGTAATTTAACAACCTTTAGGGGATCTTAGCGTGCTCTTGAGAAGGATTAGGGGTCCTTAGATTTTCCGAGAGGTGAGAATTTCAAGATCCCGGTTCCATAGCAGACAACTTCCAATTATAATCATAACTAAAAGCAATCAGGATTCCTGTCTAGGTAGTTCCTTCATCATCCTTGAGTTCAGCCTTCGTGCGAGTTCGTGTCTAGTTCGTTTAGTTAATTTAGTTGATTTTTAATTATAATTCTTAGGATCTTTAGAAAACCCCCCCAATCAATAAACAATTAGTCAGGTCGTGTCAGTCTAAGTCTAGAATAGAGTCGTTAGCGTAATCAGTAGAGTCTCTTGGGTTCGATACTCGGACTTCCTTAGGCTATACTGCATCGATCGGTACACTTGCCGGTTGTGTGGTTTAGGGTTTAGAGAGTCTTAGTTTTATAAATTTAAAACTTAGAGAGTCTAATTTAGGGTAATTTTAGTTGTTTTTAATTAACCCATTTTCAGCAAATCAAGTTTTTGGCGCCGTTGCTGGGGACTCTTTGGCGATTGCGTTGATTACTTTGTTTGGACTTAGTTGACATATTACGTGCTAATTTGTGTTCGTTGAGTCGTAGGAGTCTAAAAATTATAAAAATCCAAAAATATTTGCTTTAGTGTCTTTTCTAGATTAGTGAGTCGTTGTTAGAGTCTTCTTACTTGTTCGTATTCGGTTTTGCAGTTGATGCCCCATACGCATTCGCAGGGACCTCCGCCGTTTCCGTTTACAATCAAGTCTTCCGTCTCGTCTTCTGCATCCGAGGTAAGTTCTTCTAGCTCTTCTTCGTTTTCGCAGCGCACCCCCGCTTTCGATTTCACACCGAAGTCATCACCACACGTTTCACCACCATCCTCCCATTCTCGTACACCTAGTCGTCCACCCGTAGTCCAAATGGAGAACCGCACCGTTTACCAGCAGGCTACCACCGGTTTCACCGGTGCCACTTCACCCATCACCCTTCCCGCCATTGCAAATGATAGGTCCTGGCAGAGCCAAATACTTTCCGCCAGCCAAGGCGTCTCGCCAAATACTTTCACTACTTGGGCTGGTCTTCGCGATGCTTTCATAGCCAAATACTTTCCGCCAGCCAAGGCGTCTCGCCTTCGTGATCAGATTCACTCCTTCCGTATGGAGCCTGATGAGCCATACCACTTAGCTTGGGAGCGTTTTCAGACGCTTCTCTCTCGTTGTTCGCAGCATGGTTTGTCTGATTGGGCGTTAGTTGAAAAGTTCTACAATGGTCTTACTCCTGAGATTAGAGCGCGTTTCGATACTTCAGCAGGAGGGCAGCTTATGGGAAAGAAGACGGTGGTTGAGTGCAATGATTTGTTTGAGAGTTTCGCACATTCCGATATGGACTATAGCTCTACCCGCAGGACTTCCATCCTTGTTCATACCACCTCGGCCGGTCGAGGGGTAAACCAAGTTAGCTTGGATCCATCGGTAGCTGCTGTAGTTGAGAGTATTATGCAAGAGATGAGGCAAGGGTTGAATGAGATTAAGAAGAAAGTTGATAGGTGTGAGGTTTGTAGGGGAGGTCACGACACGCTTGAGTGTCCCACACTTACACTTGAGCAGGTAGAGTACATAACCAGTCAGTCTAGGGCTCCCACGAATCCTTTCAATTCCAATTACAATTCCAACTGGCGCGGTAGTGGCAACAATAGCAGTTATCGTTCTTCTGGCAATCCCCCTGGATTCCCATCTGGTCAGTATCAAAATAGGGGGCCGGGTCTTTACACGAGTAGTGGTTCGGGTCAGAGTGGTCATTATAGTGGTTCAGGAGGTCAGTTTGCTAGTGGAGGGTCGAATCAGGAGAGTCAAGGTAGTGGCAAGGCTCCAGAGGGTAGTATGAGTAGGATGGAGGAGATGTTCGCTCAGATGATGACACAAAATCAGGCGATGATTACACAAAATCAGGCGACGCTGAAATCCCTCACTGATTTCACTAGAACTCAAGAGCAGATCAATAAAAGTCACGAACTTCAGCTTAAGAGTCAGCAATCCACACTGTTAGATCTCCAAAGAACAGTTGGTGGAATTGCTAAGCAGTTGCAGGAGCATCCACCGGGTCAGTTTTCGGGAAATACCTTCACGAATCCCGCGAATCATTCAGCGAAAGCCATCACGACCCGTAGTGGAAAGAGTTTGGGAGAGGTTGTGAGAGAGAATGCGGAGATAGGGAGTGATGATGAGGTAGATGAGGTGATAGAGATGGAGGCTCCAGGCAAGGTGCACATGAGGCTAGACCCAGCAAGTACCGCACACGCCGAGGAGTCGCCAGTAGAGAAGAAAGTGGAGAAGCAGCCGACGAAGGTTCGGCCATCACCATTGATTGATTATTCACGCCTTCCGTTTCCCGCCCGGGCTAGGCAGCAGAATTATGCTCAGGAATACGGGAAATTCCTCGAGATGTTTACACAGTTGAAAATCAATCTTCCGTTTGTCGAGGCACTTCAGTCGATGCCTATGTACGCCAAATTTCTCAAGGATCTTTTGAAGCGCAAGGAGAGGATTGGAGAGTTGTCGAATATTCCATTGACAGGAGGTTGTTCCGCAGTAGTCTTGAATAAGCTGCCAGAGAAGTTGACTGATCCTGGCACATTCACGATTCCATGTTTCTTTGGGGGAGCCGTTACCCCCGCTCACGCTCTAGCCGATCTAGGGGCCAGCATCAATCTGATGCCGTTTTCCTTGTATGAGCGACTTGGTCTAGGAGAGCTTACACCCATGCGCATGTCATTGTCCTTGGCTGACCGATCAGTCAAGTATCCTCGTGGGATAGTGGAGAATTTGTTGGTGAAGGTTGATAAGTTTGTGTTTCCTGTGGATTTCGTTGTTCTTGATATGGAGGCCGGCGAGCGAGTTCCTATTATTCTGGGCCGTCCATTCCTTCGAACCGCAAAGGCGATCATCGACGTCTTTGACGGTAAGATTTCTCTTCGTGCTGGTGACGAGATCGTCACATTTGAGATTGATAGAGCGATGCAGCATCCTGGAGGTCGAGATGATGATAGCGGACCGTGTCATTCTGTGTACTTTCTAAATTCCTTCATATCTTGTGTCGACACGTGTTTCGAGTACATTAGTGGAGCCGATTTGGTAGGTGAGAGAGTTGTTGACGAGCGTGATGAAGAGAAAGTTGAAGAGGTTGAGGAGGAGCAGTTAGATGAGAGTGATGAGTTGTGTGTTACTGAGCCGTTGGCGCTCGACGCGATTAGTGATGAGAGTACTCCTGTAGAGATTCCACCGCCTTTAGAACTTAAGGTTCTTCCATCACATCTTGAGTACGCATTTCTAGGAGAGAAGCCGGACATGCCTGTCATCATATCTTCGAAGTTGACAGAGGAGGAGAAGGTGAGGTTGATTGAGGTGCTGAGAGAGCACAGTGATGCGATTGCATGGAGGCTATCTGATATCAAGGGCATTAGCCCTACTTTTTGCACGCATCGTATTCTGATGGAGGATGTTTACAAGCCTGTAGTGCAGCTGCAACGTCGTTTGAATCCGAATATGCAGGAGGTAGTTAAGAAGGAGGTTAAGAAGTTGTTAGAGTCTGGTTTGATCTATCCGATTTCCGATTCAGCTTGGGTGAGTCCTACGCAGGTCGTCCCGAAGAAAGGGGGGATGACGGTTGTTCTGAATGCGAAGAATGAGCTTATTCCGTCTCGTACTGTTACGGGTTGGCGTGTGTGCATTGACTATCGAAAGTTAAATGACGCCACTCGTAAAGATCATTTTCCGCTCCCATTCATTGATCAGATGCTTGAGCGTCTCGCGGGTCAGCAGTTCTATTGCTTTCTCGACGGGTTTTCAGGTTATTTCCAGATTCCTATTGCACCAGAGGATCAGGAGAAAACCACTTTTACATCTCCATATGGCACGTACGCGTACCGACGCATGCCATTTGGTCTATGTAACGCTCCTGCTACTTTCCAGCGTTGTATGATCGCGATTTTTCAGGATATGGTCGAAAGTTCGATGGAGGTATTTATGGACGATTTTTTGGTCTACGGTAGTTCGTTCGATCAGTGCTTGGTGAATTTGGAGAAGATGTTGAAGAGATGTATTGAGACGAAGTTGATGTTGAATTGGGAGAAGTGTCACTTCATGGTGACTGAGGGTATTGTGCTAGGGCACAAGATTTTGAGAGCTGGCATTGAGGTTGATAGAGCGAAGATAGATACGATCAGCCAGCTTCCTCCGCCGACTAGTGTCAAGTCGGTTCGTAGTTTTCTCGGTCATGCGGGATTCTATAGGCGCTTTATCAGGGATTTTTCTAAAATCACACGCCCCATGACGCGATTGTTGGAGAAGGACGTTCCTTTCGTCTTTGACGAGGAGTGCCTTCGTGCGTTTGAGTTTCTGAAGGAGAAGTTAGTGAGTGCACCGATCCTCGTGTCACCTGATTGGAGCTTACCATTCGAGCTGATGTGCGACGCGAGTGACTACGCAGTTGGTGCGGTGTTAGGGCAGAGACGGGAGAAGCATTTTCACCCGATTTACTACGCGAGTAAAACTTTGAATGATGCCCAGGAGAATTACACCACCACAGAGAAGGAGTTGTTAGCAGTGGTGTTCGCGTTCGACAAGTTCCGGTCGTATCTCGTTCTTTCGAAAACCGTTGTGTTTACTGACCATTCCGCTCTGCGTTACCTGTTTCAGAAGAAGGACGCGAAGCCGCGCCTTATACGATGGATTCTGCTTCTTTCCGAGTTCGACATTGAAATTAAGGATAAGAAAGGGGCAGAGAATGTGGCGGCAGACCACTTGTCCCGCTTAGAGGATCCGAAGAGAGAGGAGATTCGTGAGGAGGCGATAGGGGACAGATTCCCTCACGAGTCTATTGATGCTGTCACGGCAGGAGCCGTGGATCTACCGTGATATAGCGATATAGCCAATTATTTGGCTGATGGGTTTGTGATGGAGAATATGAGTGCGCAGCAAAAGCGGAAGTTGATGAGGGACGCTAGAAAGTACATATGGGATGACCCTTACCTTTTTAGGATTGGAGGCGACCGTATACTTAGGAGGTGTGTTAGTAGGGGAGAAGGTGTTGAGATCCTGAGGCACGTGCATGAGGGTTTGACGGGAGGTCATCATGGAGCACACACTACCGCGCAAAAAGTCTTCGATTGCGGTTTCTTTTGGCCTACGGTGTTCGAGGATGCTCAGGATTTTGTTAGGGCTTGTGATGCATGCCAGGGTACCGGAAATATCTCATTCAGGAATGAGATGCCCCAGAATCCTATTCAAGTGTTGGAAATCTTTGACGTTTGGGGTATTGATTTCATGGGACCTTTCCCTCCTTCGAATGGGAATAGGTACATCCTCGTTGCGATAGACTATGTTTCGAAGTGGGTGGAAGCTCAAGCTTTGCCTACGAACGACGCACGAGTGGTGGTAAGGTTCTTAAAGAAGTTGTTTACGCGATTTGGTACTCCTAGGGCAATTATTAGTGATCGCGGTACGCATTTTTGCAATGCGATTATGGAGAAGGCGTTGGAGAGATATGGAGTTACGCACCGCTTGTCTACCGCGTATCATCCGCAAACGAGCGGTCAAGTGGAGAACGCGAATCGAGGTGTGAAGAGGATTTTAGAGAAAACGGTAGGGAAGAGTAGAAAAGATTGGTACGACAAGTTGGACGATGCGTTATGGGCATTCCGCACCGCCTACAAGACGCCATTAGGTACGACGCCGTTTATGATCGTTTATGGGAAGGCGTGCCATTTACCGGTCGAGTTAGAGCATCGGGCTCTTTGGGCACTCAAAACGGTGAATTTAGATTTGACCGAGGCCGCTAGGAGAAGATACTTCCAAATTCATGAATTGGAAGGCCTTAGGGATGCGGCGTATGAGCGTTCGTGGAGTATTAAAGAGAAAACGAAGGCGTTGCATGATCGGAAGCTTAAGGGGTTGAAGGAATTCAAGGTTGGTGATAAGGTGCTTCTTTACAATTCGAGGTTTAAGTTGTTTCCCGGGAAGTTGAAGTCGAAGTGGACGGGACCGTATGTAGTGAGGGAAGTGTTTCCGCTTGGTGCGATCGAGCTATACAATAAGGAGAGTGATGAGTCGTGGAAAGTGAATGGCCACCGCTTGAAGCATTATTTAGGAGGGCCTATTGATGACGTTGAGAGGGAGGAAACTCCTCTCGAAGATCTTCCGAATACCACCACGTAGTTTCTCGAGTGGAAACTCGAGTGTATAGTTTGTACATTGAGTCATTGTTCGCGTCGTGTCTTTAGTTTAGTGTTTGTGTGTTTTAGCGTTTTTTGCGTCGTTTCGTGTTTTTGCGTCTTTTGTGTGTCGTAGAAGTTTTGCAGGTTTCATCATCTTCGCGTGGACGAATTCGACATACGAGCAGCTTTCCAGGTACGTATAACAGTAAAAACGACAAAATAAAGTGCTGGGGGTATTTTGGGAATAAATAAAGTGAATTTAAGTTGAACCTGCTGTTGCTGTCAAACGAACAGCATCTGTTAGCTGTTCATGCGGCCCGCTTACACTTAACTTAAACTTTTACTCGGGCCGCGTGGGTCTTGTGAGCGGCAACATCTGTTAAAACCCCAAATCGAGTTCATTTGAAACCCTAACATTCAAACACCATCTTCTCCGGTGATTTTTACCCCACCACCACCGTCTACCTCCGTCGTGACCACCATCTCCACTCACCTTTCCCCCATTTAGCCACCTTATCACCACTTCATCCGCCGCCGCTGACCACCGACGACCACCACACCTGGTTGCACATTCATCTGTCATATTTTGTTCAGAGTCTTCGACGTTAAGGTATGTAGCCCGCATTACTTTTCTCTTTCGAGTCCAGTTTAATGTGTTTTGAGTCTGTATTGGTTCATTGTGTTAAGTATTCGAGTCTGTGTTTGAGTTTTGTGTGTTTTTAGTTAGTCGAGTCAACAGGTTTGTTTCGAGTCGTTCCTTGTGAGTTCGTCGTATGTTCGAGTTTGGATTTTGTCAGGTTAAATGTGAGTCAGTTGAGTCCGGATTCTGTATCGAGTAGTTATGATTGGTGTCTGCAGGTCCTAGTTTGATGATTGAGCAGTCCGTTGAGTCAGTCGGGTCCGTAGTCGAGTCAAGTTTGCTGTTTTGAAATCATGGGTTCAGTGTTCGTTTTAGGTCAGTCACCGTTGAGTCTGTGTCTGCTGTGAGTCAGTGGTTGATGTCTGCAGTCCCAGTGTCGACTCTGTAGGTCGTTGTTCGAGTCTGTAGGGTTATTTATGTCGGGTCAGGTTTTTCAGTTTTGTTTGGTCCGTTGTTTGCATCTGCAGCTGTGTTTTCGAGTCTGTTTAGTTGAGTGCGTAGAATCTGTTTAGATTCTGCAGGTTTGTAACAGTTTTTACTTAATAGCAAGGGTGCGGGTGGCTCGGTTTGGACCATTGATTGATTGATGATTGATTTGAGCGATGTGAGGAATGGGAGTATGCTGAAAATAGGGGGGAGATTTTGAACGCGAATTAAATTTTTGGGCGTTTTATTGGTTTGAATGAGATATTGCGAAACTTTGTTTTGGGAGTTGTTAAAAACAAGTGTGGGGAAGCGGTTGCGCATTTTGACATAAAGCCACATTTTTCATTAAAATACACGCGAACCATTTCCGTTGCTTCCACGCTTGATTTTTTGATTATTTCTCGGCACTTAGGATTGCTCGAGGACGAGCAAGGTGCCGGGAGGGGGTAAAAATGTAAAGTTAGTGTATTTTGAGTCATGTTTTGCGTCGTAGTGTCGTATTTAGTGTCGTTTAGGGTCGGTTTGAGTTTTTCGAGTCATATTTGAGTCATGTGAGTGTCGTGTTGCGCGTACTATTGCATCGCTTGACTTTAAGCCACTTCGCTCGTACTCAATCTCCATTCGGGCGAGGTTTGGCTTATTTTCGAGTTGATTATGCAATATGCACTTGTTTCGAACAACGGCCGCGAATGAAATGCTATACGGCCGTCGTTCGACTGTATATTATTATAGTATTTTTTTTATAAAAAAAAAATCAGAAAAATTCTTAAAAAAAATTCCAAAAAAATTAGAAAAATTCAAAAATACCAAAAATAGCTTGTGTTTGCTAACTGTTCACTTGTTTTGCATGTTTATTTGAATTTGAGTGAACAGGATGTCAGGTGAGGGATCTTCGTCAGGAGCAAAGCGCAAGAGGCGCAATGCGAGAGCTCAGGGAGCTGTTGCGGAGCAGCCAGCTGTTGCATCACTTAGGGTGGTCGAGTATCGTGATAACGGGACCCCGCACGGTCAGCACACGGCGCTACTGGCCAGCCCGTTGCTGCGATTTCTTTATGATACAGACGAGTATTGGAGGTTGGATAAAATTAAGACAGTGAGGTTGTTAGGGTTCAGGCGGATCGATTGGGATCTAGTTGAGCAGTTGGGGCAGGTTGATAGATTGCGGGAGATTTTAGGGCCGAAGTTTAGTCTGGCGTTAGAGTGTGATGAGCCTCAGTACGAGCAGCTTACATTGGAGTTCCACTCCACATTTCAGTACAGGCATCAGGGGGGTTTTGAAGAGGCCGATGTTGTCTCATTTGTGTTAGGAAAAAGGATCTTTAATATGACGATTCCTCAGTTTGCAGTGGCGACGGGTTTTTATACACAGGAGGAGGTTCAGACTGAGACATTTAGGAGTTCGTTGAGGGGGGAGGTGAAGAAGGCGAAGGAGTATTGTGTTGATAGGGATGATTTGGCAAGGTTCTGGCACACGATTGCTAATACGCTATTTTCGACTAACATGGTGGCGTTTGATATTCGGGATCCTTTGCATAGGTTTATACATAAGATTTTAGCGGCTACACTGATTGGCCGACACGAGGGAGATAACAAGGTAAACCGCCACAGTTTGTTCTGTTTGATGTGTATGGTGGAGCATAGGCCAGCGAATTTGGCGAGCGTGTTAGCGTGGTCGTTTGTGAGACCAAAGAAAGGAGGAAAGGATTCTAGGTTGTTTGGGGGACCGTATGTTACGAGATTAGCTGAGAGGTTAGAGGTATTTGCGGATTTCCCTGATGAGAGTATGCGATTAGGGCCAGCTCCCACATTCATGGAGCTGGGTAGTTTACAGCAGGCGAGTATTGTGACATATGATGACCCGCCAGTGTGGTCTGAGGTTTTGCCAGCACCACCCTCACCAGATCCGGCCGCCGAAGAGGCAACACATACTACGATTCCTCAGCGATACCAGGTGCCATGACAGAGGCGTCAGTTGCCGGCATGACAGTATCCCATTATTGAGCCGAGGCCGGATCCTTTGACTCTGGAGAGTGTATATGATAGAGTTGAGCAGGTGAGGCAGGAGATGCGGGCTGGTATTCAGGCTATTCTTGATCACTTACAGTTACCACCACCGGCATCTTGGCAGCCACAGCAGGAGGATCCTGCAGGCGGGCAACAGGGTGGAGCAGGAGGAGCATGAGGATACGCAGCAGTGCTTATGGAGTTTATATCTTTTGTTTTTATTTTATGTTGTTTTTATCCTCATATTTTGGTCTGTATTGATATTATATACTGGTTGGTTGGGTTTTGGGGTTGGTTGATACTTGTTGGTTGTTGACACTGATATTTTGATATATATGTTATGTTCTGCTTGGCATGATGATTGTTAGGTCGTTGTTTGTGCCGCTTCCGTTCGCGTGTCCGAGTTAGTACAGTTTGCTGAGCGCGTTTTGGATTGGAGGGCATATGTGGTATCGACTGGCATACTGACAGTCTCACATATTTATTCAGCTAAGTCGTTCCACTTTGTATACTTTGTATATTCTATTTATTTTTCGTTTTTCTTTTGTTTTTTTTTTTAGGTTTTAGGAGTCGTGTTTTCATCCTTGCATTAGGGACAATGCAATGTTTAAGTGTGGGGATGGGATCATTTAGTGTCTAGTTAGTAGAGTCTTGAGTTAAAAAAAAAAAAAGTTTGTTGCGAGTCCCGGTCCTTTAGCGCGTAGAAAACAAGGACCTTTTCAAAACGTCGGTCAAAAAACGGTTTAATTGTCGAATTTACGAGTTGGAAAGCACATGTTTCTTTAAGTTGCGGGATAGTAGGTTGACTGAATCGGTTTTTGGGAGTAAAAGGTTTTGGGATGCCTAGGATAGTGGATGGAGCCGAAAGTAAATTGATTGTGCATTGTCGATATCGGTAGCCTTTATTCACCACATGATAGTGAGATTTGAGCCTTTACATGTGTCATATTTATTTGTTCACTACTTTCGTTTCATGTGTGTTTACCGACTTGTTGCATTACTTTAGAACTTGTGCGTTTTGATACAGTTTGAGACCTTCGGTTAGGATTTGGCATGGACATGATAGAGGCATTAGGATCACCTTGTTTATGTAGCCTTTGTGTTTGACCCGTTTCACCACTACTCTTAGATACCACTTTGAGCCTAGCCATTCATTTGTTACCCGTTTGTGATTTGATAACCGGATCGTGTTACGTGATTATTATATTTGTGAAGAAAGAAAAAAAAATTGAAAAAAAAAAAACAAAAAAAAAAACAAAAGATGAGAAAAAGAAAAAAAAGGAATAAAGTTGTAGGTCAAAATGACCAATATGTTAGTATGTTGTTTCGTGCATATCCGGTTTTTCGTGTGTTTACGTGTTTAGCCATATATTCCCAAAATGAGAAAAAAAAACCCTACCTTTAGCCCTTACCTACCCGTTGAAGTCCTTTTGATCCATGTCGAGTTTTAACAATTAGGTGGAAATCTGATTGACGTACAAGCTTATTATAGTATGCTTCATAGTTCGGTTTTGAAAGTTCACTCAAAATTACATAATATTAGCCGAGGGATGAGTGACATTGTGAGAGGTGTTGACAGTGCATAGTTGATTGCTTGAAGGTAAGAAAGACTTGATTAGGTAGGCCCGTTTTCATTTAAATATTATGATTCGTCAACTTTTTGAACGTTGTAAGTCTTGCGAAACCGCTGTGCTTGATGATTTCGTAGTTCGCGTTATAACTTGTTCGAGACTTACGTTATTGTTAAGTGTTTAAGTTGACATGTTGCTTAGGATTTTGCTTAGGGACAAGCAAAAGATTAAGTGTGGGGATATTTGATGTATTGTAAAATACATCTTTATTCGCGTCCGTTTTAGTCGTTAGATATTTCGTTTTTGTTCATTTTTAGCGTAGATTGTATATACTTTTGATGTTTTTTATGTTTTCCAGGTCTTTACAGCCAAAAGGAGCAGAAACGACTGAAATTCTGGAGAGGCGAAAGGCTGGAACGGAAATCGAGAAGCTAGGGAGCGAAACGAAGCGGAAAATCAGTTCTGGAGGACTGAGGCGGGCCGCGACAACTTATGTTTGATCACTACGCGGGCCGCCTCAGCTTAAAAGAGGATCTTAGATATTGGAACGCGCGCGGGCCGCGTGAACTTGTTCTTATTCACTACGCGGGCCGCGAGGAAGCTGAATACGGGAACCGACTTTGATTTGCAACGGCTAGTAGGGTTTCTTGGTTATTTATGATCAACATCATCAACAGCCGAACATACTACGAATTTTAGAGTTTTTGGGCAATCTTGGAGACTGATTTCAGAGGTTTTGAAGGTTCGGGTCGTGAAGAATCATCGTGAGAAGCTCAGGAGCATTCGGATTGGAAGATATTCGGGTTATCTCTTCTTGTTTATCATTCAGTTTGCTTGTTCTTGATTTGTAATGATGAATTCAGATTTAAACAAGTTTATTATCGTATTCTTGAACATGTTTAGCGGCTAGATTTCTTGTTACTACCTAGACATGGTTGAATGATTGCATATGTTTTGATTATTCTAGGATTTTTGAATGCTATGGATAGTTTATAAATTGTAAACGGTTTGTTCTATCAGTTATATGTGTTTGCGTGCTTGATGTTGTTTAATTATCGTTTATTGCTTCGTTCGATTCTTGGTGACGGTCTTTATCACATAATAGAGTCGGGCTAGGGTTTTAGGTTTTGGTGAGTGTCTATATCACATAATAAATCTTTGATCCTTTAGGGTAAAAATCGAGTAAGTAACCTTAGAAGTAATAATCAGTAATTTAATAAAATCAAGTGTTCTACTAATCATCAATAGCTGTAAGGTGCGAGATTATTGCTAGGTCTAAGTGATTAAACCGCAAGGTGGGTCCTTCTTAGGAAGTTAACCTTTTGGCTGCTGTCTAGCAAGTCTAGCTGAGAAAACAAACCTATCCTAGGTTTAGGTCTCGTAAGGGAGTGAGCCTTGTAGGATACTTTTATAAACCCATTAGATGTCTTGTAAAGGAGTCTAATAACCGGTAATTTAACAACCTTTAGGGGATCTTAGCGTGCTCTTGAGAAGGATTAGGGGTCCTTAGATTTCCCGAGAGGTGAGAATTTCAAGATCCCGGTTCCATAGCAGACAACTTCCAATTATAATCATAACTAAAAGCAATCAGGATTCCTGTCTAGGTAGTTCCTTCATCATCCTTGAGTTCAGCCTTCGTGCGAGTTCGTGTCTAGTTCGTTTAGTTAATTTAGTTGATTTTTAATTATAATTCTTAGGATCTTTAGAAAACCCCCCCAATCAATAAACAATTAGTCAGGTCGTGTCAGTCTAAGTCTAGAATAGAGTCGTTAGCGTAATCAGTAGAGTCTCTTGGGTTCGATACTCGGACTTCCTTAGGCTATACTGCATCGATCGGTACACTTGCCGGTTGTGTGGTTTAGGGTTTAGAGAGTCTTAGTTTTATAAATTTAAAACTTAGAGAGTCTAATTTAGGGTAATTTTAGTTGTTTTTAATTAACCCATTTTCAGCACATCAGGGACTATAACCATCGTGATTACGCTCACGTTATGAAGTTCAAACGAACTTCGCATTGACCATAAACTGGTCAACGTAGAGAGTCAAACAAAGTTTGACTTTTAACGCTAAAGAATAAAAAGAACGAAGGAACACTTACAAAGGGTCCCCGAAAGCTTTGATTTCCAAATATTTCTCAGGTATGAAGTGATAGAACACCCCAACTTAGAGAAGAAATCAGAATTCAAGTGGGTTTTGAGTTGTGATGTTGGTGGGTATTTATAGGATTTGCAAGACCGTTAGGATCGTTTATCGAATAACGTGCTTTGATCTCAACCCTACATTTGTTGAATTTTCTGTGGAACAACACAATTGGCCCCTCATTATCATGAAGAGGCAAGTGCAAAAGGCGGAAAGGCCAAGTTCCAAGTTTCTGCATATTCTGCTGTCTGGGGACCCCTTACGGACCGTAAGGGTATTGCTTACGGCCCGTAAGCCAGTAACTATGCTGAATTGGCAGATTTGGTCCCTGTTGTGTTATAAGGCCATTTCCGACGCGTTTAAGGCCCGTTATCCCCATTTCAAAGCTCTAAAATGAATTTAAAGTATAGGGAACTTAAAATGTGCTCAAAAATATCTCGGGTGTCGGTTCGTTTGGCCGTACGATCGCGATGTTCGCTTAATTACGACGGAATGCGCATAAGCGCGAAAAACGATTCAAATTGCGTGACAAATGGATTTTTCTTATGCCAAACACTAAAATAAAATATTTTAGTGCTTACATAAATTTTTGGATGTCCGGATGTATTCAGAACGTAAGTTATGCGCGAAAGTGCAAACTTGTGCACTTTTTGACGCTTTTAGTCCCTGAATGACCCAAAAGTTTATTTTAGCACACCGAACCCCTCAAAGCCTATTTCTAAGCTATGTAAAGGATATTTATGGTATGTTTAACTTATGGTCATGTTCCGGAATGTCCGTTACAGTTCAAAGTGGCATACTTTCGCAGTTTGTCAACTTTAGTCCCTGTAAGCGATTTAACTCGATTTTGCCATACCAAAGCCTTCAAAACTTATTTCTAAGTTATGTAAAGGTTATTTAAGGTATGTTAAGCCTATTTCACTATTCCGAAGTGTTCGTTGCATTAAACGGGTTATATTTACGCATCAGTGCGCGTATAACCTTCCAGAAAGCGATTTAAAGCTTGAAATCGAACAAGAATTGATATGTGCAAAGGATACACATATTTATCCAAATCCCAAGTATGAAATAAAATATTTCATTGATACAGTATTTGTTTGATGGCCGTGGAGGCACAGGTGTCACAATATGTGCAAAGGATACACATATTTATACAAATCCCAAGTATGAAATACAATATTTCATTGATACAGTATTTGTTTGATGGCCGTGGAGGCACATGTGTCATAGTCTCCCCTACTTTAGGAAATTTCGTCCCGAAATTTTATTTAGAGGAAACTTGTGAGAGCTTGAAACATGAAGTTGAAAAGATCAAACAACACTGGTTAGAGTCCTGAACTTCTAGTAACTTTACAATAACATCATGCTTGCAATGTGAGAGGGACACTTATATACAAGTATATAAAGCGTCATTGGTGCATCCACCGTACCTCTATTACATTGCTCACACTTCGTTATGGTTGTCACTATCGGTTCTTACACATAATAAGTCTTACTGTGGTTTCCGTGCACTGAACTTCGTAATTATGTATGCATCCATAATTACGTAATTCCTTGCATAGTCACTTAGTGCATCTTAAAATGTGTAGGGGAAGAAAACAAATGAACGAGCCTATGATGATTGTGACTAGACCACCATAGGGTCCCTTTTATTAAATCAATAAATGATTTTAATAGACAATCAAGGAGTCTTTTCAGCTTATATCATCACATGTCATTCTTAACCAGATTTTTGAATCGATCTTTTTTACTAGACCACTAAAAGGGTCTCTTATGAAACATGGAATGTTACTATATAACCCAAGGGTCTTAACTATTACATAGAAGCCCAATAAGGATTTAAGGTAGTACCTTTTTGAATATCCTCTACGAATCCCTCATATGAAGATATGAAAGATTCTACGAGGATTGGAATAATGAAAATCGAGAGTATACAAAAACACAAAATGCATAAAAGAAAACACAAGATGCATAAACACATAGTCATATAACCACAAATATTGTTTATCTAGATCTTTAATTTGTTAATTAGTTTTGCTAACAGAGCACATGTATTTAAAGCACACTAGGAATCCATCTCGTGGATTTCATTTGGTACTTTAAACATTATCAAGAATCTAACTATAAAGATAGAAAGATTTTTAAAAGAAAAATTCGATTTCGATTATAAGGAACCGAAATGTTCGAATTTAGGTACATAAGGAATCCAATTAAGGACTCTGATTTGAATGATAATCATCCACAAGGGTCTAAATGTGAAGATAAAAAGATCCCATATGGATTTTAGAAGTTGAAGATGTTTTGAAACCTTGCACTGGATGTGTTTATGTCAAAACATGAAGTAAAAATGCTTATGAAGTTGAGATGCTAGATATACCAAGGTGACATATGAAGCAGAATTTGAAAGTTAAGTCAATGTATGAGGAAAATATTTTGAAAACTATGTATGGGGTTTCTTTTTAAAAAAAATGTGTTCAATGTTTTTGAAACCTTATATATAATACTTTTGAAATCATAAAGTAGGTGTACTAGGTAAGTATATTTATAAAAATGTTTTAAAATCATGCGAGATGAATTTTGAAATTATGTATAAGGTTTTTGAAAACATGATTGATGCTTTTGAAATCATGCACATGATATAAGTAATTATACGGTATTAATAACATTTTGAAATCATGAAGGTTGTTTTGAAAACTTATGTTATGCATGTTAAAAAAATCAGAACGTAATGGGTATGAGATTTGAAAATATCCTTAGTTATCTAACCAAGGATTTCAAAGGCACAGATGTGCAAAAGCACGATTACTCATAATGTCACTTTATTTTCTGTACTTTGTTTCTTAGAGTGAAACGAGTACTTAGAATTTTTCCAAGGGAATCATGAGCAAACGCAATAATGGGAAAATTCGCAAGAGTAGTTTGTAAGGAATATAGTTCCTTGATGTAGGTATCATAGGAAAAGTCATACACACATGTAACTACACTCGTATATCAGAATTGTGAACAATAATTTATTTATAAACAAAACAGATTGTTTCACATTACAAGAAAACAGAAGAATAAAAGCATAGGACGGCAACATCTTCTAGTCAGCCAGCTGCTCATCCGTGGGTTGGATTTGCATTAGCAAGCTTTGGGAAATCCCTTAGGAAATGGCCCATCTCGCCACAGTTGTAGCAGGACCCTGGTGAGAAATGAGCTTGAGCAAGATTGTGGTCAGCTTGCTTTGGAGCAACTGCAGCTCGGCAAACTCTTGCTGTATGACTTTTAAGTCCACAAATTTGGCATTTGCGGCACTTAACACTAGCATGATGATGAAGGTTACATTGGTTGCACAAGGGTGCAGTTCCATTGTATGGCTTCCTAGCAGGGGGTTGAGCTGGTTGGTTAGGGATGGCTTGACCATTGTGAGCGACCACGGCGAAGTTCTGAGAAGCCTTTCGCTTCTTTGACTTCTTAGGGGATCCTGTCTGTTCGTCCATGGTCTTTGATTCCTTGATTGGTTTCTTGGCTGGTGGTGCTGTCATTTGGTTAGGTCTTGCCTGTTTTGGTGCAACCGCTGCGGGATTCTTTGGAGCTTTACGTTTCTTTGGTTTAGGTGAAGGCTTGGCCTCTGCCTCCTTTGGTGACTCTTGAGTGGCTTCATTCTGGAGATGATACATGGCAATGCCTAAATCCACAGTCTTCAGAATCACTTCGCCTATTCGCTGAGCAAATTTGGTTGTTCGCTCGGACATTTGACCGTTGCTGAGAGGAAGAGACTTTCTAGAAGAAAATGAAAGATATAGGAAGAAACAAGTGAAACGTCATCGGATAAACAATGCAGAATGGCAATGCATAAGAATTTGCGATCATTTGTTTGTTACCTAAGGCAAACAAATGAGACGGTGACAAATCAAAGTAAACGGATCATATTAATGTATCACTGAAGACATGCTCGCCTATAAGTGAACACTCAACCCAAGAGTTCCCAGGTAAGAGTGACTGGTCCGATACTGCGGATTTGTACGAACACTCTAGCCTTCGACAGAAAACTCAGGGTACAGGCATTCACTCTTCCAGTTACACGTGTTCACATTATAAGACCCAAACTTTGACGAGATTTTGAATTCAAAGGGGTTCAAAACCTTACAACAGAGGGTTCAAAACCTAGTAATCAATCATCCTAAAACAGATGATTAGTTTTCAAAGCGGTTTTGAAATTTGTGTTCTTGTTGTGGTCGTCGCCTAAGGATAGGTGACGGTATTGTTTTATGACTAAACACAAGTGAACTCGCGTTAAGGTCCTAGGAAGGTTATAGACTAGGTCAAAGCATTACTAATAACCTAATTCCCTATAACCATGAGCTCTGATACCAACTTTTCTGTCACACCCCGACCACGTAAAACAACAAAACGTGGCGGAAACGTCGGGGAGTGTTGTAACAGAATCATTGTTTCATAACACATGGAAATTTGAATATTGTTTTATTGATTAAAAGAGTTAAAATGTCTTGACAATCAAAGAAATATAACATAAATAACTAGTCTTGCATCTTTTATTGTCACTAAGGCCCAAGTCCGCCTAAGTGTATCTTGATAAATCCTATGCATCATATCCTGAAACACATGTGAAAATAGGTACGTCAGCATAAAAATGCCTGTGAGATACATAGGTTTTGTGAAAATAGAATTCATGACTTATGTTTAAGAAAATGTTTAGTCATGAACCTTGTAATTTGCTTTGTCTTGTCTTGTAAATCATTTGAAAAGCAATAAGATCAGATGATATGTATAAATAAGAGAATAATGTATGGTTAAATGAATAACCAAGTAAAAAGAGTTTGTATAAGATAAGTTGTTTTGTAAAACAATGTCTTGTGAAAAGTATGTTATTTGTATAAAATGTTATATGTCTTAAATTGAAATGATTCGAATAACGCTACGATATGTAATACCATACAAGCACTTATATATAGGAAGTACCAGCGGCGTATCCACCATGCTTGTATCATATTACACACGCTTCGTTACGTAAATCACTTACTCAAACCAAACCACCAAGGTAAAATGTTTATGTATAATCAAATGACAAAATGTTTATGTCTAATGTAAATCATGAGTTGTGTATATCAATGTCAAAATGTTTATGTATAATGCAAATCATGTAATGTGTATCCAAAATATCATGTATGGTAAGTGAAATATATCAACTAAACCATATGTAAAATGCACAAAACAAGGTATTGAAGTAAAACATGGTTTAAATCAAAGTTATGTTTTGTGGAACAAATGCATGCTATACTGATATAAACATCTATGCGGTATTGTGAAAATTCATACATCCAAGCCTTGCGACAGTCGGATAACCCTAAGTCAAGGTTATCAAAAGAAATGTAGTCGGATTCGGTCATTCCTTCCAATCCAAACAAACCCGGGATTTCAGGAATGGGAGTTGTCAAGTCCTATGGTACCACTACCTACTACCGAGCGGCATGATCGGTGTTAATGAATGTACATTGTCCCATTTAAACAAACCAAATGTCATACCAAAATGTAAGCATGTGATGAATAATAAATGTACTAAGTATGCACACAATGGACATACATAGCATAGAATGTAATGTAAAATAATGTACTAAGTATGCGCACAATGGGCATACATAGCATGAAATGTAATGTAAAATGATGTACTAAGTATGCACACAATGGGCATACATAGCATGAAATGTAATGTAAAACAATGTACTAAGTATGCACACAATGGGCATACATAGCATGAAATGTAATGTAAAACGATGTACTAAGTATGAACACAATGGGCATACATAGCATGAAATGTAATGTAAAACGATTTACTAAGTATGCACACAATGGGCATACATAGCAAAACACAATGAAATCATGTACTATAAATGTACTAATGAACATAGCAAGTATATGATGTGAAAGCAGGAAAACATGAAAGTAACAAGTAGGCACATGTATTTCACCCCAAAATGTTTGGAAAACAGTAAAAGAGGGGTCTATGTACTCACTTGAGATTGCTTAGTAGTCCTTGAGTAACAACCAAACAATGCTAGAGATCACGGAAATCAAACGGCACCTAATATAGGTAACTATGTTAATATACCGGACCTAAATCGGAAGATTGGATAGAATGAGGGTTTGTAAACCAAACGAGTATGGAGACTCGTGCAATATGGTTTAACAAAGCCCACATACTAAAATGAAACCTAACCTAAGTGCTTACGACCCGTTTAGGTAGCTTATGCTACTTTAACGCGTCGTTCGTGTAAAACGCGTTCGGAACGCCTCACTAGTCCTATAACAAGTAAAATATGCCTTAACATGTCTAATATTGTTACCAAATCAGTTTAGATACCAAAAGTTATGTTACATATGCTTAAAATGAATTTTGGCGTAAAAAGGGTATTTTGGTAATTTACCTAAGGCATATACACTACCTATCATACAACTACTCAAACGATGTGACCATAAGGTATAACCATGGAAGGTTATTCCCTATATACTATGGTCACCTAATGTGTTCGGTCGGATCCTAATGATCGACCGAACGGGTCGGGTTCGAAAGTATAAGCGATTGTTTAGATCGCTTACCTTACGACCCTATATAAGCACTAAACTAAAAGTGACGAGCTAAGCATGTTAAAACATGCTTAACTAAGTTTAGAAAATAGGTTTGGTATCAAAACAAACGGTTTTGATACCTAAGAGTAGTTTGGTTACAAAATACGCACGAATGCGCATTTTGGCCGAAACTACGACTCGTCACTGAGCCTAGATAACGTGGTAATCAGTAGGTATAGTCACTAGGGACTATAACCATCGTGATTACGCTCACGTTATGAAGTTCAAACGAACTTCGTGTTGACCATAAACTGGTCAAGTCAGAAAGTCAAACATAGTTTGACTTTCGGACTCGAAAAGTGATAAAAGAACGAAGGAACACTTACAAAGGGTCCCCGCTAGTAAATATTGATCAAATAGCTCAGGTATGAAGCAATGGCTTCAACTTAGAGAATTTAGATCAGATTTGTGGGTTTTTGAGGTTGGGATGGATGGGTATTTGTAGGATTCTTCGAACCGTTAAGATCGTTTATCGAATACCGTGCTCGAATCTCATCCGTACATGTGTTGGAATGTTATGGTAACTCAATTTGCCCCCCACCACCAGAGATTGACATGTGGCATTGGCCTTTGAAGTGTTGAAAAGCTGATAACAGCAGTCAAAAATGAGTTTCTGCATCTGGCCCCTGCTTACGGACCGTAAGGGTGATGGCTTACGGTCCGTAAGCCATCAACTTTGGCAGAATTACACTTTTGGTCCCTGCACCTTGTTTCCTTGCGTAACGGCACTTCTAACACCCGTCAAACCCAATTTCAAGCCCCACAATGATGTTAAGACATAGGGAACATGAAATATGCTTGAAAACATCTCGGATGTCGGTTCGTTTGGCCGTACGGTTACGATGTTCGGTTAATTACGATGGAATGCGCATAAGCGCGAAAAACGATCCAAATTGCGTGACGAATGGTTTTTTGACAAGCCAAACACTAAAGCATAATATTATAATGCTTACATAAATTTTTGGAGGTCCGGATGTATTCAGAACGTAAGTTATGCGCGAAAATGCAAACTTATGCACTTTTTGACACTTTTAGTCCCTGAATGAGCCAAAAGTTTATTTTAGCACACCGAACCCCTCAAAGCCTATTTCTAAGCTATGTAAAGGATATTTATGGTATGTTTAACTTATGGCCATGTTCCGAAATGTCTGTTACAGTTCAAATTGGCATACTTTCGCAGTTTGTCAACTTTAGTCCCTGTAAGCGATTTAACTTGATTTCGGCATACCAAACCATCCAAAACTTATTTCTAAGTTATGTAAAGGTTATTTAAGGTATGTTAAGCCTATGTCACTGTTCCAGAGTATTTGTTGCATTAAACTGGTTATATTTACGCATCGGTGCGCGTATAACCTTCTAGAAAGCGATTTTGAGCCCGAAATCGAACAACAATTGATATGTGCAAAGGATACACATATTTATACAAATCCCAAGTATGAAATACAATATTTCATTGATACAGTATTTGTTTGATGGTCGTGGAGGCACAGGTGTCACACGATACATGAAGATACACCCATGCAGAACGTAGGAGGTTACCTAGGTTTGGATCCTTTAGATCCCTATTTCCACGATGAATACGTTAGGGAGATTTTAGAAGATCCTTACCGATTCCAGGCACCTACACCCCCATATCAGGAACCCGTACCCCAGATTCCAAACCCAATCCTAGAACCTGCACCCCCAATGAGTGCAGAAAACGTACAATTACTTAGGACATTTGGCGAGGAAATTTTAGAGAGTAGTGAACGAATGAGACAGGTGGGAGAGCGACTCGTCTGGAAGTATGACGAGCGCAATATGGATTTTTGGATGAATCCATATCCGTAATGTGATGGTAGAGACGGTACTAATAATAATAATAATAATAATAATAATAATAATAATAATAATAATATAATAATAATAAAATAATAAAATAAAAATAAAATAAAATATGTGTGTACGGATGCCTACTATTATTAGTGTAATTTTATTTCAGTTGGTATTGAAATCTTTATTTCAGTACTGGTGTGTAATAGACGCATAGTATATGAATAGAGTAAAGTCTCAATGATCGACGCTTTTGCCCAAAATGCGTGTTATGTGATTGACTATATTAAAATATTATTTTGTAATATTAATACGGGGTAACTGTTTAAAATTCAGATGGTCGACGAAGGAAGTCAAGGAAATCTGAATAACGATAACCAGAGTAACATTAACTTGGTTAATGAGAATCCAAGCATCAATAACAATGGAAACCAAGTGGATAATAGTGTTATCCAACACATAGTGGCACAAAGAATTATAGATGCAATGCCATTTATTATTCAAACGGTTCAAGAAGCGAATAATAAAAGTAAACATAGCAGTAAGCGACCAACTGAACCAGAACACAGCGTGAACAACGGCCCTGTACTTCAAGTGCCCATTCCCAAAAGAAGAAGAACCATGCCTTATGGTTGTTCTTACAAAGAATTTTGGTCCTGTAAACCAATAGAATTCTCGGGCAATGAAGAACCTATTGCAGCTCTACGCTGGATAGAAAAGACTGAGGCTGTTCTAAAAATAAGCAAGTGTGCTGAAGATGACAAAATAATGTTTGCTTCTAATCTGTTTAAAAACTCAGCTTTAGAATGGTGGAACACTGTCCTCCAGTCAAGAGGAAGTGATAGGGTATACAACATGGAATGGGAGGAATTTAAGAATATGGTAGAAAGGAAATTCTGCCTTCCCAATGAAAAAGAACAGATAGCAAATAAGTTCCTAAACTTAAGAATGATCGGGGTAGATAGTAAAAGGTACACAAAGTTATTCTTTGAATATGCTAGAATAGTACCAACCCTTGCATCACCTGAACCGGTATTAATCTCCCGTTACATCTGGGGATTAATTGGAGAAATTAGACATGTAGTCAAGGCAGCTAGACCCCAAACCATAGAAGAAGCCGTAGAACTAGCAAATACCTTGACAGATGAGTTAATCCGTACTAGAGAAGAAGACCAGAGGAGAAATCTAGCACAGAGACTTACCAAAGAATTCCGTTCTGGGAATTACAATCGTAGGAATATGGGTTCTACCTCTGCACCATTCTGCAAGGTCTGCAAGAAAAAACATTCAGGAAAATGCTCCACTCTTTGCAATTTCTGCAAGATGCCCGGACACAAGGAAGAAGATTGCAGGAAGAAATCCAGTAATGGACTGTGCTTCAACTGTGGAGAAAAAGGTCATATCAGGCCAAACTGTCCAAAATTGGCTCCAGCTGTGAACAACAGGAACACTAAAAATGCTAGAGCATTTGTTCTGACTGCAGATGAAGCCAAGATGATTCCAGACGTGATAGCTGGTATGTTTTTAGTTAATGATGTTTTTGCTAAAGTATTATTTGACTCTGGTGCAAACCAAAGTTTTATTAATACTTCGTTTTGCAAACTTCTAAATCAGTCATTGACTAAACTACCACAAGAATGTCTAGTAGAGACAGCTAATGGAGAAACTGTTAGGATTTCTGAAATCTTGCAGGGAGCAAGAGTAGAAATTTTAAACCAAAAGTTTATGGCAAACCTTTATCCCATGAATCTGGCAGGATTTGATGTTGTTTTAGGAATGGATTGGTTAATAACCAATAAAGCCAGTATTTTGTGTGATCAAAAGTCAATCCAAGTAAATTCACCAGAAGGTGAAAAGATCACAATTAAAGGTGATAAACCATTTAGATTCACGAAATTCATCTCTATGATGAAAACTGCAAGTTATATAAGAAAAGGATCTATAGTGTATTTGATTTCTATAATCACTAACACTAAAGGAAAAGAATTAAAAGACATTCCAGTAGTGTCTCAGTTTTCAGATATATTTCCAGAAGAATTACCAGGACTACCGCCGGACAGAGAAGTTGAATTCAGAATTCATCTACTACCAGGAACAACACCGATTGCCAAAGCACCTTACCGTTTGGCACCCGTCGAGATGCAGGAACTGAAGAAACAGTTAGATGAGTTATTAGAGAAAGGATTCATACAGCCAAGCTCATAGCCCTGAGGAGCGCCAATTTTATTCGTTAAAAAAAGGACGGATCAATGCGTATGTGCATTGATTACCGAGAATTGAACAAGGTCATGATTAAGAATCGGTACCCATTACCAAGGATCGATGATCTGTTCGATCAACTGCAAGGAGCTCGATTTTTCTCTAAAATTGATTTAAGGTCAGGATATCATCAATTAAAGGTACAGGAAGAGGACATTCCTAATACCGCATTTAGAACGAGGTATGGCCATTATGAATTTACTGTCATGCCATTTGGTTTAACCAATGCCCCAACCGCATTTATGGACATGATGAACCGAATGTGTAAGCCATATTTGGATAAATTCATAATTGTTTTCATAGATGATATTCTAATTTATTCTAAGAATAAAGAGGATCATGCAAAGCATTTGCATGTACTTTTAATTTTATTAAGAAAGGAAAAGCTTTATGCTAAGTTTTCAAAGTGCGAATTTTGGTTAGAACAGGTACAGTTTCTTGGACACTTAGTCAATCATGAAGGAATTCATGTGGATCCCACAAAAATTGAGGCGATTAACAAATGGAAAACCCCTGAGTCATCAACCGAGGTTAGAAGTTTCTTAGGATTGGCCGATTATTATAGAAGATTTATGCGAAATTTCTCTAGAATAGTCATTCCTTTAACTAAGTTAACCTGTAAATCCATTAAGTTTGAATGGGGACCAAAACAAGAAGAAGCATTTAGAATTCTTAAGCAAAGATTAACCCATACACTCATACTAGCTTTACCAAAAGGAATTGAAAACTTTGTAGTCTATTGTGACGCTTCCAAACTAGGTTATGGATGTGTGTTGATGCAACGCCAAAAAGTTATAGCTTATGCATCTAGACAACTTAAGAACCATGAAGAGAATTATTCAACCCATGATTTAGAATTAGGAGCTATAATTTTTGCCCTTAAGATTTGGAGACATTACCTTTATGGTATTAAGTTTACCATCTTCACAGATCATAAGAGTTTAAGGTATGTTTTCGGGCAAAAGGAATTGAATATGAGACAAAGACGCTGGATGGAAATGCTTAGTGATTATGATTGTGATATCCAGTATCATGAAGGAAAAACAAATGTAGTTGCTGACGCTTTAAGCCGAAAGTATCATGAAAAACCAAAAAGGGTACGTTCTCTTAAATTAAATCTACAAGTAGATTTAAATAATCAAATAAGAGAAGCACAAGAATCAGTAATCAAGGATGATACTGAAAAATTAAAAGGGATGATTAAGGAATTAGAACAAGGAACAGATGGAATTTGGAGATTCCATAAAAAGAGAATGTGGATACCTAAATTAGGAAACCTACGTCATCGTATATTAGAAGAAGCCCATAAGTCTAAGTATACGATGCACCCAGGAAATGATAAAATGTACCAGAATTTAAGGAAAAAATTTCTGGTGGATAGGAATGAAAAAGGACATAGCAGTCTATGTTTCTAAATGTTTAACTTGTTCACAAGTTAAAGCTGAACATCAGAAACCCTCAGGTTTATTGCAACAGTTAGAAATACCATTATGGAAATGGGAACTAATAACAATGGATTTTGTTACTAAATTACCTAAAACAAGGAAAGGTAATGATACAATCTGGGTGATTGTAGATAGGCTAACCAAGTCAGCTCATTTCCTACCAATGAAAGAAACTTTCAGTATGGAACAGTTAGCTAAATTATATGTAAATGAAATTGTTTCATTACATGGAATACCTTTATCAATTGTTTCTGATAGGGATAGCCGTTTTACCTCTCATTTTTGGTTAAGTTTCCAAAAAGCCATGGGAACCAAATTAAATCTAAGCACAGCTTATCATCCTCAAACGGATGGACAAAGCGAAAGGACAATTCAAATGATGGAAGACATGCTTAGAGCTTGTGTAATTGATTTTGGAGGTAATTGGGACGATCACTTACCTTTAATAGAATTTTCTTATAATAATAGTTATCACACAAGTATCAATGCTACACCATTCGAAGCACTTTATGGACGAAAGTGCCGAACCCCAATCTGTTGGGCAGAAATTGGGGAAAAGCAAGTATCTGGACCTGAGATAGTGCAAGAGACAACTGATAAGATTATTCAAGTCAAGGAACGAATGAAAGCAGCACGTGATCGACAGAAAAGCTATGTGGACAACAGACGAAAACCGTTGGAATTTCAAATAGGAGATATAGTATTGTTGAAGGTCTCTCCTTGGAAAGGAGTGGTAAGATTCATCAAACGGGGGAAGCTAAGTCCCAGGTGTAACCACCCTGATTTTCACACTTGTATTTATTAGACTTGCATTATAACTACTACCACATTATGAATAGGAATACATTAGAATATACTTGCCTTATACTCACAAGTACTTATACCGACACTAACATATGGGTAATTTCATAATTTGTTGTGATTTTATGCTATTAAACAATACCTCGTAAACTACAAGGACCTATTTGACATTCTTTGAAACCTGCTTGAAGTCTATTACTTTTAAGTCAAGAGACTAAATTGTCATTTTTGAAACTATAGAAATACAAGGGTTAAAAGTGCAATTATTGAAAACTACAAGTTTAGGGTTCTTTTGGTAATTTTTGAAACTTATTTTATAAAAGAAATAAATAGATATTTTTTTGAAATAAAAGTCCAGGGTTCAATTGGTCATTTTCTCAAACTTAAACTCTAGGGACTAAAACTGATTTTCTTAAACTTATTTTAACTGAATATCCTAACCTGGTTAACTTTTATATAAAGGATTCTTCTTTAAACAATAACTCAGTTAGTGGATTTAACTGAACAGTACAGGGACCATTTTTGTATAAAATGAAACTACAGGGACCAAAGTGTAAATATTACAAAATTAAACAAAAAAAAGGGTTGAACTGGTCAGACACGGGACTCGAACCCGCGCCTACCCGCACAACAACAACGCGCACAAACCAGCTGATCTACCAGCTGGGATGTGATTTATTCTAGATTATATTATATATACATTAACTTTAAAATAGATCTGAATATATACACAGCACGCAGGTTACGGGATTTTGAACAAAAAACCCACCAAAACCGATTTTTATTCATTCTTTTGACCTGTAAAGCTTACCCACATGATCCCCAACCCATCCCAACTCGTTCCAATAATTCAAACGACACATTATGGTGCCAAAACACTCAAAAGAAAAAGAATTTTTATAAAAATAAAAGTAGATCTAATCCACTAATTTGTGTCGAATCTGAGATCCAAACTTTGTGTATTTAAGTTCCCTACATTCCTAGCAACAATCCACACCATTTACAAACACTTAAACACCCGAAATCGTCGGATTAAAACCTGCAACTCGCCGGAATACTCACTTTTTCGCCGGAATTTTTCAATCCGATCATCCTTTCAATACCGGTTAGTTTTTCTTGTGTAAATTAGTTAGTTTATGCCTATAGAACGATTCCTAGGATTTAATTTACATATAACATAGGTTTGCACATAGAAATCACGAGTTTGACTTTTAGTTTGACCGGGTCTTCTGACTTTGACTTCTCTTTGGAGAAGATGACCAGGTCCTGTTTGGTTATAAGTTTAACAGTCCTAAACCAAACACAAACAGAAGCTTAGCCCAGTGGTTAAGACTCTGATTGGTTACAACACAGACCCGGGTTCGAACCCGAGGGTCTGCTTTTATTTTTATCTTTTTACATTTTAACCAATCCAATAATTTTTATAGCATTATTATGTACTTATACATATTATAAAACAGCAAAATCAGTTAAGTTATTTATAAAACTAATTTTTATAATATTAAAACAGTTTATTATTAAATAATTCATAATAAATCCATTTTTAAGAAATAAATACTGAAAATTTCAGATTAATTATTTTAAAAGCTAAACTTTACAAAAATAATACTTTTACTGATATTTTATATAATTTTGATATTTATATAATTAAATCAGTTTTATTACTTTTAAAAATAGTTTAAATAAAATTATATAACTATATAATTTACATCCAAAATTATTTTTATGACAAAATAGACATGATCCTGAGTTTATATAAATTTAGAATCTGAATTTTTATTATATTTAATTATTTAGATAATTAAACTTATATAAACTTATTTATTGTTAATTTAAGCAAATTAATTCATTTTAATCATTCAAAATGAATCAAAAACCATAATAATTATTTTAATCAGTAATATTTCAATTAAAAATATTATTTTTAATTATTCTGATTTAAATTAATTATTTTGATAATTAGTTATATAATTATCATATTATTTCTTTAAACTATATAATTATCATTTACCAAATAATTATATATTTTTGTACTTCTAAATTCAATTATAAAGTTATAAATTAATTATATCACTTATGCAATATTTTGGTATAATTATTTATGTTAAACTAATTATACAAATTGAATATAATTGATTTATTATTTTAAAGATTTGTAGTAACTCAATTATGTATTTATATAATTTAATTATTTATGTTAAAGAAATATTTTTCATAGATAATTCCATATTCATTTTTCTGAGTTCTCTATTAGGTTATCCAAACCTTATAGTTACCATTACCTAAAACTATAGATTTAGGATTTCCTTTTATACAATTAAACATTATTATTAATACAAACTTTATATTGATGCATGTTCAAACGATTAGAGTAACGTTGGATCTTATTTCCACAAACTCTTACATTAAACTTACTTGTTGGACTTACCGCATTCAAGGTGAGTTCATAGTCCCGTTTCACGTTATTTTTGGGATGATACATATGTTACAATGTGATACAAACTATTTGCTATTTTGTGGTTTCCCCCGATTGCCTTTGCATTTGCTTAATACTTGTTGTTGTTGCTTTGAGAAGTTTACGTTCATTAACTTGCAAAAGCCCAACGGTTATATTATAGCGCTATAGGATTGACACCCCATCCAAACTTCCAACTTTGCAATTTTGCTGTTATTGTTTGGAACCACTACATACATACATACATACAAGGAAGGATGGATGATATTTCCGAGTATCGTCATAGGTTTGAATGTACCATTAAGTAACTACATGTATTACTCTTTTGCTTAAGACATATCGCATGCCACAGTGTTAACTCATTTTCATATCACATTGTTATTTTTTGCCTAACAAAACCTATGAATTCACTCAACCGTTTGTTGACCCAAATATTTTCCCTAACATATGTTTCAGGTGACAATGTTTGATGACAGGATTTGCAAGAATATTTTACATGGGATTGATCAAGACTTATGCCTTAGATTAAATCCGAATTTATCATTTGTGAAACAATTTATGTTGTATTTGTTTATGTAATCTTATATTTTCAGATGTGAATGCAATCTATTGAATTGAACTTAAACTATATTTCAACTTAATCTAATCTCCATGTGCTCAATTGCATTCTATCAAGTTTCGTGACACCTTTGGCTTTTCCGCCTCCGACCGGGGTGTTACACCAGGTATGTTGGACCTTTTGAGATTATTAGAAGAATAGGACCTGTAGCCTCCATCTACAACTGCCAGAAGAAATGGCAGGAATCCATGATGTATTTCATGTATCAAATCTCAAGAAATGCTTAGCCGATGAATCACTAGTAGCACCTCTTAAGGATATCGAGGTAAATGAACAACTCAAGTTTGTAGAAAGACCTCTACAAATTGAAGACAGGAAAGTTAAAAATCTCAAACACAAGAGATTAGTTCTAGTCAAAGTGAAGTGGGACTCCAAAAGAGGACCTAAGTACACATGGGAGCTTGAATCTGAAATACAAAGGAAATATCCACACTTGTTCCAGTAGATCTCGAGGACGAGCTCTAAAACAAGGTGGGGAGGATGTAACAATCCTAAACAAACCGACACCCTCGAATATTTTCAGACACCCCAATAAATTTTAAACATCCCAATATGTCCCAAAATACACCCCATACGGGAAAACGGGCACCGAATACCCTAAATATTAATAAAAATAATTAAAAATCAGGTTTTGGGTCCGAGGCGGGCCGCGTAAGCCTAAGCCCAACCCTTACGCGGGCAGCTAGAGATCAGAATGGTGGCGCAGCCCGGTGATGACACGTGTCATCATCGTGGCGGGTCTAGGCGATGATCCGGACAAGCTACAAGTTGACCTGGGGTCAAAGCGGGCCGCGTAGGCCCTGTTCTCGTGTTACGCGGGCCGATAGAGGACCAGACTCAGCAACTATATAAGCAGGCCATCGGGTTTCATTCAGAATCGCTCAAATCTTTCTTTCTAAAAGTCAATTTCTGATAATAGGCATAATACTCGGGTATTATACCCCCTAAATAGCGAAGTTCTGCTCCGTTGTAAGTATTATAACCCCTGGATACGTATTAGATACGCTGCCCGATTGATCTAGGGTTCTGTAACGGCTGTCGTGGTTCTGCCCGACGTAGTCGTTGGAATGCCGTCTCGGGGAGGGTATTACTAATGTTAAAATGGGTTATTATACTAACGCGTGTGCATTTGTGTAAATTATAGATTATCACCAGGAAACCCTTATGGAAAATCTAAGACAGCAATGTGAGTTGATCCACTTTTTGTTAACTGTTTTTACAAAACCTCAATTAATTATTTATATATTAAACAGTTATTGAGTATTTGTAAGAATACAATTGTCACACCCCGACTTTCCACGTGTCACCGGTGGGCCCGGTGGGGAGTATCGTGATGTGGTTGGCAACATAATTGTCAAACAACACAATTATATAATTGCACAGCGGAAGCAAAAGATAAATATATTACATTCCGAATAAAAAGTAATATCCAAGTATTACAACGGAAGTAAAGGATCCATAGGCGGATCGAAAATAAAATAGAAACAATAGTTCAACAGACTTTGACATCTAGAGCTTGCGAAACTTGAGTAATGATGCCTGGAGTAGCCAGCCTATTTCGTCTAGCACCTGCACTTAACCTTTTTGGAAAATACGTCAGTTTACACTGGTAAATACAACTTAACTGACTCGTTTTGAAAAGAGTTTGTAAATTGATTTGAATGCACTTCGGCACAAAATATCTTTATAACTTGGGACAATTATTTGTATATAATCTTGTATACAGATTTATTTATTTGCCGTCCATTAGCACCGGTTAGAAGAGCCGATTTAAGTTAACTGACACGCCACAGGTATAATGCCCACAAGGTTGATTCCTTTAGTGGATTACCAGTTTTTACATAATGCATTTGTCAGGTGTACGCCTACACCTCGTGCTTAGGTCGTGGCCATTTCGTAAAATGATGCCAAGGATATCCGGGACATGGTCATTTAACCCCCAAGGGCCATACATCAAATAATACAGAATAAAGCGGGTTAAGTAAATACATTAATCACAATCCGATTTAAATGACTACATACCCGACCAAGCGGTACTTTTATAGTACCGTATCCCAAGCCCGTATAGGGAAAATAAGTTAAGAGTATTTACCTGAGCAAAGTATCAATCAAATACAGCAAATGCAAGTACTTTTACTGGGCTCCTAATCTGGAACGAAGGTTTATAATAATAACCTATTAGATTTCTAACGGGTCCTTAATTAAGCCTTAGCTTAGACCGGTTAGTTTCAATGATACGGCTCGTACGCACTATTAAGCGAAGACCAGATAGAATGTGATTTAGACCCGACAAGTTCGGAGACTTGCTTAATATGGGTATTTCATACACACTCTGGATTTTGAGATAAAACCGATAAGGTTTGACCCGTTTAGGCTAATTTATGTAAACTAGTTACATAAACCGAACCGAACGCGTAATAAGCGTAACGGGTATTCATGAGAGCTATTTACAGGTTTCCTAAGTTAATATGCTTCATATATGTTGTGACATCAGTAATATGTCTTTTATTATGCCCGAAATGAATTTAATCACAAACTATGCCCCGTAGGGGTAGTTTGGTCATTTTAAAGGTTGTAAAAGAGTATACGTGTCAACCTGAGTTACAGGCCTGATGTAATCAGCAAATATACTCAATTTGCTAAGTTATATCAGTAGGTTAAAGTATATAAGTGAATTTTATCCATTATAACCAAACTATGCCTGTATGGGTATTTTGGTAATTTCACATAAGCCGAAAAGCTCAAAACTGAAGTCTGAGTTTATCAACCTTTGCTTACTGTTAAAATATTATAATTTACCTCAAATATCAGTAGGTATCACCCTTTGTATGTTTAAAATAGTCTTGGTACATACTATGCGTTAAAAAAGCTTAAAAAGGCGATTAGAGGCCATTTCTGGGTTTGATACATAAATCTGATATTTTTATATTTCCAGAAGGCTTAAAATAATTTATTTATCATATGTGATCAGTAGCAAAAGGTTTGGAGTCGTTTAGATATGTAAAACTCATTTTATAGCTCGTAAGGGCAAAACCGACAATTACCGGATTAAGCCTACGACTATAAGTTATGCTCAGCCTAAAATTAATTAAAAATCTTTAAAAATCCCAAAATAATATATTACATCAGTGGGTAATAAGTTTGATATCAAAAAGTAGGCTTAACTAGGCTATACGCTAATTACGCCGTTTTATTAACATAAAGCTTTCATTTTACGCTAACGAGCATAACTCTTAACCTACACCTCAAACTGATGTCAAATTTTTTATGCAAGTTTAATTATCAGTAATTAAAGTTTCTACTCTTTTACATTTTCAAAAATCACGTTTTAAGGTGAAAAGGGCATAATGGTCAACATATGAGCAATTAACGGAATCATGCATATTAATTGGATAACTAATGATCCGAGGTGTATAATCACAGAGGGTTATACTAGCATGTAACCTGGTCCAAATAAAGCTCTAAGGAATTTCTAAAACATACCATAACGGGTCAGAACTGAAAGTCAAAGTATAAGTCAAACTATGCGACTTTCGGTTCCGAACCGGGTCTAAACAGGAAATTGTCGGGTTGAACATGTTTAGACATGTCCTTACACTAATTATCAAGTTATATTAATGATCAAACAGGTTGTATGTGTTCTACATTGCTAATTATGCATACATTGTAATTAGCACATTCTGTTAACTTTTTAAATACAAGTTTGACCCGACATTTTACCTAGTTAGAGTGGGAATCAGGGGGAACCCTTTTGAGGGTTTATTACCCACATAATTACCAACTTATAACTACTTTTAATTCGAGATTTGACTGAGCCATTATTAATTAATCTCGAAGTCAAACCGTAATTACGATGGTTTGACTTTTAGCTAAATAACTAAGCTAAACATTATTAAAGAAAGGATTAGCACTTACTGAGGTCCTAAGCTTGATTAGTGATCACTTGGAAGAAGACTTGAGCTCCAGGAATGATCAGAAATCTTGAGAGAAGGTGTGAAGAATGTTTGCAAGTTCATGGTCCTTTTATAATGAAATTCTCACCACAAATCTTTGACACATGAGTCTACAACCCACCACAACTGATCAACACATGTTCCTAGTGCTTAGGGGGTGCCTAGGGGTCATCCAAGATGAGGAGAATCGAGTTAGAATCGCTTGCAATGGCTGTGGCAGACAAGGATCCTACTAAATCGGAGTAGGCTGATCAGATAGGGCCGTCGCGTAGTGCGACGACGTGTGTCCTCGAGCTCGCGCTACGCGAGCATGTATGATCATGCCAAATCAATTTTTATTAATTGCAGTTTTGGTCCTTGGCTCTTCAAACTTTGTAAAGACCCTATTTTCTTGCATTTTGAGCCCTCTTAATTGACATATAAGGGCTTCAACACATAAACCCGCTTTGTTTAGTCCTCGGCTAACTTTATTGTTACCCGAAAAGGCCTAATTTTCAATGTTGACGATTTAACCCTTCGCACACGAATTTGATCATAACTTTCTCATACGATAACGAAACTTTACGAAATTTAAATCGTGCATTCTAGTGAGCATAATTAACAGTTACAAAGCTTCGGGTTTGTCAAAAGGTCACTCAGAGGTATAACTTAAACATGTTGACACATTTAGCCCCTGTAGTTTGTAATCTTTCACTTTTAGCTCCGTATGATCCATGATTTATTCGTTTGAAGGTATGAGCATCTTGTAGGATTAATACACAATATATTTATTCACTGTTGACATTTAGAATACGTATATCCACATACTTTCCATGATTGTCAATTCAGTCCTTCTATAATATTCTTTCACACGTTTAAACATTTGACACATGTCTACATATTATAGGACGTGAATTTTCGAGGTGTTACATCCTCACCCCCTTAAAATAAATCTCGACCCGAGATTTACTGAAATAAATAAGGGTACTTTTCCTTCATCGTGGATTCAACCTCCCACGTGTACTCGGGACCTCTACGGGCATCCCATTTGACCTTTACAATAGGTACATGCTTCCTTCGAAGCTTCTTTACCTGTCGATCTTCAATCGACAAAGGTTTCTCCACAAATTTTAAGCTCTCATCTATATGCACATCTGTATGCGGTATTACCAGTGCTTCATCAGCGAAGCACTTCTTCAGATTGCAGATGTGGAACACATTGTGAATTCCACTGAGCTCTTCCGGTAAGTTTAACTTATAGGCAACTGACCCGACACGTTCGATAACCTCGAAAGGTCCTATGTATCTCGGGCTTAGCTTGCCTTTCTTACCAAATCGCATCACCCCCTTCCAAGGTGATACTTTTAGCAACACTTTGTCACCTACTTCGAAGTGAAAAGCTTTACGCTTCGGATCTGCGTAGCTCTTCTGCCTATCTCGGGCAGCTTTGAGACGGTCACGAATCTGGACAATCTTGTCTGTCGTCTCGAACACTATCTCTGGTCCTGATAATTGGACATCTCCAACTTCCGCCCAACAAACGGGCGATCTACACTTTCTACCGTATAATGCCTCGAAGGGCGCAGCCTTAATGCTGGTATGGTAGCTATTGTTGTAGGAGAATTCGATTAATGGTAGGTTCTTATCCCAACTACCACCCAAATCGATCGCACATGCACGTAGCATGTCTTCCAACGTTTGAATAGTACGCTCACTCTGAGCGTCAGTCTGAGGATGATAAGCCGTACTAAAATTCAAACGTGTGCCCAAAGATTGTTGGAAACTCTTCCAAAAATGTGACGTGTATCTAGTATCTCGGTCAGAGATAATAGACACAGGTATGCCATGTAAGGCTACAATCTTATCAACGTATAACTGGGCTAACATGTCGGAGCTATAAGTCTCCTTGATGGGTAAGAAATGTGCTGACTTAGTCAGTCTGTCAACTATAACCCATATTGTATCATTTCCTTTCCTTGTCTTAGGTAACTTGGTAATAAAATCCATAGTTACCATTTCCCACTTCCACGTAGGAAGTTCAGGCTGTTGTAGCAAACCTGACGGTTTCTGATGCTCGGCTTTGACTTGGGCACATGTCAAGCATTTAGCTACATGAGTGGCTACAAACTTCTTCAAGCCTATCCACCAATAATTTGCCCTTAGATCCTGGTACATCTTATCAGCTCCAGGATGAACGGAATATTTGGAACTATGGGCTTGCTGGAGGATGACATCTCGAAGTCCTCCATAAATCGGAACCCATATTCGTCCATTTAATCTTAGAAATCCGTCCTTGCTAAGAGTTAACTGCTCCTCAGTTACCCCTAGCTTTTCGTTAGGATAGTTAGCTTCCAACACAGCTTCCTTCTGTGCTGCTAACAACCTTTCAATCAAATTATTCTTTATCTCCATGTGCTTGGCATTGATTTGGAAGGGTTTCACCCTCTCCTTTCGACTCAAGGCATCGGCGACTACATTCACCCTGCCTGGATGGTATCTTATTTCACAATCATAATCATTTAAAGTTTCCATCCAACGGCGTTGCCTCATGTTTAACTCTTTCTGATTAAACAGGTGCTGGAGGCTCTTGTGATCAGAATAGATCACACATTTGATTCCATAAAGATAATGCCTCCACAGTTTTAGTGCGAATACAACGGCACCCAACTCCAAGTCGTGGGTGGTGTAATTCTTTTCATGCACTTTTAACTGTCGTGATGCATAGGCAATAACCTTGCCTTTCTGCATAAGCACACATCCCATGCCAGTGTGCGATGCATCGCAGTAAACCACAAAATCTTCTATTCCATCTTGCAATGTCAGTACTGGGGCGTTGCTCAGCTTTTGCTTAAGAATATCGAAGGATCCTTGCTGCTTAGGGCCCCAAACGAACTTTACTTTCTTCTTGGTCAAGGAAGTTAGGGGTGCAGCAATCCTTGAAAATTTTTCAATGAAACGCCTCTAATATCCTGCCAATCCCAGGAAGCTACGAATCTCTGTAGGCGTCTTTGGTTCTTGCCAGTTCATAACTGCTTCGACCTTAGCGGGATCCACTTGGATACCCCGCTCACTCACCACATGTCCAAGGAATTGGACTTCTCGTAGCCAGAATTCACATTTAGAGAATTTGGCATAGAGTTTCTCCTGATGCAGTAGTTTGAGAATACATCGAAGGTGTTTCTCATGGTCAGCTTGGTTCTTCGAATAGATAAGAATGTCGTCGATGAAAACGATGACGAATTTATCTAAGTAAGGTTTGCAAACGCGGTTCATGAGATCCATGAACGCGGCTGGGGCATTAGTGAGCCCAAAAGGCATCACTAGGAACTCGTAATGACCATAACGAGTCCTAAATGCTGTTTTATGCACGTCTTCATCTCTAACCTTCAGTTGATGGTAGCCTGATCTCAAATCAATCTTCGAAAAATAACTTGCTCCTTGCAACTGATCGAACAAATCGTCGATCATGGCCAAAGGATATCTATTCTTTATTGTGACCTTGTTAAGCTCACGATAATCGATGCACAGACGCATCGATCCGTCCTTCTTCTTGACAAACAGGACTGGTGCTCCCCAAGGAGACGAACTAGGTTTGATGAAACCTTTGGCCAGCAATTCATCCAATTGCGTCCTTAGTTCCTTCATCTCCGTTGGAGCCAACCTATAGGGTGCTCTGGCAACTGGTGCTGCTCCGGGGATGATATCAATCCTGAATTCCACTTGCCTATCTGGTGGCAATCCAGGTAGTTCTTCCGGAAAAACTTCAGGGTATTAAAAAATGATGGGGATGTCTTCTATCTTCGGTTTAGGCTCATCAATAATCACTTGTGCCATGTAGATGACACAACCCTTCTTTAAACACTTTGAAGCCTTGAGCATAGTCACTTGCTCAGGCAGTCCATACTGGGTATCTCCCCGAATGGTAAGTGATTCACCAGACGGAGTCTTTATCACCACTTGCTTTCTGTTGCAGACGATTTGGGCCTGGTTGCGAGATAACCAGTCCATACCCAGAACTATGTCAAAACCGGCCAACTTAAAGGGAAGTAGAGATAGAGGAAAAGAATGGTTCTTAATGGACATAACACATCCATCTAACACAGTAGAGACGGTTTCTAAGGTGCCATCTGCTAACTCCACCTCATAATTCACATTTAAGGTTTTGACAGGTAATTTCAGCAATTCACAAAACTTATTATCAACGAAAGACTTATCAGCGCCTGAATCAAAAAGTACTCTAGCATAGACGTCATTTCCAAGGAAAGTACCTGTAATCACATTGTCATCTAGAATCGCTTCTTTGGCATCCAATCGAAAGACTCTAGCATTTGTCTTCTTGACCTCTTCAGGCTTCTTGTCATACTTAGGGCAGTTGGTTTTGATATGCCCTTTCTCATTGCAGTTGTAGCATGTGGCATCTTTTATCTTCTTGCACTCTATCGACTTGTGCTCTCTAGACTTGCATATTCCACATGCAGGTGCTCCTGAATTAGAATTGGACTCAAGTCTGCACTTTCCAAAGTGGCGTTTCTGGCAAGTCGTGCACTTTGGCTTTTCCTCTGTTCGCTGACTGTTCCTTCCAGGCCCATACTTCTTAGAATCAGTGTTTCCCTTGTGCTTCTTCTCTGACCCTCGTGAGTTATCATCCTCACGCTTCCTCTTACTTTCTTCAGATTTCTTTAGCGATCTCAACCTGACCATATCTAAAGTAAGGGATAAAGAGAGATCAGCTGCTGACCTAAATGTAGCAGGTCTTGAAGCCTTAACACTGGCCTTGATTTCTGGGGCTAAACCCCCAATGAAGCGAGCAATTCGCTTGGGCTCTGGTGGTACAAGGTAAGGAACCAGTCTGGACAGGGTATTGAAACTGGTGAGGTAAGCTTGACAATCTAAGTTTGTCATCACCAATGATAAGAAATCAGATTCAATTCTTTCGACCTCATGTTGAGGGCAGTAGTTCTCCATAATGAGAGTAACAAACTGCTCCCATGACATGTTGTAGAGCGGGATCTTCCCAGCAGCTTGAATGAGAGACCTCCACCAAGCCAGTGCCTCTCATTTGAACGATTGGGATACATACTTTACTACATCCCTTTCAGCACAACCGCTGATGTCCACCACCATGTCCATTTCATCCAACCAGGTCATACAATCTACTGCTCCTTTCTCCCCAGTGAAATCTCGGGGTTTACAGGAAACAAAGTATTTATAGGTACAAGACTTGGTACGTGGTTCATTATCGAACGCTATCTTCTTGGATGGAACACTGTGTTCATTTGATGAATGACGATCGTCATCCTTCTTTGGCTCCTCTTTCTTAGAGGGCGGCTTGTTATGAGGCTCTGAATGAGTTTTAGGGACAGATTTAGAATGGGGTACGGATGAGGCTTTACTATTAGTTCCACTGTACTCCCTGAATTGCTCCTCTACAGCTTTAGATACAGCTGTATCAATCAGTGAACGAAGCTCTCCTTTGGTTATATTAATCCTATCATTATCATCACGGTTTTCCAAAGGATGACTGTTTATCTCGTCAGAGTCAGCCATGTAGTCTTAGTTGCTACAAAAAGAAAATAAGGGCAAGGTTTATTTAGAAGCCCTTACAGTACTATCGTTCTTAAACGATTTATTAACCATGCTTTTAATACACATTTTAGTTAATTTGTTAAATATAAAAATTGTTCAGGATCTTTATCATAATCCTAAATTATAAGTTAATAATAGCACAAAAGGCCTAGTCACGTAGACAAGTTTAATTTATAAGCCATGATTTCAGAGAATCAAGGCATTAAGGTTTGAATCAAAGTTCATTACCTTTTCTTGACAGGGAGTTGTAGGCTACCACTGTCTTTAGTCTCAGAGGACGTTAATCATAGCCTGTGGGCACTTCATCCATAAGGGATGATTACATAAATAAGGGGATTTAGAATAACCCAATTAAAAATGACTTATGTGATTTTCATCGTATCACACTTTGTCAAGCATGTTAATATGCTTTCATATGTTTAACAAAAATTTGAATCTCTTAAATAAGTTTTACCATCTTGGCCATGTCCATAATGACATTTAGGCTAGGTTTTACTCTTTAGACTCTTTTTAATAATTAACGCAGAAAAATTTCTAAATTGAAACGTTAATAAGGATCTGAATCCAATTGTGGAACTACCGTCTTGGCCCTGCCTTAAAATGACACATGAGCTAGGTCTTGTCCTTTTTAGATTTTGCCATTTTATTATAATGGTAGATCTTATAATATAGGAATGATATTTTAAACATAATCGTTCCTTTAAAATTTAAACAAATATATGTTTGCCCTAAACGGGACTTCTTTAAGAAAATGACTTGCCCATGCAAGGGCTAATCAGAAAAATAACAAAGCAGTAATTAAAAGACAATGAAACGAATTGGAATTTGTCCTATGTTCTTGTCTAGAATCAAGAATGTGCAACTGTGTAACTGAGATTAAACACAAAGGCTAGTGTTTAATTCACTCAGTGTTGGCTCTGATACCAACCTGTCACACCCCGACTTTCCACGTGTCACCGGTGGGCCCGGTGGGGAGTATCGTGACGTGGTTGGCAACATAATAGTCAAACAATACAATTATATAAATGCACAGCGGAAGCAAAATATAAATATATTACATTCCGAATAAAAAGTAATATCCAAGTATTACAACGGAAGTAAAGGATCCACAGGCGGATCGAAAATAAAATAGAAACAATAGTTCAACAGACTTTGACATCTAGAGATTGCGAAACTTGATTAATGATGCCTGGAGTAGCCAGCCTATTTCGTCTAGCACCTGCACTTAACCTTTTTGGAAAATACGTCAGTTTACACTGGTAAATACAACTCAACTGACTCGTTTTGAAAAGAGTTTGTAAATTGATTTGAATGCACTTCGGCACAAAATATCTTTATAACTTGGGACAATTATTTGTATATAATCTTGTATACAGATTTATTTATTTGTCGTGCATTAGCACCGGTTAGAAGAGCCGGTTTAAGTTAACTGACACGCCACAGGTATAATGCCCACAAGGTTGATTCCTTTAGTGGATTACCAGTTTTTACATAATGCATCTGTCAGGTGTACGCCTACACCCCGTGCTTAGGTCGTGGCCATTTCGTAAAATGATGCCAAGGATATCCGGGACATGGTCATTTAACCCCCAAGGGCCATACATCAAATAATACAGAATAAAGCGGGTTATGTAAATACATTAATCACAATCCGATTTAAATGACTACATACCCGACCAAGCGGTACTTTTATAGTACCGTATCCCAAGCCCGTATAGGGAAAATAAGTTAAGAGTATTTACCTGAGCAAAGTATCAATCAAATATAGCAAATGCAAGTACTTTTACTGGGCTCCTAATCTGGAACGAAGGTTTATAATAACCTATTAGATTTCTAACGGGTCCTTAATTAAGCCTTAGCTTAGACCGGTTAGTTTCAATGATACGGCTCGTACGCACTATTAAGCGAAGACCGGATAGAATGTGATTTAGACCCGACAAGTTCGGAGACTTGCTTAATATGGGTATTTCATACACACTCTGGATTTTGAGATAAAACCGACAAGGTTTGACCCGTTTAGGCTAATTTATGTAAACTAGTTACATAAACCGAACCGAACGCGTAATAATCGTAACGGGTATTCATGAGAGCTATTTACAGGTTTCCTAAGTTAATATGCTTCATATATGTTGTGACATCAGTAATATGTCTTTTATTATGCCCGAAATGAATTTAATCACAAACTATGCCCCGTAGGGGTAGTTTGGTCATTTTAAAGGTTGTAAAAGAGTTTAAGTGTCAACCTGAGTTACAGGCCTGATGTAATCAGCAAATATACTCAATTTGCTAAGTTATATCAGTAGGTTAAAGTATATAAGTGAATTTTATCCATTATAACCAAACTATGCCCGGAGGGGTATTTTGGTAATTTCACATAAGCCGAAAAGCTCAAAACTGAAGTCTGAGTTTATCAACCTTTGCTTACTATTAAAATATTATAATTTACCTCAAATATCAGTAGGTATCACCCTTTGTATGTTTAAAATAGTCTTAGTACATACTATGCGTTAAAAACGCTTAAAAAGGCGATTAGAGGCCATTTCTGGGTTTGATACATAAATCTGATATTTTTATATTTCCAGAAGGCTTAAAATAATTTATTTATCATATGTGATCAGTAGCAAAAGGTTTGGAGTCGTTTAGATATGTAAAACTCATTTTATAGCCCGTAAGGGCAAAACCGACAATTACCGGATTAAGCCTACGACTATAAGTTATGCTCAGCCTAAAATTAATTAAAATTTTTTAAAAATCCCAAAATAATATATTACATCAGTGGGTAATAAGTTTGATATAAAAAAGTAGGCTTAACTAGGCTATACACTAATTACGCCGTTTTATTAACATAAAGCTTTCATTTTACGCTAACGAGCATAACTCTTAACCTACACCTCAAACTGATGTCAAATTTTGTATTCAAGTTTAATTATCAGTAATTAAAGTTTCTACTCTTTTACATTTTCAAAAATCACGTTTTAAGGTGAAAAGGGCATAATGGTTAACATATGAGCAATTAACGGAATCATGCATATTAATTGGATAACTAATGATCCGAGGTGTATAATCATAGAGGGTTATACTAGCATGTAACCTGGTCCAAATAAAGCTCTAAGGCATTTCTAAAACATACCATAACGGGTCAGAACTGAAAGTCAAAGTATAAGTCAAACTATGCGACTTTCGGTTCCGAACCGGGTCTAAACAGGAAATTGTCGGGTTGAACATGTTTAGACATGTCCTTACACTAATTATCAAGTTATATTAATGATCAAACAGGTTGTATGTGTAACACCCCAACCCGGAAGGGCTGACGTGTCACAATAACGGTAGCATAAACAAAAGTCATAATTCCATTTCTTTATTTGACAAGGATACAACGACAACTAAACTTAAGTTTAATATACAAGCAAACACATTCGACTTAATTTACTAACATCTTCTGATTTAGTCCTAGGCTTTATTCTTCTCTCTTTTCCCCGCCCAAAGTAACCTGTGGACCTGTATATACAAAAATTTTACGGAATGAGCCGAATGCTCAGTACGGAATTATAGGCTCAAAGAACAAATAACGCTTTATATGAAATCTTATCCGGATGGAACTTTATACAATGCAAGAACATAATTTCATAATCATATCTTACGGATGTACCCATGAGCAAACTTAAAACGTGACAATACACAGGTAGCTACTCCTGCATAATTATCACATGAGATGGCGAGTTGGCATACCCGTTATCCACCTCCTTATACTTAAATCCTAGGATCGATCCATACGCCTCCTAATAGCTTATATGTACCACACTTGTACTTAAGAGACGCCGTGAACTGATCTCTCCGTCACGGATGGAGCACATGATGTCGATGCCGCAACAACATGCTCGTGGGACACTCCACGAGAAGCGATACTCAGGGTATCAGAGTACAAATGATCTTATTCACATAACTTATAAAACTTATTTTTATAACAAAACGAAACATATATTGGAACATGCGATAATGAGTACAACTAACAGAATACTATCGCATGACATGAAAGCTAAATCCAAAGTTTAGAATAGGAATTCAACGGACTGTCAAATGAATCGATAATCAAAGACGTGAAGAGTGTACGAATTTAACGGGTTTATAACAATTTGAATATGAAGCAATAAGGAGTGGGGTAGGATCCGTACCTTAATAATTTCAAAGTGATGCTACCTTGTGATAATATTTCAGATTTATGCGGCAGAGTTTTAGACTACTGATTAGTCTTTTAACCTAATTTAAATAACATGCACACAGACTAGGTTAGTAACTTAATACAGCTTTTACGATAACTCACGAGATCAAACCCTCACAACAAATGACAAAGTGCGATACTTAAACATCCAGCGGATTCACAACGAATGACAGAGTATAGTCCGATTTCGAACAACACTCAAACATTCAAGTCGAAATCACGATGAATGACAAAGTATAAACCCAATTTGAGCAGCACTTAAACATCTATCGGATAGTGTTAATCGATCGGACATTGAATCGTATCAGCGATTGAGTTAATACCCTGTTCTGCAGCACCCCGCTATACTAATTAGTGATTTCGTGTGTGTTAATTGTGGTAAACAGACGATAACTCGAAGCCTGAAACGAATTTCTTCGTCGAATGAACACCAGAAAGTGAGTGCCAATGTTCTGTATTTATAGTCGAAATTTACCCCCCCCCCCCTTACGGACCGTAACAAATAACCCTTACGGTCCGTAAGGGTCATGAATTCCGTATAGGGTGGCCACGTGTGGGACTAGCCTAGCTGAGTCGACAGATTTTAAAATTTCACCTTCGGCCGCAAGTTATTAGGATAATTATCAAGTAGGAAATACCCCCCCCCCCCCCCTGAGTTTTAGGGGCCCTGATCCTGATTCTGAAAATTTTAGGGTTTGTGCAGAATCACTTGGGTGTCTTATTTAGGGTTTCCTATTGGATATATATAAAAAATAATAGTTTTGGTTGATATATAAAAAGATGGATCATAAGATAAATATATATTATTATTATTCTTTTATTTCTAGAATAATGATTTTTAAATTTAGGGTTATTACAACTATTACCCCCTTAAAAGAAATTTCGTCCTCGAAAATTTTCAAATAAGAATATAACATATCGCATAAGTAACGGAAACGGAACTTTCATATCAGAGTTACTAACTTATATAACAAAAATCTCCTAAACACACATGTGTATCTGAAATTCATACTTACGTTCATGACCATAATTCTTAATTACCTTACCATCATGTCCTAATGGTTCTTCTTATAACGCATCTTAATAAAATATCTTATCGTACGAAAAGTCAATGGAGACTTACAGATACTAGAGTGACTATTGTAACACCTCGAAAATTTACGTCCTATAAGGTGTTGACACGTGTCATAGGTTTGAACGTGTGAAAGAATGTTCTTGAAGGACTAAAGTTGACAAACAGTGAAACTGTGTAAATAGAAGGGTTCAAAGTGTCAACAATGAATAAATATACTTTGCAATAACCCTACATGATGTTATAACCTTAAACGAATAGATCATGGATCATACGAAGCGAATTGTGAAAGAAAGTGAGAGATTACAAACTTCAGGGGTTAAATGTGCCAACATGTTTAAGTTATACCTCTAAGTGACCTTTTGACAAACCCGAAGCTTTGTAACGATTAATTATGCTCACTAGAATGTACCACAAAAATTTCATGAAGTTTCGTTATCGAATGAGCAAGTTGTGATAAAATTCGTGTGTGAGGGTTAGAATCGTCAACATTGAAATTTAGGGCTTTTCGGGTGATCACAAAGTTACCCGAGGACTTGACAAAGTGGGTATAAGCCTTAAAGCCCCATATATCAAATAAAAAGCCTTAGAATGCAAGAAAACATTGTGAAAGCGATGTTTAGAAGGACCAAGGACCAAACAACAATTTCAGAAATTTGTTTAAAGGTAATCAAGGGCCTCGCGCCACACGACGGCCCATGGGGGGTACCCTCGCGTCACGCGAGGGGTCTTCTGATGCTGAAACAATTGGCAGCTGGCTGTTGGTGTTTTAACCGACTCAAGTGCCTTTCTCTCATACCTTGGGCTGCCCTAAAGTGGTTTTTAGTGTGTAGGATACTTGTGGATGATAATGCAACACTCCTAGACTTAGTTGTCGATCATCCAAGCTTGTTTGAAGTTGTTTATAAGACCCACATTATGCAACATTGTTCATTCATCATTCATTTCACCCTCTGGGCATTTCTGGATCATTCAAGCAGGCCACAAACATTCCATATCATCCATTAGACGTGTGTAAGTGCCTTTGATCTTTCTAAATTCATTCATACTTAGTTTATGGCCTAGAAATCAAACCGTCGTAACTACGGTTTGAATTTTCGATAATAAATAATCGGTCCAGAGTTTAGTCGAATCAAAGGTTGTTATAAGTTGGTATTTATATGGTTAATAAACCCCTAAAAGGACACTCACTAATTCGAATCCTAACTAGGTCGTTTATCGAGTCAAACTTCTTCCGAAAAAGTCAACAGAATTGTTATGTTTGGTTTAATGCATGATTAGCGATGTAAATGGCGTATAGCCTATTTTATCATTCTTACCAACTGAAAATAAGTATAAAAACTTGTCTACGCTTGCTTGATTCGACAACTTTATGTTTAGAACCGATTCGGAACCGAGATACGCAAAAGTTTGACTTTTGCTTTGACCTCAGTTCTGACCCGATTCTTATAGGTTTAGACATGCCTTAAAGTTCCATTAGGACCTAGTTACATGTGTGTATAAGCCTCTGCGTTTATACCACACGAATCCCTAATCGTCCGATGTTTCCGTTAATCGCCTAAATATTGACCGTAATGCCCTTATGACCATAAAACGAGATTTTTGGAAATGTGAAAGTGCCATAATCTTAGTTACTGATTATTATGCATGTCCCGAAAATTTCACGTTAATCAGAGGTCTAGATTAGGAGTTATGCTTAATGACGTAATTAAGAACGCTTTTATTAATTAAACGGCGTCATTAGCATAAAACCTATCTAAACCCAATTTTTGACACCAAATCTTTTACCTACTGATGTAATATAATATTTTAGGATTTTTGAAGATTTTTAATTATTTATAAACTGATCATAAGCTTGGATTAGCGCCTTAATTCGGTAAATACCGAATATGCCCTTTTCGGCCATAAAATGAGTTTTACAAATCCTTTTAATGCCAATCCAATTGCTATTGATTTTAAATAATAAATGGAGTATTTTGAGCCTGTTTATTTGATCAGAAAACTCAGAATAGTATTTTAACCCATACATCGCTTAAAACGACTTTATACGCGTAATTAACGCATAGTTTGGGTTTAAAACTATTTTAATATATAAGACTTATTACCAAAGGTTATAACCTGTTAAAAATAAGCTATTCTACTGATCAACTCAGACCCGGATCACAGGTGTCTAATTAAACCCTTTTATAATCTTTAAAATGACCAAAATACCCCTACGGGGCTTATTATGAGATTAAACTCGTTTTGGGCATCATGGGTGATATCCTACTGATATCACAACTTATTTAAGGTGTGTTAACTTAGGAAACCTATTTAGGACTCTTACGGATACCCGTTACGCTTCATGCGCGTTCGGTTCGGTTTATGTAACTAGTTTACATAAATTAGCCGAAACGGGTCAAACCTTATCGGTTTTATCTCAAAATCCAGAATGTGTATCATATACCCATATTAAGCAAGTCTTCAAACTTGTCGGGTCTAAATCACATTCTATCCGGTCTTCGCTTAATCGTGCGTACGAACCGTATCTTTAAAACTAACCGGTCTAAGCGTAAGCTTAACTAAAGACCCGTTAGGATTCTAATAGGTTATTATAAACCTTCGTTCCAGATTAGGAGAACCAGTAAAAGATACTTGCACTCGCTGATTTTGAACTATACTTACTCAGGTAAATACTTTTAACTTATTTTCCCTATACGGGCTTGGGGTACGGTATATAAAATACCGCTTGGTCCAGCATTGAATCTTTAATCGAATAGAGGTTAAATCATTGATATGCTCTGTTTTGAAATGTTTTGTTGCTTAAAGCCTTTAGGGGGTTAATGACCATGTCCCGGATATCCCTGGCATCATTTTACGAAATGGCCACGACCTCAGCACTCAGGTGTAGGCGTACACCTGTCAGTGTCTCATTATATAAAGTGGTGTGTCCATTGATCTTTAACCCGATCTACGGATCGGGCTACTGAACGCATAAGAAACATGTAATTCGTTTACAAGTATTATATATTTACATAATTATCCCAAGTTATAAAATATTATTTGTGCCTTGTGCCTTAAATGCATTTTCTTAAACTCTTTTCAAAATGAGTCGGTTGATTGTATTTACCAGTGTAAACTGACGTATTTTCTTAAAAAGGTTAAGTGCAGGTACTACGCGAAATAGGCCGGCTTGTCTCCTAGCATCCACATTAAGTCTCGCCAGCTTGGATGTCATAAACTGTTGAACATTTGTTTCCTTTTTTAAATTTGATCTACCTGTGGATTTTATATTCGACTGTTTGTGATACTTAATATTACAATATCGTTGGTTGAATTAAATCTATACTTTGCTTCCGCTGTGCATTTAAATATTGTGTTGTTTGACTATTATGTTGCCAACCACGTCACGATACTCCCATACCGGGCCCACCGGTGACACGTGGAAAATCGAGGTGTGACAACTATTGGTACTGATCTCTCCTACATAGATATGCTTAATCATAGCTAAAATATATTCACATTAGGTAAAGCTGAATGACCATAAACAGAAGCAATTGAACATATATCCAAGAGCAAGATTTACCGTTACTTCGACTAAAATTCTATTGTTAGAATAGATTAGGGTATAGAGAGCGAATAGATTCTTCAGATTCCCATGTTGCTTCATTTTCAGAGTGATTTTTCCAAAGGATTTTAACAAACGGAATTACTTTCCTATGCAAAACCCTTTCTTGTCGATCTAAGATGGCTTCTGGTTCCTCTTCATAGGACAAATCTTTGTGAATTGTAAGTAACGGATAACTAATGACATGGAGTGGATGATAATTATATCCTCTTAACAAGGAGACATCTATAAGAATAGACATAGGAGTTAAACCAAATAAGAGACCAAGTTGAATCCTATCATAGATATCTACCAATTCCTCACAGGTTTTAATTACTATCTTCAAGTTTTCTACAGGAAAGAGCCTTTGCTCTGATACCATAGTTGTAACACCCCAACCCGGAAGGGCTGACGTGTCACAATAACGGTAGCATAAACAAAAGTCATAATTCCATTTCTTTATTTGACAAGGATACAACGACAACTAAACTTAAGTTTAATATACAAGCGGACACATTCGACTTAATTTACTAACATCTTCTGATTTAGTCCTAGGCTTTATTCTTCTCTCTTTTCCCCGCCCAAAGTAACCTGTGGACCTGTATATACAAAAATTTTACGGAATGAGCCGAATGCTCAGTACGGAATTATAGGCTCAAAGAACAAATAACGCTTTATATGAAATCTTATCCGGATGGAACTTTATACGATGCAAGAACATAATTTCATAATCATATCTTACGGATGTACCCATGAGCAAACTTAAAACGTGACAATACACAGGTAGCTACTCCTGCATAATTATCACATGAGATGGCGAGTTGGCATACCCGTTATCCACCTCCTTATACTTAAATCCTAGGATCGATCCATACGCCTCCTAATAGCTTATATGTACCACACTTGTACTTAAGAGACGCCGTGAACTGATCTCTCCGTCACGGATGGAGCACATGATGTCAATGCCGCAACAACATGCTCGTGGGACACTCCACGAGAAGCGATACTCAGGGTATCAGAGTACAAATGATCTTATTCACATAACTTATAAAACTTATTTTTATAACAAAACGAAACATATATTGGAACATGCGATAATGAGTACAACTAACAGAATACTATCGCATGACATGAAAGCTAAATCCAAAGTTTAGAATAGGAATTCAACGGACTGTCAAATGAATCGATAATCAAAGACGTGAAGAGTGTACGAATTTAACGGGTTTATAACAATTTGAATATGAAGCAATAAGGAGTGGGGTAGGATCCGTACCTTAATAATTTCAAAGTGATGCTACCTTGTGATAATATTTCAGATTTATGCGGCAGAGTTTTAGACTACTGATTAGTCTTTTAACCTAATTTAAATAACATGCACACAGACTAGGTTAGTAACTTAATACAGCTTTTACGATAACTCACGAGATCAAACCCTCACAACAAATGACAAAGTGCGATACTTAAACATCCAGCGGATTCACAACGAATGACAGAGTATAGTCCGATTTCGAACAGCACTCAAACATTCAAGTCGAAATCACGATGAATGACAAAGTATAAACCCAATTTGAGCAGCACTTAAACATCTATCGGATAGTTTTAATCGATCGGACATTGAATCGTATCAGCGATTGAGTTAATACCCTGTTCTGCAGCACCCCGCTATACCAATTAGTGATTTCGTGTGTGTTAATTGTGGTAAACAGACGATAACTCGAAGCCTGAAACGAATTTCTTCGTCGAATGAACACCAGAAAGTGAGTGCCAATGTTCTGTATTTATAGTCGAAATTTACCCCCCCTTACGGACCGTAACAAATAACCCTTACGGTCCGTAAGGGTCATGAATTCCGTATAGGGTGGCCACGTGTGGGACTAGCCTAGCTGAGTCGACAGATTTTAAAATTTCACCTTCGGCCGCAAGTTATTAGGATAATCATCAAGTAGGAAATACCCCCCCCCCCCCTGAGTTTTAGGGGCCCTGATCCTGATTCTGAAAATTCTGAAAATTTTAGGGTTTGTGCAGAATCACTTGGGTGTCTTATTTAGGGTTTCCTATTGGATATATATAAAAAATAATAGTTTTGGTTGATATATAAAAAGATGGATCATAAGATAAATATATATTATTATTATTCTTTTATTTCTAGAATAATGATTTTTAAATTTAGGGTTATTACAACTATTACCCCCTTAAAAGAAATTTCGTCCTCGAAAATTTTCAAATAAGAATATAACATATCGCATAAGTAACGGAAACGGAACTTTCATATCAGAGTTACTAACTTATATAACAAAAATCTCCTAAACACACATGTGTATCTGAAATTCATACTTACGTTCATGACCATAATTCTTAATTACCTTACCATCATGTCCTAATGGTTCTTCTTATAACGCATCTTAATAAAATATCTTATCGTACGAAAAGTCAATGGAGACTTACAGATACTAGAGTGACTATTGGTACTGATCTCTCCTACATAGATATGCTTAATCATAGCTAAAATATATTCACATTAGGTAAAGCATGAATGACCGTAAACAGAAGCAATTGAACATATATCCAAGAGCAAGATTTACCGTTACTTCGACTAAAATTCTATTGTTAGAATAGATTAGGGTATAGAGAGCGAATAGATTCTTCAGATTCCCATGTTGCTTCGTTTTCAGAGTGATTTTTCCAAAGGATTTTAACAAATGGAATTACTTTCCTATGCAAAACCCTTTCTTGTCGATCTAAGATGGCTTCTGGTTCCTCTTCATAGGACAAATCTTCGTGAATTGTAAGTAACGGATAACTAATGACATGGAGTGGATGATAACTATATCCTCTTAACAAGGAGACATCTATAAGAATAGACATAGGAGTTAAACCAAATAAGAGACCAAGTTGAATCCTATCATAGATATCTACCAATTCCTCACAGGTTTTAATTACTATCTTCAAGTTTTCTACAGGAAAGAGCCTTTGCTCTGATACCATAGCTGTAACACCCCAACCCGGAAGGGCTGACGTGTCACAATAACGGTAGCATAAACAAAAGTCATAATTCCATTTCTTTATTTGACAAGGATACAACGACAACTAAACTTAAGTTTAATATACAAGCGAACACATTCGACTTAATTTACTAACATCTTCTGATTTAGTCCTAGGCTTTATTCTTCTCTCTTTTCCCCGCCCAAAGTAACCTGTGGACCTGTATATACAAAAATTTTACGGAATGAGCCGAATGCTCAGTACGGAATTATAGGCTCAAAGAACAAATAACGCTTTATATGAAATCTTATCCGGATGGAACTTTATACGATGCAAGAACATAATTTCATAATTATATCTTACGGATGTACCCATGAGCAAACTTAAAACGTGACAATACACAGGTAGCTACTCCTGCATAATTATCACATGAGATGGCGAGTTGGCATACCCGTTATCCACCTCCTTATACTTAAATCCTAGGATCGATCCATACGCCTCCTAATAGCTTATATGTACCACACTTGTACTTAAGAGACGCCGTGAACTGATCTCTCCGTCACGGATGGAGCACATGATGTCGATGCCGCAACAACATGCTCGTGGGACACTCCACGAGAAGCGATACTCAGGGTATCAGAGTACAAATGATCTTATTCACATAACTTATAAAACTTATTTTTATAACAAAACGAAACATATATTGGAACATGCGATAATGAGTACAACTAACAGAATACTATCGCATGACATGAAAGCTAAATCCAAAGTTTAGAATAAGAATTCAACGGACTGTCAAATGAATCGATAATCAAAGACGTGAAGAGTGTACGAATTTAACGGGTTTATAACAATTTGAATATGAAGCAATAAGGAGTGGGGTAGGATCCGTACCTTAATAATTTCAAAGTGATGCTACCTTGTGATAATATTTCAGATTTATGCGGCAGAGTTTTAGACTACTGATTAGTCTTTTAACCTAATTTAAATAACATGCACACAGACTAGGTTAGTAACTTAATACAGCTTTTACGATAACTCACGAGATCAAACCCTCACAACAAATGACAAAGCGCGATACTTAAACATCCAGTGGATTCACAACGAATGACAGAGTATAGTCCGATTTCGAACAGCACTCAAACATTCAAGTTGAAATCACGATGAATGACAAAGTATAAACCCAATTTGAGCAGCACTTAAACATCTATCGGATAGTTTTAATCGATCGGACATTGAATCGTATCAGCGATTGAGTTAATACCCTGTTCTGCAGCACCCCGCTATACTAATTAGTGATTTCGTGTGTGTTAATTGTGGTAAACAGACGATAACTCGAAGCCTGAAACGAATTTCTTCGTCGAATGAACACCAGAAAGTGAGTGCCAATGTTCTGTATTTATAGTCGAAATTTACCCCCCCTTACGGACCGTAACAAATAACCCTTACGGTCCGTAAGGGTCATGAATTCCGTATAGGGTGGCCACGTGTGGGACTAGCCTAGCTGAGTCGACAGATTTTAAAATTTCAACTTCGGCCGCAAGTTATTAGGATAATCATCATGTAGGAAATACCCCCCCCTGAGTTTTAGGGGCCCTGATCCTGATTCTGAAAATTCTGAAAATTTTAGGGTTTGTGCAGAATCACTTGGGTGTCTTATTTAGGGTTTCCTATTGGATATATATAAAAAATAATAGTTTTGGTTGATATATAAAAAGATGGATCATAAGATAAATATATATTATTATTATTCTTTTATTTCTAGAATAATGATTTTTAAATTTAGGGTTATTACAGTATGTGTTCTACATTGATAATTATGCATACATTGTAATTTACACATTCTGTTGACTTTTTAAATACAAGTTTGACCCGACATTTTACCTAGTTAGAGTGGGAATCAGGGGGAACCCTTTTGAGGGTTTATTACCCACATAATTACCAACTTATAACTACTTTTAATTCGAGATTTGACTGAGCCATTATTAATTAATCTCGAAGTCAAACCGTAATTACGATGGTTTGACTTTTAGCTAAATAACTAAGCTAAACATTATTAAAGAAAGGATTAGCACTTACTGAGGTCCTAAGCTTGATTAGTGATCACTTGGAAGAAGACTTGAGCTCCAGGAATGATCAGAAAGCTTGAGAGAAGGTGTGAAGAATGTTTGCAAGTTCATGGTCCTTTTATAGTGAAATTCTCACCACAAATCTTTGACACATGAGTCTACAACCCACCACAACTGATCAACACATGTTCCTAGTGCTTAGGGGTGCCTAGGGGTCATCCAAGATGAGGAGAATCGAGTTAGAATCGCTTGCAATGGCTGTGGCAGACAAGGATCCTACTAAATCGGAGTAGGCTGATCAGATAGGGCCGTCGCGCTGTCCTCGAGCTCGCGCTACGCGAGCATGTATGATCATGCCAAATCAATTTTTATTAATTGCAGTTTTGGTCCTTGGCTCTTCAAACTTTGTAAAGACCCTATTTTCTTGCATTTTGAGCCCTCGTAATTGACGTATAAGGGCTTCAAGACATATACCCGCTTTGTTTAGTCCTCGGCTAACTTTATTGTTACCCGAAAAGGCCTAATTTTCAATGTTGACGATTTAACCCTTCGCACACGAATTTGATCATAACTTTCTCATACGATAACGAAACTTTACGAAATTTAAATCATGCATTCTAGTGAGCATAATTAACAGTTACAAAGCTTCGGGTTTGTCAAAAGGTCACTCAGAGGTATAACTTAAACATGTTGACACATTTAGCCCCTGTAGTTTGTAATCTCTCACTTTTAGCTCCGTATGATCCATGATTTATTCGTTTGAAGGTATGAGCATCTTGTAGGATTAATACACAATATATTTATTCACTGTTGACATTTAGAATACGTATATCCACATTGATATGCGATAAAATACACATATTTGTTCCGTGTAAATTGTATAGTTATTATATAAGTTTTATTTATTTTTATTTAGTTTTAGTGCTTTATTATATTATATTGTGGTGGGACAGGTTCTGTGCAAATGGAGCGAAAACGAGTAATATGGAAATGACCTGCTAGTTGGCCAGAGTAGAATGCCAGTGACCGGAGTAAAATTGGCGCTATTTTCCTTGATTGGGCTGAGACCACTATTTCTATATAATAAAATCTAAGTACATGGGAAGATGAAGTCAAGGTTGCACCATGAATGTTATATGAACTCGAGTCTCAAGGGGTTGAAATTATCAAAAGTTTGCAAAGTTATATTAAGTCATCATACATGAAAGGAAAACGAAAATAACAGGTTTCATGAATTCCCATTGACCAAGCCTAATGGACTGTTGACTACCTATTATTTGTTTTGTTCTTGGGCCATTAGTAATACGAGATGGCTGGCCCATTTTTACTCTTTGTCAATTCGCAAAAGGGCCCAACAAGAGGAGCATATTATAATTTGGAGGCAGCTTTATATATAGATACGAAGATACGGTTGGAAAAAAAAACAACTTGGAAAGGGGGAGCCGCCCATCAAACAATCAGATACACAAAACATCTTGGGGGACACGCAAAAACATCATCACGGCAGTGGGGAGTACATCAGAAAAATTAAAAGCCATTGGACGAACTTGATTGGGCTTGGAGGCCCACAAAGGGGAATATTATTTGGACGTTATCATACTTGGACGAGGAGGGTCGCACATAAATATACGATAACATCAGACGGCAGAGAGGAGAGCCGCACAACAGAAATAGACAACATATTACGAATTTAGGGTTGTTGGACGATCATTGGAGGCTGATTAGAGGCTGTTGAAGTGCTCGGGAAGCTAAGGAATCATCGTGAAGCATTCGGGAGCACTCGGGATCGAAGAATACGGGTTTTATTATCTTGTTTCTTTGTGTTTCGTTTGTTTTTAATTGTTCAATGATGAATTCTGAATCGATATTGATTGTTGCTATGTTTTTAGACATGATATTCGGCTAAACTTCTCGTACTACCTAGGTTATGACAATAGCTTAATAAAGTTTGGTTCTTTATTTGATTTTTGTTGTGGTTGTGGATCTTTCTTGTATTGTAAAACCTTTGGGAATTTAACTTGGTGCATATGCGTGTTTGACCATTGTTTTATTATTGTTTATTGCTTCATATAATCCTTGGTGACGGTCTTTATCACATAATAGGGTTGTATTAGGGTTTCTTGATTTAGGTGACGGTCTTTATCACATAATAAATCATTAATCCTTTAGGGTGAAAATTGCATAAGTAACCTTAGAAGTAATATTCGGTAATTTTATAAAATCAAATATGCTGCTAAACTCGTCGCGGAAAGGCTCGAGGGTATTGATAGGTCTAGGTTTGGTTATAAGTCCTTAACATTCCATAGCCTATTAAACCAAGATTAAAACCCATTGTCGCTTTAGACGTTCGCGCGGCAAAGTAGAGCGTCTTATATAGGCACTTTCAAGAAACTAGAGGACGGAAAAGAAATCTAGAAAACCGGTAAGCGTAACAGCCTAGGTAGTGCCACAAGAATCGCCTTGAGAGTGTTTGAGGGGCTTAGTGGTGTCTTAATAGGTTTAGTATTTTAAGATCCCGGTTCCACACCACAAAATCATCGAATAGAGATCCATTCTGAGTTTAGCTTGCGTTTAACCTAGGTAGTCTTCATTCCCCACTGGTCAGAGTCTTCGTCCAACTTCGTGTGAGTTTGTGTCTAGTTCGTCTAGCTAGTATTCATTATTTGCATTATTAGGATTTTTAGAAAACCCCCCAAATCAATAAACAAATTAGTTAAGTCGTGTCAGTTTGAGTCTAGATAGAGTCATTAGCGTAATCAGTAGAGTCTCTTGGGTTCGATACTCGGACTTTCTTAGGCTATACTACATTCGATCGGTACACTTGCCGGTTGTGTGTTTTAGGGTTTAGAGAGTCTTAGTTTTATAAATTTAAAGCTTAGAGAGTCTAGAATTAGGGTAAATTTAGTTAGTTTAGCTAACCCACTTTTAGCACATCACACATACTTTCCATGATTGTCAACTTCAGTCATTCTATAATATTCTTTCACACGTTTAAACATTTGACACGTGTCTACATATTATAGGACGTGAATTTTCGAGATGTTACAACAATTATCATGAGTATGTTGGGGCTTTTTATACAAAATTTGTTACCACCTGGTCAAGGAGTAACATTTCCATAAGTCGGGTTCGACAGTACCATGGATGTTAATTGTGATGTCTTGGAAACAAATATAATTGCGGGATCGCCCTCAATACTGTACAATGAGTTTTTATTGAAACTTGATTAAACTGGGATTCACTCACCAGTATTTCCCACTGACAAATGTTTTTAAAACGCGTTTCAGGTAACAAAATGTGAAAGCCAAATAGAAGCCAGCTGGACATCACTGAAGGCTTGGAAAAGTGGCAATAAAGTTACCTAAAAAGAAATAGATGTTTTTCTTAAATAAAATAGGATTTATTCTTATGAAAATGTGTGTAATACAAAATTGGGTTTTATCCCATATGTTTAATATTATGAAAATGTGGTATTTTACTTTGATAACATATTTCCTAACTACGGTCCTGATGAAAAATTCCGCTGCCAAATTAGACAATACGCGATACCACCGAAACTGGCTCGCGACCGCACGTTCCCGGGAATTAGGGATCGGGGGTTGCGAAAAATACTCCATGCAAAAAGATTACTTCTTTTACACTATCTTCCCGAGTCTCATTTAACAGGGGAGAGGAAAGAAAATAGAAGAAAATATAAAAAAAACCATGTTCCCGAGTTTTTTTAAGGATAGGAGGTGAGGGAAAAGGAGGGAAAAGGGAAGAAAATTTGTCCATATATTCATCCTCCCAAATTGGAGAGATTAGGAGAGAAAATATTTTTAATTACTAAATTTCCCTCATATCTAATTAAAATGTTTTATGTTTAAAGGGTATAATGATAAAATTGTTATTTTCTTTTCTTTTCCTCTTAACTCGGGAACACATAAAATGTTTGATTTCTTCTCTTTTCCTTTACTTTTCATTAATCTCGGGAACACGAAAAAAATCACATATTTTCCTTCCTTTTCTCTTTTAATTTATTTTCCTTCCCCTCCCCCTGTTAAATGAGACTCGGGAACACAGTGACAACTTCAGAAACATAAAAGCAAGAAAGAAAACCCAAATCAGGTTGGAAGTAATGGGTAACGCGTGGTCATTGAGGCCGACGGTTTAAAGCTTTTGAGATGAACATGAAGCGGTGAAGGATGAAGAAGAAACCTGCACAGCGATGGTTTATGAGAAGAAGAGTCGTCAATTTGATGTTGATTTGATTTGGGGCTAAACCCTAAATTTTTGAAAGACCCCTCCAAATGGCGGTAGGATGTGGTGGTGGTGGCGGGCGGATGGGTGGGTGGTGGTGGTAAGATGTGGTGGTTAGGGTTAGGAAATTGGGGAAGATGAAGTGTATTTGCAAATTTTTTGGTTTTATTTATTAAATATTTAAATAAATCATGAATTGACCAAAATACCCTTAAGTGAATAAACTTAACTAAAAATTTTAACCTTGTTAGTACTAAAGGACGTAGAGTGTAACGAGTTTTGTAAATAAAGGATTATGACTGTAATTATTAAAGTTAAAGTCTATCCGTTGCAATCTGATACAAACATAAAGGACGAAAAATGTAATTTACCCAAAAAATTAACCAGGTTAGAACCAAAGAATGTAGGGTTTGATGGTTTTTACGAATAAAAGACTGTGTCTGTAATTACTGAAGTTAAAGGACATCCATTACAATCCGATACAAACATAAAAGATGAAAAGTGTAATTTACCATTTATTATTTTAAGAGTAAATTACTTTTTGAGTCCTTGTGTTTTAGTAGTTTTAACCATTTGAGTCCAAAATCAAAATGATTAACGCCCCGAGTCAATAGACGTTTTTTATAACAATTTGAGTCATTTTGAGTCCAATGTTTAACCTTTTGAGTCCATTTTTTTAAAAGAAAATTGGACTCAAAACATAAAAAAAAATGAACAAAATTAGACTCAAAACGTTACAAAATGAGCGGTTAGAGACTAAGGGTGTTAAAGTTTTTGATTTTGAACTCAAGTTCTTTAAACCACTAAATCACATGGTCTCAAAAAGTGATTTACTCTTATTTTAACACAACCATATGTTTTTGTTCTTTTATCATTATTTATTTATTTAACATAACAAACTCCAGAGTTTTTTTCTTTTTTTTATTAAACACTTGCAAGTTGCATATAGCTATTGTTAGCTTAGCATAAGATGCTTACTGCCATACAAAAAATATAGGATTCTTATATAGTGTTATAACATTATAGATATCCCAAATGTTACATATTATTGGGCAAGGTGCGGGTAATTTGGGACGAAGGAAAGTCTAGACGCCATGATTGTGAAAAATCCCTTCTTCTGCGGAACAATCCCAATAGCAATGGCAACGGGATGAAAAAATGCAAACTCCATAGGCGGTATGATACCCATATATACTTTCACAGAATTTATTACATTCTTCAAATTCGCAATTATGATGAACAAAGTCATTTTGACATTGTCTTTCAGCTATCAGCGATTTCATACCTGTATGTTTAAAAAAATATGTAATTATAGATTAGTTAACGATTCAGTGATTGCTTATGCATTTATCAGTTGTAGTAGTAACATCAACATACTGTCAAGCAACTTTCTGCATTCTAACAACTTAACGCCAACTTTTTTCGTTTCTCTTAGATTTTAGAAGTGTGTAAATAAATTTCGTGGACTATTCAAGTTGACGAAAATAAATAACTATGCTTGAGAAAATTATTAATAAAGAGAGTAAAAATTTACCGATAATCATAAGAAATGTGATGAAAATCAAAGACTTCATGTTTATCTTCATCTTATTAGTTTTGATAGAAATGTGTATATATCTTCATCTTATAAGTTGTGATAGAAATATATATACAAGAAAATAGAATCATACCCTTTATTATAAATGCATTTATTGCTCAAGTGTTTCTTCTTTTTTCCGTTTTGAAAGACATTAATTAATTGCTGAAGTTATATGACATTTATAGATGCATTTATTGCTAAAGTGTTTTTTTTTTCTTGCTGAAGTTATATGACATATATAGATGCATTTATTGCTAAAGTGTTTTTTTTTTCAATTTTGAAAGGCGTTTAAGGTCGTTGGGTGTGGGGATGTCCCTGGCTTGTAGCGGCTCGTCAGGGTTGTCCACACCCAGCTTCGTCTCGTTGGAATCATCGGCTCATTGCCTAAGGCGACGCACCATTTGCTTTCTTATCCAGCACACATGTACATACATACATCTTGTATATAGTGATGGGGCTCATCACCAACATTCTAGGCTCATCACTTGGGGCTTATCACCCACACCCGATGACGTGATTGACATGGAGGTCCATCACCAAGCGATGGGACTCCTCCACGCCCGTTAGCCTAATATTGTTCAAGCTAATATGACATTTACTAAATTAACAGAATTTAAAGCTAACACTAAAATTTATACCCCTTGCGGTATGCGCATATAATGTATATATGTGTGGGCCATCAGGGGGCAAAAGTGAAGGTGTACTAATTTTAACATTATTTTACTAATTTCGTGAAAATAACGTTAAAAGCCGAGGACGGTTAATCATGCATCATGTGGTGGCGTTGATAGCTGAAAGACAAAAGAGTACATGCACTAATCGGTCTTTGTTCCGATTGCTGAGTGTTATGTGCCTTATGTCCAAGGCTTGATGCAAAACTACTATCGAGTCGGGGGTCTCACTGGAAGCAGCCTCTCTATTCCTACGGGGTAGAGGTAAGGTTGTCTACATCTTACCCTCCTCAGACCCTACCTTTATTTTGTTATTGGTGAGATTTACTGTGATAATGATATTTTTGTTTTTGAACAAGTTATGCACTCGTATTTGATTTCAATTAAAATTATTTATTTTTTCTCATCATGATAAAGATTTAAAATAAGGAGTAACTAGTTGTAGACTTGTAGTACTAGCGTATAAAAACCAATTAAAGTACGATTTTTTTTGACAATATCGATACATTTAGATTTTAAGTAATATCAATTAAAGTATGGCTAAATTCCACCAAGCATATAAGTTACGGAAATTAGAAGATTAAACAAACAAGGTGATAACTAAGTTCAAATTAACAAACAAGTTCAAATTAACAAACAAGGAACATCAGTGTTAATAGTACAGCAGATTAAACAACATAAGCCTTATACCTCCCCATCGCCTTCGTCTTTGCCCGCCCGAAGAAGGAACTTCTGTGTCTTCCCCTCCAACACCACCGTACAGGCCAGGTGCCATATAATGCAGTAACCTTTTGCTGCAGTAAGCTATTAACTCATCCCCATTGACGTTTATGCTGTTGTTACCTCTCCGCTTCATTGTAAACAGTAAAATACGGCTGATCAAGCAGAAGCAGCGATTCCACATACGGATACACAAAAAACGACAACACATCTCCATCAATCCCAAGACTTTCGATATGTTTTGAGTTGGGCTCATAATCAACAAGTCGTCCATGAATATCATCCGCAGGTTCAACTATAGGTTCACCACTCTTCCTAAATCCCCTTACTGATGCTTCCGGTGCGCTAACATGCACACTGAATAGCCTTGTAAACGATTTTTGAACACCATCCTCCATCATCCATACATAGATTACTGGCGTATTGGCCTTTTCACCGCCTTCAAGCACAGCAAGAGACTCACTTAGATTATACATGGATATATTATAATCAGACGGGCATGCTAACCTATCCGGGAGATTTACTTCTCTAAATTCTTCACTTGTCATATCAAATGAAATAATCAAATTATAGCGTAAATCCATCATACATACTAACCCTATCGGTAACAAGCCAATAAAGACACCCGTCTACAACCACCTGGAAACCGTCAAAATAAATAGATTTACAAGGGAGATTACTATATCTATATGGACGTCTCCAATCCCCGGTACTTAACGTAAAAACCTCAACTTGTCTAGGGATGCTAGTTACACTTTCCATAACCGACCACTTATTAATACGTGTAACTTGACTATCTTAGGGTCATTCTGCTCCCGACAAACCCCGAAACCTAAAACGGTTACATATGTCTCATTATCTGTCACATTAGGCACAATAAGAGTGAGCGCTTTTCTAATCGAAAGATTCCAAAGAACAGCCGTACCGGTTCGAGAACTGTAACAACCACCACGGCCAGCGTACAAACACAACAAGCCGTGAGAGCAGCCGATTATTTGATAACGTGTAAGCCGTTTAACCAACAGGGGTAAAGTCAGGGAATGTTTTTGATTGGGGAAAGTGTTATCATCAACAAGTGAAACATATTTTGGTTTAAGTATATTATTATCGTAATCATCATGATGATAGGTTACAAGTAGATGTTGTGGTTGTGTGTGTTGGTTGCTGTAACGAGCAAGAAAATGAGAGCTATCGATTAGAGACTTCCATGTGTGTGTTGGCACGTGGACCCCCGCGCACTACTGGGAAGATGACCTGTTGCTCTTGCCATGCTGGTTTGAATGGGTGCTTGCCCTTGTCTTTAGCGCTGTATCTTGGTCCATTGACCATGTGCGTTTCCAAACGTCTAACCTTCTTCTGGTTTCCCTCATCGTTCCTTTGAATCTGGCGCGTCTCCTTGCGCACGTTTTTGACCAGATGACTTAACTTTCCGCTTTTCAAAGCTTTCTCAATTTCTTGCCTTAAACTGATACAGTCATCTGTCAGATGACCTGTATCTTTGTGAAAATCACAGTACAGGTTTGGGTCTTGCCCCTTTTTGTTCGTCATCGGCCTTGGTGCCTTGAAGTCATGGTTCTCCGTCATGAGCACCTCTTTTGGTGACTTAATAAGCGGAGTCCAGTGTTTTTCTCGATTCTCGTTCCTGACTGCCTTTCGATAACCAATGCGATTGATTGTTTCTCGCGCGTCCTCTCTAAAGCGAGGCCTTTCATCGTAACCGCTGGACTGGTTGTCTTTCCACCCAGGGTTTCTGCTTTTGTTTTGCCTGTTGTTATCGCACGAGCTCCCTTTGGAAAAACGATCTTCAGTGTAAGAGTTCTTGTTACCGGCCAATGACTCTTTAGTTTGCGCTACAATATTTGCGGCTTCCATGAGTTTGTCCCATTCCTTGGGCATATCGTCTTTGCCTGTGATAGTCCTGATAAGGCTATCACATTGATGTGCTAAAAGTGGTCTAATTAAACTAATTAATTTTAACCCTAAATTAGACACTCTAAGTTTTAAATTTATAAAAAAAAACAGACTCTCTAAAACCTAGACCACACCACCGGCAAGTGTACCGGTCAATGCAGTATAGCCTAAGTAAGTCCGAGTATCGAACCCACGAGACTCTCTAATTACGTTTACGACTCTATCTAGACTTAGACTGACACGGACTCTAACTGTTTTTATAATTGAGGGGGGGGGGGGGGTTCTAACAATCCTAAAATTGCAATTAAATTTAAACTAAATTAACTAGATTAACTAAACACGAACTTGGATGAAGACTTAAACCAGTGGCGATGAAGACTACCTAGGCTAGACGCAGGTTTAACTTGGAGTGGATTTCTATTCGAAGCTAATGTGGTATGGAACCGGGATCTTTTGATACTAAACCTATTAAGACACCAACTAAGCCCCTCAACCCTTCTCGAGGTGAAACTTATGGCACTACCTAGGCTGTTACGACTACCGGTTGTTAGATTTCCTTACAGTCCTCTAACTTCTTGAAAAGTGCCTTAATATGACAATCTGCCTTACAGCGCGAAAGTCTAAGGCAACTATGGATTCCAACTTGGTTTAATAGACACGAGATTGATTAGGGAACTAAGACCGATTTCTTACAAAACCTAATCCTAGCTATATACCAAACCGAGACCTATTAACAACCCCGAGCCTTACAGCGACAAGATTGGTAGAACACTTGATTTTATAAGATTACCGAATATTACTTCTAAAGTTATTTCGCGCGATTTCACCCTAAAGAGTTAAAGATTTATTACGTGATATAGACACTCACCAAAATCTAAAACCCTAGCACGACTCTATTATGTGATAAAGACCGTCGTCACCAAGAATCGTACGAAGCAATAATCAGCATTCAAACAATATCAAGCACGCATATACACCAAATCAAAATACCATAATCGTTTACTTTTCAAGAAAACCCATAAACCACATTAAATACAAATAAAAATCCAAACTTTATTAAACCATTGTCATTAGCCTAGACAGTTTTAGAAATTTAGCCAAGAAACATGGTTTTAAAAATAATAAAGCTAAGTCTCAAACAAGAATTCATAGATATCAAACAAGAAAAATAGAAAACTAAGGAAATTGAGTAGCAAAACCCGTTAATCCCTTGCTCTCTAAGCTTCTTGACCTTCAATCCAATGATTCTTGAGCTTCGTTCCTTGCCAAACAATCTTTAAAATTCATCCAATGAAGCTCTGCTCGTCTGATGATCCGATCGATGTATATGGCAGCCTCCAAGTTTTCGTGCGGCTGATGTTCCCTCTATTCTGTCGTCCTAAAGTTTGCGTTCGTTTGTATCTCCATTCCCCTGATCTCGATTTGATGTATATAATATCTATTAGGGTTTTCTTTATCATTCACATGGCCCAACATTACCCTATATACTTAAAGTACAAAGTCGGTGGCAAAGGCCACCGACATCCCACTCATACGAAATTACCCCCGCTTAATCTATTTAATATCCGTCGCAGTCTTCTCCTTCTCAAAAGAGGGGTTGTTTTCTCTGTCTTCGGAGGAGTATGGTTAGACCTCCGATCATGCAACCAGGACAACACCTCACAGTTGAAGCAAAGTATAGTTGAGTGACATTGGCGGTGCTTTAATCCAAGATCCCCAGGTTTCTCTGCGCTGCTTCATCTACCTTTCAATAACATTTAAATAGAATCCCTTGCTCTGAAGTTGTCGCATGACTCTGGTGGTTTAGGGTTTTCAGGACCGCTACAACTATGAAAGCTACAAAAATACAATATTACCCTTCGTTCAACCACCCGGATTTTGGTTGCCACCACAGAGTCGACCATCGCTGAAGACAGAGCGAGGAGATTAGGCGGTTGTACAGCGGTGGCCGGTTCCGGCGATGGGTCAGCTTTGCGAGTTGTTGGCCGGAGTTCACCCAGTAGATATCGCCCCGAGGTTTTCCCGGCCAGCACAGCTTAGGCGAAAGACGGATGTGGAGATTTCAGACGGTTGCGATGGTAGGTGACAGAGAAAGGGTAGGTGGAGCGTTGTGGTTGTTTGCGATGGTCATTGTGGTGGTTGACGGCGTACAGGCGGTTAGCGGCGGTACGGTGATGGCGGCTAGATGGTTACGAACTTCGGTGAATAGTAGTTCACCTGCTTTTAACGTCGGCCAAGGAAATTACACTTCCACCCTCGCCTCCAAATTTACATTGCGTGACGGTGGGTGTGACTGTGGTGAGTATGGTGGTGGTTGACGTGTCGCAGTGACGTTGGCGAGTCGCAATGACGGTCAAATGGCTGTGACGGTGGCTGTGGTGGTGGTTTGAATTGCCTTTACGGTGGATGGCAAATTAGTGGGTGGGTAGAGACATGGCTGTAAGGTGGTGGTGAAACAATGGCGGTGGTGGCGCTAGGAAAAACATGATATAGAGCAAAGCAAGAGAGATGTTATATTGATAGTGATAGAAATAGTTTAAAATAAAGATGTTGCAGGGTTTTCTGTTTCTCCACGTAAGGCCAGCTGTATATTCCAAAAATAATTTATATATTTACTATTCTTATTCTTATTTACTTTCTTTTTGAAATGCACTTTTCTTAATTACTAAACCTTATTAATTGCATTAGCCAAATTGATGAAAATAATGATTCCATATTTCCATTGATTCAAAAATTTCAACAGTCACCATTTGCAAAATACCTTCACCGGCCACAGGTTACTAAATGATGGCCATTTACTAATTTAGCGTAAATAATGAAAAACATAATAAATAAAATTGTTGTTTTTTACCGGATATTTTTTAAAGGCCTTTTTTTACACATTATCATGCTGTTATTGTAAATATTTTTTTCATCATCAAAAACGCTTTAAGTAAATTTAATTATAATAATTCACACCAAAAGCTGCATGATGGAGCTGGTAAATACGATTTTTAACAACATATTAATCATGGGCTCAATCCCTATTCCTTTCAACTATTTTTCATTTTGCTTTTTTCCTTCTTTTTTCCTTTCCTTATAATTTTTTCAACTAAATTGTTTTTCTCAGATTTGTATACTGCTCATTCAGTCATGGGCTCGATCCCTATTCCTTCCAACTATTTCTTTTTTTGATCTTTTCCTTCTTTTTTGCTTTCTTTATAATTTTTTCAACTAAATTTGTTTTTCTCAGATTCGTATACTGCTTCATTCAGGAATAATAATGTTTTCTATATATCTTTGTTTCCGTGCATCATGCTCTTTAGCCACCTACATAGTCTAACCCCTAAGCTTTCACGCAATGCCGTACATTTGTGTGTTTTAATGTTTTATGCACATGGTTAAAAGCTTTGTATTATACACCTTTAAGTAATTGTCTTTTAGTCATTGTGTTTTACGAATTATGAGTAGCGTATTATGTCTCACGCATTGTGTTTTACGAATTATGAGTAGCGTATTATGTCTCACGCATTGTGTTTTACGAATTATGTGTAGTACAATGCGTCTTACGCATTGTGTTTTACACTTTGTGTGTGATTGCACACTTCAACCCGCCGTGCGCCGCCGCAACGCGCGGCGGGCAAGATACTAGTTCATATTAAACGTGAACTGCTGGGCTTTTCTTTTTAATGTATGGCGGCCTCATGTCACAAGGAATAATAATCTCTTTTAATTCATATAGTATGTTCAACGTGCAAATGATGTAGATATATTGGCAAGAATGATGTCCAATGGAATATTATATATTCCTTTCTTGCACGTCCAAGAATAATCATAATAGATGGACAGGCAACAACTTTCGTTTAGCAGCTCAAACTTCGTGCGGTAAAAAATAGCTGCACTTTTACTTCGGCCTCTGGCACCCCACTCTGCCCAACTGGCTGGTTATTTCCATATTACTCGTTTTTGCTCCATTTGCACCAGGACCTAACAAAACACAAATTAATGTAATACAATACTAAAAATAATAAATAAAAACTAAACTAAAACTATACAATTTACACGGGACAAATATGTGTATTTTACCATACATCACACATCGAATGGCCTTCTTGAAGTGTGCGCGCATCAATTGTTCACTTACGCCACCAATCTCTAAACACTCCTTGTTGAAGCGAGTGATGAAATCTTCTAGCCCTTCGTTTTCTCTTCGCCAGATGTTTGTTACTTCAGCTGTATCGCGCTGGTAACGTCTTTGTTGGCTAAAATGGTTCACAAACTGGGTTCTGAAATCAACCCATGAACTGATTTTTTCAGGCGGAAGGCTGTCGAACCAGGCGCGGGCAGCCCCCGTGAAGGTCTGGATAAACAGATGGCACCACATTGGCATGTTCCATCCTTCCATAACACCAACGCTTGTAAACACTCTAACATGATCATCGGGATCAGTTAGACCATTGAACTTTCCCACTGTTGGAGGCAATTTCTCTTTCGTCAATGGGGCTAGAGCAATCTTTGGAATGAACTTTGAGTGTTCTGCAACTTCAGCTAGCCTATAGGCGAGGCTGAAGTCTCGCTCTGCTTCTTCGCTGTATGCAATGCGCTGCCTTGGCTCGTAGTATTCGTGATTCCTCTGCAAATGGTTGAAGACTGAAGATCCTTTGTCATCTTGCAATGTTGGATCATTTGGGTCTGTGTCATCCCATTCGTTATTCATGTTGCGCGGCCCGAGCCGGCTATGAATTGGACCCCTTTGAACGTTTGACGGATGGTCATAATAGCTTTCTGTTTCTCCCCGTGTGTCGCGCATGTCATGCACGCTTGGTCTTCTTAGGGGAGGAGGCCTGTTGATTCTTTCTTGAAAGATTTGTTGTGGAGGTAGCTGCCGCGCCCCCTGACTCGGACCCGGAGGTGTAACCAAAGATGGTTCCGCTTGCAAGACTGCTTGCTGTGCGCTCAAAGACTGATATGCAGCATTGATGGTAGCAATTTGTTTGGCGTACCAAGAGGCTGGAGTTTCGCCTTCAGGTAGCGCTAATAGCGCCGAAATATTCTGAGGTGGAGCTGGGTTTGAAGGACCAGCGACATGTCTTACTGGGGTTACCGTTTGAGTGATACGAGTGATACTCGCGCGGGGTCCCCCGGTGTTTGTTATTTCGATTTCGCCAACTTCCTCGGCAGGCTGGACTTGGACATTGTGGTTGTCCTCAATCGGACCTGCGTTAGAGTTCGTGCCAAAACCGAAATCAGGAATGATTCATTGACCAGCCATGATCAAGAAAACCGTGAAAACTTAGAAAAACTCAGAAAAAAGAAGATGAAAGTGATTGCAAAAATCGGTGGGCGCCAATTAAGAAACACAGAACTAATTTTAGAGTTAATTAGTTTGGTTTATGTTCCTTTTATAGTGGTTAATCTTCTTTAAAATTTCTGAGCTCCGATTTGGCTTGATGACTCTGCAAAACAGAACACCGTTAGCTCGTTAAGAGGGGAATATGGGGGTTTCCCTCTTAACTAGACTCCGGCGTGAGAATAAGTATCTGCTTTGAGGAAATAAGTGTGTGGTAAAGAGTGGGAATGAAGAGAACGGAATGAATCAACCTGTGCATGAAGGTCCCTATTTATAGCCGGAGAGGTGTAAGAGGAGTTGGGCTGATGGGCCTTGGGCCGGAAGGCGACAACTTAGAGGATATGTGTCACACCCCGGATTCCACGTGTCACCGGTGGGCCCGGTGGGGAGTATCGTGACGTGGTTGGCAACATAATAGTCAAACAACACAATATTTAAATGCACAGCGGAAGCAATTGAAAGATATATTTCAACCGAATAAAATATTGTAATATCGTGTATCACAAACAGTTGAAAGTTTATCCACAGACGGATCAAAAATAAATAGTAGTTCAACAGACTTTAGGCATCTTAAGCTTGCGAGACTTCTATTGATGCTAAGGAGAAATCCCAGCCTATTACGCTTAGTACCTGCATTTAATCTTTTTGGGAAAATACGTCAGTTTACACTGGTAAATACAATCAACTGACTCATTTTTAAAATGATTACAAATTTGATTTGGATGCACGTGTGTAACACCCCGAAAACGGCTTTGGTAATCAAACCACGTTAATAGTAAAGACGGGTAAAATACCGTTAGTGGTAAAATTTACCCGGTAAATATTAGGATTTAAATAATTAATCCTAATAATAAATAAAAAGTGAATAAAAGCTTTTAAGAAATAGAAGCTTAGAAGGCCCGAGTTAACGGGACCTAAAATAAACTTAGTCATAAATATTCCTGAACCCGCTAAGTTAACTAGGAATATTAAACCTAGTTAATAAGTGGGAATATTATTGAAAATAATCAGGTTGTGATCTAATTAATAACTAACCAAACACGAGGGACCAAAGCCGGGTAACTTGAAATGGGAATTATAAACTTAAAAATAAAACACAAAAACACACACACAAGAGTGTGTGCGTGCGTGAGAATGACCAGGAGAAGCTCTTAGAGAGCTCAAACCCTAATCAACACAATTTCATCAAATTGAAGGGGTAAATCAAGTCCAAATCAAAATCCGACTATGAATTAGTGATCTCCATTGAAAAAGGAGTCACGAGGTATGTAAATTTCTTGGAAAATCTCTAGTTGAAATTCTGAGCAAACCTAGAGAATTCGAATCTAAGCTTGCATGTATGTTGTTTGGATGAAATTAGGGATGAAACTATGTCTAGTAGTAAACCCTAGCCATGTAATTGTTGAATTGATGTTCATTGTTGTGAATTCATAATCATACACTCATGTGTCAAGTGGGTTTTGATTATGTAGAAAAGATGATAATATAGTTGTGTTAGAAATCATCATAAGTGATAGTATCTAACAAATTTCAAGTTTGAGTATTTGATCATACATGATAATGGTTGAATCTTGATGTTAATCTTGGTAAAAATGACTAATTATGAACTAGTTAGCAAATGTGTAAAATCATGCACATTAGGTGTTTGTTAAAATGCCTAAATGAGAACTAAGTATTGATAATGTGCCTAATTGAGTCTTGTGAACTTGATAGTGCAATCATATGTGTTAATTGGTGATTTGACTTTTAAATAGTCAAACCGACCATTAATAAGATCGAATGGTGATTGTGATAGAAAATATGTAAGATGGAATAGTCATAATTAATGATGACTAATATAACCGTCTTACGAATTATGATGATAGTTTGACGCTTGACAAGCTAGGTGGAGGCTTGAAAAGGAAGCGGGTCAAACGAAGCAAGAATGGCGGAAAAGCATAATTCGGATGCAAGGTAAGTATAGCTTACACTAGTCTTAAATTGTGGAATGTTTTCTTGTCATATAAATTATGAATGAGATATCTAAACAATTGAAATATGATGTTCCGTCGTGTAGTCGAACGGAACAAGAAAATCAAAGATGATAGAAACCATAATAATGGTTAAAAAGAAGTAAATCGATAAATTGTCATATTATGTCGAAAGAAATACACGGTTTATATTTAAAATTTCCGTACGGTGTTAAACGGAAAGAGTCATGTAGAGGAGATGATAATAAATATCATTTCGCAAAGTTAAATGGTCATTTCGGCCAAACGGGTCAAAAGGTGTAGACAACACCTTTTGACTATATAGACTAATGATTCTTTGTCGAGTCATATGCTTACAGGAATAGATATCCAATGGATATTCGCATTGTTCTTAATTAGCGAATATAAAGCAAGGTATTAAAATCGGGTCTATTTGTTGATCCGAGCCAGGTACGCTTATTTATGATGTATGTAAAAGTGCTAATTTGGTCGAATGATTGGTGATAGCCCTTCATTGTAAAAGAAGGACCAAAATCGACCAAAACGCCCTTGTAGGCTAAATTGAACAAACAACTCTTAGAGGTTGTTTGGAAGGGAGTCTTATGATTAAACAAAAGTTTAGAACGAGTACGGGTAGTGAAAGATGTAATTCTTGGGCCAAAAGACTCCATATGAGTCTTTGCCGTAAAATGATAGTTCAAGAAGTATAAATTCGGAACACATAGATATCTACTTTAAATCCAACACACATTTAGGTTGTGATGGAAGAGTACTAGATAAGAGATATAGGTTACAACGCTAGATTAGAATGAAAGCGAAATTGAGCTTAAAAGTGCTTAAAATATCCTTAACGGGTCAAAATAAGCATACTAGTGAAAATGGGTTTAATTTGTGTAATAAACCTATGGTTAGAACCTAATATGGTATATCACAATTATTTGATGAAGTGTATGAAATATAGGAATCAAATAAATACGTTTGTTTGATAAAATGCATAACCGAGTCAAAGTTTGGTATAAAGGGTAATAAGTTCACGACTTAGAAGTCTTGAATTTTATCAAGCCGGATGTCGGATTTTAACTCCATATGATGGAGAATCAAATTTCAAACATGTAGGAAGAAACGGTAGGTCAAACGGATAAGCGGTTTGAAAGATACGAAATGGAAACGGTGCTGGTAACAAGAATGGTAACGGGAAGGGGCAGAACCAAGGATGCTTCAAGTGTGGAAGCAATGATCATTTCATGAAGAACTGCCCAGAGAGAAACAACGCTCCGGTTCGAGCATTTGTGATTGGAGTAAGAGACGCACGCGAGGACCCTAACGTGGTCACCGGTACGTTTCTCATTAACAATCACTTTGCATCCATATTATTCGACACTGGCGCCGATTATAGCTTCATGTCTGTGGAATTTAAACGCATACTCGGAATAGAATCTAGTAGATTAGAAATTCCTTATTCCATAGAACTAGGCAATGGTAAACTTGTTGAATCGGGCGAAGTTGTTAGAGGCTGCACACTAGAACTTGGCGAACGAAATTTTAGCATCGACCTCTTACCTATTCAATTGGGTAGCTTCGATGTAGTAGTCGGAATGGACTGGTTGTCCAAGAACAAAGCTGAAGTCATTTGTCATGAGAAAATCATTCGCATCCCTCTGGCGAATGATGAAACTCTCATAGTACATGGAGAAAGACGAAACGCGCCTCTACGAATCATCAGTTGTATGAAGGCACAGAAGTGCTTAAGGAAAGGATGTGTTGCTTTCCTAGCACACGTTATAGACAAGAAGGCTGAGGAGCCGAAACTCGAAGACATTCCTGTGGTGAAGGAATTTCCTGATGTGTTCCCTGAAGATCTGCCAGGACTACCCCCGCAACGACAAGTCGAATTCCGTATAGACTTGGTTCCAGGAGCTGCTCCTGTAGCCAAGGCACCCTATCGACTTGCACCATCCGAAATGCAAGAATTATCTACACAGCTCCAGGAGTTGTTGGATAAAGGATTCATAAGGCCAAGCTTCTCACCCTGGGGAGCTCCAGTATTATTCGTGAAGAAGAAGGATGGAACACTGCGGATGTGTATCGATTACAGGGAACTAAACAAGCTCACAATCAAGAATCGGTATCCGCTACCAAGGATTGATGACTTATTTGATCAATTGCAAGGATCAAGCTACTATTCCAAGATCGACCTTCGATCTGGATACCATCAGCTGAGAATCCAAGATGAAAGCGTGCCAAAAACTGCATTCAGAACGCGATATGGGCACTACGAATTTCTTGTGATGCCGTTTGGATTGACGAACGCGCCAGCGGTCTTTATGGACCTAATGAACCGCGTGTGCAAACCATATCTCGATAAATTCGTGATTGTATTTATCGATGATATCCTAATTTACTCGCGAACGAAAGAAGAACATGAGCAACATCTCAGAACCATCTTGGAACTACTGAAGAAAGAGAAGCTTTATGCAAAGTTCTCGAAATGCGAATTCTGGATTCGCGAAGTACAATTTCTTGGTCACGTGGTGAATGAGAGAGGCATTCATGTAGACCCGTCCAAGATTGAAGCAATAAAGAATTGGGAAGCTCCCAAGACCCCAACTGAAGTTCGTCAATTTTTGGGCTTAGCAGGTTACTATCGGCGATTCATTGAGAACTTCTCGAAGATAGCTCAACCGCTAACGACCCTGACTCAGAAAGACAAGAAGTACGACTGGGGTCACAAACAAGAAGAAGCCTTTCAGCTACTTAAGAACAAGCTCTGCGATGCACCGATACTATCGTTACCCGAAGGCACTGAAGACTTCGTGGTATACTGCGACGCCTCACGACAAGGCTTGGGTTGCGTGCTCATGCAACGCCAAAAAGTCATCGCTTATGCTTCAAGACAACTGAAGGTTCACGAGAGAAATTATACCACTCACGACCTGGAGCTGGGTGCAGTGGTATTCGCCTTGAAGATTTGGCAACATTGTTTATATGGTACTCGATGTACAATCTTCACAGATCACAAAAGCTTACAACACATATTTGATCAGAAAGAATTGAATATGCACCAGCGACGTTGGGTCGAGCTGCTGAATGATTATGACTGTGAGATTAAGTACCATCCTGGAAAGGCAAACGTTGTAGCGGACGCGTTGAGCCGAAAAGAAAGGGTTAAGACCCTAAGGGTTCGAGCATTGGAAATGACGATTCGAACGAACCTCACTGCACGCATTCGAGATGCACAACAAGAAGCTCTTAAAGAAGAGAACCGTAAAGCTGAATACCTCCGGGGTGCATTGAAATACATGGTGCCAAACGAAGAGGGAGCCTTATACTTCAAGAAGCGTATTTGGGTTCCACTCTATGGTGGCATACGAGAAGTCATCCTTAATGAAGCCCACAAATCGAGATATTCGATCCATCCAGGGTCGGACAAGATGTATCAAGACTTGAAAGAGTACTACTGGTGGCCGAGACTCAAAAGCGACGTTGCTGTTTATGTTGGAAAATGCCTAACCTGTGCGAAGGTTAAGGCAGAATATCAGAAACCGTCCGGCCTCCTACAACAACCAGAAATTCCCGTATGGAAGTGGGAACAAATCTCGATGGACTTCATAACGAAATTACCCAGGACCCCGAGAGGGCACGATATGATATGGGTAATAGTTGATCGATTAACGAAGTCTGCGCACTTCCTACCGATCCGAGAAAAAGACAGCACTGGAAAGCTTGCTGAAATATACTTAAGGGAAATTGTGGCACGACATGGAGTGCCAATCTCAATCATTTCAGACAGAGATGGACGCTTTGTCTCAAGAATCTGGCAATCATTTCAGGAAGCCTTTGGATCTCAGTTAGATCTGAGCACGGCATTCCATCCGCAAACAGACGGCCAGAGCGAACGGACTATACAAACGTTAGAAGATATGCTTCGCGCATGTGTCATGGACCTAGGCGGCAGCTGGGATACTCATCTACCTTTAGTTGAGTTTTCCTACAATAACAGTTATCATACGAGCATAAAAGCCGCGCCGTTCGAAGCTCTGTATGGCCGCAAATGCCGATCGCCCTTATGTTGGGCAGATGCCGGAGATAAACGTATGGTTGGTCCTGAACTTGTACAAGAGACAACCGATAAGATTGCACAGATCCGAGAGCGCATTAAGGCGGCTCGAGAGCGACAAAAGAGCTACGCGGATCCAAATAGAAAATCGGTAGATTTCAAGGTGGGAGACTAAATGTTGTTAAAAGTCTCACCATGGAAGGGCGTAGTCAGATTTGGAAAGCGTGGAAAGTTGAATCCACGATACATCGGACCATTCAGAATATTGAGAAGAATTGGTACCGTGGCATACAAGTTGGAGTTACCGGCAGAACTTAATGGAGTACATGATACGTTTCATGTATCCAACCTGAAGAAGAGTCCAACGCAAGAAAACGTGACCATCCCGTTGGATGAAGTGCATATTGATGAAGCCCTCCGATTTACAGAACAACCCGTTGAGGTTACTGACTGGAAAGTCAACAAGACCAGGAGGAGCAGTGTGAAACTTGTCAAAGTACGTTGGAGCTCTAAGCACGGACCCGAGTACACATGGGAACGTGAAGACCAGTTCAAGAAAAAGTATCCCCACCTATTCAAGAAGACTCCAGCGAGAGTTAGTTCAGTCTGAATTTCGGGACGAAATTCTTTTAACGGGGGGAGACTGTGACAACTGGCCCAAACCGGTAATTTCCGTACACATTAATTATTGCTTAATGACTGCAATTATGAGTTTAATTGTCAGCAATGTCTGAACACATGATTAAACAAGTGAATTCATGCACGTTGTATACTACAAAATATTGCTTTATACATAAACGAGAGCGTTGCGTCAGAATAATAGTAAACTCACCGGTAAGACACAATGTGTCGACTGAACTGCAGAAAGCAGTCAGACAATAAAATTGGAGCCTAGGTGTAGGTCCGACAACAAGAATGCATTAAAACCCTAGAGTATGTGTAAGGGTTTAATTTATGGACATTGCGAAAGCAAAAATATGCACTAAAAAGCACCCGAAACGCACTTTAAGTGCAGAATTTATACAAATCAGCAATAATTCAGCATTTAGACACATAAATATTATGCAGAAATGTCGTTTTATTATCCAGAATATTTCCCTAAGTGTTGGGAATTGAAAGAGTACAAGGAAGGTACTTAAACGACACTAAAAAGTGTAATTTAGCACTTTAACGAATCGGTGTGTAACCGAACAACCGGACTTTACCCGGAACATGAAAATATTAGTATTTTCACTATTTATATTTTTCTGAGCCAGTTAGGGTACCTGATTACCCTAACACCCGTCATAACACATAACATGCAACTAACTAAGTTAAATACTTAGTTAACCTAATTAACTAAACTAGACCCCCTAACTAACTAGTTTAAATCGAACCAACCCCCCCCCCCCCCCCATGCCCTAACCGGCCCCATAACTAGGGGAACACACAAGTACTTGGTTGATTTGTTTAGGGATTATTGTCTAATATCAATGAGACACATGGACCATTGAGTAATAACACTCTAATTTGCTTATAAATACTAGAGCTTACATGAGATAATCTTCATCACTAAACACCAACTTTCACATACTCTCTCCCTCCCACCTAGCTCTCGGCCGAACCACCCCAGCCCCATACACCCACCTTCGGCTCTTGATCACTACATTCCAACATCATTCACACTTCAAGGATCGCGTATTAGGAGCCTCGGAGCAAGCGGAACACGAAGGACCTCTACCGTTAGCTTTTATCCACCCATTTTTCATCAAAGATCTTCCCTAGCCTTGAGCTAGAGGTATAACACTTAAAACTTGTTTTTAAGCTTATCTAAGGTGGTTAAAAGGAATATTGTCGGTTAAATATCGTTAACTTACATTTTGAAGCTTTAAAGTCTAGTAAAAATACTAAAATGGTGGTTAATAACACATGTGTTGTGTAAAAGTTGTAGTATTTGGAATATGAGATTTTTGAAACCCGATCTATGATGTGGTAGCTCGGATCATCGTTTAACCCGACTTTGTAAGATCATGGATCTTCACATAAGCTCGTTTTTGGTTACTACAAGGGTTAAAAGGCGAAACTCTACCACACTAAAGACATGAACTTGTGTAAAATATTTTACTTGTGTAAAAGTAATTTAACCTGTACATTGGTGTTTAAAACTAGCGGATCTACGTATCTGCAAGTGGTATTTTTGAAGAACCACACTTTAAAGAAATCACACGTTCTAAACCGGGTCTTACACAAACAAAAGTGGTTTTTGTGAACAAACAAGTGTATGGATACTTGTGTAACAAGGGTTTTAACAAAGAAATAATTTTCGTAAAAACCGACTAGAAGTTGTAAAACTTCATACTCTTTAAAAATAAAGTTTTTAAGAAATTAAACTTATTTTTAAAGATAACAAGACTTACTAAATGTGCTAGTAAGATACTACACAATCTTGGTAAATATCCAAGTTCATGAAGTGGGGAAATTAGTGATTATTGTTGATGATGATTGTTGGTAATTGTTGTTGATGATTGATAATGATTTAAAAGAAAATAAACACACGTTTTGAAAACGTGGGAAACCTCCATTTTTAGGGGAAACTCTGTCAAAATTTTTATAAATTTTGACACTTAGAAAAATATAAGTTTTTGAGAAACTTATCCCCTAAAAATATACCTCAAAACATTAACAAGGTTTCCCTAACTTTTGATGATAAGAAATGGTGATTTCTTGAAGAATAAAAATGGATATTATGTAAATATATTTTTGAGAGAAAAATATATATTATTTGATCACCAACTTGTGTGTTAAGTGTATATAGTATGTGTTATACGTGCTAGTGTATTAAGACTTAAAAATACACTAAATACTCATGAGGAGTAGAAATATAAAAATACACATACAACATACAAGAAACATAATTCGGGTGCAAAGTGCAAAACATAAAAGACTTATATTTATTTTTGGAGAAAATAATATAAGTAAGATACGTAGTTAAAAATATGGAATATTTTTAACACAAGAATATATACAAAAGAGAGTGACTGCACTTGTGCGACGCAAGTCTAGTGACTAACATTAAGAAAACGCGTATAGGTTACGACGTTAATTAAGCAAATCCGGTGGAGTTTACGACGCTAGGAACGCAAAGTTGTGAGTTCATGCTCCCCCTTTTCTCTTTAACTGTTTTCAGTTTTTATAACTTCGGGGGTGAAATACATGTACAAATGTACAAAATTTATAATTGGTATGATATAAATACAAGAAGTACACTTGGTGAGAACGAGAACCAAGTGTGACGAAATATAAGAATACAAGAAGTACACTTGGTGAGAACGAGAACCAAGTGTGATGAAATATAAGAATATGAGAAGCGCACTTGGTGAGAACGAGAACCAAGTATGAGGCGCTATGAGAAATAATAACAAGAAACGCGCTTGGTGAGAACGAGAACCAAGTAGGATGCGTTATGAGAAATAGTGTCACGAATAGGGTTCAGAAGCACCATTAATCGTGTACATACTTAGACCGCAGAACAAAAGGTTAGATCTAACAGGTGCCTGGCAGCCTCACACTCGGTCGGGGCGAGAATCGAGTGGTGCTTTTGTGTCTCAGAATATACCAATTAAATGCCTTAGGTTTGGTGACTTCCTATGACGTGTCACATGTTAATGGCTTTGCAACCCATTAACAATCTGATAAGTACAGAAATACTGTATTTACATAAAATTCATACCATACAAAAAGTGATAAATAACTTGAAGTACGTGGGGTACTCAAGAGGATTGATATATAACTTGAAGTACGTGGGGTACTCAAGAAAAGATTGAATTATAAATGGGTACGTGGTGTACCCATGAAACTGGATTTATATATGAAAACTTGATTTACTCACAAACTATGTTTTCATACAAAGTATACAAACATGAAATACAAAACTGCATGAATTCACACCAACTTTATGTTGACGTTTTTCCAAAAACTCACATGTATTTCAGGTAACTAGGATGGATGTGCGCGCGGTCTTGCTTATGCTCGTGGATGTCGCTTGTGTTTAACTTTAAATAAAGTTGTAAACTTTTAAGACAATGTTTTAAGCTGTCTAGCGATGTAAACGCTAAACTTATGTTTTCAAATCATGGTATTTGATGTTATTTTACGAGCATATAGCATGTTTACTCTTCGTATGCAATGAGAACCTTTCATGATCACACCTCGTGCTTCCGCCGTAGAAAGGGGTGTGACAGATTGGTATCAGAGCTGCGATTGTAGTGAACCAGGATTCCTTCTCGAGTCTAGTCTACAATCTCTAGGATCCATTCACGAAAACAATTTTCAAAGAGTTTTCATTGCATAAAACGTCCCGCGACATCCACTGCCTGAAACTGTCTACACGAGTCTAGAAAAGACACTATGAGACTTAGAGTGCACTTGAGTAGCACTTGTCGTTGACTAAGAAATTACTTGCGATTATGTGTGATAATTAGCATGTACTAGAAGTAGAATGTCACAAGTATACGTGACTTTATCTGAAAAGCGATGGCCCATCTGAAGGAAGAAATACGAGGATGAAACGAACTGTGCGGACTGTGCAAGGAGTTACGTAATTATGGATGCATACATAATTATGGAATTCAGTGCACAGAAATCACAGCAAGTCTTGTCACGTATGAATTCCCTCAGTGCAAGCCTACTAAGTACTCTGCTAGAGTAATAATTGTTTGATATCACTTGGTGGTATATATACCTGTGAATATATATGATACTACAGTCTAGTGTGACGATATCAAACAAATGCCTAACCCTGTTGTGTTATGTTCTGTCAGAACATGGCACCCAGGAAAGCTGTGAATGCTCGCAATGACGATCAACCTCCGCCTCCCCCACTGCCAAGAACTGCTGAAGAGCTGAACGCTCTACTGGAGGAAAGGATCTCCGCTGCTATCGCCCAGTACGAGGCGAACCGAACTCAAGACAGTGGAGGACCAAGCAACGCTAGGCGTAATGGGAATGGAGATTCGTCTGGAGGCAATGCAGCTCAAGGTAACCTTGAGACACTGTACTAAGCATGAGGAAATTTATGAACGGTCTTTGTTTCATTATTTCTTCGATTGCTCATATATGAATTGGTTGGATCAATTCCAGGCTGCACTTTCAAGCAGTTCCTCGACTGCAAGCCGATGAACTATGACGGCACAGGAGGTGCAGTAGCATTTGTGCGCTGGACGGAGAAGACTGAAGCTACTTTCCGCATGAGCAAGTGTACCGCGGATCAACAAGTCACTTTTGCTACTGGGTTATTCGTCGATGAAGCTCTGACTTGGTGGAACCTGCAAGCCCAAACTTTGGGTGATGACGCCGCTTATGGCCTCACTTGGGAGGAACTGAAGGAAAGGATGAGAGAGAAGTACTGCTCTCGTGCAGAACTCCAAAGGCTGGAAACAGAGTTCTGGCACTTAACTATGGAAGGTGCTGACATCAATGGTTACACTCGAAGGTTCCACGACCTGTCCAGAGTGCTTCCCTACATGGTAACTCCCGAATTCAAGCGTGTTGAACGCTACATTTGGGGACTGGCCTCAGAATTTCGTGGCATGGTGACGTCGGCCAAACCTCAAACGATCACCGAGGCTGTAACTCTGGCTGTCAGCCTGACTGAAGATTGTGTTCGTATGAAGAAGCTATCATTGAACCCCACTGAGAAGACCGAGACGCATGCTGAGTCGTCCGGTGACAAAAAGAGAAAGCATACGAGTTTGAACCAAGCAACTCGCAACAACAAGGGTTTCAACAAGAAGCGCGACACTAATCCGCCTCAGGAGACAAAAACCCATGCAACCAAAGCATACCAAGGCTCCATGCCTAGATGCCAAAAGTGTAAGTATCATCATGATGGAGCTTGTCGCATTCCAAGGTGCGATAAATGTGGTAAATTGGGTCATCAAACAGAAGACTGTTGGGGAAAAGGAAAGAGCCGAAATGGAAACGGTGCTGGTAACAAGAATGGTAACGGGAAGGGGCAGAACCAAGGATGCTTCAAGTGTGGAAGCAATGATCATTTCATGAAGAACTGCCCAGAGAGAAACAACGCTCCGGTTCGAGCATTTGTGATTGGAGCAAGAGACGCACGCGAGGACCCTAACGTGGTCACCGGTACGTTTCTCATTAACAATCACTTTGCATCCATATTATTCGACACTGGCGCCGATTATAGCTTCATGTCTGTGGAATTTAAACGCATACTCGGAATAGAATCTAGTAGATTAGAAATTCCTTATTCCATAGAACTAGGCAATGGTAAACTTGTTGAATCGGGCGAAGTTGTTAGAGGCTGCACACTAGAACTTGGCGAACGAAATTTTAGCATCGACCTCTTACCTATTCAATTGGGTAGCTTCGATGTAGTAGTCGGAATGGACTGGTTGTCCAAGAACAAAGCTGAAGTCATTTGTCATGAGAAAATCATTCGCATCCCTCTGGCGAATGATGAAACTCTCATAGTACATGGAGAAAGACGAAACGCGCCTCTACGAATCATCAGTTGTATGAAGGCACAGAAGTGCTTAAGGAAAGGATGTGTTGCTTTCCTAGCACACGTTATAGACAAGAAGGCTGAGGAGCCGAAACTCGAAGACATTCCTGTGGTGAAGGAATTTCCTGATGTGTTCCCTGAAGATCTGCCAGGACTACCCCCGCAACGACAAGTCGAATTCCGTATAGACTTGGTTCCAGGAGCTGCTCCTGTAGCCAAGGCACCCTATCGACTTGCACCATCCGAAATGCAAGAATTATCTACACAGCTCCAGGAGTTGTTGGATAAAGGATTCATAAGGCCAAGCTTCTCACCCTGGGGAGCTCCAGTATTATTCGTGAAGAAGAAGGATGGAACACTGCGGATGTGTATCGATTACAGGGAACTGAACAAGCTCACAATCAAGAATCGGTATCCGCTACCAAGGATTGATGACTTATTTGATCAATTGCAAGGATCAAGCTACTATTCCAAGATCGACCTTCGATCTGGATACCATCAGCTGAGAATCCAAGATGAAAGCGTGCCAAAAACTGCATTCAGAACGCGATATGGGCACTACGAATTTCTTGTGATGCCGTTTGGATTGACGAACGCGCCAGCGGTCTTTATGGACCTAATGAACCGCGTGTGCAAACCATATCTCGATAAATTCGTGATTGTATTTATCGATGATATCCTAATTTACTCGCGAACGAAAGAAGAACATGAGCAACATCTCAGAACCATCTTGGAACTACTGAAGAAAGAGAAGCTTTATGCAAAGTTCTCGAAATGCGAATTCTGGATTCGCGAAGTACAATTTCTTGGTCACGTGGTGAATGAGAGAGGCATTCATGTAGACCCGTCCAAGATTGAAGCAATAAAGAATTGGGAAGCTCCCAAGACCCCAACTGAAGTTCGTCAATTTTTGGGCTTAGCAGGCTACTATCGGCGATTCATTGAGAACTTCTCGAAGATAGCTCAACCGCTAACGACCCTGACTCAGAAAGACAAGAAGTACGACTGGGGTGACAAACAAGAAGAAGCCTTTCAGCTACTTAAGAACAAGCTCTGCGATGCACCGATACTATCGTTACCCGAAGGCACTGAAGACTTCGTGGTATACTGCGACGCCTCACGACAAGGCTTGGGTTGCGTGCTCATGCAACGCCAAAAAGTCATCGCTTATGCTTCAAGACAACTGAAGGTTCACGAGAGAAATTATACCACTCACGACCTGGAGCTGGGTGCAGTGGTATTCGCCTTGAAGATTTGGCGACATTGTTTATATGGTACTCGATGTACAATCTTCACAGATCACAAAAGCTTACAACACATATTTGATCAGAAAGAATTGAATATGCACCAGCGACGTTGGGTCGAGCTGCTGAATGATTATGACTGTGAGATTAAGTACCATCCTGGAAAGGCAAACGTTGTAGCGGACGCGTTGAGCCGAAAAGAAAGGGTTAAGACCCTAAGGGTTCGAGCATTGGAAATGACGATTCGAACGAACCTCACTGCACGCATTCGAGATGCACAACAAGAAGCTCTTAAAGAAGAGAACCGTAAAGCTGAATACCTCCGGGGTGCATTGAAATACATGGTGCCAAACGAAGAGGGAGCCTTATACTTCAAGAAGCGTATTTGGGTTCCACTCTATGGTGGCATACGAGAAGTCATCCTTAATGAAGCCCACAAATCGAGATATTCGATCCATCCAGGGTCGGACAAGATGTATCAAGACTTGAAAGAGTACTACTGGTGGCCGAGACTCAAAAGCGACGTTGCTGTTTATGTTGGAAAATGCCTAACCTGTGCGAAGGTTAAGGCAGAATATCAGAAACCGTCCGGCCTCCTACAACAACCAGAAATTCCCGTATGGAAGTGGGAACAAATCTCGATGGACTTCATAACGAAATTACCCAGGACCCCGAGAGGGCACGATATGATATGGGTAATAGTTGATCGATTAACGAAGTCTGCGCACTTCCTACCGATCCGAGAAAAAGACAGCACTGGAAAGCTTGCTGAAATATACTTAAGGGAAATTGTGGCACGACATGGAGTGCCAATCTCAATCATTTCAGACAGAGATGGACGCTTTGTCTCAAGAATCTGGCAATCATTTCAGGAAGCCTTTGGATCTCAGTTAGATCTGAGCACGGCATTCCATCCGCAAACAGACGGCCAGAGCGAACGGACTATACAAACGTTAGAAGATATGCTTCGCGCATGTGTCATGGACCTAGGCGGCAGCTGGGATACTCATCTACCTTTAGTTGAGTTTTCCTACAATAACAGTTATCATACGAGCATAAAAGCCGCGCCGTTCGAAGCTCTGTATGGCCGCAAATGCCGATCGCCCTTATGTTGGGCAGATGCCGGAGATAAACGTATGGTTGGTCCTGAACTTGTACAAGAGACAACCGATAAGATTGCACAGATCCGAGAGCGCATTAAGGCGGCTCGAGAGCGACAAAAGAGCTACGCGGATCCAAATAGAAAATCGGTAGATTTCAAGGTGGGAGACAAAATGTTGTTAAAAGTCTCACCATGGAAGGGCGTAGTCAGATTTGGAAAGCGTGGAAAGTTGAATCCACGATACATCGGACCATTCAGAATATTGAGAAGAATTGGTACCGTGGCATACAAGTTGGAGTTACCGGCAGAACTTAATGGAGTACATGATACGTTTCATGTATCCAACCTGAAGAAGAGTCCAACGCAAGAAAACGTGACCATCCCGTTGGATGAAGTGCATATTGATGAAGCCCTCCGATTTACAGAACAACCCGTTGAGGTTACTGACTGGAAAGTCAACAAGACCAGGAGGAGCAGTGTGAAACTTGTCAAAGTACGTTGGAGCTCTAAGCACGGACCCGAGTACACATGGGAACGTGAAGACCAGTTCAAGAAAAAGTATCCCCACCTATTCAAGAAGACTCCAGCGAGAGTTAGTTCAGTCTGAATTTCGGGACGAAATTCTTTTAACGGGGGGAGACTGTGACAACTGGCCCAAACCGGTAATTTCCGTACACATTAATTATTGCTTAATGACTGCAATTATGAGTTTAATTGTCAGCAATGTCTGAACACATGATTAAACAAGTGAATTCATGCACGTTGTATACTACAAAATATTGCTTTATACATAAACGAGAGCGTTGCGTCAGAATAATAGTAAACTCACCGGTAAGACACAATGTGTCGACTGAACTGCAGAAAGCAGTCAGACAATAAAATTGGAGCCTAGGTGTAGGTCCGACAACAAGAATGCATTAAAACCCTAGAGTATGTGTAAGGGTTTAATTTATGGACATTGCGAAAGCAAAAATATGCACTAAAAAGCACCCGAAACGCACTTTAAGTGCAGAATTTATACAAATCAGCAATAATTCAGCATTTAGACACATAAATATTATGCAGAAATGTCGTTTTATTATCCAGAATATTTCCCTAAGTGTTGGGAATTGAAAGAGTACAAGGAAGGTACTTAAACGACACTAAAAAGTGTAATTTAGCACTTTAACGAATCGGTGTGTAACCGAACAACCGGACTTTACCCGGAACATGAAAATATTAGTATTTTCACTATTTATATTTTTCTGAGCCAGTTAGGGTACCTGATTACCCTAACACCCGTCATAACACATAACATGCAACTAACTAAGTTAAATACTTAGTTAACCTAATTAACTAAACTAGACCCCCTAACTAACTAGTTTAAATCGAACCAACCCCCCCCCCCCCCCCCATGCCCTAACCGGCCCCATAACTAGGGGAACACACAAGTACTTGGTTGATTTGTTTAGGGATTATTGTCTAATATCAATGAGACACATGGACCATTGAGTAATAACACTCTAATTTGCTTATAAATACTAGAGCTTACATGAGATAATCTTCATCACTAAACACCAACTTTCACATACTCTCTCCCTCCCACCTAGCTCTCGGCCGAACCACCCCAGCCCCATACACCCACCTTCGGCTCTTGATCACTACATTCCAACATCATTCACACTTCAAGGATCGCGTATTAGGAGCCTCGGAGCAAGCGGAACACGAAGGACCTCTACCGTTAGCTTTTATCCACCCATTTTTCATCAAAGATCTTCCCTAGCCTTGAGCTAGAGGTATAACACTTAAAACTTGTTTTTAAGCTTATCTAAGGTGGTTAAAAGGAATATTGTCGGTTAAATATCGTTAACTTACATTTTGAAGCTTTAAAGTCTAGTAAAAATACTAAAATGGTGGTTAATAACACATGTGTTGTGTAAAAGTTGTAGTATTTGGAATATGAGATTTTTGAAACCCGATCTATGATGTGGTAGCTCGGATCATCGTTTAACCCGACTTTGTAAGATCATGGATCTTCACATAAGCTCGTTTTTGGTTACTACAAGGGTTAAAAGGCGAAACTCTACCACACTAAAGACATGAACTTGTGTAAAATATTTTACTTGTGTAAAAGTAATTTAACCTGTACATTGGTGTTTAAAACTAGCGGATCTACGTATCTGCAAGTGGTATTTTTGAAGAACCACACTTTAAAGAAATCACACGTTCTAAACCGGGTCTTACACAAACAAAAGTGGTTTTTGTGAACAAACAAGTGTATGGATACTTGTGTAACAAGGGTTTTAACAAAGAAATAATTTTCGTAAAAACCGACTAGAAGTTGTAAAACTTCATACTCTTTAAAAATAAAGTTTTTAAGAAATTAAACTTATTTTTAAAGATAACAAGACTTACTAAATGTGCTAGTAAGATACTACACAATCTTGGTAAATATCCAAGTTCATGAAGTGGGGAAATTAGTGATTATTGTTGATGATGATTGTTGGTAATTGTTGTTGATGATTGATAATGATTTAAAAGAAAATAAACACACGTTTTGAAAACGTGGGAAACCTCCATTTTTAGGGGAAACTCTGTCAAAATTTTTATAAATTTTGACACTTAGAAAAATATAAGTTTTTGAGAAACTTATCCCCTAAAAATATACCTCAAAACATTAACAAGGTTTCCCTAACTTTTGATGATAAGAAATGGTGATTTCTTGAAGAATAAAAATGGATATTATGTAAATATATTTTTGAGAGAAAAATATATATTATTTGATCACCAACTTGTGTGTTAAGTGTATATAGTATGTGTTATACGTGCTAGTGTATTAAGACTTAAAAATACACTAAATACTCATGAGGAGTAGAAATATAAAAATACACATACAACATACAAGAAACATAATTCGGGTGCAAAGTGCAAAACATAAAAGACTTATATTTATTTTTGGAGAAAATAATATAAGTAAGATACGTAGTTAAAAATATGGAATATTTTTAACACAAGAATATATACAAAAGAGAGTGACTGCACTTGTGCGACGCAAGTCTAGTGACTAACATTAAGAAAACGCGTATAGGTTACGACGTTAATTAAGCAAATCCGGTGGAGTTTACGACGCTAGGAACGCAAAGTTGTGAGTTCATGCTCCCCCTTTTCTCTTTAACTGTTTTCAGTTTTTATAACTTCGGGGGTGAAATACATGTACAAATGTACAAAATTTATAATTGGTATGATATAAATACAAGAAGTACACTTGGTGAGAACGAGAACCAAGTGTGACGAAATATAAGAATACAAGAAGTACACTTGGTGAGAACGAGAACCAAGTGTGATGAAATATAAGAATATGAGAAGCGCACTTGGTGAGAACGAGAACCAAGTATGAGGCGCTATGAGAAATAATAACAAGAAACGCGCTTGGTGAGAACGAGAACCAAGTAGGATGCGTTATGAGAAATAGTGTCACGAATAGGGTTCAGAAGCACCATTAATCGTGTACATACTTAGACCGCAGAACAAAAGGTTAGATCTAACAGGTGCCTGGCAGCCTCACACTCGGTCGGGGCGAGAATCGAGTGGTGCTTTTGTGTCTCAGAATATACCAATTAAATGCCTTAGGTTTGGTGACTTCCTATGACGTGTCACATGTTAATGGCTTTGCAACCCATTAACAATCTGATAAGTACAGAAATACTGTATTTACATAAAATTCATACCATACAAAAAGTGATAAATAACTTGAAGTACGTGGGGTACTCAAGAGGATTGATATATAACTTGAAGTACGTGGGGTACTCAAGAAAAGATTGAATTATAAATGGGTACGTGGTGTACCCATGAAACTGGATTTATATATGAAAACTTGATTTACTCACAAACTATGTTTTCATACAAAGTATACAAACATGAAATACAAAACTGCATGAATTCACACCAACTTTATGTTGACGTTTTTCCAAAAACTCACATGTATTTCAGGTAACTAGGATGGATGTGCGCGCGGTCTTGCTTATGCTCGTGGATGTCGCTTGTGTTTAACTTTAAATAAAGTTGTAAACTTTTAAGACAATGTTTTAAGCTGTCTAGCGATGTAAACGCTAAACTTATGTTTTCAAATCATGGTATTTGATGTTATTTTACGAGCATATAGCATGTTTACTCTTCGTATGCAATGAGAACCTTTCATGATCACACCTCGTGCTTCCACCGTAGAAAGGGGTGTGACAGTGAAACAATCCTGATTTACGGTGGAAACAAATCAAAACAAGGACTACCGTAAATTACGGTGTCCACCGTAATTTACGGTGGACCCTATACAAAAATGTATTTTTGGATCAGTTTTGTTTTCCAGACTCGTTTAGATGCGTTTTAAATACCGTATGACTAAGGGATTTCATGTTTATGAAATGTAGGTACTTTCTGGGATGCCGGAAGACGATCAAGCTCAGCGAAGAACCGAACACGATACAGATACACGCTTCCGCACATTGCAATGTTGTAGATTTTAATCAACGAATTCGATCACGTTTTGTAGAATAACCTATGATTTGTAAAAGTTTTAATAAACCCGTATTTTTATAGCATGTGTAGTCTTAACTACACATCTAATTGCTGGTATTTACACTATAAACGTTAAATAGAAACTAGGGTGTTACAAGTTGGTATCAGAGCCTTGGTTTAAGAGATTCAAGTATGGCGGGAAAGCTATGCTTGGACTTAAACCTTATGCTCTTAATAAAGAATTGGTGTTCGGTTCAAGGCTTGATCGCAAATCCGGTAAGTACAGGTATGTTAATGGTTTAGCATGTTAAAGTGTTGTAAACAACACATAGGGCTACCGTGTGATACACGTTACCCCAATTGAAATGATTGATATAGTTGACGAAAATACGTGCATTGACGCGTATAGTAGAAAAAGCCTTGTATTAGAATACGGGCGATTATTGAAGTAGATGTTACTAACTTTTGCGAATGTTTTAATTGAAGGACACTCGCGTTTGAAGACGACGAGAGTCAAACGAATCGTGGATATGATGATGGAATGGTCTGAGATATGACAAGAAGAACATGCTCATTACGGACCTAAATTGCGTAATGGTCGCGAACAAGGCTAATGGCAAGAAAAGCCCGTTAGGGCAAGTATTTACCAGGTGCATGTTTAAATTATTGCATGAATATAAACATGCAACCAATATGTAGAAACTGATAGTTGCTGATTTAGATTGGAAACTTGGACAAACCTGAATAGAATACCTATCCAGAATATTGTTTCCAAGAGAAATAAACAGAGGTATTACTTACATAGGACGTGATGTGAAAACTATAAAAAGGTCGTGTATGTCATGTGTTAACCACTTACTCTGGCCAAGTAAGTAGTGACATATGATACCACGAGTTTCTTATAGCGGACACATCTACATCCAATGTAGTAAAGGCGGGGTAAAGGGGACTAATTAAAAGTACCCAAATGAATCAGATAAGCAAAATATTTGATAATAATGTAAACGCACAACCAAGTGACGGGAGCGTATTACATTAGGATAATGAGCCCGAGTGAAGGGACAAAGAAGCATGTAAAATGATTTAGACGAGTATTGGGAAGGAGTGTACTTACACTCGAACCCATAAAACGCAAGCATGTAAAACGATTTAGACAAGTATTGGGAAGGAGTGTACTTACACTCGAACCCATAAAACGCAAGCATGTAAAACGATTTAGACAAGTATTGGGAAGGAGTGTACTTACACTCGAACCCATAAAACGCAAGCATGTAAAACGATTTAGACAAGTATTGGGAGGGAGTGTACTTACACTCGAACCCATAAAACGCAAGCAAGTAAAATGATTTAGACAAGTATTGGGAGGGAGTGTACTTACACTCGAACCCATAAAACGCAAGCAAGTAAAATGATCTAGACAAGCAATGGGAGAGAGTGTGCTTACACACGAACCCAGAAAACACAAACATGAAAAATGATTTAGACAAGCAATGGGAGGGAGTGTACTTGCACTCGAACCCGGAAAATGCAAATATGTCCCTTAACGGGTCATTTTTGTAAAACGTCGAACTTAAAGACAAAGTCAGAATATAAAAATGAAGCAAGGTCTTAATGCATACCGGGAGAATTGCAATAATAACGACTTTAGTAAAACACCCGGTTGATGGGTAAGAATTAAACACATGCGTAAACCGAGAAACGAGAACATGAATTTGAAGTCAAAAGACTCGGATTATGAGTTATGACTAAAAGACCATAAAAAATTTCGTAAACAGAAATTCTGATAATTATATTCAACCATTTTGAGATTGAATGGGTTGAATAAAGTATAATGCTTGAAGGCGTAAGTAAGCGCAAGCCGGATAACGGTAAGCTTGAGGCAAATGAATTTCAAACGCAAAAAGAGTGCTTTGACACCAAATATATATTTTAATAAGACACGAGTAAAAAGAGTGATCTACGGGATCAACATAACCTTTAGGGTTATAAAGAAAAGAGAGATATACGGACTGAAACGACCCACGGGTCATGATTAGAAAGAAGTTATAAGGACTTCGCCTTAAAGAGGTGAATGTCTAATCAAAAATAGCCCGTAAGGCTAAGTGATAAAACCTACGGGTTAGATGGAATAAAGCGAGGAAATCAGTTAAGAATCCCCGCATAAAACTAAGACTGTAAAGGATTAAACTACGGACTGTCAGTATCCCAGTATGGATGATTGACAAAAGTTAAAGAGAAGATCCTAAAACTAAAACTTCGGTTTTAGTAAGAAATAATGTTTTTACAAACATAAATTCTGATAGGAATTTAAATAATAAGTATGAAAGATACAAGTCTTGACACTGATAGGCGCAAGACAATATATTCGAAAAGTGAGATATTTTCAAAAATGAAAGGTTGATATAAATTAAACATGATGTAACACAATCACGGTCAAGAAATGTAATGTGAAGTAGAATCACATTATAACCAAGCAAGCGGTAAAACGGAACTGGACAAATAAGTCTAGTTAGTGAAACCGGTTAAAGTCAGCAATTCAAGTTAAGAAATTTGGTTCGCTTGTAAACGGTAAATTCGGTATAACTAAACCGAATAAATAAATTTGAAAGTAAAAGGAATTGTTGATAGAGTGAAAGATTTCACTAGAGACCTTTAAACGGGTCAAGGTAATGGATTCATAAAGAATTCGATAGTATATGGAAGCGAGGAATATCGCTAAGTTAATTAAACTAGTGGAAATAACGAGATTATGTTATTTCAAGTCGCATTATGTCATGTAAGATACGTAGATGATTAATAACCAAAAGAATATTACCATACTTTTCCGGTATTACTAACAATCGGTTAAGATATGAGAAATGCTTAATTGATTATCGAGAGCAAATGCATGGAGCTGAACTCGATAAATTAAGTAAGAAAAGGTTTCGAGGACGAAACCTCTTTAAGGGGGTAGACTTGTAACACCCCGAAAACGGCTTTGGTAATCAAACCACGTTAATAGTAAAGACGGGTAAAATACCGTTAGTGGTAAAATTTACCCGGTAAATATTAGGATTTAAATAATTAATCCTAATAATAAATAAAAAGTGAATAAAAGCTTTTAAGAAATAGAAGCTTAGAAGGCCCGAGTTAACGGGACCTAAAATAAACTTAGTCATAAATATTCCTGAACCCGCTAAGTTAACTAGGAATATTAAACCTAGTTAATAAGTGGGAATATTATTGAAAATAATCAGGTTGTGATCTAATTAATAACTAACCAAACACGAGGGACCAAAGCCGGGTAACTTGAAATGGGAATTATAAACTTAAAAATAAAACACAAAAACACACACACAAGAGTGTGTGCGTGCGTGAGAATGACCAGGAGAAGCTCTTAGAGAGCTCAAACCCTAATCAACACAATTTCATCAAATTGAAGGGGTAAATCAAGTCCAAATCAAAATCCGACTATGAATTAGTGATCTCCATTGAAAAAGGAGTCACGAGGTATGTAAATTTCTTGGAAAATCTCTAGTTGAAATTCTGAGCAAACCTAGAGAATTCGAATCTAAGCTTGCATGTATGTTGTTTGGATGAAATTAGGGATGAAACTATGTCTAGTAGTAAACCCTAGCCATGTAATTGTTGAATTGATGTTCATTGTTGTGAATTCATAATCATACACTCATGTGTCAAGTGGGTTTTGATTATGTAGAAAAGATGATAATATAGTTGTGTTAGAAATCATCATAAGTGATAGTAGATGCAAGATACTTGAACAAATTTCAAGTTTGAGTATTTGATCATACATGATAATGGTTGAATCTTGATGTTAATCTTGGTAAAAATGACTAATTATGAACTAGTTAGCAAATGTGTAAAATCATGCACATTAGGTGTTTGTTAAAATGCCTAAATGAGAACTAAGTATTGATAATGTGCCTAATTGAGTCTTGTGAACTTGATAGTGCAATCATATGTGTTAATTGGTGATTTGACTTTTAAATAGTCAAACCGACCATTAATAAGATCGAATGGTGATTGTGATAGAAAATATGTAAGATGGAATAGTCATAATTAATGATGACTAATATAACCGTCTTACGAATTATGATGATAGTTTGACGCTTGACAAGCTAGGTGGAGGCTTGGAAAGGAAGCGGGTCAAACGAAGCAAGAATGGCGGAAAAGCATAATTCGGATGCAAGGTAAGTATAGCTTACACTAGTCTTAAATTGTGGAATGTTTTCTTGTCATATAAATTATGAATGAGATATCTAAACAATTGAAATATGATGTTCCGTCATGTAGTCGAACGGAACAAGAAAATCAAAGATGATAGAAACCATAATAATGGTTAAAAAGAAGTAAATCGATAAATTGTCATATTATGTCGAAAGAAATACACGGTTTATATTTAAAATTTCCGTACGGTGTTAAACGGAAAGAGTCATGTAGAGGAGATGATAATAAATATCATTTCGCAAAGTTAAATGGTCATTTCGGCCAAACGAGTCAAAAGGTGTAGACAACACCTTTTGACTATATAGACTAATGATTCTTTGTCGAGTCATATGCTTACAGGAATAGATATCCAATGGATATTCGCATTGTTCTTAATTAGCGAATATAAAGCAAGGTATTAAAATCGGGTCTATTTGTTGATCCGAGCCAGGTACGCTTATTTATGATGTATGTAAAAGTGCTAATTTGGTCGAATGATTGGTGATAGCCCTTCATTGTAAAAGAAGGACCAAAATCGACCAAAACGCCCTTGTAGGCTAAATTGAACAAACAACTCTTAGAGGTTGTTTGGAAGGGAGTCTTATGATTAAACAAAAGTTTAGAACGAGTACGGGTAGTGAAAGATGTAATTCTTGGGCCAAAAGACTCCATATGAGTCTTTGCCGTAAAATGATAGTTCAAGAAGTATAAATTCGGAACACATAGATATCTACTTTAAATCCAACACACATTTAGGTTGTGATGGAAGAGTACTAGATAAGAGATATAGGTTACAACGCTAGATTAGAATGAAAGCGAAATTGAGCTTAAAAGTGCTTAAAATATCCTTAACGGGTCAAAATAAGCATACTAGTGAAAATGGGTTTAATTTGTGTAATAAACCTATGGTTAGAACCTAATATGGTATATCACAATTATTTGATGAAGTGTATGAAATATAGGAATCAAATAAATACGTTTGTTTGATAAAATGCATAACCGAGTCAAAGTTTGGTATAAAGGGTAATAAGTTCACGACTTAGAAGTCTTGAATTTTATCAAGCCGGATGTCGGATTTTAACTCCATATGATGGAGAATCAAATTTCAAACATGTAGGAAGAAACGGTAGGTCAAACGGATAAGCGGTTTGAAAGATACGAAGGATTTCGTGTCAAATTACGGCAAAATGGAAAGGTGGGATGCAGGTGCCACCGTAAATTACGGTGTCCACTGTAATTTACGGTGGAACTGAAATGGTTTACGGTGAAACACTCCTGATTTACGGTGGAAACAAATCAAAACAAGGACTACCGTAAATTACGGTGTCCACCGTAATTTACGGTGGACCCTATACAAAAATGTATTTTTGGATCAGTTTTGTTTTCCAGACTCGTTTAGATGCGTTTTAAATACCGTATGACTAAGGCATTTCATGTTTATGAAATGTAGGTACTTTCTGGGATGCCGGAAGACGATCAAGCTCAGCGAAGAACCGAACACGATACAGATACACGCTTCCGCACATTGCAACGTTGTAGATTTTAATCAACGAATTCGATCACGTTTTGTAGAATAACCTATGATTTGTAAAAGTTTTAATAAACCCGTATTTTTATAGCATGTGTAGTCTTAACTACACATCTAATTGCTGGTATTTACACTATAAACGTTAAATAGAAACTAGGGTGTTACAACGTGGCATAAACATTTTATAACTTGGGAGAATTATTTAAATATATAATCTTGTAAAAGAATTACATGTTCCTTATGCGTTCAGTAGCCCGGATCGTGCCGGGTTAAAGATCAATAGACACACCACATTCTTTATTTATGAACTGACGAGTGTACGCCTACACTCCGCGCTTAGGTCATGGCCATTTCGTAAAATGATGCCAAGGATATCCGGGACATGGTCATTAACCCCCCAAAGGCTTTAAGTAAACAAAACAGTTTAAACGGGCCGATTAAATTATTCAATTAACCACCAAACGATGGAAGATTTAATGCCCGACCAAGCGGTATTTTATATACCGTAACCCAAGCCCGTATAGGGAAAATAAGTTAAAAGTATTTACCTGAGCAAAGTAATAATCACAATAAGAAATTGCAAGTAGCCTTTACTGGTCTCCTATTCTGGAACAAAGGTTTATAATAACCTATTAGAATCCTATCGGGTCTTTAATTAAGCTTAAGCTTAGACCGGTTAGTTTCAAAGATACGGTTCGTACGCACGATTAAGCGAAGACCGGATAGAATGTGATTTAGACCTGAAAAGTTTGAAGACTTGCTTAATATGGGTATTTCATACACATTCTTGATTTTGAGATAAAACCGATAAGGTTTGACCCGTTTCGGCTAATTTATGTAAACTAGTTACATAAACCGAACCGAACGCGTAATAAGCGTAATGGGTATCCGTAAGAGCCATATACAGGTTTCCTAAGTTAATATGCCTCAAATATGTTGTGACATCAGTAAGATGTCTTTTATTATGCCCGAAACGAATTTAAACACAAACTATGCCCCGTAAGGGTAGTTTGGTCATTTAAAAGATTATAAAAGAGTTTAAGTATTAACCTGAGTTACAGGTCTGATATAATCAGCAAAAATACTTAGTTTACTAAGTTATAACAGTATGGTATTGCATATATGTGAAATTTATCAATTATAACCAAACTATGCACCGTAGGGGCATTTTGGTAATTTCACATAAGCCGAAAAGCTCAAAACTGAAGTCTGAGTTAAACAACTTGTGCTTACTGTTAAAAATATTATAATTTACCTAAAATATCAGTAGGTATCAACCCTTGTATGTTTAAGATAGTTCTAGTACATACTATGCGTTAAAAACGCTTAATAAGGCGATTAGAAGCCATTTTCGGGTTCTATACATAAAGCTGATATTTTTATTATTCCAGAAGGTTTAAAATAATTTATTTATCATTTAAAATCAGTAGAAAAAGGTTTGGAGTCAATTAGACATGTAAAACTCATTTTATAGCCCGTAAGGGCAAAACCGACAATTACCGGATTAAGCCTATGACTATAAGTTATGCTCAGCCTAAAATTAATTAAAAATCTTCAAAAATCCCAAAATAATATATTACATCAGTGGGTAATAAGTTTGATATCAAAAAGTAGGCTTAACTAGGCTATGCGCTAATTACGCCGTTTAATCGCTAAAGAAGCTTTCTAATTACGCTAATGAGCATAACTCTCAATCTACACCTCAAACTGATGTCGAATTTTGGGTGCAAGTTTATATATCAGTAATTAAAGTTTCTACTCTTTTACATTTTCAAAAATCACGTTTTAAGGTGAAAAGGGCATAATGGTCAACATATGAGCAATTAACGGAATCATGCATATTAATTGGTTAACTAATGGACCAAGGTGTATAATCACAGAGGGTTATACTAGCATGTAACCTGGTCCAAATAAAACTCTAAGGCATTTCTAAAACATACCAAAACGGGTCAGAACTGAAGTCAAAGCAAAAGTCAAAGCTTTGCGACTTTCGGTTCCGTACCGGGTCTAAACAGAAGATTGTCGGTTTGAACATGTTTAGACATGTTCTTACACTAATTACTAAGTTATTTTAATGATTAAACAGGTTGTATGTGTTCTACATTGCTAATTATGCATAAATTGGAAATTAGGCATTTTGTTGACTTTTTAATAACAAGTTTGACCCGACATTAGACCTAGTTAGAGTGGGAATCAGAGGGTGCCCTTTTAAGGGTTTATTGCCCACATAATTACCAACTTATAACTACTTTCAATTTGACTAATCACTGGACCATTAGTGATTAATCACTAAGTCAAACGTTAATTATGACGGTTTGACTTTTAAGCTAAAACTAAGCAAAAACTTAACTAAGAGAGGTTAAGCATACTTACTGAAGTCCTATGCTTGATTAGGAAGGACTTGGGTCTGCTCTTAAGCTCCAGAAAGCTCCTCAATTGCAGAATGAAGGTGTGAAGAAATGGTTGCAACCTTGTGGCCTTTTATAGTGTTCATATCTTCATAGATTGTTGACAACAAGGTCTACCGTTGATGTTTGATCACTAACAAGTGTCCCTAAGTGTCTAGGGGTTGTTTAGGGGTTGTGCAAGATGAGGAAAATCGGATTAAAGTCGGTTACATTGCACTAGCAGACCATAGCCCACATAATTCGGACCAGGGGGGCCTTCGCGCGACGCGTAGCCCCCCCTAGGGGCCTTCGCGTGCCGCGAAGCCCTTCTGATCAAATCTCAATTTTTGATTTTTTATGCATTGGTCCTTGGCTCTTCAAAACTTTGTTTCGACTTTATTTCTTGCACTTTGAACCCTCCCAATTCACTTATAAGGGCTTCAAGACATATACCCATTTTGTTTAGTCCTCGGTTAACTTTATTGTCACCCGAAAAGTCCTAAACTTCATCGTTGACGCTTTAAACCCCTCGCACACGAATTTGATCATAACTTTCTCATACGATAACGAAACTTTATGAAATTTATATCGTGCATTCTAGTGAGCATAATTAACCGTTGCAAAGCTTCGGGTTTGTCAAAAGGTCACTCAGAGGTATAACTTAAACATGTTGACACATTTAACCCCTGTAGTTTGTAATCTCTCACTTTCTTTCAAATTTAGCTTCGTATGATCCATGATTTATTCGTTTGAAGGTATGAGCATCATGTAGGGTTATTGTACAATATATTTATTCACTGCTGACATTTAGAACTCGTATATTCACATACTTTCCATGATTGTCAACTTTAATCCTTCTATAACATTCTTTCACACGTTCAAACATATGACACGTGTCAACACATTATAGGACGTGAATTTTCGAGGTGTTACAATATGCTCTTTGTCTCACTGGTGTCTATCGTTAGTGTCTTCTAGAAGATATCCGGTGCTGGCGCACCGTGATTGGAGCCACGTGTCCCTGTTGTCGGCCTTGTTGTCCCTCTGCCATCAGCAGGTGAGTGGAGATCGTGGGGCAGGTGTCGCCGCCCTCTGATTGGTGCCACCTAGGCGTCCTTGTGTACTTACTGTCCCCTGCACGTCAGATGATCGTGGAACACGATAGCGCAGGGCCTGGTGGACGCTGATTGGCTCTTTGGTCTGCCACTTGTACCTTGTGTACTTTCCTGCGCAACCCTTGCTGAGCATGTAATTAGTCCGCGCAGGGGTATGTGTGCTGAAAGCTTTTTACTCAGAATATTTAAAAGGTTTGAGTTTTAGACTAAAGTGACAAAAGTGACTAAACCTCAGGGACCATTTTAGCAGTTTACTCTTGAAGTTTCTATAGAAATTCTATTCGCTTACCGACCCAAATAAGATTTGGGTTAGACGGTTTCGAGCTTACTCACTTTGGGTTAATCCGTATACGGGTTTCTAAGCACAAGTCATAACGTATACTTCACAATTGACCTTAACATGATATTTATTAAATATTGAACACAAAATGTCAGATAAAAACACTACCAATATGAATTATCATTAAACCCATGAAGTGTACACATACACCAACTAAAAAAAAACATTAAAAAAAAGAGAAAAATGCCCGGATAGTCCCTGTGGTTTCGCCTTTTTTCACCTATAGTCCCTATCTTTCTAAAACTACTTGAATAGTCCCCAAGTTTTCGATTTTTGTTCTCGGATAGTCCCTGGGTCTAACTTCAGTTACTTTTCTCTGTTAAGGAGGGTGTGAAATGACAAAAATACCCTTTCCTTAAAAGGCCAAACCATAGGGACTATCCGGGCATCTTCTTCATATTTATTTATAAAACCCCATATTATCCCTTTCTCTTCATCCCTGCTCTCTCTCTGGTACCACCACCACCGTCACCTCCACCTCCACCGCCGCCATCATCACTGACCACTACCACCATCATCACAACCACCCCTGTCACAACCACCACTTAACACTACTTCTCTCTCTTCCTTCTCTACCATATTCACCCTTCAATATCAGGGGAAATCACATCGAAACATAAGGCAAACCGGTAACAAGCCGCATCACTAACCCTTTTTGGATAGAAAAACAAGTCTTCTTAAAACAACATTCATAGATCGAGTAATCAGCTGACAGATAAGAGGCTCAGATCTGTTGTAGTCGGATATGTGACGCCCAAATCCGCCCCTGTTTCAAACCGACCACCGGTTCGAGAACTTATCCCTTGAAACCAGTTAATAACCCGAACTAGTTTCAAACCAAACCGATCCTTTTCCACTTGTAAATCGGTTTCACCAAATACCAGTTTTGACAATTGTTGACCCAAACCAAACCAAAACAATTCCAACCTGAACTGGTTTGGGAAAAAAACCGAAATGTGCACCTCTAGGTAGATAGATGTTCTTATCTCCAAGGATAAAGATTATCATCGGAATTTATTGTCGAAATCCGCCATGGCTGCAAACACAGTTGCATGTATCAAATACATACAGACTGAGTTGCCTAGCCAAGATACGGTGGATCAGATCTGTAAATTTTGATTTTGCTCCAAATAATTCCCATCACCATAGCCTCTCTATATGGAACAACAACAGTAGCAGCAGCAGCAGCATCAACATAATCATCATCATCATCATCATCATCATCTCCATTCCCATAAAGAAGAGAATTGTTTAATCAAACAAACAAGGCTACGAAATCATGGGCTCATATCCAATCGGTTGATCAGATGGCAAGAGATCGGCAACTCTCTCCCATGAAACCTAGATCTCTCTAACCAGAGCCTCATTCACTTTCAACTTATGCACTACATATTGTTAATTGGTAAACTGGAAACATGTTTATAAGAAGTCAAAACCCTAAATCCAAGAATTGTAAAATAAAACCAAAATATGAAAAAGAAGAAGAATTAAGAGAGGCTCAGATGTGTTAATAATAATAAGGAGAAGAAAGAGGAACGAACCGCCATGGCTGCATATGGTAGGGGTGGTTGTGAATATGGTAGAGAAGGAAGAGAGAGAAGTAGTGTTAAGTGGTGGTTGTGGCAGGGGTGGTTGTGATGATGGTGGTAGTGGTCAGTGATGATGGCAGCGGTGGAGGTGGAGGTGACAGTGGTGGTGGTACCAGAGAGAGAGCAGGGATGAAGAGAAAGGGATAATATGGGGTTTTATAAATAAATATGAAGAAGATGCCCGGATAGTCCATATGGTTTGGCCTTTTAAGGAAAGGGTATTTTTGTCATTTCACACCCTCCTTAACAGAGAAAAGTAACTGAAGTTAGACCCAGGGACTATCCGAGAACAAAAATCGAAAACTTGGAGACTATTCAAGTAGTTTTAGAAAGATAGGGACTATAGGTGAAAAAAGGCGAAACCACAGGGACTATCCGGGCATTTTTCTCTAAAAAAAATAAGCACAAACCAAATTGTATCAAACAGTCGTATAAACTAAAAAGAAAACGTCAACTCGTAACAACCAAACCAAAGCTTTTTAGTTTATCAAACAACCAACGAAAATAAACATCATGTTCAAAACAAAAACAAAATATGTGGGAGGAAAACTAGACTTTTATATTGATTATGTATGTACAAGTATAACCGGAAAAAAAAACCTTTATGTAAGTTCGGGTTAACCCGCTTAACCTTTTCTTAACCCAATTACCGAATCGAATACTACTTTCGGGTTCCATCTTGTTCAGACTCGGCTCTTGTGTACTGCTTTAGGCACCAATGTTTTTAAAGTTCTGTAATCGCCCATGATTTTCTAGAGCTTAAGTTTGTTTTTTTTTTTTTTTTTTTTAATACGAAGAAGCTTCACAGCACTGTACGGAACCCTTAAATTGTTGTAAAATCAAAGAAAAAGTGACAGAAAATGATGCTTAATGAAGAGTGTTTATTGTACAGCATATTTAACAACACAAGCCTTATAATTTGCTCTTCCCTCTCGACGCCAAACTCCCCATCGCCTTCGTCTTTTCCCGGAGAAGGAACTTCTGCGTTTTCCCCGTCGACGTCTTCGGCAACTCCCCAAACACTACCATTCGGGGCGCCATATAATGCGGCAACTTTTTCCTGCAGTAGGATATCAACTCATCTCTGTTTACCTTATATCCTTCCTTAAGCTTCACAAAAGCACACGGAGTCTCCCCCCAATGATCGTCTGGACGTCCCACAACAGCCGCCTCCAGAACCGCCGGATGCCCGAAGAGCACCGATTCCACCTCGATCGTACTTATATTCTCACCACCCGAAATTATAATGTCTTTTGATCGATCTTTGAGTTCTATGTAACCATCCGAATGTCTCACGCCTAAATCACCACTTCGAAACCACCCGCCTTTAAAAGCTTCTTCAGTCGCTTTTCGATCGTTTAAATACCCGTTCATTACAGTGTTTCCACGGAACATGACCTCGCCTATTGTTTTAGCGTCCCACGGGACACTTTTCATCGTCACCGGATCTTTAACATCGACTTCCTCTATACCCAAATGGTTTACTCCTTGTCGGGATTTGATTTTTGCTCGAGTTTCTAACGGTAGCGAGTTCCACTCGGGTTTCCATGTGCATATCGTACCAGGACCGTACGTCTCCGTGAGACCGTACGAGTGACATACGTTAAACCCCATCTGCTCCATACTAAACACCACCTGAGAAGGCGGAGGAGCGCCACCTGTCATCACCGACACCTTACCTGTTAGCGGGAGCTTTTCACTAGCTGGCGCGTTGATTATCATGTTCAAAACTGTAGGAGCGCCGCTCATGTGTGTCACCTTGTGTCGAGATATACTTTCGAAGATACCCTTTGCAGTAACCGCCCTGAGGCAGACATTTGTGCCGCCTTGAGCCGCTACGGCCCACGTCAAGCACCACCCGTTGCAGTGAAACATTGGAACAGTCCATAAGTATACAGACATTGACGGCATTTCGTTGAGTAAAACTGCAGCTAATGAGTTCAAATACGCACCTCGGTGACTATAAACCGCACCTTTGGGACTAGATGTTGTTCCTGATGTGTAATTTAGCGCAATTGGATCACACTCGTCAACTGGTGTTCTGATCTCAAAATCAAGATTTCCCATTGCCAAAAGCGCTTCATATTCCATAATTTCAGACTGCTGACGTGGCGGAACTTCGTTGGATTCTGGGATCAAGACGAGTTGAGGAACTGCAGCCGTTGTTTTTGACATGATCGCGATCGCACCTTTGGCTACATCTAGAAACTGGTAATCGACGAATATGAGTTTGGCAGTTGAATGTTTAAGCAAAGTTGATATCATTGCTGAATCATGACGGATGTTGAGGCTGCAAAGAATAGCACCGGCCATCGGAACTGCAAAATGGAGTTCATACATTTCCGGGATGTTTGGGGCCAGGACAGCCACCTGATCGTCGTAAATGCAAATAAAAAATAGAAATAATGAATAAATTTAAGTTAAAAAAAACTGTTATATTACCAAAATAATGGAAACAGAATACACGATATTTATAAAATAAGAACTGAATAACAAACTCTTGCTTGATCCAAGCAAGATCGTGTTTTCAAAAGTTGACTATTTTAGTCAACTGAAGCAATCTTTGATCTTGAATAAACTATGCCGACAAAACTAGCGAGACGGGTTGGGTCACGAGTTAAAACATGTTCATGTCAAACTGGGTTCTTAGAAAAGAAAGTTGTTATACAAAAAGGTCTCAAAATATGGCAGCTAGTGGCATCGATATCGATTATGCAGAGCCCGGTTACTATTTAGTGACTGCATTATGTTTTTGGCAAATTGGATTTAAATAATCCCAGCTTTCTCAATTTGGCCGATAATAATCACAACTCAGTTATTGGCCGATAATACTCCGAACTGGTCCACTTTTGGCCGATAATAGTCCGCCGTTAAAAATAGGTTAACGGAGTTAAGCTTTTTTCCGAATTACAAACTGATGTTTTATGGATTTTGATCAGAACGAGGATACGAGTCGATTTATGTAAAACTTACCTCGAATCGATGCTTCAAACGGCTTAATTTTTGTTAATTGGAAGTTTAAACACCCGAATTGAAGCACCGTTTTCGTCGTTTGGGGCAGTATTTCGAGGTAAATTTTACATCAATCAACTTGTATCCTCGTTCTAATCAAAAGGCCTAAAACATCAGTTTGTAATTCGGAAAAAAAAAACTTAACTTCGTTAAGCTATATTTAACGCAGACTATTATCGGCCAAAAGTGGACCAGTTCGAATTATTATCGGCCAATAACTGAGTTGGGATTATTATCGGCCAAATTGAGAAAGCTGAGATTATTGAAATCCAATTTGCCTATGTTTTTTTTTTACATTTCCATAAATTTCATATAATAACCCACAAATGACAACGAAATCAAGCTTCATATATAATAATCAAATAAAGACAACTCGTAATTTAAAATTATGATATGGTTGACCGAGAAAAAGTCAAAATCAATGTTTGGAAAGTATACAGCAAATGATGAAATCAACAACCCCAAGTCATGAATTCAAAAACTAGTTGTAACAAACAAACAGATGGGTAAATGGAGCATGAAATCATTTGTGAAAAACTTACAACATCTCCACGAGAGATTCGAAAACGGGAAGCGAGAGAAGAAGCAAGCTTAAGACATCGATCACGAGTTTGTCGCCAAGTGAAGTGGATATGATCGCCATACACAATTGATAATCTGTCGCTGTAGACAACAGCAGATCTCTCCAAGAAGCTGATCGGAGAAAGAGGAACATAATTCGCCTCACAACGAATCGTACCTTCCATTCAACCAACTTGTTTTATTGTTATTGTTTCTGTTTTTGGGGGTTTTGTTTTGTGTTTCTGGGAGAGTACTGCACGTAAGTAAGTGATGTTTTCACTGGGTATTTTAAATCTTTTGCTAATGTGGTTGGTGATGGCAAGCACATCCATTCTTGACTCTATTGTTCGGTCGGTTTTGACAAAAATTCATACTTCTACTATTTTAGAGAGATTGGCGATACCCAAACAGATTCCACCTTTGGTTTCGGGTAGTTGACACGTAGTCCACGTGGCACCGTTCCATGCCCCTTCCCACATCTCGCGTTTTGGCACAACGCCCCGTTTCTGACGCATGTTGACGTGTCGTTCACGTGTCGAATAACGCCCACTTTTCAAGCCCCTCCACACCATATGGTCTAAGTGTCACATACTTGACGAGTTATCTTAGGTGTCAGCCACAGTTGTGTTGTGTTTTGTGGTGGAGACGTGACGACGTCGGTAGCGGTTATTTGGTGGTGTGGTGCGGTTCCTAGTAGGTAGAGAGAGGGGGTAGGGATTACTTTGCTAACACTAAAATAATAAAATTACCATATTGCACCTTGCACCTCAACTTTATTAAAATTATTTTTCTATTTATTTTTTTACGGGAGTTTTGTTATCTTTTCAACTTAGTTATTCTTTTTTAACATAATGTTTTATGTTTCAGTCTAAATTTGAAGAGTTAACACTCTGCAACGTGTGTGTACGTGATTCAACGTGTTTACGTCTATATTTGTTTGGTTTTACGGTCCGTCCACGGGTCCTAAAAACTCGTTTAATTCAATTTATACATCCTATTAAAACATCATGGTTTTAATCAGTCCACTCTTTTACCCTTTAGGTTTAGCCCATCAATGATCAATGCCCATAACACATTCCGTAAGCCTCTATCAATGCCCATAACACATTTAACATTTTGAAGCCGTGGAGCAAGTGAAAGTAGGTCAACCGGCAAAAACTCACTGACTCAGAACGAACCCTGTTCGATTATATTATTCGTGTGAAGGGTTCCAAATTTTTGTTCGAGCTTTGGTTAGTTCCCATTTTTTCCCTTAAAATTCATGTTCAGTTATATTTGGTTATGCTATTTAGTTTAGTTTGTTCAATTATCTCTTTGTGAACCGTTAGTTTATATTATTAACGAACGAACATGTCTTTACTTTTTTAACGAACGAAAAATTCATTTGTTTAATTTATTGGTAAATCAGGCATGTGCCTGAATAAAAAAAAAATACGAGGTGAACGAGCACCGCTAGAATCTTATATTATTATAAACCAAACACAATTTACAATAACCCTAACCTTATATTCCTCTTAATCCAACTTAAGCTCTATTTAAATAATTAAATAAATCAACCCGATAAATACAACCCACTTAAATTCAAATATTATATTATCTAGACCCAACAATTAGATTGGTTAACCAAAACAAACTTTATCTCTAACCCACTAAGGCTATGGGGTGTGGTTGGAGCCCCATGGGGCTTTATCAAGTCCACCTAAGCTCAACCTAGGATCCAACTCAGCTATGGAGCCCTCTTTAATTTGCATGGTGTGGATGGAGCCCCATATTAAAGAAAATTAAAAAAAAAAGATTTCATTGGTGCAAAACAAGTGGGTCCCACCTATAGAGCCCTTTCTCATCGTTACCACCATGGAGCCCCCTCTATACCCCCCCCCCCTTTTAAATCGCACGGTGTGGTCGTATAGCGCCCCGGGGCGCTATAGGTGCTGAGTTGGCGGGGGTGGCGCCCCCACACCCTCCAGCCAATGGTGTTTGGGATTATTTTTTCAACCTGATTTTTTGATTATTGTGTTTTCAAATCGCAAAAAAATCTATTTTGAGTGTTTGGTAAAAAATTAATAAAAACTGATTTTTTACGTTTTGTAGAGATCAAAACGTGATAAATCAGAAAACTGATTTCTTACGTTTTTTTTTTTGTCATTTCACTTATTTATTTTTTAAAATATATATATTTGCCAAACACTCAAATAGTTGATTATCTGATTATTGTGATATCAAACAATATAATCAAATCCAAACGCTATCTTTCTGCAACACGTTTTGTTACAGCTAATTATCTGATTCTGATTATTCAAAACGAATAATCTATTTTCAAAACTCAACCCCAAACACAGGATTAACTCTGTCATAGTTTGTTTTTGATCGTTTTTTCGGTTAAGGTTAAACGAATGAACATGAACATATCCTCTATTCGTATTCATTCGAGTTTGTTTGCAGAAACTAGTTATGGCTTGCATGGAATTTGTATAGAAGTCAACACACTTCGTTTGATTTTTCCCTATTAGTGACGCTTTAGATCTTATTTTGATGTAAAATGATACCATAAAAATAAAACAAAGTGTATTTTTATAATATTATTTCTCAACATTTAAGCATTACATCAGTGATCAAACAACTAAATAACATGTAAATTAACAGAATTCATAACTCTCACGCGCGTTTTCTAATAAAAAAAATATGAAACAAAAGAAAACGAAAAAAAGAAACTATTCGAAAATTAAGGTTCTAATAATAATAATAGTAATAATAATAGTAATAATAATAGTAATAATAATAGTAATAATAATAATAATAATAATAATAATAATAATAATAATAATATAATAATAATAATAATAATAATAATAATAATAATAATAATAATAATAATAATAATAATAATAATAATAATAATAATAATAATAATAATAATAATAATAATAATAATAATAATAATAATAATAATAATAATAATCTATGAAATAGTCTCTTCATCCCCAAGAAAAACTGGAAGCCTTAAGCATGGATTGACCATACCACTGTTAGTTACTAATTTACCAAATTTATTTTTCACAACTTATTAATTTGTCATCTCTCTTTTGTTCTAGTATTCATGCAAATGGCCCCGTTCATGAAAAAAATCAAACAAATGGTTCCTTCGTTCTACAAGATCTTGCTCGATCCACCCGCCCATCACATGGTACTCATTCTCTCCAAAAATTCCCAATTTCTGTGTTTCTTTCCTCTAATTTGCATTAAAAAAAATGTTACATTTTGTAGTCATTGCAACCTGATTTTGTCATGGGGAACAAAATCCCTAATGGGGAGATGATCCGATATGCAAATGGAGGATATTCGCGGAGATTGAAGATCAATCATATTAGTGATAGTTACTTGTCCAGTAACAGATGGAACAATGTGGTTCAAGAGGATATCATGTCGGATTCTTGTGATGAAGATGACGAAAAAGGTGGTGATGAAGAAGAGAAAGAAGAAGATGATGATAGTTATTGGTTGACCAATGTATGGAACAATGTGGTTGATATCTTGTTGGATTCTGGTGATGAAAGTGATGTTGATGAAGAAGAGAAAGAAGATGATGATGTTACTTATGATTATGATAATGACGACAACGATGATGATGATTATTATGAAAGCGATGATGGGAATGGTGATGATGAAGATAATGAAGAGAAGGGTGATGATGATCCTTTCTTTGTTTCAATTCTCACAAGAGGCGACAGAATATTGTTGGTAAGATATATGATGATTGATAAGTTACATCATCTCAAGTTCTATGAGGTTTTTGTGGATTTATGCATAAACTTGAAATCTTTTATTCATTTAACTACATAAACCAAACTATAGGGCTTATAGCTTAACTATACCTAGTGGCAGACCCAGAAATTATTTGTTAGGGGTGCGGATGAGTGGTTCAAACATATTTTTAAGGGGTGCGGTCGGGTTTTTTTCCCTAACAAATACACTAATTTTTTTTTCAAGGGGTGCGTCCGCTCACCCAGGCAGACACTTAGGTCTGCCCCTTACTGTACCAACGTGTAATGGAAATGAAAATGTGTCCCTACTCATGGGGTTGAGAGTTTGAGTCCTATGGTAGACAAAAAGATGTAGATCTAAGAGTAGGATTAATGGGTGTGAGCCATTAAGAAAAATAGGTACATAAAATATATAAAAATGGTTACGCTTTTTTTTAATGGTAACTCGCACCACTTTGATGGGATAAACACATTGAGCCAATAGATCACTTTTGTTACACTTGATTTTACTAAAATTTTTGCATGCATGTCGGTACTATTAGTTGTTTCCAGTGGAATTTGCAAGGTCAGCCAGAATAAATCGTCAGGGAACCATGACAGTGAAGAATCTGGATGGAACAGAACGGGTTATGGGTTTGCGGTTGGATACAAAGTCTAGGCCGAAAAGGTACTATTTGTCAACCGGATGGCAACGTTTCTGGCGAGAAAATAATTTGTCAGAAGGAGATAAATGTGAATTCAAGTTCATCAGAAGTGAACGTAAGTTATTACTTGCAAAAGTCACCAAGAAAAAAACGAAGGTGGTGAAAAGGGCGAGGGGACGGCGGGGGTCATGAACATGGTCATGATGTCGATATGCATCCTGCAGAAGATGGTGTACAGGTGATGAAACATGCGACTGTGGACATCCACCTCACTTATGTATTTTTAAAACGTATTTGTAACCTTTTAAACCTAGAACATGTGTTTCTGTCTACAATCAAAATTTACTTTTAATAAGTGATTCAATTAAATAATAAAGGAAGTACTGCTGAAAATATTTGAAAAGAATTATGTTGTTGGCCATGAGAATTGCTAATGGTCGTCCAATAAGATTAAATGTGTCCATGTTTCACAAATAAATGAAACACATCTAATACTATTTAGAGTTTTTTTTTGCAAAAGTAGGGGGTTTGAGCCCCAAAGATTACCTTTAGGTGTACTCCATGAAAACAAGCAATATTAGGTAGTTTGCCATTCAAATCAGCGAAGTTTAAAATGAATTCTGCCAAAAGCCTGTTCCTTCCCTGACACAGACTGAACATTGCTGATTTTAACAGCAAATTACAAGAACCTCACTGTTTTATTCAGCGAGCTTATGAAGCCTCGCTGTTAATAGGAACAAACTTATCAAGTCTCGCTGATTTTAACAACAAGATAATGATGCCTCGCTGATTTTAACAACAAGCTTATGAAGCCTCTCTGATTTTAACAAGTTTAAAGAGCCTCGCTCATCAATACCAATACCTTGAAGAAGCTCGCTGTTTTTTATGCCATTTTGATTCTTTTTTGAAGCTGCAGGTTCACGTGATTCCTTTTCAATTTTTGTCTTGTAGCCTTATTTCCATCACCCATGCAGCATTGAAAACATAAAAAAGAGTTGTGTGTGAATGACAAATTTTGAAATAGGGAAATAGTGTTTTGGAGAGAGTAGTCTCTTCAATTTTAATTGAGTTTTGCAGTTCATTCATTTAGACCATGGGGTATGGTGGGGTGGGGGTTTGGGGCATGGGTTGACACGTGGAGTATGGGGCACCCAAGACCAAAAGACAATTTCAAAGGGGTATGGTGTGGCGTGGAAACTTGTAAAAATAAAAATAAAAAATAAAATTTAAACATGGCTAGCTATGCCCTAGCCAACAACCCAATAAGAGCCGGTCACATAGGATCGCTAGCATGCCCCACGCCCGGCTTTAAACTCCCGCCCAAGGGGCCACGCCCAAACCCAAACCCACCCGGGGTGGTGACTTGGGCGTTTATGGCCAACCCACGCCCAAACCCAAGCCCCATACCCCATAGTCTTAACTATATGTATGATACGCAGAAGGTGTTTCACTGCTTAGCCATAGCTTCTGTTTCTTATAGCAAAACACAACGACCAAATTAACCTTTATGTCCAAAACAACGAAGTAATTTAACCAGGCTGTTAAAAACAGCGAACTACTTGAAGATTGCCATTAAAAAAGCGAACTTCTTGAAGATTGCTATTAAAAAAAGCGAAGTTCTTGAAGATATATGTTAAAAACAGTGAAGTTCTTGAAGATATATGTTCAAATCAGCGAGCTTGTAGAAGATGGCTGTTGAATTCAGCGATCTTGTAGAAGATGCCTGTTCAAATCAGCGAGGCTATGAGGATGGCTATTCAAATCAGCGAACTTCTTGTACTTGCCTGCTCCATGGACAGAAAACACAGGCTTTTGGCAGAATTCATTTTAAACTTCGCTGATTTGAATGGCAAACTACCTAAGATTGCTTGTTTTCATGGAGTACACCTAAAGGTAATCTATGGGGGCTCAAACCCCCTACTTTTGCAAAAAAAACTCTACTATTTATGGTAATAAACCAATAATACTAATACCAAGTTGTACTATTGTTTTTCAATAATGGCAGTAGTACTGTAAATATGCTCCAACTTTTGGCTAGTTGTTAGGGTGTCCGGAGTGGTGCGGCAAAGGAGAGTGGCAAAGGGTTTTGCCGCGCGGCAACATCGCCGCCGACCCCTTTGCCGATCGGTTTCGTTAATCACGCGGTGAAGGGATGCCGCTCGGGAAACATGAGAGAGAGAGGGTAGTGTGAGAGAGAGAGGGTAGTGTGGGGTGGGGTCCATTCCATTCTCAACCAATCACACCTTTTTTCTTTTTTTTAAATAGTTTACCACTTCACTAAGTGTCTAACCATTGTCAACACTTTTGAGCATAGTTTACCACTTTGACATGGCACACTCTTATTGGTTGATTTTTTAGTTTGCCACTCTCAAGTGTCTAACCACTCCTTACACCCTTATATTGTTCATTAGATGTTTCTGTAGTCCTTAGATCTTGACAAGATTGACAATCCAATCTAGCGGGCGGAATCCCCTAGATCAGACAAACACAAATAACAATTGAACTGAAAACACAAATCACTTTCAATATGGTATTCTATTGTTTATCCAACACTAGGTTTACAATCAAATCAATACCTCACCACTCACAAATTCCAATGGAGCAAGATTATCCCAACAATATCATATCAAGTCAAGATTCAAATATATATGGAGCAAGATTATCTTCAAATAGAAACAAAATATTGCATCAAAATATTCCACTCAATTGCAGATAACATTTGTAATTTGTGAAGTAACTTGCCTACAAAGTTAACTCATGAATCATGATCCTCCACCCGATCGAAATATTTTTAACAATTTCGCCATCAGAAAGGGATGGCGGCGCAGTTTGTTGTTCGTCTACCTCCTATCCTTATGTAATTTGCCCTAATGATTGGAATGAAAAAAAAAAAAACATAGACAATAACCTCTCATGGAAAAAAAAAATTAACAACTTGATTACAAAAGGCACACTACAATTGATTACTTTTGGACCACACTATACGCTCATCTAAGTAATATCAACTAGGTTTATCATCGTCGCCCGTGTTGCGGCGAACTTCTTTTATTATTTAGTCTGTGTTTACATGTATTTTGAAATCACTACGAGCGCGTTACGCACGTAACCGTTGACAAGATAAAAAGAAAATGTAGAAAAAACACTAAAAGATAACCGAAAGAAAATCAATAAATAAGTTGTATGGTAATGATGTTGTTCGTATGAAATCCGTGGTCAAAGATAAGCAAACGGTACTGGGTACCGGTACCGGATTTCCCGAACCGAAAGATGTTAAGTACCAATTCGGTACCGACTTTTGGCGTTCCTAGTACCGATTTTTTACCTTCATATACCGGTACCGTAACTGGTATTTTCGGTACCAGTATCGATTTGGTATCGGTTAGCACCGAGCTTATCCCTACACTTGAAACTAAAAAAAGAAATCATTAAAAGTTGAAGAAAATCTACGGCACCCGTGATCAAGGATGAGCAAATGGTACCGGGTAGCAGTACCGAAATTCCCGAACTAAATGATTTTCAATATCAATTCGGTACCGACTTTTGGCGTTTTCTATACCAGGCTGATGCCGATTTTTACCTTCTTGTACCGATACCGAACAGAACCGTACTTGTATTTTATTATAATATTAAAAGTACAATTCATTAATAATAATAATAATATATAACAATAACTGTTCATTCACTTCTTCTATTATCATTGAAGGGGTAAGGTCCCAAAAACCTTATAGTAAGCACTTGGGACCATACCACAACCTTACTCTTCAGCCTTTTTGACCTTGCGCGACCGCGCACTGGCCTTACAAAAGAGACTTAAGAAACAGACAACAAACAACACTCGCGCGCCCAAAAGGAAATCATAAATCCTTGCGCCTTCTTCCATAAACAAAGGATGAAAATCCTAAAATAAACGCTCTCGCCTAATATCCAGACTTGGATATTATCTGTACAGATGACTCCACACGGTAAAGGGTCACACCAGATTACAGCAGTAATCTTCTAGAAGAGTTCAATCGTGCACCACTAAGACGGTTATAACCGTCTGGACACCTGTCAACACCTCAGACGTCCCTGAAATCACAACAATAGCATGTAATTGGAGAGTAATCTCCACTTGATCACTTTCCACGTGGCATATCCCCAGCCATAGATCTAACAGCGATCCATGTGCATTCACGTCGGATCAAGAAGCTTAAACGGAAGGGAATGTAACCGCTCACGGGGTTAGCATCTTCCGTTAACTTTTCACTAACAGGTTTTCCCGCCCAAAGACTCCCGGTTATAAATATGAGAACTGCTCAGGTATGAATTCAAGTTACACACACTTCTACAATACATCTTCTTCTTCATAACCCATACTTATTCTCGCACCGGAGTCGGGTCAAGGAGAGAACCCCTTTCTCCCCTTGACGAGGCTAACGGTGCTTCTTTTTTGCAGAGTTCATCGGAGAAGAAGGTCTATTGTACCGAATCAAACGAGAGAAAACAACCCCCCTTTTATGCAGATCCAAACCCTCTAGATTATTCGATTCCGGTCGTTGATCTAGTGTTTCTTCATTGGCGCCCACCGATTCCTCTATTTTTTCAGTTTTTGTCTCGTTTCGATTCAGTTTCCTCATTCTCTGTTTTCACATGGCAGAGAATTCATTATCTCACCCATCAGGTCCTCGATCTGAGTTCGAGGGTTCTAAAACCCAAAATACCCAGATTGACGGAATCATGGGAACAAACGAAAACAACAGTCATTCAGACAGAAAGAATTTCTCAGATCAACTCATAGAGAGATCCCCAGAGTACTGGTTTAACAGATGCCAGATTGCTTTAAACTCAATTTTCACACAAATTGCCAGATCTGAGTTCCTAAACATCAGATCTGATGAAGAAAATGACACTATAGTATTGGACCCACCAACACCCTATCGGGGGGATATCCAATCTAGCAGTTATGTTGAGATACTTCGACAATCAAGAGATATCAGCCATCAGAAAACCAAACAAATAAACATGGTTCAAGGAGGTCCATCACGAAGGCCAAACAAACGAAACCATGATCAACATTGGAGGGAACAACAGGTTGTATTTCCTGTTGTCCCTGGAGGCCCTCAGGAAGAGCGACCAGTAATTATTACTGGCATCTTCGGTCATTATCGAACGGACTATATGTTTATAGATCCAGGAAGCACGATGGATATCATATATGAGCAGTGCTTCAAACAGCTCAATCCAGAAGACAAAGCACGCCTAGAGCTGGTTGATTTTCCTCTCACCAGATTTTGTAATATAGCTGTATTCCCGTTAGGGCAAATAGCATTCCCTGTGACTCTGTCCGATGGCGAGCATTTGCATACAGTCACAGTAAATTTCATGGTTATTGTTATGGCTCATTTTCTAAGCATATATATCTTGAACTATATCCTGCTTTTAATTGTTTATCTGTGATCAGGATACTGGACGGGGATATTGCTAACATCCTGGGTGATATCCTGAGGTATATCGAATTAATCACGTGCAGGTTAAAGACTGGGACTTGCTAACGGTCAAATGGACTTCATCTCCTCAAGACTCGGGCGTATTTGTTAAAGGAGAGACGTTGAACCCGAAAGACCAGGTCTACAACGTTCGACTAAGGAATATTCGTTGGATCCCGGTTATGTAGGATAGTTAGTTACATTTGTTTGACTATAAATAGATGGGGGCGGATCAGATTAAGGCACTCAGCTTACACATTTTCGAACACTTTCTCTCTAGCTCATTGCAAACACTACACACAACACTTGTATTCGAATTACATTGTAACACATAGTCGATCCGCACCACATCCTGCACTGTATCCTGATATTTGAAGCAATAGAAGAACAAGGCAGCTGCGATTGTCAGCTCCCGAGGTTTTATGCCGGCGATCTAGATTGATCAAGGGCTTTCCTCGTACATCACGTGTCAACCTTTACTTTTTTGCTCATTGTTTGATCATCGATACAGCTCTATATCCCGAGCCGTATCCTGAAACTGTTTTCATATCTAATTTGGTTAACACATTTTTCACACATAATTTTAGCACACTACCTCACTTAACTAATTTGATCACTTAATTGCTTAGGTAATTTTTGACCAAAACAATTTGGCGCTCACCGTGGGGCAAGTGGTGCTACTTTTACTAAAAATCTTTGTAAAATCGTTAATCGGTTTTCTATTTTCAAAACTTTTTGCCACATTGTTTACAATGGCCTCAAGATCAAACATGAGCTCTTCCACTATGTCTGCTGCAACCTCTGCTACTACCGGTTCGGTGCTTCCACCACCTCCTCCAAGGATGCCATTTTCTTCACAATCTCAAGATGTTATCCCTACTCGGAGTGTTCAGGGATCTGCTCCCGTTTTGGCCTCTAATGATGAAATTCTAACTTTATTTGGAAGTGTGCAGGAACAAATGAGGCAGCAGCAGGAAACTAATCAAATGCTGTTAAGAGAAATACAACTCTTAAAAGCTAGCTCGAGTAGACCCGCTGAAGAAACTGTCACTCCTATACAGCCCAGGGCTTTGAATTTCAGTTCCGCAGTTTACACTGAGGATAACAGGGGGAATATCGTCCCAAGCCATTCTCAGAATCGTACTCCTGAGATACCCTCCTCGGTCAGGATGTCGACTGTGGGGAGTTCAGGATATGCTTCAGGATATGGCCAAAATCCTCAGACTGGTAATGTGTCAAATAATAATATTCTTGCTACTAATAACAATGGCTCTTTGCAGGATGCAGCTATGACGTCAACATTTACCACGGAGCTCCAGAAATTGAAGGACATGATATCCAGCGTGCCTGGAGTGGTCCAGCCAATTCCGGAAGTATCCCAAGACAGCCACAGGATATCCCGCTTTGCGTATCCTATCTGTGATGCAGAAATCCCAAAAAGATTCCAGACTCCCAACATGAAACTGTATGACGGGACTACGGACCCTGAGGAGCATATTGCCCAGTATAGGGAACGGATGGAAATCAATCCTATCCCTCCAGATCTCAAGGAAGCATGCTTATGCAAGGGATTTGGTTCTACCCTGACCGGATCAGCCTTAAAATGGCTGTTAAACGTCCCTCCTCACTCAATTACTTCGTTTGCTCATTTGGTTAATTTATTTAACAGTCAATTTTCTTGTAGTCGGAGTTTTGAGAAACTAACCAGTGATCTTTACAGGATAACTCAAGGGCCTCAGGAATCCTTGAGGGATTATGTGAACAAATTCAGTCGAGAATCCTTGGATATCCCACATCTTGATGTTGCAACAGCTGTGCAAGCTTTTAAGATGGGATTACAAAAGGATTCTCAGTTTTATCTGGATCTTGTAATGAATCCCTGCAGGAATCTCGACGAAGCTCATAACAGGGCTTTGAGATATATCCGTCTGGAAGATGACAAGAAGATGCAGGAGAGGATGAATTCTACCTCAACCTATGAATCAACTAACAGGAAATCAGAAACCTCATATAAGCCATATCGCTCCAAGCCATATGGCAGAAATGATAACAAGAAAGTGAATGCTGTTGAAGACGAGGATCCTGAAGAATATCCCGACTTATCTGAATACTGCTTTTCTGTTAATATACCTGAGTTAATGTATGCTATGCAGGGTTTAGGGGACAAAGCTAGGTGGCCTCGAAAGAACCAGCAGAAAGCTGATTGGAAGGATAAATCCAAATGGTGTGCCTTCCACGAAGACTTCGGACATATGACCGAGGATTGCATTGCTTTAAGGAAAGAAATAAGTTACCTGTTAAGCAAAGGGTATCTGAAGGACTTGCTGGGAAAAAAGAAGAATAAAGGTCAGGATCCCGAGAAGGATCCTGAACGAGCAGCATCACCCCCAGCAGATGCCAAGATAATTAACTTTATTTCAGGAGGATCCGATATTTGTGGAACTTCGTATTCGGCGGCCAAGAGACATGCAAAGGAAGCTAAGAGTGAGAGGGGAGACAGACCAGTCAGGATGACTACCCTCACAACTGATAAAGTGATCACTTTCGATAGTGATGACAGGGATACTGTTCAGGATCCTCACCATGATGCTTTGGTAATAACATTATATGTGGCTAACCATTTTATACGCAGGATACTGGTAGACAACGGTAGTCCTGTCAATATAATTCAGCTGGAAACATTGAAGAGGATGAATGTATCTCCGATGGACATTACTTCGAAGTCCACTGTGCTCGTTGGTTTCAGTGGAGAAGCTAGGAATACCGTAGGGGAGATAAAGTTACCAGTATATGTTGAAGGGGTCAACTCAATACAACGCTTCTGTGTGATGGACTCCTTATCCTGCTATAACATCATACTGGGAAGACCATGGATTCACGATATGAAGGTTGTGCCATCAACATATCACCAATGCATCAAGATCCCTACCCCTTGGGGAGTTGTCAAGGTTGAAAGTGATCAGCAGGAAGCGAAAGAATGCTACTTATCTTCGATGAAATCTTCAACCAAGCCTAATCAAGCATAGCAATTAAAGATGCGGGCCCGGGATACCTTGGAAGCTTCGGAGCAGGATGTGAAGAAAATTATCCTAGATCAGGATAATCCTGATATCTCGGTGCTCATAGGAACCAATATCCCTCAGGATATTGAAGTGCAGTTAACTAACTTTTTGAAATGCAGGATGTCAACGTTTGCATGGAAGCATGAGGATATGACAGGCATATCCAAAGACATTATCACTCACAAGCTTGGAATTGACAAATCATTCAAGCCTGTTCAGCAAAAAAGAAGAAAATTTGCTCCTGAGCGGAATACGATTATCCAAGAAAAAGTTGAAAGATTGTTGAAGTCCAGGATGATCAGAGAAGTCAAGTTTCCAAGATGGCTAGCAAACGTAGTTGTGGTACAGAGGAAAAACGGGAAATGGAGAGTCTGTGTAGACTACACGGACTTGAACAAGGCTTGTCCTAAAGACCCATTCCCTCTCCCTCATATCAACGCAATGGTGGATGCTACTGCTGGACATGAAATGTTAACGTTCATGGACGCATCCTCAGGATTTCAGCAGATTCAAATGGAGCCTTCGGACTAGGAGGATACTGCTTTCATGACACCAACAGGTATATATTGCTATACTGCCATGCCTTTCGGTTTGAAAAATGCAGGTGCAACATACCAGAGATTAGTAAACATGATGTTCAAAGATAAGCTGGGGGACACCATGGAGGTATATATTGACGTTATGGTGGTGAAATCTAAAAAGGCTGAGGATCACCTCCAGGATATCAAGGGAGCATTTGATATCCTGGATCAGTATAACATGAAGCTGAATCCTGCTAAGTGCCATTTCGGAGTGGGGGCAGGAAAGTTTCTTGGATATATGGTGACGAAAAGGGGGATAGAGGCAAGCCCGGAGCAGATTAAAGCTATCTTGGATATAAAATCACCCTCGAATATGAAGGATGTTCAACGGTTAACAGGACGAGTAGCAGCATTGAACAGATTTATTTCGAGATCCTCGGAAAAATGCAAGGAATTCTATGATATCCTCAAGAAGAATAATAGATTTGAATGGGGAGCAAAGCATGAAGCAGCCTTGCAGGATTTGAAGCGATATCTCTCAACTGCACCTCTATTGATGAAGCCTGAAAATGGTGAACCACTATCCCTGTACCTCGCTGTATTAGGGAATGCTGTAAGTGCCGTTCTTATAAAAGACCATGAAGGTCAGCAATATCCTGTTTATTATGTTAGTAAAAGTTTGTTAGATGCTGAAACTAGGTATTCTCATTTAGAAAAATTGATATTAGCTCTAGTCATGGCATCGACAAAGCTTAGACATTATTTTGAGACACATAGGATCCATGTTAAAACGAATTATCCTGTCAAAAATGTGCTTAGGAAACCAGAGATGTCAGGAAGGATGGCCAAGTGGTCAGTAAAGTTAAGTGCTTATGATTTGGTATATGAACCTAGAAATGCCATAAAGTCTCAGGCTTTAGCTGACTTTGTGGCTGATTTCAGTAGTGACATTCAGGACGAGGTAGACCTAGAAGTTCAACAGTTAGGAGAATCTTCAGGATCCTGGACGTTGTATACTGATGGTGCATCCAATATAAGAGGTGTAGGTTTAGGTATACTACTAAAATCGCCACAGGGGGACATATTACCCCAGGCTATTAGGTGTGAATTTCCTGCTACTAATAATGAGGCAGAATATGAAGCTTTAATTGCAGGATTAGAAATGGCTAAGAATATGAGTATCAAGAATTTGCAAGTATATGTTGACTCCTTGTTAATTACTAACCATTTTAATGGATCCTATGCAGTCAAGGGTGAGAAATTAATCGAATACCTCGATATTCTCAAAAAATTAGCAGGATATTTCGATGTTTTTACACTTGAACAGGTACCAAGGGAGGATAATGCTGAAGCAGATGCCTTAGCAAATCTGGGATCATCGATCAGGATACCAGAAGGAACCCAAATACCAATATTACATGTCTTGTATCCTGCAACGAATCCTCGGGATAAAGAAGTAGCGGGTATTCAGGATCCTGGAGCAGAGTATCCTGAAGAGGATCCTAAATCTTGGACGGCTCCAATCATGAGATATCTCAAGGAAGGACACATCCCCGAAAATGAAAATCCTAAGGCATTTAGGATGAAGGTATCACGATTCACTATTATAAATAATGTTTTATACAAGAAATATCTTGCAGGACCGTATTTGAGGTGTTTGGAGGATCCTGAAGCCAAAGAAGTACTTCAGGATATACATGAAGGGGATTGTGGTAACCATACTGGGGGCAGGTCATTATTCTCAAAAGTATTAAGGACAGGATATTATTGGCCGACAATGAGAAAAGAGGCCACAGAATATGCTCGAAGATGTGACGCATGTCAAAGACATAATAACATATTACATCAGCCTGCTGAACCGCTGTATCCTATTGTTTCCCCTTGGCCGTTTGTGAAGTGGGGTATGGATATAGTGGGAAAGCTTCCAAAAGCTCCAGGAGGAAAGGTTTTCATGTTGGCAATGACGGATTACTTCTCCAAGTGGGTTGAAGCAGAAGCATTTGTTCAAGTTAGAGATCAAGAAGTAGTATCCTTCATAAAGAGAAATATCCTGACCAGATTTGGAGTACCAGCCGAGATAATCTGTGACAATGGTTCTCAGTTCATAAGCAAGAGAACTACTGACTTTTGCAAAAGTTGGGGAATCAAAATGATAACATCTACTCCGGTACATCCTCAAGCGAATGGACAAGCAGAATCCTCAAATAAGATAATTGTCAATAACTTAAAGAAGAGGCTTGGAGCCAAAAAAGGAAGATGGGCAGAAGAATTACCCTTTGTTTTGTGGGCTGATAGGACAATGGTAAAGAATGCAATAGGCCAAACCCCATTTTCCTTGGTATTTGGAGCAGAAGCAATGATTCCAACGGAAATGGCAATACTGTTTTGGTCAAAAATTACCGAAGCAATTTAGTGATCAAATTAGTAGAGTGAGGTAGTGTGCTAGAAAGTGTCTTGAAAATATGCCGGTTAAGTTATTTAGAAAATCAGTATTCAGGATACGGCTCAGGATATTGAGCGGTATCTATGATCAAACTATGAGCAAAAAAGTAAAGTAAACGACACGAGATGTACGAGGAAAGCCCTTGATCAATCTAGATCGCCGGCATAAAACCTCGGGAGCTGACAATCGCAGCTGCCTTGTTCTTCTTATTACTTCAAACGTCAGGATACAGTGCAGGATATAGACCAGATCGCTAAGTGTTACAATGCTTTTGAATGAAAGTGAGAATTGCTTGAGAGCGAGTGTTAGAGTGTAGCGAGTGTGAATGTGTTGTCCTATTCGATCTGGTATACCCACCTATTTATAGTTACAAAGTGTAAACTAAAATTCCTATAAATATGGGATACTCCCGAATATTCCATAAGTAGCCGTTTGGAACCAAAGAAAGCGGGCTTAACGTCTTTCCTTGAACAACTTGGACCGAGTCTTCCGCGGAATGAGTCTTCGTGAACGTTACTAGCTTCTAACCCACGTACCTGCACATAATCCGTTAGTAATCCTGAGGATACCATTCAGGATGTTATCAATATCCTGAATCAGCATCCCGGATGTAATCAGACACTATATTATCAAGATATAAATCAAGATACTTTCCAGGATATAGGCTCAAAATTCCGCCCATAACAATTGTCCCCAAAAATGTTACCGTTTGTTATCCTGCACTAACGGTTACATTTTTACGAAGACCGAGGTAATTAATCAGATAAGACCAATGATGTGACCGTTTTCAACTACCCTGCCTATATTTACTCATCATGCCCTATATCTTCTCATCCTCATATCTTTTTTAATCATAATCGACAAGGAAAAGGTAACATTCTCTCTCTCATCTTCATATTCATCTTTATCCTTTTTCTCCGGCGAAAAATTCAGGTAACCAAATGCCAAGACAAACAAGATCCAGTTCAGGTGACTCGGCTCCTACATTCATCCAACAGAACCTTCTCCAAGAACCGTAGAAGGAAACATGTACCTTCGATAGTGCCCACCTGTCAGCCTTGAAATCCTCCTGCATCTTCCCGGAAGGAACCGTGTTTAGACCGTTTGACCGGGAAATCCGGTCGGATATGGTCTCCAGCGAGTGGATATGCTTCAGTGCTTTCCCTTTTACCCTAGGGCTACAATTCCACTTTCCGGACTTCATCACCGAATTCTTTAATATCACCAAAATCTCTTTCAGCCAAACCATGCCAATGCTCTGGCGTGTTTTGTCTGTTCTTGACCAAATCAAGAGAAACCACATTCCTAATCTTCCCGTCCATGATCTGCCCCTAGCTTACAAGCTTAGATGCCATGGATCATGTAGATTTCTGTTTTATTCTACTTCCGGTTGTGACAACCCGTAATTTACGGCTCTTAATTACGTGATTAACAGGTAATTAACGCGATAATAAATAGTGTTTACAACGCAAATGAACATAATTAGGCCTTTGGAGTGCCCAGGAACGTTTATTGGACATTACAGTGCGCGTGTGGTGATTTACGGAAAATCTGCTTAATATTACGCGAGAACGGACTGCTACCGTACAAAATACTGACGACGCCGACAAATATGGATGTTACGCGAATATTTTATGCTTATGGAGATTGGGTTGCGATATCGGGTCTCGTAGGAATTACGGACCGCTTACACTTGAAGTGGGCTTGTGGGCCCTGGGCCCGAGCCCAAAACCCACAAGCCTAAACCTACACCTAACATATTAAATCTTGACAAAATTCACACAATCTCTGCAAATCTACTCAAATCTCTCCATAAGATTTTTGTCTAAAAATTTTGGAACACAAAATCCATACTAGATCTCTACACAAAAGACATTAGGAAGTAACATTAGTTATTACCCACATAAAAGATTATAAAATCCCTCCTCTCGGTTATACACCACTGCCTTTAATCCATCTTCTTTGCATACCTTCCTTAACAAAAGAAACAGACAAAAGGTCTGGCCTTCTCCTTCTCTCTCGTGACCCATACACCGGCGACCGGAGCCGGAGATGATGACCGAGCTCCGGCGCCTCTCATCTTCTTCGACGACACATACACACCCCCCTCTCTCCTCCGATTCCCCTTTCAGACAACTCACACCAGCGGTACCCCCCCCCCCTTCGGCAGATCGAGCAACAACAACCACTATCGGGTGGTGGTGAGCGACGGTTCAAGCAGAGAGAGAGAGATAGACGAAATGGGGAGATAAAGGCGAAGAGAGAGAAAGAAACCGGCGGTCTATGTCTCTGACCGGCGGTCCACGTTTTGCTCCGGCGGTGGTCGGTGGTTAGAGAGAGAGAAGGGCCGGAGAGAAAGAGAGACAGAAGGAACAGAGGAGAGAGAACCGGTGGCGCGTGGTGGCGCATGGCGGCAGCGGACGAACCATTTTCTCCGGTGGCTCGCCGGTGTTCATGTTGTTGAAGATGATAATTTTCCGGTAATATCCTTCCAGCTCCCTTTCTGTTCCTCTCATTTTCTTCTAGGTTCGGGCTTTCTCCGTTAAATGGTGGTTTCAGGTGGCGGGGATGGCAGTGGCGGAGCCACGGTGGTAATGGTGGTGGTTGGTCAGGGCTCGGTTTGGATTAACTGTAATCATCAGCCGTTAGCAGAGCGGGTTCGGGTTATGTTTAAGCGGGATTTTGGCACGGTTTCGGGTCATGTTTTGGACCAGATTTCGGGATCGGTCCGGGTCAGTCGCGGTCAACAAGTCAAACCGAGTCAACCCAGTGACTCGGTCAACTCAGCGAGTTGACTCGGTCAACTCAGCATGTCGACTCAGCTTGGTTCAAGCATCGGTTCGGGTCTCGCGATTTCGGTCAGACGGATCGGTTGGCTCGGTCAAACCGAGTCGACTCAGCGGGTCAACTCAGTACACATTTAGACGCCTCAACAAGAGTTTTTGGTAATGGTTAAAGTTGTGATTTCATTAAGTTATAATTTTAATCTAACGTGACTAACGAGCTCGAACCAGTCAATTATAAGTACGTTAATATATTTGGCAAAATTTCATGTATATTGATGAATCTTGATTGAATTTTTGAAAATAAAACGACAACTTGTGTTGTCGGGGCCGTCCAAAAACAGAGGAAACTCTGCCCGTTTTTCAAGAAAATCCGTAAAAACAACATGCGTCTTATTATATAATGAAAACAAATCGGATTCAAACGACTTTGTTTTTACTAATGCATGTTATTTCGACGACACTTACAACTTACGAGAACGATACGGAAATTATTTTGACAACAAAAAAAATAAAAATAAATATAGTTATATATTTATTTTCAAATACAACTCGACGATTCTTTTGTAGAATAAATATAACTCTTTTATATTTATTTCGAACGCCTAAACGGCATATACACATATTTTGATAATTTTCATACAAGACGCTATATATAATACAAGTTTATTATATATTACTTTCGTACGAATATTCCTATATACACAAACGACTTCTCGGAACTTAACAAGTTTAACTTAATCATTTTTTTATTAAGTTAACAACTTACCGTCAAATCGTTCGGTTAACGATTCGGTAGAGCTCGATTACACGTAGTTAGTTACTACGTTATTTAGAAACTTATTAGATATTCCGTGTTAGGGATATTGTAGAATGCACGCTAGCGAATCTCACTTTGGAAACGACATCACGGAGTCGTAATTAGCTAGCTTTGCACAGGAATATTCAGGCGAGTTCATAACCCCTACTTTTTACTGCTTTACATTTTTGTAAATGTTTTCGGGGTGGAAAGACATGCACGGTTTGCAAAAACATACAAAGTTTCAAACAGACGCAAAACTCGTATTTCTAAATCATATTACGAAGGGATTTCGAGGAACAAAATGATTTACGAAAGGTTTATACTAAACATACCGGTTTTTACAAAAACAAATGCTTATTTTCGAAATGTGAATGATATTTGGTTAGGGTAACCAGGGATATTTGGTTAGGGTAACCAGGGATTTGGTCAGGGTGACCAGGGATTCGGTCAGGGTGACCAGGGATTTATTTTATACATGGTATGGTTAGCGTAAGGAGGGTTACTACTTAGATCATGTGAGTGGGTAGGCGGGAACTGGAGGCCATTAATCCTCATTGTAGGACCGAGGGACGTAAGCGGTAGATCTATCTGGGTGTAGCGAGCCCAACCCCAGGCCCAGCGTAACGGACCTAAGGGTGACTTTGTACTCATCGCAAAATCTGCTAGGTTTGAGTCTTCCTACTTGCACTTCACACATATCAATGGCCTTGCAAACCATTGGTGATCTCTTTTTCCTTATTTGCTACATACCAGGGACATATATATTTACGAAACTACTTGTTCATACAAATGAAATTACCATGTTTTATATAAAATTCAAAGCACATGATTTTACGGGTAAGGAGTCAAAGTCAGGGTGGGCATTGACGGTTATGCGAACATTACAAATACAAGGCTTTACAAATACATGGTTTTATGAACATAACGTGTTACAAACACAACGTTTCCATATAACTTGGCAAGAAAATGATTTTAAATCCATTTTCTCAATACTACTTCAAAAACCGGTTATTCCAAAGATTTATTTCAAATCTTTCACAATACCAAAGATTTATTTCAAACCTTTCACAACTCAAAAGATTTATTTCAAATCTTTTACAAACAAACTATGAACTCGCTCAACGTTATGTTGATTTTTCGCATGTTTCTTTCTCAGGTTGCAGTTCTAATACAAGGCACGGTTGGAATAGGAGAACCATTGGAGATACGAGTACTTAGTGGCGTTCAGTTTCTAGAAGTCTTTGCTTATTTTGCTTCCGCTGTGCAATGAAGATACCAGTCCAGTCACGCCAAGCTCTGATAATTTCGGGGTGTGACAGATTGGTATCAGAGCATTAGGTTACAGCGAATTAGGTTTCTGTTGTGATACCTAGGCTCTAACCTCACTTTTCTCTGGGACTTAGACTATTAAGACGTTGAATACATACAGAACGCCTAGTACTCGAATATGGTCTCCAACCGATGCCGAAAAACAAACAGTCAAAATTTTGTTTTCAAACATACGCTATTGTGATGTTTTATACACGGTACACAAAACAATTACATACAGTACACAAAAATCTGAGAGTTTAGGAAACATGCATTTAAGACTTTCGGAACAGGGATTCAGTCTGAGAGGCTGGGAGGATAGTCTAGTGGGACTAGGGAGTCAGTCTGGGAGGCTGGGAAAAATTGTCTAGTGGGACTAGGGAGTCAGTCTGGGAGGCTGGGAAAAATTGTCTAGTGGGACTAGGGAGTCAGTCTGGGAGGCTGGGAAAATTGTCTAGTGGGACTAGGAGATTCAGTCTGAGAGGCTGGGAGGATAGTCTAGTGGGACTAGGAGATTCAGTCTGAGAGGCTGGGAGGATAGTCTAGTGGGACTAGGAGATTCAGTCTGAGAGGCTGGGAGGATAGTCTAGTGGGACTAGGGAGTCAGTCTGGGAGGCTGGGGAAAATTGTCTAGTGGGACTAGGAGAGTCAGTCTGAGAGGCTGGGAGGATAGTCTAGTGGGACTAGGAGATTCAGTCTGAGAGGCTGGGAGGATAGTCTAGTGGGACTAGGAGATTCAGTCTGAGAGGCTGGGAGGATAGTCTAGTGGGACTAGGGAGTCAGTCTGGGAGGCTGGGAAAATTGTCTAGTGGGACTAGGGAGTCAGTCTGGGAGGCTGGGAGGCTAGTGGGACTAGGAGGACTATTTGATTGCTTATTGGTTATTTGTGCATGTGTGTGTTTATTAAAGGTCATCACGTAGGAACCGCGAATATTAACTCGGGCACACACTATTATCCATATTGTCTATGATATTTTAACTTCCCGAGCAGGCAGACTACGCATAACAAAACGCTAGCGCATGAGAATACATAGAACTCAAATTTTACGCCAACGGATGTCGGGGTACATCACCTTCTACGCGGCACACAACGCTAGTGCACTGGTATACGTGAAACTTAAGCTATACATCAACGGAGATTGAAATACGACATACGCGACTATCGAGGCGAGGCCTTTGAGAAGGAACGATGACACAAATCTAATGACGACGCTAGATTCCAGTCAGCAGGAGAACTAACGATCAGGAAACGACAACTTGTCACGCGATCCTGCAACGACACGAATCACGTCAGGGAGAAGACGATTGTCTCCGCATTCCCCCTACCTAACTAATGACGAATACGCTATGTTCGACATTCCATGGTAATGTCACCTAACAATTGGTCGTCACACGAAACCCCAGGTAAAGTCCTCAAATTTCTTTTATTGAAATTTCAAATTTCACACTTACTGAGTAGATTTTCGTATTTCTACTCCTCTTAATGGTCATTGTATCACGATCATTTCTTTACAAGTTGCATACATGGTTTTTTGTTGAGACCATGCCAAAAGTTTTCTTGTCGATACGTATATTTATTATCGGATTGCGCTAAAACCAAGTTCAATTGTTTGAACTTGTCCATTACGCATATTCACTTCAGAGCATCATATGATGTATTGGGAGCATCATATTCAAATTCGTTTTAACAAGTGTTTCATTTGTTCCGAGTCGAAGTAAACTTGTTTGGCATTCGACTCCATTAAATTGTTTGTTGATTCCGACACCATGTGATGGTGATTTTCATTAATTTGAAGCTTGCGCTAAACTCGTTTACGCATCTTATGCACGGATCTAAATATTTATTTACTGATTGCTTTCCAATCCACTTCGGTTTATTATATCAAAGCCGTCTTAATACGATAGTGTGTTAAGACAATGGTACACAAATTCATTTCATATTCCGGTGTACCTCATAACAGTTCTTTCAACATCGATCGAATGCTTTGCGACATTCATTGCTTCTTCACCTTCGATCGAAAACATTGTTTCATTGATGTTCCATCTTCAATTGAAAATTCTTTGATGTTTGTTTGGAACAAACATTCATATTTACTTCATTGCGCTTTCAATTGACTTCAAACACGGTGAATTTGTTTGATCACCGCTATTATTGAATTATTTCAATCACTACGACACTTTGTGGTGTTAGTACAAACTTGTAGCTTGGGCTAATTATGATTGAGCGTTTCATGCAAAACACAGGTGATACTTGTTCGATCACCCCTATTATTGAATTGTTTCATTCATTGCGACACCTTGTGGCGTCGGTATAACTTGCAGCTTGCGCTGATCACGATCGAACGTTTCATGCAAACTATTACATTTGAGATTGTTGCTTCTAAGCTCATCCAATGGATGTTATTGCTTCTAGAACTCATTTACATGTTATAAACATTCATATGGAATTCGATTGGTCGAAGTTCCTGTTCATTGTTGGATCCTTGTTAACTTAGTCGCACGGGTGACTGTATCATTAAGTCTTGTCTCGATTACGCGGTCATTCACTTTGTTATTATTCGGACTTACCTGCGAGCAACACAATTCTGAGGGGATAACATAGTCTAAATTTCGAGGACGAAATTTCTGTAACAGGGGGAGAATGTGACAACCCGTAATTTACGGCTCTTAATTACGTGATTAACAGCTAATTAACGCGATAATAAATAGTGTTTACAGCGCAAATGAACATAATTAGGCCTTTGGAGTGCCCATGAACGTTTATTGGACATTACAGTGTGCGTGTGGTGATTTACGGAAAATCTGCTTAATATTACGCGACAACGGACTGCTACCGTACAAAATACTGACGACGCCAACAAATATGGATGTTACGCGAATATTTTATGCTTATGGAGATTGGGTTGCGATATCGGGTCTCGTAGGAATTACGGACCGCTTACACTTGAAGTGGGCTTGTGGGCCCTGGGCCCGAGCCCAAAACCCACAAGCCTAAACCTACACCTAACATATTAAATCTTGACAAGATTCACACAATCTCTGCAAATCTACTCAAATCTCTCCATAAGATTTTTGTCTAAAAATTTTGAAACACAAAATCCATACTAGATCTCTACACAAAAGACATTAGGAAGTAACATTAGTTATTACCCACATAAAAGATTATAAAATCCCTCCTCTCGGTTATACACCACTGCCTTTAATCCATCTTCTTTGCATACCTTCCTTAACAAAAGACACAGACAAAAGGTCTGGCCTTCTCCTTCTCTCTCGTGACCCATACACTGGCGACCGGAGCCAGAGATGATGACCGAGCTCCGGCGCCTCTCATCTTCTCCGACGACACATACACACCCCCCCTCTCTCCTCCGATTCCCCTTTCAGACAACTCACACCAGCGGTACCCCCCCCCCCCCCCTTCGGCAGATCGAGCAACAACCACCACTATCGGGTGGTGGTGAGCGATGGTTCAAGCAGAGAGAGAGAGAGACGAAATGGGGAGATAAAGGCGAAGAGAGAGAAAGAAACCGGCGGTCTATGTCTCTGACCGGCGGTCCACGTTTTGCTCCGGCGGTGGTCGGTGGTTAGAGAGAGAGAAGGGCCGGAGAGAAAGAGAGACAGAAGGAACAGAGGAGGGAGAACCGGTGGCGCGTGGTGGCGCGTGGCGGCAGTGGACGAACCATTTTCTCCGGTGGCTCGCCGGTGTTCATGTTGTTGAAGATGATAATTTTCCGGTAATATCCTTCCAGCTCCCTTTCTGTTCCTCTCATTTTCTTCTAGGTTCGGGCTTTCTCCGTTAAATGGTGGTTTCAGGTGGCGGGGATGGCAGTGGCGGAGCCACGGTGGTAATGGTGGTGGTTGGTCAGGGCTCGGTTTGGGTTAACTGTAATCATCAGCCGTTAGCAGAGCGGGTTCGGGTTATGTTTAAGCGGGATTTTGGCACGGTTTCGGGTAATGTTTTGGACCAGATTTTGGGATCGGTGCGGGTCAGTCGCGGTCAACAAGTCAAACCGTGTCAACCCAGTGACTCGGTCAACTCAGCGAGTTGACTCGGTCAACTAAGCATGTCGACTCAGCTTGGTTCAAGCGTCGGTTCGGGTCTCGCGATTTCGGTCAGACGGATCGGTTGGCTCGGTCAAACCGAGTCGACTCAGCGGGTCAACTCAGTACACATTTAGACGCCTCAACAAGAGTTTTTGGTAATGGTTAAAGTTGTGATTTCATTAAGTTATAATTTTAATCTAACGTGACTAACGAGCTCGAACCAGTCAATTATAAGTACGTTAATATATTTGGCAAAATTTCATGTATATTGATGAATCTTGATTGAATTTTTGAAAATAAAACGACAACTTGTGTTGTCGGGGCCGTCCAAAAACAGAGGAAACTCTGCCCGTTTTTCAAGAAAATCCGTAAAAACAATACGCGTCTTATTATATAACGAAAACAAATCGGATTCAAACGACTTTGTTTTTACTAATGCATGTTATTTCGACGACACTTACAACTTACGAGAACGATACGGAATTTATTTTGACAACAAAAAAAAATAAAAATAAATATAGTTATTATTATATTTATTTCAAACAAACTTGAATCCTTTTTAAATAAATATAGTATATGTATTTATTTCAAATATCACGCGACACGATTTCGCCTTATAAAATAAATATAGTTCTTATATTTATTTCAGATATCGTACGACACGAGTTCTTTTATAAAAAAAAAATATATAGTTATATATTTATTTTTAAATACAACTCGACGATTCTTTTGTAGAATAAATATAACTCTTTTATATTTATTTCGAACGCCTAAACGGCATATACACATATTTTGATAATTTTCATACAAGACGCTATATATAATACAAGTTTATTATATATTACTTTCGTACGAATATTCCTATATACACAAACGACTTCTTGGAACTTAACAAGTTTAACTTAATCATTTTTTTATTAGGTTAACAACTTACCGTCAAATCGTTCGGTTAACGATTCGGTAGAGCTCGATTACACGTAGTTAGTTACTACGTTATTTAGAAACTTATTAGATATTCCGTGTTAGGGATATTGTAGAATGCACGCTAGCGAATCTCACTTTGGAAACGACATCACGGAGTCGTAATTAGCTAGCTTTGCACAGGAATATTCAGGCGAGTTCATAACCCCTACTTTTTACTGCTTTACATTTTTGTAAATGTTTTCGGGGTGGAAAGACATGCACGTTTTGCAAAAACATACAAAGTTTCAAACAGACGCAAAACTCGTATTTCTAAATCATATTACGAAGGGATTTCGAGGAACACAAATGATTTACGAAAGGTTTATACTAAACATACCGGTTTTTACAAAAACAAATGCTTATTTTCGAAATGTGAATGATATTTGGTTAGGGTAACCAGGGATATTTGGTTAGGGTAACCAGGGATTTGGTCAGGGTGACCAGGGATTCGGTCAGGGTGACCAGGGATTTATTTTATACATGGTATGGTTAGCGTAAGGAGGGTTACTACTTAGATCATGTGAGTGGGTAGGCGGGAACTGGAGGCCATTAATCCTCATTGTAGGACCGAGGGACGTAAGCGGTAGATCTATCTGGGTGTTGCGAGCCCAACCCCAGGCCCAGCGTAACGGACCTAAGGGTGACTTTGTACTCATCGCAAAATCTGCTAGGTTTGAGTCTTCCTACTTGCACTTCACACATATCAATGGCCTTGCAAACCATTGGTGATCTCTTTTTCCTTATTTGCTACATACCAGGGACATATATATTTACGAAACTACTTGTTCATACAAATGAAATTACCATGTTTTATATAAAATTCAAAGCACATGATTTTACGGGTAAGGAGTCAAAGTCAGGGTGGGCATTGACGGTTATGCGAACATTACAAATACAAGGCTTTACAAATACATGGTTTTATGAACATAACGTGTTACAAACACAACGTTTCCATATAACTTGGCAAGAAAATGATTTTAAATCCATTTTCTCAATACTACTTCAAAAACCGGTTATTCCAAAGATTTATTTCAAATCTTTCACAATACCAAAGATTTATTTCAAACCTTTCACAACTCAAAAGATTTATTTCAAATCTTTTACAAACAAACTATGAACTCGCTCAACATTATGTTGATTTTTCGCATGTTTCTTTCTCAGGTTGCATTTCTAATACAAGGCACGGTTGGAATAGGAGAACCATTGGAGATACGAGTACTTAGTGGCGTTCTGTTTCTAGAAGTCTTTGCTTATTTTGCTTCCGCTGTGCAATGAAGATACCAGTCCAGTCACGCCAAGCTCTGATAATTTCGGGGTGTGACACCGGTGACCCATTGATACTTCGTGCCACCAGGAACGAGGATGGTTGGCAATCCAAGTATTTCTTTGTAAAAAGGGATTCAATCCCTGGTGGAACGGATTATCCGATGAGATGGTTGAAGAAGGGTAGGATTTAGGGTTTAAAGATGATCCTGCCTCTTATCCTGCTTTATATCCTGAACTGACCAATTTCATTTTCTCTGTTTGTGTATGCAGCTGATTTCAGGAAGATTGCACCTCCCCTTCCTGATTCTCAAAAAAGAATAGACGCCATCAGACTGCTTTCAGAAGCAGAGAGAAGCTTTAACCCATCTCCACCAACTCCAAGCCCCCTTTCAAGCGCAAACATGTCTGGTAAGAATCCTGCAAGATATCCTGTACACACATGTTTTTATTTGATATTCTTAGGAGAGATTTAGAATTTTACTCCCTGTGTGCAGATTCCAGCAAAGTTCCAGTCTATCTAGACCTTGATGAACTCGATAGCTACCCAACTCCAGCCACAGTCAAGAAGGAAACTCCTGCTGCTACTAGCTCCAAGCCACTCCCGGCTCCCAAGGCCAATCCAAGAACTCGTGCTTCCACAGCAAAAAAGAGGAAAGGTCTTGAAGTCAGTGCTCCAGGTTCAGAAGGGTTCTCCTATGATGAACTCAGTTTCTCTGATTCCTTAGAGCCAATGACATCCTTCCTTAACAAGGTAATATCCTGACACATATCCTGCACATATATCCTGCACGTATATCCTAATAGGATATCCTGACAGGATATCCTGGTCAATACATTCTAACTCATACCTGAAATTAATGTGCAAGGTCTCCAGCATTTGCTCCACTTGTATAACGATGCCTGTGGTACTGTTGCACTCCATGAAGCCATGATCAAACAGCTTGAAAGCACCGTCGCTGATCAAGGTGCCATTGCCGAAGCGAAGGGCCGGCACTACGAAAGCCTGCTGAAGAAAGTCACCCAAGACGCTGAGCTGAAACTTGCCACCGTTCAAATGGATCATGATCAAGCCTTGGTCAATTTCCGGGAGGGAATCAAGGCTTCTGCTATCGTCTCCCTGTTACAAGCACGCATCAAGATGGCCTACGAGGCCAAGGAGACGGGCCTTGTTTGTCCATCTTGGCCAGTTGAATCCTGGGTGGCCAAGCTAAAGGAGCTGGGAGGCAAAGCTGTGCCACTTCCTGTTGAAGCTGGTGAGTCTTCTAAGTCAGCAGAGGTGGTGATCCAGGTTGGAGACAAGAAGGATGCTGGAGCGGATGCTGGGATGGATACTGGTGAGGATGCTGCTCAGGATGCTGGTGCTGAGAAGTCTGAGAAGGTTGGAGAAGATGCCGCTGTGTGAGGGAATTTAGGTGGGCGATGACGGATATACGTGCCAAGGCCAGAGCCCACCTTTTTAAGTTTGAATGTTGGTCTGTAATCCCTTAAACAATTTACTTTTCTGCACTTTACTTTTCTGCACCTGAACAATTTAAATTTCCTGCATGCTTTTTGAACAATACAACAGTTGAAGGTGGATGGGTCTCGGTTTGAGATGAAACCTTCAAATGTTGGGTAAATATGGTAAGGAACTATTAGTGCTCTTAGTGGATGGGCCTTGTTTTGAGGTGAAACTAAGAGCACATCTTTTGGTATGTTAATAATATAACTTCTCTTTTGACTTTATTATTGTTGTCATTGATATGAAAATTTTACTTGTGAAAACTGTTTGGTTTTTCATTTTTAGGAATATATATTATAAATGTATCCTGGGAGATATCCTGAAAGATATCTTGATAAGGATATTGAAATACAACCTATAAATTGTCCAAATAAAAAGGAGAGATCATACCAAAGAATCAATTTCAATCCTATATTATAAGTTTGTCCCCAGTGCATACTTATAAACTTGGATCCATCCTTTGAACAGTATAATGTATGTCCCCTGTATTTGACACAGAAACACAAATGTATTTATATTTTGACTCAAATAAATTCCGAATACCCCGGGGCAAAACCCATGATATCCTGAAATGAATCCTTAGCATACTTGGGATAAACCCTTAATATCCTGGGGATAAACCCTGATATCTGGGGATAAACCCTAAATTTCATGCGCTACAGGCGAGAGTGTATAAACTCCAATTCTTAGAAAGGTGAAAACCTTTAAACCTTAGAGAGTATGAAAATACTCTTTCATGAGAGAGGGTGATCAATCCTCATATACCTTCAGGATCCAGGATATAGCCAACAGTAACGAAATTGTCAGCCACTTTTACATGAACTGGTCCCGCTACCTTGAACTATACCTAGATAACTTGCGCTCCAGGCGAGGTGTTTAAACCCAATTCGAAAGAAAGGTGAATACCTTTAAACCTTTGAAGGGACCAGGATCCCTTAAACGTGAGAGAGGGGGCCAATCCTCTAATCTTTCGACTTATCCTGAGTACATATCCTGGTGCTATATCCTGAAACATATCCTGCAAAACAATTGTAAACTAAGGTGGGTGTTAGCTTGGCTAACACCCCTCCGATGCTTAAGTCAGTATTGGGTTCAAGATAATAAACAAATATATAAAATAGGATACATACCATTCCGAGATAGAAAACAAATTCTACTCTTACTTGAAATAGAGCTTTAAATGTATTGCATTCCAGGATCTTGGTAGCATATCCCCTTCCATATTTTTGAGTCGATATGCTCCTTTCCCTGCTTCTGACTCGACTTCATATGGTCCTTCCCATTTCGGAGCTAACTTGCCATCGGCAGGATTAGTGGTATTTTGAAAAGCCTTTCTTAGCACCCAATCACCAACTCGAAATCTTCTAGTCCTTATGTTCTTATTATATGCTCTGGATATTCTTTGTTGATATGCTGCTACTCTTAGTCTTGCTGCGTCTCTTTTTTCATCTATAGTATCCAAATCTTGACATAAGACTTCAGGATTCTGTTCAGGATCCTGTAGGATAAATCTTGCAGTTGGTATCGTCATTTCTGTTGGAATCACTGCTTCTGCTCCAAATACCAAGGAAAACGGGGTTTGGCCAGTTGCATTCTTTACCGTTGTCCTATCAGCCCACAAAACAAAGGGTAACTCTTCCGCCCATCTTCCTTTTTTGGCTCCAAGCCTCTTCTTTAAGTTATTGACTATTATCTTGTTTGAGGATTCAGCTTGCCCATTCGCTTGAGGATGTACCGGAGTAGACGTGATCATTTTGATTCCCCAACTCTTGCAAAAGTCAGTAGTCCTTTTGCTTATAAACTGGGACCCATTATCACAAATGATCTCAGCTGGTACCCCAAACCTAGTCAGGATATTCCTCTTTATGATGGATACTAGTTCTTGGTCTCTAACTTGAACAAATGCTTCAGCCTCAACCCACTTGGAGAAATAATCCGTCATTGCTAACATAAAGACTTTTCCTCCCGGAGCTATTGGTAACTTCCCTACTATATCCATCCCCCATTTCATGAATGGCCAAGGGGAAACCACAGGATATAGTGGTTCAGCTGGTTGATGTAGTATGTTACAATGTCTTTGACATGCATCACATCTTCGAGCATATTCTGCAGCATCTTTCCTCATCGTTGGCCAATAATATCCTGTCCTTAACACTTTCGAGAACAATGATCTGCCCCCAGTGTGATTACCACAATCCCCTTCATGTATATCCTGAAGTACTTCTTTGGCTTCAGGATCCTCCAAGCACCTCAAATATGGTCCTGCAAGAGATTTCTTGTATAAAACATTATTTATGATAGTGAATCGTGACACCTTCATCCTAAATGCCTTAGGATTTTCATTTCCGGGGATGTGTCCTTCTTTAAGATATCTCACAATTGGAGTCGTCCAGGATTTAGGATCCTGTTCAGGATATTCCGCTCCAGGATCCCGAATACTCGCTACTACTTTATCCCGAGGATTCGTGGCAGGATATAAGACATGTAATATTGGTATTTGAGTCCCTTCAGGTATCCTGATCGACGATCCCAAATTTGCTAAGGCATCTGCTTCAGCATTATCCTCCCTTGGTACCCGTTCAAGTGTAAAAACATCGAAATATCCTGCTAATTTTTTAAGAATATCGAGGTATTCGATTAATTTCTCACCCTTAACTGCATAAGATCCATTAAAATGGTTAGTAATTAACAAAGAGTCAACATATACTTGTAAATTTTTGATACTCATGCTCTTAGCCAACTCTAATCCTGCAATTAAAGCCTCATACTCTGCTTCATTATTAGTAGCAGGAAATTCACACCTAATAGCCTGGGGTAATATGTCCCCCTGTGGCGATTTTAGTAGTATTCCTAATCCTACTCCTCTTATATTAGATGCACCATCAGTATATAATGTCCAGGATCCTGAGGATTCTCCTAACTGTTGAACTTCTAGGTCTACCTCATCCTGAATGTCACTACTAAAATCAGCCACAAAGTCAGCTAAAGCTTGAGACTTTATGGCATTCCTAGGTTCATATACTAAATCATAAGCACTCAACTTTACCGACCACTTAGCCATCCTGCCTGACATTTCTGGTTTCCTAAGCACACTTTTGACAGGATAATTTGTTTTTACACGAATCCTATGTGTCTCGAAGTAATGTCTAAGTTTCGTTGATGCCATGACAAATGCTAGTATCAATTTTTCTAAATGAGAATATCTAGTTTCAGCATTTAACAAGCTTTTACTAACATAATAAACAGGATATTGCTGACCTTCATGGTCATTTACAAGGACGGCACTTACAGCATTCCCTGACACTACGAGGTATAGGGATAATGGTTCACCATTCTCGGGCTTCATCAGTAGAGGTGCGGTTGAAAGATATTGCATTAAATCCTGTAGGGCCGCTTCATGCTTCTCACCCCATTCGAATTTCTTGTTCTTCTTCAGGATATCATAAAAATCTTTGCATTTTTCTGAGGATCTTGAGATAAATCTATTTAATGCTGCTACTCGCCCTGTTAATCGTTGAACATCCTTCATATTTGAGGGCGATTTAATATCCAAGATGGCTTTAATCTGCTCCGGGCTTGCTTCTATTCCTCTTTTGGTCACCATATATCCTAGAAATTTTCCTGCCCCCACTCCAAAATGGCACTTAGCAGGATTTAGCTTCATGTTATACTGATCCAGGATATCAAATGCTCCTTTAATATCCTGGAGGTGATCCTGAGCTTTCTTTGATTTTACCACCATATCGTCAATGTACACCTCCATGGTGTCCCCCAGTTTGTCTTTGAACATCATGTTTACCAATCTTTGGTATGTTGCACCTGCATTTTTCAAACCAAAAGGCATAGCTGTATAACAATAAATACCTGTTGGCGTCATGAAGGCAGTATCCTCCTGGTCAGAAGGCTCCATTTGGATTTGTTGAAATCCTGAGGATGCGTCCATGAAGGTCAGCATTTCATGCCCGGCAGTGGCATCTACCATCGCATCAATGTGGGGAAGAGGAAATGGGTCTTTAGGACAAGCTTTGTTCAAGTCTGTGTAGTCTACACAAACTCTCCATTTCCCATTTTTCTTCTGTACCACAACCACGTTTGCTAGCCACCTTGGGAACTTAACCTCTCTGATCATCCTGGACTTCAATAATCTCTTAACTTCCTCTTGAATAATCGTATTCCGCTCAGGAGCAAACTTCCTTCTTTTTTGTTGAACAGGCTTGAATGATTTATCAATTCCAAACGTTGACATCCTGCATTTCAAAAAGTTAATTAACTGTTCTTCAATATCCTGAGGGATATTGGTTCCTACGAGCACCGAAATATCGGGATTATCCTGGTCCAAGATAATTTTCTTCACATCCTGCTCCGGATCCTCCACGATATCCTGGGCCCGCGTCTTTAATTGCTATGCTGCACTAGGCTTGGTTGAGGATTTCATCGAGGATCAGTATCATTCTTTCGCCTCCTGCTGATCACTATCAACTTTGACAACTCCCCAAGGGGTAGGGATCTTGATGCATTGGTGATACGTTGATGGCACGGCCTTCATATCGTGAATCCATGGTCTTCCCAATATGATGTTATAGCAGGATAGAGAATCCATTACACAGAAACGTTGTATCGAGTTGACTCCTTCAACGTATACTGGTAACTTTATCTCTCCCACTGTGTTTCAAGCCTCTCCACTGAACCCAACAAGCACGGTAGACGTTGAAGTGATATCCATTGGAGATACATTCATGCTCTTCAGAGTCTCTAGTTGGATTATGTTGACGGAGCTGCCATTATCAACCAATATCCTGCGTACAAAATGGTTAGCCACATATAATGTTATTACTAGAGCATCATGGTGAGGATCCTGGACAGTATCCCTGTCATCAGCATCAAATGTGATCACTTTGTCAGTTGTGAGGGTAGTCATCCTGACAGGTTTATCTCCCCTTTCGGCCTTAGCTTCTTTTGCATGTCTCTTTGCTGCCGAATACGAAGTCCCACAAATGTCGGATCCTCCCGAAATGAAGTTGATTATCTTGGCATCCGCGGGAGGTGATGCTGCTCGCTCAGGATCCTTCTTAGTATCCTGACCCTTATTCTTCTTTCTTCCTAAGAGATCTTTCAGATATCCCTTGCTTAGAAGATAACTTATTTCTTTCCTTAGAGCAATGCAATCCTCAGTCACATGTCCGAAATCTTCGTGGAAAGCGCACCATTTTGACTTATCTTTCCAATCAGCCTTTTGTTGATTCTTTCGAGGCCACCTAGCCTTGTCTCCTAGACCCTGCATGGCATACATCAATTCAGGAATGTTAACAGAAAAGCAATATTCAGACAACTCAGGATACTCTTCAGGATCCTCATCTTCGACAGCATTCACTCTCTTATTTTCATTTCTACCATATGGCTTAGGCCGATATGACTTGAATGAGGATTCTGACTTCCTGTTAGTTGACTCATAAGTGTTAGATGAGTTCGTCCTTTCTTGCATCTTTCTGTCATCCTCCAATCGAATATATCTTAGGGCCCTGTTTCGAGCTTCATCCAAGTTCCTGCATGGGTTCATTACAAGATCTTGATAAAATTGAGAATCTTTTTGCAGCCCCATCTTGAAAGCTTGCACAGCTGTTGCAACATCAAGATGAGGAATGTCTAGGGATTCCCGGCTGAACTTGTTCACATAATCCCTAAGGGATTCCTGAGGCCCCTGTGTTATCCTGTAGAGATCACTTGTTAATTTTTTCAAAGCTTCTACTACAAGAAAACTGACTATTAAATAAATTTACTAAGTGAGCAAAAGATGTAATCGAATGTGGAGGAACATTCAAGAGCCATTTCAAGGCTGATCCTGTTAAGGTTGAACCAAAACCCTTGCACAAGCATGCTTCCTTGAGATCCGGAGGGATAGGGTTAATCCCCATTCTTTCCCTATACTGAGCAATATGCTCCTCAGGATCCGTAGTTCCGTCGTAAAGCTTCATGTTGGGGGTTTGGAATCTCTTTGGGATCTCAGCATCACAGATAGGATATGCAAAACGAGATATCTTGTGGCTGTCTTGGGACACTTCCGGGATCGGCTGGACCACCCCGGGTACACTAGATATCATGTCCTTCAACTTCTGAAGTTCCCTAGTAAGCGCTGATGTCACACCTGTATCCTGCAAAGATCCACTATTGTTAGTAGCATGAGTATTATTATTATTTGACACGTTACCCGTTGGAGGATTTTGCCCATATCCTGAAGCATATCATGAGCTCCTCATGGTTGACATCCTGACCGAGGAGGGTATTTCAGGAGTATGATTCTGAGGAAGGCTGGGCACAATATTCCCCCTGTTATCCTCAGTATACACAGCTGAACTGAAGTTCAAAGTTCTGGGATGTAATGGAGTGACAATATCCTCAGCAGATCTGCTCGAGCCAGACTTCAGGAGTTGTATTTCCCTCAATAGCATTTGGTTTGTTTCCTGTTGCTGTCTCATTTGTTCCTGCACACTTCCAAATAAGGTTAGAATTTCATCATTAGAAGCTAAAACGGGAGCAGATCCCTGAACACTGCGAGTAGGGATAATATCCTGAGGTCGTGAAGAGGCTGGCATCCTTGGAGGAGGTGGTGGAAGCACAGAACCGGTAGTAGCAGAAGTCATAGCAGACACAGTGGAGGAGCTCATGTTTGATCTTGAGGCCATTGTGGACAATGTGGCAAAAAGTTTTGAAAATAGAAAGCCGATTAGCGATTTCACAAAAAATTTTAGTAAAGAGAGCACCACTTGCCCCACGGTGGGCGCCAAATTGTTTTGGTCAAAAATTACCGAAGCAATTTAGTGATCAAATTAGTAGAGTGAGGTAGTGTGCTAGAAAGTGTCTTGAAAATATGCCGGTTAAGTTATTTAGAAAATCAGTATTCAGGATACGGCTCAGGATATTGAGCTGTATCTATGATCAAACTATGAGCAAAAAAGTAAAGTAAACGACACGAGATGTACGAGGAAAGCCCTTGATCAATCTAGATCGTCGGCATAAACCTCGGGAGCTGACAATCGCAGCTGCCTTGTTCTTCTTATTACTTCAAACGTCAGGATACAGTGCAGGATATAGACCAGATCGCTAAGTGTTACAATGCTTTTGAATGAAAGTGAGAATTGCTTGAGAGCGAGTGTTAGAGTGTAGCGAGTGTGAATGTGTTGTCCTATTCGATCTGGTATACCCACCTATTTATAGTTACAAAGTGTAAACTAAAATTCCTATAAATATGGGATACTCCCGAATATTCCATAAGTAGCCGTTTGGAACCAAAGAGAGCGGGCTTAACGTCTTTCCTTGAACAACTTGGACCGAGTCTTCCGCGGAATGAGTCTTCGTGAACGTTACTAGCTTCTAACCCACGTACCTGCACATAATCCGTTAGTAATCCTGAGGATACCATTCAGGATGTTACCAATATCCTGAATCAGCATCCCGGATGTAATCAGACACTATATTATCAAGATATAAATCAAGATACTTTCCAGGATATAGGCTCAAAATTCCGCCCATAACAAATACCTACTGCAAGATCTACCCTACGGGATCCTGAACAGAATCCTGAAGCCTTGAGTCAGGATTTGGATACTATAGATGAAAAAAGGGATGCAGCAAGGCTAAGGATGGCAGCATATCAACAAAGAATATCCTGAGCATATAATAAGAATATTAGGACCAGAAGATTTAAGGTTGGAGATTGGGTGTTAAGAAAGGCTTTTCAGAATATTACTAATCCTGCCGATGGCAAGCTAGCTCCAAAATGGGAAGGACCATATGAAGTTGAATCAGAAGCAGGGAAAGGAACATATAGACTCAAGAATATGGAAGGGGATATGCTACCGAGATCTTGGAATGCTGTACACCTTAAGCTTTATTTCAAGTGAGTTTAGAATTTAATTTCTAACTCAGGATGGTATGAATTCTATCTTTTTAAATATGTTTGGTTTAATTTATTCTTTGAAACCCAATACTAACTTAAGCATCGGAGGGGTGTTAGCCAAGCTAACACCCACCTTAGTTTAAGGATGTTTTGCAGTATATGCTCCAAGATATAGCTCCAGGATGCTCACTCAAGATACTTCAGAAGATTAGAGGATTGGCCCCCTCTCTCACGTATAAGGGATCCCGATCCCTTCACAGGTTTAAAGGTATTCACCTTTCTTCCGAATTGGATTTAAACACTCCGCCTGGAGCGCAAGTTATTCAGGGATAGTTCAAGGTGGCAGGACCAGTCCATGTAAAAGTGGCTGACAATTTCGTTACTGTTGGCTATATCCTGAATCCTAAAGGTATATGAGGATTGATCACCCTCTCTCACGAAAGGGTATTTTCATACTCTCTAAGGTTTAAAGGTTTTCACCTTTCTAAGTCTTGGAGTTTATACACTCCCGCCTGTAGCGCACAAAAATTTGGGATTTTCCCTGGGATACAAGGAATTTATCTCCAGTACATTCTTGGGTTTTACCCCTGTAACATGAAAAATTGTCTATACAATGGGAACTGATATCCAGAAGATTTCTAAGTATTTAAAGACATTGTACACAGGGGACATTCCTACTAAAGCAATGGTGTAAAGCTAAAAGGATAAGGCTCGGAACTAATGCACTAAGTGTCTCAGACAGGGGACATCTTCATTGGAAAAGTTGCAAAAGGATTGAGGTTTGATAATAGGGTTATACCCTATTCCTGGTATGATCTTTCCTTTGTAAACATCGTTTAAGTTTTTGATGATACTATGTTTGGTAAAAGGTTAAATATCCTGATATATTCTCAAAATATATTTTCAAAATACTTCTCAGAATATTCGATTAAAAACTAATACTAGTTTGAAACTTTGATCATTTAAGTATTATCAAAACAGGTTTTGGAAAAGTGGATTGTTTTTCACTCTTTAAAAAGCTTTCTACAAAGTTGAACGAATATTTGGAAGTCCTATCTAATAACAGTTTTTATAATATATCGCTGAGCATATTGATTAGGATATTTTTGAAAAATAGTTGTACGAAATTTTGCAAAGCTAAGATACATACTAAGAAAGACGGAAGATAATAGCAAGAAAAATGAAAGATGAAATTATTTTTTGAAACAATCAGTACTGGTTGATAACCGAAGGTTTCATCCTGAAACCTGTTATGGGTGAAATTCTGAACCCCTGTATCCTGGAAAATATCTTGGTTTATATCTTGGTTATGTAGTATCTGTTTACATCCGGGATGCTGGTTCAGGATATTGGTAATATCCTGAATGGTATCCTCAGGATTACTAATGGATTATGTGCAGGTACGTGGGTTGGAAGCTGGCAACGTTCATAAGACTCATTCCGCGGAAGACTCGGTCCAAGTCGTTCAAATGAAGACGTTGAAGCCGTATTACTCGGTCAATAACGTTCATAATGGAATATTCGAAGTACCCCATATTTGTAGGGATTATTGTTTGTAATTCATTACTATAAATAGGTGGGTATACCAGATCAAATAGGACATCACAATCACACTCGCTACACTCTAACACTTGCTCTCGAGCAATTCTTACTTTCATACGAAGGCATTGTAACACTTAGCGATCTGGTCTATATCCTGCACTGTATCCTGAAGTTTAAAGCAATAAGAAGAACAAGGCAGCTGCGATTGTCAGCTCCCGAGGTTTTATGCCGGCGATCTAGATTGATCAAGGGCTTTCCTCGTACATCTCGTGTCATTTCCTTTACTTTTTGCTCATTGTTTGATCGCAGATACAGCTCAATATCCTGAGCCGTATCCTGAATACTGATTTTATAAATAACTCAACAAGCATATTTTCTATACACTTTCTAGCACACTACCTCACATTACTAATTTGATCACTAAATTGCTTCGGTAATTTTTGACCAAAACAATTTGGCGCCCACCGTGGGGCAAGTGGTGCTCTCTTTACTAAAATTTTTTGTCAAATCGCTAATCGGTTTTCTATTTTCAAAACTTTTTGCCACATTGTCCATAATGGCCTCAAGATCAAACATGAGTTCCTCTACTGTGTCTGCTATGACTTCTGCTACTACCGGTCCGGTGCTTCCACCACCTCCTCCAAGGATGCCAGCCTCTACACGACCTCAGGATATTATCCCTACCCGCAGTGTTCAGGAATCTGCTCCTGTTTTAGCTTCTAACGATGAAATTTTAACCTTATTTGGAAGTGTGCAGGAACAAATGAGGCAGCAACAGGAAACAAACCAAATGCTTTTAAGGGAAATACAACTCCTGAAGTCCAGCTCGAGCAGATCTGCTGAGGATATTGTCACTCCATTACACCCCAGAACGTTGAACTTCAGTTCAGCTGTGTATACTGAGGATAACAGGGGGAATATTGTGCCCAGCCTTCCTCAGAATCATACTCCTGAAATACCCTCCTCGGTCAGGATGTCGACCATAAGGAGCTCAGGATATGCTTTAGGATATGGGCAAAATCCTCCAACGGGTAACGTGACAAATAATAATAATACTCATACTACTAACAACAGTGGATCTTTGCAGGATACAGGTGTGACATCAGCACTTACTAGGGAACTTCAGAAGTTGAAGGACATGATATCAAGTGTACCCGGGGTGGTCCAGCCGATCCCGGAAGTGTCTCAAGACAGCCACAAGATATCTCGTTTTGCATATCCTATCTGTGATGCTGAGATCCCAAAGAGGTTCCAAACCCCCAACATGAAGCTTTACGACGGAACAACGGATCCTGAGGAGCATATTGCTCAGTATAGGGAAAGGATGGAGATTAACCCTATCCCTCCGGATCTCAAGGAAGCATGCTTGTGCAAGGGTTTTGGTTCAACCTTGACAGGATCAGCCCTGAAATGGCTCTTGAATGTTCCTCCACATTCGATTACATCTTTTGCTCACTTAGTAAATTTATTTAATAGTCAGTTTTCTTGTAGTAGAAGCTTTGAAAAAATTAACAAGTGATCTCTACAGGATAACACAGGGGCCTCAGGAATCCCTTAGGGATTATGTGAACAAGTTCAGCCGGGAATCACTAGACATTCCTCATCTTGATGTTGCAACAGCCGTGCAAGCTTTCAAGATGGGGCTGCAAAAAGATTCTCAATTTTATCAAGACCTTGTAATGAACCCATGCAGGAACTTGGATGAAGCTCGGAACAGGGCCCTAAGATATATTCGGTTGGAGGATGACAGAAAGATGCAAGAAAGGATGAACTCATCCAACACTTATGAGTCAACTAACAGGAAGTCAGAATCCTCATTCAAGTCATATCGGCCTAAGCCATATGGTAGAAATGAAAACAAGAGAGTGAATGCTGTCGAAGATGAGGATCCTGAAGAGTATCCTGAATTATCTGAATATTGCTTTTCTGTTAACATTCCTGAATTGATGTATGCCATGCAGGGTCTAGGGGACAAGGCTAGATGGCCTCGAAAGAATCAACAAAAAGCCGATTGGAAAGACAAATCAAAATGGTGTGCTTTCCACGAAGATTTCGGACATATGACTGAGGATTGCATCGCTCTAAGGAAAGAAATAAGCTATCTTCTAAGCAAGGGATATTTGAAAGATCTCTTAGGAAGAAAGAAGAATAAGGGTCAGGATACTGAGAAGGATCCTGAGCGAGCAGCATCACCTCCCGCGGATGCTAAGATAATCAACTTCATTTCGGGAGGATCCGACATTTGTGGGACTTCGTATTCGGCAGCAAAGAGGCATGCAAAAGAAGCTAAGGCCGAAAGGGGAGATAAACCTGTCAGGATGACTACACTCACAACTGACAAAGTGATCACATTTGATGCTGATGACAGGGATACTGTCCAGGATCCTCACCATGATGCTCTGGTAATAACGTTATATGTGGCTAACCATTTTGTACGCAGGATATTGGTTGATAATGGCAGCTCCGTCAACATAATCCAACTAGAGACGCTGAAAAGAATGAATGTATCTCCAATGGATATCACTTCAAAGTCTACCGTGCTTGTTGGGTTCAGCGGAGAGGCTAGAAACACAGTGGGAGAGATAAAGTTGCCAGTGTACATTGAAGGAGTCAACTCGATACAACGTTTCTGTGTGATGGATTCTCTATCCTGCTATAACATCATACTGGGAAGACCGTGGATTCATGATATGAAGGCTGTGCCATCAACATATCACCAATGCATCAAGATACCTACCCCTTGGGGAGTTGTCAAAGTTGATAGTGATCAGCAGGAGGCGAAAGAATGCTACTCATCCTCGATGAAATCCTCAACCAAACCTAGTGCAGCATAGCAATTAAAGACGCGGGCCCAGGATATCGTGGAAGATTCGGAGCAGGATGTGAAGAAAATTATCCTAGACCAGGATAATCCCGATATTTCGGTGCTCGTGGGAACCAATATCCCTCAGGATATTGAAGAGCAATTAATTAACTTTTTAAAATGCAGGATGTCAACGTTTGCATGGAAGCATGAGGATATGACCGGCATATCCAAAGATATTATCACTCACAAGCTTGGAATTGATAAATCATTCAAGCCTGTGTAACAAAAAAGAAGGAAGTTTGCTCCTGAGCGGAATATGATTATTCAAGAGGAAGTTGAGAGATTATTGAAGTCCAGGATGACCAGAGAGGTTAAGTTCCCAAGGTGGCTAGCAAACGTGGTTGTGGTACAGAAGAAAAACGGGAAATGGAGAGTGTTTTGGTCAAAAATTACCGAAGCAATTTAGTGATCAAATTAGTAATGTGAGGTAGTGTGCTAGAAAGTGTATAGAAAATATGCTTGTTGAGTTATTTAGAAAATTAGTATTCAGGATACGGCTCAGGATACTGAGCTGTATCAACGATCAAACAATGAGCAAACAAGTGCAAAAAGTAAAGGAAATGACACGAGATGTACGAGGAAAGCCCTTGATCAATCTAGATCGCCGGCATAAAACCTCGGGAGCTGACAATCGCAGCTGCCTTGTTCTTCTTATTGCTTTAAACTTCAGGATACAGTGCAAGATATAGATCAGATCGCTAAGTGTTACAATAATTTTGTGAAAATTGCTAGAGAGCAAGTGTTAGAGTGTAGCGAGTGTAATTGTGATGTCCTATTCGATCTGGTATACCCACCTATTTATAGTAATGAATTACAAACAATAATCCCTACAAATATGGGGTACTCCGAATATTCCATTGTGAACGTTATAGACCGAGTAATACGGCTTCAACGTCTTCATTTGAACGACTTGGACCGAGTCTTCCGCGGAATGAGTCTTTGTGAACGTTGATAGCTTCTAACCCACGTACCTGCACACAATCCGTTAGTAATCCTGAGGATACCATTCAGGATGTTACCAATATCCTGAATCAGCATCCCGGATGTAAACAGATACCATATAACCAAGATATACGTCAAGATACTTTCCAGGATATGGGCTCAGAATTTCACCCATAACAATTGTCCCCAAAAATGTTACCGTTTGATATCCTGCACTAACGGTTACATTTTTCACGGTGGCCGAGGTAATTAATAGATAAGACTAATGATGTGACCGTTTTCAACTACCCAGCCTATATTTACTCATCATGCCCTATATCTTCTCATCCTCATCTCCTCTTTTAATCATAATCGACAAGGAAAAAAGGTAATATTCTCTCCCTCATCTTCATATTCATCTTTATCATCTTTCTCCGGCGAAAATTCAGGCGACCAAATGCCTAGGCAAACAAGGTCCAGTTCAGGTGACTCGGCTCCCACATTCATCCACCAGAACCTTCTCCAAGAACCGGAGAAGGAAGCATGTACCTTCGATAGTGCCCACCTGTCGGCCTTGAAATCCTCCGGCATCTTTCCGGTAGGAACCGTATTCCGACCCTTTGATAGAGAAATCCGGTCAGATATGATTTCCACCGAGTGGATTTGTTTCAATGCTTTCCCCTTTACCTTAGGGCTACGATTCCCCTTTCCGGACTTCATTACCGAGTTTTTTAACATCACTAGAATTTCTTTTAGTCAAACCATGCCAATGCTTTGGCGTGTTTTGTCTGTTCTTGACCAAATCAAGAGAAACCACATACCTGACCTTTCCATCCATGACCTCCCTTTAGCCTACAAGCTTAGATGCCATGGCTCATCTAGATTCCTATTTTATTCTACTTCCGGTGATCCATTGATACTTCGTGCCACCAAAAACGAGGATGGTTGGCAATCCAAGTTTTTCTTCGTAAAAAGGGATTCAATCCCCGGTGGAACGGATTATCCGATGAGATGGTTAAGAAAGGGTAGGACTTAGGGTTTAAGAATGATCCTGTCTCTTATCATATCTCATATTCTGAACTAATAAATTTTCATTTTTGTGCAGCTGATTTCAGGAAGATTGCACCTCCTCTTGCTAATTCTCAAGAAAGAATAGACGCCATCAGACTTCTTCCAGAGGCAGAGAGAAGTTTCAATCCTTCTCCACCAACTCCAAGCCCTCTTTCAAGTGCCAACATGTCTGGTAAGGATCCTGCAAGATATCCTGCACACATATATATTTTTTTATATGTTATTCATAGGAGGGATTTAGAAGTTACTCCCTGTGTGCAGATTCCAGCAAAGTCCCAGTCTATCTAGACCTGGATGAACTTGACAGCTATCCAACTCCAGCCATGGTCAAAAAGGAGACTCCTGCTGCTACTAGCTCCAAGCCACTCCCGGCTCCCAAGGCCAATCCAAGAACCCGTGCTTCCGCAGCGAAAAAGAGAAAGGGTCTTGAGGTCAGTGCTCCAGGCTCAGAAGGGTTCTCCTATGACGAACTCAGCTTCTCTGACTCCTTAGAGCTAATGACATCCTTTCTCAACAAGGTAATATCCTGACACATATCCTTCATGTATATCTTGCACATATATCCTGCACGTATATCCTAACAGGATATCCTGGTAGGATGTCTTAGTCAGCATACATTCTAACTCCATACCTGTAATTAATGTGCAGGGCCTCCAGCATTTGCTCCACTTGTACAATGACGCTTGTGGTACTGTGGCACTTCATGAAGCCAGGATCAAGCAGCTCGAGAGCACCGTTGCTGACCAAGGTGCTATTGCTGAAGCGAAGAGCCGGCACTATGAAAGCTTGCTAAAGAAGGTCACCCAAGACGCTGAGGTCAAACTTGCCAGCGTTCAAATGGATCATGATCAGGCCTTGATCAACTTTCGAGAGGGAATCAAGACTTCTGCTATCGTCTCCCTGCTACAAGCACGCATCAAGATGGCCTACGAGGCCAAGGAGACGGGCCTTGTTTGTCCATCTTGGCCAGTTGAATCCTGGGTGGCTAAGTTAAAGGAGCTCGGAGGCAAAGCTGTGCCACTTCCTGCTGAAGCCGGTGAGTCCTCTAAGTCAGCAGAGGTGGTGGTCCAAGCTGGAGAGAAGAAGGATGCTGGAGCTGATGCTGAGATGGACATTGGTCAGGATGCTGCGCAGGATGCTGGTCAGGATGCTGGAGCGGAGAAGTCTGAGAAAGCTGGAGGAGATGCCGCTGTGTGAGGGCATTTAGGTGGGCGATGACGGATATACGTGCCAAGGCCAGAGCCCACCTTTTTGAATTTGAATGTTGGTTTGTAGTTCCACAAACAATTTACTTTTCTGCATTTTATTTTCCCGTACCTGAACAATTTACATTTCCTGCATGCTTTTTGAACAATACAACAGTTGAAGGTGGATGGGTCTCGGTTTGAGATGAAGCCTTCAACTGTTGGGTAAATATGGTTATGAACTATTAGTGCTCTTAGTGGATGGGCCTTGTTTTGAGGTGAAACTAAGAGCACAACTTTTGGTATGTTAATAATATAACTTCTCTTTTGACCCAATTACTGTTGTTATTGCTATGAAAATCATAGTTGCAAAAATTGTTTGGTTTGTACACTTTTAGGAATATATATTATAGATGTATCCCGAAAGGTATCCTAAAAGATATCTTGATAAGGATATTAAAATATAATTCACAAATTGTCCAAATAAAAAGGAGAGATCATACCAGAGATTCGTACAGAACCAATTCTTATCCTTCATTATAAGTTTTGTCCCCAGTGCATACTTGTGAACTTATATCCATTCTTTGAACAGTATAACGTATGTCCCCTGTGTTTGACACAGAAACAGAAATGTATTCATACCTTGTCTTTAAGTAAATTCCGCATACCCTGGGGCAAAACCCCTGATATCCTGAAATAAATCTTCAGCATACTTGGGATAAACCCTTAATACCCTGGGGATAAACCCTGATATCTGGGGATAAACCCTAAATTTCATGCGCTACAGGCGAGAGTGTATAAACTCCAATCCTTAGAAAGGTGAAAACCTTTAAACCTTTGAGAGTATGAAAATACTCTTTCGTGAGAGAGGGTGATCAATCCTCATATACCTTTAGGATCCAGGATATAGCCAATAGTAACGAAATTGTCAGCCACTTTTACATGAACTGGTCCCGCTACCTTGAACTATACCTAGATAACTTGCGCTCCAGGCGAGGTGTTTAAACCCAATTCGAAAGAAAGGTGAATACCTTTAAACCTTTGAAGGGACCAGGATCCCTTAAACGTGAGAGAGGGGGCCAATCCTCTAATCTTTTGACTTATCCTGAGTAGATATCCTGGAGCTATATCCTGAAAGATATTCTGCAAAACAATTGTAAACTAAGGTGGGTGTTAGCTTGGCTAACACCCCTCCGATGCTTAAGTCAGTATTGAGTTTCAAAGAGTAAATTAAACCAAAACATATTTAAAAAAGATAGAATTCATACCATTCTGAGTTAGAAATTGAATTTTAAACTCACTTGAAGTAAAGCTTGAGATGTATAGCATTCCAAGATCTCGGTAGCATATCCCCTTCCATATTCCTAAGTCGATATGCTCATTTCCCTGCTTCTGACTCGACTTCATAAGGTCCTTCCATTTCGGAGCTAGCTTGCCGTCGGCAGGATTAGTGGTATTTTGAAAAGCCTTTCTTAGCACCCAATCACCAATTCGAAATCTTCTAGTCCTTATGTTTTTATTATATGCTCTGGATATTCTTTGTTGATATGCTGCTATCCTTAGCCTTGCCGCATCTCTTTTTTCGTCTATAGTATCCAAATCCTGACATAAGACTTCAGGATTCTGTTCAGGATCCTGCAGCATAGATCTTGCAGTAGGTATCATCATTTCTGTTGGAATCATTGCCTCCGCTCCAAATACCAAGGAAAACGGGGTTTGGCCGGTTGCATTCTTTACCGTTGTCCTATCAGCCCACAAAACAAAGGGTAACTCATCTGCCCATCTTCCTTTTTTGGCCCCAAGTCTCTTCTTTAAGTTATTGACTATTATCTTGTTTGAAGATTCAGCTTGTCCATTCGCTTGAGGATGTACTGGGGTAGATGTGATCATTTTGATTCCCTAATTTTTGCAAAAGTCAGTAGTTTTTTTGCTTATAAACTGGGACCCATTATCACAAATGATCTCAGCTGGTACTCCAAACCTAGTCAGGATATTTCTTTTTATAAAGGATACTACTTCTTGGTCTCTTACTTGGACAAATGCTTCAGCCTCAACCCACTTGGAGAAATAATCTGTCATAGCTAACATAAAAACTTTTCCTCCCGGAGCTTTTGGTAACTTCCCTACTATATCCATCCCCCACTTCATGAATGGCCAAGGGGAAACTACAGGATATAATGGTTCAGCTGGTTGATGTAGTATGTTACTATGTCTTTGACATGCATCACATCTTCGAGCATATTCTGCAGCATCTTTCCTCATCGTTGGCCAATAATATCCTGTCCTTAATACTTTCGAGAACAATGATCTGCCCCCGGTGTGATTACCACAATCCCCTTCATGTATATCCTGAAGTACTTCTTTGGCTTCAGGATCCTCCAAGCACCTCAAATACGGTCCTGCAAGAGATTTCTTGTATAAAACATTATTTATAATAGTGAACCGTGATACCTTCATCCTAAATGCCTTAGGATTTTCATTTTCGGGGATATGTCCTTCTTTGAGATATCTCATAATTGGAGCCGTCCAAGATTTAGGATCCTGTTCAGGATATTCCACTTCAGGATCCTGAATACCCGCTACTGCTTTATCCTGAGGATTCGTTGCAGGATATAAGACATGTAATATTGGTATTTGGGTCCCTTCAGGTATCCTGATTGATGATCCCAAATTTGCCAAGGCATCTGCTTCAGCATTATCCTCCCTTGGTACCTGTTCAAGTGTAAAAACATCGAAATATCCTGCAAATTTCCTGAGAATATCAAGATATTCTATTAACTTCTCACCCTTAACTGCATAGGATCCATTAAAATGGTTAGTAATTAGCAAAGAATCAACATATACTTGTAAATTTTTGATATTCATGCTTTTAGCCAATTCTAATCCTGCAATTAAAGCCTCATATTCTGCTTCATTATTGGTAGCAGGAAATTCACACCTAATAGCCTGGGGTAATATGTCCCCCTGTGGCGATTTTAGTAGTATTCCTAATCCTACTCCTCTTATATTAGATGCACCATCAATATATAATGTCCAGGATCCTGAGGATTCCCCTAGCTGTTGAACTTCTAGGTCTACCTCATCCTGAATGTCACTACTAAAATCAGCCACAAAGTCAGCTAAAGCCTGAGACTTTATGGCATTCCTAGGTTCATATACTAAATCATAGGCACTTAACTTTACTGACCACTTAGCCATTCTACCCGAAATTTCCGGTTTCCTAAGTACACTTTTGACAGGATAATTTGTTTTAACGTGTATCCTATGTGTCTCAAAGTAGTGTCTAAGTTTGGTTGACGCCATAACTAATGCTAGTATTAATTTTTCTAAATGAGAATACCTAGTTTCAGCATCTAACAAACTTTTACTAACATAATAAACAGGATATTGCTGACCTTCATGGTCTTTTATAAGAACGGCACTTACAGCATTCCCTGATACAGCAAGGTACAGGGATAGTGGTTCACCGTTTTCAGGTTTCATCAGTAGAGGTGCGGTTGAGAGATATCGTTTCAAATCCTGTAGGGCTACTTCATGCTTTTCACCCCACTCGAATTTTTTGTTCTTCTTCAGGATATCATAAAAATCCCTGCATTTCTCTGACGACCTTGAGATAAATCTATTCAATGCTGCCACTCGCCCTGTTAATCGTTGAACATCCTTCATATTTGAGGGTGATTTAATATCCAAGATGGCTTTAATCTGTTCCGGGCTTGCTTCTATTCCTCTTTTGGTCACCATATATCCTAGGAATTTTCCTGCTCCTACTCCAAAATGGCACTTAGCAGGATTCAGCTTCATATTATACTGATCCAGGATATCAAACGCTCCTTTAATATCCTGGAGGTGATCCTGAGCTTTCTTTGACTTTACCACCATATCGTCAATGTACACCTCCATGGTGTCCCCCAGTTTGTCTTTGAACATCATGTTTACCAATCTTTGGTATGTTGCACCTGCATTTTTCAAACCAAAAGGCATAGCTGTATAACAATAAATACCTGTTGGTGTCATGAAGGCAGTATCCTCCTGGTCAGAAGGCTCCATTTGGATCTGTTGAAATCCTGAGGATGCATCCATGAAAGTCAGCATTTCATGCCCAGCGGTGGCATCTACCATTGCATCAATGTGGGGAAGAGGAAATGGGTCTTTAGGACAAGCTTTGTTCAAGTCTGTGTAATCTACACAGACTCTCCATTTCCCGTTTTTCTTCTGTACCACAACCACGTTTGCTAGCCACCTTGGGAACTTGACTTCTCTAATCATTTTGGACTTCAACAATCTTTCAACTTCCTCTTGAATAATTGTATTGCGTTCAGGAGCAAACTTCCTTCTTTTTTGTTGCACGGGCTTGAATGATTTATCAATTCCAAGCTTGTGAGTGATAATATCTTTGGATATGCCTGTCATATCCTCATGCTTCCATGCAAACGTCGACATCCTGCATTTTAAAAAGCTAATTAACTGCTCTTCAATATCCTGAGGGATATTGGTTCCCACGAGCACCAAAATATCGGGATTATCCTGGTCTAGGATAATTTTCTTCACATCCTGCTCCGGATCCTCCACGATATCCTGGGCCCGCGTCTTTAATTGCTATGCTGCACTAGGTTTGGTGGAGGATTTCATCGAGGATGAGTAGCATTCTTTCGCCTCCTGCTGATCGCTATCAACTTTAACAACCCCCCAAGGGGTAGGTATCTTGATGCATTGGTGATATGTTGATGGCACGGCCTTCATATCGTGAATCCACGGTCTTCCCAGTATAATGTTATAGCAGGATAGAGAGTCCATCACACAGAAACGTTGTATCGAGTTGACTCCTTCAACGTACACCGGCAACTTTATCTCTCCCACTGTGTTTCTGGCCTCTCCACTGAACCCGACAAGCACGGTAGACTTCGAAGTGATATCCATTGGAGATACATTCATTATTTTAAGTGTCTCTAGTTGGATTATGTTGACGGAGCTGCCATTATCAACCAGTATCCTGCGTACAAAATGGTTAGCCACATATAACGTTATTACCAGAGCATTATGGTGAGGATCTTGGACAGTATCCCTGTCATCAGCATCAAATGTGATCACTTTATCAGTTGTGAGTGTAGTCATCCTGACAGGTTTGTCTCCCCTTTCGGCCTTAGCTTCCTTTGCATGTCTCTTCGCTGCCGAATACGAAGTCCCACAAATGTCGGATCCTCCCGAAATGAAGTTGATTATCTTGGCATCCACGGGAGGTGATGCTGCTCGCTCAGGATCCTTCTCAGTATCCTGACCCTTATTCTTCTTTCTTCCTAAGAGATCTTTCAAATATCCCTTGCTTAGAAGATAGCTTATTTCTTTCCTCAAAGCGATGCAATCCTCAGTCATATGTCCGAAATCTTCGTGGAAAGCACACCATTTTGATTTGTCTTTCCAATCCGCTTTTTGTTGATTCTTTCGAGGCCATCTTGCCTTGTCCCCTAGACCCTGCATGGCATACATCAATTCAGGAATGTTAACAGAAAAGCAATATTCAGATAATTCAGGATACTCTTCAGGATCCTCATCTTCGACAGCATTCACTCTCTTGTTCTCATTTCTGCCATATGGCTTAGGCTGATACGACTTGAATGAGGATTCCGACTTCCTGTTAGTTGACTCATAAGTGTTGGATGAGTTCATCCTTTCTTGCATCTTTCTGTCATCTTCCAACCGAATGTATCTTAGGGCCCTGTTCCGAGCTTCATCCAGGTTCCTGCATGGGTTCATTACAAGGTCTTGGTAAAATTGAGAATCCTTTTGCAACCCCATCTTGAAAGCTTGCACAGCTGTTGCAACATCAAGATGAGGAATGTCTAGTGATTCCCGGCTAAACTTGTTCACATAATCCCTAAGGGATTCCTGAGGCCCTTGTGTTATCCTGTAGAGATCACTTGTTAATTTTTCGAAGCTTCTACTACAAGAAAACTGACTATTAAATAAATTTACTAAGTGAGCAAAAGATATAATTGAATGTGGAGGAACATTCAAGAGCCATTTCAAAGCTGATCCGGTCAAGGTTGAACCAAAACCCTTGCACAAGCATGCTTCCTTGAGATCCGGAGGGATAGGGTTAATCTCCATCCTTTCCCTATACTGAGCAATATGCTCTTCAGGATCCGTTGTTCCGTCATAAAGCTTCATGTTGGGGGTTTGGAACCTCTTTGGGATCTCAGCATCACAGATAGGATATGCAAAACGAGATATCTTGTGGCTGTCTTGAGACACCTCCGGGATTGGCTGGACCACCCCGGGTACACTTGATATCATGTCCTTCAACTTCTGAAGTTCCCTAGTAAGCGTCGATGTCACACCTGTATCCTGCAAAGATCCGCTATTGTTAGTTGCATGAGTATTATTATTGTTTGACACGTTACCCGTTGGAGGATTTTGACCATATCCTGAAGCATATCCTGAGCTCCTTATGGTCGACATCCTGACCGATGAGGGTATTTCAGGAGTATGATTTTGAGGAAGGCTGGGCACAATATTCCCCCTGTTATCCTCAGTATACACAGCCGAGCTGAAGTTCAACGTTCTGGGATGTAATGGAGTGACAATATCCTCAGCAGATCTGCTCGAGCCAGACTTCAGGAGTTGTATTTCCCTTAAAAGCATTTGGTTTGTTTCCTGTTGCTGCCTCATTTGTTCCTGCACACTTCCAAATAAGGTTAAAATTTCATCGTTAGAAGCTAAAACGGGAGCAGATCCCTGGACACCCCGAGTAGGGATAACATCTTGAGATTGCGTAGAAGCTGGCATCCTTGGGGGAGGTGGTGGAAGCACCGAACCGGTAGTGGCAGAAGTCATAGCAGACATAGTAGAGGAACTCATGTTTGATCTTGAGGCCATTATGGACAATGTAGCAAAAAGTTTTGAAAATAAAAAACCGATTAGCGATTTAACAAAAATTTTTAGTAAAGAGAGCACCACTTGTCCCACGGATGGCGCCAAATTGTTTTGGTCAAAAATTACCGAAGCAATTTAGTGATCAAATTAGTAATGTGAGGTAGTGTGCTAGAAAGTGTATAGAAAATATGCTTGTTGAGTTATTTAGAAAATTAGTATTCAGGATACGGCTCAGGATACTGAGCTGTATCAACGATCAAACAATGAGCAAACAAGTGCAAAAAGTAAAGGAAATGACACGAGATGTACGAGGAAAGCCCTTGATCAATCTAGATCGCCGGCATAAAACCTCGGGAGCTGACAATCGCAGCTGCCTTGTTCTTCTTATTGCTTTAAACTTCAGGATACAGTGCAGGATATAGATCAGATCGCTAAGTGTTACAATGATTTTGTGAAAATTGCTAGAGAGCAAGTGTTAGAGTGTAGCGAGTGTAATTGTGATGTCCTATTCGATCTGGTATACCCACCTATTTATAGTAATGAATTACAAACAATAATCCCTACAAATATGGGGTACTCCGAATATTCCATTGTGAACGTTATAGACCGAGTAATACGGCTTCAACGTCTTCATTTGAACGACTTGGACCGAGTCTTCCGCGGAATGAGTCTTTGTGAACGTTGATAGCTTCTAACCCACGTACCTGCACACAATCCGTTAGTAATCCTGAGGATACCATTCAGGATGTTACCAATATCCTGAATCAGCATCCCGGATGTAAACAGATACCATATAACCAAGATATACGTCAAGATACTTTCCAGGATATGGGCTCAGAATTTCACCCATAACAGAGAGTGTGTGTAGATTACACAGACTTGAACAAAGCTTGTCCTAAAGACCCATTTCCTCTTCCCCACATTGATGCAATGGTAGATGCCACTTCCGGGCATGAAATGCTGACTTTCATGGACGCATCCTCAGTATTTCAACAGATCCAAATGGAGCCTTCTGGCTAGGAGGATACTGCCTCCATGACACCAACAGGTATTTATTGTTATACAGCTATGCCTTTTGGTTTGAAAAATGCAGGTGCAACATACCAAAGATTGGTAAACATGATGTTCAAAGACAAACTGGGGGACACCATGGAGGTGTACATCGACGATATGGTGGTAAAGTCAAAGAAAGCTCAAGATCACCTCCAGGATATTAAAGGAGCGTTTGATATCCTGGATCAGTATAACATGAAGCTGAATCCTGCTAAGTGCCATTTTGGAGTAGGAGCAGGAAAATTCCTAGGATATATGGTGACCAAAAGAGGAATAGAAGCAAGCCCGGAGCAGATCAAAGCCATCTTGGATATTAAATCACCCTCAAATATGAAGGATGTTCAACGATTAACAGGGCGAGTGGCAGCATTGAATAGATTTATCTCAAGATCTTCAGAAAAATGCAAAGATTTTTATGATATCCTGAAGAAGAACAAAAAATTCGAGTGGGGTGAGAAGCATGAAGCAGCCCTACAGGATTTGAAACGATATCTCTCAACCGCACCTCTGTTGATGAAACCTGAAAATGGTGAACCACTATCCCTGTACCTTGCTGTATCAGGGAATGCTGTAAGTGCCGTTCTCATAAAAGACCATGAAGGTCAGCAATATCCTGTTTATTATGTTAGTAAAAGTTTGTTAGATGCTGAAACTAGGTACTCTCATTTAGAAAAATTAATACTAGCATTAGTTATGGCATCAACAAAACTTAGACACTACTTTGAGACACAAAGGATACACGTTAAAACAAATTATCCTGTCAAAAATGTACTTAGGAAACCGGAAATGTCGGGTAGAATGGCTAAGTGGTCAGTAAAGTTAAGTGCCTATGATTTAGTATATGAACCTAGGAATGCCGTAAAGTCTCAGGATTTAGCTGACTTTGTGGCTGATTTTAGTAGTGACATTCAGGATGAGGTAGACCTAGAAGTTCAACAGTTAGGAGAATCCTCAGGATCCTGGACATTATATACTGATGGTGCATCTAATATAAGAGGGGTAGGATTAGGAATACTACTAAAATCGCCACAGGGGGACATATTACCCCAGGCTATTAGGTGTGAATTTCCTGCTACCAATAATGAAGCAGAATATGAGGCTTTAATCGCAGGATTAGAGTTGGCTAAGAGCATGGGTATCAAAAATTTACAAGTATATGTTGATTCTTTGTTAATTACTAACCATTTTAATGGATCCTATGCAGTTAAGGTTGAGAAATTAATAGAATATCTTGATATTCTCAAAAAATTAGCAGGATATTTCGATGTTTTTACACTTGAACAGGTACCCAGAGAGGATAATGTTGAAGCGGATGCCTTAGCAAATCTGGGATCATCAATCAGGATACCGGAAGGGACCCAAATACCAGTATTACATGTCTTATATCCTGCAACTAATCCTCAGGATAAAGAAGTAGCGGGTATTCAGGATCCTGGGGCGGAATATCCTAAAGAGGATCATAAATCCAGGACGGCTCCAATTGTGAAATATCTCAAAGAAGGACACATCCCCGGAAGTGAAAATCCTAAGGCGTTTAGGATGAAGGTATCACGATTCACTATTATAAATAACGTTTTATATAAGAAATCTCTTGCAGGACCGTATTTAAGATGCTTGGAGGATCCTGAAGCCAAGGAAGTACTTCAGGATATACATGAAGGGGATTGTGGTAATCACACCGGGGGCAGATCATTGTTCTCGAAAGTATTAAGGACAGGATATTATTGGCCGACGATGAGGAAAGATGCTGCAGAATATGCTCGAAGATGTGATGCATATCAAAGACATAGTAACATACTACATCAACCGGTTGAACCATTATATCCTGTAGTTTCCCCTTGGCCATTCATGAAGTGGGGGATGGATATAGTAGGAAAGTTACCAAAAGCTCCGGGAGGAAAAGTCTTTATGTTAGCTTTGACAGATTATTTCTCCAAGTGGGTTGAGGCTGAAGCATTTGTCCAAGTTAGAGACCAAGAAGTAGTATCCTTCATAAAGAGGAATATCCTGACTAGGTTTGGAGTACCAGCTGAGATCATTTGTGATAATGGGTCCCAGTTTATAAGCAAAAGGACTACTGACTTTTGCAAAAGTTGGGGAATTAAAATGATCACATCTACTCCAGTACATCCTCAAGCGAATGGACAGGCTGAATCTTCAAACAAGATAATAGTCAATAACTTAAAGAAGAGACTTGGGGCTAAAAAAGGAAGATGGGCGGAAGAGTTACCCTTTGTTTTATGGGCTGATAGGACAACGGTAAAGAATGCAACCGGCCAAACCCCGTTTTCCTTGGTATTTGGAGCGGAGGCGATGATTCCAACAGAAATGACGATACCTACTGCAAGATCTATGCTGCAGGATCCTGAACAGAATCCTGAAGTCTTATGTCAGGATTTGGATACTATAGACGAAAAAAGAGATGCAGCAAGGCTAAGGATAGCAGCATATCAGCAAAGAATATCCAGAGCATATAATAAGAACATAAGGACTAGAAGATTTCGAGTTGGTGATTGGGTGCTAAGAAAGGCTTTTCAAAATATCACTAATCCTGCCGATGGCAAGCTAGCTCCGAAATGGGAAGGACCTTATGAAGTCGAGTCAGAAGCAGGGAAAGGAGCATATCGACTCAGGAATCTGGAAGGGGATATGCTACCAAGATCCTGGAATGCAATACATTTGAAGCTCTATTTCAAGTAAGAGTAGAATTTATTTTCTATCTCGGAATGGTACGTATTATGTCTTTAAATATATTTGTTTATTGAACCCAATACTGACTTAAGCATCGGAGGGGTGTTAGCCAAGCTAACACCCACCTTAGTTTACAATTGTTTTTCAGGATATGTTTCAGGATATAGCTCCAGGATATATGCTCAGGATAAGTCGAAAGATTAGAGGATTGGCCCCCTCTCTCACGTTTAAGGGATCCTGGTCCCTTCAAAGGTTTAAAGGTATTCACCTTTCTTTCGAATTGGGTTTAAACACCTCGCCTGGAGCGCAAGTTATCTAGGTATAGTTCAAGGTAGCGGGACCAGTTCATGTAAAAGTGGCTGACAATTTCATTACTGTTGGCTATATCCTGGATCCTAAAGGTATATGAGGATTGATCACCCTCTCTCACGAAAGAGTATTTTCATACTCTCAAAGGTTTAAAGGTTTTCACCTTTCTAAGAATTGGAGTTTGTACACTCTCGCCTGTAGCGCATGAAATTTAGGGTTTATCCCCAGGGTATTAAGGGTCTATCCCAAGTATGCTAAAGATTCATTTCAGGATATCAGGGGTTTTGCCCCAGGATATGCGGAATTTACTTAAGGCAAGATATGAATGCATTTGCGTTTCTGTGTCAAACACAGGGGACATACATTATACTGTTCAAAGAATGGATCCAAGTTCACAAGTATGCACTGGGGACAAAACTTATAATGGAGGATTAAAATTGGTTCTGTAAGAATCTCTGGTTATTTGGACAATTTATAGGTGATATTTTAATATCCTTATCAAGACATCTTTCAGGATACCTTTCAGGATACATCTATAATATATATTTCTAAAAGTGTACAAACCAAACAATTTTTACAACTACGATTTTTCATAGCAATGACAACAGTAATAAGGTCAAAAGAGAAGTTATATTATTAACATACCAAAAGATGTGCTCTTAGTTTCACCTCAAAACAAGGCCCATCCACTAAGAGCACTAATAGTTCATTACCATATTTACCCAACAGTTGAAGGCTTCATCTCAAACCGAGACCCATCCACCTTCAACTGTTGTATTGTTCAAAAAGCATGCAGGAAATGTAAAATTTTCAGATACGGGAAAGTAAAGTGCAGAAAAGTAAATTGTTTATGGGACTACAAACCAACATTCAAATTCAAAAAGGTGGGCTCTGGCCTTGGCACGTATATCCGTCATCGCCCACCTAAATGCCCTCACACAGCGGCATCTCCTCCAACCTTCTCAGACTTCTCCGCACCAGCATCCTGACCAGCATCCTGCGCAGCATCCTGACCTATGTCCATCCCAGCATCAGCTCCAGCATCCTTCTTGTCTCCGGCCTGGACCACCACCTCTGCTGACTTAGAAGACTCACCGGCTTCAGCAGGAAACGGCACAGCTTTGCCTCCGAGCTCCTTTAACTTGGCCACCCAGGATTCAACTGGCCAAGATGGACAAACAAGGCCCGTCTCCTTGGCCTCGTAGGCCATCTTGATGCGTGCTTGTAACAGGGAGACGATAGCAGAAGCCTTGATTCCCTCCCGGAAATTGATCAAGGCCTGATCATGATCCATTTGAACGGTGGCAAGCTTGACCTCAGCGTCTTGGGTGACCTTCTTCAGCAGGCTTTCGTGGTGCCGAGTCTTTGCTTCAGCAATGGCACCTTGGTCAGCAACGGTGCTTTCGAGCTGTTTGATCCTGGCTTCATGGAGTGCCACGGTACCGCAAGCGTCATTGTACAAGTGGAGCAAATGCTGGAGGCCCTGCACGTCAATTACAGGTATAAAATTAGAATATATGTTGACCAAGATATCCTACCAGGATATCCTGTTAGATATACGTGCAGGATATATGTGCAGGATATACATGAAGGATATGCGTCAGGATATTACCTTGTTAAGGAAGGATGTCATTGGCTCTAAGGAATCGGAGAAGCTGAGTTCGTCATAGGAGAACCCTTCTGAGCCTGGAGCACTGACTTCAAGACCCTTCCTCTTTTTAGCTGTGGAAGCACGGGTTCTTGGATTGGCCTTGGGAACCGGGAGTGGTTTGGAGCTAGTAGCAGCAGGAGTCTCCTTCTTGACTGTGGCTGGAGTTGGATAGCTGTCAAGTTCATCAAGGTCTAGATAGACTGGGACTTTGCTGGAATCTGCACACAGGGAGTAAATTTCTAAATCTCTCCTAAGAATAGCAAATAAAAAAACATATGTGTGCAGGATATCTTGCAGGATTCTTACCAGACATGTTTGCGCTTGAAAGAGGGCTTGGAGTTGGTGGAGACGGATTAAAACTTCTCTCTGTTTCTGAAAGCAGTCTGATGGCGTCTATCCTTTTTTGAGAATCAGCAAGGGGAGGTGCGATCTTTCTGAAATCAGCTGCATACAAAAACAGAAGAAATAAAATTCATTAGCTGAGGATATGAGACAGGATAAGAGACAGGATCATTCTTAAACCCTAAGTCCTACCCTTTCTTAACCATCTCATCGGATAATCCGTTCCACCAGGGATTGAATCCCTTTTTACGAAGAAAAACTTGGATTGCCAACCATCCTCGTTCCTGGTGGCACGAAGTATCAATGGATCACCGGAAGTAGAATAAAATAGGAATCTAGATGAGCCATGGCATCTAAGCTTGTAGGCTAAAGGGAGATCATGGACAGAAAGGTCAGGTATGTGGTTTCTCTTGATTTGGTCAAGAACAGACAAAACACGCCAGAGCATTGGCATGGTTTGGCTGAAAGAAATTTTGGTGATATTAAAAAACTCGGTGATGAAGTCCGGAAAGGGGAATCGTAACCCTAAGGTAAAGGGGAAAGCATTGAAACAAATCCACTCGTTGGAAACCATATCTGACCGGATTTCTCTATCAAAGGGTCGGAATATAGTTCCTTCCGGAAAGATACCGGAGGATTTCAAAGCTGACAAATGAGCACTGTCAAAGGTGCATGTTTCGTTCTCCCATTCTTGGAGAAGATTCTGTTGGATGAATGTGGGAGCCGAGTCGCCTGAACTGGACCTCGTATGCCTAGGCATTTGGTCGCCTGAATTCTCGCCGGAGAAAGTTAAAAGATGAATATGAAGATGAGGAAGAGAATATTACCTTTTTCTTGTCGATTGTGGTTAAAAAAGAAGATGAGGATGAGAAGATATAGGGCATGATGAGTAAATATAGGCCGGGTGGTTGAAAGCTGTCACATCAATGGTCTTATCTCTTAATTACCTCGGCCACCGTGAAAAATGTAACCGTTAGTGCAGGATATCAAACGGTAACATTTTTGGGGACAATTGTTATGGGTGAAATTCTGAACCCCTGTATCCTGGAAAATATCTTGGTTTATATCTTGGTTATGTAGTATCTGTTTACATCCGGGATGCTGGTTCAGGATATTGGTAATATCCTGAATGGTATCCTCAGGATTACTAATGGATTATGTGCAGGTACGTGGGTTGGAAGCTGGCAACGTTCATAAGACTCATTCCGCGGAAGACTCGGTCCAAGTCGTTCAAATGAAGACGTTGAAGCCGTATTACTCGGTCAATAACGTTCATAATGGAATATTCGAAGTACCCCATATTTGTAGGGATTATTGTTTGTAATTCATTACTATAAATAGGTGGGTATACCAGATCAAATAGGACATCACAATCACACTCGCTACACTCTAACACTTGCTCTCGAGCAATTCTTACTTTCATACGAAGGCATTGTAACACTTAGCGATCTGGTCTATATCCTGCACTGTATCCTGAAGTTTAAAGCAATAAGAAGAACAAGGCAGCTGTGATTGTCAGCTCCCGAGGTTTTATGCCGGCGATCTAGATTGATCAAGGGCTTTCCTCGTACATCTCGTGTCATTTCCTTTACTTTTTGCTCATTGTTTGCTCATTGTTTGATCGCAGATACAGCTCAATATCCTGAGCCGTATCCTGAATACTGATTTTATAAATAACTCAACAAGCATATTTTCTATACACTTTCTAGCACACTACCTCACATTACTAATTTGATCACTAAATTGCTTCGGTAATTTTTGACCAAAACAAAACCCAGGACCCATCCACCTTCGGCTATCAAATTGTTTTGATGCAAAAATAAAAATTGTTCATAGGACATAAAATTGTTCAAACAATTTAAAGGAAATAAGCTTTAGGGGGCAGCGCCTTCTTCGTCCATAATGATTTCAGCAGCATCCGTCTTGGGATCCGCCTCAGCATCCTTCTCAGCATCGGTTGCTTTTTCAACTGCTTTGGAAGATTCTTTGGCAGCTGGTTTGGAAGAAGTGCCGCCGAGGTTCTTTAGCTTGGTTTCCCAGGCACCGACGTCCCAAGAAGGGCATTCAAAACCTAATGTTTTGGCTTCATGGGCCATCTTCAACCTGGCTTGGAGGAGAGAAATGACGACGGAACTCTTAAGGCTTTCCCGGTAGCTGACCATATCCCGTTCATGTTGCACATGGGCAGCTTCAAGATCGGCTTGGGCTTGAAGAGTAGCTTTGTTGAGAGCAGTCTGGTGTTCTTGAATCATAGCTTTGAACTTCTCCTCGTAATGATGAGATTTGGCGGCTGCAATCATGCCTTGATCGGAGATTATGACTTCTGCTTCCTTTAGCTTGGATTCGAGCGTCTTGTTAAGCCCGCAGGATTCTTGATATAGGTGAACCAGACGCTCAAGACCCTACGGAAGTAAGAGGACAGGTATTAATATTTGTAAATGATGTAAGCTGCAGGATGTAATTTGAGAATACTAACCTGGTTAAGAAAGGAAGCCATAAACCCGCTAGCTTCAATGAACCCGTGCTTCTCATATGGAAATGTGTCAGAAATGACAGGGGAATCAGGCTCTTTTCTTTTACGGGAACTTGAACTCCGGGGCTTGGTAGCCGGTGAAGGTTTGGGAATGATGATGGCTCTGGAACTGCGGGGTTTGGATGAGGCTGTGGCCCTGGGACTAGTTCCTTCTTGATTTGAACCTGATCAGAATAATTGTCCAACTCATCGAGGTCAAAGACTTCAGGGATCTTGGCCGGTGCTGCATAAAGGGAAAAGTTTTACATCATTATTACTCTTTATTTTATTATTATACTGTGTTGACTAATTATTTTAAAAGTAATCCTTACCAGACATTTCAGATGACGAGTATTGACTGGAACTCGGGACGTGTGTGGTGAAACTCCTGTCTATTGCAGGTAATTGGTAAACGGTGTTGATTCTTTCCTCTGATTCAGCGGTAGGGGGAGCTACTTCCTTGAAATTCACTGCATAAGGATCAAAAAGAAGGATATTAGTTGGAGATAAAAACCTAACGGTCCATGAGAATATTTATGACCCTACCGGTGGTTAACCACTCCACCGGAAGGCTGGCACCCTCAGCAATGGAGTCTCGTTTGACAAAGAAAAATTTGCGTTGCCATCCGTCTTCGTTTTTGGTGGCTTTAAGAATAAGGGGTTTGCTAGAGGTCGAGAAAAGCAAGAACCGGCTAGAGCCGTGGGATCGGAGGCGATAAGCAATAGGCAGATCCTCGATGCAGAGGTCGGGGCAATGAAGGTTTTTTATTTGGTTAAGTACGATTAATACTCTCCAAACCATGGGCATGGTTTGAGCAAAAGAGATGCCGGTGGTTCGGAAGAATTGCATCATGAATTCGGGAAAAGGGTATCGAAGACCTAGCGAGAAAGGATATGCTGGGAAGCAAACCCAATCAGCGGAAGGAACATCCGATCGAATTGACCGATCGAATGGTCTAAAGACCGTGTTATCAGGGAAAGCACCGGAAGCTCTCAAAGCCGCAATGTCTACGTTGTCAAAAGCACAGACCTCCTTTTCGGGATTTTTGAGGAGATTCTGCTGGGTGAATGTCTCGGCAGCCATTACGAATAAGAAAAATAGACAGAAAGTAACTGAGAAATGGGGAATTACTTGGAGGCTCTGTTGGAGATATCTGCTTTTCAAACAAGAAGAGAGAAGATATAGGGGCATTGTGGATCTCCATTGAGCCAAAAGCGCGTTGGAGGTTATGATGTGATCTTGCCCGTCGCTTCATTTTAAATGCCTTGAATTATGGGATAAGACTTTTAAAATATATCCGTTGGATTGGTATACCAACCGATATATTTGGGGACAATTGTTATGGCTCATTTTCTAAGCATATATATCTTGAACTATATCCTGCTTTTAATTGTTTATCTGTGATCAGGATACTGGACGGGGATATTGCTAACATCCTGGGTGATATCCTGAGGTATATCGAATTAATCACGTGCAGGTTAAAGACTGGGACTTGCTAACGGTCAAATGGACTTCATCTCCTCAAGACTCGGGCGTATTTGTTAAAGGAGAGATGTTGAACCCGAAAGAACAGGTCTACAACGTTCGACTAAGGAATATTCGTTGGATCCCGGTTATGTAGGACAGTTAGTTACATTTGTTTTACTATAAATAGATGTTGGCGGATCAGATTAAGGCACTCAACTTACACATTTTCGAACACTTTCTCTCTAGCTCATTGCAAACACTACACACAACACTTGTATTCAAATTACATTGTAACACATAGTCGATCTGCACCACATCCTGCACTGTATCCTGATATTTGAAGCAATAGAAGAACAAGGCAGCTGCGATTGTCAGCTCCCGAGGTTTTATGCCGGCGATCTAGATTGGTCAAGGGCTTTCCTCGTACATCACGTGTCAACCTTTACTTTTTTGCTCATTGTTTGATCATCGATACAGCTCTATATCCCGAGCCGTATCCTGAAACTGTTTTCATATCTAATTTGGTTAACACATTTTTCACACATAATTTTAGCACACTACCTCACTTAACTAATTTGATCACTTAATTGCTTAGGTAATTTTTGACCAAAACAGTTATGCCAGCAACATCACGTCATGATGTATTGCTCGGGAGAAGATCACAAAGAGAATTCAACATGATCACCTCTATTCCACATGCTGCATGTGGATTTCCAACAGAAACGGGAGTGGCAATTCTATACTCCAGTAAAGAGGTCATGTACGTGGATGATGAGTCACCAGCAAAAGTGGCTAAACCCTCAACATCAAATGAACCGGAGAAATGGGTTCTGAACGATGAATATCCAGAACAGACCATTCAGTTAGGGCACGCCATTTCTCCGGCAACACGAGCACAATTAAAAAATTATTGTCCAATAACAAAGACGTATTTGCTTGGTTCCCAGCAGACATGACTGGCGTACCGCGCGATATAGCGCAACATTGTCTGAACATCCGTGAAACGCCCTAACTTACGTTTGGTCAGTTTGACGGGAAATTTCTCTAAAAGTGAAAAGCATTACATTTAACCATACAATATTTACCAAAATACCCCTTTTCCACAGTTCAAAATTAACACACGCCTCTTAACTAGCTGCGCGTGTTAACCTGAACTATTGTGTCAAAATACAAGTTTTATACCTGTTTACTTACAAAAGATATAAGGTTTACAAAAGAAATATTTACGACAAAAGACCCCAAACGTCGGATTAAACCAAAACAAAAATCCTTTATCTATTTGGGGCAAGTTCCTTCGGAAGCGCGATACGGCGTAGTGCGTGTGTTCGTTCCGATGTCGTCACATCATCTACACGGAGGATTTACCTACATCACACAAACTCATAAGTCCGTTTTGTTAAACACGTCAATATCTAACTAACGAATTATAACTATTTTACCCGCTCCTTCACATCATACTTATTCTCTTTCGACCCGTAAAAAAAACGGGCAATACTTATAATCTCAACTTTGGATAAATCATCCCATCCCTTAATTGTGTTTGTCACAATTAAGATACATTCCTTTTCATCACTAATTCATACATTCCATTTAAACCCTTTATGATGGGTTAATAAACCATATTCTTCTCCTTTAATCCTTCATTAGTTCGACTTGTTCAAGACGAGCCGGCGATGACTTGTTTCCTTTCATACGCATTCATTTCTTATGATCCGTTTAAAAGAATAGGATTAAACACTCTACATCATTCTTAAACGATCATAGCTAAAGTCTTTCATAAAGAAAACATTATACGACATATTAGAATTGTATGCGTAAGTTAACATACCTCGATCTAGTGCGCCTTCCGTCTTCCTTGAGTTTGAGCCTTCTTCTTTTATGCCTAAATCAACACATTCATTCCATCATTTTCCAAATTAGAATTATATATTCATTCAAACATTTCATCAAGCACTTGGTAGGCAACATATTACAAACATCATGTACAAGGATATCAAGCATGATTTCTTCTAATACATCTCATATTACATCAACAATCAAGCAAGTTCATTATATTCTTTTATCTACATTATATTACCTAAGATTCAAATATCACAACAACATTTTATGTCAAGATCACCATATCTTCTTTTATCATGATCATCTTGGTTAAGATGATTCAATAACAAGTGGGTTTACACTACAAATCTTTCAAATAACCGAAATCTTACTTCATTTAGATTCTATTGTGCATTACTAACTTCCCTTTACCCAAATTATCTCACGAACTCAAGATTGAATTAAAAACCCACTTCCTACTAATCATATATTCAAGAATTTCGACTTACCACTTTGTTAATCAAGCTTAGAGGATCAAGAATTGAAGTTCATACGATCGTTTAGCCTTGAAATTCCTCTCTGATTGGAGGAATTAAAATCACTAGGGTTTGCTCCTTGTCTTCTTGGTTAGAACGATCCAGAAAACACACACACACATGTGTGTATTTGAGGTTCATTTGTTCTAATATTTGACTTATCCTTGTTTCAGTTTAACCCCTCTACTTTGAGCTCATTTTCATTTAGTTATAGCTCATTCATATTCCTACTATTTTACATGTCGTCTAACCAGGTTATGTTTTCTAGTTACCGATGCACCTCTAATTTAATAAAACATTTTTGGGATGTTACAATCCGACCCTCAGCAGAACCTGTTGCTCAGGGAAGGCGCAGCTTCAGCGATGAGAAAGCAAAAGCTATGGACGAGCAAGTGACAGAGCTACTTAACGCTGGAATCTTACGCGAAGTTAAATACCATACATGGGTTGCCAATCCAGTAATGGTACAGAAACACAGTGGCGGATGGAGAATGTGCATCGACTTAAAAGACCTGAATAAAGCATGCCCCAAAGATTGCTATGCGCTTCCTGAGATAGACAAAAAAGTCGACTCTCTAGCTTCATTTCGATGGAAGTGTTTTCTTGACTGTTACAAAGGTTATCATCAGTCCAGATGAAAGAGGAAGACGAAGACAAAACTGCGTTCCGTACAGATAAGGGCATCTTCTGCTACACCAAAATGCCCTTTGGCTTGCGCAATGCAGGCGCAACATACCAACGACTAATGGATACAGTTTTCAGAGGAGACATCGGTAAAACAGTCGAGGTATACATGGACGACCTTGTCATCATGAGTCATGAGGAAGAAACAATGTTGGCAAACATTCAGCGCACCTTTGACTCATTGCGCAGCGTAAACCTAAAGCTCAACCCAACAAAATGTTCCTTCGGGATGGAAGAAGGGAAGTTTCTGGGTTTCATAGTAACACGAGATGGGTTTAAAGTAAATCCAAAAAAGGTGCAGGCCATCAACCTACGTGCATACTTATTTCTAATCGTGCTTACCTATGGATTCCATTACTAACATGTAGGTAAATCCATACCCATACTTACACATGCCTCTAGACTTAATTCATTCCCACACATACTTTTGTACACGCTCATCACACCTCATAAACACTCTTCAATGAATTTGTGTAATGATAATCCTTTCTTTAACATTCCTTCAATCATACTTTCTAACGGGTATAAATGTCAAATCCCTTCTAACTTCTATATCTGGTTCAACATCAATTCCTTATTAGTTAATCTCTGAGGTATAACCCAGACAAGTTACCTGGTCATCTAGGTTATCAGACATAATCCAGACTAGTTACATGGTCATCTTATCAGGCATAACCCAGACTAGTTACATGGTCATCTATGTTATTAGGCATAACTCAGACGAGTTACCTGGTCATCTAGGTTATCAGGAATAACCCAGACGAGTTACATGGCCATCTATGTTATCAGGCATAACCCAGACGAGTTATCTGGTCATCTAGGTTATCAGGCATAACCCAGACGAATTGTCACAACCCATACGTTTATTTCACCCTGTCGGTATGCCAGCCGTATGCTACGGCAAGTATCAACAAAGAATTCAAACCTTGTACAAATCGAACTTCCATGTACTTTCATTTAATCATAATCAAGCTCCATATCCTTCTAAATCTTAATCTTGTGATCAAACCAACTACTACATCACTCCATACTTCTTTCTACATTTTGACCCGTTCGTTTCTACTGTGTAGTTTTGACATAAACAACTATCTTCGACTTACCATAACACTTCTTACTTTGGTACTTACTCTTACCCATAATGTTCTTACATGGTTCCCTATATTCAACACACCAAACTTCATTTATTAAAGAAGAAGTGATTCTAGAAATCACTTACCTTAAACGTTTGTATTCGTATCCGTTTCCTTGCTTCCTTTTGACCCTTTAGCCTTCCATGCTTCCATCCAACTTGACATGATCCCTATAATTTCATGTCATTGTATTCGCATTCTTGTTAGTATACATGATTGTGTATATTAATGATCATATCAAATTCATATTCCATATTTGACCTTCACTAGTCAATTCTAACAAACATAAGGCATATTCCCACAATCATATCTTTTCAACTCATATAATTCATCACGTCGTCACATATAACACACATTGATATAACACGTACCATATAACTTTCTATAATCTTACAATTGTGACAACAAGTCCAACCATGCTTCTTATGCGAAGTTGACTTTCAGAAGTCAACAGTTTATCGTATGAACTTTCGACTTAACCTCATACATCCCTGACATCATAATAGGCTATAGAAATGACGCTATATACATTTCATATTCACGACGCAAATGTGCTTACAACCACATTCAAACTAGTAATTTAACATAATCTCAGTATCATTATCATATTTCTTTCATATATATATATATATATATATGTATATATATCAAGCCGTTTCATACAATTTCGCATCCTAACTTCACTTAGACATTTCATCATACACCTGGTGTGCTTATGTAACACCCATATCATTATTATACGAATATAATATTAAATACACATTTTATGTGGAAATGCGACCTTTCAAAAACTTTTATAAGTTATCATTCAACATGATTATAACAATCGAATGATAGTAATAATTTGTTTACAAAGTTGTTCGTAACAAAAACAAAACAGTTTCAACGCGGAAGCTTCAAAAGAATATGTTCGGTTCCTGGAACTTGCTTGATCTTCATCCGTGTGATTAATTTGATCACCTAAATTCAAAACCAACATAAAAGTTAGTTTTGATAAGTTAATTACATGTTAAAACAAGTTTCATGGGTCAAAACATCAAAGAAATAAAATTTTCGGATTCAGGGGGGCTCGCGCGACGCCTAGGGCCCTCGCGCTACGTCTAGCCCCCTTTTCGACAGAATCTTGTTCAAAACTTGTTGCTGCACATTTCCAGCTCAAACATGTATTTAATCTCAACTTAAAATTGCCATAACTTATGAACCGTAAGTCCGTTTTTAGTGATTCTTTTTCCTACACGTCCGTAATTAAATTACCGACGTGCCTATCACAATTATTATACGAAAATTTGGTTTGCAGGCTAAATCACTAAAATCTCTATTTAATTATTCGACCCACTATACTTACACAATTTTTTTTCTATCATTACAATAGAAACCATAAGCGCATTTTTACCCAACATCCGGGGTTCAATGTCACCGGCGCTTCATTACCAAAACTATGGCTTTGCGCTCTTGTGATCCGTTTTTGCCAAATATCATTCAAAACAAAGTTTTATTACTACTAACCAATCATTCAACCCGTTTGGCTCATTTACGAAATTCTCCGTTTCTAATGATTACCAAGCGCCTTCTAGTCTATTTGCGACTCATTAAATCAAATAGTGAACAATATCACTTCGACTAATACTAACCTTTATATCAAAACACGATTATTGAACAATTAACATATCCAATTCACATATTGTAACGCAACAAGTTACATACTTGCATTATTTATCCACGTTGGTTTCTAACCATAACTACCCGTTCCCGGGCTTGTCAACCTTAGCTTATCACATCTATTCCATGATTTACTCTTTTATAATTCAATTTCAATGAGTGACGTTTAAGTCACCTCGAGCACTATTATTCGAACATTATTTGACCCCTTCGGTTGTCGAGTGAACTTCGTCACTTCTATGACATACCAAACTCACATTTAACACTACAAACTCATCAACATTTCTAAAACTACTGTTTATACATATTGTAACAAAACCAAAAGTTACGTACCTTTAAAGCACACCTTTCAAGCGTGTATCACCTCCGGCTTGTCCACTTGACGACCCAGATTCTTTACCTATAGAGTTCCATTCACAACCAAATTTAGAACTCTTTTATAACCAAAAATCGGACAATTCATTATGGTATTCAAATCTGCGTTTTTGTCCGATCTTTAACGTTTTACTCCTCACTTAGGCGTTTTAACAAACACCTAGCGGATCAGATTTTTACATAACCATTACTAGGTTCTTGACATTTTATTTTCGTCTACATTCACTTCAATTAACAAATCTATACTAAATTTTAACATCAATAAATTTCAGATTCACCACATGAATCCAGATTTCACTAGAATAAAAACCATAATTCTAGTATTTATTTAGTTTCTACAAACTCACTAATCACCTACATTGGTGATTATAAACCTCACAAGTATAAAGTTAGATTTTAACAAGAAATCATCTAGGGTTTAACTCTAGACATCACCTTGCTTCTAATTTCATCAATACAACAATCATGCATGCTCAATTTTTGATTTTCTCAATTAACCTAAAATTGAACATGAATCAAAATACCAAAATTTTGCATACCTTTTGATCCCTGCAACGAGGTGATCACTAATTCGTGTTTGAAACTTGATTTAGAGCAGATTAAGGGCTTCAATTTGTGAGTTTTATGTGAAAACTAGGGCTTGGAGGGCACTCCCTGGTCGCCCCTTTCTTCTGTACGACCCAAACACACACTCATGTGTGTGTTTGGTGTTTTATTTACTAATAAAACTTCCATTATCAAGTTTTTGCTAATTTAGTCCCTCAACTCTATTTGACTTATAGTTTAGGTGTTTTAACCTTATTATATATCACCTCAAGACTCTTAGCTAACTGGGTTATCGATTCCTAGTTAGCTTGTTCTTGTTTATTTTATGCGCTATAAATCTGATTTAAAGTTTTATAAATTTCGGGGTGTTACAGCATACTACTTTCTAAGCACAATGTACATCTAATTCATGCATAATCTTCTAAGCTCTTACTTAGTTCATCAAATCTTCTTACTAATCTACAAGTATCATTCACACATAGACATCAAACATATCAAACACCAATTTCTTTCAATTCATCTAACAAGAATCCATCATACATAACATGATACATCAATATTGAACAAGAATTGGACATGGATGATATATCCATGTCACCATCTTCACCGTAACAATTGGGTTTCACCTTAAAACAACAAATTAAGCAAAATCATGCATAATTCATGTTCTATATGGTGATTCTAACACCTATACATGATCAATTTCATACTAATTCGCTGATTAAACATAACCCACTTCATACAAGATCATCAATCTAAGTTTCAAGACATACCTCATGATCCCCTTGTGTAGGTGATCATTAATTCATGTTCATTTATAGGTTTGAGCTTCGATTCACCCTTCAATTTAAAGATCTTTCATAACTAGGGTTTGGCTCCCCTTGTGTTCTTTTGAACATTCCAGACACACACACACACACGACGTGTGTGTTGTGTGTTAAATTTATGTTTTATAAAGCATGGGTTTTCCCATGTTACAATTTAGTCCCTCTAGTTTGCCATCATATCTCTTCTCCCATAACTTTCTTCCTTACTCTTAAAAGTTAACATTGCATTTAACTAGGTTATTTGTTCCTAGTTATCCAACATCATGTTAAATTATTTAAAACCCACTTGGGTCAATAAAGGGATTTTGGGGCGTTACAAGTCTACCCCCCTTAAAAGAGGTTTCGTCCCCGAAACCTTGTTCATTTCCACTTAACATTAAATATCTTTTCTTCCCGCCCCATATGGTGACGACCTCTAACTCAAAAAACCTGACCCAGAGATTTTAACAGTGTCGTTTTCATTGTATAATGCTAGTTTCTAGCAAATTAAACATAATTATATGTTTCATTCCTATCAAACAATACCTACCTTCGCTTTCAGGTTATTATTAACCCTTCAACTGACACGTTTAGGGCACACCCCTAAAATACATTTCCTTAGATTTCGGATTTCTACATAAGGTTAGTCTCTAGTGATCATCATCACTACTAGTTCATGTGACACCTGTGTCACTTCAACCATCAAACAAATTCCAAACCAATGAAATATTGTATTTCATACTTGGGATTTGTAAAAATATGTGTATCGTTTACACATATCAACTCTTGTTCGATTTCATGCTTTAAACCGCTTTCTGGAGGGTTATACGCGCACTGATGCGTAAATACAACCAGTTTAATGCAACAAACACTCCGGAATAGTGAAATAGGCTTAACATACCTTAAGTAACCTCTACATAACTTAGAAATAAGTTTTGGAAGGTTTGGTATGCCGAAATCAAGTTATATCGCTTACAGGGACTAAACTTGACAAACTGCGAAAGTATGCCAATTTGAACTGTAACAGACATTCCGGAACATGACCATAAGTTAAACATACCATAAATATCCTTTACATAGCTTAGAAATAGGCTTTGAGGTGTTCGGTGTGCTAAAATAAACTTTTGGGCCATTCAGGGACTAAAAGTGTCAAAAAATGCACAGGTTTGCATTTTCGCGTATAACTTACGGTCTGAATACATCCGGACATCCAAAAATTTATGTAAGCACTAAAATATTTTATTTTAGTGTTCGGCATAAGAAAAATCCATTCGTCGCGTCATTTGGATCGTTTTTCACGCTTATGCGCATTCCGTCGTAATTAAGCGAACATCGCGTTCGTACGGCTAAACGAACCAACACCCGGAATATTTTTGAGCATGTTTCATGTCCACAATGTTTAGGCATCATTTTAGGGCCTTAAAGTTGGCTTAACGGGCCTTAAACATGTCGGAAATGGCTTAAACACATAACAGGGACTGAAACTGCAACATTTGAAACTTGTTTTCTGATCTGAAGAGCTAGGCGGCCCGCGTGAGCCAAGCTTAAATCTTAGGCGGCCCGCGTCAGCCTCTCTGATCAGATAAGATCGAACAGTCAGCGTATTCCAGCTGTTTTAACCACCACCACACACTCACCACTTGCATATTCAGCTGATAAGGGTTGTTTTTAGGCACCATAACTTTCCGACACTTGTACGGATACGATTAAGGCACGATATTCGACAAACGATCTTAACGGTTACCCGAAAACTATAAATACCCCACCCCCCATTACTCCAAAACCACTAGAATCTGATCTAAGTGACTCTAAGTTGGAACCATTGTTTCATACCTGAGTTATTGTGATCTAGATTAGCATTCGGGGACCCTTCGTAAGTATTCTTTCGTTCTTTTATTGCTTTTCGAGTCTTTTCGAGTCTGAAAGTCAAACTTTGTTTGACTTTCTGCGTTGACCAGTTTATGGTCAATGCGAAGTTCGTTTGAACTTCGCAACGTGAGTGTAATCACGTTGGTTATAGTCCCTTGGGACTATGCCTACTGATTACCACGTTGTCTAGGGACGTAGGGTAAGCGATCTAATAAATCGCTTATACCTTCGAACCCGACCCATTTGGTCGATCATTAAGATCCGACCAAATACTTTAGGTGACCATAGTATATAGGGAATAACCTTCCGAGGTTATACCCTATGGTCACATCGTTTAAGTAGTTGTATGATAGGTAGTTTATATGCCTTAGGTAAATTACCAGAATACCCTTTTCATGTATAATTGGTAATTAAGCATATGTAACCTAAACTTTTGTCACATAACTGATTATGTAACATGTTTAGGCATATAATACTTGTCATAGGACTAGTTAGGCGGTCCGAACGCGTTTTACGCGAACGACGCATTAAAGTAGCATAAGCTACCTAAACGGGTCGTAATGGGTCGTAAACACTTAGGTTAGGTTTCATTTAGTATGTAGGCTTTGTTAAACCATATGACACGAGTATCTATACTCGTTTGGTTTACGAACCCTTATTCTATCTACATCCTCCGATTTAGGTCCGGTTTATTAACATAGTTACCTATATTAGGTGCCGTTTGATTTCCGTGATCTCTAGCGTTGCTTGGTGGTTATCTTAGGACTCCTGAACAATCTCAAGTGAGTACATAGACCCCTCTTTTACTGTTTTCCAAACTGTTTTGGGGTGGAACACATGTGCCTACTTGTTACTTTCATGCTTTCCATGTTTTCACATCATATACCTGCTATGTTCGTTAGTACATTATAGTACATGATTTCATTACATTTCATGCTATGTATGCCTATTGTGTGCGTACTTAGTACATCGTTTTACATTACATTTTATGCTATGTATGTCCATTTAGTTCATACTTAGTACATTGTTTTACATTACATTCTGTTGCATATGCTCATCCAGCATGTGAACACATTATATTACATTTTGAACCGTTGAAATCATTTGACTATGTGAACCGTTTGTATCTGTGAACCGTTTGTATCAGTGAACCGTTTTTATCTGTGAACCGTTTGTATCTGTGAACCGTTTGTATCTGTGAACCGTTTGTATCTGTGAACCGTGTGAACCGTATTTGACCATACATAAACATCTCTACAATTGTTAAACATTACTTTGGTGGTTTGGTTTGATTAAGTGATTTAGTAACAATGCGTGTGTAATATGGTACAAGCATGGTGGATACGCCGCTGGTACTTCCTATATATAAGTGTTTGTATGGTATTACATATCGTAGCGTTATTTGAATCATTTCAGTTTGAGACATATAACATTTTATACAAATAACATACTTTTCACAAGACATTGATTTACAAACAACTTATCTTATACAAACTCATTTTACAATGGTTATTCATTTAACCATACATTATTCTCTTATTTATACATATCATCTGATTTTATCGTTTTTCAAATGATTTACAAAACAAAGCAAATTACAAGGTTCATGACTAAACATTTTCTCAAACATAAGTCATGAAACCTATTTTCACAAAACCTATGTATCTCACAGGCATTTTTATGCTGACGTACCTATTTTCACATGTGTTTTTCAGGAGCTGTTGCATAAGATGATCAAGATACACATAGGCAGACTTGGGCTTTAGTGACAATAAAAGATGCAAGACTAGTTAATTATGTTGTATTTCCTTGTTTGATAAGACATTGTAACACTTCTAATCAATAAAACGAAACTTCAATTGCCATGGATTTGAAACAATTAATTTTGTTACAACACTCCCCGACATTTCCGCCACGTTTTGTATGTTCTACGTGGTCGGGGTGTGACAGAAAAGATGGTATCAGAGCCAATGGTTATAGGGAATTAGGTTATTAGTAATGCTTTGACCTAGTCTATAACCTTCTTAGGACCCTAACGCGAGTTTACTTGCGTTTAGTCATAAAACAATACCGTCACCTATCCTTAGGCGATGACCACAACAAGAACATAAATTTCAAAACCGCTTCGAAAACTAATCATCTGTTCTAGGATGATTGATTACTAGGTTTTGAACCCTCTATTGTAAGGTTTTGAACCCTCTGTTATATGGTTTTGAACCCCTTTGAGTTTTCAAAAATCTCGTCAAGGTTTTGGGTTTTAAATAATGTGAACACGTGCAAACTGGAAGGGTGAATGCCTATATTCTGGGTTTTCTGTCTAGGCAAGCACTTCGTATACATCTCATCAGACGCGAGACCAGTTGTGCTTACCTGGGAATTCTTGGGATGAGTGTTCACTTATAGGCGAGCATGTCTTCGCGATACATTATTTTTGACCTATTTACTTTGATTAATCACCGAGGTCGTTTGTTGCTTTGTAGTAACAAACAAATGACCACTATCCTTGCTTTCATCAGATTTGTTTCATCTCATTCTTTTCGTCTAATTCTCTCACTCGTTTCTTTTCATGTTTCCTCTTTTAGAATGCCTCCTCAACGCGAGAACCAGATAGCGACTGCCGAACTGGCAGAAATTATTGCACAGCAAATGGCTGCTCAATTCCCAAACCTCTTTGCTCAATGGAATCAAGCCAACAACAACAACAATGGTCCATGCAATTTCAAGAGTTTTAACTCGGCGAAACCACTCAAGTTTAGTGGTTCTGAGGGAGCGACTGGGCTTCTTCAATGGTTCGAGAGCATTGAGAATACTTTCTGCCACGTGCAGTGTCCTGACAATCGCAAGGTCGAGTTTGCTTCGAGTGTGTTCCAGAAGAGAGCCCTTACGTGGTGGAACGGTGTTATGAGAGATCGTGGTGCAGAAGTTGCTCTAGCACAGACATGGGCTGAACTTAGGGCCCTTATGATGAAGGAATTCTGTCCTCGTCACGAGATCAGGGCCTTGGAAAGGGAATTCAACAATCTTGAGCAAGACAGCGGTGAGCATCGAGCCTACACGGACCGTTATGAGGAGTTGAGTCTGTTATGCCCAAACATGGTCACGCCTTTGGATAAGGCAATAGAAAAGTACATTGATGGCCTCCCTGACTCAATACAAGACATTGTGACTGGCAGCAACCCTACTACAGTTAGACAGGCCATTGAGCTATCTGCAACCTTGACTGAATCAAAGATCAGGAAAGGTAAACTTTTCCGAAAAGGTGACAAGAAGCCGGTCGAGGAATCGAAACCAATCGAGGAATCAAAGACCATGGATGAACAGACTGGATCCCCTAAAAAGTCAAAGAAGCGAAAGGCTTCTCAGAACTTCGCCATGGTTACTCACAATGATCAAGCCGCCCCCAACCAACCAGCTCAACCCCCTGCTAGGAAGCCATACAATGGAACTGCACCCTTGTGCAACCAATGTAGCCTCCATCATCATGCCAATGTAAAGTGCCGCAAATGTCAAACTTGTGGGCTTATAGGCCATACAGCAAGAGTCTGCCCAGCTGCAGCTGCACCAAACCAAGCTGGCAACAATACCGCTCAAGGTCGTTTTCTACCAGGTTCTTGCTTCAACTGTGGCGAGATGGGTCATTTCCAAAGAAATTGCCCAAAACTTGCTAATGCAAATCCAGCACAGGGATGAGCATTTGACCGAATGGAAGACAACGCTGTTTAGAAATAATCAATCCTTATGTATTATTTTCTTTAGTTGTCAAGGTCCAAGAAACAGTTGTTATCGTTGTTTATAAATAAATCTTTTATATACATTACAATGTATTTATGTGGTTGCGTGTATAAACAACATATCTCTTACAATACCGACATTCAAGGAACCGTATTCCTTGAAGAACAAACTACCCCCAAAAAAATTTCCCATTCTATGATCTCTTGCGTTTCCATGAAATTCCTAAGTACCCGTTATCCTAAGGAAACGAGGTACAAGGCGCAAGTTACAACACTGGACGAATACCCAAAGTACCACTATAAATCCTTAATAGGGTACCTAAGGGTATTTCCGTGAATCCCAAAATTGTTGTGTTCCTTAATTCGACTATTACGTTTCTTTGAAAACAAAATCGAATTTTTGGGAGATCTTCCTATCTTTTCAGATAGATCCCAGTGGACATTGAAGTCCATCGACTGGTTTCCATATCCGTTCTCAATCGCTAACAAATTAATAACAAATTAATAACCAAGTTAAACAACTATGTGATTATGTGCTTATGAACATTACAAGACAAACTGTGCGGACTGTGCAAGGAATTACGTAATTATGGATGCATACATAATTATGGAATTTAGTGCACAGAAACCACAGCGAGCTTTGTTATGTGCCTAGAAGTTAACTCTATTCATTTCCATTTCTGATGACACGCCCGTTGAAAATGACTCCGTTTGTTCATTTTCGTTTATGAAGATTTGTCCGTTGAGGAAATGAATATCCGTTTGTTTCCCCTTTCATTTCCATTTCTGATGACACACCCGTTGAAAATGACTCCGTTTGTTCATTTTCGTTTCTGAAGATTTGTCCGTTGAGGAAATGAATATCCGTTTGTTTCCCCTTTCATTTCCATTTCTGATGACACACCCGTTGAAAATGACTCCGTTTGTTCATTTTCGTTTCTGAAGATTTGTCCGTTGAGGAAATGAATATCCGTTTGTTTCTCCTTTTCATTTCCATTTCTGATAACACACCCGTTGAAAATGACTCCGTTTGTTCATTTTCGTTTCTGAAGATTTGTCCGTTGAGGAAATGAATATCCGTTTGTTTCTCCTTTTCATTTCCATTTCTGATGACACACCCGTTGAAAATGACTCCGTTTGTTCATTTTCGTTTCTGAAGATTTGTCCGTTGAGGAAATGAATATCCGTTTGTTTCTCCTTTTCATTTCCATTTCTGATAAAACACCCATTGAAAATGACTCCGTAAGTTCATTTTACGTTTCTGAAGATTGCCCGTTGAGGAAATGAATCCCCGTTGTTTATTTCTTCATTTCTGCTTCTGAAGAATACTGGTTGAGAAAAATGACTCCATCTGTTCATTTTCATTCTGAAGAATGTCCGTTAAGGAAATGACAGGATTATGCCTTACATATCTCTGGTGGTTATTTGACACAAAGTCACAAATAGACTCCTACGAATAAATTTCGGGACGAAATTTCCTAAAGTAGGGGAGACTGTGACACCTGTGTCACTTCAACCATCAAACAAATGCCAAACCAATGAAATATTGTATTTCATACTTGGGATTTGTAAAAATATGTGTATCGTTTACACATATCAACTCTTGTTCGATTTCATGCTTTAAACCGCTTTCTGGAGGGTTATACGCGCACTGATGCGTAAATACAACCAGTTTAATGCAACAAACACTCCGGAATAGTGAAATAGTCTTAACATACCTTAAGTAACCTCTACATAACTTAGAAATAAGTTTTGGAAGGTTTGGTATGCCGAAATCAAGTTATATCGCTTACAGGGACTAAACTTGACAAACTGCGAAAGTATGCCAATTTGAACTGTAACAGACATTCCGGAACATGACCATAAGTTAAACATACCATAAATATCCTTTACATAGCTTAGAAATAGGCTTTGAGGTGTTCGGTGTGCTAAAATAAACTTTTGGGCCATTCAGGGACTAAAAGTGTCAAAAAAATGCACAAGTTTGCATTTTCGCGTATAACTTACGGTCTGAATACATCCGGACATCCAAAAATTTATGTAAGCACTAAAATATTTTATTTTAGTGTTCGGCATAAGAAAAATCCATTCGTCGCGTCATTTGGATCGTTTTTCACGCTTATGCGCATTCCGTCGTAATTAAGCGAACATCGCGTTCGTACGGCTAAACGAACCAACACCCGGCATATTTTTGAGCATGTTTCATGTCCACAATGTTTAGGCATCATTTTAGGGCCTTAAAGTTGGCTTAACGGGCCTTAAACATGTCGGAAATGGCTTAAACACATAACAGGGACTGAAACTGCAACATTTGAAACTTGTTTTCTGATCTGAAGAGCTAGGCGGCCCGCGTGAGCCAAGCTTAAATCTTAGGCGGCCCGCGTCAGCCTCTCTGATCAGATAAGATCGAACAGTCAGCGTATTCCAGCTGTTTTAACCACCACCACACACTCACCACTTGCATATTCAGCTGATAAGGGTTGTTTTTAGGCACCATAACTTTCCGACACTTGTACGGATACGATTAAGGCACGATATTCGACAAACGATCTTAACGGTTACCCGAAAACTATAAATACCCCACCCCCCATTACTCCAAAACCACTAGAATCTGATCTAAGTGACTCTAAGTTGGAACCATTGTTTCATACCTGAGTTATTGTGATCTAGATTAGCATTCGGGGACCCTTCGTAAGTATTCTTTCGTTCTTTTATTGCTTTTCGAGTCTTTTCGAGTCTGAAAGTCAAACTTTGTTTGACTTTCTGCGTTGACCAGTTTATGGTCAATGCGAAGTTCGTTTGAACTTCGCAACGTGAGTGTAATCACGTTGGTTATAGTCCCTTGGGACTATGCCTACTGATTACCACGTTGTCTAGGGACGTAGGGTAAGCGATCTAATAAATCGCTTATACCTTCGAACCCGACCCATTTGGTCGATCATTAAGATCCGACCAAATACTTTAGGTGACCATAGTATATAGGGAATAACCTTCCGAGGTTATACCCTATGGTCACATCGTTTAAGTAGTTGTATGATAGGTAGTTTATATGCCTTAGGTAAATTACCAGAATACCCTTTTCATGTATAATTGGTAATTAAGCATATGTAACCTAAACTTTTGTCACATAACTGATTATGTAACATGTTTAGGCATATAATACTTGTCATAGGACTAGTTAGGCGGTCCGAACGCGTTTTACGCGAACGACGCATTAAAGTAGCATAAGCTACCTAAACGGGTCGTAATGGGTCGTAAACACTTAGGTTAGGTTTCATTTAGTATGTAGGCTTTGTTAAACCATATGACACGAGTATCTATACTCGTTTGTTTTACGAACCCTTATTCTATCTACATCCTCCGATTTAGGTCCGGTTTATTAACATAGTTACCTATATTAGGTGCCGTTTGATTTCCGTGATCTCTAGCGTTGCTTGGTGGTTATCTTAGGACTCCTGAACAATCTCAAGTGAGTACATAGACCCCTCTTTTACTGTTTTCCAAACTGTTTTGGGGTGGAACACATGTGCCTACTTGTTACTTTCATGCTTTCCATGTTTTCACATCATATACCTGCTATGTTCGTTAGTACATTATAGTACATGATTTCATTACATTTCATGCTATGTATGCCTATTGTGTGCGTACTTAGTACATCGTTTTACATTACATTTTATGCTATGTATGTCCATTTAGTTCATACTTAGTACATTGTTTTACATTACATTCTGTTGCATATGCTCATCCAGCATGTGAACACATTATATTACATTTTGAACCGTTGAAATCATTTGACTATGTGAACCGTTTGTATCTGTGAACCGTTTGTATCAGTGAACCGTTTTTATCTGTGAACCGTTTGTATCTGTGAACCGTTTGTATCTGTGAACCGTTTGTATCTGTGAACCGTGTGAACCGTATTTGACCATACATAAACATCTCTACAATTGTTAAACATTACTTTGGTGGTTTGGTTTGATTAAGTGATTTAGTAACAATGCGTGTGTAATATGGTACAAGCATGGTGGATACGCCGCTGGTACTTCCTATATATAAGTGTTTGTATGGTATTACATATCGTAGCGTTATTTGAATCATTTCAGTTTGAGACATATAACATTTTATACAAATAACATACTTTTCACAAGACATTGATTTACAAACAACTTATCTTATACAAACTCATTTTACAATGGTTATTCATTTAACCATACATTATTCTCTTATTTATACATATCATCTGATTTTATCGTTTTTCAAATGATTTACAAAACAAAGCAAATTACAAGGTTCATGACTAAACATTTTCTCAAACATAAGTCATGAAACCTATTTTCACAAAACCTATGTATCTCACAGGCATTTTTATGCTGACGTACCTATTTTCACATGTGTTTTTCAGGAGCTGTTGCATAAGATGATCAAGATACACATAGGCAGACTTGGGCTTTAGTGACAATAAAAGATGCAAGACTAGTTAATTATGTTGTATTTCCTTGTTTGATAAGACATTGTAACACTTCTAATCAATAAAACGAAACTTCAATTGCCATGGATTTGAAACAATTAATTTTGTTACAACACTCCCCGACATTTCCGCCACGTTTTGTATGTTCTACGTGGTCGGGGTGTGACAGAAAAGATGGTATCAGAGCCAATGGTTATAGGGAATTAGGTTATTAGTAATGCTTTGACCTAGTCTATAACCTTCTTAGGACCCTAACGCGAGTTTACTTGCGTTTAGTCATAAAACAATACCGTCACCTATCCTTAGGCGATGACCACAACAAGAACATAAATTTCAAAACCGCTTCGAAAACTAATCATCTGTTCTAGGATGATTGATTACTAGGTTTTGAACCCTCTATTGTAAGGTTTTGAACCCTCTGTTATATGGTTTTGAACCCCTTTGAGTTTTCAAAAATCTCGTCAAGGTTTTGGGTTTTAAATAATGTGAACACGTGCAAACTGGAAGGGTGAATGCCTATATTCTGGGTTTTCTGTCTAGGCAAGCACTTCGTATACATCTCATCAGACGCGAGACCAGTTGTGCTTACCTGGGAATTCTTGGGATGAGTGTTCACTTATAGGCGAGCATGTCTTCGCGATACATTATTTTTGACCTATTTACTTTGATTAATCACCGAGGTCGTTTGTTGCTTTGTAGTAACAAACAAATGACCACTATCCTTGCTTTCATCAGATTTGTTTCATCTCATTCTTTTCGTCTAATTCTCTCACTCGTTTCTTTTCATGTTTCCTCTTTTAGAATGCCTCCTCAACGCGAGAACCAGATAGCGACTGCCGAACTGGCAGAAATTATTGCACAGCAAATGGCTGCTCAATTCCCAAACCTCTTTGCTCAATGGAATCAAGCCAACAACAACAACAATGGTCCATGCAATTTCAAGAGTTTTAACTCGGCGAAACCACTCAAGTTTAGTGGTTCTGAGGGAGCGACTGGGCTTCTTCAATGGTTCGAGAGCATTGAGAATACTTTCTGCCACGTGCAGTGTCCTGACAATCGCAAGGTCGAGTTTGCTTCGAGTGTGTTCCAGAAGAGAGCCCTTACGTGGTGGAACGGTGTTATGAGAGATCGTGGTGCAGAAGTTGCTCTAGCACAGACATGGGCTGAACTTAGGGCCCTTATGATGAAGGAATTCTGTCCTCGTCACGAGATCAGGGCCTTGGAAAGGGAATTCAACAATCTTGAGCAAGACAGCGGTGAGCATCGAGCCTACACGGACCGTTATGAGGAGTTGAGTCTGTTATGCCCAAACATGGTCACGCCTTTGGATAAGGCAATAGAAAAGTACATTGATGGCCTCCCTGACTCAATACAAGACATTGTGACTGGCAGCAACCCTACTACAGTTAGACAGGCCATTGAGCTATCTGCAACCTTGACTGAATCAAAGATCAGGAAAGGTAAACTTTTCCGAAAAGGTGACAAGAAGCCGGTCGAGGAATCGAAACCAATCGAGGAATCAAAGACCATGGATGAACAGACTGGATCCCCTAAAAAGTCAAAGAAGCGAAAGGCTTCTCAGAACTTCGCCATGGTTACTCACAATGATCAAGCCGCCCCCAACCAACCAGCTCAACCCCCTGCTAGGAAGCCATACAATGGAACTGCACCCTTGTGCAACCAATGTAGCCTCCATCATCATGCCAATGTAAAGTGCCGCAAATGTCAAACTTGTGGGCTTATAGGCCATACAGCAAGAGTCTGCCCAGCTGCAGCTGCACCAAACCAAGCTGGCAACAATACCGCTCAAGGTCGTTTTCTACCAGGTTCTTGCTTCAACTGTGGCGAGATGGGTCATTTCCAAAGAAATTGCCCAAAACTTGCTAATGCAAATCCAGCACAGGGATGAGCATTTGACCGAATGGAAGACAACGCTGTTTAGAAATAATCAATCCTTATGTATTATTTTCTTTAGTTGTCAAGGTCCAAGAAACAGTTGTTATCGTTGTTTATAAATAAATCTTTTATATACATTACAATGTATTTATGTGGTTGCGTGTATAAACAACATATCTCTTACAATACCGACATTCAAGGAACCGTATTCCTTGAAGAACAAACTACCCCCAAAAAAATTTCCCATTCTATGATCTCTTGCGTTTCCATGAAATTCCTAAGTACCCGTTATCCTAAGGAAACGAGGTACAAGGCGCAAGTTACAACACTGGACGAATACCCAAAGTACCACTATAAATCCTTAATAGGGTACCTAAGGGTATTTCCGTGAATCCCAAAATTGTTGTGTTCCTTAATTCGACTATTACGTTTCTTTGAAAACAAAATCGAATTTTTGGGAGATCTTCCTATCTTTTCAGATAGATCCCAGTGGACATTGAAGTCCATCGACTGGTTTCCATATCCGTTCTCAATCGCTAACAAATTAATAACAAATTAATAACCAAGTTAAACAACTATGTGATTATGTGCTTATGAACATTACAAGACAAACTGTGCGGACTGTGCAAGGAATTACGTAATTATGGATGCATACATAATTATGGAATTTAGTGCACAGAAACCACAGCGAGCTTTGTTATGTGCCTAGAAGTTAACTCTATTCATTTCCATTTCTGATGACACGCCCGTTGAAAATGACTCCGTTTGTTCATTTTCGTTTATGAAGATTTGTCCGTTGAGGAAATGAATATCCGTTTGTTTCCCCTTTCATTTCCATTTCTGATGACACACCCGTTGAAAATGACTCCGTTTGTTCATTTTCGTTTCTGAAGATTTGTCCGTTGAGGAAATGAATATCCGTTTGTTTCCCCTTTCATTTCCATTTCTGATGACACACCCGTTGAAAATGACTCCGTTTGTTCATTTTCGTTTCTGAAGATTTGTCCGTTGAGGAAATGAATATCCGTTTGTTTCTCCTTTTCATTTCCATTTCTGATAACACACCCGTTGAAAATGACTCCGTTTGTTCATTTTCGTTTCTGAAGATTTGTCCGTTGAGGAAATGAATATCCGTTTGTTTCTCCTTTTCATTTCCATTTCTGATGACACACCCGTTGAAAATGACTCCGTTTGTTCATTTTCGTTTCTGAAGATTTGTCCGTTGAGGAAATGAATATCCGTTTGTTTCTCCTTTTCATTTCCATTTCTGATAAAACACCCATTGAAAATGACTCCGTAAGTTCATTTTACGTTTCTGAAGATTGCCCGTTGAGGAAATGAATCCCCGTTGTTTATTTCTTCATTTCTGCTTCTGAAGAATACTGGTTGAGAAAAATGACTCCATCTGTTCATTTTCATTCTGAAGAATGTCCGTTAAGGAAATGACAGGATTATGCCTTACATATCTCTGGTGGTTATTTGACACAAAGTCACAAATAGACTCCTACGAATAAATTTCGGGACGAAATTTCCTAAAGTAGGGGAGACTGTGACACCTGTGTCACTTCAACCATCAAACAAATGCCAAACCAATGAAATATTGTATTTCATACTTGGGATTTGTAAAAATATGTGTATCGTTTACACATATCAACTCTTGTTCGATTTCATGCTTTAAACCGCTTTCTGGAGGGTTATACGCGCACTGATGCGTAAATACAACCAGTTTAATGCAACAAACACTCCGGAATAGTGAAATAGTCTTAACATACCTTAAGTAACCTCTACATAACTTAGAAATAAGTTTTGGAAGGTTTGGTATGCCGAAATCAAGTTATATCGCTTACAGGGACTAAACTTGACAAACTGCGAAAGTATGCCAATTTGAACTGTAACAGACATTCCGGAACATGACCATAAGTTAAACATACCATAAATATCCTTTACATAGCTTAGAAATAGGCTTTGAGGTGTTCGGTGTGCTAAAATAAACTTTTGGGCCATTCAGGGACTAAAAGTGTCAAAAAAATGCACAAGTTTGCATTTTCGCGTATAACTTACGGTCTGAATACATCCGGACATCCAAAAATTTATGTAAGCACTAAAATATTTTATTTTAGTGTTCGGCATAAGAAAAATCCATTCGTCGCGTCATTTGGATCGTTTTTCACGCTTATGCGCATTCCGTCGTAATTAAGCGAACATCGCGTTCGTACGGCTAAACGAACCAACACCCGGCATATTTTTGAGCATGTTTCATGTCCACAATGTTTAGGCATCATTTTAGGGCCTTAAAGTTGGCTTAACGGGCCTTAAACATGTCGGAAATGGCTTAAACACATAACAGGGACTGAAACTGCAACATTTGAAACTTGTTTTCTGATCTGAAGAGCTAGGCGGCCCGCGTGAGCCAAGCTTAAATCTTAGGCGGCCCGCGTCAGCCTCTCTGATCAGATAAGATCGAACAGTCAGCGTATTCCAGCTGTTTTAACCACCACCACACACTCACCACTTGCATATTCAGCTGATAAGGGTTGTTTTTAGGCACCATAACTTTCCGACACTTGTACGGATACGATTAAGGCACGATATTCGACAAACGATCTTAACGGTTACCCGAAAACTATAAATACCCCACCCCCCATTACTCCAAAACCACTAGAATCTGATCTAAGTGACTCTAAGTTGGAACCATTGTTTCATACCTGAGTTATTGTGATCTAGATTAGCATTCGGGGACCCTTCGTAAGTATTCTTTCGTTCTTTTATTGCTTTTCGAGTCTTTTCGAGTCTGAAAGTCAAACTTTGTTTGACTTTCTGCGTTGACCAGTTTATGGTCAATGCGAAGTTCGTTTGAACTTCGCAACGTGAGTGTAATCACGTTGGTTATAGTCCCTTGGGACTATGCCTACTGATTACCACGTTGTCTAGGGACGTAGGGTAAGCGATCTAATAAATCGCTTATACCTTCGAACCCGACCCATTTGGTCGATCATTAAGATCCGACCAAATACTTTAGGTGACCATAGTATATAGGGAATAACCTTCCGAGGTTATACCCTATGGTCACATCGTTTAAGTAGTTGTATGATAGGTAGTTTATATGCCTTAGGTAAATTACCAGAATACCCTTTTCATGTATAATTGGTAATTAAGCATATGTAACCTAAACTTTTGTCACATAACTGATTATGTAACATGTTTAGGCATATAATACTTGTCATAGGACTAGTTAGGCGGTCCGAACGCGTTTTACGCGAACGACGCATTAAAGTAGCATAAGCTACCTAAACGGGTCGTAATGGGTCGTAAACACTTAGGTTAGGTTTCATTTAGTATGTAGGCTTTGTTAAACCATATGACACGAGTATCTATACTCGTTTGGTTTACGAACCCTTATTCTATCTACATCCTCCGATTTAGGTCTGGTTTATTAACATAGTTACCTATATTAGGTGCCGTTTGATTTCCGTGATCTCTAGCGTTGCTTGGTGGTTATCTTAGGACTCCTGAACAATCTCAAGTGAGTACATAGACCCCTCTTTTACTGTTTTCCAAACTGTTTTGGGGTGGAACACATGTGCCTACTTGTTACTTTCATGCTTTCCATGTTTTCACATCATATACCTGCTATGTTCGTTAGTACATTATAGTACATGATTTCATTACATTTCATGCTATGTATGCCCATTGTGTGCGTACTTAGTACATCGTTTTACATTACATTTTATGCTATGTATGTCCATTTAGTTCATACTTAGTACATTGTTTTACATTACATTCTGTTGCATATGCTCATCCAGCATGTGAACACATTATATTACATTTTGAACCGTTGAAATCATTTGACTATGTGAACCGTTTGTATCTGTGAACCGTTTGTATCAGTGAACCGTTTTTATCTTTGAACCGTTTGTATCTGTGAACCGTTTGTATCTGTGAACCGTGTGAACCGTATTTGACCATACATAAACATCTCTACAATTGTTAAACATTACTTTGGTGGTTTGGTTTGATTAAGTGATTTAGTAACAATGCGTGTGTAATATGGTACAAGCATGGTGGATACGCCGCTGGTACTTCCTATATATAAGTGTTTGTATGGTATTACATATCGTAGCGTTATTTGAATCATTTCAGTTTGAGACATATAACATTTTATACAAATAACATACTTTTCACAAGACATTGATTTACAAACAACTTATCTTATACAAACTCATTTTACAATGGTTATTCATTTAACCATACATTATTCTCTTATTTATACATATCATCTGATTTTATCGTTTTTCAAATGATTTACAAAACAAAGCAAATTACAAGGTTCATGACTAAACATTTTCTCAAACATAAGTCATGAAACCTATTTTCACAAAACCTATGTATCTCACAGGCATTTTTATGCTGACGTACCTATTTTCACATGTGTTTTTCAGGAGCTGTTGCATAAGATGATCAAGATACACATAGGCAGACTTGGGCTTTAGTGACAATAAAAGATGCAAGACTAGTTAATTATGTTGTATTTCCTTGTTTGATAAGACATTGTAACACTTCTAATCAATAAAACGAAACTTCAATTGCCATGGATTTGAAACAATTAATTCTGTTACAACACTCCCCGACATTTCCGCCACGTTTTGTATGTTCTACGTGGTCGGGGTGTCGCAGTTCATTCCTTTAATTTATTTCAAAATTCATATTATCTTCATCGACTATACAATCTTACTTCGTAATTTATACATACACATCTATGTTTAACTTCGATAGATATATCATAATAATAAGTAACTATCCAATCTCGATTCATAAACTATTCATACAATTGAATTCTTTCTAACAAGTCCATAGTTTCCATACCATACTTTCACATAACATTCTCATTTCCTTGATCCATTAGTAACGGGTCAATATATATACTTCTTCAAACTTGTAATAGTACATACATTCATATGATCCGTTTATAACGGATCTAATACCTTCATCTCGTCTCTTAAGATTACATTCCATACATATATTATATAACATCTCATTCTTGTTTTGTTATCGCAACAAAACTACTATTTCGTACTCACACATTCGTGCTTAACTCCAAAGTTAAACATCATTCTACATTTTCTATAGTTACTTGTACCATTCATACCTTTACGTTAGCCTCAAATCATCTCATTCATATCACATTACTATTGTTCTCAGTTAATGCATTACTTACTCTACATAAGTAAATGTGTCGTGCAAGTTCATCATACGAGGGTTTAATCAATACCTGGAACTTTCACTCAAGACTTTTGAGATTTCCTTTATAATGACAAATTTTCTTCTTATGTCGACTGTTAAAAGTCAAACATCAAATACCAAACCATACCTATACTATCATTCATTTCGTAGGTCGATTTCAATCTACCAATTCATACCTATCCAACATAAGTTATACATTTTACTAACCTCGATTTCATTGCACAATCAATGATCCTTAAACCAGATCGATCCGCTTCTTCAAGAGTACTCACTGTACCAGGCCAGATTTCATTCATCCGTGTAATGAGCTTCCGCTCGTGCACATCCTTTCACCAATTCGATTGGTTTCATCACATTAAGAGTTCTACCACTATTATCTACAAAATTGGCGGTTAGCACATTTCATTCAAACATTCATTCTACTAGGTGATTATTCACCTATAATTCTTCTACAAATTTCCTACATACATACTATAACATATCATAAAATCCATTTCTTACTTACAATTTTTTTTTCCATTTTGTTAGTTATGTAACACCTCGAAAATTCACGTCCTATAATGTGTTGACACGTGTCATAGGTTTGAACGTGTGAAAGAATGTTATAGAAGGATTAAAGTTGACAATCATGGAAAGTATGTGAATATACGAGTTCTAAATGTCAACAATGAATAAATATATTGTACATTAACCCTACATGATGCCCATACCTTCAAACGAATAAATCATGGATCATACGAAACTAAATATGAAAGAAAGTGAGAGATTACAAACTACAGGGGTTAAATGTGTCAACATGTTTAAGTTATACCTCTGAGTGACCTTTTGAAAAACCCGGAGCTTTGTAACGGTTAATTATGCTCACTAGAATGCACGATATAAATTTCATAAAGTTTCGTTATCGTATGAGAAAGTTATGATCAAATTCGTATACAAGGGGTTAAAGCGTCAACGTTGAAGTTTATGACTTTTCGGGTAACAATAAAGTTAACCGAGGACTAAACAAAGTGGGTAAATGTCTTAAAGCCCTTATAAGTCAATTTAGAGGGCTCATTGTGCAAAACAAGACGTGAAAGCGACCTTTAGAAGGACCGGGGACCAAAACTGCAAATAATGGAAACTTGTTTTGGCAGGTCACCACATGCTCGCGTAGCGCGAGCACTAGCCCCTATGCCGTCGCGCTACGCGACGACCTTACCTGATCAGAATTCCGATTTTGTTGGATTCTTGTCTGCCATAGCCCTTGTAACCGCCTTTAACTCGATTTTCCTCATCTTGCACGACCCCTAAACAACCCCTAGACACTTAGGGACATCTGGAAGTGATCCATGGCCATTGTTAGGCTTGTGTGTCAACAATCCATGAGTTCTTGAGCACTATATAAAGGGCCAAGGTTGCAACCAATTCTTCACACCTTCCTTCAGCATTTCTGATCATTTCTGGAGCTCCAAAGCAGGCTCAAGTGATCACTAATCATGCATAGGACTTCAGTAAGTATGCTTAACCTTTCTTAGTTAAGTTTTTGCTTAGTTTTAGCTTAAAAGTCAAACCGTCGTAATTAACGGTTGACTTAGCGATTAATCATTGATGGCTCAGTGATTAGTCGAATTGAAAGTAGTTATAAGTTGGTAATTATGTGGGTAATAAACCCTTAAAAGGGTTCCCCCTGATTTCCACTCTAACTAGGTCAAATGTCGGGTCAAACTTGTTATTAAAAAGTCAACAGGATGCTTAATTTCAAATTAATACATAATTAGCAATGTAGAACCCATACAACCTGTTTGATCATTATTATAACTTAGTAATTAGTGTAAGAACATGTCTAAACATGTTCAACCCGACAATTTTCAGTAGAGACCCGGTTCGGAACCGAAACTCGCATAGTTTGACTTTTGCTTTGACTTTCAGTTCTGACCCATTTTGGTATGTTTTAGAAATTCCTTAGAGCTTTAATAGGACCAGGTTACATGCTAGTATAACCCTCTGTGATTATACACCTTGGTTCATTAGTTAACCAATTAATATGCATGATTCCGTTAATTGCTCATATGTTGACCATTATGCCCTTTTCACCTTAAAACGTGATTTTTGCAAATGTAAAAGAGTAGAAACCTTAGTTACTGAATTATAAACTTGCACCCAAAATTTGACATCAGTTTGAGGTGTAGGCTGAGAGTTATGCTCATTAGCGTAATTCGAAAGCTTCTTTAGCGATCAAACGGCGTAATTAGCATATAGCCTACTTAAACATACTTTTCGATATCAAACTCTTTACCCACTGATATAATATATTATTTTGAGATTTTTGAAGATTTTTAATTAATTTTAGGCTGAGCATAACTTATAGTCATAGGCTTAATCCGGTAATTGTCGGTTTTGCCCTTACGGGCTATAAAATGAGTTTTACATATCTAATTGACTCCAAACCTTTTGCTACTGATTTTAAATGATAAATAAATTATTTTAAGCCTTATGGAATAATAAAAATATCAGTTTTCCATATAGAACCCGGAAACGGCTTCTAATCGCCTTATTAAGCGTTTTTAACGCATAGTATGTACTAAAACTATTTTTAACATACAAGGGTTGATGCCTACTGATATTCTAGGTAAATTATAATATTTTAACAGTAAGCAAAAGTTGTTTAACTCAGACTTCAGTTTTGAGCTTTTCGGCTTATGTGAAATTACCAAAATGCCCCTACGGGGCATAGTTGGTTATAATTGATAAATTTCACATATATACAATACCCTACTGTTATAACTTGGTAAACTAAGTGTTTTTGCTGAACATATCAGACCTGTAACTCAGGTTAATACTTAAACTCTTTATAACATTATAAATGACCAAATTACCCCTACGGGGCATAGTTTGTGTTTAAATTCGTTTTGGGCATAATGGAAGGTATCCTACTGATATCACAACATATTTGAGGCATATTAACTTAGGAAACCTGGTTAGGACTCTTATGACTACCCGTTACGCCTCTTGCGCGTACGGTTCGGCTTATGTAACTAGTTTACATAAATTAGCCGAAACGGGTCAAACCTTATCGGTTTTACCCCAAAATTCAGAATGTGCCTAGATTACCCATATAAGACAAGTCTCCGAACATGTCGGGTCTAAATCGCATTCTATTCCGGTCGTTGCTTAATCGTGCATTTGAACCGTAAAAAATTTACCGGTCTAAGCTTAAGCTTAACTAAAGACAGTTAGGATTCTAATAGGTTATTATAAACCTTTGTTCCAGAATAGGAGAACCAGTAAAAGCTACTTGCATTTGCTTATTGTGATTATTACTTTGCTCAGGTAAATACTCTTAACTTATTTTCCCTATACGGGCTTGGGATACGGTATTATAATAATATCGCTTGGTCAGGTATTGAATGTTTAATCATATTGTGGTTAAATTATTGAGGTAACCCGTTTTAATCTGTATTGTTTGAAATAAAAGCCTTTAGGGGTTAATGACCATGTCCCGGATATCCTTGACATCATTGTATTATAAAATGGCCACGACTTATGCACGGGATGTAGGCATACACCTGACAGTGCATAAGGAAAACGGTATCTCACTCTCTTGTGGGCCTATACTTGTGGTGTGTCTGTTAATTTTGACTCGGTTTCTACATCGGGCCCTGAACGTACAACGAACATGTAATTCTGTATACAAGATTATAAATATAATTGTCCCAAGTTATAAAAGATTAATTTTGCCTTGTGCATTTTAATCAAAGTGTCAAAATGTTTTGTGCCTGGTGCATCTAAACCAATTTTCTTAAACTCTTTTCAAATGAGTCGGTTGAGTGTATTTACCAGTGAAAACTGACGTATTTTCCAAAAAGGTTAAGTGACAGGTACTGAACGTAATTGGCTAGAAGCTCAGGGCGCTAATAAGGAATCTTGCAAGTTCTAGGCGTCTAAAGTCTGTTGAACAATGTTTATGTTTTAAGATCCGCCTGTGGATCCTTTACTTTCCGTTGTAATACTTTGATGTTACGTTATATTCGGATTGTAATATATTGATCTTTTGCTTCCGCTGTGCATTTATATATTGTGTTGTTTGACTATGATGATATCAACCACGTCACGATACTCCCCTACCGGGCCCACTGGTCAAACGTGGAAATATTGGGGTGTGGCAAGTTATTACGCCATCTTTTTGCAGTTTGACTTTTCAAGGTCAAACTGGCATTTCTTACTTATCATACATGTATTGAAGTACACGTTCGTACTTCTTTCCATTCATGCTTACTTGCAAAGACTTTATTACATAATTTCAGTATTTCTTGCAAAAACTTACCCTTCCCGTCCATACTTATGATTTTGTACGGGTCGTAGCCCGTCATTCATTCTGACTCCCAAGATTCATTTACTAACACATCTAACACGTAACTTATTCAAAACTTATTTCTTTCAACTCAAATTTAGGTTTGCATGCCAATTACGATCATTCTTTTGTTATACTATCACCATCTACTTTATACTTACTTACATGACCCGTTTGACTCAACCACAGTCAAACTGTCAAAACATTCTTATGTCGGTTAATTTCATCTTTTTCTGTTTTTAAATCCGTCTCGCGGATTCATACGTATCATTTATACCTTTCATTCCTTCTATGTTTTGAATCCGTCTTGCGGATTCAAACACATCATTCATACCTTTCATTCCTTCTATGTTTTGAATCCATCTTGCAGATTCAAACACATCATCCATACCTTTCATTCCTTCTATGTTTTGAATTCATCTCACGGATTCAAACATATCATTCATACTTTTCATTCCTTCTATGTTTTGAATCCGTCTCGCGGATTCAAGCATATCATTCATACTTTTCTTTCATATTTAGTACTCTCAATTTCTTGAGAGTCTTACTACTCCTTTCACCCACACGTCCACCTACTACCCAATTCTACCGGACATACCTGCAACAATTATCACGGTATCACGAACGTTATATGCTTCTTGCGTACTGGCCAGGTTCGCAATCCACATACTAGTTTCGTGTCTTCATGTAATCATCACCTCATGTCCGAAGAATTAGGTCTCGGCACGTGTAACATTTTCAAAACTTTATCACTATATCATCATTGTCTTGTATTTAAAATTTCCCTTCCCTCTGGAGGTTTTACCATCACCGGTACCTACATATACTGAATTTATGTACCTGGGGTCAATTTGTCTTATTACATGCTTTAGTGTCGGTCCTAGACCGCATTCGCGGATCATCCTCTTCAAACAATTATTCTTACCTTACACATAACATACTGTTAGTTTCTTTATATGCATACATAAGTACATACTTACATTTGCTTCCACCTTTGGATCTTGATCGAGTCTTGGATTGTACGGGTTCCTTGTCACAAGAGCACACAGGTTTGAGTTCAAGTATTTACCTCCTCATACTTGATTTCTCTCAAACCAGGGCTCTGATACCAACTTGTAACACCCTAAAACGTTTTGGCCATAAGAGACGCAGCGGAAATACCGACTCAAAAATTCTTTCTTATATTGTCTATATGACATACTTGAAGGTTCATTTATAATATGTCGGACACTTCTTGAAAGGATTTACAACATTCATTCTTGATTAACGCGTTAAATGTGATACCATAAATACAAGTAATGAGACCGCTATTCCCGTACAATCCTTGCTCTTCGACTCGATCTTCAACCTCTTAGTCTCCACAATGATGTTAATTTCGTGCAACCTGCAATCACCACATACATGCGCGTCATTAATATTTGTTGACATCATTCTTAATCTAGACATACACAATTAAATGACCGTTCCGCATTCTTCTATTCATGCTATTCTTTTATGTTTATTTTTCCGAGTACAATCTTACATCCAATCATCAAATCTTCATAAGGACACAATAGTATACCTGCATTTTCATTTCATTCTCAAGGCACACGATAAGTAACGTGAATACTCAAATGTATTGAAGCCATGTATACATATATACAAGCCCCATTCTTTCATAAACAATAAATCCTACTTCGTGCATACGTACATTCATACGTATATTTATACACACATACATACCTACATACATACATACAAGCTCTTACATACCACTTACATTCCCACATGATTATACTAACACATCCTAGTCACAAACATCCATATAAATAAGTCTCATACGTATCAACCTACATGCATACTTATTTCTAATCGTGCTTACCTATGGATTCCATTACTAACATGTAGGTAAATCCATACCCATACTTATACATGCCTCTAGACTTAATTCATTCCCACACATACTTTTGTACACGCTCATCACACCTCATAAACACTCTTCAATGAATTTGTGTAATGATAATCCTTTCTTTAACATTCCTTCAATCATACTTTCTAACGGGTATAAATGTCAAATCCCTTCTAACTTCTATATCTGGTTCAACATCAATTCCTTATTAGTTAATCTCTGAGGTATAACCCAGACAAGTTACCTGGTCATCTAGGTTATCAGACATAATCCAGACTAGTTACATGGTCATCTAGGTTATCAGGCATAACCCAGACTAGTTACGTGGTCATCTATGTTATCAGGCATAACTCAGACGAGTTACCTGGTCATCTAGGTTATCAGGAATAACCCAGACGAGTTACATGGTCATCTATGTTATCAGGCATAACCCAGACGAGTTATCTGGTCATCTAGGTTATCAGGCATAACCCAGACGAATTGTCACAACCCATACGTTTATTTCACCCTGTCGGTATGCCAGCCGTATGCTACGGCAAGTATCAACAAAGAATTCAAACCTTGTACAAATCGAACTTCCATGTACTTTCATTTAATCATAATCAAGCTCCATATCCTTCTAAATCTTAATCTTGTGATCAAACCAACTACTACATCACTCCATACTTCTTTCTACATTTTGACCCGTTCGTTTCTACCGTGTAGTTTTGACATAAACAACTATCTTCGACTTACCATAACACTTCTTACTTTGGTACTTACTCTTACCCATAATGTTCTTACATGGTTCCCTATATTCAACACACCAAACTTCTTTTATTAAAGAAGAAGTGATTCTAGAAATCACTTACCTTAAACGTTTGTATTCGTATCCATTTCCTTGCTTCCTTTTGACCCTTTAGCCTTCCATGCTTCCATCCATCTTGACATGATCCCTATAATTTCATGTCATTGCATTCACATTCTTGTTAGTATACATGATTGTGTATATTAATGATCATATCAAATTCATATTCCACATTTGACCTTCACTAGTCAATTCTAACAAACATAAGGCATATTCCCACAATCATATCTTTTCAACTCATATAATTCATCACGTCGTCACATATAACACACATTGATATAACACGTACCATATAACTTTCTATAATCTTACAATTGTGACAACAAGTCCAACTATGCTTCTTATGAGAAGTTGACTTTCAGAAGTCAACAGTTTATCATATGAACTTTCGACTTAACCTCATACATCCGTGACATCATAATAGGCTATAGAAATGACGCTATATACATTTCATATTCACGATGCAAATGTGCTTACAGCCACATTCAAACTAGTAATTTAACATAATCTCAGTATCATTATCATATTTCTTTCATATATATATATATATATATATATCAAGCCGTTTCATACAATTTCGCATCCTAACTTCACTTAGACATTTCATCATACACCTGGTGTGCATACTACTTTCTAAGCACAATGTACATCTAATTCATGCATAATCTTCTAAGCTATTACTTAGTTCATCAAATCTTCTTACTAATCTACAAGTATCATTCACACATAGACATCAAACATATCAAACACCAATTTCTTTCAATTCATCTAACAAGAATCCATCATACATAACATGATACATCAATATTGAACAAGAATTGGACATGGATGATATATCCATGTCACCATCTTCACCGTAACAATTGGGTTTCACCTTAAAACATCAAATTAAGCAAAATCATGCATAATTCATGTTCTATATGGTGATTCTAACGCCTATACATGATCAATTTCATACTAATTCGCTGATTAAACATAACCCACTTCATACAAGATCATCAATCTAAGTTTCAAGACATACCTCATGATCCCCTTGTGTAGGTGATCATTAATTCATGTTCATTTATAGGTTTGAGCTTCGATTCACCCTTCAATTTAAAGATCTTTCATAACTAGGGTTTGGCTCCCCTTGTGTTCTTTTGAACATTCCAGACACACACACACACGACGTGTGTGTTGTGTGATAAATTTATGTTTTACAAAGCATGGGTTTTCCCATGTTACAATTTAGTCCCTCTAGTTTGCCATCATATCTCTTCTCCCATAACTTTCTTCCTTACTCTTAAAATTTAACATTGCATTTAACTAGGTTATTTGTTCCTAGTTATCCAACATCATGTTAAATTATTTAAACCCCACTTGGGTCAATAAAGGGATTTTGGGGCGTTACACGGAAAGCTTCCAGAAGGAAAGGCAGAAGCTCGAAAAATCCAACACAAAGCACTAAACTATGAAATGGCGGATGGCGTCCTATACCGGAAGTCATTTATGGGACCATTACTACGTTGTGTTGATAAACCAGATGCGCAATATCTGGTCAGAGAAATCCACGAAGGTTTATGCGGAATACACGCAGGACCGCACATGGTCGTGGCAAAAATAATGAACGCGGGATACTACTGGCCCGGAATGCATGTGGACGCAGTAGACCTATTAAGGAGATGCGCAGCCTGTCAACGCCATGCGCCAAAAACACTCCGACCAAAAAACCCGCTCGTACCGGTCACCTCCGCCTGGCCTTTTCAACAGTGGGGCATCGATCTCGTTGGTCCATTCCCCGACGCGCCAGGCGCGGTAAAATTCATCATTGTAGGACTATTTCACAAAATGGGTCGAAGCCAAGGCACTAGCCTCAACAACAGCAATGGTAATTCGCAAATTTATATGGGAGCATATTATTTGTAGATTCGGATTACCATTGCGCATCATCTCCGACAACGGCACAAACTTTGCCTCAGAAGATCTTCAGAAATGGGTCAAAGAAATGAAGATTGAGCACAATTTTGCCTCTGTGGCGCACCCACAGGCTAACGGCCAAGTTGAAAGCGTCAACAAACAGATAGTCGATGGCATTAAAGCGTGACTAGGCACAGCGCGCAGAGGATGGGTTGACGAACTCCCCAGCATCTTATGGGCCCATCGTACAATGCCAAAGACTAGCACGGGAGAAACTCCATTCAGCCTGGTCTACGGGTCTGAAGAAGTAATCCCAGCCGAAATTGGTCTTCCATCACCGCGCATGCCAGCTATGGCAAGACAAAACAATGAGCAAGAGCGAAGAATGGATTTAGACCTCCTCGAAGAAAGGCGCGAGAATGGCGCCATCACAGAGGCAAGGTACAAATCCAAACTCGAAAAAAAATTACAATGCACGCGTCCGCGTATGCACATTTGTCCCTGGTGATTTTGTCTTGCGCGACAATGAAGCTTCCAATGCAAAGAAACCAGGCAAATTAGCACCAAAATGGGAAGGACCATACATCATCAATGAAGTCTTAGGCAAGGGGGCATACACCCTAAAAAGACTTGATGGGACACTGGTCCCCCGCACCTGGAACGCGCAGCAGTCCGCAAAAATAAAAGCATACATGCAATGTATTTCTTTATTATCCTTTGTATTACGAGCCTTGCGCTCTTATCAATACAAACATCATCTTTACTCATATCACTGTTTATTACAAATTGCATATAATTCTTTTGGTTTACGCGAAAACAATATGGTAAACATTGTACACCTCATGAACAGTCTAAACAAGGCAAACTAACACGCCCTTTAGACAAACGTTCACACATGAGCACAATACCATTTCTCATTCGCTCTACCTACTAAAAGCAATTAAACATATGCAACATATTGTAATCTAAACATAACCAGAAACTTACATGTACAAAAGTGCATCAAAATATACATATCATCAAAAAAACAGTATGAACAACCATTCATAACGATCACGGCAGTGATCTTCAAACAAGTTTTTGGTAGCAAGACCAACATAAACATCAAAAAAAGGAGGAATACACAGTTCCCAAACCTACCCTAATCAACAGCAGGGTCTTCATCAACAACAGCCACCAGATCATCGCGATTCTTCCGGCGACGATACACAAGCTGACATCCACCTCTTTGGATCATCGGAAAGCGAGTCATCAGCCTCTCAACGGATAGCACACCAACCTCCTCGTCAACAACACCCTCTTCTTGGAGAACCTTGCAAGAAGAACCGACAATAGTCGAGGAATCAGGGTTGGCCGGCTCCTTTTCTTTAGCCATCAAAGGCGAAGAACTGGCGAGAAGTAGGAGGCCTTCAGCAGTCTCGTACAATCTCAAAATATCCAAGAGACGGCGAGTATAAACGGAACCCTTCACCTTCATTTTCTCCAAATTGAGAAGGAAAATAAACTTTCCCAAATATATATATAAAGAACCGGACTCCGAGGAAAAGAAAAGCTCGATCATCATGATTAATTGTCAGAGAAACGTATCATCAGAACGGCGCTACAGGAACCAGGGTCATATCTCCATTAATGAAATCTGACAGGCGCCATTACGTATCCCAATAAAAAAGGGAAAATACTGCAAAATATCAATTTTTTATTACAAACTGACGTTACCAAACGTCAGGTCATAATTACAAAGGGAAAATCACTATTTCTCCCTAGAAAAAGTTTTTTTAAAATAAAGTTAAATCTTCTCATAGAAGATTCCTCATTTTCACGCCAAAAAGCACTTTCTCTCTTATAAGTCCAGTGCTCCACTTATTTGCATAAGTACAGCACTAGACTGGGGGGACTTGAAGGGGTAAGGTCCCAAAAACCTTATAGTAAGCACTTGGGACCATACCACAACCTTACTCTTCAGCCTTTTTGACCTTGCGCGACCGCGCACTGGCCTTACAAAAGAGACTTAAGAAACAGACAACAAACAACACTCGCGCGCCCAAAAGGAAATCATAAATCCTTGTGCCTTCTTCCATAAACAAAGGATGAAAATCCTAAAATAAACGCTCTCGCCTAATATCCAGACTTGGATATTATCTGTACAGATGACTCCACACGGTAAAGGGTCACACCAGATTACAGCAGTAATCTTCTAGAAGAGTTCAATCGTGCACCACTAAGACGGTTATAACCGTCTGGACACGTGTCAACACCTCAGACGTCCCTGAAATCACAACAATAGCATGTAATTGGAGAGTAATCTCCACTTGATCACTTTCCACGTGGCATATCCCCAGCCATAGATCTAACAACGATCCGTGTGCATTCACGTCGGATCAAGAAGCTTAAACGGAAGGGAATGTAACCGCTCACGGGGTTAGCATCTTCCGTTAACTTTTCACTAACAGGTTTTCCCGCCCAAAGACTCCCGGTTATAAATATGAGAACTGCTCAGGTATGAATTCAAGTTACACACACTTCTACAATACATCTTCTTCTTCATAACCCATACTTATTCTCACACCGGAGTCGGGTCAAGGAGAGAACCCCTTTCTCCCCTTGACGAGGCTAACGGTGCTTCTTTTTTGCAGAGTTCATCGGAGAAGAAGGTCTGTTGTACCGAATCAAACGAGAGAAAACAACCCCCCTTTTATGCAGATCCAAACCCTCTAGATTATTCGATTCCGGTCGTTGATCTAGTGTTTCTTCAATCATATATGAATATTAATATTAATTAATTAATAATAGTAATAATATAATCAATAATATAAGATAATTTAATTTAGGGGTAATTTCATATATACCCTTACAAACTTGCAAATGATATTTACTCATGACTTATGTCATTTCTGGTTTGGCTGTTCCTATATGCCTCGTATAGGTCTATACGGGGCGCATAGGACCCCTCGTATAGGTCTCGTATATGACTCATGCCTCATATATGCCACGTATAGGCCTATATTGGGCGTATATAAGGTTTTTTTTAACAAACATTTTATACAATATTAATCGTTTTAGTAAACTTTTATACAAAAAATAAGTTTTCTATTTTAAATAAATAAAAATAACAAGTACAAGATATGATACAACACCTGTATAGGCTTATACGAGACATAAACCACATTTATAGTCCTATGCGAGACCTATACTACACCTACAGGCCGATACGAGTTATTATAATTAATATGAGTTTTTATAATTAATATTAGAGTTATTATAATTAATATGAGTTTTTTATAATTAATATTAGTGTTATTGATATTAATATGAGTTTTTTATAATTAATATTAGTGTTATTATAAATTATATGAGTTTTTTATAATTAATATTAGTGTTATTGTTATTAATATGAGTTTTTTATAATTAATATTAGTGTTATGGATATAAAAAAGATAAAACAAAAAAATTAAAAATATATACCGCATATAGGGATAGACTGGACATATAGTATGGTCTAAAAGACCATTATAGCCATGTTTTGCCCCTAGTCTAGGCCTAACTCAAGGCTAAAATCGTAATTTGCATTATATACATACACCTCACACAGGCCTATACTAGGCATATAAGAGAGGCAAAAAAAAAACAATTTACCCCCAGTCTAAGCCTAACTCAGGGGTAAAATGGTCTTTTTCGTCTAGACGCGCCATATAGGCCTATACGAGGCATATAAGACAAAATATGACATAATTAGAGATTCTCTTGAAAATTGAAAAAGGTTATACGCGACGTATAGACCTATACGAGACGTATACGAGGGTGTGTAAATAAAGACTAGGGTATGTAAATACATAGACCCTTCTAATATTCAAATTAAAAAAGGAGACTGACTGACTTATGTGTTGCACCATTTTGAACCGTTGGATGAAAAGATATAGCCGTTGGTGAGACGCTCCCCTTTTTCCCTTTTTCGTCTCTAGTAAGACAATATTTTAAACTCAAATCTTTCTTCAACCTCTCTCTCTTTCTCAAATCAAATCAAATCTCTGTTTCTCAACATGCCGACGACGATGCGCTCCCATCGGAAACCACCTCTAGGGTTGAGATCTCCCATCCGCCTTCGTCCCCGCTGCCCCCTTCAGTCATCTCTACCTAATCTTCAAACCCTATCAGGTACTTTTTTAATTGATTTCTGAGTTTTTATATACCATGACAGGTGTTTGTGAAAATGTCTAGCTGACTTTTTGTTTCTTTGTAGAAGAAACCTTTGGAAAAAATCATTCTTTTGGTTTAAGAATGGTTATAATTTGTTCTTTATAGTTGGTTTAGTTTTGTTTTTGGTTGATTAATTGTTAAGAGATTTCTGGCTTTTCTATGTGGTAAACCAGGCTGTTCCTATGTTACCATGCCAAGTGTTTGTGAAAATGTCTAGATGGGATTTTGTTTCTTTATAGAGTTTTTTTGTTTAAAAAATGATGATAATTTGTTAATTTTAGTTGATTTTATCTTTAAATTGGTTGATGAATTGTTAGAGACTTGCATTACTACTACCCATCAAAATCAGCGGCGAAGCTTGACCCGAATGACGGGGGCTCGAAAACGTATATACCAAAAAAGTTTGGGGGGGTCGGGCGCCCCTCCCCGCCCCTTCTATACTTCGCCACTGATCAAAATTGCAATTTAAAAAATTTTAAGCTGGGAAAGTACTAATTTTGTGTAATTGTTGATACCAAGTGCAATTGGTCTAGAAATTATAGCTAAAATAACAATAATCTAACACCTGCACAAAATTTGTGTTTATTTGAAGTTTATGTCATTGTCTTTTTCTTCCCCAATTTTATTTGTTTTGCTTGATTTTACAGGCACTTCAACAAAGTCTCGTTTACCTAAACAATCTTCGGTCAAAGAAGAATCTGAACTCCACCCTAAATACCACACGATGTCTTGTGAACTAAACGCATTAACGAAGATGGTTCAAGATACTCTGTGGGGATCCACTACTACAAATCAATCTGTAACTGAGGGGCCTTTGTTTCAAAGGGGCAAGTTTTATGAAGAGTACTCTGCAAGAAGAAACGAGAGGCTGAAAAGGAAGCGAGGCGAATCTGTGGTTGAGAAAAAGACTCCATGCAAACAGTACCTTGGAGTTAGAGTCGAGTCAGCAAAGAGAACAACTGCGGAAGTCAAGAAGTTTGAGAGTGCGAGGAAGATGATGACCCCGATGATGGACAGGAGACAGACAGCAACGACACAAAGATATTCGCTAAGAAGTAGCTGCAAAGAAAACAAGAAGCCACCATTGGCGGTGAGCTACATGGGCGGTGCGACTGCAAGAAAAGGGTACTAGTAAATGGTTTAGGATTATGGATAATGTTCTTGGGTTTGTGTTTGATTGTTTATGATAATGGATGATTTTCTTGTAAGATGCAAATTTCATAGCTTTATCATGAAATGCATCAAGTGCTTTAAAATATGATGGTAGTATTTATGTTTGGGATATATTAGACTTAGAAAGACATGATCATTTTAGATAAATCATATGTTTTGAAAGATATGTAAAAGTGCAAACATATCATTATCATATACTTCTATGTAATCGACCTAATCCGTACTAAAAAGTTATCTTCATAAAATGTAACACAAACTCGTAAGTGTTCAAAGGAGTACTTCAACCTATGATTTGGACGACAATATAGTTATATATATGAATTTAAATCAAAAGTTCGATTTAAATAGGATGATCAACGTTCATTCAAAGAAGTGGTCACGACCTAGGACTCGCAATTGAAACACAAATTACTCTAGTTGATCTTATCACAACTATGAAGCCCCGACTTTTGTTCATTTTTTGAACGGCAATCTATCCTACTCCTGCTCTACTCCTAAGTCCTAGCTTTTGTTCTTGACTTATGGAATTTAGCTTATTAGTTTCAAGGTTGTTTCATAGTCATGATCACGGGGATGCATAACATCTATGATTTATTTAACTTATAAAGCTAACACTTGTAATCTTATGATGATACGGGGATGCATGACATCTATGATTTAACTTTAAGCACTTATTTTTGTGCTATCCAAAAGTTTTACATATTGGTTTTAAGTATTAAAATAAAAAGTAGGAATATATGTGAATTACATGGATTTTCCATGTGCTATACAAAGGGTAAATTAATTTATGAGTCCCTGTTTTTAGGGGTTTTAACCATTTGAGTACAAAATCAAAATGTTTAACGCCCTGGGTCCCTATAGCCACTTTTATTAACCATTTGAGTCCAAATTTCTAACACTGTTAGAATTTTTTGGTTAAGTATTGTTAAATCACCAAAATACCCGTATAGTTAAAAAGAAAAAAATAAATTATTATTAGATTTGTTATTGACTAACCAAGGTTCATTTTTCTGTACACCAAGATATGAACAAGATTATGGTCAAGGTTTACCATAGAACTGAAAAGCGGAGAACTCTACAGAGGCAGTTTGGTCGAATGCGAAGGTCGAGAATGTCTCCTTCACCACCGCTAATTGATATACTGAAGAGGTATGGTCCCAAATCCATACGCACATGGCAGGGACCACACCACTTTTTTCCAGCATGGTGCTTACATCAGCAGAGTGCATCCAGAAGCTTCCGGAAGAAATTGCAGGTGACACAAAAGATGCTCCCCCAGACATAAAGGACGACACGTGTCACCAATAGACGGACGCCAGCTGAACCTGCAAGATATCTATAGGACAGGCCGACAACCACTGCCAGAATTCTCCTAACTGGACGAATAGGGGGGCGCCACGTCATCCACTACTCTGGTAACAGCAGAGGAGACCAAGAGGATATTCCTCTTGGTCGGACAGCTGGCGCTCGATGGGAGCTGGCAGGTCGCCTCTTCCCTCCTTCATCCTTCGGCTATAAATAGAGGACTCATCCTTCAGGTTTAACATTCTGCTCTCTCTCTATTTTCACCTACAACACACACTATTCTCCTTAGAACAGTACTTATTCTCACACCGGAGGGTGGTCACAAGGAGAACCCCCCTATCCCCTCCTTGTGGCGAGTCAACTGTGTTCTGTTTTGCAGGAATCCAGCGATTGACGAGTGGAGGAAGAGATTGAACCCTCATACACGAGACAACCTAGCTGGATAACCTTGTGTTAACCAGTGTTTCATCATTGGCGCCCACCGCGGACAACCTAGCTAGTTGGTAGATGATACCTTGACTGACTAGCTAGGGTGTTTTATGTTATGTTAGAAGCATGCATAATGGCAGAGTGAAATTTCATAGGGTGTTTTATGTCAAAACTGATGTCGTCTTCTTCTGCTGCAGGAGGATGGAAAGCTAGCTAGGTCTCACAACTTGAACATGTCTGTCTTCATTCGAGGCAGCAAAGTTTATAATCATTCCCGACATGCTTAACAATGCTCCTATGTTCAACCGCTTAGAAGCTAGAATTAAGAAGTGCTCTCAGATGTTGTTCCATTATTTAAGTTTCTGAATTTTTATATGTTTTTGAATCATGAGATGAAACTTTCTTGCTTCAAGGGCAAGAGTTCTGCACTTGGTGTGGGTCGAGGAGGCCGTGCTGTTGCTTGGGTAGGCATTACTTGACTTGTTATTGCCGTGATATTATTTCTGTAATCAAGTGATAATTAATGCATTAAAGATTTATTAAATTTTGAAGTTTATGGTCAAAAAGGGGTTGACCCCACCCTTTGATTATCACTTTAAACTGGCATGTTTCAACCCATTTTATATCGTCTGTGGGTCAAGCCGACCCTCATCACAAACCACCAGATTGTCTTGGCATGTCTGCACCTGTTTTGCTTTGGTCCTAACCAACCAACACTTGCAAAACGATATAAGTAGTTTTTTATGCATGTACTTAGAAGAATTCTTTATGCTTTACTAGACGCTTTCCAGTAAAACTTGTGTTATGAAGATCAGACTCGAACACTTTATTAAATTAGTAATTTTACATGTCGCATGGCGTGGAAACATAAAATAACTTGATCTATACTGTTTAATGAACGCGAATTACATTTGACCCGACTCTTTTCCGAAAAGAAAAACTATGTCAAAACGTAAACCAACTGAAAAAATAAATAAAAGTAAGAGAAAAAATTACATTAAAACATAAATGAGTCAACCATATAAGCCCACTTAACTGTTATATAGAACCAAACAACAAAAAAGTCCGATGCATTATCAACTTAGGGTGCATGCAGTCAGATCAAAATCTTTACTTGACAGCCCCAAATTACAACTCACCTAACAAACTATAAAGCTTAAATTATACATGAATCAACTGATAACCACCTGAAATGCAAACAATGTCACCGTCAATGTATCATCCAATGAAAGAAAACAATCCAAGAAAGATTCGGGTCATTGTTTCATCTCGAATGGGTCAAACATGTTCAAAAAAAAAGTTAGCAGGAGAACGAACCAAAACACCAAACCATTTAACGATTCATACCTCATGCAATGTGTTGTGCAAGACTGAGTATCTTGACATGCTTCTTCTTCCTTAACTCATGTGGGACCGGGCCAAAGACTCGAGTTCCAATCGGTTCACCTTGCTTGTTGACCAGTACAACAGCATTATCATCAAATTTGACCTCGCTACCATCAGAACGGCCCTTTTGCATGGCGGCACGAACCACTACCCCGTATACCACCTGTCCTTTTTTAACTTTCCCTCCGGGTTGGGCCTCCTTCACTGATGCGACTATTGTGTCCCCTAATCGGGCCCCTTTCTTCCCCTTCAAAGCTTGTATACACATTACTCGTTTCGCACCAGAGTTATCGACCACTTTGAGATTGGTTCTCATTTGTATGAAAGTCCTTATTTGCTGGAAAGTTCATGTATTTAAGATATGTTTCACATTAATATAACCAAAGGAAATTCACCCACGTCAAGAAAATGTATGAGTGACAAAATGAGCGGGTGTTTGGATAACACGTTGAACCAGTTGGGTAGGCCTGTAAATGAACCGCATGAACTGTTCGCCGGGAAGTTCGTTTATTTAAATAAACGAACGAACATGAACACACGTTTGTTCATTCATTTATGTTCGTTAATGTCCGTTTAAATTTTAAGTAGTTATATGCATATAAATATAAACATTAAACGGGATTTCTAACTACTCGTATAAAAATAACTAACTAGTAAAAAATTGACGCCCCGCTTGCGGTATGCGCATATAATGTATATATGTGTGGCCGCTCGGGGGGCAAAAGTGAAAGTGCACTAATTTTCACGTTATTTTACTAATTTCGTGAAAATAACGTTAAAAGAGGGGGATGGTTAATCATGCATCATGTGGTGGCGTTGATAGGCGAAAGACAATGGAGTACATGCACTAATCGGCCTTTGTTTTAATTGCTGAGTGTTATTTGCCTTATGTCCAAGGCTTGATGCAAAACTACTATGGAGCCGGGGGTCTCACTGGAAGCACCTCTCTATTCCTACGGGGTAGAGGTAAGACTGTCTACATCTTACCCTCCTCAGACCCTACCTTAGCTTTGCTATTGGTGGGATTTACTGAGTATGATGATGATGATGAGTAATAAAAAATGGGCTTTTGAATTGAAGTAATGTTTATTAAATTATATTCGTATAAGTTTGTTTGTTTATGTTCGTTTGCGTTCGTGAACTATTCGTTTAGTTTTTAAACGAAGGAACATAAATAAACACGAACATGCTTATTTTCTTAATGAACAAAAAAAATGTGTTCGATTATATGTTCGTGTTCAGTTAAAGTTAAATAAACGAACACGAACATACACACGTTTGTGATCATTCGGTTCATTTACAGGCCTACGATTAGGTAATACGTTGAATGGAGTTGTGGCCCATGAAACACTTCTTATTCAATATTATATTGTAGAGAAACACCTCTTATTCAAAAAATAAATTTACTATAATTATTGTGTCGAATATGATTATATAAAATTATATTAGAGTAAACTGCAATTTTACCCCCTGGGGTTTAGGCCAATTGGCACTCTTACCCCCCCCCCCCCCCCCCCCTTAACGAAATAATTGCAATTTTACCCCCCAATGTTCGCTGTTATGTCGCAAGTTTACCCTCTGGCATCAAATTTGCTTACCGGTCAACAAAACAATGCGAGGGTCAAAGGGTAAATATGTAATTTCACCTTCATAGTACCTTATATCTTAATATTAGTTCCTATCTCAATCTTACCCCCTAAGATTCATCACTCCCCCACTCCTTCTTCATCACCCACCGACGACCACTCCTCCTTCGACCACACCACCGGCGACCACTCCTTCTCCGGCGACCACATCTTCTCCTTCGATCACCCCACCGGCTACATTTGGGCCAGCAGAGAATGAGCAAACCACAGAATGCAATGATGCATCCACCTCCACCGGCAGAGCCAGTAACGGCGACCACACCACCGCCCACCATCGATCCACCTGTCCACCAGCGATCCTCCCTGTTCTCGCACTTGTCAGGTAAAATCGAACAAGTATTTTGATTGTGGTTAATGTCAGGTTACAGAACAAGTAATGTGAGCTTAAAAAACATGGGTTATTGAACATGGATGTTTCTGTGTTTGCAGTGGACATGAGGATTCATGTTTCACTACGATCGATTGTGGTCTCCTTGGTTGTCAAGATGCGAGGCCGCCCTTTCCTGCATTTCCAGTTTCCCCCTCAGCAGGAAATGGTTGTGTAGTGTAGTTGAACACTAATATATTAATGTTAGTTATATAATGTTAGTTAGTAAGATTTTGATACTGATCTAATTTATATAATGTTAGTTGGTAAGATTTTGATACTGATCTAATTTATATAATGTTAGTTAGTAAGATTTTGACCAGGTATGCTTGATCAGGTATAATTGATTGTACAGGTTATGTTTGATCATAGAACAGATATGCTTGGTTATGTGCAGTTATGTGCAGTCCACACTTGCATTACAGGTTAGATGTGCAGTTATGTTTGATGTGCAGTCCACACTTGCATTACAGGTTAGATGTGCAGCAGGTTATGTTTGATGTCAGTTACATGATCATACTGTTATGTTTGATGTGCAGCAGGTTATGTTTGATGTCAGTTACATGATCATACAGTTATGTTTGATGTGCAGCAGGTTATGTTTGATGTACAGGTTATGTTTGATCATACAGGTTAGATGACAGTTACAAGATCATACAGGTTACATGTGCAGTTATGTTTGATGTTTTGTTGGCTATTGCAATTAGATTCATGTGCATTTGCATTACAGTTTGGTTTGTTCCTTTATTTGATGTTAAAATGACAAATCATTCTTTGATAATATAACAGTTGCTGCTGATAGATTCTTGATTATATATGCAGTTGTTGCAAATTTTACATGTTTTATTTCAACAAAAGTTGCTGCTGTTAAATGGTTATATCAAGCTTTTGTTGAAATAATTGCAGTTTACTCCAACTTTTAAATCAATATGAAAATGGATGAAGCTTGCTGCTGATCATGGCAATAAAAAAAACAACACACAGTTGTATGATGGTTTTTGCAAAAACCCTAGATCCCTAATTCTGTAAAGATTTTATGTTGGTTTTGGGTTGGTTTTAGTGCTAATTACAGAAACCTTTATGTTACAACTTTTAAATCAATATGAATTGAATCAATATGTGAGTTTATTAATGGCGTTGATGTGTTTTCGATTGGTTTTGCAAGTGTTAAAACATAGATTCGTTTATGTGGCATGATGATGCATCATAAGTTATCAATGGGTTGATTATTAAGAGCAGGGGTTTATAATAATCGAATATGGGTGGTGGCGGGAAGGGTTTTGGAAGTTGCAGGGGGTAAAATTGCTTCTAAACACAAAGTATAGTGGGTAATAAGAAAGGGCATTTTAGTAATTTACCTGTAGGGGGTAATTATGCAACATAACAGGAATGTTGGGGGGTAAAATAAAAGGGTAAAATAGTCATTTCACCGCCAAGTCAACAGATCAGTTAACAAATTTGATGCCAGGGGGTAAACTTGCGACATAACAGCGAACATTGGGGGGGGGGGGGGGGGGGGGGGTTAAAATTGCAATTATTTCGTTAGGGGGGGTAAGAGTGCCAATTGGCCTAAACCCCAAAGGGTAAAATTGCAATAACAATAACCTTTTTATAAAAAAAGATTAAGGATGATTTAGGCATTTAAAACACACTTTAGCACTTCTCAACCCATTTGACCTACTGGGCACATTATTTTTTATGCAGAGATCTTTATTTTACCTGTTAAAAGTTAAAACATGGCCCAGATCTATCTATTCATAAATAAACGGGTCAAAATGTGTACATCTAATTTAAGAAAAAAAAGAGCAAACCTGAGCCAAGGAATTGTTACAGGTAGTCTCCTGTGATGATCTTATCATTCCTGATGAGGAACTGTTGAGGCCCCGCAAAAGTGAACGTCCCACTAATTTGGTTTATTTCATGCATATAAAATAAATTTTAATCAGAGCAGGCAAATTTTATGATAAAGTCTAAGAACGCAAAGAGACCATGCATGCAATATTTAGTACCTTCATAGAAAAAATTAGCATACATTAAAGGTTGGGGGCTATGTTGTCAAAGACGCAAGGCGCAGGCGAGGCGCATCGGCCTCGCCCGGATCCTAGGCACAAGGCGCAAAAAAAGTGTGGGCCCGCGACTCGGTTTCTTTTTTTTTTGTGCGTTACCTGCGCCTCAGCACCGTTTTTGCGCCTAGGTGCGCGCTTTTTGGCGCCTCAGCACGTTTTTTTTCCAAAAAAACCCATTTTTGCGCCTAGCCTACCACCAGGCGCTATAGGTGCGCCTCGCTGCGCCCGGGCGCCTACTTTTTGCGCTTTTGACAACATAGGTTGGGGGTAAGTTATAGATGCGAACATCTGATACAGAGGATACAAGTTTAATGAAGAAACAGAAAATGAGGATTCTTACACTTTGGCAAAACTATTCAAGTCAAAGGGGTTTACTAACATTTCTCAGCACTATACTGTTTGGCATGCTCATGTGCATTTTTTTAGTATAAACAAAACAACCAGCTATACTCAAACAAAAATATGACAGCTTCTTTGACCAAGCAACATACTATTACCGCATACGCATTATTAAATTACAATCTGCATGATGCCACTAATAAACGTCTACATACAACAAGGTAATTAGTTCATAAATTACAAGTTCACGCCTTTTTTGAACGGCAAATTTGGATCACTGACGGACCACTGGAGTACCATCGTGCCACCAGCGAAACCACCCGATCATACTGGGCAGTTAATATCGGCGCTATCTCGGTGATATAGCGGTGCTATATCGGTTATCGGTCTTGGCACATAATATCGGTTATTCTGAATATCGGTAGCGAGAATATCGGTGATATTTACCGAGATATCGCCGATATTTTGATATTCTTATCTTGGTCATATCGGTGAGAAAATCGGTAGGCCAGATTTTTATGTTTTTCTTTATGGAAATACAAAGGCCAGTTCTTTCCCAGTTCTTTTATGCTTTTTTGGCCCATATATTATAACCTTTATCACACTTCGAACACTTAACACGACAACTGATGATGTCTGCTGAACCCTAATCGTCCTTCCCAAGCTCCTGTGCTTCAATCGGATTTTAGTGTGTTAAGTTATGATGAACAAATGAAGAAGTGGGTGCCTCAGTTGATCTTGATGAACACTTCTTTATTTTGCTATTAATAATATATAGGTTCTATACTTCTAGATATGAATATATATATTTTTATGCATGATATTATAAATTACCAATATCTCACCGCGATAAACGATATCTCAGATATCAGTCCTTGACCGATAACCGATATTTTTCCGCATTAACTGCATAGCGATAATATCCATCTCCACTAGGCTATAATGCCTATACAGGAGGGAACCCAATAAATCTGGGAAAAAAACCCTTGTGGGAATTGAACCCAGGACCTAATGTCCCCTAAGTCTTATCCCACCCCCTAGTGTCATTAAGGCGTGAACTTGTACAACCCTGTTTTAAAGATCAAAGTGCACATGATGGATGGTTATAAGTTATGCTTTCTTACATGTAGACCATATATTTCTTAAGTAAACAACAAGAAAGGTAGATGCTTTAAGAAGAAAAACAGACAAATTGTCTCATACGGAATACCAATTACAAGAATGCTACTGGAAAACTTGATCATATTACTCGAGCAATCAAACCTTAAAGTATACCATGAAACAACTTAGATGTAGAACTTGTTGCCATCTTGAGCCGCTTATACAACTTTCTTCTAGATCTATCAGTCAGTCGGTGTTTGTTTTTTAGGTTTAGAAGATAGATGGAGGAGCGAACAGGGAGATAGGCTGCTTTTTTTAGGTTTAATTTTATTTCTATTTTTATTTTAACTATATATATTATTAGCCAAATAGGTTATAACCCCGTGTATTACACGAGTTAAGTAAATAAAAAATCAAATAGTTAATAACGAATTATAAAACGATATTTTTAAGACGCTTTTCTGAAATCCAAACAAAATTTTGTGTCATGTATGATCAAAACTTGTGATGTTTGTCAACTTTATAAATATGAAAGCATTTGAACAATCGATTAGAAGACAAACTATCATCGATACTCTCACGAGTTTTAACAGTCATGTGAACATACATTTAATAACCCAAGTTTTATTTAAATAATAGTGGTCTTAATTTATTAGTTCTAAAAAAAATGTTGAAATGTCCATATTAGGCATATAACAATTATCCAATTAGATAAACTTATATCAAAAAAATAATGTTTCAATTTAAGTTAATTAGATAAGTATAAATTATTGGTAATTATTAAATTATATAACTTTAAAATTTAAATATCTGGACGTGAGTTGCATATTAAAAGGATGGTTGTTTTTGAAAAATTTATTAGTATGATAAATGTTATTATTATTCTTCTTGCATTTTAAACATATATTAAATTTAAGAGTAAAGTGCACAAATAGTCCCTATGGTTTTGTAAAATAATACATATAGTCCACAACTTTTGTAAAATGCCCCAAGAAGGCGTGTATCGATGAAGGGGGTTGCAGGTGGTGAGGGTGAGGGAGGGTTGGGGCCACTTGAGTTAAATTTATCTTTTAATATTTTTAATACAGTAAGGGCATTAAGGTTCTTTCACACCTACTTAACTGAGAAAACTAACCCCTATCCACTCCATGGACTATTCGAGTAACAAACTGTCAAACCACATGGAGCACCGGTGTAATTTCCAAAAGTTTGGGACTATAGGTGTTATTTTACAAAACCACAGGGACTATTCGTGCATTTTACTCTAAATTTAATAATTTAAGTTAGAGTTAAATGCCATTTTAGTCCCTGTGGTTTGGACCATTTTGCCAGTTTAGTCCAAAGGTTTCATTTTTAACTTGTGGGTCCAAAAAGGTTTCACAGTTGCCATTTTAGTCCACTTGGTTAACTTCATCCATTTTTTCTGTTAACGAGAAGGCCAATTTGGTCATTTTGTATGTAATTCTGTTAACTAAAAGGGCAATTCAGCCATATAAAATGACCGAATTGGCCTTCTCGTTAACAGAAAAAATGGATGAAGTTAACCCAGTGGACTAAAATGGCAACTGTGAAACCTTTTTGGACCCACAGGTTAAAAATGAAACCTTTGGACTAAACTGGCAAAATGACCCAAACCACAGGGACTAAAATGGCATTTAACTCTTTAAATTAAATAATAATTATCTACAATCTAGGAATTAAGATATAATTTCTAACCTAGTAATTAATATAAATAAATAATAAGATGTTTTATGGAATTTTATCCATAATTTCTTAAATGTTTGAAACATATTAAATTTAATAATTTAACTTAAATAATAATTATATACAATTAATGATGGTCTAGAATAATTATAAGTGTCCCTCCATTGATTTCTTTTATTATCTAGTATAGCTTGAACCCCTCATATGTAAACTACTATTAATACATTAAACCGGCTACTTGGGATTGTATCTCTTCTGACTCAAACCACTTAGCCGAGGGTAACGTCACCTTCAAAAGAGGGGCCTATCACTTTTCGCATTAATAACTTAATTAATTATCTTTCAATATTCCGACCCTTTGGGATTGTATCATTGCTGACTCAAACCACTGGGTTGAGGGTAACGTCACTTTTAAAAGAGAGGTCTACTACTATAACTAAGATAATCTCTTAAAAAGTCCGAAAGTACGAAAATCATCAAAGAATACATTAAAGGCGAGTCGGATCCAAGTGATTCATCTTGTCTATCTGTTTTATTTTATTTTATTTCTGCATTTTTTGTTTTTATTTTTATATTTAAAACCTTTTCTCAAAAATTTAGATTGATTAGACGTTGAGGATAAACCGGTACTAAAAGCTCTTGTGTCCTTGGATGACCTCGGTATCTTACCAACGCTATACTACGCTCACGATGGGTGCACTTGCCCAAGTGTGTGATTAGTGTTAGTGAATATCGTGTTTTATAAATTTAAAACTTGACTAATGCGTAAAATGGGCTTAAAATATCAATAAAAATATATCGCACCGAACGCACACCATTAGAATTTAGATTCTAGTTTGCTTTGATTTAATTTTCAAGGGATTAATCATGCAAGGACTGATTATTTTGGTTAATCGATGTGCTGAATAAATTAATTGGTTTTATCGAGTAGGTTTTTAGACATGCGATCAACCAAATCGGTTATTGACAAAATTAGTTTCAACAATTAACCAAATCGGTTGATAACAAATCTCATTGACATAGTACCAACTTATAACCTTGTATGGTAAGATAACAAAAACATTACACATCTCTAAAATTTGTAAGCACAAGGACTTACCTTTGTCGTTTTTTGCTTGCGACCCGGAATGGCTTGAGTCTTCTTTCTTTATTCCTACAATTCAAAATCAACTTACTTTAATCTCGTGTCATCGTTTACAATCCTTTCTTGACGTAATTGAGTTAACAACTAATATTTCCCAATTCTAACAATGTAACATTGTACTAACATGAGATCATTTCATTCAAGCATTTTAACAAACACTTGGTGTGCGTACCATTAGATAAGCATAGTGTACAAGTGTCTTATGCATAACCTTACTAAATCATGTCAAGATCATCAAGAACATCAAACTCAATCAAATTTCATATAACCTTCATTCTAAATCGATTCCATACAACAATTTCTCGTTATGAACATCATCATACATAATCATTATACTAATTTACACAAAATTCCACATTACACCTCACAACACTCCTACTTCAAGTGGGTTTTCACTTTTGTCACACCCCGACCACGTAGAACATACGAAACGTGGCGGAAATGTCGGGGAGTGTTGTAACAGAATTAATTGTTTCAAATCCATGGCAATTGAAGTTTCGTTTTATTGAATAAAAGTGTTACAATGCCTTAACAAACAAATAAATAATACATAATTAACTAGTCTTGCATCTTTTATTGTCACTAAAGCCCAAGTCTGTCTATGTATATCTTGACCATCTTATGCAACAGTTCCTGAAAAACACATGTGAAAATAGGTACGTCAGCATAAAAATGCCTGTGAGATACATAGGTTTTGTGAAAATGAGATTCATGACTTATGTTTAAGAAAATGTTTAGTCATGAACCTTTTTGTTTGCTTTGTCTTTATAAATCATTTGAAAACAATAAGATCAGATGATATGTATAAGTAATTGTCAGTTAAATAAATGACCATGTAAAAAGATGTGTTTGTATAAGATAAGTTGTTTTGTAAATCAATGTCTTGTGAAAAGTATGTTATTTGTATAAAATGTTCTATGTCTCAAACTGAAATGATTCAAATAACGTTACGCCATGTAATACCATACAAACACTTATATATAGGAAGTACCAGCGGCGTATCCACCATGCTTGTATCATATTACACACGCATCGTTAACTTAATCACTTAATCAAACCAAACCAACCAATGTAAGAAGTCTATGTTTAACCCAATTGTCAATTGTATTGAATAATATGTCAAAGTGTTTATGTCAAGATGTAAATCATGTCAAAATGTCTATGTCAAATATCCATGTCAAATGTCTATGTCAAATATCCATGTCAAATGTCTATGTCAAAATATCCATGTCAAATGTCTATGTCAAATATCCATGTCAAATGTCTGTGTGTCAAAATGTCATGTATGGCAAGTGAAATGTCTCAACTAAACCATATGCACAAAAAAACAAAGTATTGAAGTAAAACTTGGTTTAAATCAAAGCTATGTTTTGTGTAAATGCATGCAACTATTTAATATGAACATTTATGCGGTATTGTGAATATGCATACATCCAAGCCTGGCGACTGTGGTGATAAACCCTTTAAACAAATTAAAGGTCTATCTGTCTTAATGTCAACGAATTCGGTCATTCCTTTCTGTCCCCTTACCCTGGGATGTCCGGAACGGGAGTTGTCAATTCCTATGGTACCACTACCTACTAACGAACGGCGTAGCTAATGTTAATGGATATATTGTCCCATGTAAACAAACCAAATGTCATAACAAAATGTGAGCATGTGAAAAACAATGCACTAAGTATGTAATCAAATGAACATACATAGCGTGAAATGTCATGTAAAACGATGTACTAAGTAATGCACACGATGGGCACACCTAGCATGAAATGTCATGTAAAACAATGTACTAAGTAATGCACACAATGGGCACACCTAGCAGGAAATGTCATGTAAAACAATGTACTAAGTAATGCACACAATGGGCACACCTAGCAGGAAATGTCATGTAAAACAATGTACTAAGTAATGCACACAATGGGCACACCTAGCAGGAAATGTAATGAAATCATGTACTATAATGTACTAACGAACATAGCATGTATATGATGTGAAAACAGGAAAGCATGAAAGTAACAAGTAGGCACATGTGTTCCACCCCAAAACAGTTTGGAAAACAGTAAAAGAGGGGTCTATGTACTCACTTGAGATTGCTCAGTTGTCTAAAGATAACCACCAAGCAGTGCTAGAGATCTCGGAATCAAACGGCACCTAATATAGGTAACTATGTTAAATAATCGGACCTAAATCGGAAGACTGGGTAGCATTAGGGTTTGTAAACCAAACGAGTGTGGAGACTCGTGTGATATGGTTTAACAAAGCCTACATACTAAATGAAACTTAACCTAATTGTATACGACCCATTACGACCCGTTTAGGAAGCTTATGCTACTTTAACGCGTCGTGCGCGTGAAACGCGTTCGGACCGCCTAACTAGTCCTATGACAAGTGTTATATGCCTAAACATGTTACATAATCAGTTATGTGACAAAAGTTTAGGTTACATATGCTTAATTACCAATTATACATGAAAAGGGTATTCTGGTAATTTACCTAAGGCATATAAACTACCTATCATACAACTACTTAAACGATGTGACCATAGGGTATAACCTCGGAAGGTTATGCCCTATACTAGGGTCACCTAATGTATTTGGTCGGATCCTAATGATCGACCAAACTGGGTCGGGTTCGAAGGTATAGGCGATTTATTAGATCGCTTACCCTACGACCCTAGACAACGTGGTAATCAGTAGGCATAGTCCCAAGGGACTATGACCATCGTGATTACAATCACGTTGCGAAGTTCTAACGAACTTCGCATTGACCATTACTGGTCAACGCTGAAAGTCAAACAAAGTTTGACTTTCTGACTCGAAAAGCAGTAAAAATAAGGAAAAGAACGAAAGAATACTTACGAAGGGTCCCCGAATGCTAATCTAGATCAGTATAGTTCAGGTATGAAACAAGGTTTCAACTTAGAACACAACTAATAAGATTCTAGTGCTTAAAAACAATGAAAGGCATGGGTTATATATAGTATTCGGGTAACCGTTAGGATCGTTTCTTGAATAACGTGATCGAATCTCGTGCGTACACTTGTCGGAAAGTTATGGTGCCACAAATGCTCCTTAACTTAGTGACACATCACTTAAAACATGTGGTTAAGGATTGATTAGTTGCAACTTGCATCAAAAACAATGAATCTGGTCAGATCATGCAGTCGCGTAGCGCTAGTGCAAAGGCACTATGCAGTCGCGCTACGCTAGCACCTCCCTGTTTCAGAAATGTTTCAAAAGTGGCAGAAATGGTCCCTGCATGTGTTTAAGGCCTTTTTCGATGCGTTTGAACCCCGTTAACCTCATTTCAAGGCTCTAAAATGAAGTTAAAGTATAGGGAACTCAAAACATGCTCAAAAATATCTCGGATGTCGGTTCGTTTGGCCGTACGAACGCGATGTTCGCTTAATTACGACGGAATGCGCATAAGCGCGAAAAACGATCCAAATGACGAAATGAATGGATTTTTCTTATGGCGAACACTAAAATATAATATAGTCATGCTTACATAAATTTTTGGATGTCCAGATGTATTCAGAACGTAAGTTATGCGCGAAAATGCAAACTTGTGCACTTTTTGACACTTTTAGTCCCTGAATGACACAAAAGTTTATTTTAGCACACCGAACCCCTCAAAGCCTATTTCTAAGCTATGTAAAGGATATTTATGGTATGTTTAACTTATGGTCATGTTCCGGAATGTCTGTTACAGTTCAAATTGGCATACTTTCGCAGTTTGTCAACTTTAGTCCCTGTAAGCGAATTAACTTGGTTTTGCCATACCAAAGCCTTCAAAACTTATTTCTAAGTTATGTAAAGGTTATTTAAGGTATGTTAAGCCTATTTCACTATTCCGGAGTGTTTGTTGCATTAAACTGGTTATATCTACGCATCGGTGCGCGTATAACCTTCCAGAAAGTGAATTTAGAGCTTGAAATTGAACAAGAGTTGATATGTGTAAACAATACACATATTTTTACAAATCCCAAGTATGAAATACAATATTTCATTGGTTTGACATTTGTTTGACGGCCGTGGAGGCACAGGTGTTACAGTCTCCCCTACTTTAGGAAATTTCGTCCCGAAATTTATTTAGAGGAAACTTGTGAGAGTTTAAAACATGAAGTTGAAAAGATCAAACAACATTGGTTAGGGTTCTTGAACTTCTAGTAACCTTAATAACATTATGTTTGCAATGTAAGAGGGACACTTATATACAAGTATATGAAGCGTCATTGGTGCGTCCACCATGCCTCCATTACATCGTTCTCATTTTGTTATTGTTGTCACTATCGGTTCCTTCACATAATAAATCTTACTGGATTTCTGTGCACTAAATTTCATAATTATGTGCGCATCCATAATTAGAGAATTCCTTGCACAGTTCACACAGTCTATTTTATAATGTGTAGGGTAAAACCAAATGAACAATCCTGTGATGAGCGTGACTTAGACCGCCATAGAGTCCTTTAGACTAAATCAATAAATGATTTAAATAGACTATCAAGGAGTCTGTCCAGCTACATCACTAGATGTCGTTCTTTAACCAAATTGTGAATCAATCTTTTTGATTAGACCACTAAAGGGTCTCTAATGAATCATGGAGCAGTACTATATAATCCAAGGGTCTTAACTATTACATAGAAGCCCATTAAGGATTTAAGGTAGTACCTTTTGAATATCCTGCTACGAATCTCTCATATGAAGATATGAAAGATCCTGCGAGGATTTGGATAACGGATATCCAGAGTATTAAAAACACAAAAATGCATAAAAGAAAACATAAGATGAATTAACACATAGTCACATAACCACAAAATTGTTTAACTAGAAGTTTGTTCTGCTAACAGAGTACATGTATTTAAAGCACACTAGGAATCCATTCAGCGGATTTCATTTGGTACTTTAAACGTTATCAAGAATCTAGCTATAAAGATAGAAAGATTTATGAAGAGAAAATTCGATTTCGATTATAAAGAATCGAAATGTTCGAATTAAGGTATATAAGGAATCCAATTAAGGACTCTGATTTGAATGATGATTATCCACAAGGGTCTAATTGTGGAGATAAAAAGATCCCATATGGATTTTAGAAGTTGAAGATGTTTTGAAACCTTGCACTGGATGTGCTTAGGTCAAAACATGATGTAAAAATGTTTATGAAGTTGAGATGCTTGATATGTCAAGGCGACATATGAAGCAGAATTTGAAGGTTAAGTCACTGTATGAGGAAAATATATTTGGAAAACTATGCATGGGGTTCTTTTAAGAAAAATGTGTTTACCGTTTTTGAAACCTTATATATAATACATTTGAAATTATAGTAGGTGTACTAGGTAGGTATATTTATAAAAATGTTTTAAAATCATGCGAGATGAATTTTGAAATTATGTATAAGGTTTTTGAAAATATGAATGATGCTTTTCGAAATCATGCATTTGATGATAAAATGTACTGTGTTAATATTGTCTTCAGACTATATGAAATATTTTGAAATTAGAAAGGTTGGTTTTGATCACATGGCCAGTGTTTTTGAAATAACATAGACAATGCATCTAGAAAAATTGTTTTCAAACTATATGAAATGTTTTGAGATCATGAAGATTGTTTTGAAATACTGGTACTGTGTATGTTGAAAAATCAAAACGTAATGGGTATGAGATTTGAAAACACCCTTAGTTATCTAACCAAGGATTTAAAGGCACAGATGTGCGAATAGCACGATTACTCATAATGTCACTAAATTTTCTGTACTTTGTTTCTTAGAGTGAAACGAGTATTTAGAACTTTCGAGGAAATTATGAGCGATCACTTGAAAGAGAGAATCACAAGAGTAGTTTGTAAGGAACATAGTTCCTTAGTGCAGGTATTATAGGGAAAAGCCATAAACACATGTAATGATACTTGTATAGCAGAATTGTGAACAACAACTTTTATTTATAAACAAAACAGATTGTTTCACATTACAAGGAAACAAAAGAACAAAAGCATAAGACAGCAACATCTTCTACTCAGTCAACTGCTCATCCGTGGGTCAAATTTGCATTAGCAAGCTTTGGGCAATCTCTTTGGAAATGGCCCAGCTCGCCACAGTTGTAGCAAGACCCTCGTGAAAAACGAGCTTGAGCAGGAGTGTCGCCAGCTTGATTTGGTACAGCTGCAGTTGGGCAAACCCTTGCCGTATGACCTATAAGTCCACAAATATGGCATTTGCGGCACCTCACACTAGGGTGATGATGGAGGCTACATTGGTTGCACAAGGGTGCAGTTCCGTTGTATGGCTTCCTAGCAGGGGGTTGAGCTAGTTGGTTGGGGACAACTTGACCATTGTTAGCGACCACGGCGAAGTTCTGAGAAGCCTTTCGCTTCTTTGACTTCTTAGGGGATCGTTCATCCATGGTCTTTGATTCCTCGATTGGTTTCTTGGCTGATGGTGTTGTCGCCTGACTAGGTCCTGCCTGTCTTGGTGACTCTTGAGTGGCTTCATCCTGGAGACGAGCCATGGCAATGCCTAAATCCACAGTCTTCTGAATCACTTCGCCTATTTGCTGAACAAATTTGGCTGTTCGTTCGGGCATTTGACCAGTGCTGAGAGGAATAGACATTCTAGAAGGAAATGAAAGACAGAGGAAGAAACGAGTGAAAGGTTATCGGATAATCAATACAGAATGGTAACGAATGAAAATTGTGATCATTTGTTTGTTACCTAAGGCAAACAAATGAGATGGTGACAAATCAAAGTAAATAGGTCAAAAATAATGTATCGCGAAGACATGCTCGCCTATAAGTGAACACTCATCCCAAGAATTCCTAGGTAAGCACAACTGGTCTTGCGTCTGATGAGATGTATACGAAGTGCTTGCCTAGACAGAAAACCCAGAATACAGGCATTCACCCTTCCAGTTTGCACGTGTTCACATTATTTAAAACCCAAAACCTTGACGAAGTTTTGAAAACTCAAAGGGGTTCAAAACCATATAATAGAGAGTTCAAAACCTTACAATAGAGGGTTCAAAACCTAGTAATCAATCATCCTAGAACAGATGATTAGTTTTCAAAGCGGTTTTGAAATTCATGTTCTCGTTGTGGTCGTCGCCTAAGGATAGGTGACAGTATTGTTTTATGACTAAACGCAAGTAAACTCGCGTTAGGGTCCTAGAAAGGTTATAGACTAGGTCAAAGCATTACTAATAACCTAATTCCCTATAACCATTGGCTCTGATACCATCTTTTCTGTCACACCCCGACCACGTAGAACATACGAAACGTGGCGGAAATGTCGGGGAGTGTTGTAACAGAATTAATTGTTTCAAATCCATGGCAATTGAAGTTTCGTTTTATTGAATAAAAGTGTTACAATGCCTTAATAAACAAAGAAATACAACATAATTAACTAGTCTTGCATCTTTTATTGTCACTAAAGCCCAAGTCTGTCTATGTATATCTTGACCATCTTATGCAACAGTTCCTGAAAAACACATGTGAAAATAGGTACGTCAGCATAAAAATGCCTGTGAGATACATAGGTTTTGTGAAAATGAGATTCATGACTTATGTTTAAGAAAATGTTTAGTCATGAACCTTTTTGTTTGCTTTGTCTTTATAAATCATTTGAAAACAATAAGATCAGATGATATGTATAAGTAATTGTCAGTTAAATAAATGACCATGTAAAAAGATGTGTTTGTATAAGATAAGTTGTTTTGTAAATCAATGTCTTGTGAAAAGTATGTTATTTGTATAAAATGTTCTATGTCTCAAACTGAAATGATTCAAATAACGTTACGCCATGTAATACCATACAAACACTTATATATAGGAAGTACCAGCGGCGTATCCACCATGCTTGTATCATATTACACACGCATCGTTAACTTAATCACTTAATCAAACCAAACCAACCAATGTAAGAAGTCTATGTTTAACCCAATTGTCAATTGTATTGAATAATATGTCAAAGTGTTTATGTCAAGATGTAAATCATGTCAAAATGTCTATGTCAAATATCCATGTCAAATGTCTATGTCAAATATCCATGTCAAATGTCTATGTCAAAATATCCATGTCAAATGTCTATGTCAAATATCCATGTCAAATGTCTGTGTGTCAAAATGTCATGTATGGCAAGTGAAATGTCTCAACTAAACCATATGCACAAAAAAACAAAGTATTGAAGTAAAACTTGGTTTAAATCAAAGCTATGTTTTGTGTAAATGCATGCAACTATTTAATATGAACATTTATGCGGTATTGTGAATATGCATACATCCAAGCCTGGCGACTGTGGTGATAAACCCTTTAAACAAATTAAAGGTCTATCTGTCTTAATGTCAACGAATTCGGTCATTCCTTTCTGTCCCCTTACCCTGGGATGTCCGGAACGGGAGTTGTCAATTCCTATGGTACCACTACCTACTAACGAACGGCGTAGCTAATGTTAATGGATATATTGTCCCATGTAAACAAACCAAATGTCATAACAAAATGTGAGCATGTGAAAAACAATGCACTAAGTATGTAATCAAATGAACATACATAGCGTGAAATGTCATGTAAAACGATGTACTAAGTAATGCACACGATGGGCACACCTAGCATGAAATGTCATGTAAAACAATGTACTAAGTAATGCACACAATGGGCACACCTAGCAGGAAATGTCATGTAAAACAATGTACTAAGTAATGCACACAATGGGCACACCTAGCAGGAAATGTCATGTAAAACAATGTACTAAGTAATGCACACAATGGGCACACCTAGCAGGAAATGTAATGAAATCATGTACTATAATGTACTAACGAACATAGCATGTATATGATGTGAAAACAGGAAAGCATGAAAGTAACAAGTAGGCACATGTGTTCCACCCCAAAACAGTTTGGAAAACAGTAAAAGAGGGGTCTATGTACTCACTTGAGATTGCTCAGTTGTCTAAAGATAACCACCAAGCAGTGCTAGAGATCTCGGAATCAAACGGCACCTAATATAGGTAACTATGTTAAATAATCGGACCTAAATCGGAAGACTGGGTAGCATTAGGGTTTGTAAACCAAACGAGTGTGGAGACTCGTGTGATATGGTTTAACAAAGCCTACATACTAAATGAAACTTAACCTAATTGTATACGACCCATTACGACCCGTTTAGGAAGCTTATGCTACTTTAACGCGTCGTGCGCGTGAAACGCGTTCGGACCGCCTAACTAGTCCTATGACAAGTGTTATATGCCTAAACATGTTACATAATCAGTTATGTGACAAAAGTTTAGGTTACATATGCTTAATTACCAATTATACATGAAAAGGGTATTCTGGTAATTTACCTAAGGCATATAAACTACCTATCATACAACTACTTAAACGATGTGACCATAGGGTATAACCTCGGAAGGTTATGCCCTATACTAGGGTCACCTAATGTATTTGGTCGGATCCTAATGATCGACCAAACTGGGTCGGGTTCGAAGGTATAGGCGATTTATTAGATCGCTTACCCTACGACCCTAGACAACGTGGTAATCAGTAGGCATAGTCCCAAGGGACTATGACCATCGTGATTACAATCACGTTGCGAAGTTCTAACGAACTTCGCATTGACCATTACTGGTCAACGCTGAAAGTCAAACAAAGTTTGACTTTCTGACTCGAAAAGCAGTAAAAATAAGGAAAAGAACGAAAGAATACTTACGAAGGGTCCCCGAATGCTAATCTAGATCAGTATAGTTCAGGTATGAAACAAGGTTTCAACTTAGAACACAACTAATAAGATTCTAGTGCTTAAAAACAATGAAAGGCATGGGTTATATATAGTATTCGGGTAACCGTTAGGATCGTTTCTTGAATAACGTGATCGAATCTCGTGCGTACACTTGTCGGAAAGTTATGGTGCCACAAATGCTCCTTAACTTAGTGACACATCACTTAAAACATGTGGTTAAGGATTGATTAGTTGCAACTTGCATCAAAAACAATGAATCTGGTCAGATCATGCAGTCGCGTAGCGCTAGTGCAAAGGCACTATGCAGTCGCGCTACGCTAGCACCTCCCTGTTTCAGAAATGTTTCAAAAGTGGCAGAAATGGTCCCTGCATGTGTTTAAGGCCTTTTTCGATGCGTTTGAACCCCGTTAACCTCATTTCAAGGCTCTAAAATGAAGTTAAAGTATAGGGAACTCAAAACATGCTCAAAAATATCTCGGATGTCGGTTCGTTTGGCCGTACGAACGCGATGTTCGCTTAATTACGACGGAATGCGCATAAGCGCGAAAAACGATCCAAATGACGAAATGAATGGATTTTTCTTATGGCGAACACTAAAATATAATATAGTCATGCTTACATAAATTTTTGGATGTCCAGATGTATTCAGAACGTAAGTTATGCGCGAAAATGCAAACTTGTGCACTTTTTGACACTTTTAGTCCCTGAATGACACAAAAGTTTATTTTAGCACACCGAACCCCTCAAAGCCTATTTCTAAGCTATGTAAAGGATATTTATGGTATGTTTAACTTATGGCCATGTTCCGGAATGTCTGTTACAGTTCAAATTGGCATACTTTCGCAGTTTGTCAACTTTAGTCCCTGTAAGCGAATTAACTTGGTTTTGCCATACCAAAGCCTTCAAAACTTATTTCTAAGTTATGTAAAGGTTATTTAAGGTATGTTAAGCCTATTTCACTATTCCGGAGTGTTTGTTGCATTAAACTGGTTATATCTACGCATCGGTGCGCGTATAACCTTCCAGAAAGTGAATTTAGAGCTTGAAATTGAACAAGAGTTGATATGTGTAAACAATACACATATTTTTACAAATCCCAAGTATGAAATACAATATTTCATTGGTTTGACATTTGTTTGACGGCCGTGGAGGCACAGGTGTTACAACTTTTAATATCAATTTAGCCAAATTCAAGCATCAATCATGTTCTAAGTGGGTTTTCACTTTATTTCTACACATATTCTTATTTTTAACATGAACACACATATATGGGGTGTTACAACCTACTTGTAGCATACTATATGTTGGATCTGAGTTTCCTTTTGATTGTATTTTCGTTTGTAATTAAGATGGAAATGAAAGAGTTGTGCAGCGGAAATAAGATGAAAGCAAACTTTGCATACAATCAAACGAGAGTAATACTTTTATCAAACATCTTTTCACAAAGAACCGAATGATTGAATTTGTTTCAACAACGATTACAATGATTGATGTAAGAATGCAAACTCCCCCTCAGCCAGAGCTCAGTAGTTTGTTCGTGCAAAGAAGACGATTGATCAAAAGAGCTAATAGAACAGTACAAAGTACTGAACTATTTATAGGCACTTGCAAACCACTGAGCATCTTAGCTGACGTCACCATGAAAGTGACATCTAACCTCCTAACAAACTCTAACTACTGATCTATAAACACTGATGTACTAAACTACTGCTATTACATTACATTACATAAAAGACACTTAAACTGCTGCTGCATCCTTCCACTGCTGTGAACCCAGCAGTGCTTGTCCGGATCAGCAGTACTTGACCCAAGGCAGTAGATAGAGTCAACAGAGCTTTGGTCTTCCATCAGTCTTTGACTTTGGTCAGTAGATATAAAGCAGCAGTTGTAGGTCAGCACTTAGTATGATCAGCAGATAGGAGGTCAGCAGATATGAAACCACTTTCAAGGGGAGAGATTTGCATGAACCAACTGTAAACGTCTGCTTATTCTGGATCCACTGCTTTGATCCAGTTTTGGCTTTACATTATCTGTTCCTCTGATAGGGTTCAATCCCAACAATCTCCCCCTGGAACAGATAATGCCAAAACTCTTCATTATTTGTGGAAATCTTTATTGCCTCAACAACAGCTCCCTTATCTGACCTTTGAATTGTAGTTCAAAGTCAAGGGCATCTGTATCTTCATCATCCCTGCTGAGTGGAAGATCAAGGAGATCCTGCAAATCTTCAAGACTCAGGCCAAGAGATTGTTCCCTTGATATTTTCTCCACTCCTCCACCAGACCTGAGCAAAGTCAATACGCAGGTCTGTTTGTCAGTTTCCCACTTTTGTATTTTTGAGCCTGGTGGGTTTCTTGGGAGATGTTTATTTGCAGAAGTATTTGGAGAGGCTGGCCTATTCATGACTGGCTGAGCAGTACTTGCAGTTTGATCCAAACCAAGAGTTTCCATGATCATTTTCTTTATACCCTCTTTTCCAAGGTCTTCACCTTCCATTAACTCTTTGATGGTTTCAGCAATCAGTTGTTTGTGTGGCCTTCTTTTGTAGATGGTAGCACCAACTGGAGCTGTGGATCTCCTGATTTGCAGCTTTGAAGGTCTTTTTGAAACCGCTGCTTCAGGATAGTCAGGCTTTTGAGGAACTGTGGGATCTTTCTTTCTTAATTGTTCCAACTTTTTGTAAGTAGCCCTGACCATATCTTCTTTCCATCTAGCAACTTGTCTTTTGTTACCATAATCAGCTGCTACCAATTCCTCTTTCATCCTCTTCAGCTCTTCCTGTTTGTCAGGTACATTCTTTCTAAATTTTGCCCAGTTAGGAGGAGTGTGAGTGACCTTCCTTTTTATCATGTCTTGAATTCTTGCAGCTTCATCTTCAAGCTCAGGAACAGTCCACTCTTTGTACATATATCTCTCTCCTTTGTACCTTTTGTGAGCCATGATGCTTTCAATGTAGTCTTTCTTCAGAGATTCAGCTGCTCTTTCAGAAATTTGTTGACTAACATTTTTTGCAAATTGCTCTAGGGATCTGACTTGTGTGAGCAAATATTGATAATTTCTTGAAATTTCTTTGTCAGACTTCCCTTGTGTGTTTCTTTTTGAGATATCCTCTGCTTGCTTGGCTTTGATTTCCAAGTATTCATCAACATTTTTAGGCCAAGGATATCCTTTTATTGATGGCAACCTCCTTTTGGCAGGGTCATCCTCATAGTAGAAGGATTTTATTTCATCTCTAACAGCTGCTAGTTCAAGAGGAAATTGAACACCTGCAGGAGGTAAGGGCTTGTACATTGGAACTGAAGAGAGAGGAACAGGTTTTGGTATTGTGACAAGAGCTAAAGATTTTGAAGATGTTGGTGATGGAGGTGTGTCATCATCTTTTAAAATTAGCCTTCTCCTTTTTGGTTTAGGAGAGACTGATGATGTTTTGAATGGAACAGTGGTTGTAGATGTAGTGGCAGTGGATTGTGATTGACTAACAGTTATTGAAACAACTGGTGTTTCAACCACTGCTGTCATAACAACAGATGTTATAACATCTGCTGTCTTCTGCTGTGTGTCAGCAGGTGTTGTTTTTGGTGGTGATGATGGTAAAGCAGTAGATGTTGTGTGTGTTGAAGTGGTGTGTGTTGATGGAACAACTGTTTGGCAAGCAGTGGTTTTTGTAACTCCTGCTGCATCAGCTGTTTTGTACGGTGGTTTTTTAGCAGACTTTGAACGTCTGGTTGGAATGGATTTGGGTTGCCTTACTTTTCTAGTAGGCCTCTTCTTTTCCTCAACAGGATTTTCATGATCCCTTGACCCAGAAGTACCCTGTTCTGGATGATCCATTCTGTCCACCCTGGCTTTCCTTTTGGCCTCTCTATCTCTCTTCACACTTGCAATTACTTCTGCTAGTGCATTTGTTGTCACATCAATCTTCTTGCTACCATCTGGCAAAGGGATCTTTTTGGTCATGTTTGAATTCTCTGGTTCAAGATAAAGACCATCTTCTATACCCTTCCTTTTCCACTCCTTAGGAGTGGAAAAGGAAGGGTATAGAAGATGGTCTTTATCTTGAACCAGAGAATTCAAACATGACCAAAAAGATCCCTTTGGGAGGTCATAAATGAAACGTATGTTTGGAGGAGCAGTGCCAGTGGTGTGCAAGATCTGAGTTTTGAGAGCCTTTAAGTCAGCCTGAGTGTTCTTGAATCTTGACTCCATTGCATTTCTCAGCTGTTGTACATGTTTTTCATGTTGCTGATCTGCTAGTTGTGCTTGGTGTTGGAGAAAAGAATGAAATAAATTCCAGAGCTCATTTGTAGCAGGTGTCCTTTGTGGGGCAGGTGCTTGAGGTGGAACAGCAGTTGTGTGTACCTTCTGAACTTGTAACACCTGTTGTAGCATATCTTTGAGTTCTGCAACAGAGTTATCAAGCTTTGCAATACGATCCGTCAATTTCTGGTACTTTAAACCATCACCCAAGTTAATGGGATCATCTGATTTCCCACAAGCAGTGGTTTTATCAGTGGTAGATGTAGGGAATATACTCCAAACATTAACCACTGATGCCCCTTTTTCTTGGTACTGGGGTCTTCTTCCTTCAACACTTGACAACCTTTTGAGGTTGCCAGTAGGATAAATAAATCCACTGGTGGTTGACAGAGGTGCTATAAAAGGAATTGCCTCCAAGGAAGTCTTATGAATGTAACCACTGTCCAAATGTAACCCAGTGGGTGTAGCAGTTGTAGTGGCTGCTTCACTTGGATTACCATCAAGAGTTACTTGTAACTCAAGGGGTGTAACCTCCTCAGGTTGTGTTGGTGGGTTAGCAAAGATTGATACATCAGACCCAGTCAGTTTTTGAGGTATATTCTCATTAATAGGTGATTGAGAAGGACTGGATAATGCCTGGTTCAAATCAATTGCATCCAACAGTGGTTTTATTGGTGAGGGAAATGTGGATGTGATGGTTGGTGTAGAAGTAGGATGTGTCCCGGGCATTGGACTGTGGATGATAGAAACGAGTGTTTCCAGAGCATCATGATGTGGAGACCCTATTTGTACAACCTGTTCTTTTTGTGAAGAAACAGGAGGAGTTTTGGTTATGGGTTGAGATATTTGTACCAACTGCTGTGAGGAAGAAGCAGCAGTGGTTTCTTGTGACTTTTGTGTTGTCACTGGCAGAAGCTCTGGTATCTCATCCTCCAGAGATGCCTTTTTGAGGGTTTTGGGGGGGTTTTTTGTGTTTTTCTTTTTGTTGGCTTTTTGGTGATTGTAGGTGTGGGTTTCAAAGCAGTTGTGCTGCTGCTCTGATCACCTTGAGCAGTGGGCTCAGCAGCAGATACCTGAGGAGCAGTTGTAACTACTAAAATCTGCTCAGGCACCTCTGCTTGGGTTTTGCAGGGTGCTAACATCCTTGAAAAAGTTTCAGTAGTTAAACTGTTTATTTGAGTAGGAGCACCCTGGTTTATTACAGTTAAATCATCCTTACTGAATTTCTTTGAAAAATAGTAGCTTAAAAACCTTGGAAACAGTAAGAATGATTTTGTTGCAACATTATTAACCAAATCTTTAAAAATTTCCCGAGAATAGTTAAAATTTTCTCCTTGAAGAATAGCATATCCCAGATTTTGAATCTTTAAAGGGATTTCATTAAAAGAAGTGGTTTTGTTTGAAACACATAGTAGGAGGGTATGAAATAAAAATCTGGTTGCAGAAGGAAAATAACCTTTTTCTAAGGTTATTTTCTTCATCATTGTGGCTTCATACCCTCGCTCAATGAAGTCAATTTTTAACTCGTTTTTAGTGAAAGAAATTTTACCTTCCTGATCACCGAGTTGAAAGACCTCTGAAATGGATTGTGGCGTGATTTGGACAGCTTTACCCTTTATAGAAGAGTTTATGGTGGTTGCAGTGTCGCCTTGTTTTTCAAGGGTTGCATTTTTCCAGAACTCCCTTTGGGTCGCCAAATAGATTGGTGCATCGGCAGTGATCAAGGTTTTGTACTTTGATTTTGCCATGAGATCAATGATGGAATCGAAATCTTTTGTGGTTCCTGGTTTTGTGAGAATACCCAGGAGATTGTGAGATGGTTTGTGTGGAATTTCAGTGGAGATTGCCTTTTGAGAGGCTGTTTTCGGTGAAGATTTGGATGAGGGTTTTGAAGATTTCTTTGATTTTGTCATTTTAAGGATGATTGATCGAAGAAATTTGTGAAGAAATGTGAAGAAAAAACTGCTTTGAGAAGAGAATTTTAAGGATTCAATTCGACAGTAAAACCCTGTTTTGATGGTGAGTGGGGGATTTTATAGGGAAGAAAGTGAATGCTGAGGTGGCAGCCGTTACAAAAGGTCTGACCAATATGTACTGTCCACGTGACAACCCCTGTTGAAAGTGAAGGACAGTACTTTTGTTGAAAGTGACTGATGAAGGCAGTGGTATGAAAGCAGTGGAAGATTTTTACTATCAGTGGATAGCATATCAGTGGATAAGACACTGCTTTTGAACAACAGAGTTTAGCAAAATAATGAGAGAGCAGGGGTTGACTTTCAGCAGTGGACAGACTTTTGAAGTATAGCAGACTTTTGAACAATCAGTGGTTAATGGCAGACTTTTAAGGACTTAATGAAAAAATTTCATTTTTAACTATTTTTAAGGATGGAGTTTTGATTTTCTGAAAACATTTTGTTGCTTTTATTCATAGAAAAACAAGATGTTGCTTGTTATTCCATGTTCAGCATCCCAATCCTAGAGACCAAACTTTCAAAAGTGGCTGTATCAAGTGCTTTTGTGAGCACATCAGCCAGCTGGTCTTTAGTTGGGACATGATGCAGAGAAATCAAACCTTTTTCATAGCAGTCCCTCACAAAGTGATGTCTGATGTCAATATGTTTGGTGGTTGAGTGGGAAACTGGATTTTTGATGATATTTTCTGCTGCCTGACTGTCCAACATGAGTGGTGTCTTTAAGGCAGTGATACCAAAATCCAGCAACTGATTTTGAAGCCACAGGAGTTGGGCTGTACAGCTTGCAGCAGCAATGTATTCAGCTTCAGCAGTGGATGTCGAAACAGCTGCTTGCTTTTTGCTTTGCCAAGAAACTAAGCAGTCACCTAGAAACTGGCACCCTCCTGATGTGGACTTCCTTGTGGTGTGACATCCAGCAAAGTCACTGTCTGAGAAACCTGAAAGCTTGATGTTCCCATTAGCTAGATACCAGATACCAAGTGTGGGAGCACCTTTTATGTATCTGAAGATCCTTTTTACAGCAATGAGATTTGATTTTCTGGGAGCTGATTGACTTCTTGCACAGACACATGTTGCAAACATGATGTCTGGTCTAGATGCAGTTAGGTACAATAAAGACCCAATCATGCTTCTATAAAGTGTTTGGTCAATCAGCTCATCTTTTTCATCAGACATGACCAGCTTATTTGTTGCCATGGGTGTGCTGCATGGTTTACAATCATTCATATCAAATTTGGTTAAAAGTTCTTTAGCATATTTGCTTTGATGAATGAAAGTTCCATTTTGCAATTGCTGTACTTGGAGACCAAGAAAGCATTGCAGCTCACCCATTGCACTCATTTCAAACTCAGCTGTCATGAGTTCTCTAAACTCTTCACACATTGAGTTACATGTGCTTCCAAAAATAATGTCATCCACATAAATCTGGACAATCATTAAATCCTTCCCTCTCCATTTTAAAAACAGTGTTTTATCAATGGTACCTCTTTTGAAACCATTTGAGAGTAGGAAGTTGGAAAGAGTTTCATACCAGGCTCTTGGTGCTTGTTTCAAGCCATACAAGGCTTTGTTTAGCCTGTAGACATGATCTGGATAAAATGGATCCTCAAAACCTGGAGGTTGACAAACATACACCTCTTCTTGAATTGTACCATAGAGGAAAGCACTTTTGATATCCATTTGAAACACCTTCATATTGTGGTTGACAGCAAAGGCCAGGAACAGTCTAATTGCTTCTAATCTTGCAACAGGGGCAAATGTTTCATCATAATCAATCCCCTCTTCCTGTCTGTAACCTTGAACCACAAGCCTGGCTTTATTCTTGACAACAATACCCCTTTCATCAGTTTTGTTCTTGAAGACCCACTTTGTGCCAATGGGACTAACCTCTTCTGGCAGTGGTACAAGCTCCCATACTTGTTGTCTTTTAAACTGTTGGAGCTCCTCTTGCATGGCTTCTACCCAGCTGTTGTCTTTCAGTGCCTCTTGGTACTTGACTGGCTGATGGAGTGATAGAAAACCAGCAAAAAGACAAATGTTTTGGGTTTGGCTTCTTGTGAGCACCCCTTCATTTATGTTTCCAATGATTTGATCAGGTGGATGAGATCTCAAGAAGATTAAATCTCCTTGGTATGGTATGATGGCATTGGTTGGTGAAGGCTGCAAATGTGTATCATCTGAGCTAACCACTGCTGGGGACTTTGATGATCCAGCAGTGGTTTCAAAAGGTGGTGGAATAGGAGGTAATGAGGTGGACAACTGCTGGCTTTTATCCACTGTTTGAGGACTTTTGTCAGCAGTGTTTGAGGATGTGGAAGCAGTGGTTGATGGGCTACTTTGGTCAACAATTGTTGAGGTAGCAGTGGTAGAGCTTTGACAACTGTTTTGAACAGCTGATGCTTTTCCCTTTGTGGCAGACCTTTGAGGGATGATGATTTCATACCCATAGTCTGGTGTTGTATCCTCTGATGGACCTGCACTGTTAGTCTTGACAGCAGTATTTTCAAAAGTGAATTTTTCAAGATCAAACAGATCTGCAGGATTTGCTGGGATTTTCATTGATGAAAGTTCATTGAACTTAACATTCAAAGTCTCCTCCACTGCCTTGGTCCGTGTATTAAACACTTTGTAGGCCTTGGCAGTGGTTGAGTATCCCAGATGATAACCACAATCAATTTTGGCTGCAAATTTTGAAATGGAATCTTTTAAATTCAAAATAAAGCATGGGCAGCCAAACACTTTGAAATATGAGATCAGTGGTTTAATTTTATACAGAATTTCATAGGCAGTCTTTTTGTGCCTGGGGTTTATTAAAACTCTGTTCTGAACATAGCAAGCAGTGTTTACTGCCTCTGCCCAGAAAGTTAAAGGCAAGCCTGAATCTGCAAGCATGGTTCTGGCAGCCTCAATCAGAGTTCTGTTCTTCCTTTCCACTACCCCATTCTGCTCTGGTGTTCTTGGGATGCTGTACTGCCTTACAATCCCTTTCTTCACACAGAAGGCATCCAACTCCCTATTTTTGAATTCTGTGCCATTGTCACTCCTGAAGCTTTTTACTGGAAGGTCAAATTGCTTTTCAACCTGTATTACAAAGTCTTGCAAAATGCCTGCAGTTTCATCTTTTGAGTGCAAGAAGAAAGTCCATGTGAACCTAGAAAAGTCATCAACAATAACCAAACAATATCTTTTCTTTTTAAGGCTCATGACTTGAACTGGTCCAAACAAATCCATGTGTAGCATTTGCAGACACTGGGTTGTTTTGGACTCTTCAATGGACTTATAAGAACTTTTATGTTGTTTTCCTTTTAAACAGGAAATGCAATGTTCAGGACATGAAAACAATTTTTGTGGTAGGCCTCTCACCAAACCATTTTTTGAAATTTCTGTGATTGTCTTAAGATTTGTGTGTCCCAGCCTTCTGTGCCAAAGTTCTGTCTCTTTGTTAGAGGCAGCTGAGAACAGACAGGCATCAGCTCTGGGACACTCTTTTGACATGTCAACAACATAAACATTGCCACTTCTTTGAGCAACAAGTTTAGTATGACCAGATTTAATTATTGCTTCAATCTTTTTGACCATTTCTGGTCCAACAATCTTACAACAGTCTTTTGTGAAGAATGACCCAAATCCCTTGTCACTCATTTGGGACACACTCAGAAGGTTGAATTTTAGATTGTCTATTAGATTGACATTTTCAAATTTTACATTTCCAGATTGCACTGTACCAGACCCCAGAACCTTCCCTTTACTATTATTTCCAAAGGATATATCACCCCCACCATGGATTTTAAAGTCTTTGAGGAGGGCTTTACATCCTGTCATGTGCCTGGAGCCTCCACTATCTACATACCAAAGACTATCAAAGCATGCAGAAGCTCCTTGCACATGAAGTAAAAAGATTAGTTCATTAAGGTCTCCAAAGCCAACAAGGCTTTGGATGGGGTCTCAACAGTGTCTGGAATGGATGCAAGATGATGGACAGTGGTTAGGTCAGGGGTTTGAACTGTTTTAGGACAGTGTTTCTCTAACCACTGTTGTGGGTCCTGACCAATCATCTGCTGGTAACCAAAAGGATGCCTGTTCACTTTGGGTTTAGAGGGCCTTTTGTAGGCCTCATAAACGTGTGGAATCCTTTGGTAAGACTGTTTTTCTCTGCCTTTTTTGAACTGATTGGCAGGGGGTGCATCAGTAACCTGAACATCTCTTTTGACAGATGTTTGGTTCAGCTGTTTTGTAACAGCTGTTTGTACTGGCACAAACAGTGGTTGTTTCTTGGTGAATTTGACAGATGATGAGGATGATGATGGACTCAAGGATGTTTTAGCCATGTACTCATTCTTTTTCATATCAAAGTTTTTGAGGTACACACATGCTTGAGTTTTGTGGTTTGTTTTCCCACAGACAATGCAGCTTTCTGCTGAAACAATGACACTTGTTTTGTTTAGATCATAAGCTTTTAAGTGGAAACAGTCTTTTGTTAGATGATTCCTTTTCTCACAGAATTCACAAAACAAGTTATCAATTTTTTCTTTCTTCTTTCTCTTTTCAGATTCCTTTGCAGCAGAGGTTTTAACCACTGCTGGGATATCTTTGAGAGGTATGACTTTAGCTTTTGGAGCTTTAGCACCATCAATTGATGTAAAGTCCATTGGCTTGAAATTTTCAAGAATATCACACTCATCAGACCATTTTGGTTTAAACTGATGATCTTCAAGTTCTTTGAAAGTGGAGGAACCCATTGGTCTGTTAAGTGTGATTTTGTTACCAAGTTTGTCAGTGATTTTCACTTCTTGGCCATTCTTGTTTGTGGGGATAAGCTCAGTAGCTTCATCAGTGGTTTGAACAGAGTTTTCAAAAGCAGTGTTTTCATCATCATATTTTCTATACCCAACCCCAAACTTCACATTGCGTTTTCTCTGTTTTTCAAGCATAACCTCATATCCTTTGCAGGATTCCACCCATCTTTCACAAGTAATCTGGGCAGACTCCAACTCCTTTTTGCAAACTTGGTATTTTTCTACCATAGTTTGAAGTTGGGTTTTGGTTATACTTTGCTCTTCTTTTAAACAGCTGATTTCTTTTTCTTTTTCAGTCAATTTGTTTTTAAGTTCTTTTAAAGAGCTTTCAAATTTGACCTCATCAGTTAAGATTTTATCCCGAAGGTTTTCATTCACCTCTTTGATGTTAGCAAAAGCAATTATGCAATTGTCTGAACACAGTTTTTCAAGAACTTGAGGAGATACCTTGGCAGCTGCCATCATTGCACAATCACATTGATGATCTTTATCATCATCAGCTCTTACCTTCTTTTCACCAGCCTTTTCTTCTTTCTCTTCTTCTTTGTCCTCTATGGACCATGGATCTATCATTGGTTCAATCAGAGTACCTGAACTTTCTTCCAACAGTACTTCATCAGCCACAGCAGTAATCACTGCTTCAATCACCTCTTCCACTATTTCAGAGTACTGCTGTTCCTCCTCAGCTTCAACCCCCTCCTGTATTGACTCTAGTGCCATCAAACAAAACTCATCATGTGAAGAATCATTAGAAGCATAGAGTGCAAAATTTTCATCACAAAGATCATCAGGCATACTGCTCCAGTCAACAAACCCTTGAGTGAAAAAGCTTTGTTGATCTGGTTGTGTTGCTGCTGGAGCAGTGGTTTGAGGTGCAACAGGTTGCACTTGTACCTGTGGAACAGGGGTTTGAACATATTGGATTTGTGGAACAGTAGTTTGAACATAATGTACTGGCACAGGGGCAGCAGCATAGTGAGCAGTGTTCACTTGAGCTGCTGGGGCATATTGGGCATAATGCACAGTGTTTTGATTTTGAGGTCTAGGATTTGAGCTAGGATGAGTAATTATGGGACCAGTATTTTGACTCCTACATTCCCTAGCGAAATGTCCCAACCTATTACACTTGTAGCACTTGATTTTCGATTTATCCAACCCAACCCTTAGATTCCCATGCAAACCTGGGAATTTTCTCCCTGTTCTTTTGTAGAACTTGCTAGTTCTAACACTTAGCAAAGCCAGTTGGTGCAGGATGTCCATTTCCTCTAAATCAGTGGGGTCAAAATGTTGCAAATCATTTAGTTCAAAGCTTAAATTATCTGACATCTGGTTTTCGTTTGCAGTGAATGCATAACTTGCAGAGTGAGGATCAGGGTTGTTAAAGTTAGCTCCAGCAGTTATGTCAATGAAATGGTCATAACCCTGGTCCTTACCACTGCTCCCAGATTCTTCTTGACCCAAAAGAGCAGTGTTACCGAATGTATAATCATCAACGCTTTTCCTGACTCTTGTAACTTCCTTTTCTGGTTCAACTCCCTTTCGTAGGTCAGGAGTCGACCATGGAGTTGGGTCAAGGTCAGATCCTTGAACTCAGGTGAATTTCTGGTGACAAAGGCTATAGTGTCCCATTTTTCGGGCAGTGACCTGAGGAACCTGCTGTTTTGAGTTGAGTTTGTAAAAGTGGTATTAACAAGCCTCAGTTCACTGATGAGACAACTAAACCGCTCAAATTGTTGAGTCAGTGATTCACCTCTAACATGACAAAACGTTTCGTACTGTTGGTTCAGGATTTCCCTATTGTTTTCTATGACTTCTTCAGTACCTCCAAACTGTTCCTTAAGTGCGTCCCACAATTCTTTGGCACTGTTACAGTGTAACAGTCCAGCATATATTTCATTGGGCAGCGCTGATGCTATGATGCTAAACGCTTTAGCATCTAGTTCAATCTTTTGAAAATCAGTTTCGGTGTAATTTTCAACTGGTTTTGGAACGAACTTTTTAGCATCTTCAGCGCTTGGCACTGAAGGAACATGAGGACCAAAGGTGACAGACCTCCAACAACCTGTGCTTTGTTGAGCGAGGATGTGACCCATCCTCCTCTGCCAGATGTTGTACTCATTTCTTTTTAGCATAGGTGGTTTAAAAAGTGAGCCGATGTTGTTTTTATCATCCTGAGATTGTGACGTCATTCTTGTTGTTTTACAGACACTGAGAAATCAACTTTAATGGTGATTTATCCTTGCTCTGTTTTTCAACGGACGAACAAACGATCAGTATCAACTGTTATGAGCTGAACTATTTACGTCAAAATGATTGTTAAATCAAATTTGACTGTCCAGGCTCTGATACCAATTGTTGGATCTGAGTTTCCTTTTGATTGTATTTTCGTTTGTAATTAAGATGGAAATGAAAGAGTTGTGCAGCGGAAATAAGATGAAAGCAAACTTTGCATACAATCAAACGAGAGTAATACTTTTATCAAACATCTTTTCACAAAGAACCGAATGATTGAATTTGTTTCAACAACGATTACAATGATTGATGTAAGAATGCAAACTCCCCCTCAGCCAGAGCTCAGTAGTTTGTTCGTGCAAAGAAGACGATTGATCAAAAGAGCTAATAGAACAGTACAAAGTACTGAACTATTTATAGGCACTTGCAAACCACTGAGCATCTTAGCTGACGTCACCATGAAAGTGACATCTAACCTCCTAACAAACTCTAACTACTGATCTATAAACACTGATGTACTAAACTACTGCTATTACATTACATTACATAAAAGACACTTAAACTGCTGCTGCATCCTTCCACTGCTGTGAACCCAGCAGTGCTTGTCCGGATCAGCAGTACTTGACCCAAGGCAGTAGATAGAGTCAACAGAGCTTTGGTCTTCCATCAGTCTTTGACTTTGGTCAGTAGATATAAAGCAGCAGTTGTAGGTCAGCACTTAGTATGATCAGCAGATAGGAGGTCAGCAGATATGAAACCACTTTCAAGGGGAGAGATTTGCATGAACCAACTGTAAACGTCTGCTTATTCTGGATCCACTGCTTTGATCCAGTTTTGGCTTTACATTATCTGTTCCTCTGATAGGGTTCAATCCCAACACTATATTCATAGGGCTGGCAATTTTACACGAATACACGACACGAACCTACACGAAGTTAACAGGTATCGTGTATGGTCTTAACAGGTATCGTGTACCAAACAGGTAGACACGAGATCACCTGTTAATTTTCGTGTATAAACAGGTTAAATACCTGTTTACCTGTTAATACCTGTAAGTACACGATAAGAAATTAAATTAAATAAAACTCATCAGCCATGTGCGTGTGGGTTCCTTAATTCCTTTCTATTTTCATTCCTCATTCAATTCAAAAAAATAAAACCCTAAACTCCCTCTGTAACTTTCAGATAGCATGTCGTGTTCGTGTTAACAGGTAATTTTCGTGTATAACAGTCGAACAGTCGTGTTAACAGGTATTAACAGGTAATTTTCGTGTATATCGTGTCGTGTTCGTGTTCGTGTTTGAAAAAAAGGACACGATAAGTTATCGTGTCGTGTCGTGTTCGTGTATGGGATTTCATGTATCGTGTCTTATCGTGTCGTGTCTTATCGTGTACGGGTATACACGATATGCCAGCCCCTATATATTCATATAAAAATGTGTATAACTATAATTTGGGGCGTTACACGCGCGAGAGTTGGTTATAGGCAAAGAAGCATAGGTGGCAAAGTTTATGGTGGTTATAGGCACATCTTTTCTATAATTGGCACTAACGAAAGCATCAATATCCTTTGCATTTTTCGTATGGTGATAGGTAGGTGTGAGGCTTGTTGATAGGGAGCCCCTGGTCCAGACCCATGATCCACCATCTTCAAACCAGACCCATGATCCGATGATCGGTTTGAACAGTTCATGGTTTTAAACCGGACAACGAACACCCCTAGATGATGTACCTTCACTTGATCTTGAGACTTGGTGAAATACCAAGTGTCCAGGCTTTGTTAGGCCATGTGTAGTCATAAAGTGTCACACCCCAACCGATGGCGGAAACATCAGGATGAGACGAAGTGTGTATAGATTGCAAGAGACTTCATAACACTATGTGACAATATTTAATTAAATTCGAATTTCATTGCAATTGCTAAATTGTCATACAATAATCAAAACAAAATACAACATTGTTTCAACAAATAACATAACATTAAAAGATAAACGATTTATAGGTGTGTATCTAGTCCACCCTATTCTTGTTTCATCTTGCATCATACTTCTACAATTTAACCTGCAACATGTATTAAAATAGAGTTTCAATGCAAAAGCAAAGGCGAGTACACAAGTTTGTTTACATAGCATAATAGAATAAAAACTCAAGTCCAACATGATTCATAATATGTGATTACTAGTATGCAATTTTGGCGTACAATATGATCAAACCCGAGAATACAACGCATAAAAGAGCCTAATCCCAAAAGTTTAGCGGGGTGGTAATGTTTAACTTAACAATACCTAAAAGTATAACGGGCGGGGCGTTAATCCTATAGCGCTATAATTGTTAAGGTGGGCGAGCAAAGTTAATGAGCATATAACGTTCCAAATCGTTCACATAGCATACGAGAATAACAAGTAAGTCACATAAGTTTCATGTTTAATCATGGATAGAGTAAGTTTATTTGAGTTTAAAAGTTGTTTGCATAGTTATACATGTTGCATCCCAAAGTGTAAAGAGAAAAAGGGATCGAGTGTACTCACGGTGGTTGCAAGCTTTCCTACTTGAAATCCCGCGAGTGAGTTGGTGGATGGATTAGTTTGGAGCACCTAGTCCTTCTACACGAGGAAACATAGGTGTGTGAGTTTGGCGTTTAACGGAAGATTATAAATTTCGAACTTTAGTATAACATAAAGTATAATATTAAAATAATCATCTTTAACTTATAACTCTTATATGACACTATGTAACCACTAGGGTTATGTTGTATTTCATGGGTAGTACACCCATTAGAATCATATCAAGGTTTTAAAGTCTTAGACGATATTCTACTACTTTAACATATAAACACAAGTTCAACATTAAAGGTTCGAATGAGTATATATATATATATATATATCTAGGTTACATATTATTTAGTCCAATAATTCATGTAGGAGGTAGAAGATTAGGATCTTCATTTAGGCACCTCGAGTTATCATGGAAGTCATGTATGGGGTAGGAAGAACAAGCTTCCGTTTAGGAACCCCTTGAATGTTCACCACTTCACTTGATGTAAAAACAACCAAGGAGGGTCACGAACTAGGATTAGTACAATAATATAAACAACCTAACTAAAGAGAAATCATCAAATCATGTGAGGATTATATGTTTGGACAACCCAAGTTGTTCCATAATCACTCATTCATCAAGGTCTAAGCTTGACATGACTTGTGGGTTAAATACCCTAAACAAAACAGAAAATATTTGAGGTTTAACCTCTGATTTGTATGTCTCAATCATGTTTCTAACACTTAATCAACCATGGGATAGGTTGTAAGCATTAGTACATAAGTTTGAGATGTGTTAGACACAAGAATGATAAGTATAAACAAGTTTTTGAATAACATAAAACGAAACAGAAAGTTTAGGTCCTTTTTAGGGAAATTCCAGGTCTGATTTCTCCAAGGAGAACCCAAGGAATCAAACCCAAGGATTATCCAAAGAAGTAGGAAGAAGAACCAAGTGATTTGGTTGAGAAATGAGCAAGTTACACTCACTTTAGTGCAAGAGTTTGAATCTGCCAAAATCCTGAATTGCAAGAGATTTGAGAGTGATTTAGAGAAGATTAGAGAGTTGTGAAAGTGTAAAAATGCTTGGAGAAGGGTTGTATTTATAGGGGAAGAGGTTAGGGATGATTGGAGGAGTTTAGAGGTGGATTAGAGGTGATTGGAGGGGTTAAGAAAGTGGGATTTCGTGCAAAAACGTGGGCTGCTGTGTTTTCTGTCCGCCCAGACACCCCTTACGGACCGTAAGGGTTGTGGCTTACGGTCCGTAAGCCAGGGCCAGAAGCACAAAAATTTATTTCTTTGTTATTTCAATTTGTAACTTGTTCCAATGTCACCTAATATGGGTTTTATGATTAAATTAGTGTTCCTAGGCATATGTAACATGTTCTAAAGTATGCCCAAGTGTAAATTGAATATGATTAAGCATAAGTTTGGCATAAAATATAAATGTCACGAGTGTAATAGTTTATCATAAGTTTACAAACATCTCAAATAAGCACCAAATTGTTTCTCAATTTAAGCGTACAAACATGTAGAGAGTATGTATAACACGAGTTTAAATAATTGCAAGTTTAGCACTTAGTTTCCAAGAATAATGATTAATCATCAATTGATTTACAAAATTGAACATACGAGCATATATAGAGTGCGTATAACATATTTGTAACAAAACACGAGTTTCATTAATGATCCAAGTCTCGGTTTTACAATGATTACAAAGAAAGAACGATTACAAGAATACAAGGTTTCCAAAAATAGAAATACGAACAAAACTTTCTATAAATGGGAAGTACAAAAGAGCCGGGCGTGACAGTCTCCCCTCCTTTAGGGAATTTCGCCCCGAAATTAGGAAGATGTAGCGAAAAGATAGGGATACTTCGTCTTCATATCACTTTTAAGTTCCTAAGTAAATTCGGCGCCACGTTTTCCTTCCCATCTAACCTTGACGATAGGAATTTTACTACGCCTCAATAACTTGACTCCTTGATCCATGATTTCGACGGGTTTCTCCACAAAATGCATAGTTTCGTTGATTTGGAGATCTTCGAGAGGAACATGAAGTCCTTCATCAGCGAGACATTTCTTTAGATTGGAGACATGAAACGTCGGATGAACGTTGTTGAGCTCTTGAGGTAAATCGAGTCGTTAAGCCACCTTACCAATCCTTTCGAGTATCTTGAAAGGACCAACATAGCGAGGGGCAAGCTTTCCCTTTTTACCAAAACGAACCACTCCTTTCCAAGGAGACACTTTAAGTAGGACATGATCCCCAACGTTGAATTCCATATGTTTGCGTCCCTTGTCAGCATAGATCTTTTGACGGTTGCGAGCCTTGAGTAGATTATCACGGATTTGGAGAATCTTATCCGTTGCTTCTTGTATGATCTCAGGGCCAGTAAAATGTTTGTCACCAATCTCGTGCCAGCTTAACGGAGATCGGCATTTGCGACCATACAATGCCTCGAATGGAGCCATTTGAATACTGGAGTGGTAGCTATTGTTGTACGAGAACTCGACCAAAGGTAAATGCACATCCCAACTACCACCAAAGTCGATGACACAAGAACGGAGCATGTCCTCTAGGGTTTGGATAGTACGTTCAGTCTGTCCATCCGTTTGAGGATGAAAAGCCGTACTGAGATTCAAATAAGTACCCATAGCGGACTGAAAAGTTTGCCAGAGACGCGAAGTAAATCGACCATCATGATCAGAAATGATGTCGAGAGGAATACCGTGATGGCGTATGACTTCATCGGTATAAGATGCGAGCAAGTCGTTCAACCTTGAAATCTTCACGAATAGGAATGAATTGAGCGGACTTGGTCAAACGATCGATGATCACCCAAATGCTATCGTGACCAGAGGGTGTACGAGGGAGTTTAGTTATGAAGTCCATCGCAATGCTATCCCATTTCCAAACGGGGATTTCAGGTTGTTCGAGTAGACCGGAAGGTCGTTGATGCTCGGCTTTGACTTTCGAACAGGTAAGACACTTAGAAACGTACACGGCAATGTCTCTCTTCATGCCGGGCCACCAATAGGATGTACGTAGGTTATGGTACATCTTGTCAGCACAGGGATGAATTGAGTACTTGGATTTGTGTGCCTCATTCATAATGAGATCACGAAGATTGTCGCGATCTGGTACCCAGATGCGATCACGACAGTAGAGTAGGCCGTCAGATTTTGAAGAGAGTAGGTCTTCGGAAGCTCCACGTATTTCTACAGGCATGGAACCTTCGTTGATAGACGAATATTGCGCTTCACGAATGCAATTGTGAAGATCGCTCGAGATATGAAAACAACGAATAACATCTACATGAGCCTTACGACTGAGTGCATCGGCCACAACATTCGCTTTACCAGGGTGGTAGCGAATCTCACAGTCATAGTCGTTAAGTAATTCCACCCAACGTCGTTGACGCATATTGAGTTCTTTTTGGTCAAAGATGTGTTGTAGGCTCTTATGGTCAGTGAAAACCACACACTTTGTACCGTATAGGTAGTGTCGCCAAATCTTTAACGCAAAGACAACCGCACCAAGCTCGAGGTCGTGGGTAGTATAATTTTTCTCATGTATTTTGAGTTGACGTGAGGCATAAGCGATGACTTTGTCTCGTTGCATGAGAACACAACCAAGACCACGATTTGAGGCGTCACAATACACCACGAAATCATCATTCCCATTAGGGAGAGCAAGAATAGGAGCGTTGCAAAGCAAGTCTTTGAGAGTCCGAAAAGATTCCTCTTGCTCAGGACCCCAAACAAAAGGTTTCTCTTTTTGAGTCAACGAAGTGAGAGGAACGGCGATTTTTGAAAAGTTCGAGATGAATCGGCGGTAATAACCTGCCAATCCTAAGAAAGAATGGATTTCGGAAGGAGATTTAGGCGCGGTCCAATTCTTCACTGCTTCGATTTTGGAAGGATCAACATGGATTCCTTTTTCACTAACAACGTATCCAAGGAATTGGACTTCTTTGATCCAGAACTCGCATTTGGAAAACTTAGCGTATAAGCGTTCAACACGTAAGAGCTCGAGTATAAGACGAAGATGACGTTCATGATAGGCTCGAGATTTAGAATAAATGAGAATATCATCAATGAAAACGATCACGAAGCGATCCAAATAGGGCTTACAAACACGATTCATAAGATCCATGAACACAGCGGGTGCGTTGGTCAAGCCAAAAGGCATAACCACGAACTCGTAGTGCCCATAGCGAGTGCGAAAAGAGGTTTTGGGAATGTCCTCTTCGAGGACCCGAAGCTGGTGATAACCAGAATGAAGATCGATTTTGGAGAAACAAGTAGCGCCTTGAAGTTGATCAAAGAGATCGTCGATACGCGGAAGAGGGTAATGATTCTTGACAGTGAGTTTGTTGAGCTCACGATAATCGATACACATGCGGAAAGAACCATCTTTCTTTTTAACGAAAAGCACAGGAGCACCCCAAGGTGAGGTACTTGGACGAATGAAACCCTTATCGAGGAGTTCTTGAAGTTGCGTAGATAATTCTTGCATCTCGGAAGGTGTAAGACGATAAGGAGCTTTGGCAACGGGAGTCGCACCAGGTACGAGGTCAATACGAAAGTCAAGGGATCGAGGTGGAGGAGGACCAGGCAAATCTTCAGGAAAGACGTCAGGGAAGTCGCGCACCACTGGAACATCACTTACGCTTTTTCCCTTGCCCTTTTCTTCCACAACGTGGGCTAAAAAGGCAAAGTACTGTTTGCGTAAGTATTTGTTTGCTTGTGTGCAGGACATCAACTTCAGTCCCTTTGAAGGTCGGTCTCCATAGACGTGCAGAACATCACCAGATGGAAGAGGTAAACGAACGTATTTCTCGTGACAAGCGATTTCAGCATGGTTCTTTTGAAGCCAATCCATGCCTATGATGACGTCGAAACTACCCAGTTGCATGGGTATGAGATCGATAGGGAAAACGTGTTTGTTAAGAGTAAGACGACAATCACGAAGAACGGAATTGACTAAGATGGACTTGCCATTTGCGACTTCAACGGAAAACGACTTAGGTAGCTTAGAGCGCGTGCAATTTAACAATGATTCGAATTCTAGGGACATAAAGCTTTTGTCCGCACCAGTATCAAACAGTATTGAAGCATAAAGATGGTTAACAAGGAACGTACCGTTAACGACATCATTGTCGTTGACCGCTTGATTTGCGTTCAGATTGAAAGCGCGTCCACGAGGAGGTTGTTGCTGCTCTTGATTCCATAGTGGGCATTGAGGACGAAGATGATTGACGTCCCCACATTTGAAACAAGCTCTAGCGGGTCTTGCGTTTTGAGGAGCGGGTGGAGCTTGTTGTGCTTGATGAGCTGGTGGTGCTTGTTGCTGTTGATAGTTGCGGCAAAAGGCGGTGCCATGTCCATAACGGTTGCAATTGCCACAACGACGACACCTGGAATTGGTGGGATGATGGTAATTACAAGTGGCACACTTGGGGTGAATCCCAGTGTACAACTTTTGGGTGTTATCAGGAGCAACAGGATTTGGGTTAACGGGTGGCACAATCGCATTGCAAACAGGGTTCGATTGCTTTCGCTTCTTCCCCCTATTGCTACTCGACTGTTGGGTAATTTGGTTGGCTAGCTTGAATGAAGCAGGGTTTGCGGCTTGCTTATCGCGTACACGGTTGTTGTTCAGGGAAGCGGCCAAATGATAAACAGCTTCGATATTGTCGAGTTTGGCAGCCTCGATCGTATCGCGCATAGCAGAGGGTAACCCATTGATGTACTTCCTTATCTTGCGGTCGGTGGTCATAACGAGGTGAGGAACAATGAAGCTAAGTTGTTTGAAACGGGTGGTGTAAGCTAGGTTCTCATCTCCCACTTGCTTTAGCGCCCAAAATTCTTCCTCTAGCTTTTGTTGCTCATGCGGAGGGCAAAACTCGTCCATCATTAGGGCCTTAACTTCTTCCCAAGTCAACGCATAGGCCAGTTCGTTCGAGCGGATGTTCCTTTCGTTCGTCCACCATTCGAGAGCTCGGGCTTGGAATACCCCAGTCGCACTACGCGTTTTGAGCTCTTCAGGACATTCACTGTTGATGAACGTGACCTCCATGCTATCAAACCACTCGAGCATGGCGGTCACCCCATCATTGCCAGTGAATGGTTTGGGGTTGCACGACGAAGAGTGCTTGAAGTTAAACGAAACGGGCTTGCGTGCTTCGACCTTAGAGTCGACGGAGGAGTTCGGAGTTTCGGAAGCTCGAATTTCGGTAATGACCTTTGGGACGATGCGCGCAATTTGATTGGCCATGAAGACCATCATCTTCTTCTTGGAGCGAGACTTTGACTTCTTAGACATTTTGGAGTGACGGGAAGACATCTAAGATTCAAAAGAACGAATAGGTGAGACTTGATCATAATGTGTGTTTAAGAAAATTGTTTTCATAAAAGGATTCATATAGCATAAAGTGTCACATAGCATAAAGGGTTCAACTTGATTCACATAGCATAAAAGGTTTAAACGTCTCATATAGCATAATCATGAGTTTCACATAGCATAACATGGATAAATGAAAGCATTGTAAATTTACTTTGTTCACGAGGGATTATTATTGTTTGTGATTGCGATAACGTGCGAAACGATTAAAACGAAATTTTGAAATGAACGAACGTTCAAGTATAAAGTCACATATAAATTGAGATACATAAAAGAGAGGCTCAATAAAACATTGGATTGTTTCGGGTAGAGAAACGTCGACTATTCCAAAGTGGGTCGAAAGTCCTTTCGAATTAGAGAAAACGTGCTTTGGCCTATAGGTAAGATACTCTCGTCGAGAAGCGATTAACGGTATCTTACCCTTCCGGTTACTACACATCTCTAATCGATTGAAACAATCGGGACTTTGGCGAGATTGAAAATCGAGGAATGGGACTTAATCGACGAGGTGCGGGTTTCACCCCTAACTTGACGATTTCGTACCCTAAATGTGGTTGGTACTTGTCGGGTCAAAATAAAATTTCGACACTATAACAAGGGTCCACTAGAGTTGAAATGGAAATCACCATTAAGTTATGGATTTCACTCCTAGCTTAATGGTGAAATTTCGTGCAAAAATAGTTTAAGGTAGAATGAGAGTCGTTTACCAAATTGTGGGTTTCACGCCTATTTTGGTAAAGTTGTCTCGTTTGTGTTACAAGAGTATACAAATAAACAAAAGTGTATTCATGTTAACCTTAGGAAAGGCATATAAATTTAATCAACAAGAAGTATAGCTAGGAAGCATGCATGGTAGAGTACAAAGTTTTAAACAACAAATAAGAGGCAAAATTCCTAAAACTATAGATTAGGTCAAAAGCATGGCAATTTTCCTAATTCCCTATAGTTATGGCTCTGATACCAATCTGTCACACCCCAACCGATGGCGGAAACATCGGGATGAGACGAAGTGTGTATAGATTGCAAGAGACTTCATAACACTATGTGACAATATTTAATTAAATTCGAATTTCATTGCAATTGCTAAATTGTCATACGATAATCAAAACAAAATACAACATTGTTTCAACAAATAACATAACATTAAAAGATAAACAATTTATAGGTGTGTATCTAGTCCACCCTATTCTTGTTTCATCTTGCATCATACTTCAACAATTTAACCTGCAACATGTATTAAAATAGAGTTTCAATGCAAAAGCAAAGGCGAGTACACAAGTTTGTTTACATAGCATAATAGAATAAAAACTCAAGTCCAACATGATTCATAATATGTGATTACTAGTATGCAATTTTGGCGTACAATATGATCAAACCCGAGAATACAACGCATAAAAGAGCCTAATCCCAAAAGTTTAGCGGGGTGGTAATGTTTAACTTAACAATACCTAAAAGTATAACGGGCGGGGCGTTAATCCTATAGCGCTATAATTGTTAAGGTGGGCGAGCAAAGTTAATGAGCATATAACGTTCCAAATCGTTCACATAGCATACGAGAATAACAAGTAAGTCACATAAGTTTCATGTTTAATCATGGATAGAGTAAGTTTATTTGAGTTTAAAAGTTGTTTGCATAGTTATACATGTTGCATCCCAAAGTGTAAAGAGAAAAAGGGATCGAGTGTACTCACGGTGGTTGCAAGCTTTCCTACTTGAAATCCCGCGAGTGAGTTGGTGGATGGATTAGTTTGGAGCACCTAGTCCTTCTACACGAGGAAACATAGGTGTGTGAGTTTGGCGTTTAACGGAAGATTATAAATTTCGAACTTTAGTATAACATAAAGTATAATATTAAAATAATCATCTTTAACTTATAACTCTTATATGACACTATGTAACCACTAGGGTTATATTGTATTTCATGGGTAGTACACCCATTAGAATCATATCAAGGTTTTAAAGTCTTAGACGATATTCTACTACTTTAACATATAAACACAAGTTCAACATTAAAGGTTCGAATGAGTATATATATATATATCTAGGTTACATATTATTTAGTCCAATAATTCATGTAGGAGGTAGAAGATTAGGATCTTCATTTAGGCACCTCGAGTTATCATGGAAGTCATGTATGGGGTAGGAATAACAAGCTTCCGTTTAGGAACCCCTTGAATGTTCACCACTTCACTTGATGTAAAAACAACCAAGGAGGGTCATGAACTAGGATTAGTACAATACTATAAACAACCTAACTAAAGAGAAATCATCAAATCATGTGAGGATTGTATGTTTGGACAACCCAAGTTGTTCCATAATCACTCATTCATCAAGGTCTAAGCTTGACATGACTTGTGGGTTAAATACCCTAAACAAAACAGAAAATATTTGAGGTTTAACCTCTGATTTGTATGTCTCAATCATGTTTCTAACACTTAATCAACCATGGTGTAACACCTGTGCCTTCACAGCCATCAAACAAATGCCAAACCAATGAAATATTATATTTCATACTTGGGATTTGTAAAAATATGTGTATCATTTACACATATCAACTCTTGTTCGATTTCAAACTCTAAATCGCTTTCTGGAAGGTTATACGCGCACTGATGCGTAAATATAACCAGTTTAATGCAACGAACACTCCGGAATAGTGAAATAGGTTTAACATACCTTAAATAACCTATACATAACTTAGATATAAGTTTTGGAAGGTTTGGTGTGGTGAAATCAAAGTTTAATCGCTTACAGGGACTAAAGTTGACAAACTGAGAAAGTATGCCAATTTGAACTGTAACAGACATTCCGGAACATGACCATAAGTTAAACATACCATAAATATCCTTTACATAGCTTAGAAATAGGCTTTGAGGTGTTCGGTGTGCTAAAATAAACTTTTGGGTCATTCAGGGACTAAAAGTGTCAAAAAGTGCACAAGTTTGCATTTTCGCGCATAACTTACGTTCTGGATACATCCGGACATCCAAAAATTTATGTAAGCATGACTACATTATATTTTAGTGTTCGCCTTAAGAAAAATCCATTCGTTTCGTCATTTGGATCGTTTTTCGCGCTTATGCGCATTCCGTCGTAATTAAGCGAACATCGCGTTCGTACGACCAAACGAACCATCATCCGACATATTTTTGAACATGTTTCATGTCCACAATGTTTAGGCAACATTTTAGGGCCTTAAAGATGGCTTTACGGGCCTTGGAAGTGTCGGAAATGCCTTGAAACACGTGCAGGGACCAAACATGTAACTTTTTGAAACTTTCTGGATCAGGTGAGGGTGTCGCGTAGCGCGAGCCCTAGAGGCTCACCTGTCGCGCTACGCGACTGCCTAAACTGGGCCAGATTCAATGTTCTGGTTGCAAGTTGCAGCTGATCGATTCGTGTCCACTCGTTTCTTATCGTCTAGTCAGCGGATAAGAACAAGTTTCTAGCCACCACAACTTTGTGACAAGTGTACGGCTCGGATCGTGGCACGATATACAAGAAACGATCCTAACGGCTCTACCTTTTCTATAAATACCCACCCCCCCCCCCCATTGCTTCAAAACCCACAAATCTGATCATTGGAGCTCTAAGTTGGAACTTTCGTTTCATACCGGAGTTACTTAGATCGGGATTAGCATTCGGGGACCCTGGGTAAGTATTCTTTCGTTCTTTTCCTTATTTTTACTGCTTTTCGAGTCAGAAAGTCAAACTTTGTTTGACTTTCAGCGTTGACCAGTAATGGTCAATGCGAAGTTCGTTTGAACTTCGCAACGTGATTGTAATCACGATGGTCATAGTCCCTTGGGACTATGCCCACTGATTACCACGTTGTCTAGGGTCGTAGGGTAGGCGATCTAATAAATCGCCTATACCTTCGAACCCGACCCAGTTTGGTCGATCATTAGGATCTGACCAAACACATTAGGTGACCATAGTGTAGGGAATAACCTTCCGAGGTTATACCTTATGGTCACGACGTTTAAGTAGTTGTATGATAGGTAATTTATATGCCTTAGGTAAATTACCAAAATACCCTTTTCATATATAATTGGTAATTAAGCATATGTAACCTAAACCTTTGTCATATAACTGATTATGTAACATGTTTAGGCATATAACACTTATCATAGGACTAGTTAGACGGTCCGAACGCGTTTCACGCGCACGACGCGTTAAAGTAGCATAAGTTACCTTAATGGGTCGCGATGGGTCGGTAATACTTAGGTTAAGTTTCATTTAGTATGTAGGCTTTGTTAAACCATATCATATGAGTTCCTACACTCATTTGGTTTACAAACCCTCCTGCTACCCAGTCTTCCGATTTAGGTCCGGGTTAATTATGTAGTTACCTATATTAGGTACCGTTTGATTTCCGGGACTCCTCTAGCTTACTTGGTAGTTGTTCAAGACTCCTACGCACTCCCAGGCGAGTACATTATTCCCCTATTTTACTGTTTTCAACCGTTTTGGGGTGACTCATATGTGCTAAATGTTTTCGATGTTATAACGATGGTTTCAAAAACGATTAAGACGATTTATACAAAACTAATAACGATTTCATAAAGTGAACAAACTTGTTGGTTGTAGTTACATAACAAATGACATTCATTAGCAATGATCAAGCCGACCAGTATTAGGTTATGGTACCATAGGATCTGACAAATCCCGTTATTTACTACACCCGTGGTTATGTGTGGGTATGGTAGGTAGCGACTGAATCTGTAATTGTTAACTTACCCTATGGAGGTTTGTTAATACGAAAACGAGAAGCGACGAAAACGAGAAGCGACGAGAGTCACGAAGGTTTGAATGTTATTAGCGAGACGACCATATAAGTAGCTTTACGACCTAAAACGAATTAAACGATTTACGATTGGTTTTCACACGATTTTTTAACGATTGGGTAACGATTGGGTTTCACACGATGTTTTAACGATTGGGTAAACATTTGTGCATGATTTACATTGGGCATGAACATTACTTGGGTGGTTTGGTTTGGATTAAGTGATTAAGTAACAATGCGTGTGGAATATGATACAAGCATGGTGGATACGCCGCTGGTACTTCCTATATATAAGTGTTTGTATGGTATTACATATTGTAGCGTTATTTGAATCATTTCAGCTCGAGACATAGAACATTTTTATACAAGTAACATACTTTTCACAAGACATTTATTTACAAACAACTTATCTTATACAAACTCATTTTACATGGTTATTCATTTAATCATGCATTATTCTCTTATTTATACATATCACCTGAACTTATCATTGTTTTTCAAATAATTTACTAAAACAAATGTTTTTGGGTTAAGAGTCATGGCTACGAGGTTTTACAAATTATAACCCGCTTGATTTGAGTTGGTTAATTAAGTTGCAATATTATACTCTTTTCAAAACAAGGTTTTTAAATAAAGTATTGCAACGTCTAAACTAGCCATGATTTCGACACTCCTACAAAACCTATGTACTCGCCAGCATTTCTTTGCTGACCTCGTTTTCACATATGTTTCAGGTATTGTTGAATGATATCGATTGATAAGATGCATGCTCACATAGGACTGGACAAGGCCTTAGTGACTCAATAACAATGATAGACTATGTTTAAATAGTGTATTTAGATTTCAAGACGATGTAATTATTCAATGATTAATAAAACGAAACACTTTTTGGTATCCATGGTTATGAAACATTAATTCTGTTGCAACACGCCCCGATGTTTCCGCCGCGATTTGTTGTTTTACGCGGTCGGGGTGTGACAGAAAAGATGGTATCAGAGCCAATGGTTATAGGGAATTAGGTTATTAGTAATTAGTAATGCTTTGACCTAGTCTATAACCTTCTTAGGACCCTAACGCGAGTTTACTTGCGTTTAGTCATAAAACAATACTGTCACCTATCCTTAGGTGACAACCACAACAAGAACATAAATTTCAAAACCGCTTTGAAAACTAATCATCTGTTCTAGGATGATTGATTACTAGGTTTTGAACCCTCTATTGTAAGGTTTTGAACTCTCTATTATATGGTTTTGAACCCCTTTGAGTTTTCAAAACTTCGTCAAGGTTTTGGGTTTTAAATGATGTGAACACGTGCAAACTGGAAGGGTGAATGCCTGTATTCTGGGTTTTCTGTCTAGGCAAGCACTTCGTATACATCTCATCAGACGCGAGACCAGTTGTGCTTACCTGGGAATTCTTGGGATGAGTGTTCACTTATAGGCGAGCATGTCTTCGCGATACATTATTTTTGACCCATTTACTTTGATCAGTCACCGTCTCATTTGTTTGCCTTAGGTAACAAACAAATGATCGCAATCTTCATGCGTTATCATTCTGTTTTGATTGTCCAATAATCTTTCACCTGTTTCTCCCTATGCCTTTCTTTTTCTTCAAGAATGGCTCTTCATCACGATGACGCCCAGATATCTGAGCAAGCAGCCAAAATTCGCTCAGCGAATAGGCGAAGTAGCCCTGAAGACTGTTGAATTAGCTACTGCCATGTATCATCTCCAGGATGAAGCCACTCAAGAGTCACCAAGACAGGCAGGACCTAGTCAGGCGACAGCACCATCAGCCAAGAAACCAATCGAGGAATCAAAGACCATGGATGAACGATCCCCTAAGAAGTCAAAGAAGCGAAAGGCTTCTCAGAACTTCGCCATGGTCGCTCACAATGGTAAAGCAGTCCCCAACCAACCAGCTCAACCCCCTGCTAGGTGTATATGGCTTTTCCTATGATACCTACATCAAGGAACTATGTACCTTACAAACTACTCTTGTGATTTCTCTCTTTCAAATGATTGCTCATGATTCCCTCGAAAATTTTAAGTACTCGTTTCACTCTAAGAAACAAAGTACAGAAAATTAAGTGACATTATGAGTAATCGTGCTCTTCGCACATCTGTGCCTTTGAATCCTTGGTTAGATAACTAAGGATATTTTCAAATCTCATACCCATTACGTTTTGATTTTTTTCAACATACACAGTACCAGTATTTCAAAACAATCTTCATGATCTCAAAACATTTCATATAGTTTGAAAACAATTTTTCTAGATGCATTGTCTATGTTATTTCAAAAACATTGGCCATGTTATCAAAACCAACCTTTCCTAATTTCAAAATATTTCGTATAGTCTGAAGACAATATTAACACAATACATTTTCTGATCAAGTGCATGATTTCGAAAAGCATCATTCATATCTTTCAAAAACCTTATACATAATTTCAAAATTCATCTCGCATGATTTTAAAAACATTTTTGTAAATATATCTACCTAATACACCTACTTTATGATTTCAAAAAGTATTATATATAAGGTTTCAAAAACGTAAAACACCTTTTTCTTAAAAGAACCCCATGCATAGTTTTCAAAAATATTTTGCTCATACATTGACTTAACCTTCAAAATTCTGCTTCATATGTCGCCTTGGCATATCTAGCATCTCAATTTCGTAAGCATTTTTACTTCATGTTTTGACATAAGCACGTCCAGTGCAAGATATCAAAACATCTTCAACTTCAAAAATCCATAAGGGATCTTTTTATCTTCACAATTAGATCCTTGTGGATGATCATCATTCAAATCAGAGTCCTTAATTGGATTCCTTATGTACCTTAATTCGAACATTTCGGTTTCTTAAAATCGAAATCGAATTTTCTTTTGGAATCTTTCTATCTTAATAGTTAGATTCTCGATAATGTTTAAAGTGCCAAATGAAATCCACGAGATGGATTCCTAGTGTGCTTTAAATACATGTACTTTGTTAGCAGAACAAACTTCTAGTTAAACAATTTTGTGGTTATGTGACTATGTGTTAATTCATCTTATGTTTTCTTTTATGCATTTTTTTAATACTCTGGATATTCGTTATCCAAATCCTCGCAGAATCTTTCATATCTTCATATGAGGGATTCGTAGCAGGATATTCAAAAGGTACTACCTTCAATCCTCAATGGGCTTCTATATAATAGTTAAGACCCTTGGATTATATAGTACCACTCCATGTTTTATTAGAGACCCTTTAGAGGTCTAATCAAAAAGATTGATTCACAATTTGGTTAAAGAACGACATCTAGTGATGTAGCTGGACAGACTCCTTGATAGTCTATTTAAATCATTTATTGATTTAGTCTAAAGGACTCTATGGCGGTCTAGTCACACTCATCACAGGATTGTTCATTTGGTTTCACACTACACATTATAAAATAGACTGTGTGAACTGGGCAAGGAATTGTCTAATTATGGACGCGTACATAATTATGAAATTTAGTGCACAGAAACCCAGTAAGATTTATTATGTGTAAGAGCCGATAGTGACAACAATAACGAAATGAGAACGATGTAATGGAGGTACGGTGGACGCACCAATGACGCTTCATATACTTGTATATAAGTATCCCTCTTACATTGCAAACATAATGTTATTAAGGTTACTAGAAGTTCAAGAACCCTAACCAATGTTGTTTGATCTTTTCAACTTCATGCTTTCAAGCTCTTACAAGTTTCCTCTAAATAAATTTCGGGACGAAATTTCCTAAAGTAGGGGAGACTGTAACACATGTGCCTTCACAGCCATCAAACAAATGCCAAACCAATGAAATATTATATTTCATACTTGGGATTTGTAAAAATATGTGTATCATTTACACATATCAACTCTTGTTCGATTTCAAACTCTAAATCGCTTTCTGGAAGGTTATACGCGCACTGATGCGTAAATATAACCAGTTTAATGCAACGAACACTCCGGAATAGTGAAATAGGTTTAACATACCTTAAATAACCTATACATAACTTAGATATAAGTTTTGGAAGGTTTGGTGTGGTGAAATCAAAGTTTAATCGCTTACAGGGACTAAAGTTGACAAACTGAGAAAGTATGCCAATTTGAACTGTAACAGACATTCCGGAACATGACCATAAGTTAAACATACCATAAATATCCTTTACATAGCTTAGAAATAGGCTTTGAGGTGTTCGGTGTGCTAAAATAAACTTTTGGGTCATTCAGGGACTAAAAGTGTCAAAAAGTGCACAAGTTTGCATTTTCGCGCATAACTTACGTTCTGGATACATCCGGACATCCAAAAATTTATGTAAGCATGACTACATTATATTTTAGTGTTCGCCTTAAGAAAAATCCATTCGTTTCGTCATTTGGATCGTTTTTCGCGCTTATGCGCATTCCGTCGTAATTAAGCGAACATCGCGTTCGTACGACCAAACGAACCATCATCCGACATATTTTTGAACATGTTTCATGTCCACAATGTTTAGGCAACATTTTAGGGCCTTAAAGATGGCTTTACGGGCCTTGGAAGTGTCGGAAATGCCTTGAAACACGTGCAGGGACCAAACATGTAACTTTTTGAAACTTTCTGGATCAGGTGAGGGTGTCGCGTAGCGCGAGCCCTAGAGGCTCACCTGTCGCGCTACGCGACTGCCTAAACTGGGCCAGATTCAATGTTCTGGTTGCAAGTTGCAGCTGATCGATTCGTGTCCACTCGTTTCTTATCGTCTAGTCAGCGGATAAGAACAAGTTTCTAGCCACCACAACTTTGTGACAAGTGTACGGCTCGGATCGTGGCACGATATACAAGAAACGATCCTAACGGCTCTACCTTTTCTATAAATACCCACCCCCCCCCATTGCTTCAAAACCCACAAATCTGATCATTGGAGCTCTAAGTTGGAACTTTCGTTTCATACCGGAGTTACTTAGATCGGGATTAGCATTCGGGGACCCTGGGTAAGTATTCTTTCGTTCTTTTCCTTATTTTTACTGCTTTTCGAGTCAGAAAGTCAAACTTTGTTTGACTTTCAGCGTTGACCAGTAATGGTCAATGCGAAGTTCGTTTGAACTTCGCAACGTGATTGTAATCACGATGGTCATAGTCCCTTGGGACTATGCCCACTGATTACCACGTTGTCTAGGGTCGTAGGGTAGGCGATCTAATAAATCGCCTATACCTTCGAACCCGACCCAGTTTGGTCGATCATTAGGATCTGACCAAACACATTAGGTGACCATAGTGTAGGGAATAACCTTCCGAGGTTATACCTTATGGTCACGACGTTTAAGTAGTTGTATGATAGGTAATTTATATGCCTTAGGTAAATTACCAAAATACCCTTTTCATATATAATTGGTAATTAAGCATATGTAACCTAAACCTTTGTCATATAACTGATTATGTAACATGTTTAGGCATATAACACTTATCATAGGACTAGTTAGACGGTCCGAACGCGTTTCACGCGCACGACGCGTTAAAGTAGCATAAGTTACCTTAATGGGTCGCGATGGGTCGGTAATACTTAGGTTAAGTTTCATTTAGTATGTAGGCTTTGTTAAACCATATCATATGAGTTCCTACACTCATTTGGTTTACAAACCCTCCTGCTACCCAGTCTTCCGATTTAGGTCCGGGTTAATTATGTAGTTACCTATATTAGGTACCGTTTGATTTCCGGGACTCCTCTAGCTTACTTGGTAGTTGTTCAAGACTCCTACGCACTCCCAGGCGAGTACATTATTCCCCTATTTTACTGTTTTCAACCGTTTTGGGGTGACTCATATGTGCTAAATGTTTTCGATGTTATAACGATGGTTTCAAAAACGATTAAGACGATTTATACAAAACTAATAACGATTTCATAAAGTGAACAAACTTGTTGGTTGTAGTTACATAACAAATGACATTCATTAGCAATGATCAAGCCGACCAGTATTAGGTTATGGTACCATAGGATCTGACAAATCCCGTTATTTACTACACCCGTGGTTATGTGTGGGTATGGTAGGTAGCGACTGAATCTGTAATTGTTAACTTACCCTATGGAGGTTTGTTAATACGAAAACGAGAAGCGACGAAAACGAGAAGCGACGAGAGTCACGAAGGTTTGAATGTTATTAGCGAGACGACCATATAAGTAGCTTTACGACCTAAAACGAATTAAACGATTTACGATTGGTTTTCACACGATGTTTTAACGATTGGGTAACGATTGGGTTTCACACGATGTTTTAACGATTGGGTAAACATTTGTGCATGATTTACATTGGGCATGAACATTACTTGGGTGGTTTGGTTTGGATTAAGTGATTAAGTAACAATGCGTGTGGAATATGATACAAGCATGGTGGATACGCCGCTCGTACTTCCTATATATAAGTGTTTGTATGGTATTACATATTGTAGCGTTATTTGAATCATTTCAGCTCGAGACATAGAACATTTTTATACAAGTAACATACTTTTCACAAGACATTTATTTACAAACAACTTATCTTATACAAACTCATTTTACATGGTTATTCATTTAATCATGCATTATTCTCTTATTTATACATATCACCTGAACTTATCATTGTTTTTCAAATAATTTACTAAAACAAATGTTTTTGGGTTAAGAGTCATGGCTACGAGGTTTTACAAATTATAACCCGCTTGATTTGAGTTGGTTAATTAAGTTGCAATATTATACTCTTTTCAAAACAAGGTTTTTAAATAAAGTATTGCAACGTCTAAACTAGCCATGATTTCGACACTCCTACAAAACCTATGTACTCGCCAGCATTTCTTTGCTGACCTCGTTTTCACATATGTTTCAGGTATTGTTGAATGATATCGATTGATAAGATGCATGCTCACATAGGACTGGACAAGGCCTTAGTGACTCAATAACAATGATAGACTATGTTTAAATAGTGTATTTAGATTTCAAGACGATGTAATTATTCAATGATTAATAAAACGAAACACTTTTTGGTATCCATGGTTATGAAACATTAATTCTGTTGCAACACGCCCCGATGTTTCCGCCGCGATTTGTTGTTTTACGCGGTCGGGGTGTGACACATGGGATAGGTTGTAAGCATTAGTACATAAGTTTGAGATGTGTTTGACACAAGAATGATAAGTATAAACAAGTTTTTGAATAACATAAAACGAAACAGAAAGTTTAGGTCCTTTTTAGGGAAATTCCAGGTCTGATTTCTCCAAGGAGAACCCAAGGAATCAAACCCAAGGATTATCCAAAGAAGTAGGAAGAAGAACCAAGTGATTTGGTTGAGAAATGAGCAAGTTACACTCACTTTAGTGCAAGAGTATGAATCTGCCAAAATCCTGAATTGCAAGAGATTTGAGAGTGATTTAGAGAAGATTAGAGAGTTGTGAAAGTGTAAAAATGCTTGGAGAAGGGTTGTATTTATAGGGGAAGAGGTTAGGGATGATTGGAGGAGTTTAGAGGTGGATTAGAGGTGATTGGAGGGGTTAAGAAAGTGGGATTTCGTGCAAAAACGCGGGCTACTGTGTTTTCTGTCCGCCCAGACACCCCTTACGGACCGTAAGGGTTGTGGCTTACGGTCCGTAAGCCAGGGCCAGAAGCACAAAATTTTATTTCTTTGTTATTTCAATTTGTAACTTGTTCCAATATCACCTAATAAGGGTTTTATGATTAAATTAGTGTTCCTAGGCATATGTAACATGTTCTAAAGTATGCCCAAGTGTAAATTGAATATGACTAAGCATAAGTTTCGCATAAAATATAAATGTCACGAGTGTAATAGTTTATCATAAGTTTGCAAACATCTCAAATAAACACCAAATTGTTTCTCAATTTAAGCGTACAAACATGTTGAGAGTATGTATAACACGAGTTTAAATAATTGCAAGTTTAGCACTTAGTTTCCAAGAATAATGATTAATCATCAATTGATTTACAAAATCGAACATACGAGCATATATAGAGTGCGTATAACATATTTGTAACAAAACACGAGTTTCATTAATGATCCAAGTCTCGGTTTTACAATGATTACAAAGAAAGAACGATTACAAGAATACAAGGTTTCCAAAAATAGAAATACGAACAAAACTTTCTATAAATGGAAAGTACAAAAGAGCCGGGCGTTACATAAAGCCCATTTGTGGGCGTTATGCGACACGTGTCGTGCCACGTCACACAGGGGCTTTATGGGGCGTTATATCACTAGAGCCCGTAGTCATAAAGCCCCTACCTATCATTACCTAATTATTAATTTTCATTTTTATTAATTAATTAAAAAAACGAGTTAAATGTCATTTTAGTCCCTGTGGTTTGGGCCATTTTGCCAGTTTAGTCCAAAGGTTTCATTTTTAACATGTGGATCCAAAAAGGTTTCACAGTTGCCATTTTAGTCCACTGGGTTAACTTCATCCATTTTTTCTATTAACGAGAAGGCCAATTCGGTCATTTTATATGGCTGAATTGCCCTTTTAGTTAACAGAATTACATACAAAATGACCGAATTGGCCTTCTCGTTAACAGAAAAAATGTATGAAGTTAATCAAGTGGACTAAAATGGCAACTGTGAAACCTTTTTGGACCCAGATGTTAAAAATGAAACCTTTGGACTAAAATGGCAAAATGGCCTAAACCACAGGGACTAAAATAGCATTTAACTCTTAAAAAATACTTAACTATTTTTTGATTGGTCAAAACCATAGCCCTCCTCCCTCTCAAGAAAAATCACACCGCTATGGCTATGGCGCTCCACCCAAAATTGACCCCCATAGCGCCGCCCGTCGTGGTGTTTAGGGCGCTATGGGGCGCGATCGGCCAACAAAAACCACACATAGCGCCCCATTACGGAGGGTCTTAGTCTAATCACTTATTCAACTTGAACCAACACATACTTTCAATATTTAACAAGCACTTTTTTTAACGGTGAACTTCATTAGAAAACTACCGACCCAAAACCCCGGCGAACAAAACACAAACTTACACTAGTTTTCCAATGATAAATCTTTGTATTTAGATCTACTCCTAAACCAAAGATAACCGACCGATTTAACTTCACTAACTTCTTTTTTTACCATCGGCTATACCCACCCCGTTGTGAACTTCAAGGTCACGGAAAGAGAAGGCGAAAATATTAGGGACCTTACACCAAGTGCTAATTAGGATTGTTGTAATGTATGCATAAGCAAAATGAACCGTCTTTCTTATCTAACAATATCACACTCTCGGAATATCGAGTTAGGCTATATGAATCTATATCGTTAAAACTTACTTAACCAGGGTTTTCGATTCTGCCAATATGGTACTAGTTGTCTTGGGGATTTCATAATAATACAGCCTTAAATGGGATATGAAACTTAACCCTACCTGCCTTTCAGGGGTAAACAGGGTAATCTTCGGAAAAGATAATCAAGGTACCAGGAGGTTACAGAGATTTCCATATCTCAGGCTCCAGTTCACTCATCATTGCTTGTGTCAAATAAGTAACACATTTATGTTATGAGTCCTCATATTCCGTTACCAGGGAATATTTATTTGGATAACTCTATTATGGATATCTTCTTTGAATACTACTAGTTAACTTTAGTACAATACGATCATTGGGATATCTTAGGGGTTCCATGTATTAAACCTCCATACTGATCAGGCATGGAAGTAATCTATGGGACACACTAGAATACGCCAATCCTCATATGGCACTTTTATCAAACATAGTTTGGCATTCGCAGGCGATATAAAACAATGAGAAAAATAATTAAAATAATATATGTTGTCGTACTCTATGCGAAGAAAGAGTACTCTTAGATTTCTCGGAAGGGTTCCTTGCCGATACGAGAAGAATCGGTTACTATGGTTTCCTTGGTAATTTATACCTTGTGGCTAATATAAAAGTTTACTAAGCTTATGGTTTATGAAGGTTTATTATTGTACATGTGCTTATATTTAATCAAAATGGATATTTCACAAACTAGGCACCTAGCTCGGTTGGCTAGGCGCGCGAAAGGGGTGTGGCCTAGACCCAGGTTCGATTCCGGGGACGGCCGGTTCCACCTTTTTTTTTTTAAGAAGAATTTACTGGTATCCGAACCAAAATAAAACTCTTAGTATTTAAATTACTGATAAAATGCCAAGGAATGTACCTGATGCCATTATTTATGGACTAGCTCAGGCATTTTAGGCGCTTTCAATTTTAGGCTTTACTTCCTCCGCCGTATTTCCTTTGACATATTTAGGGCACGTAGTCTTGATGTGGCCTTTCTCATTACAGCCGAAACAGACTGCATTCTTCATGTCCTTACAGTCCAACGTTTTATGTCCCTTAGACTTGCAGATCCCACAAGCCCTGGGCTGCGATTTGGATTTTGGTTCGAACCTGCATTTCCCATAATGGCGCTTCATGCAGGTCTCACATACTGGTTTCTGGTCGGACTTTTGTTTGTTCTTTTTCTTAGAACTCTGGGAGTTATCTACCTCCCTTTTCCTTTTTAGTTCATCCTTTGCATCAGAGGCATGAACGAGATCCTTCTTAAGAGTGAGGAAATGTGGTCCTAGATAAAATTCGGACCGAGCAGCATGGGGCTCCTTTAACTTTTTCACAGCTCTCTTCACAGCTTTTCCAACGGCTGCGTCTATCATAGTTTGAAGAACATCTTTGGAAATTCTAAGGTTTACAATTTCAGCATCATTAGCATGCGTCGCGTCATCAATGGCGCGATTGACTGTTGTCTTATCCGAGTTTGCCATACTCGATATTGGTTCCTAATACCAATAAAACAATTTCTTAGTTGAAATCCAACAACTGCTATTTTTCATTCTGATGGCCTTAATATATACTAACCATGGTGTCAATAACCTATACAGGCTATTATAGCACTAACATTCTTAATGAACGTTATTTAAAATATAGTAATATTACTTAGCCTGGGTCGCAAAAGACCATCAATGGCATTAAAGATTTGGACCTAGTCCATCACTTTTCTGACAGAGGATCAAAACGTCACATCTGTCTTTATTATATTCAAGAATTTAGGTAGCTTGAAAGCTTGCCATAGGAATATCAGAAAAGAGTGATTCCTATTAGATATAAAATATCCATCTAAGGTTTGTTGGAGCATTTTCTAAAGTAACATCGGCCAATTTCTACCTCGTATTAAATGACCGAAGTCCTAATCAGGCGGAGACAACAGTTATCTACAGTTATTGTTCAGTATTGAATCATATGTGCCAGTATCAAGTAAATTTATGCATAAACTACTTGATAAGGAAAGGTGCCTGCTATATAGTTATCCTTCTGCACCATCTCCTGGCGTTCACCCGGAAGACTCATGCGTTTATTTTCCTGGCCTTTCCCGGCTTCTTTATAAGCTTTGGGCAGTTGGTTTTGATGTGCCCTTCCTCGTTACAATTGTAACATGTGGCGTTCTTTAACCCCTTGCAATCTAAGGTTTTGTAACCCTTGGTCTTGCAAATTCCACACAATTTAGCACGTGGGTCGATTGTACATTTTCCAAAATGTTGCTTTTTGCAGTTACTGCATTTGGGTCTGTTATCAGACTGACTCGAGTTCTTCCTAAACTCGGAATCCTTCCCGCGCTCAGAGTTTCCCTTCTTCTTCTTGTTATATCGATGAGAGTTTTCCTCCTCTCTTTCTCTTCTTCCCTCGTCAGAAGCCTTAACAGACTTAATTCTAATTGCATCTAAGGTGAGAGATAAGGATAAGTCCACCGCGGACCTATATGTGGTTGGCCTAGATGCTTTAACATTTCCTTTTATCTCTGGTGCTAGGCCTCCAATGAAACGCGCTATGCGTTTAGGTTCAGGGGTGACTAAATAAGGAACTAGGCGGGACATAGTGTTGAAACTTGTCACATACGCCTGGCAATCTAAATCCTCCATGACTAGAGTCAAGAAGTCTGATTCTATATTTTCTACCTCATGCTGGGGGCAATAGTTTTCCTTGACTAATGCAACAAATTGATCCCAAGATAAGTTGTAGAGTAGAACTTTTCCCGTGGCTTGGAGCAATGATCTCCACCATGCCAATGCTTCTCCTTTGAATGATTGTGAAACAAATTTCACAACATCTTGCTCCGCACAACCGCTGATGTCAACAACAGCGTCCATCTCATCGAGCCATGTCATGCAATCGATGGCCCCATTTTCTCCTGTAAAGTCTCTGGGCTTGCAGGAGACAAAATATTTATATGAACAGGTCTTAACTGATGCCTCTTGATGAAACACAACTTGTCTAGACGGAATACTCCTTTGATTTGACAAGTCATGAACATCGTCCTCCCTTGACTCATGTGTTTTAGGAGGGGGCTTACTACGAGCCATAGATAGAGTCTTGGAGTGGGTATCATTTGATTCATCATACTGTCGATTAAGAGCTCGAGTAACAGCATAATCTATTATTGCCTGCAGTTCTGCTCCAGTTACATTAATTCTGGTAGTATCATTGCTCTCCTTCAAGTGACTGTTAACTTCATCTAATCCAGCCATGTAGCTTGATTGCTACATAAATATTAACAATGATTTATTCAGAGATTATTATGGAATCATCATTTTTGACGATTTATCAACTATGGTAATATAAACCATATTGGTTAACTTGTTAGTTATATTTAATTAGTATTTTCCATTATAATTTATCCTAGTTATAAAACATTAAGGATATTGAAGTGGCGCAAAAGGCCTAGTCACAAGGACAGTTCTAAATTTTTATAAGCCATGATTTCAGAGAATCGAGGCATTAAGGTCTGAATCAAGTTCATTACCTTCTTTTGACAGGGAGTTGTAGACTTCAACTGTCTTTTGTATTTTAGGACAATAGATATAGCCCGTGGGCATTTCCCTTCTGAGGGATGGTTATAATATGATCATCTTCTCAGATGCTATTAGTCGAGGTCGTATGGATCCTAGCGACTATTATGCTTGGACCTGGTCCAACATTTTTAGACAGGAGGTCAAAGACCACCACTGTCGCTGTCTTATCGGACAACAAGTTTAGCCCGTAGGCACTTCATCACTACTGGATGTTTATAATGTTATCATCTTATAGGATGACACAAGCCATGCTTTCTAAATCACTAGCCTAGATAAGAAAATTGGAAGAATCAAATATAAGGATGACTGTTGTGATTTTCTCGAATCACATTTGTCAAGAGTGCTAACACGTTCTTAGGTGTTAACAAGGATTTGAATCTCTTGAGCAGGTTTCACCATCTTGGCCGCATAGGCTAGGTTTCACCTTTAAGATTATCTTTAAAATGCATACTGGCAGGAAAGTAAGGATATTTATTTTATTCAGGATTTTTATCATAAATCCTAATTTATAATTTAATAATAGCACAAATGGCCTAGTCGCGTAGACAAGTTTAATTTATAAGCCAAGATTTCAGAGAATCAGGGCAATTTATGAATTAGTAATGGCACAAAAGGCCTAGTCACGTGGACAAGTTTAATTTATAAGCCATGATCGTTTGGGATCGGGCTTTTAGGTGTGAATCAAAATTCATTATTTTTCTCGACAGGGAGTTGTAGGCTACCACTGTCTTTAGTCTCAGAGGACATTAATTATAGCCCGTAGGCAATTCCCTTCTAAGGGGTGTTATTTTCCATTTATTTCATATTTCATGTTTAGAATGAAAACTTAGTTTAATCAATCCATTATATGAAAATAAAAGTACAGAGTTGCCCTAAGCGGGTCTTTGAAGGGATAATGTGTCCTTAAAGGGACTGAAAGATAAATATGTCCTTATAAGGACTATCAAAGAAACGATCTGTAGCTAAAGGAGTTTCCTCTTCATTTTATGTCTGAATGCTTTCTCCTTGGTTGTACGTTTCACCCTGGCCGCGGTACGAAGCTCAGCATTTCAAGGCTCCGGATGTGGAGAATTTCTAATACAGCTTCTTCGCTTGGCGACGTATCCAATACTTATAAAAATTGGAAGCAAAAATTTCCAGATTAGGATTGAGAATATTCCTATGTTAAGTCTAGACTCAGAAGGTCAAGGAATGTGCTACTGTGTCATTGAGATTAAACACATAAGGCTAGTGTTTAATTCACTCAATGTTGGCTCTGATACCAACCTGTCACACCCCGATTTTCCACGTGTCACCGGTGGGCCCGGTGGGGGAGTATCGTGACGTGGTTGGCAACATAATAGTCAAACAACACAATATATAAATGCACAGCGGAAGCAAAAGATAAATATGTTACATTCCGAATATAAGTAATGTCAAAGTATTACAACGAAAGGTAAAGGATCCACAGGCGGATCAATAAAAGAAAACTGTTCAACAGACTTTAGGCATCTAGAACTTGCAAGATTCCCTAGTGACGCCCTGAGCTCCCAGCCAATTACGCATAGTACCTGTCACTTAACCTTTTGGAAAATACGTCAGTTTACACTGGTAAATACAATTAACTGACTCATTTTGGAAAAGAGTTTAGAAATTGATTTGAATGCACGAGGCACAAAATATCTTTTATAACTGGATTAAAATGCACAGAGGCAAAATTAATCTTTTATACTTGGGACAATTTTATTAATAAAAATCTTGTATCCGATTTACATGGTTGTCCAACATTTAGGGCCGGTGATTATACAATACAAGCCGGACAAGATTAATCGACACACCACAAATATAATCTCACAAGAAGATACCCTTACGAGTGAGTATACGTTATACATATGCAACAGGAGGTGTTTTGCCTACACCTTGTGCTTACGTCGTGGCCATTCACTTTTTAAAATGAGCCAAGGATATCCAGAACACGGTCATTAACCCCCAATGTTATTTGTTATCAATCAATACAGATTAAAACGGGATTATGCAATTTAATCATCTCCGATTAAAAGGTTTCTACACCCGACCAAGCGGTATTTTTATAATACCGTATCCCAAGCCCGTATAAGGGAAAATAGTTAAAAGTATTTACCTGAGCTAGCAATGCAATTTATACTCATCCGTATATTCTAATCAGCAAGCACAAGTACTTCTACTGGGGCTCTCAATCTGGAACGAAGTTTTTATTAATCTATTAAATTCCTAACGGGTCTTATTCAAGTCGTAACTTAGACCGGTTAGTTTTAAGGAAAGGTTTACGGTTCAAAACGCATGATTAAGCGAAGACCGGAATAGGATGTGATTTAGACCCGACAAGTCTGGAGACTTGTATAATATGGGTAAACTAAACACATTCTGGATTTTGAGATAAAAACGATAACGTTTGACCCGTTTCGGCTAATTTATGCAAACTAGTTACATAAACCGAACCGAACGCGAATAACGCATGACGGGTAATCATGAGAGTCATATACAGGTTTCCTAAGTTAATTATGCCTCAAATATGTTGTGACATCAGTAAGATGTCTTTCATTATGCCCAAAACGTATTTAAACACAAACTAGGCCTCGTAGGGGTAGTTTGGTCATTTAAAAGGTTATAAAAGAGTTTAAGTATTTATCTGAGTTACAGGTCTGATATAATCAGCAAAAATACTTATTTTGATAAGTTATAACAGTAGGTTAAAGTATATATGTGAATTTACCAAGTATAACCAAACTATGCACCGTAGGGGCATTTTGGTAATTTCACATAAGCCGTAAAGCTCAAAACTGAAGTCTGAGTTAAACAACTTTTGCTTACTGTTAAAATATTATAATTTAACTAAAACATCAGTAGGTATCACCCTTGTATGTTTAAAAATAGTCTTAGTACATACTATGCGCTAAAACGCTAAATAAGGCGATTAGGAGCCGTTTACGGGTTCAATACCTAAAGCTGATATTTTTATTATTCCAGAAGGTCTAAAATAATTTATTTATCATAACTAATCAGTAGCAAAAGGTTTGGAGTCGTTTAGATATGTAAAACTCATTTTATGGCCCGTAAGGGCAAAACCGACAATTACCGGATTAAGCCTACGACTACTAGTTATGCTCAGCCTAAAATTAATTAAAAATCTTCAAAAATCCCAAAATAATATATTACATCAGTGGGTATTAAGTTTGATACCAAAAAGCAGGCTTAACTAGGCTATACGCTAATTTCTCCGTTTTATTAACATAAAGCGTTCATTTTACGCTAACGAGCATAACTCTTAATCTACACCTCAAATTGATGTCAAACTTTGCATACAAGTTTATATATCAGTAATTAAAGTTTCTACTCTTTTACATTTCCAAAATCACGTTTTAAGATAATAAGGGCATAATGGTCAACATATGAGCAATTAACGGAAACGCGTAAACGAATGGGTCAATCAATGAACCAACCACAGAGGGTTGTGCTAACATGTAGCCTGGTCCTAAATAAGCTCTAAGACATATTCAAATCATACTAAAGCGGGTCAGAACTGAAAGTCAAAGTGAAAGTCAAACTATGTGACTTTTGGTTCCGAACCGGGTCTAAACAGGAAATTGTCGGGTTGAACATGTTTAGACATGTTCTTACACTTATTACTAAGTTATAACAATGATCCAACAGGTTGTATATGATCTACAAAGTTAATTATGCATAAATGGCATTTTAGACTTCCTGTTGACTTTTTAAATATAAGTTTGACCCGACTTTTGACCTGGTTAGAGTGGTGATCAGGGGAAACCCTTTTGAGGTTTTATTACCCACATAAATACCAACATATAACTACTTTTAATTCGAGATATGACTGAGCCATTATTGAATAATCTCAAAGTCAAACCGTAATTACGACGGTTTGACTTTTAGCTAATTAACCAAGCTAAACTCAATTAAAGAAGGACTAGCAGACTTACAAGAGTCCTATGCACGAGATATGATCAGTTGGACCTGCTTGAGAGCTCCAGAATTGATCAGATAATGCAGAGAATGATGTGAAGAACAATGATGCACATAGTGGCCTTTTATAGTAAATTTCTCACCACAATATGTTGACACCAAGGTCTAGCAATCTCCACAACTGATAAACACTTGTCCCTAGTACTCTAGAACAGTTTAGGGGTCATCCACAAGTGAGAAATACCGGCTAGATGGGTTAAATTCGTGCATAACAGGTTGCAGCAAGTTTTTCTGCATCTGATGATCCCACGCAGCCCGCCTCAAGTTTATCAGATCCGTACGCGGGCCGCCTGGCCCTAATAATCAGATTTTTAAATTTTCTTTGTTTTGCAACTTGTCCTTTGGCTTCTCGAAATGGCAACCAAGGTTATTTCTTGCATTTTGACCCCCTTATATTTACCCACAAGGGCTTTAGGACTTATACCCACTTTGCCAAGTCCCTGGACACTTTCGGTTAACCCGAAAAGTCATAACTTTCAACGTTTGCACTTTAACCCCTCGCACACGAATTTGATCATAACTTTCTCATACGATAACGAAACTTTATGAAATTTATGTCGTGCATTCTAGTGAGCATAATTAACATTTAAAAAGCTTCGGGTTTGTCAAAAGGTCACTCAGAGGTATATCTTTAAACATGTTGACACATTTAACCCCTATAGTTTGTAATCTCTCACTTTTTGCTTCGTATGATCCATGATTTATTCGTTTGATGTTATAAACATCATGTAGGGTTATTATGACGTATATTTATTCACTGTTGACATTCAGAACCCGTAAAATCACATACTTTCCATGTTTGTCAACTTTAGTCCTTTTATAACATTCTTTCACACGTTCAGACTTTATGACACGTGTCAACACATTATAGGACGTGAATTTTCGAGGTGTTACACCGCATCAGGCCGCCAGATGCAGAAAACGGGGACAAACTCCTGGAAATGCGCAGAATCGATCTTTAAGCGATGTTTTAACATGGTGGGCGACCCCTAAACTGTTCTAGAGCACTAGGACACCTGTTGGAAGGTTATGGTCTGTTGTAGAGTTATTTGTCAACCAAATGTGGTGCTTAAATCCACTATATAAGGGCCATGTATTGCAACTTTGCAAAAACACCTTCATCTGCATTTGTGGATCACTTCTGGAGCTCCCAAGCAGCCCTAAGCTTTCCATTTCGTGCATAGGACTCTTGTAAGTCTGCTAATCCTTCTTTAATTGAGTTTAGCTTAGTATTTTAGCTAAAAGTCAAACCGTCGTAATTACGGTTTGACTTCGAGATTAGTCAACAATGGCTCAGTCACATCTCGAATTAAAAGTAGTTATAAGTTGGTATTTATGTGGGTAATAAACCCTTAAAAAGGGTTCCCCCTGATTACCACTCTAACCAGGTCAAAAGTCGGGTCAAACTAGTTTATAAAAAATCAACAGGATACTTAAAATGCCATTTATGCATAATTAACATTATAGAACATATACAACCTGTTTGATCATTGTTATAACTTAGTAATAAGTGTGAGAACATGTCTAAACATGTTCAACCCGACAAATTCCTGTAAATACCCGGTTCGGAACCGAAAGTCACATAGTTTGACTTTCACTTTGACTTTCAGTTCTGACCCGTTTAGGCATGTTTTAGAAATTCCTCAGAGCTTTAATTGGACTAGGTTACATGTTAGAATAACCCTCTGTGATGTTACACCTTGGTTCATTAGTTATCCAATTAATATGCATGTTTCCGTTAATTACCCATATGTTGACCGTTATGCCCTTATTACCTTAAAACGTGATTTTTGGAAATGTAAAAGAATAGAAACTTTAATTACTGATATATAAACTTGTATGCAAAGTTTGACATCAGTTTGAATTGTAGATTAAGAGTTATGCTCATTATCGCAAAATGAATGCTTTATGTTAATAAAACGGCGTAATTGGCGTATAGCCTAGTTAAGCCTACTTTTTGGTATCAAACTTAATAACCATTGATGTAATATATTATTTTGGGATTTTTAAAGATTTTTAATTAATTTTAGGCTGAGCATAACTAGTAGCCGTAGGCTTAATCCGGTAATTGTCGGTTTTGCCCTTACGGGCCATAAAATGAGTTTTACATATCTAAACGACTCCAAACCTTTTGCTACTGATCACATATGATAAATAAAGTATTTTAAGACTTCTGGAAATATAAAAATATCAGGTTTAACTATTGAACCCGGAAATGGCCTTTAATCGCCTTATTAAGAGTTTTTAACGCATGGTATGTATTAAAATTATATTGAACATACCCGGGTTGATACCTACTGATATTTTAGGCAAATTATAATATTTTAACAGTAAGCAAAGGTTGATAAACTCAGACTTCAGTTTTGAGCTTTTCGGCTTATGTGAAATTACCAAAATACCCCTACGGGACATAGTTTGGTTAAAAATGATAAATTTCACATATACTCTTTATCCTACTGATATAACTTAGTAAATTGAGTATATTTGCTGATTTCATCAGACCTGTAACTCAGCTCGTTACTTAAACTCTTTCATAAACTTTTAAATGACCAAACTACCCCTACGGGGCCTAGTTTGTTTTTAAACACGTTTCGGGCATAATGAAAGACATCTTACTGATGTCACAACATATTTGAGGCATAATTAACTTAGGAAACCTGTATATAGCTCTCATGAATACCCGTCACGCTTATTACGCGTACGGTTCGGTTTATGTTACAAGTTTACATAAATTAGCCGAAACGGGTCAAACCTTAACGGTTTTATCTCAAAATCCAGAATGTGAATAATAAACCCATATTAAACAAGTCTTCAAACTTGTCAGGTCTAAATCACATTCTATCCGGTCTTCGCTTAATCGTGCGTACGAACCGTATCTGTGAAACTAGCCGGTCTAAGCTTAAGCTTAATTAAAGACCCGTTAGGATTCTAATAGGTTATTATAAAACCTTCGTTCCAGATTAGGAGTACCAGTAAAAGCTATGTGCATTTTGCTTATTGTGAATTATACATTGCTCAGGTAAATACTTTTAACTTATTTTCCCTATACGGGCTTGGGTTACGGTATATAGCATACCGCTTGATCGGGCATCAAATTCTCCACCATTGAGTGGGTAATTGAATAAATTTGATCGGCTCGTTTAAACAGTCTTGTTACTTAAAGCCTTTGGGGGGTTAATGACCATGTCCCGGATATCCATGGCATCATTTTACGAAATGGCCACGACTTAAGCGCGGGGTGTAGGCGTACACCCGTCAGCGCATAAAAGAATAATGTGGTGTGTCTATTGATCTTTAACCCGGACAAGATCCGGGCTACTGAATGCACAAGGAACATGTAATTCGTTCACAAGATTATAATATTAAATAATTCTCCCAAGTTAAATAAAATGTTTATGCCATGTGCATCCAAACCAATTTTCAATCATTTTCCAAAATGAGTCAGTTGATTGTATTTACCAGTGTAAACTGAAGTATTTTCCCAAAAAGATTAAATGCAGGTACTATACAAAATTGGCTGGGATTTCTCCTTAGCATCATTAGAAGTCTCGCAAGCTTAAGATGCCTGAAGTCTGTTGAACTATTTGTTTCATAATTATATTCGATCCTACTGTGGATAAACTTCCGAATATTGTGACATTTGATATTACAATATTAAATTCGGTTGTATCATATTTTTAAATTGCTTCCGCTGTGCATATTGATTATTGTGTTGTTTGACTATTACGTTGCCAACCACGTCACGATACTCCCCCACCGGGCCCACCGGTGACACGTGGAAATGTGGTGTGACAGGTTGGTATCAGAGCCAACACTGAGTGAATTAAACACTAGCCTTTTGTGTTTAATCTCAGTTACACAATTGCACAATTCTAAACTTTCGAGTCTAGACATATAACATAGGACAAATTCTACCTTTTTTTTTGTTTTGTTTTGTCCTTTAAATTTTTATATATGTTGGTTTGTTATCTCATATTATATTGACAGGACAAAATGCCACCAAGATTCTTCAGGAGAAGGGGAAGAGGCAAGGGGCCGATCACCGCCCCCAATGACAACGAAGCTGGACCATCACATGCGCGAGCTCCGTCTACTACCGAGAGTGACGACCCTCGGCAGAACAGGAGAAACTTGTTTGAACCAGCCAGACGATCGGTATCCCACAGCTCTACACCTCCGGTCCAAAACCCTTACGGGCCACAACCGGAGTACGAGCCCAACAACCCTCAGCCCTCGTATATACCGTTGCAGCGATCTTTATCGCATCATTCTTTCAGGGACCCCACACCAGTTTTTCGGGGCCAGTTTAACCCGGTAGGCTACGTGCAAGAACCTGTGGGTTTTAACCCACTGGGGCCAGGCGATCACTTCTCCGGTGATAATGCGGATGACATGGACGAGGATACGGACCCCGTCGAACCTGCAAGTGGTACTCCAAACCACCCGATAGAGATCTCTGACGGATCTTCATTCCATGGATCACCCTATGTTGGTCCAGACAGCTTCCAAGCCATGTTCACCAGGCATGAATGGTACTATACACCTCCTCGCCATTCACCGCCTCATCAGCAGCATCAGCAGCAGCATCATCAAGATTCCTCTGAGGATCACCGATTTGTGGCAGTTACGCCACCACCTCCACCGCCACCAGTTCAGCCGGCACCCCCTCAACCGCCAAGGCGTAGGAGAACCAGTGCCCGCATGTCGGCACGAGCAGGGGACTTCCATTTCAGTTCCCCACAACAATCCAGTGGCAGCCACTACCCGCCACATCAGGAGGACCCACAAATGGGTGGGCCTTCCAACCCAGCGATGCCGCAGCCGCCGCCAATGGGTTTTGACAACCCAATCCCAGCGTATACGGGTTCCATGGCATACAACCCGTTCGAGCCGCCGGTCCACAACAACTACGGGTACGCAGAGGCCGACCCTTACATGGTGGCAGCCAACTACAATGCCCTGCACCCGGAAGGACCATACGAAGCTCCATGGGGAGTTGGGTACCCAACACATGGGTACCAGATACCACCTAGGCCTATTATACGGACTCAATTGCAGCCGCCTAGGTTCTCCCCACCTGAGCGTGAAGAACTCCTTCAGAGGCTGGATCAGGTTGAACGGGAAGTGCTCAGGGACCGTAGGGAGAGACAGACTTTCTTCCAAGGATTAGCAAGTTTGATCAAAGGGAAGAGCAAGAAGGATCATTGAATCCTTCCACAGTTGTCTTTCCTTGTATTTGCTGTATTAGCCCCTGCGTGGGTATGCTTGTTTGCTTTGACCCCTGCGTGGGTATATCTTTCTGTAAACCCCTACGTGGGTGTGTTATTTGTGTAAGTCCCTGCGTGGACCATTATGTTATTAAGCCCCTGCGTGGGCATGTGTGCATTAAGCCCCTGCGTGGGTAAGTACTTGTTTAACCCCTGCGTGGGTAAGTTTGTTATTTGAAAAGACCCGTTTAGGGCAGTGTATAATATTTTGAATAAAATAATGGAATGTTTGTTTTATAAATTTCATGTTTGCCATTTTGTGCATAAATAATTTATAAATGAAATAAATAAATTAAAATCATTCCTTTTAAAATAATCTGCCTATGTAATTATTAATTAAGAATCTTAAAGTGTGAAACCTAGCCTTCGGGTCATCATAAGACCAGGCCAAGATGGTAAGACCTGTTCAAAAGATTCAAATCTAAGTTAACATCTGAAAACATGTTAACACTCCTGGCAGATGTGATTCATTTAAAATCACACGCATTATTATTATATAAGGATCTTTCAAAGATTCCCAAACCCAATTATATGATCTTTGAATCATGAGTTAAATCATCAATTAAGATGATCATATTTTTACCATACGTGGTAATATAGTGCCTACGGGCCCTGCTCATTTCCATATGAGCCAACAGACAGTGGTAGCAATGACTCCCTGTCAGATAAAGGTAATGAACTAGGTTCAAACCTTCATGCTTTGATTCTCTAAAATCATAGCTTATAATTTATAAATGTCCCTGTGACTAGGCCTATTGTGCCAGTATACCTTAAAAGCCTTGATTCTCTGAAATCATGGCTTATATTTTGAAATGTCCATGTGACTAGGCCTTTTGTGCCACAAATAAAACTGTTGTTGTTTTATAATTAGGATAAATTAATATAGAAATCCTAAATAAATATGTTTAATAAATTAACCGAATATGGTCTCTGTTTACCATGGTTAATGAATTTCCCTAAGGGGCAATTCCATTATAAACTCCCAAATAAACTATTGTCCTTGTTTTCTACAACAGTTCAATTAAAATGGCTAACTCGGACGAGGGTAATAGCCATCCAGTGGAGGTTAATAATGACGCTCGAATTAATCTAACGGGTGCGGAATTGAAAGCGATCATAGACGGCGCTGTTACATAGGCTTTGGAAAGGCAGTATGAAGAGTACAGTGGGACTCGTAGTAGGACCCAATCTACACAGCCTTCAAAGCCACCGTCCAAGAAGGACGACCCGAAGAAAGATGATGATCGACACTCCTCGAACCACAGTGCTCCATCTCAGCAGGTTATACTAAACCAAGGGCCCCGTGAGAAGGGTTGCTCATATAAATATTTCGTTTCCTGCAAACCCCGGGATTTCACTGGGGAGAAGGGAGCCATTGACTGTATGACATGGCTGGATGAGATGGATACGGTTGTAGACATCAGCGGATGCGCTGAGAGAGACGTGGTCAAGTTTGTGTCGCAGTCTTTTAAGGGTGAAGCGTTAGCATGGTGGAGATCTCTGATTCACGCCACCGGAAAAATCCCATTGTACAACATGTCGTGGGAACAATTTGTCGCCCTTATCAGGGAAAATTACTGCCCTCAACATGAGGTGGAAAAGATAGAGTCCGACTTTCTATCCTTGGTGATGACAAACCTCGACTGTCAAGCTTACCTGACGAGCTTCAACACTATGTCTCGGTTGGTTCCATATTTGGTAACCCCGGAACCAAAATGAATAGCTCGTTTTATCGGTGGTTTAGCCCCCGAGATCAAGGCAAGCGTTAAAGCTTCTTGGCCAGCTACTTTTAGATCCGTAGCTGACATTTCCTTATCCCTCACTCTGGATGCGGTCAGGCAGAGATCGCTGAGGAATAAGGAGGCTGAGAAGAGAAAACGTGAAGATGATGGTTCACGAAAGTCGAGCAAGAAGCACCGTGGGAGCGATGACAACAAGAAAGGATCGGAGTCGAGGAAAGATGGGCATAATTCAGGTGAGAAGCCCAAATGCAAAATTTGCAAGAAGCAGCACTATGGAAAGTGCAGACTTGAGTCGAACTCACAGACTCAGTCAAAATCTTATGCTTGTGGCATTTGCAAGTCCACGGATCACAAAACCTTGGATTGCAAGAAGATTAAAGACGCAACGTGCTACCGTTGCAATGAAAAGGGGCACATTAAAACCAACTGCCCTAAGTACAACAAGAAGCCGGAAGAGGCTAAGAAGACTAATGCTAGAGTCTTCAGAATGGACGCGAAAGAGGCTGTGCAAGACGATAATGTCATAACAGGTACTTTCCTTGTAAATGATGTCTTTGCAAGAGTACTTTTTGATTCAGGCGCAGATAAGTCTTTCGTAGATAACAAGTTTTGTAAATTGTTGAATTTACCTGTCAAAACCTTAAGCGTAAACTATGAGGTAGAGTTAGCAGATGGTACCATAGAAACCGTCTCAACGGTGTTAGATGGATGTGTTATATCCATTAAGAACCATTCTTTTCCTCTGTCTCTGCTTCCCTTTAAGTTAGCTGGTTTTGACATAGTTCTGGGTATGGACTGGTTATCTCATAACCAGGCCCAAATTGTCTGTAACAAGAAACAAGTGGTGATAAAAACTCCATCTGGTGAATCACTTACCATTCGGGGAGATACCCAGTATGGGCTACCTGAGCAAGTGACTATGCTCAAGGCTTCCAAGTGTTTGAAGAAGGGGTGTGTCATCTACATGGCGCAAGTGATTATTGATGAGCCTAAATCGAAGATAGAAGACATCCCTGTTATTTCTGAATACCCAGAAGTCTTTCCTGAAGATCTACCTGGGTTACCACCAGATAGACAAGTTGAATTCAGAATCGATATCATCCCCGGAGCAGCACCAGTGGCCAGAGCACCCTATAGGTTGGCTCCAACAGAGATGAAAGAATTAAGGACACAGCTAGATGAATTACTAGCCAAGGGTTTCATTAAACCTAGCTCGTCTCCTTGGGGAGCGCCAGTCCTGTTTGTCAAAAAGAAGGATGGGTCGATGCGTCTGTGCATCGACTATCGCGAGCTTAATAAAGTCACGATCAAGAATAGGTATCCTCTCCCCAGAATCGACGATCTGTTCGATCAGCTTCAAGGGGCAAGTTATTTCTCGAAGATTGATTTGAGGTCAGGCTACCATCAGTTGAAGGTTAAAGATGAAGATGTGCACAAGACTGCGTTTAGGACTCGTTACGGACACTGCGAGTTCCTAGTGATGCCTTTTGGGCTCACTAATGCACCAGCCGCGTTCATGGATCTCATGAATCGCGTCTGCAAGCCTTACTTGGATAAATTCGTCATCGTTTTCATCGACGACATTCTCATTTATTCTAAGAATCAAGCTGACCATGAGAAACATCTTCGTTGTATTCTCAAACTTCTACATCAAGAGAAACTCTATGCCAAATTCTCCAAGTGTGAATTTTGGCTACGAGAAGTCCAATTTCTTGGACACGTGGTCAGTGAGCGTGGTATCCAGGTGGATCCCGCTAAGGTTGAAGTCGTAATGAACTGGAAAGAGCTAAAGACGCCTACAGAAATTCGTAGCTTCCTGGGATTGGCAGGATATTACAGGCGTTTCATTGAAAACTTTTCAAGGATTGCTGCACCCCTAACCTCCTTAACTAAGAAGAAGGTTAAGTTTGTTTGGGGCCCTAAGCAGCAAGAATCCTTTGATATTCTCAAGCAGAAGTTGAGCAATGCTCCTGTGCTGACATTACCTGAAGGCACTGAAGAATTCGTAGTTTACTGCGATGCTTCACACACCGGCATGGGGTGTGTGCTTATGCAGAAAGGCAAGGTTATTGCCTATGCATCACGACAGTTAAAGGTGCATGAAAAGAATTACACCACCCACGACTTGGAGTTGGGTGCCGTTGTATTCGCACTAAAACTGTGGAGGCATTATCTTTATGGAATCAAATGTGTGATCTATTCTGATCACAAGAGCCTCCAGCATCTGTTCAATCAGAAGGAATTAAACATGAGGCAACGCCGTTGGATGGAGACTTTGAATGATTATGATTGTGAAATCAAGTACCATCCCGGCAAGGCGAATATAGTCGCCGATGCCTTGAGTCGAAAGGAGAGGGTGAAACCCATCCGAATCAATGCCAAGCGCATGGAGATAAAGAATAATTTGATGGAAAGGTTGTTAGCTGCACAAAAGGAAGCTGTGTTGGAAGCTAACTATCCTAATGAAAAGTTAGGAGTAACTGAGGAGCAGTTAACTCTTAGCAAGGACGGAATTTTAAGATTGAATGGACGAATATGGGTTCCAATTTATGGGGGACTTCGTGATGTTATCCTCCAGGAAGCCCACAGTTCCAAATACTCCGTTCATCCTGGAGCTGATAAGATGTACCAGGATCTAAAGGCAAATTATTGGTGGATAGGCTTGAAGAAGTCTGTAGCCACTCATGTAGCTAAATGCTTGACATGTGCGCAAGTCAAAGCCGAGCATCAGAAACCGTCAGGTTTGCTACAACAGCCTGAACTTCCTACGTGGAAGTGGGAAATGGTAACCATGGATTTTATCACCAAGTTGCCCAAGACCAGGAAAGGAAATGATACAATATGGGTTATAGTTGATAGACTGACTAAGTCAGCACATTTCTTACCCATCAAGGAGACTTATAGCTCCGACATGTTAGCCCAGTTATACGTTGATAAGATTGTAGCCTTACATGGCATACCTGTGTCTATTATCTCTGACCGAGATACTAGATACACGTCACATTTTTGGAAGAGTTTCCAACAATCTTTGGGCACACGTTTGAATTTTAGTACGGCTTATCATCCTCAGACTGACGGTCAGAGTGAGCGTACTATTCAAACGTTGGAAGACATGCTACGTGCATGTGCGATCGATTTGGGTGGTAGTTGGGATAAGAACCTACCATTAATCGAATTCTCCTACAACAATAGCTACCATACCAGCATTAAGGCTGCGCCTTTCGAGGCATTATACGGTAGAAAGTGTAGATCGCCCGTTTGTTGGGCGGAAGTTGGAGATGTCCAATTATCAGGACCAGAGATAGTCTTTGAAATGACGGACAAGATTGTCCAGATTTGTGACCGTCTCAAAGCTGCCCGAGATAGGCAGAAGAGCTACGCTGACCCAAAGCGTAAAGCTTTTAACTTCGAAGTAGGTGACAAAGTCCTACTTAAAGTATCACCCTGGAAGGGGGTGATGCGATTTGGTAAGAAAGGCAAGCTAAGCCCGAGATACATAGGACCTTTCGAGGTTATCGAACGTGTCGGGTCAGTTGCCTATAAGTTAAACTTACCGGAAGAGCTCAGTGGAATTCACAAGGTGTTCCACATCTGCAATCTGAAGAAGTGCTTCGCTGATGAATCACTGGTTATACCGCATACAGATGTGCATATAGATGAGAGCTTAAAATTTGTGGAAAAACCTTTGTCGATTGAAGATCGACAGGTAAAGAAGCTTCGAAGGAAGCACGTGCCTATTGTAAAGGTCAAATGGGATGCCCGTAGAGGTCCCGAATACACGTGGGAGGTTGAATCCACGATGAAAGAAAAGTACCCTTATTTATTCCAGTAAATCTCGGGTCGAGATTTATTTTAAGGGGGTGAGGATGTAACACCTCGAAAATTCACGTCCTATAATGTGCAGACACGTGTCATATGTTTAAACGTGTGAAAGAATGTTATGAAAGGACTAAAGTTGACAAACATGGAAAGTATGTGAATATAAGTATTCTAAGTGTCAACAGTGGATAAATATATTGTACATTAACCCTACATGATGTTTATAATGTCAAACGAATAAATCATGGATCATGCGAAGCTAAAAGTGAGGGATTACAAACTACAGGGGTTAAATGTGTCAACATGTTTAATTTATACCTATGAGTGACCTTTTGACAAACCCGAAGCTTTGTAACTGTTAAATATGCTCACTAGAATGCGTGATATAAATTTCATAAAGTTTCGTTATCGTATGAGAAAGTTATGATCAAATTCGTGTGCGAGGGGTTAAAGCGCAAACATTGAAAGTTAAGACTTTTCGGGTTAACCGGAAATGTCCAGGGACTTGGTAAAATGGGTACAAGTCTTAAAGCCCTTGTAGGTAAATATAAGGGGGTTAAATTGCAAGTATTTAGCTCAATTGACCTTTCGGAAGGGCCAAGAGGTGTGATGCAACAACTTGAAAATGAAAAGCTGATCAGAAGGGTTAAGGCGGGCCGCGTAAGGTCCATCAACACCCTTACGCGGGCCGCATCAGGCCGCCAGATGCAGAAAACGGGGACAGACTCCTGGAAACGCGCAGAATCGATCTTTAAGCGATGTTTTAACATGGTGGGCGACCCCTAAACTGTTCTAGAGCACTAGGACACCTGTTGGAAGGTTATGGTCTGTTGTAGACTTATTTGTCAACCAAATGTGGTGCTTAAATCCACTATATATGGGCCATGTATTGCAACTTTGCAAACACACCTTCATCTGCATTTGTGGATCACTTCTGGAGCTCCCAAGCAGCCCTAAGCTTTCCATTTCGTGCATAGGACTCTTGTAAGTCTGCTAATCCTTCTTTAATTGAGTTTAGATTAGTATTTTAGCTAAAAGTCAAACCGTCGTAATTACGGTTTGACTTCGAGATTAGTCAACAATGGCTCAGTCACATCTCGAATTAAAAGTAGTTATAAGTTGGTATTTATGTGGGTAATAAACCCTTAAAAAGGGTTCCCCCTGATGACCACTCTAACCAGGTCAAAAGTCGGGTCAAACTAGTTTATAAAAAGTCAACAGGATACTTAAAATGCCATTTATGCATAATTAACATTATAGAACATATACAACCTGTTTGATCATTGTTATAACTTAGTAATAAGTGTGAGAACATGTCTAAACATGTTCAACCCGACAAATTCCTGTAAATACCCGGTTCGGAACCGAAAGTCACATAGTTTGACTTTCACTTTGACTTTCAGTTCTGACCCGTTTAGGCATGTTTTAGAAATGCCTCAGAGCTTTAATTGGACTAGGTTACATGTTAGAATAACCCTCTGTGATGTTACACCTTGGTTCATTAGTTATCCAATTAATATGCATGTTTCCGTTAATTACCCATATGTTGACCGTTATGCCCTTATTACCTTAAAACGTGATTTTTGGAAATGTAAAAAAATAGAAACTTTAATTACTGATATATAAACTTGTATGCAAAGTTTGACATCAGTTTGAATTGTAGATTAAGAGTTATGCTCATTATCGCAAAATGAATGCTTTATGTTAATAAAACGGCGTAATTGGCGTATAGCCTAGTTAAGCCTACTTTTTGGTATCAAACTTAATACCCACTGATGTAATATATTATTTTGGGATTTTTAAAGATTTTTAATTAATTTTAGGCTGAGCATAACTAGTAGCCGTAGGCTTAATCCGGTAATTGTCGGTTTTGCCCTTACGGGCCATAAAATGAGTTTTACATATCTAAACGACTCCAAACCTTTTTCTACTGATCACATATGATAAATAAAGTATTTTAAGCCTTCTGGAAATATAAAAATATCAGGTTTAAGTATCGAACCCGGAAATGGCCTTTAATCGCCTTATTAAGCGTTTTTAACGCATGGTATGTATTAAAATTATATTGAACATACCCGGGTTGATACCTACTGATATTTTAGGAAAATTATAATATTTTAACAGTAAGCAAAGGTTGATAAACTCAGACTTCAGTTTTGAGCTTTTCGGCTTATGTGAAATTACCAAAATACCCCTACGGGACATAGTTTGGTTAAAAATGATAAATTTCACATATACTCTTTATCCTACTGATATAACTTAGTAAATTGAGTATATTTGCTGATTTCATCAGACCTGTAACTCAGCTCGTTACTTAAACTCTTTCATAAACTTTTAAATGACCAAACTACCCCTACGGGGCCTAGTTTGTGTTTAAACACGTTTCGGGCATAATGAAAGACATCTTACTGATGTCACAACATATTTGAGGCATAATTAACTTACGAAACCTGTATATAGCTCTCATGAATACCCGTCACGCTTATTACGCGTACGGTTCGGTTTATGTAACAAGTTTACATAAATTAGCCGAAACGGGTCAAACCTTAACGGTTTTATCTCAAAATCCAGAATGTGAATAATAAACCCATATTAAACAAGTCTTCAAACTTGTCGGGTCTAAATCACATTCTATCCGGTCTTCGCTTAATCGTGCGTACGAACCGTATCTGTGAAACTAGCCGGTCTAAGCTTAAGCTTAATTAAAGACCTGTTAGGATTCTAATAGGTTATTATAAAACCTTCGTTCCAGATTAGGAGGACCAGTAAAAGCTACGTGCATTTTTCTTATTGTTAATTATACATTGCTCAGGTAAATACTTTTAACTTATTTTCCCTATACGGGCTTGGGTTACGGTATATAGCATACCGCTTGATCGGGCATCAAATTCTCCACCATTGAGTGGGTAATTGAATAAATTTGATCGGCTCGTTTAAACAGTCTTGTTACTTAAAGCCTTTGGGGGGTTAATGACCATGTCCCGGATATCCTTGGCATCATTTTACGAAATGGCCACGACTTAAGCGCGGGGTGTAGGCGTACACCCGTCAGCGCATAAAAGAATAATGTGGTGTGTCTATTGATCTTTAACCCGGACAAGATCCGGGCTACTGAACGCACAAGGAACATGTAATTCGTTCACAAGATTATACTATTAAATAATTCTCCCAAGTTAAATAAAATGTTTATGCCATGTGCATCCAAACCAATTTTCAATCATTTTCCAAAATGAGTCAGTTGATTGTATTTACCAGTGTAAACTGAAGTATTTTCCCAAAAAGATTAAATGCAGGTACTATACGAAATTGGCTGGGATTTCTCCTTAGCATCATTAGAAGTCTCGCAAGCTTAAGATGCCTGAGGTCTGTTGAACTATTTGTTTCATAATTATATTCGATCCTACTGTGGATAAACTTCCGAATATTGTGACATTTGATATTACAATATTAAATTCGGTTGTATCATATTTTTAAATTGCTTCCGCTGTGCATATTGATTATTGTGTTGTTTGACTATTACGTTGCCAACCACGTCACGATACTCCCCCACCGGGCCCACCGGTGACACGTGGAAATTGGGGCGTGACATATTTGGGTAAGGCAACTTAATAGCATCTTAGTGTAACTGTAAGACCCTAACACGTATTTGACAAAAGTCGCAGCGGAAATTCGTGCCATAAAATTTCTTTCATTACAAACGTCTTGACTTACTTGAAGGTTTATTTTAAAAATATCTCTTTTACAAAACAAAAGCATAACTCCCGTTTACTAAAGTACATGATTATTCCCGTACAATCTATCTTGTGACTCGGTCTTCGATCTCTATTCCTTGTGATAATCGCCCGTGATCCGTATAACCTGCACTCACCACATACATTCCTAACATTAGCACACATTATATAAACAAGATTCTTTCACGTACACTTCACATTTCGTCCTTTTCAAACTTTAAGCATTTTATCTGCTTATCCATTTCCTGGTGAGGCTTCAATGACGTACCTGCATTACTTTTCATTCTCAAGGTACACCATTAATAACGTTAACACTCAACGTGTCTAAATCATGCATACATACGTACTTACATACATACATACATACATACATACATACATACATACATACTTACACATCTACATACGTACATACCTTTCCTACAACTTTACATACGTGCATACACTCATACATGTCTTTATTCATACATACATACACAACTACATACGTACATACCTTTCCTACACCTTTACATACATGTATACACTCGTACATGTCTTTACACATACCTACATACACATCTACATACGTACATACCTTTCCTACATCTTTACATACATGTATACACTCATACATATCTTTATACATACATACACATCTACATACGTACATACCTTTCCTACATCTTTACATACATGTATACACTCATACATATCTTTATACATACATACATACATACATACATACACATCTACATACGCGTACAAGATCTTGCATATTTCTTACATACTCATGCGTTGATTACATGGGACTTAGACTTTGATTTATAGTCCATAAACATCTAAGGATCGATCAAAATCATGTTTAGGAAGCCCGCCGTAGTCCACGGATAACAAACCGAAGGCTACGATACATGAATCAACTTAAATAACAAATTTCATGTTTTTGGACTTGGGGAGGGCGTCGGCGACGGCCCTAGGGCCCGTCGGCGACGACCCGTGGTTCTTCCCGTAGCCAAAAACCCCGTAGACAGGTAAATAACCCGTCAGCAAAAAAACTAACTTTCTAGAACCCGTCGGCGACTACCCTTAACCCGTCGGCGACTACCTCTAGAAATGGCACTTTTCTGCAGTTCCGTTTCGTCGTCCGTACGCACTAAAACGCGCATAACTTTTGAACCGTTTACCCGTTTAACCTCCCGTTTCTTCCTACATGCTTGTAAATTCACATTCTATCATATGAACTTAAAATCCCACATCCGGATTAAGGAAATTCTTAACTTACACGCTATCGTCTTATTATTCATTTATGATTTATTCGACCCGTTCATGCATTCATCCACAAAACTTGTTCGTTTGACCATAACTTCTTATGAACCTAATAATGTCAACATTGTATATCATACAAGATTAAGTTCTCGGATGTCTTGCATCCTCTTGACCCATTTTCGCTCAAGAGCTTATTTTGACCCGTTAAGGGTATTTGCGCATTTTAAGGTCCTTAGCTTACGAAAACCATACTTCTCGCTTTCTTGCTTTTTCAAAACATTCATTTAATCAAATAGCTTGTTTGTACTCAACTTTTAAGACCATTTGCTCGTTTTACCCATCAAGGGCGTTTTTGTCAACTTTGCTCTATCCTTAACAACAAAGGACTCCCTTGCTTAAGTAACCAATCCTACTACTTAGCTACAATTCTTAATCACACATACCTTGCTCGGATCAAAGCTAAGATCCGTTTAATACTTCATCGGTCTCATACAATTCTTTCCTACTTGACCTCGATCATCATACTTAATTAAATTGCACATAACTTTACATAAACAACTAAGAAGTGATTACGAAAATCACTTACCTCATGCATCCGTGTTCACATTCGTTCCTCGCCACTTCTTGACCCGTTAGCCTTCCGTGCTTGATTCCGTCTCGACATGATTCCTATACTTCCATGTCATCGAAATCACATTCTCATTAGCATACACAGTTGTACATGTTAACGATCATATCGATCGCATAATTCACATTTGACGTTATAGTCACTTCTAATCAAGCATAATACCTATAACCAAATTCATACCATTTCCAACTCGTGAAATCCGTCATGTCATCGCATTAAACACACATACGTCTAACACGCACCGTATAACTTACTTTAATCTTACAATTATGACAACATGTCTAACCATTCTTCTTATACACAGTTGACTTATTAGAAGTCAACGGCCCATTTACTTTAACTTTCGACTTATCATTATATACCCGTAACATCATAATCGACTATACGGACGACAATAAATACATTTTATCATACGATTGGTGTGCGTACCACCTTTTAAGCATAACGTACAACTAATTCATGCACAATCTTCTAAATTCATACATAGTTCATCAAATCCTTCTACTAATCAACATGTGGTATTTAAAATTAAGCGTCAAACATATTATCATCACATTTTATTCACTTCATCTAACAACAATTCATCATTTCTTATCCAATTTCTTTAAACATTCACACATATAAACGATTTCAAACATCAATAATATAAGCATATTATCATTTTCATCATATCACCAAAACCCACTTCATAACTATTTCTCTAATCACTTACAAGTGATCTAATCTTAAGTTCTTCATAATTTCTTCATGCTTTTGATGTGTGTACTACTTCCTAAGCACAGTGTACAACTAGTTCATGCATATCCTTCTAATCTCATACATAATTCATCAATTTCTTCCTTCTAATCAACATGAATCATACATGCATAAACATCAAACATACTAGTATCACATTTCTTTCAATTCCTCTAACAAGAATCCATCATACAAATCAAAATACATCAACATTCAACAAGAATTAGACATGGATGATGATTCAAATCATCATTCTTACCATAACTAATGGGTTTCACCCTTAAATATCAAATTAACCTAATTCATGCATAAGCCATGTTATAGATGATGATTCTAACACATGTTCATACTCAATTTCATACCAATTCACGGATTGGAACATAACCCACTTCGTTGAAGATCACCAATCTAGAATTTAAGACATACCTTACGATCCCCTTGTGAAGGTGATCGTTATTCTATGCTCGGTTATGAATTTAAGCTTCGTTTGGCCTTTCAATTTGATGAAAAAGATGATGTTAGGGTTCTTGGCTCCATGGGAGCCTCCTGCTCCTTCTCGAACACACGATGTGTGTGTGTATGTGTGTATGTGTTTTTCTTTTATAAATTCAACTTTCATTTACTCCACTTTAGTCCCTCAAGTTTGCCATTTATAATAATTGGCACAACTCTCATCCCTAAATTGTTTCTTTCATATTCTTAACTAGGTTAAATAACCTAGTCATTTATTCCTTGATGCACCATATCATAATATTTAACGAATATAAACATTCGGGTTTTGGGGTGTTACAGTAACACCCCGGAAATATAAAACTTTATATTAGAATTATAAAGTTTTAAATAAACAAGAATTAATTAACTAGAAAAATTATATCCTAGTTAACTACAAGTCTAGAAATAACTTGAAATAAGGTGTCACACCCCGAAATATCAGAGCGTTGGCGTGACTGGACTGGTATCTTCATTGCACAGCGGAAGCAAATAAGCTAAGTCTTTTAGAAAATGAACGCCACTAAGTACCCGTATCTCCAATGGTCCTCCAATTCCAACCGTGCCATAAATTCTGAAAAGTAACCTGAGAAAGAAACATGCGAAAAATCAACATAAAGTTGAGCGAGTTCATAGTTTGTTTGTAAAAGATTTGAAATAAATCTTTTTGAATAACCGGTTTTTAAAGTATTGTTGAGAAAACGAATTTAAAATCATTTTCTTGTCAAGTTATACATAAACTTTGTATGAAAACATGGTATGTATCTTGTATAATTCAAGTATTTCTGTATGTATCATGTATTCTTGTATAAATCACGTATTCTTGTATATATCATGTTTTCTTGTATAAATCAAGTATTCTGTATGTATCTTGTTGTTAATGGGTTGCAAGGCCATTAACATGTGACACGACATAGGAAGTCACCAAACCATAGGCATTTTTCTATAGTCGATTCACGACTGAGACACAAAAACACTACTTGGTTCTAGTTGTCACCAAGAGTGGGGCTGCCCTGACACCCGTTAGATCTAACCTTTTGTTCTACGGTCTAAGTATGTACACGATTAATGGTGCTTATGGTACCCTATTCGTGACACTATTTCTTGTATCATTCCTCAAACGCATCATACTTGGTACTAGTTATCACCAAGAGTGCTTCTTGTTTATGTATTCATCATATCAAGTATCAATTTTTCAGTTCTTGTATTCTTTATGTCATGTATCAATTCTCATGTGTTTGTATACTCTTGTATTTGTATTTTCTCGTAGTTTAGAAAACTAGAATTCGTGTGTAAACGCTTGTTTGAAAAACCGGTATAAAACATAAACTTTTCGTAAACCATTTGTGTCAGATAAATCTTGCTTGTAAAATGGTTTATAAATATGTAATTCTTGTATGCTTTGCAAAAAGTGCATGTCTTTCCACCCCGAAAACATTTATAAAAATGTAAAACCATAAAAGGTGGGGTTATGAACTCACCTGAATATTCCTGTGCAAAGCTAGCTAAATACGACTTCGCGATGTCGTTTCCAAGACGAGACTCGCTAGCGTGCATTCTACAATATTCCTATCACGGAATATCTTATAAGTTTCTAATTAATGCGGTAACTAATCTACGTGTTACCGAGCTCTACCGAATCGTTAATCGAACGATTTGACGGTAAGTTGTTAACTTAATAAAAATGATTAAGTTATACTTGTTAAGTTTCGTTTACTAAGTCTAGAAAGTACTTAGTTTTTGAGAAATTCGAATATATAAATATTTACACAAAATATAAATATATCGATAGGATAGTGTTTATCGTTTCGAGAGGTCGTACGCGTATGTAACGAATGTTTTATGAAAAGAATGTATAATAAACTCGTATTATATATCGTATGCCGTTTAGGCGTTTGAAATAAATATAAAAGTTATATTTATACAAATTTCATCGAGTCGTTGCATGTTTAAAATAAATATATACTATATTTATTTTTTATAAAAGCGAATCCATGTTGTTCGATATCAGAAATAAATATGTAAGCTATATTTATTTTGTAAACGGATACGAGTTGTTTGGCGCTTGAAATAAATATATAAAATATATTTATTTTATAAAAGAATTGTCGTTTTCGTAAGTTGTAAAGTGTTGTCGAAAGTAATTATATACTTGTATTTCCAAAATATCATTTGACTCCGAAAGTTGTTTTATAACAACACGCGTCTTATTTACGGATTTTCTCGGAAAACGGGCAGAGTTTCCTCTGTTTTTGGACGCCCCCGACAACACAAGTTGTCGTTATTTTATCAAAATTCAATCAGCAATATACTCAATATCAATATGTTAATTTTCATCATAAGTTTAAAATGTAAACTAAATACTGTTCCGAATCGGTTCGAGCTCGTTAGTCGCGTAAGTATTAAAACTAAAAAAAATATAACGTAAATATTAAATACGTCGTCAATCTTTACCAAATCTCTCGCGTCGAACAGCGGACTGAGTTGACCGAGTCAACTGAGTTGACCGGCTCAGTTGACTGAGTTTGACCGTGTCAAACCGAAATACACCGAGTTGTACCGAGTTGCACCGAGTCGAACCGAGTTGTACCGAGTTGCACCGAGTCGAAACCCGAACCCGAACTGATCTGTTGACTGTGTTTGACCCCTTTGACCAGCGTTGACCAAGCTTTGACCAGGTTTGTCTGAATCAAAACTAAACCATCTCTCGAGCCGCTGACCTGTGCCTTGAAACTTGAACCGAGGTATAACCAAATGTGAACCGAACATTATCAAACTTCATATAAACATAGTTGTAACACCATGGAAAAACATGTCCAATTATATATAGACACGTGTCATAAACTCCAAAGGTGTGAAAGATTTCGTTTGAAAAGCCAAAGTTGTCAAATAACGAAACTATGAAACCACAGGGACTAAAAGTGTCAACATGCCAAACTTATGCCTCTGAATGACCTAACACAATGAATATATTCTTGAATGAGTGATTAATTGGATGTGAGAAGCCGTATACAAAAATAATCGGAAGATTATTATATTACAAGGGTTAAACGTGTCAACATGTCAATCCTGACCTCTGAGTGACCTTTTAATGAAACCGAGGCTTCGAAATATTCAAATATGCTCTTAAGAATAAGTGGTATAAATTTCATGAGGTTTCGATATCGTTAGGCGTGATTTCAAGACTTTGGGCCAAAAGTGTAAACTTGACAAAACTTGCTTCCATAGTAATATTTAACGAACCCGAGCCTAACGGAGTTTGTTTATATATCCTTGGGCCCCAAGAAAATCATTACAAGGGTCTCCTTTGTCAAAAATCATGCAAAAAGGGGTTAAAAACGCCAAGGGACTGATTCTGCCAACTTTGAAACTTGTTTTGCCAGTTAACCAGTCCCAGGCGGCCCGCATTGTATTAAGCAAAACCTGAAGCGGGCCGCATCAGGTCCCCAGTGTCAGAAAACAACCTGCAGCTACGGGTTTGCTAGTTCCACCGCCTTAACCTAGTTTGTATCGACCTAGGGAGCTGTAAGTCGGTTTAAATGAGTAGCTAGGACACTTGGGTCGATCTTGGAGCATCATATTACACCTGGAGATGATCTAGACTCAAGAATTTGACTATATAATGGGACTAGTTCATGTGTTCATAACACACATTTGCAACAATTCATTGTGGGACTTGCTCTGGAGCTTCCAGCAGATTGAAGAGGATAATCAAGTGTAGAAAAGTTTGCTAGGACCTTAAGTAAGCTTCTAATTACTTGTTTAGTCATCTAATTTAGTCTAATTACTTTAAAGTCAAACTTATCTTAAAATTAGTTTGACTCTCGTTTTAATTACAGGTGGCTTAACCACTGATCAAATTGAAAGTGGTTTTAAGACCACATTAGTGTAGGTGATTAACCCTTAAAAGGGCACCTCCTAATTATCTCGTTTGACTGGTCAATTGTCGGGTCAAAGTAGTTTGACAAAAAGTCAAACTGGGCAGAATGTGTAAATATGATTAAAATTAATAAACCAAAGGTTCTAAATTATATTTTAACCTTCTAATGACTTGGTAATTAATATTAAAGCATGTTTTATCAGTCCTAACCCGACAATTAATAGTCAAAGGTCAATTATTAACCGAAAGTCACAAAAGCTTGACTTTGCTTTGACTTTCAGTTCTGACCCGTTTAAGCTTAATGCATCCATGTTTTAAGCTTCCATTAGGACCACATTACTTAGTAGTATAATCCCCTGGAGTTATATTACATAGTACCTAATGGTTTGAATTATATGCACTTGATCGTAATTATGCTTAATAATGCCATAAACGCCCTTTTTACTTACAACTGAGATTTTTAACAATGTGTTTGGATTAAAACCTTTGCTACTGATATTTAGACATGTCCTAAAAATTTGACACCAATTGGAGGTCTAAAATGGGAGTTATGCTCAATAACGTAATTAAGGGACTTTTTAGTAATTAAATGGTGTAATTAGCATGAAGCCTATCTAAACCCGATTTTTGACACCAAACGTCATACCTACTGATGTAAAATAATATTTTGGGAATATTAAAGATTTTTAATTGTTTTAGATTGAGCATAACATAGGATTATAGCTTAATTTCGGTAAATGCCGGTTTTACCCTTTTCATGCATAAAATGAGTTATACATATCTTTCTAGTGCCAAACCTTTTGCTACTGATTTTGTATAATAAATAAAGTATTTTGAACTTTATAAACTGATCAAAAACTCAGATTTACTATTTTAAACCCGAACAACCCTTTAAACCACCTTTTAAGCGTTTTTAGTACATAGTATGGGTCAAAACTATATTGGACATATAAAACTCATTACCTACTGATGTTTTAAGTTAATTTATATAATTATACGGTAATTTAAAGTTTCTAAACTCAGAAGTCTATTTTTGACCTTTAAAGCATATGTAAAATTTACCAAGATGCCCCTACGGGACATAGTTTGGATATATGAGATAATTTTCATGTATATAAACTATCTTACTGTTATAACATATAAAAATACATATTTTTACTGATGTAACCAGGTCTGAAACTCAGTTGCATAATTAAACTCTTTTATGGGCATTAAAATTACCAAAATGCCCTTATGGGACTTATTTTGGTTTAAATAAATTTTTGGGCATATATGTTAATATCTTACTGATGTATTAACATATTTTGAGCATAATAATGATTAAGACCTGTATATAATTTATTTGGTTACCCGTTAAGCATTTACGCGTTCGGATCGGCTTATGTGACTAGTTTACATAAAATAGTCGAAACGGGTCAAACCTTTTCATTAAGCTCTCAATTTCCAGAATGTGTTTAGTTTACCCATATTATACAAGTATCCAAGCTTGTCGGGTCTAAATCTCATTCTATTCCGGTCTCCGCTTAATCTAGCGTTTAGAACCTTAAGGTTTCTTTCTAGCTAGCCGGTCTAGGTCCTTGACTAAAGTAAAGACCCATTAGCATCCTAATAGATTAATAAACCTTCTATACAGATTAAATAGCTTCCGGTAGAAGGTGCCTTCGAAAAGCTTTAAGATTTTTACTGCTAGCATCAGGTAAATACTTTTAACTTATTTTCCCTATACGGGCTTGGGATATGGTATTATAATAATACCACTTGGTCGGGTATGAAATCATTTAATCGGATTGTGATTAATAAATTACATAACCCGTTTTAATCTGTCTTGTTTGATAACATAAGCATTGGGGGTTAACGACCGTGTCCTGGATATCCTCGACTCATTTATTTAAAAATGGCCACGACCTATGCACGGGGTGTAGGCATACACCTGACAGATGCAAAATGCTAAATATAAACCCACATGTTGGGGATAACTCCTTTGTGGGTTCTACAAGTGGTGAGTCGGTTAATCATGACCGGCTTCCAACCGGCCCCAATTGTATGACAAACATATAAATCTGTATACAAGATTATGTTAAATAATTATCCCAAGTTATAAAAGATTTTGTGCCACGTGCATTCAAATAAATTTTTAAACCTTTTCAAAAGAGTCAGTTAATTGTATTTACCAGTGTAAACTGACGTATTTTCTTAAAGACTGATTTGACAGGTACCTCTCGAAATAGGCTGGAGCTATAGGGTGTCTTTAAAGGATCTTGCAAGTCAATAAGATGCCTGCAGTCTGTCTTTTGTTTTCTTTTGTATTTGTTTATGATCCGCCTGTGGATCTTATTACATTCCAGTCTGTACATTCATAAACTCGAACACACAGACAGTATGGTTTGTAATAGTTTATTCACCCAGACTTCCGCTGTGCTATTATATTGTGTGTATTGACTATGATGATATCAACTACGTCACGATACTCCCCGCCGGGCCCACCGGTAATATGTGGAAATATCGGGGTGTGACAGGTTGGTATCAGAGCGAACATTGAGTGAATTAAACACTAGCCTTTTGTGTTTAATCTCAATGACACAATAAGCACATTCCTTAGACTCTCGAGTCTAGGCAAATGACCTAGGATTTTACTCATAACCTTCCTTTTATTGCTTTATTATAATTACTTGTTTTGACAGGAAAATGCCTCCAAGACTAAGGGGACGAGGCAAGGGACCTATGCATGGAGGACCCTCTAGTAGCTCCGGACCTTCTCACAGGCGCACTCCGTCCGATTCACTTACCGGTTCCGACTCCAAGGATAATTGGAGCCATAACCCTGAACCAGCGAGACATTCTGTCTCGTTGGGATCCTCACCGGTAGACCCTCCTTATTTTGGGATGCCCAATCTGAACGAATCTCATCATTCTCCCCTTTCGTTAGGAACCCATCAATCCAACCAATCATACCACTCTTACCAATCTCAACCTTTTCACCAATCAGATTCCGTTTACTCACCTTCACAATTCAATCCTAACGCTTACATTAATGACTTTTTGGGCTATAACCCTTTAGGACCTGAGGATCATTTTTCACAAGAGATGGAGATGGATGACGACCCAGACCCGGATTTGCAAACTGGTACACCAGGGCACCCGATTAGTATCTCTAGCGGATCTCCATTTGTGGGATCACCATACAATGGGCCTGACTCGTTCCAGGAGAAGATGGGCCAGTACGACTGGTATTTCACGCCTTCATACCATAGCTCCCCAGCCCAGCCACCTTTGGATGAACCACAGCTTAGGGCTGTTACCCCGCCACCCTTGCCAGTTGAGGATCCACCTCAACAACCTCCCGCGCCGCCTAGACGAGGGATAAATGCTAGGATGTCGGTTCGTGGGGGACCAAGGTTTTCATCTCCTCGTGGCTCAAGCTCGTATCCTGCTATCCCAGAAAACCCTCAGTTGGGTGAGTCGTCACGCACGGTGACGGAAGATAACCTTCCGCCAGTTTCACACGCACCATTGCAACCACCGTCGGGTTTCGACAACCCTATCCCGACCTACCCAGGATCATCTGGGTATAACCCGTCTGGATACCCATCCGACTATGGGACTCAGGATCCGTATCTTACAGCTGCCCAATACCATCATCTTTACCCTTCTTCCTACCCACCACACTATCCTACTGGATACCCACCTCAGGATTCTCAATACCCGCCATACTATCAACCTCCTCCGTATCAGCAGCCGCAAACTCAGGAGATTTTAGAGAGGTTGGAGAGGGTTGAACATAAGGCTCAGGAAAATAAGAAAAAACACAATGGTTTTGTTAAGGGCCTTATGAACCTTCTCAAGGGTAAGAAGAAATAGGGTGATGTTGGGTTGTGTTGTTTTTGTTTGTTATGTAATAAAGTCCCTGCGTGGACGTTTATTTCGTTTTCATGTATCAAGTCCCTGCGAGGACTTATTTCCGTTTCAGTATGCCCCTGCGTGGGCAGTGTTTTTCAGTATGCCCCTGCGTGGGCAATGTTTTTCAATAAACCCCTGTGAGGGTAATTTGTGTTGTTTTCTCAAAGTCCCTTTTCGGGCAACATTGTAACCGTACCATGGTTTTAATGCAGTTATTTTGGTTTTAATATATTATGCCATACTACTTTATTTAAAATTTTATTTAATCCATCTAAGAAACTCTTAGAGGTATAACCTAGCCAAGATAATAAATGGCTATGATGGTATAACCTTTTTAAGATAATGACTCCCTGTTAACATCTGAAAACATGTTAACAATTCTGCATTTGTGCGGTACGAGAAATCACACAATATTCCTAAAAATTTGGATTTTTCCAAATCACTATTTTTAGCCTATATGATCATCATAAATCATGGCTATAAACATCAATATGATGTATACACCACACATCCATTAGAGATGTATGCATATAAGCAAAGGTGTAATGAAGACAATGAAAGTTCTATTTGTGAATTTCTTGTCAAAAAGGCGATGAACTTTGTTCGACCCTTAAATAATCATTGATCCAGAGGATCTTTGGTTATAGTAAATCGTCCGTGTGACAAGCTTTTCTAAGCTATTTTAAATGTCCCTTAAGACGAACTTTGTATAATATGAATATCTCTATGATTATTATTTTAATGGTTTATATGGTTTAATAATACCATGACCATCTACTCATCAATGTGATGATCTAATATGTAAATTAAATATATCATCTATGTTTGATATAGTATTCAAAAATGGCTGGCTCGGACGAAGCAAGCAGTCATCCTTCAGAATTAATATCACTGGTGCCGATCTGCAGGCAATGATCACCGCAGCAGTTTCTCAAGCGGTAGATGCTAAGTTTAAAGAGCCTAGTATCGTTAAGTCTCAAACTCACTCGAAATCCCATTCTCAACCCCACTCTAATAAGAAAAGTGAGTCTCAGCACTCAACTAACCAGAGTGATAAACCCAAGAAGCAGTTAGTCCTCAAGCCAACTTCTAGGTACGCCAAGGGTTGTACCTACAAGTATTTTGTCTCCTGTAAGCCTAGGGACTTTACTGGAGAAAAGGGGGCAATTGATTGTATAAAATGGTTAGACGAGATGGAAACCGTAATAGACATCAGCGGATGTGCCAAGGAGGATGTGGTGATGTTTGTATCACAATCTTTCAAAGGTGATGCCCTTACGTGGTGGAAAGCCCTAGTACAGTCTACTGGGAAGGTTCACTTGTATAATCTTTCATGGGAAAAGTTTGTAGATCTTGTAAAGGATACCTACTGCCCTCAACATGAGGTTGAGAGGATTGAATCGGATTTCCTCACCCTAGTAATGAAGGATCGGGATTGTAGATCCTATGTGACTAGTTTCAACTCTATGTCAAGATTGGTACCATACTTAGTCACTCCTGAACCCAAACGCATCGCGCGTTTCATTGGTGGCTTGGCCCCTGAAGTAAAAGGAAATGTTAAGGCCTCAAAGCCAGCCACTTATAGATCCGTTGTGGATCTATCCTTATCCCTCACTTTAGATGTTGTGAGGAGTAGGACGAAGAGGGCAAACGATGAAGGAAAGAGGAAACGAGAGGAAGACAAGTCTCCTCAGTCGAAAAAAAAGGGCAAAGGGAACTCTAGTTCCAAAAAGGGGCAGTCGAGTGACAAGCCCAGATGTAAGACTTGTAACAAAAGGCATTTCGGGAAATGCAATCAAGATCCACAAGCTAAACCTTGTGGGATCTGCAAAAAGAAAGGGCACAAGTCTGTTGAGTGCCGAAATATAAAGGATGCAACCTGCTACGGTTGTAATGAAAAGGGGCACATCAAAACCAATTGCCCCAAGAATGCAAAGAAGACCGAGGAAGCAAAGAAAAACAATGCAAGAGTTTTTCAGTTGCAAGCAAAGGAAGCAGTGAATGACGAGAATGTCATAACAGGTACCTTCCTCGTAAATAATAATTATGCTAGAGTCTTATTTGATTCCGGTGCTGATAAGTCTTTTGTAGACCATAAATTCTGTAAGTCATTGAATCTGCCTATTAAGACTCTAGACATAAAATACGAGGTAGAACTTGCTGATGGTACCTTAGAAACAGTTTCCACTCTTCTTGATGGATGTTCCATATCCATCAAGAATCACTCTATCCCGCTATCTCTTTTGCCAATGAAATTGGCTGGGTTTGATATAGTTTTAGGCATGGATTGGTTGTCACATAACCAAGCCCAAATTGCCTGTGATAAAAAGCTAGTCATTATCAAAACCCCTTCTGGTGAATCAGTCGCCATTCAGGGAGATACTCAATATGGATTGCCTAGCAATATGTCTATTCTCAAGTTAGCGCAGTGTATGAAAAGTGGACGTGTCATTTACATGGCGCAAGTGACTGTGAATGAACCTAAGCCTAAAATTGAAGATATTCCGATTATCTCTGAATACCCTGATGTCTTTCCTGACGAATTACCTGGATTACCTCCTGAGAGGCAAGTAGAGTTCAGGATAGACATTATACCAGGATCAGCACCTATAGCACGAGCTCCTTATCGCTTAGCGCCTACGGAAATGAAAGAGCTCAGAACTCAATTGGATGAATTGTTGGAGAAAGGTTTCATACAACCTAGTTCTTCCCCTTGGGGAGCTCCAATATTATTTGTGAAAAAGAAGGACGGATCAATGCGTCTATGCATTGATTACCGTGAGCTAAACAAGGTAACAATTAAAAATCGTTATCCTTTACCCAGGATCGATGATTTATTTGATCAGCTCCAAGGAGCGAGTTTCTTTTCAAAAATTGATTTGAGATCCGGGTATCATCAACTTAAGGTTAGAACTGAAGATGTATCTAAGACGGCATTCAGAACGAGGTATGGACACTTCGAATTTTTAGTGATGCCCTTTGGGCTCACTAACGCTCCAGCAGCATTCATGGACCTCATGAATAGAGTCTGCAAACCATACTTAGACAAGTTTGTCATCGTCTTCATAGATGATATACTTATCTATTCTCGTAATAAGGATGATCACGAGAAGCATCTTCGGTGCATTTTAGGGTTACTGCGACAGGAGAAGTTGTATGCTAAATTCTCCAAGTGCGAGTTTTGGCTTCGCCAAGTCCAATTTCTTGGACATGTCGTTAGTGAGAAAGGCATCCAGGTGGATCCTGCCAAAGTAGAAGCTGTTATGAATTGGGATACGCCCAAGACTCCGACCGAAATCCGTAGCTTTCTAGGGTTAGAAGGTTATTATAGGAGATTCATTGAAAACTTCTCAAGGATAGCCTCACCATTAACTTCCTTGACCCGTAAGAAAGTTAAGTTTGATTGGGGTCCAAAACAACAAGAATCCTTCGAGATTCTTAAGCAAAGGTTGAGCAATGCTCCGGTACTAACTTTACCTGATGGAATTGAAGACTTTGTCGTATACTGTGATGCTTCACACACCGGTATGGGTTGTGTGCTCATGCAGCGAGGCAAGGTGATTGCCTACGCATCACGACAACTGAAAGTGCATGAGAAAAATTACACCACCCACGATCTGGAGTTGGGTGCCGTTGTATTCGCACTTAAGTTGTGGAGACATTATTTATATGGAACTAAATGTGTGATATTTTCTGATCACAAAAGTCTCCAACATTTGTTCAATCAAAAAGAACTCAATATGAGACAACGTCGTTGGATGGAAACCTTAAACGACTATGATTGCGAGATTCGCTACCACCCTGGTAAAGCGAATGTGGTCGCGGATGCTCTAAGCCGAAAGGAAAGAGTTAAGCCAATTAGGATCAATGCCAAGAGCATTGAGTTGAAGAATAGTCTTAATGAAAGACTATTAGCTGCACAGAAGGACGCCGTTTTGGAAGATAACCTCCCAAATGAAAATTTAGGTAAAATCTTTGACCAATTAACACCGGGGAAAGATGGAATTCTTAGGATGAACGGAAGAATTTGGGTTCCTATTCATGGAGGACTTCGAGAGGTAATCCTCCAGGAAGCCCACAATTCCAAATACTCAGTTCACCCGGGTGGTGACAAGATGTATCATGATTTAAAGGTTAATTATTGGTGGATAGGTTTAAAGAAATCTATTGCTACCTATGTAGCTAAGTGCCTGACTTGTGCTCAGATTAAAGCTGAACATCAAAAACCATCTGGTCTGCTTCAACAACCAGAACTTCCCATATGGAAATGGGAAATGGTAACTATGGACTTCATAACCAAGTTACCTAAGACGAAGCACGGAAATGATACAATATGGGTTATTGTGGATAGACTGACTAAGTCAGCACACTTTTTACCCATTAAAGAGACTCATAGCTCAGATAAATTAGCCCAGTTGTATGTAGACAAGATTGTGGCTCTACATGGCGTACCGGTGGCTATTATCTCAGATAGAGATACTAGATACACCTCTCACTTTTGAAAAAGTTTCCAACAATCCTTGGGCACACGTTTGAACTTTAGTACTGCCTATCATCCTCAGACGGATGGACAAAGTGAGCGTACAATTCAAACATTGGAGGACATGCTGCGAGCATGCGTCATTGATTTAGGAGGTAGTTGGGATGATCATCTACCCTTAATCGAGTTCTCCTATAATAATAGCTACTATACCAGCATTCAGGCTGCACCTTTTGAGGCATTGTATGGTAGGAGATGCAGAACGCCTGTCTGTTGGGCAGAAGTAGGAGAAGCTCAGTTGTCAGGACCTGAGATAGTCCTTGAAACAACGGACAAGATTGTCCAGATTCGTGATCGCTTAAAAGCTGCCAGGGACAGACAGAAAAGCTATGCTAATGGGAAGCGAAGGTATCTAAAGTTTGAAATAGGCGATAAAGTTTTACTGAAAGTATCACCCTGGAAAGGTGTGATGCGTTTTGGTAAGAAGGGTAAGTTGAGCCCTAGGTATATTGGACCGTTCGAGATTATCGAATGTGTCGGTAGTGTAGCTTATAAGCTGAACTTGCCGGAGGAGCTAAGTGGGATTCATAATGTGTTCCACATTTGTAATCTCAAGAAATGCTTAGCCGATGAATCTCCAACAATGTCTCATAAGGACGTGCAAATTGATGAAAGTTTGAGATTTGTTGAAAAACCTATATCGATCGAGGATCGACAGGTTAAAAGGCTCCGAAGAAAGCAAGTACCTATAGTAAATGTTAAATGGGAAGCCCGTAGAGGTCCCGAGTATACGTGGGAAGTCGAATCCACTATGAAGCAGAAATACCCTTACTTATTTCAGTAAATCTCGGGGTCGAGATTTCTTTTAAGGGGGTGAGGATGTAACACCACAGAAAAACGTGTCCAATTATATATAGACACGTGTCATAAACTCCAAAGGTGTGAAAGATTTCGTTTGAAAAGCCAAAGTTGTCAAATAACGAAACTATGAAACCACAGGGACTAAAAGTGTCAACATGCCAAACTTGTGCCTCTGAATGACCTAACACAATGAATATATTCTTGAATGAGTGATTAATTGGATGTGAGAAGCCGTATACAAAAATAATCGGAAGATTATTATATTACAAGGGTTAAACGTGTCAACATGTCAATCATGGCCTCTGAGTGACCTTTTAACGAAACCGAGGCTTCGAAATATTCAAATATGCTCTTAAGAATAAGTGGTATAAATTTCATGAGGTTTCGATATCGTTAGGCGTGATTTCAAGACTTTGGGCCAAAAGTGTAAACTCGACAAAACTTGCTTCCATAGTAATATTTAACGAACCCGAGCCTAACGGAGTTTGTTTATATATCCTTGGGCCCCAAGAAAATAATTACAAGGGTCTCCTTTGTCAAAAATCATGCAAAAAGGGGTTAAAAACGCCAAGGGACTGATTCTGCCAACTTTGAAACTTGTTTTGCCAGTTAACCAGTCCCAGGCGGCCCGCATTGTATTAAGCAAAACCTGAAGCGGGCCGCATCAGGTCCCCAGTGTCAGAAAACAACCTGCAGCTACGGGTTTGCCAGTTCCACCGCCTTAACCTAGTTTGTATCGACCTAGGGAGCTGTAAGTCGGTTTAAATGAGTAGCTAGGACACTTGGGTCGATCTTGGAGCATCATATTACACCTGGAGATGATCTAGACTCAGGAGTTTGACTATATAATGGGACTAGTTCATGTGTTCATAACACACATTTGCAACAATTCATTGTGGGACTTGCTCTGGAGCTTCCAGCAGATTGAAGAGGATAATCAAGTGTAGAAAAGTTTGCTAGGACCTTAAGTAAGCTTCTAATTACTTGTTTAGTCATCTAATTTAGTCTAATTACTTTAAAGTCAAACTTATCTTAAAATTAGTTTGACTCTCGTTTTAATTACAGGTGGCTTAACCACTGATCAAATTGAAAGTGGTTTTAAGACCACATTAGTGTAGGTGATTAACCCTTAAAAGGGCACCTCCTAATTATCTCGTTTGACTGGTCAATTGTCGGGTCAAAGTAGTTTGACAAAAAGTCAAACTGGGCAGAATGTGTAAATATGATTAAAATTAATAAACCAAAGGTTCTAAATTATATTTTAACCTTCTAATGACTTGGTAATTAATATTAAAGCATGTTTTATCAGTCCTAACCCGACAATTAATAGTCAAAGGTCAATTATTAACCGAAAGTCACAAAAGCTTGACTTTGCTTTGACTTTCAGTTCTGACCCGTTTAAGCTTAATGCATCCATGTTTTAAGCTTCCATTAGGACCACATTACTTAGTAGTATAATCCCCTGGAGTTATATTACATAGTACCTAATGGTTTGAATTATATGCACTTGATCGTAATTATGCTTAATAATGCCATAAACGCCCTTTTTACTTACAACTGAGATTTTTAACAATGTGTTTGGATTAAAACCTTTGCTACTGATATTTAGACATGTCCTAAAAATTTGACACCAATTGGAGGTCTAAAATGGGAGTTATGCTCAATAACGTAATTAAGGGACTTTTTAGTAATTAAATGGTGTAATTAGCATGAAGCCTATCTAAACCCGATTTTTGACACCAAACGTCATACCTACTGATGTAAAATAATATTTTGGGAATATTAAAGATTTTTAATTGTTTTAGATTGAGCATAACATAGGATTATAGCTTAATTTCGGTAAATGCCGGTTTTACCCTTTTCATGCATAAAATGAGTTATACATATCTTTCTAGTGCCAAACCTTTTGCTACTGATTTTGTATAATAAATAAAGTTTTTTGAACTTTATAAACTGATCAAAAACTCAGATTTACTATTTTAAACCCGAACAACCCTTTAAACCACCTTTTAAGCGTTTTTAGTACATAGTATGGGTCAAAACTATATTGGACATATAAAACTCATTACCTACTGATGTTTTAAGTTAATTTATATAATTATATGGTAAGTTAAAGTTTCTAAACTCAGAAGTCTATTTTTGACCTTTAAAGCATATGTAAAATTTACCAAAATGCCCCTACGGGACATAGTTTGGATATATGAGATAATTTTCACGTATATAAACTATCTTACTGTTATAACATATAAAAATACATATTTTTACTGATGTAACCAGGTCTGAAACTCAGTTGCATAATTAAACTCTTTTATGGGCATTAAAATTACCAAAATGCCCTTATGGGACTTATTTTGGTTTAAATAAATTTTTGGGCATATATGTTAATATCTTACTGATGTATTAACATATTTTGAGCATAATAATGATTAAGACCTGTATATAATTTATTTGGTTACCCGTTAAGCATTTACGCGTTCGGATCGGCTTATGTGACTAGTTTACATAAAATAGTCGAAACGGGTCAAACCTTTTCATTAAGCTCTCAATTTCCAGAATGTGTTTAGTTTACCCATATTATACAAGTATCCAAGCTTGTCGGGTCTAAATCTCATTCTATTCCGGTCTCCGCTTAATCTAGCGTTTAGAACCTTAAGGTTTCTTTCTAGCTAGCCGGTCTAGGTCCTTGACTAAAGTAAAGACCCATTAGCATCCTAATAGATTAATAAACCTTCTATACAGATTAAATAGCTTCCGGTAGAAGGTGCCTTCGAAAAGCTTTAAGATTTTTACTGCTAGCATCAGGTAAATACTTTTAACTTATTTTCCCTATACGGGCTTGGGATATGGTATTATAATAATACCACTTGGTCGGGTATGAAATCATTTAATCGGATTGTGATTAATAAATTACATAACCCGTTTTAATCTGTCTTGTTTGATAACATAAGCATTGGGGGTTAACGACCGTGTCCTGGATATCCTCGGCTCATTTATTTAAAAATGGCCACGACCTATGCACGGGGTGTAGGCATACACCTGACAGATGCAAAATGCTAAATATAAACCCACATGTTGGGGATAACTCCTTTGTGGGTTCTACAAGTGGTGAGTCGGTAAATCATGACCGGCTTCCAACCGGCCCCAATTGTAAGACAAACATATAAATATGTATACAAGATTATGTTAAATAATTATCCCAAGTTATAAAAGATTTTGTGCCACGTGCATTCAAATAAAATTTTAAACCTTTTCAAAAGAGTCAGTTAATTGTATTTACCAGTGTAAACTGACGTATTTTCTTAAAGACTGATTTGACAGGTACCTCTCGAAATAGGCTGGAGCTATAGGGTGTCTTTAAAGGATCTTGCAAGTCCATAAGATGCCTGCAGTCTGTCTTTTGTTTTCTTTTGTATTTGTTTATGATCCGCCTGTGGATCTTATTACATTCCAGTCTGTACATTCATAAACTCGAACACACAGACAGTATGGTTTGTAATAGTTTATTCACCCAGACTTCCGCTGTGCTATTATATTGTGTGTATTGACTATGATGATATCAACTACGTCACGATACTCCCCGCCGGGCCCACCGGTAATATGTGGAAATATCGGGGTGTGACAATAGTCATCTTCAGTGTTTGCAGAAAATAAAGAAAAATTAGAGGAGGTGGTTACCGTAGATATCTTTCGGACCGAGTCACAGACCGCCGTCGGCGTCTGTGCTCCGCCGTCGGCCACCACTACCAACCTCGTCACCACCTTCAGTCGCTCGTCGCCGCCGTTCGCCGTCGATGACCGAAGTTTGAAACCCTCCGGGTAATAAGGCCGACCACCGGGTAAATGAGCCGACCGTCGGATAATTGAGCTGACCGCCGGATTTTCTCTCTCTCCTTCAGTCTCCCTCTCTCTCGCTTCTGATAAGTCGCCGCCGCACCACCACCTCACGGTGGTGGTGGTGTTCCGTATGTAGATCGAAGAAGGGGGGGCTGTGATGTGTACTCACCGGAGAAGACAAGAGGCGCCGGAGTTCTGTTCTCCGGTCGCCGGTCACGATGACGTGGGGGAGAGGGGGTGGGAGATCGAAGGGGGGTGTTTGGCTCTGAGCTTTGTTTTGAACTTGAAGGAGGTGAACTCTGTATATGTTGCCGATAGAATGAAAGTGAGAATGGGGTTTTAAACTAATTCATGTGGGTATTGTCCAGTGTGATTTACTTGCATCCCGTGTGTATAGATCCATAAAGATCTCATAAAGATTTGATTTAGTAGGGATTTAGTAGATTTGTAGAGCTTTCGTGAGATCTTGTTTAGATTCTAATATTTTTATGTGCAGGTTTAGGCTTGTGGGTTTTGGGCTTGGGCCCAGGGCCCACAAGCCCATCTCGCGTGTGAGTGGCCCGTAATTCCTACGAGACCTGATAATCGCGATCCATACTCCATAAGCATAAAATATTCGTGTAACATCCATATTTGTCTGTGTCATCAGTATTTCATACGGTTTCAGTCCGTTGTCATTTGATGTTTCGCAGATTCCACACGAATCTTCATACGTATACTGTATAGCTGAACAAACGTTCCTGTGCACTCCAAGGGCCTGGTTAAGTTTAATTAGCGTCGTAAACACTATTTATCATCGCGTTAATCGCCTGCTAGCTACGTAATTAAGGGCGTAAATTACCGGTTGTCACATTCTCCCCCTGTTAATAAAATTTCGTCCTCGAAATTTAGACTACGTCAACTCCTTAGAGTTACGTTATGCGTATAAAATACGAATAGTACCAAAGTGAACGACCATGAAATCGAATCAAGACTTATTCGAATGATGTGAATTCAAGGATGTATCGCAAGATGCAAATGAATTCTAGAAATGATTGCATCCAATAAATGAATTTAGATTTCAACAAGCTCAAATGTAATAGTTTGCATGAAACGCTCGATCATGATCAGCCCAAGCTGCAAGTTCTACCGACGCCACAAGGTGTCGTAGTGAATGAAACAATTCAAATATAGCGGTGATCGAACAAGTATCACCTGTGTTTTGCATAAAACGCTCAATCATGATTAGCCCAAGCTACAAGTCTGTTCTGACACCACGAGGTGTCGAAATCAACAAACGACCTAATGGAGTCGTAGGCCAAACAAATCTACTACGACTCAGAACAATGAAACGCTTGTTAAAACGAATTCGAATATGATGTTTCCAATACATCATATGGTGTCTTGAATTGAATATGTGTAATGAACAAGTTCAAACAATTGAATTTGATTTCGGCGCAAGCCGACAATAAATACATGTATCGACAAGAAAGCTTTCGGCATGGTCACAATGAAAAACCATGTATGTAACTTGAAAAGAAAAGAAATTTCAAGAAAATGTGTTGACTTGTATGTAATGAAAAACCATGTATGTAACAAAGAAGCTTTCGGCACGCTCAATCACAATGAAAAACCATGTATGTAACAAAGAAGCTAACAATTACAATAATGCGGGTCATTCGAATCACAAATCAATAATTAGATTTAGCGAAATAATATTTGAACTTTAAGGAAACGCTTATTCGAAACGAAACCACATGCGCAACAAACGGTGCATGCGTAACATATAACTTTTTCAAGGAATGAAGCAATCGAATATTCGCTATACTGAAAGAAATGACCGTGACACAATGATCATCAAGACGAGTAGAGATACGAAAATCTACTCAGTAAATGTGAAAGTCGAAATTTCAATAAAAGAAATTTAAGGACTTTACCTGGGGTTGTATGTGATAACCGTTTGTTAGGTGACATTACCATAGAATGTCGACTATAACGTATTCGTCGTTAATGCGATAGGGGGATACGGTGACTTGCGTCCTTTCCTTAGCATGACTCGTGTCGTTTGCAGGACCGTGTGCCCACTGCCGCTTCCTGATCGATAGTCGCATGTGACGTACTTCAACCTCCATTGATGTATAGCTTAAGTCTCACGTATGCCTGTGCACTAGTGTTTCGTTTCACGTAGAATGTGATGTACTCCGACATCTGTTGCCGTAAAATTTGAGTTCTATGTATTCTCGTGCGCTAGCGTTTCGTTATGCGTAGGCTGCCTGCTCGGGAAGTTAAAACATCATAGACAATATGTATAATTGTGTGTGCCCGAATTAATATTTGCAGTTCCTACGTGATGACCCTTAATGAACTTCAACATAAGTTTTCGAAGGTCTTAAATGCATGTTTCCTAAGCTCTCAGGGTTTTGTGTACTGTATGCGAATGTTTTGTGTACCGTGTGTAAAACACCACTATAGCGTATGTTTGAAAACAAAATTTTGACTGTTTGTTTTTCGGCAACGGTCGGAGACCATATTCGAGTACTAGGCGTTCTGTAAGTATTCAAAGTTTTAATAGTCTAAGTCCCCAGAGAAATATGAGGTTAGAGCCTAGGTATCTCTACAGAGAACCCTATTCGCTGTAACCTATAGCTCTGATACCAATCTGTCACACCCCTAAATATCAGAGCGTTGGCGTGACTGGACTGGTATCTTCATTGCACAGCGGAAGCAAATAAGCTAAGTCTTTTAGAAAATGAACGCCACTAAGTACTCGTATCTCCAATGGTCCTCCAATTCCAACCGTGCCATAAATTCTGAAAAGTAACCTGAGAAAGAAACATGCGAAAAATCAACATAAAGTTGAGCGAGTTCATAGTTTGTTTGTAAAAGATTTGAAATAAATCTTTTTGAATAACCGGTTTTTGAAGTATTGCTGAGAAAACGAATTTAAAATCATTTTCTTGTCAAGTTATACATAAACTTTGTATGAAAACATGGTATGTATCTTGTATAATTCAAGTATTTCTGTATGTATCATGTATTCTTGTATAAATCACGTATTCTTGTATATATCATGTTTTCTTGTATAAATCAAGTATTCTGTATGTATCTTGTTGTTAATGGGTTGCAAGGCCATTAACATGTGACACGACATAGGAAGTCACCAAACCATAGGCATTTTTCTATAGTCGATTCACGACTGAGACACAAAAACACTACTTGGTTCTAGTTGTCACCAAGAGTGGGGCTGCCCTGACACCCGTTAGATCTAACCTTTTGTTCTACGGTCTAAGTATGTACACGATTAATGGTGCTTATGGTACCCTATTCGTGACACTATTTCTCGTATCATTCCTCAAACGCATCATACTTGGTACTAGTTATCACCAAGAGTGCTTCTTGTTTATGTATTCATCATATCAAGTATCAATTTTTCAGTTCTTGTATTCTTTATGTCATGTATCAATTCTCATGTGTTTGTATACTCTTGTATTTGTATTTTCTCGTAGTTTAGAAAACTAGAATTCGTGTGTAAACGCTTGTTTGAAAAACCGGTATAAAACATAAACTTTTCGTAAACCATTTGTGTCAGATAAATCTTGCTTGTAAAATGGTTTATAAATATGTAATTCTTGTATGCTTTGCAAAAAGTGCATGTCTTTCCACCCCGAAAACATTTATAAAAATGTAAAACCATAAAAGGTGGGGTTATGAACTCACCTGAATATTCCTGTACAAAGCTAGCTAAATACGACTTCGCGATGTCGTTTCCAAGACGAGACTCGCTAGCGTGCATTCTACAATATTCCTATCACGGAATATCTTATAAGTTTCTAATTAATGCGGTAACTAATCTACGTGTTACCGAGCTCTACCGAATCGTTAATCGAACGATTTGACGGTAAGTTGTTAACTTAATAAAAATGATTAAGTTATACTTGTTAAGTTTCGTTTACTAAGTCTAGAAAGTACTTAGTTTTTGAGAAATTCGAATATATAAATATTTACACAAAATATAAATATATCGATAGGATAGTGTTTATCGTTTCGAGAGGTCGTACGCGTATGTAACGAATGTTTTATGAAAAGAATGTATAATAAACTCGTATTATATATCGTATGCCGTTTAGGCGTTTGAAATAAATATAAAAGTTATATTTATACAAATTTCATCGAGTCGTTGCATGTTTAAAATAAATATATACTATATTTATTTTTTATAAAAGCGAATCCGTGTTGTTCGATATCAGAAATAAATATGTAAGCTATATTTATTTTGTAAACGGATACGAGTTGTTTGGCGCTTGAAATAAATATATAAAATATATTTATTTTATAAAAGAATTGTCGTTTTCGTAAGTTGTAAAGTGTTGTCGAAAGTAATTATATACTTGTATTTCCAAAATATCATTTGACTCCGAAAGTTGTTTCATAACAACACGCGTCTTATTTACGGATTTTCTCGGAAAACGGGCAAAGTTTCCTCTGTTTTTGGACGCCCCCGACAACACAAGTTGTCGTTATTTTATCAAAATTCAATCAGCAATATACTCAATATCAATATGTTAATTTTCATCATAAGTTTAAAATGTAAACTAAATACTGTTCCGAATCGGTTCGAGCTCGTAAGTATTAAAACTAAAAAAAATATAACGTAAATATTAAATACGTCGTCAATCTTTACCAAATCTCTCGCGTCGAACAGCAGACTGAGTTGACCGAGTCAACTGAGTTGACCGGCTCAGTTGACTGAGTTTGACCGTGTCAAACCGAAATACACCGAGTCGAACCGAGTTGTACCGAGTTGCACCGAGTCGAACCGAGTTGTACCGAGTTGCACCGAGTCGAACCGAGTTGTACCGAGTCGAAACCCGAACCCGAACTGATCTGTTGACTGTGTTTGACCCCTTTGACCAGCGTTGACCAAGCTTTGACCAGGTTTGTCTGAATCAAAACTAAACCATCTCTCGAGCCGCTGACCTGTGCCTTGAAACTTGAACCGAGGTATAACCAAATGTGAACCGAACATTATCAAACTTCATATAAACATAGTCATCTTCAGTGTTTGCAGAAAATAAAGAAAAATTAGAGGAGGTGGTTACCGTAGATATCTGTCGGACCGAGTCACAGACCGCCGTCGGCGTCTGTGCTCCGCCGTCGGCCACCACTACCAACCTCGTCACCACCTTCAGTCGCTCGTCGCCGCCGTTCGCCGTCGATGACCGAAGTTTGAAACCCTCCGGGTAATAAGGCCGACCACCGGGTAAATGAGCCGACCGTCGGATAATTGAGCTGACCGCCGGATTTTCTCTCTCTCCTTCAGTCTGTCTCTCTCTCGCTTCTGATAAGTCGCCGCCGCACCACCACCTCACGGTGGTGGTGGTGTTCCGTATGTAGATCGAAGAAGGGGGGGCTGTGATGTGTACTCACCGGAGAAGACAAGAGGCGCCGGAGTTCTGTTCTCCGGTCACCGGTCACGATGACGAGGGGGAGAGGGGGTGGGAGATCGAAGGGGGGTGTTTGGCTCTGAGCTTTGTTTTGAACTTGAAGGAGGTGAACTCTGTATATGTTGCAGATAGAATGAAAGTGAGAATGGGGTTTTAAACTAATTCATGTGGGTATTGTCCAGTGTGATTTACTTGCATCCCGTGTGTATAGATCCATAAAGATCTCATAAAGATTTGATTTAGTAGGGATTTAGTAGATTTGTAGAGCTTTCGTGAGATCTTGTTTGGATTCTAATATTTTTATGTGCAGGTTTAGGCTTGTGGGTTTTGGGCTTGGGCCCAGGGCCCACAAGCCCATCTCGCGTGTGAGTGGCCCGTAATTCCTACGAGACCTGATAATCGCGATCCATACTCCATAAGCATAAAATATTCGTGTAACATCCATATTTGTCGGTGTCATCAGTATTTCGTACGGTTTCAGTTCGTTGTCATTTGATGTTTCGCAGATTCCACACGAATCTTCATACGTATACTGTATAGCTGAACAAACGTTCCTGTGCACTCCAAGGGCCTGGTTAAGTTTAATTAGCGTCGTAAACACTATTTATCATCGCGTTAATCGCCTGCTAGCTACGTAATTAAGGGCGTAAATTACCGGTTGTCACATAAGGTTAGAATAACCAAAACTAAATGTTAAACAAAAGTGGAGGGGCCAATGTTGTTAAACTTGAAACTATTATTATTAGTTTTAATTAAAAACAAAACGAAACACCTCAAATGAGATGTCTAGTCCATCAAGAACAGGAGAGGGCGACACCCTCACTCCCAAAACCCTAACTTCTGCTAAACTATCAAATTGAAGGCCAAAATCAAGTTGAAATCGAAATCTGAACATAGAATCATGATCACCTCGTCAAGTGGATCATAGGGTATGTCGAATTAGGTTATTTTGATTCAACCCAAATTCATGCATGTGATTGAAATCGAATGTTGAGCTTAATTATGTGTGGTAAACATGAAATTGGAAGTGATATAAGGTTTAGGGACAAACCCTAGATGATTTCTTGATAAATTCTTGCATGATAATTGTAAGGATTAAAATCACCATAGTGGGTGACTAATATGTTAGTAGAACCGGATAAACACTAGGATTAAAACTCTTGTTCTAGTGTAAACTGAAATTATGAGGAAATCTCTAAGTTATTGATGTTAAAATATGAACATGTAGTCTAATTGAAGTTAATTAGGGTGATAAACTCAAGTCATGAACTTGGTTTAGATCATGTAGAAATCTGACCCGCTAGGTGTTTGATAAAACGCCTAAATGAGGGTTAAAATGTTAAAGGTTGGGTAAAACGCAGATTTGAACATGTTAAGAAATAATGCGTTAAAGCTTATGAAAGAGTTCTAATCTTGTTATGAATTGAACTCTTTAGGCAAGGAATCCGGAACGTCAAGTGGACACGCCGGAGGTGATACACGTGGAAAAGGTGTGCTTTAAAGGTACGTGGCTTTAGTCCCGTTAAATTATGCGTAAATGTTTGGGTTTGGTGTGTAAATGATGTTGTAGTGTAATAGATGCGTTGATGCGTCGTTAAAGTGGTGGAGTACACTCGACCATCAAACGGGTCAAAATAAAGACTTGGAATTGAGTTTGGCTTGTAAATAAAGTGATGGTTTTCACTAAATAGCCAAACGGGTCAAAATGATACTTTTAAAAGAATCACGAGAATAGAGACTTGAAAGTCTCATATTTCGTTAAGTGGTGGATTGTACCACATAAATGAATTGGTTATATTAATTTAAGTCTAAGAATCCGGGAAATCGGGTCAAACAATAGAAGTTTAGATGAAAGTGTCGCTTGAAACGGAATGCTTGAATTCCGAGGAAACAAGTATTTAGTTCCAAGGGAACGCAAAGTTATAGAGTGGCACGAATACACCAAAGTTATGAGCCCGGGAAATTGGGTAACTATGTCTAAAAGGTCTTAAGAATTGAAAAGAGGTGTTATGCACTCACACGAATGGGTTGGATAATTGAAATAAGGAAATTGTGAACCGATTGTCGGTATCTCGGTTTCCGCGATGTGAAATTCACATGGTTGAATCCGTAATTTTATTACGGACTCATAGGAAAAAGAATCGGTTAAAACGGACTAGCGAGTGAAAAGTTATGGCCGTTTAAAGTTAGAATTTTGTCAAGTTTCGGAGCTGGGTAAAATGCAGGTCCAGAAACTGGACCTGCTGGAAAACGTACTCCCCCGCGCCACGCGGGGGAAACACAAGACTCTGGCGCGACACGCGGAGCCTCCCGCGCCACGCGACAAGACAAACTACTCCTGGCGCGACACGCGACAGGATAAGTTTTGAAATTTTATTTTTATCTTGATGATTTGACAATAGAACTTGTTTATATGCATTATATTTATGTCAAGACTAACTTTTAAAGTGGTTTTGGCCCTAGGTATGGTTGGGGATTCCCCGGATGGTGATCAAGTATGATATCAAGAACCGAACACGCATTTTGAAGCTTCCGTGTTAACTTAACTTTGTTTAGACAATGATTTTGATGTAAATGAATTGTTAACCATGTTCTGAAGTTTTAAACTAGTCGGTAGCTGATTAGTAGAAGTTACTTTAAACTTTGTTTTGTACTTATCATGAATATGTTTGGTTTCTAAACATGAAAATCTTTTGTAAACTCAAAGTTAGTAAATAATTTATGTAAATTATTATTAAATTCAGTCATTTTAACAAGGGTGTTACACTTAGAATATCAAAATATGCCAAATTATCCATAACAACTTAGAAGAAAAAAAAAACATCTTAAAAGAGTTTGAGATCATCCTCAAACAGAAGCGATGATCTAAATAGTTGCAGCTGGAATAAATCCCAAAAATACTTACGGGCGGGCAGCAAGTATACATTGCCCAAAAAGTTGTCTTTTTAGCATAAATGTCAATCAGTCAGTCCCAGAACCTTGGATACAACATGAAGTTAGCTGGTTGGATGCGTGCAACATGTCCGTATTTAGACGTTCCATACTTGTTGAACACGGCAACAAGTTTCCCTGTGCCTGACCTCTGGTGTAAACTAACCATCATCTTTGAACATTCCCTGCATAAATAAAAAGCCAACACTGTTACTTGTGTTACAAGATTTAGTACAAACCAGAAGTGAAAAAGACACGTTTTTGTTCAGTTTAGGAAAGGATGTGAATTTTAGACATGACACGAACCTAACATGAAATTCACGGGTTTGGGTTTAGTCTAAACGGGTTCAGGTCAGTTTCAAGTTGAACCCACGAACCTGTTTAGTTAAATAGGTTGGGTTGCCGGGTTGACCCGTTTAACCCATTTATATTATATTATATTTTTTACAAAATCTTTTATGTCATAAATTAAATTGAAAGAGAAATTGACATAAGATTTGTGTTTTTTAGTAAATTTTAATATATTAATTTGCGGAAAAAAATAAAAATAGAAAAATCGGGTTTTTATGTATGACACGATTTCCAGGTTCGGGTCATGTTCGGGTTTGTCTAAAATTTTCGGGTTCGGGTCGGGTTGAACCCACGAACACGACCCGTTTAGCACCCCCTAAAAATCCAACTTTCTTTCAAACCAGAACCAGTTGTTTCTGTTCAAATTTAATACATTGATGCATAAAATCTTACAGTAAAGCAGCCAACAACAAAAAGTAGGGAAAAAGATCTTACAAAAGATGATTCTCAGAATAGTTTGAATAAACTTCACATGTTTTGGTCCATTTTTTTGATCTGTTGAGGGTACATTCAGCAGTGAATACAGCAGCTGCCGCTAATAACGAAGGTGGGAACTTCAGCATTTTGTATTCCGCCAAGCACATATCAATCAAGTAGAAGGATAGTAACTCCAACTATTTAAAAAGGAAAAAACATCAATCAGAAAAAAAAACGTTGTAATTGTCACTTTTTCCAAAATCAATAACTGTAACAAAAAATAGAGTAAAATACGATTTTCGTTCCTGAGGTTTGGCTAATTTTACAACTTTCGTCCAAAGGTTTGTTTTTCCGCATCTGGATCCAAAAAGTTTGTAATCTTGACATTTTCATCCGGCTCGTTAACTCCATCCATTTTAGTCTTTTCTGTTAACTTAGAGGACAATTCAGTCTTTTTCACTTGATGCACAAGCATTTAACATAACAAAGTAGGTAAAAAGACAGAAACACCCCCGACTTAATGGAGAAAAATAGATGGAGTTAACAAAGCAGGATGAAAATGGCAAGATTTAACATAATGTACAAGAATTCAAAACAAAACAAAGTAGGTAAAAAGACAGATATACCCCCAACTTAACGGAGAAAAATAGATGGAGTAAACAAAGCAGGATGACGAAAGTCGCAAAACTGGCCAAAGACGAAAATTGCATTTTACTAAAAAAATGATGGATAGAAGTAACATAAAATTAGACGAGACCTCTTTGTAAGATTTTGCGGCTTTCAGAAACCTTTTGACGAACACATATGGAGTTGGAACCGAGAGATTGAATTGAAGGATGTTCACCATTTCATTTTCCTGTAAACATCAAATGAGAATTCGTATGAGATTATAGTTTATAATGGAAAGCGGATATTAAAATTTGTTTTTTTACTTACCATGTCAAGAACTTCAGTTCTTGTGTACGCTTTATCAGAAATCACTATAAAGTCATCAACAACAGGCACAGAAACTTCTTCATATTTGCACGCTAGAAGCATCGCCGTCATTCCAACAAGTTGAAGTTTTTTCCTTGACACCGTTTGGCGCTCCAAGAATCGGTCGATGAGATTGACCGTTAGATATAAGGTCTCTTCCATAAGTTGAAATTTATAATGAACCTGTTGAATTATCATTAGGTCATGACATCACAAATTACTATAAAACTTTCGGATCTGGAATAAAAGAAGTTAAAATAAATCGCTGCACGATGTACCTCGATTAGCCAGTCCACGAGAATGGCTCTCATCTTATCGGTTATGTCAAGTTGTTGTGACATGTAATTAGGTGAAATACAGCTTGATATCTGCAATCATATATGGCATCTTCATAAACGATGGGTCGGAATTAAACATGCTTAAACACAAGTTAACTGATTTCAGTTGTGTAAAATAGTAAGAATCCAAGATACTGTATGCGTAATTAACGATTCCAATAAGAGCAGCATATATATTACCTCTTGTTTTCGGTAATGCGAGTAAATATCATCTATATACTCAACCACAGCAAGTGGATCACCTTTGTCTGCCTCATCAATGTCCAAAACTGGTTCCTCGTATATGTCTTCATCCTAAAATACGAATTCGACGTATTAAACTATTAGTTAAGCATGCTACGAAGAATAAGAATGAACTAAAAAGGAGATAATCAAACTACCATCTTATCAATTTCCTCAAGCATTGCTTCTGTGTGTTGCACGAACATTGGTGCACTAAAATCATCGTCAAGATCAATCGTAGTGAACTCTTCGGTGTCGATCCCATCAGGGATTGTTTCGGATTTTGGCTTCTTTCCCTACAGAAAGAAAGTTCATAAATCTTTTTATAGATTTTGGACAATATGCATAAGCTTCTTTTGACAACTGGTCAACTTATCTCAAATGGGTCATATTAATAGCTTACAAAACTGGTCAGATAGGTTCTAAATTACCAAATTTGCCACTACTAAGAAAAACTATAGATAAAAGTGGATACCTCAGGTTTGATGGCGATTTGTTCACTGCAGAAACAAACAACAAGATTGGGTCACATAAGTGAACTGTATCACAAAAAGCAAGAAGTAGTAAAAGGGACTGTTACTGACCTCGTAACGGGTCGACGAACCGGAGCCAGTGGTTTCTTAGAAGGGATTGTTCTTTTTCTACAAAAAACAAAGATGGTAAACCATCAACATGGGTATTTAAAAAGTGATAAAAGATCATTAATCTGTTAGATATAATAGTAAAATACCCCGGCAAACCGTTAGCATAAGGGTATGCTGTTGCAGCAGTAACAATGTTCGGGTTGAGATCACCCAACGCCCTCCTGTTTTGCCTAACTGGAACACCTAATTTTCATTACAAAGATTCAAATATTCACAGAATTTATGATATTTTGTGTAAACTCACCCACTCAGACGTTTCATCAAACAGTTCATCTGCATCAAATAAAATAAAATAAAATAAAAATTCATATTATTCATTTAAACTTACCTTGTGTTCTTGTAAGAGGCATTAGATCTGAATAATTCTCTTTAAATCCAGCCATTGCACAATCTATACAAAATTCAAATAAAAAGTAAAGAATCTTTACTTAATATTCATCAAAACATACCATCAACAACCAACCACTATCAAAATTCATGAAAAATAATGAACAAAATCAGATTAATCAACAACGATCAAGAAACAAGTATGATCTAGATCTTCAATAAAGGTAATGAACTCACGAGTATTGCAGTAAAGAACTTCAAATTTTTTGAAAAGTAAACAAAAGAGAGAGAGATTAACAGAAAATCTTGATGGGTATTCAATCAATTAAATAATCTTCAAATATCAATTGATTTTTGATGGGCGAAAATCAATTGATTTTTTACTGACCCATTTGTTTTGAAATAGAGTCGTAAACGTCGGATTTTTGTCTGGATTTGTTAACAAATTTTGCTTTTAATTCCAACGGCTAGTTAACTAGAGCCATTGGATCATTCTTTTTTGTGTTGATCGAATTTTCAAACCGGTCCCTCAAGTTATGGATTTAGTCAGAAGTTACCCTTCTATCATGGAAGAATAGAATCTTCTTGACTCACTAATTTGGATTTGAGTTTTTTTTTTATAGCCGTTGTTGGATGCTTTTATTATTAAACAAAGTTGATTAGTTAAATTAGGTCCTATTTATTGGAAGGGGTGTAAGAGTAGATTTTGGGAGGTGTTTTGTAGTTAAGAAAACATTGTGTGGACTAAATTAGGTATGTTGTTGAATTTGTTCCTTAATTTAATTTCCTGTCGAATTTAACACTTGACGGTATTATATCTATCTATTATACGAAAAAAATACATCTTAGCCATATGGCATATTCTTAGCCAATCATTTTGTTGATGTGGACACCTTCTTAGGCTAGAGAATTCCCCTCTTGGGCGCCAATATCTTTCTCTATTCTCTATTCTCTTTTATCTAAATCTAACTCACGCGCTTATTGACATTGGTTTTTCCATTCATCTTCCAGTCTTCCACCGGCATCTCTCTCCTCTATGAAATATGTTATCTTCATAATCTTCTTAACCCTTTCCTTTATCGATTGGATGAAAGCTCTGGATGAATATGAAAAACTTCGATCGAATCTATTACCTACGTGTATCGCGTCTCTCAGATCTAGCGCGAATCCCATATTCTGAACCGAAAAGTTTCTTCAATCGGGTACTATTTGAACATTCTGTATGTTTTGGTATGATTTGATTTGCATAATCTTTTAATATTATGTTACATTTGTTGATTATTTAGTTTTGTTATCGAAAACCCTAATTGTTAGGTAAAATTGTGATTTGTGTTTCAAAAACCCTAACTAATTAGGGAAAATTGAGATTGGGTTTACAATTTTCAGTAATCTTCAATCTTCTGTATGTTTTGGTATGATTTGATTTGTAGAATCGTGAGAATTTTAACTAATTGGGGAGAATTGAGTTTGGGTTTACAATCTTCAGTGATCTATAATCTTCTGTATGTTTTTGTATTATTTGATTTATATAATAGTTAGAATTAGAATTTTATCATACATTTGTTCTTTATTTAAACCTGTGTTTCTAATAAATGAATAAGATGATTTCATAATATGTATTGTTTCTGATTAACAATCTTTCATGATCAGTCATTTACAAAGTAATAATGATTATCATCAAAGCTCAATTAAATACTAAATTTCTAACATTTGTTGTGGTTTCCTCAAAATTTGCAAGGGATTATAATGTCACTGAAGATATCATGGATGTCTTACAAGATGTTGTTGGTGTTATGTAACACCCCGAAAATATAAATCCTTATATTAGAATTCCAATGAAATAACAAACAAGAATTTACCAACTAGGAACTTAACCTAGTTAAATTTAAGTCTTGAAATAGTTCATAACATAGTTAAGATATTCAAACTTAAAGGAAAATCATAGTAGAGGGGTTAAACTTGTCAAATGTGAAAGATAATCACTAATAGTAACAAAATCAAACCAAACACACAAAACTTGTGTGTCTGGTCGACCAGGAGGAAAGGGGGCGACACAGGGGTTTTCTCCAACCCTAGCTTCACATCAAAATCTACTAAATTGAAGCCTCAAATCTGTTTCAAATCGAATTCTAAACATGAATTAGTGGTCACCTCGTCATAGGGATCAAAAGGTATGTATAATTTTGATATTTTGCTCCACCATGAATTCTAGGTTAATGGTGAAGAGCTGAAATTGAACCTAGATATGTCATGCATGAAGGAATCTGGAAGTAATATGTTGTTTAGGATTAAACCCTAGATGATAAATTGTGAAAATCATTGCATGTTACTTGAAGAAATTATAATCACCATTGTAGGTGATTTATGATAGTGTAAAGACTAGACAAGTACTAGGATTATGAATTTTAATCTAGAGAAAAGCTGAATGGTATGATGAAATTCAGCTAATTTGAATGTTTAAAGGAGTACAAATGGCTTAATTATAGTGAAATTAGATGTTAAATTGCAAGTCTTGAACTTAGCAATAATTGTAGAAAAATCTGACTCGTTAGGTGTTCGTTGAAATGCCTAATCGAAGAGTTAAATGTTATAATAGGAGGAAAATGCAGAATTTATCATGACTCATAATGATGTGATTATGGTCATGGAAAGATTTCTAAAAAGGTTGTAAAACTGAATTTTCTAGGCAAAGAGTCCGGATCATCAAGCGGACAAGCCGGAGGGAATTCACGGGGGAAAGGCGTGCTCTAGAGGTACGAAATTACCATTTCGTTACATTATGAATTAATTGATAGTTTTATGTTGTAGTTTCGAAAACATGGTAAACAAGATAGTTCAATATATCACGGAAGTGACCTTTGTCTTAATCAAGTGAGACGGGTCAAAACAATTGTTAGAAATTTGATGTTTGTATTACATTGTTGATGATTAACTCTTGGTATCTAAACGGGTCAAATAATCGAGTGAAACATGATTTATACTCCGGAATATGATGGATTGTGCTATGATTTTTGGTTAATATTTATCACATTATTAGAAATATTAGAATTGATGTAATGGGTTGATTTAAGGTAAATTACAAAATTTGGTTTGAATGAGGTGAACTAAACAAACAAGACATTGATTTCCAGGACCTACCGTAAATTACGGTAATACCGTAATTTACGGTAAGGGTCAAACATGTTACGGTGAATGTCTCCTGGTTTACGGTGACCAGAAACCTTCAGGGTTCACCGTAAATTACGGTGATACCGTAATTTACGGTGGAATCAGAATAGTTGTTTTGTTTTTATCATTTCAAATGTGATGTTCAACCTCGGAATTATATTATACAATAACATTAAAACTAATGTTTTTAATGGTTTTAAATCTTAGGTAAATTGGCAAATCTTACGGATGGCGATCAAGTGATTAATGAAGAACCGAACACTACATATCTAAGCTTCCGCTATGTTTGAATCTTTAAAACGTTTGTGTATGGGATGTAAACATGTTTTGAACATCTTTTTAAATGTTTCAACTTAGTTATTAGTTGAATAATTTTAATCAAGTTATGAACTTTGATAATGAAAGTCAGGTTTTGTAAACAATATTTTACTAGAAATGATACAAACTATTATAAATATCAAGGGTATAACTTAGGGTGTTACAAGTTGGTAATCAGAGCTCAAGGTTGTCAATAAGTGTTCGGTTCAAGCTTGATCGATCGTCTGGTAAGAATTAACTTATTTTGTTAATAAATTATGTATTACGTATAGAATGAGAAATGAATAAATATGCATGAAAATGAAAAGAGTGTGTATAAGCTCACTCAAAAACAAGAAATGCATGAAACAAGAATTACTAAATCAAGTTACGAACTTGATTAAATTGAAACAAGAATGACTAAATCAAGTTACGAACTTGATTGAATTGAAACAAGAATGATTAAATCAAGTTATGAACTTGATTAAATCAAAACAAGTAAAGCATGTGTTATAAATGGAATGTTTAATAATCTATGTAAACATTTCAGAAATCGAGATGGCTGATGGAGGTAATGATAATGCGGTGCCAAGAGTCACCGAACAAATGAAAGAAGTGATTGCCGAAGAGGTTGGAAAGGCGATCGAAAACAGTTTGTCGGGCTTTATTGATAAAATTCAAAACACAGTTTTATCAATAGTGGAAGGGAGAATCAAGAAATTGGAAGATGATTCCAATTCAACAAAGGAAAAGCATGGTGGACGAAAGCCTTGTTCATACAAGGAATTCATGGCTTGTAAACCACCAATATATAATGGGGAGGTTGATCCAATCGTGTGCCAACGATGGCTAAGTGACATTGAAGGAGTATTCGAGAGAACTCATTGTGATGAAAATGACTACGTAGCTTATGGTACGGGTCAATTAAGAGGCCAAGCGAAAGACTGGTGGGATAACAAAAAGAAGGAGATTGGGAGTGAAGTAGCTAAGGCCATGACATGGGAGGAGTTTAAGATGCCATTTCTTAAACACCATAGTCCCAAGGCGGTCATAAATAAAATCAAGGAAGAGTTCATGCAACTCAGACACAAAGGTGAATCCATAGACAAGATCACGGGGATGTTTATGGACAAGATGAAGTTCTGTGATGATTTGATAACGAATGAAGAGCAAAAGGTCTATTATTATCATAACATGCTAAGCGCGGAATATAGAGAGTTCATAACCCCTTCAAAGTACGAGACCCTTACCGAGATTGTCAATGCTGCTCGGGAAAGGGAGATTGAATTGAAGAAGAGTATAGAACGGGGTGAACGAAGGGCACAAGATGTGAATCCAAGCCCTGCCAAGAAAGCAAGAACGAATGAATCAGCAAAGAAATCAGATGCTAAAGGTAGTACATCAGGTTGCAAAATTTGTGGGAAGAATCATAAGGGCGAATGTCGTTACAAGGATAAGCCTTGTCCCATATGCAAGAAAACGGGACATATGGCTATGTCATGCCCGGAGAAAGTAACGGTTTGTTACAACTGTTATCGAACGGGTCACAAGAAGTCGGAATGCCCGGAATTGGTTGGAAAGAAGGATGGGCAAGAATCGAAAGGTGAAGCCCCGAAAGCAAAGGCAAGATCTTTCCAACTAACTGCCGCAGAAGCAAAGGTTGAACCTGACGTGGTCTCAGGTATATTTGCTGTAAATTCAATTCCTGCACACGTGTTATTTGATACGGGTGCGAATAAATCCTTTGTTTCATATGGACTTATTCGACATCCTTCATTTATTCTAACAAAATTACCTGTGCCTTTAGAAGTAGAGATAGGTAATAACAAAAGCTTTATTGTTTGTGATGTATGTGAAAATTGTAAACTGAGCATCGACGATGAAGAATATTCGATAAATTTAATCCCTATGTCAATGGGAGAATTTCAAGTAGTCGTTGGGATGGATTGGCTATCTCGACACCATGCAAAGGTCGTGTGCTTCCGTAAAGAGATAAAACTAACATCTCCGAGCGGGAAACACGTCACCATTTATGGCGAAAAAGGAGGCAACCCCATAGTATGCTCAATGTTGAAAGCTCACAAGTTAATGAAGCGAGGATGCAAGGCATTCATAATATACGCTAATGAGCCCGAGAAAGAATCACGAAAGATTGGAGATGTACCGGTAGTACGAGATTATGAAGATGTTTTTCCGAGAGATTTACCGGGGATACCGCCTGAACGGGAAGTAGAGTTCGGGATCGAATTGATTCCGGGCGCGAAACCCGTAGCAAAAGCCCCGTACCGACTTGCACCGTCGGAACTACAAGAGTTAATGTCCCAAATCCAAGACCTGCTTGACAAGGGATTCATAAGGCCGAGTGTGTCTCCTTGGGGCGCACCGGTATTGTTCGTGAGAAAGAAAGACGGGAGCATGCGTATGTGTATTGATTACCGGGAGTTAAACAAACTCACGGTAAAGAACCGATACCCGCTCCCGAGGATAGATGATTTATTCGACCAACTACAAGGTGCGAATTGGTTTTCCAAAATTGACCTTAGATCGGGGTATCATCAACTAAAGGTCAAAGAAGAAGATGTGCGGAAGACGGCTTTCCGCACGAGATACGGACATTACGAATTCCTCGTGATGTCATTTGGGCTAACAAATGCACCCGCTGCTTTCATGGACCTCATGAACCGGGTTTGCAAGCCAATGTTGGATAAGTCGGTCATCGTGTTTATCGATGATATCTTGGTGTACTCGAGGAGTGAAGCTGAACACGCACACCACTTACAAGAAGTGTTAGAGACACTTAGGCGAGAGAAGTTATATGCAAAATTCTCTAAATGTGCCTTTTGGTTGCGAGAGGTTCAATTTTTAGGCCATGTCATAAATGCCGACGGAGTATTGGTGGATCCGTCAAAGATAGAGGCTGTGTCAAAATGGAAACCCCCGAAGAACCCTTCAGAAATTAGAAGCTTTTTGGGGCTTGCAGGGTACTATAGGAGATTCATTCAAGATTTCTCCAAAATTGCGTCACCGCTAACCAAGCTAACCCAAAAGAAAGCAAAGTTTATTTGGGGAATTGATCAAGAAAAAGCGTTTCAAACGCTAAAAGAAAAGCTAACCCAAGCTTCAATACTGACATTGCCAGACGGAGTCGAAGACATGGTGGTTTATTCGGATGCTTCATTATCGGGGCTCGGTTGCGTGTTGATGCAACGGGGCAAGGTAATAGCCTATGCCTCGAGACAATTGAAGATACACGAGAAGAAATATCCCACGCACGACCTCGAGTTGGCAGCGGTGGTATTTGCATTAAAAATATGGAGGCATTACTTGTATGGGGTAAAATGCACCATATTCACCGACCACAAGAGCTTGAAATACTTCTTCGATCAGAAGGAGTTAAATATGCGACAAAGGCGATGGTTGGAAACGGTGAAAGACTATGATTGTGAGATACATTATCACCCCGGAAAAGCAAATGTGGTAGCGGACGCTCTGAGCAGAAAAGCGGATTATGTCCCGATACGAGTACGATCGATGCAACTCGTGGTAACTTCGGGTATACTTGAACATATTCGAGAGGCGCAATTAGAAGCAGTAAAAGAAGAAAATTGGAAGAAAGAAAGAATAATTGGTCAACTGAAAGATTTGTCGGACGAGAATCACGGATTAAAGACTCGATCCGGAAGGATATGGGTCCCGCATACCTGTGGAGTGAAGGCGCTTCTACTTAATGAAGCTCATAAATCCCGTTATTCAATTCATCTGGGTGCGACCAAGATGTATAATGATTTGAAACAAAACTATTGGTGGCCCGGAATGAAGAGGGATGTGGCGAAGTATGTGGAAAAATGCTTGAAATGTTTACAAGTCAAGGCGGAGCATCAGAAACCATACGGCAAACTCCAACCGTTAGAGATTCCGGTTTGGAAATGGGAACATATTACAATGGACCTATTAACTAAGTTGCCTAAGACAAATCGTGGTTTTGATGCCATATGGGTAGTGGTGGATAGATTGATGAAAAGTGCTCACTTTATTCCGATTCGTGAGACTTATACGTCAGAAAAGATGTCGGAAGTTTATACCAATGAAATAATAGCCCGTCATGGTGTGACGGTGTCCATTGTGTCTGATAGGGATACCCGGTTTACTTCGAATTTCTGGCGGGATTTCCAAGAGCAAATGGGAACCAAATTGTTCATTAGCACCGCGTACCATCCTCAAACGGATGGGCAAAGTGAAAGAACGATACAAACATTGGGAGACATGCTACGGGCGTGTATAATCGACTTTGGAGGCAGTTGGGATGTTCATCTACCGTTAGTAGAGTTTTCGTATAATAACAGTTACCAATCTAGTATTAAGATGGCACCGTACAAAATGCTTTACGGTAGGAAATGTCGAACTCCGGTATGTTGGGGTGAAGTGGGTCCACGCGAACTCGCCCACCAAGATATAGTACGAGCCACAAATGAAAAGATCGATAAAGTTCGGGCACACTTGAAAGCGGCTCAAGACAGGCAAAAGGCGTATGCTGATAAAAGGAAAAGGCCAATCGAATGCCAAGTTGGTGACATGGTCATGCTAAAAGTCTCCCCGTGGAAAGGTGTTATTAGGTTCAGAAAAAGGGGAAAACTAAGCCCAAGGTTTATTGGACCATTTAAAATTATTGGGAGAGTAGGCAAGGTAGCTTACCGCCTTGAATTACCGGAGGAGCTAAGTGGAATCCATGGCACGTTTCACGTGTCGCAATTAAGAAAGTGCCTAGCAGACGAAACGACTTATATCCATTACGATGATATCGAAGTGGATAATAGTCTGAATTATGCGGTAAGACCGGTGGAGATTTTAGACAGAAAGGTCAAACATTTACGAAATAAACAAATTGACCAAGTTAAAGTCAAATGGGAGCATAGGAAATAGGGGTGAGCATTTCTGGATCCGGACCGAAAATAACCGATACCCGACCCTAAAATTACCCGAAACCGGACTGATCCTAACCTGTAGGTATTTAAATCGGTTCTTGTTTTGAGGATCAATTCGGGTTCGGGTCGGTTCCGGTTCTAAACATAAAGGAACCGAGTTGGACCACAAGGAACCGATATTTATACAAGTGATCTGAATTTTAATGCAAATCTGGCCCATAAGTGATAAGAATTTGGAATCTGAAATAGGGATTACAAGTGAAATATGCTTTTATAGCTAAAACATTATGTAACAGGTTTCTAATTAACCTTGTACGATAGATAAATTGGCATTGGAATGAAAAGTAACAAATAAATACTTCAAAGCCATTTATGGATTGAAATTCAAACCTGGAAACTGGAGGTATATCATCCCGTTTCCTGCTGCAAATGATAAGAAGAAAGAAGGGAAGGTGAATGCCGCTTTGATTCTGATATCATCCAAAATTAGCTGATAAAGCAACTTGATGTATTCGGGTCGGTGTTTAAACACTGGACCGACAAACCCGACATTCACAATACCCGGAACCGACCCTTTATTATAGGGTTCTTATTCGGTTCTAGACTTTATTGATTTCCGGTTCTCGGGTAGGGTCGGGTTCTTCTCGGGTCGGGTCGGGTATTTACTTATGCTCACCCCTAATAGGAAAGGTTCGGACACTACGTGGGAGTCCGAAGAAGAGATGCGACGTCTTCACCCTACTTTATTTGGTACGTAATTCGGTTTCGGGGACGAAACCCTTTTTAAGGGGGGTGAACTTGTAACACCCCGAAAATATAAATCCTTATATTAGAATTCCAATGAAATAACAAACAAGAATTTACCAACTAGGAACTTAACCTAGTTAAATTTAAGTCTTGAAATAGTTCATAACATAGTTAAGATATTCAAACTTAAAGGAAAATCATAGTAGAGGGGTTAAACTTGTCAAATGTGAAAGATAATCACTAATAGTAACAAAATCAAACCAAACACACAAAACTTGTGTGTCTGGTCGACCAGGAGGAAAGGGGGCGACACAGGGGTTTTCTCCAACCCTAGCTTCACATCAAAATCTACTAAATTGAAGCCTCAAATCTGTTTCAAATCGAATTCTAAACATGAATTAGTGGTCACCTCGTCATAGGGATCAAAAGGTATGTATAATTTTGATATTTTGCTCCACCATGAATTCTAGGTTAATGGTGAAGAGCTGAAATTGAACCTAGATATGTCATGCATGAAGGAATCTGGAAGTAATGTGTTGTTTAGGATTAAACCCTAGATGATAAATTGTGAAAATCATTGCATGTTACTTGAAGAAATTATAATCACCATTGTAGGTGATTTATGATAGTGTAAAGACTAGACAAGTACTAGGATTATGAATTTTAATCTAGAGAAAAGCTGAATGGTATGATGAAATTCAGCTAATTTGAATGTTTAAAGGAGTACAAATGGCTTAATTATAGTGAAATTAGATGTTAAATTGCAAGTCTTGAACTTAGCAATAATTGTAGAAAAATCTGACTCGTTAGGTGTTCGTTGAAATGCCTAATCGAAGAGTTAAATGTTAGAATAGGAGGAAAACGCAGAATTTATCATGACTCATAATGATGTGATTATGGTCATGGAAAGATTTCTAAAAAGGTTGTAAAACTGAATTTTCTAGGCAAAGAGTCCGGATCATCAAGCGGACAAGCCGGAGGGAATTCACGGGGGAAAGGCGTGCTCTAGAGGTACGAAATTACCATTTCGTTACATTATGAATTAATTGATAGTTTTATGTTGTAGTTTCGAAAACATGGTAAACAAGATAGTTCAATATATCACGGAAGTGACCTTTGTCTTAATCAAGTGAGACGGGTCAAAACAATTGTTAGAAATTTGATGTTTGTATTACATTGTTGATGATTAACTCTTGGTATCTAAACGGGTCAAATAATCGAGTGAAACATGATTTATACTCCGGAATATGATGGATTGTGCTATGATTTTTGGTTAATATTTATCACATTATTAGAAATATTAGAATTGATGTAATGGGTTGATTTAAGGTAAATTACAAAATTTGGTTTGAATGAGGTGAACTAAACAAACAAGACATTGATTTCCAGGACCTACCGTAAATTACGGTAATACCGTAATTTACGGTAAGGGTCAAACATGTTACGGTGAATGTCTCCTGGTTTACGGTGACCAGAAACCTTCAGGGTTCACCGTAAATTACGGTGATACCGTAATTTACGGTGGAATCAGAATAGTTGTTTTGTTTTTATCATTTCAAATGTGATGTTCAACCTCGGAATTATATTATACAATAACATTAAACTAATGTTTTTAATGGTTTTAAATCTTAGGTAAATTGGCAAATCTTACGGATGGCGATCAAGTGATTAATGAAGAACCGAACACTACATATCTAAGCTTCCGCTATGTTTGAATCTTTAAAACGTTTGTGTATGGGATGTAAACATGTTTTGAACATCTTTTTAAATGTTTCAACTTAGTTATTAGTTGAATAATTTTGATGTAAGTTATGAACTTTGATAATGAAAGTCAGGTTTTGTAAACAATATTTTACTAGAAATGATACAAACTATTATAAATATCAAGGGTATAACTTAGGGTGTTACATGTTACTGTTCAAGACGACCATTCTGATGAATAAGCACTTGAAAAACATAATGTCGATGCATAGAAGTTGTATGAGGTTACATTGTTTCTGATTAACAATCTTTCATATTCACATATCACTTTATAACACATAAAGTGCACTCATGAATAATTCATTTTTCGTGTACGTCGATATATGCGTATTTTAACGTTTTCGGGCATCGGAAGTCACGTATGACTACTCAAACACCAAAGATACTTAATATAAGTTAAAATACTTATATTTATTATAAAAATATCAGTTTATAATCCGATTTAAAACAGTTTTGCAAAAATCACTTTAAAAGCCGATTTTTACCGTTTTTAACGCATAGTCTTGCACCGAACTTTACCGTAACCATACCAAATCATCACGACTTGATATTTTAAAACAATACATATTATTTACTGATTAAAATGATGGTTATACTCATGATAGTGCAGGTCTCATGTAAGACACATAAATCATGTAAATTTACCCATTTTACTACTTTTTAAGCTACATGTACACATGCAAAGCTACCAAATCTATGACATGATTTTATATCATCAAAACACATCATATAACATCATTATTGCAAGCTTATATTCTGATTATATGTATTTTCATCCTACCATAATTGTTATGGGTGGATTTCTGAGCCCATATCCTGAAATTATATCTTGATTTTATGATATCTGATTATGATCAGGATACCGGGTTAGGATATTGGTAACATCCTGATGTGGTATCCTGGCAGTTACTAATTATTTGCTTGCAGGACATGGCTGCAGGATCGTAACGTTCACATGGACCATTTCTCCTGAAGACTCGTTCCATTTGGTTGGGAAGCAGATGTTGAAGCCGGAAGAACAGGTCTCCAACGTTCAAAAGGGAATATTCCGGAGCATCTCTAGTTTATAGGTGAAGTTGTTTGTTATTTGTAACTATAAATAGGAGTCCAAGATCGTAGGAACACTTCACTTCACTCTCTGCTCTCGAACTCTTACACATTTCTCTTGCAATTACGCACTAACACTCATCACTAGCAATCTTTGTAACACTTAGTAGCGATCTGAGCATTATCCTGCACTGTATCCTGAATATTCAAGCAATAAGAAGAACAAGGCAGCCGACGATTGTCAGCTCCCGAGGTTTTATGCCGGAGATCTAGATTGATCAAGGGTTTTTCTCGTATATCCTATGTCCACTTTTACTTTTTCAGCTCATTGTTTGATTATTGGTATAGTTTCATATCCCGAGACTATATCCTGAAACTGTTTTTATAAACAACCAAACCAACATATTTTTCACAAGCATTGCTAGCACACTACCTCACAAACTAATTTGATCACTTAATTGCTTCGGTAATTTTTGACCAAAACAATAACATTTTCATTTTCTTATGATCATTAAATCATCATGCAAGCTTATGTACAAACATCTAATGCACATTTACTTCATCATCATCATCCAAGATTAAATACACTCATCCTACATTTATTATGATTTCTTAACCTATTCAAATCATAATCTTTGTTCAATCATTCACCAATCATTACAACATCAAATGCATATAACATTCTTCACATTTATGAACATGCAAACAAAACCCACATATTCATATACATATATACACATATACGGTTCATATATACATACATATAAACTTCCAAAATTCCATTTTTCTTATATTCACTTCAAATCATAAGACTTTAACATGTCACTTTTCATAAAAACCCTTTTTGATTAATCATGCAAACACTTTTCATAAATCTCATCATGCAAGAATCATCATCTTAACAAAATCAAAACACAAACATTACCACACATATACATACACCTACGACCATACATATATAGGATAAGGATCATGTGAGAAGTAGTAGGCTATTTGAGAAACTTGAGAAGCATTCTGGACCACACATTTTCCCTAAGCAAAAAAATGCAAAAAAAAAAGGTAAAAAAAATGCAATTTTTTTTTTTTTTAAAAATCGCAGCTTTTTCTTTAAGGATTTAATTTTTTTTAATTTTTTTTTTTGGGATTTATACACATGTGTATATTGTTAATCTTTTAACTATACATATATGTATATTGTCAATTATACACATATATGTATATACATGTTTAAAATTGAAAAATAAGTGTTATTTAGGGTTTAGCATTAGTATTTAGGGTTTAGCATTAGGGTTTAGGGTTTAGCTTTATGGTTTAGGGTTTAGCTTTAGGGTTTAGCATTAGGGTTTAGCAATAGTATTTAGGGTTAGCATTAGGTTTAGCTTTTGGGTTTAGCATTAGGGTTTAGCTTTAACTTTTGGGTTTAGCTTTATCTTTAGGGTTTGCATTAGGGTTTAGCTTTAGGGTTTAGTTTTAGCTTTAGGGTTTAGAATTATGGTTTAGCTTTAGGGTTTAGAATTATGGTTTAGCTTTAGGGTTTAGCATTAGGGTTTAGAATTAGGGTTTAGCTTTAGGGTTTAGCATTAAGGTTTAGATTTAGTTGTTAGTGCAGTATGTCTATCGCCTCCGTCATCTCAAGTCGTAGCTGAAACTAAAGTAAACTAGCCTTACATTGTAATATTAGATAGAAAAAGGCAAGGTGGCATTATTGTAAATAAGGGGAAATCCCTTATATTCCTTTGCCTATAAATAGAGGAGTTAGGGCTTAGTTTAGGGACTTTTGGACACTCTTGCTCATTTGCTACATTTGAGAGCTCTAGTTCTAGAGAGAGAAACTAGAGAGAGAAAGTGTCTAGGTGATTCACGGTTCCTGTAACGATTTCAGATCTTTGAATAGAATCACGTTTATTGTACGTCTCGTGTGTTTCGGTCTTGCTCGTGCACGGATTCCGCACGTCGTACGAGTCGGTTCGCAATCGTTCGGATTCAAACCGGTCCTAACATTAGTGTTTATGGTATAAGGTTTAGGATTTATAACACATATTTTTTTCAATTTTAAACATGTATATACATATATGTATAATTGACAATATACATATATGTATAGTTAAAAGATTAACAATATACACATGTGTATAAATAAAAAAAATTTAAAAAAATAAATAAATAAAAAATTTAATCCTTAAAGAAAAAGCTGCGATTTTTCCAAAAAATAAAAATTGCATTTTTTCACCTTTTTTTGCTTAGGGAAAATGTGTGGTCCAGATTGCTTCTCAAGTTTCTCAAATAGGGTGGACTTCTCTTAGGATCTCTACCATATATATATAGGGGACCGCTAAAATGAGAACCACCTCCAGTTGTAAGAATCGTGAGAACTTTTTGATCCGGGGCGAGTTGGACCAAATATTTTTTTCATAAACGTAGATGCTTGTATTACAAACACATTTGTAAAAAAAATTCAAAAAAAATGTCGTGTGTGTAGTTTTGAACACCACAAGTTTGTGTTTACGGGTACCGTAAATTTTAAATAAAATTTACAGGTCCCGTAAACGCAAACTTTGGGTGCTCAAAACTACACACCGGACATTTTTTTTGAATTTTTTTTTACAAATGTGTTTATAATACATGCATCTACGTTTATGAAAAAAAAAATTGGTCCACCTCGCCCCGTACGGTGTAGTTCTCACGGTTCTTACAACTGGAGGTGGTTCTCATTTTAGCGGTCCCCTATATATATATATATATTACTTCCATTTTTATTTTGTTTAAAAACTCATTTCAAGTTTGTGAATAATTTCAAGATCAAGAGAAATCCACTATCATCATCATCACCAAAGATCAAGAACATGATTTTTAAAAATAAGTTTATACCTTCAAGATTTTGGTGGGTTTTTGACAAAGTTTGATGATATGGAGCTTGAACCTTCTTGGGTTGAGATCACCCAACGCCCTCCTGTTTTGAACCTTCTTGGAATCACCTTGAAATCACTCTTGAATCATCAAAACACCTTGAAACTAGCTTGAAATGGCCATGATCTTCAAAGTAAATATTTGAAATTTGAAAGTTGAGTGTCTATGTGTGTTTTTCGGCCGAGAGTATCCAAGAAAGAAGAAGGAATTGAAAGGTTTGATTCTTGGAAACTTGTTTTAAGTTAAGTGTAAGAAAGTTGGTAATTATTAGGTTCCTACAATTGTAACACATAGCACAACAAGGATTTTTTTTTTGAACGGCTAACTGCTTTCCACGTATAAACCCACCCTTTCGGAGCTATGTCCAAAGGCCGACTACTCGACCATCGCTAGAAAGCGTAGCACAACCCTGATGCGCGGAAACCCATGGAATAGGTAAAACCGCGCCCCCCTCAGACTCGAACCCGGGTAAAACCCCAGGCCAAGCCCTCACCGAGATATCCAAAACCCAGCACCAGCCGGGGATCAAACCGGCGCCTCCAATGGAGACAACCGGCCAACCAACCAACCAACTGAGCTGGGGTAATGGACCTTATCCCCACACACACACTTTCTCTCTCTTAAATTCTATACATATACATATTCATGCAAGAAACATGTATTTAACTGACTATCGGGTATTTTATTTCGCGTTTTAACTGTGTTTTAAAGCGTTTAAAATTATTTTTATCGTTCTATAAAAATTAACTCGCCATAATATTGCTGAACAATGTTTTGTTTGCCTAGACTGGCTGCGTTGTCTGTATTTTGCAGTATACGCGCAGTATTGCGCAGTACGCGCTTAAATTCGCAAAATAAGGATTTTAAGCGTTTTAATATATTTTTCTTCACGAATATAATTAAAAATAGGATTTTAATCATAACGGAATATTTTTAGGATTTTAACATTATCCGGGCGGTCGCCGACGTCCGTTTCGCGTTTTGTTCGTTACGCGATAAGCGTTTATCTTATTATTGCCAACATAATACTTAACAATGTTTGGATTTACCAACACTTCAAATAACTTATATTAACGTCATATTCAATAATTTAGTGTCTTCATATATTCATAACACGTGTCACACTAGTACAGTACAGGCTCAAAATAGTCGGGTGTCACAACGCAGACACGTATTAATGGGACCACACCACTCCAGACATGCGATCTTGCCATACAAGGAGATCTAAAAGGTTCTAGAAGGAAACACCTGGCGATAGAAAGATGCTCATAGCAGACAAGAAAGGACGACAGGTGGCACGAATTATAAGGCGCCAACACATGTCACAAGATCTTCATGGGACAGACTGACAGCAGGTACAAAAGGACGCAGAGCTGGAACGAATAGCCATACGCCACGTCACAATCTGTACTAAACCAGGCCCGGTTACGTCAGAAGGGACAAAATAGATATTCCTGGTCAGATAGTTGGCAAATATCCAGCTGGCGGTCCTTCTCCTTGACAATTCTCCGGCTATACATAGAAGGCTCGACCTCCAGGTTTAAGGATCTGTTTTCTTAATCTCTCACTTTATACGCACACTAATATCCTCAAAGCGATTACTTATTCTCACGCCGAATGGTGTTTACAAGGAGAACCCCCAACCTCTCCTCCTTGTAACGAGTTCACCGGGGTTGTTCGTTTTGCAGGATCGATCGGAAGAGCCGGTCATTTGTCAAGTGAAGGAAGGAGATTGAACCGACACATACGAGACAATCCGGCTAAATGGCTTAGTGTTATTTATTGTTTCTTCAATTGATGAAATTGATATAGATAAGCATGATTTTGCAAATAAATTATTAAACACTAAAGTATTTTAAATTAATCCAAACATTTTTGAAATGCAGCAAGATGAAAAAAAAATTGTACAATTAGTTTATGAAATTATTTCGAAATGTTCAAAGAAAATGGCTCACTAATTCAAAACACTGATTCCATATGTACAAACACAAATATGAGAATCAATGAAGATCAAAGTATTTCCCTACTTATACAATATCATCTTACCTCCCACTCTTCCATGTAAAAAATACCACTTTTATTTCAAAAATAATAATTTCTAATATTTATTGAAGATCTTGGTCTTCCTCGTTCCCAGGAAGAATTAATTGAAGATCTTCATTGTCTCTGTAAACTTGAACCAATGCAGCCGCTTTATACGCAAACACCCCTACCATTGCTGGCGTAAGCTACACCCAACAGGCATAACAATCAGGATATAAACATAATCACTTGAGGAAATACCTGTCTACTTTTCAAAATTACTTATGTTGGTAATTTCAAACACATAAACTTGTCACTGATGACGCGGTTGGATGACAGTTATCCAAAGTTCATTATCTTTTGTGACACTTTTCATGATAATGAATTCTAAAGTCCAGAGACCATATTAGTAATGAAGTAAAACTGAGAAAGTAGTTGCTAATTACTGAAATTTTAACACAAACAAAGATTTGCAACCAAAGGGTTGAACCTGCATACCCTAAAACACATGTAGTCATAAAATTAAAAAAAAAAAATTAAAAATTAGTGCATATAACCTCTTAAATCACATTAGTTAGATATCAAAGTACACAGATGGTCCCTGTGGTCTAACAAAATTGTGGATTTGGTCCCTAGCTTTCCAAAAGTACACAGATGCTCCCTGTGGTTTGCACTTTGTAACACATTTAGTCCCTAACTTGGACATGCTAAAACCTTTTGATTTGTTGGCTAGGGACTAAATGCGTTACAAAGTGCAGACCACAGGGACCATCCGTGTACTTTTGGAAAGCTAGGGACCAAATACAAAATTTTGGTAAACCACAGGGACCATCCGTGTACTTTACTGTAAATATTAGATTAGTATTGTAATGCTGTTTTTGTAATCATGATCAACACATTAAATTTTTTTTAACTTTTTTTGGAAATGGTCACAAAATAGTTTGCACGACAACCTGTACTTAAAATGAATTGTTTTAACATCGTGTTACCCCTCGAGATACCCTGACCGATGAGAGGAAACATAAATGTATATAAAAAAAAAGGTATAGAGTTCAGAATAATACCTGAAAATAATCATTTGCAAAATGTTGAGAGAGACCCCACAATCCATAAATGGCAGCCGGAATCACAAGGCGTGGCGATGATAGAGCCATGCTACAACCCTTCACCACTCTTTCAAAGGTTTCCTCCAAGTCACCACTTCTTATTCCAATTCTAATTTCATATTTACAAAGGTATAACTTTTAAGAGTAATGTGGTGGATATATTAAATTAAAAGATAATCATACGACACGAGTCGAGTAGCTTACTTTTTTATCTTCTTTTGCCTGAAAATTTGTGGAACTTCTTCTCTTGAAATGTTGTCCACATACCGGTACAAAAGTTGAAGATACAGGCAACTGCATGATTATTAAAAAATTCATCGTCGCTACAAGGTCCAATGAAATAAGATATACTAAGCAAGTAGAAGACTTTAAGCTAACCTGAAAAGGACACCCGTTGCGTAACTGACAGCAGCCTAAGCAAATAGGAACAAGATACATAAGCAGGTATCACAATTGTTTTTATCAACTAATAAAAAACTAGATTAAACTTGTTCATTATTTGTTATTTGATTGTGTGTAAGTGGAATCCCTGGTCCTGAAATATGAAGAAAAAAATTATGGAAATTATACCTCTACTTGAATACCTGGATGGAGAAAGTTATTAAACAATATACACTGCATGCACTTCCAATACCAACTGTCAGATACAACAGTTCTCTCTTCACCTGTACCGTAGTAACATCAAACTTTTCAAGTTAAGATTTTGATTAATGACATATCAAATCCATGTATTAGAGCGTTTGAACGAGGTTGAAGAAGTCACTTCATACCGCTTCATACTGAAGTAGGTTCAGTCTGGTTCTTCTTTGGCTGTCATCGCGTAGTTGCTATTACAAAAATATTTATGCATTATTTTCTTATAACTCAGAGCGTACTAATCAAATTTAACAAGTAAGTAAAGCAAAGATGCATACCTTAGCTCGCATCTTTTTGTTTATTGGTGCAGTATTTTCGCCTAACAGCCAATCATTTGTTGTCGTCAATTTCAGAAAACCACCCGTATTTTCATCTACAAATGGCTACAGAACTCAAATGTGTCGTATCATAAAACTCGGAGACGGATGTTTTGCTATTAACAAAACGTGTAATGAATAATGACACCATAATATCTTAGAGGTAGCAATTTGCTTATATATGGATGGGTCAATAAGAGTTATGTTTCCAATTTCTTAAAAACGGGTTAAGCTAAAGGATTTAAGTAAAATAGAAATGGTCAACAGGTTCAAAGTCATCCAAAGAAACAAGATAACTCATCATATAATCTATGTAGTTAATATCCCGATATATCAGTGATATATCAGCTAAAGGATTTAAGTAAAATAGAAATGGTCAACAGGTTCAAAGTCATCCAAAGAAACAAGATAACTCATCATATAATCTATGTAGTTAATATCCCGATATATCAGTGATATATCGGTTATCGGTCCCCTGCCGAGATAGCGGTACAAAATATTGGTCCGATAATATCAGCGATATTGTCCAATATTTGACTGATATAGTACCGATATTTGATTGATAAATCACCGATTTTCCTGATATCAGTATCATTCTTCTTATTTCTACCGTTCATTTTTCTTCGTATTGCTGATATTAGTGTTTTAAGTCTTAATTGTTAGTTGTTACTGTTAAATGTTAGTGTTTTAAGTCTTAGTTCTTACTTGTTACAATTGTTAGTGTTAAATTGCTATATATATAAGTTTAGCATGATATTAAAATTACCGATATCCCACCGCGATAATCGATATCTCAAATATCGGTCCTTGACCGATATCCGATATTTTACCGCATTAACTACTTAGCATATAATATAAAAAAGAGATAAAAAAAAGTGTGTGTTTGTAGGGCGGCCCAAACAAAGAGATACCTCATCATGGAGTTGATTAGCATCATCAGTATTTGTTAATTGAGTATTATGAATGTTGAATGTGTTTGTCCTCATCATCCAAAGTTTATCAGACACTTTTGCTATAAAATCTCCATTCAACTCTCTATCCTTCAAAAAAGTAAGCAGCAGAACATCATCATCCTCTTCTTCTTCTTCTTCTTCTTCTTTGATTATAAAATCTGCAGGAAAGGAAAATAAAAATTACGGGCTATGATACCACATCATTAAGTAAGAAGATGATAGACATTGGTAAGTGTCTGTAAAATATTAGAATTGAATCAAAATGTTGATATTAGCAGGTAAACAGAATAAAGAAAGAAGGAAAGAAAGAAAGAAGCAGACCTCCTCCAGCAGAAAGCCTAGTACTAGTACTAGTGCGCATGGTGGTGATAGCAGAGCTCCTGAATTGATGAGCAAACCCACAAGTAGCCTGCTTGTTGTAAACAAGGGTTTTGTTTATAAGTAATTTCCGTAAGAGAAAAAGGTGAAGAAAGAAGATCAGATGTATGTATACCTTGAAATTAGAGGAGGGGGCGACTGAGGGAAGGGGAAGAGGGGAAGCCATTGGAGGATGCATCATCATGTGATTATTCACCACAACAAACACACGGATAGATAGGATCATCATGGATGGATTGATGGATGGATGGATGGATGGATATTATCATTCATTTTACTCTCTTTTATATTTTTTTTTCTTAAAAATCTTTATTAAAACGGTGCTAGTGATATGAGTAAAGTAGGATTCAAAGATAGGACCCTAATACACTTGGGAACTGGAATTAGAAAAGAAGCGAAAGTATCCTCAATTATTCCAGTAAATCTCGAGGACGAGATTTTATTAAGGTGGGGAGAATGTAACAACTCTCATAAAAAAGTCATATTTATTATTTTAATTGTCCAATAGGAAACTCTAATTAAGACACCCAAGTGATTCTGCACAAACCCTAAAAATTTCAGAACAATCAGAATCAGGATCAGGGCCCCTAAAACTCAGGGGGGGGGGGGGGGTAAACCCTATTTACGATTATCTTAAAAATCTCGTTGTCAAATATCGAAATTTCAAAACTGTCAATTCAGCAAAGCTAGTCTAGGACGTGGCTAGCCTAGGGTGAAAACGTGTCCCTTGCGCACCGTAAGGGATAAGTCTTGCGGTGCGCAAGCGAGTCAAAAATCCAGCTATAAATAGAGGGCATTGGCACTTGAAATTGGGCGCTTGAACGACGAACAAAGTCGAAATATACACTGAGATAAGCTCTGTTTACTATTAAAAACACACACGGATCACTAATCGACGCCGCAATCAGGGTAATAACTCGATCGCTATTACGATTCATTGTCCGATCGATCAATATATCCAATGGATGTTTAAGTGCTGCCCACATTAGGGTTATCCTTTGTCATTCGTCGTGATTCCGACAGGATGTTTGAGTACCACCCGAACTCGGGGAATACTCTGTCATTCGTTGTGACTCCGATGGATGTTTAAGTGATTGCACTTTGTCATTCGTTGTGAGGGTTTGATCTCGTGAGTTATCGTAAATGCTGTATTGATTACTAACCCAGAATTGTGTGCCTGTTATTAATTTAGGTTAAAAGGCTAATCAGTAGGCTATACTCTGCTCAAATTAAATCTGCACTGTGAGTCATTCTTTTTTTATCAACTATTTTACAATACCTCAAATTATTTTCAAAAGTTATAATTACAGGGACTAAGTCGTGGATATCTTGAATCACTGGCTAGTGAGGTATTGTGCACATTACTAATTTTCTCCCAGTTAGGTTCATTGACCTACTAGGGATAATCATCACTATTTAGGTTCATTGATCTAATAGTGGTATGACCATCGTCACCATTGTGACATGTCACCATTGTGACAGGCCGCCAGATAAAAATAAGATAGAAGCCATTGTAATCGCTCTTATGCTGTAATTAATAACTATGCATCATTTTATGTAAATAGAATGATTCACTCAGTATTTCCCGCTGACAAAACCTTTTTCAAACATGTTTCAGGTGATCTGTTATGATCCAGGAAAAGTGTCGTGAAGCACTACAAGCTTGAGAAAGTGGCTCAGGATAAAATAAAGAAACATGTTTTGTAAAATAAAAGATTTCTTCGTGAAATCAAATGATTGTAAATTACCGGGGTTTTATCCCGCGTTGTGAAATAAAATAATCGGGAAATATTTCAGTTTTAAAAAGATCCTGATAATAAACTTCCGCTGTTAAAATCAATTAATTAAATACCACGGGATTTCTGTCCCGCGGCTCCTGAAACGGGTCAAACCGGGTCGGGGGCCGTGACAGAAAAAGGTGGTATCAGAGCCACTGATCGAGCCACTGATTTAAGCCAATTAAGTATTTAAAAATACTTAATTTTTATTAATTGCTATTTTGTGATTATGTGTTTTATTATCTGACTAATTTTGTACCGTATGGGCAGATCTTTATATGCTAGCCAATGTAGCAATTAATGCAAATCCTTAAATATTTTGATTCAAGTTTTATCATCCTTATTAAATATAAGCCAGAAGTCCTGATTCAGTAAATAGATAAATAAATTTACAAATAAAACCTAGTGTGTTTGTATTTTCAGTTGTTTTTGGTAGTTACCCAGTATGAAATAATATTTAAAAGTTTTTCTATAAAATTGTTATGAATTTTAAACTTAGTATTTGTGTGTATTTTGCTAAACAGCATGAGTGACTTGTCTGACTCCCTTCAGAATTTAAATCTCTATCCAGTAAGAATAAAGGTTTCCAGAGATTTCAATAGGTATATACCAGACATAGAAGAATCTATAGAATTCAACGCTTTACCTCTCGAGAAACCCAAGCCTAAGAAAATGGAAATTGGGGAAAGCTCTAGACAAATTGAGGGGTTACCATCTCAGGAAGAGTTAGATTTTATAATGGCAAGCTATAATACTATTAAGCCTGTTAATGAAAATGTTTTTATTCACTCTCTTGAAACACAACTACCAATGAACTTAGAACCAGCTATTCCAAACCTTTCAATCCACTCGCAAATAGACGAATGGTTGACTAATGAAATACAACTCCAAAACCATCCCCATAAGCTTTTTCCTCAGTTCAATCCAGAACCTTTACCAAATCCACCAATGAGTAACGAGAATATGGCTGAATTCCGCCATTTTGGCAAAGAACTAATGGATGCTGGGAATAGGATCCAAGAGATTGGGGGACAGATCTCCTAGAAATACGATGAGAGGGAATGCCGTTACTAGAATATCATCTGACAAAGGATAGGGGATTTATGGAACTGAGAGTGTGTAATAGTAATAGTAAAAATCAGTCTGTAAAATAACTACAAATAAAACTTTGTAAGATAATGGTGTGTATTGATGCATACTATTAAATATAAATGGAAATCGATAGTTTTGGCTATATTGGTGTTATGAACTCTATATAATTGTTTTGTGTAATTATTATTTATTTGATACTAATAAAATATATATATTAATTATCAGATGGAAAACGCGAATAATGAACCAGTTAATGAGGTTAATCAATCTGAGCAACAACCGGGGGATCAATTTATGACTAGGCAGGATATAAAAAATATAGTTGCTCAAGGGATAGCCAACGCTATTCCAGCAATCGTTGCTGCTGTTAAAAATCCAATCGAACCGCAACAAATCGTTCCTAGCAAACGTATTTCTGAAGATAACTTCAGTAATAGCATAAACGGAGGCAATAATCATACTAATCATGAGAATGAACCACGACAAGCTCCTCCTCCTAAGAAAATGAAAGCTGCAACACCTGGTTGCACTTACAAAGAATTTCTTGCATGTAAACCCACTGAGTTTGCAGGCAATGAAGGAGCGACTGCGGCACTGTGTTGGTTAGAGAAAACCGAGGCAGTAATTGCCATAAGTAAATGTGCTCAGGATGATCAGGTCATGTACGCGTCAAACCTTTTCAAAGAAGGGGCGCTAGAATGGTGGAATACGGTGTTACAAGCAAAAGGAAGAAGGATGGCGTATGCTATGAACTAGGAAGAATTTAAGAGCTTTGTAGAAAGAAAATTCTGTCCCGAGTATGAAAAAGAACAAATGACAAATAAGTTTCTAACCCACCGGATGGTGGATGTAGATTGTCGAGGGTATACTTCGACATTCTTTGAGTATGCTCGAGTAGTACCAACCCTGGCTTCGCCAGAGCCGGTACTTATTTCTCGTTATATTTGGGGATTGATTGCCGAAATCCGTAATATCGTCAAGGCTGCGAAACCTTGCACGATTGATGATGCGGTAGATTTAGCCAATACTCTGACTGACGAACTAGTACGGACAAGAGAAGAAAATAGAAGGAAGGAAGTAGCCCAAAAGATTACCCAAGGATTCCGTCCGGGTAACCATAATAATTTCAAGAAAGGAGGGAATGGGCAATCTTCCACTAGCCCATTTTGCAATTTTTGCAAAAGAAAGCATTTTGGAAGATGCAAAGGATATTGCAATTTTTGCAAAATTCCGGGGCATCAAGAAGAAGACTGCAGGAGGAAGAAATTTTCAGTCTGCTACAACTGTGGAGAAGCTGGGCATCTTAGGCCAGATTGTCCAAAACTGAACAAACCATCTGACAATAAAGCCAAACCTGCAGAAGGAGCAAAAAGGAATGTAAGAGCCTTCCAACTGACTGCTCAGGAAGCAGAGCTCATTCCAGATGTGGTAGCTGGTACGTTCTTAGTTCACAACGTTTACACAAAAGTATTATTTGACTCTGGTGCAAACCAAAGTTTTATAAATACTTCACTCTGCCAAAGTCTTAACTTACCTTTAACCAGCATTAGGCAAATTTCTACAGTAGAAAAGGCAGATGGGAATTCAGTTAAAATAAATAAGGTTCTGCAAAACATAGAAATAGATTTTTTAAGTCATAAATTTTCTGCAACCCTATTATCTATGAAATTAGTTAAATTCGATATTGTGTTAGGAATGGATTGGTTAGTAAACAACCATGCTCGAAGTATCTGTGATAAGAATTCCATAGAAAATTGTGCACCCACTGGAGAAGTAATAATGATTACAGGAGATAAGCCATGTAAACCCATAAAGTTCATATCAGTAATGAAAGTTACTAATTATGAACGAAAGCAAGGAATAGTATATATGATTTCAGTAATCATTAATACTAAAGATAAAGAACTTAAGGAAATTTCTGTAGTTTCAGAATACCCAGATGTATTCCCAGAAGAGTTACCAGGGTTACCACCATATAGGGAGGTAGAATTTAGGATTCATCTAATTCCAGAAACTACACCGATAGTCAAGGCACCTTATCGGTTAGTTCCTACAGAAATGTTAGAACTAGATGAATTATTAAATAAAGGTTTCATACAACCTAGTTTATCCTCGTGGGAGGCACCATTGTTATTTGTTAAGAAAAAAGGATGGTTTGATGAGAATGTGTATTAATTATAGGGAATTGAATATGTATGTGCGGTAAAGTGTTATATTTATTAGGTGTATATTTTAAGCCCCTTTAACACTTATTTTAGCCAAGTTTTAAATTTATAAAACACGATATTTTACTAACACTAAACACACATATGGGCAAGTGCACCCATCGTGAGCGTAGTATAGCGTTGGTAAGATACCGAGGTCGTCCAAGGACACAAGAGCTTTTAGTACCGGTTTATCCTCAACGTCTAATCAAAATAAAAAGTTTAGAAAAATGTTTTAAACTAAGAAAAATAAAAACTAACTAAAATGCTGAAAAATAAAAATAAAAGAAAAACAGATAGACAAGATGAATCACTTGGTTCCGACTCGTATCTAGTATAACCTTTGATTATTTCCGCACTTTTGCACATAATTAAGAGATTATCTTAGTTATTGTAGTAGGCCCCTCTTTTGAAGGTGACGTTACCCTCACCCCAGTAGTTTGAGTCAGCAAGGATACAATCCTAAAAGGGTGGATTATTGGAAGATAATGAATTAAGTTATTAATGCAATATTATGGTAGGCCCCGCTTTTGGCGGTGATGTTACCCTCGACTAAGTAGTCTGAGTCAGCAGGGATACAGTCCTAAATAGCCGGGTTATAGTATTAATAGTAGTTAACTTATGAGGGGATCAAAGAGTTTGGACCCCCGCCATCCAATACCGTGAAGTATTGAAGGAGGTCCTACTAAATTTGACCCAGGTCCATTGCAGGACCTCTAAACGCTGAACAATGGCAAGACCTTTACCAAACCATTCCCTTAACCCCCGACCAGGTAGCCAACATACCTCCATATAGACCGTGGAGATATGAATGGTGAAAATCCTTTATTTTATATAGACAGTAAAATAATGCCAAGACACCACGAACAAACGATAAGGAAAGATCACCTTCAACATAAGTAACTAGTTATTAAAGTCATTAATACAAAACCAAATAAAAAGTGCAAAAGATTAGAAATAAAAAGTATTATACTAGACACTTTGTCTTCACCAAGTGATGTAAGAGACTTAGGCAAACATGGCCTTGATTGTCAAGAACTCTTACGATCAATCTTGGATCCCGAGACGACTCACACACTCTACGATGGACAATGGATGATGCTGGTGGATGATGGTGTTGTGATGGTGGTGGGTGGTGGATGAAGTGTGAGAGAGGTGGTGTGCCAAGGGATGAGTTGAAATGAAACCAAGCACTCCTATTTATAGGCTGAACAGAGGGCTGGGCACGGCCCCGTGTCCGCTGGGCACGGCCCCGTGCCTGTCTGACAATCTCTCTCTTCATTAATTGTAATTCGCAATTACAATTAATGCGCCTGCTGTACTTTCGACACGCCCCCGTGTTCGCTGAGCACGGCCCCGTGGTGGGCAATAGAAGCTTCTATAGGTTTGTCTTTTCTGCTGCTTCTTGGGCACGGCCCCGTGCTGGCTAAGCACGGGGCGTGTTCAGTCTTCTGCCTTCTCTATTTTGCTTGGGAAGATGCCGTTGAGGGGTCGGGCAATCCACTTATGTTCCTTTTCTTGTATTTATGTTGGATTTAGCTGTCTTTTTGCTTCTTTTGTGTTTCTGAGCTCATTTAATCCTGAAAATACAAAAGGAAGACAAAAACACTCTTTTTCCAATATTAGTACTTTAAAAGGGTTAGTTTTATGCCTCATTTGATGTAATTTATATGTTGCATTTTACACACATCAAATACCCCCACACTTGAACTTTTACTTGTCCTCAAGCAAAACTCCTTAATATGTGGCTTACACTCCCAAATGGAATGGGTAGAAGAGAAGGTTTTGGGCTTGTCGTAGAGTGTCGGGATATCCAAGATCTTTTTTTGGGTTTTATTTTTATCTATTTACAATCCTATTCGTAATGATTTATTTAGAACGTTTCATAGGAGAAATTACTTATTTGGGCATAACATGCCTTTTTTTTTAAATTCCATTTATATACAAGTTCACATACCTCACGGGAGAAATCACTCATACTCGGCCGAAGGTGTATTTTTAGTGAATCACTCGAGAGCGGCATGGGACTTATTCCTACCATAAGCTTGCCAAGCAATCAATCCTCCTCCTTTTTAACTTTTAGACCTTTGTAAATATCAAGAGGACTTTGTGGGTTAAGGGTTAGGCTTGGGTTAAAGGTAGGTGGTTGGGTTAGTGGTTAGTGGTTAGTGGTTAGTAGAAAAAGGGTGAAAAAGCGTAACAATTGTCGGTTTTCGTAAGACTTTCTATTTTTGTATCTTTTTATTTTGATGAAGCTTTTATTCAAACAAAGTTATTTTTGATGAACTTGTTTGTTTATTTTGCTTCATCATCAACACAATTTTTTTTTTATCATACGAAAAACCGAACTTGTTACTAAAACAAAGGGTTAAAAATGAAAAATGTTTTGGTGGGTAAAAGGGTTTTTTGATTTGGGTGATGAAATGAAAAGGTTTAGGCTCAAAGGGGCTAACTAGGGGGATTTTTGGGTAGGTGGTAAAAAAAAAAGAAAAATAATGGTGTAGAAATAAAAAGGGTTAGTCCTAATGCCTCCATCATTTACTTACTCGGGTTTAAGTTGATAAGGACCGGGAATGTATCGTCATGGCAAGTTCTAGAGTTGTAAGAACCAAGCGGCTATTCACACAAGAAACGAAAAATGAGCATTTAGTCTAAAGATGTAAATTTGTATGCTCAATAAAGGCTCAAAACTCACTTTTGTGGGAATGGGTTTTTATGTGATCAAGTATATATAATCAAATTTTAACTAAGTTTGCCATGCCTTTTCATAATTTTCTTATGTTGGTTCTTTTTATCACTACGCTATCGGTTGTAAATTTGTAAAAATATAACCTTTTTGAGAACTTGAATTTCCCGAGTTAAACCTAGACAAGTAAAAAAATGAAATTTTTGAAAAAATTTGGGGTGATTAGCGGTTCCAATAGAGTTTTGTGTAAGACTTGTATTTAGGACTTGCAAAATTCAAGGTTTTAGCATCCCCCCCACACTTAAATTACACATTGTCCTCAATGTGTCCCAAAAATAAATTTTTAAGTTGATTAGATGTGTAAAATGGTGTTAAACAGCAAAAATTTTGTATTACTGGGCGCTGAACACGGCCCCGTGTTGTCCGGGCACGGCCCCGTGTTCAAGTGCCAGTAACAAAATTAAAACAAGAGAAGCAGAAGTCTGGACACGGGGGCGTGTCGGGTGAACACGGCCCATGTCCAGTTACCTGAACTGGGCGTTTTTCTGCAGGTGGTTCAGCACGGGGCCGTGTTGGTTGGACACGGCCCGTGTTGAACCTTCTGTAATGGAGAGAACTGTCGGGTTGCCTTGTTCTTGTGCATTGGGTCATTTTTCTCGTTCCCCTTTTCATCCCTTACCATCATGAGTGTGTTTTATTCATTAAAAATCATCCAAACTTTAAAAACCATCATTTCATTGCAATCATAGAGAGACCTTACATAATCCTAAATTAAGATTAAACTAGATAAAACAAAGAAATAATAAACCATGGAGTTCTAGCCTCTACTTTATTTTAATTAGCAAAATTTCCAAGAAGTAACTAATCTTGGGTAGACAAGGCCTTTTTGAACTCCTTCTTCCGGGTGCGGTTCTCCTCATATGTCGGCGAGCCATTCTTCCACCTCCCTTGGAAGGAGAAAAGAAGGCTCATTGGCATCAGTTTGAGGAGTTTCGATTTCCACCGGGATCTCTTGTTGGTGTTCCACGGGAGGTTCTGCCGGAAAGTCTTCCCACCCGGTAGGGTTGTTAATTCTGAGTGCCAGGTTCCAATCCTGTTGAGGGAGGACTGGTTCCATCGGGGGTGCTATAAGAATATTTAACCTCTGGTGCAAGAGGTTAATTTCTTGGAAGCCGCTTTCAAGTCCCATCGTAAGATCGTTAATACGGTCGATTAGGACCTCCTCTACAAATGTCATTTCATCGAGATCCTCCCTTAATGCTATCACATAGTGCACAAGCGTAGCTTCAATGGAGGGTCTCCTTCCTCTTCGGCTGTTTGACGAATGCACAGAAGATGTTTCGCTGTTTTCACTCGACATCCTACGAAAAATAAACTGAAAATAGTTTATTTAATGAAACAGTGACCGGACACGGCCCCGTGCTCATTGAGCACGGCCCCGTGTTCATCTTTCTGCAGAATTTTGGAGCAAGGAAACTTAGATTTTTAAGTTATTTTCTGAACTTGTGGGGTCTTTTTAGTCACTAATAACTTAAAACAATGTTACATAACATGTTTTTACCAAGATTCCTTGAACAAAACTCATTAATCCTTACCACAAAGTTTGGAAAAATTCAAACTTTTAATGGTAGTTCTTGGAGAAAGATGGAGAAGAAGGAAATGGCTAAAAGAGGAAAGGACAAGATGGGTTGTTGGAACCTTCTTTTAGACTTACCTAGGATAGTTGAGAGAAGATTCCTTCAAATCTCTGTCCCAAGTTGGTCCAAATGTGCAGAATTCTTGGCTGCATTTATAGAAAACGACAGCATCCTGGACACGGCCCCGTGTCCATTGGACACGGCCCCGTGTGCAGGTGGAGTTCTGACACAGTTTGTCCGTATTCTGACGTATTGATCAGAAGGGAATCTTTTGATGGACACGGGGGCGTGTTGGCTGGACACGGCCCCGTGTCGAGGGACTGTTTTATGAAGTTGTCTAGTTTTTTAAGGAACTCACTAGTATCGGGTGGCTCCTTACTGGTTGGAACAACCCCAAAGTGCCTAAGATACCTTAATTGTCCTAGACTAAAGCGAGAACGCAAGAGGTTGTCGGTGAGGGTAATTCCTATTTTTATTCTAGGTGGACAAGTCCAACCCTTTCCCGGGCTCTCGTTAAAGAAGGTGTATGCCGAATCGCTCAGGTCTATGTATGCACCGAACGAAGTCGATGGAGAGTCCTTCATGGCACAATCGACACAGGGACGACTATCGTCCACGTCTTTGCTAGGTACGAAGGTATTTTCGGGAGCAACGAGGTTGTCGGAATGCGGTTCCAGCATTTCGTCATGGTCATCGTCTTGGGGTGGATTAATAAAATCCTTCCTAAGCTCTTTTAACCAATTCAGAATTAGCTCTTCTAGTTGAAATAACTCGTCAAGGAGCATTTCCCCTAGAATATCTGGCTGGGCGCATTCGAGGGAGAAATAGTGCTTATTTTTACTTTCGCCCCTCTTAAGGTTATAAGAAGTTGGTGGGTCCATGTAGTGGGGCCTATAATTTAGAAAGTAGCATTCTACTTCTTTATGTTTGCCACCACATAATTGACACCACGTACCATAAGAGTGCCGAAAGTAAAAACAATTACTATCACTCATGTTTATGTCAGAAATTACCAACCGCCGGGATCTAACGGTTCTGTTTTCAGTAAGTGAATCTTGGGCACGGGGGCGTGTTGAGTGAGCACGGCCCCGTGTTCAGCTTACTTTCTGACGTAAAACAGGATTGCCAGTTCCAATGATTTAGCACGGGGGCGTGTTCAGTGGGCACGACCCGTGCTGAGCTCTGCAGAAGCTGAAAAACTACGAAAATCCTAAAAATAAGAAAAAAAATGATTAGGCCGTTGATTCCTAACTTTCTTAAAATCCTTGTGTTCCCCGGCAACGGCGCCAAAAACTTGATGTGTGGTAAAGTGTTATATTTATTAGGTGTATATTTTAAGCCCCTTTAACACTTATTTTAGCCAAGTTTTAAATTTATAAAACACGATATTTTACTAACACTAAACACACATATGGGCAAGTGCACCCATCGTGAGCGTAGTATAGCGTTGGTAAGATACCGAGGTCGTCCAAGGACACAAGAGCTTTTAGTACCGGTTTATCCTCAACGTCTAATCAAAATAAAAAGTTTAGAAAAATGTTTTAAACTAAGAAAAATAAAAACTAACTAAAATGCTGAAAAATAAAAATAAAAGAAAAACAGATAGACAAGATGAATCACTTGGTTCCGACTCGTATCTAGTATAACCTTTGATTATTTCCGCACTTTTGCACATAATTAAGAGATTATCTTAGTTATTGTAGTAGGCCCCTCTTTTGAAGGTGACGTTACCCTCACCCCAGTAGTTTGAGTCAGCAAGGATACAATCCTAAAAGGGTGGATTATTGGAAGATAATGAATTAAGTTATTAATGCAATATTATGGTAGGCCCCGCTTTTGGCGGTGACGTTACCCTCGACTAAGTAGTCTGAGTCAGCAGGGATACAGTCCTAAATAGCCGGGTTATAGTATTAATAGTAGTTAACTTATGAGGGGATCAAAGAGTTTGGACCCCCGCCATCCAATACCGTGAAGTATTGAAGGAGGTCCTACTAAATTTGACCCAGGTCCATTGCAGGACCTCTAAACGCTGAACAATGGCAAGACCTTTACCAAACCGTTCCCTTAACCCCCGACCAGGTAGCCAACATACCTCCATATAGACCGTGGAGATATGAATGGTGAAAATCCTTTATTTTATATAGACAGTAAAATAATGCCAAGACACCACGAACAAACGATAAGGAAAGATGTCACACCCCGATTTCCACGTGTCACCGGTGGGCCCGGTGGGGAGTATCGTGACGTCATGGTTGGCAACGTAATAGTCAAACAACACAATATTAATATGCACAGCGGAAGCAATTGAATATATAGTACAACCGAATTTATTATTGTAATATTAAATGTCACAATATTCGGAAGTTTATCCACAGAAGGATCGAACATAAAATGGAAACAATAGTTCAACAGACTTTTAGGCATCTTAAGCTTGCGAGACTTCCATTGATGCTAAGGAGACATATCCAGCCAATTTCGTATAGTACCTGCATTTAGCCTTTTTGGAAAATACGTCAGTTTACACTGGTAAATACATTCAACTGACTCATTTTGGAAAAAGAGTTTGTAAATTGTTTTGAATGCACGTGGCACAAAATATCTTGACACATTGATTAAAATGCACAGAGGCAAAATTAATCTTTTTAACTTGGGAGAATTATTTAAATATTATAATCTTGAGAACGATTTACATGTTACTTATGCGTTCAGTAGCCCGGACGTATCCGGGTTAAAGATCAATAGACACACCACAATTCTAGAGTTATACACCGACAGGTGTACGCCTACACCCCGTGCTCAGGTCGTGGCCATCTCGTAAGATAATGCCGAGGATATCCGGGACATGGTCATTAACCCCCCAAAGGCTTTAAAGTAAACAAATCTGTTTAAAACGAGCCGATCAAATTATTCAATTAACCACCTAAGCGATGGAAGATTTGATGCCCGATCAAGCGGTACGCTATATACCGTAACCCAAGCCCGTATATGGAAAATAAGTTAAAAGTATTTACCTGAGCTAAATATAAATTCAATCCCAGCCGTATATCAAATCAGCAAGTACAGATAGCTTTTACTGGGCTCCTAATCTGGAACGAAGGTTTTTAATAACCTATTAGAATTCTAACGGGTCTTTAGTTAAGCTTAAGCTTAGACCGGCTAGTTTCAAGGATACGGTTCGTACGCACGATTAAGCGAAGACCGGATAGAATGTGATTTAGACCCGACAAGTTCAGAGACTTGTTTAATATGGGTCCTTCATCCACATTCTGGATTTTGAGATTAAACCGATAAGGTTTGACCCGTTTCGGCTAATTTATGTAAACTTGTTACATAAGTCGAACCGAACGCGAAATAAGCGTAACGGGTATCCGTAAGAGCCATATACAGGTTTCCTAAGTTAATATGCTTCAAATAGGTTGTGACATCAGTAGGATGTCTTTCGTTATGCCCGAAATGAATTTAAACACAAACTATGCCCCGTAGGGGTAGTTTGGTCATTTTAAAGTTTGTAAAAGTGTTTATATGTTCAACTGAGTTACAGGTCTGATGTAAACAGCAAACATACTTAAATTGATAATTTATATCAGTAGGCTAAAGCATATATGTGAACTTTATCATTTTTAACCAAACTATGCCCCGTAGGGGTATTTTGGTAATTTCACATAAGCCGAAAAGCTCGAAAACGAAGTCTGAGTTTATCAACCTTTGCTTACTGTTAAAATATCATAATTTGCCTCACATGTCAGTAGGTATCAACCCGGGTATGTCCAATATGAATCTAAGACATACTATGCGTTAAAAACGCTAATTATGGCGATTAAAGGCCATTACCGGGTTCGATACTTAAATCTGACATTTTTATAATTCCAGAAGGCTTAAAATAATTTATTTATCATAACTAATCAGTAGCAAAAGGTTTGGAGTCGTTTAGATGTGTAAAACTCATTTTATGGCCCGTAAGGGCAAAACCGACAACTACCGAATTAAGCCTACGACTATGAGTTATGCTCAGCCTAAAATTAATTAAAAATCTTTAAAATTCCCAAAATAATATATTTCATCAGTGGGTAATTCGTTTGATACCAAAAAGTATGTTTAATTAGGCTATACGCTAATTACGCCATTTTATTAACATAAAGCACCATAATTACGCTAATGAGCATAACTCTTAATCTACAAGTCAAACTGATGTCAAACTTTGCATACAAGTTTATATATCAGTGACTAAGGTTTCTACACTTTTACATTTTCATAAATCATGATTTAAGGTAATAAGGGCATAACGGTCAACGTATGAGCATTTAACGGAAATATGCATATTAATTGGATAACTAGTGAACCAAGGTGTATGATCACCGAGGGTTGTTCTAACATGTATCCTAATCCAATTAAAGCTCTGAGGCATTTCTAAAATATGCCCAAACGGGTCAGAACTGAAAGTCAACGAGAAAGTCAAACTATGTGACTTTCGGTTCCGAACCGGGTCTAAACAGGAAATAGTCGGGTTGAACATGTTTGGACATGTTCTTACACTTATTTCTAAGTTATAACAAGGTTCAAACAGGTTACATATGTTCTAGATAGCTAATTATGCATAAATGACCTTTTAAGCATTATGTTGACTTTTTAAGTAAAGGTTTGACCCGACATTTGACCTGCTTAGGATGGTGATCAGGGGAAACCCTTTTGGGGTTTTATTACCCACATAAATACCATTCTAAAACTACTTTTAATTCGAGATAAGACTGAGCCATTATTGACTAATCTCGAAGTCAAACCGTAATTACGACGGTTTGACTTTTAGCTAATTAACCTAGCTAAACTCAACTAGGGAAGGAAAAGAATACTTACTGAAGTCCTAAGCTTGATTAGGAAGGTCTTGTGTCTGCTCTTAAGCTCTCAAAAGCTCCAGAAATGCACAAGAGAGGAATGATCAAATGGTTGCAACTCAAAGCCTTTATATAGTGATTTTAATCACCATAAGATGTTGACAACTAGGTCTAATACTTACCACAATTGATCAACATGTGTCCTACATGTTTAGGGAGTGTTTAGGGGCCAAGGGTGATGAGAAAAATCGGTTAAATATCAGTTGCAACCTTTAAAACAGCCAACAGCCAATTCTGCTGCATCTGGGCACCCCTAGCGCACCGCTACGCTTCTGATGTAGCGCCCCGCTAGCCCTCCTCAGGGGCAATTCTTCCATTTTTCAGTTTGCATCCCTGGCTCTTGGTGCTCCGAAAGGTCAACCAAGCTTAATTCTTGCATTTTGACCCCTTATTAATTATATACAAGGGCTTTATGACTTATACTCACTTTGCCAAGTCCCTGGACACTTCCGGTTAACCCGAAAAGTCATAACTTTCACCGTTGACGCTTTAACCCCTCGTACACGAATTTGATCATAACTTTGTCATACGATAACGAAACTTTATGAAATTTTAATCGTGCATTCTAGTGAGCATAATTTATATTTACAAAGCTTCGGGTTTGTCAAAAGATCACTCAGAGGTATATCTTTAACATGTTGACACATTTGACCCCTGTAGTTTGTAATCTTTCACTTTTAGCTTCGTATGATCCATGATTTATTCGTTTGATGTTATAAACATCATGTAGGGTTATTATGAAGTATATTCATTCACTGTTGACACTTAGAATTCGTATAATTACATACTTTCCATGTTTGTCAACTTTAGTCCTTTTATAATATTCTTTCACACGTTCAAACTTTATGACACGTGTCAACACATTATAGGACGTGAATTTTCGAGGTGTTACATCCTCACCCCCTTAAAATAAATCTCGACCCGAGATTTACTGAAATAAGTAAGGGTACTTTTCTTTCATCGTGGATTCAACCTCCCACGTGAATTCGGGACCTCTTCGGGCATCCTATTTGATCTTTACAATAGGTACATGCTTTCTTCGAAGCTTCTTTACCTGTCGATCCTCAATCGACAAAGGTTTTTCAACAAATCTTAAGCTCTCATCTATATGCACATCTGTATGTGGTATAACCAGTGATTCATCAGCGAAGCACTTCTTCAGATTGCAGATGTGGAACACATTGTGTATTCCACTGAGCTCTTCAGGTAAGTTTAACTTATAGGCAACTGACCCGATACGTTCGATAACCTCAAAAGGTCCTATGTATCTCGGCTTAGTTTACCTTTCTTACCAAACCGCATCACCCTCTTCCAGGGTGATACTTGAAGCAATACTTTGTCACCTACTTCGAAGTGAAAAGCTTTACGCCTTAGATCTGCGTAACTCCTCTGCCTATCTCGACAGTTTTGAGACGGTCACGAAACTGGACCATCTTGTCCGTTGTTTCGAACACTATCTCTGATCCTGATAACTGGACATCTTCAATTTCCGCCCAACCAATAGGCGATCCACACTTTCTACCGAATAATGCCTCAAAAGGCGCAGCCTTAATGCTGGTATGGTAGCTATTGTTGTAGGAGAATTCGATTAATGGTAGGTTCTTATCCCAACTACCTCCCAAATCGATCACACATGCACGTAGCATGTCTTCCAATGTTTGAATAGTACGCTCACTCTGAGCGTCTGTCTGAGGATGGTAAGCCGTACTAAAGTTCAAACGTGTGCCCAAAGATTGTTGGAAACTCTTCCACAAGTGTGACGTGTACCTAGTATCTCTATCAGAGATAATAGCTACATGTATGTCATGTAAGGCTACAATCTTATCAACGTATAACTGGGCTAGCCCGTCGGAGCTATAAGTCTCCTTGATGGGTAGAAAATGAGCTGACTTAGTCAGTCCATCAACTATAACTCATAACGTATCATTTCCTTTCCTTTTCTTGGGTAACTTGGTAATAAAATCCATAGTTACCATTTCCCTACTTCCACGTAGGAAGTTCAGGCTGTTGTAGCAAGCCTGACGGCTTTTGATGCTCGGCTTTGACTTACGCACATGTCAAGCATTTAGCTACATGGGTGGCTACAGACTTTTCAAGCCTATCCACCAATAATTTGCCCTTAGATCCTGGGTAGCTGATGGAAATTCTTAATCGTTGCCTAATTAGGGTTGCGGCATGTATGCATAAGCAATATGAACCGTCTTTCTTAATTAATAACATAAAACCCTCAGAATATTGAGTCAGGCTTTATGTGCCTATGTTTTAAAACCTACTTAATCAAGGTTTCGATTATTCCATAATCAATATGGAGTTTTCACAATACTCCAGCCCACAGCGGGATACAATCTTAATTCTACCTGCCTTCCAGGAGGTAAGCAGGGAAAACTTATGAGAAGATAATCAAGATTGCAAGGAGGCTACAGAGATTTTCCATATCTCAGGCTCCAGTTTATCCACCATTACTCGTGTCAAATAAGTGACACCTTTATGTTATAAGTCTACGAATTCTTTAGTCGGGAACATTTACTAAAAAAAAAATTTCCATTTTTTGATATCTTCTTTGAATACTACTAGTCGACTTTAGTACAATATGACCATTGGGATATCTCAGGGGTTCCATGTATTAAACCTCCATGCTGATCAGACATGGAAATAATCTATGGGACACACTAGGATACGCCAATCCTCATATGACACTTTTATCAAACATAGTTTGGCATTCGCAGGCGGTAGAAAAACAATGAGAAAATAATTAAAATAACATATGTTGTCGTACTCTATTCAAAGAAAGAGTACTGTTAGATTTTTCGGAAGGATTCCTTGCCGATACTAGAAGGATCGGTTACTACGGTTTCCTTGGTAGCTATACCTTGTGGATGAGAAAAAAAAATTTGCTAAGTTTATGGTTCATGAAGATTTATTATTGCCTGTATTAAAAACAGGACACTTAGCAGAAATTATCATTGATAAATGATAAGGAAGTCTATTGTACAAGTGCTTAAATTTAATTAATAATGGAAGTTTCACAATACTAGGCACCTAGCTCAGTTGGCTAGGCGCGCGAAAGGGTGCGGCCGGCCTAGACCCAGGTTCGATTCCGGGGACGGCCAGTTCCACCATTTTTTGTGTTTAATTTTTAATTAATCGTACGGATACGTGTAATTATGAGAGTTGTCTCATAAGGAGTCTTGATAATTAATTGCTTCTTATCACCCACGATATGGGCTTGGTTTTTCGAGGCAACCAATCGACTTTTATCATTATATTGAGTCCTTATATTTTAACAGAACTAGGACATCGGAAAAATTTCCTAATGGATATTAAAACATCCATCTAATACTGCTGAATCAGTCTCTGAGGTATACAGGCTTCTTTCTGAACTTTCGTTGCTTTTTATTAAGCCTGTATTTGCTCTCCTTCTCCGATTTTCTAGGAGTTATCCTCCTTCTTTGGTTCATCCTTCATATTTGAAGTGTGAACCTAGCTCTCCTCATGGGAAATTTAAACATGGTTTCGAATGAGATTTAGAGCGAGAAGTATTCGTCCCCTTGGATTGTCTCATGACCTTTTCCCATGATCTCTCCAACTGCTGCGTCAATCACAGCTTGGAGATTAACTCCATAAATATTGAGGTTTACGTTTGTAGTTTTATTAACTTTCGTCGTCTTATTAGCATTGCGACTTTCGTCTACCTCCTCCGAGTTTTCGATACTCGAAACTTGGTACTAATCACCAAGATTTAATAATTATTAGTCATCATCCTGATGACCTGACTTAGATTAGCCACGGCATTCATAATCCGTATGGGCTATTCCGTTGTGAACATTCATAGCGAATGTTATTTTGAACGTAATTCCATTATATTTAGCCTAGGTCACAGCTGGACCATCAATGGCATTCACTGCTTGGAGCGAGTCCAATACTTGCTTGACAGGGGACCATAATGTCACAACTGTCTTTGCCACAAGTACGTTTATAAATAGCTCAAAGGCTATCCTTTCATGACTTCGGTTATATATTTTTATACATATATGGTATAGAAGCCTGTCTCGAGGGACGTAGAAAAATATGGCATAAAGCACAGTCATGAAGGACATAAGTAATCATATGGCGCGAAGGCCTTGTCGTGACGACATTTAAATATGGCACAAACGGCCTTGTTATAAGGACATTCATCAAATCTGGTACAAAGGCATATCACCAGGAATGTTAACATTTAATATGTTAACTTGTCACGAATGATCAATTATAGCACATAGGCTTGTCATGAATGACTTTAAAACACAACTTGATGGTCTATTACCAAGGACCTGAATTTATAAGTCGCAATCTTATTAGATTAGGGCTTCAAGGTTTGAACGTGGTTCTTCACCTTTGGACAGGGAGTCGTAGACTACAATTGTCATCGTCTTGAAAGACGATTCTTTTGGCAGAAAAATATGCCAAGCAACATCACTAATGGATGTTTATATATAACCATCGTATCTAATGATATTAGTCATGATCACATCGATTATATTGACTATTAGGTTTGGGTATAATCACACCATTTTGAACAGGGGATCATAAAGATCACTACTATCTTTGTCTTACCGACTCTAAAATAAAGTATAGCCCGTAGGCATTTCATCGCGAGGGATGTTAATATTATGATCATCATACTGATGATACTAGTCAGGATCGCAACGAGTATAGACTATGGGATTTGAGTATAGCTCACCCCCTTGGCAAAGAATCACAAAAATTTCAATTGCCTTGTCTCAGTTGGACGATATAATATAGCCCTTAGGCAAAACATCATTACGGATGTTAAAATTTTTAATCATCGTATTGATGATTTTTTTTTTTTTCATGATCGTATTGATCATATGAACTATTAGGCTTGAGCATCGCTCACCACCTTGGACAGGGAATCGTAAAGATCTCAATGTCTTTGTCACACATGGACAGTATAATTTGGCCCATAGGCGAAAACATCACTCATGGATGTTTATAATTGGTTCATCCTATTAGATGCTATAAGTCATGATTGCATTAATCATATTGACTATTTGGCTTGAGCATAGCTCACCACCTTAGACAAGGAATCATAAAGATAACAATGTCAATGTCTCAAATGGACAATATATTATAGCCCGTAGGCAAGACATCACTAAAGGATGTTAAATAATATGATCATCGTACTAGATGATATTAGTCATGATCGCATTGATCATATAGACTATTATGTTTGGACATAGTCCAACATTTTAGACAGGAGGTCAAAGACCACCACTGTCGTTGTCTTATCGGACAACAAGTTTAGTCCGTAGGCACTTCATCACTAACGGATGTTTATATTATGATCATCTTATAGGATGATATAAGCTATGATTCCTAGATCACTAGGCTAGATTTGAGAATTGGAAGAATCCAATATAAGGATGACTGTTGTGATTTTCTTGAATCACATTTGTCAGGGGTGCTAACACATTCCTAGGTGTTAACAAGGATTTGAATCCCTTGAGTAGGTTTCACCATCTTGGCCGCGTAGGCTAGGTTTCACCTTTAAGATTTCCTTCAATTGCATACTGACAGAGAAGGAAGGATATTTATTTTATCCAGGATTTTTATCATAAATCCTAATTCATAAGTTAATAATAGCACTAATGGCCTTGCCGCGTAGACAAGTTAAATTTTATAAGCCATGATTTCAGAGAATCGTGGCCTTAAGGTTTGAATCAAAGTTCATTACCTTTTCTTGACAGGGAGCTGTAGGCTACCACTGTTTTTAGTCTCAGAGGACATTAACTATAGCCCGTGGGCACTTCCCTTATAAGAGATGTTTATTACTGGATTACCCCCTTAGGGAAATTCATTAACCATGGTAAACAGAGACCATATGTGGTTAATTTATTAATCATATTTATTTAGGATTTCTATTATAATTTATCATAATTATAAAACATTAATAGTTTTATTAGTGGCACCCAATGGCCTGGTCACATGGACATTTATAAATTATAAGCTTATGATTTCAGAGAATCAAAGCAACAATAACTGTTTTATTTAATAGCACAAAAGGCCTAGTCACAAGGACAAATTTTTAAATTAAATTATAAGCCATGATTTCAGAGAATCAAGGCCTTTAAGTATATTAGCACAACTGGCTTAGTCACAAGGACATATATAATTTATAAGCTATGATTTCAGAGAATCAAAGCATGAAAGTATATTGGCACAATAGGCCTAGTCACGTAGACAATTATAAATTATATGCTAGGATTTCAGAGAATCAAAGCATTTGAGGTTTGAACCTAGTTCATTAACTTTATCTGACAGGGAGTCATAGCTACCACTGTATTTTGGCTCATGTAGAAATGAGCAAGGCCCGTAGGCACTATATTACCACGTGTGGTTAAAATATGATCATCTTAATTTATGATGTAAACCCAGGATTCAGAGATCATTAAACTGAGTTAGGAATCTTTTGAAGAATCCTTAATAACGTGTGTGATTTCCAACGAATCACATCTTTCGGGAGTGTTAACATGTTTTAAGATGTTAACAGGGAATTGAATCTTTTAAACAGGTCTTACCATCTTGGCCCGGTCTTATAATTGACCCGAGGCTAGGTTTCACACTTAAGATTCTTAATTTATAATTAACGCAGAACAATTCTTAAATTGAGGTGTAAATATAGATCTGAATCTAAATTGCGGAACTGCCATCTTGGCCGGTCTTAATATGACCCGAAGCTAGGTCTTGCCCTTTTAGATTTTGCCATTTCTATTATAATGGTAGATCTTGCAAAAAGGAAATATATTTTTTTTTTCATTTATTTAATATTTCTTATTTAGAATGAAAGTTTAACTTAATCATTCCATTATATAAAAATAAAAGTATAAAGTTGCCCTAAGCGGGACTTAAGAGGAATAATGTTGTCCTCGTAGGGACTGAAATATAAACATGTCCTTAGAAGGACTATCAAGGAAACGATCTTCAGCAAAAGGAGTTTCTTCTTCATTCAATTCCTGAATGCTTTCTCCGAGGTTGCACGTTTCATTCTGGTCGCGGTACGAAGCTCAGCATTTCAAAGCTCCTGATGTGGAGAATACTTATTACGGCTTCTTCTCTTGGCGACGTATCCAAAAAATTTTTGGAAGTAAGAATTTTGATTAGGATTGAGAATATTCCTAAGTTAAGTCTAGACTCAGAAGTTTAGAATTGTGCAATTGTGTAACTGAGATTAAACACTAAGGCTAGTGTTTAATTCACTCAGTGTTGGCTCTGATACCAACCTGTCACACCCCGATTTCCACGTGTCACCGGTGGGCCCGGTGGGGAGTATCGTGACGTCATGGTTGGCAACGTAATAGTCAAACAACACAATATTAATATGCACAGCGGAAGCAATTGAATATATAGTACAACCGAATTTATTATTGTAATATTAAATGTCACAATATTCGGAAGTTTATCCACAGAAGGATCGAACATAAAATGGAAACAATAGTTCAACAGACTTTTAGGCATCTTAAGCTTGCGAGACTTCCATTGATGCTAAGGAGACATATCCAGCCAATTTCGTATAGTACCTGCATTTAGCCTTTTTGGAAAATACGTCAGTTTACACTGGTAAATACATTCAACTGACTCATTTTGGAAAAAGAGTTTGTAAATTGTTTTGAATGCACGTGGCACAAAATATCTTGACACATTGATTAAAATGCACAGAGGCAAAATTAATCTTTTTAACTTGGGAGAATTATTTAAATATTATAATCTTGAGAACGATTTACATGTTACTTATGCGTTCAGTAGCCCGGACGTATCCGGGTTAAAGATCAATAGACACACCACAATTCTAGAGTTATACACCGACAGGTGTACGCCTACACCCCGTGCTCAGGTCGTGGCCATCTCGTAAGATAATGCCGAGGATATCCGGGACATGGTCATTAACCCCCCAAAGGCTTTAAAGTAAACAAATCTGTTTAAAACGAGCCGATCAAATTATTCAATTAACCACCTAAGCGATGGAAGATTTGATGCCCGATCAAGCGGTACGCTATATACCGTAACCCAAGCCCGTATATGGAAAATAAGTTAAAAGTATTTACCTGAGCTAAATATAAATTCAATCCCAGCCGTATATCAAATCAGCAAGTACAGATAGCTTTTACTGGGCTCCTAATCTGGAACGAAGGTTTTTAATAACCTATTAGAATTCTAACGGGTCTTTAGTTAAGCTTAAGCTTAGACCGGCTAGTTTCAAGGATACGGTTCGTACGCACGATTAAGCGAAGACCGGATAGAATGTGATTTAGACCCGACAAGTTCAGAGACTTGTTTAATATGGGTCCTTCATCCACATTCTGGATTTTGAGATTAAACCGATAAGGTTTGACCCGTTTCGGCTAATTTATGTAAACTTGTTACATAAGTCGAACCGAACGCGAAATAAGCGTAACGGGTATCCGTAAGAGCCATATACAGGTTTCCTAAGTTAATATGCTTCAAATAGGTTGTGACATCAGTAGGATGTCTTTCGTTATGCCCGAAATGAATTTAAACACAAACTATGCCCCGTAGGGGTAGTTTGGTCATTTTAAAGTTTGTAAAAGTGTTTATATGTTCAACTGAGTTACAGGTCTGATGTAAACAGCAAACATACTTAAATTGATAATTTATATCAGTAGGCTAAAGCATATATGTGAACTTTATCATTTTTAACCAAACTATGCCCCGTAGGGGTATTTTGGTAATTTCACATAAGCCGAAAAGCTCGAAAACGAAGTCTGAGTTTATCAACCTTTGCTTACTGTTAAAATATCATAATTTGCCTCACATGTCAGTAGGTATCAACCCGGGTATGTCCAATATGAATCTAAGACATACTATGCGTTAAAAACGCTAATTATGGCGATTAAAGGCCATTACCGGGTTCGATACTTAAATCTGACATTTTTATAATTCCAGAAGGCTTAAAATAATTTATTTATCATAACTAATCAGTAGCAAAAGGTTTGGAGTCGTTTAGATGTGTAAAACTCATTTTATGGCCCGTAAGGGCAAAACCGACAACTACCGAATTAAGCCTACGACTATGAGTTATGCTCAGCCTAAAATTAATTAAAAATCTTTAAAATTCCCAAAATAATATATTTCATCAGTGGGTAATTCGTTTGATACCAAAAAGTATGTTTAATTAGGCTATACGCTAATTACGCCATTTTATTAACATAAAGCACCATAATTACGCTAATGAGCATAACTCTTAATCTACAAGTCAAACTGATGTCAAACTTTGCATACAAGTTTATATATCAGTGACTAAGGTTTCTACACTTTTACATTTTCATAAATCATGATTTAAGGTAATAAGGGCATAACGGTCAACGTATGAGCATTTAACGGAAATATGCATATTAATTGGATAACTAGTGAACCAAGGTGTATGATCACCGAGGGTTGTTCTAACATGTATCCTAATCCAATTAAAGCTCTGAGGCATTTCTAAAATATGCCCAAACGGGTCAGAACTGAAAGTCAACGAGAAAGTCAAACTATGTGACTTTCGGTTCCGAACCGGGTCTAAACAGGAAATAGTCGGGTTGAACATGTTTGGACATGTTCTTACACTTATTTCTAAGTTATAACAAGGTTCAAACAGGTTACATATGTTCTAGATAGCTAATTATGCATAAATGACCTTTTAAGCATTATGTTGACTTTTTAAGTAAAGGTTTGACCCGACATTTGACCTGCTTAGGATGGTGATCAGGGGAAACCCTTTTGGGGTTTTATTACCCACATAAATACCATTCTAAAACTACTTTTAATTCGAGATAAGACTGAGCCATTATTGACTAATCTCGAAGTCAAACCGTAATTACGACGGTTTGACTTTTAGCTAATTAACCTAGCTAAACTCAACTAGGGAAGGAAAAGAATACTTACTGAAGTCCTAAGCTTGATTAGGAAGGTCTTGTGTCTGCTCTTAAGCTCTCAAAAGCTCCAGAAATGCACAAGAGAGGAATGATCAAATGGTTGCAACTCAAAGCCTTTATATAGTGATTTTAATCACCATAAGATGTTGACAACTAGGTCTAATACTTACCACAATTGATCAACATGTGTCCTACATGTTTAGGGAGTGTTTAGGGGCCAAGGGTGATGAGAAAAATCGGTTAAATATCAGTTGCAACCTTTAAAACAGCCAACAGCCAATTCTGCTGCATCTGGGCACCCCTAGCGCACCGCTACGCTTCTGATGTAGCGCCCCGCTAGCCCTCCTCAGGGGCAATTCTTCCATTTTTCAGTTTGCATCCCTGGCTCTTGGTGCTCCGAAAGGTCAACCAAGCTTAATTCTTGCATTTTGACCCCTTATTAATTATATACAAGGGCTTTATGACTTATACTCACTTTGCCAAGTCCCTGGACACTTCCGGTTAACCCGAAAAGTCATAACTTTCACCGTTGACGCTTTAACCCCTCGTACACGAATTTGATCATAACTTTGTCATACGATAACGAAACTTTATGAAATTTTAATCGTGCATTCTAGTGAGCATAATTTATATTTACAAAGCTTCGGGTTTGTCAAAAGATCACTCAGAGGTATATCTTTAACATGTTGACACATTTGACCCCTGTAGTTTGTAATCTTTCACTTTTAGCTTCGTATGATCCATGATTTATTCGTTTGATGTTATAAACATCATGTAGGGTTATTATGAAGTATATTCATTCACTGTTGACACTTAGAATTCGTATAATTACATACTTTCCATGTTTGTCAACTTTAGTCCTTTTATAATATTCTTTCACACGTTCAAACTTTATGACACGTGTCAACACATTATAGGACGTGAATTTTCGAGGTGTTACATCCTCACCCCCTTAAAATAAATCTCGACCCGAGATTTACTGAAATAAGTAAGGGTACTTTTCTTTCATCGTGGATTCAACCTCCCACGTGAATTCGGGACCTCTTCGGGCATCCTATTTGATCTTTACAATAGGTACATGCTTTCTTCGAAGCTTCTTTACCTGTCGATCCTCAATCGACAAAGGTTTTTCAACAAATCTTAAGCTCTCATCTATATGCACATCTGTATGTGGTATAACCAGTGATTCATCAGCGAAGCACTTCTTCAGATTGCAGATGTGGAACACATTGTGTATTCCACTGAGCTCTTCAGGTAAGTTTAACTTATAGGCAACTGACCCGATACGTTCGATAACCTCAAAAGGTCCTATGTATCTCGGCTTAGTTTACCTTTCTTACCAAACCGCATCACCCTCTTCCAGGGTGATACTTGAAGCAATACTTTGTCACCTACTTCGAAGTGAAAAGCTTTACGCCTTAGATCTGCGTAACTCCTCTGCCTATCTCGACAGTTTTGAGACGGTCACGAAACTGGACCATCTTGTCCGTTGTTTCGAACACTATCTCTGATCCTGATAACTGGACATCTTCAATTTCCGCCCAACCAATAGGCGATCCACACTTTCTACCGAATAATGCCTCAAAAGGCGCAGCCTTAATGCTGGTATGGTAGCTATTGTTGTAGGAGAATTCGATTAATGGTAGGTTCTTATCCCAACTACCTCCCAAATCGATCACACATGCACGTAGCATGTCTTCCAATGTTTGAATAGTACGCTCACTCTGAGCGTCTGTCTGAGGATGGTAAGCCGTACTAAAGTTCAAACGTGTGCCCAAAGATTGTTGGAAACTCTTCCACAAGTGTGACGTGTACCTAGTATCTCTATCAGAGATAATAGCTACATGTATGTCATGTAAGGCTACAATCTTATCAACGTATAACTGGGCTAGCCCGTCGGAGCTATAAGTCTCCTTGATGGGTAGAAAATGAGCTGACTTAGTCAGTCCATCAACTATAACTCATAACGTATCATTTCCTTTCCTTTTCTTGGGTAACTTGGTAATAAAATCCATAGTTACCATTTCCCTACTTCCACGTAGGAAGTTCAGGCTGTTGTAGCAAGCCTGACGGCTTTTGATGCTCGGCTTTGACTTACGCACATGTCAAGCATTTAGCTACATGGGTGGCTACAGACTTTTCAAGCCTATCCACCAATAATTTGCCCTTAGATCCTGGGTAGCTGATGGAAATTCTTAATCGTTGCCTAATTAGGGTTGCGGCATGTATGCATAAGCAATATGAACCGTCTTTCTTAATTAATAACATAAAACCCTCAGAATATTGAGTCAGGCTTTATGTGCCTATGTTTTAAAACCTACTTAATCAAGGTTTCGATTATTCCATAATCAATATGGAGTTTTCACAATACTCCAGCCCACAGCGGGATACAATCTTAATTCTACCTGCCTTCCAGGAGGTAAGCAGGGAAAACTTATGAGAAGATAATCAAGATTGCAAGGAGGCTACAGAGATTTTCCATATCTCAGGCTCCAGTTTATCCACCATTACTCGTGTCAAATAAGTGACACCTTTATGTTATAAGTCTACGAATTCTTTAGTCGGGAACATTTACTAAAAAAAAAATTTCCATTTTTTGATATCTTCTTTGAATACTACTAGTCGACTTTAGTACAATATGACCATTGGGATATCTCAGGGGTTCCATGTATTAAACCTCCATGCTGATCAGACATGGAAATAATCTATGGGACACACTAGGATACGCCAATCCTCATATGACACTTTTATCAAACATAGTTTGGCATTCGCAGGCGGTAGAAAAACAATGAGAAAATAATTAAAATAACATATGTTGTCGTACTCTATTCAAAGAAAGAGTACTGTTAGATTTTTCGGAAGGATTCCTTGCCGATACTAGAAGGATCGGTTACTACGGTTTCCTTGGTAGCTATACCTTGTGGATGAGAAAAAAAAATTTGCTAAGTTTATGGTTCATGAAGATTTATTATTGCCTGTATTAAAAACAGGACACTTAGCAGAAATTATCATTGATAAATGATAAGGAAGTCTATTGTACAAGTGCTTAAATTTAATTAATAATGGAAGTTTCACAATACTAGGCACCTAGCTCAGTTGGCTAGGCGCGCGAAAGGGTGCGGCCGGCCTAGACCCAGGTTTGATTCCGGGGACGGCCAGTTCCACCATTTTTTGTGTTTAATTTTTAATTAATCGTACGGATACGTGTAATTATGAGAGTTGTCTCATAAGGAGTCTTGATAATTAATTGCTTCTTATCACCCACGATATGGGCTTGGTTTTTCGAGGCAACCAATCGACTTTTATCATTATATTGAGTCCTTATATTTTAACAGAACTAGGACATCGGAAAAATTTCCTAATGGATATTAAAACATCCATCTAATACTGCTGAATCAGTCTCTGAGGTATACAGGCTTCTTTCTGAACTTTCGTTGCTTTTTATTAAGCCTGTATTTGCTCTCCTTCTCCGATTTTCTAGGAGTTATCCTCCTTCTTTGGTTCATCCTTCATATTTGAAGTGTGAACCTAGCTCTCCTCATGGGAAATTTAAACATGGTTTCGAATGAGATTTAGAGCGAGAAGTATTCGTCCCCTTGGATTGTCTCATGACCTTTTCCCATGATCTCTCCAACTGCTGCGTCAATCACAGCTTGGAGATTAACTCCATAAATATTGAGGTTTACGTTTGTAGTTTTATTAACTTTCGTCGTCTTATTAGCATTGCGACTTTCGTCTACCTCCTCCGAGTTTTCGATACTCGAAACTTGGTACTAATCACCAAGATTTAATAATTATTAGTCATCATCCTGATGACCTGACTTAGATTAGCCACGGCATTCATAATCCGTATGGGCTATTCCGTTGTGAACATTCATAGCGAATGTTATTTTGAACGTAATTCCATTATATTTAGCCTAGGTCACAGCTGGACCATCAATGGCATTCACTGCTTGGAGCGAGTCCAATACTTGCTTGACAGGGGACCATAATGTCACAACTGTCTTTGCCACAAGTACGTTTATAAATAGCTCAAAGGCTATCCTTTCATGACTTCGGTTATATATTTTTATACATATATGGTATAGAAGCCTGTCTCGAGGGACGTAGAAAAATATGGCATAAAGCACAGTCATGAAGGACATAAGTAATCATATGGCGCGAAGGCCTTGTCGTGACGACATTTAAATATGGCACAAACGGCCTTGTTATAAGGACATTCATCAAATCTGGTACAAAGGCATATCACCAGGAATGTTAACATTTAATATGTTAACTTGTCACGAATGATCAATTATAGCACATAGGCTTGTCATGAATGACTTTAAAACACAACTTGATGGTCTATTACCAAGGACCTGAATTTATAAGTCGCAATCTTATTAGATTAGGGCTTCAAGGTTTGAACGTGGTTCTTCACCTTTGGACAGGGAGTCGTAGACTACAATTGTCATCGTCTTGAAAGACGATTCTTTTGGCAGAAAAATATGCCAAGCAACATCACTAATGGATGTTTATATATAACCATCGTATCTAATGATATTAGTCATGATCACATCGATTATATTGACTATTAGGTTTGGGTATAATCACACCATTTTGAACAGGGGATCATAAAGATCACTACTATCTTTGTCTTACCGACTCTAAAATAAAGTATAGCCCGTAGGCATTTCATCGCGAGGGATGTTAATATTATGATCATCATACTGATGATACTAGTCAGGATCGCAACGAGTATAGACTATGGGATTTGAGTATAGCTCACCCCCTTGGCAAAGAATCACAAAAATTTCAATTGCCTTGTCTCAGTTGGACGATATAATATAGCCCTTAGGCAAAACATCATTACGGATGTTAAAATTTTTAATCATCGTATTGATGATTTTTTTTTTTTTTTTTTCATGATCGTATTGATCATATGAACTATTAGGCTTGAGCATCGCTCACCACCTTGGACAGGGAATCGTAAAGATCTCAATGTCTTTGTCACACATGGACAGTATAATTTGGCCCATAGGCGAAAACATCACTCATGGATGTTTATAATTGGTTCATCCTATTAGATGCTATAAGTCATGATTGCATTAATCATATTGACTATTTGGCTTGAGCATAGCTCACCACCTTAGACAAGGAATCATAAAGATAACAATGTCAATGTCTCAAATGGACAATATATTATAGCCCGTAGGCAAGACATCACTAAAGGATGTTAAATAATATGATCATCGTACTAGATGATATTAGTCATGATCGCATTGATCATATAGACTATTATGTTTGGACATAGTCCAACATTTTAGACAGGAGGTCAAAGACCACCACTGTCGTTGTCTTATCGGACAACAAGTTTAGTCCGTAGGCACTTCATCACTAACGGATGTTTATATTATGATCATCTTATAGGATGATATAAGCTATGATTCCTAGATCACTAGGCTAGATTTGAGAATTGGAAGAATCCAATATAAGGATGACTGTTGTGATTTTCTTGAATCACATTTGTCAGGGGTGCTAACACATTCCTAGGTGTTAACAAGGATTTGAATCCCTTGAGTAGGTTTCACCATCTTGGCCGCGTAGGCTAGGTTTCACCTTTAAGATTTCCTTCAATTGCATACTGACAGAGAAGGAAGGATATTTATTTTATCCAGGATTTTTATCATAAATCCTAATTCATAAGTTAATAATAGCACTAATGGCCTTGCCGCGTAGACAAGTTAAATTTTATAAGCCATGATTTCAGAGAATCGTGGCCTTAAGGTTTGAATCAAAGTTCATTACCTTTTCTTGACAGGGAGCTGTAGGCTACCACTGTTTTTAGTCTCAGAGGACATTAACTATAGCCCGTGGGCACTTCCCTTATAAGAGATGTTTATTACTGGATTACCCCCTTAGGGAAATTCATTAACCATGGTAAACAGAGACCATATGTGGTTAATTTATTAATCATATTTATTTAGGATTTCTATTATAATTTATCATAATTATAAAACATTAATAGTTTTATTAGTGGCACCCAATGGCCTGGTCACATGGACATTTATAAATTATAAGCTTATGATTTCAGAGAATCAAAGCAACAATAACTGTTTTATTTAATAGCACAAAAGGCCTAGTCACAAGGACAAATTTTTAAATTAAATTATAAGCCATGATTTCAGAGAATCAAGGCCTTTAAGTATATTAGCACAACTGGCTTAGTCACAAGGACATATATAATTTATAAGCTATGATTTCAGAGAATCAAAGCATGAAAGTATATTGGCACAATAGGCCTAGTCACGTAGACAATTATAAATTATATGCTAGGATTTCAGAGAATCAAAGCATTTGAGGTTTGAACCTAGTTCATTAACTTTATCTGACAGGGAGTCATAGCTACCACTGTATTTTGGCTCATGTAGAAATGAGCAAGGCCCGTAGGCACTATATTACCACGTGTGGTTAAAATATGATCATCTTAATTTATGATGTAAACCCAGGATTCAGAGATCATTAAACTGAGTTAGGAATCTTTTGAAGAATCCTTAATAACGTGTGTGATTTCCAACGAATCACATCTTTCGGGAGTGTTAACATGTTTTAAGATGTTAACAGGGAATTGAATCTTTTAAACAGGTCTTACCATCTTGGCCCGGTCTTATAATTGACCCGAGGCTAGGTTTCACACTTAAGATTCTTAATTTATAATTAACGCAGAACAATTCTTAAATTGAGGTGTAAATATAGATCTGAATCTAAATTGCGGAACTGCCATCTTGGCCGGTCTTAATATGACCCGAAGCTAGGTCTTGCCCTTTTAGATTTTGCCATTTCTATTATAATGGTAGATCTTGCAAAAAGGAAATATATTTTTTTTTTCATTTATTTAATATTTCTTATTTAGAATGAAAGTTTAACTTAATCATTCCATTATATAAAAATAAAAGTATAAAGTTGCCCTAAGCGGGACTTAAGAGGAATAATGTTGTCCTCGTAGGGACTGAAATATAAACATGTCCTTAGAAGGACTATCAAGGAAACGATCTTCAGCAAAAGGAGTTTCTTCTTCATTCAATTCCTGAATGCTTTCTCCGAGGTTGCACGTTTCATTCTGGTCGCGGTACGAAGCTCAGCATTTCAAAGCTCCTGATGTGGAGAATACTTATTACGGCTTCTTCTCTTGGCGACGTATCCAAAAAATTTTTGGAAGTAAGAATTTTGATTAGGATTGAGAATATTCCTAAGTTAAGTCTAGACTCAGAAGTTTAGAATTGTGCAATTGTGTAACTGAGATTAAACACTAAGGCTAGTGTTTAATTCACTCAGTGTTGGCTCTGATACCAACCTGTCACACCCCGATTTCCACGTGTCACCGGTGGGCCCGGTGGGGAGTATCGTGACGTCATGGTTGGCAACGTAATAGTCAAACAACACAATATTAATATGCACAGCGGAAGCAATTGAATATATAGTACAACCGAATTTATTATTGTAATATTAAATGTCACAATATTCGGAAGTTTATCCACAGAAGGATCGAACATAAAATGGAAACAATAGTTCAACAGACTTTTAGGCATCTTAAGCTTGCGAGACTTCCATTGATGCTAAGGAGACATATCCAGCCAATTTCGTATAGTACCTGCATTTAGCCTTTTTGGAAAATACGTCAGTTTACACTGGTAAATACATTCAACTGACTCATTTTGGAAAAAGAGTTTGTAAATTGTTTTGAATGCACGTGGCACAAAATATCTTGACACATTGATTAAAATGCACAGAGGCAAAATTAATCTTTTTAACTTGGGAGAATTATTTAAATATTATAATCTTGAGAACGATTTACATGTTACTTATGCGTTCAGTAGCCCGGACGTATCCGGGTTAAAGATCAATAGACACACCACAATTCTAGAGTTATACACCGACAGGTGTACGCCTACACCCCGTGCTCAGGTCGTGGCCATCTCGTAAGATAATGCCGAGGATATCCGGGACATGGTCATTAACCCCCCAAAGGCTTTAAAGTAAACAAATCTGTTTAAAACGAGCCGATCAAATTATTCAATTAACCACCTAAGCGATGGAAGATTTGATGCCCGATCAAGCGGTACGCTATATACCGTAACCCAAGCCCGTATATGGAAAATAAGTTAAAAGTATTTACCTGAGCTAAATATAAATTCAATCCCAGCCGTATATCAAATCAGCAAGTACAGATAGCTTTTACTGGGCTCCTAATCTGGAACGAAGGTTTTTAATAACCTATTAGAATTCTAACGGGTCTTTAGTTAAGCTTAAGCTTAGACCGGCTAGTTTCAAGGATACGGTTCGTACGCACGATTAAGCGAAGACCGGATAGAATGTGATTTAGACCCGACAAGTTCAGAGACTTGTTTAATATGGGTCCTTCATCCACATTCTGGATTTTGAGATTAAACCGATAAGGTTTGACCCGTTTCGGCTAATTTATGTAAACTTGTTACATAAGTCGAACCGAACGCGAAATAAGCGTAACGGGTATCCGTAAGAGCCATATACAGGTTTCCTAAGTTAATATGCTTCAAATAGGTTGTGACATCAGTAGGATGTCTTTCGTTATGCCCGAAATGAATTTAAACACAAACTATGCCCCGTAGGGGTAGTTTGGTCATTTTAAAGTTTGTAAAAGTGTTTATATGTTCAACTGAGTTACAGGTCTGATGTAAACAGCAAACATACTTAAATTGATAATTTATATCAGTAGGCTAAAGCATATATGTGAACTTTATCATTTTTAACCAAACTATGCCCCGTAGGGGTATTTTGGTAATTTCACATAAGCCGAAAAGCTCGAAAACGAAGTCTGAGTTTATCAACCTTTGCTTACTGTTAAAATATCATAATTTGCCTCACATGTCAGTAGGTATCAACCCGGGTATGTCCAATATGAATCTAAGACATACTATGCGTTAAAAACGCTAATTATGGCGATTAAAGGCCATTACCGGGTTCGATACTTAAATCTGACATTTTTATAATTCCAGAAGGCTTAAAATAATTTATTTATCATAACTAATCAGTAGCAAAAGGTTTGGAGTCGTTTAGATGTGTAAAACTCATTTTATGGCCCGTAAGGGCAAAACCGACAACTACCGAATTAAGCCTACGACTATGAGTTATGCTCAGCCTAAAATTAATTAAAAATCTTTAAAATTCCCAAAATAATATATTTCATCAGTGGGTAATTCTTTTGATACCAAAAAGTATGTTTAATTAGGCTATACGCTAATTACGCCATTTTATTAACATAAAGCACCGTAATTACGCTAATGAGCATAACTCTTAATCTACAAGTCAAACTGATGTCAAACTTTGCATACAAGTTTATATATCAGTGACTAAGGTTTCTACACTTTTACATTTTCATAAATCATGATTTAAGGTAATAAGGGCATAACGGTCAACGTATGAGCATTTAACGGAAATATGCATATTAATTGGATAACTAGTGAACCAAGGTGTATGATCACCGAGGGTTGTTCTAACATGTATCCTAATCCAATTAAAGCTCTGAGGCATTTCTAAAATATGCCCAAACGGGTCAGAACTGAAAGTCAACGAGAAAGTCAAACTATGTGACTTTCGGTTCCGAACCGGGTCTAAACAGGAAATAGTCGGGTTGAACATGTTTGGACATGTTCTTACACTTATTTCTAAGTTATAACAAGGTTCAAATAGGTTACATATGTTCTAGATAGCTAATTATGCATAAATGACCTTTTAAGCATTATGTTGACTTTTTAAGTAAAGGTTTGACCCGACATTTGACCTGCTTAGGATGGTGATCAGGGGAAACCCTTTTGGGGTTTTATTACCCACATAAATACCATTCTAAAACTACTTTTAATTCGAGATAAGACTGAGCCATTATTGACTAATCTCGAAGTCAAACCGTAATTACGACGGTTTGACTTTTAGCTAATTAACCTAGCTAAACTCAACTAGGGAAGGAAAAGAATACTTACTGAAGTCCTAAGCTTGATTAGGAAGGTCTTGTGTCTGCTCTTAAGCTCTCAAAAGCTCCAGAAATGCACAAGAGAGGAATGATCAAATGGTTGCAACTCAAAGCCTTTATATAGTGATTTTAATCACCATAAGATGTTGACAACTAGGTCTAATACTTACCACAATTGATCAACATGTGTCCTACATGTTTAGGGAGTGTTTAGGGGCCAAGGGTGATGAGAAAAATCGGTTAAATATCAGTTGCAACCTTTAAAACAGCCAACAGCCAATTCTGCTGCATCTGGGCACCCCTAGCGCACCGCTACGCTTCTGATGTAGCGCCCCGCTAGCCCTCCTCAGGGGCAATTCTTCCATTTTTCAGTTTGCATCCCTGGCTCTTGGTGCTCCGAAAGGTCAACCAAGCTTAATTCTTGCATTTTGACCCCTTATTAATTATATACAAGGGCTTTATGACTTATACTCACTTTGCCAAGTCCCTGGACACTTCCGGTTAACCCGAAAAGTCATAACTTTCACCGTTGACGCTTTAACCCCTCGTACACGAATTTGATCATAACTTTGTCATACGATAACGAAACTTTATGAAATTTTAATCGTGCATTCTAGTGAGCATAATTTATATTTACAAAGCTTCGGGTTTGTCAAAAGATCACTCAGAGGTATATCTTTAACATGTTGACACATTTGACCCCTGTAGTTTGTAATCTTTCACTTTTAGCTTCGTATGATCCATGATTTATTCGTTTGATGTTATAAACATCATGTAGGGTTATTATGAAGTATATTCATTCACTGTTGACACTTAGAATTCGTATAATTACATACTTTCCATGTTTGTCAACTTTAGTCCTTTTATAATATTCTTTCACACGTTCAAACTTTATGACACGTGTCAACACATTATAGGACGTGAATTTTCGAGGTGTTACAAAAGATCACCTTCAACATAAGTAACTAGTTATTAAAGTCATTAATACAAAACCAAATAAAAAGTGCAAAAGATTAGAAATAAAAAGTATTATACTAGACACTTTGTCTTCACCAAGTGATGTAAGAGACTTAGGCAAACATGGCCTTGATTGTCAAGAACTCTTACGATCAATCTTGGATCCCGAGACGACTCACACACTCTACGATGGACAATGGATGATGCTGGTGGATGATGGTGTTGTGATGGTGGTGAGTGGTGGATGAAGTGTGAGAGAGGTGGTGTGCCAAGGGATGAGTTGAAATGAAACCAAGCACTCCTATTTATAGGCTGAACAGAGGGCTGGGCACGGCCCCGTGTCCGCTGGGCACGGCCCCGTGCCTGTCTGACAATCTCTCTCTTCATTAATTGTAATTCGCAATTACAATTAATGCGCCTGTTGTACTTTCGACACGCCCCCGTGTTCGCTGAGCACGGCCCCGTGGTGGGCAATAGAAGCTTCTATAGGTTTGTCTTTTCTGCTGCTTCTTGGGCACGGCCCCGTACTGGCTGAGCACGGGGCGTGTTCAGTCTTCTGCCTTCTCTATTTTGCTTGGGAAGATGCCGTTGAGGGGTCGGGCAATCCACTTATGTTCCTTTTCTTGTATTTATGTTGGATTTAGCTGTCTTTTTGCTTCTTTTGTGTTTTTGAGCTCATTTAATCCTGAAAATACAAAAGGAAGACAAAAACACTCTTTTTCCAATATTAGTACTTAAAAAGGGTTAGTTTTATGCCTCATTTGATGTAATTTATATGTTGCATTTTACACACATCAGTTACAATTAATAATCGATACCCATTACCTAGAATTGATGATCTATTCGATCAATTCCAGGGAGATAGATATTTTCTAAGATAGATTTACGATCCGGATATCATTAATTAAAGTACAAGAGGAAGACATACCTAAAACTGCTTTCAGAACTAGGTATGGTCATTACGAGTTTACAATCATACCCTTCGGATTAACGAATGCACCTGCAGCATTCATGGACATAATGAATAGGATCTGTAAACCATATTTGGAAATATTGTAATTGTCTTCATCGACGATATACTTATTTATTCCAAAAGTCAGGAAGAACATTGTCAGCACTTGCATGCACTCTTAACTTTGTTAAGAAAAGAGAAGCTTTACGTCAAATTCTCGAAGTATGAATTTTGGCTGCCAGAAGTGCAATTTCTAGGTCATATGGTGAATCATGAAGGTATTCACGTAGATCCTGCTAAGATAGCAACAATTACCAAATGGAAAGTTCCGCAATCCGCAATGGAAATTAGGAGTTTTGTAGGTTTAGCCAGATACTATAGACGGTTTATTAAGGATTTTTCCAAGATAGCTATACCATTAACTAAGCTAACCTGTAAAACAGTTAAGTTTGAATGGGGACCTAAACAAGAAGAAGCCTTTAAAAATCTTAAAGCATAAATTAACAAATGCCCAATCTTAGCCTTACTAGAAGGAACATAAGAATTTAAAATATATGGTGATGCTTCAAAGCTAGGATTTGGATGTATGTTAATGCAACGCAAAAAGGTAATTGCGTATGCATCAAGGTAATTGAAAAAGCACGAAGAAAACTATACCACTCATGAGTTAGAATTAGGAACTATAATTTTTGCCTTAAGATTTGGAGACATTATCTGTATGGAAGTAAGTTTACTATCTATACGGATCATAAGAATTTAAGATATATATTTGGGCAAAAAGAATTAAACATGAGGCAAAGGAGATGGATGAAAATCCTAAGTGACTACGAATGTGATATTCAGTATAACGAAGGAAAGGCTGAAGACGGCTAGAGATCGCCAGAAGAGTTATACAGATAATAAACGAAAGCCGTTGGAGTTTCAAGTTGGAGACAAAATACTATTGAAAGTATCTCCTTGGAAAGGAGTTGTTAGATTCGGTAAGAAAGGAAAGTTAAGTCCAAGGTACGTAGGACCATTTCCAGTGATCCAACGTATATGACCAGTTGCTTATCGTTTACAACTACCAGGAGAGTTAGCTGGAGTATATGACGTATTTCATGTATCCAATCTCAAGAAATGTCTATCAGACGAATCTTTGGTAGTACCTCTCCAAGATATAGAAGTAAATGAAAAATTAAAATTTGTAGAAAAACCTCTTCAGATAGAAGATAGAAAGATCAAATGATTAGTGTTAGTTCAAGTAAAGTAGGATTCAAAGATAGGACCCTAATACACTTGGGAACTGGAATTAGAAAAGAAGCGAAAGTATCCTCAATTATTCCAGTAAATCTCGAGGACAAGATTTTATTAAGGTGGGGAGAATGTAACAACTCTCATAAAAAAGTCATATTTATTATTTTAATTGTCCAATAGGAAACTCTAATTAAGACACCCAAGTGATTCTGCACAAACCCTAAAAATTTCAGAACAATCAGAATCAGGATCAGGGCCCCTAAAACTCAGGGGGGGGGGGGGTAAACCCTATTTACGATTATCTTAAAAATCTCGTTTTCAAATATCGAAATTTCAAAACTGTCAATTCAGCAAAGCTAGTCTAGGACGTGGCTAGCCTAGGGTGAAAACGTGTCCCTTGCGCACCGTAAGGGATAAGTCTTGCGGTGCGCAAGCGAGTCAAAAATCCAGCTATAAATAGAGGGCATTGGCACTTGAAATTGGGCGCTTGAACGACGAACAAAGTCGAAATATACACTGAGATAAGCTCTGTTTACTATTAAAAACACACACGGATCACTAATCGACGCCGCAATCAGGGTAATAACTCGATCGCTATTACGATTCATTGTCCGATCGATCAATATATCCAATGGATGTTTAAGTGCTGCCCACATTAGGGTTATCCTTTGTCATTCGTCGTGATTCCGACAGGATGTTTGAGTACCACCCGAACTCGGGGAATACTCTGTCATTCGTTGTGACTCCGATGGATGTTTAAGTGATTGCACTTTGTCATTCGTTGTGAGGGTTTGATCTCGTGAGTTATCGTAAATGCTGTATTGATTACTAACCCAGAATTGTGTGCCTGTTATTAATTTAGGTTAAAAGGCTAATCAGTAGGCTATACTCTGCTCAAATTAAATCTGCACTGTGAGTCATTCTTTTTTTATCAACTATTTTACAATACCTCAAATTATTTTCAAAAGTTATAATTACAGGGACTAAGTCGTGGATATCTTGAATCACTGGCTAGTGAGGTATTGTGCACATTACTAATTTTCTCCCAGTTAGGTTCATTGACCTACTAGGGATAATCATCACTATTTAGGTTCATTGATCTAATAGTGGTATGACCATCGTCACCATTGTGACAGGCCGCCAGATAAAAATAAGATAGAAGCCATTGTAATCGCTCTTATGCTGTAATTAATAACTATGCATCATTTTATGTAAATAGAATGATTCACTCAGTATTTCCCGCTGACAAAACCTTTTTCAAACATGTTTCAGGTGATCTGTTATGATCCAGGAAAAGTGCCGTGAAGCACTACAAGCTTGAGAAAGTGGCTCAGGATAAAATAAAGAAACATGTTTTGTAAAATAAAAGATTTCTTCGTGAAATCAAATGATTGTAAATTACCGGGGTTTTATCCCGCGTTGTGAAATAAAATAATCGGGAAATATTTCAGTTTTAAAAAGATCCTGATAATAAACTTCCGCTGTTAAAATCAATTAATTAAATACCACGGGATTTCTGTCCCGCGGCTCCTGAAACGGGTCAAACCGGGTCGGGGGCCGTGACATTATGCCTCCCGTTCCTAAATACAAATACCCATCCGGCCATCAAAAACGTAAGAAGAGGAAGCTAGACGAAGAGAAAAGAAAGGCGGACAACGTAAAGCAAAACCGAATAAACAAGTTTTTTTCAAAATAAACTCAAAATTCTAGTTCTAACTTGGGCGACGATAATGTGGGTGAAGAATCTAATGTGGGCGAAGACAATGTGACCGTAGGCGAAGAAGCTAATGTGGGCGAAGACAATGTGACCGTAGGTGAAGATAATGTTAATGATACCGTAGATGAAGATGATGTTTATTCGGTTCCAGATATTGATATTTTTTATCCTAGAAATTGGGGTGGGCTTAGTAATGACATGATTAAAGAGTTGGTTACGAAAGGTCCAAAAAGATATATGGATGTTAAGGGTCCCGTGGATAAATTTGGAAGACATTTTTCTAATACCATGTACACTAGAATTCTATCAAATAGGGAGACGTGTGATAGAGAATGGCTAGTGTATTCGAAAAAACTTGACAAACTCTTTTGTTTTTGTTGTAAAGTTTTTAGAACGGGGCATCCGAAAGGTGGGTTGGATGATGAAGGTTATAAGGATTGGAGACATGCTAGTGGTAGACTTAAAGAACATGAAGTTGGTTTAGAACATTTCAAGAATATGAATGAATGGCTTGAATTGCGCCAAAGGTTGAAATGCAAAGAAACAATTGACAAAGTGGCATATGAGCAATTTAAAAAAGAAAAAGATTATTGGAAACAAGTCATTATACGGATTGTTGCGCTTGTGAAATTTCTTGCAAAATATGGCTTAGCGTTTCGTGGGACAAATGAGAAGTTGTATAAAAAAGGCAATGAAAACTTTTTGGGTTTGGTTGAGATGTTGGAAGAGTTTGACCCGATTATGAAAAAACATGTGCGCCGTGTTTTGAATGAAGAGTGTCATGTACACTTTCTTGGCCACAATATTCAAAACGAGTTGATACAAACATTCCAGTGCAGTTATTTCTGTTCAACACATTCTATACGAGCCGTATAACTTTATACGACTCATATACATCTAGGGATGTGAAAATAAGATAATAAGGACGTGAGAATAGTGAAGGCTATGAATGTGAAAATAATTTAATAGGGACGTGAGAATAGTGAAGGCCTAAATAAATACATAAAGCGAAATTGTACGGAAGTTTAGTATCACCTAACACAATAATAGATGAAACTAGAACATCATCATCTTTTTTTTTTGAATGAAGGCGGTAATATTATTAAGTAAACAAAACAAACAAACAGAAACCTTAGCAAGGTGCTAAGGCATTAGAGTATAGGTACAGCAACAAAAAAGTGCAGAATGAAATTACAGAAAGTTCAATCCAAACAACTAAAATCTCCCCAAGCCTCCCAATTTAGATCTCTTTTTCCAGCCCTTTCTCTTATCCACACAAACGACAGTGCTTTGATGTCACCGACTGCCCTTGAAACATTCGTTGTTTTGCCGTTAAAAATTACGTTGTTTCTAATACGCCATAATGTCCAACATGTTGCCGCAATGATCATGTATACCGCCTTCTTTTTTTCTTGTGATGAGCAATGTGATTGAATGTACTCCAATAATCCCACCAAACTGAGCACATATCTCGGGAGAGGAATTTTGACCCATAACGAGATTGCCGTCCAAACCAGTTGAGCATATTGACAGGAAATCAGTAGATGATCAACCGATTCGATGCATATACTACATAATGCACATACGACCGAGGGGATTTGTATATTTCTAATAGCTAACGCGTCTCTTGTAGGAATTCGATCTAGCACCGCTCGCCAAAGGAAACAATTTATTTTCTTTGGTATCCAGCTAAGCCACTTGAGAACCTGCGTTTCTGGTATCAAAGTCATACTATCCAGCTCTGATCTTAGATTGCAAACGGTGAACTCTTCTCGCTCGTCCTCCTGTTTCCACATCCACCTATCATATTTCTTTTTTACTTCAACCTTTTGTAGCAAAGTTTTACATTCGTCCCATAAAACCGCCACCTCCGGTTGAGTAACCGGTGCATCTCCTCCCCATAACCAAGTGACTTGACCATTAGATATGCTGTAGCGATGCTGAACCAAACTGAATTTATCCGTTTGAAGTGCAAATAAGTTGGGAAATCGATCTTTTATTGCAAACTCACCGGCCCAATTGTCTAACCAGAAATAAGTCTTGTCTCCACAACCAATCTGCAGCTCCAGCCTCCTCTCAACATCAGAAAATTTCAGGTTTGATCCTTTCCCCATCTGTACAATATTTTTCCACACACCACTAATTGAGTTTTTTATAGGAATTACCGAATAATTCCGCCTCTTCCCATGTATTGCCATAATAACTCTCGTCCAGAGATGATTTATTTCGTTTCGGAATTTCACGATCCACTTTACCATCATGGCTTTATTCATTGACATCAAACTGCCGATACCCAAACCCCCTTGTTTCTTTGGAGCCACCACTTTAAACCAAGGTACCCAACTCATCTTATTCTTATTCGAACACCCCCCCCATAGGAACCTACGCCTTAATTTCTCTAAATATTTAATCACATGTATTGGTGCATTAAATAACGAGAAGTAATAAGTAGGTAGATTACCTAATACAGCTTTCACAAGTGTCATCCTTCCTCCAAATGATAGCGTCCGTGCCTTCCATAGAGATAGTTTCTTTTCAAAACGATCAATGACGGGTTTCCAGTTCTTCACCAAACCCATGTTGGAGCCAACCGGTATGCCTAAATATGTGAATGGTAACGAGCCTTTTTCACACCCAAGTACCGAAGCCATTTCCGATATGTCACTATTACCAACACCCACCCCAAAAACTTTACTTTTAGAAAAGTTTACCTTTAACCCCGAAGATAAGTGAAAGCATCTTAGAAGTCTAGCAAGGTTGTGAAAGTTCTCCTCCGACCACTCACCAACAAATAATGCGTCATCTGCGTACAGAAGATGTGAAATAATCGGACCTGATCCTGGTGTTTTGATACCCTTGAAAATACCTCCATCGACCGCACTTTGAGTAGCAATATGTAGTGCTTCCATTGCCAAGATAAATAAAAGTGGAGATAATGGATCTCCTTGTCTGACTCCCCTTTGAATTTCAAATTCCAAAGTTGGTGAACCATTTCTAATATCGAAGTTCTGGCCGTCCTTAATAAACCCATAACCCATTTCCTCCAAAGAGCCGGAAAACCCATTTGAAGTAGAACCGAATCTAAGAATTCCCAACTTATTGAGTCAAATGCTTTTTCAAAGTCTACTTTAAAAAGCATGATCTTTCGTTTACTACTTTTTTCCCAAGAAATAATTTCATTGATAATCAAAGGGCCTTCAAGAATACTCCTCCCTTCTATGTACGCCGTTTGCACATCACTAACCAAATAATCCATAACTTTCTTGAGTCGGTTTGCTAGAATTTTTGTAACAACTTTTGAGATACAACCAATCAAATTGATTGGCCTAAAGTTGTTGATGATCTGAGGGTCACTCGTTTTAGGGATCAAAGAGATGAAGCTCGAATTGCATCCTCTATTCAACTTGCCATGTACATAGAAGTATTCAAGAGCCGAACCAAAATCCTTTTCTAGTATCTCCCAGAAGTCTTTAATGAATCTGAACATAAAGCCATCCGGACCCGGCGTTTTATCTCCCCCACAGTTCCAAACCGCATCTTTAATTTCATCCTTAGAGAATCTTTTTACCAACATCGCCGACTGAGATAACGAAAGTACTTTGAAACCGTTATTAATGAATTTCGGTCTGTCGAACACTTGTTCAGTAAAAACTGATTCAAAGTACATTTTTATATTGTTTTTAAGTTCATTTGGTTACGAAATCCAGACTCCCTCAAAATTCAGCCCATTGATTCGATTATTCTTCCGATGTCCATTTATAACCCCATGAAAGAAAGCTGTGTTTTCGTCTCCATCAGCTGCCCATTTAACTTTCGCCCTTTGCTTGAGATCCTCCATCCTATTATCTTCCAACTCATTTATTGTTTTCAGCCACAAGTCTCTTTCGGTCACTTCCTGGTCGGTTAAAGTAACCGATTAAGCTTTTAAATCCATCTCATCAACCTTTTTTTGAAGCTCAATTACCATTTTCCTGTCCCTCTTATTAATTTTCTCGCACCACGGCTTTAGGGCAGCTTTGATAGCTTTTAATTTTGTTGCTAACAGTTTGTCTGGGAGGTCCAAACATGTTACACCATCATACGCCTTTTTCACAACTTCTATAATACCCTCCTCCTTTAACCACAAGTTGAAAAACCTGAAGGGAGGTTTACCAAAAAATACATCCGAACACAGCAACAGTAATGGTCTATGATCTGATTTGTATCTCGGTAGCCCCCATAATTTCGCTGAAGGCCAAACAGATAGGAATGATTGACAAACCAACACTCGATCAATCTTGCTAAGTTTCAACCCATCATCCGTCACATACGTAAACGAACAACCCAACATAGCGTATTCTACTAGGCCAGCCTCATTTATGAAGAAGTTGAAGTCATTTGCCTCTTGTATGTTAAATCTCGAGTTTTTTCTTTCATTAGGTTCTCTAACACAGTTAAAGTCGCCCAGAAATATCCACGAACCCGAGGAGGAACCCATGAGGACAAGTAAGTCATCCCACAATTGTTTTTTCTGAATTTGGTCATGTGGTGCATAGATATTAACTATTGACAACTCACCACCACCATTACACAATTCACCCATTATAGCTAAAAAATGTCGATTTTTTACTGTCGACTTTTTAACAAAAAAAACTAGGATCCCAAATACTTAGCAAACCCCCTGATCTTCTTGTTGCTTCAATTGATTCGAAATCAAAAAGAGTGTTATCCCAGAAATTACTGACCTGTAGGTTTGAAGAGTTCGACATCTGCGTTTCTTGAATTGCTATAAAACCCAGTTTGTTATTTCTTTTGAGTTTCCTAATGTGCTCCGCTTTGCAGGAGTCACCAGCCCCCCTTATGTTTGTTGATAAGAAATTCATTGGTCATTGATTGTCTCCTGTGCTTCCACAATCTGTTTCTTGACACATTCTTCATATCCAGAAACCCGAAAACCCACTGTTTCCCCAACCCGAACTATTGCCGCCACTTCTTGTGAAATAAAATCCCGATGATTGTCATCATTAATACCTTCATCCTCACTCACACATCTTATCGATGATTCCCCACCACTCGATGATTCACCTGTATTGTTCGTTGTCTTGCTCCTGTTCGAAGCTGAGATTCTGCCATTCCACAATGTGTCCTTCATCTTTAATGAAGGAAAAATATGTTTTTTTTCTTCTGTTGACAAGATTTATGATGAGATGGGGGAATCTGGTCATCACACCTACCCTCTCTGTTACTTTGAAAAGAGGAACAAGGTGCATTATTCAAGTCTATATCGTTCTTCTGTTGGGCCATTTGTTTAATTAGATCCATTAGATTAAATGGGTCCGAGGAGTGGGTCTCAACGTTTTCGACATTATCTTTAATAGGCCCAATAGGTGGAGTATCCTCCACCAACTCATCATCATTAAACAGGTCTTGAAGGCCCAAAGCAGAAGTGGGCTCCATATTGGACCCAAAATAACGTGCAGGAGGAGGTGGTGGTGTATAACATGGATCAGCGCCTGATAAGTCAACCTGTGCACTAATAATTGGTGTGTCAGTGTTTTTATTAGGCATGTCTCCTTTATCACAATTATTTTCCTTGGAACCCATATTATTCACTTCCGCCGATTTCACAGCCTCATCGTTAAATGTTTTTTTTTGTATTATCTAGAACCCCCTCATAATTATTAGACATATCGTTCCCCGAGGAGGATGTTCCGTCTTCCACATGCATGCCCTTTGGACAACCATCTCCCCATTCCGGTGACCATTCATTTTTCCGGCGTTCATCCTCCCACACATTCCGATTTGTTTCCGTTTCTGATATCCAAATCTTTAGTGGTTCACCTTCCCATCTTAATGTTAACATGTTATTGATACGACCAATCTTTTCAGACAAGACCCCCACAACGTTAACGGATAGATCGTCATCTTCTTCCGAAGCTCTCGAGGGAATTATCACCTTCCCAAATAAGTTACCAATCTGGTTAAAAATATCGGCACCCCAAAACTGCAATGGTATACCTCTAATAGCAATCCATGCAACCCTCTGGAAAGACATTTTCTGCCCTTGCCACCGATACATTGACGAGAACCATGCCGACCACCTTTCTCTTTTTGATTTGACAAAAAACTCTGCATCTGCTGCACTTTTGAATACGAGTAAAACCTGTAATCCACCCACGTATTTGGTAGAGAAACCAGAAATATCATCAAGTTCTAATAGCGTTTGTATGTCTTTCAGATTGTTGGGATTCTTTACCACACCAATAAAAGACCTCCCTTTCCATTTTTTTGAAATGTTACTCTCCTGTAGATTAATTTCCAATGATTCCTCAGGGACGTTCAAGTCCCTAAGTCCCGTATCAATCGTTGATTCCGTATTTTTTGCTTCATGTACTTGTTCTTGCTCCGGTGTTTTTTTTGGAAACCAAGCGTTTTTCTGATGATGATTGTACTGACCTTCATTGTATCTCATATTAGTCGGTACCAGTTGAGGTGCTTTCCCTTTTGCTTTTGTATCATACTGCCTCTTCTGAACGTTTCTGTTCTCTTCGTTATCTTTTCGCCAACTCTTTTGATTATAGCAGCCAACCTTATTATCTTTTACAAACTTAGCCAAGTTAACCGAAACCCTAACCTTATCGATTATAACTGATCCCAGATTTACCCCTAGGGCATGCACATCTCTTACCCCGGCGAACCTAATGAAACCAAAAGTGTTCCCAATCTTATCTTTCTTTTTTGCTACATATGCATCAATCATATTGCCAAACTTCTGGAATATCTCCCATAAGAGATAACTAGAACAGTCATATGGTAGGTTGCCGATAAAATACGTTGTTTCTCTTACATGTGGTTTGTTCTGCTGTTTGTGTTCGTTGATCAGTCTTATGCCTTTGTATTTTGCTATCCTCCATGGCTCCTCTTTTGTACTGTCTGCCCACCTCGTGTTGTCTTTATATCTCCACCCATTGTTATTGAAAGTCTTTCGCCCTCTCTCCATTTCTTCGTCAAATATCACCGCAACCGAAGACACAGATCTTTAATATGTTAATAGGATTCGTATCGATCTAGCTGAACTATAAAGATAGCCGCGATCAATAACAGACCTACTAAGCTATCAAGATCTCGACTCGCTCGATGATAATGACCGAGAAATAATCCCGGATATGAGAACCAAGTCCCGGAAGGCGAATGGAAGATTCAACGAAATCAGTTTAGAATGAGAGGTAGGTGTGGATTAGCAATCACAACAGTCCTCGCACGATAAATCGATCAGTCTCACCTTCGTCGAGCCACCGGCAACGGTTCTTAGGGTTATCCGGCGATTTTTTTTGGGGGGGAGAGAGAGAGTTTTTGTTGTTTAGTTCAACTATGGTGCTGAACATCATCATCTGGAGTTAATATACAACGAAACATCCTTTTTTTAATAAGAGGAAGATAAATAGTTCACTAATATTTTTTTTGTTTACTTAACTTTATATTTTATATTAAATAATAAAAATAAAGAAGTTTATTGATAGTAATCGTTAAGATTATACTTAGAGAATATGACTAATATTAATCAAAACTAATGATATAAGGACCATGATTGCAAAAGCATAAGTGGAGGAATAAACTACATTTTTTTTAAACGGCCAACGAATCGTACAAATGAGTTATTGACGAAATTCACCACATCAGGATACACTCGCTTCCGAATCGGGGAAAACCCTCACCTAGGGCTGAAGCTCGTGAACACTCGCCCGAAGGCACGGTAGTGCGATGAGGTAAAACCCGCTCAGTTCAAGGATCGAACTAGCGATCTCCACCTATTCACCTAGTCTCGCATCATCACCAGGTGCCGCAGAAAATAATGGGGAGGACATGACTCAATCTTTAGTCTCTTAGAATACCAAGTCTCTCCCTTATCACTCCACCATCACCTCTCATTGGCAGGAATAAACTACAATTATGGGCAAAAAAAGATGTACCGGCTAAACCCATATTTAGTATTGCATGACGGGATTAAAAAAATGATGTTTTATTTTTTATGACGTTGTAGATAAATCAATGAGCTTAAAATAGTCAAAGTGGACTTTTTATGTTACAATGACTGTGATGTATTGATTAGGAAAGCATGTCAATTAAGATAGGACTGTTTTTAAGAAGTACAATAATACAAGGGGATTTAGATAGATGTAATCAAACATCGCATATGATTTGGTGGTTAAAAATATTTTTGAAGAAGATGAACGTGTTTACAAAAGAAAAGAACAACACCATATTAAACCTTGTGGTAAACTTTCTCATGTCTAATTAAAGTATGAGAAGTTGTAGGTGAAAATTGTGGTTTCGAGGTAAGAATAATAGTAGTATCTAAAAAAAGATAACATTGTATTCCTAAAAGACTGTTAACCTAGATAGATCCACGTTCATCTCACATGTCCATATCCCTTTCGTATCTTACCCACTGATCTTACGCGTCATCATAACGAATTCTATTAGATGTATTTGATGGGGGTCATGAAGCGTCATCATAACGAATTCTATTAGATGTATTTGATGGGGTCATGAAATGTTATATTTAAGGACGTTACGTGTTGTTTAAGTTAGAGTATCTCCGACACATGAGTTTTTTGAGCTCACATGGAGGAGATGATAATTGATGTGGAGTAGAGACGCTCATGATGACCAATACCTCAAATGAAATTATACTGGAGGAGGGGAGATTGAGAGGGCGGCGTTTGAGTGCATTTTGGCTATGAGATAGGATGACATGAAATACTAAAAATTATCATATATGCTCTTACAAAGTAGTTAAATTATAAAATATACCAATTCATTAAAACAGTTTAACAAATGACACCATATTACCCTCGTTTTTTTAATAAACTTTAAATTTTGTATATGCCCGTTGATGTAGACACGAAGGCGTCTCAAATGGCTCTTAGCTTCTAAGGCTTTGAAGCTGAAGGTCCAGCCAATCGGTTAGGGATGAGAATTTGGTACCAAGTACCGGTACCGTACATATAGATTCGATATGGGATTTGATACCCACTTTTCCAGAAATTCGGTTACAGTACCATATATAGATCAGAATTTTATAAGAAGTACTGGTACAGTACAGATAACGTACCGAAAACTCTAATTATATAGACAACACAAGTGCTATGTCCATAACAAGGAATCCAATTCAAGACTTTGAAACCAAACATATGTATCATTTTCTGGAGATGTTGGTGAGAAAGGTAAGATTTATACTTGATTACATTCCAACTAATGATCAACTAGCCTACATTTTTACTAAAGCATTTGATCATGTAAAGCCTAACCATCACTTGGAAAAATTAGTTATGAAATTTAAAATCCTGAACCCTAATCAATGCTCAATAATATTAGTATATGGTTACTCATACTCATATTATCACAAACGATCAATGGATAGAATGATGTATCCTTCCTTTCAGGTAAATCACCCATTGAATAAAGAATGAAAGAGCATCTAATATAGATGTTTATGAGTTTCTTTTGGACCACACTCACAACATACACTTCATACCAGCTTAGCTATGAGTTCCTTTTGCTTGGACCACACTCACAACTTACACCCCACTTTAGAATGCATATATATATTGTTTCTTTCATTAACAACTAACTAGTTGGATATTAACGTCAACTCTCTCTTTTTAAGGCTTTAGCTATGTGTGTTGTTTTTCAAAAACTTTGAGTTTACAAGCAAAGTGTAACTAGAGATGGTAAATGAAACTTGAAACATTCGAGACGGGTAATGGGACGAGTATAGCGATTAGTTTTAAGAAAATTTCCTATGCATGATATTAGGTGATACCCGATTTGTTTATCTGAAACATACCAGTAAACATCTTTTTTTATTGTGTCCTTTGTCCTTAGGTATTAGAACAATCTACTACTTTACTTATCTTTAGTTTATATATATGCACCAGAGGCGGACTTAGAAGCTTACTAGGGGTAGCACGGGCTACCCCTCAACCCCATCTCCGCAGTGTAAAAATACCCCTTAACTCCATTTCCGTAGTGTAAAAATACCTCTCAACTCTGTTTCCGTTATATTAAGGATACCCCTGATCCTAAAAAACAAAATAGGATACCACTAACTTTTTGGGCTAGTTCCGCCACTGATATGCACACACCCATTTGGTAATAAAGTTATATGAAATTAAGATGATAAAAAGTGTATTATGAATTCCAACGCTCACAAACCAACAATATACACGATATACCATAGACGACTCGTAAATACCTTATGGGTATTGGGTCAAACATAAGACATGGTTTTACAATCAACTATAAGACTGAGATGAACAATATCTGGCACAAAACCATCACACAAGAAAATATTGCACCATTCTTAAGACGCTAAGATCTAAGCTTAGCCACATGAACATCACACACATAAGAAAATCTCTATCAAGCATAAGAGCTTGATAAAAATTGGAGAATTGTCAAAGAGAAAACACACTAAAACCAAATCCACTAAAACCTAATTTTTGGCTGTTTTATATATGTGTAGTTGTTAATTATCTATGCTAATAAGGAAAATCTATAATTTAGATACACAAAATAACATCTTCACAAAAATATATAATATATATGAAAAAGTATTTTACAATAATGCCAAAAAAGTTTGTCAAGATTAATTAATAAATGAAAAGGTAATGATCAATGTATTAAGAATGTTTAGAAAATAATTAAAAGGTGGGATGTACCTAAAAGAATCAAAGCAGAAAAAACGTAGCCGACTGTGAATTTTATAATCTTTAAATTGTCACCAATAAGCTTTAATTGATTTCACAAATTTTCAACGTTGGTTTTATTTTCTTCCATTTGGCCACAATACTTTGCAATCAAGTCATATGTGTGAAATTTAAGATTTTCAACAAAATAGTTAATGAAAAAGTTGACATGAGAAACAATTTTCTTTTTAAAATAAAATAAAATAAACCTTGAAAATGATACATTATGAGTTTCTAAATAACCTAAATATATACATTTTGAGATAAAACTGTAGTAAAGAATGAAGCTATTTGAACATCAAAATAAAGACCATGCCATCATATTTAGAAAAATTATGGTCTATTTTCATATATGCAAAACATATTTATAAAAATTATGGTCTATTTTTAACTGATAAAAAAAGAAGTTTATAAACTAAGAATATTTTTATGGAAATAAAAACTTTATAGCATAATATGCTATTTATGGAACATCTTTAACAATTTAAATAAATTCTTTTTAGAGTTTTGTCCTAATCCTTTTGCTTTTGCATTTGCAAATTGCATGTCCATCCACAATCCATCACCCACCATCCAATTCTTTTTTATTTCGCTGAGTCTTCGGCTGATGTTCCATTCATCTTGAGCTGGTGTAGATGGCTTCATGCAAAGTGTAACATCCACGTTTGGCGTATGAAATTGGATAAACTCCCAACCGGAGAGGCGTTAAGGAAAAGGAACATTTTTATTGAAGACCCTAACTGTCCGCTATGCAACTCGAGTGAAGAAACTGCTGACCATGTTTTCATTTCGTGCTACGTCGCCTCAGTCGTTTGGAATGCGGTCAGCTCATGGTGTAGGATCCCGTGCATCTTCGCGTTCTCGCTCAAGGATCTCCTCGGGTTCTACTCAAGTCTTAGAGCATCGGAGAAGAAAAAGGAAGCGATGCAAGGTATTATCATCACTATATGCTGGAGTATTTGGAGAGCCCGGAATAATTTTAAGTTCTCAAATAAGCCGATTAAGATTGACTGTATTTTGAGTGAGGTTAAGGCGTTGAGTTTTCTTTGGTTTTAGAATAGATCGAAATATAAAAATGTAGATTGGGGGGAGTGGTGCTCTTTTGTAAATATGTAACAGGGTTTTGGTTGTTTGTTTTTCTGGCCCGGTTTGGGTCAGAGTTCTGTTAATGAAGTTTACTTTTAAAAAAAATAAATAATAATAAGTCTCCACAAACATAACCCATTTTTTAATTTGTAAACTGCTTACATCACCCATTTTTTAATATTTCATGCTGTCCAAAATTATGATATCATTTTTATTTTTATTTTCATTTTCATTTATATATAACCACTTGTTAGCTAATTTCACACTTAGATTAGATCTCAAAACGGATAAGATGACAATTTTCTTGAATTTAAGATCTAAGTTGTTTAATTAATAGACAATAAACTATATATATTAAAAATGAAACATGTGTGATGTCTTAGGGTACTAGTTGGAGCCCAGGTTCTCTCCAAAAGCAGCATCTCTATTTCTAAGGATTGAGGTAACCGGTAAGGTTTACTAGGTACAATTGTTGTTATTGTTAGGGAAATACTAGATTGTTTAGTTAGTCCTTTTCACATGAACTATATTGAGCCATAAGTTTCAAATATAATCAACGCATTTTGGATGCATTGACTGTGAATATATAATGAATTTCACAGTTACACATACTTGAGTGAGCACGGTTCAAAAGCTTCTATTCAAACAAACAAAAATAAATCCATGAGCATAGAAATCACTAATTATAATTAGTATAAGAATGTGAATGTTACAACTAGAAAAGCAATATATAAATCATTTTAAAGAGATATACACGTAGGGGAAGGATAAAACGAATACCCACTTGAGTTAAGAAAACTTAAAAAACCTTTGTAAAAACGCCATATAACATTTTTATTTTTTTTTCTAAAAAAATAGGGAATGTAACATACATATATTTGAACACTTTTATAAAAGAAAAACAAAAAAGCACCGAGTAGTTTATTTTTTAAAAAAATGTTACACATTTCATGTTACATAATATATATTTCCAAAAAAATGTAACATGCAAATTTTAAACATTTAAAAAAACTAGTAGGCGTTTTCTACATTTTTTTATAAAAATATTCAAGTACATTTTTATTTATATTACATTCCCTGTTTTTTTTTTTTTAAATGTTACATAAGATTTTCGTGAGTTTTCTCAACTCCTCAGATAGATTTTCGTTTTATCTTTCTTCTATACACGTATTTAGTACTTTTGTTTATTCTTTTTGTTATGCTGTCATGTCCCTACATCTTAATATTTGAATCTCTCACTTAAATCCAAAGGTGTGTTCTCTCTCTCTCTCTCCCTAGAGTTTAATGGTGGGGCTTCTGAGATTGTAAGAAGAATCTTGAACAAACAACAAAGAAAGAAGCAGGCTTTCAAAAGAGGTGATTCTTTATTAGACAAGATTGTTGTTGTTGTTGTTGTTGTTGTTGTTGTTGTTGTTGTTGTTGTTGTTGTTGTTGTTGTTCAGATGATTTCTATGTGTTTGTTTAACTCAAACCAAACCAAACCAAAACATCCAATCCAACAGTGTTCTATGCATCTAAAACATCCCCTCATCATTTATTGATTTTTATGGGCATTTTAGGAAATTATTCCGGGTCAGATATTAATCTAGAAGAATATTCAAGAATCTAATATCATCAACTGTTCATATTCTGTTCCTTATTTGGTAGTCATGTTGATGGAATCTTTTGATTTTCCAAGCATATAATCTTTCATAGCTTTAATTCTTTCTTTTCAGTTCACTCTTTTGTTTTCAAATTTGATTCTTTCATCTTCTTCTGACACAAAAGCAAAAAAGTTCCAATTTTTAAGATACAATTTGTGGGATTTTGAGTACAAGAGTATAGCTGATGAATATGATGATGATATTGTCTTTAACATGTTTGAATATTATTATTAATTTTTTTTTTTTTTTGGTATTATTTTATATTTTGACATCAAGCAATGTTCTTGTTCTTTCTTTTTCTCATTTTTGACAGGTTTTGATTGATATATCAACAAAAAGTTTCAAACTTGAGGTCAAATCTTGGTCAATTTTGAGTTCAAGATTGAGCCATAGCAGGTGTGTCACCTTTATGATTCTTGTAGTTCATGTAATTGTTCAACTATTTTAGTATAAATTTAATAAATATGATTGAATTTATTAGTTTTGAATTTAATTGATATAATTGTTCAAATATTTATGTATAAAATCAGAAATATTAACAATTTCAATCCCAGAACACAATTGAATCCATTAGTTTTGAATTGTAATTTGCTCGATTTACAGTCAAATAATTTTCTTTTTCTTTTCATTTCCCCAATTTTGACAGATTGTTCTTGAAATATAAGTGATAAAGTTCCTGTTTTTCGATAAAATTTGTGGGATTTTGAGTACAAGATCATAGCTATGGATGATGGTGTGTTTCCTGCTAATAACATGTTCGCGAATCCATCCGAATCCATGTTGGGTTTCGATTACATGGATGACGAACTCTTTTCGGATGGATGTTGGTTACAAGCAACACAAGTATCCGAATTCATAAACAGTAATAATAATATTCCGGTTTTTGATCCCTCGTTTCTGTGGCCACCCTTGGAGCTCAACAGCATTGATCATATACCAGAAGATGTTCAAGAATATGTTAGTCAAAGTCAAAGTCAAACTGCAGATGGGATTTTGTCAAAAGCCCGTGTTAGTAATTCGGTTGGATTTCTTGATCAGTCGAGGCGAAGATGGTGGATCCCGCCAAGTGTGAATGTCGGGGTGAAAGAAAGGCTAGTCTACGCGATCGAGAATGTAAAACATTCTGCACTACACCAACACGCGCTTATTCAAATATGGCTGCCTGAAAACCGAGAAGGAACTAAAGTTTTGAGCACCAATGATCAACTTTTCTCACTCGGGTCGAACTGCCCGCAGCTTTCTAAATTTAGAAACATATCAGGAAACTATCAGTTTGCAGCTGAGGGTGATTCGAAGGACATTGTTGGGTTACTCGGGAGGGTATTTGTGGGAAAAGTTCCTGAATGGACTCCTGATGTTCAGTTTTTTAAACCTGTGGAGTACCCGAGAGTTGTTCATGCTCAGCAGTATGATGTTCATGGGAGTGTTGCGGTACCGATTTTTTATCATGATAGACGAAGCTGTCTTGGTGTTATTGAGGTTGTTATGACGACTCGAAAGAGTAATTATGCGTCCGAGATTGAAGATTGTTGTAAAGCTCTTGAGGTATATTTTATACTATTCGTTTCTTGATCATTTAAAAGCTTGTTATTGATGGTTTTATATAGGCCTATAAACGGATTTTCTTGCACATGTTCATTCCTTAAGAAAATTCTGTTAATAAATGTTTGAAGTTTTCGGCTTTTGATAGGCGGTTGACCTCAGGAGTTTCGAAATATCAAACTCTCCCAAATTCAAGGTGACGGATCATCCATATCAAGCAGCTTTACCCGAAATTCTCGAGATCCTAAAATCGGCATGCAAAACGCGTAACTTGCCTTTGGCTCAAACTTGGGTCCCCTGCATACAACAAGGAAAAGACGGGTCTCGGCATTCAGATACAAACTTGATCCATTGTATATCCACGATGGATCCCGCATGCTACGTGCACGATCCCCGTTTTAAAGATTTTCAAGAAGCATGTTCCGAGCACCATTTGTTAAAAGGCCAAGGTGTTGTGGGTAGAGCCTTCACCACGAACCAACCGTGTTATGTTTCAGATGTAACATCGATGACAAAAACCGAGTACCCGCTTTCACACCATGCTCGGGTTTTTGGTTTATGCGGGGTTGTTGCAATTCGGTTTAGAAGCACTTTAACAGGCAATGTTGATTATGTGTTGGAGTTCTTTTTACCTGTTGATTGTAAAGATCAAGAAAAGCAAATGAGTTTGCTCAACTCGTTGTCGGGTATTATAGAAAACATGTGCCAGAATTTAAGGATTCTTACTGATAACGAGTTATTGGAAGAAGGTTCGGTTGTGACCGATAGTGTAGAAGTAGTGAAAGTTGAAGAAATCTTGGCGGAAAAACCCGTGGATTTGCTTAGAGAACAACAGAATGAGTCGGGCTCCGGTGAGGGTAGTTTGGTCAATGATGGTATTAAACGACCAGAGAGACGGCGGGGCGGTGCCAAAACCGAGAAGACCATCACTCTGGAAATGCTCAGGCAGTATTTTTCTGGCAGCTTGAAAGACGCTGCTAAGAATCTTGGTGGTAAGCATTCAGCTTTTTGCGGGTTTATAATAGAAATTTGAATCCGTTTACATATGGTACCGGTCAAATAGACTAATTAAGCTAAAAGGGTAACGGGTCAAAAGTCGCTCATAATCTATTTTACAATGCACCAACCGTTCCAAAGTCGTTTTATTTAAAGATTTAGTTACTATTGTAAAAATAGTTATCCATTTCGACCTGTTACCCAGCCGTACGCCCAACTTGTCCATTTTGGCACCTTTAAGATTTATGCTTATGGTTTTTGTTATTGCAGTTTGTCCAACAACTTTGAAAAGGATATGTCGACAACATGGGATCCAACGTTGGCCTTCGCGGAAGATCAAGAAAGTTGGTCACTCGTTACGAAAGATCAAGCTTGTGATGGATTCAGTTCAAGGGGCTCCCGGTTCATTCCAAATCGACTCTTTTTATTCAAACTTCCCGAAGCTTGCGTCTTCGGATCCAAACACAAGCTCGTTTTCACCTTCAAAGATCCATAATATCGATGCAAAGGGCATCGAGGGTGTCACCAAGTCGCTTTCATCATCATGTAGCCAAACTTTGAGTTCTGGACAATCGTGTTCAAGCGGGACCCAACCGTCCACGGGTAATAATGGTTTGAAAAGAGATCGGAGTGATGCCGAGCCTCATGTTTCACCTTATGTTCAAGATGAAGAACACGAACAAAAAGGTTTTCAAACATCGCATAGCCATAAGTCGCTCACTTCTGCTTCAACACTACCCCCAAAAGGCGGGAATGCTCGAGATAACAATATCCAGAGAGTTAAAGTGACATATGGCGAAGAAAAGGTGCGTTTTCGTTTGCAAAAAGACTGGGGGTTTAATCAAATACTAGAAGAAATTGCAAAGCGGTTTAGTATAAACGATATCAACTGTTTTCATCTCAAGTACTTTGATGATGATTCAGAATGGGTTCTTTTAACTTGTGATGCCGATCTAGAGGAATGCATTGATGTTTATAGATCGTGTAAGGGCGGGACAATTCAACTGGCTCTTTTTGAACCTCATCATACGGGTGGCAGTGTAGGTAGTAATGTGATCTTGTAACAAGCTATTACCGTGGTTCATCTAGGCTCAGTCACACGCCCTTGTGAGGGCCTCTCCAATGGGTGCTGTTGATGGGTTGATAAGCGTCTGACCCAAGAACGATCTAGCTTAAAGATTCGGGTTGTGTGTCAAGAAGTTGCCCACATGTGCATTGGAGTGTTGTACTATACACACGACTATTGACCGGGAACATTTGGCGATCTTGAATTTAAATGTTTGGGCCATATACATGTTTATAATGGTCTTGGTGTTAAGTTTTAGACACGAAAACCAAATTAATAACCGCGCTAAAAACTATAACTGGTTGATAATTAGATAAAACGGTCGGTTACAAGTTAAGTTACATCTACATTCATCTAGCTGTAATCTATAACTTGAGGTACCACTATATATCAACAATCTTTGCACTCACTTGGGGAGAAACTTTCGCTATTTTAATTCCGTGTAGCACAAGTTCCAACTACGGTGAAGCACAAGACTTGTTATCATCTTTCCTCTCGACAAGTACTCGTCTTGAAGGCGGCCCAAACATGCTTAGCATTACCTGCATGCAAACAGATTATCACTAGTAGTTTGCGGTTTACGGGTTGTATTTAAATAGCTGTCATGAACATATTCATGTCATGCATTCGAACTTACCGGTAAGAATATCAAACCATGCAAGAAACCGAGAAGAACCAAGGCCAAGTACATTTGGAAGTAATAAACCTGCATGCCATAAACTGCTTTTTAGTACTAAACAAACTATCTCCCGTCGTTGTAACATTCAAGAGTAGAATAATAATAATAATAATACCACAAATATTTCGGTCCTTGAAAAGCAAAGGACGATTACTCCTACCAGTTTTGTGATTGTTATTCCACTGCAGAAATAGAGGCAGTAATGAAATGTTATAGTTTCATGGTTTGTTTTGACTAAATGCATGCAATGATAGATTACATAAATGAAATGAATAAAAAGAAAATTGGAAACCTGAAAACAGAAGCACCCATCGTAGCCAAAGACTCCTTCATCCGCTGATCTCTATCACCGCTACTAACCTGTCAGAAAAGTAAAACGGTGAGAAATGACCTTTTTACCCATGATAACATCAATAAAAGACTACTTACCAAAAAAGCATGTGTTATATGTACACAAAACTCAACAGAAATACCAACTGACATCACAAGGTTAACAACGGATACAGCGTTCAGTTGGATGTTCAGAACAGCCATGACTCCCTGCATACAATAAATTTACAAATCACGTAAACAAAATCAAAAATTTTCAAGGCTCAACAGGAACGAAATATACCAGGAGATCCACAAGGATCATCACCAGCACAAGAAAGATTATTCCCGAGCTCCATATGCTGCAATGAAAACTTCTTATTGCAACTTCAAGTAAAATTAATCAGAAAATAAGTTACGAAACTTACCTGCATGTAATAACCAGGCAGACAACAAATACAGCGCCTGTAAAATATGGGAAAGTAAGTTATGGGTTTGGAAATTTAGCCAACCGGTTTAGCGTAAAGAAGATAAAAAATCACTTACCAGTAGCTATTGCAAGACTGACCAATGCTGTCTTCCATATGTCAAGATATTGCTCAAAGAACATGTAAAATACCGAATAAGGAAAAACCTCAATCTGCAAAGGAGGTAGTAATTGTTAGAACAGGAAACACTGTACAAAAAACTCGATGTGGCACGATAGGCGGGTCAGGTTGAAGTGTGCCATTTTTTAGTATGGGTCAAAACAGGCAAGTCGGGCTGGGTTGACCCGCAACCAATTTTCTTATAAAAATAATTGTGTTAGTTAGAATTACGATGTTTATTACGATAAATGTCTAAATTTTTGAATAAAAAATGATTTGAAATGGTGTATGCTTTTAACATAGACATTGGGTGATGTGCAATCCGTTACCCGTTTTAGCTAAGTTTTCTGGTTTGATCCATTTGAGATAAAAACAACGCAAATCGACCAATTTGTAAGTAAATAGGTAAAAACATCCACCATGCCTAAATGTATTACCTTTAAGGAATTGGAGACCCGAGAGCTAAATTCTCGTGCAGCCCTCATTGAGTCCACAAAATCAACCTGAATTAGTTTTTGATCATTTAGTCGGATGATATAAATACACTCTTTATATTTGAATATGTTTTTTGCTACCTGCTTGTTCAAGGGTGTGTGATATGTACGGAAGGAGGATGCAGGAATAATACCATCCTCAAAGCCTGCCAACATATAGACTATTATGTTTTATCTCTAACGGGCCAAGGGTCAAACAAGACAAAGTAGTTAAGAAAGAAACGTCTCATATGAATAGAAGGGCCAAAAGATCACCCAAAATTGTATTTGTAACTAGTATTTTGACCCGCCGTGCGTTACGGCGGTGTGGAAACTTAAAGTAACTCGAACTTATACCGTCAAGTATTTGACCCGACTCGTTTTCGAACAAAATTTACATCAAAGCATAGACCAACTGAAAACGCACAAGAAAATAAGCATGAAAACGATTATATTTGACCTGACTCATTACCGAGAAGATTTACCTCAAAACATAAACCAACTTGGATTTATAACGAAACGTACTTAAAAATAAGCACGTAAGAAAATAGTGTTTTTTTTTACGTTAAAGAATGGTACCACGTGTTGCGGCGGAGATGAAATGTAAAGTAACTCAAATTTATACCACCTAGTGAAAACATGTTATATTGACCCAACTCGTTTCCGAACAAAACGTAGACCAACCAAAAACGTACATAAAAATAAGCACGTAGAACTCGAGGGAGTCAAATTGGCAAGTTTTTAGAAAGTTGAGATGGTATAAGTAGAAATGCTAAAAGTTGAAGGGTTGAATACACAAAAAGAAAAAAAAAAATTACCATGGATGGAACGGTTGTAAATATGGCCAAAAAAACTATAAAAATAGAGGTTGTGTCTTAGGTACTATTCCTAAGACACCCTATTATGTTATATTAAATTAAATAATGCATACAATCACCTGAATCGTCTTATTCGTATATTTCGATTAGTAGTTTCTTACTATCGTAATTTAGTTTTGGTAATTATATTTAAAGCATTTATAATTTAAATATTTTTTCAAAAATGACAAAAAGTGAATGTGGTCCAACCCGCCCTTGTAATTTCTAACTTGACGCGTTAACCCAACCGGCAAATAGGCATTTATAAACAACAGTGCTATGATACTATTAACTACATGGAGTTGCACGAACCGGTAAGTTCCACGCTATCTGTGTAGGCCCCACGACCACCTTTTGCACAGTCAGCAGAAGGTAGAGCATCAAGGAACCATGGAAGCTTCTCCTTGAATTGTGCGGTAGTTGGACGATCGTTTTGTAAATCTGAGTGACGGAAACACTAAAATGTACAAATAATAGTTAATCACCATGGCTAAGTTGTTACATCTAAGAAATAAGCGAAGATTCTATACGAGTCATCGGAAAGATCTTTTTAGCAGTATAGAGAAATATAAGAGTAAAATGTCATTTTCGTCCTTGAGGTTTGGCTACTTTTGCGACTTTCGTCCAAAGGTTTGTTTTCCGTATTTGGATCCAAAAGGTTTGAAATCTTGCAATTTTCATCCAACTCGTTAACTCCATCCTTTTTTTAACGTTAATTCAGGGGTATTTTCATCTTTTTAGACATTTTTGTGATGATTAAAGGGTTTGGGCAGGGAGAAAGTCAACAGAGATTGATATTTAACAAAGAAAAATGGACGGAGTTAACGAGTTGGATGAAAATGGCAAGATTTAAACCTTTTGGATCCAGATGCGGAAAAACAAACCTTTGGACGAAAGTCGCAAAACAGGCCAAACCTCAGGGACGAAAATGGCATTTTACTCAAAATATAATATAGTAATACAAACGTGGTAGTAGATATGTAGTACTTACCGTGGTACAGTCTTTGCAAACTCCATTTACAGTACAAGAACCGTCACTTGAAGAACAACAAGGAGGCTGAGAAAAGCATCATTTACTTTCAGTACACACACTTACAAAGTAATATAGTATGTCAACACATTATTGACGGTTAAACTTTGACCTGGTCATCAGGAGGACAATAAGTTTGATTAGTGAACTTCCTGCAGCAGCCAAAAGCTTCCGGAGATACCCAAACAAGAAAATCGTCAAGCCATGAAGCAGCAGGTTTAGCGATGTAGCTTGATGTCGGTACCAGAGACGCTTTTGATATCTGCGCATATATAATTCAATTGCTCTCAGTAATTAATACCGTGCATTATGCATAGCTGATATTCCATTTTATTTTAATTTAATCAGAGAGATACAAACATACCTCATTCAAAAGGGAGTTCGAATCACAGTGGTTTATTGAGCACAACTTATTTGTCTGACCTGATTCTGAACTGAAAAGAAAGGAAAAGCTTACAATGAAAAAGAGTTGCACAGTAGAACATTTATATCCTTAACCATGACATTTAATAACTCGCTAATGTATGCAAATTAACAGGATTAACAGAGAAAAGATATAAATGAAGAATACCTGTAATTATAGTTTTTCACAACAAAATATAGAGGTGGGCCAATTCTCAGGTATTCTGAGACATTATTGAAATAACCCTGCAGGAGAAATGACAGTTCAAGACTTTGTATGACTAATTGCTTATTGTTTTCTAGTTATATATATATATATAGGATTAAGTTATTGTGCAAATGGATCTTAACATACAAAATACCCTTAATGTAAGAAGTGAAGGAGGGAATTTTTTTTCCCCATCTTATTAACCACGTATTTTAGTCCCAGAATCCAAAAAAAATCCCCTCCTTCACTACTACTGTAAAATCACAATTTTTTTTACATTTTGCAATTAAACATCATTCTTAAGTAGTAGGGGAAAAAAATTCAAAAAAAAAAAATCCCTCATTCACTTCTTACGTTAAGGGTATTTTATATGTTAAGACCCGTTTGTATTTGATCTTTACACTATATATATATATATATATATATATATAGGGGCTGGTTAACGTACAAATGCGCTTATCGTACATTACGTACGCTACAATCTCAGCCGTCAGATCATCTTCCCGCATTGAAAATCGCATGTGAAATTGAATTACCACATGCGAAATTGAATTACCACATGCGAAATTGTTACAAAAAACAACCTGCTATTTCATCAAAATTATCACATGCGAAATTGAATTACCACATGCGAAATTGTTACAAAAAAACAACCTTCTATTTCATCAAAATTATCACATGCGAAATTGAATTACCACATGCGAAATTGTTACAAAAAAACACCTGCTATTTCATCAAAATTATCACATGCGAAATTATTACAAAAAAAAAACAACATGCGATTTTCAATGCGGGAAGATGATCTGACGGCTGAGATTGTAGCGTACGTAATGTACGATAAGGGAATTTGTACAGTACCCTTTACCTATATATATATATATATATATATATATATATAGGGGTTAGTTAACATACAATTGGCCTTAACGTACAATGCGTACGCGATGAAAATATAACATGCGGATTTTAACATACAAACTCGGAAACTTCACAAACTCGGAAGATTCACCATGTGGACTTCATAAACTCGGAAAGGTTCACCATGCGGACTCACAAACTCGGAAGGTTTTTGAGGTTTATAACGTGCGGAATTCTCATCGCGTACCCTCGTACGTTAAGGCCAATTGTACAGTACACTTTCTCTCTCTCTCTCTCTCTCTCTCTCTATATATATATATATATATATATATATATATATATATATATATATATATATATATATATATATATATAGGGAGGAGCTCATGCGAGAACCACCTTTATTGTGAGAACCGCGAGAACCAATGTGAACACAACCTAAAATAGCTAAAAAAACCTAACCCCCACCCCCCCCCCCCCCCCACCCAAAACCTAAACCCCCCTCCCCCACCCCCCAAAAACCTAAACCCCCCCCCCCCCCAAGCTAAAATGCTAAAAACTAAACCCCCAAAAAACCTAAAAAAAAAATTTTGAATTTTTTATAAAAAAATCGCTACTTTTCGAAGCCAAATTTTTTTTTTTTTTTTTTTTTTTTGAAATTTAAAATTTTTTTTTTTTTTGGCTTCGAAAAGTAGCGATTTTTTTAAAAAAATTCAAAAAAAAAAATTTGTGTGATTTTTAGCTATTTTTAGGCATTTTTGGTTGTGTTCACATTGGTTCTCGCGGTTCTCGCAATAAGAGGTGGTTCTCGCATGATCTTCTCCCTATATATATATATATATATAGGGAAGGGTAGGGGTAAGATCAAATAAAAAGTTGATTTTGCCCAAGTAGGATGAGAAGAAATCTTAACCTTTCATTTTTCAAACCAATGGTTAAGATGAAATGTAGGAAAAAAGAGGAGTGTAAGGGTATATTTGGAAAATCTTATTTATTAACTTTCTCTCTCCACATGCAAGACACATACATATTTCACCCTCGTTTACTAAATGTTCATAACTTTTTTATACGACATTATTTTTTCATAAAAAATTCACCATAAAATCGAACGTCTTTTTATTTTTAATTTGACTACCATATTGCCATATAAAATATGACAACTAAAAAAACCCACAAAAATGTGTTGTATTTCTAAATTTTTTGTGCTGCAATTTTTTGTCTTAAATTTTTTTTGCTGAATTTTTGTGCTGGATTTTTTTGTACTAATTTTTTTTTGTGCAAGATTTTTTGTACTAGATTTTTTGTGCTGAATTTTTTTGTGTTATATTTTTTGTACTAGATTTTTTGTGCTATATTTTTTTGTACTGGATTTTTTGTGCTAGATTTTTTCGTACTGGATTTTTTTTTTTTTTTTGAGAAAACAAAAAGGATGCCACACGTCGTCTTCACACTCCTACTTATAAGGACCAAAATGTTTTAGTACCAAAATGCCCTTCCTTCCTACTTATAAGGAGTGCCACATGTCATAATCACAATCCTTCTTAGGCTACTTAGGCAAAACCTACTTTTTAGTGGATCCTTCCCCGGGAAGGGTATTAATGAGAACTAGCTTGAGTTGTGAGAAGTTGAGAACTTTTCGATCCAAAGGTTTTTTTGAGAAAAAAATTCCGATCAAACCTTTTTTATGAAACTTTTCCAAAATAAAAATAATATAACGTATACGACTTCCTACATCGATGTAAAAAAAACTTACACCGCCGGTAACATTCTGAGGCGGATGACGTCAGCAGCCATTTGCACCGCCGTAAATCAAACTTACATGTCAAATGAATGCTGGCTCGTCAGTTTTTTTTTTCGATTTTTTTTCACAGATGTCTTAGTCAGATGTTAATCTACATTTGTGCAAAATTTGGTTGAAAAACTCACACGGGAAGTAGGAATTCTCGCGGTTCTCACAACTTGGAGGAGTTCTCATTTGAACCTATTCCTATATAATATATATATCAAGAACTGATACCTGAAGATATGAGTCACGAGGCAGAACGATTTTTTGTTCCAAACCAGGTTGAATCCTTGTGCATAGTGCCTTGTAAATAATAAACACGAAAATACGATATCAGAAAGGTGAGAGTTGAAAACTCTTTAGAATACCAATCAAGAATGCTCGAATGAAATAACCTACAATGCTGGCCAATGATAAAGCAGCAAACACTGAAATGACTAGTAATTTGACCCACCATACGCTTAGAACGGGTGCATGAACCTCCTGTAAAGTAGCATACATTCAAACATTAAGACCACAAAAAGAATGACCTTTTATCACATTTTATCAATGATGAAAATTTATATATACCTTCATGTATCGTGTAAGTAATCCGTATCTTCTCTGATCATTACCTGTAAGAACATTCAGATACCTAAATAACATGATAAAATATAACTAGTGGGTTACCACCCGCACTCCGCAGTGTGTTCAAAACATAGATAAAAATAGGCAAATTTCAACGGGCCAGTCTACATGAAGATAAAAACATGTCACGGCTGTATTCAAAAGTCACAAAAAAGTTATCGGTTCAGTTTGAAACTGGTATGGACACTCGTTATAACCATAAAAGCGGATATCTACGGCGGGTTTGAAATACAATTGAAATAACCTACTTAGGACGGTACATATGGAAACTTTAGAAAAACATTACGTTGAGAAAAAAACTAAAAAGAAACCACAGAAAATAAGTAAAAGGAAAAAATCTAAAAGTTGAGGGTCCATATGGTAACTATTTTAAAGTGTAAGGATAAATAATGAAATTTAAAAAAAAATTACCAATGTTGAGGGGCTAAACATGTCGTTGTTAAAGTTGAGGGAATAAGTATGTCATTACCATAGTTGAGGGGCTAAACATGTCATTATTAAAGTTGAGGGGCTATATATGTTATTACCAAAGTTGAGGGGCCAAATATGTCATTACCAAAGTTGAGGGGCCAAAGTTGGTTGATGTTAACAAACGTTGAGGGGCTAAGCATATATCGTTATTAAAGTTGAGAGGCTAAATATGTCATTACCAAAGTTGAGGGGCTAAAAATGTCATTACCAAAGTTGATTGATGCCAAAATTGAGGGGCCAAAGTTGATTGATGTTGACAAAATAGCGTCTTAAGTATATATATAAAAAGATAGTTGTTTAACAAACCTTGATCGGTATCGATAAGTGAACCCGAAGTTCTAATACAAGGAAAACAATCAACCCTCTGGTCTTCAGCTCTCAGAAAATCTAAAACGATTAACGCTACAAACGCGGTAACTTGCAGAAGGAAGTCCAACAGAATAGCCAGTGCTGCAAACATAGAAAATACCCGACATGCTGGCATAGGAATGAAACTTCCAACCGCAAACGCCAAAACCTCTGATAAACTCGCTAGAGTTATAGACGGTCCCACTTCCGCAAGTGCGTTACTTATTCGGCCTTCCAATGGTAATTCAACCTGCTGCCTTTTAACTGCATGTACTAGAATGCACATATTGTCTACCCCCACCTGTTTCCAATGTTTTCAAGTTTGACTTCAGGCTAGTGGTCAACTGTAGTATATTATCGTTTATATGGAGAAAAGCGATGAAACTTACAGCCAAAACAAGAAAAGGGATGACTTCCATGATGATTAGTGTAGATTTTACACCAATTGCACTGAAAAAACCGACTGATGCAATAACAGAGAGCATCACAAGTATTACTCCAGAAAGCCCAAGCAATACCTGGAATAGAATAATCATTAGTTAAAAGTTAAAACTCTAATCCTTAAAATATAAAAGTGATTTTCTTAATATTAATGATGAAGGGTTTTTTGACAATATGAATATACCTTGGAAGAGATATAAAAGGAAGTGAAGCGAGGAGTGTCGCCCAATGCCAATGATATATAAGCAAACATCACAAGATAGCTTATCTGAAAAATAGTAACACAAGACATTTAAGAAGCATTTAATATATAAGCAAATTAAAGGTGTTTGTGTTTAGTCTAGCATATGCCCTAAGGGCCCATGTTAAGAAGTATTTAATATAACCTAGTATTTAGGTCCCATGACCATTCACCGAATGAAAAGTAGAAGTAAAAATGTTGAACCACGCACGCCCGTGGCGGCATGTTAATGCACAAAAATTAGACCAAATTGTAAAACATAGAAAAGAATTACTAAGTTGACTTAGGACCCCGCGCGATGCGACAGAGCCGTTAAACAGGGAAAAAATTAGACGTAAAAACGTTGAACCACACACGCACGTTGCAGCATGTTAAAATGCAAAATTTAGACTGGAACGTAAAATGAAAAAAATTGTAAAAGGTGAAAAGTATAGGGGACCAAAGTTGAAGGTGGAAAGTATTGGGTTAAAAATGAAATATTCTTTGTGACAAATATGTAAAAGATGAAAAGTATAGAATGTACTACCATTAAAGCATAAAGAAGTTGGTATATAATATATGTATATACAACTACCAAAATTCAATCTTTATATCAAACTAACACACAAATAAACCATTATCTCACCAAAATTGTTATAGCATCTGCACTACTTTCTCTTTTCAGTTCTTCTTCAATGGAGCTTTCAGATGAATATGATAATGTCAAATTCTTGGATTTCACCATTGGCAGGAGCTCATTCTGTTACGAAGATTAGTGAGATTTCAAACACATAGTTTTGTAATTGCAGAGAAAGAAAAAAAGAAAATGAAAAAGGCAGACCTGGACTAACTGAATGAAGGCCTTTTCCCAAGCGACAGCTCTTTTAGTTTTGTTGCCTTCCTTATCGATGGCGTTGTCAACGGGATAAGTTATAATAAATGCAGATGCCTGTCTTTAATTCATCATTATAGGGTCACTATAAAACATATGTATATTTATGATAATAAAAACAAAACAGATGAAAGAATTACCTCAGAGTAATTGTTACCGGAGAAACCTCCTAATGCTGTGCTTGGTTCTAGTGGGCCTTTGAATGCGCTCATACAGTTCTCGTCAGAAGTGTAATGCTGTTGTTGTAAATCATCCAGATAACCAATTTCAGAATGATTAAATTTTCATGATGGATGCCCATACCAAAATTAAAAAAAAAATACACAAATAAAAGTTTATATGGTCATAGTAGCTCAACCAAAATCAAACCAACTGTGAGACATAATTTATCAAATTCCATATAATTTTAAGAGTAAAGTACACGGACGGTCCTTTTGGTTTACCAAAATTTTGGATTTGGTCCCTAGTTTTCCAAAAGTACACAGATGTTCCCTGTCGTTTGCACTTTGTAACGCATTTAGTCCCTAGCCAACAAATCTAAATGTTTGGCTAGGGACTAAATGCGTAACAAAATGTAACCACAGGGACCATTTGTGTACTTTTGGAAAGCCGGGGACCAAATCCAAAATTTTGGTAAACCAAAGGGACCGTCCGTGTACTTTACTCCAATTTTAATTCCTCAAAGTTTCCAAATCGAAGAGTTCAATCTGGTCAATGATTAAAAATTTTGACCAAGAAACATATTTTCAACCATTCATATGATATGATGAACCATGACCAGGAGATATCTCGAGGAAGATACCTGAAAGCAGTATTCAGCATGGTCAACACCCCCAAAGTCATCAAAGTTTTTAGGGTCCATTTTGAAATACTACAACATAAATATCCAAAATAAAGCGTCAGACAGTTAAGAACATATGATAAAACATAAAATCAGGTACTAATGATTCTAGTATTGATTACTATAACAAACTAATTACCTGAAGAATACTTTGTGTGGCACAAGCCTCACCCAGAGGTTTCATGCATATGTCTGTCAAAGAAACCAATGATCCAGAAAAATTTGCTCGAATTCCATCTACCTATATTATTTAAAAAAAGGCAACATGTAGATTACGCAACCGAAGGCATATATCAACTTGACAGCTGGAAAGTAATTTTAAGTAGTACCTTCTCCTGTATTTCAAAAAGCAACTTAATATTTTCATCTGTGACAATACTTGGTGGTTTCATATGCGCACCTTGAGGTTTGGTTGCCAATAGAAGCTGTAAAATGTTAAGCATAGAACATTTTAAAAAAGAAACTAATATTTTTCAGATCATGATTTCAGGTGAAACGATCATGTATGTAGATATCGCCTCACCTGCTCGATTCTGTAGAACGGTGCCAGGTGGCTGTCAAAGTATTGTTTCTCTTCTGCTGCTCTACTCCCATGACCTACCCAAAGCTGCAATAACACAAATTCAAATATACTTATACAAACGAAAATTATATTAATAATAAAAGCACGATGAATCATGGATGGCAAATCAATGTCATAGCATTCGCTGGTTCAGGTGGATAAATAGTTTTCAAAATTGAATATGTAAACAGACAGTAATAAAAACTTGAGTAAAATGCCATTTTCGTCCCTGAGGTTTGGCCAAATTTGCGACTTTCGTCCAAAGGTTTGTTTTTCCGCATCTTGATCCAAAAGGTTAGAAATCTTGCCATTTTCATCCGGCTCGTTAACTACACCCATTTTTCTCCGTTAAGTCAAGGGTATTTCCGTCTTTTTTGTTAACTTAAAGGGCAATTCAGGCTTTTTCAGGGTTATCCGGTCTTTTTGTGAAAAAGACCGAATATCCCTTTTAAGTTTATAAAAATGACGGAAATACCCCTGAATTAACGAGAAAAATGGATGGAGTTAACGAGCCGAATGAAAATGGCAAGATTTCAAACCTTTTGGATCCAGATGCGAAAAAACAAGCCTTTGAACGAAAGTCGCAAAACTAGCCAAACCTCAGGGACCAAAATGGCATTTTACTCTAAAAACGTTGTACATACCTTTTCAGGCCGTGTCTCTACGTTAAAACTGACTAAGCCTACACTAAGAAAAAGAACAACAGCCATTGATGAACCCAAGACGAGAATTGGATTTCTCGCAACCCATGTTCCATATGACCTGAGAATTAATATCACAATCAAGATTTTAAAGTTGAACATTATATATGTACATATGTACCTATTTAGCATTGACTGTATGAGCTCTTACCGGAAAATTTTCGCCATATATCCTTGCACAACTGAAAGCTGAACCCCACTTGTGATTTGAGGGTTATCCTCCAACATCTAAAAGATAAAAATGTGACATATTTTTTATTCTTTAACGTATAGTTAATATACAGATATGCAAATTTGTAATTTATTTCTACCTGCATGGGAATATTTTTGTCTTTTTTCCCGTGGACCTGGTGTACCGGACCACCCTTAGTCACGTTCATCATCGACTTCGTTCTCAAAGTCGGATTCGTTTCTTTTCTTTTATGCAACAAACCCCACCAAAGAAACATGGAGGCCAGTAAAATATACACCATTGCTACCGAAACTTCAATGCATCTTGCCTGCAATGATTTCAATTTTCAGTTGAACAAAAACCTTTATAGACCAGACAAAAGTTTATGTTTTACGCTTAACCTTAAGTGTGCCAATCCTCACTGAGCAAGAACCCTTTTCGTGAAGCGGTTGAGGGGCAGAACTGGAACAAACAGCAGAGGAAGGACAATCACCACAAGAGCAGCCTAGTGACGTGTCACCACATGAATAAGTAGTGACGTTCATAGGCTTCATTTTTACTGACACATCAGCATCTGACCGAAAGTTTATTGCATAGGGTGAACCTGGTAACTGAAGGCTTGCTTTTCGACCGATGAAAGCAAACCACTCTGCCAAAAGAACATACAGTCATGTAATATGTACACGATTTTGAATGTATCTATGTGTACGATAAAAAGATAACTGTATTACCTTTGAAATTCTTAGCACCATTTCCAACAAAATCAATAGCCTTAGAATTCGCGGTACCAAACTTTACATCCTTACAGGAATCAAATAAACCCTCTCCAAAGGTGTCAGTTATATAGTAGTCAATTCCACCCACAGTCGAATTATCCTTCATCTGAAAGAGATATGTGAAAAATGAAATAAAAATTGAAAAACCGTGAAATGGATCGTGAATCCTACGGATTGGTGTTAAATATGTTCGAGATAGAAGTTTTAGTTTAAGTAACAAATTCGGTAGAAATTTTGGCAGCATAACATTTAGTCATCACAGTTTATTCATACCGAAAGAGTTTACATCGTTTAAGCTCAGGGAGAGAACAAGTGTGTTCAATAATTCTAAAACTTGTCACACACTAACGCATGTCACCCTATATATAGGGTATGAGTCATATGTTGGGAGCATCAACGTATGACACATGCGTTTTACATATCTTAACGTATGTCATATACGTTCAACATCACAGAACGTATGTATCTAAGTCAACCGCATCACCCATGCGTTACCACTATCTACACATAAACTGATAAACATAGTCATATACAGCACATACTCTATCTAGCCTATTTACACAGTATTGGACACAAAAATGCATTAAGTAAAATCATCTTTGGATTAAGAAAAATGAAATGTGCAACATGCGTTACAGGCTGTGAAGACGACTACACGGTCAATAAAGACTGTACCTGCGAAATAGAAGTCACATTGATGAATTGACTCTGATTTGGAGAGCATGAAAGTTCACAAAAGAGGTTCAAAAAATTACGTAAGCATGCTGGACACCCGACTAGAAAGGGTATAGCCTGCAAAAAGAGAACATAACAATATATAGAACCTTAGATGTGATCGAGTCTTAGAGTTGACTTATAATGAATGATTCACTGTTTATAAGTTGGGACTGAAGCAAAACATCTTACTTGTTGGACTTGTGAACGCAATGTATCGAATTGAGCTTCTGTACAACATATGTTTCCAGAAATGGTTGGACACAAACTTTGGATCTTAGATGATAATAAATCATTTGGCTGTAAAAAAAATTAATGCATTTAGTGAAATTTTGTGTGATTTCATTTGTTTGTGTGCTGATAATTATATATCATCTTTTTATTATCTTGGTTTCATTAAGAAATATTAGAGTTCCATACCTTAACAGATGGAGAACCAAAAGGGCAGTTCACTACTTTCCCATCACTCCGTGTTCCACATATATCATACATCGCACAATAGTTTTCACCGTGTTTTTCCCTAAAACATACGCGAGTAAAATGTTTAAACTGGCTTGCTAAAGAAGAAGACACCTAAGTTATGTTTACAACAAATTTTTTAACAAATTGCAAACTGAATCATGTGCGCTTAAGTACACCTTGGTGTGGGATTGGAAGTCGAAACTATTTGCTTATTGGACTGTTCTGCACTGCCTATAGATATAAACAACAAGACCTGCAAAAATAGTAAACATGATTATCTCAACAATCAACATTATACTAACTCATATGAAATGAGCTAATTTGAAATCACTTGGGTGTCATATATTGTGAAACATGACATAAAAAATCAGGTTAGTCTTTAGATTTTCCATTTCATATAATTTGCTTTGCTTTCATACTGTCTCCTACGGACTAGGCCCGGTTTTGGTATTATTTCCCAAAGGGTAATCATAAAAAGGAATTTTTTTTCATCATTGTTTCACTTATTATTTGTCCTAAAAGTTATGTTACTAAAATGAATTATGAAACAGTTTGTTCCATGCATCTTTGTTTTAGTAGAGAGAGAAAAAAAATATATAACACTCAAATGTATAGAAACATTTTCTAAAACTATATTGTAAGCTTTTAAACGACTTTTTTCATGAAAGAAGGGTTTTTTTTTTTTTTTTTTTTGGTATCTGGCCTGGTTCTCTCTCCTTTAAACTCACATTGGATAGTCTTATTTTTTTTAATTTTAATTTCTTCAAATTGTTATTCCTTTTTTTTTGAATGATAAACTAACCTACTCATAAAAATACTCCTATAACTACACCTTATTGGATTTGAACCATCTACCTCTAGCATTGAAAATTACAAGAAGTTTCATACCGGATACAACTCAGTTTTCAATAAATTCAATTGAAGAACAAACAGTTTTTTTTGAAAGACAAATGTTACTTTTTTGAAATTTAATTAATTAAGTATTAGATATTACAAGTTATTAGAAAAAAGAAACTAAATAGTACCTTACTTTTAAAACTCTTTTAAAATCTACTACTTTTGAGAAGGAAAAAAATCCAAATATATGCAGAAACAGACTTAAATAATAAAATATCAATTCAAATCTACTGTCTACACGTCATACATACTATTCCAACTTCCAAGATCAAAATCAGTATACCAAATTTGGTTGAAGATTTATTTGTTGAATTAAATACCAAACAAAGTTATAAATGCAACTTGACTTGAAAAATCCACAAAAGAAAAATAGCGTATTCATGCTCCACACATAAATAGAATCAGGTCCCTGTCATCTATTCTCATGTTCACTGACAGCTTTAAAATCATTTTAAAAATAAAAATAGATAAGTCAGACACCAAAAAAAAAAAAAAAAATTGGTGATTAATATGTAAATGAGTTTATCTTCATTTTGAATTCGATAAGCTTTGTTTTTATTAGTAATAACTAAACTAGGTTAAAAACAAGGGATTTAATATATTTATTATAAGTATTGTTTTATTATATTTATAAGTTTTCAAAAATTTTAAATCAAGAAATAGAGTGTGAAAAATAAGAGCATTCACATTCTATCAATCAAAATATGTGAGGGGGGTTTTTATATTATAAAGGGTATAAAAAATGGTTGTGAGTGGAGGAGAGAGAAAATGTTACTGTTCATATGTATATTTGGGGGGACACTGTTCACCCAGTATAATTTTTTTTAATATATATTGAAAGTGGTTGTGAGTGAAGGAGAGAGAAAAATGTGATGATAATATTATTTAATTGAAAAGGAGAGAAAAAATATTTGTTTTTAGTGAAAATATATTGATATAGGAGTTGTTTTTTAGTGGAATGTATGTATAATTTGATGGTTTGGATGTGAATGCTCTAATTGTGATACGTAGGTACCTCAACTACAGGGGCGAAGTATAGAAAGGCGCCCGACCCCGAACTTTTCGCTCAGTAGTGTTATATTTGTAGTTTTCGTATAAAATTTCGCTCTATATTTCCCTCGTTAAGTTAAGTCGGAAACACCGATTCTTTCGGAATTTTGACCTTGACAGATAAAATTCATGAATGATCAGGAATCACGTGTATATATATATATATATATATATATATATATATATATAGGGTTGTTTTGTGAATCTGACGAAGAAATTGGTTTAATCATCCAAAAAGCAAAGCAAAGCGATTCCGATAGTAATAATGCAGGTATTTAATCCAGAAACCACACTACTACTACTACTACACTGATGATGAAGAAACAGAGCACATTGATTGATGTGATGTTGAAGGAAAAAGATACCTGAAAACATGTGTAAAGCTTCATAGTTACGCTGCTGCTGGCGGTAAATAAGTCCGGTGACCCTGGGAGTGTAGTTACAAGTAGCAGAAGACGACTTCCTTCCAGTCAGTAGAATTTGTCTGTTTGGAGAATGGGAGGGTATTTATGTGGATGAGGGTGGATTTTGTCAAGTTACAAATTTGTCCTTGCTTTCGGTTCATTTGTCGCCCACGACATGATATGTATAATAACTAGTTAGATGCCTCGCCCGCGTTGCGGGGCGGTGGCCGAATAATGAGCGAGTGTTAGGCAGCAGTTCATTGACACGAAAAACAATTAAATCGAGTCAACCAATTAAAACAAAACACTTTTATATTTTTGATAAAAAAAAAAAACTAAAACAATGGCAACATTGTAATTTTTAACTGAGGGGAAAGTTGTATTTTTTTACTAGGGTAAAATCGTAAATTGCCAAAAGCTAAAGTGATGGCAGTACTGTAAATTTGAAGGGGGGAAATTTTGAAATTTTAATAGGGACAAATTCCTAATTTTGCACCTAGGGTAACAGCGTAATATAAATTTGAACTACGGGCACAATCGTAATTTTAAGCTGGAGGCAAAAGCACAATTTTATTTTGAACCGAGGGCAAAATCGTAATTTTGAGTTTGGGGCAAAAGCATAATTTTATTTTGAAGGGGGTAAAAAACGTAATTTTCAAATGAGGGCGAAATCGTAATTTTTTTAACGGGGAAAAATAACATTTTTTAACAGAGGGCAAAATCATAATTTTTAGCTGGGGAAAAAAACATAATTTTATTTTGAATCGAGGGAGAAATCGAAATTTTGAGGTTGGGACAAAAGCGTAATATTATTTTGAGCTGGGGGGAAAAACCGTCATTTTAAAATGGATATAAAATAATAAACTGGTTGGTCCAATGGGAGAGTGGCAAACGAAATCGTAATTTTGACTTGAGGGCAAAATCGTAATTTTGAGATGGAGACAAAAGCGTAATTTTAGTTTGAGGTGGGGGCAAAACGGTAATTTTAAACAGAGGCAAAAACGTAATTTTAAATCGAATATAAAACAATATACTTGTTGGTCCAATGGGGGAGTGCCAGGCAGCTGCCTGGCACTATTCCCCTCATTGTGTTTTGTAGTAGTAGGTAATTATTAAAACTAGATCTTTTCTAAGGTATATTACAAAATAAAATAAATAAAGTATATTTCTAACAAAAATATCTCTTGCAATCAAAAGATAAAGTGGTAATATGTCAAAAAAAAAATATATATATTGATACATGTTTTACATCAATTTGTATTGATTCCGGTATCGACAGTGCAAAAGTGCTGGAAAATACCAAAACGGAAAACTATCAAAATGAATGCTTGTAGTGGCGGACTCATAAAATATTTTTAAAGGGTGTGAATGAGTGGTTTAACTAAATTTTATTTTTTTTTAACGGTCAGATTCTATGATTAATAGAACAAGGTCAGCATATGCTGTAAAAATCCAAAGTACAAAATAAAACACACAAAACAAAACAAAACGCAACAACAACTCCACCTTATTTTACATTATTTCACTATGTCGCGAATGTTAAAATCCACCCATCTCTCCCAAACTAAATCGTGAAATTTCGATCTACTTTTCAGCCAAACGAAACTATCTGCCATTATTGTCTCCGCTATGTAAATCTCAGTCCTGATGTTCCCTTCAAACTCTTTTTCATTCCGAGCCTTCCACACGTTCCACATGGTTGTTTGAAATACCGCATTGATTACCTTCTTCCATTCCTTCGATCCTGATAAACCGTCGACATACGCTAAAGCATCTTTAACTCCTTGGAATTCGGTAGATGATGATAATTTCAGCCAGACAAGGATTGCATTCCAGATTGTTTTTGACTTGCTGCATCCACAAATGACATGATCTACAGTTTCTTCACCAGCCTCACATCTTGAACATAGATGATTGTTAATCGGTATCCTTCTCTTGATAAGTTCCTTTTTTAACCGGGATCCTCTCTAACATTGCTCTCCACGTAAAATAGTTTACTTTCGGAGGTATCCACCTGTTCCAATGCTTCCTTTCTTCTTCCGTTACCGCTCCATCTTGGTTTGTTATTTGATTTCTGACCGCCGCTATTGAGAATTCTCCTTTATCATTTGACTTCCACACCCATCTATCCACTCCCGGTTTGAATTTTACATTGTTCAGCAAGTGTAACATGGTCGTCCACTGAGCCCATTCTTCTTCGGAATTTGGAGGTCTTAACCACCCTAAGTTCCATTGATTCTCGCTGTCCAGTTTCGTGACACATTCAAGAATTTAACATGTTTATTTCTAGCGATTTTAAATAGACCTGGAAACCTTTCTTTAAATCTTTTCCCATCGCACCAGTTGTCAATCCAAAACTTGACTTCATTCCTTGATCCCGCTTCCGCTATTATCTCGTCTGAAACCGAAATCCCAATGCGTCCAAGTTCATTACCTTCACTCACAGTATCTCTCCAAATACCTGCGAATTTATTCTTAATAGGGGTTATTTTGTAACTCTTGTTACTCTCGTGGATCGATTTTATTACTTTTACCCACAACTCTTCCGGTTTCGTCTTGAATTTCCACCACCTCTTTATCAATAGAGCGAGGTTAGTACTTCTTAAGTATCCTAGCCCAAAACCACCTTGTTGTTTCGGTCTTATCATCTTCTGCCAAGCTATCCACCGTATTTTATACCTCCCCGCTTTCCTTCCCCAAATAAAATCCCTTCGTATCTTGTCTAACGCTTTTATTACCTTTTTAGGAGCTAGGTGCATAGAGAAAAAATAGTTTGGAATGGCCCCCATCACAGCCTTTGCTAAAACCATTCTTCCAGCGAATTACATGCACTTGGCTTTCCAGACCGATAACTTATTGTTGAATTTATCCACTATCGTCTTCCAATACTTCTCTCTTTTCATATTTGCTCCGATCGTTAAACCAAGAAATTTAAACGGCATTGTACCCGACTTACATTTCAACCTCCTGCCATTCCTTCGATCTCCTCGGCTTCCACTCCAAAACCGTATAAGCTTGATTTATTTAAATTAACTTTTAATCCTGAAACCAGTGAAAAACATCTTAAGATGCGTTTGAGGTTAAGAATGTTGGTTTCTGACCATTCGCCCATAAATATCACGTCGTCCGCGTAACATAAATGTGTAATACTCGGGCCTTCTTGTGGAGTATTGATGCCGTTAAAAGCACCTCTCTTTACCGCCCTCGTCATGATAACGTCTAAAGCTTCCATCACAAGGATAAAAAGAAAAGGTGATAACGGATCACCTTGCCGTAATCCTCGTTGTAACTTGAATTCTGATGTAGGCGATCCACTTACAAGCACCGATGCCCAACTTGACTTCAAGCACTCCAACCCATTTAATCCATCTACTTGGAAAACCCATTGCTTTCAAGTTTGAGAGAATAAATTTCCAATTAACTGAATCATATGCTTTCTCAAAATCTACTTTGAAAATGAACATCTTCTTTTTGGTCTTCTTCGCCCAAGAGATTATTTCACTTGTGATGAGCGGTCCATCGAAAATAGATCTACCTTTAACGAATGCCGTTTGCACCGGGGCCACAATGCTAGGGATCACATTTTTTAACCTGTTGGCTAAGATTTTTGCAATCACTTTATATAATACTCCGATCAAAGAAATTGGTCTAAATTCATCCACTGACGTCGGGTCTCTAATTTTAGGAATGAGTGCTATGAATGATGCGTTGCATCCACGTTCTATGAATGCTCTCTCGTAGAAGTCATTTAAGACACCGCTGAATTTTTGTTCTAATTGATCCCAGAATTTTTTAATGAACTTAAAAAAGAACCCGTCGGGGCCCGGATGTCGCAACCCCCGATCCCTTATTCCCGGGAACGGGCGGACGCGAGCTCAGAGTTTCGGTGGTATCAGGTATTTAGTATTGCAGCGGAATTTACATCAGGACCGTAGTTAGGAAATGTTTATCAGAGTAAAACCACCATATTTCATATTAATAATCATATGGGTAAAACCCAAGTTTCTTATTACAATACATTTATAGGGATAAACCCTATTTTATTTAAATTTAAAACACCGTTTATTTGGTAACTTTTATAGCCACATTTTCCCAAGCCTTCAGTGCTCTCCAGCTGGCTTTTTACTAATTGGCTGTCACATTGGGTTACCTGAAACGCGTTTTAAAAACATTTGTCAGTCGGAAATACTGGTGAGTGAATCCCAGTTTAATCAAGAAACATTTTATCAATTAAAACAGTATTGAGAGCGATCACATTGTTTATGTCTATACAATTACTCCATTTAGTACTGTCAATCCTGACTTGTGGGTCATATTACACATTAGCTAACTCATTGTCCAATGGTAACGTATTGTCATCCCGACTTACTACTCACAGTGTAGTACAAATTTTGTATACAAAACCCCAACATACCGGCAGTAATTGAAGAACTACAAAGACTCAATCACCGCTTAATCGCATTGTAAAACATTTAAGGTTTTGTAAAACATTACAAAAAGGTTAACAAAAAGAGGATAAACTCACATTGCTATCTTAGGCTTTTCGTAAGGGTTTCCTGGATATAATCTATAATTTATACAAACGTACATTGGTTAGTATCATAACCCTTTGAAAATATTAATGATACCCTCCCCGAGATGGCATTCCAACAACTACGTCGGGCAGAACCACGACAGTTGTTACGGAACCCTAAATCAATCGGGCAGCGTAACTATTACGAAACTGGGGTTATAATACTTACAACAGAGCAGAACTTCGCTAATTAGGGGGATATAATACCCGACTATAACTTCTACTACTTCAGAAATTGAGATTGAGAATGAATTGTGAGTGACGGAAAACGAAAACTGATGCGTTCTATTTATAGTGCTGATATCTGGTCTCCACGCGGCCCTCGTAAAGCACAGGCCAGGGTTACGCGGCCCGCGTCAACCCTGGTCAAGATATAGCTTAGCTGATTCGATGTGTAGGTCCGCCACGATGTCGACACGTGTCAGTACCGGATGTATCAGCGTTTAATGATCTCTAGCGGCCCGCGTAAGAGTAAGCTAAAGCTTACGCGGCCCGCCTTAACTTAAGATTTACCGAATTCAGCTTTGAGCCTTGATACCGCCCGCGTAAAAGTATGGGGGTGGATCTACGCGGCCTGCCTAAGCTTAATAATCTGATTTTATATTTTATTTTATGTGTTATAACACGTTTCGGGCTCGGTTTTCACATACGGGATGAAATTAAAGACATAATGGGACATTTTACAGTATACTACGGTGTCAGAAATATTATGAGAGTGTTGGTTTTACCGAGGGTTGTTACATTCTCCCTACCTTGTTTTAGAGCTCGTCCTCGAGAACTATTGAAACAAATGCGGATATTTCCTTTGCATCTCTGACTCAAGTTCCCATGTGTACTCAGGTCCTCTTTTGGAGTCCCACTTCACTTTGACTAGAACTAGTCTCTTATGCTTGAGGTTCTTGACTTTCCTGTCTTCAATCTGTAGAGGCCTTTCTACAAACTTGAGTTGTTCATTTACCTCTATATCCTTAAGAGGAACTATCAGTGATTCATCAGCTAAACACTTTTTGAGATTAGATACATGAAACACATCATGTATTCCTGCTATTTCTTCTGGCAGTTGTAGCTGATAGGCTACAGGTCCTATTCTTCTAATAATCTCAAAAGGTCCAATATATCTGGGACTTAACTTTCCTCGTTTGATGAATCTTACTACTCCTTTCCAAGGAGAGACTTTCTACAATACTTTATCTCTTACTTTAAACTCCAATGGCTTGCGTCGGTTATCAGGATAGCTCTTTTGTCGATCACGTGCAGCTTTCAGTCGTTCCTTGACTTGAATGATTTTATCAGTTGTTTCTTGCATTATCTCAGGTCCAGATAGTTGCTTTTCCCCAATTTCTGCCCAACAGACAGGGGTTCGGCACTTTCGTCCATAAAGTGCTTCGAATGGTGCAGCATTGATACTTGTGTGATAACTATTATTATAAGAAAATTCTATTAAAGGTAAGTGATCGTCCCAATTACCTCCAAAGTCAATTACACAAGCTCTAAGCATGTCTTCCATTGTTTGAATTGTCCTTTCGCTTTGTCCGTCCGTTTGAGGATGATAAGCCGTACTTAACTTTAACTTGGTTCCCATTGCCTTTTGGAAACTTGACCAAAAATAAGAGGTAAATCGGCTATCCCTATCAGAAACAATTGATAAAGGAATGCCATGTAAAGAAACAATCTCATTTACATACAATTTAGCTAATTGTTCCATACTAATTGTTTCCTCATTGGTAGGAAATGAGCTGACTTGGTTAGCCTATCTACAATCACCCAGATTGTATCATTTCCTTTCCTTGTTTTGGGTAATTTAGTAACAAAATCCATTGTTATCAATTCCCATTTACACACCGGCATTTCTAATTGCTGTAACAAACCTGAGGGTTTCTGATGTTCAGCTTTAACTTGTGAACAAGTTAAACATTTAGAAACATAGGCTGCTATGTCTTTCTTCATTCCTATCCACCAGAAATTTTTCCTTAAATCCTGATACATTTTATCACTTCCTGGATGCATCGTATATTTAGATTTATGGGCTTCTTCTAGTATACGATGACGTAGGTTTCCTAATTTAGGTATCCACATTCTCTTTTCATGGAATCTCCAAATTCCATCTGTTCCTTGTTTTAATTCTTTCAGCATACCTTTTAGCTTTTCAGTATCTTCCTTGATTACTGATTCTTGTGCTTCTCTTATTTGCTCATTTAAATCTACTTGTAGATTTAATTTAAGAGAACGTACCCTTTTTGGTTTTTCATGATATTTTCGGCTTAAAGCATCTGCCACTACATTTGCTCTCCCTTCATGATACTGGATATCACAATCATAATCACTAAGCATCTCCATCCAGCATCTTTGTCTCATATTCAACTCCTTTTGATTGAAGATATACCTTAAACTCTTATGATCAGTGAATATGGTAAACTTACTACCATAAAGGTAATGTCTCCAAATTTTAAGAGCAAAAATTATAGCTCCTAATTCTAAATCATGGGTTGAATAATTCTCTTCATGACTCTTAAGTTGTCTAGATGCGTAAGCTATAACCTTTTGTCGTTGCATCAATACACATCCATAACCTAATTTAGAAGCATCACAGTAGACTACAAAGTCTTCAGCTCCTTCTGGTAACGCTAGTATGGGTGTATGGGTTAATCTTTGCTTAAGAATTCTAAATGCTTCTTCTTGTTTTAATCCCCATTCAAACTTAACAGATTTACAGGTTAACTTAGTTAAGGGAATGGCTATTCTAGAGAAATCTTGAATAAATCTTCTATAATAACCGGCCAATCCTAAGAAACTTCTAACCTCGGTTGGTGACTCAGGGGTTTTCCATTTATTAATTGCCTCAATCTTTGTTCGATCCACATGAATTCCTTCATGATTGACTAAATGTCCAAGGAATTGTACCTGTTCTAACCAAAACTCGCACTTAGAGAATTTAGCATAAAGCTTTTCCTTTCTTAATAGACTTAAAAGTGCGTGCAAATGTTTTGCATGATACTCTTTATTCTTAGAGTAAATTAGAATATCATCTATAAAAACAATTATGAACTTATCCAAATACGGCTTACATATTCGGTTCATCATGTCCATAAATGCAGCTGGGGCATTGGTTAAACCAAATGGCATGACAGTAAATTCATAATGTCCATACCTTGTTCTAAATGCGGTTTTAGGAATGTCCTCTTCCTGTACCTTTAATTGATGATATCCGGACCTTAAATCGATTTTAGAGAAAAATCGAGCTCCTTGTAATTGATCAAACAGATCATCGATTCTCGGTAATGGGTACCGATTCTTAATCGTGACTTTGTTTAATTCGCGGTAATCAATGCACATGCGCATCGACCCGTTCTTCTTTTTAACAAATAGTATCGGCGCTCCCCATGGCGACGAACTTGGCTGTATGAATTCTTTCTCTAACAATTCATCTAATTGTTTCTTCAGTTCCTGCATTTCGGCGGGTGCCAAACGATAAGGTGCTTTGGCAATCGGGGATGTTCCTGGTATCAGGTGAATTCTGAATTCAACTTCTCTGTTTGGAGGTTGCCCTGGCAATTCTTCTGGAAATACATCTGAAAACTGTGACACTACTGGAATGTCTTTTAGTTCTTTTCCTTTAGTGTTAGTGATTATAGAAATCAAATACACTATAGAACCTTTTCTTATAGAACTTGCAGTTTTCATCACAGAGATGAACTTAGTGGACCTAGAGGGCTTATCTCCTTTAATTGTGACCGTTTTGCCTTTTGGTGAATTTACTTGAATTGACTTTTGATCACACAAAATATTGGCTTTATTGGCTATTAACCAATCCATTCCTAAAACAATATCGAATCCTGCCAAATTCATGGGATATAGGTTTGCTTTAAACATTTGGTTAAAAAATTCTATTCTTGCTCCCTGCAAGATTTCAGAAATCCTAATAGTTTCCCCGTTAGCTTTTTCTACCAGACATTCTTGTGGTAGTTTAGTTAATGATTGATTTAGAATTTTGCAAAACGAAGTATTGATAAAACTTTGGTTTGCACCAGAGTCAAATAATACTTTAGCAAATATAACATCAACTAAAAACGTACCAGCTATAACGTCTGGGATCATCTTGGCTTCTTCTGCAGTTAGCACAAATGCTCTAGCATTTTTAGTATTCTTGTTGTTTGCAGCTGGGGCCAATTTCGGACAGTTTGGCCTGATATGACCTTTTTCTCCACAATTGAAGCATAATCCATTACTGGATTTCTTCCTGCAATTTTCTTCTTTGTGTCCTGGCATCTTGCAATAATTGCAAAGAGTGGAGCATTTTCCCGAATGCTTTTTCTTGCAGACCTTGCAAAAAGGTGCAGAGGTAGAACCCACATTCCTACGATTGTAATTTCCAGAACGGAATTCTTGAGTAAGTCTTTGGGTGAGGTTTCTCCTCTGGTCTTCTTCTCTAGTACGGATTAGTTCATATGTCAAGGTATTGGCTAGTTCTACAGTTTCTTCTATAGTTTGAGGTCTAGCTGCCTTGACTATATGTCTAATCTCCCCAATTAATCCCCAGATATAGCGGGAGATTAACACCGGTTCTGGTGAAGCAAGGGTTGACACTATTCTAGCATATTCAAAGAATAACTTCGTGTACCCCTTACTATCCACACCAGTCATCCTAAGATTTAGGAATTTGTTTGCTATCTGCTCATTTTCATTAGGAGGGCAGAATTTTCTTTCTACCATATTCCTAAATTCTTCCCAATCCATACTATAAACCCTATCACTTCCTCTAGACTGAAGGATAGTGTTCCACCATTCTAAGGCTGCATTCTTAAATAGATTGGAAGCAAACATTATCTTGTCCTATTCCGCACATTTACTTATTTTCAGAACAGCCTCAGTCTTTTCTATCCAGCGTAGAGCTGCAATAGGTTCTTCATTGCCCGAGAATTCTATTGGTTTACAGAACCAAAATTCTTTACAAGAACAACCATAAGGCATGGTTCTTCTTCTTTTGGGAATGGGCACTTGAAGTACAGGTCCATTGTTCACGCTGTTTTCTGGTTCACTTGGTCGCTTACTGCTATGCTTACTTTTATTATCAGCATCCTTAACAGTTTGAAGAATAAATGGCATTGCATCTATAATTCCCTGTGCCACTATGTGTTGGATAACACTATTATCAACTTGATTTCCATTGTTATTGATGCTTGGATTCTCATTAACCACGTTAATGTTACTCTGGTTATCGTTATTCAGATTTTCTTGATTTCCTTCATCGGCCATCTGAATTTTAAACATTTACCCCATATTAATATCACAATTAATATCTTAATATAGTAAATCACATGACACGCAATCTAGCCAAAAACGTCGATCATTGCGACTTGTACTCTATTTTCATATACTATGCGTCTATTACACACTAGTACTGAAATAAAGATTACAATACCAACAGAAAGAAAATTACACTAATAGTACTATGAATCCGTACACACATAATTTTATTTTATTTTATTTTTATTATATTTTATTATATTACTACTATTTTCTCCATTCTCACATTCAAGGATATGGATTTATCCAGAAATCCATATTGCGTTCATCGTATTTCCATACGAGACGCTCTCCCACCTGTCTCATTCTCTCACTGCTCTCTAAAATTTCCTCCCCGAAAGTCCTAAGTTCTTGGACGTTTTCTGCACTCATTGGGGGTGCAGGTTCTAGGACTGGGTTTGGAATCTGGGGTGCTGGTTCCTGATATGGGGGTAAAAGTGCCTGAAATCGGTAAGGATCCTCTAAGATTTCCCTGATGTAGTTATCATGGTAATAGGGATCTAAATGGTCCATACCTGAATAGGCTCCTATAGGTGTGTCTTCAGGGATAGAGTAACGTTGCACAAAGTCCCTATTTTCATCCCACCAGGGGTCGTAATTTGGGTCTAGGGGATTCGGTGCAGGTACCCTAGAGATTTCTTCTGGGTTAAAGTCATGCATCTCCACTTGGTTGTCAGGATTTTCTATCTCCATGGGTTGTTCTGGGTTTTGTGGTTGTGGGGCTACTAGTTGTTCCAGACTTGGGTCAGCAGCAGTTGTAGCTAAGATATGGAAACTAGCTAGGCTTCTATTAAGCATATCCTATGTATGGGCATCTGTCTCTCGCTTAATAGCTGCTAAGGCTCTTTGCTGTTGCAATTTTCGCATTCTTTTCCTACGAGCAAAAGCTTCTTTACTGAACCATCCTCGTTTCTTATTAGGAAATGGCTCTTCAGATTGAGCTCTAAAGGCAAATATTCCTTCCTCCTGATCAGCAGAATACCCCGAAAGGGCAGGCTGTGATGATGTACCTTCACTCCTAGGTGAATCAAATAACTGACGATTCATGTCTGAGGGTTCTTGATCACTCATACTGTAAACTAACAAATAGTCAATTAACACATAACAATTAATTACAGTTATGCATATATTTCCGTTATTTCCTAACACAAAATTTAGAACTTAAGTGTCAGCAGAACACTTATTTGGCTCAAACCAGTGGCTAGCCTCTGATACCACCTTCTGTCGCAACCCCCGATCCCTTATTCCCGGGAACGGGCGGACGCGAGCTCAGAGTTTCGGTGGTATCAGGTATTTAGTATTGCAGCGGAATTTACATCAGGACCGTAGTTAGGAAATGTTTATCAGAGTAAAACCACCATATTTCATATTAATAATCATATGGGTAAAACCCAAGTTTCTTATTACAATACATTTATAGAGATAAACCCTATTTTATTTAAATTTAAAACACCGTTTATTTGGTAACTTTTATAGCCACATTTTTCCAAGCCTTCAGTGCTCTCCAGCTGGCTTTTTACTAATTGGCTGTCACATTGGGTTACCTGAAACGCGTTTTAAAAACATTTGTCAGTCGGAAATACTGGTGAGTGAATCCCGGTTTAATCAAGAAACATTTTATCAATTAAAACAGTATTGAGAGCGATCACATTGTTTATGTCTATACAATTACTCCATTTAGTACTGTCAATCCTGACTTGTGGGTCATATTACACATTGGCTAACTCATTGTCCAATGGTAACGTATTGTCATCCCGACTTACTACTCACAGTGTAGTACAAATTTTGTATACAAAATCCCAACATACCGGCAGTAATTGAAGAACTACAAAGACTCAATCACCGCTTAAACGCATTGTAAAACATTTAAGGTTTTGTAAAACATTACAAAAAGGTTAACAAAAAGAGGATAAACTCACATTGCTATCTTAGGCTTTTCGTAAGGGGTTTGCTGGATATAATCTATAATTTATACAAACATACATTGGTTAGTATCATAACCCTTTGAAAATATTAATGATACCCTCCCCGAGACGGCATTCCAACAACTACGTCGGGCAGAACCACGACAGTTGTTACGGAACCCTAAATCAATCGGGCAGCGTAACTATTACGAAACTGGGGTTATAATACTTACAACGGAGCAGAACTTCGCTAATTAGGGGGATATAATACCCGACTATAACTTCTACTACTTCAGAAATTGAGATTGAGAATGAATTGTGAGCGACGGAAAACGAAAACTGATGCGTTCTATTTATAGTGCTGATATCTGGTCTCCACGCGGCCCGCGTAAAGCACAGGCCAGGGTTACGCGGCCCGCGTCAACCCTGGTCAACATATAGCTTAGCTGATTCGATGTGTAGGTCCGCCACGATGTCGACACGTGTCAGTACCGGATGTATCCGCGTTTAATGATCTCTAGCGGCCCGCGTAAGAGTAAGCTAAAGCTTACGCGGCCCGCCTTAACTTAAGATTTACCGAATTCAGCTTTGAGCCTTGATACTGCCCGCGTAAAAGTATGGGGTGGATCTACGCGGCCCGCCTAAGCTTAATAATCTGATTTTATATTTTATTTTATGTGTTATAACACGTTTCGGGCTCGGTTTTCACATACGGGATGAAATTAAAGACATAATGGGACATTTTACAGTATACTACGGTGTCGAAAATATTATGAGAGTGTTGGTTTTACCGAGGGTTGTTACACCGGAGCCCTATCACTTCCACACGCCCACACCGCCTTCTTAATTTCTTCTTTTGAAAATCGGTCCGTTAACGCCGTTGCTTGTTCCTTTGTGATCCTATTAAAACCTCTTCCATCCAAGGACGGTCTATGCTCAATAGGTTCCGAAAATCTAGCCATGAACTTATCTTTAATTTCCTCCTTAATAGCCTTCAGATCCGTAATCATGTTACCATTTACCTTCAAAGCACTAATGCGATTTCTAGCTTTTCTACAGTTGATGATCCTGTGGAAAAACTTTATGTTCTCATCTCCAAGTTTGGCCCACCTAAATTTTGCTTTTTGTTTTAGATCCATTAATTTCTTCCTCTCATACTTCTTTATTTTCCATTTACCCTTGACTCTAATTTCTTTCTCCGAACCCGTGAGTCGCCTTGTCTCCGCCGTCTTTTCTATCCTTTCCACTTCTTCCATAGCTTCCTGGACTTCTTGTTCCTCCTTTAATTTCTCCACCCGTCTCCACTCTTTTATTCCTACTTTAAGCTTTTTCAGTAGATTTGCCATTTCTTTCATGCTATTGCCCCCATTTATTGACTCCTCTATAATTTTCTTTATCACTTCGCCCATGCCTTCATCCTCCAGCCAACTATTGTAAAATCTGAATTGAATTGGTCCGAAATCGTTGTTTGCACAAGTTAGTAATAACGGACTATGATCCGAGACATGCTTTGTTAGTGCTTCGAACCTTGCCGTCGGCCATTTATTCATAAACGAATCGCACACCAGTATACTATCGATTTTACTAAGATTAGATCCATCGTCCGAGATGTACGTGAATTTGTGTCCCCCCATTTGGTATTCGACTAGCCCTGCTTCCGCAATAAAATTGTTAAAAATCACTGCGCCTTGGTTGTCGAATATGGAATTCATCCTTTCCTGTTCTTCTCTTACTTCGTTAAAATCTCCTCCCTTGAGCCATATTCCTTCATTTGTTGACTCCTTGATGGACTTCAAATCCTCCCATAACGATCTTCTCCTCATGACATCACAAGGAGCGTATACGTTAACGATGTTAAGTTGTACATTACTACCAGCCATGATTCCGCCAAAAACTAAAAATGAATCGTGTTTTACTACTGTTTGCTTTGAGAACATCCCTGGATCCCAGACCGATATCAAGCCCCCTGACCTTCCCATAGCATCCACTGAATCCCATTCCATATCCGCTTTCCCCAATATCTTCCCACTGTTATTGAATCGACATTTGATACTTGAGCTTCTTATATGCATAAGATCAAAATTTTATTGTCTTTGACTAGCTTGCTAATCCACTTCGGTTTTTCCACACCCCCAATTCCTCTTATATTTACTACCAAATAATTCATGGTGCACTATTTGAATCCAATTCCTCCCTCACAACTTTTAGCACATCCTGTCTACTTTTTGAAACCCTAATTCCAATCTTCCTTCCAATTTCCATGGTTGCCTCTGTTTCTTCTTGCACATCCATTGAAGGTTCTTTATTTAAGTCCAAAGAATCTACCGTGTCTAAATCATCATCATTAATTGCCTGACCGACGTCTATTGATCCCCTCTCGGTTCTGATCCTCTTATTAGTTGTGCTCCCTTGCCTTGTAAATGTGAAAGTAGAACCTCCTTTCTTCCTTTTTTTTACGGCCTACTTATTTCCCCAGATTAGCTCATTTAAGTTAAAAGGATCATCACTCAGCCCACTATCTTTGTCTGTATTACTGTTGGTGCATATTCGGTGACAACAGCTTAATAGTTTGATTATTTAGTCTTTGGATATTTTGTATTGGGCTTAGCTTATTGGTTAGTGAGTTTATTGTTGTAATGGGCTTGGAAAATGGCCTAGCCCAGTAGGAAGCCCAGTTCACAAACTTGTGGTATATAAACATGTTTTGTGATTAGGGTTTTAAAAGTTAGAGTGGTCAGAAGAGTTCTTGGAGGCTAGAGAGAGAAAGTCTAGAGAGAAAGAAAAACGAAATTAGGTTTTGAGCAAGATCACAGAGAGAGGCTGTGAGGTTGTGAGGTCTTGAATTGATTGTAAAACTTCTAGTTTGGATAATCAATAGAAGACCCGATTAATTGTGAATTCTGTGTTTCTACTCGTTTCTGTGCAAATCTGATCTAGAGGATTCCGCACTCTAGGTTAGATATACAATTTTGTGACGATCCATATCATCCAGGGGACCTACAATTGGTATCAGAGCCAATTGTATTTAATTTGGTCTCTTTGCTGTACGGAAGTACTGACCTGATCACCAATTATCTATACGTTGAAAAACAAAACGGATGAATTCAGTATACTCACCTACTACGATGAATCTTTGTGCATACCTTGATCGCGGGGGTATATCCTGAAGTGGGACACACTAGTATTTCAGTAATAATATTACCTTAACGTATCATACGGTAATGGTACTTGAAATGTTCATGCATTTTGTTTAAGTGGACAAACATACTGGTAATCGTCTTGGACTGCTTTTCACGAAAATTAAATAAAGAATTAACTACAAGTGTGAAACAGTTTGATTTTGTTGATATTATAACAACTCTAAAGAAAACCGACACTCTCCCAAATATTTTCTGACACCCTAATATATTTTAAAATATCCCAATACGTCCTAAAATACACTCCATACGTGAAAACGGGCCCCGAATACCTTAAATATTATTAAAAATAATATAAAAATCTGATTTTGGGTTTGAGGCGGGCCGTGTAAGGAACCCCTTAACCCTTACGCGGGCTGCGTGAAGGTGAAATGTGGCTGAACCCTGGGCCGCCACGTGTAACGTTTCTATTTTTATCATATAAGAGTTATTGGTTGTTTATTTTTATTAACCACTAGTAACTAGTTTTATTTTTTAAAATAATTATTCAACCCATATAGTTTTAAAAACTATTTTATATATATTTGGTTGGAATGTTATACTAATTAATTGGCTTATAAATGTGTGACACCTCTATTTTCTATATTAAAATAAAGTGTATAAAACTTATATTATTAGACAGGTAGATTATGGGTAAGTTGACTGTTAGAAATATGAAGTACCTAGACGAGCCTAAGAACCGTTTAATAATTAAATTATAAAAATACATTATATTTGAACCTTCTCCGTTTTTAATGAAACTTGGTTCAAAATGTAGATACAAATATTCTCGTTCTAATGACATATTTATTGTTTTATAAAACGTCATATTTTAGAAGTTATAAGCGCCAAATAAGTGAAACAGTTAAATTAATTATAATATATAAAATAATAATATAAAATTTAAACTAAAATATGAAAATCTAGATTTCATGAATATGCATGAGAAGGATACGTGGAAGTCCAAAACAATTTGAAAGGAATTAAGAGTGGACGTGTCTCAAATTGTGAAGAAGTAGGCAAATGCGTAAACCTTAAGCTAAGAGAATGTAGTATAAATAGGAACCATCAGTCGACTATTTTCATTGCTTCAAAATTTCCTTTCTATCGCCCCTCTCTTCTTTACATACATATATATATTTTTTATCCCATAATAATAATAAAGCCCTGCCCCGTTTTAAGTGTTTTAACTCCCGATCACTGATACCCTTTCCGATTGATCTGGAACCCCATAACGCATGTCAAGGCTCTGCCCGACTAAGTTCGTTGGGGTTCTGTCTCGTGACATAGGGATAAGGTTGAATTAGGGTTACTATACTTAACACGAGTGCAAATATATATATATATATATATTTAAAATAGCTCAGAAGTGATACCCAAGATTCTACAGGAGGCTTTCTAGTTGAACCTTAAAGTTACAAAGTGAGTCCATTCTCTTTTCTCACAGTTTTATCACCTTTTTGTGATACAATTATATTTAAAAATGATTTACAAAATCCTAAATGTTTACCAGTTATACTTACAGTGATTAAATTTTTATATTCTGTAATAACTGCCGGTATGGGAGGTTTTATACATTACTTGACACTCGTTACTATTGGCCAAAAAGTTAGCCAATAGGAACATGACCACAATCACAGGGGGGAATTGTGCCCCAGTGGCCATAGCCTATAACTAATATTATTTTTACATTAAATCATTAATAAATTTAATGTATGATTGAAATAAATTTATATGGTTTGTACTAATTCCATATTTATAAACCATGTAAGTATATTTGAATTAAAATGACACTCTATATAATATTTTAGGTTAATGAATATATTATATTATATTTGTTAAAGTAGATGCTTTGTTTTAAAATAAGAGTTCAGATATGATACGAAAAGTATATACCTTTTCTGTGGTGATGTTATCTATATATATTAAATTATACGTTAAATATCCGAAATTTAATGTTATCTATAATTTATACTTGTTATATGAAGTTTATTATTTATGTATCATTATAACAAATTTTAAAATAAAAATCTATATATAAGTATCCATAGGAATTTTAAAACATACTCAGACTTAAATTTGGTATACCTTATTTGAAAAGTGTCACTAGTTGAGAGAATGATCAACAGTGATATAACCAGAAATATGACCAGAGTCACTAGTTGAGAGAATGATCAACAGTGATATGACCAAAGGCACTAGTTGAGAGAATGATCAACAGTGTTATGACCAGAGTCACTAGTTGAGAGAATGATCAACAGTGATACGACCCCAGTCACTAGTTGAAAGAATGATCAACAGTGATATGACCAGAGTGTAACATTCCTATTTTTATATAAGAATTATAGGTTTGGTTAAATTTATTAACCACTAGTAACTAGTAACTAGTTTATTTTTAATATAAATATTCGACCCAAATAGCTTTAAAAACTATTTTATAGTTGGTTGAAATATTATATTAATTAATTGGCCTGTATATAGGTGACCTTTCTAAATAAAATAAAAGTATATAAAAAAACTTATATTATTAGACAGGTAGATTACGGGTAAGTTGAAAACTAGAAATATGAAGTACCTAGACGGGCCTAGAGACCGTTTAATAATTAAACTATAAAAATACATTATATTTGAACCTACTCCGTTTTTAATGAAACTTGGTTCAAAATGTAGATAAGATTATTCTCGTTCTAAAGACATATTCATTATTTTCTAGAACGTTATATTTTAGAAATTATACACGCCAAATAAGTGAAACAGTTAAATTAATTATAATATATAAAATAATAATCGAAAATTTATATGGATGTGTCATCCAATATGGATAAAATATTCATAACTAAAATATATATGAAATTGAGAAATGTGGTGTGTACGTGTCATGGAATTATTTAGAAAAGAATAAAATAATAAAATTTAACTATATTAGAAAAATGCATATGTATGCTAGGTGTATGCATTCGAATGGACAAGAAAATAAATGGCAACTAGAATTAGTACCCGTCGCAATGCGGCGGGTTCTTACATATGTGTCGGCATTGCGATGGGGTTCTTACGTATGTGCCGGCAAAGCGGGACAAATCATTCAGTAACTTCGTATAACTACATCTATAATAAGACTTGCTCATAGAATAACTGCAAAACATGCTAAAAACAATAACATGGCCCATTTGTTATATGTTGCAACTAAAACAATTCGTTCTGTGATGTTGCAAAACATGCTAAAAACAATAACATGGCCCATTTGTTATATGTTGCAACTAAAACAATTCGTTCTGTGATGTTGAGAACTCGACAGCCAAACAAAAAAGGAAGAAGATCAACAAAATTACAGTCACAACCAAAACAAAAAAAAACAGCATAACGGTATTCAAAAACGCAATGTTACGTTAATTTACATCAACAAAAAAAGGCTTAATATAACTAAACAAAGCAAGGGGCATCAAAGGAAAGACACAACAAAACCAACGCCACCCTTTTTTAAGGTCTACCAAGGTTGCTGTTGGATCACCGCCATCTCAGCAGTTCACACTTTTAAGAATGTCCCAACTCCAACTAAACAAAAAAAAAAAACTTTTTTCAAACAAAAAAAAAATACATGGCCAATATATCCACATCGACATATCAAAAAAAAAATACAAAGCTTCAAATGCATGCACTATAAACAAACACCACATAACACACAAAATTCAATTTTGAAATCATCAAAGCTTTTTCTACTCAATCCTTCTTCAACTTTCATTCTGATTAAATCAAACAAAATGATTAGCGAAACTTTGAATCCGGAAGAAAGGAAAACATAAGTACCCAAGACTTTGTAACCCATTATTGTAGGACAGGACCCAAACAAAAACCCAAAATTCAATTTACCAAAAATTAAAAGAAAACACAGTGTAATAAACTGAAATCAAGAAAACAACAACCTCGACACATATGTAGACAGGAATCCTCAATGCATAATCACCGATCGAAGACAACAAACACCAGCGTCAAACCTAATCAAGACAAAAAATATATACGAATAAGCAATTACCAATGAAGAAGAAACAAAATGTATGCATAAGTTTAGAAACAACTTACAAAACCAAAAACCTCGCAAAAAGTAAGCATATTGAAACTTAAACATCTTATGTACGGTGAAATCACCGTCCTTAACCTAGTATTCGTAGTGGTCCACTTCTAGTCCGGCACCTATTCTAACCTATGAATTAGTAACACCTATATCTCTTTATGCCCCCGTCCACTAACATTACTTTAAACATCACCATTACAAAATGAAAATAACCAACAACATACCCATAACAACATAGAAATGGTCAACTGAACCTGCAATCTGGACTTCATGAAATAACATGAACTGTGCTCAAAATAAATCTTCATATCACCTCGACACACACTTTTCCCCGTCTATTTGTTGGTGTCATTTTAACCATGGAGCCCTTCATTTAATCTTAGATGACACCATTGGAGCCTTAGACCGTGGGGTATGGGGCGGGGGTTTGGGCGTGGGTTGGGGGAAAACCCCCAAGCCACCATCCCGGGTGGGCTTGGGTTTGGGCGTGGCCCTTGGGGCTTGGGGCTTGGCTTTCAAGCTGGGCGTTGGGCGGTCTGGCCAAGCTGACATGGCTGAATCTCATTGGCTCACCCGCCACGTCAAGCGGTTTTTAAAATTTTGAATTTTAAAATTCAAACGGTCCCCCCAAATGGTCCCCCCATCTTCTCGAACCGCCACGCGGGTCTCCCAAAGGCCTATATATTGTAACCCCAACCCACTGGTCCCCCCATCCCACGAACCCAACAACCCCACCGGCTACCCACTTCTCTCGAACCGCTACCCCACTGGTCCACCCCATCCCACGAACCCAACCCCGCTATGGCATCTTGGACTCATGAAGAGGAAATTGCTCTCGTCACAAGCGTCGTTGACGCTATGAAGGGTCGGCCACCGGGCCAAACAAAATATTGGGTGGAAGCATTCCAAGCCTACTGACATAACGTCGGTAACGACCGCCACAACCTCAACGCGTGCCAACATAAATGGCGTGAACTACGGCCCAAGCTCGAGCGTTTCAAGGCTTACTACGAAGCCGTTCCCGGTGGCGAGTTAAGCCACGAGGACCGGGTGGCGGTGGCTAACATAGAGTTTCGAGGCAAGGAAAAAAAGGCGTTCGACAAGATCGACCTTTTTGAAATTTTTTAACGCTTTAGGTTTGTTATTTTGTAATTTTTAGGATTATGTAATGTTTTAAATTTGATTGAAGTTGTAGGTTTTTTTTATAATTGCTGTGTGATTTTTTATAAATTTTTTTGTATTTTTTTTTAATTACTCTGCCACGCGGTGCACCCAACCCAAGCCCAACCCACGCCCCGCCATACCCCGCGGACACGTAACCAGGAGGTGGGGGGCTCCCATTCCATGTGTCACCAAATGCCCCAACCCACGCCCAACCCCCGCCCCACCATACCCCACGGTCTTACTAAGTAAATACTAATACTATTATTGAATATTAATACTATATGTAGCTAACTCCATTGTTGGTGATAATTGAATTTCATCACCATTGTGAACCACTCATAACAGCAAACTAAATTACCTCAATGTGTCGTGGAACGACTTGAATCAAACCCTACCTGATTAATTTGGCTCACATCTGCAAATTTCAGTTACAATAACCTATTGCATACCTGAAAGTGTACAATATTCCTTATTCAAGGCAAGTTTCTTTGAGAATAACCCTAATCTTTGTTACAGTTTCTGAATCATCATCGTTGACATCCACCACGAAACCCTGGCCATCAGAGACAAAAGACTATGATAAACACACTTGCTTATAAACCAATCGATTGCAAAACTCATAAACTCAAAAAAAGAAGGCACGACGGAGGCGCCGAGACCAAACTCTTCCGACATACCTTCTTATAAACATAACTGCTTATGAAACCTCAATAAACATGCTCATCTGCGGAGGGACGTGGAAGACGCCGGGGCCAGACTCTTCCGTCAGCGAGTGGAACACCGGAGAAATAAGAGCACCACCATCGTGTTAGCCTTATTCGTTGGAGCAGAAAAGCGGACCCATCTTCACCATCTCCATCACCATTTTCTTTCACTGTCAATAATTAATAGCTATAAATTTACACGAATTGTGATCAGAGAGGATATAATAAAAGGATATCATAACATGGAGGGATTAACTTACAAAGGATTTGATGAAATTAGGGTTTTGTTTGATGAAAGAGGCGAAGGCTGTTCTAGATCTACGGATGGTATGGTGGCAGAGCAGAAAGAAAGCCTGGTTAAGACACGTAGTGGTCACGTCCTGCAGTGGGGTTCTTACATATGTATCATATTAGAATACGCTTTACAAACAAACATTCAATGTAAGAGAATCAAACGTAAAATACACATTTTGAATATTTATACCAAAACGGACATCATAGTTAACGTTTTATTTATGTTCATCGAAGGAGACAACGTAACTCGTTAAGATACAATGCTATATATGCGCCCAATCCAATACTCTCACATTTACACTAAACAAATCAAATTTATCCTTAACTAAAGAAATCCAAATTCGAGAACTTCACTGCAAATTATGCATCTCTTTGAACTGAAAGTCCTCTAAGAAGATTTAAGCGTTCAAAATAATGAAAACATAAACAATTAGGGGCCAGATGTGGGTTACCCCATTATCATCACCAACCCATTCTGTTGATCTCGGATGAAATATGCATCATCGTCATCGATTTTATCTCATAAACATGCAGCCACCCGGAAACCCAAGACCAAACTCAACATTACAATGTTTATCACCAGAATCAGATCCTCACTCGAGTCAAAGTAAAACGTTCAAAGCGAGAAACAGAAAATGTAAGAAGGCACCGCACACAGTAACTTTGCCGCCGCCATAGACGGTCGGAACCGCCGGCAACGGTGGGGCAACACTCATATGTTTCTCTCTAAAACTCAAGTGATAGCAAAATGTTCAACACGATAAAAGAGAAGAAAATTACCCACAGCAAGTCCTCGGACTCAGAATCTGAACACAGAAGTGAAGTAAAAGTTACTCAAATCTGTAACATCTTCATCACCATCATCGTCTTCTTCGATTGTCTTCATCGGAATCCTTCATCTGACCGGTTTCGTAGACGACGCAGTGAAGAGAAACGATTGCTTTGTAGATCTGATATCATGCCTACTGAAACCTGCAATTTCGTCGATGATTGGTGGCTACAGTGTACAAATCGGTGAGACATTTGAAGGTCATTCATCTAGGGTTTTTAGAGAGATGAAATATCTGATTTTGTTTTTACTGTGGACATGTGTATGAAAGCCCAATTTTTTTTTTGGAAAACACGCAAAGCCTAATGTACAATTGATGATGCACAAAAAAGTTGCAAAGTTATATAGGTTTTAATTTATGAGATACGTGTGTGCTTGTGAACCATGAATTATGATTAGTGGTTATCATAAAAATATGGCATAAAAAGAAAGTGTATACGTGTATAAGAAATAGTGAGGACTCCAAGCCACCATACCAGTATAAATAAGAGAAGCCACAGTTCATTTTCTTACATAATTTCTCTCGATCTCATTCTATACATATATATATTTTTATTATTATTTACATAATAATAAAGCTCTGCCTCGTTTTAAGTGTTTTAACTCCCGATCACTGCTACCATTTCCGATTGATCTGAGCCCATAACACATGTCAAGGCTCTGCCTGACTAAGTTCATTGGGGTTCTGTCTCGTGACATAGGGACAAGGTTGAATGAGGGGTACTATACTTAACACGAGTGCATTATATATTTTTAAATAGCTCAGAAGTTATACCCAAAATTTATACCAAGAGGCTTTCTAGTTGAACCCTAAAGTTACAAAGTGGGTCCATTCTCTTTTCTCACCATTTTATTCCCTTTTTATGATATAATTATATTTAAAAATACTCCAAAACGATCCGTAAGTAAAAACCCGGACACCTGAAACCCCAATCCATATCAAGAATCAAGAAAATCAGATATTTAGTCTTCTCGCGGGCCGCGTAAAGAATAGGCAGAAGGCCACGCGGGCTGCGACAGCCTGTAAGTCTCCGGATATGCATGAAGGCCACGTGTCGTCACACGTGTCGCGACTACCAGTGACTCAGCAACCTTCGATATGATCCACACTCCCACGCGGACCGCGTAAGGTTTGGCCTGAGGCTTACGCGGGCCACGAGGGAACCCAATTTCAGCTATAAATAGCCTAGCTCAGGGGCTTTCATTCTGTGTCGACAAAACTTTCAGAATCATTCTCACTCTGCTCGAATTTCACTTTCAAAGTAGTGGGGTACTGCTACGATACCGGGTATTAACTCAATCGCTGCTACGATTCAATATCCTATCGATTGAAACTATCCGACAGGATGTTTAAATGCTATGCTTTGTCATTAGTCGTGAATCCGACAGGATGTTTGAGTGCCACCCAAACTCGGGGTAGACTCTGTCATTCGTTGCGAATCCGATGGATGTTTAAGTATCGCACTTTGTCATTCGTTGTGAGGGTTTAATCTCGTGAGTTATCGTAAATGCTGTATTAGTTACTGACCTAGTTCGTGTGCATTATTATTTAAATTAGGTTACAAGGCTAACCAGTAGGCTAAACTCTGCCCGTATAAATCTGCATGCTTATAATGTGAGTCATTCTCTTTTTATCAAAGTACTTTATAAATTCTTAAATGTTTTCAAAGTTATAATTACAGGGATTAAGTCTTTGTAATCACCAAATTACAGCCGGTATGTGGGGTTTTGTATACATTACTTGATAACCGTCACCATTGGACAACGAGTTAGCCAAGGGGTGATATGACCACAGTCACAGACACCATTGGACTCAGAGGTTACCGATGGATGTTCGAGTGACAAATACTGTGGGTAGTTGGTTGATATATGGAAACATTGTAATCGCTCTTGATACTGTAGATTATAACAAATGCGTCGTTTTAAGCAAAATGAATGAACTCACCAGTATTTCCTGCTGACAAAACCTTTTTAAAATGCGTTTCAGGTAATTACAGTAGATTGGAGTAAGAGATGGATACGGCACTGAAAGGCTTCAAGAAGTGGCTTATTTTATTAATTAAATCAAATTAAGAAATATTGTTTTATGTAATTGGGTTTATCCCTTATTAAAGCTACCTTTGTAAAACATGAGTTTATCCCATTTATTTAATAAATAAAATCCGGTGTTTTCTAAACTCTGATATTTTTCCTAACTCACGGTCCTGATGAAATTTCCGCTGCAATATTTTTCAAAATAATCACCGGTACCACTTGGCTGTTCGCGGCTCCCGATTCCGTCCAGGGTGGGTCGGGGGTCGTGACACAGAGTCACTAGTTGAGAGAATGATCAACAGTGATACGACCCCCGTCACTAGTTGAAAGAATGGTCAACAGTGATTTGACCACCGTCACAGGAATTGCCTAGTGACAGATACTTTGAATAATAGTAAAATATAATTACTTGATAAAATTCACTATTGGACGAAAGTAAGCCAATGAGTAATATTGTCACACCCTGGCTTTGCGGAAGCGTGGTTAATTTGGTGTGACTTCTTAATACCATAGCTTAACCATAACAAAGCTATATGAAGTAAAATCATGCAAGATCATCCATTCGATTAAGTTTTAAAATACCAAATACAATAACATTGTCTTAACGGAAACACAACTTAACGACATAAACATTGTTCAACAAACTCAACATAACATAAGCATAGTTTAAGGACTGTGACTTGTCCAGGAAAGAGTCACATTCCCCAAACCCGGATGACCTCATAACTAGTGCAGCGGGAAAACGTGTCATACCGCGCCAGATCCTTTAATTTCCTGAAATACATGTAAGTTGAAAAATCAACAATAATGTTGAGCGAGTTCATGTGTAAGTGAGTAAGTAAACCTTTGTGAGTATAAAAATAGTTTTGGTATGTAGCAAATAAGGGAATTGAGATCACCAATGGTTTGCAAGGCCACTGATATATGTGAAGTGCAAATAGGGAGACTCAAACCTAGCAGATTTCGCCACGGCAATAGTATGTGGACAACGTCACCCCAAGGTCCGTTTCTAGTTTGGCCTGGGGCTGGGCTCGCTACACCCAGATAGATCTACCGCTCCTGTCCCTCGGTCCCGTTATGAGGACTAATGGCCTCATATTGCTCCTACCCACTCACATGATCTAAGTAGTAAACCTCCTTACGCTAACCATACCATGTATAAAGTACTTGTAATCAAAGTAACATGTATTTCACCCCCGCAGTTAAGAAAACTGAAAACAGTTAGAGAAAAGGGGGACATGAACTCACCGTGGTGCGTCTCTACCAAGTATGCCTCCAAATCGATCAGCTGTATGACGACCTACACGTGCTAACTCTATTAGACGGATGGCCGTGCCTTAGCTTTATGGTTTATGTTTCTGGGAAATAGTTAGGCAACTATTTCGTGTTTACATTTTGTATATACTTGGTAGTCGTTTTTCCTTCCCAAGGATGGGGGAATTTAATACATGTGCGTTCGTATAGTTCGGATTTCACTATTAAGTCTCACTTAATATATTTTATTTCTAACTCCCAAAATATAAATATTCTTCCCAAAAATATTATATTTTAATACATGTGATTTCTCAAAATAATACTTAGTAATATTATTTTTACTCTAAAAATAATATTTACGTAGTTCACAAAATAATCATAAACACTTATACAAGTGATGTTGTGAAAAAATATATACTAAATATATTTATGTATCACGTTTTATTTTGTGAAATCCCACCTCCGATATTTTATAAATAAGTCGTGGCGAAATCTATAATTTGAAAACAAGTCAAAATGTATTTCTAACACTTATAGTGAAAATATTTCTAAGTGTTAGGTTTTTGGAAAAATTTCGCCAGAGTTTCCTCTGTAACTGGAGGTGGCCACGCTTTTAAGCGTATCATTTTCTTTTATAAATCAACCAACAATCCTCTTATTCAATCAAAACAATGTTCAAATCACAAACTAGTCAAAATATGTATATAAATCGCATAAATTTCATGAACTTGTGATTTATTCAAACTATGAAGTAAATCCCATTACTTTTAGTGGATCTTTATATAAAACTATTCGATTTTGTAAAAACCTCGTTTTTATGGAAGTTCCGTCTTTACAACTTCTCGTCATCTTTTTCAAAAATAGTTATTTTGTCGAAACTTTGTGTTACACAAGTGTTTACACACTTGTGTGTTCTAAAAACCATTCTTGTTAGTGTAAGATCCGTCTTTAGAAAAATATAATTTCTTTGACACTCGGTCCTTTGAAAATACCGCTTGTAGATACATAGATCTACTAGTTTTAAACACTATTGTACAAACTAAAACACTTTTACACAAGTTCATGATTGGTGTGTGGTAGAGTTTCATCTTCTAACCCTTGTTACGCTTAAACAAGCTTTATGTCATAATCCAAGATCATGACTAAACCGGGTTAAATGATGATCCGAGCTACCACAACATAGATCGGGTCCAAATAATCACACAAATCAAATACTACATGATTTACACAACATATGTGCTTTTACCCACCATTTTTAGTGTTTTAAGTAAACTTTAATGTATCATCTTGTAAGATTACGAATTTTAACCGTTACAAATCGTATTAACCACTTTAAAATAGTTCGAGAAGGTGATTTAAGCAACATACCACTAGCTCGAGGCTAGGGAAGAATCTAGACGAAAATAGAGTGGATAAAAGCAAGAGAGTGAGGTCCTTCGCCTTCCGCTTGCACCAAGACTCCTTATATGCGACCCTTAACACTTGTAGATGATTGGAACTTGCAAGATAATAATCGAAAATGGATGGATGGGTGTGGGGGGTTCGGCCGTGAGCTTTCTAGAGAGAGAGAGGGAGTGTTGTTGTGTTATGAGTGTTGTGAAATGAATGATAGGTTAAACCATGATCTTATAGGCAATTAGGGTGAGTATTAACCAAAGGTTTATGTGCCATCTAGATATTAGACACTTAAGATTAAAATAATCAACAAGAGTACAAGTGTGTCCCCTCTTAGTTGGGGACGGTTAGAGAGGGGGGGGGGGGTCCTAGTCCGAAACCAACCAATTAGTTAGGACTTAGTTAGGTTAAGTAAGTTAGTTAAGTGCTTAACCCGGTTAGTTGTGTGTCACGCGTTACAATGGGTGTTAAGGTATTCAGGGACCCTAACTGGCTCAGAAAAAGATAAATAATGAAAATAACAATATTTTCATGTTCCGGGTATAGTCTGGTTGTTCGGTTGGATAGTAATCCGTTAATGTGCTTAACAAAGCTTTAAAGTGTCGTTAATACCCTTTTTAGTGACACAACTCATTTCTGACATTTTGGAAAGTGTCTAGTAATATTTTTCTCATGTTTTGGCACTTTATTAGTTAGCTAAAAGCTGAATTTTTGTGTAAAGTGCTGAATTTTGTACTTAGAGTACGTTTTAGGCACATCCAGTCATTGTGACTTATTCCTAGAGACGCAGTTCTACAACCCTTGTATCCCTACACTCACCACTAGTGTAGCAAAATATTTCTGGCTCATACAGGCCTTAGAGGCAGTGTCTGCCTGATGCTGGCTTTATCAGCATGTTCAATAGGTTATCCGTTTATAGTGCTACTGTGCTTTTGTGCATCATGTTTGTCACTAAGGTTCAGCATGTAAATAATGTAGTGACGGTAAGTAAAGTATGATGCAAGTAAGTACATGTATCAGTATTCAAGTAGCAGTTTATTCACAAGTTCAAGCAAGCACAGTAATTAAGCAGTAATTAATTATTAATTAAGTCGTACGGATACCTGGTTTAGTGCGGGTTGTCACAAATATGACCACCGTTACATCGGAACTGCCACCATGTGACAAATACTGATTGAGTTTTTGGGTAAATATAAACAAATATAAAAACCTTGTTGCTGTAAAAGTATAACAATATATTTTTATAAAAATGGAATGAACTCGCCAGTATTTATTACTGATAAAATGTTTTCAAAACACGTTTCAGGTAACTTGCTATAAAGATAGTAGAAGCCAGCTATGGAGCACTGAAGTCTTAAATAAAGTGGCTATAAATACCTGAATAAAAGAAGAAATTTATGTTTTATTTAATTGGGTTTATCCCTATAAAAACAATTGAATTAAATATGGGTTTTAGCCCGTTCATTTAATATTAAAAGTTGGTGTTTTATAAACTCTGAAATTATTTCCTAACTACGATCCTGATGAAAAATTTTCCGCTGCGTAATTAATAAACACCGATACCATCTAGCTGGTTCGCGGCTCCCGCTCCCAGGATGGGGTCGGGGGCTGTGACCCCACGTGGCCCAACACACGTCGAAGCTAGATAGTGACCCGGACAAGCTACGCTGTTGACCAGCGTTGACGCGGGCCGCGTAGGTCCCGGTCTCGTGTTACGCGGGCCGCGAGAGAACCAAACTTAGCCCCTATATAAGAAGGCATCGGGCCTTCAGTCGAATTCGTTCAAATTTCTTTTCTTAATCTCAAAACTGAAGTGTATGCATTATAAACGGGTCTAATACCCCCCCTAAATAACGAAGTTCTGCTCCGTTGTAAGTATCATAACCCATGGATACGTATTAGATACTCTGCCCCAATTGATCTAGGGTTCCGTAACGGCTGTCATGGTTCTGCCCGACGTAGTCGTTGGAATGCCGTCTCGGGGAGAGTATTACTAATGTTAAAATGGGTTATTATACTAACGCGTGTGCATTTGTGTAAATTATAGATAATTCTCGGGAAACCCTAAAGGATAATCTAAGACAGCAATGTGAGTTGATCCGCTTTTTGTAAACTTTTTGTTAACTGTTTTTACAAAACCTCATACGATTAATTATATATTAAACAGTTATTGAGTATTTGTAAGGATACAATTATCGTGAACGTGTTGGGGTTTTGTATACAAAATTTGTTACTGGAGGGGTAACATTTCCACAAGTCGGGTCTGACAGTACCACGGGGGATAATTGTTATGACTTGGAAACAAATGTAATTGCGAGATCGCCCTCAATACTGTACAATGGTTTTTATTTAAAATTGATTAAACTGGGATTCCCTCACCAGTATTTCCCACTGACAAATGTTTTTAAAACGCGTTTCAGGTAACAAACTGTGAAAGCTAAATAGAAGCCAGTTGGACAGCACTGAAGGCTTGGAAAAGTGGCAATAAAGTTACCTAAATTAAAATAGATGTTTTTATTAAATAAAATAGGATTCCTTCCTATGAACATGTGTGTATTGCAAACTTAGGTTTTATCCCAATGTGTTTAATATTATGAAAATGTGGTACTTTACTCTGATCAAATATTTCCTAACTACGGTCCTGATGAAAATTCCGCTGCCAAATTAGACAATACGCGATACCACCAAAACTGGCTCGCGACCGCCCGTTCCTGTAATTGTATAGGGATCGGGGGTTGCGACAGAAGGTGGTATCAGAGCTAAGCCACTGATTCAGCCACAGAAGTGTTCTGCTGACATCAAAATTCCAATTGTTAGGAAATAAATTACGGGAATACGTGCATAATTGTATTTTATTGCTATGTGTTATTTGACTATTTGTTAGTTTACAGTATGAGCGACCAAGGACCATCTGACGCGTACCGGCAATTATCTGGTTCGCCTAGAAGCGAAGATGCCTCTTCTCAGCCTACCCTCTCAGGGTACTCTGCTGATACGGAAGAAGGAATATTCGTGTTTAAGGCTAAATCCGAGGAGCCATTCCCTCATAAAAAGAGAGGATGGTTCAGTCGAGGGGCACACGAGCTTAGGAAGCGTATGGAAAAGTTACAAGACCAGAGAGCACTAGTAGTAGCTAAAAGAGAAACCGATGCCTATGCCCAGGATATGATTAATAGGGGTATAGCCAATATCCATATCTTAGCAACCACTGCAGCCGACCCTAACCTGGAACAAATGATAACTACCCAACCACAATCACAAATTCCTGACCAACCGATGGAGATAGAAAACCCCGAAAATCAAGTAGAAATGCATGATTTTAATCCGGAGGAAATACCTAGGGTACCCGCACCAAATCCCTTAAACCCAAATTACGACCCATGGTAGGATGACAATCGGGACTATGTGCAACGTTACCCGATACATGAAGACATACCCATGCCGAACCTAGGAGCCTACCCAGGGTTAGATCCTCTAGATCCATATTACGACAATGACGTATACATCAGGAAGATCTTAGAAAACCCTTACCCATACCAGGTCCCTACACCTCCGTACCAGGAACCCGCACCCCAGTTTCCGAACCCAGTCCTAGAACCTGCACCCCCAATGAGTGCAGATAACGTACAAGAACTTAGGACATTTGGTGAGGAAATTTTAGAAAGTAGTGAAAGAATGCGACAGGTGGGAGAGTGACTCGTCTGGAAATACGACGAGCGCAATATGAATTTCTGGATGAATCCACATCCAAGAATGTGATGGTGGAGACGGTAGTATTAATAATAATAATAATAATAATAATAATAATAATAATAATAAAACAATATAATATGTGTGTATGTGTATGAAAAAAAACTACGGATGCCTACTACTATTAGTGTAACTTTATTTCAGTCGGTATTGTAATTTTTATTCCAGTACTGGTGTGTAATAGATGCATAATATATGAATAGAGTAAGTCGCAATGATCGACGCTTTTGACCAAAATACGTGTCATGTGATTCACTATATTAAATATTATTTTGTGATATTAATACGTGGCAAATGTTTAAAATTCATACGGCCGGCGAAGGAAATCAAGAAAATCTGAATAACGATAACCAGAGTAACATTAACTTGGTTAATGAAAATCCGAGCGCCAATAACAATGGAAACCAAGTGGATAATAGTGCCATCCAACACATAGTGGCACAAGGAATTATAGATGCAATGCCATTTATTATTCAAACCGTTCAAGTTGCGAATAATAAAAGTAAGCATAGCAGTAAGCGACCAATTGAACCGGAACACAGCGTGAACAATGGACCCGTACTTTAAGTGCCCATTCCCAAAAGAAGAAGAACCATGCCTTATGGTTGTTCTTACAAAGAATTCTGGTCCTGCAAACCAATAGAATTCTCGGGCAATGAGGACCCATTGCAGCTCTACGCTGGATAGAAAAGACTGAGGCAGTTTTAAAAATAAGCAAATGTGCTGAAGAAGACAAAATAATGTTTGCTTTTAATCTATTTAAGAACTCAGCCTTAGAATGGTGGAACACTATCCTCCAGTCAAAAGGAAGCGATAGGGTTTATAATATGGAATGGGGGGAATTTAAGAATATGGTAGAAAGGAAATTCTGCCCTCCCAATAAAAAGGAACAGATAGCAAATAAGTTTCTGAACTTAAGAATGACCGGGGTAGATAGTAAGGGTTATACTACTACATTCTTTGAATATGCTAGAATAGTACCAACCCTTGCATCACCTGAACCGGTATTAATCTCTCGTTACATCTGGGGATTAATTGGAGAGATTGGACATGTAGTCAAGGCAGCTAGACCCCAAACTATAGAAGAAGCTGTAGAACTAGCAAATACCTTGACAGATGAATTAATCCGTACTAGAGAAGAAGACCAGAGGAGAAACCTAGCTCAAAGGCTTACCCAAGAATTCCGTTATGGGAATTCCAATCGTAGGTATATAGGTTCTACCTCTGCACCATATTGTAAAGTCTGCAAGAAAAAGCATTCGGGAAAATTCTCCACTCACTGCAATTTCTGCAAGGCACCAGGACACAAGGAAGAAAATTGCAGAAGAAAATCCAGTAATGGACTATGTTTCAACTGTGGAGAAAAAGGTCACATCAAGCCAAATTGTCCGAAATTGGCCCCAGCTACAAACGACAAGAATACTAAAAATGCTAGAGCATTTGTTCTGACTGCAGATGAAGCCAAAATGATTCCGGATGTCATAGCCGGTACGTTTTTAGTTAATGATGTTTTTGCTAAAGTATTATTTGACTCTGGTGCAAACCAAAGTTTTATAAATACTTCATTTTGCAAACTTCTTAATCAACCATTAACTAAACTCTCACAAGAATGTCTAGTAGAGACAGCAAATGGAGAAACAGTTAGGATTTCTGAAATCTTGCAGGGAGCAAGAATAGAATTTTTAAATCAAAAGTTCATGGCAAATCTTTACCCAATGAATCTGGCAGGATTTGATATTGTATTAGGAATGGATTGGTTAATAGCCAATAAAGCCAGTATTTTATGTGATCAAAAGTTAATTCAAGTAAATTCACCAAAGGGTGAAAAGATTACAATTAAGGGAGATAAACCATCTAGATCCACAAAATTCATCTCTATGATTAAAACTGCAAGCTATATAAGAAAATGGTCTATAGTGTATTTGATTTCTATAATCACTAACACTAAAGGAAAAGAACTAAAAGACATTCCAGTAGTATCTCAGTTTTCAGATGTATTTCCAGAAGAATTACCAGGATTACCGCCAGACAGAGAAGTTGAATTCAGAATCCATCTGCTATCTGAAACAACACCAATTGCCAAAGCACCTTACCGTTTGGCACCTGCAGAAATGCAAGAACTGAAGAAACAATATGACGAATTATTGTAGAAAGGATTCATACAGCCAAGCTCATCGCCATGGGGAGCACCGATTTTATTCGTCAAAAAGAAGGACGGATCAATGCGTATGTGCATTGACTACCGTGAATTAAACAAAGTCACGATTAAGAACCGGTACCCATTACCAAGAATCGACGATCTGTTCGATCAACTTCAAGGAGCTCGATTTTTCTCTAAAATCGATTTAAGATCAGGATATCATCAATTAAAGGTACAGGAAGAGGACATTTCTAAAACCGCATTTAGAACAAGGTATGGCCATTATGAATTTACTGTCATGCCATTTGGTTTAACGAATGCCCCAGCTGCATTTATGGACATGATGAACCGAATATGTAAGCCATATTTGGATAAATTCATAATTGTCTTTATAGATGATATTCTAATTTATTCAAAGAGTAAAGAGGAACATGCAAATCATTTGCATGCACTTTTAAGTCTTTTAAGAAAGGAAAAGCTTTACGCTAAATTTTCAAAGTGTGAGTTTTGGTTAGAGCAAATACAGTTTCTTGGACACTTAGTTAATCATGAAGGAATTCATGTGGATCCCACAAAAATCGAGGCAATTACTAAGTGGAAAACCCCTGAGTCACCAATCGAGGTTCGAAGTTTCTTAAGATTGGCCGGTTATTATAGAAGATTTATTCAAGATTTTTCTAGAATAGCCATTCCTCTAACTAAGTTAACATGTAAATCCATTAAGTTTGAATGGGGACCAAAACAAGAAGAAGCATTCAGAATTCTTAAGCATAGATTAACCCATGCACCCATATTAGCATTACCAGAAGGAACTGAAGATTTTGTAGTCTATTCTGACGCTTCTAAGTTAGGTTATGGATGTGTATTAATGCAACGCCAAAAGGTTATAGCTTACGCATCTAGACAACTTAAGAATCATGAAGAAAATTATTCAACCCATGATTTAGAATTATGAGCTATAATTTTTGCCCTTAAGATTTGGAGACATTACCTTTATGGTAGTAAGTTTACCATATTCACATATCATAAAAGTTTAAGGTATGTTTTCGGGCAAAAGGAGTTGAATATGAGACAAATACGCTGGATGGAGATGCTTAGTGATTATGATTGTGATATTCAGTATCATGAAGGAAAAGCAAATGTAGTTGCTGATGCTTTAAGCCGAAAATATCATGAAAAGTCAAAAAGGGTACGTTCTCTTAAATTAAATCTGCAAGTAGATTTAAATGATCAGATTAGAAAAGCACAAGAATCAGTAATCAAGAATGATACTGAAAAACTAAAAGGTATGCTAAAGGAATTAGAACAAGGAACAGATGGAATTTGGAGATTCCATGAAAAGAGAATGTGGATACCTAAATTAGGAAACCTACATCATCGTATATTAGAAGAAGCCCATAAGTCTAAGTATACGATGCATCCAGGAAGTGATAAAATGTACCAGGATTTAAGAAAGAATTTCTGGTGGATAGGAATGAAAAAGGACATAACAACCTATGTTTCTAAATGTTTAACTTGTTCACAAGTTAAAGCTGAACATCAGAAACCCTCAGGTTTGTTACAACAACTAGAAATGCCAGTGTGGAAATGGGAATTGATAACAATGGATTTTGTAACCAAATTACCCAAAACAAGAAAAGGTAATGATGCAATCTGGGTGATTATAGATAGGCTAACCAAATCAGCTCATTTTCTACCAATGAAAGAAACTTTTAGTATGGAACAATTAGCCAAATTGTATGTAAATGAAATCGTTTCATTACATGGAATACCTTTATCAATTGTTTCTGATAGGGATAGCCGCTTTACCTCTCATTTTTGGTCAAGTTTCCAAAACGCAATGGGAACCAAGTTAAATCTAAGCACAGCTTATCATCCTCAAACGGACGGACAAAGCGAAAGAACAATTCAGACAATGGAAGACATGCTTAGAGCTTGTGTAATTGATTTCGGAGGTAATTAGGACGATCACTTACCTCTAATAGAATTTTCTTATAATAATAGTTATCACACAAGTATCAATGTTGCACCATTCGAAGCATTTTATGGACAAAAGTGCCGAACCCCTGTCTGTTGGGCAGAAATTGGGGAAAAGCAACTATCTGGACCTGAGATAGTGCAAGAAACAACTGACAAGATCATTCAAGTCAAGGAACGACTGAAAGCAGCACGTGATCGACAGAAGAGCTATGCTGATAACCGACGCAAACCATTGGAATTTCAAGTAGGAAATAAAGTATTGTTAAAAGTCTCTCCTTGGAAAGGGGTGGTAAGATTCATCAAAAGAGGAAAGCTAAGTCCCAGGTATATTGGACCTTTTGAGATTATTAGAAGAATAGGACCTGTAGGCTATCAACTACAACTGCCAGAGGAAATGGCAGGAATACATGATGTGATAAACCAATGTTTTACAAAGGTAGCTTTAATAAGGGATAAACCCAATTACATAAAACAATATTTCTTAATTTAATTTAATTAATTAAATAAGCCACTTCTTGAAGCCTTTCAGTGCCGTATCCAACTCTTACTCCAATCTATTGTAATTACCTGAAACATGTTTGAAAAAGGTTTTGTCAGCGGGAAATACTGAGTGAATCATTCTATTTACTAAAACGACCTGTTTGTTATAATTTACAGTATTAAGAGCGATTACAATGTTTCTGATATCAAACCAACTACCCACGGTATTTGCCACTCGACCGGATCTGTGACTATGGTCATATCCCCCATTGGCTGCCCCAATGGTGACGATTATCAAGTAATGTATACAAAACCCCACATACCGGCTGTAACTTGGTGATTACAAAGACTTAATCCCCGTAATTATAACATTTGAAAACAAATAGAGTTTTGTAAAGTAATTTGATAAAAAGAGAATGACTCACATTATAAGCATGCAGATTCATATGGCAAAGTTTAGTCTACAAATAAGCCTTGATAGATTGCAGCTTTATACAGGTAGAGCTTAGCCTATTGATTAGCCTTGTAACCTAGTGCACACGAACTAGGTAAGTAACTAATACAGCATTTACGATAACTCACGAGATTAAAACCCTCACAACGAATGACAAAGTGCAATCACTTAAACATCCATCGGATTCACAACGAATGACAGAGTATTCCCCGAGTTCGGGTGGTACTCAAACATCCTGTCGGGATCACGACGAATGACAAAGGATAGCGCTTAAACATCCATCGGATAGTTTCTATCGATCGGACATTGAATCGTAGCAGCGATCAAGTTAATGCCCTGCATCGTAGTAGCACCCCGCTATACTAATTAGTGATTTTGATACTATTTCGACAATAACTCTGCGTACAATTTGAATTTGATCGTCGAACGAACGCCAGGAATCAAGTCCCACTGCCCTCTATTTATACTAAAGTTTTGACCCCCCCTCGCGTGACGCGAGGGGTCCCCTCATGGGCTTCGCGTGACGCGAAGGTCCATCTTATCTCAGATGGTTGCCACGTGTCCAACTAGCTTAGCTGAGTCGACGGAATTTCGAATTTCGATTCTGACAGCGAGTTATATGGATAATCGTCGAGTAGGGAATACCCCCCCTGAGTTTTAGGGGCCCTAATCCTGATTCTGCTTGTTATGAAAATTGTAGGGTTTATGTAGAAGTACTTGGGTGTCTCAATTAGGGTTTCTTTTTAGACAAAATATAAATATAATATATAATATATATAATAAGAAAATAATAGTTTTTGAGAGTTGTTATGGTTTAGGACATTTTTGAATATAATTATATCATAAAGAAAAAGGGAATAAAATAATGAGAAAAGAGAAGGGACCCACTTTGTAACTTTAGGGTTCAACTAGAAAATCTCTGGGTAGAATATTGGGTATAACTCCTGAACTATTTAAAAATATATAATGTACTCGTATTAAGTATAGTACCCTTAATTCAACCTTGTCCCGATGTCCCGAGACCGAATCCCAACAACTTAGTCGGGCAGAGCCCTGACATAAGTTATGAGGCTCAGATCAATCGGAAAGGGTAGCGGTGATCGGGAGTTAAAATACTTAAAACGGGGCAAAACCTTATTATTATTATAAAGAGAAAAATAAAAAGAAATTGGATAAGAGAGATATATGGCGAGATATACAGAATAAGAAAGATGGATGTATACAAAGTTTTGAGACCATCTTCCTATTTATAGTAAAAATGATAGTGTCTTTGCAAGACACCTGTACTACCATTCTTAAATTTTCAATTGGATGATTTTTGCAACTATCTTGGATGGTTACACGTACAAGTACACCTTCCTATTTATATTAAATATTTTATTATTTTATATTTGATTCTTAACTCTTTAATCATCATCATCATCATCATCATACTCAGTATATCCCACCAATAGCAAAGCTAAGGTAGGGTCTGAGGAGGGTGAGATGTAGACAGCCTTACCTCTACCACGTAGGAATAGAGAGGCTGCTTCCAATGAGACCCCCGGCTCGATTGTGGTTTTGCATCAAGCCTTGGACATAAGGCACATAACACTCAGCAATTGAGACAAACGCCGATTAGTGCATGCACCCCTTTGTCTTTTGGCTATCAACGCCACCACATGATGCATGATTAACTCTTTAATCGATATGCATATTTCAAAATATCAATTTAACATTAATTTATTATTTTATTTTAAATCGTAAGTTTTTATTATTATTATTTTATTAAATTATATATTATAATTAATTCAACTGCTTTACTTATTTGGCGCTTATAACTTCTAAAATATGATGTTCTAGAAAATAATGAATATGTCTTTAGAACGAGAATATTTTTGTCTACATTTGGGTCTAAGTTTCATTAAAAATAGAGTAGGTTCAAAATACAAATGTATTTTATAATTTAATTTATTATATGGTTCCTAGGCCCATCTAGGAACTTCATACTTCTTACGGTCAATCTACCCGTAAGCTACCTGTCTAATAATATAAGTTTTTTTATATACTTTTACTTTATTTAGAAAATGTCACCCATATACAGGCCAATTAATAATATTTCAACCAACTATATAAAATAGTGTTTAAAACTATTTGGGTTGAATATTTATATAAAATAAACTAGTTACTAGTTACTAGTGGTTAATAAATTTAACCAAACCTATAATTTATATTATAAAAATTGGGATGTTACATTCTCCCCACCTTGTTTTAAATCTCGTCCTCGAGATTTGGGTTACGATTTTTCTTTTAGACTTATGTGACGTCTTAGTCAATAAAAACAATATTTAAGGTAGATGACACGGAATTTAAGTTGTACAATAAGTATGATTCAATGGTTCAACCTAATTAGTTCAAGAAATTGATGACAAATGAATGAGATGAAATTATATAATTTCCAAGGTGACTAGGTTTAAGCCAAAAGATATATGATAAAATATTTAAAATGAATGTGAAGGACTTTTAGAATTAATAAAAATTCTTTTGTCAAAAGAAAACTTACTTTGATTGGCAACTGAGGAAGACTTAGAATTGACAGGTTCCAAATGAAATAAAAGCATGAAAAATGATTTGTCAAATATGTATGATATTAGAAAATCAAAGTGTTGAGATGAGTGAATTGCAAAGATACACGAAAAGACAATAGAGTTAGTATATTATTGTTTAGAGTTCCAAGTTGTTTTAATTGTGAAACAATGTGATAGTACAATATTAGTGACCATATTTTTCATACTATGTTTTAGAGATCGAAAAATAAGAACAAGTTGTTTTGGCATGACCAACCATTATATTATATTTGTAAAGCAATTGTAATATATATTATTTGTAAATGGTCACCACTTTTAAAAAAATATTATTTTAGTATTTTACTATACTATATAAAATAACTTATATTTACTATGTAATATATACCGCAATGAAGTTATTATATTACAAAATATTTTAGTATTATTATTTTGTAAAAGAAATCACTATTATTTATAACGTTAAATAAAATTAAAGGTATAAAAATATTTATTGTACAAAATATTTGTACAAATACTTTTGTACATATATTACACTTAATGGGTCGATTCTATGTGATTATTTATTTTCATTTTGAAACCATATAACGTTGTGAATGTATTTACAAATATTGTAAATAAGTAAAAACAGAGACTATTCATATATATTATAATGTTCCCCTAACCCAACGTAATTGATGACTTAATTTATATATATTAACTAGTCATTATCATGGTTGGATATTGGTTAGTGCTGCCTTGTTTAAGCATAGGTGGCCAGTCCATGCCTAACTAAGGCTAGGTTATTCAATACCTGCCCTTGACAATAACCCTAGTATTAAAAATAATATTAATACTACTATTATTAATATATTATTACTAATAATATTAATTATCAATAATAAATAACTTAAACATAAATTTAAATGAGAGTATACCTCAAACAGAATTTTATACCTATATATAAATTCTTTACCTCAATGTTTTAACAAAATTTATTGACTCAATATCAAAGAGTTATCTTTTTGCAATAATGCGGTTTACAGTAAAAATCAAATATAGCAAAATGATATTTGAGTTTGAATAAAATAACAAATTAGAATGAAGCCCTCCAGTGGTCTTCATAAATCAAACGAATCACATGCGCAACAAACAGTGCATGTGTAATGTGTGAATTTACCAGGAAATGAAATAGATCAATATTCGCTGCTATGAAAGAAATCCTCATGGTATGATCACCATTAGGGGAAGTAGAAATATGAAAGTTAATTTATTATATGCAGAAGTCATAATTTTTAATGAAAGAATTTTAAGAAATTTATCTGGAATTTAGAGTGATAACCGTTGTTAAGTGACATTACCAGGGAATGTGAATAAAATGAAATAGGGAATTTTGCAAAGGTATGTGACTCCTTTTGCAATGATAATAATTATGACTCTGATTAGACTGTGCACCAATGATTGTAAAATCTTGTTACGACGTACCTCAGCGAGATTTATGTCGGTTGTAAAATCATATGACAAAGTGCTTCTTTTTTATTAATAGTTCTTCTACTGACGGATTTAATATTGGTGTCATCATGCCCAATTTATATTTTCCAAAAGTCTTGTCTCGGAAGTTGTGTGTGATATACTTCAACTTCTGTGGACTTATAATTAAATTTTTATGTGTTTTCTTGTACATTATCACAACTTTACATGCTTCTTACTTGCATTAATAATATATGATAATGCTTTAGAAATTCTTTATACTTTTGTTAGCGTCCCAACTTAAAGGGTTCTTATTGTATAAATTACGAGGTAGATAATCAAACGAAATAATGTTTGATATCGGAAAATAGATTCTTGATAAAGAAATCTAGACACATATGCTTGTGTTTTATTCCTAATTGACTTTTGGAATTTCTTATAGATATACATATCTATATAATCATATATTTCACATGCTGAAGTAAACATACCATCTATCAGGTTAATATATTTAACAGATATATATTTCCAAAAACCAGTCAGATATCTGATCTTGATACTATTTAGGGAATTTTATCACTTGCTGACATATTATTTACCTTCTTACCCGGTTCTCGCCGGAAAGGTAACTTCAGTATATCCGGACAAACTGGAGAGTCTGCTACACCATACCCAGTCTTGCCGGAGAAAACATTCTATTTCCCATAAATAGTATCTTTTCAAGATTTTAAAAGTGCCTTTTTCATTAGGGCTTTTATCCAGAATCAAGGAAATTTGTATTTCCCGTAACATATCTTGCAATATTCTAATTACCATTCTTATGGTATATTAAAATCCATCATACTTTATTTACATAAGTACTTAGCTTATCTCGAAGCTTATACTAAGGCATCTTTTCTTAAGTTCAAGTCTAAATACTATCCTGAGTGCTACCATAAAATATCAAGTTCCTAACTCTTCGTTTAAACTTAGGTATTTTATTACAACACCTATTGGCTTTAAGCAGTGGCTCTGATACCACCTTCTGTCACGACCCCCGACCCACCCTGGACGGAATCGGGAGCCGTGAACAGCCCAGTGGTACCGGTGATTATTTTTGAAAAATATTGCAGCGGAAATTTCATCAGGACCGTGAGTTAGGAAAAATATCAGAGTTTAGAAAACACCGGATTTTATTTATTAAATAGATGGGATAAACCAATGTTTTACAAAGGTAGCTTTAATAAGGGATAAACCCAATTACATAAAACAATATTTCTTAATTTAATTTAATTAATCAAATAAGCCACTTCTTGAAGCCTTTCAGTGCCGTATCCAATTCTTACTCCAATCTATTGTAATTACCTGAAACATGTTTGAAAAAGGTTTTGTCAGCGGGAAATACTGAGTGAATCATTCTATTTACTAAAACGACCTGTTTGTTATAATTTACAGTATTAAGAGCGATTACAATGTTTCTGATATCAAACCAACTACCCACGGTATTTGCCACTCGACCGGATCTGTGACTATGGTCATATCCCCCATTGGCTGTAGGAACGTTATACGACCTGACGAGTCGATCAGAAGAGTGCTCAGACTGAATCAGAGGCGGAATTCATTGATTCAGTCTTTGTTTAGCTTGATTTCACTATTTAACGTCTCTTTTATTGATTTGCTAACAATGTACAAGCTCTGGAGACAATCTGGCAGGGCTTCGCCGTAACGACACCTAACTTCTCTACTTAGATCCGCTTATATGGCCCCTATATATAGGCCAGAGTGGTTCGCTTATATGGACATGTCCGAATAAGCGGACCTGACAAATAAGCGGACCTACATTGGGTGGTTCGTTTATATGGACATGTTCGTATAAGCGGACCTGAACTGTAACACCCCAAAAATGGGTTTGGTAATTTAAACCCGGTTAATACAAAGGAACGGGTAAAAATACTGCTAGGGGTAAAAGTGAACCCGTAAATGAATATTGACTAGGAATAATTAACCTAGTTGCATATTAGTATCATTAGTATTAAACGAAGGGTTGTAGCCTTATTTAAATAAAACGAAACATGAGGGACCAAAGTAAACAACTTGAAAGTTGTTTTATTAAAAAGAAAACAACACACACACAAACACACACATCGTGTGTGTGTGTGTTCTTCATCAACGAGCAGGGAAGGCTCCCATGGAGCCAAAACCCTAAACTTCACAAATTCTCCAAATTGAAAGGCTAAACGAAGTCCAAATTCACAACCGAACATGAATTAACGATCACCTTCACAAGGGGATCGTAAGGTATGTCTTCAAACTTAGATTTGATGATCTTGTTTGAAGTGGGTTATGATCAATACATGAATTTGTATGCAATTAAGCTTGTAGAGGTGTTAGAAACACCAAATAGAACTTGTGTTATGAATAATTTCAAGTAATTGGGTGATTTAGAATGAAAACCCATTGCATGAGTATGAAGATGATGATCATGATGAACTTGTAGATGTATTAATGTGATCTTGTGATGTATAAGGTGTTATATGATAGACTTAGATAGATAAACTTGATGTGGAATTTATGATTATGAGATTTTGCTTGAATGTGATGGTTCATAAGATGAATTAGGGAAGAACATGCTTAAAGCACTTGTACATTATGCTTAAAAAGTGATACGCACACCAAGTGTTTGATGAAATGTCTAAATGACAATAATATGTGAAATTGTATGCAATTAATGGGTAAACATGTATAGAAAGTGGTATTAATGAAATTGATAGTAAACTAACATGAGGAATGTATTTTAGATATAGTTCATGTGAAGATTATGTTAGGTTGATGTTGAGTATGCTTTATGCTTGTTTGAATTGATTAATGAAAGTCATACGTGAGATATGAAATTGATATGATCGTTCATACGCACAATCATATATGCTAACAAGAATGTGAATGTAATGACATGTACGGTAAGGAGTCATGTCAACGCGAACACAAGCATGGAAGGGCAACGGGCCAAGGATAAACACGGAAGCTATGCTCGAACTCGGACGCACGAGGTAAGTGAACTCCGAACTTACTCTTTTGTTGGGTAATGTGATTATGATATATGGTAATTATTGAATCTAATATAAGAAAATATGAAGTGTTGTTGTTACTAAGTTAAGTTTTAGTGGAAATGAGTCGGAAGTGGTTAAGAAAGAGATTCGATTAGGTTTGGGTAAGAAACGGAACTTACACAATGAATTATGCATGAAGATGAATTAAGGAGTTATATATGCAGGATGTAAATTGTAGTTACGGGTGTGAATAGAAAATGAATACATGCTTGAGAGAGGTATTTAATGATATGCTTGAATGAATAAGACGAGTTATGCATAATTGAGGACACGCCCAAATGAAAGGAAGTTAATGATACTAACCGTTTTTCTATTGAGAATTAATGTGAAACATAGGCAGGTTAACAATGGAAGTAAAGGTTGACTCTGCAATTCGATGCGAGTGATGGAATGGATGGATGAAGGAGCTAGTATAAGAGAAAGCATGATATGTGGATGCTTTATTATGCATATGTTAATATTTTGTATTATGTTACCGGTTACTAATGATGAGATTGAATGTGGGACTGCAGGTTGTTCAGGATTTTGGATGTTTCAACAAGAATTGTACGCGGTCGAAGATCGAGTCAAGACATGGATTGTACGTGGGTGTGTATGTGGTCACTTAATCCGATATATGTATGATAGTTGTCAATCAAATTTTAGAAAGGGATTGTTGTATTTAAGTGAAAGAAAGAATAACATTAAAGAAATTTTAGGTATGTATTTTTCCGCTGCGAATCTTAGGTTAAAACGTGTTAGGGTGTAACATGAACAGGTAGGTTCCCATATACGGACATGTACGAATAAGCGGACCTAACCAAATAGGTTCCCATATACGGACATGACACATAAGCGGACCTCCTATGTCCGTATAAGCGGACCTACTCTCTAAATCACATACAATCTCATGTTTTCTCATACAATGAGCCCTAACCTAAGACTCGAACTAAGATGTAGTCGACAGACAACTGCACCAACAGACTCCCCCTTGAATGTTGACGGAATCTTCAGTGAGAGTCTTCAACATGACAACTCTTCAATCTCAATCGGTCTTCTTCAGGAACTCTTCCTGGAATCATGAACCCGGATCTTTCTCTGGCTCTAACTCTCGTCAGACTCCCCCTATCATCAAGCTGGGATCGCCGTCTGGAATTTGTTATCACCGTTGAAATCAAATCCTGGTTTTTTCAATTTAAGCTCTCCTCAGATTCTGATGCACCTCCTGGCTTTCGTAGCAACAGGATCAGAAACCTACACAACTCAAACACACAATTATAACAACAATATTGTGATTCAATTTAATGAATCAACTAAACCTTTGAGAATCATTTTCATTTAAAATTGATTTAAAAAATTTGAAACATTCCAAATTCTGATTCAACTTTTCTAACCAATTATCCAACCCAATTGTTCATCTTGTTTAGCCTTTGAGATTTTGAATATCGGCTTTTCAACATCAATTGTCAAAAATCTTTTTGGATTTTTCAAACTATGAAACACAAACGCAATAACAGAAATTAAATGCAGAAATGAAATATGTACAAACATATTTTTGTGAGTTTGCGAAAGAGGATCAGATCAGTTTTTAGACAAATCAGAAGCACCGTTAAGCTCTTAATCGTTTTAAGCTCTAAACGATTCACATTGATTGACGATATGTTTGTCCTCTTAAGCTCAATCTAAAAAATTTCGAAATGCTTACCGATACGTTAAGATATATTTAGATAGCACTAAGTTCTTATGGACCCCACAATCTCAGCATATCCCCTCATCATGCAATACACTGACTCAAGTAATGCCTTTAAACTTTTATCAACTGTGATTTGTGCGAAAAACAAAGCAGAATGTTTAAACATTAATAATCAGGTCGATACTTCCGTATACGCAGAGAAAGTCCAATGTTTAAACAAAATAAGAAAAATAAAACAAGTTGAAGTTGTTTAGGCTTTAACCACCAGGCCGATACTCCCGTATACGCAGAGGTGATCCAAAGCTTAAACGAAACACCAAAGAAAATAAAGCAGAACGTTTAGGAAACAACATCGAGGTCGATACTCACGTATACGCAGAGGATGTCCGATGCTTAAACAAAATAAAGAAATAAACAAGTTTAAATCTTTGCAAAATAAAATGCACAATCACAGCGACTTTTCAGCAAAGTTGTGAAAGTTCACAAACTTAACCAGTTTTATGTCTTTCGACAATCAGCGATTACTGAGTAGGTACACAATCAAGAAGGACAAAACCAAGTACTACACTTTCAACCGTGTTTCCCACTAGAACTAGGCTTTTTGCATTAGGTTTGTATCGTTTTCGCAAATCTACTAGTCTAGCTGAGCCTACCGTCACATCTTTAGTAAGATCGTTTATCACTTTTTAGACTTTACATTTCTTTAGCATGCTGTGATAGTCCACTGATTTTCTATCATTTCCTCTTGTTTCAGCAAAACTCATTTTTAAAATTTTTCAATGTTTTTGACATTTTCAAATTTTCTAATTTTTTAAAATTTTTACTCCCCCTAAAATCAAAATATGTCTCAATTTTGATTTTCTGGGAAAATTTGAAAACAAGCTGTACAAGAAATGTGACAACATGATGAGAATCTCTTCAATTCTCCATCCACCTGGCATAAACAATCAGAACTCCCCTGACAACAAAACATTTTCCCATTATGATTTCAAAACACTTAAGTTTGTTTTAATCAAAATGGTTTTTCCGAAAAATAAGTTTTGTGTGTCATTTCACAAATTCGGGGATCTTTCATCACTTTGTTCTCTTCAACCACTTGTAAAAACTAACATTTTTAAGATCAAACCTCAAATATCACTTGTAGAAAATCAAGTACAACTTAATGTCCCTGATTTACCACTTGTAAGGCGAAAAATCACCAGAGTGAAATTTCTCAAGAAATATGCCGAATCATGTTCCACGCTTACCAACCTGGGAACTCCGGCAAGTCAGGTTTTTCTATTTAAACAGATTCACCCAAGCCTGACGGTCCTTGGGTGATTTTGAATTCTTGTTCAACAATGATGGAAAATTTGCATCATCCATTGTTATACCAGAATTCTCTACTTTTACCTCAACACATGGCTCTTCTGGCTTTACCACACCAGATTCATCGCCTGAACGTGGCTTGTCTGACTTTGACCTGTCAGATTCATTGCCTGATGGTGGCTTGTCTGACTTTGACACATCAGATTCATCGCCGACCATTTTCTTCTTCTTCTTTTCTTCTTTCGTCCTCAAATTTGTATCTGATGAATGCGTTTTGCTTGATTTGTTGTTCTTTGGTGAGCAAGACGATTTATCAGAACTTTTATCTGTTTTACCAGTTGTATCCGAGGACAAAATCTTCTCTAGATACTCTCTAGCCTTCTTTCTCTTCTTCCTCAGTCTGTCTTTCTGCCCCTGAGAAAGCTTCACTTTCGTTTCTTGAACTTTAGGTTCTTGAACCTTCTGTTCTTTGGGCTTGACATTGACTGATTTCTTTGCCATTTTCTGAGAATTAACCCTCAATCTTTCATTTGATCTCCTTGGGCAATCTCTGGCAATGTGACCTCTGATATTGCAGTTAAAGCATCTTCTCGTCTCATAATTCCAACTTTGGCAGTTAACAGCAATGTGTCCTTGATAACCACATCGGTAACACACTCTGTTATCGTACCAATCACCATTTTCAGTCCAAACATTCAGATCATAGCATTGTTTGGCTTGGTGATAATCCTTCCTCCTCTTGTTTGCTGGATTTGGCTTTTGAGCACTGTGGTCCGACCTGCACCACCACTACGTCAAAACTGGTCTTTAGCCACACTTTTTCAAAAACAGGCCTGCCACAGTTTTGATTATATGTGTGGCTAAAGGTCATTTGTAATATTTTAAAACACTTTTAACCACATATATTATTATTAGTGTGACAAATGAATAACAAGTCAAAACATTTAGCCACACAGTTGATTATTAATATGACCATTGCATAACAAATCAAAACTTTTAGCCACACTTTCAGAAAAAAAATTGTGACATTTACTAGCCACAACTAGAAAAGTGTGGCTAAATGTAACCTATTGCCACTTTTTTCTGTTTGATTTCTTGATTCATGTGACGAAAACACATCTCTTCAAAATCTTTAGTCACACGTTTAATAAAAATGTGACAATCACTAACCATAGTAGAAAAGTGTGGCCATTTGTAACTATCTGACACAATTAATTTTTAATATTGTGGCTAAAAGATAATACACATAGTCACATATAAATTTATGTGACTAAATGTTACCAACTGTCATAATATTTAAAAAGAAAAAGGTGTTTGTGTGGCTACACTGGGTAAATGGACACAGTAAAACTTATATGACCAGTCATTTCCTTCTTCCTCAAAACTCCCAAAAATCCCCACCTCCACAAAACCTAATTAACCCCCACCAAGTTCAGGAGATATACATCGTGTCTCCACAACAACCACAACTTCCACAAAACCCTAACTAGTTTTAGTTACCAATTACCATCAACGCTCTCCTCCCATCTGTTCTCCTCCACTGCCAAAATTAAGCGTATGATTCAATTTGAAGCAAGCTACAATGAGATTACTTAGATCGATTTTCACTTTCATCCTCCTCGGGATGCAGGCGAGGTAATTCGGAAACATCTTTAGTGGAGACTCAGAGAGATCGAAAGTCAAATGGTATTTTATTTTTTACTTAGAAGGAGTATTGTAGTTTTAGTTTACAATTTGATGTAAATTATGTTAAACATGAGTGATATTGTTATGATTAAAGCCCCAAGATGTTAATTGGACTTGATATTTGGGATTATTGTTGGTCATATATGGATTGTGAGTTTGAATTGGAGGTTAGTGAGCCCTTGGTTGTGGTTATTTAAACCAGTTTTGGTTGTTTGTAGGTTAATTAGGTTAAATATGAGTGATTTTGTTATGAACTTATTGATTATAACTCTAAGATGTTAATTGAATATTCAGTTGATCCCACCCACACATTTCTAACACTTTTAACTTTCTTTCTTTCTTTCAGGAATTTCGATGCAGCGACTGGTCTCTTAAGTCCTCTTACACAAGACCAAACTACTTACGCCGCGTTAGACGCTCTTTGTTTGATTCACATTTTTTGATGTTTTTTAGCAAAGACTTCTCAAACAATGTTTTTCATTCTCTTTCTATATTCTAATTATTTGCTAGTTGGCCTAAATGAACATATATACATTACCTTGTTGTTAATGGTTGATGGTGCATTCCTATCCAAAGCCACAAATATCAAGTAATTTGTTGTTTTTTAGCATTTTGTATAATTTTGGAATTTGTTTTGCGGTAAACAGGATACATGATTGCTGCTTATTGGTGTTGAATTTAATCTATTAGCTTACATTTTATTGGTTGAACGCTGATTGGATGAGTAGGGTGACCTGGAATCATGTTTGTTTGTCACATGTATGCTATTAGTGTTGGATATTAGGCAAAAGTGCTTTCATTTTGTTAGTTAGGATACACATGTATGCCATTACCCCATCTGCAGGAGGGTGGTGGTCATAGACTTTTGGAGATCTGACAGTGATGAGTACTGCAACGAAAACGGCATCGCACGACCTTCTAGCTGTTGTGTGTGAGCAAAACTCGCAGAACGTAATGCTCTTTTGAGGTACAATGTTGCTCTATAGTTTAAGGGGATACAATTAGTTATTTATTTTAGCAATTGTGGTTACATAATTTCGATGCAATTTGATAGAATTGACAGGAATTTGTGTGTGTTTTAGCTGAAAATTGACCAGAATATTTTATTTTAGTTATATGTGTCATGTTTGTTGCCTGGTAATGATCATAATTTGCTTTTGGAAGAGGCTAGGATTATCATAAAAACCATTAGGCATGTAAATGGACCAAATGAAAACGAAAAGGGCATGTGTGTTTGTTAATTTAACTTTTGACCGAACACGAACACAAACACGAACGCAAACCTCCTTTTTGTGAAAAGGCAGTCGCTACTTCCGCGAGCTCTTTCTGTTAGTGAAAGAGAAACTGTTCTCAAGACGTCTTTAAAACATCCTTGTACTAATGGCTATTCTAACAAAAATGAACAACTGGTTCGCAGCTTGTGTACTCGTAAACGTTTTGTTCCTTGGGGATTGAACATGCCAGCTTTGATTCCCATAACAAACAGGATTACTATTATACATTTATACTTCATAAATTTCAGTTGTGCATAACACTAGAATATTATTGGTTCCCCGTACAATAAGAATTTAACCAAAAAGTCGACAAGCAAGTAACTTTATCATCGTTAAGAACAACTTATTTCAGCATGGGTCAAAACTGGGTACCACGCCCGACATTCTTTAGAAGTTAGAACAATTAAAGACACGAGAATTTTGCAATTATCATAAAAGATTCTAGAAATGGCATTGTTGCAATTGTTATAGGAGCAATGGCAAACATCATGTTATACCATCCCTTCCACCATTACAGTTGGTTGTTTTTTTTTAGTTTTTATCAGCTTAAATGAACTAATTGTTTACTTTGAAATGAAATTTCTGAGCAGGATATGCAAGCTTTAATCAACAAAATAAACAAATCAATAGTCGCTCCACTTCCAACCATGTATTCTTGTGCATTGTGAGTGTTTTATTTTTCTTGAGCTTTTAGACCGTGGGGTATGGTGGGGTGGGGGTTTGGGGCATGGGTTGACACGTGGACTTCGAGGAGCACCGCTGGTCAGTTGCATGTTGGTGACTTGGGCGTTTGTACCCAACCCACGCCAAACGGTTGTTTTTTAAATTTAAATCCTAGCCACCTATAGCCTAGCCAACCCAGCCAATGAAAGCCGGCCACGGAAGACCGCTAGGCCCGCCCAACGCCCAGGCTGAAACCCCCGCCCAAGGGGCCACGCCGAAACCCAAGCCCACCCGGGGTGGTGACTTGGGCGTTTGTACCCAACCCACGCCCCATACCCCATAGTCTTAACAAAGTCTATCTTTCATGTATTTATTTTGCCAATTTTATATTCTTTTCTTTTCTTATAGTCGAGGGCTTGTTAAAAGCATGCTTCCGAAAAATCCATAAACAAGACCAAGTGTATGCAAACTTGTTCTTCTTTCTACCCTTTTCTTTACATTATTAGAGATGGGTAATGGGTGGGTTGTCAATGAGTCAAAATTAGACTCTGGTCAAAATGAACCGGGTCATATACGGGCAATTCTTTAACATAGGACCAGTTGGGTCAACTTATGATTACAAAATATATATTACTTCAATATTAAAAATAAAATGACTTAAGAGTTTTGGCATGACTCTCAAGTTGTATTACAAAAATATTTATTTCAGCTGTTGTTTTTTTATTTCATTGGTTAAAAGAAAACATAGCCTGGATTAACCCAATCATAAGTAAATGGATTAAAATTGACACCATTAACATTATTTCATTTTTGAATTAATTATTTTTTTATACTTTTTCACTTAATTCCAGACTGCAGATTTGCTCAAACATTCACATCTTCAACCTTACATACATAATCTCCATGTAAACATCAACAACCCAAAACGCCATGCTTATCCAGTCCGGCATTCTGACTACAACTATGAAAAGAAAACAATATTTGTTGAACCAGAAACTGAACCTCTTTTGGAGGTAAATGCAGAAAAAAAATATGCACAGGCGGTTTGAATGCGGCAGGAGGCTCTCAAGGTGCCAGCTGATGCAGAGTTGTATAACTAGGCTAATGAGATTTTAAGCTGAGGTTTAATGGTTTATTCGGTTATAATATTTTGATATTTTTAGATTTTAGGTCTGGTTAAATGTTTCTGCTTATTATTTAGTTGTTTTAAATCTGAACAAAAGAACTTGTATTAGATAATAAGTTAACGAAAAGTTGTATTTGCTTGAAGGTTTGATGTTATATTACTACAATTACAATCAGAACCTTTTGAGTTAAGCAACGTATGAGGTTTATGCATGTGAATACCATCTGCATGACTTTCGACCCGCTTAAGAGTTAGGTCGCTTAACCTATTGATGCAGAAGATTATGGGAGATGTAAAGGTCCTGGATAATCGAGTCAAGGGGTCGTGGGTTCGATCCTCGTTTATGCCTGGATTTTAGGCGAATTTTTTGAAATTTTAGTTCTTGTATTTTGCAGTTAAATTGTTCAAATTATCTTTTTTTTTTCTTGTTGGTCAAGAGACCTGGCAAATAGACCGGTTGCGAACATGCTGCAGACCGGCTGCGATCATGACAACAACAATAAAAAAAAGTTTGTAACAGAAGTACATATCATCACTAGATAACAATAACTTGATTTCAAGCTACGGCGAACGAAGATGGCTACTTTGTACTCGTACAACTTACAGTTGATTTCAAACCATCTTATTAGTAAAAAATAAAACAATTAACTACCAAATTGCATTACATTTACCAACTGAAAGTAAAATGACTGAAACTTTGAGAGAGTGAGTGTTTGGAATTGAGGGAGATTATAAACAGCAGAAGGCATAAACATTAAAATAAACAAGAGGAAAGGAGCCTAACAAGACTCGAACTTGGGACATAAACTACAAACGCCAAGCGCTTTACCAGTGCATCCTCGTTTATGCCTGGATTTTAGGCGATTTTTTTTGAAATTTTAGTTCTTGTATTTTGCAGTTAAATTGTTCAAATTATCTTTTTTTTTTCTTGTTGGTCAAGAGACCTGGCAAACGGGTCGGTTCGGGTCAGGTCGGGTCATGGGTTATAACGGGTTCGGGTGGCAAATGGGTCAGTTTACCAGCTACAAACATACCGGCAGCGAACGGGTCAGTTTACCAACTTATTGTTATCTAGTGATGATATCTTTTTTTTATGGCAGCGAACGGGTCAGTTTACCAACTTATTGCTGATTCACATGGTTTGACAAGTCACATTATTCACAGATCTACATAGACATGATTCGCACTGATTGTTTTTGAAACGAAGGCACGGATAAATCTTTGATAGTCTGCGCAAATCTGTGACATTTCACACGAATCAGAAACATCAGCTGCTGAACAGAACCTTCATTCGCCGAAATTTGTCGTTTTAAGCAGAATCCAGTCATTTACACTGCATTTACACTTGCAGAATCGACAGTTTTCCGCAGAATCCGTTCGACGGATCCGTTTCGCTGATAATTTGTTCAAAGTTTGTTTGATCGAAAACAGCGATAAGGGATCGACGCGTACCGTTTCGACGCGTACCGTTTCGACCCGTACCGTTTGGACGCGTACCGTTTCGACCCGTACCGTTTCGACCCATACCGTTTCGACCCCCTTTTTTACAGATTTTTGAAATATTTACACTTTGGTCCCTGAAGTTTCAGTTTTTACAAAAGTAGTCCCTGTTGTTTCTAAAAGTTGCATAAAAAGTCCGTATACTTTCATAAAATGTACATAATTGGTCCCTGATGTTTCAGAAATTAACACAAATGGTCCCTGTACTGTTCAGTTAAATATGCTAACTGAGTTAATGTTTAAAGAAGAAATCTTTATATGAAAGTTAACCCGGTTAGACCATTCAGTTAAAATAGTTTCAATAATGACCATATGAATCCTAGACTTTTTAAAACAATTTATATATATTTATTTCTTTTATAAATTAAGTTTCAAAAATGACAATTTAGTCCCTGGACTTGTACTTTCAAATAATTACGGTTTCAGTCCTCGAAATTAAAAAGTAATAGATTTCATGTAGGTTTCAAAGAATGTCAAATAGGTCCCTCAACTAGTAATTTCACAAGTAGTCACAATAAACCCTTATAGTTTATGTAACCGTGTTTAATAGCATAAAAACTCAACAAATTTGCAATTGTTTCACGTGTTTGTATCGGTATAAGCATGTATGAGCACAAATCAAGTAGGATCAAATAAGTTTCATTCCAAATACGGTAATTGTTACAATGCAAGTAAAAAAAAAAACATGTGTGAAAACCAAGATGGTTACATCAGTGATGGCCAATTAAGCCCAGTGCTGATCAAATAGACCCAACGATGCTCATTTAGGCCAAATGATGGTTAATTACGGTTTTTAAGCTCAATGACGGCCCATTAGGCCCAATGAAAGTCAACTAGGTCTAATGATTGTCAGTTAGCTTCAATGATAGTTAGTTGAGCTTAATAAAGGTCAATTAGGGCTAACGAAGGCTATTTAGGGTTGTTAAGCTCAATGATGGCCAATTACGCCCAATGACGGTCAATTAGACCCAACGATGGTCAGTTAGGGTTGTTGAGCTCAATGATTGTCAATTAGGCCCAATGACGGTCAATTAGACCCAACGATGGTAAACTAGGTTCAATGAAGGTCAGATACAGTTGTTAAGGCTCAGTGATGGCCAACTAAGCCCAGTGGTGATCAAATAGACCCAATGATGGTCATTTAGGCCAAATGATGGTTAATTGCAGTTTTTTAGCTCAATGATGGTCAATTAGGTCCAATGAAAGTCAACTAGGTATGATGATTGTCAGTTAGCTTCAATGATAGTTAGTTGAGCTTAATAAAGGTCAATTAGGCCTAATGAAACGAGCCGAGCCTTATCGAGCCCGAGTCGAGCTTGAGCCTCAAAACAAAGCTCGTTTGTTTATCGAGCCCGAGCTCTCATAAGTCAATCGAGCTCGGGCTCTGCTCGACTCGTTTGCACCCCTAAGTATGGGTATGAATTTCGTACACGACCCGAAAAACAACATGAACCATAGTAAAATTGACCAATAGGGACTAAATTAGTATGATCATTATTAAATAATTACGATTAGGTCTATTATTTTTTAGGGGTGCTAAACAGGTTGTGTTCGCGGGTTGGCAGGTTCAAACCGACCCGAACCCGAAAATCGTATCATACATATGAACCCGAACATGACTCGTTTAACCCGATTTTTTTAATTTTTTTCTGAATTTAATATATTAAAATTAAAATTTACTTAAAAAACATAATTGCATATAATAATATCATATTTATTATTATTTTTTGTAATACATGAACAAATATACCTTTAATTTTCGTTTCCCACCACCACTTCCCCTAAAAAATTATAATTTCCCTCCCCTTCTCTTGTGTCTCCCTCCTAAAACATTTTAATTTTTACTTTCCCCCTATTTTCCTTTAACCCTAAATGGATTCCCCTCCCCAAATTCATCCCCAGATCTCGATCTCCTACTGATACCCCTCTTCTCTTTTTGTCTAATCTCTCATCTGATTGAACGCGAACCGAAGGAAGACTAACGTGATTAAGGTAAGTGCAAGAACCCTAACGTGATTAATGATTTAGATGATTAGATCTCTGTTTTTTAGTTGATATAATTATGATTATATGGAGGGAAAAAGTTGTGGAGAGATCGAACAGCCTTCAAATCATTGTCTTGTTCATCCAATACCGTACAGACCACACCTCCTTATCATTTGGCGATTGATTTCCCTGCTTCATTTGTTTGCTGGAGAAATCATTCTGAATTTTAGTTTAGGGTTGTTTTAATAACTGGAAATAATTAGTCCAATCAGATTATATATGAAGCTTGATTCGATGCTATAAAGGTTTACTTTATACTGGTAAGTGGTCATCTATTGAATTTGGATGGATCATACATGCTCTAATATGTTTTTGTCAAGTTTATGGACTGTTTTTGTCACCTTAATTGTGGATGCTTAAACATCCCCATGTTCTGTTTATGCAATTGGAGATTGTATAAGTTAGATTATAAAGTTTGAAGAAGATAAGAAAGTATTTGTTTTCTCTGGATATATATGATATATCATCTAGCCATTTAGGGATTGTGCTCTTGGATTTACTTTGATATGGTTTGCATTCTAGAAAGCTGTTCTGTAATCATTTTGAACCATGTTTAGTTCATAATTTAAAGCTTTTTTGCCTGAGCGTAAACGTATTAAAAAAGTTTCAGTCTTTCGGAATATTATTTGATTGATTATTAGTGCTAGATGAGGGGCAATTTTAGAAGAGTAACCCTATGCTATGGCTTTGGTTTGTTTTGGATAGTAATGGTGATATACGTTGTTTTTAAGCATGCTATCTAATTATCTATCCATTGATATTGTGTCTTAGACAAGTTTGACAGTAGTAGTTATGGGATGCATCAGTTGTTCAGGTCAGTATTCTTGTGTTCTGTTGTAGTAAAGGAATTAGATTAGTTAATCTTTTATGACGTCGTTAGAGGTGTTTTATATTAACTATCGAATACTATATGTGCACTCATCGAGTCATCGTTAATCACCTTTTACCGACTGTTGGTTTAGTTTAATTAATATGCTTCTATTCTTCAATAAGAGTTCCTTGTTTAGGTTAGAATGTTGGTAAAAATTTCTTTGGGTTACTTTGTTGACGGAATGCTATTGGTGTGCTTCTTATGATTATTTTGATTTCAATTTAGTAGTCAGAACTGCTTATCGTTAAGTAACCATGCTGGCTATATAACATTTGTTCAATTTTTCTCTTTTTCCCTTGTGATTTTCTTGTTTGGGTTGGATTTTCATTTACTTGCCGTACTTCCGATAACAACTTAGTTGTCAGCAAGGTTTTAAAAATAGTTGAAACGGTTGCTTTGGTAAAGTCTTGGTCTTTTTTATGGTTAAAAAGTAGGTTTAGATTTTCCGGGTTACTTTTTTGTTTGTTTTTTATTTGAGTGCGAACATCAGCAGAGTATATTTTGTGTGTGTGTTTTTTTTTTTTTTTTTTTTGAGGGATTTAGTTGACAACCCGTTCTAACAAGAACCATTTAACCCGGTTCCAAACCTGTTTTAAACGGTCCGGTTCCAGTTCTCATTTCTGGAAAATTTATTCATTCTCTTTATTGTATATAATAACAACTTTTGTCAAACTCATTTCTAGCATCATGGAAGTTGAAGAAGAAAGCGATTTCTCGGATAGGGATTTGACAAGTGAATCTGAAAGCGATTTCTCGGATATGGATTTGACAGCACACAAAACAAAAACACCGAAGAGGGGGTTGACCAGGTTACCAAAAATGCGAACAACATTTACAAACTCGGGTGGAAAAAAACACAAAGTTACATTTGATGAATTGGAGAAGTTTTCTGGGGAATATAGATCAGAATTTTCTAGTTTTTTGGGAGACCTAGTAAGAGAATATGTCGGATTTAGGTTTTTAGCATGGAAAACAGTGCCAACAGAAGTAAAGGATAAATTGTGGGAGGAAATAACGGTTAATTCTTTTCTCTTAATTATAAATGTATTTTTACATTTTCATGTGACTAACATACAACTTGTATTATATATTGCAGCGTTTTTATGACATTGATGCATGTCGTAGGCGTTTTGTAATGACTCGGCTTGGTGACCTGCTTCGAAAATTTAGAAGAAAAGTGTATGCGGGATACATAGTACCTAACTTAGGTAAACCAAAGAAACTTGCACGAATTCCTAAGAGGTATCGTTCAATGGTGGAGCAAACAGACTGGGACAAGTTTGTAACATATACACAATCAGACGAGTTTAAGGTTTTAATCTTTTATTCTAATGTTCATCATTATTTTATTTTAAATATAATTTTAAACTCTAATGAAATAATTACAAATTTTGTTGTAAGGATGTGTCAAATAAGAGAAAAACAGCACGATCAAAATACGTTTATGATCATCACTTGGGACGAGGAGGGTATGCTTATCTAAGAGACAAACTGGTAACTTCATTTCTTCAATTAAAGTTTGTTTTTTTTTTGTGCTTATAATGACTTTTTGTTTGTATGTCTGATGTGTGTGTCCGTTATTTTTGTTGTATATATTACAAGGTACAAAATAACGAACTTTCAGTTGATGAGATCCCCTCTCGTGCTTTAATGTGGAGGAAAGCAAGGGAAAACAAAAACGGAGAATACAAGAATGTTGATGTAAAAGACATAGCTAATAAAATAGTAAGTTCAACTTTAAACTTTTTTGGTTTATTTTTAATTACTATAATACATGTTTATTTGTTAACAATTTCTACAGATTGACACTGAAACGCAAATTAAAGATGGATCCGTGAACCTTGATCCGGGCACAGATGCACTCACATTAGTATTTGGCAAAGAAAAAGGTGGGTATTTAAAAGGTGTTGGTTATGGAGTGACTTCTAGTAGATATTGGCAGAGTCCTCGAACAAAATGATCATCAAAAGAACGAATTGCACAACTGGAGTTTCAACTACATAACGAGAGACTTGAGCGTGGGAAAAAAGATGAACAAATTAAGACCCTTTCGATGCAGATGGCAGAAACAAATAACACACTTAATCAAGTTTTAGCTCATCTGGCTGCACAAGGACAAACATTACAAATATGTTCGTTATCTGCAGACAAAATGTCACAAACACAAGTAAGTGACTTATTTTATTAGCAAATTAATACCTTAATAGTTTTCAAATGTTAACCATTGTTAGCTACCATAAATAGCAACTTATTTATATAAATTTACCATGTGCATTACAATTTTAGAAATTTTCCCTGTTTTATCGAATCGTATTATCTGTATTGCTTCCTTGTTACATTTTGTAGGTAAATTCTTTGGATAAACATGACGGATCAAAGCATAAGGCCAATGCTACCGCATCTAAAATAGTGCAAAAAGAAATGGCACCAACGGTAAGTATGATAATTTCATTATTTTTTTTATAATTTCCCATGTAATTATTGATATTTCATAACACATTTATTTGAATTGTAGGTAAAATCTATGAACAATAGTACTGGATCAAAGGACAATACTAATGTTACCACATCTAACATATCAAGTAAAGTAGTGCAAACAAAAGTCACTTCTCATGCTAACACTTCTAAAATGGTGCAAAAAGAAATGATAACGGTAAGTGTTTGACAATTTCGTATTTTTTATAGTTTTTATGTGTGATTGTTGATTTTCTATAACTTAATTAATTCAATGTTTTTAGGAAAATGTGAAAACTAGAAAAAAAGATGTTTTGTCTACGCAAGAGACTTCACTTCTTGGGACATCATCGCAGTTGGAATCACAAGAAAATATACATAATACACATTCAACAAATGTCCTAGAGGTATGTGTTACGAAATACATATTTATATTGATTTTAACCTTAAGATGTTAATATAAAATATTTTTTTTGTAGATAAAGTGTACTCTATATACTATAAATATGAACAACTGTGTGGCTTATGGTACAATTCATTTGTCAACGGGAAAACAAAGCATTCATGGAGTTCCACTACAAGATAATTACTATAGAGTTTCTATTGATAAAGTTGTAAAAGAAGCAACATTTTTACCGGTAGAATCATGTGAGGTCAAAACAGTTGGGGATGCACTAAATACTTTTGTTGCTTGGCCAAAATACCTTGTCAAAACTAGCCAAAAGGTTTGTTCTTTATTAATATATGATTAATTACTCTAGCTATTGATATTTGTTTTCATGTTTTTTGCTTCAGATACCAAATCTATCAAGCATTCAAACACAAAACTCTACAACTCAAGTCGCTAAAAAGCAAAAGATATGTTTTACAACGCTAGATGGCATCAAAAAACAGGGAGCAAGAAGAACAAGAAAAACACTTTAAACTAGTACTTATTTTATGTTTACAATCATTTCCTTTTGCAACATTTGTAGATAGTTTTTTATTAGAAGTTTAGTTTTTGGTATTATCGTGCACAGATTTTGGTTTATTAATTTTAATATTATTTGGTTTTAGGTTTTCTCATGTTTATTATTGTTTTTTATTATTTGGATATACATGTGTGGCTAAAGATTAGCCATAAGCCACACTTAAAAGCACAAAAGTTCATGTGGCTTTACATAAACATTAGCCACACCATTGTCATTTTATATTTTTGTGTCACAAAATCATAGTAAACGTTATGTAAAAACAAATTATGTGTGACCAAAGATTAAACAATAGTCACATAGTAAAATTACAAATTTTCATGTGGCTTTACATAATTACTAGTTACATCATCGTCACTTTGTTTATTTTGCCGTGACGAAATGTTAGCAATTGTCATGGGTAATAAAGATTATGTGTGACCAAAGGTTAGACAATAGTCACATTTAAAATTACAAAATTTCATGTGGCTTTACTTGATCATTAGTCACACCATCGCCATTGTGTTTATTTTGGTGTGACGAAACATTAGCAAACGCCATGGGTAAAAAATATTATGTGTGACTAAAGATTACACAATAGCCACACTTAGAAAGAAAAAAAAATTCATGTGGCTTTACATAACTTTTAGCCACACCATCCTTATTTTGATTTTTTTATGTGACAGAATGATAGCATCTGTAATGCACAAAATGAATTTGTGTGGCCAAAGGCTAGATGATAGCCACACATAAAATCATAAAGTTTTATGTGGCTTTACATAATCATTAGCCACATTATCCTTACTTTATGTGACGAAATGATAGCAAATGTCATGAGAAAGTAAATTATAAGTGACCAAATGTTAGCCATTGCTACACTTAAAACCACAAAACTTCATGTAGCTTTACATAAACATTAGTCACGCTATCATCACTTTATTACTTTTGTGTGACGGAATAATAACATATGTCATGTGAAAAAAAAAATGTGTGACCAAAGGTTAAACAATAGTCACACTTAAAATTACAAAATTTTATGTGTGACAAAAGGTTAGACAATAGTCACATATAAAATTACAAAGTTGTTTTTAGTGTCTAGAAATATTTTTTAGCCACAGTTATAGTAAACAGATGCGACTAAATAATAAAATGGTCACACTTACAGTGAGTTCATGTGGCCGTTACAAACATTTAGTCTTACTTAATAAATGGAATGCTTAATTACAACAACTCTTTTTGCCACATTTTTTTTAATTGATGTGGCTAAAACAAACTTTTAAGTGACTATATAATAGAAACAACCACATTTACAATAAATTCATGTGGCTGTTGTTACCCTTTAGCCACACTTATTGTACAGAATGTCTGATTTCCAGCAAGAGATAGTGGTACCCTTTAGCCACACTTTAAAGTTGCTACGGCCACTAAACGTGAATGTGGCCGTATGATACCTATGATGACTGGACCTTTGGTCACACTTGAGTTGAAAAAAAAAGTGTGACAAAAGGCGTATGGCCACTCTTTTTTTGTGTGGCCGTAAGCCTTTTTTGGCGTAGTGTTCCCATAAATAGTATCTTTTCAAGATTTTAAAAGTGCCTTTTTCATTAGGGCTTTTATCCAGAATCAAGGAAATTTGTATTTCCCGTAACATATCTTGCAATATTCTAATTACCATTCTTATGGTATATTAAAATCCATCATACTTTATTTACATAAGTACTTAGCTTATCTCGAAGCTTATACTAAGGCATCTTTTCTTAAGTTCAAGTCTAAATACTATCCTGAGTGCTACCATAAAATATCAAGTTCCTAACTCTTCGTTTAAACTTAGGTATTTTATTACAACACCTATTGGCTTTAAGCAGTGGCTCTGATACCACCTTCTGTCACGACCCCCGACCCACCCTGGACGGAATCGGGAGCCGTGAACAGCCCAGTGGTACCGGTGATTATTTTTGAAAAATATTGCAGCGGAAATTTCATCAGGACCGTGAGTTAGGAAAAATATCAGAGTTTAGAAAACACCGGATTTTATTTATTAAATAGATGGGATAAACCAATGTTTTACAAAGGTAGCTTTAATAAGGGATAAACCCAATTACATAAAACAATATTTCTTAATTTAATTTAATTAATCAAATAAGCCACTTCTTGAAGCCTTTCAGTGCCGTATCCAACTCTTACTCCAATCTATTGTAATTACCTGAAACATGTTTGAAAAAGGTTTTGTCAGCGGGAAATACTGAGTGAATCATTCTATTTACTAAAACGACCTGTTTGTAATAATTTACAGTATTAAGAGCGATTACAATGTTTCTGATATCAAACCAACTACCCACGGTATTTGCCACTCGACCGGATCTGTGACTATGGTCATATCCCCCATTGGCTGCCCCAATGGTGACGATTATCAAGTAATGTATACAAAACCCCACATACCGGCTGTAACTTGGTGATTACAAAGACTTAATCCCCGTAATTATAACATTTGAAAACAAATAGAGTTTTGTAAAGTAATTTGATAAAAAAGAGAATGACTCACATTATAAGCATGCAGATTCATATGGCAAAGTTTAGTCTACAAATAAGCCTTGATAGATTGCAGCTTTATACAGGTAGAGCTTAGCCTATTGATTAGCCTTGTAACCTAGTGCACACGAACTAGGTAAGTAACTAATACAGCATTTACGATAACTCACGAGATTAAAACCCTCACAACGAATGACAAAGTGCAATCACTTAAACATCCATCGGATTCACAACGAATGACAGAGTATTCCCCGAGTTCGGGTGGTACTCAAACATCCTGTCGGGATCACGACGAATGACAAAGGATAGCGCTTAAACATCCATCGGATAGTTTCTATCGATCGGACATTGAATCGTAGCAGCAATCAAGTTAATACCCTGCATCGTAGTAGCACCCCGCTATACTAATTAGTGATTTTGATACTATTTCGACAATAACTCTGCGTACAATTTGAATTTGATCGTCGAACGAACGCCAGGAATCAAGTCCCACTGCCCTCTATTTATACTAAAGTTTTGACCCCCCTCGCGTGACGCGAGGGGTCCCCTCATGAGCTTCGCGTGACGCGAAGGTCCATCTTATCTCAGATGGTTGCCACGTGTCCAACTAGCTTAGCTGAGTCGACGGAATTTCGAATTTCGATTCTGACAGCGAGTTATATGGATAATCGTCGAGTAGGGAATACCCCCCTGAGTTTTAGGGGCCCTGATCCTGATTCTGCTTGTTATGAAAATTGTAGGGTTTATGTAGAAGTACTTGGGTGTCTCAATTAGGGTTTCTTTTTAGACAAAATATAATATATAATATATATAATAAGAAAATAATAGTTTTTGAGAGTTGTTATGGTTTAGGACATTTTTGAATATAATTATATCATAAAGAAAAAGGGAATAAAATAATGAGAAAAGAGAAGGGAACCACTTTGTAACTTTAGGGTTCAACTAGAAAATATCTGGGTAGAATATTGGGTATAACTCCTGAACTATTTAAAAATATATAATGTACTCGTATTAAGTATAGTACCCTTAATTCAACCTTGTCCCGATGTCCCGAGACCGAATCCCAACAACTTAGTCGGGCAGAGCCCTGACATAAGTTATGAGGCTCAGATCAATCGGAAAGGGTAGCGGTGATCGGGAGTTAAAATACTTAAAACGGGGCAAAACCTTATTATTATAAGGAGAAAAATAAAAAGAAATTGGATGAGAGGGATATATGGCGAGATATACAGAATAAGAAAGATGGATGTATACAAAGTTTTGAGACCATCTTCCTATTTATAGTAAAAATGATAGTGTCTTTGCAAGACACCTGTACTACCATTCTTAAATTTTCAATTGGATGATTTTTGCAACTATCTTGGATGGTTAGACTATCCGCATCAGTGAAAGACTATCCTTTCTACAAACAGCCTAATCAGCATGCCACATCAGCTTTTCACTTATTCTTCCTACAAACACTTTTTTCCTACAACAATAACATATATATCTTTCTCACAAACAACCTTATAAAAAAAAAAGGACCCACCATTAGGCCATTCTTCACCATTCTTCCCCAAGAATTGTGAAGAATGAACACCCTCCATGTCATCCTCTACAACACCCACTAATCCATCCCTCTCACAAATGCTCTCCACATAGGAATGAACACCCTCCATGTCACCTACAAACATCCTTGATGTGGATAGTCTTACACGTACAAGTACACCTTCCTATTTATATTAAATATTTTATTATTTTATATTTGATTCTTAACTCTTTAATCGATATGCATATTTCAAAATATCAATTTAACATTAATTTATTATTTTATTTTAAATCGTAAGTTTTTATTATTATTATTTTATTAAATTATATATTATAATTAATTTAACTGCTTTACTTATTTGACGCTTATAACTTCTAAAATATGATGTTCTAGAAAATAATGAATATGTCTTTAGAACGAGAATATTTTTGTCTACATTTGGGTCTAAGTTTCATTAAAAATAGAGTAGGTTCAAAATACAAATGTATTTTATAATTTAATTTATTATATGGTTCCTAGGCCCATCTAGTAACTTCATATTTCTTACGGTCAATCTACCCGTAAGCTACCTGTCTAATAATATAAGTTTTTTTTATATACTTTTACTTTATTTAGAAAATGTCACCCATATACAAGCCAATTAATAATATTTCAACCAACTATATAAAATAGTGTTTAAAACTATTTGGGTTGAATATTTATATAAAATAAACTAGTTACTAGTTACTAGTGGTTAATAAATTTAACCAAACCTATAATTTATATTATAAAAATTGGGATGTTACACTGAGTCAGAAATGCAAAGGAAATATCCACACTTGTTCCAGTAGATCTCGAGGACGAGCTCTAAAACAAGGTGGGGAGGATATAACAACTCTAAAGAAAACCGACACTCTCCCAAATATTTTCTGACACCCTAATATATTTTAAAATATCCCAATACGTCCTAAAATACACCCCATACGTGAAAACGGGCCCCGAATACCTTAAATATTATTAAAAATAATATAAAAATCTGATTTTGGGTTTGAGGCGGGCCGCGTAAGGAACCCCTTAACCCTTTCACGGGTCGCGTGAAGGTGAAATGTGGCTGAACCTTGGGCCGCCACGTGGTCCAACACACGTCGAAGCTAGATGGTGACCCGGACAAGCTACGCTGTTGACCAGCGTTGACGCGGGCCGCGTAGGTCCCGGTCTCGTGTTACGCGGGCCGCGAAAGAACCTAACTCAGCCCCTATATAAGAAGGCATCGGGCCTTCATTTGAATTCGTTCAAATTTATTTTCTTAATCTCAAAACTGAAGTGTAGGCATTATACACGGGTCTAAAACCCCCTAAATAACGAAGTTCTGCTCCGTTGTAAGTATCATAACCCCTGGATACGTATTAGATACTCTGCCCGATTGATCTAGGGTTCCGTAACGGCTGTCGTGGTTCTGCCCGACGTAGTCGTTGGAATGCCGTCTCGGGGAGAGTATTACTAATGTTAAAATGGGTTATTATACTAACGCGTGTGCATTTGTGTAAATTATAGATAATTCTCAGGAAACCCTAAAGGATAATCTAAGACAGCAATGTGAGTTGATCCGCTTTTTGTAAACTTTTTGTTAACTGTTTTTACAAAACCTCATACGATTAATTATATATTAAACAGTTATTGAGTATTTGTAAGGATACAATTATCGTGGGTATGTTGGGGTTTTGTATACAAAATTTGTTACTGTAGGGGTAACATTTTCACAAGTCGGGTCTGACAGTACCACGGGTGATAATTGTTATGACTTGGAAACAAATGTAATTGCGAGACCGCCCTCAATACTGTACAATGGTTTTTATTTAAACTTGATTAAACTGGGATTCCCTCACCAGTATTTCCCACTGACAAATGTTTTTAAAACGCGTTTCAGGTAACAAACTGTGAAAGCTAAATAGAAGCCAGCTGGACAGCACTGAAGGCTTGGAAAAGTGGCAATAAAGTTACCTAAATTAAAATAGATGTTTTTATTAAATAAAATAGGATTCATTCATATGAACATGTGTGTATTGCAAACTTGGGTTTTATCCCAATGTGTTTAATATTATGAAAATGTGGTATTTTACTCTGATCAAATATTTCCTAACTATGGTCCTGATGAAAATTCCGCTGGCAAATTAGACAATACGCGATACCACCAAAACTGGCTCGCGACCGCCCGTTCCTGTAATTGTATAGGGATCGGGGGTTGCGACAAATATGATCTTCTTGCACATGATTCTCACAAAAAGATGAAATTGTAAATATTTTTTAGTTTAGTTGAGTTTGTTTAGTTTATTTAAAAAAAATCAAAAATACCAAAAATATTTTTTAAAAGACTTCCATTTTGAATTGACAAGTTGTTGTTTTTGCATGATGAGATAAAATATTGGTTTATATTTAAATGTGAAAAAGACTAATGGTTTTTCGAGCTACTTGCTTGTGTTTCTAAACAGATTGATGCAGTTATCAAAATGAAGTGCAGAATACAAGTAAAGTGCAGATTGAGAGTGAAGTGAGAAATGTGTGAAGATGCATCGTAGGATCCTTCTACTACATTGTAGAAAGAGAAAGAGATATGGACGAGTTGGAGCTGACTTACTTAACAAAGGATTGCTAGCTAACTGATCTACAATGAATGAAAGTTTTGGAGATTGGAAGCATCAGCTAAGGGGGAGTCTGTTGATGTCAGAAGCTGTTTAGCTGACGCTATCCAAAGACCAGAAGAACACAAGATGTTTGAAGACAAAGTTACACTATGAAGCTATTGTCAATGGGGAGTCTGTTGGTGCATATTCGGTGACAACAGCTTAATAGTTTGATTATTTAGTCTTTGGATATTTTGTATTGGGCTTAGCTTATTGGTTAGTGAGTTTATTGTTGTAATGGGCTTGGAAAATGGCCTAGCCTAGTTCACAAACTTGTGGTATATAAACATGTTTTGTGATTAGGGTTTTAGAAGTTAGAGTGGTCAGAAGAGTTCTTGGAGGCTAGAGAGAGAAAGTCTAGAGAGAGAGAAAAACGAAATTAGGTTTTGAGCAAGATCACAGAGAGAGGCTGTGAGGTTGTGAGGTCTTGAATTGATTGTAAAACTTCTAGTTTGGATAATCAATAGAAGACCCGATTAATTGTGAATTATGTGTTTCTACTCGTTTCTGTGCAAATCTGATCTAGAGGATTCCGCACTCTAGGTTAGATATACAATTTTGTGACGATCCATATCATCCAGGGGACCTACAATTACTAATACTGGGCCTATTTCCTTTATTAAGTCCATCATTATTTGTTTCAGGCCCACTTCCTTTATCACTATTAGCTTCCCTAGGTCTAGCTTGAAAAGTAAAACTTTCACCGTCCCCACATGTACCGATATTAAAGTTGCCGCCTACATTCTGGCTCGATATTTGTGTTCCTTGCATCTTTTCCTTCTCCAAGCATTCTGCAAATATTTCTTTCCAATTACCGCCAAAATTAATTGCATCTTCCTGATTCCCGTTGTCCCCACCTGTCGAATTAACTTCCTGTCCGTTCGTCTCCCCTATTTTTTCCCCGCCGGTCACCGGAGTTGCATTTTCTCCGATATTGTTTTGTGATTCCACCTTAATTGTTTCATCATCTTCTTCGCTATTCTCGTCTATCGGTGTCTCATCGCCTCCTCCATTATTAGCATCTTCCGGAATCTGTTCATCCTCCTCATCATTTGTTGAGTTTGTGTCATCAGGAGTATTAATGAACACTGAATCATCTTCGACGAATTTTGGTGCCCAGTTGCCTGACACTTCTGATAACCAGCACCTAAACACAGCTGATTTATGCATTACTGTAATCTCTGAATTAATAACTTGGCCTGTTTTTACTATTACACCAATATGAGAACTCGTCAAATTACTATCTTCTTTGCTGACCTCTGCTTCTTTTATCACCCTACCCAACTTCTCACCAATTCTATTGAATGTTTCTTTGTTCCTTAAACTGATCGGAATTCCACATACCCTGACCCACGCCAGTCTTTCGTATCGGTTCTTATTATTCTTCCATCTTTTAACCTCGGTGAAATACTCCTCACACATTTGTCTATTAGTGGTCAGAATTTCGTCAGCTACCATCTGTGATCCCAATGTAACCAGAATCCTCAAACCTCCAGCATATCTTACCTCCATTGTGTGTGAACTTACCTCTCGTAACAGAATTTTTGCTCTACACAATATTTCCATTGATTTGGCTTCCATGCTAATAGTTCTTTTAATCCATTCATCCATGTTTTCCTCGTAGTTATCTGGCAGTATCAACCTTTCTCCCATTGCTTCCTCCCTATTTCCTCTTAGCGCTTCCAAGTATGACTTGCCACCACCAACTATGCTCTGGGCTTCAATTGGTACACCCCTTCCATCCTGATTTCTTGGTCGATCGTAGGTTGCCTTTGGTATCGATTTGTTCTCCGGCCAACTTCTCCGTACCTCACCTTTCCGAGCTATGCCCCCTTTACCTTCAATATCTTCCTCCCTTTCGAACTTCGACACATTTGCTTTAACCTTTCTATCCCCAATCCAGATATTGTTTAAAGCTAGCACCAGCTTGATAAGATCGCGGAACTTATTGAATCTAACAAAAGCGAATCGCTTCCCTTTTAGGTCTCTTTTGAAAGGTAGAAAAACATCTGTAATGTTTTCGCAGCGCCTGCATTCCAACCAAATCTCCTTCCTAGACACCCCTTCCGGCAAGTTTGCTATGAAGATTGTGGTACTGGGTTCTTCGTTCGTCTCCCCTTCACCTTTCTTACGTCTCTGTCTCTCCCATTCTTCATCCTCTTTCGCTTTGTCGCTATTTTCCGGCATCTTCTCTTTAATTCTCCACCGCCGCGTCTCTTCTCCTCCCCTCCCTCTTCTCTCCATTTCAATACCGATGAATACTCAGGGCAAACACAATCCCGAACAGCGAATGGAATCGCCGAAAGTCAAGATAGTATGGAAGGTAAAGTCGGCACCACAACCAATATAAGGTATCAGTCGCACCTCACACACTATCTCAAATCCTCGTCTTCGTCGAGCCGCCGGCAATTTGTTCCCCAACACCCGCAGTGCCTATTACTAGACTGATCCCGGACGGCGAATGGAAGAATCGACAGATCAGGTTAGAGGTAGAGGTCAAGCCAGATGTCCGGCAACCTCGACCGCTAACACGAGCCTCTCCTCTTCGTCGAGCCACCGGCGACGGTCAATATTCTCAGGTGACTATCGAACTTCTTCAGAGCTATAATTGTAAGAACATTTAACTAAATTTTCAAGGGGTGCGATTGTGATTTTGTCCTATGAAATACAGAAAAAAAAATTCAAGGGAACGAACGAGGGGGTTTAACCAAATTTTCAAGGGGTGCGCCCGCCCAATGCATGTACCGGTATCAAAGAAAGTACGAAAGTTATTTTGAATAAAACTCATTTTTTATAAAATATATATACTATAAGAGCCTAAGGATTGACCCAATGATCGAGTTGGGCAAGGAGAGGGGTTTGTAGGGATGTAGCAACAACAAAAGAGGGCGCAAAGAGGAGAGATTTTCAGCATTATCTTTTATTAATTGTTTAAATTTCAATTTTCTCATTAATTGTAATCTTTTCGCTTTTAGAGTATGACTCATGCCTATAAGTGAGGATCTAGGGTTTATGTTTGGTTAGAATTTATGGTTATGATTATTTTATATTGAATATTTAATCAAATTTTTTGACTTTCAAAGCTTTTTATTAGTTCTATATGTTCTCGATCACCATTTGTGTGTGCTTCCCTTTTGCATCAATTGGTATCACATCTACAGTAATCAAATGGTTGGACGTGGCAGAGGTCGCCCTCCCTTGCGTAGAAATGTTGACGTAGATAATGAAGAGAACGACCTCGATTCGCGTGATTAGGATATCGAACGGTTACAAGAGAGAATCAGAGAGTTGGTGTCGCAACCCCCGTCCCCTGATTACCCGGGAACGGGCGGCCGCGACCAGTTTTAGTGGTATCGGTGTTTATCATTTTGGCAGCGGAAATTACATCAGGACCGTAGTTAGGAAATATTTTATAAAAGTAAAATACCACACTTTTATAATATTAAACACGTGGGAAAAATCCCAAGTTTTAAGTAAACACATTTTCATAGGGATAAACCCTATTTTATTTAATAAAAACATCTCTTTATTTAGATAACTTTTATAGCCACTTTTCCAAGCCTTCAGTGCTGTCCAGCTGGCTTCTATTTGGTTTTCACATTTTGTTACCTGAAACGCGTTTAAAAACATTTTGTCAGTGGGAAATACTGGTGAGTGAATCCCAGTTTAAGCAAGAAGAGTTTTATCATTTAACAGTATTGAGAGCGATTACAATGTTTATATCTACACAATTACTCATTCAGTACTGTCAATCCTGACTGGTGGGTCATATTACTCATTGGCTATCTCGTTGTCCAATGGTAACGTGTTCCACATTTTGTATACAAAACCCCAACATACCGGCAGTAATTGAAGTATTACAAAGACTCAATCACTGCTAATTATAATTTAAAATAAATAAAGGCTTTGTAAAAATAGTTTGCAAAAAGGTTTACAAAAAGGAGATTACTCACATTGCTGTCTTAGGGTTTTCCTTAAGGATTTCCTGGTGATTATCTATTAAATACACAAATGCACACACGTTAGTATAATAACCCAATATTTACATTAGTAATATCCTCCCAGAGACGACATTCCAACGACGACGTCGGGCAGAACCTCGACAGCCGTTACGGAACCCTGGATTAATCGGGCAGCGTATCTAATACGTAACCGGGGTTATGATACTTACAACGAGGCAGAACTTCGTTATTTAGGGGGTATTATGCCCGAGTATAATGTATACTACGTATAAATTAAGAGAGAAAGTGAAAGACTGAACGAATTGAAAGTGAAACTGATCAGCCCTATTTATAGTTGTGATCCGGCCATCTCTCGCGCCTCGCGTAGACTTAGAGGGGGTCTTACGCGGCCCAATACATAGGCTATGTAGGGCCTAGCTTGGTCGACTCACAATTGTAGGCTTGACGGATGGCATGACACGTGGCAGCACCGGGCTGCGCCTTGGTGACCAGCTGTCGCGGCCCGCGAGCGCCACATGAATTTTGTTTTTATTTAATTTTAATAAAAATGAAGGTATTCGGGGCCCGTCTTCATATTCGGGGTGTATTTTAGGACGTATTGGGATATTTTAATTATTTTTAGGGTGTCGAAAATTTTAGGAGGGTTGTTATAGTTGGAGTTGAACCAATGTTAGGTGGAGGATACCGAGACGGAAACTGTGGTAGGGGATGATTTAGATATGGACGGGAACCCATTCAGGGCTTTACGAAGGAATGCCTAGGCCCATCCTCGGAATGGTCCACTGCGGAGCTTGGTTCTCAAGGTGGAAATTACAGCTTTTGATGGGAGTGTTTTGGTTGACGACTTTATTAATTTGATGAGCACCGTTGAGCAGGTTTTTTACCTCAAGGAGATTTCCAACCGGTTGAAGGTCAAGGTAGTGCTCATTAAACTAAATAAGTTGCTTTTAATCGTTGAAACATACTAAATAGGTTATTTTAACATAAAATGATTCATAATGGTTATTTACAGCTGAGGTAAGTATTTTTACAAAAACAACCGATTTTGTGCAACGGTTACATACGCGATTGGACCGAACAAGCCCAATATGTCACTGTCACACCCCAACCGATGGCGGAATCATCGGGGCGCGGCACTAGGCAAATCAGATTGCTCAAGAGAATCCATAACAACTATATTGCGATAATATTTATTACTTTCGTTATCCCATACTAACAAATAATACAATCACATAAGTTATCACAGATTTCTTGTCCTCTCGAACAATACAAATCCGACAACCTAGATTTTAGTTGAGTTTCTAGACTTCCTAGCTTGATTTGATATAGTCTGCGATCTAACCTGCAACATACGTTAAAATATTTGTCAATACAAAAGTATTGGCGAGTATACAGGTTTGATAAGTATAGCGTAATAGATAAAAAGTGTAGTGAATTTCCATATGCAAGAACGTAACACACGACATATATCCTCACAAAGCTGATACTACCAACTAAGTCCTCGATTCTCGAATATGCGATGGCAAACTAGACCCCGTCGGGCGCAATAGTACTATACTAGTCATGGTGGGACGTCGCGAGTATAAGCCCTAGCACATATGCAACTAGCATCACGTATATCTATGCATAACAGTTATTCGCAAGTGATAATTCGATTGATTTAATAATTCGTTCGATAAGTTCGATTTGCTAGAAACGTATGTTACACCCAAAATACGATTAAAAAGGGTTCAAGTATACTCACAGTGCTTATTTAGCGGGAATACAACTTGATTGGATCGGTTGCGAGTATGTCTGCGTTAAATCATTGAAGGATATAGTAAACGATGCACGGTTAAGCGAGAATGGCGTCGAAAAGTTAGTTATTTGGTCGGATGGTGCTCATCCGTCCGGATGACATGTTATCCGTCCGGATGACATGTTATCCGTCCGGATGACATGTGATCCATGCGGATGACATGTGATCCGTGCGGGTGACACGTCTGTTTCGCATTCTGAACACTGTTTTTGAGTGTTTATCGGAAGGAATACGTGCGGAGTTATCGGGACAGTGTAATTTCGCACTAACACTTGAAATTTCACCAGTTCCGACCCGCTCTAATAGCCGGGAATCACCCCGCTCCATTAGAACTGGCCGTTCTTGACGGTTTCTCCGGTTTAGCTCGAAATCGCACAGTTCCTTGGTTGAATACATAGATTTAGGTGAGATTCGTTACCAAAACATGTGGAAATCACTCAGATCTGAGGCGCTTATGGAGGGGTGAGGTCACAACTTGAAGTTCATATGAACTCTTGGTGACATCACCTTAAAACACCTCAAAATCAATAGTTTTCACGATTAAAAATTGAGTTTTAAAAGATAGAATGATGTAGAATTGAGTGTAGATCATAGAAGTACAAGTTTTAGGTTGAAATCTTACCGGAATCGCGAGGAATCCAGAGAAAAGGGTCCTAGAGCGTGTTTGGTTGAGTAGGAGCTGTCACATCACTGTTTGAGTGATGTGACATGCTATTTATAGGCGAGATGGGAGCTGAAATGGTTTTTGGGTCGGATGGCCCATCTGTCTGGATGGCCCATCCGTCCGGATGGCTATCCGTCCGGATGGCCACTCCGACGAGATGGTTTTCTCCGTTTTTGAGCGTTGCGAGCGACTTTGAAGTGCGTGCTTTTTATATTATTATTATTATATATACCTATAGATATCACTAGGGGTCGTATTTACGTATCCATAATCCACAGTTTCGATAATTACAGCCGGTTCTTGTTTCGAGTATGCGATTATTAGCGACGTTTCACGGCCATCAAGGAGGGTAGTATAGGTCCTTTCTTGATGTCATTGTGAACGTTATTGTGTTTTGTGCCACAAAGACTGACAGGGTACCACTTACTCGTATTGTCATCATCGTCACGACGACTGGAGCTACAGCACTCACCCGGGAGTCTTTGTTAGCGTTAATTGTCTGCGTTTCGACACATCACGGCCACCGAGGAGGGTAGAATAGGTCCTCACTCAGTGCCATCGTGAGTGTTAGTGTTCGTGATGTAACATAGTGATAATATATTGCGAAAATATGCGATTTATCCTTCGAATAGCGATGTATGCGATATAGTTACATTATTATCCGTCCGGATGACATGTTATCCGTCCGGATGACATGTTATCCGTCCGGATGACATGTGATCCGTGCGGATGACATGTGATCCGTGCGGATGACATGTGATCCGTGCGGGTGACACGTCTGTTTCGCATTCTGAACACTGTTTTTGAGTGTTTATCGGAAGGAATATGTGCGGAGTTACCGGGACAGTGTAATTTCGCACTAACACATGAAATTTCATCAGTTCCGACCCGCTCTAACAGCCGGGAATCACCCCGCTCTATCAGAACTGGCCGTTCTTGACAGTTTCTCCGGTTTAGCTCGAAATCGCACAGTTCCTTGGTTGAATATATAGATTTAGGTGAGATTCGTTACCAAAACATGTGGAAATCACTCGGATCTGAGGCGCTTATGGTGGGATGAGGTCACAACTTGAAGTTCATATGAACTCTTGGTGACATCACTTTAAAACACCTCAAAATCAATAGTTTTTACGGTTAAAAATTGAGTTTTAAAAGATAGAATGATGTAGAATTGAGTGTAGATCATAGAAGTACAAGTTTTAGGTTGAAATCTTACCGGAATCGCGAGGAATCGAGAGAAAAGGGTCCTAGAGCGTGTTTGGTTGAGTGGGAGCTGTCACATCACTGTTTGAGTGATGTGACATGCTATTTATAGGCGAGATGGGAGCTGAAATGGTTTTTGGGTCGGATGGCCCATCTGTCCGGATGGCTGTCCGTCCGGATGGCCCATCCGTCCGGATGGCCACTCCGACGCGATGGTTTTCATTTTTTTTTTAGCGTTGCGAGCGACTTTGAAGTGCGTGTTTTTTATATTATTATTATATATACCTATAGATATCACTAGGGGTCGTATTTACGTATCCATAATCCACAGTTTCGATAATTACAGCCGGTTCTTGTTTCGAGTATGCGATTATTAGCGACGTTTCACGGCCATCAAGGAGGGTAGTATAGGTCCTTTCTTGATGTCATTGTGAACGTTATTGTGTTTTGTGCCACAAAGACTGACAGGGTACCACTTACTCGTATTGTCATCATCGTCACGACGACTGGAGCTACAACACTCACCCGGGAGTCTTTGTTAGGTTTAATTGTCTGCGTTTCGACACATCACGGCCACCGAGGAGGGTAGAATAGGTCCTCACTCAGTGCCATCGTGAGTGTTAGTGTTCGTGATGTAACGTAGTGATAATATATTGCGAAAATATGCGATTTATCCTTCGAATAGCGATGTATGCGTTATAGTTACATTATGATTCGAATCTCTGGTGCTAGGCGTAGCGAGTATATCGAGTAGTAACAACGCACGAAAGTGCGGGTTGTTACAGTCTCCCATGCTTTAGGAAATTTCGTCCCGAAATTAATCCAACAGGTAGACCTTTGAGAGTTGCTCCTGTATACGTAGCGATACAGCGAGTGACTTGACCGAGAGTTGACAAGCGAGAGTGCTTCGAATAAGAGAGATCGATTGCGATAGCTAGAAGGCGACGTAAAGACAAAAGTAATATCCCTCGAGTTGGCGTCCCAAAGTACCTCGTGTCGTGGAGAATTCGTTAGTTCGATGCGATTGTAATTTGAAGAACTCGGAAGATTTCTCATGACGTAGGGTTAACTGAGTCGGTCGTTAACCAACGTTACAAGAAACATTCGTTTTTAGATAATCAAAAGGAAATTTCTGGACGAAAAAAAAATCTTGAAACGCTTCCTTTTACGTATGGCCAACTGAGTCGATGTTAACCAACGTTGCAAGGAAGTTTAGGTCTTACACACTTTAAAGAATTCGAAGATGAAAACTGAGGTTACGAAAACTCTCCTATGATATGGGTTCAGTTGAACTCGATGCTGAACCAACGTCTCAAGAAAGTCTTGCTTTTGATATTTGAAAAGGTTTTAAGGAAAAATTGGACTCGTGAAAGCTCCCCTTGGTCATGGAGTTAAGCTGGTTCGATGTTACCTCCACATTGTGACTAATTTCACTTGTCCCATGGTTTTAACAAAAGTTTTATAGAAATCAGTTTTAATAGTACAGAAGGTAGTTAATCACCGAGCCCCACTTGGCACTTTCCCACGAAAGTCTGTTAATATGTTTAAAACATTTATATATAGGAAGTACCACCGGCGTATCCACCATGTTTTGCTCATATTACTTCCATTTCGTGAGGCGGTGTCAGGTTAGCCGATATGACACGGATAGAATTTGCGCTTACTCGGCCCAATCGATAGGAAGTCGGACCGAGTATAAGGTAGAATCGAACAGGTTAAACCGGCGGGTTGAATTGCGAGCGTAGTTGTAGCAGCGTACGCGAGTAGCCTGATGACACCAAACATTTATGTGTCGTGTCTGGGTAGGCATCGAGCGACAAGCGATGAGCGAATAATGCGTTTTCGATTAGATTCCATATTAAACCCACATGGCATGTTTCCACGAGGGTTTCCTAACATGGTGAAACACCACGTTTGACCAGGTTAGTTTTGCCTCGTGAAGCGACGTCATGTGTATTAGTACCACACAGACTGCAATGAACACCAAGCGAGCGATAATGTCACACCCTGGCTTTGCGGAAGCGTGGTTATTTTGGTGTGACTTCTTAATACCATAGCTTAATCATAACAAAGCTATATGAAATAAAATCATGCAAGATCATCCATTTGATTAAGTTTTAAAACCAGAGTAACACAACATTGTCTTAGAGACTTACAACCTCATAACATAAAACATTGTCTTGAATAACATAAACACCGACATGAAATAAACGCAGTTTAAGATTTGTGACTTGTCCAGGAAAAAGTCACATTTCCTAAACTGGGATGACCTTGGAACCCTTATGCAGCGGGAAAACATAACATACCGCACCAGATCTTTAATTTCCTGAAATACATGTAAGTTGAAAAATCAACAATAATGTTGAGCGAGTTCATGTGTAAGTGAGTAAGTAAACCTTTGTGAGTATAAAAATAGTCTTGGTATGTAGCAAATAAGGAAAAAGAGATCAACATTGGGTTGCAAAGCCAATGATATGTGTGAAGTGCAAGTAGGAAGACTCAAACCTAGCAAATTTAGCGTTGGGTACAAAGTCACTCCAAGGTCCGTTCTGCTGGGCCTCTCAGAGGTCCGTTCTGTTGGGCCTAGAGTTGGGCTCGCTACACCCAGATAGATCTACCGCTTACGTCCCTCGGTCCTACAATGAGGATTAATGGCCTCCAGTTTCTGCCTACCCACTCACATGATCTAAGTAGTAAACCTCCTTACGCTAACCATACCGTGTATAAAGTACTTGTAATCAAAGTAACATGTATTTCACCCCCGCAGTTAAGAAAACTGAAAACAGTTAGAGAAAAGGGGGACATGAACTCACTGTGGTGCGTCTCTACCAAGTATGCCTCCAAATCAATCAGCTGTATGACGACCTACACGTGCTAACTCTATTAGACGGACGGCCGTGCCTTAGCTTTATGGTTTAAGTTTTTGGGAAATAGTTAGGCAACTATTTCGTGTTTACGTTCTGTATATACTTGGTAGTTATTCTCCTTCCCAAGGATGGGGGATTTAATACATGTGTGTTCGTAACATTCAGATTACACTATTAAGTCTCACTTAATATATTTTATTTCCAACTCCAAAATATAAATATTCTTCTCAAAAATATTATATTTTCATACATGTGATTTTCCCCAAAAATAATACTTAGTAATATTTTTTTTACTCTGAAAATAATATTTACGTAGTTCACAAAATAATCATAAACACTTATACAAGTGATGTTGTGAAAAATATATACTAAATATATTTATGTATCACGTTTTATTTTGTGAAAATCCCACCTCCGATGTTTTGTAAATATAGTCGTGGCGAAACTTATATTTTGAAAACAAGTCAAAATGTATTTCTAACACTTATAGTGAAAATATTTCTAAGTGTTAGGTTTTTGGAAAAATTTCGCCAGAGTTTCCTCTGTAACTGGAGGTGGCCACGCTTTCAAGCGTATCATTTTCTTTTATAAATCAACCAACAATTTTCTCAATCAACCAAAACAACGTTCAAATCACAACTAGTCAAAATATGTATATAAATCGCATAAATTTCATGAACTTGTGATTTATCCAAACTGTGAAGTAAATCTCATTACTTTTAGTGGACCTTTATATAAAATAATCCGATTCTGTGAAAACCTCGTTTTTATGGAAGTTCCGTCTTTACAACTTCTCGTCAACTTTTACAAAAATAGTTATTTTGTCGAAACTTTGTGTTACACAAGTGTTTACACACTTGTGTGCTCTAAAAACCATTCTTGTTAGTGTAAGATCCATTTTTAGAAAGCATGATTTCTGTAACGCTTGGTCCTTTGAAAATACCACTTGCAGATACGTAGATCTGCTAGTTTTAAACACTATTCCACAAGTAAAACATTTTTACACAAGTTCATGATTCGCGTGTGGTAGAGTTTCACCCTTTAACCCTTGTTCTATTCAAAACAACCTTATGTCATGATTCGTGATCATGACCAAACCGGGTTAAGTGATGATCCGAGCTACCACAACATAGATCGGGTCTAAATAATCACAAATTTCAATTACTACAACATTTACACAACATATGAGCTTTTATCCAACACTTATAGCATTTTTAGTAGACTTTAAAGTATCGTCTTGTAAGATTTCGAGTTTTAACCGTTACAAATCGTATTAACCACTTTAGAATAGTTCAAGAAGGTGATTTAAGTAACATACCACTAGCTCGAGGCTAGGGAAGAATCTACGCGCAAATGAGGTGGATAAAAGCTAGAGAGAGAGGTCCTTCAAACTCCGAGTGCACCAAGCCTCCTAATACGTGATCCTTGAAGCTTGAATGATCTTGGAATGGCTTGATGAAAACCGAAAATGGATGTATGGGGAGGGGGGTGTTCGGCCGAGACTTAGAGAGCAAGAGAGGAGAGTTTTTGTGTGGTGTAATGTGTTGTTCATTCTTATGTGCAATACCAAGTTACTTATAGACAATTAACAAGAGTATTATCCAATGGTCCCAATGTCTAATTGATATTAGACAAGAAGGATTTAAATAATCAAGCAAGTACCAAGGGTGTCCCCCAAGGGGACGATTCGGTTAGCAAGGGGGGGGGGTCTAGTCCAATTCTAACCAATAGTTAGGTTTATAGTTAGGTTAAGTAAGGTAGTTGAGTGCTTAACCCGGTTATTAGTGTGTTACGCGTTACAAAGGGTGTTAGGGTAATCAGGGACCCTAACTGGCTCAGAAAAAGATAAATAATGAAAATAACAATATTTTCATGTTTCGGGTATAGTCCGGTTGTTCGGTTGGATAGTAATCCGTTAAAGTGCTTAACAAAGCTTTAAAGTGTCGTTAATACCCTTTTTAGTGACACAACTCATTTCTGACACTTTGGAAAGTGTCTAGTAATATTTTTCTCAAGTTTTGGCACTTTATTAGTTAGCTAAACGCTGAATTGTTATGTAAAGTGCTGAGTTTTGTGCTTAGAGCACGTTTTAGGCACATCCAGTCATTGTGACTTATTCCTAGAGACGCAGTTCTACAACCCTTATATCCCTACACTCACCACTAGTGTAGCAAAATATTTCTGGCTCATACAGGCCTTAGAGGCAGTGTTTGCCTGATGCTGGCTTTATCAGCATGTTCAATAGGTTATCCGTCATAGTGCTACTGTGCTTTTTGTGCATCATGTTTGTCACTAAGGTTCAGTCATGTAAATAATGTAGTGATAGCAAGTAAAGTATGATGCAAGTAAGTACATGTATCAGTGTTCAAGTAGCAGTTTATTCACAAGTTCAAGCAAGCACAGTAATTAAGCAATAATTAATTATTAATCAAGTTGTACGGATACCTGGTTTAGTGAGGGTTGTCACATTCTCCCCCCGTTAAATAAATTTCGTCCCGAAATTTAAGTTCTGCTTGTAGATGCAGGGTTCTTAGGAAAAAGGTGGGGGTACTTCTCTTTCATCCGGTCCTCACGCTCCCATGTGTATTCAGGACCGTGTCTGGCATTCCATCGAACTTTGACGAGCTTGACACTGCTCCGGCGGGTCTTGTTTACTTTCCAATCCGTAACCTCCACCGGTTCTTCAACGAAATGGAGCGTGTCGTCAACATGGATCTCGTCGATGGGAATGGCAATGTCATCTTTTGTTGGACTTTTCTTCAAGTTGGATACATGAAATGTATCGTGGACTGAATGGAGTTCAGCAGGTAGGTCCAACTTGTATGCTACTAGTCCTATTCTCTCCAGAATTCTGAAAGGACCAATGTAGCGTGGATTTAACTTCCCACGCTTTCCGAAGCGTGCCACACCCTTCCAGGGTGAAACTTTCAATAACACCATCTCTCCAACTTGGAATTCCACATGTTTCCGGTTTGGATCCGCATAGGCCTTCTGCCTGTGGCGAGCTGCTTCGATGCGTTTAAGAATCTGCGCAATCTTGTCCGTCGTCTCTTGGACGATTTCAGGGCCAGCAAGCTGCCTATCACCTGCGTCAGCCCAACATAAGGGTGATCGGCATTTGCGTCCGTAAAGGGCTTCAAATGGCGTGACACCAATACTGGTGTGGTAGCTGTTGTTGTATGAAAATTCGACCAAAGGCAAATGTTTGTCCCAGCTACCGCCCAAATCCATAACACACGCTCTCAGCATGTCTTCCAAAGTCTGTATCGTTCGCTCGCTCTGACCGTCAGTTTGCGGATGAAACGCAGTGCTCAGATTCAATTGTGAGCCAAAGGCTTCTTGGAAGGATTGCCATATCCTTGACACAAACCTTCCGTCTCTATCAGAGATGATTGAGAGAGGTACTCCATGGCGCGCGACGATCTCTCTCATGTATATTTCAGCCAATTTGCTCGTATTATCCTTTTCTCTGATAGGTAAGAAGTGTGCTGACTTCGTTAATCGATCCACTATTACCCAAATAGTGTCGTGGCCTCTTGGCGTTCTTGGCAATTTCGTAATAAAATCCATGGAGATTTGTTCCCATTTCCACTTGGGAATCTCGGGTTGTTGCAGAAGTCCTGAAGGCTTCTGGTATTCTGCTTTAACCTTAGCGCATGTTAAACATTTGCTCACATAAACAGCAACATCGCCTTTCATCCTAGGCCACCAATAATAATCTTTGAGATCTTGGTACATCTTATCCGCTCCTGGGTGGATAGAGTACCGCGATTTGTGAGCTTCATAAAAAATAACCTTCCTTAAACCTCCAAACAAAGGAACCCAAATCCTTTTCTCAAAACATAACGTTCCTTCCTCGTTTGGCATCAAAAGCTTCTCCATCCCACGGAGGTATTCTTCTTCAAGGTTTCCTTCCTTGAGAGCTTCTTTCTGCGCGGCACGAATGCGCAAGGAAAGATCGGTTCGGATGATCATTTCTAAAGCTCTAACCCTTATGGGCTTGATCCTCTCTTTTCGACTTAGGGCATCGGCGACCACATTCGCCTTCCCTGGATGATACTTTATCTCGCAGTCGTAATCGTTCAGCAACTCAACCCATCGTCTTTGCCTCATATTCAACTCCTTCTGGTTGAATATGTGCTGTAGGCTCTTGTGATCTGTAAAAATTGTACACTTTGTACCATAAAGGTAGTGTCTCCAGATCTTTAATGCAAATACCACTGCGCCAAGTTCCAAATCATGTGTGGTATAGTTCTTCTCGTGCACTTTCAGTTGACGCGATGCGTAAGCAATAACCTTTTGGCGTTGCATCAACACGCAACCCAATCCTTGACGTGAGGCGTCACAGTATACCACAAAATCATTTGTACCTTCCGGTAGTGCTAAGATTGGCGCATTGCAGAGCTTATCCTTCAATATCTGGAATGCTTCCTCCTGTTTGATTTCCCAATCAAATTTCTTATCTTTCTGCGTGAGGAGCGTCAATGGTTGAGCGATCTTCGAAAAATCCTCAATGAACCTTCGATAGTAGCCAGCCAAACCCAAGAATTGTCAAATCTCGGTTGGCGTCTTTGGCGTTTCCCAATTCTTAATTGTTTCGATCTTGGTTGGATCCACGTGGATTCCATCTCCATTTACCACGTGTCCAAGAAATTGAACTTCACGTAGCCAAAATTCGCACTTGGAGAATTTGGCATACAACTGTTCCTTCTTTAGCAGCTCCAAAATAGCTCTTAGATGTTGTTCGTGCTCGGCCTTTGTTCTTGAATAGATCAAGATGTCGTCGATAAACACAATCACGAACTTGTCCAAGTACGGCTTGCAAACTCTATTCATCAAATCCATAAAGACTGCAGGTGCGTTTGTCAAACCAAACGGCATAACAAGGAACTCGTAGTGTCCATAACGAGTTCTGAAGGCTGTCTTTGGGATACTCTCCTCTTGTATCCTTAACTGATGGTATCCAGATCGAAGATCGATCTTTGAATAAAAGCTTGAACCTTGCAGTTGGTCAAACAGATCATCAATCCTTGGTAGAGGATATCTATTCTTGATCGTCAGCTTGTTCAGTTCCCGGTAGTCGATGCACATACGAAAACTACCGTCCTTCTTCTTGACAAACAGGACCGGAGCTCCCCAAGGCGAGAAGCTTGGTCGGATAAATCCCTTGTCTAACAACTCTTGAAGTTGTGTCGACAGCTCCTGCATCTCAGACGGAGCAAGTCTATAAGGTGCCTTAGCCACAGGCGCGGCGCCTGGAACTAAGTCAATGCGGAACTCTACTTGCCTCTGAGGTGGCAGTCCAGGTAAGTCCTCTGGGAAGACTTCTGGATATTCCCTCACGACAGGGATGTCTTCGATTCTCGGCCCAGCAGCCTTCTTATCCACAATGTGTGCCAGGAAGGCAACACATCCCTTCTGCAAACACTTTCGCGCTTTCAGGCAGCTGATAATCCTCAATGGCGTATCACGCTTCTCCCCGTGAACCACAATTGTTTCGCCATCTTTGGTTGGGATACGAACGATCTTTTCATGACAAACTATCTCAGCCTTGTTGCCTGATAACCAATCCATTCCTACCACCACGTCGAAGCTTCCCAACTGGACTGGTAGTAAGTTCAAAGCAAACTCACGCTCTCCTAATTCGATCACACAACCTCTGATGACTTCGTTGGCTTCTACTAACTTCCCATTCGCCAATTCGATTGAGTAGGGGATATCTAAGTTATTAGCGGCTAACCCAAGCATATTCTTAAATTCTAACGACACGAAGCTATAATCGGCACCAGTATCAAATAAAACGGATGCATAGCGTTGATTTACAGGGAACGTACCAGTAACGACATTGGGGTCCTGGCGCGCTTCCCTTGCTTCAATTTGGAACACTCTTCCACGGGCTTGGTTTAACTCTGGGCAGTTCTTCTTAAAATGCCCGATATCACCGCAGTTAAAGCATCCAAGTCTTTGCCCGTTTCCACCAGCTTGATCATTCCTCTGATTACGATTCACGGCGCCCGCTTGGTTAGCATTGTTGCCTCGATTCTCGTTACCTCCATAGTTTCCTTGTGGGCGATTTCCATTCCCACCCCGGTTGTAATTTCTGTTTCCGAATCCTCCCTGGCCTCCCGGACCAGCAGTGGCCCAACAAGTGTCCTTCAAGTGGCCACGTTTCCCACATACTTCGCATACTTTTGGCCCGCAACGACCAGAATGGTGGCGTTGGCAGTCGTTGCACTTGGGTTGGGTGCCCATGTATCCCTTTCCTTTCTTCCCTCTACCAGCTGTAACCTGAGCTGGCGTGTCTGATCCTCCTTTCTTAACCACCACACTTGCGCCCTGCTTGAAGTTCGAGAACTTCCGTTTGTTACCTCCTGATGACTCGACGTGAGTCTCTGCCTTCTTCGTCTTGATCTCATCAAACTTGTTTAGGCGGATCGCCTCCTCAGTGAGAGCTACGCTCAAATCGATCGCCTCAGTAATGGTCGCAGGCTTAGATGAGGTCACCATGCTTATGATTTGAGGAGCTAATCCCCAAATGAAACATTCAATCCGCTTGAACTCCGGAGTGACCATGTAGGGTACCACATGTGATAAGTCATGGAACCTTTGAACGTATTCTGCGATCTTCGGACCGTCCATTTTCAAGTGCCAGAACTCGGTTTCCAATCTCTGGATTTCTGCGCGAGAGCAGTACTTTTTGCGCATAAGTTCCTTCAGTTCGGTCCAGGTTAGCGCGTAGGCAGCAGCTTCACCAAGTGTCTGTACTTGCAGATTCCACCAAGAGAGGGCTCCATCCAAGAATAGCCCTGAGATATAGGTGACTTGCTGATCCAGCGCGCATTTGCTCATGCGAAGAACAGATTCAGTTTTCTCGGCCCAACGAACAAAGGAGACAGCACCTCCTGTGCCATCAAAGTTGACCGGTTTGCAGTCTAGAAACTGCTTGTAGGTGCATCCTGCACATACGTTATAACATACGATCGGCATTAGCATCATTGCTAAAGATATCCAATTAGGCCATGGTATGTCTAAATGACTTAGTATTACCATGAGGTGGATTATTGTTGTTGCCAGTGTTGCCAGAGTTGCTTCCACTAGTCCCTCCTTGAGAGGCGGCGTATTGTGCGATGGCAGCAGCGATAATTTGCTGGAGTTCTGCCTCATTAGTAGGCATGCGTGTCTCACGTCTCGGCGGTATCTTCTAAAAGATGTGTTTACGTCGGTCAGGCCATAGTTATAATACATAAGTCAGGTCATAACTTAGCGTATGTATATAACAATAGTAATAGTACATAACATCTCATGTTATAATCATATCAATCACACAACATCCCATGTCACAAACATCAATCACACAACATCCCATGTCCTAAAATACAAATAACCAAATCAAGCATCAAATATGATGAGAATACTGCGATTGCCATATATCGAGACCACATAGTAAGCGTACAAGTACATCACAGTGTCATACAACATCAGTCGACTAAGGGCTACATCACCCTAGTCCAAAAACTATATCGAATCAGTGTCAATACATCAAATACATGTCAACAAAAGTCAGAATCAAAATGTAGTCTCCAAAAATGCTGTGCAGTCAAAAGCATTCGCCGTCTTCTCACCAATGTCTACCTATACGGTACTGAAGAGCTCTACACGGATGGCGGTGGAGGAGGGGGAAAGTGAGTGTAAAACAAGCGGCGCAAGTGGAGCCAGTCCTCCTCCATGGCTCTCTGGGTACGCAACCAAGAAGCAACCTGCTGCTCAAGTGTCAAAAGGCGGGCAGCATAGTCAGATAACAAAGGTCGAGGGTGCTGCGAAGAAACAGGGTGGGTCTGACCCTGACACTGACACGGCGGTGGCTGAGCTCTCTCGAGCTCCTGGATGCGCTGTGTGAGTGCCTCCTGCTGGACAACAAAAGACATCAAAACGTCCTCAATAGTATACCCCATGTGGAAAGAATGGTAGGGGTCAGTAGGTGGCATAGCAGAGTGTGGTGCCCAAAGGAAAGGCTCACTGGTGGGATCAAAAGGTGCCACATGAAATGGTGAAACAGTGGGAAAAGTAGCAGATGGTGGTATAGCAGGGATAGATACTGGTACATGCCCAAAAGGGTGTGCCGAAGAACCTTCTCCAGCTCGTGCTGGAGGTGTAAACTGAGGAAATGAAAAGGAAGTATCAATGTGACGTGTATCAGGGATCTGTGGGGGAAAAGGTGGGACCTCGTCATCAGCCGGAATCCACCCACACTGGGCGTGCTCATCTCGGGGGTTGATCCGTGCCTCGAAAAGCGCACGATCAAACTGGGCTGGCATAGGATCATGGTGAGGTACAACAAGGGGGTCAACTGGTGCATCAACAATATGTGGGGGATCAACATGATCAGCAACAAGGACATGATCGCCCTCCAACAACGGAGCATCTACAGGGTGATCATCAATAGGTGGGTCAGCAATGACAGGCTCCATAATAGGTGCGTCGGCATGAACTGGGTCATGCTCAAGTACTGGGTCAGGAGCAGGATCTAGTGGCTGCTCGGGCTCATCAAAGGCCATCTCAAAATCAAACTCAGGGTCGATGGGATCAACTGGGTCGACTGGATCCTCCATAGGCTGATCCATGGGTATAAACTCTATATCCTCATCTGGGTCGAATCCTGGGGGAAAGACAGGATCGGAATCCTCCATATCATAATGGTCGAAAGTAAAACTAGGAATAGGGGCAACAGAGGATGCCTGGTCGGGATCTGATCCATGAGAAAAGTGCTGCGCACTCTGAGTATGTGAAGGTGCGGAGGCCACAGACTCGAAAGAGTCTGGGACCGGAGAGTGAGCATGTGACTCCTCGGCGGGAGCATCTGCGATCATCAAAAGATCACCAGCAGCAAGAAGGGCCTCGCCCTGAACCTCATCCTCCAATGGCTCGTCATCAAGAAGATCGACGTCGTCGTCATCGTCGGCGTCGAGAAGCAAATCATAGGCAGGATAAACAGCTAAGGGTATGGGAGCAGGGATCTCCACTAACGGTAGGTCCCCGGCCAAAGGGCCATCAGCGAGCTCATCAGCATCATCAGGTAGGGCAAAGGGCTGGAAATCATCCTCGTCCGTGCTCGTAACGTCGGATGTGTGAACCTCGCGCTCAGAAGACTCTAGGTCGTCCGATACTATAGGTCTAGGTCCGGTGGTGTCTGAGTCACCAGTGCCAGAGGTGTCCATGGTGTCTGTAACATAAACACAAACATGCACAAACAGTCAATCATACAATCAGATAATCACATAAGTTACCAAGTAAGCATTCAAATCATTCTCCTAGTCTCACTAGCCAATTTCTCCCAGCCTCTAAGACTGCTCTATCATCTACCTCGACCTCTCAGATCGAGCCTCGGTCTCCAATACCGAGCCTCAGCTTCCAAGACTGAGCCTACTCTTCCTAGTCCAACTAGCCAACTACCTCGATCTCTCAGACCGAGCCTCGGTTTCCAATACCGAGCCTCAGCCTCCAAGACTGAGCCTACTCTTCCTAGTCCAACTAGCCAACTACCTCGATCTCTCAGACCGAGCCTCGGCCTCTCAGACCGAGCCTCAGCCCTTCTAGACTGAGCCTATAAATAATAAAATGTGCTCAACATTTGTTTGCAAAAAGTTTTGGATCTGGACTTAAGTGGTATGCAGTAAAATGTTTTCGTGAGAGCCCTAGTGATCATAGTCTAGACTCGAGAAAGAATCCTAGTTCGCTATGATCAGAGCTCTGATACCAAGCTGTCACACCCTGGCTTTGCGGAAGCGTGGTTATTTTGGTGTGACTTCTTAATACCATAGCTTAATCATAACAAAGCTATATGAAATAAAATCATGCAAGATCATCCATTTGATTAAGTTTTAAAACCAGAGTAACACAACATTGTCTTAGAGACTTACAACCTCATAACATAAAACATTGTCTTGAATAACATAAACACCGACATGAAATAAACGCAGTTTAAGATTTGTGACTTGTCCAGGAAAAAGTCACATTTCCTAAACTGGGATGACCTTGGAACCCTTATGCAGCGGGAAAACATAACATACCGCACCAGATCTTTAATTTCCTGAAATACATGTAAGTTGAAAAATCAACAATAATGTTGAGCGAGTTCATGTGTAAGTGAGTAAGTAAACCTTTGTGAGTATAAAAATAGTCTTGGTATGTAGCAAATAAGGAAAAAGAGATCAACATTGGGTTGCAAAGCCAATGATATGTGTGAAGTGCAAGTAGGAAGACTCAAACCTAGCAAATTTAGCGTTGGGTACAAAGTCACTCCAAGGTCCGTTCTGCTGGGCCTCTCAGAGGTCCGTTCTGTTGGGCCTAGAGTTGGGCTCGCTACACCCAGATAGATCTACCGCTTACGTCCCTCGGTCCTACAATGAGGATTAATGGCCTCCAGTTTCTGCCTACCCACTCACATGATCTAAGTAGTAAACCTCCTTACGCTAACCATACCGTGTATAAAGTACTTGTAATCAAAGTAACATGTATTTCACCCCCGCAGTTAAGAAAACTGAAAACAGTTAGAGAAAAGGGGGACATGAACTCACTGTGGTGCGTCTCTACCAAGTATGCCTCCAAATCAATCAGCTGTATGACGACCTACACGTGCTAACTCTATTAGACGGACGGCCGTGCCTTAGCTTTATGGTTTAAGTTTTTGGGAAATAGTTAGGCAACTATTTCGTGTTTACGTTCTGTATATACTTGGTAGTTATTCTCCTTCCCAAGGATGGGGGATTTAATACATGTGTGTTCGTAACATTCAGATTACACTATTAAGTCTCACTTAATATATTTTATTTCCAACTCCAAAATATAAATATTCTTCTCAAAAATATTATATTTTCATACATGTGATTTTCCCCAAAAATAATACTTAGTAATATTTTTTTTACTCTGAAAATAATATTTACGTAGTTCACAAAATAATCATAAACACTTATACAAGTGATGTTGTGAAAAATATATACTAAATATATTTATGTATCACGTTTTATTTTGTGAAAATCCCACCTCCGATGTTTTGTAAATATAGTCGTGGCGAAACTTATATTTTGAAAACAAGTCAAAATGTATTTCTAACACTTATAGTGAAAATATTTCTAAGTGTTAGGTTTTTGGAAAAATTTCGCCAGAGTTTCCTCTGTAACTGGAGGTGGCCACGCTTTCAAGCGTATCATTTTCTTTTATAAATCAACCAACAATTTTCTCAATCAACCAAAACAACGTTCAAATCACAACTAGTCAAAATATGTATATAAATCGCATAAATTTCATGAACTTGTGATTTATCCAAACTGTGAAGTAAATCTCATTACTTTTAGTGGACCTTTATATAAAATAATCCGATTCTGTGAAAACCTCGTTTTTATGGAAGTTCCGTCTTTACAACTTCTCGTCAACTTTTACAAAAATAGTTATTTTGTCGAAACTTTGTGTTACACAAGTGTTTACACACTTGTGTGCTCTAAAAACCATTCTTGTTAGTGTAAGATCCATTTTTAGAAAGCATGATTTCTGTAACGCTTGGTCCTTTGAAAATACCACTTGCAGATACGTAGATCTGCTAGTTTTAAACACTATTCCACAAGTAAAACATTTTTACACAAGTTCATGATTCGCGTGTGGTAGAGTTTCACCCTTTAACCCTTGTTCTATTCAAAACAACCTTATGTCATGATTCGTGATCATGACCAAACCGGGTTAAGTGATGATCCGAGCTACCACAACATAGATCGGGTCTAAATAATCACAAATTTCAATTACTACAACATTTACACAACATATGAGCTTTTATCCAACACTTATAGCATTTTTAGTAGACTTTAAAGTATCGTCTTGTAAGATTTCGAGTTTTAACCGTTACAAATCGTATTAACCACTTTAGAATAGTTCAAGAAGGTGATTTAAGTAACATACCACTAGCTCGAGGCTAGGGAAGAATCTACGCGCAAATGAGGTGGATAAAAGCTAGAGAGAGAGGTCCTTCAAACTCCGAGTGCACCAAGCCTCCTAATACGTGATCCTTGAAGCTTGAATGATCTTGGAATGGCTTGATGAAAACCGAAAATGGATGTATGGGGAGGGGGTGTTCGGCCGAGACTTAGAGAGCAAGAGAGGAGAGTTTTTGTGTGGTGTAATGTGTTGTTCATTCTTATGTGCAATACCAAGTTACTTATAGACAATTAACAAGAGTATTATCCAATGGTCCCAATGTCTAATTGATATTAGACAAGAAGGATTTAAATAATCAAGCAAGTACCAAGGGTGTCCCCCAAGGGGACGATTCGGTTAGCAAGGGGGGGGGGGTCTAGTCCAATTCTAACCAATAGTTAGGTTTATAGTTAGGTTAAGTAAGGTAGTTGAGTGCTTAACCCGGTTATTAGTGTGTTACGCGTTACAAAGGGTGTTAGGGTAATCAGGGACCCTAACTGGCTCAGAAAAAGATAAATAATGAAAATAACAATATTTTCATGTTTCGGGTATAGTCCGGTTGTTCGGTTGGATAGTAATCCGTTAAAGTGCTTAACAAAGCTTTAAAGTGTCGTTAATACCCTTTTTAGTGACACAGCTCATTTCTGACACTTTGGAAAGTGTCTAGTAATATTTTTCTCAAGTTTTGGCACTTTATTAGTTAGCTAAACGCTGAATTGTTATGTAAAGTGCTGAGTTTTGTGCTTAGAGCACGTTTTAGGCACATCCAGTCATTGTGACTTATTCCTAGAGACGCAGTTCTACAACCCTTATATCCCTACACTCACCACTAGTGTAGCAAAATATTTCTGGCTCATACAGGCCTTAGAGGCAGTGTTTGCCTGATGCTGGCTTTATCAGCATGTTCAATAGGTTATCCGTTATAGTGCTACTGTGCTTTTTGTGCATCATGTTTGTCACTAAGGTTCAGTCATGTAAATAATGTAGTGACAGCAAGTAAAGTATGATGCAAGTAAGTACATGTATCAGTGTTCAAGTAGCAGTTTATTCACAAGTTCAAGCAAGCACAGTAATTAAGCAATAATTAATTATTAATCAAGTTGTACGGATACCTGGTTTAGTGAGGGTTGTCACAGATAAGCGGTAGACTATACACGATAAGCGATAAGCGATTAGGTGATTAAGCGATTAACACATCATAACACCAGTAATGACGGCGGCGATAACGAATTACGATAATCGGCAGTTGTTGCGTTGCAATCGATGGAGGTATACACGATTTATGCGGTTCGATTTGATTGATTAACACCACAGAGTTTAACCATCATCCGACCCCACATGGCCTTTTTCCACGAAAGGCCGCTGATATGACTAAAACGCCTTGCTTTAACCATATGAGCTTTGTCTCGTGAAGCGAGGTCATGTGTGCTAACTTCACACGAATATCACAGATAATGGTAGGCGATAGCGATAGATTGATACACAGCAAGCGATATAGTTTCACATAATAAGCGACAGAGATTGCGAGATACACATGATAAACGATTGCGATTTGTCGAGTTTTGTTTCGAATAAGCTTAACGTTACGTTGCGACGCATCACGGTTATCGAGGAGGGTAGAATAGGTCCTCACCCGACAACATCGTGAGCCTTAATGTGCTTGATGAGATTGATTGCTATAGACTTACGACCAGTCTTGCGTTGATGCAATTGTCCTGCGAGGCAGACTCTCCAGAGTCCATCGATGAGGCGATTGCATTGCGTTTGCAGACTTACGACAAGTCTTGCGATGATGCAATTTCAGTTGTTACGCCTTGCGATTGAGTGTAGTGTGTTGAAAATAACCACAGTAGTATATAGGTCTAATAACGTTCAACTCCACGTGGGACTTTCTTCACGGAACTTTGGTAGTATGATAAAGCACACCTTGCTTGACCCCTACTACTTAGATCCCGCGATTTGGTGTCATACTTCGTCGAAACGCTTATGGCACCTTAAAATTCATTACGATCTCCGTGCACTGACCCAAATAATCCCATGTGCACCCGTGATTAATCGTTCCTTGCACGTTTATCGTACCTCGTTCTAAGAGTGTAGTGAGGGTAAAACACATTATTTCGTGATATAGTATATAGTATTTGTGTGAACCTAGTCTAAGTGCGACGACTAGAGTGTGATAGAGAAAACGAAAACAAGAGTTAATGTTACGCATAGTGGCAACATCGAGTAATAGAGTAGGTTCAAAACATAGAAATTAACGTCGAAAATCATATCATTACAACTTTATCCTATGCTTGCTAGATGTCTGCTGCTGAAGACTTTTGCTGGAGCTGTTGTTGTTGTATTCAAGTTCACGGTTCGATGCGGCAGTTGCGGGTGAAGTGACCGTAACAGTTGCAGTTATTGCAATAGCGACAGTCAGCCCCAACTGGATGATGATAGGTACACGAGTAACACTGAGGATGAGCTCCGGTGTAGGCTCGTTTTGGAAACATCGGAACTGTTCGAAGAGGTTCCGGTTGCAGCAGTTCGGTTGTTGATGAGCTCGGGCTCGAAATCTTTCGTTTGCGGCTGGGTTTGTCGGTGTCTGAAGAGGTGTCGTCGTTGGAGGATTCGTCTGAGGACTCACTTGTAGAGTCTTTGGCCGATTTATCGTTGGAAGAACCGTCGGCAGATTTGCCAGAGGAATCGGCAGCAGATTCGTCAGATGAATCGTCAGCAGATTCATCAGGAGAATCGTTAGCAGATTCATCAGGAGAATCATTGACAGGATCGTCTGGAGAGTTTATGGCGGTCACTTGATAAACTTGCTTGACAGAATTTTTGGAGGAAAACTCTTCCATGAGTCGTTTGTTGTTGATTTCTGCGGCTAAGCGGTAGGTTTCTTCGATGGTAGCTGGCCTTGCAGCTTCGACAAAATCACCCACACACTCAGGGAAGCCACGAATGTACTTCGCGATGGCCTTTTCTGAAGTGTTGACCTGACCTGGGCAGATTATGCTAAGCTGTTTGAACCTTGCGGTGTAGCCAGCATTGTCACCTTTGGTTTGCTTGATTTCCCAAAATTCGTTTTCTAGTTTCTGGATTTCGTGGGGAGGGCAGTACTCTTTCTTCATAAGCTCTTTCAGCTCATCCCAAGAGAGAGCATATGCTGCAGAGATCCCACGTTTGTTACGTTCGGCGGTCCACCAGTCGAGTGCTCGCGATTGAAATACTCCAGTAGCGCAAGTAGTACGGAAACTATCGGGACACCCACTTTGACGAAGGGTAACTTCGATAGAATCGAACCACTGGAGTAGTTGAGAAACACCTCCTTCACCCGTGAAGACCATCGGATCACAGGCTTTGAAGTGTTTATAGAGAAATGTAGACTGCGGCTCTTCTGTCTTAACGTCTTCCGGAGTTCGAGGGTTGATAAGAGAGTGCACTCGTGCGGCAATTTGAGGAATGATTTTGACCACTTCCCTGGTCACAAGTGAAGCAATCCTCCTTTCGCCCCTTCGTTTGGCTCGTCTCTTTGCTAACATTCTCGAAGTAGAGTTGTTGGAAGGCATCTAGACAGAAAGAGACTTGGAATGAGATTCGATCATAATGATTTTTGAGTTTCGTGATGCGATTAAGCGAGTTCCAAAACTTGGTGCGATAGTATAGTAGTAATATGAATCACATAGGAGCCACATAGGAGACACAAAGTTCCTAAGTTCTCACACAATGGCTTGTTGTTTATACGTATATATAGGTATTTATATAACTGAAATTTGTATTCATACACATACGGGTCGATTTAGAATAAGCGAGGACGCGTTGAGGTGAGAAAGCGATAGCGAAGGCGATAGATTATGCATTAGTTTTGTTGCGAACATTCGGGTTTCGTTTTAGATTGCGATGGCTGTGCGAGTTGTGCGTTTATAGAGCAGGGAGTGAAAATCGTTAAATCGAGAAATCGATAAAGCGTAAAGTTTCAAAACGTAAATAAGTTCCAACCAGTTGTAAAATCGACGGTTCGTATGATAGAGTGCCTTGGGTGTTTAGGCGTCGACTACCCAAGGTAACCCAACTATTTTTCACAAGTTCGTGCGCGCGTGTTTACCTAGAAGACTCCATGCTTCCACTGGGATGCAGCTCATGGCATTCGTCTTCCTAGTCATCGCGTGGCTCGAGTTATCGTGATAGTCGAGTCCTTGGTGAGAGCTTTTTGAAAAGAAAAAAACCAGTTTATAGAGAGTGGAACAGCTTATTAAGGTACAGGTTTCACCCCTGACTTAATAGTTTCGTTCCTAATTGTGGTTATGCTCTTCGAATAAATTCGAGAGTTCCACGACGATTTCGAAATGGAGACTTTCGTCGAGATGTGGATGTCACTCCTAACTCGATGAAAGGTTCTCGTGCTAGAAAGATGCGCTGAGTGAGCAATCCTATCGAGAGTTCTTGGTTTTCACGCCTGATCTCGACTGGATCGCTCGATTTCGTTATGCGAGTATTTTTCGAAAACATGTGTATTGTGTCGGCCTTAGGAAAGGCTAAGTAGTATTTCAGCCTTAGGAAAGGCTTCTTCGTGTGAAGTTGTAGTACGCGGTGTTCACACAAAGTTGTAGCTTTTAGCGACTTCGATCGAGAGTATCAAGTAAGCCCGATACAAACCCCACTGGGTTCGTACGAGTCGGCCTGTTGGTACTTAGACTATAGACTAGGTCAATTTCTAAGACGTCGACCCGGACTAGGTCGAGTCTGGCCTAATTCCCTATAGTTATGGCTCTGATACCAATCTGTCACACCCCAACCGATGGCGGAATCATCGGGGCGCGGCTCTAGGCAAATCAGATTGCTCAAGAGAATCCATAACAACTATATTGCGAAAATATTTATTACATTCGTTATCCCATACTAACAAATAATACAATCACATAAGTTATCACAGATTTCTTGTCCTCTCGAACAATACAAATCCGACAACCTAGATTTTAGTTGAGTTTCTAGACTTCCTAGCTTGATTTGATATAGTCTGCGATCTAACCTGCAACATACGTTAAAATATTTGTCAATACAAAAGTATTGGCGAGTATACAGGTTTGATAAGTATAGCGTAATAGATAAAAAGTGTAGCGAATTTCCATATGCAAGAACGTAACACACGACATATATCCTCACAAAGCTGATACTACCAACTAAGTCCTCGATGCTCGAATATGCGATGGCAAACTAGACCCCGTCGGGCGCAATAGTACTATACTAGTCATGGTGGGACGTCGCGAGTATAAGCCCTAGCACATATGCAACTAGCATCACGTATATCTATGCATAACAGTTATTCGCAAGTGATAATTCGATTGATTTAATAATTCGTTCGATAAGTTCGATTTGCTAGAAACGTATGTTACACCCAAAATACGATTAAAAAGGGTTCAAGTATACTCACAGTGCTTATTTAGCGGGAATACAACTTGATTGGATCGGTTGCGAGTATGTCTGCGTTAAATCATTGAAGGATATAGTAAACGATGCACGGTTAAGCGAGAATGGCGTCGAAAAGTTAGTTATTTGGTCGGATGGTGCTCATCCGTCCGGATGACATGTTATCCGTCCGGATGACATGTGATCTGTGCGGATGACATGTGATCCGTGCGGGTGACACGTCTGTTTCACATTCTGAACACTGTTTTTGAGTGTTTATCGGAAGGAATACGTGCGGAGTTACCGGGACAGTGTAATTTCGCACTATCACTTGAAATTTCATCAGTTCCGACCCGCTCTAACAGTCGGGAATCACCCCGCTCCATCAGAACTGGCCGTTCTTGACGGTTTCTCCGGTTTAGCTCGAAATCGCACAGTTCCTTGGTTGAATACATAGATTTAGGTGAGATTCGTTACCAAAACATGTGGAAATCACTCAGATCTGAGGCGCTTATGGTGGGATGAGGTCACAACTTGAAGTTCATATGAACTCTTGGTGACATCACCTTAAAACACCTCAAAATCAATAGTTTTCACGGTTAAAAATTGAGTTTTAAAAGATAGAATGATGTAGAATTGAGTGTAGATCATAGAAGTACAAGTTTTAGGTTGACATCTTACCTGAATCGCGAGGAATCGAGAGAAAAGGGTCCTAGAGCGTGTTTGGTTGAGTGGGAGCTGTCACATCACTGTTTGAGTGATGTGACATGCTATTTATAGGCGAGATGGGAGCTGAAATGGTTTTTGGGTCGGATGGCCCATCTGTCCGGATCGCTGTCCGTCCGGATGGCCCATCCGTCCGGATGGCTGTCCGTCCGGATGGCCCATCCGTCCGGATGGCTGTCCGTCCGGATGGCCACTCCGACGTGATGGTTTTCTCCGTTTTTGAGCGTTGCGAGCGACTTTGAAGTGCGTGCTTTTTATATTATTATTATATATACCTATAGATATCACTAGGGGTCGTATTTACGTATCCATAATCCACAGTTTCGATAATTACAGCCGGTTCTTGTTTCGAGTATGCGATTATTAGCGACGTTTCACGGCCATTAAGGAGGGTAGTATAGGTCCTTTCTTGATGTCATTGTGAACGTTATTGTGTTTTGTGCCACAAAGACTGACAGGGTACCACTTACTCGTATTGTCATCATCGTCACGACGACTGGAGCTACAGCACTCACCCGGGAGTCTTTGTTAGCGTTAATTGTCTGCGTTTCGACACATCACGGCCACCGAGGAGGGTAGAATAGGTCCTCACTCAGTGCCATCGTGAGTGTTAGTGTTCGTGATGTAACGTAGTAATAATATATTGCGAAAATATGCGATTTATCCTTCGAATAACGATGTATGCGATATAGTTACATTATGATCCGAATCTCTGGTGCTAGGCGTAGCGAGTATATCGAGTAGTAACAACGCACGAAAGTGCGGGTTGTTACAGTCACACCCTAACCGATGGCGGAAACATCGAGGCGAGACATAATAGATTACTCAAAAGCATCATAACACTAGATTGCGACAATAATTAATACTCGAAATTTCATTTCCATTAATTCAAATTATACGATACATTGTTTCACAACATTTTGCAAATTTCACTACTATAACATAAAAAATACATAAATAAAGCTTGATGATTTTCTAGTCCACCATAAATAGATTTCTTGTGATATCGACATCATACATTTCCTGCAACATGTATATAAAATATTCGTCAACAAAAATCATGTCGGTGAGCATACAAGTTTGTCTACATAGCATAAGTATGAATAAAGTCTCAAATCCACATGTTAATTGTATACTAAGTTACATAAACCATACCAACATGCGTATGCTAAAAATCAATCCAAAGTGTCCACTAGCATAATCTGATCACCGAGGTGAATAAGACTGTATTGATTGAACACTTAACAATGGTCCAACAAACAGGGCAGTGTGCTAATCCTATAACGCTATACATGTTAAGGTAGGGTTTTTCAAGTTAATGATAGATATCATGCATATGATTGTCCTAGTATGTATAAACAAGTAGCATAACAAATAGCATGTTGAAGGATTGAGTGTTTGCATAAGAATGACTGTATGTTTGATTGTGATTTTAATACGGATATGTGTTTGTCACACCCTGATTTCCCGGTGGGCCCGGACTTGGGGTTTATACGTAACGATTGATATAGGTATTCACATTTAGCACAACGGAAGTCTTGGGATTTTAAATTAATTATTTATCATTTCTACATTTACAAGTTTTAAATAATGGGTTAAATTTATTGAGCCTTCGTTAACAAATTTTACTACAATAGAATAATCTATTTATATCAATCTAAATCGATATCGATACTATACTATATAATAAAACATTAATGTGTGACACTTGTCATTCATTGTAATCATTTCTTTTATGATTTCTCGTCTCACTTCCAAATTTATCTTATATTAATTAATCTATTTATATCAATCTAAATCTATATCTATACTATACTATATAATAAAACATTAATGTGTGACACCTGTCATTCATTGTAAGCATTTATTTTATGATTTTCTCGCATCACTTACAAACTTATCTTATATTAATTAAATAAATAAAAGAATAATGAGCTAACATTAAATTTCATCCTATTTTAAATTTCGAATACCATTCTTCTATTTTTCTAATAAAATATTATCCTAAAATTTAAATTGTTAATTTATGATATTTTTAAATAAAACAAATTATTTATCACGAAAATCAAACTTTGTATTAATATATGAAATATTTTTATTTTCATTACTAAAAAATTATTATATCAATTTTACTACATAATTTATAATTCAATTTGTCGGAATTGGTACCAACATTTTATCACTCAAATAGATGTTGATTTGCTTCTTGAATGACATATCTTCTTTTCAAGAACCATCTTCACAATCACCATATCCATCGCGTATTGAGTATTATCCATTAATATATTGAAAGATATGACTTTTTTATTATTGGTATATAAAATTAGATTTATTAAACCCGTGTAATACACTTGGTTTTTTAAAGATATACCTTTTTTATTACTTTGTAACGCCCCAAAAATCTGAATGTTAATATTTATAGTATGTTCTTATGTGACACGTCATGAAATTAATAACTAGGCTATTTAACCTAGTCAAGGGTATGGTCAAAAGTATTAAATGATGAAGGTAGTGTCGGTTATGTTTTAAAGGCAAACCCGAGGGGTTAAAGTGGAACAAGATGGAAGTTGGGTTATTAAAAGAAAATAACCACACACACAAACACACATTCGTGTGTGTTCTAGATCGATCAGGAGCTCCCATTTGATCCAAACCCTAGCTCAACCTTATATGATCAAATTGAAGGATAAATCGAAGCTCAAATTCATGAATAAACATGGATTAATGATCACCTTCACAAGGGGATCATAAGGTATGTCTCAAAACTAAGATTGGTGATCTTGTATGAAGTGGGTTATGTTTTAATCCGTGAATCGGAATGAAATTGAGTATGAGTATGTGTTAGTATCATGATATAGAACATAGATTATGAATGGTTTAGGTTAATTTGATGTTTAGATGATAAACCCATTAGTTATGGTGATGAAGATGACTAGACTCATCACCTATGTCCAATTCTTGTTAAAAGATTGATGTATTATGTGGGTATGATGAATTCTTGTTAGATGAATTAGAAGAAAAATGATGATGATATGATTGATGTTTATTTGGGAATGATTTATGATGATTAGTAGTAGGTTGATGGGTTATGTAAGAGTTTAGAAGATTTATGCATGAATAAGTTGTACGTTATGCTTAAAAGGTAGTACATACATCAAGTGAATGATAAAATGTATATAGTGTCGTCCGTATAGTCGATTATGATGTTACGGGTATATGTTGATAAGTCGATAGTTACATATGGTTAATAGTTGACTTTTGAAAGTCAACTAAGTATAAGAAACATGATTTGACTCGTTGTCGTAAATATAGGTTGATGGGAAGTCGTATGGTACATGTAGTAGCAATCCGTGTTAAATGTAATGACATGATGAGTTACATGAGTTTAAAACGTATACGGACATGATTATATAAGTTATGTTTGTTAGAAATGATTAATGAAAGTTAAGTGTGAAATATGTGATTGATACGATTGTTATCATGTACGAATGCATATGCTAATAAGAGTGTGAATTTGATGAAAAGAGGGTAAAGGAATCATGTCAAGACGGATTCAAGCATGAAAGGCTAACGGGTCAAGAAAAGGTGAGGAATCGGATACGAGCACAGACGCATAAGGTAAGTGATTTCCGTAATCACTTCTTAGTTTGTTTAAGTAATGTAGTGTTTTAATTAAATTAAACATGATGTTTGAAGTTAAGTATATGCTGAAGTCTTTCGTCGTAAATGATGGAATTAAAGTTGACCAAAACGCCCTTGATGGGTGTTTTGGGCAAATGATCTTAAAAGTAGTTTTAGAAACAAGTTATTTGATTAGCGTAATGTTATGGTCGAGTATGAAAGTGGGGAGTATGGTTTGTTAGTCATAAACCATTTAATTCGCAATTACCCTTAACGGGTCAAAAATAAGCTTTTGAGTGTAAAACGGGTGGAATGAGATGTAAGGTATCCGGGAATGAATTTTTATGATAAATGACCTTGAAATTATCTAGTTATATGAAGTTAAGGACAAACAAACAAGTTATGTGGGTAAATGCATGAACGGGCGGAAATCATGGAAAAGGGTAATAAGCCGAAGGCTTAAAAGTTATAAATTTCGGTAATCCAAATGTTGGATCTTAACTCCATAAGATGGAGAATTAAATTACGGACGCGTAGGAAAAAGAATCGGGTAAAACGGACCAATAACGAAGAAGTTATGACCGTTTCCGTGAAACGCGGACGTGCTGGGAATATGCAGCATTCTGCTGCAGGGTTTCTGTGAAAACAGGGGCCTAGCGTGACGCTAGGGCCCTTGGCGTCACGCTAGCCCCCCCTGGTGGGCGAAAGTTGTTCGTTTGCTCCGTTTTGGCTCGGGAACTCGTTTAAACGCGTTTCAAGTTGCGTATGACTAATTTAACTTATGATAAATGACCAGTAGGGCAAGCGTACATGTAGATAGGTATGTATGTATGTTTGTATGTATCTATACACGTATGTGAAGTGTATGTAAGCACGAATGTGCGATCGTATGTAAGATTATAAGTGCGTGAGCAAGTATATGAGAATATATAAACACGTATATGAGTAGACAAGTATGAGTCGGGTGTATTGCAATAGGTGATGGTAAATATAAATGTAGGTATGTGAGTGGGTATATGCGTATGTATGTCTTTTAAGTCTAAGTGTATGTATGCAGGTGGGTATGTAGGTAGTACGTTTATGTATGCAAGTGAGTATGTACGAAGGTATGCACGTATGTAAGTTCGTGTGAGGGTATGTAATAAGTATGTATGTATGTATGTAGGTATGTTTGTATGTATGTATGTATGTAATGTAAGTATGTAGGTAGGAATGGATGTAATTAGGTATGCATGTATGTAGGTACCTATGCCTGTATGTAGGTACGTATGTAGGTAATTTGCTATTTGTGGTCGTAAGCGTATATATATCAGTTTGTATGAAAGTATGTACACATGTTATCAATGAAATTGAGAACTAACGATAATAATATCGTACCTGGTGAATGAGGTGTGACGCAGGAATACCAATGAAGTCTCACTACGGGATGTATGATCAGAGGAAAGCCGGGATGTAAAGAGTTAATGGAATGAAGAATAAATGTGAATAAATCTCATATGTTTTTTATACGTACTAATGTTATAAATTTTATGTGGTGAGCACAGGTAGTACAAGCCGTGAGGTGCATCAAGGTATAGAGATCGAGGACCGAGTCACAAGACAGATTGTACGGAAATGTTTAAATATGTAAATTAGTGCTGATAAGTTATGTTCTTATAATCTAAAATGAATTTTTAGAATGTTAAGATGTATATCATGAAAGAAATTTTAAAGCTCGAAATTCCGCTGCGTCTTTTTAAGGTTAAACGTGTTAGGGCCTTACATACTTACTATACAAAATTACATTTATTCGACCCGTGTAATACATGAGGTTTTTTAAGATATAATTTTTTTATTATTTGATATTTAAAATTAGATTTATTCAATTCGTATAATACACAGGGTTTTTTAAGGATATATTTTTTTTATTATTTAGTATAGAAAATTCTATTTATCCAACCCGTGTAATACACATATTTTTAAAGATGTAACCTTTTTTTTATTATTTGGTATATAAAATTACATTTATTCAACCCGGGTAATAAATAAGGTTTTTTAAAGATGTATTATTTTATTATTTGGTAAGCAATATTACATTTATTCAACCCGTGTAATACACGTGGTTTTAAAGATATAACTTTTTTATTTGGTATATAAAATTATATTTATTCAACCCGTACAATATGGTTCTTATAGATATAACTTTCTATTATTTAATATATAAAATTATATTTATTCAACTCGTACAATAAAGGAGGTTTTTAAAGATATATTGTTTTATTATTTAGTATATAAAATTCATTTATTTGACCCGTGTAATACACGAGGTTATAACCTATATAACTCTATATTATATGTTAATCTTGCATACTTTTAAAATTAACTAAAGGGCTGTTTGGCAATATCTGAATGGTTAAGTGCTGAACCAGTAAGAGGTCTGAACCATTAAGAGCCTGTATAATGTTTAACCATTCAGAGCCAAATGTCTGACCAATTCAGATTCGAGGTCTTAACCATTCAGACTCTGTATAAATCTTAACCATTCAGAGACAAATGTCTGAACATTCAGACATCTGCTCGTGAAACAAACAGTCTGAACCATTAAGTGCTGAACCAGTAAGAGATCTGAACCATTAAGAGCCTCATTAAAAGGTAAACAAACAGCCCCTAGGACATTTTCATTATTTAACTTGTTTTTAATCGAAAGTGATAAATGACATAGATATATATATAGTTTGACCATCTTAGTGAAACAGGTTAAATATTTGGGTTGAAGAAATATACTGTACTTTCTATGTCAATAATTTGTTTTGAAAGGCTTCTATGTCAACATATAATAACAAAATAGTTAATTGTGGGACAAAAGCTACGTGAAGATGTCATGTTATGAAGTGCAGGAGTTTAGGTAAGCATTTTAAGCTAGTGCACCACCATTCATTTTGGCATGACCTTAATTTTTTATTAATAAAATAACTAATATTTTCAAACGACAAAACCAACTCTCATTCTTTTCTTCATAATTGTAAGTATAGTGGTTTTTTTAACAGATAAAATCAGTATAATCACTTTAAAAATTGGTTTAAAAACATATTAACCAGTTTATATATTTTTGTAGTAGTCTAGATAAAAAAATACTTTTATGTAATAGTTATTGTTTACAAACCATCACTAGTGCTCTAGTGGTGGCCACGGGTATTTAATTTTCACCTATGGTAGGTCCGGGTTAGTTTTCCCCTCTAGGTCTCAAGTTCGAGTCTGGATGATAGGGGTTTCTCATTGAGGGTTTCAATTGGAGATCTATTGTGCGAGTGAGTTCTCTAGCGCGGACCCGGTTAAGACAACGTATGCTAAAAAAGTTATTGTTTACAAATTTCTGTTTATGGTATTCAATAGGGATGAGCATTTAGTAGATAGGCTTTATGATAGTAAGATGTCATGAGTTCCATCCATGTGGTGTGCAAATTTAGCCATTTATTTATTTATTTATTTTGCTTGTTTAACCATTTTTACATCTTAATAACACTTGTTAGGATTTGAGCACACACAACTTTTGTAAAGGGACAAACACCATACCAATAAATTTGAAGTTTGACCCGTCTAAATGTTTTATCTAGGTTTGAGGTTTTTTCTTGTTTAACACGTAAAATGTAGAATCAAACAACCAGTTTTAAATACAATTATATCAAATTATCAATGTAGCATGATATCGAAAAGATCAAGAAGGGGATGACGGCGCAATTTTGTAACACCCTGAGTCCCCAGACTTTTATCTTTTGGCAAGTCTAGTCCCTGTAATATTTAAGGATACATATTTGAGTCTTATTAATGCTAACTACGTGAAACTATGATACTTTGATACTCTATGAACGAGTATGAAACTTGACTCTTATGATACTATGAAACTCGAATCTTGAAACTAGACATTTGCTATGCGATATACTTGAATCTTGTGATACTTTAAATTTTGTGATACTTTGATTCTAGATTCTTTTGATACCTTGAAACTTGACGCCTATTAAACTTGATACTTGGTTAAACTAGAAACTTGATACTTATGGAACGAGAGACTTTGATTCTCTATTGAACGAGATACTTTGATGCTTGATACGTTGATACTTGATACTTAGTGAAAGGGATACTATCTTAGACACAGACTTGAAACACGGGAACTTTTGTGTTATCTACATAATTATACCAATGTAATGATTACTCACAACAATACGCAACGCAACGCTTAATCTAGCTCGCAAAACGAACCAAAGTCGGAAACTAGCAAACGAGGATTGGCTGTCCAGATGGGCATCTGATCGGATGACTATCGGATCGAATGACTATCCGATCGGATGGCCATTCGATCGAATAGTCATCCGATCCATGCCATCCCACCGCCTTACTCCCTCTCTCACACTATAAATACCCGCTGTCACATCACTATTCACTGATGTGACAGCCTCGTCCGATCCAGAAGCTTCCAACTCGTTCTAAGGCACTTTTCTTTCGATTTCACGCGATTCTTGTAAGTTTTCCCCATGATTCTTGTACAACTTTCATCATTTCACACTTTCTTATCATATTCCTCAATCAAAATCATACATTTTCACCCTGAAATCGCCCGATTTGGACCTTTGAAGGTGACGTCATCACAGGTTGCTTATGTCACCGGTTGAATGATGTCATCGTACCGAGAATGGTGTAAATCTTAAGGATTTCTACACGTTTTAACACAAAATTTGGCAAATTTAAACATTTTCTCAGACAAAATGCAAGCTTTTCAACTTTCTTAACTTTTTACTTAAACCCGGTGAAATCTGGAATCAAGCAGGCCTTAGACTTGTTCCTTAGTCTGGAGTCGGCTTGAAAACGGATTTCCACCGGAGAAGATGACCGATCTACGGGTCAGACATGAAACTCCGTCAAGAACAGTACCCTGATCGAATGGAGTGATTCCCATCTGATCAGACGAGCTGAACCTTGGTGAGTTTCCGTTGTCATGTCATCTCCGTTAAGCTCGAACGTAAACGTTTTTACAAAAGTTTTCAAATTGACAAGATCACATAGTCGAATGATCATCCGATCGGATGACCATCTGATCGAATGATCATCCGACCAGGTGACTGTTCTCTGTAACCCTCAACACTTAAACTATTTGAATCGGAACTTCAAACTGTCAAATTTTCACTCGAATAGTCATCCGATCGAACGATCATCCGACCAGATGACCATCTGATCGAATGACTTGATCTTATAATACAACGAAAACTTCAAAAGTTGAGACGATTTTAAAACTCACCGCTGATCGAATAACCTGTCGACCGAATGGTCATCCGATCGGATGACCATCCGATCGAATGGGGGGTCCATCTGGTTCGAATGGTCATCTGACCAGATGACCATCCGTCCGGATGACCATCCGATCAGAAACCAGTCAGACACTTTTACTCGATTTTCGCACGATGTGACATTATGTTCAACACTCATACTGTTATACTATGATCAGGCTAACTCCAGCGCTCCCTTCGATCCAATTAGTCGGTGTTGATACTAAGTACCCACTGTGAGTATACTCGATCCATTTTTGTTTTAAACACTTTTGTGATGCAACATGTATTCTATAAACATGACACTTGAAACTTATTTGGAAACATACTCTATCCGCTGTGAACATGAAACTTGTGATTCTTGAGACTTTTATGCTATGTGAACGTTTAATCCTTGTGTGTAGTTCCGCCTTGACAATGGTAGCGCTATAGGGGTAATGCACCTCCCCGTTAGTCTTTGGGGTATTGTTAGGAGGAGACATTTAACCTCCCGTTAGTCTTTGGGAAAGGCATTTAACGCATTGGAAACTTGGGCTATCACTTGGACTGCGTAAACTAGCATGGTGAACTTTTTATGTGTTTACAAGATCGATATGAGTCTTTTAAACTATTACGCTATGTATTCAAAACTTGTATGCTCGCCAACATTATTGTTGATAGTATTTTAATACATGTTGCAGGTTGATAGTAGCTGAGGAAACCAAGAAACATGCTAGGATGCTGCTTAGAAACCCATTCTAGTTAATTAAACAATTTGAACTTTATTTGGGTTGTATGTTATTTTGATACGTTATGATGTGGTTGATGTTTTAGACAATTTATGAAATCTTGAAATTAATTTATATCGAAACAATTTAGTGTTGTGGAATCTCTTGAACAATCTGAACGCTTAGTGCCGCACCCCAATGTTTCCGCCATCGGTTGGGGTGTGATAGATTGGTACCAGAGCCATAACTATAGGGAATTAGGAAAAGTAGGAATACTTTGCCTAGTCTATAGTTCTAGGAAACTTGACTCTTATTTGTTGTTTAAGACTTGTGCATTCTACCGTATATGCTTCCTAGCAACACATTCCCATTAAAATTACATGCCTTTCCTAAGGCTGACACAATATACACTTGGATACTTTGAAAACACTCTCGAGACGACTCATCAAACAGGGGTGATTCCCGCCTTTGATGATAACTTTCAGTAGTGTTTGTATTCTGCACGAGATTTGCCCTCAAGATAGAAGTGACATCCAAACCTTGAAGGGAAGTTTCCATATCATATTCTAGTAGGTCTTATCTTATGATAAGTACCAACACTATTAGGGTACGATGTTGTCAAGCTAGAGGTGAAACTCACATCTTGATAACTAGTCCAACTCTTTGATTTTTTGTCTCGCCAAAGTCTCGAAATTCCCTATCAATTAAGGACGTGTAGTGACCGAAAGGACAAATATTGTAGGCCTAACATCTATGACGTATTTGTCTACGTAAGCCAAGACACGTGGCCTCAATTCGAGAGGGGTTTGATTCACTTTGGTTAGTCGACGTTCCTGTACCCGGAACAATCCTATGTTTTATGTCACACCCCGACCACGTGGAACAACCAAACGTGGCGGAAACGTCGGGGAGTGTTGTAACAGAATTAATTGTTTCAAATCCATGGCAATTGAAGTTTCGTTTTATTAATCAAACATGAGAGTTTACATTGTTTTAAACAAGAAACAAAGAGTACATAACATAAATTAACTAGTTCTTGTCTCGTTTTAAGTCACTAAGGCACAGGTCCGCCTAAGTATGTCTTGATAAGTCCTATGCATCATCTCCTGAAAACACATGTGAAAATAGGTACGTCAGCATAAAAATGCCTGTGAGATACATAGGTTTTGTGAAAACAGAATTCATGACTTATGTTTGAGAAAATGTTTAGTCATGAACCTTGTAATTTGCTTTGTCTTGTAAATCATTTGAAAAACGATAAGATCAGATGATATGTATAAATAAGAGAATAATGTATGGTTAAATGAATAACCATCTAAAATGAGTTTGTATAAGATAATTTGTTTGTAAATCAATGTCTTGTGAAAAGTATGTTATTTGTATAAAAATGTTCTATGTCTCAAACTGAAATGATTCAAATAACGCTACGTTATGTAATACCATACAAACACTTATATATAGGAAGTACCAGCGGCGTATCCACCATGCTTGTATCATATTACACACGCCTCGTTACTTAAATCACTTACTCAAACCAAACCAACAATGTAAGATGTCTATGTTTAAACCAATTGTCAAATGTATTGAATAATATACCAAAATGTTTATGTCAAGATGTAAATCATGCAACGTATAACCAATGTCGAAAATGTTTATGTGTCAAATGTAAATCATGTAATGTGTAACCAAAATGATATGTATGGCTAGTGAAATGCATCAACTAAACCATAGGTGAAATGCACAAAACAAAGTATTGAAGTAAAACTTGGTTTAAATCAAAGTTATGTTTTGTGTAGTAAATGCATGCTATACTGATATAGACATTTATGCGGTATTGTGAAAATTCATACATCCAAGCCTTGCGACAGTCGGATAACCCTTTTAGTAAAGGTTATCAAAATATGTATTCGGATTCGGTCATTCCTTCCATCCAAACAAACCCGAGACTTCAGGAATGGGATTTGTCAAGTCCTATGGTACCACTACCTACTACCGAGCGGCATGATCGGTGTTAATGAATGTATAGTATAGTTTAAACAAACCAAATGTCATACCAAAATGTAAGCATATGATGAATAAGAAATGTACTAAGTATGCTAAGTTAACATACAAAGCAGAAAAGTCATGTAAATCAATGTGCTAGCATGCTATCAGTTAACATACATAGCAGAAATGTAATGTAATGTAGAACCATGTACTAAGTATGCACACAATGGACATACATAGCATAAAATGTAATGAAATCATGTACTATAATGTACTAATGAACATAGGAAGTATATTATGTGAAAACAGGAAAGCATGAAAGTAACAAGTAGGCACATGTGTTCCACCCCAAAACGTTTGGAAAACAGTAAAAGAGGGGTCTATGTACTCACTTGAGATTGCTTAGTAGTCCTTGAGTAACAACCAAACAATGCTAGAGATCGCGGATATCAAACGGCACCTAATATAGGTAACTATGTTAATAACCGGACCTAAATCGGAAGATCGGATAGGATGAGGGTTCGTAAACCAAACGAGTGTGGAGACTCGTATAATATGGTTTAACAAAGCCTACATACTAAAACGAAACTTAACCTAAGTGTTTGTGACCCTTTACGACCCGTTTAGGTAGCTTATGCTACTTTAATGCGTCGTTCGCGTGAAACGCGTTCGGAACGCCTAACTAGTCCTATGACAAGTAAAATATGCCTTAACATGTCTAATATGGTTGTCAAATCAGTTTAGATGTCAAAAGTTATGTTACATATGTTTAAAATGAATTTTGGAATCAAAGGGGTATTTTGGTAATTTACCTAAGGCGTATAAACTACCTATCATACAACTACTTAAACGAAGTGACCATAAGGTATAACCTCGGAAGGTTATTCCCTATATACTATGGTCACCTAATGTATTTGGTCGGATCCTAATGATCGACCAAATGGGTCGGGTTCGAAGGTATAAGCGATTTATCAGATCGCTTACCCTTACGACCCTAGACAACGTGGTAATCAGTAGGCATAGTCACAAGGGACTATAACCATCGTGATTACAATCACGTTGCGAAGTTCAAACGAACTTCGCATTGACCATAAACTGGTCAACGCAGAAAGTCAAACAAAGTTTGACTTTCGGACTCGAAAAGCAATAAAAGAACGAAAGAATACTTACGAAGGGTCCCCGAATGCTAATCTAGATCAAAATAGCTCAGGTATGAAACAAAGGTTTCAACTTAGAGCACAATTGATCAGATTCTAGTGAGAAATGAAGTGAAGTGAGTTGGGTATTTATAGTATTTCCCGAACCGTTAAGATCGTTTCTTGAATAACGTGATTTAATCTTGTGCGTACACTTGTTGGAAAGTTATGGTGACCAAAAATGGCATCTAATCAGCTGAAAGGTCAAGTGTGAGTATGTGGTTGAGGATTAAACAGCTGGAATCTGCTGATTAAGCAATCTTATCTGATCAGAGAGGCTGATGCGGCCCGCTTCAGGATCAGACAAAGCTCAGGCGGGCCGCCTGGAGCTTCTGATCAGAAAACAAGTTTCAAAATTGACAGTTTTGGTCCCTGTTGTGTTTTAAGCCCATTTCCGGCACTTCTAAGGCCCGTAAAGCCAACTTTAAGGCCCTAAAATGATGCCTAAACATTGTGGACATGAAACATGCTCAAAAATATGTCGGATGTCAGTTCGTTTGGTCGTACGAACGCGATGTTCGCTTAATTACGACGGAATGCGCATAAGCGCGAAAAACGATCCACATGACGCGACGAATGGATTTTACTTATGCCAAACACTAAAATAAAATATTATAGTGCTTACATAAATTTTTGGATGTCCGGATATATTCAGAACCTAAGTTATGCGCGAAAATGCAAACTTGTGCACTTTTTGACACTTTTCGTCCCTGAATGACCCAAAAGTTTATTTTAGCACACCGAACCCCTCAAAGCCTATTTCTAAGCTATGTAGAGGATATTTATGGTATGTTTAACTTATGGTCATGTTCCGGAATGTCTGTTACAGTTCAAATTGGCATACTTTCGCAGTTTGTCAAATTTAGTCCCTGTAAGCGATTTAACTTGATTTTGCCATACCAAAGCCTTCAAAACTTATTTCTAAGTTATGTAAAGGTTATTTAAGGTATGTTAAGCCTATTTCACTATTCCGGAGTGTTTGTTGCATCAAACTGGTTATATTTACGCATCAGTGCGCGTATAACCTTCCAGAAAGCGATTTAGATCTTGAAATCGAACAAGAGTTGATATGTGCAAACGATACACATATTTTTACAAATCCCAAGTATGAAATACAATATTTCATTGGTTTGGCATTTTTTTGATGGTTGAAGTGACACAGGTGTCACATTTTATGAGCCTATCTTCTATGTTATCTCGATTTTACTTGTGGTTTTATACTTGATACTTTGTTCGTTTCGAGATTTTTGTACGAATCGCAAGTATCCTCGCAATCTAAAACAGTAATCATAATCTCTCAGGACCGAACTAAATTTATGAAGCTTTATTCATTGTGGAAGTCTTGATTAAACTATGAGAAACATAATTGAACGTTATGCTATGTGAAACAACTTGATTAATCTAAGTGTACCCAAAGGCATACGTAACTGGTAAAAGCGCGTGAAAGTCATGGAGTGTACTGTTATGTGTGACAAAACACGAAATGTAACATGACACCGAATGATGAGACGGACGTAACATGGTCGAAACATGGTGGATACGCCACTGGTACTTCCTATATATAAGTGTTTCCAACATGTTACCAAACTTTCGTACCACGTGCCATGCAAAATTCGGTGTTTTGCGGACTTGTGGTGAGAATGCTGAACCTTTTGTGCTATGTGAAACATGACTGAACGTTTTGTAAAAGGTGAAACAAGTTGAGTATTCTATGTGAACTTGTGAAACTTTATGCTGTGTTATGTATTCATAAGGCTATTAGTAAGCGAGACGTTATGAACTAGTCTCATTCGAGCCTTTTCTTGGATCTTTAGATGTCTTCCCGTAAACTGTCCGACTCTCTTAAGAGATCCAAGGCCAACTCTCAGAAGAAAATGATGTCTTTCATGGCCGATCAGATCGCATGCATTGTCCCCAAGATCGTCTCTGAGATCCAGGGATCAAACACTCCTTCCTCCTCTATGGACTCTAAAGCAGAGAAACCTAAGCCTGTGAGTTTCAACTACAAACATTTTGTCTCTTGCAACCCTAAGCCTTTAACGGGCAGCGATGGGGTGACTGCAATGCTGGAGTGGTTTGACAGCATAGAAGTTACTTTCATCAACAGTGAATGCCCTGAGCATCTAAAGACTAGGAGTGCAACAGGCATGTTTCAAGGAAGAGCTCTAGAGTGGTGGACAAACAAGAGAAACATTCGCTCAAATGATAAGGCTTATGCTTTACCCTGGGCAGAGGTTAGGGAAATGATGATGCTTGAATTCTGCCCTCCGCATGAACAACAGAAACTTGAGGACGAGTTCTGGCACCTGAAATAAGTGGGTGACGACAACCTGGCTTATACTACCCGTTTTAAACAACTCAGCATCATTGTACCACACTTGGTGTCCACTCCTAAACGCATGATCACCAAGTACATTCATGGGTTACCTCCTGCTATGCGTGACGCCATTGAAGCAGCTCAGCTCGACACTATTGAAGAAGTTTACCACTTGCATCAAGTTTAAACAACAACCGTGTATGTGATAAACAGTTTGGAAACTCTGCTCCATTGAAACCTGCTAACCAAATCACTCAGCAACCATGTGGCAACAAGAACAGGAAACGGAAGTCTCAAGGTTCTGGTGGCAATGCAATTGTCCCTGCTGCAAATGCAAACCCTACGGGCAACGCCATTGTGCTTGTTGCTGCTAACCCTCCTGCTCCTGAGAACATCAAGAAGCCGTACACTAGGGTGCATCCCAAGTGTGCGACTTGTAATTTTCATCACCCGGCCAACTCTGCTTGTCGTCTGTGTGCCAATTGCAATCGCTATGGTCACACAACTCCCTACTGCCGTCAAGCTAACCAGATCCAGCAAGCTTAGCCAGCCCAGCTAGCTCTACCAGCCCCGCAGAATCCCAGACCAGCAAACAATATTCGCGCATGCTATAAGTGTGGAGACACTACTCATCTCTGTTCCCAGTGTCCCCAGCCGAATCAAGAGCAACAACCAGCCGCTCGAGGACGAGCTTTCAACATGCAAATCAGGCTCGTAACGACAATGACGTCGTTAAAGGTACGTTTCTCGTCAATAATTTTTACGCCTCGATACTATTTGATACTGGTGCCGATAGAAGCTTTGTGTCCGTAGAATTTGAATCTTTGTTAAACTCTGTACGCTCAAAACTACCTAAGTCGTTCTCTGTTGAGATTGACGATGGTAAGTCTATTCTAGTTGATTCTATTCTCAGTGGATGTTCCTTGACTCTTAATGACCACGTCTTTCCTATTGACCTCATACCCATGCAATTGGGTAGTTTTGATATCATAATCGGCATGGATTGGTTGCGTAAGAACCATGCAGAAATCGCTTGCCACGAGAAGTACGTTCGTTTACCTCTCCCGTCTGGTGAAACTTTGCACGTCTATGGAGACCGACCTTCTAGAGGACTGAAGTTGATGTCATGCACTCAAGCGAATAAGTGTTTACGTAAACAGTACTTTGCCTTCTTGGCCCACGTGGTGGAAAAAAAGGGCAAGGGAAAGAGCATAAGCGATGTTCCAGTAGTGTGTGATTTCCCCGATGTCTTTCCTGAAGATCTTCCTGGTCTTCCACCTCCTCGATCTGTTGATTTTCGTATTGATCTCATACCTGGTTCGACTCCTGTCGCCAAGGCTCCATACCGACTTGCACCCTCCGAGATGCAAGAACTATCCAGTCAACTGCAGGAACTACTCGACAAAGGCTTTATACGCCCAAGTACCTCTCCGTGGGGTGCTCCTGTGTTATTCGTCAAGAAGAAAGATGGTTCGTTTCGTATGTGTATCGACTATCGCGAGCTTAATAAACTCACCTTTAATAATCGTTATCCTCTCCCCCGCATCGATGATCTGTTTGACCAACTACAAGGCGCGTCCTGTTTCTCGACAATCGACCTCCGATCTGGTTATCATCAGCCCCGTGTTCTCGAAGAAGATATCCCCAAAATCGCATTTCGCACTCGTTATGGGCACTACGAGTTTATGGTTATGCCTTTTGGCTTGACCAACGCCCCCGCTGTGTTCATGGACCTTTTGAATCGTGTTTGTAAACCTTACCTGGATCATTTTGTGATAGTCTTTATTGATGATATTCTTATTTATTCGAAAACCCAAGGTAATCACGAACAACACTTGCGTCTTATGTTAGAACTTTTACGTGGTGAACGCTTATACGCAAAGTTTTCTAAGTGTGAATTTTGGATTGATGAAGTACAATTTCTCGGGCATGTTGTTAGTAAGCAAGGAATCCATGTTGACCCTTCTAAAATCGAACCTGTGAAGAACTGGAGTACGCCTAAATCTGCATCTGAGATTCGTTCCTTCTTAGGATTGGCGGGTTATTACCGTCGATTCATCTCAGACTTTTCAAATATCGACTTTCCTCTCACTTCGCTGACTCAGAAAGAGAAACCTTTTGCTTGGGGTCTCGAGCAAGAGGAATCTTTTCAAACTCTAAAGAATCTACTTTGTAATGCTCCTGTTCTCGCTCTCCCTGATGGGAATGACGATTTTGTGGTATATTGTGATGCCTCTAACCGTGGCTTGGGCTGTGTGCTCTTGCAGCGGGACAAGGTCATCACTTATGCCTCCCGACAACTCAAAATACATGAGAAAAATTATACTACCCATGATTTAGAGCTTGGCGCAGATGTTTTTGCGTTAAAGATCTGGCGACACTACCTATATGGTACTAAGTGGGTGGTTTTCACTGACCATAAGAGCCTGCATCACATATTTAACCAAAAGGAACTGAATATGTGTCAGCGACGATGGGTGGAATTGCTTAACGACTATGACTGCGAAATTTGCTACCATCCAGGCAAGGCGAATGTCGTGGCCGATGCTCTTAGTCGTAAGACTCATGTTAGTAGCATCCTCTGTTCTCAGATCACTAGTGATCTTCATGCTTGTATCCGCGAAGCCCAGTATTTGTCAGCCAATGAAGGTAGTCTAATCGTTGAAATACGAGGTGCTTCTGTTGATCAACTTGAAACAAAGACTGATGGACTTCAATATTATCTTAATTGCATCTGGGTGCCAGATCACGATAATCTTCGTGAGCTCATTATGAATGAGGCTCACAAATCTCAATACTCTATTCATCCTGGTGCTGATAAGATGTACCATGATTTGCGTATGACTTATTGGTGGCCTGGTATGAAGAAAGACATTGCTGCGTACGTCTCCAAATGCCTTATTTGTACGAAGGTAAAGGCTGAACATCAACGTCCTTTAGGTCTTCTTGAACAACCCGAAATCCCTGTTTGGAAATGGGATAGTATCGCTATGGACTTTATAACTAAACTACCTTGTACACCTACCGGTCATGATAGTATATGGGTAATCATTGACCGTTTGACCAAATCAGCCCACTTTCTCCCTATTCGCGAAGATTATAAAGTGGAGAAACGGGCTCGAATTTATACCGATGAAATCATATGCCGTCATGGCATACCTCTTGACATAATCTCTGACCATGATGGTCGTTTCACTTCCCCTCTTTGGCAAACATTTCAATCCTCTATGGGTTCTCATTTGAATCTTAGTAAGGCTTTTCATCCTCAAACGGATGGACATACCGAATGTACTATCCAGACCCTAGAGGATATGCTCCGTTCTTGTTTCATCAACTTTGGTGGTAACTGGGATGTGCATTTACCATTGATCGAGTTCTCGTACAACAACAACTATCATTCTCGTATTCAGATGGCTCCTTTCAAAGCTTTATACGGTCGCAAGTGCCGATCTCCTACCAGTTGGCATGAGGTCGGTGACAAACAACTTACTGGTCCTGAGCTTATACAAGAGACAACGGACAAGATTCTTCGAATCCGCGACAATTTGCTCAAGGCAAGGAGCAGACAAAAGAGCTATGCTGACAAAAGGTGTAAGACTTTGGAATTTAATGTTGGAGACCGAGTTCTTCTCAAGGTATCTCCCTGGAAGGGGGTAGTTCGCTTTGGTAAGAAGGGAAAGCTCGCCCCTCGCTATGTGGGTCCTTTCACGATACTCGAAAGGATTGGCAAGGTGGCGTACCGACTCGACCTGCCACAGAAACTTAACAACGTACACCCAACGTTCCACGTATCCAATCTCAGGAAATGCTTAGCCGGAGAGGAACTTCAGGTTCCCTTCGAAGACTTGCAAATAAACGAGACTCTTCATTTTGTGGAGAAACCGGTTGAAATCATGGACCGAGGTACCAAGCGGTTGAGGCGCAGTAAAATCTCCATCATTAAGGTGTGGTGGGAAGGAAAACGTGGCGCCGAATTCACTTAGGAGCTCGAGAGTGAAATGAAAACCAAGTATCCACAGCTCTTCGAACAATCTTCCTCTTAGATTTCGGGGACGAAATCTCCTAAAGGAGGGGAGACTGTAACGCCCTGAGTCCCCGGACTTTTATCTTTTGGCAAGTCTCGTCCCTGTAATATTTAAGGATACATATTTGAGTCTTATTAATGCTAAACTACGTGAAACTATAATACTTTGATACTTTATGAACGAGTATGAAACTTGACTCTTGAGATACTAGACTCTTATGATACTTTGAAACTCGAATCTTGAAACTAGACATTTTCTATGCATGATACTTGAATCTTGTGATACTTTGAATTTTGTGATACTTTGATTCTAGATTCTTTTGATACCTTGAAACTTGACGCCTAATAAACTTGATACTTGGTTAAACTAGAAACTTGATACTTATGGAACGAGAGACTTTGATTCTCTATTGAACGAGATACTTTGATGCTTGATACGTTGATACTTGATACTAAGTGAAAGGGATACTAGCTTAGACATAGAATTGAAACACGGGAACTTTTGTGTTATCTACATAATTATACCAATGTAATGATTACTCACAACAATACGCAACGCAACGCTTAATCTAGCTCGCAAAACGAACCAAAGTCGGAAACTAGCAAACGTTGATTGGCTGTCCAGATGGGCATCCGATCGGATGACCTTCAGATCGAATGACTATCCAATCGAATGGCCATTCGATCGAATAGTCATCCGATCCATACCATCCCACCGCCTTACTCCCCCTCTCACACTATAAATACCCGCTGTCACATCACTATTCACTGATGTGACAGCCTCGTCCGATCCAGAAGCTTCCAACTCATTCTAAGGCACTTTTCTTTCGATTTCACGCGATTCTTGCAAGTTTTCCCCATGATTCTTGTACAACTTTCATCATTTCACACTTTCTTATCATATTCCTCAATCAAAATCATACATGTTCACCCTGAAATCGCCCGATTTGGACCTTTGAAGGTGACGTCATCACATGTTGCATATGTCACCTGTTGAATGATGTCATCTTACCGAGAATGGTGCAAATCTTAAGGATTTCTACACGTTTTAACACAAAACTTGGCAAATTTAAACATTTTCTCAGACAAAATTCATGCTTTTCAACTTTCTTAACTTTTTACTCAAACCCGGTGAAATCTGGAATCAAACAGGCCTTAGACTTGTTCCTTAGTCTGGAGTCGGCATGAAAACGGATTTCCACCGGAGAAGATGACCGATCTACGGGTCAGACATGAAACTCCGTCAAGAACAGTACCCTGATCGAATGGGGTGATTCACATCCGATCAGACGAGCTGAACCTTAGTGAGTTTCCGTTGTCATGATACGTTGTCATGTCGTCTCCATTAAGCTCGAACGTAAAAGTTTTTACAACAGTTTTCAAATTGACAAGATCACATAGTCGAATGATCATCCGATCGGACGACCATCTGATCGAATGATCATCCGACCAGGTGACTGTTCTCTGTAACCCTCAACACTTAAACTATTTGAATCAGAACTTCAAACTGTCAAATTTTCACTCGAATAGTCATCCGATCGAACGATCATCCGACCGGATGACCATCCGATCGAATGACTTGATCTTATACTACAACGAAAACTTAAAAAGTTGAGACTATTTGCAAACTCACTGCTGATCGAATAACCTGTCGATAGAATGGTCATCCGATCGGATGACCATCCGATCGAATGGGGGGTCCATCTAGTTCGAATGGTCATTTGACCGGATGACCATCTGTCCGGATGACCATCCGATCAGAAACCAGTCAGACACTTTTACTCGATTTTCGCACGATGTGACATTCTGTTCAACACTCATACTGTTATACTATAATCAGGCTAACTCCAGCGCTCCCTTCGATCCAATTAGTCGTTGTTGATACTAAGCACCCACTGTGAGTATACTCGATCTCCTTTTGTTTTAAACACTTTTGGGATGCAACATGTATTCTATAAACATGACACTTGAAACTTATTTGGATACATACTCTATCCGCTGTGAACATGAAACTTGAAACTTGTGATTCTTGAGACTTTTATGCTACGTGAACGTTTAATCCTTGTGTGTAGTTCCGCCTTAACAATGGTAGCGCGATAGGGGTAATGCACCTCCCCGTTAGTCTTTGGGGTATTGTTAGGAGGAGACATTTAACCTCCCGTTAGTCTTTGGGAAAGACATTTAACGCATTGGAAACTTGGGCTATCACTTGGACTGCGTAAACTAGCATGATGAACTTTTTATGTGTTTACATGATGGATATGAGTCTTTTAAACTATTATGCTATGTATTCAAAACTTGTATGCTCGCCAACATTATTGTTGATAGTATTTTAATACATATTGCAGGTTGATAGTAGCTGAGGAAACCAAGAAACATGCTAGGATGCTGCTTAGAAACCCATTCTAGTTAATTAAACAATTTGAACTTTATTTGGGTTGTATGTTATTTTGATACGTTATGATGTGGTTGATGTTTTAGACAATTTATGAAATCTTGAAATTAATTTATATCGAAACAATTTAGTGTTGTGGAATCTCTTGAACAATCTGAACGCTTAGTGTCGCGCCGCGATGTTTCCGCCATCGGTAGGGGTGTGACAAGTTTGTTGCTCGTCTACCTGCTATACTTATATCATTTACCCTGGTGATTGGAATGAAACAATTATCATGTAAAAAAAATCAATATATACATAAGTATCGAACCAGATATATATCTTCTTATACCAAAGAATAACTTGGACAAATTATGAAAAAGAATCATGAAGTTTTTTCATCATGCCCATGACTATAGATGAATCAATTTGTTTTCATAAGTAAATGTTTGAGCATCTACGTTGGATGGTTTTTCAATCAATGTAAAGGCATTTGGTCATATGAATGGAATAGACCAACAACTTCGCATATTCCCAAGACAAAGATGTTGGCCAAAATACCGAGTTCAGTATTGGTCCAGGTCGTCCAGGATTGATCCGGGTCATATCTCATCACCTTCCTTGGAAGAGATTGAGAATTTATGTGAGAGAGAAGAGAAAATGTCACAAAATTCATGACTTTGGAGAGATAAATTGGTTTCTAGAGGGGTGACAAGTCGGACAGAGTAAGTACAGGGGCGGATCTACCCTTCAAGAAGGGGTAACCTCCGTTACCCCTTGATGCTCTGATGATAGTGCAAATTTAGTGTAAATTTTGGAAAAAATTAACGTTTTTTCGATTTCGTTACCCTTTTTCTTTGAAACGTTGCCCCTATAATATTTTCTAAATCCGCTACTGCGTACGTATGGGTCCTTGACCTCATCCGTTACCCGTACTCTTTAACAAGTTTATAGAAACTATTATATTTTTGATTCTTTGTAACAGCAGATTAAAAAAAATAGCCGTTTAAAAAAAAGAAAAAAAACTAGAGTTGATGATGAAGTCTGAGTGGTGTGACCACTTTAGGTTTGTGATAAGATTAAGACGTTTGAACATTTGTACTAGACAACTGCTCACAGGTTGACCAACACCTTCAGTTGCCCCTAAACATTCTCACTTTCACACTTGTACTTCTTTTCAGCAAATAAAGTGAATGTGTATTGTTTTTTATATATGAATTTGGTTCAACAGAAAAATGATGTGAAATTAGAACTAAGTATTATTTGAATTAAAAAAAATGAGAGAAATGGTTATGTGAAAATATGGTGAAATTAAGAGAGGAACGGCAATGAAATCTTTGTACGATTACTAATTTGACACACAAGTTGTGGTGAAATGCACAAAACAAACTGTGTTTATATGTCTTAACAAGTAATTAAGTGTATGAAAACAACTAAGAACATTTAATCATATAAAGGGAAATGAATATGTTTCAACTAATTAACATTTTTTTTGAGTTAAATGTCATTTTAGTCCCTGTGGTTTGGACCATTTTGACAGTTTAGTCCAAAGGTTTCATTTTTTACATGTGGGTCCAAAAAGGTTTCACCGTTGTTATTTCAGTCTACTGGGTTAATTTCATCTACTTTTTCTTTTAACGAGAAGACCAATTCGGTCATTTTATATGGCCAAATTGCCCTTCTAGTTAACAGAATTACATATAAAATGACCGAATTGGCCTTCTCGTTAACAGAAAAACTGGATAAAGTTAACTCAGTGGACTAAAATAGCAATGGTGAAACCTTTTTGGACCCACAGGTGAAAAATTAAACTTTTAGACTAAACTGTAAAAATGGTCCAAACCACAGTGACTAAAATAACATTTAACTCTAAATTAAAATATACATTACATACATATATAAGTTTTATCATAAATTAATAATAAATTTATAATATTTATACACTTATATGTATATACTTCATAACATACAAAATATAAATACTATTATCAAATACATATGCTAAAAGAAAATTTATTTTTTCACATTATGAACATACTAAAATAAATCACTAATAGATAAGGGTTAATGGAAAATAAAAATATAAATTAAAAACTTCGGGTATATAGTTCTGGTAAACGGGTATGTGGTTTCGGGTAATCGGGTCGGGTATCACCTAATACAATACCCGACCCATACCCGCGAAAATTTTTAAAACTAATCCCATACCCGGCCCAATACCCGTCGGATATCGGGTATACCTGTTCCATTTGTGTCGGGTTTCGAATATACCTGTCGGACTCAGGTATTTTTGCCATCACTATCCGAGAGGCAAATTGTATCAAGTTTACATCAATCGATTGGATGAAAACTTAAAGGGGATTGATTTTGAGTCAAAGCAGAAAAGATAAAAGGATAAAAGTGTAAATTGGGTAAAAGGGGAGAACACAAAAGAAATGGTGATGATTAGCACTCATATGACGTGATTATTAATCTTTCTAAACCACGCCTCGATGATGTAAAATTGGTCACTCCACCCCTACCGTTTTTTCCAATCCAAAAAGCTCACCCAAGATTCTTTATCCAACAACCTCTAATGTCTTAATAGTTTAAAGTGTCAGAGCTTAAATTTTTTCATAACTTTTATTCATTTAAAAAATCATTTAACATTAAAATGAATATAACTTTTATCATCCAAATATGATTAGGAAAACAAAATCAAATTCGGATTTCCAAATAAGCTTAACATATGAACTGAATTTCAAATTTCATTTGCAAACACATTGGATTATGTGATTTTCAAACCGATTCAAACAGAATATTCATATTAAAATTACACATGTACAATTTTTACTTTTCTTATATAACAACAATGATACCGGTAAATCTTATAAATAACAAAGCTACAGGTAGCCTTTTGGGAGGATGAAATATAGACAAACATTACCTCTATCTTTAGGAATAAAAATGCAGCTTTCAAAGAGACCCCAGACCCAAAACAAACAACGAACCAACAAACATAATTAAAAGGTATAGAAATATAAGCTACCAATAACCAAAGAATCACTTTTCATATGATATAAATAAATTTTATTTTATATACATACTAGTCTAAGTACCCGTGTGTTACACGGGTTGTCTTAAAGTAAATTAAATTACTTGAATGTGTGACAACTCGAAATTTAGAACCTTTCGTTGTACGTTTGAACACTAAGTGACTAGCTAATTTGATGATTTGATGAATGATATGTGCGAACTTATATGATTATGTGCTATGCTATGTGTGTGCTTGTGTGTATGTATGCGAGTATGTATATGAACCGAAACGACACGAACCCGGCTCGAGACCATGTGGTCTCGAGTGAACGATGACCGATGGACCGGTTGGGCCGCACCTCATTTAACCCACACGAAACCTACTAGGACTAGTATATATATCATACTCCTAGCAAACTAGTCCATTCTTTGGAACAACCCACCCATACTCTCCAACACACACACTCTCCACTCTCTCACACTAAAACCCTAAACACTAAACATCACCTCTCCTCCTTCTTCTCGGATCAAACCAACCGACCTCAAAAGGATTTCTCCGATTTGCTTGTTCACACCAAACAAAGCTTCATCTTTCACCACCTCACAACCGGTTAGTGTTTATGATGTTTGTTAGTGTTTATGATGCTTGTTAGTGTTTATGATGTTTGTTGGTTAGTGTTTATGAGGTTTGATGTTATGGATGACATGATTGAACTAGAACCGTTTGTACAACGATGATGTGCTTGTGAATCGTATGTATGATGTTGATAATCGGAACATGCTTTGATTTCGGATATGTGGCATAATGAACTCATGATGTTTTGTGTTTAAATGTAGTCTAAACCACTAGTTGTTAATACTCATGAAATCGGATTGCATACCCCTATGTTACAAATCAAATGCTTGATTAATGGCTGCTTATATGTGAAAACCGGATGTGTATATGTGGGTTAGATGAATATGTTCAAGAGTTTGATTGTTGTTCATGATTCTTGTTAGACCTAGGTTCATATGAATGATGATGAACTACTTGAATATTTGAAGAACATGATGAATATCATATGAACATGTTGAATATTTGAAATCTGATATGTTTGATCCATTTTTAGTAATTTGCTAGACAAGAAACATGTTTAAGGCTTTTGGTTGGATAGTACAAACTGTTACATGAAATCAGAATGTTAGTGGGTAGTACACTGTACCAAATCAGCTCCTGTCCAACCGAAACCATCAGTTGCGACTCGAAACCATGCATGACGAGTCGAGACCCCCGGTTGCGACACGGATTGCGAGTCGCAAACACCTGGTTGCGACTCGAAACCACACATGATCAGCACACCAAACTTGGTGACTCGGAACCACAGTTGCGAGTCCAGTTGCGACTCGTAACCAAAACAGCACGAACCGAAACCACGATTGCGACTCAGGTTGCGAGTCGCAAACGCCTAGTTGCGACTCGAGACTATACACGGATACACACTGTTTGGACTTGATAAATTATGGGCTTAGTGTTTGGGCCGGACCTTGGACTTTGTTTAATTCTGGGCATGTTACTGTTCGTTCAACTCGTATGCATTACTTGCTAACTGCCATGATTATACGTGTATGCCATACGTGCACTACTTGAATACGAACCTGATTGTATGATACAACTATGATAGGACGTGAGTAACTACAACATTGCTTGTTTGACTTTTCTGTGTTTCTACCGAGCAAACCAAGGTGAGTTCACACCCTCTACAAAGCATGGGATTCCCAGGGGTCGGGAATTGGGGTTAAGGAACTGGGTTCCTCGTCCTCCTTGGGTAGGACAGCAAAGGTTCAGGAATGTAATTCCTCGTCCTCACGGACAGATAACTCGTACTAGACCAAAACTCTATCACGAAGTCCCTCATCTTTGTATCGACTTAATCGCCGAGGCCAATGGCGAGCGGGTCATTAGTTAGATAGCGCTATTTAGGTTTGACAAACCTCACACCGTGCCGCAGAGGACGGGCGTGAACTAATGGACTACTGGCACGTCAATGATGATAGACATTGACAGTTCAGGGCACATAAACATGACTACCGTCAGCAGTCGATATGGTAACGAGTCTAGTAGATACACGGGGTAGCCCCCACGGCCGAAATGCCAGATAACTAACACGGGGTAGCCCCCACGGCAGGATTGCCAGAGTAACCGGGAATAAACAAGTCACGTTTTTAACTATGGGGTAACCCCCACGGCAGGATGCCAGCTAAAGGAAACTGTTTTCGAAACAACTTAAAACGAACACCCAACCGTGAACTCACTCAACTAGTTGTTGACTCGTTACTACATGCTTTGCAGGTCCTTAGGTTTCTTAGCTGGAGCTTGCATGGAGGAGGATCGTTGTGGGACATGGACGGCTGTGTACCATGTTAAACCTCGAAACAATTAAACTTATGTTTTGATTTAAGACTTATGCTTCCGCTTGCAACTTAACTATGTTTTGTTTGAACACCAATTGTATTGGTTGGATTTTTATAACTACTTATATGATTGTTCAATATGATTGGTGGCTGGATCCTGGTCAGTCACGCCTCCAAGCGGTAGTACTCCGCAGGTGGATTTTGGGGGTGTGACAGATTGGTATCAGAGCCATTGGTTATAGAGAACTTGGTTTTAATAAAGGGAAAAACGTTTTTGTTAAAACCAGACTATAACCTGTACAGTACTCAACGGTCCACAACGATGCTTCACTCCACATGCAAGGCTCAAGGTGATATGATCTGTGTATATATTGCCTACTTGTTAGTTACATAGTACATTGCTTATGGTATGCTTGGTTAGTATAACTACTGTTGCTTGAACACGTGCGTGCTTGCTCTATTTTATCGTCGTACCTTCGCAAACCCCTCTCACTCACGTTCTTCTTGATGTGAAGATCATGTCTGGACGCGTTAACATGACACAAGCCCAGTTGACGGCTTTGATTAACGAACGAGTTGCCGCAGCACTTGCAGCTGCACACGCAGGAGGTATATCCTGCAGTCCGAACTCACTCTAGGATCTTTAGGATCCTACTCTCGTGAACCAACCTTTGTGTTAAACTCTGTCTTTTCTTTCACCACGATAGGTCAGCATGTTCAGCCGCCCGTGTGCACTTTTAAAACTTTTATGGACTGTCGACCTAGTACCTTTAGTGGCACCGAAGGAGCGATAGGTCTCCTACACTGGATTCGCAGGATCGAATCTGCATTCGAAGAAAGTGAAAGCCCTACCAGTAAACGAGTAGAGTACGCTGTTGGTACCTTGCAGGGGAAAGCGTATTCTTGGTGGAACACACAAGTTCAGATGCTCGGATTGGCGGATGCGAATGCCACCCCCTGGAGCGACTTCAAGGATTTGATCAAGGAAGAATTCTGTCACCCGGATGACATCCTGAAACTTGAAATAGAGTACCTTGGCTTGAAAATGGAGGGATCTGAAATCGAAGCGTACATGAAAAGGTCCAACGATTTGGCTGCCTTATGTCCTAACTTGTCACAACCCATTTCTAGACGACTCGAGCTATACCTCAGAGGCTTAGCCCCAGAAATCCAAGGGTCCGTAATTGCGGCCAACTTTTCCACAATCCAACAAGTCGTTCGTTTGGCGCACCAGCTCACTGATCAGGCAGTGGAAGAGGGCAAGTTGCCCAAGCGTAACTCTTCCAATACGAAAGCTCTTATTAACACCAAGCATGTTTGGAGAGATCACCAGGGCGAGGGATGTAGCTCTATACAACAGGACCCGCACGGGAAACTCGTCCAGCAGGGGCTGGACTACCAAATTCAAGGGGGATACCTTGGGAATAAGCCGAAATGCCGCAAATGCCACCAACACCACACCGGGTCATGTGCGGAATCGTGTTGCCATAGGTGCAAGAAGACGGGACATATGGCTAGAGATTGTAGGAGCCCATACCCTACAAAGCGAAACCAGCCGCAGCAGGGTAGCAAAAAGGGGTGTTTCCGTTGTGGGGCTGAAGGCCACCTTAAGAGGAACTGTCCGCAGATGAGGCAGAAACGCGGCAACAGCAACAATGGAGCCCGGGGGCGGGCGTTCGTGATCGGCCAAGGTGAAGCAAGGAATGACCCCAATGTTGTGGCGGGTAAGTTCCTTCTTGACGACTTTTATGTTACAGTTTTATTTGATTCGGGTGCCGATACTAGCTACATGTCACTAGAAGTTAGCCGAATGCTTAAGCGTATTCCAACCCCTTTGAACAACAAGCACACCGTAGAGCTAGCAAATGGTAAGAGTTTAGAAGCCACACACGTAGTCAAGGGTTGTAAACTTATTCTCGCCGACCAGATCTTCTCTATCGACCTCATTCCTATTGTCTTGGGTAGTTTCGACGTTGTCATTGGGATGGATTGGTTATCCCAACACCGAGCAGAGATTCTTTGCAACGAGAAGGTTGTCCGTATTCCAGGTCCCGATGGTGAACCTCTCATGATTCATGGCGACAAGAGGAGCGCTGTTGAGAACGTCATTTCTCTCCTTAAGGCCCAAAAGTGCTTGCGAAAGGGCCACACTGCCATTTTGGCTCTCGTTACTGACACCTCAGAAAAGGAGAAGAAGATAGAAGATTTCCCAGTTGTACGCGAGTATCCAGAGGTATTTCCTGAGGAACTACCTGGTCTTCCGCCTCATCGCCAAGTCGAGTTTCAGATCGAACTAGCTCCTGGAGCTGCGCCTATAGCTCGTGCACCTTATCGTTTAGCCCCATCAGAGTTGAAGGAACTCTCTACGCAACTACAAGAACTCTTGGATAAGGGTTTTATTCGTCCTAGCTCGTCGCCCTGGGGAGCTCCAGTATTATTTGTGAAGAAGAAAGACGGTACTTTCAGAATGTGCATCGACTACCGAGAACTCAACAAGGTGACGGTGAAGAATCGTTATCCTCTACCGCGTATCGACGACTTGTTCGACCAGTTGCAAGGATCGAGCTACTATTCGAAGATCGATTTGAGATCGGGTTATCACCAGCTGAGAGTCCGGGAAGAGGACGTCTCCAAAACAGCTTTCAGAACTCGGTACGGGCACTATGAGTTTTTGGTCATGCCTTTTGGGATGACAAACGCACCTGCGGTTTTCATGGACTTGATGAACCGAGTGTGCAAGCCTTACCTGGACAAGTTCGTTATAGTCTTCATCGACGACATCCTGATCTACTCAAAGAGTCGGGAAGAACACGAGCAGCATCTGCGACTTATTCTGGAACTCCTTCGAACAGAACAGCTTTATGCAAAGTTCTCGAAATGCGACTTCTGGCTTCGAGAAGTCCATTTCCTAGGCCACGTGGTAAACAAGGATGGGATTCACGTTGATCCATCCAAGATAGACTCGATTAAGAACTGGCCTGCGCCTCGTACACCAAAGGAAATTCGCCAATTCTTGGGTTTGGCGGGATACTACCGGAGATTCATAAAGGATTTTTCTAAGATTGTGCAGCCTCTCACCTCATTAACGCAGAAGGGCGTTGTTTATCGCTGGGGAAACGCACAGGAGTTGGCGTTTCAGCACCTAAAGGATAGACTTTGTAGCGCACCTATCCTTTCCTTGCCGGAAGGCACAGACGACTTTGTGGTTTACTGCGACGCATCAATTCAAGGTCTTGGTTGCGTGTTGATGCAACGAGATAAGGTTATAGCCTACGCCTCACGCCAACTCAAGGTTCATGAAAAGAACTACACTACGCACGATTTAGAGCTGGGAGCTGTTGTTTTTGCACTTAAGTTATGGCGGCACTACCTGTATGGTACCAAGTGCGCCATCTACACTGACCACAGGAGTCTCGAGCATATCTTCAAACAGAAGGAACTGAATATGCGACAACGACGATGGGTCGAGCTGCTGAATGACTACGAGTGCTCGATCAGGTATCACCCGGGCAAGGCCAATGTTGTGGCCGACGCCCTCAGTCGAAAGGACACTGCGCCTAAGCGCGTGCGAGCTTTACAACTCACGATCCATTCTAGTCTTCCCTCCCAGATACGAGCTGCTCAGATAGAAGCACTGAAACCGGAAAACGTCAGGGCTGAAGCCCTACGCGGATCGAGGCAACGATTAGAACAGAAGGAAGACGGTGCTTACTACGTAACGGGACGCGTTTGGGTCCCACTCTATGGCAACCTACGAGAGCTTGTGATGGACGAAGCACACAAGTCTCGCTACTCAGTACACCCTGGATCAGATAAAATGTACCACGACATCAAGACTACGTACTGGTGGCCTAGCATGAAGGCCCACATAGCGACCTACGTCAGCAAGTGTTTGACTTGTGCAAGGGTCAAGTCGGAATACCAGAAACCATCAGGCCTACTCCAACAACCAGAGATACCTCAATGGAAGTGGGAGCAAATTTCCATGGATTTTGTCACTGGTCTACCTAGATCCCAGCGCGGGAACGATACTATTTGGGTGATCGTGGATCGACTCACAAAGTCTGCACACTTCTTGGCTATCAAGGAGACGGATAAGTTCTCCACTCTTGCAGAAATCTACATCAAAGAAATTGTTTCGAGGCACGGGGTGCCCACCTCCATTATCTCGGATCGAGATGCACGTTTCACTTCAGAGCTGTGGCAAGCAATGCACAAATCCTTTGGCTCACGATTAGATATGAGCACAGCGTATCACCCTCAGACGGACGGGCAGTCCGAGCGCACTATTCAAACCTTAGAAGACATGCTTCGTGCATGTGTAATCGACTTTGGCAACCGCTGGGAAAAGCATCTGCCACTTGTGGAATTCTCGTACAACAACAGCTACCACACCAGCATTGGAGCTGCTCCGTTTGAGGCATTGTACGGACGTAAATGCCGGTCTCCTCTTTGCTGGGCAGAGGTGGGAGAAAGTCAGATCACTGGTCCAGAATATGTGGTAGATACAACCGAGCAGATCGCTCAGATACGAAAACGCATGACAGCCGCTCGCGAACGTCAGAAAGTTTACGCCGACATGGGCAGGAAACCGCTTGAGCTCCAGGTTGGGGAGCGGGTACTACTCAAAGTTTCACCCTGGAAGGGTGTGGTTCGTTTTGGTAAACGCGGTAAACTTAACCCACGATACGTTGGACCTTTCGAGGTCATTGAGAAAATAGGCAGGGTGGCCTACAGATTAAACTTACCAGCGGAACTCGGAGCAGTTCACAACGTTTTTCACGTGTCGAATCTGAAGAAGTGCCCATCAGATGAGACCCACGTAGTTCCTTTGAAGGAACTCACTATCGACGAGCAGTTACGATTCGTCGAGGAACCAGTCGAGATCACGGACCGGGATGTTAAGGTCCTCAAGAGCACTAGGATACCTCTCGTTCGAGTTCGTTGGAACTCACGTCGCGGCCCAGAGTTCACCTGGGAGCGCGAAGATCAGATGAAACAAAAATATCCCCAACTGTTCGCAAACAGTACACCCACTACTGAGGCTAAAGCTACGGAATTTCGGGACGAAATTCCAGATCAACGGGGGGTGGATGTGACACCCCAGGAAAACCGGGAAAACCATACAACTTAACTAGCTACCTCAGTGAGTACCTACCAAATTTCGGGACGAAATTTCTTTCAACTTGGGGATGATGTGACAACTCGAAATTTAGAACCTTTCGTTGTACGTTTGAACACTAAGTGACTAGCTAATTTGATGATTTGATGAATGATATGTGCGAACTTATATGATTATGTGCTATGCTATGTGTGTGCTTGTGTGTATGTATGCGAGTATGTATATGAACCGAAACGACACGAACCCGGCTCGAGACCATGTGGTCTCGAGTGAACGATGACCGATGGACCGGTTGGGCCGCACCTCATTTAACCCACACGAAACCTACTAGGACTAGTATATATATCATACTCCTAGCAAACTAGTCCATTCTTTGGAACAACCCACCCATACTCTCCAACACACACACTCTCCACTCTCTCACACTAAAACCCTAAACACTAAACATCACCTCTCCTCCTTCTTCTCGGATCAAACCAACCGACCTCAAAAGGATTTCTCGGATTTGCTTGTTCACACCAAACAAAGCTTCATCTTTCACCACCTCACAACCGGTTAGTGTTTATGATGTTTGTTAGTGTTTATGATGCTTGTTAGTGTTTATGATGTTTGTTGGTTAGTGTTTATGAGGTTTGATGTTATGGATGACATGATTGAACTAGAACCGTTTGTACAACGATGATGTGCTTGTGAATCGTATGTATGATGTTGATAATCGGAACATGCTTTGATTTCGGATATGTGGCATAATGAACTCATGATGTTTTGTGTTTAAATGTAGTCTAAACCACTAGTTGTTAATACTCATGAAATCGGATTGCATACCCCTATGTTACAAATCAAATGCTTGATTAATGGCTGCTTATATGTGAAAACCGGATGTGTATATGTGGGTTAGATGAATATGTTCAAGAGTTTGATTGTTGTTCATGATTCTTGTTAGACCTAGGTTCATATGAATGATGATGAACTACTTGAATATTTGAAGAACATGATGAATATCATATGAACATGTTGAATATTTGAAATCTGATATGTTTGATCCATTTTTAGTAATTTGCTAGACAAGAAACATGTTTAAGGCTTTTGGTTGGATAGTACAAACTGTTACATGAAATCAGAATGTTAGTGGGTAGTACACTGTACCAAATCAGCTCCTGTCCAACCGAAACCATCAGTTGCGACTCGAAACCATGCATGACGAGTCGAGACCCCCGGTTGCGACACGGATTGCGAGTCGCAAACACCTGGTTGCGACTCGAAACCACACATGATCAGCACACCAAACTTGGTGACTCGGAACCACAGTTGCGAGTCCAGTTGCGACTCGTAACCAAAACAGCATGAACCGAAACCACGATTGCGACTCAGGTTGCGAGTCGCAAACGCCTAGTTGCGACTCGAGACTATACACGGATACACACTGTTTGGACTTGATAAATTATGGGCTTAGTGTTTGGGCCGGACCTTGGACTTTGTTTAATTCTGGGCATGTTACTGTTCGTTCAACTCGTATGCATTACTTGCTAACTGCCATGATTATACGTGTATGCCATACGTGCACTACTTGAATACGAACCTGATTGTATGATACAACTATGATAGGACGTGAGTAACTACAACATTGCTTGTTTGACTTTTCTGTGTTTCTACCGAGCAAACCAAGGTGAGTTCACACCCTCTACAAAGCATGGGATTCCCAGGGGTCGGGAATTGGGGTTAAGGAACTGGGTTCCTCGTCCTCCTTGGGTAGGACAGCAAAGGTTCAGGAATGTAATTCCTCGTCCTCACGGACAGATAACTCGTACTAGACCAAAACTCTATCACGAAGTCCCTCATCTTTGTATCGACTTAATCGCCGAGGCCAATGGCGAGCGGGTCATTAGTTAGATAGCGCTATTTAGGTTTGACAAACCTCACACCGTGCCGCAGAGGACGGGCGTGAACTAATGGACTACTGGCACGTCAATGATGATAGACATTGACAGTTCAGGGCACATAAACATGACTACCGTCAGCAGTCGATATGGTAACGAGTCTAGTAGATACACGGGGTAGCCCCCACGGCCGAAATGCCAGATAACTAACACGGGGTAGCCCCCACGGCAGGATTGCCAGAGTAACCGGGAATAAACAAGTCACGTTTTTAACTATGGGGTAACCCCCACGGCAGGATGCCAGCTAAAGGAAACTGTTTTCGAAACAACTTAAAACGAACACCCAACCGTGAACTCACTCAACTAGTTGTTGACTCGTTACTACATGCTTTGCAGGTCCTTAGGTTTCTTAGCTGGAGCTTGCATGGAGGAGGATCGTTGTGGGACATGGACGGCTGTGTACCATGTTAAACCTCGAAACAATTAAACTTATGTTTTGATTTAAGACTTATGCTTCCGCTTGCAACTTAACTATGTTTTGTTTGAACACCAATTGTATTGGTTGGATTTTTATAACTACTTATATGATTGTTCAATATGATTGGTGGCTGGATCCTGGTCAGTCACGCCTCCAAGCGGTAGTACTCCGCAGGTGGATTTTGGGGGTGTGACAGAATGTTTAACATAAACTTTTTAAATGAAAGAAATGTTCAATTACTTAGGTAAATATTAAATTACAGTCAATTGAAAGAAATGAATGCGAAAGAATCACAAGTCATTAAAGATTTCTTTAAACACCACATTTGTTTGTTTTACCCTTTTGACCCATTAGCTAATGCATAAACCGAATCAACCCGTGATATAACTCGCCAATGGGCCGCATTAACGTTGGCATCGAAAAAAAAACACTGAAAATGGAGAATAACAATTGATGGTATTTTGTTAAGCAATATATAGTATATAGCTTAATTACATACCAATTGTGTTGACCCATATAAGGTAAAACATGTTACCTGACACCCAAACAAAACGCATAAATATTGTTAGGGGTGGTGCTGCTCAGCTCAAGGAGTGATGCTGGATAAATTTGTTTCAAGAAATATAAGAATTTGTTTTAAGATTGTTATTATTAGAATAATATATAAACAGTATCAATAGTATCCCGAACATATAAACAAATAATCATTTATTGCCACCTCTATCTAGTCAATTGGGTCCAAACCATGGCAGATATAAAACACAATAACCACAACATGTAGATTATAAAACTATTCTATACATGTAGTCTAACTGAATAACCATATTCAGGAGAGCCTAGCCTCCTATCCTTGGTGGGTTTCACAGGTCCGCTGACTGCACTTAATCAGATCTTACTTCTGACTCGGTTTCCATGGGTGAACATTGTGGAACATAACGATCTTTTCCCAGTCACCCATGGACCGACCTCCAAAGACTACCTGCCGTATACCTAGATACCTGCCAAAAACAACACTATAAACGAAAAACAAAAGCGTGTATATTATATGATATCTAAAAAATGCAACCAGATAATCAGTTCATTTAGTTGTAATAAAACATGTTCTATGGTTATGAAGCAAATTGACCAAGTAAAAATTTTAAGGAGGTTGAAGTCTGATCAGTTAGTTAACTTTGAATAAAAGGAGCCTGTTGTTAAATTTTAAGAAACTAAATGATATAAACAGGGACCTCTATGTGCAAAAACCAACAAATTGAGAACTTATATGTGCAAAAGCTGAAAGTAATATGAAGAAAGATGCTTAAGCGCCTAGGTGGAATAACGGTGAAACATGATTACTATTAAGTGAATGCTGACCTAACTGAAATGAACTTCTACGGAATTTAAACGGAAGAAAAATGCTAACCTCAGGAGTCAGATTGCCAACATAAACAGTTATGTGTTGAACATTATTTTTGGAAGCATCTTTATCGATCTTTTGCTCACCATGTTCTGCACATGTAATCCAATATCAAAATGGAAATACTAATTATAACATCCATATGATATCTTAAAAAGAATAAAAATGGATATTAAGCTGTAATAAGCTAACCTGATATTCCATTTATCAAATAAACAACACCATTAGTATTACCCTCTGCTTGTCACCTGATCCAGTACCTTTGCTGCCCAGTTGCATTTTACTTCCTACTTCTGATCCAATTTCCTACAATATAAACTCAAACCAAATTTAAGAGTAGACAAAAAAACTAAAGCGAGCAGCCACACGTAAGTCTCTTTGTGTGGTGGCTGTTGTTGCACGAAGAGACAAACTCAAGCCAATTCTATTTATTGTAAAAAAATGAGAGCACCCCTTAAAGATAATGTTATCATTGAGCCAAGGTTGTGAGCATATAAGACGCACGCTCTGGATTCAGGTCCTCCATAATTGTCATTTTATGCCAGTTCTTTGATATCCGATATATACTCTTTCAAAAACGAATATTTGCAACGTATTGTCACTTGTAGTTGTCCAGTCACATTCATCAAATAAACTGAAAAAATTAATTCACCCACAAATAACCCTTTTAGTGATAATCATACTACTATAAACACTTTTCTCTCAGGTTTGGAACATTATAATTCAAATTTAATTGCTCAATGACACTATCAAATATTATTAAAATGAAAGAGACAATTGGAACCATGTTCACAGTAAATATGCTAGAACAAAGGCTATTTACGTCTGCAGCAAACACGCAAAAGGTTTGGAAATGAAAAAATTAGAACAAAAAGAAAAGGATGAACCTTACACTATAATAATCGCATTTAACCAATCCTTCATGGATAAAGCCCTTCAGTCTTCGTTACCATCTTGGCGAGACCACCATGGCGCCCCCTCCTTGAAGACGGCGGTGTGGGTGTTGGCGCCCTCCAGGCGCTATGGGAGGTGAGGTGGCCGCGGTGGCGCCTCCATACCCTCCGGCCTAATAAATAAGCGCATGTCAAGTGCAGTCATTCAATGTGAAGTGCAAAACATCTAACAATAATATCTCAAACCTTGATAAACCCAGTTTTATTATATTCCAACAATAATATCTCAAACCTTGATAAACCCAGTTTTATTATATTCCATTACATTTCAGCACCAATGACTTGTACTCTACAACCCTAACCAAACTTTTTTTGAACGACCAACCTAAAACTTTTATTAAAAACAAACTGAGGCTACAAGCGAGGCCCTAAACCAGCCCCAGCCAGAATACAAACAGACCACCACAATCAAACTGAAACATAACAGCAAACAATTATGAATGTTTAGAAGGTCTCTGACTCCAAAAAGCAAACAATTATGAAGGTTTAAAGGGACCCCGTGAAAGTTATGAAGGTTTAGAATGTCTGTGACTCCAAAAGCAAAAATAGGGCTGAGCCGACACCACTGAGTGATAAAAGACATAATGTGAGCTTCATACATTCAATTGTCTTGCATTATGAGAAATCACATCGTTACATATTTACAATGAACATACCTTTCGAGGCCCAAATAACATCTAGCAAGTTCCTACGATCGTCAAAGTCAACAGATGCATAACCAGGTGGCCTTCTAGCAACCCACAAACTGCATTCGTTTCAATTACCATTAAACCCTAGCTATTTTAAAATAAATATTTAGTTAAATTATATTCCAAATATCCCGGAACAAAACTTTAGGCAATATATATATATATATATATATATATATATGAAAAACAAAGAGTCAAAAGCAGTGTTGATATGCAAGACGAACAAATGGATTTGCTTGTTCGTGTTCATTCATTCAGAAAAAAGAATCAAACAAACACAAACATGGATTGTTCATGTTTGACACCAGTACCAGCCATACAAACCCCTAACAAATATGCTGCAACTGTAACCCTAGATTAGATCAGATCGAATATACATAAAACATAATTTATATAAAAAATGAACTTGGCTCGGATGTGAGATATAAATATACTATTTGACTTGCCTACCAACGGTTTCCAGGTACTTTTGTTTCCTATTTGTCTAAGACACTCAAAAGAAAAGAAAAAGAGCCTTTAAAATACAATACCTTTCCTGAAGCCTTTTTCGAAGGCTAAAGGCTAATACCATGTCTAGAACAGATGTTACTTTACCTGTCCCCAAGTTACAAACTTCAAAACCTAGAAATATAGAATTAAAAACAAAGTAAACCGTATACACCCATAAAATTTAAGAATCGAACTCAGGCATGTTTAAGCTTGGCATGACTCCAACTTTTCGGTAGCTGATCCCGAGTTGCTCACGACTGGCTCAGACCGTTTACACCCCTCTGTCACTTAAGCTTTGCTTATCGGGCATAAAAAATGACAAAAAAAGACATACCTACTTTAGGATCAGAAAGTTTCGCCAATGTAGCAGTATATATGTCCCTCTATTAATTCTTTTTATCTAGCTTTCAACATAACGCTGTTTGTTTGAATCATCAAACAAAAGTCTTTTTAACATAACTCTAGCAGTGTAACACAAAAGAATGTCTTCATGGATACCCAACTTCAAATTCTTGAATTGGTGTCCTTTCCTTATCTAACCAGAACCTATAAATAGCAAATTGTATGTAAATACATTGATGAAAGCACAAAGAAGTAACAAAAAGTTACTTCAATATATCTACCAATTTTTATGACATAGATTTAAGCACCATTGTATAGCATAAGTCAATTTCCATTAATAAAGAATGACCCAACATTATTTTATTCGTCTTCGAGTTAAAAGCTTGAATCAAGTAACACTCCAATTGATGAGCTACAGAAAGCACTGAGATGCCATCTTCCAAAAAGAACACATTGTCCATAAACGGGTTTCTACAAAAAAAAAATAGCTATAAAGGTTGTGGGAAATTAACACGAACAGAGACAAAGAAAATTTTCAACTTAATCATAAGACAAACCAATTGTTTTATGAATTAATGATGTTGCTCTTCAATACCTAGTTATTGAAATAACTGAATTAGTGATACCACTTAATTTAACTTCCAGCACATGGCAAATACGTTTCAATACATTGACTAACCTAGAACTTACCTCTTAAAATGCCATATCCGGTAGACACCAGGTTTATGATAAAATGTTCAAACAACACACTCCAGCTATGGTTTTCCGAATGTCACCCTCCCCTCCACACTGTTCTCCTTATTCTCAGACACAGAACTTTGAAATTTGGATTTTACATTGCTAATCACCTGAATCGAATCAATTGGACTCCCTGAGTTGGCAAACACTCTTTCTTTAAAGAGTGCCTAGTCCTTTCTGCCTTGCAATGAAATCAGCATTCACCATATTGATGATAGTATCAGAGATGGGTTCTATGATGCCTTTTATGATCATGGCCCTCAAAAAGTCTAGTGTCCAAGTCACCCACAGACTGGATTCCACGTCCTCTGCTAACCAACTACACAGCTAGTCTTCCCAGCTTCTCAGCTAGTTCACATAAGGTGCCGGCTTAGATAGAAGAACCTGCAGATCAAAGGTTATTTCTTTCAAGCATTACTTATTTATTTCGGGTTAAGACATATGTGAACTTACCTACAGGAGGGACCATTAGCGCACTATTGTTAGTTGAAGGTTGGATCAACTGGTTTCTTTGTTTGTATCAATTACTGATACAATAAAGAGTTCCCCTTCACACTCCTTATATTGCACCTTTCTCGAGCTAACCATTATCAGATTTCTTCTTCTTCTTCATCTTATTCAAGCTTCCAAGAGCAACAAAAAATGGTATTGTTATCGCCTTTCCAACCTCAAAAAAAAAAAAAAAAAAAAAAAAATCAAACCATGTATCAACACATACCAAACTAATCTCTGCATATTCAATTGTACCATAAGCACATAAAACATGTACTAATAATGTTCACTAAAACTATTATTTGGGTCTTTTCACGAAACTCGCGTGAAAACCTAGACTAATTTTCAAAGATCACCTGATTCTCATAGTTCCATTAGCTAACATGGCACATAAAGATTTCGACATGCAGCGATACATTTTCTAATCATTTAAATTCAGGTTCACAAAAAAAATCATGCCATTTTAGGAACATGTACATGCAAGAAGGAAGCGTACTAAAGGAAGTTGAAAAAACACTTACTTGTAAAGGAGGCTGGTGGGACCCATCAATCTATTTTTTCCTTTTCAGCCTTTGGAAGTTAGGTTTCATTGGCTGGCTTGCAACTGTCCCTATAACTGAATTTTGAGTTGACGGAAAGGGAATAAGAGGCTTCTTTATGGACACGCATGCATCAGTAGGCGCACTGCTTGAAGCAATAACCGGTGAAGCTACTTTAGCTTTAAAGTGCAAACTATAACGACCAACTGTGTACTTTTGGCGAAAAGTTGAGGATTAAATGCGTTATAAAGTGCAAATCATAGGTACCATCCATATACTTTTGAAAAGCTAGGAACTAAATTTAAAATTTTGGTTAACCACAAGGACCATCTGTGTACTTTACTCTCTATATTTTTGCATCCTTTTGTTTTTATATCTAACTAATGTGTAATTACAAAAACATTGGTATTACAATAGTAATATAACATTTAAATAAAACCATTTTGGAGTTCGTATGCATTAAAAATAGATTTTAGTGTGACGTTCAGTGTGTTCCCCTTTCAGCAAACATTTTTTATTTGACCCGTTTGAGATATTAAAAAAGCCCACATCGGCCCAATTATAAGTGAATGGGTTGAAATTGTCATTACTATGCTAAAAGAGAAGCTATATACCCAAAATGCAAGCTTTCTTTAACAAGCACATTTAGTTTTTGATAGAATCCCCTTTCATGCGGGATGGGATTGTAGTCCCTTACTTCAATCTGAGGAACATAATCGAATATAAAAATAAAGCATGTGTTAAATGTGACTACAAGAACTATATGATTACAATAGTTGCATGGTCTAATTTTTATAAAGCAGTTTAACTGTTTATGAGGTGTTTGGTGCATCTGAATACATTTCTAAGCGTTTGACTTCTCACCCATTTAACTTGTTTTGTTTTCAGTTAAATGTTTTAGCTGAGCCATTTGACCTGTTATAGAACAGACATAACCAAAATCGACCCATTACTATGTAAACGGGTCAAAATTACCACTGGTAAATTTGTTTTATATGATCTAAAGTCCTAGAGAGACCCATTACTATGTAAACGGGTCAAAATTACCACTGGTAAATTTGTTTTATATTATCTAAAGTCCTAGAGATCAAACCTCAAGTAAAGATGCTTTTACAGATTCTCTAATATCCTTCGCTTCTGTAAAGTCAAATGATCGACTGACATCAGCAATAGGGATCACTTCTTCTGATCCTGCAAGTCTCTGCAGTTGTAAAGTTAAAGAGAAATCACCTAAAAAGAGAAAGATCATCAACACAGGTAACTTTCAGGTTTCAACCCATTGACCCATTTACTAACAATAGTGCGCTAATGGTCCCCCCTGTAGGTAAGTTCACATATGTCTTAACCCGAAATAAATAAGTAATGGTTTCTTTGTTTGTATCAATTACTGATACAATAAAGAGTTCCCCTTCACACTCCTTATATTGCACCTTTCTCGAACTAACCATTATCAGATTTCTTCTTCTTCATCTTATTCAAGCTTCCAAGAGCAACAAAAAAAAAATGGTATTGTTATCGCCTTTCCAACCTCAAAAAAAAAAAAAAAAAAAAATCAAACCATGCATCAACACATAGCAAACTAATCTCTGCATATTCAATTGTACCATAAGCACATAAAACATGTACTAATAATGGCTACAATGAACTCCCATTAGAAAACAATTTCCTTACAACTTGTGAAAAAAGGGATAACAAACCTTTGTAATCTTGCAGAATTCTAAATCACTCCAGCATCTCTCATCAACAACATCATCAAGGATACATTATTCTCACGAAGCCCACGTACAAAAAAAAAGAAAGATAAGATAAATAATATCAATTTGGGGAAAATAACAAACAGAATGAAAAGGAAAAAAAAGAAAATAACTAACAAACAATCATGAAGGATTGAGCCAGTAGCAGGAGGTCCGAACCATCTACTTACAATCAGTTAAACCCGTTCTACGTTCTCATTCTCCCAAATCACTTTTTCGAAAAACAATACTATTGTTGTAACGGGCTGTGCTTACAAAAAGTTGTTAACTAAAAGATCCCTAATAAATATTTGTTAAAACAAACCTTCAGTGATCAAGTAAATAAACAATTAGGGTTTCGACTCTAATAACTTGAAACAGAGCACAAATCGGAAATACATACCCACCTTGGTTGAGGGACCATGATTCATAGAAGATTAGAAAAAGAGTAATCAACAGAAGATCCAATCGATTGGCTTAGATTTTTCTTCGCATCGCCATTAGGATTTGAGTTTGAGAAATCGCCATTAGGGTTTGAGTTTGAGAAATCAACAGAAGATCCATTGGCTTATTTTTTTCTTGGCATTTAGGTTTGGACTTTGAGATAGATGAATTTGAGAAAGATGAAACGTATACAGGCGAACAATTAGGGTTTGGATTGATTGGAGAGAGATGAACAATTATGGTTTGGATTGACCAAAATCAAAGGAGCGTGTGAAAGAAGAATGATGGAATTGTGAGGCGGTAGGAGAATTGATTAAGAATTGAGATATGGCGCCTAAAACACAATTATCTGGCCAAAGACCATTGCCACATCATGGTCAAATGGTCAACCTTTATTTTGCTTTAGTATAATAGATAGATTTCTTTTCTCGGTTTATTCGAATCAACCTTAATTCAAACTGAATTCAATTTATAATTTTTATTTTTGTTATAACATACACTAAAAGTTCATTGGAGAACACTAAAAAAGTGAGGAATCAGGTAACATATATTTAACATGTTAAAAATTCAATCTAACATAAAAAAAATTTCTAAGTTTCTTCATATAAATACACGTTGAAGCCTTATTAATAAAAAAAATTCAAAAACCCAAAAAAACAAAAGAAATTTCTTAAAAAACAATTAGAAAAGGTAAAAAATATTTTATTTTTCAAAAATGATTTTTAGCATTTTAAGTTGAATTTTAATATAAATTTAACATGTTAAATACATTGTTCTCTAATTCTTTACTTTTTTAGTATTTCCCGTTGATCCTCACACACAGTATATATATAATTTATTTTATATACAAGTTTCTTTTTCTTGGTTTATTCTAATTAACCTTAATTCGAACCGAATTCAAAACGGTTTTTCGACATCTAATAGGATATCGGTTTGAATTTGAATTAATTTTAAGCATTCAATATTCAAATAGCGGATTCAAATAAGCCAAAAACCAAATGAACACCCACAAAATCCTAAATTAAAATATAGACATAGATATGTATATTGAAATCTAATTAATTCAAAGTTGGTCATACTCATTTATATTGGTGTGGGACAGTTGGGAAGGAGGGCTTGATGATATGCTAAAAGAAATCATTCACTCTCATGAAGAATGTTTGTCGATTTGAATTGTCTCTGTGTACTTTCTATACGTCATTTTCGTTTAAGCATTTATATGACGAGTTGATAGAACTTGATTTTAGGGTGGGGTTCTAGAGTAAACAATAGTGTATTTGCGAACTGAGTGAACAAATTCTGACCATTGATCTACATACGTGTATGGCCAGGGTCTCATCATCAAATCGTAAAATACACTAGTGTATTTCAACATCAAATCCTGGCCATTGATCAACACACGTGTATGGCCAGGATTAGTTCACTTAGTTCGCAAGTTACACTAGTGTTCACTCTTGAACCTAATCAATAATTTAAAAGAGATTTTATGGAAGTATAAGCCATCATTTATAATTTGGAAAAAAACATACAAAGTTTAAGCATCCATGGCTATAGGGTGTGGTCATGACTCTCATGACCACCATAACCTTTTATGTCAGCGTTATGTCACCCACCTCTAATCCACCATTCAAAACCATTACCCCAAGGGTGTGGTCATGACCCAAACCACTATCCTCTTATTTATTTTAATTTATGTTTGTCTAAAGAAAAAAGGAAGGAAATCTTGGAAAATAGAAAATAGGACCATGCAGGGCGGTTCTTAGAAGGGCTATGGCAGGGCCATGGCCCGAACAAGTTTTTCGGCCGTAGTGCTAATTTTTCGCATTTCGATCGAATTTTTTTATATATACTATGTTTGGCCCGGGCTTTTTTTAGTGCTCGTGTCTTTCGGCCCTGACACGTTCAACGGGCAAGATCCGCCACTGGGACCATGGTTGCCATGGTTTAATCAATGCGAACCATGATGATGTAGCATTCCATTCATGTTCCTACGTGCAGAATCATGTCCTAACATAACCCCATACAATGTTTAAACCATATATACTAAAACAACTTGGAAGTTATTATGTTTTCTCAAAAGTCATTGAAGAAAATATGTATGTATTTTTTAGTAGGTGAGAAAGGTATTTAAAATATACGGACTGACTGCAATAGGAATTATTGTTCGCAATCATAATCGGCTTGCGTTGGGATTTGAGGCGTGGTCCAGACCAGAGTGCCACTCCATCCCTATCGATGAAAGTACACATTAATTTAATCTAATTTTATTTTCATTAAACAATAAACATAAAAACTATCCAAATAGTCATAAATCAACAAAATTACGCAAATGACCTTTAACTATGAGCTGGATTTAAATTAATTCAAAATCAATAACAATAATTAGAGTCGTCTAGAAATCATGATATAAAATGATTGCTTAAAGGGGCCTTGGACATTTAATCATTTCAAAAGTGACGTTCATAAACAAGCTTGCTGTCTAAGGTTGAACTTTGGCTAAAATTCTTCTTCCATCATTTGAATTTTAAATACCATAATAATCTCCTGCCCCATTTACTCATGAAGTAATAATCAATCTTTACTAAAAATACAAACACGTAATCACTAGGTTTTAGATACATGTATATGAAAGTGATTATACCATATTCAGTGGTCTTAATCGGATAATTAGTCAAAACTAGAGATGATGCTATAGATATTTTGTGTGTATTTCTAGACATGTAAACAAACCAAACAAATATGAAGGGAGCTTGTTCGTATTCATTCATTACAAATTTAAGCAAACAAACACTAAGGCCGGTGGGTGTGGCTTAGCGTCATCCTGCCACCTCAGCCTTCATAGCACCCTCGGGGCGCCATCGTCCACACCGCCAGAGTTTAAGGGGGGGGGGGGGGGGGCGCCATTGTCCTTCCGCCAGCACGTTGACATCAATTTTATTACTTGGAACGTGCTTCATTAAGGGTAAAAGGGTAAACATCGTTTCTTACATAAAACGCCATTAAATATAAAACGCCAACTAAATACAAAACGCCAAAATAATAAAAAAAATATTTTTCCTGCGTAGTTTTTTCTGTGTTTTAGTTAGTGTATTTTATTATTTGGCTTACAAAAACGCCATTAAATATAAAACGCCAAACTTGAAAGATTGGACCTGTTACAGACTTAACAGATAAAGCTGAACAAAACAGTAAATACAAACAGTAAATAAAACAACGAATACTTTATTAATTGCATTTATTATAATCATATCCCGTCTAAACTACGCGCCAAAGACATCCTATAAATAAAAACGTCTCAGCACCTTCCATTGATTACACCAAAAAACAAACGCCACGTTTCCTAAATACCACTCACTGTAAAACGTCAAAAAAGTTAAAAAATCAAAGATGGCAGCCATCGTTTCTTGGATATTCAATATTGTTCTACGTGAAGTTTCATTGAATGGATTGTTAGGTGGGGGGTTAACTCAAAAACATTTTGCTGCATGAGATGGACAAATCAGCAAGAAAAAGAGACCGATGACAGTCATATGTTATTTTGTGTTCTTTGTTCTTGAAAAAGGTTTGGATGAGAAGAAGAGACCGATCCCAGTGTAAATGCTATCTGGACTGCATGATGATAATGAAGATTATGAGCAAATAGCATCCACCCACACATCGTCGATCTATGTCTCCAACATCCACAAAGACACTTCAGCAAACGAACAACAATAAAATCACGCCAAAACCAAAACGCCATATATTTGTGACAGTTCTTGTAGTTTCAAAAGAAGAAAGAGACTGATGACAGTGAAGATTTGGGAGAGAGATTGGATTCGGATTTTTAATTTATTTTTTCGCTTATAGTTTGTTTCTGTGGTTTGTTATCTAATTTTCCGTTAAAAATACATTATTTCTCTGAAAAAAAAATGCTTGTAAAACGCCAAGATGCCACAAACGCCAAACTCCAAAAACTATAATAAAATTACTTTAGACAAGTATTATTAAAAACTCAAAAAAAATTATAAAACAATGTGCAAGAGAATAGAACAAAGTGCCATCTTTATCTAAACGCCATTAAAAATACAAAACACCAAAATCTAAAAGATGGGACGTGTTATAGCCTAAACAGATGAAGCTGAAGAAACAGTAACTACAAACAGTAAACTGAAACGACGGAAACTTTATCACTAACATTTATTATATTACGGGTATTTGAATTTATTTATCTTTTCAAAACGCCATAATTATCAGTCACATTATAGGACTGCATCCTACTGGTGGCAAAAAAAAGTCATTATATAAGTAGAACAGGTAAACAAAACTTGACATTCAATGCATTCTCTAACACGTCACACATTATCTAAAACGCCATACAACTTAAAAAATGGCTCAGGTTATTGCATGGAAGTTTGAGAGGTCGGAGAGACGTTTCGTCCTAAAGTTCTCTGACAGGAAAAGGGTGAAGGTCAAGACAGTCAAGGCCATACTTAGTATGGATGAAGCCGTTCAGAGGGATATTATGGCCCTTGGGATTCCAAGGGCCGATGATTGTGAAATGACTCGAAAGGTAATAAGAAGATTGAAGAGAAAATTTCCAGCAGATGAAGATGATGATGATGATGATGATATTGACGATACTGGTCTACCAACAATTACCAGTCGGGGTTTGGATGAACAAGCAAGAACGATTAAAGTGACTTATCGACACGGGGTGGAATATTCATTATCGATGGACGAAATGCTGAAGACAGAGAGACTACATCTTCTTGAGCAACTCTATAATTTAGCACCTTCGAATGATGCAAGATCCAGGGTTGTCATGATATTTAAGTATAGGTTGCAGCAAAGACGAGACGAGATAATGGCGTTATACGTCAATGCACAATATGATGATGATGAATCTGAAGAAAGTGATGAACAAAGCGATGGGTACATCTCTGATGTAACCCCATACACAGAAGACTATTAGTTTGTTTTGATTTCTTCTTATTGTAATCTTTTGAATTATTAATGAATTATAATGAATTATTAAGAAAGACATGAAAACCCAAAAATTTACCTTTATAACATACATGGGATTAATTCAACTGGTAAAATCTACAAAAAAATGCCAAAAAAATTGTAAAGTTTGGAATTATTAAGGGTATATAATGAATTTGGTAACACCATGGACGCCAAGATGTTAGAATTATTAATTAATTTTAATGAATTTGGGAACACCATAAACGCCAAAATATTATCTAACTAAACGCCAAAAAATCTTAGACGCCAAAAATGAAGCAGTATTATGACACGCGCATTGGAAAAAAAAGAAGATAAAAAAGACAAAAAACCCCTCCGCCCTGATTATATCGCGTGCCACGTGTTCGACCAGGATCCGTTCTCACCGTTCTCACACTTTTAGGCATTTTCTCCTGATCCCGTTTCTATATATATATATAGGTACGGGACCAGGAGAAAATGCCCTAAAGTGTGAGAACAGTGAGAACGGGTCCTGTCCCAAGACGTGGCAGGGGGCGCTAAATGATATGTAGGGGTACGATTGTCCTTTTGTACGTTCCCTCCTTATTCGCGTTATAAATCTGTTTCAAATTGAAAATCCAAAGATTTTGTATTAGCTGTTACCTCATTTTCAAGCTTTCTCTGATCTATGGCGTCTACGCATCGACAGTGTCAGAATTGCAAAGGCTATGGACACTACGCACTGACATCCAAAAAGGCCGTAATTAAAAGAAAATCGACAAGGTCTTCGAGAGCAAGTGAAGAGTAGTTTGGCGTTCTGTATTTTTCATTCTTACAGAACACACACGGATTGGAATTTGGCGTTTTAAATCTCTTATATAGCATTTTTTCCATCTTTTTTTCTACTTATTGTTCATAACATGTTACTTCGAAGTTACATAACAAACAATATAAGACCGGACAAGCAAACCAAATGCCAAAAAAAAAAACAACGCCACTAAATAAAACTACCTTAAACCTCTAATTTTGGCCATGCTAAACTCAATAATGCTTTGCTAAACAAGATGGACAACATTGTTAATCCTTAGTTAAGAAAGATGTCTAACAATGTTGTCCACCCCATTCAGCTAAACTTTATTGAGAACAAAACTGAATTCCCAAGAAATAACGTTTTGCAATTTTGTGGTTTTTTTTATGTTTTGGGGTTTATATTGAGGAGAGACTCAATAAGATTTTGCTCAATGAGATGAACAATATCCCCACATAAGGATTTTGCCCATCACATTGAGTGAAAATTTACTGAGAAAATAGTGTATCTCAAAGAAACGTCGATTGGAATCTTTGATTGTCACACCCCGATATTCCCACGTATTACCGGTGGGGAGTATCGTGACGTAGTTGATATCATCATAGTCAAATAATCACAGTTCAATACACAGCGGAAGTCTAAAGTAAAAATATTACAACCGATTCTAAAGTAACATAAAATATTACACAACGGTTGTAAAGTGGATCCACAGGCGGATCTAAAATAAAGAAGTATGTTCAACATACTTCAAGTGATAAAAGCTTGCAAGACTCTTTATTTAATCACTCAGGAGTTCCAGCCCATTACGCTTAGTACCTGCACTTAACCCTTTTGAAAAATATATCAGTTTACACTGGTAAATACAACTAACTGACTCTTTTTGAAAAGTGTTTATAAAATTTATTTAAATGCACAAGGCACCAAAATTCTTTTATAACTTGGGATAATTATTTAAAAATAATCTTGTAAAAGAATTATATGTTTGTCATACATTCAGTAGCCCGGGTTAGAAGTACCGGGTTAAAGATTAATAGACACACCACATAATATAAACCCACAGCGAGTTATTCTCAACAAGCGGGTATATCTTTTTACATACGCACCGGCAGGTGTATGCCTACAACCCGTGCTTAAGTCGTGGCCATTTCAATGAATGAGCCGAGGATATCCAGGACATGGTCATTAACCCCCCAAAGGCTTAAAACAAACAAAACAGATTAAACGGGTTATCTCAATGATTTAACCATTATTCGATTAAAAATTCACTACCCGACCAAGCGGTATTAATAAATACCGTACCCCAAGCCCGTATAAGGGAAAATAAGTTAAAAGTATTTACCTGAGCAAAATATAATTTAATCTCAGCCGTATAACAATCAGCAAGTACAAATAGCTTTTACTGGGCTCCTAAATCTGGAACGAAGGTTTTAATAACCTATTAGATTCCTAACGGGTCTTACTTAAGTTTAAACTTAGACCGGTTAGTTTTAATGAAAGGTTTACGGTTCAAATCACAAGATTAAGTGAAGACCGGATTAAAATGTGATTTAGACCCGACAAGTATGTAGACTTGTATAATATGGGTAAACTAAACACATTCTGGATTTTGAAGTAAAAATATAAGGTTTGACCCGTTTCGGTTAATTTATGTAAACTAGTTACATAAACCGTACCGAAAGCGAAAAATGTATAACGGGTAACCAAATGAGTCATGAACATGTTTCACAAGTTAATATGCTTTAAATATGTTGTGATATCAGTAGGATACCTTCCATTATGCCCAAAACGGATTTAAAATCAATTTAAGCCCCGTAGGGGTATTTTGGTCATTTTAAAGGCTATAAAAGAGGTTAAATAGTAATCTGAGGTTCTGGTCTAAAGTGATCAGTAAAAATATTTATTTTAGTAAGTTATATTAGTAAGATGTCATACATATGTAAAATATATCAATTATGGCCAAACTATGCGCCGTAGGGGCGTTTTGGTCATTTTACATATGTAATAAAAGTCAAATTTGGAAATCTGAGTTCAAAAGTTTTACTTACTGTTAAAGTATAAAAATTTATTCATAACATCAGTAGGTAACAAGCCTTAGGTGCCAAATGTGGTTTTAAACCATACTATGCGCCTAAATCGCATAAAAGTCGGTATTTGACGATATTCGAGTTGATTAAGGAAATCTGAGATTTTGATCAGCCTCTACTGTTTAAAATAATTTATTTGATGTATAAAATCAGTAGAAAAAGGTTTGATATGTAAAGGATGTGTAAAACTCATTTTATTAGCAAAAGGGCACTACCGTCAAATATCGAGCCTATGCAAGAAACCTATGTTATGATCAGTTTAAAATTTTAAAAAATTTTCCAAAAATCCCTAAATATTATATCTTAACAGTGGGTAGAAAGTTTGGAATCAAAATTTGGGTTTAAATAGGTTTTATGCCAAAAATGCCGTTTAATTAATAAAAAGCTTTCATTTTACGATATCGCGCATAACTTCTATTTTAGAGCATAATCTGATGTCAAACTTTTAGGACATACTTAAATATCAGTAATAAAGATTTTTTTCCTCTCACATTTTCAAAAATCTCGTTTTAATATCAAAAGGGCATAATGGTCAACTTTTAAGCATTTAACGGAAACATGCAATGAACTAGGATTTCTATGGAACCATGTTGTATAACCTCAGAGGGTTATACTAACATATAATATGGTCCTAAAGGAACCCTAAGGCATAACTAAACTAAGCTAAATCGGGTCAGAACTGAAAGTCAAAGCAAAAGTCAACTTTTGCGACTTTCGGTTGCGAACCGAGCCTAAACTTAGAATTGTCGGGTTGAACATGCCCAGACATGTTCAATTAATATTTACCAAGTTATTAAAGTGACAAAACTGATTTTATTGCTTCTACATCATTAGTTATGAATTTTATTTAAAAACGACTCGTTTGACTTTTATTTTAATTACTTTGACCCGGCAATTAACTAAGCAAACGTGATAATTAGGAGGTGCCCTTTTGAGGGTTTAATACCTACCTAATTACGATCACGTAGCCATGTTCGTTGCGAACAATGGCTCGACCGTTTAAAAGTCAAAGCGTTCATCGTAAACGCTTGACTTTTCGGTTTTTAAGTTAAATAAAAATAACTAGCCACAAGAGGGCACTTACAAGGGGTCCAATGGACAGAAAGGAGGTTCCCAAAGGTTCAGGATCCTCAAATTTGAGAGCAAGAGGAAATTGGAATGATATGTGTGAGTTTTGAGCAAAAACCCACCTCTATTTATAGAGTTTGGGGAAAGATTAGATGATCAACAAGTGTCCTAGGGTGTTCTAGGATTAAAACATGTGTAATACGAGCTTGTAATACCATCTAAGTGCCCCTAGAGTCGAAATATGTGTGTAAGGATTTTATAAAAGTGGTTTACAACATGAAAATAAGAAAATAAAAAAAAACATGCAGATCACGGGCTTAGGCGGCCTGCGTACGCCACCAGCCCAGCTTACGCGGCCCGCGACCTACATCGGCCCAACACAAAAGTTTCCTGCATTGGCAGCTTTAGTCCCTGAATGTCTTAGACGTTTTAAACGTTCATAAATGACGTGAATGGTCCCTTGAACTTTTATATCAGATGTATTTAAGTTCCAAAAACAACCTTTGAAGGTTTGACAAGAACAGTCCCGCATACTTTCACTTGTTATAACTTTCAAACTTTATATTAACGACACTATATTTTCTAGTTTAATGTGTCATGTTAATACAAGGCACAAGGACCTCTAGTAATCATTCTTAGGCATCCGGGAGTTTGACCGAGCATAGAGAAGTCTTCGGTTTGATTAAAAAGATCCTCTAAGGCGTAGTTTCGCAAGTCGTCGCTATTAGTCCTTTAATCGCACAAAGTAGCGCGAAATGTCGTTTAATGATATTCAAGCCTTCCGTGGCCCATAATGGGTATTCCTAAGCGTGTGTTTAAATATTACTACGCTCTCGTTCGCTTAAATGGTCACCAAAAGGCGACGATTCAAAAGTTGACGCTTTTGGTCCCTCTAATGCGCAAACTTGCGCATATCGTCGTTTAATAGCATCGAAGCCTTATCTAATCCATCTTAGGCATTCTTGAGAGTATTGTTAAACATCACGATGCTTCGGGTTCGTTAAAAGGTCATTCAGAGGTATAATTAAACATATTGACGTTTTTAGTCCCTCTAACTTGCAAAGTTGCGCGTATCATCACTTAAAGGCATAAAAGCCTTAGATGGCCAATATTTGGCATTCCCGAGAGTATAATCAAACATCATGAAGCTCCCAGTTTGTTAAAAGGTCACTCAGAGGTAAGAATTAACATGTTGACGCTTTTAACCCTTCATCGCGCAAACTTTCAATTAATTACGCATACGGCTACTCTTGATTAACAAGTGGCTCATATGTGAATAGGAACACCGCGTAACGTCATTCGAAGGCTTATATTAAGCACGTTGACACTTTTAGTCCTTTCGCATTCAAAGTTTTTGATTTTTCGCAAAAACAGTCCTTCAAATTCAACGTTTGACTTTATTAGGGTTTATTACACGTGTCAATACATCATTGGACGTGATTTTTACGAGGTGTTACATCCTCATCCCCTTAAAAGAAATATCGACCTCGAGATTTTCTAAAATAATGAATGTACTTTTTGTCGTATAATGGACTTAACCTCCATAGCATATTTGGGCCTCTAAGGGCATCCCAAATGACCTTTATAATAGGTTCATATTTTCTTTCATAGCTTCTAATCCTGCTGATCCTTATTCGATACTGGTTTCTCATCAAACCATAAATTTTAATTAATCTGCATATCATTATGTGACAATGTCCTTGACTTAAACATATCCTTAAATCACTAGTGTGGGACACATTGAGTTCCATCAAGCTCCTCAGGTAAGTTTTAGCTTATAAGCTACTTGATCTTGATATATTCGATTTCCTCGAATGATCCTATATATCCAGAGCTTAACTAACCCGATAAATTAAAAATTTAGCACACCCTTCCTAGGGTGATACTTTCAGTTGAATCTTACTCCTTATTAAGAACTTAAGAGGGTTGCGACTTTCATCATTCGTTGATTTTCCGCCGATTACTGGTAGCTTCCAGACGATCATAAATTTATATGATCTTATCTGTCGTTTCCAGGGTAACTTTCGGATCCCGATAATTGGACTTACCAAAGTCCCGTCCATCAAACGGACGTTTGACATTCCATCTATACAAGGTCTCCAAGGGAGCAGCCTTGATACTTATATAACAACTATTATAGAAAAGCTTATTTAAGGTGAGATGGTTATTCCAACTACTGCTTAAATCAATCTTAAGGAATAGCTAACTTTACAGTTAGTCGAACAATCGACGATCCTGGGTAGCTGATGGCGATTCTTAATTGTTGCCTAAATAGGGTTGCGGTAATCAATGCATAAGCAAAATGAACCGTCTTTCTTAATTAATAATACCAGAGCTTCCAGAATTTTGATTTAGGCTTTTATGAAATCTTCTCTAAAAGCTTTTCTGATTGACTCTTAGTTATTCCATTCCGTTGGTACAAACCGATATGGGGCTTTCCAATAGATGCAACTCTAAACGAGGTATTATTCTTAACTCTATTTGCCTCAGGAGGTAAACAGGGTAGTCTTTGGAGAAGACAATCAAGACACAAGGAGATTACAGAGATATTCTAAATCTCAAGCTTCGGTTATTTATCATTGCCTGTGTTAGATAAAGGACATATTTACTTTGCGAGTCCAAGGATTCCTTAATCAGAGACACTTACTTGGACACTTCCATTCTGGATATCTTCTTTGAATACCATTAGCTGACTTTAGTACAACATGACTATTGGGATATCTCAATGGTTCCATGCATTAAACCTCCATACTGACCAGGCATGGAAGCAATCTATGGAACATATTAAGATACACCAATCCTCATATGGCACTTTTATCATACAGTCTGGTATTCGGAGTTGATAGAAATCAATGAGATATCTAACTAACATATACTGACGTACCCCATCTGGAGAGAGAGTATTCTAGAATTTTACGAATGAAGATTTCTGACAGGAACAGAAGAAGTAGTTCCTATGATTTTCGTCTGTAAGTTTTACCTTACACTTAATATCTGGGGTTCTTATGGAAAATTTTAAAATTTGCTATACTTACAATTTATGAAGGATTTATTGGTACCCGAATCAAAACAGAACTCTTAGCATTTATTTTACTGATAAATGATAAGGAATGTACCTGATGTCATTATTGCTGTGAACTGTCTCAGGCATTTATCGGGAGAGTTTAAGCGCTCTCATTCTTAGGCTTTCTATCCTTAGCTGCACCTCCCTTGACAGATTTAGGGCGTGTAGTCTTGATGTGGCCTTTCTCGTTACAGCCGAAGCAGACTGCATCCTTTATGTCCTTACATTCATGAGACGGATGACCAGTGCCTTTGCAGATGCCACACGGTCTTGGCTTTCGATCCAATCGACACTGCCCCCAGTGTCTTTTACAGCAGGTCTTGCATATAGGTTTCTTCTTGGACTTTTGTTGATTCTTATTAGGCTTAAACTTACCCTTTTTCTTAGAAGTCTGGGAGTCATCTTTCTCCCTTTTCCTTTTTAGTTCATTCTTTGCATTCGAGGTATGATCAAGATCCTTCTTGTGAGTAATGAAGGGTGGTTCTAACTGGAATTTGGAGCCAGCAACATTGGGCTCTTTGAACTTTTTCTGACCTTTCTTACAGCTTTTCCAACAGCTGCGTCAATCATAGCTTGGAGAACATCTTTGTTAATTTTGAGGTTCACAATTGTAGCGTCATTAGCATGTGTCGCATCATCAATGGCGCGATTGACGATTGTCTTATCCGAGTTTGTCATACTCGAGACTTGGTCCCTGTTATGATGTTATTATTCTGTACTGCCTCCTGGGTGTTCATCTGGAAGACTCGCGTGTTTGTTTTCTTGGCCTCTTCAGGCTTCTTTATAAGTTTTGGGCAGTTGGTTTTGATGTGCCCTTCCTCGTTACAGTTGTAACAAGTCACGTTCTTCAACTCCTTGCAATCTAGAGTCTTGTGACCCTTGGTCTTGCAAATTCCACACAGTTTAGCACGTGGGTCGATCGTACATTTTCCAGAATGTTGCTTTCTGCAGTTACTGCATTTGGGTCTGTTATTAGACTGACTCGAGTTTTTCCTAAACTCAGAATCTTTCTTGTGCTCAGAACTTCCCTTTTTCTTCTTGTCAGATCGATGAGAGTTCTCCTCCTCTCTTTTCCTTTTTCCCTCGTCAGAAGACTTAACAGACTTATTCCTGATTGCATCTAAAGTGAGAGATAAGGATAAGTCCACCACGGACCTATATGTGGTAGGCCTAGATGCTTTAACATTTCCCTTAATTTCTGGTGCTAGGCCTCCAATAAAACGCGCTGTGCGTTTAGGTTCGGGGGTGACTAAATAGGGAACCAGGCGGGACATGGTGTTGAAACTTGTTACGTAAGCCTGACAATCTAAATTGTCACACCCCGACTTTCCACGTGTCACCAGTGGGCCCGGTGGGGAGTATCGTGACGTGGTTGGCAACATAATAGTCAAACAACACAATATATATAAATGCACAGCGGAAGCAAAGGATAAATATTATTACATTTCCAAATATAAAGTACTATTCAGTATTTCAACGGAAAGTAAAGGATCCACAGGCGGATCTTAAAACATATCATTTGTTCAACAGACTTTAGGCGCCTAGAACTTGCAGGATTCCTTAGAACCGCCCTGAGCTTCCAACCAATTACGTTCAGTACCTGTCACTTAACCTTTTTGGAAAATACGTCAGTTTTCACTGGTAAATACACTCAACCGACTCATTTTGAAAAGAGTTTGTAAATTGATTTGAATGCACTTGGCACAAAATATATTGACACTTTGATTAAAATGCACAGAGGCAAAATTAATCTTTTATACTTGGGACAATTTTATTAATAAAAATCTTGTATCCGATTTACATGGTTGTCCAACATTTAGGGCCGGTGATTATACAATACAAGCCGGACAAGATTAATCGACACACCACAAATATAATCTCACAAGAAGTTACCCTTACGAGTGAGTATACGTTATACATATGCAACAGGAGGTGTTATGTCTACACCTTGTGCTTACGTCGTGGCCATTCACTTTTTAAAATGAGCCAAGGATATCCAGGACACGGTCATTAACCCCCAATGTTATTTGTTATCAATCAATACAGATTAAAACGGGATTATGCAATTTAATCATCTCCGATTAAAAGGTTTCTACACCCGACCAAGCGGTATTTTTATAATACCGTATCCCAAGCCCGTATAAGGGAAAATAAGTTAAAAGTATTTACCTGAGCTAGCTCCTGTCTTAAATAGCAAGAATCTAATAACTCAGCCGTAGTCACTTAAGTAAGCGTAGGTACAATTTACCGGAAGTGCTCTAGTCTGGAATGATGGTATAAATAATTAATTAGAATGCTAACGGGTCTTTAATTAAGCCTAAGCTTAGACCGGTTAGTCTTAAGGAAATATACGGTTCAAACGCATGATTAAGCGAAGACCGGAATAGAATGTGATTTAAACCCGACATGTTCAGAGACTTGTCTTTAATGGGTAATTCATACAAATTCTGGACTTTGAGATAAAGCCGATAGGGTTTGCCCCAATTCGGCTAATTTATGTAAACTTGTTACATAAACCGAACCGTACGCGAAATAAGCGTGACGGGTGTTCATTTGAGCCATCTACAGGTTTCCTAAGTTAATTATGCCTCAAATATGTTGTGACATCAGTAAGATGTCTTTCATTATGCCCGAAACGAATTTAAACACAAACTATGCCCCGTAGGGGTAGTTTGGTCATTTTAAAGGTTGTAAAAGAGTTTAAATGTTTAACTGAGTTACAGGTCTGATGTAAACAGCAAACATACTTAATTTTATGAGTTATAACAGTAGGCTAAAGCATATATGTGAAATTTATCATCTTTAACCAAACTATGCCCCGTAGGGGTATTTTGGTAATTTCACATAAGCCGAAAAGCTCAAAAACGAAGTCTGAGTTAATCAACATTTTCTTACTGTTAAAATATCCTAATTTGCCTCATATATTAGTAGGTATCAGCCCGGGTATGTCCAATATGATTTTAAGACATACTATGCGTTAAAAACGCTAATTATGGCGATTAAAGGCCATTTCCGGGTTCGATACTTAAATCTGATATTTTTATATTTCCAGAACGCTTAAAATAATTTATTAATCATATGTGATCAGTAGAAAAAGGTTTGGAGTTGTTTAGATAAGTAAAACTCATTTTATGGCTCGTAAGGGCAAAACCGACAATTACCGGATTAAGCCTACGACTACTAGTTATGCTCAGCCTAAAATTAATTAAAAATCTTTAAAAATCCCAAAATAATATATTACATCAGTGGGTATTAAGTTTGGTACCAAAAAGTCGGCTTAACTAGGCTATACGCTAATTACGCCGTTTTATTAACATAAAGCATTAATTTTGCGATATTGAGCATAACTCTTAATCTACAAGTCAAACTGATGTCAAACTTTGCATACAAGTTTATATATCAGTAACTAAGGTTTCTACACTTTTACATTTTCATAAATCTCGTTTTAAGGTAATAAGGGCATAATGGTCAACATATGAGCAATTAACGGAATCATGCGTATTAATCGGATAACTAATGAACCGAGGTGTATAATCACAGAGGGTTATACTAGCATGTAACCTGGTCCAAATGAAGCTCTAAGGTATTTCTAAAACATACCTAAACGGGTCAGAATTGAAGTCAAAGCAAAAGTCAAAGCTTTGCGACTTTAGGTTCCGAACCGGGTCTAAACAGGAAATAGTCGGGTCGAACATGTTTGGACATGTTCTTACACTTATTACTAAGTTATAACAATGATCAAACAGGTTATATATGTTCTAGATAGCTAATTATGCATAAATGACCTTTTAAGCATTATGTTGACTTTTTAATTAAAGGTTTGACCTGGTTAGGATGGTGATCAGGGGAAACCCTTTTGGGGTTTTATTACCCTCATAAATACCAACCTATAACTACTTTTAATTCGAGATATGACTGAGCCATTATAGACTAATCTCGAAGTCAAACCGTAATTACGACGGTTTGACTTTTAGCTAATTAACCTAGCTAAACTCAAATAGAGAAGGACAAGAATACTTACTGAAGTCCTAAGCACGAGATAAGATCACTTGGAAGCAAGCTTGAGCTCCAGAAATGATCCAAGAGTGCAGGAGAAGATGTGAGGAAAGTGTGGAACATTGAAGGCCTTTTATACTTGTTCAAACACCACAACTAGTTGACAACAAGGTCTATGATCCATCCACAACTGATTAACACTTGTTACTAGTGCCTAGGGATGTCTAGGGGTCGTTTACAAGTGAGAAAAACCGGCTAAGTGGGTTAAAATTGCACAAAACAGGCAACAGCCCGTTTTTTGGAGCTGGGGACACCCCTGCGCATCGTAGGGGATGTTAGGCCTACGGTGCGCAGGCCTTCAACAGGGGCTGTTTTGCTTGTTCTTTCCTTACTTCGAAAGGGTAACCCTATTATCCGCATATGGGGCATTAATTATCATTTAGGGACCTCTAAAAATGTGCTTGAACGGTTCTAAACCTTACCCTTATGTATTGTTTCGTTTGTATCCATAAACAAGACCCGAAACAAAAGGGTTACCGCTCTTTTTCTTCGTAGGAGTCCACCATATCAATTTACGAATCATTAAATGTTATAATTCACTAAACTTGAACATATACTAAATGTTTTTAACATGTTTGAGTCTTGGGATTTTCTACGAGGTCGTTCAGAGGTGCAAAAGTTAACATGGCGACACTTTTAAATCCTGTCAAACATTTTTATTAAACCCGAATTTTCAACGCGTTGTGTCATACATGACACGTGTCGTTTTATTATTGAACCCGAAATTTTCGAGGTGTTACATCCTCACCCCCTTAAAATAAATCTCGACCCGAGATTTACTGAAATAAGGAAGTATTCTCTGCCTAATAATGGCAATCTAACAGATGATTAGAAATTTGTATGATCTTGTTCGTTGTTTCCAATGCAACTTTCAGATCCAGGTAATTGGACTTACCAATCTATTGTTCTAACAATAGATGTTTAACATTCCATCTTTACAAGGTCTCCAAGGAGCAGCCTTGACGCCTTTATCCTAACTATTATAGAATAGTTGATCTTAAGGTGAGATGGTTATTCTTAATCGTTGTTAAAATAGGGTTGCGGTAACAATGCATAAGCAAAAATGAACCGTCTTTCTTATCCAACTCTCAGAATATCGTGTTAGGCTATATGAATCTCCTATCTTAAAATTTACTTAATCAGGTTTTCGATTCTCCCAATTATGGTACTATCCGTCTTGGAGATTTCATAACAATACAGCCTTAATGGGATATAAATCTAAATTCTACCTGCCTCCCTGGGGTAAGCAGGGTAATCTTAGGAGAAGATAATCGAGGTATAAGGAGGTTACAGAGATTCCATATCTCAGGTTCCAGTTCACTCGACAACGCTTGTGTCTAATAAGTGACACATTTATGTTATGAGTCTACATATTTCTTTTCCAGGGAATATGTATTTGGACAATTCTATTCTGGATATCTTCTTTGAATACCATTAGTCGACTTTAGTACCATATGATCATTGAGATATCTTTGTGGTTCCATGTATTAAACCTCCATGCTGATCAGACATGGAAATAATCTATGGGACACACTAGGATACGCCAATCCTCATATGACACTTCTATCAAACATAGTTTGGCATTCGCAGGTGATAGAAAACAATGTGAAGATAATAAAATAGAATTTTATATATTGCCGTACTCTTTCTGGGGAATAGTACTCCAGATTCTTATGGAAGAATTATCTTCGAGGATGGGAGTCATAGACTATATCTGTCATCGTCTTAAAAGGCGATTCACTTGACAGAAAGGTAAACCAATTAACATCACTAATGGAAGTCTATATATAATTATCGTATCTAATGAAATTAGTCATGATCACATCGATCATATTGACTATTAGGTTTGGGTATAATCCCACCATTTTGAATAGGGGATCATAAGGATCATAATGTTTGTGTCTCTTATGGACAATTTATTATAGCCCGTAGGCAATTCCCTTCGAAGGGATATCTTTGGTATGATCATCTTTTCAGATGATATTTAGTCGAGATCGTACGGACCCTACCGACTATTATGCTTGGACGTATTCCAACATCTTTAGACAGGGTCAAAGACCACTACTGTCGTCGTCTTATCGGACAACAAATTTAGCCCGTAGGCACTTCATCACTCACGGATGTTTATAATATGATCATCTTATAAGATGATATAAGCCATGATTTCTAGATCATAAGGCAAATTAGGAAATTAAAAAAATTTCCAATATAGGGATGACTGTTGTGATTTTATCGGATCACAATTGCCAGGAGTGCTAACACGTTCCTAGGTGTTAACAAGGATCTGAATCCCTTGAATAGGTTTCACCATCTTGGCCGCGTAGGCTAGGTTTCACCTTTAAGATTCTTTTTAAAATGCATACTGGCAGGGGAGGAAGGATATTTATTTTATTTAGGAATTTTTTTTTTCATAAATCCTAATTTATAAGTAATAATAGCACAAATGGCCTAGTCGCGTAGACAAGTTTAATTTATAAGCCATGATTTCAGAGAATCGAGGCATTAAGGTTTTAATAATAGCACAAATGGCCTAGTCACGTAGACAAGTTTAATTTATAAGCCATGATTTCATAGAATCGAGGCATTAAGGTTTTAATAATAGCACAAATGGCCTAGTCACGTAGACAAGTTTAATTTATAAGCCATGATTTCAGAGAATCAAAGCCTGGAGGTTTGAACCTAGTTCATTACCTTTTTCTGACAGGGAGTCATTGCTACCACTGTACTTTGGCTCATGTAGAAATGAGCAAGGCCCGTAGGCATTTTATTACCACGTATGGTTAAAATATGATCATTTTAATTGATGATGTAAACCCAGGATTTAGGGATCATTAAACTGGGTTAGGAATCTTTTGAAGAATCCTTAATTACGTGTGTGATTCTCAACGAATCACATCTGTCTGGAGTGTTAACATATTTATAGATGTTAACAGGGATTCGAATCTTTTAAACAGGTCTTACCATCTTGGCCCGGTCTTAAAATGACCCGAAGGCTAGGTTTCACTTTTAAGATTTTTATTAATATTTAACACAGAAAAATTTCTGAATTGAACTGTTAATAGGGATCTGAATCTACATTGAGGAACTGCCATTTTGGCCGGTCTTAATATGACCCGAAGCTAGGTCTTGTCCTTTTAGATTTTGCCCTTTTATTATAATGGTAGATCTTGCAAAAGGAATGTTATTAAGGATCAAAATCTAAATTGAGGAACTGCCATCTTGGCCGGTCTTAATATGACCCGAAGCTAGGTCTTGTCCTTTTAGATTTTGCCATTTTATTATAATGGTAGATCTTATAATATAGGAATGATATTTTTAAACTTAATCGTTCCTTTGAAATTTAAACAAATATAGGGTTGCCCTAAATGGGACTTCAAAAGAATAATGTCGTCCTCGGAGGGACTGAATGATAAATATGTCCTTATAAGGACTATATACGGAAACGTTCTTCAGCAAAAGGAGTTTCTTCTTCATTCAATTTCTGAATGCTTTCTCCGTGGTTGCACGTTTCATCCTGGTCGCGGTACAAAGCACAGCATTTCCAGGCTCCAGATGTGGAGAATTCTTATTACAGCTTCTTTGCTTGGCGACGTATCCAATAAAATTTTTGAAGTGAAATTTCCAGATTAGGATTGAGATTATTCCTATGTTAAGTCTAGACTCAGAAGTTTAGATATGTGCAATTGTGTAACTGAGATTAAACACAAAAGGCTAGTGTTTAATTCACTCAGTGTTGGCTCTGATACCAACCTGTCACACCCCGACTTTCCACGTGTCACCAGTGGGCCCGGTGGGGAGTATCGTGACGTGGTTGGCAACATAATAGTCAAACAACACAATATATATAAATGCACAGCGGAAGCAAAGGATAAATATTATTACATTTCCGAATATAAAGTACTATTCAGTATTTCAACGGAAAGTAAAGGATCCACAGGCGGATCTTAAAACATATCATTTGTTCAACAGACTTTAGGCGCCTAGAACTTGCAGGATTCCTTAGAACCGCCCTGAGCTTCCAACCAATTACGTTCAGTACCTGTCACTTAACCTTTTTGGAAAATACGTCAGTTTTCACTGGTAAATACACTCAACCGACTCATTTTGAAAAGAGTTTGTAAATTGATTTGAATGCACTTGGCACAAAATATATTGACACTTTGATTAAAATGCACAGAGGCAAAATTAATCTTTTATACTTGGGACAATTTTATTAATAAAAATCTTGTATCCGATTTACATGGTTGTCCAACATTTAGGGCCGGTGATTATACAATACAAGCCGGACAAGATTAATCGACACACCACAAATATAATCTCACAAGAAGTTACCCTTACGAGTGAGTATACGTTATACATATGCAACAGGAGGTGTTATGTCTACACCTTGTGCTTACGTCGTGGCCATTCACTTTTTAAAATGAGCCAAGGATATCCAGGACACGGTCATTAACCCCCAATGTTATTTGTTATCAATCAATACAGATTAAAACGGGATTATGCAATTTAATCATCTCCGATTAAAAGGTTTCTACACCCGACCAAGCGGTATTTTTATAATACCGTATCCCAAGCCCGTATAAGGGAAAATAAGTTAAAAGTATTTACCTGAGCTAGCTCCTGTCTTAAATAGCAAGAATCTAATAACTCAGCCGTAGTCACTTAAGTAAGCGTAGGTACAATTTACCGGAAGTGCTCTAGTCTGGAATGATGGTATAAATAATTAATTAGAATGCTAACGGGTCTTTAATTAAGCCTAAGCTTAGACCGGTTAGTCTTAAGGAAATATACGGTTCAAACGCATGATTAAGCGAAGACCGGAATAGAATGTGATTTAAACCCGACATGTTCAGAGACTTGTCTTTAATGGGTAATTCATACAAATTCTGGACTTTGAGATAAAGCCGATAGGGTTTGCCCCAATTCGGCTAATTTATGTAAACTTGTTACATAAACCGAACCGTACGCGAAATAAGCGTGACGGGTGTTCATTTGAGCCATCTACAGGTTTCCTAAGTTAATTATGCCTCAAATATGTTGTGACATCAGTAAGATGTCTTTCATTATGCCCGAAACGAATTTAAACACAAACTATGCCCCGTAGGGGTAGTTTGGTCATTTTAAAGGTTGTAAAAGAGTTTAAATGTTTAACTGAGTTACAGGTCTGATGTAAACAGCAAACATACTTAATTTTATGAGTTATAACAGTAGGCTAAAGCATATATGTGAAATTTATCATCTTTAACCAAACTATGCCCCGTAGGGGTATTTTGGTAATTTCACATAAGCCGAAAAGCTCAAAAACGAAGTCTGAGTTAATCAACCTTTTCTTACTGTTAAAATATCCTAATTTGCCTCATATATTAGTAGGTATCAGCCCGGGTATGTCCAATATGATTTTAAGACATACTATGCGTTAAAAACGCTAATTATGGCGATTAAAGGCCATTTCCGGGTTCGATACTTAAATCTGATATTTTTATATTTCCAGAACGCTTAAAATAATTTATTAATCATATGTGATCAGTAGAAAAAGGTTTGGAGTTGTTTAGATAAGTAAAACTCATTTTATGGCTCGTAAGGGCAAAACCGACAATTACCGGATTAAGCCTACGACTACTAGTTATGCTCAGCCTAAAATTAATTAAAAATCTTTAAAAATCCCAAAATAATATATTACATCAGTGGGTATTAAGTTTGGTACCAAAAAGTCGGCTTAACTAGGCTATACGCTAATTACGCCGTTTTATTAACATAAAGCATTAATTTTGCGATATTGAGCATAACTCTTAATCTACAAGTCAAACTGATGTCAAACTTTGCATACAAGTTTATATATCAGTAACTAAGGTTTCTACACTTTTACATTTTCATAAATCTCGTTTTAAGGTAATAAGGGCATAATGGTCAACATATGAGCAATTAACGGAATCATGCGTATTAATCGGATAACTAATGAACCGAGGTGTATAATCACAGAGGGTTATACTAGCATGTAACCTGGTCCAAATGAAGCTCTAAGGTATTTCTAAAACATACCTAAACGGGTCAGAATTGAAGTCAAAGCAAAAGTCAAAGCTTTGCGACTTTAGGTTCCGAACCGGGTCTAAACAGGAAATAGTCGGGTCGAACATGTTTGGACATGTTCTTACACTTATTACTAAGTTATAACAATGATCAAACAGGTTATATATGTTCTAGATAGCTAATTATGCATAAATGACCTTTTAAGCATTATGTTGACTTTTTAATTAAAGGTTTGACCTGGTTAGGATGGTGATCAGGGGAAACCCTTTTGGGGTTTTATTACCCTCATAAATACCAACCTATAACTACTTTTAATTCGAGATATGACTGAGCCATTATAGACTAATCTCGAAGTCAAACCGTAATTACGACGGTTTGACTTTTAGCTAATTAACCTAGCTAAACTCAAATAGAGAAGGACAAGAATACTTACTGAAGTCCTAAGCACGAGATAAGATCACTTGGAAGCAAGCTTGAGCTCCAGAAATGATCCAAGAGTGCAGGAGAAGATGTGAGGAAAGTGTGGAACATTGAAGGCCTTTTATACTTGTTCAAACACCACAACTAGTTGACAACAAGGTCTATGATCCATCCACAACTGATTAACACTTGTTACTAGTGCCTAGGGATGTCTAGGGGTCGTTTACAAGTGAGAAAAACCGGCTAAGTGGGTTAAAATTGCACAAAACAGGCAACAGCCCGTTTTTTGGAGCTGGGGACACCCCTGCGCATCGTAGGGGATGTTAGGCCTACGGTGCGCAGGCCTTCAACAGGGGCTGTTTTGCTTGTTCTTTCCTTACTTCGAAAGGGTAACCCTATTATCCGCATATGGGGCATTAATTATCATTTAGGGACCTCTAAAAATGTGCTTGAACGGTTCTAAACCTTACCCTTATGTATTGTTTCGTTTGTATCCATAAACAAGACCCGAAACAAAAGGGTTACCGCTCTTTTTCTTCGTAGGAGTCCACCATATCAATTTACGAATCATTAAATGTTATAATTCACTAAACTTGAACATATACTAAATGTTTTTAACATGTTTGAGTCTTGGGATTTTCTACGAGGTCGTTCAGAGGTGCAAAAGTTAACATGGCGACACTTTTAAATCCTGTCAAACATTTTTATTAAACCCGAATTTTCAACGCGTTGTGTCATACATGACACGTGTCGTTTTATTATTGAACCCGAAATTTTCGAGGTGTTACATCCTCACCCCCTTAAAATAAATCTCGACCCGAGATTTACTGAAATAAGGAAGTATTCTCTGCCTAATAATGGCAATCTAACAGATGATTAGAAATTTGTATGATCTTGTTCGTTGTTTCCAATGCAACTTTCAGATCCAGGTAATTGGACTTACCAATCTATTGTTCTAACAATAGATGTTTAACATTCCATCTTTACAAGGTCTCCAAGGAGCAGCCTTGACGCCTTTATCCTAACTATTATAGAATAGTTGATCTTAAGGTGAGATGGTTATTCTTAATCGTTGTTAAAATAGGGTTGCGGTAACAATGCATAAGCAAAAATGAACCGTCTTTCTTATCCAACTCTCAGAATATCGTGTTAGGCTATATGAATCTCCTATCTTAAAATTTACTTAATCAGGTTTTCGATTCTCCCAATTATGGTACTATCCGTCTTGGAGATTTCATAACAATACAGCCTTAATGGGATATAAATCTAAATTCTACCTGCCTCCCTGGGGTAAGCAGGGTAATCTTAGGAGAAGATAATCGAGGTATAAGGAGGTTACAGAGATTCCATATCTCAGGTTCCAGTTCACTCGACAACGCTTGTGTCTAATAAGTGACACATTTATGTTATGAGTCTACATATTTCTTTTCCAGGGAATATGTATTTGGACAATTCTATTCTGGATATCTTCTTTGAATACCATTAGTCGACTTTAGTACCATATGATCATTGAGATATCTTTGTGGTTCCATGTATTAAACCTCCATGCTGATCAGACATGGAAATAATCTATGGGACACACTAGGATACGCCAATCCTCATATGACACTTCTATCAAACATAGTTTGGCATTCGCAGGTGATAGAAAACAATGTGAAGATAATAAAATAGAATTTTATATATTGCCGTACTCTTTCTGGGGAATAGTACTCCAGATTCTTATGGAAGAATTATCTTCGAGGATGGGAGTCATAGACTATATCTGTCATCGTCTTAAAAGGCGATTCACTTGACAGAAAGGTAAACCAATTAACATCACTAATGGAAGTCTATATATAATTATCGTATCTAATGAAATTAGTCATGATCACATCGATCATATTGACTATTAGGTTTGGGTATAATCCCACCATTTTGAATAGGGGATCATAAGGATCATAATGTTTGTGTCTCTTATGGACAATTTATTATAGCCCGTAGGCAATTCCCTTCGAAGGGATATCTTTGGTATGATCATCTTTTCAGATGATATTTAGTCGAGATCGTACGGACCCTACCGACTATTATGCTTGGACGTATTCCAACATCTTTAGACAGGGTCAAAGACCACTACTGTCGTCGTCTTATCGGACAACAAATTTAGCCCGTAGGCACTTCATCACTCACGGATGTTTATAATATGATCATCTTATAAGATGATATAAGCCATGATTTCTAGATCATAAGGCAAATTAGGAAATTAAAAAAATTTCCAATATAGGGATGACTGTTGTGATTTTATCGGATCACAATTGCCAGGAGTGCTAACACGTTCCTAGGTGTTAACAAGGATCTGAATCCCTTGAATAGGTTTCACCATCTTGGCCGCGTAGGCTAGGTTTCACCTTTAAGATTCTTTTTAAAATGCATACTGGCAGGGGAGGAAGGATATTTATTTTATTTAGGAATTTTTTTTTTTCATAAATCCTAATTTATAAGTAATAATAGCACAAATGGCCTAGTCGCGTAGACAAGTTTAATTTATAAGCCATGATTTCAGAGAATCGAGGCATTAAGGTTTTAATAATAGCACAAATGGCCTAGTCACGTAGACAAGTTTAATTTATAAGCCATGATTTCATAGAATCGAGGCATTAAGGTTTTAATAATAGCACAAATGGCCTAGTCACGTAGACAAGTTTAATTTATAAGCCATGATTTCAGAGAATCAAAGCCTGGAGGTTTGAACCTAGTTCATTACCTTTTTCTGACAGGGAGTCATTGCTACCACTGTACTTTGGCTCATGTAGAAATGAGCAAGGCCCGTAGGCATTTTATTACCACGTATGGTTAAAATATGATCATTTTAATTGATGATGTAAACCCAGGATTTAGGGATCATTAAACTGGGTTAGGAATCTTTTGAAGAATCCTTAATTACGTGTGTGATTCTCAACGAATCACATCTGTCAGGAGTGTTAACATATTTATAGATGTTAACAGGGATTCGAATCTTTTAAACAGGTCTTACCATCTTGGCCCGGTCTTAAAATGACCCGAAGGCTAGGTTTCACTTTTAAGATTTTTATTAATATTTAACACAGAAAAATTTCTGAATTGAACTGTTAATAGGGATCTGAATCTACATTGAGGAACTGCCATTTTGGCCGGTCTTAATATGACCCGAAGCTAGGTCTTGTCCTTTTAGATTTTGCCCTTTTATTATAATGGTAGATCTTGCAAAAGGAATGTTATTAAGGATCAAAATCTAAATTGAGGAACTGCCATCTTGGCCGGTCTTAATATGACCCGAAGCTAGGTCTTGTCCTTTTAGATTTTGCCATTTTATTATAATGGTAGATCTTATAATATAGGAATGATATTTTTAAACTTAATCGTTCCTTTGAAATTTAAACAAATATAGGGTTGCCCTAAATGGGACTTCAAAAGAATAATGTTGTCCTCGGAGGGACTGAATGATAAATATGTCCTTATAAGGACTATATACGGAAATGTTCTTCAGCAAAAGGAGTTTCTTCTTCATTCAATTTCTGAATGCTTTCTCCGTGGTTGCACGTTTCATCCTGGACGCGGTACAAAGCTCAGCATTTCCAGGCTCCAGATGTGGAGAATTCTTATTACAGCTTCTTTGCTTGGCGACGTATCCAATAAAAATTTTGAAGTGAAATTTCCAGATTAGGATTGAGATTATTCCTATGTTAAGTCTAGACTCAGAAGTTTAGATATGTGCAATTGTGTAACTGAGATTAAACACAAAAGGCTAGTGTTTAATTCACTCAGTGTTGGCTCTGATACCAACCTGGCACACCCCGACTTTCCACGTGTCACCAGTGGGCCCGGTGGGGAGTATCGTGACGTGGTTGGCAACATAATAGTCAAACAACACAATATATATAAATGCACAGCGGAAGCAAAGGATAAATATTATTACATTTCCGAATATAAAGTACTATTCAGTATTTCAACGGAAAGTAAAGGATCCACAGGCGGATCTTAAAACATATCATTTGTTCAACAGACTTTAGGCGCCTAGAACTTGCAGGATTCCTTAGAACCGCCCTGAGCTTCCAACCAATTACGTTCAGTACCTGTCACTTAACCTTTTTGGAAAATACGTCAGTTTTCACTGGTAAATACACTCAACCGACTCATTTTGAAAAGAGTTTGTAAATTGATTTGAATGCACTTGGCACAAAATATATTGACACTTTGATTAAAATGCACAGAGGCAAAATTAATCTTTTATACTTGGGACAATTTTATTAATAAAAATCTTGTATCCGATTTACATGGTTGTCCAACATTTAGGGCCGGTGATTATACAATACAAGCCGGACAAGATTAATCGACACACCACAAATATAATCTCACAAGAAGTTACCCTTACGAGTGAGTATACGCTATACATATGCAACAGGAGGTGTTATGTCTACACCTTGTGCTTACGTCGTGGCCATTCACTTTTTAAAATGAGCCAAGGATATCCAGGACACGGTCATTAACCCCCAATGTTATTTGTTATCAATCAATACAGATTAAAACGGGATTATGCAATTTAATCATCTCCGATTAAAAGGTTTCTACACCCGACCAAGCGGTATTTTTATAATACCGTATCCCAAGCCCGTATAAGGGAAAATAAGTTAAAAGTATTTACCTGAGCTAGCTCCTGTCTTAAATAGCAAGAATCTAATAACTCAGCCGTAGTCACTTAAGTAAGCGTAGGTACAATTTACCGGAAGTGCTCTAGTCTGGAATGATGGTATAAATAATTAATTAGAATGCTAACGGGTCTTTAATTAAGCCTAAGCTTAGACCGGTTAGTCTTAAGGAAATATACGGTTCAAACGCATGATTAAGCGAAGACCGGAATAGAATGTGATTTAAACCCGACATGTTCAGAGACTTGTCTTTAATGGGTAATTCATACAAATTCTGGACTTTGAGATAAAGCCGATAGGGTTTGCCCCAATTCGGCTAATTTATGTAAACTTGTTACATAAACCGAACCGTACGCGAAATAAGCGTGACGGGTGTTCATTTGAGCCATCTACAGGTTTCCTAAGTTAATTATGCCTCAAATATGTTGTGACATCAGTAAGATGTCTTTCATTATGCCCGAAACGAATTTAAACACAAACTATGCCCCGTAGGGGTAGTTTGGTCATTTTAAAGGTTGTAAAAGAGTTTAAATGTTTAACTGAGTTACAGGTCTGATGTAAACAGCAAACATACTTAATTTTATGAGTTATAACAGTAGGCTAAAGCATATATGTGAAATTTATCATCTTTAACCAAACTATGCCCCGTAGGGGTATTTTGGTAATTTCACATAAGCCGAAAAGCTCAAAAACGAAGTCTGAGTTAATCAACCTTTTCTTACTGTTAAAATATCCTAATTTGCCTCATATATTAGTAGGTATCAGCCCGGGTATGTCCAATATGATTTTAAGACATACTATGCGTTAAAAACGCTAATTATGGCGATTAAAGGCCATTTCCGGGTTCGATACTTAAATCTGATATTTTTATATTTCCAGAACGCTTAAAATAATTTATTAATCATATGTGATCAGTAGAAAAAGGTTTGGAGTTGTTTAGATAAGTAAAACTCATTTTATGGCTCGTAAGGGCAAAACCGACAATTACCGGATTAAGCCTACGACTACTAGTTATGCTCAGCCTAAAATTAATTAAAAATCTTTAAAAATCCCAAAATAATATATTACATCAGTGGGTATTAAGTTTGGTACCAAAAAGTCGGCTTAACTAGGCTATACGCTAATTACGCCGTTTTATTAACATAAAGCATTAATTTTGCGATATTGAGCATAACTCTTAATCTACAAGTCAAACTGATGTCAAACTTTGCATACAAGTTTATATATCAGTAACTAAGGTTTCTACACTTTTACATTTTCATAAATCTCGTTTTAAGGTAATAAGGGCATAATGGTCAACATATGAGCAATTAACGGAATCATGCGTATTAATCGGATAACTAATGAACCGAGGTGTATAATCACAGAGGGTTATACTAGCATGTAACCTGGTCCAAATGAAGCTCTAAGGTATTTCTAAAACATACCTAAACGGGTCAGAATTGAAGTCAAAGCAAAAGTCAAAGCTTTGCGACTTTAGGTTCCGAACCGGGTCTAAACAGGAAATAGTCGGGTCGAACATGTTTGGACATGTTCTTACACTTATTACTAAGTTATAACAATGATCAAACAGGTTATATATGTTCTAGATAGCTAATTATGCATAAATGACCTTTTAAGCATTATGTTGACTTTTTAATTAAAGGTTTGACCTGGTTAGGATGGTGATCAGGGGAAACCCTTTTGGGGTTTTATTACCCTCATAAATACCAACCTATAACTACTTTTAATTCGAGATATGACTGAGCCATTATAGACTAATCTCGAAGTCAAACCGTAATTACGACGGTTTGACTTTTAGCTAATTAACCTAGCTAAACTCAAATAGAGAAGGACAAGAATACTTACTGAAGTCCTAAGCACGAGATAAGATCACTTGGAAGCAAGCTTGAGCTCCAGAAATGATCCAAGAGTGCAGGAGAAGATGTGAGGAAAGTGTGGAACATTGAAGGCCTTTTATACTTGTTCAAACACCACAACTAGTTGACAACAAGGTCTATGATCCATCCACAACTGATTAACACTTGTTACTAGTGCCTAGGGATGTCTAGGGGTCGTTTACAAGTGAGAAAAACCGGCTAAGTGGGTTAAAATTGCACAAAACAGGCAACAGCCCGTTTTTTGGAGCTGGGGACACCCCTGCGCATCGTAGGGGATGTTAGGCCTACGGTGCGCAGGCCTTCAACAGGGGCTGTTTTGCTTGTTCTTTCCTTACTTCGAAAGGGTAACCCTATTATCCGCATATGGGGCATTAATTATCATTTAGGGACCTCTAAAAATGTGCTTGAACGGTTCTAAACCTTACCCTTATGTATTGTTTCGTTTGTATCCATAAACAAGACCCGAAACAAAAGGGTTACCGCTCTTTTTCTTCGTAGGAGTCCACCATATCAATTTACGAATCATTAAATGTTATAATTCACTGAACTTGAACATATACTAAATGTTTTTAACATGTTTGAGTCTTGGGATTTTCTACGAGGTCGTTCAGAGGTGCAAAAGTTAACATGGCGACACTTTTAAATCCTGTCAAACATTTTTATTAAACCCGAATTTTCAACGCGTTGTGTCATACATGACACGTGTCGTTTTATTATTGAACCCGAAATTTTCGAGGTGTTACATAAATTCTTCATGACCAGAGTCAAGAAGTCTGTTTCTATCCTTTCTACCTCATGCTGAGGACAAAAGTTTTCCATGATCAGTGCAACAAATTGCTCCTAAGACAGGCTATAAAGTAGGATCTTCCCCGTGGCTTGGATCAATGATCTCCACCATGCCAACGCTTCTCCTTTGAATGATTGTGAAACAAACTTCACAATATCCTGTTCTGCACAACCACTGATGTCTACTACTGTGTCCATCTCATCCAGCCATGTCATACAATCGATGGCTCCTTTTTCTCCTGTAAAGTCCCTTGGTTTGCAAGAGACAAAGTATTTATAAGAGCATGTCTTAACACGTGGCTCCTGATTGAGCACAATTTGTCTGGATGGAACACTTCTCTGATTTGAAGAATGATGAGAATCATTCTTATAAGACATATGTGTCTTAGAAGGTGGTTTTGTGTGAGGCACAGATTGGGTCCCACTGTGAGTACCACTTGATTCTTTGAACTGTCTGTCAATGGCTCGAGTGACAGCATTATCTATCATTGTCTGTAAATCTGCAGCCGATACATTCATCCTTGTATTGTCATTCCTCATAGTGGGATGACTGTTGACTTCGTCTGATTCAAGCATGCTGAAGCTTGTTTTCTATAAAACAATTGTCAATAATTTTTTTTTGCTTAGAAGTCTATTTTGGAATCATCATCTTCGATGATTCATTAACCATGGTATAAATAGACCATATTTGGTTAATTTGATAATCAGGTTTATATTAAACTTTTCTTTATAGTTAATCCAGTTATAAACTATTTAAGGATATTGAAATGGCACAAAAGGCCTTGTCACGAGGACAGTTCTGAATTTATAAGCCATGATCTTATAGGATCGAGGCATTAAGGTTTGAACATAGTTCATTACCTTTCTTGACAGGGAGTCAAAGACTACAACTGTCTTTTGTCTTTTAGGACAATAGATATAGCCCGTAGGCATTTCATCACTAAGGGATGTTTATGATAGGATCATCTTATTTGATGATTTGAGCCATGATTTCTAAATCACTAGGCTAGATAAGGAATTGGAAGAATCTAATATAAGGATGACTATTGTGATTTTCTCGAACCACACTTGTCAAGAGTGCTAACACGTTCTTAGGTGTTAACAAGGATCTATCATCTTAAAAAGGCTTTACCATTGTAGCCATGTCTAAAATGACATATAGGCTAGGTTATACCTTTAAGACTTTCTTTGAGATATAATGGCAGAGCAATCATAAATTGAAACGACGTTCTGATTTAAGACACAATACATATGTATATTGTTTAATATCAAAGTAAATTTCAAAAAGGAAACTTTTCATAGAAAGCCCTAAAGAATTACTATAATTTCCCTAAACGGGTCTTAAACCAATAAATTCGCCCACGTAGGGACTTAAAAGATATATTTGTCCTTATAGGGACTACTATAGAAATGAAATATAACAAAGGAAGTTTCTTCTTCATTTTGTTTCTGAAAGTTTTCTCCTTGGTTCCCTGAGTGCGGTACGGATACAGAAAGTCTTTGTGGGTAGTCGAAATCTTCTATATTAGGAATCTTTGCAAAAGTGGAATCCAAGGATTCTATGGTTAATGAATAATATGAATCACGAATAAGGTCAGGATAGGTATAATCCAAGTTTGGGATTCCAAGACTTGGAGGTAAGAAATATGGGTCCTTTGGGTCCATAGGTATCATCTTGGGAGTGGGAGCCTCAAGGACAGTTGGTATGGACTCCTTCGATGTTGGCTTCTCATTTGAAGTTTTAAAAGTCTTGGGTGCAGAATCTGAAATATGGTTAATGGTTTCAACTGGTTTGACTTTTGGGTATGAGTTCAAAAAGGTCCTTTCTCCATACTGGTCGTACGCTTATTCGAGCTGTAGTACGAAGCTTAACATTCTTAGACTTCAGGTTTGGAGAGTCTCTACCAATGGCAGCTTTGCTCGGCGACACGTTTCTGTAATACATAAATATAAAAAAAATGTATATATATATAACAGGGATGAGATTATTCCTAGTTCATGTCTAGACTCGGAAGTCAAGGAATGTGCTACTGTGTCATTGAGATTAAACACAAAAGGCTAGTGTTTAATTCACTCAATGTTGGCCCTGATACCAACCTGCCACACCCCGATATTTCCACGTATTACCGGTGGGCCTGGGGGAGAGTATTGTGACGTAGTTGATATCATCATAGTCAAATAATCACAGTTCAATACACAACGGAAGTCTAAAGTAAAAATATTACAACCGATTCTAAAGTAACATAAAATATTACACAACGGTTGTAAAGTGGATCCACAGGTGGATCTAAAATAAAGAAGTATGTTCAACAGACTTAAAGTGATAAAAGCTTGCAAGACTCTTTATTTAATCACTCAGGAGTTCCAGCCCATTACGCTTAGTACCTGCACTTAACCCTTTTGAAAAATACGTCAGTTTACACTGGTAAATACAATTAACTGACTCTTTTTGAAAAGTGTTTATAAAATTTATTTAAATGCACAAGGCACCAAAATTCTTTTATAACTTGGGATAATTATTTAAAAATAATCTTGTAAAAGAATTATATGTTTGTCATACATTCAGTAGCCCGGGTTAGAAGTACCGGGTTAAAGATTAATAGACACACCACATAATATAAACCCACTGCGAGTTATTCTCAACAAGCGGGTATATCTTTTTACATACGCATCGGCAGGTGTATGCCTACAACCCGTGCTTAAGTCGTGGCCATTTCAATGAATGAGCCGAGGATATCCAGGACATGGTCATTAACCCTCCAAAGGCTTAAAACAAACAAAACAGATTAAACGGGTTATCTCAATGATTTAACCATTATTCGATTAAAAATTCAATACCCGACCAAGCGGTATTGATAAATACCGTACCCCAAGCCCGTATAAGGGAAAATAAGTTAAAAGTATTTACCTGAGCAAAATATAATTTAATCTCAGCCGTATAATAATCAGCAAGTGCAAATAGCTTTTACTGGGCTCCTAAATCTGGAACGTAGGTTTTAATAACCTATTAGATTCCTAACAGGTCTTACTTAAGTTTAAACTTAGACCGGTTAGTTTTAATGAAAAGTTTAAACTTAGACTGGTCTAAAGTGATCAGTAAAAATATTTATTTTAGTAAGTTATATCAGTAAGATGTCATACATATGTAAAATTTATCAATTATGGCCAAACTATGCGCCGTAGGGGCGTTTTGGTCATTTTACATATGTAATAAAAGTCAAATTTGGAAATCTGAGTTCAAAACTTTTACTTACTGTTAAATTATAAAAATTTATTCATAACATCAGTAGGTAACAAGCCTTAGGTGCCAAATGTGGTTTTAAACCATACTATGCGCCTAAATCGCATAAAAGTTGGTATTTGACGATATTCGGGTTGATTAAGGAAATTTGAGATTTTGATCAGCCTCTACTGTTTAAAATACTTTATTTGATGTATAAAATCAGTAGAAAAAGGTTTGATATGTAAAGGATCTGTAAACCTCATTTTATTAGCAAAAGGACATTATCGTCAAATACCGAGCCTATGCAAGAAACCTATGTTATGATCAGTTTAAAATTTAAAAAAAAATTCCAAAAATCCCTAAATATTATATCTTAACAGTGGGTAGAAATTTTGGTGTCAAAATTTGGGTTTAAATAGGTTTTATGCCAAAAATGCCGTTTAATTAATAAAAAGCTTTCATTTTACGATATCGCGCATAACTTCTATTTTAGACCATAATCTGATGTCAAACTTTTAGGACATACTTAAATATCAGTAATAAATATTTTTGTCCTCTCACATTTTCAAAAATCTCGTTTTAATATCAAAAGGGCATAATTGTCAACTTTTAAGCATTTAACGGAAACATGCAATGAACTAGGATTTCTATGGAACCATGTTGTATAACCTCAGAGGGTTATACTAACATATAATATGATCCTAAAGGAATCCTAAGGCATAAATAAACTAAGCTAAATCGGGTCAGAACTGAAAGTCAAAGCAAAAGTCAACTTTTGCGACTTTCGGTTGCGAACCGAGCCTAAACTTAGAATTGTCAGGTTGAACATGCCTAGACATGTTCAATTAATATTTACCAAGTTATTAAAGTGACAAAACTGATTTTATTGCTTCTACATCATTAGTTATGAATTTTATTTAAAAACCGACTCGTTTGACTTTTATTTTAATTACTTTGACCCGACAATTAACTAAGCAAACGTGATAATTAGGAGGTGCCCTTTTGAGGGTTTAATACCTACCTAATTACGATCACGTAGCCATGTTCGTTGCGAACAATGGCTTGACCGTTTAAAAGTCAAAGCGTTTATCATAAACGCTTGACTTTTCGGCTTTTTAAGTTAAATAAAAATAACTAGCCACAAGAGGGCACTTATAAGGGGTCCAATGGACAGAAAGGAGGTTCCCAAAGGTTTAGGATCCTCAGATTTGAAAGCAAGAGTAGATTGGAATGATATGTGTGAGTTTTGAGCAAAAACCCACCTCTATTTATAGATTTAGGGAAAGATTAGATGATCAACAAGTGTCCTAGGGTGTTCTAGGATTAAAACATGTGTAATACCAGCATGTAATACCAGCTTGTAATACCATCTAAGTGCCCCTAGAATCGAAATATGTGTGTAAGTGTTGATGCATAATGTCTATCGCCTGCGTCATCAGTCTGTGTCGTGTCATGTATATGTGATAGTTTGAAAAATGTTTAAGTTTTGTATGTATTTAGGCCAGGACGCACGATCTGAATGTTTCAGGTCGCACGAAGTGATCTTGACCAGTTCGTGCGGACTGGAGTAGTTATTTGGTGGGATCTGGGAAACCTATAAATAGGTTAGTTGTGTTCTTCATTTGGGTGATTCTGGAGAATTTTGTAACGAAGTGTTGTCCGATTCTCTCTGTACCAAAACGTCTAAAATCAATGAAGATCATGCTTAAAGTGCCTTTCTACTCTTCTACTCCTGTTCTAACACTGATTGACGGTTTCTAGTCTGATTCCGCCTTTCTAGAAACTAGATCTGACTCTGATTGACTCGTATTGGACGAATTATCGATCCTACAAGTGGTATCAGAGCTCAGGATGAGTCAAATTTGTTGATATCAGTGTTTTGAACGGTTTAGAATCATATACTTCTACTCTTTCTTGGATTTTCAGACGAATTCACGGACAAAATGGACTGAATTTTAGATATTTTGTGTAAAACATCATTTTGAACAATCGTACAAAGTTACGGACCATAAATCAAACTAAAATTGATCCAAAATTGTCAAAAACTTGAAATTTTGCCCAAATCGCATGAAAATGATGCTCAAATCGTGTGAAATTGATCAGGACTGTTGGTCCCCTTTGGCGCCCCTGTTAGAACGGTGCATCTTTCTTCGCTTGTTGAGACGGGTGTTTGTGAAGTATATAAACATTCAAAGAAAAAAATACAGACATTGAGAGTGATATATCTTCAATGGTTAATTCTTATTAAACAAAGAAGAAGGGGTCGATCCGAGAATAAACTCGAATCTAAATGTCACCCCCTGGGCCAAACCAGGGGGTAAACTCTCATGAAAAACTCTATAAGAAATATATTACTTTACAAAGACACACATAATTCCTTCGTAGGAATTATCTATTTATAGAGATTTTTCATATCCTATCTCAAATGTGATTGGTTGATAAGAAATTGGTATGTGTGCCCATCCATTATTCTAATGTGGCTTATCTTCCTTTTGAACCAACTTGCTTCTTTTCTGGTGAATCCTTCACAATTTGAGATATTAAAATATCTTTCATCAGAAATGCTTTATCAAAAGGAAAAGATTCCTTTTACTTTTCCTTTTCTGATGATAAAGGAAAGATTCATTTTCTGGTGATAAAGGAAAGATTCCTTTTCTGGTGATTTCTTTTACAAAAGAAAAAGATTACTTTTTCTTTTATAAAAGCATTTTCATAGAAAGATATTATGTGTTAATAAGATATATTATCTTATTAACACAATTCTTTGACTTTGTGTCTTGTAAACTTCATAATGCCCCGCTAACATTTTGAAGTCTTGTATCCTTGTCGTGATCTTTAATCAAAGAATTTAGAAGCTTGATTTTTTTCTTTCTCGGTCTTCATATTTAGTGCTTCTGGGACGGTTCGTCGGTCGCTTCGTGTTGACGGAATTAATTCTAAGTAACTTAAACTATTTTTAACAATAAATACAATAAAGTTTCCTAACAGTCACCCCCTATTTGTTGTTAAAAATACAAACAATGCATTTATACTTAGAAATAACAAATAAACTTGCTGAAGATGTATCTTTCTTTTCTTCTTGGCACGTTATCATGTAGGCATCTTTTTAGTGATATTCGTTGACTGTATCTTCATTGGCATGAAAGTTTATTTGGCAAACGTCCGACTTTTTATGGATGATCATCTGATTATATTTCATTTGTCGTTATAATTCTTTACCTCGATTTATAATTCCACCTAAATGTAAGCATTATATCTTGTATCCCCACCACCTAGGATACCTCGATTTATAATTCCACCTAAATGTAAGCATTATATCTTGTATCCCCACCACCTAGGATATAAGTGTCTTCTTTCCAAATTAGGATAAGTGTTCAGGTTGTCGATTGATGAGGCTTCAAAAAATAACGAATCATGCACGGCTATAAAAAATGATCTTGAACCGTAGAGGTTTTTTTTTTGGATCAGAATATCTTATGAATCTGATGAAATTTCTGATAAAACCGAAAAAATCGTTTTTTCTGATGTTTTCTGATCAATCTGATGACATTTCTGATGAAATAATCAGAAAATTTGAATTTTTTTTTTTTAACAGAATTTCTGATGTTTTCTGATCAATCTGATGACATTTCTGATGAAATAATTAGAAAATATGAAAAAAGTTTTTTTTAACAGAAAATCTGACGAACGCATAAAAAATCATCAGAAAATCTGACGAACGCATCAGAAAATTCGAATTTTTTTTTGAGATGAGTGGGAATAAGTAAGGAAAAGAGATATTACTTACACATATTTTTCTGGTGTAAGTCTAAGTACATGTTCTTTTCTTCAAGGAATATTTTGTGAAAACTTTTTAAAAGATAATAATTATGAGTATATTTTCTAAAGTTTCACACAGTTTTTTTTTAATCTCTTTTTATCATCATCATTCCTTTTTTTTGAAGATTAACTAACCGGAATTTGGAGTTATTTCATTAAATAAGATACGAACAAACTTTCTTTTATCAGAAACTTTCTTTTTAGATGTCAAAATTTTTCTTTCTGATAAACTAAAGTTCATTTATCTTTGTTTAACTCTTTTTTTTTTGTCTTTTAATATCCTTTTTCTACACCTCTTTTTATACAAAAAAAAAAAAAAATACTAATAGAGATAATAATAATAATACTAGTAATAAAAGCAATAGTAATGAAAATAATAGAAAAAAAATAATAACTTTACTACATACTTTTTTTTTTTGGATCTGAAAAAAAATATTTCTTTTTACCTTTAACAAATCAAGAATATACGTCTCTCTTACAGGAGCAAGGGATCTTGGAAATAATTTATCCAATCTGCTCTGATACCGCTTGTTGGTCCCCTTTGGCGCCCCAGTTAGAACGGTGCATCTTTCTTCGCTTGTTGAGACGGGTGTTTGTGAAGTATATAAACATTCAAAGAAAAAAATAAAGACATTGAGAGTGATATATCTTCAATGGTTAATTCTTATTAAACAAAGAAGAAGGGGTCGATCCGAGAATAAACTCGAATCTAAATGTCACCCCCTAGGCCAAACCAGGGGGTAAACTCTCATGAAAAACTCTATAAGAAATATATTACTTTACAAAGACACACATAATTCCTTCGCAGGAATTATTTATTTATAGAGATTTTTCATATCCTATCTCAAATGTGATTGGTTGATAAGAAATTGGTATGTGTGCCCATCCATTATTCTAATGTGGCTTATCTTCCTTTTGAACCAACTTGCTTCTTTTCTGGTTAATCCTTCACAATTTGAGATATTAAAATATCTTTCATCAGAAATGCTTTATCAAAAGGAAAAGATTCCTTTTACTTTTCCTTTTCTGATGATAAAGGAAAGATTCATTTTCTGGTGATAAAGGAAAGATTTCTTTTCTGGTGATTTCTTTTACAAAAGAAAAAGATTACTTTTTCTTTTATAAAAGCATTTTCATAGAAAGATATTATGTGTTAATAAGATATATTATCTTATTAACACAATTCTTTGACTTTGTATCTTGTAAACTTCATAATGTCCCGCTAACATTTTGAAGTCTTGTATCCTTGTCGTGATCTTTAATCAAAGAATTTAGAAGCTTGATTTTTTTCTTTCTCGGTCTTCATATTTAGTGCTTCTGGGACGGTTCGTCGGTCGCTTCGTGTTGACGGAATTAATTCTAAGTAACTTAAACTATTTTTAACAATAAATACAATAAAGTTTCCTAACAAGGACGTTTGAATTTTATTCAAACGGTTTGAAATTCTGGTCCAGATCGCACGGATTGGACCAGATCGTGTGAAACTGTGTGACCAGATCGCACGAACTGATCACATCGTGTGAAATTGATTCACCTAGCACGAACTGAAATTTTTTTACTAGCATTTGTCACTTCGCACGGTTTGAACAGTCCAGGTCGTTTGAATAGGTCAGGTCGTTTGAAACAATTCAGGTCGTTTGAAACAATTCAGGTCGTTTGAAAGGTCCAGGTCGTCTGAAAGTCCAGATCGTTTGGAAGTCAGGTCGCTTGAAAGTATAATTTTTCAAAACTTAAAAATTTTTCGAAACATTTTTCAAAGTTTAAAAATGGGCAATCAAGAGTTTTACAATGCGTTTTTCGGAGGAGGTATGACTGTTCAAACTCCAGCAAGTATAGCCCAGAATGTGAATATGGAGAACGAGCTAGGAACCATGCAAAAACCACCGAAACTGCTCAACATTGAAGATTATTCGGGGTGGCAGGATAGATTTCGCACGTGGGTTCAGGCGAATCACCTCGAATGCTAGCTGGAAGTTGAAACGAAATATGTAGTTCCTACGAATGATGCTGGTCTTCCGAAAATACTTAACACGTTAACTCCGGCTGAACGAGAAAACTTTAAAGCCGAGAAGAAGATGGTTAGTATATTGCAACAGGCAATTAAGGAAGACATTTTGGTACTGTTACAGCATCAGGGTGACGCACAATCTATTTGGAACTCTCTTAAAATCAAATTTCTTGGGAGTGCTGCAATGATCAAAAGCAAAAAGGCGCTACTGAAAAAAGAATTCGACATATTTACTGCTATCAGTGGAGAATCAACGAAAGAGTTGATTGAGAGGTACTGTCACTTGGTTGTGGAGATGAAACGTTTGAATATCGATAAAACAGACGAAGAGTGGGTTGATAAGTTGGCTGACGCACTACCACAAGAAGAGTGGGGTACATTCTTATTGGTTTTGAAAAACAATTTGGAATACGTGGGTTTCAATTTGAGTACGTTTATCGAGAGAATTGAAACTCAAGAGCTTGAACTTCGGAAGATGAGGAAAATGAAATCTGCAAATGTACAGCAAGATGTTCAGCTTTATTATAAAGGAAACTCATCTGCCACATTTGCTCCGAGTCCAAAGATTCAAACGGCATTCAGTGCAGATTCTTCATCGGGAGTACATCAAAGCATGCCTAACAACAACGTTTCACCGTTTCCAAATTACTAACCGAATCCTAAGGTTCAGAATTTTCAAGAACAGGTTTCTTCTCAAAGTTCTTCAGGTTCGAAAAATCAGAGTTATAGTCATGGGATATTGTGTAATATCGTTGTTAATATAAAAAACGGTCAAGATTTTACCGAGACAGCCGCAAAGCAGCGTATAGCACTTCTAGCTTCTGTACTTGAGTCTTACGAGAGTCTAGTAGCCGGACGAATTGGTAACCCAGACATGACTAAAGAAGATTACGATCAAATTGATCCCGAGGAACTAGAACTCATCGACATAAAATGGGGTATGGCAATCATTGTGAGAAGAGCTCAGAGGTTCATGGAAATTACCGGAAGAAGTAGTCTTGCAGGTCCTGATCCTAAACTTGGATTCGACAAATCGAAGGTGACTTGCTTCAAGTGTAAAGAGAAGGGGCACTTCAAACGCGAATGTCCGAACAGAGAAGTTAATAACCACCAGAATCCATTCACCAACGATTATCACCGACAGGCCATCTATCATAAAAACAGTCAACAACCATTCAATCCATGACCTTAAATCGAGAACAGTCAATCCAAACAAACAGAAAAAGCTCTTTTGGTGAATCAAGATGATGAAAAGATTCCAGAAGGTTTCAGTTGGGATAAGTACGTTCTAGGAAGTGGTCTTGCAATGGTGGCTGAAATTATTGAAGTTGAAGAAGTCAGTGAAGTGGTGAATGAAGAAAGTTTTGTAGATCTAGAAGAGGAGGCAGCAGCGGTCTACTATTATCAGTCTGAACAGGAGGTTATTACAAATACATTTAAATCTATAATGCTAGCTAATGTGTTTGATTCTTTTTCAGGTTTCTTTAGTGAACCGACTACGGGTTTTTGCCCACAGTACGAAGTTGAACAAACTCCGGTTCAAGAGATCATTGATGTCTCAAAGGAAATGAATGAAGAGACTTTGAAAGAAATAGCAGACAAAGCTCTTATGGTCAAGCTGCAAGAGGTAGAACAAACTAAAACACCTTTTGATAACAATGAGACCAAAGATGCAACTCAAGATTTAGTGTCTGTTGAAAAGGAGTCAATTATCGAGACTTGTGATACGTATGAGTCAGGAAAGAAGTCCGAGTCCGATGACAAATCAGAAAATGTGAAGTCCGAATCCGAAGAGAAATCTGAGTCTGAGTCCGGAGAGTTTGGTAAATTGGAAAGTAAAAATGATAAACAAGAAAAGGTTTTTGAAAAAGTTGATCCAATTCTTGAAAATCAATGCGAAAACTGTTTAAAACCCTGCATGGATTGTCTTGAAAAAGACAAACAGTTTCAAGAGTTGAAAAAGTTTAACGACAAATTAAAATTTGATTTTAATGATGTTAAAGAAGCTTATGACACTCTGTCATGATCAATTAAAATGATTCACACCGAGAGTAAAGAAAATGATAAAATTGCTAATTTGCTCAATGCTACGGTCATGGATAAGCAAATGTCGATTAACATCCATCTGGATACAATCGCATCTCTAAAGAAGGAACTTGAACTGATGCGCATTGAGACAGAAAGAGTCGACAAAAGTTGATCAGTTATCTTTCATCTTCATATGTGATTGATCAGATTGTTCCTCAACAAACTGAAGTTAAACCAACTTTCAAAAATGTTCCACCCCCAATGTGGAATCATTATTCTCAGAAATATCCAGACGGGGTGGAGGAGGCATTGAATCTCAAACTGAGAACAGAAGAGAAGGAGTTACCGGAAAACATAGATGTTACATTCTCTCCGTCTGACACCGACAACGAGTCACAACTGGTGAAAACAGTGGTAGACCAAGTGTTGGATGAAGAGAGTGATAACACTGATTTCGAAACGGTTAAAACTCATTTTGAGAATTCCAGTTCAGAATATGAAGATGACGGAAACTTTCTTGATAAGTTTATCCCAAAGTCAGATAAAGTTTTGGATGACGATTCGATCATTGTGGTTTACACGATGACCGGAACTGACAAACTGTATACTGATTTTGAGTACCCGATTCAGAATGCGAACCTGGAAAAGGTTGAAAAAGTTTTTAAACTCGTGGAAATTGATATTTCAGAAGTTAACAACAATTCGTTTCTATCAAAACCGAAAAAATCTTTTGTTAAACAACCGACAAACAACCCCGGAAAGAAAAATGAATGGGTGGTTAACAATGGTAATAACAAGAGACATGGTAATAATTACAAAAAGAAAGGTATTGGTTTTGAGAAGAAAATGGCTAAGAAAGAAGTTAAGCCAAAAGAAAAATTGAGTGAAGTGTTTGTGGCTGGTAATAATACAGAAGTCGAAAATGATTATATCTTTAGTAAGCAAGCAGTTGACGACTTTATTGCGGCCAAAAAGATAAGAGACGAGGCCAACAGATCCACTTTTGTTGAATATGACAAAAGAATCTATTATCGATGCAATGAAATCGGTCACATGGCCAAACAATGTGTCAAAGAGATAATAAAACCAGTTTTCCATAAACCAAAACCAAAAATTTCAAAGGATGATAAGGGAAAATCACCTATGGTATCCCCCGTGCGTATTCTTAAACGCGGTGAATCATTGAAGTTAGAGGACAAACCAAAATCAACTTTTGAAATTGGTGAATCTTCAAAATCACAAAAGACTTCAAAGATTTATCCTAAAACGAAGACTTTCCAAAGTCAATCATGGGTGGTGAAACCTAAACGTTCTTTTGAGGAAAAGAAAATGGAAGAAGTTTTAAAATCTGAAACAAAAATCTGTGCAACCACCGATGAGAAAATTGAGTTTGAATTAGATATGTTGATTAGAGAATTCCCACCTATCAAGGAAGGAGCTCTAAAATCAAAATCAGAATATAATGTTCCAAATGTTGTTTTTAACATTTCAAAAGTTGACATAGTAGCTCAAGATATTGTCTTTGGTAGTGTACCAAATGTTGAAAAATCTTGGGTATCATTGTTTAAGTAAATGTCTTTTGATGTGTGTAGGGGCTTCCAAGGTCTATCATTTCTAAATGGATAATGGATAGCGGCGCCTCACGGCACATGACAGGGATGTTAGCACTACTATACGATGTCAAATCAATCAATGGAGGTTATGTCGGGTTTGCTGGAACTCAAGGTGGTAGAATTGTTGGAGAAGGAATACTTACTAACGGGGTTGTAACATTCGATAAAGTGAATTACATTGCTGAGTTAGAAAACAATCTGTTAAGCATCTCTCAGATTTGTGACAAGTCATTCACTGTTCATTTTACAAAAGATGAATGTCTGATTCTTAAACCAGGGTTTAAAATACCTGAAGAAATGGTGTTGATGCGCGCTCCTCGTGAACATGATCTCTATATACTAGACATGAGCGTTGCAATAACGACAGATAAAAAGGCACAATGCTTTGTAAGTAAGACGAAGGCGACTGAGAAAGAATCCATCATGTGGCATCGTAAAATGGGTCATATTCACTTGAGAAAGATGAACTTTCTAGTTCATAATGATCTTGTAGACGGTGTTAATTTGAAAAGCTTCCATCTTAACGATGACTGTATTGAATGTAAGAAAGGGAAACAGACGAAGAAATCGCACTCGAAAAAGCTCTTGAACTCCATCAGATTACCGCTCGAAAGACTCCATATGGATCTTTTCGGACCGGTAAATGTGAAAAGCATAAGTGGAGATCTATATTGTTTAGTTGTTACTGACGACTTTACAAGATTTTCTTGGGTGATGTTTCTAGAGAGAAAAGATGAAACGTTTGATTCTTTAATGAGGCTATTCAAAAAGATGGAGAATGTTTACAAACTGCCGATTAGACGTATTCGAAGCGATAATGGCACGGAATTCAAGAACAACCGTATGCTCGATTTCTGCAATGATAAGGGAATTCTTCATGAGTTCAGCGCACCGTATACTCCTCAACAAAACGGTGTCGCAGAAAGAAAAAATCGTACATTGATCGAAACGGCTCGTACCATGTTAGCAGATTTTAAATTACCGGTATATTTTTGGAGTGAAGCGGTTGCCACGGCATGTTACACGCTCAATCGGGTTCTTACGATGAAGAAGTACAAGAAAACCTGTTTTGAATTACTTCATCTTTACAAACCGAATCTGAAATTCTTAGAACCATTTGGATCCCCATGCACATTTATTGATCCAGACGGTAAATTTGGTTCAAAAGCTAATGAAGGTTTTTTTGTAGGATACACTAGTCCGTTGAAGAGAGTTTTTGTTCCGAGTCTGGGGAAGATCATACAAGTTCAACACGTTGACTGTCAACGGTTTACTGCTCCAAATCAACTTCCCGAAAACAGGTTGCTATTTGATTACGATAATCTCTTGGAGTCATTCCATTTACCGACAGAGCCAAATGAGGAGGAACTGGCGTTCTTATACCAACAACAGCAGTCTCTTTCACAAGAGCAAGTACCGAGACAGTTGGTGGTTTCCTCGCCCACCGTGGGTCCAAATGATCATGAGGCTGGTCCTAGTGGAACTGTACATGTACCCCCCAGAAGAAACAGCTCCAATATTTGACCAATATGACGACTCAGAATCGGAAACCGATCCGATTTATGACGAGGAACCAAATATTGCGACTTCAAATGCTGTTGATCACACGGGTGATCAGAATATAACAAATTTGCAATCGGAAGTGAGCGTACCAGATACAGTCATGCCAAGAACGTTATCTTACCATCCGTCAGAACAAATCATTGGTGACCTTCAAAGCGGCGTGAAAACCCGTGAACAAATAAACAAAGGTTTACATGTTTTTATTCCTCTGTAGCACCTTTACAAGAAGAATTGTCATTAAAATGTTTTATCTCGCAGGTAGAGCCAAACATACAAAGAAGCATTAACTGAAGAGAGTTGGATAAATGCAATGCAAGAGGAGCTACAACAGTTTGAAAAACTTGGAGTGTGGAGGTTGGTTGATCTCCCGACAGATCAGAAATTGATCAAGACCAAGTGGGTCTTCAAATGTAAGAGAGATGATAGAGGGGTTATAGTAAGGAACAAAGCACGATTGGTAGTCCAAGGATTTAGTCAGCAAGAAGGGATTGACTTTACTGAAGTATATGCTCCCGTTGCTCGTCTTGAGGCAATCAGAATCTTCTTGGCGTTAGCGTCATGGAAGGGGTTCAAGGTCTATCAACTGGATGTCAAATCTGCATTCTTCTATGGGAAGATTAAAGAAGAAGTGTATGTCAGTCAACCACCGGGTTTTACCAATCCTGTACACAAGGACAAGGTGTATCTACTCGATAAGGCGTTATACGGATTACACCAGGCCCCGAGAGCCTGGTACGAGACGCTTTCCCAGCATCTGCTGACCAACGGGTTCACCAGAGGGACTGTCGATAGTACCCTGTTCACTAAAGAGGCTGTAGGACATCTTCTGATCGTGCAAATATATGTTGATGATATAATTTTTGGATCAACGAACGATGATTTGTGTAAAGAGTTTGAGAAGGTCATGAAACAGAAGTTTGAAATGAGTTCAATAGGGGAGATGAAGTTCTTCCTAGGGCTTCAAGTTGAGCAACTGCCCGATGGAAACTTCATACACCAGACCAAGTATGTGAATGATGTGTTGGACAAATTCAATATGTTCGAATCATCTCCCATATCAACCCCTGGCTTTGAATCATGGCATATGTCCGGATGAAAGTGGTGACAAAGTGGATGAAACGCTTTATCGGTCAATCATAGGATCGCTAATGTATCTGACAGCATCACGACCGGACATCATGTATCCAACTTGCCTCTGCGCCCGGTACCAGTCAAGTCCCAGAGCACCGCACATGATAATAGTGAAGAGGATCTTACGGTATCTCAAAGGTTGCCCAAGCACCGGCTTGTGGTATCCCCAATCCGGTGACTTTTCTCTAACTGGATATTCTGACTCTGACTTCGGGTGCTGTAAGTTAAACGCTAAGTCCACCACTGCTGGTTGCCAGTTCATCAGAACTCGGCTAATCACTTGGCAGTGTAAGAAACAGACCACAGTCGCTCTCTTGACTTGTGAGGCTGAATACGTTTCGGCTTCCAACTGTTGTTCTCAGATCCTCTGGATCCAACAGAAAATGAGGGACTATGGTTTGCAATTCTTAGACACACCAATTTTTGTGGACAACGAGGCAGCCATTAATATCACTAAAAATATGTTTCAACACTAAAAAACAAAACATATTGAGATTCGACATCATTTTATTCGTGATTGCTACGAGAAAAAAATGATTCGAATTGATCATATTCACACCGATGATCAGAGAGCTGATTTTTACACTAAACCCTTTGATAAAACAAGATTTAATTATCTTTTGAAATTGAACGGGTTAAAGAATTTGTTTTCTGGGAGGGTGGTTGTCACGAAATCCGACCACACCCTGGACGAGAGCCGTGAACAGTCAAGTGGTACCGGTGGTTATTTTAAAAACATTGCAGCGGAAATGTTCATTAGGACCGTGAGTTAGGAAAAATATCAGAGTTTAGAAACACCGGATTTTATTTATTAAATAGATGGGATAAAAACCATGTTTTACAAAGGTAGCTTTAATAAGGGATAAACCCGAATATATGAAACCATGTTTTCTTAGTTTAATTCAATTGATAAAATAAGCCACTTCTTTAAGCCTTTCGGTGCCGTATCATCACTCTTATTCCAATCTACTGTCATTACCTGAAACGTGTTTTAAAAAGGTTTGGTCAGCAGGAAATACTGGTGAGTTCATTCATTTTTGACACATTGTTATAAATTTCAGCATAAGAGCGATTACAATGGCTACTATCTTATTTTTATCTGGTGCCGTGTCACACCCTGGTGACGATGGTCATACCACTATTGGGTCCTTTCACCCAAGTAGTGATGATTATCACTGTTAGGTTGGTGAACCTAACCGTGAGAGATTAGTAATGTGCACAATACCCCACTAGCCAGTGATTCAAGATAACCACGACTTAATCCCTGTAATTATAACTTTTGAGAATAATTTGAGTATTGTAAAACAGTTGATAAAAAGAGAATGACTCACCTTGTTAGCATATAGTCTTGATTAAACAAGCATCTTGATTCTAAGCATCTACTTTATAGTTCTGAATCTTCTGATGATTAAGCATCCATTTTGATTGTAAGTGTATGGTGTAGAGTTTTGGGTAGTTAAACATTTAGTTTAACAGAGTGGAATACGTATTAGTGTTAAACCACATCAAACCTAACGACGGTCACGAGATCAGAACCTTAACGAAATTCACAAGGTATAGTCTTGTTTAGACAGCACTTTGGCATTCGTTTCAGAACGAAATTCACAAAGTATAGTCTTGTTTAGACAGCACTTTGGCATTCGTTAGTTGGTTCCCGAATCGATCGGACAGAATATCGTATCGGTGATTATTGGTTAGAACACCAACGTATAGAGAGAAGAAGAAAAGAAATGAGCAAGGAAGAATGAAATCCTAGGCTCCTATTTATATGTAAGGCAGGTTCCTTTCTTAGCTAGGAAGTTTTCTTAATTATTAAGTTTCCTTTATTTATTAAGTTTTTCTTACTGATTAAGTTTTCTTACCTATTAAGTTTACTTAATTGTTTTAGCTATCAAGTTTACTTGGCTTTTTAACGGATTATTCCACTTAGCTGTTTAACCGATTAATTTTTCCTAACTGTTTAATTAAGTAATTTACTTAGCTTACTTAACTGTTAAGTTTTATATAACCATTAAGTTTACTTAACCATTAAGTTTTCTTAATCATTAAGGTTTCTTAACTGCTAAGTTTACTTAACTGTTAAGTTGTCTTAACTACTAAGTTTACTTAATCATTAAGTTTCCTTAACCATTAAGTTTACTTAGCCATTTAACTAATTAACTTACTTAGCTGATTAATTAATCTTACTTAGCTTAATTAATCTTGCTTAGCTTAATTAATCCTGCTTAGCTTAATTAATCCTGCTTAGCTTAATTAATCTTACTTAACGGAATAATTAATTAACTGACTTAACTACTTAACTGATTAATTTAACTTTTATAGTTTGCTTAGTCGATTACTTAGCTTAATTAGCAGTTTAATCACCCTACTCAGCTTGCTTAACTGTTAAGTTTTCTTAGCTATTGAGTTTTCTTAATTGCTAAATTTACTTTCCTGTTAAGTATTCTATCTTAACAACTTTATGAGTTTTAATTTCTAGATACAATGGAACTCGTATTAGTGTATTAACTCAATTCAACTTTAACGATAATCACGAGATCGAAACCCTCACAATGAATGACAAAGTATAGCTGTAACACCCCAAAATATGCTATTCATTTATGCTACCTTAAGTGTCTAAATTGTAAAATTAACCAAGTTAAAAGAATGTGATATTAGTTCAACAAGAATGAAAGTTAATGTGATAATTATCAACACTTACAACTATAGGGGCTGAACTTGTAAAATGTGACAAAAGTTTTTATTAAGCTAGAGAAATCACAAAACACACACACTGGTGTGTGTTGTAGTTCAACCAGAAGCAGGAACCAAGGGGAAAGCCCTAATTTTCAGAAATTCTCAAGATTAGGAAGAAATTAAGAGCCCAAACCAATGCATGAACCCGATTTTTCAACCATCTAAGCTTGTTCATCAAAAGGTAAGTCGAAAATCCTGATTTGGTGAGTGGTGGAAAGTGGGTTTTAACCCAAACATGAAATTAGGTGGAAATATTGTGCAATTGTAAGTTAGGAATTCATAATAGATTGAGAATTTCGTTTGGTTTCGATTATTTGGATGAGTTAGGGTTTATACCCACTTGTTGTAAGATTATGATGAACATGATGATTTCTATAATATGCTTATAATTGTGAATTGATGCATGATCTTGTATGTGATAGAGAAATTAGATAAGTTAGCATAGGATGAAAGAAGGATATGTATTTAATTGATTCTTGTTAGACTAGAAGGTGAACAAAGTGGAATCCGTGCTACGAATACTTGTACCTTATGCTTGTAAATACAATGCCCACCAAGTGTTTGATAAAATGCTTAAGAGGTGATTATATATGTAGTATGAAAAGAAAATGATGGAATGATTTGATTTAACTAAGTAAGTAAACGAATGTTATAATGTAGGCGTGAAGGAAGAAAGCACGAACACTAGGAAAGCGGAAGGCGTACAAGATCGAGGTATGTTCCGTTTGCATACAAAACTTTACTTAGATTTTGCTATTAATTACGAGATACAATCCTTTGTTATAATGATTTACGGTGGTTAATAAGTAGATAGCAAATCCATTGTGGATTTGGTTATGCAAACGAAGGTTATGACAAATTATGCAATTTGACCGGTTCGAGTTGAACAAGTCAAGTAAGAATAAAGGTTCCATCCGTTTAGAATGGGTGGTTATGAATGCAACCACAAATGTGGAATGTATGATGTTCAATCCGTTAAACGGATAGAACGAAAGATGTATGTCGAAAGCAAATAACCCGATGTTATCGGGTCACAAATGGTATGCTTGAATCTCATCATGAGAGTATATGCTATACCCATTAAAATGGGTAACCGAATGCGTAAGGAAAACGAAAGTATATATATATATATATATAAAGGAATGAAACTAAATTTTGGTAATCGTAAGTGGGATAAATTTTAAGACTAACATCTTAAAGTTTTGTTGTTGAATGTAGGTAAATCCTCAATTTAGGTGACTTGGCAATTTGGGGCGAGCACGTGCACATATTATGACATACTAAGCGCTTCCGCTAGTTTGTATTAATGTTTTGGGGTCAAATACTTGTTTTATTTTTGTACACCCTTATTAGTAGTTATACTTTTTAAACTTGATGTTATGGTTTTTAGTCGTGTCTAGTATGAACGGGTCGTAGGCATTACCGTATTGGTGTTGTATAAAACAGGGATGCACTCGTCTTACGGACGGGTTATGCCCAAATTTTGTTAAAAATATTGTACTAATGTTGTTAGTATTACAAACTTTAAATCGCGAAAAGTTTAGATGTTTTAAAAGTTTGTATTTTACTTTGCCCTTTGCATGTTATTTTATTTAAGTGAAAAAGCGGGTCTTACAAGTTGGTATCAGAGCCGAGGTTTGAGGGATTCGAGCACAGGTAGTAGTGCTTGAACTCAAACTGATGGCTCGCTCGAAAGTGTGCTCGCTCCAAGATCGCCAATGAGGTAACGTTAAGTTATAAACGAATGCAAGTATGTTTATTATGTGTATGATGAAAATATTAAGTTAAATATGTGGGGAGTATAATTCGGGAGGTTAAATGAGAAGTTTCAGGAACCGTAAGGCCGAAACGGACTAGGAAAAACGAATAAAAGAACCCAAAATAAGTTGCAGCGATTCTGCGAATCGGAAGGCCGTCGCCGACGGGTTGCCTTCCCGTCGCCGATGCCACCCCTTTTGCCGACGGCCTATCTGTCTGCCTACGGACATTTTGGGCGACGCCCAATTTACAAAGCCCACGGCTAGCGGAAATCAAATCATTTGAAAAGTTTTATTTTGCCTTGTTTTTCGTATTCGAGTTCCCAAACTGTCCGAAGGCCTATTAAATGTTCGTGTAGGGTCTATATAAGGCCTAGAAAGATATAAGTAACCACGATTAGTGGTTACGATAGAAAGAAATTTATAAAATTCGAAGGTAGTGTGTCGAATGACACGAATGAATGATGGGAGTTTAAAAGGCGAGTAAGGTTTAAAATGTAAGAATGTGAATGAGGTAAATACGGATTAATGAACTATGATATGCTGAAAGCTTATGATTTGTATTAAACGAAAACATGACATTGTGTAGATGGCTGATGCAAGGAACGTTAATGATGATGATGATGATACGGCTCGTCAAGAAGCCTTTAACAGTAAGGTCACAGAAGTGGCGGAAGGGGTTATGCAAGCTAATCTTCTACGATTAGCTCAAGAAGTAGAAAGTCGGGTGTTGGGGGTTGTGGATGCCATGATGACAAGCAAGATCGAAGAATTGAAAGAACTGATTGAAGGATCAAAAAGTAAAAGCAAAGAACGACGGTGCACATATAAAGACTTCATGGTGTGCAATCCTGCAACGTATGATGGTAAAATCGACCCGATCGCATGCCAAAGATGGATTTCAAACATAGAAGCAGTATTTATACGAAGTCGGTGTGATAAGGAAGACCAGGTGATGTTCGCTACTGGTCAGCTCACTCTTCAGGCGAAATATTGGTGGGATGCGCATAACAAGGAAATAGGTGAGGATAGACTCCAAATTATGACTTGACAAGAATTTAAGGAGCCCTTCATGAGATATCATTGTCCTCAGTTGGCTATTGATAAGATTCAGGAGGATTTCTTACGCCTTCGACAGAAAAACGAGTCCATAAACGAGATATCAAACACTTTCATGGATAAGATGAAGTTCTGTGGAGATTTTGTGAAGACTGAAAGAATGAAGATCAATCGCTTTTATGGCGTATTAAAGGCAGAATTTAGGGAGTTCATCACTCCCTCTAAATGTTAAACCCTTGATGAGCTTATCAATTTAGCACGGGATAGGGAACTTGAGATCAAAAGACAAGAGGAGCGAGGTGAAAGGAGATCAAGTGAAAAGGGTGCAAGTTCGAGTCCATCTAAAAAGGGGAAGTTTCAAGACCAAGGAAGGAAAGATAAGTTGAAGGGTGGTATTACTCCTTGCAAGACTTGTGGAAAACTTCATACTGGAGAGTTTCTGTTAGGCAAGAAGGGGTGCTACAAATGTGGTAAGGAGGGACATTCGTCTTACCAATGTCCAAATAACCCGAAGACTTGTTTCAATTATTTCGAAAGGGGGCACATTAAATCAGAATGCCCTAAACTTCAGCAAGAATCAAAAAAGGAAGATAAGAAGCAAGAGGGTCCTAGGGCTAAAGGAAGGATGTTCCAAATCACATCCGAGGAGGCTAGGGTTCATCCGAATGTAGTTTCAGGTATCTTTTTATTAAACTCTATGCCGATTTATGTATTATTTGATACCGGAGCAACCATGTCGTTTATTTCTAGGGAGATAGCAATTCATCCCTCATTTAAGATTGAGTTAATGTCGGTTCCCTTAGAAGTAGAAATAGCCGATAGTAAGAACTATTTGTTATACGAGATTTGTAGAAGTTGCAAGTTCACTATAGAGGAAGAAGAATTTGATATCGACCTTATACCCATGGATTTGGGGGAATTTAAAATGATAGTGGGTATGGATTGGATGGCCCGACACCATGCGGAGATTAATTGTGAAACTAAAACAATACATGTTAAATCTCCAAGTGGAAAACGATTAAATATACAAGGCGAGAGAAAGGTGGAAGCGAAGCTATGCACCCTCGTTCAAGCCGTTAAGTATGTGCTTAATGGGAGTAGGGCATATCTAGCTTACGTGGTAGATACTCAAAAAGGTTCCCCGAAGCTTGAAGATGTCGAGATTGTGAACGAATTCCCAGACGTATTTCCGGGGCTCCCTCCCAAACGAGAAATAGAATTTCGTATCGAATTGAATCCGGGTGCGAAACCGGTTGCGAAGGCTCCCTATAGGTTGGCTCCCACCGAGATGCGGGAGTTAATGACACAATTACAAAATCTTCTAGATAAGGGCTTTATACGCCCGAGTGTGTCGCCTTGGGGAGCGCCTGTCTTATTTGTTAAGAAGAAAGACGGGTCGATGCGCATGTGCATCGACTACAGAGAATTAAATAAGCTGACCGTAAAGAACCGCTACCCTTTACCTAGAATTGACGATCTTTTTGATCAATTAAAAGGGGCGAGTTGGTTCTCCAAGATAGATCTGCGTTCGGGGTACCATCAAGTTAGAGTACGGGGAGAAGATATTCCAAAGACTGCGTTCAGAACACGATATGGGCATTATGGATTTTTAGTCATGTCCTTCGGATTGACGAATGCGCCAACTGCGTTTATGGATCTTATAAACCGGGTATGCCGACCCATGTTAGATAAATATGTGATCGTGTTCATAGATGATATTCTAGTCTACTCGCGAAGCAAGGCCGAGCATGCAAGACACTTGCGTGGAGTACTTGAAGTTCTCCGTAAGGAGAAACTTTACGCAAAATTCTCAAAATGCGCCTTTTGGCTCAGAGAGGTGCAGTTTCTGGGTCATGTGATCAATTCATAGGGTGTCTTAGTAGATCCGTCAAAGGTTGGGGCTATAATGAAATGGGTTTCCCCGAAGAACCCGACTGAAATAAGAAGTTTTCTAGGCCTCGCGGGATACTACAGAAGGTTCATACATGATTTTTCGAAGATAGCATTACCCTTAACAAAACTGACGAGGAAGAAAGAGAAGTTTGTGTGGGGGTAAAGAACAGGAGGAAGCCTTTCGAATATTAAAGGAGAAACTATCGTGTCCCCCGGTCTTGACATTACCGGATGGGACTGAAGACCTGGTGGTCTATTCAGACGCTTCACACCAGGGTTTAGGTTGCGTTTTGATGCAAAGGGGAAGGGTTATCGCATATGCTTCACGACAATTGAAACTGCATGAAGTAAACTACCCAACACACGATTTGGAACTGGCAGCGGTAGTGTTCGCCTTAAAGATTTGGAGGCATTATCTATATGGCACGAGATGCACAATTTACTCGGACCACAAAAGCCTTAAATATTTCTTTGAACAGAAAGACTTAAACATGAGGCAACGGAGATGGTTAGAACTTATCAAAGATTACGATTGCGATATCCTTTATCACCCGGGAAAAGCGAATGTGGTAGCCGACGCGTTAAGCCGAAAAGAGTATCCGTCTCCCATTCGAGTAAAATCCATGAAGTTGATAGTTACGCCACGATTACTTGAGACGATACGTGATTCCCAAATAAAGTCGCTTGGAGCGGAAGACCCAAAGAAAGAAAGAACGAAAGGTATAGTTGAAAAATTAGAAGAAAATTCGGCCGGACTCAAAACAAGATTCGGTCGAATTTGGATACCACGATTCGGCGAAGTCAAGACCGCTCTACTCGACGAGGCTCATAAGTCACGATACTCAATCCATCCTGGGGCAACCAAGATGTACCGGGACTTAAAAACCAATTACTGGTGGCCGGGTATGAAGCGCGATATTGTAAAGTATGTCTCGAAATGCTTAACATGCTCCCAAGTGAAAGCAGAACACCAAAAACCATATGGGGAGTTACAACCCTTGGAAATTCCAGTCTGGAAATGGGAGGAGTTAACTATGGATCTGGTAACCAAGCTTCTTAGAACGAAAAAGGGGCATGATGCAATATGGGTAATCGTAGACTGACTCACAAAAAGTGCCCACTTTATACCTATTCGGGAAGCTTACTCTTCTGAGAGGATGGCGGAAATTTATATGAATGAGATTGTATCTCGACACGGGGTACCCATGTCAATTGTTTCAGATCGGGATACTAGATTCACCTCCCGTTACTGGCAGAAGTTTCATGAAAGTATGGGCACGAAGCTTCACATAAGCACAGCCTATCACCCTCAGACTGATGGTCAGTCAGAACGAACCATCCAGACGCTTGTTGATATGTTAAGAGCTTGTGCCTTAGATTTTGGCGGGAATTGGGATGACCACTTACCTCTGGCGGAATTTTCTTATAATAATAGCTATTATAGTGGTATACAAATGGCTCCCTATGAACTGCTATACGGGAGGAAATGTAGGACCCCCGTATGTTGGGGTGAAGTAGGGCAAAGGGAGCTTGCGCCAAGTGATTTAATAGCAGTGACCAATGAAAAGATTGATTTGATTAGAGCTTGCCTGAAAGCTGCCCAGGATCGGCAAAAACCTTATGCGGACAAAAGAAGGCGTCCTATCGAGTTTCAGGTCGGAGACTATGTCCTGCTGAAAGTATCTCCATGGAAGGGTATAATCCGTTTCCTCAAACGGGGTAAGCTAGGTCCTCGTTATATTGGACCATTTAAAATATTGGCTCGAGTCGGAAGGGTCGCATATCGTGTAGATTTACCGTCTGCACTAGATGGGATTCACAATACCTTCCACGTATCGCAGTTGAGGAAGTGTCTTGCGGATGAATCAGCAATAGTACCTCTCGACGATATTGAATTGGATGAAAGATTGAATTACGTTGAAAGACCGATAACTATCAAGGATTCCAAGGTAATGCACCTTCGGAACAAAACTATAAAGCAAGTCTTGGTACAATGGCAACATCGGAAGGGATCGGATCTTACATGGGAGTTAGAAGATGAAATGAGGAAGCACTACCCGACATTATTTGGTACGTATTAAGGTTTCGAGGACGAAACCTCTTTTAAAGGGGGTAGACTTGTAACACCCCAAAATATGCTATTCATTTATGCTACCTTAAGTGTCTAAATTGTAAAATTAACCAAGTTAAAAGAATGTGATATTAGTTCAACAAGAATGAAAGTTAATGTGATAATTATCAACACTTACAACTATAGGGGCTGAACTTGTAAAATGTGATAAAAGTTTTTATTAAGCTAGAGAAATCACAAAACACACACACTGGTGTGTGTTGTAGTTCGACCAGAAGCAGGAACCAAGGGGAAAGCCCTAATTTTCAGAAATTCTCAAGATTAGGAAGAAATTAAGAGCCCAAACCAATGCATGAACCCGAATTTTCAACCATCTAAGCTTGTTCATCAAAAGGTAAGTCGAAAATCCTGATTTGGTGAGTGGTGGAAAGTGGGTTTTAACCCAAACATGAAATTAGGTGGAAATATTGTGCAATTGTAAGTTAGGAATTCATAATAGATTGAGAATTTCGTTTGGCTTCGATTATTTGGATGAGTTAGGGTTTATACCCACTTGTTGTAAGATTATGATGAACATGATGATTTCTATAATATGCTTATAATTGTGAATTTATGCATGATCTTGTATATGATAGAGAAATTAGATAAGTTAGCATAGGATGAAAGAAAGATATGAATTTAATTGATTCTTGTTAGACTAGAAGGTGAACAAAGTAGAATCCGTGCTACGAATACTTGTACCTTATGCTTGTAAATACAATGCCCACCAAGTGTTTGATAAAATGCTTAAGAGGTGATTATATATGTAGTATGAAAAGAAAATGATGGAATGATTTGATTTAACTAAGTAAGTAAACGAATGTTATAATGTAGGTGTGAAGGAAGAAAGCACGAACACTAGGAAAGCGGAAGGCGTACAAGATCGAGGTATGTTCCGTTTGCATACAAAACTTTACTTAGATTTTGCTATTAATTACGAGATACAATCCTTTGTTATAATGATTTATGGTGGTTAATAAGTAGATAGCAAATCCATTGTGGATTTGGTTATGCAAACGAAGGTTATGACAAGTTATGCAATTTAACCGGTTCGAGTTGAACAAGTCAAGTAAGAATAAAGGTTCCATCCGTTTAGAATGGGTGGTTATGAATGCAACCACAAATGTGGAATGTATGATGTTCAATCCGTTAAACGAATAGAACAAAAGATGCATGTCGAAAGCAAATAACCCGATGTTATCGGGTCACAAATGGTATGCTTGAATCTCATCATGAGAGTATATGCTATACCCATTAAAATGGGTAACCGAATGCGTAAGGAAAACGAAAGTATATATATATATATAAAGGAATGAAACTAAATTTTGGTAATCGTAAGTGGGATAAATTTTAAGACTAACATCTTAAAGTTTTGTTGTTGAATGTAGGTAAATCCTCAATTTAGGCGACTTGGCAATTTGGGGCGAGCACGTGCACATATTATGACATACTAAGCGCTTCCGCTAGTTTGTATTAATGTTTTGGGGTCAAATACTTGTTTTATTTTTGTACACCTTTATTAGTAGTTATACTTTTTAAACTTGATGTTATGGTTTTTAGTCGTGTCTAGTATGAACGGGTCGTAGGCATTACCGTATTGGTGTTGTATAAAACAGGGATGCACTCGTCTTACGGACGGGTCATGCCCAAATTTTGTTAAAAATTGTGTACTAATGTTGTTAGTATTACAAACTTTAAATCGCGAAAAGTTTAGATGTTTTAAAAGTTTGTATTTTACTTTGCCCTTTGCATGTTATTTTATTTAAGTGAAAAAGCGGGTCTTACAATAGCCAGATATTGGCAGCACTTAAACATCCATTCGATCGGTTTTAATCGATCGGATAAAGTATCGTACCAGTGATTAGAGTTATTACCCTAATACGGGCAGAGTTTCGGGATTTAGAAAGTATAATCTCGAGCTATTATTTGCTATAATAAAAGCTGAAGGAAAGAAAAGAATTGAGCAGTTTGAAATGCCCAAACTACGTCCAATTTATAGCTGCAATTTAGGTCTCTCGCGGCCCGCGTAAGCTGGAAGGGGGATCCTTCGCGGCCCGTGAGGACATAAAGGCAGCAGTAGGGTTTGCTGAGTCATCGGTGGTCTTGACACGTGTCCCTTAAGCTTATCCGGAGAGTTGCAAGGCTGTCGCGCCCCGCGTAAGCCTTGCCTAATTCTTACGCGGCCCGCGGCAGATGGATAAATTTGAATTTCTTGATTTTTCATAAGGATTAGGGTTTTAGGGGTCCGGGTTTCCACTTAATTAAAATCTCGTCCTCGGGATTTACTGGAGCAAGTAAGGATACTTCCGTCTTATTTTCGATACCCAAGTATATTCTTGTCCACGCTTTAAGTCCTACTTCACCCTGACCAGACCTAATCTTGCATGTCTTTGGAATTCTCATGATTGACTGATACGGTCTTGCATTTACTTCTATGTTTTGAGGTATAGCTAAAGATTTCTAAGTATTTCATGACATGTATCATGTATACTTGCCATTTTAGCTGATAAGCTATTGGTCCACTTTGCTTAGTTACTTTAATGGTTTGACATTCCTCGGACTTAACTTTCCTTTAAACACAGAGAGACTTTTAGTGATATCATGGTCTGATAGTTGCTTTTCTCATATGTATGTCTAACATACTGGATGATATCTTCATTCGTAAGGTGCTTCAAATGGGTAACACTAATACTTGTAGGCTAATTATTGAAAAATCCTATGAGTGATAAATGAAAGTCCTATTTATCGCACATGCACTTAGCATGTCTTTCTGTCACGGCCCCCGATCCGGTTTGACCCGTTTCAGGAGCCGCGGGACAGAAAATCCCGTGGTATTTATTTAATTGAGTTAACAGCGGAAGATTTCTTCAGGATCTTTTTAAAAATGACATTTCCCAATTATTTTATTTCATAATTAGTGATAAACCCCCAGTAGTTTACAATCATATGATTTCACGGAGAAATCTTTCTTTTACAAAACATGTTTCTTTATTTTATATTGAGCCACTTCCTTAAGCTTGTAGTGCTTCGCGGCACTTTTCCTGTATCACAATAGATCACCTGAAACATGTTTGAAAAAGGTTTTGTCAGCGGGAAATACTGGTGAATCATTCTTTTTACTAAAACGACACGTTTGTTATAATTTACAATATTAAGAGCGATTACAATGTTTCCATATATCAATCAACCACCCACAATATTTGTCACTCGACCATCCATCGGTAACCTCAGAGTCCAATGGTGTCTGTGACTATGGTCATATCACCCCTTGGCTACCCTGTTGTCCAATGGTGACGGTTATCAAGTAATGTATACAAAACCCCACATACCGGCTGTAATTTGGTGACTACAAAGACTTAATCCCTGTAATTATAACTTTGAAAATATTTAAGAATTTATAAAGTACTTTGATAAAAAGAGAATGACTCACATTGCAGATTTAATATGAACAGAGCTTAGCCTACTGATTAGCCTTGATAACCTAAATTTAATAACATGCATACGAACTCGGTTAGTAACTAATACATCATTTACGATAACTCACGAGATTAAAACCTTCACAACGAATGACAAAGTGCGATACTTAAACATCCATCGAATTAACGACGAATGACAAAGCATAAACCCTAATGTGGGCAGCACTTAAACATCCATTGGATAGTTTAATCGATCGGACATTGAATCCTAGCAGCGATCGAGTTAATACCCGGTATCGGAGCAGTGCCTCACTAATATAATTGAAATTTCGACTTCAGAGTATTATACTTTCGTTTTTGAAAGATTTTGTCGACACAGAATGAAAGCCCCTGAGCTAAGCTATTTATAGCTAAAATTAGGGCCTCACGCGGCCCGCGTAAACCACAACCCAAACTTTACGCGGCCCGCGTGGCCGCCTAGTCTACGTATAGGTTTGCATGGTCATGCATAGGTTGGCCAGGTGGGTGATACGTGGATCCGGATACTTATCCGGTCAAACCAAGGGTTGATGCGGCCCGCGTAAGACATGTCTTGTCTTTTACGCGGCCCGCCTGAGACCCAGAATTTTGTTTTTCTTGATTTTTAATATGGTTTAGGGTTTCAGGGGTTCAGGTTGTTACTTACGGGTATTTTTAGGACAATTTTGAGAGTCCTTACATCCTCCCCACCTTATTTAAAATCTCGTCCTCGAGATTCATTGAAATAAGTGAGGATACTTTCGCTTCATCTCTGATTCCAGCTCCCAAGTGTATTCAGGTCCTCTCTTTGAATCCCACTTGACTTTGACAAGTACTAACCGTTTGTGTTTGAGAAATTTCACCTTTCTGTCTTCTATCTGAAGAGGTTTCTCAACAAATTTTAACTTTTCATTTACCTCTATATCTTGGAGAGGTACTACCAAAGATTCATCTGATAAGCATTTCTTGAGATTGGATACATGAAATACGTCATGTACTCCAGCTAACTCTTCTGGTAGTTGTAAACGATAAGCAACTGGTCCTATACGTTGGATTACTGAAAATGGTCCTACGTATCTTGGACTTAGTTTTCCTTTCTTACCGAATCGAACTACTCTTTTCCAAGGTGAAACTTTCAATAGTACTTTGTCTCCTACTTGGAATTCCAACGACTTCCGTCTATTATCTGCATAACTCTTTTGGCGATCTCGAGCCGTCTTCAGTCTTTCCTTGATTTGGGTAATCTTGTCGGTCGTCTCTTGTACTATTTTAGGACCTGACAATTGACTTTCTCCTAATTCTGCCCAACAAACTGGAGTTCTGCACTTTCGTCCGTATAATGCTTCAAATGGGGCAGCTTCAATACTTGAATGATAACTATTGTTATAGGAGAATTCAATTAAAGGTAAGTGGTTGTCCCAATTTCCACCAAAATCTATCACACATGCTCTAAGCATGTCTTCCAGAGTTTGGATTATCCTTTCACTTTGTCCGTCTGTCTGGGGATGATATGCCGTACTTAAATTTAGTCGAGTTCCCATTGCTTCTTGGAAACTAGTCCAGAAATGGGAAGTGAAACGACTATCCCTATCCGATACAATGGAGAGTGGAACTTCATGTAAGGATACTACTTCATCTACATACAACTTTGCCAACCTTTCCATGCTAAAGGTTTCTTTCATAGGTAGAAAATGAGCTGATTTGGTTAATCGATCCACAATTACCCAAATCGCATCATTACCTTTTCTGGTTTTGGGTAACTTAGTAACAAAATCCATTGTTATGAGTTCCCATTTCCATACAGGCATTTCTAATTGCTGTAGTAGACCTGAAGGTTTCTGATGTTCTGCCTTAACTTGTGAACAAGTAAGACACTTAGAAACATATCGAGTTATATCCTTTTTCATTCCTATCCACCAGAAGTTATTTCTTAAATCTTAATACATTTTATTGTTTCCAGGGTGCATGGTATACCTAGATTTATGGGCTTCTTCTAAAATCTTATTTCTTAATTCTCCCTGCTTAGGTACCCAAATTCTGCTTTTGTGGAATCTCCAAATTCCATCAGCTCCTTGCTCTAATTCTTTTATTCGTCCTTTCATTCCTTCAGCATCATCCTTGATTGCTGTAGCTTGAACATTCTTCAATTGTTCCATTAAATCTAATTGTAGATTTAATATGAGAGCACGAACTCGCTTTTGCTTTTCATGATACTTACGACTTAAGGCATCTGCAACTACATTTGACTTTCCTTCGTGATACTGAATATCACAGTCGTAGTCACTTAGGATTTCCATCCATCTCCTTTGCCTCATGTTTAACTCTTTTTGCCCAAATATATATCTTAAACTTTTGTGATCCATATAGACAGTAAACTTACTTCCATACAGATAATGCCTCCAAATCTTAAGGGCAAAAATTATGGCTCCTAATTCTAAATCATGAGTTGTATAGTTTTCCTCGTGCTTTTTCAATTGTCTTGAAGCATACGCAATTACCTTCTTGCGTTGCATTAGCACACATCCAAATCCCAGTTTTGAAGCATCACAATATACTTTAAAATCTTCAGTCCCTTCTGGTAAAGCTAGGATTGGGGCATTTGTTAACTTTTGTTTTATAATTCTAAAAGCTTCTTCTTGCTTAGTTCCCCATTCAAACTTAACTGATTTATAGGCTAGCTTAGTTAATGGTACAGCTATTTTGGAAAAATCCTTAATAAACCGTCTATAGTATCCGGCTAAACCTATAAAACTTCTAATTTCCATTGCAGATTGCGGAACCTTCCACTTGGTAATTGCCTCTATCTTAGCAGGATCTACATGAATGCCTTCGTGATTCACCATGTGACCTAGGAATCGCACTTCTTGAAGCCAAAATTCACACTTCGAGAATTTGGCGTAAAGCTTTTCTTTTCTTAACAAAGTTAAGAGTGCATGCAAGTGCTGACAATGTTCGTCCTGACTTTTGGAATAAATAAGTATATCGTCGATGAAGACAATTACAAATTTATCCAAATACGGTTTACAGATTCTATTCATCATGTCCATGAAAGCTGCAGGTGCATTCGTTAGTCCGAAGGGCATGACTGTAAACTCGTAATGACCATACCTAGTTCTGAAAGCAGTTTTAGGTATGTCTTCTTCTTGTACCTTCAATTGATGGTATCCGGAGCGTAAATCGATCTTAGAAAAATACCTAGCTCCTTGGAGTTGATCGAAAAGATATTCAATTCTAGGTAATGGGTATCGATTCTTAATTGTAACCTTATTCAATTCTCTATAATCAATACACATTCTCATCGAACCATCCTTTTTCTTTACAAACAACACTGGTGCTCCCCACGGGGATGAACTAGGTTGTATGAAACCTTTACTTAGTAATTCATCTAATTGCTTTTTCAGTTCTAACATTTCTGTGGGTGCTAATCTATAAGGTGCCTTGGCTATCGGTGTAGTTCCTGGAATTAGATGAATTCTAAATTCTACTTCCCTATCTGGTGGTAATCCTGGTAATTCTTCTGGGAATACATCTGGGTATTCTGAGACTACAGGAATCTCCTTAAGTTCTTTACCCTTAGTACTAATGATTACTGAAATCATATATACTATTCCTTGCTTTCGTTCATAACTAGCAACTTTCATTACTGATATGAACTTCATGGGTTTACGTGGTTTATCTCCTGTAATCATGATTACTTCCCCAGTAGGTGCCTGAATTTCTATAGAATTTTTATCACAAAGGATTCGAGCATGGTTGGCTACTAACCAATCCATTCCTAACACAACATCGAACCCAACTAAATTCATTGGTAACAGGTTTGCATGAAATTTATAACCTGAAAGTTCTATATGTTCTTTTTGCAAAACCTTATCTATACTAACTGAATTCCCATCTGCTGTTTCGACTGTAAAAATTTGCCTAAGGTTGGTTAAGGGTAAATTAAGAGCTTGGCAGAATGAAGTATTGACAAAACTTTGGTTTGCACCAGAGTCAAATAATACTTTTGCATACACGTTGTGAACTAAGAACGTGCCGGCTATCACATCTGGAATGAGTTCTGCTTCTTGAGTGGTCAGCTGGAATGCTCTGACATTCTTTTAGTAGCTCCGTCGGCCGTCTTGGCTTTGTTGTCTGCTGGTTTGACCAATTTAGGACATTCTGTTTTAAAATGTCCTGCTTCGCCACAGTTAAAGCAGATTCTTGTTTTCTTTCTGCAGTCTTCTTCGCGATGGCCTGCGACTTTGCAAAAGTTGCAGGTTACATTACATCTTCCATAATGTTTCTTTCTGCAATTCCTGCAGAACGGCGAAGTTGAAGATTGCCCTGTTCCTCTTCTCTTGAAGCTACTATTATTACCCGTACGAAATCCTTGGGTAATTTTCTGAGCCAATTCATTTTTCCTATTTTCATCTCTTGTGCGTACCAGCTCGTCAGTTAGGGTGTTAGCTAGTTCTACCGCATCGTCAATAGTGCGAGGTCTCACAGCTTTAACGATATTACGGATTTCGCTAATTAGTCCCCAAATATAGCGAGAAATGAGTACCGGTTCTGGCGAAGCCAATGTTGGTACCACTCTAGCATATTCGAAGAATGTCAAAGTATATCCTCGACAATCTACACCTATCATTCGATGATTTAGGAACATATTCGCCATTTGATCTTTTTCATATCCGGGACATAATTTTCTTTCTACAAGACTCTTAAATTCTTCCCAGTTCATGGCATAGGCTATATTTCTTCCTTTAGCTTGAAGTACTGTATTCCTCCATTCTAGCGCCCCTTCTTTGAAAAGATTTGACGTGTACATAACCTTGTCGTCCTTGGCACATTTACTTATTGTAACCACTGCCTCGGTTTTCTCTAACCAACGCAGTGCCGCAGTCGCTCCTTCATTGCCTGCAAATTCAGCGGGTTTACAAGCAAGAAATTCTTTGTAAGTGTAACCAGACGTTGCAGCTTTCATTTTCTTAGGGAGCGGAGCCTGCCGTGAATCATCATTGTGATGATTACCGCCTCCGTTTATGCTATTACTGAAATTATCTTCAGAGATACGTTTGCTAGAAATGATTTGTTGAGGTTCTACTGGTTTCTGGGCAGCAGCAAGTATTGCTGGAATAGCATTGGCTATTCCTTGAGCAACAATATTTTCTATATCCTGCCTAGTCATAAATTGATCCTCCGGATGCTGCTCAGATTGGGTAACCTCATTAACTGGTTCATTATTAGCGTTTTCCATCTGATAATTAATATATTTATTAGTATCGAATAAATAAAAATTTTACACAAAGTAATCATACAAATTTCATAACACACATATAGCCAAAATTATCGATTTCTCAATTCCCATTTTTATATTTTATAATATGCATCAATACACACCATTTATCTTACAAAGTTTTATTTGTAGTTATTTTACAAGATTATATTTTTCTATTTATTATACAACCACAGTTTCATAAACCCACTATCCCTCGTCAGTTGGTATTTCAGTAACGACGTTCCCTCTCGTCGTATTTACAGGAGATCTGTTCTCCTACTTCCCTGATCCTATTTCCTGCATCCACCAGCTCTTCGCCAAAGTAGCGGAGTTCAGCTAAATTTTCATTGCTCATTGGTGGGTTTGGTATAGGTTCCGGGTCAAACTGAGGGAGAAAGGAATAAGGACTGTTGAGAAGGTTTTGGAACTGCCAATCATTGGTCCACCACTCATCCATTCCTAGAGGTTGGGTGTGGATTATAGGTTCTGAGATTGCTGGTTCTAAGTTCATTGGTAATTGGGTTTCAACAGGATAAGGGTAGAGATTATTATTGATAGGCCTGACGACATCACAGCTCGCCAATGCACGATCCAATTCCTCCGGAAATGGTAACTCCTCAATTTGTCTAGAGCTTTCCCCAATTTCTATCTTGGTTTGCCTAGAACCTTCCCCAAACTCCATTTCCATTTGCCTAAAATCTTCCCCAACTGTATTTCCATCTGCCTAGAACTTTCCCTGACTTCAATCCCCTTCCCTTTGTCTATGGGATTTTCTATTTTAGGAATCTTCCTAGTTGCGGGTTTCCTCCTGCGCACACGCCTCCATCCCACAAATCTTCTCCTTTTTCTTAGGCTTGGGTTTCTCCGTAGGTGGAGCGTTGAATTCCATAGGTTCTTCTATATCAAGTATATAACCAGTAAAATCCCTAGAAACCTCTATTTTCACCGGATAGAGATTTAAATTCTGAAAGGCTTCAGACAAGTCATTCATGCTGTTTAGCATATATGCAAAATACACAAAAATTGCTAAGTTAAAATTTTATAACAAATTTCATAAATAACCTTTAAATATTATTGTATACCATGTGACTAATTTAATATAAAGACAACTGAAAATTGAAACACACCAGGGTTTACTGTAAACTTATTTATTTTACTGGATAAGGTTTCTGGCTTGTAGGTGATAAGGGTGCTAAAACTTGAGTCAGAGTATTTAAAGATTTGCATTTACTGCTACATTGGCTAGCATATAGAGATCTGCCCATTTTTCATCTAACTTGTCTTCCCATGGTGGGTTACTGCCTAGTTCTTGGGTTTTCTGATTAACTCTCTTTTCTTTTGGTTGTGATTTCTTTATTTTCTCCTGACTTTTCCTAATAATCAAACTTCTTTTATTAGGAGAAAGTGGTTCCTCATATTGTGCCTTTCGGACAAATATTCCTTCTTCAGGATTTGCATAATGTTTTGAGGAATTTGTTTGGGATGAACTTCCCTTCTCGTTTGATGACTTATCTAATTTAAGATAGATGTTTGAAAGCTTTTGCTTACCCATACTGTACACAAATATAAATAATAAAACATATAATCACAGAATATCAATTAGTAAAATTAAGTATTTTCTAAATACTTAATTGGCTTAAATCAGTGGCTCTGATACCACCTTTTTCTGTCACGGCCCCTGACCCGGTTTGACCCGTTTCAGGAGCCGCGGGACAGAAAATCCCGTGGTATTTATTTAATTGAGTTGACAGCGGAAGATTTCTTCAGGATCTTTTTAAAAATGACATTTCCCAATTATTTTATTTCATAATTAGTGATAAACCCCCAGTAGTTTACAATCATATGATTTCACGGAGAAATCCTTCTTTTACAAAACATGTTTCTTTATTTTATATTGAGCCACTTCCTTAAGCTTGTAGTGCTTCGCGGCACTTTTCCTGGATCACAATAGATCACCTGAAACATGTTTGAAAAAGGTTTTGTCAGCGGGAAATACTAGTGAATCATTCTTTTTACTAAAACGACACGTTTGTTATAATTTACAGTATTAAGAGCGATTACAATGTTTCCATATATCAACCAACTACCCACAGTATTTGTCACTCGACCATCCATCGGTAACCTCATAGTCCAATGGTGTCTGTGACTATGGTCATATCACCCCTTGGCTACCCCGTTGTCCAATGGTGACGGTTATCAAGTAATGTATACAAAACCCAACATACCGGCTGTAATTTGGTGACTACAAAGACTTAATCCCTGTAATTATAACTTTAAAAATATTTAAGAATTTATAAAGTACTTTGATAAAAAGAGAATGACTCACATTGCAGATTTAATATGAATAGAGCTTAGCCTACTGATTAGCCTTGATAACCTAAATTTAATAAGATGCATACGAACTCGGTTAGTAACTAATACAGCATTTACGATAACTCACGAGATTAAAACCTTCACAACGAATGACAAAGTGCGATACTTAACATCCATCGAATTAACGACGAATGACAAAGCATAAACCCTAATGTGGGCAGCACTTAAACATCCATTGGATAGTTTAATCGATTGGACATTGAATCGTAGCAGCGATCGAGTTAATACCCGGTATCGGAGCAGTGCCTTGCTAATATAATTGAAATTTCGACTTTAGAGTATTATACTTTCGTTTTTGAAAGATTTCGTCGACACAGAATGAAAGCCCCTGAGCTAAGCTATTTATAGCTAAAATTAGGGCCTCACGCGGCCCGCGTAAACCACAACCCAAACTTTACGCGGCCCGCGTGGCTGCCTAGTCTACGTATAGGTTTGCATGGTCATGCATAGGTTGGCCAGGTGGGTGATACGTGGATCCGGATACTTATCCGGTCAAACCAAGGGTTGACGCGGCCCGCGTAAGACATGTCTTGTCTTTTACGCGGCCCGCCTGAGACCCAGAATTTTGTTTTTCTTGATTTTTAATATGGTTTAGGGTTTCAGGGGTTCAGGTTGTTACTTACGGGTATTTTTAGGACAATTTTGAGAGTCCTTACACTTTCTATGTTTGCAGTGTTCCTTCATACAACTCAAAATAGGTCGGGTTAAAATTTCCCCAGAAATGTGAAGTAAGGTGACTATCTTGATTTGATGCAATAGATAACGAGATTCTATGCAATGAGACTATTTCATCCTTATATAACTTAACTGAGTGTATTATACTAAAGGGTTGCCTTTATTGGTAGGGATTGAGCAAACTTGGTTAGTCGATCCACAATCACCCAGATTGTGTCGTTACATTTTCTTATGTTGGGTAATTTGGTAACAATATCCATTTGTTATCAATCCCCTTCCCATACTGACACTTCTAATCATTGAAGTCAACCTAAAGGTTTCTAACGTTCAGCTTTAACTTGCTAACAGATTAAATACTTAGAGACATAACTTACTATCTATCAGTAATTCTTATAAAACTCTTGATACCTCATATCACTTACACGATGCAACAATTACTTAGTTCTATGAGCTCCTTCGAGAATTCTTTCTCATAGGTTTCCTTGATTAGTACCCAAATTCTTTTCTTATGGAATCTCCAAATTCCATTAGTTCATCATTTTTTTTCTAATTCCTTCATTATTCCTTTATAATCCTTCAGCATCATCCTTGATTGCTGTTTCTTGGGCACTCTTCAATTGTTTTATTAAATCTATCCGCAATTTTAATCTAAGAGCACATACTTGGTTCGACTTCTTATGAAACTTATGGCCTAAAGCATCAACTATAACATTAGTCTTAACTTGTAATCGGTGTTGCTCCTAGTCTTAGATAAATTTTGAGTTTCTCCTCACGATCGAGTGATAGTCCAAGTAGATCCTCTAGGAAAACGTCGGTCTGAATTTCTTTCAGTTCCATGCCTCTAGCGTTGATGAACTCCGAGACCATATACGCTATGTCTTATTTCCGTGCATAACTCACAGCTTTCATCATAGAGACGAACTTTGTCGGCTGGTCTGTCTTGTCTCCTTGTGGTCACTTCTCCGGTTGGCTTGCAAATCTAAACCTAAGTCAGCAATCACCTCTGGAATCATCGTTTCCATGTTATTCCTTTTTATGAAGCAGACATGATTTCCTTTCTGTCAGTTCTCTCCATTTCATGGCATATGTCTTGACCATGTGTTTTGAAGCTCGGGTCTCACTATCTAAATGTCTAAATTTTGAAGCATACATTACTTCATTTTTCTTAACATATATACTAATGGTTATGACACTTAAGTCCTTTAAGCCCATGTATTGTTGCAGCAATTCTTTTGTTACTGGTAATCTTAGTAGGATTATAGGTGAAGAGTCTTTGTAAGTGCATCTAGTCGTGGTCACTATTATCTTCGCAAGAGTTCTTAAAGAAAGTAGAATTACTCTTATTAGCGTAGGTTTTGAGACGTTTAGTGTCTAGCACAACTTTAGCTACAGGTTTCCTAATGCGTTAATAATCTAAGGTAACGTAAAGGGAATTTTTTATATTTTCAATGGCATCCCAACATAAAGGGTTCATATACTTCTTGTCGCACGAGTTAAGAGACAGATGATCAAACGAGATAATGTTCGATATCGGAATCATAGATGTATACAAGAGATTCCTGATAAAAATTATGGAATTATTATTGACACTCAGGCTCGTGATGTATTTTAAATTATCAATCCTTATGGTTTTTGGAATTCCTTATAGATATACATATCTATATAATCATATATTTCACATATTGTAATATACAAACCTTGTATAAGGTTAATGTATTTAAAAGATTCATATTTCGAAAAACAAGCCAGATATCAGGTCATGATACTATTTAGGGAATTCTGTCACTTGTTTGACATATTATATACCCCATCTTACCCGGTTCTCGCAGGAGAGGTAACCCCATCTTACCCGGACAAGCTGGAGAGTCTGCTACACCATACCCAATCTTGCCGGAGAGATAATTTGAATTTCCCATAAATAGAATTTTCTCAATTCATGATTTAAAAATGAATCTTTTATTAGGGCTTTCATCAAAGAACAAGGAAATTAGTATTCACATGACGGATCATATTTCAGAACCAAGTAGTACCAATAAATAAGAAATAACAGTGGCCAAGTGTTATCGCTTATTTACCATACTTGCAACGTTCTAGTCATCATCCTCATGGCATACCAACACCCATTAAACTTTATTTACGCAAGTAATTAGCTTATACTAAGGTAGTTTTCTTAAGTTAAGTCTAAATACTATCCTTGTTGCTACCAGTTAATAACAATTTCCTAACTCTTTCGTTTAAGCTTAGGTATTATTACAACACCCAATTGCTCAAACCAGTGGCTCTGATACCACCTTCTGTCATGAACTCCGACCACACCCTGGACGAGAGCCGTGAACAGTCAAGTGGTACCGGTGGTTATTTTAAAAACATTGCAGCGGAAATGTTCATCAGGACCGTGAGTTAGGAAAAATATCAGAGTTTAGAAACACCGGATTTTATTTATTAAATAGATGGGATAAAACCCATGTTTTACAAAGGTAGCTTTAATAAGGGATAAACCCGAATATATGAAACCATGTTTTCTTAGTTTAATTCAATTGATAAAATAAGCCACTTCTTTAAGCCTTTCGGTGCCGTATCATCACTCTTATTCCAATCTACTGTCATTACCTGAAACGTGTTTTAAAAAGGTTTGGTCAGCAGGAAATACTGCTGAGTTCATTCATTTTTGACACATTGTTATAAATTACAGCATAAGAGGGATTACAATGGCTACTATCTTATTTTTATCTGGCGCCGTGTCACACCCTGGTGACGATGGTCATACCACTATTGGGTCCTTTCACCCAAGTGGTGATGATTATCACTGTTAGGTTGGTGAACCTAACCGCGAGAGATTAGTAATGTGCACAATACCCCACTAGCCAGTGATTCAAGATAACCACGACTTAATCCCTGTAATTATAACTTTTGAGAATAATTTGAGTATTGTAAAACAGTTGATAAAAAGAGAATGACTCACCTTGTTAGCATATAGTCTTGATTAAACAAGCATCTTGATTAAACAAGCATCTTGATTCTAAGCATCTACTTTATAGTTCTGAATCTTCTGATGATTAAGCATCAATTTTGATTGTAAGTGTATGGTGTAGAGTTTTGGGTAGTTAAACATTTAGTTTAACAGAGTGGAATACGTATTAGTGTTAAACCAAATCAAACCTAACGACAGTCACGAGATCAGAACCTTAACGAAATTCACAAGGTATAGTCTTGTTTAGACAACACTTTGGCATTCGTTTCAGAACGAAATTCACAAAGTATAGTCTTGTTTAGACAGCACTTTGGCATTCGTTAGTTGGTTCCCGAATCGATCGGTCAGAATATCGTATCGGTGATTATTGGTTAGAACACCAACGTATAGAGAGAAGAAGAAAAGAAATGAGCAAGGAAGAATGAAATCCTAGGCTCCTATTTATAGGTAAGGCAGGTTCCTTTCTTAGCTAGGAAGTTTTCTTAATTATTAAGTTTCCTTTATTTATTAAGTTTTTCTTACTGATTAAGTTTTCTTACCTATTAAGTTTACTTATCTATTAAGTTTACTTAATTGTTTTAGCTATCAAGTTTACTTGGCTTTTTAACGGATTATTTCACTTAGCTGTTTAACCGATTAATTTTTCCTAACTGTTTAATTAAGTAATTTACTTAGTCGATTATTTAATTAACTTAATTAGCTGATTAACTTACTTAGCTTACTTAACTATTAAGTTTTATATAACCATTAAGTTTACTTAACCATTAAGTTTTCTTAATCATTAAGGTTTCTTAACTACTAAGTTTACTTAACTGTTAAGTTGTCTTAACTACTAAGTTTACTTAATCATTAAGTTTCCTTAACCATTAAGTTTACTTAGCCATTTAACTAATTAACTTACTTAGCTGATTAATTAATCTTACTTAGCTTAATTAATCTTGCTTAGCTTAATTAATCCTGCTTAGCTTAATTAATCTTACTTAACGGATTAATTAATTAACTGACTTAACTACTTAACTGATTAATTTAAATTTTATAATTTGCTTAGTCGATTACTTAGCTTAATTAGCAGATTAATCACCCTACTCAGCTTGCTTAACTGTTAAGTTTTCTTAGCTATTGAGTTTTCTTAATTGCTAAATTTACTTTCCTGTTAAGTATTCTATCTTAACAACTTTATGAGTTTAATTTCTAGATACAATGGAACTCGTATTAGTGTATTAACTCAATTCAACTTTAACGATAATCACGAGATTGAAACCCTCACAATGAATGACAAAGTATAGCCAGATATTGGCAGCACTTAAACATCCATTGGATCGGTTTTAATCGATCGGATAAAGTATCGTACCAGTGATTAGAGTTATTACCCTAATACGGGCAGAGTTTCGGGATTTAGAAAGTATAATCTCGAGCTATTATTTGCTATAATAAAAGCTGAAGGAAAGAAAAGAATTGAGCAGTTTGAAATGCCCAAACTACGTCCAATTTATAGCTGCAATTTAGGTCCCTCGCGGCCCGCGTAAACTGGAAGGGCGATCCTTCTCGGCCCGCGAGGACATTAAGGCGGCAGTAGGGTTTGCTGAGTCATCGGTGGTCTTGACACGTGGACGACACGTGTCCCTTAAGCTTATCCGGAGAGTTGTAAGGCTGTCGCGCCCCGCGTAAGCCTTGCCTAATTCTTACGCAGCCCGCGACAGATGGATAAATTTGAATTTCTTGATTTTTCATAAGGATTAGGGTTTTAGGGGTCCGGGTTTCCACTTACGGAGTGTTGTGGGACATTTTTGCAGGTCTTTACAGTGGTAGAGTGTGTGGCCGAGGCGGACGGCGATTAAAAGTGAACTGTGTCTAGTTGTCATGTTTTCTGTACAGTTTCTTTACTGCTTTTGATAAAACCAAAAACACAAAAATATGTTTTTGATTTTAGGGGAGAAAGTTTATAGAAAATACAAAAACATGATAAAATTTAAAAAATACAAAAACATTGAAAAATAAAAAATGAGTTTTGTTGTGAAAAAGAGGAAATGATAGTACATCAGTGTACTATCACAACATGCTAAAGAAATGGAAAGTCAATATGTTTTTAAACAAGTCTCACTAATGATGTGCCAGTAGACTTCACACAATTAGTAGATTGAGTTCGAGATAGAAACATAACGAATAACTTGCTTATCTCGTGGAGAACATCTCTCGGATATATGGGTAACCCCCGAAATCTTGTTTGAAGGGCTTTCTATTTCTGACATACTAGGTCTTTGTGCGTGATGATATCTGGGGTATTATACCAGGACTTCTGATTTTTCGGGAGCAATAGCCTAGTCCTCGTATAATACTCTGCACTGCTTTATTCTTAAAGCTCACCCTCAGCATAAAAATGATGAAACATTGAAAAATGCTAATCATGTGCTGTTGAAAAGAAGATCCCCAAGGGGGACCCACCTAGAGTCGAGCCATCATCTCTCTGATTGAACGGAAGTTCTAGCATGAGCTCTCATGGTCTCGCAATTACCCATTTACAGATATCATTAGTGTACATTCACCTGTAAGACTGAATATAGGAGTCTGGATACGAGAGTATATTCTGAGGTGGGACACACTAATAAGTTAGTTCTAATACATCTAATCTCGTATCTTGAATCAACTGAAACTTGTGTAGAAGTTTAAGTGGACAACAATACTGACAATCAGAAGTGAATTTGTTTAAGATTTAAAGTTAAATCAAGATCAACGGTGTTAGTGATTTGTCATAAACTGATATGATCCTCTGTCGCAAACTCAAACAAAAATATTGTCTGTAAATATGTTTGTAAATATTTCTTTACTGCTTTTATGTTTCAGAAAAATATAAAAAGATTTTGATTTCTACTTTATTTTCGACAACCTATGTCCGAAAGCTGAGTTTCAAAATCTGAGTATGTTGATCGTGTTTCTGAAAATAAACAAGTTTATTAATTTGAAACTTGAAGTTTTTATTCAAAAATCAAAAACAGTTTGTGAAGTCTCCAAGGTCATTAAGTTGGACTTGGATGATTGACTGTCAGGGATTTGGATGCTCAAATTGGTAAAATCTGATTGTAAAGAGCTAGGTTTAGTTGTTGGATTCTTAATATCATCAAATCTTTATAGTATTTTGATAGGGGGAGAGAATCAAGTAATCCTGGACAACTAAAAATGCTTTCACTGTAAAAATATTTTCGCATATGTTGAAAGAGCCAGGTCATCAATCCTGGACATTCAAAATGATTTTTCTCATAAATGTTTGAGGCTTGCATATGAAAGTTCCAGATTACGATCCCGATAGCCGAGTCTAAGGGGGAGTCTGAAGACGAGCTCGACGCAAGGGGGAGCTTGTAACCGGAAAGCCAGGTGTCGATCCCAAAAGCACGGAAACTTTGCAAAAGGGAGAGCCTGAAGAAAGAGTCTCTAAAAGCAAAGAAGAGCGTGAAGAAAAAGACAGAATCGCTCAAGCTACATGGCAACAAAGGCTAGCTGAAGAGGAGCAGAGAGCTGCTAAGGAAAATGAAAAGCTCAGGAAAGCGTTGTTGAAAAAGCCGAAACAAAGAGAAGAATTTTTCAAGTCTTTGTGAAGGATGTTTTGAAGACAGGCTGACTGAAGACAGCGACAATATCCAAGGGGGAGTTTGTTGATGCTTAATGTCTATCGCCTACGTCCTCTGTCTGTGTCGTGTCATGTATATGTAATAGTTTGAAAAATGTTTAAGTTTTGTATGTATTTAGGCCAGGTCGCACGAAGTGATCTTGACCAGTTCGTGCGGACTGGAGTAGTCATTTGGTGCGATCTGGGAAACCTATAAATAGGTTGGTTGTGTTCTTCATTTGGGTGATTCTGGAGAATTTTGTAACGAAGTGCTGTCCGATTCTCTCTGTACCAAAACGTCTAAGGGCATGTTTGGCTAAGCTTATTTAGGTTAAAAAGGACTTTTGGGAAAATGACTTATTGACTTATGACTTTTTGAAAAGGAGTTTTTAAAAAAAGTGTTTGGATTAGCTTATGGGGTGGGAAAAGCCAATAAGTCAATAAGTTGTTTTTAAAAAGTGTTTGGCTTAGCTTATTGATGTAAAATGACTAAAAGCTAATAAGTCAATAAGTTAGTTCAAAAAGTCACAACATTCTAACTTTTCAAAAATGACTTTTTGATGACTTTTTCTCCTTCTCAAAAAGTCATTTTGAAAAGGACTTTTGCATTTGCCAAACACTGAAACTCCTTATTGGCTTTTTGATTAAGTCAATAAGTCAATAAGTTGGTTGGAAAAGCTTAGCTAAACATGCTCTAAAATCAATGAAGAACATGTTTAAAGTGACATTCTACTCTTCTACTCCTGTTCTAACACTGATTGACGGTTTCTAGTCTGATTCCGCCTTTCTAGAAACTAGATCTGACTCTGATTGACTCGTATTGGACGAATCATCGACCCTACAGTAAGGATTTTATAAAAGTGGTTTACAACATGAAAATCAGAAAAAAAAACATGCTGATCACGGGCTTACGCGGCCTGCGTACGCCACCAGCCCAGCTTACGCGTCCCGCGACCTACATCGGCCCAACATAGAAGTTTGCTGCATTGGCAGCTTTAGTCCCTGAATGTCTTAGATGTTTTAAACTTTCATAAATGACGTGAATGGTCCCTTGAACTTTTATATCAGATGTATTTATGTCACACCGCGATATTACCACGTATTACCGGTGGGCCCGGTGGGGAGTATCGTGACGTAGTTGATATCATCATAGTCAATAATCACAGTTTAATGCACAACGGAAGTCTAAAGTAGAATATAATACAAACCAAACGAAAGTAACATAAGTATTATGATCGAAATGTAAAAGGATCCACAGGCGGATCAAAACAAAAGAAGATAATTGTTCAACAGATTTTAAGTGACAAAGCTTGCAAGACTCTTATTTATTCACTCAGGAGTAACCAGCCTATTCCGCCTAGTACCTGTACTTTAGCCTTTTGGAAAATACGTCAGTTTACACTGTTAAATACAATTAACCGACTCATTTTGAAAAGAGTTTAAGAAAGTTGGTTTTAATGCACAAGGCACAAATAATCTTTTATAACTTGGGATATTTATTTTAAAATAATCTTGTAAAAGAATTACATATTTATTATACGTTCAGTAGCCCGGGCTGGATACCGGGTTAAAGATTAATAGACACACCACATAATATAACCTACGGCGAGTTATTCTCAAACAAACAGGTATATCATTTTACATACGCACCGGCAAGTGTATACCTACACCCCTTGCTTAAATCGTGGTTTTGAGGGTGGTTTTGAGTGTGGTACAGTGTCACACCCCTATTTTTCACGTGTCACCGGTGGGCCCGGTGGGGAGTATCGTGACGTGGTTGGTATCATCATAGACAAACAACACAATATATAAATGCACAGCGGAAGCAAAGATAGATTCATTTCAACTTTAATAAAGTGTAATATTAAATATCACTAATAGTTGAAACGGATCCACAGGCGGATCAAAATAAAATAAGATATTGTTCAACAGCTTTATTGTCATCCAAGCTTGCGAGACTTATTGTGGACGCTCTAGGAGACAGCCAGCCTAGTACGAGTAGTACCTGCACTTAATCTTTTTGGAAAAATACGTCAGTTTACACTGGTAAATACAATTTAACTGACTCATTTTAAAAAGGGTTGAAAATTGATTTGAATGCACGTGGCACAAAACATTTTATAACTTGGGATAATTATGTAATATAATCTTGTGAACGAATTACATGTTACTTGTGCGTTCAGTAGCCCGGATCTTGTCCGGGTTAAAGATCAATAGACACACCACAATATAGAGTTATACACTGACAGGTGTACGCCTACACCCCGTGCTCAGGTCGTGGCAATTTCGTAAAATGATGCCAAGGATATCCGGGACATGGTCATTAACCCCCCAAAGGCTTTAAGTGAACAAGACTGTTTAAACGAGCCGATCAAATTATTCAATTAACCACCCAAAGATGTAAGATTTGATGCTCGATCAAGCGGTATTCTATATACCGTAACCCAAGCCCGTATAGGGAAAATAAGTTAAAAGTATTTACCTGAGCAAAGTATAATTCACAATAAGCAAGTGAAGGTAGCTTTTACTGGTTCTTCTTATTCTGGAACAAAGGTTTATAATAACCTATTAGATTTCTAACGGGTCTTTATTTAAGCTTAAGCTTAGACCGGCTAGTTTTAAGGACGATATGGTTCAAACGCACGATTAAGCGAAGACCGGATAGAATGTGATTTAGACCCGACAATTTTGAATACTTGTATAATATGGGTATACTAAATACAATTCTGGATTTTGAAACAAAGATCATAAGGTTTGACCCGTTTAGGTCAATTTATGCAAACTAGTTACATAAACCGTACCGAGCGCGAAAAGGGCGTCACGGGTAACCATAAGAGTCATATGCAAGTTCCCTGAGTTAATATACTTTAAATATGTTGTGACATCAGTAAGATGTCTTCTATTATGCCCCAAATGAATTTAAACGCAACTTATGCCTCATAAGGGCATTTTGGTCATTTAAAAGATTATAAAAGAGTTTAATTTGAAATCTGAGTTATAGGTCTGATTTATACCGTAAATATACTTAATTTAACATGTTATAACAGTAGGGTATGATCTATATGTGAAACTTATCATTTAAAACCAAACTATGCACCTTAGGGGTATTTTGGTAATTTCACAAGGGCTAAAAAGGTCAAAACTGGAAACCTGAGTTCAAAAACTTATACTTACTGTTATTATATAAAAATATACTAAAAACATCAGTAGGTATCAACCTTATATGTTTAATATGGTTATAGTACATACTATGCGTTAAAAACGCTTAAAAAGGCGATTTAGAGCCGTTTCCGGGTTTTTAAAAGAAAGCTGATATTTTTATATTTCCAGAATGCTCAAAATATTTTATTTATCAAATAAAATCAGTAGAAAAAGGTTTGGGGTCAAAAGGATTTGTAAAACTCATTTTATGGCTTAAAAGGGCAAAATCGGTATTTACCGAATTAAACTTAGAGACCTATGTTATGCTCAGCCAAAAATTAAATAAAAATCTTCAAAAATCCCAAAATATTATATTACATAAGTGGGTAAAAAGTTTGATATCAAAAAGTGGGTTTAAATAGGTTATACGCTAATTACGCCGTTTAAGTAACATAAGGCTTTCAAATTACGATAATGAGCATAACTCTTAATCTAGACCTCAAACTGATATCAAATTTTAGGTTCAAGTTTATAAATCAGTAACTAATGTTTCTACACTTTCACTTTTTCAAAAATCACGTTTTATAATCAAAAGGGCATAATAGTCAACATTTAAGCATAAATCGGAAACATGCATATGAATCGGATAAGTATTGAACCAAGTTGTAAAATCTCAGAGAGTTATACTTATATGAAACTTGGTCCAAAATAAACTCTAAGACAGATCTCAAACATGCATGAACGGATCAGAACTGATAGTCAAAGCAAAAGTCAAATTTTGCGACTTTCGGTTCCGATCCGGGTTAAATCTGAAAATTGTCGAGATGAACATGTTGAGACATGTTCTTACATTAATTACCAAGTTATGTTAATGATCAAACAGGTTGCATGTACCCTACATTGCTAATCATGCTTAAATTTGCAAATAATCATTCTGTTGACTTTTTAAGATAAGCTTTGACTCGACAATAATCATACTTAGAGTGGGAATCTGAAAATACCCTTTTAAGGGTTTGTTACCCACATAAATACCAACTTGTAGGTACTTTCAATTTGAGAAATGACGGAGCAAATTTCGTTTAATCTCAAAGTCAAACTTAAATTACGACGGTTTGACTATTGGTTAAATAACTAAGTTAGAACGAATTAGAAAGGATTATGAACACTTACAAGAGTCCTAATTAAGCTTAGAGATCACTAGAAAGTTGGCTTGATGTCCAGAGAGCTCCAGAGATGATCTTTTGCAAAGTTGTAAATGAATGAACATAAGTTGCAACTTGAATGTTCTTAAATATGAACTTTGATCATTCAAGATGATGCCACCAGGGTCTAGGAATGTTGTAAGATCTGTACAAGTGCCCCTAAGTGCATGTAAACCCATTGGTAAGGCTCTGGTATCGGATACAGCTGGTTACAACTCGAAAACAGACCTGTACTGACATCTGTTCGCTGTTTCGTCGCTGGGCACTTGTAGGCGGGCCGCGAGGCCCCTTACGCGGGCCGCGTACAAGTTGGTGACCAGCTTAACAAGTTTTCATGTTTACATTTTGGTCCTTGGTCCTTTGTAACGTGGTTTTGGCTATTTATCTTGCTCATTAGACCCTCAAATCTGATTTTTAAGGACCTTGGGACATTTACAAACATGGTAAAGTCCTTGGTTAACTTTGTGCTTACCCGAAAAGTCACGAATTTTAACGTTAACGCATTTAACCCTTCGTGCACGGTTTTGATCATAACTTTCTCATACGATAACGAATCTTGATGAAATTTTTATCACATAATCTAGTGAGTATATTTTACCATTACAAAGCTTCGGGTCTGTCAAAAGGTCACTCAGAGGTATACTTTCAACATGTTGACACATTTAGCCCCTGTAGTTTGTAATTCCTCACTTTCTTTCATTTTCCGCTTCGTATGATCCATGATTTATTCATTTAAGATTATAAACACCATGTAGGGTTATTGTAGAGCCTATTTATCCATTGTTGACACTTTGGACCCTTATATTCACATAGTTTCACAGTTTGTCAACTTTAGTCCCTCTAAAGTGCTTTTTCACATATTCAAGTCTATGAACAGAATATTTGGAACTGTGGGCTTCCTGGAGGATAACATCTCGAAGTCCTCCAAAAACTGGAACCCATATTCGTCCATTCAATCTTAGCATTCCGTCTTTATCATAGGATAACTGCTCCTCAGTTACTCCTAGCTTTTCTTCAGGATAGTTAGCTTCCAACACAGCTTCCTTCTGTGCAGCTAACACCCTTTCGTTCAAACTATTCCTTATTTCAATGAGCTTGGCATTGATTCTTATCGGCTTCACTCTTTCTTTTCTGCTTAAGGCGTCAGCAACTACATTTGCCTTGCCTGGATGGTATTTTATCTCACAATCATAATCATTTAGAGTTTCCATCCATCGTCTTTGTCGCATGTTCAAGTCCTTCTGATTGAACAAATGTTGAAGGCTCTTGTGATCTGAATAGATCACACACTTGGTTCCATACAAGTAATGTTTCCAAAGTTTTAATGCAAATACAACGGCACCCAGCTCCAAGTCGTGGGTGGTGTAGTTCTTCTCGTGTACCTTTAGCTGTCGTGAAGCGTAGGCAATAACCTTGCCTTTCTGCATGAGTACACAACCCATACCAGTGTGGGATGCATCACAATACACCACAAATTCTTCTATACCATCAGGCAATATTAGCACTGGTGAATTGCTCAACTTTTTCTTCAGAATGTCAAAGGATTCCTGTTGCTTAGGGCCCCAATCAAACTTAACCTTCTTACGTGTCAACGAAGTGAGGGGCGCAGCAATCCTTGAAAAATTTTCGATAAATCGCCTATAGTATCCTGCTAAACCCAAGAAGCTACGAATCTCAGTAGGTGTCTTTGGCTCTTGCCAATTCATAACTGCTTCTACCTTAGTGGGATCCACTTGGATACCACGCTCACTTACCACATGTCCAAGGAATTGGACTTCTCGAAGCCAAAATTCGCACTTCGAAAATTTGGCGTAGAGTTTCTCATGATGTAGAAGTTTGAGAATACAACGAAGGTGTTTCTCGTGGTCAGCTTGGTTCTTCGAGTAAATAAGGATGTCGTCAATAAATACGATGACGAATTTGTCCAAGTAAGGCTTACAGACGCGATTCATGAGATCCATGAATGCGGCCGGCGCATTAGTGAGCCCAAAAGGCATCACTAGGAACTCGTAATGACCATAACGAGTCCTAAACGCTGTCTTGTGCACATCTTCATCCTTGACCTTCAACTGATGATAGCCTGACCTCAACTCGATCTTAGAGAAGTAGCTTGCCCCTTGTAATTGATCGAACAGATCGTCGATTCTGGGCAAAGGATACCTATTCTTGATAGTGACTTTGTTAAGCTCACGGTAATCGATGTACAGACGCATCGATCCATCCTTCTTCTTGACAAACAAAATTGGCGCTCCCCAAGGAGACGAACTAGGTCTAATAAAACCTTTGGCTAGCAGATCGTCTAATTGCGTTCTTAACTCCTTCATCTCCGTTGGTGCTAACCTATAAGGTGCTCTTGCTACTGGTGCAGCACCAGGGATGATGTCGATTCGGAATTCCACTTGCCTATCTGGTGGTAAACCAGGTAGTTCTTCGGGAAAAACTTCAGGATATTCTGAAATGACAGGGATGTCTTCAATCTTAGGCTTTGGCTCGTCTATAGTAACTTGTGCCATATAAATGACACAACCCTTCTGCAGACATCTGGATGCCTTGAGCATAGACACTTGCTCAGGCAATCCATGCTGGGTATCTCCTTAGATGGTGAGTATACGGAGTTTTGACTACTACTTGCTTTCTGTTGCACACAATCTGGGCTTGGTTATGCGATAACCAATCCATACCTATAACTATATCAAAGCCAGCTAGCTTAAAGGGAAGTAAGGACAAAGGAAAAGAGTGATTCCTAATGGATATAACACATCCATCTAAAACAGTTGAGGCGGTTTCTATGGTTCCATCAGCTAATTCCACCTCATATTTCACGCTTAAGGGTTTTATAGGCAATTTCAACAACTCACAAAACTTATTATCCACAAAAGACTTATCTGCTCCAGAATCAAACAATACTCTAGCAAAAACATCATTTACGAGAAAAGTACCTGTAATTACGTTGTCATCCTGAACAGCTTCCTTAGCGTCCATCTTGAAGACCCTCGCATTGGTCTTCTTTCCATCCTCGGTTTTCTTGGCGTTCTTTGGGCAATTAGACTTAATGTGCCCTTTTTCGTTGCAACCGTAACATGTTGCATCCTTCAGCTTCTTACACTCCAAAGTCTTATGATCCGTAGATTTGCAAATCCCACAGGATCTCGTGTGAGACTGGGATTTCGACTCAAATCGACACTTCCCAAAATGGTTCTTCTTACAAGTTTTACATTTGGGCTTATCCCCCGATTGTTGCCCATCCTTCTTAGATCCCGACCCTTTCTTGTGGTCGTCATTTCCTCGATGTTTCTTACCTGATCTTCGTGAGGTATCATCCTCACGCTTCCTTTTGTTCTCTTCTAAATTCCTGAGTGCTCTCAACCTGACTACGTCCAAGGTAAGAGATAGAGATAGATCAGCTGCTGATCTGAAGGTTGCAGGCCTTAATGCCTTAACACTTGCTTTAATCTCTGGGGCTAAACCCCCGATGAAGCGAGCAATCCTCTTAGGTTCTGGGGTTACCAAGTATGGAACCAACCTAGATAGGGTATTGAAAGTGGTGAGGTATGCCTGGCAGTCTAAATTCTTCATCACTAAAGATAGGAAGTCTGACTCAATTCTCTCAACTTCGTGTTGCGGGCAATAATTATCCTTAATAAGGGCAACGAACTGATCCCATGATAGATTGTAGAGAGGGATCTTTCCAGCAGCTTGTATGAGAGACTTCCACCACGCCAGTGCTTCTCCTTTGAACGATTGGGATACGCATTTTACTACGTCCCTTTCAGCACAACCGCTGATGTCTACAACCGTATCCATTTCGTCCAACCAAGTCATACAATCTATTGCTCCTTTCTTCCCGGTGAAGTCCCGGGGTTTGCAAGAAACAAAGTACTTGTAAGTACAGGACTTGGTGTGTGGTTTGGCATCATGCACCATCCTTTTTGAGGGAACACTGTTCTGATTTGATGAGTGTCGGTCATCATCCTTCTTGAGCTCATCTTAGGTTCATCCTTCTTAGGTTCATTCTTCTTAGAGGGTGGTTTGCTATGACCCTCCGAGTGAACTTTTGGCTTGGAATGTGGTGCGGATCGGGTCCTACTTCGGGTGCCGCTTGATTCACTATACTGTCTATTTAGTGCTTCGATAACAACATCATTTACTAATGCTTTCAGCTCCGCACCAGTTACTAATATTTTAGCATTGTCAGGGTTTTCCTCTGGACGACTGTTTATTTCTTCTGACTTGGCCATGTAGTCTTAATTGCTACATAAAGAAAATAAGGACAAGGTCTATTTAGAAGCCTAAACAGTATTATCGTTGTTGACGATTTATTAACCATGGTAAATAAAAGCCATATTAGTTAATTTGTTAAGTAATTTCATTCAGGACTTTTTATTAATAACTTTATCCTAGAATGAAATAAAATATTGGCACAACAGGCCTAGTCACATAGAAGAATTTCTAAATTATCAATTTAGATCTTGTAGGATTAAAGTTTGAATAAAATAAAAACCAATCCTTTTCTTGGCAGGGAGTCTATAAACTACGGCTGCCTTTTGTTTTATATGACATTAATTATAACCCGTAGGCATTATGTCACACTCAGATATATATATAAATTGGATAATTTATTAAAAAGGGTGACATGTGTGATTTTGCGGATCACATTAGCCAAGAATGTTAACATGTTTGCAGATGTTAACAGAGATTTGAATCCTTTTAAACAGGTTCTACCATATTGGCCAGGTCTTTAATATGACATTCAAGCTAGGTTTTACCTTTTTAAGATTCTTATTATAAAAAAAATGGTAAATCAAAATATGTTATTTCTCATTTATTCACATATTATATTCATGCATAAATTAAAAATGAAAAACTTAAATTAACCATTCCAAACAAAAATTAAGCTAGTACGAGTTTGCCCTAAACGGGACTTTTACATAAATAACATGCCCACGCAGGGGCCAACTAACAAAACAAACCCACGCAGGGGTCAAAATAGAAAAACATGCCCACACAGGGGCAGAACAGAAAGGAAATACCCACGCAGGGGTAGAACAGAAAGGAAATACCCACGCAGGGGTAGAGTACAGAAATAAATAAATGTCCACGCAGGGACATGATTACAACTAAAATAAGTAACAAACAAAGGATTCAGCGATCCTTCTTGCTTTTACCCTTGATCAAATCCACCATCTTCTTGAACATCCCCCGGTTATGCCTTCGTTCTTGCCGCATCTCATGCCGCACCTCTTGTCGCATCTCATGTATCTCATGAAGGATTTCTTGAAATTGTGGCGGTGACATCACCGGTGTCCGTGGTGGTTGCTGAAGATGCTGAGGTTGAGGAGGCGGCGGTTGCTGATAATGCGGAGGTTGAGGAGGCTGCAGTTGCTGATACCCATATGGTGGGTATCCATAGGTCGAGTGTCCTGTAGCCCAGGGACCTCCGTAGGGACCTTCCTGACGGAGAGAGTTCGCAGCTAACCAGTAGGGATCCTCTGCAAAGTTGTAACCTGTGTGGATCTGCTGCTCGAAGGGATTGTATGCTGCCGCACCAGTGTAAGTGGGAATTAGGTCTCCAAAACCCATTGGTGGTTGTGGCGCGACAGGTGCAGAGACTACTTCAGAGACGGGGTGTGAGGATTCTCCCATCTCTGGTTCTTCGTGGACAGGCGAGTACCGGCTGCCACCTGAATGTGGAGGGGTGCTGATGCGCACTCCCCCTCGTGCGGATATTCGCACTGTCGTTCTCCTTCGCCTCGGAGGCGAGGGAGGTTGAAGCTGAGGCGGTGGTGGCGGCGGAGTGACCGCGACAAGTCGAGAATCCTCGGAAGGATTCTGCTGCTGCTGCTGCTGTAGCTGATGCAGGGGAGAGTTGGGCTGAAGCTGGTGCAGGGGAGAGTGGTGTGGCTGGTGCAGGGGAGAGTTATGATAACTAGGAGTAAATACCCAGTCATACTGCTTGAAGTTCTCCTCAAAGCTATCGGGACCATTGTAAGGTGATCCCATAAACGATGACCCATCTGAAATTTCAATGGGATGGTTGGGAGTTCCGGATGGTGGCATTACAGGATCGGTATCCTCATCGATGTCCATCGAGTTGCCACCAGAAAAGTGGTCTTCGGGTCCAAGTGGGTTAAAACCCACTGCTGCTCCTAAGTAGTCGTCAGGGTTGAACTGACCCTGGAAGACGGGTGATGGATGGTCAAAGGGTGAATTGTGTGCTAGTAGAGGAATGTAGGACTGGTGAGAGTTATGGGGCTCATTCTCAGAATGAGGCCCAAAGGAATGTGGGTTAGACAGAGAGGTACTCAGTGAAACTGAGCGTCTAGCTGGTTCAGTAAGAGACCTCCAAAGATCTTGAGCATCTGTGTTATGGGGATCCGAAGGTGTTCGCTGGTGTGACGGTCCGGCCTCGTGGTCGTTTGGGGCTACATGTGCTCCTTGTCCTCTGCCTCTTCCTCTCATACGTGGCGGCATTTTTGTGAACCTGTCGAAAACAACAAGTGATACAACAAGAAATATGATTAAGACAAAGTTAGAAATAAAAACCAAAAATTTGGATGGTTCCTAAGTTCTTTGTCTAGACTCGAGAATCGAGGAATGTGCAATTGTGTAACTGAGATTAAACACAAAAGACTAGTGTTTAATTCACTCAGAGTTGGCTCTGATACCAACCTGTCACACCCCTATTTTCCACGTGTCACCGGTGGGCCCGGTGGGGAGTATCGTGACGTAGTTGGTATCATCATAGACAAACAACACAATATATAAATGCACAGCGGAAGCAAAGATAGATTCATTTCAACTTTAATAAAGTGTAATATTAAATATCACTAATAGTTGAAACGGATCCACAGGCGGATCAAAATAAAATAAGATATTGTTCAACAGCTTTATTGTCATCCAAGCTTGCGAGACTTATTGTGGACGCTCTAGGAGACAGCCAGCCTAGTACGAGTAGTACCTGCACTTAATCTTTTTGGAAAAATACGTCAGTTTACACTGGTAAATACAATTTAACTGACTCATTTTAAAAAGGGTTGAAAATTGTTTTAAATGCACGTGGCACAAAACATTTTATAACTTGGGATAATTATGTAATATAATCTTGTGAACGAATTACATGTTACTTGTGCGTTCAGTAGCCCGGATCTTGTCCGGGTTAAAGATCAATAGACACACCACAATATAGAGTTATACACTGACAGGTGTACGCCTACACCCCGTGCTCAGGTCGTGGCCATTTCGTAAAATGATGCCAAGGATATCCGGGACATGGTCATTAACCCCCCAAAGGATTTAAGTGAACAAGACTGTTTAAACGAGCCGATCAAATTATTCAATTAACCACCCAAAGATGTAAGATTTGATGCTCGATCAAGCGGTATTCTATATACCGTAACCCAAGCCCGTATAGGGAAAATAAGTTAAAAGTATTTACCTGAGCAAAGTATAATTCACAATAAGAAAGTGAAGGTAGCTTTTACTGGTTCTTCTTATTCTGGAACAAAGGTTTATAATAACCTATTAGATTTCTAACGGGTCTTTATTTAAGCTTAAGCTTAGACCGGCTAGTTTTAAGGACGATGTGGTTCAAACGCACGATTAAGCGAAGACCGGATAGAATGTGATTTAGACCCGACAAGTTTGAATACTTGTATAATATGGGTATACTAAATACAATTCTGGATTTTGAGACAAAGATCATAAGGTTTGACCCGTTTAGGTCAATTTATGCAAACTAGTTACATAAACCGTACCGAGCGCGAAAAGGGCGTCACGGGTAACCATAAGAGTCATATGAAAGTTCCCTGAGTTAATATACTTTAAATATGTTGTGACATCAGTAAGATGTCTTCTATTATGCCCCAAATGAATTTAAACGCAACTTATGCCTCATAAGGGCATTTTGGTCATTTAAAAGATTATAAAAGAGTTTAATTTGAAATCTGAGTTACAGGTCTGATTTTTACCGTAAATATACTTAATTTAACATGTTATAACAGTAGGGTATGATCTATATGTGAAATTATCATTTAAAACCAAACTATGCACCTTAGGGGTATTTTGGTAATTTCACAAGGGCTAAAAAGGTCAAAACTGGAAACCTGAGTTCAAAAACTTACACTTACTGTTATTATATAAAAATATACTAAAAACATCAGTAGGTATCAACCTTATATGTTTAATATGGTTATAGTACATACTATGCGTTAAAAACGCTTAAAAAGGCGATTTAGAGCCGTTTCCGGGTTTTTAAAAGAAAGCTGATATTTTTATATTTCCAGAATGCTCAAAATATTTTATTTATCAAATAAAATCAGTAGAAAAAGGTTTGGGGTCAAAAGGATTTGTAAAACTCATTTTATGGCTTAAAAGGGCAAAATCGGTATTTACCGAATTAAACTTAGAGACCTATGTTATGCTCAGCCAAAAATTAAATAAAAATCTTCAAAAATCCCAAAATATTATATTACATCAGTGGGTAAAAATTTTGATATCAAAAAGTGGGTTTAAATAGGTTTTACGCTAATTACGCCGTTTAAGTAACATAAGGCTTTCAAATTACGATAATGAGCATAACTCTTAATCTAGACCTCAAACTGATATCAAATTTTAGGTGCAAGTTTATAAATCAGTAACTAATGTTTCTACTCTTTCACTTTTTCAAAAATCACGTTTTATAATCAAAAGGGCATAATAGTCAACATTTAAGCATAAATCGGAAACATGCATATGAATCGGATAAGTATTGAACCAAGTTGTAAAATCTCAGAGAGTTATACTTATATGAAACTTGGTCCAAAATAAACTCTAAGACAGATCTCAAACATGCATGAACGGATCAGAACTGATAGTCAAAGCAAAAGTCAAATTTTGCGACTTTCGGTTCCGATCCGGGTTAAATCTGAAAATTGTCGAGATGAACATGTTGAGACATGTTCTTACATTAATTACCAAGTTATTTTAATGATCAAAAAGGTTGCATGTACCCTACATTGCTAATCATGCTTAAATTTGCAAATAATCATTTTGTTGACTTTTTAAGATAACCTTTGACTCGACAATAATCATACTTAGAGTGGGAATCTGAAAATACCCTTTTAAGGGTTTGTTACCCACATAAATACCAACTTGTAGGTACTTTCAATTTGAGAAATGACTGAGCAAATTTCATTTAATCTCAAAGTCAAACTTAAATTACGACGGTTTGACTATTGGTTAAATAACTAAGCTAGAACGAATTAGAAAGGATTATGAACACTTACAAGAGTCCTAATTAAGCTTAGAGATCACTAGAAAGTTGGCTTGATGTCCAGAGAGCTCCAGAGATGATCTTTTGCAAAGTTGTAAATGAATGAACCTAAGTTGCAACTTGAATGTTCTTAAATATGAACTTTGATCATTCAAGATGATGCCACCAGGGTCTAGGAATGTTGTAAGATCTGTACAAGTGCCCCTAAGTGCATGTAAACCCATTGGTGAGGCTCTGGTATCGGATACAGCTGGTTACAACTCGAAAACAGACCTGTACTGACATCTGTTCGCTGTTTCGTCGCTGGGCACTTGTAGGCGGGCCGCGAGGCCCCTTACGCGGGCCGCGTACAAGCTGGTGACCAGCTTAACAAGTTTTCATGTTTACATTTTGGTCCTTGGTCCTTTGTAACGTGGTTTTGGCTATTTATCTTGCTCATTAGACCCTCAAATCTGATTTTTAAGGACCTTGGGACATTTACAAACATGGTAAAGTCCTTGGTTAACTTTGTGCTTACCCGAAAAGTCACGAATTTTAACGTTAACGCATTTAACCCTTCGTGCACGGTTTTGATCATAACTTTCTCATACGATAACGAAACTTGATGAAATTTTTATCACATAATCTAGTGAGTATATTTTACCATTAAAAAGCTTCGGGTCTATCAAAAGGTCACTCAGAGGTATACTTTCAACATGTTGACACATTTAGCCCCTGTAGTTTGTAATTCCTCACTTTCTTTCATTTTCCGCTTCGTATGATCCATGATTTATTCATTTAAGATTATAAACACCATGTAGGGTTATTGTAGAGCCTATTTATCCATTGTTGACACTTTGGACCCTTATATTCACATAGTTTCACTGTTTGTCAACTTTAGTCCCTCTAAAGTGCTTTTTCACATATTCAAGTCTATGACACGTGTCCATACATTATTTGACGTAAATTTTCGAGGTGTTACATACAGACTGAGTTCTGACATGGGTACCACTAGATTCATTGAACTGTCTACCAAGAGCTCGTGTAACAGCATTATCTATTAATGCCTGCAATTCCGCACCCGCTACATTAACTCTAGTAGTGTCGTTATTCTCACTCGGGTGACTGTTGACTTCATCTGACCCAGCCATGTAGCTTGATTGCTACATAAAATATTGACAAGATTTATTTAAAAGTCCATTATGGAATTGTCTTTTATGGCAATTCATTAACCATGGTAACCATAAGCCATATTGGTTAATTTAATTAAGCATATTCATTCAGGATTATAATTATCCTCATTCATAATTTATTAACATATTATAATGGCACATAAGGCCAGGTCACAGGGACAATTTAAACTATAAACCATGATCTTATATGATCAAGGCTTTAAGATATTGAATCATAATTCATTACCTTTCTTGACAGGGAGTTATAGACTACAACTGTCTTTTGTCTTATATGACAATGATTATGGCCCGTAGGCATTACATCACTAATGGATGTTTAAAAACAAAAGAAGAGAATTGGAAGGATCCAATATAAGGACGACTTATGTGATTTTATCGAATCACATTTGCCAGGAGTGTTAACATGTTCTTAGATGTTAACAGGGATTTTGAATCTTACAAGGAACTACCATCATGGCCCTGTCTCAAAATGACACATGGCTAGGTTTTGCCTTCAAGATTTTCTTTTATATTTAATAGCAGAGTTAATTTTTAAAAGGAATGATATTTTAATTTATTTCATATTTTATATTTATGCATATAATGACAAAAATGAAATTTTTAATTAAAATATTCCATTAAAATTAAATGAGAGTACATATTTGCCCTAAACGGGTCTTTAACAGAAATAACTTGCCCACGCAGGGGCCAAACTGAACATACAAGTCCTCGCAGGGACTGAATACATAAATAGATGTCCACGCAGGGACTTGATTGAAATAAGGAAATTACAATACAAATAAATAAATAAGGAATCTTCAAAAATCCCTTTTCTTCTTTCCCTTGATTAGATTCGCCAGACCTTTGAGAAATCCCCGGTGGTTCCTACGCTCTTCTTGAACCTCCCGTTCCACCTAGCTCAACCTTTGAAGAATCTCCTGCTGCTGCGGCGGCGGTATCAGTGGTGGCTGCGGCGGTTGCTGCTGTGGAGGTTGAGGAGGTGGCGGGTATGGATACCCAATAGCTTGGTACCCAGACTGGTATGGAACTCCATAGGGCCCCTCGGGATGAAGAGCATTGTAGTTCGCCGCTACAAGGTATGGGTCAACTTCGGCGTAGTTGTAGTTAGTATGGGCTGACTGCTCAAAAGGGTTATATGCCGCTGTACCGGCGTATGAAGGAATTGGGTTATCATAACCCACTGGTGGCGGTGCGACTGGCGCAGAGTCCACCTCGGAAACGGGGTTTGAAGGCCCACCCATATGTGGGTCTTCATATAGTGGCGGGTAATGACTGCCACTTGAATGCTGAGGGGTGCCGAAATGGAATCCCCCTCGCACGGACATCCGTGCTCCTGATCTCCTACGCCTCGGTGGCTCTGGAGGCGGTTGCTGCTCTGGCGGCGGTGGGGGCGGTGGAGTGACCGCTACAAAACGTGAATCCTCCGAGGGATCCTGCTGTTGCTGCTGCTGAGACGGGTTGTAAGAGGGAGTAAACACCTAGTCGTATTGGGCAAACCTTGCCTCATAGATGTCTGGACCACGATAAGGTGATCCATGAAAATACAAACCATTCGAAATCTCGATGGGGTGAGTCGGTGTCCCAGATGGTGGTTCGGCGGGATCCGGGTCATCATCCATCTCCATGTCCTGAGCTTCAGGGAAATGGTCTTCGGGGCCCAATGGGTTATGACCCATTGGTTCTTCAATCTGATTTTCCGGGTTAAACCGGGTCTGGAAATATGGGGTCGGGTCTTGAAACGCGTGATGTGACCCCGACATCTGCAGTGGTAGGTAAAAGTGGTGCGGATCGTTGGGCTCGTTCTCCGATTGCGGCCCAAAAGAATGATGGTAAGAGCGTGTTGAACTTCGCGAGACAGATAGCCTCGCGGGCTCCAAATATGTCCTCCAATCCTCTTGAGGACTTGTGATCATTGTTGCAGACGGAGTTCGCCGGGGTGAAGGCCGGCCTCGTGGTCGTTGGAGGCATTGAATGGCCCCTTTCCTCGTCCTCCTTTTCGGAACCTTGGCGGCATTTTGTTGAACCTGTCAAAACAAAAAAAAAAGAACAACAAAGGAATAACAATAAAGGACAAAATAAAATGAATTAGGATTAGCCCTAAGTTCTTTGTCTAGACTCGGAAGTCGAGGAATGTGCAAACTGTGTCATTGAGATTAAACACAAAAGGCTAGTGTTTAATTCACTCAAATTTGGCTCTGATACCAACCTGTCACACTCTGATATTACCACGTATTACCGGTGGGCCCGGTGGGGAGTATTGTGATGTAGTTGATATCATCATAGTCAATAATCATAGTTCAATGCACAACGGAAGTCTAAAGTAAAATATAATACAAACCGAACGAAAGTAACATAAGTATTATGATCGGAATGTAAAAGGATCCACAGGCGGATCAAAATAAAAGAAGATAATTGTTCAACAGATTTTAAGTGACAAAGCTTGCGAGACTCTTATTTATTCACTCAGGAGTAGCCAGCCTATTCCGCCTAGTACCTACACTTTAGCCTTTTGGAAAATACGTCAGTTTACACTGATAAATACAATTAACCGACTCATTTTGAAAAGAGTTTAAGAAAATTGGTTTTAATGCACAAGGCACAAATAATCTTTTATAACTTGGGATATTTATTTAAAAATAATATTGTAAAAGAATTACATGTTTATTATACGTTCAGTAGCCCGGGCTGAATACCGGGTTAAAGATTAATAGACACACCACATAATATAACCTACGGCGAGTTATTCTCGAACAAGCAGGTATATCATTTTACATACGCACCGGCAGGTGTATGCCTACACCCCGTGCTTAAGTCGTGGCCATTTCAATGAATGAGCCGAGGATATCCAGGACATGGTCATTAACCCCCCAAAGGCTTAAATAAACAAAACAGATTAAACGGGTTATCTCAATGATTTAACCTTCATATGATTAAAAATTCAATACCCGACCAAGCGGTATTTTATATACCGTACCCCAAGCCCGTATAAGGGAAAATAAGTTTAAAGTATTTACCTGAGCAAATTATACAAATTTATCCCAGCCGTACAAATCAGCAAGTGCAAGTATCTTTTACTGGTCTCCTAAATCTGGGACGAAGGTTTTAATTAACCTAGTAGATTCCTAACGGGTCTTACTTAAGTTTAAACTTAGACCGATTAGTTTTTAAAGAAAGGTATACGGTTCAAAACGCAAGATTAAGCGAAGACCGGATTAGAATGTGGTTTAGACCCGACAAGTATGAAGACTTGTATAATATGGGTAAACTAAACACATTCTGGATTTTGAAGTGAAAATGATAAGGTTTGACCCGTTTCGGTTAATTTATGCAAACTAGTTACATAAACCGTACCGAATGCGATAAATGCATAAGGGTAACCAAATGAGTCATGAACAGGTTTACTAAGTTAATATGCCTTAAATATGTTGTGATATCAGTAGGATACCTTCCATTATGCCCAAAACGAATTTAAAATCAATTTAAGCCCCGAATGGGTATTTTGGTCATTTTAAGGATTATAAAAGAGGTTAAATAATAAACTGAGGTTCTGGTCTAAAATGATCAGTAAAAATATTTAATTTAATAAGTTATATCAGTAAGGTATTGCATATATGTGAAATTTATCATTTATAATCAAACTAAGCGCCGTAGGGGCATTTTGGTCATTTCACATAAGCTTTAAAGGTCAAAATTGGAATTCTGAGTTCAAAACTTTTTCCTACTGTTAAATTGCATTTTGGAACAGGCTGAACAGGCACCTGTCAACATTTTTGGGAGCTGGCAACTTTTAGGCGGCCCGCGTAAGATATAGAGAAGTCTTACGCGGCCGGTATGAAGGTCTGATCCGGTCACCAAGTTTCAAATGTTGCAATTTTGGTCCCTGGTCCTTTAAAACATGTTTTAACTTTCATTTATTGCACTTTTAACCCCCAAACTTGACTTTTAAGGACTCTAAGTCATAAACAAACTTCATTAAGCTCCCAGTTAGTTATACGATCACCGAAAAGTCCTGAATTTCAACGTTGACGCTTTTAACCCCTTATTTACGAATGTTAGCGTATTTTCCTCATATGATATCGAAACCTTGTGAAATTTTTATCACTTATTCTCGGGAGCATAATTAATCATTACAAAGCTTCGGGTTCATTAAAAGGTCACTCAGAGGTATAATTTAAACATGTTGGCACATTTAACCCTTGCGGTTTGTAAACTTTCACTTTCTTCCACAAACGGTTTCATATGATTCATGAATCATTTGTTTAAGGGTATAAACATCGTGTAGGGTTGTTGAAAGGAAAAATTATCAAATGTCGATGCTTTGAATCCTTCACCACACATACTTTCATTGTTTGTCAACTTTAGTCCCTCGTAATCAATTTGTTATTCGTTTAAAGTCCATGACACGTGTCGATATTATATTGGGCATGATTTTGCGAGGTGTTACATCCTCACCCCCTTAAAAGAAATCTCGACCTCGAGATTTACTTAAATAAATGAGGGTACTTCTGTTTCATTGTGGACTCAACCTCCCACGTGTATTCGGGACCTCTACGGGAATCCACTTTACCTTCACAATCGGTACATGCTTCCTTCGAAGCTTCTTAACCTGTCGATCCTCGATCGATAAAGGTTTTTCAACAAACTTTAAGCTCTCATCTATATGCACATCCTTATGTGACATGGCTAACGATTCGTCGGCTAGACACTTTTTCAGATTGCAGATGTGGAACACATTATGAATTCCATTGAGCTCTTCTGGAAAATCTAGCTTTTAAGCAACTGATCTGACACATTCGATGATCTCGAATGGTCCTATGTACCTTGGGCTCAGCTTGCCCTTTTTACCAAAATGCATCACCCCTTTCCAGGGTGATACCTTAAGTAGCACTTTATCACCTACCTCGAATTTCAGAGGTTTACGCCTTTTATCTGTGTAGCTTTTCTGCCTATCCTGGCAGCTTTGAGACGATCTCATATCTGCACAATCTTATTTGTCGTCTCCAGGACTATATCAGGTCCTGTTAGCTGGACATCTCCAACTTCCGTGCAACAAACTGGCGTCCTGCACTTTCTTCCATACAAAGCTTCAAAAGGTGCAGCTGGAATACTCGAATGATAGCTATTATTGTACGAAAATTCGATCAGTGGAAGATGATCATCCCAACTTCCACCTAGATCAATAACACAAGATCTTAACATATCCTCCAGAGTTTGAATCGTACGCTAGCTCTGACCAACCGTCTGAGGATGATATGCAGTGCTGAAGTTTAATCGAGTGCCTAGGGATTGCTGAAAGCTTTTCCAAAAATGCGACGTGTATCTCGTATCCCTATCAGAGATAATAGACACTGGCACTCCGTGGAGAGATACAATATCATCTACGTACAGCTGAGCTAACTTATCTGAGCTGTGTGTTTCCTTAATAGGTAGGAAGTGAGCTGACTTAGTCAACCTGTCGACTATAACCCGAATAGTATCATTTCCTCGCTTTGTCTTCGGTAACTTAGTGATAAAATCCATAGTTAACATTTCCCACTTCCAGGTGGGAAGTTCAGGCTGTTGCAGCAAACCTGACGGCTTCTGGTGTTCTACCTTAACTTGAGCACACGTCAGACATTTAGCCACATAAGTGGCTATAGATTTCTTCAAACCTATCCACCAGTAATTTGCCTTTAAATCCTGGTACATCTTATCACAGCCAGGATGAACAGAATACTTGGAGCTATGGGCTTCTTAAAGAATCACATCCCTAAGTCCTCCATAAATTGGAACCCATATTCGTCCATTCAATCTTAGGATTCCATCATTGCCATACGATAACTGTTCAGCAGTTAGTCCCAACTTTTCATTCGGATAGTTGGCTTCTAATACAGCTTCCTTCTGAGCGGCTAGCAATCTTTCATTCAAGTTGTTCTTCAATTCAATGCTTTTGGCATTGATTCTAGTGGGCTTAACTCTTTCCTTTCTGCTCATTGCGTCGGCGACCACATTCGCCTTGCATGGATGATATCGGATTTCATAATCATAATCATTTAAAGTCTCCATCCATCCACACTGTCTCATATTTAGATCCTTCTGATTGAACAAGTGTTGAAGGCTTTTATGATCAGAAAAAATCACACACTTGGTACCATATAAATAAAGCCTCCAAAGTTTTAGTGCAAACATAACGACACCCAACTCCAAATCGTGGGTGGTGTAATTTTTCTCGTGCACTTTTAATTGTCGGGAAGCATAGGCAATTGTTGGTGCATTTATCTGTTGACTTCGTCTGATATCGAGTCTCAGTTTCGTTGCGGATCCGAACAAGAATGATGTCATCATTTAAAATGATAACATCATACAAGTAATCTCAATGATGACATCATATGAATTAGTCACACGAAAACAAAAGTCAATTCACGAAATAGAATTTTATATTTGTTTTTATTGAGATTTCGCTCGAAATATAATTGTATGAGATTCCGCTCGAAAAGTCAAGTTATATATTTCAAGCGGAATAAGAACCTTATAAATAGGTAGTTGGGTTCTCATTTGATAATAGATTTTCAAGTGGTGTAACAAATTGCTGCTGAATTTTCAAGTTGAATGTCAATGAGAAAAGTGTATTAAAGTATTAGATCTCTGTTTTCTACTCCGTTCTTGCTAATTCAACTCTGTTTGTGTGTTTCCGCCACACAAATAGTGCGTATTGACTCTGAATTGACTCATTTGGACGATTATTCGATCCTACAATTGGTATCAGAGCCAGTGATGAGCCAATACGCGTGAATTAGTGCATTTTTCTCACATTTTTTGAATTTCTGGACGTTTGGACGGACAAAATGGACTGATTTTGTGATATATTGTGTAAATGTGTGTTTTAACAAACCCTTGAAAGTATCAGCTTAAAATTCGGCTTAAAAGTGGTAAAAAATGGTCTAAAACCTGATTCCGCTTGTACGAGCTTGTTTGAGATTCTGCTTGAATTTCGAGCGAAATCAGGTTTTTCATCTGAAAAGTTCTTATTCCGCTTGGGCATTTGGAGCGAAATCAGAGTTTAAGCTTGAATCTGTGATTCCGCTCGAGGAACTATCTGTTTCCGCCTGAAAAGTGTGATTCCGCTCGAATCATCACTTTGATTTCGCCTGAAATATATAAAAGTTGATTTCGCTTGAATTTTAAATTCTGATTCCGCTTGAATTGGGAAACAGTGAAGTTTGAAAATTGTGAAACATTTTACGAAGTTGTCAGTAATTGGGAAAAGAGATCATGTGAATTGTGTCATATTGCATCGGTTTGATCATTTAAACAATTTTATCAGAAACATTTAAATAGTGCATGTGAACAAAAGAAATCGGTCCAATCAAAGACAACCAGACATTAATTCTTGACATAGGTCTCATAACTTATCATTTTGCATGTGTTGTTGTCAGTCCACCGTATTCACTGCCAAATTAAATCTTATAGCCGCATTTAATTCATTGTGACAGCACATGTGATGTTTTGATTAAAGAGAAGTGGCTCAATGAAATTGAATTTAGTATCTTAATTGTCGGCTCATTAATCAAAAGATAAAAGTCATCGGTTCACTCATAGAGATTGAATACATTGAGATTTGATAAAGTCTTATCAGACTTTGCATGTGAGTTCATCAGCCTAAGAGTCAGAGATCACGGCCCTATCATATTTGAGCTGTGAAATTGGTTGTCGGTTTTAGTGGATTATTCGGCCCAAAGTTGCATTTGATTTGATTAATTGTTTCATCGGCCCATGTGACTGGATCTTATTAATTGGCCCAATCATTATTGAGTACTAATCAGCCCAACACTGTCCATTGATCGATCGGCTCTTTCAGTCAGCAATTTCACTCAAACAATATTGGAACGATTCAACAAATCTTCGACACGAGTCTTAGATTGATTTCATTAACACAAAATTTTAACTATTCAGTTAGCTTAAAACTGATTGTTTGTTTTGTTTGTTTGCAGGTGATCTGAGGTTGTTTGTCAAGCATCCGATCCTCACCCGAGTGAATCTTCACTCAATTCGCTGTCACCTGATTTTTGTCATTCAATCGGACATTCATCTAATTTAGTTGTTTGATAAAGTGATTGAACTGATCTTAGATTGTGTGAATTTTCGTATTGTTTGAAAATCTGTCTTTGAAAATCTTTCAATAACGAAACATGGATTGTGAGTCGTATAACTCATCTTTCGGATATGGTATGCGTGTTCAGAATCCAGCAGATATTGCACAGAAGAAATTTGATAGTTTTACGGGTATCAAGGGAGAGTCTACAAAAGAATTGATTGAACGATATTGCCATCTAGTTGTGGAGATGGGAGAAAGAAATAAGCCTAATGAAGAGTGGATCGATAAATTGGCCGATGCATTGCCATACGATGAATGGGGTACATATCTGTTGGTGTTAAAGAACAATACAAATTTTGCTTATTTGAATCTTAGTGGTTTCATAGAGAAGATTCAAGCTCAAGAACTTGAGTTCCAAAAGATTAGAAAATTGAAGTCTGATTCAGAAGAAAAGAATCATAAAACAGCAATTGTTGAAGTAAAAGTCAAATCTGAGGAAAATGTTCAAATGGAAGAGAAGCAAGTTGACGAAATTTCAGCTATCAAAGTTGAGAAGAAAGCGGAAGCTGAGAAGATGTCTAAGAAGTGTTTAAACTATGATAACTATGAAGCAGACAATGTCAAACTCTTGGAAAATGTGGAGAGTTTAACATTGGAAAACAAAATTTAGAAAGAAAAGGAAAAAGATTTTGAAAATGAAAAATTGAAAAAGATTTTCAAAGTCAAATGAAGATTTTAGAAGATGAAAAATCTGTTATTTTTAAAAATAATCTTGAAAAACAGATTGAAATAAATTCTCATCTTCAGAAAATCATTCGGCTTGAAAATGAAGCTGAAATTGCTCGGAATAAAATTAATGAGCTTGAAAAGAAATTGAAAGGTTTTGAGAATTCATCAGTACCAGATTATATCTGTCCAAAATCGATCAATTCTGTTCCAATAAGTGACAATGTCACAAATTATGACAAAGTCATAATTAAAGATTGTGATGATAAAGCTGATGATGAAAAAGAGAAAAAGAAAATATTTTTGGAATTAATAAAGAAACTGTTTTACATTCGACTGAAATAGGTGAATGCTTAAAGCAAAAACCTGTTAAGAAGAATGTAGAACAAAAACAAAATGTTAAAAATTCGAAAAATTTTCAAAACAACAATAAAAGCTCATCAGTTCAATCATCCAATCAAGATAAAAAACTACAAAAATTGAAAAACCAAAATTCACAAAAAGTTGGTGATATGTGGTGCAGGTTTGACCACAATGCTTCAAAGATAAATCCAGCTTTCAGGAGGAGTGATGATTACCACAAAGCCAGACAATGTTATGATCTGAGCGTTTGGTGTAAAAGTGGTGAATGGTACGATAACAGAGTGTGCTACACTTGTGGTGTTCAAGGACACATTGCTGTTAACTGTCAGAGACAGAGATTTGAGACAAGAAGATGTTATGAATGCCAAATCAAAGGTCACATTGCCAGAGATTGCCCAATGAGACCAATGGAAAGATCGAGGGCTGAATCTCAGAAAAAGATGAAGAAATCAGTCAAGGTCGAAGAAAAGCCCAAAGAACAGAAGGTGAAAGAACAAAAAGTGAAGCTTTCACAAGGGCAAAAAGACCGACTGAGAAAGAAAAGGAAGAAAGCACGAGAGTATCTCGAAAGGATTTTGTCCTCGGGGACAACAAATAAGAGTGCTGATGAATCGCTTCACTCGACAACAAAGTCAAGTAAACTGAATTCTTCAGATGCAAATCTGAGGACAAAAGAGGAGATAAAGAAGGTTGAAGTGGTTAGCGATGAATTTGTTTTTTCGGAAACAAAGGAGCCACGTGTTGGCGATGAATCTGACTCGTCAAAGTCAGAAGAGCCACCTTTTGAGCAAAAAGGGGAAAATTCAGTTCCGCCAATGGATGATATCAACTTTCCACCATTGCGGACTGAAAATTTTAAACAAAAAGATGGGAAAGTGAAAATTTCGAATCAGTTCTATTCTGAAAAGAAAGAATTTGATGTTGAAAAGGCTTTTAATAGCAAAGTAAAAAATATTTTTGGAAAAATGGTCGAGGGTAAGGTAAGAGGAGTTAAAGAATTTTATGAATCAAAAAGGTATGTTCAAAACACCCAAGGACCGTCAGGCTTGGGTGAATCTCTTTAACTGAAAACCTGACTTGCCGGAACTCCCAGGTTGGTAATTGGGGAGTAGGAATCGGCATCTTTCTTGAGAAATTCACAGGTGGGTAACTATGATATTTCGACTTACAAGTGGTTAATCAAGGACATTAAGTTGTGCTTGATTTAACTATCTTACAAGTGGATTGAAGAACAATGTGATTAAACCCCATGTTTGAAAAATGGCAAACAAAACTAATTTTCCGGAAAAACCATTTTGATTAAAACAAACTTAAGTGTTTTGAAATCATAATGGGAAAATAGTTTGTTGTCAGAGGGAGTTCTGATTGTTTAAGCCAAGTGGATGGGGAATTGAAGCAATTCGATATTATGTTGTCACTTTATCTGTACAGCTTGTTTTCAAATTTTCCCAGAAAATCAAAATTGAAACATATTTTGATTTTAGGGGGAGTAGAAAATTTTAGAAATTTTGAAAATTTGAAAATACCAAAAACATTGAAAAAGTAAAAAATGAGTTTTGTTGTGAAAAAAGAGGAAATGATAGTAAATCAGTTGGACTATCACAGCATGCTAAAGAAATGAAATGTCAAATGTGATAAAAGGTCTCACTAAAGATGTGACGATAGGCTCAGCTAGACTAGTAGATTTGCGATAACGATACAAACTTAAATGAAAAAGCTTCGTTCTAGTGGGAAACATGGTTGAAAGCATAGTACTTAGTTTTGTCCTTCTTGATTGTGTGCCTACTCAGTAATCGCTGATTGTCAAAAGACATAAAACTGGTTAAGTTTGTGAACTTTCACAACTTTGCTGAAAAGTCACTGTGATTATGTGTTTTTATTTTGCAAAGGTTTAAACTTGTTTTATTTCTTTATTTTGTTTAAGCATTGGACATCCTCTGCGTATACGTGAGTATCGACCTGGATGTTATTGCCTAAACGTTCTGCTTTATTTTCTTTGGTGTTTCGTTTAAGCTTTGGATCACCTCTGCGTATACGGGAGTATCGACCTGGTGGTTAAAGCCTAAACAACTTCAACTTGTTTTATTTTCTTATTTTGTTTAAACATTGGACTTTCTCTGCGTATACGGAAGTATCGACCTGATTGTTAATGTTTAAACATTCTGAGTTGTTTTCGCACATATCACAGTTGATGAAAGTTTAAAGGCATTACTCGAGTTAGTGTATTGCATGATGAGGGGATATGCTGAGATCGTGGGGTCCATAAGAATTTAGTGCAAAATTAATATACCCTAACGTATCGATAAGCATTTCGAAAGTTTTTAGATTGAGCTTAAGAGTACAACTATATCGTCAATCAACGTGAATCGTTTAGAACTTAATATGTTTAAAGCTTAACGGTGCTAGTGATTTGTCTCAAAAACTGATATGATCCTCTTACGCAAACTCACAAAAAATATTGTCTGTAAATATTTCTTTACTGTTTTTCATTAAAATCAAAAATCCAAAAAGATTTTAGTGTGTTTTAGCATAAATTTTTTGAAAAAGCCAAAAAGATTTTCGACAACTGATGTTGATGAGCTGATTTTCAAAATTCCAAGTGCTAAACATGATGAATGATATTGGATTGGGAAAGTTTATTTGAGTTGAGAAAGGTTTTTGAAATGAATAATTGGATCATTAATTTGAAACCAATTTAATCATTTTAAATTCAAGTGGTAAGCATAAAGTTTATTTTACTGTTGGTTAGAGTATATGCAGGTATGCAGCTAGTGAATTCCAGACTGCTATCCTAGCTTGTCGAAAAGGGGAGTCTGTAGACGTAAAAGCCAGGTTCCTGATCTTGTTGCTACGGAGAGCCAGGAGATGGTCCTGAATCTGTGAAAGCTGCTAATGCTGAGAAGATAGAGAGTGCTATATCAGATTATGATCCCGGAACAACGTAAGGGGAAGTCTGTTAGCAATAGGGTGATTGAAGTGAGAGTTTGAAGACTGATTAAGACTGAAGTTTTGATGTACTAAAGTCTCGTACTGAAGACTCCGTCAACATCCAAGGGGGAGACTGTTGGTGCATTTGTCTGTTGACTTCGTCTTATATCGAGTCTCAGTTTCGTTGCGGATCCGAACAAGAATGATGTCATCATTTAAAATGATAACATCATACAAGTAATCTCAATGATGACATCATATGAATTAGTCACACGAAAACAAAAGTCAATTCACGAAATAGAATTTTATATTTGTTTTTATTGAGATTTCGCTCGAAATATAATTGTATGAGATTCCGCTCGAAAAGTCAAGTTATATATTTCAAGCGGAATAAGAACCTTATAAATAGGTAGTTGGGTTCTCATTTGATAATAGATTTTCAAGTGGTGTAACAAATTGCTGCTGAATTTTCAAGTTGAATGTCAATGAGAAAAGTGTATTAAAGTATCAGATCTCTGTTTTCTACTCCGTTCTTCCTAATTCAACTCTGTTTGTGTGTTTCCGCCACACAAACAGTGCGTATTGACTCTGAATTGACTCATTTGGTCGATTATTTGATCCTACAGCAATAACCTTGCCTTTTTGCATGAGCACACATCCCATCCCTGTGTGCGATGCGTCACAATAAACCACAAATTCTTCAATACCTTCTGGCAATGTCAACACTGGTGCATTGCTTAACTTTTGTTTAAGGATGTCAAAAGATTCTTGCTGCTTAGGACCCCAATCAAACTTGATATTCTTACGAGTTAATGAAGTTAGGGGTGTAGCAATCCTTGAGAAATTTTCAATAAAACGCCTGTAGTATCCTGCCAGACCCAAGAAGCTGCGAATCTCTGTGGGCGTCTTCGGCTCTTTCCAATTCATGATGGCTTCAATCTTAGCGGGATCCACCTGGATGCCATGCTCACTAACAATATGTCCAAGAAATTAGACTTCACGAAGCCAAAACTCACATTTTGAAAACTTGGTGTAGAGCTTCTCTTGCTGGAGAAGTTTAAGAATACATCGAAGGTGCTTTTCATGATCAGTCTAGTTCTTCGAATAAATGAGGATGTCATCAATGAAGACGATGACAAACTTGTCCAAGTAGGGTTTGCAAACGCGATTCATGAGATCCATGAACACTGCTGGTGCATTAGTGAGCCCGAAAGGCATCACTAAGAACTCGTAGTGACCATAACGAGTCCTAAATGCAGTCTTATGCACATCTCCATCTCTAACCTTCAATTGATGGTAGCCTGACCTTAAATCAATCTTGGAGAAGTAACTTGCTCCTTGAAGCTGATCGAATAGATCGTCGATCCTGGGCAATGGATATATGTTCTTGATTGTGACCTTGTTAAGCTCGCGATAATCGATGCATAGACGCATCGATCCATCCTTTTTCTTCACAAACATGATCGATGCTCCCCAAGGAGATGAACTAGGTCGAATAAAACCTTTTGCCAACAAGTCATCTAACTGAGTCCTTAACTCTTTCATTTCAGTCGGTGCCAACCGATAAGGTGCTCTCGCCAGCTCCAGGAATAATGTCGATTCTGAACTCTACTTGCCTATCTGGTGGTAAACCAGGTAGTTCTTCAGAAAATACTTCTGGATATTCAGAAATAATGGGGATGTCTTCAACCTTGGGCTTTGGTTCATCAATTGTCACTTGTGCCATGTAAATAATACAACCCTTCTTCATACACCTTGATGCCTTAAGCATAGACACTTGCTTAGGCAATCCATACTGAGTATCTCCTTGAATTGTTAATGGCTCACCATAAGGAGTCTTGATAACCACTTGCTTCTTGTCACAAACGATCTGAGCTTGATTAGAGGACAACCAATCCATGCCTATTACTATGTTGAAACCATCTAGCTTCAAAGGAAGCAAGGACAACGGAAAAGAGTGGTTCCTAATGGATATATGTGACAACCCTCATAATTACAGGTATCCGTACAATTAATTAATATTGATTTGTGCTTAATGACTGTGCTTAATTACAACTGATGACTTAAACTGCTTTCTGATTTCTGTATCATACATACATGTGCATCACATATTACATAATATCACAACATTTCACATGCAAACTCTTAGTGACATAAACGGTGCACAAAGCACGGTTAACACAGTTAGCGGATAACTCAGAAACATGCTGACAATGCCAGTACATAGACAGACAGTGTTTTGAGACCCAGTATGGGCCAGAGACAAGGTACTACACTAGTATGGTGTGTAGGGAAGTAAGGACCATAAAACTGCGTCACTAGGTGATAGTTTAAGTGCCGGAAAGTGCCTAAAACCCACTAAAAATGCAGAATTCTGCATATTTCAGCAAAATTCAGCATTTTAATAAACTAGTAACATGCAAAAATATGGAAAAATGGTCCTGTATGCTTTTCTAAGTGTTGGGAATTAAAAGTGTCACAAAAGGGTACTTAAAGAACACTAAACGGAATAACTTGACACTTTAACGGATCGGTATCTAACCGAACAACCGGACATTACCCAGAACACCAAAATATTGCTAGAAGCATTGCTTTATTATTTCTTGGCTAGTTATGGTCCCCGAACACCCTAACATACTACATAATGCATCCTACACTTAAAACACTAGACATTACACTTAACCTCCAACTAATTACCCAAGTTACCATTCAAAGTTACATTTAACCCCCTCCCCCTCATGATTTACGGCCACTAGGTGTGACCCCACCAAGATCACCATAATCTTCTATAAATCTTGCTAGATTTCTTTTCTTGGATTAATCAAGATCATGCTTGTACTTAGGGAACATTAAGACCATTGGGTAAAAGCTCTAATGTGTTTATATGAAGACATGATCCTTCACATCCCACCACACTTCAACTCACTTCACCTCTCCCTTCTCCCTTGACCTCCTCTCGGCCGACCCCCTACACCCACACCACCATTATCATCAAACCTTGATCATCCTTTCTAAGGCCTCACAAAGGTGTTAAACTTCATACAAAGGAGCTTGGAACTCTTGGATCTTGAAGGACCGCTCACACAAGCTTTTATCCACTCCATTTTCACACTTGTTTCTTCCCTAGCTTAGAGCTAGTAGTAAGATCCTTGTAACCCTTTGATACTTCTATTTTTAGTGGTTAAAAGATATATTATGTTGTAAATCACAAGAGCACTAAAAGATATAATCTTGAATCTTGAACAAAAGCTTAACATGTGATGAAATATGGATGAAATGATGTTGTTTAGTATATGTATGATGTTTGTTATTGTTTACTTGGGAATATCACTACAAGAAAATGAAGCTATTGCAACCCCACTAAAATGTTGCATTAGGCCTTGAAAAAGTTGCATTAAGCCTAATGCAACCTTTTACGAGGAGCTGCATTAGAAGCAGTTACATTAGACCTAATGCAACCTTTTCAAAGCCTAATGCAACCTTTTCTGAAAGTGTTGCGTTTACTATTTAAATGCAACTTTTTAGTATGCAACTTTTTTACACTCTAATGTAACTTTTATTATAGTTTACTTAATAAAATGCAACCCTTTTTTAGACTTATTGCAACCATTATTCTAATAATATAGAAAAAAATGCAACCTTTTTTGCACCAAAATGCAACTTGTAACAAAAATTCAATTACCATTTAATAATATGCATTCAATTACAATCGCGCCAAAACAATAACAAGATACACATCATTGATAATTAATTGGTGTATTTTAACATACTTGTCCAAACTTATATAATGATATAGACATAAAGTGTTAATTACAATAACAAAGAGTAATGAAAACATTCTACTCATCTTAATCTCTAGCTAATGGTTGTTCCTTAACCTTCTGTATCATAACTTCTTAGTCCACCTATTTGGCTGATGGTATCCTTTTCCGTAGCTTCAAGCTCAGCTATTTTTCTTTTTTGATTCCTTACCCTTCCTGTATCAAAGACTCATAGCTTCCAAGTCTTCTTGTTGGCTGTTAATATCTTTTTACGTTTGCCTTAAGTGATTCCATCAGCCCCTCTGGAATCATGTATTTCTATCAACGTATTGCATCGCCTCTACAATAAAGTCTGCCAATTATATCCATAGTTCTATCAGTTGATTACAACCAGAAAAATGATCATAACGCTACGATCCTCTAAAGGCTTGTAGTTCTTCATTTGTTCCTTCAATATTATTAAAAACAATATAAATGGGGTGAAACAAACGGTTACGCTAAGAAATTGGCTCATCAAACTGAAGTAGCTAATGAAAAAAAAAATACAATTTTACATAAGGTTAACATGAAACATGGATATGTAGGTAAGGCTAAATGCAAAAAAATACTTACAATTTTCCTTGTGTCACCATATTTATGAAAATATGCACGTCTTTCCGTCCATTTATGTATACGTTCAAACAACTGGGTTAAAGTAGATAATTCTTGATTTGGTTCATCATTTTTGAGAAATGCTAGATTCCTTGGCTCTTAAACAACATTTCTGCACACACATTAATATATACAACTAAGCTAATAGACAACTCTAAATGTCACATTAAAAACTAATCATCAGGTTATCAAACTGCCAATCTCGTCTTCACAGATAACTAAAATTACCTTGACATGAAATTATCGAGTATGATTGCAAAAATAAGCTTCATTATCTTCTGATCTGTAGTCATGGATCAACAAAATAGCTTAAAGTGACTATTTCAAAAATTATAAAGCACATGAGCATATTTAGCATAGTAAATCAATAAACAACAAAATCAAGAAACAACATCATCCAATAACAAGTAGAGGAAATCACAAATTAGTTTCTAACAACATGTCTAAGACATTTACTATTATATTAGAAGTTGTATCACTTGTGCTTAGTTCTTAGTTACATATGACCTTAATGTTGCATGTTTGATATATATGAGTAATAAATGAACATATAAAATCGTATGAGCCTAGCACCATCTTTCAAAAGAGTTAAGAAAGCAGAAACCACCTTTTCAATATCAAGTACCCGTTATGAATCATGATACATTAAAAAGTGAACAACCACGAATGAATACATACATATGTCTATAACAAAATAAAGAAGTTAATTACAAAACCAATGCCAGGATACATATGTATTCCTCATATCTGCAAAGGTTATATGAGAGCATAATTGAATGGAAAAACTAACTATATACACTTAGTGAGCTACTCAATATATGTTTTCGAGAAACTTGATTCAAGATGAGCTTAAACAACCTCGAGCTCGAACTTCACATATCAAGTTCTAGCCGGTTGACAAGCCTAAATGAGCTTTTTAATTTTATAGTTCTATTTAAAATACTAAATATATATTTATATAATAATTATTATATACAAAATTATGATAAAAATAACTAAATAGTAGATATTAAATTCTATATAAAAACTATAATTATATATATAAAGATATATAATAAATAACTGAATGATTAATAAACAAAAAAAAGCCGAGCTCAAGCTTGAAAAGACTCACAAGCCTTAAAAATAAAACTCTAAATGAGCGGAACCAGAGCTTTCTAAAAGTTAAATGAGCCGAGCTCCAGCCTCTGCGTGCTCGCCTCAAGTGATTTGCACCTGTACAATATATCGGACATGAGACACTAACTTCATATTTCAATTTTTATTGCAATTAAATAAAGGTTAAATTCATGAACAGAAACTTAAGAATGATAAAGCAATCACAAACATCGATAGTAGCATAATTTTTTCAATTCAACAAACATCATTCTAACTACTTTATATCACTTATTCACTATTTCTTCTATGAATTTTATCATCACACATAAGTGTAGAACAATAATAATGAACCCGTTTTCATCATGAACAAAGATCTCCGCTTAGACATTTCAACAAACAAGTGATGTGCATTATCAAATCAAGCAAATATACGAACTAGTTCCTGTCAATCCAGCCCCAAAATTTCAATTTATATACAAGATTCAAACCATAATTCATCACCTAGATTTAGAAAAGTTGCAATACTTGGATGGTGATAGAAGAAGAAGCCAACCAAGTAAGTTTCTCTAAAGGATCGCAATCCCTACGATCAAAGTAACTACAACTGTATAATAACATATGAGTCTTTGATTTCCCGATCCACAAAAAAAAAAAAAAAAAAAAAAACGAAATGAGTGAATAGAAAAATAACAAATTTTCTTATAAAAAGAATTAAAGCAAGAAAATATAATCGATTTCAAAGAGGAGGAAATGATTAGGGTTAAAAGCCATGAATGAAGAAAAACGATAAATAAAGATTGTAAACGTGACCCGTCAAAAACAGATAAAAAATATACATCAAATTGAAGACACAACTAGTACAAATGAAATTAGAATTTACCACCAGAATTCTTCGCCGGTGTCAAAGGTGTAAACATCGCGAAGTTTATTCCCCAAGTGGCGCCTGGTTTAGGTTTGGGAGAGGGAAATCAATTTGGGGGAAACAACTAGGAGGGAAAACCATTTGGGAAAAATAAGCGGGAAAATAAAATATTAAAATAAAAGCAAAGGAGTATTAAATTTTAGAAAATAACAAGAATAAATTATTTTATAAATTATTTTATAAATAAAAATATATTCTAACTGAAAATGGAGAATGTATATTTGAAAAGGTATAATTTAACTTAAAATCATGAAACGTAAATTTATAAATGATTTATATATATGTTAACTATAAAATTGATAAATAAACTAACATTATGATATAATTTTTTTTTATATAAAATTAATTGATAATAATGTATTCGAAGGGTTGCTAAAATTCTTAGTTGATAATGATGATTTAAGTATGTCAGATCATGGCATGAAGCATCAAATTGGACTGTAATGAGCCATTTAATTGTAGTTGGCAAATATCCATCATATAATCATATGGTGTTTTAATGTGTATATTACGCCTTAATCGTAATTTTGGCTCTAATGGACTTTGATGGGTTTATTGGGTCTCAATATATCTTAAAAGAGATAAATTGGGTTTAGTGAGTCATTCTATTCCATGATGTGCAATAATATATCATACTTAATAGTCACTATAGATTATGAGCTTTTTGCAACATTTATAACAAAAGTTGCCAATTTCAATAAAATTCGCAACCTTTCAAGAAACAAAGTTGCAATTTTGATTAAAATTCGCAACTTTTTAATAAAAAGGTTGCAAATTCAATATAATTTTGCAACTTTTTAGGAATAAGGTTGCATTTGATCTTCTAATGCAACCTTTATGTTCAACGAAGTTGCATTAGAGTCAAATGCAACTCATATGAAAAAGGTTGCCTTTAAAAAGTTGCATTAGTTCTATTTTCTAGTAGTGTATGATGTTGATCATCACATAGAGCTTGCTAGATTGTGATTAAACACATGATCTAGCAAGTGAGAGGATGATTATGTGACAACATAAGATGATCATCTTCTTGTATGAACATGAACTTGATGAATAAAGAGATTTCTTGTAAAATAATAAACAAAGTGAGTTAGTAAACTTATGGATCCAAGACTTATGAATGATTTTCCAAAAGAACCAAGTTTAAAATATGATTTTTGGAAAATCATGGTTTTTACTAAACTCTACACTATTTTTAGTGGAAAAACAAGTGTATAAACACTTATGAAACAACGAGATCTAATAAATAAACATTTTTTGTGAAATACAAGTTGTAAACACCTAAACTCTTTAAGAATGGGATTATTAAAGAAATAAACACCCTTTGGAGGGTAACTAAGTCTATTAAACTTATTACCAAGTCACTACAAGTTTTTAATAAAAGTTCAAGTTCATGTGTAGTGCAAATAGCATTGTTCTTGCACTTGGTAAGTGTAACATTGTTTAAAGTTTGATTGTTGATTATTGTGTGATGATTTTTGAAAAGAAAATGATATGCTTTGATAGCATCGACACCTCCATTTTTAGGGGAAACTATGGCAAAATTTTCTAAAAATATAAACACTTAAAGAAATATTTTCCAACAAATATTTACAAGTGTGTTTTAACTATGGTTTTCAATATAAACTTTGCCATAGATTTTGTTACAAAAATACAAGTATTGGAGGTTGGTTTTTATAAACAAAAATGAATAAATATGTATTTAGAATATATATTTATATTAAAGACACTTGTGTGAATATTTGTTTACGTTGTGAAATAGTTATATTATTTTAGGGTAAAATAATATGACTTAACAAATACCATGGAATTTACAATTCCAAAATTGTTGGTGCATATGTCTGTCGACTTCGTCTTGTATCGAGTCTTGTACTAGATTGTATAGATCAGGGCACGTAAAATGAGAAAACATGTTAAAAGGTTGATTTCGCACGAAATAGTTAAGTTATTTCGCACGAAATGACTTTGTCATTTCGTACGAAATGAGCTTGGCCATTTCGTTTGAAAGATTTCGTGCGGAATACCCCAGCCTATAAATATGTGTCGTGCCAATTCATTTGTAACTTTCCGATTCCAGAGCCGAAGTGCTGCTGAAGTGTCTACTCACTATAAAACGTTGTTATATCAATCAGAAAGACAATTAAAGTGAATATCTAGCTGTATCGAACTCAATATGTTAGTTTCCACCTCTCGTATTGAGAAGAACACCTCTGAACGACTCGTTTCGGTCGTGAAAACGATCCTACAAGTGGTATCAGAGCTCAGGAGGAGGAGTTCTTACCGAATTCAGCTTGATTTCATCTATTTTCTGACTTCTACACCTTCTTTTCAAAATTAAACAAAATTTGACGGTTAAAATGGATTGAATTTCTCAAATTATAAGCGAAACAGTGTTTTAACAAAGCCTTGAAAGAATTGGACCAAAATTCGAACTAAAACCTGATCAAATTGACAAAAATATGGCCGAGATGATGACATCAGCAGTATTTCACAGGGAATAGGTTCTTCATTTCGCACGAAATCACCTTTGTGGTTCATTTCTCACGGAATAGATCTTTCATTTCGTACGAAATCAGCATTTCGTTTGAAATTTGGTTGATTTCGCACGAAATCATCATTTCGTGTGAGCTATTTCGTATGAAATCACTATTTCGTACCAAAGTGCTCTCATTTCGTGTGAAAATCAGTTTATTTCGCGCGAAATCATCATTTCGTTTGAATTTGAGTTGATTTCGCATGAAATCATTCATTTCGTGTGAAAGTTCTTATTTCGTGTGAATCATTTCGTTTGAAGTCATTTTGCAGGTCATTTCGCACCAATTGGTCATTTCGTTTGAAGAATCATTTCGTGTGAAAGTGCTGATTTCGTTTGAAAAGTTGTTTGTGTGAAAGTTTTTACCAAATCATGGAAGAAGAATTCTATAACGCGTTTGCTACTGCCCCGACTACTCCGGCTACCATTACTCAGAACTTGAACATGGAAAATGAAACTGGAACTTTGTAAAAACCTCCCAAGCTAATGGGTATTGAGGAGTATTATGGTTGGAAAGATAGATTCGAAAACTGGGTTCAAGTTAATCATTTGAGATCTTGGGAATGTATTGAGAAAAAGTATGTTAAGCCTCGTACATATTTGGGAGTTATTAAAGCTATTTCTGAACTGACGGACAAAGAACGTGACATGTATAAAGCAGAAAAGATGATGATAAGTTTACTCCAGCAAGCTGTGAAAGAAGACATCTTCATACTGCTTCAACATGATAATACTTCACGTTCGATTTGGGAAGCACTTAGAATCAAATTTGAGGGAAGTGAGAAGATGATCAGAAGTAAGAAATCATTGCTAAAGAAAGAATTTGACTTGTTTACGAGTTTGCCGGGTGAATCTTCAAAGAAGCTGATTGAAAGATATTGTCATTTAGTGAGATCTATGTCTTTGTTAGAAATAGTCAAAGATCAAGAAGAATGGGTGGACAAATTAGCTGATGCATTACCTCAGAAAGAATGGGGTACATACTTGATGATTTTAAAAAACACTGGAGAATATGACAAATTGACAATTTCCCAGTTCATTGAAAAGATTGAAGGACAAGATCTGGAGCAACAGAAGATTGCTAGAATGAACAGTCCAAGTGGTCAACAAGACATAAAAATGTATTACAAAGGAAGTGTTCAAGATGTTGAAGCAAGTCCGAAGGTCCAAACTGCTTTTAGTGCAGAAAATTCATCTGGATCAGTCAATCAAAGTCCAAACAGCAGCAGTGGATTTTCTTCATATCCAAGTGTTAATCCGAAGAGTTCAACCTCAAGTCATCAGTTTCAAACCTCAAACAGTAGTAATGGTCAAGTGTTAAACTGCAACATCGCGTTGCATCTTCAGAATGGTCAAAATTTTTCTGAGGAGGTTGCTAAAAGTCACATGTCATTACTTGCTACTGTATTAGAATCATACGAGGGATTGGTTGCAGGAAGGATCAGAAATCCTATGCTGACGAAAGAGGATTACGATCAGATCGATGCAGAAGAAATGGAACTCATGGATATTAAATGGTGTTTAGCTAGTGTTTTGAGTAGAGCTGAAAAATTTAAGATGATTACAGGGAGAGACGATTTCAGAGATGCTAATGTTTCTACTTTGGGTTTTGATAAATCTAAAGTTACTTGTTTTCGATACAGAGAGAAATGACATTTCAAGAGGGAATGTAAAAATTGAGAAGCAAGTGGAGCACAGAACCCGTTTGGAAATAATGATTATTATCGGAAAGCTATATATCAACAAGTTGCTCATCAACCGTATCAACAACAAGAACCACAAACTGCACATGCTAAAAAGGCGATTGAAGAGTCAAACAAGAAAGCTTATTTTGGTATAATTGATCAAGATGATGAAAAAGTGGCAGAGGGTTTCAGTTGGGACAAATACATACCACCTGATTCAAAAGTAGTAGCTCTCATTACACAAATAGTTCAAGAGCCAGATTTGATGACGGAATGGATGAAAGTGTTTGCCAGTGATGAGAAAAGTCAAGATGAAGAGTTTGTTTCTTCAGACGATAGTTCAGAAAAGACTCAAGTGTTTGATCAATCATCATCTGACAGTAGTGATGATGAAGAAGAGACACAAATAAACATTGGAAAATCTATGTTATCTCCTGAAAGTTTTCAATTTTATTTTGCAGATAGATTGGAAAAGCTGAAGGAGAGATGAGCAGCAAAAGAACAGAAGAAGATGAAATGTGAAAGTTTTGCTCAAATAGAGAAGTCTGAACAAAGTAAAGAAGTTAAAGTCGCTGAGAAGGTGTTTGAAGCTGAGAAAGTTATTGAAGTAGAAAAGATATTTGAAGTTGAAAAGATTGTTGAAGTTATCAAACCATGTCTAAAGTGCTTAAAATCTTGCAAGCAGTGTGCAGAGAAAGATGAAAAGTTGAGTGAACTTGACAAGATGAAAGAAAAGTTATTGTTCGATCTCAATTATGTGAAAGAATCATATGATGTGTTGAACAGAATAGTGAATGGTCTACAAAAGACAAATTCTGAAAGAGAAGATGCATTAACAATGATGAATGCAGTGATGATGTCAAAGCAGAAAGCCATCAATCATTACATTGAGGAATGTGCAAAGTTGAAGTAAGAGTTGGAAACAGAAAAGATAGAGAATGAAAGAATCAGAAGATTGTTGCAAAGCTATTCTAGTTCTGATTATTTGATTGACAGAATTTATCCAACTGTTGCAGGTTTAGAAGTTTTTCAAGAAAAGAAGACCGAAGAGAAAGATACTGGTAAGAAACACAGTGTCAGTTACAACAAGTGTCCGCCTCCGATCTGGGAAGGTTAATCTCCCAGAAAACCAAATGAGGAGCAAGTAAAAAAGGCAGTCAATATAAAATTGAAGTCCGAAACAACTGATGAATTACTAGAAAACATTGACATCACGTTCACATCGTCTGACACTGATCATGAGTCTGAGTAAATAAAGAAAGTGGTTGATCAGGTGTTGGATAAAGATGAGGAGTCGGACTCTAAATCTGAGTCAGAATGTTCGGGATCATCATCAGTTGACAGTCCAAAATCGTCGGTCAAACGGGTGTACAATAAAGAATTTCTGTAATCAAAATCTAATTTGAATGACGAACCAATCAAAGTGGCATATACTTTGAATGATTCAGACAAATTATATTCTGATGAGGAATTTCCAATAAGAAGTGTTCAGATTGAAAAGATCAAAAAGGTTTTCAAATTAACAGAAATTAACATTTCTGAAATAAAAGATGTAAAGCTTAGTGAAAAACCTAAAAAGTACACTTCAAGAATTCAACAAAAGATAAACAAGAAAATGGGTTACAGTTCTAGTTCAGGTTTTCAAAAGAAACCAAACCATAACGGTAATTTCAAAAAGAAAGGACTTGATTTTATTCCACCGAAAAATCATAAAAATGAGAAAACTTATAAACCAAAAACTGTATTTGTTTCAGGAGCAAGTTCGGAAGAAGAAGAAAAGAACTCATTCTGGAAGCAATCAAACAAAGAATTCCTTGCTAAAAAGCAAGAGGGAATGAAGAATGGAGTTCATCAGAGAAAGGAGACAAGAACCTGTTACCGATGTCAAGAAGTTGGTCACATCGCCTGGAACTGTCCTAAGGCAACCAACATAAAACAGGAAGTTGTTTCTAAACTCAAAGAAAATATTATTGATAAAAATGAATCACCAACTGAAAGATTCAAAGTGTTTAAAAATTCAACATACGAAGTTGGTGAATGTTCGAAAAGATTTTACAAAAGAATGGTGAATCTTAACAACCAAACATGGGTTGCTAAGAAATCTGATGTGAAATCTGGCGATGAATCTGACTCGTCAAAGTCAGAGGAGCCACAAGTTGAGATTAAAAGTGATAATTCAGTCCCTTCAATGGATGATGTAAATTTTCCACCATTGAGGACTGAAAACTTTAAACAAAAAGTTGGAAAAGGTGAGATCTCAAATCAATTCTATTCTGAAAAGAAAGAATTTGATGTCGAGAAAGCGTTTAATGGGAAAGTGAAACATATTTTTGGGAAAATGGTCGAGGGAAAGGCCAAAGGGGTGAAAGAATTTTATGAAGAAAAAAGAAATGTTGAAACCCCACATGAGACTGAAAAGGACACATCCACGTTTGGTCAGGCTTGGATGTCTGTGTTTCATATGTAAAAATCCTGACTTGCCGGAGCTTCCAAGTTCGTAATCGTGGAGCATGAATCGGCATCTTTCTTAAAAAGTGAAAAATGTCATATTTTAATTTTCAAGTGGTATTGTGATTCGTACCTACAAGTGGTTTATGATGAAAACAAAACTAATTTTCCGGAAAAACCATTTTGATTAAAACAAACTTAAGTGTTTTGAAATCTTAATGGGAAAGTAGTTTGTTGACAGGGGGAGTTCTGATTGTTTATGCCAAGTGGATGGCGAATTGAAGCAATTCACAACAGTTGTCATTTGTTTGTACAGTTTTTTTTTTTTCAAATTTTCCCTGAAAATCCAAAATTGAAACATATTTTGATTTTAGGGGGAGTAAATTTTTTTTTAGAAATTTTGAAAATTTGAAAAAATACAAAAAACATGATAAAGTCTAAAAGGCCAAAAACATGAGAAATTCAAAATGAGTTTTGTTGTAAAAAGAGGAAATGATAGTACATCAGTGGACTATCACAGCACGCTAAAGAATTGGAGAGTCAAAATGTGATAAACGGTATCACTGATGATATGCCAGTAGGTTTTTACACGCTTAGTAGATTGTGTTCGAGATATAAACCTAAATATCAAACTTGCTTATCTCGTGGGGAACATCTCTCGGATATATGGGTAACCCCCGAAATCTTGTTTGAAAGACCCCTATTTCTGAGATACTAGGTCTTTATGCTTAGTGATATCTGGGGTATTATCCCAGGACTTCTGATTTTGCGGAAGCAATGGCCTAGTCCCCGTATAATACTTTTCGCTTGCTTGAAATAAAAGCCCCCCCCCTCAGCATAAAAAATGATGAAACATTGCAAAATGCTAATCATGTGCTGTTGAAGAAAAGATTCTCTAAAGGGAACAGACCTAAAGTCGAAGCCATCATCTCTCTGATTTTGCGGAAGCAATAGCCTGAGCTCTCATGGCCCTCGCATTTAACCCTTTACAGATATCATCTAGGTATACTCACCTGTAAGACTGAATATTGGGATCTGGATACGGGAGTATATTCTGAGGTGGGACACGCGAATAAGTTTAAGTGCTTAAAACAATAATCTCATATCTCGAAACAGTTGAACTTTGTGTGAAAATTTAAGTGGATCAGTATACTGACATTCTAAGTGAATCGTTTAGAACTTAAAGTGTTTAAAGCTCAACGGTGCTAGTGATTTGTCTTAAAAACTGATATGATCCTCTTACGCAAACTCACAAAATATTGTATGTAAATATTTCTTTACTGCTTTCTTTAAAAAGACAAAATCCAAAAAGATTTTCAGTGTGTTTTAGCATAAATTTTTGAAAATACAAAAAGATTTTTGACAACTGATAATTGAAAAGCTTATTTTCAAAATTCCAAGTGCTAAACATAATGAACATCTGGTGAGGGAGAGTCTGTTTAAAATGTGAAAAGATGCAGATGGTTTGCCTACAAGTGGTCATCAGAAACTTTTAAATGTTAAATCATTCTATTTATGCTAGTGATTTATAAATTTGTCAAATGTTAAATTTGTGAAATTTATTTTGAGGTAGAGAATGTGCAGGTTACAGGTTTCTGACTCTGAGTGTTACAGAGAGCCAGGTTACGATTATGAACCTGTGAAGGGTTGTATAGCATGGAAAGAGATTGAAAGTTGGATCAACATTCAAGGGGGAGTTTGAATGTTCGAAAGCCAGTCACAAATCTTGGGATAAAAGGAAGAAGAAAGAAGTTTGAGGATGTTTTACACTGTCAGATACTTCATGAAGAGTAAAAAGATCGATAAAGACTGAAGACGTTGAAGACTCGACACTGAAGACTTCGTCAACATCCAAGGGGGAGTCTGTTGGTGCATATGTCTGTCGACTTCGTCTTGTATCGAGTCTTATACTAGATTGTATAGATCAGGGCACGTAAAATGAGAAAACATGTTAAAAGGTTGATTTCACATGAAATAGTTAAGCTATTTCGCATGAAATGACTTTGTCATTTCGTACGAAATGAGCTTGGCCATTTCATTTGAATGATTTCGTGCGGAATACCCCAGCCTATAAATATGTGTCGTGCCAATTCATTTGTAACTTTCCGATTCAAGAGCCGAAGTGTCTACTCACTGTAAAACGTTGTTATATCAATCAGAAAGACAATTAAAGTGAATATCTAGCTGCATCGAACTCAGTACGTTAGTTTCTGCTTCTCGTATTGAGAAGAACACCTCTGAACGACTCGTTTCGGTCGTGAAAACGATCCTACAAAAATAATACCAAAGATCACAAGGAATGGAATATAAGTTACACACTTAATATTGTGAAGCCGAACGATAAAACGTAACTTACGAAATATTCCGGGAAATACCGTTACAATATATTTTTGGTAAATGTTATTTTGGAAACGAAGGAAGTGAAAATTTGATTTTTGTACATATTGACAAGTTATATCATATTTTCGACAAAAAGAAAATATATTATTTTTGGGAGATAAAAATATATTTTCCTAGCATATTTAGAAAATATATGATTTTTGAGGAAAAATATATTTTCTTGGAATACAATATTCTCGGCAAATAAGTTATATATATATATTTTCTAAAGTGAGACTTGGAAATATATTAGTTTGAGAATACGAATACGGGAATACGAAAGTACATGTATAAAATACCCCCATCCTTGGGAAGGAAAACACGAAATTAAAATACTTGAAAAGTATTAATACAAAAATATTGATTAAGCAATTATTCCAAAAACCAAGTATAATTTAAGTTGAAATAATAATTATTTTGACAAATAACTACAACTTGGAATAATATTGGGAACACAAGATACGCAACTCAAAAACGTTAAACTCTAAGCCAAGCCAAGGCATGGCCCGTTTGTCTAATAGACGTTAGTACACTGTAGGTAGTCGTGTTGCTGCGCAGATTTGAGTTGCTAGTTCTGAAGACGCAATACTGTGAGTTCATGTCCCCCCTTTTCTTTTAACTGTTTTTAGTTTTATACTTCGGGGGTGAAATACATGTTACAATTACTACAACGTTTTATACATGGTATTATTAGCTTAAGGAGGGTTTACTGCTAGATCATGTGAATGGGTAGGGCGATTAAAGCCATCAATCCTCGTAGTAGGACTGAGGGGCATGAGTGATAGATCTATTTGGGTGTAGCGAGCCCCACCCCTGAGTCCGCTGAGTGGACCATGTGGTGACTATGTCTTATAGCCGGAGGCCCGGTGCGAAATCTGCTAGGTTTGAGTCTTCCTGCATCACTTCACACATACCATTGGCTTTGCAACCCAGTGGTGATCTCTTTTTCCTTATTGCTACATACCAGGGACTTACAATGTATTCAAAGGTTTATACATACACACAAACGAACACATGAACTCGCTCAACTTTTGTTGATGTTTTCAAACTACATGTATTTCAGGGAAATTGTAAATGGATCTGGCGGGTGTTGGAAGTTTTTATGCTGCGTTAAGAATAAAGATGTCATCCATGGTCTATGAGTTTGGTTAGTGTGTCTTACTCCTGGACGAGTCACGTCTTCCAAACCTTGGTGTTATTCAATATCTTTTGACGAGTCCTTAATGAACTCATAAACAATTTGTACGGTTTGTAAACTTGAATTGAAGTCTACGTTTTAAAACAACGTTGTTATATTTCAAACTTATTTAATGGATGAAAAACCTATGATTTTATCATATAGTTGATGTTATGATTGAATGCAATGATATTAAGAAAGTCACACCATAATCACGCTTCCGCAAAAGTCAGGGTGTGACAGCTTGGTATCAGAGCTTCGATCGTAGCGAACTAGGATTCTTTCTCGAGTCTAGACTACGATCATTAGGGCTCTCACGAAAACGTTTTTACAAACATATTTTAATTGCATACACGAAACACCCAGATCCAGGAAACAAACATTTTTACAAATAAAAGACACAAAATTTCAAGGAAATTCATTTATATTTCAGTCTGAGAGACTGGGGAGTTAGTCTGAGAGACTAGCTGGGTAGTGTAGTCTGAGAGACTGGGGAGTTGGTCTGAGAGACTAGCTGGGTAATTCAGTCTGAGAGACTGGGGAGTTGGTCTGAGAGACTAACTGGGTAGTTCAGTCTAAGAGACTGGGTAATCTGAGAGACTAGTTGGGGCAGTCTGAGAGATAAGGAGGTTTAGCCTAAGAGGTTGGGTAATTCAGTTTGGGAAACTGGGAAGTTTAGTCTAAGAGACTAGGGAGTTCAGTCTGAGAGACTGGGTGTGTCAGTCTGAGAGACTGGGTGTTTCAGTCTGAGAGACTGGGTGTTTCAGTCTGAGAGACTGGGTGTTTGGTCTGAGAGACTTGGTGTTTGGTCTGAGAGACTGGTCTAAGAGACTGGTCTGAGAGACTGGGTGTTTAGTCTGAGAGACTGGTTGGTTTAGTCTGGGAGACAAGGTGGGTTAGTCTGGGAGACTAGGAAGGACAAAAAGTTTCATGAAGAATAATGTGAATACATGACATCATGATAAATTACCTTTGCTTGCATACACTAACTGTTAGTGATTACTATGAATATACATGCTATGATCATTATGTACTGGCACACATGACACCTTCCTCAGAAAGCGAGTTATCAGACATTGATAACCCTATGGCTACCGCCACAGATAATGAGATTGTGTCCGCGCCGGAGATATTTACGTCAGACACTGAGAGTGATCCTGATATGCTGACCAAGGACGAGGATGACTTCCAACAGTCCGCGCTACTAGATTTTGGGTGATACTTTACTCTTGCTAATGGTTTCTCTGACAAGAATCCTTCTGTCACTCTTGTTTCGGTCCATGACCACTTCATCACTGGTCATCCCGATAGTGAGCACACCATGGCCCCGACCCTCGATGATGCGCCTCCTGTGGATATTCCTTTCGAAGGTGGGCTACTTGACGAGTAGTTGATGATGACGTTGACATGTTTATTGATGGTCCTCCTAATGACGCCCATGGTGATGGAAAGTTAGACGAGAACGTTGTTACTAATTTCACTTCTGAGACCCCTGTTATCTAGCTATCCTCTGATTCTAGTATACACTCGATTTCAGACTCCTTTGAGTCTGTGACATTTTCAGCTTTACAGACGGTCAGGTCACTGCTTTTTGCTACTGACTCGGACGACGATGCCGCTATGACTGCTGCACTAACACCTGCTCGGGGTCACATATCCTTACACGACCTGGAACCTGCTCCTGAGCCAGCTCCTGTTCCTGTTGGGTCAGCTTGATGTTGCACCTGCTGATCCTGCACCCTTGCTTGGTCATGACCCTGTTTCTTTTTGGTTTACCAGACATTGCACCCCTTATACCTAACCCAGTACATGCACCTGATGATCTCCTTATCGGTTGAGACGTTTGTTCCTGCACCTTCACCCGTTGATGTTGCTCCTATGAAGACCGACATCCATTGCACCCACATGCCTATCGCTTTCTTTCAAGTCATACCCACACCCCGGGAAGGTACTCCAGGTCAGCACCCGCATGACGATCCTTTTGCTACAACAACATTTTCCCCGACCTCACAGGCCGCACCGTTTGCTACATTCACCTCTTCATCGCCGGACGAGCCATTTCGATGGTTCCTATAATACACTATGCTGATTTTAGACCCTTACCATCCCTCACATTATGGAGGCTACACACGGGATGAGTGCTCCTGTAACGTCAGCTATAGTATGAGATTATAAGTCACAGAATGATGGAGCTTGAGCTGACACCATGTCCTCCACCCTGTCTATTGCCAGCATACTTTGATCCTCCACATTTATCAAGATTCCTTTTACGCTCTCACCTGCTGCTATTACACCTTTCCCAGGTTTTCGATGCTCGTTTCTTTACTATCGAGCGGCAGATCGGATAATTACTTCGACGTATATACAAGCCCGAGGAGGAAGATCACACATGTTAACAGTTTACTTTTCTTTCCTCCTCCACCTCAGTCACCAGTATAGTGGTTTTTGGATTATGCGGATTGCATTACATTTGGGTAAAGACACCAATGATGAGCCGAGATTGTGGAGACTTTTGAAGACCGCATCTGACTACGTAATTTTGATACACTGATGTACTTATTGGACAAGGGTAGGGTGACCCTGTGTCCCTTTTGATGTGATACATTTTGTAAGATAATGCAATTGTGGCCGGAGAATAATGAGAGCCTAATCATCATTAAACATGCGACAATACTTTGTGGCCAATAACCAATGAAAGCTCAGTCACAATGTCTTCGTTAAGCACGTTAATGATCTATATGTGTGTGCTATAATTATAATGCTACGTGCTTGCTTGCTATGCTCTCATTAAACATAATTCCCAAATTACGTGGTTATGCTATGATTATGCCATTGCTTGATTGGTTGATATGATAACCTATTATGTGTATGTACATATGACCTCTAAACAACTATATGCACTCCCTGAACAAATAAGACCTGACCTAACCAATCTTCGTCTTAGAAGATGTCGATACAAGGGAACATCGATACCAACAACCCTCTACCAGCGACAACAGAGTCGGAACTACAAGGGCGCATCTCACAGGCCATTGCACAGCTCGTAGCCCTTCGCTCCGAACGCAGCGAAGGTTGCACCTACAAGCAGTTCTTGGACCACAAACCTTGAGAATTCGACGGCACTGGGGGTGCCTTAGCCTTCGTGCGCTGGGTTGAAAAAACGGATTATGTTTTACGATTGAGCAAATGTGCCCCAGAACATCAGGTCACGTACATAGCTGGACTATTTCTAGATGGGGCTCTGTCATGGTGGAACCTTCAGGTTCAGACAATGGGCGAGACTGCTGCGTATGCTTTGACGTGGGACGAACTGAAAGACCTGATGCATAAAAGATATTGCTCTAGGGCAGAAGTCCAGAAGTTGGAGACTGAATTGTGGAACTTGAAAATGGAAGGTTCAAAGATAGCTGAGTATGTACAGAGATTTCACGATTTATCACAAGTTGCTTCGTAACTGGTAGAACCAGAGTTTAAGAGGATCGAACGCTTCATCGGGGGATTGGCACCACAGATTCTAAGCCTGGTGACAACATCTAAACCTCTAACGATCACCGAGGCTATCGACATAAGCGTAGCACTCACTGAAGAAGTGGTTAGACTAGTAGAATTTTCCACTTGGGAAGAGAAAGAGAAAATGGAGACTCCTGTAGAGTCATCTGGAGATAACAAGAGAAAGCTCGTAAATTTCAAGAAGGTTACTCGGGCGAGTAACAAGAAGAAGGCCAAAAAGGGAAAAGACTACATGGGTATCCTACCTAAGTGCGATAATTGTCTACGTTATCATGTCGGGCGATGTAAATATGGAAAATGTGATAACTGTGGCAAGAGGGGGCATCCTAAGGAAACTTGTAGGCAAGATACTGAACGTAGAAATGGAGGCCAAGATGGTAGCGAGAATCACGGAGGAAACAAAGACAATGACAATTATCAAGGCAGAACGAGTAACAAACAGAAACGTGCTCAAGGTTGCCTCAACTGTGGAAGCAAAAAGCATTTCAGAAAATATTGCCCTAAAGACAATCAGGCACAAGGATGAGAGCTCAACATCGGAGCTAGGGAGACACGCCAGGAATTCAAGTGTGGATATCGGTACGTCCCATATTACTCAACGTTATGCATCTGTGTTGCTAGATATTGTTGCAAATTTTAAGCTTCGCATCTCTAGAGTTTGAGAGTATATTTGGTTTAGTAACAAGTAAGTTAGATAACCCGCACTCGATGGAACTAGCTAAGGGGAAGCTAGTGGAAGCCAACGCTGTAATTAGAAACGGCAAGATAGAACCTGGAGAGCGTAAGTTTACGCTTAATCTACTGCCAGTTGAGTTGGGAAGCTCCGACAAGGTAACCTGGATGGATTGGTTGTCAAGAGATTAAGCGGGGATTGATATCCACATCCCGATGGCGAACGAAGAAACGATCGTGACTCATGAAGCAGGATACGCCTTAACAAATTACTAATTTCTTGAAGGCACGAAAGTTGTTGCATAAAGGATGAGTTGTTTGCTTGGCTCATGTCGTGGACAAGGGAGCCGAAGAACCAAGACTCGAAGATACCTCTGTGATAAGGGAATATCCTGAAATCTTCCCCGAAGACTTGCCAGAATTATCTCCGCAACGACAAGTCGAATTTCGCATCGATTTGATTCCAGGCGCCGCCCCTGTAGTCAATGCACCTTAGCGACTTACACCTTCAGAGATGCAAGGACTGTCAGTGTAACCTCAGTAATTGATAGAGAAGGAAGATAACAGACCAAGATTCCCATTCTAAGTAACCCCAGTTCTGCTCGGCAAGAAGAAGGATGATGATTTTCATATGAGCATCAACTACCAGGAGCCGAATGAGCTAACCAACAAGAGTCGATAACTCTTGCCGAGGATTAACGAATCATTCAGCTAACTGTGAGGATCTAACTACTATATCATGACAAATCGATAACCGAGTGTCATTAGCTGTGAATTCTGGAAGAAAGTATACCGGGGAAATTGTGGGACAATAACTTGTTTTAAACGTACACAAAGATGATGTTTCCTACACGATGCACAAAACATTTTTACACAAAATACGAAACTTTGAGAATCCAGAAAACACGTACTTAGGACCTTCGGGAACCCAGGTCCAAACTTGTAAAGGTTGTTACTTGGGAACCATATCTGTTAACTCAAGCAAACACCATTATCCTGACATACATGCTATTTCAGTTAACCAAACAGAAAGTACTTAAAATCCTTTTGTTGAAATCTTCACTTTTGCTTCTAGCGAGTAGATGTTGCATCTCTACTCCCCTTAATGGTAGTTGCATCGCGTTTATTTTCTTCGCTGAGAGCGAACACACGCACATTTGCTTCGAATATTTGGTCATTTCTCCATTTTAGCAAATACTCATTGTTTCATTACTTGAAAACTCATATGTTACGCATGCACCATTTGCTACGCATGCGGTTTCATTTCAAACGCTTCATTGAAGTTCAAATATTATGTTTCTAGATCTAATTACTGATTTGTGATTCGAATGACCTACATTATTGTAATTGTTGGCTCTTTTGCTACCAAGTCAACACACTTTCTTGAAACTTCTTTTATTTCAAGTTACATTCATGGTTTATCTTGTGACCATGCCGAGATTCCTTTGTTGATACATACGTTTATTGTCGGGATACGCTAAAACCAAGTTCAATTGCTTGAACTTATCCATTTTGCATGTTCGATTTGAGACGCTATATGATGTATTGAAAGCATCATATTCAAATATTCTTGCAAAGGTTCTTTTGTTTCGAGTCATAGTAGACTTGATTGGTCTACAACTCCACTAAATCGTCTGTTGGTTTCGATACCATACGGTGATACTTTCACAAAATTGAAGCTTGCGCTAATTCAATTACTCACTTCATACACAGATTTAATTATTTATTTACTTATTTGCTCTAAATCCCTCTTGTTTATCACGATTAAAGTAGTCTCAACACAGTTGTGTGTTAAGGCAGTGGTACATAGCTTCATTTCATAGCACAATGTACCTCCAAACGATTCTTTCATTGTCAATCGAATGCCTTGCGGTACTTAATACTTTTTCATCTTCGATCAAAAACAGTGGCTCTTTGATGTTCTGTATTTAACTGAAAACTTTATGACATTGTGTAAATCAAATCTTCAGATTGTCACAGTACACTTTCACTTGATTTCAGGCACGGTGAACTCGTTCAGTCACCACTATTATTGAATTATGCCATTACGACACCTTGTGGTGTCATTACAAACTTGTATCTTGTGCTAAACATGGTCAACCGTTTCACACAAAACTACATATACTTTTGTTTGACTAGTCATTTAAACATTCCTGATGCAACAACGAATCAAGACAATGATGCACCAGATTCGCTTGTATTTCATTCGGTGTACTTTCGAAATTTAAGAATGTCAACACACTAATCCTTACTATTTATTTATTCGAAGGTTGACAGATCATTTTCATATTCAAGCTGCTGATTTTGAGTTCATATAGCGGATGTTGTGGTTTGTGAAAACTCGTTTGCATATTGTGACCGATTGTTTGAGAATCCTACTGGTCAAAACTCCTCATTTGTGGAACCCCTGTTAACTAGATTACACTAGACTATACGTCAATACGTCTTGTATCTTTGACAACAAATTCTGAAACACATACTTTTTAACTGATGGGTTCCGATTATTATAATATGTCTCTGGATTCACCTAATGTGAATAAGATTTGATTTGGTTTTGTGGTTATCTACCTCAATATGATCCATATACATATACGCATAATGTAACCCTAAGGAGTTAAGGTAGTACAAATTTCGAGGACGAAAATTTTCTAACAGGGGGAGAATGTGACAACCCTCATAATTACAGGTATCCGTATAATTAATTAATATTGATTTGTGCTTAATTACAACTGATGACTTAAACTGCTTTCTGATTTCTGTATCATACATACACGTGCATCACATATTACATACTGTCACTGCATTTCACATGCAAACTCTTAGTGACATAAACGGTGCACAAAGCACGGTTAGCACAGTTAGCGGATAACTCTGAAACATGCTGACAATGCCAGTATATAGACAGATAGTGTTTTGAGACCCAGTATGGGTCAGAGACAAGGTACTACACTAGTATGGTGTGTAGGGAAGTAAGGACCATAAAACTGCGTCACTAGGTGATAGTTTAAGTGCCGGAAAGTGCCTAAAACCCACTAAAAATGCAGAATTCTGCATATTTCAGCAAAATTCAGCATTTTAATAAACTAGTAACATGCAAAAATATGGCAAAATGGTCCTGTATGCTTTTCTAAGTGTTGGGAATTAAAAGTGTCACAAAAGGGTACTTAAAGAACACTAAACGGAATAACTTGACACTTTAATGGATCGGTATCTAACCGAACAACCGGACATTACCCAGAACACCAAAATATTGCTAGAAGCATTGCTTTATTATTTCTTGGCTAGTTATGGTCCCCGAACACCCTAACATACTACATAATGCATCCTACACTTAAAACACTAGACATTACACTTAACCTCCAACTAATTACCCAGGTTACCATTCAAAGTTACATTTAACCCCCTCCCCCTCATGATTTACGGCCACTAGGTGTGACCCCACCAAGATCAACATAATCTTCTATAAATCTTGCTAGATTTCTTTTCTTGGATTAATCAAGATCATGCTTGTACTTAGGGAACATTAAGCCCATTGGGTAAAAGCTCTAATGTGTTTATATGAAGACATGATCCTTCACATCCCACCACACTTCAACTCACTTCACCTCTCCCTTCTCCCTTGCCCTCCTCTCGGCCGACCCCCTACACCCACACCACCATCATCATCAAACCCTGATCATCCTTTCTAAGGCCTCACAAAGGTGTTAAACTTCATACAAAGGAGCTTGGAACTCTTGGATCTTGAAGGACCGCTCACACAAGCTTTTATCCACTCGATTTTCACACTTGTTTCTTCCCTAGCTTAGAGCTAGTAGTAAGATCCTTGTAACCCTTTGATACTTCTATTTTTAGTGGTTAAAAGATATATTATGTTGTAAATCACAAGAACACTAAAAGACATAATCTTGAATCTTGAACAAAAGCTTAACATGTGATGAAATATGGATGAAATGATGTTGTTTAGTATATGTATGATGTTTGTTGTTGTTTACTTGGGAATATGATGTTGATCATCACATAGAGCTTGCTAGATTGTGATTAAACACATGATCTAGCAAGTGAGAGGATGATTATGTGACAACATAAGATGATCATCTTCTTGTATGAACATGAACTTGATGAATAAAGAGATTTCTTGTAAAATAATAAACAAAGTGAGTTAGTAACCTTATGGATCCAAGACTTATGAATGATTTTCCAAAAGAACCAAGTTTAAAATATGATTTTTGGAACATCATGGTTTTTACTAAACTCTACACTATTTTTAGTGGAAAAACAAGTGTATAAACACTTATGAAACAAGGAGATCTAATAAATAAACATTTTTGTGAAATACAAGTTGTAAACACCTAAACTCTTTAAGAATAGGATTATTAAAGAAATAAACACCTTTTGGAGGGTAACTAAGTCTATTAAACTTATTACCAAGTCACTACAAGTTTTTAATAAAAGTTCAAGTTCATGTGTAGTGCAAATAGCATTGTTCTTGCACTTGGTAAGTATAACATTGTTTAAAGTTTGATTGTTGATTATTGTGTGATGATTTTTGAAAAGAAAATGATATGCTTTGATAGCATGGACACCTCCATTTTTAGGGGAAACTATGGAAAAATTTTCTAAAAATATAAACACTTAAAGAAATATTTTTCAACAAATATTTACAAGTGTGTTTTAACTATGGTTTTCAATATAAACTTTGCCATAGATTTTGTTACAAAAATACAAGTATTGGAGGTTGGTTTTTATAAACAAAAATGAATAAATATGTATTTAGAATATATATTTATATTAAAGACACTTGTGTGAATATTTGTTTACGTTGTGAAATAGTTATATTATTTTAGGGTAAAATAATATGACTTAACAAATACCATGGAATTTACAATTCCAAAATAATACCAAAGATCACAAGGAATGGAATATAAGTTACACACTTAATATTGTGAAGCCGAACGATAAAACGTAACTTACGAAATATTCCGGGAAATACCGTTACAATATATTTTTGATAAATGTTATTTTTGGAAACGAAGGAAGTGAAAATATGATTTTTGTACATATTGACAAGTTATATCATATTTTCGACAAAAAGAAAATATATTATTTTTGGGAGATAAAAATATATTTTCCTAGCATATTTAGAAAATATATGATTTTTGAGGAAAAATATATTTTCTTGGAATACAATATTCTCGGCAAATAAGTTATATATATATTTTCTAAAGTGAGACTTGGAAATATATTAGTTTGAGAATACGAATACGGGAATACGAAAGTACATGTATAAAATACCCCTATCCTTGTGAAGGAAAACACGAAATTAAAATACTTGAAAAGTATTAATTCAAAAATATTGATTAAGCAATTATTCCATAAACCAAATATAATTTAAGTTGAAATAATAAATATTTTGACAAATAACTATAAGTTGGAATAATATTGGGAACACAAGAGACGCAACTCAAAAACGTTAAACTCTAAGCCAAGGCACGACCCGTTCGTCTAATAGACGTTAGTACACTGTAGGTAGTCGTGTTGCTGCAGAGATTTGAGTTGCTAGTTCTGAAGACGCAATACTGTGAGTTCATTTCCCTCCTTTTCTTTTAACTGTTTTCAGTTTTATACTTCGGGGGTGAAATACATGTTACAATTACTACAACGTTTTATACATGGTATGATTAGCTTAAGGAGGGTTTACTGCTAGATCATGTGAATGGGTAGGGCGATTAAGGCCATCAATCCTCGTAGTAGGAACGAGGGGCATGAGTGATAGATCTATTTGGGTGTAGCGAGCCCCACCCCTGAGTCCGCTGAGTGGACCATGTGGTGACTATGTCTTACAGCCGGAGGCCCGGTGCGAAATCTGCTAGGTTTGAATCTTCCTGCATCACTTCACACATACCATTGGCTTTGCAACCCAGTGGTGATCTCTTTTTCCTTATTGCTACATACCAGGGACTTACATACATACTTACAACGTATTCAAAGGTTTATACATACACACAAACGAACATATGAACTCGCTCAACTTTTGTTGATGTTTTCAAACTACATGTATTTCAGGGAAATTGTAAATGGATCTGGCGGGCGTTGGAAGTTTTTATGTTGCGTTAAGAATAAAGATGTCATCCATGGTCTATGAGTTTGGTTAGTGTGTCTTACTCCTGGACGAGTCACGTCTTCCAAACCTTGGTGTTATTCAATATCTTTTGACGAGTCCTTAATGAACTCATAAACAATTTGTACGGTTTGTAAACTTGAATTGAAGTCTACGTTTTAAAACAATGTTGTTATATTTCAAACTTATTTAATGGATGACAAACCTATGATTTTATCATATAGTTGATGTTATGATTGAACGCAATGATATTAAGAAAGTCACACCATAATCACGCTTCCGCAAAAGTCAGGGTGTGACAATATAAAACATCCATCTAACACGGTTGAAGCAGTTTCTATGGTACCATCGGCTAATTCTACTTCATATTTTATGCTTAGGGTTCTAACAGGCAGATTTAATAACTTACAAAACTTATCATCAACAAATGACTTATCTGCACCCGAATCAAATAATACCCTTGCGTAAACATCATTGATAAGAAAGGTACCTACTATCACGTTGTCATTCTGAATTGCTTCCTGTGCATTCATCTGAAAGACCCTAGCATTGGTCTTCTGTCCTTCTTCAGGTTTCTTGGCATACTTTGGGCAGTTAGACTTGATATGCCCCTTCTCGTTACAGCTGTAACAAGTCGCATCCTTTATCTTCTTACAGTCCAATGTCTTATGCTCACTAGACTTACAAATCCCACAAGCCCTAGGCTGCGATTGGGATTTCGATTCATACCTGCACTTTCCCAGATGACGTTTCTTGCAGATCTTGCATTTGGGCTTCTCACCTGACTGTTGGTTATCTTTCTTGAACCCTGAACTCTTCTTGTTTTCAGAGTTCCCTTTATGCTTCTTATCAGAACGCTGTGAGCTCCCATCCTCACGTTTCCTTTTCCCTTCATCAGAATTCCTAAGCGATCTCTGCATAACTACATCAAGGGTAAGGGATAATGACAAATCAGCTACAGACCTAAAGGTAGTCGGTCGAGAGGCTTTCACACTAGCTTTGATCTCCGGGGCTAAACCCCCAATGAAACGGGCTATACATTTTGGTTCCGGTGTCACCAAGTAAGGAACCAATCGAGACATGGTGTTAAAACTTGTGAGATATGCCTGACAATCTAAGTTCTTCATAACTAATGTCAGAAAGTCAGTCTCGATCTTCTCAACTTCATGTTGAGGACAGAAGTTCTCTTTGATCAACGCAACAAACTGATCCCAAGACAGATTATACAACGGGATCTTCCCAGTAGCCTGAATCAATGATATCCACCATGCTAGAGCTTCCCCTTTAAATGATTGTGAAAAAAACTTCACAATATCTTGCTCTGCACAACCACTAATATCTACCACAGTGTCCATTTCATCGAGCCACGTCATATAATCGATGGCTTCTTTCTCCCCTGTGAAGTCTCTAGGCTTGCAGGAGACGAAGTACTTATAAGAACAGGACTTAACACGTGGTTCTTGTTTGAGCTCAACCTTCTTAGACGAAATACTCCTTTGGTTCGATGAATGATGAGATTAACTCTTGCGAATATGAGTCTTTGAGGGTGGTTTTGAGTGTGGTACAGACTGAGTTCTGACACGGGTACCACTAGATTCATTGAACTGTCTGTCAAGAGCTTGTGTGACAGCATTATCTATTAATGCCTGCAATTCCGCACCTGCTACATTAACTCTGGTAGTGTCGTTATTCTCCCTCGGGTGACTGTTGACTTCATCTGACCCAGCCATGTAGCTTGATTGCTACATAAAATATTGACAAGATTTATTTAAAAGTCCATTATGGAATTGTCTTTTATGGCAATTCATTAACCATGGTAACCATAAGCCATTTTGGTTAATTTAATTAATCATATTCATTCAGGATTATAATTATCCTCAGTCATAATTTATTAACATATTATAATGGCACATAAGGCCAGGTCACAGGGACAATTTAAACTATAAGCCATGAACTTATATGATCGAGGCTTTAAGATATTGAATCATAGTTCATTACCTTTCTTGACAGGGAGTTATAGACTACAACTGTATTTTGTCTTATATGACAATGATTATGGCCCGTAGGCATTACATCACTAATGGATGTTTAAAAACAAAAGAAGGGAATTGGAAGGATCCAATATAAGGATCACTTATGTGATTTTATCGAATCACATTTTCCAGGAGTGTTAACGTGTTCTCAGATGTTAACAGGGATTTTGAATCTTACAAGGAACTACCATCATGGCCCTGTCTCAAAATGACACATGGCTAGGTTTTGTCTTCAAGATTGTCTTTTATTTTTAATAGCAGAATTAATTTTTAAAAGGAATGATATTTTAATTTATTTCATATTTTATATTTATGCATATAATGACAAAAATGAAATTTTTAATTAAAATATTCCATTAAAATTACACGAGAGTACATATTTTCCCTAAACGGGTCTTTAACAGAAATAACTTGCCCACGCAGGGGCCAAACTGAAAATACAAGTCCTCGCAGGGACTGAATACATAAATAGATGTCCACGCAGGGACTTGATTGAAATAAGGAAATTACAATCCAAATAAATAAGGAATCTTCAAAAATCTCTTTTCTTCTTTCCCTTGATTAGATTCGCCAGACCTTTGAGAAATCCCCGGTGGTTCCTACGCTCTTCTTGAACCTCCCGTTCCACCTGGCTCAACCTTTGAAGAATCTCCTGCTGCTGCGGCGGCGGTATCAGTGGCGGCTGCGGCGGTTGCTGCTGTGGAGGTTGAGGAGGTGGCGGGTATGGATACCCAAAAGCTTGGTACCCAGACTGGTATGGAACTCCATAGGGCCCCTCGGGATGAAGAGCATTGTAGTTCGCCGCTACAAGGTATGGGTCAACTTCGGCGTAGTTGTAGTTAGTATGGGCTGGCTGCTCAAAAGGGTTATATGCCGCTGTACCGGCGTATGAAGGAATTGGGTTATCATAACCCACTGGTGGCTGTGCGACTGGCGCAGAGTCCACCTCGGAAACGGGGTTTGAAGGCCCACCCATCTGTGGGTCTTCATATAGTGGCGGGTAATGACTGCTACTTGAATGCTGAGGGGTGCCGAAATGGAATCCCCCTCGCACGAACATCCGTGCTCCTGATCTCCTACGCCTCGGTGGCTCCGGAGGCGGTTGCTGCTCTGGTGGCGGTGGTGGCGGTGCAGTGACCGCTACAAAACGTGAATCCTCCGAGGGATCCTGCCGTTGCTGCTGCTGGGACGGGTTGTAAGAGGGAGTAAACACCTAGTCGTATTGGGCAAACCTTGCCTCATAGCTGTCTGGACCACGATAAGGTGATCCATGAAAAGACGACCCATCCGAAATCTCGATGGGGTGAGTCGGTGTCCCAGATGGTGGTTCGGCGGGATCCAGGCCATCATCCATCTCCATGTCCTGAGCTTCAGGGAAATGGTCTTCGGGGCCCAATGAGTTATGACCCATTGGTTCTTCAATCTGATTTTCCGGGTTAAACCGGCTCTGGAAATATGGGGTCGGGTCTTGAAACGCGCGGTGTGACCCCGACCGCTGCAGTGGTAGGTAAGAGTGGTGCGAATCGTTGGGCTCGTTCTCTGAATGCGGCGCAAAAGAATGATGGTAAGAGGGTGATGAACTTAGCGAGACAGGTCGCCTCGCGGGCTCCAAATATGTCCTCTAATCCTCTTGAGGACTTATGCTCATTGTTGCAGACGGAGTTCGCCGGTGTGAAGGCCCGGCCTCGTGGTCGTTGGGGGCGTTGAATGGCCCCTTTCCTCGTCCTCCTCTTTGGAACCTTGGCGGCATTTTGTTGAACCTGTCAAAACAAACAAAAGAACAACAAAGGAATAACAATAAAGGACAAAATAAAATGAATTAGGATTAGCCCTAAGTTCTTTGTCTAGACTCGGAAGTCGAGGAATGTGCAAACTGTGTCATTGAGATTAAACACAAAAGGCCAGTGTTTAATTCACTCAATGTTGGCTCTGATACCAACCTGTCACACCCCGATATTACCACGTATTACCGGTGGGCCCGGTGGGGAGTATTGTGACGTAGTTGATATCATCATAGTCAATAATCATAGTTCAATGCACAGCGGAAGTCTAAAGTAAAATATAATACAAACCGAACGAAAGTAACATAAGTATTATGATCGGAATGTAAAAGGATCCACAGGCGGATCAAAACAAAAGAAGATAATTGTTCAACAGATTTTAAGTGACAAAGCTTGCAAGACTCTTATTTATTCACTCAGGAGTAGCCAGCCAATTCCGCCTAGTACCTACACTTTAGCCTTTTGGAAGATACGCCAGTTTACACTGTTAAATACAATTAACCGACTCATTTTGAAAAGAGTTTAAGAAAATTGCTTTTAATGCACAAGGCAAAAATAATCTTTTATAACTTGGGATATTTATTTAAAAATAATCTTGTAAAAGAATTACATGTTTATTATACGTTCAGTAGCCCGGGCTGAATACCGGGTTAAAGATTAATAGACACACCACATAATATAACCTACGGCGAGTTATTCTCGAATAAGCAGGTATATCATTTTACATATGCACCGGCAGGTGTATGCCTACACCCCGTGCTTAAGTCGTGGCCATTTCAATGAATGAGCCGAGGATATCCAGGACATGGTCATTAACCCCCAAAGGCTTAAATAAACAAAACAGATTAAACGGGTTATCTCAATGATTTAACCTTCATATGATTAAAAATTCAATACCCGACCTAGCGGTATTTTATATACCGTACCCCAAGCCCGTATAAGGGAAAATAAGTTAAAAGTATTTACCTGAGCAAATTATATAAATTTATCCCAGCCGTACAAATCAGCAAGTACAAGTATCTTTTACTGGTCTCCTAAATCTGGAACGAAGGTTTTAATTAACCTATTAGATTCCTAACGGGTCTTACTTAAGTTTAAACTTAGACCGGTTAGTTTTTAAAGAAAGGTATACGGTTCAAAACGCAAGATTAAGCGATGACCGGATTAGAATGTGCTTTAGACCTGACAAGTATGAAGACTTGTATAATATGGGTAAACTAAACACATTCTGGATTTTGAAGTGAAAATGATAAGGTTTGACCCGTTTCGGTTAATTTATGCAAACTAGTTACATAAACCGTACCGAATGCGATAAATGCATAAGGGTAACCAAATGAGTCATGAACAGGTTTACTAAGTTAATATGCCTTAAATATGTTGTGATATCAGTAGGATACCTTCCATTATGCCCAAAACGAATTTAAAATCAATTTAAGCCCTGAAGGGGTATTTTGGTCATTTTAAGGATTATAAAAGAGGTTAAATAATAAACTGAGGTTCTGGTCTAAAATGATCAGTAAAAATATTTAATTTAATAAGTTATATCAGTAAGGTATTGCATATATGTGAAATTTATCATATATAATCAAACTATGCGCCGTAGGGGCATTTTGGTCATTTCACATAAGCTTTAAAGGTCAAAAATTGGAATTCTGAGTTCAAAACTTTTTCTTACTGTTAAAGTATAAAAATTTACTTAAAACATCAGTAGGTATTAAGTCTTATATGCCAAAAATAGTTTTAACCCATACTATGCGTTTTAAACGCGTAAAAGTCGGTTTTAAGCGATTTTCAGGTTATAATAGGAAATCTGAGTTTTTGATCAGTTTATAAAGTTCAAAATATTTTATTTATCATATAAAATCAGTAGCAAAAATTTTGGTATCAAAATGTTATGTAAAACTCATTTTATTAGTCAAAAAGGGTATAACCGACAATTACCGAATTAAAGCATTAACCCTATGTTATGTTCAGTTTAAACATAGATAAAAATCTTCAAAAATTCCAAAATATTATATTACATCAGTGGGTAAAAATTTTGGTGTCAAAATTTGGGTTTAGATAGGCTTTATGCTAATAATGCCGTTTAATTAATAAAAAGCTTTCTAATTACGATATTGAGCATAACTCCTAATTTAGACCTCAAACTGATGTCAAATTTTTAGGACATGTTTAATAATTAGTAATAAAGGTTTTTGTCCTCTCACATTTTCAAAAATCTCGTTTTAAGGTCAAAAGGGCATAATGGTCAACATTTAAGCAACTAACGGAAACATGCAAATGAACCGGATTAATTAGGAACCAAGTTGTATAACCTCAGAGGGTTATACTAACCTATAACCTGGTCCTAATGGAACTCTAAGGCATGTCTAAACTAAACTAAATCAGGTCAGAACTGAAAGTCACAGCAAAAGTCTACTTTTGCGACTTTCGGTTCCGAACCGAGCCTAAACTCAAAATTGTCGGATTGAACATGCTTAGACATGTTCTTACATTAATTACCAAGTTATATAAGTGTTAAAACAGGTTTCATAGATTCTACATTGTTAAGTATGAGTTTATTTGCAAAATAGCTTTCTGTTGACTTTTTATAATTAAGTTTGACCCGACAATTGACCTAGTTAGAGTGGAAATCAGAGGGTGCCCTTTTTAAGGGTTTATTACCCACATAATTACCAACTCATAGCCACTTTCAATTCGTAAAATGACTGGACCATTAGTGATTAATCACTAAGTCAAAGCTTAATTACGACGGCTTTGACTTTAGGTCATTAAACTAATTAAACTTGAACTAGAGAGGCTAAGATTGCTTACAAAGGCCCTTAGAACGAATTAGGAGCTTGTGGAATCTTGCTTGAAGTCCATAGAGCTCCAGAAAGTGAGTTTAGAATGATTTTTGCAAGTGAGCTCAAGAACTAGAAACAAGAACACTTATATAGGAACTTTAAACTCACAAGATCAATCCAACAAGGTCTATAGGTGATTCCTGATCATCACAGGTGTCCCCTATGCATGAAATACCACTGGTGCAGCCACTGGGATCGAAAACCATGCATCTAAGGCGGTGGAACAGGCTGAACAGGCACCTGTCAACATTTTTGGGAGTTGGCAACTTTTAGGCGGCCCGCGTAAGATATAGAGAAGTCTTACGCGACCGGTATGAAGGTCTGATCCGGTCACCAAGTTTCAAATGTTGCAATTTTGGTCCCTGGTCCTTTAAAACATGTTTTAACTTTCATTTATTGCATTTTTAACCCCCAAACTTGACTTTTAAGGACTCTAAGTCATAAACAAACTTCGTTAAGCTCCCGGTTAGTTATACGATCACCGAAAAGTCCTGAATTTCAACGTTGACGCTTTTAACCCCTTATTTACGAATGTTAGCGTATTTTCCTCATATGATATCGAAACCTTGTGAAATTTTTATCACTTATTCTCGGGAGCATAATTAATCGTTACAAAGCTTCGGGTTCGTTAAAAGGTCACTCAGAGGTATAATTTAAACATGTTGGCACATTTAACCCTTGCAGTTTGTAAACTTTCACTTTCTTCCACAAACGGTTTCATATGATTCATGAATCATTCGTTTAAGGGTATAAACATCGTGTAGGGTTGTTGAAAGGCAAACTTATCAAATGTTGACGCTTTGAATCCTTCTACACACATACTTTCTTTGTTTGTCAACTTTAGTCCCTCGTAATCAATTTGTTATTCGTTTAAAGTCCATGACACGTGTCGATATTATATTGGACATGATTTTGCGAGGTGTTACAATTTAAGTTCCAAAAATAACCTTTGAAGTTTTGACAAGAACAGTCCCTCATACTTTCACTTGTTATAACTTTCAAACTTTATATTAACGACACTATATTTTCTAGTTTAATGTGTCATGTTAATACAAGGCATGAGGACCTCTAGTAATCATTCTTAGGCACCCGGGAGTTTGACCAAGCATAGCGAAGTCTTCGGTTTGATTAAAAAGATCCTCTAAGGCGTAGTTTCGCAAGTCGTCGATATTAGTCCTTTAATCGCACAAAGTAGCGCGAAATGTCGTTTAATGATATTCAAGCCTTCCGTGGCCCATAATGGGTCTTCCCAAGCGTGTGTTTAAATATTACTACGCTCTCGTTCGCTTAAATGGTCACCAAAAGGCGTAGATTCAAAAGTTGACGCTTTTGGTCCCTCTAATGCGCAAACTTGCGCATATCATCGTTTAATTGCATCGAAGCCTTATCTAATCCATCTTAGGAATTCTTGAGAGTATTGTTAAACATCACGATGCTTCGGGTTCGTTAAAAGGTCATTCAGAGGTATAATTAAACATATTGACGTTTTTAGTCCCTCTAACTTGCAAAGTTGCGCGTATAGTCACTTAAAGGCATAAAAGCCTTAGATGGCCAATATTTGGCATTCCCAAGAGTATAATCAAACATCAAGAAGCTCCCGGTTTGTTAAAAGGTCACTCAGAGGTAAGAATTAACATGTTGACGCTTTTAACCCTTCATCGCGCAAACTTTCAATTAATTACGCAAACAGCTACTCTTGATTAACAAGTGGCTCATATGTGAATAGGAACACCGCGTAAGGTCATTCGGAGGCTTATATTAAGCACGTTGACACTTTTAGTCCTTTCACATTCAAAGTTTTTGATTTTTCGCAAAAACAGTCCTTCAAATTCAACGTTTGACTTTATTAGGGTTTATTACACGTGTCAATACATCATTGGACGTGATTTTTACGAGGTGTTACATGGATGTTTGAGTTTTTAGGCGTTTCTAAGATGAATGGCATATAGTAAAATATGGCGTTTTGGGTTTGGTGTGGTTATTGGAAGGTCTGAGATGTTGTTTATATAGGATGTTTTTGGTGCGTATTTTAGGCGGGATTTTATTATAATAAATGCTAGTAATTAAGTTTCGTCGTTTCAGTTACTGTTTGTTCAGTTTTATCGTTTAAAAACAAAGTTTGGCTTTTGATATATAATGGCATTTAGATTAGGATGATTTGTTCTCTGTATTTTAAGGCGGGAATTTAATGGCGTTTTATTCATGAGTTTGACATTTTGCGTGGAGAAGTCAAAAGATTTTTTTTACCCTTAATGAAGCGCGCCCACTTAATAAAATTGATGTTATTTACGAAAACGCCACCGCACCATGTAGTCCATAGATTGTTTTGATCTGGCGATCCATAAGCGTTCTCACACTTTTCACCGTTTTCCCTAAATCCTGACGCTATACATATATATATATATATATATATGTGTGTGTGTGTGTGTGTGTGTGTGTGTGGTAATGTTTTGGGTTTCAGGTAATTTCGATTAAAAGAGAAAGGTATACGGTGGGAGAGGCTTTGTTTCAACCATCTATATTGGGCTTAGAGGCCCATGGGCTTGTTGAGCAGCTTATTCGGATTATCTCAACCGTATCATCCCAGAACCATCGTCAGCTGTTGGAGAACACAGTTTCCATGACCGGTTTTGAAGATAGGTTTCAGAAGGAAGCTAGTATGCTCGTCTTCTATACGTCCTTCTTTAGTAAAGGTAATAATAATTCATATATTTTGCCACTAAGAGTAGGGAAAATTGCAAAATAGTTAATGAAAAGCATAAATTTACACATAAAACCCGATTATAAATTGTGAGATTTTTTGATTGCATACGTGCCAGAGAAGTTATCCATGTATTCAGCATGGGTGGCAGGTGCCATACTTGCCAAGGTTGTGTTTCCTCAAAATCATGGTTGACTAAAGTTCAAGCTAAAGTTGTAGGAATAAATATTACGGGACATATCAATATATGTATTATAAGTATATATTTATTCTATTTTGTGTGGCCATTATAATCATTTATCTAATTATGATCAATTATCAAAATACCCTATGTTAACTAACTGGTATTTCCTTGATGGACGGAATTACCCTAAATGACTAAATGGGTTTCCCCTGGGTGTAATATGTAAATAACATTAATGGAGGGATTGATATGGAAAGTTATTGGATATATAACACCACAAGATCATGTTTGTAAAATATCTAATCATTCATCCACATTTTCATATCTCCTCATCAATTCTCTGGTTCTCCTAAGAACTCTTAATTCACCATCATAACCATTACACCCAAAGGGAACCGATCAACACTCGGAAGATGGCGATCAACACCCTCTCTGCTTCAGTTGCTGGTCTCCATAACATATCAGGTACACAAATCCTAACTCTAATTGGTTTCTCCCTCACTATGTGAAGATTTAATCAACATCTGGTATCAGAGCTGTGTTGAGAACTTGAATCTTCACGTTTTTCCATTAATCTGGAAGAAAAACTGGAAAAAACCTTGTTCTTTTGTTTAAAATCCTGATGATCAGATCTGAATTTCGTCTCCATTACTCACGAAATTCATTTTGAAATGTCTTAAGTATACTATGATTGAGTGTCAAGGTATTTAATTTTCTAAATCATTCCATATGCACACTGAGTGTTATCACCATATTTTATATATACCTAAATTATATATATATATTTAAATGTATAACAAGTCTCTGATGGTTGGATAATGTTAGTTAATATATATATATAAAGTATACAAGCACTAGTCATATATTTGTATGTAATAATGCACAAGGATCAAGATGACCAATAAAAGAAATCGTGGTGGGCCCATAACCCCATGTGAGATCCATACAAAATCTCTAAAAAAAAAAAAAAAAATCTTATCAAATCCTCGCAAATCTATTCATGATCTGTCCAAAATCTTTTTCAAGATGCCAAATCTCAACAAAATATTTTTTGTCTCAAAAGTTGAGACATCAACAATCTATAAAGATTTGACATTAAGACAATATAGTGGATATAAGAAAATATTAAAAATGATCCATCATATGGAAATTTTTGATTTCGACAGTAATCATAGCAAAACATATATATATATATATATATATATATATATATGCTATGAGTTTTGTGATTAAAATACTCAAGTGGATACATTTGTGATCATGATTAATAATGCTTTCGCTCTTCGTAAGTTATTATTTACCACTAATCCGAATTTACTAAGGGCTTACCGTAAACTCTGTTCACTTAGCATATAATGAACAGTAACCATAAAAAAAAAAAAACAACCTTGCTTAACTTGAATAACCTTTCATGTTTCACATCTGCCCAAAGGTGATGTGTTACACTTATACATGTTATTTAAATCAAGTTAAACATTGTAACTTAATTCACCTCATTATCATACATGTTTCACATCTGCCCAAAGGTGATGTGTTACATACATGGCATGTGAACTAAGTGAAAAAAATTGTCTTAAAAGTTGAATGTATCATTTCTGCCCAAAGGTGATGTGCTACATTCAATTTTGCATACTTATACTTAAATGAATAACACATAGCCAACGCGAAAGTTATTTACTTAAGTAAACTAATATTGGTGTTATAATTATTTATCACAGCTTCATTACTATAATGGTCATTAATGTAACTTCTACCTGCCTTAGATTTTACTTACCCCTAGATCACTATAAGTTCTTCTCTAGCTATAGTATTTTATTATTCTCATTCTTAACCTTCTTATTCCAAATTATCAGCTCCCAATTGTGGGATTGAAACCTTGACTGGTGATAATTTTCATGCATGGAAAGACTCTCTCAATTTGACTCTTGCTTTGCTGGACTTTGATCATGCCCTTAGACACCCAGCACCTCCATCTCTCACTGATAAGAGTACTCCTGCCGAAACTTTGGCACATGATAAATGGGAGAGATGCAATAGAATGTCACTCATGTTAATGAAAAACTCCATTAGCAGAGAGATTCGAGGGTCCATTCCTGATTCTGCAATTGCTTCCAACTATCTGGCTTCTGTAGAGGAGCAATTCAAAGGAACCTCAAAGGCACACGCTAGTACTCTCATCCTGAAGTTGGTGACTGCAAAGTATGATGGGAAAAGCGGCATTCGTGCACATATCATGATGATGAACGACACGAGTCTGAAGCTTAAGGGTTTGGACATGGAGATCAGTGATAACTTTCTGGTGCACTTCATCATGACTTCTCTTCCTGCTGCTTACGACACCTTCAAAGTCAACTACAACACACAAAAAGATAAGTGGACTATGAGTGAGTTGATTGCTCAGTGCGTGCAAGAAGAAGAGCGACAAAAGCTAGAGAAACCTGAAGTTGCTTATCTCACCACTATCACTGCTGCTCCAAAGAAACGTAAAGGAAACTTCAAGAAGAATCCAGCTCCTAAGATCCAGAAAAGTGATGCTGGTACTTCCTCTGGCCCTAAGAACAAGAACTCCAAAGGTAAGTCTTACTGCAAGTTCTGCCGTAAGGAAGGACATAGGCAGAAAGAATGCCCTGATTTTAAGGAATGGCTAGCGAAGCGAGGTAATAATCTTTTTATGATACTTGAATCCTTTAATTTAAATGTTCCAACTAATACTTGGTGGTTCGATTCTGGTTCTATGGTTCATGTGACTAATTCACTACAGGGATTCCGTACGATCCGGAAGCTGGAAAGAAACCAAAGAACACTTAAGCTTGGGGATGGAAAGCTACTAGTAGTCGAGGCTGTGGGAACCTTAGATCTAATTATGAAAACTGGTTTATGTATTTCACTTTATGATACCTTATATATTCCTGAGATTACTCGGAATCTTGTATCAGGACCAAAGTTAGACGTAGATGGTTTTGATTGTTCCCATGGTCATGGCAAACTCACTATTACTTATGATTCTCAAGTGTTTGGTTGTGGTTTTCTGGATGGTGGTCTCTATAGATTAGAACTTGATGATGATTTTGCCAAATCTTTGTTATCATATAATATTAATGAATCATTAACAAAGAAGAAACGAAAGCGAGATTTAGAAACTTCATCCATGTTGTGGCATCAACGTTTAGGCCACATTTCACGAGAAAGGTTATCCAGACTCGTGAAGGATGGAGTTTTACCACCTCTCGATTTCAATGATTTTGGAACATGTGTCAAATGCCTTAAAGGTAAAATGACTTCAGCAAATAAGAAAGGTGCCACTAGAAGTTCTAATTTATTAGAATTAATTCACACTGACATAAGTGGTCCTTATAATGTTGCTGGAATAACTGGACATACTTCATTTATCACTTTTATTGATGATTATTCTCGTTATATGTACTTGTATCTCATTAAAGAAAAATCTGAATCACTAACAACTTTTAAAGATTATAAAACTGAAGTTGAAAAACAATTAGATCGTCAAATAAAAGTTGTGAGATCAGATAGAGGCGGAGAATATTATGGTAGACATACTGATGTGGGTCAAGCCCCTGGCCCGTTTTATGAGTTTTGTAAAAGCCAGGGGATTGTGAACCACTACACAATGCCCGGTACTCCTCAGCAGAATGGTGTCGCTGAAAGGAGAAACAGAACCCTAATGGACATGGTACGAAGTATGTTAGCCAATTCTCAACTACCTCTTTTTCTCTGGACTGAAGCCTTAAAAGCAGCTGTTCATATACTCAATAGAGTTCCTTCCAAATCTGTCCCTAAAACTCCTTATGAACTTTGGACAGGAAAGAAACCGAGTCTTAGATATATGAAAGTATGGGGTTGTATTGCTGAAGCTAAACTTTATAATCCTTTCTTAAAGAAACTTGACATGAAAACCGTTAGTTGTTTCTTCATAGGTTATCCCGAACACTCAAAGGGTTATAGATTTTATTGTCCTTCCCATGTTACTCGTATTGTTGAAACCAAACGTGCTGCGTTCCTAGAAGATTTCAAACTCAGTGGGAGTACTGAAAATCCTTACGAAGATTTGCAGGAAGTACAAGATGCGGGGGGGAGAGATTCGTCGCTTATTAAAACTCCGGTCACTCCTCTTGTCCACGGTGTCACACCTCCATACACTGCACCATCTTCCTCCTCACAACCAGATATTAACACACCAGTAAATGAAAACACATCAAACGATCAACCTCAAGAAAATGCTCAACCCGATATCCAACCCAGGAGGTCATCGAGGCCCAAAAAGCCTACAAACTATGATGATTATATTACCTACCTGGCTGAAGCTGAAGATACAGGAAAGCTCACGGATCCTAACTCTTATAATGAAGCCATGAAAAGTGATCAGTCTTCTGAATGGAATAACGCTATGATTGATGAGCTTGATTCCATGAAGAAAAATGACGTTTGGGATTTGGTTGAATTACCCAACGGTGCAAAGGCTGTAGGATGTAAATGGGTCTTCAAAACTAAACTGGATCCGAATGGGAACGTTGAGCGCTACAAAGCGCGATTGGTTGCAAAAGGCTACACTCAAAAAGAGGGAATTGATTATCAAGAGACCTTCTCACCTGTCTCTCGAAAAGATTCCTTACGGATCGTTATGGCCCTCGTAGCTCATTTTGATTTGGAGCTACATCAGATGGATGTTAAAACCGCTTTCCTCAATGGTAACTTGGATGAAGAAGTGTACATGAAACAACCTGAAGGCTTTAAACCAGAAGGTCAAGAGCACTTAGTCTGCAAGTTAAAGAAATCTATATATGGGTTGAAACAAGCCTCACGTCAATGGTACTTAAAGTTTGATGAAGTTATGAAGAAACATGGATTCCTAAAGAACCAAGTGGATCAATGCACCTACCTCAAAATGAGTGGGAGTAACTTTACTATACTTGTCCTTTACGTTGATGACATTTTATTGGCAAGTAATAGTTTAGATATGCTACATGAGTCGAAGCGCTTACTCTCGTGTAATTTCGACATGAAGGATCTCGGCGAGGCTTCTTATGTTATTGGCATCGAAATACACCGAGATAGAGCTAATGGGATTTTGGGATTATCTCAGAAAGCCTACATTGAGCGTGTTCTCACACGTTACAACATGCAGAACTGTAACCCTACTCCAGCTCCTGTAGTGAAAGGTGATGTTTTTGGCTTATTCCAATGTCCGAAAACAGAAGTTGAGAAGGAACAAATGAGAATGATACCTTATGCATCAGTAGTCGGTAGTCTTGCATACGCTCAAGTCTGTACTCGTCCAGATATCGCTTTTGTCACTGGAATGTTAGGCCGTTATCAAACTAATCCTGGCCCTGATCATTGGAAAGCAGCTAAGAAGGTTCTGCGATATCTGCAAGGGACGAAAGACTATAAACTGACTTATAAGAAAAGTGATAATTTGGAAGTGGTAGGATTTTCTGACTCTGACTTTGCGAAATGCAAAGATGACAAAAAATCCACTTCGGGGTATATCTTTATGTTAGCAGGTGGACCTATCTCGTGGAGAAGTCACAAGCAACGTTTGACTGCAACATCCACAATGATGGCTGAATACATTGCGGTGTACAACGCAACCTGTCATGGAATGTTGATTAGGAATCTTATTACTGGACTTAAAGTAGTCAATTCTATTTCTAGACCATTGAAGCTTTACTGTGATAATTCAGCTGCCGTTAGTTTCTCGAACAACAATAGTTCGACTGGAGCTGGTTTGTTTCTCGATACAAAGTATTTGTTCGTACGTGAACGAATTGAGGAAAACAATCTTTGTATTGAGCATATAAGTACTAATAATATGCTTGCGGATCCGATGACTAAAGGTCTCCCACCTAAAGTTTTCGAAGAACATGTTTCGAAGATGGGTTTTTCTAAAGACCTTATTTAGTGGCATATTGTACTTACTTACGTTTATTATTTAATGAAATTTCCTCAGTTGATTTTGTTTTGTCTCTTAATATGTTTTGCTAGTATAATGACATATAGACTACTATATAAAACAAATCAACAATTAAAGGGCATAATTTAAATTGATCCTTAAGTTTTATATTTGGATTGTAATATGATTCATGGGGGTCCTGAGTTGTATAATTGACTCAACGGCTGTATTTCTCTGCTACAATTTGGATTTAAAACTAAAATGAGTATTAACTTTTGCGCAAACTAAACTAATGCTCATAATAAATGATTACTCGGCCAAGTGGGAGAATGTAGGAATAAATATTACGGGACATATCAATATATGTATTATAAGTATATATTTATTCTATTTTGTGTGGCCATTATAATCATTTATCTAATTATGATCAATTATCAAAATACCCTATGTTAACTAACTGGTATTTCCTTGATGGACGGAATTACCCTAAATGACTAAATGGGTTTCCCCTGGGTGTAATATGTAAATAACATTAATGGAGGGATTGATATGGAAAGTTATTGGATATATAACACCACAAGATCATGTTTGTAAAATATCTAATCATTCATCCACATTTTCATATCTCCTCATCAATTCTCTGGTTCTCCTAAGAACTCTTAATTCACCATCATAACCATTACACCCAAAGGGAACCGATCAACACTCGGAAGATGGCGATCAACACCCTCTCTGCTTCAGTTGCTGGTCTCCATAACATATCAGGTACACAAATCCTAACTCTAATTGGTTTCTCCCTCACTATGTGAAGATTTAATCAACAAAAGTAATTTAACTCATATGTAGCTCTTTAATATTATATGTTATATACAAGGGGGAAAATGGGATGTTCACAAATTAAATTTAAAAGAGTTACACTTGAAATATACATAATCAAACAACAGAATTCACCTTTCACAACTTTCTACAATACCTCTAATTTGGCTATTTCGTTGGACCTTTTGACATTGTTTTAAAACGTTTTCAATTTTGTTTTTAGAACCACTTGTCTCCAGGACCACCTAAAGATGGTTTGTTGACCTATTTAGTCAACATGACCTCATCGGCGACCTCCATGGAGCGGAGACCTGTGGGGCGATTGATAACGACCAACATGGTGTGGGCCTGTTGATTGGGTTGTATGGTCCTTTGGTTTTGTTTTGATATCACTGATCTCTTGTAAACTTACCACAACTTCTTCCATTGAAGGCCGGTTTTTTGGGTCATGTTCCAGACATCTCAAGATGAGCTCCGCGGCTTTACGTGCACCTTTTGATGGGTAATCGTTTTCTAGCCGTGGGTCCATCATTTTTTGCAGTTTTTTCTTGTCGCCCAATGCTGGTCGAGCCCAGTCCACCAAATTATGCTGTGAGCCTGGCCGATTAGTGTCGACTACACGTAGACCTGTTATCATTTCCAACAATACCACTCCGAAGCCATACACGTCACTCCTGACATATAAATGACCTGCATTCAAATCACAAAACCTTTTTTTTTTAATTTCTTTGGCACAGGTTTGATTTGGCATGACAAAAAACCCAAACCCGAAAGATTTAGTAAGGGTATGTGATTAGTTACAAAACTTTTCGATCGAGGTCCTGAGATGGGTATGGTACAATGGTATAGGGTCAATTTAGACAAGTTTCAAGAACTAACCGGTGGCTATGTATTCTGGAGCCGCATAACCGTATGTACCTACGACACGCGTCGAGACATGAGAAGCGCCATTTGAGGGACCCAACTTCGCCAGTCCAAAATCTGAGAGCTTCGCGTTAAAATCCTGAAATAAAGAAATTAAAAATCAGAAATAGTTCTTAAAAGTAACTTCAAATGTTTTATTGAAATTATTGTAAATATATACCCCATCTAATAAAATATTTGCAGACTTAAAATCTCTGTAAATAACAGTTTTTTCTGTAGTATGCAAAAAAGCAAGCCCTTGTGCTGCTCCAGTGGCAATTTTAATCCTTGTACTCCATGGAAGTGGTTCAGGACCTATTGCAATATCCAAAACATCTAATTTAGATACATACATAGCTATAGTATTATTTTTCATATAAAAAAAAAGAACTTACTTTTGAAAAGATGATTTTCAAGACTACCCTTTTGCATATATTCATATACCAGAAGAAATTCTCTGTCTTCTGAGCAATATCCCACTAGTTTAACAAGATTTGGATGGCTGAATTTTCCCAAAAAATTCACTTCTGCCTGCATACAGAACAATTCATGTTTAACAAAAATATTAATAGCTTTTAAATTTCTTGAACTATTTAATTTATAAAATATAAATAAGTGGATATATATTATTAGGTACCTGTACATGTTTTTCCAAAGGCCAAATACATAGAACAAACTCTTTTGACCCCAAAACATAAATTATTCTTTTTTTGCAAAGTGGCATTGTACTTGTATTATTTAAGTCTATTCCAAAGTTAAATTTACTAAAGCCACATCCAATATCAACTTGTTAATTATGCATCATAAGTTGTACATTTATCTTGATTTAGAAATTCCAGACATAGAAAAGAAGCAGCCAAGCATGCATTATTGGAAGTACAAGTCATAAAGACAAGTAATGATACGTCATGCAACCCATTTGACATGCAATAATAATAATAATAATAATAATCTACATCTAATATATACCTAAGGGTGAGCGGGGCACCAGCGGGGAGTGGCCGCGGTGACCCAATTCCCCCGGCGGGAACACCGCCGCCATCCCTGCAGTGACCCAATTCGGGGAGGGTGGTCGGGGGGAGTTCACCGAAGAAGGGGAGGGTTGTTGGTGGGGCCAGCCTCATTTTCAACCAATCATTGATTTTTTTTTTTTAATAAAAAAATAAGTCACCTAAGAGGAGAGTGCTGCCATCAAATTGGGGTGTGAGGGGAGTTTAAGAGGGAAGTTGACGTGTCATAACCTGATTGGGTGTGCGTAAGAGAGGGGACTCCCCTCTTAGGGGAGTGCCCCGCTCACTCTAATTACATCACATATTACAATTGCTTCAAACCTTATTACTTAAATCTGAATTGCCAACTATTTAACGTTATCTTTATTTACAACTACTCCTGCATAGGTCGGTTTCTAAACTAATAATAATAGAAAGAGTAAACTTCCGTTTTGCTCCTTATGGTTTGATCATTTTAACGGTTTTGGCCCAAACCTTTAAAAATTGTCATTTTACTCCCTGATGTTTTGGTTTTGTTGCCAGTTTGCTCCCTGCGGGGAGCAAAATGGAAAAACAAACAATTTGGATGGAGTTAGAGGCGGGGAGCAAACTGGCAAAAAAACTGAAACATCAAGGAGTAAAATGGCTATTTATAAAGGTTTGGAGCAAAACCGTTAAAGTGACCAAACCAAAGGGAGCAAAACGGAAGTTTACTCTAATAGAAATTAGTAAGCAACTAATAATAAATAAAATAATAATAGAAATTAGAAAGCAAAGTTGGAATAAACAAACAAAGGAAGGTACCTGCCACTCTTTGAGACCTTGAGCGCTGTCGGTATTTGATTTCTTGACGGCGACAGCAAGGCCAAGACCGGCCTTGGACGGCGCGTATGTTTCACGGTCCACCCATCCTTTGAAAACCCTCCCAAAACCACCTTCTCCGAGCATGGTGTCCGGCCGGAAGTTCTTGGTGGCGCTTCGGAGCTCAGAATACGTGAAACACTTCAACTTTGGTGTCACTATTCTCCCCCTTTCCTCAGCCGTTGACGGGATCATGGCTTCTTTCTTTTTTTCATCACTCAGAATAATTACTGATGAAAACAATTAATTAATTAGCTACCTTTTTCTTATTAGACAGACAGACAGACCGACCATTACAATTATGAAAAATAAATAAATAAATTGAATTTCATAGATATGTAAATTTTCAAGAAAGTAAGAAATTAAATACCTGGGGTGGGAATATGATTAGTGCTTGAGAGATTATTGACAGGTTTTGGAAAGCAGTTTCCCATATTATCTATTAGTTTTGGATCAATTAGGGTTTTAGAAATATATATGGTTTTTTTTGGAAAAAAAATGTGTTGAATTAGCTAGGGTTTCTGGGAAAGTGGAGAGAAAGGGTAAGGAAAGAGAGCTGATGGTGAATTTTGTATAAGATAATAGTGTATCGTATCTATCTAATATTTTGCAAAAGACACTTTGCTCTTTTGACTATTTCTTGTTATTAATTATTTTTTACTTGGAAGACTGTTAGCGGATTTGTTGTAGGTAGCCAGTAGCCTAACTCTTGTTTAATACTATTCTTTCTTTTTAACTGGTCCTAAACTGGAATAAGGGTGCTCCACTTTCCATCACTCATTATATCCAATCATATTATGTTACGTCATCGAACTTGATTTCATCACTAGTGATAGATTTTAGTGAGAGTGCCCATCACTCACCACACCCAACAATTTCCCTCACATTCTGCAACTTTTCACGAGTCATAGCCATCACGAGCGATGAGTTTAACGAGTTATGGAATTGGGTGACGGCGGTGTTCCACGCTACTCCACGAGTGATGGATCGAAGCTTCATAACGTGGCGCCCCGACCCTAATAAATTTGTACACAGTGTATACAAGATAACTTCAAGTGGTGAGAGAGAACACAAGGCAATCATGTAACCATATTATTCAAAACAATAAGGCTCTAACTATTTGCACACCTTGGCAGGCTATCTACACACTTAGGGTTTACATACGCTGCGTAGAGACCTATACGCAGCGTGTATGGTTACCTCTATACGCTTCGTATAGGTCTCTACGCAGAGTATGTAAGGGGCAGGTACACGACCAGATAGTCAAACCTAGTACCATGTCAAATCAATCTGACATACGCTGTGTATAGATCTATACGCAGCGTATAGAGGTAACCCTATACGCGGCGTATAGATCTATACGCAGCGTATGTCTGACTGATTTGACACTGATACGATGTTGTCTAGGCACGTGAATAAAGCAATACGGGGAGTAGAGAGCTATACGCTGCGTATTTCAGTAAATTTGAAAGTCTATTTATCCATGCATCTCTGCTTCCCTTCGACTTCATCTCTTGTTCTGTTTTTCATCTTCTTCTTCACTAACAATTTATACCCAAACCAAAATCATTTGTTCTGTTTTTTGTTCAATATTGTTAAAATGTCATCATTTTGGAACGACAATTATTTCGGTAATCGCTATTCTAACGACACATGGGGAGAAAATGATGCCAATGAGGAGGAAGTTGTGTCTGGAGTCCCTGTTGATCAAAAAACACAGTTGCCAGACTTGAACGAGACTCCCAATCCACCTGTTGATGAACCAAATTACCCGGCGCATCAAGTGTATCCGGGTTACGGATACGGGTATGAATCTCCGTACATGCAACAAAGTGGATACGGTGCTGAGAATGCATCAGTTGATGAACCATATTACCCGACGCAGCAATCGTATCCGGGTTACGGGGGATACGGGGGTGAAGGTGGATACGGAGGTTACGGTGGATACGGGGGTGAAGATGGATACGGTGGATACGGGGGTGAAGGTGGATACAATGGATACGATAGATATGTGGGTGAAGGTGGATACGGAGGCTACGGTGGATACAAAGAATACGGTGGATATGGTTATGAACCCCGTAACACACCACTTTATGATGATTATGAACCATCTACCTCGGGCAATCCGTTTCAAATAAAGGAGGAATCACATTAATATTTGTATTATTTTTATAATAATTATTATTATTGTTAGAATTATATTGTTATTGTTATTGTTATTGTTATTGTTATTATTGTTGTTGTTGTTGTTGTTATTGTTGTTGTTATTTTATTATTATTATTATTGTTATTATTATTATTGTTAAAAATATTATAATTATAATAATAATAATTATTATTATTGTTAAAATATTATAATTATTATTATTATTATACATATTAATACTAACCGGTCATGAACAGTACAACGAAAATTTAGAGAATTCATTATACAAATAGTTTTATTTATTATTTAATTTATTAGTATTTATTTTATTATTTTTAGTAGTATTATATTTATTATTCAACTTCATCTTTTAATCATAACTTGCGTTCGTTAACCTTTTTAAAAATTCTAAATTTGCATCTATATATATTCCAAGTTATTTTCCCGCACGTTCTCATAATAGGTTACCATGGGCATTGGATTGATTTTATACATATGAGTTGTAACTCACGATGAACAGTGAAATGTATTTTTTTATTTATTACATTATAATATTGTTATGATATTGTATTATTATAAATACTTTTTATTATATTTTATTTTCCGCTTATAATTTTTAACATAATATTTTTTTTTAATTTTGAATATTTCATTACGATGTGCTTATTTTTATCTACGTCTAGATATAAATTTTACTCAATACTGAAGAACTACTTTTTTGGTATCGTAAGTTGTAGCAAGTGTCAGTGTCGTACCGGTATTGTGACGAACCTAGCCAATTCCAACCGAACAACATTGGCAAAACATCGAATATAGAAACTTGTACCGATATTTGTTTTTATGGTTTTTACCAATGTTAAAAGCGTGTCGATATCTTTTAAAGTCGTACCGGTATTGTGACGAACCGAACAACATCAACACCGGCATCGATTATCGAAGCATGTACTAATAGTTGTTTTTATGGTTTTTATTGATGTAAAATGCGTGTCAATATCTTTTAGGGTATATAAAGACTTTTTTTTCTCTTTCAGTCGCTATACCGAGTGTTGGGATGGTATGGTAGCGATATGATCTTAATTTATCAAAATAAAAAACAATAAAAATAAATACCGGTAATAATACAAATGGTGTTTAGTCGGTTTCGATTCGATTTGGTACGATAGTGTCACACTCCGACTTTCCACATATTACCGGTGGGCCCGGTGGGGAGTATCGTGACTTAGTTGATATCATCATAGTCAAACAACACAATATTTAAATGCACAGCGGAAGCAAAAGATAAATATATCGAAATCCGATTCAAAGTAATATCAAATATTACAACGGAATGTAAGATGGATCCACAGACGGATCTTAAACAGAAAGATAATATCGTTCAACAGACTTTGACATCTAGAGCTTGCGAGACTTGATTAATGATGCCTGGAGTAGCCAGCCTATTTCATATAGTACCTGCACTTAACCTTTTTGGAAAATACGTCAGTTTACACTGGTAAATACAAATCAACTAACTCATTTTGAAAAGAGTTTGTAAATTGGTTTGAATGCACTTCGGCACAAAATATCTTTTATAACGTGGGACAATTATTTGTAGATAATCTTGTATACAGTTTTACTTATTTGTCGTCCATTAGGGCCGGTTTGTAGGGCCGGACTAGATTAACTGACACGCCACAGGTATAATGCCCACAGGCTATCATCCTTTAAGTGATTACCAGTTCCGGTATAATGCCCACAAGGATGATACCTCTGAGTGGATTACCAGTTTTTACATAATGCATCTGTCAGGTGTACGCCTACACCCCGTGCTTAGGTCGTGGCCATTTTATAATACAATGATGTCAAGAATATCCGGGACATGGTCATTTAATCCCCAAAGGCCATACACCAAATAATACATATTAAACGGGTCATGTAATTACATCAATCACAATCCGATCTAAATGATTACATACCCGACCAAGCGGTATTTATATTACCGTATCCCAAGCCCGTAATAGGGAAAATAAGTTAAGAGTATTTACCTGAGCTAAATATAAATTTAATCCCAGTCGTATATCAATTCAGCAAGTACAGATATCTTTTACTGGGCTCCTAATCTGGAACGAAGGTTTTTAATAACCTATTAGAATCCTAACGGGTCTTTAATTAAGTCTTGACTTAGACCGGTTAGTTTTCAAAAGGAAGATACGGTTCAAACGCATGATTAAGTGAAGACCGGAATAGAATGTGTTTTAGACCCGACAAGTTTGAAGACTTGTATAATATGGGAAATCTAAACACCTTCTGGATTTTGAGATAAAAATGATAAGGTTTGACCCGTTTCGGCTAACTTATGCAAACTAGTTACATAAACCGAACCGAACGCGCAAGAGGCATAACGGGTAACCATAAGAGTCATATACAGGTTTCCTAAGTTAATATGCCTTAAACATGTTGTGATATCAGTAGGATATCTTCCATTATGCCCAATACGAGTTTAATCTCAATTTAAGCCCCGTAGGGGTATTTTGGTCATTTTAAAGATTATAAAAGAGGTTAATTGAAATTCTGATATTCGGGTCCGAATACATCAGTAAAATAACTTATTTTATTAGGTCATATCAGTTGGTAATAGGTCTTATATGCCAAAATGGTTTCAAACCCAAACTATGCGTTTAATACGCTTAAAAAGCCATTTTAAGCGATTTCCGGGTTATACAGGAAATCTGAGTTTTCTGATCAAGTTATAAAGTTCAAAATACTTTATTTATTATATAAAATCAGTAGCAATTGGATTGGTGTCAAAATATTATGTAAAACTCATTTTATGACCGAAAAGGGTATATTCGGTATTTACCGAATTAATGTCGTAACCTTAGGTTATGAGCAGGTTAAAAATAATTAAAAATCTTTAAAAATCCCAAAATATTATATTACATCAGTGGGTAAAAGGTTTGGTGTCAAAAATTGGGTTTAGATAGGCTTTATGCTAATTGCGCCATTTAATTAACAAAAAGCTTCTTAAATGCGCTATTTAGCATAACTCCTATTCTGGACCTCTAACTGATATGAAACTTTAGGGACATGTTTATAAATCAGTAGTAAAGATTATTGTCCTTTCATATTTCTAAAATTCTCGTTTTATGGTCAAAAGGGCATATTGGTCAACATTAGGCATTTAACGGAAACTTGTAAACGAATCGGACAATCAACGATCCAACCACAGAGGGTCATGCTAACATGTAGCCTGGTCCTAAGGAAGCTCTAAGGCATCTCCAAATCATACTAAATCGGGTCAGAACTGAAGTCAAAGCAAAAGTCAAAGTTTTGCGACTTTCGGTTCCGAACCGGGTCTAAACAGAAAATTGTCGGGTCGAACATGCTTAGACATGTTCTTACATTAATTACTAAGTTATAAAAGTAATAAAATAGGTTGCAAAGCTTCTACATTATTAATTATGTTTTAAATCGCAAATTAGAATCCTGTTGACTTTTTATTAACAAGTTTGACCCGGCATTTGACCAAGTTAGAGTGGGAATCAGAGGGTGCCCTTTTGAGGGTTTATTGCCCACATAATTACCAACTTATAACTACTTTCAATTCGACTAATCTTGGACCATTAGTGATTAATCGTTAAGTCAACCGTTAATTACGACGGTTTGACTTTTAAGCTAAAACTAAGTAAAAACTCAACTAAGGAAGGTTAAGCAAACTTACTGAAGTCCTATGCACGATTAGGAAGGCTTAGGGTCTGCTCTTATGCTCCAAGAAGCTCCCCAAATGCAGATGGAATGGTGTGATCACAATGTTGCAACTATGAGGCCCTTTTATAGTGTTCTTGAATCAATTTGATGATGACAACTAAGTCTAAGGGGTGTTCCAAATCATTGACAAGTGCCCCTAAGTCCTAGGAACTATTAGGGGTCGCCCATGTATGAGGAAAATCGTTTTTAAGTCGGTTGCAACGTTTTAAACAGCGAACAGCCAACTTTCTGTCACTGGGCAACCCTTGCGCACCGTAAGGGTATGTCTTGCGGTGCGCAAGCCTTTTGCAGCAGCCAAATATTTTTGCAACTTTTGTATCTTGGCTCTTGGTCTTTCCAAAGGTCAACCAAACTTATTCTCTTGCATTTTGAGCCCCTCGATTTTACTTATAAGGGCTTCAAGACTTGTTTAAACATTGGCAAGTCCTTGGTTAACTTTGTGCTTACCCGAAAAGTCATAATTTCCAACGTTGACGCTTTAACCCCTCTTATACGAATTTGATCATAACTTTCTCATACGATAACGAAACTTTATAAAAAAAAATTTATCATGCATTCTAGTGAGCATAATTAATCGTTACAAAGATTCGGGTTTGCTAAAAGGTCACTCAGAGGTATAACTTAAACATGTTGACACATTTAACCCTTGTAGTTTGTAATCTCTCACTTTCTTTCACAATTAGCTTCGCATGATCCATGATTTATTCGTGTAAGGGTATGAGCATCATGTAGGGTTACTGTAAAGTATATTTATCCCTTGTTGACATTTTGAACCCTTATATTCACATACTTTCCATGTTTGTCAACTTTAGTCCCTCTAGAGTATACTTTCACACGTTCAAGCTTATGACACGTGTCAATACATTATAGGACGTGAATTTTCGGGGTGTTACATCCTCACCCCCTTAAAAGAAATCTCGACCTCGAGATTTGTTAAAATGCTGGAAGTACTTTTTGTCGCACAATGGACTTAACTCCTATAACATATCTGGAGTCTTTCCAAGCTCCCTAAGTGACTCCTATATTAGGTACATGTATCCTTTTGGAGCTTCTTCACCTGTCGATCCTTAATCGACATAGGTCGCTCATTATATCATAAATCTGCACATCATTATGTGATAGTGCTTCTTGACTTATTGGCGAAACACATCCTTCAGTCACCAGTGTGTAATGTATTGCGAGCTCCGCCAAGCTCCTTAAATAGGTTTTAGCTTATAAGCTACTTGATCTTGATACATTCGATTTCCTTCGAATGATTCTATATATTCAGGGCTTATCTAGCCTGATAATTACAACTTGGCACACCCTTCCTGGGTGATATCTTTTGTTGAACCTTATTCCTTAACAAGAATTTAGGAGGTTTGCTATATTCATTAGTCCTTGATTTTCTGCCGAATACTGGCAACTTATAGATGATTAGGGATTTGTATGATCTTATTCGTTGTTTCCAATGCAACTTTCAGATCCAGATAAGTGGACTTTCCAAAGTCTCGTCCATCCAACGGATGTTTTGATATTTCATCTTTACAAGGTCTCCAAAGGAGCCACCTTGATACTTATATAACAGCTATTATAGGAAAGTTTATCTTAAGGTGAGATGGTTATTCCAACCATTGCTCAAAATTAATCTTAAGGAATAGCTAGTTGAACAAATCAATGATCCTGGGCAGCTGATGGCAATTCTTAATTGTTGCCTAATTAGGGTTGCGGTAATCAATGCATAAGCAAAATGAACCGTCTTTCATAACTAACTACACCGAATTCTCAGGATATTGAGTTAGGCTATATGAATCCATATCTTAAAACTTACTTAACCAGGGTTTTCGATTCTTCCAATAATGGTACTAGCCGTCTTGGAGATTTCATAATAATACAGCCTTAAAAGGGGTATAAACCTTAACTCTACCTGCCTCTCAGGGGTAAACAGGGAAATCTAAGGAGAAGATAATTAAGGTATATGGAGGTTACAAAGACTTCCATATCTCAGGTTCCAGTTCACTCATCATTGCTTGTGTCAAATAAGTGACACATTTATGTTACTAGTCCACGAATTCCTTAATCGGGAACATTTACTTGGACAATTTCATTCTGGATATCTTCTTTGAATACTACTAGTCGACTTTAGTACGATATGAGCATTGGGATATCTCAGGGATTCCATGCATTAAACCTCCATACTGATCAGGCATGGAAGCAATCTATGGGACACACTAGGATACGCCAATCCTCATATGGCACTTTTATCAAACATAGTTTGGCATTCGCAGGCGATAGAAAACAATGAGAAAAATAATAAAATAAAGTAATATATATTGTCGTACTCTTTTTTTTTTTGGGAAGAGTACTCCAGATTCTTATGAAAGGATTATCTCCGAGGATGGGAGAGAGGGTCATTAAAGATTCCATTGGTAAATTATACCTTATTTTTAATATCTGAAGTTCTTATGAATGTACTCAAAAGTTTGCTAAGCTTATGGTTTACTAAAGGTTTATTATCCCTTGCATTAACGTAAAATACTTAGCAGATACAATCGATGCTAAAAGGTAAGGACGTACCTAATGCTATTATTGATATGCACTGTCTCTGGCATTCAACCGGTAGTTTAGGCGTTTCCTTTCTTATCCATCCCAGACTTAGCTGCTCCTTCCTTGGCAGCCTTAGGGCAATTTGTACTGATGTGGCCCATTTCGCCACAACCGAAACAGTTTGCATTCTTTATGTCCCTACATTCGTGGGACTGGATGGCCAATTCTTTTGCAGATGCCACTAGAATGTACGTCAATTATATTTAGCCTAGGTCAAATAGGACCATCAATTGTGTTTAAGGTTTGGACCAAATCCATTACTTTTTGGACAGGGAAACTCAATGTCACAACTGTCCTTGTCATAATGACAATCTTTAGATAGTTGGAAGGCTCGTCGCGGAGGACATTAATAATCATAGGCACGAAGGCCTTGTCACAAAGGACATATAAGATATGGCACTTAAGGCATTAATATATAAGCCGCAATCTTATTGGGTCAGAGATCTTATGGTTTGAATATAGTTCTTCACCTTTGGACAGAGAGTCAAAGACTACAGCCGTCATCTTTTTGGAAGATAATTTATTTTTCCACAAAGGCTAGTCAATGGACATCATTCTGATTAACTGGATGATTGTGAGCTTCAGAGGAGTCAGCCGTGGTGAAGCTTTGAAGGCTACTAACCAAATAGTAACAATTTGTTTAATTATATAGTGAATTGTCGAACTTGACGATTAAATAGCCATGGTGTAACTCAACTATATAGACCAAAAGATAGTATTTAAGTTATTTGATTATGTTCTGCCTAGGTTTTTAAGTAAACCATCCTTGGCGTGTAAACAGAATATAATCCTTCATATTTATTAGACAGGGGACATAAATCACGACTGTCAATGTCGCACTGACATTTTATATAGCACAAGAGCTTGTTCCCAAGGACTCTTGATGGCACAGGGCCTTGTCACTAGGGAAAAATCTAAAACATAATCGATGATTCCTTTGGATCGGAAAATTTCATAGTTCATTGTCTTGACAAGAATTTATGAAATAAAAACTATCTTTTCATGTATACACCTTTGCCCGTAGGTATACATCCCAAATGGATGTTTTGATGCGTACATCATGTTCGACGTTGGTTTTAAATTTATAAAAGTGATTATTACTTTAACATCAAAACACACACGAAAGAGGCAAGTGTACCCCGTCATATATGTAGTAAAGTATCGGTAAGAACCAAGTATCGATCCAAGGAAATGGGCGGAGAAATAATACTAGACCTTTGTCACTAAACTACCGGTAAGAACATAAGTTTTGTTTGATTTTAAATTAAACTAAAGTAAGCGTAAACAAATACATAATAAAAACATAATAGATAATAGATAAAAAGCCTTGCTTAATACACAACCACAGCATGTCAACTAAGTCGGTTTTGGCACTAGAAGCATTTGGTCAATTTTCCAATTTAAGACAATTAGTATCCCTTTCGGGAATCCTAACATGACAATCATTCGGAAAGTTAAAACGATAAACACACTTTAACCACCTAAAATTATTCTTTAACGTGCAATTGATAAATGTCTATGAAAATCTCTTAAAAATAAGTTAGTCATCCGTTAGGAGTTTTCTAACCGCACTTAATCAAGGAAAGAGACACCGATAAACACAATGCAACCACCGAGACAAGCATAAACTAGATTAAATCACAACCGAGTTCATTTTACAAATCTTGCACAATAATTCACCAAGATAGCAATTTTGTCCTAAACTACTAACTAAGCTAACAAATCATGGCAAGAATTTATAACGACACCATCTAACCCGTTAAGGCCCTTACGTGACGGCAAGCTCTCTTGATTAACAATAATTACATTTTATTAAATCACTAACCATTTCTAGTATCATGATGCATACATTTAAACCAAGCTAAACTAGTTATCCAAGTTCAAAGTTTACTAATACAAGATTAATTAAGCTTCGTTTTTCAACTATCTTAACTAACCAAGCATCAATCATCCAACATAATTACTTATAATCAAGAAATCAATATCAATAACAAGGTTGCAAACTAATCATCAAAGATTAACATAGAAAATACTTCAAAGTGTCATTACAAACAAAGATTAACACACTAATGGCTATAATCAAGCAAGGGATTGTTGTGTTTTTGCCCAAAGGCTACAATAATAAATAAACATTAATCTAAATACTTGAAAGATTAACAAAAAACATGGAAAGATTAGAAAACCAAACCATAAACAAGCACTAGACTAAGAATCCGGATAGTAATGGAGCTAAACGGCACAATGTGGTTTGAATCCGGGTCAAAAGCATAGCCTCCGGAGCCTGTATAATCGCCTGTGAAGCTCCCAAAATTCCAGAATATCGAACAGAATGTTTCTGTTCTGTTTTTATATTTTTTCGATGTCGCACGGTCGTTCTTCCTGTGGCACGACCGTGCACTTTAAGCAATTATTGGGTATGGTGCACCATACTGCATAACGTCATCAGATCGTTGACCAGATTCGATATCGCACGACCGTTCTTCAGATGGCACGGTCGTTCAATGCCGGGTTCTTGTTGCACGCTTGATCACACCGGTCGTTCAGTTCCGAGGTTGGCTGGATCATCGGATCCGCACGGGGTGCAAGATCTGGAACTGTCACACCCCGATTTTCCACGTGTCACCGGTGGGCCCGGTGGGGGAGTATCGTGACGTGGTTGGCAACATAATAGTCAAACAACACAATATAATAATGCACAGCGGAAGCAAAAGATAAATATATTACATTCCGAATATAAGTAATGTCAAAGTATTACAACGGAAGGTAAAGGATCCACAGGCGGATTAATAAAAGAAAACTGTTCAACAGATTTTAGGCATCTAGAACTTGCAAGATTCCCTAGTGACGCCCTGAGCTCCCAGCCAATTACGCATAGTACCTGTCACTTAACCTTTTGGAAAATACGTCAGTTTACACTGGTAAATACAATTAACTGACTCATTTTGGAAAAAGAGTTTGAAAAGTGATTCGAGTGCAAACGGCACAAAATATCTTGACACATTGATTAAAATGCACAGAGGCAAAATTAATCTTTTATACTTGGGACAATTTTATTAATAAAAATCTTGTATCCGATTTACATGGTTGTCCAACATTTAGGGCCGGTGATTATACAATACAAGCCGGACAAGATTAATCGACACACCACAAATATAATCTCACAAGAAGATACCCTTACGAGTGAGTATACGTTATACATATGCAACATGAGGTGTTTTGCCTACACCTTGTGCTTACGTCGTGGCCATTCACTTTTTAAAATGAGCCAAGGATATCCAGGACACGGTCATTAACCCCCAATGTTATTTGTTATCAATCAATACAGATTAAAACGGGATTATGCAATTTAATCATCTCCGATTAAAAGGTTTCTACACCCGACCAAGCGGTATTTTTATAATACCGTATCCCAAGCCCGTATAAGGGAAAATAAGTTAAAAGTATTTACCTGAGCTAGCAATGCAATTTATACTCAGCCGTATATATTAATCAGCAAGCACAAGTACTTCTACTGGGGCTCTTAATCTAGAACGAAGGTTTTATTAACCTATTTAATTCCTAACGGGTCTTATTTAAGTCGTAACTTAGACCGGTTAGTTTTAAGGAAAGGTTTACGGTTCAAAACGCATGATTAAGCGAAGACCGGGATAGGATGTGATTTAGACCCGAAAAGTTTGGAGACTTGTATAATATGGGTAAACTAAACACATTCTGGATTTTGAGATTAAACCGATAAGGTTTGACCCGTTTCGGCTAATTTATGTAAACTTGTTACATAAACCGAACCGAACGCGAGATAAGCGTAACGGGTATCCGTAAGAGCCATATACAGATTTCCTAAGTTAATATGCTTCAAATATGTTGTGACATCAGTAGGATGTCTTTCATTATGCCCGAAATGAAATTTAAACACAAACTATGCCCCGTAGGGGTAGTTTGGTCATTTTTAAAAGTTGTAAAAGAGTTTAGATGTTTAACTGAGTTACAGGTCTGATATAAACAGAAAACATACTCAATTTGATATGTTATATCAGTAGCCTAAAGCATATATGTGAAATTTATCATTTTTAACCAAACTATGCCCCGTAGGGGTATTTTGGTAATTTCACATAAGCCGAAAAGTTCAAATCTGAGGTCTGAGTTTATCAACCTTTGCTTACTGTTAAAAATATCATAATTTGCCTCATATATCAGTAGGTATCAACCCGGGTATGTCCAATATGTTTTTAAAACATACTATGCGTTAAAAACGCTAATTAAGGCGATTAAGGCCATTTCCGGGTTCGATACTTAAATCTGATATTTTTATATTTCCAGAAAGCTTAAAATAATTTATTTATCATATGTGATCAGTAGCAAAAGGTTTGGAGTTGTTTAGATGTGTAAAACTCATTTTATGGCCCGTAAGGGCAAAACCGACAATTACCGGATTAAGCCTACGACTATGAGTTATGCTCAGCCTAAAATTAATTAAAAATATTTAAAATTCCCAAAATAATATATTACATCAGTGGGTATTAAGTTTGATACCAAAAAGTAGGCTTAACTAGGCTATACGCTAATTACGCCGTTTTATTAACATAAAGCATTAGTTTTGCGATAATGAGCATAACTCTTAATCTACAAGTCAAACTGATGTCAAACTTTGCATACAAGTCTATATATCAGTAACTAAGGTTTCTACACTTTTACATTTTCATAATTCACGTTTTAAGGTAATAAGGGCATAATGGTCAACATATGAGCATTTAACGGAAATATGCATATTAATTGGATAACTGGTGAACCGAGGTGTATAATCACAGAGGGTTGTTCTAACAAGTAACCTAATCCAATTAAAGCTCTGTGGCATTTCTAAAACATGCCTAAACGGGTCAGAACTGAAAGTCAAAGTGAAAGTCAAACTATGTGACTTTCGGTTCCGAACCGGGTCTAAACAGGAAATAGTCGGGTTGAACATGTTTAGACATGTTCTTACACTAATTACTAAGTTATAACAATGATCAAACAGGTTATATATGTTCTAGATAGCTAATTATGCATAAATGACATTTTAAGCATCCTGTTGACTTTTTAATTAAAAGTTTGACCCGACTTTTGACCTGGTTAGAGTGGTGATCAGGGGAAACCCTTTTGAGGTTTTATTACCCACATAAATACCAACTCATAACTACTTTTAATTCGAGATATGCCTAAGCCATTATTGACTAATATCGAAGTCAAACCGTAATTACGATGGTTTGACTTTTAGCTAATTAAACAAGCTAAACTCAAATAAAGAAGGACTAGTAGACTTACAAGAGTCCTATGCACGACTTAAGATCAGTTGGACCTGCTTGAGAGCTCCAGAAATGATCCAAGAATGCAGATGAAGGTGTGAGGAGTTGTGTTGCATAAGGTGGCCTTTTATAGTGAATTACACACCACAATTGGGTGACACTTGGGTCTACAACTGACCACAATCCTTTAACACACGTCCCTAAGTGTTTAGGGGGTGTCTAGGGGTCAAGAGGAGTGTGGAAACTCGGATAAAATCGCGCATAAAGGCCATTTCAGCCAACAGCCGTAATTCAGGAACTGGGAGTCCCTCGCGTGGCGCGAGGGACCCTCGCGTGGCGCGAGGGACCCTCGCGTGGCGCGAGGACATGCCGAATCAGCAACTTGTTTTCTTTTGCGGTTTAGTCCTTGGCTCTTCAATACTCGAATAGGCACTTGTTTCTTACATGGTAAACCCTTATAATCGACCTATGAAGGCTTTAAAACATATACCCACTTTGTTAAGTCCCCATGTAACTTTATTGTCACCCGAAAAGTCCTAACTTCCAACGTTTACGCTTTAACACTTCGCGCACGAATTTGATCATAACTTTCTCATACGTTAACGAAACATTATGAAATTTTTATAGTGCATTCTAGTGAGCATAACTAATATTTACAAAGCTTCGGGTTTGTCAAAAGGTCACTCAGAGGTATAAATTAAACATGTTGACACATTTGGTCCCTGTAGTTTGAAATCACTCACCTTTAGCTTCGTATGACCCATGATTTATTCGTTTGAAGGTATGAGCATCGTGTAGGGTTAATGTACATTATATTTATTCATAGTTGACACTTAGAATACGTATATTCACATACTTTCCATGTTTGTCAACTTTAGTCCTTCTATAATATTTCTTTCACACGTTAAACATTTGACACGTGTCTACACATTATAGGACGTGAATTTTCGAGGTGTTACATCCTCACCCCCTTAAAATAAATCTCGACCCGAGATTTACTAGAATAAGTAAGGGTACTTTTCTTTCATCGTGGATTCAACCTCCCACGTGAATTCGGGACCTCTTCGGGCATCCCATTTGACCTTTACAATAGGTACACGCTTCCTTCGAAGCTTCTTTACCTGTCGATATTCAATCGACAAAGGTTTTTCCAACAAATTTCAAGCTCTTGTCTATATGCACATCTGTATGCGGTATAACTAGTGATTCATCAGCGAAGCACTTCTTCAGATTGCATATGTGGAACACACTGTGAATTCCACTGAGCTCTTCAGGTAAGTTTAGCTTATAGGCAACTGAACCGACCCGTTCGATAACCTCGAAAGGTCCTATGTATCTCGGGCTTAGCTTGCCTTTCTTACCAAATCGCATCACTCCTTTCCAGGTGATACCTATTGTTGAACCTTATTTCTTAACAAGAATTTAGGAGGTCTGCTATTTTCATAATAATTAATTTTCTGTCAAATACTGGCATCTTACTGATGATTATGAATTTGCGTGATCTTATTGATTGTCTATAATGCAACTTTCAGATCTTAATGTTTGGACTTACCAACTATTGTCCTATCAATAGACGTTTAACATTCCAGCTATACAAGGTCTTCAAGGGAGTAGCCTTGATATTTATATATCAAATATTATAGAGAAGCTTATCTTAAGGTGAGATGGTTATTCCAACCATTACTTAACTAATATTAAGGAATAGCTAATCCTTGTCGTTAGTCGAACAATTCGACGATCCTGGGTAGCTGATGGCAAATTCTTAATCGTTGCCTAATTAGGATTGCGGTACTGTATGCATAAGCAAAATGAACCGTCTTTCTTATCTAACAATATCAAACTCTCGGAATATCGAGTTAGGCTATATGAACCCTCTATTTTAAAACTTAGTAAATCAGGGTTCGATTCTTCCAGTGATGGTACTAGCCGTCTTGGAGATTTCATAATAATACAGCCTTAAATGGGATATGAAACTTAACCCTACCTGCCTTTCAAGGGTAAACAGGGTAATCTTAGGAAAAGATAATCAAGGTACCCGGAGGTTACAGAGATTTCCATATCTCAGGCTATAGTTCATCCACTATTGCTCGTGTCAAATAAGTGTCAAATAAGTGACACATTTATGTTACGAGTCCTCATATTCCGTTACCAGGGAATATTTATTTGGATGACTCTATTATGGATATCTTCTTTGAATACTACTAGTCGACTTTAGTACGACATGATCATTGGGATATCTTAGGGGTTCCATGTATTAAACCTCCATACTGATCAGGCATGGAAGTAATCTATGGGACACACTAGAATACGCCAATCCTCATATGGCACTTTTATCAAACATAGTTTGGCATTCGCAGGCGATATAAAACAATGAGAAACATAATTAAAATAACCTATGTTGTCGTACTCTATGCAAAGAAAGAGTGCTCTTAGATTTTCGGAAGGATTCCTTGCCGATCTATAAGAATCGATTACTATGGTTTCCTTGGTAGTTATACCTTGTGGATGATAATAAAAATTTTTGCTAAGTTTATTGTAACACCTCAAGAATTTCGTGTTCAATAAGAAAATGACACGTGTCATGTACGACAAAAAGCGTTGTAAACCCGGATGTAATTAAAAATGTATGTTGGGATTTAAAAGTGTCGTCATGATAACTTTAGCACCTCTGAACGACCTCATTTATAAATCCCGATACAAATAAACATCTGGTATATATTTTAATCCATTGAAGTCTAGAATTATCTGATTCATAATTGTTATGGTGGAATCCTATGAAGAAAAAGCATGATAACCCTTTGTTTTCGATACTTTTATAAAGGATCCAAGGAAACATATTGTTGTGGTAGGGTATGTAACAATACAAGACACATATTAGAGGCCCCTCAATGTAAAAAGGATGTCCCAAATTCGAATTATGAGCTTGACCTTTCAAAACTTCAACAAACAACAACATTTTACCTCCTGTTGAACCCATACGCATCGTAGGCCATATATCCCTACGATGCGCAGGGGGTGCCCAGCAACCAGAAAACAGGCAACAGCCTGTTATGCGCGAATGTGACCCTTTAAGCCGGTTTTTCTCATTTGTAGATGACCCCTAGACACCCCTAAACACTAGGATTATGTGTTGATCAATTGTGGTGAGTAGTAGACTTAGTTGTCAACATGTTATGGTGATTACAAAGTACTATATAAAGCCATAAGTTGCAACTTATTCTTCACAACCTTCATCTGCAATTCTTGAGCACTTCTGGAGCTTAGGAGCAGACCCAATACCTTCCTACTCGAGCTTAGGACTTGGGTAAGTATGCTAGACCTTCCTCGGTTTAGTTTTTGCTTAGTTATTAGCTTATAAGTCAACCGTCGTAATTAACGGTTGACTTAACGATTAATCGCTAATGGTCCAGCGATTAGTCAAACTTAAAGTAGTTATAAGTTGGTAATTAGGTGGGTAATAAACCCCTAAAAAGGTTCCCCCTGATTACCATTCTAACCAGGTCAAATGTCGGGTTAAACTTTTATTTAAAAAGTCAACATAATACTTAAAATGTCGTTTATGCATAATTAGCTATCTAGAACATATATAACCTGTTTGATCATTGTTATAACTTAGTAATAAGTGTAAGAACATGTCCAAACATGTTCAACCCGACTATTTCCTGTTTAGACCCGATTCGGAACCGAAAGTCGCAAAGCTTTGACTTTTGCTTTGACTTCAGTTCTGACCCGTTTTAGTATGATTTGGAAATGCCTTAGAGCTTCCTTAGGACCAGGCTACATGTTAGCATAACCCTCTGTGGTTGGTTCATTGATTGACCCATTCGTTTACGCGTTTCCGTTAATAGCTCATATGTTGACCATTATGCCCTTATTACCTTAAAACATGATTTGTGGAAATGTAAAAGAGTAGAAACTTAAATTGCTGATATATAAACTTGTATGCAAAGTTTGACATCAGTTTGACTTGTAGATTAAGAGTTATGCTCATTATCGCAAAATGAAAGCTTTATGTAAATAAAACGGCGTAATTAGCGTATAGCCTAGTTAAGCCTACTTTTTGGTATCAAACTTAATACCCACTGATGTAATATATTATTTTGGGATTTTTAAAGATTTTTAATTAATTTTAGGCTGAGCATAACTAGTAGTCGTAGGCTTAATCCGGTAATTGTCGGTTTTGCCCTTACGGGCCATAAAATGAGTTTTACATATCTAAACGACTCCAACCCTTGTTCTACTGATTAGATATGTTAAATAAATTATATTAAGCCTTCTAGAAGTATAAAAATATCAGCTTTATGTATCGAACCCGTAAACGACTCTTAATCGCCGCATTTAGCGTTTTTAACGCATAGTATGTATAAAAATTATATTGAACATACCCGGGTTGATACCTACTGATATTTTTGGAAAATTATAACATTTTAACAGTAAGCAAAGGTTGATTAACTCAGATTTCAGTTTTGAGCTTTTCGGCTTATGTGAAATTACCAAAATGCCCCTACGGTGCATAGTTTGGTTATACTTGATAAATTTCACATATATACTTTACCCTACTGTTATGACTTGGTAAATTGAGTATTTTTACTGATTACATCAGACCCGTAACTCAGATTAATACTTAAACTCTTTTATAACCTTTTAAATGACCAAACTACCCTTACGGGGCCTAGTTTGTGTTTAAATATGTTTCGGGCATAATGAAAGACATCTTACTGATGTCACAACATATTTGAGGCATAATTAACTTAGGAAACCTGTCAGGACCCATATGGTTACCCGTTACGCCTCTGGCGCGTTCGGTTCGGTTTATGTAACTAGTTTGCATAAATTAGCCGAAACGGGTCAAACCTTATCCTTTTTATCTCAAAATCCAGAATGTGTTTAGTTTACCCATATTATACAAGTCTTCAAACTTGTCAGGTCTAAATCACATTCTATTCCGGTCTTCGCTTAATCATGCGTTTGAACCGTAAAAACTTCCTTAAAACTAACCGGTCTAAGTTACGACTTAAATAAGACCCGTTAGGAATCTAATAGGTTAAAAAAAAAAACCTTCGTTCCAGATTGAGAGCCCCAGTAGAAGTACTTGTACTTGCCGACTTGAATATACGGCTGAGTATAAATTGCATTGCTAGCTCAGGTAAATACTTTTAACTTATTTTCCCTTATACGGGCTTGGGATACGGTATTATAAAAATACCGCTTGGTCGGGTGTAGAATCCTTTTAATCGGAGATGATTAAATTGCATAATCCCGTTTTAATCTGTATTGATTGATAACAAATAACATTGGGGGTTAATGACCGTGTCCTGGATATCCTTGGCTCATTTTAAAAAGTGAATGGCCACGACGTAAGCACAAGGTGTAGACATAACACCTCCTGTTGCATATGTATAACGTATACTCACTCGTAAGGGTATCTTCTTGTGAGATTATATTTGTGGTGTGTCGATTAATCTTGTCCGGCTTGTATGGTATAATCACCGGCCCTAAATGTTGGACAACCATGTAAATCGGATACAAGATTTTTATTAATAAAATTGTCCCAAGTATAAAAGATTAATTTTGCCTCTGTGCATTTTAATCAATGTGTCAAGATATTTGTGCCGTTTGCACTCGAATCACTTTTCAAACTTTTTTCCAAAATGAGTCAGTTAATTGTATTTACCAGTGTAAACTGACGTATTTTCCAAAAGGTTAAGTGACAGGTACTACGCATAATTGGCTGGGAGCTCAGGGTGTCATTAGGGAATCTTGCAAGTTCTAGATGCCTAAAGTCTGTTGAACAGTTTTGGTATCTTTTATTTGATCCGCCTGTGGATCCTTTACCTTCCGTTGTAATATTTTGACATTACTTATATTCGGAATGTAATATATTTATCTTTTGCTTCCGCTGTGCATTATTATATTGTGTTGTTTGACCATGATGTTGCCAACCACGTCACGATACTCCCCCACCGGGCCCACCGGTGACACGTGGAAAAATCGGGGTGTGACATTTATGGTTCATGAAGATTTATTATTGCCTGTATTAAAAACGGGACACTTAGCAGAAATTATCATTGATAAATGATAAGGAAGTTTATTGTACAAGTGCTTATATTTAATCAATAATGGAAGTTTCACAAACTAGGCACCTAGCTCGGTTGGCTAGGCGCGCGAAAGGGTGCGGCCTAGACCCAGGTTCGATTCCGAGGACGGCCGGTTCCGCCATTTTTTTTGCGACTTATCGATTTTTTTTTTTTTACAGGAACAGAAAATAGTTCTGGTAAATTTTCTACTTGTAAGTTTTACCTTACACTTAATATATATATAGTCCTTATGAAGAGTTTTAAAAACTTGTTATACTTATAGTTTATGAAGGATTTACTGGGATCCGAACCAAAATAAAACTCTTAGCATTTAAATTACTGATAAAATGCCAAGGAATGTACCTGATGTCATTATTTATGGGCTAGCTTAGGCATTTTAGGCGCTTTCAATTTTTTTTTTTACTTCCTCCGCTGCATTTCCTTTGACAGATTTAGGGCACGTAGTCTTGATGTGGCCTTTCTCATTACAGCCGAAACAGACTGCATTCTTCATGTCCTTACAGTCCATCGTTCTATGTCCCTTAGACTTGCAGATCCCACAAGCCCTGGGCTGCGATTTGGATTTTGGTTCGATCCTGCATTTCCCAAAATGGCGCTTCTTGCAGGTCTCACATACTGGTTTCTGATCGGACTTTTGTTTGTTCTTTTTCTTAGAACTCTTGGAGTTATCTACCTCCCTTTTTCTTTTTAGTTCATCCTTTGCATCAGGGGCATGAACGAGATCCTTCTTAAGAGTAAGGAAATGTGGTCCTAGATAAAATTTGGACCGAGCAGCATGGGTCTCCTTTAACTTTTTCACAGCTCTCTTCACAGCTTTTCCAACGGCTGCGTCTATCATAGTTTGAAGAACATCTTTGGAAATTCTAAGGTTTACAATTTCAGCATCATTAGCATGCGTCGCGTCATCAATGGCGCGATTGACTGTTGTCTTATCCGAGTTTGTCATACTCGATATTGGTTCCTAATACCAATAAAACAATTTCTTAGTTGAAATCCAACAACTACTATATTTTTATTCTGATGGCCTTAATATATACTAACCCTGGTGTCAATAACCTATACAGGCTATTATAGCACTAACATTCTTAATGAACGTTATTTAAAATATATTAATATTACTTAGCCTAGGTCGCAAAAGACCATCAGTGGCATTAAAGATTTGGACCTAGTCCATCACTTTTCTGACAGAGGATCAAAACGTCACATCTGTCTTTATTATATTAAAGAATTAAGGTAGCTTGAAAGCTTGCCATAGGAATATCAGAAAAGAGTGATTCCTATTTAGATATAAAATATCCATCTAAGGTTTGTTGGAGCATTTTCTAAAGTATCATCGGCCAATTTCTACTTCGTATAAAATGACCGAAGTCCTACTAAGACGGAGACAACAGTTCTCAACAGTGATCTTTCATTATTGAATCACATGTGTCAGCATCAAATAAATTTCTGCATAAACTGCTTGATAAGGAAGAGTACCTGCTATATAGTTATCCTTCCTGGCGTTCATCCGGAAGACTCATGCGTTTGTTTTCCTGACCTCTCCAGGCTTCTTTATAAGCTTTGGGCAGTTGGTTTTGATGTGCCCTCCCTCGTTACAATTGTAGCATGTGGCGTTCTTTAACCCCTTGCAATCTAAGGTTTTGTGACCCTTGGTCTTGCAAACTCCACACAATTTAGCGCGTGGGTCTATTGTACATTTTCCAAAATGCTGCTTTTTGCAGTTATTGCATTTGGGTCTGTTATCAGATTGCCTCGAGTTCTTCCTAAACTCGGAATCCTTCCCGCGCTCCGAGCTTCCCTTCTTCTTCTTGTTAGTTTGATGAGAGTTTTCCTCCTCTCTTTCTCTTCTTCTCTTGCCAGAAGCCTTAACAGACTTAATTCTGATTGCATCTAAGGTGAGAGATAAGGATAAGTCCACCGCGGACCTATATGTGGTTGGCCTAGATGCTTTAACATTCCCTTTTATCTCTGGTGCTAGGCCTCCAATGAAACGCGCTATGCGTTTAGGTTCGGGGGTGACTGGATAAGGAACTAGGCGGGACATAGTGTTGAAACTTGTCACATATGCCTGACAGTTCAAATTTTCCATGACCAAAGTCAAGAAGTCCGATTCTATCTTTTCTACTTCATGCTGAGGGCAATAGTTTTCCTTGACTAATGCAACAAATTGACCCCAAGATAAGTTGTAGAGTAGAACTTTCCCCGTGGCTTGGAGCAATGATCTCCACCATGCCAACACTTCTCCTTTAAATGATTGTGAAACAAATTTCACAACATCTTGCTCCGTACAACCGCTGATGTCAACAACAGCGTCCATCTCATCGAGTCATGTCATGCAATCGATGGCTCCTTCTTCTCCTGTAAAGTCTCTGGGCTTGCAGGAGACAAAATATTTATATGAACAGGTCTTAACTGGTGCCTCTTGATGAAACACAACTTGTCTAGATGGAATACTCCTTTGATTTGACAAGTCATGAACATCGTCCTCCCTTGACTCATGTGTTTTAAGAGGGGGCTTACAACGAGCCGCAGATAGAGTCTTAGAGTGGGTATCATTTGACTCATCATACTGCCGATCAAGTGCTCGAGTAACAGCATAATCTATTATTGCCTGTAGTTCTGCTCCAGTTACATTAATTCTGGTAGTATCATTGCTCTCCTTCAAGTGACTGTTAACTTCATCTAATCCAGCCATGTAGCTTGATTGCTACATAAATATTAACAATGATTTATTCAGAGATTATTATGGAATCATCATCTTTGACTATTTATCAACCATGGTAATATAAACCATATTGGTTAACTTGTTAGTTATATTTAATTAGTATTTTCCATTATAATTTATCCTAGTTATAAAACATTAAGGATATTAAAGTGGCGCATAAGGCCTAGTCACAAGGACAGTTCTAAATTTTATAAGCCATGATTTCAGAGAATCGAGGCATTAAGGTCTGAATCAAGTTCATTACCTTCTTTTGACAGGGAGTTGTAGACTTCAACTGTCTTTTGTCTTTTAGGACAATAGATATAGCCCGTGGGCATTTCCCTTCTGAGGGATGGTTATAATATGATCATCTTCTTAGATGCTATTAGTCGAGGTCGTATAGATCCTACCGACTATTATGCTTGGACCTGGTCCAACATTTTTAGACAGAAGGTCAAAGACCACCACTGTCGTTGTCTTATCGGACAACAAGTTTAGCCCGTAGGCACTTCATCACTACTGGATGTTTATAATGTGATCATCTTATAGGATGACACAAGCCATGATTTCTAAATCACTAGGCTAGATAATAAAATTGGAAGAATCTAATATAAGGATGACTGTTGTGATTTTCTCGAGTCACATTTGTCAAGAGTGCTAACACGTTCTTAGGTGTTAACAAGGATTTGAATCTCTTGAGTAGGTTTCACCATCTTGGCCGCGTAGGCTAGGTTTCACCTTTAAGATTATCTTTAAAATGCATACTGGCAGGAAAGTAAGGATATTTATTTTATTCAGGATTTTTATCATAAATCCTAATTTATAATTTAATAATAGCACAAATGGCCTAGTCGCGTAGACAAGTTGAATAGTTGAATTTATAAGCCAAGATTTCAGAGAATCAGGGCAATTTATTAATTAGTAATGGCACAAAAGGCCTAGTCACGTGGACAAGTTTAATTTATAAGCCATGATCGTCTGGGATCGAGGCATTTAGTAATAGCACAAAAGGCTTAGTCACGTGGACAAGTTTAATTTATAAGCCATGATCGTCTGGGATCGAGGCATTTAGTAATAGCACAAAAGGCTTAGTCACGTGGACAAGTTTAATTTATAAGCCATGATCGTTTGGGATCGAGGCATTTAGGTGTGAATCAAAGTTCATTACCTTTTCTTGACAGGGAGCTGTAGGCTACCACCGTCTTTAGTCTCAGAGGACGTTAATTATAGCCCATAGGCACTTCCCTTCTAAGGGATGTTATTTTCCATTCATTTCATATTTCATGTTTAGAATGAAAACTTAATTTAATCAATCCATTATATGAAAATAAAAGTACAAAGTTGCCCTAAGCGGGTCTTTGAAGGGATAATGTGTCCTCGAAGGGACTGAAAGATAAATATGTCCTTATGAGGACTATTAAGGAAACGATCTTCAGCAAAAGGAGTTTCTTCTTCACGTTATTTCTGAATGCTTTCTCCTTGGATGCTCGTTTCATTCTAGCCGCGGTACAAAGCTCAGCATTTCTAGGCTCCGGGTGTGGAGGACTCCTATTACGGCTTCTTCGCTTGGCGACGTATCCAATAAAAATTTTGGAAGTAAAATTTCCAGATTAGGATTGAGAATATTCCTATGTTAAGTCTAGACTCAGAAGATTTAGGAATGTGCAATTGTGTCATTGAGATTAAACACAAAAAGTTAGTGTTTAATTCACTCAAACCTGGCTCTGATACCAACCTGTCACACCCCGATTTTCCACGTGTCACCGGTGGGCCCGGTAGGGGAGTATCGTGACGTGGTTGGCAACATAATAGTCAAACAACACAATATAATAATGCACAGCGGAAGCAAAAGATAAATATATTACATTCCGAATATAAGTAATGTCAAAGTATTACAACGGAAGGTAAAGGATCCACATGCGGATTAATAAAAGAAAACTGTTCAACAGACTTTAGGCATCTAGAACTTGCAAGATTCCCTAGTGACGCCCTGAGCTCCCAGCCAATTACGCATAGTACCTGTCACTTAACCTTTTGGAAAATACGTCAGTTTACACTGGTAAATACAATTAACTGACTCATTTTGGAAAAAGAGTTTGAAAAGTGATTCGAGTGCAAACGGCACAAAATATCTTGACACATTGATTAAAATGCACAGAGGCAAAAATAATCTTTTATACTTGGGACAATTTTATTAATAAAAATCTTGTATCCGATTTACATGGTTGTCCAACATTTAGGGCCGGTGATTATACAATACAAGCCGGACAAGATTAATCGACACACCACAAATATAATCTCACAAGAAGATACCCTTACGAGTGAGTATACGTTATACATATGCAACATGAGGTGTTTTGCCTACACCTTGTGCTAACGTCGTGGCCATTCACTTTTTAAAATGAGCCAAGGATATCCAGGACACAGTCATTAACCCCCAATGTTATTTGTTATCAATCATTACAGATTAAAACGGGATTATGCAATTTAATCATCTCCGATTAAAAGGTTTCTACACCCGACCAAGCGGTATTTTTATAATACCGTATCCCAAGCCCGTATAAGGGAAAATAAGTTAAAAGTATTTACCTGAGCTAGCAATGCAATTTATACTCAGCCGTATATATTAATCAGCAAGCACAAGTACTTCTACTGGGGCTCTTAATCTGGAACGAAGGTTTTATTAACCTATTTAATTCCTAACGGGTCTTATTTAAGTCGTAACTTAGACCGGTTAGTTTTAAGGAAAGGTTTACGGTTCAAAACGCATGATTAAGCGAAGACCGGGATAGGATGTGATTTAGACTCGACAAGTTTGGAGACTTGTATAATATGGGTAAACTAAACACATTCTGGATTTTGAGATTAAACCGATAAGGTTTGACCCGTTTCGGCTAATTTATGTAAACTTGTTACATAAACCGAACCGAACGCAAGATAAGCGTAACGGGTATCCGTAAGAGCCATATACAGATTTCCTAAGTTAATATGCTTCAAATATGTTGTGACATCAGTAGGATGTCTTTCATTATGCCCGAAATGAAATTTAAACACAAACTATGCCCCGTAGGGGTAGTTTGGTCATTTTTAAAAGTTGTAAAAGAGTTTAGATGTTTAACTGAGTTACAGGTCTGATATAAACAGAAAACATACTCAATTTGATATGTTATATCAGTAGGCTAAAGCATATATGTGAAATTTATCATTTTTAACCAAACTATGCCTCGTAGGGGTATTTTGGTAATTTCACATAAGCCGAAAAGTTCAAATCTGAGGTCTGAGTTTATCAAACTTTGCTTACTGTTAAAAATATCATAATTTGCCTCATATATCAGTAGGTATCAACCCGGGTATGTCCAATATGTTTTTAAAACATACTATGCGTTAAAAACGCTAATTAAGGCGATTAAGGCCATTTCCGGGTTCGATACTTAAATCTGATATTTTTATATTTCCAGAAAGCTTAAAATAATTTATTTATCATATGTGATCAGTAGCAAAAGGTTTGGAGTTGTTTAGATGTGTAAAACTCATTTTATGGCCCGTAAGGGCAAAACCGACAATTACCGGATTAAGCCTACGACTATGAGTTATGCTCAGCCTAAAATTAATTAAAAATATTTAAAATTCCCAAAATAATATATTACATCAGTGGGTATTAAGTTTGATACCAAAAAGTAGGCTTAACTAGGCTATACGCTAATTACGCCGTTTTATTAACATAAAGCATTAGTTTTGCGATAATGAGCATAACTCTTAATCTACAAGTCAAACTGATGTCAAACTTTGCATACAAGTCTATATATCAGTAACTAAGGTTTCTACACTTTTACATTTTCATAATTCACGTTTTAAGGTAATAAGGGCATAATGGTCAACATATGAGCATTTAACGGAAATATGCATATTAATTGGATAACTGGTGAACCGAGGTGTATAATCACAGAGGGTTGTTCTAACAAGTAACCTAATCCAATTAAAGCTCTGAGGCATTTCTAAAACATGCCTAAACGGGTCAGAACTGAAAGTCAAAGTGAAAGTCAAACTATGTGACTTTCGGTTCCGAACCGGGTCTAAACAGGAAATAGTCGGGTTGAACATGTTTAGACATGTTCTTACACTAATTACTAAGTTATAACAATGATCAAACAGGTTATATATGTTCTAGATAGCTAATTATGCATAAATGACATTTTAAGCATCCTGTTGACTTTTTAATTAAAAGTTTGACCCGACTTTTGACCTGGTTAGAGTGGTGATCAGGGGAAACCCTTTTGAGGTTTTATTACCCACATAAATACCAACTCATAACTACTTTTAATTCGATATATGCCTGAGCCATTATTGACTAATATCGAAGTCAAACCGTAATTACGATGGTTTGACTTTTAGCTAATTAAACAAGCTAAACTCAAATAAAGAAGGACTAGTAGACTTACAAGAGTCCTATGCACGACTTAAGATCAGTTGGACCTGCTTGAGAGCTCCAGAAATGATCCAAGAATGCAGATGAAGGTGTGAGGAGTTGTGTTGCATAAGGTGGCCTTTTATAGTGAATTACACACCACAATTGGGTGACACTTGGGTCTACAACTGACCACAATCCTTTAACACACGTCCCTAAGTGTTTAGGGGGTGTCTAGGGGTCAAGAGGAGTGTGGAAACTCGGATAAAATCACGCATAAAGGCCATTTCAGCCAACAGCCGTATTCAGGAACTGGGAGTCCCTCGCGTGGCGCGAGGGACCCTCGTGTGGCGCGAGGACATGCCGAATCAGCAACTTGTTTTCTTTTGCGGTTTAGTCCTTGGCTCTTCAATACTCGAATAGGCACTTGTTTCTTACATGGTAAACCCTTATAATCGACCTATGAAGGCTTTAAAACATATACCCACTTTGTTAAGTCCCCATGTAACTTTATTGTCACCCGAAAAGTCCTAACTTCCAACGTTTACGCTTTAACACTTCGCGCACGAATTTGATCATAACTTTCTCATACGTTAACGAAACATTATGAAATTTTTATAGTGCATTCTAGTGAGCATAACTAATATTTACAAAGCTTCGGGTTTGTCAAAAGGTCACTCAGAGGTATAAATTAAACATGTTGACACATTTGGTCCCTGTAGTTTGAAATCACTCACCTTTAGCTTCGTATGACCCATGATTTATTCGTTTGAAGGTATGAGCATCGTGTAGGGTTAATGTACATTATATTTATTCATAGTTGACACTTAGAATACGTATATTCACATACTTTCCATGTTTGTCAACTTTAGTCCTTCTATAATATTTCTTTCACACGTTAAACATTTGACACGTGTCTACACATTATAGGACGTGAATTTTCGAGGTGTTACAGGAACGACCGTGCATTCCCGGGTTGGCCTTCAATGCCCTGCACGCGGAGTCGCACCCTCGTTCACTGCCGGGCCTTTCATGATTTATCGGCGATGCACGGTCGTGCATCAGGTCGCACGACCGTTCCACACGCCCAGGTCAGTTTTTTTTAACAGAAGGTTCGCAGCTTCGTCGTTTTGTCCGGAAAGTCCTCGTTTTCTCTATCATCTTGTCTGGTATGCTGTTTTAGGCCTGTAAACAAAAGTGTAGATAATTAAGTATCCGAATGACAGTTTTACGACCGAAAACGCATAAAATAGGGGTAAAACGGGGGACTAAAATATGTGTAAATTAGCGAATATCAGACGTTTACTAGCCATGATTCCTATTGATCATTTACGCTAATTAAGGGATTTGGAAAACTCCTAATATAAGGATGACAAGTGTGATTTTATCACATCACTGTTGTCGGGAGTGTTAACACATTTTCAGATGTTAACGAGGATCTGAATCTCTTTCTAAACAGGTTTTACCATCTTAGCTAGGTCTTTAATGACATTCAAGCTAGGTCAAACCTTTTCAGATTCTCTTTTAATATTTATACTGGCAGGAAATGAATGATATTTATTTTTATTCAGGATTTTTATTAATATTATCCTGGATTTAATTAAAATATAACTATAGCACAAAAAACAAGTCACAAGGACAAGTTTAATTTATAAGCCATGATTTCAGAGAATCGAGGCAAATTTATAAGTTAGTAATAGCACAAAGGCCTAGTCACGTGGACAAGTTTAATTTATAAGCCATGATCGTTTGGGATCGAGGCATTTAGGTGTGAATCAAAGTTCATTACTTTTTCTTGACAGGGAGTTGTAGGCTACCACTGTCTTTAGTCTCAGAGGACATTAATTATAGCCCGTAGGCATTTCCCTTCTAAGGGATGTTTATGGTATGATCATCTTTTCAGATGTTATTAGTCGAGATCGTATGGATCCTACCGACTATTATGTTTGGACGTATTCCAATATCTTTAGATAGGGGTCAAATACCACCACTGTCGTTGTCTTATTGGACAACAAGTTTAGCCCGTAGGCACTTCATCACTAACGGATGTTTATAATATTATCATCTTATAGGATGATATAAGCCATGATTTTCTAGATCATATGGCAAATTAGGAAATTTTAAAAATTTCCAGTATAGGGATGACTATTGTGATTTTCTCGAATCACATTTGTCAAGAGTGCTAACACGTTCTTAGGTGTTAACAAGGATTTGAATCTTTTGAATAGGTCCTACCATCTTGGCCTCGTCATATAGGCTAGGTTTACCATTAAGATTCCTTTTTAATAATTAACGCAGAACAATCCTAACTCGGGATGTTAATAAGGATCTGAACCTAAATTGAGGGCCGGGTCTTAATAATGACACAAGGCTAGGTCTTGTCCCTTTTTAGATTTTGCCATTTTATTATAATGGTAGATCTTATAAAAGCTATGTTATTTTTTTTTCATTTATTTCATATTTCCTGATTAGGATGAATATTTAGTCATTCCACTATAAAATTAAAAAGTCCAAGGTTGCCCTAAACGGGACTTGAAAGGAATAATGTTGTCCTCGAAGGGACTAAAAGATAAATATCATTATAAGGACTTTTAAGGAAACGATCTTCAGCAAAAGGAGTTTCTTCTTCATTTTATTTCCAATGCTTTCTCTTTGGTTGCACGTTTCATCCTAGCCGCTGTACGAAGGTCAGCAATTTAAGGCTCCGGGTGTGGAGAATTCCTATTACGGCTTCTTCGCTTGGCGACGTATTCAATATATAAAAAATTTGGAAGCAAAATTTCCAGATTAGGATTGAGAATATTCCTATGTTAAGTCTAGACTCAGAAGGTCAAGGAATGTGCTAATGTGTCATTGAGATTAAACACAAATAGGCTAGTGTTTAAATCGCTCAATGTTGGCTCTGATACCAACCTGTCACACCCCGACTTTCCACGTATTACCGGTGGGCCCGGTGGGGAGTATCGTGACGTAGTTGATATCATCATAGTCAAACAACACAATATTTAAATGCACAGCGGAAGCAAAAGATAAATATATCACAATCCGATTCAAAGTAATATCAAATATTACAACGGAATGTAAGATGGATCCACAGACGGATCTTAAACAGAAAGATAATATCGTTCAACAGACTTTGACATCTAGAGCTTGCGAGACTTGATTAATGATGCTTGGAGTAGCCAGCCTATTTCGTATAGTACCTGCACTTAACCTTTTTGGAAAATACGTCAGTTTACACTGGTAAATACAACTCAACTGACTCATTTTGAAAAGAGTTTGTAAATTGGTTTGAATGCACTTCGGCACAAAATATCTTTTATAACGTGGGACAATTATTTGTAGATAATCTTGTATACAGTTTTACTTATTTGTCGTCCATTAGGGCCGGTGTTAGTGCATTTATGTCTATAGCCTTCGTCAATCCGAGCCGTAGCGAGAAACAGAAGAAAATGAGTCTTTATAGTGTTATATCTAGTCAAAAAGGCAAGGTGGCATAATTGTAATTAATGAGAAATCTCATTAATAGTCAAGGCCTATAAATAGGGAGGTTATGTTTAGTTTAGGGATTTTTGCCATTTTAGAGATTTGAAGAGCTCTAGTTCTAGAGAGAGAAACTAGAGAGAGAAAGTCTCTAAGTGATTCAAGTGATTGTACAATTTCAGATTTCTAATAGAATCACGTTTATATTACGTCATGTGTGTTTAGGTCGCGTTCGTGTACGGATTCCGCACGTTTCACGTTCGTTTCGCAATCGTTTCGGAGTCAAAACCGGTCTAACAAGTGGTATCAGAGCAGGAGCTCGATTGCGTTGATCAAACAACAAGATTCGTATCAAATTACAACGTTTTCAGATCGAAATTGCATCATTTCTTATTCATCTACTTATTCTTTCACGTTTTCTACGGTTTCTTGACAAATTGAACTGGATTTCACGGTCCGAATTGGATGATATTTTAGTATGTTGTGCGAAAATAGTTGATAAACAATCCTACCAAGTTTCAGATTCAAATTCCTTGTTGTTTAGGAGATTTTCGAGTTTTTGTGTCTGAATCCGTAACTTTCAGCAAGATTTCGCTTGAAATTCAAGCGAAACCCTATCAGATAGATTTCGCTTGAGTATTATGATGGATTTCGCTTGAGATAGTACATTAGATAAGATTTCGCTTGAAACATCAGCTTGGGATTTCGCTTGAACAGAACAGTTGATTTCGCTTCAGAACTGGTTACTTGGGATTTCGCTTGAACAGAACAGTTGATTTCGCTTCAGAACTGGTTACTTGGGATTTCACTTGAAAGTCTGTCAACAGTTGATTTCGCTTCAAGTGGCCAATAGTTGATTTCGCTTCAACTGTTCAACAAAGTGATTTTGATTGAATTTTCTATTTCGCTTGAAAAGTGAAATTTCGTGTCGAGATTATTTCACGTCAACAGTGTATCAGTCTGTTTCAGGATATTATTGTGTATACTGATTGTGTTTGTTTATTTGCAGGTGATTCAAGGTGATTTACAAGGCATAAATACCAAGAATTCAAAATGTTTGATGAACTGGAAAACACTAAATTTGAAAGAATAAACAATTGGACTTGTTGTTCTTCTGAGAAAAAGGAGGTTTTAGTTGAAAGATTTGAATATTTCATGTGTCAAAAGGATGAAACGTTGGATGAGTTGGAAATACGGTTTAAAATTTTAATGGACAATTTGAGAAACAAGAATATTAGAATATCAAATGATGAACAGATATCGAAATTGGCAAATGCATTACCTGCTAAATGGGATGAATTCTTGGTTGAGCTAAAAAGGGAAGATTTTTTTCAAGAACTTTATCCAAAACAGTTCTTTAATGAGGTTAATGCAGAGTTTCGTAAGGAATATAAGAAAAAGAAGGAATTTTTGACCGAAATAGAAAAGAATTTACAAAAATTGGAATTGGATGTAATTACTGAAATTGATAATAGAATTCGTGTGTGTCTTGCAACAAAGAGTATTCTGAAATATGATATTAAAAGGAAATGTTATATTGATGAAAGTATGAATCCTTTTGATTTCGTTAAACTCTTTTGTGCAGGAACATATAAGATAGAAACAAAGGATATTTCAAAGAACGAAGAATCTTTGAAGCTTGGATCTTCAAGTTCAAAATCAGTGTGCTCTAAATGTGATAACTTTAAGGCTGAAAATGACAAACTTTTGGAGGATGCAGAAAGTTTGAAATCGGAAGTCAAAAAGCTGAATGATAAGAAGCAAGTTGATGATAAGCAGATTCTTGTTATTCAGGAAAATTTTGAGAAGTTGAAAACTGAAAATGTCAAACTGTTGAGTGATGTGGACAGTTTGACATTGGAAAACAAAGTTTTGAAAGAAAAAGAAAAATAATTTAAAAATGAAAAATTAAAAATTGAAAAAGATTTTCAAAGTCAAATGAAGTTTTTAGAAGATGAAAAATCTGTTATTTTTAAAAATAATCTTGAAAAACAGATTGAGATAAATTCTCATCTTGATAAAATCATTCGACTTGAGCATGAAGCCGAAGATAATAGAAAGAAAATTGCTGAGCTTGAGAATAAATTGAAAGGTTTTGTGAATTCTACTTCACATGTTTGTCCAAAACCGATCAATTCTGTTCCAATAAGTGACAATGTCACAAATTTTGACAAAGTTAAAGTCAAAATTGAAGATTGTGATGAAATATCTGATGATGAAAAAGAAAAGAAAAGAAAAATATTTTTAGATTTACAAGAAAAATTTAAAAATACTGTGTTGCAATCTACTGAAACAGGTGAATGCTCAAAGCAAAAACCTGTTAAGAAGAATGCAGAACAGAAACAAAAAGATAAAAATTTGAAAAATTCTAAAATTGAAAATAAAAGCTTATCAGATAAGTCATCCAATCATTATAAAAAATCACAAAAATTTAAAAATGAAAACTCACAAATTGTTGGTAATAAGTGGTGCAGGTTTGACCACAGTGATCAAAAGACAAATCCAGCATTGAGGAGGAGAAATGACTATAACCAAGCCAAACAATGTTATGATCTGAATATGTGGTTTGAAGATGGTAGATGGTACGATAACAGAGTGTGCTACACTTGTGGTGTGAGAGGACACATTGCTGTTAACTGCCAAAGTTGGAGATTTGAAACAAGAAGATGTTTTGAATGCAATTTTAAAGGTCATATTGCTAGAGATTGCCCAAGGAGATCGATGGGAAGATCGAGGGTTGAATCTCAGAGAACGGTAAAGAAACCAGTCACTGTCAAGCCTAAAGAACAGAAAGTGGAAGATAAGAAAGTAAAACTTTCACAGGGGCAAAGAGACAGACTGAGGAAGAAGAGGAAGAAGGCGAGAGAATACTTGGAGAAGATTTTGTCTTCAGGTTCACCGGTTGGGTCGAATAAAAGTTCTGATGAATCGATTCACTCGACTGCAAAGCCAAGCAAATCGAATTCTTCAGATACAAATCTGAGGACAAACAAGAAGAAAAAGAAAGTTATTGGCGATGAATCTGGCTCATTCAAGTCAGACAAGCCAAGTTCGGGAAATGAATCTGATTCCACAAAATCAGAGGAGCCACAAGTTGAGGTAAAAAAGGAAGAGACAGTTCCATTAATGAATGATGAGAATTTTCCATCATTACAAGCCGCAAACCTAAAATCAAAAGGTGTTGATGCTGGAAAAATGTTTAATAGCAATGTTAAACATATTTTTAGCAAGATGGCTGATGGAAAGGTAAAAGGGGCAAAAGAATTTTATGAAGAAAAGAGAAATGTTCAAAACACACCTAAGGCTGGTCAGGCTTGGGTGTCAAAATCTGTTGGTTGAATTCCTGACTTGCCGGAGCTTCCAGGTTGGTAAGAGTGAAGCAGGTATCGGCATCATTCTTGAGAAAGTCACAGGATGGTAACTGTGATATTTCGTGTTACAAGTGGTTAATCAAGGACATTAAATTGTACTTGATTTTCTACAAGAGATAGTAGTATTTGTTCTTATAGTGTTAAATTTTTAAAAAGGTTTTAAAGAGAACAAGGTGATGAGATAACCCCGAACTCACAAGAGATGGGTAAACAAACTAATTTTTCCGGAAAAACCATTCTGATTAAAACAAACTTAAGTGTTTTGAAATCATTATGGGAAAATAGTTTGTTGTAAGGGGGAGTGTTGATCGAATATGCCGAAACCCTCACGGCTGAACAAACATGATTACTTTCATCAGATTGAAAAACGGTTTTCAAACGGTTAAGATCAATGGGTTGTAAATCATGGGGGTACGTTATATTTTCTGCAAATCAAAGCACTTGAAGCAGAAAATGGATGGCGAGACAAAGCTATCAGTGTTGGTTGTCAAATTTTCTTTAAATGATTTTGTATTTTAGGGGGAGAAAAATTGTCATTAGAAAATCCAAAAACATTTGAAAATTTGAAAAAGGTAAAAACATGATAAAATTTAAAAAAATTGAGTTTTTGCGTAAAAAGAGGAAATGATAGTACATCAGTAGACAGTTACAGTATGCTAAAGAATTGGACAGTTTAAATGTGTTAAACGATCTCACTGTGGATGTGTCGGTAGATTTTTATACATTTAGTAAACTTTTCGGGATATAAACATAAATTTCATACTTGCTTATTTCGTGGGGAACACTACTTGGATATATAGGTAACCCCTGAAATCTCGTTTGAAAGGTCTCATAATCTGATATACTAGGTCTTTATACTCAATGATATCTGGGGTATTATTCCGGGACTTCTGCTGAACGGTAGTTCTGACCTAGTCCTTGGCTAATACTTGCTGCAATGCTTGAAATACAGCATTAAACCCTCAGCATGCTGAAACAATAAAATTGGTAGTCGCTGCTGTTGTAAGCAAAAAGATCCTCTAAAGGGGACATACCGTAAATTCGAAGCTGATATCTCTCTGCGTATACGGAAGTATCGACCTGAGATCCCTCGGCCCTCGCATACCTAATTTATATACAGATATCATTGTAGTATACTCACCTGTAAGACTGATTATTGGGATTCTGGATACGGGAGTATATTCAAGAGGTGGGACACATGAATAGGTTTAAGTTCTTAATACACCTAATTCATATCCTGAATCAGTTGAAGTTTGTATGAAAATTTAAGTGGATCAGTATATCGACAATCTAAGTGAATTGTTTAATGCATAATGTGATTTTAAGCTCAACGGTACTGGTGACTTGTCGAAAACTGATATGATCTTCTAACGCATACTCAAACAAAAATATTGTCTGTAAATATGTTTATACATATTTCTTCACTGCTTTATATTTTCAGAAAATACAAAAAGATTTTGATTTCTGTTTTATTTTCGACAACTGATGTCTGAGTGCTGAGTTTCAAAATCTAAGTAAGCTGATTGTGTTTCTGAAAATAAAACAAGTTCATTAATTTGAAACTTGAATTAAAAATAAAAAAATCAAAAACAGTTTGTGATATCTCCAAGGTCATCAGTTTGGACTTGGATGATTAACTGTGAGGGATTTGGATGCTTATATTGTTATAGAGCTAGTTTCCGATTCGATTCGATGAAACTGCTAAATTCATGAAAATTGTTTGTTTAGAATGTTTGAGTGAGCCAGGTTACAATTCCTGGATAGTTGAAATTTGAAATGATGTTACTTATAAATGTTTGAGTGATTGCAGATGAGATTCCAGACTACGATCCCGGAAGCTGAGTCTAAGGGGGAGTCTGAAGACGAGCTCAAAGCAAGGGGGAGCTTGTATACGGAAAGCAAGGTGTCGATCCCAAAGCACGGAAGCTTGACGAAAGGGGGAGCCTGATGAAGAAAAGAGTTTACAAAAAGGAGAAGCTGAAGCTGAAGACAGATCCACCGGGATTCTGTTCGAGAAGATTCAAAGAGAGAAAGAGAAAAAGAAGATGCTACGAGTTTGACTCAATGATCGAGATTGACTGCGGCAATATCCAAGGGGGAGTCTGTTAGTGCATTTATGTCTATAGCCTTCGTCAATCCGAGCCGTAGCGAGAAACAGAAGAAAATGAGTCTTTATAGTGTTATATCTAGTCAAAAAGGCAAGGTGGCATAATTGTAATTAATGAGAAATCTCATTAATAGTCAAGGCCTATAAATAGGGAGGTTATGTTTAGTTTAGGGATTTTTGCCATTTTAGAGATTTGAAGAGCTCTAGTTCTAGAGAGAGAAACTAGAGAGAGAAAGTCTCTAAGTGATTCAAGTGATTGTACGATTTCAGATTTCTAATAGAATCACGTTTATATTACGTCATGTGTGATTAGGTCGCGTTCGTGTACGGATTCCGCACGTTTCACGTTCGTTTCGCAATCGTTTCGGAGTCAAAACCGGTCCAACAGCCGGTTTGTAGGGCCGGACTAGATTAACTGACACGCCACAGGTATAATGCCCACAGGCTATCATCCTTTAAGTGGATTACCAGTTCCGGTATAATGCCCACAAGGATGATACCTCTGAGTGGATTACCAGTTTTTACATAATGCATCTGTCAGGTGTACGCCTACACCCCGTGCTTAGGTCGTGGCCATTTTATAATACAATGATGTCAAGGATATCCGGGACATGGTCATTTAACCCCCAAAGGCTATACACCAAATAATACATATTAAACGGGTCATGTAATTACATCAATCGCAATCCGATCTAAATGATTACATACCCGACCAAGCGGTATTTATATTACCGTATCCCAAGCCCGTAATAGGGAAAATAAGTTAAGAGTATTTACCCGAGCTAAATATAAATTTAATCCCAGCCGTATATCAATTCAGCAAGTACAGATATCTTTTACTGGGCTCCTAATCTGGAACGAAGGTTTTTAATAACCTATTAGAATCCTAACGGGTCTTTAATTAAGTCTTGACTTAGACCGGTTAGTTTTCAAAAGGAAGATACGGTTCAAACGCATGATTAAGCGAAGACTGGAATAGAATGTGTTTTAGACCCGAAAAGTTTGAAGACTTGTATAATATGGGAAATCTAAACACCTTCTGGATTTTGAGATAAAAATGATAAGGTTTGACCCGTTTCAGCTAACTTATGCAAACTAGTTACATAAACCGAACCGAACGCGCAAGAGGCGTAACGGGTAACAATAAGAGTCATATACAGGTTTCCTAAGTTAATATGCCTTAAACATGTTGTGATATCAGTAGGATATCTTCCATTATGCCCAATACGAGTGTAATCTCAATTTAAGCCCCGTAGGGGTATTTTGGTCATTTTAAAGATTATAAAAGAGGTTAATTGAAATTCTGATATTCGGGTCCGAATACATCAGTAAAATAACTTATTTTATTAGGTCATATCCGTTGGTAATAGGTCTTATATGCCAAAATGGTTTCAAACCCAAACTATGCGTTTAATACGCTTAAAAAGCCATTTTAAGCGATTTCCGGGTTATACAGGAAATCTGAGTTTTCTGATCAGGTTATAAAGTTCAAAATACTTTATTTATTATATAAAATCAGTATCAATTGGATTGGTGTCAAAATATTATGTAAAACTCATTTTATGACCGAAAAGGGTATATTCGGTATTTACCGAATTAATGCCGTAACCTTAGGTTATGAGCAGGTTAAAAATAATTAAAAATCTTTAAAAATCCCAAAATATTATATTACATCAGTGGGTAAAAGGTTTGGTGTCAAAAATTGGGTTTAGATAGGCTTTATGCTAATCGCGCCGTTTAATTAACAAAAAGCTTCTTAAATGCGCTATTTAGCATAACTCCTATTCTGGACCTCTAACTGATATGAAACTTTAGGGACATGTTTATAAATCAGTAGTAAAGATTATTGTCCTTTCATATTTCTAAAATTCTCGTTTTATGGTCAAAAGGGCATATTGGTCAACATTAGGCATTTAACGGAAACTTGTAAACGAATCGGACAATCAACGATCCAACCACAGAGGGTCATGCTAACATGTAGCCTGGTCCTAAGGAAGCTCTAAGGCATCTCTAAATCATACTAAATTGGGTCAGAACTGAAGTCAAAGCAAAAGTCAAAGTTTTGCGACTTTCGGTTCCGAACCGGGTCTAAACAGAAAATTGCCAGGTCGAACATGCTTAGACATGTTCTTACATTAATTACTAAGTTATAAAAGTAATAAAACAGGTTGCAAAGCTTCTACATTGTTAATTATGTTTTAAATCGCAAATTAGAATCATGTTGACTTTTTATTAACAAGTTTGACCCGACATTTGACCTAGTTAGAGTGGGAATCAGAGGGTGCCCTTTTGAGGGTTTATTGCCCACATAATTACCAACTTATAACTACTTTCAATTCGACTAATCACTGGACCATTAGTGATTAATCGTTAAGTCAACTGTTAATTACGACGGTTTGACTTTTAAGCTAAAACTAAGTAAAAACTCAACTAAGGAAGGTTAAGCAAACTTACTGAAGTCCTATGCACGATTAGGAAGGCTTAGGGTCTGCTCTTATGCTCCAAGAAGCTCCCCAAATGCAGATGGAATGGTGTGATCACAATGTTGCAACTATGAGGCCCTTTTATAGTGTTCTTGAATCAATTTGATGATGACAACTAAGTCTAAGGGGTGTTCCAGATCATTGACAAGTGCCCCTAAGTCCTAGGAACTATTAGGGGTCGCCCATGTATGAGGAAAATCGTTTTTAAGTCGGTTGCAACGTTTTAAACAGCCAACAGCCAACTTTCTGTTGCTGGGCAACCCTTGCGCACCGTAAGGGTATGTCTTGCGGTGCGCAAGCCTTCTGCAGCAGCCAAATATTTTTGCAACTTTTGTATCTTGGCTCTTGGTCTTTCCAAAGGTCAACCAAACTTATTCTCTTGCATTTTCAGCCCCTCGATTTTACTTATAAGGGCTTCAAGACTTGTTTAAACATTGGCAAGTCCTTGGTTAACTTTGTGCTTACCCGAAAAGTCATAATTTCCAACGTTGACGCTTTAACCCCTCTTATACGAATTTGATCATAACTTTCTCATACGATAACGAAACTTTATAAAAAAAATTTATCATGCATTCTAGTGAGCATAATTAATCGTTACAAAGATTTGGGTTTGCTAAAAGGTCACTCAGAGGTATAACTTAAACATGTTGACACATTTAACCCCTGTAGTTTGTAATCTCTCACTTTCTTTCACAATTAGCTTCGCATGATCCATGATTTATTCGTGTAAGGGTATGAGCATCATGTAGGGTTACTGTAAAGTATATTTATCCCTTGTTGACATTTTGAACCCTTATATTCACATACTTTCCATGTTTGTCAACTTTAGTCCCTCTAGAGTATACTTTCACACGTTCAAGCTTATGACACGTGTCAATACATTATAGGACGTGAATTTTCGGGGTGTTACATCCTCACCCCCTTAAAAGAAATCTCGACCTCGAGATTTGTTAAAATGCTGGAAGTACTTTTTTTCGCACAATGGACTTAACTCCTATAACATATCTGGAGTCTTTCCAAGCTCCCTAAGTGACTCCTATATTAGGTACATGTATCCTTTTGGAGCTTCTTCACCTGTCAATCCTTAATCGACATAGGTCGCTCATTATATCATAAATCTGCACATCATTATGTGATAGTGCTTCTTGACTTATTGGCGAAACACATCCTTCAGTCACCAGTGTGTAATGTATTGCGAGCTCCGCCAAGCTCCTTAAATAGGTTTTAGCTTATAAGCTACTTGATCTTGATACATTCGATTTCCTTCGAATGATTCTATATATTCAGGGCTTATCTAGCCTGATAATTACAACTTGGCACACCCTTCCTGGGTGATATCTTTTGTTGAACCTTATTCCTTAACAAGAATTTAGGAGGTTTGCTATATTCATTAGTCCTTGATTTTCTGCCGAATACTGGCAACTTACAGATGATTAGGGATTTGTATGATCTTATTCGTTGTTTCCAATGCAACTTTCAGATCCAGATAAGTGGACTTTCCAAAGTCTCGTCCATCCAACGGATGTTTTGATATTTCATCTTTACAAGGTCTCCAAAGGAGCCACCTTGATACTTATATAACAGCTATTATAGAAAAGTTTATCTTAAGGTGAGATGGTTATTCCAACCATTGCTCAAAATTAATCTTATTTTATTATTATTATTATTATTATTATTATTATTATTATTATTATTGTTAAAAATATTATAATTATTATTATTATTGTTATTATTATTATTATTATTATTATTATTATTATTATTATTGTTGTTGTTGTTATTGTTGTTGTTGTTGTTATTGTTGTTATTATTATTAACGTAACTTTTTTTTAGCGTTTCGTGTCTCTAACTGATTTGAAGAATTGGGTACAAGAAACGGGAAAGGAGAATGGTTACGTAATTGTTACCCGCCGATCGAAAAATATTGGCGGTACTACTGGGATGGTATGGCTTGTGTGCGACCGTAGTGGTGAGCACCGTAGTAAAGCAACAGTTAGGAAAGCTGGTAGCAAAAAAATCGGTTGCCCATTTTCATTACTCGCCATCCGGGACGTGACGAATGACACGTGGGAGTTAAAAGTGGAAAACGCGAACCATAATTACCACGAACCTACGACGAGTCTGTTGGGCCACGCTTTTGTGCGAAGATTTACTGAAGTCGAATACAAGCTGGTCGAGCAGCTAACTGCTCAAAACATGGAGCCACGTATCATATTTCAAACCCTAAGAAAGCAGTTCCCCGACAGCCTGCATGTTCAGAAAGACGTGCAAAATGCGGTACAAAAAAATAGAGCGACACTGATGGACGGAAAGACTCTTATGCAGGCACTGGAAAGCGTGCTGCATGACAACCGATTCATTTACGACACCCGAGAGGAACCCAAAACAGATGTCGTAACAGAGATTTTCTTTGTTCATCCTTATTCAATCACTATGTGGCGTGCATTCCCGCACGTGATGTTGATCGACGCGACCTACAAAACAAACATCTACAACATGCCATTTGTCAAGGTTGTGGGTTTGACGTCGACCAACAAGTCTTTTTGTATCACACATGCCGTTATTTGCAAAGAACGAAGGGATAACTACGTGTGGGTGCTTGAGCGGATCAAGTCAATGTTGCATGAATGTATGATGCCGCGTGTGATAGTCACGGATAGAGAGCTTGCCCTAATTAACGCGTGTGCTAAAGTATTCTCGAACACATCTAGGTTTCTATGCCAGTTTCACATCGAACAAAATATATGTAGACATTGCAAGCAAGGGTTCAATAAAGAAGATTGGGGGGAATTTATGTCGTACTGGCGGAGAGTGTGCGAATCTGCTTCAGAGCCCATGTACAAGTACAACTTGGAGAAACTGTATAACCGACTCGTGGTTGCCAACCGAGAAAGTAAGTGTTCCTTCAACAAACGACTCACCCAATCTATTCTATTTTACACACGCTTTTACATTTCATTATTTTATTTTTGCAGGTGTCTTTGATTACGTCTACGAAAACTGGCTCAAAGACTATAAAGAAATGTTCGTTTATGCGTGGACCGATAAGTGTCGCAACCTTGGTCAGCGCACCACCAACAGAGTTGAGAGCCAGCACGCAAATTTAAAAAGATACGTTACGCGCGGGAGTTCATTGGCGTGAATAGCAAGATGCGTCAATGATATAGTTGAAACTCAGTACGATGAAATACAAAAAAGTTTCACCGAGAGCATCGAAAAAACAATGAACCACCACAGACACCCACTGTTGGACAACCTACGTGGAAGGGTTTCCTATACAGCAGTTGATTTGCTGGAAAAAGAGCTAATGAGGAAGCTGGAAGTGTTGCAGAAACTTAACGCATCATGTGGTTGCCATATGTGGCTTAGCTGTGGATTGCCGTGTGCTTGTAGGCTGGAAAACTACAAACGTACAGGTAAAAAATATTAAAACTACAAACCTTTTGTTATTTAGTACGATTTAGCTGTTTCTCACACCGTATTAACTTAACTGTGCAGGGCGTATGATACAACTCGACGACGTAGATGTATTCTGGCGTAAGCTTGACTTGCTCCCGTGTAAACTGGTAGATGAGGAAGTCGATGTTGTGGCAGAGCTCAATAATGTGCGGCAACATTTAGAGGCGCAGACCCCCGTTCAACAAAAGAGTTTGCTTTCAAAGATAAAAGCGGTCTTCACCCCGAAATCGTCAACCAAGAAACCACCGATCGTCCAGCAAAATACTCGCGGTCGGCCTACATCAAAGAAAGTACAAGAAAGGCTAGATGAAGCTGCGAGGTTAGACGAAGCTGCGAGATACAGCTCCTATGGCGAGGACAGCAACGTATATATCGCTTCCCAAAAAATAGGAACGATTTACCCCGACACAGCTCATACGTACCGTCAGAGGGCTCTCGTGGAACTGGTTCGGTTGTAAAGTCTGAAAAACCTAAAATGCAACGAAACAATTCAATGAGTTCTAAAAAGAAGGAGACGCGGGATGATCCTGGTTTTCCATTAATGAAGGGGGACGAGCACTTGTTAAGCATTATGAGGTTTAAGGATTAAATTCCATCAGAGTTTCACTCTTACATATCGCGTATACAAGATGTGACCCCAGACGGTCATTGTGGGTACAGGTCTGTGGCTGTCGGGTTAGGTTTTTCGGAATACGTACGACCCCGTATTCGAAGTGATTCACTACTGGAGATTGACCATAACGAGCTGCTATGGAAGCATGTATTCGAAAGATATGACGAAGGAGACTTTAAACGAATACGTAACAGCATCGAATGGCATTCAGTGAAAAGGTGCGATCGAAGTCACTGGATGGAAATGCCCCACGTAGGGCTTCTCGTAGCGCAAAGGTATAATATTGTCCTCCACGTGCTAAGCATCGAAGGGAGCTCTACCATCTTCCCATTAACGGATGCCCCACTAGATCCACGACCTCAAGCGATAACGCTTGTACATGTTTACGGGGGACACTTCATACATGCTAAGTTGGAAGGAGACTACCCCATGCCTACACTGACCCCATTGTGGTCAACACATCGATCAATAGCTGCGAAACGGTGGGAAGAAATGTATAGACCGCGGTTACAGCACTACTACGAGTTAACCAATCCTAAATCAGACTCAGACAACTACAGAGAACCGAGTTTAAATCTTATCGAAGATTAAGCGAAAACTTGTATTTTTGTAAATTGTAGAATTTTTTTAATTTATAAAGTTTGTATCATTTTTAATTTTTATAATTCATAATATTTGTATTATTTTTAACTTTTCTAGATTATATTTGTATTTATCATTAAATAATATTGTTTTCTATAAATAAACAAAGGAAAACACAAAAAAATAAAAAAAAATGGAGCTTGTATAAGAGGCAATATAAGAAAAACAAGTCACCACTGGTACACCACTCCCGGCTTTTGTTTCGAGCAGTGATCGAAGTGGAAATCATTTTGTGCAAATACCTGCACAAAAGGAAACCAGTCAGTAAATAATAATCAGACGACATCGACTAAATGAGGATAAAAAAACAATATATTTTTGACTCGTTACGGATTTCGACGCGCGTAACGGACCTACGCGCCTTACGAGCGTCGAAACTAAGATCGTCGTTAAACTATATTTTTTTATTATTTAGTCGACGTTGTCCGTAAGGCGCGTACGGGCCTAACGAGCGTCGAAACTAAGTTCGTCCTTAAAATATTTTTTTTATTATTTAGTCGAAGTCGAACCGTAAGGCGCGTAGGTCTCTAACGAGCGTCGAAACTAAGTTCGTCGTTTTATATTTTAACGACGAACTTATTTCGACGCTCGTTAGGGACCTACGCGACTTACGGTTCGACATAGACTAAATAATAAAAAAAAATATAATTTAACGACGATCTTAGTTTTGACGCTCGTAAGGCGCGTACGGTCCTAACGAGCGTCGAAACTAAGTTCATCGTTAAAATATTTTTTTATTATTTAGTCGAAGTCGAACCGTAAGGTGCGTAGGTATCTAACGAGCGTCGAAACTAAGTTCGTCGTTTTATATTTTAACGACGAACTTATTTCGACGCTCGTTAGGGACCTACGCGACTTACGGTTCGACATGGACTAAATAATAAAAAAAGATAATTTAACGACGATCTTAGTTTTGACGCTCGTAAGGCGCGTACGGTCCTAACAAGCGTCGAAACTAAGTTCGTCGTTAAAATATATATTTTTTTATTATTTAGTCGAAGTCGAACCGTAAGGCGTGTAGGTCCCTAACGAGCGTTGACACTAAGATCGTCGTTTTATATTTTAACGACGAACTTAGTCTCGACGCTCGTTAGGGACCTACGCGCCTTACGGTTCGACTTCGACTAAATAATAAAAAATATATTTTAACGACGAACTTAGTTTCGACGCTCGTTAGGCCCTTACGGACGACGTAGACTAAATAAAAAAAATATAGTTTAACGACGATCTTAGTTTCGACGCTCGTAAGGCGCGTAGGTCCGTTACGAACGTCGAAATCCGTAACGAGTCAAAAATATATTGTTTTTTTTATCCTCATTTAGTCGATGTCGTCTGATTATTATTTACTGACTGGTTCCCTTTGTGCAGGTATTTGCACAAAATGATTTCCACGTCGATCACTGCTCGAAACAAAAGCCAGAAGTGGTGTACCAGTGGTGACTTGTTTTTCTTATATTGCCTCTTCTACAAGAGGTCGTGCGCTCTCGCCTACTGGTTGGCGCAGTACTTCGCCTCCGCGCATCATCGACAGGAGCGCGGACTGCTATACGGCGGCGCCTACGTGACTAGGATAGCCCTTTCGTTGGGCTATCATCCGGAGAATGACCGCGACCGTGTAGGCCCGGCGAAACAGCCGAAGCGGATGAGGATGAACACATTATCCGGAATGCACGTTACCAAAGATTTCCCATGCGGGAAGCGGTTAAAGAATCTGGACGGTTCACAATACGAGCTTACACAGCTGCCGGCACAGTTCGAACCAGTATTTCCCCCGCGCGATCCGGAGGTGCCGGAGGCGCATGAGCCGGTCGTCGTTATTCCGCAGCCACCACCGCCGCGTGGACCACCCGGGGTGCCTCAGTTCCCACGCCATGTTTAGCCCGGTCCTGACTCATCACATCAGTGGCTACTTCGGTACGTTGAAAGGAACAACTATCTGTTGGAGTGGGTGGCTGCGGAGCTGCAGGAGCACCGACAGCATGACGGGTTACCTCCACGACCCTTCATTACGGATGCGGAATAGGATCAGCAGCAGGAGCAGCAGCCATAGTATTTTATCATTTTGCTATATATATCAAACTTTTAGTGTACATATAAAACTTTTGCTGTAAACGGTTTAACATATTCGAACAGTACCCGGGTATTTCCACTTATTTAAGCTATAATATTTTAAAGTTATAGTATTCGAACCGTATATACGCTTTTCAAAATTTTAACATTACACGCTTTTCGACGACATCGACTAAATAAATTAACGACGGCGTCGACTAAATAATAAAAAACATTATATATTTTTAACTCATTATATATTTTAAGTGAGTTAACGTTGTAACCGGGTGAGAATTTATACCACAAATAGGCCGAATGTTGAAACAAAATTCACAGAGGTTATATACGCTGCGTATAGGTCTCTACGCAGCGTATATAAACCTTGTAAAAATCTGATGCTTCAAACCTACCAAAATGACCCCAAATTTTCAGATGGTTTATATACGCTGCGTAGAGACCTATACGCAGCGTATATAAACCTTGTTTTCTGTGCAATGATTGGTTATTAGGCACTGAGATCCATGGTTTATCTACGCAGCGTAGAGGGTTCACTCTGGCGGTTGGGAGGACCGTGCACTATCCCCCCCCCCCCCCCCCCCAACGGTAAAAAAATTTAATTGCTAAATACTTTTTTTTGAATGGCTAAACTTGCATGCCATGAGGATTGAACCAATGACCTCCACCTATTCTACACCTTATTTAACTCACCAACACCATTGGGCTATAGATAATTGCTAAATACTTAAAATTGATTTAATCGATGCACCATAATCGATTTATTTAGTAACCCCATATTCGGTTCAAAAGGATTAATTAGATGAATTGATTGATATGCACCGTGTGGATCAGGTCACCTTGGGTCCACATAACCTTCATTTGATGTTACAATTGAGGATTATTTATACAACTAAAAACAAATTAGACATGAATATTTGTTAAATACAGATATTAATTTGGTTTGACTTAATTTCAATCTAAACTAAGTCATTGCTAAATAAATAAGTAGCACTTACGAACATTTACCGACGAAAAATATCCATTGGTAATTGCCCCAAAAAAATCGAAAACATTTTAAAAATTTATGTGTTACTTCAAAATTTTGTGAGCATGGTGCGAAATGGGTTGTTACGGAAATTCTAGAGAGAGAGTAGAGAGAGAAAGATTAACAGAATATTAGCTCAACAACAAACTGATTAACTGACATTAACCACTCTCGTTTAAGTACAACAAACAACTAACATTCTTACACTATTCAACACATAAGACCCTTGAACTATACAACAATTACACAAGAGACCCTCACACTTTGCTACATAACAATGCCCCTTCCTTTAACAATTTTGACCTCAAAATTGAGTATCAAAATTGAAATCCGGAAACCTCACCTTCATTTCTTCTAAATTTTCCCAAGATGATTCTGACACCGGCAAGTCACTCCAACGAATCAGAACATCCATACTCATTCGATTTCCCCTCTTACACACCCTCCTATTAACAACAGCAGCAGGAGTGTATTTGAACTGTGGTTGGGCAGGAAGAGGTATCACCACTGAGTGATTTCCATGAGCTAACTTTAACAATGAAACGTGAAATGTCGGATGCAATTGAGCCTCATCAGGTAAGTCCAGCTTGTATGCAACCTTTCCAATTTTTTCAATAATTAAGAATGGCCCGAAATACTTAGGGCTCAATTTATTGTGCTTATAATTCCTCATCATATTCTGCCTATATTCTTGCACCTTCAAATACACCCATTGACCTATTTCAAATTCCCTCTCTGCACGCTTCCCATCAGCTGTTTGCTTCATTTGATTTTGTGCCACATGCAATGCCTGCCTTAGTTGTTTGATAGTTCGTTCCCTTTCAATGCATAACTGATCCACTGCATCTACCGAACAATGTTTTGGTATGTATGGCACAAATAAAGGGGGTGGGTATCCATATAAAGCCTGAAAAGATGTTGTTTTTATAGCTGAATGGAAGTTGGTGTTGTACCACCACTCAGCTAAAGACAACCATTTCAGCCAAGGAGTGTTAGTGCTCAAAGTCATACTCCTAAGATACGCCTCAATACACCTATTGACAAACTCAGTTTGCCCATCCGACTGAGGATGATAGGCTGTAGACATAGCCAGCTGTATACCCTGCATTTTTGTAAACTCTTTCCAAAAGTTACTTAAAACATCGGATCTCTATCACTCACAATAGTCTGAGGCCAGCCATGTAACTTGAATACATGATCCAAAAACAGTTGAGCTACTGTACTTGCAGAATAAGGATGCCCAAGAGGTATGAAATGACCATACTTTGTCAGCCTATCAATTACCACCAAAATAGAATCTTTTCCATTCACCCTAGGGAACCCTCCTATGAAATCCATAGATATGTCTGAGAACACATATTTAGGAATTGGCAGAGGTTGCAAAAGCCCAGGATAAGTCACATTCTCATGTTTAGTCCTTTGACATGTATCACAAGTTCTAATGAACTGTCTAACCTGTTTATGCATTCCCTTCCATCTAAACATGCATTTAATCCTCTGGGTAGTAGCATGGACCCCTGAGTGACCCCCCATTCCTGAATTATGACACAAGCCAATAATATCCCACAGCAATTCCTTATCCCTTCCCACTACTACTCTGCTTTTTTTTCAGCAACAACTTCCTTTCAATTGATATGTCTTATTATTGACCTTGAACTGCATAGTAAGTTCCTGGAAATTCCAGACTATATCCCCGAAAGGTGATAACCATTGCACCCCTAAAACCATGTCATAACTAGCTAAGGGTAGTACCAGAACATTAGCTTTCATCCATAAGCCCTGCATTTGCCATTGAAACCCTGGACACATCTTAGCACACAACAGTTGTGGCCCATTGGCTACACCCACTCTCATACCCTCAATATCTTTCAATGGACAATTCAATTTCAAAGCTAACTTTTCATTTATAAAGTTGTGGGTGGATCCGGAGTCTATTAAAATCTGCAGAGGCTTAGTACCCAAATTACCCACCACGTGCATAGTAGAGAATGATGGTATACCAGTCAGTGCATGTATAGAAATAAGAGGATCATTCAAAGTAGTATCAATCACGTGATCTTGACCAGTGGTATCAGTAACAGTCTCTTCCTCATCAGACCCTTGTTGACCCTCTTCCTCTCAACTCCACACTTCTAACACATATAACTGTTTATTAGGACACTTATGGGTGGGGGTAAACTTATCATTGCACCAAAAACACTCCCCTTTTGATCTTTTATTCTCAATCTCCTTACTAGTCAGCCTCTTAGTGTTAAACTTCTGATGAGATGGTGGATTAGGTAATAATGGCATATGAGAAGTGTTAACTGGTGGTTTAAACTGAGAGATAGGTTTAGGATCAGGATAAGTGGGTTTAGAAGTGGCTAGAGGGTTAGGTGTGAATTGATTCTTGACTTTATCATTAGCAACCTTCTGTTTTTTTAGCCAACATATGATGATTGTCGTCAGAGTCAATCAAAAACCTAATTAAACCACGTAGATAGCGTAAGTAGGGTATCGTATCCACGGGGAATATGTGGTTAGTGTTTAACTAGAGAATTATTATTTATTAAAGAAAAGCAACTCCCACCCAGAATCCCGATTGCAAGTTTAACACAAAAACTCGTTTACAGATTCATAACACCACATAGACATGGCATTCGAATTAATGACTTTGATTAATTATTAGGGATAGTTTTTAAGATTCACCATACAACCTAATAACCCGTTTAATTATATCAATTACCCACCAAATTCCCAACCCGCTAACAACGTAAGTATGTTGCCAATACGCTTGATAAACGACAAACAATTCAAATATAATAAACGTTTCACAAAATCAACACAAGTGGTCAAGATTTACCAGTTAATAAGAATCAGAAAAACAAAGTTTAATGTGAAAATCTAGAAATCAATCATCCGGGGAAAGTCACATAAGATAAAGGTAAAGTCCTCCAAGTTTCAGATTCTAGGTTCACACCAAACTCAGTTTAATCATTAATTGGACACCACATAGACATGGTGCTGAAAAGTCGGTTAATTTAAGTGGTAATCAAAAACAGGTCTTTGTCATCAGATCTTTTACAGTTCAATTACCCTATTTACTAATGTGAGTCAACCTACTCTATGTCACCCAACAAGCTACAATGTCTTGTCATCAACTGAGCAAGTTGTAAAGCAAGAACTCAAACACACACAAATAGTATAAATAAACCAACTCATCAAATTGTTTATTCGACGTTGTCAATGTCAAAAACAAATCCAAACCTGAATAAACTGAGAAAAATATTAAACCCTACAAACCGTTCACTTAAAAAGAGCCACCTAGCCGATCATGCCTTGAACCGTATACAGCCGCCAAAAGGCGGCTGCCTTCTCCGTGCGTCCCACTCCTCCAGAAGCTGCCGTCAATCAACAAAAACTTCCCCTAAAAGTTGCGTTCAATCCCTCCTTTTATTATCTACTCACCGACTTATCTTAATTAATTTAGGAAGTCAGCCCAATAACTAAAACTATTTGGAAGCCCACGTGACTTTCTTTTTGCTATCTTCAATTCTTTATTAGCACCCAATATTCTTATTTGTCCACTGAATCTCGAATACACCGAAAAAATGAAACATATGCACTTTAGTTTTCTTTCAATTCCACTAACCATACAATAATTATCCAAGTTATTTTACTCCTACATATAATAAATATAAATATCATTTAAGTTTACATTATATAGTTTCATCATAACTCATTATTAACATATCTTTCAATTTATAATTTGATTGTATTAACTCATTTTCATCTTACTATCAAAACCAACTAAAAATCATATATTTTTTACAACTATCGATGCATTTGTATTACAATTAATGTTCAATAACATGTACCTAAAATGCACCGATCAACATATAAGCCCCCTTCATGGTCTTGGGATCAAACATACTCACAGGACCTCCCAATTCAGGTTTTTGTAACGCCCCAAAATCTGAATGTTAATAATTGTCGTATGTTCTTATGTGACACGTCATGAAATAAATAACTAGGCTATTTAACCTAGTTAAGGGTATGGTCAAAAGTATTAAATGATGAAGGTAGTGTCAGTTATGTTTTAAAGGTAAACCCGAGGGGCTAAAGTGGAACAAATGAAAGTAAGTTATAAAATAACTTGACACACACAAACACACACATACGTGTGTGTTCTGGAAAGATCGAGCAGGGGCTCTCAAGAGCCCCAAAACCCTAGTTCTTCAAAAGCTTCAATTTGAAGGATGAATCAAGGCCCAAATCCATAACCGAACATGGATTAATGATCACCAACACGAGAGGATCATAAGGTATGTTTTAAATCTAAGATTGGTGATCATGGGTGAAGTGGGTTATGTTCTAATCCGTGAGTTAATATGAAATTGATCATGTACAAGGGTTAGAATCTTCGTGTAGAACATGGGTTATGAATGGTTTGCGTTAATTTGATGTTTAGAGGTGACACCCGTTAGTTAGGGTGAAGATGATGACTAGTATCACCTCCTATGTTCAAGTCTTGTTGAATGATTGATGTATTATGTGAGCATGATGAATTATTGTTAGATGAAAGTATAGGAATATGATGATGTTATGTTTAATGTTCATTTGGAATGATACATGATGATTAGTAGATGGTTTTGATGGGTTATGTAGGAGTTTAGAAGAATTGTGCATGAAATAGTTGTACGTTATGCTTAAAAGGTAGTACTCACATCAAGTGTATGATGAAATGTATTTAGTGTCGTCCGTATAGTCGATTATGATGTTACGGGTATATGATGATAAGTCGATAGTTAAGTATGGTTAATAGTTGACTTTTGAAAGTCAACTAAGTATAAGAAACATGACTTGACTCGTGGTCGTAAATGTAGGTTGATGGGAAGTCGTATGGTACATGTTATAGCAATCCGTGTTAAATGTAATGATATGATGAGTTACATGAGTTTAACGTATACGGACATGATTATATGAAGTTGATTATGTATTTTAATGCTTGTTAGAAATGACTAAGGAAAGTTAAGTGTGAATTATGCGAGTGATATGATTGTTACATGTACAAAGGTATATGCTAATAAGAGCGTGATTTCGATGAAATGAAAGTATAGGAATCAAGTCGAGACGGACTCACGCATGAGGTGTTAACGGGTCAAGAAGAGGCAAGGAATCTGATACGAGCACGGACGCATAAGGTAAGTGATTTCTGTAATCACTTCGTCGTACAAGTAAGTAATAAAGTGTTGTAATGAATTAAACATGATGTTTGAGGTCAAATATGTGTTTAAGGTCTCTCGTCGTAAATGATGGGTTAAGAATGACCAAAATGCCCTTGATGGGTATTTTGGGGTAAACGATCTTAAAAGTAGATTAGAAACAAGTCATTCGATTAGTGTTATGTTTTGGACAAGTATGAAAGTGGGGATGATGGTTTGGTTAGTCATAGACCAAACTAATGAGTGAATACCCTTAACGGGTCGAAATGAGCACATGAATGATAATGTGATAAAAGGATGCAAGACATCCAAGAGTTTAGTAATTTATGACAGACGTCATTGATATCATTATGTGTATAAGGGGTTATGGCAAAAAGAACAAGTTACGTTGATGAATGCATGAATGGGTCAAGGTTGGGAAAAAGGGGAATAAGCCGAAGAGATAAAAGTCTGAAACTTTGTTAATCCGGATGTCGGATCTTAACTCCGAAAGATGGAGAATTAAATTACGGACGTGTAGGAAAAAGAATCGGGTAAAACGGACCAGTAACGAAGAAGTTATGACCGTTTCCGTGAAACGCGGACGTGCTGAAATCTGCAGCACAGCAGCAACAAACATTCTGTTTGTTTGATGGCGTCGCGCTACGCGACGGCCCGTCGCGCTACGCGACGGCCCGTCGCGCTACGCGACGGGGTGGCTGGTTGTCGAAAGTTGTTTGTTGGCTCCGTTTTGTATCGGGAACTCGTTTAAACGCGTTTTAAGTCGCGTATAACTAGTTTAACTCATGTTTTATGATCATTAGGGTAAGCGTATGTGTGAATGTGTAAAGGTGGGATGACATGATCGTGCGTGACGATATAGGTATGTTGGTTCCCCTTGGGATCCCATAGCCCAGGTAAGAATCCCACCTTAGGTTCCATTTATGAACCTTAAAGCGGGATCCCATAGCCCAGGTAAGAATCCCACCTTAGGTTCCATGTATGAAACCTTAAAGCGGGATCCCATAGCCCAGGTAAGAATCCCACCTTAGGTTCCATTTATGAACCTTAAAGCGGGATCCCATAGCCCAGGTAAGAATCCCACCTTAGGTTCCATTTATGAACCTTAAAGTGGGATCCCATAGTCCAGGTAAGAATTATGAATTTAATTCTCATTGGCAATCGCCCTTATGTGGATAAGAAAGTATGTATGTATGTATGAGTATATACGGGGATGTAATGATGTAGGAGTAGATAGTATGTATAAGTAGTCAAGGGAGTATGTACGAAGGTATGCACGTATGTAAGTTGTGAGAAGGTATGGAATAAGTATGTATGTATGTATGTAATTATGTATGTATGTTGGTATGCAAGTATGTATGTAGGTTTGTATGTAAGTATGTATGTAGGTATGTATGTATGTATGTATGTAGGCATGTAAGGATGTATGTATGTATGTATGAATGGATGTGTTTAGGTATGCACGAACGTATGTATGTAGGTACACAGGGATGTATGTTGCTATGTGTGACCGTAAGTTTACGTATAGGTTGTATGAAAGTACGTACGCATGTATTCAATGAAATTGAGCACTAACGATAATAACATCGTGCCTGGTGATGAAGTGTAACGCAGGAATGTCAAGGATGTCTCACTACGGATCTTATGATCAGAAGGAAAGATGGGATGTAAAGAGTTAATGAAACGAAAAGTAAACGTGAACAAGTCTTGTATGCTTATGATACGTACTAATGTATGAATTTTATGTGGTGAGCGCAGGTAGTACCAGTCATGAGGATAACAAAGGTTTGGAGATCGAGGATCGAGTCACAAGACAGATTGTACGGGAATGCTTAAATATGTAACTTAGTGTTGATAAGGCATGTTCTTATATTCTAAAAATGAATTATTAGAATGTCAAGATGTATGTCATGAAAGAAATTTTCAAACTCGATTTTCCGCTGCGTTGTGTTAAGGTTAAATGAATTAGGGTCTTACAAGTTGGTATCAGAGCCCTGGTTTGAGGGAATCAAGTACGAGAAGGTAAGTACTTGAACTCAAACTTGTGTGCTCTTGAGATAAGAAATCCGTACAATCTAGGACTCGATCAAGATCCAAAGGTAAAGGTTGATGAAAGTATGTATTTATGTATACGTATAAAGAAACTGACGGTTTTGTATGTGCAAGGTAAGCATAAGTGTTGAAGGAGGATGATGCGTGAATGCCGTCTAGGATAAATACTAAGGCAGGCAAAGAGGTAATAAGACAAATAGGCAAATGAGCCCAGGTACGTGAATGTAATATGTGGAGGTATGTAATGGAAAAGTTTATTCAGGGAAAAAAAAATTTAAGATGAAAGACAATGATAGTATAGTAATGAAGTATTGGAAGCAATACACGCGCCGAAGCCTAAGTCTACGGACATAAGGTGACAATTACATGAAGGCACGAAACTACTATGTGGATTGTGTACCTGGCCAGTACACGAGAAACGTATGACGTTCGTGAGATCATGATAATTGTTACAGGTATGTCCAGTAGAGTTGGGTAGCAGGCGGGCGTGTGGGTGAAATGGGAAGTAAGACTCTCGGGAAATTGAGAGTACTATGTAAGAATGAAAAACATGCCTGATAAGAATGAAGAATGTTGAACCCGTGATTAAGTACGGATCAACAAGATAAGAATGTAATGTTTGAATCCGCGAGACGGATTCAAGGATGAAAGGCATGAATGAAATGTTTGAATCCGCGAGACGGATTCAAGGATGAAAGGCATGAATGAAATGTTTGAATCCACGAGACGGATTCAGAGATGAAAGGCATGAATGAAATGTTTGAATCCGCGAGACGGATTCAGAGATGAAAGGCATGAATGAAATGTTTGAATCCGTAAGACGGATTCAAGGATGAAAGGTAAGAATGAATGTTTGAATCCGTGAGATGGATTCAAGGAGGAAAGGTATGAATGTAATGATTGAATCCTTGAGATGGATTCAAGGAGGGAAGGTATGAATGTAATGTTTGAATCCGCGAGGCGGGTTCAAAGATAAAAGGCATGAATGTAATGTTTGAATCCGTAAGGTGGATTCAATGAATGAAAAAGCATGAATGATGCGTCTGAATCCGTAAGACGGAATCAAAAATATAAGAAGATGAAATTAATCCGCCTAAGAAGATGTCGACAGTTTGACCATGATTGAGTCGAACGGGTCATAGAAGTAAGTATAAGGTAAAAAGTGATAGTATGATAGACGAAGTTTTGTATAAGTTACGTGTAAGATATGTTAGTAATTGACTCTTAGAAGTTGGAATGATGACGGGCTGTGACCCGGACAATAACTTGAGTATGGGCGGAAATGGTAAGCTCAGTAAGAAATATTGAAACGATGTAATAAGGTCTTTGCAAGTAAGCATGAATGGAAGGAAGTACGAGCGTGTACTTCCGTTGGCAAAATGATTAATTGAATGAAAAGATTGCATGTAAGAAATAGAATGTGCGGTAAGTTATAGCAGAATTATTGATGTGATGAAACCAATCGTATTGGGGAAAGGATGTACACGAGTGGAAACTCATGACACGGATGAATGAAATCTGGCCTATTATGGCTAGTACTCGAGGAAAAGATGAATCGATCTGGGTTGCAGATCGTGGTTTGGGAAATGAAAAAGAGGTTAGTAAGAATATTTAACTCATGATTTGATAGATATGAAATAGTATGACACCTGTACCTGTGTAAATTAAGTAATGCATGAAGTGAAAGCAATAGTAATGTGAAATGAACGAAATGATTTAAAGATAAAATAAAGGTATGCAAGGTGTACGTAACTGTAGAAAATGTAGAATGAGGGTAACGCTAGAATTAAGCACGTAGGAGTGATCATGCAATAAGAGTTTTGTTGTAATAACAAAACAAAAGTTAAATGTTATACAGAGTATGTAGAGAATGTAAATTTTTAAGGGGTGAAGTGGAGATATTAGATCCATTAAGAAAGGATCATATCAAAGGACGGAAGAGTATGTGTATTGACCAGTTATTGACAGGTCAAGTAAATGAAAATGATATAAGAAAGAATGATCAGGAAAATATGGGCTAGTAGTCGTATGGATGGACTAGAAGAAAAGATAATGTGTGTTTGATGAAAGTGAGAAAGGTTTCGGGGACGAAACCTTGTTTAAGGGTGGTAGACTTGTAACGCCCCAAAATCTGAATGTTAATAATTGTCGTATGTTCTTATGTGACACGTCATGAAATAAATAACTAGGCTATTTAACCTAGTTAAGGGTATGGTCAAAAGTATTAAATGATGAAGGTAGTGTCAGTTATGTTTTAAAGGTAAACCCGAGGGGCTAAAGTGGAACAAATGAAAGTAAGTTATAAAATAACTTGACACACACAAACACACACATACGTGTGTGTTCTGGAAAGATCGAGCAGGGGCTCTCAAGAGCCCCAAAACCCTAGTTCTTCAAAAGCTTCAATTTGAAGGATGAATCAAGGCCCAAATCCATAACCGAACATGGATTAATGATCACCAACACGAGAGGATCATAAGGTATGTTTTAAATCTAAGATTGGTGATCATGGGTGAAGTGGGTTATGTTCTAATCCGTGAGTTAATATGAAATTGATCATGTACAAGGGTTAGAATCTTCGTGTAGAACATGGGTTATGAATGGTTTGCGTTAATTTGATGTTTAGAGGTGACACCCGTTAGTTAGGGTGAAGATGATGACTAGTATCACCTCCTATGTTCAAGTCTTGTTGAATGATTGATGTATTATGTGAGCATGATGAATTATTGTTAGATGAAAGTATAGGAATATGATGATGTTATGTTTAATGTTCATTTGGAATGATACATGATGATTAGTAGATGGTTTTGATGGGTTATGTAGGAGTTTAGAAGAATTGTGCATGAAATAGTTGTACGTTATGCTTAAAAGGTAGTACTCACATCAAGTGTATGATGAAATGTATTTAGTGTCGTCCGTATAGTCGATTATGATGTTACGGGTATATGATGATAAGTCGATAGTTAAGTATGGTTAATAGTTGACTTTTGAAAGTCAACTAAGTATAAGAAACATGACTTGACTCGTGGTCGTAAATGTAGGTTGATGGGAAGTCGTATGGTACATGTTATAGCAATCCGTGTTAAATGTAATGATATGATGAGTTACATGAGTTTAACGTATACGGACATGATTATATGAAGTTGATTATGTATTTTAATGCTTGTTAGAAATGACTAAGGAAAGTTAAGTGTGAATTATGCGAGTGATATGATTGTTACATGTACAAAGGTATATGCTAATAAGAGCGTGATTTCGATGAAATGAAAGTATAGGAATCAAGTCGAGACGGACTCACGCATGAGGTGTTAACGGGTCAAGAAGAGGCAAGGAATCTGATACGAGCACGGACGCATAAGGTAAGTGATTTCTGTAATCACTTCGTCGTACAAGTAAGTAATAAAGTGTTGTAATGAATTAAACATGATGTTTGAGGTCAAATATGTGTTTAAGGTCTCTCGTCGTAAATGATGGGTTAAGAATGACCAAAATGCCCTTGATGGGTATTTTGGGGTAAACGATCTTAAAAGTAGATTAGAAACAAGTCATTCGATTAGTGTTATGTTTTGGACAAGTATGAAAGTGGGGATGATGGTTTGGTTAGTCATAGACCAAACTAATGAGTGAATACCCTTAACGGGTCGAAATGAGCACATGAATGATAATGTGATAAAAGGATGCAAGACATCCAAGAGTTTAGTAATTTATGACAGACGTCATTGATATCATTATGTGTATAAGGGGTTATGGCAAAAAGAACAAGTTACGTTGATGAATGCATGAATGGGTCAAGGTTGGGAAAAAGGGGAATAAGCCGAAGAGATAAAAGTCTGAAACTTTGTTAATCCGGATGTCGGATCTTAACTCCGAAAGATGGAGAATTAAATTACGGACGTGTAGGAAAAAGAATCGGGTAAAACGGACCAATAACGAAGAAGTTATGACCGTTTCCGTGAAACGCGGACGTGCTGAAATCTGCAGCACAGCAGCAACAAACATTCTGTTTGTTTGATGGCGTCGCGCTACGCGACGGCCCGTCGCGCTACGCGACGGGGTGGCTGGTTGTCGAAAGTTGTTTGGTGGCTCCGTTTTGTATCGGGAACTCGTTTAAACGCGTTTTAAGTCGCGTATAACTAGTTTAACTCATGTTTTATGATCATTAGGGTAAGCGTATGTGTGAATGTGTAAAGGTGGGATGACATGATCGTGCGTGACGATATAGGTATGTTGGTTCCCCTTGGGATCCCATAGCCCAGGTAAGAATCCCACCTTAGGTTCCATTTATGAACCTTAAAGCGGGATCCCATAGCCCAGGTAAGAATCCCACCTTAGGTTCCATGTATGAAACCTTAAAGCGGGATCCCATAGCCCAGGTAAGAATCCCACCTTAGGTTCCATTTATGAACCTTAAAGCGGGATCCCATAGCCCAGGTAAGAATCCCACCTTAGGTTCCATTTATGAACCTTAAAGTGGGATCCCATAGTCCAGGTAAGAATTATGAATTTAATTCTCATTGGCAATCGCCCTTATGTGGATAAGAAAGTATGTATGTATGTATGAGTATATACGGGGATGTAATGATGTAGGAGTAGATAGTATGTATAAGTAGTCAAGGGAGTATGTACGAAGGTATGCACGTATGTAAGTTGTGAGAAGGTATGGAATAAGTATGTATGTATGTATGTAATTATGTATGTATGTTGGTATGCAAGTATGTATGTAGGTTTGTATGTAAGTATGTATGTAGGTATGTATGTATGTAGGCATGTAAGGATGTATGTATGTATGTATGAATGGATGTGTTTAGGTATGCACGAACGTATGTATGTAGGTACACAGGGATGTATGTTGCTATGTGTGACCGTAAGTTTACGTATAGGTTGTATGAAAGTACGTACGCATGTATTCAATGAAATTGAGCACTAACGATAATAACATCGTGCCTGGTGATGAAGTGTAACGCAGGAATGTCAAGGATGTCTCACTACGGATCTTATGATCAGAAGGAAAGACGGGATGTAAAGAGTTAATGAAACGAAAAGTAAACGTGAACAAGTCTTGTATGCTTATGATACGTACTAATGTATGAATTTTATGTGGTGAGCGCAGGTAGTACCAGTCATGAGGATAACAAAGGTTTGGAGATCGAGGATCGAGTCACAAGACAGATTGTACGGGAATGCTTAAATATGTAATTTAGTGTTGATAAGGCATGTTCTTATATTCTAAAAATGAATTATTAGAATGTCAAGATGTATGTCATGAAAGAAATTTTCAAACTCGATTTTCCGCTGCGTTGTGTTAAGGTTAAATGAATTAGGGTCTTACAGTTTTAAACCCTTAATGAACAAACTAATTGCATATTCTTCAGCAATTGTAACTCTTAACAAATTTTTTTCAAATTCATCACAATAATCTTCTAATTCCCTATTTTGCACTGTAGAGGACAATATTCCCATTGCATCTTTAAACATTTGTGTAGAAAAACCATCAGTTATAGTTCTAGCATATTCTGTCCATGTTACACCAGCTATGGCTCTTGTTTTTGCAAAATTATTGTGCCATTTCATCGACCTTCCCTCCAAGTTAGTAACAGCATAACGTACCTTGTAATTCTCAGGAGTCTCGTCCACATCAAAGAAGTGTTCACATCTGCACACCCAGTCCTCTACATCTTCTGTGCTATTGAATTTGGGAAATTCAATCTTTCCCAGCCTGAACAACCTATCAGTAGACTTACTGATCATTTCTTGATTAGTTGAAGTGCCAGTATCATTTGAATTTGTATGATTAGTCAATTTTTCTAACAATTTCTTGATATCAGAGAAAGTATGCTCTGTTTTTTCGACAAAAGCATCAAATTTAAGCAATGAAGTTGTATGATCCTTCAACGTTTTTTCAATTTCAGCTTGACTGCGAGTTGTCATTTCGAAATTGTTAGTTGATTATTGAATTTACAGAATCTGAACGAAATTGGAAGTAGAATTGATCGAACAATGAACAATCCTGAATTGAAACGGACCGAATCAATCGAACAATTGATTGATTTCACTGAATTGAACGCACAAATCAATCAAACAATTGATTGATTTTACTTAATTGAACGCACAATCAATCGGTAATGGAGCTTCCGAGGATCGGAGAGCTCTGATACCAATGTTACGGAAATTCTAGAGAGAGAGTAGAGAGAGAAAGATTAACAGAATATTAGCTCAACAAACTGATTAACTGCCATTAACCACTCTCATTTAAGTACAACAGACAACTAACATTCTTACACTATTCAACACATAAGACCCTTGAACTATACAACAATTACACAACAGACCCTCACACTTTGCTACATAACATGGTTACCAACAAATGGTCCCTCGGTAACATTAGAGTTCCCACCCCAAAATTTCAAGTCAATAAGTTAAACTCAAATTGTGAGTTATGCCAAGAGAACCATTACACCGTTGACTGTCCACAACTTGCTTTGTTGGTTTCAGGGTGATCAGTTAAAATTTTATTTATCAAAACCCGGTTCAATAGTCAGTTAATTAAGCGATTTAATTAATAAAACGCAATGGAAAAAATAAACAAGTGATCAACAATAAACGAAACCCGACAGGATCCGGTTACATGCAAATACGAGCACAGTGATAAGGATACTTAACTATCGATGAGAGAGATATACCTCGGTTAATGACTAACCGGTTGAGACACCGAGGTTCAATGAACACGTGCTAGTGTTACGAACCAACGAAACACGACGAAGGGTGCGGCGGCTGGCGGGCTCACGGGTCACGGAGGCGGAGGGGACCGGCGGCCGATGATGTATTTTGAGAGCATTTTTTTGTTCTTCATATTTTGAAAAATGCAAGACCAAAAAAACTTAAATAGGATGGAGGCTCATGCGTGTTTGCCAAGTGGCGGACATGCATATGCATGTGTGACAAGTGGCAAGAAGACTATGCACGCACGATAAGTGGCGATGCAAGGGTGCATGCGCAACCGTGGCGAGATGAGTGTACTTGTCTCACCCGGTCCATGTACCCGTCTCTCAGTTAATACCCGCAACAAGTTTATTAATTAACACAAACCCGCTCATGATCATAAATATAAATATGATTCGTTTCGCATGTCGTTCGTAATTACCAAATAAACAAGTTAAGTGGATTTTAGTTCGTTGCCCACGGTGTAACTCTTACGGGTCAAGACCCGGTAGGTAGCATTGACTTATCGAACCAGACATAAATATCCAACAGCTCCCACTTGGACGGTCTCTGATAAGATCTCAACGCAGACAACCAGTGGTGCTTTAGCTACGCATAGCTGCCCCCAACAGGTCATGACACTTTAAAGTTATTAACCAAGGTATCTTCCCTTTAGCAACGGCTTGCTACTTGAAGACAGTAGACTTATGGCAATCTTTGTCATCTATCCTTTCTGTAAAATACATCAATTGAATAATGAGACATGGGTCAGATTCAATCTCACATGACGTTCAATCATTATCGTTCTCGTTCAAGAATCAAAGTGGTCCAATCAAACACACAGTAAGTTTGGGTAAGGCCTTACAGTTCACCAGTTTGAATCAACGAGGGCGCCCCGATGTCTAGCTGTTACATACAATGTAAGAGTACAGAATCCCATCTTGACTACATACAACTCCCTCTGAACTTCAGAGCTACTCCCAACCAATGCTTTTATGACTGGCAGTTACGCGACAGCGGTAGACACTGATAAAAAATAGTCTTTAGTAAACGAAAGTTCTAGTATGTATCTCAGGTCAGAGGATACCAATTGAGTATACCTAAATCAAATACATCTTATGACCAAGATCCATGAAGATGATTTGGTGCGAGTTACATCCAACGTCATTCATAATGAGGTTTGTGAGTTTGGAAGTCAACTCCTTAAGTCCAAAGTCAGAATAGTCTTAATTCAGAGTCGTTCCCACGAGTCTGACAAACTACGAAAAAATTAGAATACAAGATTCATGGATTAAACGTATCAAAATCGAACACAGCTGTAAGATTCAAACTTTTCATTTAGCTAGTAAATCAAAGGTGAATTCAAAAGGTACAACAGATTGAATGTTCGTACATCCAAATACTAAATCAAAATAAATGGCTAGCCAATCGAAGACCGATAGCATTCCCATGTTGGTCATGCTTGTCCAGAGTCATCAGTTTAGTGAACGGGTCTGCTAGGTTTTGATCTGTGTCTACTTTGCTTATTAAGATGTCTCCTCATTCTAGTATTTCTCGTATATAGTGGAACTTTCTTAAAATGTGCTTGACCCTGTGATGAGATCTGGGCTCCTTGGTTTAAGCAATGGCTCCTGTGTTATCACAAAACACCTCGATTGGTTTCTGAATACTTGAAACCACATCGAGGTCGTTGATGAACTACTTCATCCAAGCAGATTCTTTTGCAGCATCTGATGCAGCTATAAATTCGGATTCGGTGGTTGAATCCGCCCCTACACTCTGTTTGGAGTTTTTTCCAACAGGCAGCCCCTCCATTGAGAGTGAATACGAATCCTGATTGTGAGCGAGAATCATCTCGGTCACTTTGGAATCTAGCATCAGTGTAACACCTTACAGTGAGCTATTCTTCCACTCCTCCAAACACCAAGAACCTATATTTAGTTCTTCTCAAGTACCTCAGAATGTTCTTTACTGTAGTCCAATGGGCAATGTTAGAACTATGCTGAAAACGACTGGTCATACTTAAAATATACGAGATGTCAAGTCTAGTACATAGCATAGCATACATGATTGAACCAATCGCTGAAACATATGGAGTTGCTTCCATTTGCTTAATTTCAATGTCCGTTGAAGGAGATTGTGATTTGTTCAACACGGTTCCTTTAGTCATAGGAACACCTCCTTTCTTGGAGTTTTCCATCTTGAAGCGTGTCATCATTTTGTCTATATACGTACTTTGACTTAGCCCTAGAAGCCGCTTAGATCTACCCTTATTGATCTTGATTCCTAGAATGTAAGCAGCTTCTCCAAGATCTTTCATTGCTAAGCAAGATCCCAAATAGTGTTTAACTTCGTTAAACATAGGGATGTTATTTCCAATTATTAGTATATCATCCACATACAGGATGAGGAATGATATGGTGCTCCCACTAGCCTTTCTGTAAACACAAGGCTCATCTTCATTCTTGACAAAACCAAACTCTTTGATCTTCTGGTCAAAACGAAGATTCCAGCTACGAGATACTTGCTTGAGTCCACAAATAAACTTATTTAGTTTGCACACCTTAGTTGGATATTTAGGATCGACGAAACCTTCAGGCCAAACCATATAGACATCTTCATAGAGATGTCCATTAAGAAAGGCGGTTTTGACATCCATTTCCCATATTTCGTAATCATAGTACGCAGCAATGACAAGCAATATACTGATTGATTCAATCATAGCAACGGGCGAGAAGGTCTCATCATAGTCAATACCTTGAGTTTGAGTGAAACCCTTCTCTACTAGTCGTGCTTTATAGGTGTGTACATTTCCATGCATATTGGTTTTTCTCTTGTAAATCCATTTGCTCCCTACTGCCCGAGATTCGGGGGGTAGCTCAACCAAGTCTCATACTTGATTGCCACGCATAGATTGCATCTTGACGTTCATGGCTTCTTGCCATTTCTCAGATTCCGAATCTAAGATTGCAGGTTTATAGTTAGCAGGTTCGTCATTAGACTCAGCTACTAATAAGACTTCGGGACCTTTTAGATGCCATAGATATCCATCAGATTCTTTGAGAAATTCTACTACTTCTGCGAACGCTTGTGTTTATATCTGATTCATTGGTAACAACTACTTGTTGATCAGTCTGTCCGACTACATTAGCGGTTGTTTGTGGTTCTCGAATTTCTTCAAGATCAACCACATTATTTCTAGTTCCTCGATTAAGAAGTTCTTCCTCAAGAAAGTGTCCCTCCCGTTTGATGGAAATCACATTTGCATCAGGATGGTAGAAATAATATCCGCTTCTTTTATAGTATCCGACGAAAATAACCTTTTCGCCTCGAGGATCGAGCTTATCATCAGAATCACTTATGATGTATAAATCACATCCCCATACTCTAAGGTATTCCAAATCAGGTTTATGCCCATGCCATATCTCATATGGCGTTTTTTTCCCTTTTTAGTCGGAGCTAAATTGACAATGCGGGCAGCGGTCATAAGAGCATGACCCCAAAATGAGTGAGGCAAGTTAGTTCTACACATCATCGATCGAACCATATTAAGTAGAGTTTGATTTCTCCTTTCACTTACGCCATTAAGTTGTGGTGTGCCAGGTGGAGTGGGTTCTGAAATTATTCCACACTCTTTCAGATGATTGAGAGACTCAAATCTGAGGTATTCGTTACCTCGATCTGATCGAAGTACTTTTATCTTTCTAACAAGCTGGTTTTCTAGCCATGGTTTCTAGTCATAGTTCTGAAAGGGCCATATACATTAGTGTGAATGAGTCCTAGAAGACCATTGGCCCGTTCACCAACATCGGTAAAGGGGTGCTTTATGAGTTTGCCAGCTAAGCAAGATTCGCAATCATCAAAGGAGTCCTGTCCAGTGGATTCAAGAATCCCCTAGGACTGGAGCCATTTTATGCGTGCCTTACTTATGTGGCCAATTCTGCAATGCCATAAATATGTTTCATTCATACCAGCTTTGTTACGCTTAGAAAGATGATATATGTTATTACTTGTTTGAACATCAATCTCATAAATACCATTTCGAGGTTTAGCCTCAAAATAAAAGACATCATTCAAGTAGGCTAAAATAGAAAAACCATTAAAACGTACTTGAATCCTTGTTCAAACAGTGAAGAAACTGAAATAATGTTTCTGGTCAAACCAGGTGCATACAAACAATTATTTAAAGTAACTACAAGGCCAGAGGGACATGATAAACAAAATTGTTCCAGTTGCCAGAACTGGAACTCTCTTTCCATTACCAACTATGAGTTCCATGTGGCCTTGTTTCAGTTTCTTCCACTTTTCAGGCTCTTGCAAGACCTTAAAGATGTGGTAACCACATCCAGTATCAAATACCCATGTGTTGCTAGAAACAGTGAAAAGTTCGATAACATAAATGAGAATACCAGAAGAAGTGCCAATGTTATTGGCCTTGTTCGTCTTCAGCTTGGCTAGATACTACTGACGGGTGGTCCGTAGGACAACCCTTAAGAGCCTTAAAATGATTAAAAGCCCATACTATACATGGTTAAGTGCTTGAACATGGTAACCACTTTATGTTTAATGTTTCAGGTGTTAAAGTGCTTAAGATATGGGAATTAGAAAGTTTGGATGGATGCTAGGAGTTGATGGAATCAAGGAATGAAAGAGGTGAAGTCAATTGGAGAATAAGAGGAAAAATAAAGCTCAGCGCCGTAACCTACGCCATCTGGCCGTAGGTTACGGTCCCATCTCTTTGCAAGAAACACCTTCCGTAAAACAGGAGCCTCTAGCCGTACAACTTAATTGATCGCCGTAACCTACGGCAGAGAGCCGTAGGTTACGGCTCCATGTTGACCGTTGACTACCTTACTGCCGTAACCTACGGCAGGTAGCCGTAGGTTACGGCTCCGACTGAACTCAAACATGTAACTCCTTCATTAAATGCCATTTTCATGGGATTTTATGGGGACTTATCATTGGAATCGGTTACACACACTTGGTACACGAATTTTGGAGCAACTTGGAGAACTTTTGGGGCTTGAAACAATCTTGGGATCATTAGTTTTTGGATGTTTGAATTGTTTTTGAAGATCAAAACTTGTTTGACAATGTTTGTTCAAGCCATGAGTGGCTAAGTATTTTGTGACTATCTTTGGTGGAAGGTTTGCAAGACATTTATGTTTATTTCCATATTTCTAGAATAACAATATTCTCTTTATTGAATTGCTTGTTATGGTATGTGATTATTTGTTAGTAAATTGTTAATTCTTGTGCTGAACTAATTAGAAACCATACGTTCTTGGTGCCGTTGGCAATCGAGATATCATGGGTATAGTTAGGCTTGGGTAAGGGTTGATTGATAACAACCTCATGTTCTAGGAATCTGAGTACTTAGTTCCCTTTCATCACTGCAATTGATCACATATGAACTATGTCTATGTAGTTCTTTCTAGTGGAATGTTAACATAAGTGTCATAGCAAACCGGAAACTAAAGATGGTTACTTGTTTCTAAATTGTTTACAACCAAAACTTTTCTCTTGCAATTTAATTAGTTAAATTTAGTTTAAAACCAATTCACTCAAATCAACTCTTGAATTCTACTTTATTTGCAATTAGTTTAATTTTAGTCAAATTAGATAATCTTCTAAATAACATATATTCCACAAACTCCCTGTGTTCGATACCCACTTACCGCTAACTATTTAGTTGTATTTGGATTAAATTTGCGTGACCACGACAATCACGTCAACTACAAACAGTTTCCCTTCCAGTGCCCCATTTGGTTGCATTTAAAGCACTGATGCTCCTCAGGAGGGTGTGCTTTTGCAACATGCTTGTTGTTGGTGGCATTTCTAGCAGCAACAACAACTTTTCTCTTGCCTTTTCTCTTATGATTCCTTTTCTTGTTATTGGGCTTCTTAACACCACCAGACTTGACCATTAGAACTTGGTTGGTTTTGTGGAATAACCAAGTTTATTCATCTGGTCAATGTATCCTTTCATCTTAAGCACATGATTACTGACACATGATCCTTCTAGCATTTTACAACTTATGAGTTGTTTCATGGTGTCATATCACTCCTGTCGGGCTTGTTTCTGGAACATGCCTTTCAGTTGCTGGATCATGTCATAAGCATCCTTATCTTCTATTTTCTTCTGAAGTTCAGGAGACATGGTGGCTTTCATAAGGCAGACTACCTCAACTGCATCCTCGTTATGCTTTTCCAGTGCCTAGCGAGCAGCAGTAGTGTTACTTTCAGGCTCGGTATGGGTCCGGGCCATCTAAGATATACATCTTTTTCTCCATCTTGAGAACTATTTTCAAATTGTGGTGCCATTCGAGAAAGTTGGTGTTATTCAATTTTTTTTCTTTTTCAAGTATAGACTTGAGAATGAAGGAGTTGTTTTCATTAGACATCTGTTATATAAGCAAGGTGATTTTAATTAGTATTTTCGATGTATATCTCCTTATTTCGTGAGGTGAGACGATAAGGAATGAGAATCCGGTTGGAAGCTCTTTCTAAAGGCAGCTGTAGCACGCAACATTAGCAAGAGGTTCAAGCGGACTGACAACGATTGTCAATTGTGAGAAAAGCACAACTCCCGGGGTTTATGAGGCTGCGAGGATAACCTATTGTCCTTGCATTGATACGTTTGCCCTCATCTATGCCATTTTTGTTCTCGAGACAGCTAGGGCACGCAACACGAGAAGAAAAGTAATAGTCATCCTAAAACGGTCACATGTGGAAGGGTCGGATGTGTCGACGAAGCCCTTTCACCTTGGAAGGATAAGCTAGACACCAAGTGTCGTGCTGTGGCTCCAACACTGATGGTTCGCATTATGCCCCAAGTGTTACTAGTAGTAGGATGGCACATACCACTGATTTTAATTTTTACCAAATAGGGTCGTTATAGTCGGTTTTAATTTAGATATTAAATTTGCGCATAACCATTAGGACCCTTCACCTCTTGGTACAATTAGTTTTAGATAACCTATAAAACTAAGTTTGTCGCGACTTGAAATAACCAATTTTAAGCTAATAGAAATCTATTAGGTTAATAGTTTTGGAAAATTAAAACTAGTTTAATTTGCAAACCTTAATTGGTTATTGTTCGTTTTAAAAACAAGTTTGTTTTATAACAAAATTTTAACAAGTTGTAAAAACAATTTAGAGCTTGTTTTAATGTGATTGTTTTAATATTTTAAAAACTCCTTTTAAAATCCTGTTGGTATTTAGGTTGGTTATGTTATAACAATTTATAAGATAAAAGCAACCACAATAGCAAGACAAATACGTAAATCTATATGGCCAAAAATTGTTCGATCTTGCTAGAGCCTAATAGCAAGATCAAACGGGTCACGGGGTCACAACACACAAACAACAACAAGGATGGACTTGAGTGCATCCAGTCATCTCGAGCAACTCCCACTGACTTCTTGACTCCTGTTTAGTGTCCTCGGTTTTGTCTCCAGGTCTTCATTTATTACAATATTTACAAAATACAATAAAGGAAAGAACCCTATCTATTACAACTTTGAACCATCTAGGTGGCCAAAAAACCATAATAACAAAACGGAATAAAATATAAAACTACAAAAAAGGTCGGGCCAGATTTATATATTGCACAACAATCACAAAATAAACCGGGCAATGTTTTGGTCATGCAAAACAAATAAAATGTTGACCAAAATTAAAGTGCCCTTAAAAAATATTTAGATCAGAAACTTTAAATAAATAAGGTTTGTGTTCTAATTCCGCTTAAAAGACCGGTACCGACTCGTATGTTATAACCAAGGCTCTGATACCACTGTTGGGTTTCCAGGGTGATCAGTTAAAATTTTATTTATCAAAACCTGGTTCAATAAATAATAGTCAGTTAATTAAGAGAGTTAATTAATAAAACACGGTGGAAAAATAAACAAGGGATCAACAATAAACAAAACCGACAGGATCCGGTTACATGCAAATACGAGTATAGTGATAAGGATACTTAACTATCGATGAGAAAGATATACCTCAGTTAATGACTAACCGGTTGAGACACCGAGGTTCAATGAACACGTGCTAGTGTTACGAACCAATGAAACACGGCGAAGGGTGCGGCGGCAGCCGACGGCATCCGGCGGCGGTTGGCGGGCGGCGAGCGACAAGGCGACGGCGGCGGGCGAGCGGCTCACGGAGGCGGAGGGGACCGGCGGCCGATGATGTATTTTGAGATCATTTTTTTGTTCTTCATATTTTGACAAATGCAAGACCAAAAAAACATAAATAGGATGGAGGCTCATGCATGTGCGACAAGTGGCAAGAAGGCTATGCATGCGTGACAAGTGGCAAGAAGACTATGCATGTGCGACAAGTGGCGATGCTAGGGTGCATGCGCGACCGTGGCGAGATGAGTGTACTTGTCTTACCCGGTCCATGTACCCGTCTCTCGTTAATACCCGCAACAAGTTTATTAATTAACATAAACCCGCTGATGATCATAAATATAATTATGATCCGTTTCGCATGTCATTCGTAATTACCAGTTAAACAGGTTAAGTGGATTTTAGTTCGTTGCCCATGGTGTAACTCTTATGAGTCAAGACCCGGTCGGTAGCATTGACTTATCGAACCGGACATAAATATCCAACTTGCTTAACATATACACTTTATGGGAAGTTAGAATCGACAAAACAGTAATACAACTCAGTTCGAAAGGAAACTAAGACTAGAAGAAATGATGACCCTGTTCATAGCATTTAATTAGAGAGTTAACTGGTACAAAAAAATGTAATCGGAAATTAATAACAGTAAATACGAATTGGGAAGTCACCCAAATTCATTTATTAATCAAGAAACTATAACTTAAAACTTGACTACAGAAATCCCTACCTATTGAACACATTACTTATAGCTAATCTTGTCTAATTGGACTATAACTAAGATTCCTATTAATTAATTTCACTTTAATTATCTAACACAAATCCTAATGTGACTCAATTAGGATCACTTAGATAATTAATCACAAACTAATTAATAAATTGTTTAATGTTTATCATCTCCTAAACTCGAGCATGATAATGTTCTTAGTTGATCCCCATGTATGACTAGAATTCCCCAACATTCACTCCTTGAATTTCTGAGTCGTAAACGGGAGGTCTTCAACACCAAGCAGATCCTGCATCCCCTAGAAATTGATTTTCGCTAGTGAATTTGTCAAAATATCTTCTCGTTGTCCGTTTACATGCTCAACTGTCACTTCACTGTTTTTAACACATTCCTGAATAAAATGAAAATGGGACTTTATATGCTTGCTTCGATTATGGAACACCGGGTTTTTCACTAAGGCAATTGCTGAAGTATTATCTACATTTAACATCACATTCTGTGGTTTTCTTCCAGCAACTTCACTTATCAATTCGTGTACCCATATAGCCTGAATAAAATGAAACTGGGACTTTATATGCTTGCTATTGAACTAGCTACTATGTATTTAGCTTAACATGATGTTAACGCCATCGTACTCTGTTTTTGCAAACACCAAGTAATTGGTGCAAACCATAGTAAAACACGTGTCATGGTGTACTCTATGACAACCAGCAAAATTACGGGTTAATCCATATGATCTAATCACTGTTTATATACTTAATTACGTGCATTTAGACTTAATTATGTGTTAATTGAGTCCACAAAGTCTAGCAATGTCCGGGAAATGAATGAATAGTTACATTTAGTTAAATTGCGCGACTACTTTGGCTGCTGCCATTAACTTGTCCCATTCTTTAGGTATATTGTCTCTGCCCGTGATAGTCTGGATTAGACTATCACAATGGATTGCCTTCTTGAAGTGGGCGCGCATCAGATCTTTGCTCACTCCACCTATTTCTAAGCACTCCTTGTTAAAGCGAGTGATAAAATCTTCCAAACCTTCATTCTCTCGTCTCCAAATGTCCATAATTTCGGATGTGTCGCGTCTGTATCGCCGTTGTTGGCTGAAGTGGGCTAGGAATTGTTCTTGAAAATCAACCCATGATTTGATTCTTCCCGTTGGGAGGCTGTCGAACCACGCGCGAGCAGCTCCCGTGAGTGTTTGAACGAAGAGATGGCACCACATAGGCACGGTCCATCTACCCACCATACCAACACTTGTAAAAAGTTGAACGTGATCATCCGGATCAGTAAGGCCATTAAACTTACCCACGGTCTGTGGAAGCTTGGCTTTCTCCAGTAGAGCTAAAGCAATGCTCCGGATCAACTTGGAATGCGCAGCTGCTACCTCGGGCCTATAGACAAGACTGAAGTCATGCTCCGCTGCTTCATTGTACGTAATGCACGGCTTTGGTTTGTACGATTCATGGTTCTTTTGCAGACGGTTGAAAACTGACGGGCTCTCTTCTTGATGATAAGTGGAATCGTTTTCATCAGTGTTGTTTTCCTACTCGTCATTGATGTTGCGCGGCCCAAGCCGGCTATTCAATGGACGTCTTTGTTGCACATGAGAGGGGTGTTCATAATAACTGTTGGTTTCATCATAGGTGTCGCGTGTATCGTGTGCGCTCTGTCTTCTTTGAGAAACGTGCCTCTCATGTTACCTTTGTACATTCTCTTGATGAGGTGTCTGATGCACCCCCTGCCTTGGTGCAGGAGTTGCCACAAGGGATGGTTCTGTCTGCGCTTACAAAATTGCCTGTTGCGCTCTTAACTGCGAGTATACGAGATTCAAGGTTTCCTGTTGCTTGGCATACCAGGAGGCGAGCGTTTCCCCCCTCTGGTAAACCTAACAACGTGGATACGTTCGATGGTGCTGGAGTTGACGGGCCAGCACCGTGACTTGTTGGGGTAACCGTTTGGGTGGTGCGAACACCACTTGCGCGGACAACCCCAACGTTTGAAGTTTCTCCTTCGGTGAACTCGTCAATGGGTAGGTTTTGGACGTGCAACGTGTCCTCCCCTATTCCCATTTGAGAGCGTGTACCGAAACCAAAATCTGGTATTCCCTGATCAGCCATTGATCGAGAGAACATAATAGCTTAGAAAAAAGAAGATGAAATTGATTGTAAAAATCGGTGAGCGCCAATGAATAAACACCAAACTAATCTTGTGATTAGCTTCTGGTATGTGCCTGAAAAAATAAGGTTAATCTTCTTAATCTTCTCCAAGCTGTGATCGTAATCTTCCTGCAAAACACTAAACACCCCGTTAAGCTCATTAAGAGGAGGGGAATATGGGGTTCTCCTCATAACCACTCTCCGGCGTGAGAATAAGTATATGTTTTGAGGAAATAAGTGTGTGATTAATAGTGAGAGAGCAAGGAACAGAATGAATAAACCTGTAGTTGAAGGCACCTATTTATAGTCGGAGTCGTGAGGAAGGAGATGGGCTGATGGGCCTTAGGCCTGGAGTCGACAACAAGGAATATCCGTCTTGTCCCCTCTGCACCAACCGCTAGTGCTTCTGGGTGTGAGGATGGAGTTGGCGCACGGTGAATGGATCCACGTGTCCTGACCGTTGTCCTTGTTGTCTCTGTGTCATCAGTGGCTGAGTATAAATCGTGGAGCAGGTGTCGGCGCATGCTGATTGGTGCCACGTATGCGTCCTTGTGTACTCTCTTGTCTCTTGTACGATTGTTAATCGTGGAGCACGATCGAATACCGCCTGTTGGACGCTCATTGGTCCACTGCTCTGCCACTCGTACCTTTGGTACTTGTCCTAAGATGACATGCGCTTCTATCCTCCGCGCAACCCCTGGGGGAGACCCATGTAGCCAGCGCAAGGTCCAGGAAGCGATGGCCTTTATCCAGGAAGCGATGGCCTTTATTCAGGAAGCTAAGTGTGAAATCTGGTCTTGTCTTTGCTTGGACCTCGCGCGCGACCTAGGTTTCACCTGTTTGGTCGGCGCGAGGTTAAGAAAGATGACGGATTAGTATAATAGGAGTATGGTCCCGCGCGTGACCTGATTGGTCGGTGCAGGTTTTTGGGACCATACCCCTTCAACTTATGGTACACGTCTTCTTATATTTCCTGTCATTACGAAAAATGTCTCTAAAAATAAAAATTAATATAATAAATATTCATGAAATTTTTATTATGTATTATATGCTTTTGTGGCATGTGTGTTAGAAAAAAAATTGCTTTAGAACTTATTATGTTATTATAGATTTGCAATTGAAAACCAAGTCTACATTAGATATCACATGCATGCAGAGTACAATAATGGCTAATGTTTAGGTGATCGAATCTGAAATCACAAATCGCGTATACGGATAAAGAACAAAAGAGATGTTCTATCAGTAATTATTTGCTAATTTCACATCGACTGTAAACAGAAAAAATATTGGGTTCTATGCTAATCTTACATTTACCGTGAACATAAAAAATATTAGGTTCATAAGACATGACTTGAAACGCTTTTTAGCTTAATGGTAGGGCTAGCAAATAATTTAATGTAGCAGCAAGAGATATTTTAATCCGTAGCATGTGATTATTCATGAATTTTTTCGAGGAATTTTACTTCTGTTTTTTAATCTATTTTTAAAAGGTTAAAAAGAGTCATTTTAAAAAAACTAGCATGCCTTTTAACGTTTTATTGAGCATTATGACCAAATATATTGATACTAAATTAAGGATCAAACTCATACATAACAATGTAAATATTAGAAACGAGTAAAGACTTTTATATATTGATACTAAATACTTTCATAATCAACATCTCGGCGCAACGCGCGAAAAACGTCAACTCGTATAATACAATTATCAATTTGGGTAAATAGTGATTTAGGTTTTTTCTTCCTTTCTTTTTTGTCCTTTTGTTTTTTGTTTTTTGTTTTTTGTTTTTTTTTTGTAAATTTTTATATTCATACCCTCAATTTTTAGCATTGACATTTACAACCAGTTAACTTTCTAAAGACTTTATAATTGAATCTTACGTGTTTATTTTAATATACATGTAAGTATAATTCAAGTTGATTTACGTTTCGACGTAAATTTTTCCTGAAAATTAGTCAGATCAAATATAATATGTTCTTGTGCTTATTGTTATGTACGTTTTCGATTGTTCTACGTTTTGACGTAATTTTTTTTCCTGAAAATGAGTGGAGTCAAATATAATACGTTTCCGTTGTTATTTTTATATAGTTTTCAGCTGGCCTACGTTTTGACGTAAATTTTTCACAAATCGCCGCGGCAATGTGCGGGGCAATTTCCTAGTTGTCATTAATATTATCAAAACTCCTAAAACTTATTGTTTTCTCGATAGCTTCTCCATAATTTTGTATTCACCATAACTTTGTATTTGTTGTATTAACCATTAAACACGCTTACAAAGCACCTTACAGTTCTTGTTATAAGAACAAGAAATAAGAATATCCCTTTTCCATCCTTATTTCTCTTATTATTATTTGCATATTGGATGTAATTAAGATATTGTTTCACAACATATACCCTATTCTGAATAGTATTCTCAATGCTAAACATTTAATATAAAAATGTAGAAATTAATAACATATTGAATACCAATGTTTTAAAAACCGGTTCAAACCGGCTGGTAGTATCGGTTGAACCGGTTAAACCGCCCGATACACCCGGTTAAACCGTTTCCGAGCCCAATCCGGTACGGTATAAAAAGCGGATTTTAAAATGAACGATGATAATTTGTTAATTAATAGTTATACTGTTCAGTCAAATTATTGTAATAACTAATCAGCTCTTTTAAAATATTAAAATTACATACGCTGTCCTTTTATGGTTAAATTATCAAAAATTCGTAAATGATTGATCGAAACATTAAACTCGACAGAAGAAAAATAAGTAGAAAACAATACAAGGGGCAAAAAGGTAAACGTTTGTCTAAATCAATAGAAATCTACCAAGTAAGTTTGTTTTCTACAAATAATAATAATAATAAATTTACACCACCAAAGCAAAAACCCCAAAATACCCCCTCTTTTTTAATTATTTGGTTTATCGTCATAATCTGAATGTCTGATTGATTACCAGTTCAGTCCAATGCTACAAAGATAGTTATGTTTGATCTGTACAAAATCATTCCTACCCTACAGAATCACTTGCTCCATTGTGGCATCTCAGCTATTGACCGGTCGTACTTTGCGCTTTAGATGTGGTACATAGGCCAATCCGCCGGTTAAATATCGTTACCTTTACCGTCGTTACGCTGCCAAACACTAATCAGTATAGAAATTTAAGCTGCAATTCTAAACCGCGCTTCTCGTGCAAACCGATTCAATTTAGAACACGCTGAGAACCTATATTCTGGTCGAGTGGAGCCGTAACGAGGCTAGGGTTTGGCGATGATACCTGCTGCCAAGAAGTCGGTTTCACGGGTTGACCACCCCCTTCACATATTCTCTCGTGTTCTACTCCTGTTACACTTGTACTCCCGAAAGCGCTATTAAAACCGTTTCTAACATGATGCAATGGTGAGCCTGTTTTTGTTCCGGAATCAGGCTCGATTATCTCGACCTTTGCGTTTGGTCCTGAAGTGGATTGAGTTTGACTTTCAGGTCTGTTTGGATTACAGTCGGGTACCAAACAGGACATGGATCTCGGGTTTCCGGGTGGGAAAAACGACGAGGGTGGAGAAGGGTCGTTTTCACCAACTGATCCAGGAGCAAACTTCATGCCAGGTGGCAAAGCTTTTTCTATTTTTTTTGAAGCAATTTTCCAGACAACTGGCCCGAGGTTTGCGGCAAAACGAGCTAAGCTTCTAGCATAACCATGCTCCGCATGTAAACCTACCTGTATTCAGAAGGGAGAAACTTAATAACCTTTATATGCTGTTAAAATAACAATCCATCTTTTTAAGAGTAAAATGCCATTTTCGTTCATGAGGTTTGGCCAGTTTTGTGACTTTCGTCCAAAGGTTTGTTTTTCAGCATCCGGATCCAAAAAGATTTGAAATCTTGCCATTTTCATTCGTTTCGTTAACTCCATCCATTTTTCTCTATTAAATCAGGGATATTTTTGTCGTTTTTTGTTAATTTAAAGGGAAATTCGATCTTTTTCACTTTATGGACAAGCATTTAGCATAGTGTACAGTGACAAAGACCGAATTGCTCTTTAAGTTAACAAAAAGACGAAAATATCCCTGACTTAACGGAGAAAAATGGATGGAGTTAACGAGCCGGATGAAAATGGCAAGATTTCAAACCTTTTAGATCCGGATGCAGAAAACAAACCTACGAAAGTCGGAAAACTGGCCAAACCTCAGGGCGAAAATCGCATTTTACTCTTTTAAATATGGTAACAGTAGCTGCAAACTGAAACATGTAAGAATTGAAAACATACTGCCAATAACTGCTTTCTTTCCCCACCAAAGTTAGATAAAAGAGACGAATCATAAGCATAAGTTGACGGGTGAAATTGCTTGTAGGTGTCACGTCGAGTCTCGTCAATAATAAGGTTTTTATTCCCGTATTTCATGTCAGCCTTCCGAATGCGCTCTGAAGTTTGAGAATTGGTTATAAGATGCAAGAAAATAGGGTATAATGCCATTTTCGTCCCTGAGGTTTCACCGGTATTGCCTAAAGGTTTGTTTTTCCGCATCGGGATCCAAAAGGTTTGAAATTTTGCCATTTTCAGCCGACCCGTTAACTCTATCCATTTTTCTCTGTTAAGTCAGAGGTATTTCCGTCTTTTTTGCTAACTTAAAGGGCAATTCGGTCTTTTTCACTTTATGTAAAAAGACCGAATATCCCTTTAAAAGACCGAATTGCCCTCTAAGTTAACAAAAAAGACGAAAATACCCCCGACTTAAGGAAGAAACATGGATGGAGTTAACGAGCCGGATGAAAATGGCAAAGATTTCAAACCTTTTGGATCCATATGCGAAAAAACAAACCTTTGGACGAAGTCGCAAAACCGGGCAAACCTCAGGGACGAAAATGGCATTTTACTTTATGTGCAAAAGAAATTAAGTAACAGTTGAAAAAACCTGGAAACTCTTCATTCCAATCTGACAAAAATTCTGAATAATGTTCACCATTACGAGAACGATGTGAGCCGAGTAAACCGTCAGCTTGAAATCTATACAAAACAGGTGGTGCTTTTCGTAAGTTGTACGGAGTAGACTCGTTTGCATTGTCTTCAGTGGTTGCCAGGGTGGCACCTGAGGTAGACTCAGGACCAACACGGTCCAATGGGGGTCTGCCAGGTGTCTTCTTTACTAGCTTGCCAGGTGGCCTGCCTCTCCTCACCACTTTCGGCTTCAACTCACCATCTTCTCCCTCTTGCCTCAGATTTTCAAAGTCCCGTTTTGCCAACTCATGTATAGACCTCGCCTAAGAGCATTGAGTACAAGATAAATATGTATCTATAGACTATTATACGGTATTGTGTGTAGGCAAAGTTAATTCTACCTGCCGAAAGTATACGGTATCAGAAGAATTATACTGCATTGCATTTGTGCATATCAAATAAACATCCGCCTGCAGACACAAGAAATGAAATTATGTGACATACTTCCGGCAACTGAAGCATAATAAACGACTACAAACCTCTAATTCTTCCAAATTTGAATAACGTCCCCCATCAAGTTTACTTCTAACAGTACCAAAATCCATAGGTTGTTTAATGACTTCAAAGTAATCAGGGAGCTGCATAGAAACAAGTAACAAACCTCTTCATTTTGAAAAACAAGTAATGACACACTGCAAATGTTGAAAACAAAGCACCTCGTCGGGATCAACTGGCTCGGAGAAAACAGCATGAGTGTCCTTCCTGCAGACCAATCAAAATTAAATTAAATTAAAAAAAGGTAGAAGAAACAAGATGTATTGTATTTAAAGAAGCAAAAAGAATAAAGACCCACTTTTGAAGTCTGTCAAGAATGAAGACCAACAACTTTTGATCAGGCAAAGGTGTAGTGGGTCCAGATTGTAATGGTGATCCTGCACAGATATAAATAAAATGAAGCATTAAAAAACAAAACCCCCCATTAAAAAACTATCTTGAAGGGTTTATGATTAAGACCATGTAGAGTGTCCATCGCTTTCAAAACCTTTTCACCCTACAAACATAAATCATCCATCAACAACGAACCACAAGTTAAATAACAGTAAACAAACCCAAAATGCCAAGTACAGGTAAAGTAATAGAATAACAAGTTTGAACTTTTCCTGAGTATATGGCACACTTACACATGTACATATACTTGTATATAATAAAGGTCTGATACTCATATAGATCAATACAAGACTACTTTATAAAAACACAAAAGGTAAATAAATATACAGACACATGTATCTATTCAGTGTGTTTACTAAAAACAAAACCAGAACGAGTCAAAACAAGAAGGAGAAAAAAGCTGTTTAAAAACCCGCGAAAATCCAAATAAAAATTCAAACAAAAATAATGACAAGTAAAATATTATTATTCATTCATTTCCCCTAAATTTAAAAAAAAAAAAAAAAAAAAAAAAAAAAATCTCAACATTTCTTGACACTTTTTATTCTTACTTCAAAGTCACAAAACCTAAACCCTAATTTTGAAAAAATCGATGAATAATTTCACCTGATGATCGGCAACAACACCGGATCCGGATTGAAGTTTGCGAGTATCCACGTCAGCATTGGAATCAGAGCCCGAAGAAGATCTGATTAAACTAGAAGATAAATGTGGTTGTTGATCCGACTGAGGCAAACGAACAACGAGTTTGACTTTTTTCTGTTTCCGTTCGTCATCATCGTCATCGTAGTAGTCGTCTTCACCGGCGGAAGTGGAGTTAGGGTTCCGGCGAGTGGATCTCCGGTGTAATTGTTGTTGATTTTGCTCTAAAGCGCGTTTGTGGAGGTCTAGAAGAGACGGTCGGCCTTTCTTCTTCTTCTTCTTCGCCGCCGTTGCTTTACCCATGGTGGTCTCTTTCTCTTTGTTATCTTCTTTTGTTTCTCTCTTTTGTTACTTTGGAGTTCATCAATTACAAGGTGTTATACTTTGGCCCTTTAACTATTGAGGTATGGACATTGTTATACTTCATTCTTAAATTAAGTCGAGTTGTTAACCGAAGTTGAAGCATTCGAGAAGAGTAATGAGACGAGTATTTGAGTATGGGATTAGCTTTAAAAACATAAGTGGATATGAGACGGGTGTGGTATTAGATTATACCAGCCCGACTTGGAAGAAGTGGCTCTAAAGAGGATTTAAGATAGAGAAAGTGCTACCACGTGACGTTACGTGTAACACCCTAAACTGAAAAACATGCAGCGGAAATACGAATGGTAAAATTTCACATTTTATAAATGTTCTATGACACTTGGAAATCATCAAAACAAATCATTCACGAGCATCACATTCTCACTTTTGCTCATTATGTTTAAAATGGCATGTGTTTATAAGACTACGTGGCACACTCCCGTACAATTCGTGCTTTCACTCGATCTTTGGCCATTATGCACCTCACATGGAAGACCTATATAACCTGCACTCACCGTACACATGAACATAATATAAATAAACTTTTAACGGAACCAATTGACCACATCAACTCCTTCGACATAGTACTGATCCATCCGTTCATAATCAATTCCATTATTCAACATTCAAGAGCACACTCTTGAATATACCTGCACTTACATTTACCGTTCTCATGACACCATGGTTGCTAACATTCAAAATGTAGTCGTCCATATAATCCCATAAAATACTTACATACAATTCTCATTTACATACGTACAAACAAACCCCATAGATACATACAATTCCTATCCACATACACACATATGAATCCAATACACACATGCACACATACAAGTCCCATCTACATACGCACCAATAAATCCCATACATCCATGCATATATACAAGTTCTATCCCCATACATGCTCACATACGAGTTCCACCCTTACCTGCACCTTACAAATCCCATTGATAGGGTTAGGACGACCCTCTATATTTCGACCCGCGAATTTGTGTCTTTTGCCCTTTCCAACTCCTATTACTAATTCCAACGACTCCCGAAACATACATTTAGAGTTTTTAAGAATTATTCCAAGACCCTACATTATCCCAAAACTAATTCCTTACCCTAAAATCCATGTCCAATGTTTTACCAAATTTATCAAACTCAACCCCCACACATGCTCCCCACGCGCCAACCTATAACACCCCAAAACTCGAATTTTTAATTCACTAGCATGTCCCCTTGGGTTATGGTATGAAATGAGATAACTAAATTATTTAACTTAGTTAAATAATAAGGAAATGAACTTTGTGACTAACAAGATAGAAGACAAAACTATAAGCGCTAAAAGGGGCAACTTGGAAAGTGTTTCTATTAACAGATAAGAGAATGAAAACCCAAAACTTGGGTTTACGTATGTGTCGACACACACATAGTGTGTGTGGACTCTTGTGAATCAAATGAGGAAGAAGAGAATGGATCCGAAATTGCGTGGATAATCCATGAATTTTAAAGTGCTTATCACCTCCTAAAATGTAACAACCCAAGTATTTATAATCAAATCCTAGTGTGACACATGTCCAAAACTCTCCATATAATTTAGATATGTTGAAGGAGGGGGATGAAAATGATTAAAAAGGGCATTGAGAACAGTTGAAGGGCTGAAAATGTATAAAAGGCAAATTATTTTTCGTTGGGAGGTCCTTGCGGACCTTAACACTTATCCCTTGTGGTTCGCAAGGGATGTATAAAATCTTTTGCGCGCCAGGTTTCCTTACGGACCGCAAGACCTAACCCCTTGCGGTCCGCAAGGGGTGCGCAGACAACAAACTTCTAGCTGGCAGCAGCCTTTATTCCATGCCACCTCTCATGACTTCTTGCCACCTTAAACCTCCTTTGAACACCTGCCCTACCACTAATCACTCCTTAAAACACCTGGGGACACTTGGCATCACCTCACCATCTTTGGATTAGTATAAATAGGCTTGTAAGTTGCACTTGTTCTTCACACCATTCACTTCTCATTCTCAATCTGCTTGTGGAGCTTGCTTCTGCTTATAAGGAGCCATCTTTCTGAGTTGTAAGTGTTCTTCAAGGCTAGGTAAGCACTCTCTTTTAGTCAATTTTAGTTTTATAGTTAAATTTCATCTGAAAGTCAATCAGTTGGACTTTTGACTTTCGATTCTGACCATTTTGGTCAACTCAATTTCCAATTAAACCCAATCACGTGATCATCATAATGTAGGCTATAAATCCCTGCAATTATACCTTCTGATCATAATGTAGGTTATAATTCCCTACAATTATGCTCCCACTCTCTGAAATGTACTCTCTAGCATTCAAAATGGACAACTGTTGTATTTGTACAAACACACATAGCAAGTCCAATGAAGGTGATTTGATGTTATGCGTGTCACACCCCGAAATTATCAGAGCTTGGCGTGACTGGACTGGTATCTTCATTGCACAGCGGGAGCAAATATAACAAAGACTTCTAGAAATCGAACGCCACTAAGTACTCGACTCCACATGGTTCTCCTATTCCAACCGTGCCATAATTTCTGAAATGCAACCTGAGAAAGAAACATGCGAAAAAGTCAACATAAAGTTGAGCGAGTTCATAGTTTGTTTGTAAAAGATTTGAAATAAATCTTTTGGATAACCGGTTTGTGAAATAATATTGAGAAAACGAATTTAGAAATCATTTTCTTGTCAAGTTATATGGAAACTTTGCATTTGTAATGCATTATGTTCGTAAAACCATGTATTTGTAAGCCCTCGTATTTGTAATGTTCGTATAACCGTTAATGCCCACCTGACTTTGACTCCACGCCCGCATAAATCCTATGCTTTGAATTTGTATAAAACATGGTATTTAATTTGTATAAATCAAGTATTTCTGTCACGGCCCACGACCCGGTTTGACCCGTTTCAGGAGCCGTGGCAGAAAATACTGCGGTATTGATTTAATTGATTTTAACAGCGGAAACAGGATCGCTTAAAGCTAAAATTTTTCCCCGATTATTTTATTTCACAATTCGGGATAAAACCCCGATAATTTACAATAGTATGTTTTTACTATAAAAATGTGATATTACAAAATCATTTATTTATTTTATATTGAGCCACTATCAGTCAGCTTGAGATGCTTCCCAGTACTTTTCCTGAATTACAACAGATCACCTGAAACATGTTTGAAAAAGGTTTTGTCAGCGGGAAATACTGAGTGAATCATTCTATTTACTAAAATGACACATTTGTTATAATATACAGTATTAAGAGCGATTACAATGTTTCTGATATCAAGCCAACTACCCACGGTACTTGCCACTCGACCCATTGGCCCATTCGTCCAATGGTGTCTGTGACTGCGGTCATATCCCCCACTGGCTGCCCCAATGGTGACGATTATCAAGTAATGTATACAGAACCCCACATACCGGCTGTAACTTGGTGATTACAAAGACTTAATCCCCGTAATTATAACTTTGAAAATAAAATGATTTTGTAAACAGATTTGATAAAAAGGAGAGAATGACTCACATTGCTGATTTAATATGGTCAGAGTCTAATCTATAGTTTTAGCCTTGTTAACCTAATATAAATACAATGCACACAAAACTGGGTTAGTAATCAATCCAGCAATTACGATAATTTACGAAATCAAATTATCACAATGAATGTCAAAATGCAATACTTTGTCCATCGAATTAACGATGATCCATTGAATTAACAATGAATGACAATGTATAATACTTTACCCATCGAATTAACGATGATCCGTTGAATTAACAACGAACGATAAAGTATAATACTTTACCTATCGAATTAACGACAATCCGTCAAATTAATGACGAACGATAAAGTATAACCCTAATGTGGGCGGCATTTAAACATGCATTGGATATCTTGATCTTCGGATAAATGAATCGTAGCAGCGATTGTGCTAATACCCTGTTTTGTAGCAGAATTTCGATACCCGGGGGTATAATTTCGGAATAACAGAATGTAAGCAGTGTATTTGTGAGAATTATTTCGACGTAATATGATCAGAAATCGAGTGCCAATGTCTGCTATTTATAGGTGAAATTTGGCTAGCTTACGGACCGTAAGCTTGTCAACGTTGAGGTCCGTAAGGCATCATACGGACCGTAAGGTTGAGAGTGTTGCGGTCCGTATGGAATCAAAATAGGCTATAGGGTAGCCACGACTGAAACTAGCTTTGCTGAGTTAAAATTTTCGAAATTCAGTAATTTGACAACGAATTTTGAAGATAATTATCAACTAGGGTTTACCCCCTTTGAGTTTTAGGGGCCCTAATCCTGATTCTGAAAATTATGAAATTTTCAGGGTTTGTTCAGAATCACTTGGGTCTCTCAATTAGGGTTTCCTTTTAGATTAATTAATTCATTAAATAGTACTTTTGATGAGAGTTGTTACATTCTACCCACCTTAAGAAAAAATCTCGTCCTCGAGATTTACTGGAATAAGTATGGATACTTTTTCTTCATTTCTGATTCCAGTTCCCAAGTGTATTCAGCTCCTCTCTTTGAATCCCACTTAACTTTGACTAAAACTAGTCGTTTGTGTTTGAGAAACTTGATCTTTCGATCCTCAATTTGAAGAGGTTTCTCAACAAATTTCAACTTTTCGTTTACTTCTATATCTTGAAGAGGTACTACCAGAGATTCATCTGATAAGCATTTCTTGAGATTGGATACATGAAATACATTATGTACTCCAGATAATTCTTCTGGTAATTGTAAACGATAAGCTACTGGTCCTATACGTTGGATCACTGGAAATGGTCCTACGTACCTGGGACTTAGTTTTCCTTTCTTTCCAAATCTGACTACTCCTTTCCAAGGAGAAACTTTCAACAGTACTCTGTCTCCAACTTGGAATTCTAACGGCTTGCTTCTATTGTCTGCATAACTTTTCTGACGATCTCGAGCCGTCTTCAACCTTTCCTTAATTTGAGTAATCTTATCAGTTGTTTCTTGCACTATTTCAGGTCCTGATAACTGACTTTCTCCTATTTCTGCCCAGCAAACTGGGGTTCTGCACTTTCTTCCATACAGTGCCTCGAATGGAGCGGTTTCAATGCTTGAATGATAACTATTGTTATAGGAGAATTCAATTAATGGTAAGTGATCATCCCAACTTCCACCAAAGTCTATTACACATGCTCAAAGCATGTCTTCTAGAGTTTGGATCGTTCTTTCACTTTGTCCGTCTGTTTGTGGATGATATGCAGTGCTCAGGTTTAGTCGAGTTCCCATTGCTTGCTGGAAACTTTTCCAGAAATGGGAAGTAAAACGACTATCTCTATCCGAAACAATGGAGAGTGGAACTCCATGTAAGGATACAACTTCATCTACATATAATTTAGCCAGTCTTTCCATACTAAAGGTTTCTTTCATAGGTAAAGAGTGAGCTGATTTGGTTAATCGATCCACAATTACCCAAATCGCATTATTACCTTTTCTGGTTTTGGGTAACTTAGTAACAAAATCCATTGTTATAAGTTCCCATTTCCATACTGGCATCTCTAATTGTTGTAGTAATCCTGAAGGTTTCTGATGTTCTGCCTTAACTTGTGAACAAGTAAGACATCTGGAAACATAGCTGGCTATGTCTCTTTTCATTCCTATCCACCAGAAATTCTTCCTTAAATCTTGGTACATCTTATTGTTTCCTGGGTGCATAGTGTACCTAGATTTGTGAGCTTCTTCTAAAATCTTAGGTCTTAAGTCTCCTTGCTTAGGTACCCAGATTCTACTTTTATGGAATCTCCAAATTCCATCTACACCTTGCTCTAATTCCTTGATTCGTCCTTTCATCCCTTCATCATCCCCCTTGATTGCTGTAGTTTGAACATTCTTCAATTGTTCCATTAAATCTATTTGTAGATTTAATCTGAGAGCACGAACCCTTCGTTGTTTCTCATAATACTTACGACTTAAGGCATCTGCAACTACATTCGCCTTTCCTTCGTGATACTGAATATCACAGTCGTAGTCACTTAAAATTTCCATCCATCTCCTTTGCCTCATGTTTAACTCTTTTTGCCCAAAGATATATTTTAAACTCTTATGATCTGTATAGATAGTAAACTTACTTCCATACAGATAATGTCTCCAAATCTTAAGGGCAAAAATTACGGCTCCTAATTCTAAATCATGAGTCGTATAATTCTCTTCGTGCTTTTTCAACTGCCTTGATGCATACGCAATTACCTTCTTGCGTTGCATAAGCACACATCCATATCCTAATTTTGAAGCATCACAATATACTTCAAAATCTTCAGTTCCTTCTGGTAAGGCTAAGATTGGTGCATGGGTTAGTTTCTGTTTCAAAATCCTAAAGGCTTCTTCCTGTTTAGGTCCCCATTCAAACTTAGTGGCTTTACAGGTTAACTTAGTTAATGGTACGGCTATCTTGGAAAAATCCTTAATAAACCGTCTATAATACCCAGCTAAACCTATAAAACTTCTTATTTCCATTGCTGTTTGTGGAACCTTCCACTTAGTAATTGCCTCTATCTTAGCAGGATCTACATGAATACCTTCATGATTCACCATGTGTCCTAAAAATTGCACTTCCTTTAGCCAAAATTCGCACTTCGAGAATTTGGCGTACAACTTTTCTTTTCTTAACAAAGTTAAGAGTGCATGAAGATGTTCACAATGCTCTGTCTGACTTTTGGAATAAATAAGTATATCGTCTATAAAAACAATTACAAATTTATCCAAGTACGGTTTACAGATCCTATTCATCATGTCCATGAATGCTGCAGGTGCATTCGTTAACCCGAAGGGCATGACTGTAAGCTCGTAGTGACCATACCTAGTTCTGAAAGCAGTCTTAGGTATGTCTTCTTCTTGTACCTTCAATTGATGATATCCAGAGCGTAAATCTATTTTAGAAAAATATCTAGCCCCCTGAAGTTGATAAAAAAGATCATCAATCCTAGGTAATGGATATCGATTCTTAATTGTAACCTTATTCAATTCTCTATAATCGATACACATTCTCATTGAACCATCCTTTTTCTTCACAAACAACACTGGCGCTCCCCAAGGGGATGAGCTAGGTTGTATGAATCCTTTACTTAGTAATTCATCTAATTGCTTTTTCAATTCTAACATTTCTGTGGGTGCTAACCGATAAGGTGCCTTGGCTATCGGTGTAGTTCCTGGAATTAAATGAATCCTAAATTCTACTTCCCTATCTGGAGGTAATCCTGGTAAATCTTCTGGAAATATATCAGAGTATTCCGATACTACTGGTATTTCCTTTAGATCTTTTCCCTTAGTGCTAATGATTACTGAAATCATATACACTATTCCTTGTTTTCGTTCATAATTAGCAACTTTCATTACTGATATGAACTTCATGGATTTCCGTGGTTTATCTCCTGTAATCCTAATCACTTCTCCGGAAGGTGATTGAATTTCTATTGAATTCTGATCACAAAGGATTCTAGCATGGTTGGCTACTAACCAATCCATTCCTAATACAACATCAAATTCAGCTAAATTCATCGGCAATAGTCTTGCAGAGAATTTATGTCCTAAAAGTTCTATGTTTCCTTCTTGCAACACTTTGTCTATTTTAACTGAATTTCCGTCTGCGGTTTCAACGGTAAAAATCTGTCTAATAGTGGTTAAAGGTAAACTAAGAGCTTGACAGAATGAAGTATTTATAAAACTTTGGTTTGCACCAGAGTCAAATAATACTTTTGCATAGACGTTGTGAACTAGGAACGTACCCGCTATCACATCTGGAATGAGTTCTGCTTCTTGGGTGGTCAGCTGAAATGCCCTAGCATTCTTCTTAGTAGTTCCTTCGGTCGTCTTGGGTTTGTTATCTATTGGTTTGACCAATTTAGGACATTCTGTTTTGTAATGCCCTGCTTCTCCACAGTTAAAACAGATTACTGTTTTCTTTTTACAGTTTTCTTCACGATGTCCTATAGCTTTGCAAAAATTGCAAGTGATATCGCATCTTCCAAAATGCTTCTTTTTGCATTTCTTGCAGAATGACGGACCTGGAGATTGCCCTGTGCTTTTTCTCTTAAAGCTGTTATTATTACCCACACGAAATCCTTGGGTAATCTTCTGAGCTAGTGCCTTCTTTCTATCTTCATCTCTTGTGCGCACCAATTCATCAGTCAGAGTGTTGGCTAATTCTACCGCATCATCAATAGTGCGAGGTCTCGCAGCTTTAACAATATTGCGGATTTCGCTTATTAGCCCCCAAATATAGCGAGAAATAAGTACCGGTTCTGGCGAAGCCAATGTTGGTACTACTCTTGCATATTCGAAGAATGTCGAGGTGTAACCGCGACAATCCACACTCATCATCCGATGATTTAGAAACTTATTCGCCATCTGTTCCTTCTCATACTCAGGACAGAATTTTCTTTCCACCAAACCTTTAAATTCTTCCCAAGTCATAGCATAAGCTATTGCTCTTCCTTTTGATTGTAACACAGTATTCCACCACTCGAGTGCTCCTTCTTTGAACAGATTGGACGAATACATGACTTGATCATCTTTACCACATTTACTTATTGCAATGACTGCTTCGGTTTTCTCTAACCAACGCAGTGATGCAGTTTCTCCTTCATTGCCTGCAAATTCAGTGGGTTTACAAGCAATGAATTCTTTGAAAGTGCAACCAGGCGTTGCAGTTTTCATTTTCTTGGTTAATGGAGCTTGATGTGGTTCCTTATTTTGGTTAACATGATTATTGCCTCCATTTACACTATTACTGAAGTTATCTTCAGTAATTTGTTTGCTCGGAACAATTTGTTGCGGTTCGGGTGGATTCTTGATAGCAGCGACGAATGCTGGAATAGCATTGGCTATCCCTTGAGCAACAATGGTTTCGATATCTTGCCGAGTCATATATTGATCTCTTGAATGTTGTTCAGAATGATTAACTTCATTAATAGGTTCATTACCACTGTTTGCCATCTGATAATGTATATATATAAATTTTATTAGTAACTGACAAATAATAATTATATACAAATAATCAGAAAATTGCATAATACAAATATAGTCAAAACAATCGATCTTTCGATTTTATTTATATATCTATTGTAATATGCATCATTACTCACAGATATCATACAGAGTTTTATTGATTATTTACAGACTAACTTGATTAGTACTATTATACAACTACCATTTTGTCCTTGTTACCATTTCTCGTTACTTGCTGTTTTTTAAAAACGCATTTCTCTCTCGTCGTACTTCCACGCAATCTGTCCACCTATCTCCCTCATTCTATTTCCCATATCAAACAACTCTTCGCCAAAGTGGCGAAGCTCGGCCATGTTTTCAGTGCTCATGGGTGGATTGGGTAATGGTTCTGGATCGAATTGTGGAAGAAAAGTGAATGGATCGTTGACAATATTTTGAAATTGCCAATCATTTGTCCACCATTCGTCCATTCCTATGGGTTGGGAGTGAACTATTGGATCGGGAATTGCTGCTGGTTCCCAATTCATAGGGAATTGGTTTTCAATAGGATAGGTAAAAAGATTTGTCTGAACAGGCTGAATCGTCTCACAGTTTTCTAGCAGAAAATCTATTTCATCTTGAAAAGTTCTTTCCTGGTTTGGATTGGAACTCTCTCCAATTTCTCTCTGAGCTGTTATAGACCCTTGCCCAACTTCCCTTATTACTTCTTTAGTAATCTCCTCCATTTGTATTTCTACCTCCTTACCCTTCTTTTTGTCTCCAGTTTCCAATTCTTGTGGTTTGGAATTCTCTTCGGTTACGACTTCTTTTCCCTTTTTCAAAGGATTATTTATTTTGGGCAGTTTCTTAACTGACTTCTTCTTACGGATTTTCCTCCATCCTACATAAGTTCTTTTCTTCTGTTTTGGCTTGCTCAGGGGTGGAACCTTGAATTCTACTGGTTGTTCAATATCGGGATAGTAGCTAATATATTCTTTGGAAGCTTCGACAGTTACAGGATACAGATTAAGATTCTGGAAATCTTCGGTTATCTCACTCATGCTGATGTAGTATATATGCAAAATGCATAAAATACTAAGTTAAAATTTACAAATAAACTTTTGTAATTTTATTTCATACTGTGTACTAGTTGATTTACAAAGATAACTGACAAACACACTCAGGTTTCAAGTTTTATTTATCACACAAGGTTTCTAGATTTATGAGAGTAGGGTGCTAATCTTTAAAGATTTATATTTTCTGCTACGGTAGCTAGCATATATAAATTTGCCCATTTCTCATCTAGTTTATCTTCCCAAGGTGATTTATCAATTAATTCTTGAGTTTCCCGTTTAATCCTCTTTTCTCGGATTTTCTCTTTACTTTTCTTAATAATCATTTCCCTCCTTTGAGGAGAAAGTGATTCCTCGTATTGTGCCTTACGCACGAATATTCCTTCTTCAGGAATTTCCGACTGACTCGAGGATTTGGTTCGGGATGAACTTCCTTTTTCATTAGATGTTTTCTCTAATTTAAGATAAATGCTTGACAGCTTTTTCTTACCCATTCTGTAACTAACAAATAATCAAATAATCAGTTAATAATACAATTAATCACATAATAGTAATCAGGAAAAAATTTAAGTATTCTAAATACTTAATCAGCTTAACTCAGTGGCTGTAATCAGGAAAAATGGAGCATTTCTAAATACTTAGTCAGCTTAACCCAGTGGCTCTGATACCACCTTTTTCTGTCACGGCCCACGACCCGGTTTGACCCGTTTCAGGAGCCGTGGCAGAAAATACTGCGGTATTGATTTAATTGATTTTAACAGCGGAAACAGGATCGCTTAAAGCTAAAATTTTTCCCCGATTATTTTATTTCACAATTCGGGATAAAACCCCGATAATTTACAATAGTATGTTTTTACTATAAAAATGTGATATTACAAAATCATTTATTTATTTTATATTGAGCCACTATCAGTCAGCTTGAGATGCTTCCCAGTACTTTTCCTGAATTACAACAGATCACCTGAAACATGTTTGAAAAAGGTTTTGTCAGCGGGAAATACTGAGTGAATCATTCTATTTACTAAAATGACACATTTGTTATAATATACAGTATTAAGAGCGATTACAATGTTTCTGATATCAAGCCAACTACCCACGGTACTTGCCACTCGACCCATTGGCCCATTCGTCCAATGGTGTCTGTGACTGCGGTCATATCCCCCACTGGCTGCCCCAATGGTGACGATTATCAAGTAATGTATACAGAACCCCACATACCGGCTGTAACTTGGTGATTACAAAGACTTAATCCCCGTAATTATAACTTTGAAAATAAAATGATTTTGTAAACAGATTTGATAAAAAGGAGAGAATGACTCACATTGCTGATTTAATATGGTCAGAGTCTAATCTATAGTTTTAGCCTTGTTAACCTAATATAAATACAATGCACACAAAACTGGGTTAGTAATCAATCCAGCAATTACGATAATTTACGAAATCAAATTATCACAATGAATGTCAAAATGCAATACTTTGTCCATCGAATTAACGATGATCCATTGAATTAACAATGAATGACAATGTATAATACTTTACCCATCGAATTAACGATGATCCGTTGAATTAACAACGAACGATAAAGTATAATACTTTACCTATCGAATTAACGACAATCCGTCAAATTAATGACGAACGATAAAGTATAACCCTAATGTGGGCGGCATTTAAACATGCATTGGATATCTTGATCTTCGGATAAATGAATCGTAGCAGCGATTGTGCTAATACCCTGTTTTGTAGCAGAATTTCGATACCCGGGGGTATAATTTCGGAATAACAGAATGTAAGCAGTGTATTTGTGAGAATTATTTCGACGTAATATGATCAGAAATCGAGTGCCAATGTCTGCTATTTATAGGTGAAATTTGGCTAGCTTACGGACCGTAAGCTTGTCAACGTTGAGGTCCGTAAGGCATCATACGGACCGTAAGGTTGAGAGTGTTGCGGTCCGTATGGAATCAAAATAGGCTATAGGGTAGCCACGACTGAAACTAGCTTTGCTGAGTTAAAATTTTCGAAATTCAGTAATTTGACAACGAATTTTGAAGATAATTATCAACTAGGGTTTACCCCCTTTGAGTTTTAGGGGCCCTAATCCTGATTCTGAAAATTATGAAATTTTCAGGGTTTGTTCAGAATCACTTGGGTCTCTCAATTAGGGTTTCCTTTTAGATTAATTAATTCATTAAATAGTACTTTTGATGAGAGTTGTTACAATTTCTGTAAGTATGTGTGTCCCTGGTATGTAGCAATAAGGAAAAGAGATCACCAATGGGTTGTAAAGCCACTGGTATGTGTGAAAAGGTGCAGGAAGACTCAAACCTAGCAAATTTGTTACCGGGCTTTGGCTGTAAGACACAGTCACCTCTATGGGCCGCCCCGGCCTCATGGGTGTGGGCTCGCTACACCCAAATAGATCTATCACTTATGTCCCTCGGTCCTAACAACAACGATTGATGGCCTTAAGTGTTGTACCCACCCTTCACATGATCTAAGCGTCTAAACCCTCCTTAAGCTAACCATACCATGTATAAAAGTGTCTGTAATAATTGTAACATGTATTTTACCCCAGCCTCTAAGGCTGAACCTCCCCAGCCTCTAAGGCTGAACCTCCCCAGCCACTAAGGCTAACTCGCCAGTCTCTCCATATTATCACCAGACGATCCATCCCTAGTCATGAAAATCATTCACGTTTCGATAATACACATTTGTTTTGTAAAAACCGGTATATTTAGTATAATCCATTCGTAAACCATTTGAGTTCCTCGAAATCCATTCGTAATATGATTTAGAAATATGAGTTTTCGTTCATTTAAAAACTTCGTATGTCCTTACAAAATGTGCTTTGTCTAAAATACGCAATCCTTGTTTACCGAAAAGTTTGTATGTTTCTGAAAAACGTGCATGTCTTTCCACCCCGAAAACATTCATAAAAATGTAAAACCGTAAAAAGGTGGGGTTATGAACTCACCTGAATTGCCTTGTGCAAAGCTAGCTAATTACGACTTCGTGATGTTGTTTCCAAGACTTGACTTGCTAGCGTGCATTCTACAATATTCCTAACACGGAATATCTTATAAGTTTCTAACTAAACGCAGTAACTACACTACGTGTCATCGAGCTCTACCGAATCGTTAATCGAACGATTCGACGGTAAGTTATTATCTTGAAGGAAACGAGGAAGTTATACTCGTTAAGTTTCGTTTATTGTTGCTAATTAAGAAGTCTTGGAAAGACCTAGTCTTCGAGAGGTTAAAATAAATATATAAATATATTAGTAGAATCTCGTTAGTTGTTCCAAGAAATCATACGTGTATGTAATGAATATTTTCAAGAAAATAGTGTATAACAAACTCGTATTATACATCGCGTCTCGTATGATATTTGTCAAAAATATTCGTATATGCCGTTTAGGCTTATAAAATAGGTATAAAAAGTTATAATCATTGTGTTGTTGAGTTTGAAAACAAATATATAACTATATTTTTTTCATAATCGTATACGAGCCGTTTGATGTTTGAAACAAATATAAAACTATATTTACCTTTATAAAAGGGTTCGTTATTGTTTGATACTTGAAATAAATATATAAAATATATTTATTCTTGTAAAACGAATTCATGCCATTTGATCCTTGAAATAAATATAAAAACTATATTTATTTTAATAAACGAATTCGTGTCGCTTGGTATTTGAATAATATATAAACTATTTTTAAGTTTACAAAAGAAATGTCGTCTGGTTGGATGTTCGAAATAAATATATATGAACTATATTCATTTGTATGAAACGATTTCTTGTTGTACGAAAATTTGAAACAAGTGTGCACTATATTTATCTTTATAAAAGAACTATCGAAATCTCGATGTTTAAAATAACTACATTTATGATTGTAAATTGTTTCCGAATCACCGTTTTCGTAAGTAGTAACGCGTCGTAGAAAGTAAGCCTGTACTTTTACTTGTTTACCGAAAATCGTTTGATCAAACATGTTTTCGTTTTACGTGTTTTCTCGAAAAACGGGTCGAGTTTCCTCTATTTTCGGACACCCCCGACAACTAAAGTGTCGTTATTTTTCAAAATTCAACATTTTTTCAATCATCAATATCTATGTATTTTTGTAAGAACGACAAAATGTAAACTAAATATTAATCCGAATCGGTTCGAGCTCGTTTCACGAAATTAATAAAAATATATAAATTCAAGTTAATTCGCCGTTAATCTTTACCATTCTTCGTGTCGAACGCCGAAAGAGTTGACTAAGTTAACCGAGTTGACTCAGCGAGTTGACCGAGTGGACTCGCCGAGTTGACCAGTTGAGACCGAGTTGCACCATATCATGACCCGAGCCACAAATCCAAACCCGAACAATTCCGTTGACTACTGTTGACTGGTTTGACTGTGCTGACCCGCTGTTGACCCAAGTTGACTCGGGTGTTGACCGAGTCAACTGTGTTTGACCCGAACCCGAACACGAAATCCGAACTGAAGCCGCACGCATCTGCCTCCCTTGTAACCCAAACCGAAAACCTGACCCGAGTCCCCCACTCCGGTTGCCTGAAACACCGCCGTCGACACCAACGGTTCGTCGAAGAACCTCCACCACCGGAAAACATCAACAGCATCATCATTCTTCCAGAAAAAAAAATTCAAAAGAAAAAGAGAAGATTGGGAGGGGTTTACCGGGGATTTCATCGGAAAAACATAGCACCGCCGCCGCAGGACAACCCCGACGTCGCCATCACCTCCACGACCACCCTACTCACATCTCCTCCTCTTCTCGGCTCTCTGTCTCTCCCTGATCTCTCAATCTTTCTACTCGAGTCGTCAACAGGAACCACCGACCACAGCGCCGCCGCCTGTGGTGGTGGTGTTATCGCTGGTGCAGTTCGCCGCCACCAAAATGATGGTGGTGGCCGGCGGTATAAGAGAAGACGGGGTGGGGGCGGGGCTCGTCGGACCATCACGGCGCCGGAACTCCGACACTAGTGGCTTGATTATCGAGAGAGAGAGGAAGATGGGTTGTATGGTTTGAGACCTGATTGTGGGGATGTGAAGTCTAGATAATTGGTTGTTGATTTTCATAGGGTTTTCAAAGAATCCCCATATCATTCTTGTCTGTGTGTGTGTTGTGTATATAAAATCGAGAGGGAGAGAGTAAATGTGAAAGATGGATTGCAGGAAAAAAAATGAAAGAGATGAGGGGTTTATATCTTCATTGATGAGTGTATTGACCATTGTGGTTTCCTTATGTCCTGCGTGTATATATCTACAAAGATCTCATAAAGATTTGATCAAGATTTAGTAGAGATCTGGTAATATTTTGTAAATCTTTCATGATATTTTGTAGATCTTGCTTAGATCTTGTAGAGATTTTAACCTGATTTTATAAGATCTTGTAAGGAAAAGATCTATTATATTATGTGTAGGTTTAGGCTTGTGGGTTTTGGGCCCAGGGCCCACAAGCTCAATCCCCGTGTTTAAGCGGCCCGTAATTCCTACGAGACCCGTCAACACACACGTGCTTCGTAAAATTTAATGACGTATGTTTATATAGCCGAAATCCCGTAAAATGTATGCCAGTGGCCGGTTGTCGTGTCCGTTCGTTAATTACGGTGAAAATCGCGTAAAACCGTGTTGTTGTCACTTTAATGCGTTTTCTAATCCGGTTTCGACTGTAGTTGCTAAAATTTCATTACGGAGCTAAATATAGCGTAAAATGTAAGTTTTGAAGGTGACAGGCGTCTCCGTCGCTTCCGTTTTGTTGCCGATGCGTTTCCTACCGTCGCGTTTTCAGTTCACTTTTGCATTTGTGTCGCACGGAAGCCCAATGAATTCAAAAAATTAATTTTATAAACATAAAATATTCGTGTAAGATCCATACTTGTCGGCGTTGTCAGTATTTTGTACGGTATCAGTTCGTTGTTGTTTGATGTTCCGCAGATTCCTCGCGAATCTTCATACGCGTACTTGTAGAGTCGGATAAACGTTCCTAGGCACTCCAAAGGCCTAATTAAGTTAATTTGCGTTGTAAACACTATTTATTATCACGTTAATCACGTAATTAAGAGCCGTAAATCACCGGTTGTCACATTCTCCCCCTGTTACAGAAATTTCGTCCTCGAAATTTAGACTATGTTATCTCCTCAGAATTGTGTTATTTGCAGGTAAGTCCGAATAATAACAAAGTGAGTGACCGCGTAATCGAAACAAGACTTATTCGAATTATGTGAATTTAATGACATTCCTCTACAATAAGAACCCAATGGTTTACAATAAATGTGTTTCAGCAAATCGATGTCAAAGGAAACAAGTCGTATAGATACAGTCACTAGTGTGACTAAGTCAACAGGGACCCAACAATGAACAGGAACTTCGACCAATTGAGTTCCATATGAACGTTTACAACGTGTAAATGAGTTCTAGAAGCAATAACACCCACTGGATGAACTTAGAATCAACAATCTCAAATGTACTAGTTTGCATGAAACGCTCGATCGTGATCAGCACAAGCTGCGGGTTATACCGACACCACAAGGTGTCGCAATGAATGAAACAATTCAATAATAGGGGTGATTGAACAAGTATCACCTGTGTTTTGCAGTCAATTGAAAGCGCAATAAAGTAAATATGAAAATTTGTTTCTAACAACATCATAGGATTTTCAATTGAAATTTGAACATCAAAGAAATAATGTTTTCGATCGAAGACGAAGAAGCAATGAATATCGCAAAACATTCGATCGAAGTTGAAAGGACCGTTAGGAGGTACACCAGAATATGAAATGAATTTTGTGTACCCTTGTCTTAACACACGATTGTGTTAAGACTGTTATAATGTGATAAATCAAAGCAGATTTAATCTAAATCAATAAATAAATAATTAAATCCGTGCATAAGACATGTAAAAGAGTTTAGCGCAAGCTTCAAATAAGTGAAAATACCACCACAAGGTGTCAAAATCAACAAACAATTTAATGGAGTCGAATACCAAACAAGTTTACCACGACTCGGAACAAATGAAGTGCTTGTTAAAATTGATTTGAATATGATGCTCCTAATACATCATATGGTGTCTTGAATTGAATATGTGTAATGAACAAGTTCAAACAAACGAACTTGGTTTCGACGCAATCCGACAATAAATACATGCATCGACAAGAAAGACTTTCGGCATGGTCACAACGAAAAACCATGTATGTAACTTGAAAAGAAAAGAAATTTCAAGAAAATGTGTTGACTTGATAACAAAGGAGCCAACAGTTACAATAATGCGGGTCATTCGAATCACAAATCGATAATTAGATTTAGCGAGATAATATTTGAACTTTGATGAAATGCTCATTTGAAACGAAACCACATGCGTAGCCAACCGGTGCATGTGTAACATATGAATTTTCAAGAAATGAAGCAAATGAATATTCGCTATACAGAAAGAAATGATCGTGATACAATGATCATTAAGAGGAGTAGAGGTACGAAAATCAACCCAGTAAATGTGAGAGTCGAAATTTCAATAAAAGAAATTTGAGGACTTTACCTGGGGTTACGTGTGATATCCGTTTGTTAGGTGACATTACCATGGAATGTCGAACATAGCATACTCGTCGTTAATGCGATAGGGAGAATGCAAAGACATGCGTCTTCTCCTTGGCGTGTTTCGTGTCGTTTGCAGGACCGCGTGCCAAGCCGCCACTTCCTGATCGATAGTTCTCCTGCTGACAGGAATCTAGTGTCGTCGTTGAATTGCGCCATCGTGTCTTTTCAAAGGCCTCGCCTCGATAGTCGTATGTGTCGTACTTCAACCACCGTTGATGTATAGCTTAAGTTTCACGTATACCTGTGCACTAGCGTTGTGTTCCGCGTAGAATGTGATGTACCCCGACATCCGTTGACGTAAAAATTGAGTTCCATGTATTCTCGTGCACTAGCGTTATGCGTAGGCTGCCTGCTCGGGAAGTTAAAATATCATAGATAATATGGATAATAGTGCGTGCCCGAGTTAATAATCGCGGTTCCTACGTGAGGACCTATAATGAACTTCAACATAAGTTTCCGAAGGCCTTAAATGCATGTTTCCTAAACTCTCAGGGTTTTGTTTACCGTGCGTATTTGTTTTGTGCACCATGTATAAAATGCAACAATAGCGTACGTTTGAAAACGAAATTTTGACTGTTTGTTTTTTGGAAACGGTTGGAGACCATATTCGAGTACTATGCGTTATGTATGTATTCAGGTTTTAATATTCTAAGTTCCTAGAGAAAAGTGAGGTTAGAGCCTAGGTATCACAACAGAAACCTAATTCACAGTAACCTATAGCTCTGATACCAATCTGTCACACCCCGAAATTACCAGAGCTTGGCGTGACTGGACTGGTATCTTCATTGCACAGCGGAAGCAAATATAGAAAAGACTTCTAGAAATCGAACGCCACTAAGTACTCGACTCCACATGGTTCTCCTATTCCAACCGTGCCATAATTTCTGAAATGCAACCTGAGAAAGAAACATGCGAAAAAGTCAACATAAAGTTGAGCGAGTTCATAGTTTGTTTGTAAAAGATTTGAAATAAATCTTTTGGATAACCGGTTTGTGAAATAATATTGAGAAAACGAATTTAGAAATCATTTTCTTGTCAAGTTATATGGAAACTTTGCATTTGTAATGCATTATGTTCGTAAAACCATGTATTTGTAAGCCCTCGTATTTGTAATGTTCGTATAACCGTTAATGCCCACCTGACTTTGACTCCACGCCCGCATAAATCCTATGCTTTGAATTTGTATAAAACATGGTATTTAATTTGTATAAATCAAGTATTTCTGTAAGTATGTGTGTCCCTGGTATGTAGCAATAAGGAAAAGAGATCACCAATGGGTTGCAAAGCCACGGGTATGTGTGAAAAGGTGCAGGAAGACTCAAACCTAGCAAATTTGTTACCGGGCTTCGGCTGTAAGACACAGTCACCTCTATGGGCCGCCCCGGCCTCATGGGTGTGGGCTCGCTACACCCAAATAGATCTATCACTTATGTCCCTCGGTCCTAACAACGGCGATTGATGGCCTTAAGTGTTGTACCCACCCTTCACATGATCTAAGCGTCTAAACCCTCCTTAAGCTAACCATACCATGTATAAAAGTGTCTGTAATAATTGTAACATGTATTTTACCCCAGCCTCTAAGGCTGAACCTCCCCAGCCTCTAAGGGAACCTCCCCAGTCTCTCTATATTATCACCAGACGATCCATCCCTAGTCATGAAAATCATTCACGTTTCGATAATACACATTTGTTTTGTAAAAACCAGTATATTTAGTATAATCCATTCGTAAACCATTTGAGTTCCTCGAAATCCATTCGTAATATGATTTAGAAATATGAGTTTTCGTTCATTCAAAAACCTCGTATGTCCTTACAAAATGTGCTTTGTCTAAAATACGCAATCCTTGTTTACCGAAAACTTTGTATGTTTCTGAAAAACGTGCATGTCTTTCCACCCCGAAAACATTCATAAAAATGTAAAACCGTAAAAAGGTGGGGTTATGAACTCACCTGAATTGCCTTGTGCAAAGCTAGCTAATTACGACTTCATGATGTCGTGATGTCCTTTCCAAGACTTGACTTGCTAGCGTGCATTCTACAATATTCCTAACACGGAATATCTTATAAGTTTCTAAATAAACGCAGTAACTACACTACGTGTCATCGAGCTCTACCGAATCGTTAATCGAACCGAAAATCTGACCCAAGTCCCCCACTCCGGTTGCCTGAAACACCGCCGTCGACACCAACGGTTCGTCGAAGAACCTCCACCACCGGAAAACATCAACAGCATCATCATTCTTTCAGAAAAAAAAATTCAAAAGAAAAAGAGAAGATTGGGAGGGGTTTACCGGGGATTTCGTCGGAAAAATATAGCACCGCCGCCGCTGGGCAACCCCGACGTCTCCATCACCTCCACGACCACCCTACTCACCTCTCCTCCTCTTCTCGGCTCTCTGTCTCTCCCTGATCTCTCAATCTTTCTACTCGAGTCGTCAACAGGAACCACCCACCACAGCGCCGCCGCCTGTGGTGGTGGTGTTGTCGCTAGTGCAGTCCGCCGCCACCAAAATGATGGTGGTGGCCGGCGGTATAAGAGAAGACGGGGTGGGGGCAGGGCTCGTCGGACCATCACGGCGTCGGAACTCCGACACCGGTGGCTTGATTATCGAGAGAGAGAGAGGAAGAGGGGCTGTATGGTTTGAGACCTGATTGTGGGGATGTGAAGTCTAGATAATTGGTTGTTGATTTTCATAGGGTGTTCAAAGAATCCCCATACCATTCTTGTCTGTGTGTGTGTTGTGTATATAAAATTGAGAGGGAGAGAGTAAATGTGAAAGATGGATTGCAGGGAAAAAATGAAAGAGATGAGGGGTTTATATCTTTATTGATGAGTGTATTGCCCATTGTGGTTTCCTTATGTCCTGCGTGTATATATCTACAAAGATCTCATAAAGATTTGATCAAGATTTAGTAGAGATCTGGTAATATTTTGTAAATCTTTCATGATATTTTGTAGATCTTGCTTAGATCTTGTAGAGATTTTTACCTGATTTTATAAGATCTTGTAAGGAAAAGATCTATTATATTATGTGTAGGTTTAGGCTTGTGGGTTTTGGGCTTGGGCCCACAAGCTCAATCCCCGTGTTTAAGCGGCCCGTAATTCCTACGAGACCCGTCAACACACACGTGCTCCGTAAAATTTAATGACGTATGTTTATATAGCCGAAATCCCGTAAAATGTATGCCAGTGGCCGGTTGTCGTGTCTGTTCGTTAATTACGGTGAAAATCGCGTAAAACCGTGTTGTTGTCGCTTTAATGCGTTTTCTAATCCGGTTTCGACTGTAGTTGCTAAAATTTCATTACGGAGCTAAATATAGCGTAAAATGTAAGTTTTGAAGGTGACAGGCGTCTCCGTCGCTTCCGTTTTGTTGCCGATGCGTTTCCTACCGTCGCGTTTTCAGTTCACTTTTGCATTTGTGTCGCACGGAAGCCCAATGAATTCAAAAAATTAATTTCATAAACATAAAATATTCGTGTAACATCCATACTTGTCGGCGTTGTCAGTATTTTGTACGGTATCAGTTCGTTGTTGTTTGATGTTCCGCAGATTCCTCGCGAATCTTCATACGCGTACTTGTAGAGTCGGATAAACGTTCCTAGGCACTCCAAAGGCCTAATTAAGTTAATTTGCGCTGTAAACACTATTTATTATCGCGTTAATCACCTGTTAATCACGTAATTAAGAGCCGTAAATCACCGGTTGTCACAATGTGAAGATGGATTAGATCACACGAAGGTCCACGTTCGTAACACCATATCAGATGAAGGTGGCCATATACACACGAAGGTCTACCTTAGTTGTTCAATACAAGCGAAGGTCTACCTTAGTTGTTCAATACAAGTGAAGGTCCACCTTCGTCTATACGAAGGTCACAAATGGACCTTCGGCTGTTCACATTTGATCACCTTCGTTTACAACCAATGTTTAAAATAATAACAGTTTGTTATCTAAATCAAGATATGAGGATGTCTTGACTTGGTCAACTTACATCAAAACAAGCATAAACAAAGTGTTATATTTATATTAATACATATAAGAGTAAACTGCCATTTTGGCCCCTGTGGTTTGGGCACTTTTGCCATTTTAGTCCAAATCTTAAACTTTTTAAATCTGGGTCTCTCTGGTTTCACTTTTATTGTCATTTTAGTCCAAAATCCAAAAAACCCCTATTTTGACTGTTGAAAGCTGATTGTTTTGTCCTTTTCTTCAGGGGCATTTTGGTCATTATACTTTTATTATAACTAATTATTAATTAAAAATAAATATATATAACTAATCAAATTATATATAAACAACTAAACCCGTCTCTCTCATACACACCCCCCCTCTCTCTCTCTCTCTCTCTGCAACTACTATCACGCAACAACAACTTCATCTCTGAATGTTCAATCGCAAAGATCCCAGGCCTGCAATCCTTCAATTTTCGATAACAAACAGATCTGCAACTGGGGTTTTATCAGCAATTATCGGCAATGGAGGTTTATTTGGCTGAGAAAACAGGGATTGAAAGGGTTTCTATGTGAGAATAAGGGTTCGTTAGATGACGACAACTACCTGTGCGTTTTTAGGTGGGTTGATGCGGTTTCTGATACTAGATCTGAGGATTTAGGTGGCGTACTAGGGCTTCAATGCCGGCTGAGGGTAGAGGCTATGGTATGGAGGGTGTACGGTGGTGGTGGGTGTACGGTGGTGAAGGGTTTACGGTGGTGGAGGGTGTACGGTGGTGGAGGGTGTAAGGTGGTGGAGGGGAGACGGTGGTGGTGGGTGTACCGTGGTGGAGGGGAGACGGTGGTGGTGGGTGATTCCGGTATAAGCGAAACCCTTCGTTTCTCTCTCTAACTATTCACCGGCGAAACGAAACCCTTTGTTTCTCTCTCTAACTGTTCACCGGTGACATCGCCGGAGAATATGAACCGGTGCTGCTCCACTGTCGGGTGTACATCGGACTCTCCGTCCGGTTCCGATCCATTTGGTTCTTTTGTTTAGAGGCGTGATTAACGGAGATGATACTGTGTTAGATGATGGATGTTAAGGCTGGTGAGTTTAGAGAGAGAGAGAGAGAGAGGAGAGAGAGAATGAGCTTCAGATTTGGGGGTTGAAGATGATGTAAATGGAGAAACGAGAATTAATAAGGGTATTTAATTTAGTTTTATAATTAACAAAATGTTAAATGAAAAGCACTTGGACAAAAATACCCCTGAACAAAAATACCCCCGCACAAAAAGACAAAATAGGCGTGTTGGAACAGTAAAAAATGAGAGTTTTTGAATTTTGGACCAAAATGGCAATAAAAGTGAAACCACAGGGACCCAGATTTAAAAAGTTTGAGATTTGGACTAAAATGGTAAAAGTGCCCAAATCACAGGGACCAAAATGGCAGTTTACTCTACATATAATATAAATGTAATATTAGATAAAATAAAAAAATCCATATTTATTTATTACACGTAAAATCCGGTTTTTGCAATACAGCTCAAGTTTCGTAGATTCGTTTTTTGTGGATGTTACATCCTCACTCCCATAACCTGCAAATTCTCTCTCTAATCCATGAATTTAAGCAATAACATTTCTAGGGCTTGGGACTTTACCATTTGATATCTCCTTCATTTCTTTATCAAAGCAGGTAATTCCATAGCCTAACTTGTTTAATTTTTAGAGCTCTACAAAACCTTTCTATCCATTTTTGTGATAGCGGGCATATTCAATCTGATGTGCTAAAAGTGGTCTAAATAAATTAACTAAATTAAACCCTAAATTAGACACGTTAAGCTTTAAATTTATAAAACTAAGACTCTCTAACCTAGACCACACAACCGGCAAGTGTACCGATCAATGTATTATAACTTATGTAAGTCCGAGTATCGAACCCACGAGACTCTCTAATTACGTTACTAGACTCTATAGACTTGACAGGCTGACATGACTAAATTGATTTTATATTTTAGGGGGGGGGGGGGGGTTCTAAAAATCCTAAAATTACAATTAAATAAAATTAATTAACTAAGAAGATAAACTAAGACGCGACTTTAACGAGGTTTGAGATCAGATGTGACGAACAACTACCTAGGTTGGAATCCCAAATGATATCGTATGGTTTCTATCAGATGCTAATGTGTTATGGAACCGAGATCTTTAAGTACTAAACCTTAAGAGAAACCGAATAGAACCCCCGACCCTTCTTAGGAAGACACCTATAGAACTCTAAAAGGCTGTTAAGACTACCGGTTTATTAGACTTCCCTACGGTTATCTAGATTATCTAGAAAAGTGCCCTAATATGATTAACTACCTCACAGTTGAAAATCTAAGACAACTAAGGAAACTGATTTAACTTGGAAAGCAAATACTAAAAGGTAAAGTAAGGTTATACTCTTACGAATTACCAAACCCTAGCAATCTAACAATAAAGACGGATCGACTATCTCTCACCTTACGAATATTAAGATTGGTAGAATATTAAATCCTATTAAAAACCTTAATCACAATTCCTACGGAAATCCTGCAGAATAAACCGTAAACTAGTCACTAACACACAGTCCACGACCTAACTAGCATTCATACATGGAAGACATACACAAAAACGCAAGTGAAACATGTAATCAGATTTAAAACAAGATTAAATACGCATAAACATTAAATCAATACTCCAAAGTTTACTACTTTTCAAGGATAATCCATAAACATATTAACAAACGATAAAAAACCATACTTTATTCAAGAGTTCATCGCAACCTAGATAGTCTAAAAAGTTTAGCCAAGAATCATAGTCTCAAAAATCAAAACACAAAGTTTAAAATCTGAATTCATTGAATTAAAATAAGAAAAATAGAAAACAAAAGAACCCTGTAAGCTGTCACACCCCTTTCTGCGGCGGAAGCACGAGGTGTGATCATGAAAGGTTCTCATTGCATACGAAAGGTAAACATGCTACATGCTCGTAAAAATACTTCAAATACCATAATTTGAAAACATAAGTTTAGCGTTTACATCGCTAAGTCGCATAAAACATCGTCTTAAAAGTTTACAACTTTATTTAAAGATAAACATAAGCGACATCCAAGAGCATAAGCAAGACCGCGCGCACATCCATCCTAGTTACCTGAAATACATGTGAGTTTTGGAAAAACGTCAACATAATGTTGGTGTGAATTCATGCAGTTTTTGTATTTCACGTTTGTATACATTGTATGAAAACATAGTTTGTGTATAAATCAAGTTTTCATATATAAATCCAGTTTCATGTGTACACCACGTACTCATGTATGATTCAAATTCTTCTTGAGTACCCCACGTACTCAAGTATACCACGTACTCATGTATGATTCAAATTCTTCTTGAGTACCCCACGTACTCAAGTATAATTCCCATTTTCTTGAGTACCCCACGTACTTCAAGTATAATTCAAGCTTTTCTTGAGTACACTTGAGTACCCCACGTACTCAAGTATTCATCAAGTTTTAGTATGGTATGAATTTTATGTAAATAAAGTGTTCCTGTAGGTATCAGGATTGTTAATGGGTTGCAAAGCCATTAACATGTGACACGACATAGGAAGTCACCAAACCTTAGGCATTTAATTGGTATATTCTGAGACACAAAAGCACTACTCGATTCTCGCCCTCACCGAGAGTGTGGCAGCCCGGCACCCGTTAGATCTAACCTTTTGTTCTGCGGTCTAGGTATATTGTTGATTAATGGTGCTTATGTACCCTATTCGTGACACGATTTCTCGTATCATTTCTCATAACGCATCCTACTTGGTTCTCATCCTCACCAAGTGCGTTTCTTGTTATCATTTCTCATAACGCATCCTACTTGGTTCTCGTCCTCACCAAGTGTGTAGGATCGTTGTTTGACCCGATTGAGTCGATCAGAAGAGCTTTACATCCAGTTTAAAGGCGGAATCAGTAAACCGGACACGAAAACAGCTTGATACTATAATATCTGTCACTTATATTGCATTTAACAAAGATTACAACCTGGACAGAGTTTGGCAGCACTTCGTTACAAGTTCTGGATCCGTGCCAAATGAATGAACAAGTGCACTATTTATAGTGGTGAGGGTTTCGCTTATATGGACATGTCCATATGAGCGAAACTACATGCTGTGGTTTCGCTTTTATGAACATTGTCCATATAAGCGGAACCTCTTGTATAACCACTAAATTTCGACTCTCGAACCTCGTGCACTGAATATCCTAACCTAACCTATTCTATTACATGATACAAGACGAAGTCAATAGACGTAATGCACTAACAGACTCCCCCTCTAATATTGACGAAGTCTTCAGTGACTAATCTTCAATATGACACATCTTCAGTCTTGATCATTCTGCCTTTTCTTTCAAGTTGTAACAATGTAAGCATCCAACAATCTTTCTCTTCTTCTTATCAGCTTCAGGCTCCCCCTTTCATCAAGCTTCCGTGCTTTGGGATCGACACCTAGCTTTCCATCTACAAGCTCCTCTTTGCTTCAATCTTGTCTTCACACTCCCCCTTAAACTCTGCTCTCGGGATCGTAATCTGGTACTCTATCTATAATACTCAAACAGTTTATAAGTAACAACATTTTAATACTATCAATCAAATTCTCTAATCTACTCCCCCTATCAACAAACTCTACGGATTTGGCAGTGTTAAAGAATCCAACTCCCTCACAGTTAATCATCCAAGTTCAAGTTAATGACCTTGGAGATGTCACAAACTGTTTTTGAAATTTTTGATTTTACTACAAGTTTCAAATTAATGAACTTGTTTTATTTTCAGAAACACAATCAGCTTTCTTAGATTTTGTGTAACACCTCGAAAATTCACGTCCTATAATGTGTTGACACGTGTCATAAATTTTGAACGTGTGAAAGAATGTTATAAAAGGACTAAAGTTGACAAACATGGAAAGTATGTGATTATACGGATTCTAAGTGTCAACAGTGAATAAATATACTTCATAATAACCCTACATGATGTTCATAACATCAAACGAATAAATCATGGATCATACGAAGCTAAAAGTGAGAGATTACAAACTACAGGGGTCAAATGTGTCAACATGTTAAAGATATACCTCTGAGTGATCTTTTGACAAACCCGAAGCTTTGTAAATATAAATTATGCTCACTAGAGTGCATGATTAAAATTTCATAAAGTTTCGTTATCGTATGAGAGAGTTATGATCAAATTCGTGTGCGAGGGGTTAAAGTGTTAACGTTGAAAGTTAAGACTTTTCGGGTTAACCGGAAGTGTCCAGGGACTTCGCAAAGTGGGTATAAGTCCTAAACCCTTGATGGTAATTAGAAGGGGGTCAAAATGCAATAAAAAGCTTGTTTGCCCTTTCAAATAAACCAAAGGACAAGTTACAAAATAAATAAAAATAAATAAAAATCGGATTTTTGGCCTCAGGCGGCCCGCTTGAGGAATGGTGAAACGGGACGCGGGCCGCGTCCGGAGCCCAGAACCAGAAAAGAAGATAGCAGCCTTCAGACGCGGGGAACCGACCCTTAATCGACTTAAATGCTATGTGGGCGACCCCTAAACAGTCTTAGGGCACTAGGGACACTTGTGGGCAGCTTGTGGTGAGTTGTAGACTCCAAGTGTCAAAGAATTGTGGTGATTAAGGCACTATATAAGGCCATTAGTTACAACATTCATTCACACACCTTCATCTGCATTGTGGATCATTTCTGGAGCTATCAAGCAGCCTCAAGTGATCATATCTCGTGCATAGGACTCTTGTAAGTCTGCTAGTTCTTATTTAGTTGAGTTTAGCTTGGTTAATTAGCTAAAAGTCAAACTGTCGTAATTACGGTTTGACTTCGAGATTAGTCAATAATGGCTCAGGCATATCTCGAATTAAAAGTAGTTATGAGTTGGTATTTATGTGGGTAATAAAACCTCAAAAGGGTTTCCCCTGATCACCAATCTAACTAGGTCAAAAGTCGGGTCAAACATATAATTAAAAAGTCAACAGGATGCTTAAAATGTCATTTATGCATAATTAGCTATCTAGAACATATATAACCTATTTGATCATTGTTATAACTTAGTAATAAGTGTAAGAACATGTCCGAACATGTTCAACCCGACTATTTCCTGTTTAGACCCGGTTCGGAACCGAAAGTCACATAGTTTGACTTTCACCTTGACTTTCAGTTCTGACCCGCTTAGGTATGTTTTAGAAATGCCTCAGAGCTTTAATTGGATTAGGATACATGTTAGAACAACCCTCTGTGATTTTACACCTTGGTTCACTAGTTATCCAATTAATATGCATATTTCCGTTAATTGCTCATATGTTGACCGTTATGCCCTTATTACCTTAAAAAGTGATTTATGAAAATGTAAAAGTGTAGAAACCTTAGTTACTGATATATAAACTTGTATGCAAAGTTTGACATCAGTTTGACTTGTAGATTAAGAGTTATGCTCAATATCGCAAATTTAAAGATTTATGTTAATAAAACGGCGTAATTAGCGTATAGCCTACTTTTTGGTATCAAACTTAATACCCAGTAACATAATATATTATTTTGGGATTTTTAAAGATTTTTAATTAATTTTAGGCTGAGCATAACTAGTAGTCGTAGGCTTAATCCGGTAATTGTCGGTTTTGCCCTTACGGGCCATAAAAGGAGTTTTACTTATCTAAACGACTCCAAACCTTTTGCTACTGATCACATATGATAAATAAATTATTTTAAGCCTTCTGGAAATATAAAAATATCAGATTTAAGTATCAAACCCGGAAATGGCCTTTAATCGCCTTATTTAGCGTTTTTAACGCATAGTATGTTTTAATATCATATTGAACATACCCGGGTTGATACCTACTGATATATGAGGCAAATTAGAATATTTTAATAGTAAGCAAAGGTTGATAAACTCAGACTTCAGTTTTGAGCTTTTCGGCTTATGTGAAATTACCAAAATACCCCTACGGGGCCTAGTTTGGTTAAAAATGATAAGTTTCACATACATGCTTTAACCTACTGATATAACTTAGCAAATTGAGTATATTTGCAACTCAGGTTGTCACTTAAACTCTTTTATAAATTTTTAAATGACCAAACTACCCCTACGGGGCCTAGTTTGTGTCTAAACACATTTCGGGCATAACGAAAGACACTTTACTGATGTCACAACATATTTGAGACATAATTAACTTAGGAAACCTGTATATAGCTCTCATGACTACCCGTCACGCTTATTACGCGTACGGTTCGGTTTATGTAACAGGTTTACATAAATTAGCCGAAACGGGTCAAACCTTATCGGTTTTATCTCAAAATCCAGAATGTGCATGAAGGACCCATATTAAACAAGTCTCTGAACTTGTCGGGTCTAAATCACATTCTATCCGGTCCTCGCTTAATCGTGCGTACGAACCATATCTTTGAAACTAGCCGGTCTAAGCTTAAGCTTAATTAAAAGACCCGTTAGGATTCTAATAGGTTATATTAAACCTTCGTTCCAGATTAGGAGAACCAGTAAAAGCTACGTGCATTTTGCTTATTGTGATTTATACTTTGCATCAGGTAAATACTTTTAACTTATTTTCCCTATACGGGCTTGGGTTACGGTATATAGCATACCGCTTGATCGGGCATCAAATCTCCACGCTTAGTGGGTAGTTGAATAATTTGATCGGCTCGTTTAAACAGTCTTGTTTACTTTACAGCCTTTGGGGGGTTAATGACCATGTCCCGGATATCCTTGGCATCATCTTACGAGATTGGCCACGACCTGAGCACGGGGTGTAGGCGTACACCTGTCAGTGTATAACTCAATAACGTGGTGTGTCTATTGATCTTTAACCCGGACTAGATCCGGGCAACTGAACGCATAAGTAACATGTAATTCGTTCACAAGATTATAATATTAAATAATTCTCCCAAGTTAAAAAGATTAATTTTGCCTCTGTGCATTTTAATCAAATTATAAAAGATATTTTGTGCCACGTGCATCCAAATCAATTTTCTTAAAACCATTTTCAAAATGAGTCAGTTGAATGTATTTACCAGTGTAAACTGACGTATTTTCCAAAAAGGCTAAATGCAGGTACTATACGAAATTGGCTGGATATTTCTCCTTAGCATCAGTAGAAGTCTCGCAAGCTTAAGATGCCTAAAAGTCTGTTGAACTATTGTTTCCATTTTATGTTCAATCCTTCTGTGGATAAACTTCCGAATATTGTGACAGTTGATATTACAATAATAAATTCGGTTGTATTATATTTTCAATTGCTTCCGCTGTGCATTTATATATTGTGTTGTTTGACTATGATGTTGCCAACCACGTCACGTTACTCCCCACCGGGCCCATCGGTGACACGTGGAAAGTCGGGGTGTGACAGGTTGGTATCAGAGCCAACACTGAGTGAATTAAACACTAGCCTTTAGTGTTTAATCTCAGTTACACAATTGCACAATTCTAAACTTCTGAGTCTAGACTTAACTTAGGAATATTCTCAAATCCTAATCTAGAAATTTTACTTTCAAATTTTTTTTGGATACGTCGCCAAGCGAGGAAGCTGAACTGGGGATTCTCCACACCCGGAGCCTTGAAATGCTGAGCTTCGTACAGCGACCAAGATGAGACGTGCAACCAAGGAGAAAGCATTCAGGAATTGAATGAAGAAGAGACTCCTTTGCTGAAAAATCATTTCCTCAATAGTCCTTATAAGGACATATTAATCTTTCAGTCCCTCCGAGGACATATTATTCCTTTTAAGTCCCGCTTAGGGCAACTTTATACTTTTATTTTATATAGTGGAATGATTAAGTTTAAACTTTCATTCTAAACAAGAAATATTAAATAAATGGAAAATAACATTTCCTTTTTGCAAGATCTACCATTATAATAAAATGGCAAAATCTAAAAAGGACGAGACCTAGCCACATGTCATTTTAAGACCGGGCCAAGATGGTAGTTCCATAATTAGATTCAGATCAATATTAACACCTCAATTTAAAAATTGTTCAGCGTTAATTAAATTAAGAATCTTAAGTGTGAAACCTAGCCTTAGGGTCAATTATAAGACCGGGCCAAGATGGTAAGACCTGTTTAAAAGATTCAAATCCCTGTTAACATCTTAAAACATGTTAACACTCCTGGCAGATGTGATTTAATTAAAATCACACACGTCATTTTTATTTGGGATTCTTCAAAAGATTCCTAACCCAGTTTAATGATCCCTGAATCCTGGGTTTACGTCATCAATTAAGATGATCATATTTTAACCATACGTGGTAATATAGTGCCTACGGGCCTTGCTCATTTCTACATGAGCCAAGATACAGTGGTAGCTATGACTCCCTGTCAGATAAAGGTAATGAACTAGGTTCAAACCTCAAATGCTTTGATTCTCCGAAATCCTAGCATATAATTTAAAAATTTGTCCTTGTGACTAGGCCTATTGTGCCAATATACCTTCATGCTTTGATTCTCTGAAATCATAGCTTATAAATTATATATCTCCTTGTGACTAAGCCAGTTGTGCTAATATACTTAAAGACCTTGATTCTCTGAAGTCATGGCTTATAATTTAAAAATTATAAATGTCCATGTGACCAGGCCATTGGGTGCCACTAATAAAACTGTTAATGTTTTATAATTAGGATAAATTATAATAGAAATCCTAAATAAATATGATTAATAAATTAACCAAATATGGTCTCTGTTTACCATGGTTAATGAATTTCCCTAAGGGGCAATTCAGTAATAAATATCTCTTATAAGGGAAGTGCTTAAGAGCTATGGTTAATGTCCTCTGAGACTAAAGACAGTGGTAGCCTACAGCTCCCTGTCAGGAAAAGGTAATGAACTTTGATTCAAACCTTAATGCCACGATTCTCTGAAATCATGGCTTATAAATTTAACTTGTCTACGCGACTAGGCCATTGGTGCTATTATTAACTTATGAATTAAGATTTATGATAAAAATCCTGAATAAAATAAATATCCTTCCTTCTCTGTCAGTATGCAATTGAAAGGGAATCTTAAAGGTGAAACCTAGCCTACGCGGCCAAGATGGTGAAACCTACTCAAGGGATACAGATCCTTGTTAACACCTAGGAATGTGTTAGCACTCTTGACAAATGTGACTCGAGAAAATCACAACAGTCATCCTTATATTGGATTCTTCCAATTCTCAAATCTAGCCTAGTGATCTAGGAATCATGGCTTATATCATCCTATAAGATGATCATATTATAAACATCGGTTAGTGATGAAGTGCCTACGGACTAAACTTGTTGTCCGATAAGACAACGACAATGGTGGTCTTTGATCTCCTGTCTAAAATGTTGGACTATGTCCAAACATAATAGTCTATATGATTAATGCGATCATGACTAATATCATCTAGTACGATGATCATATTATTTAACATCCCTTAGTGATGTCTTGCCTACGGGCTATAATATATTGTCCATTTGAGACATTGACATTGTTATCTTTATGATTCCTTGTCTAAGGTGGTGAGCTATGCTCAAGCCAAATAGTCAATATGATTAATGCAATCATGACTTATAGTATCTAATAGGATGAACCAATTATAAACATCCATGAGTGATGTTTTCGCCTATGGGCCAAATTATACTGTCCATGTGTGACAAAGACATTGTGATCTTTACGATTCCCTGTCCAAGGTGGTGAGCTATGCTCAGACCTAATAGTTCATATGATCAATACAATCATGACAAAAATCATCAATACGATGATTAAAAATTTTAACATCCGTAACGATGTTTTGCCTAAGGGCTATATTATATCGTCCAACTGAGACAAGGCAAATGTAATCTTTTGTGATTATTTGCCAAGGGGGTGAGCTATACTCAATTCCCATAGTCTATACTATCAGTGCGATCCTGACTAGTATCCTCAGTATGATGATCATAATATTAACATCCCCCGTGATGAAATGCCTACGGGCTATACTTTATTCTAGTGTCGGTAAGACAAAGATAGTAGTGATCTTTATGATCCCCTGTTCAAAATGGTGTGATTATACCCAAACCTAATAGTCAATATGATCGATGTGATCATGACTAATATCATTAGATACGATGGTTATATATAAACATCCATTAGTGATGTTGATTGGCTTATTTTTCTGCCAAAAGAATCGTCTTTCAAGACGATGACAGTTGTAGTCTATGACTCCCTGTCCAAAGGTGAAGAACCACGTTCAAACCTGGAAGCCCTAATCTAATAAGATTGCAGCTAATAAATTAAGGTCCTTGAAAACAGACCATCGAGTTATGTTTTAAAGTCATTCAGGACAAGCCTATGTGCTAAAATTGGTCATTCGTGACAAGTTAACATATTAAATGTTAACATTCCTGGTGACATGCCTTTGTACCAGATTTGATGAATGTCCTTATAACAAGGCCGTTTGTGCCATATCTAAATGTCCTTTGTGACAAGGCCTTCGTGCCGTATAATCATTTATGTCCTTCATGACTGGGCTTTATGCCATATTTTCTACGTCCCTCGCGACAGGCTTCTATACCATATATGTATAAAAATATATAACCGAAGTCATGAAAGGCTAGCCTTTGAGCTACTTATAATCGTACTTGTGACAAAGACAGTTGTGACATTATGGTCCCCTGTCAAGCAAGCATTGGACTCGCTCCAAACTTTGAATGCCATTGATGGTCCAGTTGTGACCTAGGCTAAATATAATGGAATTACGTTCAAAATAACATTCGCTATAAATGTTCGGAACAGAATAGCCCATACGGTTTATGAATGCCGTGGCTAATGTAAGTCAGGTCATCAGGATGATGACTAATAATGGGTAAATCTTGGTGATTAGTACCAAGTTTCGAGTATGGAAAACTCGGGTGAGGTAGACGAAAGTCGCAACACTATTAAGGCGATGAAAGTTGATAAAACTACAAACGTAAACCTCAATATTAATGGAGTTAATCTTCGGGCTGCGGTTGACGCAACAATTGAAAGGACCATGGAAAAGGTCATGAGACAATACAAAGAGCTGAATACTTCTCGCTCTAAATCTCATTCAAAACCATGTTAAATTACTCACGAGGAGAGCTATGTTCGCACTTCAAATATGAAGGATGAACCAAAGAAGGAGGATAACTCCCAGAAATCTGAGAAAGAGAGCGAGTACAGGCTTAATAAAAAGCAACGAAAGTTCGGTAAGAAGCATGTATACCTCTGAGACTGCTTCAGCATTATTAGATGGATGTTTTGTATCCATAAGGAATCATTTTTCCGATGTCCTAGTTCCGTTGAATATAAGGACTCAATAAAGTGATAAAAATAGATTGGTTGCCTCGAAAAATCAAGCCCATATTGTGAGTGATAAGAAGAAATTAATTATCAAGACTCCTTATGAGACAACCCTCATAATTACAGGTATCTGTACGAGTAATTAATAATAAACATAAAAAAATGGTGGAATTGGCCGTCCCCGGAATCGAACCTGGGTCTAGGCCGCACCCTTTCGCGCCCCTAGCCAACTGAGCTAGGTGCCTAGTTTGTGAAACTTCCATTATTGATTAAATATAAGCACTTGTACAATAAAATTCCTTATCATTTATCAATGATAATTTCTGCTAAGTGTCCTGTTTTTAATACAGGCAATAATAAATATTCATGAACCATAAACTTAGCAAATTTCTTTTTATCATCCACAAGGTATAACTACCAAGCAAACCATAGTAACCGATTCTTATAGATCGGAAAGGAATCCTTCCGAAAATCTAAGAGCACTCTTTCTTTGCATAGAGTACGACAACATATGTTATGTTAATTATTTTTCTCATTGTTTTTCTATCGCCTGCGAATGCCAAACTATGTTTGATAAAAGTGTCATATGAGGATTGGCGTATCCTAGTGTGTCCCATAGATTATTTCCATGTCTGATCAGCATGGGGGTTTAATACATGGAACCCCTAAGATATCCCAATGATCATATTGTACTAAAGTCGACTAGTAGTATTCAAAGAAGATATCCAAAATGGAAATTTTCCAAGTAAATGTTCCCGAATAAGGAATTCGTGGACTTATAACATAAAGGTGTCACTCTGTTAGGATCGGAGGCTCTCATGATTGTGTTTGTTTGTATGTTCTGAACAATTTGTGAATATGAAAATGTAAAGTGCAGCGGAAATGAAACCAAACTTTGTAAACACAATAAAAGGAGAGAGTTGTTTGATAAACAATTGCTTCTCATAGAGTCGAATGATTTACAAATCAAAAGCAAAAGATTACAGATAAGCTTACAAACTATACTCCCCCTCAGCCTGATGCCCCAAGGTTGGTTGCACACAAGATGAAAGGATTAGACATGAGGAGAAGAACCCGCTCAGTCAATCAAATGTAACAGTACAGGGTACTGTTACATTTATAGGCAAACCAAACCACTGAGGAATCTCAGCTGACGTCACCATGAAAGCGACGTCTAACAGCCTAACAAACTATATCTACTGTCCTTACACCAACTACTGATGTCTAACAACTGATTGTAATAATACTACAAAACATGAGGAAACAACTGCTTCACGTTCCACTGTTGTAGCCTAAGCACTGATGCTTAACAACAACGTCAGTACTTTCTTCAAAGGTGATCAGTCCTTGAATGAGCAGTGTTTGTGTCTTCAGCAGCACTTAAGAGACAGCAGTAGATAGAGCAACAGAGTTTGTCTTCAGCAGTCTTTAGGATCATATCAGTAGTTGAAATGACACAGCAGTTGATTATGAGCAGCAGTTATAGACCATCAGATGTTATAACTCACTATCAAGGGGAGAGCAGAGTATAAACTACTGTTTATTGTGAATCCTCTGTTGTGACCTGGTTTTGGCTTTACATTATCTGTTCCTCTGATAGGGTTCAATCCCAACAATCTCCCCCTGGAACAGATAATGCCAAAACCTTTCATTATTCAGGACCTTTATTACTCATCAAGAGTGCCTTAGCTTGTTCTTTGAATTCAGCTTCAAATTCCTTTGCACTCTGGTCATCCTCATCCCTACACAGTGAAAGCCCAAGGAGATCCTACAAATCTTGAACACTAAGGCCTAGTGCTTCTTTCCTTGATATGTGCTTCACCTCGCCCTTGGCTCTGACCAAGGTCAATACGTGAGTCTTTTGATCAGACATCCACTTTAGTATTTTTAAGCCAAGTGGGTTTCTTGGGAGAGACTTATTTGAAGATGAGTTGAGGGATAATGGCCTTGAAAACAACTGCAGACTTTCAGACATTCTTTTGAAAGCTTCTTCAAAGACTTTGTCAGCTGCCGCTATATCTTCTGAAGTTTCTTTTTCAATAAATTCTTGTCGTTCAGCTTCTGTCTTGTCTTCAGCAGTGTTTGGAGTTGCAGGTTTGTTTAATGCCTTAAAAAGGCTTTGAAGCTTTGTTGATGTTTCTTCTTTTAGACCCATTTTTGTGATGGTATCTTTGAAGTACTCTGCTTCCTTTTCTCTTACCTCTTCTTCAGTCAACTGTTCTCCTTCATCTTGATTTGTTGCAAAAGTAGACCGGAACAGTGTGTCGAGGTTTCCCATCTTCTGTTCAAGCTTCATCATTTGTTCTTGCTATTTAGAAGTGCCCGAAACAGTTTTCTTTCTTTTCTTCAGCCTTTTGTAGGCTTCGTCAGTCTGCTGTTTAGACCACTTTGATATGGCTTCAGCAGTATCCACTTTCGCATCCACCAGCTCCCTTTTCTTTCTCTTATATTCAGCAGTTAAGTCAACAATGAGCTTTTCATATTTTCTCCAGTTAGGAGCATTCTTCTTCTTCGTAGGATCATTCTTAATCCTTTCAATCCTTTCTGCCTCACGCTTAAGAGCTGCTACTGGCCATTCTCTGAACTGTTGTTCTTCAGCAGGATAGAATTTTTCTTTCAAAATGAAGGCTAGATATTGTTTTCTTAATTCTTTCTTTTGATCAGCCTTTTCTTTGTTTAGGTCTTGTGCAAACCCTTCTATCAGCTTTACTTTTGTTAAGTAGAACTCCAGTCTTTTAGTAATGCCATCTTCACTTAACTTTTCTTTTTCACTATCAACCTTGGCTTTTACATTTGCCTGCTTTGTCTTGAGTTTTAGGTAATCATCCATATCTTCTGGTGGCATGTAGCCTATGAGTGAGGGGAATCTCCTTTTTAAAGGATCTTCTTCTGTATAGAATTGCCTCATCTCATTTTTGATAGCTTCAAGTTCCAGTGGATGTTGTGCAGCATTAGGATCATATGTACCCTCATCAGCAGTTATTGGTTTTCTTATTCTGTTGAACAGCCTTGGTTGTGAAGTATGAAAGGTGAGAGCAGTGGTGGATGACTGACTAACAACTGCTGATATGTCAGTAGTTGTCTTCTGCTTTTGAGCAGGGGATGGAAGTGGTGATGTTGGTGGTGATGGTGGTGAATCATCATCTGTTATGAGATTTCTTCTTCTTTTTAATGAAGAAGAAGCAGATGATGTTTTGGGTGGATCAGTGATGGTAGATTTGATAGCAGTGGTTTGTGGTAGTGATTGACTGACAGTGGTTGAAACAACTTGTGTTTCAATCACTGTTGTCATTACAACAGATGTTGTAACATCTGTTGTCTTCTGTTTTGTGACAGGAGGCAGTGGTGATGGTTTGAATTTAGATGATGATGGTGGAGCAGTAGTTGTGGTGGTGTGTGGTAGAGTGGTGTGTGTTGAAAGTGTGTGTGTTGATGAAATGGCAGCTGTTTGGCTACAGACAGCAGATTTTATAACTGCTGCTGCAGCAGTTTTTGTAACTGCTGCTGTATCAGCTGTTTGACTAATAGGTTTTGAGACCTGCTTTTCTTTTGCTTTTTCAGGCTCAACATGAAGACCATGTTCTATTCCCCTCCTATTCAAATTTCCTAACAGCTTGTTATTCTCCCCCTTTTTGGCATTATCTGAGGGGAGATTTACAAGAAATGGTATGGAAGAAGGAACTTTGCCAGGAGCATTTTGAATGCTAGCCTTTATAGCCTTGATATCTGCTTGAGTATCTTTAAATCTTGATTCAACCATGTTGGTCAACATTTGTACTTGAATAGCATGCTTTTTATCAGCCATTTGTTGCTGTGCTTCAAGCATGGGTTGAAATATATTCCATAGCTCATTTGCAGCAAATGCCTGTTGTGCAGGTGCTTGAGCAAGAACCGCAGATTGTGATGGGGCAGCAGTGGATTGTGCTTTTTGAGCTTTTAAAATCTCTTGCACCATCTCCTTTATTTCAGTAACTGATTCTTCAAGTTTGTCAACTCTACCCGTCAATTCCTGATATCGTGAATCATCACCTACTTTAGTAGGATCATCTGAATCCCCACTAGTAGTGGTTATATCAATGTTTGATTTAGGAACTGAGTCCCAAAAATCATCCATTGATGCCCCTTGTTCTTGGTACTGGGGACTTCTTTCTTCGGCACTCGATAGACCTTTGATGGTACCAGTGGTTAGATCCAACACACTGGTGGTCACCGATGTTGCCATGGAAGAAATTGCCTTCAAGGGAGTCTTACTTATGAAACAACTGTCCAACTGAGGATCTGTTGATCCACCCGTTGTAGTTGCTGCTCCACTTGAACTACTGACAGGAGTTACTTGTAACTCCTGCAGTGTAACCTCCTCAACTGTTGCTGGGATAGCAGAAGTATACGCATCAGACCCAGTCACCTGTGGATGTATACTCTCGGTGATAGGTGATAGAGAGGAACTGGTTTGTGTCTGTGCAATAGCAGCTGCATGCAACAGAGGTAGCATGGATTGTGGCATTATTATTGGTGAGGGGATGGGGGTTGAAAGAGACATGTCCTTGGGATCAGGACTGAGGAAGATGGATCCGAGTGGATTCAGAGCTTCATATTGTGGTGTCCCTGTGCTTACAACCTGATCCTTTTGTGAGGATGCAGGAGGAGTTTCGGTTATGGGTTGAGATCTTTCTTCCAACTGCTGTGAGGAAGTAGCAGCAGTGGTTTGTGGTGACTTTTGTGTTGTCACAGGCATTTCCTCTGGGATCTCATCTTCCAGAGTTGCCTTTGTTTTGGGTTTGGTGGGTTTTCTGGATGTTTTCTTTTTGGTCTTTTTAGTGGTGGCAGGTGTGGGTTTCAAAGCAGTGGGAGTGCTGCTATGATCACCTGGAGCAGTGGGCTCAGCAGCTGATACCTGAGGAGCAGTTGTAACCACTAAAGTCTGCTCAGATACCCCTGCTTTTGTTTTTATAGGTGCCATCATCCTTGAAAATGTTTCTTTTGTTATGCTTTTTATTTGACAATGAACACCTTGTTTGAGCAAATTTACATTTTTCTTTTCAAATTTTTGTTCAAAATAATAACTCAAAAATCTTGGAAAAAGTAAAAATGCTTGACTTTCAACGTTTTTCACCATGTCATTGAAAATCTCCTGGGAGTAGTTATAGTTTTTATTATTCAAAATAGCGTAACCCAGGTTTTGGATTTTCAATGGTATTTCGTTGAAAGATGTTGTTTTATTTGAAGCACACATCAAGAGTGTGTGAAATAAAAACCTGGGTGCAGATGGAAAATAACCCTTTTGTAGGGTATCTACCTTTGGTTCTTCTGCATAACCCCTTTTCACGAAATCAGTTTTCATCTCGACTTTTTCAAAAGAGAGTTTACCTTCCTGATCGTTGAGATTAAAGACTTCGGAGATCGACTGTGGGGTTATTTGAACTGCTTTACCCTGTATTGAGGAGTTAATGGCTATGACTTTTCCGTCTTGTTTTTCAAGCGACGCCTTTTTCCAAAACTCTCTCTGGGTTTGCAGATAGATAGGAGCATTTGCTGTCAACAAAGTTTTGTACTTTGATGCAGATAATGCATCAATGATGGTGTCAAAGGTGTGATTATCAGTAGGTTTTGTGAATAAACCCAGATAGTTATGAGATTGTTTGAATGGTATTTCGATGATTTCTTCAGCCGTTTGAGCGGCCTCAGTTGAAGGTGGTGGAGATGTAGGTTTTGATTTTGATTTTCCTTTTGACTTCGTCATTTTGATGAAGAAGAATCGGAGAAGGATTTTGTGGGTTTTGAAAAGAAGGGTTGGAAACTGCTATGAGAAGAGAATTTTTGGAATTCAATTCGACAGTGTAAAACCCTGTTTGGGGGTTTAGGGCAGGGTTTTATTTAAAAATGTGATCGCTGATGTGGCAGCGGTTATTTCGATCTGAGGGCTAAAAGCTGACCACGTGTCAAACACTGATGAGACGGATGAAGTATGAAGAACAGTTGTTTTAAGAACCACTGATGTATCAATCATCAGTGGTTACAACGGTAAAAATTATGGGTAGTGGATGATTTTTACTATCAGTGGATAGCATATCAGTGGATAAGACACTGATTTTGAGCATCAGTGCTTTTCAAGAAAATGAGGGATCAGTGGTTAACTTTCAGCAGTGGTCAGTGTTTAGGAATCAGAATTTGGAACAAAACAGTGGTTAGGGTAAATGGTAAATATCTGAAAGACAGATGTTACAGCAACAATTTTGAGGATTTTCATTCAAGGTTTTGCCACATGTCAATTTTGAAGGACAGTGGTTTAGTGCCCCAGATGATGAAAACTTTTTGCTAAGGCCACTCATTTTCGTTTCATATTCAATTAAAACATGAGTACCCTATTAATTTAAGCAAAGTTTGCAATCAATTTTTGATGAAAATTTAAGAGCAATCCTGAGTATGACATGAACATGACATATGTACCATTTCCTTTTGACCCATTTATGAGGACACTAATACCATCAAAAATAAGGTATTACATCCTGACAGGAGCTGAAACTATTGCCAACAAAAACAAGCAAAAGTTCCAAATATATCCTTACAGAAAAAAAATGAATGATATATCCTGATTATTCGAGAAAATCCTTTGAGAAAAATGATTAAAGGATTTTCTGAGAACAGCATCAAAAGGATTTGGTATAAATTCAATAAAACACATAATCATATCATTCTCAAGTTTTTGAAAATGGTCAGTGGTTTTGACAATAGTGGTAGGAAAACTTTGAACATATGACCACTGTATGGTACCATTTTCTTTGTCAGTTGATTGCGAACATGATTCTCTTTGTAATTCATTCACTGGAATCAAAAACCCTTTTCTGAACAGGTGAATGCACATAGTTGCTTAATGACCATTATTACCCTACACTTTGACTCTTCAGTGTTTTATGTTTATACTCTTTTCTTCTGACTTCAGAAGTTTTGAGATGAACACACTTCGGAGTTTTTGTGAATTTTCTTAATGGATTTTAACATAGTTGATTTTGTCCTTTTGAGGAACTCAACCTGTTTTCAACACATGAGATCTGGATAACTAAAGTTTTAATTTCCCTCTTTTTGTGTTAACAAAACAACAATGCTTTTATAAACATAGGTTTTGTTAATCTGAGGTTTGTACTTTAGTATTTAATGAAAACATCACATATTACACATCAACAGTTTAAATCAATTTAGAAAATAAGAATAATCTCATGGTTTAACAGATATTGCTTTCAGATCTAGAAACCATGAGTGTCTTGTGCATGAATTTACATGTTGTGTGAAATTTGTGTGTCATATGACATCTTGGTTGATTTACAGAGTTTTTGAATAACCATTTTGAACATGATTTACTTGATACTCTGTTTTTCAACAAAATACAACCAACCTTAGTATCAATGGATTTCGAGCCGAACTGTTATGTCAATTTGACTGTTAAATCGAAATTGACTGTCCAAGCTCTGATACCAATTGTTAGGATCGGAGGCTCTCATGATTGTGTTTGTTTGTATGTTCTGAACAATTTGTGAATATGAAAATGTAAAGTGCAGCGGAAATGAAACCAAACTTTGTAAACACAATAAAAGGAGAGAGTTGTTTGATAAACAATTGCTTCTCATAGAGTCGAATGATTTACAAATCAAAAGCAAAAGATTACAGATAAGCTTACAAACTATACTCCCCCTCAGCCTGATGCCCCAAGGTTGGTTGCACACAAGATGAAAGGATTAGACATGAGGAGAAGAACCCGCTCAGTCAATCAAATGTAACAGTACAGGGTACTGTTACATTTATAGGCAAACCAAACCACTGAGGAATCTCAGCTGACGTCACCATGAAAGCGACGTCTAACAGCCTAACAAACTATATCTACTGTCCTTACACCAACTACTGATGTCTAACAACTGATTGTAATAATACTACAAAACATGAGGATAGACTGCTTCACGTTCCACTGTTGTAGCCTAAGCACTGATGCTTAACAACAACGTCAGTACTTTCTTCAAAGGTGATCAGTCCTTGAATGAGCAGTGTTTGTGTCTTCAGCAGCACTTAAGAGACAGCAGTAGATAGAGCAACAGAGTTTGTCTTCAGCAGTCTTTAGGATCATATCAGTAGTTGAAATGACACAGCAGTTGATTATGAGCAGCAGTTATAGACCATTGTCACACCCCGACCGCGTAAAACAACAAATCGCGGCGGAAACATCGGGGCGTGTTGCGACAGAATTAATTGTTTCAAATCCAAGGCAAACAAAGTTGTATTTTATTTATAAACAAAGGTGTTACATTGTTTCAGACAGGTAATTAAAGAGTTCAGAACATAATTAAACATAGTCTATCTTCTTTTAAAGTTTCTAAGGCACAGGTCCGCCCTAGTATCGTGATCAACATCCTATGGAAAAGCACCTGAAAACACATGTGAAAATAGGTACGTCAGCATAAAAATGCCTGTGAGATACATAGGTTTTGTGAAAATAGGATTCATGACTTGAGTTTAAGAAAATGTTTAACCATGAACCCCGTACTTTGCTTTGTCTTGTAAATCGTTTGAAAACAATAAGATCAGATGATATGTATAAGAAATTGTCAGGTTAAATAAATAACCATGTAAAAAAAAATGTGTTTGTATAAGATAAGTTGTTTGTAAATCAATGTCTTGTGAAAAATATGTTATTTATATAAAATGTTCTATGTATCAATATTGAAATGATTCAAATAACGTTACGCCATGTAATACCATACAAACACTTATATATAGGAAGTACCAGCGGCGTATCCACCATGTTTGTATCATATTGCACACGCATCGTTAACTTAATCACTTAATCAAACCAAACCAACCAATGTAAGAAGTCTATGTTTAAACCAATTGTCAAATGTATTGAATAATATGTCAAGATGTAAATCATGTCAAATGTCTATGTCAAATATCCATGTTCAATAGTAGTCAAGTAATTGTGTAGCAAATGTTATGTATGGTAAGTAAAATAAGACTACTTAAACCATAAGTAAAAAGGTACAAAACAAAGTATTTTGAATATTTCAAAAGTTATGTTTTGCAAAGTGATGCATGATACATTGATACAAACATTTATGTGGTAAGTTAACGCATACATTCAAGCCTTGAGACAGTCGGATAACCCTTTCAGTCAAGGTTATCAAAAGAATTGTATTCGGATTCAGTCATTCCTTACATCCAAACAAACCCGGGATGTCAGGAATGGGATTTGTCAAGTCCTATGGTACCACTACTTACTCCCGAGCGGCGTAGCAAATGTTAATGAACGTTATAAAGACCCGTTTGTGCAAACCAAATGTCATAGCAGTTGTATACATGTCATATGAAAACAATGTACTAAGTATGCTTAGTTAACATACAAAGCAGAAAAGTCTTGTAAATCAGTGTGCTAGCATGCTATCAGTCAACATACATAGCAGAAAGGTAATGTAAATCAATGTGCTTAGCATGTTATCAGTCAACATACATAGCAGAAAAGTCATGTAAATCAATGTGCTTAGCATGTTATCAGTCAACATACATAGCAGAAAAGTAATGAAATCATGTACTATAATGTACTAACAAACATAGCCGGTATATGATGTGAAAACAGGAAAGCATGAAAGTAACAAGTAGGCACATGTGTTCCACCCCAAAACAGTTTGGAAAACAGTAAAAGAGGGGTCTATGTACTCACTTGAGATTGCTCAGTTGTATAAAGATAACCACCAAGCAATGCAAGAGATCTCGGAATCAAACGGCACCTAGTATAGGTAACTATGTTAATAAACCGGACCTATTTCGGAAGACTGGGTAGCATTAGGGTTTGTAAACCAAATGAGTGTCGGAACTCACGTGATATGGTTTAACAAAGCCTACATGCTAAATGAAACTTAACATAATTGTATACGACCCATTACGACCCGTTTAGGAAGCTTATGCTACTTTAACGCATCGTGCGCGTGAAACGCGTTCGGACCGCCTAACTAGTCCTATGACAAGTATTATATGCCTAAACATGTTACATAATCAGTTACGTGACAAAAGTTTAGGTTACATATGCTAAATTACCAATTATGTATGAAAAGGGTATTTTGGTAATTTACCTAAGGCATATAAACTACCTATCATACAACTATTTAAACGTCGTGACCATAAGGTATAACCTCGGAAGGTTATTCCCTACACTATGGTCACCTAATGTATTTGGTCGGATCCTAATGATCGACCAAACTGGGTCGGGTTCGAAGGTATAGGCGATTTATTAGATCGCCTACCCTACGACCCTAGACAACGTGGTAATCAGTAGGCATAGTCCCAAGGGACTATGACCATCGTGATTACAATCACGTTGCGAAGTTCAAACGAACTTCGCATTGACCATTACTGGTCAACGCTGAAAGTCAAACAAAGTTTGACTTTCTGACTCGAAAAGCAGTAAAAATAAGGAAAAGAACGAAAGAATACTTACGAAGGGTCCCCGAATGCTAATCTAGATCAGTATAGTTCAGGTATGAAACAAGGTTTCAACTTAGAACACAACTAATAAGATTCTAGTGCTTAAAAACAATGAAAGGCATGGGGTATATATAGTTTTCGGGTAACCGTTAGGATCGTTTCTTGAATAACGTGATCGAATCTTGTGCGTACACTTGTCGGAAAGGTTATGGAACCACATATGCTCCTTAACTTAGTGACACATCACTTAAAACATGTGGTTAAGAATCAATTAGTTGCAACTTGTGCTTAAAACACTGAATCTGGTCCAGAAGGGGGCTCGCGTGACGCTAAGGCCCCTCGCGTCACGCTAGGCCCTTGTTTTGGCAGATTTTTTTTCAGAAATGGTCCCTGCACTTTGTTTAAGCGATTTTTGATGCGTTTGAACCCCGTTAACCTCATTTCAAGGCTCTAAAATGAAGTTAAAGTATAGGGAACTCAAAACATACTCAAAAATATGCCGGATGATGGTTCGTTTGGTCGTACGAACGCGATGTTCGCTTAATTACGACGGAATGCGCATAAGCGCGAAAAACGATCCAAATGACGCGACGAATGGATTTTTCTTAAGGCGATCACTAAAATAAAATATAGTCATGCTTTCATAAATTTTTGGATGTCCAGATGTATTCAGAACGTAAGTTATGCGCGAAAATGCAAACTTGTGCACTTTTTGACACTTTTAGTCCCTGAATGTCCCAAAAGTTTATTTTAGCACACCAAACCCCTCAAAGCCTATTTCTAAGCTATGTAAAGGATATTTAAGGTGTGTTTAACTTATGGTCATGTTCCGGAATGTTCGTTACAGTTCAAATTGACATACTTTCGCAGTTTGTCATATTTAGTCCCTGTAAGCGAATTAACTTGTTTTTGCCATACCAAAGCCTTCAAAACTTATTTCTAAGTTATGTAAAGGTTATTTAAGGTATGTTGAGTATATGTTGATGTTCCGGAGTATTTCTCGCATTAAACTGAGTACGTTTACGCACTAGTTTGCGTATAACTCTCTAGAAAGCGATGTAGAGTTTGAAATTACATAAAAATCAAAACATGAAAAATGTATAACATAACAAAACAAACATTGGGATCAAATAACATTGTTTTATTGATAACAGAACTGTTCATAGTGATTACAAGCACAGTTGTTACAGTCTCCCCTACTTGTGGAAATTTCGTCCCGAAATTTATTTAGAGGAAACTCGTGGAAAAAGATGTGGATATTTCGCCTTCATTTGATCTTCGCGTTCCCAAGTAAACTCAGGTCCACGTTTAGCTTCCCAGCAAACTTTGACCAAAGGAATGCGCTTGCGTTTAAGCCACTTGACTTCACGTTCCATGATTTCCACTGGTTTCTCAACAAATTTCAGTGTTTTGCCAACACGAATTTCGTCAAGCGGTATGGAGAAGTTCTCATCAGCTGTACACTTCTTGAGATTGGACACGTGAAAAGTTGGATGAACATTTCCCAGTTCAGGAGGTAACTCAAGTCTGTAGGCTACCTTTCCGATTCTTTCGACGATCTTGAATGGTCCAACGTATCTAGGTGCAAGTTTTCCTTTCTTTCCAAATCTGATCACACCTTTCCAAGGTGAGACCTTAAGTAATACTCGATCACCGACTTGAAATTCAAAGGCTTTGCGTTTTGGGTCCGCGTAAATCTTCTGACGGTTTCTAGCTGCCTGAAGGTTATCACGAACTTTCTTGACCTTGTCAGTTGTCTCTAAAATGAGGGCAGGTCCAGTAAGTTGAGCCTCGCCAATCTCATTCCAGCAGACTGGTGAACGACATTTTCGACCATAGAGAGCCTCAAAAGGAGCCATTTTGATGCTAGTGTGATAACTGTTGTTGTAGGAGAATTCAATCAATTTAAGATGTGAATCCCAGCTACCACCAAAATCGATCACACAAGCTCTTAGCATATCCTCCAGAGTCTGGATTGTTCTCTCAGATTGACCATCCGTTTGCGGATGATAAGCTGTGCTCAGATTAAGTTGGGTCCCCATAGCAGATTGCATGGTTCTCCAAAAGTGAGAAGTGAAACGAGCATCTCTGTCAGAAATGATGTTCAAAGGAACACCATGTCGAGCCACAATTTCATCTACATAGATTTGAGCAAGTCTGTCAGTAGGAAAATCCTCGCGGATTGGCAAGAAATGTGCTGACTTTGTAAGACGATCAACGACTACCCAGATGGCATCATGACCTTTCTTTGTGCGCGGGTGTTTGGTAACAAGATCCATAGTAATGTTTTCCCATTTCCAAACTGGGATCTCTGGTTGCTCCAATAAACCCGAAGGACGCTGATGTTCAGCCTTAACCTTAAGACAAGTAAGGCATTTGGATACGTATAAGGCAATGTCTTTCTTCATACCAGGCCACCAATAGTGAATACGAAGATCCTTATACATTTTATCTGAGCCCGGATGAATAGAATAGCGAGACTTATGGGCTTCATCCATAAGCAAGGTACGAAGATCATCCTGGCTTGGGACCCACAAACGGTCCATGAAGTAATATGACCCATTGTCCTTCAGTTCCAAAGCAGGCGTTATGTGATAGGGAAATTCCTTATCCATTAAACCTTGTGAAACACAAGATTGTTGAGCCTGAGAAATACGGGCTTGGATATCAGATCGAGCTTGAATAACAGATTGAACACGTACACAATGAAGCTTAGTACGTTCCTTACGACTCAATGCATCAGCTACGACATTCGCCTTACCAGGATGGTAGCGAATTTCGCAGTCATAGTCGTTTAAAAGCTCAACCCAACGTCGTTGCCTCATGTTGAGTTCTTTCTGATTGAAGATATGCTGAAGACTTTTGTGGTCCGTGAAAACCCCACATTTCGTACCGTACAAATAGTGTCTCCAGATGTTGAGAGCAAAGACAACTGCACCCAACTCAAGATCATGAGTGGTGTAGTTCTTCTCATGTATCTTCAACTGCCTCGATGCATAGGCTATGACTTTGTTCCTTTGCATAAGAACACAGCCAAGACCCAATTTCGATGCATCACAATACACAACAAAATCATCATCACCCTCAGGCAATGATAGAACAGGCGCATCGCAAAGCTTCTGCTTCAGGTGTTGAAAAGCTTCCTCTTGTTTGTATCCCCAATAAAAGGGCATTTTCTTCTGAGTTAGAGCAGTTAGAGGAACTGCAATCTTCGAGAAGTTTTCTATGAAGCGGCGATAATAACCCGCTAGGCCAAGAAAAGAACGAACTTCAGTAGGAGTAGTAGGCGTATCCCAATCCTTAATCGCACTGATCTTGGAGGGATCTACATGAACACCTCGTTCGTTGATAATGTGTCCCAAAAATTGAACTTCTTTAAGCCAAAATTCGCACTTGGAGAATTTGGCGAAAAGTTGCTCTTTCTTCAGGAGTTCCAGAGTAAGACGAAGATGCTGCTCGTGATCAGCTCGCGTCTTAGAGTAAATCAAGATATCGTCAATAAAAACAATGACGAACTGATCCAAATAAGGTTTGCAGACCCTATTCATTAAGACCATGAAAACAGCAGGAGCATTAGTCAAACCGAATGGCATGACTGTGAACTCGTAATGTCCATAACGAGTCCGGAATGCTGTCTTCGGAATGTCTTCTTCTTGCACCCGAAGTTGATGATACCCGGAACGCAGATCGATCTTCGAAAAATAAGAAGCACCTTGTAACTGATCAAAGAGGTCGTCGATGCGAGGTAGGGGATATCGATTCTTGATGGTAAGCTTGTTAAGCTCACGATAATCGATACACATCCTAAAGGATCCATCCTTCTTCTTGACAAAAAGAACGGGAGCACCCCAAGGTGAAAAACTAGGACGTATAAAACCTTTGTCAGAGAGCTCCTGAAGCTGTTTAGACAACTCTTGCATCTCAGATGGTGCAAGACGATATGGAGCTCTGGCAATGGGATTTGCACCAGGTACGAGATCAATGCGGAACTCGACTTGGCGTGCTGGAGGTAGACCAGGTAAATCTTCAGGGAACACTTCAGAATAATCCCGTACGACAAGAATATCTGAAATAGACTTACCCTTGCCTTTATTTTCTGTAACGTGTGCTAAGAAAGCCACATAGTTCTTCTGCAGATACTTCCGAGCTTTAAAACAAGACATGAGTCTGAGACCACCGATAGGCTTCTCACCTTGAACCTGCAGGACCTCGCCTGTCGAAAGTGGCACACGAACAATCTTCTTAGAACAAACTATTTCTGCGTGATGCTTGGATAACCAATCCATTCCCACAATAACGTCGAAGCTTCCAAGTTGCATAGGCGCGAGGTCAATAGGAAAAAGATGGTCGTTAAGATTCAACTGGCAGTTGTGAAGAACAGAATCAAGAATAATGGGTTCACCATTTGCAACCTCTACTGTCAAAGATTTGCCTAGTTTCGTTCTAGACACGTGAAGCATTTTCTCAAAAGATAATGACACGAAACTCTTATCGGCACCAGAATCGAAAAGAACAGATGCAGGCTGATTATTAATAAAGAACGTACCGTTCACCACATTATCGTCAGCCTGTGCCTCTTGGGCATTCATGTTAAAAACTCGGCCTCGAGCCGGAGCCTGATTCTGGTTCTGGTTCTGGTTCTGGTTGGCTAGCCTTGGGCACCGGTTCCTGTAGTGGGTCAGATCCCCACAATTGTAGCACGAACCAGGAGGAAAATGAGGTCGTGCAGCTTGACCTTGTTGCTAAGCAAGAGGCTGAGCAACCTGTTGGGCCTGATTTTGAACTGCCTGGTTCTGATTGACAGGAATGCGGCAGTTCACAGCAAGATGACCAGATCTTCCGCAGTTGGTACACTGACGACACTGGAGGTGCGGTTGATGATGGCCGTTACATCTGTTGCACAAAGGTGCATTGCCAAAATAAGGCTTCTTGGCTATTGGCTGCGCAGGCTGGTTTGGTGCAGCTTGAGCCTGTGCAGTAATGGCAAAGTTTTGGGAAGCCTTTCGCTTCCTAGCATTCTTTGAAGAACCAGAATTCTTCCCATTCTTGTTTTCACCTTTCTTACCATCCCCTTTCTCAGATGCCAGCTTCTTACCCTTGTCACCCTTCTTATGCAGCTTTCCCTTACGCACCTGCGACTCAGTCAGTGTCGCTGATAACTCGATCGCCTGACGGAGTGTGGCAGGGTTACTACCAGTAAGAATGTCTTGTACCGAGTCAGGTAGGCCATCGATGTATCTCTCGATAGCCTTGTCGAGTGGGGTGACCATAGTCGGGCAAAGCAGACTCAACTCCTCGAACCTGTCAGTATATGCCCTGTGCTCTCCACTATCTTGCTTCAAAACATCAAACTCTTTCTCCAACGCTCGCTGTTCATGGCGAGGACATAATTCCCTCATCATAAGGGCTCTAAGTTCAGCCCATGTCTGTGCGAGAGCAACTTCAGCACCTTGGTCCCTCATAACCCCGTTCCACCATGTCAAAGCCCTCTTCTGAAATACGCTCGAAGCAAACTCGACTTTGCGATTTTCGAGACACTGAACGTGGCGAAAAGTATTCTCTATGCTCTCAAACCACTGAAGAAGCCCAGTCGCTCCTTCAGAACCACTAAACTTGAGTGGTTTTGCTGAGTTAAAATCCTTGTATTTGCACGGACCATTGTTGTTGTTGTTGGCTTGTTGCCATTGAGCAAAGAGATTTGGGAATTGGGCAGCCATCTGCTGCGCAATAATTTCTGCCAGCTCGGCAGTAGCTATCTGGTTCTCGCGTCGAGGAGGCATTCTATAAGTGAACGCTCACTCCAAGAATTCCCAGGTAAGCACAACTGGTCTCGCGTCTGGTTGAGATGTATACGAAGTGCTTGCCTAGACAGAAAACCCAGAATACAGGCATTCACCCTTCCAGTTTGCACATGTTCACATTATTTAAAACCCAAAACGTTTGACGGGATTTTTGAAAATTTGAAGGCACAAGGCCAAAAACCAATACTGAAAAAGGTTCAAAACCATGTAACAGAGGGTTCAAAACCTTACAATTGAGGGTTCAAAACCTTGTAAAAATTTATTCAAAAACAGATGATTGTTTTTCAAAAATCGTTTCGGAAAAATTTTGGTTCCTTGTTTTGGTAATCACCTAAGGATAGGTGATGTACATGTTTTAAGATCTAAACACAAGATAACTTGTGTTAGGTTCCTAGAAAAGTTATAGTCTAGGTCAAAGCATTACTAATAACCTAATTCCCTATAACCATTGGCTCTGATACCAACTCTTCTGTCACACCCCGACCGCGTAAAACAACAAATCGCGGCGGAAACATCGAGGCGTGTTGCGACAGAATTAATTGTTTCAAATCCAAGGCAAACAAAGTTGTATTTTATTTATAAACAAAGGTGTTACATTGTTTCAAACAGGTAATTAAAGAGTTCAGAACATAATTAAACATAGTCTATCTTCTTTTAAAGTTTCTAAGGCACAGGTCCGCCCTAGTATCGTGATCAACATCCTATGGAAAAGCACCTGAAAACACATGTGAAAATAGGTACGTCAGCATAAAAATGCCTGTGAGATACATAGGTTTTGTGAAAATAGGATTCATGACTTGAGTTTAAGAAAATGTTTAACCATGAACCCCGTACTTTGCTTTGTCTTGTAAATCGTTTGAAAACAATAAGATCAGATGATATGTATAAGAAATTGTCAGGTTAAATAAATAACCATGTAAAAAAAATGTGTTTGTATAAGATAAGTTGTTTGTAAATCAATGTCTTGTGAAAAATATGTTATTTATATAAAATGTTCTATGTATCAATATTGAAATGATTCAAATAACGTTACGCCATGTAATACCATACAAACACTTATATATAGGAAGTACCAGCGGCGTATCCACCATGTTTGTATCATATTGCACACGCATCGTTAACTTAATCACTTAATCAAACCAAACCAACCAATGTAAGAAGTCTATGTTTAAACCAATTGTCAAATGTATTGAATAATATGTCAAGATGTAAATCATGTCAAATGTCTATGTCAAATATCCATGTTCAATAGTAGTCAAGTAATTGTGTAGCAAATGTTATGTATGGTAAGTAAAATAAGACTACTTAAACCATAAGTAAAAAGGTACAAAACAAAGTATTTTGAATATTTCAAAAGTTATGTTTTGCAAAGTGATGCATGATACATTGATACAAACATTTATGTGGTAAGTTAACGCATACATTCAAGCCTTGAGACAGTCGGATAACCCTTTCAGTCAAGGTTATCAAAAGAATTGTATTCGGATTCAGTCATTCCTTACATCCAAACAAACCCGGGATGTCAGGAATGGGATTTGTCAAGTCCTATGGTACCACTACTTACTCCCGAGCGGCGTAGCAAATGTTAATGAACGTTATAAAGACCCGTTTGTGCAAACCAAATGTCATAGCAGTTGTATACATGTCATATGAAAACAATGTACTAAGTATGCTTAGTTAACATACAAAGCAGAAAAGTCTTGTAAATCAGTGTGCTAGCATGCTATCAGTCAACATACATAGCAGAAAGGTAATGTAAATCAATGTGCTTAGCATGTTATCAGTCAACATACATAGCAGAAAAGTCATGTAAATCAATGTGCTTAGCATGTTATCAGTCAACATACATAGCAGAAAAGTAATGAAATCATGTACTATAATGTACTAACAAACATAGCCGGTATATGATGTGAAAACAGGAAAGCATGAAAGTAACAAGTAGGCACATGTGTTCCACCCCAAAACAGTTTGGAAAACAGTAAAAGAGGGGTCTATGTACTCACTTGAGATTGCTCAGTTGTATAAAGATAACCACCAAGCAATGCAAGAGATCTCGGAATCAAACGGCACCTAGTATAGGTAACTATGTTAATAAACCGGACCTATTTCGGAAGACTGGGTAGCATTAGGGTTTGTAAACCAAATGAGTGTCGGAACTCACGTGATATGGTTTAACAAAGCCTACATGCTAAATGAAACTTAACATAATTGTATACGACCCATTACGACCCGTTTAGGAAGCTTATGCTACTTTAACGCATCGTGCGCGTGAAACGCGTTCGGACCGCCTAACTAGTCCTATGACAAGTATTATATGCCTAAACATGTTACATAATCAGTTACGTGACAAAAGTTTAGGTTACATATGCTAAATTACCAATTATGTATGAAAAGGGTATTTTGGTAATTTACCTAAGGCATATAAACTACCTATCATACAACTATTTAAACGTCGTGACCATAAGGTATAACCTCGGAAGGTTATTCCCTACACTATGGTCACCTAATGTATTTGGTCGGATCCTAATGATCGACCAAACTGGGTCGGGTTCGAAGGTATAGGCGATTTATTAGATCGCCTACCCTACGACCCTAGACAACGTGGTAATCAGTAGGCATAGTCCCAAGGGACTATGACCATCGTGATTACAATCACGTTGCGAAGTTCAAACGAACTTCGCATTGACCATTACTGGTCAACGCTGAAAGTCAAACAAAGTTTGACTTTCTGACTCGAAAAGCAGTAAAAATAAGGAAAAGAACGAAAGAATACTTACGAAGGGTCCCCGAATGCTAATCTAGATCAGTATAGTTCAGGTATGAAACAAGGTTTCAACTTAGAACACAACTAATAAGATTCTAGTGCTTAAAAACAATGAAAGGCATGGGGTATATATAGTTTTCGGGTAACCGTTAGGATCGTTTCTTGAATAACGTGATCGAATCTTGTGCGTACACTTGTCGGAAAGGTTATGGAACCACATATGCTCCTTAACTTAGTGACACATCACTTAAAACATGTGGTTAAGAATCAATTAGTTGCAACTTGTGCTTAAAACACTGAATCTGGTCCAGAAGGGGGCTCGCGTGACGCTAAGGCCCCTCGCGTCACGCTAGGCCCTTGTTTTGGCAGATTTTTTTTCAGAAATGGTCCCTGCACTTTGTTTAAGCGATTTTCGATGCGTTTGAACCCCGTTAACCTCATTTCAAGGCTCTAAAATGAAGTTAAAGTATAGGGAACTCAAAACATACTCAAAAATATGCCGGATGATGGTTCGTTTGGTCGTACGAACGCGATGTTCGCTTAATTACGACGGAATGCGCATAAGCGCGAAAAACGATCCAAATGACGCGACGAATGGATTTTTCTTAAGGCGATCACTAAAATAAAATATAGTCATGCTTTCATAAATTTTTGGATGTCCAGATGTATTCAGAACGTAAGTTATGCGCGAAAATGCAAACTTGTGCACTTTTTGACACTTTTAGTCCCTGAATGTCCCAAAAGTTTATTTTAGCACACCAAACCCCTCAAAGCCTATTTCTAAGCTATGTAAAGGATATTTAAGGTGTGTTTAACTTATGGTCATGTTCCGGAATGTTCGTTACAGTTCAAATTGACATACTTTCGCAGTTTGTCATATTTAGTCCCTGTAAGCGAATTAACTTGTTTTTGCCATACCAAAGCCTTCAAAAATTATTTCTAAGTTATGTAAAGGTTATTTAAGGTATGTTGAGTATATGTTGATGTTCCGGAGTATTTCTCGCATTAAACTGAGTACGTTTACGCACTAGTTTGCGTATAACTCTCCAGAAAGCGATGTAGAGTTTGAAATTACATAAAAATCAAAACATGAAAAATGTATAACATAACAAAACAAACATTGGGATCAAATAACATTGTTTTATTGATAACAGAACTGTTCATAGTGATTACAAGCACAGTTGTTACAACCATCAGATGTTATAACTCACTATCAAGGGGAGAGCAGAGTATAAACTACTGTTTATTGTGAATCCTCTGTTGTGACCTGGTTTTGGCTTTACATCATCTGTTCCTCTGATAGGGTTCAATCCCAACACACTCATTTGACACGAACAATGATGGATGAACTGGAGCCTGAGATATGGAAAATCTCTATAGCCTCCTTGTATCTTAATTATCTTCTCATAAGTTTTCCCTGCTTACCTCCTGGAAGACAGGTAGAACTAAGATTAACATCCCGCTGTGGGTTGGAGTATTATGAAAACTCCATATCGATTATGGAAAAAAAAATCGAAACCTTGATTTAGTAGGTTTTAAGACATAGGCACATATAGCCTGACTCAATCTTCTGAGGGTTTTATGTTATTAAATAAGAAAGACGGTTCATATTGCTTATGCATACATGCCGCAACCCTAATTAGGCAACGATTAAGAATTTGCCATCAGCTACCCAGGATATAAGGGCAAACTATTCGTGGATAGGCTTGAAAAAGTCTGTAGCCACCTATGTAGCTAAATGCTTGACATGTGCACAAGTCAAAGCCGAGCATAAAAAACCGTCAGGTTTGCTACAACAGCCTGAACTTCCTACGTGGAAGTGGGAAATGGTAACTATGGATTTTATTACCAAGTTACCCAAGACAAGGAAAGGAAATGATACAATATGGGTTATAGTTAATGGACTGACTAAGTCAGCTCATTTCTTACCCATCAAGGAGACCTATAGCTCCGACATGTTAGCCCAGTTATACGTGGATAAGATTGTAGCCTTACATGGCATACCTGTAGCTATTTTCTCTGATAGAGATACTAGATACACGTCACACTTTTGGAAAAGCTTCCAACAATCTTTGGGCACACGTTTAAATTTTAGTACGACTTATCATCCTCAGACTGACGGTCAGAGTGAGCGTACTATTCAAACGTTGGAAGACATGCTACGTGCATGTGCGATCGATTTGGGTGGTAGTTGGGATAAGAACCTACCATTAATCAAATTCTCCTACAACAATAGCTACCGCACCAGCATCAAGGCTGCGCCTTTTGAGGCATTGTACGGTAGAAAGTGTAGAACGCCAGTTTGTTGGGCGGAAGTTGGAGATGTCCAGTTATCAGGACCAGAGATCGTGTTTGTTGGACCGTTGTACGACCTTAAACCGTCAGTAAAAGTAGTTCATCTTTGCGTACGAAGGCGGAATCAATGTAAACAAAGTCATAACAGCTTTAATCCTTTTAATCTTTCTTTTCTGATTAATTTGAGTGCTTGTACAATGTTTTCTGATACAAATCCGTCAGCACTTCGTCACACATACAATGACATCCGATATCGCTTGAAATGACCTAACCACCTATTTATAGAGCATAAGATTTCGCTTGAGGAAGTCTGAAGCGAAATCTATTATGTTCTGATTTCGCTTCAAGCAAACACATTACCTCTCAAGCGAAATCTTGTGTTTAAACATAAAAACCCTAACTTAAACCCTATGGTATGATCATTCAAACAATCCTAGACACAAGACTTGATAATGATGTAATCAACAGACATTTAGTGCACCAACAGACTCCCCCTTGGATGTTGATGAAGTCTTTGGCTTCAAGTCTTTGTCTTTAACAATCTCCAAACATTGTAAAAACTCTCATCAATCTTTAAACTTTAAACTTCAATCTTCCCTTTGACTGTTGATCCAAACTCCCCCTTTCACAGACTCCCCCTCTCGATATGCTAGAATCTGAGAAATCTGGTTCAAGCTTTGTCAATTTGCTTCCGTTGGAAATAATGAAGTTCAATCCTGTTACTCAACCAACAAACATAACCATTCTATCTTTTCAATCACAAAAACACAGACTCAATCAGCTTTAATAATCCACTCAAGTATTCAGGTCCAAGTTAATGACCCTGATTACTCAATTAATCTACCAAGTCCAAATTAATGACCTTGGTTGATCTTTTGATGAATCAATACTGATTTTAAAACAACATTTTCAAACATTTTCTGAAAATAACAAGTATCAAGTTAATGAACTTGTTTTTGACTTTTCAAACAAATCAAACTTCTTCAAAGTAAGCTCTCCTCATTCTTCAGTCCAGAATCTCTTGCATCTGCTTCAAACATCTGAGAATCCAACAATCAACTTTCCACTTTGGTTTGTCGGAAAATAAAGCAGAAATAAAATCTTTTTGGATTTTATCAAAGTATTCTAAACTAAGAAATGAAATACAGAAAACTTAAATTGCAGAAATTAAACAAAGTAAACTATATACAAACATATTTTTGGTGAGTGTGTCAGGGAATCATATCAGCTTTTTAGACATATCACAAGTACCGTTAAGCTACATATCATACTTAGACTTAAACAATTTACCTCGATTGTCGATATACTGATCCATCTCAAATTCTCATACAAAGTTCAACTTATTCAGGATACGATTTAGATGAATTAAGAACTTAGATCATTCATGTGTCCCACCTCTTGAATATACTCCCGTATCCAGAATCCCAATAATCAGTCTTACAGGTGAGAATACTACAATGATATCTGTATATAATTTAGGTATGCGAGGGCCGAGGGATCTCAGATCGATACTTCCGTATACGCAGAGAGATATCAGCTTCGACTTTTCGGTGTGTCCCCTTTAGAGGATCTTTTTGCTTACAACAGCAGCATATATCAATTTTATTGTTTCAGCATGCTGAGGGTTTAATGCTGTGTTTCAAGCATTGCAGCAAGTATTAGCCAGGGACTAGGTCAGAACCACCGTTCAGCAGAAGTCCCGGAATAATACCCCAGACATCATAGAGTATAAAGACCTAGTATATCAGATTAAGAGACCTTTCAAACAAGATTTCAGGGGTTACCTATATATCCAAGTAGTGTTCCCCACGAATTCACAAGTTTGAATTTTAGGTTTATATCCCGAATAAATCTACTAAATGTGCGAAAACCTATCGACACATCATCAGTAAGATTGTTTAGCTCTTTTATACTTTTCAAATCTTTAGCATACTGTGATCGTCTAGCTGATGTACTATCATTTTCCCTATATACACAAGCTCTTTTTCATTTTATCATGTTTTTGTATTTTTGCATTTTTTTACTGTTTTTGTATTTTCTGAAAATAAACTATGTACAAACATCTACTCCCCCTAAATACCAAAACAAGTAAAAATTCGACAAACCATTGCAGATTGTTTCTCGTCTTCATCCGCAACAGTACTCTCATCAACGCCAAGAATGCCATCCGACACCGACAAAAGCTTCATACCATTCAGTTTTAACAAATATTTAAACCTATTTTTATCAAAAGCTTTGGTATGTAAATCAGCTTTCTGTTCGTCAGTGTGGATTTTCTCAATTCGTATCAGCTTTTTCTCAAAGCAATCACGAATAAAGTGATGACGAATTTCTATGTGTTTAGTTTTAGCGTGATGTACTGGATTTTTAGTTATATTTATCGCGGCCTCATTATCAACAAAAAGAGGTGTGTTAAGAAACTGCAAACCGTAGTCGCGCATCTGTTGCTGTATCCACAAGATCTGAGAGCAGCAACTGCTAGCAGAAACATACTCCGCTTCACAAGTAGATAATGCCACAGACGTTTGTTTCTTACATTGCCAGGTAACCAATCTAGGACCAAAGAACTGGCATCCTGCAGTTGTTGATTTTGAATTAACTTTGCAGCATCCGAAATCCGAATCGGAATACCCTTCGAGCGTAAAGTCGCCTTTTCTAGGATACCACAACCCCAATGAAGGAGTTCCTTTCAGGTAGCGCAATATCCTCTTCACAATGATCATGTGCGATGCTCTCGGGTTAGACTGAAATCTTGCTGCGAGGCACGTTGGGTACATAATATCAGGACGTGAAGCAGTTAGGTACATTAAAGAACCTATCATGGATCGGTAATACGTTTCATCAGCCCTGTCTCCTGTGAGATCTGGGTGAATCCCATGATTTGTTGCAAGTGGGGTAGCAGCTGGAGTAGATCCTGACATTCCAACTTTCTCTAGAATATCATGAACATACTTTGACTGATGAATGAAAATTCCCTCAGGAAGTTGTTCAACTTGTAATCCCAGAAAGAATTTCATCTCCCCCATTGATGACATTTCAAACTTCTGCTTCATCACCTGTTCAAAATCTTTGCATAGATTTTCATTTGTCGACCCAAAGATTATATCGTCCACATAAATTTGAACTATCAGAAGATGACCATCAACGACTTTAGTGAAGAGAGTGGCATCCACTTTTCCACGAATGAACTTGTTGGCTAGTAGGTGTTGAGACAAAGTCTCGTACCAGGCTCTCGGGGCCTGGTGTAAACCATACAGCGCTTTGTCCAATAAGTAGACTTTGTTTTTGTGGATTGGATCGGTAAAGCCCGGCGGCTGACCGACATAAACCTCCTCTTTAACCTTCCCATAAAGAAACGCCGATTTTACATCTAACTGATATACTTTGAAGTTCTTCCAAGACGCAAATGCTAGGAAAATTCTGATAGCTTCTAGTCGTGCTACAGGAGCATAAACTTCGGTAAAATCAATTCCCTCCTGTTGACTAAATCCCTGAACAACGAGTCGAGCTTTGTTCCTTACGACAACTCCTCTATCGTCTCTCTTACACTTAAACACCCACTTGGTGTTAATTTTCCTATGACCATCCGGCAAATCAACTAACTTCCACACTCCCAATTTCTCGAATTGACTAAGTTCCTCCTGCATTGCATTGACCCAAGAGTCTTCAGTAAGCGCCTCTTTGTAAGTTCTTGGTTCAACCTGCGAGATAAAACAACTTAATGAGAATTCAGTTTGCAAAGGAGCAACTTTTGTATAAAAACATGTAAGCCCTTTATCAATCTGATTTCGAGTGCGAACTCCAGCTTGTAATTCTCCTATGATCAACTCCTCTGGATGATATGAAAAAGTTCGCGGCATCACTTCACTTGGAACCTCTACATTTCCCTCCAGATTAGTAACATTCTGCTCTGCATCTTGTTCACCAACTTGGTTTGTTTGACCTGAAATCTGAATTTGCTCCCCCTCAGAATTTGAATCTGAATCACCGTGATCAAAAACTGGCATGTTTTCAGCTTCTAGATTATCATTCTGATCCGACTGATTATCCTGAGCAACTTCATTTTGTTGGACATCATCATGTTCACCAGCATTACTTGGACCTGCTTCATCATCATTTGAAGTTTCCCGTGGTCTTCTTGAATACTCAGCTGGGAACCTTAACTGCGACTCATATTCACGCAAAATATCCAACTCATCAAAGAAATCTTCATCATCCTCTGATTCTTCTCTCATGTCAAACGAATCCCAAAGTTTGTCATAATGATAACGCCATGAATCACCAGGATTCTGCGGCGGCATAGTATAACCTTGACATTCAACATTTGCAGCTTCAATAATTCGCTTCTCACTTGGAACGAAGACACGTCGTAATGGATTTGAATAACCAACAAATATACCCTCAATGCACTTCGGACCAAACTTCCCAAAAGGTTCTATAACCGTACAAGGTGACCCGAACGGTTCTAGATACTTCAAATTCGGTTTGCGATTATTGATAAGCTCAAAGCATGTTTTGTTGAACTTCTTGACAGTAAGAACCCTGTTGAGCGTATAGCATGCAGCAGAAACAGCTTCAGCCCAAAAATTTATCGGTAACTTTGAATCTGCGAGCATAGTTCTAGCCGTCTCGATTAGTGTCCGGTTTTTGCGTTCTGCGACTCCATTCTGCTGCGGAGTGTACGGAGCACTAAACTCATGCAAAATACCTCTTTCATCACAAAATTCTTCCATCTTGCTGTTCTTGAATTCAGTACCATTATCACTTCGAATTTTCTTGATACACCTTTGGTACAAATTCTCAATCTTCCTGAACAGACTCATCAAACTGTCAAATGTTTCATCTTTCGTCTTCAAGAAGGATACCCATGAAAATCTGGAATAATCATCAGTAACGACCAAACAATAGTAATCTCCTGTAATACTTTTGACATTCACCGGACCAAACAAATCCATGTGAAGTCTTTCCAGAGGTCTCGAAACTGAATTGACTTGCTTTGTAGGGTGTGACTTTTTCTTCTGCTTGCCTTTGACACAGCTAATGCACTCCCCTTCCAGATGAAAACCTTTGATATTAACTCCCAATACCAAATCATTGTGCACCAAGTGATTCATCTTCCTTAAGTGAATATGCCCCATCTTTCGGTGCCACAATCTAGATTCTTTCTCAGTTGCTCTAGACACGAAACAATGTGCTTGACCAGTAGTTGTAGTAGCTACAGACATATCTAACACATATAAATCGTTCACTCTAGGTGCCCTCATAATAATCCATTCTTCAGGGATAACAAAACCAGGTTTCAGAATCAAACATTCTTTATCAGTGAAGTGAGTAGTATACTGATTGTCACAAATCTGCGAGATACTAAGCAGATTGTTCTCCAGCTCAGTGATGTAGTTAACTCTCTCAAACGTCACAATCCCATTGGATAACGTTCCTTCACCAACAATTCGACCACCTTCATGACCAGCAAATCCCACATAACCACCATTAATGTTCCTTACATCATACAGCAATGCAGTTTTTCCTGTCATATGTCGAGATGCACCACTATCCATAATCCATCTGGATATCAGTTGTGGAAGATCCTGCACAAAACAAACTACGACTTAAACAACTTCAAGAAAGATGCCGATTCATGCTTCGCGATCCAGGAAGCTCCGGCAATTCAAACTGCTTATTCGAACATGGTGTCCACCCAGGCCTCATCAGCCTTAGGTGTAACCTTGACTCTAGCAATTTGAATTTTGAAATTTTCAGCCTTCAAAGGTGGAAAATTTGCATTATAATCAACCGAAATTGATTCATCAGCCTTTTTCACTTCAGAAGTTGAAATTTTCATTTCAGTTTTTGGTTTCCAAACTTGTTGAGATAATGCAACCCTCTTGTAAAATTTGTCATTTTTAGTTACCACTTTCTTTATGGGTTCATTTTTTGCTTTTACATTGTTGATTTTAACGTTTTGCTTCTCAACCACTTTCTTCTCAACATACATTGGTGCTTTACCCTTCACATCAACTTTCTTTTGTTGAAACTTCACAGTTTCAGTCTTAGGCTTCACATTGGTACACATTCGTGCAATATGACCAACTTGATTACATCTAAAACAAGTACGAGTATCAACTACTCGACTTGTGCCTTCAGACTGATACTGTGAAGCTCTTTTCTCAAAAAACTCTTCATTTGATTTTGAAAAAATTTCATTTTCCTCATCAGAAAGTGAACTTGAACCATTTACAAACACCTTCTTTTCTGTAAACCTCTTGTTTTGAAAACTCTTTTTCTGATAACTCTTACCACCTCGATAACCACCCGACCAATTGTTTCGATTGTTATTATAAAAACGTGGTGGAACAATAGGCTTTTTGTAATAAGCTTTATCTTTCTCAAAATTGATTTGCCTTTTTGTTTGACTCAAATTGTTCACCTCTGACAACTCAATTTCAATCAATTTGAAAACATTTGTCAGTTTTTTCATATTAACATTCTCAATGGGAAACTCAGAATCCGAATACAACTTATCAGATCCAGCCATCTTGTACATCACAAGACCCGGTTCATCACTTAAGTTGTTTTTGGACTTTGGTTTCTGAATGTATTTGTCAAAGAAACACCCATCCTCCTCAGAAGTGTCACAATCCTGTTTAAGCACTTTGTCTACCACACTTTTCACCACATCACTTTGGACACCCTCGTCATTGGAAGATGTGAACGTGACATCAATGTTTTCAGGAAGTTTAACTTCACTCTCTTCCTCAATTTCCAACAAACTAGACTGCTTTTTCGTGTAGTTGTCTAAAATTGGCGGTGGAACTTTGTGAAAACCTACACCCGTTCCATCAGAAAACACATCCTCGCCATCTTTGTTTTTCCCTATAGGTTTAGGAACAATATGCTGCAAAACAAAGCTTGCTGATTTATAGCTGTTAAGCTTCAACTGGATTCGTTCATTCTCAATTTCAGCTTCTTGAACTTTAAGTTTTAGTTTAGCAATTTGATCCAGTTGTTCATTAATCGATTCTTCTTTTAATCTCAAAACAGCTCTTAGATGTTCATTTTCTTTAAATGTTTTGCCATTACGATCATCACTATCTTTGACAATGCTTTTCAATTTCTCAAACTTTTCAGAAATTTGACGGTTTTCAAGAATTAACTTTTCATTTTCAGATTTAATTTTCTCACGTTCAGTTTTATCATTTTCAATTTGAGCCGTTAATTCTTTGATCCGTTCAGTTGAAGCTCTTACAGTTTTGTCACGATCGAGAATCTGATTTTCAACATTTCTAACCTTTGTTGTCAGATTCTTGATTTTCTCATTGTTAAGATACGTGACAGTGCTACAAAAATTGCATTGTTTGGTGCAATTTTTGCAGTCAGCATTCCCGTCAATCTTGTTACCTGACACATTTTTGTTACCTGACGCATTTGTTGACACACTTTGACTGACCGACTCCTTTGACTCAGTAACAGAATTAGTATCTACCTCAAGTGCCTTTGCAGCTAGCACTTTGTCAGCCATCACTCCCAGATTCTCAGCTGTCAACTCTTGCGTAGTATCAATTATGCCTGTATCAACTTGCTTTTCTTTCTTCTCTTTCTCTTCTTTCTCCTTTCTCTCTTTCTCTTTTGCTTCTTTAATCATTTTCGAAGTTGGAGTTCCCCACCACTTGTGTTGCCAATATTCATCTTCTTCTTTGTACTCCTTGATGATGGCTTCGATATCAAGTGTACTATCATCAATTGCAATATTTCCATACTCATCAAGATAGCACTCTCTATCTGGATCCCATCTATTTGCTCTTCGTGCATTCAGATAGATACGAGAAAGTCTGATAATCTTTGTTTTAGCAACCATCTTCCGGTAGTGATATTTCTGCTCTTCAGTACGATCATCTTTCCATGGCTTAGGTTCATCATTGCTTGCCATGAATGCGTAACCCACCGCATCTTCTTCAGGTAGAACTTCTTTACTCCAATCATACCCCTCATCATCATAAATCACAGCAAGAGCCCTTGATTTGTCTCTGTTATCTTCAACTTGCTTCAATCTAGGCGGCTCAGATTTATTCTGATGGTAGATTGCCTTTTTGTAATAATCATCTCTGAATGGGTTCTCTGACTCATCAGCATAAGCGTTTCGGCATTCTCGTTTGAAATGACCCTTCTGCTTACATTTGAAACAAGTCACCTTTGATTTATCGAACCCCAGCTTGGTAGAAGCACCACCAATTGTTTTTCTTCCAGTAATTTCCATGAATCTTTGTGCACGACGAACTGCACTTGCCATTGCCCAACGAATGTCTATCAGCTCCATTTCTTCAGGGTCTATCTGATCGTAGTCTTCTTTCGTCAGATTTGTATTCCCGATTTTTCCAGCCACCAATCCTTCGTAGGATTCTAAAACAGATGCTAGAAAGACCATTTGTTGCTTGGCTGACTCCACATCAAAATTCTGTGCATTCTTCAAATCTATCGCGATATTGCAAGAAAACTTTGCATCAGAATGATTTGCAGAAGATGTAGATCCACTGTGATAACCACTATGGCTTCCACTGCTTGAATTGCTTTGACTTTCTTTGTTTACTGAAGATACGTTCTCAGCAGAAAACGCAGTCTTTGGAGAAGTAGCTTTCTGCATCATACTCTTTGGATAGTATAAATCCAGATTCTGCTGATAAGATGAATTATTGACTTTAAACGTTTTCTTCAGCTCTAGCTCATGACTTTCCAGTCTTTCAATCAACACATCTGGAGTCAACAATTCAGAAGGAATAGTGTTTTTAAGCATGAGAGCATAATATCTCCACTCCATCTCGTCTGGCAATGAATCGAACAACTTGTCTACTTGCTCATCATCTGAATATCTGATATCATGTCTTGCTAATTCCAGCTTCAGATGACCGAACCTTTCAATCATTTTACACACCGATTCATTTTTCATACAACTAAACATATCAAACTCTTTCCTAAGAAGTTTCTTTTTGTTTTTTACAATCTCTTTGCTTCCAAGACACTTCTTTTCGAGTTTTTCCCATAAGTCTTTAGAATTAGAGTAATCTATCAACGAAATGATGTCTTCGCGCACCGACTGAAACAATAATGCCACACATTTTTGCTCAGCTACGAATGAATCAATCTCTTCAGCTGATCTTAATGCTTCACCATTCTTCTTTCCTTGAGCATAACCATTCTTCATACTCTTCCAGCAAGGAAAAGCAAATGCCATCAACCAATCTTCGAACTTTGTTGCCCACCTGCTATAATCTTCTATAGCCATCAGCTTAGGAGGTTTGTTAAATGTTCCAAATGCACTTTCGGACTCCCAAGTTTCCTTCTTTCTTTCTTTCGGTGTATTCTCGTTCTCATTCGTATTGTTGTTGTTTGTAGAAGTATCATCTCCCGAGTTTCCTGCGAATGCGTACATATCGCCAAACGGGTTCAAGAAAATATCATCCATCGTGAACGTACCTGAAAAATTAGTCAAATACTTAGAAAAATTTTAGGTTTTGAGAAATTAGAAAGTTCAAGCGAAATACTTGAAGTTATCAGCTTCAAGCGAAATCAGTTAGGAAAACTAATTCAAGCGAAATCTGCTATTTCGCTTCAACAATACAATCGAAATCCAAATCTGTTTCAAGCGAAACTAACTATTTCGCTTCAAAGGTTTTCAAGCGAAATCCAGCAACAACTAATTCGTTTCAGCAGTTTTCAAGCGAGACCTACTATTTCGCTTCAGATATTTCAAGCGAAATAGTCCAAAAGTCAGTTCTGAAGCGAAATCAACTAAATCCTTCGAACACTTTTCAAGCGAAACTCTGTTTTAGGTCAATTTTATCATGTTTTAATCTGAATTTCAGTCCAAATCTTTGTAGGCTTTGTTAATACTATGTTTTACACGTTATACTCGAAAATTAGACCATTTTGACCGTTGGAACTAGTTCAGATCTGAAAAACGTAAAAAGAAATGAGTAGAAAGAATAGAATCCGGTAATATCAAGCTGCTATGGTATGAACTCCTTGTCCTTAGCTCTGATACCACTTGTTGGACCGTTGTACGACCTTAAACCGTCAGTAAAAGTAGTTCATCTTTGCGTACGAAGGCGGAATCAATGTAAACAAAGTCATAACAGCTTTAATCCTTTTAATCTTTCTTTTCTGATTAATTTGAGTGCTTGTACAATGTTTTCTGATACAAATCCGTCAGCACTTCGTCACACATACAATGACATCCGATATCGCTTGAAATGACCTAACCACCTATTTATAGAGCATAAGATTTCGCTTGAGGAAGTCTGAAGCGAAATCATGTGATGTTGATTTCTACATCAGCTAGACAGGTGCAGTACGCTAAAGAATTGGAATGTATAAAATGTAATTAAGCAGTCTCGCTAAAGATGTGCCGATAGGTTTTCACAAAATCAGTAGATTAGTTTGGGATATAAACATAAAATTTACTTGCATATACGTGGGGAACACCTCCAGGATATATAGGTAACCCCTGAAATCCTGTTTGAAGGGTCCCGTATTCTGAGATACTAGGTCTTTATGCTTAGTGATATCTGGGGTATTATCCCGGGACTTCTGCTGAAAGAAATTTCTGACCTAGTCCCCGGAGAATACTTTACGCTGCTTTGAAATATAAGCCTCCCCTCAGCATAAAAAATGATAACACATTGAAAAATTGTTAATCATGTGCTGTTGAAAAAATCAAAAAGTAAAACAAGTTTTTTTAAGGTTTTCGCTTCAAGAAAAAATTGCGCTTAAATCTGTTTCAAGCGAAATCTTCATGTTAACGAATTTTTATTTTTAATTTTTTCAACTTTTAATGTCACACCCAGTTAACCAAGTCCAAGTTAATGACCTTGGTCAACTGACTAGTCTGCCAAGTCCAACTCGATGACCTTGGCTAACCAAACTATGAAGATACCAGATTTCTTTAAAAAAATAAGTTCAAATTAATGAACTTTTGAATCATTTTGATCTTTCAATCTTCATTTTAATCAACAAACACTTGTACCAAACATTGTACTGCATCACAAGCTTACCCAATCCTCATCAATCTCAGACATGATCTGCACAAGACTTTGAACTTTCGATTCCCAATGTCAATTGTCGAAAATAAAATGAGAAATTAAAATCTTTTTGGATTTTAAACTGAATAAGCTGAAACTATGTACACACAATCTTTTTGTGAGCGTGTTAAGGGATCATATCAGCTGCCGACGAAATACAAGTACCGTTAAGCTGTTATTCCATTTTAAGCATTAAACAATTCACGTAGATTGCCGATATACTGATCCTCTTAAATTCTCACAAAACTTTCAATCTGCTCGGGATACAGAATTAATGTTTTAAGACTTAAACATCTACATGTGTCCCACCTCAGTATATACTCCCGTATCCAGACCCCAGTATTCAATCTTACAGGTGAGTATACCTAGATGATATCTGTCAGGGAATAAATTATAGTACGAGGGCCGTGAGAGCTCAGGTCGATCTTTCGATACGCAGAGAGATGACGGCTTCGACTTTTGGTGGGTCCCCTTTGGGGATCTTCTTTACAACAGCACATGATTAACAATTTTTCAATGTGTTATCATTTTTTATGCTGAGGGGAGGCTTATATTTCAAAGCAGCGTAAAGTATTCTCCGGGGACTAGGTCAGAAATTTCTTTCAGCAGAAGTCCCGGGATAATACCCCAGATATCACTAAGCATAAAGACCTAGTATCTCAGAATACGGGACCCTTCAAATAGGATTTCAGGGGTTACCTATATATCCTGGAGGTGTTCCCCACGTATATGCAAGTAAATTTTATGTTTATATCCCAAACTAATCTACTGATTTTGTGAAAACCTATCGGCACATCTTTAGCGAGACTGCTTAATTACATTTTATACATTCCAATTCTTTAGCGTACTGCACCTGTCTAGCTGATGTACTATCATTTCCCTTTTATACACAAACTCATTTTTACTTTTTCAAATGTTTTTGGTTTTTATAGATTTTATCATGTTTTTGTATTTTTCTGCAAACTTTCTCCCCCTAAAAAGAAAAACATATTTTTGTGTTTTTGTTTTTATCGAAAAGCAGAAAATAAACTATACAAACAAAATTGACAACTTGACAAAGGTTCACGTCAGATCGCCATCCAATTCGGCATCACATTCAACAACCCTCCCAGATTGCAGATTTTTCATTCCATTCAATTTTAAAAGATAATAAAACCTCTTTTTGTCAAATGGTTTGGTATAGAAATCCGCTTTCTGTTCATCGGTGTGCACATATTCAATCCGAATTAATTTTTTCTCGTTACAATCACGAATAAAATGGTGACGGATTTCAATGTGTTTTGTTTTTGAATGGTGAACCGGATTTTTAGTAATATTAATGGCTGCTTCATTGTCCACAAATATTGGAGTATCTAAGAATTGCAAACCAAAGTCACGCATTTGCTGTTGGATCCAAAGGATCTGCGAACAACAGCTGGAAGCTGAAACGTATTCAGCTTCACAAGTAGAAAGCGCTACAGTGGTTTGTTTCTTACACTGCCAGGTAACGAGTCGAGTTCCTAAGAACTGACACCCAGCAGTGGTGGACTTTGCGTTCTGCTTGCAGCTTCCGAAATCTGAATCAGCGAAACCGGATAAAGTAAAGTCACCTAATCTAGGATACCACAAACCGATGTTTGGGCAGCCTTTCAAATACCGGAGTATACGTTTCACGATTGTCAGATGTGACTGCTTCGGATTCGACTGATATCTGGCACATAAGCATGTCGGATACATGATGTCCGGACGGGAGGCTGTGAGATACATCAAGGAACCAATGATTGATCGGTACAATGTTTCATCCATCTTCACTCCATTCTCATCTGGACAAATCCCATGATTTTGTGCAAGGGGAGTAGATGCTGGACTGCAATCTGCCATATCAAACTTGTCTAGCACATCCTTCACATACTTTGACTGATGAATGAAGATTCCGTCGGGCATTTGTTCTACCTGCAACCCGAGGAAAAACTTCATTTCGCCCATTGAGCTCATCTCAAACTTTTTCTTCATCACTAGCTCAAACTCTTTGCACATATCGTCGTTAGTAGATCCAAAAATGATATCGTCCACGTAAATCTGCACAATCAACAAATGGTTGTCTTTTTCTTTAATAAACAAAGTGCTATCTACTGTACCTCTTGTGAACCCGTTGTCCAGCAAGTATGTCGAGAGCGTTTCATACCAGGCTCTCGGGGCCTGATGAAGTCCGTATAATGACTTGTCAAGTAGAAACACCTTGTTTTTGTGCTGTGGGTCTGTAAAACCCGGCGGTTGCCCCACATACACTTCCTCTTTGATAGTTCCATAGAGAAAAGCAGATTTCACGTCAAGTTGATATACTTTAAAGTTCTTCCATGATGCAAAGGCCAGAAAAATCCGAATTGCCTCTAGCCTTGCAACTGGTGCGTAGACTTCATCGTAATCAATTCCTTCTTGTTGACTGAATCCTTGAACGACCAGTCTTGCTTTGTTTCTCACCACGACTCCTCTATCATCTCTTTTACATTTGAAAACCCACTTTGTTTTAATCAACTTTTGATTCTCAGGCAAATCTACAAGTCTCCAGACGCCCAGCTTCTCGAATTGTTGCAACTCCTCCTGCATTGCATTAACCCAGCTCTCCTCGGTCAATGCTTCCCTGTACGTCTTGGGCTCTATCTGCGAAATAAAACATTTCAATGAGACTTCTTTTTGCATATCAGCAATAGATGAATAGAAACATGTAAGAGCTTGATCTATTTGATGTCGAGTTTTGACACCACTTTGCAAGTCGCCGATAATTTGTTCTGAAGGATGGTAAGATAGGGTCCGTGGCATCACAGTATCAGGCACTACAACTTCCGATTCCAGATTTGAAATGTCAAGATCCACGATTTGATCAACAACCTCTTCTGTTGTCTCATTTGGTTCCTCGTCAAAGGTAGGAGCGGGTTCCTCCTCTGAGTCGTCAGAAACATCAAATGACGGAGCTTGTTCCTCTGGTTCCTCTGGTGATATATGAACAATTCCACTTGGTCCGGCTTCATCATCATGAGTACCCACGTTGGGCGTAGGAACATCTAGCGGACTAGATTCCGGATCTGGCAAATGACTTTGTTGATACAAGTACATGAGAGCAAGTTCCTCCTCACTCGGCTCGGACGGCAGATGAAACGATTCCCAGAGTTTATCGTAGTCAAATAGGAATCTTTGTCCGGGAAGTTGAGGTGACGGAGTATGCTTTTGACAATCCACATGAAGGACCTGAATCACCTTGCTCAGACATGGTACGAACACCCTTTTTAGTGGGCTGGCGTATCCTACAAAGAAACCTTCATTTGATTTTGCCCCAAATTTTCCGTCTTCATCAATGAACGTACACGGTGATCCGAAAGGTTCCAAGAACTCAAGATTCGGCTTGTAACGATGCAGCAACTCAAAACATGTCTTTCCATACTTCTTGACAGTAAGAACTCTGTTCAGTGTATAGCACGCTGCAGATACGGCTTCACTCCAAAAGAAAATAGGTAACTTGGAATCTGCTAACATTGTACGCGCTGTCTCGATTAGGGTTCTATTCTTTCTTTCAGCTACGCCGTTTTGCTGTGGAGTATACGGCGCACTGAATTCATGAAGAATTCCCTTTTCATTGCAGAACTCGTACATTCTGTTGTTTTTAAATTCAGTTCCATTGTCGCTTCTAATTCTCCGGATATGCAATTTGTATACTGTTTCCATCTTCTTGAAAAGTATCATCAAAGACTCAAATGTTTGATCTTTCCGTTCTAAGCACACAACCCAAGAAAATCTTGAAAAATCATCTGTAACCACCAAGCAATACAAATCCCGGCTGATGCTCTTAACATTGACAGGCCCGAAGAGATCCATGTGCAATCTCTCAAGAGGTAACCTGACCGAATTCATGACCTTCAAAGGATGTGATTTCCGAACCTGCTTACCTTTCTTGCATGCAATACAATCATCATTTAAATGAAAATTTTTAAAGTTCACACCTTCAACTAAATCATTATGAACCAAAAAATTCATTTTACGAACATGAATGTGGCCCATCTTACGATGCCACATGATTGAATCTTTTTCTGTTGCTTTGTTTTTAGACACAAAACACTGTTTCTGATGAGACGTTGGCGTTGCTGTACTCATATCAAGATAATAAAGATCATACTCCCGTGGAGCACGCAACAACACCATCTCATCAGGGATTTTAAACCCTGTTTTCAAAACCACACATTCAGTTTTTGTAAAATGTACGCTGAAATCTTTATCACAAATCTGTGAAATACTGAGTAGATTGTTTGTCAACTCCATTATGTAGTTTACTTTGTCAAAGGATATCACTCCATTTGTCAAAATTCCTTGACCAACAATTCTTCCACCTTGACTCCCAGCAAACCCTACATGACCTCCATTGATGGATTTTACATCATAGAGTAAAGCAAGCGTCCCAGTCATGTGCCTTGACGCACCACTATCCATGATCCATTTTGATAGAATTGACTTGGGCAGCCCCTGCAAACATCATAACAAATTTATTCAAACAATGAACTCCATGACTTTTTGACTTCTGAAACACTTCCAAACCTACATCACACTTTTCATCAATCTTAGGAAAGTCAAATGTGACGTTTGGAACAACAGATTCCACTTTTGATTTTAACATATTTTCTTTGATAGGAGGAAACTCTGCAAGAAACTTATCAAGCTCAGATTCAAATTCTTGTTTATCATTAGCACCCACTTTTGATGCATAAAATTCCTTTGTTCCTTTGACTTTTCTGTCAACCATTTTTCCAAAAATATTTTGAATAGTAGGATTAAAAGCTTTTGAATCAAACTTTAACTCGTTCTCCATTTTCTTTACCTCAACTGATTGTGATTTGATTTCAACAACTTTTGTTTCATTTTTCAAAATGTTTTCCATCTTTTTCTCCTCGACCGATGGTTTTGATTTTACAACCCAAAATTGATTTTCAAAAGTTTTCGTTTTTGGATAAATCTTTGAAGTCATTTGAGACTTTGAAGATTCGCCAATCTCAAATGTTGATTTCAGCTTATCTTCCGACTTCAATGATTCACCCCTTTTCAAGATTCGAATTGGTGAAACCATCGGCTTTTTGCCCTTTGTGTTAACTGGTGACTTAGATTGAGGATTTTTAACAAATGGTTTAATGACAGGTTTTTCAAAAACTTTCTTGCATTGTCTTGCCATGTGTCCGATTTCATTGCAGCGATAGCAAACTCTTTTGTCATATTCGACAAAAGTTGATTTGAACGACTCTTCTTTCAGTTTCTTCGCTGTATTGAAATCGTCAATCGCTTTTTGACTAAAAATGTATTCCTTCTCTTCATCAACACTTGGACCAACAACAAAAACATCATTCATTTTATCTTTTGGCTTGACAACCTTCTTAGCCAATTTTTTCTCAAAACCAATTCCTTTATTTTTAAAGTTGTTACCATTTTTCTTGTTACCATTACCTTCCCATTCCTTTTTCCCAAAGTTGTTGACACGTGTTGTAAAAAATGACTTTTTAGATTTTGAAAAGAATTCTTTGTTATTAACCTCATCAATGTTCATTTCAACCAACCTAAAAACTTTCTCAACATTCTCAATTTTCACATTCTGAAGAGGATACTCGAAATCGGAATAAAGTTTGTCTGTTCCAATCATAGTATATACTACCATAATCGAATCATCATTCGCACTCTTGTCCGATTTCGGTATAAACCGTTCCAAGAAATTACTCTCATCTTCAGAATCTGTAACACCTTTCTCAGATTGTGACTTCTCAGAGTTATCAATCTCTTCATCTAACACCTGATCGACAACAGTTTTGATAATCTGTGATTCGTTGTCGGTGTCGGATGCAGAGAATGTAACATCGATGCTTTCAGGGAAATCATCCTCAATTGATCTCAATTTGAGATTCAAAGCAGCTTCCACCCCATCTGGATATTTCTGTGTGTAATGATTCCACATTGGGGGTGGAACACTGTTAAAGACCGGTGTTTCATCAGGTTGTTTTGGGACAATCTGTTCAATCACATATGAAGATGCTATATAACTCATCAACTTCTTATCAATTCTTTCATTTTCAATTTTTGTTAACTCCAATTCCCTTTTCAATGAAGCAATGGTGTCCAAATGAAAATTAACTTCCACTTGTTTATCAAAAAGTGTTGCTTTTGCTAATTTTGTGGCTTTATCATTTTCGACACTTTCCTCTTTAATCATTTTAACTGTTCTCGCTAGAGTATCATATGCTTCTTTGACTTGTCCTAGATCAAATTTTAACATGTCAGCATGTTCTTTCAATTCCTGAAACTTAGTGTCTTTTTCAAGACACTCCATGCACGGTTGTAAACACTTTTGGCATGGTGTTTCAGATATTGAATCTACTATCTCATCACATTCTGCTTCATAAACAGTTTCTACTTCTAGTTAACCGACATTTTTCGACTCTGACTCAGACCGTTTGACTGATTCGTTTCCCTGAACTCCAGATTCCTCTCGTTTGATAGACTCATTACTGACAGACTTAGACTCCTCAGATTCTGAGTCTACCTCTCTCAGTTTCGCCATGAGAGCCTTGTCAGCAATTTCTTTCAAAGTGTCTTCGTTCATTTCCTTTGTTACATCAATCATTTCTTCAACAAATTCTTTCTTTTCATCATATCTTGGACACAATCCGGTCCTTGGTTCTTCAAAGAAACCTGCAAAAGATTCAAAAATTTTAGGAGGCATGATAGATCTCAAAGAACTAGTTAATACCTCCTGCTCAGATTGAGATTGATGAACTTCAGCAGCTATTTCTTCAAAATTGTCTCCTTTTTCAACAGAAACCTCTTCAACAACTAAAGAAACATCTTCAGTAACTGTTTCTGGTTCAGACACTATCTCAGAAATTTCCACAACTTCAGCCATCATTGCCTGTCCATCGCTACCGGGAATATATTTATCCCAGTTAAAACCTGCAGCTACCTTTTCATCATCTTGATTTACAATCATCGCCTTTTCTGGTTTATTCTCAATTTGTGGTTTTTGAACAATATGCTGTTGATTTGGTCGATGATAGATTGCTTGCTTGTAATAGTCGTTGGTGAACGGGTTTTGATGATTGTTTACTTCACGATTCGGACATTCTCTCTTAAAATGACCACGTTCTTTACACTTGAAGCACGTAACTTTCGATTTGTCGAACCCTAACTTCTGATTAGGACCTGAGAGACTGTTTCTGCCAGTGATCTCCATAAACCGTTGTGCTCTTCTAACCAAACTTGCCATGCCCCATTTTATATCAATCAGTTAAAGTTCCTCCGGGTCAATCTGGTCGTAATCCTCTTTGGTCATATCAGGATTACCAATCCTACCCACCACTAAGCCTTCATAAGCCTCTAGAACGGAAGCAAGTACTGCAATGTGTTGTTTCGCGGCAGTTTCAGTAATTTCATTTCCATTCTTAATATTCACCGCGATGTTGCACTGCACCCCAGAAACATAAGCCTGATTACTTGAATTTGTAGAGCTTTGAGGTGAAAACTGTTCTTGAGCTTTGAAGTTTGGATCACAATTTGCGAATGGTGAAAAATTTCCAGATTGAGGAGTGTTTGAAGAAACACTTGAGGTGTTATCAGCAATGAACCCTGTCTGTATTTTTGGACTTTGATTTGTTGAAGCTGTAGGGTTGTTTTTGTAATACAACGATACATCTTGTTGAACATTAGCTGGTTTCATCTTTTTGATCTTCAGCAACTCTAACTCATGAGCTTCAATCTTTTCTATGAATAGGCTAAGATTGTAATTTGCAAAGTCTGAATTGTTCTTTAGCATCATCAGGTATGTACCCCACTCGTCATAAGGTAACGCATCAGCTAGTTTGTCAATCCATTCTTCATCGGTCTTTTCAATCTTTAATCTATTCATCTCAAGTACCAAATGACAATATCTTTCAATTAATTGCCTTGTAGTTTCACCCTTCATACTGGTAAAAATGTCAAACTCTTTCTTGAATAATGCCTTCTTATTCTTGATCATGGAATCACTACCTTCAAACTTTGCTTTCAATGCAAACCACATAGATTGAGCATTATCTTCAAATTGCAACAATACTAGAATGTCTTCTTTGATAGCCTGCTGGAGAATACTAATCATCTTTTTCTCGGCTTTGAAATCATTCTGTTCTGATTCTGTCAGGCTCTGAATATTCTTCTTGTTGTTTAAACCATCAACTGGTGGAACATACTTTTTCTCTATTTTCATCCAACATTCAAAATGATTAGCCTGAACCCAATTCTTAAATCTGCCTGACCATCCTGCATATTCATCTATGTTCATCAGTTTGGGAGGCTTTTGCATTGTTCCCAATTCGTTCTCCATGTTGACGTTTTGTATAACACTACCCGAGGTTTGTCCTGCTACCATACCACTGCCCGAGAAGAAGTTATAAAACTCTTGGTTTTCCATTTTTAGAAATTTACCGAGTAATTTTAAAATTTTTACACACACCCTTTTCACAAAATCAGATTATCGAACAAGTTCACGAACACTATGGACTATCAGAAATCTCAAGCGAAATCACTCAAACTTCAAACGAAATCACAGAAGATTTCAAGCGAAACCCACAAAACAAACACAGTATGATTTCGCTTCAAACAGCAAGATCTCAAGCGAAATCTATGGTTTCGCTTCAAACCAAAATTTTCAGCTAACCACAGACTCCTCAAGCGAAATATACAATTTCGCTTCAAGCAATCAGAAAATTTCAAGCGAAATCCACATTTTCGCTTCAAAATACCAACAACCAATCTGCTCGCTCAAGCGAAATCTGGTTTTCAAGTCATTTTTGTCAATTTTAGTCCGAGTTTTAATCTGAATTACTCAAGGCTTTGTTAAAACACACTTTTACACACACTGTGAAAGTCTTAGTCCATTTTGTCCGTGTTTTCGTCCAGAAATCAATTTGTGTGAGTAAAAACCAACTGATTCAAGTGAACACACTCATAACTGGCTCTGATACAAATCTAGACTGAAGACTCCGGCTTTATCCAAGGGGGAGTTTGTTGATACATGATGTCTAAAGCCTACGTCATAAGTCTAGGGTCTAAAAGTGTCAAATATGTAAAGTGTAGGGGTCTGAATGTAAGTTTAAGTTAGTTGGATAGGATTTCGCTTCAGGATATGTGATGTAAGCCTCAAGCGAAATCAAGTGATGAGATTTCGCTTGAGGTATGTTGAAGCGAAATCTTGATGCCTATATATAGGCTTGTGTAGTTCTCAGTTGGTATGCATTCCGAGAAGTTGTAACGAAGTGCTGCCAGTTTTTCAAGTCATTATATAACAGAGAACAAGTGTTAAAAGTGAATCTATTCTGTTTTCTACTCTTTTCTGTCTGATTCTAAGCTGTTTAGATGTTTCCGCCATCTAAATAGTGTTAACACACTCAAATTGACTCATTTGATCGGTCAAATCGACAACACTCATGACTAACATATGACACTTCCCAACCTTGACCCAGACAACTAAACTTGTACCATATAAATGCGTCGTATGCTTCAATTACCAAATTTACCCACATACCAAAAACACACGCCCAATCATCCCTTGGGTCCAAGTAGCAGTCTCCTGTACAATAGATCTTGGAGAAAAATGAATATCTCCTTCAACATTTGTTTCAATTTCAGTATCAGCTTCAATGTTGATTTCAGCTTCAGTTTCAACATTAGCTTCTGCTACAGCTTCAACTGCGGGAACTGTCATATGTTAGTCATGAGTGTTGACTGTCTTTTTGTACTGATTTTAAGTACAACTTTTGGGGGATGTCATTGTATGTGTGACGAAGTGCTGAAAGAATAGAATCCGGTAATATCAAGCTGCTATGGTATGAACTCCTTGTCCTTAGCTCTGATACCACTTGTTGGACCGTTGTACGACCTTAAACCGTCAGTAAAAGTAGTTCATCTTTGCGTACGAAGGCGGAATCAATGTAAACAAAGTCATAACAGCTTTAATCCTTTTAATCTTTCTTTTCTGATTAATTCGAGTGCTTGTACAATGTTTTCTGATACAAATCCGTCAGCACTTCGTCACACATACAATGACATCCGATATCGCTTGAAATGACCTAACCACCTATTTATAGAGCATAAGATTTCGCTTGAGGAAGTCTGAAGCGAAATCATGTGATGTTGATTTCGCTTCAAGCATAACAATACCCTTTGAAGCGAAATCTCATCTTTACAACATAAAAACCCTAATTTAAACCCTAATGTGTAATCATTCAAACAATCCTAGACACAAGACTTGATAATGACGTAATCAGCAGACATTTAGTGCACCAACAGTGTTCGAAACAACGGAAAAGATTGTCCAGATTCGTGACCGTCTCAAAGCTGCCCGGGATAGGCAGAAGAGTTACGCTGATCCAAAGCGTAAGGATTTTCACTTCGAAGTAGGTGACAAAGTCCTACTTAAAGTATCACCCTGGAAGGGAGTGATGCGGTTTGGTAAGAAAGGCAAGCTAAGCCCGAGATACATAGGACCTTTCGAGGTTATCAAACGTGTCGGGTCAGTTGCCTATAAGTTAAACTTACCGGGAGAGCTCAGTGGAATTCACAATGTGTTCCACATCTGCAATCTGGAGAAGTGTTTCGCTGAGGAATCACTGGTTATACCACATACAGATGTACATATAGACGAGAGCTTGAAATTTGCTGAAAAACCTTTGTCGATTTAAGATCGACAGGTAAAGAAGCTTCGAAGGAAGCATGTACCTATTGTGAAGGTCAAATGGGATGCCCGTAGAGGTCCCGAAATTCACGTGGGTGGTTGAATCCACGCTGAAAGAAAAGTACCCTCATTTGTTTCAGTAAATCTCGGGTCGAGATTTATTTTAAGGGGGTGAGGATGTAACACCTCGAAAATTCACGTCCTATAATGTGTTGACACGTGTCATAAAGTTTGAACGTGTGAAAGAATGTTATAAAAGGACTAAAGTTGACAAACATGGAAAGTATGTGATTATACGGATTCTAAGTGTCAACAGTGAATAAATATACTTCATAATAACCCTACATGATGTTCATAACATCAAACGAATAAATCATGGATCATACGAAGCTAAAAGTGAGAGATTACAAACTACAGGGGTCAAATGTGTCAACATGTTAAAGATATACATCTGAGTGATCTTTTGACAAACCCGAAGCTTTGTAAATATAAATTATGCTCACTAGAGTGCACGATTAAAATTTCATAAAGTTTCGTTATCGTATGAGAGAGTTATGATCAAATTCGTGTGCGAGGGGTTAAAGTGTTAACGTTGAAAGTTAAGACTTTTCAGGTTAACCGGAAGTGTCCAGGGACTTGGCAAAGTGGGTATAAGTCCTAAAGCCCTTGATGGTAATTAGAAGGGGGTCAAAATGCAATAAAAAGCTTGTTTGCCCTTTCAAATAAACCAAAGGCCAAGTTACAAAATAAATAAAAAAAAATAAAAATCGGATTTTTGGCCTCAGGCGGCCCGCTTGAGGAATGGTGAAACGGGACGCAGGCCGCGTCCGGAGCCCAGAACCAGAAAAGAAGACAGCAGCCTTCAGACGCGAGGAACCGACCCTTAATTGACTTAAATGCTATGTGGGCGACCCCTAAACAGTCTTAGGGCACTAGGGACACTTGTGGGCAGCTTGTGGTGAGTTGTAGACTCCAAGTGTCAAAGAATTGTGGTGATTAAGGCACTATATAAGGCCATTAGTTACAACATTCATTCACACACCTTCATCTGCATCGTGGATCATTTCTGGAGCTATCAAGCAGCCTCAAGTGATCATATCTCGTGCATAGGACTCTTGTAAGTCTGCTAGTTCTTATTTAGTTGAGTTTAGCTTGGTTAATTAGCTAAAAGTCAAACCGTCGTAATTACGGTTTGACTTCGAGATTAGTCAATAATGGCTCAGGCATATCTCGAATTAAAAGTAGTTATGAGTTGGTATTTATGTGGGTAATAAAACCTCAAAAGGGTTTCCCCTGATCACCACTCTAACCAGGTCAAAAGTCGGGTCAAACATATAATTAAAAAGTCAACAGGATGCTTAAAATGTCATTTATGCATAATTAGCTATCTAGAACATATATAACCTATTTGATCATTGTTATAACTTAGTAATAAGTGTAAAAACATGTCCGAACATGTTCAACCCGACTATTTCCTGTTTAGACCCGGTTCGGAACCGAAAGTCACATAGTTTGACTTTCACCTTGACTTTCAGTTCTGACCCGCTTAGGTATGTTTTAGAAATGCCTCAGAGCTTTAATTGGATTAGGATACATGTTAGAACAACCCTCTGTGATTTTACACCTTGGTTCACTAGTTATCCAATTAATATGCATATTTCCGTTAATTGCTCATATGTTGACCGTTATGCCCTTATTACCTTAAAAAGTGATTTATGAAAATGTAAAAGTGTAGAAACCTTAGTTACTGATATATAAACTTGTATGCAAATTTTGACATCAGTTTGACTTGTAGATTAAGAGTTATGCTCAATATCGCAAATTTAAATTTTTGTGTTAATAAAACGGCGTAATTAGCGTATAGCCTAGTTAAGCCTACTTTTTGGTATCAAACTTAATACCCACTAACATAATATATTATTTTGGGATTTTTAAATATTTTTAATTAATTTTAGGCTGAGCATAACTAGTAGTTGTAGGCTTAATCCGGTAATTGTCGGTTTTGCCCTTATGGGCCATAAAAGGAGTTTTACTTATCTAAACGACTCCAAACCTTTTGCTACTGATCACATATGATAAATAAATTATTTTAAGCCTTCTGGAAATATAAAAATATCAGATTTAAGTATCAAACTCGGAAATGGCCTTTAATCGCCTTATTTAGCGTTTTTAACGCATAGTATGTTTTAATATCATATTGAACATACCCGGGTTGATACCTACTGATATATGAGGCAAATTAGAATATTTTAACAGTAAGCAAAGGTTAATAAACTCAGACTTCAGTTTTGAGCTTTTCGGCTTATGTGAAATTACCAAAATACCCCTACGGGGCCTAGTTTGGTTAAAAATGATAAGTTTCACATACATGCTTTAACCTACTGATATAACTTAGCAAATTGAGTATATTTGCTGATTACATCAGACCTGTAACTCAGGTTGTCACTTAAACTCTTTTATAAATTTTTAAATGACCAAACTACCCCTACGGGGCCTAGTTTGTGTCTAAACACATATCGGGCATAACGAAAGACACTTTACTGATGTCACAACATATTTGAGACATAATTAACTTAGGGAACCTGTATATAGCTCTCATGACTACCCGTCACGCTTATTACGCGTACGGTTCGGTTTATGTAACAGGTTTACATAAATTAGCCGAAACGGGTCAAACCTTATCGGTTTTATCTCAAAATCCAGAATGTGCATGAAGGACCCATATTAAACAAGTCTCTAAACTTGTCGGGTCTAAATCACATTCTATCCGGTCCTCGCTTAATCGTGCGTACGAACCGTATCTTTGAAACTAGCCGGTCTAAGCTTAAGCTTAATTAAAAGACCCGTTAGGATTCTAATAGGTTATATTAAACCTTCGTTCCAGATTAGGAGAACCAGTAAAAGCTACGTGCATTTTGCTTATTGTGATTTATACTTTGCATCAGGTAAATACTTTTAACTTATTTTCCCTATACGGGCTTGGGTTACGGTATATAGCATACCGCTTGATCGGGCATCAAATCTCCACGCTTAGTGGGTAGTTGAATAATTTGATCGGCTCGTTTAAACAGTCTTGTTTACTTTACAGCCTTTGGGGGGTTAATGACCATGTCCCGGATATCCTTGGCATCATCTTACGAGATTGGCCACGACCTGAGCACGGGGTGTAGGCGTACACCTGTCAGTGTATAACTCAATAACGTGGTGTGTCTATTGATCTTTAACCCGGACTAGATCCGGGCAACTGAACGCATAAGTAACATGTAATTCGTTCACAAGATTATAATATTAAATAATTCTCCCAAGTTAAAAAAGATTAATTTTGCATCTGTGCATTTTAATCAAATTATAAAAGATATTTTGTGCCACGTGCATCCAAATCAATTTTCTTAAAACCATTTTCAAAATGAGTCAGTTGAATGTATTTACCAGTGTAAACTGGCGTATTTTCCAAAAAGGCTAAATGCAGGTACTATACGAAATTGGCTGGATATTTCTCCTTAGCATCAGTAGAAGTCTCGCAAGCTTAAGATGCCTAAAAGTCTGTTGAACTATTGTTTCCATTTTATGTTCGATCCTTCTGTGGATAAACTTCCGAATATTGTGACAGTTGATATTACAATAATAAATTCGGTTGTATTATATTTTCAATTGCTTTCGCTGTGCATTTATATATTGTGTTGTTTGACTATGATGTTGCCAACCACGTCACGTTACTCCCCACCGGGCCCACCGGTGACACGTGGAAAGTCGGGGTGTGACATTTTGAAACTCAACATTTCAGATATCGGTTGTCGAAAATAAAGCAGAAATCAAAATCTTTTTGTATTTTCTGAAAATATAAAGCAGTAAAGAAATATGTACAAACATATTTAAAGACAATATTTTTGTTTCAGTATGCGTTAGAGGATCATATCAGTTTTTGACAAGTCACAAGTACCGTTGAGCTTAATTACACAGTAAGTATTAAACAATTCACTTAGATTGTTGATATACTTGTCCACTTTAAATTTTCACACAAATTTCAACTGATTCAGGATACGAATTAGGTATTTTAAGAACTTAAACCCATTCATGTGTCCCACCTCTTGAATATACTCCCGTATCCAGATCCCAATATTCAGTCTTACAGGTAAGTATAACACAAATGATATCTGTAAGGGGTTAATAAATTATGAAGAATCATGAGAGCTCAGGTCAGAACTACCGTTCAGCAGAGAGATCATGACTCAACTTGGGTGTGTCCCCTTTAGAGGATCTTTTTTACAACAACATTGCTAAGCAATTTTATTGTCTTATCATATATGCTGAGGGTGATGCTATGTTTCAAGCATTTGCGAAAAGTATTATTCGAGGACTAGGTCAGAACTTCCATTCAGCAGAAGTCCCGGAATAATACCCCAGATATCATTGAGTATAAAGACCTAGTATATCAGAAAGAAGGACCTTTCAAACGAGATTTCAGGGGTTACCTATATATCCAAGTAGTGTTCCCCACGAAATAAGCAAGTTTGAATTTAGGTTTATATCCCGAAAAAGTTTACTAAATGTATAAAAATCTACCGACACATCCACGGTGAGATCGTTTAACACATTTAAACTTTCCATTTCTTTAGCGTACTGTAACTGTCTACTGATGTACTATCATTTCCTCTTTTTACGCAAAAACTCATTTTTTTTAATTTTATCATGTTTTTGGCTTTTTCAAATTTTCAAATGTTTTTGTATTTTCTGACAATTTTTCTCCCCCTAAAATGCAAAACCATTTAAAGAAAATTTGACAACCAACACTGATAGCTTTGTCTCGCCATCCATTTTCTGCTTCTCATGCACTGATTTGCAGAAAAATAATGTACCCCCATGATTTACAATACATTGATATTTACAGTTTGAAAACCGTTTTTCAATCTGGTGAAAGTAATCATGTTTGTTCAGCCGTGAGGGTTTCGACATATTCAATCAACACATATTTTTGTATTTTTGAATTTTTGACAAAAATTAAAAACAAACATATTTTTGTTTTTTTTTTCAAATTTTTCATTTTTTAGGGTTTCTGAAATATTGTTTATTTATTTACAGAAAAACATATAAATTCCCTGTTCAACCAAACCAGGGTCCAGTAGCAGCCTCTTCTTCCTCTCCATGTGCCAGGCTGCTCCAACTTCCAATCTCACAATCTTTGGTATTCTTGAGCACCTGCACATTCAACTAACTGAATTACTTGAACAATTTAGCCCAGGTCTGTTGAACCTTAGGCATTTCAACACAATAATTTTCATTCAATGCTGGAAATTCTTTGTCATTTTTCACAAAAACTTTCTCAATTTTAACTTCAACTTTCTCATCTTTTACCAAATCAACATGTTTCTTAACAAACCATGTCTGACCTTTTGGTGTACCTCGTTTGTAAAAATGAGACTCTTTTTGAACATTTTGTTTTTGAACAACTTTTGGTTTCCAAAATTCTTGTGATTTTGTCATATCAAAAGTTGTTTTCCAACTTTGTGTTGTTCTGAATCTGGGTGTGTGAGAATTCCAGGTCTGTTTTGAATTAAACCTGTTCTAGTTTAATTTCCAATTTTGATTCGAAGCAAACTTGTTTGTGTTGTATCTCCAAGTTTGTTTTGAATCAAATCTGGTTGACCTTTGTCTCACATTATCAGATTTTTGTTTCTCAGCATCAATCTTCTTGTTGTCAACATCCACAGATTTTAGATTTGTACACTTGCGTGCAAGATGTCCTTTTTGATCACATTTGAAACATGTTCTCATGGACACATCTTTGACCTGTGGTTGTTGCTTTCTCTTTTGTGCATCAAACTCAGCATTAGACTGTCGTCCAATTTTAAGTTCTTTCTCTTCAGCTAAACTGTTTCCCTGAACAAAACTCATTTTTGCCTGATAATTTGGCATTTCATTTTTGTTTCGATTCTGTTTCTTCTTATAACCCAACCCAGCCTTCATGTTTTTCTTCTTGTAACCAGGTTTGTTATACGAACCTTTATGACTCTTACCAACAAACTTTGAAATCTCAGACTTCTCAATCTCAACCATTTTGAAAACTTTATCAACCTTTTCTGAAATCACATTCTGAATCGGGAATACAACATCTAAGAAAAATTTGTCTGATCCAATCATGGTATAAACCAATCCTTTTGAATCATCATTCAAATTTTTCTCGGATTTTATGTTTTTCAGATATCCATCATGAAGATTTCCTTCATCTTCATACTGTGATTCAGATTTACCTGTATCAACTGACTCTTCTTTCAACACACCTTCAACGACTTTACCTACCACCTCTGAATCATGAGACTCATCAGATTTGGAATAGGTTATGTCAATGTTGTCTGGCAATTGGTCTACCATGTTGAAAGCTTTTTCGACCTTTTCCTCATCATAAAATGAAAATTTTCCCGGTGGTGGAACTTGATGAAACTCTGAGCCAATACCTTTCTTGTTCTGCTCAGACTCACCATCACCCGGTTTTATATTGAAAATTCGTTCAAGCACATATAACGACACATGGTAACTCTTTAACTTGTTGTTTTCCTGTTCTAAATCAGCAATCTGTCGCTTTGACTTAGCAACATCCTCAATATAGGAATTAACAACATCTTGTTTTATAGAATACATTCGTTTAAGCTCTTTGGTTGTTTCAGATAGATAATTCATTCTTGATTGAGCATATTTCATTTCATCTTTCACTTTCTCATATGACTCTTTTGTAATATGATATGCTAATTTCATAGAGTCATATTCCTTTTTCATTTCTTGACAAGCAATTTCTTTTTGTTCACATTCATTTGTCATTTTCAAAACATTCTCTTTCAAAACTTCATTGTCCTTTTCTAATTTGTTACATTTTTCTGAAAGTTTTTCATCATTTTCTATAAAAACTTTTTCTTTTTCTAGCATTTCTTTGCATTTTTCTTTGAAAATCTTTTCAATTTTTGTGAACTCAAGATCTCTTGTTCTAAATTGCTCATCTTTTTCAGTACAAGCTCTGCACGGTTCCATGCATTTCTTGCACTGATCAATCAGTTTCAAGTTTTCAGAATCAAAATTTACCTCAGTGATTGGCACTTCGGTGTTTTCAGCAGCTTTTGTCGACTTCATCACTAACATTACTAGCTTCCAAATTCTCATTCTTTACTTCTTCTTCTTCTTTCCTCACATCTTCTCCAATTTGCTGTTCTTCAGTAACAGCTTTTTCAACCTCTTCATTCACAACAACTTCTTCACTTTTGATTTCCTTCACAACCTCAACTTCAACAGCTTCTGCTTTAATTTCTTCAGCAACTTTCTTCAGATTGTTCACAATTTATTCAACATTCTTTTTCATCCTCTCCTCATCCCTTTTTCTCAGACACGATAACATGGCATATCTGATATCTTTTTCATACCTTTTTGCATATCTGTCATCTTTCAACACATTTTTATAATATTCGGCTCTTGAAGGAATTATAAGAAGAACATCTTCAAAGATTATGTCTTTCTTTGGAACAACTGGTTCTCCTTCTCTGTTATAGTAGCATTCTCTCTTTTTATCCCATCTTTTGCTACTGACAGCAATCTCATACTCCTCTTGCATATCATCCATTCTGTTTAAAACAATGTTTCTTTCTCTGTAAGTTTTCTCACTTAAAATTTCTTCTCTAGTTTTCTCTTTAACCTCAGCAACAACATTTTCTTCTTTGTTTTCGGCTGTGTCTTTGTCTTTGTTTTCATCTTGAATGTCAGCAACAAAAACAAACTTTCTTTCTTCTGTCATAGTTCTCCCATGAGCTGTTTTACGAACATTCTCTAAACGATCTTCTTCTGGACAAACTTCAGACCAATCATAACCTTCATCTTCGTAAATAACAGCATAAGCTCTAGATTTCTCTTTCGGTTTATCTTCAATCAACTTTGGTTCTTCTCTGCTTCGATGGTAAATCGCCTATCGATAATAGTCATCGTTGAAAGGACGTTCATTTCCTTCAGCAACTTCAGAGTTTCTGCATTCTCTTTTGAAATGAACCTTTTGCTTGCATTTGAAGCAAGTCACTTTGGATTTGTCGAATCCAAGCTTTGTTGACGCACCTCCAAGAGATTGTTTCCCGGTAATCTCCATATACCTCTGAGCTCTGCGAATACAACTGGCTAAACACCAATGGATGTCAATGAGCTCCATCTCTTCCGGATCAATCTGGTCATAGTCTTCTTTGGTTAACTCAGAGTTTCCAATTTTGCCAGCTACAAGACCTTCATATGATTCCAAAACAGACGCAAGAAAACTCATTTGCTGCTTCGCTGCATTGATGCTCATTGCTGGAGGATTCTTTAGTTTAAGAGCAATGTTGCAAAGAATTTCTTCAGATTCATCAGAACTAGCTTTTGAAGCCGATGAATGATAACCCGGATTATAACTTGATGAGCTTTTCTCAGGTTCTTTTGTTCTATCACCAATGAATGCTGTCTTTGGTGAACCAACACCTTTCTCTAAAGGTACACTCCTTTTGTAGTACAAGCCAATATTCTGTTGATTTGAAGAATCAGTCATCTTGTTTTGCTTTTGTAGCTCCAGATCATGACTCTCTATCTTTTCAAACAACGCATCAAGAGAAATTGTATCATACAAAACATCATTTTTTAGAATAAAAACAAATGTTTGCCACTGATCTGCTTGTGGTAACGCTTCAATCACTTTGTCTATAAGTTCCTCTCTTGTTTTCACTATCTCAAATCTCTCAAGTTCAAGTTTTAAATGGCAAAACCTCTCAATCATTTGCCTCACTGTCTCTCCTTTAATATTATCAAACACATCAAATTCTTTCTTTAATAAAGCGATTTTGTTCTTTTTAATCTGTTTACCCCCCTCAGCTTTAACTCGTAAAGCTTCCCAAACAGATTTAGATGACCCGTCATGTTTTAGTAATGCAAAAATATCATTTCTGATTGCCGACTGGATCAATGCTATCATTCTCTGTTCAGCTCCGAATTCAGATTTATCTTCTCTGGAAAACTTCTTGAATGAAAGATATTCGCCTTTATCATCTTTTGGTCTTTCATATCCATACTCCATGCAGAACCAGCTTTCATGAGCATACGCTTTCGCCCAGTTAATAAACCGTTCCTTCCACCATGTATAATCCTCAATGCTTTCCAGAGTTGGAGGCTTTGAATTTGTTCCGTAGAAATTATCATGCTTGATGTTTTCGTTGATCGCCTTCGTGATTGTTTTTGGTGTAACATTTGTAACCTCAGACGATTCAGATGTGAATGCGTTGAAAAACGTGTTGTAGAATTTCTCAGCCATGATGTAAACCTGGACACAAACAAACAAACAATCAGTTTAAACAAACTGTATACATAAAAGTGTGAGGGCGAAATTAATCTAGGACTCGTGTCGAAGACTCGCGGATTCGTTCCAATGTTGTTTGAGTGAAATCACTATTGAATGAACAGGCCTGAAGATGGACTAATAAACCTTCCAAACAAATTGAATTACTTGGGCCGCAACTATTAGAACAAATGCTGATTGGGCCGATTGACTTTGAACTATTCAAACCTTGGGCTTTAATATTGTTTTTAATATTTTGATTTGGCCGCCCCTTTTATAACATACAAAAAATGATTAGACCTCTAACACTTTGAACAGAGATGATCACGTGATTCTTAGGCTTGCAATTATGATTCAATGAAAGAACCAACTAATTATGATTGGGCCGCTTTATAAGATCAACTCACATGCACTGTTTTAGTCAATATCCGACAATATTGATAACTATTCAATTCCCAACACAATTCTATTTGGCCAAAAGTTTGAAGTCACATGGGCTGCCAATACAATTAATGTGTTCACGTGGATTGTCTTTTAAATCTCGTGGCCGACAAAGACTAAGATATTCACATTCACCAACACATGCAAGCTGAAACGATAATAATCACTTTGTTCAAAATGACACAAAAGCGAAATCATATGGTCATATGAGCGAAATCATTAGGTATTATGCCACAAAAGCTAAATCATATGGTCATATGAGCGAAACCACACATATCTAGTCCACAAGAGCGAAATCAGGTGTCTCAAAAGCGAAATTAGATGATCATTGGAGTGAAACCTCAAGAAATGATGTTCACAAGAGCGAAATCTGGACAGAATTATGAGCGAAACCCCTAAGTGTCCATAAAAGCGAAACCTATTCGAAGTCCAATTTTGGTCATTTTTAGTCCGAATTTGAATGTGAAACTTTCAAGGGTTTATCTATGTTCAATTATCTATAAACTGTGAAATTTTGAGCGAATTTAGACCGATAAATTTCTTTGAAATGATGAAAGAAGGTGTAGAAGTCAGAATGAGGATCATATCAAGCTAAACTCTTCTTCCTGAGCTCTGATACCACTTGTAGGATCGTTGTTTGACCCGATTGAGTCGATCAGAAGAGCTTTACATCCAGTTTAAAGGCGGAATCAGTAAACCGGACACGAAAACAGCTTGATACTATAATATCTGTCACTTATATTGCATTTAACAAAGATTACAACCTGGACAGAGTTTGGCAGCACTTCGTTACAAGTTCACCCCCGAAGTTATAAAACTGAAAACATTATAATATTTGTACATGTATTTCACCCCCGAAGTTATAAAACTGAAAACAGTTAAAAGAAAAGGGGGAGCATGAACTCACAACTTTGCGTTCCTGTGCGTCGTAAACTTCACCGGATTTGCTTAATTAACGTCGTAACCTATACGCGTTTTCTTAACGTTAGTCACTAGACTTGTGTCGCACAAGTACAGTCACTCTCTTTTGTGTATAAATTCTTGTGTTAAAAATATTTTATATTTTTAACTAAGTATCTTACTTATATTATTTTCTCTAAAATTAATATAAGTATCTCGTGTTTTGCACTTTGCACCCGAATTATGTATCTTGTATGTTGTATGTGTATTTTTATGTTTATACTCCTCATGAGTATTTAGTGTATTTTTAAGTCTCAATACACTAGCACGTATAACACATACTATATACACTTAGCACAAAAGTTGGTGATAAAATAATATATACTTTTCTCTAAAAAATATACATACTTATATCCATTTTTATTCTTGAAGAAATCCTCATTTCTTATCACCAAAAATTAGGGAAACCTTGGTAATACTTTTAAATACATTTTTAGGGAATAAGTTTCTCAAAAACTTATATTTTTCTAAGTGTCAAAATTTATAAAAATTTTGACAGAGTTTCCCCTAAAAATGGAGGTTTCCCATGTTTTCAAAACATGTGTTTATTTTCTTTTAAATCGTCAACAATCATCAACAACAATTATCAACAATAATCACTAATTTCTCTATTTCATGAACTTGAATACTTACAAAAATGTGTAGTAACTTACTAGCACATTTAGTAAGTCTTTCCATCTCTAAAAATAAAATCATTATCTCGAAAACTTTATTTTTAAAGAATATGAAGTTTTACAACTTCTAGTCGGTATTTACGAAAATATTTCTTGGTTAAATCCTTTCGTTACACAAGTGTCTACACACTTTTTGGTTCTCAAAAACACCTCTAGTTCATGAAAGACCCGACTTAAAATAAGACTTGTATATATTTTACTTGGTCCTTCGAAAATACCACTGGTAGATCTTTAGATCTACTAGTTTAGAACTCCATTTCATAAGAAAAATCGTTTTTACACAAGTTCATGTTTGTGAGTGAAAGGGTTCGTCATCTAGTTCTTTTTACACTAAACATAGCGCTAGTTCATGTTCCATGAACATGACCTAGCGTGGTTAGATGACGATCCGTTCCCCTACTAGCATCCGACAATAATAAATAACCCTAACAAAATAAGTTCCATAAGTTTTACACTAATATTTACTCATTAACCACCATATTCATCATTCTAACAAGACTTTAAACTTTGATCTCTAGTGTTCATAATTTTTATCCGACAAATCTCTTATTAACCACTTTAGACAAGATTAATAGGGTGTTTAGAGTCACTTACTACTAGCTCTTGGCTAGGGAAGAAACTAGACGAAAAACGGGTGGTTAATAGCGTTGTGGTGAGGTCCTTGGCAATCCGTAAGCACCGAGCTTCCTTATGCGTGATCCTTCACACTTGAGTGTATGTAAAATAACAAGATCAAATTTGAAATGGATGGTGGGTGGGTGCTTGGTGGTCGGCCGAGAATCAAGGCAAGAGGGAAAGAAGAAAGAATTTTTGCTAAGTGGTGAAGTAATGAATTAGTGATCTCACATGCAATTATAATATCCATCCTCCTCCATTATCCAATAGATTTTGTGTTGTTTAGATACTAAACAAAGTGAATAAAATAATTACCAAATGTAAGGGTATGTCCCCTACATGGGACCGATCGGACTAAGGGGGTGGGGTAATTGGTTCCATTTCAACTAGTTTGGCTAAGTTAATTTTAGTTTAGTTAGGAGGTTAAACAATTTCTAGTGTGTAGTGTTTTTTTTTAACGGGTGTTAGGGTATTCGGGGACCCTAACTGGCTCAGAAAAAGAAAAACAATGTCATAGACAATATTTTTATGTTCCGGGTAAAGTCCAGTTGTTCTGTTGGATATCAATCCGTTAAAGTGCTAAATAAGTATTTAAAGTGTCGTTAATATTATTTTTAGTGACACAATTTATTCCCGACACTTTGGAAAGTGTCTAGTAGTATTTTTCTCATGTTTTGGCACTTTACTAGTTAGCTTAATGTTGAATTATACAAAATTCTGCACTTAAAGTGCGTTTCGGGTGCTTTTTAGTGCTTATTTTTGCTTTCGCAATGTCTATAAATTAAACCCTTATATGTAATCTTGGGTTTTAATGTACTTTTGTCGTCGGACCTACACCAAGGCCTCAATTTTATTGTCTGATTGCTTTCTGCAGTTCTGTCGACACAGTGTGTCTTACCGGTGAGTTTACTATTATTTCTGACGCAACGCTCTCGTTTATGCATAAAGCAATATTTTGTAGTATACAACGTGCATGAATTCACTTGTTTAGTATGTGTTCAGACATTGCTGACAATTAAGCACATAATTGCAGTCATTAAATAATGGTTAAAGTGTACGGAAATTACCGGTTTGGTGCCAGTTGTCACAGTCTCCCCCCGTTAAAAGAATTTCGTCCCGAAATTCAGGCTGAACTAACTCTCGCTGGAGTCTTCTTGAATAGGTGGGGATACTTTTCTTTGAACTGGTCTGCACGTTCCCATGTGTACTCGGGTCCGTGCTTAGAGCTCCAACGTACATTGACAAGTTTTATGCTGCTCCTCCTGGTCTTGTTGACTTTCCAGTCGGTAACCTCAACGGGTTGTTCTGTAAATCGGAGGGCGTCATCAATATGCACTTCATCCATCGGGATGATCACGTTTTCTTGTGTTGGACTCTTCTTCAGGTTGGATACATGAAACGTATCATGTACTCCATTAAGTTCTTCCGGTAACTCCAACTTGTATGCCACGGTACCAATTCTTTTCAATATTCTGAATGGTCCGATGTATCGTGGATTCAGCTTTCCACGCTTTCCAAATCTGACTACGCCCTTCCAAGGTGAGACTTTTAACAACACTTTGTCTCCCACCTCGAATTCTACTGATTTTCTTTTCGGATCAGCGTAGCTCTTCTGTCGATGTCGAGCCGCCTTAATGCGCTCTCGGATCTACGCAATCTTGTCGGTTGTCTCTTGTACAAGTTCAGGACCAACCATACGTTTATCTCCAGCATCTGCCCAACATAAGGGCGATCGGCATTTGCAGCCATACAGAGCTTCGAACGGCGCGACTTTTATGCTTGTATGATAACTGTTATTGTAGGAGAACTCAACTAAAGGTAGATGAGTATCCCAGCTGCCGCCTAGATCCATGACACATGCGCGAAGCATATCTTCTAACGTTTGTATAGTCCGTTCGCTCTGACCGTCTGTTTGCGGATGGAATGCCGTGCTCAGATCTAACTGAGATCCAAAGGCTTCCTGAAATGATTGCCAGATTCTTGAGACAAAGCGTCCATCTCTGTCTGAAATGATTGAGATAGGCACTCCATGACGTGCCACAATTTCCCTTAAGTATATCTCTGCAAGCTTTCCAGTGCTATCCTTCTCTCGGATTGGAAGGAAATGCGCAGATTTCATCAATCGATCAACTATTACCCATATCATATCGTGTCCTCTCGGGGTCCTGGGTAATTTCGTTATGAAGTCCATCGTGATTTGTTCCCACTTCCACACGGGAATCTCTGGTTGTTGTAGGAGGCCGGACGGCTTCTGATATTCAGCCTTAACCTTAGCACAGGTTAGGCATCTTCCAACATAGACAACAACGTCGCTTTTAAGTCTCGGCCACCAGTAATATTCCTTCAAGTCTTGATACATTTTGTCCGACCTTGGGTGGATCGAGTATCTCGATTTATGCGCTTCATCAAGGATGACTTCTCGTATGCCCCCACAGAGTGGAACCCAAATACGCTTCTTGAAGTATAAGGCCCCCTCTTCGTTTGGCACCATGTATTTCAGCATACCCCGTAGGTATTCAGCTTTACAGTTCTCTCCTTTAAGAGCTTCTTGTTGTGCATCATGAATGCGTGCAGTGAGGTTCGTTCGAATGGTCATTTCTAACGCTCGAACCCTTAGGGTCTTAACCCTTTCTTTTAGGCTTAGTGCGTCTGCTACAACGTTTGCCTTTCCAGGATGGTACTTAACCTCACAGTCATAGTCATTCAGCAGCTCGACCCATCGTCGTTGGCGCATATTCAATTCCTTCTGATCAAATATGTGTTGTAAACTTTTGTGATCTGTGAAGATTGTACATCGAGTACCATATAAATAGTGTCGCCAGATCTTCAAGGCGAATACCACTGCTCCCAGCTCCAGGCCGTGAGTGGTATAGTTTCTTTCATGTATCTTTAGTTGTCTCGAAGCGTAAGCGATGACTTTTTGGCGTTGCATGAGCACGCAACCCAAGCCTTGCCGTGAGGCGTCGCAGTATACCACGAAGTCTTCAGTGCCTTCGGGTAATGATAGTATCGGTGCATCGCAGAGCTTGTTCTTAAGTAGCTGAAAGGCTTCTTCCTGTTTGTGACCCCAGTCGTATTTCTTGTCTTTCTGTGTAACGCTATCTTTGAGAAATTCTCTATGAATCGCCGATAATAGCCCGCTAAGCCCAAAAATTGTCGAACTTCGGTTGGGGTCTTGGGAGCTTCCCAATTCTTTATTGCTTCTATCTTGGACGGGTCTACATGAATGCCCTTCTCATTCACAACGTGACCAAGAAATTGTACTTCGCGAATCCAGAATTCGCATTTTGAGAACTTTGCATAAAGCTTCTCTTTCTTCAGTAGTTCCAAGATGGTTCTGAGATGTTGCTCGTGCTCTTCTTTTGTTCGCGAGTAAATCAAGATATCATCGATAAATACAATCACGAATTTATCGAGATATGGTTTGCATACGCGGTTCATCAGATCCATAAAGACCGCTGGTGCATTCGTCAGTCCGAATGGCATCACCAGAAATTCGTAATGCCCATATCGTGTTCTGAATGCAGTCTTTGGTACGCTTTCTTCTTGGATTCTTAACTGATGGTATCCGGATCTAAGGTCGATCTTGGAATAGTAGCTTGATCCTTGCAATTGATCAAATAAGTCATCAATCCTCGGTAGTGGATACCGATTCTTGATCGTGAGCTTGTTTAGTTCCCTGTAATCGATACACATCCGCAGTGTTCCATCCTTCTTCTTCACGAACAATACCGGAGCTCCCCAGGGTGAGAAGCTTGGCCTTATAAATCCTTTATCCAACAACTCCTGGAGTTGTGTAGACAATTCTTACATTTCGGATGGAGCAAGTCGATAGGGAGCCTTGGACACAGGAGCGGCTCCTGGAACCAAGTCTATACGGAATTCGACTTGTCGTTGCGGAGGTAGTCCTGGCAGATCTTCGGGAAAAACATCAGGGAAGTCCTTCACCACAGGAATGTCTTCGAGTTTCGGCTCCTCAGCCTTCTTGTCTATAACGTGTGCTAGGAAAGCGACACATCCTTTCCTTAAGCACTTCTGTGCCTTCATGCAACTGATGATTCGAAGAGGTGCGTCTCGTTTTTCTCCATGCACGATGAGAGTTTCACCATTCGCTAAAGGGATGCGAATGATTTTCTCATGACAAATAACTCCAGCTTTGTTCTTGGACAACCAGTCCATCCCGACTACTACATCGAAGCTACCCAATTGAATTGGTAGGAGGTCGATGCTAAATCTTCGTTCACCAAGTTCTAGTGTACAGCCTCTAACAACTTCGCCCGATTCAACAAGTTTGCCATTGGCTAGCTCTATAGAATAAGGAATTTCTAATCTACTAGATTCTATTCCAAGCATGCGTTTAAACTCCACAGACATGAAGCTATAATCGGCGCTAGTGTCAAATAATATGGATGCAAAGTGATTGTTAATGAGAAACGTACCGGTGACCACGCTAGGGTCCTCGCGTGCGTTCTTTGCTCCAATCACAAATGCTCGGGCCTGAGCATTGTTTCCCTCTGGGCAGTCCTTCATGAAATGATCATTGCTTCCGCACTTGAAGCATCCTTGGTTCCGCCCTTTCTCGTTACCATTCTTGTTACCAGCACCGTTTCCATTTCGGTTCTTTCCTTTTCCCCAACAGTCTTCTGTTTGATGACCCAGCTTACCACATTTGTCGAACCTTGGAATGAGACAAGCTCCATCATGATGATACTTACATTTTTGGCATTTAGGCATGGAGCCTTGGTATGCTTTGGTTGCAAGGGTCTTCGTCTCCTGAGGCGGGTTAGTGTCGCGCTTCTTGCTGAAACCCTTGTTGTTGCGAGTTGCTTGGTTCAGGTTCGAATGTTTCCTTTTCTTGTCACCGGACGACTCAGCATGCGTCTCGGTCATCTCTGTTGGGTTTAGTGATAACTTCTTCATACGAACACAATCTTCAGTCAGGCTGACAGCCAGAGTTACAGCCTCGGTGATTGTTTGTGGTTTGGCCGACGTCACCATGCCACGAAACTCTGGGGCCAGTCCCCAAATGTAGCGTTCAACGCGCTTGAATTCGGGAGTCACCATGTAGGGAAGCACTCTAGACAGATCGTGGAACCTTCGAGTATATCCATTAATGTCAACACCTTCCATGGTCAAGTGCCAGAACTCCGTTTCCAGCCTTTGGAGTTCAGCGCGAGAGCAATACTTCTCTCTCATTCTTTCCTTCAGTTCCTCCCAAGTTAGGCCATAATGTTACGCCCTTATAAAAAAACGACCAAAACATATGGAACTTCAAAGTTTGTAACTAGAACATAATATTTACATTTTACCAAAATGCCCTTGAGGCTAGTTCGAGATCAACACCTCCCCTAGTCTGGTCACAGGTGTCAGTCTGAACTACCCTGTCAGGACGCAAGTTTAAAGTTACTAATTACAAATGACTAAGTTTCTAAAACCATAGTTTACACAACAAAAGGCGTGCTTCTTCCATTACAAGTTTAACAAAATATAGTTTCAAAAAGGGCGTCTAGTTCGGAAGCGCATAGAATACATGTTGGTGTTCGCCCCCAAGCTCGCCACGCCACCTAAGTAGCAGATTTACCTACACCACAATCAAGTTCAACTAGTCAGTTTTAGCATCTATAATTTAAAATAAAGCTAACATTCATTTACGTCATCGCTTGACCATATCACCATCTCACTTTCCTTTACCCGTTTGACGGGTACTTAAATACTATCTCCAAACGAGATAATGCATAGCATTCGACAATCCGTTGACTTTGGATTAGAAATAAAGCACCATAATCAACATCCCAAATCCGTTCAGAACGGATCTAGCTATCTCCTTTCATTCTTACATAACTTACCATCATACGGTTAGTTCAAGACTAACCGGCCATAACATAACTTTCTTCATAAATCATCATCTCTTACGACCCGTTTATGGCGGGTTAAGGTATTGATGTATTGCAAAATACATCTTTATTCGCATCTAGGTTTGTTTGGTTTTAGTTAGTTTTAGTGTCGTTTTAGTTTAGATTCTATTTGCTTTTGATTTATTTGTGTTTTCAGGTACTTGTAGCTGAATCGTGCAATAAACGAGTAAAATGTGACAAGGGAAAGTGTCGGGTCAAGAATCGGAAGCTCGTGAGCGAAACGAAGTGAAAAATGCGCATCTGAAGGTCCCAGGCGGCCCGCGACAACTTACAACACATTTGCAGGCAGGCCGCTAGAACTTAAAGATCGTTTCCGGAGTATAAGTGGCGCGCGGCCCGCATACACTTACACTAAACATCCAGGCGGGCCGCGAGGAAGGTTAATACGCGCACAGGTCGTGTTCAGTTACGGGATTTAGGGTTTCTTGTGTATTTAATGATCAAGATCATCATCAGCCGAGGGGAGACGAATAATTACGAAATTGGAGAGTTCTTGGACGATCGTAGGGGCTGTTCAGAGGGTTTGAAGTGCTCGGGGAAGCTTGGAATCATCAGGGAACATTCGGGATCACTCGGGATCGAAGATAACGGGTTTTATCATCTTGTTCATTTGTTTTTCGTTTGTTTCTATTTGTTCGATGATGAATTCAGATTTTACAATGTTTTATGCTATGATTGTTAACATGATTATTGGCTAAACTTCCCGTACTACCTAGGTTATGACAATAGCTTAATAAAGTTTGGATCTTTATTTGATTTTTGGCGTGGTTGTGGTTATTCTTGTATTGTAAAAGCTTTGGGAATCTACCTTGGTGCATATGCGTGTTTGACCATTGTTTTATTATTGTTTATTGCTTCATATAACTCTTGGTGACGGTCTTTATCACATAATAGGGTTGTATTAGGGTTTCTTGATTTTAGTGACGGTCTTTATCACATAATAAATCATTAATCCTTTAGGGTGAAAATAGCTTAAGTAACCTTAGAAGTAATATTCGGTAATTTTATAAAATCAAATGTGCTGCTAAACTCGTCGCGGAAAGGATCGAGGGTATTGATAGGTCTAGGTTTGGTTATAAGTCCTTAACATTCCATAGCCTATTAAACCAAGATTAGAACCCATTGTCGCTTTAGACGTTCGCGCGGTAAAGTAGAGCGTCTTACATAGGCACTTTCAAGAAACTAGAGGACGGAAAAGAAATCTAGAAAACCGGTAAGCATAACAGCCTAGGTAGTGCCACAAGAATCGCCTTGAGAGTGTTTGAGGGGCTTAGTGGTGTCTTAATAGGTTTAGCATCTTAAGATTCCGGTTTCACACCACAAAATTATCAAATAGAGATCCATTCTGAGTTAGCTTGCGTCTAGCCTAGGTAGTCTTCATCCATCACTGGTCAAAGTCTTCATTAGAGTTCGTGTCTAGTTCGTCTAGTCTAGTTAGTATTCGTTATTTGCATTCTTAGGATTTTTAGAAAACCCCCCCAATTAATAAACATTTAGTTAAGTCGTGTCAGTCTAAGTCTAGATAGAGTCATTAACGTAATCAGTAGAGTCTCTTGGGTTCGATACTCGGACTTCCTTAGGCTATACTTCATCGATCGGTACACTTGCCGGTTGTGTGGTTTAGGGTTTAGTGAGTCTTAGTTTTATAAATTTAAAACTTAGAGAGTCTAGATTTAGGGTAATTTTAGTTGTTTTAGTTGACCCATTTTCAGCACATCAGGTATCAATTACACATCGCCTACAAATGATCATAATTACAGTTCTAATATAGCCATGATAGTTAGAAAGTAAAGCTTGTATGCGTAAAACATCATACCTCGATCCTGTGAGCTGTCCGACCTCCTAGCACTTGAACCTTCTTCTTTTACGCCTACATCAACACATGCATTCATTTAGCCCGACTAAATATCATTTCATTCTTTTACACACTTTTATCATACAACATCTTGTTATTTGTTCTTTTAGGCATTTTATCAAACACTTGGCGGGTTTCGCATTAATAGGACATTTAATTACAAGTATCTTCACATACTAATCTACAAGTTCATAACAATCAAGCAAGTTAATGAGATTCTCTCATCCTACATCATTCATCTATGTTCCATCCATCTAAACGAGTTAAATCACCACAAACCGAACACTAATCGAGTTCTAGTTCATAATCTTAACTTCTAAATGTATATATCACAACATTACTCATAGTTGGGTAGAAACCCATTTCCTAGAGTTCATGATTTCAAGAAATTCAACTTACCACTTTGTTATTCACACCTTGGTGACCAAGGATTCGAGTTCCTACAATCGTTCGGGCTTGAAATCACCTTCAAATTGATGGAATTAGTGAACTAGGGTTTTTGGTGTTCTTGTCTCTTCTCCTGGACAACTTCACACACACACTAGACACTTCTAGTGTGTGTGTGTTGTTTAATTTAACTAGTCTTTCTTTTAATTTTTCAAGTTTAGTCCCTCGGGTCCTAACGTTTATTTATTTTAGCCCAAACCTTCATTTCATGAACTATTTTAGAGAAAATAATTAGATTACATATTTTTTTGGGTGTTACAAGTCTACCCCTCTTAGAAAAAGTTTCGTCCCCGAAACTTGAACACATACTAAATCATCATTTATGTACCGAATAAAGAAGGGTAATGCTTCCGCATTTCATCTTCCGATTCCCATGTATGTTCCGACCCCTTTCGATGTTGCCATTGCACTAGAACTTGTCTAATGGCCTTATTGCGAAGATTCTTTACCTTAAAATCTTTAATGGCTATCGGTCTTTCAACGTAGTTCAAACTCTTATCTACTTCAATGTCGTCAAGAGGTACGATCGCCGATTCATCCGCAAGGCACTTTCGTAATTGTGATACGTGGAAAGTGTTATGGATCCCATCTAATGAAGACGGTAATTCTATATGATACGCCACTTTCCCCACTCGAGCCAAGATTTTAAACGGCCCAATATAACGAGGCCCTAATTTACCCCGTTTCCGAAAACGGATTATACCTTTCCATGGGGATACTTTTAATAGAACATAGTCTCCTACTTGAAATTCAATAGGACGCTTTCTCTTATCCGCATATGCCTTTTGCCTATCCTGAGCCGCCTTTAATCGGGCTCTAATTAGGTCAATCTTTTCATTGGTCATTGCTATCAATTCGTTAGGCGCGAGCTCCCTTTGTCCTACTTCCCCCCAACATACGGGAGTCCTACACTTTCTTCCATATAACAGTTCATAAGGTGCCATTTTGAGACCACTATGATAACTATTATTGTAAGAAAATTCCACTAGTTGTAAATGGTCATCCCAATTTCCCCCAAAATCTAACGCGCATGCTCTTAACATATCTATAAGCGTCTGAATCGTTCTTTCCGATTGACCGTCAGTCTGCGGGTGGTAGGCGGTACTTATGTGCAGTTTCGTGCCCATACTTTCATGGAACTTCCGCCAATAACGAGAGGTAAATCTCGTATCCCGATCTGAAACTATTGACACAGGCACCCCATGTCGAGATATTATTTCATTCACATACACTTCCGCCATCTTTTCCGAGGAGTAGACCTCTCGAATTGGTAAAAAGTGTGCACTCTTCGTAAGCCGGTCCACGATTACCCATATCGTATCATGCCCCTTTTTCGTTCTAGGTAGCTTAGTCACCAAATCCATTGTTAACTCCTCCCACTTCCATACTGGAATTTCCAAGGGTTGTAACTTTCCATAGGGTTTCTGATGTTCCGCCTTCACTTGAGAGCACGTCAGACATTTCGCGACATACTTAGCGATATCACGTTTCATACCGAGCCACCAATAGTTTGTCTTCAGGTCACAATACATTTTTGTAGCCCCAAGGTGAATGGAATACTGTGACTTATGAGCCTCTTCAAGTAGCACTGTCTTGACCCCGCAAAACCTTGGTATCCAGATCCGACCAAATCTCGTTTTAAGCCCGTTCGAGTTTTCTTCAAATTTCTCTGCTATCCCCTTCGTTCTTTCTTTCTTTGGATCCCCTGCCTCTAATGCTTTTATTTGAGTATCTCTTATCATTTCAAGGAGGTGAGGCGTAACTGTCATCTTCATAGATTTTACATGAATCGGGTGTGGATATTCTTTTCGACTCAATGCATCAGCTACGACGTTTGCTTTTCCCGGGTGATATAAAATATCACAGTCATAATCTTTAATCAGTTCCAACCATCTTCGTTGTCTCATATTCAAATCTTTCTGTTCGAAGAAATATTTGAGGCTCTTATGATCCGAGTAGATCGTGCATTTTACCCCATACAGGTAATGCCTCCAAACTTTTAAGGAGAAAACCACCGCTGCCAATTCTAGGTCATGGGTCGGGTAGTTTACTTCATGTGGTTTGAGTTGTCTTGAAGCATACGCGATAACCTTTCCCCTTTGCATTAAAACACACCCCAAGGCTTGACGTGACGCGTCTGAATAGACAACCAAATCTTCCGTTCCATCGGGTAATGTTAACACCGGAGAACTCGATAATTGTCACACCCCGACCGCGTAAAACAACAAATCGCGGCGGAAACATCGGGGCGTGTTGCGACAGAATTAATTGTTTCAAATCCATGGCAAACAAAGTTGTATTTTTATTTATTAAACAATAGTTACATTGTCTTAACACAGGAAATACAGAGTTTATAACATAATTAAACAAAGTCTATCATCGTTTTTAGTCTCTAAGGCACAGGTCCGCCCTAGTGTCCTGATCAACATCCTATGGAAAAGCACCTGAAAACACATGTGAAAATAGGTACGTCAGCATAAAAATGCCTGTGAGATACATAGGTTTGTGAAAATAAGATTCATGACTTATGTTTGAGAAAATGTTTAGTCATGAACCTTGTAATTTGATTTGTTTTGTAAATCGCTTGAAAAACGATAAGATAAGATGATATGTATAATTAAGAGAATAATGTATGGTTAAATGAATAACCATTGTAAACTGAGTTTGTATAAGATAAATTGTTTGTAAAACAATGTATTGTGAACAGTATGTTATTTGTATGAAATGTTCTATGTATAAAACTGAAATGATTCAAATAACGCTACGATATATAATACCATACAACCACTTATATATAGGAAGTACCAGCGGCGTATCCACCATGCTTGTATCATATTACACACGCATCGTTACTTAATCACTTAATCAAACCAAACCAAACAATGTAAAATGTTCATGTCAAGATGTAAATCATGTAAAAATGTCTAGGTCAAATATCCAAGTCAAATGTCTATGTCATATATCCATGTCAAATGTCTATGTTTAAACCAATAGTCAAAAGTCCTTGTATAAACCATGTCAAATGTTGATAGTCCAAAAGTAGTCAAGTAATGTATAACCAAAATGATATGTATGGTAAGTAAAATTTAGACTACTTAAACCATAAGTAAAAATGAACAAAACAAAGTATTGAAGTAAAACTTGGTTTAAATCAAAGTTATGTTTTGTAGAATAATGCATGATACATTGATACAAACATTTATGTGGTAAGTTAACGCATACATTCAAGCCTTGAGACAGTCGGATAACCCTTTCAGTCAAGGTTATCAAAAGAATTGTATTCGGATTCAGTCATTCCTTACATCCAAACAAACCCGGGATGTCAGGAATGGGATTTGTCAAGTCCTATGGTACCACTACTTACTCCCGAGCGGCGTAGCAAATGTTAATGAACGTTATAAAGACCCGTTTGTGCAAACCAAATGTCATAGCAGTTGTATACATGTCATAAGAAAACAATGTACTAAGTATGCTAAGTTAACATACAAAGCTGAAAAGTCTTGTAAATCAATGTGCTTAGCATGTTATCAGTCAACATACATAGCAGAAAAGTCATGTGAATCAATGTGCTTAGCATGTTATCAGTCAACATACATAGCAGAAAAGTAATGAAATCATGTACTATAGTGTACTAACAAACATAGTCGGTATATGATGTGAAAACAGGAAAGCATGAAAGTAACAAGTAGGCACATGTGTTCCACCCCAAAATGTTTGGAAAACAGTAAAAGAGGGGTCTATGTACTCACTTGAGATTGCTCAGTTGTATAAAGATAACCACCAAGCAAAGCAAGAGATCTCGGAATCAAACGGCACCTAGTATAGGTAACTATGTTAATAAACCGGACCTAAATCGGAAGATTGGGTAGCATTAGGGTTTGTAAACCAAATGAGTGTCGGAACTCACGTGATATGGTTTAACAAAGTCTATATGCTAAATGAAACTTAACATAATTGTTTACGACCCATTACGACTCGTTTAGGTAGCTTATGCTACTTTAACGCATCGTGCGCGTGAAACGCGTTCGGACCGCCTAACTAGTCCTATGACAAGTATTATATGCCTAAACATGTTACATAATCAGTTACGTGACAAAAGTTTAGGTTACATATGCTAAATTACCAATTATGTATGAAAAGGGTATTTTGGTAATTTACCTAAGGCATATAAACTACCTATCATACAACTACTTAAACGATGTGACCATAGGGTATAACCTCGGAAGGTTATTCCCTACACTATGGTCACCTAATGTATTTGGTCGGATCTTAATGATCGACCAAACTGGGTCGGGTTTGAAGGTATAGGCGATTTATTAGATCGCCTACCCTACGACCCTAGACAACGTGGTAATCAGTAGGCATAGTCCCAAGGGATTATGACCATCGTGATTACAATCACGTTGCGAAGTTCTAACGAACTTCGAATTGACCATTACTGGTCAACGCTGAAAGTCAAACAAAGTTTGACTTTCTGACTCGAAAAGCAGTAAAAATAAGGAAAAGAACGAAAGAATACTTACGAAGGGTCCCCGAAAGCTAACCCAGATCAAAATAGCTCAGGTATGAAACGAAGGTTCCAACTTAGAGCTCTCCTAATCAGATTTGTGGGTTTTGGGGTTGAGGGTGGATGGGTATTTATAGAATTCGGTCCACCGTTAGGATCGTTTGTCGATTATCGTGCCTTAATCTCATGCGTACACTTGTCGGAAGCTTATGGTGGCTCATTTGGCCACTCACCACAAGAGATCAACAGGTGGAAAGGTGATTGGAAGTGCACGACAGCTGGAAACAGGCTGTTCGGAAGGTTCTGAGGTTCTGCAGACTCCTTACGGACCGTAAGGTAAGGCTTACGGTCCGTAAGCCTTCAAGTTTGGCAGATGTGCAGTTTTGGTCCCTGTTGTGTATTCAGCCCATTTCCGGCACTTCTAAGGCCCGTCAAGCCAACTTTAAGGCCCTAAAATGATGCCTAAACATTGTGGACATGAAACATGCTCAAAAATATGTCGGACGTTGGTTCGTTTGGTCGTACGAACGCGATGTTCGCTTAATTACGACGGAATGCGCATAAGCGCGAAAAACGAACCAAACGACGAAACGAATGGATTTTTCTTAAGGCGAACACTAAAATATAATGTAGTCATGCTTTCATAAATTTTTGGATGTCCAGATGTATTCAGAACGTAAGTTATGCGCGAAAATGCAAACTTGTGCACTTTTTGACACTTTTAGTCCCTGAATGAGCATAAAGTTTATTTTAGCACACCGAACCCCTCAAAGCCTATTTCTAAGCTATGTAAAGGATATTTAAGGTGTGTTTAACTTATGGTCATGTTCCGGAATGTTCGTTACAGTTCAAATTGACATACTTTCGCAGTTTGTCATATTTAGTCCCTGTAGTCGAATTAACTTGTTTTTGCCATACCAAAGCCTTCAAAACTTATTTCTAAGTTATGTAAAGGTTATTTAAGGTATGTTGAGTATATGTTGATGTTCCGGAGTATTTCTCGCATTAAACTGAGTACGTTTACGCACTAGTTTGCGTATAACTCTCCAGAAAGCGATGTAGAGTTTGAAATTACATAAAAGTCAAAACATGAAAAATGTAAAACACAATCAAACAAACATTGGGATCAAATAACATTGTTTTATTGATAACAGAACTGTTCAAAGTGATTACAAGCACAGTTGTTACAGTCTCCCCTACTTGTGGAAATTTCGTCCCGAAATTTATTTAGAGGAAACTCGTGGAAAAAGATGTGGATATTTCGCCTTCATTTGATCTTCGCGTTCCCAAGTAAACTCAGGTCCACGTTTAGCTTCCCAGCGAACTTTGACCAAAGGAATGCGCTTGCGTTTAAGCCACTTGACTTCACGTTCCATGATTTCCACTGGTTTCTCAACAAATTTCAGTGTTTTGCCAACACGAATTTCGTCAAGCGGTATGGAGTAGTTCTCATCAGCTGTACACTTCTTGAGATTGGACACGTGAAAAGTTGGATGAACATTTCCCAGTTCAGGAGGTAACTCAAGTCTGTAGGCTACCTTTCCGATTCTTTCGACGATCTTGAATGGTCCAACGTATCTAGGTGCAAGTTTTCCTTTCTTTCCAAATCTGATCACACCTTTCCAAGGTGAGACCTTAAGTAATACCCGATCACCGATTTGAAATTCTAAGGCTTTGCGTTTAGGGTCCGCGTAAATCTTCTGACGGCTTCTAGCTGCCTGAAGGTTATCACGAACTTTCTTGACCTTGTCAGTTGTCTCTAAAATGAGGGCAGGTCCAGTAAGTTGAGCCTCGCCAATCTCATTCCAGCAGACTGGTGAACGACATTTTCGACCATAGAGAGCTTCGAAAGGAGCCATTTTGATGCTAGTGTGATAACTGTTGTTGTAGGAGAATTCAATCAATTTAAGATGTGAATCCCAGCTACCACCAAAATCGATCACACAAGCTCTTAGCATATCCTCCAGAGTCTGGATTGTTCTCTCAGATTGACCATCCGTTTGCGGATGATAAGCTGTGCTCAGATTTAGTTGGGTTCCCATGGCAGATTGCATGGTTCTCCAAAAATGAGAAGTGAAACGAGCATCTCTGTCAGAAATGATGTTCAAAGGAACACCATGTCGAGCCACAATTTCATCTACATAGATTTGAGCAAGTCTGTCAGTAGGAAAATCCTCGCGGATTGGCAAGAAATGCGCTGACTTTGTAAGACGATCAACGACTACCCAGATGGCATCATGACCTTTCTTTGTGCGCGGGAGTTTAGTAATGAGATTCATAGTAATGTTTTCCCATTTCCAAACTGGGATCTCTGGTTGCTCCAATAAACCAGAAGGACGCTGATGTTCAGCCTTAACCTTAAGACAAGTAAGGCATTTTGATACGTATAAGGCAATGTCTTTCTTCATACCAGGCCACCAATAGTGAATACGAAGATCCTTATACATCTTATCTGAGCCCGGGTGAATAGAATAACGAGACTTATGGGCTTCATCCATAAGCAAGGCACGAAGATCATCCTGGCTTGGGACCCACAAACGGTCCATGAAGTAATATGATCCATTGTCCTTTAGTTCAAGAGCAGGTGTTATGTGATAGGGAAATTCCTTATCCATCAATCCTTGTGAAACACAAGATTGTTGAGACTGAGAAATGCGTGCTTGAATATCGGATCGAGCTTGAATAACAGATTGAACACGTACACAATGAAGCTTAGTACGTTCCTTACGACTCAATGCGTCAGCTACGACATTCGCCTTACCAGGATGGTAGCGAATTTCGCAGTCGTAGTCGTTTAAAAGCTCAACCCAACGTCGCTGTCTCATGTTGAGTTCTTTCTGGTTGAAGATATGCTGAAGACTTTTGTGGTCAGTGAAAACCACACATTTTGTACCGTACAAATAGTGTCTCCAGATCTTGAGAGCAAAGACAACTGCACCCAACTCAAGATCATGAGTGGTGTAGTTCTTCTCATGTATCTTCAACTGCCTCGATGCATAAGCTATGACTTTGTTCCTTTGCATAAGAACACAGCCAAGACCCAATTTCGATGCATCACAATACACGACAAAATCATCATCTCCCTCAGGCAATGATAGAACAGGCGCATCGCAAAGCTTCTGCTTCAGGTGTTGAAAAGCTTCCTCTTGTCTGAATCCCCAGTAAAAGGGCATTTTCTTCTGAGTTAGAGCAGTTAGAGGAACTGCAATTTTAGAGAAGTTTTCAATGAAGCGGCGATAATAACCCGCTAGACCAAGAAATGAACGAACTTCAGTAGGAGTAGTAGGCGTATCCCAATCCTTAATCGCACTGATCTTGGAGGGATCTACATGAACACCTCGTTCGTTGATAATGTGTCCCAAAAATTGAACTTCTTTAAGCCAAAATTCGCACTTGGAGAATTTGGCGAAAAGTTGCTCTTTCTTCAGGAGTTCCAGAGTAAGACGAAGATGCTGCTCGTGATCAGCTCGCGTCTTAGAGTAAATCAAGATGTCGTCAATAAAAACAATGACGAACTGATCCAAATAAGGTTTGCAGACCCTATTCATTAAGTCCATGAAAACAGCAGGAGCATTAGTCAAACCGAATGGCATGACTGTGAACTCGTAATGTCCATAACGAGTACGGAATGCTGTCTTCGGAATGTCTTCTTCTTGCACCCGAAGTTGATGATACCCGGAACGCAGATCGATCTTCGAAAAATAAGAAGCGCCTTGTAACTGATCAAAGAGGTCGTCTATGCGAGGTAGAGGATATCGATTCTTGATGGTAAGCTTGTTAAGCTCACGGTAATCGATACACATCCTAAAGGATCCATCCTTCTTCTTTACAAAAAGAACGGGAGCACCCCACGGTGAAAAGCTGGGACGGATAAAACCTTTGTCAGAGAGCTCCTGAAGCTGTTTAGACAACTCTTGCATCTCAGACGGTGCAAGACGATATGGAGCTCTGGCAATGGGATTTGCACCAGGTACGAGATCAATGCGGAACTCGACTTGGCGTGCTGGAAGTAGACCAGGTAAATCTTCAGGGAACACTTCAGAATAATCCCGAACGACAGGAATATCTGAAATAGACTTATCCTTGCCTTTATCTTCTGTAACATGTGCTAAGAAAGCCACATAGTTCTTCTGCAGATACTTCCGAGCTTTAAAACAAGACATGAGTTTGAGACCACCGGTAGGCTTCTCACCTTGAACTTGCAGGATCTCGCCTGTCGAAAGTGGCACACGAACAATCTTCTTAGAACAAACTATCTCTGCGTGATGCTTGGATAACCAATCCATTCCCACAATAACGTCGAAGCTTCCAAGTTGCATAGGCGCGAGGTCGATAGGAAAAAGATGGTCGTTAAGATTCAACTGGCAGTTGCGAAGAACAGAATCAAGAATAATGGGTTCACCACTAGCAACCTCTACTGTCAAAGATTTGCCTAGTTTCGTTCTAGACACGCGAAGCATTTGCTCAAAAGATAAAGACACGAAACTCTTATCGGCACCGGAATCGAAAAGAACAGATGCAGGCTGATTATTAATAAAGAACGTACCGTTCACCACATTATCATCCGCCTGTGCCTCTTGGGAATTCATGTTAAAAACTCGGCCTCGAGCCGGAGCCTGATTCTGGTTCTGGTTCTGGTTCTGGTTGGCTAGCCTTGGGCACCGGTTCCTGTAGTGGGTCAGATCCCCACAATTGTAGCACGAACCAGGAGGAAAATGAGGTCGTGCAGCTTGACCTTGTTGCTGAGCAAGAGGCTGAGCAACCTGTTGGGCCTGATTTTGAACTGCCTGGTTCTGATTGACAGGAATGCGGCAGTTCACAGCAAGATGACCAGATCTTCCGCAGTTGGTACACTGACGACACTGGAGGTGCGGTTGATGATGACCGTTACATCTGTTGCACAAAGGTGCATTGCCAAAATAAGGCTTCTTGGCTATTGGCTGCGCAGGCTGGTTTGGTGCAGCTTGAGCCTGTGCAGTAATGGCAAAGTTTTGGGAAGCCTTTCGCTTCCTAGCATTCTTTGAAGAACCAGAATTCTTCCCATTCTTGTTTTCACCTTTCTTACCATCCCCTTTCTCAGATGCCAGCTTCTTACCCTTGTCACCTTTCTTATGCAGCTTTCCCTTACGCACCTGCGACTCAGTCAGTGTCGCTGATAACTCGATCGCCTGACGGAGTGTGGCAGGTTCACTACCAGTAAGAATGTCTTGTACCGAGTCAGGTAGGCCATCGATGTATCTCTCGATAGCCTTGTCGAGTGGGGTGACCATTGTTGGGCAAAGCAGACTCAACTCCTCGAACCTGTCAGTATATGCCCTGTGCTCTCCACTATCTTGCTTCAAAACATCAAACTCTTTCTCCAACGCTCGCTGTTCATGGCGAGGACAGAATTCCCTCATCATAAGGGCTCTAAGTTCAGCCCATGTCTGTGCGAGAGCAACTTCAGCACCTTGGTCCCTCATAACCCCGTTCCACCATGTCAAAGCCCTCTTCTGAAACACGCTCGAAGAAAACTCGACTTTGCGATTTTCCGGACACTGCACGTGGCGGAAAGTATTCTCAATGCTCTCAAACCATTGAAGAAGCCCAGTTGCTCCCTCAGAACCACTAAACTTGAGTGGTTTAGCCGAGTTAAAATCCTTGTATTTGCATGGAGCATTGTTGTTATTGTTGGCCGCGTGCCATTGAGCAAAGAGATTTGGGAACTGAGCAGCCATCTGCTCCGCAATAATTTCTGCCAGTTCGGCAGTCGCAATCTGATTCTCGCGTCGAGGAGGCATTCTAAAAGAGGAAAACATGAAAAGAAACGAGTGAGATGATTGGATGAAAAGAATGAGATGAAACAAAATCAGCAAAAGCAAAGATGGTGGTCATTCGTCCGTATCACAAAGCAAACAAACGACACACAGTGACTAATCAAAGTAAATGGGTCAAAAATAATGTATAATGAAGACATGCTCGCCTATAAGTGAACACTCATCCCAAGAATTCCCAGGTAAGCACAACTGGTCTCGCGTCTGTTTGAGATGTATACGAAGTGCTTGCCTAGACAGAAAACTCAGAATACAGGCATTCACCCTTCCAGTTTGCACATGTTCACATTATTTAAAACCCAAAACGTTTGACGGGATTTAGAAAATTTTGAAGGCACAAGGCCAAAAACCAAACTGAAAAGGGTTCAAAACCATATAACAGAGGGTTCAAAACCTTACAATTGAGGGTTCAAAACCTTGTAAAAATTTATTCAAAAACAGATGATTGTTTTTCAAAAATCGATTCTGAAAAATTTTGGTTCCTTGTTTTGTTAATCACCTAAGGATAGGTGATGTACATGTTTTAAGATCTAAACACAAGATAGCTTGTGTTAGGTTCCTAGAAAAGTTATAGTCTAGGTCAAAGCATTACTAATAACCTAATTCCCTATAACCATTGGCTCTGATACCAACTCTTCTGTCACACCCCGACCGCGTAAAACAACAAATCGCGGCGGAAACATCGGGGCGTGTTGCGACAGAATTAATTGTTTCAAATCCATGGCAAACAAAGTTGTATTTTTATTTATTAAACAATAGTTACATTGTCTTAACACAGGAAATACAGAGTTTATAACATAATTAAACAAAGTCTATCATCGTTTTTAGTCTCTAAGGCACAGGTCCGCCCTAGTGTCCTGATCAACATCCTATGGAAAAGCACCTGAAAACACATGTGAAAATAGGTACGTCAGCATAAAAATGCCTGTGAGATACATAGGTTTGTGAAAATAAGATTCATGACTTATGTTTGAGAAAATGTTTAGTCATGAACCTTGTAATTTGATTTGTTTTGTAAATCGCTTGAAAAACGATAAGATAAGATGATATGTATAATTAAGAGAATAATGTATGGTTAAATGAATAACCATTGTAAACTGAGTTTGTATAAGATAAATTGTTTGTAAAACAATGTATTGTGAACAGTATGTTATTTGTATGAAATGTTCTATGTATAAAACTGAAATGATTCAAATAACGCTACGATATATAATACCATACAACCACTTATATATAGGAAGTACCAGCGGCGTATCCACCATGCTTGTATCATATTACACACGCATCGTTACTTAATCACTTAATCAAACCAAACCAAACAATGTAAAATGTTCATGTCAAGATGTAAATCATGTAAAAATGTCTAGGTCAAATATCCAAGTCAAATGTCTATGTCATATATCCATGTCAAATGTCTATGTTTAAACCAATAGTCAAAAGTCCTTGTATAAACCATGTCAAATGTTGATAGTCCAAAAGTAGTCAAGTAATGTATAACCAAAATGATATGTATGGTAAGTAAAATTTAGACTACTTAAACCATAAGTAAAAATGAACAAAACAAAGTATTGAAGTAAAACTTGGTTTAAATCAAAGTTATGTTTTGTAGAATAATGCATGATACATTGATACAAACATTTATATGGTAAGTTAACGCATACATTCAAGCCTTGAGACAGTCGGATAACCCTTTCAGTCAAGGTTATCAAAAGAATTGTATTCGGATTCAGTCATTCCTTACATCCAAACAAACCCGGGATGTCAGGAATGGGATTTGTCAAGTCCTATGGTACCACTACTTACTCCCGAGCGGCGTAGCAAATGTTAATGAACGTTATAAAGACCCGTTTGTGCAAACCAAATGTCATAGCAGTTGTATACATGTCATAAGAAAACAATGTACTAAGTATGCTAAGTTAACATACAAAGCTGAAAAGTCTTGTAAATCAATGTGCTTAGCATGTTATCAGTCAACATACATAGCAGAAAAGTCATGTGAATCAATGTGCTTAGCATGTTATCAGTCAACATACATAGCAGAAAAGTAATGAAATCATGTACTATAGTGTACTAACAAACATAGTCGGTATATGATGTGAAAACAGGAAAGCATGAAAGTAACAAGTAGGCACATGTGTTCCACCCCAAAATGTTTGGAAAACAGTAAAAGAGGGGTCTATGTACTCACTTGAGATTGCTCAGTTGTATAAAGATAACCACCAAGCAAAGCAAGAGATCTCGGAATCAAACGGCACCTAGTATAGGTAACTATGTTAATAAACCGGACCTAAATCGGAAGATTGGGTAGCATTAGGGTTTGTAAACCAAATGAGTGTCGGAACTCACGTGATATGGTTTAACAAAGTCTATATGCTAAATGAAACTTAACATAATTGTTTACGACCCATTACGACTCGTTTAGGTAGCTTATGCTACTTTAACGCATCGTGCGCGTGAAACGCGTTCGGACCGCCTAACTAGTCCTATGACAAGTATTATATGCCTAAACATGTTACATAATCAGTTACGTGACAAAAGTTTAGGTTACATATGCTAAATTACCAATTATGTATGAAAAGGGTATTTTGGTAATTTACCTAAGGCATATAAACTACCTATCATACAACTACTTAAACGATGTGACCATAGGGTATAACCTCGGAAGGTTATTCCCTACACTATGGTCACCTAATGTATTTGGTCGGATCTTAATGATCGACCAAACTGGGTCGGGTTTGAAGGTATAGGCGATTTATTAGATCGCCTACCCTACGACCCTAGACAACGTGGTAATCAGTAGGCATAGTCCCAAGGGATTATGACCATCGTGATTACAATCACGTTGCGAAGTTCTAACGAACTTCGCATTGACCATTACTGGTCAACGCTGAAAGTCAAACAAAGTTTGACTTTCTGACTCGAAAAGCAGTAAAAATAAGGAAAAGAACGAAAGAATACTTACGAAGGGTCCCCGAAAGCTAACCCAGATCAAAATAGCTCAGGTATGAAACGAAGGTTCCAACTTAGAGCTCTCCTAATCAGATTTGTGGGTTTTGGGGTTGAGGGTGGATGGGTATTTATAGAATTCGGTCCACCGTTAGGATCGTTTGTCGATTATCGTGCCTTAATCTCATGCGTACACTTGTCGGAAGCTTATGGTGGCTCATTTGGCCACTCACCACAAGAGATCAACAGGTGGAAAGGTGATTGGAAGTGCACGACAGCTGGAAACAGGCTGTTCGGAAGGTTCTGAGGTTCTGCAGACTCCTTACGGACCATAAGGTAAGGCTTACGGTCCGTAAGCCTTCAAGTTTGGCAGATGTGCAGTTTTGGTCCCTGTTGTGTATTCAGCCCATTTCCGGCACTTCTAAGGCCCGTCAAGCCAACTTTAAGGCCCTAAAATGATGCCTAAACATTGTGGACATGAAACATGCTCAAAAATATGTCGGACGTTGGTTCGTTTGGTCGTACGAACGCGATGTTCGCTTAATTACGACGGAATGCGCATAAGCGCGAAAAACGAACCAAACGACGAAACGAATGGATTTTTCTTAAGGCGAACACTAAAATATAATGTAGTCATGATTTCATAAATTTTTGGATGTCCAGATGTATTCAGAACGTAAGTTATGCGCGAAAATGCAAACTTGTGCACTTTTTGACACTTTTAGTCCCTGAATGAGCATAAAGTTTATTTTAGCACACCGAACCCCTCAAAGCCTATTTCTAAGCTATGTAAAGGATATTTAAGGTGTGTTTAACTTATGGTCATGTTCCGGAATGTTCGTTACAGTTCAAATTGACATACTTTCGCAGTTTGTCATATTTAGTCCCTGTAGTCGAATTAACTTGTTTTTGCCATACCAAAGCCTTCAAAACTTATTTCTAAGTTATGTAAAGGTTATTTAAGGTATGTTGAGTATATGTTGATGTTCCGGAGTATTTCTCGCATTAAACTGAGTACGTTTACGCACTAGTTTGCGTATAACTCTCCAGAAAGCGATGTAGAGTTTGAAATTACATAAAAGTCAAAACATGAAAAATGTAAAACACAATCAAACAAACATTGGGATCAAATAACATTGTTTTATTGATAACAGAACTGTTCAAAGTGATTACAAGCACAGTTGTTACAATAATTTCTCTTTTAACACTTGAAAAGCTTCTTCTTGTTCCTTATCCCACACGAACTTTCCTTCCTTCTTTCCTTCCTTCCTCGTCAGTTTAGTCATTGGTAACGCAATCTTTGAGAAATCTTGAATAAACCTTCTATAATAGCCGGCAAGGCCTAGAAATCTCCTTACTTCGGTTGGGTTTTTCGGAGGAACCCACTTTAATATGGCCTCAATCTTTGTTGGATCTACTAAGACACCTTTTGAATTTATTACGTGACCTAGAAACTGCACCTCCCTGAGCCAAAAGGCACACTTTGAGAACTTCGCATAAAGTTTTTCTCTACGGAGGGTTGCAAGTACCTCACGTAGGTGTTTTGCATGATCGGCCTCATTCCGGGAGTAAACCAAAATGTCATCTATGAACAGAATTATAGATTTGTCTAACATAGGTCGACATACTCGGTTCATCAGGTCCATAAACGCGGCTGGCGCGTTCGTCAACCCAAAGGACATGACCAAGAATTCATAATGTCCATACCGAGTTCTAAATGCAGTTTCTGCAACGTCCTCCTCTCGCACCCTTACTTGATGATAGCCCGAACGTAAATCTATCTTTGAAAACCAACTCGCACCTTGCAACTGATCAAAAAGATCATCAATTCTGGGTAAGGGATAACGGTTCTTCACGATCAATTTATTCAGCTCCCGGTAGTCGATGCACATACGCATCGACCCATCTTTCTTCTTTACGAAAAGAACGGGTGCTCCCCAAGGTGATACACTCGGACGTATAAAGCCCTTATCAAGTAAGTCTTGCAGTTGAGTCATTAGTTCCCTCATTTCGGTGGGAGCCAGTCTATATGGGGATTTAGCCACCGGTTGCGCACCCGGATTTAATTCAATACGAAATTCTATTTCGCGTTCGGGTGGAAGCCCCGGCAACTCCTCCGGAAACACATCCGGATATTCATTCACTACTGCCACGTCTTCGAACTTGGGAAGGCTTTGCTGAACATCTACTACATAGGCTAAAAATGCCCTACTTCCATTACGCACGTACTTGAAGGCTTGGACAATATTGCATAACTTTGCTTTTACATTTCTCTCTCCTTGAATACTTAACCATCTCCCACTCGGAGATTGCACGCGTATTGTCTTACTTTCACATTTAATCTCCGCATGGTGTCGGGCCACAGTCCATACCTACTACTACCTTGAATTCTCCTAAGACCATAGGTACGAGATCAATATCAAACTCCTCATCCTTTATTGTGAGCTTACAGTTTCTATACACTTCGTGCAACAAATAATTCTTGCTATCAGCTATCTCTACATCTAATGGTATTTGCATTCTTTCAATCTTAAATGAGGGGTGATTAATTACATCACTCGAAACAAATGACATAGTAGCCCCGGTATCGAATAACACGTACATCGGCAAGGAATTTAGCAAGAAAATACCTGACACAACATTCGGATGAGCTTTAGCCTCTTCAGACGTAATTTGAAACATTCTTGCTCTTGCCTTAGGGTTCTCCTCCTTTTTGCCTTCCTTCTTCATTCCCGATTGGAACTTGGGACACTCCGCCTTGATATGACCCTTCTGGAAACAATTAAAACATGTCTTCGTATTCTTAGGGCACCTGTAATGCGGATGTCCCTCTTCCCCACAGTTATAGCATCCCTTATTGCCTAACAGGCACTCCCCAGAGTGAAGCTTTCCACAGTTCTTGCAACGGGGAATTCCACTCTTTGCTTTCTCTTTATTGGCTTGATCTTGAAACTTGCCTTTCTTGAAAGGAATTGGGTTGGACACCTTCTCTGGCGGTCTCTTTTCACCTCGCTCCACCTGTCTCTTGAGTTCAATCTCCCTGTCTCGCGCCCAGTTTATGAGTTCGTCAAGATTTTCACACTTCGAGGGCGTAATAAACTCCCTAAACTCCGCTTTCAACATATCATGGTATCGATTGATTTTCATTCTTTCTGAATTCACGAACTCCTTACAAAACTTCAGCTTATCCAAGAAAATATTTGTTATCTCATTGATTGTTTCATCGTGCTGTCGGAGGCGCAAGAATTCCTCCTGAATCCTATCGATGGCGGATTGAGGGCAATGGTATTTTAGGAAAGGCTCTTTAAATTCCTGCCACGTCATCACTTGAAGTTTATCTTCACCTATCTCTTTACAATGAGCATCCCACCAATCTTTAGCTTGCGATTGCAGTTGACCCGTAGCAAACATTACTTGATTATCCTTATCACACCGACTCCGGATAAACACGGCTTCTATATTAGAAATCCATCTTTGGCATACAATTGGATCTATCTTTCCATCGTACGGAGAAGGACTACACGCCATAAAATCCTTATACGTGCATCTTCGTATCTTACTCTTGCTTTTAGACTCTCCAATCATCTCCTTTATTTCATCCATTTTGCTTGCCATTATTGCATCAATCGTTTCCAACACGCGACTCTCCACCTCTTGAACCATTTGCGGAAGTTTGGCTTCAAAAGTATTATCCATCATTTGCGCCATCTTTTCATTTAATGCATCTTCCCGTGCCACATCGTCATCATTCGAATCCACGTGGTCCGCCATCTACACAATAAAGTTTTTCGATGGTTTTTAATAAATTTAACATCACCTACTCTTGCAGTTCGTTACAAGTTATTCCGTAATGTCGTAATAACTTTCATGACCCTATTTACATGATTTATAACCTTCATCAACAAGTTCATTGGTCAAAACTTAAAAAAAAACGATTCTGCACGTTTTAAGGGGGTCGCGCGACGCTAAGGGGGGCTCGCGTGACTCGACGGTCCTTAGCGCGACGCGAGGCATCGTTTTTAACAGAAATTCCGGTGCTGGGTGCTGCATTTTCTCAAAATTCCCATTTTTCACCTAAACGATCATAACTCACTCAATTTTCATCCGATTTACGATCCGTTTCTTCCTACACGATCGTAATTCCATCCCCCTTCACATAGAGTTAAAATCCGGCACCCGGATTAACTATTTTCGAAATTTTTAAGCTTTCGCCCATTTTCTTGCTTATAAACTTTCAACCCATTCATGGTTTATCAACCAAACTTGTCCGTTTGATTACCAATTCTCGCCAATACCATGCCATAAATATTTTCAATTACACAAGAATCAATTCCTGGGTTCTATGCACTCGTAAACCATTTCGACACATATTATTATTTTGACCCATTATAGAATTTAAAGCATCTTAAGCTTTTACCTCGTTTGCGACCTTGAAGCGAACACACCCATTGCGCGAGCTATCAGTTTGAGCTTAAGCACCTCAACTCGTGCTTGATTCTCTCAAACCCATGGCTCTGATACCAACTTGTTACGCCCTTATAAAAAAAATGACCAAAACATATGGAACTTCAAAGTTTGTAACTAGAACATAATATTTACATTTTACCAAAATGCCCTTGAGGCTAGTTCGAGATCAACACCTCCCCTAGTCTGGTCACAGGTGTCAGTCTGAACTACCCTGTCAGGACGCAAGTTTAAAGTTACTAATTACAAACGACTAAGTTTCTAAAACCATAGTTTACACAACAAAAGGCGTGCTTCTTCCATTACAAGTTTAACAAAATATAGTTTCAAAAAGGGCGTCTAGTTCGGAAGCGCATAGAATACATGTTGGTGTTCGCCCCCAAGCTCGCCACGCCACCTAAGTAGCAGATTTACCTACACCACAATCAAGTTCAACTAGTCAGTTTTAGCATCTATAATTTAAAATAAAGCTAACATTCATTTACGTCATCGCTTGACCATATCACCATCTCACTTTCCTTTACCCGTTTGACGGGTACTTAAATACTATCTCCAAACGAGATAATGCATAGCATTCGACAATCCGTTGACTTCGGATTAGACATAAAGCACCATAATCAACATCCCAAATCCGTTCAGAACGGATCTAGCTATCTCCTTTCATTCCTACATAACTTACCATCATACGGTTAGTTCAAGACTAACCGGCCATAACATAACTTTCTTCATAAATCATCATCTCTTACGACCCGTTTATGGCGGGTTAAGGTATCAATTACACATCGCCTACGAATGATCATAATTACAGTTCTAATATAGCCATGATAGTTAGAAAGTAAAGCTTGTATGCGTAAAACATCATACCTCGATCCTGTGAGCTGTCCGACCTCCAAGCACTTGAACCTTCTTCTTTTACGCCTACATCAACACATGCATTCATTTAGCCCGACTAAATATCATTTCATTCTTTTACACACTTTTATCATACAACATCTTGTTATTTGTTCTTTTAGGCATTTTATCAAACACTTGGCGGGTTTCGCATTAATAGGACATTTAATTACAAGTATCTTCACATACTGATCTACAAGTTCATAACAATCAAGCAAGTTAATGAGATTCTCTCATCCTACATCATTAATCTATGTTCCATCCATCTAAACGAGTTAAATCACCACAAACCGAACACTAATCGAGTTCTAGTTCATAATCTTAACTTCTATATGTATATATCACAACATTACTCATAGTTGGGTAGAAACCCATTTCCTAGAGTTCATGATTTCAAGAAATTCAACTTACCACTTTGTTATTCACACCTTGGTGACCAAGGATTCGAGTTCCTACAATTGTTCGGGCTTGAAATCACCTTCAAATTGATGGAATTAGTGAACTAGGGTTTTTGGTGTTCTTGTCTCTTCTCCTGGACAACTTCACGCACACACTAGACACTTCTAGTGTGTGTGTGTTGTTTAATTTAACTAGTCTTTCTTTTAATTTTTCAAGTTTAGTCTCTCGGGTCCTAACATTTATTTATTTTAGCCCAAACCTTCATTTCATGAACTATTTTAGAGAAAAAAATTAGATTACATATTTTTTTGGGTGTTACACATAAGCGGCATCGTCACCCAAGGTTTGGGCTTGCAGGTTCCACCAAGTCAGAGCTTCATCGACAAACAACGCAGTGGCAAAAGTGACTTGCTGGTCCGCTGTACACTTGCTCATGCGGATGGTAGCTTCAGTCTTCTCCGTCCAGCGCACAAATGCTACTGCACCTCCTCTGTCGTCATAGTTCATCGGCTTGCGGTCGAGGAACTGCTTGAAGGTGCAGCCTGGAATTGATTCAACCAATTCACATGTGAGCAATCGAAGAAATAATGAAACAAGGACCGTTCATAAATTTCTCCATGCTTAGTACATTGTCTTAAGGTTACCTTGAGCTGCGTTGCCTCCAGATGAATCTCCGTTCCCATTACGTCTAGCGTTGCTTGGGCCACCACTGTCTTGAGTTCGGTTTGCCTCGTATTGAGCGATAGCAGCGGAGATCCTTTCTTCCAGTAGAGCGTTCAGCTCTTCAGCAGTTCTTGGTAGTGGGGGAGGAGGAGGTTGATCATCATTGCGAGCATTCACAGCTTTCCTGGGTGCCATGTTCTGACAGAACATAACACAGCAGGGTTAGACATTTGTTTGATATCGTCATACTAGACAATAGTAGTATATATATATTCACAGGTATATACCACACAAGTGACATCAAACAATTATTACTCTAGCAGAGTACTTAGTAGGCTTGCACTGAGGGAATCTATACGTGACAAGACTTGCTGTGGTTTCTGTGCACTGAATTCCATAATTATGTATGCATCCATAATTACGTAACTCCTTGCATAGTCCGCACAGTTCGTTTCATCCTCGTATTTCTTCCTTCAGATAGGCCATTGCTTTCAGATAAAGTCACGTATACTTGTGACATTCTACTTCTAGTACATGCTAATTATCACACATAATTGCAAGTAATTTCTAGTCAATGACAAGTGCTACTCAAGTGCACTCTAAGTCTCGTAGTGTCTTTTCTAGACTCATGTAGACAGTTTCAGGCAGTGGTAGCTTCAGTCTTCTCCGTCCAGCGCACAAATGCTACTGCGCCTCCTGTGTCGTCATAGTTCATCGGCTTGCAGTCGAGGAACTGCTTGAAGGTGCAGCCTGGAATTGATTCAACCAATTCACATGTGAGTAATCGAAGAAATAATGAAACAAGGACCGTTCATAAATTTCTCCATGCTTAGTACATTGTCTTAAGGTTACCTTGAGCTGCGTTGCCTCCAGATGAATCTCCGTTCCCATTACGTCTAGCGTTGCTTCGGCCACCACTGTCTTGAGTTCGGTTTGCCTCGTATTGAGCGATAGCAGCGGAGATCCTTTCTTCCAGTAGAGCGTTCAGCTCTTCAGCAGTTCTTGGCAGTGGGGGAGGAGGAGGTTGATCATCATTGCGAGCATTCACAGCTTTCCTGGGTGCCATGTTCTGACAGAACATAACACAGCAGGGTTAAACATTTGTTTGATATCGTCATACTAGACAATAGTAGTATATATATATTCACAGGTATATACCACACAAGTGACATCAAACAATTATTACTCTAGCAGAGTACTTAGTAGGCTTGCACTGAGGGAATCTATACGTGACAAGACTTGCTGTGGTTTCTGTGCACTGAATTCCATAATTATGTATGCATCCATAATTACGTAACTCCTTGCATAGTCCGCACAGTTCGTTTCATCCTCGTATTTCTTCCTTCAGATAGGCCATCGCTTTCAGATAAAGTCACGTATACTTGTGACATTCTACTTCTAGTACATGCTAATTATCACACATAATTGCAAGTAATTTCTAGTCAATGACAAGTGCTACTCAAGTGCACTCTAAGTCTCGTAGTGTCTTTTCTAGACTCATGTAGACAGTTTCAGGCAGTGGATGTCGCAGGACGTTTTATGCAATGAAAACTCTTTGAAAATTGTTTTCGTGAAAGGATCCTAGAGATTGTAGACTAGACTCGAGAAGGAATCCTGGTTCACTACAATCGCAGCTCTGATACCAATCTGTCACACCCCTTTCTGCGGCGGAAGCACGAGGTGTGATCATGAAAGGTTCTCATTGCATACGAAAGGTAAAAATGCTACATGCTCGTAAAAATACTTCAAATACCATAATTTGAAAACATAAGTTTAGCATTTACATCGCTAAGTCGCATAAAACATTGTCTTAAAAGTTTACAACTTTATTTAAAGATAAACATAAGCGACATCCAAGAGCATAAGCAAGACCGCGCGCACATCCATCCTAGTTACCTGAAATACATGTGAGTTTTGGAAAAACGTCAACATAATATTGGTGTGAATTCATGCAGTTTTTGTATTTCACGTTTGTATACTTTGTATGAAAACATAGTTTGTGTATAAATCAAGTTTTCATATATAAATCCAGTTTCATGTGTACACCACGTACTCATGTATGATTCAAATTCTTCTTGAGTACCCCACGTACTCAAGTATACCACGTACTCATGTATGATTCAAATTCTTCTTGAGTACCCCACGTACTCAAGTATAATTCCCATTTTCTTGAGTACCCCACGTACTTCAAGTATAATTCAAGCTTTTCTTGAGTACACTTGAGTACCCCACGTACCAAGTATTCATCAAGTTTTAGTATGGTATGAATTTTATGTAAATAAAGTATTCCTGTAGGTATCAGGATTGTTAATGGGTTGCAAAGCCATTAACATGTGACACGACATAGGAAGTCACCAAACCTTAGGCATTTAATTGGTATATTCTGAGACACAAAAGCACTACTCGATTCTCGCCCTCACCGAGAGTGTGGTTGCCCGGCACCCGTTAGATCTAACCTTTTGTTCTGTGGTCTAGGTATATTGTTGATTAATGGTGCTTATGTACCCTATTCGTGACACGATTTCTCGTATCATTTCTCATAACGCATCCTACTTGGTTCTCGTCCTCACCAAGTGCGTTTCTTGTTATCATTTCTCATAACGCATCCTACTTGGTTCTCGTCCTCACCAAGTGCGTTTCTTGTTATCATTTCATTTATAAACATTATAATATTTGTACATGTATTTCACCCTCGAAGTTATAAAACTGAAAACATTTAAAAGAAAAGGGGGAGCATGAACTCACAACTTTGCGTTCCTGTGCGTCGTAAACTTCACCGGATTTGCTTAATTAACGTCGTAACCTATACGCGTTTTCTTAACGTTAGTCACTAGACTTGTGTCGCACAAGTACAGTCACTCTCTTTTGTGTATAAATTCTTGTGTTAAAAATATTTTATATTTTTAACTAAGTATCTTACTTATATTATTTTCTCTAAAATTAATATAAGTATCTCGTGTTTTGCACTTTGCACCCGAATTATGTATCTTGTATGTTGTATGTGTATTTTTATGTTTATACTCCTCATGAGTATTTAGTGTATTTTTAAGTCTCAATACACTAGCACGTATAACACATACTATATACACTTAGCACAAAAGTTGGTGATAAAATAATATATACTTTTCTCTCAAAAATATACATACTTATATCCATTTTTATTCTTGAAGAAATCCTCATTTCTTATCACCAAAAATTAGGGAAACCTTGGTAATACTTTTAAATACATTTTTAGGGAATAAGTTTCTCAAAAACTTATATTTTTCTAAGTGTCAAAATTTATAAAAATTTTGACAGAGTTTCCCCTAAAAATGGAGGTTTCCCATGTTTTCAAAACATGTGTTTATTTTCTTTTAAATCGTCAACAATCATCAACAACAATTATCAACAATAATCACTAATTTCTCTATTTCATGAACTTGAATACTTACAAAAATGTGTAGTAACTTACTAGCACATTTAGTAAGTCTTTCCATCTCTAAAAATAAAATCATTATCTCGAAAACTTTATTTTTAAAGAATATGAAGTTTTACAACTTCTAGTCGGTATTTACGAAAATATTTCTTGGTTAAATCCTTTCGTTACACAAGTGTCTACACACTTTTTGGTTCTCAAAAACACCTCTAGTTCATGAAAGATCCGACTTAAAATAAGACTTTTATATATTTTACTTGGTCCTTCGAAAATACCACTGGTAGATCTTTAGATCTACTAGTTTAGAACTCCATTTCATAAGAAAAATCATTTTTACACAAGTTCATGTTTGTGAGTGAAAGGGTTCGTCATCTAGTTCTTTTTACACTAAACATAGCGCTAGTTCATGTTCCATGAACATGACCTAGCATGGTTAGATGACGATCCGTCCCCCTACTAGCATCCGACAATAATAAATAACCATAACAAAATAAGTTCCATAAGTTTTACACTAATATTTACTCATTAACCACCATATTCATCATTCTAACAAGACTTTAAACTTTGATCTCTAGTGTTCATAATTTTTATCCGACAAATCTCTTATTAACCACTTTAGACAAGATCAATAGGGTGTTTAGAGTCACTTACTACTAGCTCGTGGCTAGGGAATAAACTAGACGAAAAACAGGTGGTTAATAGCGTTGTGGTGAGGTCCTTGGCAATCCGTAAGCACCGAGCTTCCTTATGCGTGATCCTTCACACTTGAGTGTATGTAAAATAACAAGATCAAATTTGAAATGGATGGTGGGTGGGTGCTTGGTGGTCGGCCGAGAATCAAGGCAAGAGGGAAAGAAGAAAGAATTTTTGCTAAGTGGTGAAGTAATGAATTAGTGATCTCACATGCAATTATAATATCCATCCTCCTCCATTATCCAATAGATTTTGTGTTGTTTAGATACTAAACAAAGTGAATAAAATAATCACCAAATGTAAGGGTATGTCCCCTACATGGGACCGATCGGACTAAGGGGGTGGGGTAATTGGTTCCATTTCAACTAGTTTGGCTACGTTAATTTTAGTTTAGTTAGGAGGTTAAACAATTTCTAGTGTGTAGTGTTTTTTTTAACGGGTGTTAGGGTATTCGGGGACCCTAACTGGCTCAGAAAAAGAAAAACAATGTCATAGACAATATTTTTATGTTCCGGGTAAAGTCCGGTTGTTCGGTTGGATATCAATCCGTTAAAGTGCTAAATAAGTATTTAAAGTGTCGTTAATATTATTTTTAGTGACACAATTTATTCCCGACACTTTGGAAAGTGTCTAGTAATATTTTTCTCATGTTTTGGCACTTTACTAGTTAGCTTAATGCTGAATTATACAAAATTCTGCACTTAAAGTGCGTTTCGGGTGCTTTTTAGTGCTTATTTTTGCTTTCGCAATGTCTATAAATTAAACCCTTATATGTACTCTTGGGTTTTAATGTACTTTTGTCGTCGGACCTACACCTAGGCCTCAATTTTGTTGTCTGACTGCTTTCTGCAGTTCTGTCGACACAATGTGTCTTACCGGTGAGTTTACTATTATTTCTGACGCAACGCTCTCGTTTATGCATAAAGCAATATTTTTGTAGTATACAACGTGCATGAATTCACTTGTTTAGTATGTGTTCAGACATTGCTGACAATTAAGCACATAATTGCAGTCATTAAATAATGGTTAAAGTGTACGGAAATTACCGGTTTGGTGCCAGTTGTCACATAAGCAAAAACCGTAAATCCCTTGACTTCCAAGCTTCTATCTTCAATCCAATGGTTATTTAGCTTTAATCCTTGCAAAAGATGCCTTTTTAAAATCCGTCTAGCCTATCTTTGCATCCAGAATGACAATATATGTAAATTACCATGTTGGATATGGGACAAATTTTAGACATTATTAGGCTTTGCATTCAAACTTGTATACTTGCCAACTTTTGTTGATTTCATTTTAATATATGTTGCAGGAAACTAGTTGATGACGAACAAAGAACGTACTTAGGGTGGATTAGAAACACACCTAGATTTTGAACTTATGTTATGTTTACATGTTACATGTCGTACTTTCCTTTACAAAACGATGTATTTCCATTTTAGTATCAATGAAATTTGGATTACTTAATTATTGTCACAATTAGCAAGTTGTGATGTCTCGGGCAATCATATTTTCGTCTCACTCTGATGTTTCCGTCATCGATTGGGGTGTGACACATGGCCTATGGCCCAAATACAAGACATAAAACATAACTATTGTTTGACCCAATAACATAATAAACATAAATAAAACAAGCCCACTAAGTCTTTGATGATTATCACATTAAAGGCTAATAATACCTTAATGGTAGCATTTGGGAAGAACCCGGTTTTTCATGGTAGGAGCAAACACATAAAATCCCATTATCACTACATTCAGGAATGTGGTGAATGTGACAATGCACCACTTGGCTGTTATCCGTAACCGCTAAGTGTTTCTGAGTGCAAAAACTTTTATGGCCTTATATATAGTACAAAATCACAAATTTTGAGGATACGCAATTTATTCATACGTGCAAAAGATTTACAGTCTATGTGAACTTTTTTACAAGATTTCTCCAGTAAAAGGACTAGAACTTCAACTGATTGAGTTACCTGAATACAATAAATAACATCAGCACAGTGTAACTGTTAGGATCATGTAACTTACAAGAAAATAAGTATCATAGGTGATTGATTATACCTTGTTATTATTCAATACATCCTAAACATCTGTTGGAATCCATAATCTACTACGGTCCCCAGGCCTATCAGATTCTTTGCGTACAATTTCTCTTGCCATTGATTGAATCAAGTCATGCATTTGCAGTGACCTACTAGTGCTGGAAGTTGTGATCAGTGACTTATCAACTAGAACTCTGATATCTGCATCTGCAAAACAATTACAACTGTCTAACACACTTGCAGCCAAGTCTTTATTTACCCCAATGAATGAACATGCAATATCAAGGAAGATTCTTTGCTGGTCGGAGCTCAGTCTATCAAAACTCAATCGGAGCATTTGCTGTATCTCTGGATTCCACTCAGGCACGGTTTTTTTGTACAAAAAACGACCTAAAACTTTGAGGGCCAGAGGGTGGCCTTGCACATATTGCACAACTTCATTAACAAGCTCTTTAAAGTCCTCAGTTGGATTTATTTCACCAAAGGCATGCAAATTGAAAAGCTCAAAAGCTTCGTTTTTATTCAAAAATACCATGTCATATATTTCATCCCCTACATGAGAGGTTAACAACTGTTTATCTTTACTGGTGAAAATAATCGTACTTCCTGGGAAAAACCAATCTTGTGAACCTGCTAGTGCTTCTATTAGGTCTGAATGATCAACATCATCGAGAACAAGTAGGATCCGTTTTGCTGCAATTGCTTGCTTTAATATGGTAATACCTTGACTAACATTTGATACCAGTCTCACTCATGTTTTCATGATGTCATCAATAAGTTGTTGTTGATACACTTTTTGTGTGGACGCGGCACGTTCGGTTCGAGCCTTTAACAGAATGAAGACCAAGTCGGATATCCTCCTATCCACTTGGGTCCGATAAGTTTGTTCCGTTTAATATGTAATGCTATTCGAACAATGCATGTTGCATACAAAGGGTAGAATGGTCATTATAAGTTGTTTATATGTTGCTGTTGTTGCTGTCTGTTTGAAGAAACAACCACAACAGTTGCAGACCTCGACGAAACAGGTCTGTTTCGTCGAACACATCATGACGAAACAGTCCAATGTCCATTATGTCTGTTTCGCCGACAGTCAAGACGAATCACACTTGATTCGTCGTGTATTGGGCCGCTTCAAGCCCAATGTTTGCCCCATATTCTGTTTCGCCGAGACACTTTGTGTTTCGTCGACTGTTGGGCCCAGAGACTATATAAACACATCTGCTTTCACAGTTGAAAGTAGATGAGAGCATAACAGTAAAGAAACTCTGTCAAAATTCTGTTAAACTGTGTTTGTATCAGTTTGTAATCGGTTCTCATCCCGTTTAATCAATCGAGTGTGTATCATTGATTATTACCGTGTCGTTATCGTTTTACGTGTTTGATTTGGCATAGTTACGTGGATTCCGCACACGTAAGCGTGTTTGCTATAAACAAGTGATTTAGGTTTTCCTAATTGATCCTCGGATTTTGGGACCTACAATTGGTATCAGAGCGTTTGGCTCTAATCCTTGTTTAAAATCAAACATTGTTCGGTTTTTATCAAGTTTTTGTGTGTGTTTTTCTGAAAATTTATTCTTGAAAAATCATTTTTTCTGAAAAATATTCATAAAATCTGTTTGTTTGTTGTTATTTGCTAAGAGTTTTATCAAAAACCTTGTTAGATTTATTGCTTATACTTTGAACCGGGTTTTTAGTGAAAGTCTTGTGCATTATCGTGTTTTCGGAAATTTGTCCGGTCACCGGAAAACTCATAAGTTTACCGGGAAACTCTTTGTTCTTGTGTGTGTTCTTCATATCTTCATAGAGTTCATTATAAAATTGTTCATTTGATCTTGTTGTGTTTAAATCAAAGTGTTACTCATTAAAATACATTAAGTGGACTTTTGTGTTTGTAACATTGAAACTCTAACTCAGAAAAACATACCTTGTGTCAGTTTAGATATTTTAAATATCTTAAACAGCTGTCTGAGACTCAGATTTGATGAAACAAACAGTCAACGAATCACTTGTGTTTCGTCAATAATATCTTCGACGAAACAAAGTCTGTTTCGTCATAATATCTTCGACGAAACAAGTCTGTTTCGTCATTATTCATTTCGACGAAACAAACCTGTTTCGTGGAAAGTGTTTCGTCGAGAACACTTCTGTTTTACACAGAGGACTTGCAAATCTGTCATAACATTGTGTTTTCAAGTGTGTGTGCAGGTACTAACATACATACACAAATCATGGGTAGCAAAGGTCTGTGGGATTGGAGTTCGGAAGCAAGACCAAGTGAAAATCAGCCTTCACTTGCCGATTTGATGAACCAATTGCCTCAAAAACAACAAGCAGCAAATGCAAGTCAATGGGCAATGGTTTCTAATCAAAATCAAAACATACAGAATCTATTGCTCAGTGAAAGTGAGACGGGAAGCAACAATCGCCCGCCAAAGCTAAATCATATGAACGACTATCCAACTTGGAAGGGTCGTTTTCATACATACATTCAAGGGCAAAACGTTGAACTTTGGACATGTTTCACTACTGAATGTAGTCCAGAACTGGAAGCAGCAGCATCAACTGCCGCTGGCATTTCTCATATGATTGAAGAAGATAAGAAAGCCTATGAATTAGAGAAGAAGGCGTTTGCTTATCTAACACAAGCTCTTCATAAAGACATCTATCATCAATTTTCTTATAGTAAGAGCACAAAAGCTTTATGGGATGCATTGGAAACAAGAGGAGAAGGAAATGAAGCTTCTAGAAAAATTCGCCATGATCTTTTAAAGAAAGAATTTGAGTCATTTCAATCCTTGGAAAATGAAAATCTAAATGATTTGACTTCTCGTTTCTATCATTTGATAAGTGAAATGAGTTCTTATAAGGTTGTTGTAAGTCATGTGGAAATGATTGCACGTTTAGCTGATGCTCTACCTCCTATATGGAGTCCATTCATTGAACTTCTAAAGCATACTGGTGCTCTGGATGGGGAAACTGTCACTATCTATGGATTTGTTCAGAAGTTGGAGCACAAGTACGAAGAAGAAAATCGGAAAGCTAAACGGATTGGAGCTCCTCAAAACACAGAAATTTATTTGCCTGGTTTTGCTCCTTCTGCAAGTTCTAGTTCTGTTCAGCAGCCTAAGCTTCAAACGGCGTTTGTTTCCAACACAAACTCATCTCCGTTTCCATTCAAACCACCACCACAACCAGAGTTTGATCTAGGAGCTTATCTTTCCCAATCAATATCAAAATTCAAATCTCAAGATCAACCTCCACCGCAAGTTACTACTACTCAACCAGAGTTTGATTTAGGCGCTTATCTTTCGAAATCCTTATCCAAATCAAAAGCACAACCACCACCACAACAAGTACATTATACCAGCAATCCTCCATCCCAAGACACGAATACTATCAAAGTTGATACTTCGAACCTATCAAAAGTTAGCATTGAGGTTGCAAAGGAGCATTCGGAACTCATTAATACAATGGTCAGTGCTTACTGCGGTTTGGTCGCAGGTCAAATTGGGAACATCAGTATGACCAACGAAGATTATCAACAAATTGATCGGGATGAAATGGAGCTGATGGATATAAAATGGGCGTTTGCAAGTGCAGTTAGAAGGGCAAGAGATTTCATGAGTCGAACAGGAAGAAGTTCCTTGGAAAGTAAGCAGGAAACTAAGTACGGGTTTGACAAAGACGCGGTTACATGCTTTAATTGTGGCGAAAAGGGTCACTTCAAACGTGAGTGCACCCGACCACCCAGGCAAGGCAATCAGAACCCTTTCAGAAATCAGACAAGTACTTCAAATGCAAATCAAGGCACTCAAGACAATCGTGAAAAAGGGGTAGTAGCTGTGAACAACCCCAACAACCAGAACCAGTCTGGACCATCTAACAACACTCGTGCATTGACTGTTCAAACAGATGAAGGGTGTAATTGGTCTTTACAATTAGGGGGAGATGATAATAAAGGAGGAGGAACCGCGTGCTACGCAAAGATCATCAATCACATCAAGCATGTTCATAAAGAAGAATTTTCTGAAAGTGAAGATAGTTCTGGTTATACCGGGAGTTCTGATGAAGAAAGTTCTATTGTGGGTGATGTGAAAGAACAAGCGAGTTCTATTGATGATTTGTTGAAAGAAGCAGAGGAGTTGAAGTCTCAGAAATCTGTTCTTATTAAGAAGGCTGGGATCGCATCTAAAGAAATGGAGAAGTTCTTCTCAGAAGACGGAACTTTTTCTTTTCAAACTGCCTTCATGGCAAATGTTTCAGCCTCTTCGAGTCAGGTAACATCTGAAACTCCTAGAATTTGTAATGACTGTGCTTATTTGAAACAGGAATTTGATAGAGTGAAACGTGAATGTGACACAATTCATAGTCACAAACAACATTTGGTTGTTGATATGTCAAAGTGCAAAGAAGCAAATATGGCTTTAACAAGAAACGAAAAGGACTTTAAATCTTTAATTGAAAATTTAAAGAAAAGTGTTTCCGAAACTACTAAAGTTGTTAATCACAAACAAGTTAGTATTAACAAGTACATAAATCTCGTTGAGGAAACCAGAACGGAATTAGCCATTGCAAAATTGGCGCACGATGCGATCAAGCAAAAATTGGAGAGTTATTCTAACTCCCGATTTGTGCTCGATCACATAATTGACGTTCAACAACTGAAGAAAAACAAGAGTGGTGTTGGGTATAAGAAATGTCCGCCCCCTTTGAGACACAATTATGCAGCACCACCTGATGAAGAGGATATGCCTCGTTTTGAACCCAGTGTGCCTCTTAATTATGAGGAATTTACTACTGGATTAGGGTTCAAACCGGACAACTCCTCGGGAACTTTATCTGATGAAACAGGAACTTCAACAACAGTGAATCAAAGTCCTCCATCTATTGAGGATTATGATTCATCTGATGATGAAACAGATGTAAATGACAAGGATAAATCACTTGACAAGAAAAAGGGAATAGAAATTCCAATTGAGAATCATATTCTTTGTGATCCTCCTATTCCTGTTGTGCAGCAAGTTGCCAAACAAGTGATTAATCCTGTCAAGGAGAACAAGAAACCTGTGTCTACCGTTAAGAGTAACAATGTGTTGTATACTTTGGTTGGTGATTCTAAAATCTATTCAGATAATGATTTTCCAATTAAAAATGTCAATCCATCATCGATTGATAACGTTTTTGAAAATAACACAAGTAAGTTTATGGGAAAATCGATTCCAAGAGTTACTGTAACTAAATGTGATCAAATTCCTAAGGCTGAAATCAAGAAGAAATTTGGAAATCAAAAATTCCCAACAAAGCAACAACCGTTTGCTCCTAAGGGTAAACAACCATATCAACGAGCTCAAAGGCCAGATGTTTCTAAATCAAAATCTGAAACAAATGGAGCTCGTTATCAAAAGAAAAACAATGATGTCAGATTTGTGGCATCTGAGGGTACTGATAAAATTGAGATTTTTGCTAACAAATCAAACACTGATTTTGTACAAAAAATCAAGATTTTAAAGCGTAACAGTCAGAATAATTACACTCAACATTCAAACGGGTGTAATGAAAAGGCTAGTACCTCAGGTTCTACAGGTTTGACATATGTGCCTCGATCCGTTTCTCCTAAGTTTGTTGAGAGGAGAACGTGTTTTAAATGTGGAGAGTTTGGACACATCATCAAAGATTGTGTTAACACTCCAAAAGATAAATTTGTTGAGAAAACACCACCTGAAAACATTCACCTTCAACGTCGTCCCGTTTCGCTAAAACATGATAAAAGAACTGTTAAAGAACAGGAAACGAAACAACGACATCAAAATGTGAAGAAAATAGAAAAGGCCCTTAAAACTGAGGTCAAATCTGTTCCAAGGGAACCAAGTTCACTTTTAAAACCAGAAGCTTCAACATTTATTTACAAAACTGAATCTGGTAAACAAAAACAAACTTGGAAACCTAAGAAAGGTGAAAGTTCAGGAGGAGCTGTTAGCTTGGAAAATCATCACCAGATTGAGATCACTATTCGTGATGCTCAAGGACGACCCAAGACCACTATGGCTTGGGTCCCCATCCTTAACTAATCATTGGATGATGCGTGCAGGATGTTCCAGGAGGAACTATCAGTAGTCATTGGATTGTTGATAGTGGGGCATCCAGGCACATGACGGGCGACTTACGGCTTCTGTACGATGTGAGAAATATTAGAGGAGGCTATGTCGCGTTCGCAGGAGACAAAGGCGGATATATCACCGGAGAAGGAATGATCTCCAATGGTGTGGTATGCTTCGAAAAGATTAATTATGTTCGTCAACTTGATCATAATCTTCTCAGTGTGTCGCAAATCTGCGATAAAAAGTTCACCGTGCATTTTGATGATGCCGGTTGTTATGTGCTTAAACCTGGATTCAAGATTCCTGATGAATGGATTCTCTTATCGGCTCCAAGAATTAATGATCTTTATATTCTTGACATGAGCCAAGCCATTACGACATCTGCGCAAGTACAATGTTTTGTCTCAAAAGCCACAGAGAAGGAGTCTATTTCTTGGCACAGAAGAATGGGGCACATTCACTTGAGGAAAATGAACCATTTGGTGAAAAACAATCTTGTGAATGGTGTACCTGTGAGAAGTTTTCATCTACAAGATATCTGTGTTTCGTGCCAGAAAGGGAAACAAACAAAGAAATCTCACCCTCTGAAGAAAATCAATTCTGTTAGCATGCCTCTCGAACGTCTTCATATGGACCTTTTTGGACCTATGAAGCACAAGACAACATTCGGAGATGCTTACTGTCTTGTTGTTACTGATGATTATTCTAGATTTTCTTGGGTAGCTTTCATGGCACACAAGAGTGATACTCCTGGAATTCTCAAGGATCTTCTCACAATGTTGGAGAATTTATACACTTTGAAAGTGAAGAGGATCCGAAGCGACAATGGAACTGAATTCAAGAACCGTGTGATGGATGAGTTCTGTACTTCTAAAGGCATTCTTCATGAATACAGTTCTCGCTATACTCCACAACAAAACGGTGTCGCTGAGAGGAAGAATCGCACGATTATTGAGACTGCAAGAACTATGTTAGTAGAGTCGGAGCTTCCTGTTCAATTCTGGGCAGAAGCTGTGTCGACTGCATGCTACACTTTGAACAGAGTTCTTACAGTTAAGAGGCATGGCAAAACTTGTTTCGAACTTCTACAGAAAAGGAAACCGGATCTTTCTTTCCTTGAACCCTTTGGCGGTCCATGTACCATGATTGACCCAGATGGTAAGTTTGGCGCAAAAGCTATCGAAGGTTTCTTCCTTGGATATGCAACTCCAAATTGTCGTGTATGGAATCTGACCACCAAAAAGATTGAGCTTTGGAATGAGGTAAGGGTTCAAAGGTATACAAGTCCTGTTAGAGCTCCGGGTGATCCTTGGATGTTCGATTACGATGGGATATTTGACTCCTTTAATCTTCCTACCTTTGATGAAGAATCTGCAGCTGTTCAAATGTTATTTGATAGTGACAACGCTGCCGGCTCGCCATTGGTAAGACCTGTTATTGTTAGCCCTCAAGGTTCTAATTCAGTTAACAATACTGTTCAAAATGAGGTATTTGAAGATGCTACTGAGTCATCGGAAGATGATGAACATCTTGATGCGACTGAAGGCACTTCTGCCCCGGTTGTTCCTGTTCATGGCACTTCTTTAGAATCACCTCAAGTGCAGAATGATGATACTGCTGAAGGAAACGCATCCACTTCCACTCATATTCCTGGTGCGGAGTTGGTTGCTGATCTTAATCTTAACAATTTGGGTATTAATGCTAGTGTTCCTGAAAATCCTGAATTGAGGATTCACAATACCCATCCACAGCAGAACATTATAGGAGATGTCCAAAGCGGTGTGCAGACGCGAAATCAGCTGAGAAATAATCAGAATGCTGGTTTATATTCAGCCATTAGAGAATCTGGTCTTCAAAACGATTGGTCCTTTGCTTGTTACGTTTCACAAGAAGAACCAAAGTCTTGGAGGGAAGCTTTAAAAGATAATTCATGGGTTGAAGCCATGCAGGACGAACTGCAACAATTTCAAAAGCTTGGTGTTTGGAAGCTTGTTGAAAAGCCGGATAATTACAAGAAAATTGGCACACGATGGGTTTACAAATGCAAGAAGGACGACCGTGGAATTGTTATTCGCAACAAGGCGAGACTGGTTGTTCAGGGTTTTCGCCAGATAGAAGGCATTGACTACAATGAAGTTTATGCACCTGTTGCACGTCTGGAAGCTATTAGGATCTTCTTAGCTTATGCTTCTTTCAAAGGATTCAAAGTTTACCAGATGGACGTCAAAAGTGCTTTTCTTCATGGTATAGTTCAAGAAGAGGTGCACGTCGAACAGCCTCCAGGTTTTGAAGATCCTATTCACCCCGATCGGGTTTGGTTGCTAAACAAAGCACTTTATGGTTTACATCAAGCACCTAGGGCTTGGTACGCAACCTTATCCAACTATCTTCTGGAGAATGGATTTCGACGAGGTCTTATTGATTGCACACTCTTTATCAAGGAACAAGATGGAGATCTTCTGCTGGTGCAGGTATATGTTGATGATATAATATTTGGTTCCACTAATGATTCTTTGTGCAGGCAATTCGAACGAGTTATGCAAGAAAAATTCGAAATGAGCGCAATGGGGGAGATGACTTTCTTCTTGGGCCTACAAGTTCAACAAACAGAGTCTGGGATATTCATCCATCAGACTAAATATGTTGGTGACATTTTGAACCGATTCCAAATGTCAGATGCAACGCCCATTGGTACCCCTCTTCCGCAGAATCACGAGATTACTCCGGATTTGAAGGGTGAAAGCATCAACTCCTCATACTATCGTGCCATGATCGGATCTCTCATGTATCTCACCGCTTCGAGACCTGACATAATGTATCCAACATGCTTGCTTGCAAGATATCAAGCAAACCCAAAGGCCTCTCATCTGTCAGCTATAAAAAGGATTTTTCGCTATTTGAAGGGATGCCCAGACCTTGGTCTTTGGTACCCTAGGGATGATAGTTTTGAATTAATTGCATACAGTGATTCTGATTTTGGTGGATGCAAAATCGATGGCAAATCGACAACAGCAGGATGTCAGTTCTTAGGAAATCGCCTGGTCACGTGGCAGTGCAAGAAGCAAACGTGTGTTGCTACATCAACATGTGAAGCAGAATATATTGCTGCCTCGAGTTGTTGCTCCCAAGTTCTTTGGATACAACAACAAATGCGCGACTACGGTTTTGAATTCCTATCTACTCATATTTTTGTTGATAATAATGCTGCCTTACAGATCACTAGAAATCCTGTGCAGCATTCCAAGACTAAACACATCGACATTAAATATCACTTCATACGTGATTGTTTTGACAAGAAATTAATCGATGTCGTTCATGTCCCCACCGATCACCAACGTGCCGACCTGTTTACAAAAGCATTTGATAAATCACGTTTTGATTATCTACTTTTGGTCAAAGGCATTAAGGTGATACCCGAGTAAACTTCTTTGGCTAATCCTTTTTGTAAATATTTTCTTTATAAACTTTGAAAATTCAAAAAGATTTTAGTTTTCGTAAACTTTGCGAATTTTAGGGGGAGATATTTCAAGAAAATACAAAAACATTGCAAAAGTTCAAAATCCAAAAAGATGTCTTTACTTTCTGTCGTTTCGTTTGAAAAATTCAAAAATTCAAAAACAATAGAAAAACCCAACAATGAGTTTCTTGGATAAAGGAAAATGATGATTTTCACTGGTGTGGTCGGTCAATGTGCTCAAAATGAAAAACAAAAGGAAAAATGATAAGTATCTCTACTAACGATGTATCGGTAGGCTCTCAATCAGACTAAAATGTGCAGGATGATACAAACCTAACAGACTTTAAGTCAGGTGGGAACCATTCATTGGCATATGGTCTTAGTACCGAAATCTCGTTTGAGAGATTGCCGAGATCTGAAATATTCGGTCTTTATGCTGCTTATCATCTGGGTATCATGGTTGTATCAAACCGTAAAAATAACGGAGACGAAGTCTAAGATCTTCCATGATACTATACATACGTGTATATACTGCATTCGACCTCAATAAGTGATCAACAATCACATGTCCAAACAAAATAAGTGATATTTTATCACAGATTCTTTGCGGGAGTCAAGTTCGTCTCTCTGCTGTACGGAAGTACTGACCTGTTCACGGACTTGCTCCTGTGCCCTCATGCATCGAAAATCAAGTTCCTCATTAATAAGTGATTCTATCATATAGGGCTTGTTTTCAAATCAAAATAAGTGAGTTTCTCACATTTTTATACGGTCAAACAGATGATAATCGGTATACTCACCGGTAAGATGAATTCTCGTGCATACCTTGATACGGGAATGTGTCGTGAGTGGATTTACATCGACTTGTAAGTATAATCCTTACCGTTAATCGTATCTCTTAAATTATGATTACGTCTGATCAGTTTGAGCTTATGTGGACCACAATACCGATAATCGAGGTAGTATACTTATCCAGAGCTTTAAACAGAAATCAAAATCATGTTGACTAAGACCGTAAGCTGGTATGATTCCTTATCCTTGAGATTCGCAAAAAGATTGCTCTTATACAGTTGTTTAGTGTTTTTCACAGTTTTCCGCTTTTTCGTTTAGTTTACTGTTTTAAATTTGCTTTTAGTATATTTGTGTAAAGTTCGTTTTTTTTTTATTAAGCCGAAGTTGTTGCTTGGTGTTTTCTGCCGGAAGCTTGAAACCTTCTTCTAAAACGTTCTTGCATTTGAAAACTCAAACAAAATGGAAAAGTGTTCATTTTAATCAAATTCTGTTCAGTGTGAAAATCTTCATAATCTGTCAAAGTTAACAAGTTTTGAAAGTTAAGAACTAAAATTGAACAATTTTTAAACTTTCAAACTGTTGTCGGTCGGTGTTTGATTGAGATTTGATCTCAAATGTGTCGTTTGTTTAATTTGTTTATAATACAAGCGGTTGTTCTCATTATGTGTTTAGCTTTCTTGCCTGTGCAGATGCTAAAGGCGAGGAGAACATTTTCGATGACAAGCTTTAGAATGAAGACACAAAGTGGAGTCACTCAAAGGATAAAATGATCGAGTTGCCGCTGACCCTTCATCAACACCACAAGGATCTGAAGATTTGACAAGTCAAAAGATTCACGAGCATAACTCAATGGAGAGTTCATTCTAAGGGGGAGTTTGTTAACACACCTTCTAAATGAAAAGGGGAGTTTGTTGATACACTTTCTTCTTACGACGCGTGAAGACTTTGAAGATCCTCCGACATGAAAGACATGGAAGTCGAACCATCACAGCAGCGTCCAAGGGGGAGTTTGTTGATACACTTTTTGTGTGGACGCGGCACGTTCGGTTCGAGCCTTTAACGGAATGAAGACCAAGTCGGATATCCTCCTATCCACTTGGGTCCGATAAGTTTGTTCCGTTTAATATGTAATGCTATTCGAACAATGCATGTTGCATACAAAGGGTAGAATGGTCATTATAAGTTGTTTATATGTTGCTACTGTTGCTGTCTGTTTGAAGAAACAACCACAACAGTTGCAGACCTCGACGAAACAGGTCTGTTTTGTCGAACACATCATGACGAAACAGTCCAATGTCCATTATGTCTGTTTCGCCGACAGTCATGACGAATCACACTTGATTCGTCGTGTATTGGGCCGCTTCAAGCCCAATGTTTGGCCCATATTCTGTTTCGCCAAGACACTTTGTGTTTCGTCGACTGTTGGGCCCAGAGACTATATAAACACATCTGCTTTCACAGTTGAAAGTAGATGAGAGCATAACAGTAAAGAAACTCTGTCAAAATTCTGTTAAACTGTGTTTGTATCAGTTTGTAATCGGTTCTCATCCCGTTTAATCAATCGAGTGTGTATCATTGATTATTACCGTGTCGTTATCGTTTTACGTGTTTGATTTGGCATAGTTACGTGGATTCCGCACACGTAACCGTGTTTGCTATAAACAAGTGATTTAGGTTTTCCTAATTGATCCTCGGATTTTGGGACCTACAGTTGTGTTATCACATGAGCTAGGCCATGCCGCTTTGCAGTTCCTTGGACATTTTCATAAAAGCTACACGCCTCAAAGTGAATATACAACATGTTATAGATAACTTTGGCAATGGTTGTCTTTCCTATTCCACCAATACCACATATTCCAATCCTATTAACCTTAACATCCCCAATGAGGCGAATCAAGTTTAGTCTATTTACACGGGCTTCTACCCCTACCAGGTTTTCACCAACATGTAAAGGGCCATTACATAACTTTACAAGGATTTCTTTAGTGATGCTATCAATGAACTTGGCCTCGTACCTATTTACCAAAAACAACAGAAAAAGATAAACACCTACAGTAGGAAATATAAACTATGGTTCATCTCAATTAGTTTGAACGAAAACAAAAACTTACCCATTTGCCATGTCCTGGAGATCCCATCCAGATAAGTTAGCTGCCGATGATAAAGCTTCCTTCCATTTAGCCACCTGTGTCCTGTTAAATATTTCATGTTTTGCAAAGGCTTCTGCATAACTCCCAGTTTGTTTTCTCACCACATCAGGCTTAACATCATAAAAGATTATGTGAACCTCATGTTTAGCCTTTCCATTTTGCTTGCAATCAAGAATTTTTACTAGTTCCCTCAAACACCATGATGAAGAAGCATAATTTTTAGAGAAGATAACTATTTAAAACCTTGATTCTTCAATGGCTTTGTAGAGTTGGGAATATATCTCTTCTCCTCTAGGCAACTCATTATCATCTCGAAAAGCATGAATTCCTTTTTTGCTTGAAATCTTTGAATAGATGATCTATGAAGCTTTTACGGATGTCTTTGCCTCTAAAACTTACAAACACATTGTATGTCCATGGATGATGAGTGATTGTAGCAGCCATTATTGAAAAATATAGTTGGGAGTTTTTGGAGATTTGCACAAAGGGTTGCTTCAAAATAGTATTATAACATGTAGTCTGAGTGAACACATGGAAAAATAAATGAAAAGGGCTTCACACATGTTGAATGGGGAAGGATCATTGTTGGGTATCAGTATTAAAAGATAAACTAAACTTATGTTGTTATTATTATTATTATTATTATCGTCGTCGTCGTCGTCGTCGTCGTCGTCGTCATCATCATCATCATCATCGTAGTTGTCGTTGTTGTCGTTGTTGTATTTTAATCTTTGTATTCGAATGATTATTAAGACTAGATATGGTATGATGGGTGGCCTTCTATCCGATTAGGGCTACATTTACACAATACCGTTTATAATAAATGGTGGTGTAATGGTGCCAAACCGTCACAACGTTTGGAAGACAGTTACCCGCCATATTTGTGTGTGGGTGTGTGTGTGTATGACATTATATTGTATGGTGTTCTTCACCAAAATTGATCCACATACTCTGAGATTAATCCACTATCAAGATCGAAGAATTTGTTTTTACTGTGGCGAACCAGGGCACAAAATACAACCATGCGAAGCGAAAGAGAGGGATGAAACGGTCTTACTCATTCGACAAGCCATCAACACTGGAACATGAGGAATGCGAGAAAGCGACAATTATGTGAAATAATACATCATTAGCGGAACCGAATTAGGATGTTGGAATGATATATGGTATGTTATTACTAAGTTTCAAAATCATTTCGCTTGTATTCTTAGTTACTTTCTTAGGATTAAGAAATCTTTTGATGTTGAAACCCGAATTAGGAAACATTTTGTTCATTAGAGGGATTGGGGTAATTAGATTACACTTGCAAGAAAACTACTTAATCCCTAGTGTTTACTACACCCCAGACATAGATAGACACGTGTTGAGTCTTAATCAATTAAGACAACAAGGTTTTGTAGTGAAATTACTAAATTAGAAGGAGATAATGGACTATAACCCACATATTTAAGCAAGAACCCTTACTGTTTGATTCAAGTCGATTGATTAATTATGAAATAAATGAAGAACAGTAACTTGAAACATTGGGTGATAGTAGGGAACATGATGAGTTTAAACAAAGTTATTTAGAAACTTATTTTGAAGATCTAGAAATGAGTTTGAATAATGATAAGGGTGCATGGATGAATCTGGTGTTAAACAATTCAGAATTCATACGCTTAAAGTTACATAATTCAGAATTAACTGACCTGTAGGCGTTTAAAGATCACATAAAGGAAAGGTTTCTTCAAATGATAGATTGGTTCTTACACTTTTATTTAAGAAATTTGGATAGACCAATACCACAATTGTATGAGTGATGTGCATAAAATGCAACATATAAATTATATCAAATACGACGTAAAATCAACCCTTTTTCGGTACTAATGTTGGAAAAAACATGTTTCTTTGTTCCTTTCTAATTTACAGGGTCAAAAGATCTTAAACGCACAAAAGAAGCAAATTAACAGCATAAACCAACATAAATACAAAGAAGGAGTATTGACACGACTCGCCAAGCCCCCATCCCCATCCAAACCAACAAAATAACAAGAACTGAAGCTCTGGCACGGGGCCGTGCCTACCAGGCATGGGCCATGCCAAGTCAAGATCCTCTTACTAATAGATAGAAAAGCATTTTCTTCTCCCACTGAATATCGAGCCTTCGTTGGGCTCTAGAATACACTTTATTGACCCACCCTGCAATAGCTTTTACAGTCTACAAGTTTTCCAAATTCATGCACTCTTTAGTTAATCTTCATTGGGCTAATTTGAAAGGATTGCTTCATTACTTGCATGGCACAATGCACCATGGGCATTTACTACATCATGACTCACCGCTACAACTCCACGCATTTACAGATGTTGATTGGTCGGGTGATAAGCTTACATACTGTAGTGTACAACTGGTTACATTATTTATCTTGGATCCAATCCAATATCTTAGGAGCTCCAAAAGGCGACCCACTTTAGCCCGCTCCTTTACTGAGGCTGGATTTTGAGTTGTAGCATCTACTACAACTAAAGTGTGATGGTTAATCTCTTTACTACATGAACTTGGTTACCAGTCAACCTAACCCCTTACCCCAGCCATGTAGTGTGACAACTTAAGTGCCACACACTACTCAACCAATCTCGTATTTCACTCACGCATGAAGCACTTTGCGCTTGATTTTCATTTGTCCTATCGTGCTATATGTGTCACAAACATTTAAGGAGACGATCAACTTACTGGTGTGCTTAAAGGACCACTACTTAAAACCTACCACCAGTCTCTGACGTTCAAGATTGGCCTTCTCTCAAGGTTGTCCATTTTGCGAGGGCATAGTAGACCACAACTAGCTTAGGGTACGTAATTGCGGATTAATTCAAAATTCAGATTATTAAGAGTTGTATATTATTTATTATATAAGTTTCTTTTCATTTAGTTTTCAGTAACTTTTTGTAACTCTCCGGGTTAAGGCACATAATCATCTAATCGAGCAAACAACAGTGTTCCCAGATCCTCACTTGGATATTCCCGAGCTCGAAATCTTTCATCATAAACTTTTAACCTTCTTATTGCTTTATCAAATGTATTAGTGTCTAAATTGGAATACCGCCACAATCTAGAGAAACTTTTATGGCAACTTTCTTACCAAAGATGCCTCTTCAATGGTTGATCCAAGGTTGTTTATCTTCAACACCAACCCGCTTATTCTTCCTACAGAATCATCAACCGTGTCTTCTTCTTTCATCTGAAGTCCCTCAAACTCACTACTTAGAGTTTGGAGGTGATCCTTCTTTACCATCAACCCCTAAATACTAAGTCTTTAAAGCTTCCCAAACCCCTTTGCCCATTCATACTTTGCAACTTGCAAAACCTCCTCTTCCGGTATTGTTTGGAAAAGGTATACTCATTCCATTTTGCTCTTCCTTGTGTCCACAGCCCCGACTGTGGGTTCAATGGCCTCCAAATTTCCATGGTCTACCCTAATCAACTTGATCTTTATCACCTGAATTAATTAGTTTATTGCGGTTAGTATTAAGAACTGAACGACACACCACTTTGTTCACTTAGTGCCCCTGCATTCGTACTTGTTGCTTCCATGTTATACTAACCTGCTTTCTACTGTTGCCCATAATGATCTTTGATCTCTAGAATGTGATGATAACAGAACTTGAATACTAAATACATAAGTGTTTTTACAATTGAAATTGAAACCCTATCTATACTAATCTAAAAGGTGCGAGTAAATAGATGTGTCTCTTCGCGAATAGGTGTGTCTCTTGATCTTGTGGTGAGATTGATTGTGAAGAGTTGTGTCTCTTTCCTGTTTGCTTGAAGCCATCGATGTCAACAGGTGCGACCCCAAGGAGAAGTTGTATCCTTTAATTTGTTGGTTATAACTAGGGGTAGCAAAATGGGTGGGTTGGGCAGGTTTGGGTAATGGATTAGGATGAGTTTATTAAGAAATGGGTTAGTATGGATTTAGGTCAAGATGGGTTTTTGTTAAAATGGATTTGGGCATGATAGGCTAAAAATATAAATAAATAAAAAATAAAAAGAATTTAAAAAATAAAAAAAAAATTAAAAAAAATCAAAAGAATAATTAAAAAAATAATAAAAAATAAAAAATTTAAGAGTGAGGATGACAAAATAAAATAGATCAGTTAATCTTAAAAAAAATCAAAAATAAAAAAACCAACATTTAGTAATCGAAAATATATGTACATATCAGCAAAATGCATTAAAGCAGACATTGCACGATACTTTTCGTTTAGGTAAAACTACTGGTTTTTCCTTCTCTATGCTCATACTTCTGTAAGTAATCAAAAATATATGTACATATCAACAAAATGCATGTCCTAGTTGTTGTTTTGTTTCTTCATGATATCTTTTTTTCTTTATGGTTTAGATATCTTGTAAACCATTAATATATCTTTCGCTCAAATATAAACAGATCTTTTTCGCGTTTATATTAAACGAGTGGAATAGATTTTTCAGCCACCTTAACTGTCACTTCGACTCTTCGAGATAAACAACCATTTTACCAGTGAAAAGAGGCATCAAGCCCATTAAGTGATCAAAATTTGCAATATCTTGCGTATTCAACCTACTGTATTTGTCACTTTGTTGCAAAATAAAAATCCACAAAGCTTTAATTACTTTACACTTCCTAAAGGTCACTTAACTTATTAATCGGTACTAGCAATTTGTAAATAAGGTTGTAGTACTATGCTAAATAATAATATCTCCTGATCTTGCCTTTGTGGTAAAGATTGTTGTATTTCATAACAAAATATCTAATTTAGGATCAAAACTCACTTGGGCATTTCAACAAACACCTTACAGGCACTACTAATGATAAACACCTTTTTGCATAAATTCAACATAAATTGTAACAATTACTGGAAAAAGAACACAATTTTAACCAAAATGAAAGAAACCCACAATACATCCTTAATGAATTCGTCAAGTATACATTAAATCTCATCAATTACAAGTTACAACCCAACAAAAATGTTACATAGATCTGACCTGATGTTTGCTGTGAGCGATTAAAACAAGTGTTCGATGTTCAGAATTCAGATCGACACTTCTTGTTGCGCCGCCGGCACCGTGCCGGAGAACATCGGTTAATTTGTTTCTAGAGATTGAAAGGATGTTGTATGGGCTTCACTTGAACTTCTTACCACAAACAGTTGATCAACTTAACTCAAATTGACTGTCAGAAACTTAGAAACGACGAACAGATTGGGTGAATTCACCAGAATGATGTGATGATTTTGGGAATTCAATCGCTGGATGGACAGATTTGTTGTGAATTAGGGTTTGATGTTTAGTAATTGAAGAATCTAATCCCCAATTAACGTTGTGTTCAACTGTTTCTATTTTGGGTTCCAAATGAGTCCATTGTAACCCACTCCTTTTATTATCTTGGCCCATCCTTACCCATTGGGTTTTTCTTTCAGTTTTAAATTTACCCATCATAACCCCTTTAACTATAAAGGCTTACCCAACTCAACCCATTGCTTAGCTTTTTTGCACCCAAATCAACCCAAACTTTCTTAGTTGGGTCCATTTTGCCACCTCTGTAATGCGTTGCATCTACTAGATATCCATCTTCAGTCTTTGTTAACTGTGTTCTTGGATTCATAGGAATCTCTGTATCGTCGCAGGTTAACATATCAACATGTCTGCTTAATGACTATCTCACCCCCTGCTTGAGTAAATTTGATTCCAAGATAGTATGCTAGCAATCCTAGATCGCTCAATGCAAACTTGTTCCCCATCTGAGACTTGAAAATATCTATCCCCTTCCTAGAAGTTCTAGTGACTATCAAATCATCAACATAGACTCTAACAATCAGTGTAAAAGTCTTCCTTGTCCTTGTATAGATTGATTGTTCTAAAGTACACTTCTTGAAATTAAGTGAGTTTAGGGTTTTATCTAACTTCATGTTCCAAGCATGTGGTGCTTGTCTCAATCCATATAATGTTTTTGATGGTTTGTAAACTTTCCTTCATCTCCTGGCTTTACAAATCCTTCTGGTTGTGAGACATAGACCTTTTCCTTGAGATCTCCGTGCAGGAATGCAGATTTCACATCTAAGTGATGTACCTCCTAACCTTGATATGCTGCTAAAGCCAACATTAGTCGAACTGTCTCTGTGCATGCCACTGGTGCAAATACTTCATCAAAATCTATCCCAAGTTGTTGTATATATCCTTTTGTTACTAGCCTTGCTTTGAGTCTGATGAATTTTTCGTTTGCATCTTTCTTTGTCTTGAATACCTACTTTGATCCTATTGCCTTCTGATTTCTTGGCAACTCTGTCAATCTCCAAGTGTTATTGTTATTTATTGAGTCTAACTCAGCCTTCATTGCTTCAATCCATTTGCCATCAATGGACACTTCCTTGTAATTCCTTGATTCTTCTTCAGCAAGTAGTAATTCATGTGGATCTACTTGAATTCCTTCGTCTCTTCGTATAGTTCTTCAAGACTTCATAGTTTTATAGAACTGTCACTAATACTCATCATTACACTTTCAGATGTAGATGGACCTCAACTTGATAAACTGCTTTAACTTCCTCATAAGTTCTGATTGTACAAATATGTTGGCGGTGTTACATAGGAGCCTGGATTTTCTAATTGATCTACTCCTGAATCTTCATGATGTGGCCCACTACTATCAGGACTACTTGGTGCGTCCTCTTCTAACTCTGGTGGGTTGTTATCTTCTTAAATGACAAATTTGTCCATTCAAGACTTCCTGAATCTTCCGCTTCCATATAACAACTCCAGTTCCATGGTTGACCTTCCATGAACTTCACATCTCTGCTAACACATATGTTGTTCTTTGCTGGATCATATAATCTGAACGCCTTTGATCCTTCTTCTATTCCAAGTTATATCATTGGTGCACTTCTAGAATCTAACTTCTTTTTGTTGAAGTGGTAATACCTTAGCGTATGCAGTGCAACCAAAAACTTTTAGGTGTTCCAGATTCGGCTTTCTTCCTTTCAATGCTTCATATGGTGTCTTGTTTACCAAAGCTTTCGTTGGAACCCTGTTTAGTACGTATATCGTATTTCTTGTTGCTTTACCCAAAAAAAAAACATGTGGCATGCTCATTGCCTTTAACATATTGCGAGTTGTTGATAACATCGTCCTGTTCCTTCTTTCAACCACTCCATTTTGCTGTGGGGAATACGACGTTGTAAGCTGTCTTGCTATATCATTGTCTTTACAATACTTGTTGAATTTAGCCAATGTGAATTCTCCTCCTCTATATGTCCTTAGCGTCTTTAACTTGGTTCGTGTTTCTGTCTCCACCTTTTCTTTGAACTTCTTAAAACTTTTGAATGCTTGAAACTTTTGAATGCTTGATCCTTGGAAGTTAGTAGATATTCCCACATGTAGCGAGTGCAATCGTCTATAAGTTGAAATATGTACTTCTTCCCAGCATGTGTTGGTGGGGATATAGGACCACATAAATCTCCATAGACTAAATCCAGAGGTTTTAAAGATCTTAATTTCGCCTGATTTGGAAATGGTGTCCTAATGTGTTTCCCTAATAAGCATACGTCAAACACTTGACTGGCATGACTTATTTGAGGAATACCCCATGTACTAAGTTCTTTCCAGTCATCTCTTTAATAGCATCAATGTGCAATGACCTAACCTTCCGTGCCATAACCATGCTAAATCTTTCGTGTTTGAGAGCAGGAAAATTGGCATCCCAATCTTCAACTTAACCTTGTATAGCCTGTTCTTCATTCTCCTAACTCGCATTAGTAACTTTCTATTTCTATCGCGGGGTGTTAGTAATTCTCCGTCCATAATCACTTTGCAACCAATTTTTGTGAGTTATCTGAGGCTTAGTTGTTGCTTTTCAGACTTGGAATGTAGTATACTTGAGAAATGATTCTCTGTTCTTGGTTTTGACATTCCAGCAGTATTGAACCTATGCCAATAATCTCTACATGTAACCCATCACCAAAATGTACTTGACTTGTAACCTTTTCATCTAATTCTCTAAAGTGACTTCGCAAACCTATCATGTGGTTTCTTGCCTCGTTGTCTAAGTACCATAGACTTTCATCATCTTCTATGCGTACCTTGCTGGTTCTATGCGTTCTTCGTTTAGTAGAACCTTTTCTTGAACAACGTTTCCTTCTTGTTTTACCATTAGCAATACTGGTGCTTCGTCTTCGTCGACGAGATTTGAGTGTTCTTGTACGACTTCTTTCTCTAACATTGTTTCTTAAAGTGTCTAAACTTCTGACACTTGAAGCACTGGATCTTGTTTGGGTCTATTTAGGTCCTTCCAAACTTCCTCCAAGTACTAGAATTTCCACCTCTAGGTCTGAATAAGGATCCTTCGTTCCTTGTGCGTTGTTTGTCTTTATTGTCGCGCCAGTTTCCACGTGGTTGGTTGAGCTGCCACGCCCGCGGTTTCCAAACTATCTTGCTTTGCCATAATTGTTATCTGTGTAAGCATCAACCTGTTTTGGCTATCTCTTGGGCTTCCTATCTTTAACCTTAGCCTTTCCTCTTAAGTCTTTAATCTTCTGATTGCTTCTTCTAGCATCATTGTATCTAGATCGGAGTATTGTTCCATAGAGGCGACAATCTGAGTAAACTTATCTGGCACGACATTTAGAAGTTTGTGTACCAGAGTCGGTTGACTCAATGTTGTCCCTAATTTACTTGCCCTAGTTACAATATTGTTTATCTTTGCTAGGAAAGAATCCATATTGTCATTTTCCCTCATTTGCAATTACTTGAACTCTGACATGAGTGTTCGCAAACGAGCCTTTTGTACCCGATCGACACCAACGTGTCTCGTTTTTAAAATTTCCCAAATCTCCTTTGCAGTCATACAACTTGTAACTTGCAATACAACGTCTTCCGGTATTGCTTGGAACAAATACGCAATTGCTGACTTGTCTTTCTTAACTGCCGGTTATGTATTTTCTACCGGTTAAGTAGTTTCCCAAAGTCCATTCGCTTTCAAAATCGTTTTAATACGAATTGCCTAAACCGTGTAATTTGACGATTTCAAAATTGGGCATTGAAAATGGGAAAGAGAACTTCCTTCCTTTTGTTTTACAATTTGTTTATTCGAATCTCCTGTCTTTCCTGGCATAGTTTCTGACTAAACAATTTTCACTTTGATAAAACTTGCAATCAAACAACCTTATTTTTCCTGAGCACCAATACGAACTCCTGTACCGGTAAACTTTGACTTTCTTGATTCAACAAACCTTCAAAATCTTAACCCGCGATTACCCGAAACAGTAATAACAAAAATCTAATTCGCACTATAACTCTGAAATCAAAACCCTAGATTTTGAGTATACCCTAGTTCGATAACCTTGAACCAAAAAACAGAAAACTTGCGAATTGAAAATTAAACTTGAAACCTGATCGTGAATAATCCTGAGATTTGATGCCTTGTGATTCCCGCGCCTAGAACATATTGCGCTGATACCAATTGTTGCCTAGAATGATCTTTGATCTTTAGAACGTGATGAATAAGAGAACTTGAATATAACTTGAATATTGAATACATAAGTATTTTTACAATTGAAATTGAAACCCTATTTATATTAATCTAAAAGGTGCGAGTGAAAAGACGTGTCTCTTCGCGAATAGGTGTGTCTCTTTCTTGTTTGCTTGATGCCGTTGATGTCAACAGGTGCGACTCTAGTGAGAAGTCACATCCTTTATTTTTTTGGTTACAACCTTCCATCTTGTCACCTTTGGTCCTTGTACTTCCATAACTAACTTTATTGTAGAACAAAACTATCTATTAACTAATTACTAATAAAACCTTGTAGTATGGATGTGAGGGATTAGCGATTTCATCTACCGCACTTTGTCACTTTCTGTGATCAACACAATCCCGGCCTATTTCTATTCTTTCTTGCTCACTGCTATGTCGAACTGATCTTCATTATTTTGTGCCGGATGTTACTTTTGATCTTTGGCTGCTTTCGGTTTTGTTGTTGCTCCTGTTTATTTCTTTCCTCCTCAGCCCCATGAACTCACCACAGAATTGGTTACATCGTCTGTTGCTCCAGCTCTTTATCCAATCTCTTATACTAATTGAAGGCCAATGCTACCAAATTGAAGAACACAACCGAACATAAAATATGTATAGACTAACCCATCTCTAAACCCTCTACTATTAATAAATCAACATGACAAAAACTTTAACATCAACATTATATTTACTAACCTTATACAGTTATACCAATCCTAACACACTTCAAACTCTGTTTATTCAATAGAACAAATTTAACCAAATAAATAAAAAAAATCAAATAATAAACTGAAAGGAGTTTAAAGACCGTTGACATGTATGATGGTAGCTAGTGCCTAAGAATGGTACATAATGAATGTTATTGGTTATAGAATGGATTCATCAAAATAATTCTTAGCAACATTTTAGGAGTTTTGGTATCTTTGATTACTTTGGTGCTTACTTTTATGAACCAACGAAAATACCTATGATTTGATACATAAAAAAACTGTCTGTCATTTTTTACAAATAGACGGGCGGGTTCCATAATTAATATTTCCCTTTTTGTTAATTGTGTAAGATTTAAACGTCTCCTTAAATGGCAGTTCCAAAAAAACGTACTTCGATATCAAAAAAGCGTATTCGTAAAAATATTTAGAAAAGGAAATGATATGAGGCGGCGTTAAAAGCTTTGTCATTAGGGAAATTCTTTCTACCGGGAGTTCAAAAAGTTTTTTTTTTGTACGACAAACAAATAAGTCCGAAAATGTCAGAATAATCAGATTAAAAATCAGCTCATTAGTTTGTTTTTCTTCGACCTTTGTATTGTAAAAAACAGGAAAACAAATGATATGATTAAAAAATTGATAATCTGAAGAACACAGGTAACGGGTCATGGGTCAGCAGGTCACGTGTTTCGGGTCATAGATACAGGTCAGAATTAGTTTGAAACTTGCAACAAAAGTAGCCTCGTTTACTTTGTTATTGGGTCAAAGTAGTGGGCTTAAGGTAACGGGTCATGTTTACTAATTTGTTGTTCATTTCATGTGTAGGGTGCGTCTAACAGAAATGATAATGTTTGGTATGTAAACAATGGTTGCTCCATACACATGACAAAAATGGTCCACATTCCAAAGACTATATGAGTTTATGTTATCTTTAGAGCATCCACAATAAGGGGAGAAAAAACGAGATGAGGTGGCAATCTTCTCTCTCCTGCCCAACTTGCCCCTCTCACAACAATTCTCTCTCCTCTAAAAATGGGACCATACTCTCTCTCCTCTCTCCTTAATCATCACTCACATACTTGTTTTTTCTCATTTTTGTGGAAGAACTTTTCTTCCTTCTCTCACTTCCACATCATCATCTCTTTCCTCCACATCATCCTAAAAATACCAAAAAACATCCTATTGTGGATGCTCTAGAGAGTGTATAAGGACAAACAAGTAGAACATAAAGAGTAACTAACGGTGAGGTAAGCTTTGAGGGGGGTAAATTTTGTTGGGCAACTAAAATTTAACCTTTTGAGTGTGTGATTTGTGACAAGATTCATATTTTTCTTTACAAATTGCTTTGCTTTCTATTCGAACCGGTTTTGACTTTCTTTAACTCGATCCAAACCGGTTTGTTCACCTGTACCCAGAGGCGAGGCGCAACTTTCAAGGGGCCGCAGGGGGGGGGGGGGGGGCGACCCCCGAACTTTTCGCTCAGTAGTGTTATGTATGTACGTTTCGTATAGAATTTTTTTAGGTATATACGTTTTCGAACCCCCGATTTTATAAAAAAAAATACTTATATATAATTTTTAGGTCAGGTCACTTCCGACCCCCCGGTGGAAATTTTCAATCTTCGCCATGCCTGTACCCAATGATGGACCCAAAAATTATTTACTGGGGGTGCGAACGTGGGTCTTAACCAACATTTCAAGGGGTGCGGTCGGGATTTTTACCTATAAAATACACTAATTTTTTTTTCAAAGGGTGCGCCTACGCACCCAGCCTATAACCTAAGTACGCGCCTGCCTGTACCTATCATGTGCTTATCCTAGTCTCACCCTCTTTGATCGTAACTGATTTTTATTATATCAGTTAATCACTTCAACAAAATATGGTCAATCCTGTTAGACCAAATCTTGATCTACATATTGATTACCTTATACAGCTAGCAGCTTACTTGTCTCTTAGATCATGTAAAATAATCCATGTTTTTAATTTAAAAAAGCTTAATTACTAGACAAAAAGAAATAATTTTATGTGTACACAAATATTAAGTTAACGGAATTAAATAGGCACATACTATGCTACTACTCTACTAGAACATTAAAAGATACACAAGTGGAAAGCAGGATAAGACACGATGACTTACAGTTTTTCATTGGAGCAGATGCAGACCACATGAACCAGCGAGCCTGTAAAATATAAATTACCAAAGAAAGTCAATTTATATTTCGAAATTACACATCTTGTCCTCCGCTTTAGAAAAATTGCAATGTCTGATACATCTTCCTTTTGTATGTCGTTTTAAAACTAATATTATTTATTTATATATTATTTTTCACTCTTGATTTGTTTAACTTTTTATTTTTCTTAAAGAACAATCTCTTTTTTGAGAAAAACGTGAAATGATAGCTTATATACTAGGCTACAATCCTTTGTATTACACGGTTTAATAAATGTGATGTTATATAATCACTACTAAAAAGTTAACTTTAAAACAAACATATGCATTGCACACTTGAATAAACATTTGTATTGTACTAATAGAATAAAATATAATGTAATTTATTAGCATATACAATCATCATTGTATTTAAAAAAAATGAACATTGAGGTGATGGTTATAAATTTAGTTAAGTTAATTTTTTAAAAAATTATTGATTTTAAATGAGTATTAACTTTATCTTTATCTTGTTGTTTCTCATGTGAATCGGATTCTCCTTTGTTCCCTTGATTCGATCTGAATTAGTCCAACAGAATCAATCCCGTCAAGAAACTGAAAGGAGTTTCAAGACCGGTGACATGTATGATTGTAGCTACTACCTAAGAATGGTGCATAATGAATCTTTGATTACTTTGGTGCTTACTTTTATGAACCAACGAAAATACCTATGATTTGATACATAAAAAAAACTGTCTGTCATTTTTTACAAATAGACGGGCGGGTTCCACAATTAATATTCCCTTTTTGTTAATTGTGTAAGATTTACACGTCTCCTTAAATGGCAGTTCCAAAAAAAAATACTTCGATATCAAAACAACGTATTCGTAAAAATATTTGGAAAAGGAAAGGATATGAGGCGGCGTTAAAAGTTTTGTCATTAGGGAAATCTCTTTCTACCGGGAGTTCAAAAAGTTTTCTTTTTGTACGACAAACAAATAAGTCGGAAAATATCGGAATAATCAGATCAAAAATCAGCTCATTAATTTGTTTTCCTTCGACCTTTGTATTGTAACAAACATGAAAACAAATGATATGACTCAACCTCAGACCCATTCGAATGTAGCAGATAACAACGGGGCTCGAGAATTGATGTGGCCAAAGATCTGATCATTTCCAAAGAAACTGGAGTTCCATCTCTTTTCCATTTCTATTCAAGAATTCTTATGTGTTTTCATTTGAGACCCCGAAAAATAGAAACTATAATTAACTACTTGGTTAGATATATGTTATGCCTTGTGAGCTCATAAAGGAACATAAAAAAAATTGTTTCAATGAAAAGATTAAAATCTTAAAAAGGGAAGTTGATAATCTAAAGAATACAGGTAACGGGTCATGGGTCAGCAGGTCACGTGTTTCGGGTCATAGATAAAGGTCAGAATTAGTTTGAAACTTGCAACAAAAGTAGCCTCGTTTACTTTGTTATTGGGTCAAAGTAGTTGGCTTAACGTAATGGGTCATGTTTACTATTTTTGGGGTATGCTTTCCTTGTTTCCTGTACACGATCAGCAAGTGGAGTCTAGGTTTTGGGTTGCTTTCTATCCGAACCGGTTTTGACCCGATCCAAACCGGTTTGTTCACCTGTACCTAACATCAGGGGCGGACCTAGGTTATGCCCAAGGTGGGCGGGCGCACACCTTGGAAAAAAAATTAGTGTATATTTTAGGCAAAAAACCCGACCGCACCCCTTGAAAATATGCTTGAGCCACTCATCCGCACCCCCAACAAATAATTCCTGGGTCCGCCACTGCCTAACATGTGCTTATCCTAGTCTCACCCTCTTTGATCGTAACTGATTTTGATTATATCCGTTTATCACTTCAACAAAATATGTTCAATCCTGTTAGACCAAATCTTGATCTACATATTGATTACCTTATACAGCTAGCAGCTTACTTGTTTCTTAGATCATGAAAAATAATCCATGTTTTTAATTTAAAAACCTTAATTACTAGACAAAAAGATATAATTTTTATGTGTACACAAATATTAAGTAAACGGAATTAAATAGGCACATGCTATGCTACTACTCTACAATAACGTTAGAGGGGCCCACCCCATTCACTTTTCAGCCCCGTCTTGACCGTCTGATTTCCGACGCCAAAGCCCGGGCCCCTTGGGGGCGGTGTTGGACGAGCCCAAAAGAGGGGGACGGGCCTTTAACGGTGCCCATACCGATTGGTCTAAGCACGATGACTTGCTTTCATTGGAACGGATGCAGACCACATGATTAAATCTGATTCAGTGAGCCGATAAAGTATAAACAATACCAAAGAAAGTCAATTTATATTTCAAAATTACACATCTTGTCCTCCGCTTTAGAAAAGTTGCAATGTCTGATACATCTTCCTTTTGTATGTCGTTTTAAAACTAATATTATTTATTTATATATTATTTTTCACTCTTGATTTGTTTAACTTTTTATTTTTCTTAAAGAATATCTCTTTTTTGAGAAAAACTTGAAATCTTACATTATACACTAGGCTAGAATCCCTTGTATTACACGGTTTAATAAATGTGATGTTATATAATCACTACCAAAACGTTAACTTTAAAAAAAACATATGCATTGCACAGTTGAATAAACATTTGTATTATACTAATAGAATAAAATATAATGTAATTTATTAGCATACACAATCATCATTGTATTTAAAAAAATAAACATTGAGGTGATGGTTATAAATTTAGTTAAGTTAATTTTTTCAAATTATTGATTTTAAATGAGTACTAACTTTGATTTTTTTAGTACCACCTATTTTTATTATTATTTAACAAATTGTATTTTTATCATTCTTACCATTCAACCACATTACATATTTGGATTTTATTTTAGAAATCACTCACAAAAACAATTAACATCCTTATTCCTCTTTCTTTTAATATTTTAACCAACATAATTTTGAATTTAGTGAAGGTTTTAAGTAAAACATATAAGTTTATTCAATACCACCTATTTTTTTATTATTTATTAACATATTTTTACAATTTAACTTACATTAAATATTTGAAATTTTGATAAATCACTTACAAAATCAATTACCGTCATTTTTCTTTGTTTTTTTTAATTTAACCAACATAGTTTTGAACTTGGTGAAGTTTTGAATTTAGAAACATAAGTTTATTTAATACTATCTATTTTTTATTATTATTTGATATATTATATTTTTACCCTTCTTACTGTAACACCCCGATATTTATTTACTTATTTTAAGTACTAATTTACAGGTGTAAAATGTTAGAAAGAAAATGTAATGGATAAAATTTAAATTAACTAAGTTATTTGGATGGACTAGTTAGAAAGAAATGAGAAGTTTGAGATAAAAATAAACACACACTAAACTAGAAGGGTTAAAGATGGATTGTTATAAGTAAAATACATAACATAAAAAATGAAAAGAAAAAGAATGGGGATGGTGATGGTGGTCGACGATGATGTGCGTGCGGTATGATATATTTTTATTTATATTTTTAGCCCTTTCTAACACTTTACTCAAGTTTTAAATTTATAAAACACGATATTTTACTAACACCAAACACACATATGGGCAAGTGCACCCATCGTGAGCGTAGTATAGCGTTGGTAAGATACCGAGGTCGTCCAAGGACACAAGAACTTTTAGTACCGGTTTATCCTCAACGTCTAATCAAATCAAAATTTTAGAAAAAAGGTTTTAAACTAGAAAATAAAAACTAAAATGCTGAAAATAAAAATAAAATAAAAACCGATAGACAAGAGAAATCACTTGGATCCGACTCGCGTTTAGTGTAACATTTGATTATTTCCACACTTTTGCACTTTTTAAGAGACTATATTTGTTATAGTAGTAGGCCCCTCTTTTGAAGGTGACGTTACCCTCAACCCAGTAGTTTGAGTCAGCAAGGATACAATCCTAAAGGGTTGGATTATTGAAAGATAATTAATTAAGTTATTAATGCGTAATGTGGTAGGCCCCTCTTTTGAAGGTGACGTTACCCTCGACTAAGTAGTTTGAGTCAGCAGGGATACAATCCTAAGTAGCCGGGTTAATGTTTTAATCGTAGTTTACATATGAGGGGATCAAGAAATTCGAACCCCCGCCATCCAATACCAGTGGGTATTGAAGGAGGTCCTACTAAGCTTGACCCAGGTCCTTGCAGGATCTATACACTGAACAAGGCAAGACTCTTACCAAACCATTCCCTTAACCCCCGACCAGGAAGCCAACATATCTCCATATAGACCGTGGAGATATGAATGGTGAAAATCTTTTATTTTATATAGACAGTAAAATAACGCCAAGACACCACATACAAATGATAAGGAAGATTTACCTTCAACATAAGAAACTAGTTATTAAAGTCATTAATACATAATCAAATAAAAAGTGCGAAAAGATTAAAAATAAAAAGTATTACACAAAATGCTTGTCTTCACCAAGTGATGTAAGAGACTTATGCAAACATGGCCTTTGATTGTCAAGAACTCTTACGATCAATCTTGGATCCCGAGACTACTACACACACTCTATAATGGATGATGGATGATGGATGATGGTGGTGGATGTGGGTTTTGATGGTGGTGGAGTGTGGGTGAAGTGTGAGAGAGGTGGTTTGCCAAAGGATGCCTTTGAAGTGAACCAAGCACCTCTATTTATAGCCTGCACAGAAGCCCGGACACGGCCCCGTGTCCACCCATCTTCTCTTTCTTCATTAAATGCAGTTTGTCTGCATTAGTTGACCACACCCCCGTGTCTGCTGAGCACGGCCTCGTGTGCAGAAGCGTATCTGTACTATCAAGATTTGCTTGGATTCTGCGAATCTTAGCGTTGACGACGGCCTCGTGTCCGCTGGACACGCCCCCATGTTGGGTGATAGAAGCTTCTACAACTTTGTCTTTTCTGCAGACTCTTGGGCACGCCCTGTAACGCCCCAAAATCCCTTTATTGACCCAAGTGGGTGTTTAAATAATTTAACATGATGTTGGATAACTAGGAACAAATAACGTAGTTAAATGCAATGTTAAATTTTAAGAGTAAGGAAGAAAGTTATGGGAGAAGAGATAAGATGGCAAACTAGAGGGACTAAATTGTAACATGGGAAAACCCATGTTTTATAAAACATGAATTTAACACACAACACACACACATCGTGTGTGTGTGTGTGTGTGTGTTTGGAATGTTCAGAAGAACACAAGGGGCACCAAACCCTAGTTATGAAAGATCTTCAAATTGAAGGGTGAATCGAAGATCAAACCTATAAATGAACATGAATTAATGATCACCTACACAAGGGGATCATGAGGTATGTCTTGAAACTTAGATTGATGATCTTGTATGAAGTGGGTTATGTTTAATCCGCGAATTAGTATGAAATTGATCATGTATAGGTGTTAGAATCACCATATAGAACATGAATTATGCGCGATTTTGCTTAATTTGATGTTTTAAGGTGAAACCCAATTGTTATGGTGAAGATGGTGACATGGATATATCATCCATGTCCAATTCTTATTCAATATTGATGTATCATGTTATTTATGATGGATTCTTGTTAGATGAATTGAAAGAAATTGGTGTTTGATATGTTTGATGTCTATGTGTGAATGATACTTGTTGATTAGTAAGAAGATTTGATGAACTAAGTAAGAGCTTAGAAGATTATGCATGAATTAGTTGTACATTGTGCTTAGAAAGTAGTATGCACACCAGGTGTATGTTGAAATGTCTAAGTGAAGTTAGGATGCGAAATTGTATGAAACGGCTTGATATATATATATATATATATATATATATATATATATATATATATATATATGAATGAAATATGATAATGATGCTGAGATTATGTTAAATTACTAGTTTGAATGTGGTTGTAAGCACATTTGCGTCGTGAATATGAAATGTATATAGCGTCATTTCTATAGCCTATTATGATGTCACGGATGTATGAGGTTAAGTCGAAAGTTCATATGATAAATTGTTGACTTCTGAAAGTCAACTGCGCATAAGAAGCATGATTGGACTTGTTGTCACAATTGTAAGATCATAGAAAGTTATATGGTATGTGTTATATCAATGTGTGTTATATGTGACGACGTGATGAATTATATGAGTTGAAGAGATATGATTGTGGGAATATGCCTTATGTTTGTTAGAATTGACTAGTGAAGGTCAAATGTGGAATATGAATTTGATATGATCATTAATATATACAATCATGTATACTAACAAGAATGTGAATGCAATGACATGAAATTATAGGGATCATGTCAAGATGGATGGAAGCATGAAAGGCTGAAGGGTCAAAAGGAAGCAAGGAAACGGATACGAATACAAACGTTTAAGGTAAGTGATTTCTTGTGACAACTGTGTTATATAATCGATGTACAATGTAAAACAATGTTGATTATTAATAAAACAATGTGCTTTGGTGTTATTATATGTGTTTTGGTGTTTTTATGTGTGTATTTGTGTTTGGTGATTTTTCAATTTGATTCGATTCCGATTTCAAGCTTTAAATCGCTTTCTGGAAGGTTATACGCACACTGATGCGTAAATATAACCAGTTTAATGTGACAAACACTCCGGAATAGTGACATAGGCTTAACATACCTTAAATAACCTTTACATAACTTAGAAATAAGTTTTGGATGGTTTGGTGTGTTGAAATCAAGTTTGTTCGATTGCAGGGACTATTCAAACTGCGAAACTATACCAATTTGTATGGTATCGAACAGTCCGGAACTTGATCATAAGCTAAAAATACCATAAATAACCTAAATATAGCTTAGAAATAAGCTTTGAGGGGTTCGGTGTCACACCCCCAAAATCCACACGCGGAGTATCACCGCTTGGAGGCGTGACATGACCAGGATCAAGCCACCAATCATATTGAACAAGCATGTAAGTAACCCTAAAACCCCACACAATATAAATGGTGTCCAAATCAAAACATAGTTTAAGTTGCAAGCGGAAGCATAATGTCAAAAACCAAAGCATAAGTTAATAATGTTTAAGTTCATCATGAACACTCAATGTCCATGCTCCACAACGACTCTTCCCCATGCAAGCTCCTGCTAAACCTAGCGACCTGCAAAGCATGTAGTAACAAGTCAACAACAAAGTTGAGCGAGTTCACAGTTGGGTGTTGGTTTAAGTTATTCCAAAAACATAGTTTCCTTTAACTGGCACCCTTGCCGTGGGGGTTACCCCATAGTTGGAAACTTGATTTGTTTATCCCCTTTTTACTCTGGCAATCCAGCCGTGGGGGCTACCCCATGTTTACACTACTAGACTCATTACCATATCGACCACTGACTTTAGTCATGTTTATGTGCCCTTAGCGTCAATGTCTATCATCATTGACGTGCCCAGATCCATTAGTTCACGCCCGTCCTCTGCGGCACGGTGTGAGGCTTGTCAGACCTAAATAGCGCTATCTAACTAATGACACGCTTGCCATTGGCCCGACGATTAAGTCGATATAAAAAGGAGGGACTTCATGATAGAGTTTTGGTCTAGTGAAATTTCAACTGTCCAAGAGGACGAGGAATTACATTCCTTAACCCATACTGTCCTACCCAAGAAGGACGAGGAATCCATATTCCTTAACCCATTCCCAAACCACCGGGAATTACCATGCTTTGTAGAAAGTGTGAACTCACCTTAGGTTAGCTCGGCAGATAAGTAAAGGTCGATTGAGCTCCTAGTGGTCAACCACGTCCTAACATGGTTACCATACAAGTCAGGTCTAGGTTCAAGTAAGGCACGTATGTTTACACAGAGATAGCAAGTTACAAACACATGGTATACACGACATACACGTAGAACATTTTTAAACGATAACTGCTTAGCATACGCATGAAGCCCAAACATAACCTGGCCCAACATATATACACGGCCCAACAAACACACGTTGATCTTGTGCGGTCCGGATGACTTGTGCGATCCGGACGACTTGTGCGATCCCATTTATCTTGTGCGACTGGGTTTGGGCTTCGAGGCCCGAAAATATGTTAAGTCCAATCACTGTGTAAAGCCCAAGACTTGTGCGATCGACACTGTCTTGTGCGATCCACATGTCTTGTGCGATCATGCATTACTGTGTTGTACACTGTGTTCTAACTAATTGTACATCAGTCTATCTTGTGTGACTGCCTTGTGCGATCAGATCAGATCTTGTACGATCTGATCTTGTGCGACCAAGGAGTCTTGTGCGACCAGTCATACTTTCCGAACTTCATGCAATCAGTTATATTGTTTCCATTATTCGATTCAGTTACAATCATTCAATGGTTTCCAATTATGAATTTTGTCAATTAACAACACTAACAGTTTCAATTTATACAATTAATCGATCAAACAAGGGTTTTTAGCGTCAAATCTCTATGAACCCTAATCATGTTTCAAGCATAAACAACATCTTAAAACATTCAAACTATCAGATTTAAAGCTTTCAACATCATGAAGCAAACAATCCGAAGCACAGGAACATAACAGCCGATTAACATCAATCCGGTTCTAGATCAATAATATGCATATCCGATTAATATGAACATTAACAATTACACACATATGAGCTGATTTCATGAGCACTAAGATTCAACAGTTTATATCATGTTCAATTACAAGATATCACTAAATCATCACTTAGATCATAACATCATCAAACATACAACCGATAATTACAAACACTAACCGATTAGAAGGATGGAACGAGGATTGATCCGAATAGAAAGTCTTCGATGGAGAAGGGAAGTGGCTGCCGTCGAGTTCGTGAGGGAGAGAGAGAGTTATTAGGGTTTGGTGTGTGTTCTTGTTTTGTAACAAATGAGAAATAAAACTCCCTAAGTTTATGTGTATGCATAGGAAGGAGTGGGCCGAACCCAGCTTTGGGCTGCCCTTGGTTCGGATACAAAGAGTGTGGCCCGAATGGGCTTGTGCGATCGAGTTAGAGTTTTGCGATCCGGGTTACATACATTCACATAACACAAAATCAAACATAACGTTCAATAATCAACCAAGTTCATATAATCACATAACGTTCTCACTGGTTACATCAAAGTACAAAGAGAGGTTTGAAATACGAGTTGTCACATTCGGTGTGCAAAAACATGCTTATTTGATCTTACAGGGACTAAAAGCATCAAAATGTGCACAAGTTTCCATTTTCACGCATATCTTACGTTCTGAATATATCCGGACATCCAAAAATTTATGTAATCATTAAAATCTTTTATTTTAGTGATTGGCATGATAAAAACGCCATTCGTCGCGAATTTTGGATCGTACACGCGTTCGTTACGACTTCCGTCGTAATTAACCGAACAACCCAACCATACGACCAAACGAACCGACATCCGAGATATTTTTGAGCACATTTTAAGTTCCCTATACTTTAACTTCATTTTAGAGCTTTGAAATGGGGTTAACGGGGCTAAAACGTGTCAAAAATGCATCGAAAACCAAGTTTTGGGGCTTCAGGGACTAAATCTGCCATTTTTGAAACTTGCTAACCTACACAAGGCTTACGGACCGTAAGCACATATCCATACGGTCTGTAAGGACCCCCCCCAGATCAGCAGAATTGTTTTTCTTGCTGTTTCCAGCTGTTCCAGCTGTTATACACACTTGCAAATGGTATTTTTGATACTATGGGCCATTCTAGGGTGCACATGTACGGACGAGATCGAAGCACGTTATTCGATGAACGATCTTAACGGTTGTGCCAAATCTATAAATACCCCTCACCATTTGCTCTCAAAACCCACACTTGATCCTGAAATTTCTCTAAGTTGGAGCTTTAGCACTCCATACCTGAGAATACTTGGGATCAAGACTCCATTCTTGGACCTTTTGTAAGTCCTCTTTCATTCTTTTTATGCGTTTTTAGCTTAAAAGTCAAACTGCGTTTGACTTTCTGCATTAACCAGTTTATGGTCAATGCGAAGTTCGTTTGAACTTCATAATGTGAGCGTAATCACGATGGTTATAGTCCCTAGTGACTATACCTACTGATTACCACGTTATCTAGGCTCAGTGACGAGTCGTAGTTTCGGCCAAAATGCGTTTTCTCGCGTATTTTGTAACCAAACTACTTTTAGGTATCAAAACCGTTTGTTTTGATACCAAACCTGTTTTCTAACTTAACTAAACATGTTTTAGCATGTTTAGCTCGTCACTTTTATTTTAGTGCTTGTGTAGAGTCGTAAGTCAAGCGGACTAAACACCCGCTTAGACTTTCGAACTCGACCCGTTTGGTCGATCATTAGGATCCGACCAAACATGTTTAGTGACCATAGTAGCATAGGGAATAACCTTCCGAGGTTATACCTTATGGTCACTTAGGTTTAATTAGTTGTAAGATAGGTAATTTATATGCCTTAGGTAAATGACCAAAATGCCCTTTTCATGCATAATTGATAATTAAGCATATGTAACACAAACTTTTGTCACTTAATTGATTATGCAACATGTTTAGTAATATAATACTTGTCATAGGACTAGTTAGATGTCTCGAACGCGCTTTGCGCAAACGACGCGTTAAAGTAACGTAAGCTACCTTAATGGGTCGTAATGGGTCGAAAGCACTTAGGTTAGGTTCCAATCTAGAATGTAGACTTTGTTAAACCATATCACATAAGTTCCAACACTCATTTGGTTTACAAGACCTCATTCTATCCGATCTTCCGATTGAGGTGTCGATTGTTTGACTAGTGGCTCGATTACTAGGTGTTGCTTGATTTCTCTGGTTTACTTGAGTTTGTTGAAGTTCTATTGATTGAGGATACTTTGCACTACATGTGAGTACATAGATCCCCTCTTTTACAGGTTTTGTGGTAACTATGTGAGTACACCGTTCCCCTAATTTACTGTTTTAAATTGTTTTGGGGTGATTCATATGTATCAAAACGATTTTCGATAATTTAACGATGGTTTCAAAAACGATTAAGGTGGTTTATACTAAACTAATAACGATTTCGATAATGTGAACGAACTTGTTGGTTGTAGTTACATAACGAATGACATTCATTAGCATTGATCAAGCCGACCAGTATTAGGTTATGGTACCATAGGATCTGACAAATCCCGTTATCAGACTGCACCCATGGTTATGTGTGGGTTAGGTGGGTAACGACTGAATCTGTGATTGGTAACTTACCCTTTGGTGGTTTGTTAATACGAGAAGCGAGATAGTCGAGTCACGAAGGTTTGAATATTATTAGCGAGACGACCAAAAATAGTTTCAACAAGTAAAACGAGGATGATTTAAACGACTTAAACGAGTTAAACGATTTGGAAACGATTTAAACGAGTTAACGATTTGGAAACGATTTGAACAAGATTAAACGAATTGGATAAACGATTGGTTTTTGGTTAAGTGTTTAGATAATGGGACGGGTGTAATATGGTGAAAACATGGTAGATATGCTGCTGGTACTTCTTATATATAAGTGTTTTCAACATATTACATACCGTGGCGTTATTTAGTTCACTTGGGTAAACGATTTTGAAACGATGTCACATAACCATGTTTTCGAAAGGATATAAACCATACGAGATTTATTAAACGAGATAATACGAAATGTTTTACAATTTGGTTTACTAAAACAAATGTTTTTTTTTGGGTTAAGAATCATGGCTACGAGATTTTATAAATTATAACCCGCTTGATTTGAGTTGGTTAATTTCGTTGCAATATTATACTCTTTTCAAAACAAGGTTTTAATAAGATATTGCAACATGTAAACTAGCCATGAATCCGACACTCTCATAAAACCTATGTACTCGCCAGCATTTCTTTGCTGACTTTGTTTTTACATATGTTTCAGGTGATGTTGCTTGATGTTGATTACTAGGATGCATGAGTCACATAGGATCTGGACGAGGCCTTAGTGACATAATAATAGTGATAGTCGATATGTAACTCATTTGTTTTGTGTTAAAACAATGTAAATTACTTAATGAATAAATAAAACGAAACTCTTTTGTATCCATGGTTGTGAAACAATAATTCTGCCACGACACTCCCCAACATTTCCGCCACGGTTTGTTGTTTTAACGTGGTCGGGGTGTGACAGAAGAGTTGGTATCAGAGCCAATGGTTATAGGGAATTAGGTTATTAGTAACGCTTTGACCTAGACTATAACTTCTAGGACCCCAATGCAAGTTTTTTGCGTTTAGTTATTTTAAAACAAAACCGTCACCTATCCTTAGGTGATAACCACAATGAGAACACAAAATTCGAATCCGCCTTGAAAACCAATCATCTGTTCTAGGATGATTGATTACTAGGTTTTGAAACCTCTGTTATAAGGTTTTGAACCCTTTAAGTTTTCAAAATCTCGTCAAAGTTTGAGTCTAAAGAGTGTGAACACGTGCAAACTGGAAGAGTGAGTGCCTGTACTCTGAGTTTTCTGTCTAAGGCTAGAGTGTTCGTACAAATCCACATAATCGGACCAGTCACTCTTACCTGGGAACTCTTGGGGTGAGTGTTCACTTATAGGCGAGCATGTCTTCGCGATACATTATTTTTGACCCATTTACTTTGATTAGCCACTGCGTGTCGTTTGTTTGTTCGAGGTAACAAACAAATGATCGCCTTCCTTGTGTTTTGTCGATGTTTTCAATACCTCTTTCGTTTATCTGATGTGGGGATGGCACAAACATGGGAAGAGCTTCGAGCTCTCATGATGAAAGAGTTTTGTCCCCGTCACGAAATTCGAGCTTTGGAACGAGAGTTTGACGATCTAAAGCAAGATGGGGGAGAACACCGTGCGTATACGGATCATTTTGAGGAACTCAGTCTTTTGTGTCCTACTATGGTTACTCCGTTTGAGAAAGCGATAGAGAGGTATATCGATGGTTTACCCGATTCCATACAGGATATTGTGACTGGCATTAATCCCACTACTGTTCGTCACGCGATCGAGTTGTCTGCTACCCAGACAGAGTCTCAAGTCAGGAAGGGTAAACTCACCCGCAGGGGTGATAAAAAGAAGTCGACCGATGCTGACAAGGAAAAGGGTAAGGGTAAGAAAGGCGAGTCGTCGAAGAAGTCAAGAAAGCGAAAGGGTTCTCAGAATTTTGCTGTTACAACACAGACTGCTCAGAACCCGCAGAACCCACCGGCTCAACCGCCTGCGAAGAAAGCGTATGCTGGTACCGCACCTCATTGTGCTCGCTGCAACGGTCATCATGTTGCACAACAAGCTTGCAAGCAATGCACGACGTGTGGTAAAATTGGGCATTTGGCCAATACTTGTCGTTTGGGACAAAATCAGGTTGCCCAGGTTCAAGCTCCGGTTGAGGGGAATGCTGCGAGATTCCCACCGGGTTCATGTTTTAATTGTGGAGAGTTTGGTCAGTTCCGCAACAATTGTCCGAGGTTGGTGAACGCGAATGCTAATGCGAACTAGAATGCGAATGTCAACGCAAACGTGAATCCCGCTCGTGGACGAGCGTACAATTTGAATGCAAACGAAGCGAGGGCCCACAACGAGGTGGTTAATGGTACGTTTCTTGTTAACAATCGACCTGCATCTATTCTTTTTGATTCTGGTGCCGATAGAAGTTTTGTTTCATTGTCATTTGAACCTTTACTTGCGATACCTAGAACTAAACTGAGGAAACCCTTGTCTGTTGAAGTTGCTACTGGTAAACCTCTTGTTCTCGATTCTGTTATTCGTGATTGTCAGTTAAACCTTGATAACCATCTTTTTCCTATTGACCTCACACCGATGCAACTTGGTAGTTTCGATATTATCGTGGGGATGGATTGGCTAACCAAACACCATGCTGAGGTGGTTTGTTTTGATAAGATTGTTCGTATTCCTCTTCCGTCTGGCGATGTTCTGGAAGTTCGTGGCGAGAAGCCATCTGGTGGTCTGAAGCTTATGTCGTGTACAAAGGCCCAAAGTTATTTGCGAAAAGGATATGTTGCTTTTCTGGCACATGTCACCGAGGAGAAAGACAAGAGCAAGAGTATTCAGGATATTCCGATTGTTCGGGATTATCCAGAGGTGTTTCCCGATGAACTGCCTGGTTTGCCTCCAGTTCGTCAAGTCGAGTTTCATATTGACCTTGTACCCAATGCCAACCCGATTGCGAAAGCACCTTATCGTCTTGCACCGTCGGAGATGCAAGAGTTATCGAAACAGCTTCAAGAGTTATCTGATAAAGGATTCATCCGTCCGAGCTTTTCACCATGGGGTGCTCCTGTCCTCTTTGTGAAAAAGAAAGATGGATCTTTTCGAATGTGTATCGATTATCGTGAGCTTAATAAGCTTACCATCAAGAATCGATATCCCCTACCTCGAATTGATGATCTCTTCGACCAGCTGCAAGGTGCTTCATGCTTTTCCAAGGTCGATCTGCGTTCTGGGTATCATCAACTTCGTGTTCTCGAAGAAGATATTCCCAAAACTGCATTCCGCACAAGATATGGGCATTACGAGTTCACTGTCATACCTTTTGGGTTGACGAATGCCCCAGCTATCTTCATGGACTTAATGAATAGGGTCTGTAAACCTTATTTAGACAAGTTCATCATTGTGTTCATCGACGATATTCTTGTTTATTCAAAGTCTCGAGCCGATCACGAGCAACACCTTCGCTTAACATTGGAACTCCTTAAGAAGGAACAACTTTTTGCTAAATTCTCTAAGTGTGAGTTTTGGCTTAAAGAAGTTCAGTTCTTGGGTCATATAGTCAACGAGCAGGGTATTCATGTGGATCCATCCAAGATTGTTGCAATTAAGGATTGGAACACACCGACGACACCTACAGAGATTCGATCTTTTCTTGGTCTTGCTGGTTATTATCGTCGATTCATTTCTAATTTCTCAAAGATCGCGGTTCCACTCACTGCTTTGAGTCAGAAGAATAAGCCTTTTGAGTGGGGACCCAAGCAAGAAGAAGCGTTCCAAACGCTGAAACGGAAGCTCTGTGATGCTCCTGTTTTATCTCTACCCGAAGGAAATGATGATTTTGTTGTCTATTGTGACGCGTCGAATCTAGGACTAGGTTGCGTTCTTATGCAACGAGGTAAAGTCATAGCTTATGCGTCTAGACAATTGAAAGTTCATGAAAAGAACTATACGACTCATGATCTTAAGTTAGGAGCTATGGTTTTCGCACTTAAAATCTGGAGACACTACCTCTATGGCACGAAGTGTGTGGTTTTCACAGACCACAAAAGTCTCCAGCATATTCTTAATCAGAAAGAGCTGAACATGAGGCAACGATGTTGGGTTGAATTCTTAAACGATTACGATTGCGAAATTCGCTACCATCCTGGTAAGGCGAATGTCGTAGCTGATGCGCTTAGTCGAAAGGAGCGAGTCAAGTTTCATTCTGTTCGAACTCTATCTGATATCCAAACTCGTATCCTTCAAGCTCAATAATCTTGTGTTTCACAAAATATGATGGGTAAGGAATTACCACGTCAACTTGAACTTAAACTCGAAGCGAAGGACGATGGTTTTGTCTACTTCAAGGATCGTTTGTGGATTCCGAAACAAGACGATCTTTGCACCCTAGTGATGGACGAATCTCACAAGTCTCGATATTCTATCCATCCTGGTGCTGATAAAATGTACAAGGATCTTCGTACTCAGTATTGGTGGCCTGGTATGAAGAAGGATATTGCCTTGTATGTATCGAAATGCCTAACTTGTCTCAAAGTTAAGGCTGAACATCAACGACCTTCTGGTTTGCTTGTACAACCAGAGATACCGGTTTGGAAGTGGGAGAACATTGCAATGGATCTCATCACTAAATTACCGCGTACATCTAAAGGTCATGATGCTATTTGGGTTGTTATCGATCGATTAACGAAGTCAGCTCATTTTATTCCGATTCGCGAGGATCTATCTGCTGATAAACTTGCAAAGATTTATGTTGTTGAGATTGTATCACGACATGGTGTTTCTTTGGATATCATTTCCGATCGTGATGCTCGGTTTTCATCTCATTTCTGGAAGACCATGCAATCTGCTTTGGGAACCCAGCTAAATCTAAGCACTGCTTATCATCCCCAAACAGATGGACAATCTGAGAGAACGATTCAAACTTTGGAGGATATGCTTAGAGCATGCGTGATAGACTTTGGTGGTAATTGGGATTCTCATCTGCCATTGATAGAGTTCTCATACAATAATAGTTATCATGCTAGCATTAATATGGCACCATTCGAAGCTCTCTATGGTCGAAAATGTTGTTCACCTGTCTGTTAGAATGAGATCGGTGAAGCTCAGCTTACTGGACCTGAGCTCATTCTGGAAACAACAGACAAAATCAAGAAAATTCGCGACAATCTTGTGACAGCTCGAAGCCGTCAAAAGAGTTACGTGGATATACGACGCAAACCCTTAGAATTTCAAGTCGGAGACCGTGTCCTACTCAAGGTGTCACCTTGGAAGGGAGAGGTGAGGTTTGGAAAGAAAGGAAAACTTGCACCTCGATATGTGGGACCATTTAAGATCGTGGAAAGAATTGGGAAGGTTGCCTATCGACTAGAGCTACCTCCAGAGCTTGGAAATATTCATCCGACTTTTCACGTGTCCAATTTGAGAAAGTGTTTAGCTGATGCTAATCTTCACATTCCTCTTGATGAAATCTAAATCGACGAAACAATGCACTTTGTCGAGAAACCCGTGGAGATAGTGGGCCGTGCTTTCAAACAGTTGAAGAACAAACAGATTCGATTGGTAAAAGTTCGCTGGGATTCCAAACGTGGCCCAGAATTTACTTGGGAACGTGAGGACCAGATGAAGGCGAAATATCCGTATTTTTTTTTTCACAAGTTCCCTCTAAATAAAATTTCGGGACGAAATTTCCTGAAGTAGGGGAGACTGTGACAACTGTGTTCTATAATCGATGTATAATGTAAAACAATGTTGATTATTAATAAAAAAATGTGCTTTGGTGTTATTATATGTGTTTTGGTGTTTTTATGTGTGTATTTGTGTTTGGTGATTTTTCAATTTGATTCGATTCCGATTTCAAGCTTTAAATCGCTTTCTGGAAGGTTATACGTGCACTGATACGTAAATATAACCAGTTTAATGCGACAACCACTCTGGAATAGTGACATAGGCTTAACATACCTTAAATAACCTTTACATAACTTAGAAATAAGTTTTGGATGGTTTGGTGTGTTGAAATCAAGTTTGTTTGATCGCAGGGACTATTTGTGTCAAACTGCGAAACTATACCGATTTGTATGGTATCGAATAGTCCAGAACTTGATCATAAGCTAAACATACCATAAATAACCTAAACATAGCTTAGAAATAAGCTTTGAGGGGTTCGGTGTGCAAAAACATGCTTATTTGATCTTACAGGGAATAAAAGTGTCAAAAAGTGCACAAGTTTGCATTTTCGCGCATATCTTACGTTCTGAATATATCCGGACATCCAGAAATTTATGTAATCATTAAAATCTTTTATTTTAGTGATTGGCATGATAAAAACGACATTCGTCGTGAATTTTGGATCCTACAAGCGTTCGTTACGACTTCCGTCGTAATTAACCAAACAACGCAACCGTACGACCAAACGAACTGACATCCGAGATATTTTTGAGCACATTTTAAGTTCCCTATACTTTAACTTCATTTTAGAGCTTTGAGAAGGGGTTAACGGGGCTAAAACGTGTCAAAAATGCATCGAAAACCAAGTTTTGGGGCTTCAGGGACTAAATCTGCCATTTTTGAAACTTGCTGACCTGCACAAGGCTTACGGACTGTAAGCACATATCCATACGGTCCGTAAGGACCCCCCAGATCAGCATAATTGTTTTTCTTGCTGTTTCCAGCTGTTCCAGCTGTTATACACACTTGCAAATGGTATTTTTGATACTATGGGCCATTCTAGGGGTGCCCATGGTTTCACAAAACAAGGGGTGCACATGTACGGATGAGATCAAAGCACGTTATTCAATGAACGATCTTAACGGTTGTGCCAAATCTATAAATACCCCTCACCATTTGCTCTCAAACCCCACACTTGATCCTGAAATTTCTCTAAGTTGGAGCTTTAGCACTCCATACCTGAGAATACTTGGGATCAAGACTCCATTCTTGGACCTTTTGTAAGTCCTCTTTCATTCTTTTTATGCGTTTTTAGCTTAAAAGTCAAACAGTTTGACTTTTTGCATTAACCAGTTTATGGTCAATGCGAAGTTCGTTTGAACTTCATAACGTGAGCGTAATCACGATGGTTATAGTCCCTAGTGACTATACCTATTGATTACCACGTTATATAGGCTCAGTGACGAGTCGTAGTTTCGGCCAAAATGCATTTTATCGCGTATTTTGTAACCAAACTACTTTTAGGTATCAAAACAGTTTGTTTTGCTACCAAACCTGTTTTCTAACTTAACTAAACATGTTTTAGCATGTTTAGCTCGTCGCTTTTATTTTAGTGCTTGTGTAGAATCGTAAGTCAAGCGGACTAAACACCCGCTTAGACTTTCGAACTCGACCCATTTGGTCGATCATTAGGATCTGACCAAACATGTTTAGTGACCATAGTAGCATAGGGAATAACCTTCCGAGGTTATACCTTATGGTCACTTAGGTTTAATTAGTTGTATGATAGGTAATTTATATGCCTTAGGTAAATGACCAAAATGCCCTTTTCATGCATAATTGATAATTAAGCATATGTAACACAAAATTTTGTCACTTAATTGATTATGCAACATGTTTAGGCATATAATACTTGTCATAAGGCTAGTTAGACGTCTCGAACGCGCTTTGCGCAAACGACGCGTTAAAGTAACCTAAGCTACCTTAATGGGTCATAATGGGTCGAAAGCACTTAGGTTAGGTTCCAATCTAGAATGTAGACTTTATTAAACCATATCACATGAGTTCCAACACTCATTTTGTTTACAAGACCTCATTCTATCCGATCTTCCGATTGAGGTGTCGATTGTTTGACTAGTGGCTCGATTACTAGGTGCTGCTTGATTTCTCTGGTTTACTTGAGTTTGTTGAAGTTCTATTGATTGAGGATACTTTGCACTACATGTGAGTACATAGATCCCCTCTTTTACATGTTTTGTGGTAACTATGTGAGTACATAGTTCCCCTAATTTACTGTTTTCAATTGTTTTGGGGTGATTCATATGTATCAAAACGATTTTCGATAATTTAACGATGGTTTCAAAAACGATTAAGGTGGTTTATACTAAACTAATAACGATTTCGATAATGTGAACGAACTTGTTGGTTGTAGTTACATAACAAATGACATTCATTAGCATTGATCAAGCCGACCAGTATTAGGTTATGGTACCATAGGATCTGACAAATCCCGTTATCAGACTGCAACCATGGTTATGTGTGGGTTAGGTGGGTAACGACTGAATCTGTGATTGTTAACTTACCCTTTGGTGGTTTGTTAATACGAGAAGCGAGATAGTCGAGTCACGAAGGTTTGAATATTATTAGCGAGACGACCAAAAATAGTTTTCACAAGTAAAACGAGGATGATTTAAACGACTTAAATGAGTTAAACGATTTGGAAACGATTTAAATGAGTTAACGATTTGGAAACGATTTGAACAAGATTAAACGAATTGGATAAACGATTGGTTTTTGGTTAAGTGTTTAGATAATGGGACGGGTGTAATATGGTGAAAACATGGTTGATACGCCGCTGGTACTTCTTATATATAAGTGTTTTCAACATATTACATACCGTGGCGTTATTTACTTCACTTGGGTAAACGATTTTGAAACGATGTCACATAACCATGTTTTCGAAAGGATATAAACCATACGAGATTTATTAGACGAGATAATACGAAATGTTTTACAATTTGGTTTACTAAAACAAATGTTTTTTTTTGGGTTAAGAATCATGGCTACGAGATTTTATAAATTATAACCCGCTTGATTTGAGTTGGATAATTTCGTTGCAATATTATACTCTTTTCAAAACAAGGTTTTAATAAGATATTGCAACATGTAAACTAGCCACGAATCCGACACTCTCATAAAACCTATGTACTCGCCAGCATTTCTTTGCTGACTTTGTTTTTACATATGTTTCAGGTGATGTTGCTTGATGTTGATTACTAGGATGCATGAGTCACATAGGATCTGGACGAGGCCTTAGTGACATAATAATAGTGATAGTCGATATGTAACTCGTTTGTTTTGTGTTAAAACAATGTAAATTACTTAATGAATAAATAAAACGAAACTCTTTTGTATCCATGGTTGTGAAACAATAATTCTGCCACGACACTCCCCGACGTTTCCGCCACGGTTTGTTGTTTTAACGTGGTCGGGGTGTGACATTTCTGGAATCACTTCTTCTTTAATAAATGAAGTTTGGTGTGTTGAATATAGGGAACCATGTAAGAAGATTATGGGTAAGAGTAAGTACCAAAGTAAGAAGTGCTATGGTAAGTCGAAGATAGTTGTTTATGTCAAAACTACACAGTAGAAACGAATGGGTCAAAATGTAGAAAGAGGTATGGCGTGATGTAGTAGTTGGTTTGATCACGAGATTAAGATTTAGAAGGATATGGAGCTTGATTATGATTAAATGAAAGTACATGGAAGTTCGATTTGTACAAGGTTTGAATTCTTTGTTGATGCTTGCCGTAGCATACGGCTGGCATACCGACAGGGTGAAATAAACGTATGGGCTGTGATAATTCGTCTGGGTTATGCCTGATAACCTAGATGACCAGATAACTTGTCTGGGTTATGCCTGATAACCTAGATGACCAGGTAACACATTTGGGTTATGCCTGAACCTAGATGACCATGTAACTCGTCTGGGTTATGCCTGATAACCTAGATGACCATGTAACTAGTCTGGGTTATGCCTGATAACCTAGATGACCCGGTAACTTGTCTGGGTTATACCTCAGAGATTAACTGATAATGAATTGATGTTGAACCAGATATAGAAGTTAGAAGGGATTTGACATTTATACCCGTTAGAAAGTATGATTGAAGGAATGTTAAAGAAAGGATTATCATTACACAAATTCATTGAAGAGTGTTTATGAGGTGTGTTGAGCATGTACAAAAGTATGTGTGGGAATGAATTAATTCTAGAGGCATGTATAAGTATGGGTATGGATTTACCTACATGTTAGTAATGGAATCCATAGGTAAGCACGATTAGAAATAAGTATGCATGTAGGTTGATACGTATGAGACTTATTTATATGGATGTGTTAGTATAATCATGTGGGAATGTAAGTGGTATGTAAGAGCTTGTATGGATGTATGTATGTATGTAGGTATGTATGTGTGTATAAATATACGTATGAATGTACGTATGCACGAAGTAGGATTTATTGTTTATGAAAGAATGGGGCTTGTATATATGTATACATGGCTTCAATACATTTAAGTATTCATGTTACTAATCGTGTGCCTTGAGAATGAAATGAAAATGCAGGTATACTATTGTGTCCTTATGAAGATTTGATGATTGGATGCAAGATTGTACTCGGAAAGATAAACATAAAAGAATAGTATGAATAGAAGAATGCGGAATGGTCATTTAATTTTGTATGTCTAGATTAAGAATGATGTCAACAAATATTAATGACGCGCATGTAGGTGGTGATTGCAGGTTGCATGGAATTAACATCATTGTGGAGACTAAGAGGTTGAAGATCGAGTCGAAAAGCAAGGATTGTACAGGAAGAGCGGTCTCATAGCTTGTATTTATGGTATCACATTTAACGTGTTAATCAAGAATGAATGTTGTAAATCCTTTCAATAAGTGTCCGACAGATTATAAATGAACCTTCAAGTATGTCATATAGACAATATAAGAAAGAATTTTTGAGTCGGTATTTCCGCTGCGTCTCTTATGGCCAAAACGTTTTAGGGTGTTACAAATTGGTATCAGAGCCCTGGTTTGAGAGAAATCAAGTATGAGGAGGTAAATACTTGAACTCAAACCCGTGTGCTCTTGTGACATGGAACCCGTACAATCCAAGACTGGATCAAGATCCAAAGGTAGAACCAAATATAAGTATGTACTTATGTATGCATATAAAGAAACTAACAGTATGTTATGTGTAAGGTAAGCATAATTGTTTGAAGAGGATGATCCGGGAATGCGGTCTAGGACCGACACTAAAGCATGTAATAAGACAAATTGACCCTAGGTACGTAAATTCAGTATGTAGGTACCAGTGATGGTAAAACCTCCTGAGGGAAGGAAAATTTTAAATAAAAGACAATGATGATATAGTGATAATGTTTTGAAAATGTTACACGTGCCGAGACCTAATTCTTCGGACATAAGGTGATGATTACATGAAGACACGAAACTAGTATGTGGATTGCGCACCTGGCCAGTACGCAAGAAGCATATAACGTTCGTGAGACCATAATAATTGTTGCAGGTATGTCCGGTAGAATTGGGTAGTAGGTGGACGTGTGGGTGAAAGGAGTAGTAAGACTCTCAAGAAATTGAGAGTACTAAATATGAAAGAAAAGTATGAATGATATGTTTGAATCCGCAAGACGGATTCAAAACATAGAAGGAATGAAAAGTATGAATGATATGTTTGAATCCGCGAGACGGATTCAAAACATAGAAGGAATGAAAAGTATGAATGATATGTTTGAATCCGTGAGACGGATTCAAAACATAGAAGGAATGAAAGGTATGAATGATATGTTTGAATCCGTGAGACGGATTCAAAACATAGAAGGAATGAAAGGTATGAATGATGTGTTTGAATCTGCAAGACGGATTCAAAACTTAGAAGGAATGAAAGGTATGAACGATACGTATGAATCCGCGAGACGGATTTAAAAACATAAAAAATGATAAAATTAACCTACATAAGAATGTGTTGACAGTTTGACTATGGTTGAGTCAAACGGGTCATGTAAGTAAGTATAAAGCAGATGGTGATAGTATAACAAAAGAATGACCGTAATTGGCACGCAAACCTAAATTTGAGTTGAAAGAAATAAGTTTTGAATAAGTTACGTGTTAGATGTGTTAGTAAACAACTCTTGGGAGTCAGAATGAATGACGGGCTACGACCCGGACAATAATATAAGTATGGACGGGAAATGTAAGTTTTTGTAAGAAATACTGAAATGATGTAATAAAGTCTTTGCAAGTAAGCATGAATGGAAAGAAGTACGAACGTGTACTTCAATACATGTACGATAAGTAAGAAATGCCAGTTTGACCTTGAAAAGTCAAACTGCAAGAATATGGCGTAATAACTAACAAAATAGAAAAAAAATTGTATGTAAGAAATGGAATGTATGATATGTTATAGCATATACGTAGGAAATTTGTAGAAGAATTATAGGTGAATAATCACCTAGTAGAATGAATGTTTGAATGAAATGTGCTAACCGCCAATTTTGTAGATGATAGTGGTAGAACTCTTAATGTGATGAAACCAATCGAATTGGTGAAAGGATGTGCACGAGCGGAAGCTCATTACACAGATGAATGAAATCTGGCCTGGTACAGTGAGTACTCGTGAAGAAGCGGATCGATATGGTTTACGGATCATTGATTATGCAATGAAATCAAGGTTAGTAAAATGTATAACTTATGTTAGATAGGTATGAATTGGTATATTGAAAACGACCTACGAAATGAATGATAGTATAGGTATGGTATGGTATGGGATGTTTAACTTTTAACAGTCGACATAAGAAGAAAATTTGTCATTATAAAGGAAATCTCAAAAGTCTTGAGTGAAAGTTCCAGGTATTGATTAAACCCTCATATGATGAACTTGCACGGCACATTTACTTATGTAGAATAAGTAATGCATGAAGTGAGAACAATAGTAATGTGATATGAATGAGATGATTTGAGGCTAACGTAAAGGTATGAATGGTACAAGTAACTGTAGAAAACGTAGAATGATGTTTAACTTTGGAGTTAAGCACGAATGTGTGAGTACGAAATAGTAGTTTTGTTGCGATAACAAAACAAGAATTAAATGTTATATAATATATGTATGGAATGTAATCTAAAGAGACGATATGAAGGTATTAGATCCGTTATAAACGGATCATACGAATGTATGTACTATTACAAGTTTGAAGAAGTATGTATATTAACCCGTTACTAACGGGTCAAGGAAATGAGAATGTTATGTGAAAGTATGGTATGGAAAGTATGGACTTGTTAGAAAGAAGTCAATTGTATGAATAGTTTATGAATCGAGATTGGATAGTTACTTATTATTATGATGTATCTATCGAAGTTAAACATAGACGTGTATGTATAAATTACGAAGTAAGATTGTATAGTCGATGAAGATAATATGAATTTTGAAATAAATTAAAGGAATGAACTAGTAGTGACGATGATCAGTAGAGACTAACCTTATGTAGAAATCCAAAATCTAAGGAAATGTATTTTAGGGGTGTGCCCTAAACGTGCCGGTTGATGGGTTAATACTAATCGGAAAACGAAGGTAGGTATTGTTTGAAAGGAATGAAACGTATAATTATATTTATTTTGCTAGAAACTAGCATTATACAATGAAGACGACATTGTTAAAAACTCCGGGTCGGGTTTTTTGAGTTAGAGGTCGTCACCAAATGGGGCGGGAAGAAAAGATATTTAATGTTAAGTGGAAATGAACAAGGTTTCGGGGACGAAACCTCTTTTAAGAGGGGTAGACTTGTAACGCCCCAAAATCCCTTTATTGACCCAAGTGGGTGTTTAAATAATTTAACATGATGTTGGATAACTAGGAACAAATAACGTAGTTAAATGCAATGTTTACTTTTAAGAGTAAGGAAGAAAGTTATGGGAGAAGAGATAAGATGGCAAACTAGAGGGACTAAATTGTAACATGGGAACACCCATGTTTTATAAAACATGAATTTAACACACAACACACACACATCGCGCGCGCGTGTGTGTGTGTGTGGAATGTTCAGAAGAACACAAGGGGTACCAAACCCTAGTTATGAAAGATCTTCAAATTGAATGGTAAATCGAAGATCAAACCTATAAATGAACATGAATTAATGATCACCTACACAAGGGGATCATGAGGTATGTCTTGAAACTTAGATTGATGATCTTGTATGAAGTGGGTTATGTTTAATCCGCGAATTAGTATGAAATTGATCATGTATAGGTGTTAGAATCACCATATAGAACATGAATTATGCGTGATTTTGCTTAATTTGATGTTTTAAGGTGAAACCCAATTGTTATGGTGAAGATGGTGACATGGATATATCATCCATGTCCAATTCTTGTTAAATATTGATGTATCATGTTATGTATGATGGATTCTTGTTAGATGAATTGAAAGAAATTGGTGTTTGATATGTTTGATGTCTATGTGTGAATGATACTTGTTGATTAGTAAGAAGATTTGATGAACTAAGTAAGAGCTTAGAAGATTATGCATGAATTAGTTGTACATTGTGCTTAGAAAGTAGTATGCACACCAAGTGTATAATGAAATGTCTAAGTGAAGTTAGGATGCGAAATTGTATGAAACGCCTTGATATATATATATGAATGAAATATGATAATGGTGCTGAGATTATGTTAAATTACTAGTTTGAATGTGGTTGTAAGCACATTTGCGTCGTGAATATGAAATGTATATAGCGTCATTTCTATAGCCTATTATGATGTCACGGATGTATGAGGTTAAGTCGAAAGTTCATATGATAAACTGTTGACTTCTGAAAGTCAACTGCGCATAAGAAGCATGGTTGGACTTGTTGTCACAATTGTAAGATCATAGAAAGTTATATGGTACGTGTTATATCAATGTGTGTTATATGTGACGACGTGATGAATTATATGAGTTGAAGAGATATGATTGTGGGAATATGCCTTATGTTTGTTAGAATTGACTAGTGAAGGTCAAATGTTGAATATGAATTTGATATGATCATTAATATATACAATCATGTATACTAACAAGAATGTGAATGCAATAACATGAAAATATAGGGATCATGTCAAGATAGATGGAAGCATGAAAGGCTGAAGGGTCAAAAGGAAGCAAGGAAACAGATACGAATACAAACGTTTAAGGTAAGTGATTTCTGGAATCACTTCTTCTTTAATAAATGAAGTTTGGTGTGTTGAATATAGGGAACCATGTAAGAAGATTATGGGTAAGAGTAAGTATCAAAGTAATAAGTGTTATGGTAAGTCGAAGATAGTTGTTTATGTCAAAACTACACAGTAGAAACGAACGGGTCAAAATGTAGAAAGAAGTATGGCGTGATGTAGTAGTTGGTTTGATCACGAGATTAAGATTTAGAAGGATATGGAGCTTGATTATAATTAAATGAAAGTACATGGAAGTTCAATTTGTACAAGGTTTGAATTCTTTGTTGATGCTTGCCGTAGCATACGGCTGGCATACCGACATGGTGAAATAAACGTATGGGCTGTGACAATTCGTCTGGGTTATGCCTGATAACCTAGATGACCAGATAACTTGTCTGGGTTATGCCTGACAACCTAGATGACCAGGTAACACATCTGGGTTATGCCTGAACCTAGATGACCATGTAACTCGTCTGGGTTATGTCTGATAACCTAGATGATCAGGTAACTCGTCTGGGTTATGCCTGATAACCTAGATGACCATGTAACTAGTCTGGGTTACGCCTGATAACCTAGATGACCTGGTAACTTGTCTGGGTTATACCTTAGAGATTAACTGATAAGGAATTGATGTTGAACCAGCTATAGAAGTTAGAAGGGATTTGACATTTATACCCGTTAGAAAGTATGATTGAAGGAATGTTAAAGAAAGGATTATCATTACACAAATTCATTGAAGGGTGTTTATGAGGTGTGATGAGCGTGTACAAAAGTATGTGTGGGAATGAATTAAGTCTAGAGGCATGTATAAGTATGGGTATGGATTTACCTACATGTTAGTAATGGAATCCATAGGTAAGCACGATTAGAAATAAGTATGCATGTAGGTTGATACGTATGAGACTTATTTATATGGATGTGTTAGTATAATCATGTGGGAATGTAAGTGGTATGTAAGAGCTTGTATGGATGTATGTATGTATGTAGGTATGTATGTGTGTATAAATATACGTATGAATGTACATATGCACGAAGTAGGATTTATTGTTTATGAAAGAATGGGGCTTGAATATATGTATACATGGCTTCAATACATTTGAGTATTCATGTTACTAATCGTGTGCCTTGAGAATGAAATGAAAATGCAGGTATACTATTGTGTCCTTATGAAGATTTGATGATTGGATGCAAGATTGTACTCGGAAAGATAAACATAAAAGAATAGCATGAATAGAAGAATGCGGAATGGTCATTTAATTTTGTATGTCTAGATTAAGAATGAAGTCAACAAATATTAATGACGCGCATGTATGTAGTGATTGCAGGTTGCATGGAATTAACATCATTGTGGAAACTAAGAGGTTGAAGATCGAGTCGAAGAGCAAGGATTGTACAGGAAGAGCGGTCTCATAGCTTGTATTTATGGTATCACATTTAACGTGTTAATCAAGAATGAATGTTGTAAATCCTTTCAATAAGTGTCCGACAGATTATAAACGAACCTTCAAGTATGTCATATAGACAATATAAGAAAGAATTTTTGAGTCGGTATTTCCGCTGCGTCTCTTATGGCCAAAACGTTTTAGGGTGTTACACGCCCCCGTGTTCAATGAACACGGGGCGTGTTCAGCCTTCTGATCTCTTGTTTTTGCTTGGGAATATGCTGTCGAGGGGTCGGGCATGCCGCGTTTATTCCTTTTCTTGTATTATTGTTAGATTTAGCTGCATTTTTGCTTCTTTTGTTCTTTTGAGCTCATTTAATCCTGAAAATACAAAAGAAAGACAAAAGCACAATTTTTTCAACATTAGTACTAAAAAAGGGTTAGTTTTATGCCTCATTTGATGTAATTTATATGTTGCATTTTACACACATCAAATACCCCCACACTTGAATCTTTGCTTGTCCTCAAGCAAAACTCTTTATAATGTGGCTTACACACCCAAATGGAATGGGGAGAAGAGAAGGTTTTGGGCTTGTCTTGAGTGTCGGGAATCCAAGATTTTTATTAGGTTTTATTTTTACGTTATTTACAATCCTATTCGTTATGATTTACTTAGAAAATTACACAAGATAAATTACTTATTTGGGCATAACATGCCTCTTTAAAATTCCATTTATATACAAGTTCACATACCTCACGGGAGATCACTCAATCACTCGGCCGAAGATGTATTGTTGTGAAACACTCGGGACCGGCATGGAACTTACTTCTACCATATGCTTGCCATGCAATCAATCCTCCTCCTTTTTAACTATACACCTTTGTAAATATCAAGAGGACTTTGGGGAAGGGTTAGGCTTGGGTTAAAGGTAGGTGGTTGGGTTAGTGGTTAGTAGAAAAAGGGCGAAAAGCGTAAAAAACGTCGGTTTTCGTAAGACTTTTTATTTTATGACTTTTTATTCTAATGAAGCAATTCTTCAAACAAAGTTCTTTTGATGAACTTGTTTGTTTATTTCTTGACTTCATCATCATTTTTTTTTATAAGGAATGTCATATGAAAAACCGAGCTTTCTACTAAAATAAAGGGTTTAAAATGAAAAAGGGTTTTGGTGGGTAAAGGGTGTTTGTTTTGTGGGTTAAGAAATGGAAAGGTTTAGGCTCAAAGGGGTTAACTAGGGGGATTTTGGGTAGGTGGTAAAAAAAATTGTCACACCCCGACCACGTATAACATACAAAACATGGCCGAAAACGTCGGGGAGTGTTGTAACAGAATTAACTGTTTCATAACCATGGCATACAAAGTTGTATTTTATTTATCAACATAAGAGTTACATTGTTTTAAACAGGAATCAAAGAGTTTATAACATAATTAAACTAAGTCTATCTTCATTTTAAGTCTCTAAGGCACAGGTCCGCCCTAGTGTCACGATCATCGTCCTACGCAAAAGCTCCTGAAAACACATGTGAAAATAGGTACGTCAGCATAAAAATGCCTGTGAGATACATAGGTTTTGTGAAAATAGGATTCATGACTTAAGTTTAAGAAAAAGTTGTTTAGCAAAAGTCAGTCATGAACCTTGTAAATTGTTTTGTAAATCATTTAAAAAGCGATAAGATCAAATGATATGTATAAATAAAAGAATAATGTTTGGTTAAATGTATAACCAAGTAAAATGAGTTGTATAAAGTAAATTGTTTGTAAACCAAAGTCTTGTGAAAATCGTGTTACTTATGTAAAATGTATAAGTCCAAATTGAATGATTTAAATAACGCTATGATATGTAGTATAATACAAACACTTATATATAGGAAGTACCAGCGGCGTATCCACCATGCTTGTATCATATTACTCACATCTCGTTACTTAAGTCACTTAAACAAACCACCAATGTATAAAGTCTATGTTTAAACTAATAGTCAAAAGTCCTTGTATAAACCATGTCAAATGTTTAAAAGTCCAAATGTAGTCAAGTAATGTGTAACAAATGTTATGTATTGTAAGTAAAGTATTATCACATAATCCAAATGTAGAAATGTACAAAACAAAGTATTTTGAATATATCAAAAAGTTATGTTTTGCAAAGTAATGCATGTTACATTGATACAAACATTTATGTGGTAAGTTAACGCATACATTCAAGCCTTGAGACAGTCGGATAACCTTTTTAGTCAAGGTTATCAAAAGAAATGTTTTCGGATTCAGTCATTCCTTACATCCAAACAAACCCGGGATGTCAGGAATGGGATTTGTCAAGTCCAATGGTACCAGTACTTACTACCGAGCGGCGTAGCTAATGTTAATGAACGTATATAAGTCTCGTTTGTGCAAACCAAATGTTATAGCAGTTGTATACATGTCATATGAAAACAATGTACTAAGTATGCTAAGTTAACATACAAAGCAGAAATGTAATGTAAAACAATGTACTAGCATGCTATCAGTCAACATACATAGCAGAAATGTAATGTAAAACAATGTACTAAGTATGCACACAATGGACATACATAGCATGAAATGTAATGAAATCATGTACTATAATGTACTAACAAATATAGCAGGTATAGGATGTGAAAACAGGAAAGCATGAAAGTAACAAGTAGGCACATGTGTTTCACCCCAAAACAATTTGGAAAACAGTAAAAGAGGGGTCTATGTACTCACTTGAGATTGCTCAGAAGTCCTAAGATAACCACCAAGCAATGCTAGAGATCTCAGAATCAAACGGCACCTAATATAGGTAACTATGTTAATAAATCGGACCTATATCGGAGGATCGGATAGAATGAGGGCTCGTAAACCAAATGAGTATGGGAACTCATGTAGTATGGTTTAACAAATCCTACATACTAAATGAAACCTAGCCTAAGTTCTTACGACCCATTACGACCTGTTTAGGTAGCTTATGCTACTTTAACGCGTCGTTCGCGTGAAACGCGTTCGGACCGCTTAACTAGTCCTATGACAAGTAACATATGCCTTAACATGTCTAATATTGTTGTCAAATCAGTTTAGATGTCAAAAGTTATGTTACATATGTTTAAAATGAATTTTGGCATCAAAGGGGTATTTTGGTAATTTACCTAAGGCATATAAACTACCTATCATACAACTACTTAAACGAAGCGACCATTAGGTATAACCTCGGAAGGTTATTCCCTATATACTATGGTCACCTAATGTGTTTGGTCGGATCCTAATGATCGACCAAATGGGTCGGGTTCGAAGGTATAAGCGATTTGTTAGATCGCTTACCCTTACGACCCTAGACAACGTGGTAATCAGTAGGCATAGTCACAAGGGACTATAACCATCGTGATTACGCTCACGTTGCGAAGTTCAAACGAACTTCGCATTGACCATAAACTGGTCAATGCAGAAAGTCAAACAAAGTTTGACTTTCGAACTCGAAAAGCAATAAAAGAACGAAGGAATACTTACAAAGGGTCCCCGAATGCTAATCTTGATTCAAGTAGCTCAGGTATGAAACAATGGTTTCAACTTAGAGCTTCTCAAATCAGATTCTTGTGAGGAATGAGTGAAAATGTGGTGAGTATTTATAGATTTCGGTTCACCGTTAGGATCGTTTCTTGGAGAAGAGGGAATGATCACATCCCTACACTTGTCGGAATGTTGTGGTAGCTCATGTTGCCCCCACCACAAGAGTTTGACACTTGGCATTGGCCTTTGGGGTGTTTGGAAGCCATAAATCAGCAGCCAACACAATTTTCTGCATCTGACCCCTGCTTGCGCACTGTAACACTCAGAGTGTTGAGGTGCGCAAGGGCCTGCAGACCAGAAAGTTTGATTTTTGGCAGAACAGGCCCCTGAAGCTCCAAACTTGCTATTTGATGCATTTTTGACACGTTTAAGCCCCGTTAACCCCATTTCAAAGCTCTAAAATGAAGTTAAAGTATAGGGAACTTAAAATGTGCTCAAAAATATCTCGGATGTCGGTTCGTTTGGCCGTACGATTGCGTTGTACGGTTAATTACGACGGAATGCGCATAAGCGCGAAAAACGATCCAAATGGCGTGACGAATGGATTTTTCTCATGCCAAACACTAAAATAAAATATTTTAGTGCTTACATAAATTTTTGGATGTCCGGATGTATTCAGAAAGTAAGTTATGCGCGAAAGTGCAAACTTGTGCACTTTTTGACGCTTTTAGTCCCTGAATGACCCAAAAGTTTATTTTAGCACACCGAACCCCTCAAAGCCTATTTCTAAGTTATGTGAAGGATTTTTATGGTATGTTTAACTTATGGTCATGTTCCGAAATGTTTGTTACAGTTCAAATTGGCATACTTTCGCAGTTTGTCAAATTTAGTCCCTGTAGACGAATTAACTTGTTTTTGCCATACCAAAGCCTTCAAAACTTATTTATAAGTTATGTAAAGGTTATTTAAGTTATGTTAAGTATATGTTGATGTTCCGAAGTATTTTTCGCATTAAACTGATTACGTTTACGCACCAGTTTGCGTATAACTCTCCAGAAAGCGATATAGAGTTTGAAATTGAATAAAAGTCAAAACATGAAAAATGTAAAACACAACCAAACAAACGTGGGATCAAATAACATTTTTTATTGATAATAGAACTGTTCACAATGATTAAAAGCATAGATGTTACAGTCTCCCCTACTTGTGGAAATTTCGTCCTGAAATATATTTAGAGGAAACTCGTGGGAAAAGATGCGGATACTTCGCCTTCATTTGATCTTCGCGTTCCCAAGTAAACTCGGGTCCACGTTTAGCTTCCCAGGGAACTTTAACCAAAGGAATGTGCTTGCGTTTAAGCCACTTGATTTCACGTTCCATGATTTCCACTGGCTTCTCAACAAATTTCAGTGTTTTGTCAACACGAATTTCGTCAAGCGGTATGTGGAGGTTCTCATCAGCTAAACACCTCTTGAGATTGGACACGTGAAAAGTTGGATGAACATTTCCAAGTTCAGGAGGTAACTCAAGTCTGTAGGCTACCTTACCGATTCTTTCGACGATCTTGAATGGTCCAACGTATCTAGGTGCAAGTTTTCATTTCTTTCCAAATCTGATCACACCTTTCCAAGGTGAGACCTTAAGTAATACTCGATCACCGACTTGAAATTCCAAGGGCTTGCGTTTTGGATCCGCGTAACTCTTTTGACGGCTTCTAGCTGTCCGAAGGTTATCACAAACTTTCTTTATCTTGTCAGTTGTCTCTAAAATGAGGGCAGGTCCAGTAAGTTGAGCCTCGCCGATCTCATTCCAGCAGACTGGTGAACGACATTTTCGACCATAGAGAGCCTCGAAAGGAGCCATTTTGATGCTGGTGTGATAACTGTTGTTGTAGGAGAATTCAATTAACGGAAGATGTGAATCCCAACTACCACCAAAATCGATCACACAAGCTCTAAGCATATCCTCCAGAGTCTGGATTGTTCTTTCAGATTGACCATCCGTTTGCGGATGATAAGCGGTGCTCAGATTAAGTTGGGTCCCCATAGCAGATTGCATGGTTCTCTAAAAATGAGAAGTGAAACGAGCATCTCTGTCAGAAATGATGTTCAAAGGAACACCATGTCGAGCTACAATTTTATCCACATAGATTTTAGTAAGTTTGTCAGCAGAAAAATCCTCATGGATTGGCAAGAAATGCGCTGACTTAGTAAGACGATCAACAACTACCCAGATGGCATCATGACCTTTCTTTGTGTGCGGAAGTTTAGTAATGAGATCCATAGTAATGTTTTCCCATTTCCAAACTGGGATCTCTGGTTGCACCAATAAACCGGAAGGACGCTGATGTTCAGCCTTAACCTTAAGACAAGTAAGGCATTTTGATACATATAAGGCAATGTCTTTCTTTATACCAGGCCACCAATACTGAATACGAAGATCCTTATACATCTTATCTGAGCCAGGATGAACGGAATAACGAGACTTATGGGCTTCATCCATAAGCAAGGTGCGAAGGTTATCTTAGCTTGGGACCCACAAACGGTCCATGAAGTAATACGATCCATTGTCCTTCAGTTCGAAATCAGGGGTTATGTGATAGGGAAATTCCTTATCCATCAAACCTTGTGAAACACAAGATTGTTGAGCCTGAGAAATGTGTGCTTGGATATCGGATCGAGCTTGAATAACAGATTGAACACGAAAACAATGAAGCTTAGTACGTTCCTTACGACTCAATGCATCGGCTACGACATTCGCCTTACCAGGATGGTAGCGAATTTCGCAGTCATAGTCGTTTAGAAGCTCGACCCAACGTCGTTGCCTCATGTTGAGTTCTTTCTGATTGAAGATATGCTGAAGACTTTTGTGGTCTGTGAAAACCACACATTTTGTTCCGTACAAATAGTGTCTCCAGATTTTAAGAGCGAAGACAACTGCACCTAACTCAAGATCATGAGTGGTGTAGTTTTTCTCATGTATCTTCAATTGCCTCGATGCATATGCTATGACTTTGTTTCTTTGCATCAGAACACAGCCAAGACCCAGTTTAGATGCATCGCAATAAACGACGAAATCATCATTGCCCTCAGGCAAAGTTAGAACAGGCGCGTCGCAAAGCTTCTGCTTCAAGTTTTGAAAAGCTTCTTCTTGTTTGAATCCCTAATCAAAGGGCTTGTTCTTCTGAGTTAGAGCAGTTAGAGGAACTGCAATCTTTGAGAAGTTTTCAATGAAGCGGCGGTAATAACCCGCCAGACCAAGAAAAGAACGAACTTCAGTAGGAGTAGTAGGCGTATCCCAATCCTTAATCGCACTGATCTTGGAGGGATCTACATGAATACCTTGTTCGTTGATAATATGTCCTAAGAATTGAACCCTTTAAGCCAGAATTCACACTTGGAGAATTTGGCGAAAAGTTGCTCTTTCTTTAGGAGTTCCAAAGTAAGACGAAGATGTTGCTCATGATCAGCTCGCGTCTTAGAATAAATCAAGATGTCGTCAATAAAAACAATGATGAACTGATCCAAATAAGGCTTGCAGACCCTATTCATTAAGTCCATGAAAACAGCAGGAGCATTAGTCAAACCGAATGGCATGACTGTGAACTCATAATGCCCATAACGAGTGCGGAATGCTGTCTTGGGAATATCTTCTTCATGCACACGAAGTTGATGATATCCAGATCGCAGATCAATCTTCGAAAAATAAGAAGCGCCCTGTAACTGATCAAAGAGATCATCAATGCGAGGTAGGGGATATCGATTCTTGATGGTAAGCTTGTTAAGCTCACGATAATCGATACACATCCTAAAAGATCCATCCTTCTTCTTAACAAAAAGAACGGGAGCACCCCAAGGTGAAAAGCTAGGACGGATAAAACCTTTATCAGAGAGCTCCTGAAGCTGCTTTGACAACTCTTGCATCTCAGACGGTGCAAGACGATATGGAGATCTGGCAATGGGATTTGAACCAGGTACGAGATCAATACGGAACTCGACTTGGCGTGCTGGAGGTAGACCAGGTAACTCTTCAGGGAATACTTCAGAATAATCCCGAACAACAGGAATATCTTGAATAGATTTACCTTTGCCTTTATCTGCTGTGACATGTGCCAAGAAGGCCACATAATTCTTTCGCAGATACTTCCGAGCTTTAAAACAAGACATGAGTTTGAGACCACCGGCAGGTTTCTCACCACGAACCTGTAGGATCTCGCCTGTCGAAAGCGGCACACGAACAATCTTCTCAAAACAAACTACCTCTGCGCGATGCTTGGATAACCAATCCATACCCACAATAACACCGAAGCTTCCAAGTTGCATAGGCGTGAGGTCAATAGGAAAAAGATGGTCGTTAAGGTTCAACTGGCAGTTGCGAAGAACAGAATCAAGAATAATGGGTTCACCACTAGCAACCTCTACTGTCAAAGGTTTACCTAGTTTCGTTCTAGACATTCGAAGCAATGGCTCAAAAGATAAAGACACAAAACTCTTATCGGCACCCGAATAAAAAAGAACAGATGCAGGCTGATTATTAATAAAGAACGTACCGTTCACCACTTCATTGTCTGCTTGTGCCTCTTGCGCATTCATGTTGAAGACTCGACCTCGAGCCTGAGCCTGATTCTGATTTGGATTTTGATTCTGGTTGGCTAGCCTTGGGCACCGGTTTCTGTAGTGGGTCAGATCCCCACAATTGTAGCACGAACCAGGAGGAAAATGAGGTCGTGCAGCTTGACCTTGTTGCTGAGCAAGAGGCTGAGCAACTTGTTGGGCTTGGTTCTGAACTGCCTGGTTCTGATTAACAGGAATGCGACAAGTAGCGGCAAGATGGCCAATTCTCCCACAGTTAGTGCAATGACGACATTGGAGATGTGGTAGGTGATGGCCGTTACACCTGTTGCACAAAGGTGCATTGCCAAGATATGGCTTCTTGGCTAGTGGTTGCGCAGGCTGATTTGGTGCAGCTTGGGCCTGTGCAGTAACGGCATAGTTTTGGGAAGCCTTTCGCTTCCTAGAACCCTTTGAGGAACCAGAATTCTTTCCATTCTTGTTTTGACCTTTCTTGCTATCCCCCTTGTCAGACGCCTGCTTCTTACCCTTGTCACCCTTTTTGTGTAGTTTTCCATTTCGAACATGCGACTCAGTCAATGTCGCTGCTAACTCGATCGCCTAACGGAGTGTGGCAGGGTTACTACCAGTAATGATGTCTTGCACTAAGTCAGGTAGGCCGTCGATGTATCTTTCGATAGCCTTGTCGAGTGGGGTAACCATAGTCGGGCAAAGTAGACTCAACTCCTCAAACCTGTCAGTATATGCCCTGTGCTCGCCACTGTCTTGTTTCAAGTCATCAAAATCTTTCTCCAAAGCTCGCTGTTCATGACGAGGACAAAACTCCCTCATCATAAGGGCCCTAAGTTTAGCCCAAGTTTGTGCTAGAGCAACTTCTGCACCACGGTCTCTCATAACCCCGTTCCACCATGTGAGAGCCCTCTTCTGAAACACACTCGAAGAAAACTCAACCTTGCGATTGTCAGGACACTGCACGTGGCGGAAAGTATTCTCAATGCTCTCGAACCATTGAAGAAGCCCAGTCGCTCCCTCATAACCACTAAACTTGAGTGGTTTAGCCGAGTTAAAATCCTTGAATTTGCATGGAGCATTGTTGTTGTTGTTGGCTTGGTTCCATTGAGCAAAGAGATTTGGGAATTGAGCAGCCATCTGCTGCGCAATGATTTCTGCCAGTTCGGCAGTCGCTATCTGGTTTTCGCGTCGAGGAGGCATTCTAAAAGAGGAAAAGATGAAAGGAAACGAGTGAGATGATTGGATGAAAAGAATGAGATGAAACAAAAATTGACAACAGCAAAGATGGTGGTCATTTGTTCGCATCACTAAGCAAACAAACGACACACAGTGACTAATCAAAGTAAATGGGTCAAAAATAATGTATCGCGAAGACATGCTCGCCTATAAGTGAACACTCACCCCAAGAGTTCCCAGGTAAGAGTGACTGGTCCGATTATGTGGATTTGTACGAACACTCTAGCCTTAGACAGAAAACCCAGGGTACAGACATTCACTCTTCCAGTTTGCACGTGTTCACACTATTTAGAACCCAAAACTTTGACGAGATTTTGAAAATTTGAAAGGCACAAGGCCAAAAATCAAACTGGAAGGGTTCAAAACCTTACAACAGAGGGTTCAAAACCTAGTAATTAATCATCCAAAAACAGATGATTAATTTTCAAAGCGGATTCAAACTTGATGTTCCTGTTGTGGTTATCACCTAAGGATAGGTGATGTGCATGTTTTAAGATCTAAACACAAGATAACTTATGTTAGGGTCCTAGAAAGGTTATAGTCTAGGTCAAAGCATTACTAATAACCTAATTCCCTATAACCATTGGCTCTGATACCAACTCTTCTGTCACACCCCGACCACGTATAACATACAAAACGTGGCGGAAAACGTCGGGGAGTGTTGTAACAGAATTAATTGTTTCATAACCATGGCAAACAAAGTTGTATTTTATTTATCAACATACGAGTTACATTGTTTTAAACAGGAATCAAAGAGTTTATAACATAATTAAACTAAGTCTATCTTCATTTTAAGTCTCTAAGGCACAGGTCCGCCCTAGTGTCACGATCATCGTCCTACGCAAAAGCTCCTGAAAACACATGTGAAAATAGGTACGTCAGCATAAAAATGCCTGTGAGATACATAGGTTTTGTGAAAATAGGATTCATGACTTAAGTTTAAGAAAAAGTTGTTTAGCAAAAGTCAGTCATGAACCTTGTAAATTGTTTTGTTTTGTAAATCATTTAAAAAGCGATAAGATCAAATGATATGTATAAATAAAAGAATAATGTATGGTTAAATGTATAACCAAGTAAAATGAGTTGTATAAAGTAAATTGTTTGTAAACCAAAGTCTTGTGAAAATCGTGTTACTTGTGTAAAATGTATAAGTCCAAATTGAATGATTTAAATAACGCTATGATATGTAGTATAATACAAACACTTATATATATGAAGTACCAGCGGCGTATCCACCATGCTTGTATCATATTACTCACATCTCGTTACTTAAGTCACGTAAACAAACCACCAATGTATAAAGTCCATGTTTAAACTAATAGTCAAAAGTCCTTGTATAAACCATGTCAAATGTTTAAAAGTCCAAATGTAGTCAAGTAATGTGTAACAAATGTTATGTATTGTAAGTAAAGTATTGTTACATAATCCAAATGTAGAAATGTACAAAACAAAGTATTTTGAATATATCAAAAAGTTATGTTTTGCAAAGTAATGCATGTTACATTGATACAAACATTTATGTGGTAAGTTAACGCATACATTCAAGCCTTGAGACAGTCGGATAACCTTTTTAGTCAAGGTTATCAAAAGAAATGTTTTCGGATTCAGTCATTCCTTACATCCAAACAAACCCGGGATGTCAGGAATGGGATTTGTCAAGTCCTATGGTACCAGTACTTACTACCGAGCGGCGTAGCTAATGTTAATGAACGTATATAAGTCTCGTTTGTGCAAACCAAATGTTATAGCAGCTGTATACATGTCATATGAAAACAATGTACTAAGTATGCTAAGTTAACATACAAAGCAGAAATGTAATGTAAAACAATGTGCTAGCATGCTATCAGTCAACATACATAGCAGAAATGTAATGTAAAACAATGTACTAAGTATGCACACAATGGACATACATAGCATGAAATGTAATGAAATCATGTACTATAATGTACTAACAAATATAGCAGGTATAGGATGTGAAAACTAGGGCTGTCAATTTATACATGAGACACGAATACACGACACGTACCTACACGACTTTAACAGGTAACAGGTAAGACCTTAACAGGTTTCGTGTACTAAACAGGTAGACACGAAATTACCTGTTAATTTTCGTGTCTAAACAGGTATAATACCTGTTTACCTGTTAAGTACCTGTTAGTACCTGGTTATTTTTAAAATTAAATAAATATATATATAATATATATACTATATAGTCCATTTATCCATAAGTTTACATTACACGCATACGCATATGGATGGGAACTGACCCCTTTACTCTTTAGTTCAAAAAAAAAAACCCTAGTTAGATCTCTCAGCTCTCAACTCTCTCAAGTCCTGCCGACATCATCAAGATCCGCACCACCGCCGGCCTCCCCTGTCCGCCTGCATCCACCGCCGGCCTCCCCTGTCCGCTGCATCCACCGCCGGCAGTTCAAAGTAAGCATAACTTCCGAAACCCTAACTTTGTTCACACATCGTTCAGTTTAGATTCGCACATCTTCCGAAACCTTAACTTTGTTCGACTTCAAAATGCAGTCCAAAGGTTTGTGTATGTTCTTAATGTTGAATTGGCGGTAAAATGCAGTCCAAAGGTTTGTGTCTGTTCTTAATGGGAACTGCCGACATCGTTCACTTTGTTCACACATCGTTCGGATTTGTTGAATTGGCGGTAAAGTGTTGTGTATCTGAGTTAGGTTTAGTGTGTTCGTGCTCGATTTATGTGTTTATGTTCTTAATTATAATGAAATTTTGTGATTCTGTTGTTGTTGTTTGATGATTTTTTTATTAAATGCATTGTTTCTTTCCTGGTTAACATTTTTTATTAAATGCATTTTAGTGTTCGTTAACATGTATTAACAGGTAATTTTCGTGTATATCGTGTCGTGTTCGTGTTTGAAAAAAAGGACACGAAATCTTATCGTGTCGTGTTCGTGTATGGCCTTTCGTGTATCGTGTCTTATCGGGTACGGGTATACACGATATGCCAGCCCTAGTGAAAACAGGAAAGCATGAAAGTAACAAGTAGGCACATGTGTTTCACCCCAAAACAGTTTGGAAAACAGTAAAAGAGGGGTCTATGTACTCACTTGAGATTGCTCAGAAGTCCTAAGATAACCACCAAGCAATGCTAGAGATCTCGGAATCAAACGGCACCTAATATAGGTAACTATGTTAATAAATCGGACCTATATCGGAGGATCGGATAGAATGAGGGCTCGTAAACCAAATGAGTATGGGAACTCATGTAGTATGGTTTAACAAAGCCTACATACTAAATGAAACCTAGCCTAAGTGCTTACGACCCATTACGACCCGTTTAGGTAGCTTATGCTACTTTAACGCGTCGTTCGCGTGAAACGCGTTCGGACCGCTTAACTAGTCCTATGACAAGTAACATATGCCTTAACATGTCTAATATTGTTGTCAAATCAGTTTAGATGTCAAAAGTTATGTTACATATGTTTAAAATGAATTTTGGCATCAAAGGGGTATTTTGGTAATTTACCTAAGGCATATAAACTACCTATCATACAACTACTTAAACGAAGCGACCATAAGGTATAACCTCGGAAGGTTATTCCCTATATACTATGGTCACCTAATGTGTTTGGTCGGATCCTAATGATCGACCAAATGGGTCGGGTTCGAAGGTATAAGCGATTTGTTAGATCGCTTACCCTTACGACCCTAGACAACGTGGTAATCAGTAGGCATAGTCACAAGGGACTATAACCATCGTGATTACGCTCACGTTGCGAAGTTCAAACGAACTTCGCATTGACCATAAAGTGGTCAATGCAGAAAGTCAAACAAAGTTTGACTTTCGGACTCGAAAAGTAATAAAAGAACGAAGGAATACTTACAAAGGGTCCCCGAATGCTAATCTTGATTCAAGTAGCTCAGGTATGAAACAATGGTTTCAACTTAGAGCTTCTCAAATCAGATTCTTGTGAGGAATGAGTGAAAATGTGGTGGGTATTTATAGATTTCGGTTCACCGTTAGGATCGTTTCTTGGAGAAGAGGGAATGATCACATCCCTACACTTGTCGGAATGTTGTGGTAGCTCATTTTGCCCCCACCACAAGAGTTTGACACTTGGCATTGGCCTTTGGGGTGTTTGGAAGCCATAAATCAGCAGCCAAAACAATTTTCTGCATCTGACCCCTGCTTGTGCACCGTAACACTCAGAGTGTTGAGGTGCGCAAGGGCCTGCAGACCAGAAAGTTTGATTTTTGGCAGAACAGGCCCCTGAAGCTCCAAACTTGCTATTTGATGCATTTTTGACACGTTTAAGCCCCGTTAACCCCATTTCAAAGCTCTAAAATGAAGTTAAAGTATAGGGAACTTAAAATGTGCTCAAAATATCTCGAATGTCGGTTCGTTTGGCCGTACGATTGCATTGTTCGGTTAATTACGACGGAATGCGCATAAGCGCGAAAAACGATCCAAATGGCGTGACGAATGGATTTTTCTCATGCCAAACATTAAAATAAAATATTTTAGTGCTTACATAAATTTTTGGATGTCCGGATGTATTCAGAACGTAAGTTATGAGCGAAAGTGCAAACTTGTGCACTTTTTGACGCTTTTAGTCCCTGAATGACCCAAAAGTTTATTTTAGCACACCGAACCCCTCAAAGCCTATTTCTAAGTTATGTGAAGGATTTTTATGGTATGTTTAACTTATGGTCATGTTCCGAAATGTCTGTTACAGTTCAAATTGGCATACTTTCGTAGTTTGTCATATTTAGTCCCTATAGACGAATTAACTTGTTTTTGCCATACCAAAGCCTTCAAAACTTATTTCTAAGTTATGTAAAGGTTATTTAAGGTATGTTAAGTATATGTTGATGTTCCGGAGTATTTTTCGCATTAAACTGATTACGTTTACGCACCAGTTTGGGTATAACTCTCCAGAAAGCGATATAGAGTTTGAAATTGAATAAAAGTCAAAACATGAAAAATGTAAAACACAACCAAACAAACGTTGGGATCAAATAACATTGTTTTATTGATAATAGAACTGTTCACAATGATTAAAAGCACAGATGTTACAAAAATAACGGTGTTGAAAGAAAAAGGGTTAGTCCTAATGCCTCCATCATTTACTTACTTGGGTTTAAGTTGGTAAGGATCGAGAATGTATCGTCATGGAAAGTTCTAGAGTCGTAAGAAACCAAGCGCCTATTCACACAAGAAACGAAAAATGAGCATTTAGTTTAAAGATGTGTATTTGTATACTCAATAAAGGCTCAAAACTCACTTTTTGTGGGAATGGGTTTTTATGTGATCAAGTATATATAATCAAATTTTAACTAGATTTGTCATGCCGTTTCATAATTTTCTTATGTTGGTTCTTTTTATCACGACGCTATCGGTTGTAAATTTATAAAAATATAACCTTTTTAGAACTTGTAATTCCAAAATTAAACGAAGACAAGTAAAAACAAAATGAAAAGTTTTTGAAAAAATTTGGGGTGTTTAGCGGTTCCAATAGAGTTTTGTGTAAGGCTTGTAATTAGGTGTCACACCCCGATATTTCCACATATTACCGGTGGGCCCGGCGGGGAGTATCGTGACGTAGTTGATATCATCATTGTCAATACACACAATATAATAGCACATCGGAAGGCTTGGTGAATAAACTATTACAAACCATAATGTCTGAGTGTTCGACGAAAGAATATACAGACTGGATTGTAATAAGATCCACAGGCGGATCATAAATAAAGTACAAGAAAACAAAATAACAGACTTCAGGTATCTAGGGATTTGCAAGATCCTCTTATACGACACCTAATAGCTCCAGCCTATTACGAGAGGTACCTGTCAATCAGTCTTTAGAAAATACGTCAGTTTACACTGGTAAATACAATTAACTGACTCATTTGAAAAATATTTATGAAAATTTATTTAGGCGCACAAGGCACAATTCGTTTATAACTTGGGACAATTATTTAAAGATAATCTTGTATACAACTTTACATGTTTGTCTTACAATTGGGGCCGGTTGTAAGCCGGTCGTGATTAACCGACTCACTACTTATAGAACCCACAAAGGAGTTATCCGCAACATGTGGGTTTATATTTTAGCATTTGCGTCTGCCAGGTGTATGCCTACACCACGTGCATAGGTCGTGGCCATTTTCAAATGAAATGAGCTGAGGATATCCAGGACACGGTCGAATTAACCCCCAATGTTTATGTTATCAAACAAAACAAATTAAAACGGGTTATGTAAATTTATTAATCACAATCCGATTAAATGATTTCATACCCGACCAAGCAGTATTATTATAATACCGTATCCCAAGCCCGTATAACGGAAAATAAGTTAAAAGTATTTATCTGAGCTTAAAAGTGAAAGTAACTCAGCCGTATATCCTAAAGCTTTATGATGATACCTTCTACTAGATGATACTTAATTTGTATAGAAGGTTTAATAAACTATTAGGATGCTAACGGGCCTTTAGTTAAGTCAAGGACCTAGACCGGCTAGCTAGAAAGAAACTTTACGGTTCTAAACGCTAGATTAAGCGGAGACCGGAATAGAATGTGGTTTAGACCCGACAAGCTTGGATACTTGTATAATATGGGTAAACTAAACTCATTCTGGAATTTGAGGATTTAATGATAAGGTTAAACCCTTTTCGGCTATTTTACGTAAACTAGTCACATAAACCGATCCTAACGCGTAACCGCGTGACGGGTAACCAAATGAATTATATACAGGTCTTAAATGTTAATATGCTTAAAATATGTTAATACATCAGTAGGATGTTAACATATATGCCCAAAAAGTATTTAAAACCAAATTAAGTCCCGTAAGGGCATTTTGGTAATTTTAATTTTTATAAAAGAGATTTTATAACAAACTGGAGTTCTGGTCTTTTGAAATCAGTAAAAATATTTAATTTATCACATTACATCAGTAAGATATCATTCATATGTGAAATTTACTATTTATGACCAAACTATGCCCCGAAAGGGCATTTTGGTCATTTCACATAGGCTTTTAAGGACATTTTTGGAAACCTGAGTTCATAACTTATACCTACTGTAATTATATTTAAATTTGTTTAAAAATTCAGTAGGTAACAAGTCTTAGATGTTAAATATGGTTTTAAACAATACTATGCACCTAATTAGTGTAAAACTCGCTAATTGACGATAATCAAGATGTTTATGTAAATCTGAGATTTTGATCAGTTTAAAATGCTCAAAATAATTTATTTAATGTATGAAATCAGTAGGAAAAGGTTTGACATTCAAATCATTTGTTTATCTTATTTTATGCTTAAAAAAAGGGTATTATCGTCATTAGCCGAATTATACACGAACTCTATGTTTTAAACAGTTAATAATCTGACCAAAAATCTTAAAATTCCTTAAAAATAATATCTTAACAGTAGGTAATGAGTTTTGGTTTAAAATCCAAGTTTAAGCATGCATTATGCAAGATATCGCAAATTAATTAATAAAAAGCTTCTAATTACGATATCGAGCATAACTCCTATTTGGGACCAAGAACTGATGTCAAATTTTCGGGACAAGCTTATATATCAGTTGCAAAGGTTTGTGTCCACTCACATTTCTAAAAATCTCATTTGTGTGTCAAAAGGGCGTTTATGGCATTTATAAGCATATTAACGATCAAGAGCATATAATTCAAACCACTAAGAACCATGCAATATAACTCCAGGGGGTTATACTACTGAGTAATGTGGTCCTAATGGAAGCTTAAAACATGGGAGAATTAAGCTTGAACGGGTCAGAACTGAAAGTCAAAGCATAAGTCAAGCTTTTGCGACTTTCGGTTATAAACTGACCTTAGACTGATAATTGTCGGGTTAGGACTGATAAAACATGTTCTAATATTAATTACCAAGTCATTAGAATGTTAAAATATAATTTAAAACTTCTGTTTTATTAATTTATATTATTTTAAACTTTCTGTCCAGTTTGACTTTTGTCAAACTAGTTTGACCCGACAATTAACTAGTCAAACGAAATAATTAGGAGGTGCCCTTATAAGGGTTAATCACCTACCTTAATATGGTTCCATAACCACTTTCTTTTCGGTCAGTGGCTGGACCATTTATGATTAAACCGAAAGTCAAAGATTAATTACGATATATTTGACTTTTCGATTTTTAAGCTAATTAAAAGGACTAAGCAGGGATTAAAACTCTTACTTATGGTCCTTGCTATCTTTTCTACACTTGAAATTCTTCTCCTAATGCTTGCTAACTCCAGAGATGTCCAGAATTCAAGCTAGAGAGTTGAGAGTGATGTTTGAGTGAAAGTGCAAGTGAAAAATGCTGAACTTAAGGCCTATTTATAGTGAATTCAGGTTGCCCCAGATGATTACAGGTGTTAGGGGATGAAATCAGGCCTCTACAGGTGTCTTGGTGGTTTGTAAAAACCATTAACAAGCCATAGAATCGATCAAAACTTGTTTGGAGCCCAAGGAATGGAAGTAACCTGCACCTGGCAACAACATGCTGACGAAACAGGGCCGTCGCGCTGCGCGACGGCTGAGGGGACATATGGTCGCGCCACGCGACCACCTATAATATCAGCCAAACAAGTTTCCTTTATGGCAAGATCAGTCCCTGTACTTATATGAGCCCAATATCTTTCATAATTGGCCCTTGTAGTTAGATTGTAGATGATCAAGGGAGTATAACTAAACTCCGTTAGGCCCGGTTTTGTTAATTGATCACCGAAAATATAAGTTTCGCCTCGTTGACACTTTAAACCCTAATTCTTGGGAATTTGCATAAACAACATATAACGATCTTGAAACCTCATGAAATTTATATCACTTATTCTTGAGAGCATATTTGAATAATTCGAAGCATCGGGTTCGTTAAAAGGTCACTCAGAGGTAAGAATTAACATGTTGACACGTTTAACCCCTGTAGTTTTATAATCTCCCGATTACTTTCACAAACGGCTTCTTATATCCAATTGATCACTCGATTATGAATATATTCTTCACGTATGATCATTCAAAGGCTCAAGTTTGGCATGTTGACACTTTAGTCCCTGTGGTTTCATATTTCCACCGTTTGACAACTTTAGTTCTTCAACCTCAATCTTTCACATATCCAGAGTTTAGGACACGTGTCTTTACATAATTGGACATGTTTTTACGTGGTGTTACATCCTCACCCCCTTAAAAGAAATCTCGACCCGAGATTTTACTGGAATAAGTGAGGGTACTTCTGTCGCATAGTGGACTCAACTTCCCATGTATATTCGGGACCTCTACGGGCATCCCATTTGACCTTTACTATAGATACGTGTTTTCTTCGGAGCCTTTTAACCTCATGATCCTCGATCGATATAGGTCTTTCAACAAACCCCAAGCTTTCATCAATCTGTACATCTTTATGAGACATAGCTAGCGATTCATCAGCTAGACATTTCTTGAGATTACAGATGTGGAACACATTGTGGATTCCACTCAGCTCCTCAGGCAAGTTTAGCTTATAAGCTACACTGCCGACACATTCGATAATCCCGAATGGTCCAATATACCTAGGTCTTAGCTTGCCCTTCTTACCAAAACGCATCACGCCTTTCGAGGGTGATACTTTCAGTAAGACTTTATCGCCAACCTCAAACTTTAGAGGTTTTCTCCTTTTATCAGCATAACTTTTCTGCCTATCCCTGGCAGCTTTCAGGCAATCACGAATCTGGACAATCTTGTCTGTCGTTTCAAGGACTATATCAGGTCCTGATAACTGAGCTTCTCCTACTTCTGCCCAACAAACAGGCGTTCTACATTTGCTACCATATAATGCCTCAAAAGGTGCAGCTTGAATGCTTGTATGGTAGCTATTGTTATAGAAGAACTTGATCAAGGGTAGGTGGTCATCCCAACTACCTCCCAAATCAATAACACATGCACGAAGCATGTCTTCCAATGTTTGAATCGTACGCTCGCTTTGTCCATCTGTCTGAGGATGGTAAGCAGTACTAAAATTCAAACGAGTGCCCAAATATTGTTGGAAACTTTTCCAAAAGTGAGAGGTGTATCTAGTATATCTATCAGATATAATAGACACCGGCACTCCGTGGAGAGATACAATCTTATCCACGTAAAGCTGAGCTAGCTTGTCAGAGCTATGAGTCTCTTTAATGGGTAAGAAGTGTGCTGACTTAGTCAGTCTATCAGCTATAACCCATATGGTATCATTTCCATGCCTTGTTTTAGGTAACTTAGTTATAAAGTCCATAGTTACCATCTCCCACTTCCATGTGGGTAATTCTAGCTGTTGTAGCAGACCCAATGGCCCTTGATGTTCAACTTTAATCTGAGCATAAGTCAGGCACTTAGCTACATGTGTGGCAATAGATTTCTTCAAACCTATCCACCAATAATTAGTCTTCAAATCCTGATACATTTTGTCACCTCTAGGGTGAACTGAGTATTTGGAATTGTGAGCTTCCTGGAGGATTATGTCTCGAAGTCCTCCATGGATAGGAACCCAAATTCTTCCATTCAGTCTGAGGATTCCATCCTTACCTGGTGTTAACTGTTCAGCGGTAACACCCAACTTCGCATCTGGAAGGTTAGCTTCCAAAATAGCATCTTTCTGTGCAGCTAACAGCCTTTCATTCAGGCTATTCTTCAGTTCAATGCTCTTAGCATTAATCCTGATAGGTTTGACTCTTTCCTTTCGGCTTAGAGAATCTGCGACCACATTCTCTTTACCAGGATGGTAGCTAATTTCACAATTGTAGTCATTTAAAGTCTCCATCCAGCGGCGCTGTCTCATATTGAGCTCTTTTTGATTGAATAAATGTTGGAGACTCTTGTGATCCGAATAGATCACACATTTAGTTCCATATAGATAATGTCTCCACAACTTTAGTGCGAATACAACGGCACCCAACTCCAAATCATGGGTGGTGTAATTCTTTTCATGCACCTTTAATTGTCGTGATGCATAGGCAATCACCTTGCCTTTCTGCATGAGCACACAACCCATACCGGTGTGTGAAGCATCACAATACACGACAAACTCTTCTATTCCTTCAGGTAATGTCAATACCGGAGCATTGCTTAATTTCTGCTTAAGAATCTCAAAGGATTCTTGTTGTTTTGGACCCCAATCAAATTTTACATTCTTACGGGTCAAAGAAGTCAATGGTGCGGCTATCCTTGAAAAGTTTTCAATGAATCTTCTATAATAACCAGCCAAACCCAGAAAGCTACGAATTTCTGTTGGAGTCTTTGGTGCTTCCAAATTCAATACGGCTTCTACCTTAGCGGGGTCTACTTGGATACCACGCTCACTAACAACATGTCCAAGAAATTGGACTTCACGAAGCCAGAATTCACACTTGGAGAATTTAGCATACAGCTTCTCCTGTCGAAGCAATCCTAAGATACATCAAAGGTGCTTCTCATGATCAACTTAATTACGAGAGTAGATAATTATGTCATCAATGAAAACGATGACAAACTTATCTTAGTATGGTTTGCAGACTTTATTCATGAGGTCCATAAATGCTGCGGGTGCATTAGTGAGCCCGAAAGGCATCACTAGAAACTCAAAATGGCCATACCTCGTTCTGAATGCCGTCTTAGGCACATCTTCAGTTCGGACCTTAAGTTGATGATATCCAGATCTCAAATCAATCTTAGAGAAGAAGCTCGCCCCTTGGAGCTGATCAAATAAGTCATCGATCCTGGGTAAGGGATAATGATTCTTGATCGTTACCTTATTTAGTTCACGATAATCAATGCATAAGCGCATTGATCCATCATTCTTTTTCACAAACAATATTGGAGCTCCCCAAGGCGAAGAGCTAGGTTGTATAAAAACTTTTTCCAGTAAGTCATCCAATTGAGTCCTGAGCTCCTTCATTTCAGTAGGCGCTAGGCGATAAGGAGCTCGTGCTATAGGTGCAGATCCTGGCAGAATGTCTATCCTGAACTCTACTTGCCTCTCAGGAGGTAATCTATGTAATTCATCAGGAAAAACATCATATTATTCGGATATAATTGGAATGTCTTCAATCTTGGGTTTCGGATCATTCACTGTCACTTGTGCCATGTAGATAACACAACCGCTTCTCAAACACTGCGATACCTTGAGAATAGACACATTGTTGGGCAACCCATAATGTGTATCTCCTTGAATAGTGACAGCTTCACCAGAAGGGGTTTTGATAATAACTAGCTTTTTATCACAGGCAATTTGGGCTTGGTTATGCGACAACCAATCCATGCCCAAAACTATATCAAACCCGGCCAATTTCATTGGCAAGAGGGATAGCGGGATAGAATGATTCTTAATGGATATAAAGCATCCATCAAGAAGAGTTGAAGCTGTTTCTAAGGTACCATCGGCAAGCTCTACCTCATATTTTATGTCTAGAGTCTTAATAGGGAAATTCAGTGACTTACAAAACTTGTGGTCTACAAAAGACTTATCAGCACCTGAATCAAATAAGACTCTAGCATAATTATTATTAATGAGGAAGGTACATGTTATGACGTTCTCGTTGTTCACTGCTTCCCTAGCATTCATCTGAAAGACTCTTGCATTTGTTTTGTTTGCCTCCTCGGGCTTCTTAGCATTCTTGGGGCAATATGTCTTGTTGATGCACTGATGTCTGTTAACTTCATCTTTATTGAGTCTTGTATTGTATTAGATAGATCAGGGCACACAAAACGAGAAAACGAGCATATAGGTAATTCCGCTTGAAAGGTGTTTAGTGTCATTCAAACGGAATTAGATGTTCAAGCGAAATTAACTAATTCCGCACGGAATTAGGTAATTCCGTTTGAAACTTAATTCCGCGTGAACAGTTCAAGCAGAATTAGCCTCGCCTATAAATATCTGATCTTGTCGAGTCATTTGGAATGGAATTAAGTCATAGATTGTGAGCCGAGGTGCTACCGAATTGTTATCAGAATTGTAAAAAGCTCAGAATCAATCAATAAGAAGATAATTAGAAAGGAACAAGCTGTTTTACATCAATTACATTGATTCCGCCTTTGTTTTTGATGCTGAACTCATCAGATTGACTCGTTAGGGTCACACGACGATCCAACAAGTGGTATTAGAGCTACGGACGAGGAGTTCATACCAATTCAGATTGATTTCATCAGATTCTCTCACTTCTACTCATTCTTTTCTGATTTGAACAAGATTGAACGGTTGAAATGGCCTAAAATTCACATATATCAAGCGAAACATAGTTTTAACTAATTCGTGAAAGATTTGGACCTAAATTCGGACAAAATCTGATAAAAAACTGATAATTCCGCTTGAAAATCTGATCGCACGTAATGACGTCATCATAATTCCGTTTGAACCAGACCTTAATTCCGCACGAAATTAGCTAAAGTGTTACTAATTTCGCTTGAAAAGTCACACGGAATCAAATTTCGTTTGAAGAGTTGAAATGGAATTACTAATTCCGCTTCAAAGAACCTAATTCCGCTTCAATCAGTTTAATTTCGTTTGAAAAGAAGCTAATTCCGCACGGAATTAGATTATGTTTGTTAATTTGTTTGAAATCTGTAATCTCGTTTGAGTGGGAATTCCGTTTGAAGCAATTCCGTTCGAACTGATTCCGTTTGAAACTACTTTTCAAAATTTAAAAAATTTTCTAAGTGTTTGTTGATTGTTTCAGGTACTTGAAAGATGGATGATTTCATGAATCCTTTTGGTGATGTGTTTGGATTTACCAGTGGTTCAGGTGATAGCACATCAAATAACACGAATGAAACTACACCAGCACCGAGTGCAAAGAAAATTCTTTCTGATGCTATGAGTGTAGACAGTGCATATAGAACATACAATAAGCCGCCCAAGTTGATGGCAATTGAAGATTACAACAGGTGGGCTACAAGATTTGAAGAATGGCTTCAGGCGTTTGCATATCCCAGATGGAAAAGTTTGAAAAATGGTTTTGATATGGGGAGAACAGGTTATGAAAATATGGAAGACAACCAAGTTGAAAGATATGTTGCTGAACAAAAGTGCATTGCTCTGCTTCATCAATCTGTCAGAGATGACATTATCTCACTGATTGAGTACAAAGATTCGAGAGACCTTTGGGAAAAATTAAAAATAAAATGTATTGGTAGTGATGAAATAGTTAAAAACAAAAAGAAACTGTTAAGAAAAGAGTTTGATTTGTTTGGTTGTTTAAAGAACGAGTCTGTTTCCAAGATGATTGAAAGATTCGGGCATTTGAAGATGGAGCTTGCAAGACATGACATCATTTACACTCAAGAAGAGCTGGTTGACAAACTGTTTGACTCACTACCAAATGAGCAAGACTGGCAGTATTTTGCAATGATGCTGAAGTATACGATAAAGCCGACTGATTTGAAGGTTGATTTACTAATCGAAAGACTGGAAAGCCATGAATTGGAGATCAAAAAATCCAATAAAGTCAATAACACATCTTATCAGAAGAATGTGGAACTGAATTACAGAGGTAGTATGTTCCCAAAGACTGCATCTCCGAAGACAGCTTTTTCAGCAGAAAGTTCAAATACAGTGAATCAAGAAACTCCTAGCAGTGGCTATCATGGTGGTTCATCGTCAGATACTTCAAATCAATCTGCACCAAAGAATCTGTTTCAATGCAACATTGCTGTGGATCTAAAGAATGGTCAGAATTTTAGTGACGAATCTGCCAAACAACAGATGGTGTTTTTAGCGTCTGTGTTAGAATCGTATGAGAGTCTCGTTGCAGGTAAGATAGGAAACACCAACCTAACAAAGGAAGACTACGATCAGATCGATCCTGAGGAGATGGAGTTGATCGATATAAGGTGGTGTATGGCGAGTGCAGTGAGAAGAGCGCAACGATTCATGGAGATTACTGGAAGACAGACTATTGGAGGACCTTCAACCAAGTTGGGTTTTGACAAGTCAAAAGTCACGTGCTTTAAATGTAAACAAAAAAGGTCATTTTAAGCGTGAGTGCCGAAATGCTTACACTGATGATACTGCAAATCCTTTTCAAGAGGATTATTACAAAAGAGCAATTTATCATCAAAATAAAGCAGAACCTCCCAGGATGAAGCAGATAGAGGAGGCTCCCAAAGAAAAATCCAGGGCACTTGCTGTTTTTCATGATGATGAAGGTTATGACTGGAGTGATGTTTTGCCTGAGGAAGACGCAATTGGTTATGCCTTTACAGCAGCAAAGATTGTTCCTTTTAAAGATAACAGATCTGAAGAAGTGAAGTACGTCAATAGGAAGGCAACAACTCAATTCATGAAAAGCAAAATTTATCGTACATATAAAGAAGCTAAACAGGCAAAAAGATTGGATCCTGAAAGAGAATGTTATCTCGATCCTAATGGAAACATAGCTGTTGATCCAGATACTGTAGATGTTGAAGTTCTCACCAAACAACTTGCTGAAGAAGAAGAAGGCAGGCAAAGAATGTGGTGGGGAGGTGGAGAAGCTGATGAGAAAGAGAAAGAGAAAGAAAAAGAGCAGCAGCCAAAGAAAGTTGATGACGGGATTATTGATACATCACAAGAGTTTACCGCAGAAAACTTGAAGAAGATGGCTGATAAAGAGCTAAATCTGAGAACGACTACAAAAATTGCATGAAAGAGTGCAAAGTTTGTAGTACAGTTGCTTACCTTAGTGGTAAGAAGGTTGAAGAACTGAATGATAGAGTCAGAAGTGTTGAAGATCAGATCTTGAACCGTGATAAATTGTTAAAAGCTTCGAACGAAAAATTAAAAGAATTAACTGAGAAAATCGAAAACGATAAAAATGACGTAGAAAGAATTAGAAAAGAAAATGAAAAATTGATTCTTGAAAATCGTCAAATCTCAGAAAATTTTGAGAAGCTAAAACGAACGGTTAAAGATTCTGATGAAAGAAATGGTAAGACAGACAAAGAAAATCTTCAACTGACCGGTGTTCTTAGAGTAAAAGAAGAGTTAATCAATCAGCAACTGGATGAAATTGCTAAGTTGAAGCTTCAGTTTCAAGAAGTTAAAATTGAAAATGAACGCATCCAGTTGAAACTGAATAGTTACAACTCTGCAAGCTTTGTTTTACAACATATTGTTCCCAAACCCATCGGGAAAAATAAAGCAGGCGAAGATGTATACTTTGATGGAACCGGGGTTGGGTTTCACCAGGTTTAAATAATTTCTCAAAGAAAAAATCCGGGTTGGTTAATGATGAAGAAGAAAAAGAAGTTAAACTTCCAGACATGATTGATGTCACATTTACCACATCATCCGATGAAGATAGTGTCCAATCTGAAATTGTTAAACGCATGGCTGAAAATGTTTTGAAGTCTGAAAGTGATACTACTGAGGATGATGAATGTTTTTTAGACAATTATATTCCAAAATCAAAATCAAAATAAAAAAACAACTTAAGTGATGAACCACATCTTGTGATGTACAAGATGGCAGGATCGGATAAGTTGTATTCGGATCATGATTTTCCGTTGGAGAATGTGATTGCGGACAAATTGAGAAATGTGTTCAAGTTGGTTGAGATTGATGTGTCTGAAATCGAAGGTTTAAAACATTCCAAGAGGCAACTAAATTTTGAAAAAGATAAAGCTTACTATAAAAAACCTGCTGTACCACCGCGTTTTTATAACAAAAACCAAAACAGATGGTCGGGTGGATATCAGGGTGGTAAGAATTATCAAAGAAGGAATGTTCAAAATAAGAAGTTTGTAGAAAAGAAAGTGTTTGTGAGAAGTTCTAGTTCAAGTTCACTTTCTGATGAAGAATCCAAAATTTTTTCAAAATCAAATGAAGAGTTCTTTGAGGAGAAGGCCTCACAGCCTCAGACTGAAGGCACAAGTCGGGTAGTTGATACTCGTATATGCTTTAAGTGCAACAAAGTTGGACACATTGTGTCACACCCCCAAAATCCACACACGGAATACTACCGCTTGGAGGCGTGACATGACCAGGATCAAGCCACCAATCATATTGAACATAAGTATGTATATCAAAAGTCATTCATCAATACGATAGGTGTTTACAAAACCAAATATAAACAAGTGTGTAGCGGAAGCATTTAATGTAAACCCAACATAAGTTTAAGTACAAAATGTTATAACGTTTAACAACACATTCACGATCCATATCCACAACGACCGTGCCTCCCGTGCAAGCTCCAAAAGTACCTAAAGTCCTGCAAGGCATGTAACAGAGAGTCAACACAAAGTTGAGCGAGTTCACATAAAGTAATGCGTAATAGTAAGTTTGTTTGTAACATGTGGCTCTACTGGGCCGGTAGTAAGTTCTATTGGTGGGGGCTTCCCGTGTTGTATAACCACTAGACTATTAGTAACCATATGTGTTCTTCACAACCGAGAACAGTAATACGTACAAGTTTTACGTAGGTTTTACGTAAGTATCCTTCCCAACCGAGGATAGGGGTACGCGGGGGTTTACGTAGGTTTTACGTAAGTGCCTGACACAACCGAGGCAGTAGTAAACATAGGTTCACGTAGGTTTTACGTGAGTATCCTTCACAACCGAGGATAGCGAATAGCATAAGTATACGTAGGTTTTACGTATGGGTCCTGCACAACCGAGGATGATGGTATGGTAGTCTAGTAATAATGTCCGCATGAATCTATTTAACCTTATTCCTTAAATCCCATTCCCAAGCCCTGGGAATCCCATGCCTTGGTAGAAGTGTGAACTCACCTTGTTTCGCTCGGTATGCTAAGTATGTGCTCACGGTTAATCAGTCACGTCCTAAGGTATGCACGTATAAATAATCAGTTTGCATTCAAGTTGTTTGCACGTAAACATCATCATCATGAACATCGTAATAATAACACTGAGTATCACATTGCACGTATTTGTAATCATACAAGTATTGCCTTTATTCATAACAGCAGTTATCTAACCCAGTTAAGTTTTATCAGGAACAGTTACTGTGCAAATTACCCAGGTCGGCGAAACACCCTCTATTTCGCCATGAGCCCCTCCGACGAATCACTCATGTTTCGTCAAACTAGTCTCGGCGAAACACATTGTGTTTCGCCATGTCGGTTTCATCAATTTAATGTGTTTCGCCGGTACTTCTGATTCGTCGAAATACATAAAAGTTTCAGCAATAAAAACAATGCCTCAAAAACTAAAGGCCCTAATGGCCGACAACTTGCAATCACCTCCAATCCTCATTGGACCTCCAATAACATAAGCCGATTGGACCTTAAACATCAACCACCGTTTGGACTTTCAAGGAATTATCAATACTAACAAACATCATTATTATAAAATAGGCGGTTCACATATCCCCACCCATTGACCACCGATTTGTCCCACCTATCATGATTTTAATAAGTAACCCATGTTACTAACCATGAATCTTATCAATCCAACCGACAATTCCATAAAGTGTTCTTTATCTTTCAATATGACAACATATATATACAAACATCAAACAAATGAATCATGAGAAACATATCCTGACAACACACACATGGGCTGCAACTAAAAGCATTCATCAAAATGAATATTTAATCAATAACGAGTAATCGGTTCTGTATATCACACTAACCGAGATAAAAGAACGATGAATAGGCTAAGGGGGGGCTTCGAGAGTTCCAAACAGCCGTCACATAGAAGAGGGGCACTCTAGGGTTTCTATTTGGTTAATGTGTGACGAATGAGACGGTTCCGTGCAGTTTATATGCGTACAAGAGAACTGGGCCCTGATGGGCTTTGGTGAAACTGGGCTTCGGCGAAACACCTGTTTCGTCGAGATAGGAATGACGAAACAAACTTGTTTCATCGTGCTGTCAGTTGTTCAAGTCTTAACAGTTTAAGTTTACAGATTCACAATTCAAACACCTTATATAAAACACATAGCATATCAATTGATAATCTCTTATATAGTAACAGAGATACAAGTCAAAAAAATCAAACAACTAAACAGTCACAGTCAACGTGAAATAAATACGAAAGTGAAAGTCGGAAACTCGAGTTGTCACATTATCCCCAACTTGAAAGAAATTTCGTCCCGAAATTTAGCATGCGGTTACTGAGGAAGCTAGGTAAGTTATCGTTTACTGGTTTCCCTGGGGTATCACATTATTCCCCCGTTGAGTTGGAATTTCGTTCCGAAATTCCGTAGTAGCTTCAACCTCAGTAGTAGTTGCATTGTTTTCGAACAACTGGGGATATTTGAGTTCCATTTGATCTTCGCGCTCCCAGGTGAACTCTGGGCCACGACGGGAGTTCCAACGAACTCGTACAAGAGGTATTCTAGTGTTCTTGAGGACCTTAACATCCCGGTCCGTGATTTCAACTGGTTCCTCGACGAAATGCAACCGTTCGTCGATAGTGAGCTCCTTCAAAGGAACTATGAAGGTCTCATCTGACTGCCATTTCTTCAGATTCGACACATGAAAGACGTTGTGAACTGCACTGAGTTCAGCTGGTAAGTTCAGTCTGTAGGCCACTTTGCCTATTTTCTCAATGACTTCAAATGGTCCAACGTATCGTGGATTGAGTTTGCCTCGTTTGCCAAAACGAACAACACCCTTCCAGGGTGAAACTTTGAGTAGTGCTCGATCCCCAACTTGGAATTCGAGTAGTTTCCTGTCTTTATCGGCGTATACTTTCTGACGGTCACGAGCTGCCGCCATGCGTTGTCGTATTTGAGCAATCTTCTCGGTAGTATCAACTACCATTTCTGGACCTGTGATCTGACTGTCACCCACCTCTGCCCAACAAAGAGGTGATCGGCATTTACGCCCGTACAATGCCTCAAATGGAGCAGCTTTAATGCTGGTGTGGTAACTGTTGTTGTACGAAAACTCCACAAGTGGCAGATGTTTTTCCCAGCCCTTGCCAAAGTCAATTACGCACGCCCGAAGCATGTCTTCTAGAGTTTGAATAGTGCGCTCAGACTGCCCATCGGTCTGAGGATGATAAGCTGTGCCCATGTCTAATCGAGAGCCAAAAGATTTGTGCATTGCTTGCCACAGTTCTGAAGTAAAACGTGCATCACGATCAGAGATAATAGAGGTGGGCACCCCGTGCCTCGAGACAACTTCTTTAAGGTAGACGTCTGCTAAAGTGGAGAACTTATCCGTTTCCTTGATAGCCAAGAAGTGAGCAGACTTGGTGAGTCGATCAACGATCACCCAAATAGTATCATTTCCGCGCTGAGATCTAGGCAGGCCAGTAACAAAATCCATGGAAATTTGCTCCCATTTCCATTGTGGTATCTCAGGTTGTTGGAGTGGGCCTGATGGTTTCTGATATTCTGCTTTGACTCTCGCACAAGTCAAACACTTGCTAACGTAAGTTGCTATGTGGGCCTTCATGCTAGGCCACCAATATGTAGTTCTGAGGTCGTAGTACATCTTATCTGAACCAGGATGTACTGAGTAGCGAGACTTATGAGCTTCATCCATTACAAGCTCGCGTAGGTTGCCATAGAGTGGGACCCAGATGCGTCCGGTTACATAATAGGCGCCGTCTGCCCTTTGTTCTAGCCGTTGTCTTGAGCCGCGTAGGGCTTCAGCCCTGACGTTTTCTGGTTTCAATGCTTCTACCTGAGCATCTCGTATCTGTGAAGGAAGACTAGACTGAATAGTGAGTTGCAACGCTCGTACACGCCTAGGTATAGTATCCTTTCGACTGAGGGCGTCGGCCACCACATTGGCTTTGCCCGGATGATACTTTATAGCACATTCGTAATCGTTCAGTAACTCGACCCATCGACGTTGTCGCATGTTCAAGTCTTTCTGCTTGAAGATATGCTCAAGACTCCTGTGATCGGTGTAGATGGTGCACTTGGTGCCATACAGATAATGTCGCCATATCTTGAGCGCAAAAACAACAGCTCCAAGCTCTAAATCGTGCGTAGTGTAATTCCGTTCGTGAATCTTAAGTTGGCGTGAAGCATAAGCAATAACTTTATCCCGTTGCATCAAAACACATCCAAGACCTTGGATAGATGCATCGCAGTAGACTACAAAATCATCCGTGCCTTCAGGCAATGAGAGGATAGGTGCGCTACAAAGTCTATCCTTTAAGTGCTGAAACGCTGTTTCCTGTCTATCACTCCAACGGTAAGCAATACCTTTCTGTGTCAGTAGTGTAAGCGGCTGTGCAATCTTTGAGAAGTCTTTGATAAACCGTCTGTAATAACCCGCCAAACCCAAGAATTGGCGTATTTCTGTTGGTGTGCGAGGTGCAGGCCAGTTCTTGATCGAATCTACCTTGGATGGATCAACATGAATCCCATCCTTGTTTACCACGTGGCCTAGAAAGTGAACTTCACGAAGCCAGAAGTCGCATTTTGAAAACTTAGCGTACAGCTGTTCCGTTCGAAGGAGTTCCAGAATAAGTCGTAAATGCTGTTCGTGTTCCTCCCGATTCTTTGAATAAATCAGGATGTCGTCAATGAAAACAATAATAAACTTGTCAAGATAAGGTTTGCACACCCTGTTCATAAGATCCATGAAAACCGCAGGCGCGTTCGTTAGCCCGAATGGCATGACCAAAAACTCGTAATGGCCGTAGCGAGTTCTGAATGCTGTTTTGGAGACGTCCTCATTCCGGACTCTCAGTTGATGGTAACCCGACCTTAGATCAATCTTTGAGTAATAGCTCGACCCTTGCAACTGGTCGAATAAGTCATCGATGCGTGGAAGTGGATAACGATTCTTCACCGTCACCCTGTTCAGTTCGCGGTAATCTATGCACATACGAAAAGTACCGTCTTTCTTCTTTACAAATAATACTGGAGCTCCCCATGGCGAAGAGCTAGGACGTATGAAACCCTTTTCCAAGAGTTCTTGCAATTGCTTAGACAGTTCTTCCAGTTCAGTTGGAGCTAAGCGGTAAGGCGCTCGAGCTATAGGTGCTGCTCCCGGAGCTAGCTCGATCTGAAATTTGACCTGGCGATGGGGCGGTAGCCCAGGTAACTCTTCAGGAAACACTTGAGGAAAGTCACGTACCACAGGAATATCCTCAATCTTTTTCTCTTTCTGCGATGTATCAGTAACGAGTGCTAAAATAGCTATGTGGCCCTTTCGCAAACACTTCTGAGCCTTCAATAAGGAGATGATGCCACTCACGACACCACTCTTGTCGCCTTGAACTTCGAGAGGTTCTTTGCCAGAACGAGGAATACGAATGATCTTCTCCTTGCATAGGATCTCTGCTTGCTGTTGGGATAACCAATCCATACCAATTACAATGTCGAAACTACTCAGAGTTATAGGAATGAGATCGATGGAGAAAGTCTGACCAGCGAGGATAAGATTACAACCCTGAACTATGTGTGTGGCCTCTAGACTTTTACCGTTAGCTAACTCTACGACATGTTTGGTGTTCAAAAGTGTTGGTGCGCGTTTAAGCATTTGACTAACGTTCAGAGACATATAACTGGTATCCGCACCCGAATCAAATAATACGGTAACATAAAAGTCGTCGAGAAGAAACTTACCCGTAACCACATTAGGATCGTTCCTTGCGTCACTCTGACCAATCACAAACATACGACCCTTTGCACCATTGTTGTTGTTGTTTCCCCCATTGTTGTTCCCAGTGCCCTGATTATTATTGTTGTTGTTCCCATTTCCCTGGTTGTTGTTGTTCTGGTTTCGGTTTAACTGAGGGCAGTGTCTTTTGAAGTGACCTTCAGCACCACATTGAAAACATCCCTTGTTACCCTGTTGTTGGTTCTGCTGCGTTTGCTGCTGCTGTTGATTCTGAGTTACAGGCCGTGGGCTCCTACAATCCTTGGCCTCATGGCCCATCCTGAGGCACCTCTGACAACGACCCTTGTTGCACTGGCCACTGTGATGCCTGTTACAGTTGTTACACCTTGGGAGGTTCCCTCGATAACCACCCTGCCTGTGACTGCCCGAAGATTGCTGACTTGGGCTCTGATAGTTGTCAGTCTTTCGCTGCTGAACTTGAGACTGTACTAAAGCTGAACCTTTGCTGGAATCCTCCTCCCATTTTCTCTTGTTAACACTGGGGGTAGCAGGAGTAACTGGAGTGGTAGCGGTAGTAGTAGCGCTGATACGTTTAGGCAGCCTGTTCTGTTCCACTGCCTGATCGGTGAGGCGATGAGCTAGCTTGACGATCTGTTGAATAGTGCCAAGATTCGCTGAGGTTACGTGACTTTGAATCTCCGGCACCAGACCATTGAGATACAGTTCGATACGCTTAATGGGAGGGTCCACCATAGTAGGACACAAAATAGCCAATTCATTTGATCTTCTGGTGTACGCTTCAATTTCTGACCCCGTCATTTTCAAGTGGTAAAACTCTACCTCCAGCTTATGAATGTCATCACGGCTACAGTATTCCTCTTTAATCAATTCCTTGAAATCATTCCAGGGTGTGGCGTTAGCAACAGCCAACCCTAACATCTGAACTTGCGCATTCCACCAAGTCAGCGCAATGCCTTCTAGAGTACCAGTGGCGTACTTCACCCTGCGAGCCTCAGGGCATTCACACATTTCGAATACGGACTCGAGCTTTTCAAACCAATGGAGGAGTCCAACCGCTCCTTCCGTGCCACTAAAGGTAGTAGGACGACAATCCATGAAAGTTTTGAAGGTACAAACAGGTGGCTGAGCGTGCTGACCTGTTGTATATAAGAATCCAGTACAAGATTAAAACACAAGAGTTGGTTTAGGAGTGTAGGATCTAAAGATCCTAGTGTGAGTTACAACTGCAGGGTATACCTCCTGCTTGTGCGGCTGTAAGTGCCTCAACAATTCGTTCGTTAATGAGAGCCGTCAGTTGGGCTTGCGTCATGTTGATACGTCCAGACATGATCTTCATAGTAAATATGACATAAGTGAGAGAGGTTCGCGAGTAGTGCGATAACAAAAGGGAATAATCACACAAGTGTTCTCATGCAATAGTGTTAAGTTAACCTAAGCATTCCCGGAGCAAAGTTCTATGCGATTCTAGCAAGTAGGCAATAAGACATATACCATATTACCTATAGTGATGAGTCTTGCACGTGGAGCGAGGCGTCGTTGTGGATCGTTGAGCACTGTTCTGGTTATAGTCTGGTTTTAATAAAAACGTTTTCTCCTTATTAAAACCGAGTTCTCTATAACCAATGGCTCTGATACCAATCTGTCACACCCCCAAAATCCACACACGGAATACTACCGCTTGGAGGCGTGACATGACCAGGATCAAGCCACCAATCATATTGAACATAAGTATGTATATCAAAAGTCATTCATCAATACGATAGGTGTTTACAAAACCAAATATAAACAAGTGTGTAGCGGAAGCATTTAATGTAAACCCAACATAAGTTTAAGTACAAAATGTTATAACGTTTAACAACACATTCACGATCCATATCCACAACGACCGTGCCTCCCGTGCAAGCTCCAAAAGTACCTAAAGTCCTGCAAAGCATGTAACAGAGAGTCAACACAAAGTTGAGCGAGTTCACATAAAGTAATGCGTAATAGTAAGTTTGTTTGTAACATGTGGCTCTACTGGGCCGGTAGTAAGTTCTATTGGTGGGGGCTTCCCGTGTTGTATAACCACTAGACTATTAGTAACCATATGTGTTCTTCACAACCGAGAACAGTAATACGTACAAGTTTTACGTAGGTTTTACGTAAGTATCCTTCCCAACCGAGGATAGGGGTACGCGGGGGTTTACGTAGGTTTTACGTAAGTGCCTGACACAACCGAGGCAGTAGTAAACATAGGTTCACGTAGGTTTTACGTGAGTATCCTTCACAACCGAGGATAGCGAATAGCATAAGTATACGTAGGTTTTACGTATGGGTCCTGCACAACCGAGGACGATGGTATGGTAGTCTAGTAATAATGTCCGCATGAATCTATTCAACCTTATTCCTTAAATCCCATTCCCAAGCCCTGGGAATCCCATGCCTTGGTAGAAGTGTGAACTCACCTTGTTTCGCTCGGTATGCTAAGTATGTGCTCACGGTTAATCAGTCACGTCCTAAGGTATGCACGTATAAATAATCAGTTTGCATTCAAGTTGTTTGCACGTAAACATCATCATCATGAACATCGTAATAATAACACTGAGTATCACATTGCACGTATTTGTAATCATACAAGTATTGCCTTTATTCATAACAGCAGTTATCTAACCCAGTTAAGTTTTATCAGGAACAGTTACTGTGCAAATTACCCAGGTCGGCGAAACACCCTCTATTTCGCCATGAGCCCCTCCGACGAATCACTCATGTTTCGTCAAACTAGTCTCGGCGAAACACATTGTGTTTCGCCATGTCGGTTTCATCAATTTAATGTGTTTCGCCGGTACTTCTGATTCGTCGAAATACATAAAAGTTTCAGCAATAAAAACAATGCCTCAAAAACTAAAGGCCCTAATGGCCGACAACTAGCAATCACCTCCAATCCTCATTGGACCTCCAATAACATAAGCCGATTGGACCTTAAACATCAACCACCGTTTGGACTTTCAAGGAATTATCAATACTAACAAACATCATTATTATAAAATAGGCGGTTCACATATCCCCACCCATTGACCACCGATTTGTCCCACCTATCATGATTTTAATAAGTAACCCATGTTACTAACCATGAATCTTATCAATCCAACCGACAATTCCATAAAGTGTTCTTTATCTTTCAATATGACAACATATATATACAAACATCAAACAAATGAATCATGAGAAACATATCCTGACAACACACACATGGGCTGCAACTAAAAGCATTCATCAAACTGAATATTTAATCAATAACGAGTAATCGGTTCTGTATATCACACTAACCGAGATAAAAGAACGATGAATAGGCTAAGGGGGGGGGCTTCGAGAGTTCCAAACAGCCGTCACATAGAAGAGGGGCACTCTAGGGTTTCTATTTGGTTAATGTGTGACGAATGAGACGGTTCCGTGCAGTTTATATGCGTACAAGAGAACTGGGCCCTGATGGGCTTTGGTGAAACTGGGCTTCGGCGAAACACCTGTTTCGTCGAGATAGGAATGACGAAACAAACTTGTTTCATCGTGCTGTCAGTTGTTCAAGTCTTAACAGTTTAAGTTTACAGATTCACAATTCAAACACCTTATATAAAACACATAGCATATCAATTGATAATCTCTTATATAGTAACAGAGATACAAGTCAAAAAAATCAAACAACTAAACAGTCACAGTCAACGTGAAATAAATACGAAAGTGAAAGTCGGAAACTCGAGTTGTCACACATTGCACAAAAGTGCACCAACTTAAAGTCTAAGTCTGAAGTTGTTGAGAGTCAGAAAAAGAAAGCTGATGCAAAAGGCAAAGCTCCAATGGTTGTTGAGAAAAAAGTTTTGAAAAATGAAAACAACAAGATCAAAACTGAACCAGTAAAGAATGTGGTAACTAAAAATGACAAATTTTACAAAAGGTTTGCTACACCTCAACAAGCATGGAAACCAAAGTTAGTTGAAAAGAAATCAAATTCTCCAAAACCAAAGGTTTCTGAGAAAGAAAAACAATCGTCTTCTACCACTCCGGTAAAGATGAATGTTCCTTTGGATTACTATGAGAAGCTTGAAAAACAAGAGTCAACTACTTCTGAAAAGAAGAATGTACCAAAGAAAGATCAATCATCTAGTCAATCTTCTCAAAATGATTTCTTTTTATACAAAAAGGTTGAGATTGGGTCTGAGGAGAGCTTAAAGATGAATGACAAGAATTTTCTGCCACTTTACATTGTAAAAACTCATTTAAATGTCAAGTTACCCGAGTCAAAAGAGGCTTGGGTGTCGTCAACTTCTAACTAAGTGTTTGTGATATGTGCAGGAGCTTCCAAGATCCGTTTCACGTTGGATTATGGATAATGGAGCTTCTCGGCACATGACGGGGAAGAAAACCCTACTGTACGATGTTCGTGGGTTTAATGGAGGTTATGTAGGTTTTGCAGGCAATCAAGGTGGTCGAATAGTTGGTGAAGGAACTTTATCAAATGGAATTGTCACGTTTGAAAGAGTAAACTACATCGCAGAGCTTGAAAACAATCTTCTGAGCATCTCTCAGATTTGTGATCGTATGTACACAACGCACTTTACAGACAAAGAATGTTTGATCTTGAAACCAGGATTTGTTGTTCCTGAAGAGTGGGTTATCATGAGAGCGCCAAGAGTCAATGATCTGTATGTGTTGGACATGAGTGTAGCAACTACTACCACGGGTCAGGCTCACTGTTTTATGTCTAGAGCAACGGAAAAAGAATCACAGTTATGGCATCGAAAGATGGGCCATATTCACTTGAGAAAAATGAATCACTTGGTTCATAATGACTTAGTAATTGGTGTTCATGTGAAAGGTTTTCATCTTGAGGGGGAGTGCATTAGCTGTGTCAAAGGAAAGCAAAAGAAGAAATCTCACCCTCGAAAGAAGGAAAACTCAATTTTGAAACCTTTAGAGAGACTTCATATGGATCTGTTTGGTCCAGTAAACGTCAAAAGCATAACTGGGGATCTCTATTGTCTAGTAGTCACAGACGATTACTCAAGATTTTCATGGGTATTATTTTTGAAGTCAAAAGATGAGTCGTTTGATTGTTTGATGACGCTTTTCAAGAAAATAGAAAACTTGTACCAAACTCGAATCAGAAGAATCAGGAGTGACAATGGTACTGAGTTCAAGAATGTCAAAATGGAAGAATATTGTGATGAAAGAGGTATATTGCATGAATTTAGCGCGCCTTACACTCAGCAGCAGAATGGAGTAGCTGAAAGAAAGAACAGGATGCTAATTGAAACGGCCAGGACGATGCTTGCTGATTCAAAGCTACCAGTCAACTTTTGGGCAGAAGCAGTATCCGCCGCATGTTATACTCTCAACCGGGTTCTCACAGTGAAGAAATTCAACAAGACATGTTACGAGCTAATCAATAACCGCAAACCGAACCTGAAGTATTTAGAACCGTTTGGGTCTCCCTGCACCGTTCTAGAGCCTTTTGGAAAGTTTGGTGCAAAGAGCATTGAAGGAATATTTGTGGGTTACTCAAGTCCATTAAAGAGAGTCTTTATTCCAAGCTTGAAGCGGATTATTGAGGCACATAATGTTGAATGCCAAGGCTACACAATGCAACCGCAAAATCCCGGCGATTCATGGCGTTTTCACTATGATACTTTGTGGAATTCGTTTGACATGGAAGAGGAAGAAGAAGAAGATTTCTTTGATGAGTTGGATATTCTGAGAGAGTATGAGTCATCGCAGGAAAGGTTCCCAGCTGAGTATTCTAGATGTCAAAATCAAGCTTCTAATGACGATGAAGCTGGTCCAAGCAATGCTGGAGAACATGATGATATTCAACAAGATGAAGTTGCTCATGATAATCAGACGACAGTCAATGATAATCAAGAATCAGATAATATGCCTGTATTTGATCATGGTGATTCAGATTCTGAGGGGGCGCAGATCCAGATTTCAAGTCAAACTATTCCAGTCAGTGAACAAGGTGCAACTCAGAATGTTACAAATTTGGAAGGCGAGGTAGACATTCCAGGCAAGGTGATGCCGAGAACTCTTTCGTACCATCCAGAAGATTTGATTATTGGAGAATTACAATCAGGTGTTCGCACAAGACGTCAAATTGACCAAGGCTTTACTTGTTTTTATTCTACAGTAGCTCCTTTACAAACTGAGTTTTCACTTAGTTGTTTTATTTCGCAGATTGAACCGCGGACATATAAAGAGGCGCTAACTGAAGATTCTTGGGTCAATGCTATGCAAGAAGAGTTGAGTCAGTTTGAAAAGTTGGGAGTGTGGAAATTGGTAGAGTTGCCTGATGGTCATAGGAAGATAAACACCAAGTGGGTGTTCAAGTGTAAGAGAGACGATAGAGGAGTTATTATTCGTAACAAAGCTCGACTCATAGTCCAGGGTTTCAGTCAGCAGGAGGGGATAGATTTCACTGAAGTATATGCTCTAGTTGCTAGACTTGAAGCGATCAGAATCTTCCTAGCATTTGCATCTTGGAAAATTTTTAAAGTTTATCAGCTAGATGTTAAATCGACGTTTCTCTATGGGAAGGTAAAAGAGGAGGTATATGTCGGTCAGCCACCGGGTTTCATCGATCCAATCTACAAAGACAAGGTCTATTTGCTGAATAAGGCGCTGTATGGTTTACACCAGGCCCCGAGAGCTTGGTACGAGACGTTGTCTCACCACCTACTAGCCAACAGCTTCATCCGTGGAAAAGTGGATGCCACTCTCTTCACCAAAGAAGTCGACGGACATCTTCTGATAGTTCAAATATACGTGGACGTCATTATATTTGGGTCTACAAATGAAAATTTGTGCAAAGATTTTAAAAGAGTTATGAAGCAGAAATTTGAAATATCATCGATGGGTGAGATGAAATTCTTCTTGGGACTTCAGGTTGATCAACTGCCTAAGGGAATTTTCATACATCAGACGAAGTATGTTCATGGTATCTTAGAGAAATTTGGGATGTCAAGTTCTACTCCAGCTTCCACCCCGTTAGCGACGAACCATGGGATAAACCCTGATCTCACTGGAGAGAAGGTAGATGAAACGTTATATCGTTCCATGATCGGATCGCTGATGTACTTGAAAGCTTCAAGACCCGATATTATGTATCCAACCTGCCTCGCAGCAAGATTTCAGTCTAACCCAAGAGCTTCGCATATGGTGATTGTGAAACAGATATTAAGCTACCTGAAAGGAACTCCATCATTGGGGTTGTGGTATCCAAATGAAGGAGATTTCATGCTCGAAGGGTATTCCGATTCCGATTTCGGATGCTGCAAAGTTAACACTAAATCAACAACAGCGGGGTGCCAATTTTTCGGATCACGATTGGTCACCTGGCAATGCAAAAAGCAAACCTCTGTAGCTCTGTCCACATGTGAAGCTGAGTATGTATCTGCTAGCAGTTGTTGCTCTAAGATCTTGTGGATCCAGCAACAGATGCGCGACTACGGCTTGCAATTTCTTAACACCCCTATCTTTGTTGATAATGAGGCTGCGATAAACATTACTAAAAATCTTGTTCATCATGCTAAAATGAAACACATTGAAATTCGTCATCACTTCATTCGAGATTGTTTCGAGAAGAAGTTGATACGAATTGAGAAAATCCATACTGACGAACAAAAAGCTGATTTACATACCAAAGCGTTTGATAAAACTCGTTTTCAATACTTGTTAAAATTGAACGGTATGAAGCTTTTATCGGTGTTGGAGGAGATTCTTGGCGTTGATGAAGAAGACATTATAGATGATGTTGAAAAGCAATCTGCAATGGTTTGTCGATTTTTACTTGTTTTGGTATTTAGGGGGAGAGTATAGGGTAATATTTTCAGAAAATACAAAAACAGTAAAAAATTTCAAAAATACAAAAACATGAGATATTTTCAAAATACAAAAACAATAGAAAACCAGAAAAGAGCTTGTGTAAAAAGGGAAAATGATAGTACATTGGCTTGAAAATTACGGTATGCTAAAGATTTGTAAAGTTTAAAAGTTTTAAACAATCTCGCTGATGATGTGTCGATAGGTTTTTACACATTTAGTAGGTTTGTTCGAGATATAAACCTAAATTCAAACTTGCTTATTTCGTGGGGAACACTACTTGGATATATAGGTAACCCCTGAAATCTCGTTTGAAAGATCCCTCTTTCTGAGATACTAGGTCTTTATACTCAGTGATATCTGGGGTATTATCCCGGGACTTCTGATAATGCGGAAGCAATGGCCTAGTCCCCGTATAATACTTTACCATTTGCTTGAAATATAGCACCGCCCTCAGCACAAAAATGATGAAACATTAAAAATGTTAATCATTGCTGTTGTAAAAAAGATCCTCTAAAGGGGACCCACCAAAAGTCGAAGCCGTCATCTCTCTGCTGAACGGAAGTTCTGACCTGAGCTCTCACGGTTCTTCGTAATTTAACCCCTTACAGATATCATCTGTGGTATACTCACCTGTAAGACTGAATATTGAGATTTGGATACGGGAGTATATTCAAGAGGTGGGACACATGAATAAGTTTAAGTCTCTAAAACACTTAATCCGTATCCTGGACAGATTGAAATTTGTGTGAAAATTTAAGTGGATCAGTATATCGACAATCTAAGGTAGCGTTCGTTTCATGGAATGGAATGGAATGGAATGAAATTAGGAAGTTTTTCTTTGTAAAATTGATCTTGGTTGGGGGAGGGAGGAATTTGAAATCCTTCACTCTAATGAAATTTGTGACTATTTCAACATTCCTTAGAAATCCTTCACTCTAATGAAGGAATGGAATGGAATGTTGAAATAGTCACAAATTTCATTGATTAAAGAAATTCATTGGATTTCAAATTCCTCCCTACCCAAACCAAGATCAATTTTACAAAGAAAAGCTTCCCAATTCCATCCCATTCCATTCCATGAAACGAACGCTACCTAAGTGAATTGTTTAATTCTGAGTATGAAATTAAAGCTTAACGGTACTTGTGATTTGTCAAATAGCTGATATGATTCCCTAACACGTTCACCAAAAATATGTTTGTATATAGTTTACTTTTACTGCATTTCATTTTTGTATTTCATTTCTAGTTTAGAAATTTTTTAAAAAAATCCAAAAAGATTTTACATTTCTGCTTTATTTTTCCGACAAACCAAAGTGGAAAGCTGATCTTCAGATTCGAATTGAAGCAGATGCAGGAAGTTTCTGAGCTGGAAGATGAGTTGAGAGCTTAACATGATAATTGAGAAAATGAAAAGTTAAAACAAGTTCATTAATTTGAAACTTGTAAATTTCATAAAATTGTTTGAAAAATTTGTACAAAATGTCAGTGTGTTTTGTCTCAGGTCAATCAAGGTCCTTAAGTTGGACTTGGTAAACAAATTGAGTGCTCAGGGTCATTAATTTGAACCTGGAAACTTAAGTGGATTTCTAAATTCTGACAAGACTAACAAATGAAGTTGTATGGTAAGTTTGGATTGAAACTGTTATTGTCATATATCTTATATTTAGGTAGAGATTGTGCAGGTAACAGGTATGTTATTATGAAAGCAGCTAAGCAAATTCCTAGCTAACTGATAGGGGGAGTCTGAAGACTTAAAAGTCAGATACAGTTCTTGAATCTACATTCAAGGGGGAGTTTGAAGATTGTTAAAGATTCAGATTCTGTGATTTATGCTAGCTGTTGAAAGAAGAAGAGAAGTTTAAATGGAGCTTTTACTGTTAGACAATTTGGAAAGACAATCAAGACTAAAGACTGAAGACAGGATGCTAAAGACTTCGTCAACATCCAAGGGGGAGTCTGTTGATGCACTGATGTCTGTTAACTTCATCTTTATTGAGTCTTGTATTGTATTAGATAGATCAGGGCACACAAAACGAGAAAACGAGCATATAGGTAATTCCGCTTGAAAGGTGTTTAGTGTCATTCAAACGGAATTAGATGTTCAAGCGAAATTAACTAATTCCGAACGGAATTAGGTAATTCCGTTTGAAACTTAATTCCGCGTGAACAGTTCAAGCGGAATTAGTCTCGCCTATAAATATCTGATCTTGTCGAGTCATTTGGAACGGAATTAAGTCATAGATTGTGAGCCGAGGTGCTGCCGAATTGTTATCAGAATTGTAAAAAGCTCAGAATCAATCAATAAGAAGATAATTAGAAAGGAACAAGCTGTTTTACATCAATTACATTGATTCCGCCTTTGTTTTTTATGTTGAACTCATCAGATTGACTCGTTAGGGTCACACGACGATCCAACATGTCTTGATGTGCCCATTTTCATTGCAACCGTAACAGGTTGCATCCTTGATATTCCGGTAATCCACAGATTTATGCCCTTTCTTTTTGCAAATCCCACATGGTTTGGCTTGTGGGTCTTGGTTGCACTTTCCAAAGTGCCTTTTGTTACAGATTTTGCACCGGGGCTTATCACTAAACTGTCCTTTCTTAGAACCAAAGTTTCCTTTACTCTTTTTGTTTGATTGAGGAGACTTGTCTTCCTCTCTCTTCCTCTTCCCATCATCGGTAGCTTTCTTTGCCCTACTCCTCACAACATCAAGAGTGAGGGACAAAGATAGATCCACAACAGATCTATATGTGGCTGGCTTAGAAGCCTTAACATTCCCTTTCACTTCAGGGGCCAAACCACCGATGAAACGTGCAATGTGTTTGGGTTCAGGGGTGACCAAGTATGGTACAAGGCTCGACATCGAGTTGAAACTAGTCACATAGGACCTACAATCCAGATCCTTCATTACCATGGTGAGGAAGTCAGTCTCTATCCTTTCAACCTCATGCTGAGGACAATAAGTGTCCTTCACCAAATCAACAAACTTATTCCATGAAAGGTTATACAAAGGAACCTTTCCAGTGGCCTGCACTAATGCCTTCCACCAAGTGAGGGCATCACCCTTGAAAGATTGAGACACAAACTTCACTATATCTTCTTTAGCACATTCACTGATGTCTATCACAATCTCCATTTCGTCTAACCACTTCATACAGTCTATCGCCCCCTTTTCTCATGTGAAATCCCTCGGTTTACAGGAGACAAAGTATTTATAGGTACAACCCTTGGTGTACCTGGGAGTTGGTTCGAGGACAACTTGCCTCTGTGGTTCACTTCTCTGATTAGACGAGTGTTGAGACTCACTCTTCTTCTATGTATGCGAATGAGAATGGGACGTTGTGTGAGTCTTGGACCGAACATTGCTCGGTTCCTTGAACTTATCATCCACAGCTTGTGCAACCGCTGTGGTTATCATTGCTTGTAGTTCGGCACCAGTGATATTAATCCTGGTGTTGTTTCCTTCTGCGGGATGACTGTTTGCTTCATCCGAGCCAGCCATTTTTCGTATACTATATCAAACAGTAATGATATATTTAAATTATATAATGAATCATCGCATTGATGATTAGATGGTCATGGTATTATTAAACCATATAGACCACTTTAAATAAAAATCAATTTGATCATAATTTGCCTAGGTTACAACAGAACCATAATAAGCAATTAATAGGATATAATCCTTTATATTTATTAGACATGGGATATGAATCACAACTGTCAATGTCATGAAAGACATTTTCATATAGCACAAGGCTCGTCTCGAAGGACATTTAGATGGCACAAAAGCCTTGTCACAAGGACCATTATAATCATTGATCTCTTGGATCAGTGATCTCTTTAAGGGTCGAACAAAGTTCATCGCCTTTTTGACAAGAAGTCTATAACATAAAACTTTCATTGTCATTATTACACCTTTGCTTATAAGCATACATCTCAAAAGGATGTTTTGGTGTATACATCTTATTGACGTTTATTAGCCATGATTCATATTGATCATATAGGCTATATAATAGTGACTTGGAAGGATCCAAGTACATTTGGAAGCTTGTGTAGTTTCTCGTACCGCACAACCAGAAATGTTAACATATTTTCAGATGTTAACAGGAATTTATTGTCTTAAAAAGGTTGTACCATCATAGCCATTTAATAATTTGGCTAGGTTATACCTCTAAGAAAATTTCTTTGGTAGATCAATTAAAAATTGAAAAGATAAAGCATGATGATGTAATAAAATACATATTTAGTAATTAAAATAAACTTCATTAAATCATAAAACTAGTACAAGGATGCCCTAAACGGGACTTGAAACAACACACTGCCCACGCAGGGGCTACAGAAATAGAAAATAAGTCCACGCAGGGACTTGGTACTGAAAATAAGGAAAATGTCCTCGCAGGGACTTGATTAAAAGACAATACAAGATAAAATAAACAATTCCCTATTTCTTTTTGCCTTTGATAAGATTCGCAAGGCCTTTAAGAAAGCCATTATGCTTCTTTTTGGTTTCATCTGCTTCACACTCAACCCTGTCTAACCTCTGTAGTATTTCTTGGGTTTGCTCCTGTTGGAGAGGAGGTTGCTGGTAAGATGGGTAGTGATACCCTTGCACTGGATATCCAGTTGGATAAACTTGAGGATAAGAAGAAGGATAAAGTGCATTATGCTGTGCCGCAGTAAGATATGGATCATAGGTTCCATAGTCAAATGGATACCCAGATGGGTTATACCCAGATGAACCTGGGTATGTTGGTATGGGGTTGTCAAAACCCACTGGCGGTGGCGGTGGTGCATAAGAAACTGGCGGGGGATTGTCCTCCGGCACCGCATGTGAGGGTCCACCCATTTGGGGGTCCCCGGGATTAGGAGGGTAAGAGATTGAACCTTGAGGAGAACTGAACCGAGGTCCTCCTTGTAAGGATATTCGTGCATTCCTCCTTCGCCTTGGTGGCTCGGGAGGTGGCTGAGGTGGCTGTTGAGGTGGCTCCTCAACAGGAAGAGGTGGTGGTGAAACAGCTTGAAGTTGTGGTTCAACCAAAGGAGGTTGAGCAGGAGAGTTATGGTATGAAGGGGTAAAGAACCAATCATACTGGGCCATCCTCTCAGCATACGAATCAAGCCCTCAGTACGGCGATCCTTGGTATGGAGAACCGCTAGAGATGCTAATAGGGTGGCCCGGTGTTCCGGTTTGCATTTCTGGGTCCGGGTCGTCATCCATTTCCATCTCCTGGGAAAAGTGATCCTCGGGTCCTAAAGGATTGAAACCCAAAAAGTCGTTGACGTAGTCGTGAGGGTTGAACTGCGCTGGAGAATAAGTAGAATCGGAGTGATGGAAAGAATGGGAATGTAAAGGGTGGTGAGATTGGTTAGGATGGTGTGATTTGTAAGGACCTGCAAAAATGTCCCTAAACGACCCGTAAGTGAAAACCCGGACCCCTGAAACCCTAATCCATAACAAAAATCAAGACAATCAGATTTTTGGTTTTCACGCGGGCCGCGTAAGCCTTAAGGTAAGGTTACACGGGCCGCGACAACTTAAAAATCATCCGGATAAGCGTTTAAGCCACATGTCACACGCGTGGCAACCCTACTCGTGACCCTCCATCCCTACACGTAGACTAGGGACCCTTGCGGGCCACGTAAGATACATCTAAGGGTTTACGCGGGCCGCGTAAAACCATATTTCAGCTATAAATTGTTCAGTTCATGAGCTTTGCATCTGTGAACGTAAAACTTTCTAAAACACGAAGAAAGCTGCTCAAATTCGAATTTCCAAGTAGTGAAACGCTGCTACGAGTACAAGGTATTAACTCGATCACTGCTACGATGTAATGTCCGATTGATTGAAACAGATCCGATGGATATTTAAGTGCTGCCCAAATCAGGGCTATACTTTGTCATTCGTCGTGAGGGTTTTGATCTCGTGAAGTTTATCGTAAATGTTGTATTAAGTTTCTGACCTAGTTTCGTATGCATGTCATTTTAACTAGGTTACACGGCTAAATCAATAGGCTAAACTCTGCCCGTCTAAACTTGCAATGTGAGTCATTCTCTTTTTATCAACCATGTTTTACAATACTCAAATTATTTTCAAAAGTTATAATTACAGGGATTAAGTCTTGGTTATCTTGAATCACTGGCAAGTGGGGTATTGTGCACATTACTAATCTCTCACGGTTAGGTTAACAAACCTAACAGTGATAACCATCACTACTTGGGTGAAATGACCAATAGTGGTATGACCATCGTCACCAGGGTGTGACACGACGCCAGATAAAAATAAGATAGTAGCCATTGTAATCGCTCTTATGCTGTAATTTATAACTATGTGTCGTTTTATTGAAATCGAGTGACTCGCCAGTATTTCCCCGCTGATAAAATATTTTTAAAACATGTTTCAGGTGACCTACTGTGAATCAAGGAAAAGTGCTACGGAGCACTAATAAAGATTGAAGTGGTGGCTCAGTTAAATAAATAAACATGTTTTGTAAAACAGGGAATTTCCTCGTGAAATTCCTCTATTGTAAATTACGGGGTTTGTCCCAAATTATGAAATAAAATAATTGGGCAGTTTCAAGTTTTAAAAGATCCTGGTAAATCTTCCGCAGTCAACTCAAATAATAAATACCACGGGTTTCTGTCCCGCGGCTCCTGGACCGGGTCACACCGGGACGGGGGCCGTGACAGAAAAAGGTGGTATCAGAGCCACTGATTTAAGCCAATTGAGTATTTAGAAATACTTAATTTCTCAATTTGATTCTGTGAAATTTAATTTGCAATATATAACTTTTTAATTAGGATTTTGTATTTCCTCTATATCTGCTAAACAGCATGAATGAGTTGTCTGAAGCTCTTCAGAATCTCACTATCTATCCTGCTGACGTAGAAGTTTCCAGAGACTTTTCCGATTATCTGGCCGACACTGAAGAACCCATGGAATTCCAGGCTCAAGCCCAGGAGAAACCCAAGACGAAAAAGAGAAGGAGAATCGTAGGCTGGAGACGCGTACGAAGGAAGAAGCCAGCTGCATAAAGGATTAAAAGGACTGAAGATCCCATGGATAAAGGCAAAGGAAAGGAGATCGGGGAAAGTTCAGGGCAAGCCCAGGAAATGCCACCGTGGGAAGAGTTGGATCGTAAACTGGAAAATTGTGACTTCATTGGACCTGCCAATGAAGACCTCTTTAATTATCCAATTGAATCACAACTTCCAGTTAATTTGGAACCTGCTATCCCAGATCCCATTGTCAGCCACCAACTTCTACCAGGAGAGCTGGAAGAATGGTGGACAAGTGATTGGCAATTTCAGAATCTTTTGAATAACCCTAATACCTTTTTCCCCCAATTTGACCCAGAGCCTGCACCAAACCCACCGATGAGCACCGAGAACTTGGCTGAACTCCGCCACTATGGCGAGGAGCTGGTGGACGCATGAAATAGAATCCGGGAAGTGGCGGAGAGGATATCATGGAAATACGACGAGAGGGAACGTCGTTTCTGAAGTGCCAGCTGACAGGGATAGTATGTGGTTGTGTGTTTAATAATAATAAAATAATAATAACTATTAATATAAATATAATCATGTAAAATAACCTAAAATAAAACTTTTGTAATATAACCAGTGTGTATGGATGCATACTAATATATAAAAAAAATATCAACGCCGCAAAGTCGACAATTTTGGCTATACGTGTTGACATGATTATGTTTGATTGTTTTATTGTGACTAATTATTATTTATTTTCTTTTGTGCCAATAATTTATACATTTAAATATTGATAATTATCAGATGGAACACGCCATCAATGAGCCAGTTAATGAAGTTAACCAATCTGAGCAAAACAATGAGGATCACTTTCTTAATAGGCAAGATATAGAAAATATCGTTGCCCAGAGAATAGCAAATGCTATTCCAGCAATCCTTGCTGCTGCTCGAAATCCCGTTGAACCTCAACCAATTATTCCCAGAAACGTACTCGTGACGACAATTTCAGTAATAGTGTAAATGGAGGCGGCAACAATAATAATAATGATAATGATGGGATGCAAGCCCCATTCCTTAAGAAAATGAAAGCTGCAACGCCTGGTTGCACTTACAAGGAATTTCTTGCCTGTAAACTAGTTGAATTTCCAGGCAATGAAGGGGCAACTGCTGCACTGCGTTGGTTAGAGAAAACCGAAGCAGTAATTAAAATAAGTAAATGTGCCGAGGAAGACAAGGTCATGTATGCGTCGCATCGTTTTAAAGAAGGAGCACTCGAATGGTGGAACACCGTACTACAAGCTAAGGGAAGTGATGTGGCGTGTGTCATGAATTGGGCAGAATTTAAGAGTCTAGTAGAAAGAAAATTCTGTCCCGAATATGAAAAGGAACAAATGACAAATAAGTTCCTGAACAACCGAATGGTTGATGTGGACTGTCGAGGGTATACTTCAACATTCTTCGAGTATGCTAGAGTTGTACCAACCCTGGCTTCGCCAGAACCGGTACTTATTTCTCGCTATATGTGGGGTTTGATTGGCGAAATCCGAGATATCGTTAAAGCTGCGAGACCTCGCACAATTGACGATGCCGTGGAATTAGCCAACACTTTGACAGATGGACTGGTGTGTACGCGAGAAGAAAATAGAAAGAAGGAAGTGGCCCAAAAGATTACCCAAGGATTTCGTGTGGGTAATAGTAGTAATTTTAAGAAAAAGGGAACCGGGCAACCTTCCACTGCTCCATTCTGCAGTACCTGTAAAAGGAAGCATTTTAGAAGATGCAAAGGGTATTGCAATTTCCGCAAAATTCCGGGGCATCAAGAAGAAGATTGCAGAAGAAAGAAATCCACAATTTGCTTCAACTGTGGAGAAGCTGGACATTTTAGACCAGACTGCCTAAACTGGTCAAACCGGCTGACAACAAAGCCAAACCTGCAGAAGGAACTACCAAGAAAAACGCAATAGCCTTCCAATTGACTACCCAGGAAGCAAAGCTAATCCCAGATGTAATAGCTGGTATGTTCCTAGTTCACGAAGTTTATGCAAAAGTATTATTTGACTCTGGTGCAAACCAAAGTTTTATAAATACTTCATTCTGCCAAGCTCTTAACCTACCCTTAACCAACCTTAGACAAATTTTTACGGTAGAACCGCAGATGGTAATTCTGTTAACATAGATAAGGTTTTGCAAAAAGGAAAGATAGAACTCTTAGGCCATAAATCTTCTGCAAACCTATTACCTATGAATTTAGCCGGATTCGATGTCGTGTTAGGAATGGATTGGTTAGTAGCCAACCATGCTCGAATCCTCTGTGATAAGAATTCCATAGAAATTCATACACCTACAGGAGAAATAGTGGTGATTACAGGAGGTAAGTCACGTAAGCCAATGAAATTCATTTCAGTAATGAAAATGGCCAGTTATTCAAGAAAACAAGGAATAGTGTATATGATTTCGGTAATCATTAACACTAAAGATAAGGAACTTAAGGAAATTTCTGTAGTATCAGAATACCCGGATGTATTTCTGGAAGAGCTACCTGGATTACCACCCGATAGGGAAGTAGAATTTAGAATTCATCTAATTCTTGGAACTATACCGATAGCCAAGGCACCCTATCGGTTAGCACCCACCGAAATGCTAGAATTGAAAAAGCAGTTAGATGAACTGTTAAGAAAAGGATTTATACAACCTAGTTCATCCCATTGGGGAGCACCCGTGTTGTTTGTGAAAAAGAAAGATGGGTCGATGCGAATGTGTATCGATTATAGGGAATTGAATAAGGTTACAATTAAGAATCGATACCCATTACCCAGGATTGATGATCTTTTCGATCAACTTCAGGGAGCTAGATATTTTTCTAAGATAGATTTACGCTCCGGATATCATCAGTTGAAAGTACAAGAAGAAGACATACCTAAAACTGCTTTTAGAACTAGGTATGGTCATTACGAGTTTACAGTCATGCCCTTTGGATTAACAAATGCTCCTGCAGCATTTATGGACATGATGAATAGGATTTGTAAACCGTATTTGGATAAAATTTTTATTGTCTTTATCGACAACATACTTATTTATTCCAAAAGTCAGGACGAGCATTGTGAGTACCTACATGCACTCTTAACTTTGTTAAGAAAAGAGAAGCTTTATGCCAAATTCTCGAAGTGTGAATTTTGGCTACAAGAGGTACAATTTTTAGGACACATGGTGAATCACGAAGGTATTCACGTAGATCCCTCCAAAATAGAAGCAATCACCAAGTGGAAGGTCCCGCAATCAGCTATGGAAGTTAGAAGTTTTCTAGGGTTAGCCGGATACTATAGACGGTTTACTAAGGATTTTTCCAAAATAGCTGTACCATTAACTAAGCTAACATGTAAAGCGGTGAAGTTTGAATGGGGATCTAGACAAGAAGAGGCTTTTAAGATTTTAAAGAAAAGGTTAACAAACGCCCCAATTCTTTCCTTACCAGAAGGGACAGAAGATTTTGAAGTTTATTATGATGCTTCTAAACTAAGATTAGGATGTGTGCCGATGCAACGCAAGAAGGTAATTGCGTATGCCTCAAGGCAATTGAAAAAGCACAAGGAAAATTATACGACTCATGACTTGGAATTAGGAGCCATAATTTTTGACCTTAAAATTTGGAGACATTATCTGTACTGAAGTAGGTTTACTGTCTATACAGATCATAAGATTTTAAAATACATATTTGGGCAAAAGGAATTAAACATGAGGCAAAGAAGATGGATGGAAATTCTAAGTGACTACGACTGTGATATTCAATATCACGAAGGAAAGGAAAATGTAGTTGCAGATGCCTTAAGTCGTAAGTATCATGAAAAGCAAAAGCGAGTTCGTACTCTTAGATTAAATCTACAATTAGATTTAATGGAACAACTGAAGAATGTTCAAGAAACAGCAATCAAGGATGATGCTGAAGGAATGAAGGGAAGAATAAAGGAATTAGAGCAAGGAAGTGATGGAATTTGGAGATTCCATAAGAAAAGGACTTGGGTACCAAAGCAAGGAAACTTAAGAGATAAGATTCTAGAGGAAGCCCATAAATCTAGGTATACCATGCATCCTGATAATAATAAGATGTACCAAGATTTAAGGAATAACTTCTGGTGGATAGGAATGAAAAACGACATAGCCAGATATGTATCTAAGTGTCTAACTTGTTCACAAGTTAAGGCAGAACACCAGAAACCCTCAGGCCTACTACAACAATTAGAAATGCCTGTATGGAAATGGGAGCTTATAACAATGGACTTTGTTACTAAGTTACCCAAAACCAGAAAGGGTAATGACGCTATTTGGGTAATTGTGGATCGATTAACCAAATCAGCTCATTTCCTACCCATGAAAGAAACCTTTAGCATGGAAAGGTTAGCAAAGTTGTTCGTAGACGAGGTAGTATCCTTACACAGAGTCCCACTCTCTATTGTATCAGATAGAGATATTCGTTTCACTTCACATTTCTGGACAAGTTTCCAAGAAGCCATGGGGACAAGATTAAATTTAAGTACGGCTTATCATCCCCAAACAGACGGACAAAGTGAAAGGAGGATCCAAACCTTGGAAGACATGCTTAGAGCATGTGTCATAGATTTTGGGGGAAATTGGGACGACCATTTACCCTTAATCGAGTTCTCCTATAACAATAGTTATCATGCAAGCATCGAGGCTGCCCCATTTGAAGCACTGTATGGACGAAAGTGTAGAACTCCAGTTTGTTGGGCAGAAATAGCAGAAAGCCAATTATCAGGTCCCGAGATTGTGAAAGAAACCACCGACAAGATCACCTAAATCAAGGAAAGACTGAAAACGGCTCGAGATCACCAGAAGAGTTATGCAGACAATCGACGCCAGCCACTAGAATTTCAAGTTGGAGACAAGGTACTCTTGAAAGTCTCTCCTTGGAAAGGAGTAGTTCGGTTCGGTAAGAAGGGAAAGCTAAGTCCAAGGTACATAGGACCATTTCCAGTAATCCAACGCATAGGACCAGTTGCTTATCGCTTATAACTACCGGAAGAACTGGCTGGAGTACGTGACGTATTTCATGTATCTAACCTCAAGAAATGTATATCTGACGAATCCCTGGTAGTCCCTCTTCAAGACATAGAGGTGAATGAAAAATTGAAGTTCGTGGAGAAACCGCTTCAAATAGAAGACAGAAAGATCAAGTTTCTCAAACACAAAAGATTGGTACTGGTCAAAGTCAAGTGGGATTCGAAAAGAGGATCGGAATACACCTGGGAGTTGGAATCGGAGATGAAGCGAAAGCATCCTCACTTATTTCAATAAATCTCGAGGACGAGATTTTAAATAAGGTGGGGAGGATGTATGGACCTGCAAAAATGTCCCTAAACAACCTGTAAGTGAAAACCCGGACCCCTGAAACCCCAATCCATAACAAAAATCAAGAAAATCAGATTTTTGGTTTTCATAAGGTTACGCGGGCCGCGACAACGTAAAAATCATCCGGATAAGCATTTAAGCCACGTGTCACACGCGTGGCAACCCTACTCGTGACACTCCAGCCCTACACGTAGACTATGGACCCTCGCGGGCAGATTAAGATACATCTAAGGGTTTATGCGAGCCGCGAAAAACCCATATTTCAGCTATAAATTGTTCAGTTCATGAGCTTTGCATCTGTGAACGTAAAACTTTCTAAAACACGAAGAAATCTGCTCAAATTCGAATTTCCAAGTAGAGAAACGCTGCTACGAATACATGGTATTAACTCGATCACTGCTACGATGTAATGTCCGATTGATCGAAACTGATCCGATGGATGTTTAAGTGCTGTCCAAATCAGGGCTATACTTTGTCATTCGTCGTGAGGGTTTTGATCTCGTGAAGCTTATCGTAAATGTTGTATTAAGTTTCTGACCTAGTTTCGTATGCATGTCATTTTAACTAGGTTACACGGCTAAATCAGTAGGCTAAACTCTGCCCGTCTAAACTTACAATGTGAGTCATTCTCTTTTTATCAACCATGTTTTACAATACTCAAATTATTTTCAAAAGTTATAATTACAGGGATTAAGTCTTGGTTATCTTGAATCACTGGCACGTGGGGTATTGTGCACATTACTTATCTCTCATGGTTAGGTTAACAAACCTAACAGTGATATCATCACTACTTGGGTGAAAGGACCAATAGTGGTATGACCATCGTCACCAGGGTGTGACACGGCGCCAGATAAAAATAAGATAGTAGCCATTGTAATCGCTCTTATGCTGTAATTTATAACTATGTGTCGTTTTATTGAAATCGTGTGACTCGCCAGTATTTCCCCGCTGATAAAATATTTTTAAAAATGTTTCAGGTGACCTACTGTGAATCAAGGAAAAGTGCTATGGAGCACTAATAAAGCTTGAAGTGGTGGCTCAGTTAAATAAATAAACATGTTTTGTAAAACAGGGAATTTCCTCGTGAAATTCCTCTATTGTAAATTACGGGGTTTTTCCCAAATTATGAAATAAAATAATTGGGCAGTTTCAAGTTTTAAAAGATCCTGGTAAATCTTCCGTTGTTAACTCAAAAAATAAATACCACGGGTTTCTGTCCCGCGGCTCCTGGACCGGGTCACAGCGGGACGGGGGCCGTGACAGAAAAATGTGGTATCAGAGCCACTGATTTTAGCCAATTGAGTATTTAGAAATACTTAATTTATCAATTTAATTCCTTGAAATTTAATTTGCAATATATAACTTTTTAATTAGGATTTTGTGTTTCCTCTATATCTGCTAAACAGCATGAATGAGTTGTCTGAAGCTCTTCAGAATATCACTATCTATCCTGCTGACGTAGAAGTTTCCAGAGACTTTTCCGATTATCTGGCCGACACTGAAGAACCCATGGAATTCCAGGCTCAAGCCTAGGAGAAACCAAAGACGAAAAAGAGAAGGAGAATCATAGGCTGGAGACGCGTACGGAGGAAGAAGCTAGCTGCACAAAGGATTAAAAGGACCGAGGATCCCAAGGATAAAGGCAAAGGAAAGGAGATCGGGGAAAGTTCAGGGCAAGCCCAGGAAATGCCACCGTGGGAAGAGTTGGATCGTAAACTGGCAAATTGTGACCTCATTGGACCTGCCAATGAAGACCTCTTCAATTATCCAATTGAATCACAACTTCCAGTTAATTTGGAACCTGCTATCCCAGATCCCATTTTCAGCCACCAACTTCTACTAGGAGAGCTGGAAGAATGGTGGACAAGTGATTGGAAATTTCAGAATCTTTTGAAGAACCCTAATACCTTTTTCCCCTAGTTTGATCCAGAGCCTGCCCCAATCCCACCGATGAGCACCGAGAACTTGGCTGAACTCCGCCACTATGGCGAGGAGCTGGTGGACGCAGGAAATAGAATCCAGGAAGTGGGGGAGAGGATATCATGGTAATACGAAGAGAGGGAACGTCGTTTCTGTAGGATCGTTTTCACGACCAAACGAGTCATTCAGAAGAGTTTTTCCTCAATACGAGAGGCGGAAACAAACATATCAAGTTGATTCAGCTTGCAATTCACTTTAAACTGTCTTTTAATTGATATAACAACGTTTTACAGTGAGTAGTCACTTCGGCAGCAGTTCGACTCTGAAACCGGAAAGTTACAAATAAAACGAACAAGGCAAGTATTTATAGGGCAGCCTATTTCGCACGAAACAGATCCAGCGAAATCAATTTCACACGAAATAGCTATTTCGTGCGAAATACCCAGTTGATTTCGTGTGAAATGACAATTTGTCATTTCGTGCGAAATACCCCTATAATACATATTTATCATATTCTCGGATAACATGCCCTGATCTATCTAATCTAGTACAAGACTCGATATAAGACGAAGTCGACAGACATATGCACCAACAGACTCCCCCTTGGATGTTGACGAAGTCTTCAGTGTCGAGTCTTCAATCTTCAGACTTTATCAGTCTTCTCGTTCTCTCCCGAAATATCTGACAATGTAAAACATCCTCAATCCTCTATCTTTTCTCTATCAGCTAATTTCTCCTTTGAATATTGATCTTCCTAATTCTCTTGATCAGATCTCTTGATTCCTTAAGTTCATCAGCATCATCAGCTTGCGTAAACTTCAGGATCTGAACTTGGCTCTACTATCTTCAGACTCCCCTTTGCTAACAGACTCCCCCTTAAGTTGTGCTTGGGATCGTAATCTGGCTTTCACAAGATCAGGATCGCAATCGGGCTTTCTATATAACCAAAATCAGGAACCTGACTATCCTGCACAATCTCTACCACACAATAAATTTCACAAATTTAAAATTTGACAAATTTATATACCACATGCAGATATTAATCAAACAATAAATGATTTTACAATGTTAATCTCTGAAGAACCACTTGTAAAAATACCATTTATCTTTTCAAACAATTTTTCATCTCAAACACCTCAAACAAACTCTCCCAAACCAGTTCATCATGTTTAGCACTTGGAATTTTGAAAATCAGCTTTTCAACATCAGTTGTCAAAAATCTTTTTGTATTTTCAAAATTTATGCTAAAACATACTGAAAATCTTTTTGAATTTTGATTATAATGGAAATGCAGTAAAGAAATATTTACAAACAATATTTTTGTGAGTTTGTGTAAGAGAATCATATCAGTTTATGAGACAAATCACCAACACCATTAAGCTTTAATCATTTTAAGTTCTAAATGATTCACTTAGATTGTCAGTATACTGATCCACTTAAATTTTCACACAAAGTTCAACTATTTCGAGATACGAGATTAATGTTTTAGAGACTTAAACTTATACGTGTATCCCACCTCAGAATATACTCCCGTATCCAGATCCCAATATTCAGTCTTACAGGTGAGTATACCTAGATGATATCTGTAAAGGGTTAAATGCGAGGGCCATGAGAGCTCAGGCTATTGCTTCCGCAAAATCAGAGAGATGATGGCTTCGACTTTAGGTGTGTTCCCTTTAGAGAATCTTTTCTTCAACAGTACATGATTAGCATTTTGCAATGTTTCATCATTTTTATGCCAAGGGGAGTGCTTTTATTTCAAGCAAGCGAAAAGTATTATACGGGGACTAAGCCATTGCTTCCGCAAAATCAGAAGTCCCGGAATAATACCCCAGATATCACTAAGCATAAAGACCTAGTATCTCAGAAAGAGGGATCTTTCAAACAAGATTTCGGGGGTTACCCATATATCCTAGAGATGTTCCCCACGAGATAAGTAAGTTTGAAATTTAGGTTTATATCTCGACACAATCTACTAAATGTATAAAAACCTACTGGCACATCATCAGTGAGACCGTTTATCACTTTTTAACTTTCCAATTCTTTAGCATGCTGTGATCGTCCACTGATGTACTATCATTTTCTCTTTTTCACAACAAAACTCATTTTTGATTTTATCATGTTTTTGACTTTTTCAAATTTTCTAATGTTTTTGGATTTTCAGAAATTTCTTACTCCCCCTAAAATTCAAAACCATTTTAAAAATAATTTGAAAAACAAACTGTACAAATAAAGTGACAACTGTTGTGAATTGCTTCAAATCTCCATTTTCTTGGCTTAAACAATCAGAACTCCCCCTGACAACAAACTATTTTCCCATTAAGATTTCAAAACACTTAAGTTTGTTTTAATCAAAATGGTTTTTCCAGAAAATTAGTTTTGTTGGATTTCACAAACCATTTGTAGGTTAGGGGATCAATTCATCACCTTGTTCTTTCATCTTCAACCTTTTTAAAAAAATATAACATTTTTAAGTTCAACCAACAAATACCACTTGTAGGAAATCAAGTACAACTTAATGTCCTTGATTTACCACTTGTAGGTTCTTTACAAACACAATTATCAAGAATGATGTCGATTCCTACTCCACACTTACCAACCTGGGAGCTCCGGCAAATCAGTTTTTTCAGTTAAAGAAGTTATCCCAAGCCTGACAGACCTTAGGAGATTCCGAGTTATTAACACTCGGTTTCTTTCCTTTCATCTTCTTCTCATAAAATTCCTTTACCCCTTTGACCTTCCCATCAATCATTTTTCCAAAAATATGTTGCACTTCGGGGTTAAAAGCTTTCTCAACATCAAATTCTTTCTTTTCATAAAAGAATTGATTCGAAATCTCAATTTTACCAACTTTTTGTTTAAAATTTTCAGCCTTCAATGGTGGAAAATTTACATCATCCATTGGCGGTACTGATTTCTCAACTTTTGATTCAACTTGTGGCTCCTCTGACTTTGTGGAATCAGATTCATCGCCAGAAAATAGCTCCTCTGATTTTGACGAATCAAAATCATTGCTAGAACTATCATCAGATTTCTTAACGACCAACTTTTGGTTGTCAAGATTTGCTTTTCTTTTGTAAAACCTTTTGAACATTCGCCAACCTCAAATTTCGAGTTTTTGAAAACTATAAAAGGTTTAATTGGTGATTCATTCTCAACCATCTTTTCTTTCAGTTTAAAAGAAACTCCTTGTTTTGTTTGGATTGCCTTTGAACAATTCCTGGCAATATGACCAACTGTTTTGCATTGAAAACAGGTTCTCGTTTCCTTTTTCTGAGCAAATTCATTCTTTATTTCCTCTTGCTTCTTAGCAAGGAATTCTTTGTTCGTTTGCTTTCTGAACAATTGCTCTTTTTCTTATTCAGATGATATCCCTGAAACAAATACAGTTTTTGGTTTATAAGTTTTTTTCATTTTTATGATTTATCGGTGGAATAAAGCCAAGACCTTTCCTTTTGAAATTACCGTTATGGTTTGGTTTCTTTTGAAAATCAGAACCAGAACTGTAACTTTTTTTCTTATTTAACCTCTGTTGATCTCTTGAGGTGTATTTTTTAGGTTTTTCAGGAAAATTCACATCTTTTATTTCAGAAATATTAATTTCTGTTAATTTGAAAACCTTTTTAATCATTTCAGTTTTGACACCTCTTATTGGAAATTCTTCATCAGAATATAATTTGTCAGAATCATTCAAAGTATATGCTACTTTGAACATTTCATCATTCAAATTAGATTTTGATAGCAGAAATTCTTTATTGTAAACCCGTTTGTCCTTTTTGACTGTTGGACTTAAAGTTTCAGACTTTGACTCTGAATTTGACTCCAACTTTGACTCCTCGGTTTCATCTTTATCCAACACCTGATCGACCACTTTCTATATTAACTCTGACTCATGATCAGTATCAGATGAAGTGAATGTAACATCAATATTGTCTGGCAAATTATCTGATGACTCAGATTCCCACTGTAAGTTGGTTGCCTTTTCGACTCTTTCTGAATTTGGATTTCGTGAAGAATATCCATTTTCAAGCGGGGGTGGACACTTGTTGTAACTAAAACCTTGTTTCTTACCAGAAATCTTTTCTTCAGTATCCTCTTCTTCAAACGCCTTCATGCCTTCCACTGTTGGATAAATCCTGTCAATAACATAAGAAGTACATGAGTAACTTTTTAACAACCTGTTTACCCTTTCTGTTTCAATCCTCTGAGTTTCCAGTTTTTGTTCCAGAACAACACACTTTTCAATGTAATTGTTGACGATTTTCTGTTTTGTCATAAAAGCTCCTTGAAGTGTTTTCATTGCTGTTGCTTGTTCACTGCTTGACTGATTGTACTGATTCATTGCTTTGTTAAGAACATCATAAGATTCTTTCAATCTCTTCATGTTATGAATCAATGTACTATTTTGCTTCTTCACTGCTTCACAGTTTTCACATTTCACAGGAATTTTTCGTGCATCAGCTTCTGCTTCAACTTTGAAAGCTGGAATTTGTTTTACCTTTTTCTTTATCACAGGAACTTCTTCATCATCACTGCTAACTTGTTTTTTAACTTTCTTCTTTTTCTTTCAAACTTTTCCATCATCACTGTCACTCTCCTCTAACATTCTTAAATGCTCTTTCATTCTGTTTGCATAATAATCATTATCACTATCTTCATCAACTCTAGCAACAAACGCTTTAGCCAAGAATTCTTTATCTGGACAGTAATTATCCCAGCTAAAACCTTCTGGTAATTTTTCATCATCTTGATCGATTAATTTGCTCATCAAATATGCTTTCTTTGATTCTTCAATCTCCTTCTTAGTATGAGCAGTTTGTGGTTGTTGTTGATGTGGTTGTTGAGCAACTTGATGATAGATCGCTTTCCGATAATAATCATTGTTGTTGAACGGATTTTGAACTCCACTTGCATCGCAGTTTGTGCATTCTCTCTTGAAATGTCCTTTTTCCCTGCAACGAAAACAAGTAACTTTAGATTTATCAAATCCTAAAGTAGAAACATTTGCATCACGGAAATCATCTCTTCCCGTAATTTGTTTGAATTTCTCAGCTCTTCTCAACACACTTGCCATACACCATTTTATATCCATTAATTCCATTTCTTCAGCGTCAATCTGATCATAATCCTCTTTTGTCAACATTGGATTTCCGATCCTTCCTGCTACTAAACTTCCATACGACTCTAACACAGTCACTAACAAAGACATGTGACTTTTTGCAACTTCTTCCGAGTAGTTTTGATCATTTTCAAAATTTAGTGCAATGTTGCATTGTAGAACTTTGCCATTCTTTGTCGCTGAAACATTTGGATCAAATGATGGATATGAAGAAAAACTCATTTTATTGTTTGATCCTTTAGATGATCCTCCAGATGAACTTTTAGCATTGAATGCAGTTTCGATCTTTGGTGACATGTTGGTCTTATCACTAACACCTCCTTTGTAATATAAACCGATATCTTGTTCACCATCAAAATCCTTCATTCTAGAGATCTTCCTTTGTTCCATCTCTTGAGCTTCAAGTTTTTCAATGAACTTTCCCAGTGTTAGATTCCTAAAATCCTTTTTATTTCTCAACATCATAAGATACGTGCCCCAAGTTTCATGTGGCAATGCATCAACCAGCTTTTCAATCAACTCTTCATTATCTTTTGTGATTTTTACCCTCTTCATGTTGACTAACAAATTGCAATATCTTTCAATGATCTGCTTAGTGCTTTCAGTTCTCAAACCACGAATAAATCGAACTCTTTTTTTAAAAGTGTTTTTTTATTCTTTATCATTTCTTTACTTCCAACAAACTTTGATTTTAATGCTTTCCAGATTGAATATGCAGTTCCATTGTGTTGCAATAAAACTAAAATATCTTCATTCATAGCTTGATGCAATAAACTTGTCATCATTTTTTCATCTTTGTATTTCTTTTTCTCTTCTGCACTTAAATCTTTAATTGCAATAACCTCTTCATCATCATTCATCGGTCTAACATATTTTGTTTCAACACATTCCCAAGCATCCAAATAATTTGCTTGAACCCAATTTTCGAATCGCTCCTCCCATCCTTTATACTCCTCGATATTCATAAGCTTTAGCGGTTTTTGCATAGTGCCCGTTTCATTTTCTAACATTGTGTGTTGTGCAATGGTAATCGGAGTAGCAAAGGCGTTGTAAAATTCTTCTTCCATGATTCGGTTTCAAATTCTCACAAACTTAATCTTTCAAACGAAATGAACTTTGGTGCGAAATACACTTTTTCACACGAAATGACTTTGTTCAAACGAAATAACTTCTCAAGCGAAATGTCTTTTGAAGCGAAATGACTGATTTCGTGCGAAATAGATGATTTCGTACGAAATAGCTGAACTTTCAAGCGAAATGAAGTGATTTCGTACGAAATGGGTGATTTCGTACGAAATGAAGTACTTTTTCAAACGAAATGACAATATAGGGTGATTTCGTGCGAAATGAGTGTGGTATTTCGTGCGAAATAGATGAAACAGATACTATTCCGTGCGAAATGCTGTTAATGTCATCAATTCGGCCATGTTTTTGTCAAATTGAACAAGTTTTAGTCCGATTTTAGATCTAATTCTTTCAAGGCTTTGGTAAAACACAATTTCGCTTATAATGTGAGAAAATCAATCCATTTTATCCGTGAAAACTCGTTTAATTTTGAAAAGAAGGTGTAGAAATCAGAATTTTTAGCCGAATCATTTAGAACTCTTCCTCCTGAGATCTGATACCACTTGTAGGATCGTTTTCACGACTAAACGAGTTATTCAGAAGATTTTTTCCTCAATACGAGAGGCGGAAACAAACATATCAAGTTGATTCAGCTTGCAATTCACTTTAAACTGTCTTTTAATTGATATAACAACGTTTTACAGCGAGTAGACACTTCGGCAACAGTTCGACTCTGAAACCAAAAAGTTACAAATAAAACGAACAAGGCAAGTATTTATAGGGCAGCCTATTTCGCACGAAACAGATCAAGCGAAATCAATTTCACACGAAATAGCTATTTCGTGCGAAATACCCAGTTGATTTCGTGTGAAATGACAATTTGTCATTTCGTGCGAAATACCCCTACACTACATATTTATCATATTCTCGAATAACGTGCCCTGATCTATCTAATCTAATACAAGACTCGATATAAGACGAAGTCGACATACATATGCACCAACAGTTTCTGAAGTGCCAGCTGACAGGGATCATATGTGGTTGTGTTTTTTTAATAATAATAAAATAATAATAACTATTAATAAAAATATAATCATGTAAAATAACCTAAAACAAAACTTTTGTAAAATAACCAGTGTGTATGGTTGCATACTAATATATAAAAAAATATCAACGCCGCAAAGTCGACAATTTTGGCTATACGTGTTGACATGATTATGTGTGATTGTTTTATTGTGACTAATTATTATTTATTTTCTTTTGTGCCAATAATTTATACATTTGACATGATTATGTGTGATTGTTTTATTGTGACTAATTATAATTTATACATTTGAATATCGTTGCACAGGGAATAGCAAATGCTATTCCAGCAATCGTTGCTGCTGCTCGAAATCCAGTTGAACCTCAACCAATTATTCTGTAACACCTCGAAAACTTACGTCCTATAATGTCTTGACACGTGTCATAACCTTTGAACGTGTGAAAGAATGTTCTTGAAGGACTAAAGTTGACAAACAATGAAACTGTGTAAATATAAGGGTTCAAAGTGTCAACAACGAATAAATATACTTTACAATAACCCTACATGATGTTTATAACCTTAAACGAATGGGTCATGGATCATACGAAGCGAATTGTGAAAGAAAGTGAGAGATTACAAACTACAGGGGTTAAATGTGTCAACATGTTAAGATATACCTCTGAGTGACCTTTTAGCAAACCCGAAGCCTTGTAATGATTAAATATGCTCACTAGAATGTACCATAAAAATTTCACCAAGTTTCGTTACCGTATGAGAAAGTTATGATAAAATCCGTGTGTGAAGGTTAGAATCGTCAACATTGAAATATAGGACTTTTCGGGTGATCACAAGGTTACCCGAGGACTTAACAAAGATGGTATAAGCCCTAAAGCCCCATATGTCAAATATAAAGTCTTAAAATGCAAGAAAACCAAGTGAAAACGACCTTTCGGGGGACCAGGGACTGAAATTGCAATTAATGAAACTTGCTGAGCTGGTCACCTACACCCTCGCGTAGCGCGAGCCTGAAACACCTTGGCAGTCGCGCTACGCGACTGCCTTGTCTAAACAGAAAACATGCACAGATGTCCTGCATGTTTGTTAACCGACTTAGATCGAATTTTGGCATACCATGGGCTTCCCTAAGGTGGTTTATAGGCTGTAGAGGGCACTTGTATTCATCCTTGATCAATTGTAGACCCATTTGTCAACAATCTAAGGTGTTGGATCAATTTAGAAAGTTCCTTATATTGACAACTTTGAACATTCATTCCATACTTCATCTCTGAGCATTTCTGGAACTCAAGACCATCTTCCAAGCTTTCCAAATCGTGCATAAGACTTGTGTAAGTACCCTTGATCTTTCTAAATTAAGTTATGCTTAGATTATAGCTTAAAAATCAAACCGTCATAACTACAGTTTGACTTGACGATAAATCATAAACGGTCCAGAGTTTTGTCGAAACGAAAGTTGTTACAAGTTGGTAATATTGTGGACAATTAACCCTTAAAAGGGCACCTTTTGATTCCCGATCTAACTATGTCGTTTGTCGAGTTAAACTTTTTCCGAAAAAGTCAACGGAACCATTAAACATTTAATTAACGATACAGAAGGCGTGTAATCTGTTTTAACATGCTTATAACTTGAAAATAAGTATAAAAACTTGTCTAAGCTTGTTTGATTCGACAACTTTCTGTTTAAGATCGATTCGGAACCGAAAGGCGCATAGTTTGACTTTCTGCTTTGACTTCGGTTCTGACCCGATTTGTATAGATTTAGACATGCCTTAAAGTTCCATTAGGACCTAGTTACATGTGTGTATAACCCTCTGCGTTTATACCACATAAATCCTTATTTGTCCGACGTTTCCGTTAATCGCCTAAATATTGACCGTAATGCCCTTATGACCATAAAACGAGCATTTTGGATATATGAAAGTAAAATAATCTTAGTTACTGATTATTAATCATGTCCGTAAATTTTTACATAAGTTGGACATATAGATTAGGAGTTATGCTCAATGACGTAATTAGAACGCTTCTTAGTGATTTAACGACGTCATTAGCGTAAAGCCTATCTAAACCCCATTTTTGACACCAAAACTTTTACCCACTGATGTAATATAATATTTTGGGATTTTTGAAGATTTTTAATTATTTTTAAACTGATCATAAGCTAGGATTAGTGCCTTAATTCGGTTAATACCGAATATACCCTTTTCGACCATAAAATGAGTTTTACAAATCCTTTTGATGCCAATCCAATTGCTACTGATTTTAAATATTAAATGGAGTGTTTTGAACCTGTTTAACTGATCAGGAAACTCAGAATCCTATTTTTACCCGTATGTCGCTTAAAACGGCTTTATACGCGTATTATACGCATAGTTAGGGTTTAAAACTATTTTGGCATATAAGACTTATAACCAAATGTTATAACCTGTTAAAATAAACCATTTTACTGATGTAATCAGACCCGGATCACAGAAGATAAATTAATTCCTTTTATAATCTTTAAAATGACCAAAATACCCCTACGGGGCATAATATGAGATTAAACTCGTTTTGGGCATAACGGAAGGTATCCTACTGATATCACAACATATTTAAGGCATGTTAATTTAGAAAACCTGTTTAGGACTCTTATGGTTACCCGTTACGCTTCATGCGCGTTCGGTTCGGTTTATGTAACTAGTTTACATAAATTAGCCGAAACGGGTCAAACCTTATCGGTTTTATCTCAAAATCCAGAATGTGTATAATATACCCATATTATACAAGTCTCCGAACTTGTCGGGTCTAAATCACATTCTATTCCAGTCTTCGCCTTATCATGCGTTGGAACCGTATCTTCCTTTTGAAAACTAACTGGTCTAAGTCATGACTTAATTAAAGACCCATTAGGATTCTAATAGGTTATTTAAAAACCTTCGTTCCAGATTTAGGAGCCCAGTAAAAGCTATCTGTACTTGCTGATTTGATACGGCTGGGATTGAAATTATATTTAGCTCAGGTAAATACTTTTAACTTATTTTCCCTATACGGGCTTGGGGTACGGTATATAAAATACCGCTTGGTCCGGCATTGAATCTTTAATCGAATAGAGGTTAAATCATTGATATGCTACGTTTTGAAATGTTTTGTTTGCTTAAAGCCTTTGGGGGGTTAATGACCATGTCCCGGATATCCCTGGCATCATTTTACGAAATGGCCACGACCTTAGCACTCAGGTGTAGGCGTACACCTGTCAGTGTCTCATTAAATAAAGTGGTGTGTCGATTGATCTTTAACCCGGTATACGGATCGGGCTACTGAACGCATAAGAAACATGTAATTCGTTTACAAGTATTATATTTAAATAATTATCCCAAGTTATAAAATATTATTTGTGCCTTGTGCATGCAAATCAACCTTTTTAAACCCTTTTCAAAATGAGTCGGTTGATTGTATTTACCAGTGTAAATTGACGTATTTTCCCAAAAAGGCTAAGTGCAGGTACTAATCGGAATTGGCTGGCTACTCCTAGTATCAATAAAGAGTCTCGCAATCTTAGATGCCTAAAGTCTGTTGAACAGTGTTATTTTATTTTCGATCCGCCTGTGGATCCCTTACTTCCGTTGTAATATTGTGATGTTACATTATTCGGATGGTAATATATTTATCCTTTTGCTTCCGCTGTGCATTTATATATTGTGTTGTTTGACTATGATGTTGCCAACCACGTCACGTTACTCCCCTACCGGGCCCACCGGTAACACGTGGAAATTTGGGGTGTGACAGGTTGGTATCAGAGCCAACATTGAGTGAATTAAACACTAGCTTTATGTGTTTGATCTCAATGACACATTAGCACATTCCTTGACCTTCTGAGTCTAGACTTAACAATAATTCTCCACACCAGGAGCCTTAATTTGCTGACCTTCGTACAGCGGCTAGGACGAAACATGCAACCAAGGAGAAATCATTCAGAAATAAAATGAAGAAGAAACTCCTTTTGCTTAAGATCGTTTCCTTAATAGTCCTTCTAAGGACATAATTACTTTTCAGTTCCTTCGAGGACAACATTATTTCTTTCAAGTCCCGTCTAGGGCACATCTGTATTTTTAATTTTATAGTGGAATAATTAACTTTAAATTTTCATTCAGACATTCCTTTTATAAGATCTACCTTTATATAAAATGGAAAAATCTAAAAAGGACGAGACCTAGCCACGCATTATTTTGAGGCAGGGCAAAGATGGTAGTTCCATAATTAGATTCAGATCCATATTTAACACCTCAATTTAGGATTGTTCTGCGTTAAATATAAATTAAGAATCTTAAGTGTGAAACCTAGCCTCCGGGTCAACTATAAGACCGGGCCAAGATGGTAAGACCTGTTAAAAAGATTCAAATCATAAATTAAGGATCTTAAGTGTGAAACCTAGCCTTCGGGTCAACTATAAGACCGAGCCAAGATGGTAAGACCTGTTAAAAAGATTCAAATCATAAATTAAGAATCTTGAGAGTGAAACCTAGCCTGCGGGTCAATTATAAAACCGGGCCAAGATGGTAAGACCTGTTTAAAAGATTCGAATCCCTGTTAACATCTTAAAACATGTTAACACTCCTGACAGACGTGATTCGTTGGAAATCACACACGTTATTAAGGATTCTTCAAAAGATTCCTAACCCAGTATAATGATCTCTGAATCCTGGGTTTACATCTTAAATTAAGATGATCATATTTTAACCATACGTGGTAATATAGTGCCTACGGGCCTTGCTCATTTCTACATGAGCCAAAATACAGTGGTAGCTATGACTCCCTGTCAGAAAAAGGTAATGAACTAGGTTCAAACCTCAAGGCTTTGATTCTCTGAAATCCTAGCTTATAATTTATAAATGTCCTTGTGACTAGGCCATCCGTACTATTATTAAAACCTTAATGCCTCGATTCTCTGAAATCATGGCTTATAAATTAAACTTGTCTACGCGACTAGGCCATTTGTGCTACTATTAACTTGTAAATCTGGATTTATGATAGAAATCCTGAATAAAATAAATATCATTCCTTTCCTGCCAGTATAATTATTAAAAGAGAATCTTAAAAGGTTTGACCTAGCTTGAATGTCATTGAAGACCTAGCTAAGATGGTAAAATCTGTTTAAAAAGAGATTCAGATCCTTGTTAACATCTGAAAATGTGTTAACACTCCTGATAACAGTGATGCGATAAAATCACACTTGTCACCCTTATGTTAGGAATTTTCCAAATCCCTTAGTTAGCGTAAATGATCAATAGGAATCTTGGCTGGTAGACGTCGAAAATGATGTACGCATCAAAACATCCATTTGGGATGTATACCTATGGGAAAAGGTGTATACATGAAAAGATAGTTTTATTTCATAAATTCTTGTCAAGACAATGAACTATGGAATTTTCCGATCCAAAGGAATCATCGATTATGTTTTAAATTTTTCCCTAGTGACAAGGCCCCTGTGCCATCAAGAGTCCTTGGGAACAAGCTCTTGTGCTATATAAAATGTCAGTACGACATTTGACAGTCGTGATTTATGTCACCTGTCTAATAAATATGAAGGATTATATTTCGTTTACATGCCAAAGATGGTTTATAAAAAAAAAACCTAGGCAAAACATAATCAAACGATTTAAATACTATCTATTCGCCTATATGGTTTATTTGTACCATGGCTATTTAATCATCAAATTCGACAATTTACAATAATTAAGCCAATTATTACTACTTGGTTTGTAGCCTTCAAAACTTCACCATGGCTGACTCCTCAGAAGCCCAAAATCGTTTAGTTGATCAGAATGATGAAGTAAGACCGAACTTAACAAGAACCGAGTTACAGGCTATGTTAAATACGGCCATAAATAACGTTGTGGATCACGTGCTGGGGGATCACAAACGAAAGGGCAATGATACCCCAATTCAAGGTTGTAAAAGGGGTAAGACCGGTTCAAACTATAATCAGTCCAAGCCAAAGGAGGCTAAACCCGAATGTAAGAATTGCGGGAAAAAGAGGCACTTCAGTAAATGTATATATGAACAGATCAGGGGATGTGGTATCTGTAAAGAGATGGATCACAAGACCCATGAATGCAAGGAATTGAAGAACAACCAGCAGTCGGGTGAAAAACCCAAATGTAAGATCTGCATGAAGCAACCTGCTGGAAAATGCACAATCGACCCACGTGCTAAGTTATGTGGAATTTGCAAAACCAAGGGTCACAAGACCTTGGATTGCAAGAAATTGGAAGATGCGACCTGTCATGGCTGCGGCGAAAAGGGCCACATCAGTACTAATTGCCCTAAGGCTGCCAAGGAAAGAGCAGCTAAGTATGGCAAGTATTTAAAGGACAACCAGCAGTCATGTGAAAAACCCAGATGCAAAATCTGCAAGAAACAGCACTTCGGGAAGTGCAGGTATGGATCGAACTCGCATACACAGTCGAGAAATTTTGCATGTGGGATATGCAAGTCCAAGGGGCATCAGACCTTGGACTGCAAGAAGATGGAGGACGCAACCTGCTATGGTTGCAATGAAATAGGGCACATCAAAACTAACTGCCCTAATAAAACCAAGAAGTCTGGCGAGGCTAAGAAGACCAAAACCGAAAACTCCCAAATGGATACTCAAGAGGCTATCCAAGATGACAAGGTCACAACAGGTACTTTCTATATCAATAATGCTCATGTTAGAGTATTATTTAATTCAGGTTCAGATAAGTCTCTCATAGACAATAGATATTGTAAATCATTAAATCTGCCTGTTAAAAACTCTAAGCGTTAAGTATGAAGTAAAATTGACCGATAATACCTCAGAGACTGCTCCAGCAATATTAAATGGATGTTTTATATCCATTAGGAATTACCCTTCTCCGCGGTCCTTGTTTCGTTAATAAGAGGACTCGATATAGTAATAAAAATCGATGGTTTGTCTTGAAAATCAAGCCCATACTGTGGGTGATAAGAAGCAATTAATTATCAAGACTCCTTATGAGACAACCCTCATAATTACATGTATCCGTATGATTAATTAATATTAAACATAAAAAATGGTGGATTTGGCCGTCCCCGGAATCGAACCTGGGTCTAGGCCGCACCCTTTCGCGCGCCTAGCCAACCGAGCTAGGTGCCTAGTTTGTGAAATTTCCATTTTGGTTTGATATAAGCACATGTACAATAACTTCCTTGCTTCTTACTTTAAGTCACCTACTTATCCTTCTTATGTTAACTAAGTATTAGAATCCAAGATTTTATCTCTATGTTTTAATTACTCTTGGCTTGCTTATGTTGACTAAACACTAGAAAGGATGAAGTAGAAACCATTAAGTATATCAGTGGTTATGCTAGAAAGGACATGGTAAGGTATACATCACAGTCATTCGATGGCAATACTATTAATTAGTAAGGACATTAAGGAAATCCTCAAGAAAGATCATATTATACATTGTGGAATGGTCCAAGTTTTAAGGACCTTATTAGAAAAACCTAGTATCCGTTTCGTGAAAAGGGAAAAGACGGAATAAGAATTTCTGACTCTCGCCATAAAAGTTCTAGACTGTCGACAGTATGTCGCAAATTTTAATTCATTGGCTGAGATAGTACCCTATTAAAGCACATAATTATTAGTGATTAGCATTGGCAATAAGAGGGCACACAAAGGTTTCAAAACCTAGTAAAAAAAAAAATAAAAAAAAATCTATTATGGATCTACCTCAGCTACCCACGTTATAATGATTAAGAAGTAATCAGTCAAAGCTGAGACTGCCCTAAAGTTATCTAAGATTTTACAGCTAAGTTTAGAAGGATTAATAATGGAGGCGTTTAGCCCTCCTGTTGAATAATTAGAGACAGCTCACATTAGGAATTTCACCAGATAAACCCTTATTTGTGAATTTATTGCTATAGATTACATGTGGTTTTGGGTGCTGTTAATTCTCTCACAAGACCATAAACTTAGCAAACTTTTAGAAATTTTTTCTGTAAGAACCCCGGATATTAAGTGTAAGGTGGAACCTTCGGGCAAATCATATGAACCATTTCTTCTGTTCTTGTCAGAAACCTTTAGGCATAAAATTTTTGAAGTATCCTCTCTCTAAGAGGAAGTACGAAAGCATAAATAGTTGATATCTCTTTAATCTCTATCGATTCGGAATACCAGATGGTATGATAAAAGCGCCATATGAGGATTGGTGTGTCTTAATAAATTCCATAGATTGTTTCCATGCCTGATCAATATGGAGATTTAATGCATGGGACCATAAAGATATTCCGAGAGGTCATATGGTACTAAAGTCAACTAATGGTATTCAAAGGAGATATCCAGAATGGAATTTTTCCAAGTAAATCTTCCCGATTAAGGAGTTCTTGGACTCATAACATAAATGTGTCACTTAATTGACACAAACAATGGTGGATGAATTGGAGCCTGAGATTTGTAAAAATCTCTGTAACCTCCTTGTACTTTGATTATCTTCTCCTAATATTACCCTGGTTACCCTAGAGAGGCAGGTAGAGTTAAGGTTTAAATTCTGTTTAAGACTGTGTTATTATGAAATCTCCAAGACAGCTAGTACCATTTTGGAAGAATTGAAAACCCTGGTCAAATAAGTTTTAAGATATAGATTCATATAGCCTAACTCAATATCCTGAGAGTTCGGTATAGTTAGATATGAAAGACGGTTCATTTTGCTTATGCATTATCACCGCAACCCTAATTAGGCAACGATTAAGAAATTGCCATCAGCTGCCCAGGATAGTCGAATTGTTCGACTAGCGGCAAGGATTAGCTATTCCTTAATTTTAGTTTTGAGCAGTGGTTGGAATAACCATCTCACCTTAAAATAAGCTTTTCTATAATAATTGATATGTAAGTATTAAGGCTACTCCTTTGGAGACTTTGTATAGATGGAATGTTAAATATCTATTGTTAGATAGAGAATTGGTAAGTCCAATTATCAAGATCTGAAAGTTTCCTGGGAGACAACAAATAAGATCATACAAATCCATAATCGATTGTAGGTTGCCAGTATACGGCAGGAAATCAAGGAGTTATGAATATAGCAAACTTTCTAAGTTCTTGTTAAGGAAAATGGTTTAACAAAAGATATCACCCAGGAAGGGTGTACCAAAATTGTTAAATTATCAGGCTAGTTAAGCTCTGAATATATGGAAATCATTTGAAGGAAATCGAATGTATCAAGATCAAGTAGCTTGTAAGCTAAAACCTATTTAAGTAGTTTGGCGGAGCTCGAAATACATTGCACACTAGTGACTGAAAGAGGTGTTCCGCCAATAAGTCAAGGAGCACTATCACAAATTGGTATACGGATTTACGATGTGATAAACATCCTATATCGATTGAGGATCGACAGGTTAAGAAGCTTCGAAGGAAGCAAGTACCAATTGTAAAGTTCAAATGGGATGCCCGTAGAGGTTCCGAGTATACGTGGGAGGTTGAGTCCACGATGAAAGAAAAGTACCCTTATCTATTTCAGTAAATCTCGAGGTCGAGATTTCTTTTAAGGGGGTGAGGATGTAACACCTCGAAAATTTACGTCCTATAATGTCTTGACACGTGTCATAACCTTTGAACGTGTGAAAGAATGTTCTTGAAGGTCTAAAGTTGACAAACAATGAAACTGTGTAAATATAAGGGTTCAAAGTGTCAACAACGAATAAATATACTTTACAATAACCCTACATGATGTTTATAACCTTAAACGAATGGGTCATGGATCATACGAAGCGAATTGTGAAAGAAAGTGAGAGATTACAAACTACAGGGGTTAAATGTGTCAACATGTTAAGATATACCTCTGAGTGACCTTTTAGCAAACCCGAAGCCTTGTAACGATTAAATATGCTCACTAGAATGTACCATAAAAATTTCACCAAGTTTCGTTACCGTATTAGAAAGTTATGATAAAATCCGTGTGTGAAGGTTAGAATCGTCAACATTGAAATATAGGACTTTTCGGGTGATCACAAGGTTACCCGAGGACTTAACAAAGATGGTATAAGCCCTAAAGCCCCATATGTCAAATATAAAGTCTTAAAATGCAAGAAAACCAAGTGAAAACGACCTTTCGGGGGACCAGGGACTGAAATTGCAATTAATGAAACTTGCTGAGCTGGTCACCTACACCCTCGCGTAGCGCGAGCCTGAAACACTGCCTTGTCTGAACAGAAAACATGCACAGATGTCCTGCATGTTTGTTAACCGACTTAGATCGAATTTTGGCATACCATGGGCTTCCCTAAGGTGGTTTATAGGCTGTAGAGGGCACTTGTATTCATCCTTGATCAATTGTAGACCCATTTGTCAACAATCTAAGGTGTTGGATCAATTTAGAAAGTTCCTTATATTGACAACTTTGAACATTCATTCCATACTTCATCTCTGAGCATTTCTGGAACTCAAGACCATCTTCCAAGCTTTCCAAATCGTGCATAAGACTTGTGTAAGTACCCTTGATCTTTCTAAATTAAGTTATGCTTAGATTATAGCTTAAAAATCAAACCGTCGTAACTACGGTTTGACTTGACGATAAATCATAAACGGTCCAGAGTTTTGTCGAAACGAAAGTTGTTACAAGTTGGTAATATTGTGGACAATTAACCCTTAAAAGGGCACCTTTTGATTCCCGATCTAACTATGTCGTTTGTCGAGTCAAACTTTTTCCGAAAAAGTCAACGGAACCATTAAACATGTAATTAACGATACAGAAGGCGTGTAATCTGTTGTAACATGCTTATAACTTGAAAATAAGTATAAAAACTTGTCTAAGCTTGTTTGATTCGACAACTTTCTGTTTAAGATCGATTCGGAACCGAAAGGCGCACAGTTTGACTTTCTGCTTTGACTTCGGTTCTGACCCGATTTGTATAGATTTAGACATGCCTTAAAGTTCCATTAGGACCTAGTTACATGTGTGTATAACCCTCTGCGTTTATACCACATAAATCCTTATTTGTCCGACGTTTCCGTTAATCGCCTAAATATTGACCGTAATGCCCTTATGACCATAAAACGAGCATTTTGGATATATGAAAGTAAAATAATCTTAGTTACTGATTATTAATCATGTCCGTAAATTTTTACATCAGTTGGACATATAGATTAGGAGTTATGCTCAATGACGTAATTAGAACGCTTCTTAGTGATTTAACGACGTCATTAGCGTAAAGCCTATCTAAACCCCATTTTTGACACCAAACCTTTTACCCACTGATGTAATATAATATTTTGGGATTTTTGAAGATGTTTAATTATTTTTAAACTGATCATAAGCTAGGATTAGTGCCTTAATTCGGTTAATACCGAATATACCCTTTTCGACCATAAAATGAGTTTTACAAATCCTTTTGATGCGAATCCAATTGCTACTGATTTTAAATATTAAATGGAGTGTTTTGAACCTGTTTAACTGATCAGGAAACTCAGAATCCTATTTTTACCCGTATGTCGCTTAAAACGGCTTTATACGCGTATTATACGCATAGTTAGGGTTTAAAACTATTTTGGCATATAAGACTTATAACCAAATGTTATAACCTGTTAAAATAAACCATTTTACTGATGTAATCAGACCCGGATCACAGAAGATAAATTAATTCCTTTTATAATCTTTAAAATGACCAAAATACCCCTACGGGGCATAATATGAGATTAAACTCGTTTTGGACATAACGGAAGGTATCCTACTAATATCACAACATATTTAAGGCATGTTAATTTAGGAAACCTGTTTTGGACTCTTATGGTTACCCGTTACGCTTCATGCGCGTTCGGTTCAGTTTATGTAACTAGTTTACATAAATTAGCCGAAACGGGTCAAACCTTATCGGTTTTATCTCAAAATCCAGAATGTGTATAATATACCCATATTATACAAGTCTCCGAACTTGTCGGGTCTAAATCACATTCTATTCCAGTCTTCGCCTTATCATGCGTTGGAACCGTATCTTCCTTTTGAAAACTAACTGGTCTAAGTCATGACTTAATTAAAGACCCGTTAGGATTCTAATAGGTTATTTAAAAACCTTCGTTCCAGATTTAGGAGCCCAGTACAAGCTATCTGTACTTGCTGATTTGATACGGCTGGGATTGAAATTATATTTAGCTCAGGTAAATACTTTTAACTTATTTTCCCTATACGGGCTTGGGGTACGGTATATAAAATACCGCTTGGTCCGGCATTGAATCTTTAATCGAATAGAGGTTAAATCATTGATATGCTACGTTTTGAAATGTTTTGTTTGCTTAAAGCCTTTGGGGGGTTAATGACCATGTCCCGGATATCCCTGGCATCATTTTACGAAATGGCCACGACCTTAGCACTCAGGTGTAGGCGTACACCTGTCAGTGTCTCATTAAATAAAGTGGTGTGTCGATTGATCTTTAACCCGGTATACGGATCGGGCTACTGAATGCATAAGAAACATGTAATTCGTTTACAAGTATTATATTTAAATAATTATCCCAAGTTATAAAATATTATTTGTTCCTTGTGCATGCAAATCAACCTTTTTAAACCCTTTTCAAAATGAGTCGGTTGATTGTATTTACCAGTGTAAACTGACGTATTTTCCCAAAAAGGCTAAGTGCAGGTACTAATCGGAATTGGCTGGCTACTCCTAGTATCAATAAAGAGTCTCGCAAGCTTAGATGCCTAAAGTCTGTTGAACAGTGTTATTTTATTTTCGATCCGCCTGTGGATCCCTTACTTCCGTTGTAATATTGTGATGTTACATTATTCGGATGGTAATATATTTATCCTTTTGCTTCCGCTGTGCATTTATATATTGTGTTGTTTGACTATGATGTTGCCAACCACGTCACGTTACTCCCCTACCGGGCCCACCGGTAACACGTGGAAATTTGGGGTGTGACATATTCCCAGCAAACGTACTCGCGACGACAATTTTAGTAATAGTGTAAATGGAGGCAGCAACAATAATAATAATGATAATGATGGGATGCAAGCCCCATTCCTTAAGAAAATGAAAGCTGCAACGCCTGGTTGCACTTACAAGGAATTTCTTGCCTGTAAACCAGTTGAATTTGCAGGCAATGAAGGGGCAACTGCTGCACTGCGTTGGTTAGAGAAAACCGAAGCAGTAATTAAAATAAGTAAATGTGCTGAGGAAGACAAGGTCATGTACGCGTCGCATCTTTTTAAAGAAGGGGCACTCGAATGGTGGAACACCGTACTACAAGCTAAGGGAAGTGATGTGGCGTATGTCATGAATTGGGCAGAATTTAAGAGTCTAGTAGAAAGAAAATTATGTCCCGAATATGAAAAGGAACAAATGACAAATAAGTTCCTGAACCACCGAATGGTGGATGTGGACTGTCGAGGGCATACTTCAACATTCTTCGAGTATGCTAGAGTTGTACCAACCCTGGCTTCGCCAAAACCGATACTTATTTCTCGCTATATTTGGGGTTTGATTGGCCAAATCCGTGATATCGTTAAAGCTGCGAGACCTCGCACAATTGAGGATGCAGTGGAATTAGCCAACACTTTGACAGATGGACTGGTGCGTACACGAGAAGAAAATAGAAAGAAGGAAGTGGCCCAAAAGATTACCCAAGGATTTCGTGTGGGTAATAGTAGTAATTTTAAGAAAAAGGGAACCGGGCAACCTTCCACTGCTCCATTCTTCAGTACCTGTAAAAGGAAGCATTTTGGAAGATGCAAAGGGTATTGCAATTTCTGCAAAATTCCGGGGCATCAAGAAGAAGATTGCAGAAGAAAGAAATCCACAATTTGCTTCAACTATGGAGAAGCTGGACATTTTAGACCAGACTGCCCTAAACTGGTCAAACCAGCTGACAACAAAGCCAAACCTGCAGAAAGAACTACCAAGAAAAACGCAAGAGCCTTCCAATTGACTACCCAGGAAGTAGAGCTAATCCTAGATGTAATAGCTGGTACGTTCCTAGTTCACGACGTTTATGCAAAAGTATTATTTGACTCTGGTGCAAACCAAAGTTTTATAAATACTTCATTCTGCCAAGCTCTTAACCTACCCTTAACCAACCTTAGAAAATTTTTTATGGTAGAAACCGCAGATGGTAATTCTGTTAACATAGCTAAGGTTTTGCAAAAAGGAAAGACAGAACTCTTAGGCCATAAATCTTCTGCAAACCTATTACCTATGAATTTAGCCGGATTCGATGTCGTGTTAGGAATGGATTGGTTAGTAGCCAACCATGCTTGAATCCTCCGTGATAAGAATTCCACAGAAATTCATACACCTACAGGAGAAATAGTGGTGATTACCGGAGATAAGTCACGTAAGCCAATGAAATTCATTTCAGTAATGAAAATGGCCAGCTATTCAAGAAAACAAGGAATAGTGTATATGATTTCGGTAATCATTAACACTAAAGATAAGGAACTTAAAGAAATTTCTGTAGTATCAGAATACCCGGATGTATTTCCGGAAGAGCTACCTGGATTACGACCCGATAGGGAAGTAGAATTTATAATTCATCTAATTCCTGGAACTACACCGATAGCCAAGGCACCCTATTTGTTAGTACCCACCGAAATGCTAGAATTGAAAAAGTAATTAGATGAACTGTTAAGCAAAGGATTTATACAACCTAGTTCATCCCCTTGGGGAGCACCCGTGTTGTTTGTGAAAATGAAAGATGGATGCGAATGTGTATCGATTATAGGGAATTGAATAAGGTTACAATTAAGAATCGATACCCATTACCCAGGATTGATGATCTTTTCGATCAACTTCAGGGAGCTAGATATTTTTCTAAGATAGATTTACGCTCCGGATATCATCAGTAGAAAGTACAAGAAGAAGACATACCTAAAACTGCTTTTAGAACTAGGTATGGTCATTACGAGTTTACAGTCATGCCTTTTGGATTAACAAATGCTCCTGTAGTATTTATGGACATGATGAATAGGATCTGTAAACCGTATTTGGATAAATTTGTAATTTTCTTTATCGACGATATACTAATTTATTCCAAAAGTCAGGACGAGCATTGTGAGCACCTACATGCACTCTTAAGTTTGTTAAGAAAAGAGAAGCTTTATGCCAAATTCTCGAAGTGTGAATTTTGCCTACAAGAGGTACAATTTTTAGGACACATGGTAAATCACGAAGGTATTCACGTAGATCCCTCCAAAAATAGAAGCAATCACCAAGTGGAAGGTCCCGCAATCAGCTATGGAAGTTAGAAGTTTTCTAGGGTTAGCCGGATACTATAGACGGTTTATTAAGGATTTTTCCAAAATAGCTGTACCATTAACTAAGCTAACCTATAAAGCGGTGAAGTTTGAATGGGGATCTAGACAAGAAGAGGCTTTTAAGATTTTATAGCAAAGGTTAACAAACGCCTCAATTCTTGCCTTACCAGAAGGGATAGAAGATTTTAAAGTTTATTTTGATGCTTCTAAACTAGGATTAGGATGTGTGCTAATGCAATGCAAGAAGGTAATTGCGTATGCCTCAAGGCAATTGAAAAAACATGAGGAAAATTATACGACTCGTGACTTGGAATTAGGAGCCATAATTTTGCCATTAAAATTTGGAGACATTATCTGTACGGAAGTAGGTTTACTGTCTATACAGATCATAAGATTTTAAAATACATATTTGGGCAAAAGGAATTAAACATGAGGCAAAGAAGATGGATGGAAATTCTAAGTGACTACGACTGTGATATTCAATATCACGAAGGAAAGGCAAATGTAGTTGCAGATGCCTTAAGTCGTAAGTATCATGAAAAGCAAAAGCGAGTTCGTACTCTTAGATTAAATCTACAATTAGATTTAATGGAACAACTGAAGAATGTTCAAGAAACAGCAATCAATGATGATGCTGAAGGAATGAAGGGAAGAATAAAGGAATTAGAGCAAGGAAGTGATGGAATTTGGAGATTCCATAAGAAAAGGACTTGGGTACCTAAGCAAGGAAACTTAAGAGATAAGATTCTAGAGGAAGCCCATAAATCTAGGTATACCATGCATCCTGGTAATAATAAGATGTACCAATATTTAAGGAATAACTTTTGCTGGATAGGAATGAAAAAGGACATAGCCAGATATGTATCTAAGTGTCTAACTTGTTCACAAGTTAAGGCAGAACACCAGAAACCCTCAGGCCTACTACAACAATTAGAAATGCCTGTATGGAAATGGGAGCTTATAACAATGGACTTTGTTACTAAGTTACCCAAAACCAGAAAGGGTAATGACGTTATTTGGGTAATTGTGGATCGATTAACCAAATCAGCACATTTCCTACCCATAAAAGAAACTTGTAGCATGGAAAGGTTAGCAAAGTTGTACGTAGACGAGGTAGTATCCTTACACGGAGTCCCACTCTCTATTATATCGGATAGAGATAGTCATTTCACTTCACATTTCTGGACAAATTTCCAAGAAGCCATGGGGACACGATTAAATTTAAGTACGGCTTATCATCCCCAAACAGACGGACAAAGTGAAAGGACGATCCAAACCTTGGAAGACATGCTTAGAGAATGTGTCATAGATTTTGGGGGAAATTGGGACGACCATTTACCCTTAATCGAGTTCTCCTATAACAATAGTTATCATGCAAGCATCGAGGATGCCCCATTTGAAGCACTGTATGGACGAAAGTGTAGAACTCTAGTTTGTTGGGAAGAAATAGGAGAAAGCCAATTATCAGGTCCCGAGATTGTGCAAGAAACCACCGACAAGATCACCCAAATCAAGGAAAGACTGAAAACGGCTCGAGATCGCCAGAAGAGTTATGCAGACAATCGACGCAAGCCACTAGAATTTCAAGTTGGAGATAAGGTACTCTTGAAAGTCTCTCCTTGGAAATGAGTAGTTCGGTTCGGTAGGAATGGAAAGCTAAGTCCAAGGTACATAGGATCATTCCCAGTAATCCAACGAATAGGACCAGTTGCTTATCGCTTACAACTACCAGAAGAAATGGCTGGAGTACATGATGTATTTCATGTATCTAACCTCAAGAAATGTTTATCTGACGAATCCCTGGTAGTCCCTCTTCAAGACATAGAGGTGAATGAAAAATTGAAGTTCGTGGAGAAACCGATTCAAATAGAAGACAGAAAGATCAAGTTTCTCAAACACAAAAGATTGGTACTGGTCAGAGTCAAGTGGGATTCGAAAAGAGGATCGGAATACACCTGGGAGTTGGAATCGGAGATGAAGCGAAAGCATCCTCACTTATTTCAATAAATCTCGAGGACAAGATTTTAAATAAGGTGGGGAGGATGTAAGGACCTGCAAAAATGTCCCTAAACGACCCGTAAGTGAAAACCCGGACCCCTGAAACCCTAATCCATAACAAAAATCAAGAAAATCAGATTTTTGGTTTTCACGCGGGCCGCGTAAGCCTTAAGGTAAGGTTAAGCGGGCTGCGACAACTTAAAAATCATCCGGATAAGCGTTTAAGCCACGTGTCACATGCGTGGCAACCCTACTCGTGACACTCCAGCCCTACACGTAGACTAGGGACCCTCGCGGGCCGCGTAAGATACATCTAAGGGTTTACGCGGGACGCGTAAAACCCATATTTTAGCTATAAATTGTTCAGTTCATGAGCTTTGCATCTGTGAACGTAAAACTTTCTAAACACGAAGAAAGCTGCTCAAATTCGAATTTCCAAGTAGTGAAACGCTGCTACGAATACAGGGTATTAACTCGATCACTGCTACGATGTAATGTCCAATTGATTGAAACTGATCCGATGGATGTTTAAGTGCTGCCCAAATCAGGGCTATACTTTGTCATTCGTCGTGAGGGTTTTGATATCGTGAAGTTTATCGTAAATGTTGTATTAAGTTTTTGACCTAGTTTCGTATGCATGTCATTTTAACTAGGTTACACGACTAAATCAGTAGGCTAAACTCTGCCCGTCTAAACTTGCAATGTGAGTTATTCTCTTTTTATCAACCATGTTTTACAATACTTAAATTATTTTCAAAAGTTATAATTACAGGGATTAAGTCTTGGTTATCTTGAATCACTGGCAGGTGGGGTATTGTGCGCATTACTAATCTCTCACGGTTAGGTTAACAAACCTAACAGTGATAATCATCACTACTTGGGTGAAAGGACCAATAGTGGTATGACCATCGTCACCAGGGTGTGACACGGCGCCAGATAAAAATAAGATAGTAGCCATTGTAATCGCTCTAATGCTGGAATTTATAACTATGTGTCGTTTTATTGAAATCGAGTGACTCGCCAATATTTCCCCGCTGATAAAATATTTTTAAAACATGTTTCAGGTGACCTACTGTGAATCAAGGAAAAGTGCTACGGAGCACTAATAAAGCTTGAAGTGGTAGCTCAGTTAAATAAATAAACATGTTTTGTAAAACAGGGAATTTCCTCGTGAAATTCATCTATTGTAAATTACGGGGTTTGTCCCAAATTATGAAATAAAATAATTGGGCAGTTTCAAGTTTTAAAAGATCCTGGTAAATCTTCCGCTATCAACTCAAATAATAAATACCACGGGTTTCTATCCCGCGGCTCCTAGACCGGGTCACACCGGGACGGGGGCCGTGACATGATTGATGGGAATGATGAGAATGTTGGGGCTCGTCCTGAATAGGTAGCCTAAAATATGGAGGATCGGAAGGTGAAGAACCCAGCGAAACAGAATGTCTTGCTGGTTCAAAAGAATGTCTCCAGTGATCTTGAGAATTGGAGCTGGAGAAAGATGCTGTCGGTGTGCGCCTATGGGAGGGTCCGGCGTTGCTTGACGGTCCACCTCGCATCGGACCTTTCCCTTTACCTTCACGTCCTCTAACTCTCGGAGGCATTTTGATTAATCCTGTCAAGACAATAAAACAGCATATAAACTACAAAAGGAAAGTTAAGAATAAATCCTAGGTCATATGCCTAGACTCGGAAGTCTAAGGAATGTGCTTATTGTTTAAAGATAATATTGTATACAGCTTTACATGTTTGTCTTACAATTGGGACCAGTTGTAAGCCAGTCGTGATTAACCGACTCACCACTTATAGAACCCACAAAGGAGTTATCCCCAACATGTGGGTTTATATTTTAGCATTTGCATCTGTCAGGTGTATGCCTACACCCCGTGCATAGGTCGTGGCCATTTTCAAATGAAATGAGCCGAGGATATCCAGGACACGGTCGAATTAACCCCCAATGTTTATGTTATCAAACAAAACAAATTAAAACGGGTTATGTAAATTTATTAATCACAATCTGATTAAATGATTTCATACCCGACCAAGCGGTATTATTATAATACCGTATCCCAAGCCCGTATAACGGAAAATAAGTTAAAAGTATTTACCTGAGCTTAAAAGTAAAAGTAACTCAGTCGTATATCCTAAAGCTTTATGATGATACCTTCTACTGGATGCTACTTAATCTGTATAGAAGGTTTAATAACCTTTTAGGATGCTAACGGGCCTTTAGTTAAGTCAAGGACTTAGACCGGCTAGCTAGAAAGAAACTTTACGGTTCTAAACGCTAGATTAAGCGGAGACCAGAATAGAATGTGGTTTAGACCCGACAAGCTTGGATACTTGTATAACATGGGTAAACTAAACTCATTCTGGAATTTGAGGATTTAATGATAAGGCTAAACCCGTTTCGGCTATTTTACGTAAACTAGTCACATAAACCGATCCTAACGCGTAACCGCGTGACGGGTAACCAAATGAATTATATACAGGTCTTAAATGTTAATATGCTTAAAATATGTTAATACATCAGTAGGATGTTAACATATATGCCTAAAAAGTATTTAAAACCAAATTAAGTCCCGTAAGGGCATTTTGGTAATTTTAATGTTTATAAAAGAGATTTTATAACAAACTGGAGTTTTGGTCTTTTGAAATCAGTAAAAATATTTAATTTATCACATTACATCAGTAAGATATCATTCATATGTGAAATTTACTATTTATGACCAAACTATGCCTCGAAAGGGCATTTTGGTCATTTCACATATGCTTTTAAGGACATTTTTGGACACCTGAGTTCATAACTTATACCTACTGTAATTATATTTAAATTTTTTTTAAAATTCAGTAGATAACAAGTCTTAGATGTTAAATATGGTTTTAAACCATACTATGCACCTAATTAGTGTAAAACTCGCTAATTGACGATAATCAAGATGTTTATGTAAATCTGAGATTTTGATCAGTTTAAAATGCTCAAAATAATTTATTTAATGTATGAAATCAGTAGGAAAAGGTTTGACATTCAAATCATTTGTTAATCTTATTTTATGCTTAAAAAAAGGGTATTATCGTCATTAGCCGAATTATACACGAACTCTATGTTTTAAACAGATAATAATCTGACCAAAAATCTTAAAATTCCTTAAAAATAATATCTTAACAGTAGGTAATGAGTTTTGGTTCAAAATCCAAGTTTAAGCATGCATTATGCAAGATATCGCAAATTAATTAATAAAAAGCTTCTAATTACGATATCGAGCATAACTCCTATTTGGGACCAAGAACTGATGTCAAATTTTCGGGACAAGCTTATATATCAGTAGCAAAGGTTTGTGTCCACTCAAATTTCTAAAAATCTCATTTGTGTGTCAAAAGGGCGTTTATGGCATTTATAAGCATATTAACGATCAAGAGCATATAATTCAAACCACTAAGAACCATGCAATATAACTCCAGGGGGTTATACTACTGAGTAATGTGGTCCTAATGGAAGCTTAAAACATGGGAGAATTAAGCTTGAACGGTTCAGAACTGAAAGTCAAAGCAAAAGTCAAGCTTTTGCGACTTTCGGTTATAAACTGACCTTAGACTGATAATTGTCGGGTTAGGACTGATAAAACATGTTCTAATATTAATTACCAAGTCATTAGAATGTTAAAATATAATTTAGAACCTCTGTTTTATTAATTTATATTATTTTTAAACTCTCTGTCCAGTTTGAGTTTTGTCAAACTAGTTTGACCCGACAATTAACTAGTCAAACGAAATAATTAGGAGGTGCCTTTTTAAGTGTTAATCACCCACCTTAATATGGTTCCATAACCACTTTTGTTTCGGTCAGTGGCTGGACCATTTATGATTAAACCAAAAGTCAAAGCTTAATTACGATATATTTGACTTTTCGATTTTTAAGCTAATTAAAAGGACTAAGCAGGGATTAAAACTCTTACTTATGGTCCTTGCTATCTTTTCTACACTTGAAATTCTTCTCCTAATGCTTGCTAACTCCAAAGATGTCCAGAATTCAAGCTAGAGAGTTGAGAGTGATGTTTGAGTAAAAGTGAAAGTGAAAAATGCTGAACTTAAGGCCTATTTATAGTGAATTCAGGTTGCCCCAGATGATTACAGGTGTTAGGGGATGAAATCAGGCCTCTACAGGTGTCTTGGTGGTTTGTAAAAACCATTAACAAGTCATAGATTCGATCAAAACTTGTTTGGAGCCCAAGGAATGGAAGTAACCTGCACCTGGCAACAGCACGCTGACGAAACAGGGCCGTCGGGCTGCGCGACGGCTGAGGGGACATATGGTCGCGCCACGCGACCACCTATAATATCAGCCAAACAAGTTTCCTTTATGGCAACATCAGTCCCTGTACTTATATGAGCTCAATATCTTTCGTAATTGGCCCTTGTAGTTAGATTGTAGATGATCAAGGGAGTATAACTAAACTCCGTTAGGCCCGGTTTTGTTAATTGATCACCGAAAATATAAGTTTCGCTTTGTTGACACTTTAAACCCTAATTCTTGGGAATTTGCATAAACAACATATAACGATCTCGAAACCTCATGAAATTTATATCACTTATTCTTGAGAGCATATTTGAATAATTGGAAGCTTCGGGTTTGTTAAAAGGTCACTCAGAGGTAAGAATTAACATGTTGACACGTTTAACCCCTGTAGTTTTATAATCTCCCGATTACTTTCACAAACGGCTTCTTATATCCAATTTATCACTCGATTAAGAATATATTCTTCACGTATGGTCATTCAGAGGCTCAAGTTTGGCATGTTGACACTTTTAGTCCATGTGGTTTCATATTTCCACCGTTTGACAACTTTAGTCCTTCAACCTCAATCTTTCACATATCCAGAGTTTAGGACACGTGTCTTTACATAATTGGACATGTGTTTACGTAGTGTTACATTAGGATTTGCAAAATTCAAGATTTTAGCATCCCCCCCACACTTAAATTACACATTGTCCTCAATGTGTCCCAAAAATAAGTTTTTAGGTTGATTGAATGTGTAAAAGGTGTGTTAAAAACAAAATTTTAGGTTACTGGGCATCTGGACACGGGACCATGGTGTCCGGGCACGGCCCCGTGTTCAGGTTTCCAGTAACAAAAATCATTAGAAAGTAACAGAAGGCTGGGCACGGGAGCGTGTTCAGCGAACACGCCCCGTGTCCAGTTACCTGAACTGGGCGATTTTCTGCTGACCTTTCAGCACGGGGCCGTGTTGGTTGGGCACGGCCCGTGCCGAACTTGCTGTAATGAAGAAAAGTTATCAGGAGGCTCTGTTCTTGTGCATGGGGTGTTAGTTCAAGTCTCCCTTAGTATCCTTCACCATCCCGAGTGTGTTTTATTCCTGAAAATTAAAACTAAACAAGAAAGCATAAAAATTAATCTAAACTAAACTAAGGATAGTTCTGCGAAATGCCTCCGTGGTGTGCCACGTTTATAAGGGTCCTTGGCTAGACCCAAAGCCAGTCATATGTTACCCAAGTGGGATATTTTGCATCCCATGTTGCACCATCGGAGAGCATTATCCAAACTTAAGTCTATGACTTTCATGTAATTGACCGGGTCATCGTCTTCTACTCTCTTACCAACTCCGAACTTCATTTCCTTGTCCCCAACCCTCAATGTTAGTGTTCCACCATTCATGTCTGCCACTGTGTGGGCCGTAGCTAGGAATGGCCTTCCTAAGATGAGTGGTACTCCGGTATCTTCCTCCATATCTAGTATGACAAAGTCAGCTGGGCATACAAATTCGCCGACTTTGACCAATAGATTTTCAGCGACACCTTGTGGATATTTGACGGACCTATCGACGAGTTGTATGCTCATTTTTGTAGGGCTTGTTTTCCCTAGGCCGAGTCGGTCGAACATTGATGCGGGCATGAGGTTGATGCTCGCCCCGAGGTCGGCTAGTGCATTGCGAATGGGAGATTCCCCAATCAAACAAGGGATGGTGAAGCTTCCGGGATCGATCTTCTTTTGTGGGAGTTTGTTGAGTAGCAAGGCGGGGCATTCTTCGCTTAAATTAACTAATTGCAATGATTCAATTTTCCTTTTGTGAGTGAGGAAGTCTCTCATAAATTTTGAATATTTAGGCATTTAGGTTAGGACTTCAACAAATGGAATATTAACATGCAATTGGTTTAGTACATTTACGAACTTTGTGAATTGCTCATCGGTCTTTTGGCGAATTAACCGACCGGGGTATGGTACCGGAGGATTCTTGGTGGGCTCTTGACTTGGTGTAGGAGCCGTCTCTTGTTGGAGTGTCGGTGGAGATGTGGTTTGGCTAGACCGGCTCTTTTCAGTTGGAGCCTCCTCGGGACCCACGGTGCGGTTTCTCAATGTGATGAGATGCACTTGCGCCGTTGGGTTGGTTTCGGTATTGCTTGGTAACGCGCCTTGTGGTCTCTCGAAGAAATTTTGAGCTAGTTGATTTATTTGTTTTTCAATGTTTTGAATACTAGCTTGTTGATTTCTAAAGTTCGATTCCAGTTGTTGAAATCGATCCGAGTTTTTCTTTTCGGTGTCGGAGATGAGGCGAGATACGGTATCTTCAAGCCTTTCTCGTCCCCCTTGTTGTTGTTGACAGAAATTTTGTGACTCGTTTCTTGGTTGTTGAAAGTTTATTCGTTGGTTTAGATTTTGTTGGTTACTACTATTGCCGGGTTCTCTCCAACCAAGGTTAGGGTGGTTACTCCATCCTTGATTGTAGGTACCCGTTGGAGGACCCGACGGCCTAGGTCTATTATCAATGTAGTTTACCGTTTCTGTTTGGTTATCCATTTCTTTCATACAACTCCAATTTTCATGTGGCCCACCACACCCTTCACAAGCCATAACCGAGGCCATTTTTGCCATTTCTAACTTTTTTATTTTTGAAGAAAGGGCCTCTATTTGGGCTTGCCAAGAGGTGCTTTCATCAACCTTACGGGCGCCCGGGGCAATAGATTTTGTGCCTCGGGGAGCGTGCCACTGAAAATTGGTTTGAGCAATTTCCTCAATTTGATTATAAATTTCATTTGGGCGACGATTACCTAAAAGTCCCCCGGAGCTAGAGTCAAGTGTTTGTCTTGTTTGTGGCAACAACCCATTATAGAAAGTGGATACTTGTTACCATACCGCAAGACCATGATGAGGACACTTTCTTAGTAGCTCCTTGAACCTTTCCCAAGTTTCATATAAGGATTCCCCGTCCTCTTGTGAATATGTGTTAATTTCAGTCATTAATTTATCCGTTTTAGCAGGAGGGAAATACTTATATAAAAACTTTTGGGCTAGTTCATCCCAGGTGTTTACCGAGCCAACTGGGAGGGTATTAAGCCAAGCCTTAGCTCGGTCTTTTAGCGAAAATGGAAACATTCGAAGGCGGATGGTATCGTTTGATGCTCCATTGATCCGAAAAGAATCACATATTTCCAGGAAGTTAGTAATTTGTAAATGGGGATCTTCGTCCGCAAGCCCATGGAAGGTTGCGGAGTTTTGGAGCATTTGTATCAAATGCGGTCGAAGTTCAAAGTTATTGGCCTCGACATTCGGTGCATTGATAGCGGCGCCGAGATTACCTACGGTGGGACGTAGGTAATCCATGACGGTACGTTGATCCGCCATTGGAAGTGGGTCCCCCAAAACTTTCTCTTGGTTTTTAGCTTTGAGTCTTTTTCTTAGAAAGCGTTCGGGTTCGTCTAAAAGTTCTTTTATGTCTCTACTAGAACTGGAGCTCATACACTGCATAGAAAGTTCAGATGTGGTGCCTGGGTTCCAAGTCCTGCAATGAAAACAAAAAAGAACATTTGTCAGAAGTTTCACCACGGCCCCGTGCTCAGATGAACACAGCCCATGGTCGGAGATACAGTGATTGTTTTCCGGATCCCTGTTACTGAGAAGCTCGACACGGCCCCGTGTTGCACCGACACGGCCCCGTGCTCAACTCTCTATAACTCGGAAAATAAAAACCGCCAGTGACAATCCTGGGCACGGCCCGTGTCCAACCAGGCACGGCCCGTGCTGAGCTCTGCAGAAGTTGAAAGTATTAAGAAAAATCCTAAAAAAACAAGAAAAAAAACGGTTAGGCCGTTGATTCCTAACTTTCTTAAAATCCTTGTGTCCCCGGCAACGGCGCCAAAAACTTGATGTGCGTGCGGTGTGATATATTTTTATGTATATTTTTAGCCCTTTTTAGCACTTTACTCAAGTTTTAAATATATAAAACACGATATTTTACTAACACCAAACACACATATGGGCAATGCACCCATCGTGAGCGTAGTATAGCGTTGGTAAGATTCCGAGGTCGTCCAAGGACACAAGAGCTTTTAGTACCGGTTTATCCTCAATGTCTAATCAAATTAAAATTTTAGAAAAATGTTTTAAACTAGAAAATACAAAACTAAAATGCTGAAAATAAAAATAAAATAAAAACAGATAGACAAGATGAATCACTTGGATCCGACTATCCTTTAGTGTAACCTTTGATTATTTCCGCACTTTTGCACTTTTTAAGAGATTATCTTTGTTATAGTAGTAGGCCCCTCTTTTGAAGGTGACGTTACCCTCAACCTAGTAGTTTGAGTCAGCAAGGATACAATCCTAAAGGGTTGGATTATTGAAAGATAATTAATTAAGTTATTAAAGCGTAATGTGGTTGTTAGGATCTGAGTTTGGTTTTGATTGTGTTTTACGTTTGAATTAAAATGATCAATGAATGAGTAGTGCAGCAGAATATAATGGAAGCAAACTTTTCACAATCAAACAGGAGAATTGCTTTTAACATACAAGTTTAACATTGAACCGAATGCTTGAATTTATTACAAGATTCAATTACAATTGCAAGTATGTAACAAACTCCCCCTCAGCCTGAGCTCACTGTGATTTGTTCGTGTAGGAAGAAGATGGTGAAGAGCTCATAGAACAGTACTGTAGGTCCCGTAATCTGAGGATCGATAACGAACCAAATCACTTGTTTATAGCAAACACGGTTACGCGTGCGGAATCCACGTAACTATGCCAAATCAAACACGTAAAGCAATAATAACAACGGATTAATCAATGATACACACTCGATTGATTAACGGGATAAGAACCGATTACAAACTGATACAAACACAGTTCAGACGGAATTTTGGCAGAGTTTTGTTACTATGGTCTGTTTCTTATCTCTCTGTTCAAATGAACACAAAGTGTTGCTTATATAGTCCCTGGCCACTGATGTCGACGAAACACAATGGTGTTTGACGAATCTGAACATGGGCCAGACATTGGGCCTGGAACAGCCCAATACATGACGAATCAAGGTCTGATTCGTCAGTACATGACGAATCAAGGTCTGATTCGTCATGACCTTCAACGAAACAAAAGTCTGTTTCGCCATGAAGTGTTCCGACGAAACAGAAGTCTGTTTCGTCGAGGACTGCAACTGTTGTGTTTGTTCCTGTTATCAGACAGCAACAATCAGCAACATATAAACATAGTAATGACAAAACTACCCTTTAATGCAACATGCATTGTTCATAATACATTACATACCAAAAGAGACAAACAAGTTGTACACAAGTAGATAGGAGGATATCTGACTTGGTCAACATAACATACAGACTCGATAATTAATAAAAGACCATTCAAAATACATCGTTTAAACAAGACTAGTTACAGACACTATAAATGCATCAACAAACTCCCCCTTGTCTGTTACTCGTCTTTGGTCTTCTAATCTTCCATCAGTGTTGTTCGGACCACGAACTGCCCGAATGAATACCCCTGTAGTAGCAAAAACAAGCTACTCGCTGAAACTTTAACGCTTGACGTGCATCTTGGTCTTCATAGAAAATATCATGACGATATAATCTTCCAATATCAGCTTCAGACATGTTGACGATCCACATCGGATCCAACATCCTGTAGTTAGCACGACCATCTCTGAACACAATAGCAGCTTCATGAGTATCCGAGTCGTAGCACCACAATGCCATGTCTTCCAGAAAATCCTGCTTCATTGGCATCAATGGGATTTTATCTACTACCCTCGGAGGCTGATAAACAAGTTTATATCTGCAAGTGTTGGTGTCCGGATCAAGAGTAAACTTGATCGGTTGATAAACAGGAAACTGTGGCTTATAAGATTCATCCTTCCAGCCTGTCTTCTTGTTTACTTTCACCAGACGCTCAAATAAAGTAGCGCCATCGTATTTTTCACGATTGATAAGCTTAAGCCTTGTCAATGCAGAAACATCATAGAATGGTAAGGAAAGAATGCTCAGTAGTGAATTGAAATACAGAATCCCATATTCACGTTTAATAGCAATGCAGTGAATATCTTGAACAAACATCCAGCATAAGATCCTTCCACTAGGCTTCTTTTCAAATTGCAGATAGTCTACTTGAGCTTTTTCAGGTAACGGCTTGGACACTTTGGATAAAAACTGTTTTCTCCATTCAGCAAAAGCATTTGTGTCTTTTTCAGATGAATTCCGATTCTTCAAGTGTTCGTCTATGTCATCAATGTTTTCTTTCATCCAATTTTCATCAAAAGATGCAAATTCAGTACCATCTTCTCTGACATAGGTTGATTTTGGTGCGTCACCTTCAATCACAATTTCATCAATCTCTTCAACATTCGTTGTATCAGTCTCAGTAGACATTTTGTCTATCTCAGCATCATCTACTTCTCTCATAGACTGTAAAATACTCAATTGCTCCGGAGAAAGATCTTCTATCAACTCCCCTTCTTCAAGCAATTCTCCTGTAAATGGATGAACAACTTGTAGAGCAATATCAGCACTGCTAAATATAGAAGAAGTACCTTCTATCTGTTGTACTTTTCCAGTAGATGTTCCTTGAGATGATTCAACAACGGTAGGTTGAACTGTAACCACTTCAGAAGCAAGTGTGGTTGGTTGTTTCTGTGATGTACCAGAGGTATCCGGATTTCCTTGATCTTCTGTATCATCATCCTTTTTCTTTAACACCTCTTGTTGTTTACAATGATAGTCCCACAGAATAGCAAGCCTTCTCTCTTTCTCTTCATCAATAGCCTTCAAGCGAGCATTTTCAGCTTTAAGCGCATCAATTTCACCTTGTTGCTGCTGTATAAGTGTTTGCTGTTGACCAACCACTGACTTCAATTTGTTGATTTCCACAGATTGTTTAAGTTGGTCATGCTTTGTGAGATTTCCAAAATGAGATTGCCTTTGAAGACGATCAGCAGCCGCTTCAAGTGTAGAAAACAGATAGTTGATCTTTTCGTCTTGAGAAAATCCAGCAAATGTCCTGTGACGTTCAGCACTGATTTCAGAAGTAGTTGCCCTGATAGCTGAAGCCATAGATCTCATAGGAACTTCCTGAGGACCAACAGATGGAGTAGCAGTAGCTGATGTAACAACTGGAACAACTGGAGTTTCCATAGCTGAAGTAACTACAGTAGGAGTTTCTTGCACAGGCTCCTAAGGTACAGATTGTACAGGCTCCTGAGCAATAGATGAAGACTCCTGAGGCACAGATTTCCGAGCATAAGTACTCAGATATCTCCTAGCTTTCTTCTTTTGTACTTCAACAGCTTGCTCTGCTCTTCTTTTTGTTCTCCTTTCACCTTCAGGATCTTCTGGAACATACTCTGGATCATCCTCTGTTCTAATCTTTCTGTACCTTGTTACTCCACGTATATCGACATACATTTCATAACCAGGTTCAACTATATGATCACTAGAACTCGAATCAGTTCCATCATCACCACTTGCTGATGAACTACTATCTGATGTACCAGAAACAGCACCCTTGCTTGATGTTCCAACAGCAGTACTAACAGCACCTGCATCACCTGCATCACTATCTCCACCACTTTCATCATCATCACTACCAGATTCATCTGAATCAACTGGGTCAGGACCAAATTTTTCTATCCTTAACCTCTCCAACTCAGGTTCTTCATTGTCTGATTGACTGTCTTCATGACGCCATTTGTCATTTGCAGGTGCAACATAATCAGGATTCACTAGAGCGCCAAAAAGCTTCCTTGGAGGAACACTTTCTTTGTATCGTTTGGCAGCCATAGTCTTGATTAGTCGTAAGGAGTTGAAATTCATTGCCTCTATTTTCAACAGATCATCTTCATCTTTAGGAAGGGCTGGATGCTGAACATTCATTATCATTTGCAGAAACCGTGGATACATCCAAAACTTGTTCCCTGTGGTTCTACTACCCGTCCTTGTCATGTTCTCTTTCATGTTGCTAAAAATGTACTTCGAGATGCTAAACGGTTTGTTTAACACTAAAGCAACCATGAAGCCAACTAGATCATCTCCCGCCATATCATATCCAGCTCGTCTATTGTTGAGACACTGAATAAGCACATGTAATAAAAACTTGTATCGTAATGGAAGATCACCTTTGTTGATTTGTTTGACGAAAAGATCTCCTTTGCATTTCATCCTTAGTAAACAGCCTCGCGAACACATGATTGGTATTGAATAAGGTGCATTCGGTTGATCTTGTAATTGAAGAACTTGATTCAATATCTCCGGAGTAACAACGACATACAGATCATTCACACGACCTCTGATAATTTCCTTTCCATCGATTTGAACGACGTTTGCAGAATCCCAGAACGCTTTAATGAGAGATTTGTAGACGGGTGTCGAGTATGTAACAGCATAATTGATACGTGACTCCCTGATCCACTTCGTCATGTCTTTAAATTCCGTGAGCTTGTCTTCTGGATCCAGATATGCAACTTGATTATGTTTGTAAGATTTTGAGTAAAAACTGATGTTTTGAACGATTTGTGAGAGTAACCGTAGGTTTGTGTGTTTGGTTGTGTGATGAAGAAGATAACTGTGATGTTTTGAAAAAGTGAACAAGTGGGACCTATATATACACTACCTTGTCTCGACGAATCAGAGGATTCGACGAAACTGAGATGGGCTCGGCGAAACAGAAACATGGGCTTGAACTTGGGCCTAAACTTTAGCCCATGACGAAACAGAATTGGGCTCCTGTGATTCGTCGTCTGTTATGACGAATCAGATTTGATTCGCCAACTTAGGTCTGATTCGTCGACTATGTTGATTCGTCAACACTTGTGATTCGTGACAGGTCTGTTTCACCAACAGATTTTTCAAAACAGCAACATCCGGTTGAAAATATTTTGCAGTCAAAACAGATTATGAACACAATTCCATTCAGCTTGAATTTTCAAAATGCAAGAACGTTTTTATGAAGAAGGTTTCAGGCTTCCGGTATAAAACACCAAGCAACAACTTCGGCTTAATCAAAAACGAACTTTACACAAATATACTAAAAACAAATTTAAAGCATAGTAAACTAAATGAAAAATGCGGAAAACTGTTAAAAACACTAAACAACTGTACAAGTGCAATCTTTTTGCGAATCTCAATGACAAGGAATCATACCAGCTTACGGTCTTAGTCAACATGATTTTGATTCTGTTTAAAGCTCTTGGATAAGTATACTACCTCGATTATCGGTATTGTGGTCCACATAAGCTCAAACTGATCAGACGTAATCATAATTTAAGAGATACGATTAACGGTAAGGATTATACTTACAAGTCGATGTAAATCCACTCACGACACATTCCCGTATCAAGGTATGCACGAGAATTCATCTTACCGGTGAGTATACCGTTTATCATCTGTTTGACCGTATAAAAATGTGAGAGACTCACTTATTTTGATTGAAAACAAGTCCTATGTGATAAAATCACTTATTGATGAGGAACTTGATTTTCAGATGCATGAGGGCACAGGAGCAAGTCCGTGAACAGGTCAGTACTTCCGTACAGCAGAGAGACGAACTTGACTCCCGCAAAGAATCTGTGATAAATTATCACTTATTTTGTTTGGACATGTGATTGTTGATCACTTATTGAGGTCGAATGCAGAAAGTACACGTATGTATAGTATCATGGAAGATCTTAGACTTCGTCTCCGTTATTTTTACGGTTTGGGATACAACCATGATACCCAGATGATAAGCAGCATAAAGACTGAATATCTCAGATCTCGGCAATCTATCAAACGAGATTTCGGTACTAAGACCATATGCCAATGAGCGGTTCCCACCTGACTTGAAGTCTGTTAGGTTTGTATCATCCTGCACATTTTAGTCTGATTGTGAGCCTACCGATACATCGTTAGTAGAGATACTTATCATCATTTTTTTTTTTTTTTTTTTTGAGCACATTAACCGACCACACCAGTGAATTTCATCATTTTCCTTTATCCAAGAAACTCATTTTTGGTTTTTCTATTGTTTTTGAATTTTTGAATTTTTCAAACGAAACGACAGAAAGTAAAGACATCTTTTTGGATTTTGAACTTTTGCAATGTTTTTGTATTTTCTTGAAATATCTCCCCCTAAAATTCGCCAAGTTTACGAAAACTAAAATCTTTTTGAATTTTCAAAGACTATAAAGAAAATATTTACAAAAAAACGATCAGCCAAAGAAGTTTACTCAGGTATCACCTTAATGCCATTGACCAAAAGTAGATAATCAAACCGTGATTTATCAAAAGCTTTTGTAAACAGGTCGGCACGTTGGTGATCAGTGGGGACATGAACGACATCGATTAATTTCTTGTCAAAACAATCACGGATAAAGTGATATTTAATGTCGATGTGTTTAGTCTTAGAATGTTGCACAGGATTTCTAGTGATTTGCAAGGCAGCATTATTATCAACAAAAATATGGGTAGATAGGAATTCTAAACCGTAGTCGCGCATTTGTTGTTGTATCCAAAGAACTTGGGAGCAACAACTCGAGGCAGCAATATATTCTGCTTCACATGTTGATGTAGCAACACACGTTTGCTTCTTGCACTGCCACGTGACCAGGCGATTTCCTAAGAACTGACATCCTGCTGTTGTCGATTTGCCATCGATTTTGCATCCACCAAAATCAGAATCACTGTATGCAATTAATTCAAAACTATCATCCCTAGGGTACCAAAGACCAAGGTCCGGGCATCCCTTCAAATAGCGAAAAATCCTTTTGATAGCTGACTGATGAGAGGCCTTCGGGTTTGCTTGATATCTTGCAAGCAGGCATGTTGGATACATTATGTCAGGTCTTGAAGCGGTGAGATACATGAGAGATCCGATCATGGCACGATAGTATGAGGAGTTGATGCTTTCACCCTTCAAATCCGGAGTAATCCCGTGATTCTGCGGAAGAGGGGTACCAATGGGCGTTGCATCTGACATTTGGAATCGGTTCAAAATGTCACCAACATATTTAGTCTGATGGATGAATATCCCAGACTCTGTTTGTTGAACTTGTAGGCCCAAGAAGAAAGTCATCTCCCCCATTGCGCTCATTTCGAATTTTTCTTGCATAACTCGTTCGAATTGCCTGCACAAAGAATCATTAGTGGAACCAAATATTATATCATCAACATATACCTGCACCAGCAGAAGATCTCCATTTTGTTCCTTGATAAAGAGTGTGCAATCAATAAGACCTCGTCGAAATCCATTCTCCAGAAGATAGTTTGATAAGGTTGCGTACCAAGCCCTAGGTGCTTGATGTAGACCATAAAGAGCTTTGTTGAGCAACCAAACCCGATCGGGGTGAATAGGATCTTCAAAACCTGGAGGTTGTTCGACATGCACTTCTTCTTGAACAATACCATGAAGAAACGCACTTTTAACGTCCATCTGGTAAACTTTGAATCCTTTGAAAGAAGCATAAGCTAAGAAGATTCGAATAGCTTCCAGACGTGCAACAGGTGCATAAACTTCATTGTAGTCAATGCCTTCTATCTGGCGAAAACCCTGAACAACCAGTCTCGCCTTGTTGCGAATAACAATCCCACGGTCGTCCTTCTTGCATTTGTAAACCCATCGTGTGCCAATTTTCTTGTAATTATCCGGCTTTTCAACAAGCTTCCAAACACCAAGCTTTTGAAATTGTTGCAGTTCGTCCTGCATGGCTTCAACCCAAGAATTATCTTTTAAAGCATCCTTCCAAGACTTTGGTTCTTCTTGTGAAACGTAACAAGCAAAGGACCAATCGTTTTGAAGACCAGATTCTCTAATGGCTGAATATAAACCAGCATTTGGGTTATTTCTAAGCTGATTACGTGTCTGCACACCGCTTTGGACATCTCCTATAATGTTCTGCTGTGGATGGGTATTGTGAATCCTCAATTCAGGATGTTCAGGAACACTTGTATCAATACCCAAATTGTTAAGATTAAGATCAGCAACCAACTCCGCACCGGGTATATGCGTGGAGGTGGAGTCATTCCCTTCAGCAGTATCATCATTCTGCACTTGAGGAGTTTCTAAAGAAGAACCTTGAACAGGAGCAACCGGGGCAGAAGTGCCTTCAGTCGCATCTAGATGTTCATCATCTTCCGATGACTCAGAAGCATCTTCAAATACCTCATTTTGAACTGTATTGTTAACTGAATTAGAACCTCCAGGGCTAACAATAACAGGTCTTACCAATGGCGAGCCAGCAGCGTTGTCACTATCAAATAACATTTGAACAGCTGCAGATTCTTCATCAAAGGTAGGCAGATTAAAGGAGTCGAATATCCCATCGTAATCGAACATCCAAGGATCACCCGGAGCTCTAACAGGACTTGTATACCTTTGAACCCTTACTTCATTCCAAAGCTCAATCTTTTTGGTGGTCAGATTCCATACACGACAATTTGGAGTTGCATATCCAAGGAAGAAACCTTCGATAGCTTTTGCGCCAAACTTACCATCTGGGTCAATCATGGTACATGGACCACCAAAGGGTTCAAGGAAAGAAAGATCCGGTTTCCTTTTCTGTAGAAGTTCGAAACAAGTTTTGCCATGCCTTTTAACTGTAAGAACTCTGTTCAAAGTGTAGCATGCAGTCGACACAGCTTCTGCCCAGAATTGAACAGGAAGCTCCGACTCTACTAACATAGTTCTTGCAGTCTCAATAATCGTACGATTCTTCCTCTCAGCGACACCGTTTTGTTGTGGAGTATAGCGAGAACTGTATTCATGAAGAATGCCTTTAGAAGTACAGAACTCATCCATCACACGGTTCTTGAATTCAGTTCCATTGTCGCTTCGGATCCTCTTCACTTTCAAAGTGTATAAATTCTCCAACATTGTGAGAAGATCCTTGAGAATTCCAGGAGTATCACTCTTGTGTGCCATGAAAGCTACCCAAGAAAATCTAGAATAATCATCAGTAACAACCAGACAGTAAGCATCTCCGAATGTTGTCTTGTGCTTCATTGGTCCAAAGAGGTCCATATGAAGACGTTCGAGAGGCATGCTAACAGAATTGATTTTCTTCAGAGGGTGAGATTTCTTTGTTTGTTTCCCTTTCTGGCACGAAACACAGATATCTTGTAGATGAAAACTTCTCACAGGCACACCATTCACAAGATTGTTTTTCACCAAATGGTTCATTTTCCTCAAGTGAATGTGCCCCATTCTTCTGTGCCAAGAAATAGACTCCTTCTCTGTGGCTTTTGAGACAAAACATTGTACTTGCGCAGATGTCGTAATGGCTTGGCTCATGTCAAGAATATAAAGATCATTAATTCTTGGAGCCGATAAGAGAATCCATTCATCAGGAATCTTGAATCCAGGTTTAAGCACATAACAACCGGCATCATCAAAATGCACGGTGAACTTTTTATCGCAGATTTGCGACACACTGAGAAGATTATGATCAAGTTGACGAACATAATTAATCTTTTCGAAGCATACCACTCCATTGGAGATCATTCCTTCTCCGGTGATATAACCGCCTTTGTCTCCTGCGAACGCGACATAGCCTCCTCTAATATTTCTCACATCGTATAGAAGCCGTAAGTCGCCCGTCATGTGCCTAGATGCCCCACTATCAACAATCCAATGACTATTAATAGTTCCTCCTGGAACATCCTGCACGAATCATCCAATGATTAGTTAAGGTTGGGGACCCAAGCCACAGTGGTCTTGGGTCGTCCCTGAGCATCACAAATAGTGATCTCGATTTGTTGATGGTTTTCCAAACAAACAGCTCCCCCTGAACCTTCACTCTTCCTAGGTTTCCAAGTTTGTTTTTGTTTACCAGATTGAGTTTTGTAAACAAATTTTGAAATTTCTGGTTTTACAGGTGAACTTGGTTCCCTTGGAACAGAATTGACCTTAGGTTTTAAAGCCTTTTCTATTTTCTTCACATTTTGATGTCGTTGTTTCGATTCCTGTTCTTTAATAGTTCTTTTATCATGTTTAGGTGAAACAGGACGACATTTAGGGTGAATCGATTCAGGTGATGCTCTTTCAACAAATTTCGCTTTCGGAGTGTTAGCACAATCTTTGATTATGTGCCCAAACTCTCCACATTTAAAACACGTTCTCCTTTCAACAAACTTAGGAGAACTGGATGGTTGCACATATGTCAAACCTGTGGAACCTGAGGTACTAGCCTTTTCATTACACCCGTTTGAATGTTGAGTGTAATTATTCTGATTGTTACGCTTTAAAATCTTGACTTTTTGTACAAAATCAGTGTTTGATTTGTTAGCAAAAATCTCAATTTTATCAGTACCCTCAGATGCCACAAATCTGACATCATTGTTTTTCTTTTGATAACGAGCTCCATTTGTTTCAGATTTTGATTTAGAAACATCTGGCCTTTGAGCTCGTTGATATGGTTGTTTACCCTTAGGAGCAATCGGTTGTTGCTTTGTTGGGAAGTTTTGATTTCCAAATTTCTTTCTGATTTCAGCTTTAGGAATTTGATCACATTGAGTTACAGTAACTCCCGGAATCGACCTTCCCAAAAACTTACTTGTGTTATTTTCAAAAACATTATCAATCGATGATGGATTGACATTTTTAATTGGGAAATCATTATCTGAATAGATTTTAGAATCACCAACCAAAGTATACAACACATTGTTACTCTTAACGGTAGACACAGGTTTCTTGTCATTTATGACAGGATTAATCACATTTTTGGCAACTTGTTGCACTAAAGGAATAGGAGGATCACAAAGAATATGATTCTCAATTGGAATTTCTATTCCCTTTTTCTTATCACGTGATTCATCCTGGTCATTTGCATCTGTTTCATCATCAGATGAATCATAATCCTCAACAATTGGAGGACTTTGACTCACTGATGTTGAAGTTCCTGTTTCATCAGATAAAGTTCTCGAGGAACTGTCTGGTTTGAACCCTAATCCAGTAGTAAATTCCTCATAATTGAGAGGCACACTGGGTTCAAACCGAGGCATATCCTCTTCATCAGGTGGTGCTGCATAATTGTGTCTCAAAGGGGGCGGACATTTCTTATACCCAACACCACTCTTGTTTTTCTTCAGTTGTTGAACGTCAATTATGTGATCGAGCACAAATCGGGAGTTAGAATAACTCTCCAATTTTTGCTTGATCGCATCGTGCGCCAATTTTGCAATGGCTAATTCCGTTCTGGTTTCCTCAACGAGATTTATGTACTTGTTAATACTAACTTGTTTGTGATAAACAACTTTAGTAGTTTCGGAAACACTTTTCTTTAAATTTTCAATTAAAGATTTAAAGTCCTTTTCATTTCTTGTTAAAGCCATATTTGCTTCTTTGCACTTTGACATATCAACAACCAAATGTTGATTGTGACTATGAATTGTGTCACATTCATGTTTCACTCTATCAAATTCCTGTTTCAAATAAGCACAGTCATTACAAATTCTAGGAGTTTCAGATGTTACCTGACTCGAAGAGGCTGAAACATTTGCCATGAAGGCAGTTTGAAAAGAAAAAGATCCGTCTTCAGAGAAGAACTTCTCCATTTCTTTAGATGCTATCCCAGCCTTCTTGATAAGAACAGATTTCTGAGACTTCAACTCCTCTGCTTCACTCAACAAATCATCAATAGAACTCGCTTCTTCTTTCACATCACCCGAAATAGAACTTTCTTCATCAGAACTCCCGGTATAACCCGAACTGTCGTCACTTTCAGAAAATTCTTCCCTACGAACGTGCTTGATGTGATTGATGATCTTTGCGTAGCATGCGGTTCCTCCTTGATCATTATCACCTTCCCCCAATTGTAAAGACCAATTACACCCTTCATCTGTTTGAACAACCAATGCACGAGTGTTGTTTGATGGCCCAGACTGGTTCTGGTTGGTGGTGTTGTTCACAGCTACTATCCCTCTTCCACGATTGTCTTGATTGCCTTGATTGGCATTTGAAGAACCTGTCTGATTTCTGAAAGGGTTCTGATTGCCTTGCTTTGGTGGTCGAGTGCATTCACGTTTAAAGTGACCCTTCTCGCCACAATTGAAGCATGTAACGGTTTCTTTATCAAACCCGTACTTCGTATCCTGCTTACTTTCCAAGGAACTTCTTCCCGTTCGAGCCATGAAGTCCTTTGCCCTTCTAACTGCACTCGCAAACGCCCACTTTATATCCATCAACTCCATTTCATCACGGTCGATTTGTTGATAATCTTCGTTGGTCATACTGATGTTCCCAATTTGACCTGCAACCAAACCGCAGTAAGCACTGACCATCGTGTTAATGAGTTCCGAATGCTCCTTTGCAACCTCAATGCTAACTTTTGATAGGTTCGAAGTATCAACTTTGATAGTATTTGTGTCTTGGGATGGAGGATTGCTGGTATAATTTACTTGTTGTGGTGGTGGTTGTGCTTTTGATAAGGATTTCGAAAGATAAGCGCCTAAATCAAACTCTGGTTGTGGTGGTGGTTTGAATGGAAACGGAGATGAGTTTGTGTTGGAAACAAACGCCGTTTGAAGCTTAGGCTGCTGAACAGAACTAGAACTGGCAGAAGGTGCAAAACCAGGCAAATAAATTTCTGTGTTTTGAGGAGCTCCAATCCGTTTAGCTTTCCGATTTTCTTCTTCGTACTTGTGCTCCAACTTCTGAACAAATCCATAGATAGTGACAGTTTCCCCATCCAGAGCACCAGTATGCTTTAGAAGTTCAATGAATGGACTCCATATTGGAGGTAGAGCATCAGCTAAACGTGCAATCATTTCCACATGACTTACAACAACCTTATAAGAACTCATTTCACTTATCAAATGATAGAAACGAGAAGTCAAATCATTTAGATTTTCATTTTCCAAAGATTGAAATGACTCAAATTCTTTCTTTAAAAGATCATGGCGAATTTTTCTAGAAGCTTCATTTCCTTCTCCTCTTGTTTCCAATGCATCCCATAAAGCTTTTGTGCTCTTACTATAAGAAAATTGATGATAGATGTCTTTATGAAGAGCTTGTGTTAGATAAGCAAACGCCTTCTTCTCTAATTCATAGGCTTTCTTGTCTTGTTCAAGCATATTAGAAATACCAGCGGCAGTTGATGCTGCTTCTTCGAGTTCCGGGCTGCATAAAGTAGTGAAACACGTCCAAAGTTCAACGTTTTGTCCTTGAATGTATGTGTGAAAACGACCCTTCCAAGATGGATAGTCGTTCATGTGATTTAGCTTTGGCGGACGATTGTTGCTTCCCGTCTCACTTTCACTGAGCAATAGATTCTGTATGTTTTTATTTTGATTAGAGACCATTGCCCACTGACTTGCATTTGCTGCTTGTTGTTTTTGAGGCAATTGGTTCATCAAATCGGCAAGTGAAGGCTGATTTTCACTTGGTCTTGCTTCCGAACTCCAATCCCACAGACCTTTGCTACCCATGATTTGTGTATGTATGATAGTACCTGCACAAATTTCTTGAAAACAAACAGTAAGCAAGCTGATATAAGTCCTCTGTTTAAAACAGATCTGTTTTCGACGAAACAGAGTTCACGAAACAGGTTTGTTTCGTCTGAATGAATGACGACGAAACAGACTTGTGATAATTGTGATTTGTGACGAAACAGAATTTGTTTCGTCAAAGATGTTGTGGCGAAACAGACGTTTGATTCGTCAAGGTTGTTGCGACGAAACAGATGTGATTCGTCGGCTGTTTGTTTCGTCAAAACTGAGTCTCAGACAGCTGTTTTTACAGCTGTTTAAGATATTTAAAATATCTAAACTGACACAAGGTATGCTTTTTCTCAGTTAGAGTTCCAATGTTACAAACACAAAAGTCCACTTAATGTATTTTAATGAGTAACACTTTGATTTAAACACAACAAGATCAAATGAACAATTTTATAAAGAACTCTATGAAGATATGAAGAACACACACAAGAACAAAGAGTTTCCCGGTAAACTTATGAGTTTTCCGGTGACCGGACAAATTTCCGAAAACACGATAATGCACAAGACTTTCACTAAAAACCCGGTCCAAAGTATAAGCAATAAATCTAACAAGGTTTTTGATAAAACTCTTAGCAAATAACAACAAACAAACAGATTTTATGAATATTTTTCAGAAAAATGATTTTTCAAGAATAAATTTTCAGAAAAACACACACAAAAACTTGATAAAAACCGAACAATGTTTGATTTTAAACAAGGATTAGAGCCAAACGCTCTGATACCAATTGTAGGTCCCGTAATCTGAGGATCGATAACGAACCAAATCACTTGTTTATAGCAAACACGGTTACGCGTGCGGAATCCACGTAACTATGCCAAATCAAACACGTAAAGCAATAATAACAACGGATTAATCAATGATACACACTCGATTGATTAACGGGATAAGAACCGATTACAAACTGATACAAACACAGTTCAGACGGAATTTTGGCAGAGTTTTGTTACTATGGTCTGTTTCTTATCTCTCTGTTCAAATGAACACAAAGTGTTGCTTATATAGTCCCTGGCCACTGATGTCGACGAAACACAATGGTGTTTGACGAATCTGAACATGGGCCAGACATTGGGCCTGGAACAGCCCAATACATGACGAATCAAGGTCTGATTCGTCAGTACATGACGAATCAAGGTCTGATTCGTCATGACCTTCAACGAAACAAAAGTCTGTTTCGCCATGAAGTGTTCCGACGAAACAGAAGTCTGTTTCGTCGAGGACTGCAACTGTTGTGTTTGTTCCTGTTATCAGACAGCAACAATCAGCAACATATAAACATAGTAATGACAAAACTACCCTTTAATGCAACATGCATTGTTCATAATACATTACATACCAAAAGAGACAAACAAGTTGTACACAAGTAGATAGGAGGATATCTGACTTGGTCAACATAACATACAGACTCGATAATTAATAAAAGACCATTCAAAATACATCGTTTAAACAAGACTAGTTACAGACACTATAAATGCATCAACAAGTACATGGTACTGTTCTATTTATAGGCATGGACAAACCACTGAGCATCTTTGCTGACGTCACCATGAAAGTGACATCTAACCTCCTAACAAACTCTAACCTCTGATCTATACAAGTACTGCTATGCTAACTACTGCTATTACAATTCATTACATAAAGATATCTAAACTACTGCTGATTCCTTCCACTGATGTGATCTCAGCAGTACTTGATATAACCCAGTAGTGCTTGAACCAAGGCAGTAGATAGAACAGCAGGGCTTTAGTCTTCATCAGTCTTTGACTTGATCAGCAGTTGTAGGTCAGCAATTTGTACGATCAGTAGATAGGAAGTCAGCAGATGTTGAAACCACTTTCAAGGGGAGAGACTTGTATACATAACATCTGCTTATTTTGGATCCACTGCTCTGATCCAGTTTTAGCTTTAATTATCTGTTCCTCTGATAGGGTTCAATCCCAACAGTGGTAGGCCCCTCTTTTGAAGGTGACGTTACCCTCGGCTAAGTAGTTTGAGTCAGCAGGGATACAATCCTAAGTAGCCGGGTTAATGTTTTAATAGTAGTTTACATATGACGGGATCAAGAAATTCGAACCCCCGCCATCCAATACCAATGGGTATTGAAGGAGGTCCTACTAAGCTTGACCCAGGTTGTCACACCCCCAAAATCCACCATGCGGAGTATCACCGCTTGGAGGCGTGACATGACCAGGATCAAGCCACCAATCATATTGAACAATGTATTTAAGATAGATAAAATCCAACCACACAATATAATTGGTGATCAAAAGCTAATTAATCAAGTTTAAATTAAACAGCGGAAGCATTAAAGGTAAAACCCAAAACATAAGTTCAATAAGTTCATAAGTTTAAATGTTTAACATGGGACTCGACAGTCCATGTCCCACAACGACCACACCTCCCCGTGCAAGCTCCATAGATACCTAACGACCTGCAAGGCATATAACAAGGAGTCAACAACAAAGTTGAGCGAGTTCACAGTAAGTGTTTGTTATAAAGTAGTTTTTCAAGAACTATGAGTTTGTTTGCAACTACAAGTTAAATCAGCTTTCTTTGTTTTCCAAACCATAAACGGTGGGGGCTACCCCATGTTGTGAACCACTAGACTAGATGTATATATATAAATGTCCTTCCCAATCCGAGGACAAAGGTACATATTAAATACGTAGGTTTAGCGTTGGTTCCCTTCCCAATCCGAGGACAGAGGTACATATAAGAATACGTAGGTTTAGCGCTGGTGCCCTTCCCAATCCGAGGAAAATGGTATGTAGTGAATACGTAGGTTTAGCGCTGGCGTCCTTCCCAATCCGAGGACGGTGGTACGTAGTGAATACGTAGGATTAGCGCTGGCGTCCTTCCCAATCCGAGGACGGTGGTACGTAGTGAATACGTAGGTTTAGCGCTGGCGTCCTTCCCAATCCGAGGACAGAGGTAAGTAGTCTAGTAGTGGTGAAAGCACAAGTTCCGTCTTAGCTATTTAATCCCATTCCCAACCCACCGGGAATCCCATGCCTTAAGAGTGTGAACTCACCTTTGGTTGCTCGGTTTGACTCTCAAAAATAGCTAACAGTCAAGGTCGGTCAATCACGTCCTAATATAATTACCAGTTAGTCATTTAGTGGTTTCAAATAGAGCACAAAGTTCCTACACGTATCTACTACATAACATGCACTTACTTTAATAGTTCATGCCCATATAAACTTCTCATCTAATCCCATTCATAAGCAAACATACGACATTGCACATAACACTTTCATTGACATATAACATGTTAGATCATTCTCAGATAACCTACCCGACATTTAGACACGAAAATTACTACTTATGTCGTTTCAGCTTTAACATTCAAAACTGGGCTGTTTTCAGGAATTTTAATAAAATAGTTAACCGATTCCAAAAATTCCCAACTTTTTACATAAGGTCTTAAACGATCCAAATATTATTGTGGAAAATTCTCGGGATCCAATTCATTACCAATATTTTATAAAAAATCATTTACCGGACTGCAATCAGATTCGTCACTTTCTGACTGCCGTGCACAGAATAATTCATTTAAAATTCATCGTAAGTCCGATTGATGAAATTTCAGTTGGAGAGTTACAAAGACATCAGTGGTCGTCTAAAGTACAAATTTCATGAGCTAATTCTACACAGATTTCAAGTTATGACAAAAAACATCACACACATTTTATGCAGTAAAAACACAGCTTTTGCTACTGTACAAAACGACCCTTTAAAAATAGCAAACGAAGTCCAAAAATTATGATTCTAGTGCCATTAGAACCGTATTTCGAAATAACATGTAATAGACTCAAGAAAATAAATTTTTCGTTAAGTTATGACCCAGTTACAGCCGACTGAAGGCGGCTGTAACAGTTTGACAGCTTCCTATTTTCAGCTTATAGCGCTCTAACGCAAGTTCTATTTGTTCCGTTAACATGTTTAGTGATCAACAACGACATTTAACATCATTTGCAGCAGGTTATCGTTTATTAATCTCAGATTTATCATGTCAAATACCATCATCAACATAAACAAAACAACATCATACTAGCATCATTTCATCACGTTTCAGCTTTATGTAAAGCTTTAAGTTCATGATTTATGTTTGTGTTCTTTTAGTGTTTCTTGTATTTCATCATACTACATCTTATAGCCATTAAAGTAGGAGTAACAAGGTTAATCAAGGACTTACAACTAGCTCAAAGGCTAGGGAAGAACACTAGTGAAAAGATGATGAAAATGATGTGAGAAAAAGCAAGTAAGTGAGCTCCTTGATGATCCACAAGCTTCAAGCTTCACAAGGCATCTACTAACACATGAATGGAGCTTGAAATTGGATGAACATGGTGGTGATAAGGTGGTGGTGATGGCGGCCTAGAGTGAGCCGAGAGGAGAAGGAGAAAGTGAGGGAGTGATGGTGTGAAGATTGTGAAGTGATGTTGGAAGATATGCCATACTTATAAAGATCTCATGTTATATCTTGTTCAAATTCTCAAGCAAGATCCATTAAAATAATCAACAAAATCTTGAGGGGTATGGTGGTGATGGTGGCCAATTAGACTAGGGGGGGGGGTCTAAATGTAAATTGGTAACTAGTCGGTTACATTATAACTTAAAACCATGCATATAGTTAGTCTAGTTAGTTTACTAGATATCTAGTGGGTGTTATGGTGTTCGGGGATCATAACTAGCCAAGAAATAATTAAACAATGTTTCTTGCAATATTTTGGTGTCCCGGGTAATGTCCGGTTGTTCGGTTAGATACCGGTTCGTTAAAGTGCTAAGTTGTTCCGTTTAGTGTCTTTTATGTATCTTTTTGTAACACTTTTAATTCCCAACACTTAGGAAAGCATACAGGACTATTTAGTCAATTTTCTGCACAAGACTAGTATGTTAACAAGCACATGTAAGTATGGCGCAGTAATCAGAAAGCAGTTAGGTAATTCAACACAGTCATCAAGCACTTTAATTAATATTAATAAATCATACGGATACATGTAATTATGAGGGTTGTCACATTCTCCCCTTGTTAAGAAAATTTCGTCCTAAAATTTAGCACGTGGTTACTGAGGAAGCTAGTTAGCACGTGGTTACTTAGGAAGCTAGTTAAGTTGCGTGGTTTCCTGGTTTTCCTGGGGTGTCACATCATCCCCCCGTTGGTTTGGAATTTCGTCCCGAAATTCTGCAGTAGCTTCAGTCTCAGTAGTGGTTGCACTTTTCTTAAACAACTGGGGATACTTGAGTTTCATTTGGTCTTCTCGTTCCCAGGTATACTCTGGGCCACGACGGGAGTTCCAACGAACTCGAACAAGGGGTATTCTGGTACGCTTGAGAATCTTAACGTCTCCGTCTGTGATTTCAACTGGTTCTTCGACGAATCGCAACTGGTCGTCAATTGTGAGCTCCTTGAGAGGAACTATGAGGGTCTCATCTGACAGACACTTCTTTAGATTCGACACCTGGAATACGTTGTGAACTCCGCTGAGTTCTGCCGGTAGATTCAACTTGCAAGCGACTTTGCCAGTTTTCTCAATGATTTTGAACGATCCGACATAGCGCGGATTGAGTTTGCCTCGTTTTCCAAAACGAACTACACCTTTCCAAGGTGAGACTTTGAGTAGCACTCGATCCCCAACCTGGAACTCGAGTGGTTTCCTTCGCTTATCAGCGTAGCTTTTCTGACGGTCACGAGCTGCCGCCATTCATTGTCGTATCTGAGCAATCCTCTCGGTTGTATCTACTACAAGTTCTGGGCCAGTGATTTGACTGTCGCCAACCTCTGCCCAACAAAGAGGCGATCGGCACTTCCGTCTGTACAATGCCTCGAACGGAGCGGCCTGGATACTGGTGTGGTAGCTGTTATTATACGAAAATTCTACTAGCGGTAGATGTTGCTCCCAGCCGTTACCAAAATCAATCACACAAGCCCTAAGCATGTCTTCAAGGGTTTGAATGTTACGTTCAGACTGCCCATCCGTCTGTGGATGATAAGCGGTGCTCATATCTAAGCGTGAGCCAAAAGACTTATGCATGGCTTGCCACAATTCGGAAGTAAAACGTGAGTCACGATCAGAAATGATGGAGGTTGGCACTCCGTGCCTTGATACTACTTCCTTTAGGTAGACGTCTACTAGAGTAGAAAACTTATCCGTTTCCTTGATAGCCAGAAAATGTGTAGACTTGGTCAGTCGATCCACGATCACCCAAATGGTATCATTTCCGCGTTGAGATCTAGGCAGGCCAGTACCGAAATCCATGGAAATTTGCTCCCATTTCCATTTAGGTACCTCTGGTTGTTGAAATAGGCCTGATGGTTTCTGGTATTCGACCTTGACCCTAGCACAAGTCAAACATTTACTGACGTAAGTTGCTATGTTGGCTTTCATACCAGGCCACCAATACGTAGTCTTGAGATCATGGTACATCTTATCCGAACCAGGATGTACTGAGTAACGAGACTTATGCGCTTCATCCATCACAAGCTCGCGTAAGTTTCCGTAAAGTGGGACCCAGATGCGCCTTGTTACGTAGTAAGCGCCGTCTTCCTTTTGTTCTAATTGTTTCTTCGACCCTCGTAGGGACTCAGCCCTGATGTTTTCTGCTTTCAATGCTTCAACCTGAGCGTCTCGTATCTGAGCGGGAAGACTAGATTGGATGGTAAGTTATGGCGCTCGCACACGTTTAGGTGTAGTATCCTTTCGACTGAGGGCGTCGGCCAAAACATTGGCTTTGCCCGGATGGTACTTGATCGCACATTCGTAATCATTCAAGAGCTCGACACATCTATGTTGTCGCATGTTAAATTCCTTTTGCTTGAAGATATGCTCGAGACTCCTGTGATCGGTGTAAATGGTGCACTTGGTACCATACAGGTAATGTCTCCATATCTTAAGTGAGAAAACAACTGCTCCCAATTCCAAGTCGTGCGTAGTGTAGTTCCTTTCGTGAACCTTAAGTTGGCGTGATGTGTAGGCAATGACCTTGTCACGTTGCATCAACACGCAACCAAGTCCTTGGATGGAAGCGTCACAATAAACCACAAAATCATATGTGCCCTCAGGCAATGAGAGGATAGGCGCGCTACAAAGTCTATCTTTTAAGTGCTGAAAAGCAGATTCTTGTGCATCACCCCAACGATAGGTGACACCCTTCTGAGTTAGCGAGGTGAAAGGTTGTGCAATCCTAGAGAAATCCTTGATGAATTGTCTGTAGTAGCCCGCTAAACCCAAGAATTGGCGGATTTCTGTTGGTGTACGGGGTGCAGGCCAGCTCTTGATCAAGTCGACCTTGGATGGATCAACATGAATCCCATCCTTGTTTACCACGTGGCCTAGAAAGTGGACTTCGCGAAGCCAGAAGTCACATTTCGAAAATTTGGCAAACAACTGCTCTGTTCGAAGAAGTTCCAAAATAAGCCTCAGGTGTTGCTCGTGTTCTTCCTGACTCTTCGAATAGATCAGGATGTCGTCGATGAAAACTATGACAAACTTATCCAGGTAAGGTTTGCACACTCGGTTCATGAGGTTCATGAAGACCGCAGGTGCGTTTGTTAATCCGAAAGGCATAACCAGAAACTCGTAATGCCCATAACGAGTCCTGAATGCTGTTTTAGAGATATCCTCGTCTCGGACTCTCAGTTGATGGTATCCTGATCTTAAGTCAATCTTGGAATAGAAACTCGACCCTTGCAACTGGTCGAATAAGTCATCAATGCGTGGAAGAGGATAACGATTCTTCACGGTCACCTTGTTGAGTTCGCGGTAGTCAATACACATTCTGAAGGTACCGTCTTTCTTCTTCACAAATAACACTGGAGCTCCCCAAGGCGAAGAGCTAGGGCGAATAAAACCCTGTCCAAGAGGTCTTGCAATTGAGTGGACAATTCTTCTAGTTCTGATGGGGCTAAGCGATAAGGTACTCGAGCTATGGGCGCTGCTCCAGGAGCTAGCTCGATTTGAAACTCGACTTGACGATGAGGCGAAAGGCCAGGTAATTCCTCAGGAAATACCTCAGGAAAGTCGCGTATGATAGGAATGTCTTCTATCTTCTTTTCTTTCGAAGATGTATCAGAAACGAGGGCTAGAATGGCAGTGTGGCCCTTTCGCAACCACTTCTGGGCCTTAAAGAAAAAGATGATGCCCACAACAACACCACTCTTATCGCCATGAATCATTAGGGGTTCTTCACCAGAACGAGGGATGCGGACAATCTTCTCGTTGCAAAGAATTTCCGCTTGCTGATGAGATAACCAATCCATCCCAATAACAACGTCGAAACTACCCAGAACGATAGGAATGAGGTCGATAGAAAAGGTCTGATCAGCAAGAACAAGATTACAACCCTTAACTATGTGTGTGGCCTCTAAACTTTTACCGTTTGCTAGCTCTACCATGTGTTTGGTGGTCAAAAGTGTTGGGGTGCGCTTAAGCATTTGACTAACTTTTAAGAACACATAACTAGTATCGGCACCCGAATTGAATAAAACAGTAACAAAGAATTCATCCAGAAGAAACTTACCCATCACAACATTGGGATCGTTCCTCGCGTCACCCTGAAGGTTTTCAAGGAGTGATCACCAAGGATCGAGAGTCGAGCCTTCCAAACTCTCTATGCTAGAGGGTGTTCGTTTCAGTGTCTTTGCATGGAGAAGCGAGAACGAAATGTCACTGTGGTAAGAGAATGACGGTTTGGTCTAAGCAAATGGTAGAAATTAGACATAACATAAATCAACAATCATGTGTCGGTACAAAGGCTAGTGTAAAGATTCCGCGTATTTAAGAAGACTATCATGGAATAATACGATTTCTTATAGTGTAAGGTGGGTCAGGTAAGCGTATAGATTATCGTGTTCGCCTGTAGGTTGAGTGATCCATATCTCCGTCCTTGAATGTCCTGAAGACTATCCCATCAGTAAGGGCATCCATTCGCTAGGTTGGGTTTACGAAAGAGTAAATCAAGTAGAAGAAGCATTAACCACCCAACAAGGTAATGGGGGGGGGGTAATCTTGTGATCGGTGGAAATCATGGTATGGTTGTTAGCGTTTTGTTATATTGGTTGCCAATCGAAGAAACATGGGATTGGTGAGGTTCATACGAAGAATTTAGGGAAAACAGGAGTCCAACAATAACCGAAGAATTCAACCAACTAATCTGTTGTCTAGAAGCAATTCCAGTAGTCGTGTATGGCGGCATGGCACGAAAGGGAAGTTCGTTGCGTCACGGTCGCGGAAGTATATCACTTGTCCAAAACAAAATTTGGTTGGTAGGGTTTCGAGTTGCAAAACGACGAACGCGTATAACTATGACTGCTTCGTTTCTGGTGACGATGACCGGTGGAGATGATAAGGTTCGTCAACAGAGATGTGTGGATATAGTTCTCCAAATCCCGAGTTCGTTTGAGCCAGGTCTGGTCTTTGTGAACATTGACGTGCAAACCGAATGTACGGAGGGTCAGATGGTGACGTCATGTCGAGATAAGCGTGTAAATAGATAGAATGCATAAACAGTTGTCGTAGCGGGGTGACGAGAAATCAGAAAAGAATTTTACCACCACTTGTCAAATTTCAAGTAAACAATTGCGTGTCATAAAGAACGCAGTAGGGCTAATAGACAACATGCTACTACCCTAAATAAATACACAATAAACACCACACCAGACAAAAGTAATCTAGCAAGTAAGAAATATAAACTTAAATCATACCACCTAGTGTGTTGAGCCTTGCACGTGGAGCGAAGCGTCGTTATGGATCGTTGAGCACTGTACAGGTTATAGTCTGGTTTTGTCAAAAAGCTTTTCCCTTTTTAAAACCAAGTTCACTATAATCAATGGCTCTGATACCAATCTGTCACACCCCCAAAATCCACCATGCGGAGTATCACCGCTTGGAGGCGTGACATGACCAGGATCAAACCACCAATCATATTGAACAATGTATTTAAGATAGATAAAATCCAACCACACAATATAATTGGTGATCAAAAGTTAGTTAATCAAGTTCAAATTAAACAGTGGAAGCATTAAAGGTAAAACCCAAAACATAAGTTCAATAAGTTCATAAGTTTAAATGTTTAACATGGGACTCGACAGTCCATGTCCCACAACAACCACGCCTCCCCGTGCAAGCTCCATAGATACCTAACGACCTGCAAGGCATGTAACAAGGAGTCAACAACAAAGTTGAGCGAGTTCACAGTAGGTGTTTGTTATAAAGTAGTTTTTCAAGAACTATGAGTTTGTTTGCAACTACAAGTTAAATCAGCTTTCTTTGTTTTCCAAACCATAAACGGTGGGGGCTACCCCATGTTGTGAACCACTAGACTAGATGTATATATATAAGTGTCCTTCCCAATCCGAGGACAGAGGTACATATTAAATACGTAGGTTTAGCGCTGGTGCCCTTCCCAATCCTAGGACAGAGGTACGTATAAGAATACGTAGGTTTAGCGCCAGTGCCGTTCCCAATCCGAGGACAGTGGTACGTAGTGAATACGTAGGTTTAGCGCTGGCGTCCTTCCCAATCCGAGGACAGAGGTAAGTAGTCTAGTAGTGGTGAAAGCACAAGTTCCGTCTTAGCTATTTAATCCCATTCCCAACCCACCGGGAATCCCATGCCTTAAGAATGTGAACTCACCTTTGGTTGCTCGGTTTGACTCTCAAAAATAGCTAACAGTCATGGTCGGTCAATCACGTCCTAATATGATTACCAGTTAGTCATTTAGTGGTTTCAAATAGAGCACAAAGTTCCTACACGTATCTACTACATAACATGCACTTACTTTAATAGTTCATGCCCATATAAACTTCCCATCTATTCCCATTCATAAGCAAACATATGACATTGCACATAACACTTTCATTGACATATAACATGTTAGATCATTCTCAGATAACCTACCCGACATTTAGACACGCAAATTACTACTTATGTCGTTTCAGCTTTAACATTCAAAACTGGGCTGTTTTCGGGAATTTTAATAAATAATTAACCTATTCCAAAAATTCCCAACTTTTTACAGAAGGTCTTAAACGATCCAAATATCATTGTGTAAAAATCTTGGGATCCAATTCATTACCAATATTTTATAAAAAATCATTTACCGAACTGTAATCAGATTCGTCACTTTCTGACTGCCGTCCACAGAATAATTCATTTAAAATTCATCGTAAGTCCGATTGATGAAATTCCAGTTGGAGAATTACAACGACATCAGTGGTCATCTACACTAAACATTTAATGAGCTAATTCTACACAAATTTCAAGTTATGATGAAAAACATTATGCACATTTTCTACAGTAAAAACTTAGCTTTTGCTGCTGTACAAAACGACCCTTTAAAAATAGTAAACGAAGTCCAAAAATTATGATTTCAGTGCCATTAGAACTGTATTTCGAAATAACATGTTATAGACTCAAGAAAATCAATTTTTCGTTAAGTTATGACCCAGTTCAAGAGGATATCGAAATAACAGTTTGACAGCTTCCTGTTTTCAGCTTATAGCGCTCTAACGCAAGTTCTATTTGTTCCGTTAACATGTTTAGTGATCAACAACGACATTTAACATCACTTGCAGCAGGTTATCGTTTATTAATCTCAGATTTATCATGTCAAATACCATCATCAACATAAACAAAACAACATCATACTAGCATCATTTCATCATGTTTCATCTTTATGTAAAGCTTTAAGTTCATGATTTATGTTTGTGTTCTTTTAGTGTTTCTTGTATTTCATCATACTACATATTATAGCCATTAAAGTAGGAGTAACAAGGTTAATCAAGGACTTACAACTAGCTCAAAGGCTAGGGAAGAACACTAGTGAAAAGATGATGAAAATGATGTGAGAAAAAGCAAGTAAGTGAGCTCCTTGATGATCCACAAGCTTCAAGCTTCACAAGGCATCTACTAACACATGAATGGAGCTTGAAATTGGATGAACATGGTGGTGATAAGGTGGTGGTGGTGGCGGCCTAGAGTGAGCCGAGAGGAGAGGGAGAAAGTGAGGGAGTGATGCTGTGAAGATTGTGAAGTGATGTTGGAAGATATGCCATACTTATAAAGATCTCATGTTATATCTTGTTCAAATTCTCAAGCAAGATCCATTAAAATAATCAACAAAATCTTGAGGGGTATGGTGGTGATGGTGGCCGATTAGACTAGCGGGGTCTAAATGTAAATTGGTAACTAGTCGGTTACATTATAACTTAAAACCAAGCATATAATTAGTCTAGTTAGTTTACTAGATATCTAGTGGGTGTTATGGTGTTCGGGGATCATAACTAGCCAAGAAATAATTAAACAATGTTTCTTGCAATATTTTGGTGTCCCGGGTAATGTCCGGTTGTTTGGTTAGATACCGGTTCGTTAAAGTGCTAAGTTGTTCCGTTTAGTGTCTTTTATGTATCTTTTTGTAACACTTTTTATTCCCAACACTTAGGAAAGCATACAGGACTATTTAGTCAATTTTCTGCACAAGACTAGCATGTTAACAAGCACATGTAAGTATGGCGCAGTAATCAGAAAGCAGCTAAGTAATTCAACACAGTCATCAAGCACTTTAATTAACATTAAGATATCGTACGGATACATGTAATTATGAGGGTTGTCACACAGGTCCTTGCAGGATCTATACACTGAACAAGGCAAGACTCTTACCAAACCATTCCCTTAACCCCCAACCAGGTAGCCAACATATCTCCATATAGGCCGTGGATATATGAATGGTGAAAATCTTTTATTTTATATAGACAGTAAAATAACGCCAAGACACCAAGGAAAAATGATAAGGAAAATTCACCTTCAACATAAGAAACTAGTTATTAAAGTCATTAATACTTAACCAAATAAAAAGTGCGAAAAGATTAAAAATAAAAAGTATTAGACTAAATGCTTGTCTTCACCAAGTGATGTAAGAGACTTAGGCAAACATGGCCTTTGATTGTCAAGAACTCTTACGATCAATCTTGGATCCCGAGACTACTACACACACTCTATAATGGATGATGGATGATGGTGGTGGATGTGGGTTGTGATGGTGGTGGAGTGTGGGTGAAGTGTGAGAGAGGTGGTTTGCCAAGGGATTCCTTTGAAGTGAACCAAGCACCTCTATTTATAGCCTGCACAGAAGCCCGGACACGGCCCCGTGTCAACCCATCTTCTCTTTCTTCATTAAATGCAGTTTGTCTACATTAGTTGACCACGCCCCCGTGTCTGCTGGGCACGGCCCCGTGTGCAGAAGCGTATCTGTACTATCAAGATTTGCTTAGATTATGCGAATCTTAACGTTGACCACGGCCCCGTGTCCGCTGGACACGCCCCCGTGTTGGGTGATAGAAGCTTCTACAACTTTGTCTTTTTTGCAGACTCTTGGGCACTCCCCCGTGTTCAATGAACACGGGGCGTGTTCAGCCTTCTGATCTCTTGTTTATGTTTGGGAAGATGCTATCGAGGGGTCGGGCATCCCGCGTTTATTCCTTTTCTTGTACTATTGTTAGATTTAGCTGCATTTTTGCTTCTTTTGTTCTTTTGAGCTCATTTAATCCCGAAAATACAAAAGGAAGACAAAAGCACACTTTTTCTAACCTCCTAACAAACTCTAACCTCTGATCTATACAAGTACTGCTATGCTAACTACTGCTATTACAATTCATTACATAAAGATATCTAAACTACTGCTGATTCCTCCCACTGATGTGATTTCAGCAGCACTTGATATAACCCAGCAGTGCTTGAACCAAGGCAGTAGATAGAACAGCAGGGCTTTAGTCCTCATCAGTCTTTGACTTGATCAGCAGTTGTAGGTCAGCAGTTTGTACGATCAGTAGATAGGAGGTCAGCAGATGTTGAAACCACTTTCAAGGGGAGAGACTTGTATACATAACATCTGCTTATTTTGGATCCACTGCTCTGATCCAGTTTTGGCTTTAATTATCTGTTCCTCTGATAGGGTTCAATCCCAGCAATCTCCCCCTGGAACAGATAATGCCAAAACCCTTCATTATTGGTAGATCTTTATTGCCTCATCAGCAGTTCCCTTATTTGCCCTTTGAGTTGTAACTCAAAGGCTAAGGCATCTGTGTCATCGTCATCCATGCACAGTGGAAGATCTAGGAGATCCTGCAAATCTTCAAGACTTAGGCCAAGTGCTTGTTCCCTTGTTATTTTCTTCACTTCTCCACTAGACTTGAACACTGTCAGTACATGGGTCTGTTTTTCAGTTTTCCACTTTAGTACTTTTGATTCTGGTTGGTTTCCTGGGAGATTTTTATTAGATGAGGAGTTTGGTGATGCAGGCCTTGTGATGACTGTTTGAGCAGTGCTTGCAGTTTGGTTTAGGCCAAGAGTTTCAGCTATCATTATCTTAATGCTTTCTTTTACAAGCTCATCTCCTGCCATTAATTATGTCACTGTTTCAGTATCCAACTGTTGTTGTCTTCTTTTATAGATGGCAGCACCAGCTGGAGCAGTGGCTCTCCTGATTTGCGGCTTTGGTGGTCTTGTTGAAACCTCTGCTTCAGGGTAGTCAGGTTTTTGTGGAATTGTAGGATCTTTCTTTCTTAATTCCTCCAACCTTTTGTAGGTGGTCCTGACTTTATCTTCTTTCCATCTTGACACTTGATTTTTAGACCCATAGTCAGCAGCAACTAATTCCTCTTTCATTCTCTTCAGCTCCAATGTCTTTTCAGGCTTATTCTTTTTGTACTTTGACCAATCCGGAGGAGTGTGTTTGACTTTATTCTTGATCATTTCCTGAATCCTGGCTGCTTCTTTTTCAAGCTCAGGAATGGTCCACTCTTTGTACATATATTTTTCCCCCTTATATTTCTTGTTAGCCATGATGCTTTCAATGTAGTCTTTTCTCAAAGTTTCATCTGCTCTCTCTGAGATTTGCTGACAAACTTTTTTTGCAAACTGCTCTAAGGATCTGACTTGAGTGAATAAAAATTGATAATGCCATTGAATTTATTTGTCAGTTTTCCCTTGAGAGCTTCTTTTGGAAATATCCTCTGCCTGTTGAGCCTTAATTTTCAAGTACTCTTCAATGTTGTTAGGCCTAGGATATCCTTCAACTGATGGCAACTTCCTTTTAGCAGGATCATCCTCATAGTAGAAGGATTTGATTTCTTCTCTGACTGCAATGAGTTCAAGAGGATATTGAAAACCTGCAAGAGTGATGATAGGGATTGGTTGTTGTATTTGAGCTGATGAGAGAGGGACAGGGTTTGGAATAAGTGAAAGGGATTGTGAAGATGTTGGTGGTGGTGATGGAGAATCATCATCAGGTATAAAAATCCTTCTCCTTTTTATTGTAGGAGAGACTGATGATGTTTTAGGTGGATCAGTAGTGGTGGTTTGAGTGGTAGAAGGTGGCTAACTAACAGTTGTTGAAACAACTGGTTTTTCAACCACTGTTGTCATTACAACAGATGTTGTAACATCTGGTGTCTTCTGCTTTTTAGCAGGAGGTGATGGTGGTGAGATTGTTTTTAGTGGTGATGGTGGTTTTGGTGGTGAAATGATTTTTTGTGGTGGTGGTAAGGCAGTGGTTGTGGTGTGTGTTGAAGTGGTGTGTGTTGAAGTGATAACAGATGTTGAAACTACTGAAGTATCAGCAGTTGTTGATACAGCAGGAGTTACAACAGCTGTTTGAGTGGAAGATTGATGTTGGGGGCTTTTGGAAGGTGGTTTGGAAGTAAGCTTTGTGGGTCTGGATGGTATGGATTTGGGTTCCCTCACTTTTCTAGCGGGATTCTTTCTTTTTAGCTCAGGATTTTTAACATCCTTTGGCTCAGAACAACCCTGCGCATTCAGCTCCATATAAGCTCTTTTTTCCTCATTCCACCTAGACATATCCTTTGCCTCTCTGTCCCTTTTTACACTAGCTTTTGCTTCAGCTAGTGCATTTGTGGTAACATCAATCTTTTTGCTCCCATCTAGCAAAGGGATCTTCTTGGTCATATTCTCCTTTTTTGGTTCTATGTAGAGACCATCATCTATTCCCTTCTTCTTCCATTCTTTAATTTTCTCCCTCTTTTTGGCATTATCTGGAGGAAGTTGATCAATGAAGAGAACAGTGGGAGGAGCAGTGCCAGTGGTGCTTAGGATGTGGGCCTTTATAGCCTTGATGTCTGCTTGGGTATTTCTAAACCTTGACTCCATGATGTTTCTCAGCTCTGGAACATGTATTGCATGTTGCTGATCAGCCATTTGTCGTTGTTGTTGGAGCAGAGGTTGAAATAAAGTCCATAACTCATTTGCAGTAGGTGCTTGTGACGGAGCAGGTGCTTGAGCTGGAACAACAGTGGGTTGCACCATTTGTACTTTCAACAACTGCTGCAGCATTATTTTGATTTCTGCAATAGAGGTATCCAGTTTATCGATTCTCTCCGTCAATTCTTGGTACTTTAAACTGTCACCTAACTTAATGGGATCATCTGATTTCCCACTAACAGTGGTTTGAACAATGGTTGACTTAGGGAATGTATTCCAATAGTCATCCACTGATGCCCCTTTTTCTTGGTACTGGGGACTTCTTCCCTCAACACTTGATAACCTTTTGATGGTACCAGTGGTTAAAACAAACTCACCAGTGGTTATCAGAGGTGCTATAGAAGGAATTGCCTCCAAGGAAGTCTTATTGATGTAACCACTGTCCAAATGCAAACCAGTGGGTTCAGCATTTGTAGTGGCTGCTTCACTTGGATTACCACCAAGAGTTACTTGTAACTCAAGGGGTGTAACCTCCTCAGGTCTTGTTGGTGGGTTAGCTATGATTGATACATCAGACCTAGTCGTTTGTTGAAGTATATTCTCATTGATAGGTGAGTGAGAAGGACTGGTTTGTGCCTGGTTCAAATCAATAGCATCCAACAATAATTTTGTTGGTGGGGGAATTGTGGAGGTGAGGTTAGGTGTAGAAAGAGAATTTGCCCCGGGCATTGGGCTGTGGATGATGGAAGCAAGTGATTCCAGAGCATCATATTATGGTGTCCCTATATGTACAACCTGTTCTTTTTGAGAAGAAACAGGAGGAGTTTCAGTCATAGGTTGACATATTTGTACCAACTGCTGTGAGGAAGTAGCAGTAGTGGTTTCTTGTGACTTTTGTGCTGTCACTGGCAGTTGCTCTGGTATCTCATCCTCCAAAGTTGCCTTTTTGATGGGTTTGGGGGGTTTTTGAGTTTTATTTTGCTTTGGCTTTTTGGTGATTTTAGGTGTGGGTTTCAAAGTAGTTGTTTTGCTACTTTGATCACCTTGAGCAGTGGGCTCAGCAGCAGATACCCGAGGAGCAGTGGTAGCTGCTAAAGTCTGCTCAGGCACCTCTGCTTGTGTTTTGCAAGGTGTTGACATTCATGTAAAAGTTTCAGCTGTTAAGCTGTTTATTTGAAAAGATGCACCATGTTTTATTGCAGAAGCTTCATCCTTACCAAATTTCTTTTCAAAATAATAACTTAGAAATCTTGGAAAAAGTAAGAATGGCTTTTTCTCAACGTTTTTAACCAAATCATTAAAGATTTCCTAGGAGTAATTAAAATTTTCATCTTGAAGAATAGCATATCCCAGATTTTGAATCTTTAATGGTATCTCATTAAAAGAGGTGGTTTTGTTTGAAACACACATTAGCAGAGTATGGAACAAAAATCTTGTTGCAGGTGGAAAATTACCTTTTTGTAAGGTATCCTTTTTTATTTGCTCTGCATAACCCCTTTCAAGGAAATCAGTTTTTAACTCATTTTTGGGAAAAGAAGTTTTACCTTGCTGATCATTGAGTTCAAAGACTTCCGAGATGGATTGTGGTGTGATTTGGACAGCTTTACCCATTAGAGAGGAGTTAATGGCTATGACATCTTCTCCTTGTTTGTCAAGGGTAATATTCTTCCAGAACTCTCTTGGGTGTCCAAGTAAATTGGAGCATCTGTTGTTAACAAAGTTTTATACTTTGATGCAGACATGATTTCAATGATGGAGTCGAAAGCATCGGTGGTACCTGGTTTTGTCAAAAGACCCAGATAATTGTGTGGTGCTTTGTATGGAATTTCGATGGGAGTAGCCTTTGGAGCGGCCTTTTTGCGAGAAGATTTTGAAGTGGGTGTAGCGGATGACTTCGATTTTGTCATTTTGGAGATGATGATCGAAGAAGGTTGTGAAGTAATTTGAGGAAATGAGATGAGAACTGCTTTGAGAAAGGAATTTTTAAGAATTCAATTCGACAGTAAAACCCTGTTTGGGGTTTTGAAGGGGGTTTTATAGAGAAAAAGTGAATGCTGACGTGGCAGCGGTTACAAAAGGTCTGACAACTATGTACTGTCCACGTGCCAACCCCTGATGAAGAAAACGACAACTCTTTTATGAAGACCACTGATGGAACAAGATCAGTGGTATAACTGTGGTAATTAGAGTAGTGGGTGATTTTCACTATCAGTGGATAGCATATTAGTGGATAAAACACTGATTTTGAACAACAGTGCTTATCAAAGAAATGAGAGAGCAGGGGTTGACTTTCAGCAGTGGACAAACTTTTAAGTAGAACAGACTTTTGAACAAAGCAGTGGTTATGGCAGACTTTTAAGGATTTAATGAAAAATTCATTTTTGGCTATTTTTAAGGATGGATTTTTGATTTTCTGAAAACATTTTAATGTTTTTATTCATAGAAAAACATGATTTTGCCTGTTATTCCATGTTTAGCATGCCAATCCTAGAGATCAAGCTTTCAAAGGTGGATGTGTCTAATGCTTTTGTTAGCACATATGCCAGCTGATCCTTAGTTGGAACATGGTGCAGAGAAATCAAACATTTTTCATAGCAATCCCTCACAAAGTGATGTCTGATGTCAATGTGCTTGGTGGTTGAATGTGAAACTAGATTTTTGAATATATTTTCTGCTGTCTGGCTGTCCAACATGAGTGGTGTCTTTAAGGCAGTGATACCAAAATCCAGCAACTGATTTTGAAGCCAGAGCAGTTGGGCTGTACAGCTTGCAGCAGCTATATATTCTGCCTCAGCAGTGGATGTGGAAACAGCTGCTTGCTTTTTGCTTTGCCAAGACACTAAGCAATTGCCTAGGAATTGGCACCCTCCTGAAGTGGACTTCCTTGTCTTGTCACATCCAGCAAAGTCACTATCTGAGAAACCTGAAAGCTCAATTTTACCATCAGCTAGATACCAGATACCAAGTGTGGGAGCACTTTTTAGGTATCTGAAATATCCTTTTTACAGCAATAAGGTTTGACTTTCTAGGGGCTGATTGGGATCTAGCACAAACACATGTTGCAAACATGATGTCTGTCCTGGATGCAGTTAGGTACAATAAAGACCCAATCATGCTTCTATACAAAGTTTGATCAACCAATTCATCCTTCTCATCAGATATGACTACTTTATTGGTTGCAATGGGTGTACTGCATGGCTTACAGTCATCCATCTCAAATTTCTTCAATAGTTCTTTGTCATATTTGCCTTGATGGATAAAAGTGCCATTTTGCAGTTGCCTTACTTGGAGACCAAGAAAGCACTGGAGTTCACCCATTGCACTCATTTCTAACTCAGCTGTCATGAGTTGCCTAAACTCTTCACACTTTTCATTACATGTGCTTCCAAAAATGATGTCATCCACATAAATTTGGACAATCATCAAATCCTTTCCTCTCCATTTTAAAAACAGTGTTTTATCTATTCTACCTCTTGTGAAACCAATGGAAAGTAGAAAGGTGGAAAGAGTTTCGTACCAGGCCCTTGGTGCTTGTTTCAAGCCATACAAAGCTTTATTTAGCTTGTAGACATGATTTGGATTAAATGGATCCTCAAAACCTGGAGGTTGACAAACATAAACCTCCTCTTGATTCTTACCATAGAGGAATCCACATTTGATATCCATTTGATACACCTTGATGTTGTGGTTGACAACAAAGGCCAGAAATAGTCTAATTGCTTCAAGTCTTGCAACAGGGGCAAATGTTTCATCATAATCTATCCCCTCTTCTTGTCTGTACCCTTGAACCACAAGCCTGGCTTTATTTTTTACAATAATACCCCTTTCATCAGTTTTATTTTTGAAGACCCATTTTGTGCCAATAGGACTTGCACCCTCTGGCAATGGAACAAGCTCCCAAACTTGTTGTCTTCTAAACTGTTGGAGCTCCTCTTGCATGGATTCTACCCAGCTGTTGTCTTTCAGTGCCTCTTGGTACTTGACTGGCTGATGGAGAGATAGAAAACCAGCAAAAAGACAAATGTTTTGGGATTGACTTCTTGTGAGCACCCCTTCATTGATGTTGCCAATAATTTGGTCTGGTGGATGAGATTTCAAGAAGATGAGCTCTCCTTGGTATGGAACAATGGCATTAAGTGGGGAGGGCTGCAGATGTGAATCATCTGAGCTAACCACTGCTGGTGACTTTGATGATCTAGCAGTGGCTTCAAAAGGTGGTGGAATAGGAGGTAAAGGTGTGGACACATGCTGACTTTGATCCACTGTTTGAGGATTTTTACCAATAGTGTTTGATGATGTGGAAGCAGGGGTTAAGGGGCTACTTTGGTCAACAACTGTTGAGGTAGTAGCGGTTGAGCTTTGACAGCTGTTTTGAACATCTGCTGCTCTTCCCATTTTGATAGACTTTTGTTGAGGAATGATGATTTCATACCCATAGTCTGGTGATGAATCTTCTGATGGACCTGCACTGTTAGTCTTGACAGCAGTATTTTCAAAAGTGAATTTATCAAGATCAAACAAATCTGCAGGATTTGCTGGGATTTTCATTGATGAAAGTTCATTGAACTTTACATTCAAAGTCTCTTCCACTGTTTTGGTCCTTGTGTTAAACACTTTGTAGGCCTTAGCAGTGGTTGAGTATCCCAGATGATATCCACAATCAATTTTGGCTGCAAACTTAGAAATGGAATCTTTTAAGTTTAAAATGAAGCATGGGCAGCCAAAAACTTTGAAGTATGAAATCAATGGCTTTATTTTATACAACAGTTCATAGGCAGTCTTTTGATGCCTGGGGTTGATTAAAACTCTATTTTGGACATAGCAAGCAGTGTTTACTGCCTCTGCCCAAAAAGTTAATGGCAAACCTGAATCAGCAAGCATGGTTCTGGCAGCCTTAATCAAAGTCCTGTTCTTTCTTTCAACAACCCCATTTTGTTCTGGTGTTCTTGGAATGCTATATTGTCTCACAATTCCTTTTGACACACAAAAATCATCCAACTCCTTGTTCCTGAACTCTGTGCCATTGTCACTTCTGAAGATTTTTACTGGAAGGTCAAACTGCTTTTCAACCTATTTCACAAAGTCTTGCAAAATGCCTGCAGTCTCATCTTTTGAATGTAAAAAGTAAGTCCATGTAAATCTAGAAAAGTCATCAACAATAACCAAGCAATACCTCTTTTTCTTAAGACTCATGACTTTAACTGGGCCAAACAAATCCATATGAAGCATTTGCAAACATTTGGTTGTTTTGGACTCATCAATGGATTTGTAGGAGCTTTTATGTTGTTTTCCTTTTAGGCAGGAAACACAATGCTTAGGACAGGTGAATAGTTTTTGAGGTAAACCTCTTACTAACCCCTGTTTTGAAATGGCAGTGATTGTCTTGAGATTTGTGTGCCCCAATCTTCTGTGCAATAGTTCTGTCTCTTTGTTTGATGCAGCTGAGAACAGACAGGCATCAGTTCTGGGGCTCTCTTTTGACATATCCACCACATAAACATTGCCACTTCTTTGAGCAACAAGTTTGGTTTTTCCAGAATTGATTATTGCTTCAATCTTTTCAACCATTTCTGGTCCAACAATCCTACAACACTCCTTTGTGAAGAATGACCCATACCCCTTATCACTCATTTGTGAGACACTCAGGAGGTTGAATTTTAGATTATCTATCAGATTGACATTTTCAAATTCTACATTTCCAGACTGTACTGTACCAGACCCCAGAACTTTCCCTTTACTATTATTACCAAAGGATATATCACCCTCTCCATGAATTTTGAAATCTTTGAGAAGGGCTTTACATCTTGTCATGTGCCTGGAGCCTCCACTATCTACATACCAAAGGCTATCTATGCATGCAGAAGCTCCCTGCACATGAAGTAAAAGGATTAGTTCATTAGGGTCTCCAAAGCCAATAAGGCTTTGAATGGGGTCTCAACAGTGTCTGGGATGAGTGTAGATGAATGGGCAGTGGTTAGGTCAGGGGTTTGGACAGTTTTAGGACTGTTTCTCTCTAACCATTGTTATGGGTTTTGACCAATCACCTGCTGATACCCAAAAGGATGCCTGTTCACTCTTGGTTTAGAAGGCCTTTCGTAGGTCTCATAAACATGTGGAATCCTTTGGTAAGATGATTGTCCCTTGCCTTTTCTGAATTGGTTGGCAGGGGGTGCATCAGTCACTTGAACATCTCTTTGGACAGATGTTTGATTCAGCTGTTTTGTAACAATTGTTTGGACTGGCACAAACAGTGGTTGATTCTTGGTGAATTTGACATATGATGTTAATGGACTCAAGGATGTTTTAGCAGTGTACTCATTCTTTTTTACATCAAAGTTTTTAAGATATACACATGCTTGAGTTTTGTGGTTTGTTTTACCACAGATGGTGCAGCTTTCAGCAGGTACAATGATACTTGTTTTGTTTAGATCATATGCTTTTAGATGAAAATAGTCTTTTGTTAGATGGTTTCTCTTTTAACACAAATCACAAAACAGGTTTTTGACCTTTTCTCTTTTCTTCCTTTTCTCAGACTCTTTAGCAACAGAGTTTTGAACTACTGTTGGGATGTCTTTGATAGGAATGACCTTTGCTTTTGGAGCTGTGACACCATCAGTGGTTGTAAAGTCCATAGGCTTGAAATTTTCAAGAATGTCACACTCATCACACCATGTGGGTTTAAATTGGTATTTCTCAATTTCCTCAAAAGTTGAGGATCCCACAGATGATCTTTCCAGAGTGATTTTGTTACCAAGTTTGTCAGTAATCTTTACTTCTTGGCCATTCTTGTTGGTTGGTATTATTTCAGTTGAACCAGCTTGTTTGACAGCAGTGTTTTCAAGATCATCATATTTTATATATCCTATACCAAACTTGACATTACTTTCAAGCTGTTTCTCAAGCATAACCTCATACCCTTTACAAGATTCCACCCATCTTTCACAGGTGATCTGGGTAGACTCCAAATCCTTTTTGCAAACTTGGTATTTTTCTACCATAGTTTGGAGTTGAGTTTTGGTTATGCTCTGCTCTTCTTTGAGACTGCTGATTTCTTTATCTTTTTCAGCCAATTTGTTTCTAAGTTCTTTTAATGACTTTTCAAATTTGACTTCATCAGTTAAGACTTTATCCCTAAGGTTTTCATTTACCTCTTTGATGTTAGCAAATGCAATAATGCATTTGTCTGAACACAGTTTTTCAAGAACTTGAGGTGATACCTTAGCAGCAGCCATCATGGCACAATCACATTGATGATCATCTTCATCATCAGCTCTAACTTCTTTCTCACCTGCTTTCTTTTCTTCCTTTTCTTCTTTGACTTCTTTGGACTAGGGGTCAGACAGTGGTTCAATCAGGGTTTCTGAATTTTCTCCCAGCAGTAGTTCACCATCAACTGCAGTAACCACTGCTTCAGCCACTTCATCCACTGTTTCAGCACTTAGTTGTTCACCTTCAGTTTCTACCCCTTCTGGTATTAACTCTAAAGCCATCAAGAAAAATTCATCATTAGAAGGATCATTAAAAGCATAGAGTGCAAAATTTTCATCACCAAGCTCATCAGGCATGCTGCTCCAGTCAACAAAGCCTTGGGTGAAAAAGCTTTGTTGATCTGGTTGTACCACTGTTGGAGCAGCTTGTTGAGGTGCAACAGGTTGCACTTGTGCCTGATGGACAGGGGCTTGAACATACTAAATTTGTGGAACAGTGGTTTGAACATAATGCACAGGCACAGGGGTTGCAGCATAGTGAGCAGTGTTAACATGGGCTACAGGGGTATATTGGGTATAGTACACAGTGCTTTGATTTTGTGGTCTAGGGTTTGAGCTAGGATGAGTTATTATTGGACTAGTGGTTTGACTCCTGCATTCCCTAGCAAAATGACCTAGCCTATTGCAATTATAGCACTTAATTTTTGACTTATCCAACCCCACTTTTAAATTCCCATGTAACCCTGGGAATTTTCTCCCTGTTCTTTTGTAGAATTTGCTTGTTCTTACACTAAGCAAAGCCAATTGATGCAAAATGTCCATCTCTTCTAAGTCAGTGGGATCAAAGTGTTGCAAATCATTGAGTTCAAAACACAAGTTATCTGACATCTGGTTTTCACAATTTGCAGTAAAAGCATAATTTGCAGAGTGAGGATCATGGTTGTTGAAATTTCCACCAGCAGTTATATCAATAAAGTGATCATAACCCTGATCCTTACTACTGCTACCAGATTCTTCCTGACCAAAAAGAGCTGTGCTGCCAAATGAATAATCATCAGCAACTTTGCCAGACTCTTGCAACTTCTTTTTCTGGTTTAACTCCCTTTCATAGGTCAGGAGTCTACCATAAAGTTGGGTCAGGGTCAGATCTTTGAACTCAGTAGAGTTTCTAGTAACAAATGCAATGGTATCCCATTTTTCTGGTAGTGATCTAAGGAACCTGCTATTTTGAGTTGAATTTGGAAATGTTACTTTAACAAGCCTTAGTTCACTAATGAGACAACTGAATCGCTCAAACTGCTGAGTCAATGATTCACCCTTGATGTGACAGAATGTTTCATACTGCTGACTCAGAATTTCCCTATTGTTTTCAATAACTTCTTCTATTCCCCCAAACTGTTCCTTCAGTGCATCCCATAGCTCTTTGGCACTGTTACAATGTAACAGTCCAGCATAGATCTCATTGGGTAATGCAGATGCTATGATGCTAAATGCTTTGGCATCGAGTTCGAACTTTTGAAAATCAGTTTCAGTATAGTTTTCAGTTGGTTTAGGTACGAACTTCTTTGCATCCTCAGCACTTGGCACCATAGGAACATGGGGACCAAAAACAACAGACCTCCAACATCCAGTGTTATGTTGAGCAAGGATGTGACCCATCCTTCTCTCCCAGATGTTGTATTCATTACGTTTAAGCATGGGTGGTTTGAAAAGAGAGCCAATGTTATTCTTATCATCTTGTGATTGTGACGTCATCCTAGTTGTTTTACAGGCACTGATTAATCAACTTTGATGGTGATTAAACCTTGCTCTGTTTTTCAACAAAACGAACAAACTATCAGTATTAACGATTGTGAGCTGAACTATTTATGTCAAAATGATTGTTAAATCAAATTTGACTGTCCAAGCTCTGATACCAATTGTTAGGATCTGAGTTTGGTTTTGATTGTGTTTTATGTTTGAATTAAAATGATCAATGAATGAGTAGTGCAGCGGAATATTATGGAAGCAAACTTTTCACAATCAAACAGGAGAATTGCTTTTAACATACAAGTTTAACATTGAACCGAATGCTTGAATTTATTACAAGATTCAATTACAATTGCAAGTATGTAACAAACTCCCCCTCAGCCTAAGCTCACTGTGATTTGTTCGTGCAGGAAGAAGATGGTGAAGAGCTCATAGAATAGTACCGGGTATTGTTCTATTTATAGGCATGGACAAACCACTGAGCATCTTTGCTGACGTCACCATGAAAGTGACATCTAACCTCCTAACAAACTCTAACCTCTGATCTATACAATTACTGCTATGCTAACTACTGCTATTACAATTCATTACATAAAGATATTTAAACTACTGCTGATTCCTTCCACTGATGTGATCTCAGCAGCACTTGATATAACCCAGCAGTGCTTGAACCAAGGCAGTAGATAGAACAGCAGGGCTTTAGTCTTCATCAGTCTTTGACTTGATCAACAATTGTAGGTCAGCAGTTTGTACGATCAGTAGATAGGAGGTCAGCAGTTGTTGAAACCACTTTCAAGGGGAGAGACTTGTATACATAACATCTGCTTATTTTGGATCCACTGCTCTGATCTGATCCAGTTTTGGCTTTAATTATTTGTTCCTCTGATAGGGTTCAATCCCAACAGTGGTAGGCCCCTCTTTTGAAGGTGACGTTACCCTCGGCTAAGTAGTTTGAGTCAGCTGGGATACAATCCTAAGTAGCCGGGTTAATGTTTTAATAGTAGTTTACATATGAGGGGATCAAGAAATTCGAACCCCCGCCATCCAATACCAATGGGTATTGAAGGAGGTCCTACTAAGCTTGACCCAGGTCCTTGTAGGATCTATACACTGAACAAGGCAAGACTCTTACCAAACCATTCCCTTAACCCCCAACCAGGTAGCCAACATATCTCCATATAGGCCGTGGATATATGAATGGTGAAAATCTTTTATCTTATATAGACAGTAAAATAACGCCAAGACACCACGGAAAAATGATAAGGAAGATTCACCTTCAACATAAGAAACTAGTTATTAAAGTCATTAATACATAACCAAATAAAAAGTGCAAAAAGATTAAAAATAAAAAGTATTAGACTAAATGCTTGTCTTCACCAAGTGATGTAAGAGACTTAGGCAAACTTGGCCTTTGATTGTCAAGAACTCTTACGCTCAATCTTGGATCCCGAGACTACTACACACACTCTATAATGGATGATGGATGATGGTGGTGGATGTGGGTTATGATGGTGGTGGAGTGTGGGTGTGATGTATTGCAAAATACATACTTTTATCGTGTATAGTTTGTACGTTTTATCGTTATTTTTAGTTTAGTTTAGTTTAGAATTGCGTACTATTGATCTTTATTGCGTTTTCCAGGTCTTGATACATAAAAGCGATGAAATTGGAGCAAAACCGAGCGAAAGTGTCAAAAGTCAAGTCGTGGAATCAATGCATTAAAGTGTTAGAAAATATTTGAGGTTTTTGGAGTTTGAAGCTGGATTTTAAAGTGAACATTCTGTGAAAAAATGAGCTTTCGCGTAGCGCTAGAGGTGAAGCAGGTCAGTCGCGCTACGCGACTGAAGGATATTTGACTTTTGTTGACTTCTACGCACTGGCGTAGCGCGAGAGTAGGGACAAGGCCAGTCGCGCTACGCGACTTGTATGATTGATACGCCTGATTTGTTATCTCATTAGGGTTTCATATAAAAACCAAGAATTGAAAGTCTAAACCCTAATTTACGAATTAAGAGTTTTTGAGAGCAACTTGGGAGCACTTTTGGCGGAGAATCGAAGATCTTGAAGCACCGGAATCATTGGTACGAGCCGAGAGTGAAGATCGAAGATTTAATCGGGTTACCTAATCCCTTATTTAGTCGATTCTTTGTTTAAAACTTTTTACCATGAATTCTAGTTTGATAATCTTTGATTTGTTTTCGTTTATTAAGATGCTTGGCTAAATTGTTTAACTACCTAGACAAGATGATGGTTTGATATAAAGTTTGGATTTTTAATGGTTAATTATCGTTTGTGTATGGATTGATTCTAAAAGTAACGTGTTCTAGAATTTCTGATTTGGTGCATATGCATACTTGATACTTGTTCTAATATTGTTTGTTGCTTCGCTTGAATCTTGGTGACGGTCTTTATCACGGAACAGAATCAAGCTAGGGTTTAGGTTTTGGTGAGTGTCTATATCACATAATTAACCTATTATCCTTTAGGGTGAAAACGCGTAAGTAACCTTAGAAGTGATATTTAGTATTTTAATAAAATCAAGTGTTCTGCTTAACTTGTCGCTGAGAGGCTTGAGTTAGTTATTAGGTTGCAGTGCAATATATATCTAAGAGAGGTTTTGAGAGAAGTCAATCTTATTTCCCTAATTGCATTTGTGTCTAGTAAACCAAGTTAGAACCTAGAATTGCCTTAGATTATCGCGCTGAGAGGTAGATAGTCATATTAGGGCACTTTTAGAATAGTTAGAGGACTGAGAGGAAGTCTAACAGTCGGTGTTCATAACAGCCTTGTAGGGTTTCCTAGGTTTCTTCCTGAGAAGGGTCGGGAGGTCTTAGCATTGAAATACCTTAAGGTTTAGTATATCACGATCCCGGCTCCATACAACTTTAATGCCATTAGAAGTCCATCCTTAGTCAACTGGATTCGAGTCTAGGTAGTCTTTTATATCATCTGAATACAAACCAAATTCTTTGTTCGTGTTTTAGTCTAAGTATAGTTAATTAAATTTAGTTAACATAGATTTCCTTAGTTTTCAGTAACCCCCCCCCCCCCCTAAAACAATTAAACAAGTTAGTCACGTCCGTCAGAGTCTTGTCAGAGTCTAGTACGTAATACATAGAGTCTTTGGGTTCGATACTCGGACTTGCTAGGTTATACTACATTGATCGGTACACTTGCCGATTGTGTGGTTTAGGTTTAAAGAGTCTTAGTTATAAATTTAAAGCTTTTCGTGTCTAGTTTAGAGAGTCTAATTTAGGTCATATTTTATAGTTAGTTTTGCACACATCAAGTTTTTGGCGCCGCTGCCGGGGACTCTTGGCAATTGCGTTTATTAGCTTTGATAGATCTAATTGACAAATACGTGCTACGTGTTTTCTTTGTTTTGTTGAGTCTTTGTCTTTTCTTGTGTCTCGGTAACTAGTGTTTGCTTTTCTTGTGTTCAGGTTTTTGCTAGCAGTGGATGCCACATCTGCGCTCGCACGGACCACCGTCACCAGTTAAGCAATCGTCATCTCAATTGGGCGAAGGCCCACAGGTTACTTCTACTTCTTCATCTCGTTTTCCCCATTTCGATTCCACCCCGTTACCCACCCCACCTCCCACACCACCACCTTCGCCTAACCATTCACCTAAGGATTCACCACCCGGTAGCCCTACTTCTAGTACCTCTAGTAATCTAGAAAACTTAGGACCAATGGCAAATCCTAGGCAAACAGTCCATCAGCAGGCCACTCAGAATTTTACCGGCCTAGCTTCACCCATCACCGTCCCACCCATAGTTAATGAAAATTCATGGCAGATCCCATCTTATGCCATGCAGGCCATCACTAATAGTATCCAATTCCATGGCCGAGACGATGAGGACGCCCCGGCCCACATTAACCGTTTCTCTAGGATGTTAGCTACTTTTAGCCTTAGCGGTGCACCCAACGATGCTACATACCTACAGCTTTTCCCGTTCTCATTAGCCGGCCGTGCAGCTACTTGGTTGGACTCACAACCAACCGGTACTTTTACCACTTGGGCGGGGCTTCGTCAAGCCTTTCTGAATAAGTATTTCCCGCCCGCCAAAGCTTCACGGCTTAGAGACGAGATTCACTCTTTCCGCATGGGGCCCGACGAGCCTTACTACCTTGCTTGGGAAAGGTTCCAAAACCTTTGTGCTCGTTGCTCCCAACACGGTCTTTCCGATTGGGCCTTATGTGAGAAATTTTACAATGGACTCACCCAAGAAACTAGGGATAGGTTTGATACGAATGCGGGGGGGCATATGATGGGTATACTTACAGTTCCTGAGTGTCTAGAGCGTTTTGAGGCATTTGCTCAGTCTCAATCCCAATCAAGATCCGATCAGAGGTATCTAAGTGGTAATTCCAATACCACTACTAGTGCACCCGCCCGAGGGGTGAACCATGTCACTATGGATCCTAGTTTGGCCTCTGTTTTGGAAAATATGGATAGGCAACTTAAGGAAATTCAGGCTAAGATAGATAAGTGTGAGTTGTGTCGAGGCGGTCACGGTACTAGTGTGTGTCCTTTGTTAGTCGGTGAGGAGCAAGTTGATTTCGTAGGAGGAGGTGTTGGTAGAAGCCAGTCTAGTGGGTTTGGTAATAATGTTGGTTCGGGTTGGCGTAATAATAATATTTTTAATAACAATAGCAATTTTCGCTCAAGTGGACCTCCTAGTTTGCAAATAGCTCAAAATCCAAATAGGGGTCTAGGTTCACTTTTTAATGGAAGTTCGAATGGGCAGGTTCAGAATGGGGGGTCGAGTAGCCAAGGTCAAACAGGTCAGGGTTCGAGTTTCGATTTAGGGGGTAGCATGGAGAGAATGGAGTCCATGATGAGTCAGCTAGTTGCTAGAGATCAAAGTACCCAAAAGAAACTTAATGAACATGATCTCATGCTTAGGAATCACCAAGCTGCGGTCCAGGACCTTTCTAGGGTTGTAGGTGATATGGCTAGAAAGTTAGAGGAGAGATTACCCGGGAAATTTGCGGGTAACACCCAACAGAACCCTAATGCCCAAGTTAATGCCATTTCTACTCGTAGTGGTAGGATCGTAGGAGAGCCGAGAGTTGTAGAGGAGAGAGAGGTTGATGAAGATGGTGATGTGATAGATGAAGTGATAGAGATGGAGGCTCCCGGCACAGTGCAAAAGAGGCTAGGCCCAGCAAGTACCGCACAGCCCGGTGAGTCTCAAGTTGAGAAGAAAGTTGAGAAACCTCCCGTAGTTGTTAAGCCTTCACCCTATGTGAACCATGCATATGCTCCATTTCCTTCACGTCTTAAGAATCAGAAATATTCAAAGGAATACGGGCAGTTCTTAGATATCTTCAGGCAGTTGAAGATTAATCTTCCGTTTATAGAGGCACTCCAGTCCATGCCTAAGTATGCAAAATTCTTGAAGGACCTTCTTAGAAATAAGGAGAAATTAGGTGAGTTGTCGAATGTCCCATTGCATGGAGGGTGTTCGGCCATTGTCTCAAATCAGCTTCCCGAAAAGCTTACCGATCCGGGTATTTTCACTATTCCGTGTCTATTCGGTAGTAATACCAACACTCGAGCGTTGGCCGACTTAGGAGCTAGTATCAATTTGATGCCCTTTTCTCTTTATGAGAAGTTAGACCTAGGAGAGCTTGCACCTACCCGAATGACACTATCTTTAGCCGATCGGTCTGTTAAGTACCCTAGGGGTATAGTTGAGAATTTGTTAGTTAAAGTAGACAAGTTTGTTTTTCCGGTAGACTTTGTCGTACTCGACATGGAAGCCGACGAGAAGGTACCGCTAATTTTAGGCCGCCCATTCTTAAACACTGCTAAAGCCCTAATAGATGTCTCTTTAGGCACTATCACACTTAGAGCGGGCGAGGAAGCGGTTGTGTTTAAGGTCATGAATTCGAGAGGTTCGAGTGGTAAAGTGGAAGCAATTTCGTTAGTGGGGGAATGTGAGAAGGATGAGACAGGTAAGAAGAAGGTGATGAGTGATCCGGGTCTAGAGAATGTGCTAGGATTTAAGTGTGGGGATCCTCCGGGTAGGAAGTTGGTAGAATTAGAAGAGAGGGTGGTGAGTTTAGAGTCTAGGTTTGAGACATTGAGCAAGGCTCAGTGTGGGGATAAGTATAGAGATGATATTTTTAGATTCAAACCGCCAGATGATGAGTTGAGAGAATATGAAAAAATTGGGAGTGATTTGGGCAATAATAGGTATAATGGTGCTGCGGCCCGTGAGTTTGTTTTTGGAGGTGAGCTGCATCTCCATGATCCTCCGTAAGTATGTGAGAAGTTATTACTAATTTGTAGAGTTTGTATTTTTGAGTCTTTTATTTTGTATCATGAGTCTAAATTAGTAGTTTTTGAGTCGTTTTTAGAGTCGATACTGCGTTGGGTTCTGCTTTGCTTTGATTGTGCAGGTTTTGGATTGTACCATCCGTACTCAATTGCCATTCGGGTGATTTCGGACTTGCCATTTTGATAAACCCAAGCAGACTAGTCAACGATCGCGAATGGAATGCTATACGATCGTTCGGGGGATTCAAGATTCGTACGGCTGGCACTGACTTTTGTCCTAACCAGCTAAGTCGTTTCCCTTTTTGTTGTTGTATTTTTATTTTCGTTCGCAGTTTCTTTTCGTAGGTAGTTGTTGAGTCGTATTATCGTTCTTGCATTAGGGACAATGCAATCTCTAAGTGTGGGGATGGGATACTTGTAAATATTTGAGTCATGAAAAAAAAAAAATTAAATTAAAAAAATTTGAAAAATCAAAAAAATTTGAAAAATTAGAAAATGTCTTTCGATATAAGAAGTTTGCAAAATAAAACGGAAAATGATAGAAAAGGTGAATTGTTGCTTGGTTTGAATAATAATAATATGAGATGATAATAAATCGAGCTTGCGTCTAGTTTGGGATATGTGGATAGGCCCGGGTTTGGTTTTAAGTCCCTTTGATCTAATATACCTTAAATTGTCGGTCCGCTAGTGGGTTTTCGCCTGGGAAATATGGGAAATCAAAACTACCGATAATAGTATAAGGGTCACCGTTATAAGTTAAAACTGTTAGAGTTTGTGATCATGAAAAAAAAAAAAAAGAATAAAAGTGAGCTGGAAACTAAATGAAAGTAACACAGGCCTACGTATTCCGAGTTGGGGATAGCGACTCTACAGCCGGTTTGCCTCTGGGATGTGTGAAATCGATTTGCCGAATAAAAGTACCGAAGCCTATGTATTCTGTGATTGGGGATCGCGACTCTACAGTCGGTTTACCTCTGGGTTAAGGGAAAGCATCGTCTAGTCTCACGAATGAAAAAAAAAAAAAAAAAAAGCAAGAAAAAAAAATGGAAAAGAAAAAAAATTGATTGTTTACTCTCTTAGTTTTGATATAAAACGGTTAGGAATTGATCCAGTGATCGTTCTTTTTGTCCTATAAGCTTGAGGTGGGAGTAGATGGACCGTAGATTCTAGTGTGAGACCCTATGTGGATTGACCGCACTTAAATTAAATTCACATGATAAGGGCTTAGGATTAGATTCGGGTTTAAGAGGATCAGTATATTCGCAATCGCTACTAACGCAAGTCTTGGTTTTAATAAGATATAAATAAATTTTCGATCCAAGTAATAAATTATCTCTGATTCCGTTGCATAATTCTTTTTCGGGGACGAAAAAAGAGTAAGTGTGGGGATATTTGATGTATTGCAAAATACATACTTGTATCGTGTATAGTTTGTACGTTTTATCGTTATTTTTAGTTTAGTTTAGTTTAGAATTGCGTACTATTGATCTTTATTGCGTTTTCCAGGTCTTGATACATAAAAGCGATGAAATTGGAGCAAAACCGAGCGAAAGTGTCAAAAGTCAAGTCGTGGAATCAATGCATTAAAGTGTTAGAAAATATTTGAGGTTTTTGGAGTTTGAAGCTGGATTTTAAAGTGAACATTCTGTGAAAAAATGAGCTTTCGCGTAGCGCTAGAGGTGAAGCAGGTCAGTCGCGCTACGCGACTGAAGGATATTTGACTTTTGTTGACTTCTACGCACTGGCGTAGCGCGAGAGTAGGGACAAGGCCAGTCGCGCTACGCGACTTGTATGATTGATACGCCTGATTTGTTATCTCATTAGGGTTTCATATAAAAACCAAGAATTGAAAGTCTAAACCCTAATTTACGAATTAAGAGTTTTTGAGAGCAACTTGGGAGCACTTTTGGCGGAGAATCGAAGATCTTGAAGCACCGGAATCATTGGTACGAGCCGAGAGTGAAGATCGAAGATTTAATCGGGTTACCTAATCCCTTATTTAGTCGATTCTTTGTTTAAAACTTTTTACCATGAATTCTAGTTTGATAATCTTTGATTTGTTTTCGTTTATTAAGATGCTTGGCTAAATTGTTTAACTACCTAGACAAGATGATGGTTTGATATAAAGTTTGGATTTTTAATGGTTAATTATCGTTTGTGTATGGATTGATTCTAAAAGTAACGTGTTCTAGAATTTCTGATTTGGTGCATATGCATACTTGATACTTGTTCTAATATTGTTTGTTGCTTCGCTTGAATCTTGGTGACGGTCTTTATCACGGAACAGAATCAAGCTAGGGTTTAGGTTTTGGTGAGTGTCTATATCACATAATTAACCTATTATCCTTTAGGGTGAAAACGCGTAAGTAACCTTAGAAGTGATATTTAGTATTTTAATAAAATCAAGTGTTCTGCTTAACTTGTCGCTGAGAGGCTTGAGTTAGTTATTAGGTTGCAGTGCAATATATATCTAAGAGAGGTTTTGAGAGAAGTCAATCTTATTTCCCTAATTGCATTTGTGTCTAGTAAACCAAGTTAGAACCTAGAATTGCCTTAGATTATCGCGCTGAGAGGTAGATAGTCATATTAGGGCACTTTTAGAATAGTTAGAGGACTGAGAGGAAGTCTAACAGTCGGTGTTCATAACAGCCTTGTAGGGTTTCCTAGGTTTCTTCCTGAGAAGGGTCGGGAGGTCTTAGCATTGAAATACCTTAAGGTTTAGTATATCACGATCCCGGCTCCATACAACTTTAATGCCATTAGAAGTCCATCCTTAGTCAACTGGATTCGAGTCTAGGTAGTCTTTTATATCATCTGAATACAAACCAAATTCTTTGTTCGTGTTTTAGTCTAAGTATAGTTAATTAAATTTAGTTAACATAGATTTCCTTAGTTTTCAGTAACCCCCCCCCCCCCCTAAAACAATTAAACAAGTTAGTCGCGTCCGTCAGAGTCTTGTCAGAGTCTAGTACGTAATACATAGAGTCTTTGGGTTCGATACTCGGACTTGCTAGGTTATACTACATTGATCGGTACACTTGCCGATTGTGTGGTTTAGGTTTAAAGAGTCTTAGTTATAAATTTAAAGCTTTTCGTGTCTAGTTTAGAGAGTCTAATTTAGGTCATATTTTATAGTTAGTTTTGCACACATCAGGGTGAAGTGTGAGAGAGGTGGTTTGCCAAGGGATGCCTTTGAAGTGAACCAAGCACCTCTATTTATAGCCTGCATAGAAGCCCGGACACGGCCCCGTGTCCACCCATCTTCTCTTTCTTCATTAAATGCAGTTTGTCTACATTAGTTGACCACGCCCCCGTGTCCGCTGGACACGGCCCCGTGTTGGGTGATAGAAGCTTCTACAACTTTGTCTTTTCTGCAGACTCTTGGGCACTCCCCCATGTTCAATGAACACGGGGCGTGTTCAGCCTTCTGATCTCTTGTTTTTGCTTGGGAAGATGCTGTCGAGGGGCCGGGCATCCCGCGTTTATTTCTTTTCTTGTACTATTGTTAGATTTAGCTGCATTTTTGCTTCTTTTGTTCTTTTGAGCTCATTTAATCCCGAAAATACAAAAGGAAGACAAAAGCACACTTTTTCCAACATTAGTACTAAAAAAGGGTTAGTTTTATGCCTCATTTGATGTAATTTATATGTTGCATTTTACACACATCAAATACCCCCACACTTGAATCTTTGCTTGTCCTCAAGCAAAACTCTTTATAATGTGGTTTACACACCCAAATGGAATGGGTAGAAGAGAAGGTTTTGGGCTTGTCTTGACTGACGGGAATCCAAGATTTTTATTAGGTTTTATTTTTACGTTACTTACAATCCTATTCGTTATGATTTACTTAGAACATTACATAAGATAAATTACTTGTTTGGGCATAACATGCCTCTTTAAAATTCCATTTATATACAAGTTCACATACCTCACGGGAGATCACTCAATCACTCGGCGGAAGATGTATTTTTGTGAAACACTCGGGACCGGCATGGAACTTACTTCTACCATATGCTTGCCAAGCAATCAATCCTCCTCCTTTTTAACTATACACCTTTGTAAATATCAAGAGGACTTTGGGGAAGGGTTAGGCTTGGGTTAAAGGTAGGTGGTTGGGTTAGTGGTTAGTAGAAAAAGGGTGAAAAGCGTAAAAAGCGTCGGTTTTCGTAAGACTTTTTATTTTTATGACTTTTTATTCTAATGAAGCAATTCTTCAAACAAAGTTCTTTTTGATGAACTTGTTTGTTTATTTCTTGACTTCATCATCATTTTTTTTTTTGATAAGGAATGTCATATGAAAAACAGAGCTTTTTACTAAAATAAAGGGTTTAAAATGAAAAAGGGTTTTGGTGGGTAAAGGGTGTTTGTTTTGTGGGTTAAGAAATGAAAAGGTGTAGGCTCAAAGGGGTTAACTAGGGGGATTTTGGGTAGGTGGTAAAAAAAAAGAAAAAAAAATAATGGTGTTGAAAGAAAAAGGGTTAGTCCTAATGCCTCCATCATTTACTTACTTGGGTTTAAGTTGGTAAGGACCGGGAATGTATCGTCATGGCAAGTTCTAGAGTCGTAAGAAACCAAGCGGCTATTCACACAAGAAACGAAAAATGAGCATTTAGTTTAAAGATGTGTATTTGTATGCTCAATAAAGGCTCAAAACTCACTTTTTGTGGGAATGGGTTTTTATGTGATCAAATATATATAATCAAATTTTAACTAGATTTGTCATGCCATTTCATAATTTTCTTATGTTGGTTCTTTTTATCACGACGCTATCGGTTGTAAATTTGTAAAAATATAACCTTTTTAGAATTTGTAATTCCAAAATCAAACCAAGACAAGTAAAAAAAAATGAAAAGTTTTTGAAAAAATTTGGGGTGTTTAGCGGTTCCAATAGAGTTTTGTGTAAGGCTTGTAATTAGGATTTGCAAAATTCAAGGTTTTAGCACCCCCCCCCCCCCACACTTAAATTACACATTGTCCTCAATGTGTCCCAAAAATAAGTTTTTAGGTTGATTGAATGTGTAAAATGTGTGTTAAAAACAAAATTTTATGTTACTGGGCACGGGCCCGTGGTGTCCGGGCACGGCCCCGTGTTCAGGTTGCCAGTAACAAAAATCATTAGAAAGTAACAGAAGGCTGGGCACGGAGGTGTGTTCAGCGAACACGCCCCGTGTCCAGTTACCTGAACTGAGTGATTTTCTGCAGACCTTTCAGCACGGGGCCGTGTTGGCTGGGCACGGCCCGTGCCGAACTTGCTGTAATGAAGAAACATTGTCAGGAGGCTCTGTTTTTGTGCATGGGGTGTTGGTTCAAGTCGCCCTTAGTATCCTTCACCATCCCGAGTGTGTTTTATTCCTCATTTGATGTAATTTATGTGTTGCATTTTGCACACATCAATGACCAGGAGGCAAAAGAGGGCAAAACACTTGTTCATCCAATTAAAGCTTAAATTCTGCATATTAGAAGGATTTAGGGCCGTTTCCTTGTTGCATGGTACATAATCTTCATCCTCAAAACAAGTTCTAAGCAAGGTAAGCCTTAATTTTGGTTTTTGATGAAAACCCATATAGTGGTTAGAAGGAATTGGTGTAAATCATTGAAATTAGAATGAATAGGTAATGAAATCACTATGTTGAAGTTGAAATTATATGTGTTTTTGATTGTCTTGATGAATTATGGTAAAACCCACTTGAATGAACATGATGATATGATGGTGGAACTTGAAATTGTCAAGAATTTAGTTTAGGTTAATGTATAGTATGATAAATGGCAGATTTTGGTAGTTAATCATGATGTAAATGCAATGGTGGTTCTTGATATGAATTGGGAAAAAGTATTCTTTAATTGCTTGTACCCATGGTTGGAAATCTTGTACGCATGCCATGTGTTCGATGAAATGTCTAAATAGTGATGAAATAGTTATGCATACATAATGCCTTGCAAAAATGTGTAGTATATGAAATGAATGAATAAGAATGATATAAATTAAGGATGATCATTTAAGAATGTTGGTTTGGAATTGTAGGATTGAAAGAAGGCGGCTCGAGTCAACTAGGACGCAAACAAGATAAGACAAAGGTAAGTTTAATACTTACTCAACAAGTAGGAAATATAGATATTAAAGTTTGATTGTGCATTGATGCTGTTTTGTGATATTGATGGTATGTTGGTATGATCATTCCATGTGAACGGGTCGAATTAATGGAGAATGTTAGAATGTTATACGGGTCTTGGATCAAGTCTTTGTGTGTGAACTTGGTTTGATCATAAAGACCCGTTAGATGGAAAAGTATGAATGATTGAAAAGGATGATAATTGATGCAATAAAAGAATGATTATGTTTAGATTATTGTTGTGTATACTTTAGTTAACTTTACTTAAGAATGTTGTAGGTAAATAGTCTCATGGAGCAGTCTTGGACCGGATGAACGGACACACACACACCACACCATTTATATGCTTCCGCTCATCGAGTTCAAAAAGGGGTATTAGTGTCTTTTGTTGATGGATGTTTTTAATGTGATGTAAATGTTATAACTTTTATTTCTTTTGGAAACTTGTCGTAGATTTTAGTTTGAATGATGGTTGTTAAAAACAGAGAAACGCTAATAGTACGAATGGGTCATGCCCAAATTTTGTTAAATTAGTATGTTAATATTATTATATTCGAATGTGGAATAAGGGCGTTTCAAGTTGGTATCAGAGCGAAGGTTTGAGGGATTCAAGCTGTGTTTGGTCGGCTTGAACTCAAACCGGAGGCTCTCGCGAAGCGTGTGTGTTCGTTCCAAGAAACCGGACAAGAAAGGAGGTACGCAAATGTTTTAATTTTTCGTAGTTATCTTAGTTAGTGTAATTTTAGTAGTTGGGGAACCGGGGTACTGGTAATATGTTTCATGTTTGATAAGAAGGGAATCGGAGTAAACTTTGCCGTTCGGGTGTTTGAAACGGGTCAAGGAGGCTGAATAATGCAAAATAGCAGTGTTGGAATAATAGGGAGGGCGTCGCCGACGCAGCAGGTGGCCGTCGCCGACGCCGATTGGATAAGCTGGGAGCCCCGAGTCCCCGACGCCGTATTTCGCTGTCGACGCAGCTTCTTGGCCGATGCAGGTTTCTACGTTGCGTCGCCGACGCGACGCTTAACCATCGTCGACGCGACCTATGACGTGAGGATTTCAGTTTTTGTTTCATGCGTATTTAAACTTCGTGAGACTTTTCCCCAGACCCCGTGAAGGTCCCAAAATGCATTGTAGGGTTATTTAAACCCTTCAAACTAAATTAATTAAGGATGACATGATTGAACGATAAAGTATGATCGAAAATTAGAAAGAATCGATATGTCGAAATAGCCTTAAATGAACTTAGAAAGTATAGAACGCAAATGCACGATAGAACGACTAGTATGGTACGGTGTTAAGGATGTGGAAGAACATATCAAATAGGAAGTGAATGATCATAGAATGAAATTGATAAGGAGGATAATCTTGTGGAAACTAATTTTAAATATATTGTGTAGATGACGGACGAAGGAGATGTTTTGAACGATATATACGATCAAACTTAGAAAGTATGAAAGTATTTGAATGATAAGTATGAATGAAATTAGGAAGTTATGAATATGAAAACATGAAAGAATTGCAAGTAATGTATGGTTCCAAGGATGAAACACTTGTCAAATTGGAAGTAAACATATTTAGAATGTGAACTAGGAGGGAAGGTAATTATGTGGAAATAGATTCCAGTATGCCTTTGTAATCAACGGACGAAAGTGATGCTACTGCACACGAAGGAGGTCGACAAGAGGGAATAAATAGAATGATGGCGGAGTAAGTGAGAAAGGCTATTCCAAGCTAAATCACGTAATGTTGAATTACTTGAATGATAAGCATAAGCAATTAGAAAGTCAAGAATGTGAAAGTATGATTGAAAAGCGAGGTAGTATGGACTGGAGGATGTGAGGCTTGACCAGACAGAAAGTAATAGTCAGTAGAGTGTAAATTGTAAAAGAAGATATTTATGTAGAAACACTATATAAAACAAAGTATAGAATGTTGCGTAGAAGCACAACGTATGAAATAAAATGTAGAATGTAGTGTTGGAACATGATGTTTGAAGTTGAATATAGAAGGTTGTTACGAAAAGTACCAAATGAAATGAGATGGGGAAAAATACGAAGGAAAGAAGAAATGAAAGAATGAACTATTTGAATCTGTCATTGGGTGCGGATCAACAGTTATGGATGAAAAGTATGAAAGAAAATGTTTGAACCCGTAAGCGAGTACGGACCAGACATACCCAAATAGAACGTCCGAATAAACAGTCAGAACGGAAAGATTGTATCTGGATGGATAAAGTTTTAAGAATGGATTATAAACAAATGAAAATATGAGTCATTAGGTGGAAAAGAATGTATGAAATCAAATGATGAGATGCTTTCTCTACCCAACTTAAGATAAGTATAAACATTATAGTAAATGGCCCGGATAGCCTTGTCGATTAAGCATGATGTTGGACTAAAAGAATGTATGCATATACATAGGTGATGCATATGTGAACATATGTGGGATAAGTTGTAGCTGGATGTGTGAATATGGATAAGAATATGTTGATAGTTAACCGTGGTAAACCCAAACGGGATATAAAAGTACGAATAAAACAAATGACAAATGTGGCATCATGAGAAGGTGTAAGTATGTGTATCTATATAAAGAATGGTGCACTGAATATGTTACGTGTTAAGCATGTAGTGATCGACTCATGAGAATCAGGATGAAAAAAAATGGACTGGGACCTAGATGAAGGATTTAAGTACGACAAGGATATAGATTTTTGCATGAGTGGTAAGATGATAGTAAGTATGCCAGGATTGAAACTAGATGAGAAGGTAAGGACGCTCACAAGTAGAAACTCATCACAAATATACATAGGAAAGCGTGGGAAGTAAGTGAAGGATGTACAAAAGGGTAGAGGAGGATGTGAGACACTCGGGTAAATCGAGAACGTTCCATCATAAGAGGGATGGTATGAATGAACAAGAATAAAAGTAGAATACAATTGTGTAAAAATTCAAGAAAGAAAGATAGACTTTGAATGTTGAAATATATGTATGAATTACAAAAAAGAAGAATATAATTTGAATGTTTAAATGACATGTATGAACTTCAAGAACATAGGATATGGGCCCAACATGTAAGTGCAATTACATGTTGGACATATTAGCAATTGATTTAAAAGAAATGGGATTGCTGACGGGTTAAGACCCTAACTGGTAGCTTAGTTTTAACAAAGGAAAAACAATTTTTGCGAAGAATGGGAAGAACAACGTTTGCATAAGTATGTATAGAAATAACAAGGAAGTACAAATGTTTGAATTAATCCATATTGTGGGGATGGGAGGTGCAATGACTAAAAGTCATGAGTTGATTAATGAAATTGAGTATTTAACTTGGTATGGAAGTAAAACATTAAATTATAAAAGTAAGGTAGATAACTAGACATCGCATGCGAAAGGAAATTGTGAATGTTTGGAAACACGGATTACATGCAATTGAGTGCAATACAAGTAAGGTGTCGAATGAATTAATGAGCAATTAATAGGAATGGAAGTACCAAGTGTCTGTGGCATGTATATATATACATATGTTGGTAGACAGAATTTTATGTCACAAGGAAAGTGATTAGAAAGGATTATATTAATAATAGAGTAATTGAATAGTAGGCTCATGATGAACGTTATCGTTACTAATGTTATGGTGAAGGAACACGTATGGTTAGCAACCTAGAAAGCAGAAGTAAGTGATTGATTATGCTGGAAAGCAAATTATAAACTTCATGTTAATACAAGAACTTAGAGGCGAATGAACCAAACTTAACTTCTTGTCTATTGCAAAGGATAGATATTGGATGTCTTGAGGAGTTGTAGTAGAAAGGAGAGTAAGGAAACTAGTATGAAAACAACATAAATGCTTAGTATGCCAAATTTAAGTAATTAGAAAGAATTATATGGAAAATTGAAAGATAAATGTTGAATGAAGTTCAAATAAAAACATTAGAATGCATAAATATTAGAAAGGTGGAATGTTACATAAAGGATGATTGAGTGGAATGTCAAATAAGGGATACTTGAATGGAATGTGGCATAAAGAATGTTGGTTAAAAGTAAGTCTTGCGAAGAATGTAAGATGAGATCATGCTAGGGTATGAAATTTTGGATTTAGTAAGTAAACGAATCCTACCCTTAGATGTGTTTCCTAACATATGTGAGGACCTATTAGAAGGTAAACCTCTCGAGAAATATTCGCGAATCAGAAGTTGAATACGTAAGGTTTTGGTTTGTTTTATAGGGCAACCATATGAGGTAGAGTTGTTAACAAGTTATTGAATGAACTGATGTACTCAGTTTTATGTAATTAGTATGAGTAATGGAATGACATGTGTAATAATGCTTATAACCTCGTATGTAACGAAACATTAGAAGGTATATACATAAAAGTTATTCACTTTAGTATGATGTTGATACTTTTCTTTGTATCGCAATATCAGAAGGATTGTCGTATGTACGATTGTTATAGAATATGGTGACATGTATAGTTGCGTATAACACCTTGAGTGTGTTACGAGATACATGAATGTAAATATATCGGTAGAAGATTATGTTGATTATGTGGTTAAGTCCCTATGTTGGCTCTTGTAACCAAAGGATGAATAGTAGGAGGTTGAAGCAAGATAGTATATATATGCGAGAATGTATAAATGTATGTATTGAATTGCGACTAACCATACAGATATGATAAACTATTAATGAAAAAAATATTGGTCCCGGGTAGAGATTATGCGTAGGTACTGCAAGAGAAGTATGAAAGGAATTACCAAGCAAGTGACGTGAAAGAAATTTTACTTGATATTGGCCCATGAAGGGTGGGGTGTATGTAGAAGCTAAATAGTTAGCAATTATTAAATTGTGATTGACTTATGATGTTTTATGAATGAATAGGAAGGAGTAAGCATGGATATTGTAATAATAGTTTCCCTAAGTGGACGTTGGAGGTATGCATAGTTTGACATATAATGTGATAGGATCATAGTGAATCACCAAGTGTATTAGACACGTTGTAAAGTAGTAGTGACAAACTCGTCATGATAAGTGATCGGATGAAAACTTGTTGATGAAATTCGAGGTATGTATTTACGAAAGTATACAAGTAGACTTGTCAGAATGTATGAAACAAGTTTCGAGGACGAAACCTTATTTAAGAGGGGGAGACTTGTAACACCCTGATATTTATTTACTTATTTTAAGTACTAATTTACCCGTGTAAAATGTTAGGAAGAAAATGTAATGGATAAAATTTAAATTAACTAAGTTATTTGGATGGACAAGTTAGAAAGAAATGGGAAGTTTGAGATAAAAATGAACACACACTAAACTAGAAGGGTTAAAGATGGATTGTTATAAGTAAAATACATAACATAAAAATTGAAAAGAAAAAGAATGGGGATGGTGATGGTGGTCGACGACAAGGAGGCAAAAGAGGGCAAAACCCTTGTTCATCCAATTAAAGCTTAAATTCTGCATATTAGAAGGATTTAGGGTTGTTTCCTTGTTGCATGATACATAATCTTCATCCTCAAAACAAGTTCTAAGCAAGGTAAGCCTTAATTTTAATTTTTGATGAAAACCCATATAGTGGTTAGAAGGAATTGGTGTGAATGATTGAAATTAGAATGAATAGGTGATGAAATCACTATGTTGAAGTTGAAATTATATGTGTTTTTGATTGTCTTGATGAATTGGGGTAAAACCCATTTGAATGAACATGATGATGGAACTTGAAATTGTCAAGAATTTAGTTTAGGTTAATGTATAGTATGATAAATGGTAGATTTTGGTAGTTAATCATGATGTAAATGCAATGGTAAAGTGATTTTGTTGGATATAATGGTTCTTGATATGAATTGGGAAAAAGTATGCTTTAATTGCTTGTACCCATCGCTGGAAATCTTGTACGCACGCCATGTGTTCGATGAAATGTCTAAATAGTGATGAAATAGTTATGTATACATGATGCCTTGAAAAAATGTGTAGTATATGAAATGGATGAATAAGAATGATATAAATTAAGGATGATCATTTAAGAATGTTGGTTTGGAATTGTAGGATTGAAAGAAGGCGGCTCGAGTCAACCGGGATGCAAACAAGACAAGACAAAGGTAAGTTTAATACTTACTCAACTAGTAGGAAATATAGATATTAAAGTTTGATTGTGCATTGATGTTGTTTTGTGATATTGATGGTATGTTGGTATGATCATTCCGTGTGAACGGGTCGAATTAATGGAGAATGTTGGAATGTTAGACGGGTCTTGGATCACGTCTTAGTGTGTGAACTTGGTTTGATCATAAAAACCCGTTAGATGGAAAAGTATGAATGATTGAAAAAGGATGATAATTGATGCAATAAAAGAATGATTATGTTTAGATTATTGTTGTGTATACTTTGGTTAACTTGTAAAGAATGTTGTAAGTAAATAGTCTCATGGAGCAGTCTTGGACCGGATGAACGGACACACACACCGCGCCATTTATATGCTTTCGCTCATCGAGTTCAAAAAGGGGTGTTAGTGTGTTTTGTTGATGGATGTTTTTAATGTGATTTAAATGTTACAACTTTTATTTCTTTTGGAAACTTGTCGTAGATTTTAGTTTGAATGATGGTTGTTAAAAACAGGGAAACGCTAATAGTACGAATGGGTCATGCCCAAATTTTGTTAAATTAGTATGTTAATATTATTATATTCGAATGTGGAATAAGGGCATTTCACTTACCAACCAACCACATTAAATATTTGAACATTTTTAGAAATCACTCATAAAAAACAATTATCATCATTATTCTTTGTTTTATAGTATTTAACCAACATAATTTTGAACTTGGTGAAGCTTTTAAGCAAAAAAAATTTATTTAATACCACCTATTTTTTTATTATTATTTAATATATCGGGTTTTTACCATTCCAACCATCCAACCAAATTAAATATTTAAAAATTTTAAAAATCACTCATAAAAACAAATATCATCTTTATTTTTGGTTTTTTTTATTATTTTAATAGACATAATTTTAAACTTGATGAAGCTTTTAAGTCAAAGTTATAAGTGTATTTAAATAGTTAATAACTATTTTCATATTAAATTCAATTTATTAATGATATAATAATTATAATTAAACAAAAAGAACTATCAATAATCAATTAAGAGAGGAAAGCGGGAAAACAAAAGATAGTTGACTCCAATAAATAACATTTTTTTATTATTTATTATATATAATAAATGAAAGTTATTTGGGCCACGTATCACTTAAATAGGGCATCCTCGGTTCTCTTTTCCCGCCCAACAGTGCCATCCCCTTTTCCTTTTATAATCTCTCTTCTCATATTTGTTTACAAACGCCTAGGGTTCCTTCTCTCTCTATATTCAGGCGATTCAAACTTCACAAACCCTATTGAGATCATTCTTTCCATCCAAACGCTAATCTTCTTCCAGACGCCACCATAAAATCTTCTTTTGTTCATCGATTATCTTCATCAAAAGGTTTGTTCTTCTTTTTTTTTATTGAAATACTTTCATGATTTTCTCTTATTTATACTAATCCTTTGTGTTTTAGGTCTTTTCATGTAACCATTGCTAGGGTTTCATTCGAGAGTTAGATCAAGAGATGGGGCGCCGGCTAATGGTTCTGCGGTATTTCTCTTACAAGATTCTTTCAATCATGAGATTTGATTTGTATGTTTATAGATCTGTGTTGATTTTTCTTAACGGTTATGATATGAGTACAACATCTGTTGATTATTGATCTGTGAATATGTTCACCGATTATTCTTTTTGAAATTAGGGTTTCATTTGCTTGAGATTTGAATCTTCCGATTGTTTGGTTAATTTTTGTTGATATGTGGTTTTCCATAATCATGGTATGTGTTTTTGTTTTTGATTTTTACTAAAGTTTTGTTATCTGAGTTGTGACTAAATGATGATTGTGAATGATCTGTTGCAGATGATAATGATGATGATTGTTCTACGGTTATTTCCAGTATCATTGTTCCAACATCGTTTAAAGTATGTGTTTTTTGCTACTCCGATTTTCAAATTTTGAGTTTTTAATTTTGAAGTGATATACTCTAATTCTCGCTTTACATTTCAGTCTAATCACAGTTGTTTGAAGTTCATACAATCTGCTGCGGGTTATTATAGGTTTGTATTCAAAGAAGCATAAAATTTAATTAAACACAAAGAAAGATTATTAAATTTACAGTTAAAATACATTTTTCTTATGACTAAATGATGATTATAATTGACTTGGGCAGAAGATGATGATGATGTAGAACCCAAAGTAGTTCCTACTAAACGCAAGAAAGGATCTGCTACTGTTGTAAGATAAGATTTTATCTTACTAGAGCAATGGTCTTTCCTGCCTTTTTTGTATTAAAAGAAGCATAAAGTTTGGTTTAAAGCAGCTCTTTATGAACAAAGTTAAGGATTAAGTATATGAGGACATGGCTACTCTTCAACAGCTGAAGAAGTGTTTTCATGTACTGCATCTTGGTCTGTTCACTAGAGATCAGCTTTCTATAAATCCTGATGTTAATGCATTGAGTCCTTCCATGGAGTTCATGGCGATTGTCGGAGATATACATTGGTGGAGTTTAAAGCTAAAAGCACTAAATTTTAAGCTAAAAGCACTAAATTTTTGTTGTTAGGTTCGTAAATTTCTTGGTGTTTTTCTTAGATTTTAAATTTCGTTGTAATTTTAAGCTGAATAAGTATTTTTATGTATATTTAATATCATCTGATCATCTGATTATTGCAGATGATGATGTTGTGTTTCATGTTGTAAGAATCAGGGAATTCTCAGATAATAGATTGCTTTGCCCGTTGACTGACCAAACATCAGTTTAAGGTCAAACATCTGTTTATGGCCAAACTTCTGTTTATGGCCAAACTTCTGTTTATGGCCAAACTTCTGTTTCTGGGCAAACATCTGTTTAAGGTCAAATTTCTTTTTAAGTCCAGACAACTGATATATGAGGCGAAACATATTTTTCTTCAAACATCTGTTGACCATTGACTGACCAAACATCAGTGTTTAAAAAACTGTTGGGTATCCACTGATAGGAAAAAATAGCCACTGCTCACTTTTTTATTGTTGACATCTATTGATATTGACCATCAGCGGTTTTCCTAAAAAACAGCCACTGCTCACTTTTTTATTATTGATGGTGTTAATTAGTGATAGATTGAAATTATCAAATAAAAACTAGAATTACAATGAAATTACCATTTTACCTAATCGTTACATTCCAATGAGGTAAGATTTCCCCCAACATTGTTTTCATCATAAAATGTAAAGTTAAATTAAAAACTAAAAAAAATTCTTGATGACTATTTGTTGCAAAATCAAATCAGTAATTAATGCTAATTTCTTGAGCTTTGGACATTTAAAATATGCAAAATTTGAATTTCAAACTGACGGTTATTATCTCTTAAAAATTAGAAAAGTCATCATGACAATTGCTTTCAAATCAGATCAGTAATTACTGATAATATCAGTAATTTTATGCAAAATGGTAATTTCAAATTGACCTTCTCTCTCTTTTTTTTGCTACTTTGCATAACAATTCAAATATTTAATATTTAATATTTTAATAAAGCAGGATATAAGGATATATACTACTGTCGATTACTAATAAACATCAGTTCCCAATAAATAAGATATAATTATCAGTTCCCGCATTCAAAATTCAAAATTCAAACTGTATATTCTAATCTTATAAATATGATAAAATTATCTACTATCACATTCAAATCTCGTTCGGTCATATATGTGTGCGTATCTCTCTCTCTCTCTCAAATGCATCTTTCTCGTGATTCAGCTGCTAATCTCCGATTACACTTCTTTGTTCGAATGTTTGTTGATTATGTTTACATGTTATCGTTCCAGTATCATTGTTCCAACATCGTCGTTTCAATGAAGCTTCCCATCACACATCATCCTTTCAATATCGATGTTGCAGTTTCATTGTTGCAACATCGTGAAAAGTTGCGTTGTTTGATTTTCGTTAAATCGAAAGTCAGGTTTTCTTGCGTCAGGTTTGTCATTGGGATTTCTTCTTTTATAGAAAGTATGGATAGATTCGTGCAATATCGTGAAAACTCAGATGTGCTACAACAGTTGAGAAGAGTCCTTTTCATTTTAGGTTTGTTTCTTATTTGTGTTGTCAGTAATATAGAGTGCGGTGATAGAGACGTGCAGTTCATGGCGATGCTGAAGGACATACATCGAGAGGTTTAGCAATCGATGGAGTTGAAACTAAAGTTTCTTAATTCTTGCTGTTATTCTTAGATTTGAACTTTAATATTGTTCAGTATGTCATGTAATTATTGGACTTTTAGTTTTAAGGACATGAATAAATGAATAAATTTAATTTTATGAATCTATGTTGTATTTTATTTTTATTTATTATTTAGTGTTTGAGTAAGATTTAGATTATGTTGATGTTGAATTGTGTCTGAACATCTGTTTGGTAAGACAACAGAGGTTCAATAGTGTCAATGAGTCCTCTCAAATGAATAGACCGACACTTGCTTCCTCTCAAAGGGTTATGTTGTGGTTATAACAGCTGATCATGCTAAGGACTATTATAATTAACCTCTCCTCCTTATAAAGACTGATGTTCTTAAAGACTGATGAGGCCTATCCACTGTTGAAGACAAAGCCATGTTAAAGACAAGCACTTATGTACTTAAAGCCTGATCAACGAAAGGAAAACCACTGCTCAGTAGCAGCAGTGCTTCAAACACTACAGCGCATTCAACTTTAGTATTTATGTATCAGTGTTTCTTTTGTAACAGTGTTTAGTGTAGCAGTGGTTAGCTATATTTTATCTCTCGAGACAAACCCTATACAAACTCAAAGACGAACCACTGCCCAACAACAACAGTGGTTCAAATTAAAAGCAGATATTCAACCTTTGTTTATGTTAATAGTATTCATATGTAACAGTATTTATCACATCAGTGTTTTATACTATGTTAGATTGTTAGATTTCATATCACTGAGATGTTTATATATAACGGTATTTATCACATCACCCCACTGCTCATTATAAAGACTGATGTACTTAAAGACTGATGAGGGCGATCCACTGATGAGGACAAAGCCCTGCTAAAGACAACCACTTATGTACCTAAAGGCTGATCAACGAAAGGAAAACCACTGCTTAGTAGCAACTGTGCTTCAGCAACTACAGCGGATTCAACTGTAGTATTTATGTATCGGTGTTTCTTATGTAACAGTGTTTAGTGTAGCAGTGGTTCATAAAGTTTATCTCTCGAGACAAACCCCATACAAACTCAAATACGAACCACTGCCCAACAACAAAAGTGGTTCAGCATCTACAGTTGATATTCTACCTTTGTTTATGTTAACAGTATTTATATGTAACAATATTTATCACATCAGTGTTTTATACTCTGTTAGATTGTTAGATTTCATATCACTGAGTTGTTTATATGTAACGGTATTTATTACATCACCCCAGCATGCTAACTGATTATATGTAATACTTTATTTTAATAATCTCAACATGCATCTTAAAAATAGTTAAAATGAAAATTTTTCATGAATTATAAGCATTAAAATGTTTTCAGGCTATCCACTGATAACTTAAAGTTTCCCACTGTTTTCATTGTAATCAATGCAACCACTGTTATTATTCCATCAGTGGCTTCATAAAACAACTGTGTTCCATTACTCATCAGGGGTTGGCTCGTGGACAGTTCATAGCCGTCAGATCTTTTGTAACCGCTGCCACGTTAGCATTCACTTTTTCCCCTATAAAACCCTGATCAAAACCCCCAAACAGGGTTTTAACTGTCAAATCGAATTCATTTTTCCTTTTTCAAAGCAGTTATCCTCCATTTCTTTCAAAATTCATCATCGTTCTTCTTCCTCAAATGGCAAAATCACGGTCTTCATCAGTTAAAAGGAAATCCAGTCAAAAGGCCATAGAAATTCGATACAAAGCTCCCCATAACTACTTGGGCCTGTTGACAAAACCAAGTAACACTGAAACGTTCAATTCCGTCATAGATGCCCTTTCGTCTTCAAAGTACAAAACTTTGTTGACTTCTGATGCTCCGATTTACTTGGCAACCCAGAGGGAATTTTGGAAAAATGCAAAACTTGAATATCAAGATAAAACACCCATAGCCATCAATTCCTCGATAAAGGGTGTTGATGTTAAAATCACACCACAAACCATCTCTGAAGTGTTTGAACTCAATGATCTTCAAGGTAAGACTTCTTTCCCTAAAATAGAGTATCAAACAGATTTTTTAGAAAGAGCGTATGCAAAGCAAATGAAAAAAAAAAAACACTTTGCAAAAAGGCAGTTTTCCCCTTGCCCCAAGGTTTTTGTTTCATACCCTCTTTATGTGTGTTTCTAATAAGACCACTGCTTTCAATGAAATTCAATTAAAGATCTAATACCTGGAATATGCTATCTTGCATGTGGAAAACTTTAACTATTCACAGGAGATCTTTGATGACTTGGTAAAAAATGTTGATAGCAAATCATTTTTACTATTTCCAAGGTTCCTAAGCTTTTATTTTCAAAATAAATTTGGAAAGGATGATGCTCATGTACTCATCCAGGGTGAACCTTTTCGAATAAATGGCCTTACACCATTAACATTTACAAGGCTATCAAAAGTGTCCAAAACACAAGCAGGGGTTCCTGAGCAGACTTTAGCAGCTACCACTGCTCCTCAGGCACCTGCTGCTGAGCCCACTGCTCAAGGTGATCACAGCAGCAACACAACTGCTGTGAAACCCACACTTAAATCCACCAAAAGACCAAGACAAAAGAAAACACAAAAGCCCCTCAAACCTAAAACAAAGGCAACTCTGGAAGATGAGATCCCAGAGAAACTGCCGGTGAAAACACAAAAGTCACCAGAAACCACTGCTGCTACTTCCTCACAGCAGATGGTAGAAATATCTCAACCTGAGCCTCAAACTCCTCCTGCTTCTTTTCAAAAAGAACAGGTTGTAAGAATAGGGACATCAAATTATGTTGCTTTGGACTCACTTGAATGCATCATCCCCAGCCCACTGCCCGGGGAAAATCCTCTTTCCACTCCTATACTCACTGCCACAATTCCACCACAAACAAAACTTTTGTTGGATGCAGTTGATATAACTCAGATAGCAATCAGTTCCTCTCAACCACCTATCACTGAGAGCATGCCACAGAAAGTGATTGAGTCTGAGTTCCCTATCATTACTAACCCACCAACAACACCTGAGGAGGTTACACTGCAGGATGTACAAGTACTTCCTGTCAGTAGTTCAAGTGAAGCAGCTACTACAAGTGTTGAACCCACTGGTTTACACTTGGACAGTAGTTTCATTAATCAGACTTCCTTGAAGGCAATTTCTTCTATGGGAACCTTTCTAAACACTGGTGTGTATCCTGTATTCACTGGTGAGCTTAGATTGGTAACCTCTGCTGAGGAAAGAAGTCCCCAGTTCCAAGAAAAAGGGGCAACAAGGGATGACTTTTGGGAAAGTCTCCCTCAGTTAACCACTGTTACAACCACCTGTGGTGGGAAATCAGATGATCCCATTAAATTGGGTGATGGTTTAATGTACCGAGAATTGACGGAGAGGGTTAACAAACTGGATACTTCTGTTGCAGAAATCAAAACCATACTGCAACAGTTGTTACAAACACAGCAGGCACCACCTGCTCCCACTGACCTTTGGGCATTATTTCAACCTCTGCTTCACCAACAAAGAGCAAATGATGATCAGCAACATGAAATTCAGCTTCAAAAGATCAGAAATATCATGGAAACCAGGTTCAAAGACACCCAGGCAGATATAAAAGCCATCAAGGCTCACTTGCTGAACACCACTGGCACTGCTCCTCCCTCTATCATCTTTGTGGATAACCCACCACCAAATGATGCCAAAAAGGCAGAGAAAATGAGGCAGTTGAAGAAAAAGGGATATGAAGATGGTCTGTACATTGCACCAGATAATTCAAGTATGCTTGCACACATCCCTTTGCCAGATGGTTCCAAAAAGGTTGATGTAACCTTAAATGCCATTGCTGATGCAAAAGCAAGGGTGAAAAAGGATATGGAGGCAAAGGATAAAGGAAGGTTTGAATAGGAGAAGAGAGTTTTTATGGAGATGAATGAGCAGGGTATTTCTGAGCCAAAGGATCAAGAAAATCCTCAGCCCATAAGAAAGTCTACTAGAAAAGTCATACAACCCAAAACCACACATCCCAAATCCACAAAACAAACTCCCAAACCTTCCAAAAGCTCCACACATCAATCTTCCAAACCAACAGATGTTAAAACACCTGTTGTATCAACAGTTGTTGCTACTTCAGTGGTTTCAACATCTGTTATCCAAACAACTTCCACCACTACCACTTCAACACACACTACATCCACTGCCTTATCCCCATTACCAAAAATCACTTCACCACCACCAATGCCACCTGCCAAAAGGCAGAAGACAACAGTTGACACATCATCTGTGGTAATGGCAACAGTGGTTGAAACACCAGTTGTTTCAACAGCTGTTAGTCAGACACACCCCATCACTACTCAAACACCACAAACAAAACCATCATCACAAAACTCATCACCTGCCTTAAAGCAAAAGACAACTGTTGATACATCAACAGTTGTAGTGACAACATTGGTTGAGACACCAGTTGTGTCGACAACTGTTAGTCAATTACCTACCACTTCTAACAATCCTTCCCAAGCCATAATTCTTTTTGCTCCAAAACCTCAAACAGAAACACCTCCTCCTGAAAATGTGTATACTAGAAGAAAAAAGCTTCAATTGCATGATGATGACATACCAGCACCTGTTCCTGTTTTGTTAGTGCATTATGTGTCTATCGCCTCCGTCAATCTAGTCCGTAGCAGAAACCGAAGAATTCTAAGCTTTTAGTGTTATATTTTAATAGAAAAGGCAAGGTGGCATTATTGTAAATAAGGTGAACTACTTTATAAACCTTGGCCTATAAATAGGAGCTTTATGTGTTTCATTTAAGACTTTTGCTCATTTGGGGAATTAAGGAGCTAATCTTAGAGAGAGAAAGTCTAGAGAGAGAAAGTTCTCTACGTGATTCTCGGTGCTTGTACACGTCATATTTTTCATCAAGAATCACGGTTATAGTACGTTCTTGTGTGTTCGGTCACGTACGTGTACGGATTCCGCACGTTACACGTTCGTTACGCAATCGTTTGGTGTCAAAACCGATCCTACATGTTTCATCTGTACCTTACAAAATCACTAAACCTGAATCTTTCATTCCTCCAAAATTGGTCAATCCAATCAAAGATCCAATAGCTCTTCAAAGATATGACTCTACAGATACTACCTCAGCAGCTGCCAGTTATCCACTGGAACTCCATGCAGTAAAGAATGAAATAAGGCAGTTCTACACAGTGGATGATCCTTCAAAAAGGAAATTCCCTTCTCTGCTTGGTTTTAGAAATCCAAAAAAATGGATGAATATCTAAAACTAAAAGCTAGACAAGCTGAAATAATAGCTAGGGTTGAATGCCAAGGAGAAAATGACAATGTGGTTTCAAGTCATTATCAGTTTTTACTCACCAAAGTCAAACTCATGGAAGACTATGCTAGAGATTTGAGTAAAGAAATTTCAAATTTACCACCAGAACCTGGCCTGCAAAAAGATGTGAGAAAAGACATTCTGGCACTAATCATGAGTGAGAAGTTCTACCCTGCCAAGGAAGAACAATTCCAAGATTGGCCACTTGTTGGTCTCAAGACAGAACTCAAAAGAATTGAAAGAGTTAAAAGAGATCCAAGCATGAAAAGGTCAGCACCAAACTGGCGTAAATACAAAAAGGTTATTGATGATCTTACCTTGGAGTATAAAAGAAAGAATATAGAGTTGGTTGATGCAAAGGTTGGAACTGCCAAGGCCATAGCAAAATGGAAAAAGCAGTACACTGATGAAGCTTATGAAAGGCTGAGAAAAAGGGGAGAAACAGATCTTAGCCTTCCAAAGAAGCCTTATTACAAAACTATTAACATGTCAAAGAAGCAGGTTGACAATTCTGAACCACTGTTCACATCATCTGTCACACCCCCAAAATCCACACGCGGAGTATCACCGCTTGGAGGCGTGACTGACCAGGATCAAGCCACCAATCATATTGAACAAGCATGTAAGTAAACATAATTCAACCAAACAATATGAAAGGTGTTCAAAACCAAAGCATAGTTAAGTGTTTAGCGGAAGCATAATTGTAAAACCCATTGTCAGTATTAAATACGAAATAAGGTAATGTTCATAGTATGGCACACACTGCCATATCCCACAACAACTGCTCCTCCCTATGCAAGCTCCATGAGTACCTAATGACCTGCAAAGCAGGTAGCAACGAATCAACAACAAAGTTGAGCGAGTTCACAGCTGGTTTGTTTGGTTATAGTATTCATTTCGTAAATCGTATATTCGTTTTGTAAACCATGTATCATATTAATCCGTATCGCGGCCATTCCAGGCATGTGTGCGATGATTAGTGGGGGCTTCCCATGTGTTACTAGACCACGCGTATCGACTGCTACGAAAATGTAAGAGGTGCCCTAACTTAATGTCTATCAGCATTGACCCTTTGCCCATAGTCCATTAGTACACGCCCGTCCGACTGGCACGGTGTGAGGTTTGTTAAACCTAATAGCGCTATTAACTAATGACCCGCTCGCCATAGGCCTCGGCGATTAAGTCGATAAATGAGGGACTTCCTTTGATAGAGTTGATGGTCTTATGATCGTGTACGTAGGTTTTACGTACGTGCCCTTCAATCCGAGGACAGTATTAAGTATAACTGTACGTAGGTTTTACGTACGTGCCCTCCAATCCGAGGACAGTAATAAGTATAATTGTACGTAGATTTTACATACGTGCCCTTCAATCCGAGGACAGTATTAAGTAGTTTAATAGTAATGGTTGTACGAGTAGTTATTCAATCCCATTCCCAACCCACCGGGAATCCCATGCCTTGGCTAGTGTGAACTCACCTTGGTTTGCTCGGCAGATACATAGAAAGGTCAAGTCTAGCTGCTAGTGGTCAACCACGTCCTAACATGGTTACCATACAAGTCAGGTTTTGGTTTCGAGTAGTGCACATAAGTATCACATAAGCTAGCAGATAAGGAACACATATAGATCATGGCAAAACACACATCATCACGTTTGTCAGTTATAACGTATTCAACTTGTGCGATCCACCCAAAGAAGCCCAAAGACACCCAGCCCAAACTGTTGTGCGTTCAGCATGTCTTGTGCGGCCCATAACAGTTTGTGCGATCCCAAACATACCCGGCCCAGTTTACAATTAAGCCCAACAAAGTACACAGCCCAAATAAAAACATACATTGGTCTTGTGCGATCCGGAAGACTTGTGCGACCGAACTATCTTGTGCAACTCAGGACTTGGGCTTTGAGGCCCAGCAATGATGTGATTCGTGTGAGGCCCAAGCCTTGTGCGATCAGCACTATCTTGTGCGATCCACAAGAGCTTGTGCGATCATGCAATAGCTGTGTTGTACGCTGTGTTTAATCAGTTGCACTCTACGGCTTGTGCGACTGTGTTGTGCGACCAGTCTTGTGCGATCAGATCAGATTCTATATGATCTGATCTTGTGCGACCGAAGAGGAACTTGTGTGATCCGAAAATTATGCCATTTAGTTATATTGTTTCCATATTCAATTTAGTCAACAGTCAAAACGTTATCTATTGATTTTACAAATCTTTCCCAATAGTTACCAAACTTGCAATTTAGAAATCACACAATCAACAGTTTTTTATTATCTAATAATCGATCAAAGCAAGGATTTTTACAACAATTCATATGAAGCCTAGACACAATCAAAACATGAACATGCACCATAATCACAACACTTAACCATATAACTAGCATACAAACGATCATAATACATTCGAACAGGAACATATCACATCTCAGCCGAGTAATATATTCATTCAATTCTTGCCTAAGATCATGAAATTTCGAATCATAATAACATTATCGAATACCTATGTGAGCCGATTTTATGAACACAATACAATTTCTTAACAATCTCATATACATGCTCCCTATATCATGATAAACATATATACCAACATATCATCAATCATGCATTCAAAATAACACACTAACCGATTAAAGAATGGGATGCGAGTTGATCCGAATCAAAAGCTTCGATGGGGAGGGGTGTTGTTTGACGTCGGCTTCGAGGGGAGAGAGAGATAGAGTAGGGTTTGTGTGTTCTAGAGTGATTTGCAAATGATAAGGGAAACAAACCCTTGAAAGGATTTTGTGTTGGGTTATATAGTTAGGTGGCCAAAACCCCTAGTGGGCTGTCCATTGAGTTCGATTTCAAGCATAGTGGGCCGAGTAGGATAAGCAGAATAAGGCAAAGAGATGCGGCCCAAGTGTATTGTGCGATTGGTTCGTGTTGTTCGTTTGTGCTCTTTTGCATACATACATACATTACACATCATTCAAACATAAAGTCTCATAACATTCATTTAATCAACCAAGTTCATATAGTCGTATCACGTTCACAAACGTTACATCAAAGTACAAAGATAGGTTCTGAAATACGAGTTGTCACATTATCCCCAAGTTGAAAGAAATTTCGTCCCGAAATTTGGTACGTACTCACTGAGGAAGCTAGTTAAGTTGCCTGGTTTTCCTGGGGTGTCACATCCTCCCCCCGTTGATCTGGAATTTCGTCCCGAAATTCCGTAGCTTCAGCCTCAGTAGTGGTTGTACCGTTTGCGAATAGTTGGGGATACTTTTGTTTCATTTGATCTTCGCGTTCCCAGGTGAACTCTAGGCCGCGACGTGAGTTCCAACGAACTCGAACGAGGGGTATCATAGTACGCTTGAGGACCTTAACATCCCGGTCTGTGATTTCAACTGGTTCCTCGACGAATCGTAACTGCTCGTCGATAGTAAGCTCCTTCAAAGGAACTATGTGGGTCTCATCTGACAGACACTTCTTCAGATTAGACACGTGGAAAACGTTGTGAACTGCACTGAGTTCTACTGGTAGGTTCAGTTTGTAGGCCACCTTGCCTATTTTCTCGATGACTTCGAAAGGTCCAACGTATCGTGGGTTAAGTTTGCCTCATTTACCAAAACGAACCACACCCTTCCAGGGTGAAACTTTGAGTAGCACTCGCTCCCCAACCTGGAGCTCGAGTGGTTTCCTGCCCTTATCGGCGTAGATTTTCTGACGGTCACGAGCTGCTGCCATTCGTTGTCGTATCTGAGCATTTCGTTCTGTTGTGTCTACCACAAGTTCTGGACCAGTAATCTGACTATCCCCCACCTCTGCCCAACAAAGAGGTGACCGGCATTTACGCCCATACAATGCCTCAAACGGAGCAGCTTTAATGCTGGTGTGGTAGCTGTTATTGTACGAAAATTCCACAAGTGGAAGATGCTTTTCCCAGCCGTTGCCAAAGTCAATTACACATGCCCTAAGCATGTCTTCGAGGGTCTGGATGGTGCGTTTAGATTGCCCATCCGTTTGCGGGTTATAAGCTGTGCTCATATCTAAACGTGAGCCAAAGGACTTGTGCATAGCTTGCCACAGTTCTGAAGTAAAACGTGCATCTCGATCCGAGATAATAGAGGTGGGCACCCCGTGCCTCGAGACAACTTCCTTAAGATATACGTCTGCTAAAGTGGAGAACTTATCTGTTTCCTTGATAGCCAAGAAGTGTGCAGACTTTGTGAGTCGATCCACGATCACCCAAATAGTGTCATTTCCGCGCTGAGATCTAGGCAGGCCAGTAACAAAATCCATGGAAATTTGCTCCTATTTCCATTATGGTATCTCTGGTTGTTGGAGTAGGCATGGGCTTGTGTGCTTCATTCATCACAAGTATCGCATTTTGCTACATTCTTCATCGATGCGTGTGTTCCCAGGTGAACTCTGGTTAGGCTATGAAGAACGCCATGGGCTTGTGTGCTTCATTCATCACAAGCTCTCGTAGGTTGCCATAGAGTGGGACCCAAATGCGTCCTGTTACGTAGTAAGCACCGTCTTCCTTTTGTTCTAGTCATTGCCTTGAGCCGCGTAGGGCTTCAGCCCTGATGTTTTCTGGTTTCAATGCTTCTACCTGAGCATCTCGTATCTGTGCGGGAAGACTAGACTGGATAGTGAGTTGTAAAGCTTGTACGTGTTTAGGTATAGTATCCTTTCGACTGAGGGCCTCAACCACAACATTGGCTTTGCCTAGGTGGTATCTGATCGAGCATTCGTAGCCATTCAGTAACTCGACCCATCGTCGTTGTCGCATATTCAGTTCCTTCTGTTTGAAGATATGCTCGAGACTCCTGTGATCGGTGTAGATGGCACATTTGGTGTCGTACAGGTAGTGTCTCCATATCTTTAGTGCAAAAACAACAGCTCCCAGCTCTAGATCGTGTGTAGTGTAGTTCTTTTCATGAACTTTGAGTTGGCGTGAGGCGTAGGCTATAACTTTATCCCGCTGCATCAATACACAACCAAGACCCTGAATGGATGCGTCGCAGTAAACCACAAGGTCGTCTGTGCCCTCTGGCAATGAAAGGATAGGTGCACTGCAAAGTCTATCCTTTAAGTGCTGAAATACTAATTCCTGTGCATTTCCCCATCGATAAACAACGCCTTTCTGCGTTAGTGAGGTGAGAGGCTGTGCAATCTTGGAGAAGTCCTTGATGAACCTTCTGTAGTAACCTGCCAAACCCAAGAATTGGCGAATTTCCGTTGGCGTACGAGGTGCAGGCCAGTCCTTAATCGAGTCTACCTTGGATGGATCAACGTGAATCCCATCCTTGTTTACCACATGGCCTAGGAAATGGACTTCACGAAGCCAGAAGTCACATTTTGAAAACTTGGCGTACAGCTGTTCTGCTCGAAGGAGTTCCAAAATGAGTCGTAAATGCTGCTCGTGTTCTTCCTGACTCTTGGAATAGATCAGGATGTCATCGATGAAAATAATAACGAACTTGTCTAGGTAAGGCTTGCACACTCGATTCATCAAGTCCATGAAGACCGCAGGTGCGTTTGTCAGCCCAAACGGCATGACCAGGAACTCGTAGTGTCCATATCGAGTTCTAAAGGCTGTTTTGGAGACGTCCTCTTCACGGACTCTCAGCTGGTGGTATCCTGATCTCAAATCAATCTTCGAGTAAAAGCTCGACCCTTGCAACTGGTCGATTAGGTCGTCAATGCGTGGAAGAGGATAGCGATTCTTCACAGTCACCTTGTTGAGTTCACGGTAGTCGATGCACATCCTGAATGTACCGTTGTAACAACCTCAAAATTTCTTGAATTTAAGACTAATTTTATACATTTTTATACAAAAGATATTAATTACAGTAAGATTCATAAGTCAAGTTCACAAGTATCATAAACCTTAGTCAACTAATGACTAAGTTGGAACATTCAAAAGTTGTTTAAGAAATTGTTTACAACCCATGAACAAAGTTTAAGTAAGATTAAAAACATAGCGGAAGCTTCAAAAGTCGTGTTCGGTTCTTCGACATTGCTTGACCACCATCCGTAAGGTCCACCTTGACACCTAGGGTCAAAACCATTAAAACATTAGTTTTGACTTTGGTATATAAGACATAAACATATTATCCAACATCAATTTTAAATAAAAAAAAATTTAAAGTTTTTCTGATTACACCGTAACTTACGGTGTCACCGTAAGTTACGGTGAGTCCTGGAAACATTTGGTCCACCGTAAAAACAGGGGCGAACCACCATAACTTCTTGACATCTACCGTAAATTACGGTACTACCGTAATTTACGGTAGTTCCTGGAGATTTATGTTTTTGTTTGATTTGTTCATTACACTAAAACCCAACTCACGGATTTCAGTTTTCTAGGATACCAATACATTGAAATGTCGTACCGTTAATATGTTATATATTATTCAATATCAAAGATCAATCCATCATAATCCGGAGCATTAACCATGCCTTACTTGATTATTCGACCCGTTTGGCTCGTCTACGGAATTCCTTCCTTATGACGACTACCAACGAGTTCTAACCAACTTTTGACCAATTATTCAATATAGCGACATCACCGCTTTAAATCATAGCAACCTTTATTCTAAATTTCAACTATGCATATTACAATTATCAAAATTTACTTAATGTAACGGATCAAGTTACATACCTTAGTGTACGCCCTTCAACCGCAAATCACCACCGGCTTGTCCACTCGACGTTCCGGTATCCTTTCCTATAGAGTTCAATTCAAGACATGCTTAGAACTCTTGGTTTCACATAGATAACGCACACTTTGTCATACATCATAGTTATGCGTTTTTAACTTAACAATTCAGTTTCAAGCCTTCTTTGAGGCATTTCAACAAACACTATAAAGGCAGAATTTTTATATCCATTGTATTCAAGTTCATAGTTTGCTAATTAGCTAACTTAACATCAATAAAGCCCTCATATAGCATTTTAATCGTCATACCTTTCTGAAATCACTTTCTATAATCAAATTACACTAGGATAATCATTCTAAACCCTAATGTTCATCATTATCTTGTAAAACCCACAACCCACCTTCAAGGTGTTCATGGAATTTTCCTGAATTTGAGCTGATTTCACATATAGTTGTCTAGGTTTCACTCCTAGACACTATATCATCCCAAATCTAACCACATAACTCACATGCAACATCTAATTTCAGATTTTCCAAAATCATGAGATTTTCAAGTTTAGAGATTTCATCAGATTTTACATACCTTTTAATCCTCTTGCGATGAGGATCACGATTCTAGGCTTGGATTTCGTTTTGGACCAGATTTGCACATCCAATTTGAGAGTTTTAGTGAATTTAGGGTTTGAAGCTTGGGGGGGGTCGACCTGGTCTTTCTTCTGATCGACCACACCCTTCTTTTGGGGGTGTTTGGTTTATTTTCATTTGTTTTAACAAATTAAGTTCCAATTTTGACAACTTAGGCCCCTCAACTTTGTTGTACTTATTGTTTAATAGCTTTTAACCCCATCATAAGCTATTTCTAATCTATTAACTAACTAGGTTAAAAATTTCTAGTTAGTAATTTCTCGTTTGCTTATACTTTATAATTCTAATATAAAGTTTTATATTTTTCGGGGTGTTACAAGTCCACCCCCCTTAAAAAGGGTTTCGTCCCCGAAACCGAAGTACGTACCAAATAATGTAGGGTGAAGACGTCGCATCTCCTCTTCGGACTCCCACGTGGTGTCCGAACCTTTCCTATGCTCCCATTTGACTTTGACTTGATCAATTTGTTTATTTCGTAAATGCTTGACCTTTCGGTCTAAAATCTCCACCGGTCTCACCGCATAATTCAGACTATTATCCACTTCGATATCGTCGTAATGGATATAGGCCGTTTCGTCTGCTAGGCATTTTCTTAATTGTGACACGTGAAACGTGCCATGAATCCCACTTAGTTCCTCCGGTAGCTCAAGGCGGTAAGCTACCTTGCCAACTCTTCCGATAATTTTAAATGGTCCAATAAACCTCGGGCTTAGTTTCCCCCTTTTTCTGAATCTAATAACGCCCTTCCATGGGGAAACTTTTAGCATGACCATGTCACCAACCTGGAATTCGATTGGCCTATTCCTTTTATCAGCATACGCCTTTTGCCTGTCTTGAGCTGCTTTCAAGTGTGCCCGAACTATATCGATCTTTTCGTTCGTGGCTCGTACTATATCTTGATGAGCGAGTTCACGCGGACCCACTTCACCCCAACATACCGGGGTTCGACACTTCCTACCATAAAGCATTTCGTACGGTGCCATCTTAATACTAGATTGGTAGCTGTTATTATACGAAAACTCGACTAACAGTAGGTGAACATCCCAACTTCCTCCAAAGTCGATTATACATGCCCGTAGCATATCCCCCAATGTTTGTATCGTTCTTTCACTCTGTCCATCCGTTTGAGGATGGTACGCAGTGCTAATGAACAATTTGGTTCCCATTTGCTCTTGGAAATCTCGCCAGAAATTTGAAGTAAACCGGGTATCCCTATCAGACACGATGGATACCGGCACCCCATGACGTGCTATTATTTCATTAGTGTAAACTTCTGACATCTTTTCTGACGTATAAGTCTCACGAATCGGAATGAAATGAGCACTTTTCGTCAATCTATCCACCACTACCCAAATGGCATCGAAACCACGACTCGTCTTAGGCAACTTGGTTAATAGGTCCATTGTAATATGTTCCCATTTCCAAACCGGAATTTCTAACGGTTGGAGTTTGCCATATGGTTTCTGGTGCTCCGCCTTGACTTGTAAACATGTCAAGCATTTTTCCACATACTTCGCCACATCCCTCTTCATTCCGGGCCACCAATAATTTTGTTTCAAATCATTGTACATCTTGGTCGCACCCGGATGAATTGAATAACGGGATTTATGAGCTTCATTAAGTAGAAGCGCCTTCACTCCACAAGTATGTGGGACCCATATCCTTCCGGATCGAGTCTTCAACCCGTGATTCCCATCCGACAATTCTTTCAATTGACCGATTATTCTTTCTTTCTTCCAATTCTCTTCTTTTACTGCTTCTAACTGCGCCTCTCGAATACGTTCAAGTATACCCGAGGTCACCACGAGTTGCATCAACCTCACTCGTATTGGGACGTAGTCCGCTTTTCTGCTCAGAGCATCCGCTACCACATTTTCCTTCCCAGGGTGGTAATGTATTTCATAGTCGAAATCTTTCACCGTTTCCAGCCATCGCCTTTGTCGCATATTTAACTCCTTCTGATCGAAGAAGTATTTCAAGCTCTTGTGGTCGGTGACTATGGTGCACTTTACCCCATATAAGTAGTGCCTCCATATTTTTAATGCAAATACCACCGCAACCAACTCGAGATCATGCGTGGGATATTTCTTCTCGTGTATTTTCAATTGTCTCGAGGCATAGGCTATTACCTTGCCCCGTTGCATCAACACACAACCGAGCCCCGATAATGAAGCATCAGAATAAATCACCATGTCTTCGACTCCGTCCGGCAATGTCAGTACCGGAGCTTGAGTTAACTTTTCTTTTAGCGTTTGAAACGCTTTTTCTTGATCGACACCCCAAATAAACTTTTCTTTCTTTTGGGTTAGCTTTGTTAACGGTGACGCAATCTTGGAGAAATCTTGAATGAATCTCCTATAGTATCCCGCAAGCCCCAAAAAGCTTCTAATTTCTGAAGGGTTCTTCGGGGGATTCCATTTTGACACAGCCTCTATCTTTGACGGATCCACCAAAACTCCGTCGGCACTTATGACATGGCCAAGAAATTGTACCTCTCGTAACCAAAAGGCACATTTAGAGAATTTTGCATATAACTTCTCTCGTCTAAGTGTCTCTAACACTTCTTGTAAGTGGTGTGTGTGTTCAGCTTCACTTTTCGAATACACCAAGATATCATCGATAAACACTATGACCGACTTATCCAACATTGGCTTGCAAACCCGGTTCATGAGGTCCATGAAAGCCGCGGGTGTGTTTGTTAGCCCAAATGACATCACGAGGAATTCGTAATGTCCGTATCTCGTGCGGAAAGCCGTCTTCGGCACATCTTCTTCTTTGACCTTTAGTTGGTGATACCCCGATCTAAGGTCAATTTTTGAAAACCAGTTCGCACCTTGTAGTTGGTCGAATAAATCATCTATCCTCGGGAGCGGGTATCGGTTCTTTACCGTGAGTTTGTTTAACTCCTGGTAATCGATACACATGAGCATACTCCCGTCTTTCTTTCTCACGAACAACACCGGTGCGCCCCAAGGAGACACACTCGGCCTTATGAATCCCTTGTCAAGCAGGTCTTGGATTTGGGACATCAACTCTTGTAATTCCGACGGTGCAAGTCGGTACGGGGCTTTTGCTACGGGTTTTGCGCCCGGAATCAATTCGATCCCGAACTCTATTTCCCGTTCAGGCGGTACCCCCGGTAAATCTTCCGGAAACACATCTTCATAATCTCGTACTACCGGTACATCTCCAATCTTTCGTGATTCTTTTTCGGGCTCGTTAGCGTATATCATGAATGCCCTGCATCCTCGCTTCATAAGCTTGTGAGCTTTCAACATTGAGCATACTATGGGGTTGCCTCCTTTTTCGCCATAAATGGTGATGTGTTTCCCGCTCGGAGATGTTAGTTTTATCTCTTTACGAAAACACACAACCTTTGCATGGTGTTGAGATAGCCAATCCATCCCAACGACTACTTGAAATTCTCCCATTGACATCGGAATTAGGTTTATCAAATATTCTTCGTCATCAATGCTCAGTTTACAGTTTTTACATACATCACAAACCATAAAGCTCTTGTTATTACCTATCTCTACTTCTAAGGACACAGGTAATTTTGTTAGAACAAATGAAGGATGTCGAATAAATCCATATGAAACAAAGGATTTATTCGCACCCGTATCAAATAACACGCGTGCAGGAATCGAATTTACAGCAAATATACCTGAGACCACGTCAGGTTCAACCTTTGCTTCAGCGGCGGTTAGTTGAAAAGATCTTGCCTTCGCTTTTGGGGCTTCACCTTTCGGGTCCTGCCCATCCTTCTTTCCAACCAGTTCCGGGCATTCTGACTTTTTGTGACCCGTTCGATAACAATTGTAACAAACCGTCACTTTCTCCGGGCACGATATAGCCATATGTCCCGTTTTTTTGCATATGGGACAAGGCTTATCCTTGTAACGGCATTCGCCTTTATGACCCTTTCCGCAGATTCTGCAACTTGACGACCCGCCTTTCGTATCAAATTTCTTTACGGTTTCGTTTGTTCGTGCCTTCTTAGTAGGGCTTGGGTTTATATCTTGTGCTTTCCGTTCACCCCTTTCAATGCTCTTTTTCAGTTCGATCTCCCTTTCCCGAGCAGCATTTATGATCTCAGTAAGGGTCTCGTATTTGGAAGGGGTGATAAATTCCCTATACTCAGTACTCAACATGTTATGGTAATAGTATATCTTTTGTTCTTCATTCGTCACTAGATCATCGCAGAACTTCATCTTATCCATAAACGTTGCCGTAATCTTGTCTATGGTCTCACTCTTGTGCCTAAGTTGCATGAACTCCTCCTTGATTTTATTCATAACCTCCTTGGGGCTATGATGCTTAAGAAATGGCGTCTTGAATTCTTCCCAAGTCATGACCTTAGCAGCTTCAATACCGATCTCTCTCTTTTTGTTATCCCACCAATCTATCGCTTGACTCCTTAGTTGACCCGTACCATAGACTACGTAGTCATCTTCGTCACAATGGGTCCTCTCGAATACCCCTTCGATATCACTTAGCCATCGTTGGCACACTATTGGGTCAACCTCCCCATTATATATTGGTGGTTTACAGGCCATGAATTCTTTGTATGAACAAGGCTTTCGTCCACCATGCTTTTCCTTTGCTAAATTTGAATCATCTTCCAATTTCTTGATTCTCTCTTCTACTATTGATAAAACTGTGTTTTGAATTTTATCAATAAAGCCCGACAAACTGTTTTCGATCACCTTTCCAACCTCTTCGGCAATCACTTCCCTCATTTGTTCGGTGACTCTTGGCACCGCATCATCATTACCTCCATCTGCCATCTTTATTTCTGAAATGTTTACATAGGTTGTTAAACATTCCATTTATAACACATGTTTTACTTGTTTTGATTCAATCAAGTTCATAACTTGATTTAATCGTTCTTGTTTTGATTCAATCAAGTTCATAACTTGATTTAATCGTTCTTGTTTTGATTCGATCAAGTTCATAACTTGATTTAATCGTTCTTGTTTTGATTCGATCATGTTCATAACTTGATTTAATCGTTCTTGTTTCCTGCATTTCTTGTATTTGAGTGAGCTTACACACTCTTTTCATGCATATTTGTTCGTTTCTCATTCTTTACATAATACATAATTTATTAACAAAATAATTTAACTCTTACCGAACGATCGATCAAGCTTGAACCGAACACTTATTGACAACCTTGAGCTCTGATTACCAACTTGTAACAACCTCAAAATTTCTTGAATTTAAGACTAATTTTATACATTTTTATACAAAAGATATTAATTACAGTAAGATTCATAAGTCAAGTTCACAAGTATCATAAACCTTAGTCAACTAATGACTAAGTTGGAACATTCAAAAGTTGTTTAAGAAATTGTTTACAACCCATGAACAAAGTTTAAGTAAGATTAAAAACATAGCGGAAGCTTCAAAAGTCGTGTTCGGTTCTTCGACATTGCTTGACCACCATCCGTAAGGTCCACCTTGACACCTAGGGTCAAAACCATTAAAACATTAGTTTTGACTTTGGTATATAAGACATAAACATATTATCCAACATCAATTTTAAATAAAAAAAATTTAAAGTTTTTCTGATTACACCGTAACTTACGGTGTCACCGTAAGTTACGGTGAGTCCTGGAAACATTTGGTCCACCGTAAAACAGGGGCGAACCACCGTAACTTCTTGACATCTACCGTAAATTACGGTACTACCGTAATTTACGGTAGTTCCTGGAGATTTATGTTTTTGTTTGATTTGTTCATTACACTAAAACCCAACTCACGGATTTCAGTTTTCTAGGATACCAATACATTGAAATGTCGTACCTTTAATATGTTATATATTATTCAATATCAAAGATCAATCCATCATAATCCGGAGCATTAACCATGCCTTACTTGATTATTCGACCCGTTTGGCTCGTCTACGGAATTCCTTCCTTATGACGACTACCAACGAGTTCTAACCAACTTTTGACCAATTATTCAATATAGCGACATCACCGCTTTAAATCATAGCAACCTTTATTCTAAATTTCAACTATGCATATTACAATTATCAAAATTTACTTAATGTAACGGGTCAAGTTACATACCTTAGTGTACGCCCTTCAACCGCAAATCACCACCGGCTTGTCCACTCGACGTTCCGGTATCCTTTCCTATAGAGTTCAATTCAAGACATGTTTAGAACTCTTGGTTTCACATACATAACGCACACTTTGTCATACATCATAGTTATGCGTTTTTAACTTAACAATTCAGTTTCAAGCCTTCTTTGAGGCATTTCAACAAACACTATAAAGGCAGAATTTTTATATCCATTGTATTCAAGTTCATAGTTTGCTAATTAGCTAACTTAACATCAATAAAGCCCTCATATAGCATTTTAATCGTCATACCTTTCTGAAATCACTTTCTATAATCAAATTACACTAGGATAATCATTCTAAACCCTAATGTTCATCATTATCTTGTAAAACCCACAACCCACCTTCAAGGTGTTCATGGAATTTTCCTGAATTTGAGCATGATTTCACATGTAGTTGTCTAGGTTTCACTCCTAGACACTATATCATCCCTAATCTAACCACATAACTCACATGCAACATCTAATTTCAGATTTTCCAAAATCATGAGATTTTCAAGTTTAGAGATTTCATCAGATTTTACATACCTTTTAATCCTCTTGCGATGAGGATCACGATTCTAGGCTCAGATTTCGTTTTGGACCATATTTGCACATCCAATTTGAGAGTTTTAGAGAATTTAGGGTTTGAAGCTTGGGGGGGTCGTCCTGGTCTTTCTTCTGATCGACCACACCCTTCTTTTGGGGGTGTTTGGTTTATTTTCATTTGTTTTTAACAAATTAAGTTCCAATTTTGACAACTTAGGCCCCTCAACTTTGTTCTACTTATTGTTTAATAGCTTTTAACCCCCATCATAAGCTATTTCTAATCTATTAAATAACTAGGTTAAAAATTTCTAGTTAGTAATTTCTCGTTTGCTTATACTTTATAATTCTAATATAAAGTTTTATATTTTTCGGGGTGTTACAACCGTCTTTCTTCTTCACAAACAAGACTGGAGCTCCCCAAGGCGAAGAGCTAGGACGAATAAAACCCTTATCCAAGAGTTCTTGTAGTTGCGTAGAAAGTTCTTCCAACTCTGATGGAGCTAAGCGATACGGTGCACGAGCTATGGGCGCTGCTCCAGGAGTTAGCTCGATTTGGAATTTGACCTGGCGATGAGGCGGAAGGCCAGGCAATTCCTCCGGGAATACCTCAGGATAGTCGCGTACGATCGGAAATTCCTCTATCTTCTTCTCTTTCTTCGAGGTGTCGGTAACTAGAGCCAAAATAGCAGTGTGCCCCTTTCTCAAGCACTTCTGAGCCTTAAGGAAAGAGATGATGCTTACAACAGCACCACTCTTGTCGCCACGAATCATGAGAGGTTCATCACCTGGGCGAGGAATAAGAACAATCTTCTCGTTGCAAAGAATCTCTGCTTGGTGTTGGGATAACCAGTCCATCCCTATGACAACGTCGAAACTACCCAGAGTGATAGGAAGGAGGTCGATTGAGAAAGTATGATCAGCAAGGACAAGATTACAACCCTTAACTATGTGGGTGACCTCTAAACTTTTACCATTAGCTAACTCTACTGTGTGCTTGGGGTTCAAAGGTGTTGGGGTACGTTTAAGCATTTGGCTAACTTTTAAAGACACGTTGCTAGTATCAGCACCCGAATCAAATAAGACTGTAACATAAAAGTCGTCGAGAAGGAACTTACCCGTCACAACATTGGGATCATTCCTCGCTTCACCTTGACCAATGACGAATACACGACCCCTTGCACCATTGCCGTCGTTATTACCCCCGTTGTTGTCTCCATTATGGTTCCCATTTCCTTGGTTGTGGTTCTGATTCTGGTTTTGGTTCAACTGTGGACAGTGTCTCTTGAAGTGACCTTCAGCACCACACTGATGGCATCCCTTGTTACCCTGATGTTGCTGCTGATTTTGTGGAGCTTGTGGCTGCTGTTGTCGGTTCTGGTTTGCAGGATGTGAGCTTCTACAATATTTGGTTTCATGCCCCATCTTGAGACACCTCTGACAACGACCCTTGTTGCACTGACCACTATGGTGTCTGTTGCATCTATTGCACTCTGGTTGATTTCCTCGGTATCCACCCTGCCCTTGACTACCAGAAGATTGCTGACCAGGACTCTGGTAGTCATCGATCTTTCGCTGCTGTGCCTGGGACTGAACCGTAGTCGAACCCTTGCTAGAGGTTCCATCCCATTTCCGTTTGTTGTCACTGGGAGTAGCAGAAGTAGTAGTACCGATATGCTTAGGCAGCTTGTTCCGTTCCACTGCTTGGTCTGTGAGACGATGAGCAAGACGAGTAACATCCTGGATAGTAGCAAGGTTAGCAGAAGTCACATGACTTTGAATCTCTGGTACTAAGCCTTTGAGGTATAGCTCAATGCGCTTGATGGGAGGATCCACCATAGTTGGACATAACACTGCCAGTTCGTTGGATCGTTTCGTGTACGCTTCTATCTCTGACCCCGTCATCTTCAGGTTAAAGAACTTGATGTGTGGTAAAATACACATATTTGTCCCGTGTAAAATGTATAATTTTTGTATAGTTTTTATTTGTTTTATTTAGTTTTTAGTATTATATTACATTATTTGGTGTTTTGGGAGGTCCTGATGCAAATGGAGCAAAAACAAGTAATATTAAAATAACCAGCCAGTTGGGCAAAATGGGGTGCCAGTGACCGAATTAAAATTGCCGTTGAGTGGGCCAAGACCGCTATTTATATGTTATCTATTAGAGGCTACATATCTCTCATGACCCAGAAAACAAAATGACATGGAATGAAGAATTAAAGTGGAGTTATTAGTTTATTTATTAATTGGGTTGGATGACTAAATGGTTTATGTGGGCTTTGATCGAAACTTGCAAGCACACTTGAGAGTGGATTCAAATTAATTTGATTTGGGCTACATTGATTGGTGGCCTAATACTCTAATTAATTTAGTTGGGCTGCAACATCAAAACGAAAACAAGCACAGGAGGAACATGTCTTGAGGAGGCCCATTATATTATTAATTTCGAAAATACCATCAGGGAACATCAAATTAATTGTGAAGTGGGCTATTAGTTGTTTAAGTTTTATTGGACCCTAAGAAAAAATGGGATATTATATATTTAGGAGCAATATTACGCAACAGAGAGGAAGACGGCTGCATATCAGACGCACAGATGATTAGACAAGGGCAGACGGCAACTAAGAGAAAAAAGAGAGAAGATTGGTTTGAGTTTCAAGCCAAGGTTTAAGATTCAAGTCTGGGTTCACAAACGAGTTAGTTTTACAGGTTTTAATTAGACTTTGTGTTTTTTTAGACTTGTGAACATGTTGTTTTTGATATCTCAGACTTGTTTATTGTTTATGACTATGATTCTCGGCTAGTTATTTTTCTACCCGGGTTTGCGATGATTATTCGTGTCCATTGGTAATTTGTCGGCTTTTGGTAATTTTGTGATGGATAAATATTAAAGTAAAAGACCTAATAATAACTGGCTAGATGTGTATGCATGCTTTATTCTAATTTATTATCTTATAATCGTTCCTCATGTGTCTTTGTGAATGTCTTTCATATATAGATGCATGTTAGGTTACCTACTTTGTGTTTGTAACTAGTTTATGGTTTACTGAGCTCGTATTCCATAGGAACATTGTTTGATAATTTAAAGGAGTTTAGTGTTCTACCTCTTCTTGAGACCGGGAGGAGATAGATAGTTGTGATTGTCTTTGGTGCTAGATATTTAGGTGCAGTGAGACCGGGAGGAGATCTGTGTAAGTGGCCTAGTACTATTTGTTTTCCCAAGTCTTGTCAAGTGTTTTTAGGTTACCCCATGCACTCTAGGGTGTATTGTGATTAGTGAGACCGGGAGGAGATCTAGTCTTTGGGTACTTTAGTATTGTTGGAGAGACCGGGAGGTGATCCAATCCATACCAGTGAGCTTTATTTGACCTTTAGGACATTATGAGAAGTTGATGAGACCGGGAGGAGATTCAACTTATCTTTAGTCTTAGAGTGTCGCATTATTAGAACCTGGTTCCGTCATAGTTACCATTGTCGAGATAAAACAGATAGTCACGAATAAGATTCTAAACCTTGGTAGTACTTTCTCATCATTGATTTCACCTTAGTAGCCTTCAACGTGCGTCTAGGTAGTCTAGTTCATCTTAGTTAATTCCTATAGTTTAATTAGTTAAAACCCCAAAACCAAATCAAAATCCAAATAAACTAGTTAAGTAATTAGTTGAGTCAGAGTCTAGTGTAGCGTCGCTAGTGTCTCGTGGGTTCGATACTCGGACTTCATTAGGTTTTACTGCATACGATAGGTACACTTGCCTGTCAGTGGTCTAGCAGAGTCTTAGTTTATAAATATAAAACTAGGGTGTCTAGATTAGGTTAGTTTTTATTAGACCATAATTTGCACATCAAGTTTTTGGCACCGTTGCCGGGGACACTTAGGCGATTTCGTTATTAGCTTTTACTGATCTTATTAGTTTAATTGGTCTTATTTGTAGTTTGAGTCTTAGGGTTTGTGTCTAGTAGTAGTGTGTCGAGTCTTTAATTTTGCAATTTTTTTTTATTAGTTAGATTTTTTTTTTCTTTTCTTTCTCTACTTTGTGCTGTTTTTGCTACTCTCTTCATGGCAGGTTATCATAGCGAGTACCCTCCCTATGTTTGGGCGTTCGTGGAATCATGTCAAGAGTTCGCTCAGATAACATCAACAGCGCTGGACCAAGGAGATCCGAGGTTTCCCGAAATGTTCACCATTCTTGAGCGAATGATCGAGACACTGAGTCAAATGATTAAGGAAAGCATGAATCAACATGTATATCCAAGGTGCCAGGACTGTGGTGGACCGCACTGGTATGAAGATTGTCCTCCTTACGTGAATCAAAAGAAAAATCAAAGTACAATACGGTCTACATGGGATGATTACTATGATAATGATATTGGCTTTGAGAGCTATGAAGGAGTGAAAGAAGAAGAAGTTGAGGAAGAACAGGTTAAAGAAGAGCTTCCCGGTGATCCAGAGTTGTCAGGTTTAGAATTGGAGACGACAACGGAAGATTCAGTCCCACCTCCGGTTCAACAGGACGTGACGCCTAATTGGTATTACACGCCATGGTATTATGGTCCTAAACCCACTGATGACGACTTCTGGAATGATGATGAGGGGGAAGACATGGATGAGCCACTGGACAAGATGGAGGATGAGAAGGAGCATGTACCATCTTGGGAGGAGGAGTTTGGTGATGAATTGGTAGGATTGCCAAATCTTGACGATGAAGAATTTGACCCGGTTGGTGATCTAGCATATCTAGAGACATTACTTGAAGAGAAGCCAACCATGGAGATCAAACAAACACCAAACGTAGAAGAAGAGAAAGTGGCTGAAGAGTTGGATAGCTGGCCCGTAGAGAAGTTAGTAGTTGGATTGCCAATCACACCAATAAAATCACGGGAGAAAGCGAGAAGAAGCTTGGATCAACACATTATGAGGGTTCGGAGATGGTGCAAACGGAAGCTTAAGGCAACACTAAAGTGCAGAGACAACCATCTTCCTCGTTACATGCATCGTATCAGGTTTGATCCAGGTAAATTTAAATTTGGGTGGTCGGACCCGTTTGAACGTCTTAATATATTTTCTAGTTTCATCGTTAGTTTTTTAATAAATAACGATGAACAATTAAAACTAAACGGGTTAGACCGGGGTTGGATAAAGGAGAAACCTCCTGATTAAATTCAAGTGTGGTGAGGTTTTGTAGATTTTGTATATTGAGTCATTTATTTTGTACCATTAGTCAGTTTAGTTGTCTAGAGTCGGTACTGCTTTGGTTTTTGCTTGTTTTGGTTTATGCAGGTTTGAATATGTACCACCCGTACTCAATCTCCATTCGGGTGTTTTTGGAGCTGCTTAGCAAAGTTCAAAGCATTTTCCAAGCATACCAGTAAGTGTCAGAGCCGATCGCGAATGGAATGCTATACGATCGAGCTGGATTGGGCGAGAGTTTGGAGCTTACGCGTTATAAAACCAGCTAAGTCCTTTCCATTTATGCCCTTAGTCTTTTTATTTCTTATTTATTTTTAGTATTTTGAGTCGGTTTCCATCCTACATTGAGGGCAATGTAGAGTTTAAGTGTGGGGATATTTGATGTGTGGTAAAATACACATATTTGTCCCGTGTAAAATGTATAATTTTTGTATAGTTTTTATTTGTTTTATTTAGTTTTTAGTATTATATTACATTATTTGGTGTTTTGGCAGGTCCTGATGCAAATGGAGCAAAAACGAGTAATATTAAAATAACCAGCCAGTTGGGCAAAGTGGGGTGCCAGTGACCGAATTAAAATTGCCGTTGAGTGGGCCAAGACCGCTATTTATATGTTATCTATTAGAGGCTACATGTCTCTCATGACCCAGAAAACAAAATGACATGGAATGAAGAATTAAAATGGAGTTATTAGTTTATTTATTAATTGGGTTGGATGACTAAATGGTTTATGTGGGCTTTGATCAAAACTTGCAAGCACACTTGAGAGTGGATTCAAATTAATTTGATTTGGGCTACATTGATTGGTGGCCTAATACTCTAATTAATTTAGTTGGGCTGCAACATGAAAACGAAAACAAGCACAGGAGGAACATGTCTTGAGGAGGCCCATTATATTATTAATTTCGAAAATACCATCAGGGAACATCAAATTAATTGTGAAGTGGGCTATTAGTTGTTTAAGTTTTATTGGACCCTAAGAAAAAATGGGATATTATATATTTGGGAGCAATATTACGCAACAGAGAGGAAGACGGCTGCATATCAGACGCACAGAAGATTAGACAAGGGCAGACGGCAACTAAGAGAAAAAAGAGAGAAGATTGGTTTGAGTTTCAAGCCAAGGTTTAAGATTCAAGTCTGGGTTCACAAACGAGTTAGTTTTACATGTTTTAATTAGACTTTGTGTTTTTTTAGACTTGTGAACATGTTGTTTTTGATATCTCAGACTTGTTTATTGTTTATGACTATGATTCTCGGCTAGTTATTTTTCTACCCGGGTTTGCGATGATTATTCGTGTCAATTGGTAATTTGTCGGCTTTTGGTAATTTTGTGATGGATAAATATTAAAGTAATAGACCTAATAATAACTGGCTAGATGTGTATGCATGCTTTATTCTAATTTATTATCTTATAATCGTTCCTCATGTGTCTTTGTGAATGTCTTTCATATATAGATGCATGTTAGGTTACCTACTTTGTGTTTATAACTAGTTTATGGTTTACTGAGCTCGTATTCCATAGGAACATTGTTTGATAATTTAAAGGAGTTTAGTGTTCTACCTATTCTTGAGACCGGGAGGAGATAGATAGTTGGGAATGTCTTTGGTGCTAGGTATTTAGGTGTAGTGAGACCAGGAGGAGATCTGTCTAAGTGGCCTAGTATTATTTGTTTTCCCAAGTCTTGTCAAGTGTTTTTAGGTTACCCCATGCACTCTAGGGTGTATTGTGATTAGTGAGACCGGGAGGAGATCTAGTCTTTGGGTACTTTAGTATTGTTGGAGAGACCGGGATGTGATCCAATCCATACCAGTGAGCTTTATTTGACCTTTAGGACATTATGAGAAGTTGATGAGACCGGGAGGAGATTCAACTTATCTTTAGTCTTAGAGTGTTGTATTATTAGAACCTGGTTCCATCATAGTTACCATTGCCGAGATAAAACCGATAGTCACGAATAAGATTCTAAACCTTGGTAGTACTTTCTCATCATTGATTTCACCTTAGTAGCCTTTAGCGTGCGTCTAGATAGTCTAGTTCCTCTTAGTTAATTCCTTTAGTTTAATTAGTTAAAACCCCAAAACCAAATCAAAATCCAAATAAACCAGTTAAGTAATTAGTTGAGTCAGAGTCTAGTGTAGCGTCGCTAGTGTCTCGTGGGTTCGATACTCGAACTTCATTAGGTTTTACTGCATACGATAGGTACACTTGCCTGTCAGTGGTCTAGCAGTTAGAGAGTCTTAGTTTATAAATATAAAACTAGGGTGTCTAGATTAGGTTAGTTTTTATTAGACCATAATTTGCACATCAGAACTCCACTTCCAGCTTGTGGATGTCATCACGACTACAGTATTCAGGTTTGATCAGTTCCTTAAGAATCATTCCATGGGGTGGCATTAGCAGTCGCTAGCCCCAGTATCTGAACTTGCGCGTTCCACCAAGTTAGCGCAGTGCCTTCGAGAGTCCCAGTGGCATATTTCACTCTGCGAGCCTCAGGGCATTCACACATCTCGAAAAACAGATTCGAGCTTTTCAAACCAGTGGAGGAGACCTACAGCTCCTTCAGTGCCGCTAAAAGTATTAGGACGACAGTCCATGAACGTCTTGAATATGCATACAGGTGGCTGAGCGTTTTGACCTTGTTGCGCGAGGAAGGAAAGACTGGGTTAAGAGCGAGAGTTGGGTCATGAGAGTAGGATCTATCATCCTAGGGTAGGTTCGTAATAGCAGGTTATACCTCCTGCCTGAGCGGCTGTGAGTGCTGCCGTAACTTGTTCGTTGATAAGAGCCGTCAGCCGGCTTGAGTTAGGTTCTCACGTTCCCTCATGATCTTCACATCGAAAGAAACACAAGTAGGAAAGGTGTCGCGAATGTGCGTAAGTGTGTAGTGACAGTAGGGAGCAAGCACAAATGTGTTTTCAAACTATAGTTGCTACGTTTATCTAAGCATACCATGAGCAAAGTTCTATGCAATCTAGCAAGTAGGCAATATAAACATAATCCATACCACCTAGAATGTCGAGCCTTGCACGTGGAGCGAAGCGTCGTTGTGGATCGTTGAGCACTGTTCAGGTTATAGTTTGGTTTTAACAAAAACTTTTTCCCTTATTAAAACCAAGTTCACTATAACCAATGGCTCTGATACCAATCTGTCACACCCCCAAAATCCACACGCGGAGTATCACCGCTTGGAGGCGTGACTGACCAGGATCAAGCCACCAATCATATTGAACAAGCATGTAAGTAAACATAATTCAACCAAACAATATGAAAGGTGTTCAAAACCAAAGCATAGTTAAGTGTTTAGCGGAAGCATAATTGTAAAACCCATTGTCAGTATTAAATACGAAATAAGGTAATGTTCATAGTATGGCACACACTGCCATATCCCACAACAACTGCTCCTCCATGTGCAAGCTCCATGAGTACCTAATGACCTGCAAGGCATGTAGCAACGAATCAACAACAAAGTTGAGCGAGTTCACAGTTGGTTTGTTTGGTTATAGTATTCATTTCGTAAATCGTATATTCGTTTTGTAAACCATGTATCGTATTAATCCGTATCGCGGCCATTCCAGGCATGTGTGCGATGATTAGTGGGGGCTTCCCATGTGTTACTAGACCACGCGTATCGACTGCTACGAAAATGTAAGAGGTGCCCTAAGTCAATGTCTATAAGCATTGACCCTTTGCCCATAGTCCATTAGTACACGCCCGTCCGACTGGCACGGTGTGAGGTTTGTTAAACCTAATAGCGCTATTAACTAATGACCCGCTCGCCATAGGCCTCGGCGATTAAGTCGATAAATGAAGGACTTCCTTTGATAGAGTTGATGGTCTTATGATCGTGTATGTAGGTTTTACGTACGTGCCCTTCAATCCGAGGACAGTATTAAGTATAACTGTACGTAGGTTTTACGTACGTGCCCTTCAATCCGAGGACAGTAATAAGTATAACTGTACGTAGATTTTACGTACGTGCCCTTCAATCCGAGGACATTATTAAGTAGTTTAATAGTAATGGTTGTACGAGTAGTTATTCAATCCCATTCCCAACCCACCGGGAATCCCATGCCTTGGCTAGTGTGAACTCACCTTGGTTTGCTCGGCAGATACACAGAAAGGTCAAGTCTAGCTGCTAGTGGTCAACCACGTCCTAACATGGTTACCATACAAGTCAGGTTTTGGTTTCGAGTAGTGCACATAAGTATCACATAAGCTAGCAGATAAGGAACACATATAGATCATGGCAAAACACACATCATCACGTTTTTCAGTTATAACGTATTCAACTTGTGCGATCCACCCAAAGAAGCCCAAAGACACCCAGCCCAAACTGTTGTGCGTTCAGCATGTCTTGTGCGGCCCATAACAGTTTGTGCGATCCCAAACATACCCGGCCCAGTTTACAATTAAGCCCAACAAAGTACACAGCCCAAATAATAACATACATTGGTCTTGTGCGGTCCGGATATCTTGTGCGATCCGGACGACTTGTGCGACCGAACTATCTTGTGCGACTCAGGACTTGGGCTTTGAGGCCCAGCAATGATGTGATTCGTGTGAGGCCCAAGCCTTGTGCGATCAGCACTATCTTGTGCGATCCACAAGAGCTTGTGCGATCATGCAATAGCTGTGTTGTACGCTGTGTTTAATCAGTTGCACTCTATGGCTTGTGCGACTGTGTTGTGCGACCAGTCTTGTGCGATCAGATCAGATTCTATATGATCTGATCTTGTGCGACCGAAGAGGAACTTGTGTGATCCGAAAATTATGCCATTTAGTTATATTGTTTCCATATTCAATTTAGTCAACAGTCAAAACGTTATCTATTGATTTTACAAATCTATCCCAATAGTTACCAAACTTGTAATTTAGAAATCACACAATCAACAGTTTTTGATTATCCAATAATCGATCAAAGCAAGGATTTTTACAACAATTCATATGAACCCTAGACATAATCAAAACATGAACATGCACCATAATCACAACACTTAACCATATAACTAGCATACAAACGATCATAATACATTCGAACAGGAACATATCACATCTCAGCCGAGTAATATATTCATTCAATTCTTGCCTAACATCATGAAATTTCGAATCATAATAACATTATCGAATACCTTTGTGAGCCGATTTTATGAACACAATACAATTTCTTAACAATCTCATATACATGCTCCCTATATCATGATAAACATATATACCAACATATCATCAATCATGCATTCAAAATAACACACTAACCGATTAAAGAATGGGATGCGAGTTGATCCGAATCAAAAGCTTCGATGGGGAGGGGTGTTGTTTGACGTCGGCTTCGAGGGGAGAGAGAGATAGAGTAGGGTTTGTGTGTTCTAGAGTGATTTGCAAATGATAAGGGAAACAAACCCTTGAAAGGATTTTGTGCCGGGTTATATAGTTAGGTGGCCGAAACCCCTAGTGGGCTGTCCATTGAGTTCGATTTCAAGCATAGTGTGCCGAGTAGGATAAGCAGAATAAGGCAAAGAGATGCGCCCCAAGTGTATTGTGCGATTGGTTCGTGTTGTGCGTTTGTGCTCTTTTGCATACATACATACATTACACATAATTCAAACATAAAGTCTCATAACATTCATTTAAGAGTTAACTGCCATTTTCGTCCCCGTGGTTTGGTCACTTTGGCCATTTCAGTCCATTTCTCAAAAATGCGCCATTTTCGTCCCCCACGTTCTGGAAAGGTGCCATTTCAGTCCAAAAATCATAACCCAGTTAAGTCAGTTTGTAAATAAGGACTGATTGTGTAAATTTGTAACATTAAGGACCATTTAAGTAAATATTAAACACCACCACCACTAGCCCTGCCACCACCACCACTCCCCTGCCACCACCACCACCACCGCCACCACCACCACCACTCCGCTGCCACCACCACCACCGCCACCACAGCCCTGCCACCACCGCCACAGCCCTGCCACCACCGCCACAGCCCTGCCACCACCGCCACAGCCCTGCCACCACCGCCACCACAGCCCTGCCACCACCACCACTCCGCTGCCACCACCACTCTCACAGATCAGACGAGAGAGGGAGTAAGTCGGAGAGAGAGAGAGATAACGACGAGAGAGAGAGAGAGAAGGAGGCGGGAGAGAGAACCGGCGACGGTGGGGGTGCCGTTTTTCCGGTGAGTTGCAGGCGGCGGCAGTGGTGATGAAGGTCTGATGATGATGATGGATTGGATAATGTATATATATATCAAACGAGAGAGGGAGAAAGTCGAAGGTGATGGTGGTGGTGGTGGTTTAGAGAGAGAGAGAGAGAGTAGAATGTGGTGGTGCCACCGCCGCCGCCGGAACCGGTGATGATCGGAGAAGGATGAACTATGATGAATGATGAAGACGGAGTAAGTGGTCGGAGGTGGTGGTTATCGTCGGAGTTCACAGGTGAATAATGGTGGTTGAGGGATCGTCGGAGATGGTGGTGATCGACGGACTGTTGATGATGATGATCAGTGGTGGTGGATGGAGACGTGTGCGGGTACGAGATTGATGGTAATGATGTACGATGTCCAAACGAACTCGAACTCGAACATGACCGGTTTGGCGGTTAACGGTGGTGAGTAACGGTGGTCTTGATGGTGATGTGGGAGGTGTACAGTGACGAGGGGTCGGAGAGGTTGAATGTGTTGGACGTCGAAACGGTGAAGGTGATCGGAACACGACAGAGATGGAGATGGTGGTAGTGGCTGTGGTGGCTGTGGTGGTGATGGTGGTGGTGGTGGTGGCAGTGGCGGTGGTGGCGGTGGTTGCTGTGGTGGCGGTGGTGGTGGTGGTGGCAGCGGAGTGGTGGTGGTGGCAGGGCTAGTGGTGGTGGTGTTAACTGCCATTTTCATCCCTGTGGTTTGCTCACTTTGGCCATTTAAGTCCATTTTTCAAATTTACACAATCAGTCCTTAATGTTATAAATTTACACAATCAGTCCTTATTTACAAACTGACTTAACTGGGTTATGATTTTTGGACTGAAATGGCACCTTTCCAGAACGTGGGGGACGAAAATGGCGCATTTTTTAGAAATGGACTGAAATGGCCAAAGTGACCAAACCACAGGGACGAAAATGGCAGTTAACTCTTCATTTAATCAACCAAGTTCATATAGTCGTATCACGTTCACAAACGTTACATCAAAGTACAAAGATAGGTTCTGAAATACGAGTTGTCACATCATCAGATACCTTTGTCATTATGTTAAACCAAAGAAAGAGGCAAAAACTGACTGATGCAGTAGAGAAAAAGCAGGAAGCTGTATATTTTAAAGAGGCTATCAAGATAATGGCACTTGAAGATGACAGCTCAGCAAAGCTTCAACATACATTGGAATCCAAGCACTGATGAAGCATAAAAATTGAAGCTCAAACTACTGATGGGATCCAAGCATTGTTGAAGATCAAAGCATTGTCATTCAAGGTCTGATCACCCTTTGAAGATAACACTGATGCTCAACATCAGTGCTTAGATTACAACAGTGGAATGAAGAATCAATATTTATGTATCAGTAGTTTGTATATAATCAGTGTCTGTAGTGTCTGTTGTTATAGATTCAGTGTTTATGATCAACATCTGATTTACTTTTGGTCAACATCTGTTTGAATTTTGGTCAACATCTTATTTTGTAAAGAAGTACAAAAACAAACATTTTTACAAAATCCCAAATCAACCTAACATGTAAGTGCATTGAAGTAAAAGTGGAATTGATATTATTCATGTGGTCCTGTTGTGCTTTTGTTTGACCTCTAATATGCGTTCATGATCTAATCCGGTGATTTGAAGACAATTTTTGTTGAATCGAATGAGATGGTTGATGTAATGTGGTCGTATTAGTAACAAATAGTAATTAATATAACTAAGTTTCCCGAGCCCGGAAAGCAATCCCGGGTAAAAACCTAGTATGGATATAAATATAGATATACATTACTTAAAGTGAAAGTTGTTGGCTCGCATAGTTTCACTCACATTATTGTTCAATGTACATAAGACTATGGGGTATGGTGGGCGTGGGTTTGGGGGGCATGAGTTGACACGTGGAAAACAAACCAAAACCCACGCCCATGGGGTATGATGGGGCTTGGGTTGGGGGCATGAGTTTGGTTTGGCCATTGAGAGCCCGCCATGTCACCTTGCTAGCCCGCCCCACGCCCGGCTTCAAACCCAAACCCCAAGGGCCACGCCCCAACCCAAGCCCCCGGGGTGGTGGCTTGGGCGTTTTCAGCCAACGCACGCCCCAACCCAAGCCCCATACCCCATAGTCTAACTAGCACAATTGATCGTATTTTGATTTTTTTTTTATTTTAACTTTTAAGATAGAATGTTTTATCAAATTGCAAGTGTCATTGTGACACGTCTATTGTAAATATTTACGTTGTGATATAGTTTTTTTCTTCTAAACCGAATTATAAGTAGTTATGTGCAAATAACTTCAGCAAAAACGCATATGTTATCAAAGTGTAGAGAGAGAAGAGCGGGGGGTGTGAGCGGTGCATTTTATATAACGTTATTAGATATTAATTATGATCAAACTCCATTGATATTATTATTATATAATAACTTCAGCAAAAACGCATCTGTTATCAAAGTCGCGTTTTTTGACATTTTTTCAAGATTTTTCAATAATTTTGTTCGAATTAAGGTCTGATCTTTTCAAGGATTGATTAGTGTATGAAATCGCACAACATGTTCAATTCTCAGCAAAATTTGTCCATGAATTCTAGGTCAATTTTAAGTTTTTAGCAGAAAGAGTAGAAGTAGAAGAGATATGATGTGAAATTGGATGAAATCAGCTTCAAATCTGCTAAATTCGGTTGATATCTTGTGCTATCAGTCACTAAAACCGGCCTCCAAGCTCTGATACCACTTGTGAGGACCGTTTCTGGTCTATGAATGCTCCGGCCGATCAGATAATCTTCATATCACGTGCGGAATCCATGTATGAAGTTGACAAACACAAGCATACACCTATTAAACCTTGATTCTATTAGAAAATATGAGTTACAAAACCGAGAATCAAATTTGGCAGAGTTTCCCCACACAGAGCCAAAAGTTACAAATGAGAGACCCACCTCTCCTGTTTATAGACCTAGCCTGTTGCACCAAATGCCAGGGACGAGAGGGACTCTCGCACGAAAGGCAACATTGAAGTCCCTTTCGCATGAAAGGCTCTTTCGTGCAAAAGGACCTTCTAAATACAAAACCGACCTTTCGTGATACTATTCTACATAATCTAATACATACAAACTAGACACGACGCGTGAACGTAGGCTACAAAGATACAAACTAGACACGACGCGTGAACGTAGGCCACAGACATATGTACTCACGTTCCCTTAATTTTTTAAAGACTTTGGAGCTAGATTTTTACTCACTTTTTGATCTTTTGTTTTCATTTTTATCACGATTTTTCACCTCTTTCCAGTTCAGCTAGATTTATTAAGGGTACCCGGTTACAAGAAAAGGCTCAATTCGACATTAATTTGCTTTATTGAAAAATATATATAAAAATATATTCTGTCAAAAAAAAACTTTATGTTAAATTTATGTGGTGGGAGATATTTTCTTGTCACAAAATTTCTGAATGTATCTACGTGTTTTGACAAAATTACCCTTGTTTGAAACGAGACAGACACCCTCTCCTTTTTTGTGGTAAAAAATAAAAGAGAAAATCTCCATTTTAACCATTGAACAGTCAAAATATCCATAATAGCCAACTGTAATGGCTCAAAGAGCTTTTTCAATCTCGTATTTTTGCTTTATTGAAAAATATATAAAAAAATATATTCTGTCAAAAAAATACTTTATGTTAAATTTATGTGGTGGGAGATATTTTCTTGTCACAAAATTTCTTTTATTGAAGAATATAAAAATATATTCTGTCAAAAAAAAACATATGTTAAATCTATGTGGTGGGAGATATTTTCTTGTGACAAAATTTCTGAACGTATATACGTGTTTTGACAAAATTACCCTTGTTTGAAACGAGACATACATGCTCTCCTTTTTTGTGGTTAAAAATAAAAGAGAAAATCTCCATTTTAGCCATTTAACAGTCAAAATATCCATAAGGGTGAAGGGAGTGGGGCAGCAAAGGCTTCGGCAAAGCTAAATGCCGAGCGGCAACACCACCGCCTTCCAAGTTTATCGCACGGCAATCTAACCAATTCGACAATGCCTCACCGATTCGACAAAGGTGATTTTATGTTTGTGACCGTTGGACTTCAGCCACAAACCCACTTCAGCCGCCATTTTTTCCGACCAAACACCGTCATCACCTTTAGCCGCCATTTTTTCCGGTGGTGGTGGAGGTGAACGTGATGGAGGTGGAACCGGTGGTGATGGAGGTGGAACCGGTGGTGGTGGAGAGTGGTGATAGAGGTGGAACCAGTGGTGATGGAGGTGGAACCGGTGGCGGTGGAGGTGGAACCAGTGGCTGATGATGATTGGATGATGATTGGTGCGGCGGCTGATGATGATTGGATGATGCTGAAGATGGAGGTGGAACCGGTGGTCGTGGTGGCGAGTGGTGATGGTGGCGGTGGAGGTAACTGTGGTGGTACCAGGTGATCGACTGGTAATTTGAAGAAGGTGATGGGTATTTGTGGAGGGTAGGAAAAAAAAAGAAAAAAAAAAGTTTGCCACTTTCAAGTGTCTAACCACTGCCAACACTTTTCACCAAAGTTTAAACTCTTCACACTTGCTGACATGGCACACTCGGATTGGTCCATTTTGAAGTTTGCCACTTTCACCTGTTTAACCACTCACTTCACCCTAATAGCCAACTGTAGCGGCTTAAAGAGCTTTTTCATTCTCGTATAAAGGCTTGAGAAAATCCTTTCAAGTCAACCAATCCATGATTGCCACGTGTCCAACAGCCGTCACTCGGTTGAAAGTTCTTAGCTGAGTACTCTCAACACGGCTCAATCATTTTCAGATTAGCCTTTCTTTGCCTTGGCTTAAGATCTTTCTTTGGCTTAAGATCTTTCAGTGTAGCGGCTTGACTTGACTTAAAATCTTTCCTTGACTTGGCTTAAGAATCTTAGATTTAAGATATTACTTTTTTTTTGTAATAATTTGATATACAAAATTAGATTTATTCAATCCGCGTAAAACACATTGTTTTTTAAAAATATATCTTTTTATTATTAAGATACAAAATTACAATTATTCAACCCGTTAATACACTGGGCTATTAAAGATATAATTTCTTTCGTTATTTGATATATAAAATTAGATTTATTCAACCCGTACAATACACGAGTTTTTTTAAAGATATTACTTTTTTTATTTTTTAGTATACAAAATTATATTTATTTAACACGTGTAATATACAAAGTTTTTAAACGTATAACTTTTTTAGTTATTTGGTATATATAATTACGTTTATTCAACTCGTACAATATACGAGATTCATAAATATATAACTTTTTTTATTACTTAATATATAAAATAACGTTTATCCAACTCGTGTAATAAACGAGATTTTTAAAGTTATATTGTTTTATTATTTAGTATAAAAAATACATTTATTTAAATCGTGTAATATACGAAGGTTCTAACCTAGTAATTTATATAACAACATTGTTAATCCTTTTTCCTATCGGTGGAAATTATAAGTTAATTATATTATTATAATATATAAATATTAAAATTATACATAAATAATGTTATTGTACCTTGTTCTAATTATAAGTGAATTATTATTATACTTAGCCAAGGAAAGATCTTAAGCCAAGGCAAAGAAAGACTAATCTAAAAAGGCTTGAGTCGTGTTGAAAGTACTCAGCTGAGAACCTTCAACCGGCTAAGAACCTTCAACCGAATGATGGCTGTCGGACACGTGCCAATCATGGGTTAGTTGACATGAAAGGATTTTTTCAAGCCCTTACACGAGATTGAAATGACTCGTTAAGCCGCTACAATTGGCTATTTTAGATATTTTAATCGATGAATGGCTAAAATGGAGATTTCGCCAAAATTAGGGATGGCAATCAAACCCGAACCCGATGGGTAAACCCGAAACCCGACACATTTGGGACGGGTTTGGGGTCGGTTAATCGGGTTTGGGAATAGTTTTTATTTTTTTCGCGGGTTTGGGACAGGTTTGGGATTTAGTGATATACCCGTTTACCCGGCCCAATTACCCGATAAAGTGTACCCGTTTACCTGATTGTATACTCGATACAATTTCTTTTATATTATTAATATGTATATATGATACATCCATTTTTTACACATATAGGTATTCTATTACGTATACATTGTAGTTATTTGATATATATTTTTATAATAACAATACAAAATGTAACCGGTTAGTAGTTACCCGATAGATACCCAATGGGTTTTGAGATGAGTATACCCAACGAGTAATCTTTTTAAATTAACGGGTTTACCCGAAACCCACGGGTATACCCGATACCCGATGGGTATTTACCCGCTAGAAACCCGACGGGTTTGAGACAAGCTTATCTAATCGGGTTTGGGGTTGGGATTACCTAAACCCGTCCCAAACCCGACCAATTGCCATCCCTAGCCAAAATAAAACTTCAATGACAAGACAGTACGTAGAAAATAGAAGTAGCATCAAAATGAAGCGTTCTTTTTTTTTTTCTTTTCAAATTGTTCTTTTTATAAAGAAAGGCGCATTTCTATAATTAGTTGCTTATAAAGAAAGCAGCATTTCTATAATTAGATGCTGAGTGTGTGGATGATATTTATGACGTAACAATTCAATCCAGCTTGAGTTTAAAATTTGTTAGAAGAAAATCAAGGGTACATATTCCAAAAGATTGGGAGTCTCGCCAACACCTGTTAGACCGTGGGGTATGGTGGGGCGGGGGTTTGGGGCATAGATGGGGTACCCAATACCGAAACCCAAGTTCATAGGGGTATGGTGGGCGTGGCTGGGGTGGCGTGGCCAAGCCACATCATTTTTTTTAATATATATATATATATATAGGATTAGGTTCAAACGTGAACATTTTCTCCAGCGTGAACTGCGTGAACTTATCTGGGCCCTTGATTTTGTAGATGATAGATCTTAGATCAATGGCAGAATTGTAATTAAAGGTTTAATAAATTTAATTTAAATTTTAATCAAAAGGGTAAAATAGGGAACTTTCATATTAAAGATATGGAAACTAATTAAATTGTAATCCCCTAAAATCCCTATATCAGTTTCAATATATTCAACCCTAGATCTAGAATCAACTGCCGTCCACCAACCATCATGTTCTTCATCTTCTCCCCGTAAACCAGCAACCATAACCGCCGGCCACCTAATCATTTGAACCTCAAGTTCGATTGCATAAAGTGGGGGCCGTTTCAAGCATAGTTGTTTAGGCACTTGGCATCTCACAACAGGTAAACAATTGGTAAATTATGATACTTCCTTTTTGTTCGTATGAAATGGCAGCCACTTTTATGTGTCTTTGTACCAGTCGTTTTGGTAAATTTATAAGGATCCAATTCAATGAGCAAGCTTTTTAATATTTAAATTGATTTTGATTGATAAATATGGACCGATAAATGATAATATATATATTTTTTTTAATGTACAACATTATATATCAATATCAATGTCATTGTATTGACCTGGAATATTTAGCGATGTGGTATGCTTTTTTAACAATAAATCGAGTTTATCATGGTATGCTTTTTTAACAATAAATCGAATCTATAATTGTGATTGTATTGTACCATGGTGTTGCTATTTATTCTGGTGTGTGGATGTTATTGAGTTTATCATGGTATGCTTTTTTAACAATAAATCGAATCTATAATTGTGATTTTGGAACCAAATTATATATTATTTGTCCAGGTATGTGGATGTTATTCTTCAATTGATTGACAAAGCATGAGACTTTGTCAGTGATGACATATGGTTTCGTGTTGTGCAATTTGTAACTAACAATGAGCACCTACAGGGAATTTGTTTTATCTTGTTTAATTTAATTTATTTTGGTGTTGTGACTGTTTTATTAAGATTCATAGGACTCAGTTGCTCACACTTGTGTACTTCATCAGCCTTATGCAACTCTAAAAGCTTGAGAGTATCTTTCTAGAAGAAAGTCGCCAAAAATCCAAAAACAAAATACTTATATGCAAGGAAAAAGTACGTGGCTTGGAAGAGAGGTGTATGTTTGCAGATCCTATCATATAATCTTTCGTTTTTGTTATTCTTATTATTTTTGCATAGCTTGAACCTGCACTGATCTGTCAGAAAAAGGGAGTAAATATTGTAGGAATTCTTGTTTTTGCATAGCTTGAATCTTGTTACTCTTGTTTTGTTAGTGTAGGGGCATAGATTGCAGCATCCTTTTGTTATAAAAATAGCAACACCATGGTTATAGCAATATCGTGAAACTTGATGTTAGTTAGAACTTACAAAATGGTTTGATATTATATCGACTGTTTTTTTTTTTCAAAAGGGTTAAGATTGTGTAATAGTGACTTCTTTAAGACGGGTCTGGTTGTAGCATTGATGAACGGATTAGTTAAGTTGTTGGTAAATTCGTTAGTAGCAATAATGTTCGTCAAAAAAATATAATGCGATGTACACATGTGTTTTCTGATTTTTGCTCTGCTTTTAAGGCGCTGTACACATGTGTAATCTGGTTTTTGCTCTGGTTTTAAGGCGCTGTACACATGTGTATTATGATTTTGCTCTGTTTTTAAGGCGCTGTACACACGTGTATTCTGGTTTTGCTATGTTTTTAATGCGATGTACACATGTGTATAGCGTCTGTTTTTGTGATATCTCATTTTTTTGTGTATTGAATGTGTAAAGTTGTTGATGCACACTTGTGAATTACGCAAAGTACTAATTGCTGAGTTTTTTTTGTGTTATTATAGGAGACGTCGTAAATGAGGAAAGTGGAGATGGAAGGTCGATAAGGACGATTCACGTATGAGGTCGATAAGGATGATTCACGTATGTTTGTTTGCTTGGTCGATAAGGATGATTCAGCATACAACGCGGCGAATAGTTGTAAAAGACTATGTCTTTTTTATTTTTCCGATTATGTTGCGTTTATTGTTTTCACGAAACTGGAACTTGTAATTGTATGTTTTTTTTTGGTTTGGCAAACATTATGAAAATTGTTATTTGCTTAATATAAAATAGGTTTACAAGTTTTGTTTGTTTATATGTATGTATTATGTAGCTAATTACACATATGTACCATGTTGAGTACACATGTGTACTGTTCAATTCATATCAAAGTACACATGTGTATACCGTTGAAATATAAAGGTTACGTGAATCTTAAAAATCATAATCCGAATTCTGGTGGCGAAATCTAAAAAATAAAAATGAAATAAAAAATAATGTGGATAATGAATTTAAAATAGGAAAGATGTAACTTCATTCAATTATTAAAATAATGATTTAAATATAATTTTTTATATAATTACAATCATACCCTTAACAACTAAAAAGGAAATCAATGGTCCAGATCAGTTCACGCAAGGGATTAGGTTCACGTTGGAACCCTACCCTATATATATATATAGGACAAAGATCCGTTAAGAACCACCCTTTATTGCGATTACCGCGAGAACCAGTGTGAACACAAACAGTAATTCCTAAAAAAATCTAAAACACACCAAAAATTTTTTTTTTATTTTTTTACTATTTTTTTTGAAAAAGTCGCTATATTTTGTTAATAAAAAAAAATAAAAAAATTTTTTCAAAAAAAAAAAAAAAAAAATTTCGAGTAACATTTATCCATGCACATGTGCATATGTATCGTTTCTTTGTCAAATTCCGTAATTCATTACAAATAATAGTCAATTGCACTTTCATTTACATTACCACGTGTAATACACTACTTTTTACGTTAACAATGTTAGAAATGCACATGTGCATATATATGTATTAACATGAAATAAGGTGTTTTGGTACACTACTTTCTCTTTCATCTATCATTCCACCCATAATACACAAGCATGCATATGTGCATTTTTGTCATTTCTTTGACAAATTCCGTAATTCATTACACATATTAGACAATTGCACTTTCATTTACACTACCATATGTAATACACTACTTTATACATTACCAATATTAGAAATGCACATGTGCATTTATATGTATCAACATGAAATAAGGTGTTTTGGTACACCACTTTGAATACACTTTCCCTTTCATCTATCATACCATCCATAATACACTACCATTACCTCCTACCATCCATAATACAATACCATTACCTCATACCATCCATAATACAATATCATTAACAATATTTTCACTTTATTACATGTATGAACACCATTTATACCATCCAATCAACATATTACATAAAAAATTGACAACTATAACCAAACCATCAACCACTAGATATAACTAACCAAAAAACATGTATATGGGCCTACTTCTCAATTCAAAATCACAAACTTTTTGTACCAAAACACGTTATATCATGGTTATACCTAATTATGCACATGTGCATTTTGAATATTGGTAATGTAAAAAGTAGTGTATTACTAATAGTATTGTAAATTAAAGTGCAATTGTCTATTCCTGATAACGTATTACCAAATTTGTTGAAGTAATGATACATATGCACATGTGCATGGATAACTGTTACTCGAAAAAAAAAGTTTTTTTTTTTTTTTTTTTAGTAACGAAATATAGCGATTTTTTAAAAAAAAATATTAAAAAAAATAAAAAAAAAAATTTGAGTGCTTTTTTGATTTTTTTTTAGATTTTATTTTGTGTTCACATTGGTTCTCGCGGTTCTCGCAATAAGGGTGGTTCTCGCATGAACCTTACCCTATATATATATATATATATAAACCATTAAAAACTACATAAACATAAATAATAATTACAAAAAACATAGTATCAAAATAAAAACAATCATTCTTCGTCGTCTTCATCGGTTTTGAACCCAGGAATCGTTGAAACATGATCCACCAAATCAGATCGAAGATTATGATGTATATCCCTTGACTTGATCAACAATTCATTTGTTGATTTATCTTCATCTGTAACTGTTACATTATCTGGTTGGAGGTCATCGTCATCATAGTAGGTAACGACCGCTCTACCTTCATCCTCTAAAATCATGTTGTGAAGAATGATACATGCGTACATCACGTTTCCAATCTGATCCTTGTCCCATAGTCGACAAGGCATTACCAATATTCGCCACATTTTCTTCAAAACACCGAACGCTCGCTCGATGTCTTTACGTGCAGCCATTTGGACACTGTTAAACTTTAATCTCTTTAGATCTATGGTACCGTGTCTTGTAAACGATTTTACGAAAACCCCCCACTCCAGGTAAATCCCGTCAACTAGGTAGTACCCATACACGTACTCAACCTCGTTTACAAAGAAACTTCCTTTGGGTCCTATACCATTTACCCGATCATTGAAAAGGGTGACGTGAGGTCGAAGTCTCAATCAAATTTAATCCAATTACAACTAATTAGCTAGCAGTAAGTGGGTATCGAACACAGTGAGTTTGTGGAATATGTGTTATTTGAATATGTATCTAAGTGAACTAAATTAAACTAATTGCAATAAACGTAAATTCAAGAGTTGGATAGTTTGATTTTAAAACTAAGATTACTAATGTAATTGCAAAATGGAAATTGGTTTTTTAAACAATTTAGAGACAAATGACCATCTTTAGTTTCCGGTTTCCTTTGACATTTATGCTAACATTCAACTAGAAAGAACCACATAGACATGGTTCATGTGTAATTACTTGTTGTGATGAAAGGGAACTAAGTACTCGGATTCCTAGAACGCGAGGTTGTTACCCGATTACCAATTAATCAATACCCAATCCTAATTCTACCCATGATATCTCAATTGCCAACGACACCAAGAAGGTATGGTTTTAACTAGAATTAAGATAGGAATTAACAATTTACAAACAAGTAAATACACACCATAATAAACAAAACATAGAAGCACGTTTTCTATTCTAGAAATACGAAATCAAAGCATAAAGTCTTAAACAAACCTTCAACCAAAGATAGTCATCACAAGTTTAGCCACACATGGCTCGAACAAACATCATCATCAAAGTTCTAATATTCAAGCAATTCAAAAACATAAAACCAATGATTAACAAGAGTCTTCAAGCACCAAGCAAGCTCCACAATTCGTCTCTAAGTGAGTGTAACCGAAAATAGCATGATAGGACCCATAAAAACATCATCAAATTGTCAATAAATGCATAAGTTATGAAATGGCTTCAGTCAACTTGGCGCCGTAGCCTACGGCTGGAGCCGTAGGTTACGGTGCCCATCATGTAAGGCTCCGCTTTTTCGTAACCTTCCTTAATTAGAAAACGTGTCTTGTATTTCTATTTTTGAAGCTTGTTCCTTTTGTATTTCGTAATTCGTTTCAAACCATTGTAAATCCGAGACTTCGATTGTAATGAAATCTTATTTTTATACATGCTTATGCGTGTTGCAATACTCGGGTTATGCGTTACCGATCTCGAATGCATACGCACAACTGATACTTGACATACTGGTACTCGTAACTTATACATGCTTGTTAACTATTAAATATGTGGTTAAATATTAATAATAATAAGAAAAATAATAATAATAATATAATAATAATAATAATAATAATAATAATAACAATATAATAATAATAGTAAAGTAAACATCAACGTAAAAGTTGATGTATGTTGATTGTTACTATGAAAAAAAAAAATATAAATAATAAATAATCAATCAAGGCTGCTAACAGCCATCGATTGTGGCTGTTGTTACTTGTTTTAATTTAATTAGTAGCTCAACCCCCACCACTTAATATTACATATTTGATATAGTTAGTTAACCAAACATAATTTATTATGAGCATTATCTAACTTACATATTAAATTGCCAAAAAAAAATAATAAAAAGAAGATTAGAATCTGCTATTTCCAAACGCAGCCAAAGGGCAGAATTTAATTTGTTTTTTTTATTTGGTTTAACCCCCAACTAATCCTATTAATTGCCAACCAACTTAAACCCTAATCCTTCCCTATAAATAACACTCTAATCACAGCCAATTTTCCACTGTTGCAACACTCTAATCACTCTAAAACTCTAAAAAAACGTAGCTGAAATCACAGCTTCGAACAGATTGTTCAGCCTTCACTAAAGTGAGCATAACTCACTCAATACTTATCCGATTTAGATCATTCTTTTTCCTATGTGCTTGGATTGACATTAGCTTCGATTCCATGGGTTTTTCACAGTAAATAAGTCCCTGGAACTCCGGCAAAAAGGTTCCAAAGTTCACTGATCATTTCTGATTTCATCTAATCCTTACTAAACTTGTTCAACTTGAGTCTAACTCATCTCAAACCTATGTCCTTATGCTTATAACCACCTCTATGGTTAGTTAGGCTTAAAAACAAGGTTGAGACATTCAAAATCAGAGGTTAAACCTCATATACATTCTGTTTTATTTAGGGTGTTTAACCCACAAGCAATGTTTAAGTCCAAGACTTAATGTAGGTGTGATTGTGGACTAACTTGGGTTGTTCAACATAAAATCCCCACATTGCTTGATGATTTCTTATAGTGTAGTTGTTTATATTCTTGTATTATTCATAGTTCATGACCCTCCTTGTATATTTTTTTTTACATCAAGTGTAGTGGTGAACACTTAGAGCTACATTCTCTTCCTACCTCCTACATGATTTCCATGATACTTAGAGGTACCTAAATGAAGATCTTAATCTTCTACCTCATGCTTGAAATATTGAACATAATAATATGTAATATATAAGCTCATAATCCAAATAATCGAATCTAAGATGATGGACTAGTGTTCATATGTCATAGTACTAGATTATATCATCTTATGGTATGATAACTTGTCACGATTCTAATGGAACCTTGTTCCATGAAAACATATCAACTCTTTTGGAGTTTCATAGTGTCAAGACCAAGTATCATATGTACTAGGTGATTATTTTCACATGTTATTTTCATATGTTATTTTCATATGTTTATGTTTGTGATGTTTAAATTCTGAATCTTAAATCTTCCGAATTCCCCACACTCAGACACTTTGTTTCTTCGTGTAGAAGGACTTGGTGTTCCAACCTCCTAATCAACAACAACTCACTGGCGGATTCAAGTAGAAGACTTGCAAAACCGTGAGTATACTCGCAAACCCCCTTTTTATGTTTACCACTTTTGGGGTGTAACATGTTAAATTATTAAACCACACTTAAACTTATTCTTTATGCAATGCACGAAAACAATCCTTATACATGAATGCTATGTTGTTATACTTGATGCTTATACGTGGACCATACTTATGTGATATGTTTTAGTCATTAGCTTTCACGAGCCTCCATTTGACATGTATAGCGCTATAGGAGTAACGCACCGCCCGTAGACTAGTGGTCATGTTGAATTATATCATTTTGCGTAAACAGAGGGTTGACTAGAAATATATCATGCCATGTTATGTTGATCTTGTATAAACTAAGTTGCCATGTGGATTCGTTTTTAAATTTTTAAACTTTTATACTTATACTTATTCTTAAACTTGTATACTCGCCTTTGCTTTTGCATTGAATTGTATTTTAAACATGTTACAGGTTGATAATTGATGATGCACTGAAAATGGATAGCAAAGATGCCTAGATACTCACTTAGACGTTAGGTTTAAAGTGTTGTATCAATTTTGTTAATGCTATGTTGAACAATGTTGTTATTTGAATTTCTTGTAATGTTTTGACAATTTATCTATGAAATGAAATCGATTGAATTAAATATTGTCACAAATAGTGTTATAAAGTCTCTTGCAATCTTGAACAAGTCCCACTCCGATGATTCCACCATTGGTTGGGGTGTGACAGATTGGTATCAGAGCCATAACTATAGGGAATTAGGTAGAATTGCCATGTTCGACTTAGTCTATAGTAGGAACCATATTTTTGACCATTCTTGTTACATGCTTAAAATGTTATTCTTCCAACTTTGCTTCTTTCTCTTCTTTTTGGTCTTAATATGTACATAATGTCTTTCCTAAGATATTTTACACAATACACTTGAAGACTTGAAGACACTCCTTATACAAAAGAGACGAGTTTAACAAAATAGGCGTGAAACCCACAATTTGGTGAACGACTCTCATTCCGCTTATTCTTATTTTGCACAAAATTTCGCCATTTAGCTAGGAGTGAAATCCACATCTAAATGGTAAATTTCCAATTCAAACTCTAGTGGACCCTCGTCAAAGTGTTGAAATTATATTTTGACCCGATGAGTACCAACCACATTAGGGTACGAAATCGTCAAGTTAGGGGTGAAACCCGCACCTTGTCGATTGAGACCCTTTCCTCGATTTTCGATCTCGCCAAAGTTTCGATTGTTTCAATCGATTAGAGACGTGTAGTAACTGGAAGGGTAAGATACCGTTAATCGCTTCTCGACGAGAGTATCTTACCTATAGGCCAACGCACGTTTCTCTAATTTGAAAGGACTTTTGATTCACTTTGGAATAGTCGATGTTTCTCTACCCGAAACAATCCTATGTTTTATGAGCCTCTCTTTTATGTGATTCAATTTATATGTGATTTTTATACTTGTTACCTCGTCCGTTTCAAAACCGTTACACAATTCGCACGTCTAGCGCAATCAAAAACAATAATAATTCTCGTGAACAAACTAAATTTATACTCTTTCTACGCATTCATACGTGTTTATTTATGCTTGTTAAATACTTGTTGAAATCATGTTGATTATGTGAACATATACGTGATACATCATGCTTACATGTTTAAAACTTGCAAAGTTATTACAAATTTATGATCAAGTCTCATCCTTTCCTTCTCTTTCGATTCCTTAGATGTCGTCCGACGGTGCTTCCAAGAAAACCAAGTCAAAGAAGGGTTCGACCTCCAATGCCAACGCCAAATCCAACTCCATGTCATAAAGGGATTGCATGAAATTCATGGCCAAGCAAATGGCTAAGGTCATACCTGACATTGTTAGTAAGATTAAGCCAAACACTGATTCACCGCATGGCTCTGTCGATTCAAAGGCCGAAAAACCTAAGCCAACATTCCAATTCAAGAAATTTATGGCTTGTAAACCTTTGGAGTTTACAGGCGAAGATGGTGCTACCGCCATGATGAATTGGTTTGACGCAGTTGAGCTTACTTTCTTGCAAAGTGGTTGCCCTGATGAGATACGAACTTTGAATGCAACTGGAGTCTTCCGCTCGAGGGCACTCGAGTGGTGGACCACCGAACGCAACAAGAGGGGAAATGACGTTGCACATGCCATGCCTTGGGACAAGCTTAAGCAGCTTATGAAAGACCACTTTTTTCCTCCTTACGAGCTCCAAAAGTTGGAGAACGAATTTTGGAATTTAACACAAAAGGGGAGCGACATGTATGGTCTGATTACGCGCTTCAAACAGCTTAGTGTCCTTTGCCCTGGACAAGTCGATTTCGTCCCCAAAACAATAGACAAGTTTATTCGTTGTGATGCACCTTACATGACCAATCATCTTGCCTCTGCTAACCCTAAAACCATAGAGTAAGCCTATACCATAGCCATTGAACTTAACAACAACTTCATTCTTCATGGAACCTATGACAAGGTTTCGACGAAGAGTGCGCATCAAGCTGTCACTGATACCACCAATACTACCACCGTTGTTGAACCTTCATCCTCCCAATCCAAGAAGATCAAAGGCAAGAAGCGGAAGGCTTCAAGCCAAAATTGTGCGGTCGTCACTCCGCCAAACCCACAACCCTTACAAGCTTTAGCCGCCGTTGCACCCGCAAACACCGAACCACCAAGACAAGGCTATGTTGGATCTCATCCCAAATGTACTACCTGTTTGTTTCACCATCCTACCAACGTACCCTGCCACAAATGCGCCAACTGTCAGAGGTATGGTCACTTTGCTAACCGATGTCGAAACTTCCCTCAAGCCCAAAACAACCAGAATCAAGCTATCGTTGCAAACACTGTTCCTAACCAGGCTCAACCTCAAGCTGCTCCTGTGCGAGCATGCTTCAAGTGTGGCGATCTCAATCATCTCGCCAATGTTTGTCCCCAGCGTTATCAGCCTCAACAACAGCAGCAACAGCAGCAGCAACCGCCACAACAGCAGCAACAGGCTCAACAACCTGCTAGAGGCCAAGCTTTTATCATCACTGCCGCTCAGGCTCAAAACGCCAACGATGTCATTACTGGTACGTTTCTTGTGAACCATGTTTATGCTTCTTGTCTGTTTGATACTGGCACCAATAAAAGTTTTGTGTCGCTAGTATTTGAACAAGTTCGTAACTTGATTTAATCATTCTTGTTTCATGCATTTCTTGTTTTTGAGTGAGCTTACACACTCTTTTCATGCATATTGTTCATTTCTTATTCTTTACGTAGTACATAATTTATTAACAAAATAAGTTAGTTCTTACCGGACGATCGATCAAGCTTGAACCGAACACTTATTGACAACCTTGAGCTCTGATTACCAACTTGTAACACCCTTAAATTTATACTTGAATTAATCATTTATTTATACCAAAAGATAATAGTTTAACATAAGTTTCAGAAGTATCATAAGCCTTAGTCGACTAATGACTAAGTTAGAACATACAAAAGTTGTATGAGAATTCGTTTACAACCCATGAACAAAATTTAAGTAAGATTAAACACATAGCGGAAGCTTCAAAAGTCGTGTTCGGTTCTTCGACGTTGCTTGACCACCATCCGTAAGGTCCATCTAACCACCTAGGGTCAAAACCATTAAAAACATTAGTTTTGACTTTGGTACATAAGACTTAAACATATGATCCAATCATCAATTAAAATAAAAAAAATTTAAAGTTTTCTGGATTTACCGTAAATTACGGTATTACCGTAATTTACGGTGAGTTCTGGAGATATTTGGTCCACCGTAAACCAGGGGAATACCACCGTAAACATTTAACTTCTACCGTAAATTACGGTACTACCGTAATTTACGGTAGTACCTGGAATTTCAAGTTTTGTTTTGTTTGTTTATTACACCAAGTTTCTAACTCTCGAATTTCTATTTTTCTATGATACCGAAACATTAAAACCTCGTATTTCTTATATGATATATATATTAACCAATCATCAAAGAACAATCTATCATATTCCAAAGCATTAATCATGCCTTACTTGATTGTTCGACCCGTTTGGATGCCAAGATTTAGGCATCAAACAAGGCATTTCAAAAATCCAATTTCTAATAATTGTTTTGACCCGTCTCACTTGATTAAGACGAAAAGTCACTTCCGTGACGTGTTGATCTATCTTGTTTACCAAGTTTTCTAAACTACAACATAAAACTAACAAATAATTCATAATGTAACGAAACGGTAATTTTGTACCTTTAGAGCACGTTTTTCCCCCGTGAATTCCCTCCGGCTTGTCCGCTTGATGATCCGGACTCTTTGCCTAGAAGATTCAGTTTACAGCTTGTTTAGAATTCTTTTTATGACCATAATCATATCATTGTGAAACATGATCAAATCTGCATTTTCATCATAATTTTTATCATTTAAATCCTCACTTAGGCATTTCAATAAACACCTAACGGGTCAGATTCTTCTATAATTATTACCAAGTTCATGGTTTGTAATTAACATCTAATTTCACTTTAATTAAGCAATTTGTACTCATTTAAACATTCAAATTACTGAATTTCCTCATACCATTCAGCTTTTCTCTAGATTAAAATTCATAATCCTAGTACTTGTCTTGTCTTTACAATATCATAAATCACCTACAATGGTGATTGTAATTTCTTCAAGTAACATGCAATGATTTTCACAATTTATCATCTAGGGTTTAATCCTAAACAACATATTACTTCAAGATTCATTCATGCATGACATATCTAGGTTCAATTTCAGTTATTCACCATTAACCTAGAATTTATGGTGAATCAAAATATCAAAATTATACATACCTTTTGATCCCTATGACGAGGTGATCACTAATTCATGTTTAGAATTCGATTTGAAACAGATTTGAGGCTTCAATTTAGTAGATTTTGGTGTAAAGCTAGGGTTGGAGAATCCCCTGTGTCGCCCTCTTTCTCTTGATCGACCAGACACACAAGTTTTTGTGTGTTTGGTTTGGTTTTGTTACTATTAGTAATTATCTTTCACTTTTGACAAGTTTAAACCCTCAACTATGATTTTCCTTTAAGTTTAAGTATTTTAACCATGTTATGAATTATTTCAAGACTTGAATTTAACTAGGTTAAGTTCCTAGTTGGTAAATTCTTGTTTGTTATTTCATTAGAATTTTAATATAAGGATTCATATTTTTGGGGTGTTACAATGGTGAGAAACCTTCTCAAGGTCTCAAGCTTATGTCATGTATCCAAGCAAACAAGTGCTTACGCAAGGGTACCTTCGCCTTTCTCGCCCATATTGTGGAAAAGAAGGACAAAGGCCCAAGCATAAGTGACGTTCGCGTTGTACGTGATTTTCCCGACGATCTTCCTGGTTCGCCTCCTGCTCGTTCTGTCGACTTTCGCATTGATTTAGTGCCTGGCGCTACGCCTGTCGCTAAGTCTCCTTACTGTTTAGCACCCTCTGAGATGCAAGAGCTCTCGAGTCAACTTCAAGAGCTTCTTGATAAAGGCTTTATACGCCCTAGTACTTCTCCTTGGGGCGCTCCTGTTTTGTTTGTAAAAAAGAAAGATGGGTTATTCCGAATATGTATTGACTATCATGAGCTCAACAAGCTTACTGTCAAAAACCGATACCCTCTTCCTCGCATCGATGATCTCTTCGATCAACTACAAGGCGCGACCTGCTTTTCAAAAATCGATCTTTGTTCTGGATACCATCAACTTCGAGTCCTCGAAGAAGATGTACCTAAAACCGCTTTTCGTACACGTTATGGTCATTATGAGTTTGTGGTCATGCCCTTTGGTTTGACCAATGCACCTGCTGTTTTCATGGATTTGATAAACCGCGTGTGCAAGGCATATTTGGACCGTTTCATGATCGTATTCATCGATGATATTCTTATTTATTCCAAGACACAAGAAGAGCATGAGCAACACTTGCATCTTATCCTCGAACTTCTTCGTACTGAACGTCTATACGCCAAATTCTCCAAGTGTGAATTTTGGTTAAAAGAGGTTCAATTCCTTGGTCATACTGTCAACGAACTTGGTATTCACGTTGACCCCGCTAAAATCGAAGCTGTGAAGAACTGGATCGCACCTAAGTCTCCGTCTGAAATTCGTTCGTTTCTTGGTCTTGCTGGTTATTATCGTCGTTTCATCTCTAACTTCTCGAAGATCGCTGTTCCTTTGACCTCTTTGACTAAAAAAGAGAAACCTTTTGTTTGGGGTCCCGAACAAGAGGAATCTTTTCAAACGCTCAAGGAGATGCTTTGTAATGCTCCTATCCTTGTGCTTCCTGATGGTAACGACGACTTCGTCGTATATTGCGATGCTTCACGCCTTGGTCTTGGTTGCTGTAACACCCCGAAAATATGAATCCTTATATTAAAATTCTAATGAAATAACAAACAAGAATTTACCAACTAGGAACTTAACCTAGTTAAATTCAAGTCTTGAAATAATTCATAACATGGTTAAAATACTTAAACTTAAAGGAAAATCATAGTTGAGGGTTTAAACTTGTCAAAAGTGAAAGATAATTACTAATAGTAACAAAACCAAACCAAACACACAAAAACTTGTGTGTCTGGTCGATCAAGAGAAAGAGGGCGACACAGGGGATTCTCCAACCCTAGCTTTACACCAAAATCTACTAAATTGAAGCCTCAAATCTATTTCAAATCGAATTCTAAACATGAATTAGTGATCACCTCGTCATAGGGATCAAAAGGTATGTATAATTTTGATATTTTGATTCACCATAAATTCTAGGTTAATGGTGAATAACTGAAATTGAACCTAGATATGTCATGCATGAATGAATCTTGAAGTAATATGTTGTTTAGGATTAAACCCTAGATGATAAATTGTGAAAATCATTGCATGTTACTTGAAGAAATTATAATCACCATTGTAGGTGATTTATGATATTGTAAAGACAAGACAAGTACTAGGATTATGAATTTTAATCTAGAGAAAAGCTGAATGGTATGAGGAATTTCAGTAATTTGAATGTTTAAATGAGTACAAATTGCTTAATTAAAGTGAAATTAGATGTTAATTACAAACCATGAACTTGGTAATAATTATAGAAGAATCTGACCCGTTAGGTGTTTGTTGAAATGCCTAAGTGAGGATTTAAATGATAAAAATTATGATGAAAATGCAGATTTGATCATGTTTCACAATGATATGATTATGGTCATAAAAAGAATTCTAAACAAGCTGTAAACCGAATCTTCTAGGCAAAGAGTCCGGATCATCAAGCGGACAAGCCGGAGGGAATTCACGGGGGAAAAACGTGCTCTAAAGGTACGAAATTACCGTTTCGTTACATTATGAATTATTTGTTAGTTTTATGTTGTAGTTTAGAAAACTTGGTAAACAAGATAGATCAACACGTCACGGAAGTGACTTTTCGTCTTAATCAAGTGAGACGGGTCAAAACAATTGTTAGAAATTGGATTTTTGAAATGCCTTGTTTGATGCCTAATCTTGGCATCTAAACGGGTCGAACAATCAAGTAAGGCATGATTAATGCTTTGGAATATGATAGATTGTTCTTTGATGATTGGTTAATATATATATCATATAAGAAATACGAGGTTTTAAATGTTTCGGTATCATAGAAAAACAGAAATTCGAGAGTTAGAAACTTGGTGTAATAAACAAACAAAACAAAACTTGAAATTCCAGGTACTACCGTAAATTACGGTAGTACCGTAATTTACGGTAGAAGTTAAATGTTTACGGTGGTATTCCCCTGGTTTACGGTGGACCAAATATCTCCAGAACTCACCGTAAATTACGGTAATACCGTAATTTACGGTAAATCCAGAAAACTTTAAATTTTTTTATTTTAATTGATGATTGGATCATATGTTTAAGTCTTATGTACCAAAGTCAAAACTAATGTTTTTAATGGTTTTGACCCTAGGTGGTTAGATGGACCTTACGGATGGTGGTCAAGCAATGTCGAAGAACCGAACACGACTTTTGAAGCTTCCGCTATGTGTTTAATCTTACTTAAATTTTGTTCATGGGTTGTAAACGAATTCTCAAACAACTTTTGTATGTTCTAACTTAGTCATTAGTCGACTAAGGCTTATGATACTTCTGAAACTTATGTTAAACTATTATCTTTTGGTATAAATAAATGATTAATTCAAGTATAAATTTAAGGGTGTTACAAGTTGGTAATCAGAGCTCAAGGTTGTCAATAAGTGTTCGGTTCAAGCTTGATCGATCGTCTGGTAAGAACTAACTTATTTTGTTAATAAATTATGTACTACGTAAAGAATAAGAAATGAACAATATGCATGAAAAGAGTGTGTAAGCTCACTCAAAAACAAGAAATGCATGAAACAAGAATGATTAAATCAAGTTACGAACTTGATTGAATTGAAACAAGAATGATTAAATCATTTACGAACTTGATTGAATTGAAACAAGAATGATTAAATCAAGTTACGAACTTGATTGAATTGAAACAAGATTGATTAAATCAAGTTACGAACTTGATTGAATTGAAACAAGAATGATTGAATCAAGTTATGAACTTGATTAAATCAAAACAAGTAAAGCATGTGTTATAAATGGAATGTTTAACAATCTATGTAAACATTTCAGAAATAGAGATGGCTGATGGAGGTAATGATAATGCGGTGCCAAGAGTCACCGAACAAATGAGGGAAGTGATTGCCGAAGAGGTTGGAAAGGCGATCGAAAACAGTTTGTCGGGCTTTATTGATAAAATTCAAAACACAGTTTTATCAATAGTAGAAGAGAGAATCAAGAAATTGGAAGATGATTCGAATTCAGCAAAGGAAAAGCATGGTGGACGAAAGCCTTGTTCATACAAGGAATTCATGGCCTGTAAACCCCCAATATATAATGGGGAGGTTTATCCAATTGTGTGCCAACGGTGGCTAAGTGATATTGAAGGAGTATTCGAGAGAACTCATTGTGATGAAAATGACTACGTAGCTTATGGTACGGGTCAATTAAGAGGTCAAGCGAAAGACTGGTGGGATAACAAAAAGAAGGAGATTGGAAGTGAAGCGGCTAAGGCCATGACATGGGAGGAGTTTAAGACGCCGTTTCTTAAACACCATAGTCCCAAAGCGGTCATAAATAGAATCAAGGAAGAGTTCATGCAACTCAGACACAAGGGTGAATCCATAGACAAGATCACGGGGATGTTTATGGACAAGATAAAGTTCTGTGATGATTTGGTGACAAACGAAGAACAAAAGGTCTATTACTACCATAACATGCTAAGTGCGGAGTATAGAGAGTTCATAACCCCTTCAAAATACGAGACCCTTACCGAGATTGTCAATGCTGCTCGGGAAAGGGAGATCGAACTGAAAAAGAGCATAGAACGGGGTGAACGAAGGGCACAAGATGTGAATCCAAGCCCTACTAAGAAGGCACGAACAAACGAAAGAACAAAGAAATCTGATACGAAAGGCGGGTCGCCAAGTTGCAGAATCTGAGGGAAGGGTCATAAAGGCGAATTCCGTTACAAGGATAAGCCTTGTCCCATATGCAAGAAAACGGGACATATGGCTATATCATGCCCGGAGAAAGTGACGGTTTGTTACAATTGTTATCGAACGGGCCACAAAAAGTCCGAATGCCCGGAACTGGTTGGAAAGAAGGATGGGCAGGAACCGAAAGGTGAAGCCCCGAAAGCAAAGGCAAGATCTTTCAACTAACTGCCGCAGAAGCAAAGGTTGAACCTGACGTGGTCTCAGGTATATTTGCTGTAAATTCGATTCCTGCACAAGTGTTATTTGATACGGGTGCGAATAAATCCTTTGTTTCATATGGATTTATTCGACATCCTTCATTTATTCTAACAAAATTACCTGTGCCTTTAGAAGTAGAGATAGGTAATAACAAAAGCTTTATTGTTTGTTATGTATGTAAAAACTGTAAACTGAGCATTGACGACGAAGAATATTTAATAAACCTAATTCCGATGTCAATGGGAGAATTTCAAGTAGTCGTTGGAATGGACTGGCTATCTCAACACCATGCAAAGATTGTGTGTTTTCGTAAAGAGATAAAACTAACATCTCCGAGCGGGAAACACGTCACCATTTATGGCGAAAAAGGAGGCAACCCTATAGTATGCTCAATGTTGAAAGCTCACAAGCTTATGAAGCGAGGATGCAAGGCATTCATAATATACGCTAATGAGCCCGAAAAAGAATCACGAAATATTGGAGAGGTACCGGTAGTACGAGATTATGAAGATGTGTTTCCGGAGGATTTACCGGGGATACCGCCTGAACAGGAAGTAGAATTCGGGATCGAATTGATTCCGGGCGCGAAACCCGTAGCAAAAGCCCCGTACCGGCTTGCACCGTCGGAATTACAAGAGTTGATGTCTCAAATCCAAGACCTGCTTGACAAGGGATTTATAAGGCCGAGTGTGTCTCCTTGGGGCGCACCGGTGTTGTTCGTAAGAAAGAAAGACGGGAGCATGCGCATGTGTATCGATTATCGGGAGTTAAACAAACTCACGTTAAAGAATCGATACCCGCTTCCGAGGATAGATGATTTATTCGACCAACTACAAGGTGCGAACTGGTTTTCAAAAATTGACCTTAGATCGGGGTATCACCAATTAAAGGTCAAAGAAGAAGATGTGCCGAAGACGGCTTTCCGCACGAGATACGGACATTACGAATTCCTCGTGATGTCATTTGGGCTAACAAACGCACCCGCGGCTTTCATGGACCTCATGAACCGGGTTTGCAAACCAATGTTGGATAAGTCGGTCATCGTGTTTATCGATGATATCTTGGTGTATTCGAAAAGTGAAGCTGAACACGCACACCACCTACAAGAAGTGTTAGAGACACTTAGACGAGAGAAATTGTATGCAAAATTCTCTAAATGTGCCTTTTGGTTACGGGAGGTACAATTTCTCGGCCACGTCATAAGTGCCGACGGAGTATTGGTGGATCCGTCAAAGATAGAAGCTGTGTCAAAATGGAATATTCCGAAGAACCCTTCGGAAATTAGAAGCTTTTTGGGGCTTGCGGGGTATTATAGGAGATTCATTCAAGATTTCTCCAAGATTGCGTCGCCGCTAACAAAGCTAACACGGAAGAAAGAAAAGTTCATTTGAGGTGCTGATCAAGAGAAAGCGTTTCAAACGCTAAAAGAAAAGTTAACTCAAGCTCCGGTATTGACATTGCCGGACGGAGTCGAAGAGATGGAGGTTTATTCGGATGCTTCACTATCGGGACTCGGTTGCGTGTTGATGCAACGGGGCAAGGTAATAGCCTATGCCTCCAGACAATTGAAGATACACGAGAAGAAACATCCCACACACGATCTCGAGTTGGCGGCGGTAGTGTTTGCATTAAAAATATGGAGGCACTACTTGTATGGGGTAAAGTGCACCATATTCACCGACCACAAGAGTTTGAAATACTTCTTCGATCAGAAGGAGTTAAATATGCGACAAAGGCGATGGCTGGAAACGGTGAAAGACTACGATTGCGAAATACGTTATCACCCAGGAAAGGCTAATGCGGTGGTTGATGCTTTGAGCAGAAAAACGGATTATGTCCCGATACGAGTAAGATCGATGCAACTCGTGGTAACCTCGGGTATACTTGAACATATTCGAGAGGCGCAATTAGAAGCAGTAAAAGAAGAGAATTGGAAGAAAGAAAGAATAATTGGTCAGTTGAAAGATTTGTCGGATGGGAATCACGGGTTAAAGACTCGATCCGGAAGGATATGGGTCCCACATACCTGTGGAGTGAAGGCGCTTCTACTTACTGAAGCTCATGAATCCCGTTATTCAATTCATCCGGGTGCGACAAAGATGTACAATGATTTAAAACAAAATTATTGGTGGCCCGGAATGAAGAGGGATGTGGCGAAGTATGTGGAAAAATGCTTGACATGTTTACAAGTCAAGGCGGAGCATCAGAAACCATACTGCAAACTCCAACCGTTAGAAATTCCGGTTTGGAAGTGGGAACATATCACAATGGACCTACTAACCAAGTTGCCTAAAACGAATCGTGGTTTCGATGCCATATGGGTAGTGGTGGATAGATTGACGAAAAGTGCTCACTTCATTCCGATTCGTGAGACTTATACGTCAGAAAAGATGTCAGAAGTTTATACCAATGAAATCATAGCACGCCATGGGGTACCGGTGTCCATCGTGTCTGATAGGGATACCCGGTTTACTTTGAATTTCTGGCGAGATTTCCAAGAGCAAATGGGGACCAAATTATTCATTAGCACAGCGTACCATCCTCAAACGGATGGACAAACTGAAAGAACGATACAAACATTGGGGGACATGCTACGGGCGTGTATAATCGACTTTGGAGGCAGTTGGGATGTTCACCTACCGTTAGTCGAGTTTTCATATAACAACAGTTACCAATCTAGTATTAAGATGGCACCATACGAAATGCTTTATGGTAGGAAGTGTCGAACCCCGGTATGTTGGGGTGAAGTGGGTCCACGTGAACTCGCCCACCAAGATATAGTACGAGCCACGAATGAAAAGATCGATATTGTTCGGGCACACTTGAAAGCGGCTCAAGACAGGCAAAAGGCGTATGCTGATAAAAGGAAAAGGCCAATCGAATTCCAAGTTGATGACATGGTCATGCTAAAAGTTTCCCCATGGAAGGGCGTTATTAGATTCAGAAAAAGGGGGAAGCTAAGCCCAAGGTTTATTGGGCCATTTAAAATTATCGGGAAAGTTGGCAAGGTAGCTTACCGTCTTGAATTACCGGAGGAGTTAAGTGGAATCCATGGCACGTTCCACGTGTCACAACTAAGAAAGTGCTTAGCATACGAAACAGCCTATATCCATTACGATGATATCGAAGTGGATAATAGTCTGAATTATGCGGTGAGACCGGTGGAGATTTTAGACCGAAAGGTCAAACATTTACGAAATAAACAAATTGATTAAGTCAAAGTCAAATGGGAACATAGGAAAGGTTCGGACACTACGTGGGAGTCCGAAGAAGAGATGCGACGTCTTCACCCTACTTTATTTGGTACGCAATTCGGTTTCGGGGACGAAACCCTTTTAAGGGGGATGAACTTGTAACACCCCGAAAATATGAATCCTTATATTAAAATTCTAATGAAATAACAAACAAGAATTTACCAACTAGGAACTTAACCTAGTTAAATTCAAGTCTTGAAATAATTCATAACATGGTTAAAATACTTAAACTTAAAGGAAAATCATAGTTGAGGGTTTAAACTTGTCAAAAGTGAAAGATAATTACTAATAGTAACAAAACCAAACCAAACACACAAAAACTTGTGTGTCTGGTCGATCAAGAGAAAGAGGGCGACACAGGGGATTCTCCAACCCTAGCTTTACACCAAAATCTACTAAATTGAAGCCTCAAATCTGTTTCAAATCGAATTCTAAACATGAATTAGTGATCACCTCGTCATAGGGATCAAAAGGTATGTATAATTTTGATATTTTGATTCACCATAAATTCTAGGTTAATGGTGAATAACTGAAATTGAACCTAGATATGTCATGCATGAATGAATCTTGAAGTAATATGTTGTTTAGGATTAAACCCTATATGATAAATTGTGAAAATCATTGCATGTTACTTGAAGAAATTACAATCACCATTGTAGGTGATTTATGATATTGTAAAGACAAGAGAAGTACTAGGATTATGAATTTTAATCTAGAGAAAAGCTGAATGGTATGAGGAAATTCAGTAATTTGAATGTTTAAATGAGTATAAATTGCTTAATTAAAGTGAAATTAGATGTTAATTACAAACCATGAACTTGGTAATAATTATAGAAGAATTTGACCCGTTAGGTGTTTGTTGAAATGCCTAAGTGAGGATTTAAATGATAAAAATTATGATGAAAATGCAGATTTGATCATGTTTCACAATGATATGATTATGGTCATAAAAAGAATTCTAAACAAGCTGTAAACTGAATCTTCTAGGCAAAGAGTCCGGATCATCAAGCGGACAAGCTGGAGGGAATTCACGGGGGAAAAACGTGCTCTAAAGGTACGAAATTACCGTTTCGTTACATTATGAATTATTTGTTAGTTTTATGTTGTAGTTTAGAAAACTTGGTAAACAAGATAGATCAACACGTCACAGAAGTGACTTTTCGTCTTAATCAAGTGAGACGGGTCAAAACAATTGTTAGAAATTGGATTTTTGAAATGCCTTGTTTGATGCCTAAATCTTGGCATCCAAATGGGTCGAACAATCAAGTAAGGCATGATTAATGCTTTGGAATATGATAGATTGTTCTTTGATGATTGGTTAATATATATATCATATAAGAAATACGAGGTTTTAAATGTTTCGGTATCATAGAAAAACAGAAATTCGAGAGTTAGAAACTTGGTGTAATAAACAAACAAAACAAAACTTGAAATTCCAGGTACTACCGTAAATTACGGTAGTACCGTAATTTACGGTAGAAGTTAAATGTTTACGGTGGTATTCCCCTGGTTTACGGTGGACCAAATATCTCCAGAACTCACCGTAAATTACGGTAATACCGTAATTTACGGTAAATCCAGAAAACTTTAAATTTTTTTTATTTTAATTGATGATTGGATCATATGTTTAAGTCTTATGTACCAAAGTCTAAACTAATGTTTTTAATGGTTTTGACCCTAGGTGGTTAGATAGACCTTACGGATGGTGGTCAAGCAACGTCGAAGAACCGAACACGACTTTTGAAGCTTCCGCTATGTGTTTAATCTTACTTAAATTTTGTTCATGGGTTGTAAACGAATTCTCAAACAGCTTTTGTATGTTCTAACTTAGTCATTAGTCGACTAAGGCTTATGATACTTCTGAAACTTATGTTAAACTATCATCTTTTGGTATAAATAAATGATTAATTCAAGTATAAATTTAAGGGTGTTACAGTTGCGTGCTTCTGCAACGAGACAAGGTCATCGCTTATGCGTCAAGGAAACTCAAAATACATGAGAAAAACTATACTACTCACGACCTTGAACTTGGCGCAGTTGTTTTCACGTTGAAGATTTGGCGACACTACCTTTATGGTACTAAGTGTGTGGTCTTCACCGACCATAGGAGCCTTCAACATATCTTCGACCAAAAGGAACTGAACATGCATCAACGTCGTTGGGTGGAACTGTTAAACGACTACGACTGCGAAATCGAATACCACCCAGGTAAAGCGAATGTAGTAGCAGACGCTCTTAGTCGTAAAACTCATGTGAAGAGTATCCGTTGTCTCCAACTCATTAACGATCTTCAAAACCGTATTCGTGAAGCTCAATACGCCTCCATTAACGAAGGTAGCCTCTCTGTTGAGATACGAGGTGCTAAGGAACATGAACTCGTGTCTACGTCTGATGGTATTTTATACTATCTCAATCGTATCTGGATTCCTAATTGTGAAAACCTCCGAGACTTTCTCATGAATGAGGCACACAAAACAAGGTATTCTGTTCACCCTGGTGCTGATAAGATGTACCACGACATGCGTACATCCTATTGGTGGCCTGGGATGAAGAGAGATATCACCTCTTACGTAGCGAAATGTCTTACCTGCTCGAAGGTAAAAGCCGAACATCAACGTCCCTCTGGTTTGCTCGAACAACCAGAAATTCTTGTCTGGAAATGGGAGAGCATTGCCATGGATTTTATCACTAAGCACCCTCGTACTTCTTCTGGCCATGACAGTATTTGGGTGATCGTAGATCGATTGACCAAATCAGCTCATTTTCTTCCCATTCGTGAAGATTTCAAAGTCGAGAAATTGGCTAGAATCTACACTAATGAGATCATTTTTCGTCATGGTACCCCCATGCACATCATTTCCGATCGTGATGCTCGTTTTACGTCTCGTATTTGGCAAACTTTCCAATCTGCTATGGGTACTGTTCTTAACCTTAGCATCGGTTTTCATCCTCAGACAGACGGCCAAACTGGGCGTACTATCCAAACATTAGAGGATATGCTTCGTTCATGCGTAATAGATTTTGGTGGCAACTGGGATTCACACTTGCGTTTGATCGAATTCTCGTACAATAACAGTTACCACGCGAGTATTCAAATGGCACCTTTCGAAGCATTGTATGGTCGCAAGTGCCGTTCGCCTATTTGTTGGAACGAGATTGGTGAATCTCAATTCACTGGTCCCGAGCTTATACAAGAAGCAACGGACAAGATTTTACAGGTTCGAGACAACTTACTGAAAGCTAGAAGCCGACAAAAGAGTTACGCCGACAAGCGTCGCAAGCCTTTGGAATTCGAGATAGGTGACTATGTACTTCTCAAGGTATCCCCTTGGAAGGGAGTGGTTCGATTTGGTAAGAAAGGAAAACTCGCACCTCGCTACGTTGGTCCTTTCAAGATCCTGGAAAGGATTGGCAAGGTTGCGTATAGACTGGACCTGCCTGAAGAACTCAACAATGCACACCATGTCTTCCATGTGTCCAACTTAAAGAAGTGTCTAGCTAACGAAGGACTTCAAGTCCCACTCGAGGACCTCCAAGTCAAAGAGACCTTGCATTTTATGGAAAAACCTGTGAAATCATGGATCAAGGAGTCAAGTTATTGAGGCGCAGTAAAATTCCTATCGTTAAGGTTCGATGGGAAGGTAAACATGGCGCTGAATTCACTTGGGAACTCAAGAGTGACATGAAGACGAAGTATCCCTATCTTTTCGTTACTTCTTCCTAAATTTCGGGACAAAATTTCCTGAAAGAGGGGAGACTGTAACGCTCCGCTTTTTCGTAACCTTCCTTAATTAGAAAACGTGTCTTGTATTTCTATTTTTGGAAGCTTGTTCCTTTTGTATTTCGTAATTCGTTTCAAACCATTGTAAATCCGAGACTTCGATCGTAATGAAATCTTATTTTTATACATGCTTATACGTGTTGCAATACTCGGGTTATGCGTTACCGATCTCGAATGCATACGCACAACTGATACTTGACATACTGGTACTCGTAACTTATACATGCTTGTTAACTATTAAATATGTGGTTAAATATTAATAATAATAATAAAAAAATAATAATAATAATATAATAACAATAACAATATAATAATAATAGTAAAGTAAACATCAACGTAAAAGTTGATGTATGTTGATTGTTACAATGAAAAAAAAATATAAATAATAAATAATCAATCAAGGCTGCTAACAGCCATCGATTGTGGCTGTTGTTACTTGTTTTGATTTAATTAGTAGCTCAACCCCCGCCACTTAATATTACATATTTGATATAGTTAGTTAACCAAACATAATTTATTATGAGCATTATCTAACTTACGTATTAAATTGCCAAAAAAAAAATAATAAAAAGAAGATTAGAATCTGCTATTTCCAAACGCAGCCAAGGGGCAGAATTTAATTTGTTTTTTTATTTGGTTTAACCCCCAACTAATCCTATTAATTGCCAACCAACTTAAACCCTAATCCATCCCTATAAATACCACTCTAATCCCAACCAATTTTCCACTTTTGCAACACTCTAATCACTCTAAAAAAACGCAGCTGAAATCACAGGTTCGAGCAGATTGTTCAGCCTTCACTAAAGTGAGCATAACTCACTCAATACTTGTCCGATTTAGTCCATTCTTTTTCCTATGTGCTTGGATTGACCTTAGCTTCGATTCCATGGATTTTTTCACAGTAAATAAGTCCCTGGAACTCCGTAAAAAAGGCTCCAAAGTTCACTGATCATTTCTGATTTCATCTAATCTTTACTAAACTTGTTCAACTTGAGTCTAACTCATCTCAAACCTATGTCCTTATACGTATAACCACCTCTATGGTTAGTTAGGCTTAAAAACAAGGTTGAGACATTCAAAATCAGAGGTTAAACCTCATATACATTCTGTTTTGTTTAGGGTGTTTAACCCACAAGCAATGTTTAAGTCCAAGACTTAATGTAGGTGTGATTGTGGACTAACTTGGGTTGTTCAACATAAAATCCCCACATTGCTTGATGATTTCTTATAGTGTAGTTATTTATATTCTTGTATTACTCAGAGTTCATGACCCTCCTGGTATATTTTTTTTTACATCAAGTGTAGTGGTGAACACTTAGAGGTACCTAAATGGAAGATTTCTCTTCCTACCTCCTACATGATTTCCATGATACTTAGAGGTACCTAAATGAAGATCTTAATCTTCTACCTCATGCTTGAAATATTGGACATAATAATATGTATATAATATATGTAATATATAAGCTCATAATCCAAATAATCGAATCTAAGATGATGGACTGGTGTTCATATGCCATAGTACTAGATTATATTATCCTATGGTATGATAACTTGTCACGATTCTAATGGAACCTTGTTCCATGAAAACATATCAACTCTTTTGGAGTTTCATAGTGTCAAGAACAAGTATCATATGTACTAGGTGATTATTTTCACATGTTATTTTCATATGTTTATGTTTGTGATGTTTAAATTCCGAATCTTAAATCTTCCGAATTCCCTAAACTCAGACACTTTGTTTCCTCGCGTAGAAGGACTTGGTGTTCCAACCTCCTAATCAACAACAACTCACTGGCGGATTCAAGTAGAAGACTTGCAAAACCGTGAGTATACTCGCAAACCCCCTTTTTATGTTTACCACTTTTGGGGTGTAACATGTTAAATTATTAAACCACACTTAAACTTATTCTTTATGCAATGTACGAAAACAATCCTTATACATGAATGCTATGTTGTTATACTTGATGCTTATACGTGGACCATACTTATGTGATATGTTTTAGTCATTAGCTTTCACGAGCCTCCATTTGACATGTATAGCGCTATAGGAGTAACGCACCGCCCGTAGACTAGTGGTCATGTTGAATTATATCATTTTGCGTAAACATAGGGTTGACTAGAAATATTGCATGCCATGTTATGTTGATCTTATATAAACTAAGTTGCCATGTGGATTCGTTTTTAAACTTTTATACTTATACTTATTCTTAAACTTGTATACTCGCCTTTGCTTTTGCATTGAATTATATTTTAAACATGTTACAGGTTGATGATTGATGATGCGCTGAAAATGGATAGCAAAGATGCCTAGATACTCACTTAGACGTTAGGTTTAAAGTGTTGTATCAATTTTGTTAATGCTATGTTGAACAATGTTGTTATTTGAATTTCTTGTAATGTTTTGACAATTTATCTATGAAATGAAATCGGTTGAATTAAATATTGTTACAAATAGTGTTATGAAGTCTCTTGCAATCTTGAACAAGTCCCACTCCGATGATTCCCCCATTGGTTGGGGTGTGACAGATTGGTATCAGAGCCATAACTATAGGGAATTAGGTATAATTGCCATGTTCGACCTAGTCTATAGTAGGAACCATATTTTTGACCATTCTTGTTACATGCTTAAAATGTTATTCTTCCCACTTTGCTTCTTTCTCTTCTTTTTGGTCTTAATATGTACATAATGTCTTTCCTAAGACATTTTACACAATACACTTGAAGACTTGAAGACACTCCTTATACAAAAGAGACGAGTTTAACAAAATAGGCATGAAACCCACAATTTGGTGAACGACTCTCATCCCGCTTATTCTTATTTTGCATGAAATTTCGCCATTAAGCTAGGAGTGAAATCCACATCTAAATGGTAAATTTCCAATTCAAACTCTAGTGGACCCTCGTCAAAGTGTTGAAATTATATTTTAACCCGACGAGTACCAACCACATTAGGGTACGGAATCGTCAAGTTAGGGGTGAAACCCGCACCTTGTCGATTGAGTCCCTTTCCTCGATTTTCGATCTCGCCAAAGTTTCGATTGTTTCAATCGATTAGAGACGTGTAGTAACTGGAAGGGTAAGATACTGTTAATCGCTTCTCGATGAGAGTATCTTACCTATAGGTCAAAGCACGTTTCTCTAATCTGAAAGGACTTTCGATTCACTTTGGAATAGTCGACGTTTCTCTACCCGAAACAATCCTATGTTTTATGAGCCTCTCTTTTATGTGATTCAATTTATATGTGATTTTTATACTTGTTACCTCGTCCGTTTCAAAACCGTTACACAATTTGCACGTCTAGCGCAATCAAAAACAATAATAATTCTTGTGAACAAACTAAATCTATACTCTTTCTACGCATTCATACGTGTTTATGCTTGTTAAATACTTGTTGAAATCATGTTGATTATGTGAACTTATACGTTATACATCATGCTTACATGTTTAAAACTTGCAAACTTATTACAAATTTATGATCAAGTCTCATCCTTTCCTTCTCTTTCGATTCCTTAGATGTCGTCCGACGGTGCTTCCAAGAAATCCAAGTCAAAGAAGGATTCGACCTCCAATGCCAACGCCAAATCCAACTCCATGCCACAAAGGGATTGCATGAAATTCATGGCCAAGCAAATGGCTAAGGTCATACATGACATTGTTAGTAAGATTCAGCCAAACACCGATTCACCGCATGGCTCTGTCGATTCAAAGGCCGAAAAACCTAAGCCAACATTCCAATTCAAGCAATTTATGGCTTGTAAACCTTTGGAGTTTACAGGCGAAGATGGTGCTACCGCCATGATGAATTGGTTTGACGCAGTCGAGCTTACTTTCTTGCAAAGTGGTTGCCCTAATGAGCTATGAACTTTGAATGCAACTAGAGTCTTTAGCTCGAGGGCACTCGAGTGATGGACCACCGAACGCAACAAGAGGGGAAATGAAGTTGCACATACCATGCCTTGGGACGAGCTTAAGCAGCTTATGAAAGACCACTTTTGTCCTCCTCATGAGCTCTAAAAGTTGGAGAACGAATTTTGGAATCTAACGAAAAAGGGGAGCTACATGTATGGTCTGATTACGCGCTTCAAATAGCTTAGTGTCCTTTTCCCAAGACAAGTCGATTCCGTCCCCAAAACCATAGCCAAGTTTATTCGTTGTGTTGCACCTTCCGTGACCAATAGAGGAAGCCTATACCATAGCCATCGAACTTAACAACAACTGCATTCTTCATGGAACCTATGACAAGGTTTCGACGAAGAGTGCGCATCAAGCTGTCCCTGATACCACCAATACTACCACCGTTGTTGAACCTTCATCCTCCCAATCCAAGAAGATCAAAGGCAAGAAGCGGAAGGCTTCAAGCCAAAATTGTGCGGTCGTCACTCCGCCAAACCCACAACCCTTACAAGCTTTAGCCGCCGTTGCACCCGCAAACACCGAACCACTAAGACAAGGCTATGTTGGATCTCATCCCAAATGTACTACCTATTTGTTTCACCATCCTACCAACGTACCCTGCCGCAAATGCGCCAACTGTCAAAGGTAGGGTCACCTTGCTAACCGACGTCGAAACATCCCTCAAGCCCAAAACAACCAGAATCAAGCTATCGTTGTAAACTCTGTTCCTAACCAGGCTTAACCTCAAGCTGCTCCTGTGCGAGCATGCTTCAAGTGTGGCAATCTCAATCATCTCGCCAATGTTTGTCCCCAGTGTTATCAGCCTCAACAATAGCAGCAGCAGCAGCAACCGCCACAACAGCAGCAACAGGCTCAACAACCTGCTAGTGGCCGAGCTTTTATCATCACTGCCGCTCAGGCTCAAAACGCCAACGATGTCATTACTGGTACGTTTCTTGTGAACCATGTTTATGCTTCTTGTCTGTTTGATACTGGCGCCGATAAAAGTTTTGTGTCACTAGAATTTGAACAATTGTTTATGTGTAAACGCTCTAAGTTGCCAAATTCTTACGCTGTCGAAGTCGCTAATGGTAAATCCGTCACTGTTGATTCCGTTCTTTCCAATTGTTCCTTGAATCTCAACGATCATATGTTTTCAATCGACCTTATACCTATGCAAATGGGTAGCTTTGACATCAAAGTAGGCATGGACTGGCTTAGGCGAGTTCGTGCTTAAGTTGTTTGTTCTGAAAAATTTATCCGTCTCCCCCTTCCAAACGGTGATTCTCTACACGTATATGGTGAGAAACCTTCTCAAGGTCTCAAGCTTATTTCGTGTATCAAAGCAAACAAGTGCTTACGCAAGGGTACCTTCGCCTTTCTCGCCCATATTCTGGAAAGTAAGGACAAAGGCCCAAGCATAAGTGACGTTCCCGTTGTACGTGATTTTCCCGACGATCTTCCTGGTCCGCCTCCTGCTCGTTCTGTCGACTTTCGCATTGATTTAGTGCCTGGCGCTACGCCTGTCGCTAAGTCTCCTTACCGTTTAGCACCCTCTGAGATGCAAGAGCTCTCGAGTTAACTTCAAGAGCTTCTTGATAAAGGCTTTATACGCCCTAGTACTTCTCCTTGGGGCGCTCCTATTTTGTTTGTCAAAAAGAAAGATGGGTCATTCCGAATGTGTATTGACTATCGTGAGCTCAACAAGTGTAAGGACTCTCAAAAGTTTCCTAAAAATACCCGTAATTATAAACCCGGACCCCTGAAACCCTAAACCATATTAAAAATCAAGAAAAACAAAATTCTGGGTCTCAGGCGGGCCGCGTAAAAGACAAGAGATGTCTTACGCGGGCCGCGTCAACCCATGTTTGACCGGATAAGTGTTCCGGATCCACGTGGTGTCCAGCTGGCTAACCTACTCGTGACTGGTCAAAGCTACTCGTAGACTGGGCGGTCACGCGGGCCGCGTAAGTGTTAACCTTAGGTTTACGCGGGCTGCGTGAATCCTTAATTTTAGCTATAAATAGCTTGTTGCATGCACAGTCTGTTGGTGTCAAAATCTTTTCGTAAAAACGAAGTTACAATACTCTGAAGTCGAAATTTAATATATAATTAGCGAGGCGCTGCTCCGATACCGGGTATTAACTCGATCGCTGATACGATTCAATGTCCGATCGATTAAACTATCCAATGGATGTTTAAGTGCTGCCCACATTAGGGTTTAGGCTTTGTCATTCGTTGTTAATTCAATGGATGTTTAAGTATCGCACTTTGTCATTCGTTGTGAAGGTTTTAATCTCGTGAATTATCGTAAATGCTGTATTAGTTACTAACCGAGTTCGTGTGCATGTATTAAATTTAGGTTAAAAGGCTAATCAGTAGGCTAAGCTCTGCTCATATAAATCTGCAATGTGAGTCATTCTCTTTTTATCAAAATGCTTTATAACTTCTTAAATGTTTTCAAAGTTATAATTACAGGGATTAAGTCTTTGTAATCTCCATATTACAGCCGGTATGTGGGGTTTTGTATACACTACTTGATAATCGTCACCATTGGACAACGGGGGGCCAATGGGTGATATGACCATAGTCACAGAAATGAGTCGAGTGACAAATACCGATGGGTAATTGGTTGATATATAAACATTGTAATCGCTCTTAATACTGTAAATTATAATAACGGGTCATTTTAGTAAAAAGAATGATTCACCAGTATTTCCCGCTGACAAAACCTTTTTCAAACATGTTTCAGGTGATCTGTTGTGATCCAAGAAAAGTGCCGTGAAGCACTACAAAGCTTAAGGAAGTGGCTCAGTATAAAATAAAGAAACATGTTTTGAAAAATAAAGATTTCTCAGTGAAATCAAATGATTGTAAATTACGGGGTTTTATCCCAAGTTATGAAATAAAATAATCGGGAAATTACAGTTTTAAAAAGATCCTGAAGAAATCTTCCGCTGTTAAATTAATACCACGGGATTTTCTGTCCCGCGGCTCCTGATACGGGTCAAACCGAGTCGGGGGCCGTGACAGAAAAAGGTGATATCAGAGCCACTGATTTAAGCCAATTAAGTATTTAGAAACTACTTAATTTTATTGATTGCGATTTTGTGATTTATTAAATTGAATATTTGTGTACAGTATGGGTAAGCAAAAGCTTTCAAACATCTATCTTAAATTAGATAGGTCATCAAACGAGAAGGGAAGTTCATCCCAAACAAATTCCTCAAAACACTATGCAAATCCTGAAGAAGGAATATTTGTTCGAAAGACACAATATGAGTAACCACTTTCTCCTAATAAAAGAAGTTTGATTATTAGGAAAAGTCAGGAGAAATTAAAGAAATCACAACCAAAAGAAAAGAGAGTTACTTAGAAAACCCAAGAACTTGGCAGTAAACCACCATGGGAAGACAAGTTAGATGAAAAATGGGCAGATCTCTATATGCTAGCTACTGTAGCAGTAAATGCAAACCTTTAAATATTCTGACTCAAGTTTTAGCACCCTTATCACCTACAAGCTAGAAGTTTTACCCAGTAAATAAATAAGTTTACAATAAAACTTAATATGTTTTAATTGTCACGGTATGAAATAATATTTAAAGGTTATTTATGAAATTTTGTTATAAAATTTTTAACTTAGCAATTTTTGTGTATTTTGCATATATGCTAAACAACATGAATGACTTGTCTGAAGCTCTTCAGAATTTAAATCTCTATCCGGTGAAAATAGAGGTTTCCAGAGATTTTAATAGGTATATACCTGATATAGAAGAACCTATGGAATTCAATGCTCCACCTCCAGAAAAACCCAAGCCTAAGAAAAGGAGAAGATTTATGAGATGGAGGCGTGTGCGCAGAAGGAAACCCGTCATTAGGAAGATTCCCAAAATAGAAAATCCCTTAGACAAAGGGAAGGGGATTGAAGTCGGGGAAGATTCTAGGCAGATGGAAATACAGTTTGGGGAATATTCTAGGCAGATGGAAATGGAGTATGGGGAAGGTTCTAGACAAACCAAGAGGGAAATTGGGGAAAGCTCTAGACAAATTGAGGAGTTACCATTTCAGGAGGAATTGGATCGTGCATTGGCAAGCTGTGATGTCGTCAGGCCTATTAATAATAATCTCTACCATTTTCCTGCTGAAACTCAATTACCTATGAACTTGGAACCAGCAATCCCAGAACCTATAATCCACACCCAACCTCTAGGAATGGATGAGTGGTGGACCAATGATTGGCAATTCCAAAACCTGCTCAACAGTCCTTATTCCTTTCTCCCTCAATTTGACCCAGAACCTATACCAAACCCACCAATGAGCAATGAAAATTTAGCTGAACTCTGCCACTTTGGTGAGGAGCTGGTGGATGCAGGAAATAGGATCAAGGTAGTAGGAGAACAAATTTCTTGGAAATACGATGAAAGGGAACGTCGTTATTAAAATATCAACTTACAAGGGATAATGGGATTATGAAACTGTGGTTGTATAATAAATAGAAAAATATAATATTGTAAAATAACTACAAATAAAACTTTGTAAGATAATGGTGTGTATTGATGCATACTATAAAATATAAAAATGGGAATCGAGAAATCGATAGTTTTGGCTATATTGGTGTATTTGAAATTTGTATGATTGTTTTGTGTATAATTGTTATTTATTCGATACTAATAAATTATATATATTAATTATCAGATGGAAAACGCTAATAACGAACCAGTTAATGAGGTTAATCAATCCGAGCAACATCCGGAGGATCAATTTCTAAATAGGCAAGATATCGAAAATACCGTTGCTCAGGGAATAGCCAATGCTATTTCAGCAATAGTTGCTGCTGTTAGAAATCCAATCGAACCTCAACAAATCGTTCCTAGCAAACGTATTTCTGAAGATAATTTCAGTAATAGTGTAAATGGAGGCGGTAATCATACCAATAATTCACGGCAAGCTCCGCTCCCTAAGAAAATGAAAGCTGCAACGCCTGGTTGCACTTACAAAGAATTTCTTGCTTGTAAACCCGCTGAATTTGCAGGCAATGAAGGAGCGACTGCAGCACTGCGTTGGTTAGAGAAAACCAAGGCAGTAATTACAATAAGTAAATGTGCCAAGGACGATCAGGTCATGTACGCTTCAAATCTTTTCAAAGAAGGAGCGCTAGAATGGTGGAATACAGTACTTCAAGCCAAAGGAAGAAGTAGGACCTATTCCATGAACTGGGAAGAATTTAAGAGTCTTGTAGAAAGAAAATTCTGTCCCGAATATGAAAAAGATCAAATGGCGAATAAGTTCCTAAATCATCGAATGACGGGTGTAGATTGTCGAGGATATACTTCGACATTCTTTGAATATGCTAGAGTAGTACCAACACTGGCTTCGCCAGAACCGGTACTCATTTCTCGCTATATTTGGGGATTGATTAGCGAAATCCGTAATATCGTTAAAGCTGCGAGACCTCGTACTATTGACGATACGGTAGAATTAGCTAACACCCTAACTGACGAACTGATACGCACAAGAGATGAAAACAGGAAAAAGGAACTGGCTCAGAAAATTACCCAAGGATTTCGTGTGGGTAATAATAGCAACTTCAAGAAAAGAGGAACAGGGCAATCCTCAACTCCGCCGATCTGCAGGAATTGCAAAAAGAAACATTATGGAAGATGTAATGTAACCTGCAATTTTTGTAAAATGGTAGGACATCGTGAAGAAGATTGCAGAAAGAAAACCAAGATCTGCTATAACTGTGGAGAAGCTGGGCATTTCAAAACAGAATGTCCTAAAGTGGTTAAACTAGCAGACAATAAAGCCAAGCCAGCTGATGGAGCTACCAAGAAGAATGTTCGAGCCTTCCAGTTGACAACTCAGGAGGCCGAGCTAATTCCGGATGTGATAGCTGGTACGTTCTTAGTTCACAACGTGTATGCAAAAGTATTATTTGACTCTGGTGCAAACCAAAGTTTTATCAATACTTCATTCTGCCAAGCTCTTAATTTACCCTTAACCAACCTTAGGCAAATTTTTACAGTCGAAACAGCAGATGGAAATTCTGTTAATATAGATAAGGTTTTGCAAAAAAGAAAATATAGAACTTTCAGGCCATAAATTTCATGCAAAACTATTACCAATGAATTTAGCTGGATTCGATGTTGTGTTAGGAATGGATTGGTTAGTAGCCAACCATGCTCGAATCCTTTGTGACCAGAACTCTATAGAAATTCGTGCACCTACCAGAGAAGTAATCATGGTTACAGGGGACAAGCCACAAAAACCCATGAAGTTCATTTCAGTAATGAAAGTTGCTAGTTATGAACGAAAACAAGGAATAGTGTATATGATTTCGGTAGTCATTAACACTAAGGGTAAAGAACTTAAGGAAATTCCCGTAGTCTCAGAGTACTCAGATGTATTCCCAGAAGAACTCCCGGGATTACCACCAGATAGGGGAGTAGAATTTAGAATTCATCTAATTCCAGGAACTACACCGATAGCTAAGGCACCTTATCGGTTAGCACCCACAGACATGTTAGAACTGAAAAAGCAATTAGATGAATTACTAAGTAACGGTTTCATACAACCTAGTTCATCCCCGTGGGGAGCACCAGTGTTGTTTGTAAAGAAAAAGGATGGTTCGATGAGAATGTGTATTGATTATAGAGAATTGAATAAGGTTACAATTAAGAATCGATACCCATTACCTAGGATTGATGATCTTTTCGATCAACTTCAAGGAGCTAGATATTTTTCTAAGATTGATTTACACTCCGGATATCATCAATTGAAAGTACAAGAAGAAGACATACCTAAAACTGCTTTCAGAACTAGGTATGGTCATTACGAGTTTACAGTCATGCCCTTCGGATTAACGAATGCACCTGCAGCATTCATGGACATGATGAATAGGATCTGTAAACCGTACTTGGATAAATTTGTAATTGTTTTTATCGACGATATACTTATTTATTCCAAAAGTCAGGACGAACATTATCAGCACTTGCATGCACTCTTAACTTTGTTAAGAAAAGAAAAGCTATACGCCAAATTCTCGAAGTGTGAATTTTGGTTACAAGAAGTGCAATTTATAGGTCACATGGTAAATCACGAAGGCATTCATGTAGATCCTGCTAAGATGGAGGCAATTACCAAATGGAAGGTTCCACAATCCGCAATGGAAATTAGAAGTTTTATAGGTTTAGCCGGATACTATAGACGGTTTATTAAGGATTTTTCAAAAATAGTTGTACCATTAACTAAGCTAACCTGTAAAGCAGTTAAGTTTGAATGGGGACCTAAACAAGAAGAAGCTTTTAGAATTCTAAAGCAAAAGTTAACAAATGCTCCAATCCTAGCCTTACCGGAAGGAACAGAAGATTTTGAAGTTTATTGTGATACTTCAAAGCTAGGATTAGGCTGTGTACTTATGCAATGAAAAAAGGTAATTGCATATGCATCCAGGCAATTGAAAAAGCACGAGGAGAATTATACGACTCATGATTTAGAATTAGGAGCTGTAATTTTTGCCCTTAAGATCTGGAGACATTATCTATACGGAAGTAAATTTACTGTCTATACGGATCACAAAAGTTTAAGGTATATATTTGGGCAAAAAGAATTGAACATGAGGCAAAGAAGATGGATGGAAATCCTAAGTGACTACGACTGTGATATTCAATATCACGAAGGAAAGGCAAATGTAGTTGCAGATGCCTTAAGTCGTAAATACCATGAAAAGAAAAAGCGAGTTCGTGCTCTCAGATTAAATCTACAATTCGATTTAATGGAACAACTAAAGAATGTCCAGGAAACAGCAATCAAGAATGATGCTGAAGGAATGAAAGGACGAATAAAAGAATTAGAGCAAGGAAATGAGGGAATTTGGAGATTCCATAAGAAAAGGATTTGGGTACCTAAGCAAGGAGATTTAAGGCATAAGATCCTAGAAGAAGCTCATAAATCTAGGTATATTATGCATCCAGGAAACAATAAAATGTACCAAGATTTAAGAAATAACTTTTGGTGGATAGGAATGAAAAAGGACATAGCTCGATATGTTTCTAAGTGTCTTACTTGTTCACAAGTTAAGGCAGAACATCAGAAACCTTCAGGTCTACTACAACAACTAGAGATTCCTGTATGAAAATGGGAACTCATAACAATGGATTTTGTTACTAAGTTACCCAAAACCAGAAAAGGTAATGATGCGATTTGGGTAATTGTGGATCGATTAACCAAATCAGCTCACTTTCTACCTTTGAAAGAAACCTTTAGCATGGAAAAGTTGGCAAAGTTGTATGTAGATGAAGTAGTATCCTTACATGGAGTTCCACTCTCCATTGTTTCGGATAGGGATAGTCATTTTACTTCTCATTTTTGGACTAGTTTCCAAGAAGCAATGGGAACACGATTAAATTTAAGCACTGCATATCATCCTCAGACAGACGGACAAAGTGAACGAACAATCCAAAATCTTGAAGACATGCTTAGGTCATGTGTGATAGATTTTAGTGGAAATTGGGATGATCACTTACCATTAATCGAATTCTCCTATAACAATAGTTATCATTCAAGCATCGAAACTGTTCCATTTGAAGCATTGTACGGACGAAAATGCAGAACTCCAGTTTGTTGGGCAGAAATAGGAGAAAGTCAATTATCTGGTCCGGAGATTGTACAAGAAACTACTGACAAGATCACACAAATCAAAGAAAAATTGAAGACGGCTCGAGATCGTCAGAAAAGTTATGCCGATAATCGACGCAAACCATTAGAATTTCAAGTGGGAGACAAAGTAATGTTAAAAGTTTCTCCTTGGAAAGGAGTAGCTCGATTCGGTAAGAAAGGAAAGCTGAGTCCAAGGTACGTAGGACCATTTTCAGTGATCCAACGTATAGGACAAGTTGCTTATCGTTTACAACTACCAGAAGAGTTAGCTGGAGTACATGACATATTTCAAGATATAAAGGTAAACGAAAAGTTAAAATTTGTTGAGAAACCTCTTCAAATAGAAGACAGAAAGGTGAAGTTTCTCAAGCACAAACGGTTAGTACTTGTCAAGGTCAAGTGGGATTCAAAGAGAGGACCTGAATACACTTGGGAGCTGGAATCAGAGATGAAGCGAAAGTATCCTCACTTATTCCAATAAATCTCGAGGACGAGATTTTAAATAAGGTGGGGAGAATGTAAGGACTCTCAAAATTGTCCTAAAAATACCCGTAATTATAAACCCGGACCCCTGAAACCCTAAACCATATTAAAAATCAAGAAAAACAAAATTCTGGGTCTCAGGCGGGCCGCGTAAAAGACAAGAGATGTCTTACGCGGGCCGCGTCAACCCATGTTTGACCGGATAAGTGTTCCGGATCCACGTGGTATCCAGCTGGCTAACCTACTCGTGACTGGTCAAAGCTACTCGTAGACTGGGCGGTCACGCGGGCCGCGTAAGTGTTAACCTTAGGTTTACGCGGGCCGCATGAATCCTTAATTTTTAGCTATAAATAGCTTGTTGCATGCACAGTCTGTTGGTGCCAAAATCTTTTCGTAAAAACGAAGTTACAATACTCTGAAGTCGAAATTTAATATATAATTAGCGAGGCGCTGCTCCGATACCGGGTATTAACTCGATCGCTGATACGATTCAATGTCCGATCGATTAAACTATCCAATGGATGTTTAAGTGCTGCCCACATTAGGGTTTATGCTTTGTCATTCGTTGTTAATTCAATGGATGTTTAAGTATCGCACTTTGTCATTCGTTGTGAAGGTTTTAATCTCGTGAGTTATCGTAAATGCTGTATTAGTTACTAACCGAGTTCATGTGCATGTATTAAATTTAGGTTAAAAGGCTAATCAGTAGGCTAAGCTCTGCTCATATAAATCTGCAATGTGAGTCATTCTCTTTTTATCAAAATGCTTTATAAATTCTTAAATGTTTTCAAAGTTATAATTACCGGGATTAAGTCTTTGTAATCTCTATATTACAGCCGGTATGTGGGGTTTTGTATACACTACTTGATAATCGTCACCATTGGACAACGGGGGGCCAATGGGTGATATGACCATAGTCACAGAAATGAGTCGAGTGACAAATACCGATGGGTAATTGGTTGATATATAAACATTGTAATCGCTCTTAATACTGTAAATTATAATAACGGGTCATTTTAGTAAAAAGAATGATTCACCAGTATTTCCCGCTGACAAAACCTTTTTCAAACATGTTTCAGGTGATCTGTTGTGATCCAAGAAAAGTGCCGTGAAGCACTACAAAGCTTAAGGAAGTGGCTCAGTATAAAATAAAGAAACATGTTTTGAAAAATAAATATTTCTTAGTGAAATCATATGATTGTAAATTACGGGGTTTTATCCCAAGTTATGAAATAAAATAATCGGGAAATTATAGTTTTAAAAAGATCCTGAAGAAATCTTCCGCTGTTAAATTAATACCACGGGATTTTCTGTCCCGCGGCTCCTGATACGGGTTAAACCGAGTCGGGGGCCGTGACAACAAGCTTATTGTCAAAAACCGATACCCTCTTCCTCGCATCGATGATCCCTTCGATCAACTACAAGGCACGGCCTGCTTTTCAAAAATCGATCTTCGTTCTGGATACCATCAACTTCGAGTCCTCGAAGAAGATGTACCTAAAACCACTTTTCGTACATGTTATGGTCATTATGAGTTTGTGGTCATGCCCTTTGGTTTGACCAATGCACCTGTTGTTTTCATGGATTTGATGAACCGCGTGTGCAAGGCATATTTGGACCGTTTCGTGATCGTATTCGTCGACGATATTCTTATTTATTCCAAGACACAAGAAGAGCATGAGCGACACTTGCGTCTTATCCTCGAACTTCTTCGTACTTAACGTCTATACGCTAAATTCTCCAAGTGTGAATTTTGGTTAAAAGAGGTTCAATTCCTTGGTCATACTGTCAACGAACTTGGTATTCACGTTGACCCCGCTAAAATCAAAGCTGTGAAGAACTGGATCGCACCTAAGTCTCCGTCTGAAATTCGTTCGTTTCTTGGTCTTGCTGGTTATTATCGTCGTTTCATCTCTAACTTCTCGAAGATCGCTGTTCCTCTGACCTCTTTGACTAAAAAAGAGAAACCTTTTGTTTGGGGTCCCGAACAAGAGGAATCTTTTCAAACGCTCAAGGAGATGCTTTGTAATGCTCCTATCCTTGTGCTTCCTGATGGTAACGATGACTTCGTCGTATATTGCGATGCTTCACGCCTTGGTCTTGGTTGCGTGCTTATGCAACGAGACAAGGTCATCGCTTATGCGTCAAGGAAACTCAAAATACATGAGAAAAACTATACTACTCACGACCTTGAACTTGGCGCAGTTGTTTTCGCGTTGAAGATTTTGCGACACTACCTTTATGGTACTAAGTGTGTGGTCTTCACCGACCATAGGAGCCTTCAACATATCTTCGACCTAAATGAACTGAACATGCGTCAACATCGTTGGGTGGAACTGTTAAATGACTACGACTGCGAAATCAAATACCACCCAGGTAAAGCGAATGTGGTAGCCGAAGCTCTTAGTCGTAAAACTCTTGTGAACAGTATCCGTTGTCTCCAACTCATTAACGATCTTCAAAACCGTATTCGTGAAGCTCAATACGCCTCCATTAACGAAGGTAGCCTCTCTGTTGAGATACGAGGTGCTAAGGAACTTGAACTCGTGTCTAAGTCTGATGGTATTTTATACTATCTCAATCGTATCTGGATCCCTAATCGTGAAAACCTCCGAGACTTTCTCATGAATGAGGCACACAAAACAAGGTATTCTGTTCACCCTGGTGCTGATAAGATGTACCACGACATGCGTACATCCTATTGGTTGCCTGGGATGAAGAGAGATATCCCCTCTTACGTAGCGAAATGTCTTACATGCTCGAAGGTAAAAGCCGAACATCAACGTCCCTCTGGTTTGCTCGAACAACCAGAAATTCCTGTCTGGAAATGGGAGAGCATTGCCATGGATTTTATCACTAAGCTCCCTCGTACTTCTTCTTGTCATGACAGTATTTGGGTGATCGTAGATCGATTGACCAAATCAGCTCATTTTCTTCCCATTCGTGAAGATTTCAAAGTCGAGAAATTGGCTAGAATCTACACTAATGAGATCATTTGTCGTCATGGTACCACCATGGACATCATTTCCGATCGTGATGCTCGTTTTATGTCTCGTCTTTGGCAAACTTTCCAATCTGCTATGGGTACTGTTCTTAACCATAGCACCGCTTTTCATCCTCAGACAGATGGTCAAACTGAGCGTACTATCCAAACATTAGAGGATATGCTTCGTTCATGCGTAATAGATTTTGGTGGTAACTGGGATTCCCACTTGCCTTTGATCGAATTCTCGTACAATAACAGTTACCACGCGAGTATTCGAATGGCACATTTCGAAGCATTGTATGGTCGCAAGTGCCGTTCGCCTATTTGTTGGAACGAGATTGGTGAATCTCAATTCACTGGTCCCGAGCTTATACAAGAAGCAACGGGCAAGATTTTACAGGTTCGAGACAACTTACTGAAAGCTAGAAGCCGACAAAAGAGTTACGCCAACAAGCTTCGCAAGCCTTTGGAATTCGAGATAGGTGACTATGTACTTCTCAAGGTATCCCCTTGGAAGGGAGTGGTTCGATTTGGTAAGAAAGGAAAATTCGCACCTCGCTACGTTGGTCCTTTCAAGATCCTAGAAAGGATTGGCACGGTTGTGTATAGACTGGACCTGCCTGAAGAACTCAACATTGTAGACCCTGTCTTCCATGTGTCCAACTTAAAGAAGTGTCTAGCTGACGAAGGACTTCAAGTCCCACTCGAGGACCTCCAAGTCAATGAGACCTTGCATTTTGTGGAAAAACCTGTCGAAATCATGGATTAAGGAGTCAAGTTATTGAGGCGCAGTAAAATTCCTATCGTTAAGGTTCGATGGGAAGGTAAACGTGGCGCTGAATTCACTTGGGAACTCAAGAGTGACATGAAGACGAAGTATCCCTATCTTTTCGTTACTTCTTCCTAAATTTCGGGACGAAATTTCCTGAAGGAGGGTAGACTGTAACGCTCCGCTTTTTCGTAACCTTCCTTAATTAGAAAACGTGTCTTGTATTTCTATTTTTGGAAGCTTGTTCCTTTTGTATTTCGTAATTCGTTTCAAACCATTGTAAATCGGAGACTTCGATCGTAATGAAATCTTATTTTTATACATGCTTATACGTGTTGCAATACTCGGGTTATGCGTTACCGATCTCGAATGCATACGCACAACTGATACTTGACATACTGGTACTCATAACTTATACATGCTTGTTAACTATTAAATATGTGGTTAAATATTAATAATAATAATAATAATAATATAATAACAATAACAATATAATAATAATAGTAAAGTAAACATCAACGTAAAAGTTGATGTATATTGAGTGTTACTTGAAAAAAAAATATAAATAATAAATAATCAATCAAGGCTGCTAACAGCCATCGATTGTGGCTGTTGTTACTTGTTTTGATTTAATTAGTAGCTCAACCCCCACCACTTAATATTACATATTTGATATAGTTAGTTAACCAAACATAATTTATTATGAGCATTATCTACCTTGCATATTAAATTGCCAAAAAAAATAATAAAAAGAAGATTAGAATCTGCTATTTCCAAACGCAGCCAAGGGGCAGAATTTAATTTGTTTTTTTATTTGGTTTTACCCCCAACTAATCCGATTAATTGCCAACCAACTTAAACCCTAATCCTTCCCTATAAATACCACTCTAATCCCAGCCAATTTTCCACTTTTGCAACACTCTAATCACTCTAAAAAAACGCAGCTGAAATCACAGGTTCGAGCAGATTGTTCAGCCTTCACTAAATGAGCATAACTTACTCAATACTTGTCCGATTTAGTCCATTCTTTTTCCTATGTGCTTGGATTGACCTTAGCTTCGATTCCATGAGTTTTTCACAGTAAATAAGTCCCTGAAACTCCGGTAAAAAGGCTCCAAAGTTCACTGATCATTTCTGATTTCATCTAATCTTTACTAAACTTGTTCAACTTGAGTCTAACTCATCTCAAACCTATGTCCTTATGCTTATAACCACCTCTATGGTTAGTTAGGCTTAAAAAAAAGGTTGAGACATTCAAAATCAGAGGTTAAACCTCATATACATTCTGTTTTGTTTAGGGTGTTTAACCCACAAGTAATGTTTAAGTCCAAGACTTAATGTAGGTGTGATTGTGGACAAACTTGGGTTGTCCAACCTAAAATCGCCACATTGCTTGATGATTTCTTATAGTGTAGTTGTTTATATTCTTGTATTATTCATAGTTATGACCCTCATTGTATGTTTTTTTTACATCAAGTGTAGTGGTGAACACTTAGTGGTACCTAAATGGAAGACTTCTCTTCCTACCTCCTACATGATTTCCATGATACTTAGAGATTCTTAAATGAAGATCTTAATCTTCTACCTCATGTTTGAAATATTGAACATAATAATATGTATATAATATATGTAATATATAAGCTCATAATCCAAATAATCGAATCTAAGATGATGGACTAGTGTTCATATGTCATAGTACTAGATTATATCATCTTATGGTATGATAACTTGTCACGATTCTAATGGAACCTTGTTCCATGAAAACATATCAACTCTTTTGGAGTTTCATAGTGTCAAGAACAAGTATCATATGGACTAGGTGTTTATTTTCACATGTTATTTTCATATGTTTATGTTTGTGATGTTTAAATTCCGAATCTTAAATCTTCCGAATTCCCCAAACTCATACACTTTGTTTCTTCGCGAAGAAGGACTTGGTGTTCCAACCTCCTAATCAACAACAACTCACTCGCAGATTCAAGTAGAAGACTTGCAAAACCGTGAGTATACTCGCAAACCCCCTTTTTATGTTTACCACTTTTGGGGTGTAAAATGTTAAATTATTAATCCACACTTAAACTTATTCTTTATGCAATGCACGAAAACAATCCTTATACATGAATGCTATGTTGTTATACTTGATGCTTATACGTGGACCATACTTATGTGATATGTTTTAGTCATTAGCTTTCACGAGCCTCCATTTGACATGTATAGCGCTATAGGAGTAACACACCGCCCGTAGACTAGCGGTCATGTTGAATTATATCATTTTGCGTAAACATAGGGTTGACTAGAAATATTGCATGCCATGTTATGTTGATCTTGTATAAACTAAGTTGCCATGCGGATTCGTTTTTAAACTTTTATACTTATACTTATTCTTAAACTTGTATACTCGCCTTTGCTTTTGCATTGAATTATATTTTAAACATGTTACAGGTTGATGATTGATGATGCTATGAAAATGGATAGGAAAGATGCCTAGATACTCACTTAGACGTTAGGTTTAAAGTGTTGTATCAATTTTGTTAATGCTATGTTGAACAATGTTGTTATTTGAATTTCTTGTAATGTTTTGACAATTTATCTATGAAATGAAATCGGTTGAATTAAATATTGTCACAAATAGTGTTATGAAGTCTCTTGCAATCTTGAACAAGTCCCACTCCGATGATTCCTCCATTGGTTGGGGCGTGACACATCATTTCTTTATGGCGACATGAAACTGCATTACGGTGGAAGAAAATGGCCCTAGTGAAGGCCTTAACCTACGGTAGAGGCCGTAGGCTACGGCGCCTGCTGAACTTGTTTCTTTTGTTTTCTTTTGAAATCTCTCATGGTCCTATCTTGTTTCCACCATTTGTAACTCCCATCCAAGCTTCATAAAAGCCACTCCTTATGCCCTTTAGCACCTACAAAATCAATTATCTCATAGTTCACAAGTTCCAACAATTAACCGTAAAAAGTATAAGGTGTACGTATATTTAGATCGTTTAAGGGTTGTCCTACGGACTACCCGTCACATCACCACACTTACCCGTTGCTTGTCCCAAGTAACCCATTCAAAACCATTCACAACTTTACAAGCGATCAAAATGTAAACCATGCTAAAATGTATTGTCCCTTTACTAAACTTTCACCACACCACAAGACACACTCCTCGCAATAACTCTCGGTGACAAAGAATATTAGAACCATTGTGCTAAAACACTCAATGCAGGTGTGTGATTGTGGGACAATAAGCTTGTATAAGGATCAAGTCTCCCCTACAAAATACTTAACATGATTATGAATCAAAAGGACTTACGGGTTGTAACGGGGCTATGTGTAAGGGTAAGAAAATAGTGGGATAAATATGTAAGTGGCTCATTGATTCGACCCAGTTTTATTTCTACTACTAACCAAACCAAACATCAACTATTTAAACAACATAATCATCTTTTTTTTCTTTTTTTTTTCAACAACTATCGCAACTATTTCTTTCTTTTTGTATTTTTCTCATATTTTTTTAAAGATAGAAACATAGAAACTGAACAATATATACACATAAACATCAACTACTACATACTAAGCTCCTAAACCGGGTCGTCTCAATAGGTAAAATTTTTGTAAGAGATAGGCTTGGGTCACAACCGAATGGCATTAAGCTCAAACATGGTTTACTAAAGACCAACCCCCACCCCTCACAATACCAAGCTTATATATATATATCGTATGAGGTCCAATCCCCCAATCCCACACTCTCACACATCCAGACAAGGCTACCTAAAAGCCCTTATCATTTCCACAAGCATGCTAATCCAAGGCTTCAACAAGCATTCGTACACAAGTTCTATTAACACAAATCACACACCGCCACTCAAACCAAAGAAACAATCTCTAATAATCATGTGTGGTCCAAGAACTCACTAAGAAATGACTAGAAATGGTCTTGGTGTGTCATGCAGAACAATGTCAAGTTTTCAAATTTCAACAATTTTTCGCTTGGTTTAACAATTTTTCAAAATTCTCAAAATTTTCCCCTCATCCCCACACTTGGGATACATTGTCCCCAATGTATGGTTTTGAAGGGAAGATCGCTTTCAACAAAAACATCAACTTTAGTTTATTTCCTCAAACCACAAATTTTTTTATATATATTTTAACTAAAAACACCACCAACTAGCACATCCCAAAAAACACATCAAACACACAAACACCGCCCAACCTCCCGACCAAAAATATAAAACATCAAAATATACATAAATGTACAAGATGGAGTGAGACACGACCTAGTCAATAATATTTTGGTTGCGGAGGCCCGAAGATAGATGTCATCATCTCCGCAAATCCTCCAAATCCAAATGCGCCGCAACTGCTTCCGCCCTGATCGCCTTCTTGACTTGCTTGTTGATTACCCATGGTGTGTGGATCCACCCACTGTGAATGGTGCAATGGTGGGGTGGGACACGTCACACTACCATCGTATTTGAGGCAATGTGAAATAATCCACAATCGGTGGGTCTGCTACAACCGGCTGGCTCGCATGCCATGAGTCATGCATCCGTCTCTGGCGATCATCTAAATAGTGGTTGTTCATCTCCTCTTAATGGGCATACATATGGGCTTGATTCCATTGCTCCAGTCTATCATAGCTCTGCTTAAGAGCCCTTTCCATACTAGCCCCCATGTATGTTTGTTGATCAAACATCATTTGATTTGGTTCGGACCAATCACCGAAGGTAGGAGGTCGCCTCTGTTCAATCACTTGCCCCATGTTTCCTGTATGAGCCCAATATGGATCATATAGCTGCTGTGCATAATCAAATGCACTCACAATATAACCCGACTACATCGCCACTCCATGAACACCACTACTCGGACCAGCGCCTCCCATCTCAACATCAACGGTAAATGTATCCTCACGATAATTGTCATCACCACTAACTTCCTCATCGCTAGTCTCAGGCTCATCGGCCTCGCCCAGTCGTAGTGGACGAGCATCTGCTTTCAATGCTCTCCACCTCTTTCCATCAGTTTTCAATTTGTGGTACCTCTCCGTCTCCATATATTCCCATCCCGATCCCAAATGTTGATTGTCAAATGTTTTGAACCTCTTGTATGATCCTTTGTCTTCAGCTCCAATTGCCCTATATAGCTTCAACAATGCCATGATCAACCGGCAATGAGGAACAATCTTCCTTTCTCCACTATTTCGCCCAAGCCAAATGTTGTTCAACACCAAGAACCGAAATGGAACCATTGGCGACCCATGCATCAACATATAAAGAACCAGCACCTCCGCGAACCTAACTTCCACTTTGGCACCCTGCCTTGGGATAACATTGTGCGTACACAACACCAACATCAATTTCGCCTCGATTCTCAAATTTCTTCTCAATAACTTTCCGTGTGTGGTACCCGGGACAAAGAGGTAATCAATCATGTTTTGCCATTAGGGATGGTTTTGGGGGTTGTGATACAAATCCTCTAGCCGTGGAAAGATATATTGATTGGACGGCTTGCTATCGAATCTTGCAATTCGACGTAGAGAATCATATGACATTTCGACTTTCACCCCATTAACCGTCCCTATAAGTTTCATCTTTTGCGGGACCATGAACGGAGGACATTCAAGAGTGGCCATCCACTCTTGAATCTCTCGATCATACATAATCTTCACCTCGTTATCATAACATTTCAAAGCCGCCTCCCAACCCAAGGCTTTGAATTTATCAATTATCCAGAAAAGCCCAAAATCCATTTCTCTAATTTCATTCTCACAAATGAAGGCCTCCTTGCGTTGTTGTAACCGGTTCATTTGGTCGTGAAATAAATCGGTTAGCCACTCCTCGGGTTGCTCAAGTAAGGACCCGGATGTCCAATCCGGTTTCGGACCCCTTGGTGGAGCATCTTCTTCCGAATCCGGGTCACCCGCCCGAACCAATCTCCTCCTCTTTTCTTGTTGTGATTCTGCTTGAGGTCGACTCGAAAAACTCGCTCCCGCTTTGCCTTTATTCTTCACCATATCCTTGGCTTATATAAGGATGAGAATAACAAGAACTTCAATTTAAGCAAAAAAAAAAAACACTAAAAACCCCCAAATTTCGGACCCTTAATGCTCAAATTCGACCACCAAAACAAAGGAATCTTCAAAATGTAAGTACAAATCTGAATTCCTTGTGAAATTTTAGTCAAAATAGACTCAAAAATCACTTGATTTGGACAAGAGATGAGAAAGTTATGAAAGCTTGAGGGTTATGGAGGTGAAGGAGAAGTTAGGGTTCTAGAGAAGAAGAAGAAGGTGAAAAGGATTGTTGGAGAATTATGTGGTTGAGGATTAATGCAGGAAAAAGGAGTGGTGGGGAGTTACACACGTTTATTGATTATTATTTTTAATAAAGACGTTTTTTTTATAACCTGCCGACAGCGACCCCAAAGGTCACCGCCACCTTTTCTGCGCACCGTAGCCTACGGCGATTGCCGTAGGTTACGGTGAAACTTGTTTCATTTTTTGTCGCCGTAAGACAGTTTCCAGGCAGAGTAGGGTGTTTTCGAGGTCCTCTCATCGCCGTAACCTACGGTAGGGACCGTAGGCTACGACCCTCACTGGGCATTTTTGGATTGTCAACATTTTTAATTTTCCAACTTTTTAATGTTTTTTTTAAGTTTTAGTTTTTCTAATTTTTATAATTCTTATAGTTTTTATAATTGTTTTTTCAAAAACTTGAAAATTATACCCTACCCCCTTTAAAAACCCGTGTTGTCCTCAACACTATGTTAGGGCGATTCTTAAGAATCTCCCCACACTTGTCTCGAACACAAGTTTAAACGGAGATGGTAATTATTCAAAACAAAACAAACTAAACTAAACTACATATGTACACTACCAAACCTGGGCTTCTTTCAAACTTCCTCATCATCCAATGGGCGTAGAATGTAACCTACTTTGTCGAGCTCGAGATTGTTGATATCATTACCTTCCAAGTACGGTTTGAGCCGATGCCCATTTACCGTTTGTTGCTTGTTAGTTTGAACAATCAACAAACGGTAAATAATCCCCGCATCCAACCACTTTATAACTTCCTTCTTCACCACTTCTCTCAAATTCGGGTTCAACCTTCTTTGTGTTTTGCGAGTAGGCTTGGCATCTTCATTAGTGATAATTTTGTGCATAACAATTGATGGACTAATACCTTTCAAGTCAGCTATCGTCCATCCAATTGCCGCTTTATGAGCCTTCAACACCCGCAACAAGCCCTCTTCTTTAGCTACATCCAAGTTAGAAGCAATGATCACCGGTAAGGTGTCATTCTCCCCCAAAAATGCACACTTTAAGTGTTTTGGTAGCTCCTTCAACTCCACACTTGGTGGACATTCTAGAGATGGCTTTGTACCCGAATCGATTTCCGCCGGTAAATTTTCAATTTGGTGGGTCCATGGCGGTCTTCCTTCTTTGACCGCTAGAGCCTCTTGCTCCTTTTCTTCCATCTCCAATGCACATGTGTGAACCTGTAAAGAAAAATCACAAACACACGACTCCAAAATGTCTTCTTCGTATTCATGCGGGTCGCAACCATCGATGATATCTGCTAGAAAACACTCATCACTACTAAAAACATTAGCACCGTTAGTAAAAACATTCAATTTCATTTTTCTATTACCATATCGACAATCAATTACGGCATGAGTGGTGTTCAAAAACGGCCGACCCAAAATAACATTTTGTTGTTGAATTGGGTCCGCGAACGAGTAATCTAACACAAGAAAATCAACGGGATAATAAAATTCATCAACTTTTACAATAACATGCCGCACAATACCCCGAGGAAGTTTATGAGACAAATCAGCTAAAACCACCATTGTCTCAACCCGTTTCAATGGACCAAAATCATATTGGTCATATAACCCCCCCGGTAGAATACTTACTTCGGCCCCAAGATCTAGTAACGCCTTCGCAGTTTGAAAATTCCCAACTTGAATGTTAATAAGGGGCGTTCCCGGATCTTGTAGCTTAGGAGGAAGATTTCCTTTCAAAACCGCACTTACCCGCTCGATCAAATCAACTAATTTAGGCAATTTTTGTTGCCTCTTTTGGGTACACAATTCTTTTAAAAACTTGGCATATGCGGGTACTTGTTTGATTGCTTCAAGTAATGGAAGATTAATTTTTACTTGCTTAAACACCTCCCACATCTCTTCCTTTTGAGGACCCCGTTTTGAAATAAAGTTCTTTTTACCCGGATCTAACAAAGCCAAGGGAAATGGTACTTGACTAGATCCCCCTTCCTCATTTTTATCTTTTATTTCTTCATTATTTACGGGTTTTTCAAAATTGGGTTTTTTAGAAGAAGTCTTAGGTGTTTCATTTTCATCCTCACTTTCTTGACCCGTTATACCTTCAACCACCCCATCAACCAAATCCGATGAAGGATTGGTTTTGTACTCTTTCCCACTTCTCAAAACACTTACATGATTAATATTATTACCACGAGAAGAATTATGGGAAGGGTTTACCTTAGTGTCTCTTGGTAATTGACCTTTACCTTTATTCAAGTCCGCCACTTCGGTTGCGAGTTGACCCATTTGGGTGGTCAAGGATTGAATTGCTTTGTCACGGATCTCGTCCTTTTGAATGCGAGCATCATCCATTTGATTCCTCTTTTGCATCTCCGTTTGCATCGCCTTCAACATTTCCATCACTTCATTTCTACCCGAAGACCCCCATGCTCTTGACCCGTTTGATATTGCCTTTGAAACCCTTGGTTGTTTCCACCTCGGTACCCACCTTGATTATTGAAAGGTTGGCGTGGAACTAAGTTACCTTGACTTCCTTGAAAATTCGGGTTAGCTTGGTTTGAGGGATTCCCATATCGAAAATTTGGGTGGTATCTTAAACCGGGGTGCTAAGTATTGGAATTTATGTTGTAATTTCTACCACCCCCACCTTGCCTTTACAATGCATTCACCTCCTCATATTGCCCTTCCACTCCTTGGCAATTTTCAGCCGCATGCCCCAATTCATTGCAAAGCACACAAACATCATAGATTTGATTACTTGTTTGTACATTTGCATTTTCCGCCACATACACTTGGGTTCTAGTAATGGCTGGTCGTGCACTCCTTGAGGATTGAGCTTTTCTTTTTGATGTAACCGCCATTTGTTCCAAAAACATCCAATCGTCTTGCTCATAATTTGTGCCAAAAGTACCATTTGTGATAGACATCAAGTCACGAGCATCTTCGGAACATAACCCCTCATGAAATGCATTCAACAACTCCCATAATTCAATCCCATGATGTGGGCAATTCTTTATCATCATATCAAACCTCTCGAATGCTTCATGAAACATTTCACCCGATTGTTGTTGGAAGCTTCTCAAGCTCCTTCTAGCATCATTTGTCTTTTAGGCGGTAAAGAATTATTCCAAGAAAATTTGTTGCATTTCTTCCCATGTATAAATAGATGCCGAAGGTAAGGTATAAAACCACTTTTTTGCCTTGTCTTCTAAAGAAAATTGGAATAGCACCAATTTAACATCATCGGATGAGAACCCTTGACCCCCAATAGTGTTACAAATTGAGTCATACGCCTCCAAATGAAAATAAGGCTCCTCCGTTGCTAGACCCTTATATTTTGGCAAACTTTGTAACGAAATTTTTTCGAACTTCAAAAGTCCTTCCTTGATCATTTTGAGGAATAACTATTGGTGATGGGTTTTGAGTGACAACCAGTCTAAAATGTGCTTCTATGCCTCTCACGGGTTCTCGAATATGTCTTCTTGGTACACCCAACCGAACTCTTGGGCGTTCGGGGCCCATTGGTCTTTGAGCTTGCATTTATGGAGGCCCAAATTGTAGTAAAGGTGGTTGAAATCTCGGCCCCACATGAGGTTGTTGAACTTGCCTTTGCACCAGGGGACCTTGTGGTGGCAATTGTTGCGGTATGATTTGTTGTTGAGGAATCCTACCAACACTTGGCATTCATTGGTTTTGACCTTGAACGTAAGAATACTCTCCTTGCTCCCCATCTCCTCCATACATGTACCCTTCTTCATCATATCCCCCAAATTCGTCATCGTACCCATCATCGAACCCATCTTGTCTTGCACCCGAAGTGTGTTGGTATTGCACTCCAGGCTGAAATGGAGTAGAATGGATAATAGACGGACCGGTTTGGTATAAATTAGGTGGTGGTATTTGTTGTGATGATGAAGGTTGACCGGATGTTGGGAAAAATGTTGAGTAAGCTATCACAGCGGATGATGTAGTTTGATAGCTAAAAGAGTATTCAGGTTGAGTGTTCTCGGGTAATGTAGTGTTGGTTGGTTTGATTTCGGGTGTGGATATAGGAATGGTAGTATTTAGTGAAGGTTGTGATGAAGATGGTGTAAAGGATGGTATAGGTTGACCCGTAATGGTGTAAAGGATGGTGTAACTGGTGTAAAGGATGGTGTAATTGTGATTGATCCATGTATCTGATTGGTGTAACTGGTGTAGTAGGTGAACCACTGATTTTGTTTTCTCGTAGAAAAATTCTGTTTCTTCTTAAAGTTCATTCAATCTCCGGATTAAATGCCAATGGTGATCGCTTGTGAGAGCCTCTAATATGCATGCACCACTAAATACCTGCATACTAACACACCCAACGTAAAGCAGAAACATAACAAACTTAAAAGATCAAAGATAACACACGTTGCGCACTACTCCCCGGCAACGGCGCCAAAATTTGACGTGAGGTCGAAGTCTCAATCAAATTTAATCCAATTACAACTAATTAGCTAGCGGTAAGTGGGTATCGAACACAGGGAGTTTGTAGAATATGTGTTATTTGAATATGTATCTAAGTGAACTAAATTAAACTAATTGCAATAAACGTAAATTCAAGAGTTGAATAGTTTGATTTTAAAACAAAGATTACTAATGTAATTGCAAAATGGAAATTGGTTTTGTAAACAATTTAGAGACAAATGACCATCTTTAGTTTCCGGTTTCCTTTGACATTTATGCTAACATTCAACTAGAAAGAACCACATAGACATGGTTCATGTGTAATTACTTGTTGTGATGAAAGGGAACTAAGTACTCGGATTCCTAGAACGCGATGTTGTTACCCGATGACCAATTAATCAATACCCAATCATAATTCTACCCATGATATCTCAATTGCCAACGGCACCAAGAAGGTATGGTTTTAACTAGAATTAACATAGGAATTAACAATTTACAAACAAGTAAATACACACCATAATAAACAAAACATAGAAGCACGTTTATAACTCTAGAAACACGAAATCAAAGCATAAAGTCTTAAACAAACCTTCAACCAAAGATAGTCATCACAAGTTTAGCCACACATGGCTCGAACAAACATCATCATCAAAGTTCTAATATTCAAGAAATTCAAAAACATAAAACCAATGATTAACAAGAGTCTTTAAGCACCAAGCAAGCTCCACAATTCATCTCTAAGTGAGTGTAACCGAAAATAGCATGATAGGATCGATAAAAACATCATCAAATTGTCAATAAATGCATAAGTTACGAAATGGCTTCTGTCGGCGCCGTAAGCTACGCCGACCACCGTAGCTTACGGCGGTCCATGGTTTCTCGGAAGTCAACTTGGCGCCGTAGCCTACGGCTGGCGCCGTAGGTTACGGTGCCCATCATTTCTTTACGACAACATGAAACTGGATTATGGTGGAAGAAAATGGCCCCAGTGAAGGCCGTAACCTACGGTAGAGACCGTAGGCTACGGCGCCTGTTGAACTTGTTTCTTTTGAAATCTCTCATGGTCCTATCTTGTTTCCACCATTTGCAACTCACATCCAAGCTTCATAAAAGCCATTCCTTATGCCCTTTAGCACCTGCAAAATAAATTATCTCATAGTTCACAAGTTCCAACAATTAACCGTAAAAAGTATGAGATGTACGTATATTTAGATCGTTTAAGGGTTATCCTACGGACTACCCGTCAAAGGGGCGAGTGGTTTATGATGGTAATAGCGTTATGTGAACCTGGCATACCAAAGAACGCATGCCATATCCAAAGATCTTGGGACGCAACCGCTTTAAGCATGATGGCTGGCATCCCGTGATATCCACTCGTGTGAGCGCCTTGCCATGCGGTTGGACAAAGTTCCCAAGGTCATTTCATACAGTTTAAACTACCTAGCATCCCTGGTAGCCCATGATAATCGGCGTGATGTTCCAATATTTGTTGCATGTTACCGAACGACGGCTTTCTCAAATATCTTTTCTTATAAAGTTCTAAAATACACGAACAAAAGTTGTGAAGATTTTCTCTATCTACACGTGCAGACATTTTTAAATAGTCATCCATAATGTCCCAACTATTGCCGTACGCTAACTGTCTAAGTGCGGCCGTGACCTTTTGACACGTACTAATTCCTAATTGCTCGCTAAATAGTCATCATGGCAAGATTGTGTTTTATGTGTTTGATATTGTGTGAGAAAAATGTTAAATATGGTAGGGTATTTATATAGGAATTTTTTTAATGCCCAACGGCTAGCCCAAACGACTACTTTTCTTGGCCAACGAGATCCCGCCATGTCATGTTCGTAGCCCCGCCCAACGCCCGGGCTGAAACCCCCGCCAAAGGGGCCACGCCGAAACCCAAGCCCACCCGGGGTGGTGACTTGGGCGTTTGTACCCAACCCAACCCACGCCCCAACCCCGCCCCAACCCCGCCCCATACCCCATAATCTTATCTAGCTATTTTTATCGATAAAAGTTACCAAGGTTGAAATTTGTAACTTCATTTTTTCTAGAATTATTGTGACTTTTCCCTCTTCATCATTGTCCACATGCATCTAGTGCATATCATGTATATAATTGCATTGCACAATCTGTAGGTTACATACAACCATATAGGGCTCACTTTCTCCGAGGACATATTTGTTAATTTTTACATATTTTGTGTACAAGGTTTTCTTTTAACTAATAGCCTATAAATCAATTATCGTTGTATTATACACACAAACATAGAAAATAGTTTAAGGGAAAACTCCTTTTATTATGAAAACTTAAAAGCTCCTAAAAAACACACACAATATTAGCATTTTTAACTTCAAGTTTTCATATATGTTCATCTTTTAACTTTATATTATTGTACAATACATTTTAAGTTTAAATTTATTTTTACATATTTTTACCTATTTTTTATTTCATAAACAATAGTATTCTTCATATTTAATATTTAAGCTAAATAAATTAAACTAGAAATGAGTAAATATAATATTTAAAGTTAAAGGTTATTTACAAAATTTCAAAGTTTTAGAAAAATAAGGTGAAATTGTTATTTATTGTCGCAACCCCCGTCCCCTATCTGTCCCGGGATAATTGTTTTGGTGGTATCGGTGTTTATCATTTTGGCAGCGGAAATTACATCAGAACCGTAGTTAGGAAATATTTTATCAGAGTAAATACCACACTTTTATAATATTAAACATATTGGGATAAAACCCAAGTTTTCATTACAAACACTTTCATAGGGAAAATCCCTATTTTATTGAATAAAACATCTTCTTTTATTTAGGTAACTTTTATAGGCACTTTTTCCAAGCGTTTAGTGCTGTCCAGCTAGCTTCTAGTTGCCTTTCACATTTTGTTACCTAAAACGTGTTTAAAAACATTTTATCAGTGGGAAATACTGGTGAGTGAATCCCACTTTAATCAAGAAGAGTTTTATCTTTTAACAGTATTGAGAGCTATTACAATGTTTATTTCTACACAATTACTTATTCAGTACTGTCAATCCTGATTGGTGGGTCATATTACCCATTGGCTAACTCTTTGTCCAATGGTAACGTGTTCCACATTTTGTATACAAAACCCCAACATACCGGCAGTAATTGAAGAATTACAAAGACTAAATCACTGCTAATCACATTATAAAATATTTAAGGTTTTGTAAAAACAGTTTACAAAAAGGAGATTACTCATATTGCTGTCTTAGGTTTTCTTTAAGGATTTCCTGGTGATTATCTATTAATTACACAAAGGCACACGTGTTAGTATAATAACCCATTATTTATATCAATGATACCCTCCCCGAGACGGCATTCCAACGACCACGTCTAGCAGAACCACGACAGCCGTTACGGAACCCTAGATCAATCGGACAACGTATCTAATACTGAAACGGGGTTATGATACTTACAACGGGGCAGAACTTCGTTAATTAGGGGGGTATTATACCCGAGAATTACTTCTACACTTAAGAAATTCGAGAGAGAAAGAAAGGAATGAGCGACTGGAGACTGAAGCCGAATGCACCTATATATAGTGTCCCTTCGCCTCCTGTCGCGCCCTGCGTAAACCTCGGCCAGGGTCTTCGCGGCCCGCGAGGATACCGAGGGTAGGCCCCAGGGTTGCTGAGTTGACCAATAGACTCGACACGACTTGGACACGTGGCGGCCTCGGGGCTCGCCTGGTGTCTTGGCGGTCGCGGCCCGTGTAGGAAGTAGCCAAGGGCTACGCGCCCCGCGAGAGACCACTAAATCTTGTTTTTAATTAATTTTTAATAAAATAGAGGTATTCGGGGCCCGTTTACGTATACGGGGTGTATTTTAGGACATATTGGGACATTTTAAATATTATCAGGGTGTCGGAAATATTTAGGAGGGTTGTTATATCCTCCCCACCTTGTTTTAGAGCTCGTCCTCGAGATCTACTGGAATAGGTGCGGGTATTTCCTTTGCATTTCTGATTCAAGCTCCCATATGTATTCTGGTCATCTTTTGGAGTCCTATTTCACTTTGACTAGAACTAATCTCTTGTGCTTAAGGTTCTTGACTTTCCTGTTTTCAATCTGTAGAGGCCTTTCTACAAATTTTAACTGCCCATTTACCTCTATATCCTTAAGAGGTACTATTAGTGATTCATCAGCTAAGCATTTCTTGAGATTAGATACATGAAATACATCATGTATGCCTGCCATTTCCTCTGACAGTTGTAGCTGATAGGCTACAAGTCCTATTCTTTTAATAATCTAAAAAGGTCCAACATACCTTGTCACACCCCCAAAATCCACCCTGCGGAGTATCACCGCTTGGAGGCGTGACGCGACCAGGATCGAGCCACCAATCATATTGAACAACGTAATCAAGTAAATAAACCAACCACAATACAATTGTTGACCAAAAGAAAGTAACCGACTTTATGTTAACAGCGGAAGCATAAAACGTAAAGTCCAAAACATAAGTTCCATAGTTCATAAGTTTAAAGTCCAAAACGTAGATTTAATAAGTTCATAAGGGTTTAAATATTAAGCACGGAACATAACAGTCCGTATCCCACAACGACCTCCTCCTCGTGCAAGCTCCATAAGCATCTAGCGACCTGTAAGGCATGTAACAACGAGTCAACAACAAAGTTGAGTGAGTTCACGTTTGGTTTTTTATTTTTAAGTTGTTTCCGAAAACATGGTTTGTCTTTCGTTGGCTTACTTGCCGTGGGGGTTACCCCAAGGAGGACGAACGTACGTATTCTACCCAAGGAGAATACGCAGGATTTATATTGGCATCCTACCTATGGAGGATGGCGGTACATATCCTACCCAAGGAGGATATGTAGGTTCCGTTTTAATTCATTAACCCATTCCTAACCACCGGGAATCCCATGCCTTAGAAAGTGTGTGAACTCACCTCGGTTGCTCGGTTTGACTCTCAAAGATAGCTAACAGTCAAGGTCGGTCAATCACGTCCTAGTATGATTACCACTTAGTTTACTAGTGACTTTAAATAACCACGAAGTTCCTACACGCATCTATCACATAACATGCATCACTTTAACGGTTCATGCCCATATAAACTTCCCACCTATTCCCGTTCATAAGCAAACATACGACATTGCACATAACACTTTTATTGACATATAACATGTTAGATCATTCTCAGATAACCTACCCGACATTTAGACACGCAAATTACTACATATGTCGTTTCAGCTTTAATCTTCAAAACTGGGCTGTTTTCGGGGATTTTAATAAAATAGTTAACTTATTCCAAAAATTCCCAACTTTTTATAGAAGGTCTAAAACGATCCAAATATTATTGTGTAAAAATCTTGGGATCCAATTCATTACCAATATTTTATAAAAATTCGTTTACCGGACTGCAATCAGATTCATCACTTTCTGACTGCAGTCGACGGAATAATTTATTAAAAATTCATCGTAAGTCTGATTGATGAAATTCTAGTGGGAGAAGTACTACGACATCAGTGTCCATCTACAGTACAAATTTCATGACCTAATTCTACACAGATTTCAAGTTATGACGAAAAACATAACACATATTTTCTGCAGAAAAATGCAGCTTGAGCTGCTGTCCAAAAACAGACCTTTAAAAATAGTAAACGACCTCGAAAAATTGTGATTCTAGGGCCATTGGATCTGTTTTCCGAAAATACATAATTTAGGCTTCAGAAAATCAGTTTTTTGATTAATTATGATCCGTTTACAGCCAGTTGAAGTTGGCTGAAAATGCCAATCAGCATGCTTTTTAGAGTTTAAATGTTACTAAAACGCATCAACAAATGTTCTAACAACGGGTTTATCAAGAAATCAACGATCAAACATCATGCATGCTTTAACCCACTTTAACCCAACAAGATTTCATCTTCATGTAAACTTATGTTCATGTTCTTGTTTAACCCCTTTTAGTGTTCTTGTTCTTTAGTGTTTTGAACATAACCATCATACTACAACTTTTAACTATGAAACAAGATGAACAAGGGTGTAACAAGGACTTACTACTAGCACAAGGCTAGGGAAGAATCTCTAGTTGAAAGATGAAGAAAATGATGGTGAAAAGCAATGTAGGAAGCTCCTTGGTGAACTACAAGTTGCAAGCTTTCTTGAATCAACTTAGAACTTTGAATGAAACTTGAAATGGGAGAAGATGATGATGTTAGAGTGGTGATGGTGGGGGCGGTTATGTGAGCCGAGAGCGAGGAGGGAGAGAGTGAGTGAAAGAGTGTGATGATTGTGAAGAATGATGGAGGATCATGAGCCATGCTTATATAAGATATTCCTAATATTTTGTTAACTCTAACACGAAACAATCCAAATAAAATATAGACTTAAATCTTGAAGCATGGTGTGGATCTTTGGTGGGGTCCCTTGGGACCGAATTCGGTTGGGGGGTGGGGTTGGATGTAACTTTGTGATGATAGTTGGTAATTATAAGTTAGAATCCAAGTGTATGCTTTTATAGTTAGTTTACTAGAGAATTTAGTGGGTGTTATGGTGTACGAGGATCATGACTAGCCAACTAATAATAAAATAATGCATTTGACAAAAATTTAGTGTTCCGGGTAATGTCTGGTTGTTCGGTTAGATACCATTCCGTTAAAATGTTTAATTATTCCGTAAAGTGTCCTTTATATATCTTTTTGTAACACTTTTAATTCCTAACACATAGGAAAACATTCAGGACCATTTAGTCAATTTTCTGTACAGTCAATAAGCACAATATAATATTAATTAATTGTACGGGTACATGTAATTTCAAGGGTTGTCACTGTCACACCCCCAAAATCCACCCGCGGAGTACCACCGCTTGGAGGCGTGACTGACCAGGATCCAGCCACCAATCATATTGAACAAGCATATAAGTAGTTATAAAAATCCACCCAATACAATTGGTGTTCAAACAAAACATAGTTAATTTGCAAGCGGAAGCATAAGTCTTAAATCAAAACATAAGTTTAATTGTTTCATAGTTTAACATGGCACACAGTCGTCCATGTCCCACAACGATCCTCCTCCATGCAAGCTCCAGCTAAGAACCTAAGGACCTGCAAAGCATGTAGTAACGAGTCAACAACTAGTTGAGTGAGTTCACGGTTGGGTGTTTGTTTTAAGTTGTTTTGAAAACAGTTTCCTTTAGCTGGCATCCTGCCGTGGGGGTTACCCCATAGTTAAAAACGTGACTTGTTTATTCCCGGTTACTCTGGCAATCCTGCCGTGGGGGCTACCCCGTGTTAGTTATCTGGCATTTCGGCCGTGGGGGCTACCCCATGTATCTACTAGACTCGTTACCATATCGACTGCTGACTGTAGTCATGTTTAAGTGCCCTGAAACTGTCAATGTCTATCATCATTGACGTGCCCCAGATCCATTAGTTCACGCCCGTCCTCTGCGGCACGGTGTGAGGTTTGTCAGACCTAAATAGCGCTATCTAACTAATGACCCGCTCGCCATTGGCCCGGCGATTAAGTCGATATAAAAAGGAGGGACTTCGTGATAGAGTTTTGGTCTAGTACGAGTTATCTGTCCGTGAGGACGAGGAATTTACATTCCTGAACCTTTGCTGTCCTACCCAAGGAGGACGAGGAACCCAGTTCCTTAACCCCATTCCCAACCCAGGGAATCCCATGCTTTGTAGAGGGTGTGAACTCACCTTGGTTTGCTCGGTAGGAAACACAGAAAAGTCAAACAAGCAACGTTGAGGCTACTCACGTCCTATCATAGTTGTATCATACAATCAGGTTCGTATTCAAGTAGTGCACGTATGGGTTACACGTTTAATCATAGCAGTTCATCAACATTCACGTTCATCAGTAACATATAAGGTCTGTACATTGGGCCCAAGAGTCCGGCCCAAGCAATTAAGTCCGAAATGAATTGTAAGCCCAAACAGTTATATCTGCGAATTGTCTCGAGTCGCAATTAGGCGTTTGCGAATCGCAACCGGAGTCGCAACCATGGTTTCGGTCCATGCTGTTTTGGTTACGAGTCGCAACCGGACTCGCAACCGTGGTTTCGAGTCACAAGGTTGGTGTGCTGATCCGGTGTGGTTTCGAGTCGCAACCGGGTGTTTGCGACTCGCAACTGATGTCACAACCGGGAGATTTCGACTCGTTGTGCTTGGTTTCGAGTCGCAACTGATGGTTACGAGTGGACAGGAGCTGATTCGGAATAGTGTACTATCCACTAACATTCTGATTTCATGCAGTTTGTACTATCCAACCAAAATCCTTAAACATGTTTCTTGTCTAGCAATTTACTAAAAATGGATCAAACAAATCAGATTTCAAATATTCAACCATGTTCTTATGATATTCAACAAGTTCTTCATGTTCATCAAATATTCAAAACACATTCAACACATATTCGGATATTCATATCTTCATTCAACATTTGTTCATAAGTTCTTGCATTTTCGGACAAGCATCATCAATCCTAAACTAGACAACAAGCTTATCTTGTAACAAAACATTTTGATTTGTAACCTAAGAGCATGCAATCCGTCTTCATAACATGAATAACAATCGAGCATTCCAACAACAAATCCGAATAATATGAGCATCATACACCGATTTCATGAACACCAAGCATTTATGGTTTAAATCACATTGAATCACAAGCATCATTAGCTCATCATGCAATCAATCCGAAATGTATAACAAGAATCACAAGTATCATGAACACTAACTTAACATCAATGTGTACTATCAAACATGCTCAACCGATTATCATACATCATTATCAACTCAAAACACAATACACATTCGGTTCACAAACATTATCAAGCATACACCACACTAGTTAAGTTCTATCATTCATACCCTTATTAAACAACAACAAACATCATAGATTCACTAACCGGTTGTGAGGTGGTGAAAGATGAAGCTTCGTTTGGTGTGAACAAGCAATTCCGAGAATCCCTTTGGTGGCCGGTTGGTTGGATCCGAGAAGGAGGAGGAGAAGTGTGGTGCTTGGTGTCTAGGGTTTTAGTGTGAGAGAGTGAGAGAGTGGAGAGTGTGTGTGTCCAAGAAAATGTCAAGGATAGCTAGGTGCATAACATATATACTAGCTTCATGTGGTGCACCCTAATGGGTTTCGGTTGGGTTAAATGGGGTGCGTGGCCCATCCGGCCCAAGTGTTATACTAGTTCACTCGAGACCACATGGTCTCGAGTCGGGTTCATGGGTGTTCGGCTCATATACATACTCGAATACATACACACAAGCATACATGTAACATAACACGAGATCATATAAAGGTTCACTTATCATTCATTAAATCACATAAGTTTAACTATTCACACGTTTAAGCATACAACGAAAGGTTCTAAATTTCGAGTTGTCACATCATCCCCAAGTTGAAAGAAATTTCGTCCCGAAATTTGGTAGGCACTCACTGAGGAAGCTAGTTAAGTTGTTTGGTTTTCCTGGTTTTCCTGGGGTGTCACATCCACCCCCCGTTGATCTGGAATTTCGTCCCGAAATTCCGTAGCTTCGGCCTCAGTAGTGGGTGTACTGTTTGCGAACAGTTGGGGATACTTTTGTTTCATCTGATCTTCGCGCTCCCAGGTGAACTCTGGGCCACGACGTGAGTTCCAACGAACTCGAACGAGAGGTATCCTAGTGCTCTTGAGGACCTTAACATCCCGGTCCGTGATCTCGACTGGTTCCTCGACGAATCGTAACTGCTCGTCGATCGTGAGTTCCTTCAAAGGAACTACGTGGGTCTCATCTGATGGACACTTCTTCAGATTTGACACGTGGAAAACGTTGTGAACTGCACCGAGTTCCGCTGGTAAGTTTAGTCTGTAGGCCACCCTGCCTATTTTCTCAATGACCTCGAAAGGTCCAACGTATCGTGGGTTAAGTTTACCGCGTTTACCAAAACGAACCACACCCTTCCAGGGTGAAACTTTGAGTAGTACCCGCTCCCCAACCTGGAGCTCAAGTGGTTTCCTGCCCATGTCGGCGTAAACTTTCTGACGTTCACGAGCGGCCGTCATGCGTTTTCGGATCTGAGCGATCTGCTCGGTTGTATCTACCACATATTCTGGACCAGTGATCTGACTTTCTCCCACCTCTGCCCAGCAAAGAGGAGACCGGCATTTACGTCCGTACAATGCCTCGAACGGAGCAGCTCCAATGCTGGTGTGGTAGCTGTTATTGTACGAGAATTCCACAAGTGGCAGATGCTTTTCCCAGCGGTTGCCAAAGTCGATTACACATGCACGAAGCATGTCTTCCAAGGTTTGAATAGTGCGCTCGGACTGCCCGTCCGTCTGAGGATGGTACGCTGTGCTCATGTCTAGTCGTGAGCCGAAGGATTTGTGCATTGCTTGCCACAGCTCTGAAGTGAAACGTGCATCTCGATCTGAGATAATGGAGGTGGGCACCCCGTGCCTCGAAACAATTTCTTTGATGTAGATTTCTGCAAGAGTGGAGAACTTATCCGTCTCCTTGATAGCCAGGAAGTGTGCAGACTTTGTGAGTCGATCCACGATCACCCAAATAGTATCATTCCCGCGCTGGGATCTAGGTAGGCCAGTAACAAAATCCATGGAAATTTGCTCCCATTTCCATTGAGGTATCTCTGGTTGTTGGAGTAGGCCTGATGGTTTCTGGTATTCCGACTTGACCCTTGCACAAGTCAAACACTTGCTGACGTAGGTCGCTATGTGGGCCTTCATGCTAGGCCACCAGTACGTAGTTTTGATGTCGTGGTACATTTTATCCGAACCAGGATGTACCGAGTAGCGAGACTTGTGCGCTTCGTCCATCACGAGTTCTCGTAGGTTGCCATAGAGTGGGACCCAAATGCGTCCCGTTACGTAGTAAGCACTGTCTTCCTTTTGTTCCAATCGTTGCCTTGATCCGCGTAGGGCTTCAGCCCTGACGTTTTCCGGTTTCAGTGCTTCCATCTGAGCTGCTCGTATCTGGGAGGGAAGACTAGAATGGATCGTGAGTTGTAAAGCTCGTACGCGCTTAGGCGTAGTGTCCTTCCGACTGAGGGCGTCAGCCACAACATTGGCTTTGCCCGGGTGATATCTGATTGCGCACTCGTAGTCACTTAGCAACTCGACCCATCGTCGTTGCCGCATATTCAGTTCCTTCTGCTTGAAGATATGCTCGAGGCTCCTGTGGTCGGTGTAGATGGCGCACTTGGTACCATACAGGTAATGCCGCCATAGCTTAAGGGCAAAAACAACAGCTCCCAGCTCTAGGTCGTGCGTCGTGTAGTTCTTTTCATGAACCTTGAGTTGGCGTGAGGCGTAGGCTATAACCTTATCTCGTTGCATCAACACGCAGCCAAGACCTTGAATTGATGCGTCGCAGTAAACCACAAAATCGTCTGTGCCTTCCGGCAAGGAAAGGATAGGTGCGCTACAAAGTCTATCCTTTAGGTGCTGAAATGCCAACTCCTGTGCGTTTCCCCAGCGATAAACAACGCCTTTCTGTGTTAGTGAGGTGAGAGGCTGTGCAATCTTAGAAAAATCCTTTATGAATCTCCGGTAGTATCCTGCCAAACCCAAGAATTGGCGAATTTCCTTTGGTGTACGAGGCGCAGGCCAGTTCTTAATCGAGTCTACCTTGGATGGATCAACGTGGATCCCATCCTTGTTCACCACGTGGCCTAGGAAATGGACTTCTCGAAGCCAGAAGTCGCATTTCGAGAACTTTGCATAAAGCTGTTCTGTTCGAAGGAGTTCCAGAATAAGTCGCAGATGCTGCTCATGTTCCTCCCGACTCTTGGAATAGATCAGGATGTCATCGATGAAAACTATAACGAACTTGTCTAGGTAAGGCTTGCACACTCGGTTCATCAAATCCATGAAAACCGCAGGTGCGTTTGTCATCCCAAAAGGCATGACCAAAAACTCATAGTGCCCGTATCGAGTTCTGAAAGCTGTTTTGGAGACGTCCTCTTCCCGGACTCTCAGCTGGTGATAACCCGATCTCAAATCGATCTTCGAATAGTAGCTCGACCCTTGCAGCTGGTCGAACAAGTCGTCGATGCGCGGTAGAGGATAACGATTCTTCACCGTCACCTTGTTGAGTTCTCGGTAGTCGATGCACATTCTGAAAGTACCGTCTTTCTTCTTTACAAATAGTACTGGAGCTCCCCAGGGCGATGAGCTTGGACGAATAAAACCCTTATCCAAGAGTTCTTGTAGTTGCGTGGAGAGTTCTTTCAACTCTGATGGAGCTAGACGATAAGGTGCACGGGCTATGGGTGCAGCTCCAGGAGCTAGTTCGATCTGAAACTCGACTTGGCGATGAGGCGGAAGACCAGGTAATTCCTCAGGAAATACCTCTGGATAATCGCGTACCACTGGAAAATCCTCTATCTTCTTCTCTTTTTCTGAGGTGTCAGTAATAAGAGCCAAAATGGCAGTGTGGCCCTTTCGCAAGTACTTTTGGGCCTTAAGGAGAGAAATAACGTTCTCAACAGCACTCCTCTTGTCGCCATGAATCATGAGAGGTTCACCACCGGGACCTGGAATACGGACAACCTTCTCATTGCAAAGGATCTCTGCTCGGTGTTGGGATAGCCAATCCATTCCAATAACAACGTCGAAACTACCCAAGACAATAGGAATGAGGTCGATAGAGAAGGTCTGGTCAGCGAGAATGAGTTTACAACCCTTGACTACGTGTGTGGCTTCTAAACTCTTACCATTTGCTAGCTCTACGGTGTGCTTGTTGTTCAAAGGGGTTGGAATACGCTTAAGCATTCGACTAACTTCTAGTGACACGTAGCTAGTATCGGCACCCGAATCAAATAAAACTGAAACATAAAAGTCGTCGAGAAGGAACTTACCCGCCACAACATTGGGGTCATTCCTTGCTTCGCCTTGGCCGATCACAAACATTCGCCCCCTGGCGCCATTGTTGTTGTTGTTCCCATTGTTACCATTCCCCTGATTGTTGTTATTGTTGTTGTTGTTGTTCTGGTTCCTGTTCAGTTGGGGACAGTCTCTCTTGAAGTGGCCCTCAGCTCCACACTGAAAGCACCCTTTGTTATCACCTTGCTGCTGTTGCTGGCGCTGGTTCTGTTGGGCTTGCTGACGATTCTGGTTGGCGGGGTATAAGCTCCTGCAATCCTTTGCAGCGTGACCAGGCTTGTTGCACCGATGACAGTTGCCCCTGGTGCATGGTCCGCTGTGGTGCAGGCTGCAGCGATTGCATTTGGGGTGATTTCCTTTGTATCCGCCACCAGACGATTGCTGATTAGGGCTCTTGTAGTCCTCAGTCTTTCTCTGCTGAGACTGAGACTGAACAGAAGTCGAACCCTTACTTGAAGTTCCATCCCATTTCCGTTTGTTGTCACTAGAGGTACCAGTAGTAGTTGCAGCGCCAATGCGTTTTGGTAACTTGTTCTGCTCCACCGCCTGATCCGTTAGACGGTGAGCCAACTGAACGGTTTGCTGGTAGGTAGCGAGGTTCGCTGAAGTCACATGACTTTGGATTTCTGGCACTAAACCCTGAAGAAATAGTTCGATGCGTTTGATGGGAGGGTCCACCATAGTAGGGCACAGAATTGCCAGTTCGTTCGACCTTTTCACATAAGCTTCAATTTCGGATCCCGTCATCTTGAGGTTGAAAAACTCCACCTCGAGTTTGTGAATCTCATCACGACTGCAGTATTCCTCTTTGATCATTTCCTTGAAAGTTTCCCATGGGGTGGCGTTGGTAGCAACCAACCCCAGCATTTGGACTTGAGCGTTCCACCATGTGAGGGCTAAACCCTCGAGAGTACCGGTAGCGTACTTCACCCTGCGCGCCTCAGGGCATTCACACATTTCGAACACAGATTCCAGCTTCTCAAACCAGTGTAGGAGACCTACTGCTCCTTCAGTGCCGCTAAAAGTAGTCGGTCGGCAGTCCATGAAAGTCTTAAAAGTGCACACGGGTGGCTGAACATGCTGACCTATCGTAGGTGAAAGAAAAGACAGAGATTAACACAAAGGTTGGTTCACGAGAGTAGGATCCTAAAGATCCTAGAATGAGTTCGGACTGCAGGATATACCTCCTGCGTGTGCAGCTGCGAGTGCTGCGGCAACTCGTTCGTTGATCAGAGCCGTCAACTGGGCTTGTGTCATGTTAACGCGTCCAGACATGATCTTCATACCAAGAAGAACGTGAGTGAGAGGGGTTTCGCGAAAGTACAATGATAGGATAGAGTAAGCACGCACGTGTTCAAGCAACAGTAGTTATACCAACCAAGCATACCATAAGCAATGTACTTTGTAACTAACAAGTAGGCAACATATACACAGATCATATCACCTAGAATGTCGAGCCTTGCATGTGGAGTGAAGCATCGTTGTGGACCGTTGAGCACTGTACAGGTTATAGTCTGGTTTTAACAAAACGTTTTCCCCTTTATTAAAACCAAGTTCTCTATAACCAATGGCTCTGATACCAATCTGTCACACCCCCAAAATCCACCCGCGGAGTACCACCGCTTGGAGGCGTGACTGACCAGGATCCAGCCACCAATCATATTGAACAAGCATATAAGTAGTTATAAAAATCCACCCAATACAATTGGTGTTCAAACAAAACATAGTTAATTTGCAAGCGGAAGCATAAGTCTTAAATCAAAACATAAGTTTAATTGTTTCATAGTTTAACATGGCACACAGTCGTCCATGTCCCACAACGATCCTCCTCCATGCAAGCTCCAGCTAAGAACCTAAGGGCCTGCAAAGCATGTAGTAACGAGTCAACAACTAGTTGAGTGAGTTCACGGTTGGGTGTTTGTTTTAAGTTGTTTCGAAAACAGTTTCCTTTAGCTGGCATCCTGCCGTGGGGGTTACCCCATAGTTAAAAACGTGACTTGTTTATTCCCGGTTACTCTGGCAATCCTGCCGTGGGGGCTACCCCGTGTTAGTTATCTGGCATTTCGGCCGTGGGGGCTACCCCATGTATCTACTAGACTCGTTACCATATCGACTGCTGACTGTAGTCATGTTTAAGTGCCCTGAAACTGTCAATGTCTATCATCATTGACGTGCCCCAGATCCATTAGTTCACGCCCGTCCTCTGCGGCACGGTGTGAGGTTTGTCAGACCTAAATAGCGCTATCTAACTAATGACCCGCTCGCCATTGGCCCGGCGATTAAGTCGATATAAAAAGGAGGGACTTCGTGATAGAGTTTTGGTCTAGTACGAGTTATCTGTCCGTGAGGACGAGGAATTTACATTCCTGAACCTTTGCTGTCCTACCCAAGGAGGACGAGGAACCCAGTTCCTTAACCCCATTCCCAACCCAGGGAATCCCATGCTTTGTAGAGGGTGTGAACTCACCTTGGTTTGCTCGGTAGGAAACACAGAAAAGTCAAACAAGCAACGTTGAGGCTACTCACGTCCTATCATAGTTGTATCATACAATCAGGTTCGTATTCAAGTAGTGCACGTATGGGTTACACGTTTAATCATAGCAGTTCATCAACATTCACGTTCATCAGTAACATATAAGGTCTGTACATTGGGCCCAAGAGTCCGGCCCAAGCAATTAAGTCCGAAATGAATTGTAAGCCCAAACAGTTATATCTGCGTATTGTCTCGAGTCGCAATTAGGCGTTTGCGACTCGCAACCGGAGTCGCAACCATGGTTTCGGTCCATGCTGTTTTGGTTACGAGTCGCAACCGGACTCGCAACCGTGGTTTCGAGTCACAAGGTTGGTGTGCTGATCCGGTGTGGTTTCGAGTCGCAACCGGGTGTTTGCGACTCGCAACTGATGTCGCAACCGGGAGATTTCGACTCGTTGTGCTTGGTTTCGAGTCGCAACTGATGGTTACGAGTGGACAGGAGCTGATTCGGAACAGTGTACTATCCACTAACATTCTGATTTCATGCAGTTTGTACTATCCAACCAAAATCCTTAAACATGTTTCTTGTCTAGCAATTTACTAAAAATGGATCAAACAAATCAGATTTCAAATATTCAACCATGTTCTTATGATATTCAACAAGTTCTTCATGTTCATCAAATATTCAAAACACATTCAACACATATTCGGATATTCATATCTTCATTCAACATTTGTTCATAAGTTCTTGCATTTTCGGACAAGCATCATCAATCCTAAACTAGACAACAAGCTTATCTTGTAACAAAACATTTTGATTTGTAACCTAAGAGCATGCAATCCGTCTTCATAACATGAATAACAATCGAGCATTCCAACAATAAATCCGAATAATATGAGCATCATACACCGATTTCATGAACACCAAGCATTTATGGTTTAAATCACATTGAATCACAATCATCATTAGCTCATCATGCAATCAATCCGAAATGTATAACAAGAATCACAAGTATCATGAACACTAACTTAACATCAATGTGTACTATCAAACATGCTCAACCGATTATCATACATCATTATCAACTCAAAACACAATACACATTCGGTTCACAAACATTATCAAGCATACACCACACTAGTTAAGTTCTATCATTCATACCCTTATTAAACAACAACAAACATCATAGATTCACTAACCGGTTGTGAGGTGGTGAAAGATGAAGCTTCGTTTGGTGTGAACAAGCAATTCCGAGAATCCCTTTGGTGGTCGGTTGGTTGGATCCGAGAAGGAGGAGGAGAAGTGTGGTGCTTGGTGTCTAGGGTTTTAGTGTGAGAGAGTGAGAGAGTGGAGAGTGTGTGTGTCCAAGAAAATGGCAAGGATAGCTAGGTGCATAACATATATACTAGCTTCATGTGGTGCACCCTAATGGGTTTCGGTTGGGTTAAATGGGGTGCGTGGCCCATCCGGCCCAATTGTTATACTAGTTCACTCGAGACCACATGGTCTCGAGTCGGGTTCATGGGTGTTCGGCTCATATACATACTCGAATACATACACACAAGCATACATGTAACATAACACGAGATCATATAAAGGTTCACTTATCATTCATTAAATCACATAAGTTTAACTATTCACACGTTTAAGCATACAACGAAGGGTTCTAAATTTCGAGTTGTCACAGTCACATTCTCCCCCTGTTAAGAAAATTTCGTCCCGAAATTTAGTGCGTGGTTACTGAGGAAGCTAGTTAAATTGCGTGGTTTACTGGTATTCCTGGGGTGTCACATCATCCCCCCGTTGATTTGGAATTTCATCCGGAAATTCTGCAGTAGCTTCAGCCTCAGTAGTGGTTGCACTTTTCTTAAATAACTGGGGATACTTGAGTTTCATTTGGTCTTCTCGTTCCCAGGTATACTCTGGGCCACGACGGGAGTTCCAACGAACTCGAACAAGAGGTATCCCGGTACGCTTGAGAACCTTAACATCTCGATTAGTAATCTCTACTGGTTCCTCGATGAATCGCAACTGGTCGTCGATTGTGAGCTCCTTTAAGGGAACTATGAGGGTCTCATCTGACAGGCACTTCTTCAGATTCGACACATGAAAAACATTGTGAACTCCGCTGAGTTCTTCAGGTAGATTCAACTTGTAGGCGACTTTGCCAATCTTCTCAATGATTTCGAACGGTCCGACATAACGCGGATTGAGTTTGCCTCGTTTGCCAAAACGAACTACACGTTTCCAAGGTGAGACTTTAAGTAGCACTCGATCCCCAACCTGGAACTCGAGTGGCTTTCTTCGCTTATCAGCATAGCTTTTCTGACGGTCACGAGCTGCCGCCATTCGTTGCCGTATCTGAGCAATTCTCTTGGTCGTATCTACTACAAGTTCTGGGCCAGTGATTTGGCTGTCACCAACTTCTGCCCAACAGAGATGTGATCGGCATTTACATTCGTACAATGCCTCAAACAGAGCCACCTGGATACTGGTGTGGTAACTGTTGTTATATGAAAACTCGACTAACGGGAGGTGTTTTTCCCAGCCATTGCCAAAATCGATTACACATGCCCTGAGCATGTCTTCAAGGGTTTGGATGGTGCGTTCAGATTGCCCATCCGTCTGTGGATGATATGCCGTGCTCATGTCTAATCGAGAACCAAAGGACTTGTGCATAGCTTACCACAATTCAGATGTAAAACGTGAGTCTCGATCAGAAATGATGGAGGTTGGCACTCCGTGCCTTGATACTACTTCCTTTAGGTAGACATCTGCTAGGGTAGAAAACTTGTCGGTTTCCTTGATAGCCAAGAAGTGTGCAGACTTAGTCAATCGATCCATTATCACCCAAATAGTGTCATTTCCACGTTGAGATCTAGGCAGGCCAGTAACGAAATCCATGGAAATTTTCTCCCATTTCCATGTCGGGATCTTTGGTTGTTGGAGTAGGCCTGATGGTTTTTGATATTCAGTCTTGACTCACGCACAAGTCAAACATTTGCTGATGTAGGTTGCTATGTTGGCTTTCATACCAGGCCACCAATACGTAGTCTTGAGATCGTGGTACATCTTATCCGAACCAGGATGTACCGAATAACGAGACTTGTGCGCTTCATCCATCACAAGCTCGCGCAAGTTTCCGTAAAGTGGAACCCAGATGTGCCCTGTTACGTAGTAAGCGCCGTCTTCCTTTTGTTCTAGCTGCTGCCTCGATCCTTGTAAGGACTCAGCCCTGATGTTTTTTGTTTTCAATGCTTCGACCTGAGCATCACGAATTTGAGCAGGAAGACTAGATTGGATGGTAAGTTGTAACGCTCGCACACGTTTAGGTATAGTATCCTTTCGACTGAGGGTGTCGGCCACACCATTGGCTTTTCCCGGATGGTACTTGATTGCACATTCGTAATCATTCAAGAGTTCGACCCATCGACGTTGTCGCATGTTTAATTCCTTTTGCTTGAAAATATGCTCGAGGCTCCTGTGATCGGTGTAAATGGTGCACTTGGTACCGTACAAGTAATGTCTCCATATCTTAAGTGTGAAAACAACTGCTCCCAATTCCAGGTCGTGCGTAGTGTAGTTCCTTTCGTGAACTTTAAGTTGGCGTGATGCGTAGGAAATGACCTTGTCACGTTGCATCAACACGCAACCAAGTCCTTGGATGGAAGCGTCGCAATAAACCACAAAATCATATGTGCCCTCAGGCAATGAGAGGATAGGCGCACTACAAAGTCTATCCTTTAAGTGCTGAAAAGCAGATTCCTGTGCATCACCCCAACGATAGGTGACACCCTTCTGAGTCAGTGAAGTGAGAGGTTGCGTAATCTTTGAGAAGTCCTTGATAAACCTTCTGTAATAACCTGCCAAACCCAAGAATTGGCGGATTTCTGTTGGTGTACGGGGTGCAGACTAGTTCTTGATCGAATCAACCTTGGATGGATCAACATGAATCCCATCCTTGTTTACCACATGGCCTAGAAAGTGGACTTCACGAAGCCAGAAGTCACATTTCGAAAATTTGGCATACAGTTGCTCTGCTTGAAGTAGTTCTAGTATAAGTCGTAGATGCTGCTCGTGTTCCTCCTGACTCTTAGAATAGATCAGGATGTCGTCGATGAAAACAATAACGAACTTATCCAGGTAAGGTTTGCATACTCGGTTCATGAGATCCATGAAGACCGCAGGTGCATTCGTCAATCCGAAAGGCGTAACCAGAAACTCGTAATGCCCATAACGAGTTCTAATTGCTGTTTTGGAGACGTCCTCATCTTGGACTCTCAGTTGATGGTAACCTGACCTCAGGTCAATCTTGGAGTAAAAGCTCGACCCTTGCAGCTGGTCGAATAGGTCATCAATACGTGGGAGAGGATAACGATTCTTCACGGTCACCTTGTTGAGTTCGCGGTAGTCGATACACATTCTGAAGGTACCGTCCTTCTTTTTCACGAATAACACTGGAGCTCCCCAGGGCGAAGAGCTAGGACGTATGAAACCCTTTTCCAACAGTTCTTGTAGTTGCGTGGACAGTTCTTCAAGTTCTGATGGAGCTAGACGATAAGGTGCTCGAGCTATGGGCGCTGCTCCAGGAGCTAGCTCGATTTGAAACTCGACTTGACGATGAGGCGGAAGACCAGGTAATTCCTTGGGAAATACCTCAGGAAAATCGCGTACAATAGGAATGTCTTCTATCTTCTTTTCCTTCGAAGATGTATCGGAAACGAGGGCTAGAATAGCAGTGTGTCCCTTTCGCAAACACTTCTGGGCCTTAAGGAAAGAGATGATGCCCACAACAGCACCACTCTTGTCGCCATAAATCATGAGAGGTTCTTCACCAGAACGAGGAATGCGGACGATTTTCTCCTTGCAATTAATCTCCGCTTGATGATGGGATAGCCAATCCATCCCAATAACGACGTCGAAACTACCAAGTACGATAGGAATAAGATCGATAGAGAAGGTCTAACCAGCTAAGACGAGGTTACAACCCTTAACTATGTGCGTGGCCTCGAGACTTTTACCGTTTGCTAGCTCTACCGTGTGTTTGGTGGTCAAAAGTGTTGGAGTGCGCTTAAGAATTTGACTAACTTTTAAGGACACATAACTAGTATCGGCACCCGAATCGAATAAAACAGTAACAAAGAAATCATCCAGAAGGAACTTACCCATCACAACGTTGGGATCGTTCCTTGCATCACCCTGACCCAGCACGAAAACACGTCCCTTGGCACCATTGCCATTATTGTTTCCCCCGTTGTTGCCTCCATTGTTGTTCCCGTTTCCTTGTTTGTTGTTGTTCTGATTCAGCTGAGGATAGTTCCTCTTAAAGTGGCCTTCAGCGCCACACTGAAAGCATCCTTTATTACCCTGCTGTTGCTGCTGCTGGTGGTTCTGTGGAGCTTGTTGTTGTTGTTGGCGATTCTGATTTGCTGGTCGTGCGCTCCTGCAATCCTTTGCTTCATGACCAAAATTGTTACACCTTAGACAACGACCCTTGTTACACTGCCCGCTATAATGCTTGTTGCACCGGTTGCACTTGGGGTGGTTCCCTTGGTACCCACCCTGTCCTTGACTACCAGAAGATTGCAGACCAGGACTCTGGTAGCCATCAGTCTTTCGTTGCTGAGACTGAACTGAAGTAGAACCCTTGCCCAAATTTCCATCCCACTTGCGCTTGTTATCACTGGGAGCATCAGTAGTAGTAGCGCTAATTCGCTTGGGTAGCTTGTTTTGCTCAACTGCCTGATCAGTGAGACGATGAGCCAACTTGATGATTTGCTGAATGGTGCTAAGATTAGCTGAGGTCACGTGGCTTTGAATTTCTTGCACCAAACCCTTAAGGTACAGCTCGATACGCTTGATAGGAGGATCCACCATAGTGGGACACAAGATAGCTAATTCGTTCGATCTCTTTGTGTACGCCTCGATTTCAGACCCCGTCATCTTCAGATTGAAAAATTCTACCTCTAGCTTGTGGATGTCGTCACGACTACAGTACTCTTCATTGATCAGTTCTTTGAAACCGTTCCATGGGGTGGCATTAGCAACTGCCAGCCCTAGCAGTTGAACCTGTGCTTTCCACCAGGTTAACGCAGCACCTTCGAGTGTCCCAGTAGCATATTTCACCCTACGATCTTCAGTGCATTCACACATCTCGAAAACAGACTCAAGCTTCTCGAACCAGTGAAGAAGACCTACAACTCCTTCTGTGCCACTGAAAGTACTAGGTCGGCAATCCATGAGCATTTTGAATGTACATACGGGAGGTTGAACATGCTGACCTGTCGCGCGAGAATGAAAAGTCAAGATTAAACACGAGAGTTGGTTCGCGAGAGTAGGATCTAAACATCCTAGGATAGGTCGAAATAGAAGGTTATACCTCCTGTAGGGACAGCTGCGAGTGCCTCAGCCACTCATTCGTTGATTAGAGCAGTTAGCTGGGCTTGTGTCAGGTTGATACCACCACGTCCTCCGCGTCCGTTCATGATCTTCACAATGAAGCGATCATAAGTGAGAAACGTGTGGTGAAAGTGCGTAAGTGCGGGATGACAGAAGAGAGTAAACATATAGGGTTTCAATTATCAGTTGTTATATTAACAAAGCATGCAATGTACTATGTAAACTAATAGATAGGTAACGTAAGCATGAACCATTTCACCTATGGTGTCGAGTCTTGCACGTGGAGTGAAGCGTCGTTGTGGATCATTGAGCACTGTACAGGTTATAGTCTGGTTTTATCAAAAAGCTTTTCCCCTTTTTAAAACCAAGTTCGCTATAACCAATGACTCTGATACCAATCCGTCACACCCCCAAAATCCACCCTACGGAGTATCACCGCTTGGAGGCGTGACGCGACCAGGATCGAGCCACCAATCATATTGAACAACGTAATCAAGTAAATAAACCAACCACAATACAATTAGTGACCAAAAGAAAGTAACCGAGTTTATGTTAACAGCAGAAGCATAAAACGTAAAGTCCAAAACATAAGTTCCATAGTTCATAAGTTTAAAGTCCAAAACGTTGATTTAATAAGTTCATAAGGTTTTAAATATTAAGCACGGAACATAACAGTCCGTATCCCACAATGACCTCCTCCTCGTGCAAGCTCCATAAGCATCTAGCGACCTGTAAGGCATGTAACAACGAGTCAACAACAAAGTTGAGTGAGTTCACGTTTGGTTGTTTAGTTTTAAGTTGTTTCCGAAAACATGGTTTGTCTTTCGTTGGCTTACTTTCCGTGGGGGTTACCCCATAGTTGAAAGTATGATTAACCAGTTCCTTCTTTATTACCCGAACCATATCCATAATTAGTGGGGGCTTCCCCATGTGAACCACTAGACCATTACCATATCGAAAACTGACGAACAATAGTTGTGCCCTACGTCAATGTTCTATCATCATTGACAGTTTGCCCAGATCCATTAGTACACGCCCGTCCGAACGGCACGGTGTGAGGCTTGTCAACCCTAATAGCGCTATTAACTAATAACCCGCTCGCCATTGGCCCGACGATTAAGTCGATATAAAATTGAGGGACTTCATGATAGAGTTTTGTCTAGTAAGTTTAAGGTTGTTGTCCTACCCAAGGAGGACGAACGTACGTATTCTACCCAGGGAGAATACGCAGGATTTATATTGGCATCCTACCTATGGAGGATGGCGGTACATATCCTACCCAAGGAGGATATGTAGGTTCCGTTTTAATTCATTAACCCATTCCCAACCACTGGGAATCCCATACCTTAGAAAGTGTGTGAACTCACCTCGGTTGCTCGGTTTGACTCTCAAAGAGAGCTAAAAGTCAAGGTCGGTCAATCACGTCCTAGTATGATTACCACTTAGTTTATTAGTGACTTCGAATAAGCACGAAGTTCCTACACGCATCTATCACATAACATGCATCACTTTAACGGTTCATGCCCATGTAAACTTCCCACCTATTCCCGTTCATAAGCAAACATACGACATTGCACATAACACTTTTATTGACATATAACATGTTAGATCATTCTCAGATAACCTACCCGACATTTAGACACGCAAATTACTACATATGTCGTTTCAGCTTTAATCTTCAAAACGGTTGTTTTCAGGGATTTTAATAAAATAGTTAACTTATTCCAAAAATTCCCAACTTTTAAGGTCTTAAACGATCCAGATATTATTGTGTAAAAATCTCGGGATCCAATTCATTACCACTATTTTATAAAAAATCGTTTACCGGACTGCAATCAGATTCATCACTTTCTGACTGTAGTCCACGGAGTAATTTATTAAAAATTCATCGTAAGTCTGATTGATGAAATTACAGTGGGAGAATTACTATGACATCAGTGTCCATCTACAGTACAAATTTCATGACCTTAAGGTACAGCTCGATACGCTTGATAGGAGGATCCACCATAGTGGGACACAAGATAGCTAATTCGTTCGATCTCTTTGTGTACGCCTCGATTTCAGACCCCGTCATCTTCAGATTGAAAAATTCTACCTCTAGCTTATGGATGTCGTCACGACTACAGTACTCTTCTTTGATCAGTTCTTTGAAACCGTTCCATGGGGTGGCATTAGCAACCGCCAGCCCTAGCAGTTGAACCTGTGCTTTCCACCAGGTTAACGCAGCACCTTCGAGTGTCCCAGTAGCATATTTCACCCTACGATCTTCAGTGCATTCACACATCTCGAAAACAGACTCAAGCTTCTCGAACCAGTGAAGAAGACCTACAACTCCTTCTGTGCCACTGAAAGTACTAGGTCGGCAATCCATGAGCATTTTGAATGTACATACGGGAGGTTGAGCATGCTGACCTGTCGCGCGAGAACGAAAAGTCAAGATTAAACACGAGAGTTGGTTCGCGAGAGTAGGATCTAAACATCCTAGGATAGGTCGAAATAGAAGGTTATACCTCCTGCAGGGACAGCTGCGAGTGCCTCAGCCACTCGTTCGTTGATTAGAGCAGTTAGCTGGGCTTGTGTCAGGTTGATACCACCACGTCCTCCGCGTCCGTTCATGATCTTCACAATGAAGCGATCATAAGTGAGAAACGTGTGGTGAAAGTGCGTAAGTGCGGGATGACAGAAGAGAGTAAACATATAGGGTTTCAATTATCAGTTGTTATATTAACTAAGCATGCAATGTACTATGTAAACTAATAGACAGGTAACGTAAGCATGAACCATTTCACCTATGGTGTCGAGTCTTGCACGTGGAGTGAAGCGTCGTTGTGGATCATTGAGCACTGTACAGGTTATAGTCTGGTTTTATCAAAAAGCTTTTCCCCTTTTTAAAACCAATTTCGCTATAACCAATGGCTCTGATACCAATCTGTCACACCCCCAAAATCCACCCTGCGGAGTATCACCGCTTGGAGGCGTGACGCGACCAGGATCGAGCCACCAATCATATTGAACAACGTAATCAAGTAAATAAACCAACCACAATACAATTAGTGACCAAAAGAAAGTAACCGACTTTATGTTAACAGCAGAAGCATAAAACGTAAAGTCCAAAACATAAGTTCCATAGTTCATAAGTTTAAAGTCCAAAACGTTGATTTAATAAGTTCATAAGGTTTTAAATATTAAGCACGGAACATAACAGTCCGTATCCCACAATGACCTCCTCCTCGTGCAAGCTCCATAAGCATCTAGCGACCTGTAAGGCATGTAACAACGAGTCAACAACAAAGTTGAGTGAGTTCACGTTTGGTTGTTTAGTTTTAAGTTGTTTCCGAAAACATGGTTTGTCTTTCGTTGGCTTACTTGCCGTGGGGGTTACCCCATAGTTGAAAGTATGATTAACCAGTTCCTTCTTTATTACCCGAACCATATCCATAATTAGTGGGGGCTTCCCCATGTGAACCACTAGACCATTACCATATCGAAAACTGACGAACAATAGTTGTGCCCTACGTCAATGTTCTATCATCATTGACAGTTTGCCTAATATAAGATATTCCTAATATGAGTGAAAGAGTGTGAAGATTGTGAAGAATGATGGAGGATCATGAGCCATGCTTATATAAGATATTCCTAATATTTTGTTAACTCTAACAAGAAACAATCCAAATAAAATATAGACTTAAATCTTGAAGCATGGTGTGGATCTTTGGTGGGGTCCCTTGGGACCGAATTCGGTTGGGGGGGGGGTTGGATGTAACTTTGTGATGATAGTTGGTAATTATAAGTTTGAATCCAAGTGTATGCTTTTATAGTTAGTTTACTAGAGAATTTAGTGGGTGTTATGGTGTACGGGGATCATGACTATCCAAGAAATAATAAAACAATGCATTTGACAAAAATTTAGTGTTCCGGGTAATGTCCGGTTGTTCGGTTAGATACCGTTCCGTTAAAATGTTTAATTATTCCGTAAAGTGTCCTTTATATATCTTTTTGTAACACTTTTAATTCCTAACACATAGGAAAACATTCAGGACCATTTAGTCAATTTTCTATATACAGTTAATAAGCACAATATAATATTAATTAATTGTACGGGTACATGTAATTTCAAGGGTTGTCACATTCTCCCCCTGTTAAGAAAATTTCGTCCCGAAATTTAGTGCGTGGTTACTGAGGAAGCTAGTTAAATTGCGTGGTTTACTGGTTTTCCTAGGGTGTCACATCGAAATTCCAGTGGGAGAATTACTACGACATCTGTGTCCATCTACAGTACAAATTTCATGACCTAATTCTACACAGATTTCAAGTTATGACGAAAAACATAACACATATTTTCTGCAGAAAAATGCAGCTTGAGCTGCTGTCCGAAAACAGACCTTTTAAAATAGTAAACGACCTCGAAAAATTGCGATTCCAGTGCCATTGGATCTGTTTTTTGAAAATACATAATTTAGGCTTTAGAAAATCAGTTTTTCTATTTATTATGATCCGTTTACAGCCAGTTGAAGTTGGCTGAAAATGCCAATCAACATGCTTTTTAGAGTTTAAATGTTACTAAAACGCATCAACAAATGTTCTAACAATGGGTTTATCAAGAAATCAACGATCAAACATCATGCATGCTTTAACCCACTTTAACCCAACAAGATTTCATCTTCATGTAAACTTATGTTCATGTTCTTGTTTAACCCTTTTTAGTGTTTTTGTTCTTTAGTGTTTTGAACATAACCATCATACTACAACTTTTAACTATGAAACAAGATGAACAAGGGTTTAACAAGGACTTACTACTAGCACAAGGCTATGGAAGAATCTCTAGTTGAATGATGAAGAAAATGATGGTGAAAAGCAATGTATGAAGCTCCTTGGTGAACTACAAGTTGCAAGCTTTCTTGAATCAACTTAGAACTTTGAATGAAACTTGAAATGGGAGAAGATGATGATGTTAGAGTGGTGATGGTGGGGGCGGTTATGTGAGCCGAGAGGGAGGAGGGAGAGAGTGAGTGAAAGAGTGTGAAGATTGTGAAGAATGATGGAGGATCATGAGCCATGCTTATATAAGATATTCCTAATATTTTGTTAACTCTAACAAGAACCAATCCAAATAAAATATAGACTTAAATCTTGAAGCATGGTGTGGATCTTTGGTGGGGTCCCTTGGGACCGAATTCGGTTGGGGGGGGGGGGGGTTGGATGTAACTTTGTGATGATAGTTGGTAATTATAAGTTTGAATCCAAGTGTATGCTTTTATAGTTAGTTTACTAGAGAATTTAGTGGGTGTTATGGTGTACGGGGATCATGACTAGCCAAGAAATAATAAAACAATGCATTTGACAAAAATTTAGTGTTCCGGGTGATGTCCGGTTGTTCGGTTAGATACCGTTCCGTTAAAATGTTTAATTATTCCGTAAAGTGTCCTTTATATATCTTTTTGTAACACTTTTAATTCCTAACACATAGGAAAACATTCAGGACCATTTAGTCAATTTTCTGTACAGTCAATAAGCACAATATAATATTAATTAATTGTACGGGTACATGTAATTTCAAGGGTTGTCACATTCTCCCCCTGTTAAGAAAATTTCGTCCCGAAATTTAGTGCGTGGTTACTGAGGAAGCTAGTTAAATTGCGTGGTTTACTGGTTTTCCTGGGGTGTCACATACCTGGGGCTTAGCTTTCCCCTTTTGATGAATCTTACCACTCCTTTCCAAGGAGAGACTTACAATAACACTTTATCTCCTACCTGAAATTCCAACGGCTTTCGTCTGTTATCTGCATAACTCTTTTGTCGATCACGTACTGCCTTCAGTCGGTCCTTAACTTGAATGATCTTGTCTGTTGTTTCTTGTACTATCTCAGGTCCAGATAGTTTTTTTTCTCTAATTTCTGCCCAACAGACTGAAGTTCGGCACTTTCGTCCATAAAGTGTTTCAAATGCTGCAACATTGATACTTGTGTGATAACTGTTATTATAAGAAAATTCTATTAACGGTAAGTGATCGTCCCAATTACCTCCGAAATCAATTACACAAGCTCTAAGCATGTCCTCCATTGTCTGAATTGTCCTTTCACTTTGTCCGTCTGTTTGAGGTTGATAAGCGGTGCATAGATTCAACTTGGTTCCCAGTGCTTTTTGGAAAGTTGTCAAAAAATGAGAGGTAAAACGACTATCTCTGTCAGAAACAATTGATATCGGAATTCCATGTAAAGAAACTATTTCATTTACATACAATTTACCTAATTGTCCCATACTAAAAGTTTCCTTCATGGGTAGGAAATGAGCTGACTTAGTTAGCCTATCTACAATCACCCAGATTGTCTCATTACCTTTTCTTGTTTTGGGTAATTTAGTAACAAAATCCATTGTTATCAATTCCCATTTCCAAGCTGGCATTTCTAACTGTTGCAACAAACCTGAGGGTTTCTGATGTTCAGCTTTGACTTGTGAGCAGGTTAAACACTTTGCAACATATGCTGCTATATCCTTTTTCATTCCTATCCACCAGAAATTCTTTCTTAAGTCCTGATACATTTTATCACTTCCAGGATGCATCGTATACTTAGACTTATGGGCTTCTTCTAATATACGGTGGCGTAGGTTTCCTAATTTAGGTATCCACATCCTTTTCTTATGGAATCTCCAAATTCCATGTGACAACCCTCACTAAACCAGGTATCCGTACGACTTAATTAATAATTAATTACTGCTTAATTACTGTGCTTGCTTGAACTTGTTAATAAACTGCTACTTGAATACTGATACATGTACCTACTTGCATCATACTTTACTTGCTGTCACTACATTATTTACATACTGAACCTTAGTGACAAACATGATGCACAAAAAGCACAGTAGCACTATAGCGGATAACCAATTGAACATGCTGATGAAGCCAGCATCAGGCAGACACTGCCTCTAAGGCATGTATGAGCCAGAAATATTTTGCTACACTAGTGGTGAGTGTAGGGATATAAGGGTTGTAGAACTGCGTCTCTAGGGATAAGTTACAATGACTGGATGTGCCTAAAACGTACTCTAAGTACAAAACTCAGCACTTTACATAATAATTCAGCTTTTAGCTAACTAATAAAGTGCCAAAACTTGAGAAAAATATTACTAGACACTTTCCAAAGTGTCAGAAATGAGTTGTGTCACTAAAAAGGGTATTAACGACACTTTAAAGCTTTGTTAAGCACGTTAACGGATTACTATCCAACCGAACAACCGGACTATACCCGGGACATGAAAATACGGCCATACACATTATTTATCTTTTTCTGAGCCAGTTAGGGTCCCTGAATACCCTAACACCCGTCATAACATACTACACACTACTAACCGGGTTAAGTACCTAACTAACTAACTTAACCTAACTAGTAACTAACTAATACTTGGAAATGGACCAAGACCCCCCCCCCCCTTGCTAACCGGCCCCAAACTAGAGGGGACACCCTTTGATTTCTTTTGATTATTTTAATCACAATGCTTAATATCTTTGAGACACATGATCCATTGGACACTAATCTTATGTTTGTCTATAAATACTAACCTTTACACATTAAGCTCATTCACATTCCAACACCCAAAATTTACTCTCTCTCTTGCCCTCTAAGGCTTCGGCCGAGATCCCCTTGCCCATCCATCATATTTTTCGGCTTCCATCTTCACATTACAAGATCATACAAGCTTCAAGGATCACGTATTAGGAAGCTTGGTGCAATCGGAAGGCAAAGGACCTCTCTCTCTAGCTTTTATCCACCTCATTTGCGCGTAGATTCTTCCCTAGCCTCGAGCTAGTGGTATGATGTTTAAATCCCTATCCTGAACTAATCTAAAGCGGTTAATATGTGGTGTAATGATTAAAACTCGAAATCTTACAAAATGGTGCATTAAAGTCTACTAAAAACATGAAAAATGATGGTTAAAAGCTTATAAGTTGGGTAAATGTTGTAGTAATTGAAATTTGTGATTATTTAGACCCGATCTATGTTGTGGTAGCTCGGATCATCACTTAACCCGGTTTGGTCATGATCACGAATCATGACATAAGGTTGTTTTGAATAGAACAAGGGTTAAAGGGTGAAACTCTACCACACACGAATCATGAACTTGTGTAAAAATGTTTTACTTGTGGAATAGTGTTTAAAACTAGCAGATCTACGTATCTGCAAGTGGTATTTTCAAAGGACCAAGCGTTAAGAGAAAACATACTTTAAAAGACGGATCTTACACTAACAAGGATGGTTTTTAGAACACACAAGTGTGTAAACACTTGTGTAACACAAGTTTCGACAAAATAACTATTTTTGTAAAAATTGACGAGAAGTTGTAAAGACGGAACTTCCATAAAAACGAGGTTTTTACAAAATCGGATTGTTTTATATATAGATCCACTAAAAATAATGAGATTTACTTCAGAGTTTGGATAAACCACATATTTTGACTAGTTTGTGATTTGAACATGGTTTTGATTGAATAAGAAGATTGTTGTTTTGATTTATAAAAGAAAATGATACGCTTGAAAGCGTGGCCACCTCCAGTTACAGAGGAAACTCTGGCGAAATTTTTCCAAAAGCCTAACACTTAGAAATATTTTCACTATAAGTGTTAGAAATACATTTTGACTTGTTTTCAAAATATAAGTTTCGCCACGACTATATTTACAAAACATCGGAGGTGGGATTTTCACAAAATAAAACGTGATACATATATATATTAAATATATATTTTTTACAACATCACTTGTATAAGTGTCTATGATTATTTTGTGAACTACGTAAATATTATTTTTAGAGTAAAAATAATATTACTAAGTATTATTTTGGGAAATCACATGTATTAAAATATAATATTTTTGGGAAGAATATCTATATTTTGGAGTTGGAAATAAAATATATTAAGTGAGACTTAATGGTGTAATCCGAATTATACGAACGCACATGTATTAAATCCCCCATCCTTGGGAAGGAGAATAACTACCAAGTATATACAAAATGTAAACACGAAATAGTTGCCTAACTATTTCCCAAAAACTTAAACCATAAAGCTAAGGCACGGCCATCCGTCTAATAGAGTTAGCACGTGTAGGTCGTTATACAGCTGATCGATTTGGAGGCATACTTGGTAGAGGCGCACCACTGTGAGTTCATGTCCCCCTTTTCTCTAACTGTTTTCAGTTTTCTTAACTGCGGGGGTGAAATACATGTTACTTTGATTACAAGTACTTTATACACGATATGGTTAGCGTAAGGAGGTTTACTACTTAGATCATGTGAGTGGGTAGGAGCAATATGAGGCCATTAGTCCTCATAACGGGACCGAGGGACAGGAGCGGTAGATCTATCTGGGTGTAGCGAGCCCAGCCCCAGGCCAAACTAGAAACGGACCTTGGGGTGACTTTGTCCACATACTAATGCCGTGGCGAAATCTGCTAGGTTTGAGTCTCCCTATTTGCACTTCACATATATCAGTGGCCTTGCAAACCATTGGTGATCTCAATTCCCTTATTTGCTACATACCAAGACTATTTTTATACTCACAAAGGTTTACTTACTCACTTACACATGAACTCGCTCAACATTATTGTTGATTTTTCAACTTACATGTATTTCAGGAAATTAAAGGATCTGGCGCGGTATGGCATGTTTTCCCGCTGCACTAGTTACGAGGTCATCCGGGTTTGGGGAATGTGACTCTTTCCTGGACAAGTCACAGTCCTTAAACTGTTTTCATGTCATGTTGATGTTTGTGTTTGTTGAACAATGTCGTTAGGATGTGTTTCCGTTAAGACAATGTTATTGTATTCGGTATTTTAAAACTTAATTAAATGGATGATCTTGCATGATTTTATTTCATATAGCTTTGTTATGGTTAAGCTTTGGTATTAAGAAGTCACACCAAAATAACCACGCTTCCGCAAAGCCAGGGTGTGACATTCCATCTGTTTCTTGTTCTAATTCCTTAATCATTCCTTTCAATTTTTCAGTATCATCCTTGATTACTGATTCTTGTGCCTTTTGAATCCGTTCATTTAAATCTACTTGCATATTTAGGTTGAGTGAACGTACTCTTTTTAGTTTTTCATGATACTTTCAACTTAAAGCGTCAGCTACTACATTTGTCTTTCCTGCATGGTACTTGATATTACAATCATAATCACTAAGTATCTCCATCCAGCGTCTTTGTCTCATATTCAATTCCTTATGTCCGAAAACATACCTTAAACTCTTATGGTTGGTGAAAATGGTAAACTTACTACCGTAAAGGTAATGTCTGCAAATTTTAAGGGCAAAAATTATGGCTCCTAATTCTAGATCATGGGTTGAATAATTCTCTTCATGATTTTTAAGTTGTCTAGAGGCATAAGCTATAACCTTTTGACGTTGCATAAACACACATCCATAACCTAACTTAGAAGCATCACAATAGATTACAAAGTCTTCAGATCCTTCTGGTAACGCTAGTATGGGTGCATTGCTTAGTTTTTGCTTAAGAATTCTAAAGGCTTCTTCTTGTTTTAGTCCCCATTCAAATTTAACAGATTTACAGGTTAACTTAGTTAAGGGAATGGCTATTCTAGAAAAATCTTGAATAAATCTTCTATAATAACCGGCCAATCCTAAGAAACTTCTAACCTCGGTTGGTGACTCAGGGGTTTTCCAATTAGTAATCGCCTCGATCTTGGTAGGATCCACATGAATTCCTTCATGATTGACTAGATGTCCAAGAAATTGTACTTGTTCTAACCAAAACTCACACTTTGAAAACTTAGCATAAAGCTTTTCTTTTCTTAATAAACATAAAAGTGTGTGTAAATGATTTGGATGTTCCTCTTTGCTCTTAGAATAAATAAGAATATCATCTATAAAGACAATTATGAATTTATCCAAATATGGATTACATATTCAGTTCATCATATCCATAAATGCAGCTGGGTCATTGGTTAAACCAAATGGCATGACAGTAAATTCATAATGGCCATAACTTGTTCTAAAAGCGGTCTTAGGAATGCCCTCTTCCTGTACCTTTAATTGATGATATCCTGATCGTAAATCGATTTTAGAGAAAAATCGAGCTCCTTGCAACTGGTCGAATAGATCATCGATTCTCGGTAATGGATACCAATTCTTAATCGTGACTTTGTTCAATTCACGGTAGTAAATGCACATACGCATTGATCCGTCTTTCTTTTTAACGAATAAGATCGGTGCTCCTCATGGTGATGAACTTGGCTGTATGAATCCCTTCTCCAACAATTCTTCTAACTGTTTCTTCAATTCTTGCATTCCTGCTGGTGCCAAGCGGTAGGGTGCTTTGGTAATTGGTGTTGTTCCTGGTAGCAGATGGATTCTGAATTCCACTTCCCTGTCCGGTGGTAGTCCTGGTAATTCTTCTGGAAATACATCTGAAAACTGGGACACTACTAGAATATCCTTTAATTCTTTTCCTTTAGTGTTAATGATTATAGAAATCAAATACACTAATGATCCTTTTCTTACATAACTTGCTATTTTCATTACAGAGATGAATTACGTGGATCTAGAGGGTTTATTTCCTTTAATTGTGATCTTTTCACCCCTTGGTGAATTTACTTGGATTGACTTTTGATCACATAAAATACTGGCTTTATTGGCTATTAACCAATCCATTCCTAACACGACATCAAATCCTGCCAGATTCATTGGGTAAAGGTTTGCAATAAATTTTGATTTAGAATTTCTATTCTTGCTCCCTGCAAGATTTCAGAAATCTTAATGGTTTCCCCATTTGCTGTCTCTACTAGACATTCTTGTGGGAGTTTAGTTAATGGTTGATTGAGAAGTTTGCAAAATAAAGTATTAATAAAACTTTGGTTTGCACCAGAGTCAAATAATACTTTAGCAAAAGCATCATTAACTAAAAACGTACCAGTGATCACATCTGGGATCACCTTTGCTTCTTCTGCAGTCAGAACAAATGCCCTAGGATTTTTAGTATTCTTGTTGTTCGTAGCTGGAGCTAGTTTTGGGCAGTTTGGCTTGATGTGACCTTGTTCTCCACAGTTGTAGCATATTCTGTTGTTAGACTTCTTCCTGCAGTCTTCCTCCTTGTGTCCAGATATTTTGCAGAAGTTACAGTATATGGAGCATCTTCCAGAATGCTTCCTTTTGCAATACTTACAATAGGGTGCAGAAATAGAACCTACATTTTCCCACGGCTAGAATTTCCAAAACGAAATTCTTAGGTAAGCTTCTGGGCTAGGTTTCTCCTTTGATTGTCTTCTCGTGTACGGACTAACTCATCTGTCAAGGTATTTGCTAGTTCTACAGCTTCTTCTATGCTTTGAGGTCTAGCTGCCTTGACTACATGCCTTATCTCACTGATTAATCCCCAAATATAGTGAGAGATCAATACTGGTTCGGGTGATGCAAGGGTTGGCACTATTTTAGCATATTCAAAGAATAATGTAGTTTAACCCTTACTATCCACTCCAGTTATTCTAAGGTTTAAGAATTTATTTGCTATCTGTTCTTTTTCATTGGGATGGCAGAATTTCCTTTCCACCATGTTCTTAAATTCCTCCCATTCCATATTGTAAACCCTATCACTTCCCCTAGACTGGAGGATAGTGTTCCACCATTCTAGTGCTGAATTCTTAAACATATTGGAATCAAACATTATCTTATCCTCTTCCGCGCATTTGCTTATTCTTAAGACTGCCTCAGTCTTTTCTATCCTGCGTAGAGATGCAACGGCCCCTTCATTGCCCGAGAATTCCATTGGTTTACAAGACCATAATTCTTTATAAGAACAACCATAAGACATGGTTCTTCTTCTTTTGGGAATGGGCACTTGAAGTATGGGTCCATTGTTTAAGCTATGTTTAGGTTCAGTGGGTCTTTTACTATCACGTTTACTTTTATTATCTGCTTCCTTAACCGTTTTGATAATATATGGCATCGCATCTATTATCCCTTGTGCCACTATGTGTTGAATAACACTGTTATCCACTTGGTTTCCATTATTGTTGTTGTTCGGGTTATCGTTATCCAGGTTATTGTTACTCTGGTTATCATTATTCTGGTTTTCCTGGTTCACTTCGTTGTCCATCACACAACACACATATTGGTCAAAAACGTCGAACATTGCGACTTACTCTTTCTTCTAGTATGCATCTAATACAAACCGATACTGGAATTTAAAATTACAATACTACTATGCATCATTAACCACGAGGTGGTCTATACTACAATATATTATTATTATTATTATCATTATTACACATATATTATATATATATATATATATATATATATATATTATTAATATTACTATCTCCACCATCACCTTCACTGATATGGGTTCATCTAGAACTTCATATTACGCTCATCGTACTTCCAGACGAGTCGTTCTCCAAACTGTCTCATTCTCTCGCTACTTTCTAAAATCTCTTCTCCGAAAGTTCAGAGCTCTTGTACATTTTCTGCACTCATTGGGGGTGCAGGTGCTAGTACTAGATCTGGGTACTGTGGCATAGGTTCTTCCTGAGGGTATGGATTCTCTAGGATTTCCCTAATGTATTCATCATTACCATAGTAGGGATCTAGAGGGTCCAGACCTGGGTAGGCTGCTAGGTTTGGCATGGGTTTGTCTGTTAGGTGGTAGCGTTGCACATAATCCCTATGATCATCAAACCACGGACCGTAGTCTGGGTCTAAGGGATTGGGTGCTGGTACCCTAGGTATCTCTTTTGGGTTAAAATCATGCCTTTGAACTTGGTTTTCTGGGTTGTTTTCAATCTCCATTGGCTGGGTGGGAAACAGGGGTAATGGTTGAGGGGCTACTAGTTGTTCCAGGTTTGGGTCGGCAGCTGTGGATGCTAAAATATGGAAGTTTGCTAAACTCCTATTAAGCATGTCTTGGGTGTGGGCATCAGTTTCTCTTTTAGCGGCTGCTAGCACTTGTTGCTGTTGTAACTTTTCATTCTCTTCCTACGCTCATGTGCTCCCCTACTGAACCATCCTCTCTTTTTCTGAGGGAATGACTCTTCAGACTGAGCCTTAAACACGAATATCCCATCTTCATTGTCAGCTGAATACCCTGAGAGGGCAGGCTGTGAAGAGGTGCCTTCCCTCCTAGGTGAGCCGGACAACTGACGATAAGCGTTGGAGGGTCCTTGATCGCTCATACTGTAAACTAACAAATAGTCAAATAACACACAACAATAAAATACAGATATGCACGTATTTCCATAATTAATTTCCTAACAATTTGAATAATATCTTGGTGTCAGCAGAACACTTATGTGGCTGAATCAGTGGCTTATCTCTGATACCACCTTCTGTCGCAACCCCCGTCCCCTATCTGTCCCAGGAACGGGCGGCCGCGAGACCAGTTTTGGTGGTATCGGTGTTTATCATTTTGGCAGCGGATATTACATCAGGACCGTAGTTAGGAAATATTTTATTAGAGTAAATACCACACTATTATAATATTAAACATATTGGGATAAAACCCAAGTTTTCATTACAAACACTTTCATAGGGAAAATCCCTATTTTATTGAATAAAACATCTTCTTTTATTTAGGTAACTTTATAGCCACTTTTTCCGAGCGTTCAGTGCTGTCCAGCTAGCTTCTAGTTGGCTTTCACATTTTGTTACCTGAAACGCGTCTAAAAACATTTTGTCAGTGGAAAATACTGGTGAGTGAATCCCGGTTTAATCAAGAAGAGTTTTATCTTTTAACAGTATTGAGAGCTATTACAATGTTTTTTTTCTACATAATTACTCATTCAGTACTGTCAATCCTGACTGGTGGGTCATATTACCCATTGGCTAACTCTTTGTTCAATGGTAATGTGTTCCACATTTTGTATACAAAACCCCAACATACCGGTAGTAATTGAAGAATTACAAAGACTCAATCATTGGTAATCACATTGTAAAATATTTAAGGTTTTGTAAAAACAGTTTACAAAAAGGAGATTACTCACATTGCTGTCTTAGGTTTTCTTTAAAGATTTCCTGGTGATTATCTATTAATTACACAGAGGCACACGTGTTAGTATAATAACCCATTATTTATATTAATGATACCCTACCCGAGACGGTATTCCAACGACCACGTTGGGCAGAAACACGACAGCCGTTACAGAACCCTGGATCAATCGGGCAACGTATCTAATACGTAACTGGGGTTATGATACTTACAACGGGGCAGAACTTCGTTAATTAGCGGGGTATTATACCCGAGAATTACTACTACACTTAAGAAATTCGAGAGAGAAAGAAAGGAATGAGCGACTGGAGACTGAAGCCGAATGCACCTATATATAGTGTCCCTTCGCGTCCTGTCGCGCCCCGCGTAAACCTCGGCCACGGTCTTCACGGCCCGCGAGGATACCTTGGGTAGGCCCTAGGGTTGCTGAGTTGACCAATAGCCTCGACACGACAGGGACACGGCCTCGGGGCTTGCCTGGTGTCTTGGCGGTCGCGGCCCGCGTAGGAAGTAGCCAAGGGCTACGCGCCCCGCGAGAGACCACTAAATCTTGTTTTTAATTAATTTTTAAGAAAATAGAGGTATTCGGGGCCCGTTTACGTATACGAGGTGTATTTTAGGACATATTGGGACATTTTAAATATTATCAGGGTGTCGGAAATATTTAGGAGGGTTGTTATATTTATTGAATTGGGTATGTTTAATATTTCAGCTACTTTGTAAGGATGTGTATGATATTTATAATTTTGCAAGGGTATATATGATATTTTGTAAGTTTGTAGCGTTATAAATGAAATTGCCCAAAAAACCTAAAAATTAAACCCGAACCTAAACCCCCAAAAAACCTAACCATAAAAACTAAAATAAACCAAAAACCGAACATTAAAAGCTAAATTAAGCTAAAAACTTAAACCCTAAGACTAAGTAGTATTGTATACGTGCAGCATTATAATTAGTATTGAAAAAAAGTGTGCCACGTTAAATCTTTTTTCTATGTCGAAAAATTATGTTTGAATATAATCGAACAAAAGATTAAAAAATTTGTGATCTTGTGATGCAATTTTTTTAAAATAAACAAATAACATATGAAGAGATAAACAACAAACAACAAGAAATGTTAGAAAAGTTATATAGTTTTTTTTTCCCAATTTTGCCATCCTTCATTAAAAATCCACTTCCCTACTTTAACGAGGAGTTTTCGAGTTTTCTCACTAACATTGAGTTTTAAATTAAACCCTCCAGTATATATGTATATAGGGTTAGGTTCATTTGTGAACAACCCTCTTGATTGTGAGCACTAGTGAACTAATCCTAGCCCGTGATTATCAATACACAAGTGTAAACAAATGACCAGGATTTGATTATGAAAATACACTAGTGTATTTTACGATTTGATGATGTAAATCAATTGCCAGGATTTGTTCACCCAGTTCACAAATACACTAGTGTTCACTTTAGAACCCAACCTATGTATGTATGTGTGTGTGTATGTATATATATATATATATATAGAGGAAGGTTAACATACAAAAACCCTTATCCTACATTAACATACGCGACGCCCATAACCATCCGATCAGGGATGTAATCACGCATAGAACGATAATTACGCACGGGAGTCACAAAATCACGCATAAACCCTATTTAATCACGCATTGGAGCCTTGTTATACAAAATCACGCACGTTTATATGTTAATCACGCACGTTCTATTCTTGTGTCGTACGTTAACGTACGTTAAGGATATTTGTACATTATACTTATTCTATATATATATATATATATATAGGATAAGGATCATTACAGAACACCAATTACTGCGAGAACAAAAAGAACAACTCTAAATCATTAAATTTTGGGATCTAAGTTTCATTTTTTTTAAATTTTATGTTTCTTACATTCATATGTGTATTATATATATATATATATATGTGTGTGTGTGTGTGTATAAGTATATATGTATATATGTATGTAGGGGACCGCTAAAATGAAAACCACCTCTAGTTGTAAGAAACGTGAGAACTACACCGTACGGGGCGAGGTGGACCAATTTTTTTTTCATAAACGTAGATGCGTGTATTATAAACACATTTGTAAAAAAAATTCAAAAAAAAAATGTCGTGTGTGTAGTTTTGAGCACCACAAGTTTGCGTTTACTAAACACAAGCAAAACTACACACACGTCATTTTTTTTTTGAATTCTTTTACAAATGTGTTTATAATACACGCATCTACGTTTATGAAAAAAATTTTGGTCCACCTCGCCCCGTACGGTGTAGTTCTCACGGTTCTTACAACTGGAGGTGGTTTTCATTTTAGCGGCCCCCTATGTATATATATATAGGGTAAGGTTATTGTAAAAAAGGTTAAAAGTGTGAGAAAGGTGAGAAATATTGTGGAGATGACATGTGTACTAAATCTAAATTAATTCAAAAGGGTAAACAAGTAATTTTATCATTAATTCAATTAATTAAAAACTTCCCATAACCGCCACCTTAATTATCGGAACTGGATTTTTTTAAAAGATATCTATAAACACCATTCAGCAAGTATATAACACCATTCAGCAAGTATATAACACCATTCAGTATGTATAAAACACCATTCAGCAAGTATATAACATAATTCAGTAAGTATATAACACCATTCAGCAAGTATATAACACCATTCAGTAAGTATAATAACACCATTCAGCAAGTATATAACACCATTCAGTAAGTATATAACACCATTCAGCAAGTATATAACACCATTCAGTAAGTATAATAACACCATTCAATAAAGTATATAACACCATTCAATAAAGTATATAACACCATTCAGCACATTATATAACACCATTCAATAAAGAATATAACACCATTCAACACATATATAACACCATTCAATAATCATTACATCTCTGTATCATCTTCTCCACTTCCGGCACGACCACTGCCGCTTCGCCGCCTCTGTCGTGTAGAGAGAGATATCATCTGGCCGGGCGATGTAGAGAGACAGAGAGATCGCACGACCACCACCACTGCCACTTCCGGCACCACCACTGCCGCTCCACCGTCGCCGCTCCACTACGATGTAGAGAGAGAGATCGAAATTGTAGAGAGAGATCGAAATTGTAGAGAGAGATATCATCTGGTCGTGATGTAGAGAGAGAGAGATCGAAATTGTAGGGATTTTGATTTACAGTTTCCTATTTTGAATGGATATAAAGACTTTATTACCCCTATAATTTTCAATTCAGTCCAAAAAAATAAAACAAATTTTACAATTTGGTCCCTATTAATCTCAACAATTAGATCAAAGTTCTAATGGTGTAGATTCTTTCTTATCCTTCTCACACTTTTGGTCTTTTTTACACACACACACACACACACACACACATATATATATATATATATATATATATATATATATATATATATATATATATATATATATATATATATATATAGTGGGGATCCTGCGGAAAGTGTGTTTTTTCCTAGAAAGTGTAGGAAGCGATCTGGGCCATCAGATGAGTGTGTTTAATGGTTGAGATTATTTTGGTGGCATTTTGGTAATATACGTGTCTTTAAAATAGGCTAATTTAATTTATTGGAGGTAAATGTGTCATTTAAGTTGTTTTAAATAAGGAAATAATACCAATCATAAACCACCTCCAAAAATGTCGCAGTTTTTTTTCTCTCTCTCTAATCCCTCACATTTGAAAACACCAAATCATACAAAAATAATGATAAATCAGATCTAGATGTGTTTATAGTAGTGTGTTTTAGCGATAAAACACAATGTAACGAACTAGTGACTGACTGCTAAAACACAACATCAAGAATGCCAACTGATAAAACACAACGTGAACCAGTAACTGAAAAACACAACATCAAGAATGACAAAATCATATCAATGAGTAACTAATAAAACACATTGTGATGAAACAGTAACTGGAACTGTAGGTCCCCTTTTCGTATGGATCTTCAACATAATTGTCTTTCCAATCAAGAGTGCGGAATCCTCTTGATCAGAATAAGCAGAAAACGTGTAGGAAACAGAAACAGCAAATCACTTTCAAACTGGGTTTACTATTGATTATCAAACCAAAGTATTACAATCAATCTAAACCCTAAACTAACACTCAAATTCGTCCAAGACAAGTCTCTCACGAATTCTAATGCCTCTCAAACTGTTTTGGCTGATTAACCTAAACCCTAAAGTCTAACCTTGTTTATATAACACAAGGTTACTACTTAGGCCAAGGTTAAACATCATGGACTGCGAATTGGACAGGCCCAATTCGCCCCCATCCCCATAAGTATGGGTTTGGTTAGCCCAAACATTACAACTAACTATTACAAAGCTAAACCCGCTGACTGTTTATCGTTTAACTAATTACAAGATATCCAAAGACCAAATCTAAGCTGTTGTCACAAACATGCACCAACAAACTCCCCCTTGACAATAGCTTCATAAAATAACTTTGTCTTCAGTCATCTTGCAATCTTCATGTAGTCTTGCACTGTCTTTGGTCTTTGGATAGCTTCAGCTTCAACAGCTTCTGTCAGCAACAGACTCCCCCTAAGCTGATGCATCCAATCACCAAATCTTCAAAAACTTTAGCGTTTGAGTAAACTCCAGTTCAGCATATGTATAGCAATCTTCAAACTCTTCAACTTTGTCTGCAATGTAGAAAGGAGGTTCTACCATGCATCCAATCAAACTCTCATCTTCACAGCAACTCAGCAACACAGCAACTTCTCAGCAACATACTGCTTCAATCTGTATACTATAAAACAAACATCTCGAGAAACCATAAGAATTTTTCAACACAGTTAAATAAATTATTAATTTTCAAGAGATAGTTAAACTGTATCACAGATTAAGCATTTTCAACTCATCACCAACACGCACAACTTTTTAATCACACACTCTATAACCCACATGATTTAAAATTTTGAACTCACTTTCTAACACCGTCTCCCCCTCTCAGTAACAATTCCTCCAAGAATAACAGTTTTCCGTACATTAAGAATTTTAAACAGAAAAAGACACTATTTTTGTATTTTTTAATTTTTTTTTTAATTTCTGAAAGCAAATAAATACGAAAAGCAATAAACACTCTATTTTTGTGAGAATCACTGGTAAGAAGATCATATCAGCACAATCAAACTGTTTTCACACTATTAGATAATTCTCTATTTAATTTTTCGTGAAAAGCAGTCCAAAACGATTACCAGTATGTTTGTCCACTTAAACAAAATGCATGAACATTTCAAGTACCATTACCATATGATACGTTAAGGTAATTTTATTTCTGATATACTAGTGTGTCCCACTTCAGGATATACCCCCACGATCAAGGTATGCACAAAGATTCATCGTAGTAGGTGAGTATACTGATGTCATCCTTTAAGATATCCTGACAATGTCTAGGTCTGCATATAATCTGTTTTTATCATGTTTTGATTGCTTAACAATGAACACCCAAATAAATACTAATCAAATCCTGGAAATATAAACAACACACTCTATCATGCAAGTATCTTCCCTACCACATATTTCACAAGTCCAATCCAGATTTCTGAAATCTTAACTGGGAATAGGTTGAGAAGAGAACAGAATAGATCTTTAGGAGAGATGGTATAATATACAGATCAAATGAGATTTTCTCAGTTTGATATAGGTTTATTGGGTTTCATTTGGGAACTTGAGGGCCTCTTTCGGGTGTATTAGATCTATAGCGCGACAACGTACAGCTAGGTCAGCATGTATCTGGATGCAGCAGAAGCTGTCGTTGCCTAGCACCTCCAGGTCAGCATATATCTGGATGCAGCAGAGGAGGTACACGACTTTTTTCAGAGAAGATTTCAGAATCAGATCAAAATTGTGTGTATCGGGACACATACAGACATTCAAATAGAAATGAGCTAATTCCAAGTGATTTTCTTTCCTGAGGTCATGTACAATTTTAGTTCTGAACAGAAAAACAGCCAAGATATCCCCAGATGAAATAACAGTATAAAGACCCAAAACTTCAGATTTTGGCAATCTATCAACGCAAGATTTAAGGTCATTAAACCATACACCACTGATGTGTTCCCCACTCATATTCAGTTCATTTAGGTTTATATCACATTAGTAAGTTGATTATTTCATGCTTTTGCCTACTGGTACATCATATAATGAAGCTGCTATCACACTTAAGCAATTTAATTTCAGTTTCAGTGTGACAGTCTAACTTGCTGATGTACTATCATTTCCCCTTTTTCACACAGTGATAACTCATTTTTGATTTTTCATTTTTTTTATGTTTTTGATTTTTCGATTTTTTTTTATTTTTGATTTTTAAGAAAAGCAGTAAACTATTTACAAAAATTCTTATGAAAAACCAGTTATTTAGGATTCCTCATCCCGTTGAGTTCGACTAAATGTTCAAAGCGAGCCCTGTCAAAAGCTTTAGTATAAAGATCTGCCAGGTTATCTTCTGTGTCAACTCAGCACTTTGAACTTCAATTTAAATCAATTAAATATATAAATATCAACAATCTAACACCCCCCTTCATGTGCCTGAAGCAGCTACTATCAACATAAGTTGATAATCCTCCTTAGCAGCTCCTGCACACACCAACTAAGAAATTAGTTAGATTGGGGAACCCAAGACTTAATGGTCTTGGGTCGTCCAAATTCACCAACCACTGGAACATCCATCCAATATCCATTACTCCTAACTGGAGTCTTGGATCTTAGACCCGTTGATGGAATTTGATTTTGATTTCCACTAGGTCTTTGGTCCTGAGGGTTCCTATACATGTTTGGACTATTTGACCTTTGGAAATTTTGATTTGGGTATCTTGAATTTTGATTCCAAGAAGCTTGATTGTTATAATTTCTAAAGCCATTGTTATAAAAATTTCGACAACCATTATTTTGGTATCGATTTTGATATTGACCTTGACTTCTGAAATTGTTAGAATTAAAATTGTTCATTCTTGGTGAACTGCTTCTAGGTCTGTCAAATCTGCCTGGTGGAGATCTAGGCTGAAATCTTTGTTGATTTCTTTGAAAACGAGGAACTTGTGGAGTTCCTTTTCCAGCCTTATCTACACCAACATCAACATTCTCCGGTTGCTTAGGAGCAGATTTCTTTGGAGAATTTGAGCCTTTCTCCTCACTATCACCTTCCTTCACTGGTAATTTCCCTCTCTGTTTTTCACTAAGTTGTGCTTCACTCTTTTTGTTAGGACAGCAGCTTGCTACATGTCCCTTGACGTGACATTTGAAGCACGATCTCCTTCTCGAAGACTTCTTAGCTGGAGTCTCTGAGGTAGATCCCTTATCAGATGGTGATGATCCCTTGGATGAACCTTGTTCAGTTTGCTTTAATTCAAATTTTTCTATGCTCTTATTTTTCGCAAACTCTACATTCGATTCATTTTCAATAACAGCAGTTTCGTTTTTCATATCACTACCTTGAACAAAATTAATCTTTTTAACAAAAGCTTGATTTTTATTCTTAGGATGTGAATTTTTCCTTTTCAAATCATCACTCTCAGATCCATCACCTTGACTTGATGTGGATGCGAAACTACTTGGTGTGGATGCCATAAAGTCTGCTAGCTCATCTTCACTAGGCAGGAATGAATAGTTATGACTAAGAGGAGGTGGAACTTCATTAAAGCCCTGGAAGCCCACACTTGTCTTGTCATTACTCTTCTTTAACCCACCCATCATGTGTTTCATTACAAAAGACGAATCTCTGAATTGACCTAATTTCTTTTCAAGTTCAACAATTTTGAGTTGTGCATCTGACAACTCTTTGCATTTTTCAGAAATCTCTTTTGTTTTCTCAGCCATCATGTCATGAGCTAAGTCTATGACTTAAAGTTTTTCATTTAATTTGCAAGTTAAAGCTTCAATTTCAGCTTCACAACCTTTTATCTTCTTCAAGTATGACGATTCATTTCTTTTAACAAAAAAATTTGCTTCTTTTATGTTAGACATCTCACTTACCAGACTTTGGTTTTGTGTTGTCAACCTGGCAACCTCACCCTGTAGTTCACGACATCTCAAACATACTGAATTAGATTGTACCTCTTTCTCATGAACTTCTGAGTTTTCATCAACAACAACCTGTTCAGCTTCACTCTCCTTCTCTACTTCAGCATCCACTTTGGCTTCATCATTTTGCACTTCAGATTCAGCATCACTAACAGTAGTTTCAGCCTCATCAACTGGCACTATCTCTGCCATGAATGCCTGAGTGGCACTCTCATTTCCCTGATATCGCTTTTGTAATGCATCCCACATATCCTTTGAATTAGTGTACTTGTTGAAGATATGCTTGATGCTATCAGGTAAGGACATTTTAATTGCAGCCAATGCTCTCTTTTCAGCGTCATACTTCCTTTTATCATCCTCTTTCATGTTCACATAGTCTGTTCTACGTTGTCTGCCCTCATAATCATGTGTAGGGTTTATGTACCCATCTTCAATACATATCCACATACGTGCATCCTGAGATTCAATGAAGGATTTGAAGTTGTCCTTCCATGTTAGATAATTCTCCACCTTCATCATCTTAGGTGCTTTCAAATTCATCATGTTTGACATTTTAACGCAAACAGACTGGTAAAACCGTACAAAATATCTCCGAAAACAGTGGTTACTAAATTACACCTTTAGAATCGTCTCGAAAAGACAAATCCAATGATATATAATGTCGAAAACCGATTTCGGGATTCAACGGTTCAAACGGTTCTGTCTAACGTGCTACGGATCAATTTCTATTTGCAAAACTGTGAAATTTTCTCGACGCTTCCCAACGAAAATTCCACCCCTTAAATATGCTGCTAAATTCGCTGGCTAGGCTGTTTATTTCGCTGGTTTTTCTGTTAATTTCGCTGGTACTGCTTAATTATGCTGGTCTATTTCGCTGACAGATTAAATTTGCTGACAAGTTCCCTGAACAATTTCGCTATTACGACGACCAGTAAAGTCGCCGAAAACCGTGGTAATTTCGCTGTGGACAATTACACGGTTACCAAAGTCGCCTTTGGATTTTAATTTCGCCAACAACTTCGCAGATCAGTTAAAATCGCTAGCACAGTTAATTTCGCAGATCAGTCAAGTTCGCCAGATCAGAAAAGTTCGCAGATCAGACAATTTCGCCAACCAGTAATTAAGGAAATTCAATCTTTTTCCAAACTTCTGAGATTTTCAAGATTCTGTCAACACTTTCCTGCAGAATCGAAACACCCAAAATATCAGAAATTTCAAAAATCAGTAAGAAACAGAATGAAGAACTTGAAGAACACGAAGAACAATCTTCGAATCTTCAAGTGTTTTCAGCCAAAATCCTTCAAAACAATCAACCAAAAGCTATCCTGAAAACCCTAAAACCTGCAAAACAGCAATCAAACAAACCAGAAGATCAAAACAACCAAACAAATTCGAAAATTTTATCAAGAATTTCGAAAATTTTCAAAACCCTAATTTTATCAGATTTCAAAAATTTCGAAATCTCCCTGTTTCTCCAAGAACAATTCTGAACCGAGCCTTCAAGAGCCTAATGCTCTGATACCAATTGTAGGTCCCCTTTTCGTATGGATCTTCAACAAAATTGTCTTTCCAATCAAGAGTGCGGAATCCTCTTGATCAGAATAAGCAGAAAACGTGTAGGAAACAGAAACAGCAAATCACTTTCAAACTGGGTTTACTATTGATTATCAAACCAAAGTATTACAATCAATCTAAACCCTAAACTAACACTCAAATTCGTCTAAGACAAGTCTCTCACGAATTCTAATGCCTCTCAAACTGTTTTGGCTGATTAACCTAAACCCTAAAGTCTAACCTTGTTTATATAACACAAGGTTACTACTTGGGCCAAGGTTAAACATCATGGACTGCGAATTGGACAGGCCCAATTCGCCCCCATCCCCATAAGTATGGGTTTGGTTAGCCCAAACATTACAACTAACTATTACAAAGCTAAACCCGCTAACTGTTTATCGTTTAACTAATTACAAGATATCCAAAGACCAAATCTAAGCTGTTGTCACAAACATGCACCAACAGGAACCTGTAACTGATAAAACACATTGTGATGAAATCAATAATTGATAAAACACAACATTAAGAATGCCAAAATCACATCAACCAGTAACTGATAAAACACATTGTGATGAAACAATAGATAAAATACAAAAGAACATGCCATTCATGAATAATAACTGGTATAACACATTGTAATGAAACCGGTAATTGATAAAACACAACATTAAGAATGCCAAAAATCATATCAACCAGTAACTGATAAAACACATTGTGATGAAACAGTAACTGAAACCAGTAACTAGTAAAACACATTGTGATGAAACCAATAACTGATTAAACACAACATCAAGAATTCCAAAATCACAACAACCAATAAATGATAGAACACATTGTGATGAAACTAGTAACTGATAAAACACAACATGAACCAGTAACTGATAAAGCACAACATCAAGAATACCAAAAATCATATCAACTAGTAACTGATAAAACACATTGTGATGAAGTAGTAACTGAAACCAGTAACTGCAAAAACACATTGTGAGGAACCCAGTAACTGATAAAACACAACGTGAAGAAATTGTTAATGATTTGAAATTCGTAATTTAAAGTAATTGCCCTTTTGAAATCGTAATGATTTGAAATTGTCAAAGAGATATATGTTTCCATAAATATCTGGATAGTTAGTTTAGGATATATAATATTCCAAAATTAAATTAATAATCAAATTACCATCATGCCAAATAAAAAACTAAAAGCCACATGTCACCTCCCTATTGCTTCCTAGACTTTCTAGGAAACTTAGGCTTTCTAGCCAACTCCTACGCTATATATATATATATATATATATATATATATATATATATATATATATATATAGGGTAGGGTTCCAGCGTGAGCAACCTCCCAAGAGTGAACTGCGTGAACATATATGGACCCTTGATTTTCTTTTTAGTTGTTAAGGGTAGGATTGTAATTATATAAAAAATTAGATTTAAATCATTATTTTAATAATTTAATTAAGTTACATCTTTCCTAATTTAAATTCATTTTCCACATTAAGTTTATTTATTAGTAAGATAATTATCAAAACAAACAACAAATCACCATATTTCAATTTTAATTTTTATTTCAGATTTCATCACCAGAATTCAAATTTTGATCTTTAAGATCCACGTAACCTTCATATTTCAATGGTATACACATGTGTACTTGGATATAAATAGAACAGTACACATGTGTACTCAGCATCGTACATATGTGTACAGTAATTCACAGGTGTACATCAACATTCAATACAAAAAAAATTCTGAGATATCACAAAAACAGACGATATACACATGTGTACATCGCATTAAAAAGATGGCAAAATCAGAATACACATGTGTACATCGCATTTAAACAAATAATTATTTTAATAATTGAATTAAGTTACATCTTTCCTAATCCTTGATTTGATTTGTGAGAGATTTATGCAATCAATTTAAGAGAATAATTGATTACTTGATTTGTGAGAGATTTATGCAATCAATTTAAGATTGAAATTACACATATATCCTTTTTGTATTTAATTAAATCGAAAAAATTAACCAAATAATTACCATCATGCCACTCACTTTAATCTCAAGATCATAAAAATCAAGAGCCCAGATCAGTTCACGCAGTTCACTCTTGAGATTTTGTTCACGTTTGAACCTAATCCTATATATATATATATATATAGGGGAAAGATAAATCGAAAACCCACTTTAGTTGAGAAAACCACAATAAACCCTATGTAACATTTTTATTTTTTTCTAAAAAAACAGGGAATGTAACATAAATGTACTTGAACATTTTTATGAAAAAAAACGCCTACTAGTTTTTTTTAAATGTTCAAAATTTGTATGTTACATTTTTTTGGACATATATATTACGTAGCATGAAATTTTTAAATTTTTTTTAGAAAAAAACTACTTGGTGTTTTTTTTTTGTTTTTCTTTTACAAAATGTTCAAATACATGTATATTACATTTCCTATTTTTTAGAAAAAAATAAAAATGTTACATGGGTTTTTTACAAAGGTTTCTTGAGTTTACACAACTCAAGTGGGTTTTCGCTATAGCCTTCCCCTATATATATGAAAAAATCATATATTTTTTCCTACACATAGCCTACATATATGTAGGTAATTTAACCTACATATGTGTAGGTTATATAAAAACTAAAAAAATTTCATTTTTTGTTTTGAATTCTAGTGTTAGAAACAATAAATCTTACATTTGTAACATTTTCATTTACTTTTTAGGTTTTTATGATTGAAAAAATGGGTGATGCATTTTGTTCTGCGTATTCTCGCAATATTTAGTGTTCTACATAGAACCTTCCCATATATATATATATATATATATATATATATATATATATATATATATATATATATATATATATATATATATATTTTCCAGTTAACGTACAATAATGTTTATCATGCGATGTGTACGCGAGCATCTCAAACACACATCTGAGCCTCAAGTGAAGGCGGTGACACAATAGTAATTAACTCGACATAATTATGCACGTTATTGCATAATTATGCACCAGTTTGGTTAAACCCTAATCATGTACGTTATTTGACTCGCATACGCATCACACGATAAGTACCATAGTATTTTACACACACACACACACACACACACACACACACTCTCTCTCTCTCTCTCTCTGTCTTTGTCTGTCTGTCTGTCTCTCTCTCTCTCTCTCTATATATATATATATATATATAGAGAGAGAGAGAGAGAGAGAGAAACGGGATCAGGAGAAAACGGTTGGAAGTGTGAAAACGGTGAGAACGGATCCTGGTCGAACACGTGGCAGGGGCGCTAAATGATATGTAGGGGCAGGATTGTCATTGTTCACGTTCCCCTAAATAAGTCGCGTTGTATGCAACAAATATGACGTTTTTTTCTTTATGCTTGTTTCAATTGCATTTTTTAATTAATATTTGAAAATCACGTTTATGTTTCAATGGCCTTCTTCATATATCACTTTTTGTGCATAACATGTGATTTGGAAGGTACATAATATAACAACCCTCCTAGAACCCTTAACGTAACCCTAAACGTTCCTAAATATACACCGTATGCGAGAAACGAACTCAGTATACCCTAATATTTATAAAAATCAAATAAAAACCATTCCTCACCTCGCTCGCGGGCCGCGACCCAGTCCTTTGGGTCTGTCGCGGGGCGCGACACTCGGTTACTTGTCGAGCACCTGGTCCGCCACGTGTCCGGTGACACGGCGAGCCTACACCCTTGACTCGACCAAGCTAGGGCCTAGCCTAGAGTTTGTCGCGGGGCGCGAGCCGCCCTAGTCCAGCCCTATAAACTGAGGTGATCGGCTCATTTGTTCAGTCGTTGAAATTCTAAATTTCTCTAAATATTATGTAGGAAATTATTATACCCGGGCATAATACCCACTATAAAGCGAAGCTCTGCCTCGTTGTAAGTATTACAACCCTGCTATTACCCTACACGATCGATCTAGGGCTCCATAACGCATGTCAAGGCTCTGCCTGACTCAGTCGTTGGAGTTCTATCTCGTGTTACACACGATTGATTTAGGACTCCGTAATGCATGTCAAGGCTCTGCCTGACTCAGTCGTTGGAGTTCTGTCTCGTGTTACACACGATTGATTTACGACTCCGTAATGCATGTCAAGGCTCTGCCTGACTCAGTCATTGGAATTCTGTCTCGAGTTGTAAGGTTAATGTGATTTGGGTTATTTTACTAACACGTGTGCATTGTTTAATTTTAATAGATAATAACCAGGAGAATCACCAGGAAGCTATAGTAGTATCACCTAAGTCAACAATGTAAGTACATTCACTTTTTCTCACTATTTGAGAGTACATTTTGTGAGTCAAAATGTTTTACCAAAACCTCAAATGTTTTCAAATACAATTACAGTGATTAAGTCTTTGTAGTTCTACAATTGCTGCCAATATTATGGGGTTTGCATACAATACTTGATAACCTTCACAATTGGGCACTGGTATCCAATGTGTGATATGACCATAGTCACAGATCCGTTGAGTGACACGTACTGACCGAGTAATTGTGTAGATATAAACATTGTAATCGCCCTTAATACTGTAATGTGTAAAAAACTGATGCTTTACAAAATGGAATGTACTTGCCAGTATTTCTTGCTGATAAAATGTTTTTAAAACGCGTTTCAGGTAACACAATGTGAAAGCCAATAGAAGCCAGTTGGAGAGCACTGAAGGCTTGGAAAAGTGGCTATAAAAGTTACCTAAATAAAAAAGGAATTTTTGTTTTCAATAATTAGGGTTATCCCTACAAATGTACTGTCAAATAAACTTGGGTTTTGTACCCAAAGATTTGTTATAAAAAGTTTGGTGTTTTACTCTGATAAAAATATTTCCTAACTACGGTCCTGATGTCTCGTTTCCGCTGCCAAATTAATAAACACCGATACCACTGATCTGGATCTCGCAGCACCCGCTCCCGTGGTAGGGGTCGGGGTCTGCGACAGAGGGTGGTATCAGAGCTACAGCCACTGGTTTAAGCCAAAGAAGTGTTATGCTGACACTTGAATTCTGTGTTAGGAAATAACTTATGTGATTTCGTGTTTTGTGTTATTTGACTAATTGTTAGTTACAGTATGAGTGAGAATGGAACTTCGGACGCTTATCGTCACTTAGATAGTTCACCAAAAGATGAGGGAACATCATCTCAACCTAATCCCTCAGGATACTCAGCCGATACTGAGGAAGGGATATTTATATTTAAGACACAGTCTGAGGAACCTTTCACTACTAAAAAGAGAGGTTGGTTTAATAGAGGAGCATATGAGAGAAGAAAAAGAATGAAGAAATTGCAACAACAAAGAGCGATAGTCAGAGCTAATAGGGAAGCAAATGCACAGATTCAGGAGACAGTCAATAGGCCACCTTAGGAAGAGGAACTAGATAGACAGCTGGCCGATTTCCATATGTTAGCCATTACAGCAGTAGACGCTAACCTAAACCAAATAGCCAAACGACCACTGTTACCTTTATTCCCAGACCAACAAATGCTAGAACCCAACCAAGCAAACCAATTCCCGATACCTGCATTTGACCCCAGTGAGTTACCTAGAATCCCAACCCCACACCCTTTCGAATATGATCCATGGTTTGACGACAATAGGTAGTACTCTACCCTATATACTCCCAAAGAACCAATGCCTTTAGAACGTGATCCGTGGTGGGATGATGATAGAACATTTTTCGAAATGAATAGCGCAGACCCTTACGAGGAACCCGTACCTCATCTTGACCCCGTATACCCACCAATGAGTCGAAAATGTGTGCAGGAACTCCACCAGTATGCAGAAGATTTAGTGAATGAAGGGAATAGAATTCGAGAGATAGGGGAGAAACTAGTTTGGAAATATGATGAGCGGGAAATATAGTACTGGATGAACGGTACCTAGAAAATGCCTAGATATATGTGTAATTCTGTATTTTGATAAAAAAAAAACAAAATCTATAGATAGACTAAAATAGATACAGATGCATAACTACTAGTATATTTGATTTCCAGTTGTAGTTTGTAATAGACGCATATATATAGAAAGAGTAAAAGTCGCAATGATCGACGTTTTTGATCAAATTGTTTGTGTGACTGTGTATAAATAATTGTATTAAATTTATTCTGTGATAATTAATACCTGATAAAATATTCACAATTCAGATGGATAATGAAGTAAATCAAGAAAACCAGAATAATGAGAATAACGGAAACCAAATAGATAACAGTGCCATCCAACATATAGTAGCACAAGGAATTATAGATGCTATGCCTTATATTATCAAGACTGTTAAAGAAGCAGAAAATAATAAATCTGCAAATGAAAGTAAATGCCAACACACTGAACCAAGTCACAGTGTGAACGATAATAACGGACCTATAATCCAAGCTCCAATTCCCAAAAGAAGAAGAACTGCTTCTTACGGTTGTTCTTATAAAGAATTCTTGGCCTGCAAACCAATAGAATTCTCAGGCAATGAAGGAGCTATTGCAGCCTTACATTGGATAGAAAAGACAGAAGCAGTCACAAAAATAAGTAAATGTGCAGATGAAGATAAGATTATGTTTGCTTCTAATCTTTTCAAAAATGCAGCCTTAGAATGGTGGAACATTATTCTCCAGTCTAGGGGAAGTGACAGAGTTTATAATATGGAATGGATCAACTTTAAAGAAATGGTTGAAAGAAATTTTTGTCATCCCAATGAAAAGGAACAAATCGCCAATAAGTTCCTAAATGTTAAAATGACTGGAATTGACTGCAAAGGTTACACTACCATATTCTTAGAATATGCTAGGATAGTGCCAACCTTAGCCTCACCTGAACTAGTGTTAATCTCCCGTTATATTTGGGGATTAATTAGTGAGATTAGACACGTAGTCAAGGCAGCTAGACCGTAAACCATAGAAGAAGCAGTGGAACTAGCCAATACCCTGACTAATGAATTGGTACACACACAAGAGGAGAACCAGAGAAAGAACCTAGTTCAAAAGCTTACCTAGGAATTTCGTTTTGGTAATTCCTACCATGGAAAAGGAACAGGTTCTTCTGCACCCTACTGTAAGTTTTGTAAAAAGAAGCACTCAGGAAAGTGTGACGTGTCCTGCAACTTTTGCAAGTACCCAGGACATAAGGAAGAAGATTGTAGGAGAAAGGCTTAGTGCCAGGATATGATACAATTGTGGAGAAACTGGGCACATCAAACCGAACTGTCCAAAACTAACTCTAGCAGCAACCAACAAAGCTAAGACAATAGAAGCGCCTAAGCAAAATGCCAGAGCCTTTGTTCTGACAGCTGAGGGAGCCAAGATGATTCAGGATGTGATTGGTGGTACGTTCTTAGTTAATAATATATTTGCCAAAGTATTATTTGACTCTGGTGCAAACCAAAGTTTTATCAATACTTCTTTCTGCCAACTTCTTGACCAACCCTTAGCCAAACTTCAACAAGATTGTCTGGTAGAGACAGCCAACCGAGAATCCATTAAGATAAGTGAAATCTTGGAAGGAGCAAGAATAGATATCCTGAACCATAATTTCATTGCTAAACTTTACCCAATGAATCTGGCTGGATTCGATGTTGTATTAGGAATGGATTGGTTGGTATCCAATCGTGCCAGTATTTTTTGTGATCAAAAGTCAGTGCAAGTATGTACACCAACAGGTGAAAAGATCACAATTAAAGGAGATAAGCCAACCAGATCGCCAAAATTCATCTCTGTGATGAAAGCCGCAAGTTATGAAAGAAAGGGAGGAATAGTATATATGATTTCCGAAATCATTAATACTAAAGGAAAAGAATTAAAAGATATTCTGTAATATCTAAATTTTCAGACGTCTTTCCAGAAGAGTTACCTGGACTACCGCCTGATAGAGAGGTTGAATTTAGGATTCACCTAATACCAGGAACGGCACCGATTGCCAAAGCACCATATCGATTAGCACCAACGGATATGCAAGAACTGATGAAACAATTAGACGAACTTCTTGACAAAGGTTTTATACAACCAAGTTCATCACCGTGGGGAGCACCGGTGTTGTTTGTTAAGAAGAAAGACGTATCGATGCGTATGTGCATTGATTACCGAGAATTGAACAAGGTTATGATTAAGAATCGGTACCCACTACCGAGAATCGATGATCTGTTCGATCAACTTCAAGGAGCTTGATTCTTTTCTAAGATCGATTTACGCTCAGGATATCATCAACTGAAAGTACAGGAACAGGACATTCCTAAAACTGCTTTCAGAACAAGGTACAGTCATTATGAATTTACCGTCATGCCATTTAGTTTAACCAATGCCCCAGCCGCATTTATGGACATGATGAACATAATATTTAAACCATACTTGTTTTGGTCAAAAATTACCGAAGCAATTAAGTGATCAAATTAATTAAGTGAGGTAGTGTGCTAGATGTGTTTGTGAAAAATATGCTGATTAGGTTGTTAACAAAAACAGTTTTCAGGATATAGCTCAGGATACCTCGCTATATCAACAATCAAACAATGAGCAGAAATGTAAAGGTTGAAACGAGATGTACGAGGAAAACCCTTGATCAATCTAGATCGCCGGCACAAAACGTCGGGAGCTAGCAATCGTAGATGCCTTGTTCTTCTTATTACTTCAAAAGTCAGGATACAGTGCAGGATATTGACCAGATCGTTGCTAAGTGTTACAATGCTTGCTAGAAGTGTGTGAATTGCGAGAGAAAGTGTAAGTGTTCGAGAGCAGTGAATGTGATGTGTCCTATGAGATATGGTTATCCACATATTTATAGTTACAAAGAAAAAACTAATTCCCCTAAAATGGGGGGATGCCTTCGAATATTCCCATGTTAACGTTGTGGACCAAGTATTGCGGCTTCAACATTCCTTTTCTAACAATCTGGACCGAGTCTTCAGGGGAAGAAGTCTTCATGAACGTTATGAACATCAGGATGGTACCAATATACTGATCCAGCATCCTGGTCATGAACATTTATTATGTAATCAAGATATAATTCAAGATACTATCCAGCATATGGGCTTAGAATTTCACCCATAACAATTGTCCCCAAAAATGTTACCGTTGAGGATCCTGGGTCTAATGGTTACATTTTTTTTACGAATACCAAGGTAATTAAGAGATAAGACTTGATGTGACATGCTATAACTGCCCAGGCTATAAACACTCATCACCTCCCTATAACTTCTCATTTCCACCACCATTTATCTCCACCAAGAAATCATAAGGTACAACACTTTTCTCCCTTCTCACTTCTTTTCTACACATTATTCTGGCGAAGATATGGCAAGACAAACTAGGTCAAGCTCCGGCGATTCTGCTCCCACGTTTATTCCTCAGAATATCCTTCAAGACCCGGAGAAGGAGATATGCTCATTTGACAGTGCTCACCTGTCAGCCCTTAAATCCTCCGGCATCTTCCCAGAGGGGACGGTGTTTCGGCTGTTCGATTGGGAAATCCGATCAGACATGGTGTCTAACGAGTGGCTCTGTTTTAATGCTTTTCCATTCACCTTGGGCCTCCGATTCCCTTTCCCTGATTTCATCACCGAGTTTTTTCGTATTACAAAAATTAGTTTCAGTCAGACCATGCCAATGCTCTGGCAAGGGTTGCTCGTTCTTGACCGAATCAAGGACGCCCACATTCCTGAGCATTCCGTTCATGATCTTCCGTTAGCATACCGGCTTAGATGCCATGGTTCTTGCAGATTCTTGTTTTATTCTACCTCCAGTGACCCTCTGATACTCCGAGCCACCAGGAACGAGGAGGAATGGAAATCCAAATTTTACTTTATGAAAAGAAATTCGATCCCTGGTGGAGCGGAATATCCGGTGAAGTGGTTGAGAAAGGGTAGGATTTAGGGTTTTAGGATGATCCTGTCTTATATCATATCCTGTATCTTGAACTGATCTTTATTTTTGTTGTATGCAGCTGACTTCAGAAAACTAGCACCTCCTCTCGCTGATTCAGAGAGAAGAATCCAAGCCATCAGACTCCTTCCCGAGATTGAAAGAAGCTTCATTCCATACCCAACATCTTCGAGTCAAAATTCCAGTTCAAACATGTCTGGTAAGGATCCTGTTTAATATCCTGCATACATGTTATTATTTGATGTTGTTATGTAGAAGGGTTTTAAAGTTACTCCCCGTTTGCAGACGCCAGCAAAGTTCCAATTCTCCTGGACCATGACGAACTTGACAGCTATCCCACTCCTGTCAATGTCAAGAAGGAGACCCCTGCTGCCACCAGCTCCAAAACGGCCATAGTCCCTAAGCCTAACCTAAGAACTCGTGCCTCCACGTCCAAGAAGAAAAAGGGTTCAGAGACCACCACTCCAGCTTCTGAAGGGTTCTCCTATGAAGAGCTCAGCTTTACCGAGTCCTTGGAGCCTATGACTTCTTTCCTTAACAAGGTAATATCCTGGTGCTAGATCATGCACATATATCCTGATTGAATATCCTGGTTAATAAATTTTAACCCATACCTGTATCCGGAATCGCAGGGTCTCCAGCATCTGCTACATCTCTATACTGATGCTTGTGGGATAGCTAAGCTCCAAGAGGCCAAGATCAAGCAACTTGAGACCACCATAGCTGACCAGGGTACAATCGCTGAAGCCAAGACCCAGCACTATGAGGATAAGCTGAAGAAGGTCACTCAGGATGCTGAAGTGAAGCTGGCAGCCGCCCACGTTGAGCATGAACAGGCCATGATCTCCTTCCGTGAGGGGATAAAAAACTCTACCGTCATCTCCCTGCTACAAGCCCGAATCAAGATGGCTTATGAAGCCAAGGAGACGGGTCTTGAGTGTCCATCCTGGCCGGTTGACTCTTGTGTGGCGAAGCTCAAGGAGCTTGGAGGCAATCCTGTGCCACATCCTGCTAAAGCAGGGGCTGGAGAAACTTCTAAGGCAGCTGAGGTGGTGGACAAGGCTGGAGAAAAGAAGGATGCTGGTCAGGATTCTGAAGCTGAGGAGGCGAAGAAGGATGGTGGTGATGCCGCTGTGTGAGGGCATTCAAGTGGGCAATGATGGATATTGATGCCTAGGCCGGAGCACACTTTTTATTCTGATGGATGTGGTTGCTGTTGAACAATTTACTTTTCTGTCTTTTGAACAATTTGATGGCCAAAGGTGGAGGGATCCTGAGTTTCAGGACGAAGCCCTTGGTCATCAATCCTTAGTATGCTTTTTTGAACAATAAACAATTGGAGGTGGAGGGATCCTGGGTTTCAGGATGAAGCCTTCAACTATTTAAGTAAATATGGTTTAGAACTAGTTGCACTGTTGGTGGATGGGTCTCATTTTGAGATGAAGCCAATAGTGCAACCTTTTGCATGTGAATAATAAACTAACCAACCTTTCGGCCTTATCTTTGTTGTTGTATTTTTATTGCATGTTTTTGGCTTGAAAGCAGTTTTTTCCTTTATATCAGTATTATTTCAAATATTCTGGGAAAATATTTTGAAAAAATACCCTGATAAGATATTCTGAAAGAATATCCTGATCAGGATAATGTTACTAAACTTAGTATTTAATCAGAAATGTTCTGTTAAAATTTCGTCATACATAACTCCAAAAACTTAAGTTATTTAGATAAGGTTTCAAAAGATGAAAGGGAGAGATCATACCAATGACTCTTAGAGAATTGATTCCAATTTTCCACCTTTGAACCTTTTGCAACATTCCCTTCATGGATGTCCCCTATGCACATTTAGGAAACTGAGTTCATCCTTCGAATTGTTTACAGTGTATCAAGACGGATGTCCCTGTGTATAGCATAATTGAATATTTAGGAACTTCTTGGTGAAAATACAATCATACTTTGTTTGGAACCTGTTCATAGACTTTAGTTTTTCTGGGGATAAAGCCTTAAAAACCTGGGGATAAACCCTTAATATCCTGGGGATAAACCCTTGATATCCTGGGGGTAAACCCTTAATTTCATGTGCTACAGGCGGGAGTGTATAAAATCCAAGACTTAGAAAGGTGAAAAACCTTTAAACCTTAGAGGGTATGAAAATACCCTTTCGTGAGAGAGGGTGATCAATCCTCATATACCTTAAGGATCCAGGATATCGCCAATAATAACGAAATTGTCAGCCACTTTTACATGAACTGGTCCCGCTACCTTGAACTATCCCTGAATAACTTGTGCTCCAGGTAGGGTGTTTAAACCCAATTCGAGAGAAAGGTGAATACCTTTAAACCCTTAAAGGGATAAGGATCCCTTAAACGTGAGAGAGGGGGCCAATCCTCTAATCTTTCGGTTCATCTTGAGCATATAACCTGGAGTAATATCCTGAAGCATATCCTACAAAACACCTTCAAGCTAAGGTGGGTGTTAGCTTGGCTAACACCCCTCCGATGCTTAAGTTAGTATTGGGTTCTAAAGAATAAACAAATTTAAACATATTTAAGAGAGATAGAATGTTGGTGCACTGAATGTCTGCTGACTACGTCTTAATCGAGTCTTAGGTCTAGATAGGTTAGATTGGAGTTTGGAATTGAAAAAGTGACTTATTGTTGTAATTCCGCTCGAAATGACAAGAAGTCATTTCAAGCGAAATCAGGATAGATTGTGATTCCGCTCCAAATAGCAAGTAGGTGATTCCGCTCGAGTGATCATATGGTTTCCGCTTGAGTTGTTTCAAGCGGAATCAAGAGTTCTATAAATAGGTAATGGCTGTTGTCATTTGGAACAGTTGGAGCGGAACTAGGTCATGGTGTAAGAGTCGAGGTGTTGTCAAAATTTAGTCAGAATTCATTGTAAAGACTCGCAATCAGTAATAGAAAGAAAGTTAAAAGGATACGAGCTGTTTTGACATTGTTTACTTTGATTCCGCCTCTGTAAACGATGATGAACTGCCTTAACTGACAGTTTAGGGTCACGCACATGGTCCAACAAGTGGTATCAGAGCTCAGGACGAGGAGTTCATACCATTACAGCTTGATTCTACCGGATTTTCTCATTTCTACTCTCTTCTTCTCATATTTTTCTGATTTGAACTAGTTCTAGTGGTTGAAATGGCTTGATTTTCACATATGTTGTGTAAAACATAGTATTAACAAACCCTACATAGAATCAGATTAAAACTCGAATTAAAACTGGTAAAAATGACATATAAACCTGATTCCGCTTGAAAGGTTCTTCGCAGATTTCACTTTAAAAAGTAGATTCGGCTTGAAATACATTTCTGATTCCGCTCGAAATCAGAAAAGTTCTTATTCAGCTTGAAAGTAAAGTCTGATTTCGCTTGAAATCAGACTAAATCATATTCCGCTTGAAACTTTCTGATCTCGCTTGAAAGTATTGTGCTGATTTCGCTTGAAGCTGATTCCGCTTCAAGTGATTCCGCTTGAATTTGCAATTTTTCAAAACTTAAAAACTTTTCTAAGAGTTTGCTGATTTTTCAGGTACATGCAAGATGGATGATATATTCATGAACCCGTTTAGCGATATGTATGCTTTTGCTGGAAATTCTAGAGACGATACTTCTTCGAACAACACCAATGAGAACACGCCGAATACGAAGAAAAGTTTATCGGATGCTCTGAGTGTGGAAAGTGCTTTCGGAACTTATAACAAACCCCCAAAGTTGATGGCTATCTAAGAATATAGTCGGTGGGCCAAGAAGTTTGAAGATTGGTTGATGGCCTTTGCTTATTCTAGCTGGAAAAGTCTAAAGAATGGATATGTTGATGGAGGCAAACAGGGTGAAAGTTTGACTACATCTGAAGAAATAGATTCGTTTGTTGCTGAGCAAAAATGCATCGCACTGCTATTTCAATCAGTTCGAGAAGATATAATATCCTTGATCGAGTACAACAGTTCTAAAGATCTTTGGAAAAAATTGAAAGCTAAATGTTTGGGAAGTGCAGAAATAGTGAAAAACAAAAAGAAACTGCTTAGAAAAGAATTTGATTTATTTGGTTGCTTAAAAAATGAATCAGTTTGTAAAATGATTGAGAGGTTTGGGCACTTAAAGCTGGAGCTGGCGAGACATGAAATTTTTTATTCTCAAGAAGAGCTAGTCAACAAATTGTTTGATTCATTGCCAGATGAGATGGATTGGCAATATTATGCCTTAATGTTGAAGAATACTATCAAGCCGCCAGAAGTGTTGACTGTAGATTTGTTGATTGAGAGACTAGAGAGTCACGAGCTGGAGTTAAGGAAAACGCATAAAGTCAATCACTCATCATACCAGCAGAACTTGGATTTGTATTATCCAAAAAGCATGATGCCAAAGAATACTTCTCCCAAGACAGCTTTTTCTGCTGAGAATTCCAATATTTCAAACAAAGAAAGTCAAAGCAGTGGATTTCACAGTGGTTCTTCATCACATTCAAGTCAATCTGATGCAAAGAATCTATTTCAATGCAACATCGCTGTAGACTTAAAGAACGCTCAAAACTTCAGCGAGGAGTCGGTAAAGCAACAGATGGTTTTCCTAGCGTCTGTGCTAGAATCGTATGAAAGTCTTGTGGCAGGGAAGATTGGCAACACCAACCTGACAAAAGAAGATTATGATCAAATAGATCCTGAGGAGATGGAATTGATCGACATAAGGTGGTGTATGGCAGTGCAATTCGTCGGGCGCAGCGTTTCATGGAGATCACAGGAAGGAAGTCTATTGGTGGACCATCTACCAAGTTAGGTTTTGACAAGTCTAAAGTGACATGATTTAAGTGTAAACAGAAAGGTCACTTTAAGCGTGAATGCCGGAATGCTTATGCTGATGAGTCTGAGAACCCGTTCAGAGAAGACTACTACAAGAAAGCGATTTATCATCAGAATAGATCGGAGCCGCCAAGAATGAAGCAGCTTGAGGATAACAAAGAGAAATCTAGAGCTCTTGCTGTGATTCATGATGATGAAGGTTTCGACTGGAGCGAGTTGTTACCTGAGGAGGATGCGGTTGGATATGCATTCATGGTAAAATCTGAACCTGTTCCTTGGAAAGACACCAGACCTGAAGAACAGAGGTATGCTTACAGAAAGACGATAGCTCAAGAAAGAATTATCAGAATATCTGCTATCTACCTTGAAGCAAAAAGAGCGAGAAGATGGGATCCAGACAGAGAATGTTATCTTGACCCTGATGGAAACATTGCTATTGACCATAACACTCTTGATATGGAAACTATAATCAAAGAAATGAAAGAAGAAGATGATTATTGGCAAAGGAAATGGTGGGGAAGCGGAGAAGAGAAAGAGAAAGAAGAGAAAGAGAAGTCAAAGAAGGTTGATGCTGGAATCATTGACACGACTCAAGAGTTGAATGCTGAAAACATGGGAAAGATGGCTGACAAGGTGCTGGCTGCTAATGCACTTGAGGTAGATTCTAAATCTGTCTCTGAGTCTAAAAGCCAGGTCAGTTCAAACGCGTCAACAACTGAGTCAGGTAAGAAAGTCAGTGGTGATGTTGACTGCAAAAATTGCATCAAAGAATGCAAAGTTTGCAGTACAAACACTTATCTCAAAGGTAAGAAGATTGATGATCTGACTGCTAGAGTCAGAAGTGTTGAGGATCAAATCCTTGATCGTGATAAAATGGTGAAAGCTTCAACTAAACGATTAAAAGAATTAACTAACAAAATTGAAAATGATAAAATTGATCAAGAAAAGGTTAGAAAAGAAAATGAGAGGTTAGTTCTTGAAAACCGTCAGATTACTGAAAAATTTGAGAAGCTTAAAAGCACAGTTAAAGATAATGATGATAGAAACGGTAAAACATATAAAGAAAATTGTCACTTGCAAAGTGTTTTGAGAGTTAAAGAAGAATTAATCAACAAACAATTGGATGAGATTGCTAAATTGAAGCTTCAGTTTGAAGAAGCTAAGATTGAGAATGAGCGTATAAATTTGAAATTGAACAGTTACATCTCTGCAAGCTTTGTTTTGCAACACATTATTCCCAAACCCATCGGGAAAAACAAAGCAGGTGAAGATGTATACTGTGATGGAACTGGGGTCGGGTTTCATCAAGTTCCACCACCAGTTCTAGTCAATTATTCGAAAAAGCAATCTGGGTTGGTTAATCTTGAAGATGAAAATGAAGTGAAACTTCCTGATTCAATTGATGTTACATTTTCTTCTTCATCATCTGATGATAGTGTTCAGACAGAGATTGTTAAAAGCACAGCTGAAAGTGTTTTGATGTCTGAAAGTGATTCAGCTGAAGATGATGGATGTTTCTTGGACAAATACATTCCGAAACAAAAGTTCAAAAACAACTTAAATGATGAACCTACTCTTGTCATGTACAAGATGTCGGGATCTGATAAGTTGTATTCGGATTCTGAGTTTCCTCTGGAGAATGTAAATGTTTCAAAATTGACAAATGTGTTCAAAATGGTTGAAATCGATTTGTCTGAAGTAAAAAGTTTAAAACAAACAAAAAGGCAAATGAATTTTGAGAAAGATAAAGCTTACTACAAGAAACCTGCAGTTCCATCACGTTTTTATAATAACAATCGAAACAAATGGTCGGGTGGATATCAGGGTGGTAAGAACTATCAAAGAAAGAATTTTCAAAACAAGAAATTTGTTGAGAAGAAAGTGTTTGTGAACAGTTCAAGTTCACTTTCTGATGAAGAGGAAAAGATTTTTTCAAAATCAAATTAAGAATTCTTTGAGAAGAAAGCCTCACAACCTCAGTCTGAAGGCACAAGTCAGGTAGTTGATACTCGTACATGCTTTAGATGCAACAAAGTTGGTCACATTGCAAGAAATTGCACCAACTTCAAGCCTAAGACTGAAGTGGTTAAGAGTCATAAGAAGAAGGTTGATGTTAAAGGCAAAGCTCCAATGGTTGTTGAGAAAATTTTGAAAAATGAGAAAACAAAAGTCAAAATTGAACCTGTTAAGAAATTGGTAACTAAAAATGACAAATTTTATAAACGGGTTGCTTCATCTCAACAAACATGGAAGCCAAAAGTTGTTGAAAAACCAAAGGTTTCTGAGTTGGAAAAACAATCATCTTCTACCATTCCGGTAAAGATGAATGTTCCTTTGGATTATTATGAACAATTGGAGAAACAATCTTCTACTCAACCAGAGAAGAAGAATGTTCAAAAGAAAAATCAACCAACCGGTCAACTTAAGATAGATGAGTTTTTCTTATACAAAAAGGTTGAGGTTGGATCAGAAGAAAACTTGAAAATGAATGATAAAAATTTTCTGCCACTTTACACTACAAAATCTCACATTAAAGTCCAGTTACCTGAGTCGAAAGAGGCTTGGGTAGCATCAAAATCTCATTAAAGATTTTGGACTTGCCGAAGCTTCCTAGTTGGTAATTGTGAAGCATGAATCGGCATCTTTATTGAAATGTGTTTTTAAAATCAATTTGTGATATGTGCAGGAACTTCCGAGAGCTGTTTCATGATGGATTATGGATAGTGGAGCGTCTCGACATATGACGGGAAAGACTGTATGTGGGATTTGCAGGAAACCAAGGTGGTAGAATTATTGGTGAAGGAACGTTATCCAATGGGATTGTTACGTTTGAAAGAGTTAACTACATTGCTGAGTTGGAGAATAATCTGCTGAGTATCTCGCAGATTTGTGACAGGATGTATACCACTCACTTCACAGACAAAGAATGTTTGATCTTGAAGCCAGGATTTGTTATCCCTGAAGAATGGATTATCATGCGAGCACCAAGATTCAATGTGTGACAACTGGCACAAACCGGTAATTTCCGTACACAGTAATTATTGCTTAATGACTGCAATTATGAGCTAAATTGTCAGCAATGTCTGAACACATGATTAAACAAGTGAATTCATGCACGTTGTATACTACAAAATATTGCTTTATGCATAAACGAGAGCGTTGCGTCAAAAATACTAGTAAACTCACCGGTAAGACACTATGTGTCAACGGAACTGCAGAAAGCAGCCAGACAATAAAATTGGAGCCTAGGTGTAGGTCCGACAACAAGAATGCATTAAAACCCAAGAGTACCTACAAGGGTTAATATATATGCAATACGAAAGCAAAATTAAGCACTAAAAAGCACCCGAAACGCACTTTAAGTGCAGAATTTATACAAATCAGCAATAATTCAGCATTTAAACATATAAATATTATGCAGAAATGTCGTTTTATTATCCAGAATATTTCCCTAAGTGTTGGGAATTGAAAGAGTACAAGAAAGGTACTTAAACGACACTAAAAAGTGTAATTTAGCGCTTTAACGAATCGGTATGTAACCGAACAACCGGACTATACCCGAAACATGAAAATATTATTATTTTCATTATGAATCTTTTTCTGAGCTAGTTAGGGTCCCTGATTACCCTAACACCCGCTAAAACACGCTATACATTAGTAACGGGGTTAAACACTTAACTTAACTTAGTTTAACCTAACTAATACTTGGAACCCAACTAGCTACCCCCCCCCCCCCTTTACAACCGTCCCCATTAGGGGGGACATGCTTTGTCCTTTCTTGATTAATAAAATCAAACTTGTTAAATATCTAGTAAGCATTTGAACCTTTGGACAATACACTTGAGATTTGTCTATAAGTTGGAAGATTTATTCATATGATCATTCACCTCACTTTCACTCAACCAAAAACTCTCTCTTTCTCTATACTAACTCACGGCCAAACATCCCTATTCCATCCATCATATTTTCGATCTTGGTCTTCATATTTCAAGCATCTACAAGTGTTAAGGGTCGCGTATTAGGAACCTTGGTGCAAACGGAAGGCGAAGGACCTCTCTACTTTGCTTTTATCCACCCGTTTTTCGTCAAGAATCTTCCCTAGCCTCGAGCTAGAGGTATAACACTTAAAACTCATATTTGAACTTATCTAAAGTGGTTAAAAGGATTTGTGTTGGTTAAATCTCGTTAAAATGCGAAAAGATGCACAAAAGTCTACTAAAAGCATGAAAAATGGTGGTTAATAGCACATAAGTTGTGTAAAAGTTGTAGTATTTGAAATATATGGTTATCTAGACCCGATCTATGATGTGGTAGCTCGGATCATCGTTTAACCCGGTTTGGTAAGATCATGGATCTTAACATAAAGCTATCTTAGAAGTAACAAGGGTTAAAAGGTGAAACCCTACCACACATAAACCATGAACTTGTGTAAAAATGTTTTAACTTGTACAAAAGTGTTTAAAATTAGTAGATCTATGTATCTACAAGTGGTATTTTCAAAAGACCAAGCATCAAAGGAAATCACATGTTCTAAACCGGATCTTACACAAACAAAAGTGGTTTTTGTGAACAAACAAGTGTGTGGACACTTGTGTAACAAAAGTTTTAACAAAGAAATAACTTTCATAAAAACCGACTAGAAGTTGTGAAACTTCATATTCTTTAAAAATAAGATTTTTAAGAAATTAAACTTATTTTTAAAGATAACAAGACTTACTAAATGTGCTAGTAAGATACTACACAATTTTGGTAAATATCCAAGTTCATGAAATGGGGAAAAGTAGTGATTATTGTTAATAATTATTGTTGATGATTATTGATGATTGATGATGATTTAAAAGAAAATAAACACACGTTTTGAAAACGTGGGAAACCTCCATTTTTAGGGGAAACTCTGTCAAAATTTTTATAAATTTTGACACTTAGAAAAATATAAGTTTTTGAGAAACTTATTCCCTAAAAATGTGTTTAAAAGTATTACTAAGGTTTCCCTAATTTTTGGTGATAAGAAATGAGGATTTCTTCAAAAATAAAAATGGATATTATGTATATATATTTTTGAGAGAAAAATATATATTATTTTATCACCAACTTTTGTGCTAAGTGTATATAGTATGTGTTATACGTGCTAGTGTATTAAGGCTTAAAAATACACTAAATACTCATGAGGAGTATAAACATAAAAATACACATACAACACACAAGATACATAATTCGGGTGCAAAGTGCAAAACATGAAATACTTATATTAATTTTTGAGGAAATAATATAAGTAAGATACGTAGTTAAAAATATAAGAATATTTTTAACACAAGAAAATATACACAAAACAGAGTGACTGTACTTGTGCGACGCAAGTCTAGTGACTAACGTTAAGAAAACGCGTATAGGTTACGACGTTAATTAAGCAAATCCGGTGGAGTTTACGACGCTAGGAACGCAAAGTTGTGAGTTCATGCTCCCCCTTTTCTCTTTAACTGTTTTCAGTTTTTATAACTTCGGGGGTGAAATACATGTACAAATGTACAAAATTTATAATTGGTATGATATAAGAATACAAGAAGTACACTTGGTGAGAACGAGAACCAAGTGTGACGAAGTATAAGAATACAAGAAGTACACTTGGTGAGAACGAGAACCAAGTGTGACGAAATATAAGAATACAAGAAGTACACTTGGTGAGAACGAGAACCAAGTGTGACGAAATATAAGAATATGAGAAGCGCACTTGGTGAGAACGAGAACCAAGTATGAGGCGCTATGAGAAATGATAACAAGAAACGCGCTGGGTGAGAACGAGAACCAAGTAGGATGTGTTATGAGAAATAGTGTCACGAATAGGGTACAGAAGCACCATTAATCGTGTACATACTTAGACCGCAGAACAAAAGGTTAGATCTAACGGGTGCCTGGCAGCCACACTCCCGGTCGGGGCGAGAACCGAGGAGTGCTTTTGTGTCTCAGAATATACCAATTAAATGCCTTAGGTTTGGTGACTTCCTATGTCGTGCCACATGTTAATGGCCTTGCAACCCATTAACTATCCTGATATTTACAGGAATATTTTAATTACATGAAATTCATACCATACTAAAAATTGATGAATACTTGAGTACGTGGGGTACTCAAGAAAATGAGAATTATACTTGAGTACGTGGGGTACTCAAGAAGAAATTGAATTATACATGTGTACGTGGTGTACACATGAAACTGGATTTATATATGAAAACTTGATTTTTACATGACGTAAACTATGTTTTCATACAAAGTATACAAACGTGAAAAACTAAAACTGCATGAATTCACACCAACTTTATGTTGACGTTTTTCCAAAACTCACATGTATTTCAGGTAATTAGAAGTGGATGTGCGCGCGGTCTTACCCATGCTCGTGGATGTCGCTTATGTTTATCTATAAATAAAGTTGTAAACTTTTAAGACAATGCTTTATGCGACTTAGCGATGTAAACGCTAACATATGTTTTCAAATTATGGTATTTGAAGTTATTTTCTTGAGCATGTAGTATGTTTACTCTTCGTATGCAATGAGAACCTTTCATGATCACACCTCGTGCTTCCGCCGTAGAAAGGGGTGTGACAGATTGGTATCAGAGCTGCGATTGTAGTGAACCAGGATTCCTTCTCGAGTCTAGTCTACAATCTCTAGGATCCATTCACGAAAACAATTTTCAAAGAGTTTTCATTGCATAAAACGTCCCGCGACATCCACTACCTGAAACTGTCTGCAAGAGTCTAGAAAAGACACTACGAGACTTAGGGTGCACATGAGTAGCACTTGTCTTTAATTGAGAAATTACTTGCAATTATGTGTGATAATTAGCATGTACTAGAAGTAGAATGTCACAAGTATACGTGACTCTACCTAAAAGCAATGGCCTATCCGAAGGAAGAGGTACGAGGATGAAACGAACTGTGCTGACTGTGCAAGGAGTTACGTAATTATGGATGCATACATAATTATGGAATTCAGTGCACAGAAACCACAGCAAGTCTTGTCACGTATAGATTCCCTCAGTGCAAGCCTATTAAGTACTCTGCTAGAGTAGTAATTGTTTGATGTCACTTATGTGGTATATATACCTGTGAATATATATGATACTACTGTCTAGTGTGACGATATCAAACAAATGCCTAACCCTGTTGTGTTATGTTCTGTCAGAACATGGCACCCAGGAAAGCTGTGAATGCTCGCAATGACAATCAACCTCCTCCTCCCCCACTGCCAAGAACTGCTGATGAGCTGAACGCCCTGCTGGAGGAAAGGATCTCCGCTGCTATCGCCCAGTATGAGGCGAACCGAACTCAAGACAGTGGAGGACCAAGCAACGCTAGGCGTAATGGAGATTCGTCTGGAGGCAATGCAGCTCAAGGTAACCTTAAGACACTGTGCTAAGCATGAGGAAATTTATGAACGGTCTTTGTTTCATTATTTCTTCGATTGCTCACATGTGAAATGGGTTGAATCAATTCCAGGCTGCACTTTCAAGCAGTTCCTCGACTGCAAGCCGATGAACTATGATGGCACAGGAGGCGCAGTAGCATTTGTGCGCTGGACGGAGAAGACTGAAGCTACTTTCCGCATGAGCAAGTGTACCGCGGATCAACAAGTCACTTTTGCTACTGAGTTATTCGTCGATGAAGCTCTGACTTGGTGGAACCTGCAAGCCCAAACCTTGGGCGACGATGCCGCTTATGGCTTAACTTGGGAGGAACTGAAGGAAAGAATGAGAGAGAAGTACTACTCTCGTGCGGAACTCCAAAGGCTGGAAACAGAGTTCTGGCACTTGACTATGGAAGGTGCTGACATCAATGGTTACACTCGAAGGTTCCACGACCTGTCGAGAGTGCTTCCCTACATGGTGACTCCTGAATTTAAGCGTGTGGAACGCTACATTTGGGGACTGGCCTCAGAGTTTCGTGGCATGGTGACGTCGGCCAAACCACAAACAATCACCGAGGCTGTAACTCTGGCTGTCAGCCTGACTGAAGATTGTGTTCGTATGAAGAAGTTATCACTAAACCCAACGGAAAAGACCGAGACGCATGCTGAGTCGTCCGGTGACAAAAAGAGAAAGCATACAAGTTTGAACCAAGCTACTCGCAACAACAAGGGTTTCAACAAGAAGCGCGACACTAATCCGCCTCAGGAGACGAAAACCCATGCAACCAAAGCATACCAAGGCTCCATGCCTAGATGCCAAAAATGTAAGTATCATCATGATGGAGCTTGTCGCATTCCAAGGTGCGACAAATGTGGTAAATTGGGTCATCAAACAGAAGACTGTTGGGGAAAAGGAAAGAACCGAAATGGGAACGGTGCTGGTAACAAGAATGGCAACGGGAAAGGGCAAGGATGCTTCAAGTGTGGAAGCAATGACCATTTCATGAAGAACTGCCCAGAGAGAAACAACGCTCCGGCTCGAGCATTTGTGATTGGAGCAAGAGACGCACGCGAGGACCCTAACGTGGTCACCGGTACGTTTCTCATTAACAATCACTTTGCATCCATATTATTCGACACTGGCGCCGATTATAGTTTCATGTCTGTGGAATTTAAACGCATACTCGGAATAGAATCTAGTAGATTAGAAATTCCTTATTCCATAGAACTAGCCAATGGTAAACTTGTTGAATCGGGCGAAGTTGTCAGAGGCTGCACATTAGAACTTGGCGAACGAAATTTTAGCATCGACCTCCTACCTATTCAACTGGGTAGCTTCGATGTAGTAGTCGGGATGGACTGGTTGTCCAAGAACAAAGCTGAAGTTATTTGTCATGAGAAAATCATTCGCATCCCTTTAGCGAATGGTGAAACTCTCATCGTGCATGGAGAAAAACGAGACGCGCCTCTTCGAATTATCAGTTGTATGAAGGCACAGAAGTGCTTAAGGAAAGGATGTGTTGCTTTCCTAGCACACGTTATAGACAAGAAGGCTGTGGAGCCAAAACTCGAAGACATTCCTGTGGTGATGGAATTTCCTGATGTGTTTCCTGAAGATCTGCCAGGATTACCTCCGCAACGACAAGTTGAATTCCGTATAGACTTGGTTCCAGGAGCTGCTCCTGTAGCCAAGGCACCCTATCGACTTGCACCATCCGAAATGCAAGAATTATCTACACAACTTCAGGAGTTGTTGGATAAAGGATTCATAAGGCCAAGCTTCTCACCCTGGGGAGCTCCAGTATTGTTCGTGAAGAAAAAGGATGGAACACTGCGGATGTGTATTGATTACAGGGAACTGAACAAGCTCACTATCAAGAATCGGTATCCACTACCGAGGATTGATGACTTATTTGATCAACTGCAAGGATCAAGCTACTATTCCAAGATCGACCTTCGATCTGGATACCATCAGCTGAGAATCCAAGAAGAGAGCGTGCCAAAGACTGCATTCAGAACGCGATATGGGCACTACGAATTTCTTGTGATGCCATTTGGGTTGACGAATGCACCAGCGGTCTTTATGGATCTAATGAACCGCGTATGCAAACCATATCTCGATAAATTCGTGATTGTATTTATCGATGATATCCTGATTTACTCGCGAACGAAAGAAGAGCATGAGCAACATCTCAGAACTATTCTGGAACTACTGAAGAAAGAGATACTTTATGCAAAGTTCTCGAAGTGCGAATTCTGGATTCGCGAAGTAAAATTTCTTGGTCACGTTGTGAATGAGAAGGGCATTCATGTAGACCCGTCCAAGATTGAAGCGATAAAGAACTGGGAAGCTCCAAAGACCCCAACCGAAGTTCGTCAATGTTTGGGCTTAGCGGGCTATTATCGGCGATTCATCGAGAATTTCTCAAAGATAGCTCAACCGCTAACGACCCTTACTCAGAAAGACAAGAAGTACGACTGGGGTCACAAACAAGAAGAAGCCTTCCAGTTACTGAAGAGCAAGCTATGCGATACACCCATACTATCACTACCCGAAGGCACTGAAGACTTCATGGTATACTGCGACGCCTCACGACAAGGCTTGGGTTGTATGCTAATGCAACGCCAAAAAGTCATCGCTTATGCTTCAAGACAACTGAAGGTTCACGAGAGAAATTATACAACTCACGACCTGGAGCTGGGTGCAGTGGTATTCGCCTTGAAGATTTGGCGACATTATTTATATGGTACTCGATGTACAATCTTCACAGATCACAAAAGCTTGCAACACATATTTGATCAGAAGGAATTGAATATGCGCCAGCGACGTTGGGTCGAGCTGCTGAATGATTATGACTGTGAGATTAAGTACCATCCTGGAAAGGCGAACGTTGTAGCAGACGCGTTGAGCCGAAAAGAAAGGGTTAAGACCCTAAGGGTTCGAGCATTGGAAATGACGATTCGAACGAACCTCACTGCACGTATTCGTGACGCACAACAAGAAGCCCTTAAGGTGGAAAATCGCAAAGCTGAATACCTCCGGGGTGCATTGAAGTACATGGCACCAAATGAAGAGGGAGCCTTATACTTTAAAAAGCGCATTTGGGTTCCGCTCTATGGTGGCCTACGAGAAGTCATCCTTGATGAAGCGCACAAGTCAAGATACTCGATCCACCCAGGGTCGGACAAGATGTATCAAGACTTGAAGGAATATTATTGGTGGCCGAGACTCAAAAGTGACGTTGCTGTCTATGTTGGAAAATGCCTAACCTGTGCCAAGGTTAAGGCAGAATATCAGAAACCGTCCGGCCTACTACAACAACCAGAGATTCCCGTGTGGAAGTGGGAACAAATCTCGATGGACTTCATAACGAAATTACCCAGGACCCCGAGAGGGCACGATATGATATGGGTAATAGTTGATCGATTGACGAAGTCTGCGCATTTCCAACCAGTCCGAGAGAAGGACAGCACTGGAAAGCTTGCTGAAATATACTTAAGAGAAATTGTGGCACGTCATGGAGTGCCAATCTCAATCATTTCAGACAGAGATGGACGCTTTGTCTCAAGAATCTGGCAATCATTTCAGGAAGCCTTTGGATCTCAGTTAGATCTGAGCACGGCATTCTATCCGCAAACAGACGGCCAGAGCGAACGGACTATACAAACGTTAGAAGATATGCTTCGCGCATGTGTCATGGATCTAGGCGGCAGCTGGGATACTCATTTACCTTTAGTTGAGTTTTCCTACAATAACAGCTATCATACGAGCATAAAAGCCGCACCGTTCGAAGCTCTGTACGGCCGCAAATGCCGATCGCCCTTATGTTGGGCAGACGCTGGAGATAAACGTATGGTTGGTCCTGAACTTGTACAAGAGACAACCGACAAGATTGCGCAGATCCGAGAGCGCATTAAGGCGGCTCGAGAGCGACAAAAGAGCTACGCTGATCCGAATAGAAAATCGGTAGATTTCAAGGTGGGAGACAAGGTGTTGTTAAAAGTCTCACCATGGAAGGGCGTAGTCAGGTTTGGAAAGCGTGGAAAGCTGAATCCACGATATATCGGACCATTCAGAATATTGAGAAGAATTGGTACCGTGGCATACAAGTTGGAGTTACCGGAAGAACTTAATGGAGTACATGATACGTTTCATGTATCCAACCTGAAGAAGAGTCCAACACAAGAAAACGTGATCATCCCGATGGATGAAGTGCATATTGATGAAGCCCTCCGATTTACAGAAAAACCCGTTGAGGTTACTGACTGGAAGGTCAACAAGACCAGGAGGAGCAGTGTGAAGCTTGTCAAAATACGTTGGAGCTCTAAGCACGGACCCGAGTACACATGGGAACGTGAAGACCAGTTCAAGAAAAAGTATCCCCACCTATTCAAGAAGACTCCAGCGAGAGTGAGTTCAGTCTGAATTTCGGGACGAAATTCTTTTAACGGGGGGAGACTGTGACAACTGGCACAAACCGGTAATTTCCGTACACAGTAATTATTGCTTAATGACTGCAATTATGAGCTAAATTGTCAGCAATGTCTAAACACATGATTAAACAAGTGAATTCATGCACGTTGTATACTACAAAATATTGCTTTATGCATAAACGAGAGCGTTGCGTCAAAAATACTAGTAAACTCACCGGTAAGACACTATGTGTCAACGGAACTGCAGAAAGCAGCCAGACAATAAAATTGGAGCCTAGGTGTAGGTCCGACAACAAGAATGCATTAAAACCCAAGAGTACATACAAGGGTTAATATATATGCAATACGAAAGCAAAATTAAGCACTAAAAAGCACCCGAAACGCACTTTAAGTGCAGAATTTATACAAATCAGCAATAATTCAGCATTTAAACATATAAATATTATGCAGAAATGTCGTTTTATTATCCAGAATATTTCCCTAAGTGTTGGGAATTGAAAGAGTACAAGAAAGGTACTTAAACGACACTAAAAAGTGTAATTTAGCGCTTTAACGAATCGGTATGTAACCGAACAACCGGACTATACCCGGAACATGAAAATATTATTATTTTCATTATGAATCTTTTTCTGAGCTAGTTAGGGTCCCTGATTACCCTAACACCCGCTAAAACACGCTATACATTAGTAACGGGGTTAAACACTTAACTTAACTTAGTTTAACCTAACTAATACTTGGAACCCAACTAGCTACCCCCCCCCCCCTTTACAACCGTCCCCATTAGGGGGGACATGCTTTGTCCTTTCTTGATTAATAAAATCAAACTTGTTAAATATCTAGTAAGCATTTGAACCTTTGGACAATACACTTGAGATTTGTCTATAAGTTGGAAGATTTATTCATATGATCATTCACCTCACTTTCACTCAACCAAAAACTCTCTCTTTCTCTATACTAACTCACGGCCAAACATCCCTATTCCATCCATCATATTTTCGATCTTGGTCTTCATATTTCAAGCATCTACAAGTGTTAAGGGTCGCGTATTAGGAACCTTGGTGCAAACGGAAGGCGAAGGACCTCTCTACTTTGCTTTTATCCACCCGTTTTTCGTCAAGAATCTTCCCTAGCCTCGAGCTAGAGGTATAACACTTAAAACTCATATTTGAACTTATCTAAAGTGGTTAAAAGGATTTGTGTTGGTTAAATCTCGTTAAAATGCGAAAAGATGCACAAAAGTCTACTAAAAGCATGAAAAATGGTGGTTAATAGCACATAAGTTGTGTAAAAGTTGTAGTATTTGAAATATATGGTTATCTAGACCCGATCTATGATGTGGTAGCTCGGATCATCGTTTAACCCGGTTTGGTAAGATCATGGATCTTAACATAAAGCTATCTTAGAAGTAACAAGGGTTAAAAGGTGAAACCCTACCACACATAAACCATGAACTTGAGTAAAAATGTTTTAACTTGTACAAAAGTGTTTAAAATTAGTAGATCTATGTATCTACAAGTGGTATTTTCAAAAGACCAAGCATCAAAGGAAATCACATGTTCTAAACCGGATCTTACACAAACAAAAGTGGTTTTTGTGAACAAACAAGTGTGTGGACACTTGTGTAACAAAAGTTTTAACAAAGAAATAACTTTCATAAAAACCGACTAGAAGTTGTGAAACTTCATATTCTTTAAAAATAAGATTTTTAAGAAATTAAACTTATTTTTAAAGATAACAAGACTTACTAAATGTGCTAGTAAGATACTACACAATTTTGGTAAATATCCAAGTTTATGAAATGGGGAAAAGTAGTGATTATTGTTAATAATTATTGTTGATGATTATTGATGATTGATGATGATTTAAAAGAAAATAAACACACGTTTTGAAAACGTGGGAAACCTCCATTTTTAGGGGAAACTCTATCAAAATTTTTATAAATTTTGACACTTAGAAAAATATAAGTTTTTGAGAAACTTATTCCCTAAAAATGTGTTTAAAAGTATTACTAAGGTTTCCCTAATTTTTGGTGATAAGAAATGAGGATTTCTTCAAAAATAAAAATGGATATTATGTATATATATTTTTGAGAGAAAAATATATATTATTTTATCACCAACTTTTGTGCTAAGTGTATATAGTATGTGTTATACGTGCTAGTGTATTAAGGCTTAAAAATACACTAAATACTCATGAGGAGTATAAACATAAAAATACACATACAACACACAAGATACATAATTCGGGTGCAAAGTGCAAAACATGAAATACTTATATTAATTTTTGAGGAAATAATATAAGTAAGATACGTAGTTAAAAATATAAGAATATTTTTAACACAAGAAAATATACACAAAAGAGAGTGACTGTACTTGTGCGACGCAAGTCTAGTGACTAACGTTAAGAAAACGCGTATAGGTTACGACGTTAATTAAGCAAATCCGGTGGAGTTTACGACGCTAGGAACGCAAAGTTGTGAGTTCATGCTCCCCCTTTTCTCTTTAACTGTTTTCAGTTTTTATAACTTCGGGGGTGAAATACATGTACAAATGTACAAAATTTATAATTGGTATGATATAAGAATACAAGAAGTACACTTGGTGAGAACGAGAACCAAGTGTGACGAAGTATAAGAATACAAGAAGTACACTTGGTGAGAACGAGAACCAAGTGTGACGAAATATAAGAATACAAGAAGTACACTTGGTGAGAACGAGAACCAAGTGTGACGAAATATAAGAATATGAGAAGCGCACTTGGTGAGAACGAGAACCAAGTATGAGGCGCTATGAGAAATGATAACAAGAAACGCGCTTGGTGAGAACGAGAACCAAGTAGGATGCGTTATGAGAAATAGTGTCACGAATAGGGTACAGAAGCACCATTAATCGTGTACATACTTAGACCGCAGAACAAAAGGTTAGATCTAACGGGTGCCTGGCAGCCACACTCCCGGTCGGGGCGAGAACCGAGGAGTGCTTTTGTGTCTCAGAATATACCAATTAAATGCCTTAGGTTTGGTGACTTCCTATGTCGTGCCACATGTTAATGGCCTTGCAACCCATTAACTATCCTGATATTTACAGGAATATTTTAATTACATGAAATTCATACCATACTAAAAATTGATGAATACTTAAGTACGTGGGGTACTCAAGAAAATGAGAATTATACTTGAGTACGTGGGGTACTCAAGAAGAAATTGAATTATACATGTGTACGTGGTGTACACATGAAACTGGATTTATATATGAAAACTTGATTTTTACATGACGTAAACTATGTTTTCATACAAAGTATACAAACGTGAAAAACTAAAACTGCATGAATTCACACCAACTTTATGTTGACGTTTTTCCAAAACTCACATGTATTTCAGGTAATTAGAAGTGGATGTGCGCGCGGTCTTACCCATGCTCGTGGATGTCGCTTATGTTTATCTATAAATAAAGTTGTAAACTTTTAAGACAATGCTTTATGCGACTTAGCGATGTAAACGCTAACATATGTTTTCAAATTATGGTATTTGAAGTTATTTTCTTGAGCATGTAGTATGTTTACTCTTCGTATGCAATGAGAACCTTTCATGATCACACCTCGTGCTTCCGCCGTAGAAAGGGGTGTGACACAATGATCTGTACGTGTTGGACATGAGCATAGCTACTACAACCACGGGTCAGGCTCATTGTTTTGTGTCTAAAGCAACTGAGAAAGAATCAAAATTGTGGCACAGGAAGATGGGTCATATACACCTGAGAAAAATGAATCACCTGGTGCATAACGATTTAGTTCTTGGAGTAATTATCAAAGGTTTTCATCTGGAAGGGGAGTGCATTAGTTGCATCAAAGGCGAGCAGAAGAAAAAGTCACACCCTAAAAAGCAAGTCAATTCAGTTTCCAGACCTTTAGAGAGACTACATATGGATCTGTTTGGTCCAGTAAACGTCAAAAGTATTACAGGGGATCTCTATTGTCTTGTGGAAAGTTTGGTCCGAAGAGTATTGAAGGGATATTCATAGGTTATGCAAGTCCATTACGACGTGTTTTCGTTCCAAGTCTGAAGCGGATTATTGAAGCTCCAAATGTTGAGTGTCAGGGGTATACTATGCCGCCTCAGAATCCTGGTGACTCATGGCGTTTTAATTATGATAAATTGTAGGATTCGTTTGACATTGAAGAAGAAAAGGAAGAAGAAGAAGATTTCTTTGATGAGTTGGATATTTTGAAAGAGTATGAAGAATCTCAAGAAAGGTTCCCAGCTGAGTATTCAAGGCAACCACGACAAACTTCAAATGATGATGAAGCAGGTCCAAGCAATGCTGGTGAACATGATGATATCCAACAAAATGAAGTTGCTCAAAATAATCAGACGGAATAGAATGATAATCAAGAATCTGAGAACATGCCAGTATTTGATCATGGTGATTCAGATTCTGAGGGGGAGCAAATTCAGATTTCAAGTCAATCAAACCCAGTCAGTGAACAAGGTGCAAATCAGAATGCTACTAATCTGGAAGGCGATGTAGATGTTCCAGGCGAAGTAATGCCACGAACTCTTTCATACAATCCAGAGGAATTGATCATTGGAGAATTGCAAACAGGCGTCCGCACTCGAAGACAGCTTGATAAAGGGCTTACATGTTTTTATTCAAAAGTTGCTCCTTTACAAACTGAATTCTCATTGAGTTGTTTTATTTCGCAGATTGAGCCAAGAACTTATAAAGAGGCGCTTACTGAATATTCTTGGGTCAATGCGATGCAGGAGGAACTGAGCCAATTCGAGAAGTTAGGTGTGTGGAAGTTAGTAGATTTGCCTGATGGTCAGAGGAAGATAAACACCAAGTGGGTGTTCAAGTGTAAGAGAGACGATAGAGGAGTTGTGGTTCGTAACAAAGCTCGACTCGTAGTCCAGGGTTTCAGTCAGCAGGAGGGTATAGATTTCACTGAAGTATATGCTCCAGTTGCTCGACTAGAAGCAATCAGAATCTTCCTAGCATTTGCATCTTGGAAAAATTTCAAAGTATATCAGTTAGATGTGAAATCGGCGTTTCTCTATGGGAAGGTAAAAGTGGAGGTATATGTCGGACAACCACCGGGCTTCACCGATCCAAACCACAAAGACAAGGTTTACTTGTTAGACAAAGCGCTGTATGGTTTACACCAGGCCCCAAGAGCTTGGTACGAGACATTGTCTCAACATTTGTTAGCCAACAGTTTCATTCGAGGAAAAGTGGATGCCACTCTTTTCACCAAAGAGGTCGACGGACATCTTCTGATAGTTCAAATATACGTGGACGACATCATATTTGGGTCAACAAATGAAAATTTGTGCAAAGATTTTGAACAAGTTATGAAGCAGAAATTCGAAATGTCATCGATGGGTGAGATGAAATTCTTTTTGGGACTGCAGGTTGATCAACTACCAAAAGGAATTTTCATACATCAAACGAAGTACGTTCATGATATCTTGGAGAAATTCGGGATGTCAGGTTCTACTCCAGCTTCCACCCCATTAGCAACGAATCATGGGATAAACCCTGATCTCACCGGAGAGAAGGTAGATGAAATGATGTATCGTTCCATGATCGGATTGCTGATGTATTTGACAGCTTCAAGACCCGATATTATGTATCCAACCTGCCTCGCAGCAAGATTTCAATCTAACCCGAGAGCTTCGCATATGGTGATTGTGAAAAGGATATTACGCTACCTAAAAGGAACTCCATCATTGGGGTTGTGGTATCCAAGAGAAGGCGATTTCACGCTCGAAGGGTATTCCGATTCCGATTTCGGATGCTGCAAAGTTAATGCTAAATCAACAACAACAGGGTGTCAGTTCTTTGGACCATGATTGGTTACCTGGCAATGCAAAAAGCAGACCTCTGTGGCTTTATCCACATGTGAAGCGGAGTATGTATCTGCTAGTAGTTGCTGCTCACAGATCTTGTGGATCCAGCAACAGATGCGCGACTACGGTTTGCAATTTCTAAACACCCCTATCTTTGTTGATAATGAGGCAGGGATTAACATTACTAAAAATCCTGTTCATCATGATAAAACTAAACACATTGAAATTCGCCATCACTTCATTCGCGATTGTTTCGAGAAGAAGTTGATACGAATTGAGAAAATCCACACTGATGAACAAAAAGCGGATTTACATACCAAAGCATTTGACAAAACACGTTTTTAATATTTGCTAAAACTGAATGGTATGAAGCTTTTATCGGTGTTGGAGGAGATTCTTGGTGTTGATGAAGGAGATATTGTAGATGATGTTGAGAAGCAATCTGCAATGGTTTGTCGATTTTTTACTTGTTTTGGTATTTAGGGGGAGATATAGGGTAATATTCAGAAAATACAAAAACAATAAAAATAACAAAAATACAAAAACATGAGATATTTTTAAAATACAAAAACAATAGAAAACCAGAAAAGAGCTTGTGTGAAAAGGGAAAATGATAGTACATCGGCTTGACAGTTACAGTATGGTAAAGAAATGGAATGTTTAAATGCGTTAAACAGTCTCGCTGATGATATGCCGATAGGTTTTTACACATTTAGTAGGTTTGTTAGGGATATAAACTTAAAATCTTGCTTACTTATTTCGTGGGGAACACTACTTGGATATATAGGTAACCCCTGAAATCTTGTTTGAAAGATTCCTCTTTCTGATATACTAGGTCTTTATACTCAGTGATATCTGGGGTATTATTCCGGGACTTCTGCTGAATGGAAGTTCTGACCTAGTCCCCGAATAATACTTTCTGCAATGCTTGAAACATAGCATCACCCTCAGCATAAATGATGAAGACAATAAAATTGCTAATCAATGCTGTTGTAAAAAAGATCCTATAAAGGGGACAAACCCAAGTCAATTCGTGATCTCTCTGCTGAACGGTAGTTCTGACCTGAGCTCTCACGTTTTCGTACTATAATTTATTCCCTTACAGATATCATCTGTGGTATACTCACCTGTAAGACTGAATATTGGAATCTGGATACGGGAGTATATTCAAGAGGTGGGACACACGTATAAGTTTAAGTCTCTAAAACACTAAATCCGTATCCTGGACAGATTGAAATGTGTGTGAAAATTTAAGTGGATCAGTATATCGACAATCTAAGCGAATTGTTTAATTCTGAGTATGTAATTGAAGCTTAACGGTACTTGTGACTTGTCGAATAGCTGATATGATTCCCTAACACGCTTAACCAAAAATATGTTTGTAAATAGTTTACTTTTACTGCATTTTAGTTCTGTATTTCATTTCTAGTTTAGAAACTTTATTAAAATTCAAAAAGATTTTACACTTCTGCTTTATTTTCCGACAAACCAAAGTGGAAAGTTGATCTTCAGATTCGAATTTGAAGCAGATGCAGGAAGTTTCTGGGCTGGATGATGAGTTTGGAGCTAAACATGATAATTTTGTGATAGATGAAAAGTTAAAGCAAGTTCATTAATTTGAAACTTGTAAATTTTCAGAATTGGTTAAACAAAATGTCATTGTGAATTATCTCAGATCAACCAAGGTCATTAAGTTGGACTTGGTAGATAAATTGAGTAATTAGGGTCATTAACTTGGACCTGAATACTTAAGTGGATTTCTAAACACTGGTTAGACTATCAATTGTGGTTGAATGGTAAGTATGGATTGATACTGTTCTTGTCATATATCTTATATTTGGGTAGAGTATATGCAGGTAACAAGAATTCCCATGGCAATGAAAATGACAAAAGTTTGAACCAGAATTCAAGTCCCCGCATTCCGAGAAGGGGAGTCTGTGAAAGGGGGAGTTAGTATTGTGGATCAATAAACAAAGGGGAGATTGAAGATTAAAGCTTGAAGATAAAGATTGAAGAGAATTTTTACAATGACAAATTAATTTGGAAAGAGACAAAGACTGAAGACTTGACGCTGAAGACTTCGTCAACATCCAAGGGGGAGTCTGTTGGTGCACTGAATGTCTGCTGACTACGTCTTAATCGAGTCTTAGGTCTAGATAGGTTAGATTGGAGTTTGGAATTGAAAAAGTGACTTATTGTTGTAATTCCGCTCGAAATGACAAGAAGTCATTTCAAGCGAAATCAGGATAGATTGTGATTCCGCTCCAAATAGCAAGTAGGTGATTCCGCTCGAGTGATCATAGGGGTTCTGCTTGAGTTGTTTCAAGCGGAATCAAGAGTTCTATAAATAGGTAATGGCTGTTGTCATTTGGAACAGTTGGAGCGGAACTAGGTCATGGTGTAAGAGTCGAGGTGCTGTCAAAATTTAGTCAGAATTCATTGTAAAGACTCGCAATCAGTAATAGAAAGAAAGTTAAAAGGATACGAGTTGTTTTGACGTTGTTTACTTTGATTCCGCCTCTGTAAACGATGATGAACTGCCTTAACTGACAGTTTAGGGTCACGCACATGGTCCAACATAGAATTCATACCATCCTGAGCTAGAAATTAAATTCTAAACTCACTTGAAATAGAGCTTGAGGTGTATGGCATTCAAGGATCTTGGTAACATATCCCCTTCCATATTCTTGAGTCGGTATGCTCCTTTCCCAGATTCTGATTCAACTTCATAAGGTCCTTCCCATTTTGGGGCAAGCTTCCCATCAGCAGGATTAGTAGTATTTTGAAAAGCCTTCCTTAACACCCAATCTCCAACTTGAAACCTTCTAGTCCTCAGATTCTTATTATATGCTCTGGATATCCTCTGTTAATATGCTGCCATCCTAGCTTTGCCGCATCTCTTGTTTCATCCACAGTATCTAATTCTTGATAGAGGTCTTCAGGATTCGCCTCAGGATCCTGGAGGCTTGATCTTGCTGTAGGTATAACCATCTCTGTCGGGATCACTGCTTCTGCCCCAAATACTAAAGAAAATGGGGTCTGACTAGTTGCACTTTTTACTTTTGTTCTATCAGCCCATAAGACAAATGGTAGTTCTTCTGCCCATCTACCTTTTTTAGCACTTAATCTCTTCTTTAAGTTGTTTACAATTATCTTATTTGAGGATTTTGCTTGTCCATTTGCTTGGGGATGTACTGGAGTTGATGTGATCATCTTGATCCCCCAACTTTTGCAAAAATCTGTGGTTCTCTTGCTGATGAACTGGGAACCATTGTCACAAATTATCTCAGCTGGTACCCCAAACCTAGTCTGGATATTCCGTTTTATGAAAGGCACTACTTCTTGATCTCTGACTTGAACAAATGCCTCAGCTTCAACCCATTTGGAAAAATAGTCTGTCATTGCTAGCATAAAAACTTTTCCTCCTGGAGCCTTAGGTAATTTTCCCACTATATCCATACCCCACTTCATGAATGGCCAAGGGGAAACAATAGGATATAGTGGCTCAGCAGGCTGATGTAGTATATTGTTGTGCGTTTGACATGCATCACATCTCCGGGCATATTCTGCTGCATCTTTCCTCATCGTCGGCCAATAGTATCCTTTTCTTAGCACCTTCGAGAATAACGATCTGCCCCCAGTATGGTTGCCACAATCTCCTTCATGGATATCCTGAAGTACCTCCTTGGTCTCAGGATCCTCCATGTCGCAACCCACGTCCCCTATCTGTCCCGTGAACGGGCGGCCGCGAGACCAGTTTTGGTGGTATCGGTGTTCATCATTTTGGCAGCGGAAATTACATCAGGACCGTAGTTAGGAAATATTTTATCAGAGTAAATACCACACTTTTATAATATTAAACATATTGGGATAAAACCCAAGTTTTCATTACAAACACTTTCATAGGGAAAATCCCTATTTTATTGAATAAAACATCTTCTTTTATTTAGGTAACTTTTATAGCCACTTTTTCTAAGCCTTCAGTGCTGTCCAGCTGGCATCTAGTTGGCTTTCACATTTTGTTACCTGAAACGTGTTTAAAAACATTTTGCCAGTGGGAAATACTGCTGAGTGAATCCCGGATTAATCAAGAAGAGTTTTATCTTTAAACAGTATTGAGAGCTATTACAATGTTTATTTCTACACAATTACTCATTCAGTACTGTCAATCCTGACTGGTGGGTCATATTACCCATTGGCTAACTCTTGGTCTGTCACACCCCTTTCTGCGGCGGAAGCACGAGGTGTGATCATGAAAGGTTCTCATTGCATACGAAGAGTAAACATACTACATGCTCAAAAATATCTTCAAATATTACATTACTGAAAACATATGTCAAGTGTTTACAACACGAGATAACATATTGTCTTAAAAGTCACAACTTTATTTAAAGATAGACAAAGCGACATCCACGAGCATGAGTAAGACCACGCGCACATCCATCCTAGTTACCTGAAATACATGTGAGTTTTGGAAAAACGTCAACATAAAGTTGGTGTGAATTCATGCAATTTTTGTATTTCACGTTTGTATTCTTTGTATGAAAACATAATTTGTATTTTGTATAAATCAAGTCTTTTGTGTACACCACGTACTCATGTATAAATCAAATATTTCTGTATGTATCAAGTGTTAATGGGTTGCAAAGCCATTAACATGTGACACGACATAGGAAGTCACCAAACCATAGGCATTTTTCTGTACTCGATTTACGACTGAGACACAAAAACACTGCTTGGTAAAACAGTGGCCAAGAGTGGGGCTGCCCGGAACCCATTAGATCTAACCTTTTGTTCTGTGGTCTAAGTATGTACACGATTAATGGTGCTTATGGTACCCTATTCGTGACACGATTTCTCGTATCATTCTTGTATCCATCATACCATTTGTAAACATTGTAATATTTGTAACATGTATATCACCCCCGAAGTTATAAAACTGAAAACAGTTGAGAGAAAAGGGGGAGCATGAACTCACAACTTTGCGTTCCTGTGCGTCGTAAACTTCACCGGATTTGCTTAATTAACGTCGTAACCTATACGCGTTTTCTTAATGTTAGTCACTAGACTTGTATCGCACAAGTACAGTCACTCTCTTTTGTATTTGTATTGTTGTGTTAAAAATATTTCATATTTTTAACTACGTATCTTACTTATATTATTTCCTCTAAAATAGATATAAGTCTTTTGTGTTTTGCACTTCGCACCCGAATTATGTATCTTGTATTTTGTATGTGTATTTTTATGTTTATACTCCTCACGAGTATTTAGTGTATTTTTAAGTCTTAATACGCTAGCACGTATAACACATACTATATACACTTAGCACAAAAGTTGGTGATAAAATAATATATATATTTTTCTCAATAATATATACATACTTAATATCCATTTTTATTTTGAAGAATTCCTCATTTCTTATCACCAAAAATTAGGGAAACCTTGGTAATACTTTTAAACACATTTTTAGGGAATAAGTTTCTCAAAAACTTATATTTTTCTAAGTGTCAAAATTTATAAAAATTTTGACAGAGTTTCCCCTAAAAATGGAGGTTTCCCATGTTTTCAAAACATGTGTTTATTTTCTTTTAAATCGTCAACAATCTCCTCATTCAACAATAAACAATATGCAACCAGTTAAAATAGATATAATCGCAGAAATACATGAACTTGTGGTTTTTCCAAAATAGGTAGTATCCTTCCATTATTTTTAGTGGATCTTTGTATAGATCAACTTTGTTTCTTGAAAGTCTCGCTTTTAAAGAAGTTACATCTTTACAACTTCCGGTCAACATTTACAAAAATAGTTATTTTGTCGAAACTTTGTGTTACACAAGTGTTTACATACTCGTGTGTTTGCTAAAATCATTCTTTTTCATGTAAGACTCGGCTTTAGAAAATATGATTTCTTGGACACTTGGTCTTTTGAAAGTACCGCTTGTAGATCCGTAGATCTACTAGTTTTAATCACTATTTTACAAGCAAAATCGCTTTTACACAAGTTCATGATTCGTGTGTGGTAGAGTTTCATCCTTTAACCCTTGTCACTTCCAAGACAACCTTATGTCATGATCCTTGATCATGACCAACTCGGGTTAAATGACGATCCGAGCTACCACAACATAGATCGGGTCCAAATAATCACACAAATCAATTACTACAAGTTTTACACAACATATGAGCTTTTAACCAACATTTTTAGTGTTTTTAGTAGACTTTTATGCTTCAACTTGTAAGATTACGAGTTTTAACCATTACAAAACATTTTAACCACTTTAAAATAGTTCAAGAAGGTGATTTAAGCAACATACCACTAGCTCGAGGCTAGGGAAGAATCTAGACGCAAATAGGGTGGATAAAAGCAAGAGAGTGAGGTCCTTCGCCTTCCGCTTGCACCAAGACTCCTTATCCGAGATCCTTAACACTTGTATGAACTTGAAATGGCAAGATCAAAGCTCGAAAAATTGATGGATGGATAGGGGAGTTCGGCCGTAGCTCTTAGAGGGAGAGAGAGAGAGAGTTAAGTTGTGAGTTTTGAGGTGTTAAGTGAATAGTGGGTTTAGTGTTGATTTTATAGATAATTCACATGAATATTATCCAAAGGTTTATGTGCTAGCTAGATACTAAACACAAGTAATTAAATAATCAATTGAAGGACAAAGTATGTCCCCCCTTTGGGGACGGTTGGTTAAGGGGGGGGGGGGGTCTTGGTTCAAATCCAACTAAATAGTTCGACAATAGTTAGGTTAATCTAGGTTAGTTAAGTGATTAACCCGGTTACTAGTGTGTTGTGCTTTATGGCGGGTGTTAGGGTATTCAGGGACCCTAACTGGCTCAGAAAAAGATAAATAATGTTATTAACGATATTTTTATGTTCCGGGTAAAGTCTGGTTGTTCGGTTGCATACCGATTCGTTAAAGTGCTAAATCGCACCTCTTTGTGTTTAATAAGTATCTTTTCATAATACTATCGATTCCCAACACTTAGGGAAATATTCTGGATAATAAAACGACATTTCTGCAAAATATTCATGTGTCGAAATGCTGAATTATTGCTGAATTATATAAATTCTGTACTTAAAGTGCGTTTCGGGTGCTTTTTAGTGCTTATTTTTGCTTTCGCATTGCATATATATTAAACCCTTGTATGTACTCTTGGGTTTTAATGCATTCTTGTTGTCGGACCTACACCTAGGCTCCAATTTTATTGTTTGACTGCTTTCTGCAGTTCTGTTGACACAGTGTGTCTTACCGGTGAGTTTACTAGTATTTTTGACGCAACGCTCTCGTTTATGCATAAAACAATATTTTGTAGTATACAACGTGCATGAATTCACTTGTTTAGTAGGAAATTAGACATGGCTGACAATTAAGCACATAATTGCAGTCATTAAATAATAATAAATGTGTACGGAAATTACTGGTTTGGGCCAGTTGTCACAGTCTCCCCCCGTTAAAAGAATTTCGTCCCGAAATTCAGGCTAAACTCACTCTCGCTGGAGTCTTCTTGAATAGGTGGGGATACTTTTTCTTGAACTGGTCTTCACGTTCCCATGTGTACTCGGGTCCGTGCTTAGAGCTCCAACGTACTTTGACAAGTTTCACGCTGCTCCTCCTGGTCTTGTTGACTTTCCAGTCGGTAACCTCAACGGGTTGCTCTGTAAATCGGAGGGCTTCATCAATATGCACTTCATCCATCGGGATGATCACGTTTTCTTGTGTTGGACTCTTCTTCAGGTTGGATACATGAAACGTATCATGTACTCCATTAAGTTCTTCCGGTAACTCCAACTTGTATGCCACGGTACCAATTTTCTTCAAAATTCTGAATGGTCCGATGTATCGTGGATTCAGCTTTCCACGCTTTCCAAACCTGACTACGCCCTTCCATGGTGAGACCTTTAACAACACTTTGTCTCCCACCTTGAATTCTACCGATTTTCTATTCGGATCAGCGTAGCTCTTTTGTCGCTCTCGAGCCGCCTTAATGCGCTCTCGGATCTGCGCAATCTTGTCGGTTGTCTCTTGTACAAGTTCAGGACCAACCATACGTTTATCTCCGGCATCTGCCCAACATAGGGGCGATCGGCATTTGCGGCCATACAGAGCTTCGAACGGCGCGGCTTTTATGCTCGTATGATAACTGTTATTGTAGGAAAACTCAACTAAAGGTAGATGAGTATCCCAGCTGCCGCCTAGGTCCATGACGCATGCGCGAAGCATATCTTCTAACGTTTGTATAGTCCGTTCGCTCTGGCCGTCTGTTTGCGGATGGAATGCCGTGCTTAGATCTAACTGAGATCCAAAGGCTTCCTGAAATGATTGCCAGATTCTTGAGACAAAGCGCCCATCTCTATCTGAAATGATTGAGATTGGCACTCCATGACGTGCCACAATTTCTCTTAAGTATATCTCTGCAAGCTTTCCAGTGCTATCCTTCTCTCGGATTGGTAGGAAATGCGCAGACTTCGTCAATCGATCAACTATTACCCATATCATATCGTGCCCTCTCGGGGTCCTGGGTAATTTCGTTATGAAGTCCATCGAGATTTGTTCCCACTTCCACACGGGAATCTCTGGTTGTTGTAGTAGGTCGGACGGTTTCTGATATTCTGCCTTAACCTTAGCACAGGTTAGGCATTTTCCAACATAGACAGCAACGTCGCTTTTGAGTCTCGGCCACCAATAATATTCCTTCAAGTCTTGATACATCTTGTCCGACCCTGGGTGGATCGAGTATCTTGACTTGTGCGCTTCATCAAGGATGACTTCTCGTAGGCCACCATAGAGCGGAACCCAAATGCGCTTTTTAAAGTATAAGGCTCCCTCTTCATTTGGCGCCATGTATTTAAGCATACCCCGTAGGTATTCAGCTTTACGGTTCTCTCCTTTAAGAGTTTCTTGTTGTGCATCTCGAATGCGTGCAGTGAGGTTCGTTCGAATCATCATTTCCAATGCTCGAACCCTTAGGGTCTTAACCCTTTCTTTTCGGCTCAACGCGTCCGCTACAACGTTTGCCTTTCCAGGATGGTACTTAATCTCACAGTCGAAATCATTTAGCAGCTCAACCCAACGTCGCTGGCGCATATTCAATTCCTTCTGATCAAATATGTGTTGTAAGCTTTTGTGATCTGTGAAGATTGTACATCGAGTACCATATAAATAATGTCGCCAAATCTTCATGGCGAATACCACTGCGCCCAGCTCCAGGTCGTGAGTGGTATAATTTCTCTCGTGAACCTTCAGTTGTCTTGAAGCATAAGCAATGACTTTTTGGCGTTGCATGAGCACGCAACCCAAGCCTTGCCGTGAGGCATCGCAGTATACCACGAAGTCTTCAGTGCCTTCGGGTAACGATAGTATTGGTGCATCGCAGAGCTTGTTCTTAAGTAGCTGAAAGGCTTCTTCTTGTTTATGACCCCAGTCATACTTCTTGTCTTTCTGGGTAAGGGTCGTTAGCGGTTGAGCTATCTTTGAGAAATTCTCGATGAATCGCCGATAATAGCCCGCTAAGCCCAAAAATTGACGAACTTCAGTTGGGGTCTTGGGAGCTTCCCAATTCTTTATCGCTTCTATCTTGGACGGGTCTACATGAATGCCCTTCTCATTCACCACGTGACCAAGAAATTGTACTTCGCGAATCCAGAATTCGCATTTCGAGAACTTTGCATAAAGTTTCTCTTTCTTCAGTAGTTCCAAGATGGTTCTGAGATGTTGCTCATGTTCTTCTTTCGTTCGCGAGTAAATCAGGATATCATCGATAAACACAATCATGAATTTATCGAGATATGGTTTGCATACGCGGTTCATCAGGTCCATAAAGACCGCTGGCGCGTTCGTCAATCCAAATGGCATCACAAGAAATTCGTAGTGCCCATAGCGTGTTCTGAATGCAGTCTTTGGCACACTTTCATCTTGGATTCTCAGCTGATGGTATCCATATCGAAGGTCGATCTTGGAATAGTAGCTTGATCCTTGCAGTTGATCAAACAAGTCATCAATCCTCGGTAGCGGATACCGATTCTTGATTGTGAGTTTGTTCAGTTCCCTGTAATCGATTCACATCCGTAGTGATCCATCCTTCTTCTTCACGAATAATACTGGAGCTCCCCAGGGTGAGAAGCTTGGCCTTATGAATCCTTTATCCAACAACTCCTGAAGTTGTGTAGATAATTCTTGCATTTCGGATGGCGCAAGTCGATATGGAGCCTTGGCTACAGGAGCGGCTCCTGGAACCAAGTCTATGTGGAATTCGACTTGTCGTTGCGGAGGTAGTCCTGGCAGATCTTCAGGGAACACATCAGGAAATTCCTTCACCACAGGAATGTCTTCGAGTTTTGGCTCCACAGCCTTCTTATCTACAACGTGTGCTAGGAAGGCAACACATCCTTTCCTTAAGCACTTCTGTGCCTTCATACAACTGATGATTCGTAGAGGCGTGTTTCGTCTTTCTCCATGTACGATGAGAGTTTCATCATTCGTCAGAGGGATGCGAATGATTTTCTCATGACAAATAACTTTAGCTTTGTTCTTGGACAACCAGTCCATCCCGACCACTACATCGAAGCTTCCTAATTGAATAGGTATGAGGTCGATGCTAAATCTTCATTCACCAAGTTCTAGCGTGCAGCCTCTAACAACTTCGCCCGATTCAACAAGTTTACCATTGGCTAGTTCTATGGAATAAGGAATTTCTAATCTACTAGATTCTATTCCAAGTATGCGTTTAAATTCCACAGACATGAAACTATAATCGGCGCCAGTGTCGAATAGTATGGATGCAAAGTGATTGTTAATGAGGAACGTACCGTTGACCACATTAGGGTCCTCGCGTGCGTCCCTTGCTCCAATCACAAATGCTCGGGCCTGAGCATTGTTTCTCTCTGGGCAGTCCTTCATGAAATGATCTTTGCTTCCACATCTGAAGCATCCTTGGTTTCGCCCATTCTCGTTGCCAGCACCGTTTCCACTTCCACCATTGTTCCTATCATCAGCCCCATTACGATTTCCATTCCCGTTCCTCTTACTCCAACAGTCTTCAGTGCGGTGACCCAACTTTCCACACTTGTCACACTTTGGGATGCGACAAGCTCCCTCGTGATGGTGTTTACACCGATGGCATTTGGGCAAGGTGCCCCGGTATCCCCTTGCTGGAGCGTCGTTCATAGCTGCAAGAGATTTCGCCCCTTGAGGCGGGTTAGGGTCATGCTTCTTGTTGGAACCTTTATTGTTACGAGTTGCTTGATTCAAGTTTGCATATTTCCTTTTCTTGTCGCCAGACGACTCAGCATGCGTCTCAGAATTTTCTGTTGGGTTCAGTGATAGCTTCTTCATTCGAACACAATCTTCAGTAAGGCTGACAGCCAGAGTTACAGCCTCGGTGATTGTTTGTGGTTTGGCCGACGTCACCATGCCACGAAACTCTGAGGCCAGTCCCCAAATGTAGCGTTCAACACGCTTGAATTCGGGAGTTACCATGTAGGGAAGCACTCTGGACAGATCGTGGAACCTTCGAGTATAACCATTAATGTCAGCACCTTCCATGGTCAAGTGCCAGAACTCCGTCTCCAGCCTTTGGAGTTCAGCACGAGAGCAGTACTTCTCTCTCATTCTTTCCTTCAGTTCATCCCAAGTTAGGCCATAAGCGGCATCATCACCTAAGGTTTGGACTTGCAGGTTCCACCAAGTCAGAGCTTCATCGACAAATAACCCAGTAGCAAAGGTGACTTGTTGATCCGCGGTACACTTGCTCATGCGGAAGGTAGCTTCAGTCTTCTCCGTCCAGCGCACAAATGCTACTGCACCTCCTGTGCCATCATAGTTCATCGGCTTGCAGTCGAGGAACTGCTTGAAAGTGCAGCCTGGAATTGATTCAACCAATTCACATGTGAGCAATCGAAGAAATAATGAAACAAAGACCGTTCATAAATTTCCTCATGCTCAACACAGTGTCTTAAGGTTACCTTGAGCTACATTGCCTCCAGACGAATCCCCATTCCCATTACGCCTTGCGTTGCTTGGTCCTCCACTGTCTTGAGTTCGGTTCGCCTCGTACTGGGCGATAGCAGCGGAGATCCTTTCCTCCAGTAGGGCGTTCAGCTCATCAGCAGTTCTTGGCAGTGGGGGAGGAGGAGGTTGATCGTCATTGCGAGCATTCACAGCTTTCCTGGGTGCCATGTTCTGACAGAACATAACACAACAGGGTTAGGCATTTGTTTGATATCGTCACACTAGACAGTAGTATCATATATATTCACAGGTATATATACCACATAAGTGACATCAAACAATTATTACTCTAGCAGAGTACTTAGTAGGCTTGCTCTGAGGGAATCTATACGTGACAAGACTTGCTGTGGTTTCTGTGCACTGAATTCCATAATTATGTATGCATCCATAATTACGTAACTCATTGCACAGTCCGCACAGTTCGTTTCATCCTCGTATTTCTTCCTTCAGGTAGGCCATTGCTTTCAGGTAAAGTCACATATACTTGTGACATTCTACTTCTAGTACATGCAAATTATCACACATAATTGCAAGTAATTTCTAGTCAACGACAAGTGCTACTCATGTGCACTCTAAGTCTCGTAGTGTCTTTTCTAGACTCATGTAGACAGTTTCAGGCAGTGGATGTCGCGGGACGTTTTATGCAATGAAAACTCTTTGAAAATTGTTTTCGTGAAAGGATCCTAGAGATTGTAGACTAGACTCGAGAAGGAATCCTGGTTCACTACAATCGTAGCTCTGATACCAATCTGTCACACCCCTTTCTGCGGCGGAAGCACGAGGTGTGATCATGAAAGGTTCTCATTGCATACGAAGAGTAAACATACTACATGCTCAAAAATATCTTCAAATATTACATTACTGAAAACATATGTCAAGTGTTTACAACACGAGATAACATATTGTCTTAAAAGTCACAACATTATTTAAAGATAGACAAAGCGACATCCACGAGCATGAGTAAGACCACGCGCACATCCATCCTAGTTACCTGAAATACATGTGAGTTTTGGAAAAACGTCAACATAAAGTTGGTGTGAATTCATGCAATTTTTGTATTTCACGTTTGTATTCTTTGTATGAAAACATAATTTGTATTTTGTATAAATCAAGTCTTTTGTGTACACCACGTACTCATGTATAAATCAAATATTTCTGTATGTATCAAGTGTTAATGGGTTGCAAAGCCATTAACATGTGACACGACATAGGAAGTCACCAAACCATAGGCATTTTTCTGTACTCGATTTACGACTGAGACACAAAAACACTGCTTGGTAAAACAGTGGCCAAGAGTGGGGCTGCCCGGAACCCATTAGATCTAACCTTTTGTTCTGCGGTCTAAGTATGTACACGATTAATGGTGCTTATGGTACCCTATTCGTGACACGATTTCTCGTATCATTCTTGTATCCATCATACCATTTGTAAACATTGTAATATTTGTAACATGTATTTCACCCCCGAAGTTATAAAACTGAAAACAGTTGAGAGAAAAGGGGGAGCATGAACTCACAACTTTGCGTTCCTGTGCGTCGTAAACTTCACCGGATTTGCTTAATTAACGTCGTAACCTATACGCGTTTTCTTAATGTTAGTCACTAGACTTGTATCGCACAAGTACAGTCACTCTCTTTTGTATTTGTATTGTTGTGTTAAAAATATTTCATATTTTTAACTACGTATCTTACTTATATTATTTCCTCTAAAATAGATATAAGTCTTTTGTGTTTTGCACTTCGCACCCGAATTATGTATCTTGTATTTTGTATGTGTATTTTTATGTTTATACTCCTCACGAGTATTTAGTGTATTTTTAAGTCTTAATACGCTAGCACGTATAACACATACTATATACACTTAGCACAAAAGTTGGTGATAAAATAATATATATATTTTTCTCAATAATATATACATACTTAATATCCATTTTTATTTTGAAGAATTCCTCATTTCTTATCACCAAAAATTAGGGAAACCTTGGTAATACTTTTAAACACATTTTTAGGGAATAAGTTTCTCAAAAACTTATATTTTTCTAAGTGTCAAAATTTATAAAAATTTTGACAGAGTTTCCCCTAAAAATGGAGGTTTCCCATGTTTTCAAAACATGTGTTTATTTTCTTTTAAATCGTCAACAATCTCCTCATTCAACAATAAACAATATGCAACCAGTTAAAATAGATATAATCGCAGAAATACATGAACTTGTGGTTTTTCCAAAATAGGTAGTATCCTTCCATTATTTTTAGTGGATCTTTGTATAGATCAACTTTGTTTCTTGAAAGTCTCGCTTTTAAAGAAGTTACATCTTTACAACTTCCGGTCAACATTTACAAAAATAGTTATTTTGTCGAAACTTTGTGTTACACAAGTGTTTACATACTCGTGTGTTTGCTAAAATCATTCTTTTTCATGTAAGACTCGGCTTTAGAAAATATGATTTCTTGGACACTTGGTCTTTTGAAAGTACCGCTTGTAGATCCGTAGATCTACTAGTTTTAATCACTATTTTACAAGCAAAATCGCTTTTACACAAGTTCATGATTCGTTCGTGGTAGAGTTTCATCCTTTAACCCTTGTTACTTCCAAGACAACCTTATGTCATGATCCATGATCATGACCAACTCGGGTTAAATGACGATCCGAGCTACCACAACATAGATAAGCACACAAATCAATTACTACAAGTTTTACACAACATATGAGCTTTTAACCAACATTTTTAGTGTTTTTAGTAGACTTTTATGCTTCAACTTGTAAGATTACGAGTTTTAACCGTTACAAAACATTTTAACCACTTTAAAATACCTCAAGAAGGTGATTTAAGCAACATACCACTAGCTCGAGGCTAGGGAAGAATCTAGACGCAAATAGGGTGGATAAAAGCAAGAGAGTGAGGTCCTTCGCCTTCCGCTTGCACCAAGACTCCTTATCCGAGATCCTTAACACTTGTATGAACTTGAAATGGCAAGATCAAAGCTCGAAAAATTGATGGATGGATAGGGGAGTTCGGCCGTAGCTCCTAGACGGAGAGAGAGAGAGAGAGTTAAGTTGTGAGTTTTGAGGTGTTAAGTGAATAGTGGGTTTAGTGTTGATTTTATAGATAATTCACATGAATATTATCCAAAGGTTTATGTGCTAGCTAGATACTAAACACAAGTAATTAAATAATCAATTGAAGGACAAAGTATGTCCCCCCTTTGGGGACGGTTGGTTAAGGGGGGGGGGGGGTCTTGGTTCAAATCCAACTAAATAGTTCGACACTAGTTAGGTTAATCTAGGTTAGTTTAGTGATTAACCCGGTTACTAGTGTGGTGTGCTTTATGGCGGGTGTTAGGGTATTCAGGGACCCTAACTGGCTCAGAAAAAGATAAATAATGTTATTAACGATATTTTTATGTTCCGGGTAAAGTCCAGTTGTTCGGTTGCATACCGATTCGTTAAAGTGCTAAATCGCATCGTTTAGTGTTTAATAAGTATCTTTTCATAATACTATCGATTCCCAACACTTAGGGAAATATTCTGGATAATAAAACGGCATTTCTGCAAAATATTCATGTGTCGAAATGCTGAATTATTGCTGAATTATATAAATTCTGCACTTAAAGTGCGTTTCGGGTGCTTTTTAGTGCTTATTTTTGCTTTCGCATTGCATATATATTAAACCCTTGTATGTACTCTTGGGTTTTAATGCATTCTTGTTGTCGGACCTACACCTAGGCTCCAATTTTATTGTCTGACTGCTTTCTGCAGTTCTGTTGACACAGTGTGTCTTACCGGTGAGTTTACTAGTATTTTTGACGCAACGCTCTCGTTTATGCATAAAGCAATATTTTGTAGTATACAACGTGCATGAATTCACTTGTTTAGTAGGAAATCAGACATGGCTGACAATTAAGCACATAATTGCAGTCATTAAATAATAATTAATGTGTATGGAAATTACCGGTTTGGGCCAGTTGTCACATGGTCCAATGGTAACGTGTTCCATATTTTGTATACAAAACCCCAACATACCGGCAATAATTGAAGAATTACACAGACTCAATCACTGCTAATCACATTGTAAAATATTTAAGGTTTTGTAAAAGCAGTTTACAAAAAGGAGATTACTCACATTGCTGTCTTAGGTTTTCTTTAAGGATTTCCTGGTGATTATCTGTTAATTACACAAAGGAACACGTGTTAGTATAATAACCCATTATTTATATTAATGATACCCTCCCTGAGACGGCATTCCAACGACCATGTCGGGCAGAACCACGACAGTCGTTACGGAACCCTGGATCCATCGGGCAGCGTATCTAATACGTAACTGGGGTTATAATATTTACAACGGGGCAGAACTTCGTTAATTAGGGGCGTATTATGCCCAAGAATTACTTCTACACTTAAGAAATTAGAGAGAGAAAGAAAGGAATGAGCGACTGGAGACTGAAGCCGAATGCACCTATATATAGTGTCCCTTCGCCTCCTGTCGCGCCCCGCGTAAACCTCGGCCAGGGTCTTCCCAGCCCGCAAGGATACCTAGGGTAGGCCCTAGGGTTGCTGAGTTGACCAATAGACTCTACACGACTGGGACACGTGGCAGCCTCGGGGCTCGCCTGGTGTCTTGGCGGTCGCGGCCCGCATAGGAAGTAGCCAAGGGCTACGCGCCCCGCGAGAGACCACTAAATCTTGTTTTTAATTAATTTTTAATAAAAAAGAGGTATTCGGGGCCCGTTTACGTATACAGGGTGTATTTTAGGACATATTGGGGCATTTTAAATATTATCAGGGTGTCGGAAATATTTAGGAGGGTTGTTATATCCTCCCCATCTTGTTTTAGAGCTCGTCCTCGAGATCTACTGGAATAGGTGCGGGTATTTCCTTTGCATTTCTGATTCAAGCTCCCATGTGTATTCTAGTCCTCTTTTGGAGTCCCATTTCACTTTGACCAGAACTAATCTCCTGTGCTTGAGGTTCTTGACTTTCCTGTCTTCAATCTGTAGAGGCCTTTCTACAAATTTTAACTGCTTATTTACCTCTATATCCTTAAGAGGTACTATTAGTGATTCATTAGCTAAGCATTTCTTGAGATTAGATACATGAAATACATCATGTATGCCTGCCATTTCCTCTGGCAGTTGTAGCTGATCGGCTACAGGTCCCATTCTTTTAATAATCTCAAAAGGTCCAACATACCTGGGGCTTAGCTTTCCCCTTTTGATGAATCTTACCACTCCTTTCCAAGGAGAGACTTTCAATAACACTTTATCTCCTACCTGAAATTCCAACGACTTTCATCTGTTATCTTCATAACTCTTTGGTCGATCACGTGCTGCTTTCAGTCGTTCCTTGACTTGAATGATCATGTCTATCGTTTCTTGTACTATCTTGGGTCCAGATAGTTGCTTTTCTCCAATTTCTTCCCAACAGACTGGCGTTCAGCACCTTCGTCCATAAAGTGCTTCGAATGGTGCTGCATTGATACTTGTGTGATAACTATTATTATAAGAAAATTCTATCAATGGTAAATGATCGTCCCAATTACCTTCGAAATTAATTACACAAGCTCTAAGCATGTCCTCCATTGTCTGAATTGTCCTTTCACTTTGTCTGTCCGTTTGAGGATGATAAGCGGTGCTTAGATTCAACTTGGTTCCCAGTGCTTTTTGGAAAGTTGTCAAAAAATGAGAGGTAAAACGACTATCTCTGTCAGAAACAATTGATAGAGGAATTCCATGTAAAGAAACTATTTCATTTACATATAATTTAGCTAATTGTTCCATACTAAAAGTTTCCTTCATGGGTAGGAAATGAGCTGACTTAGTTAGCCTGTCTACAATCACCCAGATTGTATCATTACCTTTTCTTGTTTTGGGTAATTTAGTAACAAAATCCATTGTTATCAATTCCCATTTCCAAACTGGCATTTCTAACTGTTACAACAAACCTGAGAGTTTCTTATGTTCAGCTTTGACTTGTGAACAGGTTAAACACTTTGCAACATATGCTGCTATATCCTTTTTCATTCCTATCCACCAAAAATTCTTTCTTAAGTCCTAATACATTTTATCACTTCCAGGATGTATCGTATACTTAGACTTATGGGCTTCTTCTAATATACGGTGGCATAGGTTTCCTAATTTAGGTATCCACATCCTTTTCTTATGGAATCTCCAAATTCCATCTGTTCCTTGTTCTAATTCCTTAATCATTCCTTTCAATTTTTCAGTATCATCCTTGATTACTGATTCTTGTGCCTTTTTAATATGTTCATTTAAATCTACTTGCAGATTTAGGTTGAGTGAACGTACTCTTTTTGGTTTTTCATGATACTTTCGACTTAAAGCGTCAGCTACTACATTTGCCTTTCCTGCATGGTACTGGATATTACAATCATAATCACTAAGTATCTCCATCTAGCGTCTTTGTCTCATATTCAGTTCCTTTTGTCCGAAAACATACCTTAAACTCTTATGGTCGGTGAAAATGGTAAACTTACTACCGTAAAGGTAATGTATCCAAATTTTAAGGGAGAAAATTATGGCTCCTAATTCTAGATCATTGGTTGAATAATTCTCTTCATGATTTTTAAGTTGTCTAGAGGCGTAAGCTATAACCTTTTGATGTTGCATTAACACACATCCATAACCTAACTTAGAAGCGTCACAATAGATTACAAAGTCTTTAGATCCTTCTGGTAACGCTAGTATGGGTGCATTGCTTAGTCTTTGCTTAAGAATTCTAAAGGTTTCTTCTTGTTTTAGTCCCCATTCAAATTTAACAAATTTACAGGTTAGCTTAGTTAAGGGAATGGCTATTCTAGAAAAATCTTGAATAAATCTTCTATAATAACTGGCCAATCCTAAGAAACTTCTAACCTCGGTTGGTGACTCAGGGGTTTTCCACTTAGTAATCGCCTCGATCTTGGTAGGATCCACATGAATTCCTTCATGATTGACTAGATGTCCAAGAAATTATACCTATTCTAACCAAAACTCACACTTCAAAAATTTAGCATAAAGCTTTTCTTTTCTCAATAAACTTAGAAGTGCGTGCAGATACGCTGCATGTTCCTCCTTGCACTTAGAATAAATAAGAATATCGTCTATAAAGACAATTATGAATTTATCCAAATATGGCCTACATATTCGGTTCATCATGTCCATAAATGCAGCTGGGGCATTGGTTAAACCAAATGGCATGACAGAAAATTCATAATGGCCATACCTTGTTCTAAAAGCGGTCTTAGGAATGTCCTCTTCCTGTACCTTTAATTGATGATATCCTGATCGTAAATCGATTTTAGAGAAAAATCGAGCTCCTTGCAACTGGTCGAACAGATCATCGATTCTCGGTAATGGATACCGATTCTTAATCGTGACTTTGTTCAATTCACGGTGGTCAATGCACATAGATCCGTCTTTCTTTTTAACGAATAAGATCGGTGCTCCCCATGGTGATGAACTTGGCTGTATGAATCCCTTCTCCAACAATTCGTCTAACTGTTTCTTCAATTCTTGCATTTCTGCTGGTGCCAAGCGGTAGGGTGCTTTGGCAATTGGTGTTGTTCCTGGCAGCAGATGGATTCTGAATTCCACTTCTCTGTCTGGAGGTTGCCCTGTTAATTTTTCTGGAAATACATCTGAAAACTGGGACACTATTGGAATATCCTTTAATTCTTTGCCTTTAGTGTAAATGATTATAGAAATCAAATACACTAATGATCCTTTTCTTACATAACTTGCTGTTTTCATTACAGAGATGAATTTTGTGGATCTAGAGGGTTTATTTCCTTTAATTGTGATCTTTTCACCCCTTGGTGAATTTACTTGGATTGACTTTTGATCACATAAAATACTGGCTTTATTAGCTATTAACCAATCCATTCCTAACACGACATCAAATCCTGCCAGATTCATTAGGTAAAGGTTTGCAATAAACTTTTGATTTAGAAATTCTATTCTTGCTCCCTGCAAGATTTCAGAAATCTTAATGGTTTCCCCATTTGCTGTCTCTACTAGACATTCTTGTGGGAGTTTAGTTAATGGTTGATTGAGAAGTTTGCAAAATGAAGTATTAATAAAACTTTGGTTTGCCCCAGAGTCAAATAATACTTTAGCAAAAACATCATTAACTAAAAACGTACCGGTGATCACATCTGGGATCATCTTTGCTTCTTCTGCAGTCAGAACAAATGCTCTAGCACTTTTAGTATTCTTGTTGTCCGTAGCTGGAGCTAGTTTTGGGCAGTTTGGCTTGATGTGACCTTGTTCTCCACAGTTGTAGCATATTCTGTTGTTAGACTTCTTCCTGCAGTCTTCCTCCTTGTGTCTAGATATTTTGCAGAAGTTACAGTATATGGAGCATCTTCCAGAATGCTTCCTTTTGCAATACTTGCAATAGGGTGCAGAAATAGAACCTACATTTTTCCCACGGTTAGCATTTCCAGAACGAAATTCTTGGGTAAGCTTCTGGGCTAGGTCCTTTTATTCTCTTCTCGTGTACAGACTAACTCATCTGTCAAGGTATTTGCTAGTTCTACAGCTTCTTCTATGGTTTGAGGTCTAGCTGCCTTGACTACATTCCTTATCTCACTGATTAATCCCCAAATATAGCGGGAGATCAATACTGGTTCGGGTGATGCAAGGGTCGGCACTATTCTAGCATATCCAAAGATTAATGTAGTGTAACCCTTACTATCTACTCAAGTCAATTTAAGGTTTAGGAACTTATTTGCTATCTGTTCTTTTTCATTGGGAGGGCAGAATTTCCTTTCCACCATGTTCTTAAATTACTCCCATTCCATATTGTAAACCCTATCACTTCCTCTAGACTGGAGAATAGTGTTCCACCATTCTAAGGCTGAGTTCTTAAATAGGTTGGAAGCAAACATTATCTTATCCTCTTCCGAGCACTTGCTTATTCTTAAGACTTGTTGGTGCATATGTCTATCGACTTCGTCTTGTATCGAGTCTTTTAATAGGTTTGATAGATCAAGTCACATAGAACGAGAAAAACTGGAAACTGGCCAAAACAAGTCAGTTCACATGAACTGGACAAGGTCACTTCATGTGGACTGGAACATGTTCACTTCATGTGGACTGGAACATGGTCACTCCATGTGGACTGGAACATGTCCACTTCATGTGGAGTGGCTAGCCTATATATAGTGAGCTTGAGTCTTTCATTGGTAACTTGGTCATTCCGGTAGCGAAGCTCTACCGAAGTATCTCCAGGTCTGTAATCGTCATCAAATCAATACAAGAGATAGTTAAAGTGATTCTCGTGTGTTTGCAGCTGAAATAACTCCGATACGTTTGATTCCGCCTCTCGTATTGGACGAGATCTCTTCTGAACGACTCATTTGGTCGTGCAAACGATCCTACAAGTGGTATCAGAGCTCAGGAGGAAGAGTTCTTACCGATTTCAGCCGTTTTTCACCGAAAATTTCTGATTTCTATTCACTTTCTTCATATTTTTCAAAATTAAACAAGATTTTATAGATAAAATGGCTTGATTTTCACGTATAACGTGCGAAACACTGTTTTAACAAATCCTTGAAAGAATCAGACTTAAATTCGACCTAGAACTTGATCAATTTTGTCAAAAACCGAGCCGATAGTATGACATCATCTCCAGTTCGCATGGAGTGAGTTGTTTTTATGTCCAGTTCGCATGGAGTGAGTTGTTTTTGTGCCCAGTTCGCATGGAGTGAACTTTCCAGTTCACATGGAGTGGATTTAGACCATACCAGTTCACATGGAGTGGAGTATTAAAGCCAGTTCATATGGAGTGGAGTATTAAAGCCAATTCATATGGAGTGGAGTATTAAAGCCAGTTCATATGGAGTGGAGTATTAAAGCCAGTTCATATGGAGTGGAGTATTAAGTCCAGTTCATGTGGAGTGGAGTATTAAGTCCAGTTCATGTGGAGTGGAGTATTAAGTCCAGTTCGAGTGGAGTGGAGTATTAAGTCCAGTTCATGTGGAGTGGAGTATTAAGTCCAGTTTGTGTGAAGTGGTAAACATATCCAGATCGTGTGAATTGAAACCCCAGGTCAGATTGATTGGTCTTCCGGTTCGTTTAAAAGTGTCAGTCCGCATGAATTAAACAAGTGTGGTCAGGTCGCGTGAAAGGTCCATTTCGTGTGAAATTAGAGTTCAGGCTACACGAATGGGTTAACAACATCAAGACGTTTGAATGTCAACAGTGTCTGGCCGAATTATATTTCATGCAGCACAATTAAATCCTCAGCTTTAATGATGTCAGCCTATATTCAGTTCATTTAAACTGATCATTTGTTTTTGTAATCTCCAGGTGTTTCACGAGGTAAACCAGTATGCATCAGATTAGTTCGTCTCAAACTTAGTTCGCTTGAAACAATCCCAGATCGTGTGAATCTTCACCAGTTTGTTTGAAAGTTTGAGTTTGTGAAATTTTTGAAACCGAATCATGGAAAACGAGTTCTACAATGCCTTTGCTAGCCCGATCACTATAACTCAGAACACGATGCTAGAAAATGAAACGGGCACCACGCAAAAACCGCCTAAACTCATCAGTATTGAGGAGTATAGTGGATGGGCTGAACGTTTTGAAAACTGGGTTCAAGCATATCATTTAGATGCTTGGGAACATACTAAAGTTCAATATAGTAGACCAGTTGGGAATAATGGAGTGAAACTTGCAATTCGAGATCTGAGTGTTGAAGAGAAAAAGAAATATAAAGATGAAAAAATGATGGTTAGTCTGTTGCAACAAGCTATTAAAGAAGACATCTTGATTTTACTTCAACACAACGGAAGTGCACATTCGATATGGACAGAATTAGAATCAAAGTTTCTTGCTGGTGATGAGATGATGAAAAACAAAAAGTCACTTTTGAAGAAAGAATTTGATCTATTCTGTTGTTTAAGAAGTGAAAACACCAAGCAGATTACTGAAAGATATTGCAATTTATTAAAAAATATGAGCAGATTGAACATCAATAAAGATAAAGATGAATTGATTGAAAAATTAGCTGATGCGTTGCCACATGATGAGTGGGGCACGTATCTTATGATGTTGAAAAATAAACCAGGTTTTAACGAGCTAACGTTGAGCGAGTTCATTAAACAACTTGAAGCTCAAGAGATGGAACAACGAAAGATAGCGAGAATGAAGAATTATGATGGAGAAAAGACATTGGTTTGTATTACAAAGGTGGTGTTAGTGATAAAACCAATTTTTCACCAAAGCTTGAAACTGCTTTCAATGCAAAAAGTTCTTCTGAAAGCTCATCTCAAGGATCAAGTAGCAAAATGGGATTCTCTTCATATCCATCGTTTGATCCAAATTTTTCGGCAACCAAGAGTGGAAAAGTTCTTCAGTGTAACATTGCTTTAAATCTTAAAAATGATCAAAATTACTCGGAAGAAGTTGCTAAAAGTCATATGTCTCTGTTGGTAACTGTATTAGAGTCGTATGGAAGTTTGGTTGCAGGAAGGATCGGAAATCCAATGCTGACTAAGGAGGATTACGATCAGGTCGATGCTGAGGAGATGGAATTGATGGATATAAAGTGGTGTTTGGCAAGCGTGTTGAGAAGAGCTGAAAATGTTTCTACTCTAGGATTTGATAAATCTAAAGTTACTTGTTTTCGTTGCAGGGAAAAAGGGCATTTCAAGAGAGAATGCACAAACCGTGAAGCAAGTGGAGCTCAAAATCCTTTCGGAAACAATGACTACTATCGAAAGGCGATTTATCATCAAGTTGCTCAACAGCCGTATCAACAAGAACAGCAACAAACTGCACATGCTAGAAAGGTGATCGAAGATTCAAAGAAAGCTTGTCTTGTTAATCAAGATGAAGGAAGTTCATCAAAAGAAGACAGTTGGGATAAATATATTTCAGCAGAGAGTAAAGCATGTTTGATGAACAAAATGATAGATCAAGATGACGAAAGGCTTCCAGAGGGTTTCAGTTGGAAAGATTTCAGTTGGGATGATTATTGCTCTCAGTTCTATATATTTTTTTATTTGTCGCCAAGCAAAGAAGCCGTAATGGAAATTCTCCCCATTTGAAGCCTAGGAAAGGCCGAGCTTCGTACTGCGACTAGGATTAACGTACAACCAAGGAGAAAACATTCAGAAATAAAATAAAGAAGAAACTCCTTTTGCTGAAGTTCGTTTCCTTAGTAAGTCCTTATAAGGGCATACATATCTCTTAATCCCTTCGTGGATAACATTATTTCTTTCAAGCCCCGTTTAGGGCAATTCTGTACCTTTTTTAAAAATCCTTGGAATGTTTTATCTAAATGTTATTTATATCATTGTATATGAACATAAAATATGAATAATAACATTCCTTTTATAAGATCTACCATTATGATAAAATGGCAAAATCTAAAAAAAAGGACAAGACCTAGCCCATGTGTCATTTTAAGACAGGGCCAAGATGGTAGTTCCCCAATTAGATTCAGATCCTTAATAACATCTCAATTTAGGATTGTTCTGCGTTAAATATTAAAGAGAATCTTAAAAGTAAAACCTAGCCACATGTCATTTTAGACATGGCCAAGATGCTAAAACCTATTCAAAAGATTCAAATCCTTGTTAACATCTGAAAACAGGTTAACATTCCTGACAACAGTGATGCGATAAAATCACTTTTTAAAATTGATCAGCCAGTATATATATTAAAAAGAATCTTAAAAGGTATAACCTAGCTTGAATGTCATTAAAGACCTAGCTATGATGGTAAGACCTGTTTAAAAGAAATTCAGATCCTAGTTAACATCTGAAAACATGTTAACAATCCTGACAACAGTGATGCGATAAAATCACACTTGTCATCTTTATATTAGGATTTTTCCAAACCCCTTAATTAGCATAAATGATCAATAGGAATCTTGGCTAATAAACGTCGAACATGATGAATACATCAAAACATTCATTTGAAATGTATGCCTACGGGCAAAGATATGTACATAGAAAAGATAGTATTATTTCATAACTTTTTGTCAAGACAATGAACTATGAAATTTTCCGATCCAAAGGAATCATTGATTATGTTTTAAAATTTCCTAGTGACAAGGCATATGTGCCATCAAAAAGTCATTTGGAACAAACCCTTGTGCTATATAAAATGTCGGTACGACATTGACAGTCGTGACTTATGTCCCCTGTCTAATAAATATGAAGGATTATATTCCGTTTAAACACCAAAGATGGTTTATTTAAAAAAAAACGTAGGCAAAATATAATCAAATAAATTTAATACTATCTATTGGACTATATGGTTTATTTGCACCATAGATATTTAATCATCAAACTCGATGATTCCCTATATAATTAAACAAATTATTATTACTTGGTTTGTAGCCTTCAAAGCTTCACCATGGCTGACTCCTCTGAAGCTCACAATCATCCAGTTGATCGGAATAATGATGCAAGAGTGAACTTAATGGGCACCAAGTTACAGGCTATGTTAGATACAGCCGTAAACAAAGCCGTGGACCGAGCATTAAAGGATCATAAGCGAAAGTGCGATAATACCCCAAATAAGGGTTATAAAAAGGGTAAGACCGGTTCAAACTATAACCAGTCCAAGCCAAAGGAGGCAAAACCAAAATGTAAAACCTGCGGGAAGAAGCACTTCGGAAAATGTTTCTATGAACAGACCAGGGGATGTGTCATCTGTAAAGAGATGGATCACAAGACCAATGAATGCAAGGACTTGAAGGACGCCACATGCTATGGTTGTGGCGAGAAGGGGCACATAAAGAACCGCTGCCCAAAGAAGGCGACTAAACGGAAAGGCACTTTAGATTCGCAAGCTAAGCCTTGTGGAATTTGTACTAAGGAAGGGCACAAGACGTTGGAGTGCCAAGACATAAAGGACGCAACCTGCTGTGGTTGCAATGAAAAAGGGCACATCAAAACTAATTGCCCAAATAAAACCAAGAAGCCTGGGGAGGCTAAAAAGACCAAAGCTGGGGGCTCTCAAATGAATGCTCAAGAGGCCGTTCAGGATGACAATGTCACAACAGGTACTTTCCTTATCAATGACGTTTATGCTAGAGTATTATTTGATTTGAGTGCAGATAAGTCTTTCGTAGATAATAGATTTTATAAATTATTAAACCTGCCTGTTAAAACACTAAGCGTTAAGTATGAAGTAGAATTGGCCGATGGTACCTCAGAGATTGCTTCAGCAATATTAGATGGATGTTTTATATCCATTAGGAATCATTTTTAATCTGTCCTTGTTTCCGTTAAAATAGAGAGACTTGATATAGTGATAGGAATGGATTGGTCGTCTTAAAACCAAGCCCATATTGTGTGTGATAAGAAGCAAGTAGTTATCAAGACTCCTTATGGTGAGCCTTTGACAATTCAAGGAGACACTGGGTATGGATAGCCTAAGCACTTGTCGAATATGGTATTTAATACCAAAGATTCGAGTATGGAAAACTCAGAAGAGACAAACAACAGTCGCGATGCTGGAGATGCGACAAATGTTAATGGTGCATCCAATGTGAACCTCAATGTTAATGGAGTTAATATCCAAAACTGTAATTAACGCAGCTATTAGAAAGGCTATGAGAAAAGTCATGAAAAGGTTCAAGAAGCCAGATGCTGCTCGCTCTAAAACACATGTCGCTGCTCATGAGAAGAGCTTTATTCATACTTCAAATGCGAAGAATAACCCAAACAAAATCATATGCGGTAAGGAGCCCATTCCTTTTAGGATATACTTAAAAGTACTTCGTCTCTTGGAAGTCAAGAGACTTCAATAGTAAAAAGGGGCCATCGATTGCAGGAAATTGTTGAATGAAGTAGAAACCATTAGGTGTATCAGCGGTTATGCTGGAAAGGACACGGTGAGGTATACATCTCAGTCATTCGATGGCAATACCCTTGATTAGTGAGGACATTAATGAAGTCCACAAGAAAGATCCTCTTATACATTATGGGATGGTCCAAGTTTTAAGGACCTTATTAGAAAAACATATTATCCGCTTCGTGAAATGGAAAACGATGGAATAAGAATTTTATGACTCTCACCATAAAAGTTCTAGACCGTCGACGATATGTTACAAATTTTAATTCATTGGCTGAGATAGTGCCCTATTCAGTTTACCCAAAATCTAAGCTTAATGCAATAATTATTGGTGGTTAGCAACGACAATAAGAGGGCACATTAAAGTTTCAAAGACTGCTCATTATAAATCCATTATGGATCTACCTCAGCTACTCACGTTATATAGATTAAGAAATAACCAGTCAAAGCTGAGACTGCCCTAAAATTTGTCAAAGATTTTGCAACTAAGTTTAAAAGGATTAAAAATGGAGGCGTTTAACCCTCCTGATGAATGATTAGAGGCAGTTCACATTAATAATGACACCAGATAAATCCCTTATTGTGATTTTATTGCTAAGAGTTACGTTTGGGGTTCAGGTGCTGCTAAGTCTCTCATAAGATCATAAGCTTAGCAAACTTTTAGAAATTTTCCCGTAAGAACCTCAGATATTAAGTGTAAGATAAAACTTACAGGTGAAATCATAAGAACCATTTCTTCTGTTCCTGTCAGAACCTTCAGGCGTAGAATTTTAGAAGTATCCTCTTTCTAGAGGAAGAGCGTCAGCATATAAAGTTGATATCTCTTTAATCTCTATCGATTGCGAATACCAGACGGTATGATAAAAGCGCCACATGAGGATTGGTGTATCTTAATATGTTCCATAGATTGCTTCCATGCCTGATCAGTATGGAGGTTTAATGCATGGAACCATAAAGATATCCCGATGGTCATATGGTACTAAAGTCAGCTAAAGGTATTCAAGGAAGATTTCCAGAATGAAAGTTTCCAAGTGAATGTTCCTGATTAAGGAATTCGTGGACTTGTAACATAAACGTGTCACTTATTTGACACAAGCAATGATGGATGAACTGAAGCCTGAGATTTGGAAAATCTCTGTAACCTCCTTGTACCTTGGTTATCTTCTCTAAAGATTACACTGTTTACCTTCTGAGAGGCAAGTAGAGTTAAGATTAACATCCCGCTTAGGGCTGCAGTATTGTAAAGACTCCATGTTGATTATCGAATAATTGGATCCCTGATTAAGTGAGTTTTAAAAAATAGAGGATTCATATAGCCTAACTCAATATTCTGAGAACTCGGTATAGTTAATTAAGAAAGACGGTTCATCTTGCTTATGCATTGATTACCGCAACCCTAATTAGGCAACAATTAAGAATCGCCATCAGCTGCCCAGGATCGTCGATTTGTTCGACTAACTGTAAGGATTAGCTATTCCTTTATATTAGTTTTAAGCAGTGGTTGGAATAACCATCTCACCTTAAAAATAAGCTTTTTGTAATAGTTGTTATATAAGTATCAAGGTTGCTCCTTTGGAGACCTTGTATAGATGAAATATCAAAACATCCGTTTGATGGACGAGACTTTGGGAAGTCCAATTACCAGAATCTGAAAGTTTCCTTGGAAACAACGAATAAGATCATGCAAATTCGTAATCATCTGGAAGTTGCCAATATTCGGTAGAAAATCAAGGATTAATTAAAGTAGCAACCCTCTTAAGTCCTTAATAAGGAATAAGGTTCAAACGAAGGTATCGCCCTATGAAGGGTGTGCTAAATTTTAATTTATCAGGGTAAGTTAAGCCCTGGATATATAGGAACATTCGGGGAATCGAATGTATCAAGATCAAATAGCTTATAAGCTAAAACCTATTTAAGGAGCTTGGCGGAGTTCGCAATACATTACACACTAATGATTTAAGGATGTGTTTCACCAATAAGTCAAGAGGCATTATCACATAATGATATACAGATTTATGATATGATGAGCAACCTGTATCGATGGAGGATCGACAGGTTAAGAAGTTCCAAAAAGGATACATGTACATATTATAGAGGTCGGTTTGGGAGCTTAGAGAGGCTCCAGATAGGCTATAGAAGTTAAGTCCGTTATGCGACAAAAAGAACTTCCAGCATTTTAGCAAATCTCGGGGTTGAGATTTCTTTTAAGGGGGTGAGGATGTAACACCTCGTAAAATCACGTCCAATGAAGTATTAACACGTGTAATAAACCCTAATGAAGTCAAACATTGAATTTAAGGGACTAATTTTCGAAAAATAGAAAACTTTGATTATGAAAGGACTGGAAGTGTTAGCATACCTAAAATAAGTTTCTAAATAACCTCTCACGATATTTATATTCACAAATGAGCCACTTGGCGATCGAGTGTAGCCGTTTGCGGAATTAATTAAAAGTTTGCGCAATGAAGGGTTAAAAGCATCAACATGTTAATTCTTACCTCTGAGTGACCTTTTAACAAACTGGGAGCTTCATGATATTCAATTATACTCTCGGGAATGCCAAACATTGGCCGACCAAGGTTTTTATGCCTATAAGTAAAGTTACGCGCAACTTTGCAAGTAAGAGGGACTAAAAGTGTCAATATGTTTAATTATACCTCTGAATGACCTTTTAGCGAACCCAAAGCATCGTGATGTTTAATAATACTCTCAAGAATGCCTAATATGGATTAGATGAGGCTTCAATGCAATTAAATGATGATATGCGCAAGTTTCCGCATTAGAGGGACCTAAAGCGTCAACTTTTGAATCTACGCCTTTTGGTGACCATTTAGGCGGTCGAGAGCATAGAAATAATTAAACCCATGCTTGGGAATGCCCATTATGGGCCATGGAAGGCTTGGATATCATTAAACAACATTTCGCGCTACTTTGTGCGATTAAAGGACTGTTTGCGTCAAACTGCAAAAGTATGCCGATTCGTAGGGTATCGGACCTTCCGGAATATGACCATGAGTGAAACATACCCTATTTATCCTTTATATAGCTTAGATATTGGCTTGGAGGTGTTTAGTGAGCAAAAATAAACTTTTAAGTCATGCAGGGACTAAAAGTGTCAAAAAGTGCACAAGTTTGGATTTTCGCGCATATCTTACATTCTGGATATATCCGGACACCCAAAAATTTATGTAAGGATTAAAAAAATTTATTTTAGTGTTTAGCATGATAAAATTTCATTCGTCGCGTAATTTGGACCGTTTTTCGCGTCCGTTCGTGTTTCGTCGTAATTAGACGAACAACGTGACCGTACGGCCAAACGAACCGACATCCGACATGTTTTTGAGCATGTTTCATGTCCCTCATATTTAGGCATCATAGTAGATCCTTGGGAATGGCTTAACGGGCCTTAAACGTGCCTAAAATGGACCTAACCAACTGCAGGGACCAAAACAGCAACATCTGAAAGTTCCTTGCTGAACTGTGCAGCCCAGGCGGGCCGCGTAGACCCCCCTTGGGTCTTACGCGGGGCGTGTGAACTTGCCAGATCTGCAGAATGTGATTTACAACCATTTACAGCCTGTTCCAGCTTCAAATGGTATTTCTTCAATCATTGGGCACCCATAGTATTGAAAAACACGGGGTAAGATGTGTACGGTCCAGATCAAGGCTCGTTTATCGATGAACGATCTTAACGGTTCTCGAAAACCTATAAATACCCCACTTGATCTTGCTCTCATTCACAATTGATTTCTGAATTCTCTAAGTTGGAGACCTTGCTCTTCATACATGAGAATTTAGGATCAAAACCTCCTTGCTTGGACCCTTTGTAAGTGTTCCTTCGTGCTTAGTTCATTGTTTAGCGTTTATAGCCGAAAAGTCAAGTGTTTCGATAAACGCTTTGACTTTTAAACGGTTGAGCCATTGTTCGTAACGAACATGGCTACGTGACCGTAATTAGGTAGGTGTTAAACCCTCAAAAGGGCACCTCCTAATTACCACGTTTACTTAGTTAAATTGTCGGGTCAAATAAAAGTCAAACGGGTTAGTTTTAAATAAAATTCATAACTATTAATATAGAAGCCATAAAATCAGTTTTCTCACTTTAATAACTTGGTAAATATTAGTTGAACATGTCTAAGCATGTTCAACCCGACAATTCTAAGTTTAGGCTCGGTTCGGAACCGAAAGTCGCAAAAGTTGACTGTTGCTTTGACTTTCAGTTCTGACCCAATTTAGATTAGTTTAGATATGCCTTAGGATTCCTTTAGGACCAAGTTATAGGTTAGTGTAACCCTCTGAGGTTATACAACTTGGTTCCTTAGTTATCCGATTCATATGCATATTTTCGTTAAATGCCTAAATGTTGACTATTATGCCCTTTTAACCATAAAACGAAATTTTTGAAAATGTGAGAGGATAGAAACCTTCATTACTGATTTATAAACTTGTCCCTAAAATTTGACATCAGTTTGAGGTCTAGATTAGGAGTTATGTTCATTAGCGTAAATGAAAAGCTTTTTATTAATTAAACGGCGTAATTAGCATAAAGCCTATCTAAACCCAATTCTTTGATACCAAACTTTTTACCTACTGATGCAAAATAATATTTTGGGATTTTTGAAGATTTTTATTTATTTTTAGGCTGAGCATAACATAGGGTTCTAGCCTTGATTCGGTAATTGCCGGTTTTGCCCTTTTAGCCATAAAATGAGTTTTACATAACATTTTGATACCAAACTTTTTGCTACTGATTTTATATGATAAATAAAACATTTTAAGCTTTCTGTAATGATAAAAATATCAGCTTTTCTTATAAAACCCAGAAATCGCTTAAAATCGCCTTTTTACGTGTTTTTAACGCATAGTATAAGTTAAAACTATTTTTAACATATAAGGTTTGATACCTACTGATGTTTTAAGTAAATTTTCATAATTAAACAGTACGCAAAAGTTTTAAAATCAGAATTCTAATTTTGACCTTTAAAGCTTAAGTGAAATGACCAAAATGCCCCTTCGGTGCATAGTTTGGTTATAATTAATAAATTTCACATATACGTAATACCCTACTGATATAACTTATTAAATTGAGTATTTTGCGGATTATATCAGACCAGGACCTCAGATTATTATTTAACCTCTCTTATAACCTTTAAAATGACCAACATACCCCTACGGGGCATAAATTGGTTTTAAATTCGTTTTGGGCATAATGGAAGGTATCCTACTGATATCACAACATATTAAAGGCATATTAACTTAGGAAACCTGTTCATGACTCATGTGGTTACCCGTTAAGCACTTTTCGCGTTCGGATCGGCTTATGTAACTAGTTTGCATAAATTAGCCGAAACGGGTCAAACCTTATCATTTCTATCTCAAAATCCAGAATGTGTTTAGTTTACCCATACTAAACAAGTATACAAGCTTGTCGGGTCTAAACCACATTCTAATCTGGTCTTCGCATAATCATGCGTTTGAACCGTATCTTCTTTTAATACTAACCGGTCTAAGTTTAGGCTTAATTAAAGACCCGTTAGGAATCTAATAGGTTATTAAAAACCTTCGTTCCAGATTTAGGAGCCCAGTAAAAGCTATCTGTACTTGCTGATTTGATATACGGCTGGGATTGAATTTATATTTAGCTCAGGTAAATACTTTTAACTTATTTTCCCTATACGGGCTTGGGGTACGGTATATAAAATACCGCTTGGTCGGGCATTGAATTTTTAATTGTATGAAGGTTAAATTATTGAAATGTCCCGTTTAAATTGTTTTGTTTGCTTAAAGCCTTTGGGGGGGTTAATGACCATTTCCCGGATATCCTTGGCATCATTTTAAGAAATGGCCACGACCTTAGCACGGGGTGTAGGCGTACACCCGCTAGTGCATATATAAATAATAAGGTATAACCGCCGGTTACGAGAATAACTCACCGCGGGACTATACCATGTGGTGTGTCTATTAATCTTTAACCCGGTATTCAACCCGGGCTACTGAACGTATAACGAACATGTAATTCTTTTACAAGTTTATATATAAATAATTATCCCAAGTTATAAAAAGTTTTGTGCCATGTGCATTCAAATCAATTTTCTAAAAACATTTTCAAAATGAGTCAGTTAATTGTATTTACCAGTGTAAACTGACGTATTTTTTCAAAAAGATTAAGTGACAGGTATTGTACGTAATTGGCTGGAAGCTCAGAGCGTTAATAGAGAATCTTGCTAGTTCTAGATACCTAAAGTCTGTTGAACAAATGTTATCTTTCTGTTTTAAGATCCGCCTGTGGATCCATCTTACATTCCGTAGTAATATTAAATATTACTTTTGAATCGGATTGTAATATATTTATCCTTTGCTTCCGCTGTGCATTTAAATTGTGTTGTTTGACTATGATGATATCAACTACGTCACGATACTCCCCACCGGGCCCACCGGTAATACGTGGAAATATCGGGGAGTGACAATTTCGGATTAAAATCATGCATTTGAACTTGGTTTTCTGGGTTGTTTTCAATCTCCGTTGGCTGGGTGGGAAACAAGGGTAATGGTTGAGGGGCTATTAGTTGTTCTAGGTTTGGGTCGGCAGCTGTGGATGCTAAAATATGGAAGTTTGCTAAACTCCTATTAAGCATGTCTTGGGTGTGGGCATCGGTTTCTCTTAAAGCAGCTGCTAGCACTCGTTGCTGTTGTAACTTTTTCATTCTCTTCCTACGCTCATGTGCTCCCCTCTAGAACCATCCTCTCATTTTCTGAGGGAATGGCTCTTCAGACTGAGCCTTAAACACGAATATCCCATCTACATTGTCAGCTGAATACCCTGAGAGGGCAGGCTGTGAAGAGGTGCCTTCGCTCCTAGGTGAGCCAGACAACTGACGATAAGCGTCGAAGGGTCCTTGATCGATCATATTGTAAACTAACAAATAGTCAAATAACACACAACAATAAAATACAGATATGCACGTATTTCCGTAATTAGTTTCCTAACAATTTGAATAATATCTTGGTGTCAGCAGAACACTTCTGTGGCTGAATCAGTGGCTTAGCTCTGATACCACCTTCTGTCGCAACCTCCATCCCCTATCTGTCCCGGGAACGGGCAGCCGCGAGACCAGTTTTGGTGGTATCGGTGTTTATCATTTTGGCAGCGGAAATTACAACAAGACCGTAGTTAGGAAATATTTTATCAGAGTAAATACCACACTTTTATAATATTAAACATATTGGGATAAAACCCAAGTTTTCATTACAAACACTTTCATAGGGAAAATCCGTATTTTATTGAATAAAACATCTTCTTTTATTTAGGTAACTTTTATAGCCACTTTTTCCAAGCCTTCAGTGCTGTCCAGCTGGCTTCTAGTTGGCTTTCACATTTTGTTACCTGAAACGCGTTTAAAAACATTTTGTCAGTGGGAAATACTGGTGAGTGAATCCCGGTTTAATCAAGAGAGTTTTATCTATTAACAGTATTGAGAGCTATTACAATGTTTATTTCTACACAATTACTCATTCAGTACTGTCAATCCTGACTGGTGGGTCATATTACCCATTGGCTAACTCTTTGTCCAATGGTAACGTGTTCCACATTTTGTATACAAAACCCCAATATACCGACAGTAATTGAAGAATTACAAAGACTCAATCAGTGCTAATCACATTGTAAAATATTTAAGGTTTTGTAAAAACAGTTTACAAAAAGGAGATTACTTACATTGCTATCTTAGGTTTTCTTTAAGGATTTCCTGGTGACTATCTATTAATTACACAAAGGCACACGTGTTAGTATAATAACCCATTATTTATATTAATGATACCCTCCCTGAGACGGCATTCCAACGACCACGTCGGGCAGAACCACGGCAGCCTTTACGGAACCCTGGATCAATCGAGCAGCGTATCTAATACGTAATCGGGGTTATGATACTTACAACGGGGCATAACTTCGTTAATTAGGGGGTATTATACCCGAGAATTACTTCTACACTTAATAAATTTGAGAGAGAAAGAAAGGAATGAGCGACTGGAGACTCAAGCTGAATGCACCTATATATAGTGTCCCTTCTCTTCCTGTCGCGCCCCGCGTAAACCTCGGCTAGGGTCTTTGCGGCCCGCGAGGATACCTAGGGTAGGCCCTAGGGTTGCTGAGTTGACCAATAGACTCGACACGACAGGGACACGTGGCGGCCTCGGGACTAGCCTGGTGTCTTGACGGTCGCGGCCCGCGTAGGAAGTAGCCAAGGGCTACACACCCCGCGAGAGACAACTAAATCTTGTTTTTAATTAATATTTAATAAAATAGAGGTATTCGGGGCATGTTTACGTATACGGGGTGTATTTTAGGACATATTGGGACATTTTAAATATTATCAGGGTGTCAGAAATATTTAGAAGGGTTGTTATACTCCAAGCATCTTAGGTATGGTCCTGCAAGAGATTTTTTATACAAAACATCATTTATAATAGTAAAACGAGATACCTTCATCCTGAAAGCCTTAGGATTCTCATCCTTTGGGATGTCTCCTTCTCTAAGGTCTTTTATGATCGGAGCTGTCCATGATTCAGGATTCTTCTCAGGATATTCATCGTCAGGATCCTTGATACTTGATACTTCCTTATCATGAGGCTTGAAGTGTTCCATCACAGGATACAGGATATGTAGTACTGGTATTTAAGTTCCTTCCGGTATCCTGATTGTAGATCCCAAATTTTCCAAAGCATCTGCCTCAGCATTATCCTCTCTTGGTACATGTTCAAATGTAAAAACTTCGAAATATCCTGCTAATTTTTTGACAATTTAAAGATATTCGATTAATCTTTCTCCTTTGACTGCATAGGATCCATTGAAATGGTTAGTAATTAACAAGGAAATCAACATATACTTGCAAATTTTTAATATTCATATTCCTGGCCAACTCGATCTAATCCTCCAATCAAAGCTTCATATTCTGCTTCATTATTAGTGGCAGGGAATTCACACCTAATAGCCTGGGGTAATGTCCCCCTGTGGCGATTTTAGTAGTATACCTAATCCTACACCTCTCACATTAGATGCACCATCTGTATATAATGTCCAGGATTCTAAGGTTTCTCCTGAAATTAGCCACAAAATCTGCTAGAGCCTGAGACTTTATAGCATTTCTAGGTTCATATACTAGATCATAGGCACTTAACTTTACTGACCATTTAGCCATTCTACCCGACATCTCAGGTTTCCTAAGAACATTTATAACAGGATAATTAGTTTTAACATGAATCCTATATGTCTCAAAATAATGTCTAAGCTTAGTTGACGCGATAACTGTCACACCCCGATTTTCCACGTGTCACCGGTGGGCCCGGTGGGGGAGTATCGTGACGTGGTTGGCAACATAATAGTCAAACAACACAATATAATAATGCACAGCGGAAGCAAAAGATAAATATATTACATTCCGAATATAAGTAATGTCAAAGTATTACAACGGAAGGTAAAGGATCCACAGGCGGATCAATAAAAGAAAACTGTTCAACAGACTTTAGGCATCTAGAACTTGCAAGATTCCTTAGTGACGCCCTGAGCTCCCAGCCAATTACGCATAGTACCTGTCACTTAACCTTTTGGAAAATACGTCAGTTTACACTGGTAAATACAATTAACTGACTCATTTTGGAAAAAGAGTTTGAAAAGTGATTCGAGTGCAAACGGCACAAAATATCTTGACACATTGATTAAAATGCACAGAGGCAAAATTAATCTTTTATACTTGGGACAATTTTATTAATAAAAATCTTGTATCCGATTTACATGGTTGTCCAACATTTAGGGCCGGTGATTATACAATACAAGCCGGACAAGATTAATCGACACACCACACATATAATCTCACAAGAAGATACCCTTACGAGTGAGTATACGTTATACATATGCAACAGGAGGTGTTTTGCCTACACCTTGTGCGTACGTCGTGGCCATTCACTTTTTAAAATGAGCCAAGGATATCCAGGACACGGTCATTAACCCCCATTGTTATTTGTTATCAATCAATACAGATTAAAACGGGATTATGCAATTTAATCATCTCCGATTAAAAGGTTTCTACACCCGACCAAGCGGTATTTTTATAATACTGTATCCCAAGCCCGTATAAGGGAAAATAAGTTAAAAGTATTTACCTGAGTTAGCAATGCAATTTATACTCAGCCGTATATCTTAATCAGTAAGCACAAGTACTTCTACTGGGGCTCTTAATCTGGAACGAAGGTTTTATTAACCTATTAAATTCCTAACGGGTCTTATTTAAGTCGTAACTTAGACCGGTTAGTTTTAAGGAAAGGTTTACGGTTCAAAACGCAGGATTAAGCGAAGACCGGGATAGGATGTGATTTAGACCCGACAAGTTTGGAGATTTGTATAATATGGGTAAACTAAACACATTCTGGATTTTGAGATAAAAACGATAAGGTTTGACCCGTTTCGGCTAATTTATGTAAACTTGTTACATAAACCAAACCGAACGCGAAATACGCGTAACGGGTATCCGCAAGAGCCATATACAGGTTTCCTAAGTTAATATGCTTCAAATATGTTGTGACATCAGTAGGGTGTCTTTCATTATGCCCCGAACTAATTTAAACACAAACTATGCCCCGTAGGGGTAGTTTGGTCATTTTAAAGTTTGTAAAAGCGGTTAGATGTTTAACTGAATTACAGGTCTGATGTAAACAGCAAACATACTCAATTTTATGGGTTATAACAGTAGGCTAAAGCATATATGTGAAATTTATCATTTTTAACCAAACTATGCCCCGTAGGGGTATTTTGGTAATTTCACATAAGCCGAAAAGCTCAAAACTGAGGTCTGAGTTTATCAACCTTTGCTTACTGTTAAAATATCATAATTTTCCTCATATATCAGTAGGTATCAACCCGGGTATGTCTAATATAATTTTAATACATACTATGCGTTAAAAACGCTAAATAAGGCGATTAAAGGCCATTTCCGGGTTCGATACTTAAATCTGATATTTTTATATTTCCAGAAGGCTTAAAATAATTAATTTATCATGTGTGATCAGTAGCAAAAGGTTTGGAGTCGTTTAGATATGTAAAACTCATTTTATGGCCCGTAAGGGCAAAACCGACAATTACCGGATTAAGCCTACGACTACTAGTTATGCTCAGCCTAAAATTAATTAAAAATCTTTAAAAATCCCAAAATAATATATTACATCAGTGGGTAAAAGATTTGATATCAAAAAGTATGTTTAAGTAGGCTATACGCTAATTACGCCGTTTTATTAACATAAAGCTTTAATTTTGCGATATTGAGCATAACCCTTAATCTATAAGTCAAACTGATGTCAAACTTTGCATACAAGTTTATATATCAGTAACTAAGGTTTCTACACTTTTACATTTTCATAAATCATGTTTTAAGGTAATAAGGGCATAATGGTCAACATATGAGCAATTAACGAAAATATGCATATTAATTGGATAACTAGTGAACCAAGGTGTATAATCACAGAGGGTTGTTCTAACATGTATCCTAATCCAATTAAAGCTCTGAGGCATTTCTAAAACATACCTAAGCGGGTCAGAACTGAAAGTCAAGGTGAAAGTCAAACTATGTGACTTTCGGTTCCGAACCGGGTCTAAACAGGAAATAGTCGGGTTGAACATGTTTGGACATGTTTGGACACGTTCTTACACTTATTACTAAGTTATAACAATGATCAAATAGGTTATATATGTTCTAGATGGCTAATTATGCACACATGACATTTTAAGCATCCTGTTGACTTTTTACTTAAAAGTTTGACCCGACTTTTGACCTGGTTAGAGTGGTGATCAGGGGAAACCCTTTTGAGGTTTTATTACCCACATAAATACCAACTCATAACTACTTTTAATTCGAGATATGACTGAGCCATTATAGACTAATCTCGAAGTCAAACCGTAATTACGACGGTTTGACTTTTAGCTAATTAAACAAGCTAAACTCAATTAAAGAAGGACTAGTAGACTTACAAGAGTCCTATGCACGACTTAAGACCACTTAGACCTGCTTGAGAGCTCCAGGAATGATCAGATTGCAAGGAAATTGGTGTGAGGAACTTGTGTGCACTACATGGCCTTTTATAGTAAAATTCTCACCACAAATCCTTGACAACAAGGTCTAGCTCCCACCACAATTGATCAACACTTGTTGTCTAGTGCTTAGGGATGTCTAGGGGTCGCCCACATGTGAGAAAAACCGGCTAGATGGGTCAAATTCGCGCATAACAGGCTGCTGTCTGTTTTTTTTCTGGTTCTGGGCGTCCCACGCGGCCCGCCTCACCATTTGCATATCCTCACGCGGGCCGCTTGGCCCTTAAAATCAGATTTTAAATTTTTTATTTGTTTAGCAACTTGACCTTTGGCTTCGCGAAGGGGCAACTAAGGTTATTTCTTGCATTTTGACCCCCTTATAATTACCCACAAGGGCTTTAGGACTTATACCCACTTTGTCAAGTCCCTGAACACTTTCGGTTAACCCGAAAAGTCTTAACTTTCAATGTTTGCACTTTAACCCCTCGCATACGAATTTGGTCATAATTTTCTCATACGATAACGAAACTTAATGAAATTTATATCATGCATTCTAGTGAGCATAATTAACATTTACAAAGCTTCGGGTTTGTCAAAAGATCACTCAGAGGTATCTCTTTAACATGTTGACACATTTAACCCCTGTAGTTTGTAATCTCTCACTTTTAGCTTCGTATGATCCATGATTTATCCGTCTAAGGGTATAAACATCATGTAGGGTTATTGTAAAGTATGTTTATCCATTGTTGACATTTTGAACCCTTATTTTCACATACTTTCTATGTTTGTCAACTTTAGTCCCTCTAAAGTATACTTTCTCACGTTCAAGCTGATGGCACGTGTCAATACATTATAGGACGTGAATTTTCGAGGTGTTACATCCTCACCCCCTTAAAAGAAATCTCGGCCCGAGATTTACCGAAATAAAGGAAGTATTCTCTGCCTAATAATGGCAACTTACAGATGATTAGGAATTTGTATGATCTTATTTGTTGTTTCCAATGCAACTTTCAGATCCTGAATATTGGACTTACCAATCTATTGTCCTAACAACAGATGTTTAACATTTCATCTCTACAAGGTCTCCAAAGGAGTAGCCTTAATACTTACATATCAATTATTAAAGAAAAGCTTATCTTAAGGTGGTTATTCCAACCATTACTTAACTAATATTAAGGAATAGCTAATCCTTGTCGTTAGTCGAACAATTCGACGATCCTGGGTAGCTGATGGCAAATTCTTAATCGTTGCCTAATTAGGATTGCGGTAATGTATGCATAAGCAAAATGAACCGTCTTTCTTATCTAACAATATCAAACTCTCGTAATATCGAGTTAGGCTATATGAACCCTCTATTTTAAAACTTAGTAAATCAGGGTTCTCGATTCTGCCAATATGGTACTAGTTGTCTTGGGGATTTCATAATAATACAGCCTTAAATGGGATATAAATCTTAATTCTACCTGCCTCTCAGGGTAAACAAGGAAATCTTAGGAGAAGATAGTCAAAATACGAGGAGGTTACAGAGATTTCCATATCTGAAACTCCAGTTCACCCATCATTGCTTGTTTCAATTAAGTGACACATTTATGTCATGAGTCCTCATATTCCGTTACTAGGGAATATTTAATTGGATAACTCTATTATGGATATCTTCTTTGAATACTACTAGTCGACTTTTGTACAATACGATCATTGGGATATCTTAGGGGTTCCATGTATTAAACCTCCATACTGATCAGGCATGGAAGTAATCTATGGGACACACTAGAATACGCCAATCCTCATATGGCACTTTTATCAAACATAGTTTGGCATTCGCAGGCGATATAAAACAATGAGAAAAATAATTAAAATAACATATGTTGCCGTACTCTATGCGAAGAAAGAGTACTCTTAGATTTTTCGGAAGGATTCCTTGCCGATACGAGAAGAATCGGTTACTAAGGTTTCCTTGGTAATTTATACCTTGTGGCTAATATAAAAGTTTACTAAGCTTATGGTTTATGAAGGTTTATTATTGTACATGCTTATATTTAATCAAAATGGAAGTTTTCACAAACTAGGCACCTAGCTCGGTTGGCTAGGCGCGCGAAAGGGTGCGGCCTAGACCCATGTTCGATTCCGGGGACGGCCAATTCCACCATTTTTTTATGAAGAATTTACTGGTATCCGAACCAAAATAAAACTCTTAGCATTTAATTTACTGATAAAATGCCAAGGAATGTACCTGATGTCATTATTTATGGGCTAGCTTAGGCATTTTAGGCGCTTTCAATTTTAGGCTTTACTTCCTCCGCCGCATTTCCTTTGACATATTTAGGGCACGTAGTCTTGATGTGGCCTTTCTCATTACAGCCGAAACAGACTGCATTCTTCATGTCCTTACAGTCCAACGTTTTATGTCCCTTAGACCTGCAGATCCCACAAGCCCTGGGCTGCGATTTGGATTTTGGTTCGAACCTGCATTTCCCATAATGGCGCTTCATGCAGGTCTCACATACTGGTTTCTGGTCGGACTTTTGTTTGTTCTTTTTCTTAGAACTCTGGGAGTTATCTACCTCCCTTTTTTCTTTTTAGTTCTTCCTTTGCATCAGAGGCATGAACGAGATCCTTCTTAAGAGTAAGGAAATGTGGTCCTAGATAAAATTTGGACTGAGCAGCATGAGGCTCCTTTAACTTTTTCACAGCCTTCTTCACAGCTTTTCCAACGGCTGCGTCTATCATAGTTTGAAGAACATCTTTGGAAATTCTAAGGTTTACAATTTCAGCATCATTAGCATGCGTCGCGTCATCAATGGCGCGATTGACTGTTGTCTTATCCGAGTTTGCCATACTCGATATTGGTTCCTAATATCAATAAAACAATTTCTTAGTTGAAATCCAACAACTGCTATTTTTCATTCTGATGGCCTTAATATATACTAACCATGGTGTCAATAACCTATACAGGCTATTATAGCACTAACATTCTTAATGAACGTTATTTAAAATATATTAATATTACTTAGCCTAGGTCGTAAAAGACCATCAGTGGCATTAAAGATTTGGACCTAGTCCATCACTTTTCTGACAGAGGATCAAAACGTCACATCTGTCTTTATTATATTAAAGAATTTAGGTAGCTTGAAAGCTTACCATAGGAATATCAGAAAAGAGTGATTCCTATTTAGATATAAAATATCCATCTAAGGTTTGTTGGAGCATTTTCTAAAGTATCATCGGCCAGTTTCTACTTCGTATTAAATGACCGAAGTCCTAATCAGACGGAGACAACAGTTCTCAACAGTGATCGTTCATTATTGAATCACATGTGTCAGCATCAAATAAATTTCTGCATAAACTGCTTGATAATGAAAAGTACCTGCTATATAGTTATCCTTCCTGGCGTTCATCCGGAAGACTCATGCGTTTGTTTTCCTAGCCTCTCCAGGCTTCTTTATAAGCTTTGGGCAGTTGGTTTTGATGTGCCCTCCCTCGTTACAATTGTAGCATGTGGCGTTCTTTAACCCCTTGCAATCTAAGGTTTTGTGACCCTTGGTCTTGCAAATTCCACACAATTTAGTGCGTGGGTCTATTGTACATTTTCCAAAATGCTGCTTTTTGCAGTTATTGCATTTGGGTCTGTTATCAGACTGACTCGAGTTCTTCCTAAACTCGGAATCCTTCCCGCGCTCCGAGCTTCCCTTCTTCTTCTTGTTAGTTTGATGAGAGTTTTCCTCCTCTCTTCCTCTTCTTTTCTCGCCAGAAGCCTTAACAGACTTAATTCTGATTGCGTCTAAGGTGAGAGATAAGGATAAGTCCACCGCGGACCTATATGTGGTTGGCCTAGATGCTTTAACATTCCCTTTTATCTCTGGTGCTAGGCCTCCAATGAAACGCGCTATGCGTTTAGGTTCAGGGGTGACTAAATAAGGAACTAGGCGGGACATAGTGTTAAAACTTGTCACATATGCCTGACAATCCAAATTCTCCATGATCAGAGTCAAGAAGTCTGATTCTATCTTTTCTACTTCATGCTGGGGGCAATAGTTTTCCTTGACTAATGCAACAAATTGCTCCCAAGATAAGTTGTAGAGTAGAACCTTTCCCGTGGCTTAGAGCAATGATCTCCACCATGCCAACGCTTCCCCTTTGAATGATTGTGAAACAAATTTCACAACATCTTGCTCCGCACAACCGCTGATGTCGACAACAGCGTCCATCTCATCGAGCCATGTCATGCAATCGATGGCCCCTTTTTCTCCTGTAAAGTCTCTGGGCTTGCAGGAGACGAAATATTTATATGAACAGGTCTTAACTGATGTCTCTTGATGAAACACAACTTGTCTAGATGGAATACTCCTTTGATTTGACAAGTCATGAACATCGTCCTCCCTTGACTCATGTGTTTTAGGAGGGGGCTTACTATGAGCCACAGATAGAGTCTCAGAGTGGGTATCATTTGATTCATCATACTGTCGATCAAGAGCTCGAGTAACAGCATAATCTATTATTGCCTGCAGTTCTGCTCCAGTTACATTAATTCTGGTAGTATCATTGCTCTCCTTCAAGTGACTGTTAACTTCATCTAATCCAGCCATGTAGCTTGATTGCTACATAAATATTAACAATGATTTATTCAGAGATTATTATGGAATCATCATCTTTGACGATTTATCAACCATGGTAATATAAACCATATTGGTTAACTTGTTAGTTATATTTAATTAGTATTTTCCATTATAATTTATCCTAGTTATGAAACATTAAGGATATTAAAGTGGCGCAAAAAAGGCCTAGTCACAAGGACAGTTCTAAATTTTATAAGCCATGATTTCAGAGAATCGAGGCATTAAGGTTTGAATCACGTTCATTACCTTGACAGGGAGTTGTAGACTTCAACTGTCTTTTGTCTTTTAGGACAATAGATATAGCCCGTGGGCATTTCCCTTCTGAGGGATGGTTATAATATGATCATCTTCTCAGATGCTATTAGTCGAGATCGTATGGATCCTACCGACTATTATGCTTGGACCTGGTCCAATACTTTTAGACAGGAGGTCACCGACCACCACTGTCGTTGTCTTATCGGACAACAAGTTTAGCCCGTAGGCACTTCATCACTACTGGATGTTTATAATGTGATCATCTTATAGGATGACACAAGCCATGATTTCTAAATCACTAGGCTAGATAAGAAAATTGGAAGAATCTAATATAAGGATGACTGTTGTGATTTTCTCGAGTCACATTTGTCAAGAGTGCTAACACGTTCTTAGGTGTTAACAAAGAATTGAATCTCTTGAGTAGGTTTCACCATCTTGGCCGCGTAGGCTAGGTTTCACCTTTAAGATTATCTTTAAAATGCATACTGGCAGGAAAGTAAGGATATTTATTTTATTCAGGATTTTTATCATAAATCCTAATTTATAATGTAATAATAGCACAAATGGCCTAGTCGCGTAGACAAGTTTAATTTATAAGCCAAGATTTCAGAGAATCAGGGCAATTTATGAATTAGTAATGGCACAAAAGGCCTAGTCACGTGGACAAGTTTAATTTATAAGCCATGATCGTCTGGGATCGAGGCATTTAGTAATAGCACAAAAGGCTTAGTCACGTGGACAAGTTTAATTTATAAGCCATGATCGTCTGGGATCGAGGCATTTAGTAATAGCACAAAAGGCTTAGTCATGTGGACAAGTTTAATTTATAAGCCATGATCGTTTGGGATCGAGGCATTTAGGTGTGAATCAAAGTTCATTACCTTTTCTTGACAGGGAGCTGTAGGCTACCACTGTCTTTAGTCTCAGAGGACGTTAATTATAGCCCGTAGGCACTTCCCTTCTAAGGGATGTTATTTTCCCTTCATTTCATATTTCATGTTTAGAATGAAAACTTAATTTAATCAATCCATTATATGAAAATAAAAGTACAGAGTTGCCCTAAGCGGGTCTTTGAAAGGAATAATGTGTCCTTAAAGGGACTGAAAGATAAATATGTCCTTATAAGGACTATTAAGGAAACGATCTTCAGCAAGAGGAGTTTCTTCTTCAAGTTATTTCTGAATGCTCTCTCCTTGGATGCTCGTTTCATTCCAGCCGCGCTACGAAGCTCAGCATTTCAGGGCTCCAGATTGTGGAGAATTTCTAATACAGCTTCTTCGCTTGGCGACGTATCCAATATATATAAAAATTTGGAAGTAAATTTTTTCCTGATTAGGATTGAGAATATTCCTAAGTTAAGTCTAGACTCAGAAGGTCAAGGAATGTGCTACTGTGTCATTGAGATTAAACACATAAGGCTAGTGTTTAATTCACTCAATGTTGGCTCTGATACCAACCTGTCACACCCCGATTTTCCACGTGTTACCGGTGGGCCCGGTGGGGGAGTATCGTGACGTGGTTGGCAACATAATAGTCAAACAACACAATATAATAATGCACAGGGGAAGCAAAAGATAAATATATTACATTCCGAATATAAGTAATGTCAAAGTATTACAACGAAAGGTAAAGGATCCACAGGCGGATCAATAAAAGAAAACTGTTCAACAAAATTTAGGCATCTAGAACTTGCAAGATTCCTTAGTGACGCCCTGAGCTCCCAGCCAATTACGCATAGTACCTGTCACTTAACCTTTTGGAAAATACGTCAGTTTACACTGGTAAATACAATTAACTGACTCATTTTGGAAAAAGAGTTTGAAAAGTGATTCGAGTGCAAACGGCACAAAATATCTTGACACATTGATTAAAATGCACAGAGGCAAAATTAATCTTTTATACTTGGGACAATTTTATTAATAAAAATCTTGTATCCGATTTACATGGTTGTCCAACATTTAGGGCCGGTGATTATACAATACAAGCCGGACAAGATTAATCGACACACCACAAATATAATCTCACAAGAAGATACCCTTACGAGTGAGTATACGTTATACATATGCAACAGGAGGTGTTTTGCCTACACCTTGTGCTTACGTCGTGGCCATTCACTTTTTAAAATGAGCCAAGGATATCCAGGACACGGTCATTAACCCCCAATGTTATTTGTTATCAATCAATACAGATTAAAACGGGATTATGCAATTTAATCATCTCCGATTAAAAGGTTTCTACACCCGACCAAGCGGTATTTTTATAATACCGTATCCCAAGCCCGTATAAGGGAAAATAAGTTAAAAGTATTTACCTGAGTTAGCATGCAAATTATACTCAGCCGTATATCTTAATCAGTAAGCACAAGTACTTCTACTGGGGCTCTTAATCTGGAACGAAGGTTTTATTAACCTATTAAATTCCTAACGGGTCTTATTTAAGTCGTAACTTAGACCAGTTAGTTTTAAGGAAAGGTTTACGGTTCAAAACGCAGGATTAAGCGAAGACCGGGATAGGATGTGATTTAGACCCGACAAGTTTGGAGATTTGTATAATATGGGTAAACTAAACACATTCCGGATTTTGAGATAAAAACGATAAGGTTTGACCCGTTTCGGCTAATTTATGTAAACTTGTTACATAAACCAAACCGAACGCGAAATACGCGTAACGGGTATCCGCAAGAGCCATATACAGGTTTCCTAAGTTAATATGTGTAACACCTGTGCCTCCACGGCCATCAAACAAATGCCAAACCAATGAAATATTTTATTTCATACTTGGGATTTGTAAAAATATGTGTATCATTTACACATATCAACTATTGTTCGTTTTCAAACTCTAAATCGCTTTCTGGAAGGTTATACGCGCACTGATGCGAAAATATAACCAGTTTAATGCAACAAACACTCCGGAATAGTGACATATACTTAACATACCTTAAATAACCTTTATATAACTTAGATATAAGTTTTGGAAGGTTTGGTGTGGTGAAATCAAGTTAAATCGCTTACAGGGACTAAAGTTGACAAACTGCGAAAGTATGCCAATTTGAACTGTAACAGACATTCTGGAACATGACCTTAAGTTAAACATACCATAAATATCCTTTACATAAGCTTAGAAATAGGCTAAGAGGTGTTTGGTGTGCTAAAATAAACTTTTGGGTCATTCAGGGACTAAAAGTGTCAAAAAGTGCACAAGTTTGCATTTTCGCGCATAACTTACGTTCTGAATACATCCGGACATCCAAAAATTTATGTAAGCACTAAAATATTTTATTTTAGTGTTTGGCATAAGAAAAATCCATTCGTCGCTTAATTTGGATCGTTTTTGCGTTCGTTACGACTTCCGTCGTAATTAACCGAACAACGCAATCGTACGGCCAAACGAACCGACATCCGAGATATTTTTGAACACAATTTAAGTTCCCTATACTTTAACTTCATTTTAGAGCTTTGAAATGGGGTTAACGGGGCTTAAACGTGTCAAAAATGCATCGAAAACCAAGTTTAGGGGCTGCAGGGACCAAAACTGTAAATCTGCCAAAGTTGTTACCTTACGGACCTCAACATTGGCAGCTTTGAGGTCCGTAAAGCAAGTTCAGACCAGATGCAGAGTATTTCACAGCCTGTTTGCAGCTGTTTTAACCACACCCACACATTCCCAATTGTCTAGTCATCTGATAAGGATCACATTTTAGTCACCATAAGGTCCCGACACTTGTACGGGTGGGATTAAGGCACGTTTTCCATGAAACGATCTTAACGGTTGACCGAAAACTATAAATACCCCATACCCCCCATTGCTAAACTCACTAGAATTCTGATTTGAGGAGCTCTAAGTTGAAACCATTGTTTCATACCTGAGCTACTTGAATCGGGATTAGCATTCGGGGACCCTTCGTAAGTATTCTTTCGTTCTTTTCCTTATTTTACTGCTTTTCGAGTCAGAAAGTCAAACTTTGTTTGACTTTTAGCGTTGACCAGTAATGGTCAATGCGAAGTTCGTTTGAACTTCGCAACATGAGTGTAATCACGTTGGTCATAGTCCCTTGGGACTATGCCCACTGATTACCACGTTGTCTAGGGTCGTAGGGTAGGCGATCTAATAAATCGCCTATACCTTCGAACTCGACCCATTTGGTCGATCATTAGGATCCGACCAAATACATTAGGTGACTATAGTAGGTAGGGAATAACCTTCCGAGGTTATACCCTATGGTCACATCGTTTGAGTAGTTGTATGATAGGTAGTTTATATGCCTTAGGTAAATTACCAGAATACCCTTTTCATGTATAATTGGTAATTAAGCATATGTAACCTAAACTTTTGTCACATAACTGATTATGTAACATGTTTAGGCATATAACACTTGTCATAGGACTAGTTAGGCGATCCGAACGCGTTTCACGCGAACGACGCGTTAAAGTAGCATAAGCTTCCTAAACGGATCGTATTGGGTCGTAAGCTTTTAGATTAAGGTTTCATTTAGTATGTAGGCTTTGTTAAACCATATGACACGAGTCTCTATACTCGTTTGGTTTACGAACCCTCATTCTATCAGATCTTCCGATTTAGGTCCGGTTTATTAACATAGTTACCTAAAGTAGGTGCCGTTTGATATCCGCGATCTCTAGCATTTTTTGGTTGTTACTCAAGGACTACTGAGCAATCTCAAGTGAGTACATAGACCCCTCTTTTACTGTTTTCCAAACGTTTTGGGGTGAAACACATGTGCCTACTTGTTACTTTCAAGCTTTCCTGTTTTCACATCATATACCTGCTATGTTCATTAGTACATTATAGTACATGATTTCATTACATCTTATGCTAGGTGTGCCCATTGTGTGCATTACTTAGTACATCGTTTTACATTACATTACATGCTACGTATGTCTATTGTTGTATACGTAGTACAGGTCACATGCTACGTATGTCTATTGTTGCATACTTAGTACAGGTCACATGCTACGTATGTCTATTGTTGTATACGTAGTACCGGTCACATGCTACGTATGTCTATTGTCGCGTACTTAGTACATTTGTTATTCATCACAGGCTTACATTTTGGATACATATTACATGATTTACATTAGACATGAACATTTTACATCTTGATGGTTTGGTTTGATTAAGTGATTAAGTAACGATGCGTGTGTAATATGATACAAGCATGGTGGATACGCCGCTGGTACTTCCTATATATAAGTGTTTGTATGGTATTACATATATCGTAGCGTTATTTGAATCATTTCAGTTTGATACATATAACATTTTATACAAATAACATACTTTTCACAATACATTGTTTTACAAGCAACTTATCTTATACAAACTCAGTTTACATGGTTATTCATTTAACCATACATTATTCACTTATTTATACATATCATCGGAACTCATTGTTTTTCAAATGATTTACAAGACAAAGCAAATTACAAGGTTCATGACTAAACATTTTCTCAAACATAAGTCATGAAACCTATTTTCACAAAACCTATGTATCTCACAGGCATTTTTATGCTGACGTACCTATTTTCACATGTGTTTTTCAGGAACTGTTGCATAAGATGATCAAGATACACATAGGCAGACTTGGGCTTTAGTGACAATAAAAGATGCAAGACTAGTTAATTATGTTGTATTTATTTGTTTGTTAAGACATTGTAACACCTTTAATCAATAAAATGAAACTTCAATTGCCATGGATTTGAAACAATTAATTCTGTTACAACACTCCCCGATGTTTCCGCCACGTTTTGTATGTTCTACGTGGTCGGGGTGTGACAATATGCTTCAAATATGTTGTGACATCAGTAGGGTGTCTTTCATTATGCCCCGAACTAATTTAAACACAAACTATGCCCCGTAGGGGTAGTTTGGTCATTTTAAAGTTTGTAAAAGCGGTTAGATGTTTAACTGAGTTACAGGTCTGATGTAAACAGCAAACATACTCAATTTTATGGGTTATAACAGTAGGCTAAAGCATATATGTGAAATTTATCATTTTTAACCAAACTATGCCCCGTAGGGGTATTTTGGTAATTTCACATAAGACGAAAAGCTCAAAACTGAGGTCTGAGTTTATCAACTTTTGCTTACTGTTAAAATATCATAATTTCCTCATATATCAGTAGGTATCAACCCGGGTATGTCTAATATAATTTTAATACATACTATGCATTAAAAACACTAATTAAGGCGATTAAAGGCCATTTCCGGGTTCGATACTTAAATCTGATATTTTTATATTTCCAGAAGGCTTAAAATAATTAATTTATCATGTGTGATCAGTAGCAAAAGGTTTGGAGTCGTTTAGATATGTAAAACTCATTTTATGGCCCGTAAGGGCAAAACCGACAATTACCGGATTAAGCCTACGACTACTAGTTATGCTCAGCCTAAAATTAATTAAAAATCTTTAAAAATCCCAAAATAATATATTACATCAGTGGGTAAAAGATTTGATATAAAAAAGTATGTTTATGTAGGCTATACGCTAATTACGCCGTTTTATTAACATAAAGCTTTAATTTTGCGATATTGAGCATAACCCTTAATCTATAAGTCAAACTGATGTCAAACTTTTCATACAAGTTTATATATCAGTAACTAAGGTTTCTACACTTTTACATTTTCATAAATCATGTTTTAAGGTAATAAGGGCATAATGGTCAACATATGAGCAATTAACAGAAATATGCATATTAATTGGATAACTAGTGAACCAAGGTGTATAATCACAGAGGGTTGTTCTAACATGTATCCTAATCCAATTAAAGCTCTGAGGCATTTCTAAAACATACCTAAGCGGGTCAGAACTGAAAGTCAAGGTGAAAGTCAAACTATGTGACTTTCGGTTCCGAACCGGGTCTAAACAGGAAATAGTCGGGTTGAACATGTTTGGACATGTTCTTACACTTATTACTAAGTTATAACAATGATCAAACAGGTTATATATGTTCTAGATGGCTAATTATGCACAAATGACATTTTAAGCATCCTGTTGACTTTTTACTTAAAAGTTTGACCCGACTTTTGACCTGGTTAGAGTGGTGATCAGGGGAAACCCTTTTGAGGTTTTATTACCCACATAAATACCAACTCATAACTACTTTTAATTCGAGATATGACTGAGCCATTATAGACTAATCTCGAAGTCAAACCGTAATTACGACGGTTTGACTTTTAGCTAATTAAACAAGCTAAACTCAATTAAAGAAGGACTAGTAGACTTACAAGAGTCCTATGCACGACTTAAGACCACTTGGACCTGCTTGAGAGCTCCAGGAATGATCAGATTGCAAGGAAATTGGTGTGAGGAACTTGTGTGCACTACATGGCCTTTTATAGTAAAATTCTCACCACAAATCCTTGACAACAAGGTCTAGCTCCCACCACAATTGATCAACACTTGTTGTCTAGTGCTTAGGGATGTCTAGGGGTCGCCCACATGTGAGAAAAACCGGCTAGATGGGTCAAATTCGCGCATAACAGGCTGCTGTCTGTTTTTTTTCTGGTTCTGGGCGTCCCACGCGGCCCGCCTCACCATTTGCATATCCTCACGCGGGCCGCTTGGCCCTTAAAATCAGATTTTAAATTTTTTATTTGTTTAGCAACTTGACCTTTGGCTTCGCGAAGGGGCAACTAAGGTTATTTCTTTGCATTTTGACCCCCTTATAATTACCCACAAGGGCTTTAGGACTTATACCCACTTTGTCAAGTCCCTGAACACTTTCGGTTAACCCGAAAAGTCTTAACTTTCAATGTTTGCACTTTAACCCCTCGCATACGAATTTGGTCATAATTTTCTCATACGATAACGAAACTTAATGAAATTTATATCGTGCATTCTAGTGAGCATAATTAACATTTACAAAGCTTTGGGTTTGTCAAAAGATCACTCAGAGGTATCTCTTTAACATGTTGACACATTTAACCCCTGTAGTTTGTAATCTCTCACTTTTAGATTCGTATGATCCATGATTTATCCGTCTAAGGGTATAAACATCATGTAGGGTTATTGTAAAGTATGTTTATCCATTGTTGACATTTTGAACCCTTATTTTCACATACTTTCTATGTTTGTAAACTTTAGTCCCTCTAAAGTATACTTTCTCACGTTCAAGCTGATGGCACGTGTCAATACATTATAGGACGTGAATTTTCGAGGTGTTACATCCATAACTAGGGCTAATATCAATTTCTCTAAGTGTGAATATCTAGTTTCAGCATCTAATAAGCTTTTACTAACATAATAGACATGATACTGCTGACCTTTATGATCCTTTACCAAAACAGCACTTACTGCATTCCCTGATACTGCAAGATACAGGGATAATGGTTCACCATCCTCGGGCTTCATCAACAAAGGTGCAGTTGAAAGATATTGCTTTAATTCCTATAAGGCTGCTTCATGCTTTTCTCCCCACTCGAATCTCTTATTCTTCAGGATATCGTAGAATTCCTTGCATTTTTTCGAGGATCTTGATATAAACCTGTTTAATGCCGCTACTCGTCCTGTTAATCTTTGCACATCTTTCATGTTGGATGGTGACTTGATATCCAAGATAGCTTTGATTTGTTCCGGGCTTGCTTCTATCCCCCTTTTAGTCACCATATATCCTAAAAACTTTACTGCCCCCACTCTAAAATGGCACTTGGCAGGATTTAGTTTCATATTATACTAGTCTAGGATATCTAATGCTCCTTCAATATCCCGTAGATGATCCTCAACCTTCTTGGACTTTACTACCATATCATTAATGTATACCTCCATGGTGTCCCCCAGTTTGTCTTTAAACATCATGTTCACCAATCTCTGGTACGTTGCACCTGCATTTTTCAAACCGAAAGGCATAGCAGTATAACAGTAAATAGATGTTGGTGTCATGAAAGCAGTATCATCCTGATATGAAGGTTCCATTTGGATCTGCTGGAATCCTGAGGATGCATCCATAAATGTTAACATTTCATGACCGGCAGTTGCATCTACCATCGAGTCTATATGAGGCAGAGGGAATGGGTCTTTAGGACATGCTTTGTTTAAGTCTGTATAATCCACACAAACTCTCCATTTCCCATTCTTCTTTTGAACTACGACCAAATTTGCTAGCTACTTGGGAAATTTAACTTCCCTAATCATCTTGGATTTCAGCAATCTTTCAACCTCCTCCTATATAATTGTGTTTCTTTCAAGAGCAAACTTCCTTCTCTTTTGCTGAATGGGCTTGAAAGACCTGTCGATTCCAAGCTTGTGAGTTATAATATCCTTAGAAATACCTGTCATATCCTCATGCTTCCATGCAAACGTGGACATCCTGCATTTCAAAAAGTTAGTTAACCAACTTTCAATATCCTGAGGGATATTGGTTCCTACGAGCACCGAGATATTTGGATTATCCTGATCCCGGATAATTTTATTAACATCTTGCTCTGAGGCTTCCACGATATCCTTGGCTCGTATCTTTAATTTCTATCCTGCTTTAGGCTTCGCTGAAGACTTCATTGAGGAAGAATAGCATTCTTTTGCCTCTTGTTGATCACTTTCGACCTTGACAACCCCCCAAGGGGTAGGAATCTTGATACACTGATGATAGGTTGATGGGACAGCCTTCATATCATGGATCCATCGTCTGCCCAATATAATATTGTAGCAGGATAAGGAGTCCATGACACAGAAACGTTGCATTGAATTCACTCATTCAACATATACTGGCAGCTTTATTTCTCCCACAGTATTCTTGGCCTCTCCATTGAATCCTACAAGTACAGTGGATTTTGAAGTGATCTCCATCTGGGGAATATTCATTCTTTTCAGTGTTTCCAGTTGAATAATGTTGATGGAACTGCCATTATCCACCACTATCCTACGCATAAAATGATTAGCAATATATAAAGTTATTACCAAACCATCATGATGGGGATCCTGGACACTATCCCTGTCATCGCTATCAAATGTTATCACTTTATCGGTTGTGAGGGTTGTCATCCTGGTCGGCTTGTCTCCTCGTTCTGCCTTAGCCTCATTCGCATGTCTTTTTGCTGCAGAATAAGAGATTCCACAAATGTCGGATCCTCCTTAAATAAAGTTAATTATCTTGGCATCTGGAGGAGGTGATGCTGTTTGTTCAGGATCCTTCTCAATATCTTGACCCTTATTCTTTTTCCTGCCCAGAAGATCCTTCAGGTATCCTTTGCTTAGAAGGTAGCTTATCTCCTTCCTCAGGGCTGTGCAATCTTCCGTCACATGTCCAAAATCCTCACAGAAAGCACACCGCTTGGATTTGTCTTTCCAGTTAGCCTTTTGTTGATTCTTCCAGGGCCATCTTGCTTTATCTCCCAAACCCTGCATAGCATATATCAGTTCAGGTATATTAACAGAAAAACAATATTCTGATAATTCAGGATATTCCTCAGAATCCTCATCCTCAAAGCATTCACTTTCTTACTATCATTCCTGCCATATGGCTTAGAACGATATGGTTTATATGAGGATTCTGACTTCATGTTAGTTGATTCATATGTTGAGGATGAATTCATCCTCTCTTGCATTTTCTTGTCGTCTTCTAGTCTGATATATCTCAAAGACCTGTTTCGAGCTTCATCCAGGTTCCTGCAAGGATTCATTACAAGATCCTGATAAAATTGAGAATCCTTTTGCAACCCCATTTTGAATTCCTGTACGGCTGTAGCAACATCGAGGTGTGGGATATCTAAGGATTCCCTGCTAAACTTGTTCACATAACCCCTTAAGAATTCCTGAGGACCTTGAGTTATCCTGTAGAGATCACTGGTTAGTTTCTCAAAACTTCTACTGCAATAAAATTGACTATTAAACCAATTAACTAAATGAGCAAACGATGTAATTGAATGAGGTGGAATGTTTAGGATCCATTTTAAGGCTGATCCTGTCAAAGAAGAGCCAAAACCCTTGCAGAGGCATGCTTCCTTGAGATCCGGAGGGATAGGATTAATCCCCATCCTTTCCCTATACTGAGCAATATGCTCTTCAGGATCCGTGGTCCCGTCATAGAGCTTCATGTTGGGAGTTTGAAATCTTTTTGGAATTTCAGCATCACAAATAGGATGTGCAAACCGGGATATCCTGGGATACTTCTGGAATTGGCTGGACTACCCCAGGTACACTGGATATCATATCCTTCAACTTCTGAAGCTCTCTAAAGAGTGCCGAGGTTACACCTGTATCCTGCAAAGATCCAAAACTATTAGTAGCAAGAGTATTAAGGTTATTAGACACGTTACCAGCCTGAGGATTCTGGCCATATCCTAGAGCATATCCTGAACTTCTCACAGTTGATACCCTGACCGATGAGGGTATCTCAGGAGTATGAATCTGGGAGTGGCTTGGTACAATATTACCCCGGTTATCCTCAGTATATACTGCCGAGCTGAAGTTCAATGCTCTAGGCTGCAAGGGAGTGACAGTATCCTCAGCAGGTCTGGTTGAGCTAGATTTCAAGAGTTATATCTCTCTTATCAGCATTTGGTTGGTCTCCTGCTGTTGCTTCATCTGATCCTGTAGACTACCAAACAAAGTTAGAATTTCATCATTAGAAGCCATAATAGGAGTTCTCCCTAAGGCAGCATATCCATGGTTATTCTGAGTAGGCACAATATCCCGAGATGTGTGAGTTTCAACCCTCCTCGGAGGAGCTTGAGGCTGTGAGGAAGCTTGCGTCCTTGGAGGTCGTGGAAGCACTGAACCAATTGTTGCAGAGGTTGTAGCAGACATGGTAGAAGAGCTCATGTTTGATTTTGAGGCCATTGAAAATAGTTGTGCAAAGTTTTGAAAATAGAAAACCAAGTAGTGATTTTAAGAAAGCTTTTAGTAGAAATAGCACCACTTGCCCCACGGTGGGCGCCAAATTATTTTGGTCAAAAATTACCGAAGCAATTAAGTGATCAAATTAGCTAAGTGAGGTAGTGTGCTAGAAGTGTTTGTGAAAAATATGCTGATTAGGTTGTTAACAAAAACAGTTTTCAGGATATAGCTCAGGATACCTAGCTATATCAACAATCAAACAGTGAGCAGAAATGTAAAGGTTGATATGAGATGTACGAGGAAAACCCTTGATCAATCTAGATCGCCGGCACAAAACCTCGGGAGTTGGCAATCGTAGCTGCCTTGTTCTTCTTATTACTTTAAAAGTCAGGATACAGTCCAGGATATTGACCAGATCGTTGCTAAGTGTTACAATGCTTGCTAGAAGTGTGTGAATTGGGAGAGAAAGTGTAAGTGTTCGAGAGCAGTGAATGTGATGTGTCCTATGAGATCTGGTTATCCACATATTTATAGTTACAAAGAAAAAACTAATTCCCCTAAAATGGGGGGGGGGTGCCTTCGAATATTCCCATGTTAACGTTGTGGACCAAGTATTGCGGATTCAACGTTCCTTTTCTAACAATATGGAACGAGTCTTTAGGGGAAGAGGTCTTCATGAACGTTATGGACATGTACTCGTAACCTGCAAACAATCCGTTAGTAATCATCAGGATACAGCATCAGGATAGTACCAATATCCTAATCCAGCATCCTGGTCATGAACATCTATTATGTAATCAAGATATAATTCAAGATACTATCCAGGATATGGGCTTAGAATTTCACCCATAAAAATACCTGGATAAATTCAAAATTATCTTTATAGATGATATTCTAATTTACTCTAAGAGTAAAGAGGAACATGCAACGCACTGCATACACTTCTAACATTGTTGAGAAAAGAGAAGCTTTATGCTAAATTCTCAAAATGTGAATTATGGTTACAAGAAGTGCAATTCCTTGGACATCTAGTTAATCATGAAGGAATTCATGTGGATCCCACAAAGATCGAGACGATTACTAAGTGGAAAATCCCTAAGTCGCCAACAGAAGTACGAAGTTTTCTTGGACTGGGAGGATACTATAGACGGTTTATCCGAGATTTCTCTAGAATAGCCATTCCATTAACCAAACTGACCTGCAAATTAGTTAAGTTTGAATGGGGACCGAAACAGGAAGAAGCTTTTAAGATTCTTAAGCAAAGGTTAACCAGTGCACCCATACTCGCATTACCAGAAGGAACTGAAGACTTTATAGTTTATTGTGATGCTTCTAAGTTAGGATATGGATGTGTGTTGATGCAACGTCAAAAGGTTATAGCTTATGCCTCAAGACAACTTAAGAAACATGAAGAGAATTATACAACCCATGATCTAGAGTTAGGAGCCATAGTTTTTGCCCTTAAGATTTGGAGACACTATTTATATGGAAATAAATTTGTTGTCTTCACGGATCATAAGAGTTTAAGGTACATTTTTAGGCAAAAAGAATTAAATATGAGACAGAGACGCTGGATGGAAATTCTTAGTGATTATGATTATGATATCCAGTATCATGATGGGAAAACTAATGTAGTAGCTGATGCTTTAAGTCGAAAATATCATGAAAAGCCGAAACGAGTACGTTCTCTCAGATTAAATCTACAAGTAGATTTAAATAAGCAAATTAGAAAGGTACAGGAAATAGCAATCAAGGACGATGCTGAAAGTTTAAAAGGAATTATTAAGGAGTTAGAACAAGGAACAGATGGAATTTGGAAGTTCCATAAGAAAAGGATGTGGAAACCTAAACAAGGAAACCTACGCCACAAAATTCTAGAAGAAGCTTATAAGTCTAAGTATACGATACATCCCGTAAGTGATAAGATGTATCAAGATCTAAGAAAGAATTTCTGGTGGATAGGAATGAACAAGGATATAGCAAACTACGTTGCTAAATGTCTAACTTGTTCACAAGTTAAAGCTGAGCATCAGAAACCCTCAGGACTATTGCAACAATTAGAGATGCCAATATGGAAGTGGGAATTGATAACAATGGACTTTGTTACCAAATTACCCAAGACAAGAAAAGGAAATGATACAATTTGGGTGATTGTAGACATATTGACTAAATCTGCTCATTTCTTACCAATGAAGGAAACTTTCAGTATGGAACAGCTAGCCAAGCTTTATGTAAATGAAATAGTTTCATTACATGGAATTCCTTTATCTATTGTATCTGATAGAGATAGCCGTTTTACTTCTTATTTTTTGACAAGTTTCCAAAAAAAGCAATGGGAACCAGGTTAAATCTAAGCACAACTTATCATCCACAGACGGACGGACAAAGCAAAAGGGCAATCCAGACAATGGAAGATATGCTTAGAGCCTGTGTAATTGATTTCGGAGGAAATTGGGATGACCATTTACCATTAATAGAATTTTCCTACAATAACAGCTATCATACAAGCATTAATGCTGCACCGTTTGAAGCACTTTATGGACGAAAGTGCAGAACTCCAGTCTGTTGGGCAGAAATTGGAGAAAAGCAATTATCTGGACCAGAGATAGTGCAAGAAACAACAGATAAGATAATTCAAGTCAAGGAAAGACTAAAAGCAGCACGGGATCGTCAAAAGAGTTATGTAGATGACAGACAAAAACCTTTAGAAATTCAAGTAGGAGATAAGGTATTATTAAAAGTTTTTCCGTGGAATGGAATAGTCAGATTCGTTAAAAGAGGAAAGCTAAGACCCAGGTATGTTGGACCTTTTAAGATTATTAGAAGAATAGGACCCGTAGCCTATCAGCTACAACTGCCAGAGGAAATGGCAGGAATACATGATGTGTTTCATGTATGTAATCTCAAAAAGTGTTTAGCCGACGAATCATTAGTGATACCTCTTAAGGACATAGAGGTAAATGAGAAGCTTAAGTTTATTGAAAAACCCATTCAGATTAAAGATAGAATGATCAAGAATCTCAAACACAAGAGACTAGTTATGGTCAAAGTAAAATGGGATTCCAAGAGAGGACCAGAATACACTTGGGAACTCGAATCAGAGATGCAAAGGAAATACCCACACCTGTTCCAGTAGACCTCGAGGACGAGATTTAAAACAAGGTGGGGAGGATATAACAACCATCCTAGAACCCTTAACGTAACCCTAAACGTTCCTAAATATACCCCGTATGCGAGAAACGGACTCAGAATACCCTAATTTTTATAAAAATCATATAAAAACCATTCCTCACCTCGCTCGCGGGCTGCGACCCAGTCCTTTGGGTTTGTCGCGGGGCGCGACACTATGTTACTTGCCGAGCACCTGGTCCGCCACGTGTCCTGTGACACGGCATGCCTACACCCTTGACTCGACCAAGCTAGGGCCTAGCCTAGAGTCCTCGCGGGCCGCGAAAGACTTGGCCAAGTTTGTCGCAGGGCGCGAGCCGCCCTTGTCCAGCCCTATAAATTGAGATGATCGGCTCATTTGTTTAGTCGTTCAAATTCTAAATCTCTCTCAATATTCTGTAGGCAATTATTATATCCGGGCATAATACCCACCATAAAGCAAAGCTCTGCCTCGTTGTAAGTATTATAACCCTTCTATTACCCTACACGATCGATCTAGGGCTCCGTAACGCATGTCAAGGCTCTGCATGACTCAGTCGTTGGAGTTTTGTCTCGTGTTACACCCGATTGATTTAAGATTCCGTAATGCATGTCAAGGCTCTGCCTGAATCAGTCATTGGAATTCTGTCTCGAGTTGTAAGGTTAATGTGATTTGGGTTATTTTACTAACACGTGTGCATTGTTTAATTTTAATAGATAATAACCAGGAGAATCACCAGGAAGCTATAGTAGTATAACCTAAGTCAACAATGTAAGTACATTCACTTTTTCTCACTATTTGAGAGTATATTTTTGTGAGTCAAAATGTTTTACCAAAACCTCAAATGTTTTCAAATACAATTACAGTGATTAAGTCTTTGTAATTCTACAATTGCTGCCAGTATTATGGGGTTTGTATACAGTACTTGATAACATTCATAATTGGGCACGGGTATCCAATGTGCGATATGACCATAGTCACAGATCCGTCGAGTGACACGTACTGACCGAGTAATTGTGTAGATATAAACATTGTAATGGCACTTAATACTGTAATGTGTAAACAACTGATGCTTTACAAAATGGAATGTACTTGCCAGTATTTCTTGCTGATAAAATGTTTTTAAAATACATTTCAGGTAACACAATGTGAAAGCCAATAGAAGCCAGCTGGAGAGCACTGAAGGCTTGGAAAAGTGGCTATAAAAGTTACCTAAATAAAAAAAAGAATTTTTTTTCAATAACTAGGGTTATCCCTACAAATGTACTGTCAAATGAACTTGGGTTTTATCCCCAAAGATTTGTTATAAAAAGTTTGGTTTTTTACTCTGATAAAAATATTTCCTAACTACGGTCCTGATGTCTCATTTCCGCTGCCAAATTAATAAACACCGATACCACTGATCTGGATCTCACGACACCCACTCCCGGGGTAGGGGTCGGGGGCTGCGACACATAACAAACCATAGAAGATCGCACACACACATAAAGGCCAAATAAAAAGAATACTTTTCAGAAAATAAAATATGTGAGGATAAACTGAATAAAATTTTGCTCAATGTGATGGACAAAATTCTCACTTAAGAATTTTTCAACACATTGAGTGAAACTTTATTGAGAACAAAACAGAATCTCCAAGAAACGACGTTTGCCATGTGTGGTTTTTGAACTTTCTGACGTTTGAACTTGAATGGTATTTAGTAAATGATGGTGTTTGTTTATATAAGTTGTTTTTGGCATGTAGTTTAGACAGGAATTTATTATAATGAATGTTAGTAATCATGTTTCTGTCGTTTCAGTTACCGTTTTGTAGTTACTGTTTGTTCAGCTTTATCTGTTAAAGCTGTAAGGCGCCCCATCATTAAGTTTGGCGTTTTGAGTGGTGAACAAAGCTGCAAATGGCAGCTGTCCTTAACTTTCTACGCTGGTGACTCCCTCGCAGCATGCGACAGGAGACCAAGGGGTCGGTCGCGGCCCGCAAGCCACTCAAAACTTAGCCAAACATTTTAATTTTTGGCAATTTTAGTCCCTTAACCTTTTAACTCAAAATAACTTTCATATTTAGCACTTTTAGCCCTTCAAGTTAGGTTTTATATGTTCTTGAAAGTATAACCAAACACCGTTAAGCTCCGGGTTCGTTAAAAGGTCACTCAGAGGTATAATTAAATATGTTGACGCTTTTAACCCCTTGAATCATAACTTCTTGCATTTAATTACAAACGATTTCGTTTATCCGACGAATGATTCGTTAAAGAATACGAACACCATAAAAGGTCATTCAGAGGCATATTTTATGCATGTTGGCACTTTTAGTCCCTCTACATACATCTTTTCACATTTTGGCAACAATAGTCCTTCATTGTCAACATTCGACATCATTAGGGTTTAGGACACGTGTCAACACATTATTGAACACGATTTTACGACTTGTTACAAAAAACTATACCCTAAATACTAATACTAAACACTAAAACTAACCCCTAATGCTAAATCTTAAATACTAATGCTAACCTCAAAGCTAAAACTAAATCATTTACCTCAATCATAGATTTACAACACTTATTTTTCAATTTTAAACATGCATATACATATATGTATATCTAAAAGATTGACAATATACACATATGTATAGTTAAAAGATTGACAATATTGTTGGTGCATAATGTCTATAGCCTACGTCTAAAGTCTAGGTCATGTTTGTATAGGGTTTACAGGGTCAAAAATGTAAATTATGGTATATTGATGTAATTTCGCTTGAAATGACACATGGTCATTTCAAACAGAATTAGTTTTGTTAATTCCGCTTGAAATGACATGTGGTCATTTTAAGCGAAATCACATGCCTATATATAGGTGTGTTGTGTTTCTCATTTTGCACGGAATTAGAAGTTGTGTAACGAAATGCTGCCGGATTTTCAAGTCAAATATTAATGAGAAACGTGTTTTAAGTGATATACTCTGTTTCTACTCATTTCTTACACTGATTCTAAACTGTTTGTTTGTTTCCGCCTCTCAAACAGTTGTGTATTGTCTCTGATTGACTCATTTAATCGTCAAAACGATCCTACAAGTGGTATCAAAGCAGAGTAAAAACGCGGGATCAGATCAACAGAGCTCTTACATGTTTTTATACATCTGTTGCTCCTTTGTAGGAAGAATTTTCACTTAAATGTTTCATCTCGCAGGTTGAACCCAAGACGTATAAAGAAGCTTTAACTAAAGAAAGCTGGGTTAATGCTATGCAGGAAGAGCTGCAACAGTTTGAGAAGCTGGGAGTCTGGAGATTAGTAGACCTTCCTGAAAATCAAAAGCTGATAAAAACAAAGTGGGTATTCAAATGCAAGAGAGATGATAGAGGAGTCATTGTACGAAACAAAGCACGTTTGGTAGTATAGGGATTCAGTCAGCAAGAAGGCATTGACTTTACCGAAGTGTATGCGCCTATTGCTAGACTTGAGGCGATTAGGATCTTCCTGGCGTTCGCGTCTTGGAAAGGATTCAAAGTCTACCAATTAGATGTGAAATCTGCATTCTTGTATGGCAAAATCAAAGAAGAAGTGTATGTTGGACAACCACCGGGTTTCACTGATCCACTACACAAAAACAAAGTCTATCTTCTGGATAAAGAGCTTTACGGACTTCACCATGCCCCGAGAGCCTGGTATGAGACGCTTTCCCAACATCTGCTGGCCAATGGGTTTACCAGAGGGACAGTTGATAACACTCTGTTTACTAAAGAGGTTGTAGGACATCTATTGATCGTGCAGATTTACGTCGACGATATCATCTTTGGTTCGACAAATGACGATTTGTGTAAAGATTTCGAGAAAGTTATGAAATGACATGTGGTCATTTTAAGCGAAATCACATGCCTATATATAGGTGTGTTGTGTTTCTCATTTTGCACGGAATTAGAAGTTGTGTAACGAAATGCTGCCGGATTTTCAAGTCAAATATTAATGAGAAACGTGTTTTAAGTGATATACTCTGTTTCTACTCATTTCTTACACTGATTCTAAACTGTTTGTTTGTTTCCGCCTCTCAAACAGTTGTGTATTGTCTCTGATTGACTCATTTAATCGTCAAAACGATCCTACAAGTGGTATCAGAGCGGAGTAAAAACGCGGGATCAGATCAACAGAGCTCTTACATATTTTTATACATCTGTTGCTCCTTTGTAGGAAGAATTTTCACTTAAATGTTTCATCTCGCAGGTTGAACCCAAGACGTATAAAGAAGCTTTAACTAAAGAAAGCTGGGTTAATGCTATGCAGGAAGAGCTGCAACAGTTTGAGAAGCTGGGAGTCTGGAGATTAGTAGACCTTCCTGAAAATCAAAAGCTGATAAAAACAAAGTGGGTATTCAAATGCAAGAGAGATGATAGAGGAGTCATTGTTCGAAACAAAGCACGTTTGGTAGTACAGGGATTCAGTCAGCAAGAAGGCATTGACTTTACCGAAGTGTATGCGCCTATTGCTAGACTTGAGGCGATTAGGATCTTCCTGGCGTTCGCGTCTTGGAAAGGATTCAAAGTCTACCAATTAGATGTGAAATCTGCATTCTTGTATGGCAAAATCAAAGAAGAAGTGTATGTTGGACAACCACTGGGTTTCACTGATCCACTACACAAAAACAAAGTCTATCTTCTGGATAAAGAGCTTTACGGACTTCACCATGCCCCGAGAGCCTGGTATGAGACGCTTTCCCAACATCTGCTGGCCAATGGGTTTACCAGAGGGACAGTTGATAGCACTCTGTTTACTAAAGAGGTTGTAGGACATCTATTGATCGTGCAGATTTACGTCGACGATATCATCTTTGGTTCGACAAATGACGATTTGTGTAAAGATTTCGAGAAAGTTATGAAATGACATGTGGTCATTTTAAGCGAAATCACATGCCTATATATAGGTGTGTTGTGTTTCTCATTTTGCACGGAATTAGAAGTTGTGTAACGAAATGCTGCCGGATTTTCAAGTCAAATATTAATGAGAAACGTGTTTTAAGTGATATACTCTGTTTCTACTCATTTCTTACACTGATTCTAAACTGTTTGTTTGTTTCCGCCTCTCAAACAGTTGTGTATTGTCTCTGATTGACTCATTTAATCGTCAAAACGATCCTACAAGTGGTATCAGAGCGGAGTAAAAACGCGGGATCAGATCAACAGAGCTCTTACATGTTTTTATACATCTGTTGCTCCTTTGTAGGAAGAATTTTCACTTAAATGTTTCATCTCGCAGGTTGAACCCAAGACGTATAAAGAAGCTTTAACTAAAGAAAGCTGGGTTAATGCTATGCAGGAAGAGCTGCAGCAGTTTGAGAAGCTGGGAGTCTGGAGATTAGTAGACCTTCCTGAAAATCAAAAGCTGATAAAAACAAAGTGGGTATTCAAATGCAAGAGAGATAATAGAGGAGTCATTGTTCGAAACAAAGCACGTTTGGTAGTACAGGGATTCAGTCAGCAAGAAGGCATTGACTTTACCGAAGTGTATGCGCCTATTGCTAGACTTGAGGCGATTAGGATCTTCCTGGTGTTCGCGTCTTGGAAAGGATTCAAAGTCTACCAATTAGATGTGAAATCTGCATTCTTGTATGGCAAAATCAAAGAAGAAGTGTATGTTGGACAACCACCGGGTTTCACTGATCCACTACACAAAAACAAAGTCTATCTTCTGGATAAAGAGCTTTACGGACTTCACCATGCCCCGAGAGCCTGGTATGAGATGCTTTCCCAACATCTGCTGGCCAATGGGTTTACCAGAGGGACAGTTGATAGCACTCTGTTTACTAAAGAGGTTGTAGGACATCTATTGATCGTGCAGATTTACGTCGACGATATCATCTTTGGTTCGACAAATGACGATTTGTGTAAAGATTTCGAGAAAGTTATGAAGAAGAAATTCGAGATGAGTTCGATGGGGGAGATGAAGTTCTTCCTAGGGTTGCAGGTGGAACAAATGCCCGAAGGAATCTTCATTCATCAAACAAAATATGTGAACGATGTTCTGGAGAAGTTTAACATGTCTGAATCTACTCCAACATCAACCCCCCTGGCTCAGAATCATGGGATTTGCCCAGACGAGAGTGGAGAAAAAGTGGATGAGACTTATTACCGGTTGATAATTGGATCTTTGATGTATCTTACTGCTTCTCGTCCAGACATCATGTATCCGACATGTTTATGCGCCCGATATCAGTCCAGCCCACGCCAGTCACACTTGACGATCGTGAAATGCATTTTACGGTATTTGAAAAGCTGCCCAAGCACCGGCTTGTGGTACCCTAAGTCTGGCGATTTCTCTCTCACAGGTTTTGCTGATTCGGATTTTGGTAGCTGTAAGCAAAATGCTAAGTCCACCACTACAGGCTGTCAGTTCTTCGGAAATCGACTTGTCACCTGGCAGTGCAAGAAACAAACCTCAGTAGCGCTCTCTACGTGCGAGGCTGAATATGTTTCGGCCTCGAGCTGTTGCTCTCAGATCCTTTGGATCCAACAGCAGATGCGAGACTTTGGTTTGCAGTTCTTAGACACGCCCATTTATGTGGACAATGAAGCAGCAATTAACATAACGAAAAAACCCTGTTCACCATTCTAAAACCAAACATATAGAAATTCGACATCATTTCATCCGTGATTGTCATGAGAAGAAGTTGATTAGAATTGAACATATACACACCGATGAACAGAAAGCTGATTTTTACACTAAACCGTTTGATAAAAAGAGATTTAACTATCTTTTGAAATTAAATGGGATGAAAAATTTGTTTTCTGGGAGGGTTATTGAATGTGAAGCCGAGGAGGACGGCGATCTGATGTGATCCACGTTATGTTGTCAAGTTTTTGTACAGTTTATTTTCTGCTTTTTATAAAAACAAAAACACAAAAATATGTCTTTGTTTTTAGGGGGAGAAAGTTTGCAGAAAATCCAAAAACATGATAAAATTTCAAAAATCCAAAAACATTGAAAAACTGAAAATGAGTTTGTGTAAAAAGGGGAAATGATAGTACATCAGCTAGACATGTGCAGTATGCTAAAGAAATGTAGAGTTTAAAATTGTTAAGCTGTCTTGCAGATGATATGCTGGTAGGTTTTTACAAATTTAGTAGATTTGTTCGGGATATAAACATAAAATCATTACTTGCTTTTATGTGGGGAACATCTCTCGGATATATGGGTAACCCCCGAAATCTTGTTTGAAACCCTCTTTCTGAGATACTAGGTCTTTATGCTTAGTGATATCTGGGGTATTATCCCGGGACTTCTGATTTTGCGGAAGCAATGGCCTAGTCCCCGGAGAATACTTTACACTTGCTTGAAATATACCCCCCCCCCCCTCAGCATAAAAAGTGGTTAATCAAAAGATTAACACTTCAAAGAAAGTGAGATTTTCACTTCCTGGAGATGAATTCGTTTCTTCGGAAACAAAGGAGACACGTTCTGGCTATGAATCTGATTTGTCAAAGTCGGAGGAGCCACCAGTTGAAGAAAAAGAAGAAAATTCAGTTCCGCCAATGGATGATGTCAATTTTCCACCATTGCGGACTGAAAATTTTAAACAAAATGTCGAAAAAGCTTTTAATAGCAAAGTGAAAAATATTTTTGGAAAAATGGTCGAGGGTAAGGTAAAAGGGGTAAAAGGGGTAAAAGAATTTTATGAAGCAAAAAGGAATGATCAAACCCCGAGTGAAATTGAAAAGGTCACACCCAAGGCTGGTCAGGCTTGGGTGTCTGCATTCTTTGCTTAAAATCCTGACTTGCCGGAACTCCCAGGTTGGTAATCGGGGAGTAGGAATCGGCATCTTTCTTGAAAAATATCACAGATGTGAAGGGTGGTTGTTATGTGATATTTTGACTTACAAGTTTAATCAAGGACATTAAGTTGTACTTGATTCAACTATCTTACTTGAAAAATTTCCTTTTGAACGAGCCATCTGGTTTCGTTTGAAAAGGTCTGATTTCGTTTGAAATCGGGGAGTAGGAATCGGCATCTTTCTTGAAAAATTCCTTTTGAACGAGCCATCTGATTTCGTTTGAAAAGTTGTGGCAGTTTCACACGGAATTACTGATTCCGTTTGAAAACATCTTATTCCGTTTGAAAATTTTAGGCAATTTCACACGGAATTACTGATTTCGTTTGAGTTACATCTGATTCCGTCTGAAAGAGTAATTCTGTTTAAAATGGCACTTGATTCCGCTGGAAGGTGCTATTCCGTTTGAAAAGTAATTTCGTTTGAAACCTAATTTCGTTTGAAAAGGTCTGATTTCGTATGAAAGTCCATTTCATTCGTGGTATTTCGTTTGAAGTTCATTTCGTGTAGAAAGTGTTTTCACTTGAAAGTAACCAGATTTTAAAACTTAAAAAATTTTTTCGTAAACTGTTTTCGTAAAATGGATAATCAAAAGTTTTACAACTTCTTTGCCGGTGGGGGAATGACGGCAGCACAAACACCAGCCAGTATCGTGCAAAATGTGAACATGGAAAATGATCTCGGCACAATGCAGAAACCACCGAAGTTGATGAACATTGATGAGTATGCTGGGTGGTCGGAAAGGTTTAAGACTTCGGTGCAAGCTAACCATTTTGAATGCTGGATGAAAATCGAGTCTAAATATGTTCCATCAAAGAATGGTTCGGGTTTAGATAAATCAATTGGAAGTTTGACTCCACAAGAACAAGAAGATTTCAAGGCAGAAAAGAAAATGATGAGCATTCTACAACAAGCCATCAAAGAGGATATCTTAGTTCTGCTACAACATCAGGGTGATTCACAATCCGTTTGGAATTCATTGAAAGTAAAGTTTCTTGGAAGCGTGTCTATGATAAAAAGAAAAACTGCTTTGATGAAGAAAGAGTTTGATATCTTTACTGGTATAAAGGGTGAAACAACAAAGCAGTTGATTGAACGATATTGCCATCTGGTTGTTGAGATGAAGAGGTTAGGCATAACCAAGACTGATGAGGAATGGGTCGATAAATTGGCGGATGCATTGCCATATGATGAATGGGGAACATATCTGTTGGTGTTGAAAAATAATTTGGAGTATGTAGGATTCAACCTTAGCACATTCATTGAAAAGATTGAGTCACACGAGCTTGAGTTGACAAAGATTAGAAAGATGAAGTCTTCAAGTGTTCAACAAGATGTCTCATTGTAATACAAAGGAAGTACTCCAGCAACATCAAATCTAAGTCCAAAAGTGCAGACAGCCTTTAGTGCAGATTCAACATCCGGAGTATCATCTGTCACATCAAGCAACAATAGTTCACCATTTGCAAGTTTTGAGCCAAATCCAAAGGTTCAGAATTCACCTGATCAATCCTACACTCAAAGTTCATCAGGATCAAACAGTCAAAGTCAAGGTCCAGGAATTCTATGCAACATTGCTGTGAACATTAAGAATGCTCAAGACTTTACTGAATCATCAGCAAAGCAGCACATAACACTTCTTGCTTCAGTGCTTGAATCGTATGAAAGCTTGGTTGCAGGTAGAATTGGGAACCCCGATATGACAAAGGAAGACTATGATCAGATAGATCCAGAGGAGCTGGAATTGATCGACATCAAATGGGGAATGGCAAGCTTGGTGAGAAGAGCTCAACGTTTTATGGAGATTACTGGTCGGAACAGTCTTTCAGGACCAGATCAAAAACTTGGTTTTGATAAATCAAAAGTCACATGTTTTAAATGTAAAGAGAAGGGACATTTCAAGCGAGAATGTCCAAATAGAGAGGTTAACAACCATCAAAACCCATTCTCAAATGATTATTACAAACAAGCGATCTATCATAAGACGAGTCAACAACCATTCACCCAAAGACCTCAGATCGAAAACAAGCCGGAGAAGGCTCTTTTAGTCAATCAAGACGATGAAAAGGTTGCTGAAGGATTTAGTTGGGATAAGTACATCCCTAGTTGTGAGGGTAGGGCAATGATGGTAGAGATTATGGAACAACCGGAATGTGTTGTTGAGACAGAAGAAGTCAATGAAGTGACATCTGAAGAAAGTTTGGCTGATCTTGAAGAAATTGCTGCAGAAGTTTATTACTACCAGTCTGACCAGGAGATTATTGCTAGTTCTTTCAAATCAATAATGCCTCCTAATATGTTTGAATCTTTTACAGGTTTTTTCAATGAGCCAACCACTGGATTCTGTCCACGATACGACGAGGAGAAAGTTCCAGTTGAAGAGATAATAGATGTCTCCAAAGAAATAAATGAAGATTCTTTAAAAGAGATTGCTGACAAAGCATTGATGGGCAAGCTAAGAGAGGTAGAAACAGAATCTGTCGAATCAAAGTCTGTCGAAACTGAGTCAGTTGAAAGTGTATCTGTCGAAACAGTAAAAAAGGAGTCTGATAAGAAATCGGAAAACGAGGAGATCAAATCAGGAGAAGAGACTAAGTCAAAGTCTGATGATTTTGGTAAAACAGATTTTAAAATTGATCAAGAAGAAAAGGTTACCGAAAAGGTTGATTCAATTCATGAAGTTCCATGCAAAAACTGTTCAAAATCTTGCATGGGTTGTCTTGAAAAAGACAAAAAACTTCAAGAATTGAAGAAGTTTACTGATGAAGTAAAATTTGATATCAGTGAGATAAAAGAAGCATATGACACTTTGGCACGATCAATCAAAATGATTAAAAAAGAAAGTTTTGAAAATGATAAAGCCACAAAATTGCTAAAATCTACTGTCATGGATAAACAGATGGAAATTAATATCCATTTGGACACAATTGCTTCTTTGAAAAAAGAACTTGAGTTAATGAGAATTGAAACTGAGAAAATTGATAAGAAACTGATGAGTTATGATGCTTCATCATATGTGATTGATCAAATTCTTCCAAAACAACATGATGAGAAACCTGTCTTTAAAAGTGTTCCACCCCAGTGTGGAATCATTACACTCAAAAGTATTCAGATGGGGTGGAATCTGCTTTGAATCTTAAATTGAGAACCATTGAGAATGAATTTCCTGAGAGCATTGATGTTACATTTTCTCCGTCCGACACTGATAATGAGTCACAGGTGATCAAAACTGTTGTTGACCAAGTGTTAGATGAAGAAAGTGATAACTCGGAGTTTGATACTGTGAAAACTCATTTTGAAAACTTCATTTCTGATTCTGAAGAAGATGGCAACTTCTTAGACAAGTTTATACCAAAATCAGAAAAGGTTGAGAATGATGATTCGATCATTGTGGTTTACACAATGACCGGAACTGACAAACTCTATTTTGATTTTGAGTATCCAATTCAAAATGCCAGATTGGAAAATGTTGAGAAAGTGTTTAAACTGGTTGAAATTGATATTTCTGAGGTTAATAACAACAAGTTTCTTTCAAAATCTAAAATATCTTTTGTGAAACAACAGTCGAACAACCCTGGGAAAAAGGATTGGGTGGATAAAAATGGGTCTAACAAAAGAAATGGTAACAACTTTAAAAACAAAGGTATTGGTTTTGAAAAGAAGATGGCTAAGAATGTCAAGCCAAAAGAAAAGATGAGTGATGTTTTTGTTGCTGCTCCTAGTGTTGATGCTGAAAAGGATTATATCTTCAGTCAAAAAGCCATTGATGATTTCAATGCAGCGAAAAAGTTAAGAGAAGAGACCAACAAATCAACTTTTGTTGAGTATGAGAAAATAGTTTGTTATCGCTGCAATGACATTGGTCATATGGCGAAACAATGCATCAAAAAGATTGAAAAACCCATTTCAAGAAACCAGTTTTGCAAAAACTCAAACCTAAAACTCCAACTGATGTTAAGGGTAAAAAGCCAATGGTTTCCCCCGTTAGAATTTTGAAAAGAGGTGAATCTTTGAAGTCCGAAGATAAACCAAAATCAACGTTTGAGATTGGTGAATCTACGAAAACTCAAAAGACTTCAAAGATTTATCCAAAGACAAAAATTTTTGAAAACCAATCATGGGTGGCAAAACCAAAACAGTCAGTTGAAGAAAATAAGATGGAACATGAGCTAAAATCTGAATCAAAAGTTTTTGAAAATTATGTTAAGAAACTTGTATTTGAACTAGACAAGTTGCTAGATGAATTCCCACCAATTAAGGAGGGAGATTCAAAACCAAAAGCCAAACATGTTGTTCCAAACGTCATTTTTAACATTCCGAAAGTTGATGAGTCATGTGATATTGTGTTTGGAAGTGTTCCAAAGGTAAAGAAATCATGCGCTTCATTGTTTGAATGAATTTCTTTGATGTATGCAGGGGCTGCCGAGGTCGATAATTTCAAAATGGATAATGGACAGCGGACCTTCAAGGCATATGACTGGAATGTTGGCTCTACTCTACGACGTTAAATCAATCAATGGTGGTTATGTTGGATTTGCAGGAAATCAGGGTGGCAGGATAGTTGGTGAAGGAACTCTAACAAATGGAGTTGTGTCGTTTGAAAAATTGAACTATATCATCGAACTTGAAAACAATCTGTTGAGCATCTCACAGATTTGTGACAAGTCATTTACAGTACACTTTACTAAAAATGAATGTTTAATCATAAAACCTGGTTTTAAAATTCCCGAGGACATGGTGTTGATGCGAGCTCTACGAGAAAATGATTTGTATGTTCTCGATATGAGTGTCGCAAGAACAACAGATTATCAGAAACAATATTTTGTGACAAAAACGAAAGCGACTGAAAAAGAGTCAAGAATGTGGCATCGAAAGATGGGTCACATTCATGTCAGAAAAATGAATTTTCTTGTGCATAATGATCTCGTAGAAGGTGTAAATCTGAAAAATTTTCATTTAAATGATGATTGTGTAGAGTGCAAGAAGGGAAAACAAATGAAGAAGTCACACCCGCAGAAGCTATTGAATTCAATCAGGGTTCCACTCGAAAGGCTACATGTGGACCTTTTTGGACCTGTCAATGTAAAAAGTGTGAGCGGAGACTTGTATTGTCTTGTGGTCACTGATGACTTCACAAGGTTTTCATGGGTGATGTGTATGGAAACGCTGTACAAAGTGCCGATCAAAAGAATTCGGAGTGATAATGGAACGGAGTTTAAGAACAATCGGATGCTCGAGTTTTGCAATGAGAAAGGAATTCTTCATGAATTCAGTGCACCATACACTCCACAGCAAAATGGTGTAGCTGAAAGAAAGAATCGTACCTTAATTGAACAAACCTCAGTATCGCTCTTTACGTGCGAGGCTGAATATGTTTCGGCCTCGAGCTGTTGCTCTCAGATCCTTTGGATCCAACAGCAGATGCGAGACTTTGGTTTGCAGTTCTTGGACACGCCCATTTATGTGGACAATGAAGCAGCAATTAACATAACGAAAAACCAGTTCTTGCTTTTATGTGGGGAACATCTCTCGGATATATGCGTAACCCCCGAAATCTTGTTTGAAAGGTCCCTCTTTCTGAGATACTAGGTCTTTATGCTTAGTGATATCTGGGGTATTATCCCGGGACTTCTGATTTTGCGGAAGCAATGGCCTAGTCCCCGGAGAATACTTTACACTTGCTTGAAATATAGCCCCCCCTCAGCATAAAAAATGATGAAACATTGCAAAATGCTAATCATGTGCTGTTGTAAAAAAGATTCTCTAAAGGGAACCCACCGAAAGTCGAAGCCATCATCTCTCTGCTGAACGGAAGTTCTGACCTGAGCTCTCACGGCCCTCACATTTAACCCCTTACAGATATCATCGAGGTATACTCACCTGTAAGACTGAATATTGGGATCTGGATACGAGAGTATATTCTGAGGTGGTACACATGTAAAAGTTAAGTCCTAAAACACTTAATCCGTATCCTGAACAGATTGAACTTTGTGTGAAAATTTAAGAGGATTAGTATATCGACAATCAATGCAAACTGTTTAATACTGAAAATGTAATTAAAGCTTAACGGTGCTTGTATCTCGTTGGCAGCTGATATGATCCCCTAACACGCTCACAAAAATATTGTGTGTACAGTTTATTGCTTATCATATCAAAAATCCAAAAAGATTTGCTTTTCATCTTATTTTCGACAACGAACGTTGGGGATCAAATGATCAAAGTCTTATGTGCTAAACATGTCTAGATCATGAGGGTTGGGTAAGCAGAAGATTGGAAAAGTGATTGGTAATTGCTTGAAAGTTTAAAAGTTCATTAACTTGAACTTAAAATTGTTTCAGAAAATCAACATCTTCCTAAACTGGTCAGCCAAGGTCATTAATTTGGACTTGGCAGGCTAAACAGTTGACCAGGGTCATTAACTTGGACTTGGTTAACTGGGTGTGTTGGTAAAATATCAAAAAGTTAAAAAAAAAATTGAAAATTTAATAAGTAATTTCGTTTGAAATTGGCAATTCCGCTTGAAAACATAATTCCGCTTGAATTGGTGATTCCGTTTGAAAAGGGATCAATGCCTATTTCACACGGAATTAGGCTGCCTATAAATAGAGGAGGTATTCCGCTTGAACTTGTCATTTCTGTTATTCCGCTTCAAAGATCCTCATCAGGCGATTTCAAGCGAAATCCCCTTATCATCGATTTACAGCCGTTATACTGCCTGATTGTTGATTGTATCTTGATTCTAGTTGGTTTGCTCAACTATTATCATGGGAAAGGTGACAGAGTTTGTTGGTTTGGCACATATCTGACCTAATTTCGTTTGGTCGGCGTTGAACAGACTTAAAACGTAGATCTAGGGTTTGATTGTAGATAAAAATGACTGAGTAAAACATCATTGAACTCGGAATTTGATATAGATTTAAGTTAGGGTTTCAATTTGATGTGATTAACTTGATTCCGTTTGAAGTCGTTAGATCAGACCTTTCTGTCTCAGATCTAGGTTGTTTCTGTGGTCGAATATGAATGAAAATTATATCATCATGCTCGGAATTCACTGAATTACAAACCCAGATGATTAATTTCATCATCAGAGAAGTTTTGAGAAATTTCGTTTGAAACATGTTAATTCCGTTTCAAATGATATTCCGTTTCAAACTGTGATTCCGTTTGAACTATGATTCCGTTTGAAATGACATTCCGTTTCAACTTGTGATTCCGCTTCAAATTGTCATATATAATTTCGTTTGAACTGTGATTCCGTTTGAGTATGTTATTCTGTGTGAATATGTGATTTCGTTTGTAAATGTGATTTTGTTTGAATAATGTTTGAATTGAAAATTTTCAAAGTGATTGATTTGAATGTTTAATTTTGTTTTTTCAGCCTTCAAATGTGTTATTTGATGCACTACACAACACTTGTTGTGATTTCGATGAGGAGAAGATTCCAAAGCTATCCGAATTCAAGAGTATTCTGGAGTTTATGAGAAGGTTGCCGATTCAGAAAGCTTTGACAAATCAACATCTGGTTTTCAAATCTCATATCAAACGTTTTTGGGAGAAGGCAACATATGATGAAGAGAGTAAAGTGATCAATTCGTTTGTTGAGCTAAATGGGGAAAACAAACCAATTATTATCTCGGAGGCACTTATCCGTGAAGTGTTGGATTTTCCTGATGATGTAAACTCTCCGAAAAAATTCCCAGAGAGGATGGTCAAAGGCTGTATGCTGCGGATGGGTTATATTGGTGCACTGAACAGTGCTAGCTACTTGAAATCAAAGTTTTCCAAGCCATACAAGTTTCTTATTCACTCAGTGTTGATTGCTCTAAGTCATAGAAAGGGAGCGTATGATGCAATGAGGGATTATCAAATGAATATGGTGAAAGCTCTCATGTTAAACAAAAAGTACAATTTTTCGAAGATTGTGTTTCATTATTTGGTTGAGAACATTACTTCAAAGAACAAGTCTTGGGTGTATCCACGTTTTGTTCAAATGATGATCGATCACGCTTATCCTGATTTGGAGAGAGATGAAGATAATGATTTGTTGGTGTTATCTCATATGGATAATGAGTCTGTGAAACAATTGGCAAGATATCATCCAAATCATCCAGAGCCAAAAACGAAAGCTGAATTTTTTGGTTTCATCAAAGATAAGAATTATCAAGATCCAGATCCAATCAATCATCAAAACTGGAGAAATGAAGAAGAAATGAAAGAAAAGTCCTATGCAGATGAATTGAAAATTCTTGAAGATTTCAAAGAAATAAGAAACGAGTGGTTCTTGAAAGAGAAAAAGAAGAGAAGCAAAAAACCAACTCCAAAAGTTCAAGTGGAGGAGGGTTCTTCATCACAACGTAAGAAAAAGCGTCAAAAGAAGGTTGTTGAAACTATGCTTGTTGATGAATCTGATGAAGAAGCTGAAGCTGAAGTTAATGTTGAAGGAGATGTTCGTTTGTCTCCTGAATCTGAAAAGTTGTTGAAATCTCTTAACGAATACAATGCTAAACTAGAGAAAGTAGCTGGTGATGAAGAAGGTGACGATGTAGACAAAATTACAACAAGTTCATCTGAATCAGAGATTGATGAAAATGAACGTGCTAAAAGAGTACAGGCTGAGATTGAGAAGGAAAGACAGTTAAAAAGAAAAAGAAGAAAGGAGAAAGATGATGATGAGTATACTCCTTCACAAGAAGATGTTCAAACGCCACCTACTTCTGGAGGTAAAAAGAAAGCAACTGCAAGGAAACGTGTGGTTACTCCAAAGAAGGCCAAGACATTGAAGATCTTGTTGAACAAGAAACCTATACAAGAACCCAGTCAACCATCACCATCACCACTATCTGAACCTCAACATCAACCATCTCCAATTCATTCACAAATTCATCAATCACCACCAAGACAATCATCACCACCACCACATCTTCACCACAACATGAACAACCCATTATCACTTCACCACATATATTTCAAACACCTCCATCCACACAACCACCAATACAAACCACTCCAGGTTCTTCTGGTCTTAGAAATTTCCCACGTATTCCTGAAAATTATTTTCTTGAAGACATTGGTGATTTCAATTTTGCAACTGATGTGCAAATTAAAAGTTTGGAAAAGAAAGTTGAAGAAGTTTTGGTTGAGAACAAGAAGTTGTTGGATCGAGAGAAAAAGCTTGAGAAGCGTGTGAAGTCTGTGGAACCTGAAAATTCTTCATTGTTAAAGAAAGTTGAAGCTGATCAGACAGAGATTGATATTCTGAAAGTTAAAGTTGTAGAGTTAGAAGAAGAGAAAACACGCAGAGATGAGCAGAACAAATACTTTGAATTAAAGAACAAAGAATTGGAAGCTGCTAAAGCCATGAAAGAACATGAGATTTACATGATGAATAAAGTGTTAGAAAATCTGCTTGGAAAGTCTGTTGAGCAGAAATTTGATGAAATAAAGATTGAAGAGGTTAGAGCAAAACGTCAAGCTGATTTAGAAGCTGATTTGAAAGATAAGGGTAAAGGTCTTGAAGGTACTTCTGAAGTCACAGAAAGATCAATCATTCCATCAGATATGCCTATTGAGAATCCTCGTCCGATATCTGCAATTTCTGCTATCTTTGAGGAAGATGTTCTAATTGATGATATGTTTAATAATGAGGAAGTTGTTGAGGAAGATGATGAAGATGATAAAAGTGAAAAGGATGATGCAGATGATGATGTTTTCTCTGCTAGCAGCCACAGTGATGATGATAATGATGACGACGATCAGGTTACTTCTGGTATTAAAGTGACTGAAGCATCAAATGAAGAGAATGTTGATGATTATCTTCATGATGATATGAATGAAGAGCCTGAGGATGTTACAGGTGGGGGGAGAATGTGGATGATCAAAATGTTGATAAAGTTGAAAAATTGATCTTGCGTCTGGAGCCTGATGTAGAAGAGGGAGAGATCAGGCATACATACACCATGGCTGATATTATAGAAATGACACGTATTGATGATCCTAACTTCAAGTTTGATTTTGAAGAAGAGTTGAATGCATTCGATATAAATCAACAGCCAGAGTATGAGTACAAGTATGTTGATGAAGCAGACAATTATGCTAGAGTTGAGATAGAGGATTGCAGTGATGAAGAAACTTCTGAAAATGTTGATACATCGAACTTTCCTACGCTTTTTGAGTTTTTCAATCAAGCAAATGCAGATGAGTTGAGAAGGAAAGTTGCAGAATGTCTGAAAGATAAGAATTTTGATGGTACAGTGAAAGATGCACAGAAGGAAGAACGCAAGAAGTGGTTTAGATAGAGTAATGAAAGAAAATTCAAGAGGCCACTGAAATTTTACAAAAGAGATAGAGATGTGTCACTTGGTGATATTATAAGTTGGGGCTTTCTACCACAGGTTAATGCTTATGCCATTCGTCGAGAATATGGTGTTCAGTACTTTGAATTCCTTCATGATATCATGTCATTACCTTGGTGGGATGTAGAAGAGCTTGCGAAAGTAAGAACTTTGGATTATCCAGTTAGAAAGAATGACATTCCTATGTGGGGGTTGATAAAATTTGAAGCTTTTAGAGATTTTCAGCACTGGAAACCACATCGACCAAAGAAAGTAAGGAGGGTGGATCCAGTTACTGGTGTTGAAGAAACTATATTGAAAATCAAGAAGCCAAGAGTGATCAAAAACATACCATTACCTAAGATGGAGCAGGATTTCCATAAGGGTTTTGTGTACTGGGTATACAGCTATTTGACAACTGAAGCTGTGATTACCTACATAGTTGAGAATGAAGTCAGATATATCTATGTGTTTGATCCTCTGTGGCTGGTTAACTGCTCAGCAAAAGACATAGAGTGCTTGTTTGTTAACAAAATTGGATTTAGAGCTGAAGATAGAGAGCAGGCTATGCAGTTTCAAAAGGTTGTTTCTATATGCTTTCAGAAAGGTATCAATGTTGAGAGTAAATGGTCTACTACATGGAGAGAGATTGAGAAAGAAGAAACTTTAAAAGCTGAGAAAGAAAAGAAGGAACGTGAAGAAAGAGATAGAATGCTTCGAGGAAAATTCATGAGAGAACAAGCTGAAGAAAAACAGAAAGCTGTTAAAGAGAACAAGAGGCTTAGAAAGTTGTTGCAAAGAAAGCCTAAGCAGAGAGAAGAGAAATTCAAGTCTCTGTAAAGAAAAAGTTGAAGACCAGACTGAAGACTCCTGCAATATCCAAGGGGGAGTTTGTTGGTGCATAATGTCTATAGCCTACGTCTAAAGTCTAGGTCATGTTTGTATAGGGTTTACAGGGTAAAAAATGTATATTTATGGTATTTTGATGTAATTCCGCTTGAAATGACACATGGTCATTTCAAACGGAATTAGTTTTGTTAATTTCGCTTGAAATGGCATGTGGTCATTTCAAGCGAAATCACATGCCTATATATAGGTGTGTTGTGTTTCTCATTTGGCACGGAATTAGAAGTTGTGTAACGAAGTGCTGCCGGATTTTTAAGTCAAATATTAATGAGAAACGTGTTTTAAGTGATATACTCTGTTTCTACTCATTTCTTACACTGATTCTAAACTGTTTGTTTGTTCCCGCCTCTCAAACAGTTGTGTATTGTCTCTGATTGACTCATTTGATCGTCAAAACGATCCTACAAATATACACAAGTGTATCAATCCTTAAAAAAAGCCAAAAAAAACTAGAGAAAAAGATCCGATTTTTCCAAAAAAAAAATTATTTTGCGTTTTTTTCACATTTTTGTTTAGAGAAACGTGTGGTCAAGAATTCTTCTCAAGTTTCTTAATTAGCCTACTACTTCTCACATGATCCTAGCCATATATATATATATATATATATATATAGGGAGGGGCTCATGCGAGAACTCCATTTATTGCGAGAACCAATGTGAACACAACCTAAAATAGCTAAAACAACCTAACCCCCACCCCCCCCCCCCAAAAAAAAAACCTAACCCCCCCCCCCCCAAAAAAAACCTAAACCCCCCTCCCCCACCGCCCAAAAACCTAAACCCCCCCCCCCACAAGCTAAAATGCTAAAAACTAAACCCCCAAAAAACCTAAAAAAATCAAAAAAAATCAAAAAAAAATCTAAATTTTTTTTTTAATATTTTTTATGCTAAAATCACTACTTTTAGTGGCAAAAAAAAATTTTAATTTTTTAATTTATTTTTTTTGCTTCGAAAAGTAGCGATTTTTATATAAAAAATATAAATAAATAAAATTTTGTGTGATTTTTAGCTATTTTTAGGCATTTTTGGTTGTGTTCACATTGGTTCTCGCGGTTCTCGTAATAAGAGGTGGTTTTCGCATGATCTTCTCCCTATATATATATGGTTCATTTGAGAACCACTCTTATTACGAGAACTACGAGAACCAATGGGAACACAACAAAATAAACCCACCCACATCCACCAAAAAACATAAACACCCACCCCACCCCACCCCACCCCACCCCACCACAACCCAAAAACCTAAACACCCTCCACCCCCCCCCCCCCCCCCCCGCGCTAACAAAAACCTATATCTCACAAAAAATACCCCAAAAACCTATTAAACCCCCACCTCCCACCCACCAAAAACCTAACTCCCCACACCCCCACCCCCCAAAACCTAAACCCCCACCCACCCTACCCAAGTTAAATGCTAAAAACTAAATCATCAAGCTAAACCCCACAACTAAATGCTAAAAAAGTTTTTCTTATTTCTATTAAAAATCGAAAAAAAAATTCGTCACTAAAAAAAATTGAACAGAACCGATGCACATGTGCATATGCATATGCATGCATACGTGCAACGGTACTTTTTGTTCATTTTTTTTATAAAAAAAAAAACGCTAAATTTCGCCAGTAAAAAAGGAACAACAGTACCGCTGCACATGTGCATTGGTACTTTTGTTCAGTTTTTTTTTTGTAACGAAATGTATCGTTTTTATAAAAAAAAATTATTTTTTTTGTGTTTTTAATTTTTTTTTAGGTATTTTTGGTTGTGTTTACATTGGTTCTCGTGGTTTTCGCAATAAAGGGTGGTTCCTAACGGATCCTTATCCTTTATATTAGTGGTGTGCAAAAAACCGAATTAACCGAACCATAACCGAATTAACCGACAAAACCGAACCGAAAAAACCGAACCAAATAAAAAATCGGCGGGTCGGTTAATGGTTTTTACAAAAACCAAAAGTAGCGGATCGGTTATGGTTATCAATGTTTCCATACCCACCATAACTGAACCGAACCGACATGTAATAAATCTTTGTATGATTTAGAACTTTTCACCATATTTTTTATATTTGATGTTTTTTTATTGAAGATTTTAAGTATTTATGAGTTTTTCATATCGTTTTGTGGTTTTGGATGAATGTTTATTTGAATTTATGGAATATATTATATCACTTTATTTGAATATTCGATAATAGTTTGTATTAATATTATAGATTATATGTATTTTTTAATACTATATGCAATAACAATTTATTCCATGTTAAAAAAAGAAGCTATTTTAGCTAGGCTAAATACACGGTTAATCACCCACAGCCGACCCACTATAACTATCAAAACCGATTAACCATAACCACCATAACCGATCGGTTATGGTTATGGTTTTAGGCCAAAACCGACCCATGCATACCCCTGCTTTATATATATATATATATATAGGGAGCCGCTAGAATGAGAACCACCACGAGTTATGAGAACCGCGAGAACCACGTGCCACGGAGGGGCGTTGACCACGATTTTTTTTTACAACTAGATCCGTATATTTTAACAACATTCGTAAAAAAAAAAATTTCAAACGGCGCGCCCGAGGGGGTAGTTTTTTACACCCAAAGTTTGGTGTTTTTATTATTTTTTTGTTTTTTCTTTTTTTTTTTACAAACTTTGGGTGTAAAAAACTACCCCCTCGGACGCGCCGTTTGAAATTTTTTTTTTACGAATGTTGTTAAAATATACGGATCTAGTTGTAAAAAAAATCGTGGTCAACGCCCCTCCGTGGCACGTGGTTCTCGCGGTTCTCATAACTCGTGGTGGTTCTCATTCTAGCGGTCCCCTATATATATATATATATATATATATAGGGAGGGGCTCATGCGAGAACCACCCTTATTGTGAGAACCTTGAGAACCAATGTGAACACAACCTAAAATAGCTAAAAAAACCTAACCCCCACCCCCACCCCCCCCCCCCCAAGCTAAAAAAAACCTAAAAAAAAACCTAAAAAAACCTAAAAAAAACCTAACCCCACCCCCCCCCCCCCCCAAAAAAAACCTAAACCCCCCTCACCCACCCCCCAAAAACCTAACCCCCCCAAGCTAAAATGCTAAAAACTAAACCCCCAAAAAATCTAAAAAAATCAAAAAAAAATCCAAAAATTAATTTTTTAATATTTTTTAGGTTAAAATCGCTACTTTTCGAAGCCAAAAAAAAAAATTTATTTTTTTAAAAAAAAAGAAATTTTTTAAAAAAAATATATTTTTTTTTTTGTTCGAAAAGTAGCGATTTTAACCTAAAAAATATTAAAAAAATCAAAAAAAAAAATTTTGTGTGATTTTTAGCTATTTTTAGGCATTTTTTTTGTGTTCACATTGGTTCTCGCGGTTCTCAAAATAAGAGGTGGTTCTCGCATGATCTTCTCCCTATATATATATATATATATATAGGGAGAAGATCATGCGAGAACCACCTCTTATTGCGAGAACCGCGAGAACCAATGTGAACACACTTAAAATGCCTAAAAATAGCTAAAAGTCACACAAATTTTTTTTTTTAATATTTTTTATATAAAAATCGCTACTTTTCGAAGCCAAAAAAATAAAAAAAAAATTTTGCCACTAAAAGTAGCGATTTGAGCATAAAAAATGTTAAAAAAATTTTTTAGATTTTTTTAAGATTTTTTTAGGTTTTTGGGGGTTTAGTTTTTAGCATTTTAGCTTGGGGGGGGGGGGGGGGTGGGGGAGGGGGGTTTAGGGTTTTTTTTTGGGGGGGGGGGGGGGGTAGGTTTTTTTTAGGTTTTTTGGGGGTTTTAATTTTTAGCATTTAGCTTGGGGGGGGTTAGGTTTTTTTTTTAGGGGGGGGGGGGGGGTGGGGGTTAGGGTTTTTTAGGTTTTTTTAGCTATTTTTGGTTGTGTTCACATTGGTTCTCGCAATAAATGGAGTTCTCGCATGAGCCCCTCCCTATATATATATATATATAGGACAAAGATCCGTTAGGAACCACCCTTTATTGCGAGAACCGCGAGAACCAGTGTGAACACAAACAGTAATTCCTAAAAAAATCTAAAAAACGCCCAAAAAAATTTTTTTTTTTTTTTTTTTCTATTTTTTTTGAAAAAATCGCAATATTTTGTTAATAAAAAAAAATTTTCAAAAAAAAAAAAAAAATTCGAGTAACAGTTATCCATGCACATGTGCATATGTATCGTTTCTTTGTCAATTCCGTAATTCATTACAAATAATAGTCAATTGCACTTTCATTTACACTACCACGTGTAATACACTACTTTTTACGTTAACAATGTTAGAAATGCACATGTGCATCTATATGTATCAACAGGATATAAGGTGTTTTGGTACACTACTTTCTCTTTCATCTATCATTCCATTCATAATACACAAGCATGCACATGTGCATTTTTGTCATTTCTTTGACAAATTCCGTAATTCATTACATATATTAGACAATTGCACTTTCATTTACACTACCATATGTAATACACTACTTTTTACATTACCAATATTAGAAATGCACATGTGCATTTATATGTATCAACATGAAATAAGGTGTTTTGGTACACCACTTTGAATACACTTTCCCTTTCATCTATCATACCATCCATAATACACTACCATTACCTCCTACCATCCATAATACAATACCATTACCTCCTACCATCCATAATACAATACCATTACCTCCTACCATCCATAATACAATACCATTAACAATATTTTCACTTTATTACATGTATGTAAACACCATTTATACCATCCAATCAACATATTACATAAAAAATTGACAACTATAACCAAACCATCAACCACTAGATATAACTAACCAAAAAACATGTATATGGGCCTACTTCTCCATTCAAAATCACAAACTTTTTGTACCAAAACACGTTATATCATGGTTATACCTAATTATGCACATGTGCATTTTGAATATTGGTAATGTAAAAAGAAGTGTATTACTAATGGTATTGTAAATTAAAGTGCAATTGTCTATTCCTGATAACGTATTACCGAATTTGTTGAAGTAATGATACATATGCACATGTGCATGGATTAATATTACTCGAAAAAAAAAAGTTTTTTTTTATTTTTTTTATTTTTTTTTTATGGTAACGAAATATAGCGATTTTTTATTAAAAAATATTAAAAAAAATAAAAAAAAAATTTTGAGTGCTTTTTTGATTTTTTTTAGATTTTATTTTGTGTTCACATTGGTTCTCGCGGTTCTCGCAATAAGGGTGGTTCTCGCATGAACCTTACCCTATATATATATATATATATATATATATATATATATGTATGTATGGTTAGGATCGTGTGAGAAGCAGTAGGCTAATTGAGAAACTTGAGAAACATTCTAAACCACACATTTTCACTAATCTTTTCGTAATATACACATATGTATTGTTTAAAATTGATTATAAACATATGTGTAAAATTCAAGATTTGACAATATACATATATGTATATAGTCAATTTTAAACTATACATAAGTGTATATTACGAAAAACTTAAGGAAATGTGTGCTTCAAAATGCTTCTCAAGTTTCTCATATAGAAAATGGGGGAAAGTGTGAGAACGGTTATGGATCGTCAGATCAAAACAATCTATGGACTAGATGACGCGGTGGCGTTTTCATAAATAACATCACTTTTATTAGTGTGGCGCGCTTCATTAAGGGTAAAAGGGTCTTTTACCTCTCAAATTTAAAACGCCGACAAAAATGATAACACGCCATTCAAAAAATAAAACGCCAATACATACAAAATGCCAAATATTAGTGATAAAAAGCGTTGGAGATTACAGGAAGAGGAAACAACGCAGTAACTGAAATTCAGTTATTAACATTTATTAGAAGAAATTCCCTCCTAAATTACGCGCCAAAAGCATCATTATATAAACGACGTTAAACATCGCTTCCATAATCACTTCAATCTAACATTCTGTAAAACACATCTTTTACCAAAAACGCCAAGTTTAACCAAAACGCTAAAAATGGCAACCATCGTTTGTTGGAGATACACTCTAGCAATCAGGCGATTCGTCATACGTTTTGACAACAGAAGGAGGGTGTATGTTAGGACGATCAAGGCAATTTTGAAGATGGAAGAAGAGGTACAGAGGAGTATCCTATCTCTTGGCATCGCTCTGGATAACGAATGTCATGAAACACATATGCTTAGGAAAACATTAACAAGGAAATTTGGACCAATCAAAGCAGATGGAAAACCGGACCCTTGTTGGGATTGAACCCTATCAGAGGAACAGATAATTAAAGCCAAAACTGGATCAGAGCAGTGGATCCAGAATAAGCAGACGTTTACAGTTGGTTCATGCAAATCTCTCCCCTTGAAAGTGGTTTCATATCTGCTGACCTCCTATCTGCTGATCTTGTTAAGTACTGACCTATAACTGCTGCCTTGCATCTACTGCCCAAAGTCAAAGACTGATGGAAGACCAAAGCTCTGCTGACTCAATCTACTGCCTTGAGTCAAGTACTGCTGATCCGGACAAGCACTGCTGGGTTCACAGCAGTGGAAGGATGCAGCAGCTGTTTAAGTGTCTTTTATATAATGTAATGTAATAGCAGTAGTTTAGTACATCAGTGTTTATAGATCAGAGGTTAGAGTTTGTTAGGAGGTTATATGTCACTTTCATGGTGACGTCAGCTTAGATGCTCAGTGGTTTGCAAGTGCCTATAAATAGTTCAGTACTTTGTACTGTTCTATCAGCTCTTTCACCACATCGTCTTCTTTGCACGAACAAACTACTGAGCTCTGGCTGAGGGGGAGTTTGCATTCATTCATCAATCATTGTAATCGTTGTTGAAACAAATTCAATCTTTCGATTCTTTGTGAAAAGATGTTTGATAAAAGTATTACTCTCGTTTGATTGTATGCAAAGTTTGCTTTCATCTTATTTCCGCTGCACAACTCTTTCATCTCCATCTTAATTTCAAACAAAAATACAATCAAAAAGAAACTCAGATCCAACAATTGGTATCAGAGCTGCATCACCAAAACCCAACTTCAAACTATGGTAGAAAAATACCAAAGTTGCAAAAAGGAGTTGGAGTCCGCCCAGATTACTTGTGAAAAATGGGTGGAATCCTGCAAAGGATATGAGGTTATGCTTGAAAAACAGAGAAAAAGCAATGTAAAGTTTGGGGTTGGGTATAGAAAATATGATGATGAAAACACTGCTTTTGAAAACTCTGTTCAAACCACTGATGAAGCTACTGAGCTTATCCCCACAAACAAGAATGGCCAAGAAGTGAAAATCACTGACAAACTTGGTAACAAAATCACACTTAACAGACCAATGGGATCCTCCACTTTCAAGGAGCTTGAAGATCATCAGTTTAAACCAAAATGGTCTGATGAGTGTGATATTCTTGAAAATTTCAAGCCAATGGACTTTACATCAATTGATGGTGCTAAAGCTCCAAAAGCTAAAGTCATACCTCTCAAAGATATCCCAGCAGTGGTTAAAACCTCTGCTGCAAAGGAATCTGAAAAGAGAAAGAAGAAAGAAAAAATTGATAACTTGTTTTGTGAATTCTGTGAGAAAAGGAATCATCTAACAAAAGACTGTTTCCACTTAAAAGCTTATGATCTAAACAAAACAAGTGTCATTGTTTCAGCAGAAAGCTGCATTGTCTGTGGTAAAACAAACCACAAAACTCAAGCATGTGTGTACCTCAAAAACTTTGATGTGAAAAAGAATGAGTACATTGCTAAAACATCCTTGAGTCCATCATCACCATCAACATCTGTCAAATTCACCAAGAAACAACCACTGTTTGTGCCAGTACAAACAGCTGTTACAAAACAGCTGAACCAAACATCTGTCAAAAGAGATGTTCAGGTTACTGATGCACCCCCTGCTAATCAATTCAGGAAAGGCAAGGATAAACAGTCTTACCAAAGGATTCCACACGTTTATGAGGCCTACAAAAGGCCCTCTAAACCCAAAGTGAACAGGCATCCTTTTGGTTACCAGCAGATGATTGGTCAGGACCCACAACAGTGGTTAGAGAAACACTGTCCTAAAACAGTTCAAACCTCTGACCTAACCACTGTCCATCATTCTGCATCCATTCCAGACACTGTTGAGACCCCATCCAAAGCCCTGCTGGCTTTGGAGACCTTAATGAACTAATCCTTTTACTTCATGTGCAGGGAGCTTCTGCATGCTTTGATAGTCTTTGGTATGTAGATAGTGGAGGCTCCAGGCACATGACAGGATGTAAAGCCCTCCTCAAAGACTTTAAAATCCATGGAGGGGGTGATATATCCTTTGGGAATAATAGTAAAGGGAAGGTTCTGGGGTCTGGTACAGTGCAATCTGGAAATGTAAAATTTGAAAATGTCAATCTAATAGACAATCTAAAATTCAACCTTCTGAGTGTGTCCCAAATGAGTGACAAGGGATTTGGGTCATTCTTCACAAAAGACTGTTGTAGGATTGTTGGACCAGAAATGGTCAAAAAGATTGAAGCAATAATCAAAACTGGTCAAACTAAACTTGTTGCTCAAAGAAGTGGCAATGTTTATGTTGTTGACATGTCAAAAGAGTGTCCCAGAGCTGATGCCGCCTGTCTGTTCTCAGCTGCCTCTAACAAAGAGACAGAACTTTGGCACAGAAGGCTGGGACACACAAATCTTAAGACAATCACAGAAATTTCAAAAAATGGTTTGGTGAGAGGCCTACCACAAAAATTGTTTTCATGTCCTGAACATTGCATTTCCTGTTTAAAAGGAAAACAGCATAAAAGTTCTTATAAGTCCATTGAAGAGTCCAAAACAACCCAGTGTTTGCAAATGCTACACATGGATTTGTTTGGCCCAATTCAAGTCATGAGCCTTAAAAAGAAAAGATATTGTTTGGTTATTGTTGATGACTTTTCTAGATTCACATGGACTTTCTTTTTGCACTCAAAAGATGAAACTGCAGGCATTTTGCAAGACTTTGTAATACAGGTTGAAAAGCAATTTGACCTTCCAGTGAAAAGCTTCAGGAGTGACAATGGCACAGAATTCAAAAATAGGGAGTTGGATGCCTTCTGTGTGAAGAAAGGGATTGTAAGGCAGTACAGCATCCCAAGAACACCAGAGCAGAATGGGGTAGTGGAAAGGAAGAACAGAACTCTGATTGAGGCTGCCAGAACCATGCTTGCAGATTCAGGTTTGCCATTAACATTCTGGGCAGAGGCAGTAAACACTGCTTGCTATGTTCAGAATAGAGTTTTAATAAACCCCAGGCACAAAAAGACTGCCTATGAAATTCTGTATAAAATTAAACCACTGATCTCATATTTCAAAGTGTTTGGCTGCCCATGTTTTATTTTGAACTTAAAAGATTCCATTTCAAAATTTGCAGCCAAAATTGATTGTGGTTATCATCTGGGATACTCAACCACTGCCAAGGCCTACAAAGTGTTCAATACACGGACCAAGGCAGTGGAGGAGACTTTGAATGTTAAGTTCAATGAACTTTCATCAATGAAAATCCCAGCAAATCCTGCAGATCTGTTTGATCTTGAAAAATTCACTTTTGAAAATACTGCTGTCAAGACTAACAGTGCAGGTCCATCAGAGGATACAACACCAGACTATGGGTATGAAATCATCATCCCTCAAAGGTCTGCCACAAAGGGAAAAGCACCAGCTGTTCAAAACAGTTGTCAAAGCTCAACCACTGCTACCTCAACAGTTGTTGACCAAAGTAGCCCATCAACCACTGCTTCCACATCCTCAAACACTGCTGACAAAAGTCCTCAAACAGTGGATAAAAGTCAGCAGTTGTCCACTTCATTACCTCCTATACCACCACCTTTTGAAACCACTGCCGGATCATCAAAATCCCCAGCAGTGGTTAGCTCAGATGATACACATTTGCAGCCTTCACCAACCAATGCCATCATACCATACCAAGGAGATTTAATCTTCTTGAGATCTCATCCACCTGATCAAATCATTGGCAACATAAATGAAGGGGTGCTCACAAGAAGCCAAACCCAAAACATTTGTCTTTTTGCTGGTTTTCTATCACTCCATCAGCCAGTCAAGTACCAAGAGGCACTAAAAGACAACAGCTGGGTAGAAGCCATGCAAGAGGAGCTCCAACAGTTTAAAAGACAACAAGTATGGGAGCTTGTACCACTGCCAGAAGAGGTTAGTCCCATTGGCACAAAGTGGGTCTTCAAGAACAAAACTGATGAAAGGGGTATTGTTGTCAAGAATAAAGCCAGGCTTGTGGTTCAAGGTTACAGACAGGAAGAGGGGATTGATTATGATGAAACATTTTCCCCTGTTGCAAGATTAGAAGCAATTAGACTGTTCCTGGCCTTTGCTGTCAACCACAATATGAAGGTGTTTCAAATGGATATCAAAAGTGCTTTCCTCTATGGTACAATTCAAGAAGAGGTGTATGCCTGTCAACCTCCAGGTTTTGAGGATCCATTTTATCCAGATCATGTCTACAGGCTAAACAAAGCCTTGTATGGCTTGAAACAAGCACCAAGGGCCTGGTATGAAACTCTTTCCAACTTCCTACTCTCAAATGGTTTCAAAAGAGGTACCATTGATAAGACATTATTTTTAAAATGGAGAGGGAAGGATTTAATGATTGTCCAGATTTATGTGGATGACATTATTTTTGGAAGCACATGTAACTTAATGTGTGAAGAGTTTAGAGAACTCATGACAGCTGAGTTTGAAATGAGTGCTATGGGTGAGCTGCAATGCTTTCTTGGTCTCCAAGTACAACAATTGCAAAATGGAACTTTCATTCATCAAAGCAAATATGCTAAAGAACTTTTAACCAAATTTGATATGAATGATTGTAAACCATGCAGCACACCCATGGCAACAAATAAGCTGGTCATGTCTGATGAAAAAGATGAGCTGATTGACCAAACACTTTATAGAAGCATGATTGGGTCTTTATTGTACCTAACTGCATCTAGACCAGACATCATGTTTGCAACATGTGTCTGTGCAAGAAGTCAATCAGCTCCCAGAAAATCAAATCTCATTGCTGTAAAAAGGATCTTCAGATACATCAAAGGTGCTCCCACACTTGGTATCTGGTATCCAGCTAATGGGAATATCAAGCTTTCAGGTTTCTCAGACAGTGACTTTGCTGGATGTCACACCACAAGGAAGTCCACATCAGGAGGGTGCCAGTTTCTAGGTGATTGCTTAGTTTCATGGCAAAGCAAAAAGCAAGCAGCTGTTTCAACATCCACTGCTGAAGCTGAATACATTGCTGCTGCAAGCTGTACAGCCCAACTCCTGTGGCTTCAAAATCAGTTGCTGGATTTTGGTATCACTGCCTTAAAGACACCACTCATGTTGGACAGTCAGGCAGTAGAAAATATCATCAAAAATCCAGTTTCCCACTCAACCACCAAACATATCGACATCAGACATCACTTTGTGAGGGACTGCTATGAAAAAGGTTTGATTTCTCTGCATCATGTCCCAACTAAAGACCAGCTGGCTGATGTGCTCACAAAAGCACTTGATACAGCCACTTTTGAAAGCTTGGTCTCTAGGATTGGGATGCTGAACATGGAATAACAAGCAACATCTTGTTTTTCTATGGGTAAAAGCAACAAAATGTTTTCAGAAAATCAAAACTCCATCCTTAAAAATAGTTAAAAATGAAAATTTTCATTAAGTCCTTAAAAGTATGCCATTAACCACTGTTTGTTCAAAAGTCTGCTCTACTTCAAAAGTCTGTCCACTGCTGAAAGTCAACCCCTGCTCTCTCATTTGATAAACTCTGTTGTTCAAAAGCAGTGTCTTATCCACTGATATGCTATCCACTGATAGTAAAAATCACCCACTGCTTTCATTCCACTGCCTTCATCAGTCACTTTCACAAAAGTACTGTCCTTCACTTTCAACAGGGGTTGTCACGTGGACAGTACATATTGGTCAGACCTTTTGTAACGGCTGCCACCTCAGCATTCACTTTCTTCCCTATAAAATCCCCCACTCACCACCAAAACAGGGTTTTACTGTCGAATTGAATTCTTAAAAATTCTCTTCTCAAAGCAGTTTTTCTTCACATTTCCTCACAAATTTCTTCGATTAATCATCCTCAAAATGACAAAATCAAAGAAATCTTCAAAACCCTCATCTAAATCATCATAAAAAACAGCCTCTCAAAAGGCAATCTCCACTGAAATTCCAAACAAACCATCTCACAATCTCCTAGGTCTTCTCACAAAACCAGGAACCACCAATGTGTTCGATTCCATCATTGACATCATGGCAAAATCAAAGTACAAAACTTTGTTCATCGCCGATGCACCAATCTATTTGGCGATCCAAAGGGAGTTTTGGAAGAATGCAACCCTTGAAAAACAAGGAGACACTACAACCACCATACACTCTTCTATAAAGGGTAAAGCTGTCCAAATCACGCCACAATCCATTTCAGAGGTCTTTCAACTCGATGATCAAGAAGGTAAAATCTCTTTCACTAAAAACGAGTTGCAAACTGACTTCATTGAGAGAGGGTATGAAGCCACAATGATGAAGAAAATTACCTTAGAAAAAGGTTATTTTCCTTCTGCAACCAGATTTTTATTTCATACCCTCCTACTATGTGTTTCAAACAAAACCACTTCTTTCAATGAAATCCCTTTAAAGATTCAAAATCTGGGATATGCTATACTTCAAGGAGAAAATTTTAACTATTCTCGGGAAATTTTTAAAGATTTGGTTATTAATGTTGAAACAAAATCATTCTTACTGTTTCCAAGGTTTTTAAGTTACTATTTTTCAAAGAAATTCAGTAAGGATGATTTAGCTGTAATAAACCAAGGTGATCCTACTCAAATAAACAGTTTAACTACTGAAACTTTTTCAAGGATGTTAGCACCTTGCAAAACACAAGCAGAGGTGCCTGAGCAGATTTTAGCAGTTACAACTGCTCCTCAGGTATCTGCTGCTGAGCCCACTGCTCAAGGTGATCAAAGCAGCAGCACAACTGTTTTGAAACCCACACCTACAATCACCAAAAAGCCAACAAAAAGAAAAACACAAAAAACCCCCCAAACCCATTAAAAAGGCATCTCTGGAGGATGAGATACCAGAGCTCCTGCCAGTGACAACACAAAAGTCACAAGAAACCACTGCTGCTACTTCCTCACAGCAGTTGGTACAAATATCTCAACCCATAACCAAAACTCCTCCTGATTCTTCACAAAAAGAACAGGTTGTACAAATAGGGTCTCCACATCATGATGCTCTGGAAACACTCGTTTCTATCATCCACAGTCCAATGCCCGGGACACATCCTATTTCTACACCAACCATCACATCCACAATTCCCTCACCAATAAAACCACTGTTGGATGCAATTGATTTGAACCAGGCATTATCTAGTCCTTCTCAATCACCTATTAATGAGAATATACCTCCACAACTGACTGGGTCTGATGTATCAATCTTTGCTAACCCACCAACACAACCTGAGGAGGTTACACCCCTTGAGTTACAAGTAACTCTTGGTGGTATTCCAAGTGAAGCAGCCACTACAACTGTTACACCCACTGGGTTACATTTGGACAGTGGTTACATTCATAAGACTTCCTTGGAGGCAATTCCTTTTATAGCACCTCTGCCAACCACCAGTGGATTTATTTATCCTACTGGCAACATCAAAAGGTTGTCAAGTGTTGAAGGAAGAAGACCCCAGTACCAAGAAAAAGGGGCATCAGTGGTTAATGTTTGGAGTATATTCCCTACTTCTACCACTGATAAAACCACTGCTAGTGGGAAATCAGATGATCCCATTAACTTGGGTGATGGTTTAAAGTACCAGAAATTGACGGATCGCATTGCAAAGCTTGATAACTCTGTTGCAGAACTCAAAAATATGCTACAACAGGTGTTACAAGTTCAGAAGGTACAATCAACTGCTGTTCCACCTCAAGCACTTGCTCCACAACGGGCACCTGCTACAAATGAGCTCTGGAATCTATTTCAATCTTTTCTCCAACAACAAGCTCAATTAGCAGATCAGCAACATGAAAAACATGTACAACAGCTGAGAAATACAATGGAGTCAAGATTCAAGAACACTCAGGCTGACTTAAAGGCTCTCAAAACTCAGATCTTGCAAACCACTGGCACTGCTCCTCCAAAAGTACGCTTCATTTATGACCTCCCAGAAGATAATGCCAAAAAGGGGGAGAAAATTAAGGAGTGGAAAAAGAAGGGTATAGAAGATGGTCTTTATCTTGAACCAGAAAATTCAAACATGACCAAAAAGATCCCTTTGCCAGATGGCAGCAAGAAGATTGATGTGACAACAAATGCACTAGCAGAAGCAGTTGCAAGTGTAAAAAGAGATAGAGAGGCCAAAAGGAAAGCTAGGGTGGACAGAATGGATCATCCAGATCAGGGTACTTCTGGGTCAAGGGATCATGAAAATCCTGTTGAGAAAAAGAAGAGGCCTACTAGAAAAGTAAGGCAACCCAAATCCATTCCTATCAGACGTTCAAAGTCTGCTCAAAAACCACCATACAAAACAGCTGATGCAACAGGAGTTACAAAAACTACTGCTTGCCAAACAGTTGTTCCATCAACACACACCACTTCAACATACACAACATCCACTGCTTTACCATCATCACCACCAAAAACAACACCTGCTGACACACAGCAGAAGACAGCAGATGTTATAACATCTGTTGTAATGACAACAGTGGTTGAAACACCAGTTGTTTCAACAACTGTTAGTCAATCACAATCCACTACCACAACATCTGCCACCACTGTTCCATCCAAAACATCATCAGTCTCTCCTAAACCAAAAAGGAGAAGGCTAATTTTAAAAGATGATGACACATCACCACCACAAACATCTTCAAAATCTTTAGCTCTTGTCACAATACCAAAACCTGTTCTTCTATCTTCAGTTCCAATGTACAAGCCCTTACCTCCTGCAGGTGTTCAATTTCCTCTTGAACTAGCAGCTGTTAGAGATGAAATAAAATCCTTCTACTATGAGGATGACCCTGCCAAAAGGAGGTTGCCATCAATAAAGGGATATCCTTGGCCTAAAAATGTTGATGAATACTTGGAAATCAAAGCCAAGCAAGCAGAGGATATCTCAAGAAGAAACACACAAGGGAAGTCTGACAAAGAAATTTCAAGAAATTATCAATATCTGCTCACACAAGTCAGATCCCTAGAGCAATTTGCAAAAAATGTTAGTCAACAAATTTCTGAAAGAGCAGCTGAATCTCTGAAGAAAGACTACATTGAAAGCATTATGGCTCACAAAAAGTACAAAGGAGAGAGATATATGTACAAAGAGTGGACTGTTCCTGAGCTTGAAGATGAAGCTGCAAGAATTCAAGACATGATAAAAAGGAAGGTCACTCACACTCCTCCTAACTGGGCAAAGTTTAGAAAGAATGTACCTGACAAACAGGAAGAGCTGAAGAGAATGAAAGAGGAACTGGTAGCAGCTGATTATGGTAACAAAAGACAAGTTGCTAGATGGAAAGAAGATGCGGTCAGGGCTACTTACAAAAAGTTGGAACAATTAAGAAAGAAAGATCCCACAGTTTCGCAAAAGCCTGACTATCCTGAAGCAGCGGTTTCAAAAAGACCATCAAAGCTGCAAATCAGGAGATCCACAGCTCCAGTTGGTGCTGCCATCTACAAAAGAAGGCCACACAAACAGCTGATTGCTGAAACCATCAAAGAGTTAATGGAAGGTGAAGACCTTGGAAAAGAGGGTATAAAGAAAATGATCATGGAAACTCTTGGTTTGGATCAAACTGCAAGTACTGCTCAGCCAGTCATGATTAGGCCAGCCTCTCCAAATACTTCTGCAAATAAACATCTCCCAAGAAACCCACCAGGCTCAAAAATACAAAAGTGGGAAACTGACAAACAATCCTGCGTATTGACTTTGCTCAGGTCTGGTGGAGAAGTGAAGAAAATATCAAGGGAACAAGCTCTTGGCCTGAGTCTTGAAGATTTGCAGGATCTCCTTGATCTTCCACTTAGCAGGGATGATGAAGATACAGATGCCCTAGACTTTGAATTACAATTTAAAGGTCAGATAAGGGAGCTGTTGATGAGGCAATAAAGTATTCCACAAATAATGAAGAGTTTTGGCATTATCTGTTCCAGGGGGAGATTGTTGGGATTGAACCCTATCAGAGGAACAGATAATTAAAGCCAAAACTGGATCAGAGCAGTGGATCCAGAATAAGCAGACGTTTATAGTTGGTTCATGCAAATCTCTCCCCTTGAAAGTGGTTTCATATCTGCTGACCTCCTATCTGCTGATCTTGTTAAGTACTGACCTATAACTGCTGCCTTGCATCTACTTCCCAAAGTCAAAGACTGATGGAAGACCAAAGCTCTGCTGACTCAATCTACTGCCTTGAGTCAAGTACTGCTGATCCGGACAAGCACTGCTGGGTTCACAGCAGTGGAAGGATGCAGCAGCTGTTTAAGTGTCTTTTATATAATGTAATGTAATAGCAGTAGTTTAGTACATCAGTGTTTATAGATCAGAGGTTAGAGTTTGTTAGGAGGTTAGATGTCACTTTCATGGTGACGTCAGCTAAGATGCTCAGTGGTTTGCAAGTGCCTATAAATAGTTCAGTACTTTGTACTGTTCTATCAGCTCTTTCACCACATCGTCTTCTTTGCACGAACAAACTACTGAGCTCTGGCTGAGGGGGAGTTTGCATTCATTCATCAATCATTGTAATCGTTGTTGAAACAAATTCAATCTTTCGATTCTTTGTGAAAAGATGTTTGATAAAAGTATTACTCTCGTTTGATTGTATGCAAAGTTTGCTTTCATCTTATTTCCGCTGCACAACTCTTTCATCTCCATCTTAATTTCAAACAAAAATACAATCAAAAAGAAACTCAGATCCAACAACCCTGTCATGACATCATTGTGTTTTGATGATGAAACAAACATGGTGACCGTTATATACGACAGCAGAGAGCAGGAAGACTACCTGCTTGAAAACATCATGCCAAAGAAGGGGCTTGGGTTCATGGAAGAATTGCACAACGCCACTTGTTTGAACACAGACATGGACTCAAAAATGACGTTAATGCAGGACATGTTCAAATGGAGGTTTCAGAATCTTCAGGAACAAGAAGCCGATGAAAGTGAAGGTGATGACATGGATGAAGGTCTAGATGAAGACTCCAAGGAAGAAGACGAAGGAAGTGATGGATACTTCTCGGATAAAGTACATTCTGACGAGGAGTTTTATTTTTTTGTTAGTTTTCTTCTGTGTAATCTTCCTTTTCTTTTCTTAAGATAATTAAATGCTATATTTCTCTATTTAGTTGCAAAACGCCAAAAAAATACTACAAAAAGTTATCGCTTACAAAACGCCAAAAATAATAAAAAATATTTTTCCTGCTTAATTTTTTCTCTGTTATTGTATTTTGTCATCTTGGTCTGCATAACGCCATTTAAAAAAAACGCCAAACTTGGAAATGGGACGTCTATCACCCTAGAAACTGATAAAGCTGAATAAAACAATAAATACACACAGTAACTGAAAAGACAGTTACTTTATTACTATAATTTGTTATAATAAAAATCACGCCTAAACTACGTGCCAAAAAACTCCTATAAGAGATGGGTCTCTACACAATGAATTGAGCACACCCAGAAAAACAAACGCAATGTTCCCTAGAAACCACTCACTTTAAAACGCCAAAAAGTTAGTTAAAAAGACCACAGATGGCGAAGCTTTCAATGAATGGACTCTTCTCTGAGGTGGGTATCTCTATAATCTTTTGCTGAATAAGATGGACAAATATTCAAAAAAAAAAAAAAGAGACTGATGACAGTGATATGTCAACATGTGAGCTTTGTTCTTGATGATTATATGCATTGCATAAAGGGAACAATACAAGTGTAAAATGCTATTTTGGACTCCATTATTATAAATATCATCAAGCAAGAGTTGATCTTAAATGACAAACAACCAAACAAGAATATCACACCAAAAAACAGGATGCCACTAAGAAGATTCGTCTAAAAAAACGTGGTATATGTAGGAAAGTTGGCATCTAACTAAGGTATTCAAAGGTTCAAAATGCCAAAAACAAATTCAAGAAGAAGAGCCTGATGACAGTGAAGATTTGAATAAGAATTTAGATTACCATTTTTTATTTTTTATTTTTTTTTCTTTTTCATTTTCTATTCTTTTGTTATATAATTCCTTGCTAATAAAATACATTATTATATAAAATGCCAAAAACTACAAACACCAGAACGCTAATAGTATGAAAACTGTGAGAACGAGTGCTGGCAAAGCACCTTGTCAATGTATAAAACGCCAAAAAAAATTGACTAGACGCCATAAAAAATATTTGGTCTTATTGTAATCTTATGAAAATATTAATTACTCGTAGTGAATTATTGTACAACGCCAAAAAAATTGACCAGGGAAACGCTATAACGCCAAAAAAATTATCTATGTGACAAAAACAATTAATTCAACGTGACAGATCTAAGAAAAAATAAAACGCCAATTTGTTAATGAATATAATTAACGCCAAAATAATCTTAGACGCCAAAAAATGAAGCAGCATGTTACGTAAAATTGGGAAATAAAAGAAGATTGAAAAGACAAAAAAACCCCTCACGCCCTGATCATATTCCGCGCCACGTGTTGGGCCAGGATGCGTTCTCACACTTTAGGCCGTTTCTCCTGATCCCGTACCTATATATATATATAGGGTTGGGCTCTATAGAAAACTCTATCTTTTTTAGAAAACTATGCAAACCCATTGTCATCCATTGATTACATTTCATCTAACTTGATCAATGGCTCTCATAATTTTGGTACGAAATATATTTAAAAGAAATCTTATAATACACATTAGTAAAGGAGAAGGGCAATTAAGGCATTGAAAATCTGACTTTTCTCTTACACACATCAACTTTATTTCTCTTACACACACATGTTATCTCTCTCTATCCTCTCTCCTCCCTCTTCAATCAAGATCATGATGAACACCAAACACAAGTTTCGATCTTCAAGTTCAGATCTACATCCTGTGAAAGAGAAAATGTTTGAAGATTGTTGTTTTAGAGAGAGAACGACGGCAGGATGAAGGTTTTTAGAGAGATTAATTTTTTTGTTTTAGAGAGAGAAACAACAATCTTCATCATGTTCATCTATAACACCAAGAACACACATACAAGTGTGTGAGAGAGAAGAAGTTTGAAGTATGTTGTTTTAGAGAGAGAACGATGACACATGCACGAGTATGTGTGTGAGAAGAAGGTTTGAAGATCTTCTTCGTGTTCATCGGACAGTTATAGATCCGGTAAGTGTTCTTGAAATATCATTTCACACTTGATTTTTTGTTGAAATGGTTATTAATATGTTTTTGTGTGCTGAAAGTGTTTTAGTAATGGTTAATGGGGTATCCATGGTTAATGTTCATGTATTTTAAATAAATCAAAAACTTTAGGATGAGATTTTGAACGGGTTTTGTTGTTGGTTTGGTTGCTTGTTAGGGGCTTTTGATCTTAACAGTAGCTGTTTTTTTGTTGGTTTGGGTTGTTTGTTTGGGTTTTTGATCTGAACAGTAAGTGTTTTTTTGTTTGGTTGCTTGATTCACAGACTCAGGCCCATAACATGTGTTAAGCCCCCTGTTAGAATGTTATATAACGTGTGTTGATTTACAGAAACAAACCCATAAAGATATTCAATTGACAAGCTGGATGGATGTAGGCGAAGTTAATGCGTGTTCTAGTAATGGTTAATGTTCATCTATTTTAAATAAATCCAAAACTTTAGGATGAGATTTTGAACGGGTTTTTTTTGTTGGTTTGGTTGCTTGTTTGGGGCTTTTGATCTTAACAATAATTGTTTTTTTGTTGGGTTGCTTGATTTACAGAGACAGACCCATAACATGTGTTAAGCACCTGTTAGAATGATATATAACGCGTGTTGATTTACAGAAACAGATCCATAAAAGATATTCAATTGACAAGCTGGATGGATGTAGGCGACGTTAATGCGGGGACATTGAATAAGTCACATCCTTTGGGAAAGAAGTATTCGTTCATTTATAACATGTGTTGGTGGTTCATGCTGTAACAGAACACCATGATGTAACCTGACATGTGTTCATGTATAACATGTGTTAAGCCCCTGTTAGAATGATATATAACGTGTGTTAACCTTTTGTTAATTAAAAAAACAAGTAATATCTATTTTATTTTTGTTGATGTTTAAAATATCCGATAATGTGGATACTGAGCGTAAAACTTGTACAAGTAATAAATGTACAAGTTAGTATGTAACGTGTAATATGAAACGAGCCATTTATGGTAGCACATGTACCGGTAATTTTGGAATATATAATATGAAACGGGTCGTTTGTTTTGCACATTTTGGAATGTATAACATGTGTTAAGCCACTGTTATAATCTTTTTGTAACCTGACATGTATTCATGTATAAGCTAGTGGTTTACAAAACAGCATGATGTGTATATACTGATCTAACATGTGTTACAATTTGTCTGTTCGGAACATGTAATTGCTTAATGACAAAGGGTGAAAACATTCGACGGGGGTGATGAGTTTAATGGTGAGCTTAGTTAATATCGTAATCTTGTTGTAACCCCACTTGTATACATATGATAACATGTAAAACATCCATTATAACCCGACTTGTATTCATGTATATGAAAGTGGTTTGCAAAACACCATGATGTGCATATACTGATCGTAACACGTGTACAAGTTAATATGGAACATACAAGTTAATGTTGTAACACGGTATACCTGGGATAACATGTGTTAAGCCTCTGTTATAATATTGGTTTAACCTAACATGGTGTCATGTATAAGCTAGTGGTTTCCAAAACACCATGATTTGTATATACATATTGTAACATGTGTTACGCGCCTGGCATGTATAACGTGTGTTAAGCCTCTATTATAACGTGTGTTAAGACTTCCAGAATGGATGCATAAACTCCAATAGTAACTTAATAACATAGTATACCTGATATAACGTGTGTTAAGCCTCTTTTATAACGTGTGTTAAGACTTCCAGAATGTGTTAAGTCCATACCGTTTTAACATCATGTACTAGACAAAACAAAATAAGAGTCTCACATTACATATTACTAGTAAACGAAAATACATAGCACTAAGAAAATGGTGGAGCTTCCTTTGAAAGTCTGCCTTAGCTTTTCAGCGGCTACCTTTGATGCCTTAGCTTTTCAGCGGCTACCCTTGCTTTATTGTTTGGGTCGGTCTTGAAACGGTTTGTAAACATGTGGGTGTGCGTATGCCAGGGAAGTTATAAAAATGTGTTTTCATGTCACACGTTACACGAGTTACGTTTTACATGGGTTTCATGTCACATGTAACACATGCATGTCCGAGAAGTTCAACCTATAACACGTGTTAGTTGTGTTGTGCTGTAACATAAACATGGTCATGATCCTTGAGCATCTGATCCACGTTTGACGAAACCAACGGTCCCGAGAATTGGATCTTATTTCCCTTGAATCCATCACCATCCTAATAACAAAAAGATAAGATAACCGTTAATTGATTGTAATCAAAATACTACAAGAAATAAACAATAGTGAAGTTTTCACTTTTATTTAATACGTGAGCAAATCCGGTTTACAATATGAGTCGGGTAACGGACACCCGTTTTTGGTGAATGTTACAGCAATAGTAACTTAGTAACAGAAGAAGTACCAACACAGCCGACTCCAACACAAAATGTGTTAAGTCGATACCGTTTTAACATCATGCACTAGACAAAATAATAAGAGTCTCACATTACATATTACTAGTAAACGAAAATACATAGCACTAAGAAAATGGTGGAGCTTCCTTTGACGGTCTGCCTTAGCTTTTCAGCGGCTACCTTTGCTGCCTTAGCTTTTCAGCTGCTACCCTTGCTTTATTGTTTGGGTCGGTCTTGAAACGGTTTGTAAACATGTGGGTGTGCGTATGCCAGGGAAGTTATAAAAATGTGTTTTCATGTCACACGTAACAAGTGTTATGTTGTACATGGGTTTCATGTCACATGTAACACATGCATGTCCAGAAGTTCAAACTATAACACGTGTTAGTTGTGTTGTGCTGTAACATAAACATGGTCATGATCCTTAAGCATCTGATCCACGTTTGACGAAACCAATGGTCCCCAGAATTGGATCTTGTTTCCCTTGTATCCATCACCATCCTAATAACAAAAAGATAAGATAACCGTTAAGTCGTTAACCAGACATAACTATTAACACATTCATAACCATGGTTTTTTCATTCAGCAAGTGTAACGGCTAAAAATGAGAAAACAACATCAAATAAGGACACAAATGAAGATAATGACATAAACATTAAAGATCTAAAATACGAAACATTAACGGTCTATAATTTGTAATCTATACGAACATTAACGGTTGTTCGTGTTTCACAATAACGGTTGGAATTATACAAACTGTAATTTGTAATCTATAAGACACATTAAAGGTCTAATTACGAACATTAACTATTATACTTGGTGTTCGTGTTTCAAAACTCATATTCTATAATCGGCTGAAAAGAAAAAAACTACTGAAGCAAACAAGCAAGATAAAAACGTGAGCATTAATAGACTTGTTGTTCGTGTTTCACATTAACGAGATCCCCCTAAATCATCATATCCAAACAACAAACAAAAACCCACAATGCAATAATCAAATCAAGAAACTAAATCAAGATTACCTCATCGCAAATATCACCACAAATATCGGACCCAAATCGAATCAAATAATAAAAAAGGAAAAAAAATTCATTCACACCCCTGTTCACCACAAGATCTGGACGAACATTGGAAGGTGAGAGAAGAAGAAGAAGAAGAAAAGCGAACCAAAGCCCACTAGCCCAGATCGTAGTAAAGATCTTGTTTAGGAAGATGAATACTCCACAGTACATTAATGGTGCTCCATAGATCTACCATTGTTGATGGATGCTACATAGTTCATTAATGGTGGATCTAGTTTGAAATAAGTGGTTTAAGAAGATGAAAAAATTATGAAAAAACAACCTTTCTAATTTGAATTTGGTTCATCGAAAATGGAGGAGGATGGAAGAGAATGATGTGATGTTAGATATTAATGCGGGTGTCAAATCACTTTGGGCAAGATAACTTTTTGAGTGGGCTAGGAATATGTAGAATTACCAATGTGCCCTCAAGATTAAAAAAAGATATTATGGAAGCTGGGACATGTGGCCAAATGTAGGCCATTAGATGGGTTTCCAAGGTTTTCTAAAAATTCAAGGTTTTCTATATAGCATTATCCTATATATATACACATATATATATATGGGAATGATGTATAGGAAACACACTTGTGGTTAGAAAACCCGGGACACTCAAAGCTCCCGATTTTTTTTTTGAAAAAAATTACACATTTTATATACATGTTTTTAAGCGTTTTGGGCAAAAAAATCAAAAAAGCGTCGAGTAGATATTTAAAAAAAAAATAAACAAGTTTTGGTGTAACATATGTTACATTCGTCTGACATATGTTACCCCAGAAATTTGTTTATTTTATTTTTTTTAAATATCCACTCGGCGCTTTTTTGATTTTTTTTTTGCCCAAAACCCTTAAAAACATTTATATAACATGTGTAATTTTTTTTAAATTCGGGAGGTTCGAGTTTCCCAAGTTTTCTAAATTTTAAGGGTTTTCTATAGATACTTCCATTATATATATAGGGGATGGTTCAAATGAAAACCACTTTTATTGTGAAAACTCGAAAACTAATTAAAAAAAGCCTAAAAACATACCAAAATTTTTTTTCAATTTTTTTTTATAAAAATCACAGGTTTTTTTATAAAAAAAAAATTTTTATCAAAAAACTTTTTTTTTGTAGTACACATACACATGTGCACTACAAATTTTTTTTTGAAATTTTTTTATATATAAAAAATGGCGAAAATTGGTATGAAAAAAAAATTTGGTATGTTTTTTTGGCTTTTTTAATTAGTTTTCGAGTTTTCACAATAACTAGTGGTTTTCATTTGAAACTTCCCATATATATATATATATGTATATATATATATATATATAGACATGTCATTCATTGAAATCTTCTATTTTTTATAGATAATTAATATCAATTAAAGATAATTATAAAATTAAATTAATATAAATTTAAACAATTCATGTAGGAGATAATCTAATATTTTCAAATATTTATCAGATTTCAAAATTATTTATCTTTAAATTAACAAAAGATGTACGTTAAATATAAATTAATATAATGTAAATGATTTATTAATTTTATTAAACTAAAGTAGTTAAGGGTAGAACCTATTTAAAAAAATGTTTATAAGGGGCAAACAAAAATATTAATCAATGTTTATTGGTTCTATACTTTTATTTTCGTGTTCAACTCTCAACTCAAATACGGTAATCACTATGTTTACGTGACATTTATAAGAACCATCACCGCAATGACCCCATCCATCGTATATCGAGTATATCCGTTAGTTTTTATAAACATATAAAGTTTTACTAGATTCATTCAACCCGTGTAATAAACGGGGTTTTTTAAACATATAACATTTATATATTTTACTATACAAAATTATCGTGTAATACACAGGGTTTTTAAAAATATAACTTTTTTTATGATGTAGTATATAAAATTAGATTTATTCAATCGATATAATACATAGGGTTTATAAATATATACATTTTTATTGTTTGGTATATAAAATTACATGTGCTTAACCCGTATAACACATGAGGTTCTTAAAAATGTAATGTTTTCCATTATCTATAATACCATATAAAGCAAATTTGATGTACATGAATGTAAATTTACATTGCGTCCAACTATTAAAGCAATACATACAACTAATTAGTGCTTGTTTTGAAAGGGTAAATTCGTAAGGAGGTCAAGATTTTAAGACACTAGGAGGTTATAATAGTAAATTCTACCTATACTCATACTCATAAACACAAAATCCTTTCCATCCTTACCCTTGAAGAAACCTAATCGATGCCCAACTAAAGAAACGCCTCTTCATCTTCCCTATGCAAGTTAAACCCTTTATGAAACCCATTAAACCAAAATTGATTGCAATCATCCTACCAATTTTCATAAATCATGGATTCTCCATTCCTTTCGGTTCTGTTCAACACACAACAACCAAACCACCACTGTTCTGTTTCCTGTTGCGGCGCAGGAGACATAGCAAGAACCAACGAGCCACCACCTGCCTCTGTCACGAACCAACCACCATCCGGAGTCGCCTCTAGCTTCGCTCGCCAGAGCCATATGATGAAAATGAGATTGCTGCCTTCTCTTCCGGTGAGTTTTCTTTGTTTATGTTCTTCTAATTTCCTTATTTTTGTTTCTCGATCCTTTCCAAATTCAGACGAGGAACAATTTTAACCGATCGGTCTTTCTATTCTGATTTTATTTTAGCATGATGGTTTGCTTTGCTGATTGCTCATACCTTTTGATCCCCAATTTTAACTTTTCTTTTGTTGAAATTGTAGGGTGGCTTGGAATTCCTGAAGACTGGCTTGAATGTAGAAACTATTAAGCATTATTGGGAATTGTTATGAATGTAGAAACTATTAAGCAATATTGGGAAATGTTATGAATGTAGAAACCTCCGTCTTCACTATTAATTTGGATCAAATATATGCTATAGTTGGTTTCATGCAGAAGATAATGTGCTTACCATATTTTGTGGATTTATTATTTTATTATGTTTATCAGATTGCACATTCAAAGGACTTGATATCACCTTATCAGGTCAATATGTTTGACCTTCTATTTTTCTAACACGGTATAAAATGCTTCTTACAGATCCATTGGCAGTGCGAATGATAGACTTCTGGGATCTATATTACTCGCAAGAGAGACTTGTAGAAAGACTTAGGGTGTCTCCATGGTTGTAAAAGTCTCGCCTGCCAAGGCACGAGTACTGTTCTCCTAGGCCAATTACTCCCCGAGCAATCTCCGCCTAAGCCGAGTACTTCCCGAGTACTCCCGAATCCGACTAGGGAGCGCCTAGCGACTTTTGCAACCATGGGTGTCTCTTCTAAGCAACCCATTGATAAAACAACTTTCTGGATTTGAGGAAAATATTTTTTATGGTTGAACAAACTTACTAGGATAGTCTTTGGGCACAAAATTGTGTGACCTTAGCTTTTCTTTTTAGTATATTTTGATTTTACATGTTTGATATAAAAGAGAAAAGATTGATTAACCAGAAAATGGGTCACAATTGTGACCAATTAACAAGCCAATAGTTGGGTGATGATCCATTAACAACAATATGGGTTGAAGTTGTGACCCATTAACAAGCAAATGGGTCAAGGTTTGACCCGTGTCCATGTTGGTTGATTTATAAACCTGGTAATTTTGATTTTATAGGCACCGAAGTTGAATGTAGCACAAGAAAAGAAGGAAGAAGGGGAGGCATCAAACACAGCGCAAGGCGAAGGTGAAGAAGATGAGAAAACTGAGGGTGTAGTGGTCACGGCTCCTCGTAGAATGACAAGACGCGACATCTAATGAGAGATGCACTATTGAAGAATGTATAGTTGGTAGCAGTTTAGTTGGTATTTTAAGGATGTTTTGTGGTAAGTTAATTGTATTACCCATCATTGTTTAATCGATCTTGCAGCCTCTAAAATCTCCTTATTTTGTTTACTTTACAGTCTTACAAACTGAATTTCTAATTTTACAAAATTACTGTATAACCCATCCCATTTTTTTCAAGAATAAACAAATAGAAACAGTTAATCATTGATGAGGGTGCAGCGGTCACGGCTCCTCGTAGAATGACAAGACGCGACATCTAATGAGAGATGCACTATTGAAGAATGTATAGTTGGTAGCAGTTTAGTTGGTATTTTAAGGATGTTTTGAGGTAAGTTAATTGTATTACCCATCATTGTTTAATCGATCTTGCAGCCTCTAAAATCTCCTTATTTTGTATACTTTACAGTCTTACAAACTGAATTTTTAATTTTACAAAATTACTGTATAACCCATCCCATTTTTTTCAAGAATAAACAAATAGAAACAGTTAATCATTGATGAGGGTGCAGCGGTCACGGCTCCTCGTAGAATGACAAGACACGACATCTAATGAGAGATGCACTATTGAAGAATGTATAGTTGGTAGCAGTTTAGTTGGTATTTTAATGATGTTTTGAGGTAAGTTAATTGTATTACCCATCATTGTTTAATCGATCTTGGAGCCTCTAAAATCTCCTTATTTTGTTTACTTTACAGTCTTACAAACTGAATTTCTAATTTTACAAAATTACTGTATAACCCATCCCCATTATTTTCAAGAATAAACAAATAGAAACAATTAATCATTGATATTGTATAACAATTACGTGAATAGGTACTCAGTCGAGTTTTCGACCAGTCGGAAACCGCAAATGCTCCACTTGGTTGGCCATCATTTGGTTGTTTTGCCTCAGTTTGTTTTGTCTTCCTTAGTAACTTGGCAAGTGTTTGATCCGTATAGGGATTGTCGGATCCAACTGGTATAACACTTGACCCACTAATTTAATGCATTGACCCATATAAGTTGGTTAATACTTTGATCGTTTCACTAAAAAAGTTGTCTTTTAATTTCTTGCCATATTTCTACCCGCCATACAATTTCTCTTGGCTTCCCTCTTCCTTGTATGAGATTTTGTGCTTACATGTGAGATAGGTGCAGGCAACAAAGATTATGGGAGTCATAAAGGCGGATTATTTTTCTCTGGATCAAAACAAGAGCGGGATACGCAGATCTGGAATGGGATAAATGGAGAAGTTTTAATTTCAGCAACTTCCCTATGTAATTCTTATCTTTATTTTCTGTACTGTACTGCTATATGCCTGAGCATCTTGCTCAAGTCTGCTCTTGTTTTGTACAAAATCGTCTTTTCTCAAAAAAATCAAAACTTTTAGAAAGTGATTTGATCTATGACAACAATATTTAAAGAGTAAAGATATGATAAAGTTGATTCCATCATAAAGTTTTTTTTTTATTAATTTGAAGATGGTTAGTTTTTTTTATTTAACTTGAGTGGTTTAATTGGTATATTCTAAGCCAGGTTCAACTCGATGTGGCATATATTAATAATAAGACTTATAAACATAATATATATTATAACGACAAGTTAGTAATACAATCTCACTCTCTTTATATTTCATTCTACTAAAATAATTAACGACTACCATGTTGTAAATTGCTGTTGTCGTCGTATTGCGCATTTTTTTAAAACACAAGAGCTAGCGGTTTGATTTGGTTTTAAGGTTGTTCGTATTGTTTATTCACTAATCATGTACCGAACTGAAGTTTTGATTTTGAGTTCGTTTTGCTGTGTAGACTATGCAGGGAAACCCTAATTGCATGGTTCGTCGGGCCGGAGAAATCAGGGTAAATTGAGATTTCCATGTTTCGTTGGCCGAAGAAATCAATCTCACTTCACCGGCGTCAGAGTCATGTACCCTGTTAAGCACACATATTGGTTTGACATTTATAAGGTCTCATTTCACTGATAAAAATTAATTTGGATGTTATTTGTTGAACTAATGATTCATTATTAGTTATGTGCAGAACATTGATAAAATTCCATTTATCAAGTGCCCTGTTCTTGTCATCCATGTAAGCAGCGTATTCTAAGAATCTAATATATTTTTTAATTATTTATTGCTGATAAATTTCTTTCCTTTAAATATTGTACACCTGACTGAACATTTGTGAGTCACTTAATGGGACCCATATTCACATAATCATATCTTCCCAAACTGTAGATGTAGAACTCACAAGTTAAAAATGTATAACACTAATGCACATTTTCTTATATTTTTTAGATCAGAATTGATTTTGAATTTTAAGAATTCAGTTGAAAAAACTGAAGTTTTGATTCAGGATTTCAATAGAAACCCCTCAAAGAGGTGGTTATGAAGGTAAAAGGTCGAAATCAGTATTTTAGATTAAAGAGTAAAATGCCATTTTCGTCCCTGAGGTGAGGTTTGGCCAGTTTTGCGACTTTGGTTTGTTTTTTCGCATCGGGGTCCAAAAGGTTTGAAATCTTGTCATTTTCATTCGGCTCATTAACTCTATCCATTTTTCTCTCTTAAGTCAGGGGTATTTTTTTCGTACATAAATTGAAAAAGACCGAATTGCCATTTAAGTGAATCTTTATGTTAACAAAAAAATGGAAATGATCCTTACTTAAGGGAGAAAAATGGATGGAGTTAACGAGCCGGATCAAAATGGCACGATTTCAAATCTTTTGGATCTAGATGCAAATCTTCGACTTTTGATGGTATTTTTATGAATAAGGTTATTGAATAGGTAGTGACTGCAAATCTTCGACTTTTGATGGTGTAGACCAAATGGATGAAAGATTAGCCGAACAAGTATTGTTCCTCATGGTTTACATGCTACCTTTTTAGGAAGAGATTGTTGTCAACAATCTATGAGGTAAACGGGTCAGTTTGGGTTATATTTTAATTCAAAGTATTTACTTGTAAAAGTTTTGATTTGGGTATTATTTTAACTAAACCTCTTTACTTGTAAACGGGTCAATTTGAGTTGTATTCTAACACGACCTTTTTTACTTGTAGACAGGACGATTTTGGTTGTATTATAAGAAAACATGTTTACTTATAAACGGCTCGATTTGGGTTGTATTTTAAGACAAAATGTTTACTTGTATAAGGGTCAATATAGGCTATGTTTATTAGGAACATATTATGCATTTCTTCATATAAATAGATACATTATATTGAACTGTTTTTTCGCATCGGGGTCCAAAAGGTTTGAAATCTTGTCATTTTCATTCGGCTCATTAACTCTATCAATTTTTCTCTCTTAAGTCAGGGGTATTTTTTTCGTACATAAATTGAAAAAGACCGAATTGCCATTTAAGTGAATCTTTATGTTAACAAAAAAATGGAAATGATCCTTACTTAAGGGAGAAAAATGGATGGAGTTAACGAGCCGGATCAAAATGGCACGATTTCAAATCTTTTGGATCTAGATGCAAATCTTCGACTTTTGATGGTATTTTTATGAATAAGGTTATTGAATAGGTAGTGACTGCAAATCTTCGACTTTTGATGGTGTAGACCAAATGGATGAAAGATTAGCCGAACAAGTATTGTTCCTCATGGTTTACATGCTACCTTTTTAGGAAGAGATTGTTGTCAACAATCTATGAGGTAAACGGGTCAGTTTGGGTTATATTTTAATTCAAAGTATTTACTTGTAAAAGTTTTGATTTGGGTATTATTTTAACTAAACCTCTTTACTTGTAAACGGGTCAATTTGAGTTGTATTCTAACACGACCTTTTTTACTTGTAGACAGGACGATTTTGGTTGTATTATAAGAAAACATGTTTACTTATAAACGGCTCGATTTGGGTTGTATTTTAAGACAAAATGTTTACTTGTATAAGGGTCAATATAGGCTATGTTTATTAGGAACATATTATGCATTTCTTCATATAAATAGATACATTATATTGAACAACCATCATCTTACACCATAAACAATTGGTTAACGTTTACTTATTAAATGTTAGAATTTGAATTATGGTTTTTAATTAAAACAGAAACAGTTAACTTTTATTTGAGAGAGCCAAGAAGAGAAATCCACATTAAGTAATATGTTTACGTTCAATAATAATGTTATTTTTTTAGTTTAAGAAATGGCCATGGCATTTTTTTACATGCTACATGTTTATAATGTCTACCGAATTTATTAAGCAAGGAGCCAGGACGATTCCAGTAGGACCGTATATTGTAGAGTTGTACCATTCTGACACACACACACACGTTTCCATATATGGTAGAATTGAACAATTAACAACTTTTCCCATGTATCCATTACACGCGAGGGGCAGCCGCGCGTATCATTTTGGAAAATTAAACCATTAACAACTTTTCACATGTATCAAATGTTTCTCCTACGCCTAGAAACGTCTTTGGTATCCTGGAGCCTCCTTTTTTCCAGGTATCTATTGTGTCACTTTTAATAGTGATCAAACACTTTTCTTTTACCTTTTAAAATTGTGTTTTTCTTGTTGCACATATAGCAGAGATGATCCAGTTAATGGGATGGCATGGATGAGAGGTGAAACTGGGGACCAAGGACTCAATTCTCTGAATTTTAAATCGGCCAACATCTTTCTTTGGATGCAACAAAGAGTCGACCCGTCGTTCGTGATTCCAACCAAAATGGTAGCGCTATAATCGGAACTGGTACCCGTACTATTTTTTATGGTTCTCGATCGATCGATGTAAAACACTTTTTGATATCGTATTTGGCGTATTATACCTTTATTTTTTTTGGATTTTTCCGTATTGTAATGAACCGAAACAATGTTTTGATAAAAATTTCTTAAGGTTCAATAAACTTAGCTCTTTATATGAATATTGTAGACTTTCTTCGCGTGTTTTTGACATTATACGTTCTACAACTATTTTTCCATTGAGTGGAATAAGATGTTAGAAACCTGGAATGGGTTGTGGTTCGTATTAGACATCATATCGGGACACCCGCTGCAACGTGCGGGCATTCCCACTAGTTTAATATATAAATTTAAATTTACTCAACCCGTACAATACACGAGTTTCTTAAAAATACAACATTTTTTATTACTTAATATATAAAATTACATTTATTCAACCCATGTAATAAACGAGATTTTTAAATATATATTGTTTTATTATTTGATATATAAAATTACATTTATTCAACCCGTGTAATAAACGAGATCTTTACATATAAATATATATATATATATATACATATATATTATTTGGTATATAAAATTATATTTATTCAACCCGTATACATGGGGTTCTAACCTAGTATATATATATATATATATAGGACAAAGATCCGTTAGGAACCACCCTTTATTACGAGAACCGCGAGAACCAATGTGAACAAAAAAAATGCCTAAAAATAGCTACTTTTAGTAGCCAAAAAAAATTTTTTTTGGCTACTAAAAGTAGCGATTTTAACATAAAAAATATTAAAAAAAAATTTAGATTTTTTTTTTATTTTTTTTGATTTTTTAGGTTTTTTGGGGTTTAGTTTTTAGTATTTTAGCTTGGTTTTTGGGGGGTGGGGGAGGGGGGTTTAAGTTTTTGAAGGGGGGGGGGGGGGGGTTTAGGTTTTTTTTTTTTTGGGGGGGGGGGGTTAGGTTTTTTTTAGCTATTTTAGGTTGTGTTCACATTGGTTCTCGCGGTTCTCACATGAACCTTATATAGGATAAAGATCCGTTAGGAACCACCATTTATTGCGAGAACCGCGAGAACCAGTGTGAACACAAACAGTAATTCTTAAAAAAATCTAAAAAACACCCAAATTTTTTTTTTTACTATTTTTTTGGAAAAATCGCTATATTTTGTTAATAAAAAAAATTAAAAAATAAAAAATAAAATAAAATTCGAGTAACAGTTATCCATGCACATGTGCATATGTATCATTTCTTTGTCAAATTCGGTAATTCATTAAAAATAATAGTCAATTGCACTTTCATTTACACTACCACGTTTAATATACTATTTTTTACGTTAACAATATTAGACATGCACATGTGCATCTCTATGTATCAACATGAAATAAGGTGTTTTGGTACACTACTTTCTCTTTCATCTATCATTCCATCCATAATACACAAGCATGCACATGTGCATTTTTGTCATTTCTTTGACAAATTCCGTAATTCATTACACATATTAGACAATTGCACTTTCATTTACACTACCATATGTAATACACTACTTTTTACATTACCAATATTAGAAATGCACATGTGCATTTATATGTATCAACATGAAATAAGGTGTTTTGGTACACTACTTTGAATACACTTTCCTTTTCATCTATCATACCATCCATAATACACTACCATTACCTCATACCATCCATAATACAATACTATTACCTCCTACCATCCATAATACAATACCATTAACAATATTTTCACTTTATTACATGGATGTAAACACCATTTATACCATCCAATCAACATATTATATCATAAATTGACAACTATAACCAAACCATCAACCACTAGATATAACTAACCAAAAAACATATATATGGGCCTACTTCTCCATTCAAAATCACAAACTTTTTGTACCAAAACACGTTATATCATGGTTATACCTAATGATGCACATGTGCATTTTGAATATTTGTAATGTAAAAAGCAGTGTATTACAAACGGTATTGTAAATTAAAGTGCAATTGTCTATTCCTGATAACGTATTACCGAATTTGTCGAAGTAATGATACATATGCACATGTGCATGGATAACTGTTACTCGAATTTTTTTTTTTTTTTGTTTTTTTTATGGTAACGAAATATAGCGATTTAAAAAAAAATAGTAAAAAAAAAAATTTTTGATTGCTTTTTTGATTTTTTTTAGATTTTATTTTATGTTCAAATTGGTTCTCGCAGTTCTCGCAATAAGGGTGGTTCTCGCATGAACCTTACCCTATATATATATGTATGTATAATATATCCAAGTGGAAAGATAAGAAAAAGATGAAGCATTGATCACTCAAAGTGTTTTCTTCGCTCCTCTTGCAACTACAACAGCTAACTCCTTGCATTCCTTTGATCACCAAAATTGTTTTCTTCTTCTCTGGCTTTCTTCTTTCATTCCTTTGATTTTCGTGTTGTGTAGTTACAACTAGCTGGTGATTAATTTACACGCAGCTTTCACCAAAGACAATGGCTACTTCATCTTTTAATACTAATCACACCTGGTCCTATGATGTGTTCATGAGTTTTGGACGTGATAATATCATTAAAAGATTTGTGGACCATCTATTTAGTGATTTCAAACGGAAAGGAATTCGTGCTTTTAAAGAAGACGAGGACCTGCAGAGAGGAGAAGAGAGATCTCCACAAATACAAAGAGCCATTGAACAATCAAGGTTTCTGGTGGTTATATTTTCTGAAAGCTTAGCTTCCTCGCCATCTTGTTTGAGGGAGCTTCTGAAAATCCTTGAGTGCAAGGAGAAAGATCGTGACAAATATCAAATTTGCCCCATTTTTTATAGTGTGAAGCCACAAAAGGTGGTTAATGGACCCAACAGCTATGTAGAAGCCTTAAAAGAACTTGACATCCTAGAGAAAACAGAGGTGGCTCAATTGAAGGAAGCTTTGACCAAAGCTGCAAACTTACCTGGATGGGATCTGGAAGATCTGGCCAATGGGTAATTACTTTTTTTTTTAATCTTAGTCATTCATAGTTTCCTAAGGTTGATTGTTCTTTTAGTAGTGTTTTTCTAGCTAGGGATGGTTGCTAATTGATTAACCTCAGAATTCGAAGAAACCTCAAACATAGCTTTAAACATGGTCCATACTTACCAAAGGGCTTGTAGTTTAGCGGTATTTGGTATAGGTATATCTCCCCAAATAGTTGTGTGTTTTAGTCCCATATTGGACAGACATTGGTGTAGATTTAGGAGTATGTTTAAAGACTTTGTGAGTAAGCCGTTTCTTTAAAACCAATACTTAAACGGAACCTCAGTGGGCACCAATACAAGATGATTTTGAATCTGTTTCGGTTCCATGGCGGTTGATAATTTTCATGGGTCATCCTAGTACTTAAATAATGTTGATTCGGTTTGAACCTACCGAAGAAAGAAAACACCAAAGAAAATTATACATGATGAAATTGAAATAAACCCAGGTAAGAATTATACATGCAACTTGCAATTTCTTCATTTATTCAAATCTGTTACTTAAATTTGTATATTCATATTACATGCCAGTCTTGAGAAGAAAGGGAAACATATCCTTATTAATTTCATTAAGAATCTTGACTTTAAAGATCAGGAAAATTTTGAATAATTAATTTATTTTTAATCGAATATGTTATATACTATAACATTTTTTTAGGTAGAAACTGAAACCGAAACACGTTATGCAAAACCCAACAACATTCGTGCCAAGGGAAATATATCCTTATTTATTTCATTAGGAGTTTTTAGGTAGAAACTGAAATCGAATATGTTATATATTATAACATTTTATTATTAAACATACATTGATAATAACAAGAACTCAAAATATAAATCTAAGATGTCTTAATCTTTTGAAACAAAATAACAAGTCGATGTAAAAAATACAAATATTCACAAGTATAAATGCAGACTAATCAAATAAGCTAATTCCATATAAATTGCAATTTGCAAACAACGATGGAATCTTTACACTTTTAGCCCCAAACTTCAATTCTTGACAACCATTTTAGGTTAAATTCATTTCATTAATAATCCTTTAATTATTGAATTGATATACTTTTAACAGTTTGGTTTTTCTTTGGAGGTTTCTGTCAATTTAGTTTATCATATGTTTATTGTCTTTTTTGATTGACAGCTATGAGTCAAAGTTTATTGACATGATCTCAAGACATATCTTCAACGAGTTAAACGTTGGATGCTTACATATTGGTGAGAAGTTAGTCGGGATACATTCCCGTACAGAGCAAATGAACTTGTTGCAATATGCTGGGTCAAGTGAGGTTCACATGATCGGTATATGTGGACTCCAGGGTATTGGAAAGACTTCAATTGCCAAAGCTGTTTACAACCGATTATATGCCCACTTTGACGATTGTGTCTTCTGTGAAAATGTTAAAGACAATGTTAAAAAGCATGGGATGATTCAACTTCAAAGGCAAATCATTGAGGACATCACAAAATCGGAGAGAAAAATAAGGAGCGTCAGTGAAGGAAGTAGTGTATTGATACAAATTATGAAATCAAAACGGGTCTTGCTGATTCTTGATGATGGGGATCAACTGGAGTATTTAGAAGCTCTAGCTGGTTCACATTCTTGGTTTGGACCGGGAAGTTTAGTTGTAGTAACGGGAGAAGATAGACAGTTACTATGTGCACATGGAGTGGAGAAAATTCATGAAGTTGAGCGTTTACATAATGACGAAGCTCTGGAACTCTTTAGTCTGTATGCCTTTAATCAAAAACATTCTAAAGAGGACTTCAAAGAGCTCTCGGAGCAATTAATTGAATGTGTTAACGGTCACCCATTAGCTATTAAAGTTTTGGGCTGCTTTCTTTTTGGCAAGACTGTCCATGAATGGGAAAGCGAATTAAAAAGACTTAAAAGCAATCCTGCTGATGACATCCAATTGCTAATATCACGTTTTTCTTTAAGTAGGAAAAGTAGGCATGTATAGTTGCATTAATAGTGGGTGCTTTTTACATGCTAAGTTGCTAATGTTGGAATTGCGATTGAGCAGTTGTAATTTACAATTCTAAATATAAGTTTCTTTTATAGCATGATGTGGTTGAAAGGTTAAAAATATGTTACACAAAGCATCTCATAAGAACTTCAAAACTTATCCTTAAGCCAAATAAGTAATCTTGATCGATCAATTAAATATACAATCAGCATACATTCACTCGCACACGAACAAGAAGATGAAGAACAAATACTTCTCTCAATGACCGTTCCTCACTAATGATTAAATGTACGACGCTGGAAGATACAAGAGGAGGAACGTCTTTCATTCAAAACTAGAAAACAAAAATAAACACAAGTCAAAGGAGACAGAGTATGTGGTTAGAGCATATTCAGTGACAACAGCTTGGTGGGCATTTTACTTGAGTTTTGGGTCTTTTACATTGTTTGTGTTTGTAATGTGTCGCTAATACGTGTTTGATTATTAAACGTGCTTAGATTGATGTTTGGATGACCAAGCGTAGAGGGGGATGTCTCTGCGCTAGGGAAGTGTAGTAAGAGGCCTCTGTGCTGAAAAGAACAACACAGAGGCCGCCAGTATAGGCCACCAGTATATGCATGCATGCATGCATTCATACATACATAAATTGTCGCAAATTGCACTTATGTTAATAAATAAAAAGAATAAACGATTTGTTTTTGTCTCAAACTGCCACAAATTTGTGACAATTACTTATGTTTAGTTTCTTAAATTATTAATTAACTTATATTAACAAAATAAAAAAGCTAACTAATAAAAATGATTTGGTGTTGTCACTAAATGTCAGAAACAGTATTAACCTTGCGACAAATTTGCAACAAAATAATTTTTTATTGCTATTTTTTCGGAAACTCGTGGAAAATTTTAGTGTTTTTTTATGTTCTTCTTTTTTGTTAGAAATACTTAGCAAACCAGTCGTAAGTTTTGGGTTGTGGGAAACTTGTCGCAACTTTTTGTAGCAAACAAACCCATTTTCTAGTAGTACAGAAATCAGATGTCATTTTATTTGTAATCGCTTCAAAAAGAAATTAATGGTTTTGATTAGAATCAAAATCGATTTACAAAAAAGATTTGATCGTTGTTTGAGAAAATTAAAAATTTGAGAAATTTGATCCGACAAAATTTGGGAACCTTATTTCCCTTTCAACACTAGTTAACGTTATATTATTCACAATGCAAAAAACACTTAGTACATAGATTTTTGAGTGTTGGATCTGGAAGGGTGAGATTTGGATCTGGAGAGGTTAATGGCGGTGGCAGTGTTGGTACCTGGTTGAGAGTGTTGGAGGGTGGTGGCTGTAGGTGGCAGTGGTGGTGAACGGCGGTGGCAGTGGTTGCAGGGGGTAATGTTGTGTCTTAGCACAAAGTATAGGGGGTAATAACAAAGGACAAATTAGTAATTTACCATTGGGGGGTAATTGTGCGACTTAACACGAATGTTGGGGGGTAAGATGGAAGGGTAATATAGTCATTTCAACTTAGAGTTAACAGATCTGTTATTGACTTTGACGCCGGGGGGTAAGGTTGCGACATAAGGGTTAATAGTGGGGTGTAATTTTGCAATTATTTCCTTAGGGGGGGTAGGAGTGCCAATGACCCCTAACCTCAGGGTGTAAAATTGCAGTTTACTCTTTTTTTTTTACTTGAACTGCACCTCTCACTAAAGTTCTAATTTGTAATTGATTTTTTATTCTCTCCCATAGTTAAAACAAGAAGTTGCACAAACAAATTGGTTTTTTTTCCTATGGTGAGTGTGTGGATGATATTTTATGATGTAACATTCTGTATCCAACAAAAGTGGGAGTATTAGGTTCTTTTCACATTGTTTTTCTTTTGTCAAAAAGTAGCATTTCTATATGTGGTTGAAATTTATGATGTGTGATGTATCATTATTAAACTGAGACTATGTATAAACTATTAGAAAACTGCTATTATTCCTACCAAAATTTTCTACTCGCTTCCTACGAATGAAAATGCCGACACTTTTCCCACGAAATTCCGACAAACAAGAAAGGGTCTTGGTTTTGTGACAAAAAGCGACCAAAAGGCCACAAATTGTTATGCATATAGGAAAAGTGTCAGAAATTTCTCTCGGATTTCCGACGGATGTGATTGATGTAGCAACAACTATAAAAGATCGATGTAGCAACAACTATAAAAGATTTGTTTTCGGTTGATCTTAAAATGATTGTTAGTGGGTGAAGCATTATACAATGAAACCATCCATATCAGGGGTGGATCTATGTGTTGGTGAGGTATAGCCCAGGATACTCCTCAACTTTCTTGGCGTAGTGCAATTTTTTTTAATCTCTGTTTTATTTATCAGGGATACCCTAAGTAAATGTTAGGATACCCCTGAATATAGGTGAGGATAAAATGAAATGAAGTTTTCTGGTCGATGAAAATGAAAATTTATGATAATGGAAACTTGCTTACAGAGTAGAATGAAGAAGATGATGGCTTATTAATATTGTTAATAATATAATAAAAATGTGTTGTGACTTGGAATAATAATGAAAAGGAAACTGGAAAAGTAAAAAGTCAGGCCCATGGCTTTATAGCCTAGTGACATATTGATGGTGAGATAAAGCTTTGGGACCAATAGGTCCTGGGTTCGATTCTCACAAGGGGGGATTTCCCATATTTATTGGGTTTCCTCCTGAATTGGTGTGGCATTATGCCTAGTGGAGATGGATATGATCGGGTGGTTCCTCTGGTGGCACGATGATACTCCAGTGGTCCGCCAGTGATCCAAATTTGCCGTTCAAAAAAAAAAGTCAGACTTAGTAAAAACTTGACTAAAGTTCAACTATTTAGTTTTTCTTTTCTTTTTTTTTTTTTTTTTTGCACTGTCCTATAGTTCTTTTTTGACAACAAAAAGATAAAAATGAAAATTATATAGAAAAAAATATTAAAATAGTTCCTTTGAAATATATGATTTCATAGATTTTTTTTTTGTTTAAATGTAAAAAATATTATATAGCATGAAGAAAATATGAATATTTTATCTAAACGTAAAAAATATTATATAACATGAAGAAAATATGAATATTTTATCTATACAATTCTATAGATATACATAGGGCTGTAAACGAACCAAACGAACACGAACAAGGCCTTGTTCGTGTTCGTTCGTTAAGGAAATAAATGTGTTTATGAACGGTTCATGAACACTTACCGAACGAGATTTTATGTTCGTGTTCGTTCATTAAGGAAATGAGCGTGTTCGCGAACGGTTCACGAACAAAAACGAACACAAATAAATTTGGCGAACTCGACGAAGGATAAAGATAGATGGCCCAGAGAGTAGCACTCGAACTTGAATCCCTTATTGTGGAACGGAGGTCGATATTCGTGGATGTAAATAATGAGAAATGAAAGGGAAATGATGCATAAAAAGGTGAAAGTGGGTTTCCTAGTTTAATTGTTAGGGAAATAAAATAAATAAAAGTTCACGAACACCTTACCGAACGTATAAAATATAAGAAAGTACAAAGATCTTCAATTAAAACACAAACATACGAACATAAATGAACGCAAATCAACGAATGTTCACGAACACCTTACCGAACGTTCACGAAAACAATCGAACAAATGAGACCTCTGTTCATGTTCGTTCATTTAACTAATAGAACGAAATTTCTTGTTCATGTTCGTTCGTTTATTAAACGAACGAACATAAACGAACTTCCCGCCGAATGGTTCACGAACTGTTCGCTTAACGTTCGGTTCGTTTACAGCCCTAGATATACAAATAAGAAAGATTTTAAACTCCAATTTTAGAAAATTAAAGATAAAGATATTAGATATGATTCATTATAAAACCCAAAATTTTTAATATTGAAAAGTCATATAAGTCATTCAAGCAGTATTAGACTTGTTTTATCGAACTCTACGATATAAAATTTTAAGTTTTCACTTTTGAATTTATAGCTTGTAGATTTTAAAATTTATGTTTATATTGTTGTGTATTTTTATTTAGAATTATGCATTTTCTATAAGTCGCATAGGTAAAAGAAGAATTTAAGGGCCCATTTTACTAGCCGCTAATGGGCTCTTGAATTCTTAGAACGGGTCGGTAAAAGTTTTTTGGGATACCCCTGAGTTTTTCTTATAGATCCGCCACTTATCCATATAATGGCTCATCAAAACATCATTTTGTGCCCACAGCCATGACCTGCCTGAAACTTCACGGTATATACAACTTCTAGCTTATAAAATTTCTGTCATAAAATTCTAAATACTCAACCTAGAATATAGTTTGTCTTATAAAAAAAATTCCAACTATAACTCCAAATGAAGTGGTTGATAGGAGTTTAATTTGTTTAGCAATATAAATTATAAAAAAAGATTGTAAATTTATATAATATCAATTTGTAACATTTGTATGCATGAAGAATTGTACCATATGTTTGGTGAGTTGTACTCATATTTGAGTTTTTTTTATCTTTAATTTATTTTACTTCAACCATAAATCATTTTTAAGCACATACAAAATTACAAATTAACATTGGTAGGAACAAGGGGTTGTACTCATATGTTTGGTGGGTTGTACCCACTTTTTTTTATCTTTAATTTTTTTACTCTTAACCCCTTACATTTTAACCAATCACTTTTAACACCAAACAGATTTTTTGTATTACGTTTTGGTCAAATTTTGCGAGTTAACATGCTACAACGTGTGTGTATGATTCAATGTTTTTATGCGTAGTTTTCCTATTTAACACCCCGTCGCAACGCGCAGTTCTAGAAAAACTTAGTTATTGTTTTCTATGTTTTACATTTCGAGTGTGTAGTTCAACATTGTTTCATCGTCTACTTTTCGTTCGGTTTTATATTTCGTTTTTTAACTTTTTTTTACACGAACCTTTATGGTGTAATTAACATTAAAAAGAATCAACAGAATATGAATTGTTGACTTTAGTATAATCTTATTATGACTATGAACTCTTCATATTCAATGCCAGCATGCATCTTGTCGTTACAATAAATTACAATGCATAATCTGTGGACTACATATTTGGTTGTTTGATTTTATAATAAACTAGTTAAATTAACCAATTATAATAGAAGTCAACTGCAATTTTTCAACCCTTCCTCCATGTGCCTGATTTGACTTGTTCCTCCATTCTGTGGGCTACATATTTGGTTGTTTGATTTTATAATAAACTAGATGTACATCCCGCCGCGATGCGACAGGATCTTAAAATTAACAAAACGTTGAATCGAGCCGGGGCATTGCCGTCTCTACTTTTATTTAGTTTAAGATCTTAGAATCCGTTAACCGTTTAACGAAATGTTCAATCGAGATCCTTTATGTACACACATTCTTATGGATAACTATTTGTGCCATAAGGTTCTATCCAGGAGCTAGAAAACGTGCTTTTCACAGGAAACATGCCAAATGACATCTAACATTATTTTGTCAAACCTTTAACCTTCAAACCAATTGTCCAAGGAAAATAAATCTCACCAATTTAACCAAATAAAACTTTGAATCTTTCAACTTCGTATATGAACTCACTAGTCTAAGTCCCCGTGTAATACACGGGTGGCTAAACAACAAAAAAATTATACTTTAATACGTAAATACTTTATTACATCCTGATGATATTGAGCTATAAGGGAGTAACTGAGTGCTTCTCTTTGACATCCTGAAGTTATGTATATTGATCGTAAACAAAATTTTACCTTGGATATAAAATAAATAATGATCCAACCTCGAATTAGTGCTGAAGGCCTTCCACATTACATAAGCAATGATTCCCCTAATAGTAGAAACAAAAAGGCCCCAACATTGTATCTAGTTGCAACATCCGATGATCGGAGTTGTGTTTGCGTGTCAACCCAACCCGACTCATCCCATACCATAAAAAAATCAAGGAAGTATATTTACAAAGAAAACTTCAAATTAGGCATGCAACTAAAGTAATTAATTCAATCTTTTGTTTTTCTAAACGAGGACGACACCCCGTCAAAACTTTATTAATAAAATTAAAAAATAATAGTTACACCTAAAGAGCATTGGGTCTTCCGAGACATACCCCAAGAACACCAACCTCAAAAACGCCTAAGGCCTTAAAGAACGGGTTTTAACAAACCCCTACCCCTACCCCAACCATTCTAACCAATAACAATTATTACTTCTAACTCTACTCGCGACCACATACAACCCAAGTATTACAAACATAAAACCTATTCAAAATCCAAACAAAAAACAAACGAAAACAACCAAAATCAAGACAAAATACAGTTCAAACAAAACTACATCAATCTTCAAAACTCTATTGGCTTTCATACGCATCAGCAACAAACTTCAAGCTTCTAGCCATCATCCAAGTCAAACCCAAGTCCAATAACCTGCACTTACCACCAAACCCAGCAATACCTATCAGCAAATAAACATTCAATGTGATTTAATCCCAAGTCCCCAAATTTCATGCCAAAAACTAAACAATTGGTTGAAACTTCTAGTGATTTCATTTACAAAATAAATCATGAATCAAAGTAGAAAGTTATAGGAAAACCGAAATAACAGGGGAATCATTATCTTTAAGACCATATATTATCTTTAAGACCATATCTATATATTCACTACAGTTGACTTTACAAAGATATTATAAGGTTTTGACTTTCCAATTGGTGACCTAAAATAACACTTCTTACATTAAACATTCAACAACTAACAAATACAAATCTAATCAATCCTCACGTCATAACAAAGCAATAAAGCCTGACAAAATAATGCAACTTTAGATAGCTTCACAGGCCCATATGCTGCAACTGCTATGACCTGCAATCACCAAAAAATATAAAATGAAAAATCTTGATATATTTGACATAATAATCTAAGTTTGATTAAAACACATGAAGCCAAGTGGGATTGTTGAGATGAATATCCGTTTTGAAGTTACATTTGGAAAGAGGTTGTATGGGTAATGGGTCAAAGCAAGTTAGTTTCAAACAGGCTATTATCAAATACAATATCATATGTTTACAAATATTTCCATTGTGAGATGAATATCCTTTTAGAAGTTAATATATACGCACTTGATTTCTCATGTGATAGCCTTAGTTCCAAGTAAGGAAATTTTGTACCTCTTCACATAAAGGAATATTCAAATAATCGGAATCAATAGTAATGTCATCTAGACATGAGCTCGGCACTGGTATCGAAAATACAGGTACAAAAAATCGCCAATTATGTGTAACGGTACCGAAAATTCTCGGTATGGTACCGGTAATTGAAGATGAAATTCGGGTAATTGAAGATAAAATTCGGTAAAATACCGGTACCTTGCCGAATTGATACCAGACCAAACTACCTATACCGAAAACGTCAAAAAGTGGGTACCGATTCGGTACCAAAAAAATCGGTATGGGAAATTTGAAACCGGTAACTGTACGATACCGATTCTGTACCGGAACTAAACATCAAATGCTCATCTCTATGAATTAAGACCTGCAAGAATGGTTAGGAAATTAGCGTGGTATCCATTCGGTACCGGTACTAAAAGTGAATTTCCTGTTCTACCACTGGCCTTAATGCTATATCTACCCACTCTTTCACAATATTTGCAAGCACAGTTTGGGGAGTGTCAATTACCATGGGGAAGCATCTGAAATAGAAAGAGAAGGGAACTTGATTCACCTGTTAAGGAAGTTACATGATGAACTTATTAAGGAAGCTACTTTGATAAAAATCAGTATTCACATTGAAGTCCCATAACATTTCTCAAAAACATGTTTAGAATTTTATTTCTTTTTAACGTATTTATTTGATAACAAACACAAAAGGGATTCCCATTGGTTTCTTCCAATTGAATCACCAACAAATGTTAATCTTCTATTTCTCAGTCTTTCTAGCATAGTTTTTGCATCAAATCTGCATTTTACAATAATCAGTTTTGAATCTTATTTTCTAAGTTTTAAAATAATAATTCAAAAAAGTGAAACAACATCCATAATTTATATACTAAATGTAAAATTACCTAACTACCCATGCATTTTAAACCATACAATTGACTGTATTAGATCCTTAAATTACAAAAAAAAAAAAAAAAAAAAAAAAACTTTTAAATAGCATATCCAAATGCCCATAATTCTCACAATTTGAATCTTACTTCCCAACTATTTAGACTTAATAACTCAAAATTATGAAATAAAACTCACAGTTCACATAAATAAATGTAGAATTACCAAAATACCCATGTATGTAAACCATACAATTTTTATATTAATCTTTAAATTACATAAATTCTTTAAAAAAGCATATCCAAGTTCCAAACACCCCTAATTCTCGCATTTAAATTTTGACTGATTTAAATCTCATTATTCATCCAAATGTAAACTCAACATGTCTTACACTAAAATTTCAAATAGCAATAATCCAAAAACTCATGTCCTAACAAAAACCATTTGGAACACATGTGACCATGTTTAAAAACAAAAACAAATATGAAACAACCAATTGTTGAATAAATGAATAGGATTAGAAGAAAATAGTAATATGGTTTGATTTAAAAACAGAAACTGAAGTCCAAAAAATAATTTATCTCAAACTGAAGTGATTTGCTTACCTTTGTTTGGGATATTAGCAGTAGTAGGTATGGCTGCATCTCGAGTGAGGCCAGTGGCATCAAAGACATGGCTTAATACGAATTGTGTTGACCTTGGTTAAATCCAAGCTGAATCTCATGGACAACCATTTTCTGGAAAAAAAAAACCAATAGTTATAGGAATAATTTTTTTTTCCATATGGTTATATATTACAACAGCGTTAGCTTTACAATAGTTTCAACCACTGTTGTAACTCAACAGTAGTTTAACTCACTGTTTTAACCCAACAGTGGTTTCAACCACTATTTTAACCCATCAGCGGTTTAACTCACTGTTTTAACCCAACAGTGGTTTCAACCACTATTTTAACCCAACAGTGGTTTAACTCACTGTTTTAACCCAACAGTGGTTTCAACCACCATTTTAACCCAACAGTGGTTTAACTCACTGTTTTAACCCAACAGTGATTTACAATAACTTATTAATTAAACCCTAATTCTTAGAGCAAAAACGGTAAGACAAAATTGAAAAGCATACCTCGGCCACCATGGCTGGAGAAAGTACAAAGAAAAGCAGCAATGGTTTCAACCACTGATTTACAATAACTTATTAATTAAACCCTAATTCTTAGCTACCCGTGTGATACACGGGTTAGAACAATTTAATTTTGAAGTATAAAAAATAAAAACAACAAAGAATGAAAATGCATTTTCCATTTAACAATAAAAAACTCTTCTAGTTGTTTCCCAGTTTCCTTTTCTGCGTCAATAAGTTCCCCTTTATTTCATGAAAAAACTTACTTAGAAACATGAAATATTGATCATGCATGAAAGAGCTGAGACTCGTTGACTAATTACATATAATTTAATCTTATTTGAAACATAGAAATTACATATAAATTAATCTTATTGAAACATAAAATGTGCTCTCGTGCATTCCTATCCCAACCTAATGTTGTTGCTATCACACATCATATATTTTGAAGTTAAAACTACTATCTAGGGGGCAGTTTATACAACATTCAAAAGGTATCTTAGGTTGACATTGAAGGGCATGCATTGTTTTACCTTACAATTCAGTACCACGTCTAGAACAGTTGCAAAAGAAATAAGTTCAGTCACTATATAAAGCAATAATACGGGTCTTTTTAAAATTTGAGCTGAAGAAAACGACAAATCGTTAAAAGAAATACGCTACGCAGGGAACATGAATACAGTTTCTAAGACCAAGTGCTTGGCATAGCTTGACCAAACTATATGAATTTAACAATAAGATAAACTCTTTTAAATAAGTCGACTTAAAAGATTGTAATCATTTAAATACAAGTTTGGTAACTTTCAGCTCATAGTATACTCATCCGAATTGTTGACCCGTTTCATTATCATCTACTTTTCTACATATGACCTGCTTGACCCGTTATTAATAAATTACAACCTGAATATTGACCTGTAAGTGTGAACAATCTAGGACAAATAAATCATACCATCCTACAACATGAAGCAACTATGCCAGGTCTAAAAGAGTCTTCTCCAATATTATGTCATCTAAATTCATACTTTTTGAATGCTCTAGCTTCTGAAGGGACTTTTGTATAATTGGATGGTTAAATTTGCATCCCATGTTATTAAAATAACAATTAGAATTCCCAATTGTTAATTTGTTTTTAGAATAAATTAAAGAAACCAAGAACCAATTTTTTGTCTATTCTACAAGAGCAAACAATAAACATTCTAGCTCGACACAAAATAACAGTTCGTTTTATAACAGAAGACATCATATTTTCAGCAGAAGTATAAGTCACAATTTTAACCAATTTACAATATTTATGAGTGGGTCAATTTGAGTTGTATTTATCAAAACTGGGTCAATTTGAACTGGTTGAAACTTGAAAACTGGCTAAAGTGTATATCTAGTGCATAAAACCTACTAAATCATTTATTCAAAAATTCATATTATTATTCTAATATTATTGTTTCTCATAGTAGCATTATGGGTCAATTCGGCCAAACTCAATTTGACCCATATATAACTTTACAAATGGGGTGGAGTTACATGGTCCGTTAGCACTCCGTCTAATTTGCTACTTATACAGGTATTCAACATCGTCCATTTTGTTTATCTAACTATTACAACTTCAAACACATAGGAACATCCGAACACTAATTTCTACAATCCATTTTATTCGTTTTCAAAACACGCATCGAAAAACCCCACATGTCAACACTTATAGTTATCAAGCAATATCTAGCAATAAAAAAGTTAAGCTTACCAAGAGAAGCCTCCACAGGGCGGCCAATATAAGATGGCACGCCACTTCTTGCTAACTCACACTATGCAAAGAATACCCTTTTGGGTTAATTGTAATAATCTTTATTCACAGAACTGTATTTTACAAATATTTAAAAAATTCTAAAATTATATGGTGAATCTTTTGTAACTTATCTACTTCCTATGTCCAACAATCTAGGACAAATAATTCAAATTGTACCTTCTTATCGCGGACCAACACAAGAACACGGCATAGAGCCCCATAATACCCGGAGTCAAGCTCAACCTTCTTAGAATAAACAATGTTAGTACAATATGAATTAAGAAGTGTGGGTAAGTGTTATACCCAATCTATATAGTGACCTAAAGCGCATTCCTTAAATAAATTTAAGATCAAATGGGTTAACTTGTGAACCCGCCAAGCCAGCCCAAACATGACCCTTTTAGCTAAACGTGTTCGTGGGTTCGACCCGAACCTGTTTAGACTAAGCTCAAACGCGTGAATTGTGTGCCATGTCACAAATTCACACCGCTAATTAAGCTGCACTATTTTCTGATATTATTTTTTGGCTTTTACATGAAACTTCATCATCAGCCTTAGCACCAGCAATGCCGATGCAACAGTACAACGATTGATCATAGATTTTCAACTGTTCATATGCCAGGTATACATCCTCAATAGTGGCAGCTTCATATAGCATTGTCATATCTTTGATGCATGAAATATCCTGAAAAATAAATGCCAAAAACAGTAAGAAAACAAAAAACAGAATTATTTCACATGTTTCGATTCTAAAGGGGTAAAATGGTCTATTCACTTATTCAACAACTTTATAAAATGGTCTATTTAGTTTAATATTACCTTCCTATGGATAGAAGCAGCCTGCAAATGGGATATCAACAAAAACCTGCTATTGTAGAAACAAAAAATGTGATTAAAGTTGTTTGAAGTTGGACTTACCATCTGAATCTCCAAGAGATTTCCCATTGATAAACACTTGTGGAACAATATGCCTCCTGACTATCTCACTTTGCACATCCTGAATTTCCAACCCATCCTCTCCAAAACGAAATCCATCGGAATTTTTTAAATTAATGAACATCCCATATTGTATATTAATATAATATAATTATAATAAACCTTGTCGAGATAATAAACCTAACTAATATACCCTGTATAAACCAATCTATTTGTTCTTGATTTGCACAACAAACATTTATACTCCAAAATTGTAAGTAATTTTCATTCAATTAAAGCATCTTTCTCAACCGCCGATGAATCAATCAAATGAAAGACAATAAAATAGGTATTTCATTTATAAATTCTAACAAAAACTACCAGATCTGTACAAAGAAACCAATAAGATATAAATTAAAAGATGATTGTTACCGTAGAATCAAAGAAACCGACCAGAGAAATAGTCTGCCGACTCCCCGACATTGTTACAGAATCAAATTCAGATTATTAGCATGAACCCTAATTGTGTACACAATCGCTCAGATTCAAAACTACAATCAACAAAATGTCACATGAAATACAATTGAAGCATTTGCATACCTGGAAGAGATTGGAGATCTTCGGAGGAGCAGCAAGGCAGTCGAAGAATCATCATAGAATCATTAGCTATTGTTTGAAATTGAAAACATAATATACATCAACAGAGAGATGGAACGATAGAACAAGCAAGATATATGAAATTTAAATGAGGTTTTAAAGATTGATTGAAGAGTATTGGAGAAGATTTCAATTGATTGAGAAATTATTGGAGTTTCCATATTGAAGAACATAATACCGCTTTAACAAAATGGCTAAGGAATGAGGAAAAGGATTTGCCCGCTCAAATGTAGAATTCTCTGCTTAAGTAGCATTGCCACATCAGCAGGTGATGTGGCAAAGTTATTTTGCTTTAGTATAATAGATAGATTATATCAAATACAAATTTAAAAGCAAACAAAAAGATTAGCATACTTTTTGTACAATTATCATTAGAACACCTCACTCGAGCTACGATTTTCTTTCCGCAACCTAACCATGTCCATTTGTAGACCAATGGAGAACACACCAACCAATCTTCATTCTGCATGTATCTCCTGTTGGACCGTTGTACGACCTTAAACCGTCAGTTAAGGCAGTTCATCTTTATGTGTAAAGGCGGAATCAATGCACATAAAGTCATAACAGCTCTAATCCTTTTAATCTTTCTTTTCTGATTAATTTGAGTGCTTGTACAACATTTTCTGATACAAATCCGTCAGCACTTCATCTCACATACAATGACCTCTGATGTCGCTTCAACTAACCTAACCACCTATTTATAGAAAACATGATTTCGCTTGAGGCTCAAGCGAAATCTCTTGAGTTGATTTCGCTTCAAGCAATCTCATATCCTCTCAAGCGAAATCATGTGTTTAACACATAAAAACCCTAACTTAAACCCTAATGTGTGTTCATTCAACCTATCTAGACACAAGACTTAATGCAGACGAAGTCAACAGACATTCCATGCACTAACAGACTCCCCCTTGGATGTTGACGAAGTCTTCAGCTCCTGAGTCTTTAGTCTTGGTCTTTTCTCCAACTCTCTGTCTTCACATCATAAACATTCTTCACAGGTTTAGAATCACAACCTGAATCTAACTTCCATCTTCCCTTTGACTGTTGATCCAGACTCCCCCTCTCAATATACTAGAATTTGAGATGTCTGGTTCAAGCTTTGTCATTTAGCTTCCATGGGAATTCCTGAAACCTGCATATCCTCTACCACAACATAAGTTTCACAAATTTATAACACTTAGATTTTAAAAAAACTTACTGGTAGAATACATTCATTCATCAAACATACTAGTTACATCAAGTTCAAATAAATGACCTTGATTAACTAACCTCACAATTTTCAAAAACATTTAATATGACATTCAAAGTTTTCAACAAACTCTCCCAACCCTGTTCATCAAATTTAGCACTTGGAATTTTGAAAATCAGCTCTTTACCATCAGTTGTCGAAAATCTTTTTGAATTTTGATTTTAAAGAAATGCAGTAAACAAATATGTACAAACAATATTTTTGTGAGTTTGTGTAAGAGGATCATATCAGTTTATGAGACAAATCACTAGCACCGTTAAGCTTTAAACATTTTAAGTTCTAAACGATTCACGTTGATTGACGATATTGTTGTCCTCTTAAGCTCAATCTAAAAACTTTCGAAATGCTTACCGATACGTTAAGGTATATTAATTTTGCACTAAGTTCTTATGGACCCCACAATCTCAGCATATCCCCTCATCATGCAATACACTAACTCAAGTAATGCCTTTAAACTTTTATCAACTGTGATTTGTGCGAAAATAAAGCAGAAGGTTTAAACATTAACAATCAGGTCGATACTTCCGTATACGCAGAGAAAGTCCAATGTTTAAACAAAATAAGAAAATAAAAATAAGTTGAAGTTGTTTAGGCTTTAACCACCAGGTCGATACTCCCGTATATGCAGAGGTGATCCAAAGCTTAAACGAAACACCAAAGAAAATAAAGCAGAACGTTTAGGCAACAACATCCAGGTCGATACTCACGTATACGCAGAGGATGTCCGATGCTTAAACAAAATAAAGAAATAAAACAAGTTTAAATCTTTGTAAAATGAAATGCACAATCACAGCGACTTTTCAGCAAAGTTGTGAAAGTTCACAAACTTAACCAGTTTTATGTCTTTCGACAATCAGCGATTACTGAGTAGGCACACAATCAAGAAGGACAAAACCAAGTACTATGCTTTTGACCATGTTTCCCACTAGAACTAGGCTTTTTCATTTATGTTTGTATCGTTATCGCAAATCTACTAGTCTAGCTGAGCCTACCGTCACATCTTTAGTGAGACCGCTTATCACATTTGACATTACAATTCTTTAGCATGCTGTGATAGTTCACTGATTTTCTATCATTTCCTCTTGTTTAACACAAAACTTATTTTTGATTTTTCAATGTTTTTGACATTTTCAAATTTTCTAATTTTTTTTTTAAATTTTTCTCCCCCTAAAATCAAAATATGTTTCAATTTTGATTTTCTTGGAAAATTTGAAAACAAACTATACAAGAAACGTGACAAACTGATATCAAATCGCTTCAATTCGCCATTCACTCGGCATAAACAATCAGAACTCCCCCTGACAACAAACTATTTTCCCATTTAGATTTCAAAACACTTAAGTTTGTTTTAATCAAATGGTTTTTCCAGAAAAATAGTTTTGTTTGTCTTTTCACAAACTCGGGGATTCATCACATTGTTCTTTTTCAACCATTTTAAAGAATTAACAATTAAAACCCTTGTCAACAACAAAACTAGTAGAAAATCAAGTACAACTTAATGTCCCTGATTTACCACATGTAAATCGAAATATCACAGTTACCATCCTGTGAATTTCTCAAGAATGATGCCGATTCCTGTTCCACACTTACCAACCTGGGAACTCCGGCAAGTCAGGTTTTTCTATTTGAAAAGATTCACCCAAGCCTGACCAGCCTTGGGTGATTTTGAATTCTTGTTCAACAATGATGGAAAGTTTGTATAATCCATTGTTAAACCTGAATTCTCAGATTTTATCTCAACACTAGGCTCCTCTGGCTTTGATGAACCAGAATCATTGCCTGCACATGGCTTGTCTGACTTTGACCTGTCAGATTCATTGCCTAATGGTGGCTTGTCTGACTTTGACACATCAGATTCATCGCCGACCATTTTCTTTTTCTCCTTTTTCTCTTTTGTCCTCAGCTTTGCATCTGAAGAATTCAATTTACTTGGCTTTGCAGTCGAGTGAATTGATTCATCAGAACTTTTTCTCAGATTACCAGTTGTATCCGAGGACAAAATCCTCTCCAGATATTCTCTGGCCTTCTTTCTCTTCTTTCGCAGTGTGTCTTTTTGCCCCTGAGAATGTTTTACTTTTGCTTCCTGAACTTTAGGTTCTTGAACCTTCTGTTCTTTGGGCTTGACATTGACTGTCTTCTTTGCCATTTTTTGAGAATCAGCCCTCGATCGTGCCTTTGATCTCATTGGGCAATTTCTGGCAATGTGCCCTATGATGTGGCATTCATAGCATCTTCTTGTTTCTATTCTCTGACTTTGGCAGTTAACAACAATGTGTCCTTGATAGCCGCATCTGTAACACATTCTGTTATCGTACCATGTACCACTTTCAGTCCAAACATTCAAGTCATAGCACTGTTTGGCTCTGTGGTAATCGTCACTCCTCCTGAAAACTGAATTTTGCCTTTGAGCTCTGTGGTCAAACCAGCACCGCGAATTACCAACTATTTTTGAGTTTTCATTTTTAAATTTTTGTGGTTTTTGATAATGATTGGATGACTTATCTGATGAGCTTTTATTTTCAATTTTAACATTTTTCAAATTTTTATCTTTTTGTTTCTGTTCTACACTCTTCTTAACAGGTTTTTGTTTAGAACATTCACCTGTTTCAGTAGATTGCAAAACAGTATTTTTAAATTTTTCTTGTAAATCTAAAAATATTTTTCTTTTCTTTTCTTTTTCATCATCAGATATTTCATCACAATCTTCAATTTTGACTTTGTCAAAATTTGTGACCTTGTCACTTATTGGAACTGAATTGATCGGTTTTGGACAAACATATGATGCAGAAGTCACAAAACTTTTCAATTTATTCTCTAAATCTTTGATTTTCTTTTTATCACATTCGGCTTCTTTTTCAAGTCGAATAATCGTCTGACGATGGGAATTGATTACCTTTTGCTTTTCGACATTGTTCTTGCTAAAAACAGATCTCCCATCTTCAAGAATTTTTATTTGACTTTGAAAATCTTTTTCAATCTTTAATTTTTCATTTTTAAAATCCTTTTCTTTTTCTTTAAAACTTTTGTTTTCTAATGACAAACTCTCAATATTCTTCAAAAGTTTGTCATTCTCAGATTTTAGTTTTTCGCAGTTCAAGCGCAAATCCAAAATCTGTTCATTATCAGCTTTCTTCTCGTCTTTCAAAGCTTTGTTTTCCAATGTCAAATTCTCCACATCTTTCAAGAGATTGACATTTTCTGCTTCGGATTTTTCGCATTTCAAGCATTTTCCATTCATCTCTCCATTATCAGCTTCTTTCTTTGTTTCCTTCATGTATGTACCTGCACAGAAAATTTTAACAAAATCAAGAGGATTCATATTTTCATCAATATAGCAACACCTCTTAATATCGTATCTCATAACATTTTTTGCTGCAAGACACACATTGATTCATTTTCTCATTTCAATGATCACCTCCAAATCTATCTTTCTTGATTCTCCTTTTATTTCATCCAATAACTCCCTTTTTCTTGAATCTTTATGAATCCTATGATTTGTTATTTTATTGATGAAATCTCTTAAATCAAAGAGTGATAAACTAGAATCCCGTCTCTGTTCATTCACGAATTTATCCCATTCCAAAGGTAAAGCATCAACAAATTTTGAGATTCTTTCATCTTTTGAATGATATATCTTATGTCTTTCTAACTTGATGATTAGATCATAAAACCTTTCTTTTAGCTCCTCCACTGATTCATTCTTCTTGCATACAAAATTTTCCCATCTTTTAATATAAACATCCTTATCACCTAATCTCTCATTCCAAGATTCCTTTTTCCAGTTATTCAGATTTTCAAGATTCTCATTTTCCTTTTCGTCAAACATTTTGATTTCTTGATATTTGTGCCTTGTAAATCAATTCGGATCACCTGCAAACAAAACAAACAAACAAACACTTAGTAAAATTTTAAGTTTTGAAAAATTATCAGGTTCAAGCGAAATACTTGAAGTAATCAGCTTCAAGCGAAATCAGTCAATAAAACTGATTCAAGCGAAATCTGATAGACCAATTTCACTTCAACTTCAAGCGAAATCCAAGAACCAATTTGATTCAAGCGAAATCCACTATTTCGCTTCAACTAATTAGAACCTTCAAGCGAAAACCCAACAGTCCTATTTCGCTTCAATCTTCAAATGAAAAACTGATGACCAATTTCGCTTCAAATGATTTCAAGCGAAATCCTACAAGATCTATTTCGCTTCAACTAATCAGACCTTCAAGCGAAATCTGACAGAACAGTTTCGCTTCAACTGTTCAAGCGAAACCAACTATTTCGCTTCAGGAACAGTCTAATTTGAAGCGAAATCAACCTGTAACCTTCGAATACTTTCAAGCGAAATCTTGTTTTAGGTCAATTTTAACATGTTTTAGTCTGAATTTTAATCTGAAACTTTGTAGGCTTTGTTAAAACTCAGTTTTACACGTTATACTTGAAAATCAGACCATTTCTACCATTGGAACTTGTTCAGATCAGAAAAATAAGAAAAGAAATGAGTAGAAAGAAGATAATCCGGTAGAATTAAGCTGCAATGGTATGAACTCCTTGTCCTGAGCTCTGATACCACTTGTTGGACCGTTGTACGACCTTAAACCGTCAGTTAAGGCAGTTCATCTTTATGTGTAAAGGCGGAATCAATGCACATAAAGTCATAATAGCTCTAATCCTTTTAATCTTTCTTTTCTGATTAATTTGAGTGCTTGTACAACATTTTCTGATACAAATCCGTCAGCACTTCATCTCACATACAATGACCTCTGATGTCGCTTCAACTAACCTAACCACCTATTTATAGAAAACATGATTTCGCTTGAGGCTCAAGCGAAATCTCTTGAGTTGATTTCGCTTCAAGCAATCTCATATCCTCTCAAGCGAAATCATGTGTTTAACACATAAAAACCCTAACTTAAACCCTAATGTGTGTTCATTCAACCTATCTAGACACAAGACTTAATGCAGACGAAGTCAACAGACATTCCATGCACTAACATCTCCAATGAACTAAAACATGATAAATGACAAATTAGCATGAATCACATAAAACAAACAACACATTTTTCTGTAAACAACTTACCATGGCCCAAGGAAACCTATAAGTCATAGAAAATAAGGACCAGTTATCAAGATTCAAGAACATAGACATAAACCCTAGTGAAGACTTCATCAAACTTGAAACTGGCTATTTACCTTTAATATTAAAAAAAACACTTACAAAATTTGCAGTTATGCAAAAGAATAATATTCATGAACCATCATTTTCTTTAAAAAAAAAACTTTATAGTCAATACAAACTAACAGTTTTGAATAAATGAATTACTTGTTCAAACCAATTGAAACCACCAATCCGATCGAACCAGACAAAACCCCTAATTCGGATCATAAAATTATTAAGGTCATAATCACAATAAAAAAAGACCTGAAGAGAACAACCAACATGTCCAATTTCTGTTTTTTGTTGTTGGATGTTAAAGGCTTATCCTCACTACCATGCTTTGTTCAGATTGGCATCCATCACAGGGGAACAACCCTGCAATAAGTTTATTAAAGATCCGAACATCTAGGCTTATTCAACATAAAACATATGCACAAACATCATTCTATTCTATATGAATTTATATATCACATAAAAAAGTGAGCACAAATTTAAAGGTGAATCTTCATTGAGCATTAAATTGAACACCAATTTCAAGCCTAGACCTGACTTACCTTGCTACTATCCCGCACCTCAGATCCCCAAAATCATTATGTACCTCCTTTAGTCGCAAAGTCACATTATCGAGTACAAGTACAAACTAAAAGCAAATTAAACCAACTGTAACTATTTGTTTATTGCACAAAAGATTCAAACTATCGATACACATGATTCAACAACTAAACCCTAAAACCTTAAAACCCGCTCTCCAAATTCAATTTCTTACTCAGATCAAACATCAAACACGGTTTAACATAAACAAACATATAATCTTCATAACAAATTAACACATGGCCAAATGGAGGTACGATAGCAAACCAAAATCGAAAACTATACTGACATTTAACACATTACAGAGAAAAAAGCGCAAATTGAAGAATCCTAACTGGATCTTTGTCCTGATTTGAAATAACGCTTAAAAAGGGAAAACAGCAAACCCTAACTGATCCAAAATAGAACTCTCCGGAGGTCGCAGACGAAACGGAGAGACGGCCAGAGTATAAACGTGGAGCCTTCACTACAAAGCAAATGAATTACCACCAATAATTTTCTCTTCAGCGTTGTTGTAGAGATCTCCGGAAGCGTAGCCATAGCCTTAGCCGATGAAGCCGCCTGCAAGAAACCGGGTAGTAACCATTACCCATCGTGTTCGTAAAACCCATCCGGCTAGAAACCACCATCCATCGCCGCTAGCGGAGGCGACCGGAGTTTGTTCAGGTCCTTTTCTCCCCTGAGTCTCTTTTTGTGTGTGCGAGTAAAGTGAAAAGAGTGATGGTGCAGAGGGTTTTCATACGAGGGAGTGCCAAAGGCATGACACATGTATAACATGACCCACACACAAAGCTGGTACAACACTTTGAGCAGCATGTACAACATCAATTGCAACAAAATGTTGCATAATATATAATTATATAATATACTAGTTTACAACCCCTGTGTTTACACGTGTTGAATATCAAAAAAAAAATATAAATTATAAGTGTGTGTATAATCATCATCAGTCAAACGACGTATTGCATAAAATGTGAAACCAAAAGAATTTACATTTTCAGCTATCCAAATATATTTTCCTAAGTTTTCACCTCTTTTTTGAGTCGCTACAATCTATCTTATCATATAAAGCTGTAAAACAATAACTCTAAAAAAATAAAAATAATGAAATTAAGATTGTAAGTGTTTTTAAAAATAGAATGTATTGCACTTGTGACAAATTAATTTTAATTAAATTCTACTATATATAATAATAATATAACAAATACTTTGATGTAGATAGTATTTTATAAATACCTTTAAAAATAATATACAATAAAATCGAGCATTTTTTTCTCTTTTAATATAAGTGCCCTATTAATATACCTTATATATATTTTTTTTAAAAAGTATAATCACACGTTGCCAATAATTATGTTGTTATATATTTTAAAAATCACTATACCAATTTACCCCTCCATCCTTCTAGATCTTTACTAAATTTTAAGTATTTACTAATTTGTTGTTTAATTAATTTTAGCCATTAGATTAGTGTAATTAAGAGTCAAAATCGTTTCCTATGTTTATTAGGTTAAGACATTTTTTTCCATTTTACATCTAAACCTGAAAACCGAACAATCCGAATCGAGCTAACACGGACCCGACCAACCGGAACCTTAAATAAGTCGGTTATCGGGTCACCTTTTCAAGTCAAAAACCCGAACAACCCGAACAAAAAAAAAACTTAAAACCCAAGGAAAAAAACAAAAGAACACCCCTAATCGTTGTCACAAACATACGTCTATATTCAATTTATAACAAAAAAAAAAAATTGGAAAACTATTTCTGGTCTTTTTTCAAACATACATCTATATTTAATACATGATTTGAAAAAAATGAAAAAGTATTTCTAGTCTTTTCTCAAATATTTTACAATATATAGAGTGTTGATTTACAAATTGTTTGAGGAATTTTATTTCTTGGTATTTTCATATTTCGGTAACTGAAGAGTTATTTAATGCAATATTTTTAATTTTCTTTAAATTCCTAATATTTTTATTTTTTTAAATCCTTTATTATAATATAAAAATAAGAATAAAGATAAGTGATATCTATATATTAGTTATTAATATTAAATAAAATATATTAAACAAATATAAATAAAATTTATAAGATTGAAGGAGAGAATGACATATGGCATTATTTGTAGTCTTTTATTATAAGTTAGATTAGATTAGATTAGATAATATAACTAGTTAAATTAACCAATTATAAGGCTATAGGGTGTGGTCATGAGACTCATGACCACCATGACCCTCCACATAGGCACCACATCATTCATCTTCAATCCATTATTCAAAACCACTACTCTAAGGGTGTGGTCATGACCCAAACCACTATCCCCTTTATTTTTGTTAATTTGTTTTTGTTTTAAAATTATCAAATGAGAGGGTCGTGGTAATCGTGGTTTAATCCATGGGAACCACCATCAATCAAGGAGGGGTATGGTATACCATTTAATTAATGATCCTAGGTGGAAATAATGTTCCAATCCATGACCCCCACACCCCATAGCCTAATAGAAGTCAACTACAATTTTTCAACCCTTCCTCCATGTGCCTGATTTGACTTGTTCCTCCATTGATCGATTCCACTCCTTGTTTGTCTATAATACCATAGATTTCTAGAAGTTAACATACATTTTCAGCGAAGGTTCAAATCTCGAAATTTGGGAACAAAAGAAGGTTCAGCATATAGCAGGGTAAGAACTGAAAGCATCTATAATGGTCCGTATTTGAATATCATCTTGCCGATAACATATTTAACAAGTAACGTTATAATTTTTCATCTTCTTCTTCTATCAGAAGTTGATAATTCATATTAGATTCATGTATATAGTCAATCATCTGTGTTAAGCCACTTGGTCATGCTTTCAAGCTTCCAAATAGTAACACGTATACATATAATCACTACTTTTCTTTGGAGTACTAGATTCCAGTGGGGGGTGTTTGGATGTGCTTTCAAGGGCTTAATGCCACATGAAGAACATGATAATTAGTTAATAGTTATATACTAAATACCTAGGTCAGGCAATGTTACAATTATGTAATTATGTCAATAATCTTTTTTCTCATAGAAACTTTATGCTAGTCTCTCAAATATCTGATTATTTTTACCCTAATCAGAAATCAAACTTATAATCACTTTTACACAAACAATCAAAGCTGATTGTTTCCATTTCAAGTTCATAATCGATTTAATTTCACATCATACTGATGGAACTAATCCTAACTTGGTTTGTGAAAACAAGTGGATCGAGATAAATCAAAAAGAGTTTGAAGATAAACCTTGGTGAATTCATTAGTATTTATTTAAAGTTTATACGTTTAGTTTGAATTAGTAGGTTTATTGGTTGAGTTTATTTATTTGGTTTAAATGAGATTGAGTTGGGTTCAAATTATTATAGGTTTAGAACAAATAGAGGGTTATGTATTCAAATTTATTTGTCGAGTTGAATTTATAATAATGAAAAAGTCAAAGCCAAATATTGGCATCAAATATGTTTTCTTGTGTTTGTGCTTATCGAATCTGGGGCAACACGTACATCGGGCATTATTTTTGTTTTAGAACATGTTATATTCTCAGTCGTGAAAAGATATGATACAATTGCATTGGATTTTTATTATGGGTCCTTCAAACTCATTCTATGATAAAATGAGAACAAGGCAGAGTTTCTGTTTGCATCTTTATTGTGTGCTTACTAAGAACGCGTAGAATATAAAGGGATTCTCATTAAGTCATTGTGATAACATTTGATAGCATTTATATGACCTGTTACTTTGTGCAGGCGGCTTTCATTTCTTTCATCAGTCGGAACAAACATAGATTTACTTTATACCCTTGAACAAATATCATCCGCCTGTCAGTTTTTTTAAGATGGCATCATCTTCACAATATGCTCACAGATGGAAATACGATGTCTTTGTGAGTTTCAGAGGTGAAGATATCCGTAAAACATTTATTGATCATCTGTTTAGTGATTTCAGAAGGAAAGGGATCTATCCATTCAGAGATGATAAGAAGTTAAAGAGGGGAGAAGAAATAGCACCGGAACTCTATAGAGCCATCGAACAGTCAAGGTTCTTGATAGTCATATTCTCAAATGACTATCCCTCATCAACATGGTGTATGAGGGAGCTTGTGAAGATCCTTGAATGCAAAAAGAGAGATGATGAATACGAAGTTCGGGTACTGTTCTACAACGTCACCCCTGAAGTGGTAAAGAATCAAAGTGATAGTTACAAAGAAGCCTTCAATAAACATGAAGCTTTAAACATAAAAGAGGTACCCAAGTGGAAGGAAGCTCTTAAATTGTCTGCCAACTTATCAGGATGGGACCTCCAATCTCTGTCCAATGGGTAAATCCTTATTTCCTGATTTTCTTTTCTAATTATATATATACTTAGGGAAAGCATCTAAGGATTAGGAAACCATAGACATTGATCACCAAGTTATTACTAACCCATGGTTTTCTTATGGAATATATCTTCTATATATTTTGCATATTGTATTTTCTTTATTTAGTCCCTTTGATTTAGGATTGTTCGTTATAACCTAGTTTATATATTGTTAGTATCATTATTGAATAAAGAGAGTTTATACCCCTTTACATGGTACCCTAGGCTCACACCATTTCCGCCGCCACGCTAACTCTTGCCTCCGCCACCAGTGACTGAGTACGGTCACTGCCGTCAACTCCCATCCTCTGCCACTAGTGGCTTGGTTGCCATGTGATACAAACCTGCTAATTCAAATCTGGATGGGCTGAATTTTAGGAGAGTCAAAGTCAAAAGGCTGAATTTAGGGGCTGAAGTTTAGGAAGTAACTATTTTATTTTTCATTTAAGTATTCCATTTCATGTTCTAGTTTGCCGTGTCTTGTTTATTTGGATTATCTAGTGTTTTTGTATTGGAGGTTAGCCCCTCTCGAATGGGGCCAACTATCTTAATATTTCAATAAATCAGCCTCTTGTTTTCGAGTATCTATCACCATGGCTGCCAAAGATAATCGAATTGAAAAACCCTTGGCCCTTCACCCTGCCTACATATGTTACACTGCACACAAAGATTTTACTGCTTGAAATTTATTACTTACCAAACAACGAGAGAGTACAAAATATACAGTTGCAATCCTATTATACCCTTATACAACTAGCAACCAAAAAACTGTCAACTAACCAACCATTACGTCAAAAAACAACCCCGGTCACCAAACACTAATAACGTACCATTTTACATATTTAACATTTTCCCACCGATTCAGTCATCAGCATTAAAAAAAAAAAACCCCCCGTCTAACCTACCATTGCGTCAACAAAATAAACCGTCCCATCTACCGATTCAAGCATTTACAATAATCCCATTGATCTCGTAAATCGATAACTGTCACAATTCCACCACCGTTTTATTGCATTTATTGCTGTAGGTCCGGCTAGGAGGGGATCTAGTCGCCTAATCCTTGTTATCGAACACACCCGGTTGTGCGGAATCCAACCGGAGATGCAAACCGAGATCGAGAAAGTGAACAATACGTAAAGATATCAACGATTAACAGTTACGTGTATTGATTTCGACAAAGTTTCGGTACAATATTTGACAAATACAAAGCTCACCGGAACTTTCTCTCACTACACTCTCTCTCTAGTTTTCTGCCTCTCTTCTATCTCGTTCTCACACACACACCTGGATATTTATATCCATCACCGCACGTCTGGTCGAAGGATCAGAATTACTGATCGAAACATCATCTTTCGATCATGCAACCATCGAAGGATCCACATATGCTTCGAAGGATGGCATATCCTTCGAAATCCATCAGTATCCTTCGTGGGATATCTTTCGAGCTCATCATCGAAGGATCTAAGTTATCCTTCGATGACCATCCTTCGACCCAGCCAATTACACCAATGTTCCAACTGTTTTTGCTCTCACACTTGTTTCTGCCTTGTGTCCTTGTTCGCTCTTTACACACCCACCGAAATCACAAGTGATTTCGGTATAAATATAAGTCTTGTGCGATTGCAGGTGAGGTTCGGCCCAATGATGGTCAAAGCCCATAGAACAAGGCCCACAATACATGCATGCACGTACAGATCCAGCTTGTTTCAATATTTGAAGTTTAGTCAACATAGTGACATCATCATGACATCATCATGATGATGTCAGCATGATGTGTCAAGCGGGAAACGTCCTCGGCTCTCCGTGCTTCGCGTGACGAACTCTGGGACGCACGACGGAGGAATGTCGTGACGTCGGGCTTGAGCCGAACCTAACCGGGTCGAACCGAACCGAGTTGAACCGAACCAAGTCGCGTCCACATAATATGTATCAACAATTGCACCCAAGTATTGAATTCATTTAACGTACCGTCGTATCCCTTCATTAAAAGGCACCGATTCACTCAACAATCAACATATATATGCATTTGGTTTCAGAAAGCACCGATTCAATTTTAACATACATATACAAATAGGAACTTTAAAACACATGTTCACTAATCCATCCACATAATCGCATCGCTTTGCAAAACACTAATAAAATTAGAAGGTTAAAATGCTTTGCAAAATGGACCGACGCACCGTTTGACTTACAAACATGCTAAACGGATCGGCAGTTACAGTTAATAACAAAACGGACATGTCTCCCCCAACCACTGTTTCTCTGTCGTTTGCCACCGTTTCACACCCTATATACCCCCTCCCTCGCCACCAACAGTCTCCGGTCATCTTATCACCCTTATAAATCGTCGTCGGAATCGGGTAGTTTGAGCGAGTAAAGAAGAGAGCAAAACGTTGGTTGTGACACTAGAATAGGTTAGTGGTGGCCGGAGTTGCGGATGCGGTTGCATTGTTGCCGTCGCGAAAGATTGCCAGAAAACTCTCCCGTTTTCCTCTTTCTCTCACTAAACTTTATGCAATATTAAAACACAACGTTCACAATACAATATTTTCTCGCCAAAAAAAAAAGCGTGCACCAACCACCGCAGGTTCTACCACCATGGGTTTTGTTTTTTTGGTCGGAAAACAGCAACTGAGAAGTTAGATGTAAAGTCTTGATTGTCATCACGATACAAGAAATCAAGCACATGATACACACAGGGGTTTCGTCTATGACTTTGTTGTTGTGGGCGGTGGCGAAGAGGGTGTGATGTGAGGGTGCCGTTTGTGGTGGCTCCGTGACTGTGAGGGAGACATTGATTTTTGAGAGAGAGAGAGAGAGATGGAGGAAGGGTCTGGTTTGGGTAAAGGCAGTTGTTTTTTACATGGGTGGTGGGTGGTTTTCCTATACCATGTATGTGTTTTGCTCTTCTTTTATTTTTGATATTCATATTGATATATTAATCTGTGTTGATATTAATTTTGCTCTTTTAGGTAAAAAAAAATCTACCTAACATTAATATGGAATATGGATACATTAATATGTTTTTAATCTGACAAAAATAATAAAAAGAAATTATTATGCCAATTGTTACGATTTTCTACCCCTAAAATAATAATAAAAAGATAATAACTTTTATGTCATTTATAATATAAACTTTTGTTTTTAGAGAATAAAAAATAATTATTATGCCAATTGTTACGATTTTCTACCCTGAAATATTAATAAAAAGATAATAACTTTTATTTTATTTATAATATAAACTTTTGTTTTCAGTCTCTACTTCAGAATTTCTATAAACTTTTAGTATAATATGTTATGCATCAATTAGCATATAAGTTTGAAATAAAATTTGGGAATAAATTTTATCGTATAAAATTTTGAAAATATTATTTTCTAATGGTTTAGCATGACGCAACATATCTTCAAAACTTTTTTGGTTTTGTGTTGTAGGCCTCTAAAAGCAAAATGAATAAAATGTTTTGCATAAGCTTAAAAATTTCCGATTCTCATATATTGATGCTAAAATATTATAGTTAACATCCCGCCGCAACGCGCGGCTTGACGTTAAGTCGTTTATAACAAGAATTAACACATGCTAAATAAAATACCCCACTACTTGTTGAAATATAGAACTACTCCAACGTCACTTTTTTCCTATTCTCGGTCATCTTCTAGACTAATTCATTAACATGTGAGTGAAATAAAATCCAACTGACGTGTTTAATTATCCGACCCGTACTCGACCCGAACCGACCCTGAAACAAACTAATTAACCCAATAATTACCCCCTTAAACGGTTTTTGTCCTTGCCCATTTCTTGGTCGCATTTGTTCTCTCTTCTTGCTATCCGAATCACAAAGATTCGATCTTGCTAATTACTTTAAGAACACATAGTTCTTATCTCTTGCACATGCTAAACTTGCTACTTTCTTACTTGATTCGGTCATGCCTTCTTTCGAATTCTCATGCTTGCTAACTTGCTATTCCAACCACAAAGGTTCGGTCTTGCTCTTGCTATATGAACCACTAAGGTTCGATTCTTCTTTCTTTTAGTTGTCAATTTTCTTCTTTCTTTCTGATTGATGACCATTCTTTCTTCTTTCTTATCTATGCTTGCACTTTCTTTCTTACAACATCGTTCTCTTTCTTACTTTCTTGCGAGGCCTTCTTTCTTTCTTGCTAACTTTCTTTCTTGCTAACTGATGCCGGCCTCTTACCTTTTTTTCTTCTTTCTTGTGGCGCCTTATCTTTCTTTCTTGCTTGCATCCGTTCTAGTTAAAACTTGCAACTTTCTGCTTGCGTTCTTCTTTCTTGCTGCTGCTATAACACCCGGACAATGTCTACTATCTTTCAAAATCAACAACATGCTTTGGCTGATCACCTATTGCCTTCTCAGTCACGGTTTCAGCCTAATCAGCACCCTTCCTGCTTAAATTAATTCAAGTGCATGCTTGCTTCTTTTCTTTCTTCAGTCCATTCAACATTTAATTGATAACAAATGAGGTGTGAGCTTGCCAGCTTATTTTCTTACATTTTTTGTGCGATGGGTTTGTAAGGAAGGTGGTTGTTTGCTTCACCAACATGCATGCCTACTTAATCAATTGACGTACTTTAAATAATTGTTGCCCAGAATTGATCTTTGATCTCTAGAACATGAATAACTTGTATACATAAATTGAATTTTTTTAGTACATGTGATGATTACAAATGAGTATTCTAAGCCCTATTTATACTAATCCAATAGTTGTGAGTAAACAGACGTGTCTTCTCCTTGAAAAGTCACGTCTCCTTGTTCCTGTTGTATTGCCACATATTCAAGAGGTGTGTCTCTAGGAAGACATTGCTTCATTAAGTTTGTAGGTTACAAACTTTCATTTGGTCGCATCTAGTCCTCATACTTCTATAACTACTCTAAACACAATGTAAACCATATATTAACTATTTACCGAACAACCCTTATACTTAGGATGTGAGGGATTAGAACTTCATTCACCCCCTAATCACAAACATCCTTGAGTTGCTTTAGATCTTGAATTACGAGCAGTTCTCGCATTGTAGCAAACTTAACTCTTGCTAGTGCCTTTGTTAATATGTCTGCCCTTTGTAGTTCTCCATTGATGTGTTCCACATTGGTGTGTTCGTTTTCCACGCATTCTCTTATAAAATGATAGCGTGTGTTAATGTGCTTGCTCCTTCCATGAAAGACTGGATTCTTCATGAGTGCTATTGCGAAAATATTATCCACCCTTAGTGTTATCTTCTCTTCTTTCCAGCCTATAACTTCACTTAACAATCTTTTAAGCCATAGTGCTTGGCATACTGCCGTAGTGGCTGCCATGAAATCTGATTCACATAATGAAAGTAGTTTGTTGCTTTTGTGTGCACTAGGTTATAGGTGATTCTCCAAAGTAGATTACTAGACCAGTTGTGCCTTTTCCGTGATCTGTGTTAACACCATAATTGCTATCACTAAAACATGTGATCTTATACCCTCCTTGCTTCTTATAGATGATTCCATGCTCCTTAGTTCATTTGATGTAACATAGTACTTGCTTCACTGTTTTCAAGTGATGCTCATTTGGTTCTTGCATGAATCTACTAAGCAGAGTGACTGAGTAACATAGATCTGGCCTTGTATGCAATAAGTACCTGAGCGAACCAATCAGGCTTCTATAATGTGTTGCATCTACTAGATCTCCTTCTTCAGTCTTTGTTAACTGTGTTACTGGATTCATTGGAATCTTTGTTTAATTACAGGTTAACATATTAGCACCCTTGAGTATCTTTTTTATATACCTTATTTGAAGCCCTTGAGTATCTTGTTTATATACCCTTTTTGCTTTATGGCTATCTCACCCCCTTACTTGAGTAACATCTATTACCAGATAGTATGCTAGTAATCCTGGATTGCTCATTTCAAACTTCTTCTCCATTTGAGACTTGAAAATATCTATCTCCTTCCTTGAAGTTCCAGTGACTATCAAATCATCAACGTAGACTCCAACTATCAGCGTAGAAGTCTTACTTGTCATTGTATAGATTTCTTGTTCTAAAGTACACTTCTTGAAGTTAAGTTACTTTAGTGTTTGATCTAACTTCATTTCCCAAGCATGTGGTGCTTGTCTCAATCCATACAGCGCTTTTGATGGTTTGTAAAACTTTCCTTCATCTCCTGGCTTTATAAATCCTTCTAGTTGTGAGACAGACCTCCTCCTTGATATCTCCGTGTAGGAATGCAAACTTGACATCTAATTGACCTCCCACCCTTGATATGCTGCTAAAGCCAACATTAGTTGAATGGTCTCGATGTGTGCTACTAGTGCAAATACTTCATTAAAATCTATCCCATGTTGTTGGACGTAACCTTTTGCTACCAATCTTTCTTTGTGTCTGACGACTTTTCCATTTGCATCTTTCTTAGTCTTGAATACTCACTTTAATCCTATTTCCTTGTGATCTCTTTGGCAATTCTGTCAGCTTCCAAGTGTTATTCTTGTTTATTGAGTCTAACTAACTCAGCCTTTATTGCCTTAGTCCATTTGCTGTCAATGGATGGTTCCTTATAATTTCTTGGTTCTTCTTCAACAAGTAGTAATTCATGTGGATCTACTTGAATTTCCTCCATCTCATCATATAATTCGTCAGGACTTCTTAGTCTTACTAGAGTGTCACTAATACTCCTAGTTGTGCTTTCAGATGTAGATGGACATCTACTTGTTAATAAGCTACTAGATCTTCCTGATGAGTTCGGATTGTACGAGTGTGCTGGCGAGGTTATATAGGAGTCTGGACTATTTTCTAACTGATCCACTCCTTCATCTTCATGGTGTGGCCCGCTACTATCAGGACTACTTGGTGCGTCCTCCTCTAATTCTGACGGGCTGTCATTTTCTTGAATGACAAAGTTTGTCCAAGCTGGATTTCCTAATTCTACCCCTTCCGTGTAGGTATTTCGGTTCCATGGTTGACCTTCCATGAACTTTACATCTCTACTAACACCTATCTTGTTCTTTGCAGGATCATATAATCTAAATGCCTTTAATCCTTCTTCTATTCCAATATATACCATAGGCATGCTTCTATCATCTAGTTTCTTTTGTTGAAGGGGTAGTACCTTAGCATATGCAGTGCAACCAAAAACCTTTTCTTCCTTTCAATGCTTCATATGGTGTCTTGTCCACCAAGGCTTTCATTGCATGTCATATCGCTTTACCTCAAACATTCTGTGGTATGTTCATTGCCTTTAACATACTGCGAGTAGTGGATAAAATCGTCCCGTTTCTTCTTTGTACTACTCCATTTTGCTGCGGCGAATATGACGTTGTAAGTTGCTTTGCTCTGTCGTTCTCTTTGTAATACTGGTTGAATTCAGTTGACGTGAATTCTCCTCCTCTGTCTGTCCTTAGCATCTTTAACTTGGTTCATGTTTCTGTCTCCACCTTTTCTTTATACTCTTTGAAAGTATCAAATTCTTGATCCTTGGAAGTTAGTAGATATGCCCACATGTAGCAAGTGCAATCTTCTACAAGTAAGAATATATACTTCTTTCTAGTATGTGTTGGTGGGGATATAGGGCCACCCAGATCTCCATAGACTAAATCAAGAGGTTTTACTAGCATGACTTATTTGAGGAATTCCATGTACAAGTTCTTTCCACTCATTTCTCTAATAGCACCAAAGTGTAAATAACCATGCTAAATCTTCCGTGTTTGAGAGCAGGCAGATTGGCTTCCCAATCTTCAACTTAATCTTGTATAACTTGTTCTTCATTCTCCTGACTCGCATCAGTAACTTTGTATAACTTTCTATTTTTGTCAGGGAGTGTTTGTAGGTCTCCATCCATATTTATTTTGCAAACGATTTCTGTGAGTTGCCTAAAGCTCAATATGTTGCTTTTCAGACTTAGAATGTAATATACTTTAGAAATAATTTTCTGCTCTGGGTTCTAACATTCCAGTAGTACGAACCTATGCCTTTAACCTCTACGTGCGACCCGTCACCAAAACGAACTTGACTAGTTACCTTTCCATATAATTCTCTAAAGCGACATTGCACACCTGTCATGTGGTTGCTTGCCTCGTTGTCTAAGTACCATAGACTTTCATCTTATGTGGCGTAGCTTGCTGGTTCTATGTGTTCTTCGTTTAGTAGAACCTTTTCTTGGACAATGTTTTCTTCTTGAATTGCCATTAGCAATGTTGGTACTTCATCTTCCTCGAAGAGATTTGAGTGTTCTTGTACGATTTCCTTTTGGGGGCAGTCTCTCTTAAAGTGTCCAACTTCTAACACTTCAAGCACTGGATCTTGTTTGGGTATGTTTGGTTCCTTGCAAACTTCCTCCAATTCCTAGAATTTCCACCTCTAGGCCTGTATGAAGATCCTTCATTCTTAGTGCTTTGCTTATCTTTATTGTCTCGCCACTTTCCACATGGTTGGTTTAACCTAAGTATCTCTTCTTAAGTCTTTAGTCTTCGGACTTCTTCTTCGAGCATCATCGTATACAGATCAGAGTATTGTTCCATAGAAGCAACAACCTGAGTGAATCTATCCAGCACAACATTTAGCAGTTTGCATACCAGAGTCGTTCGACTTAGTGTTGTCCTTAATTCACTTGCCCATGTAACAACACTGTTTATCTTTGTGGAGAAAGAATCCACAGTGTCATCCTCCTTCATTTGAAGTAACTCGAGCTCTGACATGAGTGTATGCAAACGAGTCTTTTGTACTCGATCAATGCCAACGTGTCTTGTTTTCAACGTGTTCCAAAATTCCTTTGCAGTTTTACAACTTGCAACTTGCAATACAACATCTTCCGGTATTGCTTGGAACAAATATGCAATTTCCGACTTATCTTTCTTTATATCTAGTTGTGTATTTTTATGTCGGTTCAATCGTTTCCCAAAGTCCATTCGATTCTAAAATAGTTTTTATGTGAATTGCCCAAACGGTGTAATTTGTAGATTTCAAAATTAGACATTGAAATTGGGTAAGATAACTTCCTCCTTTTGAATTACAATTTGTTAACTCGATCCTGTTGTTCCTGACATGATTACTGACCGAACGATTTTCACTTTAACAAAACTTGCAATCAAACAACCATGCTTTCTTGTTTCCTTAAATTTCCTGGCCACCAATACGAACCAACTGTACCGGTAAAATTCAACTTCCTTGAATACAATAAACCCTGTAATCTTTAACCCGTGAATAATCGATCGCGTAATACCGAAATTTATGACTATCTAATTCGCACTATAACCCCAAAATCAAAACCGTAGATTTCGAGAAAAACCCTCGGTCGACTCTTGAACTAAAACTAACTTGTGAATGAAAAATAAAATTGTTGAGATCTGATCGCGAATAACTTCCTGCAATGCCTAGAGCCTAATGCTCTAATACCGATTGTTGACAAGAATTGATCTTTGATCTCTAGAACATGAATAACTTGCATACATAAACTGAACGTTTGAGTACATGTGATGATTACAAATGAGAAATCTAAGCCCTATTTATACTAATCCCATAGTTGTGGTCACAGACGTGTCTTCTCATAGAATGATCATGTCTCCTTGTTCCTGTGGTATTACCACCGATTCAAGAGGTGTGTCTCTTGGGAGACGTCACTTCATTAAGTTTGTAGGTTACAAACTTTTGTTTGGTCGCATCTGGTCCTCGTACTTCTATAACTACTCTAATTACAATATAAACTATCTATTAACTATTTACCAAACAACCCTTATACTTAGGATGTGAGGGATTAGAACTTCAATAATAACATGTGTGCTTATTTGGTGAGAGAATTAAGCTAAGTGCTTGCTTGCTTATGAAAATAAGATCATTGTTTGCCTGTTCCTTTAACAATCTTAGCCGTCGCCTTTGAATTTTGTGGTGCTTCCCTTCAATTAATTTGACAAGTTGCTTCCTTTTCAATGCGAATCAACTCCACCGAAGTTCCTTTTTCTCCTCCCGCCGACTTATAATTGCAAACAAATCGGACCTCACCTTTTAATTTCTGGTTACCACCTCGAAACTACCCGCTTGCTTTCTTTCAGCTAATCACCTTCATCGTGATCAGCCCTTTCTTTTTCTTACCAACCTACTTCTTCCGCTTCCTCTTCAACTCCACAGCCAAAGGGCTGCGCATCCAAAGGGCTGCTCTCTTACTCGTAACCGACTTTCAAACCGGCCTTCTCCGTTGACCTTGCTCTGATACCAAATTATCAGGCCAAGATCAAACACACTACACACGAAGATTTTACTGCTTGACATTTATTACTTACGAAACATGAGAGAGTACAAAATATACTTCTTTTGCAATCCTATATATAACAAGAATTAAAAGACATGCTAAATAAAATAACCCACTACTTGCTAAAACATAGAACTACTCCAATGTCACTTTCTTCACATAAACTCGGTCATCTTCTAGACTAATTCATTAACATGTGACTAAAATAAAACCCAGTGGACTTGTTTAATTATTCGACCCGTACTCAACCCGAACCGACCCGGAAACAAACCGATTAACCCAACAGCATAGTCACAAATATCCAAATAAAGTCTAGGTTCTTGATGGAACCAAAATACTTATTCCTCATGGGTAAAACTATATTGTAGGTCCGTTAATCTTTAACGGATCAGACCTATGAATCTACTATGTGTATTTACATGTGGAATCCTTATAAACACATATGTTAATACACAATCATGTAAATAAACGTTTGAGTTCCATTTATTAACAAAAACATGATTACAAACGATTTGGATCTAGAAACACACACAAGTGTGAAAGTTGTAAGAAAAGTTATATGCACGATTGTGAGAATCTTATATTTATAAGCTACAGACATCCTTAAGGATTGAGTGAAATCCCTAGATCCCAAGGATTCAATCGATAAACATCCGCTACCCTAGATCCATTAAGTTAACATATGTAACAAATTTTGTTACATATGTAACATATATAACATCGTACTATTCAAGACACCTACCGGTTATAGATATCACAATGCATTTACATGTACCAGTTACATGCCCGGGGGTACAAGGTACTAAGTCACATAGATGGTACATCATCGCCAAAGAAGTCAAATTTGAACTATCAAGCCTCGGAATAAATTGATGCTCTGGTCCAGCAATGGCTCTACTGAACGTTATCAGATGAACTATTGGTTCTGGTTCTTCAAACAGAGTCAACAACTCACCAATCTTGGACCTGTATCTCTCAAATGTTATGAATAACAAGGATTCTAGAGCTGCTACTCTAGAACATGAACTCACCAACTTGTCTATGACAACTATGCCCTCCCTTGAAGCTTAGTGACTAACAGATTAATTATCACTATCTAACTTGGGGGTTTGTTTGTTTGATTGAGAAAAAGACACAGTTTCTCATGAAAAGTGTTATCAGAATGAGAAGAAGTAACTCCCATCCGGAATCGGAATCCTGATTACCAGTTTAACACAAAAAAACTCGTTTACTGATTCAAACACCACATAGACATGGCCTTGCAATTAATGACTTTGATTGATTATTAGGGACAATTTTTATGTAAACTATAACAACCTAACAATTTAAATTTTACCAATTACCCACCAATTTACCAACTTGATAACAATGTAAGAAACTGTCAATACGCTTGATAAACGACAAATAATTCAAATATAATAAATGTTTACCAAGAAATCAACACAAGTGGTTAAGAGTACCAGTTACAAGAATCAGAAACAAAGTTTGATGTGTAAATCCTAGCAAGTGTTCATCCGGGGGAAGTCACAAGAAGTTTAGCCTCGTATGGTAGTCATCACAGCTTGAAATCTTGATTCGGTATGAAGTTGCATGAAGAAACAGGTGAACCGGGTGTCAGAACTCAAAATCGCCTATGGGGAGCTCGGGGTCGTTCTGGACGAGGTTATAATTTTCAAGTTTAGAATAAAACCTACTTTTTTCTGAAACGACACTCTCCCGCGGTCGTGAGAGGCTTCCGTCTTCTCCATGTGGCGCGACAGCAAGCAAAGCTGGCCCGACAATTGACTCCCTCCTACGCGTCGCGTTAAGCTTCTCGTACTCCCCCACGTGGCTCGAGGGAGACACTTTTATAGCACTTGTGCTGTGGGTCCCGTGTTGACCCATCGAGCTCGTTTTTCCTTTTACCTCATTTAGCCCCTGTTAAGTCAATAAAACCAGACCCACAATAAGCACAACATATAGATATAAAACCAGACCCACAATTACAGTGTGTTTTCTCTCACACATCATAGCTATTTCCACTCATAATTATACCATTTTCTCTTTGGTTTTGTAGGCATGAGCCAAAACTTATAGAAGCAATCTCAAAGGAGATATTTTATAAACAAACCAATGCGCCGTTAGATGTTGGTGACAACCTAGTTGGATTATACTCCCGTGCAGATCAAATGGACCTTTTGCAGCTTGTACTAGAGTCAGGAAAGGTTCACATGATAGGAATATGTGGTATTGGTGGAATAGGGAAAACAACAATCGCCAAAGCTGTCTTTAACCTCCTGCACAAACATTTTGAGGCATACAGCTTTTGTGAAGATATTAAAGGTGTCGAAGAACGTCATGGATTAGTCCATCTCCAGGAAAACCTTCTTGAGAGTCTTATGCACGCAAGCAATATTAAGATACGTAGCATTGGTCACGGAGTCAGCATAATAAAGAGAAGTTTGTCAAACAAAAAGGTACGGCTAGGACCTTAATATTACTTTATTGAAAACGAGAAAATGAAATACAAAATCGCGTGATTTCCAGAAGAAACAATTTTTCCCATTGAAACCTTTCTCATAGCCCTTATGTAAAGAGTTATAATATTTTGGAAAAAAAATGTTGTTTCCTATTTCATTTATGGAAATACTATCATTTTCTTATCTAATATGAGAATACTATAAATACTGTTTTAATGATCACACTTAATAACCCATCTGGGCAGGTACTTGTTGTACTAGATGATGTAGATGATTACAACCAATTGGAAGCTTTAGCTGGATCACCTTCTTGGTTTGGTCCTGGAAGTATTATTATAGTTACCGGTAGAGATAAACAGTTGCTGATTGCTCGTGGAGTTGAAGATATATACGAGGTTGACCTTTTACACGACTATGAAGCGCTTGAGCTTTTTAGTCTTTACGCCTTTAGAAATAAAGATCCAAAAGAAGAATTTAAAGATCTTGCTAATGAAGTAGTTAATTATGTTAAAGGACTTCCCCTTGCGCTTAAAGTTTTGGGCAGCTTTCTATTCATGAAGACTGTAAAAGAATGGGAAACTGAACTGCAGAAGCTTCGCAGATCTCCTCATTCACAAATACAGCAAGTACTTCGGATAAGTTATGATGCACTAGATTATGATCAAAGAAACATCTTCCTTGACATTTCATGTTTCTTCAAAGGGGAGAACAAAGATTATGTTACGAAAGTTTTAGATGGCTGTGATTTGTTTTTTGCAACTAATATTAGAGTTCTTATTGATAAGGCATTAATATCAGTTTGTAATGATAGACTGGAAATGCATGACTTGATCCAAGATATGGGCAGGCAAATTGTACATGAAGAATCTGAAGAGCCTGGTAGGCGCAGCAGATTATGGTTTCCATCAGATGTATTAATTGTATTAAACAAGGACAAGGTAAGCACTAAATATTATTTGCCTCTCCTTTTCATCCAACTTGCTTGCCTCATTGACAAACTAAAATATCAGTAAGAAATGTTGGTTCAGTTCTGCTTGTTCATGAAGGAAAACATGAAATACATACATGTTACAGCAGATAGTGCAGTGGAGAATCCAGTAATGGAGTTCGACATGCTTGTCATCTTGATCTGGTTCCTCCTTAGAGTGCTGACTGATGATGGGGACTTAGAAATCGAATAGGGGATTCGATTAGGAGAGGAGGTCGAATTCTTTATGATGTTATGGCTAATGGGTTGTGTCTAATTGTGTAACTGAGTAACCCTTTAACCTCCACATAATTCTCCTTATATAAGCACCCAGGAGGAAACCTAATTAGTTAATAAGGGTAATATGGTCCATCAACAATTACCAACTAATTATTTAATAGGTTATTATATATTTTGATCTATATTATGTAAATGATTATAATGGCTATATATTAAATATTAACACATAATATATTTAATCTTACATTCTCCCACTTAGCCGAGTAATCATTTACTATGAGTATTAGATAAGCCTGATCAGGAGTTAACACTCATTTTAGCCTTAAACAAGTACTATAGCAGAGAAATACAGCCGTTGAATCATTATGCGACTCAGGACCCCCATTAATCATACTATAGCCTTAATTTAAAACCTAATCGTCATGATCAAAATACGCATAAGCCCTTTGTTTGATTTGTAACTTTATTTGTCAATATGCCATTATACCGGTTGAACATATTCTAAGAGACATACAAAATCAAACTGAGGAAATTTCATTAACATAAAACATAAGCTAGTACAATATGCTCAAATAAGGTCTTTACTAAATCCCATATTCCGAACATGTTCTTCATAAACCTTAGGAGGGAGATCTTTAGTCATCGGATCCGCAAGCATATCCTTAGTACTAATATACTCAATACAAAGATTATTTTCCTCAACTCGTTCTCTTACGAACAGATATTTTGTATCGAGATATAAACCAGCTCCAGTCGAACTGTTACTGTTCGAGAAACTAACGGCAGCTGAATTATCACAGTAAAGCTTCAATGGTCTAGAAATGGAATTAACGATTTTGAGTCCAGTGATCAGATTTCTAAGTAACATTCCATGACAGGTTGCGTTATAAACAGCAATGTACTCTGCCATCATTGTGGAAGTTGTGGTCAACTGTTGCTTATGACTCTTCCATGAGATAGGGCCGCCTGCTAACATAAAGATATAGACCGAAGTGGATTTCTTGTCATCTTTGCATTTTGCAAAGTCAGAATCAGAATAGCCCACCACTTCTAAATGATCACTTCTTCTATAAGTCAGTTTATAGTCTTTCGTCCCTTGCAGATATCGAAGTACCTTCTTAGCTGCTTTCCAGTGATCTAGGCCAGGATTAGTCTGATAACGGCCTAGCATTCCAGCAATATAAGCAATATCTGGGCGAGTACAGACTTGAGCATACATCAAGCTCCCGACTACTGACGCGTAAGGTATCTGGCTCATTTGCTCCTTCTCAACCTCTGTTGTCGGACACTGGAATGAACCGAAAACATCTCCCTTAACTACTGGAGCGACGGAGGGTTTGCACTGTTGCATGTTATATCGTGTAAGGACACGATCTATGTAAGCCTTTTGGGACAATCCTAAGATCCCTTTGTGTCTATCTCGGTGAATTTTGATGCCAATGACGTAAGAAGCCTCTCCGAGATCCTTCATGTCGAAGTTATGCAAAAGTATCCGCTTCGACTCATGCAACATGTCTAAACTATTACTTGCCAATAGAATATCATCTATGTAAAGGACAAGTATAGTAAAGTTGCTCCCACTCATCTTGAGGTAGGTGCATTGATCCACTTGATTCTTCATAAAACCTTGCTTCTTCATGACTTCATCAAACTTGAGGTACCATTGACGTGATGCTTGTTTTAACCCGTAAATGGATTTCTTCAACTTACAGACTAGATGCTCCTCACCTTCAGGTTTAAAGCCTTCAGGTTGTTTCATGTAAACATCTTCGTCCAAATCTCCGTTAAGGAAAGCGGCTTTAACGTCCATCTGATGTAACTCCAAATCAAAATGAGCTACTAGGGCCATGACGATCCTTAATGAATCTTTACGAGAGACAGGTGAAAACGTCTCTTGATAATCAATTCCCTCTTTCTGAGTGTAGCCCTTTGCAACCAATCTCGCTTTGTAGCGTTCAACGTTCCCATTCGGATCCAGTTTTGTTTTGAATACCCATTTACATCCTACGGGTTTGGCTCCGTTGGGTAATTCTACCAAATCCCAAACGTCATTTTTCTTCATGGATTCAAGCTCTTCAATCATTGCTTTATTCCATTCAGAAGACTGATCACTGCTAATGGCTTCATTGTAAGAGATAGGATCATTGAGCTTTCCAGAATCCATTCCAGTCAGGTAGGTAACATAATCATCCATATTAGTAGGCCTTCTTTGCCTAGATGACCTCCTGAGTGGAATATCGGGTTCAGCGTTTTCTTGGTGTTGAGCGTTTGATGTGCCTTCGTCATGAGGTATAATGGGTTCTGATTGTAGAGGTGAATTTGGAGTTGGTGCAGTAGCTTCAGATACAGTAGTTGCATTGGGTACAAGAGGAGTAATCGGAGTAATAGTAAGCGACGAGTCTCTCCCCCCCGCGTCTTGTACTTCTTGCAATTCTTCGTAAGGGTTGGTACTGCTCCCACTGACCTTGAAATCCTCCAGGAACGCAGCACGCTTGGTTTCAACAATACGGGTGACATGGGAAGGACAATAGAAACGATAACCCTTAGAGTTCTCAGGATACCCGATAAAGAAACAGGTAACTGTTTTAGGGTCAAGTTTCCTTAGGAAAGGATTGTAAAGTTTTGCTTCAGCAATGCAGCCCCATACTTTCATATATTTAAGACTCGGTTTCCTTCCTGTCCAAAGTTCATAAGGAGTTTTTGGGACAGACTTAGAAGGAACTCTATTGAGTATATGAACAGCTGCTTTTAACGCTTCAGTCCAGAGGAATAATGGTAAATTAGTGTTGGCTAACATACTGCGCACCATGTTCATAAGGGCACGGTTTCTTCTTTCAGCGACACCGTTCTGCTGAGGTGTACCAGGCATGGTGTATTGGTTCACAATCCCCTGGCCCTTACAAAACTCATAAAATGGACCAGGAGCTTGACCCACATCAGTATGTCTTCCATAATATTCACCGCCTCTATCTGATCTCACAACTTTAATCTGAGGATCTAATTGCTTTTCAACTTCAGCCTTATAATCTTTAAAAGTTGTTAGAGATTCAGATTTCTCCTTAATAAGATACAAGTACATGTAACGAGAATAATCATAAATAAAAGTGATAAATGAAGTATGTCCTGTTATGCCAGCGATTTGGTAGGGACCACTAATGTCAGTATGAATGAGTTCTAATAAACTAGAGCTCCTAGTGGCACCTTTCTTATTCGCTAATGTCATTTTACCTTTAAGACATTTGACACATGTTCCAAAATTAGAGAAATCGAGAGGAGGTAAGACTTCATCCTTTACGAGACGATTTAATCGTTCTCTTGAGATGTGGCCTAAACGCTGATGCCACAACATGGATGAAGTTTCTAAGTTTCATTTATCTTCCATCTTTGTGAGTGATTCATTAATGTTATATGACAACAAAGATTTGGAAAAGTTATCTTCTAGTTCTAATCTATAGAGACCACCATCCAGAATACCAGTACCATAAAGAACAGAATCATAAAGGATAGAGAGTTTGCGATGACCATGGGAAACAATAAAACCGTCCATGTCTAACTTTGGTCCTGATACAAGGTTCCGAGTTACCTCAGGAACATATAAGGTATCATAAAGTTTAATACATAAACCAGTTTTCATAACTAATTGTAATGTTCCAATGGGCTTCACTTCTAATTCTCGATCATCCCCAACCTTAAGCGTTCTTTGGTTTCTTTCCAGCTTCCGGATTGAAAGGAATCCCTGAGTAGAATTGGTAACATGAACCATAGAACCAGAATCAAACCACCAAGAATTAGCAGGAACACTTAAATTATAGGACTCAAGTATCATAAAATAATCGTTACCTTTCTTAGCCAGCCACTCCTTAAAGTCAGGGCATTCCTTCTGCATGTGTCCTGTCTTTTTACAGAACTTGCAGCGGATACTGCCTAAGGAGTTCTTAGAGCTGGAGGGTGCACTTGTATTAGGATTAGGATTAGGCCTTTGGACTCCTTCCTCTGATAATTATTCTTCCTTTTCTTAGAGTTGGAGGTAGTGAAGTTGGCAACATCAGTATGGCGATCCATCCTCATACGCTCTTCCTCCTGTACGCACATGGCGACCAGCTCACTCATCGTCCATTTGTCCTTCTGAGTGTTGTAATTGATCTTGAATGCTTCAAAGGACGAAGGAAGAGAAGTAATGATGAAATGAACAAGGAAACCATCACTGATTTCCATTTCCAGCCCCTTCAGCTTATTGGCCATGTCATTCATCATCATGATGTGCTCGCGAATGCCGCTCCTCCCATCATACTTAGTTGTCACCAGCTTGAGAATAAGAGTACTAGCGTGTGCTTTAGACGTCCCCTTGAACTGAGCCTCCACATGTTCCAAGTAGGTTTTAGCATCTTCAGAATCAGGAATGGCTCCCCTGATTGCATTGCTTATGGACTGCTTCATAAACATGAGAGACATGCGCTTACACCTAGTCCACTTGTCATGAGTTAACTGCTTAGCAGCAGTACTAGTAGTGGTAAGGTCCGCTGGCTTATTCTCTCTTAGAGCATAATCAAAATCCAGCAGCCCAAGAGTAAGCATGAGAGCATCCTTCCATGCAGCAAAGTTATCACCAGTCAAAGGTGGAATCCCACAGTTGGGTGCTGATAGTGGAAATAATATGAGCAAGTTATGATACTAAGGAAGAAATCCTAATGTGATCTAAGGGCACGTTAAACTAAGGCAGGCATAAATAATGACCATTTTACATTATGAAGCTGTGATATTGTCTATTACTAACATCAAAATAATAGACTTAGTTAAAAAATTCTACTTAAACGAAGACAAAACAGCTTTGGCCAGAAGTGTAATCATTTAAGCATATGTGCAAAGTGGTTGTAACAAATCAGCTTTGGCCAGAAATTGAAACAATCACTTTAGTTATGCACTTGTTGAGTATGCCATCCATGAATGAATTAAATCAGCTTTGGCCAGAAATTAAGACATTCATGCTTATGATGCACACACAACATAGCTTTCGTAATACTTGAACGATAAGTAAATGTATCAAGTCAGCTTTGGCCAGAAATGATATGTCAAAAACTCATTCAAGTTAAGCTATTCTGGTTTTGCAAAACATTATCTGATTCTGATTAATTAACTAAGTAAATTACAAAAGCATTTATTTAATAGCAAACCACCCGTTAGCGCGGATCGAATAATGAGGTTTCGAGTCACAGTCTTGTTGTCTCGAGTCGAGACCTTTGTCTCGAGTTATGACCTTATGGTCTCGAGTCGAGACCTTATGGTCTCGAGTCGAGACCTTTGTCTCGAGTCATGATCTAATGGTCTCGATTCATGAACTAATGGTCTCGAGTCGAGATCTAATGGTCTCGAGTCGAGACCTCTGTCTCGAGTTGTGAAGGTTTAAGCCCTTAGTCGAATCCTCAGTGGTCTCGAGTTAACACGTTATGGTCTCGAGTCGAGACCTTTGTCTCGAGTTGTAAACTTTTGAGAGCCCTTATGATTTCGAGTCGAGACCTTGTGGTCTCGAGTCGAAACCCGATGGTCTCGAGTCCACTGTTAATAGCTGTTTATTGTGATAACATAACTGAAAATTCGAAATCTAAGGGATTATGAGATATTGTTTCCTGTTTAAGATGATCTAATTTTATCAAAATATTTCGAAAATTATAATCTGTTTATCTAATAACAGTTTTCGAAAATCTATTGAGGACAAAACAGATCAAAAACAGGAAAAACACTTCATAAACCGAATCATATTCCAAATCATAACAGAATTTTCGAATTTTCTAAGAACATGCGATGAACCCTAAACATAAAAATAAAATTCTGGAACCCGAAACCTGAAACTTTTAAGACTTCTAAACAGATTTCGGTTATAAGATTATCCATATTGGTTTCGAGTGAACATATAATTATTCCTTTTCCGAAAACAGGGATTTCGAGTGGATTTTTGTGACTCGAAACGGCTGTGATATTCATTAAGTTATAAAAATTCCGTTTTCCAGATTTCTATCCCAGAATTAATGGATACGAAAACAGAACTGACTAATCAACATATGCTCTGATACCACATGTTGGTTCAGTTCTGTTTGTTCATGAAGGAAAACATGAAATACATACCTGTTACAGCAGATAGTGCAGTGGAGAATCCAGTAATGGAGTTCGACATGCTTGTCATCTTGATCTGGTTCCTCCTTAGGGTGCTGACTGATGATGGGGACTTAGAAATCGAATAAGGGATTCGATTAGGAGAGGAGGTCGAATTCTTTATGATGTTATGGCTAATGGGTTGTGTCTAATTGTGTAACTGAGTAACCCTTTAACCTCCACATAATTCTCCTTATATAAGCACCCAGGAGGAAACCTAATTAGTTAATAAGGGTAATATGGTCCATCAACAATTACCAACTAATTATTTAATAGGTTATTATATATTTTGATCTATATTATGTAAATGATTCTAATGGCTATAGATTAAATATTAACACATAATATATTTAATCTTACAAGAAAAACGGTGCCTTCTCTTTGATAAGAATTATCATTATGTACAAGCTAATTAGTAGCCCTGAAATGCACCAAAATATTACAATTACTGAATTTATATATATGATCTTGTAAAACTATTACAATTACCAAATTGGAGTTAGATACTAATAGATAGAGTTGCAGAAAGAAAACCGATTATTTAGATTAACTTTGTCTAATAATTCCAGCTTTTTTGTATTCATATCCGGTTCATCATGTGTTAATAACTACTTTAGAAATGTACATCCATACACCCCTTTGTGATCTCACATTGTTTTGTTATGTTCTGCCCACACAATAGAGATACTGGGACATAAGAAATGCCATGCCTCAAACATAACCAACTCGTAATGTGTATGAGAGGAGAACTTAATACTTAAGCATGCTAATTTTTAAGATCTGTGACCTCCTAAGAAGTTTCCACATGGACAACCTAAAACAAATCAATGAGCTTGGCATAGCGAACAATATATTGGTTGGCATAATAGGTTGGTTGCTAAACAATTGAATTCTAATAGAAATCAAAAGATTGACATAAAGAGTTATCTTTATTGAATAGGGTTGGAAGATTCCTACAATTATCGGCCAGATATTCCTACACAAACATACCGTTACATTTGATCCGTAGGTAGTAATTGTAATATGACTAATAGATTTTAACAAATGTTAGTTTGAATCCGCATGGAATTCTTGCATACTTCTTCCATCACAACTCTAGTCGATAGGTGTATAGTAGTGTCATGGTTGTATGTCAAATTTGAATGCTTTGTCAACTTCATTAAGACAATAGATGCATATTTTAAACTCAAAACATATTGATCAAACAGGAAATTGAGGTACACTTTTGTGTGTGCTAATCTTTCTTCTTGATACACGTTCTTAATATACCATACATTTATTTTTTTACTTTTAATATATATAATCTAGTTTTCTCTTTTATATACAGGGAACTGAAGCTGTTAAAGGCATAGCCTTGGATGTTTCGCGTTTAGGAGTCAATATTTGTAGTGAAACCTTCAAAAACTTGAATCATCTTCGACTACTAAGCTTTCGTATCAGATCATGGAATGACCTTAGAGACCCTAATGGCAAAATACGAGAGAGCAAATTGGGCATAGAAACAAAGGTGAAGGCAATTTCTTGAAGCCTTGATCTATTGTCAAGTGAATTAAGGTTATTTTGTTGGCATGGGTACCCGTTCCAGCATTTACCATTAGCGTTCTATCCAGAGAGCCTTGTTGTTCTTGATTTGTCATATAGTTACATCAAAGAAATTTGGAGCGGATCAAAGGTATGCCCTTGACATTTCACGATCTTGTATGGATGTTAACCCACAATTTTCGACCAAGATAAGCACTTCATAAGAAAATTTTAAAAGGGTGCGCTAAAATAATAGTTCTTTATCTTTTTTTGTGGAGACGTAGGATTAAGTTTATGGACTTTTAGAAGGATGACACACATTTGTGTTAAAACTTTACCTTAAGGCGTGGGGGTGTGGTTCGGGAGAATGGATCGGGAGGCTGATGTTGAGCAAATCTCCCGACGGGAACACCGCCCCCCCCCCCCCCCCCCGAGCGGGGATCGGGGCAAACGGGAACCCACTCTATGATGTTTTAACCAACATGGGGGAATGTTGACCAATTAGAAATTTTAAAATCATAAGTAACTTGAAACTTGTAAAAACTCTTTTGCGTCACATTCTATGATGTATATCATGCCTGTTTATTTTGTACACAGGGTTTCATAAAGTTGGTGTCAATGAATCTTGGTCATTGTCGTAACTTGATAAAGACACCGGATTTCACTACAACTCCGAATCTTGAAGAACTAGTACTTATCGGCTGTGAAAATTTGATCGAAATTCACCCATCGGTTGGAGTGCTCACAAGCCTAGTTGTCTTAAATTTGAGAGACTGCAAACGTCTTGCGAGTCCTCCTAAGTGCACTAGATTGACATCACTTCAAATTCTTAATATGTCTGGTTGCAAGAAATTGAATCAATTTCCTGAAGATCTTGGAAAAATGAAAGCATTAGTGGAACTTCATGCTGACAGGACTTGCATCAAGCAACTTCCTTATTCTGTATTGTCTCTTGGCAACCTTCGTGTATTAGCATTAGGCCAACGAGGAGGTATGCAAAATAACTCGTTGGGTTCTATCCGTTGGCCGTCAGTCATACCAAGCAAGACGCACCACCCACCAGGTGCAGTATTGCCTTCTTTATCCAATTTAAACAAGTTAAGGCATATAAATATTAGTCACTGTAACCTAACAGAAGCCAACCTTCATGGCATTGAATGTTTATCAATGCTTGAAACTCTAAACCTGAGTGGGAATGAATTCAAAAGTTTGCCTAGTTTATCTAAACTTGTGCGCCTTGAAACACTCGGGCTGGTTGGTTGTAAGAAGATGGAGGCTTTGCCAGAACTTCCACCAAATATTGGATTGATTGAGGCACAGGACTGCATATCGTTGAGGGAATTACCAATGAGATCAACCATATATGAAAGTAACACTCTATGCTTTGATTTCACCAACTCTCCGAAAGTGATGGAAAATCAATCTGTTGAAAGCCTGGTTACCATGTTGCTGCCACAGGTAATCTTTCAGCATTCACCTTATAATATCCTATCTTGATTCTTGACATTGTAAGTTGAAGTGAGATAAGTCAACCTATCAACACATTTTGTCCATATTTTCAAAAGGTAACAATTATTAAACAACAAATCACCAGCAGGGAAATGTCAATAATAACCAAGTTTCACCCTTATTCTATATATCCAAGTCACCCAAACTTTTCAAGAGGTTTAACATTTAAGCCTCAACATCATAATTTTTAACAAAAAACGTGTAATGCAATCGATCTGCTAGACACATATGGTGACATGGTATGCCAATTGCGTAAAATAGATGACATGACTTCCCAGTTGTATAATGTTGATGATGTGCCCTCTCGTTAGCTTTTTTTTTTTACACAACGGACATCCACACCATCAATTTATACAATTGGACATTGTGTCAACTAATTAACAAGTTTGATCATAAAAAAAACTAGCTAAATATAAATTGTGTCTATACTAATATCATTGTTTTGTATAGGGACGCATTGATCCTTATAAGATAGTGGGTGTACACCTTCCCGGAAATAGAATTCCTGGGTGGTTTACTAATCAAATTGTGGGAGATTGTATAAAAGTGGAGTTACCTCCAGATTGGTGTTACGAAAAGTTCAAAGGGATAGCAATATGCCTTGTTTTTACTACCAGAAATCGCAACCGCCGCAAGAGTAACTATGGATCAGTTTGGTATACATTCAAAAACTATGATGATACCCCTATTGGTAATGTCCACTCTTTTCCAGATACTGTATATCAATACGAAAACATAGGAATCAACTCGGACCAGATGCATCTGTGTTATCATCAATCTGGACCAGATTGGGAGAAAGCAAGAGATTTCATTTCAGTTTCATTTGACGTCTACGGTAAAGATTGTGTGGTGAAAATGTGTGGTGCGAGACTGGTGTTTGAGGAAGATGCACAAGAAGAAGAACAAGGTAGTGGTTTGAAAATGATTCAATGGCTACCTCTGCCTTCTCATGCTGAAGACTAATTATGGAATAATTTATTTCACCATAATTGTAAGTTTAAAGAAAAACATGTTATCTCTTCTCATAACTGTGTCATCTATGTTACAAAAGAAGCATAAAAATTTGTAATTAGATGATTACTCAATTGGATTGTATGATGGTTTTGGTGATCTAAGGTTTTGATTCGTTATCCGAACTTTGAGACTTTCCAGCAATTGTTTCTTGAATAGAATTTTTTTTGTTTCATTTCTTCCCAGAAAGCTCTATCACCCCGTTTAATCATGATTGCGTCCCTATAATTTTCAGGATGCTTACAAAAGTGTAAAGCACGGTGACGTTTGTGTAAAAACAAAACATCAGTAATTAGCGTCGAGATTTAACTCGTAACCAATTTTCAAATGAATTTTATAACAAGAACTTCACAAAGCTGAACTGAGGAACAAAGTCTACTAAAGCTTCTACTCAACAGGTTAATATGATGAAGTTCACTAGTTTGAATAACACTACTTTGTTTTAAAGGTTATTAATACTTTTAATTGCAGGTTAATATTGTTTGGCGTATATCTCTACAATTACATTGCAGGTTACTATTTTTTGACAATACACTTCATAGCCTCCACACTATAATATCAATGCAATGTAAGCGTTTCTAGGGGAAAAGAAGGCAGCATGTGATTTCTGAATTCTTTTCAATGCATGCGACTCAAAAAAATGTGTGATCAAGATTTCTTTGGCGTTTAAGATTCTGCAACATATTGTATGTGAATTCTCCACAAAAGGAAGTCCACCGTGTTGTCTAGTATAGAGAACAAACACAATGATTGGGGTTTGAATTGTATTGAGATTGTATTGTACAAAAAAATAGGGTTACAAAAGAGGTTTTTATATAGAACACCAAGTTACATATTTAGCCCCTACACTATGACACCTCATTTACTTTCCGACACTCCCCCTCAAGTTGAGTAGTGGGATCACCAATACTTAACTTGCTCAAGCAGCTACTGAACATGTTCCCGTTGACAGCTTTTGTCAGAATATCTGCGAGTTGATCTTTTGACTGGACATACAGGAGCTCTATGACACCTTCCTCCAATTTCTCCTTGATGAAGTGTCGATCTACCTCCACATGTTTTGTTTGATCATGTTGGACTGGAATTTCTGAGATATGTATAGCAGCTTTATTGTCACACATGATTTTGGTTGCTGTGGTAGGAAGAAAGCCAATCTCAGTTAGGAGCTTGCGAATCCACAGAATCTCTGCTAGGCCCCGTGCAACCTCTCGGAATTCGGCTTCTGCACTACATAGGGCAACTACGTTTTGTTTTTTACTTCTCCAGGTAACTAGATTTCCTCCGACCATGGTGAAGTATCCTGAGGTTGACCTTCTCGTTCCTTTATCCCCTGCGCAGTCGGCGTCTGTATAAGCTTGGATTTCTAAGTGCCCATTTGATTTAAACGGTATACCATGACCTGTTGCTCCATTGAGAAACCTGATGATTCTTAATACTGCTTCCATGTGACTCGCTTGGGGCTGGGGCATAAACTGACTCACCACTCCTATTGCATAAGCTATATGTGGACGAGTGTGGGAGAGGTATATCAGTTTTCCCACCATTCGTTGATATCTCTCCTTTTCTGCTAGTTCTGCTCCATCTTCAATGTGTAGGCCGTGATTAACCACCATTGGGGTGTCCGCCGGTCTGCACTCAATCATTCCGGTTTCGGCTAGCAGATCAAGGATATATTTCTTCTGACAAATAAAAATCCCTTGTTTAGATCTCAGAACTTCAATTCCAAGAAAGTACTTCAATCTTCCCAGATCTTTCATCTCGAATTCCAAAAAAAGTTTATCTCTTAACATTGACATTTCCTCTTCATCGTTTCCCGTAAGTATCGTGTCATCAACGTAGATAATCAAGCAGGTCACTAGACTGCCCCTACGTTTCAAAAATAGGGTATGATCAGAGTTGCTTTGTTTGAAGCCGTATTTCTTCATAGCAAGGGTAAACCTTCCAAACCAAGCTCTAGGAGACTGCTTAAGCCCATACAGATATTTCTTCAACCGACACGTTTCTCCAGCCTTGAAATTCTCATTGAATCCCGGTGGAGCGTCCATATAGACCTCCTCGTTCAGTTCTCCAAGAAGGAAGGCATTTTTTACATCAAATTGATGAAGAGGCCAACCTTTATTGGCAGCTATTGAAAAAAGAACTCTGATTGTATTGATTTTGGCTACTGGGGAGAAGGTTTCAGAGTAGTCAATTCCATAAGCCTGAGTATAACCCTTTGCAACCAACCGTGCTTTGTATCTTTCGATCGTGCCATCAGGTCTGTGTTTGACTGAGAACACCCACCGACATCCCACTGGTTTCTTTCCTGGTGGAAGGGTGCATTTCTCCCATGTGTTATTCTTCTTAAGTGCTTCCATTTCGGTCTCCATGGCCTTTTTCCATTCTTCAGATTTCAAGGCTTCATGTGTTGTAGATGGCATTTGTTCAGAGCACAAGGTAGAGGCAAACGCTTTAGCTTCCTTAGACAAGTTTCCAGTGGAAATGTTTGCCACGGGATACCTAGACCTTGGAGCCACCTTTTCTGGAGAGTATCTCTTAGGAGGAACTCCTCTATTTTTCTTGGAGGGAGAGAACATCTTTCGGTTATCTCTTCTGCACCTGGTTCAACATGTTCAACATCTGGTTCAACATGTTCATTCTCTGGTTTAACATGTTCAACATATGGTTCAACATGTTCTGTAGGTTCGGTTGTTGTCGGTTCTCTGTGTTCCCCTGTTGTCTCATAGTTATTAGACGTAGAATATTCAGAGTTCTCATTATTTCTTACCTCTGGTATCACGTTGGATGGACTTTCTTTAGTGGTACTGTGCTCCGCAGATTGTGTTGCTGTGTTTGAAGGACTCGAAGTACTATGATGGTTTTCTGTTGTTACTTCTTCAGATGAGGGAAATTGGGTTAGCCAACTCAGAGTGTCTATACATTCATTCTCCCCCTGACCACTGAGTTGGGTGTTATAAAAGTATTTTGTTTCAAGGAAGTCAACATTCATTGTGGTGAACATTTGATGAGTGTTTGGATTATAACACCGGTAACCTATTTGATCGATCCCATAGCCGACAAATACACATTTCTCAACACATGGGCCAAGCTTGTTTCGATTGGTTTTGGGTATGTGAACAAATGCTGTACACCCAAAGATTCGAGGTTCAAGTGTAAGAGGATGGGGAATACTGGCAGACTTAGATAGACAATCTAAGGGAGTCTTAAATTTAAGAGATTTTGTGGGGAGCCGATTAAGGAGGTACACGGAGGTTGCAACCGGCTCCAGCCAGAAAGATTTAGGTACCTGAGATTCAATTAAAAGGGCTCGATTCATTTCAAGAATAATACAGTTTTTCTGTTCGGAAACACCGTTTTGTTCAGGGGTATATGAGCACAAGAGGTTTGACGAATTAATCCTTTGGTTTTAAAGAATTGTTTCATGGATGTATTGACAAATTCCCCCATTGTCGGATCGAAGGATTTGGATTTGAGTTTGAATCATAGCATAAAACGTGATAAATTTCTCGTAAAGTTCTGCTTTGTTTCTTAAAAAATATACCCATGTCATGCGAGTGCAATCATCCACGAATAGTATAAAGTACCGAAGACCCTGCCCCCATCACAGGAGCAGGACCCCACACATCAGAGTGGATTAGTGAAAAGGGTGAAGCAACTTTCGTATTGCTAGGTTTGAATGGTTGTCGATGGCTTTTAGCACGAAAGCAGGTTTCACAATCTATTTTCCCATTTGAAGGGAAGAGTTTTGGAAACAAAAGGTGCGAATAGCCAACGGATGGGTGTCCCAAACATCTATGCCATAGCCAGGCTTCCCGGTTTTCGGTTCCATGTGCCAACATCACAGTACCCTGTTGAGCCACTTCATCCACATAGTATAATCCTTGGCTCTCAGTACGACGTACAATAATCACACCCGTCCTAATATCCTGTAGAAGGAAAAAAGTAGGGTGCATTAGTACCGTGCAATTCAGCTATTTGGTAATATGGCTAATGGAGAGCAGTTTGTGTGATAATGATGGAACAAAAAGACAATTTGATAATTTCATAGTTGGTGAAATTTCAATAGTCCCTCCTCCTTTTACTTGCATCGTTCCATTGTTTGCGGTATGGATTTGAGTTTTTTGAGGATTGGACATTGACTGTATGTCCATCAGTTCAAATGTCATGGTGTCAGTGGCACCAGAATCGAATATCCAAGAACTGTTTTTTCCATGATTGATTTCCATCTTTTTTACTGATCTGGCGTATTTATCAAATACGCCAGATACTTGATCTCACGTTCAAGACTTAAAAAACAACCCAATTTCGCTGGAAGCCAGTAAACACGCTGTCAAAGTAACGTTATTAAACGAATAACTAACCCAACATATTTATCAAATACGCTGGACACTTGAACTCGCGTTCAAGATTTTCGTTCGGAATACCGTCGCTAGGTAGCGAAGTTATCTTTACCGTCATATTTATTAAATACACCGGAAACTTGAACTCGCATTCAAGATTTAAAATCGTCCATAACCTTTAACAAATCCGCCCAGGGCTTGGGCGTATTTATCTCAACAAAGCGGCTTATTTATGAGTGGCATATTTATCACTGTTAAATAATGACAACAACATATATACTTCAAATCTTCTTCTTAGTAAATCAGCCAAACTGAATCCTTCTTTCTTCTACTATGAAACAAAGTTAAACCCTAAAATTTTAACCTCAGCCGCACAATTGATTGTTCTTCTTCTCCTTCTATGTTAATTCGAGCAACAACAACAAACCTTCCGTTTGATTCAACTTCGATAGATCTGATTCAACAAATCTTCGTTTGAAGATTATGATCGGTGTGTATGACGAATCAAAGGACCTGTTCAAAAAAAATGCCAACAACAACACACGATCGACATGGATTTGCTGAACAAAGTGGCAGCTGGATTTAGGGTTGTAGGGTTTTTTCTGATCAAAGATGGGATTTTAGGGTTTTGCTAACAAAAACGGTGAGGATGACTGCTAATTGAATGACTGCTACTGCTGCTGAAGATGATGGATCTGCTACTGACAGGTTCGGAGTTGATTTTGATTTTTGATTTTGATTATCAAGTTTTGTTCTGGTTTGAGGTTGGATTGGCTTGGGATAGATTGTAGATGATGAGCAAAGTGTTCAGGAATCAGAAACACTGCTCTAATACCATGTTGTCTAGTATAGAGAACAAACACAGTGATTGGGGTTTGAATTATATTGAGATTGTATTGTACAAAAAATTAGGGTTACAAAAGAGGTGTTTATATAGAACACCAACTTACATATTTAGCCCCTACACTACGACACCTCATTTACTTTCCGACACACTGACTGGATTGGTTTAGCCAGCTTTAAGGATCAATATAACGGACTTCAACAGTTCCCCACGTGCCGGTCAACACATTTTTGAAGTCCTGAAATTGATTTACCGGACTTAGTAGTCCTAACACTGATATGGCGGACTTGCCATGTACAAAACTGCAACACATCTGATATTCTGACTCCTGCAAACATGAATTTGTGGGTGTATATTGTAAAACTCAATCTCTCAATCATAAAAATACAATATGTTTACAATATATAGAGATTGAAATAACCTATACTAGGAAACCGAATAATACAAATTTAATACAATTAATACACATAATCGTAGAGATGATTTTGTAAATCATTAGCATGATTTACGTTATGCTTTTACCCCCCGTCAATCGAACAGGTGGGGGACCAATACAAAGCAAGCCGCGAAGTTTTTCAAAGAGGGGCCTTGAGAGACTTTTAGTGAAGATATCTGCAACCTGGAGATTGGATGGAACAAATTTTGTATGGAGACGACCAGAGGACACAAGCTCACGAACAAAATGATAATCAATGTCTATATGCTTTGCACGTTTTTGTGAAACCGGGTTTTGACTTAGAAAAATAGCACTCTTGTTGTCACAAAGCAAAGTCGGACGAGCCATAGGTAGAGCGTGTAGTTCTGGAATAAGGTGAGTAAGCCAGATGATTTCAGCTGTAGTATTGGCCATGGCACGATATTCAGATTCACAACTGGAGCGAGAGACTGTAGGTTGTTTCTTCGCACTCCAGGAAACCAGATTGCCACCCAAATAAATAGAATAACCGTAAGTGGAGCGTCTGGTTTCAATACAACGGGCCCAGTCTACATCAGAGTAGCCAACGATGGTTGTTGAAGTTGGTTTGGAGAAGGTTAACCCAAAGGCAATTGTACCTTTAACATAACATAGTATCCATTTAACCAACTGAAAATGAGAAGTTGTAGGGGACTGTAGATGTTGACTGGCTTGATTTACTGCATAAGAGATGTCTGGTCTGGTAATGGTGAGATACTGGAGAGCTCCAACTAGAGACCTGTAAAGAGTAGGATCATGAAACGGAACACCCTTGCTGAGAAAAGTATCAGTGGTAGCAAGAGGAGTGGCAACAGGTTTGGAATCTAACAAACCAGCACGAGACAAATTGTCATGTGCATAGTTCGCCTGACTAAGAAAGAGACTGGCAGCAGAGTGAGTAACTTCAAGACCCAAGAAGTAACCAAGTGGACCCAAGTCTTTGACTGAAAATTCTTTATGCACGCGAGCAACAAAGGACGTAATAAAAGAGGAATCACTGCCAGTGATGATGACGTCATCCACATACACAAGAAGATAAACAATGGCTTTTGTTGTCTTATAAATAAAAAGTGATGGATCCGCTTGACTGCAAACAAAACCATGTGATGTTAAGAAGGTGCTTAGTCGTTGAAACCAGGCTCGAGGCGCCTGTTTGAGACCATAAAGAGCTTTCTGTAGACGACACACATGATTAGGAAATCTAGCATCAATAAAACCCGTAGGTTTTTCCATGTATACCATTTCAGAAAGATTTCCATTGAGAAAAGCATTGTGCACATCCAATTGACGCAGTGACCAACCATAAATAGTAGCAAGAGGTAAAACAATACGGACTGTAGAGGCTTTGACAACAGGACTAAAGGTGTGAGAGAAATCAAGTCCTCGAACCTGAGTGAAACCTTGGGCCACCAAGCGAGCCTTGTATCGATTTATGGAACCATCTGCTTTGTATTTTGTTCTGAAAATCCACTTAGATCCAACAATGTTTGCACCTGTAGGTCGTGGAACAAGTACCCAAGTGTTGTTAAATTTTAACGCCTGGAGCTCCTCTTCCATTGCCTTCACCCATTTAGAGTGTTTTGCTGCTGATTTGTAACCACGGGGATCATGAGCTACAAGTAAAGCATGATGTAACGAACCTGAAAATAATGACAAGTTAGCATAATATTTGGGCTTGAAAATGCCGTTTTTCGATCGTGTTCTCATAGGATGAGATGGCATCGGCTGAGAATGACTTGGAAGGTTCTGGATCGGATGAGGCTGTCACATCAGTAAACAGTGATGTGACAGCGGGTATTTATAGTGTGAGAGTTAGTAAGGCGGTGCAAATGTGCTCGATCGGATGGCTGCTGATCGGATGACTTTCCGGTCGAATGACTATCTGATCGGATGGTCATTCGATAAGATGTCCATTTGGGCAGCCAATACTCGTTTGCTAGTTTTCTGATTTTGGTTCATTTTGCGAGCTAGATTAAGCGTTGTGTTGCGTATTATTGTGGGTAACCATTACAATGGTATAATTGTATAATTAATACAAAAGTTTCCGTGTTTCAAGTTGGTTTAAGCTAGGTTCATGTCTAATAAGTTTCAAGTATCTAAACATCAAGAATCGAAGTATCAAGTATCAAAGTATCAAGTATCGAGTCTCTCGTTTAATAAAGAATCCAAGTTTCTCGTTCAATAAGCATCAAGTTTCACGCATCAAAGTTTCTCATTCCATTAAAGTATCAAGTATCAAAGCCTCTTGTTTAATAAGTATCCAACATAACAAGTGTCAAGTTTCAGGATTCAAGTTTCATAGTATCAAAAGAGTCTAGATTCAAAGTATCACAAGATCATAAGGGTCAAGTATCATGAGTCAAGTTTCACAAAATATCAAATCGAGCAAAGTTTCACATAGTTTAACATAGTTTAAGGCTCAAATAGGCAACACCAAATATTACAGGGACTAGACTTGCCAAAAGATAAAAGATTCAAAACGCAGGGCGTTACAGTCTCCCCTCCTTTAGAAGATTTCGTCCACGAAATCTAAGAGGAAGACTGTTCGAAGAACTATGGATACTTGGTCTTCATCTCACTCTCGAGTTCCCAAGTGAATTCGGCGCCACGCTTTCCTTCCCATCTTACCTTAACTATGGAAATCTTGCTACGCCTCAACCGCTTGGTACCTCGGTCCATGATTTCGACCTGTTTCTCCATAAAATGAATAGTCTCGTTTATTTGCAAATCTTCGATGGGAACCTGAAGTTCCTTGTTGGCTAAGCACTTCCGAAGATTAGATACGTGGAACGTCGGATGTACATTGCTAAGCTCTTGTGGCAAATCGAGTCGGTAAGCCACCTTGCCAATCCTTTCGAGAATCTTGAAAAGACCTACATAGCGAGGGGCAAGCTTTCCCTTTTTACCAAAACGTATAACTCCTTTCCAAGGAGATACCTTGAGCAGAACGTGATCACCAACATTGAACTCCAGAGGCTTACGCCTTTTTTCAGCATAGCTCTTTTGTCTGCTCCTAGCCTTGATCAAGTTATCGCGGATCTTAAGAATCTTATCCGTCATCTCTTGAATGATTTCAGGGCCAGTCAGTGGCTTGTCACCAATCTCATGCCAACTGAGTGGAGATCGGCACTTGCAACCGTATAAAGCTTCAAAAGGAGCCATCTGAATACTGGAATGATAGCTGTTGTTGTACGAGAACTCGATCAATGGTAAATGTATATCCCAATTACCACCAAAGTAGATGACGCAAGAACGGAGCATATCCTCTAGGGTTTGAATAGTGCGTTCAGTCTGTCCATCCGTTTGAGGATGGAAGGCTGTACTAAGATTCAAGTGAGAACCCATAGCGGACTGAAAAGTTTGCCAAAGACGTGAAGTAAAACGACCATCACGGTCAGAGATTATGTCAATGGGTATACCATGACGACATATGATTTCGTCCGTGTTTATTCGAGTAAGTTTCTCCACTTTGAAATCTTCACGAATAGGAAGAAAGTGGGCTGATTTGGTCAAACGGTCTATGATAACCCATATACTATCATGATCGGCAGGTGTTCGAGGTAGCTTAGTTATAAAGTCCATAGCGATACTATCCCATTTCCAAACAGGGATTTCAGGTTGTTCAAGAAGACCTGAAGGACGTTGATGTTCGGCTTTAACCTTAGAGCAGGTAAGGCACTTCGAAACGTAAGCAACGATCTCTTTCTTCATGCCAAGCCACCAATAAGTCATACGCAAATCATGGTACATCTTATCCGCACCAGGATGAATAGAGTATCGAGATTTGTGAGCCTCATTCATAATGAGTTCACGAAGATTATCGTGATCTGGCACCCAGATGTGATTGAGATAGTATTGAAGTCCATCAGACTTAGTTTCTAGCTGATCGGTAGAAGCACCACGTATTTCAACGCTTAGACTACCTTCATTGACTGGCGAGTACTGAACTTTGCGGATACAAGCATGAAGATCATTAGTGATTTGAGAACAGAGAATGCTACTGAGCTTTTCTCAAAGCAGTTTCCAATCTTCCGTTTCAAATCATTCTTCGTTCTTCTTCACCAAAATGACAAAATCAAAATCAAAATTATCCTCATCTTCCAAAAAGGTCGCTCAAAAGGCCGCTGAACCCATTGAAATCCCATACAAAGCACCTCACAACTACTTGGGTCTACTCACAAAACCCACCACCACCAAAACCTTCGATTCCATCATTGACACCCTTGTAGCTTCAAAGTACAAAACTTTGTTGACTGTTGATGCTCATATTTACGAACAAACCCAGAGAGAATTTTGGAAAAATGCCACACTTGAATATCAAGGTGACACGGTTATAGCCATTAATTCATCCATAAAGGGCAAAGAGATTCAAATCAGTCCACAATCTATTTCGGAAGTCTTTGCACTCGATGATCAGGAAGGTAAAACTTCTTTTCCCAGAAACGAGTTAAAAATTGATTTTCTTGAAAGAGGGTATGGTGCGGAAATAAAAAGGGACACCTTACAAAAAGGTTTCTTCCCTTCTGCACCAAGGTTTTTATTCCATACCCTTTTGATGTGTGTCTCAAATAAAACAACTGTTTTTAATGAAATATCATTAAAGATCCAAAACCTGGGCTTTGCTATTTTACATAATGAAAATTTTAACTATTCCCAGGAGATCGTTGATGATTTGGTAAAAAATGTTGATAGCAAATCATTTCTACTTTTTCCAAGGTTCTTAAGCTACTATCTTAAACAAAAATTTGGAAAGGAAAATGAAAATTTGCTCATTCAAGGTGAATCTTTTCAAATACATGGTTTAACATCTGAAACATTCACTAGATTGAACCCTATCAGAGGAACAGATAATAAAAGCCAAAACTGGTTCACAACAGTGGATTCATTATAAGCAGTAGTTTACACCAGGCTCTCCCCTTGAAATTTCTTATAACATCTGATGTCCTCTATCCACTGTCCATATACAACAGCTGTTGTCCTTTAAACTGCTGATGAAGCCCTGAAGACTGTTAAGAATTAAACACTGCTGGTTCAATCTACTGATGCTATCTAAGTACTGTTGTAGACTGAAGGACTGCCCACTCAAGGACTGATCAACTTTGAAGAAAGCACTGATAGTCAAACATCAGTGCTGATGGAAGGAGAAAGCAGTAGTTTAGTGTGTCACTTGTATTGTATAGAATCAGTGGTTAAGTTAGCAGCGTTTGTATAAGAACAGTGGTTAAAGGTTGTTAGGTTGTTAGATGTCACTTTCATGGTGACGTCAGCTTAGATGCTTCAGTGGTTTTATTTGCCTATAAATGGAACAGTGTCCTGTACTGTTACATTTGATTGACTGAGTGAGTGCTTCTCCTCCAATCCTTTCATCTTGAGCTATCAACCAGTGAGCATCATGTTGAGGGGGAGCTTTAGTATGTAAGCATGTCTGTAATCATTTCTGTATTGTAATCATTCGACTCAATGATAAGGATGTGTTTACTAAAAACTATTTCTCTTTGATTGTGTTTACAAAGTTTGTTTGCAATTTCGCTGCATTAGATCTCTGTTTAATATTCTTTTATTGTTCAAATATTACAAACAAACACAATCATGAGGGCCTCCGATCCTAACAATAGTTATTTTTTCTTAATTTCCTTAGAGAGTTTTGACAACCTGTTTTTTTTTTTTTTGAAACTACAAAGATTTTAAATCAATCTAGAAATCTTCGGCCGAATTTTAACGAAAAAGGGGTAAATATAAAAAAAGGTTATATTTGGTTTTAGTAGGCTTAATATTTGGGTAAAATTTTGAAAAATACGAAAAATAAGCTCAACATGGCGAACTAATGGATAGTGTTGGGTGCGGGATATAAACAAAGAAAAATGCTGACAAAGGGGTATCCTAAATGCCTCTATCATTTCTATGTAATTTCACATATTCATGATTTTGAAAAGTATACAAATGACAAGTTCTAAATTACATAAAACATCCGGCTCACTCATTTTTCCGCGAAAACAAAGAAGCATTTGACAAGAAAGCTGTAAAGGCTCAAAAATATGCTCCCGTAAACGGAAGGAATGGGTATGAATATAAAGATAAACATGCAAGTCTTTCTTTATTTTATCATGCTTTTTAGTTATCTTTTTCAAAATTCAAATTGGCTTGTTGATTTTTATCAAATTTGATGCTTTCTAATAAAACACAATTTACCATTTTTGTTTTATTTTTCGAAAATATGTACAGAAATGAGAACTATTAAGGACAAACAAAGTTTAAAACCTTTTAAACCCCTCCCCACACTTGAACTTGACATTGTCCCCAATGTGAAATACATATTAGTTAAGCAATTATGAAGAGCGAAACTAATAATGTGAAAAGGGAAAGAGGTACTCCCTTAGAGTTGGAGTTGACTTGTTTGAGTTGACTTTGATTGAAGTCGTCTCAACTCTGTGTGCATTCTTTACGAATCGGACAAGCATGTCATTTGCTAAAGCAGTCAACTTTGCCATTTGTTCAAGATGTTAGATAACCAACCCAATTATTCAAACAAAGCAAACACACTACTTAAACATTCAAAAATAGACATAAACTTTTAGAAATCCCAAATAATGTACCAAATAGAAATAAGATAAAACATCAGTTTCTGAACTGTTCCGCTCTACCTCTTCCTACTCCTCATTATCATCATCATCATGGTGGCGTGTTCCGGATGAACCCGCCCCATAGTGGCTAGGATATACGCTTTGTAGCCCTCCGAAGTGGCTAGGATATACGCTGTGGAGGGTTGCTGAAGTGGCTAGGATATACGCTTTGTAGCCCTCCGAAGATGTAGGAAAAACCTGCATACATTTCCTCCCTCATTGTGTGTTGAGTTTCCCGCATAGCCTCCTGGCTGGCTCTCATAGTGTCTTGAGAAACCTGCATATGTTGGAACTACTGGTACAATACAGGGTAGGAAGGTATACCTGGAGGCCACTTTGGCGGATATTGATACTGGTGCTGGTGCTGTTTGTGCTCTGGTTGATCATGTGGTGGCTGGTTGTGTGGTGGTGGCTCTAGGACCTGATGGTCCTCCATGTTAACATCTTCGTCCTGTGGGGGTATCGGATCCCATATCTCCCCATTTAGACCCCTCAGTCTCGGGCCATTGTCTGTATCCACTACCAGACCCATTGCTCTCAAAGATCTCATGTCTACGGCTCCTCCTACATGAACCATCGTGAGACCACTGACTACATCATCCGTCATAATACCCAAATTGTATGCCAACTGAGTCACATATTCACCACCATGGATTTCACTGCTTGTAGTTCTCCCCGCGCTGTTCACGAAAAATTCAGCGATTCTAGCTGTGAGGCTGACATGCACTCCATTCACTATGGAATATAAGAAAAGAAGATCCGGAGTGGGACAGTTTCCTACACTGTCCATGCATCCACAAATGGTGTGACTCATGACCTGATGAATAACCCTATGAAGCGGGTCTCGTAGTCGTGAAGCTTTAGCTTTTCTAGCCTCATAGGGTGGTCCAACTGCCACTTGTGCCCAAAAATTAGCCCGTTGTTGCTCATTATCAAACTTGTAGATGTCGGTGAAGAGTTCTGAATCGATGTCTTCAGCTGAGTATATTCCCAGTCTTCTCCCAAGTCGAGCAAGTGACAACTTATGCCACATTCTACCCAACCTGAACTGTATCGTCTCCCTGTTCTTAAAGTCCGGATTTTCGCTTCTTGGTTTTTCTTAAGTTTATGAAGCGAAAAATTCCAATGTTAGCTCAAGATATACGGGTCGTTCAATATTGAACAACCTTGACATTGGATGCGACTTCATGTCGGATAGCCTTTCTTCTTGGTTTAGGGCTGTTAGGGTGGCCCAATTGATCCTTCTCGGTTCACCAATTTATCCCCTTCGATTCCATAGTGCTTCTAATCTGGCAATACAGGGACGTTCTTTCGTTTTGTTTTCCCTGAACTGGAGGAATCTGTGGTTCATCTACATACAGGAATACAACAAAATAAGAGTAGAAAATAAAATTTTCGTTGCTGCCACCGGAACAGGCTGTTTACGACGTTCTGTCGTCGTTTCAGAAACCGCACGGTCGTGCGACTGGTCGCACTACCGTGCCAATCCCTGATCAGTGATTGGCTTGTTTCCGGCAATTGACGTTGCACTGCCATGCCAATCTGGCACTGCCGTGCGACTCGCTATCGCAGTTCTTACTCACTGATCTGATGTTGATTTCCGACCGGCACTGCCATGCCGTTTCAACTGCATGACCGTGCGACAGCTAAAATCATCAGAAAACAGCCCTATTCACTGATTTATGCCTTTATATTTCAAAATCTAACTAGTAATCAGTGAATGGACATCAGAACAATGACCAGAACGACCGATTTAGCACCAAATTTCTGTAGAAAACCCCTAAATTTCTTGATTCAAACCTCGGATCTACATCAGAAACTAAGCTAAATCTGCAAAACAAGTAGGAAACTGATGTCCATAGTGCGAGATATAATTTGACTTTTATGTAGAAAACCCCTAAATTTCTTGATTCAAACCTCGGATCTACATCAGAAACTAAGCTAAATCTGCAAAACAAGTAGGAAACTGATGTCCATAGTGCGAGATATAATTTTTATTTATATTTTTAGCCCTTTTCAACACTTTAGTCAAGTTTTAAATTTATAAAACACGATATTTTACTAACACTAAACACACATATGGGCAAGTGCACCCATCGTGAGCGTAGTATAGCATTGGTAAAGGGCGGTTTAAGGTTTGTACGTGTGGGCTGAGAGTGATAAAAGAGTTTGGATGGTGGAACTTTGGCTCCTTGGGCCGTGAATGACCGTGAATGAATCAAAGAACTCAGTTTGGTGAATAGCAAATGTTTAGTAATGCACATACACTATCATTATTATTATTATCATTTTTAAGGCAAAAGTAATCAACAACTACTAATTATTATTATTTTTAAGGTAATTGTAATCAACAACCACTAACATATATAAATTAAAAGTATTATGGTTCGGTCCTCCAAAGTTTCGAGTTACTCGAATCATGTCGTTGTTCAAGTGGTTCGGGTGGGTTAGATCACGATATGGATTTGGCTCGTTCGTGCAAAATAAATTAGATGAGTGTACAACATTTTGTTTCGTAGAAAAGTAAAGCGTAATATAAAATGATTTAAAAGAGAAATGAAACGAACGATGCTAATCTCGGAATCACGGGTTGTCACAGAAATATCGGGGAGTCACGTTACAAATTGCTCACAACTACTGGTACTAAATTGTTTCAATATCATTAACATCATTTTACAAACAAAGAATACATGTAATTGTTCCTTTGTTTTAGAAGTCTAAGGCCCGTATGCAGTCCTATGCGTTGCATGCTTGAACAGTCGAAAACCTGAAACATATGCGAAAACAGTCAGCATAAAAATGTCGGCGAATACATAGGTTTTATTAGCCAAATAAATGGCAAAACATTTGGTATTATAATCTTAATTCTGAAAACTCGTGACAAAATAGGTTTGTATATGGCAATATGATTATTACTAAGTCATTTTATGCCTTACATCGTAATCTCGATTAAACCATCGTAAAAACTCGCTAACATGTTATTAGAAAAACCAATTAAGGATTTATAATAACAGTTTTGAATATAATCAAACCTGTGTGAGTATTATATAATTCAAATCAATGATCTATGATAATACTTTAAATATCCTTCTAAGAATCTAACATATAAAGATATGGGAGATTCTACAAGGATTTCGATAATCGAATACTGAAACAATAGTACACAAAATCCTAAAGTGATCCAGATAACGCTACAAGAATAATAAAATAAGAACACTTATATATAGGAAGTACTAGCGGCATATCCACCATGTTCTTATTTTATTACACCCATTTCATTATCTAAATCACAACTACCACATAAACACATAATCGTCAACTTGTTCCACCTCGTAAACACGCATTAAAGTACACAATGAATCCAAACAGGGACTCCAATATCAGTACTCTAAACATCCCATATATGTCTAACTATGAAGATAGATAGATACTACATGGATCAGGTTCTCGTAACATCGTCTAACTTAACACGCATTAAAGTACACAATGAATCCAAACATGGGCTTCAATATTAGTACTCTAAACATCCTACAAGAATCAACCTATAAAGATAGATAGATGCTATAAGGATTTTGGGTTCTGCCACATTGAATCGAAACAATCCTAAATCCTAATGGTGATTCGGGATAACACCACGAAAGGTAATACAATAAGCACACTTATATATAGGAAGTACCAGCGGCGTATCCACCATGTGCTTATTGTATTATCTAGTTTCGTTATCTAAATCACCAACGAACTACACAAAAACCAACCATCGAGTTGCAAAGTACTTCTTAAAAACCTTACTATGAAGATAGGAAGATCTAAGACTGTACTTCAAATATCCTATTTGAATCTAACTATGAAGATAGGTAGATCACTTTAAGGATAAAACATTGCACTGCATAATCAGAATAATACACATAAAAGCACTTAGCGAACACATATATGCCATACATTTTGAAAACAAATCGATTACACATATGAATCACCCCAAAATGTTTGAAAACAGTAAAAGAGGGGAACTACGCACTCGCCTGGGGTTGCGTATAGTCCCGGTTCAAAGGGTGTATCAAAGTTCAAAAGACCAAGAGTTCAAGTGTTGAAGCGGCTCCTAGGGTAACAGATACTATGTTAGGGAATCGACCCCTAAATCGGAACATCGGGTAGAATGAGGTCTTGTAAACCAAATGAGTGTTGGAACTCATGTGATATGGTTTAACAAAGCCTACATTCTAAATCGAAACCTATCCTAAGTGCTTACGACCCATTAAGGTAGCTTACGCCACTTTAACGCGTCGTTCGCGTGAAAGCGTGTTCGAGACGCCTAAGTAGTCCTATGACAAGTATTATATGCCTTAACATATCTAATTATGTTATATAATCAGTTTAGATGTCAAGATTTTGGTTACATATGTTTAAAATGAAATTATGCTCAAAAAGGGCATTTTGGTCATTTTCCTAAGGCATATAAACTACCTATCATACGATTAACTAAACGAGGTGACCATAAGGTATAACCTCAGAAGGTTATTCCCTATATAACTATGGTCACAATACATGTTTGGTCGGATCCTAACGATCGACCAAACGGGTCGGGTTCGAAAGTCTAAGCGGTTGTTCAGACCCCTTATCTTACGACCCTCTATAAGCATTATCCTAAAAGTGACGAGTTAAACATGTTAAAATATGTTTAACGAAGTTAGAATACAAGTTTAATATCAAAACAAACGGTTTTGATACCCAAAAATAGTTTGGTTGCAAAATTCCCATAGACGCGTATTTTGACCGAAACTATGACTCGTCACTACACCTAATTAACGTGGTAATCAGTAGGTATAGTCACAAGGGACTATGACCATCGTGATTACGCTCACGTTGCGAAGTTCAAACGAACTTCCTGTTGATCATAGACTGGTCAAAGCTGAAAGTCAAACACTGTTTGACTTTCGTGCTTGAAAACGCAATAAAAACACGAAAGAATACTTACAAAGGGTCCAAGCAAGGAAATCTTGATCCAAGTTGCTCAGGTACGAAGTACAAGACTCCAACTTAGAGCAATAGAATTAGATTTTTGAGTTGCAAGGAATGAGAGATTGGGTTTATATTGGAAATCCACAACCATTAAGATCGTTCCTCGCATTTCGTGCTTCGATCTTGGCCCTCCACTTGGGCTTATGGTTTTGCTAAACAATGGGACACTTAAAAACCATCAAAACTAGCCCAAGGTATCCCAAATCAGCTGCCAAAACCATCAAAAACAAGCTGGAATGGCCAGATACAATGTTTCTGATCTGCAGGCTATCACGTCCCGCGTAGATCTGCACAAGATCTTATGCGGGCCGCCTGGCCAAGTTTGGCAGATTGTCCAAAATGGTCCCTGCACTTGAGAAACTTGCATTTTGATGCATTCTTGACACGTTTAAGCCCCGTTAACCTCATTTTAAGGCTCAAAAATGATGTTAAAGTATAGGGAACTCAAAACATGCTCAAAAACATCTCGGATGTTGGTCGTTTGGTCGTACGGTTGCGTTATTCGGTTAATTACGACGAAAGTCGTAACGAACGCAAAAATGATCCAAATTAAGCGACGAATGAAATTTTATCATGCCAATCACTAAAATAAACTATTTTAATGATTACATAAATTTTTGGATGTCCGGACATATTCAGAACGTAAGATATGCGCGAAAATGCAAACTTATGCACTTTTTGATGCTTTTAGTCCCTATTGATCAAATAAGTTTATTTTTGCGCACCAAACACCTCAAAGCCTATTTCTAAGCTATGTAAAGGATATTTAGGGAATGTTTAACTTATGATCAAGTTCTGGAATGTTCGATACTATGTGAATCAGCAGACTTTCGCAGTTTGACGCAAAAACTCCCTGAGTGTGAATAAACTTGTTTTTGACACACCAAAGCTTTCAAAACTTATTTCTAAGTTATATAAAAGTTATTTAAGGCATGTTAAGCCTATGTCACTGTTCCGGAGTGTTTTCCGCATTGAACTAATTATGTTTACGCATCACTTCGCGTTTAACTTTCTAGAAAGCGATTTAGAGCTTGAAAATGAACTAGGATCAAAATGTGAAATTGTAAAACCAAAATAAACAATTTTTTGAGACCAAAACACATTGTTTCTTTGATAAAATATAGTGTCCTATATTGTGTGTGTTTACAGAGCACAAGTGTCACAGTCTCCCCTACTTCAGGAAATTTCGTCCTGAAATTTGTTTGAAGGAGACCGTAGAGTGGAATTGAAACAACTGATGGATAAGCAGATTGCTAGATCCCAAAGATGCGGAGCATCAATTGGAAGGGAATTCAATATGTGATTTGGGATATTCAAAGTATCTCAAGGTATCCAACCCTTTGAAACTTGTGATAGTCGACTAGTGTTCAAAAATCATTTAAGTATGGCACTATGTTATACTAAGCTCCTAGTGTAATTCCTAGCAAGCAAAGGGGTGTACATTCAAGCCCTACACGTACACGGTTTCTATCGTCCCATGAGGTACATCCAATGCACCATGAGCATCTCATGCATAGGAGACGAGTCAACATACCTATGGCATCAAGATCGTCACCTTTAACACCATAATATACTCCCGGTCGGCTCGGTTTGAGTTAATGAATGTACTCGTCATCTTCCATCGGAAATAACCACACAAATAACACTAAAACACATAATCACATAATGGTCCAAGATAACATAAAATCACCAAATGATCTCAGCAACGTTCTGAAGAATAACACAATAAGAACACTTATATATAGGAAGTACCATCGGCGTATCCACCATGTTCTTATCGCATCATACTTCTCCCGTTACCTTAATCACTCTAGATTTTATGCCACCATACTTAACAAGGCTTACTATGATTCTCATGCGTCGCATCTCATAATTAAGTGTGCACCCATAATTACTCGTTTCGTTGCATGGTCCACATAGCTCCTCTTGTTAAGCGAGGGTAAACAAATAATAAGGTCGAACTATCATCTAAATCAACTAAATATTGTTACAACATAACATCTGTCAAATCAAATCGTATTTCATACTAGCAATGATAGCACTACTTATTTTGCATAAAACAATTTCAGTAGCAGGTGTTCTATTCTAGTACGAATATTTATATATATGTTTCATATTAACCAAACAGGTAGAATGCAACATATACTAATCATACTTTATCTTCATAATGTAAGCATATCAAGAAATTGTTTTCAAATCATGTGCTAGGTATGCTAAGTTAACAAACTAAGTAAGTTAAAGCAACATACGAAGCAAATTGAATTTATAATCAGGTGCTATACATATTAGATAAACAAATCATGTATATAATGCTATGATCATAAAATAGTATTAACTTGTATTGATTGTGTTACCAAGTTTGTACAAATGCACCAGAGTGCAATCACATTATACTAAATTATAAGATTTAGTTCCTAAAGAACGGAATCCTCGAAATTAGCATGAAATTTGAAATCACACATAGTGCAATCACATTAGAGTTTGAAATTGAAAATTGAATAACAAAGATAAAGATAAACTTCTTGAAATTTATATTGTCATTACAAACATAGTTAAAATATCTACATTGATCTTGAAAATAAACAGGAAATTTAGAGGTTCAAATGATCATAAGCGCTTGATCATTAGCTTGAGCCTCGTTGATGTTGAATACTCGTCCATTAGCATTGGCAAGCTTGGGGCAGTTTCGCTTGAAATGATTTAAGTTACCACAATTGAAACATGCTCTTGGGCGAGTCTGAGTAGGGGCTGCTTGTCACACCCCGACCACGTATAACATACAAAACGTGGCGGAAAACGTCGGGGAGTGTTGTAACAGAATTAATTGTTTCATAACCATGGTATTCAAAGTTGTATTTTATTTATCAACATAAGAGTTACATTGTCTTAAACAGGAAACAAAGAGTTCAGAACATAATTAAACTAAGTCTATCTTCATTTTATGTCTCTAAGGCACAGGTCTGCCCTAGTGTCACGATCATCATCCTACGCAAAAGCTCCTGAAAACACATGTGAAAATAGGTACTTCAGCATAAAAATGCCTGTGAGATACATAGGTTTTGTGAAAATAGGATTCATGACTTAAGTTTAAGAAAAAGTTGTTTAGTAAAAGTCAGTCATGAACCTTGTAAATTGTTTTGTTTTGTAAGTCATTTAAAAAGCGATAAGATCAAATGATATGTATAAATAAAAGAATAATGTATGGTTAAATGTATAACCAAGTAAAATGAGTTGTATAAAGTAAATTGCTTGTAAACCAAAGTCTTGTGAAAATCGTGTTACTTGTGTAAAATGTATAAGTCCAAATGGAATGATTTAAATAACGCTATGATATGTAATATAATACAAACACTTATATATAGGAAGTACCAGCGGCGTATCCACCATGCTTGTATCATATTACTCACATCTCGTTACTTAAGTCACTTAACAAACCACCAATGTATAAAGTCTATGTTTACACCAAGAGTCAAAAGTCCTTGTATAAGCCATGTCAAATGTTTAAAAGTCCAAATGTAGTCAAGTAATGTGTAACAAATGTTATGTATTGTAAGTAAAGTATTGTCACATAATCCAAATGTAGAAATGTACAAAACAAAGTATTTTGAATGTATCAAAAGGTTATGTTTTGCAAAGTGAATGCATGTTACATTGATACAAACATTTATGTGGTAAGTTAACGCATACATTCAAGCCTTGAGACAGTCGGATAACCCTTTCAGTCAAGGTTATCTAAAGAAATGTTTTCGAATTCAGTCATTCCTTACATCCAAACAAACCCGAGATGTCAGGAATGGGATTTGTCAAGTCCTATGGTACCAGTACTTACTACCGAGCGGCGTAGCTAATGTTAATGAACGTATTTAAGTCTCGTTTGTGCAAACCAAATGTTATAGCAATTGTGTACATGTCATATCAAAACAATGTACTAAGTATGCTAAGTTAACATACAAAGTAGAAAAGTCTTGTAAATCAATGTGCTAGCATGCTATCAGTTAACATACACAGCAGAAATGTAAAGTAAACAATGTACTAAGTAATGCACACAATGGGCATACATAGCATGAAATGTAATGTAAAACGATGTACTAAGTACACACACGATGGGCATACATAGCATGAAATGTAATGAAATCATGTACTATAATGTACTAACAAACATAGCAGGTATATGATGTGAAAACAGGAAAGCATGAAAGTAACAAGTAGGCACATGTGTTTCACCCCAAAATAGTTTGAAAACAGTTAAAGAGGGGGTTCTGTGTACTCACTTGAGATTGTTCAGAAGTTCTAAGATAACCACCAAGCAATGCTAGAGATCACGGATATCAAAAGACACCTAATATAGGTAACTATGTTAATAACCCGGACCTAAATCGGAGGATTTAGATAGAATGATGGTTTGTAAACCAAACGAGTATAGAGACTCGTGTCATATGGTTTAACAAAGCCTACATACTAAATGAAACCTAACCTAAGTGCTTACGACCCATTACGACCCGTTTAGGTAGCTTATGCTACTTTAACGCGTCGTGCGCGCAAAAGCGCCCTCGAGACGTCTAACTAGCCCTATGACAAGTGTTATATGCCTAAACATGTTACATAATCAGTTATGTGACAAAAGTTTAGGTTACATATGCTTAATTACCAATTATACATGAAAAGGGTATTCTGGTAATTTACCTAAGGCATATAAACTACATATCGTACAACTACTCAAACGATGTGACCATAGGGTATAACCTCGGAAGGTTATTCCCTATATGCTATGGTCCTAAATTATTTGGTCGGATCCTAATAATTGACCAAAATGGGTCGGGTTCGAAGGTATAAGCGATTTATTAGATTGCTTACCTTTACGACCCTAGACAAGCACAAAACTAAAAGTGACGAGCTAAGCATGTTAAAACATGCTTAACTAAGTTTGAAAACAAGTTTGGTATCAAAACAAACGGTTTTGATACCTAAGAGTAGTTTGGTTACAAAATACGCACGAATGCGCATTTTGACCGAAACTACGGCTCGTCACTGAGCCTAGACAACGTGGTAATCAGTAGGCATAGTCACAAGGGACTGTAACCATCGTGATTACGCTCACGTTGCGAAGTTCAAATGAACTTCGCATTGACCATAAACTGGTCAATGCAGATAGTCAAACAAAGTTTGACTTTCGGACTCGGAAAGCAATAAAAGAACGAAGGAACACTTACAAAGGGTCCCCGAATGCTAATCTCGATCCAAGTAGCTCAGGTATGAAACAATGGTTTCAACTTAGAGCTTCTCAAATCAAGATTCTTGTGGGTTTTGGCAAATGAAGGCAAGGGGTATTTATAGGATTCATAGAGCCGTTAAGATCGTTCCTTGGAAACCGTGCTTTGATCTTGGCCATACACCTCAAGATAGTGGTTTTACAATACCATGTGAGCCCCTAGTATTGCCCAATACCATGTGCAAGAGTGGATAGGACCTGATTCAATGTTTCTGCCAAGTTTCTGCCCAGATGAGGTGCTCGCGTAGCGCCACTGGATAGGCATGAAGTGCTCGCGCTACGCTAGCATGTGCCATATTCAGAAAAGTTTCAAAAATGGCAGAAATGGTCCCTGCAGCCCGTTTAAGCTATATTCGATGCGTTTGAACCCCGTTAACCTCATTTCAAGGCTCTAAAATGAAGTTAAAGTATATGGAACTCAAAACATGCTCAAAAACATCTCGGATGTCGGCTCGTTTGGCCGTACGATCGCGATGTTCGCTTAATTACGACGGAATGCGCATAAGCGTGAAAAACGATCCAAATGACGCGACGAATGGATTTTTCCCAAGCTAAACACTAAAATAAAATATTCTAGTGCTTACATAAATTTTTGGATGTCCAGATGTATTCAGAACGTAAGTTATGCGCGAAAATGCAAACTTGTGCACTTTTTGACGCTTTTAGTCCCTGAATGACCCAAAAGTTTATTTTAGCATACCGAACCCCTCGAAGCCTATTTCTAAGCTATGTAAAGGATATTTATGGTATGTTTAACTTATGGTCATGTTCTGGATTGTTCGTTACAGTTCAAATTGGCATACTTTCGCAGTTTGTCAAGTTTAGTCCCTGTAAGCGAATTAACTTGTTTTTGCCATACCAAAGCCTTCAAAACTTATTTCTAAGTTATGTAAAGGTTGTTTAAGGTATGTTAAGTATATGTTGATGTTCCGGAGTATTTGTCGCATTAAACTGATTACGTTTACACACCAGTTTGCGTATAACTCTCCTGAAAGCGATATAGAGTTTGAAATTGAATAAAAGTCAAAACATGAAAAATGTAAAACACAACCAAACAAACATTGGGATCAAATAACATTGTTTTATTGATAAACGAACTGTTCACAATGATAACAAGCACAGATGTTACAGTATCCCTTACTTGTGGAAATTTCGTCCCGAAATTTATTTAGAGGAAACTCATGGGAAAAGATGCGGATATTTCGCCTTCATTTGATCTTCGCGTTCCCAAGTAAACTCGGGTCCACATTTAGCTTCCCAGCGAACTTTGACCAAAGGAATGCGCTTGCGTTTAAGCCACTTGACTTCACGTTCCATGATTTCCATTGGCTTCTCAACAAATTTCAGTGTTTTATCAACACGAATTTCGTAAAGTGGTATGTGGAGGTTCTCATCAGCTAAACACCTCTTGAGATTGGACACGTGAAAGGTTGGATGAACATTTCCAAGTTCAGGAGGTAACTCAAGTCTGTAGGCTACCTTACCGATTCTTTCGACGATCTTGAATGGTCCAACGTATCTAGGTGCAAGTTTTCCTTTCTTTCCAAATCTGATCACACATTTCCAAGGTGAGACCTTAAGTAATACACGATCACCGACTTGAAATTCCAAGGGCTTGCGTTTTGGGTCCGCATAACTCTTTTGACGGCTTCTAGCTGTCTGAAGGTTATCACGAACTTTCTTAATCTTATCTGTTGTCTCTAAAATGAGGGCATGTCCAGTAAGCTGAGCCTCGCCGATCTCATTCCAGCAGACTGGTGAACAACATTTTTGACCATAGAGAGCTTCGAAAGGAGCCATTTTGATGCTGGTGTGATAACTGTTGTTGTAGGAGAATTCAATTAACGGAAGATGTGAATCCCAACTACCACCAAAGTCGATCACACAAGCTCTAAGCATATCCTCCAGAGTCTGGATTGTTCTTTCAGATTGACCATCCATTTGCGGATGATAAGCTGTGCTCAGGTTAAGTTGGGTCCCCATAGCAGATTGCATGGTTCTCCAAAAATGAGAAGTGAAACGAGCATCTCTGTCAGAAATGATGTTCAAAGGAACACCATGTCGAGCTACAATTTCATCCACATAGATTTTAGCAAGTTTGTCAGCAGGAAAATCCTCACGGATTGGCAAGAAATGCGCTGACTTAGTAAGACGATCAACAACTACCCAGATGGCATCATGACCTTTCTTTGTGCGCGGAAGTCTAGTAATGAGATCCATAGTAATGTTTTCCCATTTCCAAACTGGGATCTCTGGTTGCACCAATAAACTAGAAGGACGCTGATGTTCAGCCTTAACCTTAAGACAAGTAAGGCATTTTGATACATATAAGGCAATGTCTTTCTTCATACCAGGCCACCAATACTGAATACGAAGATCCTTATACATCTTATCTGAGCCAGGATGAACAGAATAACGAAACTTATGGGCTTCATCCATAAGCAAGGTGCGAAGGTTATCTTGGCTTGGGACCCACAAACGGTCCATGAAGTAATACGATCCATTGTCCTTCAGTTCCAGATTAGGTGTTATGTGATAGGGAAATTCCTTATCCATCAAACCTTGTGAAACACAAGATTGTTGAGCCTGAGAAATGCGTGCTTGGATATCAGATCGAGCTTGAATATCAGACTGAACACGTACACAATGAAGCTTAGTACGTTCCTTATGACTCAATGCATCGGCTACGACATTCGCCTTACCAGGATGGTAGCGAATTTCGCAGTCATAGTCGTTTAAAAGCTCAACCCAACGTCGTTGCCTCATGTTGAGTTCTTTCTGGTTGAAGATATGCTGAAGACTTTTGTGGTCCATGAAAACCACACATTTTGTACCGTACAAATAGTGTCTCCAGATCTTAAAAGCGAAGACAACTGCACCCAACTCAAGATCATGAGTGGTGTAGTTTTTCTCATGTATCTTCAACTGCCTCGATGCATATGCTATGACTTTGTTCCTTTGCATCAGAACACAGCCAAGACCCAATTTAGATGCATCGCAATAAACGACGAAATCATCATTGCCCTCAGGCAAAGTTAGAACAGGCGCGTCGCAAAGCTTCAACTTCAAAGTCAGAAATGCTTCCTCTTGTTTGACTCCCCAATCAATGGGTTTGTTCTTCTGAGTTAGAGCAGTTAGAGGAACTGCAATCTTTGAGAAGTTCTCAATGAAGCAGTGGTAATAACCCGCAAGACCAAGAAAAGAACGAACTTCAGTAGGAGTAGAAGGTGTATCCCAATCCTTAATCGCACTGATCTTGGAGGGATCTACATGAATACCTTGTTCGTTGACAATATGTCCTAAGAATTGAACCTCTTTAAGCCAGAATTCACACTTGGAGAATTTGGCGAAAAGTTGCTCTTTCTTTAGGAGTTCCAAAGTAAGACGAAGATGTTGCTCGTGATCAGCTTGTGTCTTAGAATAAATCAAGATGTCGTCAATAAAAACAATGACGAACTAATCCAAATAAGGCTTGCAGACCCTATTCATTAAGTCCATGAAAACAGCAGGAGCATTAGTCAAACCGAATGGCATGACTGTGAACTCATAATGCCCATAACGAGTGCGGAATGCTGTCTTGGGAATATCTTCTTCATGCACACGAAGTTGATGATATCCCGATCGTAGATCAATCTTTGAAAAATAAGAAGCGCCCTGCAACTGATCAAAGAGATCATCAATGCGAGGTAGGGGATATCGATTCTTGATGGTAAGCTTGTTAAGCTCACGATAATCGATACACATCCTAAAAGATCCATCCTTCTTCTTGACAAAAAGAACGGGAGCACCCCAAGGTGAAAAGCTAGGACGGATAAAACCTTTGTCAGAGAGTTCCTGAAGCTGCTTAGACAACTCTTGCATCTCAGACGGTGCAAGATGATATGGAGCTCTGGCAATGGGATTTGCACCAGGTACGAGATCAATACGGAACTCGACTTGGCGTGCTGGAGGTAGACCAGGTAACTCTTCAGGGAATACTCCAGAATAATCCCGAACAACAGGAATATCTTGGAGAGACTTACCCTCGCCTTTATCTGCTGTGACATGTGCCAAGAAGGCCACATAATTCTTTCGCAGATACTTCCGAGCTTTAAAACAAGACATGAGTTTGAGACCACCGGTAGGTTTCTCACCATGCACCTGTAGGATCTCTCCTATTGAAAGTGGCACACGAACAATCTTCTCGAAACAAACTACCTCTGCGCGATGCTTGGCTAACCAATCCATACCCACAATAACGTCGAAGCTTCCAAGTTGCATAGGCGTGAGGTCAATAGGAAAAAGATGGTCGTTAAGGTTCAACTGGCAGTTGCGAAGAACAGAATCAAGAACAATGGGTTCACCACTAGCAACCTCTACTGTCAAAGGTTTACCTAGTTTCGTTCTAGACACGCGAAGCAATGGCTCAAAAGATAATGACACAAAACTCTTATCGGCACCCGAATCAAAAAGAACAGATGCAGGCTGATTATTAATAAAGAACGTACCGTTCACCACTTCATTGTCTGCTTGTGCCTCTTGTGCATTCATGTTGAAGACTCGACCTCGAGCCTGAGCTTGATTCTGATTTGGATTCTGATTCTGGTTGGCTAGCCTTGGGCACCGGTTTCTGTAGTGGGTCAGATCCCCACAATTGTAGCACGAACCAGGAGGAAAATGAGGTCGTGCAGCTTGACCTTGTTGCTGAGCAAGAGGCTGAGCAACTTGTTGGGCTTGGTTCTGGTTAACAGGAAAGCGACAAGTAGCGGCAAGATGGCCAATTCTCCCACAGTTAGTGCAATGACGACATTGGAGATGTGGTAGGTGATGGCCGTTACACCTGTTGCACAAAGGTGCATTTCCAAGATAAGGCTTCTTGGCTAGTGGTTATGCAGGCTGATTTGGTGCAGCTTGGGCCTGTGCAGTAACGGCATAGTTTTGGGAAGCCTTTCGCTTCCTAGAACCCTTTGAGGAACCAGAATTCTTTCCCTTCTTGTTTTCACCTTTCTTGCCGTTCTCCTTGTCAGATGCCTGCTTCTTACCCTTGTCACCCTTTTTATGCAGCTTTCCCTTCCGAACCTGCGACTCAGTCAATGTCGCTGCTAACTCGATCGCCTGACGGAGTGTGGCAGGGTTACTACCAGTAATGATGTCTTGCACTGAGTCAGGTAGGCTGTCGATGTACCTTTCGATAGCCTTGTCGAGTGGGGTAACCATAGTCGGGCAAAGCAGACTCAACTCCTCAAACCTGTCAGTATACGCCCTGTGCTCACCACTATCTTGTTTCAAGTCATCGAACTCTCTCTCCAAAGCTCGCTGTTCATGACGAGGACAAAACTCCCTCATCATAAGGGCTCTAAGTTCAGCCCGAGTTTGTGCTAGAGCAACTTCTGCACTATGGTCTCTCATAACCCCGTTCCACCATGTGAGAGCCCTCTTCTGAAACACACTCGAAGAAAACTCGACCTTGCGATTATCCGGACACTGAACGTGGCGGAAAGTTTTCTCAATGCTCTCGAACCATTGAAGAAGCCCAGTCGCTCCCTCAGAACCACTAAACTTGAGTGGTTTAGCCGAGTTAAAATCCTTGAATTTGCATGGAGCATTGTTGTTGTTGTTGGCTTGGTTCCAATGAGCAAAGAGGTTTGGAAATTGAGCAGCCATCTGCTGCGCAATGATTTCTGCCAGTTCGGCAGTCGCTATCTGGTTTTCACGTCGAGGAGGCATTCTAAAAGAGGAAACATGAAAGGAAACGAGTGAGATGATTGGATGAAGAGAATGAGATGAAACAAAATCAACAAAAGCAAAGATGGTGGTCATTCGTCCGCATTACCAAGCTAACAAACGACACACAGTGACTAATCAAAGTAAATGGGTCAAAAATAATGTATCGCGAAGACATGCTCGCCTATAAGTGAACACTCACCCCAAGAGTTCCTAGGTAAGAGTGACTGGTCTGATTATGTGGATTTGTACGAACACTCTAGCCTTAGACAGAAAACCCAGGGTACAGGCATTCACCCTTCCAGTTTGCACGTGTTCACATTATTTAAAACCCAAAACCTTGACGAGATTTTGAAAACTAAAAGGGGTTCAAAACCTTATAACATAGGGTTCAAAACCTTACAATAGAGGGTTCAAAACCTTGTAACAATTCATTCAAAAACAGAAGATTGTTTTTCAAAAATCGTTTCGGAAAATTTGGTTTTTTTTTTTTTTTGATAATCACCTAAGGATAGGTGATGTGCATCTTTTTAAGATCTAAACACAAGATAACTTGTGTTAGGGTCCTAGAAAGGTTATAATCTAGGTCAAAGCATTACTAATAACCTAATTCCCTATAACCATTGGCTCTCATACCAACTCTTCTGTCACACCCCGACCACGTATAACATACAAAACGTGGCGGAAAACGTCGGGGAGTGTTGTAACAGAATTAATTGTTTCATAACCATGGTATTCAAAGTTGTATTTTATTTATCAACATAAGAGTTACATTGTCTTAAACAGGAAACAAAGAGTTCAGAACATAATTAAACTAAGTCTATCTTCATTTTATGTCTCTAAGGCACAGGTCCGCCCTAGTGTCACGATCATCATCCTACGCAAAAGCTCCTGAAAACACATGTGAAAATAGGTACGTCAACATAAAAATGCCTGTGAGATACATAGGTTTTGTGAAAATAGGATTCATGACTTAAGTTTAAGAAAAAGTTGTTTAGTAAAAGTCAGTCATGAACCTTGTAAATTGTTTTGTTTTGTAAGTCATTTAAAAAGCGATAAGATCAAATGATATGTATAAATAAAAGAATAATGTATGGTTAAATGTATAACCAAGTAAAATGAGTTGTATAAAGTAAATTGTTTGTAAACCAAAGTCTTGTGAAAATCGTGTTACTTGTGTAAAATGTATAAGTCCAAATTGAATGATTTAAATAACGCTATGATATGTAATATAATACAAACACTTATATATAGGAAGTACCAGCGGCGTATCCACCATTCTTGTATCATATTACTCACATCTCGTTACTTAAGTCACTTAACAAACCACCAATGTATAAAGTCTATGTTTACACCAATAATCAAAAGTCCTTGTATAAGCCATGTCAAATGTTTAAAAGTCCAAATGTAGTCAAGTAATGTGTAACAAATGTTATGTATTGTAAGTAAAGTATTGTCACATAATCTAAATGTAGAAATGTACAAAACAAAGTATTTTGAATGTATCAAAAGGTTATGTTTTGCAAAGTGAATGCATGTTACATTGATACAAACATTTATGTGGTAAGTTAACGCATACATTCAAGCCTTGAGACAGTCGGATAACCCTTTCAGTCAAGGTTATCAAAAGAAATGTTTTCGGATTCAGTCATTCCTTACATCCAAACAAACCCGATATGTCAGGAATGGGATTTGTCAAGTCCTATGGTACCAGTACTTACTACCGAGCGGCGTAGCTAATGTTAATGAACGTATATAAGTCTCGTTTGTGCAAACCAAATGTTATAGCAATTGTGTACATGTCATATGAAAACAATGTACTAAGTATGGTAAGTTAACATACAAAGTAGAAAAGTCTTGTAAATCAATGTGCTAGCACGCTATCAGTTAACATACATAGCAGAAATGTAAAGTAAACAATGTACTAAGTAATGCACACAATGGGCATACATAGCATGAAATGTAATGTAAAATAGCATGAAATGTAATGAAATCATGTACTATAATGTACTAACAAACATAGCAGGTATATGATGTGAAAACAGGAAAGCATGAAAGTAACAAGTAGGCACATGTGTTTCACCCCAAAACAGTTTGAAAACAGTTAAAGAGGGGGTTCTGTGTACTCACTTGAGATTGTTCAGAAGTCCTAAGATAACCACCAAGCAACGCTAGAGATCACCGATATCAAACGTCACCTAATATAGGTAACTGTGTTAATAACCCGGACCTAAATCGGAGGATTTAGATAGAATGAGGGTTCGTAAACCAAACGAGTATAGAGACTCGTGTCATATGGTTTAACAAAGACTACATACTAAATGAAACCTAACCTAAGTGCTTACGACCCATTACGACCCGTTTAGGTAGCTTATGCTACTTTAACGCGTCGTGCGCGCAAAAGCGCCCTCGTGTAACACCCCAAAAATGGGTTTGGTAATTTAAACCCGGTTAATATAAAGGAATGGGTAAATATACCGTGAGGGGTAAAAGTGAGCCCGTAAATGAATATCAACTAGGAAATTATGTTAAGACATTAAAGTGTGCAAATAGATGCTTAACCATATATATTTTAAACTTAATACTTGAGGGACCAAATGTGCATAAGTTGAAAGTGGAATAATGAAAGTTAAAATTCTCTAAACACAACACGTACATCAGACGTATGTGTGTGTGTGTTCGAAATTAGGAGAAGCAGGAAGAACAAAACCCTAAATACTACTAATCCACCAAATTAGAAGAGAAATTGAAGTGTAAATTGATGCATGTATCCAGATTTACGATCCTCTAAGTGTGCTCAACATCAAGTAAGTTGAATTTTATGCTTTAGTGATGTTTAATGATATGGGTTATGTGTAATCCATGGATGTATTGCGAAATTAAGCATGGATGTTAGTTAATTTCAACATAAGGAAGTCGTAATGTGCTTGATTTTGAGTATATTGATGGTTTGATAAGAAACCCATTTGAAATTGTGATGATATGACTAGTGATGATGATGTATGTGTTAATTCTTGATATAGTTTGATGAGTAAGGTTAACATATATGCATAATGATGTTATAATAATCTGAATGTTTGAAGAATTCATGTGTTTGTGATGTTTTGCCATGATTTTAGAAAAGATTTTGTAGAGATGTGCTTAATAGGCTTGTACATTTCGCTAGATAAGTAGTATGCACATAAGGTGTTCGATGAAATGCTTGAGCTGAATTGATTATGTATGAATATGAAGAATTTTAGATTTAAAAGATCTAATAATGGCGTGGAATATGAATATGAGTAATGAACGTTAGAGTGAATGATGTGAATGCGTGTAAATGATGTATAATGTGAAAACTAAATGCAAATGTGATACACCCTTTAGGGTCGAAGAAAGGAGGAGAATCAAGTCAAGCGAAAACATTAGGAGCGCACGACTCCGGTAAGTTCTTATGAACTTCGTTTACTCTACTAGTAGGTTTATGAATGATATTTATGATAATATGAATTCGTACAATTTTCCGTTGTAGATTAAAATTGATTAGATGCAAGAAATTATATTTGAAGAAGGTTTTAAAATTGATGTGTAGCGAATATGAACCAATCCATCTAAATGGGTTGAAATGATTAGTGGAATGATTCTCATAATGTTTATATATTGACTTGTTCATAACGGGTCAAATAATGTAAGCGAACTCCGAACTTACCCTTTTGTTTGGTAATGTAATTATGATATATGGTAATTATTGAATGTAATATAAGAAGATATGAATCTATGTTATTACTAAGTTAAGTTTTAGTTGAAATGGGTCGGAAATGGTTAAGAAAGAAATTCGATTAAGTTTGGGTAAGAAAGGGAACTTACATAATGAATTATGCATAAACGTGAATTAAGGAGTTATATATGTAGGATGTAAATTGTAAGTACGGGTGTGAATAGAAAATGAATACATGCTTGAGAGAGGTATTTAATTATATGCTTGAATGAATAAGACGAGTTATGCGTATTTGAGGACACGTCCATATGAAAGGAAGCTAATGATACTAACCGTTTTTCTATTGAGAATTAATGTGAAGCATATGCAGGTTAACAATGGAAGTATAGGTTGACTCTGCAATCCGATGCGAGTGATCGAATGGATGGATGAAGGAGCTAGTATAAGAGAAAGCATGATATGTGGACGCTTTATTATGCATGTGTTAATGTTTTTGTATTATGTCACCGGTTACTAATGATGAGATTGAATGTGGTGACTGCAGGTTGTACAGGGTTATGGATGTTTCATCAAGAATTGTACGCGGTTGAAGATCGAGTCAGGACATGGATTGTACGTGGGTGTGTATGTGGTCACTTAATTCGATATATGTATGTTAGTTGTTAATCAAATTTTAGAAAGGGATTAATGTATTTAAGTGAAAGAAAGAATATCATTAAAGAAATTTTAATTATGTGTTTTCCGCTGCAAATCTTGGGTTTTAACGTGTTAGGGCGTTACACCTCGAGACGTCTAACTAGCCCTATGACAAGTGTTATATGCCTAAACATGTTACATAATCAGTTATGTGACAAAAGTTTAGGTTACATATGCTTAATTACCAATTATACATGAAAAGGGTATTTTGGTAATTTACCTAAGGCATATAAACTACATATCGTACAACTACTCAAACGATGTGACCATAGGGTATAACCTCGGAAGGTTATTCCCTATATGCTATGGTCCTAAAGTATTTGGTCGGATCCTAATGATCGACCAAAATGGGTCGGGTTCGAAGGTATAAGCGATTTATTAGATCGCTTACCCTTACGACCCTAGACAAGCACAAAACTAAAAGTGACGAGCTAAGCATGTTAAAACATGCTTAACTAAGTTTGAAAACAAGTTTGGTATCAAAACAAACGGTTTTGATACCTAAGAGTAGTTTGGTTACAAAATACGCACCAATGCGCATTTTGACCGAAACTACGGCTCGTCACTGAGCCTAGACAACGTGGTAATCAGTAGGCATAGTCACAAGGGACTATAACCATCGTGATTACGCTCACGTTGCGAAGTTCAAATGACCTTCGCATTGACCATAAACTGGTCAATGCAGAAAGTCAAACAAAGTTTGACTTTCGGACTTGGAAAGCAATATAAGAACGAAGGAACACTTACAAAGGGTCCCCGAATGCTAATCTCGATCCAAGTAGCTCAGGTATGAAACAATGGTTTCAACTTAGAGCTTCTCAAATCAAGATTCTTGTGGGTTTTGGCAAATGAAGGAAAGGGGTATTTATAGGATTCGTAGAGCCGTTAAGATCGTTCCTTGGAAACCGTGCTTTGATCTTGGCCATACACCTCAAGATAGTGGTTTTACAATACCATGTGAGCCCCTAGTATTGCCCAATACCATGTGCAAGAGTGGATAGGACCTGATTCAATGTTTCTGCCAAGTTTCTGCCCAGATGAGGTGCTCGCGTAGCGCCATTGGATAGGCATGAAGTGCTCGCGCTACGCTAGCATGTGCCATATTCAGAAAAGTTTCAAAAATGGCAGAAATGGTCCCTGCAGCCCGTTTAAGCTATTTTCGATGTGTTTGAACCCCGTTAACCTCATTTCAAGGCTCTAAAATGAGGTTAAAGTATAGGGAACTCAAAACATGCTCAAAAACATCTCGGATGTCGGCTCGTTTGGCCGTACGATCGCGATGTTCGCTTAATTACGACGGAATGCGCATAAGCGTGAAAAACGATCCAAATGACGCGACGAATGGATTTTTCTCAAGCCAAACACTAAAACAAAATATTTTAGTGCTTACATAAATTTTTGGATGTCCGGATGTATTCAGAACGTAAGTTATGCGCGAAAATGCAAACTTGTGCACTTTTTGACGCTTTTAGTCCCTGAATGACCCAAAAGTTTATTTTAGCATACCGAACCCCTCAAAGCCTATTTCTAAGCTATGTAAAGGATATTTATGGTATGTTTAACTTATGGTCATGTTCCGGAATGTTCGTTACAGTTCAAATTGGCATACTTTCGCAGTTTGTCAAGTTTAGTCCCTGTAAGCGAATTAACTTGTTTTTGCCATACCAAAGCCTTCAAAACTTATTTCTATGTTATGTAAAGGTTATTTAAGGTATGTTAAGTATATGTTGATGTTCTGGAGTATTTGTCGCATTAAACTGATTACGTTTACGCACCAGTTTGCGTATAACTCTCCAGAAAGCGAGATAGAGTTTGAAATTGAATAAAAGTCAAAACATGAAAAATGTAAAACACAACCAAACAAACATTGGGATCAAATAACATTGTTTTATTGATAAACGAACTGTTCACAATGATAACAAGCACAGATGTTACACTGCTCAGTTCTGGATTCGACAGGTCACAGCTAGATGTCTAAATGAACCACAAATTGTACACCGGCGACAAGGGGAATTTGATGCATGATGATAATTGCAATGATTGCACCGAGGTTGCTTCCCACGATAAAATCCCTTAAAGGGTACTTAGTTCGGTGGAGCAGGTGTAGGAATTGCAAAATTCTTTGAAGCCTTGCGCTTCCTAGAACTTTTAGAAGATTCGGCTTTTTGATCTTCTCGTATTCTCGGTAACAGATTCGGTGTCTTGTTTCTTGTCAAAATAACTTACCTTTTCTAACCTGTGAGTCAGTCAAGATAGCAGCTAATTCCTTAGCCTCCCTAAGAGTTGCAGGTTGGCTGCCAGTGACAATGTCTTGGACAGGGTCAGGTAAACCATCGATGTATTTCTCAATGGCCCGATCCAAAGGTGTGACCATAGTGGGGCAAAGTAGGCTTAACTGTTTAAATTGGTCAGTGTAGGCACGATTTTCCCCACTATCCTGTTTTAAATAATAGAACTCATTTTCAAGTGCCCTTATTTCACTTCGTGGGTAGAATTCCTTCTTCATAAGATCCTTAAATTCCTCCCACGTCAGTTCCATTGCTACATCGGTACCTCGGTCTCTCATAATACCATTCCCCCAAGTGAGTGCTCTCCTTTGAAAGACACTCGAAGCGAAATCTACCTTGCGCTCATTGGGACACTAAACATGGCGGAATGTGCTTTCTATACTTTCGAATCATTGCAAGAGTGTCGTTGCTCCTTCAGACCCAGAAAATTTTAGCGGTTTGGCTGAATTAAAGGTCTTGAAATTACACTGGGCATTGTTGTTGTTATTGTTGTTGTATATCTGATGAATCTGGGTTACCACGTTCGGAAGCACAACAACCATCTGCTGAGTGATAAGGGCTGCGATTTCTTCGTTGGTTTGAGGTTGTGCATCTCGTCGAGGAGGCATTTCGAAAGTACAGCTTTAGAGAAAACCAACCATTAGATTTATCCAATTGTTATGAGTTTATAACATTATTGTTTTGAAACAAGAGTTGTTTGAAAACAAACTTTTGTAATATTTTTGGATGAGAGAATACAAACCGGGTTAATGGTTTGTATCCTAAATTTTTTTTTCTGTTAAAAATTTATTACTTTTAAGACAAAATGTTTTTAAATTAAAATTTTAAAATAAAGAAACTTTGTGTTGAAATTTTGAAAATTCTCATCCAAAGGGTAAAAAAATTTGAAATTTTAAAAGACAAAGGTAGTATTTTGAAAATAAAATAGGATCTCGTAGAGTCGTGAAATGAAATGAGATTCATTTCAACTGTATTGAATCAAACATATCACCGAAGGTAATATGATGAAATGGTATTGGGAAAGGAAGGATGCTTCAATTGTCATGAAGAGCAAACACATTACCGAGGGTAACATGAATGAGTAGGGTAACAAAAGTCATTTAGAAATCGATCGGTAGGGTCAAGACGGATAGGTTTTCATAATGCTTCACGAAGACATGCTTTATCCTATAAGTGGACACTCACCCTAAGAGTTCCCAGGTAAGAGTGACTGGTCCGATAATGCGGATTTGTACGAACACTCTAGCCTTAGACAGAAAACTCGGGGTACAGGCATCCACCCTTCCAGATTGCATGTGTTCACATTATTAAAACCCAAGATTTCGATGAAAAACGTTTGAAGAAAACATTCAAGAAATCTTTTGACACAAATCGTTTGAGACAAAACATGTTTGCGAAATATTTTGACAAAAACGTTTGAGAAAACATTTTGAAAGATATTTTAATGAAAACGTTTTGAGAAAAACATTTTGGGGAATAACTTAAGGCATAAAACCTAAGGGTTTCAGGATAAATCATCTAAGGTTAGATGATTCGTAATTCATAGAGCAGTTGTGGCACGAATAAGGATGAGGATTAGGAAAGAGTTCCTAAGTCTACTCACGATTATGTCCTAGGAAGGTTATAGACTAGGTTCAAGGCATGCTAATAACCTAATTCCCTATAACCAGTTGTGATAACCCGAGATTCCAAGACCTTTCCCTTTACACGACACCCGTTTTACATTAACTGTCGGATCCTTTTAACACTGATTGGACCGAGATCTGCTATAGATATCGAGTGTTGGGCCGACAAACTTATCTTTTATGCAAACCCTGGGCTGCCAATTTTAGAACATGTAATATTAATAACTTCACGTGATCTGATTATGAACTATGTGGGCCGCTAATGTGTAATGGAGTTTATTGATCATGACACTATGACACAACAAATGCACTTGATTGGGCCTTTCAATTAGTGGATTAACATAAACTGTTCATGCTAATCTCCTATTGGACCTTTAATGAAGTGGTCATGTGGGCCGCTAAAATGGAGAATATTACTTTGGCATCATAATTTGATTGTACGTAACTTTTTGTATATCTTTCAATCACAAAATAACGAACCCTACCCTCCTTCCCCACTACCCTACCCTTGACGGCAGCCACTTTGATCGAAGCCCACCCCTCTCGACTCCAGGTTAGTGTATGCCTTGTATTCATAGATTGATTATTTGATATATATGATTGCAAACATCGTTGATTAATGTGTTACTAGTTTATCACGTATTAAAAGTTGTATGAATTCATGTGTTGATTGATATCGATATGCGCATGTAATCTAAGTGTGATTTCCCTGTTTTCGTGTATACCCTTCGTTATTGTTGAATTGATTCGATCTCTGTACATCTTGATAGTGGCAATAAAACTGTTGTGGTTGTTGTGATTTGACGAATGACGGCAAGTAGGGTTAGGCGGTAACTGATGACTCGACGAAACATAGTATTATGCCCATATCTTAACCCGACGAAACATAACCCGACGAAACTAAGCATGTGTCGACGGAACCTTAATGTTTCGTCAACCTCTTTATGGCGAAAGCCCATGATGCTTCGTCGTCTTCCTTGTTGACGAAACCCTTTGTGTTTCGTCGTGGTCATGGCTGTTGTTAGGTTGGAAACTTATTAAACGATGGTGGTCTATCATGTGATTGAGATATAATGGGAACAGGAATGGTTGTGTGTGTGTTAGTGCTGGTGAACCCTTATATATCATCAACGAACCCTTTTAAAGTAGTTGCATGTGAATTCATCAATGGATATCATGATTGAGAAGGTATGTCAGCCCATTCACGTGAAACAAACACTTGTGTGATGCACTTGTGTTTATGTCAGCCATTAATTGATATCATGATTGATACCAGCCCATGTGACAAATTAATACTCGGCCCAATCATATGCTTTTAGCGGTCAATGTTTATCAGGAGAGTTTATCAAGGTTACATGTGGAGAACTAATATGCACATTAATCCTTGTCGGTCATTGATTTCATATTCCTAGTACATTTAATTGTGAAGTTGACTTTGTTGCCGAATGACTGTTATCTGTCTGTTAATAATGTTAACTATGATTGAGGAAACTTGACTTGCTTATGATGAGTAGCTCACTTAATTGTTAAAGTACAATCATGAAACATGTATGTGACTAGTGAACTTATCTGTTATGTGGGTTATGAATGATCGTTGCCTCTTATGCGATAATCCTTGCTACGATTACACACTATGAACATACGTGAACAATGTGAACGTAAACTGATTCCGTGCACATGAACATCATAGGCATTGACTGATTGTGTGTGAACAAATAACTAATCCTACCGAGCAATCTAAGGTGAGTTCACTGCTCTTTTCCAAGCATGCATCCCGGGAAGGGATATCGGGTAACGTTTTTGTGACACTTCAGGTCTTACCTGCACGTTCTATTTTTTTTAGGAACCGAGAGTCTTTTTATTTATGTGAACTGAATGTTTGAATTGATGTTTATTAAGTATAAATTATATAAATTTTCTATATGAATTTAAAGAAGCAGGAAGTACCTTATATAGTCTTGAACCAAATAATACATGTATTTGGGTGTGATGATAAATGAATTTATAATATTATGTGGACATAATATGTATATAATATGTATATGCAGATGCATACAAAACAACAACTTTGGACTACCAAAGTTTATAACCACCTCTCATAACCACACATACAAAGCCCAAAAGCAGCCCAAACGCACTCACATCCCTACCCTAATAATGGATATATAAATATTTACGGCAGCCAACAAACAAACGGAGAGAATGTTTGGAAATCATCAGCCGCAATCACACCTCTCACACTCTCACCATAATTGTCTTCTTCTCCAAATAACACACTTGCAAACGCCACCCTCCCTACATAATCGGGTAAACCCAGCTCAATTGAAAACATCCGGCCGACGGTTTCATCATTCAGTCTCTAGTCATCTCATTTCACCCCGGTAGTTCGACGGCAACGACGGTGCACTCCGACCTACCTCCGTCCAGCTCCAAAATCGGAGCTTCGTTTCTTTCACGCTGCACACACACCGTTCCGACATCAAACCCAGGTTAGTTGGACGTCATTTTAAAAGGTTACACTTGATCATCTTGTATGTTAAATGGGTATCACTGAATCTGTGTGAGAGTTTGATGATAGCTAGAAACATATGTGCGTAGGTATGAATGGATCTGACGTTATGTGAATGAATGTGCTTGATATATGATCCAAGTTATGTGCTTGCCATTTAAAACCTTCAAAAATATGCTTTAATGAAAGTGTACAACTATAAATGCTTCGTGTGCACCTGGTTATGCATACCTGAATAATAGAAATATGAAAGATGAGTTCTGTCGGCTGGTTTTAAGTGAAAATGATGTCCAACTTTGTTTAGATGATAGCTATGATAAACTGCTGTTAGTGTTTAAACGGTGATGATGATAATGATCCATGTGGATGCTTTTATTTGCTAGTTTTCTCCTTGAATGTACAACTTCATATGCTCAGAATACAACCTGGTTTTCATGCTATAAATGATTGATTTTGGATGTAACAGTGATGTTGAGATTCAGTTCGTATGATAATGATGATGATGGGAATTATCTATTTGGTTATTGTTGACAATAAGAATGATGATGAATGGTTTAATACACATAATGAATGATATGGGTATGAACTTGTCATGTGTTTTCATGGAAACGTACAACTTTACAAGCATAGGGTACAACTTAAATGTGTTGGGTGGTTCAAATTATTATATGAAATGATGTTTGTCTTTTTCCCTTTGAATATAGATGATGACGGTGTTGTCTAATGGATCATGACTTTTGAAATAGATAGTTGCTTGTGTAGGAATATTTCTATTTCACTGAGGTTTTTATATATACACCAGAATTTGGATTTAATTGTCATGACCCACTTGTAGCTAAATGTGATATGTAATTTCTAAATGTGATGTATTAGATACGTGATGATGTGTGAGCATAACTTAAAAATGTTTTGATGATGTTGAAGACCCCAATGATGAACTGTATGAAGATTTGATGAATATTTGAAATGCTATGTTTTGATCCATTTGAGTAAGTATTTAGACAATAAAACATGTTTATAAAATTTGATTGGCTAGTACATGCTTATGAAATCTGGTTGGATAGTACCGAATTGGATAAGGGGTCTAGAAGCATCGGTGGTGGTTGTGAGTCGAGACCGTAGGGTTGCGACTCGAGACCATTATATGACAACTCGAAACAAGACAACACGCTCCAGTAGTCGAGACCAGCTCGGTTACGACTCGAGATCTCTTGATCTCGACTCGAGACCTCTAAAGTTGCAACTCAGTTATGCACAACTCGAGACCGTCTGGTTGCGACTCGGAACTTCATGGTTGCGACTCGAGACCTCTTGTTCTCGAGTCGAGACCGCCCGGTTTCGACTGGACTACTCTGCTTAGTTATTGGGCCGCACAAACTGATGTTTTGAGCTACGTGTTACTGTTAATGTTTAACTGTTACTGTTTAACTGTTTGCATGCTAAGATGGGCCCAATGACGTATATGCTAGTATGACCTACGTGCTATATGTTAGATACGTGCAGTTGTATGTGACATTTACTTGCACACAAACCTAATAAATATTTATAAACCATAATAGGGTATGATTGACCAACGTAACACAAGTAAATTAACTACCGAGCAAAGCAAAGGTGAGTTCACTACTTATTACTCAAAGCATGCGTTCCCGGTGGTTGGGAAACGGAACGAAACACTTTTCCTGGTTTGGGACTTCTTACTATCTCCTTGTGCGGGATACGGTATTTCTATCTCCTTGTGCGGGATACGGGTAACAACACTATCCCCTTGTGAGGGATACAAACTTACTTTTCTTCCCTTGTTACTGGGAACAAACTTACTTACTTCCCTTGTTACTGGGAACTTTTAGTTAATTACTGTTTATACTGGATGCAACAAGCAACACTAAACAAAACTCTATCACTCAAGTCCTCACTTCTTAATACCGATTAGTCGCCGGGGTCAGGCGAACGGGTTATTAGTTGATAGCGCTATTTAGGTCTCACCAACCTCACACCGTGCCCGCGTATGGGATCGGGCGTGAACTAATGTACTCTGGCAACCGTCAATGATGATAGAACATTGACAAACGGGGCACTCTACGGAAACGTACGGATGAATAGTATTCGGTATTGTAAAAACAGTTTAGTCGCTTACTTATGGGGTAGCTCCCCATCGCATGTATAAACAAACAAATTAACTGGACGAAACAAGTTTTTGGAAATTAAAACTGGAAAACTGTAAACACGTGAACTCGCCAACGTTATGTTGACACTCTACTGCATGCTTTGCAGGTTGCTCGGTACAACTTTGGACGGGCGTTGCAATCGGATGGAGTACGTGGTTCGTAAGTAACACGATAATAAACTTGTGGTTTCAATTATGATGCGTCTTCTTTCCCTTTCCGCTGTGAACTTAAACTATGTTTTGAAAAATTTAAATTAGGTCACTAATTATGCTAATGTTTATAACAATAACTAATCCGTTCAAAATAATTAGTGGCTAAGATCCTGGTCGTCACACGCCTCGCGGTAATACTCCGCGTGTGGATTTTGAGGGTGTGACAGATTGGTATCAGAGCCATTGGTTATAGTGAACTAGGTTTGAACATATAAAATGTTTTGGACTTAAAATATTTTTATATGAAAACCAGACTATAACCGTTCTTTAACGAAAACCACAACGACACCACACTCCGGATTGCAAGGTTCGTCAATCTCTTATACTCACCTGGTAATGGTAGGTTAACAGCATTTACTTGTGCATAACTTAAGTGTGTGAACACGCATGTGTGTATGTGTATAGTTAGCATATATGTGTTAGTACGTATGCGTATATTTAGTATTTAACACAGTGGATCATACGAAGGCTAGGCAAGCGTGTTACGTGCTAAACAGGAGCGAGTCCTCCTAAACCTGGTTCGAAACCACGATACACTAAGGGCAAGGAACCAGTTATTCCAAGCCCTCGTCCATATATTTCCTGATATCACCCCTGGATTAGAACGAGTCGACGCGGGGAACGATTACTCGATATACTTGCTTAGGAGAGGCCCGCTACGGACCACATAGAAAAGATACGAGAACGAATCAACGAAGGGGAGCCATCCTTATATCATGTGATGTTAGAAGGAACGACGACGTCATTCGCATCCTTTTTACTTGCGTATTTCTTTTCCCAACTTAAATAGCGAGACTTGTTCCCTCATCCGACTGATCACCTGGATTCTTGAAGCGTCCTAGTAAGACTACACCGGTCGGATTTCTGTCTTGTACGTCTCGAACGCGAGAAGCATGCGCGGTGTATGTTTCTCATAGCTGTGCCAACAATCGTATCACCCTTCCATCGACCACAAGGTTATTTCCCCTAATTCCTCGTTACATGGTAAATCCTTATTCAAGTTCAACCTTATACCTTAGCACGCCCCAAAAACCCAGCAAAGTAATATATTTCCCACAAACCGGCGTATCTGAAGGCGTGACAACACGAATATGGGAGCCATTCAACTCACTGACGAGTACGGTGACCTAGATGCTTACCTTATCCTTCATTCGCCAGAACCGCTATTCTTTGATAACTTTTCTGATTTCCGTGGATCCCTTCGCTAGCTTTTGTACGAATTCGCGTTACTTGCTCAGGATGATATCCCCGCTTCTACCGTTTCTTTATCACGATATCCATGTGTCTTCATACGGAAACCTTGACCAGATTTCTCTCCAGATTAATGAATTCAGCAAGATCGACCTTTAGTCGACAAACTTCATAAACCCTGAAAATTGGCAACATATACCTTAATCGTGCTTCTTCGAAAGCCCGTTTCTGTAGTTTCACATCAACCCCCCCCCCCCCCCCGACGACGCAAGCGCTACTTCAAACTCATTCGCACAACTTAGGACAACCCACTCAAACTTGATTTTCTACCGACCTGAGAAATCACATCCTGCCAGGCGTCTCGATAGACCCTGAAACCTACAGACCCGCACGACGACCATCCCTCTCTAGCTATTTCATTTTACGCTAACCACGTCGACGTAACACCCCTTATCAGCAAGCGACGTTCCTTATTCTAAACAGCCATAGCTTGTGTACAACCAGCCACCTCATCAACATCAGATAAATCTCTATTGCCGACCCCAAAGCCTTTATGTTTTGCCTCAAGTTGAACGCATCAATTTTGACTACCCTTCTTTTGCATTATCTCGCTACCCGTGTTATGCTTCACGGATTCCATGATCCTTATCCTACTCTACTCTGCACAAACCTCCGCTTGGACAAATTACTTCCTACGAACGTTACTCGTTGGAGCAATGAGCCAAGGGTACCTCGGAGGTAAAAGTACCACAGGCATTGCTCTTCGAACCAGATACGATCAACACCTAGTCACGGCACTCGAATTCATTCCTTTCCTGTCAAATTTTGACACCTGTTTCCTTTGACGACATTTGAACCTACTCTGAGAACCAGTAGGGATCCGAACGACTCCTACGCTTAACCCTGGAATCCCTACGACACAACCCACCCTGCGCTAAGTTTTTAACGCGCGACTTTTGACGTCGCAAGGCCCGCTTTCCTCGATCGCTTGCGCCTCTCGACAACTCAAAGTTTTCGAAACGGGGCTACTCTATGTATGGTTCAGAATGGGGATCTGTAGTCCTTGCGCTCAAAATGTGGAGACATTACTCGTACGGTACCAACTGCACGATTTACACCGATCACGAGAGTCTCCAGCACAGTCTTTGAACACGCGACAACACCGACGGGGTCGAATCCCTAAACGATCATGAATGCGCGATCAGACATCATCCGAACTGGGCTAACAAGAGACTAAACCTAAGCATGTGAGTGTGTTATAGTTTACTATTTCTCCGAACCTCCTGACCAAACCTAAGACGCTCCTGTAGAAACTCTGAAAGCGGAAAAATTCTTCGGCTGGATCCTTGCGTGGCATGGAAATGGCCGCTCGAACTCGAAGGCAACTGCACTCACTACTCTATGGAACGTATCTGGGTTCCATCTTACGGGAATCTCCGAGAGCTCGTAATGGGCGAATCACATAAGTCTACATGGTACATCCCGACTCTGACAAGATGTATCACGACCTCAAGGCCCACTTGGGGGATCATAAATCGTTTAACCAAGTTTGCGCACTTCCTTGTGAACAAGGAAAAATGGCAGGTTTTCGAAACTTGCAGCCGTCTACTTGTTAGAAGCAGTCGCTAGGCACGGGGTGCCAACTTCTATTATCTTTGATCGAGACCCACGTTTTGCATCCGATTCGTCGCAGGCTGTGCACAAAGACCTTTGGCTCACAGTTAGACATGAGCACAGCGTATCACCCGCAAACGGATGGGCAGTCTGAACGCACCAATCCAAACTTTTGAAGACATGCTTCGAGCATGCGTTATCGACTTTGGTAACGGCTGGGAAAGGCATCTACCTTTGGTGGAGTTTTCGTATAACAACAGTTACCACACCAGCATCCAGGCTGCTCCGTTCGAGGCATTGTATGGACGAAAATGCCGATCACCCTTATGCTGGGCAGAAGTTGGTGACAGCCAAATCACTGGCCCAGAACTCGTCATCGACACGACAGAAAAGATTGCCCAAATACGTCAACGAATGGCGGCAGCTCGTGACCGTCAGAAAAGCTACGCCGATAAGCGCAGGAAACCACTCGAGTTCCAGGTTGGGGATCGAGTGCTACTTAAAGTCTCACCTTGGAAAGGCGTAGTTCGTTTTGGTAAACGAGGCAAACTTAACCCGCGATATGTTGGACCTTTCAAAATCATTGAGAAAATAGGCAAGGTGGCTTACAAACTGAACCTACCTGAAGAACTCAGCGGAGTTCACAACGTATTCCATGGGTCGAATCTGAAGAAGTGTCTGTCAGATGAGACCCTCATAGTTCCTCTCAAGGAACTCACTATCGATGATCAGTTGCGATTCGTCGAGGAACCTGTAGAGATTACAGACCGAGACGTTAAAGTTCTCAAACGTACCAGAATACCTCTTGTTCGAGTTCGTTGGAACTCTCGCCGTGGCCCAGAGTTTACCTGGGAACGGGAAGACCAGATGAAGCGCAAGTATCCCCAACTGTTTGCAAACAAAGCTCCCAACCCTGAGGCTACAGCAGAATTTCGGGACGAAATTCCAAACCTACAGGGGGATGATGTGACACCCCGCGGAGACATTGAAACACATTAGCTCGTCAGTGGCTGCGTTCTAACTTTCGGGACGAAAGTTCTTGAAACATGGGGATAATGTGACACTTCAGGTCTTACCTGCACGTTCTATTTTTTTTAGGAACCGAGAGTCTTTTTATTTATGTGAACTGAATGTTTGAATTGATGTTTATTAAGTATAAATTATATAAATTTTCTATATGAATTTAAAGAAGCAGGGAGTACCTTATATAGTCTTGAACCAAATAATACATGTATTTGGGTGTGATGATAAATGAATTTATAATATTATGTGGACATAATATGTATATAATATGTATATGCAGATGCATACAGAACAACAACTTTGGACTACCAAAGTTTATAACCACCTCTCATAACCACACATACAAAGCCCAAAAGCAGCCCAAACGCACTCACATCCCTACCCTAATAATGGATATATAAATATTTACGGCTGCCAACAAACAAATGGAGAGAATGTTTGGAAATCATCAGCCGCAATCACACCTCTCACACTCTCACCATAATTGTCTTCTTCTCCAAATAACACACTTGCAAACGCCACCCTCCCTACATAATCGGGTAAACCCAGCTCAATTGAAAACATCCGGCCGACGGTTTCATCATTCAGTCTCTGGTCATCTCATTTCACCCCGGTAGTTCGACGGCAACGACGGTGCACTCCGACCTACCTCCGGCCAGCTCCAAAATCGGAGCTTCGTTTCTTTCACGCTGCACACACACCGTTCCGACATCAAACCCAGGTTAGTTGGACGTCATTTTAAAAGGTTACACTTGATCATCTTGTATGTTAAATGGGTATCACTGAATCTGTGTGAGAGTTTGATGATAGCTAGAAACATATGTGCGTAGGTATGAATGGATCTGACGTTATGTGAATGAATGTGCTTGATATATGATCCAAGTTACGTGCTTGCCATTTAAAACCTTCAAAAATATGCTTTAATGAAAGTGTACAACTATAAATGCTACGTGTGCACCTGGTTATGCATACCTGAATAATAGAAATATGAAAGGTGAGTTCTGTCGGCTGGTTTTAAGTGAAAATGATGTCCAACTTTGTTTAGATGATAGCTATGATAAACTGCTGTTAGTGTTTAAACGGTGATGATGATAATGATCCATGTGGATGCTTTTATTTGCTAGTTTTCTCCTTGAATGTACAACTTCATATGCTCAGAATACAACCTGGTTTTCATGCTATAAATGATTGATTTTGGATGTAACAGTGATGTTGAGATTCAGTTCGTATGATAATGATGATGATGGGAATTATCTATTTGGTTATTGTTGACAATAAGAATGATGATGAATGGTTTAATACACATAATGAATGATATGGGTATGAACTTGTCATGTGTTTTCATGGAAACGTACAACTTTACAAGCATAGGGTACAACTTAAATGTGTTGGGTGGTTCAAATTATTATATGAAATGATGTTTGTCTTTTTCCCTTTGAATATAGATGATGACGGTGTTGTCTAATGGATCATGACTTTTGAAATAGATAGTTGCTTGTGTAGGAATATTTCTATTTCACTGAGGTTTTTATATATACACCACAATTTGGATTTAATTGTCATGACCCACTTGTAGCTAAATGTGATATGTAATTTCTAAATGTGATGTATTAGATACGTGATGATGTGTGAGCATAACTTAAAAATGTTTTGATGATGTTGAAGACCCCAATGATGAACTGTATGAAGATTTGATGAATATTTGAAATGCTATGTTTTGATCCATTTGAGTAAGTATTTAGACAATAAAACATGTTTATAAAATTTGATTGGCTAGTACATGCTTATGAAATCTGGTTGGATAGTACCGAATTGGATAAGGGGTCTAGAAGCATCGGTGGTGGTTGCGAGTCGAGACCGTAGGGTTGCGACTCGAGACCATTATATGACAACTCGAAACCAGACAACACGCTCCAGTAGTCGAGACCAGCTCGGTTACGACTCGAGATCTCTTGATCTCGACTCGAGACCTCTAAAGTTGCAACTCAGTTATGCACAACTCGAGACTGTCTGGTTGCGACTCGGAACTTCATGTTTGCGACTCGAGACCTCTTGTTCTCGAGTCGAGACCGCCCGGTTTCGACTGGACTACTCTGCTTAGTTATTAGGCCGCACAAACTGATGTTTTGAGCTACGTGTTACTGTTAATGTTTAACTGTTACTATTTAACTGTTTGCATGCTAAGATGGGCCCAATGACGTATATGCTAGTATGACCTACGTGCTATATGTTAGATACGTGCAGTTGTATGTGACATTTACTTGCACACAAACCTAATAAATATTTATAAACCATAATAGGGTATGATTGACCAACGTAACACAAGTAAATTAACTACCGAGCAAAGCAAAGGTGAGTTCACTACTTATTACTCAAAGCATGCGTTCCCGGTGGTTGGGAAACGGAACGAAACACTTTTCCTGGTTTGGGACTTCTTACTATCTCCTTGTGCGGGATACGGTATTTCTATCTCCTGGTGTGGGATACGGGTAACAACACTATCCCCTTGTGAGGGATACAAACTTACTTTTCTTCCCTTGTTACTGGGAACAAACTTACTTACTTCCCTTGTTACTGGGAACTTTTAGTTAATTACTGTTTATACTGGATGCAACAAGCAACACTAAACAAAACTCTATCACTCAAGTCCTCACTTCTTAATACCGATTAGTCGCCGGGGTCAGGCGAACGTGTTATTAGTTGATAGCGCTATTTAGGTCTCACCAACCTCACACCGTGCCCGCGTATGGGATCGGGCGTGAACTAATGTACTCTGGCAACCGTCAATGATGATAGAACATTGACAAACGGGGCACTCTACGGAAACGTATGGATGAATAGTATTCGGTATTGTAAAAACAGTTTAGTCGCTTACTTATGGGGTAGCTCCCCATCGCATGTATAAACAAACAAATTAACTGGACGAAACAAGTTTTTGGAAATTAAAACTGGAAAACTGTAAACACGTGAACTCGCCAACGTTATGTTGACACTCTACTGCATGCTTTGCAGGTTGCTCGGTATAACTTTGGACGGGCGTTGCAATCGGATGGAGTACGTGGTTCGTAAGTAACACGATAATAAACTTGTGGTTTCAATTATGATGCGTCTTCTTTCCCTTTCCGCTGTGAACTTAAACTATGTTTTGAAAAATTTAAATTAGGTCACTAATTATGCTAATGTTTATAACAATAACTAATCCGTTCAAAATAATTAGTGGCTAAGATCCTGGTCGTCACACGCCTCGCGGTAATACTCCGCGTGTGGATTTTGAGGGTGTGACAGTTTTCAGGGAAGAATGTCAGGTTAATGGGATGTTTGTTATTACTCAGTTTCTATCATATAAGACCCCTTACATCTACCGATTGTTGCCGGGAAGGTAACAAGGTATTTAGTTGATAGCGCTATTAGGTTTGGCACCCTCACACCGGGCCGGAATGGACGGGCGTGAACTATTTACCTTGACCACTTGACCAATGCTTTGATAGAGGCATTGGGGTTTAGGCAAACACATCTAGTAGCCATATACGGTAATCGAGTTAATAAGATCATCTAAACATAACGTTGAACTGTTTAAAACACACATCTGGTAACTAAATGCGTTAACAAAACTTTGAACTCACCAGCGTCGTCTGACACACTTGTCTGCATGCTTGCAGGTCTATAGGGTTATATCTTGTGGAACTTGCTGTCTGGAAGGCTGGAGTGGTCATGCGTCGAGATAAATAGAATCTCCATACAAGCTTAATGGTTTATGTACACATGGTTTACGAAATACTTAACAAATGAGTTATGCTTCCGCTGTATACGGTGCATGATATGTAACGTTTGTAACACTTTAAGTTAATGAATGAAAGTTTTATTTAAACATATTTATGAGTTCAATGTGATTGGTGGCTTGGATCCTGGTACGTCACACGCCTCGCGGGGGTTTCCGCATGTGGTATTTTGGGGGTGTGACATTTTGGTATCAGAGCCACTAGTTATAGCGAACTTGGTTTTAAAAACGTTTTTATAAAACCAGACTATAACCGGACAGTTCTGGAAACGTGAATACGACCATGACACTCAGCTCCAGATTGCAAGGTTCATCTCTCGTATACTCATTGTACTGCATAACTAGTGAACACTTACATATGATATTGCATGTGATTGCACGTTTAGCACAACAGTGTGAATTCACGTACTACTTGCATATGTTATATAACTGATAGGGTGGTATTTCCCTAAACATACGTGACTCACGTTTCGTGATGCTTTTTGTTTGCTACTCGAGTTTGAGGAACCATTTGACATGAGTTAGGAGGAGCTGAGATGAGCATGCAAAACACAATATTATTGTGGGTGCACACATAATAATAATGTGGGGTGCATGTGAGTCCCATTGAGGCTTAACAAGTGAAAAAGGGGTTTCGTTCTGTTATTTGATCGATGTGAAACACAACAGTCTATAAGAGTCATAGCAGTGATTGTCTCTTACTTGAACGTGATCTTTTCACTCCACTTTGAATCCTTACGAATCTCGATGCCATCGAGTATTACCTGAACACCCATCTGAACGCATAGCGAACTGTGTAGAATGTTAGGTGCTTGTACGAACATCCCAGAGTTGGATGTTGCAGCGTTGAATGATTGGACGATACATTTTCACTCCTTTTCATTGGTTAGAACTCTGGGTATTGACGCCTTAGATTCCGTAAGTGCGAACGATTCTGCAACACCCTAGCGACGTACTGTGTATTACTCGACCAACTTGCAAGATCGAGGGGCAAGAGGATGATCGTAGTATCTCACTGACTTCAGCATTAGAACGGCCTTGATTACCAGCAACGAACATCAGCAATTTGACCCCAATTGAATCTTTAACCCTAGTCAGCGACTCATGGAAGTCAAGTCTTATGAATCAATCGGGACACGGAATGTGTAACCTCGCACGCAGTGAGTAGTGTCTGAGGACGCGACACGGAATGGGACAAGATGGACCCCGTTGTTAAAAGATCGTACGGTCCCATTTTAAGCAACGACAGTAGGGGCAACAGTTACGGCAACACCAAGGAACTCGTAACCGTAGCTTACAGTATGGAGACGAAGGTGACCTCGACAAGGATTGACTGTGTTAAAGCAAAGTGTCTGCACCCAAGGGAACAAAGACGGTACTAGGAATTCTCGCAACGAAAACAACAACACTGGAAATGATGTGTACGGAAGGGCATTTAGGATTGGTGTAGGTGTGATGTATGCAAAATGCAACATATAAATTACATCAATTGTGGCATAAAACTAACCCTTTTTTAGTACATATGATAGAAAAAATGTGTTTTTGTCTTCCTTTTGTATTTTTAGGATTAAATGAGCTCAAATTAACAAAAGAAGCAAAAAGGCAGCTAAATCTAACATAAATACAAGAAAAGGAACAAACGTGGCATGCCCGACCTCCCCGAAAGCATATTCCCAAGCAAAACAAGAGATCAGAAGGCTGAACACGCCCCGTGCTCAGTGAGCATGGGGGCGTGCCCAAGTGTCAGCATAAAAGACAAAGTTGTAGAAGCTTCCATTGCCCACCACGGGGCCGTGCTCAGCGGACACGGGGCCGTGGTCAACTATAAGATTCGCAGAATCCAGGAAAATCTTGATAGTACAGATATGCTTCTGCACACGGGGTCGTGCCCAGCGAACATGGGGTCGTGGTCAACTAATAAAGACAAGAGCAATTAATGAAGACAGAGAAGGATGTGGACACGGGGTCGTGCCCACTAGACACGGGGCCGTGCCCACTGGACACGGGGCCGTGCCCGAGCTTCTGTTCAGCCTATAAATAGGAGTGCTTGGTTCAAGCTCAAACCATCCCTTGGCACACCACCTCTCTCACACTTCACCCACCACCCACCACCACCATAACACCATCATCCACCACCATCGTCCATTGTCCATCATAGAGTGTGTGAGTCGTCTCGGGATCCAAGATTGATCGTAAGAGTTCTTGACAATCAAGGCCATGTTTGCCTAAGTCTCTTACATCACTTGGTGAAGACAAAGTGTCTAGTCTAATACTTTTTATTTTTAATCTTTTCGCACTTTTTAATTGGTTATGTATTAATGACTTTAATTACTAGTTTCTTATGTTGAAGGTGATTCTTCCTTATCGTTTGTCTGTGGTGTCTTGGCATTATTTTACTGTCTATATAAAATAAAAGATTTTCACCATTCATATCTCCACGGTCTATATGGAGGTATGTTGGCTACCTGGTCGGGGGTTAAGGGAACGGTTTGGTAAGAGTCTTGCCATTGTTCAGTGTATAGATCCTGCAAAGGACCTGGGTCAAATTTAGTAGGACCTCCTTCAATACTTAACTGTATTGGATGGCGGGGGTCCAAACTCTTTGATCCCCTCATAAGTTAAACTACTATTAAAACTTTAACCCGGCTACTTAGGACTGTATCCCTGCTGACTCAGACTACTTAGCCGAGGGTAACGTCGCCTTCAAAAGAGGGGCCTACCACATTATGCATTAATAACTTAATTAATTATCTTTCAATAATCCGACCCTTTAGGATTGTATCCTTGCTGACTCAAAGTACTGGGTTGAGAGTAACGTCACCTCCAAAAGAGGGGCCTACTACAATAACTCAGATAATCTCTTAATAAAGTGCAAAAGTGCGGAAATAATCAAAGGTTACACTAAACACGAGTCGGAGCCAAGTGATTCATCTTGTCTATCTGTTTTTATTTTTATTTTTATTTTCAGCATTTTAGTTAGTTTTTAATTTTCTAGTTTAAAACCTTTTTTTCTAACTTTTGATTTGATTAGACGTTGAGGATAAACCGGTACTAAAAGCTCTTGTGCCCTTAGATGACCTCGGTATCTTGCCAATACTATACTACGCTCACGATGGGTGCACTTGCCCATATGTGTGTTTAGTGTTAGTAAATATCGTGTTTTATAAATTTAAAACTTGGCTAAAAAGTGTTAAACAGGGCTTAATATATACATTAAAAACTAATAACACTCATGCACATCAAGTTTTTGGCGCCGTTGCCGGGGACACAAGGATTTTAAGAAAGTTAGGAATCAACGGCCTAATCATTTTTCTTATCTTTCTATTTTTTTAGGATTTTTCTTAGTTTTTCAGTTTCTGCAGAGCTCAGCACGGGCCGTGCCTGGTCGGACACGGGTCGTGCCCAGCATTATTACTGGGAGTTTTTATTTTCCAAGTTACAGAGGGCTGAGCACGGGGCCGTGTCGGTGCAACACGGGGCCGTGTCCAACTCCCAGTAACAGGGATTTGGAAAACAATCGCTGTACCTCCGACCACGGGCCGTGTTCGCTGAACACGGGGCTGTGGTGAACCTTCTGACCAACGTTCTTTTCTGTTTTTGTTGCAGGACTTGGAACCCAGGCGCCACATTTGAACTTCCTACGTAGTGCATGAGCTCCAGTTCTAGTAGAGACATAAAAGAACCTTTAGAAGAACCCGAACGCTTTCTCAGAAAAAAGACTTAAAGCTAAAAACCAAGAGAAAGTTTCGGGGGACCCACTTCCAATGGCGGACCAACGTACCCTCATGGATTACCTACGGCCCACGGTAGGTAATCTAGGCGCCGCTATCAATGCACCAAATGTCGAAGCCAATAACTTCGAACTTCGGCCGCATTTGATACAAATGCTTCAAAACTCCGCAACCTTTCATGGGCTTGCGGACGAGGATCCCCATCTACATATTACTAATTTCTTAGAAATATGTGATACCTTTCGGATCAATGGAGCATCGAACGATGCCATCCGCCTTCGAATGTTTCCATTTTCACTAAAAGACCGAGCTAAGGCTTGGCTTAACACCCTCCCAGTTGGATCGGTAAACACCTGGGATGAACTAGCCCAAAAGTTTCTATATAAGTATTTCCCTCCTGCTAAAATGGCTAAATTAATGACTGAAATTAATACATATTCTCAAGAGGATGGGGAATCCTTATATGAAACTTGGGAAAGGTTCAAGGAGCTACTAAGAAAGTGTCCTCATCACGGTCTTGCGGTATGGCAACAAGTATCCACTTTCTACAATGGGTTGCTGCCACACACAAGACAAACAATTGATTCTAGCTCCAGGGGACTTCTAGGTAATCGTCGCCCAAATGAAATATATAATCAAATTGAGGAAATTTCTCAAACCAATTTTCAGTGGCACACTCCCCGAGGTAATAAATCTATTGCCCCGGGCGCCCATAAGGTTGATGAAAGCACTTCTTTACAAGCCCAAATCGAGGCCCTCTCTTCAAAAATCAAAAAGTTACAAATGGCAAAAACGGCCTCGGTTATGGCTTGTGAGGGGTGTGGTGGACCACATGAAAATTGGAGTTGTATGAAAGAAGTAGATGATCAAACAGAAACGGTAAACTACATTGATAATAGACCTAGGCCGTCGGGTCCATCAACGGGTACCTACAACCAAGGATGGTGTAACCACCCTAACCTTGGTTGGAGAGATCCCGGCAATAGTAGTAACCAACAAAACCAACGAACTAACTTTCAACAACCACATAACTTTTCTCAACAACAAGGTGGACGAGAAAGGCTCGAAGATACTGTATCTCGCCTCATCTCCGACACCGAAAAGAAAAACTCGGATCGATTTCAGCAATTGGAATCGAATTTTAGAAATCAACAAGCTAGCATTCAAAACATTGAAAAACAATTAAATCAAATAGCTCAAAATTTCTCCGAGAGACCACAAGGCGCGTTACCAAGCAATACCGAAACCAACCCAAAAGCGCAAGTACATCTCATCACATTAAGAAACCGAACCGTGGGTCCTGAGGAGGCACCATTACCGCCGGTTGAAGGAAGCCAATCCAGCCAAACCACGACTCCACTCGCACCACAACCAGAAAAGGCTTTTCCCCCAAATCAAGAGCCCACCAAGACTCCTCCGGTTCCATACCCCGGTCGGTTAAATCGTCAAAAGACCGATGAGCAATTCGTAAAGTTCGAAAATTTACTAAAACAATTGCATGTTAATATTCCTTTTATCGAGGTCCTAACCCAAATGCCTAAATATGCAAAATTTATAAGGGACTTCCTCACTCACAAAAGGAAAATTGAATCATTGCAATTAGTTAACTTAGGCGAGGAATGCTTCGCCTTAGTACTCAACAAACTCCCACAAAAGAAAATTGATCCCGGAAGCTTCACGATTCCTTGCTCAATTGGGGAATCCCCCATTCGTAATGCACTAGCCGATCTTGGGGCTAGCATTAACCTCATGCCCACATCAATGTTCAAATGACACGGCCTAGGAACAACGAGCCCTACAAAGATGAGCATACAACTCGCCGACAGATCCGTCAAATTTCCACAAGGTGTCGCCGAAAATCTATTGGTCAAAGTTGACAACTTCGTTTTCTCGGCCGACTTTGTCATCCTAGACATGGAGGAGGATGCCGATGTCCCTCTCATCCTCGGGAGGCCATTTCTAGCCACCACCCAAGCGGTGGTGGATATGAATGACGGAACACTAACATTGAAGTTTGGGGACGAGGAAGTGAAGTTTGGAGTTGGGAAAAGAGTAGAAGACGAAGACCCGATCAACTAGAAGGTCATAGACTCAAGCTTAGATGACGCTCTCCGACGGTGTAGCACGGTATGCAAAACATCCTACTTGAGTAACATATGACCAGGCTTTGGGTCTAGCCAAGGACCCTTATAAACGTGGCGCACCACGGATGTCACACCCCGACCACGTAGAACATACAAAACGTGGCGGAAATGTCGGGGAGTGTTGTAACAGAATTAATTGTCTCAAATCCATGGCAATTGAAGTTTTGTTTTATTGATTAAAAGTGTTACAATGTCTTAACAAACAAATAAATACAACATAATTAACTAGTCTTGCATCTTTTATTGTCACTAAAGCCCAAGTCTGCCTATGTGTATCTTGATCATCTTATGCAACAGCTCCTGAAAAACACATGTGAAAATAGGTACGTCAGCATAAAAATGCCTGTGAGATACATAGGTTTTGTGAAAATGAGATTCATGACTTATGTTTAAGAAAATGTTTAGTCATGAACCTTTTTAGTTTGCTTTGTTTTGTAAATCGTTTGAAAAGCAATAAGATCAGATGATAAGTATAAGTAAGAGAATAATGTATGGTTAAATGAATAACCAAGTAAAATGAGTTTGTAAAAGATAAGTTGTTTGTAAATAAATGTCTTGTGAAAAGTATGTTATTTGTATAAAATGTTATATGTATCAAACTGAAATGATTCAAATAACGCTACGATATGTAATACCATACAAACACTTATATATAGGAAGTACCAGCGGCGTATCCACCATGCTTGTATCATATTACACACGCATCGTTACTTAATCACTTAATCAAACCAAACCAACAATGTAATAAGTCTATGTTTAAACCAATAGTCAAAAGTCCTTGTATAAACCATGTCAAATGTTTATAGTCCAAAAGTAGTCAAGTAATGTATAACCAAAATGATATGTATGGTAAGTAAAATTTAGACTACTTAAACCATAAGTAAAAATGTACAAAACAAGTATTGAAGTAAAACTTGGTTTAAATCAAAGTTATGTTTTGTAAGATATATGCATGCTATACTGAATATGAACATTTATGCGGTATTGTGAAAATTCATACATCCAAGCCTTGAGACAGACGGATAACTATGTAAAAGTGAGTTATCAAGAGAATATGTATTCGGATTCGGTCATTCCTTTCATCCCCTTCCCCTGGGATGTCCGGAACGGGATTTGTCAAGTCCTATGGTACCACTACCTACTAACGAACGGCATGATCGGTGTTAATGAATGTATAGTATAGTTTAAACAAACCAAATGTCATACCAAAATGTAAGCATGTTTTATGAAGATAATGTACCTAGTATGCTAGAGTAAACATACAGGGTAGAGCTGTGAAACAATGTGTCCATATGTTACTGGAACATATGCAACAGAGATGCAGTATAAAACAATGTACTAAGTATGCAAAGTCATCATACAAAGTAGAAAAGTCATGTAAAACAATGTACTAAGTATGCAAAGTCATCATACAAAGCAGAAAAGCCATGTAAAACAATGTACTAAGTAATGCACACAATGGGCACACCTAGCATGAAATGTAATGTAAAACAATGTACTATAATGTACTAACGAACATAGCAAGTATATGATGTGAAAACAGGAAAGCAGGAAAGTAACAAGTAGGCACATGTGTTCCACCCCAAAACAGTTTGGAAAACAGTAAAAGAGGGGTCTATGTACTCACTTGAGATTGCTCAGAAGTCCTAGGATAACCACCAAGCAAAGCTAGAGATCACGGAATCAAACGGCACCTACTATAGGTAACTATGTTAATTAACCGGACCTAGATCGGAAGATCGGGTAGCATTAGGGTTTGTAAACCAAACGAGTGTAGAGACTCGTGTCATTTGGTTTAACAAAGCCTACATACTAAATGAAACTTAACCTAAGTGTTTACGACCCATTACGACCCGTTTAGGTAGCTTATGCTACTTTAACGCGTCGTTTGCGTGAAACGCGTTCGGACCGCCTAACTTGCCCTATGACAAGTGTTATATGCCTAAACATATTACATAATCAGTTATGTGATAAAGGTTTAGGTTACATATGCTTAATTACCAATTATACATGAAAAGGGTATTCTGGTAATTTACCTAAGGCATATAAACTACCTATCATACAACTACTTAAACGATGCGACCATAGGGTATAACCTCGGAAGGTTATTCCCTACCTACTATGGTCACCTAATGTGTTTGGTCGGATCCTAATGATCGACCAAATGGGTTGGGTTCGAGGTATAAGCGATTCATCAGATCGCTTACCCTACGACCCTAGACAACGTGGTAATCAGTGGGCATAGTCCCAAGGGACTATGACCAACGTGATTACACTCACGTTGCGAAGTTCAAAAGAACTTCGCATTGACCATTACTGGTCAATGCTGAAAGTCAAACAAAGTTTGACTTTCTGACTCGAAAAGCAGTTAAATAAGGAAAAGAACGAAAGAATACTTACGAAGGGTCCCCGAATGCTAATCCCGGTTCAAGAATCTCAGGTATGAAACAATGGTTTCAACTTAGAGGTTCTCAAATCAGAATTCTAGTGATTTTAGCAATGGGGGGTATGGGGTATTTATAGGAATACCCGAACCGTTAAGATCGTTTCATGGAAAACGTGCCTTAATCCCATCCGTACATGTGTTGCAAAGTTATGGTGTTTAGGTGTTTAAATTCCATCCATACATGTGTTGCAAAGTTATGGTGTTTAGGTGTTTAAATTCTATCCATACATGTGTTGCAAAGTCATGGTGCCTAAATTCCATCCTTATCCGCTGACTAAGCATTTTAGAATGTGTGGTTGTGAATTAAACAGCTGTTTATACATCGAATCTGGTCCCGAAAGTGCAAAACTGATATTTCTGCATGTTTTCTGTCCAGAATAGGCAGTCGCGTAGCGCGACGGGTAAGCCCATAGGTCTCGCGCTACGCTAGCACCCCCCTGAATCAGAAAAGTTTCAGAATTGGCAGGAATGGTCCCTGCACGTGTTTAAGGCCTTTTTCGATGCGTTTGAACCCCGTTAACCTCATTTCAAGGCTCTAAAATGAAGTTAAAGTATAGGGGACTCAAAACATGCTCAAAAATATGTCGGATGATGGTTCGTTTGGTCGTACGAACGCGATGTTCGCTTAATTACGACGGAACGCGCACAAGCGCGAAAAACGATCCAAATGACGCAACGAATGGATTTTTCTTAAGGCGAACACTAAAATATAATGTAGTCATGCTTACATAAATTTTTGGATGTCCAGATGTATTCAGAACGTAAGTTATGCGCGAAAATGCAAACTTGTGCACTTTTTGACACTTTTAGTCCCTGAATGACACAAAAGTTTATTTTAGCATACCGAACACCTCAAAGCCTATTTCTAAGCTATGTGAAGGGTATTTATGGTATGTTTAACTTATGGTCATGCTCCGGAATGTCTGTTACAGTTCGAATTGGCATACTTTCGCAGTTTGTCAAGTTTAGTCCCTGTAAGCGATTTAACTTGATTTTGCCATACCAAAGCCTTCAAAACTTATTTCTAAGTTATGTAAAGGTTATTTAAGGTATGTTAAGCCTATGTCACTATTCCGGAGTGTTTGTTGCATTAAACTGGTTATATTTACGCATCGGTGCGCGTATAACCTTCCAGAAAGCGATTTAGAGTTTGAAATTGAACAAGAATTGATATGTGCAAATGATACACATATTTTTACAAATCCCAAGTATGAAATATAATATTTCATTGGTTCGGTATTTGTTTGATGGCCGTGGAGGCACAGGTGTTACAGTCTCCCCTACTTTAGGAAATTTCGTCCCGAAATTTATTTAGAGGAAACTTGTGAGAGCTTGGAAATATGAAGTTTAAAAGATCAAACAACATTGGTTAGGGTTCTGAACTTCTAGTAACCTTAATAACATCATGCTTGCAATGTAAGAGGGATACTTATATATAAGTATATGAAGCGTCATTGGTGCGTCCACCGTACCTCCATTACATCGTTCTCATTTTGTTATTGTTGTCACTATCGGTTCTTACACATAATAAACCTTACTGGGTTTCTGTGCACTAAATTTCATAATTATGTACGCGTCCATAATTAGACAATTCCTTGCACAGTTCACACAGTCTATTTTATAATGCGTGGGGTAAAACCAAATGATCAATCCTGTGATGAGTGTGACTAGACCGCCATAGAGTCCTTTTGACTAAATCAATAAATGATCTAAATAGACTATCAAGGAGTCTGTCCAGCTACATCACTAGATGTCATTCTTTAACCAGATTGCGAATCAATCTTTTGGACTAGACCACTAAAAGGATCTCTTATGAAACATGGAGCGGTACTTATATAATCCAAGGGTCTTAACTATTACATAGAAGCCCATTAAGGATTTGAAGGTAGTACCTTTTGAATATCCTGCTACGAATCCCTCATATGAAGATATGAAAGATCCTGCGAGGATTTGGATAACGAATATCCAGAGTATTAAAAAAAAAAACACAAAAATGCATAAAAGAAAACATAAGATGAATAACCACATAGTCACATAACCACTAAATTGTTTAACTAGAAATTTGTTCTGCTAACAGAGCACATGTATTTAAAGTACAATAGGAATCCATCTCGTGGATTTCATTTGGCACTTTAAACATTATCAAGAATCTAATTATGAAGATAGAAAGATTCAAAAAGAAAATTCGATTTCGATTTTTAGAACCCGAAATGTTCGAATTAAGGTACATAAAGAATCCAATTAAGGACTCTGATTTGAATGATGATCATCCACAAGGGTCTAAATATGAAGATAAAAAGATCCCATATGGATTTTAGAAGTTGAAGATGTTTTGAAACCTTGCACTGGACGTGCTTGTGTCAAAACATGAAGAAAAAAAATGCTTATGAAATTGAGATGCTAGATATGTCAAGGCGACATATCAAGCAGGATTTGAAGGTTAAGTCACTGTATGAGGAAAATATTTTTGAAAACTATGCATGGGGTTCTTTTAAGAAAAATGTGTTTACCATTTTTGAAACCTTATATATAATACATTTGAAATTATAAAGTCGGTGTACTATGTAAGCATATTTATAAAAATGTTTTAAAATTTTGCGAGATGAATTTTGAAATTATGTATAAGGTTTTTGAAAATATGAATGATATTTTTCGAAATCATGCACTTGATGAGAAAATGTACTGTGTTAATATTGTTTTCAGACTATATGAAATGTTTTGAGATCATGAAAATTGTTTTTGAAATACTTGTACTGTATATGTTGAAAAATCAAAACGTAATGGGTATGAGATTTGAAAATATCCTTAGTTATCCAACCAAGGATTTAAAGGTACTGATGTGCAAAAAGCATGATTACTCATGATGTCACTTTATTTTCTGTACTTCGTATCTTAGAATGAAACGAGTGCTTAAAATTTTTGAAGGAATCATGAGCGATCATTTGAAAGAGAGAATCACTAGAGTTGTTTGTAAGGAACATAGTTCCTTGATGTAGGTATCATAGGAAAAGTCATACACACATGTAATTATACTTGTATATCAGAATTGTGAACAACAACTTTTATTTATGAACGAGACATATTGTTTCACAATACACGAAAACAAAAGAAACAAAGGCATAAGACAGCAACATCCTTTGTTCAGCTGAATGCTCATCCGTGGGTCGGATTTGCATTAGCAAGCCTTGGGCATCGGTTTCTGTAGTGGGTCAGATCCCCACAATTGTAACAGGCACCAGGTGGGTAGTGTGGTCGTGCAGCTTGACCCTGTTGCTGAGCAAGAGGCTGAGCAACTTGTTGAGCCGGGTTCTGAACTGGGCGATTCGGATTAGCAGGGATGCGGCAGGTGTCAGCAAGATGACCGGATCTTCCGCAGTTGGTGCACTGACGACACTGGAGGTGTGGTTGATGATGGCCGTTACACCTGTTGCACAAAGGTGCATTGCCAAAATAAGGCTTCTTGGCTAGTGGTTGCGCAGGCTGATTTGGTGCAGCTTGGGCCTGTGCAGTAATGGCATAGTTTTGGGAAACCTTACGCTTCCTTGCCCTCTTCGATGAACTAGAATCCTTCCCATTCTTGTTTTGACCTTTCTTGCTATCCTCCTTGTCAGACGACTGTTTCTCGCCCTTGTCACCCTTCCTGTGTAATTTATTCTTCCGAATCTGCGACTCAGTCAATGTCGCTGATAACTCGATCGCCTGACGGAGTGTGGCAGGGTTACTACCAGTAAGGATGTCTTGTACCGAGTCAGGTAGGCCGTCGATGTACCTTTCGATAGCTATGTCAAGTGGGGTAACCATTGTCGGGCAAAGCAGACTCAACTCCTCAAACCTATCAGTATACGCCCTGTGCTCACCACTATCTTGCTTCAACTCATCAAATTCCTTCTCCAAAGCTCGTTGCTCATGACGAGGACAGAATTCCCTCATCATGAGAGCCCTAAGTTCAGCCCATGTCTGTGCTAGAGCAACTTCTGCACCACGATCCCTCATAATCCCGTTCCACCATGTGAGAGCCCTCTTCTGAAACACACTCGAAGAAAACTCGACCTTGCGATTGTCAGGACACTGCACGTGGCGGAAAGTATTCTCAATGCTCTCGAACCATTGAAGAAGCCCAGTCGCTCCTTCAGAACCACTAAACTTGAGTGGTTTAGCCTGGTTAAAATCCTTGTATTTGGATAGAACATTGTTGTTGTTGTTGGCTTGGTTCCATTGAGCAAAGAGGTTTGGGAATTGAGCAGCCATTTGCTGCGCAATGATTTCTGCCAATTCGGCAGTCTCTATCTGGCTTTCGCGTCGAGGAGGCATTCTAAAAGAGGAAACATGAAAGGAAACGAGAGAGAGAATTAGACGACAAGAATGAGATGAAACAAATCTGATGAAAGCAGGGATAGTGGTCATTTGTTTGTTACTACAAAGCAACAAACGACACATAGTGACAAATCAAAGTAAATGGGTCGAAAAATAATGTATCGCGAAGACATGCTCGCCTATAAGTGAACACTCATCCCAAGAATTCCCAGGTAAGCACAACTGGTCTCGCGTCTGATGAGATGTATACGAAGTGCTTGCCTAGACAGAAAACCCAGAATACAGGCATTCACCCTTCCAGTTTGCACGTGTTCACATTATTTAAAACCCAAAACCTTGACGAAGTTTTGAAAATTCAAGGGGTTCAAAACCATATAATAGAGAGTTCAAAACCTTACAATAGAGGGTTCAAAACCTAGTAATCAATCATCCTAGAACAGATGATTAGTTTTCAAAGCGGTTTTGAAATTTATGTTCTTGTTGTGGTCGTCACCTAAGGATAGGTGACGGTATTGTTTTATGACTAAACGCAAGTAAACTCGCGTTAGGGTCCTAAGAAGGTTATAGACTAGGTCAAAGCATTACTAATAACCTAATTCCCTATAACCATTGGCTCTGATACCATCTTTTCTGTCACACCCCGACCACGTAGAACATACAAAACGTGGCGGAAATGTCGGGGAGTGTTGTAACAGAATTAATTGTCTCAAATCCATGGCAATTGAAGTTTTGTTTTATTGATTAAAAGTGTTACAATGTCTTAACAAACAAATAAATACAACATAATTAACTAGTCTTGCATCTTTTATTGTCACTAAAGCCCAAGTCTGCCTATGTGTATCTTGATCATCTTATGCAACAGCTCCTGAAAAACACATGTGAAAATAGGTACGTCAGCATAAAAATGCCTGTGAGATACATAGGTTTTGTGAAAATGAGATTCATGACTTATGTTTAAGAAAATGTTTAGTCATGAACCTTTTTAGTTTGCTTTGTTTTGTAAATCGTTTGAAAAGCAATAAGATCAGATGATAAGTATAAGTAAGAGAATAATGTATGGTTAAATGAATAACCAAGTAAAATGAGTTTGTAAAAGATAAGTTGTTTGTAAATAAATGTCTTGTGAAAAGTATGTTATTTGTATAAAATGTTATATGTATCAAACTGAAATGATTCAAATAACGCTACGATATGTAATACCATACAAACACTTATATATAGGAAGTACCAGCGGCGTATCCACCATGCTTGTATCATATTACACACGCATCGTTACTTAATCACTTAATCAAACCAAACCAACAATGTAATAAGTCTATGTTTAAACCAATAGTCAAAAGTCCTTGTATAAACCATGTCAAATGTTTATAGTCCAAAAGTAGTCAAGTAATGTATAACCAAAAGGATATGTATGGTAAGTAAAATTTAGACTACTTAAACCATAAGTAAAAATGTACAAAACAAGTATTGAAGTAAAACTTGGTTTAAATCAAAGTTATGTTTTGTAAGATATATGCATGCTATACTGAATATGAACATTTATGCGGTATTGTGAAAATTCATACATCCAAGCCTTGAGACAGACGGATAACTATGTAAAAGTGAGTTATCAAGAGAATATGTATTCGGATTCGGTCATTCCTTTCATCCCCTTCCCCTGGGATGTCCGGAATGGGATTTGTCAAGTCCTATGGTACCACTACCTACTAACGAACGGCATGATCGGTGTTAATGAATGTATAGTATAGTTTAAACAAACCAAATGTCATACCAAAATGTAAGCATGTTTTATGAAGATAATGTACCTAGTATGCTAGAGTAAACATACAGGGTAGAGCTGTGAAACAATGTGTCCATATGTTACTGGAACATATGCAACAGAGATGCAGTATAAAACAATGTACTAAGTATGCAAAGTCATCATACAAAGTAGAAAAGTCATGTAAAACAATGTACTAAGTATGCAAAGTCATCATACAAAGCAGAAAAGCCATGTAAAACAATGTACTAAGTAATGCACACAATGGGCACACCTAGCATGAAATGTAATGTAAAACAATGTACTATAATGTACTAACGAACATAGCAAGTATATGATGTGAAAACAGGAAAGCAGGAAAGTAACAAGTAGGCACATGTATTCCACCCCAAAACAGTTTGGAAAACAGTAAAAGAGGGGTCTATGTACTCACTTGAGATTGCTCAGAAGTCCTAGGATAACCACCAAGCAAAGCTAGAGATCACGGAATCAAACGGCACCTACTATAGGTAACTATGTTAATTAACCGGACCTAGATCAGAAGATCGGGTAGCATTAGGGTTTGTAAACCAAACGAGTGTAGAGACTCGTGTCATTTGGTTTAACAAAGCCTACATACTAAATGAAACTTAACCTAAGTGTTTACGACCCATTACGACCCGTTTAGGTAGCTTATGCTACTTTAACGCGTCGTTTGCGTGAAACGCGTTCGGACCGCCTAACTAGCCCTATGACAAGTGTTATATGCCTAAACATATTACATAATCAGTTATGTGACAAAGGTTTAGGTTACATATGCTTAATTACCAATTATACATGAAAAGGGTATTCTGGTAATTTACCTAAGGCATATAAACTACCTATCATACAACTACTTAAACGATGCGACCATAGGGTATAACCTCGGAAGGTTATTCCCTACCTACTATGGTCACCTAATGTGTTTGGTCGGATCCTAATGATCGACCAAATGGGTCGGGTTCGAGGTATAAGCGATTCATCAGATCGCTTACCCTACGACCCTAGACAACGTGGTAATCAGTGGGCATAGTCCCAAGGGACTATGACCAACGTGATTACACTCACGTTGCGAAGTTCAAAAGAACTTCGCATTGACCATTACTGGTCAATGCTGAAAGTCAAACAAAGTTTGACTTTCTGACTCGAAAAGCAGTAAAATAAGGAAAAGAACGAAAGAATACTTACGAAGGGTCCCCGAATGCTAATCCCGATTCAAGAATCTCAGGTATGAAACAATGGTTTCAACTTAGAGGTTCTCAAATCAGAATTCTAGTGATTTTAGCAATGGGGGGTATGGGGTATTTATAGGAATACCCGAACCGTTAAGATCGTTTCATGGAAAACGTGCCTTAATCCCATCCGTACATGTGTTGCAAAGTTATGGTGTTTAGGTGTTTAAATTCCATCCATACATGTGTTGCAAAGTTATGGTGTTTAGGTGTTTAAATTCCATCCATACATGTGTTGCAAAGTCATGGTGCCTAAATTCCATCCTTATCCGCTGACTAAGCATGTTAGAATGTGTGGTTGTGAATTAAACAGCTGTTTATACATCGAATCTGGTCCCGAAAGTGCAAAACTGATATTTCTGCATGTTTTCTGTCCAGAATAGGCAGTCGCGTAGCGCGACGGGTAAGCCCATAGGGCTCGCGCTACGCTAGCACCCCCCTGAATCAGAAAAGTTTCAGAATTGGCAGGAATGGTCCCTGCACGTGTTTAAGGCCTTTTTCGATGCGTTTGAACCCCGTTAACCTCATTTCAAGGCTCTAAAATGAAGTTAAAGTATAGGGGACTCAAAACATGCTCAAAAATATGTCGGATGATGGTTCGTTTGGTCGTACGAACGCGATGTTCGCTTAATTACGACGGAACGCGCACAAGCGCGAAAAACGATCCAAATGACGCAACGAATGGATTTTTCTTAAGGCGAACACTAAAATATAATGTAGTCATGCTTACATAAATTTTTGGATGTCCAGATGTATTCAGAACGTAAGTTATGCGCGAAAATGCAAACTTGTGCACTTTTTGACACTTTTAGTCCCTGAATGACACAAAAGTTTATTTTAGCATACCGAACACCTCAAAGCCTATTTCTAAGCTATGTGAAGGGTATTTATGGTATGTTTAACTTATGGTCATGCTCCGGAATGTCTGTTACAGTTCGAATTGGCATACTTTCGCAGTTTGTCAAGTTTAGTCCCTGTAAGCGATTTAACTTGATTTTGCCATACCAAAGCCTTCAAAACTTATTTCTAAGTTATGTAAAGGTTATTTAAGGTATGTTAAGCCTATGTCACTATTCCGGAGTGTTTGTTGCATTAAACTGGTTATATTTACGCATCGGTGCGCGTATAACCTTCCAGAAAGCGATTTAGAGTTTGAAATTGAACAAGAATTGATATGTGCAAATGATACACATATTTTTACAAATCCCAAGTATGAAATATAATATTTCATTGGTTCGGTATTTGTTTGATGGCCGTGGAGGCACAGGTGTTACAACGGAGGCATTCCGCGGACTATCCTTAATTTAGTTTAGATTAATCTTTATGTTTTCTAGTTAGTTTTAATTTTCAGGAATAAAACACACTCGAGATGGCAAAGGATGCAAGGGAAACTTAAACCAGCACCCCATGCAGGAAAACAGGACCATCCGACAACTTTCTTCATTACAGTAAGCTCAGCACGGGCCGTGTCCGCCCAACACGGCCCCGTGCTGCACAGTCTGCAGAAATGACCCAGTTCAGGTAAACTGGACACGGGCCGTGTTCACCCAACACGCCCCCGTGTCCAGGCTTCTGTTTCTTTTGTTTAATTCTTGTTACTGGCACTTGAACACGGGGCCGTGCCCGGACAACACGGGGCTGTGTCCAGCGCCTAGTAACACAATTTTTTGCTTTTTCCCACCTTTTTACACATTCAATCAACCTAAAAATTTATTTTTGGGACACATTGAGGACAATGTGTAATTTAAGTGTGGGGGGGATGCTAAAACCTTGAATCTTGCAAGTCCTAATAACAAGCCTTACACAAAACTCTATTGGAACAGCTAATCACCCCAAATTTTTTTAAAAATTCATTTTTTTACTTGTCTAGGTTTAATTTGGGAGTTTCAAAATTCTAAAAAGGTTATATTTTTACAAATTTACAATCGATAGCGTCGTGATAAAAAGAACCAACATAAGAAAATTATGAAAAGGCATGGCAAGCTTAGTTAAAATTTAATTATATATACTTGATCACATAAAAGCCCATTCCCACAAAAGTGAGTTTTGAGCCTTTATTGAGCATACAAATATATATCTTTAAATTAAATGCTCATTTTTCGTTTCTTGTGTGAATAACCGCTTGGTTCTTACAACTCTAGAACTTGCCACGACGATACATTCCCGGTCCTTACCAACTAAACCCGAGTAAGTAAATGATGGAGGCATTAGGACTAATCCTTTTTATTTTTACACCATTATTATTTTTTTTACCACCTACCCAAAATCCCCATAGTTAACCCCTTTGAGCCTAAACCTTTTCATTTCTTAACCCAAACTAAACACCCTTTCACCCACCAAAACCTTTTTGTTTTTTACCATTTGTTTTAGTAACAAGCTCGGTTTTTCGTTTGACTTTGTTCAAAATATATATATATATATATATATATATATATATATATATATATATATATATATTGTTGATGAAGCAAAAGAAATAAACAAACAAGTTCATCAAAAATAACTTTGTTTGAATAATAGCTTCATCAAAAAAAAATTTGCAAAAATAAAAAGTCTTTCGAAAACCGACGCTTGTTACGCTTTTTCGCCCTTTTCTACTAACCACTAACCCAACCACCTACCTTTAACCCAAGCCTAACCCTTCACCCAAAAGCCCTCTTGATATTTACAAAGGTATATAGTTAAAAAGGAGGAGGATTGATTGCTTGGCAAGCCTATGGTAGGAGTAAGTTCCATGCCGCTCTCGAGTGATTCACTAAAATACATCTTCGGCCGAGTGTTGAGTGATCCCCCGTGAGGTATGTGAACTTGTACATAAATAGAATTTTAAAGAGGCATGTTGTTGGACCGTTCTACGACCTCGAAAAGTCAGTCAAGGACGTTCATCTTCATGTGTAAAGGCGGAATCAATGCACACAAAGTTACAACAGCTATTCTCTTTAATTTCTTCTCTTTTATTGCTTTCTGATTACAATTTGACAGAGTTTCGTTCCACAAGCAATGATCTAGGTCTGCTCCAAGTTACCTCAACTAATGAACACATCAGGTATATATAGTGTGAGGAGGTTCGCTTATACAGACTGACATAAAAGCGGACCTACTTATGTACATATAAGCGGACCTGACATATAAGCGGACCTACATGTACACATAAGCGGACCTGACATATAAGCGGACCTACATGTACACATAAGCGGACCTATCAACATAATACATGATTTTGACATTCTAAACTCTATGTTGACCCAACTTGACCTAAAACCTAATGTAGACAAAGTCAACATACATTCCATGCACTAACAGACTCCCCCTTGGATGTTGACGTAGTCTTCAGCTCCCGAGTCTTCAGTCTTGGTCTTTTCTCCAACTCTCTGTCTTCACATCATAAGCATTCTTCACAAGTTCATAATCTTGCTCCATCTTCAAACTCCCCTTTGACTATTGATCCAGACTCCCCCTTTCACAGACTCCCCCTCTCGATATGCTAAAATCTGAGGTATCTGGTTCAAGCTTTGACAATTAGCTTCCATGGGAATAATGAAATCCAAAACCTGTTACCCTGCACATCCTCTACCTCAACATAAGTTTCACAAATTTATAACAATTGAATTTAGTAAACTTACTGGTAGACAACATTTATTCAACAAACATACTAGTTACCTCAAGTTCAAATGAATGACCTTGATTAACTAATCACATAATCTTTCAAAACATTTTTATATAACATTCAAAGTTTTCAACATATTCTCCCAACCCTCTAGTTCATCAAGTTTAGCACTTGAAATTTTGAAAATCAGCTCTTCAACATTAGTTGTTGAAAATCTTTTTGAATTTTGAGTTTAAAGAAATGCAGTAAACAAATATATACAAACAATATTTTTGCGAGTTTGTGTAAGAGGATCATATCAGTTTATGAGACCAATCACTAGCACCGTTAAGCTTTAAACATTTCCAGTTCTTAAACGATTCACGTTGATTGACGATATTGTTGTCCACATAAACTCAATCTAAAAACTTTCGAAATGCTTACCGATACGTTAAGGTATATTAATTTTGCACTAAATTCTTATGGATCCCACGATCTCAGCATATCCCCTCATCATGCAATACACTGACTCAAGTAATTCCTTTAAACTTTTATCAACTGTGATTTGTGCGAAAAACAAAGCAGAATGTTTAAACATTAACAATCAGGTCGATACTTCCGTATACGCAGAGAAAGTCCAATGTTTAAACAAAATAAGAAAAATAAAACAAGTTGAAGTTGTTTAGGCTTTAACCACCAGGTCGATACTCCCGTATACGCAGAGGTGATCCAAAGCTTAAACGAAACACCAAAGAAAATAAAGCAGAACGTTTAGGCAACAACATCCAGGTCGATACTCACGTATACGCAGAGGATGTCCGATGCTTAAACAAAATAAAGAAATAAAACAAGTTTAAATCTTTGCAAAAAGAAATGCACAATCACAGTGACTTTTCAGCAAAGTTGTGAAAGTTCACAAACTTAACCAGTTTTATGTCTTTCAACAATCAGCGATTACTGAGTAGGCACACAATCAAGAAGGACAAAACCAAGTACTATGCTTTTGACCATGTTTCCCACTAGAACTAGGCTTTTTCATTTATGTTTGTATCGTTATCGCAAATCTACTAGTCTAGCTGAGCCTATCGTCACATCTTTAGTGAGACCGTTTATCACTTTTAGACTTTACATTTCTTTAGCATGCTGTGATAGTCCACTGATTTACTATCATTTCCTCTTGTTTGACACAAAACTCATTTTTGAATTTTCAATGTTTTTGACATTTTCAAATTTTCAAATTTTTTTTTTAAATTTTTCTCCCCCTAAAATCAAAATATGTTTCAATTTTGATTTTCTGGAAAATTTGAAAACAAACTATACAAGAAACGTGACAAACTGATATCAAATCGCTTCAATTCGCCATTCACTCGGCATAAACAATCAGAACTCCCCCTGACAACAAACTATTTTCCCATTTAGATTTCAAAACACTTAAGTTTATTTTAATCAAATGGTTTTTCCAGAAAATTAGTTTTGTTTGTCTTTTCACAAACTCGGGGTTTCATCACATTGTTCTTTTTAACCATTTTAAAAAAAATTTGACAATTAAGACCCTTGTCAACAACAAACACTAGTAGAAAATCAAGTACAACTTAATGTCCCTGATTTACCACTTGTAAATCGAAATATCACAGGAGTGAAATTTCTCAAGAAATGTGCCGATTCATGTTCCACGCTTACCAACCTGGGAACTCCGGCAAGTCAGATTTTTCTATTTGAAAAGATTCACCCAAGTCTGACCAGCCTTGGGTGATTTTGAATTCTTGTTCAACAATGATGGAAAATTTGCATCATCCATTGTTAAACCTGAATTCTCAGAGTTTACCTCAACACTAGGCTCCTCTGGCTTTGATGAACCAGAATCATTGCCTGAATGTGGCTTGTCTGACTTTGAAACGTCAGATTCATCGCCTGATGGTGGCTCCTTTGTTTTTGAAGAAACAAATTCATCGCCAACCTTCATTGGTATCCAATTCTTACTAGATCTAGGTTTTCCCTTTTTATTAGGCTGTGAAATGAATAAACTTTCATGATCTCTTTTATATTCGAAAACCATGATTAAAATTTTGTCTGAAAAATTAACTTTCTTTGATTGGTTATCATTTTGCTCAGTTAATTTTTCTTTCTTTAACTTCCTTTTCTCTTTCCCGTTTGTCCTCAGATTTGTATCTGATGAATTTGTTTTGCTTGCCTTTGCAGTTGAAGAAAGTAATTCATCTGAACTTTTTCTCAGATTACCAGTCGTATCCGAAGACAAAATCCTTTCCAGATATTCTCTTGCCTTCTTTCTTTTCTTTCTCAGTCTGTCTTTCTGCCCTTGTGAAAGTTTAACTTTCTTTTCTTGAATTATCTGATCCGGAACTTTAGGTTTTAGAACCTTCTGTTCATGGGGCTTGACGTTGACTGGTTTCTTTGCCATTCTTTGAGAATCAGCCCTCGATCGTGCCTTTGATCTCATTGGGCAATTTCTAGCAATGTGTCCTCTGATTTGGCATTCATAGCACCTTCTCATTTCGAATCTCTGACTTTGGCAGTTAACAGCAATGTGTCCTTGAAATCCACAAGTGTAACACACTCTGTTATCATACCTCTTATTACTTTCATACCAAACACCTTCTTCATACCACACACTTAGATCAAAACATTGATTTGCCTTGTGGTAATCATCATTCTTCTTGAAAACTGGATTTGTCTTTGAAGCACTGTGGTCAAACCTGCACCACTTATTACCAACATTTTGTGAGTTTTCATTTTTAAATTTTTGTGATTTTTGATAATGATTGGATGACTTATCTGATGAGCTTTTATTTTCATTTTTAAAATTTTTCAAATTTTTAACTTTTTGTTTCTGTTCTACACTCTTCTTAACAGGTTTTTGTTTAGAACATTCACCTGTTTCAGTAGATTGCAAAACAGTATTTTTAAATTTTTCTTGTAAATCTAAAAATATTTTTCTTTTCTTTTCTTTTTCATCATCAGATATTTCATCACAATCTTCAATTTTGACTTTGTCAAAATTTGTGACATTGTCACTTATTGGAACTGAATTGATCTGTTTTGGACACTCATATGGTGCCGAAGTCACAAAACCTTTCAATTTCACTTCAAGCTCTTTGATTTTCATCCGAGCTTTTTCAGCTTCTTTTTCAAGCTGAATGATTTTAGCAAGATGAGAATTGATTTCAATTTGTTTTTCAAGATTATCTTTACCAAAAATATCTCTCTCATCTTCTAAAATCTTGATTTGATTTTGAAAATCTTTTTCTTTTTCTTTTAACGTTTCATTTTCCAATTTTATCCAAAAAACATTTTCATTTTCAATTTTGATTTTTCCAAAATCTTTTTCTTTTTCTTTCAAATTGTTAATTTCCAATGTCAAACTGTCCAAACTACTCAACAATTTGTCATTTTCTGACGTCAATTTCTCACAATTTTCTCTCATTTCAAGAATCTGTTTATTATCAGATTCTTTCTCATCCTTCAAGCTTTTGATTTCCACTGTCAAATTCTCCACATCTTTCAAGAGATTGAAATTTTCTGCTTCGGATTTTTCGCATTTTAAGCACACAACTTCAACTTTTGAAATTTCATCCTTCTTTGATTCTTCATTCTTTGTCATTCCTTCTTTAATCTTTTTGATTAATTCAAGAAATTCATCCAAACTCATATTTTCTGAGTTTCTTTCTATTTCATCTATTAACTCTTTCTTTTTCTTTTTATCTTCTTCATCTCCCCACCATTTCTTTTGCCAATAATCATCCTCTTCTTTGTACTCCTTGATTATGGCTTCGATATCAAGCGTTTTGTCATCGATTGCAATATTTCCATATGGGTCAAGATAACACTCCCTGTCCGTATCCCATCTATTCGCTCTCCTTGCTTCCAGAAAGATACGAGATATTCTAATTATTTTGTTTTCAGCAATCATTTTTCTGTATCTATACTTCTGCTCTTCAGTTCGATCGTCTTTCCACGGAATGGGTTCGGAATTTGCCATCTTTTTATGTCCTTGAATAACCTCAAAATCACCTGTAAACAAAACAAACAAACTATCAGCTCAAACAAACTGAATATGTAACAGTGTGTTTGATGAAATCAATCTAAGACTCGTTGTCGAAGATTCGCGGATTTGTTTCAATGTTGATGACATGAGAACACTTAATGAATGAACCTGAACAAAAACAATTCACAAGATATGGACAAAAGATGAACTGGACCTTCACTGATTGAGCCGTAAACTTCTTTATATGGGCTGCAACTATAACTCACTTGGGCCGAGGACAACTTTGATATGTTTTAAAAACCTATTGCAAGTCCACTAAACTGACAAACAAATCAATGTATTCACATGTATTCAAATCAACTATTGATGTTCAAACAACTAGCCCTTATACCGACAACAACTAGCCGACCATTTCAAATCATTGTATTCACATGTGATTGGGCTGTGATTGGGCCCTTCACTCCCACTAACCCGACAACATTATCAACTAGATATTAAATGTTTCAATTGTGATGCAATCTAGATATTACATCTGATTAGGCCTTCATATTAAAGTACACGTGATATCTTGGGCTGACAAAATGACTGACAATTTTTTTTATATGAAACTGATTGAGCCGTTCACTTTAGTGGGTTGACAAAATGGTTATTCAATTAAATGGCTTGACAATCGGAATTAAACAATCCTTTTTATTGGACCTCCTCACTAACTCAATGTCAATCACATGCAAATTTGATTTTATAAATTGCCGAAAACTGTTTGACTTCACATGCAACTATGTAATCGAGGTAATTAGCAATTCTGATACTTTGTTCACGTGCAATTCAGAATCTTCTTTGATTCTATTTGACCTTGAACTCCACTAAACCATGTGACTGACAAATTACAAATTCCAAACAAATTGTTTTTAAAGTCCTACAACTACTTAAATGATTTTACAATTTCGATGTGTGTGACCAACAATCAACGCAATCTTATTGCACCGAAGAACCGAAACCACAGTGATGACTGATAAGCGGACCAGGTAATGATCGGATAAGCGGACCACTTGAGCGAACCTATCACTTGTCACTATGAGCGGACCTATCAGATATTGTCCGGATAAGCGGACCTAACAAGATATTGTCCGGATAAGCGGACCTAACAGGTAATATCGAGCAACAATGCCTTAGAAGCGAACCTAATGTGAACTTTCAAGCGGACCTACGAATGACCGTAAAAGCGGACCTAACGTTTACCCAATTTTAACCATTTTTTAAGCCGAGTTTTAACTTGAAACTTTCTAGGGTTTGTTAAAAGTATGTTCCGCACGTTATACTCAAAAATCAGACAATTTCAACCGTAGGAACCACTTTAAATCGAAAAAGTATGAGAGAAAGTGAGTAGAAATGATAGAATTCTGCAGATTCAAGCTGTAGTAGTATGAACTCCTCGTCCTGAGCTCTGATACCACTTGTTGGACCGTTCTACGACCTCGAAAAGTCAGTCAAGGACGTTCATCTTCATGTGTAAAGGCGGAATCAATGCACACAAAGTTACAACAGCTATTCTCTTTAATTTCTTCTCTTTTATTGCTTTCTGATTACAATTTGACAGAGTTTCGTTCCACAAGCAATGATCTAGGTCCGCTCCAAGTTACCTCAACTAATGAACACATCAGGTATATATAGTGTGAGGAGGTTCGCTTATACGGACTGACATAAAAGCGGACCTACTTATGTACATATAAGCGGACCTGACATATAAGCGGACCTACATGTACACATAAGCGGACCTGACATATAAGCGGACCTACATGTACACATAAGCGGACCTATCAACATAATACATGATTTTGACATTCTAAACTCTATGTTGACCCAACTTGACCTAAAACCTAATGTAGACAAAGTCAACATACATTCCATGCACTAACACATGTTATGCCCTAATAAGTAATTTATCTTATGAGAAGTTTTAAATAAATCATGACGAATAGGATTGTAAATAAATAAAAATAAAACTAAATAAAGAATCTTGGAAATCCCGACACTCTATGACAAGCCCAAAAACCTTCTCTTCTACCCATTCCATTCCATTTGGGAGTGTAAAGCCATATTATAAAGAGTTTTGCTTGAGGACAAGCAAAGATTCAAGTGTGGGGGTATTTGATGTGTGCAAAATGCAACATATAAATTACATCAATTGTGGCATAAAACTAACCCTTTTTTAGTACTAATGTTGGAAAAAGTGTGTTTTTGTCTTCCTTTTGTATTTTCAGGATTAAATGAGCTCAAATTAACAAAAGAAGCAAAAAGGCAGCTAAATCTAACATAAATACAAGAAAAGGAACAAACGTGGCATGTCCGACCTCCCCGAAAGCATCTTCCCAAGCAAAACAAGAGATCAGAAGGCTGAACACGCCCTGTGCTCAGTGAGCACGGGGGCGTGCCCAAGTGTCAGCATAAAAGACAAAGTTGTAGAAGCTTCCATTACCCACCACGGGGCTGTGCTCAGCGGACACGGGGTCGTGCCCAGCGGACACGGGGCCATGGTCAACTAATAAAGACAAGAGCAATTAATGAAGACAGAGAAGGATGTGGACACGGGGCCGTGCCCGAGCTTCTGTTCAGCCTATAAATAGGAGTGCTTGGTTCAAGCTCAAACCATCCCTTGGCACACCACCTCTCTCACACTTCACCCACCACCACCATAACACCATCATCCACCACCATCATCCATTGTCCATCATAGAGTGTGTGAGTCGTCTCGGGATCCAAGATTGATCGTAAGAGTTCTTGACAATCAAGGCCATGTTTGCCTAAGTCTCTTACATCACTTGGTGAAGACAAAGTGCCTAGTGTAATACTTTTTATTTTTAATCTTTTCGCACTTTTAATTGGTTATGTATTAATGACTTTAATTACTAGTTTCTTATGTTGAAGGTGATTCTTCCTTATCGTTTGTCCGTGGTGTCTTCGCATTATTTTACTGTCTATATAAAATAAAAGATTTTCACCATTCATATCTCCACGGTCTATATGGAGGTATGTTGGCTACCTGGTCGGGGGTTAAGGGAACGGTTTGGTAAGAGTCTTGCCATTGTTCAGTGTATAGATCCTGCAAAGGACATGGGTTAAATTTAGTAGGACCTCCTTCAATACTTAACGTTATTGGATGGCGGGGGTCCAAACTCTTTGATCCCCTCATAAGTTAAACTACTATTAAAACTTTAACCCGGCTACTTAGGACTGTATCCCTGCTGACTCTGACTACTTAGCCGAGGGTAACGTCGCCTTCAAAAGAGGGGCCTACCACATTATGCATTAATAACTTAATTAATTATCTTTCAATAATCCGACCCTTTAGGATTGTATCCTTGCTGACTCAAACTACTGGGTTGAGGGTAACGTCACCTCCAAAAGACGGGCCTACTACAATAACTAAGATAATCTCTTAATAAAGTGCAAAAGTGCGGAAATAATCAAAGGTTACACTAAACACGAGTCGGAGCCAAGTGATTCATCTTGTCTATATGTTTTTATTTTTATTTTTATTTTTATTTTCAGTATTTTAGTTAGTTTTTATTTTTCTAGTTTAAAACCTTTTTTTCTAACTTTTGATTTGATTAGACGTTGAGGATAAACCGGTACTAAAAGCTCTTGTATCCTTGGACGACCTCGGTATCTTGCCAACACTACACTACGCTCACGATGGGTGCACTTGCCCATATGTGTGTTTAGTGTTAGTAAATATCGTGTTTTATAAATTTAAAACTTGGCTAAAAAGTGTTAAAAAGGGCTTAATATATACATTAAAAACTAATAACACTCACGCACATCAAGGTGACGCCAGGCATAATAGCAACATGGTAACTTGTATAAGTAGCCCTGTTTTGGTTAACCCTGATGCTTCTTGAAACCAAACCTGTTGTGGCAGCAACTAATGGCAAGTCAAATGAAACCTCTTATGTCCGTTGGGATGCAAACTCGACCTTGTGGGACAAGTGTTCGACGTCGACCTTCCTTCTACTACCCTTGATAGTTTTGATGCAGTAGTTAGTATGGATTGGTTATCCAGAAATCGCACAGATGTAGCCAGTGAGGAAATTTTGTGTGGAGAATCGTTATCTGTTCTAAAGCGTCAGAGTGGTGCAAGGCCTAGCGCCATTTTAGCTATGAAGGCCAGAAGCGTCTACGGAGGGATTACTCCGCTATATAGCAACCGTTACTGATGTTAGGGCTAAGGAAAAAGGGGATCGAGGATCCACCAATTATTCGTGATTCCTTTCGGTGTGCTACCCAATGAACTCTCAGATTTACTTCCACAACTGTTAAGCGAAATCTCAGTCTGATGGGTTGCAAGAACTATCAAATCGACTACAGGAACTGTTGAACAGGAGTTTTGTCGGACCTAGCTTTTCGCTCTGGGGAGCCCCGGTTATATCTGTGAAGATAAGCCTTATCGTTGGACGTGTGTACCAACTACCGAGAACTCAGCAAGGTGACAGTCAAGAACCGTTTGCCTCGACCATGTATTGCCAGCCAGTCGACCCGTAGCAAGGGTCGAGTTTCCATTCGAGGATTGTCTAACGAACGAACTATTACTAGATGGAAGTCTAAGGGGAGAATGTTCCTACAACGGCATATCAAACGCACTGAGTTCATTTTAACGTTGTATTCCATGACCTTTGGGCTAATCATCACACCAACAGCTTTATGGATCACATAAAACGACTATGCTTGTTGATGACGTGTAGAATCATTCCAGGGGAAAGGAACATCATGAACGACATCTGTATCTTATTTTAGAGCTCCTGAGGGAGGAGCCACTCCACGCAAAGTCTTGTTAAGAGTAACATCTAGATTCGAGAGATACATTTTGAGCAGGTAACTAACGAAGTGGGAACACACATGGATCTCGCTAAGACCCGTTTTGGTTAGAAACTGATCGACACCAAAGATTCCTGTGGGGATACAGTAATTCCTTGGTTTCGTTAGATACTATCGCAGATTCATCGAGGGGTTTTCAAAATTGCGCCGCCGTAACCTCTTTAACACAGTAGGGTGTTGTGTTCGTGAAAGACAAAACAGGAGGACGTCTTTTCAGCTTTCGAATTCCAACTCTGCAATGCATTGAGCATCGTCTTTACCCGAGGGTGCGGGTGATTTAGTGGTATACCATGATGGTCCGAATCAGAGTCTCAGTTACACACCGACGCAACGCAAGAGAGTGATGACCTAGGTAATGGAGTTACAAGGAGGAATTGCACGACACACAACCGGCGGTGGACACAGTGGTCTTTGGATTTACTTGGAGGCATTACTTGGACGGTACCGAATGCGTTATTTAGACCGATCACAAGGGCCTCCCGTGTACCCTGGTTTCGAAAGAGCTAAGTCAGTAAATGGCATAGTTGGATGGAACATTTGGGAGGATTACGACTGTGGAACTTGAACGTGTTTGAGCTTTGTAGCTCACTATCGACTCTAACTTACCTGATCAGACTCGCTCTGTACAAGCTGGAGAACTGAAGGGAGAGAATTTTCAAGTTGAACCCATGCGGGGCATGGAGAAGCAACCTTGGCAGGCCGAACGATATTCGCTACCTCATGGAACGAATGTGGGTCTCATTATATGGTAACTGTAGGAAATTTGTGTTGAGCAAAGCACCCCGGCCTCGATATTCTAGTCGTCTGGGTTTTGATGAGAGACATTAGGATTTATAAGCCTTGTACTAGTAATCGGGCATGAAGGCCCACCTAGCCATGCATGGGAATGATGTTTGACTGGTCGGAAAATCAAAGTAAAGTATCAGCAACCAGAAACATCCATATGGAAATGAGAACAGACTACCGTGGATTCTGGCACTAGTCTACTTATAACTCGAAACGAGAACATTATCACCTGAGTGATCGTAGATTGTCTTACGTTACTAGCACGCTTTCTTGCAATCAAGGAAACTGATGAGTCATCACAGCTGTTAATGTTCCTCTGAGAGAGGCGGCTTTTAGGCACGAGGTGCCAACTCCTGTTACCTTTAGTTTTGACCTATACCTAATTTATGATAGGCACTATACAATGCTCTTGGTTCACTTCTAGACACGAGCATTGCTTATCACCATGGGACAGGCAGACAGAGTAAGTAAACCATCCCGACACTCGAAGACATGCTGCGAGCATGTGTGTGGATTGATTTATGCGAAAACTGGAAGGACACGTATCTTTGGCTATGTTCTACCGTAGCAGTCACCATTTTGGTATTCAGACAGCTCTGTTTGAGACATTGCATGGACAGTAACGCTAATCTCCTTGTTGGATTAAGATGGATGACAACCTAATCACAGGTCCAGGACTTGTGCTCGAAACTCTTGAGGATTGCTTAGATCTGATATTGTTTGACGGCAACGCGTGGCTGTCATGACGGCTGATAAGCTTAGGAAACACTGGGAGTTCGCTGTAGGCGGACGTGTCATAATCGAAAGTCCCACCCTGGGAGGGTGCGATACGCTATTGGCAACGTGGCAAGCTTAGTTTACGATGCATGGGGACATCCGGATCTCTGGAACGAATCGGTGACATTGATCACAAACTTGAGTTAACTGACGAAATGAAATAGCATTCAAGATGATAATTATACCTCAAATTTAAGGCAGTGGTTGTCCGATGAAACACTTGTGATACCTTTACCAGAGTCTGAGGTTATCGGACCGGTCGTATTTATCAGGGAATCTATCGAGAATATGGATCGAGGGGTCAAGGTTCGTTAGCGTAAGTCATATGTCGATCGTGAGAGTTCGTTGAAACTCAAGACGTGGACCGGAGTTCACGTAGGAATGCAATAAGCGGAGTAAGCTCTAGCATCCTCAGTTGCTCAAACGGTTGCATCAGCTTCTGATATCATTAGCGAATTTCGGGACGAAATTCCCTTTCAAGTTGGGGATGATGTGGTACCCGCGGAAAATCCACAATCATCCTAAGTTAACGTAACGTCTTGCTGTTTCGGATTACTTGTCAAATTTCGGGACGAAATTTCTTTCAAGTTGGGGATGATGTGATAACCCGAGATTCCAAGACCTTTCCCTTTACACGACACCCGTTTTACATTATCAGTCGGATCCTTTTAACACTGATTGGACCGAGATCTGCTATAGATATCGAGTGTTGGGCCGACAAACTTATCTTTTATGCAAACCCTGGGCTGCCAATTTTAGAACATGTAATATTAATGACTTCACGTGATCTGATTATCAACTATGTGGGCCGCTACTGTGTAATGGAGTTTATTGATCATGACAGTCTGACACAACAAATGCACTTGATTGGGCCTTTCAATTAGTGGATTAACATAAACTGTTCATGCTAATCTCCTATTGGACCATTAATGAAGTGGTCATGTGGGCCGCTAAAATGGACAGTATTACTTTGGCATCATAATTTGATTGTACGTAACTTTCTGTATATCTCTCAATCACAAAATAACGAACCCTACCCTCCTTCCCCACTACCCTACCCTTGACGGCAGCCACTTTGATCGAAGCCCACCCCTCTCGACTCCAGGTTAGTGTATGCCTTGTATTCATAGATTGATTATTTGATATATATGATTGCAAACATAGTTGATTAATGTGTTACTAGTTTATCACGTATTAAAAGTTGTATGAATTCATGTGTTGATTGATATCGATATGCGCATGTAATCTAAGTGTGATTTCCCTGTTTTCGTGTATACCCTTCGTTACTGTTGAATTGATCTGATATCTGTACATCTTGATAGTGGCAATAAAACCGTTGTGGTTGTTGTGATTTGACGAATGACGGCAAGTAGGGTTAGGCGGTAATTGATGACTCAACAAAACATAGTATTATGCCTATATCTTAACCCGACGAAACATAACCCGACGAAACTAAGCATGTGTCAACAAAACCTTAATGTTTCGTCAACCTCTTTATGGCGAAAGCCCATGATGTTTCGTCATCTTCCTTGTTGACGAAACCCTTTGTGTTTCATCGTGGTCATGGCTGTTGTTAGGTTGGAAACTTATTAAACGATGGTGGTCTATCATGTGAGTGAGATATAATGGGAACAAGAATGGTTGTGTGTGTGTTAGTGCTGGTGAACCCTTATATATCATCAACGAACCCCTTTAAAGTAGTTGCATGTGAATTCATCAATGGATATCATGATTGAGAAGGTATATCAGCCCATTCACGTGAAACAAACACTTGTGTTATGCACTTGTGTTTAAGTCAGCCATTAATTGATATCATGATTGATACCAGCCCATGTGACAAATTAATACTCGGCCCAATCATATGCTTTTAGCGGTCAATGTTTGTCAGGAGAGTTTATCAAGGTTACATGTGGAGAACTATTATGCACATTAATCCTTGTCGGCCATTGATTTCATATTCCTAGTACATTTAATTGTGAAGTTGACTTTGTTGCGGAATGACTGTTATCTGTCTGTTAATAATGTTAACTATTATTGAGGAAACTTGACTTGCTTATGATGAGTAGCTCACTTAATTGTTAAAGTACTATCATGAAACATGTATGTGACTAGTGAACTTATCTGTTATGTGGGTTATGAATGATCGTTGTCTCTTATGCGATAATCCTTGCTACGATTACACACTATGAACATACGTGAGCAACGTGAACGTAAACTGATTTCATGCACATGAACATCATAGGCATTGACTGATTGTGTGTGAACAAGTAACTAATCCTACCGAGCAATCTAAGGTGAGTTCAGTGCTCTTTTCCAAGCATGCATCCCAGGAAGGGATATCGGGTAACGTTTTCAGGGAAGAATGTCAGGTTAATGGGATGTTTGTTATTACTCAGTTTCTATCATATAAGACCCCTTACATCTACCGATTGTTGCCGGGAAGGCAACGAGGTATTTAGTTGATAGCGCTATTAGGTTTGGCACCCTCACACCGGGCCGGAATGGACGGGCGTGAACTATTTATCTTGACCACTTGACCAATGCTTTGATAGAGGCATTGGGGTTTGGGCAAACACATCTAGTAGCCACATACGGTAATCGGGTTAATAACATCATCAAAACATAACGTTGAACTGTTTAAAAAACACATCTGGTAACTAAACGCGTTAACAAAACTTTTAACTCACCAGCGTCGTCTGACACACTTGTCTGCATGCTTGCAGGTCTATAGGGTTATATCTTGTGGAACTTGCTGTCTGGAAGGCTGGAGTGGTCATGCGTCGAGATACATAGAATCTCCATACAAGCTTAATGGTTTATGTACACATGGTTTACGAAATACTTAACAAATGAGTTATGCTTCCGCTGTATACGATGCATGATATGTAACGTTTGTAACACTTTAAGTTAATGAATGAAAGTTTTATTTAAACATATTTATGAGTTCAATGTGATTGGAGGCTTGGATCCTGGTATGTCACACGCCTCGCGGGGGTTTCCGCATGTGGTATTTTGGGGGTGTGACACCAGTGCTCTTATACCAATCTGTAACACCCCAATCGCGTAATATAACAACACGCGGCGGAAATATCAGGGAGTCACGTTACAAATTGCTCACAACTACTGGTACTAAATTGTTTCAATATTATTAACATCGTTTTACAAACAAAGAATAAATGTAATTGTTCTTTTGTTTTAGAAGTCTAAGGCACGTATGCAGTCCTATGCGTTGCGTGCTTGAACAGTCGAAAACCTGAAACATATGCGAAAACAGTCAGCATAAAAATGGCGGCGAATACATAGGTTTTATTAGCCAAATAAATGGCAAAACATTTGGTATTATAATCTTAATTCTGAAAACTCGTGACAAAATAGGTTTGTATATGGCAATATGATTATTACTAAGTCATTTTATGCCTTACATCGTAATCTCGATTAAACCATCATAAAAACTCATTAACATGTTATTAGAAAAACCAATTAAGGATTTATAATAACAATTTTGAATATAATCAAACCTGTGTGAGTATTATATAATTCAAATCAATGATCTATGATAATACTTTAAATATCCTTCTAAGAATCTAACATATAGAGATATGGGAGATTCTACAAGGATTTCGATAATCGAATACTGAAACAATAGTACACAAAATCCTAAAGTGATCCAGATAATGCTACAAGAATAATAAAATAAGAACACTTATATATAGGAAGTACCAGCGGCGTATCCACCATGTTCTTATTTTATTACACCTGTTTCGTTATCTAAATCACAACTACCACATAAACACATAATCGTCAACTTGTTCCACCTCGTAAACACGCATTAAAGTACACTATGAATCCAAACAGGGACTCCAATATCAGTACTCTAAGCATCCCATATATGTCTAACTATGAAGATAGATAGATACTACAGGGATCAGGTTCTCGTAACATCGTCTAACTTAACACGCATTAAAGTACACAATGAATCCAAACATGGGCTTCAATATTAGTACTCTAAACATCCTACAAGAATCAACCTATAAAGATAGATAGATGCTATAAGGATTTTGGGTTCTGTCACATTGAATCGAAACAATCCTAAATCCTAATGGTGATTCGGGATAACGCCACGAAAGGTAATACAATAAGCACACTTATATATAGGAAGTACCAGCGGCGTATCTACCATGTGCTTATTGTATTATCTAGTTTCGTTATCTAAATCACCAACAAACTACACAAAAACCAACCATCGAGTTGCAAAGTACTTCTTAAAAACCTTACTATGAAGATAGCAAGATCTAAGACTGTACTTCAAATATCCTATGTGAATATAACTATGAAGATAGGTAGATCACTTTAAGGATAAAACATTGCATTGCATAATCGGAATAATACACATAAAAGCACTTAGCGAACACATATATGCCGTACATTTTGAAAACAAATCGATTACACATATGAATCACCCCAAAATGTTTGAAAACAGTAAAAGAGGGGAACTATGTACTCTCCTGGGGTTGCGTATAGTCCCGGTTCAAAGGGTATATCAAAGTTCAAAAGACCAAGAGTTCAAGTGTTGAAGCGGCTCCTAGGGTAACAGATACTATGTTAGGGAATCGACACCTAAATCGGAACATCAGGTAGAATGAGGTCTTGTAAACCAAATGAGTGTTGGAACTCACGTGATATGGTTTAACAAAGCCTACATTCTAAATCGAAACCTATCCTAAGTGCTTACGACCCATTAAGGTAGCTTACGCCACTTTAACGCGTCGTTCGTGTGAAAGCGCGTTCAAGATGCCTAACTAGTCCTATGAAAAGTATTATATGCCTTAACATATCTAATTATGTTATATAATCAGTTTAGATGTCAAAATTTTGGTTACATATGTTTAAAATGAAATTATGCGCAAAAAGGGCATTTTGGTCATTTTCCTAAGGCATATAAACTACCTATCATACGATTAACTAAACGAGGTGACCATAAGGTATAACCTCGGAAGGTTATTCCCTATATAACTATGGTCACAATACTTGTTTGGTCAGATCCTAACGATCGACCAAACGGGTCGGGTTCGAAAGTCTAAGCGGTTGTTTAGACCGCTTATCTTACGACCCTATATAAGCACTATCCTAAAAGTGACGAGTTAACATGTTAAAATATGTTTAACGAAATTAGAAAACAAGTTTGATATCAAAACAAACGGTTTTGATACCCAAAAATAGTTTGGTTGCAAAATTCGCATAGACGCGTATTTTGACCGAAACTATGACTCGTCACTACACCTAATTAACATGGTAATCAGTAGGTATAGTCACAAGGGACTATGACCATCGTGATTACGCTCACATTGCGAAGTTCACACGAACTTCGTGTTGACCATAGACTGGTCAAAGCTGAAAGTCAAACACTGTTTGACTTTCATGCTTGAAAACGCAATAAAAACACGAAAGAATACTTACAAAGGGTCCAAGCAAGGAAATCTTAATCCAAGTTGCTCAGGTATGAAGTACAAGACTCCAACTTAGAGCAATTGAATCAGATTTGTGAGTTGCAAGGAATGAGAGCTTGGGTTTATATAGGAAACCCACAACCATTAAGATCGTTCCTCGCATTTCGTGCTTCGATCTTGGCCCTCCACTTGGGCTCATGGTTTTGCTAAACAATGGGACACTTAAAAACCATCAAAACTAGCCCAAGGTATCCCAAATCAGCTGCCAAAACCATCAAAAACAAGCTGGAATGGCCAGATACAATGTTTCTGATCTGCAGGCTGTCGCGCCCCGCGTAGATCTGCACAAGATCCTACGCGGGCCGCCTGGCCGAGTTTGGCAGATTGTCCAAAATGGTCCCTCCACTTGAGAAACTTGCATTTTGATGCATTCTTGACACGTTTAAGCCCCGTTAACATCATTTTAAGGCTAAAAAATGATGTTAAAGTATAAGGAACTCAAAACATGCTCAAAAACATCTCGGATATTGGTCGTTTGGTCGTACGGTTGCGTTATTCGGTTAATTACGATGAAAGTCGTAAAGAACGCAAAAACGATCCAAATTAAGCGACGAATGAAATTTTATCATGCCAATCACTAAAATAAAATATTTTAATGATTACATAAATTTTTGGATGTCCGGACATATTCAGAACGTAAGATATGCGTGAAAATGCAAACTTATGCACTTTTTGATGCTTTTAGTCCCTATTGATCAAATAAGTTTATTTTTGCGCACCAAACACCTCAAAGCCTATTTCTAAGCTATGTAAAGGATATTTAGGGCATGTTTAACTTATTATCAAGTTCTGGAATGTTCGATACTATGTGAATCAGCAGACTTTCACAGTTTGACGCAAAAAGTCCCTGAGTGTGAATAAACTTGTTTTTGACACACCAAAGCTTTCAAAACTTATTTCTAAGTTATATAAAAGTTATTTAAGGCATGTTAAGCCTATGTCACTGTTCCGGAGTGTTTTCCGCATTGAACTGATTATGTTTACGCATCAGTTCGCGTTTAACTTTCCAGAAAGCGATTTAGAGCTTGAAAATGAACTAGAATCAAAATGTGAAATTGTAAAACCAAAATAAACAAATTTTTGAGACCAAAACACATTGTTTCTTTGATAAAAGATAGTGTCCTACATTGTGTGTGTTTACAGAGCACAAGTGTCACAACAACGAAATACGATTACAATGAATACAAGATTTCCAAAAAAATAGAATTTGAAGCAATGGTTTCTACATATGGAAAGTATGAAAATGCAAGGCATTACAGTCTCCCCTCCTTTAGGAAATTTCATCCCGAAATTTTATTCAAGAGGAAGACTTGAAAAAGTTTTGGCAAAAATTGAGACTTGGAAATTTTGAAACGGTTTGAAAAGTACGAAACTTTGAAGAATGACAAGGTAAATTTGCAAGGGAGTTCGTTGTCTAAAATAATTTGAGGTACCAAACATAGTTGAAAATGTGTAGGTGCGTATATAGGTAAAGTGAGTCTAAACAAGTTTGGATACCTTAAATTGGAGATGTATTAAAAATGGGATGTATTAAGAAGGAAGATTTTGACAAACGGTTTGTATTTTGTCAGAAAGTGAGGTAGTTTACAGGGGAAGTTTTAAGGATAGTATAAAAATCACACTTTCGTAAAAATTGTTTATTGAGAGGAACGAAAAGGTTTGGTACTTTGAATAAAGCGTTAAAGGTATACTAAGTACATTTACACAAGAATAAAGAATAGGAAGACGGTTGTAAAGGTAATGAGATAAGTTAGGATTTGAATGTTTAAACAAGCTTGATTGTGAGCGGGGTTCGTATGAAAGAAAGGATAATGGAGACTAATAGGAGTATGGGGCGAACGATTGACTCTAAATGAATGCAAGTATATGAATGATATAAGTATTAGATAGACGAAAGTAGCGTGTTAAAGATGAAGTCTCGTCATGGGTAATCGGATATAATGCGTTTGTGAGTTGTTTAAAGTTTGTATTAGGTCAAAAGGTCTGCAAAACACTGAATTTCTCATGGCACGTTTTACGAAAGTTTGGTAACATGGTGAAAACACTTATATATAGGAAGTACCAGCGGCGTATCCACCATGTTTTGACCATGTTATATCCGTCTCGTTATTCGGTGTCATGTTACATTCCGCGTCTTACCATACACAGTAGTACGCTCTATGGTTTTCATACGCCTATCACTATAATCCCGTGTGCACCCGCGATTATTTTGATCGTCGCATGATCCGCATAGCTTGTACTAGTTGTGTATGAATCAGGGTATACATAATTTAAAAATAAGAATGTGTATGTATAAGAATATAGTATATAAGCAAGTCCATGCTTAAGTATGTATGGGACCCACGTAAGCGAACCACTCGGATTACGCTCGCGTACGGGTACGAGTACGAATGTATGAATCATGAGTATGAATGAAAGTATGAGCATAAGTATAAGTTTAAGTATGAATATGTACGTAAGTATGAGTATAAACATAAAACGTACGAGTAGTATGAGTATAAGTGTAGGTACGAATAATAAAATTTACGTATATAGTGTACGTTGGGACATAGCGGATTTAAGCGTATAAAAGCATTCAAAAGGTTGAGTATGTAAATACGAACGATATGAATGATGTTATCGCGAGATATCGACTAAAATGTGTATGATGATATGCATGTAGAGTTGTTTAAATGAAACGTTGAGTTTATCGAATCAAAATTAGATTGAGCTTGATTTGAAGGGTAGAATATAGTTTGGATATGTAAGAGGATATAAAGTACTCATTGGTTAAGCATAATTTATTTTGTAATGAATGGAAATGCTACTTTTGTTTTAAAAGAGTTTACGTAATCCGAAGACGGTCGGCCCCCATGAAGTCTTCTTGCCCACGTGTTTTGTAAATTGGTGTAGGAAAAAGGTTTTCGATAAAAAGTAAGTTCGTTTCATCAACCAAGAAATTATGAATTTAGGAGGTTGTTGTGAAAACGAGGATCCTTAGAAAAGAAATTTAGCAAAAGGACTTAGTGATTGTTAAAAGTTTTAACAAATGATTTATTGATGTTGAAAGAGTATTCGGTAAAACGATCATATAACATCTATATATCTTATAAGTAATTGAGAAATGTTGGTTTGATTTCGATTAAGAATGGAAGTCTCTAGTATAATGATATAACGTGTGTGTGTTTTAGTGATTAAGTTGAATATGAAGTTCATGTGCCAGAGATTCATTGGACCGATTAAATTGATAGGTAGCATTTCGTAAGGTTTTGAAATTCGGGAAATAAAACGTTTTAAGGTATGATTAAGAATTTCGTGTATGTGAGTTATGTGAAAATAGATTGTAGGATAAGAAATACGTTTGATAAAACAATGTATTTTGCAATTGATATAAGTGGGTATTTCGATAAATGATAAATGATTTAGGTATGAAACATGATAGTGTTTGCTTGATAAAGTATTTTGAAGGAAAGTTTTGGTAACGATCACCTAGGTAAGGGAATCACCCCTAACTCCTTGGCGAGGTTATTTTAAGAAAAGAAGGAGTGAAGTTAATCGTGAATGTAAGGAAATCACTCCTAACTCAATGATATGTCTCCATCTTGGCGTTATAAAGAATGTAAACAAAATTGAGTGACGTTTTGAAATCATGCATAGGTATAAATGTATGAAAAAGATTTAGTATGATGTGTGTGTGAGAAGAAAATATCGAAAGTAAATTCGAATTTGAAAGATTGCATTGTATAAAATAAATAATAGAAACACATGTTTGATTAAAATTTGGGATGGTTCCAAAACGGAACTTTGACTAACCAAAGTGGTCAAAAAGTCTTTCGAATTTGAGGAGCATGATTTGGCCTAATAGGTGGAATACACTCGCCGACAAATCGGTTAACGGTATTTACCCTTCCAGTTACTACATGTCCCAAATCAATCGAAATTTCGAGACTTTGCGGGATTTATGAAAAATTCAAGGAGTGGAACTAGTAGACAAGGTGCGGGTTTCACCCCTAACTTGACAATTTCGTATCCTAAGTGTGGTTGGTACTTGTCGGGTCAAAATTTAATTTCAACACTTTGATGAGGATCCACTAGAATTTGAAAGCGGAAATTCTCCATCAAGGTGAGGATCTCAGTCCTAACTTGGTGGCGAATTTCGTGTAAAAAGAATAGGTGGATTGAGAGTCTTTCACCAAATTGTAGGTTTCATGCCTATTTTGGTAAACTCGTCTCGTTTGTATAATATGAGTGTTTTCGAGTTTAAGAAAAATCGAGTAAAATACCTTGAAAAAGGCGTATGTTAAAGGAAATAACGAACAAGTATAAGCACATAAAAGGCATGTCGAGAATAACACACAAAGAATAGATCAATAAATCAAGTATCGACACATAGTAAGACAAGTATTGACACATAAGAATAGCATGTCAAGTATTAACACACAAGCGACTTATATGTTTAAAAAGTCAAAGCGAATAAATGAGAAGCGAGTAAAGTAGCATGCAAGTAGTTTCAAGCAATACACAAGAATAAAGCTCTAAAACTATAGACTAGGTTAGAGCATTCCTACTTTTCCTAATTCCTATAGTTATGGCTCTGATACCAATCTGTCACACCCCAACCGATGGCGGAAACATCGGAGTGAGACGAAATAGATTACTCGAGACATCATAACACTAATAATCGTGACGAGTATTTAAATAGTAAATTTCATTTCATTTCTAAAGAATCAATTACAAGAATTTGAAGTAAATACAACATCATGAATAATTAAATACAATACAATATGAATACAAATTAAAGTGTGTATCTAAGCATCCTACTAGATTCCATGCATCACCAACATCACCGCTAAACCTGCAACATGTTTTAAAAGTGTAGTTCAATACAAAATGTATTGGCGAGCATACAAGTTTGGTGCGTAGTATATAAGTATAAAATAAGGAACAATCCACATGGCAAACCTAGTTATCAAGATTAACGTATGAGCTGGCATGCGATTTACAAGTTAACCCTCTGTTTACGCAAGTATGAATGAAAATTTAACATGACCACTAGTCTACGGGCGGTGCGTTACTCCTATAGCGCTATACATGTTAAGTGGAGGCTTGTACGAAGCTAATGACAAGTTCATCACATAAGTATGGTCCAGGAAACACGAATCAAGCATAACAAATAGTAAGCATGTATTTGATTGTTTGTTTATGTATTTGCATAAGAATATGTATACTAAGTGTGTTTTGTATATAAAAAACATGTTACACCCAAAAGTGTGAAAATGGTAAAATGGGTCAAGATTACTCACAAAATTGCTAAGTCTTCCGATTATCCAAGTGTTGACGAGTGTAAGATATTAGGAAGTTGAATGTGTTCGATTTGGAGTTTAAGAGATGTTTACATATGGTTTAAGGATTTGGAGTTCGAGGGCATGAAAATAAACATATGAAAAGTAATCACCTAGTCACATAATACTTGTTTGACACTATGAAACCCCAAGGGTTAGAATGTTTTCATGGGTTCAAATACCCATTAGAATCATAACAAGTTATTACGTCTTAGATGATGTAATCTAATACTTTGACAAATGAACACTAATCCATCATCAAGGTTCGATTATTTGGATAATATATATATATATATATATATATATATATATATATATATATGTATTACATAGTGTCCATCATATCCTATAGGTCAAGCATGAGGTAGAAGATTAAAGTCTTCATTTAGGCACCTCTAAGTATCATGGAATTCATACATGAGGTAGGAAGAACAAAGCTTCCATTTAGGTACCTCTATTGTTCACCACTACATTTGTTGTTATGAACAACAAGGAGGGTCATGAACTTACAAGAAACAATAGAATATGAACAACTAATCTATGAGAAAACATCAAGCAATGTGTGGATTTTCAAGTAGGTTAGCCCAAGCTAATCCTAAATCACACAATCATCAAGTCTTGAACTTGAGCATCACTTGTGGGTTAAAACCCTTGAAAAAAACAGAAGGTTTGTGAGGTTTTTACCTCTGATTTTGAATGTCTCAACCTTTTTTTTAAGCCTAACTAACCATAGAAGTGGTTATAAGCATAAGGACATAGGTTTGAGATGAGTTTCCTCAAGTTTAAACAAGTTTATCAAAGTTTGAAACAAGAACAGAAAAATCAGTCCACTTTGGAGCCCTTTTGGTAACAATTCAGGCTCTGGTTTTCCAGGGAAAACCCATGGAAATGTAGCTAAGGTCAATACAAAGTAGTAGAAAAAAGAATCGAGTGAATCGGATAAGAATTGAGTGAGTTATGATCACTTTAGTGAAGTGGTATAAATCTGCTCGAACTTCTGCAATCAGCTACGGTTTGGAGTGTTTAAGAGTGAATGGAGAGTGTTTAGAAAGTGAAAAATGCTTGGAGGAGGCTTGGGTTATATAGGGGATGGATTAGGGTTTCATTGGGTTGGGCTTTGGAAGTGTTTAGTGGGCTAAATAACTCAAAATAAGGAAATTAAGTGGGTTGATGCAAGGCTGTTAACAGCCCTATAATTTTTATTTTTATTTTTTTTACATTAGAAGGTATATATTTGATGTTTAATAAAGTGTTACATGGTGTCTAGTATGTATGTAACTTGTAACAAGGTCCAAAATGCATAAATGACATGTTTTAATTTAGCAAAAAGTGTGATAACATAGGTGTGTATAACACATGAAATGTAACAAGTATGTATGGTTTCTAGTTTGGTATGATCAAGTGAAAAAAACACATACAACTTAATCTTATAATCGAATAACTAAGTGGTCTAAATGTATGAAGATTTAAGGATTAAGAATACACGATCATTGTTTACGAGTTAAGCTTACGTTTATACGAATTACGAACCATGTATCAAACGAGTGCACGTATCAATGTATAAACATGTATAAACGATGTACAAAAGATTCATTTCATTGCGATCAAAGTCTCAGATTTTACAACGACACAACGAAATACGATTATAAGGAATACAAGATTTCCAAAAAAATAGAATTTCAAGCAATGGTTTCTAAATATGGAAAGTATGAAAACGCAAGGCGTTACAATATATTACCATTGCTCTAGATTTTCTTGACTGTATATCTCTTAAATGTCAACATATACACGGGTGATTTAGTTTACGAAGATTTTTCAATGCTGAGAACCTCGATCAGAGAGTAAAAAAGGCGTAAGTTTCACAATGGTGTAAAACTAAATGGGATATACCGGGCTAGGATTCGAGTTTCAGAAACAAGGGCCAAACCAACCACCCAAGAATGGAATCGTCGAGCGAAAACACTTGACAACCTCCTAGAAGCAGCTTTTCTTGCCACCAGACCTTTCTCCGTCAATTAGGAATCTGATGCCGTCACTACACACATTCCTTAAATTGTAGGCATTTTTTGAGTGTTTATTTTTTGGTCTCTAATTTGCGTATATATCACCATTGCTCTTGATTTTCTTAACTGTATGTCTCTTAAATGTCAACATATACACGTGTGATTTAGTTTACGAAGATTTTTCAATGCCGAGAACCTCGATCAGAGAGTAAAAAAGGTGTAAGGTTCACAATGGTGTAAAACTAAAATGGGATATACCAGGCTAGGATTCGAGTTACAGAAACAAGGGCCAAACCAACCACCCAAGAATGGAATCGTCGAGCGAAAACACTTGACAACCTGCTTGAAGCAGCTTTTCTTCCAACCAGACCTTTCTCCATCAATTAGGAATCTGATGCCGTCACTACACACATTCCTTAAATTGTAGCCATTTTTTCAGGGTTTATTTTTTGGTGTCTAATCCGCATATATATCACCATTGCTCTAGATTTTCTTGACTGTATATCTCTTAAATGTCAACATATACACGTGTGGTTTAATTTACGAAGATTTTTCAATGCCGAGAACCTCGATCAGAGAGTAAAAAAGGCGTAAGGTTCACAATGGTATAAAACTAAAATGGGATATACCGGGCTAGGTTTCGAGTTACAGGAACAAGGGCCAAACCAACCACCAAAGAATGGAAACGTTGAGCGAAAACACTTGACAACCTTCTGGAAGTTGCTTTTCTTGCCACCAGACCTTACCCGTCAATTAGGAATCTGATGTCGTCACTAAACACATTCCTTAAATTGTAGCCATTTTTTGAGTATTTATTTTTTGGTCTCTAATATGCGTATATATCACCATTGCTCTTGATTTTCTTGAGTGTATGTCTCTTAAATGTCAACATATACATGTGTGATTAAGTTTACGAAGATTTTTCAATGCCGAGAACCTAGATCAGAGAGTAAAAAAGGCGTAAGGTTCATAATGGTGTAAAACTAAAATGGATATACCGGGCTAGGATTCGAGTTACAGGAACAAGGGCCAAACCAACCAACAAGAAAGGAATCGTCAAGCAAAAACACTTGACAACCTCCTGGAAACAGCTTTTCTTGCAACCAGACATTTCTCCATCAATTAGGAATCTGATGCCGTCACTAAACACATTCCTTAAATTGTAGCCATTTTTTGAGTGTTTAATTTTTGTTGTCTAATCCGCATATATATTACCATTGCTCTTGATTTTTTGACTATATATCTCTTAAATGTCAACATATACACGTGTGATTTAGTTTACGAAGATTTTTCAATGCCGAGAACCTCGATCAGAGAGTAAAAAAGGCGTAAGGTTCACAATGGTGTAAAACTAAAATTGGATATACCAGGCTAGGATTCGAGTTACAGAAACAAGGGCCAAACCAACCACCCAAGAATGGAATCGTCGAGCGAAACCACTTGACAACCTCCTGGAAGTAGCTTTTCTTGCAACCAGACCTTTCTCCATCAATTAGGAATCTGATGCCGTCACTAAACACATTCCTTAAATTGTAGCCATTTTTTGAGTGTTTATTTTCTGGTGTCTAACCCGCATATATATTACCATTGCTCTTGATTTTCTTGACTGTATATCTCTTAAATCTCAATATATACAAGTGTGATTTAGTTTACGAAGACTTTTCAATGTCGAGAACCTCGATCAGAGAGTAAAAAAGGCTTAAGGTTCACAATGGTGTAAAACTAAAATGGGATATACCGGGCTAGGATTCGAGTTACAGGAACAAGGGCCATACCGACCACCCAAGAATGGAATCGTCGAGCGAAAACACTTGAAAACCTCTTGGAAGCAGCTTTTATTGCCACCAGACCTTTCTCGATCAATTAGGAATCTGATGCCGTCACCAAACACATTCCTTAAATTGTAGCCATTTCTTGAGTGTTTATTTTTTGGTGTTTAATCCGCATATATATCACCATTGCTCTTGATTTTCTTGAGTGTATATCTCTTAAATGTCAACATATACACGTTTGATTTAGTTTACGAAGATTTTTCAATGCCGAGAACCTAGATCAGAGAGTAAAAAAGGCGTAAGGTTCATAATGGTGTAAAACCAAAATGGATATACCGGGCTAGGATTCGAGTTACAGGAACAAGGGCCAAACCAACCAACAAGAAAGGAATCGTCGAGCGAAAACACTTGACAACCTCCTGGAAACAGCTTTTCTTGCAACCAGACATTTCTCCATCAATTAGGAATCTGATGCCGTCACTAAACACATTCCTTAAATTGTAGCCATTTTTTGAGTGTTTAATTTTTGTTGTCTAATCCGCATATATGTTACCATTGCTCTTGATTTTTTGACTATATATATCTTAAATGTCAACATATACACGTGTGATTTAGTTTACGAATATTTTTCAATGCCGAGAACCTCGATCAGAGAGTAAAAAAGGCGTAAGGTTCACAATGGTGTAAAACTAAAATTGGATATACCGGGCTAGGATTCGAGTTACAGGAACAAGGTCCAAACCAACCACCCAAGAATGGAATCGTCAAGCAAAAACAGTTGACAACCTCCCGGAAGCAGTTTTTCTTCACAACAGACCTATCTCCATCAATTTGGAATTTGATGCCGTCACTACACACATTCCTTAAATTGTATCCATTTTTTGAGTGTTTATTTTTTGGTGTCTAATCCGCATATATATCACCATTGCTCTTGATTTTCTTGACTGTATATCTCTTAAAAGTCAACATATACACGTCTGATTTAGTTTTTGAAGATTTTTCAATGCCGAGAACCTCGATCAGAGAGTGAAAAAGGCGTAAGGTTCACAATGGTGTAAAACTAAAATGGGATATACCGGGCTAGGATTCGAGTTACAGGAAAGAGGGCTAAACCAACCACCCAAGAATGGAAACGTTGAGCGAAAACACTTGACAACCGGAAACATTGAGCGAAAACAATTGACAACCTTCTGCAAGCAGGTTTTCTTGCCACCAGACCTTTCTCCTTCAATTAGGAATCTGATGTCGTCACTAAATACATTCCTTAAATTGTAGCCATTTTATTAGTGTTTATTTTTTGGTGTCTAATCCGCATATATATATCACCATTTCTCTTGATTTTCCTGACTGTATATCTCTTAAATGTCATCATATACACGTGTGATTTAGTTTACGAAGATTTTTCAATGCCGAGAACCTCAATCAGAGAGTAAAAAAGGCGTAAGGTTCATAATGGTGTAAAACTAAAATGGGATATACCGGGCTAGGATTCGAGTTACTGGAACAAGGGCCAAACCAACCACCCAAGAATGGAATCGTCGAGCGATTCAAAGTAAAAACCGTCACTAAACATGTGACAACCCGTAGCTTCAAAGTAAAAACCGTTTGTTTCGCTTTTATAAATCAAATCCTATATTTATTTTATTTGATAAATTAATTATGTTCCTACTGAATTATATTTTATCCATGTCGCGTTGAACCGACTCGAACTGTTTGAACCATAGCCATGTCTCGCTAGTCGACTCAACCTACTCGCGTAACCCGAAACCTTTGACACTACAAGAAAGGGACACCTTTAGCGGCGACACCTTTAGCGGCGATAGGTCAAATGTCGCCGCTATTGGTCGATCCGCGTCACAGGATCTGAAACCAAACCCCATCTGTTGATCAAAATTATGATCTGACGGTTGGGGATTTAAAAGTCAATAGCGGCGACAGGGACTGGGTGATAGCGGCGACAGCTAGTCTCCGCTAAAAGTAAATGTCAGAACTTTAATCCCTAGCCACACAAATCTTATCTCTGGTCAACCTCATTAAAGTCATTCCCGGTGACAGAGGGCAATACCGGCGACATATTGTCGCCGCTAAAGGTTAAACGTACCAAACCCCTATACAGCGCCAATTTCTCCCTCCTCCTTCACTTTTCCCCCCAAAAAAAGCTCCGAACACCGCTGGTAAATCGCGAAATTTGTCCAAATTGGTTAGTTTCACTTTGTTTTTGTTAGATTTCTTCTCTATTTTGTTATGTACATGTTATAGGCTTTTAATTTTTGTGTGTTTTTGTGCTTATGGTAGAGAAATCCGATCACCACCATCACTTCTCCGGTCACCACCATCACTTCTCTGGTCACCAACTCGTCTCCGCGGTCTACATCTCTTGGAAGCTTGAAAATATGGTTAGTTTTATATGTATTTTTTTTTCAAAGTTTAGATGTTGAATAATTTTTTGTTTTGGTATGTAAATGTATAATGTAGGTATGTGTTAGTATGTCAAATGTATAATGTGGGTGTTTTTGCGGAAAATGTGTATATGAAAATCTATGTATTTGTGTATGTAGGTGTATGTAAGCATGTATGTGGGTATGTAGTGTACGAATGAATGTATGTATGTAGGTGTATGTTAGTATGTTGGTGAAAAATGTGTATGTTAGTATGTATAAATTTTGTGGTTTTGGTCAAATTGTATAAGAAAGTCTATGTATTTCTGTATGTAGGTGTATGTAAGCATGTATGTAGGTATGTAAGTGTATGAATGAATGAATGTATGTATGTAGGTGTATGTTAGTATGTTGGTAAAAAATGTGTATGTTAGTATGTATGTTTCTATAAAGTATGCAAATGTGTATGTAAGTATGCATAAATGATGTGGTTTTGGTCAAAATGTGTGTTTGGTCATGTTTGAAAAAAATATGTTTAAGTTGATAATTTCTATGTTTATGTATGTTTGTATAAAGTATGTAAATGTGTATGTAAGGATGAATGTTTGTATGTTTATGTTGGTGCATGTAAGCATGTATGTGGGTTTGTAAGTCTATAAATAAAGTATGTGTTAATGTGCATACATTATGTTTAAGTTTCATGATTTCTATGTTTATGGTCATGTTTGAAAAAAAAATTTATGTTTAAGTTGATAATTTATATGTTTATGTTTAGGTTTGAGAAAAAAAGTTTAAGTTTGATAATTTGTATATTTGTGTTTAGGTTTTAAAACATTTATATTTAAATTTGACAAATATATATTAGTTAGAAAATACCCTCTTTATATTAAAATCATCATTTAAAACATAACGAACATAGAAAATACCCCCCAAAATTGAAATCATCATTTAAAACAAAAGGAGCTAAGAAAATACCCGCCCGAAATATAAACCATTATGAACAACATTACGAGCTTAAAAATCGTGCCTGATATTTAATTCATCATTTCAAACATAACGAGCTAAGAAAACACCCAATCGAAATTGAAATCATGATTTAAAACATAACGTTCCGCCCAAAATTTAAAACAATCATTAAGAAAATAATAAGCTTAAAAAACTGTGCCCGTGTTTGAATTAATCATTTTAAACATAACGAGCTTAGAAATACCCGCCCGAAATTGATTTAGAAATTAATTTCGGGTTGTCCTTATTTATCTTGGGACTGCTTTTTGAATACTTTATCTCATTTAGGATGTGAATGTGTATTACATGATTGTTTGTCTAAGAAGGATTCGGTTATCATTTTCTCTTTGCTCCTCGGGTATATATATCGTTACATATATACTTGGGAGCTAAGAGGAAATGCTGCCGAATTTTTCTTAAACAAAGAATCATGTAATACACATTCACATATGAGATAAAGTGTTCAAAAAGTGGGTTTAGCAGCCTACCCTTGTCTTGTTAATCCTAAATTAGATTTTCTTTCAGTTGCATAACGCCTATTGATAAAAGTTGGATTGATTCCCCACGTTATTCACCTCACTACAAGCAAGGACTCAAATCATTTATCGATATGTGTGAAAGAGTGATAAAAAACCACGATGAAGTTAGATGTCCGTGTACCCAATGTAAAAATTCCGGCTTAAAAACGATGGCAGAAATGAAATACCATTTGCGTATTAACAGTTTTTGGAAGGAATACACGAAGTGGACCTATCACAGGGACACGACTCCAATTGCAGAAGTAAACGATGTTGCGCCACAAGACGGTATGGTAAACGTTATTGAAGACATTAGGGGGGAGCATATGGAAGAAGATGCATACCTTAACCAAGAGAAATCGAATGGAGATAGTAGCGGTGTTGTTGATGATTTTGAAGACCTGGTAAAGGAAGTTGAAACAGAATTATATCCTGGTTGTACCAAGTTTTCTTCTATCGACTTTTTAGCAAAGCTTTTGAATATAAAGGATACGTACCATTTGCAAAATGAAGCAGTAGATCGACTCCTCTCGTTGTTGCGAGAGTCAATGCTAGAAGGCAACATGATTCCCCCTTCGTATTATGTAGCTAAGAAGACATTTAAGAAGATTGGTTTGGCATATGAGATGATAGATGTGTGCACAAATGATTGTGCTCTCTTTTGGAAAGAAAACGAGTCCTTGCAAAATTGTCCCGTTTGTAATGAGAGTCGATGGGTCGATAAAGACACAAAAGGTACGAAGGTGGCTCGTAAGGTGTTACGATACTTTCCTTTGACGGCTAGACTACGACGTTTGTATTGTTCAAGGCACACAGCGAAAGATATGATATGATATGGCATAGTACCGGACGACTGGAAGATGGGACTATGCGTCATCTAGTTGATGGATCTGCATGGCAAGACTTTGATAAAAAGTACCCAAACTTCACGATGGAGCCACGAAATGTTCGCTTAGGGCTTGCAGCTGACGGTTTTAATCCCTTTAACAACGGTAGTGGATCCTTGACTCATAGCACGTGGCCGGTTATACTCACCACATATAACTGCCTCCCTGGCTATGCATGCGAGAGTCCACATTCATGTTGACCTTGTTGATTCCTGGCCCTAAATCACCGAGGAAAGACATGGACGTTTTCCTTAGACTGTTAGTGGATGAGCTTAAGCAATTGTGGCAGACAGGTGTACGTACTAAAGACGCAGCAATAAACACATACTTCACAATGAAGGCGGCGTTGTTATGGACCATAAATGACTTTCCAGCCCGTAGTAGTCTATCAGGTTGGAGCGGACAAGGCTACATGGCATGCCCAACTTGTAACCAAGACACTCCTTCAATACGTGTAACTGGTAAATGTGCTTATGTTGGTCATCGCCGGTTCTTAGATGCCAACCATTCTTGGAGAACAAGTCTCGACTTTAACGGGAGACCCGAGACACGAGACCCTCCGAGACAGTATAGCCCAGCTGACATAGAAGCTCAACTCGGTCGTTTAATTAATCGTCTACCAGGCAAGCATCCAGATTTTGGAGGTGGGAGGATAACCCGGTCAGATTTCGAGTTGAACTGGTCCAAAAGAAGCATATTTTTTTACCTTGAGTATTGGTCTTCTCTGCAGCTGAAACATAACTTAGATGTAATGCATATAGAGAAAAATGTGTGCGACAGCTTGCTCGGTACTCTTCTAATGAACGATAAGAGCAAAGACACGCCAAATGCGCGGTCCGACTTGGAAAAACTAAACATTCGGCCGTCACAATGGCTGAAACAATCGGGTGGCAAGTTCTTAAGTCCCCACCCAAAGTACTCATTCAAGTCTGATGATCGAAAACTTTTTTGTCAGTTTATAAAAAATGTTAAATTACCAGATGGGTTTGGATCTAATATCAGTAAGAGGGTGACAGATAACAATGCTAACATTACCGGGTTGAAATCTCATGACTGTCATATCCTCATGCAACGTTTGATACCGATTGGGGTTAGAGGGCTTTTGACTAAAGATACATCTACACCAAAAGTAGACCTTTGTATGTTCTTTAAGCAACTTTGCTCTAGAACACATTGTTACCATCTTATGCAAGTTAGAGATGATCTATCCACCTGCGTTTTTTGACATTATGGTTCATTTACTTGTGCATTTACCTGATGAAGCGATTGCTGGAGGTCCAGTAGCTTTTAGATGGATGTATCCATTTGAAAGGTACATGAAAAAAACTAAAGAAGTATGTCAAAAAACCCGGCAAGGCCTGAAGGTTGTATAGCTGAAGGTTATGTGTTTGAAGAAGCTCTAACATTTTGTTCAATGTACCTTAAAGATGTTCAGACTAAGTTCAATCGCCCAGATAGAAACGATGATGTCGTTGTTGAAAAAAGAAAGTTATGGGTGTTTGAGTCCAAATGTCGTCATGTTGGCGCAAGAAAGGACAAATATCTATCATTCATCGAAAAAAGCAAGATGGAATGGTTTGTCCTCGAAAACTGCGCAGAAGTTAGGGAGTACATGAAGTGAGTGCTTCTATCTTTAACATTTCATAATCTGTTAATTGGTATTTTTCATTCCTTTCTTATATTTGTCATCAATGTAGTGAATTCAAACATACATATCCCCAAGATGATCTTAAAACCAAATTTCCGGGATGGTTTCTCCATAAGGTATAATACATATATAACACTCATTACTCTATACTTGCTAGGTAATACATATATAACAAACATTATTACTCTATATTTGTTAGGTCCATTCGATGAAAACACAAAATTCTCCAGAATTCCACCCGGAGTTGTATGCTCTTTCAATTTGTGCGAAAATGACTGCTTACACTTACACTGCTTGCATAGTCAACGGTGTTAGGTTTAAGACACTTGAACGTGATGCAAAATGCGCAACGCAAAACTCTGGGGTGGAAGTGGTTGGAGAGAACGATGTGAAATTTTATGGCCAATTAGAAGAAATTATTGAGTTGCGTTATACAAATGATTATTCCACTGTCCTATTTTGGTGCAAGTGGTTTGATACTCAAAGGGGTGTAAACCATGACAATAATATCACCAGTATAAGCACTGAACATGAATGGGACAAAGGCGATCAACTCATATGTGCTTCGCAAGCCAAACAAGTGTTCTTCATCCAAGAAACGTCTCGAAACCAAAAAAATAAACATAGGTGGGTAGTCGAAAATGTTAATCATCGAAAAATTTGGGATCGGCCATTAAGTGATGACCGCGTCAATAAGGTTCAAAATGTTGACAAACGCTTAGAAGATAGTGACATTGTCGACAACAACTCTTCATCTGACTGTCCACTTGTCATTGACTTGACCCAATACTTTCAAATTGGATCTTCTCATGTTACTGCGGGTGAGCCTTCAATTGAAGTTGATCCCCCAACGGCCACCGTCGATGAAGTGTTTGAAGTCGAGATTGATTGTGATGAGGTCGAGGCTGATTATGATGAGGATGATCCCGATTATGTGGAGTCTGACAAAAAGAAAAGTTATTGTAATTTATATTGATTTGTAATTGATAAACACTTGTTTGAAATATTTATTTGAATTTGAGTTACACTTGTTGTACTTTCCCTTAATTTCTATTAGATACACATGCTGTAACATTTGTAACTTTATAGGGATTATGTTTTCTGTATTGTTGATATTCGCTTATCTGATGGCGGATGTGGCCCCCTGGGGACATGGGGGTGACGGCGCTGGTGATCCACCGCTTCCTCCTGGTGGATTTCGTGGCACACACGAGACAGACGGTAAGTCTTTTACTAAATTATTTTGTAGTCCTTATATTTTATATATTATAAATGTTGTTACTAATTATTTTTTTTTTAATTGCAGCGGTTCCCCCGAAGAGGGTTAGGGGGAAAGCAAAAAACGAGAAACTAAGGCGTCTGGTAAAAGCGGGGGGGGGGGGGGGGGCAGTATCGCTTACGTTTGACAGGCAGGTCACGTATACCCCTGTTGGTAAAACAAGAGATCTGTTTTCACGGGAGGCCGGCCTGTATATGTGGCGGTCCATCCCGTTTGATAAAATTGGATGGGATAACGTTGAACAACATTACAAGGATGCCCTCATGAACCACTTACGGGTAAATAAGTTATATGCATAAAATTTTATCAAATATTTAAGCACATGCAAATCTAATTTATATATGATATTTTAACCTTTTTATTTAATTTGTAGGAAAATTTCAATTTTGATGAAGTGGAACGTGATTTAGAGGCCAAAAACTTGACGGGTGGCATTAGGGCTGTGCTTATGAAGCGGTACTCTGACCGCAAGTACGAAGCTAAAAAATTATTTAAGAGCAAGGGAGGTTACAATGATCTTGAGAGTGCAAGGGCATTCCATCCCGCGGATATGCCCTATGATAACTGGTTGAGAATCATCGAAGGTTTCCGGGACTCAAAATATATTAAAAGAAGCAAGGCCAACACACTAGTACGCGAGAAACAACAATTCCCATACCGTGGGGGGGGGGGGACATCGTCGTACGGTAGCACCGCCTATAAAAATGTAATGTTTTATGTATGTGTGCGTGTGTGTAAGCTTTTGTTTATTTAATGTCTAATCTAAGTTTAATGTTAAACAGGATATGGATTGGGTACCTACGTATGCTAAAACCCACACGGACAATCAAGGGAATTGGGTTGATCCGGTTGCTGAACAAAATTACGTAAGTATTTCTTTTAAGTATTATTTTCTATAACAAGAATATATATATATATATATATATATATATATATATATATACACACATATATATTTAATCATCTTCGTAAAATACAGCGGAACATACAACAGGCCACAAGTGAATGGAGCGGTGAGGGTCCGCCAATTGCCCCATATCAGGAAGCGTTGGGTGAGCGGCGAGGATGGTACCGCGTGATGGGGCCTAAACCTTCTTCCAACACGTCCTCGCACTCATCATCTAACATGTCGTCTTCGCAAGCTCGGACGCAAGAACCCTTTTCCGAGGTAAACTACGCAATTTATAAAATGACAAACGAACGCATGTTTCCTTGTTAAATATATGCTAATATACGTTTTGATATCTATTATTGTAGGATTTTGTTAACAGCTTGTTCCAAACCCCGTCCATTTTTAACCAACTTAACAACTATCTTGCTTCACAAGGAAAAGGAAAAGGAAAGTCAAAAGACTACGATTCTGATGACTTATTCGATAATGAATCCAGCGAAGAGTGACTTGTTGTTTTTAATGTTTGATTTAATTAAATGTTTGTAGGATTATAATGTACGACTTAAATGTAGTTTTTAACTATATTACCTTTAGTATATGTTGATTATGTTCATGGCGTATGCTTGCGTTGTTTGAAAATAGGCAGGTTTTGTTTTTTCGGCCTTAAAACTGGCTGGGCAGCTGTATATACAGCTGCTGTATTAAAAAAAAAAAAACAGACTTTTAGCGGTGACAGCTGTCGCCGCTATTGCCCTTTCAACCTTTACCGGCCATGACTAATACCGGCGACACTTTTAGCGACGACAGTTGTCGTCGCTAAAGATTGAAGATCAATACCGGCGACATGTACCTTTAGCGGCGACAACAAGGCAATAGCGTCCGAGCAATACCGGCGACTCAATACCGGCGACACATCGTCGCTAAAAGTCAATAGCGGCGACAAATGTCATCAATACCGGCGACAGATGTCGCCGCTAAAGGTGCCCCGTTCTTGTAGTGTGAGGGTCAAAACATAACGTGGATATTATACACGACATTGCTAATTCATTGTACATATATATATTTGTTGGTTTAGTATAATAAAAAAATTATTATTTGGTATTTGTGTAGAAAAAAAAATAATAGTAATAATATTGATAACTTTTTGAACAAGTTGTGCACACTTGATAGATGGGGGGGTTTTATGAAAAATTTGCATTTCAAAATACTATATTTAAAACCCAAACCCCCACCCACCGTCCCTACATCTTAAACCCTAATAGAAGGGCCAATTGCCGACCACAGCCGCTCCCAACCCGTGGACGTCGGTTGACTTCGGAACAACCACCCAAGATCGCCACCACAATCCGTAAGTGCCGCACTTTTCATAGTTATGAATAGGATCTCGTTGTCTCGGTTTCCATTCGAATTCTACTTAAAATCTTTGCATGAGAATGTGCTTATACATGAAACTGTGATTAATATTATGTGCACAATGATATGATATGATATAGGTACGATTACATGTATGAACAAGTTTTGCGAGACTCGATATGGAAACTGTGATGTGCGTGTGTATATGTTATGTGTTTACATATGAAGCTTTATCTTGATTGTGTTTATAATATTGCATGAATGAGCATGATCGTATGAGTGTTTGTTTATACGCCAGTGATGTTCAATTTAGGGAAGGAAACCACTGTCACGTGATATGAGAAATTGTTATATGTGTTTTGCGAAGATAAATAGACTAGGTGCGACCTATTGTAGTTCGATGTATGGTGAGTAACTGTAATGAAAAAAAAACATTTACATATGATGAGAGTATATATATTTAAACATATAAGCTGCCTAATGTATACGTATGAATGGGTGTGCGACAGTGGGTGTATATTGGCTTGAATTCTTGTGCATGCATGTGTAGTGGGGTGCTGATTGATAACAAGGATTTAATGAGAATTCAATGATTAAACTGGATTGGGTACAGTTATATGTGTTTCAGTAATTATATAGCTTGTTAGCACTATCATAAACTTATATTTTTAAAAGTATTAGGTGTAAACAGTTTCTGCGCAGAAGGTTACAGCCGACTTGTGTCGATTGTAACCGGGTAATAATCTAACAAAAACTGGAATTTCTTGAGTCTATAATGTGATATTTCGAAATACGCTTCAAATGGCGCTGGAATCATGATTTTTGGACATCCTTTACTATTTTAAATAATTTATTTCGTTTCAGCAATTTAAGCTGCATTTTCTGCAGATTTTAAGCGATATGTTTTGCGACACAACTTGCTGCGTACTTAGATTTAGACCATGAAATTTATACTGTAGATGCTCTTAAGTGTTCGTGCAAACCTCCAACTGGAATTTCGTTAATCGGACTTACGAGGAATTTTTAATGAATTTTTCCGTGGACAGCAGTCAGAAAGTGACGAATCTGACTGCAGCCCGGTAAATGAATTTTAAAAAATTATTGGTGATGAATTGGATCCCGAGATTTTGACACAATAATATTTGGATCGTTTAACACATTCTGTAATTTTTTGGGAATTGTTTTGAACACGAACTATTCCGGATAACAATCCGAAAACTGCCGAAAATGCACTATATGGCTGAATATTTATTGAAGAGTATTTTAAGTCTTCTGTGACACTTGTGTTGTCGCTAAGCTATGTCGTGATAAATGCATGCATGATATTTAGTATTGTATGATGTAATGTGCTACGTGCTAGATACATGTAGGATTCGTGTTTTCGCATGAGCACACCTACTAACCCTTAAACGGTAATCATGTTAGGACGTGATTGACCGGTTCCACCTCACATATTTCTTTCCATAACTTAATCTACCGAGCTAACCTAAGGTGAGTTCACACTTTCCACAAGGTATGGGATTCCCGATGGTTTGGGAATGGGTTAATGATTAAAAAGGAAACCTGCGTATTCTCTTTGGGTAGAATACGTACTCCACCCTCTTAACTGAAGGGTGACAACATTGGAACCTGCGTGATCTCCTTGTATGGGACACGTACCTCCACCCTCTTAACTGAAGGGTGACAACATTGACACTGGACAAAAACTCTATCATTAAGTCCCTCATTTTATATCGACTTAATCGCCGGGCCAATGGCGAACGGGTCATTAGTTAAATATCGCTATTAGGTTTGACAAGCCTCACACCGTGCCGCAGAAGACGGGCGTGGACTAATGGATCTGGGCACGTCAATGATGATAGAAATTGACTTAGGGCACCCAACTACTTCAGTCAGTAGTCGATATGGTAACGGGTCTAGTGGGATATTCATGAGGTAGCCCCCACGGCTGGGAGCCAGGGTAAAAGGAAAGGAATGACTATGTTTTAAACTATGGGGTAACCCCCACGGCAAGTAAGCCAGCTAAATGAAACCTATGTTTTGAACAACTTAAAACGAAAACCCAACTGTGAACTCACTCAACTTTGTTGTTGATTCGTTATTATATGTCTTGCAGGTCATTAGGTGCTTATATGGAGCTTGCACAGGAGGAAGAGGTCGTTGTGGGACATGGACTATTGAGTTCTATGTTAAACTTATGAACTTTGATACTTTATTATGGTTTTGAACTTAATGCTTCCGCTGAAAACTTAAACTTTGTTGAATTGTTTTGACACCAATTATATTGTTTAGTTTGGACTTTTATTTATTTAATTATATCGTTCAATATGATTGGTGGCTGGATCCTGGTCATGTCACGCTCCCTGCGGTGATACTCCACTTGTGGATTTTGGGGGGTGTGACAAAACACATTCATTAAATTGTAGCCATTTTTTGAGTGTTTATTTTTTGATGTCTAATCCGCATATATATCACCATTGCTCTTGATTTTTCTTGACTGTATATCTCTTAAATGTCAGCATATACACGTGTGATATAGTTTACGAAGATTTTTCAATGCCGAGAACCTCGATCGGAGAGTAAAAAAGGCGTAAGGTTCACAACGGTGTAAAACTAAAATGGGACATATCGGGCTAGGATTCAAGTTACAGGAACAAGGGCCAAACCAACCCCCCAAGAATGGAATCGTCAAGCGAAAACACTTGGCAACCTCCTGGAAGCAGCTTTTCTTGCCACGAGACCTTTCTCCATCAATTTGGAATATGATGCCGTCACTAAACATATTCCTTAAATTGTAGCCATTTTTTATGTGTTTATTTTTTGGTGTCTAATCCGCATATATATCACCATTGATCTTGATTTTCTTGACTGTATATCTCTTAAATGTCAACATATACACGTGTGATATAGTTTACGAAGATTTTTCAATGCCGAGAACCTTGATCAGAGAGTAAAAAAGGTGTAAGGTTCATAACGGTGTAAAACTAAAATGGGATTTACCGGGCTAGGATTCAAGTTACAGGAACAAGGGCCAAACCAACCACCCAAGAATGGAATCGTCTAGCGAAAACACTTGACAACCTCTTGGAAACAGCTTTTCTCGCCACCAGACCTTTCTCCTTCAATTTGGAATCTGATGCCGTCAGTAAACACATTCCTTAAATTGGAGCCATTTTTTGAGTGTTTATTTTTTGGTGTCTAATCCGCATATATATCACCATTGCTCTTGATTTTCTTGACTATATATCTCTTAAATGTCAACATATACACGTGTGATTTAGTTTACGAAGATTTTTTAATGCCGAGAAGCTCGTTCAGAGAGTAAAAAAGGCGTAAGGTTCAAAATAGTGTAAAACTAAAATGGGATATACCGGGCTAGGATTCGACTTACAGGAACAAGGGCCAAACCAACCACCCAAGAATGGAATCGTCGAGTGAAAACACTTGACAACCTTCTGGAAGCAGCTTTTCTTCACAACAGACCTTTCTCCATCAAGTTAGAATATGATGCCGTCACTACACACATTCCTTAAATTGTAGCCATTTTTTGAGTGTTTATTTTTTGGTGTCTAATCCGCATATATATCACCATTGCTCTTGATTTTCTTCACTGTATATCTCTTAAATGTCAACATATACACGTGTGATTTAGTTTACGAAAATTTTTCAATGCCGAGAACCTCGATCAGAGAGTTAAAAAGGAGTAAGGTTCACGATGGTGTAAAACTGAAATCGATATACCGGGCTAGGATTCGAGTTACAGGAACGAGCGCCAAACCAACCACCCAAGAATGGAATCGTCGAGCGAAAATACTTAATAACCTCTTGGAAGCAGCTTTTGTTTCCACAAGACCTTTCTCCATCAATTAGGAATCTGATGCCGTCACTAAACACATTCCTTAAATTGTAGCCATTTTTTGAGTGTTTTAATTTTTGGTGTCTAATCCGCATATATATCACCATTGCTCTTGATTTTCTTGACTGTATATCTCTTAAATGTCAACATATACACTTGTTATTTAGTTTATGAAGATTTTTCAATGTCGAGAACCCCAATCAAAGATTAAAAAAAGGCGTAAGGTTCATAATGGTGTAAAACTAAAATGGGATATACCGGGCTAGGATTCGAGTTACCGGAACAAGGGCCAAACCAACCACCCAAGAATGGAATCGTCGAGCGAAAACACTTGACAACCTCCTAGAAGCAGCATTTCTTGCAACCATACCTTTCTCCATCAATTAGGAATCTGATGCCGTCACTAAACACATTCCTTAAATTGTAACCGGTTTTTGAGTGTTTATTTTTTGGGGTCTAATCCGCATATATATCACCATTGCTCTTGATTTTCCTGACTGTATATCTCTTAAATGTCAACATATACACGTGTGATATAGTTTACGAAGAATTTTCAATGCCGAGAACCTCGATCAGAGAGTAAAAAAGGCGTAAGGTTCACAACGGTGTAAAACTAAAATGGGATATACCGGGCTAGGATTCAAGTTACAGGAACAAGGGTCAAACCAACCACCCAAGAATGGAATCGTCGAGCGATAACACTTGACAACCTCCTGGAAGGAGCTTTTCTTGCCACCAGACCTTTCTCCATCAATTTGGAATCTGATGCCGTCACTAAACACATTCCTTAAATTGTAGCCATTTTTTGAGTGTTTATTTTTTGGTGTCTAATCCGCATATATATCACCATTGCTCTTGATTTTCTTGACTGTATATCTCTTAAATGTCAACATACACACGTGTGATATAGTTTACGAAGATTTTTCAATGCCGAGAACCTCGATTAGAGAGTAAAAATGCGAAAGGTTCACAACGGTGTAAAACTAAAATGGGATATACCGGGCTAGGATTCGAGTTACAAGAACAAGGGCCAAACCAACCACCCAATAATGGAATCATCGAGCGAAAACACTTGACAATCTCCTGGAAGCAGCGTTTCGTCCCACCAGACTTTTTTCCATCAATTTGGAATCTGATGCCGACACTACACACATTCCTTAAATTGTAGCCATTTTTTGATTGTTTATTTTTTGGTGTCTAATCCGCATATATATCACCATTGCTCTTGATTTTCTTGACTGTATATCTCTTAAATGTCAACATATACACGTGTGATTTAGTTTACGAAGATTTTTCAATGCCGAGAACCTCGATCAGAGAGTAAAAAAGGCGTAAGGTTCACAATGGTGTAAAACTAAAATGGGATATACCGGGCTAGGATTCGAGTTACAGGAACAAGGGCCAAACCAACCACCCCAGAATGGAAACGTTGAGCGAAAACACTTGACAACCTCCTCGAAGCAGCTTTTCTTGCCACTTTCTCCATCAATTAGGAATCTGATGTCATCACTAAACACATTCCTTAAATTGTAGCCATTTTTTGAGTGTTTATTTTTTGGTGTCTAATCCGCATATATATCACCATTGCTCTAGATTTTCCTGACTGTATATCTCTTAAATGTCAACATATACACGTGTGATTTATGTGACAACTCGAGTTTCCAAGGCTCCTCCTCTAAACGTTACTTGTTCCGTACCGTGTACTGTGGTTTATTCGCTATGAGTTGTTTATTCGTTATAAGTCGTTTATGTTAATTCGTTGTTTTGATGATATGCTAGTAAGTTGTTTAGACTAGTCTCGTTTATGAGTTGTTTATTAGTTAACATGTATTTTGTTTATAAGCTACATTGTTAAAACCCCACCTCTAGCCGAAAACACCCCACCTCATGAAAACACTGCTGGACGAAAACACCCCAAGTGTTTTCGTCACCCATATCTTGGCGAAATCAACATGGGCTTTAGGCCCAGTAGTGAATCACTTATATATATATATATATATTTATATATATATATATATATATATATATATTTTATCACAACCCTTACGAGAAGTTTTTTCAATCGGCAAACCCTAGAGCCTTATTCCCTATGCGACGGCAACTTCAAGTCTTCAAGCTTTTCCTTTCGAACAATCTGGTACCCTTTTTCCACCTCGGTTAGTCTGCACTGTTGTAGGATTTCTGCATGATTCCGTAGTATAAGTATCACATGTCTGTATGTATACTTGATTGATTGAAGTTCGCTGAGATTGCATATTGCATACATATAATTGGCGGCCACTGTTGTTTTTTTTTTCTTGCATGTGAATTGTCAAATAAACAAGTGTTGATTTGATGTCTATAGGTTAGATATGATATTTTAACTTTTGGTCCAATCGCAAGTCAAGAACTGATCTAGAAACATCAGTTGTCGGCCAAGAATTTATTGAATTGATTGAATTCCATGGTCAATATTTTAAAACTACAAACCCTCTATTAAAACAAAAAGTAATCGGTCCAATCATAACCATCCTCTGAATGCTTTATCAAGTTGTTGAAATATGTGAAGAGTATAAGTGGACATCATAAAATATTGACTGTTAGTGGTAATGATTATGAGCATATGTTGGAATTGATTGTATGATAAGAATTCCTCAAAATTGTCGGCCATAGTTCTCATATAGTCATGTGCTTGTTTTATGTATTTTAAATGGATAGATGTTACAGTTCTGTATATGAGACTGATCTAGAAACATATCAATCACGGCTAGGTCTAATGATTGTTGAATTATTGCTAGATGTCGATTAGGGTTCTGAGATTACTTAACTGTTGATGATGATGTTACCTCCGTCCCAACGAAAACACATACTCAACGAAATCACTTCTGATTTCGTCATCTGAGTGATTTCGCCAATAGGTGATTTCGCCCAGAAGGTGTTTTCGCCACATGTGTCTTAGTTCAGCATTCTAGACAGTAACCCTGTTAGTTTTAACGCTGTTAGTTGCTAACCCTGTTAAGATATGCACGTAACCTTGTTAAATAAGTAATTCCGTTAAATATGCAACTCTGTTAGTTGATTTAACACTGTTAGTTTATTATTAACCTTATTAAGCTTGTTAATCCTGTCAAGTATGTAAGAGAATAATCATGATAGAATAAACTGTGAAGGACTTGTATGTGAAACATGAGTTACATGAAATTGATTTGATTAACTGTTACATGTTACACGATGATAACTGCCAAGCAATATGTGACATTAGATTTCATGCGAGTCTTTACGAACGTAAATTGATTTTATATATGTGTGTATTATAGGCCGTAACTGATAAATTGTGAGCGTGTAATTCTTAGCATACCGAGCAAACCAAGGTGAGTTCACACTCTTACCGAGGCATGGGATTCCCTGGTGGGTTGGGAATGGGATTGAATGATTACTTGTACTTACATCACTACTAGACTACTTACCACGGTCCTCAAATTGGGAAGGATGCATGTGCCAAACTCTACGTAAAACCTACGTACTGTCCTCGGTTTGGGAAGGACACTAGTGTTAAAACCTACGTACCGTTGTCCTCGGATTGGGAAGGACACCAGCGCTAAACCTACGTACTCGCTACGTACTGTCCTCGGTTGGGAAGGGCACTTATACTTATACTTACTACTATCCTCGGATTGGGAAGGATACTTATGGATACAACTAGTCTAGTAACTTACAGTATGGGAAGCCCCCACTAATTGAACTTACAACATGGGAAGCCCCCACTAGATGAACATACAAATGGCCTAATAATACACGGCATGGTTATAAACGAACTTATGATTTATTAAATGAACTCATTACTGAACAACCAACTGTGAACTCGCTCAACTTTGTTGTTGACTCTCTGTTACATGCCTTGCAGGTCGTTAGGTATCTATGGAGCTTGCATGGGAGTGAAGAGGAGTCGTTGTGGGACATGGACAGCTGTGTGCCATGCTAAACATTTGAAACATTTAAACTTATGTTGGGTTTACATATTTATGCTTCCGCTAAACGCTTAACTATGTTATGGTTTTGAACACCTTTCGTATTGATGAATGACTTTTGTTTATTACTTACAATGTTCAATATGATTGGTGGCTTGATCCTGGTCAGTCACGCCTCCAAGCGGTGATACTCCGCGTGTGGATTTTGGGGGTGTGACAGATTGGTATCAGAGCCATTGGTTATAGTGAACTTGGTTTTAATAAGGGAAAAGTTTTGTTAAAACCGGACTATAACCTGAACAGTGCTCAACGATCCACAACGACGCTTCGCTCCACGTGCAAGACTCAACCCTATAGGTAATACTGTTCATGTTTACATTGCCTACTTGCTAGATTACATAGAACTTTGCTCATGGTATGCTTTGATAAACGTAACAACTATTGCTTGAGAACACTTGTGTGCTTACTCTCTTCTGTCATCGCGTTTTTCGCGAACCTCTCTCACTTATGTTGCCTTTGATATGAAGATCATGGCTGGACGCATTAACATGACTCAAGCCCAGTTGACGGCTCTGATTAACGAACAAGTTGCTGCGGCACTTGCAGCCGCACAAGCAGGAGGTATACGCTGCAGTCGTAACTCACACTAGGATCTTTAGATCCTACACTCCTAAAACAACTCTTGTGTTTAACCTTGTCCTGATTCTTATACACAACAGGTCAGCACGCTCAGCCACCTGTTTGCACCTTCAAGACTTTCATGGACTGTCGTCCTAGCACATTCAGTGGCACGGAAGGAGCAGTTGAACTCCTCCATTGGTTTGAGAAGCTCGAATCCGTCTTTGAGATGTGTGAATGCCCTGAGGCTCGCAGGGTGAAATATGCTACTGGTACTCTTGAGGGTATAGCGCTCACATGGTGGAACACTCAGGTCCAAATGCTGGGGTTGGTTGCTGCTAACGCCACCCCATGGAACGATTTCAAGGAATTGATCAAAGAAGAATACTGCAGCCGTGACGACATTCATAAGCTAGAGGTAGAGTTTTACAACTTAAAGATGACGGGGTCAGAAATTGAAGCGTACACTAAAAGATCGAACGAGTTGGCTACTCTGTGTCCTACTATGGTGGACCCTCCCATCAAATGTATCGAACTGTATCTCAAGGGTCTAGTTCCAGAGATTCAAAGTCACGTGACCTCAGCAAATCTAGGCACCATTCAACAGATCATCAAGTTGGCTCATCGTCTCACAGACCAGGCAGTGGAACAGAACAGGCTGCCTAAACGTATCAGTGCTACTACTACTGCTATCACTACTGCTACTCCCAGTGACAACAAGCGAAAATGGGATGGAACCAGCAGCAAGGGTTCAACTTCGGTTCAGTTCCAGGCACAGCAGCGAAGGACAGATAATTACCAGATCCCCAGTCAGCATTCTTCTGGTAGTCAAGGGCAGGGTGGATATCGAGGAAATCACCCAAAGTGCAACAGATGCAACAGACACCAAAGTGGTCAGTGCAACAAGGTTCATTGTCAGAGATGTCTCAAGATGGGCCATGAAGCCAAAGATTGCAGGAGCTCACAACCTGCACATCAGAATCGTCAGCAGCAACAGCAAACACCGCAGAATCAGCAACAGCAACAGGGTAACAAGGGATGCTTTCAGTGCGGAGCTGAAGGTCACTACAAGAGACACTGCCCTCAGTTAAATCAGAATCAGAACAATAACAACAATAATCAGGGCAATGGGAACAACAACGGGGGAAACAATGATGGAAACAATGGTACCAGGGGTCGAGCGTTCGTGATCGGTCAGGGTGACGCAAGGAATGATCCTAACGTAGTGATGGATGAGTTCCTTCTCGACGACTTTTATGTTACTGTTTTATTTGATTCGGGTGCCGACACCAGTTATGTGTCTCTAAAAGTTAGTCAAATGCTTAAACGCGCACCAACACTTTTGAACACCAAACATGTTGTAGAGATAGCAAATGGTAAAAACTTAGAAGCCACACACATAGTTAAGGGTTGTAATCTCGTCTTGGCTGGTCAGACTTTCTCTATCGATCTCATTCCTATAGTTCTGGGTAGTTTCGACATCGTTATTGGGATAGATTGGTTATCCCAACAACAAGCAGAGATCCTATGCAAGGAGAAGATTGTTCGTATTCCCCGTTCTGGCAAAGAACCTCTCGAAGTTCAAGGCGACAAGAGTGGTGCCGTGGTTGGCATCATCTCCTTCCTGAAGGCTCGGAAGTGTTTGCGAAAGGGCCACACTGCTATCTTAGCACTTGTTACTGACGCATCAGCGAAAGAGAAGAGATTAGAGGATATTCCAATAGTACGCGATTTTCCTCAAGTGTTTCCTGAAGATTTACCTGGGCTACCGCATCATCGCCAGGTCGAATTTCAGATCGAGCTAGCTCCTGGAGCAGCACCCATAGCTCGAGCACCTTATCGCTTAGCTCCAACTGAACTGGAAGAACTGTCTAAGCAATTGCAAGAACTCTTGAATAAGGGTTTCATTCGTCCTAGCTCTTCGCCCTGGGGAGCTCCAGTATTATTTGTGAAGAAGAAAGACGGTACCTTCCGCATGTGCATAGATTACCGCTAACTGAACAAGGTGACTGTGAAGAATCGCTATCCTCTTCCACGCATCGATGACTTATTCGACTAGTTGCAAGGGTCGAGCTATTACTCGAAGATTGACCTGAGGTCAGGCTACCATCAACTGAGAGTCCGGGATGAGGACGTCTCCAAAACAGCATTCAGGACTCGCTACGGCCACTACGAGTTTCTAGTCATGCCATTCGGGTTAACAAACGCGTCTGTGGTCTTCATGGATCTTATGAACAGAGTGTGCAAGCCCTACCTGGATAAGTTTGTGATTGTATTCATCGACGACATTCTGATCTACTCTAAGAGTCAGGAGGAACACGAGCAGCATTTACGACTCATTTTGGAACTCCTTCGAACAGAACAGCTGTACGCCAAGTTTTCGAAATGCGACTTCTGGCTTCGTGAAGTCCACTTTCTAGGCCATGTGGTAAACAAGGATGGGATTCATGTTGATCCATCCAAAGTAGACTCGATTAAGAACTGGCCTGCACCTCGTACACCAACAGAAATCCGCCAGTTCGTGGGTTTGGCGGGCTATTATAGAAGGTTCATCAAAGACTTCTCAAATATTGCACAACCCCTCACCTCACTAACTCAGAAAGGCGTTATCTATCGTTGGGGAAATGCACAGGAATCAACATTTCAGCACTTAAAGGATAGACTTTGAAGCGCACCTATTCTCTCATTGCCAGAGGGCACAGACGATTTTGTGGTCTATTGCGACGCATCTATTCAGGGTCTTGGATGTGTGTTGATGCAACGGGATAAAGTCATTGCTTATGCTTCGCGCCAACTTAAGATTCACGAACGGAATTACACTACACACGATTTAGAGCTGGGAGCTGTTGTTTTTGCGCTCAAGATATGGTGACATTACCTGTACGGTACCAAGTGCACCATCTACACCGATCACAGGAGTCTCGAGCATATCTTCAAGCAGAAAGAGTTGAACATGCCTCAGCGTCGATGGGTCGAGCTTTTAAACGATTACGAATGTGCTATAAAGTACCATCCGGGCAAAGCCAATGTGGTGGCCGACGCCCTCAGTCGAAAGGATACTACACCTAGGCGTGTACGGGCGTTGCAACTCACTATTCAGTCTAGTCTTCCTTCTCAGATACGAGATGCTCAGGTAGAAGCATTGAAACCAGAAAACGTCAGGGCTGAAGCCCTACGCGGTTCAAGGCAACGGTTGGAACAAAAGACAGACGGCGCCTACTATGTAACGGGACGCATCTGGGTCCCACTCTATGGCAACTTACGCGGGCTTGTAATGGATGAAGTTCATAAGTCTCGCTACTCAGTACATCCTGGTTCGGATAAGATGTACCACGACTTGAAAACTACATATTGGTGGCCAAGCATGAAAGCTCATATAGCAACTTACGTTAGCAAGTGTTTGACTTGTGCAAGAGTCAAAACGGAATATCAGAAACCATCGGGCCTACTTCAACAACCAGAGATACCACAATGGAAATGGGAGCAAATTTCCATGGATTTTGTTACTGGCCTGCCTAGATCTCAACGTGGGAATGATACTATTTGGGTGATCGTGGATCGACTCACCAAGTCTGCACACTTATTGGCTATCAAAGAAACAGACAAGTTCTCTACTCTAGCAGACGTATATCTTAAGGAAGTTGTCTTGAGGCACGGGGTGCCCACCTCTATTATCTCTGATCGTGATGCACGATTTACTTCAGAACTGTGGCAGGCAATGCACAAATCCTTTGGCTCACGTCTAGATATGAGCACCGCTTATCACCCGTAAACGGATGAGCAGTCTGAACGCACCATCCAGACCCTTGAAGACATGCTTAGGGCATGTGTGATTGACTTTGGCAACGGCTGGGAAAAGCATCTGCCACTTGTGGAATTTTCGTACAATAACAGCTACCACACCAGCATTAAAGCTGCTCCGTTTGAGGCATTGTACGGGCGTAAATGCCGGTCACCTCTTTGTTGGGCAGAGGTGGGAGATAGTCAGATCACTGGTCCAGAACTTGTGGTAGACACAACAGAACGAATTGCTCAAATACAACAACGAATGGCGGCAGCTCGTGACCGTCAGAAAAGCTACGCCGATAAGGGCAGGAAACCACTCGAGCTCCAGGTTGGGGAGCGGGTTCTACTCAAAGTCTCACCCTGGAAAGGTGTGGTTCGTTTTGGCAAAAGGGGCAAACTCAATCCACGTTACGTCGGACCATTTGAAATCATTGAGAAGATAGGCAAAGTGGCCTACAAACTAAACCTACCCGCAAAACTCAGTGCAGTTCACAACGTTTTTCACGTGTCGAATCTGAAGAAGTATCTGTCAGATGAGACCCTCATAGTTCCTTTGAAGGAGCTCACTATCGACGATCAGTTGCGATTCGTCGAGGAACCAGTTGAAATCACGGACCGAGACGTTAAGGTCCTCAAGCACACCAAAATACCTCTTGTTCGAGTTCGTTGGAACTCCCGTCATGGCCCGGAGTTTACCTGGGAACGAGAAGATCAAATGAAACTCAAGTATCCCCAGTTATTCGGAAACAGTGCAACCACTACTGAGGCTGAAGCTACTACAGAATTTCTGGACGAAATTCCAAATCAACGGGGGGGTGATGTGACACCCCAGGAAAACCAGTAAACCACATAACACAACTAGCTTCCTCAGTAACCGCGTGCTAAATTTCGGGACGAAATTCCAAATCAACGGGGGGATGATGTGACACCCCAGGAAAACCAGTAAACCACATAACACAACTAGCTTCCTCAGTAACCGCGTGCTAAATTTCGGGACGAAATTTCTTTCAAGTTGGGGATAATGTGACAACTCGAGTTTCCAAGGCTCCTCCTCTAAACGTTACTTGTTCCGTACCGTGTACTATGGTTTATTCGCTATGAGTTGTTTATTCGTTATAAGTCGTTTATGTTAATTCGTTGTTTTGATGATATGCTAGTAAGTTGTTTAGACTAGTCTCGTTTATGAGTTGTTTATTAGTTAACATGTATTTTGTTTATAAGCTACATTGTTAAAACCCCACCTCTAGCCGAAAACACCCCACCTCATGAAAACACTGCTGGACGAAAACACCCCAAGTGTTTTCGTTACCCATATCTTGGCGAAATCAACATGGGCTTTAGGCCCAGTAGTGAATCACTTATATATATATATATTTTTTATCACAACCCTTACGAGAAGTTTTTTCAATCGGCAAACCCTAGAGCCTTATTCCCTGTGTGACGGCAACTTCAAGTCTTCAAGCTTTTCCTTTCGAACAATCTGGTACCCTTTTTCCACCTCAGTTAGTCTGCACTGTTGTGGGATTTCTGCATGATTCCGTAGTATAACTATCACATGTCTGTATGTATACTTGATTAATTGAAGTTCGTTGAGATTGCATATTGCATACATATAATTGGCGGCCACTGTTGTTTTTTTTTCTTGCATGTGAATTGTCAAATAAACAAGTGTTAATTTGATGTCTATAGGTTAGATATGATATTTTAACTTTTGGTCCAATCGCATGTCAAGAACTGATCTAGAAACATCAGTTGTCAGCCAAGAATTTATTGAATTGATTGAATTCCATGGTCAATATTTTAAAACTACAAACCCTCTATTAAAACAAAAAGTAATCGGTCCAATCATAACTATCCTCTGAATGTTTTATCAAGTTGTTGAAATATGTGAAGAGTATAAGTGGACATCATAAAATATTGACTGTTAGTGGTAATGATTATGAGCATATGTTGGAATTGATTGTATGATAAGAATTCCTCAAAATTGTCGGCCATAGTTCTCATATAGTCATGTGCTTGTTTTATGTATTTTAAATGGATAGATGTTACAGTTCTGTATATGAGACTGATCTAGAAACATATCAATCACGGCTAGGTCTAATGATTGTTGAATTATTGCAAGATGTTGATTAGGGTTCTGAGATTACTTAACTGTTGATGATGATGTTACCTCCGTCCCAACGAAAACACATACTCAACGAAATCACTTCTGATTTCGTCATCTGAGTGATTTCGCCAGTAGGTGATTTCGCCCAGAAGGTGTTTTCGCCACATGTGTCTTAGTTCAGCATTCTAGACAGTAACCCTGTTAGTTTTAATGCTGTTAGTTGCTAACCCTGTTAAGATATGCATGTAACCTTGTTAAATAAGTAACTCCGTTAAATATGCAACTCTGTTAGTTGATTTAACACTGTTAGTTTATTATTAACCTTGTTAAGCTTGTTAATCCTGTAAAGTATGTAAGAGAATAATCATGATAGAATAAACTATGAAGGACTTGTATGTGAAACATGAGTTACATGAAATTGATTTGATTAACTGTTACGTGTTACACGATGATAACTGCCAAACTCTACGTAAAACCTACATACTGTCCCCGGTTTGGGAAGGACACTAGTGTTAAAACCTACGTAAATCCTACGTACCGTTGTCCTCGGATTGGGAAGGACACCAGCGCTAAACCTACGTACTCGCTACGTACTGTCCTCGGTTGGGAAGGGCACTTATACTTATACTTACTACTATCCTCGGATTGGGAAGGATACTTATGGATACAACTAGTCTAGTAACTTACAGTATGGGAAGCCCCCACTAATTGAACTTACAACATGGGAAGCCCCCACTAGATGAACATACAAATGGCCTAGTAATACACGGCATGGTTATGAACGAACTTATGATTTATTAAACGAACTCATTACTGAACAACCAACTGTGAACTCGCTCAACTTTGTTGTTGACTCTCTGTTACATGCCTTGCATGTCGTTAGGTATCTATGGAGCTTGCATGGGAGTGAAGAGGAGTCGTTGTGGGACATGGACAGCTGTGTGCCATGCTAAACATTTGAAACATTTAAACTTATGTTGGGTTTACATATTTATGCTTCCGTTAAACGCTTAACTATGTTATGGTTTTGAACACCTTTCGTATTGATGAATGACTTTTATTTATTACTTACAATGTTCAATATGATTGGTGGCTTGATCCTGGTCAGTCACGCCTCCAAGCGGTGATACTCCGCGTGTGGATTTTGGGGGTGTGACAATTTAGTTTACGAAGATTTTTCAATGCCGAGAAGCTTGATTAGAGAGTAAAAAAGGCGTAAGGTTCACAATGGTTTAAAACTAAAATGAGGTATACCGGGCTAGGATTCGAGTTACAGGAACAAGTGCCAAACCAACCACCCAAGAATGGAATCATCGAGCGAAAACACTTGACAACCGCCTGGAAGCAGCTTTTCTTGCCACCAGACCTTTCTCCATCAATTATGAATCTGATGCCGTCACTACACACATTCCTTAAATTGTAGCCATTTTTTGAGTGTTCATTTTTTGGTGTCTAATCCGCATATATATCACCATTGCTCTTGATTTTCGTGACTGTATGTATCTCTTAAATGTCAACATATACACGTGTGATTTAGTTTACGAAGATTATTCAATGCCGAGAACCTTCATCAGAGAGTAAAAAGGGCGTAAGGTTCACAATGGTGTAAAACTAAAATGGGATATACAAGTCTAGGATTCGAGTTACAGGAACAAGGCCCAAACGAACCACCCAAGAATGGAATCGCCGAGCGAAAACACTTGACAACCTCCTGGAAGAAGCTTTTCTTGACAACCTCCTGGAAGAAGCTTTTCCTGGAAGAAACACATTCCTTAAATTGTTGCCATTTTTTAAGTGTTTATTTTTTGGTGTCTAATCCGCATATATATCACCATTGCTCTTGATTTTCCTGACTGTATATCTCTTAAATGTCAAGATATACACGTGTGATTTAGTTTACGAAGATTTTTCAATGCCGAGAAGCTTGATTAGAGAGTAAAAAAGGCGTAAGGTTCACAATGGTTTAAAACTAAAATGAGGTATACCGGGCTAGGATTCGAGTTACAGGAACAAGTGCCAAACCAACCACCCAAGAATGGAATCATCGAGCGAAAACACTTGACAACCGCCTGGAAGCAGCTTTTCTTGCCACCAGACCTTTCTCCATCAATTATGAATCTGATGCCGTCACTACACACATTCCTTAAATTGTAGCCATTTTTTGAGTGTTCATTTTTTGGTGTCTAATCCGCATATATATCACCATTGCTCTTGATTTTCGTGACTGTATATATCTCTTAAATGTCAACATATACACGTGTGATTTAGTTTACGAAGATTATTCAATGCCGAGAACCTTCATCAGAGAGTAAAAAGGGCGTAAGGTTCACAATGGTGTAAAACTAAAATGGGATATACAAGTCTAGGATTCGAGTTACAGGAACAAGGCCCAAACGAACCACCCAAGAATGGAATCGCCGAGCGAAAACACTTGACAACCTCCTGGAAGAAGCTTTTCTTGACAACCTCCTGGAAGAAGCTTTTCCTGGAAGAAACACATTCCTTAAATTGTTGCCATTTTTTAAGTGTTTATTTTTTGGTGTCTAATCCGCATATATATCACCATTGCTCTTGATTTTCCTGACTGTATATCTCTTAAATGTCAAGATATACACGTGTGATTTAGTTTACGAAGATTTTTCAATGCCGAGAACCTCGATCAGAGAGTAAAAAAGGCGTAAGGTTCACAATGGTGTAAAACTAAAATGGGATATACCGGGCTCGGATTCGAGTTACAGGAACAAGGAACAAACCAACCACCCAAGAATGGAACCGTCGAGCGAAAACACTTGACAACCTTCTGGAAGCAGCTTTTCTTGCCACCAGACCTTTCTCCATAAATCGGGAATCTAATGCCGTCACTACATACATTCCTTGAATTGTAGCCATTTTTTGAGTGTTTACTTTTTGGTGTCTAATCCTCATATATATAACCATTGCTCTAGATTTTCCTGACTGTATATCTCTTAAATGTCAACATATACACGTGTGATTTAGTTTACAAAGATTTTTCAATGCCGAGAAGCTCGATTAGAGAGTAAAAAAGGCGTAAGGTTCACAATGGTTTAAAACTAAAATGGGGTATACCGGGCTAGGATTCGAGTTACAGGAACAAGTGCCAAACCAATCACTCAAGAATGGAATCATCGAGCGAAAACACTTGACAACCGTCTGGAAGCAGCTTTTCTTGCCACCAGACCTTTCTCCATCAATTATGAATCTGATGCCGTCACTACACACATTCCTTAAATTGTAGCCATTTTTTGAGTGTTTATTTTTTGGTGTCTAATCCGCGTATATATCACCATTGCTCTTGATTTTTGTGACTGTTTATATCTCTAGAAATGTCAACATATACACGTGTGATTTAGTTTAAGAAGATTTTTCAATGCCGAAAACCTTGATCAGAGAGTAAAAAAGGCGTAAGGTTAACAATGGTGTAAAACTAAAATGGGATATACAAGTCTTGGATTCGAGTTACAGGAACAAGGCCCAAACGACCCACCCAAGAATGGAATCGCCAAGCGAAAACACTTGACAACCTCCTGGAAGAAGCTTTTCTTGCCACCAGACCTTTCTCCAGCAATTAGGAATCTGATGCCCTCACTAAACACACTCCTTAAATAGAAGCCATTTTTTGAGTGTTTATTTTTTGGTGTCTAATCCGCATATATATATCACCATTGCTCTTGATGTTCTTGACTGTATATCTCCTAATTGTCAACATATACACGTGTGATTTAGTTTACGAAAATTTTTCAACGCCGAGAACCTCGATCAGAGAGAAAAAAAGGCGTAAGGTTCACAATGGTGTAAAACTAAAATGGGATATACCGGGCTAGGATTCGAGTTACATGAACAAGGGCCAAACCAACCACACAAGCATGGAATCGTCTAGCGAAAACACGGGACAACCTCCTAGAAGCAGCTTTTCTTGTCACCAGACCTTTCTCCATCAATTAGGAATCTGACGTCGTCACTACACGCATTCCTTAAATTGTAGCCATTTTTTGAGTGTTTATTTTTTGGTGTCTAATCCACATATATATCACCATTGCTCTTGATTTTCTTGACTGTATATCTGTTAAAAGTCAATATATACACGTGTGATTTTCTTTACGAAGATTTTTCAGTGCCGAGAACCTCGATCAGAGAGTATAAAAGGCGTAAGGTTCATAATGGTGTAAAACTAAAATGGGATATACCGGGCTAGGATTCGAGTTACAGGAACAAGGGCTAAACCAACCACCCAAGAATGGAATCGTCGAACGAAAACACTTGACAACCTCCTGGAAGCAGCTTTTCTTGCCACCAGGCCTTTCTCCATCAATTAGGAATCTGATGCCGTCACAAAACACATTCCTTAAATTGTAGCCATTTTTGTGTGTTTATTTTTTGGTGTCTAATCCGCATATATATCACCATTTCTCTTGATTTTCTTGACTATATATCTCTTAAATGTCAACATATACAGGTGTGATTTAGTTTATGAAGATTTTTCAATGCCGAGAACCTCAATCAGAGAGTAAAAAAGGCGTAGGGTTTACAATGGGGTAAAACTAAAATTGGATATACCGGGCTAGGGTTCGAGTTACAGGAACAAGGGCCAAACCAACCACCCAAGAATGGAAACGTCGAGCGAAAACACTTGACAACCTCCTGGAAGCAGTTTTTCTTGCCACCGGACCTTTCTTCATCAATTTGGAATCTGATGTCGTCACTAAACACATTCCTTAAATTGTAGCCATTTTTTGAGTGTTTATTTTTTGGTGTCTAATCCGCATATATATCACCATTGCTCTTGATTTTCCTGACTGTATATCTCTTAAATGTCAACATATACACGTGTGATTTAGTTTACAAAGATTTTTCAATGCCGAGAACCTCGATCAGAGAGTAAAAAAGGCGTAAGGTTCACAATGGTGTAAAACTAAAATGGGATATACCGGGCTAGGATTCGAGTTACAGGAACAAGGAACAAACCAACCACCCAAGAATGGAATCGTCGAGCGAAAACACTTGACAACCTCCTGGAAGCAGGTTTTCTTGCCACCAAACCTTTCTCCATCAATCAGGAATCTGATGCCGTCACTACATACATTCCATGAATTGTAGCCATTTTTTGAGTGTTTATTTTTTGGTGTCTAATCCGCATATATATCACCATTGGTCTTGATTTTCTTGACTGTATATCTCTTAAATGTCAACATATACACGTGTGATTTAGTTTGTGAAGATTTTTCAATGCCGAGAACCTCGATCAGAGAGTAAAAAAGGCGTATGATTCACAATGGTGTAAAACTAAAATGGGATATTCCGGGCTGGGATTCGAGTTACAGGAACAAGGACCAACCGAACCACCCAAGAATGGAACCGTCGAGCGAAAACACTTGACAACCTCCTTGAAGCAGCTTTTCTTGCCACCAGACTTTTCTCCATCAATTAGGAATCTGATGCCGTCACTAAACACATTCCTTAAATTGTAGCCATTTTTTAAGTGTTTATTTTTTGGTGTCTAATCCGCATATATATCACCATTGCTCTTGATTTTCTTGACTGTATATCTCTAAAAAGTCAACATATACACGTGTGATTTAGTTAACGAAGATTTTTCAGTGCCGAGAACCTCGATCAGAGAGTAAAAAAGGCATAAGTTTCACAATGGTGTAAAACTAAAATGGGATATACCGGGCTAGGATTCGAGTTACAGGAACAAGGGCCAAACCAACCACCCAAAAATGGAAACGTCGAGCGAAAACACTTGACAACCTTCTGGAAGCAGTTTTTCTTGCGACCAGACCTTTCTCCATCAATTAGGAATCTGATGTCGTCACTAAACACATTCCTTAAATTGTAGCCATTTTTTGAGTGTTTATTTTTTGGTGTCTAATCCACATATATATCACCATTGCTCTTGATTTTCCTGACTGTATATCTCTTAAATGTCAACATATACACGTGTGATTTAGTTTACGAAGATTTTTCAATGCCGAGAACCTCGATCAGAGAGTAAAAATGGCATAAGGTTCATAATGGTGTAAAACTAAAATGGGATATATCGGGCTAGGATTCGAGTTACAGGAACAAGGAACAAACCAACCACCCAAGAATGGAATCGTCGAGCGAAAACACTTGACAACCTCCTGGAAGCAGCTTTTCTTGCCACCAGACCTTTCTCCATCAATCAGGAATCTGATGCCGTGACTACATACATTCCTTGAATTGTAGCCATTTTTTTAGTGTTAATTTTTTGGTGTCTAATCCGCATATATATCACCATTGGTCTTGATTTTCTTGACTGTATATCTCTTAAATGTCAACATATACACGTGTGATTTAGTTTGCGAAGATTTTTCAATGCCGACAACCTCGATCATAGAGTAAAAAAGGCGTATGATTCACAATGGTGTAAAACTAAAATGGGATATGCCGGGCTAGGATTCGAGTTACAGGAACAAGGGCCAAACGAACCACCCAAGAATTGAAACGTCGAGCGAAAACACTTGACAACCTCCTTGAAGCAGCTTTTCTTGCCACCAGACTTTTCTCCACCAATTAGGAATCTGATGCCGTCACAAAACACATTCCTTAAATTGTAGCCATTTTTTAAGTGTTTATTTTTTGGTGTCTAATCCGCATATATATCACAATTGCTCTTGATTCTCTTGACTGTATATCTCTAAAAAGTCAACATATACACGTGTGATTTAGTTAACGAAGATTTTTCAGGGCCGAGAACCTCGATCAGAGAGTAAAAAAGGCGTAAGGTTCATAATGGTGTAAAACTAAAATGGGATAAACCAGGCTAGGATTCAAGTTACAGGAACAAGGGCCAAACCAACCATCCAAGGATAGAATCGTCCAGCGAAAACACTTGACAACCTCCTGGAAGCAGCTTTTCTTGCCACCAGACCTTTCCCCATCAATTAGGAATCTGATGTCGTCCCTAAACACATTACTTAAATTATAGCCATTTTTTGAGTGTTTATTTTTTGGTGTCTACTCCGCATACATATCACCATTTCTCTTGATTTTCTTGACTATATATCTCTTAAATGTCAGCATATACATGTGTGATTTAGTTTACGAAGATTTTTCAATGCCGAGAACCTCGATCAGAGAGTAAAAAAGGCGTATGATTCATCATGGTGTAAAACTAAAATGGGATATGCCGGGCTAGGATTCGAGTTACAGGAACAAGGGCCAAACGAACCACCCAAGAATTGAAACGTCGAGCGAAAACACTTGACAACCTCCTTGAAGCAGCTTTTCTTGCCACCAGACTTTTCTCCACCAATTAGGAATCTGATGCCGTCACTAAACACATTCCTTAAATTGTAGCCATTTTTTAAGTGTTTATTTTTTGGTGTCTAATCCGCATATATATCACCATTGCTCTTGATTCTCTTGACTGTATATCTCTAAAAAGTCAACATATACACGTGTGATTTAGTTAACGAAGATTTTTCAGTGCCGACAACCTCGATCAGAGAGTAAAAAAGGCGTAAGGTTCATAATGGTGTAAAACTAAAATGGGATATACCGGGCTAGGATTCAAGTTACAGGAATAAGGGCCAAACCAACCATCCAAGGATAGAATCGTCCAGCGAAAACACTTGACAACCTCCTGGAAGCAGCTTTTCTTGCCACCAGACCTTTCCCCATCAATTAGGAATCTGATGTCGTCCCTAAACACATTACTTAAATTGTAGCCATTTTTTGAGTGTTTATTTTTTGGTGTCTACTCCGCATACATATCACCATTTCTCTTGATTTTCTTGATTATATATCTCTTAAATGTCAACATATACATGTGTGATTTAGTTTACGAAGATTTTTCAATGCCTAGAACCTCGATCAGAGAGTAAAAAAGGCGTAAGGTTCACAATGGTGTAAAACTAAAATGGGATATACTGGGCTAGGATTCGAGTTACAGGAACAAGGGCCAAACCAACCACCCAAGAATGGAATCGTCGAGCGAAAACACTTGACAACCTCTTGGAAGCAGCTTTTCTTGCAACCACACCTTTCTCTATCAATTTGGAATCTGATGTCGTCACTAAACACATTCCTTAAATTGTAACCATTTTTTAGTGTTTATTTTTTGGTGTCTAATCCGCATATATATCACCATTCCTCTTCATTTTCTTGACTGTATATCTCTTAAATGTTAACATATGCATGTGTGATTTAGTTTATGAAGATTTTTCAATGCCGAGAACCTCAATCAGAGAGTAAAAAAGGCGTAAGGTTCACAATGGTGTAAAAGTAAATGGGATATACCGGGCTAGGGTTCGAGTTACAGGAACAAGGGCCAAACCAACCACCCAAGAATGGAAACGTCGAGCGAAAACACTTGACAACCTCCTGAAAGCAGTTTTTCTTGCCACCAGACCTTTCTCCATCAATTAGGAATCTGATGTCGTCACTAAACACATTCCTTAAATTGTAGCCATTTTTTTAGTGTTTATTTTTTGGTGTCTAATCCGCATATATATCACCATTGCTCTTGATTTTCCTGACTGCATATATCTCTTAAATGTCAACATATACACGTGTGATTTAGTTTACGAAGATATTTCAATGCCGAGAACCTCGATCAGAGAATAAAAAAGGCGTAAGGTTCACAATGGTGTAAAACTAAAATGGGATATACCGGGCTAGGATTCGAGTTACAGGAACAAGGAACAAACCAACCACCCAAAAATGGAATCGTCGAGCGAAAACACTTGACAACCTCCTGGAAGCAGCTTTTCTGGCCACCAGACATTTCTCCATCAATCAGGAATCTGATGCCGTCACTACATACATTCCTTGAATTGTAGCCATTTTTTGAGTGTTTAATTTTTGGTGTCCAATCCGCATATATATCACCATTGGACTTGATTTTCTTGACTGTATATCTCTTAAATGTCAATATATACATGTGTGATTTAGTTTGCGAAGATTTTTCAATGCCAAGAACCTCGATCAGAGAGTAAAAAAGGCGTATGATTCACAATGGTGTAAAACTAAAATGGGATATACCGGGCTAGGATTCGAGTTACAGGAACAAGGGCCAAACGAACCACCTAAGAATGGAACCGTCGAGCAAAAACACTTGACAACCTCCTTGAAGCAGCTTTTCTTGCCACCAGACTTTTCTCCATCAATTAGGAATCTGATGCCGTCACTAAACACATTCCTTAAATTGTAGCCAGCTTTTAAGTGTTTATTTTTTGGTGTCTAATCCGCATATATATCACCATTGCTCTTGATTTTCTTGACTGTATATCTCTAAAAAGTCAACATATACACGTGTGATTTAGTTAACGAAGATTTTTCAGTGCCGAGAACCTCGATTAGAGAGTAAAAAAGGCGTAAGGTTCATAATGGTGTAAAACTAAAATGGGATATACCGGGCTAGGATTCAAGTTACAGGAACAAGGGCCAAACCAACCACCCAAGGATGGAATCGTCTAGCGAAAACACTTGACATACTCCTGGAAGCAGCTTTTCTTGCCACCAGACCTTTCCCCATCAATTAGGAATCTGATGCCGTCTCTAAACACATTCCTTAAATTGTAGCCATTTTTTGAGTGTTTATTTTTTGGTGTCTAATCCGCATATATCACCATTTCTCTTGATTTTCTTGACTATATATCTCTTAAATGTCAACATATACATGTGTGATTTAGTTTTAGAAGATTTTTCAATGCCGAGAACCTCGATCGGAGAGTAAAAAAGGCATAAGGTTCACAATGATGTAAAACTAAAATGGGATATACCGGGCTAGGATTCGAGTTATAGGAACAAGGGCTAAACCAACCACCCAAGAATGGAATCGTCGAGCGAAAACAGTTGACAACCTCTTGGAAGCAGCTTTTCTTGCAACCAGACCTTTCTCTATCAATTAGGAATCTGATGTCGTCACTAAACAGATTCCTTAAATTGTACCCATTTTTTTAGTGTTTATTTTTTGGTGTCTAATCCGCATATATATCACCATTTCTCTTGATTTTCTTGACTGTATATCTCTTAAATGTCAACATATACACGTGTGATTTAGTTTACGAAGATTTTTCAATGCCGAGAACCTCGACCAGATAGTAAAAAAGGCGTAAAGTTCATAATGGTGTAAAACTAAAATGGGATATACCGGGCTAGGATTCGAGTTACAGGAACAAGGACCAAACCAACCACCCAAGAATGGAATCGTCGAGCGAAAACACTTGACAACCTCCTGGAAACAGCTTTTCTTGCCAACAGAAATTTCTCCATCAATTAGGAATCTGATGCCGTCACTAAACACATTCCTTAAATTGTAGCCATTTTTTGAGTGTTTATTTTTTGGTGTCTAATCCGCATATATATCACCATTGCTCTTGATTTTCTTGACTATATATCTCTTAAATGTCAACATATATACGTGTCATTTAGTTTACGAATATTTTTCAATGCCGAGAACCTCGATCGGAGAGTAAAAAAGGCGTAAGGTTCACAATAGTGTAAAACTAAAATGGGATATACCGGGCTAGGATTCGAGTTACAGGAACAAGGGCCAAACCAACCACCCAAGAATGGAATTGTCGACTGAAAACACTTAACAGCCTCCTGGAAGCAGCTTTTGTTACCACCAGACCTTTCTCCATCAATTAGGAATCTGATGCCGTCACTAAACACATTCCTTAAATTGTATCCATTTTTAGTGTTTATTTTTTGTTGTCTAGTCCGCATATATATCACCATTGCTCTTGATTTTCTTGACTGTATATCTCTTAAATGTCAACATATACATGTGTGATTTAGTTTACGAAGATTTTTCAATGCCGAGAACCTCGATCAGAGAGTAAAAAAGGCATAAGGTTCACAATGGTGTAAAACAAAAATTGGATATACAGGGCTATGATTCGATTTACAGCAACAAGGGCCAAACCAACCACCCAAGAATGGAATCGTCGAGCGAAAACACTTAACAACCTCCTAGAAGCAGCTTTTCTTGCCACCAGACCTTTCTCCATCAATTAGGAATCTGATGACGTCACTAAACACATTCCTTAAATTGTAGCCATTTTTTCAGTGTTTATTTTTTGGTGTCTAATCCGCATATATATCGCCATTGCTCTTGATTTTCTTGAATGTATATCTCTTAAATGTCAACATATACACGTGTGATTTAGTTTACGAAGATTTTTCAATGCCGAGAACCTCAATCAGAGAGTAAAAAAGGTGTAAGGTTCACAATGGTGTAAAAGTAAAATGGGAAATACCGGGCTAGAATTCGAGTTATAGGAACAGGGGCCAAACCAACCACCCAAGAATGGAATCGTCGTGCGAAAATACTTGACAACCTCCTGGAAGTAGCTTTTCTTGCCACCCGACCTTTCTCCATCAATTAGGAATCTGATGCCTTCACTAAAAGTATTCCTTAAATTCTAGCCATTTTTTGAGTGTTTATTTTTTGGTGTCAAATCCGCATATATATCACCATTGCTCTTGATTTTCTTGACTGTATATCTCTTAAATGCCAACATATACACGTGTGATTTAGTTTTCGAAGATTTTTCAATGCTGAGAACCTCAATTAGAGAGTAAAAAAGGCGTAAGGTTCACGATGGTGTAAAACTAAAATGAGATATACCGGGCTAGAATTCGAGTTATAGGAACAAGGGCCAAACCAACCACCCAAGAATGGAATCGTCGAGCGAAAACACTTGACAACCTCCTTGAAGGAGGTTTTCTTGCCTCCAGACCTTTGTCCTTTAATTAGGAATCTGATGCTGTGACTAAACACATTCGTTAAATTGTAGCAATTTTTTGAGTGTTTGTTTTTTGGTGTCTAATCCGCATATGTATCACCATTGCACTTGATTTTCTTGACTGTATATCTCTTAAATGTCATCATATACACATGTGATTTAGTTTACGAATATTTTTTAATGCCAAGAACCTCGATCAGGTAGTAAAAAAGGCGTAAGTTTCACAATGGTGTAAAACTAAAATGGGATATACCGGGCTAGGATTCGAGTTACAGGAACAAAGGCCAAACCAACCACCCAAGAATGAAATCGCCGAGCAAAAACACTTGACAACCACCTGGAAGTAGCTTTTCTTACCACCAGACCTTTCCCCATCAATTAGGAATCAGATGCCGTCACTAAACTCATTCCTTAAATTGTAGCCATTTTTTGAGTGTTTATTTTTTGGTGTCTAATCCGCATATATATCAACATTGCTCTTGATTTTCTTGACTGTATATCTCTTAAATGTCAACATATACACGTGTAATTTAGTTTACGAAGATTTTTCAATGCCGAGAACCTCGATCAGAGAGTAAAAAGGCGTAAGTTTCACAATGGTGTAAAACAAAAATGGGATATACCGGTATACCGAGCTAGGATTCGAGTTACAGGAACACGGGCCAAACCAACCACACAAGAATGGAATCGTCGAGCGAAAACAGTTAACAACCTCCTGGAAGCAGCTTTTCCTGCCACCGGGCCTTTCTCCATCAATTTGGAATCTGATTTCGTCACTAACACATTCTTTAAATTGTAGCCATTTTTTTTAGTGTTTAGTTTTTGGTGTCTAATCCGCATATATAACACCATTGCTCTTGATTTTCACGACTGTATATCTCTTAAATGTCAACATATACATGTGGGATTTAGTTTACGAAGATTTTTTAATGCCGAGAACCTCGATCAGAGAGTAAAAAAGGCGTAAGGTTCACAACGGTGTCAAAGTAAATGGGATATACCGGGCTAAGATTCGAGTTACAGGAACAAGGGCCAAACCAACCACCCAAGAATGGAATCGTCGAGCAAAAACACTTGACAATCTCCTGGAAGCAGCTTTTCTACACATTTCTTAAATTGTAGCCATTTTTTGAGTGTTTATTTTTTTATGTCTAATCCGCATATATATCACCATTGCTCTTGATTTTCTTGACTGTAGATCTTTTAAATGTCAACATATACACGTGTGATTTATTTTACGAAGATTTTTCAATGCCGAGAACCTCGATCAGAGAGTAAAAAAGGTGTAAGGTTCACAATGGTGTAAAACTTAAATGGGATATACCGGGCTAGGATTTGAGTTATAGGAACAAGGGCCAAACCAACCACCCAAGAATGGAACCGTCGAGCGAAAACACTTGACAACCTCCTGGAAGCAGCTTTTGTTGCCACCAGACCTTTCTCCATCAATTAGGAATCTGATGCCGTCACTAAACACATTCTTTAAGTTGTAGCCATTTTTGAGTGTTTATTTTTTGGTGTCTAGTCCGCATATATATCAACATTGCTCTTGATTTTCTTGACTGTATATCTCTTAAATTTCAACATATACACGTGTGATTGAGTTTACGAATATTTTTCAATACCAAGAACCTCAATAAGAGAGTAAAAAAGGCGTAAGGTTCACAATGCTGTAAATCTAAAATGGGATATATCGGGCTAGGATTCGAGTTACAGGAACAAGGGCCAACCCAACCACCCAAGAATGGAATCGTCGAGCGAAAACACTTGACAACTTCCTTGAAGCAGCTTTTCTTCCCACCAGACCTTTCACCATCAATTAGGAATCTGATGTCGTCACTAAACACATTCGTTAAATTGTAGCCATTTTTTGAGTGTTTATTTTTTGATGTCTAATCCGCATATATATCACCATTGCTCTTGATTTTCCTGACTGTATATCTCTTAAATGTCAACATATACACGTGTGATTTAGTTTACGAAGATTTTTCAATCCCGAGAACCTCGATCAGAGAGTAAAAAAGGCGTAAGGTTCACAATGGTGTAAAACTAAAATGGGATATACCGGGCTAGGATTCGAGTTACAGGAACAACTAAAAAACCAACCACCCAAGAATGGAATCGTCAAGAGAAAACACTTGACAACCTCCTAGAAGCAGCTTTTCTTGTCACCAGACCTTTCTCCATCAATTAGGAATCTGATGCCGTCACTACACACATTCCTTAAATTGTAGCCAATTTTTGAATGTTTATGTTTTGGTGTCTAATCCGCTTATATATCACCATTGCTCTTGATTTTCTTGACTGTATATCTCTTAAATGTCAACATATACATGCGTGATTTAGTTTACGATTATTTTTCAATGCTGAGAACCTCGATCAGAGAGTAAAAAAGGCCTAAGGTTCACAATGGTGTAAAACTAAAATGGAATATATCGGGCTAGGATTCGAGTTACAGGAACAAGGGCCAAACCAACCACCCAAGAATGGAATCATCGAGCGAAAAAACTTGACACCCTCCTGGAAGCAGCTTTTCTTGCCACCAGACCTTTCTCCATCAATTAGGAATCTGATGCCGTCTCTAAACGCATTCGTTAAATTGTAGCCATTTTTTGAGTGTTTATTTTTTGATGTCTAATCCGTAAATATATCACCATTGCTCTTGATTTTCTTGACTGTATATCTCTTAAATGTCAACATATACACGTGTGATTTAGTTTACAAAGATTTTTCAATGCCGAGAACCTCGATCAGAGAGTTAAAAAGGCGTAAGGTTCACAATGGTGTAAAACTAAAATGGGATATACCGGGCTAGGATTCGAGTTACAGGAACAAGGGCCAAACCAACCACCCAAGAATGGAATCGTCGAGCGAAAACACTTGATAACCTCATGGAAGCAGCTTTTCTTGCCACTAGACCTTTCTCCATCAATTAGGAATCTGATACCGTCACTAAACACATGTAACATCCGTCAAAATGGATTCCCGAAATCCGTCGCGAAATAAATAATCGTTGAAAGATTTTTTTTATTTTTGTTCTTTTACTTTTATAAAGTCAATCTAGTTAGTTGTTATGTTTTAAAATGAGATTTTTAGTTAACTAAAGTTAACAATCACATTAGTCCAGTTAATATAAATAATGGGGTTTAAATTGTAATATCTTAAAACCTTAAAATCTAAAAAGGAAACAATAGACTAGGCTAATTAAGTTAACTTAGAAAGTGTAAGGGCTAAACTGAAAAAGTTTATTAATACATGCTAATTAATTGGTGGACCGTTTCTTTTTCCGTCTACAATCGCGTAACCAAAAATTGTTTTCAAGTTTCATAACCGATGGCTGATCCAATCATATGAATCGCTAACCTATTGTTTCCGTTATAAGAACCAATCACCTCGAAACCTTCACTTCACTATGACACCTCTCACACAACTCAAAGAAACAACTCTCTTGCTCACTGGAGGTCGCCGGAGTTACATCGAAGAAACCGAGTTCGCCGGACACGTCGGGCGCCGTACACTACCATTTTGCCACAACCGCCGGAGTTTACAACGGAATGCGACTCGCCTTGTTCGGTATACCCTCTGTCTATCTCTTTTTATTTCGTTTTGTTTCTGTCCCGAGTAACGGCAATCGTGATTAACACAAACCTGTTTCGATATCACCTACGACCACCGGAGTAACCAAGTTCGCCGGAACGATTAGAAGTCGGCCGAAGTTCAACTGAAAACAATACGAGTTTTCATTCCTTGATTCGGTATCATTCGTGTTCCTTTTGTTTTGTTCGTTTAAGTCACCAGTGATACGCATTATTCTAATATTCAAACAATTAAATTATGAACTCATAAACTAACAGTTACATATGTAAAAGTCTGTTCTTTAATTAAATATTTAAGGCAGTGTATATATATACATGGACATATACTACAAAATCAAGAAAGATGTTTAGAATGAGGGGATCAGATGAAAGCTTTTCTTTAGCATATACCCTTTACTAACAATATTATAAATTGGAATAAGAGGACGTGTAGTGTATTGAAAGAGAGGTAAAAACTTTTAAATATGGATAGTAGAAAATGTAATTTTTCAATTTCTTTTATCGTTTTATTTTATAACACAACAAATCATTTCACTTATAAATATTATATACAAATTTGTTATTTATATCTTCCCGATATTCAACCCATATAATATACGGGTTTATAAGCTAGTTAAAAATACAATATCTAACCGGGTTAGACACCCGTCCTAGTGAAAGGGACGGGCGCACACGAAACGGGTCAAGAGTTCGATCCCTGTTTGGGGCGATTTTTGGAGTTTTTCTTATCAATTTTCCTTTTTATAAAATCATTTAACCCATTAAAATAACATAAGTGTTAACAACTCCAATCATTCTTTAATGTAATGAAACCTTAAGGTTCTGTTTATGTTTTATCCATATTTATTTATCTATTAACTTCTTTCTTTCTTTTTCTTTTATAACAATAAAACTCGTAATTTAATAAATAACACAAATAACTAACAAACTTATTTTTTTTAAAACCTTTTAAATCTTGAATAAAATAATATAATAAAATAAAACAAAACATTTGATTAATTGTATTGTAAAACCTTAAATATTAGGAATATTATTTAACGAGATCGTATGTGGTATTCCAATATCTAGGATAATCGCTTTGCTCATTCCCTTGGATTTTTCTCAAATCTTTACTCGTGTGATAATTCAAGGAATTCTCATACGCAACCAAGGTGAGTATACATGATCCCATTTTCATTTTAAACACTTTTGGGTGCAACTTGTATTCATATTCAAATTCACAAACACGTTAAACTTTATTTATTCACACTCTATCCAAATTACACATGAAATGTTTGATTCTTGTTATACATGTGATGCTAATGTAAACACTTCATGACTATATGCTCATTAACTTCGATCAAGCCTACCTTAACAATTAATGTACTATGCGTATGCTATAGGTTGTAACGCCCTGCCCGCTATTCTTTTGGGTATTGTTAACTTAAACATGTTAACCATCCCGCTAGACTCTTAGGATAGGCACTTTAATTGGGTTGGAAACTTTGGTTTGAGCATGTAGAGTAACATCGTTTCAGCATAACTGTTAACTAGTATCATCTTATTCATGTTGGATATGAGCATGTTTAAACATTTTTATTCTACTATGTTATGTATCAAACTTGTATACTCGCCAACTTTTTGTTGATGTTATTTTAATACATGTTGCAGGTTGATAGACGAAGTGATCAAGAAAACAAGCTAGGATGAACCTAGAAACCCATCTAGAATAAACAATGTTTTGAACTATTTTTTATACAAAGTTTGAATCTTGTATGACATTTTAGTATTTATGAAATTTGATTTAATCTATATTGTCACAATTAGTGTTATGATGTTTTTGAGCGATTTGTTCGTCTCATCCCGATGTTTCCGCCATCGGTTGGGGTGTGACAGATTGGTATCAGAGCCATAACTATAGGGAATTAGGAAAATTACTATACTTTTACCTAGTCTATAGTAGGAATACTATGATACCAGATTGGTATCAGAGCCATAACTATAGGGAATTAGGAAAATTACTATACTTTTACCTAGTCTATAGTAGGAATACTCTGATACCAGATTGGTATTAGAGCCATAACTATAAGGAATTAGGAAAAGTAGAAATGGTTTTACCTAGTCTATAGTTTAGGAGCTTTATACTTATGTGCTGTTTAAAACAACTTTTTTTCTATTTTATTTTCTTCTCTCTATTCCCTTTGGTCATTTAACAAACATGCCTTTCCTAAGGCTAACACAATACACACTTGGAGGCTTTGAAGACACTCTTATAACACAATCGAAACGATTCATCAAAATAGGGGTGATTCCCACATTTGGTGATGACTTTCATTCAGCTAAACTTTGAATTTTGCACGAAATCTACCCTCAAGTTAGGAGTGATATCCAAATCTTGAAGGAAATTCCCATATCTTATTCTAGTGGACCCTTATCTTTGGGTAAGTACCAACCACACTAGGGTACCATGTTATCAAGTTAGAGGTGAAACTCGCATCTTGTTAACTAGTCCCACTCTTCGATTTTTAATCTCGCCAAAGTTTTGATTTTCCCAATCGATTAAGGACGTGTAGTAACTAGAAGGACAAATATCGTTAGTCGCTTCTCGATGAGAGTATTTGTCTATTAGGCCAAAGCATGTTTCCTTAATTCGAAAAGGACTTCGATTTACTTTGGAATAGTCTTACGTTACGTTCCGTGACAATCCAATTTTTATCTCTTTTATGCTATCTCAATTTTAATGTGTTTTACATTTGTACGATATATCATTTCAATCTAATAGATGCATGCTCGTATGTTATACTGGATTCGTGTTACTGGGTGATTATTATGTGATGAACTTGTCCTTTAACCCACGCCTTAACATGTATAGCACTATGCGTAGTGCTATAGGAGTAGCGCACCACCCGTGAACGAGAGGTCATGTTAAGTCATTCAATTGTGGTACACGATGGGTTAACCTGTTTATTCACATGCTAGTGATACGTTAATCTTGTTAACTAAGTATGTCATGTGGATTGTTCAAAATTTTTATGCTTATACTCATATTCCCAAAAAATGGAGGCTTACCATCAAGATAGGAGTGATTTCCTTACCTTGACGATTAGTTCCGTTCACTTTTCAACTTCACCAATGAGCTAGGGGTGATTTCCTTACCTCGAAGGTAGTTACCAACTCTTCTTCGTTCTCAATGAAACTTTATGTTTGAACGTTACTTTCATTTCAAGCTTTGTGACATGAATCGCACAATTGTCTCAATCTAAAACAAATAATATTACTCTCTCGTGAACAAACTAAATTTACGATGCTTTCATTATCTATGTTACACTACGTGAAATTCATGATTAAGCTATGTGAAACTAATTGAACCTTTTATATGCTATGTGAAATTATATGCTATGTGACGCATTCATAAAAACAATTTTCTTAAACCAACAATATGATCAAGTCTCATCTATTCTCACTTTTGAATCTTTAGATGTCATCTTTTCAAAACTTTTCCTCTTAGATTTTGAGGACGAAATCTCCTAAAGTATGGGAGACTATAACATCCGTCAAAATGGATTCCTGAAATCTGACCTGTTTTTAAAATTTGAATCCTAACTTTGAACCAACGGAAGTTTTTCGCGAAATAAATAATCGTTTAAAGATTTTTTTTTATTTTTATTCTTTTACTTTTATAAAGTCAATCTAGTTAGTTGTTATCTTTTAAAATGAGATTTTTAGTTAACTAAAGTTAACAATCACATTAGTCCAGTTAATATAAATAATGGGGGTTAAATTGTAATATCTTAAAACCTTAAAATCTAAAAAGGAAACAATAGACTAGGCTAATTAAGTTAACTTAGAAAGTGTAAGGGCTAAACTGAAAAAGTTTATTAATACATGCTAATTAATTGGTGGACCATTTCTTTTTCCGTCTACAATCGCGTAACCAAAAATTGTTTTCAAGTTTCGTAACCGATGGCTGATCCAATCATATGAATTGCTAACCTATTGTTTCCGTTATAAGAACCAATCACCTCGACACCTTCACTTCTGTCACACCCGCTCGTAGCGGAAGCGCGAGGTGTGATCTGATCGGTTCTCATTGCATAACAATATAAGTGAACATACTAAATGAATAAAAACAAGCTCCAATGCCATTGTCATAATCGTTTCAAAAGAACGCAACATAGGTTAAATGTATTGGTTACAAACCATAAAATGAAAATAAGTTGTCATCGTTTTATACATCAAAATGTAAGTCTTAAAATGTCATTGCTTTGACCACTATATCACCGCAAAGAGGCGGTATATAACGGGCAAACCCTTCAAATGGTGGCATGGAGTCTTGATACTTGCTTTCCTTGACTGAAATGTCTGCATGGTCCACTAATTTCCTGAAATACATGTTAAGTTTGAAAACATCAACAAAAGTTGGCGAGTTCATGCAGTTTAGTTGTATGAGATGTATCTGTAAAATGTGAGTTGTATAAAATGTATCCGTAAAACGTGAGTTGTATAAAATGTATCCATAAAATGTGAGTTGTATAAAATGTATCCATAAAATGTGAGTTGTATAAAATGTATCTGTATGTAATGATGTAGTATGTAAAGCGTCAATGAAATCGTTGATCATTAATGTTTCGCGAGGACATTAATATGTGTGACGAATTAGGAAGCAATCCAAACCTAGACAATTTTGTGTTGACTACTATCGACTGGGACACAAACGCACTCTTCTGTATGGGTCCACGACCAAGAGTGGGGCTCGCCAAAACCCATTAGATCTAACCCTCTGTACCTAGGTCCAAACTGGATTAATGGTGCTTAGATGTATGACCCTAGTCGCACATGATCTAAGGTGTTTCATTCCATGACTTAACATACAATTAAACATGTATTTTCCCCGATAGTTGTAAACTTGTAAAGCATTTAAAATGAATAGGGGACATGAACTCACAGAATTGCGTCCGTGAATAGTAACTAACTATGATCTCACGTGCGGTCGTCCTGAATAGTGTTGCGACCTACAAATGTTCTTACATTTGTTAGACACTTCGGTCTTTATAGATGACTTGAGTACAAGTCTTGTGTCTTAAATATGTGTAAGGCTTGTATGTCTTTGTTGTTCATTGATTTGTGTATTAGATGTATGAATTGTTGAATTGTCATATATACATTTCACCAAATATATATATATATATATATGTAATCTTGTATCTTGTGAGTTGTATCATCGGGTCTTGTCTTCTTGATTTCGTGTCTCATATAAGTAAATTGTATAATTGTGTTTTTATCAAGAATTCATGTTATTGGGCTTAAATAGTGTTGGGCTTCAATAGTGTTGGGCTTAAATAGTGTTGGGCCTCAATAGTGGTGGGCCTCAATAGTGTTGGGCCTCAATAGTGTTGGGCCTCAATAGTGTTGGGCCTAAATAGTGTTGGGCCTAAATAGTATTGGGCCTCAATAGTATTGGGTTTAATGTTATTGGGCCTTGGCCCATATGTTTGATAAGCCCATTATGAAGTTAAGCCCATTTATAAATAATCGCCCATTTGTAAAAGATAGCCCATTTGTATAAACTAGCCCATTAAGAAGTGTAAGCCCATTTGAAAGTATAAGTCTTTCATTTTTATAAAAACATTTTTATAAAAATAACTAAGTATACTTTTTAGTTAATAAAAACATAATAGTTTTTATAAGTTTCAAAATGTCCGAATTTTCTTAATGGTAACGTAAATTTTGTGTCGGCGTCGAAAGATCGCCTATACGTCGTAGTAAGTCCTTGGATTGGCGATATGTTTATAGATTCGCCCGTCGTCCGTTTTGACCATAAGTTGTGTCCGAAAGCTCAGAATGTCCGTAGGTTGTTTTCAAGTGTGTCTATATGTATTCTTGTAAGTCTTTAGTTGTAAGTATGTCTTGTATTTATTTGTGTCATTGTTATCAAGTCTCTAACTTTTATATATAACTAATACAAATAATAACACATAACACATACTTGATATGTTCAATAAATATGTATTTTACCAAAATATATATTTATGTCAATATTTATGTTTAGAAAGACCAACTTTCTAATCTTGTAAAGACTTTGTTAAAAAAAATGATAGTTTTTCTAACATATGATTTCTAAGAAAAGTTGGCCATAGTTCCTTTGTAATATGAACTTTGCCATGTTTATTTACATATCATTTTCTTTTCAAATCATCAACAATTTCTCATATCATTTATACAAAAAAAAAACACATGAGATTTATAACATAACCTCATTAAGATGATCTCAAAATCATGTAGGATTTTATACATGATCATAACATATGCTAACTAGTTCAAAAACTAAGTTTAATTCTAGTTTTAACAACTTTTATAAAAATCTCAAGTTGTATGTTACTTTTTATAATCTTGTAAAAGTATTGTTTTTAGTGAAAAACCTCAAATACTTTCACAAGATCAAATGTTATGATCATCCCTTTAAACCTTTATGTTAAAAACCCTTTAACATAAACATGTATAATTGTTAGATCATATTTTTAAAACATCCTCTAACAATTTATTTATATCATAATCATCATAACAAGATCAAATATGCATATAACAAGTCTTAGATCACAATATAAACCAACATAAATATATCATGATTATTATTTTTGCTTCTTTGTATTTTTCATGTTTAATATGTATGATTATTTAGTTATTTATTAGTTATAATAACAATCATAAACATAATATAAGTATGAAAGGAAAAAAAATAGATCTTGAAGCTTACTTCTAGCACTTGGCTAGGGATGATCTTTGAAGATGATTAAGAACTAAGAAGATGAAGATCTTGATGGTAGAATACTCTTGAATGGATGAAAACCCTTCCTTTTACTTACAAAAGCTTTAGATCTTCTTATGTTACTTGGAAATCCATTTTGATCAACAAATAAAAGACTAAAGTGAAGTGGGTTTTTGGTGTTCTTGGTAAGATGGATGAAGATGATGAGAGAGTTTTAGTGAAAGTAATAAAAGATGAAAAAAAATGAGTGTAAGGAGCTAGATTACTTAGTGGTTAAGTGATATAATCATCCACCAACTTAACCACTTGCAACATAATAAAAATATCTAGATATTTAACACAAAATTAAGGGTGTGGGACCCCTTAAAAACGTGAACATGAGGGAGGGGTGGGTCTTGTATTTGTTTCAAAGTGTTAAGAAATTTATACTTGATAAAAATGTGGTAAAAATATTAGATGTTTAAGGGTTTAAGTGTTTGAAATTTTTCAAGATGCTTCAAGGTGTTAGGTGATTATAACTAGACCAAAATGATCCACATAATGATAGATAGTTGCTAAAAAAAAGATTAGATATCGTTCAGATATTCGTTTGGCATTTGTTCCGCAAGTAACTAGTCGAATGGTAAACTTGTGGAAGTTGTAGGGAAAATTTCGGTTATGTGTGTAATTGATATTCCCTAAGTATTTTCATATGAAATTTGTGTTTAAACAACACTTTTGCATCTTGTAGTAAAAATAATAATGCTGAATTTTGCGGAAAGTTATTGAAATGGTAAGTTTTAGCGCTTTTCGGCAGTTTTCGAGCTGTTTTTGGTGCTACCGGACATTGGTAACATATTAAACCAAACCCTAGTATTCCCATATAGGGTTTAATGTATATTTGATGTTGGACTTTCGTCTGAGTCCTAAAGATGTCTTTTAAATGGTTTTTGCGGATCCTGAGTTTTTGTCAGCACACTAGTTTACTAGGTACTACTCTAGTTGTTTCGATGCATTGTTTACACTATTTCAAATGTAACAAATAAAAATGAATAATGTGCATCATAAATGAATATTCCATGAGTGTTCTAAGATGTATATCATGAAATCATGCAGTTCGAATATTCAAAACACATATTTGTATAATGTAAATTATTGTTTTAAATGTAAGTAAATTACCCGAAAGTGGCAGTTGTCACATTCTCCCCCTGTTATTGAGAATTTCGTCCCGAAATTTAAGCTGAGTCATTCTTTGCAGGAGTATTCTCGAACAGGTGGGGGTATTTTGGTTTTGATTTGATTTTCACGTTCCCAAGTATATTCGGGTCCGTGTCGAGAGTTCTAATGAATTTTTGTTAATATTGTTATCTATATGAACCTCATCCTCCGGGGTGAAAACTGTTTCTTGCGTTGAACTCTTCTTGAGATTCGACAAATGAAATATGTCGTGTAGTCTACTTAGTTCTTCTAGTAACTTCAGTTTGTAGGAAACGGTGCCAATATTTTCCAAGATTTCAAATGGACCTACTTAACAGGGGTTAAGCTTTCCACGCTTACTGAATCTGGCCATGCCCTTCCAAGGCCAGACTTTCAACAAGACCTTGTCTCCGACCTCGAAGGATAATGGCTTCCGTCTCTTGTCTGCGTAGCTCTTTTTTCAATCGCGAGCCGCCTTGATACAGTCTCTGATCTGGAAGAATTTATCTGTAGTCTCTTGGACTAACTCTGGACCGATAAGTTGTTTATCGCCCGCTTCCGCCCAACATAGCGAAGAGCGACACTTTCGACCGTAGAGAGCTTCGAACGGTGCAGCCTGTATACTTGTGTGGTAGCTGTTGTTTGTAGGAAAACTCAACCAATGGTAAGTGAGTATCCCAGTTGCCGCCCAAATCCATAACACATGCACGAAGCATATCTTCGAGTGTTTGGATTGTCCGTTTGCTCTGGCCGTCAGTTTGTGGATGAAAGGTCGTGCTTAGATTTAAATGAGATCCAAAGGCCTGTTGGAATGACTTCCAAATTCTTGACACAAAGCGATCGTCTCAGTCTGAGATGATTGAAATAGGCACTCTATGACGAGCCACTATTTCCTTGAGATAGGGTTCCTCTAGTTTCTCTGTACTATCCTCCTCTCGAATCGGTAAGAAGTGTGCGGACTTTGTTAGTCTATCGATGATTACTCAATCATGTCATGACCGCATGAGGTCCTGGATAACTTTGTAATGAAGTCCATCGATATTTGTTCCCATTACCAAACAGGAATCTCGGGTTGTTGTAACAAGTCCGAGGGATTTTGCTATTCGACTTTGACTTTCGCGCAAGTCAAGCATTCTCCGACATAAGTCGCGATATCACTTTTGAGGTTAGGCCACCAATAGTATTCTTTCAATACTTAGGCCTATGTGCTTCCTCAACATATCATCTCGAAGGCCGCCAAAGAATGGAACCCAATTTCGACCCATAAGGTATAAAGTTCCATCTTCTTTCGGCACTAATTGTTCCTTCATGCCTCGAAGTGTTTCTGCTTGAATATGCTCTTCCTTGAGCGCTTGTGAATCATCTTCTCTAATGCTTGAACTCTCAGTGTTCTAACTCACTCCTTGCGGCTCAAGACGTCAGCTACAACGTTTGCCTTGCCCGGATGGTACTTTATTTCACAATCGTAGTCGTTCAACAATTCAACCCAATATCGTTGACGCATATTTAATTCTCTTTGGTTGAATATGTGTTGAAGATTTTTATGATCCGTGAAAAATAATGCATTGAGTACCATATAAATAATGTCGTCATATTTTGAAAGCGAATACCACCGTACCTAACTCGAGGTCGTGAGTGGTATAGTTATTTTCATGAACTTTCAGTTGACGTGATGCGTACGCGATAACTTTATCCCGTTGCATAAGTACGCAACCCAATCCTTGAGGCGAAGCATCACAGTAAACTACGAAGTCATCGGTACCATTGGGTAGTGATAAGATTTTGAAATGCTATGCACCAATATTAAGGACAAGTTGTAATGCTACTTCTTGTTTTTCGATTGGGGCAAATTTCTTGTCTTTATGGGTGAGTGAGGTTAGCAATTGAGTAAAAAAAATATATCTCAATAGATCTCCGATGATATCCCATTAATCCCAAAAATTGTCGGCTACAGTTGGAGTCTTGGGTGTTTCCCAGCTCTTAATTGCTTCGATCTTCAAGATGTCTACTTGAATGCCTTTCTCGTTCACTTATTAGCCTGAGAAATTGTACTTCACGAATCCAAAACACGCATTTGGAAATTTTTGCGTATAGTGTCTCCTTCTTGAATAGTTCTGAAATGGTTCTCAAATGTTGTTCGTGCTCATCGGCCGATCGTGAGTATATTAAAATGTCGTCAATGAACACTATGATGAATTTGTTAAGATATGGTTGTCGTCAATGAACACCATGGCGAATTTGTCAAGATACGGCTAGCACACGCGGTTCCTTAAATCCATGAAGACCGCTGGTGCGTTCGTTAAACCAAAGGGCATAACGAGAAACTCGTAATGACCATAACGAGTTTGAAAAGCCGTCCTTGGCATGCTTTCCTCTTATATTCGTAACTTGTGATACCCCTGATCGTAAGTCTATCTTGGAGTAGAAGCTTGGACCTTTCATAAACCATTTGAGTTAGTTGGAAATTTATATGTAACAATGTTTAGAAATATGAATTTTTGTTCATTGAAATGTTGTGCAATTTTGCAAAACTTGCATCTCTCCCCTGAAAACCTTTAAAAAGATGTAAAATAATGAAGAGTGGGGGTTATGAACTCACAACATCCTTATTCGGTCAATTACAAGGTTTAGAAGGTGCTAATCGATATGGAGATTTGGCTACGGGTGCGGTTCCCGGTACCAAGTCGATACGAAACTCGACTTGTCGATATGGTTATAGTCCCGACAAGTCTTCAGGAAAGCCTTCAGGAAACTCTTTTACCACTGGAATATCTGTCAGCTTCGGCCCAACGGCCTCCTTGTCGACAACATGTGCCAGAAAGGCAGCACAACCTTTCTGTAAGCGCTTCTGTGCCTTCATGCAATTGATGATCTGCAATGGTGTGTCATGCTTCTCTCCATGAATAACAAGTGTCTCTTTATTCGGTAGTGGTAGGCGATCGACCTTCACATGACAGAAGACTTCGGCTAGGTTATCGGATAACCAATCCATGCCAACCCCTACTTCGAAACTACCCGACTGAATGGATAAGAGATCGATATTGAATTTCAACTCCAGACTCGACTAGTTTACCGTTTGCCAATTCTATAGAATGAGGAGACGTCTAGCTTACGTGACTCTAGGCCAAGTACATTTTGAATTCTATGTAGTAAGGACTTCACTGTACAAATGTAGAGAACAATCCAATCCCTGTGTTTAGATGTAGGATAACCCAATCCCTATTTGTAGCTAGGACAATCCCGTCACTAGCCATGAAACTATGCATGTGAAATGTTGCAATAAAGCTAAAAATCGGCAATGGTATCAAATAATATGGATGTGAAATGTTGATTGATAGGATACGTAACGGTGACCCTTTATGATTTGACAAGAGTCAGCTAATTTCCCATTAGCTAAGTTGATATAGTAATGTGTGTCCAACATGACTCTAATTCGAGTATATGCTTAACATTTAAAGACAATAGCTAAGCTCGGTGTTGGTATTAAAAGAATTGGTACATGATGATCGTAGAGTGTACGTACTCATGACTTCATTGGGATTTTGTGGAGTATTCATAGTTCTAGCCACACACACACTTATTCACTAGCTTGATCCGTTCTTAAGTATTATCGTCTTACTAGCCTTTGTTTTGCGCCCGGTATCAGCACACTGCTACTCTTGGTGCTTTTGCAATTGCCCTCATGATGAACGTCTCACTTGTCACATTTAGGATTTCGGCAAGTTACCAGCATACATCCTGGTGCCAAAATCGTTTATGGCAGCAATTGCCTTCATTTCTCTCATGGCGAGAGTTATTGTTTGAGTGATCGAGGTAGGGAGGGATGATGCGGTCATGCTTCGGATCTCCGAGGCTAAACCCAAAATGTAACACTCAGGGTGTTTGAATTCGGGTGTTACGTGGTATGGAAACAACCCTTGAGATATCGTGAAAGCATCAAGTGTAACCAACAATATTGGCTCCAGTTATGATCGAGTTCTTTTATAAAATCATATGAAAATAGATATGAAAATCAGATGATATAAAAGAATGATGTATGGTTAAATAAATAACCAATAGAAATGTAGTGTATAAATATATCATGTCTTGAAATAGAATATTATGTCTTGTGTAGAAGATGTCGCGTCTTATGCAAAATGTCATGTCTTGTCTTTGTCGAATAGGTTTGAATAACACCACGATATGCAATATAATATAAGCACTTATATATAGGAAGTACCAGCGGCGTATCCACCATGCTTTTATCATATTACACACGTCTTGTTATTTACGAAAATGTCTTGTATATACTAACATCAAATGTCATGTATAAAAATGTCTTGCTTAACAGTGTCATGTATAAACCACGTCTTGTGTAAAAGCAATGATTTTCAACACATAACTTTTGACTTAAACATTTGTTTCTTTTGATGCCATGATATTTTTAATACTCACTATTAAAAGAATCTAGACATATAGTTGGATAAATATAGTCTATCATGCGACCAAGAATGAAGAATGCAATCGGTCATGGAAACCTCAAGATCGCATTGTTCATATATGTTTGAATAAATGATAATGTGGATAACCAAAACCAAAAGGTGTAATGCCTCTTGCGTGTATTGGTCATATGTCTAACTGGAAAAAGAGAAAAAAAAATTCATTGAGGAGGGGAAACCAACCAGTGGTCTTCGTCCATATAATATGCATTCCCTACTCTATGGACCTCGATCGTCCTAAGTAGAGAAAATCCTTTGTCTTACTTGTTCATGTGACAATTATGGTAATAGTGCTTGAGTTTCACGAGCTCTAGCAAGATCATTAGAATCTCCAAAGATGTTGAATAGAATGCAATGAGGGAGTTGCAGCATGGCTCATGCCATACCATCCCTTGGGAAAAGACAAATGTCAAGCGAAGGAATTTATTGTATCTATTTCCAATAAATATGATAAGGTGGAATATGATAAGGTAAGGTAAGGTAAAGTGGGATAAAGTGTCATAGACACCATGGAACCAACCCATGTTCAAGAATTTCGAGAATGTTGAGGAAAATCCTCCCTGAGTAGCTAACAAGTTTTGTTTGTTTAGATGACTAGTCTCAACTGAATCGTGATATAGATCGAATGTTAGGGGTGAACAAATACGTGTCGTCTTCCTGTATTGTATTGTATTGTATTGTATTGTAGGGTGTTATACTAACCACCACAGTTCGTGTTCTAATAGATAAGAAAAATTGAATCTCAAATAATAATTTAAGAATTTGAACGAATAGTGATCATTAGCTTGGCCCACAGAGTCCACCAGAATTCCCATGCACTACAAGTTGTTATTACGTTGGCCACCGTAATAATAAATTGCCTTGCATGGTCACCCTAGCGTTCTCTCGTACGAAGCAGCCGATCAATAAGAGAGGAAACACTATTGTCAATATACCTTCAACATAGGAGGGACCTTCGTGATAGCTCACGTGTCAACGTTCGTTGTCCTTACTCGCAGAACGTTACGGCGTTAGATGAAATAGAAATGAAAAGAATCTGTAACAATAACAACTGAAGAGGCACCTTCAAGATGAGTACTTCATCTTCCTTGTAAGGACAAGAGTATATCCACCTTGATTAGTATGAGTCACAGGGATCTCGTCCCACTAATGGAGTTGTTGTCCAAGGTTACCACCTCCGCCTCGTCGTCATTATCATGGTCAGGCATCTCAGCATTCGCGAGAAAGCAACCATATTTTTATGGAATTAAGTTTAAGATATCACTTAGGAATCATGTTCGCCATAAGCTCCGCAGTAGACGTGAGGTCGATATTTTCATCGTGCGAGTAAAGAATAATAATAAAGTTTGAAGTCTAAGGTATTTTGTTCTTGCCAAATATTTCGTACAACACATATATGAATGACTTATATATATAGTCATGTAAAATCCTATCTAACAAGGATTTCTATCTTGCATAAGCTGAACTTGTAAACCGTTTATGATGCGTAAATTGATAATGTAATGTATTGTAGGCACATAGTATGTTAATGTAATGTGTCTATTTCTCATAGACTTCACCCATGGAAATGTCCTCGCTTGATTTATGTGGAGTGAATTTTTGTTGTAGTGGACCTTGAAAAATGTTTATGCAATGAAAACCTTTTGACCTGTCCAATTTTATTTATAATCTGTTCAACATGAACAAGAGGTTTTCGTTAGAGGTCCCTAGTGATTGTAGATTTGGACTCGAGAAAGAATCCTGGTTCACTACAATCGATGCTCTGATACCAATCTGTCACACCCGCTCGTAGCGGAAGCGCGAGGTGTGATCTGATCGGTTCTCATTGCATAACAATATAAGTGAACATACTAAATGAATAAAAACAAGCTCCAATGCCATTGTCATAATCGTTTCAAAAGAACGCAACATAAGTTAAATGTATTGGTTACAAATCATAAAATGAAAATAAGTTGTCATCGTTTTATACATCAAAATGTAAGTCTTAAAATGTCAAGGCTTTGACCACTATATCACCGCAAAGAGGCGGTATATAACGGGCAAACCCTTCAAATGGTGGCATGGAGTCTTGATACTTGCTTTCCTTGACTGAAATGTCTGCATGGTCCACTAATTTCCTGAAATACATGTTAAGTTTGAAAACATCAACAAAAGTTGGCGAGTTCATGCAGTTTAGTTGTATGAGATGTACGATCAAACTGGGCGTGCTCATCTCGTGGGTCAATCTGTGCCTCAAAAAGTGTACGATCAAACTGAACTGGCATAGGATCATGGTGAGGTGCAACAAGAGGGTCAACTGGTGCATCAGCAATAAGTGGGGGATCAACATGATCAGCAGCAATGACATGATCGCCCTCCAATAATGGGGCATCTACGGGGTGGTCATCAATAGGTGGGTCAGCAATGACAGGCTCAATAACAGGTGCGTCAGCATGAACTGGGTCATGCTCAAGCTCTGGGTCAGGAGCAGGGTCCAGTGGCTGCTCGGGCTCATCAAAGGCCATCTCAAAATCAAACTCAGGGTCGATAGGATCAACTGGGTCAACCGGATCCTCCATAGGCTGATCCATGGGTATAAACTCTATATCCTCATCTGGGTCGAATCCTGGGGGAAAGACAGGATCGGAATCCTCCACATCATCGTGGGCGAAAGTAAAGCTAGGAATAGGGGCAACAGAGGATGCCTGGTCGGGATCTGATCCATGTGAGAAGTGTTGCGCACTCTGGGTGTGTGAAGGTGCGGAGGCCACAGACTCGAAAGAGTCTGGGACCGGTGAGTGTGCAGGTGACTCCTCAGCGGGAGCATCTGCGATCAACAAAAGATCTCCAGCAGGAAGAAGGGCCTCGCCCTGAACCTCATCCTCTAAGGGCTCGTCATCAAACAGATCGACGTCGCCATCATCGTCGGCGTCGAGAAGCAAATCGTAAGTAGGATATGAAGCAAGCGGTATGGGAGCAGGGATCTCCACTAACGGTAGGTCCCCGGCCAAAGGGCCATCAGCGAGCTCATCAGCACCATCAGGTAAAGCAAAGGGCTGAAAATCATCCTCGTCCGTGCTAGTAACTTCGGAGGTGTGGACCTCATGCTCTGAAGGCTCTAGGTCATCTGAGACTATAGGTCTAGGTCCTGTGGTGTCTGAGTCACCTGTGCCAGAGGTGTCTGTAGTGTCTGTAACATAAACACAAACATGCACAAACAGTCAATCATACAATCAAATAATCACATAAGTCACCAAGTAAGCATTCAAATAATTCTCCTAGTCCCACTAGCCTCCCTGCCTCTCAGACTGCTCTTCCTAGTCCCACTAGCCAAATTCTCCCAGCCTCTCAGACTGCTCTTCCTAGTCCCACTAGCCAATACTCCTAGTCCCACTAGCCAATTCTCCTAGTCCCACTAGCCAACTACCTCGATCTCTCAGATCGAGCCTCAGCCTCCAAGACCGAGCCTCAGCCTTCCAGACTGAGCCTAAAAACAATAAATAAAATATGCTCAACATTTGTTTGTAAAATTTTTTGGATCTGGACATAAATGGTATGCAGTAAAAATGTTTTCGTTAGAGCCCTAGTGATCATAGTCTAGACTCGAGAAGGAATCCTAGTTCGCTATGATCAGAGCTCTGATACCAAGTTGTCACACCCTGGCTTTGCGGAAGCGTGGTTAATTTGGTGTGACTTCTTAATACCATAGCTTAACCATAACAAAGCTATATGAAATAAAACCATGCAAGATCATCCATAGATTTAAGTTTTAAAACTGAAGTAACATAACATTGTCTTAGGGACTTACAACATCATAACATAAAACATTGTTTTGAAGGACATGAACATCAACATGAAAAAAACGCAGTTCAAGATTTGTGACTCGTCCAGGAAGAAGTCACATTTCCTAAACTGGGATGACCTCGGAACCCATATGCAGCGGGAAAACATAACATACCGCGCCAGATCTTTAATTCCCTGAAATACATGTAAGTTGAAAAATCAACAATAATGTTGAGCGAGTTCATGTGTAAGTGAGTAAATAAACCTTTGTGAGTATAAAAATCCTAGTATGTAGCAAATAAGGAAAAAGAGATCACCAATGGTTTGCAAGGCCATTGATATGTGTGAAGTGCAAGTAGGAAGACTCAAACCTAGCAGATTTCGCGATGGGTACAAAGTCACCCCGAGGTCCATTCTGTTTGGGCCTGGGGCTAGGCTCGCTACACCCAGATAGATCTACCGCTTACGTCCCTCGGTCCTACAATGAGGATTAATGGCCTCCCGTTTCTGCCTACCCACTCACATGATCTAAGTAGTAAACCTCCTTACGCTAACCATACCATGTATAAAGTACTTGTAATCAAAGTAACATGTATTTCACCCCCGCAGTTTAGAAAACTGAAAACAGTTAAGAGAAAAGGGGGACATGAACTCACAGTGGTGCGTCTCTACCAAGTATGCCTCCAAATCAATCAGCTGTATGACGACCTACACGTACTAACTCTATTAGACGGACGGTCATGCCTTAGCTTTAAGGTTTAAGTTTTGGGAAATAGTTAGGCAACTATTTCGTGTTTACATTCTGTATATACTTGGTAGTCATTTTCCTTCCCAAGGATGGGGGATTTAATACATGTGCGTTCGTAAAATTTCGATATATATTATTAAGTCTCACTTAAAATATATTTTATTTCCAACTTCAAAATATAAATATTCTTCCCAAAAATATTATATTTTAATACATGTGATTTTCCCAAAATAATACTTAGTAATATTATTTTTACTCTAAAAATAATATTTACGTAGTTCACAAAATAATCATAAACACTTATACAAGTGATGTTGTGATAGAAAAATATATACTAAATATATATATGTATCACGTTTTATTTTGTGAAATCCCACCTCCGGTATTTTGTAAATAAGTCGTGGCGAAATCTATAATTTGAAAACAAGTCAAAATGTATTTCTAACACTTATAGTGAAAATATTTCTAAGTGTTAGGTTTTTGGAAAAATTTCGCCAGAGTTTCCTCTGTAACTGGAGGTGGCCACGCTTTCAAGCGTATCATTTTCTTTTATAAATCAAACCAACAATCTTCTTATTCAATCAAAACAATGTTCAAACCACAAACTAGTCAAAATATGTATATAAATCGCATAAATTTCATGAACTTGTGATTTATCCAAACTATGAAGTAAATCCCATTACTTTTAGTGGATCTTTATATAAAACAATCGGATTTTTGTAAAAACCTCGTTTTTAGGGAAGTTCCGTCTTTACAACTTCTCGTCATCTTTTTCAAAAATAGTTATTTTTCGAAACCTTGTGTTACACAAGTGTTTACACACATGTGTGTTCTAAAAACCATTCGTGTTAGTGTAAGATCCATCTTTAAAGTATGTTTTCTCTTGACACATGGTCCTTTGAAAATACCACTTGTAGATACGTAGATCTACTAGTTTTAAACACTATTTCACAAGCAAAATCGCTTTTACACAAGTTCATGAGTCGTGTGTGGTAGAGTTTCATCCTTTAACCCTTGTTACTTCCAAAACAACCTTATGTCATGATCCAAGATCGTGACCAACCCGGGTTAAATGATGATCCGAGCTACCACAACATAGATCGGGTCCAAATACTCACACAAATCAAATACTACATGATTTACACAACATATGAGCTTTTAACCAACATTTTTTAGTGTTTTAAGTAGACTTTTGTGTGTCATCTTGTATGTTAACGAGTTTTAACCGTTACATATCATATTAACCACTCTAAAATAGTTCGGGAAGGTGATTTAAGCAACTTACTACTAGCTCGAGGCTAGGGAAGAAACTAGTCGCAAAACGCGTGGATAAAAGCAATGTAGTGAGGTCCTTCGCCTTCCGATTGCACCAAACTTCCTTATACGCGATCCTTAACACTTGTATGAACTTGGAATGTGATGATCAAAACTCGAAAATGGTGGATGGGGGTGGGGTGTGTTCGGCCGAGAGCTCTAGGAGAGGGAGAGAGTATGTGTGTTGTGGTGTGTGTTAAGTGGAGTGATTAGTGTGCCATAAGATGAACTTATAGACAAATCAAACGAGCATTAACCAATGGACCTTGTGTTAGCTAGATATTAAGCATGGATGATTAAAATAATCATCAAAGGTACAAGGGTGTCCCCTAGGGGACCGAATTCGGTTGGGGGGGGGGGGTTCTCCTAGTTCAAATCCAACCATTAGTTAGGTATATTAGTTAGGTTAATCTAGTTAAGTTAAGTGATTAACCCGGTTACTAGTGTGTAGTGTGTTATGACGGGTGTTAGGGTATTCAGGGAGCCTAACTGGCTCAGAAAAAGATAAACAATGAAAATGACAATATTTTCATGTTCCGGGTATAGTCCGGTTGTTCGGTTGGATAGTAATCCGTTAAAGTGCTTAACGAAGCTTTAAAGTGTCGTTATTGTTATTTTTAGTGACCCAACTTATTCCTGACACTTTGGAAAGTGTCTAGTAACATTTTTCTCATGTTTTGGCACTTTATTAGTTAGCTAAAAGCTGGATTGTTTATTAAAGTGCTGAATTTTGTGCTTAGAGCACGTTTTAGGCACATCCAGTCGTTGTAACTTATTCCTAGAGACGCAGTTCTACAACCCTTGTATCCCTACACTCACCACTAGTGTAGTAAAATATTTCTGGCTCCTACGGGCCTTAGAGGCAGTGTCTGCCTGATGCTGGCTCTATCAGCATGTTCAATAGGTTATCCGTTCATAGTGCTACTGTGCTTTTGTGCATCATGTTTGTCACTAAGGTTCAGCATGTAAATAATGTAGTGACAGTAAGTAAAGTATGATGCAAGTAAGTACATGTATCAGTATTCAAGTAGCAGTTCATCAGTAATTTCAAACAAGCACAGTAATTAAGCAGTAATTAATTATCAATTAAGTCGTACGGATACCTGGTTTAGTGAGGGTTGTCACATTCTCCCCCCGTTAGAAAAATTTCGTCCTGAAATTTTAAGTTCTGCTTGTCGATGCAGGGTTCTTAGGAAATAAGTGGGGGTATTTCCCTTTCATCTGGTCCTCACGCTCCCAGGTGTATTCAGGACCATGTCTGGCATTCCAACGAACTTTGACGAGCTTGGCACTGCTCCGGCGGGTCTTGTTTACTTTCCAATCCGTAACCTCAACCGGTTCTTCAACGAAATGGAACGTGTCGTCAACATGAATCTCGTCGATGGGAATGGCAATGGTATCTTGAGTTGGACTTTTCTTCAGGTTGGATACATGAAATGTATCGTGAACACCATTCAGTTCAGCAGGTAAATCCAACTTGTATGCTACTAGTCCTATTCTTTCCAAAATTCTGAAAAGACCAATGTAGCGCGGATTTAACTTTCCATGCTTTCCGAAGCGTGCCACACCCTTCCAGGGTGAAACTTTCAATAACACCATTTCTCCAACTTGGAATTCCAAGTGTTTCCGGTTTGGATCTGCATAGGCTTTCTGTCTGTGGCGAGCTGCTTCGATGCGTTTTAGAATCTGCGCAATCTTGTCTGTCGTCTCTTGGACGATTTCGGGACCAGCAAGCTGCCTATCACCTGCGTCAGCCCAGCATAGGGGTGATCGGCACTTGCGTCCGTAAAGGGCTTCAAATGGCGTGACACCAATACTGGTGTGGTAGCTGTTGTTGTATGAAAATTCGACCAAAGGCAAATGCTTATCCCAGCTACCGCCCAAATCCATAACACACGCTCTCAGCATGTCTTCCAAAGTCTGTATCGTTCGCTCGCTTTGACCGTCAGTTTGCGGATGAAACGCAGTGCTCAGATTTAATTGTGAGCCAAAAGCTTCTTGGAAGGATTGCCATATGCTTGACACAAATCTTCCGTCTCTATCAGAGATGATTGAGAGAGGTACTCCATGGCGCGTAACGATCTCTCTCATGTAAATTTCGGCCAACTTGCTCGTATTATCCTTCTCTCTGATAGGTAAGAAGTGTGCTGACTTTGTTAATCGGTCCACTATTACCCAAATAGTGTCATGACCTCTTGGCGTTCTTGGCAACTTTGTAATAAAATCCATTGAGATTTGTTCCCATTTCCACTTGGGAATCTCAGGTTGTTGCAGAAGTCCTAAAGGCTTCTGGTATTCCGCTTTAACCTTAGCACACGTTAAACATTTTCTCACATAGACAGCAACATCGCCTTTCATCCTAGGCCACCAATAATAATCTTTGAGATCCTGGTACATCTTATCCGTTCCAGGGTGGATAGAGTACCGCGACTTGTGAGCTTCATCAAAAATAACCTTCCTTAAACCTCCAAACAAAGGAACCCAAATCCTTTTCCCAAAACATAACGTTCCTTCTTTGTTTGGTACCAGTAGCTTCTCCATCCCACGGAGATATTCTTCTTCAAGGTTTCCTTCCTTGAGAGCTTCTTTCTGCGCGGCACGAATGCGCAAGGAAAGATCGGTTCGGATAATCATTTCTAAAGCCCTAACCCTTATGGGCTTGATCCTCTCCTTCCGACTTAGGGCATCGGCGACCACATTCGCCTTCCCTGGATGATACTTTATCTCGCAGTCGTAATCGTTCAGCAACTCAACCCATCGTCTCTGCCTCATATTCAGCTCCTTCTGATTGAATATGTGCTGTAGGCTCTTGTGATCTGTAAAGATTGTACACTTTGTACCATAAAGGTAGTGTCTCCAGATCTTTAATGCAAATACCACTGCGCCAAGTTCCAAATCATGTGTGGTATAGTTCTTTTCGTGCACTTTCAATTGACGCGATGCGTAAGCAATAACCTTTTGGCGTTGCATCAACACACAACCCAATCCTTGACGTGAGGCATCACAGTATACCACGAAATCATCTGTACCTTCCGGTAGTGCTAAGATTGGCGCATTGCAGAGCTTATCCTTCAATATCTGGAACGCTTCTCCCTGTTTGATTCCCCAATCAAACTTCTTATCTTTCTGCGTGAGGAGCGTCAAAGGTTGAGCGATTTTTGAAAAATCCTCAATGAACCTTCGATAGTAGCCAGCCAAACCCAAGAATTGTCGAATCTCAGTTGTCGTCTTTGACGTTTCCCAATTCTTGATCGCTCCGATCTTGGTTGGATCCACATGGATTCCATCTCCGTTCACCACGTGTCCAAGAAATTGCACTTCACGTAGCCAAAACTCGCACTTAGAGAACTTGGCATACAACTGTTCTGTCTTCAACATCTCCAAAATAGCTCTTAAATGCTGTTCGTGTTCAGCCTTTGTCCTTGAATAAATCAAGATGTCGTCGATAAACACAATCACGAACTTGTCCAAGTACGGCTTGCAAACTCTATTCATCAAGTCCATAAAGACTGCAGGTGCGTTTGTCAACCCAAACGGCATAACAAGGAACTCGTAGTGTCCATAACGAGTTCTGAAGGCTGTCTTCGGGATACTCTCCTCTTGTATCCTTAGTTGGTGGTGTCCAGATCGCAAGTCGATCTTTGAGTAAAAGCTTGAACCTTGCAGTTGATCAAACAGATCATCAATTCTTGGCAGAGGATATCTATTCTTGATCGTCAGCTTGTTCAGCTCCCGGTAGTCTACGCACATCCGAAAACTACCGTCCTTCTTCTTGACAAACAGGACCGGAGCTCCCCAAGGCGAGAAGCTTGGTCGGATAAAACCCTTGTCTAACAACTCTTGAAGTTGTGTCGACAGTTCCTGCATCTCAGACGGAGCAAGTCTATAAGGTGCCTTAGCCACAGGCGCGGCGCTTGGGACTAAGTCAATGCGGAACTCTACTTGTCTCTGAGGTGGCAGTCCAGGTAAGTCCTCTGGGAAGACTTCTGGATATTCCCTCACGACAGGGATGTCTTCTATTCTCGGCTCAGCAGCCTTCTTATCCACAATGTGTGCCAGGAAGGCAACACATCCCTTCTGCAAACACTTTCGCGCTTTCAGGCAGCTGATAATTCTTAACGGCGTATCACGCTTCTCCCCGTGAACCACAATTGTTTCGCCATCTTCGGTGGGGATACGAACGACCTTTTCGTGACAAACTATCTCAGCCTTGTTACTTGATAGCCAATCCATTCCTACCACCACGTCAAAGCTCCCCAGCTGGACTGGTAGTAGGTCCAAAGCAAACTCACGCTCTCCCAATTCTATCACACAGCTTCTGATTACTTCGTTGGCTTCTACTAACTTCCCATTAGCCAATTCGATTGAGTACGAAATATCTAATTTACTAGCGGCTAAACCAAGCATATTCTTAAAGTCTAACGATACGAAGCTATAATCGGCACCAGTATCAAATAAAACGGATGCATAGCGTTGGTTTACAGGGAACGTACCAGTAACGACATTGGGGTCCTGGCGCGCTTCCCTTGCTTCAATTTGGAACACTCTTCCACGGGCTTGGTTTAACTCTGGGCAGTTCCTCTTAAAGTGCCCGATATCACCATAGTTAAAGCATCCAAGTCCTTGCCCGTTTCCACCTCCATTTCCAGCTTGGTTGTTGTTTTGGTTCGCATTACCAGCTTGATTCGCATTGTTGCCTCGATTCCCGTTTCCTCCATTGTTCCCCTGTGGGCGATTTCCATTCCCACTCCGGTTGTTATTTCTGTTCCCAAATCCTCCTTGGCCTCCCCGGCCAGCACTAGCCCAGCAAGAATCCTTCAAGTGACCAGTCTTTCCACAAGCTTCACATACTTTTGGCCCGCATCGGCCAGAATGGTGACGCTGGCAGGTGTTGCACTTGGGCTGGGTGCCCATATATCCCTTTCCTTTCTTTCCACTACCAGCTGTAACCTGAGCTGGCGTGCTTGGCTCTCCTTTCTTAACAACCCCACTAGTGCCTTGCTTGAAGTTCGAGAACTTCCGTTTGTTACCTCCTGATGACTCGACGTGAGTCTCTTTCTTCTTAGTCTCGATCTCACCGAACTTGTTCAGGCGAATAGCCTCCTCTGTGAGAGCCACGCTCAGATCAATCGCCTCAGTAATGGTCGCAGGCTTGGATGAGGTCACCATGCTTATGATTTGAGGAGCTAGTCCCCAAATGAAACGTTCAATCCGCTTGAACTCCGGAGTGACCATGTAGGGTACCACATGTGATAAGTCATGGAACCTTTGAACGTATTCTGCGATCTTTGGACCGTCCATTTTCAAATGCCAGAACTCAGTTTCCAATCTTTGGATTTCCGCGCGAGAGCAGTACTTTTTGCGCATAAGTTCCTTCAGTTCGGTCCAGGTTAGCGCGTAGGCAGCAGCTTCACCAAGTGTCTGTACTTGCAAATTCCACCAAGAGAGGGCTCCATCCAAGAATAGCCCCGAGATATAGGTGACTTGCTGATCTAGTGCGCATTTGCTCATGCAAAGAACAGATTCGGTTTTCTCGGCCCAACGAACAAAGGCGACAGCACCTCCTGTGCCATCAAAGTTGACCGGTTTGCAGTCTAGAAACTGCTTGTAGGTGCACCTATGAGGCGGGTTGTTGTTGCCAGTGTTGCCAGAGTTGCTTCCACTAGTCCCTCCTTGAGAGGCGGCGTATTGTGCGATGGCAGCAGCGATAATTTGCTGGAGTTCCGCCTCATTGGTAGGCATCGGCGTTTGACGTCTCGGCGGCATCTTCTAAAAGATGTGTTTACGTCGGTCAGGCCATAGTAAAGATCCCATGTTATAATACATATGCTTTATTATGATAGTAATAGTACATAACATCTCATGTTATAATCATATCAATCACACAACATCCCATGTCATAGAATATAAATAACCAAATCAAGCATCAAATATGATGAGAATACTGCGATTGCCATATATTGAGATCACATAGTAAGCGTACAAGTACATCACAGTGTCATACAACATCAGTCGACTAAGGGCTACATCACCCTAGTCCAAAAACTATATCAAATCAGTGTCAATACATCAAATACATGTCAACAAAAGTCAGAATCAAAATGTAGTCTCCAAAAATGCTGTGCAGTCAAAAGCAATCGCCGTCTTCTCACCAGCGTCTACCCATACGGTACTGAAGAGCTCTACACGGATGGCGGTGGAGGAGGGGGAAAGTGAGTGTAGAACAAACGGCGCAAATGGAGCCAGTCCTCCTCCATGGTTCTCTGGGTACGCAAGAAAGAAGCAACCTACTGCTCCAGGGTAAAAAGGCGTGCAGCATAGTCTGGTGGTAAAGGTCGAGAGGGCTGCAAAGGAGAGTGGGTCTGACCCTGGCACTGACACGGCGGCGGCTGGGCTCTCTCAAGCTCCTGAATGCGCTGCGTGTGTGCCTCGTGCTGGGCGACAAAAGACATCAAAACGTCCTCAATAGTATACCCCATATGGAAACGATGGTAAGGGTCGGTCGGTGTCATGGCAGGTGGTGATGACCTGAGAAACGGCTCACTGGTGGGATCGAAAGGTGCCACATGAAATGGTGAAACAGAGGGAAAAGTAGCAGACGGTGGTATAGCAGGGATAGATACCGGTACATGTCCAAAAGGGTGAGCCGAAGAACCCTCTCCAGGTCGCGCTGGAGGTGTGAACCGAGGAAATGAAAAGGAGGTATCAATGTGACGGGTATCAGTGATCTAAGGGGGAATAGGTGGAACCTCATCATCCGCAGGAATCCACCCACACTGGGCATGCTCATCTCGTGGGTCAATCTGTGCCTCAAAAAGTGTACGATCAAACTGAACTGGCATAGGATCATGGTGAGGTGCAACAAGAGGGTCAACTGGTGCATCAGCAATAAGTGGGGGATCAACATGATCAGCAGCAATGACATGATCGCCCTCCAATAATGGGGCATCTACGGGGTGGTCATCAATAGGTGGGTCAGCAATGACAGGCTCAATAACAGGTGCGTCAGCATGAACTGGGTCATGCTCAAGCTCTGGGTCAGGAGCAGGGTCCAGTGGCTGCTCGGGCTCATCAAAGGCCATCTCAAAATCAAATTCAGGGTCGATAGGATCAACTGGGTCAACCGGATCCTCCATAGGCTGATCCATGGGTATAAACTCTATATCCTCATATGGGTCGAATCCTGGGGGAAAGACAGGATCGGAATCCTCCACATCATCGTGATCGAAAGTAAAGCTAGGAATAGGGGCAACAGAGGATGCCTGGTCGGGATCTGATCCATGTGAGAAGTGCTGCGCACTCTGGGTGTGTGAAGGTGCGGAGGCCACAGACTCGAAAGAGTCTGGGACCGGTGAGTGTGCAGGTGACTCCTCAGCGGGAGCATCTGCGATCAACAAAAGATCTCCAGCAGGAAGAAGGGCCTCGCCCTGAACCTCATCCTCTAAGGGCTCGTCATCAAACAGATCGACGTCGCCATCATCGTCGGCATCGAGAAGCAAATCGTAAGCAGGATATGAAGCAAGCGGTATGGGAGCAGGGATCTCCACTAACGGTAGGTCCCCGGCCAAAGGGCCATCAGCGAGCTCATCAGCACCATCAGGTAAAGCAAAGGGCTGAAAATCATCCTCGTCAGTGCTAGTAACGTCGGAGGTGTGGACCTCATGCTCTGAAGGCTCTAGGTCATCTGAGACTATAGGTCTAGGTCCTGTGGTGTCTGAGTCACCTGTGCCAGAGGTGTCCATAGTGTCTGTAACATAAACATAAACATGCACAAACAGTCAATCATACAATCAAATAATCACATAAGTCACCAAGTAAGCATTCAAATAATTCTCCTAGTCCCACTAGCCTCCCAGCCTCTCAGACTGCTCTTCCTAGTCCCACTAACCAAATTCTCCCAGCCTCTCAGACTGCTCTTCCTAGTCCCACTAGCCAAATTCTCCCAGCCTCTCAGACTGCTCTTCCTAGTCCCACTAGCCAATTCTCCTAGTCCCACTAGCCAATTCTCCTAGTCCCACTAGCCAACTACCTCGATCTCTCAGATCGAGCCTCAGCCTCCAAGACCGAGCCTTAGCCTTCAAGACTGAGCCTAAAAACAATAAATAAAATGTGCTCAACATTTGTTTGTAAAAATTTTTGGATCTGGACTTAAATGGTATGCAGTAAAAATGTTTTCGTGAGAGCCCTAGTGATCATAGTCTAGACTCGAGAAGGAATCCTAGTTCGCTATGATCAGAGCTCTGATACCAAGCTGTCACACCCTGGCTTTGCGGAAGCGTGGTTAATTTGGTGTGACTTCTTAATACCATAGCTTAACCATAACAAAGCTATATGAAATAAAACCATGCAAGATCATCCATAGATTTAAGTTTTAAAACTGAAGTAACATAACGTTGTCTTAGGGACTTACAACATCATAACATAAAACATTGTTTTGAAGGACATGAACATCAACATGAATAAAACGCAGTTCAAGATTTGTGACTCGTCCAGGAAGAAGTCACATTTCCTAAACTGGGATGACCTCGGAACCCATATGCAGCGGGAAAACATAACATATCGCGCCAGATCTTTAATTCCCTGAAATACATGTAAGTTGAAAAATCAACAATAATGTTGAGCGAGTTCATGTGTAACCTTTGTGAGTATAAAAATCTTGGTATGTAGCAAATAAGGAAAAAGAGATCACCAATGGTTTGCAAGGCCATTGATATGTGTGAAGTGCAAGTAGGAAGACTCAAACCTAGCAGATTTCGCGATGGGTACAAAGTCACCCCGAGGTCCGTTCTGTTTGGGCCTGGGGCTGGGCTCGCTACACCCAGATAGATCTACCGCTTACGTCCCTCGGTCCTACAATGAGGATTAATGGCCTCCAGTTTCTGCCTACCCACTCACATGATCTAAGTAGTAAACCTCCTTACGCTAACCATACCATGTATAAAGTACTTGTAATCAAAGTAACATGTATTTCACCCCCGCAGTTTAGAAAACTGAAAACAGTTAAGAGAAAAGGGGGACATGAACTCACAGTGGTGCGTCTCTACCAAGTATGCCTCCAAATCAATCAGCTGTATGACGACCTACACGTACTAACTCTATTAGACGGACGGCCGTGCCTTAGCTTTAAGGTTTAAGTTTTGGGAAATAGTTAGGCAACTATTTCGTGTTTACATTCTGTATATACTTGGTAGTCATTTTCCTTCCCAAGGATGGTGGATTTAATACATGTGCGTTCGTAAAATTTCGATATATATTATTAAGTCTCACTTAAAATATATTTTATTTCCAACTTCAAAATATAAATATTCTTCCCAAAAATATTATATTTTAATACATGTGATTTTCCCAAAATAATACTTAGTAATATTATTTTTACTCTAAAAATAATATTTACGTAGTTCACAAAATAATCATAAACACTTATACAAGTGATGTTGTGAAAGAAAAATATATACTAAATATATATATGTATCACGTTTTATTTTGTGAAATCCCACCTCCGGTATTTTGTAAATAAGTCGTGGCGAAATCTATAATTTGAAAACAAGTCAAAATGTATTTCTTACACTTATAGTGAAAATATTTCTAAGTGTTAGGTTTTTGGAAAAATTTCGCCAGAGTTTCCTCTGTAACTGGAGGTGGCCACGCTTTCAAGCGTATCATTTTCTTTTATAAATCAAACCAACAATCTTCTTATTCAATCAAAACAATGTTCAAACCACAAACTAGTCAAAATATGTATATAAATCGCATAAATTTCATGAACTTGTGATTTATCCAAACTATGAAGTAAATCCCAATACTTTTAGTGGATCTTTATATAAAACAATCCGATTTTTGTAAAAACCTCGTTTTTAGGGAAGTTCCGTCTTTACAACTTCTCGTCATCTTTTTCAAAAATAGTTATTTGTCGAAACCTTGTGTTACACAAGTGTTTACACACTTGTGTGTTCTAAAAACCATTCATGTTAGTGTAAGATCCGTCTTTAAAGTATGTTTTCTCTTGACACGTGGTCCTTTGAAAATACCACTTGTAGATACGTAGATCTACTACTTTTAAACACTATTTCACAAGCAAAATCGCTTTTACACAAGTTCATGATTCGTGTGTGGTAGAGTTTCATCCTTTAACCCTTGTTACTTCCAAAACAACCTTATGTCATGATCCAAGATCGTGACCAACCCGGGTTAAATGATGATCCGAGCTACCACAACATAGATCGGGTCCAAATACTCACACAAATCAAATACTACATGATTTACACAACATATGAGCTTTTAACCAACATTTTTAGTGTTTTAAGTAGACTTTTGTGTGTCATCTTGTATGTTAACGAGTTTTAACCGTTACATATCATATTAACCACTCTAAAATAGTTCGGGAAGGTGATTTAAGCAACTTACTACTAGCTCGAGGCTAGGGAAGAAACTAGTCGCAAAACGCGTGGATAAAAGCAATGTAGTGAGGTCCTTCGCCTTCCGATTGCACCAAACTTCCTTATACGCGATCCTTAACACTTGTATGAACTTGGAATGTGATGATCAAAACTCGAAAATGGTGGATGGGGGTGGGGTGTGTTCGGCCGAGAGCTCTAGGAGAGGGAGAGAGTATGTGTGTTGTGGTGTGTGTTAAGTGGAGTGATTAGTGTGCCATAAGATGAACTTATAGACAAATCAAATGAGCATTAACCAATGGACCTTGTGTTAGCTAGATATTAAGCATGGATGATTAAAATAATCATCAAAGGTACAAGGGTGTCCCCTAGGGGACCGAATTCGGTTGGGGGGGGGGGGGTTCTCCTAGTTCAAATCCAACCATTAGTTAGGTATATTAGTTAGGTTAATCTAGTTAAGTTAAGTGATTAACCCGGTTACTAGTGTGTAGTGTGTTATGAAGGGTGTTAGGGTATTCAGGGACCCTAACTGGCTCAGAAAAAGATAAACAATGAAAATGACAATATTTTCATGTTCCGGGTATAGACCGGTTGTTCGGTTGGATAGTAATCCGTTAAAGTGCTTAACGAAGCTTTAAAGTGTCGTTATTGTTATTTTTAGTGACCCAACTTATTCCTGACACTTTGGAAAGTGTCTAGTAACATTTTTCTCATGTTTTGGCACTTTATTAGTTAGCTAAAAGCTGGATTGTTTATTAAAGTGCTGAATTTTGTGCTTAGAGCACGTTTTAGGCACATCCAGTCATTGTAACTTATTCCTAGAGACGCAGTTCTACAACCCTTGTATCCCTACACTCACCACTAGTGTAGTAAAATATTTCTGGCTCCTACGGGCCTTAGAGGCAGTGTCTGCCTGATGCTGGCTCTATCAGCATGTTCAATAGGTTATCCGTTCATAGTGCTACTGTGCTTTTGTGCATCATGTTTGTCACTAAGGTTCAGCATGTAAATAATGTAGTGACAGTAAGTAAAGTATGATGCAAGTAAGTACATGTATCAGTATTCAAGTAGCAGTTCATCAGTAATTTCAAACAAGCACAGTAATTAAGCAGTAATTAATTATCAATTAAGTCGTACGGATACCTGGTTTAGTGAGGGTTGTCACATCTTGTAAGTCTTTAGTTGTAAGTATGTCTTGTATTTATTTGTGTCATTATTATCAAGTCTCTAACTTTTATATATAACTAATACAAATAATAACACACAACACATACTTGATATGTTCAATAAATATGTATTTTACCAAAATATATATTTATGTCAATTTTTATGTTTAGAAAGACCAACTTTCTAATCTTGTAAAGACTTTGTTAAAAAAATGATAGTTTTTTCTAACATATGATTTCTAAGAAAAGTTGGCCATAGTTCCTTTGTAATATGAACTTTGCCATGTTTATTTACATATCATTTTCTTTTCAAATCATCAACAATTTCTCATATCATTTATACAAAAAAAAAAAAACACATGAGATTTATAACATAACCTCATTAAGATGATCTCAAAATCATGTAGGATTTTATACATGATCATAACATATGCTAACTAGTTCAAAAACCAAGTTTAATTCAAGTTTTAACAACTTTTATAAAAATCTCAAGTTGTATGTTACTTTTTATAATCTTGTAAAAGTATTGTTTTTAGTGAAAAACCTCAAATACTTTCACAAGATCAAATGTTATGATCATCCCTTTAAACCTTTATGTTAAAAACCCTTTAACATAAACATGTATAATTGTTAGATCATATTTTTAAAACATCCTCTAACAATTTATTTATATCATAATCATCATAACAAGATCAAATATGCATATAACAAGTCTTAGATCACAATATAAACCAACATAAATATATCATGATTATTATTTTTGCTTCTTTGTATTTTTCATGTTTATTATGTATGATTATTTAGTTATTTATTAGTTATAATAACAATCATAAACATAATATAAGTATCAAAGAAAAAAAAATAGATCTTGAAGCTTACTTCTAGCACTTGGCTAGGGATGATCTTAGAAGATGATTAAGAACTAAGAAGATGAAGATCTTGATGGTAGAATACTCTTGAATGGATGAAAACCCTTCCTTTTACTTACAAAAGCTTTAGATCTTCTTATGTTACTTGGAAATCCATTTTGATCAACAAATAAAAGACTAAAGTGAAGTGGGTTTTTGGTGTTCTTGGTAAGATGGATGAAGATGATGAGAGAGTTTTAGTGAAAGTAATAAAAGATGAAAAAAAATGAGTGTAAGGAGCTAGATTACTTAGTGGTTAAGTGATATAATCATCCACCAACTTAACCACTTGCAACATAATAAAAATATCTAGATATTTAACACAAAATTAAGGGTGTGGGACCCCTTAAAAACGTGAACATGAGGGAGGGGTGGGTCTTATATTTGTTTCAAAGTGTTAAGAAATTTATACTTGATAAAAATGTGGTAAAAATATTAGATGTTTAAGGGTTTAGGTGTTTGAAATTTTTCAAGATGCTTCAAGGTGTTAGGTGATTATAACTAGACCAAAATGATCCACATAATGATAGATAGTTGCTAAAAAAAAAGATTAGATATCGTTCAGATATTCGTTTGGCATTTGTTCCGCAAGTAACTAGTCGAATGGTAAACTTGTGGAAGTTGTAGGGAAAATTTCGGTTATGTGTGTAATTGATATTCCCTAAGTATTTTCATATGAAATTTGTGTTTAAACAACACTTTTGCATCTTGTAGTAAAAATAATAATGCTGAATTTTGCGGAAAGTTATTGAAATGGAAAGTTTTAGCGCTTTTCGGCAGTTTTCGAGCTGTTTTTGGTGCTACCGGACATTGGTAACATATTAAACCAAACCCTAGTATTCCCATATAGGGTTTAATGTATATTTGATGTTGAATTTCGTCTGAGTCCTAAAGATGTCTTTTAAATGGTTTTTGCGGATCCTGAGTTTTTGTCAGCACACTAGTTTACTAGGTACTACTCTAGTTGTTTCGATGCATTGTTTACACTATTTCAAATGTAACAAATAAAAATGAATAATGTGCATCATAAATGAATATTCCATGAGTGTTCTAAGATGTATATCATGAAATCATGCAGTTCGAATATTCAAAACACATATTTGTATACTGTAAATTATTGTTTTAAATGTAAGTAAATTACCCGAAAGTGGCAGTTGTCACAACTTCACTATGACACCTCTCACACAACTCAAAGAAACAACTCTCTTGCTCACTGGAGGTCGCCGGAGTTACATCGAAGAAACCGAGTTCGCCGGACACGTCGGGCGCCGTACACTACCATTTCGCCACAACCACAGGAGTTTACAACGGAATGAGACTCGCCTTGTTCGGTATACCCTCTGTCTATCTCTTTTTATTTCATTTTGTTTCTGTCCCGAGTAACGGCAATCGTGATTAACACAAACCTGTTTCGATATCACCTGCGACCACAAGAGTAACCAAGTTCGCCGGAAAGATCAGAAGTCGGCCGAAGTTCAACTGAAAACAATACGAGTTCGTCATTCCTTGATTCGGTATCATTCTTGTTCCTTTTGTTTTGTTCGTTCAAGTCACCAGTGATACGCATTATTCTAATATTCAAACAATTAAATTATGAACTCATAAACTAACAGTTACATATGTAAAAGTCTGTTCTTTAATTAAATATTTAAGGCAGTGTATATATATACATGGACATATACTACAAAATCAAGAAAGATGTTTAGAATGAGGGGATCAGATGAAAGCTTTTCTTTAGCATATACCCTTTACTAACAATATTATAAATTTGAATAAGAGGACGTGTAGTGAATTGAAAGAGAGGTAAAAACTTTTAAATATGGATAGTAGAAAATGTAATTTTTCAATTTCTTTTATTGTTTTATTTTATAACACAACAAATCATTTCACTTATAAAGATTATATACAAATTTGTTATTTATATCTTCCCGATATTCAACCCATATAATATACGGATTTATAAGCTAGTTAAAAATACAATATCTAACCGGGTTAGACACCCGTCCCAGTGAAAGGGACGGGCGCACACGAAACAGGTCAAGAGTTCGATCCCTGTTTGGGGCGATTTTTGGAGTTTTTGTTATCAATTTTCTTTTTTATAAAATCATTAAACCCATTAAAATAACATAAGTGTTAACAACTCCAATCATTCTTTAATGTAATGAAACCTTAAGGTTCTGTTTATGTTTTATCCATATTTATTTATCTATTAACTTTCTTTCTTTCTTTTTCTTTTATAACAATAAAACTCGTAATTTAATAAATAACACAAATAACTAACAAACTTATTTTTTTTTAAACCTTTTATATCTTGAATAAAATAATATAATAAAATAAAACAAAACATTTGATTAATTATATTGTAAAACCTTAAATATTAGGAATATTATTTAACGAGATCGTATGTGGTATTCCAATATCTAGGATAATCGCTTTGCTCATTCCCTTGGATTTTTCTCAAATCTTTACTCGTGTGATAATTCAAGGAATTCTCATACGCAACCAAGGTGAGTATACATGATCCCATTTTCATTTTAAACATTTTGGGTGCAACTTGTATTCATATTCAAATTCACAAACACGTTAAATTTTATTTATTCACACTCTATCCAAATTACACATGAAATGTTTGATTCTTGTTATACATGTGATGCTAATGTAACACTTCATGACTATATGCTCATTAACTTCGATTAAGCCTACCTTAACAATTATGGTACTATGCATATGCTATAGGTTGTAACGCCCCGCCCGCTATTATTTTGGGTATTGTTAAGTTAAACATGTTAACCATCCCGCTAGACTCTTGGGATAGGCACTTTAATTGCGTTGGAAACTTTGGTTTGAGCATGTAGAGTAACATCGTTTCAGCATAACTGTTAACTAGTATCATCTTATTCATGTTGGATATGAGCATGTTTAAACAATATCATCTTATTCATGTTGGATATGAGCACGTAGAGTAACATCGTTTCAGCATAACTTGTATACTCGCCAACTTTTTGTTGATGTTATTTTAATACATGTTGCAGGTTGATATACGAAGTGATCAAGAAAACAAGCTAGGATGAACCTAGAAACCCATCTAGAATAAACAATGTTTTGAACTATTTTTTATACAAAGTTTGAATCTTGTATGACATTTTAGTATTTATGAAATTTGATTTAATCTATATTGTCACAATTAGTGTTATGATGCTTTTGAACGATTTGTTAGTCTCATCCCGATGTTTCCGCCATCGGTTAGGGTGTGACAACACATTCCTTAAATTGTAGCCATTTTTTGATTGTTTATTTTTTGATGTCTAATCCGCATATATATCACCATTGCTCTTGATTTTCTTGACTGTATATCTTTTAAATGTCAACTTATACACGTGTGATTTAGCTTACGAAGATTTTTCAATGCCGAGAACCTCGATCAGAGTGTAAAAAAGGCGTAAGGTTCACAATGGTGTAAAAGTAAATGGGATATACCGGGCTAGGATTCGAGTTACAGGAACAAGGGCCAAACCAACCAACCAAGAATGGAATCGTCGAGTGAAAACACTTGACAACCTCCTGGAAGCAGCTTTTCTTGCCACCAGACATTTCTCCATCAATTAGGAATCTAATGCCATCACTAAACACATTCCTTAAATTGTGGCCATTTTTTGAGTGTTTAATTTTTGATGTCTAATCCGCATATATATCACCATTGCTCTTGATTTTCTTGATTGTATATCTCTTAAATGTCAACATATACACGTATGATTTAGTTTACGAAGATTTTTCAATGCCGAGAACCTCGATCAGCGAGTAAAAAAGGCGAAAGGTTTACAATGGTGTAAAACTAAAATGGGATATACCGGACTAGGATTCGAGTTTCAGAAACAAGGGCCAAACCAACTGTGACACTCTGGATTTTTTTCCGAACAACCTTCTTGTTTCAGTATTTCGTGTACATATTATTAAATGAAAGTTTGTGATTTATCTTGATGTGCTATGTGTTGATAATGTGTACGTATGATGTATAGTTATGTATATATATATATAAGTGAGCCGAGACCATGAATCCGACTCGAGACCACTCGGTCTCGAGTGAACAGTGGGCCGTTTGGGCCGCACCTCCTTGAGCCCACTCGGAAACCCATTAGGGTGCATGGCCCTTGAATGGGTTATAAAACCCCCCACATAAGCCGACACCTTCCTATTTTGGACACTCCAACCCTCAAACATTCCCTCACACTCACTCCCACACACACACACTCTCTCTCTCTCTCTCTCTCTCTTTCACTAAAACCCTAAAACACCACCATAATCCTCCTTCCCCACCTCTCGGATCCAAACGACAGCGGCAAAGCTCTCGGATCAGCTTGTGTTCTTCACTCGAGGATTATCGGACAACAAACCTACTCACTTCTACACTCAAAATCCTTAGCCGGTTAGTGTTTCTTTGCAAGCACATGATAAAAGTGTTGATTATGTGATAATGTGCATTGTGGCTATTGTTTATGTATGATGAAAGTGTTTGCTTGATCTAATGGATTCTTATTTGTTATTGATACATGCTTGGTTCCAATATCTAAGATGAACATGACTTTTGTAGGACAACATTTTGTTAAGATGTTTTGAATGGCAAAAGAATGATAGTTTAGGATTGTTTATGACCGTTCGTGTAACACCTGTGTCATTTCAACCATCAAACAAATGCCAAACCAATGAAATATTGTATTTCATACTTTGGACTTGTATAAATATGTGTATCTTTTGCACATATCAACTCTTGTTCGATTTCAAACTCTAAATCGCTTTCTGGAAGGTTATACGCGCACTGATGTGTAGATATAAACCAGTTTAATCCAACGAACACTCCGGAATAGTGAAATAGGCTTAACATACCTTAAATAAACTTTACATAACTTAGATATAAGTTTTGGAAGGTTTGGTGTGGTGAAATCAAAGTTTAATCGCTTACAGGGACTAAAGTTGACAAACTGCGAAAGTATGCCAATTTGAACTGTAATAGACCTTCCGGAACATGACCATAAGTTAAACATACCATAAATATCCTTTACATAGCTTAGAAATAGGCTTTGAGGTGTTCGGTATGCTAAAATAAACTTTTGTGTCATTCAGGGACTAAAAGTGTCAAAAAGTGCACAAGTTTGCATTTTCGCGCATAACTTACGTTCTGAATACATCCGGACATCCAAAAATTTATGTAAGCATGAATATATTATATTTTAGTGTTCTCCATAAGAAAAATCCATTCGTCGCGTCATTTGGTTCGTTTTTCGCGCTTATGCGCATTCCGTCGTAATTAAGCGAACATCGCGTTCGTACGACCAAACGAACCATCATCCGAGATATTTTTGAGCATGTTTTGAGTTCCCTATACTTTAACTTCATTTTAGAGCCTTGAAATGAGGTTAACGGGGTTCAAACGCATCGAAAATCGCTTAAACGGGCTGCAGGGACTAAACCTGTCACTTTTGAAACAATTCTGAAACATGGGGGCAGTGGCGTAGCGCGAGCCCTAAGGGCCTATGCAGTCGCGCTACGCGACTGCCTATGCTGGACAGAAAACATGCAGAAAACTCAGTTTTGCGTTTTCGGGACCAGATTCGATGTATTAGCCGTTGTTTAATTCACAACCACACATTCTAACTTGCTTAGTCAGCGGATAAGGATGGAATTTTGGCACCATAACTTTGCAACACATGTATGGATGGAATTTAAACACCTAAACACCATAACTTTGCAACACATGTATGGATGGAATTTAAACACCTAAACACCATAACTTTGCAACACATGTACGGATGGGATTAAGGCACGTTTTCCATGAAACGATCTTAACGGTTCGGGTATTCCTATAAATACCCCATACCCCCCATTGCTAAAATCACTAGATTTCTGATTTGAGAACCTCTAAGTTGAAACCATTGTTTCATACCTGAGATTCTTGAATCGGGATTAGCATTCGGGGACCCTTCGTAAGTATTCTTTCGTTCTTTTCCTTATTTTATTGCTTTTCGAGTCAGAAAGTCAAACTTTGTTTGACTTTCAGCGTTGACCAGTAATGGTCAATGCGAAGTTCGTTTGAACTTCGCAACGTGAGTGTAATCACGTTGGTCATAGTCCCTTGGGACTATGCCCACTGATTACCACGTTGTCTAGGGTCGTAGGGTAGGCGATCTAATAAATCGCCTATACCTTCGAACCCGACCCAGTTTGGTCGATCATTAGGATCCGACCAAATACATTAGGTGACCCTAGTATAGGGCATAACCTTCCGAGGTTATACCCTATGGTCACATCGTTTAAGTAGTTGTATGATAGGAAGTTTATATGCCTTAGGTAAATTACCAGAATACCCTTTTCATGTATAATTGGTAATTAAGCATATATAACCTAAACCTTTGTCACATAACTGATTATGTAACATGTTTAGGCATATAACACTTGTCATAGGACTAGTTAGGCGGTCCGAACGCGTTTCACGCGAACGACGCGTTAAAGTAGCATAAGCTACCTAAACGGGTCGTAATGGGTCGTAAACAATTATGTTAGGTTTCATTTAGTATGTAGGCTTTGTTAAACCAAATGACACGAGTCTCTACACTCGTTTGGTTTACAAACCCTAATGCTACCCGATCTTCCGATCTAGGTCCGGTTAATTAACATAGTTATCTATATAAGGTGCCGTTTGATATCCGCGATCTCTAGCATTGTTTGGTTGTTACTCAAGGACTTCTGAGCAATCTCAAGTGAGTACATAGACCCCTCTTTTACTGTTTTCCAAACTGTTTTGGGGTGGAACACATGTGCCTACTTGTTACATTCATGCTTTCCCGATTTCACATCATATACCTGCTATGTTCGTTAGTACATTATAGTACATGATTTTATGACATTTCATGCTAGGTGTGCCCAATTGTGTGCATTACTTAGTACATCGTTTTACATGACATCTTGACATAGACATTTGACATGGATATTTGACATAGACATTTTGATATGATTTACATCTTGACATGAACACTTTGACATATTACCCAATACATTTGACAATTGATTTAAACATAGACTTCTTACATTGGTTTGGTTTGATTAAGTGATTAAGTAACGATGCGTGTGTAATATGATACAAGCATGGTGGATACGCCGCTGGTACTTCCTATATATAAGTGTTTGTATGGTATTACATATCATAGCGTTATTTGAATCATTTCAGTTTGAGACATAGAACATTTTATACAAATAACATACCTTTCACAAGACATTGATTTATAAACAATCTTATCTTATGCAAACATATTTTACTTGGTTATTCATTTAACCTTACATTTATTTATACTTATCATCTGATCTTATCGATTTTCAAATGATTTACAAAGCAAAGCAAATAACAAGGTTCATGACTAAACATTTTCTCAAACATAAGTCATGAAACCTATTTTCACAAAACCTATGTATCTCACAGGCATTTTTATGCTGACGTACCTATTTTCACATGTGTTTTTCAGGAACTGTTGCATAAGATGATCAAGATACACATAGGCAGACTTGGGCTTTAGTGACAATAAAAGATGCAAGACTAGTTAATTATGTTGTATTTTCTTGTTTGTTAAGACATTGTAACACTTTTAATCAATAAAACGAAACTTCAATTGCCATGGATTTGAAACAATTAATTCTGTTACAACACTCCCCGACATTTCCGCCACGTTTGTATGTTCTACGTGGTCGGGGTGTGACAGAAAAGATGGTATCAGAGCCAATGGTTATAGGGAATTAGGTTATTAGTAATGCTTTGACCTAGTCTATAACCTTCTTAGGACCCTAACGCGAGTTTACTTGCGTTTAGTCATAAAACAATACCGTCACCTATCCTTAGGCGACGACCACAACAAGAACATAAATTTCAAAACCGCTTTGAAAACTAATCATCTGTTCTAGGATGATTGATTACAAGGTTTTGAACCCTCTATTGTAAGGTTTTAAACCCCTTTGAATTTTCAAAATCTCGTCAAGGTTTTGGGTTTTAAATAATGTGAACACGTGCAAACTGGAAGGGTGAATGCCTGTATTCTGGGATTTCTGTCTAGGCAAGCACTTCGTATACATCTCATCAGACGCGAGACCAGTTGTGCTTACCTGGGAATTCTTGGGATGAGTGTTCACTTATAGGCGAGCATGTCTTCGCGATACATTATATTGACCCATTTACTTTGATTAGTCACCATCTCATTTGTTTGCCTTTGGTAACAAACAAATGGTCACAATCTTCATGTGTTGTTATTCTCTTTTGATTATCTTTTGCTTGTTTCCTTCTATGTCTTCCATTTTCTTCATTTTGCCTCTTTATCGCAACAAGACTCGAGTGTCCGGACCAGGTGCTACAATTGCCCAACAAATAGGCGTCGTACTCCAGAAGACTGTTGATTTAGCTATCACCATGACTCATCTCAGGGATGTAGCCGTGCAAGGGAACCGCTCCTTGGAGAAATCAATGCAACCGTCATCATCCAAATCAAATACCCTGTTACAAATGTACCCACGTTGTACGATGGAGACATTTGGTTAACATGTGTTGCTTTGCTGTTCAAAGCAAAGCCGTTACAAACCCTGTTGCTGCTTAACCTTCAAGTTCTGCTTCATATGTCGCCTTGGCATATCTAGCGCCTGAACCTCATGAACTTTCTACCTTGTGTATCGACTTAAGCACGCCTAGTGCAAGGTGTCGAAGCACCTCTCGTTACACAAATTTCAAAATCCATAAAGGATCTTTCTATCCTCATAATCAGATCCTTGTGGATGAATATCACTCAAATCGGAGCCCTTAATTGAATTATTCGTATGCCTTAATACGAACATTACCATTCAATAAGGACAAAGCCGAATTCTTATTTAGATCTTCCTATCTTCATAGTTAGATTCTAATGATTTAAGTGCCGCATGGAATCCACGGATTGGATTCCTGGTGTGCTTTAAATATCCGTGTCCAAAGATAACAAAGTAAAGATCAAGTTAAACAATTATGTGATTATGTTCTTATGTGTTTTGTGTTTTTATGTGATCCATCCAAATCCTCGTAGAATCTTTCTTATCTCCATATGAAGGATTCGTAGTAGGATATTCAAAAAGGTACTATCTTAAATCCTTAATGGACTTCCACGTTGTAGTTAAGTCCCTTGGATTATAAAGTACTATTCCAAAGTTTAAGGGAAACATATAGATCCTACGTCGATCTAAAGTTAAATAGATCCTCCGTCGATCTAAAGTTAAATACATCCTACGTCGGTGTAGTTAAATGTTTCTCTTAGATAGTTGAGTTAAAGAGATCCTACGTCGATCTAAAGTTAAATACATCCTACGTCGGTGTAGTTAAATATTCCCCGTAGGTAGTTTAGTTAAAGAGATCCCACGTCGATCTAAGTTAAATAGATTGGTCCGACAATCTAGTTAAATACATCCTACGTCGATGTGGTTAAATTTTCCTCGTGGATAGTTTAGTTAAAGAGATCCTACGTCGATCTAAGTTAAATAGATTGGTCCGACAATCTAGTTAAATACATCCTACGTCGATGTGGTTAAATTTTCCCCGTGGATAGTTTAGTTAAAGAGATCCTACGTCGATCTAAGTTAAATAGATTGGTCCGACAATCTAGTTAAATACATCCTACGTCGATGTGGTTAAATTTTCCCCGTGGGTAGTTTAGTTAAAGAGATCCTACGTCGATCTAAGTTAAATAGATTGGTTCGACAATCTAGTTAAATATGTCATGTATTTATGTAGTTAAATAGGCCCTCGGGTGGTCTAAATCAAGAGATTGTTCGTTAATATAATCCTTTGGTGACCTAGTTAAAGAGACTCTATTGCAGTCAAGATTAATTCACCACAGGATTATTCGTTTGATTTCTCCCCATACGCATTATGAAATAAACTGTGCGGACTGTGCAAGGAACTACGTAATTATGGAGGCCTACATAATTATGGAGTTCAGTGCATAGGAACCACAGGAAGTTTTGTCATGTGTTAAGACCAACAGTGGCTAGAGTAATGATACGGGAGAAGTCTTGGACTTTGACCAATGTCATTTATTCTCACACTACCCAATTCTGATTTCAAGCACACACAAGTTTCCTATGATAATTCTTCACGGGAACTGTTCTCCTGTCTATAGTTCAAAACTCCATGTTTTGTTACTACAAAGACTTCAATTTGAGGGTTGACATCTTTGCTAAGAATCCTAACATGGCCCAGAGTTTTACTTAAGGGCTCAATGGATTTTTCTGAAGGCAAAACCGTCACAGCTGTCTCCACAAGTTTCCTCTAAAACTAAATTTCGGGACGAAATTTCCTAAAGTAGGGGAGACTGTAACACCTGTGTCATTTCAACCATCAAACAAATGCCAAACCAATGAAATATTGTATTTCATACTTTGGACTTGTATAAATATGTGTATCTTTTGCACATATCAACTCTTGTTCGATTTCAAACTCTAAATCGCTTTCTGGAAGGTTATACGCGCACTGATGTGTAGATATAAACCAGTTTAATCCAACGAACACTCCGGAATAGTGAAATAGGCTTAACATACCTTAAATAAACTTTACATAACTTAGATATAAGTTTTGGAAGGTTTGGTGTGGTGAAATCAAAGTTTAATCGCTTACAGGGACTAAAGTTGACAAACTGCGAAAGTATGCCAATTTGAACTGTAATAGACCTTCCGGAACATGACCATAAGTTAAACATACCATAAATATCCTTTACATAGCTTAGAAATAGGCTTTGAGGTGTTCGGTATGCTAAAATAAACTTTTGTGTCATTCAGGGACTAAAAGTGTCAAAAAGTGCACAAGTTTGCATTTTCGCGCATAACTTACGTTCTGAATACATCCGGACATCCAAAAATTTATGTAAGCATGACTATATTATATTTTAGTGTTCGCCATAAGAAAAATCCATTCGTCGCGTCATTTGGTTCGTTTTTCGCGCTTATGCGCATTCCGTCGTAATTAAGCGAACATCGCGTTCGTACGACCAAACGAACCATCATCCGAGATATTTTTGAGCATGTTTTGAGTTCCCTATACTTTAACTTCATTTTAGAGCCTTGAAATGAGGTTAACGGGGTTCAAACGCATCGAAAATCGCTTAAACGGGCTGCAGGGACTAAACCTGTCACTTTTGAAACAATTCTGAAACATGGGGGCAGTGGCGTAGCGCGAGCCCTAAGGGCCTATGCAGTCGCGCTACGCGACTGCCTATGCTGGACAGAAAACATGCAGAAAACTCAGTTTTGCGTTTTCGGGACCAGATTCGATGTATTAGCCGTTGTTTAATTCACAACCACACATTCTAACTTGCTTAGTCAGCGGATAAGGATGGAATTTTGGCACCATAACTTTGCAACACGTGTATGGATGGAATTTAAACACCTAAACACCATAACTTTGCAACACATGTATGGATGGAATTTAAACACCTAAACACCATAACTTTGCAACACATGTACGGATGGGATTAAGGCACGTTTTCCATGAAACGATCTTAACGGTTCGGGTATTCCTATAAATACCCCATACCCCCCATTGCTAAAATCACTAGAGTTCTGATTTGAGAACCTCTAAGTTGAAACCATTGTTTCATACCTGAGATTCTTGAATCGGGATTAGCATTCGGGGACCCTTCGTAAGTATTCTTTCGTTCTTTTCCTTATTTTATTGCTTTTCGAGTCAGAAAGTCAAACTTTGTTTGACTTTCAGCGTTGACCAGTAATGGTCAATGCGAAGTTCATTTGAACTTCGCAACGTGAGTGTAATCACGTTGGTCATAGTCCCTTGGGACTATGCCCACTGATTACCACGTTGTCTAGGGTCGTAGGGTAGGCGATCTAATAAATCGCCTATACCTTCGAACCCGACCCAGTTTGGTCGATCATTAGGATCCGACCAAATACATTAGGTGACCCTAGTATAGGGCATAACCTTCCGAGGTTATACCCTATGGTCACATCGTTTAAGTAGTTGTATGATAGGAAGTTTATATGCCTTAGGTAAATTACCAGAATACCCTTTTCATGTATAATTGGTAATTAAGCATATGTAACCTAAACCTTTGTCACATAACTGATTATGTAACATGTTTAGGCATATAACACTTGTCATAGGACTAGTTAGGCGGTCCGAACGCGTTTCACGCGAACGACGCGTTAAAGTAGCATAAGCTACCTAAACGGGTCGTAATGGGTCGTAAACAATTATGTTAGGTTTCATTTAGTATGCAGGCTTTGTTAAACCAAATGACACGAGTCTCTACACTCGTTTGGTTTACAAACCCTAATGCTACCCGATCTTCCGATCTAGGTCCGGTTAATTAACATAGTTATCTATATAAGGTGCCGTTTGATATCCGCGATCTCTAGCATTGTTTGGTTGTTACTCAAGGACTTCTAAGCAATCTCAAGTGAGTACATAGACCCCTCTTTTACTGTTTTCCAAACTGTTTTGGGGTGGAACACATGTGCCTACTTGTTACATTCATGCTTTCCCGATTTCACATCATATACCTGCTATGTTCGTTAGTACATTATAGTACATGATTTTATGACATTTCATGCTAGGTGTGCCCAATTGTGTGCATTACTTAGTACATCGTTTTACATGACATCTTGACATAGACATTTGACATGGATATTTGACATAGACATTTTGATATGATTTACATCTTGACATGAACACTTTGACATATTACCCAATACATTTGACAATTGATTTAAACATAGACTTCTTACATTGGTTTGGTTTGATTAAGTGATTAAGTAACGATGCGTGTGTAATATGATACAAGCATGGTGGATACGCCGCTGGTACTTCCTATATATAAGTGTTTGTATGGTATTACATATCATAGCGTTATTTGAATCATTTCAGTTTGAGACATAGAACATTTTATACAAATAACATACCTTTCACAAGACATTGATTTATAAACAATCTTATCTTATGCAAACATATTTTACTTGGTTATTCATTTAACCTTACATTTATTTATACTTATCATCTGATCTTATCGATTTTCAAATGATTTACAAAGCAAAGCAAATAACAAGGTTCATGACTAAACATTTTCTCAAACATAAGTCATGAAACCTATTTTCACAAAACCTATGTATCTCACAGGCATTTTTATGCTGACGTACCTATTTTCACATGTGTTTTTCAGGAACTGTTGCATAAGATGATCAAGATACACATAGGCAGACTTGGGCTTTAGTGACAATAAAAGATGCAAGACTAGTTAATTATGTTGTATTTTCTTGTTTGTTAAGACATTGTAACACTTTTAATCAATAAAACGAAACTTCAATTGCCATGGATTTGAAACAATTAATTCTGTTACAACACTCCCCGACATTTCCGCCACGTTTGTATGTTCTACGTGGTCGGGGTGTGACAGTTCGAATTATGTTAGATGTTATAAAACAAATGTTTGTTCGATAATGGGTTGCAAGATGATCTTGATATCTAGATTATGTGTTATGATTCTTGTCCATAAAATGCATGGTTATATAGGATGAACATGTTTGACTTAATATGAAAACTTAAAAGATGAACTACTTGAAGATCATGAAAAATATTTGAAAAATGCCTGTTTGATCCGTTTTGTTGAGAATTAGACAAGGAAACATGTTAGTGCAAATGTATTGGTTAGTACACAATATCATGAATATGAAATCCTATTGGATAGTACAATTGGACAGGTTCTAGAAGGTTTCGGTCATCAAGTATGCAAGTCGAGACCCCCGGTCTCGACTCGAGACCATCTAAATGACAACTCGAGACCGCAGTGATTGCGACTCGAGACCTCGAATGAACGACTCGAAAACAAACTCCAAGGACTCGAAATCAACAAGGTCTCGACTCGAGATCTTATGGTCTCGACTCGAGACTGAACTCGAGACCTCCAAGGCTGCTACTCATATAAACACCACTCGAGACCCCTTGGTTGCGACTCGAGACCGCATGATCTCGAGTCAAGACCACCTGGTCTCGACTGGGCTGTCCGACTCGGTTATTGGGCCACCAAATGTGACAACCTGCTTTGGGCTTGTATTTGTGCTACTGTGCTACGTGCTGATTGACTGTTTAAGGATAAGAACAGGCCCAATAACTTAGTGGATACTTGTATGTTATGCATGTTGTGTGTTAAGTTATGTGTAGAATATACGTGACTTGCCTGTACCCAACCTGACCTATACTGGTAACCATGCTAGGGCGTGGTGACCAGCGTGCGTGATCAAGTAAACTAATTTGCCGAGCAACCCAAGGTGAGTTCACAACTATTAAAGCATGCGTTCCCGGTGGTTTGGGAAACGGAAACTTAAACAACGCTATCCCCTCGCAAGGGATACCAACCTACTTTCCTCCCCTTAAATGGGACTCTTAGTTAATTACTGTTTATACAGAATGCAACGAGCAACACTAAACGAAACTCTATCACTCAAGTCCCTACCATTTAATACCGATTAGTCGCCGGGGCATGGCGAACGGGTTATTAGTTGATAGCGCTATTTAGGTCTAACCAGCCTCACACCGACCCTTGTTACTGGGAACGGGAGTGAACTAATGTACTCAGGCAAACCGTCAATGATGATAGAACATTGACAAACGGGGCACTGCGGAAACGTACGGTTAAGAAAGTATTCGGTATTGTAAAACAGTTTAGTAGCTTACTTATGGGGTAGCTCCCCATGGCATGTATAAACGGATAAAATTAACTGGTGAAACAAGTTTTTTTGGTAATTAAAAACTGGACAACTCGTGGACTCGCCAACATTTTTGTTGATACCCTACTGCATGCTTTGCAGGTACACAGTGACTCAGGAGCTTGCAGCTTGGGGATGTGTAGTGGTCGTCTAACCCATGTATTGGGTTCTAAATAATCTTGAACTATGAACTTTGTTTAGAAACTGTTTGGTTTATGCTTTCGCTGCTTATTTGAACGGTTAATTGAACTTAAACTTTTAAAACTTTAAACTATGATGTTTACTAACTATTATGGTTGGTGTAACTTCTTACTATTAACCAATGCTCAGTATAATTGGTGGCTGGATCCTGGTCATGTCACACGCCTCGCGGTGGTACTCCGCATGTGGATTTTGAGGTTGTGACAGATTGGTATCAGAGCCATTGGTTATAGTGAACTCGGTTTTAAAAAGAAAGTCTTTTTGAGAAAAACCAGACTTTAACCCGTGACTCATGACGACACTACACTCCAAGGGCAAGGCTCAACGCACTAGACCCCATAGCTTGGACTTGTGTTTACCTGTTTGTCTACCTTATGCTTTATGCTCCACTATACGTACTAGTGTGCCTAGTTAGATAGATACACCCCTCTTCTATCTCATTCTCGCTACATTGCGACATCACACTCATAACGTGTTCTCTGGTTGTGAAGAAAATGAGCGGACGCGGAAGAGGAAACGTCAACATGACTCAGGCTCAATTCACTAACTTGCTCAACACGGTGGCTGCAGCTTTCGCAGCTCACCCTGGAGGTAAACTCGTTATTTTAGGATGTTTAGATCCTACCCCCGCATCGTCTTTTCACCTCTAAGCCTATTCGCTTCGCTTCTCACAACAGGTCAACAAGCACCTGCGCAACCACGTGTTTGTACTTTCAAAACCTTCATGGATTGCAAGCCTCTCCCTTTCAACGGCACTGAGGGTGCCATAGGCCTTCTGCACTGGATTGAAAAGGCCGAAGCTGTTTTTGCTGTCTGCGAGTGTCCCCCTGCTAACTGGGTAAAGTTTGCGACTGGTACGCTTGAAGGAAACGCGCTTTCATGGTGGAAGGCACAGATTCAGATGCTTGGTTTGGAAACTGCTAATGCTACTGCGTGGGAAGATTTCAAGGACATGATCAAGGAAGAATACTGTCACAGGGATGACATTCATAAGCTCGAAAACGAATACTTTGAGCTCAAGATGGTTGGATCAGAGATTGAGACCTACACCAAGCAGTCCAACGACTATGCTGCACTTTGCCCAAACATGTCTCGACATATGTATCGAAGGATCGAATTGTACATCAAAGGTTTGGCCCCAGAAATCCAGAGCCATGTGACCTCAGCCAACCTCAATACCATTCAGCCAGTGGTCCGTCTTGCTCACAAACTCACTGATCAGGCTGTGGAGGAGGGCAAGTTGCCCAAAAGGATAAATGCTACTGTTGGAACCTCTGGTGATAACAAGCGTAAATGGGAAGGAAATCAGAGCAAGGAAGCTAACCCCACTCAGACCCCGACTCAACAAAGGAAAACTGAAAACAACAAAGGCCCTCAGCAATAGGGTGGCTATCGGGGAAACCACCCTAAGTGTAACAAGTGTAATCGACACCACAATGGGGCGTGTAGCAAAGGTCAGTGCCTGCGATGCAACAAAATGGGGCATGAAGCCAAAGACTGCAGGAGTCAGTTCCCAGCTAGGCAGAATCAGCATCAACCACAGCAACAACAGCAGCAAGGAAACAACCGTGAATGCTACAAATGTGGGGCAATAGGGCACATGCGAAAGGATTTCCCTCAGCTGAACCAGAATCGCAAAAACAATAATCTAGGTGCTGGAAACAACAACAACAACTAGGGAGCTGGAAACAATGCAAGGGCATTCGTGATTGGGGCTGGTGAAGCAATGAACGACCCCAACGTGGTGGCGGGTAAGTTCCTACTTGATGATCGTTATGTTTCCATATTATTTGATTCTAGAGCAGATGCTAGTTATGTAACCCTACGTATTAGTAAGAAGCTTAAGTCTACTCCTACGCCGTTAAGCTCTAAGCGTATCGTTGAAATAGCTAATGGTAGAAACCTCGAGGCCTCACACGTTATTCGTAACTGCAAACTAGAATTGTCTGGTCAGACCTTCCTTATCGATCTCTTCCCCGTCGTTCTCGGAAGCTTCGACGTCGTCATTGGTATGGATTGGCTATCCAAGCATCGAGCTGAAATCCTCTGCCAAGAGAAAGTTGTTCGTATTCCCCGCCCATATGGCGAACCCCTTATCGTTCAAGGTGACAGAAGTGGAGCTGTTACAAGTATCATCTCATTCTTAAAAGCTCAGAAGTGTTTACGGAAGGGGCACATCGCTATTTTAGCGCTTGTCACCGATACCCAGGAAAAGGAAAAGAGGATTGAAGATTTCCCCATTGTACGCGACTATCCCGAGGTATTCCCCGAGGATTTACCTGGACTCCCTCCTCACCGTCAGGTCAAATTTCAAATCGAACTAACTCCCGGAGCGGCACCTATAGCTCGTGCGCCTTATCGACTAGCCCCCATTGAACTAAAGGAACTTTCTACTCAACTACAAGAACTATTGGACAAAGGTTTTATCCGTCCTAGCTCGTCACCCTGGGGAGCCCCAGTGCTCTTTGTTAAAAAGAAGGATGGCACATTCCGAATGTGCATTGACTACCGCGAACTGAACAAGGTTACCATCAAGAATCGTTATCCACTTCCCCGTATCGACGATCTGTTCGACCAGCTGCAAGGGTCGAGCTATTATTCCAAGATTGATCTGCGATCGGGCTATCACCAGCTGAGAGTCCGCGATGAGGACGTCTCTAAGACTGCTTTCAGAACCTGCTATGGTCACTACGAATTCCTTGTTATGCCTTTCGGAATGACCAACGCACCTGCGATCTTCATGGATCTCATGAACCGAGTGTGCAAACCCTACCTCGATAAGTTCGTGATTGTGTTTATTGAGGACATCCTAATTTACTCGAAGAGTCAAGAGGAACATGAACAACACCTGCGTCTTATTCTCGAACTCCTTCACAATGAGCAACTGTACGCCAAATTCTCGAAATGTGATTTCTGGCTTAGAGAAGTCCATTTCCTTGGGCACATAGTCAATCAGGATGGGATTCACGTCGACCCCGCTAAGATCGAATCCATTAAGAATTGGCCTATACCTAAGACTCCGACCGAATTTCGCCAATTCTTGGGATTGGCAGGATACTATTGAAGATTTATCAAGGGATTTTCAAAGATCGCTCGACCACTTACGACCCTCACTCAGAAGGGTGTTGCTTACAAATTGAATGATGCTCAGGAATCTGGCTTTCAGGAACTAAAGAAGAACCTTTGTAGTGCTCCTATTCTTTCCTTACCTGAAGGTACCGACGACTTTGTTGTTTACTGCGACGCTTCTATTCAAGGACTTGGTTGCGTGTTGATGCAACGCGAGAAGGTTATTGCTTACGCTTCGCGACAACTCAAGATCCACGAACGGAACTACACGACACATGACTTAGAATTCGGAGCTGTGGTCTTCGCGCTCAAGATTTGGAGACATTACTTATACGGACCAAGTGCACGATTTACACCGACCACAAGAGTCTCCAGCACATAATGGAACAAAAGGAGTTGAATATACGGCAACGCCGATGGGTCGAACTCCTAAATGACTACGAGTGTGCAATTAAATATCATCCAGGCAAGGCTAATGTGGTAGCCGATGCCCTCAGCAGAAAGGAAACCAAACCTAAGCGTGTTCGTGCCTTACAGCTCACCATCCACTCGAACCTCCCTAAGCAGATCCGAAACGCTCAGGTTGAAGCATTGAAAGCCGAGAACATCAGGGCTGAGTCCCTGCGAGGATCGAGGAAATGGCTAGAACAAAGGGAAGACGGCGCTTACTATGTGACAGGACGTATATGGGTCCCACTTTATGGAAATCTGCGTGAACTTGTGATGGACGAAGCACACAAATCTCGTTACTCGGTACATCCTGGTTCGGATAAGATGTACCACGACCTAAAAACTACATACTGGTGGCCTAGCATGAAAGCCCACATAGCAACCTATGTCAGCAAATGTTTGACTTGTGCGAGAGTCAAGACTGAGTATCAGAAACCATCGGGCCTACTCCAACAACCAGAGATCCCGAAATGGAAATGGGAGCAAATTTCCATGGATTTTGTTACTGGCCTGCCTAGGTCTCAACGCGAAATGACACCATTTGGGTGATAGTGGATCGATTAACTAAGTCTGCACACTTTTTGGCTATTAAAGAAACAGATAAGTTCTCTACCTTAGCAGAGGTATACTTAAAGGAAGTGGTTTCGAGGCACGGAGTGCCAACCTCTATTATTTCCGATCGAGACGCGCGTTTTACTTCTGAGTTGTGGCAAGATATGCACAAATCCTTTGGCTCACGTTTAGATATGAGCACCGCTTATCATCCACAAACGGATGGGCAGTCTGAACGCACCATCCAAACACTTGAAGACATGCTTAGGGCATGTGTAATTGATTTTGGCAAGGGCTGGGAAAAACATCTACCGTTAGTAGAATTCTCCTACAACAACAGCTACCACACCAGCATTCAGGCAGCACCCTTCGAGGCATTGTACGGTCGCAAATGCCGATCACCCTTATGTTGGGCGGAAGTTGGCGAAAGCCAAATTACCGGCCCGGAACTTGTAGTCGAGACTACGGAAAGGATTGCTCAGATCAGACAACGCATGGCGGCAGCTCGTGACCATCAGAAAAGATACACTGACAAGGGTAGGAAACCGCTAGAATTCCAAGTCGGTGACCGGGCTCTACTTAAACTCTCACCCTGGAAGGGTGTGGTTCATTTTGGAAAACGGGGCAAGCTTAATCCGCGATATGTCGGACCCTTCGAAATTACCGAAAAGATCGGTAAGGTTGCTTACAGATTGAATCTGCCTGAAGAACTGAGTGCGGTGCACAACGTCTTTCATGTGTCTAATATGAAGAAGTGTCTGTCAGATGAAACACTCATCATTCCTTTCAAGGAACTCACTATTGACGAACAGCTACACTTTACTGAGGAACCGATCGAGATCACGGATCGAGAGATCAAAACCCTCAAACGTAGCCAGATACCTCTCGTGCGAGTTCGTTGGAACTCGCGACGTGGCCCAGAGTTTACCTGGGAGCGAGAGGACCAGATGAAGCGCAAGTATCCCCAGTTGTTCCCTAATGAAACTCCCAGCACTGAAGCTACAACCGAATTTCAGGACGAAATTCCAAACTAACGGGGGGATAATGTGACACCCCGTTGAAACGTTCTCACCAGCTTGACAGTGGCTACCTTAACTTTCGGGACGAAAGTTCTTAAAACTTGGGGATAATGTGACACTCTGGATTTTTTTCCGAACAACCTTCTTGTTTCAGTATTTCGTGTACATATTATTAAATGAAAGTTTGTGATTTATCTTGATGTGCTATGTGTTGATAATGTGTACGTATGATGTATAGTTATGTATATATATATATATAAGTGAGCCGAGACCATGAACCCGACTCGAGACCACTCGGTCTCGAGTGAACAGTGGGCCGTTTGGGCCGCACCTCCTTGAGCCCACTCGGAAACCCATTAGGGTGCATGACCCTTGAATGGGTTATAAAACCCCCACATAAGCCGACACCTTCCTATTTTGGACACTCCAACCCTCAAACATTCCCTCACACTCACTCCCACACACTCTCTCTCTCTCTCTCTCTCTTTCACTAAACCCCTAAAACACCACCATAATCCTCCTTCCCCACCTCTCGGATCCAAACGGCAGCGGCAAAGCTCTCGGATCAGCTTGTGTTCTTCACTCGAGGATTATCGGACAACAAACCTACTCACTTCTACACTCAAAATCCTTAGCCGGTTAGTGTTTCTTTGCAAGCACATGATAAAAGTGTTGATTATGTGATAATGTGCATTGTGGCTATTGTTTATGTATGATGAAAGTGTTTGCTTGATCTAATGGATTCTTATTTGTTAATGATACATGCTTGGTTCCAATATCTAAGATGAACATGACTTTTGTAGGATAACATTTTGTTAAGATGTTTTGAATGGCAAAAGAATGATAGTTTAGGATTGTTTATGACCGTCCGAATTATGTTAGATGTTATAAAACAAATGTTAGTTCGATAATGGGTTGCAAGATGATCTTGATATCTAGATTATGTGTTATGATTCTTGTCCATAAAATGCATGGTTATATAGGATGAACATGTTTGACTTAATATGAAAGCTTAAAAGATGAACTACTTGAAGATCATGAAAAATATTTGAAAAATGCCTGTTTGATCCGTTTTGTTGAGAATTAGACAAGGAAACATGTTAGTGCAAATGTATTGATTAGTACATAATATCATGAATATGAAATCCTATTGGATAGTACAATTGGACAGGTTCTAGAAGGTTTCGGTCATCAGGTGTGCAAGTCGAGACCCCCGGTCTCGACTCGAGACCATCTAAATGACAACTCGAGACCGCAGTGATTGCGACTCGAGACCTCGAATGAACGACTCGAAAACAAACTCCAAGGACTCGAAATCAGCAAGGTCTCGACTCGAGATCTTATGATCTCGACTCGAGACTGAACTCGAGACCTCCAAGGCTGCTACTCATATAAACACCACTCGAGACCCCTTGGTTGTGACTCGAGACCGCATGATCTCGAGTCAAGACCACCTGGTCTCGACTGGGCTGTCCGACTCGGTTATTGGGCCACCAAATGTGACAACCTGCTTTGGGCTTGTATTTGTGCTACTGTGCTACGTGCTGATTGACTGTTTAAGGATAAGAACAGGCCCAATAACTTAGTGGATACTTGTATGTTATGCATGTTGTGTGTTAAGTTATGTGTAGAATATACGTGACTTGCCTGTACCCAACCTGACCTATACTGGTAACCATGCTAGGGCGTGGTGACCAGCGTGCGTGATCAAGTAAACTAATCTGCCGAGCAACCCAAGGTGAGTTCACAACTATTAAAGCATGCGTTCCCGGTGGTTTGGGAAATGGAAACTTAAACGACGTTATCCCCTCGCAAGGTATACCAACCTACTTTCCTCCCCTTAAATGGGACTGTTAGTTAATTATTGTTTATACGGAGTGCAACGAGCAACACTAAACGAAACTCTATCACTCAAGTCCCTACCATTTAATACCGATTAGTCACCAGGGCCTGGCGAACTAGCCTCACACCGACCCTTGTTACTGGGAACGGGAGTGAACTAATGTACTCAGGCAAACCGTCAGTGATGATAGAACATTGACAAACGGGGCACTTTGGAAACGTACGGTTAAGAAAGTATTCGGTATTGTAAAACAGTTTAGTAGCTTACTTATGGGGTAGCTCCCCATGGCATGTATAAACGGATAAAATTAACTGGTGAAACAAGTTTTTTTGGTAATTAAAAACTGGACAACTCGTGGACTCGCCAACATATTTGTTGATACCCTACTGCATGCTTTGCAGGTACACAGTGACTCAGGAGATTGCAGCTTGGGGATGTGTAGTGGTCGTCTAACCCATGTATTGGGTTCTAAATAATCTTGAACTATGAACTTTGTTTACAAACTGTTTGGTTTATGCTTCCGCTGCTTATTTGAACGGTTAATTGAACTTAAACTTTTAAAACTTTAAACTATGATGTTTACTAACTATTATGGTTGGTGAAACTTCTTACTATTAACCAATGCTCAGTATAATTGGTGGATGGATCCTGGTCATGTCACACGCCTCGCGGTGGTACTCCGCATGTGGATTTTGAGGTTGTGACACCAACCACCCAAGAATGGAATCGTCGAGCGAAAACACTTGACAACCTCCTGGAAGCAGCTTTTCTTGCCACCAGACCTTTCTCCATCAATTAGGAATCTGATGTCGTCACTAAACATATTCCTTAAATTGTAGCCATTTTTTGAGTGTTTATTTTTTGATGTCTAATCCGCATATATATCACCATTGCTCTTGATTTTCTTAACTATATATCTCTTAAATGTCAATTTATACATGTGTGATTTAGTTTACGAAGATTGTTCAATGCCGAGAACCTCGATCAGAGAGTAAAAAAGGCGTAAGGTTCACAATGGTGTAAGAGTAAATGGGATATACCAGGCTAGGATTCGAGATACAGGAACAAGGGCCAAACCAACCACCCAAGAATGGAATCGTCGAGCGAAAACACTTGACAACCTCCTGGAAGCAGCTTTTCTTGCCACCAGACCTTTCTCCATCAATTAGGAATCTGATGCCGTCACTAAACACATTCCTTAAATTGTAGCCATTTTTTGTGTATTTGTTTTTTGGTGTCTAATCCGCATATATATCACCATTGCTCTTGATTATCTTTACTGTATATCTCTTAAATGTCAACATACACACGTGTGATTTAGTTTACGAATATTTTTCAATGCCGAGAACCTTGATTAGAGAGTAAAAAAGGCGTAAGGTTCACAATGGTGTAAAACTAGAATGGGATATATTGGGCTAGGATTCGAGTTACCGGAACAAGGGACAAACCAACCACCCAAGAATGGAATCGTCGAGGGAAAACACTTGATAACCTCCTAGAAGCAGCTTTTCTTGCCACCAGACCTTTCTCCATCAATTAGGAATCTGATGCCGTCACTACACATATTCCTTAAATTGTAGCCATTTTTTGAGTGTTTATTTTTTGGTGTCTAATACGCATATATATCACCATTGCTCTTGATTTTCTTGACTGTATATCTCTTAAATGTCAACATATACACGCGTGATTTAGTTTGCGAATATTTTTCAATGCCGAGAACCTCGATCAGAGAGTAAAAAAGGCGTAAGGTTCACAATGGTGTAAAACTAAAATTGGATATACCGTGCTGGGATTCGAGTTACAGGAACAAGGGCCAAACCAACCACCCACGAATGGAATCATCGAGCGAAAACACTTGACAACCTCCCGGAAGCAGCTTTTCTTGCCACCAGACCTTTCTCCATCAATTAGGAATCTGATGCCGTCACTAAACACATTCCTTAAATTGTAGCTATTTTTTGAGTATTTATTTTTTGGTGTCTAATCCGCATATATATCACCATTGCTCTTGATTTTCTTGACTGTATATCTCTTAAATGTCAACATATACGGTTTACGAAGATTTTTCAATGCCGAGAACCTCGATCAGAGGGTAATAAAGGCGTAAGGTTCACAATGGTGTAAAACTAGAATGGGATATACCGGGCTAGGATTCGAGTTACAGGAAAAAGGGCCAAACCAACCACCCAAGAATGGAATCGTCGAGCGAAAACACTTGACAACCTCCTGGAAGCAGCTTTTCTTGCCACCAGACCTTTCTCCATCAATTAGGAATCTGATGTCGTCACTAAACACATTCCTTAAATTGTATCCATTTTTTAGTGTTTATTTTTTGGTGTTTAATCCGCATATATATCACCATTGCTCTTGATTTTCTTGACTGTATATCTCTTAAATGTAAACATATACACGTGTGATTTAGTTTATGAAGATTTTTCAATGTCGAGAACCTCGATCAGAAAGTAAAAAGGGTGTAAGGTTCACAATGGTGTAAAACTAAAATGGGATATACTGTCACGGCCCCCGGCCCGATTTAACCCGGTCCAGGAGCCGCGGGACAGAAAACCCGTGGTATTTATTTAATGTGGCAGCGGAATGATTAACAGGATCGTTAAAACTTGAAAATACCCGTTTATTTATTTCATAACTTGGGATAAACCCCGTAATTTACAATAAGGTGATTTCACTGGGAAACCCCAAAAAACATGTTTATTTATTTAATCGAGCCACTTCTTCAAGCGTATAGTGCTACACGGCACTTTTTCCTGGATCACAGCAGGTCACCTGAAACATGTTTTAAAAATATTTTGTCAGCGGAGAAATACTGGTGAATCATTCAATTTGCACAAAACAACACATTGTTATAATATACAGTATTAAGGGCGATTACATTGTTTATATATCAATCAATTACCCAACGGTATTTGTCACTCGACTCGTTTCTATGACTATGGTCATATCACCCATTGGCTAACCCGTTGTCCAATGGTGACGGTTATCAAGTAATGTATACAAAACCCCACATACCGGCTGTAATTGAAGACTACAAAGACTTAATCCCTGTAATTATAACTTTGAAAACAAGTAGAGTTTTAAGAAAACAATTTGATAAAAAGAGAATGACTCTAATTGCAGATTTAAACGGGCAGAGTTTAGCCTACTGATTAGCCTTGTAACCTAATTTAAACAATAATGCACACAAACTAGGTCAGTAACTAATACAGCATTTACGATAACTCACGAGATTAAAACCATCACAACGAATGACAAAGTGCCATACTTAAACATCCATTGAATTCACAATGAATGACAAAGTATAGCCCTAATGTGGGCAGCACTTAAACATCCATCGGATAGTTTCAATTGATCAGACATTGAATTGTAACAGCGATTGAGTTAATACCCTATATCGTAGCAGCGCCTCCCTAATAGAAATTATGATTTTGGGCAGTGTATCTTCGTTTTTGATAAAAGTTTTCGACACAGATGAACTGCTCAGGAACCAAGCAATTTATAGCTGAAAATTGGGGTTTACGCGGCCCGTGTAAGCCCCCTCCTGATCTTACGTGGCCCGCGAGGGACACCTAGGCGTAGACTAGGGCTAGCGTGTCATCAATAGGCCTGCCACGTGGCCTGTTCGCTGAACCCGAGTTTTTATGAGTGGTCGCGGCCCGCGTAGACATCCCATAGGTCTTACGCGGCCCGTGTGAAAACCAAAAACTTTGTTTTCTTGGTTTTTCATGCACGTTAGGGTTTCAGGGGTCCGGGTTTTTACTTACGGGTCGTTTTGGGACATTTTTGAGGATCCTTACATATACCGGGCTAGGATTCGAGTTACAGGAACAAGGGCCAAATCAACCACCCAAGAATGGAATTGTCGAGCGAAAACACTTGACAACCTCCTGGAAGCAGCTTTTCTTGCCACCAGACCTTTCTCCATCAATTAGGAATCTAATGTCGTCACTAAAGACATTCCTTAAATTGTAGCCATTTTTTAGTGTTTATTTTTTGGTGTCTAATCCGCATATATACCACCATTGCTCTTGATTTTCTTGACTGTATATCTCTTAAATGTCAACATATACACGTGTGATTTAGTTTACAAATATTTTTCAATGCCGAGAACCATGATCAGAGAGTAAAAAAGGCGTAAGGTTCACAATGGTGTAAAAGTAAATGGGATATACCGGGCTAGGATTCGAGTTACAGGAACAAGGGCCAAACCAACCACCCAAGATTGGAATCGTCGAGTGAAAACACTTGACAACCTCCTGGAAGCAGCTTTTCTTACCACCAGACCTTTCTCCATCAATTAGGAATCTAATGCCATCACTAAACACATTCCTTAAATTGTAGCCATTTTTTGAGTGTTTAATTTTTTATGTCTAATCCGCATATATATCACCATTGCTCTTGATTTTCTGGATTGTATATCTCTTAAATGTTAACATATACACGTGTGATTTAGTTTACGAAGATTTTTCAATGCCGAGAACCTCGGTCAGGGAGTAAAAAAGGCGTAAGGTTCACAATGGTGTAAAACTAAAATGGGATATACCGGGCTAGGATTCGAGTTTCAGGAACAAGGGCCAAACCAACCACCCAAGAATGGAATCGTCGAGCGAAAACACTTGACAACCTCCTGGAAGTAGCTTTTCTTGCCACCAGACCTTTCTCCATCAATTAGGAATCTGATGTCGTCACTAAACACATTCCTTAAATTGTAGCCATTTTTTGAGTGTTTATTTTTTGATGTCTAATCCGCATATATATCACCATTGCTCTTGATTTTCTTAACTGTATATCTCTTAAATGTCAACATATACACGTGTGATTTAGATTACGAAGATTTTTCAATGCCGAGAACCTCGATCAGAGAGTAAAAAGGCGTAAGGTTCACAATGGTGTAAAAGTAAATGGGATATACCGGGCTAGGATTCGAGTTACAGGAACAAGGGCCAAACCAACCACCCAAGAATGGAATCGTCGATCGAAAACACTTGACAACCTCCTGGAAGCAGCTTTTCTTGCCACCAGACCTTTCTCCATCAATTAGGAATCTGATGCCGTCACTAAACACATTCCTTAAATTGTAGCCATTTTTTGTGTATTTGTTTTTTGGTGTCTAATCCGCATATATATCACCATTGCTCTTGATTATCTTTACTGTATATCTCTTAAATGTCAACATACACACGTGTGATTTAGTTTACGAATATTTTTCAATGCCGAGAACCTTGATTAGAGAGTAAAAAAGGCGTAAGGTTCACAATGGTGTAAAACTAGAATGGGATATATTGGGCTAGGATTCGAGTTACCGGAACAAGGGACAAACCAACCACCCAAGAATGGAATCGTTGAGGGAATACACTTGATAACCTCCTAGAAGCAGCTTTTCTTGCCACCAGACCTTTCTCCATCAATTAGGAATCTGATGCCGTCACTACACATATTCCTTAAATTGTACCCATTTTTTGAGTGTTTATTTTTTGGTGTCTAATACGCATATATATCACCATTGCTCTTGATTTTCTTGACTGTATATCTCTTAAATGTCAACATATACACGTTTGATTTAGTTTACGAATATTTTTCAATGCCGAGAACCTCGATTAGAGAGTAAAAGAGTCGTAAGGTTCACAATTGTGTAAAACAAGAATGGGATATACTGGGCTAGGATTCGATTTACCGGAACAAGGGCCAAACCAACCACCCAAGAATGGAATCGGCGAGGGAAAACACTTGATAACCTCCTAGAAGCAACTTTTATTGCCATAAGACCTTTCTCCATCAATTAGGAATCTGATGCCGTCACTACACATATTCCTTAAATTGTAGCCATTTTTTGAGCGTTTATTTTTTGGTGTCTAATCCGCATATATATCACCATTGCTCTTGATTTTCTTGACTGTATATCTCTTAAATGTCAACATATACACGCGTGATTTAGTTTACGAATATTTTTCAATGCCGAGAACCTCGATCAGAGAGTAAAAAAGGCGTAAGGTTCACAATGGTGTAAAACTTAAATTGGATATACCGTGCTAGGATTCGAGTTACAGGAACAAGGGCCAAACCAACCACCCAAGAATGGAATCATCGAGCGAAAACACTTGACAACCTCCCGGAAGCAGCTTTTCTTGCCACCAGATCTTTCTCCATCAATTAGGAATCTGATGCCGTCACTAAACACATTCCTTAAATTGTAGCCATTTTTTGAGTATTTATTTTTTGGTGTCTAATCCGCATATATATCACCATTGCTCTTGATTTTCTTGACTGTATATCTCTTAAATGTCAACATATACACGCGTGATTTAGTTTACGAATATTTTTCAATGCCGAGAACCTCGATCAGAGAGTAAAAAAGGCGTAAGGTTCACAATGGTGTAAAAGTAAATGGGATATACCGGGCTAGGATTCGAGATACAGGAACAAGGGCCAAGCCAACCACCCAAGAATGGAATCGTCGAGCGAAAACACTTGACAACCTCCTGGAAGCAGCTTTTCTTGCCACCAGACCTTTCTCCATCAATTAGAAATCTGATGTCGTCACTAAACACATTCCTTAAATTGTAGCCATTTTTGAGTATTTATTTTTTGGTGTCTAATCCGCATATATATCACCATTGCTCTTGATTTTCTTGACTGTATATCTCTTAAATGTCAACATATACAGTTTACGGAGATTTTTCAATGCCGAGAACCTTGATCAGAGGGTAATAAAGGCGTAAGGTTCACAATGGTGTAAAACTAGAATGGGATATACCGGGCTAGGATTCGAGTTACAGGAACAAGGGCCAAACCAACCACCCAAGAATGGAATCGTGCGAAAACACTTGACAACCTCCTGGAAGCAGCTTTTCTTGCCACCAGACCCTTCTCCATCAATTAGGAATCTGATGTCGTCACTAAACACATTCCTTAAATTGTATCCATTTTTGAGTGTTTATTTTTTGGTGTCTAATCCGCATATATATCACCATTGCTCTTGATTTTCTTGACTGTATATCTCTTAAATGTCAACATATACACGTGTGATTTAGTTTATGAAGATTTTTCAATGTCGAGAACCTCGATAAGAAAGTAAAAAGGGCGTAAGGTTCACAATGGTGTAAAACTAAAATGGGATGTACCAGGCTAGGATTCGAGTTACAGGAACAAGGGCCAAATCAACCACCCAAGAATGGAATCGTCGAGCGAAAACACTTGACAACCTTGTTGGATCGTCATGTGACCCTAAATAGTCAGTCTGAGTAGTTCATCATCAAATACAAAGGCGGAATCAATGTAAAAGATTTCAAAACAGCTTGTTCCTTTCTAATTATCTTCTTATTGATCAATCCTGAGCTTTTACAAGTTCAAATGATAAACAGACAACACCTCGGCTCAGAACATATGACCTAATTCCGTTTGAAATGACACCGGCACACCCCTATATATAGTATTGGTGATTCCGCTTGAAACTGTCACATTCCATTTCAAGCGGAATTACATGTGTTGATTTCGCTTGAACATGGCATGACCATTTCAAGTGGAATTACCTATTTTCACATGTACAAATCCTAATTTCAATCCTGTTGTGTGCTCGTTTATCCTATCTAGACATAAGACTCGATTAAGATGAAGTTAACAGACACTAGTGCACCAACAGACTCCCCCTTGGATGTTGACAAAGTCTTCGGCGTCGAGTCTTTAGTCTTTGTCTCTTTCCAAATTGTCTTGACATTGCAAAAGCTTCCTTCAATTCTTCTCTTCTATCAACACCTAGCATGAATCACAGAATCTGAATCTTTAATAACTTTCAAGCTCCCCCTTGAATGTAGATCCAGGAACTATATCTGACTTTAAGTCTTCAGACTCCCCCTATCAATAGGCTGGGATCTTCCTTAGCTGCTTTCTTAAATTCATACATGTTACCTGCACAATCTCTACCTCAATATAAGATATATGACAATAACAGTTTCAATCCAAACTTACCATTCACCTTCAATTTGATGATCTTGTCAGAATTTAGAAATCCACTTAAGTATTCAGGTCTAAATTAATGACCCTGATTACTCAATTAGTCTACCAAGTTCAACTAAATGACCTTGGTTGACCAGAGACAATTCACACTGACATCTGTTCAATTTTGTTCAAACAATTTTCTGAAAATTTACAAGTTTCAAATTAATGAACTTGCTTTAACTTTTCAAATTCTCAAGTTTTAACATATTAAGCTCCAAACTCATCCTCCAGCCCAGAAACTTCCTGCATCTGCTTCAATTCGAATCTGAAGATCAACTCTCCACTTTGGTTTGTCGGAAAATAAAGCAGAAATGAAAAATCTTTTTGGATTTTTAATAAAATTTCTAAACTAGAAATGAAATACGGAAATAAAATGCAGAATGTAAACTATTTACAAACATATTTTTGGCGAGCGTGTTAGGGAATCATATCAGCTATTCGACAAGTCACAAGTACCGTTAAGCTTTAATTTCATACTCAGAATTAAACAATTCGCTTAGATTGTCGATATACTGATCCAATTAAATTCTCACACACATTTCAATCTGTCCAGGATACGGATTAAGTGTTTTAGAGACTTAAACTCATTCATGTGTCCCACCTCTTGAATATACTCCCGTATCCAAATCCAAATATTCAGTCTTACAGGTGAGTATACCACAGATGATATCTGTAAGGGGTTAATTGCGAGACCGTGAGAGCTCAGGTCAGAACTTCCGTTCAGCAGAGAGATGACGGTTCGACTTTAGTGGGTCCCCTTTAGAGGATCTTTTTTACAACAGGATTGATTAGCAATGTTATTGTCTCATCATTTTATGCTGAGGGCGGCGCTATATTTCAAGCAAGCACCAAAGTATTCTCCGGGGACTAGGCCATTACTTCCGCATTATCAGAAGTCCCGGGATAATACCCCAGATATCACTGAGTATAAAGACCTAGTATCTCAGAAAGAGGGATCTTTCAAACAAGATTTCAGGGGTTACCTATATATCCAAGTAGTGTTCCCCACGAAATAAGTAAGTAAAGATTTAGGTTTATATCCCGAACAAACCTACTAAATGTGTAAAAACTTATCGGCACATCATCAGCGAGACTGTTTAAGACTTTTTAAACATTACATTTCTTTAGCATACCATAACTGTCAAGCCGATGTACTATCATTTTCCCTTTTTACACAAGCTCTTTTCTGGTTTTCTATTGTTTTTGGATTTTGAAAATATCTCATGTTTTTGTATTTTTGAAATTTTTACTGTTTTTGTATTTTCTGAAAATATTACCCTACTCTCCCCCTAAATACCAAAACAGGTAAAAAATCGACAAACCATTGCAGATTGCTTCTCAACATCATCTACAATGTCTCCTTCATCAACACCAATAATTCCATCCGACACCGATAAGAGCATCATACCATTTAGTTTTAAAAGATATTTAAAACGTGTTTTATCAAATGCTTTGGTATGTAAATCAGCTTTTTGTTCGTCAGTGTGGATTTTCTCAATTCGTATCAACTTCTTCTCAAAACAATCGCAAATGAAGTGATGACGAATTTCAATGTGTTTGGTTTTAGCGTGATGAACAGGATTTTTCGTAATGTTTATCGCTGCCTCATTATCAACAAAGATAGGGGTGTTAAGAAATTGCAAACCGTAGTCGCGCATCTGTTGCTGGATCCACAAGATCTGAGAACAGCAACTGCTCGCAGATACATATTCAGCTTCACATGTGGATAAAGCTACAGAGGTCTGCTTCTTGCATTGCCAGGTAACCAAACGTGGTCCGAAAAACTGGCACCCCGTTGTTGTTGATTTAGCGTTAACTTTGCAGCTTCCGTAGTCGGAATCGGAATACCCTTCGAGCATGAAATCGCCTTCTCTTGGATACCACAACCCCAATGATGGAGTTCCTTTCAGGTAGCGTAATATCCTTTTCACAATCACCATGTGCGAAGCTCTAGGATTAGACTGAAACCGCGCTGCGAGGCAGGTTGGATACATAATATCGGGTCTTGAAGCTGTCAAATACATCAGCGATCCAATCATGGAACGATACATCGTTTCATCTACCTTCTCTCCGGTGAGATCAGGGTTTATCCCATGGTTCGTCGCTAATGGGGTGGAAGCTGGAGTAGAACCTGACATCCCGAATTTCTCCAAGATATCATGAACGTACTTCGTTTGATGTATGAAAATTCCTTTAGGTAGTTGATCAACCTGCAGTCCCAAAAAGAATTTCATCTCACCCATCGATGACATTTCGAATTTCTGCTTCATAACTTGTTCAAAATCTTTGCACAGATTTTCATTCGTTGACCCAAATATGATGTCGTCCATGTATATTTGAACTATCAGATGATGTCCGTCGACCTATTTGGTGAAGAGAGTGGCATCCACTTTACCACGGATGAAGCTGTTGGCTAGCTGGTGTTGAGACAATGTCTCGTACCAAGCTCTCGGGGCCTCGTGTAAACCATACAGCGCTTTGTCTAGCAAGTAGACCTTGTCTTTTTTGGATTGGATCGGTGAAACCCGGTGGCTGACTGACATATACCTCCTCTTTTACCTTCCCATAGAGAAACGCCGATTTAACATCTAGCTGATAAACTTTGAAATTTTTCCAAGATGCAAATGCTAGGAAGATTCTGATCGCTTCTAGTCTAGCCACTGGAGCATATACTTCGGTGAAATCTATACCCTCCTGCTGACTGAAACCCTGGACTACGAGTCGAGCTTTGTTACGAACAACAACCCCTCTATCATCCCTCTTGCACTTGAACACCCACTTGGTGTTTATCTTCCTTTGACCATCAGGCAAGTCTACTAACTTCCACACACCTAACTTTTCAAACTGACTCAACTCTTCTTGCATAGCATTGACCCAAGAATCTTCAGTTAGCGCCTCTTTGTATGTTCGCGGTTCGATCTGCGAAATAAAACAACTTACTGAAAACTCAGTTTGTAAAGGTACTACTGTAGAATAAAAACAAGTAAGGCCTTGGTCAATTTGTCGTCTAGTGCGAACGCCTGATTGTAATTCTCCAATGATCAGCTCTTCTGGATGGTATGAAAGAGTTCTGGGCATCACCTCGCCTGGAACATCTACCTCGCCCTCCAGATTTGTAATATTTTGATTTGCACCTTGTTCACTGACTGGAATCGTTTGACTTGAAATCTGAATTTGCTTCCCCTCAGAATCTGAATCACCACGATCAAATACTGGTCTGTTCTCAGATTCTTGATTATCATTCGGTGCCGTCTGATTATCATGAGCAACTTCATTTTGTTGAATATCATCATGTTCTCCAGCATTGGTTGGACCTGCTTCATCGTCATTTGAAGTATGCCTTTGACGCCTTGAAGACTCAGCTGGGAACCTTTCCTGTGATGACTCGTACTCTCTCAGAATATCCAACTCATCAAAGAAATCTTCTTCTTCTTCCTCTTCTTTTTCCATGTCAAACGAATCCCACAAAGTGTCATAGTGAAAACGCCATGAATCGCCGGGATTTTGCGGTGGCATTGTGTAGCCTTGACATTCAACATTGTACGCCTCAATAATCCGCTTCAAGCTTGGAACATAGACTCGTTTTTTGTGGACTAGCATAACCCACGAAAATTCCTTCAATACTCTTTGCACCAAACTTTCCAAAAGGCTCTAGAACTGTACAGGGAGACCCAAACAGTTCTAAATAATTCAGGTTCGGCTTGCGGTTATTGATCAGCTCAAAACACGTTTTGTTGAATTTCTTGATAGTAAGAACCCTGTTGAGCGTATAGCATGCGGCAGATACTGCTTCTGCCCAAAAATTAACAAGTAGCTTGGAATCAGAAAGCATTGTCCTGGCCGTTTCAATTAGTGTCCGTTTCATTCTGTTGCGGAGTGTAAGGAGCACTAAATTCATGCAATATGCCTCTTTCATCACAATACTCTTCCATCTTGATATTCTTAAACTCAGTACCATTGTCACTACGTAATCTTCTAATGCGTGTCTGGTACAAGTTTTCCATCTTCTTGAAAAGCGTCATCAAACGATCAAACGTCTCATCTTTTGACTTCAGAAATAATACCCAAGAAAATCTTGAATAATCATCTGTGACTACAAGACAATAAAGATCCCCTGTAATGCTTTTGACGTTTACTGGACCAAACAAATCCATATGGAGTCTCTCTAAAGGTCTCGAAATTGAATTTTCTTTCTTCCTGGGATGAGATTTCTTCTTTTGCTTTCCTTTGATGCAGCTAATGCACTATCCTTCAAGATGAAATCCTTTCACATGAACACCAATAACCAAATCATTGTGCACCAGGTGATTCATTTTTCTCAAATGTATATGACCCATCTTTCGGTGCCACAGTTGTGATTCTTTCTCTGTTGCCCTAGACATAAAACAGTGAGCCTGACCCGTGGTTGTAGTTGCTACACTCATATCCAACACGTACAGATCATTGACTCTTGGTGCTCTCATGATAATCCATTCTTCGGGAATAACAAATCCTGGTTTTAAGATCAAACATTCTTTGTCTGTGAAGTGCGTTATATACATCCTATCACAGATCTGAGAAATACTCAGAAGATTATTCTCAAGCTCAGCAATGTAGTTAACTCTTTCAAACGTGACAATCCCATTCGATAAAGTTCCTTCACCTATTATTCGACCACCTTGATTTCCCGCAAATCCTACATAACCTCCATTAAACCCTCTAACATCATACAGTAGGGTTTTTTTCCCCGTCATGTGCCGAGAAGCTCCACTATCCATAATCCATCGTGAAACGGATCTTGGAAGCTCCTGCACATATCAACAACATTTAGTGAGATTTTGATGCCACCCAAGCCTCTTTCGACTCGGGTAACTTGACATTAATGTGAGATTTTGCAATGTAAAGTGGCGGAAAGTTTTTGTCGTTCATCTTTAAGCTATCTTCAGATCCAACCTCAACCTTTTTGTATAATAAAAACTCATCTTTCTTAGGTTGACCAGTTGGTTGATCTTTCTTTTGAACATTCTTCTTCTCTGGTGAAGTAGAAGATTGTTTCTCCAATTTTTCATAATAATCCAAAGGAACATCCATCTTTACCGAAGTGGTAGAAGACGATTGTTTTTCTGACTCAGAAACCTTTGGTTTAGATGAACTTTCTTTCTTGTCAACAGCTTTTGGCTTCCATGTTTGTTGAGATGACGCAACCCATAAAATTTGTCATTTTTAGTTACCATATTCTTAACAGGTTCAGTTTTGATCTTGGTGTTGTCATTTTTCAAAACCTTTTTCTCAACAACCAATGGAGCTTTTCCCTTCACATCATCTTTCTTTCTTGAATTTATCACAACTTCAGTCTTAGGCTTCAAGTTGGTACACTTTCGTGCAATATGTCCAACTTGATTGCATTTGAAGCATGTTCGGGTGTCAACTACCCGACTTGTGCCTTCAGACTGAGGCTGCTATGCTTTCTTCTCAAAGAACTCTTTGTTTGATTTTGAAAAAATCTCAGATTCTTCATCAGAAAGTGAACTTGAACTGTTCACAAACACCTTTTTCTCAGTAAATTTCTTGTTTTGAAAGTTTCTTCTTTGATAATTCTTACCACCCTGATATCCACCCGACCATCTGTTTTGATTTTTGTTATAAAAACGTGGCGGTATAACATGCTTTTTGTAGTAAGATTTATCTTTTTCAAAATTTATTTGCCTCTTTGTCTAATTTAAACCTTCTACTTCAGACAAATCAATCTCAATCAATTTGAACACATTTTTTAATTTGTTCACATTCACATTCTCCAGTGGAAACTCAGAATCCGAATACAACATATCCGATCCCGACATCTTGTACATGACAAGAGTAGGTTCTTCATTTAAGTTGTTTTTGGACTTTGGTTTCGGAATGTATTTATCCAGAAAACATTCATCATCCTCAGTAGTGTCACTTTCAGATTTTAAAACATTTTCAGCCATACTTTTAATAATTTCAGACTAGACACTATCTTCATCGGAAGATGAAGTGAATGTGACATCAATTGACTCTGGAAGTTTCACTTCATGAACATCTTCATCATTAACCAACCCGGATTTCTTCTTTGAGAAATTGTTTAGAACTGGTGGTGGAACCTGATGATACCCCAACCCAGTTCCATCAGCATATACATCTTCGCCTGCTTTGTTTTTCCTGATGGGTTTGGGAACAATGTGTTGTAAAACAAAGCTTGCAGAGTTGTAACTGTTCAATTTCAACTGGATGCGTTCATTTTCAATTTTAGCTTCTTAGAATTGAAGCTTCAACTTAGCAATTTCATCCAGTTGCTGATTGATTAACTCTTCTTTCACTCTAAGAGCACTGGTCAGTTGAAGATGTTCCTTGTCTGTCTTCCCATTTCTTTCATCACAATATTTAACCGTTCGTTTTAGCTTCTCAAAATTTTCTGAGATTTGACGTTTTTCACGAATCAATTTTTCATTTTCTTTCCTAATTCTTTCTACGTCATTTTTATCATTTTCGATTTTCTCAGTTAATTCTTTTAATTTGTCGTTCGAAGCTTTTAAAAGTTTATCACAGTTTAAGATCTGATCTTCAACATTTCTGACTCTACTAGTCAGCTCTTCAACCTTCTTACCACTGAGGTAAGCATGTGTACTACAAACTTTGCACTCTTTCATGCAATTTTTGCAGTTGTTCTCAGATTTAGCATTCTTACCTGACACATGTGTATCATTTGAACTGACCTTATCTTTAGACTCAGTTCCAGAACCAGAAACTACCTCTAGTTCTTTTGCAGCTAGAACCTTGTCAGCCATCTTCTTTATGTTTTCAGCGGTGAGTTCTTGTGACATATCAATAACTCCGTCATCAATCTTCTTTGGCTCCGGTTCTTTTGCTGTCTCTTTTTCTTTTTCTTTCTCAACTGCTTCTCCTCCTCCCCACCGTTCTCTCTGTCTGGTTTCCTCTTCATTAGCAATTTGTTTAGTGAGAACTTCAAGATCAACAGTATCTGGATCCACAGCTATGTTACCATTAATATCAAGATAACATTCTCTATCAGGATCCCATCGCCTTGCCTTCTTTGCTTCCATCCAGGTACGATAGATTTTGGCTTTCATGAATCGAGCTGTATGCTTTCTGTTCACATACTTCACTTCTTCAGTTCTCTTATCCTTAAATGGAACAATCTTTGCTGCTGTGAAGGCATAACCAACTGCGTCTTCCTCAGGCAAAACATCACTCCAATCGTAACCTTCATCGTCATGAAAAACTGCAAGTGCCCTGGATTTCTCTTTGGGTGCCTCCTCTATCTGCTTCATCCTAGGAGGTTCTGATTTATTCTGATGATAGATCGCTCTCTTGTAATAATCCTCTCGAAAAGGATTTGCAGTATCATCAGTGTAAGCATTTCTGCACTCACGCTTAAAATGACCTTTCTGTTTACACTTGAAACACATCACTTTTGACTTGTCAAAGCCTAACTTGGTAGAAGGTCCACCAATAGACTGTCTTCCAGTAATCTCCATAAATCGCTGCACTCTTCTCACTGCACTGGCCATACACCACCTTATATCGATCAATTCCATCTCCTCAGGATCGATTTGATTGTAATCTTCCTTTGTTAGATTGGTGTTGCCTATCTTTCCTGCAACGAGACTTTCGTATGATTCTAACACAGACGCTAAAAACACCATCTGTTGTTTGGCAGACTCTTCACTGAAATTCTGTCCATTCTTCAAATCCACAACGATGTTACATTGAAATAGATTCTTTGATGTAGATTGGCTTGGAGTTGTTGAAGAAGATCCACTATGAAAACCACTGTGAAGAGTTTCTTGATTCACATTATTTGAACTCTCTGCAGAAAATGCTGTTTTTGGAGAACCAGTCTTTGGTAGATTTCCTCTGTAGTACAACTCCACATTCTGCTGATAAGATGTGTTATTGACTTTGCTGGATTTCTTGATCTCCAATTCATGGCTTTCCAGTCTTTCTATAAGCAGATCAACCTTCAAATCAGCCGGCTTTATCGTATTCTTCAGCATCAATGCAAAATACTGCCAGTCTTGCTCATTCAGTAGAGCATCAAACAATTTGTCTACCAGCTCTTCTTGACTGTAAATAATGTCATGTCTAGCAAGCTCCATCTTCAGATGCCCAAATCTTTCGATCATCTTGGAAACAGACTCGTTCTTTAAACATCCAAACAAATCAAACTCTTTACGTAACAGTTTCTTTTTGTTCTTCACTATTTCAGCACTGCCAATACATTTTATTTTTAATTTTTCCCAAGGGTCTCTCGAATCTTTGTACTCGATCAGTGCGATAATATCATCACGGACAGATTGGTGAAGTAGAGCAATACACTTCTTGTCACACCCCGACCACGTATAACATACAAAACGTGGCGGAAAACGTCGGGGAGTGTTGTAACAGAATTATTTTTTTCATAACCATGGCATTCAAAGTTGTATTTTATTTATCAACACAAGAGTTACATTGTCTTAAACAAAAACAAGAGTACAAAACATAATTAAACTAAGTCTATCTTCGTTTTATGTCTCTAAGACACAGGTCCGCCCTAGTGTCACGATCATCATCCTATGGAAAAGCTCCTGAAAACACATGTGAAAATAGGTACGTCAGCATAAAAATGCCTGTGAGATACATAGGTTTTATGAAAATAGGATTCATGACTTAAGTTTAAGAAAAATGTTTAATAACAGTCAGTCATGAACCTTGTAAGTTGTTTTGTTTTGTAAATCATTCAAAAAGCGATGATATGTATAGATAAGAGAATAATGTAAGGTTAAATGAATAACCAAGAAAAATGAGTTTGTATAAGATAAGTTGTTTTGTAAATCAATGTCTTGTGAAAATAAGTTGTTTATGTAAAACGTGATATGTCAAATATTGAAATGATTTAAATAACGCTACGACATGTAATATCATACAAACACTTATATATAGGAAGTACCAGCGGCGTATCCACGATGCTTGTATCATATTACACTCGCCTCGTTACTCAAATCACTTACTCAAACCAACCACCAATGTAAATTGTTTATGTATAAATGAATTGTCATGTGTTAATGTGTAAACCATATCGAAATGTCTATGTCCAATGTAAACCGCTAAATGTGTATATCAAAGTCAAAATGTTTATGTTTAATGTAGATCATGTAATGTGTACCTAAAAATATCATGTATGGTAAGTGAAATATACCAACTAAACCATATGTAAAATGCACAAAAACAAGGTATTGAAGTAAAACATGGTTTAAATCAAAGTTATGTTTTGTGGAACAAATGCATGCTATACTGATACAAACATTTATGCGGTATTGTGAAAATGCATACATCCAAGCCTTGAGACTGTGGCGATAAACCCTTAAACAAATTAAAGGTTTATCTAAGTTATGTGTATCGAATTCGGTCATTCCTCCCAATCCAAACAAACCCAGGATTTCAGGAACGGGAGTTGTCAATTCCTATGGTACCACTACCTACTAACGAACGGCGTAGCTAATGTTAATGAATGTATTGTTCCATGTTAAACAAACCAAATGTCATACCAAAATGAAAGCATGTGATGTAAACAATTGTACTAAGTATGCACACAATGGGCATACATAGCATGAGATGTAATGTAAAACAATGTACTAAGTATGCACACAATGGGCATATATAGCATGAAATGTAATGTAAAACAATGTACTAAGTATGCACACAATGGGCATATATAGCTTGAAATGTAATGTAAAACAATGTACTAAGTACGCACACAATGGGCATACATAGCATGAAATGTAATGAAATCATGTACTATAATGTACTAACGAACATAGCAGGCATATGATATGAAAGCATGAAAAGCATGAAAGTTACAAGTAGGCACATGTGTTTCACCCCAAAACAGTTTGGAAAAATAGTAAAAGAGGGGTCTATGTACTCACTTGAGATTGCTCAGAAGTCCTAAGATAACCACCAAGCAATGCTAGAGATCTCGGAATCAAACGGCACCTAATATAGGTAACTATGTTAATAAACAGGACCTAGGTCGGAAGATCGGATAGAATGAGGGCTCGTAAACCAAATGAGTATGGGAACTCATGTAGTATGGTTTAACAAAGCCTACATACTAAATGAAAACTAGCCTAAGTGCTTACGACCCATTCCGTTTAGGAAGCTTATGCTACTTTAACGCGTCGTTCGCGTAAAACGCGTTCGGACCGCCTAACTAGTCCTATGACAAGTAACATATGCCTTAACATGTCTAATATTGTTTTCAAATCAGTTTAGATGTCAAAAGTTATGTTACATATGTTTAAAATGAATTTTGGCATCAAAGGGATATTTTGGTAATTTACCTAAGGCATATAAACTACCTATCATACAACTACTTAAACGTTGTGACCATAAGGTATAACCTCGGAAGGTTATTCCCTATATACTATGGTCACCTAATGTGTTTGGTCGGATCCTAATGATCGACCAAATGGGTCGGGTTCGAAGGTATAAGCGATTTATCAGATCGCTTACCCTTACGACCCTAGACAACGTGGTAATCAGTAGGCATAGTCCCAAGGGACTATAACCATCGTGATTACAATCACGTTGTGAAGTTCAAACGAACTTCGCATTGACCATAAACTGGTCAATGCAGAAAGTCAAACAAAGTTTGACTTTCGGACTCGAAAAGCAATAAAAGAACGAAGGAACACTTACGAAGGGTCCCCGAATGCTAATCTAGATCAAAATAGCTCAGGTATGAAACAAAGGTTTCAACTTAGAGCACATAAGATCAGATTCTTGTGAGGAGAAGTGAAGGGTGGAGGTGGGTATTTATAGTTTCCGGTTCACCGTTAGGATCATTTCTTGGAGAAGAGGGAATGATCACATCCCTACACTTGTTGGAAAGTTATGGTAGCTGATTTTGGCCACCATAAGAGATTAACATGTGGCACTTGACCTTTGGAGGGTGTTAGGGGATGTTAACTTGTGTTTAAAATGGCTTTTTCTGATCAGAAGGGGCCTAGCGTGACGCTAGGGGGGCTAGGTGTCACGCTAGGGTCCCCCTGATCAGCAAACACTTTCAAATGTTCACCTTTCAGTCCCCGTTGTGTATTAAGGCCATTTCTGACATGTTTAAGGCTCGTTAAATCATTTTCAAGGCTCCACAAGGATGCCTAAACATTGTGGACATGAAACATGCTCAAGAATATGCCGGATGTCAGTTCGTTTGGTCGTACGGTCGCGATGTTCGCTTAATTACGACGGAATGCGCATAAGCGCGAAAAACGATCTAAATTACGTGACGAATGGATTTCTCATATGCCAAACACTAAAATAAAATATTTTAGTGGTTACATAAATTTTTGGATGTCCGGATGTATTCAGAACGTAAGTTATGCGCGAAAGTGCAAACTTGTGCACTTTTTGACGCTTTTAGTCCCTGAATGACCCAAAAGTTTATTTTAGCACACCGAACCCCTCAAAGCCTATTTCTAAGATATATAAAGGATATTTAAGGTGTGTTAAACTTATGGTCATGTTCCAGAATGTTCGTTACAGTTCAAATTGGCATACTTTCGCAGTTTGTCAAGTTTAGTCCTTGTAAGCGAATTAACTTGTTTTTGCCATACCAAAGCCTTCAAAACTTATTTCTAAGTTATGTAAAGGTTATTTAAGGTATGTTAAGTGTATGTTGATGTTCCGGAGTATTTGTCGCATTAAACTAAGTACGTTTACGCACCAGTTTGCGTATAACTCTCCAGAAAGTGATATAGAGTTTGAAATTACAAAAAAAAGTCAAAACATGAAAAATGTAAAACACAACCAAACAAACATTGGGATCAAATAACATTGTCTTATTGATAATAGAACTGTTCACAATGATAACAAGCACAGATGTTACAATCTCCCCTACTTGTGGAAATTTCGTCCCGAAATTTATTTAGAGGAAACTCGTGGGAAAAGATGCGGATATTTCGCCTTCATTTGATCTTCGCGTTCCCAAGTAAACTCGGGTCCACGTTTAGCTTCCCAACGAACTTTGACCAAAGGAATGCGCTTGCGTTTAAGCCACTTGATTTCACGTTCCATGATTTCCACTGGCTTCTCAACAAATTTCAGTGTTTTACCAACACGAATTTCGTCAAGTGGTATGTGGAGGTTCTCATCAGCTAAACACCTCTTGAGATTGGACACGTGAAAAGTTGGATGAACATTTCCAAGTTCAGGAGGTAACTCGAGTCTGTAGGCTACCTTTCCGATTCTTTCGACGATCTTGAATGGTCCAACATATCTAGGTGCAAGTTTTCCTTTCTTTCCAAATCTGATCACACCTTTCCAAGGTGAGACCTTAAGTAATACTCGATCACCGACTTGAAATTCCAAGGGCTTGCGTTTCGGGTCCGCGTAACTCTTTTGACGGCTTCTAGCTGTCTGAAGGTTATCACGAACTTTCTTAATCTTGTCAGTTGTCTCTAAAATGAGGGCAGGTCCGGTAAGTTGAGCCTCGCCGATCTCATTCCAGCAGACTGGTGAACGACATTTTCGACCATAGAGAGCCTCGAAAGGAGCCATTTTGATGCTGGTGTGATAACTGTTGTTGTAGGAGAATTCAATTAACGGAAGATGTGAATCCCAACTACCACCAACGTCGATCACACAAGCTCTAAGCATATCCTCCAGAGTCTGGATTGTTCTTTCAGATTAACCATCCGTTTGCGGATGATAAGCTATGCTCAGGTTAAGTTGGGTTCCCATAGCAGATTGCATGGTTCTCCAAAAATGAGAAGTGAAACGAGCATCTCTGTCAGAAATGATGTTCAAAGGAACTCCATGTCGAGCTACAATTTCATCCACATAGATTTTTGCAAGTCTGTCAGCAGGAAAGTCCTCACGGATTGGCAAGAAATGCGCTGACTTTGTAAGACGATCAACAACTACCCAGATGGCATCATGACCTTTCTTTGTGCGTGGAAGTTTGGTAACAAGATCCATAGTAATGTTTTCCCATTTCCAAACTGGGATCTCTGGTTGCACCAATAAACCAGAAGGACGCTGATGTTCAGCCTTAACCTTAAGATAAGTAAGGCATTTTGATACGTATAAGGCAATGTCTTTCTTCATACCAGGCCACCAATAGTGAATATGAAGATCCTTATACATCTTATCTGAGCCAGGATGAACAGAATAACGCGACTTATGGGCTTCATCCATAAGCAAGGTGCGAAGGTTATCTTGGCTTGGGACCCACAAACGGTCCATGAAGTAATACGATCCATTGTCCTTCAGTTCCAGATCAGGTGTTATGTGATAGGGAAATTCCTTATCCATCAAACCCTGTGAAACACAAGATTGTTGAGCCTGAGAAATGCGTGCTTGGATATCGGATCGAGCTTGAATAACAGATTGAAAACGTACACAATGAAGCTTAGTACGTTCCTTACGACTCAATGCATCAGCTACGACATTCGCCTTACCAGGATGGTAGCGAATTTCGCAGTCATAGTCGTTTAAAAGCTCAACCTAACATCGTTGCCTCATGTTGAGTTCTTTCTGATTGAAGATATGCTGAAGACTTTTGTGGTCCGTGAAAACCACACATTTTGTACCGTACAAATAGTGTCTCCAGATCTTTAGAGCGAAAACAACTGCACCCAACTCAAGATCATGAGTGGTGTAGTTCTTCTCATGTATCTTCAACTGCCTCGATGCATATGCTATGACTTTGTTCCTTTGCATCAGGACGCAGCCAAGACCCAATTTAGATGCATCACAATAAACGACGAAATCATCATTGCCCTCAGGCAAAGTCAGAACAGGCGCGTCGCAAAGCTTCTGCTTCAAGTTTTGAAAAGCTTCCTCTTGCTTGAATCCCCACTCAAAGGGCTTGTTCTTCTGAGTTAGAGCAGTTAGAGGAACTGCAATCTTTGAGAAGTTTTCTATGAAACGGCGGTAATAACCCGCCAGACTAAATAAGGTTTGAGAAAAGAACGAACTTCAGTAGGAGTAGTAGGCGTATCCCAATCCTTAATCGCACTGATCTTGGAGGGATCCACATGAATACCTCGTTCGTTGACAATATGCCCCAAAAATTGAACTTCTTTAAGCCAGAATTCACACTTGGAGAATTTGGCGAAAAGTTGCTCTTTCCTTAGGAGTTCCAGTGTAAGACGAAGATGTTGCTCGTGATCAGCTCGCGTCTTAGAGTAAATCAAGATGTCGTCAATAAAAACAATGATGAACTGATCCAAATAAGGTTTGCAGACCCTATTCATTAAGTCCATGAAAACAGCAGGAGCATTAGTCAAACCGAATGGCATGACTGTGAATTCATAATGCCCATAACGAGTGCGGAATGCTGTCTTGGGAATATCTTCTTCATGCACCCGAAGTTGATGATATCCAGAATGTAGATCAATCTTCGAAAAATAAGAAGCGCCCTGTAACTGATCAAAGAGATCATCGATGCGCGGTAGGGGATATCGATTCTTGATGGTAAGCTTGTTAAGCTCACGATAATCGATACACATCCTAAAGGATCCATCCTTCTTCTTGACAAAAAGAACGGGAGCACCCCAAGGTGAAAAGCTAGGACGGATAAAACCTTTGTCAGAGAGTTCCTGAAGCTGATTAGACAACTCTTGCATCTCAGACGGTGCAAGACGATATGGAGCTCTGGCAATGGGATTTGCACCAGGTACGAGATTAATACGGAACTCGACTTGGCGTGCTGGAGGTAGACCAGGTAAGTCTTCAGGGAATACTTCAGAATAATCCCGAACGACAGGAATATCTGAAATAGACTTACCCTTGCCTTTATCTGCTGTAACATGTGCCAAGAAGGCCACATAATTCTTTCGCAGATACTTCCGAGCTTTAAAACAAGACATGAGTTTGAGGCCACCAGACGGTTTCTCACCTTGAACCTATAGGATCTCGCCTATCGAAAGCGGCACATGAACGATCTTCTCGAAACAAACTACCTCTGCGTGATGCTTGGATAACCAATCCATACCCACTATAACGTCGAAGCTTCCAAGTTGCATTGGCGTGAGGTCGATAGGAAAAAGATGATCGTTAAGGTTCAACTGGCAGTTGCGTAGAACAGAATTAAGAACAATGGGTTCACCACTAGCAACTTCTATTGTCAAGGGTTTTCATAGTTTCGTTCTAGACACGCGAAGCATTGGCTCAAAAGACAATGACACAAAACTCTTATCGGCACCCGTATCAAAAAGAACAGATGCAGGCTGATTATTAATAAAGAACGTACCGTTCACCACATTATCGTCCGTCTGCGCCTCTTGGGCATTCAAGTTAAAAGCTCGCCCTCGAGCCTGAGCCTGATTCTGATTTAGATTCTGATTCTGGTTAGCCAGCCTTGGGCACCGGTTTCTGTAATGGGTCAGATCCCCACAGTTATAACAAGCACCTGGTGGGTAGTGTGGTCGTGCAGCTTGACCCTGTTGCTGAGCAAGAGGCTGAGCAACTTGTTGAGCCGGGTTCTGAACTACGCAATTTTGAGCAAACCGACAAACATTGGCAAGATGACCTGACTTCCCACAGTTAGTACAGAAACGGCACTGATGTTGCGGCTGATGGTGACTGTTGCATCTATTGCACAAAGGTGCATTCCCTGAAAAAGGCTTCTTCGCTGGAGGCTGTGCGGGTTGGTTGGGAGCTGCCTGGTTAGCTTGGGCAGTGACAGCATAGTTTTGGGAAGCCTTACGCTTCCTTGCCCTTTTTGATGAACCAGAATCCTTTCCATTCTTGTTTTGACCTTTCTTGCTATCTTCCTTGTCAGACAACTGTTTCTTGCCCTTGTCACCCTTCCTGTGTAATTTATTCTTCCGAATCTGCGACTCAGTCAATGTCGCTGATAACTCGATCGCCTGACGGAGTGTGGCAGGGTTACTACCAGTAATGATGTCTTGCACTGAGTCAGGTAGGCCGTCGATGTACCTTTCGATAGCCTTGTCGAGTGGGGTAACCATAGTCGGGCAAAGCAGACTCAACTCTTCAAACCTATCAGTATATGCCCTGTGCTCGCCACTATCTTGTTTCAAGTCATCAAACTCCTTCTCCAACGCTCGTTGTTCATGACGAGGACAAAACTCCCTCATCATAAGAGCTCTAAGTTCAGCCCATGTCTGTGCTAGAGCAACTTCTGCACCACGGTCTCTCATTACCCCATTCCACCATGTAAGAGCCCTCTTCTAAAACACGCTCGAAGAAAACTCGACCTTGCGGTTATCCGGACACTGAACATGGCGGAAAGTATTCTCAATGCTCTCGAACCATTGAAGAAGCCCAGTCGCTCCTTCAGAACCACTAAACTTGAGTGGTTTAGCCGAGTTAAAATCCTTGTATTTGCATGGAGCATTGTTGTTGTTGTTGGCTTGGTGCCATTGAGCAAAGAGATTTGGGAATTGAGCAGCCATCTACTGCGCAATGATTTCTGCCAGTTCGGCAGTCGCTATCTGGTTTTCGCGTCGAGGAGGCATTCTAAAAGAGGAAAACATGAAAGGGAACGAGTGAGATGATTGGATGAAGAGAATGAGATGAAACAAAATTAACAAAAGGAAAAGATGGTGGTCATTTGTCCGCATTACCAGGCAAACAAACGACACACAGGGACTAATCAAAGTAAATGGATTAAAAATAATGTATCGCGAAGACATGCTCGCCTATAAGTGAACACTCATCCCAAGAATTCCCAGGTAAGCACAACTGGTCTCACGTCTGATGAGATATATACGAAGTGCTTGCCTAGACAGAAAACCCAGAATACAGGCATTCACTCTTCCAGTTTGCACGTGTTCACACTATTTAAAACCCAAAACTTTGACGAGATTTTGAAAACTCAAAGGGGTTCAAAACCATATAACAGAGGGTTCAAAACCTTGCAATAGAGGGTTCAAAACCTTGTAATAATTCATTCAAAAACAGATGATTGTTTTTCAAAAACCGTTTCGGAAAAATTTGGTTTTTGTTTTGATAAACACCTAAGGATAGGTAATGTGCATGTTTTAAAAATCTAAACACAAGATAACTTGTGTTAGGGTCCTAGAAAGGTTATAGTCTAGGTCAAAGCATTACTAATAACCTAATTCCCTATAACCATTGGCTCTGATACCAACTCTTCTGTCACACCCCGACCACGTATAACATACAAAACGTGGCGGAAAACGTCGGGGAGTGTTGTAACAGAATTAATTGTTTCATAACCATGGCATTCAAAGTTGTATTTTATTTATCAACACAAGAGTTACATTGTCTTAAACAAAAACAAGAGTACAAAACATAATTAAACTAAGTCTATCTTCGTTTTATGTCTCTAAGGCACCAGTTTGCGTATAACTCTCCAGAAAGTGATATAGAGTTTGAAATTACAAAAAAAAAGTCAAAACATGAAAAATGTAAAACACAACCAAACAAACATTGGGATCAAATAACATTGTCTTATTGATAATAGAATTGTTCACAATGATAACAAGCACAGATGTTACACTTCTGTTCAGCAACGTATTTTTCAATCTGATTTTCTTCTAGGTTCTCATAATCATCTCTCCCCATATCAAATCCATTTTTCAAACTTCTCCAACTGGGATACACAAACGCTTTATGCCATTCTTCGAATCTTGTAGCCCACCGCTTGTAATCTTCAATAGCCATTAACTTGGGCGGCTTATTGTATGTTCCGTATGCACTGTCTACGCTCATAGCATCCTGAAGAATTTTCTTCGCACTCGGTGTTGGTGTAGTTTCATTCATATTATTTGAAGTGCCATCTCCCGAACCACTGGTAAATCCAAACACATCACAGAAAGGATTCATGAAATCATCCATCTTTCACGTACCTGAAACAGTTAATAAACATTTAGAAAAATTTTTGAAATTTTGAAAACAACAATTTCAAGCGGAATCAGTTGAAGCGAAATAGCTTCAAGCGAAATCAGCTTTTAAGCTAGATTGCTTTTCAAGCGGAATAAGACTATTCAAGCGAAATCAGGTTTTGAAGCGAAATTACTTATTTCGCTTGAACTTTCAAGCGGAATAAGAATTCAAGCGAAATTAACAACTGTTTCAAGCGAAATTAAACCAAATATGTAATTCCGCTTGGAATTACACTGATACTTTCAAGCGGAATAGCTATGACGTAAGCATGTTCGAATAGATTTTCAAGCGGAATTATCCAATTTTATCAGAAATTGTTCGAATTTAGGTCCAATACTTTCAAGGATTAGTTAACACTATGTTTCGCTTGATATGTGTAACTTTTAAGCCATTTCAACCGTTAAATTTTGTTCAAATCAGAAAAGAAGGAGTAGAAGTGTGAGAATCCGGTAAAATCAAGCTGAATTGGTATGAACTCCTCGTCCTGAGCTCTGATACCACTTGTTGGATCGTTGTGTGACCCTAAATAGTCAGTCTGAGTAGTTCATCATCAAATACAAAGGCGGAATCAATGTAAAAGATGTCAACACAGCTTGTTCCTTTCTAATTATCTTCTTATTGATCAATCCTGAGCTTTTACAAGTTCAAATGACAAACGGACAGCACCTCGGCTCAGAACATATGGCCTAATTCCGTTTGAAATGACACCGGCACACACCTATATATAGTATTGGTGATTCCGCTTGAAACTGTCACATTCCATTTCAAGCGGAATTACATGTGTTGATTTCGCTTGACCATGGCATGACCATTTCAAGCGGAATTACCTACTTTCACATGTACAAATCCTAATTTCTATCCTGTTGTGTGCTCGTTTATCCTATCTAGACATAAGACTCGATTAAGACAAAGTTAACAGACATTAGTGCACCAACAAACCTCCTGGAAGCATCTTTTCTTGCCACCAGACCTTTCTCCATCAATTAGGAATCTGATGTCGTCACTAAAGACATTCCTTAAATTGTAGCCATTTTTGAGTGTTTATTTTTTGGTGTCTAATCCGCATATATATCACCATTGCTCTTGATTTTCTTGACTGTATATCTCTTAAATGTCAACATATACACGTGTGATTTAGTTAATGAAGATTTTTCAATGCCGAGAACCTCGATCAGAGAGTAAAAAAGGCGTAAGGTTCACAATCATGTAAAACTAAAATGGGATATACCAGGCTAGGATTCGAGTTACATGAACAAGGGCCAAACCAACCACCCAAAAATGAAATCGTCGAGCGAAAACACTTGACAACCTCCTGGAAGCAGCTTTTCTTGCCACCGGACCTTTCTCCATCAATTAGGAATCTGATGGCGTCACTAAACACATTCCTTAAATTGTAGCCATTTTTTGAGTGTTTATTTTTTGGTGTCTAATCCGCATATATATTACTGTTATGGGTGAAATTCCGAGCCCATATCCTGCATAATATTTTGGGTTATATCTTGATTACATATTAGATGTTCATAACTAGGATGTTGGATCTGGATATTGGTAACATCCTGATGATGTATCCTTATGTTTACTAAGAAACTGTTTGCAGGTTAGGAGTGCATGATCATAACGTTCACCAAGACTTGTTCCCCTGAAGACTCGGTCCAGATGGTTGGGAGAGGAACGTTGAAGCCGCAACACCTGGTCCACAACATTAACAAGGGAATATTCCAAGGCATCCCATAATTTTAGGAAAATTAGTTTATTCTTTGTAACTATAAATATGTGGATAACCAGATCTCGTAGGACACATCACATTCACTGCTCTCGAACACTTACACTCTCTCTCGCAATTCACACACTTCTAGCAAGCATTGTAACACTTAGCAACGATCTGGGCATTATCCTGCACTGTATCCTGACTTTTGAAGTAATAAGAAGAACAACGCAGTTGCGATTGTCAGCTCCCGAGGTTTTGTGCCGGTGATCTAGATTGATCAAGGGCTTTCCTCGTACATCTCGTGTCAACCTTTACATTTCTGCTCATTGTTTGATTGTTGATATAGCTTGGTATCCTGACCTATATCCTGAAAATTGTTTTTGCAAACAACTAAATCAGCATATTTTTCACAAACACTGCTAGCACACTACCTCACTTAACTAATTTAATCACTTAATTGCTTCGGTAATTTTTGACCAAAACAATTTGGCGCCCACCGTGGGGCAAGTGTTGCTATTCATATTAAAAACCTTGTTAAAATCTTTACTTGGTTTTCTTTTTTTCGAAACTTTTTGCAACACTATTTTCAATGGCCTCAAAATCAAACATGAGCTCTTCTACCATGTCTGCTACAACCTCTACAACAGTTGGTTTGGTGCTTCCACCACCTCCAATGACGCAAGCTTCTTCACAGCCTCAAGCTCCTCCAAGGAGAGTTGAAATTCACACGTCTCGGGATATTGTTCTTACTCAGAATGTCCATGAATCTGCTGCCTCAGGGAGAACTCCTATTATGGCTTCTAATGATGAAATTCTAACTTTGTTTGGTAGTATACAGGATCAGATGAGGCAACAATAGGAGACCAACCAAATGCTGATAAGAGAGATACAACTCTTGAAATCTAACTCAAACAGGCCTGCTGAGGATACTGTCACTCCCTTGCAGCCCAGAGCATTGAACTTCAGCTCGGTAGTATATACTGAGGATAACCGGGGCAATATTGTGCCAAGCCATTCCCAGGGTCATACTCCTGAGATACCTTCATCGGTCAGGGTATCAACTGTGAGAGGCTCAGGATATGCTCCAGGATATGGCCAGAATCCTCAGGCTGGTAACATGTCCAATAATGTTAATACTCCTGCTACTAATAGTTTTGGATCTTTGCAGGATACAGGTGTGACGTCGGCACTCTCTAGGGAGCTTCAAAAGTTAAAGGATATGATATCCAGTGTACCTGGGGTAGTCCAGCCGATTCTAAAAGTATCCCAGGATAGCCACAGGATATCTCGGTTTACATATCCTATATGTGATGCTGAAATTCCGAAAAGATTTCAAACCCCCAACATGAAGCTCTATGTCGGGACCACGGATCCTAAAGAGCATAATGCTCAGTATAGGGAGAGGATGGAGATAAACCCTATCCCTCCGGATCTCAAGGAAGCATGCCTCTGCAAGGGTTTTGGCTCTACTTTGACAGGGATCAGCCTTAAAATGGCTCTTAAACGTTCCACCTCATTCAATTACATCATTTGCTCATTTAGTTAACTTGTTTAATAGTCAATTTTCTTGCAGTAGAAGTTTTGAGACACTAACCAGTGATCTCTACAGGATAACTCAAGGTCCTTAAGAATCCCTAAGGGATTATGTGAACAAGTTTAGCAGGGAATCCTTGGACATCCCTCACCTCGATGTTACCACGGCTGTACAGGCATTCAAAATGGGATTGCAGAAGGATTCCCAATTTTATCAGGATCTTGTAATGAATCCTTGCAGCAATCTGGATGAAGCTCGAAACAGGGCTTTGAGATATATCAGACTGGAAGATGATAAGAAAATGCAAGAGAGGATGAATTCATCCTCAACATATGAATCAACTAACAGGAAGTCAGAGTCCTCATATAAACCATATCGTTCTAAGCCATATGGCAGGAATGATAGCAAGAAAGTGAATACTGTTGAGGATGAGGATCCTGAGGAATATCCTGAATTTTCAGAATATTGTGTTTCTGATAATATACCTGAACTAATGTATGCTATGCAGGGTTTGGGAGATAAAGCAAGATAGCCCCGGAAGAACCAACAAAAGGCTGACTGGAAAGATAAATCCAAGTGGTGTGCTTTCCATGAGGATTTTGGACATGTGACGGAAGATTGCATAGCACCGAGGAAGGAAATAAGCTACATGCTAAGCAAAGGATAGCTGAAGGAACTTCTGGACAGGAAAAAGAATAAGGGTCAGGATATTGAGAAGGATCCTGAACGAGCAGCATCACCCCCTCCAGATGCCAAGATAATTAACTTTATTTCAGGAGGATCTGACATTTGTGGAACCTCTTATTTTGCAGCGAAAAGACACGCGAAAGAGGCTAAGGCAGAACGGGGGGACAAGCCGACCAGGATGACAACTCTCACAACCGATAAAGTGATAACGTTTGATAGTGACGATAGGGATAGCGTCCAGGATCCCCATCATGATGGTTTGGTAATAACTTTATATATTGCTAATCATTTTGTGCGCAGGATACTGGTGGATAATGGCAGTTCCGTCAACATTATTCAACTAGAATCGCTAAAGAGAATGAATATTCCCCAGATGGAGATCACTTCAAAATCCACTGTACTTGTAGGGTTCAGTGGAGAGGCCAAGAATACTGTGGGAGAAATAAAGCTACCAGTATATGTTGAGGGAGTGAATTCAATGCAACGTTTCTGTGTCATGGATTCATTATCCTGCTACAATATTATATTGGGCAGACCGTGGATCCATGACATGAAGGTTGTCCCATCAACCTATCACCAGTGTATCAAGATTCCTACCCCCTGGGAGGTTGTCAACGTAGAAAGTGATCAACAAGAGGCAAAAGAATGCTATTCTTCCTCAATGAAGTCTTCAGCGAAGCCTAAAGCAGGATAGCAATTAAAGATACGAGCCCAGCATATCGTGGAGGCCTCAGAGCAAGATGTTAAGAAAAATATCCTGGATCAGGATAATCCAGATATCTCGGTGCTCGTAGGAGCCAATATCCCTCAGGATATTGAAAATCAGTTAACTAACTTTTTGAAATGCAGGATGTCCACGTTCGTATGGAAGCATGAGGATATGATAGGTATTTCTAAGGATATTATAACTCACAATCTTGGAATTGACAGGTCTTTCAAGCCCGTTCAGCAAAAGAGAAGGAAGTTTGCTCCTGAAAGAAACGCAATTATACAGGAAGAGGTTGAAAGATTGTTGAAGTCCAAGATGATTAGGGAAGTCAAATTTCCCAAGTGGCTAGAAAATGTGGTCGTAGTTCAAAAGAAGAATGGGAAATTGAGAGTTTGTGTAGATTACACAGACTTGAACAAAGCATGTCCTAAAGACCCATTCCCTTTGCCTCATATAGACTCAATGGTGGATGCAACTGCCGGTCATGAAATGCTAACCTTTATGGATGCATCCTCAGGATTCCAGCAGATCCAAATGGAACCTTCAGATCAGGAGGATACTGCTTTCGTGACACCAACAAGTATTTACTGTTATACTACTATGTCTTTCGGTTTGAAAAATGTAGGTGCAACGTACCAGAGATTGGTGAATATGATGTTTAAAGACAAGCTGGGGGACACCATGGAGGTATATATTGATGATATGGTGGTAAAGTCCAAGAAGGCGGAGGATCATCTCTAGGATCTTGAGGCTGCATTCGATATCCTGGACCAATATAATATGAAGCTGAATCCTGCTAAGTGCCATTTCGGAGTGGGTACAGGAAAGTTTTTAGGATACATGGTGACTAAAAGGGGGATAGAAGCAAGCCCAGAACAAATTAAAGCTATCATGGATATCAAATCACCTTCCAACAGGAAAGATGTGCAAAGATTAACAGGACGAGTAGCGGCATTGAACAGGTTTATATCAAGATCCTCAGAGAAATGCAAGGAATTCTACGATATCCTGAAGAAGAATAAGAAATTCGAATGGAGAGAAAAGCATGAAGCAGCCCTGCAGGAATAAAAGCAATATCTTTCAACTGCACCTTTGTTGATGAAGCCCGAGGATGGTGAACCATTATCCCTATATCTTGCAGTATCAGGGAATGTTGTAAGCGTTGTTCTAGTAAAGGATCATGAAGGTCAGCAGTATCCTGTCTATTATGTTAGTAAGAGTTTGTTAGATGCTGAAACTAGATATTCACACTTAGAAAAATTGATATTGGCTCTAGTTATGGCATCAACTAAGCTTAAACATTATTTTGAGACACATAGGATTCATGTTAAGACAAATTATCCAGTTAAAAATGTACTTAGAAAATCGGAGATGTCAAGTAGAATGGCTAAATGGTCAGTAAAGTTAAGTGCCTATGATCTAGTATATGAACCTGGAAATGCTATCAAGTCCCAAGCCTTAGCAGACTTTGTGGCTGATTTCAGTAGTGACATTCAAAATGAAGTAGACCTAGAAGTACAACAACTAGGAGAAACCTTAGAATCCTGGACATTATATACTGATGGTGCATCTAATATAAGAGGTGTAGGATTAGGTATTCTACTAAAATCGCCACAGAGGGACATATTACCCCAGGCTATTAGGTGTGAATTTCCTGCCACTAATAATGAAGCAGAATATGAAGCTTTGATTGCAGGATTAGAGTTGGCCATGAGTATGAGTATTAAAAGTTTGCAAGTATATGTTGATTCCTTGTTAATTACTAACCATTTTAATGGATCCTATGCAGTCAAAGGTGAAAGGTTAATCGAATATCTTGAAATTGTCAAAAAACAAGCAGGATATTTTGAAGTTTTTACACTTGAATAGGTACCAAGAGAGGATAATGCTGAGGTGGATGCTCTGGAAAATTTGGGATCTACAGTCAGGATACCGGAAGGAACTCAAATACCAATACTACATATCCTGTATCCTGCGATGGAACTCTTCAAGTCTCAGGATAAGGAAGTAGCAAGTGTCCAGGATCCTGGTGACGAGTATCCTGAGGAGGATCGTAAATCCTGGACGGCCCCGATCATGAAATATCTCAAAGAAGGACACATCCCAAAGGATGAAAATCCTAAGGCTTTCAGGATGATGGTATCTCGTTTCACTATTATAAATGATGTTTTGTATAAGAAGTCTCTTACAGGTCCATACCTAAGGTGCTTGGAGGATCCTGAGACCAAGGAGGTACTTCAGGAAATACATGAAGGAGATTGTGGCAACCATACTGGGGGCAGATCATTATTCTCGAAGCTGCTAAGAACAGGATATTATTGGCCGACTATGAGGAAAGATGGCGCAGAATATGCTCGAAGATGTGATGCATGTCAGAGGCACAACAATATACTACACCAGCCTGCTGAGCCACTATATCCTATTGTTTCCCCTTGGCCATTCATGAAGTGGGGTATGGATATAGTGGGAAAATTGCCAAAAGCTCCAGGAGGAAAAGTTTTTATGCTAGCAATGACAGATTATTTCTCCAAATGGGTTGAAGTTGAGGCCTTTGTTCAAGTCAGGGATCAAGAAGTAGTATCTTTCATAAAAAGGAATATCCTGACTAGGTTTAGGGTACCAGCTGAGATAATTTGTGATAACGGCTCTCAGTTCATCAGCAAGAGAACTACTGATTTTTCAAAAGTTGGGGGATTAAGATGATTACATCAACTCCGGTACATCCTCAAGCGAATGGACAGGCAGAATCCTCGAACAAGATAATTGTCAAAAATTTTTAAAAAAAAGACTAGGTGCTAAGAAAGGAAGATGGGCAGAAGAATAACCCTTTGTCTTGTGGGCTGACAGAACAACGGTAAAGAATCCTACTGGGCAAACCCCATTTTCCCTGGTGTTTGGGTCAGAAGCAGTGATCCCGACAGAGATGGTGATACCTACAGCAAGATTAAGCCTCCGGGATCCTGAGGCGAATCCTGAAGCTTTATGTCAAGAGTTGGATACTGTTGATGAGACTAAGGATGTAGCAAAGCTAAGGATGGCAACATATCAACAGAGGATATCTAGAGCATATAACAAAAATATAAGGGCTAGAAGGTTCCAAGTTGGAGATTGGGTGTGAGTTTAGAATTTAATTTCTAACTCAGGATGGTATGAATTCTGTCTCTTTTAAATATGTTTGATTTTATTTATTCTTTTGAACCCAATACTGACTTAAGAATCGGAGGGGTGTTAGCCAAGCTAACACCCACCTTAGTTTTAAGGTGTTTTGTAGGATACGCTTCAGGATATTACTCCAGGATATATACTCAAGATGAATCGAAAGATTAGAGGATTGCTGATGCGTGTGAAGTGTGTATAGTTTTTAATGTATATTTTTAAACCCTTTTACACTTTTTAGCGAAGTTTTAAATTTATAAAACACGATATTTACTAACACTAAACACACATATGAGCAAGTGCACCCATCGTGAGCGTAGTATAGTGTTGGTAAGATACCGAGGTCGTCCAAGGAAACAAGAGCTTTTAGTACCGGTTTATCCTCAACGTCTAATCAAATCAAAAGTTTAGAAAAAAGGTTTTAAACTAGAAAATAAAAACTAACTAAAATGCTGAAAAATAAAAATAAAAATAAAAACAGATAGACAAGATGAATCACTTGGCTCCGACTCGTGTTTAGTGTAACCTTTGATTATTTCCGCACTTTTGCACTTTTTAAGAGATTATCTTAGTTATTGTAGTAGGCCCCTCTTTTGAAGGTGACGTTACCCTCAACCCAGTAGTTTGAGTCAGCAAGGATACAATCCTAAAGGGTCGGATTATTGAAATATAATTAATTAAGTTATTAATGCATATTATGGTACGCCCCTCTTTTGAAGGTGACGTTACCCTCGGCTAAGTAGTCTGAGTCAGCAGGGATACAGTCCTAAGTAGCCGGGTTAAAGTATTAATAGTAGCTTACATATGAGGGGATCAAAGAGTTTGGACCCCCGCCATCCACTACCAGTGGGTATTGAAGGAGGTCCTACTAAATTTGACCCAGGTCCTTGCAGGATCTATACACTGAACAAGGCAAGACTCTTACCAAACCGTTCCCTTAACCCCCTACCAGGTAGCCAACATACCTCCATATAGACCGTGGAGATATGAATGGTGAAAATCTTTTATTTTATATAGACCGTAAAATAATGCCAAGACACCACGGACAAACGATAAGGAAGAATCACCTTCAACATAAGAAACTAGTTATTAAAGTCATTAATACATAACCAAGTAAAAAGTGCGAAAAGATTAAAAATAAAAAGTATTACACTAGACACTTGTCTTCACCAAGTGATGTAAGAGACTTAGGCAAACATGGCCTTTGATTGTCAAGAACTCTTACGATCAATCTTGGATCCCGAGACGACTCACACACTCTATGATGGACAATGGATGATGGTGGTGGATGATGGTGTTGTGATGGTGGTGGGTGAAGTGTGAGAGAGGTGGTGTGCCAAGGGATGGTTTGCAAATGAGCCAAGCACCCCTATTTATAGCCTGAACAGTAGCTCGCGCACGGCCCCGTGTCCATCCTCCTTCTCTGTCTTCATTAATTGCTCTTGTCTGCATTAGTTTACCACGGCCCCGTGTCCACTGGGAACGACCCAGTGTGCAGAAGCGTATATGTACTATCAAGATTTGCCTGGATTCTGCGAATCTTATAGTTGACCACGGCCCCGTGTCCGCTGAGCACGGCCCCGTGGTGGGCGATAGAAGCTTCTACAGCTTTGTCTTTTATGCTGACACTTGGGCACGCCCCCGTGTTCACTGAGCACGGGGCGTGTTCAGCCTTCTGTTCTCTTTTTTTGCTTGGGAAAATGCTGTCGAGGAGGTCGGGCATGCCACGTTTGTTCCTTTTCTTGTATTTATGTTTGATTTAGCTGCCTTTTTGCTTCTTTTGTTAATTTGAGCTCATTTAATCCTGAAAATACAAAAGGAAGACAAAAACACACTTTTTCCAACATTAGTACTAAACAAGGGTTAGTTTTATGCCACATTTGATGTAATTTATATGTTGCATTTTGTGCAGATCAAATACCCCCACACTTGAATCTTTGCTTGTCCTCAAGCAAAACTCTTTATAATGTGGCTTTACACTCCCAAATGGAATGGGTAGAAGAGAAAGTTTTATTTTTATTTATTTACAATCCTATTCGTCATGATTTATTTAAAACTTTTCATAAGATAAATTACTTAATAGGGCATAACATGTCTTTTTAAAATTCAATTTATATACAAGTTCACATACCTCACGAGGGATCACTCAACACTCGGCCGAAGATGTATTTTAGTGAATCACTTGAGAGCGGCATGGAACTTACTCCTACCATAGGCTTGCCAAGCAATCAATCCTCCTCCTTTTTAACTATAAACCTTTGTAAATATCAAGAGGACTTTTGGGTGAAGGGTTAGGCTTGGGTTAAAGGTAGGTGGTTGGGTTAGTGGTTAGTAGAAAAGGGCGAAAAGCATAAAAACATCGGTTTTCGTAAGACTTTTTATTTTTTTATTTTTTTATTTTTTTATTTTTTTATTTTTTTATTTTTTTATTTTTTTATTTTTTTTTTTGGAAATTTTTATTTTTGATGAAGCCATTATTCAAACAAAGTTATTTTTGATGAACTTGCTTGTTTATTTCTTTTGCTTCATCATCAACATTTTTTTTTTTTGAAAAGTCATACGAAAAACCGAGCTTGTTACTAAAACAAAGGGTTAAAAATAAAAAGGTTTTGGTGGGTGAAAGGGTGTTTGGTTTGGGTTAAGAAATGAAAAGGTTTAGGCTCAAAGGGGTTAACTAGAGGGATTTTGGGTAGGTGGTAAAAAAAATAATGGTGTAGAAATAAATAGGGTTAGTCCTAATGCCTCCATCATTTACTTACTCGGGTTTAAGTAGGTAAGGACCGGGAATGTATCGTCGTGGCAAGTTCTAGAGTTGTAAGAACCAAGCGGCTATTCACACAAGAAACGAAAAATGAGCATTTAGTTTAAAGATATGTATTTGTATGCTCAATAAAGGCTCAAAACTCACTTTTGTGGGAATGGGTTTTTTTGTGATCAAGTATATATAATCAAATTTTAACTAAACTTGTCATGCCTTTTCATAATTTTCTTATGTTGGTTCTTTTTATCACGACGCTATCGATTGTAAATTTGTAAAAATATAACCTTTTTAGAATTTGAAATTCTGAAATTAAACCTAGACAAGTAAAAAAATGAAAAAAAATTTTGAAAAAAATTTGGGGTGATTAGCGGTTCCAATATAGTTTTGTGTAAGGCTTGTAATTAGGACTTGCAAGATTCAAAGTTTTAGCATCCCCCCCCCCCCCCCACACTTAAATTACACATTGTCCTCAACGTGTCTCAAAAATAAGTTTTTAGGTTGATTGAATGTGTAAAAATGTGTTAAAAAGCAAAATTTTATGTTACTGGGCATCTGGACACGGCCCCGTGGTGTCCGGGCACGGCAACGTGTTCAGTCGCCAGTAACAAAAGTTGTAAAAAGAAACAGAAGCCTGGACACTGGGGCGTGTTGGGTGAACACGGCCCGTGTCCAGTTTACCTGAACTGGGCCTTTTCTGCAGACTGTGAAGTACGAGGCCGTGTTGGGCGGGCACGGCCCGTGCTGAACCTGCTGTAATGAAGAAAATTTTGTCGGATGGCCCTGTTTTCGTGCATGGGGTGCTGGTTCAAGTTTCCCTTGTTATCCTTCACCATCCCGAGTGTGTTTTATTCCTGAAAATTAAAACTAAACTAGAAAACATAAAAATTAATCTATACTAAACTAAGGATAGTTCCGCGGAATGCCTCCGTGGTGCGCCACATTTATAAGGGTCCTTGGCTAGACCCAAAGCCTAGTCATATGTTACCCAAGTGGGATGTTTTGCATCCCATGCTACTCCGTCGGAGAGCGTCATCCAAGCTTGTGTCTATGACCTTCATGTAGTTGACAGGGTCTTCGTCTTCTACTCTTTTGCCGACTCCAAACTTCACTTCCTCGTCCCCAAACTTCAATGTTAGTGTTCCGTCATTCATGTCTACCACTGCTTGGGCAGTGGCTAGAAATGGCCTCCCTAGGATGAGAGGGACTTTGGTGTCTTCTTCCATGTCTTGTATGACAAAGTCGGCCGGGAAGACGAAATTGTCGACTTTGACCAATAGATTTTCAGCGACACCTTTTGGATATTTGACGGATCTGTCGGCAAGTTGTATGCTCATCTTTGTAGGGCTCGTTTTTCCTAGGCCGAGTCGTTTGAACATTGATGCGGGCATGAGGTTGATGCTAGCCCCAAGATCGGCTAGTGCATTGCGAATGGGGGATTCCCCAATCGAGCAAGGAATCGTGAAGCTTCCAGGATCAATCTTTTTTGTGGGAGTTTGTTGAGTAGTAAGGCGGAGCATTCTTCTCCTAAGTTAACTAATTGCAATGATTCAATTTTCCTTTTATGAGTGAGGAAGTCCCTCATAAATTTTGAATATGTTGGCATTTGGGTTTGGACTTCGATAAATGGAATATTAACATGCAATTGTTTTAGTAAATTTTCGAACTTTGCGAATTGCTCATCGGTCTTTTGACGAATTAACCGACCGGGGTATGGAACCTGAGGAGTCTTAGTAGGCTCTTGAACCGGTGAAGAAGCCTCCTCTTGATAGGGCGCGGGTGGAGTTGTGGTTTGGCTAGATTGGCTTCTTTTAGTTGGTGGAAGCGGAGCCTCTTCGGGACCCATGGTACGGTTTCTCAATGTTATGAGATGTACTTGCGCCTTTAGGTTGGTCTCGGTATTACTTGGTAACGCGCCTTGTGGTCTCTCGGAGAAATTTTGAGCTATTTGATTTAATTGTTTTTCAAAGTTTTGAATGCTAGCTTGTTGATTTCTAAAATTCGATTCCAATTGCTGAAATCGATCCTAGTTTTTCTTTTCGGTGTCGGAGATGAGGCGAGATACAGTATCTTCAAGCCTTTCTCGTCCACCTTGTTGTTGAGAAAAATTTTGTGGTTGTTGAAAGTTAGTTCATTGGTTTTGTTGGTTACTACTATTGTCGGGATCTCTCCAACCAAGGTTAGGGTGGTTACGCCATCCTTGGTTGTAGGTACCCGTTGGAGGACCCGATGGCCTAGGTCTATTATCTATGTAGTTTACCGTTTCCGTTTGATCATCAACTTCTTTCATACAACTCCAATTTTCATGTGGCCCACCACACCCCTCACAAGCCATAACCGAGGCCGTTTTTGCCATTTCTAACTTTTTGATTTTTGAAGAAAGGGCCTCGATTTGGGCTTGTAAAGAAGTGCTTTCATCAACCTTATGGGCGCCCGGGGCAATAGATTTATTGCCTTGGGGAGTGTGCCACTGAAAATTTGTTTGAGCAATTTCCTCAATTTGATTGTATATTTCATTTGGGCGACGATTACCTAGAAGTCCCCCGGAGCTAGAATCAAGTGTTTGTCTTGTGTGTGGCAACAACCCATTATAGAAAGTGGATACTTGTTGCCATACCGCAAGACTGTGATGAGGACACTTTCTTAGTAGCTCCTTGAACCTTTCCATGTTTCATATAAGGATTCCCCATCTTCTTGTGAATATGTATTAATTTCAGTCATTAATTTAGCCGTTTTAGCAGGAGGGAAATACTTATATAGAAACTTTTGGGCTAGTTCATCCCAGGTGTTTACCGAGCCAACTGGGAGGGTATTAAGCCAAGCCTTAGCTCGGTCTTTTAGTGAAAATGGAAACATCCGAAGGCGGATGGCGTCGTTTGATGCTCCATTGATCCGAAAGGTATCACATATTTCTAAGAAATTAGTAATATGTAGATGGGGATCCTCGTCCGCAAGCCCATGGAAGGTTGCGGAGTTTTGAACCATTTGTATCAAATGTGGCCGAAGTTCGAAGTTATTGGCTTCGACATTCGGTGCATTGATAGCGGCGCCGTGATTACCTACAGCGGGTCGTAGGTAATCCATGAGGGTACGTTGGTCCGCCATTGGAAGTGGGTCCCCCGAAACTTTCTCTTGGTTTTTAGCTTTAAGTCTTTTTCTGAGAAAGTGTTCGGGTTCTTCTAGAGGTTCTTTTATGTCTCTACTAGAACTGGGGCTCATACACTACGTAGGAAGTTCAAATGTGGCGCCTGGGTCCCAAGTCCAGCAATAAAAACAGAAAAGAACGTTGGTCAGAAGGTTCACCACAGCCCAGTGATCAGGTGAACACGGCCCGTGGTCGGAGATACAGTGATTGTTCTCCGGATCCCTGTTACTAGGGAGCTGGACATGGCCCCGTGTTGCACCGACACGGTCCCGTGCTCAGCTCTCTGTAACTCGGAAAATAAAAACTGCCAGTAACAATGATGGGCACGGCCCGTGTCCGACCAGGCATGGCCCGTGTCCGACCAGGCACGGCCCGTGCTGAGCTCTGCAGAAACTGAAAAACTAAGAAAAATCCTATAAAAACAGAAAAATAAGAAAAACGATTAGGCCGTTGATTCCTAACTTTCTTAAAATCCTTGTGTCCCCGGCAACGGCGCCAAAAACTTGATGCGTCTGAAGTGTGTATAGTTTTTAATGTATATTTTTAAGCTCTTTTACACTTTTTAGCCAAGTTTTAAATTTATAAAACACGATATTTACTAACACTAAACACACATATGGGCAAGTGCACCCATCGTGAGCGTAGTATAGTATTGGTAAGATACCGAGGTCGTCCAAGGACACAAGAGCTTTTAGTACCGGTTTATCCTCAACGTCTAATCAAATCAAAAGTTCAGAAAAAAGGTTTTAAACTAGGAAATAAAAACAAACTAAAATGTTGAAAAATTAAAATAAAAATAAAAATAGATAGACAAGATGAATCACTTGGCTCCGACTCGTGTTTAGTGTAACCTTTGATTATTTCCGCACTTTTGCACTTTTTAAGAGATTATCATAGTTATTGTAGTAGGCCCCTCTTTTGAAGGTGACGTTACCCTCGGCTAAGTAGTCTGAGTCAGCAGGGATACAGTCCTAAGTAGCCTGGTTAAAGTATTAATAGTAGCTTTCATATGAGGGGATCAAAGAGTTTGGACCCCCGCCATCTAATACCGGTGGGTATTGAAGGAGGTCCTACTAAATTTGATCCAGGTCCTTGCAGGATCTATACACTGAAAAAGGCAAGACTCTTACCAAACCGTTCCCTTAACCCCCAACCAGGTAGCCAACATACCTCCATATAGACCGTGGAGATATGAATGGTGAAAATCTTTTATTTTATATAGACCGTAAAATAATGCCAAGACACCACGGACAAACGATAAGGAAGAATCACCTTCAACATAAGAAACTAGTTATTAAAGTCATTAATACATAACCAAGTAAAAAGTGCGAAAAGATTAAAACTAAAAAGTATTACACTAGACACTTGTCTTCACCAAGTGATGTAAGAGACTTAGGCAAACATGGCCTTTGATTGTCAAGAACTCTTACGATCAATCTTGGATCCCGAGACGACTCACACACTCTATGATGGACAATGGATGATGGTGGTGGATGATGGTGTTGTGATGGTGGTGGGTGGTGGGTGAAGTGTGAGAGAGGTGGTGTGCCAAGGGATGGTTTGCAAATGAGCCAAGCACCCCTATTTATAGCCTGAACAGTAGCTCGGACACGGCCCCGTGTCCAGTGGGCACAGCCCCGTGTCCATCCTCCTTCTCTGTCTTCATTAATTGCTCTTGTCTGCATTAGTTGACCACGGCCCCATGTCCGCTGGGCACGACCCAGTGTGAAGAAGCGTATCTGTACTATCAAGATTTGCCTGGATTCTGCGAATCTTATAGTTGACCATGGCCCCGTGTCCGCTGAGCACGGCCCTGTGGTGGGCGATAGAAGCTTCTACTGCTTTGTCTTTTATGCTGACACTTGGGCACGCCCCCGTGTTCACTGAGCACGGGGCGTGTTCAGCCTTCTGTTCTCTTGTTTTGCTTGGGAAAATGTTGTCGAGGAGGTCGGGCATGCCACGTTTGTTCCTTTTCTTGTATTTATGTTAGATTTAGCTGCCTTTTGCTTCTTTTGTTAATTTGAGCTCATTTAATCCTGAAAATACAAAAGGAAGACAAAAACACACTTTTTCCAACATTAGTACTAAAAGGGGGTTAGTTTTATGCCACAATTGATGTAATTTATATGTTGCATTTTGTGCACATCAAATACCCTCACACCTGAATCTTTGCTTGTCCTCAAGCAAAACTCTTTATAATGTGGCTTTACACTCCCAAATGGAATGGGTAGAAGAGAAAGTTTTTGGGCTTGTCATAGAGTGTCGGGATTTCCAAGATTCTTTATTAAGTTTTATTTTTATTTATTTACAATCCTATTCATCATGATTTATTTAAAACTTTTCATAAGATAAATTACTTAATAGGGCATAACATGCCTTTTTAAAATTCCATTTATATACAAGTTCACATACCTCACGGGGGATCACTCAACACTCGGCCGAAGATGTATTTTAGTGAATCACTCGAGAGCGGCATGGAACTTACTCCTACCATAGGCTTGCCAAGCAATCAATCCTCCTCCTTTTTAACTATAAACCTTTGTAAATATCAAGAGTACTTTTGGGTGAAGGGTTAGGCTTGGGTTAAAGGTTGGTGGTTGGGTTAGTGGTTAGTAGAAAAGGGCGAAAAGCGTAAAAACATCGGTTTTCGTAAGACTTTTTATTTTTTATTTTTTTTATTTTTTTTTTTTGGCAATTTTTATTTTTGATGAAGCTATTATTCAAACAAAGTTATTTTTGATGAACTTGCTTGTTTGTTTCTTTTGCTTCATCATCAACATTTTTTTTTTGAAAAGTCATACGAAAAACCGAGCTTGTTACTAAAACAAAGGGTTAAAAATAAAAAGGTTTTGGTGGGTGAAAGGGTGTTTGGTTTGGGTTAAGAAATGAAAAGGTTTAGGCTCAAAGGGGTTAACTAGGGGGATTTTGGGTAGGTGGTAAAAAAAATAATGGTGTAGAAATAAAAAGGGTTAGTCCTAATGCCTCCATCATTTACTTACTCGGGTTAAGTAGGTAAGGACCGGGAATGTATCGTCGTGGCAAGTTCTAGAGTTGTAAGAACCAAGCGGCTATTCACACAAAAAACGAAAAATGAGCATTTAGTTTAAAGATATGTATTCGTATGCTCAATAAAGGCTCAAAACTCACTTTTGTGGGAATGGGTTTTTATGTGATCAAGTATATATAATCAAATTTTAACTAAACTTGTCATGCCTTTTCATAATTTTCTTATGTTGGTTCTTTTTATCACGACGCTATCGATTGTAAATTTGTAAAAATATAACCTTTTTAGAATTTGAAATTCCGAAATTAAACCTAGACAAGTAAAAAAATGAAAAAAAAATTTGAAAAAAATTTGGGGTGATTAGCGGTTCCAATATAGTTTTGTGTAAGGCTTGTAATTAGGACTTGCAAGATTCAAAGTTTTAGCATCCCCCCCCCCCCATACTTAAATTACACATTGTCCTCAATGTGTCCCAAAAATAAGTTTTTAGGTTGATTGAATGTGTAAAAATGTGTTAAAAATCAAAATTTTATGTTACTGGGCGTCTGGACACGGCCCCGTGGTGTCCGGGCACGGCCCCGTGTTTAGTCGCCAGTAACAAAAGTTGTAAAAAGAAACAGAAGCCTGGACACGGGAGCATGTTGGGTGAACACGGCCCATGTCCAGTTTTCCTGAACTGGGCATTTTATGTAGACTGTGCAGCACGGGGCCGTGTTGGGCGGGCACGGCCCGTGCTGAACCTGCTGTAATGAAGAAAATTTTGTCGGATGGCTCTGTTTTCGTGCATGGGGTGCTGGTTCAAGTTTCCCTTGTTATCCTTCACCATCCCGAGTGTGTTTTATTCCTGAAAATTAAAACTAAACTAGAAAACATAAAAATTAATCTATACGAAACTAAGGATAGTTCCGCGGAATGCCTCAGTGGGGCGCCACGTTTATAAGGGTCATTGGCTAGACCCAAAGCCTGGTCATATATTACCCAAGTGGGATGTTTTGCATCCCATGCTACACCGTCGGAGAGCGTCATCCAAGCTTGAGTTTATGACCTTCATGTATGTCGCAACCCCCGATCCCTTATCTGTCTCGGGAACGGGCGGACCCGAGCAAAGATTTTTGGTGGTATCAACTATTTAATCTTGCAGCGAAAATTACATCAGGACCGTAGTTAGGAAATTTTTATCAGAGTAAAACCACCCTATTTGATATTAATAATAACATGGGCAAAACCCAAGTTTCTTATTACAATACATTTATAGGGACAAACCCTATTTTATTGAATTTAAAACATCATCTTTTAGGTAACTTTTATAGCCACATTTTTCCCAAGCCTTTAGTGCTCTCCTGCTGGCTTTTTACTAATTGGCTGTCACATTTTGTTACCTGAAACATGTTTTAAAAACAATTGTCAGCGGGAAATACTGGTGAGTGAATCCCAGTTTAATCAAGCAACATTTTATCAATTAAAACAGTATTGAGAGCAATTACAATGTTTATTTCTACACAATTACTCATTCAGTATTTATCACTCGACCGGATCTATGGCTATGGTCAAGTTACACATTGGCTAACTCGTTGTCCAATTGTAACGTACTGTCATAATGACTTACTACTCGCAAGTAGTAATAAATTTTGTATACAAAACCCCATAATACCGGCAGTAATTGAAGAACTACAAAGTCTCAATCACCGCTTAATCACATTGTAAAACAATTAAGGTTTTGTAAATAGTTACAAAAAGGTTATCAAAAAGAGGATAAACTCACATTGCTATCTTAGACTTCGCGTAAGGGTTTCCTGGATATAATCTATAATTTATACAAATGTACATTGGTTAGTATCATAACCCTTTGAAATTATTAATGATACCCTCCCCGAGACGGCATTCCAATAACTACGTCGGGCAGAACCACGACAGTTATTACGGAACCCTAAATCAATCGGGCAGCGTATCTACTATGAAACCGAGGTTATAATACTTACAACGAAGCAGAACCTCGCTAATTAGGGGTATAATACCCGTCTATAATGCCTCTAATTCAGAAAGTGAGATTGAGAATTGAGAAATGAACGAACTAAAATGAGATCCGAGGCCTCCTTTATATAGTTGCTGATATTGACTCTCAGGCGGCCCGCGTAAGGTAAGGCAAAGCCTTACGTGGCCCGCGTCAACACCCGGTCAACATATAGCTTGTCCCGGTCATGATCTAGACCCGCCACGATGTTGACACGTGTCAGCTCAGGGTGTCTCCGCGTTGTTGATCTCTCGCGGCCCGCGTTAGATTAAGATGGGGTCTACGCGGCCCGTTTGAACTAAAGAAATCAACGACATCCGGTATCCACCTTGATACCGCCCGCGTAAGCTTGAGGTGAGGTCCTACGCGGCCCGCCTCAGCTTAATTTTTTATGTTTTTAATTTATTTTATATGTTATAACATATTTCGGGCTTGGTTTTCACATACAGGGTGTATTATAAGACATATTGGGACTTTTTACAATATACTTAGGTGTCGGAAATATTATGAGAGTGTTGGTTTTACCGAGGGTTGTTATATTCTCCCCACCTTGTTTTAGAGCTCGTCCTCGAGATCTACTAGAACAAGTGCGGATATTTCTTTTGCATTTCAGATTCGAGTTCCCATGTGTACTCAGGTCCTCTTTTGGAGTCCCACTTCACTTTGACTAGAACTAGTCTCTTATGTTTGAGGTTCTTAACTTTCATGTCTTCAATTTGTAGAGGCCTTTCTACAAACTTAAATTGTTCATTTACCTCTATATCCTTAAGAGGTACTATCAGTGATTCGTCAGCTAAACACTTTTTGAGATTAGATACATGAAATACATCATGTATTCCTGCCATTTCCTCTGGCAGTTGTAGCTGATAGGCTACAGGTCCTATTCTTCTAATAATCTCAAAAGGTCCAATATACCTGGGGCTTAGCTTTCCTCGTTTGATGAATCTTACTACTCCTTTCCAAGGAGAGACTTTCAACAATACTTTATCTCCTACCTTAAACTCCAATGGCTTGCGTCGGTTATCAGCATAGCTCTTCTCTCGATCACATGCGGCTTTCAGTCGTTCCTTGACTTGAATGATTTTATCAGTTATTTCTTGCACTATCTCAGGTCCAGATAGTTGCTTTTCCCCAATTTCTGCCCAACAGATTGGGGTTCGACACTTTCGTCCATGAAGTGCTTCGAATGGTGCAGCATTGATACTTGTATGATAACTATTATTATAAGAAAATTATATTAAAGGTAAATGATCGTCCCTATTACCTCCAAAATCAATTACACAAGCTCTAAGCATGTCCTCCATTGTTTGAATTGTTCTTTCGCTTTGTCCATCGGTTTGAGGATGATAGGCTGTGCTTAGTTTTAACTTAGTTCCCATTGCCTGTTGGAAACTTGACCAAAAATGAGAGGTAATTCGGCTATCCCTATCAGAAACAATTGATAAAGGAATACCATGTAAAGAAACAATTTCATTTACATACAATTTAGCTAACTGTTCCATACTAAAAGTTTCTTTCATTGGTAGGAAATGAGCTGACTTAGTTAGCCTATCTACAATCACCCAGATTGTATCATTTCCTTTCTTTGTTTTGGGTAATTTAGTAACAAAATCCATTGTTATCAATTCCCATTTCCACACCGGCATTTCTAATTGTTGTAGAAATCCTGAGGGTTTCTGATGTTCAGCTTTGACTTGTGAACAGGTTAAACATTTAGAAACATAGGCTGCTATGTCCTTTATCATTCCTATCCACCAGAAATTTTTCCTTAAATCCTGGTACATTTTATCATTTCCTGGATGCATCGTATATTTAGACTTATAGGCTTCTTCTAGTATACGATGACGTAGGTTTCCTAATTTAGGTATCCACATTCTCTTTTCATGGAATTTCCAAATTCCATCTGTTCCTTGTTCTAATTCTTTTAGCATACCTTTTAGCTTTTCAGTATCTTCCTTGATTACTGATTCTTGTTCTTCTCTTATTTGATCATTTAAATCTACTTGTAGATTTAATTTAAGAGAACGTACCCTTTTTGGCTTTTCATGATACTTTCGGCTTAAAGCGTCTGCTACTACATTTGCACTTCCTTCATGATACTGGATATCACAATCATAATCACTAAGCATCTCCATCCAGCGTCTTTGTCTCATATTCAACTCCTTTTGCTTGAAAATATACCTTAAACTCTTATGATCAGTGAATATGGTAAACTTACTACCGTAAAGGTAATGTCTCCAAATCTTAAGAGCAAAAATTATAGCTCCTAATTCTAAATCATGGGTTGAATAATTCTCTTCATGATTCTTAAGTTGTCTAGATGCGTAAGCTATAACCTTTTGACGTTGCATTAATACACATCCATAACCTAACTTAGAAGCGTCACAATAGACTACAAAATCTTTAGTTCCTTCTGGTAACGCTAGTATGGGTGTATGGGTTAATCTTTGCTTAAGGATTCGAAATGCTTCTTCTTGTTTTAATCCCCATTCAAACTTAACAGATTTACAGGTTAATTTAGTTAAAGGAATGGCTATTCTAGAGAAATCTTTAATAAATCTTCTATAATAACCGGCCAATCCTAAGAAACTTCTAACCTCGGTTGGTGATTCAGGGGTTTTCCATTTAGTAATTGCCTCGATCTTTGTGGGATCCACATGGATTCCTTCATGGTTTACTAAATGTCCAAGAAATTGTACCTGTTCTAACCAGAATTCGCACTTTGAAAACTTAGCATAAAGCTTTTCCTTTCGTAATAAACTTAAAAGTGCGTGCAAATGTCTAGCATGATCCTTTTTACTCTTAGAGTAAATTAGAATATCATCTATAAATACACTTATGAACTTATCCAAATATGGCTTACATATTCGGTTCATCATGTCCATAAATGCAGCTGGGGCATTGGTTAAACCAAATGGCATGACAGTAAATTCATAATGGCCATACCTTGTTCTGAATGCGGTTTTAGGAATGTCCTCTTCCTGTACCTTTAATTGATGATATCCTGACCTTAAATCGATTTTAGAGAAGAATCGAGCTCCTTGTAGTTGATCAAAAAGATCATCGATTCTCGGTAATGGGTACCGATTCTTAATCGTGACTTTGTTTAATTCACGGTAATCAATACACATGCGCATCGATCCGTCCTTCTTTTTAACAAATAGTATCGGCGCTCCCCAAGGTGACGAACTTGGTTGTATAAATCCTTTCTCTAACAATTCTTCTAATTGTTTCTTTAATTCCTGCATTTCGGCGGGTGCCAAATGGTAAGGTGCTTTGGCAATTGGTGATGTTCCTGGCAGTAGATGGATTCTGAATTCAACTTCTCTGTCTGGAGGTAGTCCTGGTAATTCTTCTGGAAAGACATCTGAAAACTGAGATACTACTGGAATATCTTTTAAATCTTTTCCTTTAGTGTTAGTGATTATGGAAATCAAATACACTATAGAACCTTTTCTTATATAACTTGCAGTTTTCATCACAGAAATGAATTTTGTGGATCTAGAGGGTTTATCTCCTTTGATTGTGATTGTTTTACCTTTTGGTGAATTTACTTGAATTGACTTTTGATCACATAAAATACTAGCTTTATTGGCTATCAACCAATCCATTCCTAAAACAACATCGAATCCTGCCAGATTCATGGGATATAGGTTTGCTATAAACTTTTGGTTTAAAATTTCTATTCTTGCTCCCTGCAAGATTTCAGAAATCCTAACGGTCTCTCCATTAGTTGTTTCTACTAAGCATTCTTGTGGTAGTTTAGTTAACGACTGATTTAGAAATTTGCAAAATGATGTATTAATAAAACTTTAGTTTGCACCAGAGTCAAATAATACTTTAGCAAAAACATCATTAACTAAAAACGTACCAGCTATGACATCTGGAATCATCTTGGCTTCATCTGCAGTCAAAACAAATGCTCTAGCATTTTTAGTATTCTTGTTGTCCACAGCTGGAGCTATTTTTGGGCAATTAGGCTTGATATGGCCTTGTTCTCCGCAGATATAACATATCTGGATGTTAGCTTTCTTCCTGCAATTTTCTTCCTTGTGTCCCGATATTTTGCAAAAGTTACAGTATATGGAGCATCTTCCTGAATGCTTTCTTTTGCAATTCCTACAGTAAGGTGCAGAGGTAGAACCTATATTTTTCCCACGATTAAAATTTCCAGAACGAAATTCTTGTGTCAATTTCTGGGTTAGGTTCCTCCTTTGATCCTCTTCTCGGGTACGGACTAATTCATCAGTCAAGGTATTTGTTAGTTCTACAGCTTCTTCTATGGTTTGAGGTCTAGCTGCCTTGACTACATGTCTAATCTCTCCGATTAATCCCCAGATGTAACGGGAGATTAACATTGGTTCTGGTGAAGCAAGAGTTGGCACTATTCTAGCATATTCGAAGAATATTTTAGTGTATCCCTTACTATCTACACCAGTCATTCTAAGGTTTAGGAATTTGTTTGCTATCTGTTCTTTTTCATTGGGTGGACAGAATTTCCTTTCTACCTTGTTCTTAAATTCTTCCCATTCCATATTATAGGTTCTATCACTTCCTCTTGATTGAAGGATAGTGTTCCACCATTCTAGTGCTGCATTCTTAAACAGATTAGAAGCAAACAATATCTTATCTTCTTCAGCACATTTGCTTATCCTTAAGACTGCCTCAGTTTTCTCTATCCAGCGTAGGGTTGCAATGGCCCCTTCATTGCCCGAGAATTCCATTGGTTTACAAGACCAGAATTCCTTATAAGAACAACCGTAAGGCACGGTTCTTCTCCTTTTGGGAATAGGCAATTGAAGTACAGGTCCATTGTTAACACTGTTTTCGGGTTCAATTGGTCGCTTACTGCTATGCTTACTTTTATTATTCGCTTCTTGAATAGTTTGAATAATAAATGGCATGGCATCTATGATTCCTTGTGCCACTATGTGTTGAACAGCACTATTATCCATTTGGTTTCCATTGTTATTGATACTTGGATTCTCATTAACCACATTAATGTTACTCTGGTCATCATTATTTAGATTTCCTTGATTTCCTTCATCGGCCATCAGAATTTTTAAACATTTATTTTGTATTAATATCAGAAGATAATAAGTAATATAGTAAATCTCATGACACGCAATCTAGCCAAAAACGTCGATCATTGCGACTTGTACTCTATTTTCATATACTATGCGTCTCTTACATACTAGTACTAAAATAAAATTACAATACTAACAGAAACAGAATCACACTAATAGTAATATGCATCCGTACACACATATTTTATTTTATTTTTATTTTATTATTATTATTACTAAACATTTATTTTGTATTAATATCAGAAGATAATAAGTAATATAGTAAATCTCATGACACGCAATCTAGCCAAAAACGTCGATCATTGCGACTTGTACTCTATTTTCATATAATATGCGTCTCTTACATACTAGTACTAAAATAAAATTACAATACTAACAGAAACAGAATCACACTAATAGTAATATGCATCCGTACACACATATTTTATTTTTATTTTATTATTATTATTACTACCATTTCCTCCATTCTCACATTCACGGATATGGATTTATCCAAAAATCCATATTGCGTTCATCGTATTTCCATACGAGACGCTCTCCCACCTGACGCATTCTCTCACTGCTTTCTAAAATTTCCTCCCCAAAAGTCCTAAGCTCTTGGACGTTTTCTGCACTCGTTGGGGGTGCAGGTTCTCGGACTGGGTTTGGAATCTGGGGTGCGGGTTCCTGATATGGGGGTGAAAGTGCCTGAAATCGGTAAGGATCTTCCAAAATATCCCTAATATAATCATTTTGGTAATAGGGATCTAAAGGGTCCATACCTGGGTAGGCTTCTATGTTCTGTATGGGTGGGTATTCCTGGATAGGGTAACGTTGCACAAAGTCCCTATTGTAATCCCACCAGGGGTCGTAATTTGGATCTAGGGGGTTTGGTGCAGGTACCCTAGGGATTTCTTCTGGATTAAAGTCATGCATCTCCACTTGGTTGTCAGGATTTTCTATCTCCATGGGTTGATCTGGGTTTTGTGGTTGTGGGCCTACTAGTTGTTCCAGACTTGGGTCAGTAGCAGTTGTAGCTAGGATATGGAAATTAGCTAGGCTTCTATTAAGCATATCCAGTGTATGAGCATCTGTCTCTCGCTTACCAGCCGCTAAAACTCTTTGCTGTTGCAACTTTCGCATTCTTTTCCTACGAGCAAAGGCTTCCTTACTGAACCATCCTCGTTTCTTAGGAAATGGCTCCTCCGACTGAGCTCTAAAGGCAAATATTCCTTCTTCTTGATCAGCAGTATACCCAGAGAGGGAAGGCTGTGATGATGTACCTTCACTCCTAGGTGATTCAGACAACTGACGACTCATTTCTGAGGGTCCTTGATCACTCATACTGTAAACTAACAAATAGTCAATTAACACATAACAATTAAATACAGTTATGCACGTATTTCTGTAATTTATTTCCTAACACAAAATTTAAATTTTAAGTGTCAGCAGAACACTTCTTTGGCTCAGACCAGTGGCTAGGCTCTGATACCACATTTTGTCGCAACCCCCGATCCCTTATCTGTCCCGGGAATGGGCGGACGCGAGCTCAGATTTTTGGTGGTATCAACTATTTAATATTGCAGTGGAAATTACATCAGGACCGTAGTTAGGAAATGTTTATCAGAGTAAAACCACCCTATTTGATATTAATAATAACATGGCCAAAACCCAAGTTTCTTATTACAATACATTTATAGGGACAAACCCTATTTTATTGAATTTAAAACATCATCTTTTAGGTAACTTTTATAGCCACATTTTTCCCAAGCCTTCAGTGCTCTCCAGCTGGCTTTTTACTAATTGGCTGTCACATTTTGTTACCTGAAACATGTTTTAAAAACATTTGTCAGCGGGAAATACTGGTGAGTGAATCCCAGTTTAATCAAGAAACATTTTATCAATTAAAACAGTATTAAGAGTGATTACAATGTTTATTTCTACACAATTACTCATTCAGTATTTGCCACTCGACCGGATCTATGGCTATGGTCAAGTTACACATTGGCTAACTCGTTGTCCAATTGTAACGTACTGTCATAATGACTTACTACTCGCAAGTAGTAATAAATTTTGTATACAAAACCCCATAATACCGGCAGTAATTGAAGAACTACAAAGACTCAATCACCGCTTAATCACATTGTAAAACAATTAAGGTTTTGTAAACAGTTACAAAAAGGTTATCAAAAAGAGGATAAACTCACATTGCTATCTTAGACTTCGCGTAAGGGTTTCCTGGATATAATCTATAATTTATACAAATGTACATTGGTTAGTATCATAACCCTTTGCAATTATTAATGATACCCTCCCCGAGATGGCATTCCAATAACTACGTCGGGCAGAACCACGACAGTTATTACGGAACCCTAAATCAATCGGGCAGCGTATCTACTATGAAACCGGGGTTATAATACTTACAACGGAGCAGAACCTCGCTAATTAGGGGTATAATACCCGTCTATAATGCCTCTAATTCAGAAAGTGAGATTGAGAATTGAGAAATGAACGAACTGAAATGAGATCCGAGGCCTCCTTTATATAGTTGCTGATATTGACTCTCAGGCGGCCCGCGTAAGGTAAGGCAAAGCCTTACGCGGCCCGCGTCAACACCCGGTCAACATATAGCTTGTCCCGGTCATGATCTAGACCCGCCACGATGTCGACACGTGTTAGCTCAGGGTGTCTCCGCGTTGTTGATCTCTCGCGACCCGCGTTAGATTAAGATGGGGTCTACGCGGCCCGTTTGAACTAAAGAAATCAACGACATCCGGTATCCACCTTGATACCGCCCGCGTAAGCTTGAGGTGAGGTCCTACGCGGCCCACCTCAGCTTAATTTTTATTGTTTTTAATTTATTTTATATGTTATAACATATTTCGGGCTTGGTTTTCACATACAGGGTGTATTATAAGACATATTGGGACTTTTTACAATATACTAAGGTGTCGGAAATATTATGAGAGTGTTGGTTTTACCGAGGGTTGTTACAATGTAGTTGACCGGGTCTTCGTCTTCTACTCTTTTTCTGACTCCAAACTTCACTTCCTCGTCCCCAAACTTCAATGTTAGTGTTCCGTCATTCATGTCTACCACTGCTTGGGCAGGGCTAGAAATGGCCTCCCTAGGATGAGAGGGACTTCGGTGTCTTCTTCCATGTCTAGTATGACAAAGTCGGCCGGGAAGACAAAATTGTCGACTTTGACCAATAGATTTCCAGCGACACCTTGTGGATATTTGACGGATCTGTCGGCAAGTTGTATGCTCATCTTTGTAGGGCTCGTTTTTCCTAGGCCGATTCGTTTGAACATTGATGCGGGCATGAGGTTGATGCTAGCCCCAAGATCGGCTAGTGCATTTCGAATGGGGGATTCCTCAATCGAGAAAGGAATCGTGAAGCTTCCAGGATTAATCTTTTTTTTGTGGGAGTTTGTTGAGTAGTAAGGCGGAACATTCTTCGCCTAAGTTAACTAATTGCAATGATTCAATTTTCCTTTTATGAGTGAGAAAGTCCCTCATAAATTTTGAATATTTTGGCATTTGGGTTAGGACTTCGATAAATGGAATATTAACATGCAATTGTTTTAGTAAATTTTCGAACTTTGCGAATTGCTCATCGGTCTTTTGACGAATTAACCGACCGGGGTATGGAACCTGAGGAGTCTTAGTAGGCTCTTGAACCGGTGAAGAAGCCATCTCTTGTTGGGGCGCGGGTGGAGTTGTGGTTTGGCTAGATTGGCTTCTTTCAGTTGGTGGAAGTGGAGCCTCTTCGGGACCCACGGTACGGTTTCTCAATGTTATGAGATGTACTTGCGCCTTTGGGTTGGTCTAGGTATTACTTGGTAACGCGCCTTGTTGTCTCTCGGAGAAATTTTGAGCTATTTGATTTAATTGTTTTTCAATGTTTTGAATGCTAGCTTGTTGATTTCTAAAATTCGATTCCAATTGCTGAAATCGATCCGAGTTTTTATTTTCGGTGTTGGAGATGAGGCGAGATACAGTATCTTCAAGCCTTTCTCGTCCACCTTGTTGTTGAGAAAAATTTTGTGGTTGTTGAAAGTTAATTCGTTGGTTTTGTTGGTTACTACTATTGCCGGGATCTCTCCAACCAAGGTTAGGGTGGTTACGCCATCCTTGGTTGTAGGTACCCGTTGGAGGACCCGACGGCCTAGGTCTATTATCAATGTAGTTTACCGTTTCCGTTTGATCATCAACTTCTTTCATACAACTCCAATTTTCATGTGGCCCACCACACCCCTCATAAGCCATAACCGAGGCCGTTTTTGCTATTTCTAACTTTTTGATTTTTGAAGAAAGGACCTCGATTTGGGCTTGTAAAGAAGTGCTTTCAACAACCTTATGGGCGCCCGGGGCAATAGATTTATTGCCTCGGGGAGTGTGCCACTGAAAATTTGTTTGAGCAATTTCCTCAATTTGATTGTATATTTCATTTGGGCGACGATTACCTAGAAGTCCCCCGGAGCTAGAATCAAGTGTTTGTCTTGTGTGTGGCAACAACCCATTATAGAAAGTGGATACTTGTTGCCATACCGCAAGACCGTGATGAGGACACTTTCTTAGTAGCTCCTTGAACCTTTCCCAAGTTTCATATAAGGATTCCCCATCTTCTTGTGAATATGTATTAATTTCAGTCATTATTTTAGCCGTTTTAGCAGGAGGGAAATACTTATATAGAAACTTTTGGGCTAGTTCATCCCAGGTGTTTACCGAGCCCACTGGGAGGGTATTAAGCCAAGCCTTAGCTCGGTCTTTTATTGAAAATGGAAACATCCGAAGGCGGATGGCGTCGTTTGATGCTCCATTGATCCGAAAGGTATCACATATTTCTAAGAAATTAGTAATATGTAGATGGGGATCCTCGTCTGCAAGCCCATGGAAGGTTGCGGAGTTTTGAAGCATTTGTATCAAATGTGGCCGAAGTTCGAAGTTATTGGCTTCGACATTCGGTGCATTGATAGCGGCGCCGAGATTACCTACAGTGGGTCGTAGGTAATCCATGAGGGTACGTTGGTCCGCCATTGGAAGTGGGTCCCCCGAAACTTTCTCTTGGTTTTTAGCTTTAAGTCTTTTTCTGAGAAAGCGTTCGGGTTCTTCTAGAGGTTCTTTTATGTCTCTACTAGAACTGGAGCTCATACACTACGTAGGAAGTTCAAATGTGGCGCCTGGGTCCCAAGTCCAGTAACAAAAACAGAAAAGGACGTTGGTCAGAAGGTTCACCACGGCCACGTGCTCAGGTGAACACGGCCCGTGGTCGGAGATACAGTGATTGTTTTCCAGATCCCTGTTACTGGGGAGCTGGACACGGCCCCGTGTTGCACCGACACGACCCCGTGCTCAGCTCTCTGTAACTCGGAAAATAAAAACTGCTAGTAACAATGCTGGGCACGGCCCGTGTCCGACCTGGCACGGCCCGTGCTGAGCTCTGCAGAAACTGAAAAACAAAGAAAAATCCTAAAAAAACAGAAAAATAAGAAAAACGATTAGGCCGTTGATTCCTAACTTTCTTAAAATCCTTGTGTCCCCGGCAACGGCGCCAAAAACTTGATGCGTGTGAAGTGTGTATAGTTTTTAATGTATATTTTTAAGCCCTTTTACACTTTTTAGCCAAGTTTTAAATTTATAAAATACGATATTTACTAACACTAAACACACATATGGGCAAGTGAACCCATCGTGAGCGTAGTATAGTGTTGGTAAGATACCTAGGTCGTCCAAGGACACAAGAGCTTTTAGTACCGGTTTATCCTCAACGTCTAATCAAATAAAAAGTTTAGAAAAAAGGTTTTAAACTAGAAAATAAAAACTAACTAAAATGCTGAAAAATTAAAATAAAAATAAAAATAGATAGACAAGATGAATCATGTGGGATCGGTTTATGACCCAAACGAGTCGTTCAGAAGAGATTTTATCAGTTTCAGATGCGGAAAATAAGAAACTGACTTTGAAACAGCTTGCTTATCACTTTAAACACTGATTTGATTGATATAATAGCAATTGCAATCAGTCTTCACACCGGCAGCACCTCGGTATGGAATTCACGAACTGTTACAAATGAAATGCTCACATGCCTATTTATAGATCTCCTGGTCTCGCTTGAATATGACAATATGAGTTTCAAGCGAAACCTCCACATTTAACTTCAAGCGAAACCTAACATATAATATCTTGATTTCAAGCGAAACATCATAAATTTCTATAACTGTTTTGTCTCTTGTGAGGTGATGCAATGATGATGTCACTTTGATGATGTCATCATTGTATAAGATGATGTCACACTTGTTCAAATCCACAACGAACCCGAGACTCGATATAAGACGAAGTCGACAGATGAATGCACTAACAGACTCCCCCTCAGATGTTGACGAGTCTTAAGTGTCGAGTCTTTGCATCTTCAGTCTTTATCAGTCTGAATGCTCTCTGATATATCTCACAGTATAAGCATCCTCAAACTTTATCTCCTTCTCCTCTTCAGCATCAACAGACTCCCCACGAACAAACTCTACTCAGATGTCTTCAGACTCCCCCTTTCGATATACTGGGATCGCAGTCTGGAATTAGTTATCACCTTGAGATCAAATCCTGGCTTTAAATCTGTTTAAGCTCATCACCTATACAATTCTCATCAAAACATAAGTTTTTACTTAAATCAATAAGAAAAACTTATTAGAAATAGTTCCATCAAGTTCAAATTAATGACCCTGATTAACTAATCTCAAATTCTTTCTCAAATCAAAAATTTTCAATTCAATACACACACTCCCAAACCAGTTCATCATGTTCAGCACTCGGAATTTTGAAAATCAGCTCTCCAACATCAGTTGTCGAAAATCTTTTTGTATTTTTCAAAATTTATGCTAAAACATTCCGAAAATCTTTTTGGATTTTTTATAACAAAGGAATGCAAAAAAAATATTTACATACAATATTTTTGAGAGTTTGTGTAAGAGAATCATATCAGTGTATGTGACCAATCACTAGCACCGTTAAGCTTTAAACATTTTAAGTTCTAAACGATTCACATGGATTGACGATATTGTTGTCCACTTAAACTCAATCTAAAAACTTTCGAAATGCTTACCGATACGTTAAGGTATATTAATTTTGCACTAAATTCTTATGGACCCCACGATCTCAGCATATCCCCTCATCATGCAATACACTGACTCAAGTAATTCCTTTAAACTTTTATCAACTGTGATTTGTGCGAAAATAAAGCAGAATGTTTAAACATTAACAATCGGGTCGATACTTCCGTATACGCAGAGAAAGTCCAATGTTTAAACAAAATAAGAAAATAAAAATAAGTTGAAGTTGTTTAGGCTTTAACCACCAGGTCGATACTTCCGTATACGCAGAGGTGATCCAAAGCTTAAACGAAACACCAAAGAAAATAAAGCAGAACGTTTAGGCAATAACATCCAGGTCGATACTCACGTATACGCAGAGGATGTCCAATGCTTAAACAAAATAAAGAAATAAGACAAGTTTAAATCTTTGCAAAATGAAATGCACAATCACAGCGACTTTTCAGCAAAGTTGTGAAAGTTCACAAACTTAACCAGTTTTATGTCTTTCGACAATCAGCGATTACTGAGTAGGCACACAATCAAGAAGGACAAAGCTAAGTACTATGCTTTTGACCATGTTTCCCACTAGAATTAGGCTTTTTCATTTTAGGTTTGTATCGTTATCGCAAATCTACTAGTCTAGCTGAGCCTATCGTCACATCTTTAGTAAGATCGTTTATCACATTTTATCTCTCCATTTCTTTAGCATGCTGTGACAGTCCAACTGATCTACTATCATTTCCTCTTTTTCACAACAAAACTCATTTTTGCATTTTTCAATGTTTTTGACTTTTCAAATTTTCTAATTTTTTAAAAATTTTTACTCCCCCTAAAATCAAAATATGTCTCAATTTTGATTTTCTGGGAAAATTTGAAAACAAGTTGTACAAGAAATGTGACAACATGATGAGAATCACTTCAATTCTCCATTCACTTGGCATAAACAATCAGAACTCCCCCTGACAACAAAACATTTTCCCATAGTGATTTCAAAAACACTTAAGTTTGTTTTAATCAAAATGGTTTTTCCGGAAAATTAGTTTTGTGAGACATTTCTCAAATATGGGGATCATTCATCACCTTGTTTTGTAGAAAATCAGGTACAATTTAATGTCTCTGATTTACCACTTTTAAATCGAAATCACTTTTGTGAATTTCTCAAGAAATATGCCGATTCCTGCTCCACCCTTACCAACCTAGGAGCTCCGGCAAGTCAGGTTTTTCATTTAAACAGATTCACCCAAGCCTGACGGTCCTTGGGTGATTTTGAATTCTTGTTCAACAATGATGGAAAATTTGCATCATCCATTGTTAGACCAGAATTCTAATTTTTTACCTCAACGCATGGCTCTTCTGGTTTTACCATACCAGAATCATTGCCTGAATGTGGCTTGTCTGACTTTGATGAGCCAGATTCATCGCCAATACGTGGCTCCTTTGTTTCCAAAGAAACAAATTCATCACCAGATTTGTTAATCTCTTGATTAACTGCCTTCTCTTTCTTTACTCTATCCTCTGTCCTCAGATTTGTATCTGATGAATTCGTTTTGCTTGATTTGTCATTCTTTGGCGAGCAAGACGATTTATCAGAACTTTTATCTGTTTTACCAGTTATATCCGAGGACAAAATCTTCTCCAGATACTCTCTGGCCTTCTTCCTCTTCTTCCTCAGTCTGTCTTTTTGTCCCTGAGAAAGTTTCACTTTCTTTTCTTGAACTTTAGGTTCTTGAACCTTCTGTTCTTTGGGCTTGACATTGACTAGTTTCTTCACCTGCCTCTGAGATTCAGCCCTCGATCTTCTCATTGATCTCATTGAGCAATGTCTAGCAATATGGCCAATCATGTTGCAGTTAAAACATCTCCTTGACTCAAACCTCCAACTCTGGCAGTTGACAGCAATGTGTCCTTGATAGCCGCATCTGTAACATACTTTGTTATCGTACCAATCACCATTTTCAGCCCAAACATTCAGATCAAAACACTGTTTGGCTTGGTGATAATCCTTTCTGCTCTTGTTTGCTGGATTTGGCTTTTGAGCACTGTGGTCCGACCTGCACCACTCATTACCAACAATTTTTGAATTTTCATTTTTTACTTTTTGTAATTTTTGATTGCGATTGGATGATTGATCTGATGAACTTTTATTTTCTTTTTGAACATTTTTCAAAATTCTCTTTTTGTTTTTGTTCCACATTCTTCTTTACAGGTTTTTGCGTTGAGCATTCACCTTTTTCAGTAGAATGTAAAACAGTTTCTTTAAACATTTCATTTAATTTCAAAATTATTTTTCTTTTTTCAACTTCATCATCAGTTTTCTCATCACAATCTTCACCTTTGACTTTGTCAAAGTTTGTGACATTGTCACTTATTGGAACAGAATTGGTCGGTTTTGGACAGGGGAACTCAGATGAAGTCACAAAACCTTTCAATTTCTTTTCAAGTTCATCTATTTTGTTCCTTGAATTCTCAGCTTCATTTTCAAGCTGAGATATTCGTTCAAGATGAGCCTTGATTGTCTTTCGAGCACATTCAGCTTCTTTTTCAAGTCGAATAATCGTCTGAAGATGAGAATTTGTCATTTTTTTGCTTTTCAATGTTATTCTTGCTAAAAACAGATCTCCCATCTTCAAGAATTTTTATTTGACTTTGAAATTTTTTTTCAATTTTTGATTTTTCATTTCCAAAACTTTTAATTTTATCTTTAAAAATTTTTCCATTTTCTTTCAACTTCTTGTTTTCTGATGTCAAATTGTTCAAGTCATTTAACAGTTTAACATTTTCAGATTTTTGCTTCTCACAAATTTCCTCCAAAATAAAAATCTGTTTAACATCAGTTTGCTTCTCATCCTTCAACTTTTTGACTTCCAATGTCAAACTTTCCACATCTTTCAAGAGTTTGCCATTGTCAGCTTCAAGTTTATCACATTTAGAGCACACTGATGCAGAACTTGAAGATTCATTCTTCACAAATTCTTCATTTTTTGGAACTTCCTTTGTTCTTGTCTTGAATGATCCTTCACAAAAAATTTTAACGAAATTAAGAGGATTCGCATTCTCATCAATATAACAACCCCTCTTGTTATCGTATTTCATAACATATTTTGCCTTAACACATTCAACAATCCTTTTGTTCATTTCGTCAATCACATCTAAACTCATATCCACCAAATGTGTTTCCAAGACTTTTATCAATTCTTTCCTTTTCTTTTCACTTTCATAATCATGAGTTTTAAGTTTGCTGATGAATCCTTTTAGATGTAATTTTGAAAAATTTGAATCCTTTCTTAAATTTTTCAAACATTCACTCCATTCAATAGGTAATGCATCTGCAAACTTTGCTATTTTTTCAGCATCTGTCAAGAATATCTCATGATCTTTTAGATAACCAAGTAAAACAGTATATCGGTTTACTAGATCATCCAAGGTTTCATTTTTCAAACACACAAAATATTTAAACCTTTTGACCCAACCATCCTTTTTCACATCTCTATAACTATCATCTATAAACCCTCGATTCCAATTGTTAAATCTTTCAAAATAATAATTTTCATTCTCATCAAACATCTTGTCCAAAACAATCTGTTTAAACACTTAAATCTGATTGGGCCTTCACTGATTGGGTCGATGATAATGAAACTTGGGCCGAGATGTATGCCAGATAAATCAATGGGTCGTACGTATGCACATGGGCCGGTTAATGATTTAATGTTTTAACTGTTGATAATGTCCAACAATCTCAAGTATCCAATGAATATGATTGGGCTGCAAAATCCACTAACCCGACAAACAAACAATGAGCTGTGCTCAATTAAAATTGACCGATAATTGTGATTGGGCCGAAAAGTCTGTAGTGGGCTGACAACAACATTCAAAACTATTAAATCAATGACTTCAGTAGTTCACGTGAATTGTCTTCTAAATCTCATGGCCGACAAAGTCTATTACCAAATTTATTTCTAATTGGACCAAACAATCCACTTAACCGACAACTCGTGAAAGGGCCATGTCAAATTATGAGACTCACATGCAACTTAGATCTTATAAATGGTCGACAACTATTAAGCTTCACATGCAAACATAAATGGTTCTTATCACCTCTAGTAGACTGACACAAGACATGTGAATTCTTTTTCCCAATATACTGACACCTCGATTAAAGTTTTACACAACTCGACGTACACACTCAAGTGAACTGGTGATTCCAGCGGTCGTTTCAAGTGAGACTCACGATGTAAACTTCAAGCGAAAGGTCTATTTAGTTTCAAGCGAAAGATGATGACATCAGCAAAAATCGAACAAATTTCAAGCGAAACTACAATTTGAACCAATTTTAAGCCGATTTTAATGCTGAAACTTTCCAGGATTTGTTAATACATGATTACACACAATATGTGTGAATTTGAGCCGATTTTAACCGTGAAAAAATTTTAATTTTGAAAAAGAATGGTGTAGAAATCAGAAAAAGTGACGAAAACAGGCTGTTTTGGCAAGATCTCTTCCTCCTGAGCTCTGATACCACTTGTAGGATCAGTTTGTGACCCAAACGAGTCGTTCAGAAGAGATTTTATCAGTTTCAGATGCGGAAAATAAGAAACTGACTTTGAAACAGCTTGCTTATCACTTTAAACACTGATTTGATTGATATAATAGCAATTACAATCAGTCTTCACACCGGCAGCACCTCGGTATGGAATTCACGAACTGTTACAAATGAAATGCTCACATGCCTATTTATAGATCTCCTGGTCTCGCTTGAATATGACAATATGAGTTTCAAGCGAAACCTCCACATTTAACTTCAAGCGAAACCTAACATATAATATCCTGATTTCAAGCGAAACATCATAAATTTCAATAACTGTTTTGTCTCTTGTGAGGTGATGCAATGATGATGTCACTTTAATGATGTCATCATTGTATAAGATGATGTCACACTTGTTCAAATCCGCAACGAACCTGAGACTCGATATAAGACGAAGTCGACAGATGAATGCACTAACAAATCACTTAGCTCCGACTCGTGTTTAGTGTAACCTTTGATTATTTCCGCACTTTTGCACTTTTTAAGAGATTATCTTAGTTATTGTAGTAGGCCCCTCTTTTGAAGGTGACGTTACCCTCGGCTAAGTAGTCTGAGTCAGCAGGGATACAGTCCTAAGTAGCCGGGTTAAAGTATTAATAGTAGCTTACATATGAGGGGATCAAAGAGTTTGGACCCCCGCCATCCAATACCGGTGGGTATTGAAGGAGGTCCTACTAAATTTGACCCAGGTCCTTGCAGGATCTATATACTGAACAAGGCAAGACTCTTACCAAACCGTTCCCTTAACCCCCGACCAGGTAGCCAACATACCTCCATATAGACCGTGGAGATATGAATGGTGAAAATCTTTTATTTTATATAGACCGTAAAATCATGCCAAGACACCACGGACAAACGATAAGGAAGAATCACCTTCAACATAAGAAACTAGTTATTAAAGTCATTAATACATAACCAAGTAAAAAGTGCGAAAAGATTAAAAATAAAAAGTATTACACTAGACACTTGTCTTCACCAAGTGATGTAAGAGACTTAGGCAAACATGGCCTTTGATTGTCAAGAACTCTTACGATCAATCTTGGATCCCGAGATGACTCATACACTCTATGATGGACAATGGATGATGGTGGTGGATGATGGTGTTGTGATGGTGGTGGGTGGTGGGTGAAGTGTGAGAGAGGTGGTGTGCCAAGGGATGGTTTGCAAAAGAGCCAAGCACCCCTATTTATAGCCTGAACAGTAGCTCGGGCACGGCCCCGTGTCCATCCTCCTTCTCTGTCTTCATTAATTGCTCTTGTCTGCATTAGTTGACCACGGCCCCGTGTCCGCTGGGCATGACCCAGTGTGCAGAAGCGTATCTGTACTATCAAGATTTGCCTGGATTCTGCGAATCTTATAGTTGACCACGGCCCCGTGTCCGCTGAGCACGGCCCCCGTGGTGGGCGATAGAAGCTTCTACAGCTTTGTCTTTTATGCTGACACTTGGGCACGCCCCCGTATTCACTGAGCACGGGGCGTGTTCAGCCTTCTGTTCTCTTGTTTTGCTTGGGAAAATGCTGTCGAGGAGGTCGAGCATGCCACGTTTGTTCCTTTTCTTGTATTTATGTTAGATTTAGCTGCCTTTTTGCTTCTTTTGTTAATTTAAGCTCATTTAATCCTGAAAATACAAAAGGAAGACAAAAACACACTTTTTCCAACATTAGTACTAAAAAAGGGTTAGTTTTATGCCACAATTGATGTAATTTATATGTTGCCTTTTGTGCACATCAATTGCCCACCCACCCTCTCATGTTTAAGGGATCCTTATCCCTTCAAAGGTTTAATGGTATTCATCTTTCTCTCGAATTGGGTTTAAACACCCCGCCTGGAGCGCAAGTTATCCAGGAATAGTTCAAGATAGCGGGACCAGTTCATGTAACAGTGGCTGACAATTTCGTTATTATTGGCTGTATCCTGGATCCTTAAGGTATATGAGGATTGATCACCCTCTCTCACAAAAGGGTATTTTCATACTCTCTACGGTTTAAAGGTTTTCACCTTTCTAAGTCTTGGAGTTTATACACTCCCGCCTGTATCGCACGAAAATAAGGGTTTATCCCCAGGATACTAAGGGTTTATCCCCAGGATATTGAGGGTTTATCCCCAGTAAAACTAAATTTTTTGACAAGTCCCAAAGATAGGACAAATTATGGTTATGTTACACACATTCTTTTGTGGATAGAGAGTTGCGAAGTATAATAACTAAGTGAAGAAATACTCAAGTATCTCATGCACTGATGTAATATCCTGCACAGACAGGGGACATCCATACTGGGGACATTGGAAACGAGTCAGAGATTGAAGTTGGAAATTATTATCTAAGCGTTCCTGGTTGATCTTTTATTCTTCAAGCTTTGAAAGCCTTATCTAAATAATCTAAGTTTCTTACAGAATCATATGTTAAATTCTTTTCTAACATTTTTGAATAAAAGTAATAGTATCAGTATCCTGACGAGGATATTTGATCAGGGTATTTAAAAGATATTTTTCAAAAAGAAAATACATAACAACAACGGATAAGGCTAAAGGGTTAGTTATTATTAACGGTTCAAAGGGTTGTACTCTTGGCTTCATCTCAAAAATGAGACCCATCCACCAAAAGTACAACTTGTCCAAAAGCATATTTACATAAACAGTTGAAGGCTTCGTCCTAAAAACACAGGATCCCTTCACCCTCAACTGTTGATTGTTCAAAAGCATATTAAAGTTGATGACCAAGGTTTTCATCCTGAAACTCAGGATCCCTCCACCTTTGGCCATCATATTGTATCTAAGTGCAGGAAAAGTAAATGCAGGAAAAGTACATTGTTTGGAGTTACAGACTATTCGAATTTAAAAAAGTGGGCTCCGGCCTAAGCAATAATATCCATCATTGCCCACTTGAATGCCCTCACACAGCGGCATCACCACCATCCTTCTTCGCCTCCTCAGCCTCAGCATCCTGAGCAGCATCCACACCAGCATCCTCACCAGCATCCTTCTTTTCTCCAGCCTCGTCCACCACCTCAGCTGCCTTAGAAGTCTCTCCAGTCCTAGCTTTAGCAGGATATGGCACAGGATTGCCTCCAAGCTCCTTGAGTTTCGCCACCCAGGAACCAACCGGCCAGGATGGACACTCAAGACCTCTCTCCTTGGCTTCGTAACCCATCTTGATTCAAGCTTGTAGCAGGGAGACAACGGCAGAGTTTTTGATCCCCTCTTGGAAGGAGATCATGGCCTATTTATGCTCAACGTGGGCGGCTGCCAGCTTCACTTCGGCATCCTGAGTAACCTTCTTCAGCTTATCCTCATAGTGTCGGGTCTTGGCTTCAGCAATTATACCCTGGTCAGCTATGGTGGTCTCAAGTTGCTTGATTCTGGCCTCTTGAAGCTTCGCTGTCCCACAAGCATCAGTGTAGAGGTGTAGCAGATGCGGGAGACCCTGCAGATCAAAATATAGGTATGGGTTACAATTTACTAACCAGGATATACAGTCAGGATATATGCGCAGGATCTAGCACCAGGATATTACCTTGCTGAGGAAAGAAGTCATAGGCACCAAGGACTCAGTGAAGCTGAGCTCTTCATAGGAGAACCCTTCAAAAGCTGGAGTGGTGGTCTCTGAACCCTTTCTCTTCTTGGACGTGGAGGTACGACTTTTTGGGTTAGGCTTGGGGGCTATGGCTAGTTTGGAGCTAGTGGCGGCAGCAGTCTCCTTTTTTACCTGGACAGGAGTAGAATAGTTGTCGAGTTCTTCAAGGTCCAGGAGGATTGGAACTTGCTGGCATCTGCACACAGGGAGTAATTTTAAAACCCTACTATATTACAACATCAAATAACAACATGTGTGCAGGATATTAAACAGGATCCTTACCAGACATGTTTGAACTGGAGTGTTGGCTTGAGGATGATGGGTATGGAATGAAGCTTCTTTCGATCTCTGGAAGAAGTTTGATGACTTGAATTCTTTTTTCAGAATCAGCGAGAGGAGGTGCTAGTTTCCTGGAGTCAGTTGCATAAAACAAAAAGATAGATCAGTTCAGGATACAGGATAGGAAATAACACAGGGTCATCCTAAAATCCTAAATCCTACCCTTTCTCAACCACTTCACCGGATAATCCGCTCCACCAGGGATTGAACTTCTTTTCACAAAGAAGAATTTGGATTTCCATTCCTCTTCGTTCCTGGTGGCTCGGAGTATCAAAGGGTCGCTGGAGGTAGAGTAAAACAAGAATCTGCAAGACCCATGGCATCTAAGCCGGTATGCTAATGGAAGATCATGAACAGAGAGCTCGGGAATGTGGGCATTCTTGATTCGATCAAGAACGAGCAACACTCGCCAGAGCACTGGCATGGTCTGACTGAAACTAATTTTTGTAATATGAAAAAACTCGATGATAAAATCGGGGAAAGGGAATCGGAGGCCTAAGGTAAACAGAAAAGCATTAAAACAGAGCCACTCGTTAGATGCCATGTCTGATCGGATCTCCCGGTCGAATGGCCGGAACACCGTCCCCTCCAGGAAGATGCCGGAAGTTTTGAGGGCTGACAGGTGAGCGCTGTCAAATGAGCATATCTCCTTCTCCAGGTCTTGAAGGATATTCTGAGGGAAAAATGTGGGAGCAGAATCACCGGAGCTCGATCTTGTCTGTCTTGCAATATCTTCGCCGGAATAATGTGAAGAAAAGAAGTGAGAAGGGAGAGAAGTATTTTACCTTGTGATTTATTGGTAGAGATAAATGGCGATAAAGATGAGAAGTTATAGGGAGGTGATGTGTGTTTATAGCCTGGGGTTACTAGTTGTCACATCAAGTCCTATCTCTTAATTACCTTCGTATTCGTAAAAAATGTAACCGTTAGGACTCAGGATCCTCAACGGTAACATTTTTGGGGACAATTGTTATGGGTGAAATTCCGAGCCCATATCCTGCATAATATCTTGGGTTATATCTTGATTACATATTAGCTGTTCATAACCAGGATGCTGGATCAGGATATTGGTAACATCCTGATGCTGTATCCTGATGTTTACTAACAAACTGTTTGCAGGTTACAAGTGCATGATCATAACGTTCACCAAGACTTGTTCCCCTGAAGACTCGGTCCAGATGGTTGGGAGAGGAACGTTGAAGCCGCAATACATGGTCCACAACGTTAACAAGGGAATATTCCAAGGCATCCCACCATTTTTGGAAAATTAGTTTATTCTTTGTAACTATAAATATGTGGATAACCAGATCTCATAGGACACATCACATTCACTGCTCTCGAACACTTACACTCTCTCTCGTAATTCACACACTTCTAGCAAGCATCGTATCACTTAGCAATGATCTGGTCATTATCCTGCACTGTATCCTGACTTTTGAAGTAATAAAAAGAACAAGGCAGCTGCGATTGTCAGCTCCCGAGGTTTTGTGCCGGTGATCTAGATTGATCAAGGGCTTTCCTCGTACATCTCGTGTTAACCTTTACATTTCTGCTCATTGTTTGATTGTTGATATAGCTTGGTATCCTGAGCTATATCCTGAAAACTGTTTTTGCAAACAACTAAATCGGCATATTTTTCACAAACACTGCTAGCACACTACCTCACTTAACTAATTTGATCACTTAATTGCTTAGGTAAATTTTGACCACAACAATTTAGTTTAGAAGATTTTTCAATGCCGAAAACCATTGCTCTTGATTTTCTTAACTGTATATCTCTTAAATGTCAACATATACACGTGTGATTTAGTTTAGAAGATTTTTCAATACCGATAACCTCGATCAGAGAGTAAAAAAGGCGTAAGGTTCACAATGGTGTAAAACTAAAATGGGATATATCGGGCTAGGATTCGAGTTACAGGAACAAGGGCCAAACCAACCACTCAAGAATGTAACCGCGAGCGAAAACACTTGACATACTCCTGGAAGCAGTTTTCTTGCCACCAGACCTTTCTCCATCAATTAGGAATCTGATGCCGTCACTAAACACATTCCTTAAATTGTAGCCATTTTTTTAGTGTTTATTTTTTGGTGTCTAATCCGCATATATATCACCATTGCTCTTGATTTTCTTGACTGTATATCTCTTAAATGTCAACATATACATGTGATTTAGTTTACGAAGATTTTTCAATGCTGAGAACCTCGATCAGAGAGTAAAAAAGGCATAAGGTTCACAATGGTGTAAAACTAAAATGGGATATACCGGGCTAGGATTCGAGTTACATGAACAAGGGCCAAACCAACCACCAAAGAATGGAATCGTCGATTGAAAACACTTGACAACCTCCTGGAAGTAACTTTTCTTGCCACCAGACCTTTCTCGATCAATTAGGAATCTTATGCCGTCACTAAACACATTCCTTAAATTGTAGCCATTTTTGGGTGTTTATTTTTTGGTGTCTAATCCGCATATATATCACCATTGCTCTTGATTTTCTTGATTGTATATCTCTTAAATGTCAACATATACACGTGTGATTTAGTTTATGAAGATTATTCAACGCCGAGAACCTCGATCAGAGAGTAAAAAAGGTGTAAGGTTCGCAATGGTGTAAAAATAAAATGGGATATACCGGGCTAGGATTCGAGTTACAGGAACAAGGGCTAAACCAACCACAAGTATGGAATCGTCAGGCGAAAACACTTGACAACCTCCTGGAAGCAGCTTTTCTTGCCACCAGACCTTTCTCCATCAATTAGGAATCTGATGCCGTCACTAAACGCATTCCTTAAATTGTAGCCATTTTTGGGTGTTTATTTTTTGGTGTCTAATCCGCATATATATCACCATTGCTCTTGATTTTCTTGACTGTATATCTCTTAAATGTCAACATATACAGGTGTGATTTAGTTTACGAAGATTTTTCAATGCCGAGAACCTCGATCAGAGAGTACAAAAGGCGTAAGGTTCACAATGGTGTAAAACTAAAATGGGATATACTGGGCTAGGATTCGTGTTACAGGGAAAAGGGCCAAACCAACCTGTCACACCCCGACCACGTGGAACAACCAAACGTGGCAGAAATGTCGAGGAGTGTTGTAACAGAATCATTGTTTCGTAACCATGGAATAAATAAATTCTGTTTTATTGAATAAATGAACTCATTGTTTTAATACAATCAAATAAATACAACTACGATCTTCCAAGTTTTAAATTCGCTAAGGCACGAGTCCATCCTAAATGTAGCATGTATCAACAATCATTGCAAAGCAGTACCTGAAACATGTGTAAAAATAGGTACGTCAGCATAAAAATGCCTGTGAGATACATAGGTTTTGTGAAAAATAGGATTCATGACTTATGTTTGAGAAAATGTTTAGTCATGAACCTTGTAATTTGCTATGTCTTGTAAATCATTTGAAAAACGATAAGGTCAGATGATATGTATAAATAAGAGAATAATGTATGGTTAAATGAATAACCATGTAAAATGAGTTTGTATAATATAAGTTGTTTGTAAATTAATGTCATGTGAAAAGTATGTTATTTGTATAAAATGTTATATGTCTCAAAATGAAATGATTCAGATAACGATACAATATGTAATACCATACAAACACTTATATATAGGAAGTACCAGCGGCGTATCCACCATGCTTGTATCATATTACACACGCCTCGTTACTTAATCACTTACTCAAACCAACCAACAATGTAAGATGTCTATGTTTAAACCAATTGCCAAACGTATTGAATAATGTGTCAAAATGTTTATGTCAAGATGTAAGTCATGAAATGTATAACCAATGTCAATACTGTTTATGTGTCCAATGTAAATCATGTAATATGTAACCAAAATGATATGTATAAATAAATGTAAGGTTAAACGAATAACCTTATTTAGCATATTAAAAGTATACTTTGGATTTGTAAGTAACATATTAAACTATGTTTTGGTTTTGTAAATAACATATCAAAATATACTTTGGATGATTAACAAAATATATGTTGGTTTTGTACAATACCACACATGAGAGTATATCAAATTATACTTTTGGGAGTATATCAAAATATACTTTAAAGGTGTGATTTAAGAATTCATTCAGACCTAGTGCATCAAAATACACCTTTGAGACTATAAGGATACCACAAAGGAAATCCCTATTTGGATGGAGAAACAAATTGGTTTCAGACATTCCATGACAAAAGGAATGGGGTGTCTAATCCTATAGCGCTATATCATACTAACAATCGGTCTGGTGAACATAAAATAAGTACAATTCAACATTTTATTTTATGTTCTTTGAGAAATCAGTGTTTAAACCATAGATAGTCATTTAGTTTGTCAAATGATAAGTAATAACATGTATAATCAATTATACTTTGAAATCATGAAAATAACAGATAGGTACACATGCTTCACCCCCAAAACAGTTTGAAAACGGTAAAAGAGGGGAACTATGTACTCACATTGAGAGTGCTTAGGAGTCCTTGTGTAACAACCAAACAATGCTTAGAGATCACGGATATCAAACGGCACCTATTATAGGTAACTATGTTAATAAAACGGACCTAAATCGAAGGATTTAGATAGAATGAGGGTTCGTAAACCAAACGAGTATGGAGACTCGTGTCATATGGTTCAACAAAGCCTACATACTAAATGAAACCTATCCTAAGTGCTTTCGACCCATCGCGACCCATTTAGGTAGCTTATGCTACTTTAACGCGTCGTTCGCGTGAAACGCGTTCAGACCGTCTAACTAGTCCTATGACAAGTGTTATATGCCTAAACATGTTACATAATCAGTTATGTGACAAAAGTTTAGGTTACATATGCTTAATTACCAATTATACATGAAAAGGGTATTCTGGTAATTTACCTAAGGCATATAAACTACCTATCATACAACTACTCAAACGATGTGACCATAGGGTATAACCTCGGAAGGTTATTCCCTACCTACTATGGTCACCTAATGTGTTTGGTCGGATCCTAATGATCGACCAAATGGGTCGGGTTCGAAGGTATAAGCGATTTATTAGATCGTTTACCCTACGACCCTAGACAACGTGGTAATCAGTAGGCATAGTCCTAAGGGACTATAACCAACGTGATTACACTCACGTTGCGAAGTTCAAACGAACTTCGCATTGACCATAAACTGGTCAACGCAGAAAGTCAAACAAAGTTTGACTTTCAGACTCGAAAAGACTCGAAAAGCAATAAAAGAACGAAAGAATACTTACGAAGGGTCCCCGAATGCTAATCTCGATCCAAGAATCTCAGGTATGAAACAATGGTTTCAACTTAGAGTTTCTCAAATCAAGATTCTAATGAGTTTAGCAATGGGTGGGGTTGGGTATTTATAGTGTTCGGGTAACCGTTAAGATCGTTTCATGGAAACCGTGCTCGAATCCCATGCGTACACTTGTTGGAAAGTTATGGTAGGTAAATTTGCCACCCACCATAAGAAATTGACACTTGGAATTGGGATTGGGGGTGCAAAACAGCTGCAAACAGGCTGTAAAACAATGAATCTGGTCTGCAGAGGCTGACGCGGCCCGCTTCAGGATTAGACAAAACTCAGGCGGGCCGCCTGGCCTTGTCTGATCAGCACAAATTTACTGAAATTACAGTTTTGGTCCCTGCACGTGTTTAAGGCCATTTCCGACACTTCTAAGGCCCGTAAAGCCAACTTTAAGGCCCTAAAATGATTCCTAAACATTATGGACATGAAACATGCTCAAAAATATGCCGGGTGTTGGTTCGTTTGGTCGTACGAACGCGATGTTCGCTTAATTACGACGGAATGCGCATAAGCGCGAAAAACGATCCAAATGACGCGACGAATGGATTTTTCTTAAGCCCAACACTAAAGCATAATATAGTCATGCCTAAATAAATTTTTGGATGTCCGAATGTATTCAGAACATGAGTTATGCGCGAAAGTGCAAACTTGTGCACTTTTTGACACTTTTAGTCCCTGAATGACCCAAAAGTTTATTTTAGCACACCGAACCCCTCAAAACCTATTTCTAAGCTATGTAAAGGATATTTATGGTATGTTTAACTTATGGTCTTGTTCCGGAATGTTCGTTACAGTTCAAATTGGCATACTTTCGCAGTTTGTCAAGTTTTGTCCCTGTAAGCGAATTAACTTGTTTTTGCCATACCAAAGCCTTCAAAACTTATTTCTAAGTTATGTAAAGGATATTTATGGTATGTTTAACCTATTTCACTATTCTGGAGTGTTCGTTGGATTAAACTGGTTATATTTACGCATCAGAGCGCGTATAACCCTCCAGAAAGCGATTTAAAGCTTAAAATCGAACAAGAGTTGATATGTGCAAACGATACACATATTTTTACAAATCCCAAGTATGAAATAAAATATTTCATTGGTTTGGCATTTGTTTGATGGTTGAAGTGACACAGGTGTCACACAACCACCCAAGAATGGAATCGTAGAGCGAAAACACTTGACAACCTCCTAGAAGCAGGTTTTCTTGCCACCAGACCTTTCTCCATCAATTAGGAATCTGATGCTGTCACTACACATATTCCTTAAATTGTAGCCATTTTTTGAGTGTTTATTTTTTGTTGTCTTATCTGCATATATATCACCATTGCTCTTGATTTTCTTGACTGTATATCTCTTAAATGTCACATATACACATGTGATTTAGTTTATGAAGATTTTTCAATGCCCAAAACCTCGATCAGAGAGTAAAAAAGACGTAAGGTTCACAATGGTGTAAAACTAAAATGGGATATATCGGGCTAGGATTCGAGTTACAGGAACAAGGGCCAAACCAACCACCCAAGAATGGAATCTTCGAGCGAAAACACTTGACAACCTCCTGGATGCAGCTTTTCTTACCACCAGACCTTTCTCCATCAATTAAGAATCTGATGCCATCACTAAACACATTCCTTAAATTGTAGTCATTTTTTTATAGTTTATTCTTTGGTGTCTAATCCGCATATATATCACCATTGCTCTTGATTTTCTTGAATGTATATCTCTTAAATGTCACATATACACGTGTGATTTAGTTTACGAAGATTTTTCAATGCCCAAAACCTCGATCAGAGAGTAAAAAAGGCATAAGGTTCATAATGGTGTAAAACTAAAATGGGATATATCGAGCTAGGATTCGAGTTACAGGAACAAGGGCCAAACCAACCAACCCAAGAATGGAATCGTCGAGCGAAAACACTTGACAACCTCCTGGATGCAGCTTTTCTTGCCACCAGACCTTTCTCCATCAATTAGGAATCTGATGCCGTCACTAAACACATTTCTTAAATTGTAGTCATTTTTTGATAGTTTATTTTTTGGTGTCTAATCCGCATATATATCACCATTGCTCTTGATTTTCTTGACTATATATCTCTTAAATGTCAACTTATACACGTGTGATTTAGTTTACGAAGACTTTTCAATGTCGAGAACCTCGATCAGAGAGTAAAAAGGCGTAAGGTTCACAATGGTGTAAAACTAAAATGGGATATACCGGGCTAGGATTCGAGTTACAGGAACAAGGGCCAAACCAACCACCCAAGAATGGAATCGTCGAGCGAAAACACTTGACAACCTCCAGGAAGCAGCTTTTCTTGCCACCAGACCTTTCTCCATCAATTAGGAATCTTATGTCGTCACTAAACACATTCCTTAAATTATAGCCATTTTTTAATATTTATTTTTTGGTGTCTAATCCGCATATATATCACCATTGCTCTTGATTTTCTTGCGGTTTTCACAGCTAGTCTCAATCTAATCACTCGTTCACTTTTGAAAATAGGGTGCGGTGTGCCTACCTTAGGAAAGGCAGATTGATAGTGCTCAACCTTAGGAAAGGTCGATGAAGTGTAGTACGTTCACGAATTGATCAAATAACAGAAATATGCTCGAGCGGAACCCCTACCGAGTTCGCACAAGGCGGTCTGTTGGTACTTAGACTATAGACTAGGTCGTTTCTAAGTCATCGACCCGGACTAGGTCGAGTCTTGCCTAATTCCCTATAGTTATGGCTATGATACCAATCTGTCACACCCCAACCGATGGGGGAAACATCGGGGTGAGGCACTAAGCGAAACAGATTGTCCAAGAGATTCCATAACAACTACGATTACCAATTATTTAAGCATTACGTCCCATACCGTAACATAAAATGTAACACAGTTATTACAGATAAATTGTTCTCAAAGACAAATAGAAAATTGTTCTGACAACTCATAAATTAATTATTTGTTTCTAGACTCCCCTACTTGATTCTTGAACAGCAAGTATAGCACAAGCATCCTAAACAACTGTCACATACGTTAAAATAGAGGTCAATATACATAGTGTAAAGGTGAGCATACAAGTTTAATAGTAATATAGATAGCGAAAGCGGTTTACGCATAACCAGCATGTAACATGTTGAAAAGTGAAGCTAGCAGGTTATCGACAATGAAATATGCACAGACATGACTGCGAGTTATAGAATGCGCAACACATATCACCACTGTGACACGTGAAGTAAAACCCTTAACAACCCCTGTCCGCGACAGGTGCTGAGTCCAAACTATAGTACTATCGTTACTAAGTTGTCAGGCAACAATCACTGTGTAAACGTAACATACAAGCATTTATCGAGTAACACGTATGACATGCAATAACGGTCAGCGTATAAAAGTGATTGCGTTATGTGTCGATTGTGATTTGAATATAGGTAACGTATGTAACACCCAAAAGTGCGTAAAGCAAAATGGGTTCGAGTATACTCACAGATCGTGTTAAACGAATAACACAGTCTTAGGTTGAAGGGAGCGCTGGAAAGGTAGCTTGATTACAGAACGATAGCATAAGCGATGAACAGTGCGTTAAACGGCGTCGAGTGAGCTAGTGATGAAGGGTCATTCGATCGGATGACAATTCGGACGGATGGTCATCCGGTCGGATGGTCATCCGGTCGGGTGGCCATTCGGTCGGATTGTCATTCGTTTGGGATGGATGTGTTTGTGTATGATGTGACTTTGAAGTTTTCGTTGTAGCATTTTATAAAGTGAGAAGTATCTCTACATTTTAGGTCGTCCGGTCGAACGGTCATCCGCACGGATGATCGTTCGATCAGATGGCAATCCGTTCCAAGTGAGATATTTCCCAAAAATTTACCTCCACGGTAAGATGGTCATTCGATTGGATGGCCATCCGAACGGATGGCCATTCGTTGGATGCTGACTTGCATTGAAAGTTTGTAAAATGTTTAAGTATTTGAGAGCCACAAGTCATCCGATTGGATTGTCGTTCGATCGGATGGTTATCCGATTGGACGGTAATCTGTTTGGTAACCTGTTCGTTTTGAAATCTTAAAATTAACTAAGTTTAGAAAGTTTACGGTTTGACCAAGACGGTATGACAACGTTTTTAAACAACGGAACCTCCACCAAGTTCAAGTCATCCGATCGGATGGGAATCACCACGTCCGATCAGTTAACTGTTCTTGATAGTTGTTCATGTTCAACCCATTAAGTCGGTTATCTCTTTGATCGGAATCCGTTCTTAGACCGACACTTTACTATCGAACGAGTAAAGGGCCTGCACGAGCTCGGATTCTATCGGCTTTGAGTGCATGAGTGTAAAAGAGTTGAAAGAAGTTTAAATCGGTTTGAAAATGTTTAGATTTAGGTGAAATCAGTGTTTAAACATGTTGAAATCTCTTAGATCTAAGTTGTTCTTGGTGAATGAGATCATACTTCGAAGTTCACAAGAACCCGAGATGACGTCATCAACGAACAGCCCAAATCAGATGGATTTCATGGTGAAAAGTTAAGATTTGATGGTGAAAATGATGAGAAAGTTTGTGTAGATCAAGAAAGTACAAGATTTAAGATAGAAACTTACAAGAATCGCCAGGAATCGAGAGAAAATAGCCCAAAAATGTGATGGTCGAACGAGAGCTATCACATCACATGAATAGTGATGTGACAGGTGCTATTTATAGGTGAGAGGATGAGAAAGGCGGTGCAAGGTGACGGATCGGAGGGCAATCGGATGGCCATCCGATCGGATGGTCATCAGGATGGATGATCGGATGGTCATCAGGATGGATGACCATTCGATCGAATGGTCCTTCGATCGGATGGCTCGAGTGTGTTGGGTTTCGACGTTTCGTTTCGTGCGTTGAGCGTTGCGATGCGTTTAAGCGATTGCCGATTAAGCGATGCGATAGGTTTAAATAATAGTTACACAAATATCATAACTAACATACAACAACCTAAATAGACTTACGTTTCTAGTCTGCGATGAGATTTCGTTGTGATAGAGTTGTGATTGCGTTTTTTATTAACACCTTTAACATATAATAAACATGCACAAGTAACACATAATAGCACACACACGTAAAAGAATATCCAGAACATGTGATTCAAGTTGCGATGCGATAGCAATGAGATTAGCGATGAACTGCGATTATTGCATATACTCCACATAATACAACTAAAGTAACACAAAATAGAATAACGATTAACAAGTCAAAGAGTACAATCAATAATTAAGCAAGGAGTGACAGATCGCATTTAGCAATCTTTTCTTCCTTTGACTTTGACTTTAACATGTACTTTGACTTCAAAGACGCGGGTTGTTACATCCTCCCCTACTTTTGGGAATTTCGTCCCGAAATTAGGCTGCAGGCGTAACAAATAGTTATGGATACTTAGCCTTCATGTCACTTCCGAGTTCCCAGGTAAACTCGACGCCGCATTTGCCTTCCCAGGGAACCTTCACAATGGGAATGCGTGAGCGTCTGAGCTTCTTGGTTTCTTGATCCATGATCTCGACAGGCTTTTCCACGAAGTGTAATGTTTCGTCCACTTGTAGATCCTCATATGGTACGTGTAAATTCTGCTCGGCCAGACACTTTTTGAGGTTTGAAACATGGAAAGTCGGGTGGACGTTGCTAAGTTCCTCCGGTAGTTTGAGTCTGTAGGCCACTTTGCCAATTCTTTCCAGAATTTTAAAGGGTCCAACATATTGAGGCGCGAGCTTTCCTTTCTTGCTGAATCTGATCACCCCCTTCCAAGGTGAAACCTTTAGGAGTACGTGATTGCCAATGTCAAATTCAAGGGGCTTGTGGCGTCTATCGGCGTAACTTTTCTGATGACTCCGATCTTTCAGCAGATTGTATCGAATTTGGAGGATTTTGTCAAGCGTTTCTTGCAGCAGCTCAGGACCGGTTATTTGTGCATCTCCGATCTCATGCCACACATTCGGCGATCGACATTTTCTTCCGTATAGTGCCTCAAATGGTGCTATTTGAATGCTAGAATGATAACTGTTATTGTACGAGAATTCGACCAAAGGTAAGTGCGCGTCCCAATTACCACCGAAATCTATGACACACAAGCGAAGCATGTCTTCAAGGGTACGAATCGTTCTTTCAGCCTGACTATCGGTTTGGGGATGGAAAACGGTACTTAGATTAAGGGTAGTACCTAGAGCAGATTGAAACGTTTCCCAAAGACGCGAGGTAAACCAACCGTCACGGTCAGAGATGATATCATGAGGCGTCTCGTGTCGATAGATGATTTCATTGGTGTAGATCTGTGCCAATCGTTCTACCTTGTAGTCCTCTCGTATCGGTAGAAAATGAGCAGATTTAGTAAGACGATCAACGATAACCCAAATGCTATCGTGACCTGATAGCGTACACGGAAGTTTCATTATAAAGTCCATGGCTATACTCTCCCATTTCCACATAGGGATCTCAGGTTGCACGAGTAAGCCAGAGGGTCTTTGTTGCTCGGCCTTGACTTTCGAACAAGTCAGGTACTTCGAAACATAGATAGTGATATCCTTCTTCATTCCAGGCCACCAATAACGAAGACGAAGGTCATGGTACATCTTGTCGGCACCAGGATGAATGGAATATCGAGACTTGTGCGCTTTAGTCAATAATATACCCCGAAGGTTATTGCGATTTGGAATCCAGATGAGATCTAGGTAATAGTAGATACTGTTCGATTTGGTGACAAATTGCGATTCAGCACCACACTTCTTCATTTCCTCTCGCAAGGTATTCTCAATGAAGCAGGCGTGCTGAGCGTCACGAATCAAGGCTTCGAGGTCGTGCTGGGCGTGAGTATTACGAATGCTATGCAAATAGCTTTGTCGGCTTAGAGCGTCGGCAACGACATTAGCTTTGCCAGGGTGATAACGAATCTCACAGTCGTAATCGTTGAGAAGTTCTACCCAGCGGCGTTGGCACATATTCAGTTCCATTTGGTTCAAGATGTGTTGCAGGCTCTTATGGTCGGTGAAGACCGTACACTTAGTACCGTAAAGGTAGTGTCGCCAAATCTTCAACGTAAAAACAACTGTGCCTAGCTTGAGGTCGTGGGTCGTATAGTTCTTCTCGTGGATCTTGAGCTAACGAGAGGCATACGCGAAAACCTTGTCCTGTTGCATGAGAACGCAACCAAGACCAAGGTTTGAGGCATCGCAGTAGACAACGAAGTCATCGTTTCCGTCGGGTAGAGCGAGGATAGGGGCATTGCAGAGCATATGCTTCAGAGTCAGAAAGGCTTGCTCTTATTCAGTTCCCCAAACAAAAGACTTGTCCTTATGCGTGAGAGAGGTAAGCGGTACAGCAATTTTCGAGAAATCAGCGATGAATCGACGGTAATAGCCCGCCAATCCGAGGAATGAAGGAACATCGGATGGTGATTTTGGTGTAACCCAACTCTTAACAGCTTCGATCTTCGTGGGGTCGATGTGTATACCTTGACTATTGACAATGTGACCGAGGAATTGAACCTCCTCTAACCAAAATTCACACTTGGGGAACTTGGCATAGAGTCGATTCCCTTGGAGTAGTTCGAGAACCAAACGTAGATGCTGCGCGTGTTTGGCTTTCGATTTTGAATAAATAAGGATGTCGTCGATGAATACGATAACGAAACGGTCAAGGAATGGTTTACACACGCGATTCATCAAGTCCATGAAAACAGTGGGTGCATTGGTTAAACCAAAGGGCATTACGACGAATTCATAATGGTCGTATCGGGTTCAGAAAGCGGTTTTGGGTATATCTTCCTCCTGGATTCGTAACTGGTGGTAGCCTGAGCGTAAATCAATCTTCGAGAAACACGTAGCGCCTTGCAATTGGTCAAACAAATCATCGATTCATGGCAGGGGATAGCGATTCTTGATAGTTAGCTTATTCAATTCCCAATAATCGATGCACATCCGGAACGACCCGTCCTTCTTTTTGATGAAAAGGACTGGTGCACCCCAAGGAGAGGTACTAGGTCGAATAAAGCCTTTGTCAAGTAGTTCCTGGAGTTGACTCGAGAGTTCGCGCATTTCAGATGGAGCGAGGCGATAAGGAGATTTAGCAACAGGGTTTGCTCCAGGAATGAGGTCAATTCGGAAATCAATATCACGACTCGGGGGGTAAACCAGGTAAATCGTCGGGAAAGACTTTAGGAAAATCACGAACCACAGGCACCTTATCTATTGCCCTTCCCCGCAACTACGATGTGTGCCAAGAAAGCTTTGTATTCCTTTCGGTGATACTTGCTTGCTTGGATACACGACATGAGTTTGAGATTCTTCGATGCAACTTCGCCATAAACACAAAGTTGATCACCATTAGCGAGCGAGAAAGGAATCATTTTATCAAAACAAACAACTTCAGCACGGTTCTCACGAAGAAAGTCCATGCCTACTATGATATCAAAACTACCAAGCTGCATCGGGATAAGATCGATAGGAAAGACGTGATTGTTGAGTTCAAGCGTACAATCACGACGGACAGAACGAATAGTGACAGTTCTTCCAGTGGCAACTTCAATGACGAACGTCGTAGGGAGATGGGCGCGTTTACGGTTAAGGAGCTTTTCGAATTCAAACGATACAAAACAGTTAACGGCTCCAGTATCAAATAAACACGAAGCATATATACCATTCACAAGAAACTTGCCATTAACCACGTTGTTATCTGACTGAGCCTGGCGGGCGTTGATGTTGAAGGCACGTCCACGGGCTGCTGGCTGCTGCTACTGCTGCTACTGATGTTGATGTTGTTGCGGCTGCTGTTGTGGCTCTTGCTTCACCACTCTGTTGGGGCAGACATTTGCAAAGTGGTTGGGATCACCACATGCAAAGCAGACTCTTGCGTGAGCAGCGGGAGCAGGAGCTACTTGTTGACCCTGTGGAGCAGGAAGGAGGGCGGGTCGTGCAGGTGCTTGACCGTGAGCTTGAGCTGGAGCTTGGCGGGGACCAGTACGGCAATTGGCAGTAAAGTGGCCGTACAGGTTGCAGTGAACACAGAATCTGCATGCAATCCCAACAGGATGATGATAGGTACAGGTAGGGCAGAGCGGGTAAGAACCAGTATATGCACGTTTGGCCGGCGGTGCATTGGTCACCGGTGCGCTACTTGGTGGTTCTGGGGTTGCGGTTGAGCAGGGACAGCTTGGAGCGGAGCGACGGTAACAGCGCAATTCTTGTTGTTGTTCTGCTTGCGTTTACGGCGAGAATACTTGGAAGCATGCGGTGCGGCGGTTTCAGCGGTGGGAGAAGCGGTAGCTTGGTGAAGACTCTTGGTCGTATTCTTGAAGTAACCAGCCAACACTTGCTTGTCATTAATCTCGGCAGTGAGTAGATATGTCTCTTCAATCGTTGTTGTCTTCGCCCCTTGAACGAAGTCAGCAACACAGTCCGGTAAAGCACGGATATACTTCTTGATCGTCATATCAGGTGTTGCCACCTGGCTCGGACAAATGATACTCAGTTGTTTGAAGCGGGCAGTTAGACCGGCGTTTTCGCCACCATCCTGCTTGATGTTCCAGAACTCGTTCTCCAGCTTCTGGAGCTTGTGGGGTGGGCAGAATTCCTTCATCATGAGTTCCTTCAACTCATCCCAAGTGAGCCCATAGGCTGCGTCATTCCCACGCTTCTTCCTTTCGGCTGTCCACCAATCCAGAGCCCTGGACTGGAAGACGCCAGTTGCGTTGACAATGAGTAGGTGGTCGGGAGATCCGCTCTGGCGTAGCGTGACTTCAATTGAGTCGAACCATTTTAACATAGCGTTTGGTCCGTCTTCGCATGTGAAGTCTTTTGGGCCACAGGCCTTAAACTGCTTGAAGCTGAAAGTACCTTTAGGCGAGTCAGTCCTTGATTCCTCAGAGGACTTGCTGGCATTTTCATTAAGCTCACTGACAATTTACGGAATGAACTTATCCATCTGCTTAGCGACTAGTGCAGCGATGCGTTTGTCCACATGATTGCGGCGAGCAGCGCGAGAAGTGTGTGATCTGAATGACGACATTGTCTGCAACGGACATCGTCACAGGACTCAGACACTATATATTCGAATCTCACCACACAACATACTTAATACTACTAAAGCTCAGTAACACGTCTAATCACATAATCACGTAGGCACATATTTCACAGTAGCACGTAAACACATAAGCACGTAATCCACGTAAGCACAGAAGCAGGTAGTCCACATAAGCACATCTTCAACTATATTTTGCACGTATTCACCTTCATATATTGCACGTATTCACCTATCTTTCAAAGCTGCGTAAGGCTTTCGAGAGTAGCGATTGCGATTTACGAGTAACATAGCGAGTAGCATAGCGAGTAGTATAGCGTAAGCGAGTAACATAGCATGCGATTTGTTAACGTTGTGTAGTGAGTTGTGTGTGTTGGGAAGAGCAAGAAGCGTTAGATCAAAACCATCAGTATCTCAAAACGCTAACAAATAAACATATAAAACCACATAAAAACACATGAAATCACATAAAAGCGATAAATCACAGAGTCAGCGGTTGCAGGCTCAGAATTGAAACACATAAAATCAGTGATTGCGAGCTTGAAATCGAAAATAGATTGTCTAGGCTGATAGACGTTGACTACCCAAAGTGATTTGACTATTCTCAAGGACTTTGGGTACACGCTTTGGCCAAAAAGACTGTGCTCTATCACCGTCATACGGTGATTGGCACGCATCCTTTCGGTTATTCACGCGACTCGAGTCGTTGGAATCCATCGAGACTTTGGTGAGAGTTTTGTAAAACCAAAATAAAGAATGGAACGAGTCATCAAGGTTCGGGTATCACCCCTAACTTAGCGACTGCATTCCTGTTTGTGTGATAGAATCACGAGATAGAGAGGGAGATTTGCGTCAAAGTATGGATTTCACTCCTGATTCAACGCAAATTCTCGTGTTTATAGCATAAATGCGCGTCGAACAAGCGATCCAATCGAGAGTTTGTGGATTTCACACCTAGTCTCAATCTTATCACTCGTTCACTTTTGAAAATAGGGTGCGGTATGCCTGCCTTAGGAAAGCCAGAGTGATAGTGCTCAACCTTAGGAAAGGTCAACGAAGTGTAGTATGTTCGCGAATTAATCAAATAACAGAAATATGCTCGCGTGGAACCCCTACCGAGTTCGCGCAAGGCGGTCTGTTGGTACTTAGACTATAGACTAGGTCGTTTCTAAGACATCGACCTAGACTAGGTCGAGTCTTGCCTAATTCCCTATAGTTATGGCTCTGATACCAATCTGTCATACCCCAACCGATGGCGAAAACATCGGGGTAAGGCACTGAGCGAAACAGATTGTCCAAGAGATTCCATAACAACTACGATTACCAATTATTTAAGCATTACGTCCCATACCGTAACATAAAAAGTAACACAGTTATTACAGATAAATTGTTCTCAAAGACAAATAGAAAACTGTTCCGACAACTCATATATTAAGTGTTTGTTTCTAGACTCCCCTACTCGATTCTTGAACAGCAAGTATAGCACAAGCATCCTAAACACCTGTCACATACGTTAAAATAGAGGTCAATACACATAGTGTAAAGGTGAGCATACAAGTTTAATAGTAATACAGATAGCGAAAGCGGTTTACGCATAACCAGCATGTAACATGTTGAAAAGTGAAGCTAGCAGGTTATCGACAATGAAATATGCACAGACATGATTGCGAGTTGTAGAATGCGCAACACATATCACCACTGTGACACATGAAGTAAAACCCTTAACAACCCCTGTCCACGACAGGTGCTGAGTCCAAACTATAGTACTATCATTGCTAAGGTGTCAGGCAACAATCACTGTGTAAACATAACATACAAGCATTCATCGAGTAACATGTATGACATGCAATAACGATCAGCGTATAAAAGTGTTTGCATTGTGTGTCGATTGTGATTTGAATATAGGTAACGTATGTAACACCCAAAAGTGCGTAAAGCAAAAAGGGTTCGAGTATACTCACAGATCGTGTTAAACGAATAACACAGTCTTGGATTGAAGGGAGCACTTAAAAGTTAGCCTTATTACAGAACGATAGCATTAGCGATGAACAGTGCATTAAAAGGCGTCGAGTGAGCTAGTGACGAAGGGTCATTTGATCGGATGACAATCCAGATGGATGGTCGTCCGGTCGGATGGCCATTCGGTCGGATTGTCATTCGTTTGGGATGGATATGTTTGTGTATGATGTGACTTTGAAGTTTTCGTTGTAGCATTTTATAAAGTGAGAAGTATCTCTACCTTTCAGGTCGTCCGGTCGAACGGTCATCCGGACGGATGGTCGTTCGATCGGATGGCGATCTGTTCCAAGTGAGATATTTCCCAAAAATTTAAGTCCACAGTAGGATGGTCATTCGATCGGATGGTCGTTCGATCGGATGGCCATTCGTTGGATATTGACTTGCATTGAAAGTTTGTAAAATGTTTAAGTATTTGAGAGCCACAAGTCATCCGATCGGATTGTCGTTCGATCGGATGGTTATCCAATTGGACGGCAATCCATTTGGTAACCTGTTCGTTTTGAAATCTAAAAATTAACTAAGTTTAAAAAGTTTACGGTTTGACCGAGACGGTATGACAACGTGTTTAAACAACAGAACCTCCACCAAGTCCATGTCATCCGATCTGATGGGAATCACCCCGTCCGATTAGTTAACTGTTCTTGACGGTTGTTCATGTTCAACCCGTTAAGTCGGTTATCTCTTTGATCGGAATTCGTTCTCAGACCGACACTTTACTATAGAACGAGTAAAGGGCATGCACGAGCTCGGATTCTATCGGCTTTGAGTGCATGAGTGTAAAAGAGTTTAAATAAGTTTAAATCGGTTTGAAAATGTTTAGATTTAGGTGAAATCGGTGTTTAAACTGGTTGAAATCTCTTAAATCTGAGTTGTTCTTGGTGGAATAAGATCATACTTCGAAGTTCACAAGAACCCGAGATGACGTCATCAACGAACAGCCCAAATCAGAGGGATTTCATGGTGAAAAGTTAAGATTTGATGGTGAAAATGATGAGAAAGTGTGTGTAGATCAAGAAAGTACAAGATTTGAGGTAAAAACTTACAAGATTCGCGAGGAATCGAGAGAAAATAGCCCAAGAACGTGCTGGTCGAACGAGAGTTATCACATCACATGAACAGTGATGTGACAGGTGCTATTTATATGTGAGAGGATGAGCAAGGCGGTGCAAGGTGACGGATCGGAGGGCAATCCGATCGGATGGCCATCCGATCGGATGGCTCAGTGTGTTGGGTTTCAACATTTCGTTTCGTGCGTTGAGTGTTGCGATGCATTTAAGAGATTGCCGATTAAGCGATGCGATAGGTTTAAATAATAGTTACACAAATATCATAACTAACATACAACAACCTAAATAGACTTGCGTTTCTAGTCTGCGATGAGATTGCGTTGTGATAGAGTTGCGATTGCGTTTTCGATTAACACCTTTAACATATAATAAACATGCACAAGTAACACATAATAGCACACACACGTAAAACAATATCCAGAACATGCGATTCAAGTTGCGATGCGATAGCGATGAGATTAGCGATAAATAGATTAGCGATAAACTGCGATTATTGCATATACTCCACATAATACAACTAAAGTAACACAAAATAGAATAACGATTAACAAGTAAAATAGTACAATCAACAATTAAGCAAGGAGTGACAGATCGCATTTAGCAATCTTTTCTTCCTTTGACTTTGACTTGCACTTTGACTTCAAAGACGCGGGTTGTTACATGAGTTACAGGAACAAGGGCCAAACCAACCACCCAAGAATGGAATCGTCGAGAGAAAACACTTGACAACCTCCTGGAAGCAGCTTTTCTTGCCACCAGACCTTTCTCCATCAATTAGGAATCTGATGCCGTCAATAAACACATTCCTTAAATTGTAGCCATTTTTTGAGTGTTTATTTTTTGGTGTCTAATCCGCATATATATCACCATTGCTCTTGATTTTCTTGACTGTAAATCTCTTAAATGTCAACATATACACGTGTGATTCAGTTTACGAAGATTTTTCAATGCCGAGAATCTCGATCAGAGAGTAAAAAAGGCGTAAGGTTCACAATGGTGTAAAACTAAAATGGGATATACCGGGCTAGGATTCGAGTTACAGGAACAAGGGCCAAACCAACCACCCAAGAATAGAATCGTCGAGCGAAAACACTTGACAACCTCCTAGAAGCAGCTTTTCTTGCCATCAGACCTTTCTCCATCAATTAGGATTCTGATGTCGTCACTAAACGCATTCCTTAAATTGTAGCCATTTTTTGAGTGTTTATTTTTTGGTGTCTAATCCGCATATATATCACCATTGCTCTTGATTTTCTTGACTGTATCTCTTAAACGTCAACATATACACTTGTGATTCAGTTTACGAAGATTTTTCAATGCCGGGAACCTCGATCATAGAGTAAAAAAGGCGTAAGGTTCACAATGGTGTAAAACTAAAATGGGATATACCGGGCTAGGATTCGAGTTACAGGAACAAAGGCCAAACCAACCACCCGAGAATGGAATCGTCGAGCGAAAACACTTGACACCCTCCAGGAAGCAGCTTTTCTTGCCACCAGACCTTTCTCCATCAATTAGGAATCTGATGCCGTCACTAAACACATTCCTTAAATTAGAGCAAATTTTTGAGTATTTATTTTTTGGTGTCTAATCCGCGTATATATCACCATTGCTCTTGATTTTCTTGACCGTATATCTCATAAATGTCAACATACACACGTGTGATTTAGTTTACTAAGATTTTTCAATGCCGAGAACCTCGATCAGAGAGTAAAATAGGCGTAAGGTTCACAATGGTGTAAAACTAAAATGGGATATACCGGGCTAGGATTCGAGTTACAGGAACAAGGGCCAAACCAACCACCCAAGAATGGAATCGTCGAGCGAAAACACTTGAGAACCTACTGGAAGCAGCTTTTCTTGCCACCAGACCTTTCTCCATCAATTAGGAATCTAGTGCCGTCACTGAACACATTCCTTAAATTGTAGCCATTTTTTTAGTGTTTATTTTTTGGTGTCTAATCCGCATATATATCACCATTGCTCTTGATTTTCTTGACTGTATATCCCTTAAATGTCAAAATATACACGTGTGATTTAGTTTACAAATATTTTTCAATGCCGAGAACCTCGATCAGAGAGTAAAAAAGGCGTAAGTTCACAACGGTGTAAAACTAAAATAGGATATACCGGGCTAGGATTCGAGTTACAGGAACAAGGGCCAAACCAATCACCCAAGAATGGAATCCTCGAGCGAAAACACTTGACAACCTCCTGGAATCAGCTTTTCTTGCCACCGGACCTTTCTCCATCAATTAGGAATCTGATGCCGTCACTAAACACATTCCTTAAATTGTAGCCATTTTTTGAGTGTTTATTTTTTGTTGTCTAATCCGCATATATATCACCATTGCTCTTCATTTTCTTGACTGTATATCTCTTAAATGTGAACATATACACGTGTGATTTAGTTTACAAAGATTTTTCAATGCCGAGAACCTCGATCAGAGAGTAAAAAAGGCGTAAAGTTCACAATGGTGTAAAACTAAAATGGGATATACTGGGCTAGGATTCGAGTTACAGGAACAAGGGATAAAACAACCACCCAAGTATAGAATCGTCGAGCGAAAACACCAGACAACCTCCTTGAAGCAGCTTTTCTTGCCACCAGACCTTTCTCCATCAATTAGGAATCTGATGCCGTCACTAAACATATTCCTTAAATTGTAGCCATTTTTTGGTGTCTAATCCGCATATATATCACCATTGCTCTTGATTTTCTTCACTGTATATCTCTTAAATGTCAACATATACACGTGTGATTTAGTTTACGAAGATTTTTCAATGCCGAGAACCTCGATAAGAGAGTAAAAAAGGCGTAAGATTCACAATGGTGTAAAACTAAAATTGGATATACCGGCCTAGGATTCGAGTTACAGGAACAAGGGCCAAACCACCCACCCAAGAATGGAATCGTCGAGAGAAAACACTTAACAACCTTGTGGAAGCAGCTTTTCTTGCCACCAGACCTTTCTCCATCAATTAGGAATCTGATGCCGTCACTAAACACATTCCTTAAATTGTAGCCATTTTTTGAGTGTTTATTTTTTGGTGTCTAATCTGCATATATATCACCATTGCTCTTTATTTTCTTGATTGTATATCTCTTAAATGTCAACATATACACGTGTGATTTAGTTTACGAAGATTTTTCAATGCCGAGAACCTCGATCAGAGAGTAAAAAAGGAGTAAGGTTCACAATGGTGTAAAACTAAAATGGGATATGCCGGGCTAGGATTCGAGTTACAGGTACAAGGGCCAAACCAACCACCCGAGAATGGAATCGTCGAGCGAAAACACTTGACAACCTCCTGGAAGCAGCATTTCTTGCCACTAGACCTTTCTCCATCAATTAGGATCTGATGCCGTCACAAAACAAATTCCTTAAATTGTAGCCAATTTTTTAGTGTTTATTTTTTGGTGTCTAATCCGCATATATATCACCAATGCTCTTGATTTTCTTGATTGTATATCTCTTAAATGTCAACATATACACGTGTGATTTTGTTTACGAAGATTTTACTCTCTGGTCGAGGTTCTCGGCATTGAAAAATCTTCGTAAACTAAATCACATGTGTAAATGTTGATATTTAAGAGATATACAGTCAAGAAAATTAAGAGCAATGGTGATATATATGCGGATTTGACACCAAAAAATAAACACTCAAAAAATTGCTACAATTTAAGGATTGTGTTTAGTGACGGCATCAGATTCCTAATTGATGGAGAAAGGTCTAGTGACAAGAAAAGCTGCTTCCAGGAAGTTGTCAAGTGTTTTCTCTCGATGATTCTATTCTTGGGTGGTTGGTTTGGCCCTTGTTCCTGTAACTCGTATCCTAGCCCGGTATATCCCATTTTAGTTTTACACCATTGTGAACCTTACGCCTTTTTTACTCTCTGATCGAGGTTCTCGACATTGAAAAATCTTCGTAAACTAAATCACGCGTGTATATGTTGACATTTAAGAGATATACAGTCAAGAAAATCAAGAGCAATGGTGATATATATGCGGATTAGACACCAAAAAATAAACACTCAAAAAATGGCTACAATTCAAGGAATGTGTTTAGTGACGGCACCAGATTTCTAATTGATGGAGAAAGGTCTAGTGGCGAGAAAAGCTGCTTCCAAGATGTTGTCAAGTGTTTTCGCTCAACGATTCCATTCCTGGGTGGTTGGTTTGGCCCTTGTTCCTGTAACTCGAATCCTAGCCCCGGTATATCCCATTTTAGTTTTACACCATTGTGAACCTTATGCCTTTTTTACTCTTTGAGCGAGGTTCTCGGCATTGAAAAATCTTCCTAAACTAAATCACACGTGTTTCTGTTGACATTTAAGAGATATACAGCAAGAAAATCAAGAGCAATGGTGATATATATATATATATATATATATATATATATATATATATATATATATATATATATATATATATATATATGCGGATTAGACACCAAAAAATAAACACTCAAAAAATGGCTACAATTTAAGGAATGTGTTTAGTGACGGCATCAAATTCCTAATTGATGAAGAAAGGTCTGGTGGCAAGAAAAGCTGCTTCCAAGAGGTTGTCAAGTGTTTTCGCTCGACGATTCCATACTTGGGTGGTTGGTTTGGCCCTTGTTCCTGTAACTCGAATCCTAGCCCGGTATATCCCATTTTAGTTTTACACCATTGTGAACCTTACGCCTTTTTTACTCTCTGATCGAGGTTCTCGGCATTGAAAAATCTTCGTAAACTAAATCACACGTGTATATGTTGACATTTAAGAGATACAGTCAAGAAACTCAAGAGCAATGGTGATATATACACGGATTAGACACCAAAAAATAAACACTCAAAAAATGGCTACAATTTAAATAATGTGTTTAGTGACAGCATCAGATTCCTAATTGATGGAGAAGGGTCTTATGGCAAGAAAAGCTGCTTCCAGGAGGTTATCAAGTGTTTTCACTCGACGATTCCATTCTTGGGTGGTTGGTTTGGCCCTTGTTCCTGTAACTCGAATCCTAGCCCGGTATAGCCCATTTTAGTTTTACACCATTGTGAACCTCCACGTGTCGTGTTCGTATTCGTGTGTGCGCTCGATCCTAACATAGGCAAGCAGTTTGTGTGTTATAGGATTAGCATATAACTGAAATCAAGATGCACGATGGTGTTGTCTGGTTGCTTTGACAAAAGCGTCAAATGGATAAGGGAACCTTTATTAATGGGCATGCCATTTAAAATGAAGATATTTGTTATTAGTGTGATGAATAGTATTACACCATATTTGCCGTAATTGGGTGTTATTACTAGATACGGTCTTTTAGTGTGGATGTATAACATAAGAATACAAATTGTAGTATGAGGGTTCACGTACAAGAGAATTTTCTTGTACGAAGCATACATGACATTCACGACCATTGATCTCCCAAGATTAATGGCTCAAAACTAGGCGATGGCATTTTCGTAAACCTTGAGTTCAAACAATTGAAGAAACAAACAGAGAAATGGTATTCTAGTCCTTTTTCACTTGAGCTCCTTTCACTCTTGATTTTCAAACAACCATAACTTTTCATACGTTATTATTTTTTTTTAATTACACCATATTAATGAGCATTTCATTCTCTTTAATTCAAGCAGCCTATTGCTATAGTTTTCTTTAAAAAAATACATGGTTTTGAATACTCGTTACGTGATTACGTGATTTCATTCTGGTATGTAAAACCATACTAAGTGATTACGTAATTACCAGTCGCGTCTCTGAGAATTCACGTACCTTGTTCGAGCTCGAAAAATGTGCCCATATGCTTTAACGATAAACAATTATGATAATGACAAAATCGTTGTTTTCTAATGAGTTACATACCGTAATAACTAATAAGTTAATAGTTAACCAATGATTCGTGCAACCATCCTTGCATTCTACATAGCAAATTGCTAGATCAACTCTTCATAGCAACTATTTAGTCTGATTAATATACAATTTACATCGTTATTTGCATATTACCGCGATCTACCAATATATGACAATACTCAATAGTCAATTCAATACGATATGTCGTACTCGGATACGGGCAGCATAGTTTTGGTGTTAACAACAACTAACAGACTAACAGTTTAAAAATTAACACTAAACCGACGAACGGACCTTTTGAGTTCTGAATTTTCTGATCAATGTTCTTGTTAGCGTCTCTAATCGATGTTGTTCTTGTTCACATCTCCGAATCTTCTGTCCGCAGCAGCCCAGGCCCAGGGATTCAGTGAAGTTCTGATGAAGTGATGGTGTTCGACTGTTCGTTACTCTGATGAGTTTGTTCGTCTCGTCCTTTCAGATACCAGGAGTCCATGAAATTGCCGTCGTGTGTTATAATTTTTATTAAAATCATTTTAGTATTGGGCCAATAAACCTAATGTGTAGTGGGCTAAATTATAAACCATTAAAAAGTATTTAATAATTGGTCTATACTGGAATTGGTATGTGTTTACAATTTTTTTAAATAACATATGTATATATATATATATATATATATCAGAGTGTGTTATAATTTTTATTAAAATCACATTAGTATTGGGCCAACAAACCTAATATGTAGTGGGCTAACTTATAAACCATTAAAATTTATTTGATAATGGGCCTATATTGGAATTGGTATGTGTTTGCAATTTATTTGATAATGGGCCTAATATGCCGTTTTTATGGCATCATGGCGTTTTACAAGCATTGCTCATTTTGGCGTTTTATTATATTTTTCATTATAGTATTAATGTGCTTTTGTTGTTTATTAACTGAAATTACAAAACAAACAAGAGATAAAGAAAATAAAAAAAAACAAAATAGAAGCACTTTATGATCTAAATCTTTAGTGTCGTCAGTCTCTTTTTTCTTTTGAAACTACAATAATTGTCACAAATATGGCGTTTTGTGTTTGGCGTGGTTTATTTTCTTTGTTCATTTGTTGAAGTGTCTTTGTGGATGTTGGAGATATAGATCAACCCTTTGTGGGTGGATGCTATCTGCCCGTCGTCTTCATTATAATCATCGAGGCCAAAGTAGCATTTACACTGGTATAGGTCTCTTCTAATCATCCAAACCTTCTTCAAGAACAAAGATGACAGAATGACATATGGGTTCCATTAGTCCCTCTTTTTTGAATTTTGTCCATCTCATGCAGCAAAATCTTACTACACTCACGTAACAAATCATTCAGCGAAACTTCATGCAGAACATTATTGAGTATCAAAGAAAATATGTTTGCCATCGTTGTAATTTTTGGAGTTTTACATTGTGTTGTATTTTTTTAGGAACCACTGTGTTTTTTGTGTGTTTTTTTGGTGTGATAAACGGAAGGTGGTGAGACGTTTCTATTTATAGAATTTTTTTGGCGCGTAGTTTAAGCGGGATGTAAGGTTTGGCGTTATATTTTATGGCGTTTCATATTTTATAGCGTTTTTGTAGCAGAGAGCTTAAATGAAAATACAGAAAAAGTACGCAGTGATAAAATTGGCGTTTTGTATTTATTTGGCGTTTTATTTTGATGAATGGCGTTTTATGTGAGAAATGATGTTTTACCTTTTTTACCCTTGATGAAGAGCGTCCACGTAATAAAATTTATGTTATTTACGAAAACGCCACCGCGCCAATCTAGTCCATAGATTGTTTTAATCGGACGATCCATAAGCGTTCTCACCGTTCTCACACTTTCTACCGTTTTCTCTAAATCCTGACCCTATATAGGGTCAGGATTTAGAGAAAACGGTGAAAAGTGTGAGAACGGAGAGAACGGTTATGGATCGTCAGATCAAAACAATCTATGGACTAGATAACGCGGTGGCGTTTTCGTAAATAACATCACTTTTATTAGTGCGGTGCGCTTCATTAAGGGTAAAAAAGTCTTTTGACTTCTCTACACAAAACGCCAAACTCATGAATAAAACGCCATTAAATCCCGCCTTAACCCAAATAGCACACATCATCCTAATCTAAACGCCATTAGATATAAAACGCCAAACTTTGTTTTTAAATGATAAAGCTGAACAAACAGTAACTGAAACGACGGGACTTAATTACTACATTTATTATAATAAAATCCCGCCTAAAACAACCGCCAAAAACATCTTATATATACAACATCTCAGACGTTCCATTAAACACACCAAACCCAAAACGCCATATTTACAACTATATACCATTCATTTTAGAAACGCCTAAAAACCCAAAACATCAAACACACCAAACTCAAAAACGCCATATTTTACTATGTACCAATCATCTTAGAAAACGCCAAAAAACTCAAATATCAAAGATTCCAAATCGACGTTTCTTTTAGATACACTATTTCCTCAGTAAAACGCCAAAATGGCAAACATCGTTTCTTGTATATTCAATAACATTTTGCTGCATGAGATGGACAAATCTTAAAGAAAAAGAGGCTGATGTCAGACTTATGTCATTTTCTATGCTTTTTCTTGATGAATATTTTAATGGCATGAAGAGACGGATGACACTGATGAGTGAGTTGAAGATAAAGATGAAGATAAAGATGAACTTCAAACAAAAAACTCATGTCATTTGTGCTTTCAAACGGCGATAAAAAAACTACTTCAAAAATAAAAACACAAAATGAATCATACGAAAGTCGAAATAGCCAGTTAAAATGTTTCAAAAGAAGAAAGAGACGGTGACAGTGAAGATTTGGAAGATCAATTGTTTATATATTTTTTTTTAATTTTCTTTTCCAGTTGATTGTTATATAATAACAACGCCATATATAATAAAAACATCACACAGACAAATGCTTGTGAAAACGCCATCATGCCATAAAACGCCCCAAAAAACTCTCAAACTATAATAAAATTACTTTGGATAAGTATTATAAAAAACTCAAAAAAAATAAAGTACAAAAAACAAGGTACAAAACAACATTTATTATATTAAAAAATAAAACGCCAAACTTGAAAGATGGGACGTGTTACAGACTTCAGAGATAAAGCTTATCAAAAACAGTAATTACAAACAGTAAACTGAAACGACGAATACTTTATTATAATAATACCCCGCCTAAACTACGCGCCAAAGACATCCTATAAAATGATACATCTCAGCAACTTCCATTTTATCACACCAAAAAAACAAACGCCAATGTTCCTAAAATACCACTCACTGTAAAACGCCAAAAAATTAAAAAAATCAAAGATGGCTAACATGCTTTATTGCATATTCAGTATTGTTCTGCGTGAAGTTTCACTGAATGGATTGTTAGGTGAGGGGAGTAACTTAGTAAAGATTTTGCTGCATGAGATGGAAAAATCTTCAAGAAAAAGATGCTGATGACATTCATATGTCATTTTGTGTTCTTTGTTCTTGAAGAAGGCTTGGATGAGGTTTAGAGATCAATGACACTGAAGAATGGGATGATTATAAAGTTGAAGAGCAAAGCGAAAAACACACCCACTCGTCATTGATCTATGTCCCCCAACATCCACAAAAGCCACTTCAACAAACAAACAAACAAAAAAATCAGACCGATGGGTTTGTTAAGTTTTACATAAAAACGCCATATATTTGGTGATAGTTCTTGTAGTATTAAAGAAGATAGAGACTGGTGATAGTGAAGATTGTGGGGAGAGATCCGATTAGGATTTTTAATTTTTTCGCTTCTGTTTTTTCCCCTTTTTTCGTGACCTGATAGCGTACGCCGAAGTTTCATTATAAAGTCCATGGCTATACTCTCCCATTTCCACATAGGGATCTCAGGTTGCACGAGTAAGCCAGAGGGTCTTTGTTGCTCGGCCTTGACTTTCGAGCAAGTCAGGCACTTCGAAACATAGATAGTGATATCCTTCTTCATTCCAGGCCACCAATACCGAAGACGAAGGTCATGGTACATCTTGTCGGCACCAGGATGAATGGAATATCGAGACTTGTGCGCTTCAGTCAACAATATACCTCGAAGGTTATTACGACTTGGAATCCAGATGAGATCTAGGTAATAGTAGATACAGTTAGATTTGGTGACAAATTGCGATTCAGCACCACACTTCTTCATTTCCTCTCGCAAGGTATTCTCAATGAAGCAGGCGTGCTGAGCGTCACGAATCAAGGCTTCGAGGTCGTGCTGGGCGTGAGTATTACGAATGCTATGCAAATAGCTTTGTCGTCTTAGAGCGTCGGCAACGACATTAGCTTTGCCAGGGTGATAACGAATCTCACAGTCGTAATCGTTGAGAAGTTCTACCCAGCGGCGTTGGCACATATTCAGTTCCTTTTGGTTCAAGATGTGTTGCAGGCTCTTATGGTCGGTGAAGACCGTACACTTAGTACCATAAAGGTAGTGTCGCTAAATCTTCAACGCAAAAACAACTGCGCCTAGCTCGAGGTCGTGGGTCGTATAGTTCTTCTCGTGGATCTTGAGCTGACGAGAGGCGTACGCGAAAACCTTGTCCTGTTGCATGAGAACGCAACCGAGACCAAGGTTCGAGGCATCGCAGTAAACAACGATGTCATCGTTTCCGTCGGGTAGAGCGAGGATAGGGGCATTGCAGAGCATATGCTTCAGAGTCTGAAAGGCTTGCTCTTATTCAGTTCCCCAAACAAAAGACTTGTCCTTATGCGTGAGAGAGGTAAGCGGTACAGCGATTTTCGAGAAATCAGCGATGAATCGACGGTAATAGCCCGCCAATCCGAGGAATGAACGAACATCGGATGGTGATTTTGGTGTAACCCAACTCTTAACAGCTTCGATCTTCACGGGGTCGACGTGTATACCTTAACTATTGACAATGTGACCGAGGAATTGAACCTCCTCTAACCAAAATTCACACTAGGAGAACTTGGCATAGAGTCGATTCCCTTGGAGTAGTTCGAGAACCAAACGTAGATGCTGCGCGTGTTCGGCTTTCGATTTCGAATAAATAAGGATGTCGTCGATGAATACGATAACGAAATGGTCAAGGAATGGTTTACACACGCAATTCATCAAATCCATGAAAACCGAGGGTGCATTGGTTAAACCAAAGGGCATTACGACGAATTCATAATGGTCGTATAGGGTTCAGAAAGCGGTTTTGGGAATATCTTCCTCCTGGATTCGTAACTGGTGGTAGTCTGAGCGTAAATCAATCTTCGAGAAACACGTAGCGCCTTGCAATTGGTCAAACAAATCATCGATTTGGGGCAGGGTCTAGCGATTCTTGATAGTCAGCTTATTCAATTCCCTATAATCGATGCACATCCGGAACGACCCGTCCTTCTTTTTGACGAAAAGGACTAGTGCGCCCCAAGGAGAGGTGCTAGGTCGAATAAAGCCTTTGTCAAGTAGTTCCTGGAGTTGACACGAGAGTTCGCGCATTTCAGATGGAGCGAGGCGATAAGGAGATTTAGCAACAGGGTTTCTCCAGGAATGAGGTCAATTCAGAAATCAATATCATGACTCGGGGGTAAACCAGGTAAATCGTCGGGAAAGACTTTAATAAAATCACGACCATAGGCACCTTATCTATTGCCCTTCTCCGCTACTACGATGTGCGCCAAGAAAGCTTTGTATTCCTTTCGGTGATACTTGCTTGCTTGGATACACGACATGAGTTTGAGATTCTTCGATGCTACTTCACCATAAACACAAAGTTGATCACCATTAGCGAGTGAGAAAGGAATCATTTTATCAAAACAAACGACTTCAGCACGGTTCTCACGAAGAAAGTCCATGCCTACTATGATATCAAAACTACCAAGCTGCATCGGGACAAGATCGATAGGAAAGACGTGATTGTTGAGTTCAAGTGTACAATCACGAAGGACAGAACGAACAGTGACGGTTCTTCCAGTGGCAACTTCAACGACGAACGTCGCAGGGAGATGGGCGCGTTTACGGTTAAGGAGCTTTTCGAATTCAAACGATACAAAATAGTTAACGGCTCCAGTATCAAATAAACACGAAGCATATATACCATTCACAAGAAACGTACCATTAACCACGTTGTTATCTGCCTGAGCCTGGCGGGCGTTGATGTTGATGTTGAAGGCACGTCCGCGGGCTACTGGCTGCTGCTACTGCTGCTGCTGATGTTGATGTTGTTGCGGCTGCTGTTGTGGCTCTTGCTTCACCACTCTGTTGGGACAGACATTTGCAAAGTAGTTGGGACCACCACATGCAAAGCAGACTCTTGCGTGAGCAGCGGGAGCAGGAGCTACTTGTTAACCCTGTAGAGCAGGAAGGAGAGTGGGTGGTGTAGGAGCTTGACCTTGAGCTTGAGTTGGAGCTTGGCGGGGACCAGTACGGCAATTGGCAGTAAAGTGGCCGTACAGGTTGCAGTGAACACAGAATCTGCATGCAATCCCAATAGGATGATGATAGGTACAGGTAGGGTAGAGCGGGTGAGAACCAGTATATGCACGCTTGGTCGGCGGTGCATTGGTCACCGGTGCCGCTACTTGGTGGTTCTGGGGTTGCGGTTGAGCAGGGACAGCTTGTAGTGGAGCGACGGTAACAGCGCAATTCTTGTTGTTGTTCTGCTTGCGTTTACGGCGAGAAGACTTGGAAGCTTGTGGTGCGGTGGTTTCAGCGGTGGGAGAAGCGGTAGCTTGGTGAAGAATCTTGGTCGTATTCTTGAAGTAACCAGCCAACACTCGCTTGTCATTAATCTCGGCAGCGAGTAGATATGTCTCTTCAATCGTTGTTGTCTTCGCCCCTTGAACGAAGTTAGCAACACAGTCCGGTGAAGCACGGATATACTTCTTGATCGTCATATCAGGTGTTGCCACCTGGCTCGGACAAATGATACTCAGCTGTTTGAAGCGGGCAGTTAGACCGGCGTTATCACCACCATCCTGCTTGATGTTCCAGAACTCGTTCTCCAGCTTCTGGAGCTCGTGGGGTGGGCAGAATTCCTTCAACTCATCCCAAGTGAGCCCATAGGCTGCGTCATTCCCACGCGTGTTCCTTTCGGCTGTCCACCAATACAGAGCCCTGGACTGGAAGACGCCAGTTGCGTTGACAATGCGTAGGTGGTCGGGACATCCGCTCTGGCGTAGCGTGACTTCAATTGAGTCGAACCATTTTAACATAGCGTTTGGTCCGTCTTCGCCTGTGAAGTCTTTTTGGCCACAGGCCTTAAACTGCTTGAAGCTGAAAGTACCTTTAGGCGAGTCAGTCCTTGATTCCTCAGAGGACTTGCTGGCGTTTTCATTAAGCTCACTGACAATTTGCGGAATGACCTTAGACATCTGCTTAGCGACTAGTGCAGCGATGCGTTTGTCCTCATGATTGTGGCGAGCGGCACGAGAAGTGTGTGATCCGAATGATGACATTGTCTTCAACGAACATCATCACAGGACTCAGACACTATATATTTGAATCTCACCACACAACATACTTAATACTACTAAAGCTCAGTAACACGTCTAATCACATAATCACGTAGGCACATATTTCACAGTAGCACGTAAACACATAAGCACGTAATCCACGTAAGCACAGAAGCAGGTAGTCCACATAAGCACATCTTCAACTATATTTTGCACGTATTCACCTTCATATATTGCACGTATTCACCTATCTTTCACAGCTACGTAAGGCGTTCGAGAGTAGCGATTGCGATTTGCGAGTAACATAGCGAGTAGCATAGCGAGTAGTATAGCGTAAGCGAGTAACATAGCATGCGATTTGTTAACATTGTGTAGTGAGTTGTGTGTGTTGGGCGGAGCAAGAAGCGTTAGATCTAAACCATCAGTATCTCAAAACGCTAACAAATAAACATATAAAACCACATAAAAACACATGAAATCACATAAAAGCGATAAATCACAGAGTCAGCGGTTGCAGGCTCAGAATCGAAACACATAAAATCAGCGATGCGAGCTTGAAATCGAAAATAGATTGTCTTGGCTGATAGACGTTGACTACCCAAAGTGATTTGACTATTCTCAAGGACTTTGGGTACACGCTTTGGCCTAATAGACTGTGCTCTATCACCGTCATATGGTGATTGGCACGCATCCTTTCGGTTATTCACGCGACTCGAGTCGTTAGAATCCATCGAGACTTTGGTGAGAGTTTTGTAAAACCAAAATAAAGAATGGAACGAGTCATCAAGGTTCGGGTATCACCCCTAACTTAGCGACTACATTCCTGTTTGTGTGATAGAATCATGAGATAGAGAGGGAGATTTGTATCAAAGTATGGATTTCACTCCTGATTCAACGCAAATTCTCGTATTTATAGCATAAATGCACGTCGAACAAGTGATCTAATCGAGAGTTTGCGGTTTTCACACCTAGTCTCAATCTAATCACTCGTTCACCTTTGAAAATAGGGTGCGGTGTGCCTGCCTTAGGAAAGGCAGAGTGATAGTGCTCAACCTTAGGAAAGGTCGATGAAGTGTAGTATGTTCACGAATTGATCAAATAACAGAAATATGCTCGCGTGGAACCCCTACCGAGTTCGCGCAAGGCGGTCTGTTGGTACTTAGACTATAGACTAGGTCGTTTCTAAGACATCGACCCGGACTAGGTCGAGTCTTGCCTAATTCCCTATAGTTATGGCTCTGATACCAATCTGTCACACCCCAACCGCTGGCGGAAACATCGGGGTGAGGCACTGAGCAAAACAGATTGTCCAAGAGATTCCATAACAACTACGATTACCAATTATTTAAGCATTACGTCCCATACCGTAACATAAAAAGTAACACAGTTATTACAGATAAATTGTTCTCAAGGACAAATAGAAAACTGTTCCGACAACTCATAAATTAATTGTTTGTTTCTAGACTCCCCTACTCGATTCTTGAACAGCAAGTATAGCACAAGCATCCTAAACACCTGTCACATTCGTTAAAATAGAGGTCAATACACATAGTGTAAAGGTGAGCATACAAGTTTAATAGTAATACAGATAGCGAAAGCGGTTTACGCATAACCAGCATGTAACATGTTGAAAAGTGAAGCTAGCAGGTTATCGACAATGAAATATGCACAGACATGACTGCGAGTTATAGAATGCGCAACACATATCACCACTGTGACACGTGAAGTAAAACCCTTAACAACTCCTGTCCACGACAGGTGCTGAGTCCAAACTATAGTACTATCATTGCTAAGGTGTCAGGCAACAATCACTGTGTAAACATAACATACAAGCATTCATCGAGTAACATGTATGACATGCAATAACGGTCAGCGTATAAAAGTGTTTGCATTGTGTGTCGATTGTGATTTGAATATAGGTAACGTATGTAACACCCAAAAGTGCGTAAAGCAAAAAGAGTTCGAGTATACTCACAGATCGTGTTAAACGAATAACACAGTCTTGGATTGAAGGGAGCGCTGGAAAGTTAGCCTGATTACAGAACGATAGCATTAACGATGAACAGTGCATTAAAAGGCGTCGAGTGAGCTAGTGACGAAGGGTCATTTGATCGGATGACAATCCGGACGGATGGTCGTCCGGTCGGATGGCCATTCGGTCGGATTGTCATTCGTTTGGGATGGATGTGTTTGTGTATGATGTGACTTTGAAGTTTTCGTTGTAGCATTTTATAAAGTGAGAAGTATCTCTACCTTTCAGGTCGTCCGGTCGAACGGTCATCCGGACGGATGGTCGTTCGATCGGATGGCGATCCGTTCCAAGTGAGATATTTCCCAAAAATTTAAGTCCACAGTAGGATGGTCATTCGATCGGATGGTCGTCCGATCGGATGGCCATTCGTTGGATATTGACTTGCATTGAAAGTTTGTAAAATGTTTAAGTATTTGAGAGCCACAAGTCATCCGATCGGATTGCCGTTCGATCGGATGGTTATCCGATTGGACGGCAATCCGGTTGGTAACCTGTTCGTTTTGAAATCTGAAAATTAACTAAGTTTAGAAAGTTTACGGTTTGACCGAGAGGGTATGACAACGTGTTTAAACAACGAAACCTCCACCAAGTCCAAGTCATCCGATCGGATGGGAATCACCTCGTCCGATCAGTTAACTGTTCTTGACGGTTGTTCATGTTCAACCCGTTAAGTCGGTTATCTCTTTGATCGGAATCCGTTCTCAGACCGACACTTTACTATAGAACGAGTAAAGGGCCTGCACGAGCTCGGATTCTATCGGCTTTGAGTGCATGAGTGTAAAAGAGTTGAAAGAAGTCTAATCCGCATATATATTGTTATGGCTCATTTTCTAAGCATACCTATCTTGAACTATACCCTGCTTTTTAATTGTTTATCTGTGATCAGGATACTGGACGGGGATATTGCTAACATCCTGGGTGATATCCTGAGGTATATCGAATTAATCACGTGCAGGTTAAAGACTGGGACTTGCCAACGGTCAAGTGGACTCCATCTCCTCAAGACTCGGGCGTATTTGTTAAAGGAGAGACGTTGAGCCCGAAAGACCAGGTCTCCAACGTTCAACTAAGGAATATTCGTTGGATCCCGGTTATGTAGGATAGTTAGTTACATTTGTTTTACTATAAATAGATGGGGGCAGATCAGATTAAGGCACTCAACTTACACATTTTCAAACACTTTCTCTCTAGCTCATTGCAAACACTACACACAACACTTGTATTCGAATCACATTGTAACACATAGTCGATCCGCACCACATCCTGCACTGTATCCTGATATTTGAAGCAATAGAAGAACAAGGCAGCTGCGATTGTCAGCTCCCGAGGTTTTATGCCGGGGATCTAGATTGATCAAGGGCTTTCCTCGTACATCACGTGTCAACCTTTACATTTTCGCTCATTGTTTGATTGTAGATACAGCTCTATATCCTGAGCCGTATCCTCAAACTGTTTTCACAACTAATTTGGTTAACACATTTTTCACATATAAATTTTAGCACACTACCTCACTTAACTAATTTGATCACTTAATTGCTTAGGTAATTTTTGACCAAAACAATTTGGCGCCCACCGTGGGGCAAGTGATGCTACTTTTACTAAAAATCTTTGTGAAATCGTTAATCGGTTTTCTATTTTCAAAACTTTTCGCCACATTGTTTACAATGGCCTCAAGATCAAACATGAGCTCCTCTACTATGTCTGCTACAACCTCTGCTACTACTGGTTCGGTGCTTCCACCACCTCCTCCAAGGATGCCGTTTTCTTCACAATCTCAAGATGTTATCCCTACTCAGAGTGTCCAGGGATCTGCTCCCGTTTTAGCCTCTAATGATGAAATTCTGACTTTATTTGGAAGTGTGCAGGAACAAATGAGGCAGCAACAGGAGACTAACCAAATGCTGTTAAGAGAAATACAACTCTTAAAACCTAGCTCGAGCAGACCTGCTGAAGAAACTGTCACTCCTATACAGCCCAGGGCTTTGAACTTCAGTTCCGCAGTCTACACTGAGGATAATAGGGGGAATATCGTCCCAAGCCATTCTCAGGATCATACCCCTGAGATACCCTCTTCGGTCAGGATGTCGACTGTGAGGAGTTCAGGTTATGGCCAAAATCCTCAGACCGGTAATGTGTCAAATAATAACATTCTTGCTACTAACAACAATGGCTCTTTGCAGGATGCAGGTATGACGTCAACATTTACCCGGGAGCTCCAAAAATTGAAGGACATGATATCCAGTGTACCTGGAGTGGTCCAGCCAATTCCGGAAGTATCCCAAGACAGCCACAGGATATCTCGCTTTGCATATCCTATCTGTGATGCTGAAATACCAAAAAGATTCCAGACTCCCAACATGAAACTGTATGACGGGACTACGGATCCTGAGGAGCATATTGCCCAGTATAGGGAACGGATGGAAATCAATCCAATCCCTCCAGATCTCAAGGAAGCATGCTTATGCAAGGGATTCGGCTCTACCCTGACAGGATCAGCCTTAAAATGGCTGTTAAACGTCCCTCCTCACTCAATTACTTCGTTTGCTCATTTGGTTAATTTATTTAACAGTCAATTTTCTTGTAGTCGGAGTTTTGAGAAACTAACTAGTGATCTTTACAGGATAACTCAAGGGCCTCAGGAATCCTTGAGGGACTATGTGAACAAATTCAGTCGAGAATCCTTGGATATCCCGCATCTTGATGTTGCAATAGCTGTGCAAGCTTTTAAGATGGGGTTACAAAAGGATTCTCAGTTTTATTAGGATCTTGTAATGAATCCCTGCAGGAATCTCGATGAAGCTCGTAACAGGGCTTTGAGATATATCCGTTTGGAAGATGACAAGAAGATGCAGGAGAGGATGAATTCTACCTCAACCTATGAATCAACTAACAGGAAATCAGAAACCTCGTATAAGCCATATCGCTCCAAGCCATATGGCAGAAATGACAACAAGAAAGTGAATGCTGTTGAAGACGAGGATCCTGAGGAATATCCTGACTTATCTGAATACTGCTTTTCTGTTAATATACCTGAGTTAATGTATGCTATGCAGGGTTTTGGGGACAAAGCCAGGTGGCCTCGAAAGAACCAGCAGAAAGCTGATTGGAAGGATAAATCCAAATGGTGTGCCTTCCACGAAGACTTCGGACATATGACCGAGGATTGCATTGCTTTAAGGAAAGAAATAAGTTACCTGTTAAGCAAAGGGTATCTGAAGGACTTGCTGGGAAAAAAGAAGAATAAAGGTCAGGATCCCGAGAAGGATCCTGAACGAGCAGCATCACCCCCAGCAGATGCCAAGATAATTAATTTTATTTCAGGAGGATCCGATATTTGTGGAACTTCGTATTCGGCGGCCAAGAGACATGCAAAGGAAGCTAAGAGTGAGAGGGGAGACAGACCAGTCAGGATGACTACCCTCACAACTGATAAAGTGATCACTTTCGATAGTGATGACAGGGATACTGTTCAGGATCCTCAACATGATGCTTTGGTAATAACATTATATGTGGCTAACCATTTTGTACGCAGGATATTGGTAGACAACGGTAGTTCTGTCAATATAATTCAGCTGGAAACATTGAAGAGGGTGAATGTATCTCCGATGGACATTACTTCGAAGTCCACTGTGCTCGTTGGTTTCAGTGGAGAGGCTAGGAATACCGTAGGGGAGATAAAGTTACCGGTATATGTTGAAGGGGTCAACTCGATACAACGTTTCTGTGTGATGGATTCCTTATCCTGCTATAACATCATACTAGGGAGACCATGGATTCACAATATGAAGGTTGTGCCATCAACATATCACCATTGCATCAAGATCCCTACTCCTTGGGGAGTTGTCAAGGTTGAAAGTGATCAGCATGAAGCGAAAGAATGCTACTCGTCCTCGATGAAATCTTCGACTAAGCCTAATCAGGCATAGCAATTAAAGATGCGGGCCCAGGATATCGTGGAGGATTCGGAGCAGGATGTGAAGAAAATTATCCTGGATCAGGATAATCCTGATATCTCGGTGCTCGTAGGAACCAATATCCCTCAGGATATTGAAGAGCAGTTAACTAACTTTTTGAAATGCAGGATGTCAACGTTTGCATGGAAGCATGAGGATATGACAGGCATATCCAAAGACGTTATCACTCACAAGCTTGGAATTGACAAATCATTCAAGCCTGTTCAGCAAAAAAGAAGAAAATTTGCTCCTGAGCGGAATAAGATTATCCAAGAGGAAGTTGAAAGATTGTTGAAGTCCAGGATGATCAGAGAAGTCAAGTTTCCAAGATGGCTAGCAAACGTAGTTGTGGTACAGAAGAAAAATGGGAAATGGAGAGTCTGTGTAGACTACACGGACTTGAACAAGGCTTGTCCTAAAGATCCATTTCCTCTCCCTCATATCGATGCAACGGTAGATGCTACTGCTGGACATGAAATGTTAACATTCATGGACGCATCCTCAGGATTTCAGCAGATTCAAATGGAGCCTTCGGATCAGGAGGATACTGCTTTCATGACACCAACAGGTATATATTGTTATACTGTTATGCCTTTCGGTTTGAAAAATGCAGGTGCAACGTACCAGAGATTGGTAAACATGATGTTCAAAGATAAGCTGGGGGACACCATGGAGGTATATATTGACGATATGGTGGTGAAATCTAAAAAGGCTGAGGATCACCTCCAGGATATCAAGGGAGCATTTGATATCCTGGATCAGTATAACATGAAGCTGAATCCTGCTAAGTGCCATTTCGGAGTGGGGGCAGGAAAGTTTCTTGGATATATGGTGACGAAAAGGGGGATAGAGGCAAGCCCGGAGCAGATTAAAGCTATCCTGGATATAAAATCACCCTCGAATATGAAGGACGTACAACGGTTAACAGGCCGAGTAGCAGCTTTGAATAGATTTATTTCAAGATCCTCGGAAAAATGCAAGGAATTCTATGATATCCTCAAGAAGAATAAGAAATTTGAATGGGGAGCAAAGCATGAAGCAGCCTTGCAGGATTTGAAGCGATATCTCTCAACTGCACCTCTATTGATGAAGCCTGAAAATGGTGAACCACTATCCCTATACCTCGCTGTATTAGGGAATGCTGTAAGTGCCGTTCTTGTAAAAGACCATGAAGGTCAGCAATATCCTGTTTATTACGTTAGTAAAAGTTTGTTAGATGCTGAAACTAGGTATTCTCATTTAGAAAAATTGATATTAGCTCTAGTCATGGCATCGACAAAGCTTAGACATCATTTTTGAGACACATGGGATCCATGTTAAAACGAATTATCCTGTCAAGAATGTGCTTAGGAAACCAGAGATGTTAGGCAGGATGGCCAAGTGGTCAGTAAAGTTAAGTGCTTATGATTTAGTATATGAACCTAGAAATGCCATAAAGTCTCAGGCTTTAGCTGACTTTGTGGCTGATTTCAGTAGTGACATTCAGGACGAGGTAGACCTAGAAGTTCAACAGTTAGGAGAATCTTCAGGATCCTGGACATTATATACTGATGGTGCATCCAATATAAGAGGTGTAGGTTTAGGTATACTACTAAAATCGCCACAGGGGGACATATTACCCCAGGCTATTAGGTGTGAATTTCCTGCCACTAATAATGAGGCAGAATATGAAGCTTTAATTGCAGGATTAGAATTGGCTAAGGATATGAGTATCAAGAATTTGCAAGTATATGTTGACTCCTTGTTAATTACTAACCATTTTAATGGATCCTATGCAGTCAAGGGTGAGAAATTAATCGAATACCTCGATATTCTCAAAAAATTAGCAGGATATTTCGATGTTTTTGCACTTGAACAGGTACCAAGGGAGGATAATGCTGAAGCAGATGCCTTAGCAAATCTGGGATCATCGATCAGGATACCAGAAGGAACCCAAATACCAATATTACATGTCTTATATCCTGCAACGAATCCTCGGGATAAAGAAGTAGCGGGTATTCAGGATCCTGGAGCAGAGCATCCTGAAGAGGATCCTAAATCCTGGACGGCTCCAATCATGAGATATCTCAAAGAAGGACACATCCCCGGAAATGAAAATCCTAAGGCATTTAGGATGAAGGTATCACGATTCACTATTATAAATAATGTTTTATACAAGAAATCTCTTGTAGGACCGTATTTGAGGTGCTTGGAGGATCCTGAAGCCAAAGAAGTACTTCAGGATATACATGAAGGGGATTGTGGTAACCATACTGGGGGCAGGTCGTTATTCTCAAAAGTATTAAGGACAGGATATTATTGGCCAACAATGAGAAAAGATGCCGCAGAATATGCTCGAAGATGTGATGCATGTCAAAGACATAGTAACATACTGCATCAGCCTGCTGAACCATTATATCCTATTGTTTCCCCTTGGCCATTTATGAAGTAGGGTATGGATATAGTGGGAAAGCTTCCAAAGGCTCCAGGAGGGAAGGTTTTTATGTTGGCAATGACAGATTATTTCTCCAAGTGGGTTGAAGCCAAGTCATTTGTCCAAGTCAGGGATCAAGAAGTAGTATCCTTCATAAAGAGAAATATCCTGACCAGATTCGGAGTACCAGCCGAGATAATCTGTGACAATGGTTCTCAGTTTATAAGCAAGAGAACTACTGACTTTTGCAAGAGTTGGGGAATCAAAATGATAACATCTACTCCGGTACATCCTCAAGCGAATGGACAAGCAGAATCCTCAAACAAGATAATTGTCAATAACTTAAAGAAGAGACTTGGAGCCAAAAAAGGAAGATGGGCAGAAGAATTACCCTTTGTTTTGTGGGCTGATAGGACAACGGTAAAGAATGCAACAGGCCAAACCCCATTTTCCTTGGTATTTGCAGCAGAAGCAATGATTCCAACGGAAATGGCAATACCTACTGCAAGGTCTACCCTAAGTGATCCTGAACAGAATCCTGAAGCCTTGAGTCAGGATTTGGATACTATAGATGAAAAGAGAGATGCAGCAAGGCTAAGGATGGCAGCATATCAACAAAGAATATCCAGAGCATATAACAAGAATATTAGGACCAGAAGATTTAAGGTTGGAGATTGGGTGTTAAGAAAGGCTTTTCAAAATACCACTAATCCTGCCGATGGCAAGCTAGCTCCAAAATGGGAAGGACCATATGAAGTTGAATCAGAAGCAGGGAAAGGAGCATATAGACTCAAGAATATGAAAGGGGATATGCTACCGAGATCTTGGAATGCTATACACCTTAAGCTTTATTTCAAGTGAGTTTAGAATTTAATTTCTAACTCAGGATGGTATGAATTCTATCTTTTTTAAATATGTTTGGTTTAATTTATTCTTTGAAACCCAATACTAACTTAAGCATCGGAGGGGTGTTAGCCAAGCTAACACCCACCTTAGTTTAAGGATGTTTTGCAGTATATGCTTCGGGATATAGCTCCAGGAAGTTCACTCAGGATACTTCATAAGATTAGAGGATTGGCCCCCTCTCTCACGCACAAGGGATCCTGATCCCTTCACAGGTTTAAAGGTATTCACCTTTCTTCCGAATTGGGTTTAAACACTCCGCCTGGAGCGCAAGTTATTTAGGGATAGTTCAAGGTGGCGGGACCAGTCCATGTAAAAGTGGCTGACAATTTCGTTACTGTTGGCTATATCCTGAATCCTAAAGGTATATGAGGATTGATCACCCTCTCTCACGAAAGGGTATTTTCATACTCTCTAAGGTTTAAAGGTTTTCACCTTTCTAAGTCTTGGAGTTTATACACTCCCGCCTGTAGCGCACAAAAATTTGGGATTTCCCCCAGCATTCAAGGGATTTATTTCCAGAACATTCCTGGGTTTTACCCCTGTAACATGAAAAATTGTCTATATAACGGGGATTGATATCCATAGGATTTCTAAGTATTTGAAGACATTGTACACAGTGGACATTCCTACCAAGGCAATGATGTAAAGCTCGAAGGATAAGGTTCAGAACTAATGCACTAAGTGTCTCAGACAGGGGACATCTTCATTGGAAGAGTTGCAAAGGGATTGAAGTTTGGTAATAGGTTTAGACCCTATTCCTGGTATGATCTTTCCTTTGTAAACGTTGTTTAAGTTTTGACAATACTATGTTTGGTAAAAGGTTAAATATCCTGATATATTCTCAAAATATATTTTCAAAATACTTCACAGAATATTTGATTAAGATATTTGAAACTAATACTAGTTTGAAACTTTGATCATTTAAGTATTATCAAAACAGGTTTTGGAAAGATGGATTGTTTTTCACTCTTTAAAGAACTTTCTACAAAGTTGAACGAATGTTTGGAAGTCCTCTCCAACAAAAAGTTTTTATAGTATATCGCTGAGCATATTGATCAGGATATTTTCATAAGATAACAATACAAAATTTTTGCAAAGTTAAAAGGTACATTAAGTAATGCAAGGCAATAACAAGTAAGTTAAGAGATAGTTATATTATAAACATGTCAAAAGTTATGCTTTTGGATTCACCTCAAACCGAGGCCCATCCACCAAAAGCACAATTAGTTTCTACCATACTTGTGTAACGGTTGGAGAATCTATCTTAAAACAGGACCTGTCCACCTACAACCGTTACCACATTCAAAACAGGTTATACTAATCGATGACCAAGGGCTTCATCCTAAAACCTAGGACCCATCCACCTTTGGTCATCATATTGTTCTAATGCAAAAAATATAAATTGTTCGAAGACGGGAAAAGTAAATTGTTTACACAACCACAACCACGAAATTTAAAAGTGGGCTCCGGCCTTGGCACGTATATCCATCATCGCCCACTTCGCCGCTTAAGAAGCGGCACCTTCTTGATCAACAGCCTCCTTCCCAGCATCTGCACCAGCATCGGCCTCAGAATTCTTCTCGGCATCAGCATCATCAGCATTGGCCACTTCCTCTGCCGCCTTAGAAGGCTCTTCACCAGCATGCTTTGCAGGATGAGCAACGGGATGACCTCCGAGATCCTTTAGTTTCGCTTCCCAAGTCTTTATGTTCCAGGAGGGGCATTCGAAACCCAAATCCCTGGCCTCATAAGCCATCCTTATCCTGGCTTGGAGAAGAGAGACGACCACGGATGCTTTGAGGCTATCCCGATATGAACTCATGTTCTGCTGGTATTGGAGAAGGGCGGCATCTAGTTTGGCTTGGGCATCCTCGTTGGCTTTATGGAGGGTAGCTTGGTGTTCCTGGATCATTGCCTTGTATTTGTCTTCGTAATGCTGGGATTTGGCAGCCGCAATGGTTCCTTGATCAGCTATGGTGGCTTCAGCTTTCTCCAGCTTGATCTCCAACATCTTGTTAAGCCCGCAGGCGTCTTCATACAAGTGCATAAGACGTTCCAAGCCCTATCGATAAGGACACAGGTATCGATGTAAAAATAAGCAGGATAAGGACTAACATACTTGTGCAGGATGTCGAAAGGAAAATTTTACCTGTTTGCGGAATGAGGTGGCTTCGTTAAACCCATGATTCTCGAGAGAGAATGTCTCAGAAACAGCTAGAGAGTCCGTCTCCTTTCTCTTCCGAGAGCTAGATGCCCGGGTCCTGGATGCCGGAGGGGCTTTGGGAGCAGAAACAGTTCTTGAAGAGGTAGGCTTTGGTGTAGCAGACGACTTTGGCTTGGATTCTTGTTTGATGGGTACATGTAGGTCCCGTTTTTCCCGGTGAGGATCGATAACGAGAAACCTATTCCCTGTTTATAACAAACACGGTAACGGGTGCGGAATCCCCGTGACGGTGCAAACCAAACACAGTTGATAAATAACACGTATAATCAATGATGCACACTCTATTGATTAAACGGGATGAAAACCGAGAACAAACATATACAAACAATGTTTAAAGACTCTCTCTCTAAGTCTCACAGCTCATCATCAGTTTCACACAGAAACTGAGTGAGGTATTTATACTAAGACATAGACACAAGACTGACAAAACACATTAACTCTCGGCGAAACACACAAAGTCGACGAAACACTTTTGTTTCGTCGATATACAAGTTAAACATTCTGTTTCGTCGAGTTGGTGTAGAGGCCCAATCCAAGTCCAAAGTCCAACATGAAGTCACGGCCCAAATTGAAGTTTACGGCCCAAGAACTTGTTTCTGTTATAAACTTTCAAGACTTTCAACATATGAGACAAGATAGTGACATCATCATGACATCACTAAGGTGATGTCATGGTGATGTGTTTGCGGGAAAGGCCGCGGCGCTCCGTGCTTCGCGTGTCGAACTCTGGGGCGCACGACTGAGGAATGTCGTGTCTTCGGGCTTGAGCCGGACCTAACCGAGTCGACAAGAACCGAATCGAACCGAGTCGAACCGAACCGATTCGTGTCCACATAAAGTGTACCAACAATCTCCCCCTTGGACGCTACTCGTGAGGTTCGTCTTCTGTGTCTTTCATGTCGGAGGATCTTCAAAGTCTTCACGCGTCGTAAGAAGAAAGTGTATCAACAAACTCCCTTTATCATTCAGGTAGTGTGTTAACAAACTCCCCCTTAAAATAAACTCTCCATTGAGTCATGCTCGTGGTTCTTTTGACTTGTCAATTCTTCAGATCCTTGTGGTGTTGATGAAGGGTCAACGGCAACTCGATCATTTTATCCTTTGAGTGCCTCCACTTCGTGTCTTCATTCCAAAGCTTGTCATCGAACATGTTCTCCTCGCCTTTAGCATCTGCACATGCAAGAAAGCTAAACGCATAATGAGAACAACCGCTTGGAATATAGTTAACATTTAAACAAATGACACAAATGAGATCAAATCTCAATCAACTACCGACCGACAACAGTTTGAAAGTTTAAAAATTGTTCAATTTTAGTTCTTAACTTTCAAAACTTGTTAACTTCAACAGTTTATGAAGATGCAATTGTTTTCCGGCTTACAATCAGGATTTTGGGTAGGATAGACTCGAGTTCCAACATCGGTCAATCTAAAATAAACTAGAAGCAAAATCTTTTTGGATTTTATAAAGTTTATATTAAAACACACCTAAAATCTTTTTGGAATTTTCATTTTTCAAATGTAAAGACGGAAAGCAATAAATAAATATATACAAAGATGCAGAAACTGTAAGCAGTAAACAAATATTTACAGACATTCTTTTTGTGAGTTTCGAGGGTAAGAGAATCATATCAGTGAACGGTCATGCCAAAACGCTCTTTTTGTTCATTTAGTTAACATTAAGATAAACATCCTATAACAATTATCGGTATTGTTGTCCACTTAAGCTCAACTTATCAGATGTAATCATGGCGAGGGGATACGTTAAGGTATGATTTATACTTACCGACCGGTGTTCATCCACACACGACACATTCCCGTATCAAGGTATGCGCGAGAGTTCATCTTACCGGTGAGTATACCGTTTATCATCTGTTTGACCGTATAAAAGATGTGAGAAACTCACTTATTTGATTGAAAACAAGCCCTATGTGATAGAATCACTTATTGATGAGGAACTTGATTTTCAGATGCATGAGGGCACAGGAGCAAGTCCGTGAACAGGTCAGTACTTCCGTACAGCAGAGAGACGAACTTGACTCCCGCAAAGAATCTGTGATAATTTATCACTTATTTTGATTGGACATGTGATTGTTGATCACTTATTGAGGTCGAATGCAGTATGTACACGTATGTATAGTATCATGGAAGATCTTAGACTTCGTCTCCGATATTTTTACGGTTTGATACAACCATGATACCCAGATGATAAACAGCATAAAGATCGAATATCTCAGAACCTCGGCAATCTCTCAAACGAGATTTCGGTACTAAGACCATATGCCAATGAATGGTTCCCACCTGACTTGAAGTCTGTTAGGTTTGTATCATCCTGCACATTTTAGTCTGATTGTGAGCCTACCGATACATCTTATATAGAGCTGCTTAACATTTTTCATTTTGCATTTCAGTTTGAAAAGGTTTCGACAGACCACTGATCTATTATCATTTTCTCTTTTTCTCGCCAGGAAACTCATTTTTGTTTTTCCAATGTTTTTGGGTTTTGAAATTTTTCACTGTTTTTGAATTTTTCAAATTTGGATTTACTCCCCCTAAAATCAACAAACTAAGATAAATTTAAAAGACACAAAGGTATTTACAAAAACGATTTCCCGATGTCGGTTAAATCATGTTTTACCTTAATGTCGTTTACCAAAATTAATTTTAAAACAGAAATGATTTATCGAATTTTGGAAAAATTAGTTGGCATGTCGGTAAGCGGTGCGGACCATGACAACATTGACGAGTTTCATATTGAAACAATCACGTGTGAGGTGATATTCGAGTTCAACGTGTCAGGCCAAAGAGTGCTACGAGAGAATAACAATTCATAAAGCAGCTTAAATATCAACAAGTATAGGAGAGATTAGAAATTTAGAACCGTATCCTGCAACTGCTTCGTGCATTGCAAGGAATCTGAGTGCTCTCCCAAACTGGATATCCACCCGGTGTGGACTTCAAAGTCGATTCTTTGTAGCTACTGAGAAGTCTCTTGACAGCAACAAGATCAGAAACCTTTGGGTCCGGCTGGTCTTCCACATTACACCAGCGAAGGTCTTTATCTTTCTCTTGAGAAGTAGTGTGCGGTTGTTCAATCCACGCCAAGGCATCCGCACACCCAGTTGGTTTGTTCAACAAACACATTTTCTTCAAATACACCGCGAAGAAATGTACACTGCACGTTCATTTTGTCGATTATGAATCTTCTGACGTGCTGCAGGTGCGTACATTTTGTTTGAATCTACCCTGGGGACCTGATCAAAACCTTGAACAATCACATTTTGAAATGATTTTCATTTTGTCGAAGCTTTCAATCTTTTTCGACAGACACTTCTGTCTTCTTTCCTTTTTCTTCTCTCCATCAAAGGCAACCACTCCTAGAAATATCAATATCTTGGAGCTTTGAGTCGCCTATCTTGTGCATGGACACTCCACTATCAATAATCCTAGGACTATCAATAGTTCCTCCTGGAACATCCTACACACTCACTCTGAGATTAGTTGGAGAGGGGGACCCAAGCCTTCATAGACTTAGGTTGCCCCTGAGAATCAAGAAATGTAATTTCAATTTCTTGATGATTTGGAAATTTCACGCCTCCCCCTGAACCTTCACCTGTTTTCGGTTTCCAAGCTTGTTTCCATTTACCAGATTGTGTATTAATTACAATTTCTGGTTTTAACGGTTGTTGTGAACTTGGTTTCCTTTTAACATTTTCCGGTTTTAAAGCCTTTTCGATCACCTTCACATTCTTATGTCGTTGTTTTGTTTCCTGTTCTTTAATAGTGCGTTTATCATGTTTTGGAGAAACAGGACGACTTTGTGAGTGACCGTGTTCAGAAGGGGCTCTTTCCACAAAATTTGGTTTGGGCGAGTTTGTGCAGTCTTTAATAATGTGCCCAAACTTCCCACACTTGAAACAAGTTCTCCTTTCAACAAACTTAGGAGAATCTGTTCGACGACCTGACGTTGAAGTTGTAGACCCAGAGGTACTAGCTTCACACCCATTTGGGTGTTGAGTGTAATTGTTATCATTATTACGTTTCAAAATGTTGACTTTTTGAACAAAATCGGTATTTGACTTATTTTCAAAAGTCTCCACTTTATCAGTACCTTTGGAGGCCACAAATTCAATGTCTTTGTTTTTCTTCTTGAAACGAGCTCCTTTTGTTTCAACCCTAGCCTTGGGCTTTTGAGCTCGTTGTTGTTGTTTACCCTTAAAAGCGATAGGTTGTTGCTTCGTTGGTGATTTTTGATTTCCAAATGTTCTTCTAACTTCAGCTTTTGGAATCGGATCACACTGAGTTACTGAAACTCTCGGGATCCCCTTTTCCAAAAACTTACTGGTAGTATCTTCAAACACTTTATCAATCAAAGATTGATTGACATTTTTAATTGGAAAAACTGTGTTTGAATAAATTTTGTCATCACCGACTAAAGTATACAACACGTTATCACTTTTAATGGTAGACACTGTCTCAGTGATAGGATCTATCTCTTGTTTGGCACCAGTTGATTGCACAACAGGAGTAGGAGGATCACACAGAATGTGATTCTCAAAAGGCACTTCTACTCCTTTGTTCTTCTCAAGAGATTTTTCCTCATCACTCACATCTGGTTCATCATCGGACGAATCATAGTCCTCAACTGTGGGAGGACTTTGTTCCGTACCAACAGATGCTGAATTTTCGGTTGTTCCAGATGAGCCCTCCGAGGAACTGTCCGATTTGAACCCTAGACCAGTTGTAAACTCCTCATAATTAAGAGGTACAGTTGGTTTAAACCGAGGCATTTCCTCCTCATCGGGCATCTTGGTATAGTTGTGTCTCAAAGGAGGTGGACATGACTTATACCCAACGCCTTTCACGTTCCCTTTCAGTTGTTGAACGTCAATTATGTGATCGAGCACAAATCGGGAGTTAGAATAACTCTCCAATTTTTGCTTGATTGCATCATGCTCGCATTTGGCAATGGCTAGTTCCTTTTTGGTTTCCTCAACGATGTTAATGTAATTGTTAATACTAACTTGTTTATGATAAACAACTTTGTTCACTTCGGAAACACTTTTCTTTAAGGTTTCAATTACAGAATTAAATTCCTTTTCATTTCGAACTAAAGCCATGTTTGCCTCTTTGCACTTTGACATATCAACAACCAAATGTTGATTGTGAGTATGAATTGTGTCACATTCAAGTTTCACTCTCTCACATTCCTGTTTCATATATGCACAATCACTACATATTCTAGGAGTTTCAGATTGTACCTGACTTGTAGAAGCTGTGACATTAGCCATAAAGGCAGTCTGAGAAGAGAAAGATCCATCTTCAGTGAGAATCTTCTCCATTTCTTTTGATGTAGCATCAGCTTTCTTGATCAAGTCAGAATTTTTACATTTCATCTCCTTGGCACCATTCGACAAACTATCACTCACACCTGAACTATCTTCATCAGTGCTGCCACTATATCCTGAACTGTCATCATTTCCCGAAGATTCACCATCGCTGACATTCTTGATGATTTCCGCATAAAGCGCAGTTCTTGTTTGATCACTGTTTCCCAACTGTATGGCCGAACCACAATCGACAGTAGGTTTAGGAAAATAGGCACTTGGATCGAAGACCGGAGGAGGAGCTGATTGTGGAAACCGAAAAGAGTTTGTATTTGATACAAACGCCGTTTGTAACTTCGGTTGCTGAGCTGAACTGGAACTAGCTAACGGGTTAAAACCTCCTCCAAGATACATTTCGGTATTTTGAGGAGCAGGAATTTGTTTAGCTTTCCGAATTTCTTCTTCGTTCTTGTGCTCCAACTTCTAAATGAATTCATAGATATTAACATTGACAGCATTTAGAACGCCCGTATGCTTTAAAAGTTCAATAAATGGGCTCCACTTTGGAGGTAGAGCATCAGCAAACCGTGCTACAATTTCCTGTTGAGATGTAAGAACACCAACATAATACATTTCCTTCATCAAATGATAATAACGAGTAATTATATCATTTAGGGTTTCATTCTCTAAGAAATGAAATGATTCGAGTTTCTTCTTCAACAGATCATGACGTATCTTTCTAGTAGCTGCATATTCTTCTCCTCTCGATACCAAAAGATTCTGTATGTTTTGATGATTCAACACCTTTTCCCATTGACTTGCACTTATTGACTGTTGTTGTTGAGGTATGGTACGATTCATATATTCGGCCATTGACATCTGTTTTAGATCTGGTAGTGGATCCGTACTCCAATCCCACGGATTCGTGCAGCTCATATTTGATGTATGAAGATGAAAAACCTGTTTAAATCACTCAAACAAACAGTTAAATCACTTTTGCAACCCTTCTGTTGACGAAACAAATTTTAGTTGCTTTTGGGCTCCCACTTTGACGAAACAAAGATAGTCCTTTTGGGCTTCCACTTTGACGAAACAAAGGCCCAATTTTTTTTTTTTTTTTAAATGACGAAACTGGCCCAACTTCACTTTCGGCCCAACTTTACTTTCGGCGAAACAAGATGATGTCCGACGAAACAAGTTAACTTTGACTTGTAGATGATCGACGAAATAGAATAAATGATGTGATGACGAAACAAGGTTGAAGGCCCAAATCACTGTTAAGCCCAAGCGACGAAACTGTTTGATTTTATGCTTTCTTGTGCGACGAAACTCAAATATATTTAAATAAAGACGCCGAAACTATTGACTGGTGACCACTTGTTGACTGAATGAGTTTAATTAACCTTTGCTGATGATGAAACAGAACACCTCTTTTGACGAAACCAGATGTCTTTTGTGATAAGATTTTAGAGTTGGTGATTGGTGAGATATTGTCAAAATATCCTCATCTCTTCTCTGACAAGAAGCCACAATTTTCAACCAACTGAACACTTATCATACTTTTTGTGGTTTCGAGACTTCCTATTTTCAACACAATATCATCACTTGTCAATTTAATATTTTATATTCCACAAACACTTTAACTCAAACTAAAATTCAGATCAAACCCAAATATCTTTCAAGAATAGTTATGAACAACTTGAATATTAGATGAACTCGATGAAGATTCAAGTGACCGAAAAATTTCCGAACACAAGATTTGCTTAAACTTTTAATAAAAACCAATTCCTATCATGCTAACATGTAATAAAACAAGGTTTTCAATAAAACTTTCAGCAAAACAACAACATAAACATTGATTTTAATGACTTTTTCCAAAAAAAAATATAAACTTTTCAAGAACGAAATCTGAAAAAAAACACACACAAACTTGTTTCAAACACGACAATGTTTGGTTTTAAACAAGGAAAAGAGCCAAAGCTCTGATACCAATTGTAGGTCCCGTTTTTCCCGGTGAGGATCGATAACGAGAAACCTATTCCCTGTTTATAACAAACACAGTAACGGGTGCGGAATCCCCGTGACGGTGCAAACCAAACACAGTTGATAAATAACACGTATAATCAATGATACACACTCTATTGATTAAACGGGATGAAAACCGAGAACAAACATATACAAACAATGTTTAAAGACTCTCTCTCTAAGTCTCACAGCTCATCATCAGTTTCACACAGAAACTGAGTGAGGTATTTATACTAAGACATAGACACAAGACTGACGAAACACATTAACTCTCGGCGAAACACACAAAGTCGACGAAACACTTTTGTTTCGTCGATATACAAGTTAAACATTCTGTTTCGTCGAGTTGGTGTAGAGGCCCAATCCAAGTCCAAAGTCCAACATGAAGTCACGGCCCAAATTGAAGTTTACGGCCCAAGAACTTGTTTCTGTTATAAACTTTCAAGACTTTCAACATATGAGACAAGATAGTGACATCATCATGACATCACTAAGGTGATGTCATGGTGATGTGTTTGCGGGAAAGGCCGCGGCGCTCCGTGCTTCGCGTGTCGAACTCTGGGGCGCACGACTGAGGAATGTCGTCTCTTCGGGCTTGAGCCGGACCTAACCGAGTCGACCCGAACCGAATCGAACCGAGTCGAACCGAACCGAGTCGTGTCCACATAAAGTGTACCAACAGTACAAGACTGGAGTAGCAATCCAACTCGTCAAGTTGGAAACCTTCAAGGTTGACAACTGGTACTGCACAAGGGAAGATATTCTTAAACTCATCATACTTTTGAAAAATAATTGATTTAAAATATATGTATAATTGCTGAGAATGTGCTTACCAGACATCTCTGAGCTTGATTTCTGGCTTGAATCTGTGAGAGACAGGGAGAAAGTTCTTTCACTGGCAGGAAGTCGGTAGATTTCCTTGATCTTGGATTCGGATTCTGCACTGGGAGGCACTAAATCTCTGAAGTTCGCTGCATAAAAACATCAGGATATAAGTCTGGGATATAGTTTGAAGATATAATTGGGGATATTCCTAAAACCCTAAATCCTACCCTTGGTTAACCATTTAACCGGCAGATCGAAACCCTTATCAATAGAGTCTCTTTTTACGAAAAAGAATTTTCGTCGCCATCGATCCTCGTTCTTGGTGGCCTTAAGAACCAAAGGGTTCTTGGAGGTAGAAAACAGAAGAAAACGGTGATCGCCATGGGATCTCAACCGGTATGCTACAGGGAGGTCTTCAATACACAGGTCAGGAAAATGACGAGACTTGATTTGATCCAGCACTATCAAAACTCGCCAGACCATTGGCATAGTCTGGGCATAGCTAAGGCCGGTGAGGTCAAAAAAGCGAGAGATGAAGGGTGGAAATGGATACCGGAGTCCAAGAGAAAAAGGGTAGGCGAAGAAACAAACCCACTCGTCAGATGACGCGTCTGATCGGGCTTCCCGATCAAAAGGGCGAAAGACTGTTCCGGTGGGGAAGGTGTCGGAATCTTTAAGAGCAGCGATGTCGGCGTCGTTGAAGCAGTAGATTTCCTTTGTTGGATCACGGATGAGGTTTTGTCTTACGAGGGTTGAGGCCGGTCCGTCCGATCGATATCTTGTTCGTGATGCCATGAAGGGTGTTGGGCAAACTAAAAGAAACTCAAGAAAGAAGGATAGAGGATGAAGAGAAAAGTGATTACCTGAAAATTGCTTGAAGAATGATGATAATAAGCAGAAATGATACGGCTAATTATAGGCTGAATATAGGGGGTAAAGAGTAAATATTGCATTGAAAATGGCACAATGTCACTTCAACCATCGTTTCATTTTAATTGCCTCGGTCGACGAGATAAAGTTTTTAAAATATATCCGTTGGATTGGTATACCAACCGATATATTTGGGGACAATTGTTATGGCTCATTTTCTAAGCATACCTATCTTGAACTATATCCTGCTTTTTAATTGTTTATCTGTGATCAGGATACTGGACGGGGATATTGCTAACATCCTGGGTGATATCCTGAGGTATATCGAATTAATCACGTGCAGGTTAAAGACTGGGACTTGCCAACGGTCAAGTGGACTCCATCTCCTCAAGACTCGGGCGTATTTGTTAAAGGAGAGACGTTGAGCCCGAAAGACCAGGTCTTCAACATTCAACTAAGGAATATTCGTTGGATCCCGGTTATGTAGGATAGTTAGTTACATTTGTTTTACTATAAATAGATGGGGGCGGATCAGATTAAGGCACTCAACTTACACATTTTCAAACACTTTCTCTCTAGCTCATTGCAAACACTACACACAACACTTGTATTCGAATCACATTGTAACACATAGTCGATCCGCACCACATCCTGCACTGTATCCTGATATTTGAAACAATAGAAGAACAAGGCAGCTGCGATTGTCAGCTCCCGAGGTTTTATGCCGGCGATCTAGATTGATCAAGGGCTTTCCTCGTACATCACGTGTCAACCTTTACATTTTCGCTCATTGTTTGATTGTAGATACAACTCTATATCCTGAGCCGTATCCTCAAACTGTTTTCACAACTAATTTGGTTAACACATTTTTCACATATAAATTTTAGCACACTACCTCACTTAACTAATTTGATCACTTAATTGCTTAGGTAATTTTTGACCAAAACATATATCACCATTGCTCTTGATTTTCTTGACTGTATATCTCTTAAATGTCAAAATATACACGTGTGATTTAGTTTACAAATATTCTTCAATGCCGAGAACCTCGATCAGAGAGTAAAAAAGGCGTAAGGTTCACAATGGTGTAAAACTAAAATGGGATATACCGGGCTAGGATTCGAGTTACAGGAACAAGGGCCAAACCAACCACCCAAGAATGGAATCGTCGAGCGAAAACACTTGACAACCTCCTAGAAGCAGCTTTTCTTGCCACAAGACCCTTCTCCATCAATTAGAAATCGGATGCCGTCACTAAGCACATTATTTAAATTGTAGCCATTTTTTGAGTGTTTATTTTTTGGCGTCTAATCCGCGTATATATCACCATTGCTCTTGAGTTTCTTGACTGTATATCTCTTAAATGTCAACATATACACGTGTGATTTAGTTTACGAAGATTTTTCAATGCCGAGAACCTCGATCAGAGAGTAAAAAGGCGTAAGGTTCACAATGGTGTAAAACTAAAATGGGATATACCGGGCTAGGATTCGAGTTACAGGAACAAGGGCCAAACCAACCACCCAAGTATGGAATCGTCGAGCGAAAACACTTGACAGCCTCTTGGAAGCAGCTTTTCTTGCCACCAGACCTTTCTTCATCAATTAGGAATTTGATGCCGTCACTAAACACATTCCTTAAATTGTAGCCATTTTTTGAGTGTTTATTTTTTGGTGTCTAATCCGCATATATATATCACCATTGCTCTTGATTTTCTTGCTGTATATCTCTTAAATGTCAACAGATACACGTGTGATTTAGTTTACGAAGATTTTTCAATGCCGAGAACCTTGATCAAAGAGTAAAAAAGGCGTAAGGTTCACAATGGTGTAAAACTAAAATGGGATATACCGGGCTAGGATTCGAGTTACAGGAACAAGGGCCAAACCAACCACCCAAGAATGGAATCGTCGAGCGAAAACACTTGACAACCTCTTGGAAGCAGCTTATCTCGCCACCAGACCTTTCTACATCAATTTGGAATCTGGTTCCGTCACTAAACACATTCCTTGAATTGTAGCCATTTTTTGAGTGTTTATTTTTTGGTGTCTAATCCGCATATATATCACCATTGCTCTTGATTTTCTTGACTGTATATCTCTTAAATGTCAACATATACACGCGTGATTTAGTTTACAAAGATTTTTCAATGCCGAGAACCTCGATCAGAGAGTAAAAATGGCGTAAGGTTCACAATGGTGTAAAACTAAAATGGGATATACCGGGCTAGGATACGAGTGTGTGTGAACATTGTGAGTGTTTGCACGTACACATTTTATGTATGTTTCATAAATAAAACCGAGTGTGTGTGAACATTGTGAGTTGTGTGAAGATTAACATGTTGAGTCAATTAAATGTGAAGTCACGGCTTTTTGGTTGTCGCTATATATTTGCATATGCTTGTTGGGTTTAAGTCTTTTGATGTTGTCTTTAGAAAAACCAGCTAACCGTTTATAGTTGTTTTCAATAAAATAGTGTGTAAATTATCGTTCTTGTTTGTTTCTATCTTTTATTGTATTTTAGTTTAGCTTGCTTGAGGACAAGCAAGGTTCAAGTGTGGGGAGATTTGATATTCTCTAATTTACACATATTTTAGTCCCCCATTTTACCCCTATTTTATGCGTTTTCGGCCGTAAAACCGTTATCCAGATACTTAATCAAGTATACTTTTGTTTACAGGCCTAAAACAGCATACCAGACAAGATGATAGTGAAAACGAGGACTTTCCGGACAAAACGACGAAGCTGCGAACATTCTGTTAAGAAAACTGACCTGGGCGTGTGGAACGGTCGTGCGACCTATTGCACGACCGTGCATCTCCGACAAATGCAAGTCAGTCCGGCATTGAACGAACGTGCAACTCGGAGTGCAAGGCAATCAAGACCATCTCGGTGATGCACGGTCATTCCAGATCTTGCACCCCGTGCAGATCCGATGATCCAGCCAAACCTCGGAACTGAACGACCAGTGCGACTAGGCGTGCAACAAGAACTCGGAAACGCACGGTCGTGCCATCTGAAGAACGGTCGTGCGTGACCTACGACCAGTCAAGATCTGTGACGTCATGCAGTATGGTGCACCATACTCCAATAATTGCTTAAAGTGAACGGTCGTGCAACAGGACGCACGACCGTGCGACATCGAAAAAAATATAAAAACCTGCAGAAACATTCTGCTCGTAACTCTGGACATTTTGGAAGCGATTCTGGCGATTTTCAGGCTCCGGAGGCTTCTGCTTTCACCCGGATTCAAGCCACATTGTGCCGATTAGCTTCGTTATCTTCCAGATTCTTAATCTTATGCTTGTTTATGGTTTGGTTTTCTAATCTTTCCATGATTTTGTTAATCTTTCAAGCATTTAGATTAATGTTTATGTATTATTGTAGCCTTTGGGCAAAAACACAACAATCCCTTGCTTGATTATAACCATTAGTGTGTTAATCTTTGTTTGTAATGACATTTTGAAGTATTTTCTATGTTAATCTTTGATGATTAGTTTGCAACCTTGTTATTGATATTGATTTCTTCATTATAAGTAATTGTGTTAGATGATTAGTATTTGGTTAGTTAAGATAGTTGAAAAATGAAGCTTAATTAATCTTGTATTAGTAAACTTTGAACTTGGTTAACTAGTTTAGCTTGGTTTAAATGTGTGCATCATGATACTAGAAATGGTTAGTGATTTAATAAAATGTAATTATTGTTAATCAAGAAAGCTTGCCGTCACGTAAGGACCTAAACGGGTTAAATGGTGTCGTTATGAATTCTTGCCATGATTTGTTAACTTAGTTAGTAGTTTAGGCCAAAATTGCTATCTTGGTGAAATTATGTGTAAGATTTGTAAAATGAACTCGGTTGTGATTTAATCTAGTTTATGCTTGTCTCGGTGGTTGCATTGTGTTTATCGGTGTCGCTTTCCTTGTTTAAGTGAGGTTAGAAAACTCCTAACGGATGACTAACTTATTTTTAAGATATTTTCATAAACATTTATCAATTGCACGTTAAAGAACAATTTTAGGTGGTTAAAGTGTGTTTATCATTTTAACTTTCCGAATGATTGTCATGTTAGGATTCCCGAAAGGGATACTAATTGTCTTAAAATTGGAGAATTGATCAAATGCTTCTAGTGCCAAAACCGACTTAGTTGACATGCTTTGGTTGTGTATTAAGCAAGGCTATTTATCTATTTTCTACTATGTTTTATAAATATTTGTTTATGCTTACTTTAGTTTATTAAAAATCAAACAACTTATGTTTTTTACCGGTAGTTTAATGACAAAGGTCTAGTATTATTTCTCCGCCCATTTCCTTGGATCGATACTTGGTTCTTACCGATACTTTACTACATATATGACGGGGTACACTTGCCTCTTTCGTGTGTGTTTTGATGTTAAAGTAATAATCACTTTTATAAATTTAAAACCGAATCGTGTGTAATTTCATTGCAAAATTATGTATATATACGCTCACGTCAAGTAACTCAGTAAAGATTTTGCTGCATGAGATGGAAAAATCTTCAAGAAAAAGATGTTGATGACAGTCATATGTCATTTTGTGTTCTTTGTTCTTGAAGAAGGATTGGATGAGGTTTAGAGATCAATGACACTGAAGAATGGGATGATTATAAAGATGAAGATAAAGTTGAAGAGCAAAGCGAAAAACCCACCCACATGTCATTGATCTATGTCCCCCAACATCCACAAAAGCCACTTCAACAAACAAACAAACAAAAAAATCAGACCGATGGGTTTGTTAAGTTTTACATAAAAATGCCATATATTTGGTGACAGTTCTTGTAGTATTAAAGAAGATAGAGACTGATGACAGTGAAGATTGTGGAGAGAGATCTGATTAGGATTTTTAATTTTTTCGCTTCTGTTTTTCCCCTTTGGTTGTAATATAATTTTCCGCTTGTAAAACGCCAAAAATATATAAACAATAATAGAAAATGGTCCATCTTGTCTAAAAACGCCATTTAATCTAAGAACAAACAATGGGCCATCATCCTAAAAAAGTCCTGGCCATACTTAGTATAGATGAAGCCATTCAGAGAGATATTCTGGCCCCTTGGGGTTCCAATGGCCGACGATTTGGAAACGCCATAAACGCCAAAAATATTATCTATCTGAAACAAAAAGATTAATACAATGAGACCATTAAAAGGCCAGGTAATTATTGAATTTGGTTAACGACAAAAAATCTTAAACGCCAAAAATGAAGTAGTATTGTGAAAAGCGGAATTGGAAAAGCGGAAGATAAAATGACAAAAAAGCCCCTACGCCCTAATTATATCGCACGCCACGTGTTGGGCCGGGATGCGTTCTCACACTTTAGGGTGTTTTCTCCTGATCCCGTACCCATATATATATATATATATATATATAGAGAGAGAGAGAGAGAGAAAGTATATCGTACATTATGGCTTAACGTACTTCAAGTACGACAACGTGCGTGATTTGTTCTATAACATGCGTGATTAATGTTTTCGATATGCGTGATTATTGTGTTTCAACATGCGTGATTTTGTATTTTTTAGTTATAACGTGTGATGTGCGTAAAATGCAACATATAAATTACATCAAATGAGGCATAAAACTAACCCTTTTTTAGTACTAATGTTGGAAAAAGTATGTTTTTGTCTTCCTTTTGTATTTTCAGGATTAAATGAGCTCAAATGAACAAAAGAAGCAAAAAGGCAACTAAATCTAACATAAATACAAGAAAACGAATAAACGTGGCATGCCCGACCCCTCGACAGCATCTTCCCAAGCAAAAACAAGAGAACAGAAGGCTGAACATGCCCCGTGCTCAATGAGCACGGGGGCGTGCCCAAGTGTCTGCAAAAAAGACAAAGTTGTAGAAGCTTCTATCACCCACCATGGGGGCGTGCCCAGCAGAAACGGGGCCGTGGTCAACGCTAAGATTCACAGAATCCAAGCAAATCTTGATAGTACAGATACGCTTCTGCACATGGGGTCGTGCCCAGCGGACACGGGGGCGTGGTCAACTAATGCAGACAAACTGCAATTAATGAAGAAAGAGAAGAGGGATGGACATGGGGCCGTGCCCAATGGACACGGGGCCGTGTCCGGGCTTCTGTGCAGGCTATAAATAGGGGTGCTTGGCTCACTTGCAAACCATCCCTTGGGAAACTACCTCTCTCACACTTCACCCACCCACCACCACCATCACAACCCACATCCACCACCATCATCCATCATCCATCATAGAGTGTGTGTAGTAGTCTCGGGATCCAAGATTGATAGTAAGAGTTCTTGACAATCAAAGGCCATGTTTGCCTAAGTCTCTTACATCACTTGGTGAAGACAAGCATTTAGTGTAATACTTTTTATTTTTAATCTTTTCGCACTTTTTATTTGGTTATCTATTAATGACTTTAATAACTAGTTTCTTATGTTGAAGGTGAATCTTCCTTATCATTTGTCCGTGGTGTCTTGGCGTTATTTTACTGTCTATATAAAATAAAAGATTTACACCATTCATATCTCCACGGTCTATATGGAGATATGTTGGCTACCTGGTCGGGGGTTAAGGGAATGGTTTGGTAAGAGTCTTGCCTTGTTTAGTGTATAGATCCTGCAAGGACCTGGGTCAAGCTTAGTAGGATCTCCTTCAATACCCACTGGTATTGGATGGCGGGGGTCCGAATTTCTTGATCCCCTCATATGTAAACTACTATTAATATATTAACCCGGCTACTTAGGATTGTATCCCTGCTGACTCAAACTACTTAGCCGTGGGTAACGTCACCTTCAAAAGAGTGGCCTACCACATTACGCATTAATAACTTAATTAATTATCTTTCAATAATCCAACCCTTTAGGATTGTATCCTTGCTGACTCAAGCTACTTGGTTGAGGGTAACGTCACCTTCAAAAGAGGGACCTACTACAGTAACTAAGATAATCTCTTAAAAAGTGCAAAAGTGCGGAAATAATCAAAGGTTACACTAAAGGGGAGTCGGATCCAAGTGATTCATCTTGTCTATCTGTTTTTATTTTTTATTTTTATTTTCAGCATTTTTAGTTTTTATTTTCCAGTTTAAAACATTTTTCTAAACTTTTGATTTGATTAGACGTTGAGGATAAACCGGTATTAAAAGCTCTTGTCTCCTTGGACGACCTCGGTATCTTACCAACACTATACTACGCTCACGATGGGTGCACTTGCCCATATGTGTGTTTGGTGTTAGTAAATATCGTGTTTTATAAATTTAAAACTTGACTAATGTGTTAAAAAGGGCTAAAAATATATCACACCGCATGCACATCAACGTGTGTAATTACCTGTCGAACGTGATGTACGTTAAGCCGTAATGTACGTTAACCTTCCTCCATATATATATATATATAGGGTCAGGATTTAAAGAAAATGGTGAAAAGTGTGAGAACGGTGAGAACGGTTATGGATCGTCAGATTAAAACAATCTATGGACTAGATGACGCGGTGGCGTTTTCGTAAATAACATCACTTTTATTACTCTGGCGCGCTTCGTTTAGGGTAAAAAAGTCTTTTGACTTCTCCACACAAAACGCCATCTCATGAAATAAAACGCCATTAAAATTACCGCCTTAACCCTACAATAGCACACACCATTCTAAATCTAAAAACGCCATTAAATATACAACGCCAAACTTAATTATAAAAAAATCCCGCCTAAAAAACCGCCAAAAAACATCCTATATATACAACATCTCAGACATTCAATTAAAACACACAAAAACCCAAACGCATATTTAATATATACCATTCGTCTTAGGCCATATTTAATATATACCATTCGTCTTAGAAACGCCAAAAAACCCAAACATCAAATATCCTCTAAACCCAAACTTCCATTCAATTTATAACGCTAAAACATACAAAAACATTATTGAGGGTTGTTGTCAATAAAGTTTAGCTGTATGGGATGGACAACATTGTCAGACATCTTTGTTAACTGAGGATTAACAATGTTGTCCATCACCATACAGCAAAACATTATTGATTTAGCATTATCAAAATTAGAATTTTAAGGTGCTTTTATTTAGTGGCGTTCTTTTCTCTCGGTAAAAAGCCAAAAAGTTAAAAAATCAAACATCGTTCATTGGAAATTCAAAGATTGTTGGCTGAAGGGTGTAAACTCAAAAACATTTTGCTGCATGAGATGGACAAATATTCAAGAAAAAGAGGCTGATTTCAGACTTTGTGCTTCCACACGGCGACAAAAAAACTACTTCAAAAAACAAAAATCAAAATAAATCATACGAAAGTCGAAACAGCCAGTGAAGATGCTTCAAAAGAAGAAAGAGACTGGTGACAGTGAAGACTTGGAAGATCAATTGTTTGTACATATGTTAATAATTTTCTTTTTCAGTTGATTGTTATATAATAATAACGCCATATGTAATAAAAACGCCACACATTCAAATGCTTGTCAAAACGCCATCATGCCATAAAACGCCCCAAAAACTACCAAACTATAACAAAATTACTTTGGACAAATATTACAAAAAACCCAAAAATTAAAAAAAAATAAAAACCAAACTTGAAAATGTAACTAGAAACAGTAACTACAAAAATAGTAAAACTGAAGAGACGGAAAATTTATTATATTAGAATCTAAAACGCCAAACTTGAAAGATGGGACGTGTTACAGACTTCAGAGATAAAAGCTATCAAAAACAATAATTACAAAATAGTAACTGAAACGACGAATAGTTTATTATAATAACTGTAACACTCATCTTAAAGCTCTATTATTTTAATCTTAAAATACGGGCCTTTTTAAAACAAAATGCATGCTTAGCAAAACTTAGTTAATAAGTTAAGATAACCATTGTTTAAGCAGGTTAACATAACCAACCATCTAGTTTAAAACATTCACAACTAATAAAGTTTACAAAACAACATAGTCTAGCTAGATTAGATTAGCGCGGAAGCCTTCAAAACATGTGTTCGGTTCTTGAATTCCCTTGCTTGATCGACATCCATAACAAACGAGCAATACCTATGGTCAAAACCACAACGAATATTAGTTTTGACTTATTAATATAGGATAAGTACAAGTTCTATGGCCTAAATAATGGAAAACAATAAAAATCTGCGTTTAGGGGGCGGTCGCGCCCCGTGACGTATTACGAGCAAGCCTTCGCGGCCCGCGACGGTGGTCGCGTCACGCGGCCGTTTGACTGATTTTCCGTCGCGTAGCGCGACGGCGTTATTTTGGCAGAAGGTTCGTTGCTGGTGCTGCAGATTTGCCCAGCTCTCAAAATTCTCATTATCAACTTCAAACCTTCATAACTTTCAATATATACGTCTGTTTTAGCCGATTCTTTTTCCTATACATCCGTATTAAAATTACGAATCTAACCATGTGAATTTTACTTAATGGAAAATGGTTTACGAACAAAAGATTTACAGATTCTATAATACAATTATTCGACCCGTTAACTACGTGCATATTGTACAATTCTACACTTCTTGGGCATTCTAGTTTCGTTCACCCATATCCCGGGATTGTAACTTTTGAAGTATTCAAACCATTTCACGGCTTTATGCTCCCAATCTACTTTCATGCTTATTTTCTACAATTACAAGCATACCACTTTATGCGAGTCTACATTTAATTCATACCAATACCAATTGACCCGATATCACGGATTCATACTTGGCTTAATGTACCCATCCATCGCTAATTTGCTACCTAGCATTAGCACGATATGATATTCTAAATTTACTATGCACAAGATCATCTTATGAACATGGTTTTGACCCGTTTGGTTAACAAGTGAAATCCTCACCTTAATGTCGAACCAAACCATTTGTGACTAATATTTTGACCTGTTTGAGTGTCGAGTGAACTAAGCCACTTCATTGACACATCAAACGCACATTCTACCTTTCGAAACTATTAACACACTAAAATTTAATCGCATATTCATATTATGACCAAACCAAAGTCACGTACCTTTAGAGCACACCCTCCAACCGCGTATCCCCTCCGGCTTGTCCGCTTGACGATCCGTACTCTTTGCCTAAAGAGTTCAATTTACAATCGATTTAGAACTCTTTTCATAATCATTAACGCATAATTTTCTATAATAATCAAATCTGCGTTTTCACCCGATTTTTAACATTTTAATCTCTACTTAGGCATTTTAACAAACGCCTAGCGGGTCAGATTTTTATATAAACAAAACCAAGTTCATGACTTGTAATTATCATCTAAATCAACTTCAATTAGGCACATTTATACATGTTTTAACTTTCATATTTCAGAATTTATCTCATAAAACTCATATTATTCTAGAACAAGAATCATAATCTTAGTGTTTATCAAGTTTCAACAACTTATTAATCACCTACAATGGTGATTATAAACCCTACAAGCATCATGCAAGATTTTTAACAAGAAATCATCTAGGGTTTATCCCTAGACATCAATTCACTTCTAATTTCATCTCTACTACACATAATCAAGCTAAATTTCGATTTTCACAATTAACCTAAAACTTAAGATGAATCAAAACATCAAGATTTTGCATACCTTAGGATCCCTTCAACTAGGTGATCACTAATTTGTGCTTGAAAATCGATTTGGACTTGATTAAGACCTTCAATTGATCAATTTTGTGAGAGCTAGGGTTTTGTGTGGAGCTCCTGTTCGCTCCCTGCGTTTTTGATCGACCAAACACACCTAAGTGTGTGTTTGGTGGAGTTTATTTTTTGTTTTAAACTTTCAAGTTTCCCATTTTACAACTTAAGTCCCTCAATTATGGTTTTATTCATAATCTAAGAGTTTCCATCCATTTATTTGATACCACAAGACTCATATCTAACTGGGTTATCTAATCCTAGTTAGTTTGTTCTCCTTTATTTAATGCTTCGTAATTTAATGCTTCGCCTATATTTGAATTGGTATGTGTTTACAAATTTTTTTTAAATAACATATATTTATCGAAGTGTGTTATAATTTTTATTAAAATCATATTAGTTTTGGGCTAATAAACCTAATATGTAGTGGGCTAAATTATAAACCATTAAAAAGTATTTGATAATGGGCCTATATTGGAATTGGTATGTGTTTACAAATTGTTTTTTAAATAACATATATATATATATCGAATTTTTTAAAAAATCTCGTGCCCCTCGAAATCACGGGCCTTGTGCGGAAGTCCTCCCCGCACACCATCATAGCCGGCCATTGTAATTACGTAACAATAGTTGACTATGTATTATTTATGTGACTACATGATTTTGAATACCCATTTCTTGATTACCTGATTTCATTATAGTATTTTATGTGAAACTACACCGAGTAAATATGTGATTACGTAATACAAAAACATGTAATACATAATATTCCATATTGAATACCTAATATTTCAGGTCTAATCACATATTAGGATAAATTGTATTCAAAACATTAGCCAAATCAACCTATAATAACAACAAAATACTGTATATTAGAGATTTAATCACGTAAAAAAACATAAACAATCAAGTTCTTATTATTTAAATGTATATTCACGTAATAAGCATAATTTGTAATACATTAGTTATAACAATCAATCAATCAATCAATCATACCCAGTAAAATCCCACAAATAGCAAAGCTATTTGTAGGGTCTGGGGAAGGTGGGATGTAGGCACACCTTACCTCTACCCCTAGGGATAGAGAGGCTGCTTCCAGAGAGACCCTCGGCTCCAAAACACCCAGGAAAGAAATAAATAGAGCATGGGGTGTGTGTGTATGTGTATGAAGCTACCAATGTAGTATGAGTTGCGAAATAGTGCATGGTAGAACAGAACAAATATGACAACACAAAACAGACTATACACATAGTTACATATTTACGACCATACACTACACCTAGAAACACAACTGTACAAAACATCCTATACACATAGTTACTTATGTACGACCATACACTACACTACACCTAAAAACACAATTGTACCCTTTCCTAGGAATCCTTAACCTTAATCCTACGTCTCCACGAGCTCCTATCATGGACCATGTTCTCAGAGAGGTGCAATTTTTGCAAATCCTGCCTAATCCGCTCATCCCAAGTAATTTTGGGTCTGCCTCTACTCCTCCCCTCCACCTCGAGGGTTTCAACCACTCTAACTGGTTCTATCATCTGCCTCCTCTTCACATGCCCAAACCATCTCAATCTTCCCTCCTTTATCTTATCTGATATACTAGCTACTTCTAACCTTTCCCTAAAAACATCATTTCTTATCCGGTCTAACCTTGTGTGGCCACACATCCATCTTAGCATTCTCATCTCTGCTACCTCCATCTTGCGTGCCTGTACTTCCTTAATGGCCCAACATTCGGTTCCATATAACATAGCAGGTCTAATTGCAACCCTATAAAATTTCCCTTTCAATTTTGTTGGGAACCTCCTATCGCACAATACCCCAGTGGCAGCTCTCCACCTACACCATCCGACCTGGATGCGGTGGGCAACGTCACTATCTATCTCCCCATCCCTCTGGACAAATGATCCTAGATACTTGAACTTAGTCACCTGCGGGACCGCTTGACTGTCAATGGTGATCTGAATGTCCTCATCGTTGTCTACTCCACTAAAGTCGCAATACAAGTACTCAGTCTTGGATCGACTAATCTTTAAACCTCTTCCCTCTAAAGCTGCTCGCCACTCTTCTAACCTCGCATTCAGGCTTTGTTTACTATCAGCAACTAACACAATATCATCTGCAAAAAGAAGGCACCACGGAAGAGCCCCCTGAATTAACTTTGTCAACTCATCTAGGATAACTGCAAATAGAAAAGGGCTCAAAGCGGACCCTTGATGGAGTCCTACCTCCACCGGGAAAGAATCAGTATCCCCTACAGGCGCTCGGACACTAGTCTCAGTCCTAACATACATATCCCTAATTAAGTCTATATACTTCCCAGAAACCCCTCTACTCTCCAAACTATCCCAAATCAGTCTACGTGGCACACTGTCATAGGCCTTTTCAAGATCAATGAACACCATGTGTAGGTCCCGTTTCTTCTCCCTATACTTCTCCATCAATCTCCTTAGAATATGTATTGCCTCCGTAGTCGATCGCCCTGGCATAAAACCAAATTGGTTTACCGTGACTTGAGTTTCTCTTCGGATTCTCGTGTCAATTATTCTCTCCCATAATTTCATAGTGTGTCCTAGCAACTTAATCCCTCTATAATTCCCACAACATTGGGCGTCCCCTTTGTTCTTATACACAGGAACTACTACACTATTCCTCCATTGATCTGGCATTTTCCCAGATTTGAAAATAAGATTGAATAAAATAGTTAGCCAATGTACTCCTTCTTCTCCCAAGCATTTCCATACCTCAATCGGTATGTTATCTGGCCCAACTGCCTTAGCCCTTCCCATCTTTCTAAGGTTTGTTCTCACCTCCTCCCGTGTGATACGTCGACAATAGCCGTTATTCCGTAGTCGCCTTCGCGTAGGTGAATCATCATTTTCTTCAATTTCTTGTTGGTAATCCCTCCTGCCATTGAAAAGATTGTAGAAGTACACTTGCCATCTCAACTTAATGTCGTGTTCTTTGACCAAAACGCATCCGTCCTCTCCCTTTAAAAACTTCACTGCTCCTAAGTCTTGCCTTCTACGCTCTCTAGCCTTTGCAATCTTGAACATGTCATGCTCCCCCTCCTTTGTTTCCAGTCGATCATACATCTGCTTGTAAGCTGCGTTCTTCGCCTCTGACACTGCCTTCTTCGCCTCTCTCTTAGCCTCTTTATATCTATCCCTTAAAATCGCTTGCTCCTCCTCGACTGTACACCTCAAAAGATCCCTAAAGCACCCTTGTTTAATCCTTATTTTAGTATGCACATCCTCATTCCACCACCATGACTCCTTATGGCCACACCTCTTTCCTTTTACAACCCCTAGCGTTTCCTTCGCCACATTAGTAATGGTGTTTGCCATGTCCTCCCACATTTGGTTTGCGTCCCCATCTACTCTAGGCGATGTCATTAAGAGGACCTTATCTCTAAACACTTCGATTTTGTCGCCCTTTAACATACCCCATCTAACCCTAGGTCGCATTACCCTCTCTCCCTTGGTCAGTTTTCCTCTCATGACTATATCCGCCACCAATAAACGGTGTTGAGTCACTGCTGTCTCCCCTGGTATAACCTTGCAGTCCCTCCACCACCTTCGATCTCCTAGCCTCATCAAAATATAGTCAATCTGAGTGTTACGTCCGCAACTACTAAAAGTAATCAACTGTGATTCTTTCTTCTTAAAGAAAGAATTCAGAATACCTAGGTTGTGGGCCACCGCAAACTCTAGCAAATCCCTACCAGGGTTGTTCCTATCACCAAAACCAAAGCCCCCATGAACCTCACTAAAACCATCACTATGCCTACCAATATGGCCATTAAAATCGCCTCCTATGAAAATTCTTTCTTCCGTAGGTATGGCCCTCACAACTCCGTCTAGGCAGTCCCAAAAATCTCTTTTCTCTTGATCCCCTAATCCCACTTGTGGGGCATATGCGCAAACAACTGTCACCACTTCCTCTCCTAGTACTAATCTCAACACCATGATCCTATCGTTGTATCGTATCACCTCTACCACATTTTTATACAAGTTTATATCTACTAGAAATCCTACCCCATTCTTTACCCCATCAGACCCTGAATACAACAACTTGTACCCATTGCGCTCATCCCCTTTATGTCCCTTCCACTTAGTCTCCTGAAGGCACGCTATATCTACCCTACGTCTTTTTAGTGTATCTATGATCTCCAACAACTTACTACTAAGGGTTCCTACATTCCACGAAGCCACGCGCAAACTATACCCCCTTTCTTTTCCCCTCCCTGCACCCCTCGTCCTCGAACATGATCTCAATGAAAAATCATGATATCTACCGTCTATGATTGCTACAAATCACCCGATCAGATCATATTAAATGTCTAATCAAATAATGGACTTATATTAAATGTATAATCACGTAATGGTTTATGTTAAATGTGTAATCACGTAATGGATATTCAAAATCACGTAGTCATGTGGTGGGTATTCAAAATCACGTAATGGACTAATGGATATTCAAAATCCTGTCATTTTTTAAGAAAACTATAGCAAATACGCTCCTCGAATTAAAGAGAATGAAATGCACGTTAATAAGGTGCATTTTTTTCTAAAAAATATTAACGTATGAAAAAGTTATAGTCATTTGAAAATCAAGGGGGAGTCGTTTCAAATGAGAAATGACTAAATTACCCTTGCTATCATTGACACGTGTCCTCCTCTCCTCGCATTTGCTTCATACATGAATTTGATCTTGTACAGGATCCAACCTCATTGTAGTATACCACAACAAATCATTAATCATTCAACATAATAAGAAAACAAATTGTAGTATATCACAACAAATCATTAATCATTCAAATTGAACCTACAAATTAGCCAGATTGTTTGGTAAACAATATCCCGTCATAACGTACGGGTTAACACAGGGCAGGCCCTGAGAATTCGTGTACCCTGTTTGAGCTCGAAAAAACGTGCCCTTAGGCCTTAACGAAATTGGGTATTGGGCTCACTAAAGGTCTAAACCTAATGCCAATGGGCTAATAACTAATCTAAACCATAAGAATACTTTTGTAAGTGGGCCTATGATGGTGTTTGTGTGACAACCCGAGTTTTCAAGATCTTCCATCGACACGTTATTTGTTTCACAATTGTGTTGCATAACTTGTTTGCCTTGTAATTGTGCACGTTTGTTATATGGTTGAGATATTGTATTATTATTTAGTATATGATTAATGTGTTTAATGTGTTTAGTTTTATAAACTTGTGAACTGTTTAAAAGTTAAAAACTATACTTGATGAAACATAGTGTTTCGCCACTAGCTAGCTCGACGAAACTTAGGGAGTTTCGTCATTCCCTCTACTCGATGAAACTTGGGGAGTTTCGTCTCCCCCTTTGATATTTCGTAAAAATGGGCTTTCGGCCCAGGTGAGGCCCATATTAGAATCAGTTATATATCTCTTATACGCATAACTTCACGTAATATCACAACCGGCGAAACCCTAGACTTCCTTTTCTCTCCTTTGCACTTGTCGGCAATCACCATTCTCTTGAAGTTCTTGTTCGTTCCATCTCGCATCCGGTTAGTTATGATAAACCGACTCGATCTATTCGTCATGCTGTTTGTATGCTTGTCTGTTATCGTAATTGATTTCGTATGTTAATCGATTATATTGCGATTGCTTGTATTGAGTTGAAACAACAGGAAGTCAGTATTGGTATGATAGGGATCCTTATAATCTGTCTGGGTGATCAAACGTGATTAGGGTTTGATGTTTGTTGCTAATCTATTAGACTAGATCTGATGTTTGTGATCGTTTCTGTTATGTCCACTGCTCAGTATTGATGGTTGTGTTTAATGTTTACTTTATGTGTTACCAGTTGTTTATGTATATTAAAGGAATAGGTGATACAGATGCATGCATGATGATGATTGGGTAGACTAGGGTTCAAGTCTAGGGTTGTAGGCTAGATCAGTTTTGGAGTTTGGGGAAGTAATTACGGGAATTAAGGGAGTAGTTAAGTATGAGCTGTTATCTTGGCCAACAAAACACTTGAGTTTCACCATTTACCTGGTCGACGAAACACCTGAGGTTTCGTCACTCTCATGCCGACGAAACATGTGATGTTTCGTCACCCAATCTGTCGACGAAAGGCTTGGATGTTTCGTCGCCCTGAATGTCACCACATAAACAGACTGTGGTCTAGAATGTGCATGGTAATGTGTGACTCTGTTACTGTCTGTTGTTGTCTGTTACTGACTGTTACTGTCTGTTAGTTACGACTGTGGAAACCTGAGTTGATTTGAATAGCACACTTAACTATTGATTTCTATTGTGAATCATGCATGAGAATAGTGGAGTCGTATGAACTTGAATAACTGTTAAGATGTTCGAATGCACACTGTGATTGTATATTGTAGGTGAACCTTGTGAATGTAAACTGATTTCGTATGTATGCATACTATAGGCTTTGACTGATTAACTGTGAACAAGTAACTTAACAAACCGAGCAAACCAAGGTGAGTTCACACTTTCTATATGGCATGGGATTCCCGGTGGTTTGGGAATGGGTTAAGGAACTAAAACGGAACCTGCATATTCTCCTTGGGTAGAATATGTACCTCCATCCTCCATGGGAAGGATGACAACATTAAACCTGTGTATTCTCCTTGGGTAGATTACGTACCTCCTCCTCCGTGGGAAGGATGACAACATATAACCTACTAGACATAACTCGATCATGAAGTCCCTCATTTTTATATCGACTTAATCGCCGGGCCAATGGCGAGTGGGTCATTAGTTAAATAGCGCTATTAGGTTTGACAAGCCTCACACCGTGCCGTAGAGGACGGGAGTAGACTAATGGATCTGGGCACTTAGTCAATGATGATAGACATTGACGTAGGGCACATAAACATGACTCCAGTCAGTTGTCGATATGGTAACGGGTCTAGTGGTTAACATGGGGTAGCCCCCACTGGTTATGGTTATGGTTTGGGAAACAAGGAATTGGTTAACTCATGGCTTACGAATGAACTTATGGTTTTTGAAACAACTTTAAGATGAACATCAACTGTGAACTCGCTCAACTTTGTTGTTGACTCGTTGTTACATGCCTTGCAGGTCGTTAGGTACCTATATGGAGCTTGCACGAGAAGGAGGAGTCGTTGTGGGACATGGACTGTTGAGTTCCATGTTAAACATTTGAACTTTAAACTTATACTTTGGTTTCAAACTTTATGCTTCCGCTGATAACTTGAACTTGATTAACTTGTTTTGAACACCAATTATATTGTGTGGTTGGACTTTTATTTATTTAATTACATTGTTCAATATGATTGGTGGCTGGATCCTGGTCAGTCACGCCTCCTGCGGTGATACTCCGCTTGTGGATTTTTGGGGGTGTGACAGATTGGTATCAGAGCCATTGGTTATAGTGAACTCAGTTTTAAAAGGGGAAAAGCTTTTTGACAAAACCAGACTATAACCTGTACAGTGCTCAACGATCCACAACGACGCTTCGCTCCATGTGCAAGACTCAACACTATAGGTGATATGGTATGCTTAGTCAACGTAACGTTATTGTTTGAAACCCTGTGTGCTTACTCTCTTCTGTCATCCCATACTTATGCACTTTCGCGACACTTCTCTCACTTGTGTTTCCTTTGATATGAAGATCATGAGTGGATGTCTGAACTTGAATCAAGCCCAGCTGACGGCTCTAATCAACGAACGAGTTGCTGAGGCACTCGCAGCAGCACCTGCAGGAGGTATAACCTGCCATTCCGCCCTACCTTAGGATGTTTAGATCCTACTCTCGCGAACCAACTCTTGTGCTTAATCTTGTCTTTTCTTTCTCGTGCGACAGGTCAGCATGCTCAACCTCCCGTGTGTATGTTCAAGACCTTTATGGACTGTCGACCTAGTACCTTCAGTGGTACAGAAGGAGCTGTAGGTCTTCTCCACTGGTTCGAGAAGATCGAGTCTGTCTTTGAGATGTGTGAATGCCCTGAGGCTCGTAGGGTAAAATTTGCTACTGGAACACTCGAAGGTGCTGCGTTAACTTGGTGGAACGCCCAGGTTCAAATGCTAGGGTTGGCAGCTGCTAATGCCACCCCATGGAACGACTTCAAAGATCTGATCATAGAGGAGTACTGTCATCGCGATGACATTCACAAGCTAGAGGTGGAGTTTTACAACTTGAAGATGACGGGGTCTGAAATCTAGGCGTATACGAAGAGATCGAACGAATTGGCTGTGTTGTGTCCTACTATGGTGGATCCTCCTATCAAACGTATCGAGTTGTACCTCAAGGGTTTAGTGCCAGAGATTCAGAGCCATGTGACTGCAGCTAACCTCCCTACGATCCAGCAAGTCATAAGACTGTCTCATCGTCTCACTGATCAAGCAGTTGAGCAGAACAAGTTGCCTAAGCGTGTTAGCGCCACTACTTCAGATGCTCCTAGCGACAACAAGCGCAAATGGGATGGAAATTCGAGCAAAGGTTCTACTTCTGTTCAGTCTCAGTCTCAGTAGCGAAGGACTGACGACTACAAGAGCCCCAGTCAGCAGTCTTCTGGGAATCAGGGACAGGGTGGGTACAAGGGAAACCACCCTAAGTGCAATCGATGTAACTTGCACCACAGCGGGCCGTGCAACAAGGGTCGTTGTCAAAGATGTAACAAGCTTGGTCACGCAGCAAAGGATTGCAGGAGCCCATATCCTGCGAATCAGAATCGTCGACAGCAGCCACAAGCTCCACAGAACCAGCAACAGCAGGGTAATAAAGGGTTTTTCGGTGTGGTGCTGAAGGTCACTTCAAGAGAAACTGTCCACAGCTAAACCAGAATCAGAACAACAACAACAATCAGGAAAATGGAAACAATGGGGGAAACAATGATGGCAATGGTGCCAGGGGGCGTGCTTTCGTGATTGGTCAGGGTGATGTGAGGAATGATCCCAACGTTGTGATGGGTAAGTTCCTACTGGATGATTTCTTTGTTTCAGTTTTGTTTAATTTGGGTGCCGATACTAGTTACGTATCCTTAAAAGTTAGTCAAATGCTTAAGCGTACCCCAAATTCCTTAAATGCCAAGCATGTTGTAGAACTAGCGAATGGTAAGAGTCTTGAGGCCACGCACATAGTTAAGGGTTGTAATCTCGACTTAGCTGGTCAGACCTTCTCTATCGATCTTATCCCCATCGTTCTTGGTAGTTTCGACGTCGTCATTGGGATGGATTGGTTGTCTCAACATCAACCGGAGATTCTTTGCAAGGAGAAAATTGTCTGCATCCCTTGTTCTGGTGAAGAACCTCTCGTGATTCGTGGTGATAAGAGTGGTGCTGTCGTGGGCATCATCTCTTTCCTTAAGGCCCAGAAGTGTTTGCGTAAGGACCACACTGCCATTTTAGCTCTCGTTACTGACACCTCAATGAAGGAAAAGAAGATAGAAGACATTCCTATTGTTCGCGACTTTCCTGAGGAATTACCTTGACTTCCGCCTCATCGTCAGGTCAAATTTCAAATCGAGCTAGCTCCTGGAGCGGCACCAATAGCTCGTGCACCTTATCATTTAGCTCCATCGGAACTAGAAGAACTATCCGCACAACTGCAAGAACTCTTGGACAAGGGTTTCATTCGTCCTAGCTCTTCACCCTGGGGAGCTCCAGTCTTGTTTGTGAAGAACAAAGACGATACCTTCTGAATGTGTATTGACTATCGCGAACTCAACAAGGTAACCGTGAAGAATCGTTATCCTCTCCCTCGTATAGATGACCTGTTCGACCAGCTGCAAGGGTCGAGCTTCTACTCAAAGATTGATCTGAGATCGGGCTATCATCAACTGAGAGTTCGAGACGAGGACATCTCCAAGACAGCATTCAGAACTCGTTACGGGCACTACGAGTTTCTGGTCATGCCTTTCGGATTGACAAACGCACCTGCGGTCTTCATGGATCTCATGAACCGAGTGTGCAAACCTTATCTGGATAAGTTCGTTATTGTTTTCATCGATGACATCCTGATCTATTCTAAGAGTCAGGAGGAACACGAGCTTCATCTGCGACTTATTCTGGAACTTCTACGAGCAGAGCAGCTTTATGCTAAGTTTTCGAAATGCGACTTTTGGCTTCGTGAAGTCCATTTCCTCGGTCACGTGGTAAACGAGGATGGGATTCATGTGGATCCATCCAATGTTGACTCGATCAAAAATTGGCCTGCACCTCGTACACCAACTGAAATCCGCCAATTCTTGGGTTTGGCGGGTTACTACAGAAGGTTTATTAAGGATTTCTCAAACATTGCGCAACCTCTCACTTCACTAACTCAGAAGGGTGTCACCTATCGTTGGGGTGATGCGAAGGAATCCGCGTTTAAGCAACTAAAGAAGAAACTTTGTAGCGCACCTATTCTCTCGTTACCTGAAGGCACAGAGGATTTCATGGTTTATTGCGACGCGTCAATTCAAGGACTGGGTTGTGTGTTGATGCAACATGACAAGGTCATTGCTTATGCATCACGCCAACTTAAGGTTCACGAAAGGAACTACTCTACACACGACCTGGGACTAGGAGCTGTTGTGTTCGCACTCAAGATATGGAGGCATTACCTGTACGGTACCAAGTGCACCATTTACACCGATCACAGGAGTCTCCAGCATATCTTCGATCAGAAGGAGTTGAACATGCGATAGCGTCGATGGGTTGAACTCCTAAATGATTATGAGTGCGCGATTAAATACCATCCAGGAAAAGCCTATGTTGTGGCCGACGCCCTCAGTCGAAAGGAGACTAAACCTAAGCGTGTACGTGCGTTATAGCTTACCATCCACTCTAGTCTTCCTACTCAGATACGAGATGCTCAGGTTGAAGCATTGAAAGTGGAGAACATCAGGGCTGAGTCCCTACGAGGATCAAAGAAACGGTTAGAACAAAAGGAAGACGGCTCTTACTACGTAACAGGGCGCATCTGGGTTCCATTGTATGGAAATCTACGTGAGCTTGTGATGGATGAAGCACACAAGTCTCGTTACTCAGTACATCCTGGTTCGGATAAGATGTACCACGATCTCAAGACTACGTACTGGTGGCCCCATATGAAAGCTAACATAGCGACCTATGTTAGTAAATGTTTGACCTGTGCGAGGGTTAAGGTTGAATACCAGAAGCCATCAGGCCTACTTCAACAACCAGAGATCCCGACATGGAAATGGGAGCAAATTTCCATGGACTTCGTTACTGGCCTACCTAGATCTCAACGAGGAAACGATACTATTTGGGTGATAGTGGATCGATTGACAAAGTTCGCACACTTTCTGGCTATCAAGGAAACAGATAAGTTCTCTACTCTAACAGACGTCTTCCTGAAGGAAGTAGTTGCAAGGCACGGGGTGCCAACCTCCATCATATCTGATCGTGACGCACGTTTTACCTCTGAGTTGTGGCAAGCAATGCACAAATCCTTTGGCTCTCGGTTAGACATGGGCACAGCATATCATCCGTAGACGGATGGGCAGTCTGAGCGCACCATCCAAACCCTTGAAGACATGCTTCGAGCATGTGTAATCGACTTTGGTAACGGCTGGGAACGGCATCTACCTCTGGTGGAGTTTTCGTATAACAACAGTTACCACACCAGCATCCAGGCTGCTCCGTTCAAGGCATTGTATGGACGGAAGTGTCGATCACCTCTTTTTTGGGCAGAGGTTGGCGACAGCCAAATCACTGGCCCAGAACTCGTCGTAGACACAACAGAGAAGATTGCTCAGATACGACAACGAATGGCGGCAGCTCGTGACCGTCAGAAAAGCTACGCTGATAAGCGCAGGAAACCACTCGAGTTCCAGGTTGGGGATCAAGTGCTACTTAAAGTCTCACCTTGGAAAGGTGTAGTTCGTTTTGGTAAACGAGGCAAACTCAACCTGTGATATGTCGGACCTTTCGAAATCACCGAGAAAATTGGAAAAGTGGCCTATAGACTGAACCTACCCGAAGAACTCAGTGGAGTTCACAACGTATTCCATGTGTCAAATCTGAAGAAGTGTCTGTCAGATGAGACCCTCATAGTTCCTCTCAAGGAGCTCACCATCGACGATCAGTTACGATTCGTCGAGGAACCAGTAGAGATTACTGACCGAGACGTTAAGGTTCTCAAGCGTACCAGAATACCCATTGTTCGAGTTTGTTGGAACTCCCATCGTGGCCCAGAGTTTACCTGGGAACGAGAAGACCAAATGAAACACAAGTATCCCCAGTTGTTCGAGAAAAGTGAAAACACTACTGAGGCCGAAGCTACTGCGGAATTTCGGGATGAAATTCCAAACCAACGGGGGAATGATGTGACACCCCAGGAAAACCAGGAAACCACGCAACCTAACTAGCTTCCTCAGTAACTACGTGCTAAATTTCAGGACGAAATTTCTTTCAAGTTGGGGATGATGTGACAACCCGAGTTTTCAAGGTCTTCCCTCGACACGTTATTTGTTTCACAATTGTGCTTACATAACTTGTTTGCCTTGTAATTGTGCACGTTTGTTATATGGTTGAGATAGTGTATTATTATTTAGTATATGATTAATGTGTTTAATGTGTTTAGTTTTATAAACTTGTGAACTGTTTAAAAGTTAAAAACTATACTTGATGAAACATAGTGTTTCGCCACTAGCTAGCTCGACGAAACTTAGGGAGTTTCGTCATTCCCTCTACTCGACGAAACTTGGGGAGTTTCGTCGCCCCCTTTGATGTTTCGTAGAAATGGGCTTTCGGCCCAGGTGAGGCCCATATTAGAATCAGTTATATATCTCTTATACGCACAACTTCAAGTAATATCACAACCAGCGAAAGCCTAGACTTCCTTTTCTCTCCTTTGCACTTGTCGGCGATCACCATTCTCTTGCATATTACACAATGTACATGATGTAAAACACAATGTAAAGTAGATCAAAAACACAATCAATGACAACAGATAAAGACACAATGGACAACATAATAAAACACAATGACTATAACGTATAACACAATGGCGATAACATATAACACAATAAGTATCAGACTAAATAAAAACACAATTGATGACAGCAGATAAAAGACACAACTAATGACAACAGATAAAAGACACAATGGAGAGCAGATGAAGACACAATGGAAAACAAACTAAAAACACAATACACAACAAACTAAAACACAATGAACAAAGATAATAAAAAAATTGAACAAATTATTAAAACACAATGGACAACATATTAAAACACAATGAATAACATATTAAACACAATGACCTGAACTAATAACACAATTTATAGAAAGCCCAGATATAACACCATCTTCATTGTGTCATTTATTGTGTTATAGGTTCTTATAAAAATACAATGGATAGAACCCAAATTAACATTGTGTTATAGGTTTTGATAATAACACAATGTATAGAAACTCTAGTCTGACCAAAACCCAGTTAAAAGACACAATGACCTGAACCTTTAACACAATGCAAAAAAACCCAGTAAAAATGAAATTTTTTATTTTATTTTTATATGATAATATGGTACTCATATTAAAGATAAAAAACGCTCGTTATTATGGTGAAATTTATTTTTTTTTTAAATGCCGTATGAAAAAGTTATGGACATTTTAAATCGATGGGGGAATTGGCATGTGCCTTGCATGTGGAGAGAGAAAATCCATAAATATAGGATTCCCTTTATGCCCTTCTATTATCTTCTTTTCCCTACAACTAATCTCAACCCTTCAAATCTAAGATCAATGGACTTGAATCCTTCTTACCCTTCTTATTTATTTTATCATTTGTATTTGATCCTAACCCCGAAAAACATAACACAAATTTTCTGCGGTAAAAACGCAGCTTTTGCTGCTGTACAAAACGGACCATTAAAAATAGCAAACGACCTCAAAAAAATATGATTCCAGTGCCATTTGAAGCGTTTTTCGAAATAACACGTTATAGACTCAAGAAAATCCGTTTTTCGATATAAAGCGACCCGTTTACAGCCAACTGAAGTTGGCTGTAATGATTGGACAGCTTCCTGTTTTCAGGTTTTTAACGCTCTAACGCGTGTTTTATTGGTTCCATTAACATGTTTAGCGAACAACACGTCACTTAAACACACTTACAGCAGGTTAACATCAAATCTCAGATTATATACCATGAAAAAAACAACAACCATTTAACAATCCTCTGAAAATCTAACCGAGTTATCTATAAGATTTCAAACTCTTATACCCAACCGATACCCCAAAAACAACCCGATCATCAATACACATAACTCCTAGAAATCTTGAACTATAATATCATCCTAACACCAATAATATGCAATGAAAACTAGAAACGCAGCCAAGATGCTTGAAACTAAATCAGAAATCAAAACTATAATACGATGTTTACCGAGTGACTGAGTGACGAGAGTTAGTTGCTAGAGACTTGAAAACGGCGAACTTGAGAGACTCCTTGATCCTGTTTCACGCCAACTGTGGCAACAGAGGGAGAACAGGTAGGTCACAAGTTTGTGTGCGTTGATTAGGGTTTGGGAAGTTGTGAATTTTGAAGGAACATGCAAAGTACGTAACCTATTAAACGATCTAAAGGCTGGGGCGGTTTGGGGCTGCACATGGGCCGAAATCAAGGGAATTTTGGGCTGCAAAAAAAATAATTAATGAGGGTGTTTGGGCTACACATGCAATTGGCTGCATGTGGCCGTGAATCTTGGAACAAGAATACAAGATACATGGCAACATCACGATTGTAGTTGCATTCAATTAATAGTTGTTGTTTTTTTCACTATACATACATGCATATTATTATTATTATTATTATTTATTTTACACATAATCCAACTAATTATAAACTTAAAATTTGTCAACTCAACTAATAACAAGGGTAATAATGAAGTTATGGTTCGAGCCTCAAGAGTTTCAAGTTACGCGAGTAGGTCGATTCGACAAGTGGAACATGTGTTTCGATTCAACGGTTCGAGTCGGTCCAAAAGAATAAGGATTCGGTTTCTAATTTGTCGCTTGCATAATATAAACTTATAATACAATTTAGTTAAGTATAATTAACTCGTCAATTAAAATAAGTACAAGACTCGATTTATAAATACGAAAACGAACGGTTCTAACCTCGAAATCACGGGTTGTCACATCATCCCCAAGTTGAAAGGATTTTCGTCCCGAAAATCGAGTAAGTACGAGTTATGTCGCTAAATTAGTGTGAGGTTTTACAGTATTTCCACAGGTAACTTTACGTAATTAACCAGTGTTGAAAATACAGGTTGTCACATCCTCCCCATGTTACATAAATTTCGTCCTCGAAATTTAGGCTACATTATACTCTAGACTCCAAATATAAGTACGCCAATAGCATGTGACGCGTAAATAATTACGGTTTCACAAAGGTTCACTAAATAATGTATAAGTCACATAGCATATAAAGTCACATAACATACATGAATTTACAAAGTACGTGAAACGTAACAAGGATTTATACGAGTTGTCACATCATCCCCAAGTTGAAAGAAATTTCGTCCCGAAATTTAGCACTTAGTCACTGAGGAAGCTAGTTAGGTTGCGTGGTTTTCCTGGTTTTCTTGGGGTATCAGATCATCCCCCCGTTGGTTTGGAATTTCGTCCTGAAATTCCGTGGTAGCTTTAGTAGGGGACTCACTTTTCTTAAACAACTGGGGATACTTGCGTTTCATTTGGTCTTCTCGTTCCCAGGTGAACTCTGGGCCACGATGGGAGTTCCAACGAACTCGAACTATGGGTATCCTGGTACGTTTGAGAACCTTAACTTCTCGGTCAGTAATTTCTACCGGTTCCTCGACGAATCGCAGCTGATCGTCGATAGTGAGTTCCTAGAAAGGAACTATGAGGGTCTCATCTGACAGTCACTTCTTCAGATTCGACACGTGGAATACGTTGTGAACACCACTGAGCTCTTCGGGGCAGATTCAATTTGTATGCCACTTTGCTGATTTTCTCAGTGATTTAGAAAGGTCCAACATAACGCGGATTTAGCTTGCCCCGCTTACCAAAGCGAACCACACCTTTCCAAGGTGAGACTTTAAGTAGCACTCGATCCCCAACCTGGAACTCGAGCGGTTTCCTGTGCTTATCAGCGTAGCTTTTCTGACGGTCACGAGCTGCCACCATTCGTTGTCGTATCTGGGCAATCTTTTCCGCTGTGTCGACGACGAGTTCTGGGCCAGTGATTTGGCTGTCGCCAACTTCTGCCCAGCATAGAGGTGATCGGCATTTCCATCCATACAAAGCCTCGAACGGAGCAGCCTGGATGCTGGTGTGGTAGCTGTTGTTATACGAAAACTCTACCAAAGGTAGATGCCTTTCCCAGCCGTTACCAAAGTCGATTACACATGCTCGAAGCATGTCTTCAAGGGGTTGAATGGTGCTTTCAGACTGCCCATTCGTCTGTGGATGATATGCTGTGCTCATGTCTAGATGCGAGCCAAAGGATTTGTGCATCGCCTACCACAAATCAGAGGTAAAACGTGGATCACGATCAAAAATGATGGAAGTTGGCACCCCGTGCCACGAGACTACTTCCTTCAGGTAGACGTCTGCTAAAGTAGAGAACTTATCCGTTTCCTTGATAGCCAGGAAGTGTGCAGACTTGGTTAGTCGATCCACTATCACCCAAATGGTATCGTTTCCTCGTTGAGATCTAGGTAAGCCAGTAATGAAGTCCATGGAAATTTGCTCCCATTTCCATGTCAGAATTTCTGGTTGCTGAAGCAGGCCTGATGGCTTCTGGTATTCGACCTTGACCCTAGCACAGGTCAAACATTTACTACCATAGGTTGCTATGTTAGCTTTCATGTGGGGCCACCAGTAAAGAGTCTTGAGATCTTGGTACATCTTGTCAGAATCAAGATGCACTGAGTAACGAGACTTGTGTGCTTCGTCCATCACAAGCTCTTGTAGGTTCCCATAAGATGGAACCCATTTATGTTCCATGAAGTGGTGAGTACCGTCTTTCCTGGGTTCAAGTCGCTTTTCAATGCCCCGCATGGACTCAGCAAAAAGGTTCCCTTCTTCCAATGCTTCGACCTGGGTGTTGCGGATTCTGGGTAGGAAGACTGGAGTGAATGGTAAGCTGTAACGCACGTACAAGCTTAGGTTTGGTTTCCTCATGACAGAGGGTGCCAGCCACCACAGTAGCTCTGCCTGGATGGTACTTGATTACGCATTCGTAATCGTTAAGGAGTCCGACCCATCGACGCGGTCGCATGTTCAACTCCTTCTGATCGAAGATATGCTGGAGACTCTTGTGATCGGTGTAAATGGTGCACTTGGTACCGTCCAAGTAATGTCTCCATATCTTGTGTGCAAACACTACTGCTTCCAACTCCCAGTCAGGGGTAGAGTAGCCCTTTTCGTGAACCTTGAGTTGGCGTGATGCGTATGCGATGACCTTCTCAACTAAGTCCGTGGATGGACGCGTCACAACAAACAATGAAATCGTATGTACCTTCTGGTAACGAAAGAATGGGTGTACTACAGGGTTTCACCTTCAACTGTTGGAATGCGGATTCCTGAGCAAGCTTTAGAGTTACGAGGGTTTGTGCATACGATTGAGAAAACGGGTTTCGCAACGCCAAAAGTCATTCGCTGGAAACTAACATAAGATTGTTTGTGTCGTAGGAGCTCCATGGTAAGGTGTGGGTGTCGCTCGGATCCCTACTAGCTCTTCAAGTGGATTCGGATGTCGTCAAAGAAAACAAGGGAAATATATGTCGTGTCTGAGTATCCATATCGGCCGTATCAATATCAAGGAACAGTACATGAGAAAAGGGTAGTCGCAATCGATGACTAGGCGTTTAATAACCCATAACAGGGGTTTACCTGATGTCGAAAGTACAGCTGGTCGTGCGCAAGTTGTATATAGTTAAGACAAAATATGTCGTTGATCAAATAGAGATGTCACGAAGTTAAATCAATCAGAACACGAAATTACCATAGCAGCCTGATTGTCGTACAAGTTTGTAGTGTTAAGATTCATTGAGACTTCCATCAAGAGTCGTTGGTCTCGCCCACATGCGAGGGAGTAACAATTCACCTGGATCCATGAACTTGGGTGTGTTTGTGATTCATCGTGTCGATAAACAACCAAAATTCAAGGGAGTTCCTTAGGTCGTGCGGATGAATCCAAAAATACGTTTGTGTAATTGTGAGGTTCCAAAGAAAGGACGCGAAAACGTGTTCAAGAGAGTATAATTGTATCAACAACACATCATCACACTCAAGGTTTCAAGGAGTGATTACCAATGATCGAAAGTCGAGTCTTCCAAATTCTCTAAGCTAGAGTGTGTTCGTCTTAGCGTCCCTGCATGGGAGGAGCGAGAACATAATATCACTGTGGTAAGAGAGTGATGGTTTGGTCTAAGCAAATGGTAGAATTTAGGCATAGCATTATTCATCAATCATGTGTCAGTGCAAAGATTCCGCATATTTAATAAAACTATCATGGAATTAAAATACGGTTCCTGTAGAGTAAAGGGGTAAGGTAAACGTATAGATCATCATGTTAGTCTGTAGGTTGAGTGATCCGTATCTCCGTTCACGAGTGTCCTGAAGGCTATCCCATCATCAAAAGGCATCCATTTTCCAAGTTAGGTATACGAAGGTGTAGATCGAAGTGGAATAAGAATTATCCACCCAACAGGGTGATGGGGAAAGAATCTTGCATTCAGTGGAAATCGTGGTATGGTTGTTAGCGTTTCATTATATGAGTTGCCGATCGAAGAAACAGTAAATTAGTGAGGTTCATACAGAGAATCGAGTGAAAACAGGGGTCCAACAATAACCGAAAAATTCAACCAAGTAATCTGTTGTCTAGAAGCAATTCTAGTAGTGGTGTATGGCGGCACGGCACAAAAAGGGAAGTTCGTTGCATCACGGTCGCGGAAGTATATCACTTGTCCAAAACAAAATTTGGTTGGTAGGGTTTCGAGTTGCAAAATGACGAATGCGTGTAACTGTGACTGCTTCGTTGCTGGTGACGATGACCGGTGGAGATGATAAGGTTCGTCATCAGGGAGGCGTGGGTATAGTTCTCCTAAAACCCGAGTTCGTTTGAGCTAGGTTTGGTCTTCGCAAATGTTGACGTACAATCTGAATGTACGGAGGGTCAAATGGCGATGTCATGTCGAGATAAGCGTATGAATAGATAGAACGCATAGATGATTGTCGTAGCAGGGTGACGAGAAATCAGAAAGGAGTTTAACCACCACTTGTCAAATAATTAAACATATGTGTGTCATAAAGAACGCAGTAGGGCTAATAGGCATCATGCTACTACTCTAAATAAACATACCATAAACAGCACATTATGCAAAAGTAATCTAGCAAGTAGGCAATATAAACTTAAATCACACCACCTAAAGTGTTGAGCCTTGCACGTGGAGCGAAGCGTCGTTGTGGACCGTTGAGCACTGAACAGGTTATAGTCTGGTCCTTATCAAAAAGCTTTTCCCTTTTTTTTTAAACCAAGTTCACTATAACCAGTGGCTCTGATACAAATCTGTCACACCCTCAAAATCAACAAGCGGAGTATTACCGCGAGGCGTGTGACTGACCAGGATCATACCACCAATTATAGTAAACCTTAAGTAAAGTAAAGTAAAACCAAACGTCTAAAGTTTTCCAAGCCAAAGTCCAAAACAAATTTTAACAGTCAGCGGAAGCATTTAAGTTCAAAACCAACATATAAGTTTTAAATTTAATAAAGTTTTTCAAGAACACGCAGCGGTTCCTGTCCCACAACGACTCCTGCTCCCATGCAAGCTCTAGCTAAAGTTGAGCGAGTTCACCGTTGGTTGTCCATTTTTAAGTTGTTCCAAAAACCATACGTTCATTCGAAAGCCAGTAGTTAATCAGTTCCTTATTTCCCAAACCATAACCAGTGGGGGCTACCCCATGTAACCACTAGACCCGTTACCATATCGACAACTGGCTGGAGTATGTTGTGCCCTACGTCAATGTCTATCATCATTGACTAAGTGCCCAGATCCATTAGTCCACTCCCGTCCTCTGCGGCACGGTGTGAGGCTTGTCAAACCTAATAGCGCTATTTAACTAATGACCCGCTCGCCATTGGCCCGGCGATTAAGTCGATATAAAAATGAGGAACTTCATGATAGAGTTTTGTCTAGTAAGTTATATGTTGTTGTCCTTCCTATGGAGGACGGAGGTATGTAATCTACCCAAGGAGAATACGCAGGTTTAATGTTGTCATCCTTCCCAACGAGGATGGAGGTACATATTCTACCCAAGGAGAATATGCAGGTTCCGTTTTAATTTCTTAACCCATTCCCAAACCACCGGGAATCCCATGCCTTATAGAAAGTGTGAACTCACCTTGGTTTGCTCGGTTGAACTCTTAAAATAGCTAACGGTCAGGGTTGGTCAATCATGCCCAGCGTAACCCCACCATGATATTGTCCGCTTTGGCGGCCAGCACGCCATCGGCATCCGCCCCTCACGGTTTTCAAAACGCGTCATGATGGTGAAGGTATCCAGCCTCTTATAAGGAAGCCTTTGTTCCCCTTCACAACCGATGTGGGATGTCACAATCCACCCCCCTTAATGGGTCCAGCGTCCTCGCAGGACCTGGCTCCACCGGTCTGGCCCTGGCTCTGATACCATCTGTAAGACCCCAGCGTAACCGCACCATGATATTGTCTGCTTTGGCGGCCAGCGCGCCCCCGGCGTCCACCCCTCACGGTTTTCAAAACGCGTCATGATGGTGAAGGTATCCAGCCCATTATAAGGAAGCCATTGCTCCCCTTCACAACCGATGTGGGATGTCACATAAGTATGAGCTGTTATCTTGGCCAACGAAACACTTGAGTTTCGCCATTTACCTGATCGATGAAACACATGAGGTTTCGTCACTCTCATGCCGAGGAAACATGTGATGTTTCGTCACCCAATCTGTCGATAAAAGGCTTGGATGTTTCTTCGCCCTGAATGTCACCACATCAATAGACTGTGGTCTAGAATTTGCATGGTAATGTGTGACTCTGTTACTGTCTGTTGTTGTCTGTTACTGACTGTTACTGTCTGTTAGTTACGACTGTGGAAACTTGAGTTGATTTGAATAGCACACTTAACTATTGATTTCTATTGTGAATCATGCATGAAAATAGTGGAGTCGTATGAACTTGAATAACTGTTAAGATGTTCGAATGCACACTGTGATTGGATATTGTACGTGAACCTTGTGAATGTAAACTGATTTCGTATGTATGCATACTATAGGCTTTGACTGATTAACTGTGAACAAGTAACTTAACAAACCGAGCAAACCAAGGTGAGTTCACACTTTCTATAAGGCATGGGATTCCCGGTGGTTTGGGAATGGGTTAAGGAACTAAAACGGAACCTGCATATTCTCCTTGGGTAGAATATGTACCTCCATCCTCCATGGGAAGGATGACAACATTAAACCTGCGTATTCTCCTTGGGAGATTACGTACCTCCATCCTCCGTGGGAAGGATGACAACATATAACCTACTAGACATAACTCTATAATGAAGTCCCTCATTTTTATATCGACTTAATCGCCGGGCCAATGGCGAGCGGGTCATTAGTTAAATAGCGCTATTAGGTTTAACAAGCCTCACACCGTGTCGCAGAAGACGGGAGTGGACTAATGGATCTGGGCACTTAGTCAATGATGATAGACATTGACGTAGGGCACATAAACATGACTCCAGTCAGTTGTCGATATGGTAACGGGTCTAGTGGTTAACATGGGGTAGCCCCCACTGGTTATGGTTATGGTTTGGGAAACAAGGAATTGGTTAACTCATGGCTTACGAATGAACTTATGGTTTTTGAAACAACTTTAAGATGAACATCAACTGTGAACTTGCTCAACTTTGTTGTTGACTCGTTGTTACATGCCTTGCAGGTCGTTAGGTACTTATATGGAGCTTGCACGAGAAGGAGTCGTTGTGGGACATGGACTGTTGAGTTCCACGTTAAACATTTGAACTTTAAACTTATACTTTGGTTTTAAACTTTATGCTACCGCTGATAAATTGAACTTGATTAACTTGTTTTGAACACCAGTTATATTGTGTGGTTGGACTTTTATTTATTTAATTACATTGTTCAATATGATTGGTGGCTGGATCCTGGTCAGTCACGCCTCCTGCGGTGATACTCCGCTTGTGGATTTTTGGGGGTGTGATAGATTGGTATCAGAGCCTTTGGTTATAGTGAACTCGGTTTTAAAAAAGGGAAAAACTTTTTGACAAAACCAGACTATAACCTGTACAGTGCTCAACGATCCACAACAACGCTTCGCTCCACGTGCAAGACTCAACACTATAGGTGATACGGTTTATATTTATATTGCCTGTCTATTAGTTTGCATAATGCATTGTTCATGGTATGCTTAGTCAACGTAACGACTATTGTTTGAAACCCTGTGTGCTTACTCTCTTCTGTCATCCCATACTTATGCACTTTCGCGACACTTCTCTCACTTGTGTTTCCTTTGATATGAAGATCATGAGTGGACGTCTGAACTTGACTCAAGCCCAGCTGACGGCTCTAATCAACAAACGAGTTGCTGAGGCACTCGCAGCAGCCCCTGCAGGAGGTATAACCTGTCATTCCGACCTACCTTAGGATGTTTAGATCCTACTCTTGCGAACCAACTCTTGTGCTTAACCTTGTCTTTTCTTTCTCGCGCGACAGGTCAGCATGCTCAACCTCCCGTGTGTATGTTCATGACCTTTATGGACTGTCAACCTAGTACCTTCAGTGGTACAGAAGGAGCTGTAGGTCTTCTCCACTGGTTCGAGAAGATCGAGTCTGTCTTTGAGATGTGTGAATGCCCTGAGGCTCGTAGGGTAAAATTTGCTACTGGAACACTCGAAGGTGCTGCGTTAACTTGGTGGAACGCCCAGGTTCAAATGCTAGGGTTGGCAGCTGCTAATGCCACCCCATGGAACGACTTCAAAGATCTGATCAAAGAGGAGTACTGTCATCGCGACGACATTCACAAGCTAGAGGTGGAGTTTTACAACTTGAAGATGACGGGGTCTGAAATCGAGGCGTATACGAAGAGATCGAACGAATTGGCTGTGTTGTGTCCTACTATGGTGGATCCTCCTATCAAACGTATCGAGTTGTACCTCAAGGGTTTAGTGCCAGAGATTCAGAGCCATGTGACTGCAGCTAACCTCCCTACGATCCAGCAAGTCATACGACTGTCTCATCGTCTCACTGATCAAGCAGTTGAGCAGAACAAGCTGCCTAAGCGTGTTAGCGCCACTACTTCAGATGCTCCTAGCGACAACAAGCGCTAATGGGATGGAAATTCGAGCAAAGGTTCTACTTCTATTCAGTCTCAGTCTCAGCAACGAAGTACTGACGACTACAAGAGCCCCTGTCAGCAGTCTTCTGGGAATCAGGGACAGGGTGGGTACAAGGGAAACCACTCTAAGTGCAATCGATGTAACTTGCACCACAGCGGGCCGTGCAACAAGGGTCGTTGTCATAGATGTAACAAGCTTGGTCACGCAGCAAAGGATTGCAGGAGCCCATATCCTGCGAATCAGAATCGTCGATAGCAGCCACAAGCTCCACAGAACCAGCAGCAGCAACAGCAGGGTAATAAAGGGTGTTTTCAGTGTAGTGCTGAAGGTCACTTCAAGAGAAACTGTCCACAGCTAAACCAGAATCAAAACAACAACAATCAGGGAAATGGAAACAATGGGGGAAACAATGATGGCAATGGTGCCAGGGGGCGTGCTTTCGTGATTGGTCAGGGTGATGCGAGGAATGATCCCAACGTTGTGATGGGTAAGTTCCTATTGGATGATTTCTTTCTTTCAGTTTTGTTTGATTTGGGTGCCGATACTAGTTACGTGTCCTTAAAAGTTAGTCAGATGCTTAAGCGTATCCCAATTTCCTTAAACACCAAGCATGTTGTAGAACTAGCGAATGGTAAAAGTCTTGAGGCCACGCACATAGTTAAGGGTTGTAATCTCGTCTTAGCTGGTCAGACCTTCTCTATCGATCTTATCCCCATCGTTCTTGGTAGTTTCGACGTCGTCATTGGGATGGATTGGTTGTCTCAACATCAAGCGGAGATTCTTTGCAAGGAGAAAATTGTCCGCATCCCTCGTTCTGGTGAGGAACCTCTCGTGATTCGTGGTGATAAGAGTGGTGCTGTCGTGGGCATCATCTCTTTCCTTAAGGCCCAGAAGTGTTTGCGTAAGGATCACACTGCCATTTTAGCTCTCGTTACTGACACCTCAATGAAGGAAAAGAAGATAGAAGACATTCTTATTGTTCGCGACTTTCCTGAGGTATTTCCTGAGGAATTACCTGGTCTTCCGCCTCATCGTCAGGTCGAATTTCAAATCGAGCTAGCTCCTGGAGCGGCACCAATAGCTCGTGCACCTTATCGTTTAGCTCCATCGGAACTAGAAGAACTGTCCGCACAACAGCAAGAACTCTTGGACAAGGGTTTCATTCGTCCTAGCTCTTCGCCCTGGGGAGCTCCAGTCTTGTTTGTGAAGAAGAAAGACGGTACCTTCCGAATGTGTATTGACTATCGCGAACTCAACAAGGTAACCGTGAAGAATCGTTATCCTCTCCGTCGTATAGATGATCTGTTTGACCAGCTGCAAGGGTCGAGCTTCTACTCAAAGATTGATCTGAGATCGGGCTATCATCAACTGAGAGTTCGAGACGAGGACATCTCCAAGACAGCATTCAGAACTCGTTACGGGCACTACGAGTTTCTGGTCATGCCTTTCGGATTGACAAACGCACCTGCGGTCTTCATGGATCTCATGAACCGAGTGTGCAAACCTTATCTGGATAAGTTCGTTATTGTTTTCATCGATGACATCCTGATCTATTCTAAGAGTCAGGAGGAACACGAGCATCATCTGCGACTTATTCTGGAACTTCTACGAGTAGAGCAGCTTTATGCTAAGTTTTCGAAATGCGACTTTTGGCTTCGTCAAGTCCATTTCCTCGGTCACGTGGTAAACGAGGATGGGATTCATGTGGATCCATCCAAGGTTGACTCGATCAAAAATTGGCCTGCACCTCGTACACCAACTGAAATCCGCCAATTCTTGGGTTTGGCGGGTTACTACAGAGGGTTCGTTAAGGATTTCAAGAAGATTGCGCAACCTCTCACTTCACTAACTCAGAAGGGTGTCACCTATCGTTGGGGTGATACGCAGGAATCCGCGTTTCAGCAACTAAAGAAGAAACTTTGTAGCGCACCTATTCTCTCGTTACCTGAAGGCACAGAGGATTTTGTGGTTTATTGCGCGTTAATTCAAGGACTGGGTTGTGTGTTGATGCAACGTGAGAAGGTCATTGCTTATGCATCACGCCAACTTAAGGTTCACAAAAGGAACTACACTACACACGACCTGGAACTGGGAGCTGTTGTGTTCGTACTCAAGATTTGGAGGCATTACCTGTACGGTACCAAGTGCACCATTTACACCGATCACATGAGTCTCCAGCATATCTTCGATCAGAAGGAGTTGAACATGCGACAGCGTCGATGGGTTCGAACTCCTGAATGATTATGAGTGCGCGATTAAATTCCATCCAGGCAAAGCCAATGTTGTGGCCGATGCCCTCAGTCGAAAGGAGACTAAACCTAAGCGTGTACGTGCGTTACAGCTTGCCATCCACTCTAGTCTTCCTACTCAGATACGAGATGCTCAGGTTGAAACATTGAAAGCGGAGAACATCAGGGCTGAGTCCCTGCGAGGATCGAAGAAACGGTTAGAACAAAAGGAAGACGGCGCTTACTACGTAACAGGGCGCATCTGGGTTCCATTGTATGGAAATCTACGTGAGCTTGTGATGGATGAAGCACACAAGTCTCGTTACTCAGTACATCCAGGTTCGGATAAGATGTACCACGGTCTCAAGACTACGTACTGGTGGCCCCATATGAAAGCTAACATAGCGACCTATGTTAGTAAATGTTTGACCTGTGCGAGGGTTAAGGTTGAATACCAGAAGCCATCAGGCCTACTTCAACAACCAGAGATCCCGACATGGAAATGGGAGCAAATTTCCATGGACTTCGTTACTGGCCTACCTAGATTTCAACGAGGAAACGATACTATTTGGGTGATAGTGGATCGATTGACAAAGTCCGCACACTTTCTGGCTATCAAGGAAATGGATAAGTTCTCTACTCTAGCAGACGTCTACCTGAAGGAAGTAGTTGCGAGGCACGGGGTGCCAACCTCCATCATATCTGATCGTGACGCGCGTTTTACCTCTGAGTTGTGGCAAGCAATGCACAAATCCTTTGGCTCTCGGTTAGACATGGGCACAGCATATCATCCGCAGACGGATGGGCAGTCTGAGCGCACCATCCATGTCACACCCCGACCACGTGTAACATACAAAACGTGGCGGAAACGTCGGGGAGTGTTGTAACAGAATTAATGTTTCATAACCATGGATACCAAAAAGTGTTTCGTTTTATTAAACATTGAATAATTACATCGTCTGGAAATCTAAATACATAATTTAAACATAGTCTATCATTGTTATTGAGTCACTAAGGCCTTGTCCAGTCCTATGTGAGCATGCATCCTATCATTCGATATCTTTCAACAATACCTGAAACACATGTGAAAACGAGGTCAGCAAAGAAATGCTGGCGAGTACATAGGTTTTGTGAAAATAAGATTCATGACTTCTGTTTAAGAAAATGTTTAGTCATGAACCTTGTAATTTGCTTTGTCTTTGTAAATCATTTTAAAAAAAAATAATAATAAGTTCAGATGATATGTATAAATAAGAGAATAATGCATGATTAAATGAATAACCATGTAAAATGAGTTTGTATAAGATAAGTTGTTTGTAAAAAGATGTCTTGTGAAAAGTATGTTATTTGTATAAAATGTTATATATCTTAAATTGAAATGATTCAAATAACGCTACGATATGTAATACCATACAAACATTTATATATAGGAAGTACCAGCGGCGTATCCACCATGCTTGTATCATATTACACACGCACCGTTACTCAAATCACTTACCCAAACAAACCACCAATGTAAGATGTCTATGTTTAAACAAATTGTCAAACGTATTGAAATAATATGTCAAAATGTTCATGTCAAGATGTAAATCATGTTATGTATAACCAATGTCAAAAGTGTTTGTGTCAAATGTAAGCCATGTAATGTGTAACCAAAATGATATGTATGGCTAGTGAAATGCATCAACTAAACCATAGGTGAAACGCACAAAACAAAGTATTGAAGTAAAACTTGGTTTAAATCAATACTATGTTTCGTGGAAATGCATGATCAAATGTAAATCATGTCCAAATCGTTAAAACATTTTGTGAAATCATTCAAATCGTTCTTGTTGTTTTAATCATTCAAATCATTCTTGTTTTAATTGTGAAACTACTTTATTGTCGATTTTCTAATAACATTCAAACCTTCTTGACTCGTTCATCGTTCCAACTCGTTCTCGTTCTTAACAAACCCTTACCAAAGGGTAAATTAATAATTACAGATTCAGTCGTTACCCAAAATACCCACACATAACCATGGGTATAGAGAATAACGGGATTTGTCAGATCACTTACCCTACGACCCTAGACAACGTGGTAATCAGTAAGCATAGTCCCAAGGGACTATAACCAACGTGATTACACTCACGTTGCGAAGTTCAAACGAACTTCGCATTGACCATAAACTGGTCAACGCAGAAAGTCAAACAAAGTTTGACTTTCAGACTCGAAAAGACTCGAAAAGCAATAAAAGAACGAAAGAATACTTACGAAGGGTCCCCGAATGCTAATCTAGATCCAAATAACTCAGGTATGAAACAATGGTTCCAACTTAGAGTCTTTTGGATCAGATTCTTGTGAGTTTAGAAGTGAAGTGGGTTGGGTATTTATAGTATTCGGAGAACCGTTAAGATCGTTTCTTGGAAAAGGGGGCACGATCAAAGCCGTACACTTGTCGGAACCTTATGGTAGCTCATTTGCCACTCACCATAGGAAATTGACACTTGGAATTGGGATTGGGGGTGCAAAACAGCTGCAAACAGGCTGTTAAACATTGAATCTGGTCTGCAGAGGCTGAGGCGGCCCGCTTCAGGATACACCAAAACTAATGCGGGCCGCATGGGGGTTCTGATCAGAAAATAAGTTTCAAAAATGACAGTTTTGGTCCCTGTTGTGTATTTAAGCCATTTCCGACACTTCTAAGGCCCGTAAAGCCAACTTTAAGGCCCTAAAATGATGCCTAAACATTGTGGACATGAAACATGCTCAAAAATATGCCGGATGTTGGTTCGTTTGGTCGTACGAACGCGATGTTCGTTTAATTACGACGGAATGCGCATAAGCGCGAAAAACGATCCAAATGACGCAACGAATGGATTTTTGGCAAGCCAAACACTAAAGCATAATATAGTCATGCTTACATAAATTTTTGGATGTCCGGATGTATTCAGAACGTGAGTTATGCGCAAAAGTGCAAACTTGTGCACTTTTTGACACTTTTAGTCCCTGAATGACCCAAAAGTTTATTTTAGCATACCGAACCCCTCAAAGCCTATTTCTAAGCTATGTAAAAGATATTTATGGTATGTTTAACTTATGGTCATGTTCCGGAATGTCTGTTACAGTTCAAATTGGCATACTTTCGCAGTTTGTCAAGTTTAGTCCCTGTAGGCGAATTAACTTGTTTTTGCCATACCAAAGCCTTCAAAACTTATTTCTAAGTTATGTAAAGGTTATTTAAGGTATGTTAAGCATATGTTGATGTTCCGGAGTATTTGTCGCATTAAACTGATTATATTTACGCATTAGTGCGCGTATAACCTTCCTGAAAGCGATTTAGAGTTTGGAATCGAATAAGAATTTGATATGTGCAAATGATACACATATTTATACAAATACCAAGTATGAAATACAATATTTCATTGGTTTGGTATTTGTTTGATGGTCGCAGTGACCCAGGTGTCACAGTCTCCCCTACTTTAGGAAATTTCGTCCCGAAATTTAATCAGAGGAAACTTGTGAGAGCTTGAAAACATGAAGTTGAAAAGACAAAACAACACTGGTTAGGGTTCTGAACTTCTAGTAACTTTAAATAACATTATGCTTTCAATGCAAGAGGGACACTTATATACTAGTATATGAAGCGTCATTGGTGCGTCCACCGTACCTCCATTACATCGTTCTCATTTTGTTATTGTTGTCACTATCGGTTCTTACACATAATAAATCCTACTGGGTTTCTGTGCACTAAATTTCATAATTATGTACGCGTCCATAATTAGACAATTCCTTGCACAGTTCACACAGTCTATTTTATAACGTGTAGGGTAAAACCAAATGAGCAATCCTGTGATGAGTGTGACTGGACCACCATAGGGTCCTTTCAGCTGTATCATCACATGCCATTGTTAACCAGATCTTGAATCAATCTTTAACTAGACCACTCAAGGGTCTCTCATCGAATCATGGAATGGTACTATATAACCAAAGGGTCTTAACTACCACGTAGAAGCCCATAAGGATTTAAGGTAGTACCTTTTGAATATCCTACTATGAATCCCTCATATGAAGATATGTAAGATTCTATGAGGATTTGAAAATCGTATCACATAAAAACATAGAGGAGAACACATAAACACATATCACATAATCGCATAATTGTTTAATTTGACCTTTAAATTTGTTATCTTTGGACACGGGTATTTAAAGCATACTAGGAATCAAATCCTTAATTGCAGCAATTTGGATGGATCCACAAGAATACCCTGCTTGTTGACTACATGACCCAAAAACTGAACTTCTTTAAGCCAACATTTCCTCTTGGAGGATTTAGCGAAAAGTTTGTTCCTTCTTTAGGGGTTCCAATGTCAACGAAGGTGTTGATCGTGATCGGCTCGGGATATGAATAGATCAAGGTGTCATTAACAACAATGACGAACTGATCCAAATAAGGCTTGCAGACTCTATTTATTAAGTCTTTGAAGATGGCTGGAGCATTTGTCAACCCAAAAGGCATGACTGTAAACTCGTAATGGCCATACTTCGTGCAGAAAACCGTTTTGGGAATATCTTCTTCGAGAATACAAAGTTGATGATACCCAAAACGCAAATCGATCTTGGAAAAGCATGAAACGCTATGCAGTTGATCGGAGAAATCGTTGATTTAAGGTAGGGGATATCGATTCTTGATGGTAAGCTTACTAGGCTTATGTTAATCGATATACATTCGAAAAGATCCATTTTTCTTTTCACAAAGAGGACAGGAGTTTCTCCAAGGTGAAAAGTTCGGACGGATGAATCCTTTATCAGACAACTCTTGAAGCTGTTTTGATAATTCTTGCATCTCGAACGGTGCAAGACGATAAGATACTTTAGATTTAAAAGAAACAAGTGTTTGAGGTTCTTAGGGAGATCACAAGTGATCATAAAAATGACAGAACCACACGAGTAGTTTTGTCTTTGTGTTGACATCATAAGGTTGGATCAAACATTCATACAATTGCATTAGTTAAAAAATAAAACCACAAATTTTTATTTATATAACAACCGCATTGTCTTTAAATGTTACAAGATAACAACCAGAGGAAATACAAAATGCTAATTGTTCACTCCTTCATCATTGAGTGCCTCATTGATGTTAAACACTCGACCACGTGCTGGATTCACATTGACATTGACGTTCGCATTTGGGTTTGCGTTAGCATTTGCATTCACCAGTCTTGGGCAGTTGTGGCGGAAGTGACCAATCTCTCCGCAGTTGAAACATGACCCCAGTGGGAATCTCGCAGCATTCCCTTGAACCGGAGCTTGAACCTGAGCAGCCTGATTTTGTCCCAAACGACAAACATTGGCCAAATGCCCAAGTTTCCCACACGTCGTGCATTGCCAGCAAGCTTGTTGTACCGCGTGATGACCGTTGCAGCGTGCACAATGAGGTGCGGTACCGGCATATGCTTTCTTTGCAGGTGGCTGAGCTGGTGGGTTTCGTGGGTTCTGAGCAATCTGTGCTGTAACAGCAAAGTTCTGACCACCCTTTCGCTTTCTTGATTTCTTTGACGTCTCACCTTCCTTACCCTTCTTGTTTTGACCTTTCTTGCTATCCTCCTTGTCAGACCCCTGCTTCTTACCATTGTCACCCTTTCTGTGTAACTTATTCTTCCGAATCTGCGACTCAGTCAATGTCGCAGCTAACTCGATCGCCTGACGGAGTGTGGTAGGGCTACTACCAGTAAGGATGTCTTGTACCGAGTCAGGTAGGCCGTCGATGTACCTTTCGATAGCCTTGTCGAGTGGGGTAACCATTGTCGGGCAAAGCAGACTCAACTCCTCAAACCTATCAGTATACGCCCTGTGCTCACCACTATCTTGCTTCAACTCATCAAATTCCTTCTCCAAAGCTCGCTGCTCATGACGAGGACAGAATTCCCTCATCATAAGAGCCCTAAGTTCAGCCCATGTCTGTGCTAGAGCAACTTCTGCACCACGATCCCTCATAACCCCGTTCCACCATGTGAGAGCCCTCTTCTGAAACACACTCGAAGAAAACTCGACCTTGCGATTGTCAGGACACTGCACGTGGCAGAAAGTATTCTCAATGCTCTCGAACCATTGAAGAAGCCCAGTCGCTCCTTCAGAACCACTAAACTTGAGTGGTTTAGCCTGGTTAAAATCCTTGTATTTGCATGGAACATTGTTGTTGTTGTTGGCTTGGTTCCATTGAGCAAAGAGGTTTGGGAATTGAGCAGCCATTTGCTGCGCAATGATTTCTGCCAATTCGGCAGTCGCTATCTGGCTTTCGCGTCGAGGAGGCATTCTAAAAGAGGAAACATGAAAGGAAACGAGAGAGAGAATTAGACGAAAAGAATGAGATGAAACAAATCTGATGAAAGCAAGGATAGTGGTCATTTGTTTGTTACTACAAAGCAACAAACGACACACAGTGACTAATCAAAGTAAATGGGTCAAAAATAATGTATCGCGAAGACATGCTCGCCTATAAGTGAACACTCATCCCAAGAATTCCCAGGTAAGCACAACTGGTCTCGCGTCTGATGAGATGTATACGATGTGCTTGCCTAGACAGAAAACCCAGAATACAGGCATTCACCCTTCCAGTTTGCACGTGTTCACATTATTTAAAACCCAAAATCTTGACGAGATTTTGAAAACTCAAAGGGGTTCAAAAGCATATAACAGAGGGTTCAAAACCTTACAATAGAGGGTTCAAAACCTAGTAATCAATCATCCTAGAACAGATGATTAGTTTTCAAAGTGGTTTTGAAATTTATGTTCTTGTTGTGGTCGTCGCCTAAGGATAGGTGACGGTATTGTTTTATGACTAAACGCAAGTAAACTCGCGTTAGGGTCCTAAGAAGGTTATAGACTAGGTCAAAGCATTACTAATAACCTAATTCCCTATAACCATTGGCTCTGATACCATCTTTTCTGTCACACCCCGACCACGTGTAACATACAAAACGTGGCGGAAACGTCGGGGAGTGTTGTAACAGAATTAATGTTTCATAACCCTGGATACCAAAAAGTGTTTCGTTTTATTAAACATTGAATAATTACATCGTCTGGAAATCTAAATACATAATTTAAACATAGTCTATCATTGTTATTGAGTCACTAAGGCCTTGTCCAGTCCTATATGTGAGCATGCATCCTATCATTCGATATCTTTCAACAATACCTGAAACACATGTGAAAACGAGGTCAGCAAAGAAATGCTGGCGAGTACATAGGTTTTGTGAAAATAAGATTCATGACTTCTGTTTAAGAAAATGTTTAGTCATGAACCTTGTAATTTGCTTTGTCTTTGTAAATCATTTTAAAAAAAAATAATAATAAGTTCAGATGATATGTATAAATAAGAGAATAATGCATGATTAAATGAATAACCATGTAAAATGAGTTTGTATAAGATAAGTTGTTTGTAAAAAGATGTCTTGTGAAAAGTATGTTATTTGTATAAAATGTTATATATCTTAAATTGAAATGATTCAAATAACGCTACGATATGTAATACCATACAAACATTTATATATAGGAAGTACCAGCGGCGTATCCACCATGCTTGTATCATATTACACACGCACCGTTACTCAAATCACTTACCCAAACAAACCACCAATGTAAGATGTCTATGTTTAAACAAATTGTCAAACGTATTGAAATAATATGTCAAAATGTTCATGTCAAGATGTAAATCATGTTATGTATAACCAATGTCAAAAGTGTTTGTGTCAAATGTAAGCCATGTAATGTGTAACCAAAATGATATGTATGGCTAGTGAAATGCATCAACTAAACCATAGGTGAAACGCACAAAACAAAGTATTGAAGTAAAACTTGGTTTAAATCAATACTATGTTTCGTGGAAATGCATGATCAAATGTAAATCATGTCCAAATGTTTACCAAATCGTTAAAACATTTTGTGAAATCGTTCAAATCGTTCTTGTTGTTTTAATCGTTCAAATCGTTCTTGTTTTAATTGTGAAACTACTTTATTGTCGATTTTCTAATAACATTCAAACCTTCTTGACTCGTTCATCGTTCCAACTCGTTCTCGTTCTTAACAAACCCTTACCAAAGGGTAAATTAATAATTACAGATTCAGTCGTTACCCAAAATACCCACACATAACCATGGGTATAGAGAATAACGGGATTTGTCAGATCACTTACCCTACGACCCTAGACAACGTGGTAATCAGTAGGCATAGTCCCAAGGGACTATAACCAACGTGATTACACTCACGTTGCGAAGTTCAAACGAACTTCGCATTGACCATAAACTGGTCAACGCAGAAAGTCAAACAAAGTTTGACTTTCAGACTCGAAAAGACTCGAAAAGCAATAAAAGAACGAAAGAATACTTACGAAGGGTCCCCGAATGCTAATCTAGATCCAAATAACTCAGGTATGAAACAATGGTTCCAACTTAGAGTCTTTTGGATCAGATTCTTGTGAGTTTAGAAGTGAAGTGGGTTGGGTATTTATAGTATTCGGAGAACCGTTAAGATCGTTTCTTGGAAAAGGGGGCACGATCAAAGCCGTACACTTGTCGGAACCTTATGGTAGCTCATTTGCCACTCACCATAGGAAATTGACACTTGGAATTGGGATTGGGGGTGCAAAACAGCTGCAAACAGGCTGTTAAACATTGAATCTGGTCTGCAGAGGCTGAGGCGGCCCGCTTCAGGATACACCAAAACTAATGCGGGCCGCATGGGGGTTCTGATCAGAAAATAAGTTTCAAAAATGACAGTTTTGGTCCCTGTTGTGTATTTAAGCCATTTCCGACACTTCTAAGGCCCGTAAAGCCAACTTTAAGGCCCTAAAATGATGCCTAAACATTGTGGACATGAAACATGCTCAAAAATATGCCGGGTGTTGGTTCGTTTGGTCGTACGAACGCGATGTTCGCTTAATTACGACGGAATGCGCATAAGCGCGAAAAACGATCCAAATGACGCAACGAATGGATTTTTGGCAAGCCAAACACTAAAGCATAATATAGTGATGCTTACATAAATTTTTGGATGTCCGGATGTATTCAGAACGTGAGTTATGCGCAAAAGTGCAAACTTGTGCACTTTTTGACACTTTTAGTCCCTGAATGACCCAAAAGTTTATTTTAGCATACCGAACCCCTCAAAGCCTATTTCTAAGCTATGTAAAAGATATTTATGGTATGTTTAACTTATGGTCATGTTCCGGAATGTCTGTTACAGTTCAAATTGGCATACTTTCGCAGTTTGTCAAGTTTAGTCCCTGTAGGCGAATTAACTTGTTTTTGCCATACCAAAGCCTTCAAAACTTATTTCTAAGTTATGTAAAGGTTATTTAAGGTATGTTAAGCATATGTTGATGTTCCGGAGTATTTGTCGCATTAAACTGGTTATATTTACGCATTAGTGCGCGTATAACCTTCCTAAAAGCGATTTAGAGTTTGGAATCGAATAAGAATTTGATATGTGCAAATGATACACATATTTATACAAATCCCAAGTATGAAATACAATATTTCATTGGTTTGGTATTTGTTTGATGGTCGCGGTGACCCAGGTGTCACAATCCAAACCCTTGAAGACATGCTTCGAGCATGTGTAATCGACTTTGATAACGGCTGGGAGCGGCATCTACCTCTGGTGGAGTTTTCGTATAACAACAGTTACCACACCAGCATCCAGGCTGCTACGTTCGAGGCATTGTATGGACGGAAGTACCGATCACCTCTTTGTTGGGCAGAGGTTCGCGACAGCCAAATCACTGGCCCAGAACTCGTCGTAGACACAACAGAGAAGATTGCTCAGATACGACAACGAATGGCGGCAGCTCGTGACCGTCAGAAAAGCTACGCTGATAAGCGCAGGAAACCACTCGAGTTCCAGGTTGGGGATCGAGTGCTACTTAAAGTCTCACCTTGGAAAGTGTAGTTCGCTTTGGTAAATGAGGCAAACTCAACCTGCGATATGTCGGAACTTTTGAAATCACCGAGAAAATTGGAAAAGTGGCCTATAGACTGAACCTACCCGAAGAACTCAGTGGAGTTCACAACGTATTCCATGTGTTAAATCTGAAGAAGTGTCTGTCAGATGAGACCCTCATAGTTCCTCTCAAGGAGCTCACCATCGACGATCAGTTACGATTCGTCGAGGAACCAGTAGAGATTACTGACCGAGACGTTAAGGTTCTCAAGCGTACTAGAAAACCCATTGTTCGAGTTCGTTGGAACTCCCGTCGTGGCCCAGAGTTTACCTGGGAACGAGAAGACCAAATGAAACACAAGTATCCCCAGTTGTTCGAGAAAAGTGAAAACACTACTGAGGCTGAAGCTACTTTGAAATTTCGGGACGAAATTCCTAACCAACGGGGGAATGATGTGACACCCCAGGAAAACCAGGAAACCACGCAACCTAACTAGCTTCCTCAGTAACTACGTGCAAAATTTCAGGACGAAATTTCTTTCAAGTTGGGGATGATGTGACAACCCGAGTTTTCAAGGTCTTCCCTCGACACGTTATTTGTTTCACAATTGTGTTTGCATAACTTGTTTGCCTTGTAATTGTGCACGTTTGTTATATGGTTGAGATATTGTATTATTATTATTATTTAGTATATGATTAATGTGTTTAATGTATTTAGTTTTATAAACTTGTGAACTGTTTAAAAGTTAAAAACTATACTTGATGAAACATAGTGTTTCGCCACTAGCTAGCTCGACGAAACTTAGGGAGTTTCGTCATTCCCTCTACTCGACGAAACTTGGGGAGTTTCGTCGCCCCCTTTGATGTTTCGTAGAAATGGGCTTTCGGCCCAGGTGAGGCCCATATTAGAATCAGTTATATATCTCTTATACGCACAACTTCACGTAATATCACAACAGGAAGTCAGTATTGGTATGATAGGGATCCTTATAATCTGTCTGGGTGATCAAACGTGATTAGGGTTTGATGTCTGTTGCTAATCTATTAGGCTATAGATCTGATGTTTGTGATCTTTTCTGTTATGTCCACTGCTCAGTATTGATGGTTGTGTTTGATGTTTACTTTATGTGTTACCAGTTGTTTATGTATATTAAAGGAATCGGTGATACAGATGCGTGCATGATGATGATCGGGTAGACTAGGGTTCATGTCTAGGGTTGTAGGCTTGATCAGTTTTGGAGTTTGGGGAAGTAATTACGGGAATTAAGGGAGTAGTTAAGTATGAGCTGTTATCTTGGCCAACGAAACACTTGAGTTTCGCCATTTACCTGGTCGACGAAACACCTGAGGTTTCGTCACTCTCATGCCGAGGAAACATGTGATGTTTCGTCACCCAATATGTCGACGAAAGGCTTGGATGTTTCGTCGCCCGGAATGTCACCACATCAACATACTGTGATCTAGAATGTGCATGGTAATGTGTGACTCTGTTACTGTTTGTTACTGTCTGTTGTTGTCTGTTACTGACTGTTACTGTCTGTTAGTTACGACTGTGGAAACCTGAGTTGATTTGAATAACACACTTAACTATTGATTTCTATTGTGAATCATGCATGAGAATAGTGGAGTCGTATGAACTTGAATAACTGTTAAGATGTTCGAATGCACACTGTGATTGTATATTGTACGTGAACCTTGTGAATGTAAACTGATTTCGTATGTATGCATACTATAGGCTTTGATTGATTAACTGTGAAAAAGTAACTTAACAAACCGAGCAAACCAAGGTGAGTTCACACTTTCTATAAGGCATGGGATTCCCGGTGGTTTGGGAATGGGTTAAGGAACTAAACGGAACCTGCATATTCTCCTTGGGTAGAATATGTACATCCATCCTCCATGGGAAGGATGACAACATTAAACCTGCGTATTCTCCTTGGGTAGATTACGTACCTCCATCCTCCGTGGGAAGGATGACAACATATAACCTACTAGACATAACTCTATCATGAAGTCCCTCATTTTTATATCGACTTAATCGCCGGGCCAATAGCGAGCGGGACATTAGTTAAATAACGCTATTAGGTTTGACAAGCCTCACACCGTGCCGCAGAGGACGGGAGTGGACTAATGGATCTGGGCACTTAGTCAATGATGATAGACATTGACGTAGGGCACATAAACATGACTCCAGTCAGTTGTCGATATGGTAACGGGTCTAGTGGTTAACATGGGGTAGCCCCCACTGGTTATGGTTTTGGTTTGGGAAACAAGGAATTAGTTAACTCATGGCTTACGAATGAACTTATGGTTTTTGAAACAACTTTAAGATAAACATCAACTGTGAACTCGCTCAACTTTGTTGTTGACTCGTTGTTACATGCCTTGCAGGTCGTTAGGTACTTATATGGAGCTTGCACGAGAAGGAGGAGTCGTTGTGGGACATGGACTGTTGAGTTCCATGTTAAACATTTGAACTTTAAACTTATACTTTGGTTTTAAACTTTATGCTTCCACTGATAACTTGAACTTGATTAACTTGTTTTGAACACCAATTATATTGTGTGGTTAGACTTTTATTTATTTAATTACATTGTTCAATATGATTGGTGGCTGGATCCTGGTCAGTCACGCCTCCTGCGGTGATACTCCGCTTGTGGATTTTTTGGGTGTGACGGATTGGTATCAGAGCCATTGGTTATAGTGAACTCGGTTTTAAAAAGGGGAAAAGCTTTTTGACAAAACCAGACTATAACCTGTACAGTGCTCAACGGTCCACAACGACGATTCGCTCCACGTGCAAGACTCAACACTATAGGTGATACGGTTTATATTTATATTGCCTGTCTATTAGTTTGCATAATGCATTGTTCATGGTATGCTTAGTCAACGTAACGACTATTGTTTGAAACCCTGTGTGCTTACTCTCTTCTGTCATCCCATACTTATGCACTTTCGCGACACTTCTCTCACTTGTGTTTCCTTTGATATGAAGATCATGAGTGGACGTCTGAACTTGACTCAAACCCAGCTGACGGCTCTAATCTACGAACGAGTTGCTGAGGCACTCGCAGCAGCCCCTGCAGGAGGTATAACCTGCCATTCCGACCTACCTTAGGATGTTTAGATCCTACTCTCGCGAACCAACTCTTGTGCTTAACCGTGTTTTTTCTTTCTCGCGCGACAGGTCAGCATGCTCAACCTCCCATGTGTACGTTCAAGACCTTTATGGACTGTCGACCTAGTACCTTCAGTGGTACAGAAGGAGCTGTAGGTCTTCTCCACTGGTTCGAGAAGATCGAGTCTGTCTTTGAGATGTGTGAATGCCCTGAGGCTCGTAGGGTAAAATTTGCTACTGGAACACTCGAAGGTGCTGCGTTAACTTAGTGGAACGCCCAAGTTCAAATGCTAGGGTTGGCAGCTGCTAATGCCAACCCATGGAACGACTTCAAAGATCTGATCAAAGAGGAGTGTTGTCATCGCGACGACATTCACAAGCTAGAGGTGGAGTTTTTACAACTTGAAGATGACGGGGTCTGAAATCGAGGCGTATACGAAGAGATCGAACGAATTGGCTGTGTTGTGTCCTACTATGGTGGATCCTCCTATCAAACGTATCGAGCTGTACCTCAAGGGTTTAGTGCCAGAGATTCAGAGCCATGTGACTGCAGCTAACCTCCCTACGATCCAGCAAGTCATACGACTGTCTCATCGTCTCACTGATCAAGAAGTTGAGCAGAACAAGCTGCCTAAGCGTGTTAGCGCCACTACTTCAGATGCTCCTAGCGACAACAAGCGCAAATGGGATGGAAATTCGAGCAAAGGTTCTACTTCTGTTCAGTGTCAGTCTCAGCAACGAAGGACTGACGACTACAAGAGCCCCTGTCAGCAGTCTTCTGGGAATCAGGGACAGGGTGGGTACAAGGGAAACCACTCTAAGTGCAATCGATGTAACTTGCACCACAGCGGGCCGTGCAACAAGGGTCGTTGTCATAGATGTAACAAGCTTGGTCACGCAGCAAAGGATTGCAGGAGCCCATATCCTGCGAATCAGAATCGTCGATAGCAGCCACAAGCTCCACAGAACCAGCAGCAGCAACAGCAGGGTAATAAAGGGTGTTTTCAGTGTAGTGCTGAAGGTCACTTCAAGAGAAACTGTCCACAGCTAAACCAGAATCAAAACAACAACAATCAGGGAAATGGAAACAATGGGGGAAACAATGATGGCAATGGTGCCAGAGGGCGTGCTTTCGTGATTGGTCAGGGTGATGCGAGGAATGATCCCAACGTTGTGATGGGTAAGTTCCTACTGGATGATTTCTTTGTTTCAGTTTTGTTTGATTTGGGTGCCGATACTAGTTACGTGTCCTTAAAAGTTAGTCAGATGCTTAAGCGTACCCAATTTCCTTAAACACCAAGCATGTTGTAGAACTAGCGAATGGTAAAAATCTTGAGGCCACGCACATAGTTAAGGGTTGTAATCTCGTCTTAGCTGGTCAGATCTTCTCTATCGATCTTATCCCCATCGTTCTTGGTAGTTTCGACGTCGTCATTGGGATGGGTATACCCCTATTAAAAATATTTTTTTTACATATACATATCGGGTTTTTTTTTAAATAACGTCCCCTCCGAAATATCGGGCCCTGGCCGATGGTCCTCCCCGCCCACCCCAGGGCCGCCCATGGGTTAACATCAACTCGTATAATACAAAAGCTAATTAGGATCCAATTACTTCAAACTGAAATTAAACCGAGTGAATAAAGGAACAAAAGAGTAACAATAATTAACTAAAGTTTACACAAACAACTAAAAACATATCACCAGAGTTGAAAATAAACATTGATTCCCAACTCATGTGTAACTGGCCCGCTTGAAATTCAATTCAATCTTCCTCAAAATCAATCATTGTTGTCGAGAAAACCAGTTTAAAATTTACACTTTGTTAGGCATCAATGTTAAAATTTAGACTTTTCTTGGTAGCCGCATCTGCATGATGATTAAAGATAAGTCAACTTTGTCAGTTAGGCTATAATGTGTGACCTGCAACTATAAATAACTACAACAAAAAACTGAAGATTACAACCTTTGATTTTGTCGTTCGCCAGCCTCCTGAATTGGTTTCTGGAGGTACGTATGCATATTTCTCAAACGGATCCTGTACTATACTTTTAGTCCCACTTGTAACACTAGATGCCGATGGTGAGTGTTCCTACAAATGAATTTCGCCATACGTCAGATTACAACAGATAAAAAAACCGAACCAGTAGGTTGAACATCCAACATATCCATCTATAAAAAACACAAATTTTGATTTTGTCATTCGCCAGCCTCCTCAGTTGGTTTTTGGATGTACGTATGCATTTTCGTTCATTCATTTATGCTACTTCAGATTTTAGAGTAAACGAAGACGCATTAACTGACCTTATCCCTTGATAGATCGATATGTTGGATTTCCAGTCTGTCAGAATAAAAGATAGCCTGCAAATTGAGTTAAAATATTAGAATATCGTAAAAGATAGTTAAAAAAAGGGGTTGACTTCTTAACCCGTTTTAGAGTTTTTAAAGAAGTTAATATTTTGATTTCAAAGATGAAAAGTGTTGAAATTCAAAGTTAACTTTTTAGGTTTTTTTATTTTTCATATAACTATTAACTTTTAAAAGTGTAATGGATTTCACTTTTGAACCTTTTTATCTACTTTCACTTCCAACAATTTTATTCTATTAGTTCTAACTGCCCATCAGATTCACTTATGCTGTCTGGAGCTAAATATATGAGCCCAAGTTAGTTAATTGGGAATGAAAGATAAATAAACAAAAACAAATAAATTAAAACAAATTTACGCCCAGCTTGCGGTATGCGCATTTAATGTATATATGTGTGGGCGCTCGGGGGGGCAAAAGTGAAAGTGCATTAATTTTAACGTTATTTTACTAATTTCGTGAAAATAATGTTAAAAGAGGGGGATAGTTAATCATGCATCATGTGGTGTCGTTGATAGCCGAAAGACAAGGGAGTACGTACACTAATTGGCCTTTGTCTTAATTGCCGAGTGTTATGCGCCTTATGTCCAGGGCTTGATGCAAAACTACTATTGAGCCAGGGGTCTCACTAGAAGCAGTCTCTCTATTCCTACGGGGTAGAGGTAAGGTTGTCTACATCTTACCCTCCTCAGACCCTACCTTAGCTTTGCTATTGGTGGGATTTACTGAGTATGATGATGATGATGATATAAATTAAAACGAATTACAAAAGGGTTTCATATAAATCGGAATAATTAATTGTTTAAACTATTACTAAGTCACTAGGTATTACTCATATTCATAAATGAACATAAAACAGGTCGACCACACGACACGAACTTGGTATAGTTTCAATGAACAGTAGTACCTTATTTAGAAGATGAACATTGGATGAATCGGTTGCAACAACACGCAAGCCAAGGCAATTATCTTGATTACTGCAAAAAGTGCAAAAGATTTTATTAAATACACAACCGTCTTCTTTACTCCATATTCCTTGTTCTGGACTTCTGTCCCATATTCTTGTATCAACTGACGTAATGTCGGTTACCGCAACAGGTACACTTGTGGGGCCCATTACTTGCTTCTCAAACTCCCCTTTCCAAATTGATGCCAAATGTGTTTTAGATAGTGACATTATTGAACAAGGAACAATATAATTATTGACCTCAAGACCTAACGGATGTTTACAAACTGAACAAGATATTTTTACGTCTTTCTTCATAACATCACCAAAAGTGGTAGATGATGTCTCTGGAGAATCTAAGGGTTCCATTTTGACCACTGAAGGCTTTCTTCTTTTATGAAAACATGAATTGACACTCGTATCTAGTAAAGGTGATGCGTTTTGAGATGTGTGTTGTTTGTTAGGAGTCACGAATGCATGCATGATTCCAGAAGCAGAAGTGGAACAAGGAGAAGAAAAGGAATGTGGTAATTGCTGATCTGGAAACTTCGTATGGAATATGGTTGAATTAGACAGCTCATCCTCAGAGGTAGATTTAAGAGTTATTTCCGTAATCAGTGTTTCCTTCATGATTAACGGCTCATGGTCATTTTCACTTGGGGTTTCGTTAACAACAGTAAGCTCAACATCATTAGATGATGAAATCATTGGCGTTGGTGATGAACAGTCAAACTCTTTTGTCATAACCGCAGATTTCTTCGGTTTAGTTGTAAATTCTGGTTCTGTGACACCATCTGACACAGATCTTTGTGCTTTCAGGTTGGGCTTAGTTGATTTACCGTTCTTCATATCTGTGAACCAGTTTCGTGGCTCCTCAACATCAATAGGTGTAACATCAATCGGCTTCATAGAACTTCCATTATTCTCAACCTGTTGCATTATTTCATAACATGTACTTTGTTAATTTGTTAGTGATGTCGAAACTAGTCAAAAGAAAAGATGTTATGTGGATAGTAGAAAAGTAAATGGCAAGAAGAATACCTTGACGTCTCTGAAAAACGACTTTAGTCCCTCTAATGACTGGTCAAAATTGTCATGCTGTCTGATGGATTTTCTTATCCACTTTGAAATGTAGGTTAGATTTTTTTCTTGGCGGAAACGCTCATCTGCTTGCAATATTGACCATGATAAGGATTCCAACATCTTTAAAGAGCAATAACAGATAAGTTGACAATTGGCTGGATATTGGTAAACAGGGAATCCTTACCTAGGAAGATTATGGCTCCATAGTCGAACCTGTGTCGGATGCAACGGCCTACACAAAAAAAAATGTATACTCAACATATGAGAAGGTCTCGTACCTGTACAACATTACTGGCAAAACTCAACGTGAAATAAGAATGAAAAAACAACTTGGCAAACGACATTACAGGAAACTCACAGATTGTGATTACCTGCTGCCTGATTAAGAGCTCGAAAAGCTTGCTGACAGTACCATTCACTTCCGCTAAGAAGACTTTTAGACGATTTAAATGTATCATTGTATTTCTTCTTTTCTGCTACTTGGATATCAAACCTGATGAAAAATTATACCTATCAGCAAGATGTGAAGCATAAAAACAAATACATCCTATCGAAAATACAAATGTACTCGAAAACAGAAAGTGAAGCTTACACATTTGGAAAAGGAATCCCCACAATTATCTAAGATTTCCAAAGTGGTAGTCAAGGAACAATACAATAACCATGCTCTGAGAAATTACTAGAGGTTATTGTATAAACAAGTTCCAACTTCTCAAAAAAAACAAAGGATACAACCGTTCGAGCATTGTCATCCGAGAAGTCAATTCCTTCTGAGACCTGTACAGCCAGAATATGGCCCGATTAATGATCCAGATGACAGATCAAGATGAGATGAAAACAATAAGATGAAGGTGACACATCAGGATACCTTTCCTCGACAAACAGCAAGCAATGTAGCTCCCTTTGAGTTCCCTTTGCTCTTTGTTGCATTACAACTATTTGTATCCCACTTTTTACCCCTTCTCCTCCCAGTCGTAGATTTCTTTCCGTTACGAATTGTATCATAATAATCTTTCAGAACATGCTCAAAGTCATCCTGCCCTCCTCTTGGCTCTAATAATATAACAAGAGGTAACCTAGGTTTTAAAAAGCGAGAAGCGCACAAAAGCGACAAGGATAAAAACCGAGACGCAAAAGCTCACCGCTTTTCGTACGCGATGCGCAGTTTATTGTATATTATTTTCATATATTTCCCAAAGAATTCTAGTATCATTTACCCAAAATTTAGACACAAGTAACCTTTATATATGCTTTAATATTTAAATAACCCATATGTACAACCTAAGAAGTACAAAATCTCTACTATACACTCAAAGTACACCTAACAAAGTTATATGTACAATCAATAAAACTCCATAAAAAGCAAAGAAAAGGAAAAAAATTAAGTTAGAAAAAGTTTTGGGTTAAAATTTTAAAATAGTATAACATTAAGGATGAAAATGTAATTTTGCGAAAACAAAAGATAAAAAGTAAAAAGGGTATAAACCCTATAAATATTCAGTCATCACTCTCTATCTCCATCTCTATGTCATATCTAGCCATCACTTTTACATCTCCTCTCAAGCTCTTTAAAACATTATTTCTGGCAATATAATAGCCATTTCATCTCCATTTATATCAACAAAGGTGTTTCATCTTCATCTCCTCGCAGGTATGGTTGTTTCTAAGCTAAACGTGTAATTTTCGTTTAAGGTCCTTAAAGTGTGCGCTTCAGTGCCTCATCGCCTAACAAAAAGAGCGCTCAAGCGCACCGCTTCTTGGGTTTACTCTAGGTGGCAGGCGCTAAGCAAAAAAGTGTAGGACCCTGAGCCTTGATGCGCCTAGTGCCTAGGCGCCCTTTTTAAAACCAAGAAGATTATTAAAGTAAACTAGTAAAGCTACCCGCGCGTTGCGGCGGGAGTTTGATCGACATCGGTTCGGTTCATTACGGTATCGATACGATAACGGCACCCGGTATAACAACCTAAAAAGAAAAACATAAAAACAAAGTCAATAGAATAGTTTATTGAAGTTTAGGGGTTGTTTGATAACTTTAATAAAGTTTAGGGTGTAAGAAGTAAAATGAGTAAACTACAAGGGGTGAAAGTGAAAGATCAGTAAATGACAAAAAAGAACTGGTATAACAACCAAAAAAGAAAACTTAAAAAACAAAGTCAAAAGAAAAGTTTATTAAAGTTTTGAGGCTGTTTGGTAACTTTATAAAAGTTTATGGTGCAAAAAGTAAACTGAGTAAACTACAAGAGGTGAATGTGAAAAATCACTAAATGAAAAAAAAATTACACTACTCATCAACCTACACCTTTTAATATTATATATAGAATATAAAATTTAAAATAGCTCAGAAAAGGGAACATCAAATTAAACTAAAATTTAAGCTCTATTTTTAAGTAAATAGAAAAATATAACCAGCTATGTACAGCAGACTTCAGCAACAAAAGAGTGTTTCTTTTGCCTTTTTGTGTGTATTTCATATTTTCATGTATTAATTTTGAAACATTAGTAACACAGGACGGAACCTCACCGACAAAAACGGGTTTCTGTGCATTTAGGCGAGACCATTGACCTGTTTGGGACCAGCGACTGCGTAATTTGTCCATAAGCTTATAGCTTGGGAAAAAAACTAAGCAACCACCAGGAACTACTTTGCAAATTTCTTCCAGAGATGTACCAAGTGCATCCTGTACAAGAAACAACAATGGCAACATACTTAACATTAAGTCAAACGTTCCCATATTTGCTTTAAAAACTTACCTGAAAACCGTAAGCTTCGGATGTTTTGTAGCTTGCATTCAACGGGTAATTATCTGGCCCTTGGTGGATCACACCAGCCCATAGCTTTCATATAAAAGGTAAAAAAGTAACATAAGTAAGATAATAGAATCAAAATGCCAAGTAATATTTAAAAAAAGGGATGAAACTTTGTCGGTAGTCGGTACCTGTGAGTCCACATTAATTACATGCGGAGCCTCAAGAGAGGTTCCGAACTGAACCCCAAGTTCCGACTGGAAGGAACTCATTGGTGACAAAGTCCTGCCATTAGATTATTAACTGATTATAAGGATGACACAATTAAACATGTGAATCATAATGTTTGTGATAAACTGTAAAGGGTGAAGATTTAAGCAGGGAGACTGTATTAAAGATTTTACAGTCTGACTAACAAAAAGACATAGCTTAATATTATGTATACAACTTTGCATAACACGAATACACGATACTAAAACAAGAAAACAATAGTACCAAAAAATTTGGCGTAATATGCATGCATGCACCTACCCAGATGTTAAAATCACTGAAAGAGCACTATCAGCCATGTTCTTGAACACGAGGGCTGGATTCAAGCACCATAAACTGAATGTACAGGGCCACTCATCACCAGCAAGTCCTGCATAAACACTGTTACTGACACAAATCGTACGAAACAAAAATTTGTGTGACATCACAAATACTATGTTAATGTGTTTCTATTAACTTACCAGCATCACTGTTGATATGACACTGCAATACAAGCTGATAGTCGCATATGTGCTTCCCATCTTCAGAGAAAAAGTAGGTAAGCGAAGAGAAGAGGCCTGTGCAATGAAAGCAAACAGAGATGCAATGAGACCACAAGTCTATTTTGACTCCATGGAAGATTAACGGTGTGTTCCCGAGTTAAAAATCCTTCCCCTTCCCTCCCCTCCCCTCCATGTCTTTCCAAATTGGAAAGACTATTTTCAGGCAAAAAAAAACCCATTTTCCCTCCCCTCCCCTCCCCTCCTCCTGTTAAGTGGATCTCTGGAACACAGCCTAAAGGCATAACATGGAAGTTAATTACCTTCTAATACCGTGCAGGGCATGCCGCTTAAATGAGCAACTTCTGGGTCTGCATCTGTTGCTATTCTAATTGCCTGAATAAAGTTTTATAAGACAATTATTATGTTAATGCCAACATAATCAAGGTAAATCTTTTTCAATGAAGGATTACCTTTGTGGCACAATCTTGTAAACTTGGAAAGCACTGCATTGATATGTTTGCTTCTTGAAGTTCTTTTACCGCTTTATCAGCACCCCAACTGAAATGGTTGTCACAAAATATCACTTAGATCATACTTTCATAGCATACTATACGTGCACAAAATGTATAATACCCAGTCATAAATTAAAGAGTAAAAGGCCAATTTCGTCCCTGAGGTTTGGCCAGTTTTGCGACTTTCGTCCAAAGGTTGTTTTCCGCATCTGGATCCAAAAGCTTTGAAATTCTGCCATTTTCATCCGGCTCATTAACTCCATCCATAAGTGAGGAGTATTTCCGTCTTTTTTGTTAACTTAAAGAGCAATTCGATTTTTTTCAGGGGTATTCGGTCTTTTTACATAAAGTGAAAAAGACCGAATTGCCCACTAAGTTAGCAAAAAAAGACGAAAATACCTCTAACTTAAAGAAAAAAATGGATGCAGTTAACAAACCGGATGAAAACGGCAAGATTTCAAACCTTTCGGATCCAAATGCGGAAAAACAAACCTTTGGACGAAAGTCGCAAAACTAGCCAAACCTCAGGGAGGAAAAATGGCATTTTACTCTAAATTAAAAAATGAAAATTCAACAATATATCGAATGACTAACCATGAGGCTTTATGTTGAAAACTATGCTTCCCGAGGGAATTTTTCCTCAGGCTGATCCAACTCATGATACCCTGCAAAGATGAATACCTAAAAATAATTATTTATGCTGACAAAATCTGTGCAGTGTACAATAGTTTCTAAATAGAGAGTTCATAATGGTACCTCTATCATTTCATATAAGGGCTGATAAATCTCCTGATTACTTTGACAAAGATTTTCCAGTTCCTTCTGTAATTCTTTCATATGTAAAAAAAGATTAAAAAATGGGAAAAAGGAACATAAAAGAAAGAGAAAAAAATGAAGTTAGACAACACTTACGAAATAGAACACCTTCTTCCACGTTTATACTACCAGCCTCCCGAGCTATGTCCTCTATATTACTGAATAAAAATCAAAACAACTTATCTATAATACACCATATGTAATACAAATCCAAATACTAATTATATTTGGGAGATTATATTACTCACTGAGCTTCATCAAGAATAATAATATTTCCTTTAACATTTATTTCCATCGCTTTTCGGATTTGTGGATTGACAATATAGCTGTATGGACAAAAAACTATATCTGCCACTTCTGCCATGGCTTGTGCTCCAAAATACGAGCACCCTGATTCACGACAAAAAAAATGTTATTTACCAGACAATAACCTGTGTCAAAAATGAAGTTGATATAATAAAAAAAACCAAACCTTGTACCATTTCCCCAACTTTAATAAGATCTTCAATATCATGGACTTCATAGCAGCCTCCTTTCTTGACAGATGGGTGAGCTCGGATCTTCTGCGCGTTCCTGTAAAAGCTCATGAACGATTATTATTATTCTGATGGAATCGAGAATCTTATTGTAAGGATAAAAGATGACAAAACTCACATAAATTCTCTGCAACCAGCTTTCTTTTGTTTATTCTCCTTGAGAAGTAGCTTACTACAATAAACAATGCACATAAAAAGTAGAAACAAAATATAACTGCATGTTTTACAGATAAATCGTAAATAGGTACCATTTCTCATCAATATTATCTTGATCACGAACTTTAGGGTTTGTACAGTAGCGTTTTCTAGATCCCTGAAAGATGAAAGGGGGCAGGTTTTTTCAAATTTTAGAAAAAATTTGACACAAGTACATTTATCTGATAAATGTCGTATCAAACAAGGTTTTTCATAAATAGCAATAAAAAACAAAAAAACCATAAACTGTGTAGGCAAACAGTCAAAAGGATCGAAGTTAAGACCAATAATAACACTAAAAACGATTTTTACATAGAATCACTCAATAGTACGTATGTCTACTTCAATCAGACATAAAAATTAGTATATTTGTTTTTTCATCAAGATTTGAATGTACCAAAAATTTCCGAATAAAAAGGATAAGATCTGAATAGCAATAATATATAGAACATTAATTTTTTTAAGATATAAACGCTATTAATAAGACAATCATAATAATATTATTATAAGATTCCAGAAGGTTAAAATGGACATATACACATATTAATTAGTTTTCACTTACTTTGTTGTAATATAGTTCTATGACTAGATGGTGATCAAAACAAAACACTAGAACAGTTTAACTTATTTCTTTTTTTAGCATAGGTTAAAAAAAAATTGCTGCAAGAGAAAACTTATCAACATAAGAATGCAAAAACATATATGTACAAGAAATCTTGTCAAACGAGACAATAAACCAAAAGTGCATGTAGGACAAAGGTAAGATCCAGATAACGAACCAAAACTCCCATAGGCACATGATAGCTTGTTTTCCGAAATTCACCGATCACTTGACTAATCTGTGAATGTGTCCTCCTGAATAGCCAATACAAAAACAATACATATATATTTCCGTCAAAAAAACACAAATATGATATCAAAATAAAAAAATAAAAATCCATTCCAGTTATTTATATTTTCATTAATATAAGACTACTATGATACGGTGTACAGTGATAACCTATCTGCTATTTATATAGCTAAAGATTCGTTTTTTCAAGAAATGGCCAAAAACATAGTGTCATAGTGATCAATTGTTATCTTGTGAAAAAACATATACTCATGTAGATATGCAAACAGAACCCCCATCTATTCATACTGTTAATATTTGTAAGAAAAAGTGAAAAAACTTGTAGGTACTCTGAGAAAACCATATTTCGTAAAGACACTAACTGAATACCGTACCAAAATTGGCGTATCAGTACTGGTTTTTCGGTACTTCACCGTTTGTGATACCGCTTTGGTGTTTATAACTTTATATCCTTATCTGTTATGCCAAATGTATCTATATAAAGAGATTTTCTTGTAATGAATAAAGTTATCAAAAAAACAGTGTTCATGTGCAGAAATATCAACATTCCCAAAAAAAGACCAAATAATAGAAAACATATACACTAGAATCTCAAGTGCTTGATTGAACAAAACTTACGTGGCATAGTAGATGACAACGCCTCTTTTTTTCTTCTGCTTCCCATTGTTTGTCTCAGAAAGAGTAGGCATCACGTTAGCTGTAATTTATAAAGAGACCAAAACATTAATTTATTGATGAGCAACTTTGCAAGTTCTTTTAAGAAAAAATCACATATAAATAGCCATACAACTAGGTTGAGGGTGATCCACCTGCATAAAACAGAATACAAACGTATCTGCAAAACGAAAATATACGTGCTTCGTGGCATCAAACTCAAGAAAAACAAAGAGGTATGGTTTTATTCAATGATACACAAGTGTTAACTAATCCCAACTCTTTTCAAAAGTTTTCTCACTGGATAAAAAAATAGGCACATTATCTACTAACATCAACGAGTACCAAGAGTATACTAGAAAATTAAAAAGATGTGTATGAGCACAGATGTTTCTCCTATTATTTTCTGTAAATTCCAGCTCTAGCAGTCATATTTCCTCAGTAACTTATTAGCTCATATCTTAATGAGCTGAGAAACAGAAAAGCCTCATTTATCAACAACAAAATAAACAATTGTATTTAGTAGAATTGGTTTTTCTATTCAAAAGGGGGTGGCGGCGCAAGTTGTTGCCCGACTACCTGCCATTGCTTTGTAATTGCCCTTTTTCGTGTGGAATGATATTGACGATTAAGATTTAAAAAATAAAAAAAATAAACAATTTTAAACTATGAAATTTATAGCATAAGCCCAAAAGCATTGTATCTAACAATAATAACATCAGTAGTAAAAATAATGAAATGAAATGAAATCATTAATTATACCTGACGGTTGCTCCGTTTCAGGAACAAACCCCCCGCCGTGACCGAGCGGGTCAACGAGAGCCTCGGGATCAGGTTTTGAGTGAGAAATGTTGCCGTACAGGGACTTTGAGCGGTGATTCTTCTGCCACGCAAGAACCGAGCAAAGCAGAGACAGTGACTTGCCGGTACCAGTAGGAGATTCAAGTAGGGCATGAAAATGACCGTCTCGTTGCGCTCGATCGAGTGTTGTGATGACTCTGCTCATGTAAGCCAGCTGAGAGCCGTATGGCGGGTACGGAAACTCGATTGGTATGCCGCTGATGTGATTGACGTGTGGTTTAGGGTTTGGATTTGACATAACTGGTTCGCTTTGGGTGGATTTTCGCCTCTGGTTTGCCTTCATTTTGTGAATTGGGGAGTGTTCTAGGGTTTCAAACTTATATTTCAACATTTTTGTTTTTTTTTTTTTTTATTGGCGGGAACTCCATTTTCATATCTTTAGATTTTCGTTTAATTTCTGAAATCAACAATACGTGAAAAGTGAAAACTACATTTAAGTCCAAATAGTTTTTTGTTGACAAAAAATGAAAAATGTTAGGAACTAAATGACAGAAAACAAAACTGTTTGAACTATAATAGCAAGAAAAAACTATTTGGACTAAATTGACTATTTTAGTCAAACATTAGGGACTAAAATAGCAATTTACTCTAGTTTTTTTAATACACAACCAAGGGGCGAAATAGAGTTTTCCCAAAGTCCAGGGGATCTTTCTGTTTCCTTTTCATTAACATTCCTTGTTCCCAAAGTCACCATTAGGGGAGTGGGGGTGGTCCGTGATGGCCACCCCATCACTCGTTAAAAATTATAGCACACTGTCGCCACCTAAAGTATCATGCGTTGAAACAATAACGCGTTGAAACAATCACGCGTGGAAAAATCAAAATAGGAACGTTGGTGGTGACCGTTTGGGGGGTTTTTTGAACGTTGGGGGTATTTATTTTTTGAATGTTTATATAAAATCCATCAAACCCAATCCATTTCATATCAAAAATTATCCAACTCGCTTCAAAAAATCAAACAATTCTCCATTTGATTTCAAAAATAATTTTACAACAAACATGGAAGGTTCAAGCAAGAGAGGTGGGGGTTCGAAAAAAAGAGGTTCGGGTACGAAGAAAAATCCCGTAAGACCCAAGGTTCGAGCGAATCTTGGCAAGCCGACGCGCTTTAGGTTGCAAGACGAACCCGAGCAAGTCCCACATTTTCAAACCCAACAATATCCACCCTTTCAAACCCAACAATATCCAACCCTTTCAATCACAAACGTATCAAAACCAAACGTTCGTTCCACCGTTTCAACCTCACCAATTCCAACCCCAATCGTTTCAACACTTTCAAACCCAACCCCACCAACTCGACCCACTACTAGAAGATAACACCCTCATCCGTCAATTTGCAAATGCGTATCGTGAACCACAACCAAGTCTCGACGACGATGAAGATGATGATTACGTTCAAGAAGAAGAAGAAGACGAAAAAGAAGAAGAGGAAGAGGAGGAAGAAGAAAATGACGACGTTCAAGAAATTGTCCCAACCGTTCGAAAACATTGGACAAGCGAGGAGGAGGTGGCCTTGGTGAAGGCGTACTTGCACATCTCCGAGAACAAGAAACATTCCAACGAGCAAAGAAAAGATATGTTTTGGAGGCGGGTCATTAATCATTTTAGCCAACTTCCCTGTAACACCCCGTGTTTCCGAAGTCAAAGTCAAAGTCAAGATTGAAGTAAAAGGAAGACAAGATTGCTAATTGCGATCTGTCTCTCCTTGCTCAATTCCTGTTTTGACTTCTTTGACTTGTAATTAGTTTATTTTATTTTTCGTCTTAGTTGTATTATGTGGAGTATCTATTAATAATCGCATACTAATCGCTATTTATCGTTGTTTAATCGCTTAATCGCTATCGCAATCGCACTCGCAACTCGAATTACACATTTTGGTTATTGTTATACGTGTGTGTGTGCCTTATGTGTTACTTGTGCATGTTTATTTATGTTATGTCGTGGTAATCAATCGAATCGCAATCGAACTCAATCGCAATCGAAATCGAACTATGATAATTAGTGGAGAAGGGATAGTGCAAGATATGAGTAGTTGGGATTAAAAGTAATTTGACTAGGAAAACCTATCGCATCGCAACGCTCGCAATCGAAATCGAAACAGCGAAAATCGTCGCACCGAACACTCGAACTAAGTGTCATCCGGCCGGATTGCCATCCGACCGGGCTGTCACTTGATCGAGGTGCCAGGTTGCCATCCGACCGACCGACCCTTTCCATTTTGGGAATCCTATAAATACCCCATGTCACTCTCGTAGTTACCACTTTTGGCAACTGACGTCCGAACAGCCCGTGCACCTTACCTTTTTCTTCGATTTCTCCCAATTCCGGTATGATCTCGTCCTAAATCTTGTACTTTCTTAATCTACACGCACCCCTACACCTTTCTACCTTTTGAATCTTAACTTTTAACCGTGAAATCACTAGATTTGAGGTGTTCTAGGATGATGTCATCATGGTGTTCTTATGAACTTCATGTTTTGGCTTCAATCCACCAAGAACAACTTAGATCCAACCGATTTCCACACAAGTAAACAAAGATCTTGCATAGATCTAAACACATTCATGGTGAAAAAGGATTGAAAGATGGTTTCTAACTTTCTTTCAACTCTTTTACACTTAATGCACTCAAAACCGATAGGATCGGACCTTGATCTAGTCTCCTACTCATTCTCAGTGTTGTGCTAGCTCAAGATCTGGATTATACTCACGAGGCCACCGGCTTCGGGTTAACCAAGAACAACCGTCTTGAACCGGTTAACTGGTCGAACATGGGTGATTCCTGTTTGATCGGGTCATTTAGGTCAAGATGGGGTTCTGTTGGTTAACACGTCGTCAAAACGTCTCGCTAAAACGACAAACCATCAAAACGGCCAAGTGAAAGACGAACGGAACAACCGGGATGGAGTGCTATCCGACCGGACCACTGTCCGAACGAATAGCCATCCGAGCGGCCGGCTGTCCGAACGACCTACATCTTGGGTCCCACACTTAACCAATTTTATCTGAAGTCTGAGTGTTGAACGAGTTACTATCCGGCCAGACTACCATCCGACCGAATTACCCTTCTGATCATGAGATACTTGGACTTTAACACTCAATCGATTTTCAACATGTTCAATGCACTAAGGATGCCACCCGGTCGAACAACCGTCCGACCGAGTGACCACCCTGCTGGGAACTTGTTCTCACTGAAGTGCCCAACCGAACGGGTTGCCGTCCGACCGGACTACCGTCCGACCGAACGACCTGAAGGGTAGAGATACTTCAATGTTTTCAAAATGCTACAACAAAAACTTCAAAGGTCAAGCCATCATACACAAACACATCCTTCTCAAAGGAAGAAACAATCCACTCGAATAGTCATCCGACCGGACTACCGACCGACCGGATAACCATCCTAATGGATTGTTGTCACGCCCCGATATTTCCACATATTACCGGTGGGCCCGGTGGGGAGTATCGTGACGTAGTTGATATCATCATAGTCAAACAACACAATTTTAAATGCACAGCGGAAGCAAAGGATATATTTATTTCAACTGAATAAAATTATAATATTAAGTATCACAACATAGTTGAAACGGATCCACAGGCGGATCAAATAAACAGAAAACGTAGTTCAACAGACTCAAAATGCATCCAAGCTTGCGTGACTCTTAATGATGCTAAGGAGAGGCCAGCCTATTACGCGTAGTGCCTGCACTTAACCTTTTTGGGAAAATACGTCAGTTTACACTGGTAAATACAATCAACTGACTCATTTTGAAAAGGTTTAGAAAATTGATTTGAATGCACAAGGCACAAAACATTTTATAACTTGGGATAATTATTTATATATAAACTTGTAAAAGAATTATATGTTTCTTATGCGTTCAGTAGCCCGGGTTGACACCGGGTTAGAGCTTAATAGACACACCACATGATATAGTCCCGCGGCGGGTTATTCCCGAAACCGGCGGTTATACCTTATTATTTATATATGCACTAACGGGTGTACGCCTACACCCGCGTGCTTAGGTCGTGGCCATTTCGTAAAATGATGCCAAGGATATCCGGGACATGGTCATTAATCCCCCAAAGGCTTTAAGCAAACAAAACAATTTAAACGGGACATTTCAATAAATTAACCTTCATACGATCAAAAATTCAATGCCCGACCAAGCGGTATTTTATATACCGTACCCCAAGCCCGTATAGGCAAAATAAGTTAAAAGTATTTACCTGAGCTAAATATAAATTCAATCCCAGCTGTATATCAATTCAGCAAGTACAGATAGCTTTTACTGGGCTCCTAAATCTGGAACGAAGGTTTTTAATAACCTATTAGAATCCTAACGGGTCTTAATTAAGCCTAAACTTAGAACGGTTAGTTTTCAAAAGGAAGATACGGTTCAAACGCATGATAAGGCGAAGACCGGTTTAGAATGTGGTTTTGACCCGGCAAGCTTGTATGCTTGTTTAATATGGGTAACTTAAACACATTCTGGATTTTGATATGAAAACGATATGGTTTAACCCGTTTCGGCTAAATTATGCAAACTAGTTACATAAGCCGATCCAAACGCGAAAAGTACGTACCGGGTAACCATATGAGTCATATACAAGTTTCCTAAGTTAATATGCCTTAAATATGTTGTGACATCAGTAAGATATCTTCTATTATGCCCAAAACGAATTTAAACTCAAACTATGCCCCGTAAGGGCATTTTGGTCATTTAAAAGGTTATAAAAGAGTTTAAATATAAATCTGAGTTTCAGGTCTGATGTAATCAGTAACAATACTCAATTTTCTAAGTTATATCAGTAGGGTATAACCTATATGTGAAATTTATCCTTTATAACTAAACTATGCACCGTAAGGGCATTTTGGTAATTTCACTTAAGCCTAAAACGTCAAAACTGGAAACCTGAGTTTAAAAACTTTTACTTACTGTTAGAATATAAAAATTTACTTAATATATCATTAGGTATTAAGTCTTATATATCTAAAATGGTTTTAATACATACTATGCGTTTAGAACGCGTAAAAAGGCGATTTTGAGCGATTACCGAGTCTTATAAAGAAAACTGATATTTTTATTATTCCAGAAGGCTTAAAATATTTTATTTATCATATTATATCAGTAGAAAAAGGTTTGGTATCAAAAATATTTGTAAAACTCATTTTATAGGCCAAAAGGGCAAAATCGACAATTACCGAATCAAGCTTAGAACTCTATGTTATGCTCAGCCTAAAATTAAATAAAAATCTTCAAAAATCCCAAAATATTATTTTATATCAGTAGGTAAAAAGCTTGGTATCAAAAATTGGTTTTAGATAGGCTATATGCTAATTACGACGTTTAATTAATAAAAGGCTTTCTAATTATGCTAATGAGCATAACTCTTAATCTAGACCTCCAATTGATGTGAAAATTTAGGGACATGTTTATAAATCAGTAATAAAGATTATTGTCCTCTCACAATTTCTAAATTCTTGTTTTAAGGTCAAAAGGGCATATTGGTCAACATTTAGGCATATAACGGAAACTTGCATATGAATCGGATAACTAATGAACCAAGTTGTATAACCTCAGAGGGTTACACTAATCAATAACCTGGTCCTAATAGGGCTCTAAGGAAATTCTAAAACATGCTCTAATGGGTCAGAACTGAAAGTCAAAGCAAAAGTCTACTTTAGCGACTTTCGGTTCCGAACCGAGCTTAAACTGAAAATTGTCGGGTTGAACATGCTTAGACATGTTCTTACATTAATTACCAAGTTATATGAGTGATAAAACAGGTTTCATAGCTTCTATATTGTTAATTATGTGTTTATGCGAAAATTCACTTTCTGCTGACTTTTTAAAATTAACTTTGACCCGACAATTGACTTAGTTAGAGTGGGAATCAGAGGGTGCCCTTTTAAGGGTTTATTGCCCACATAATTACCAACTCATAGGTACTTTCAATTTGAAATTTGACTGGACAATTTAAGATTAATGACGAAGTCAAATCTTAATTACGACAGTTTGACTTTAGGCTAATTAACTAAGCTAAACTGAATAAGGAAAGTTAAGGACACTTACTGAAGTCCTATGCACGACTAAGAATGCTTGGGAAGTGCCCTTGAGCTCCTGAAATCCTCAAAACAAGAGTTTGGAAACTTTCCAAGTGAATGCTCAAAGTGTGAGTTCATAAGTTGCAACAATTGGTCCTATATATAGCCAAGGGAAGTCATGGAGATTGATCCAGGTGTTAAGGGAACTTCCAGGGATGATGACAAGTGCCTAGGGACGTGTATCATGCAGCAAGAGGGTGGCAAACTCGCTGAATCGCGTAAACATGCAAGCTGCCACGTTCAAAGATGTTTGCTGTCACTGGCAGTCCGTCGCGTGGTGCCGTGGCGGGGTGCCCAGGTGGTGGCGCTACGCCAGCACCCCACATCTCAGCCAACATGTTTCAAAATGTGACACTTTCACCCCCTGGACCTTCAAATGCGTAATTTCTTCCATTTTAGGCACTTTTAACCCTTGAACTTTATATTTCTATGATCCATGAGATAAAACCAATCATCAATAGGTCCGGTTTCGTTAAACGATAATCGAAAACACAAGTTTTGCCTCGTTGACGCTTTTAACCCCTCGTACACGAATATTATCATAACTTTCTCATACTTTATCGAAACCTTGTGAATTTTTTATCACTTATTCTCGTGAGCATAATTAATCGTTACAAAGCTTTGGGTTTGCTAAAAGGTCACTCAGAGGTATACTTTAAACATGATGACACGTTTAACCCCTGTAGTTTGCAATCTCTCACTTTCCTCCACAATTAGCTTCGTATGATCTATAATTTATTCGTTTAAGAGTATAAACATCATGTAGGGTTATAATAAAGTATATTTATTCATTGTTGACACTTTGAACCCTTATATTCACATACTTTCCTTGTTTGTCAACTTTAGTCCCTCTAAGTATTCTTTCACACGTTCAAAGCTTATGACACGTGTCAATACGTTATTGAACATGAATTTTAGAGGTGTTACATCCTCACCCTCTTAAAAGAAATCTCGACCTCGAGATTACTAAAATAGATGATGGTACTTTTCCTTCATTGTGGACTCTACCTCCCACGTGTACTCGGGACCTCTGCGGGTATCCCATTTAACCTTTACAATCGGTACATGCTTCCTTCGAAGCTTCTTAACCTGTCGATCCTCAATCGACAAGGGTTTCTCAACAAATTTCAGGCTCTCATCTATGTGCACATCCGTATGTGGTATGACTAGTGATTCATCAGCTAGACATTTCTTCAGATTGCAGATGTGGAATACGTTATGAATACCACTGAGCTCTTCAGGCAAGTTTAACTTATAAGCCACTGATCCGACACATTCGATGATCTCGAATGGTCCTATGTACCTTGGGCTCAACTTACCTTTCTTACCAAATCGCATCACTCCCTTCCAGGGTGATACTTTAAGCAACACTTTGTCACCAACCTCGAACTTTAGAGGTTTACGTCTTAAGTCTGCGTAGCTTTCCTGCCTATCTCTGGCAGCTTTGAGACGATCTCTTATCTGCACAATCTTGTCTGTCGTCTCTAGGACTATATCAGGTCCTCTTAGTTGGACATCTCCAACTTCTGCCCGGCAAACGGGCGTTCTGCACTTCTTTCCATACGAGGCTTCGAATGGTGCGGCTTGAATACTGGAATGATAACAATTATTATATGAAAATTCGATCAATGGAAGATGATTAACCCAACTTCCACCTAGATCAATAACACAAGCTCTTAACATATCTTCCCGTGTTTGAATTGTTCGCTTGTTTTGACCATCCGTTTGCGGATGATATGCAGTGCTGAGGTTTAGTCGGGTGCCTAAGGATTGCTGAAAGCTTTTCCAGAAATGAGATGTATACCTTGTATTCCTATCAGAGATAATAGACACTGGCACCCCATGGAGAGATACAATCCCACCCACGTACAACTGAGCTAACTTATCAGAGCTGTGTGTTTCTTAACCTGTCAATCCTTAATCGATACAGGTTTCTTATCACATCATCAATCTGCATATCGTTATGTGATAATGCGTCTCGACTTATCGGCGAAACATTTCTTTAAATCACTAGTGTGGGTCACATTGCGAGCTCCACTAAGCTCCTTATATAGGTTTTAGCTTATAAACTATAGACCTTTGTTGTATTCGATTTCCCGAATGTTCCTATATCTCCAGGGCTTAACTTACCCTGATCAATTAAGATTTAGCACACCCTTCTTAGGGCGATACCTACGATTGAACCTTATTCCTTACTAAGGACTTAGGAGGGTTACGACTTCCATCAATCCTTAATTTTCTGCCGATTACTGGCAACTTTTAGATGATTATGAAATCGAATTATCTTATTCGTTGTTTCCAAGGCAACTTTCAGATCCTGGTAATTGGACTTCCCAAAGTCCCGTCCATTAAATGGACGTTTTGATATTTCATCTATACAAGGTCTCCAAAGGAGCAATCTTGATACTTATGTACTGGCTATTTTTAGAAAAAAACTTATTTAAGGTGAGGTGGTTATTCCAACTGCTACTTAAACCCAACCTTAAGGAATCGCTAATCCTTACAATTAGTCGAACTAGTCGACGATCCTGGGCAACTGATGGTGATTCTTAATTGTTGCCTAAATAGGGTTACGGTAATCATTGCATAAGCAAAATGAACCGTTTTTCTTAATTAACAATACCGAACTTCCCATAATGATGAATTAGGCTTTATGAACCTCTATTTTAAAACTCATTTAATCAGGGATTCGATTATTCGATAATCAACATGGAGTCTTTACAATACTGCAGCCCTAGGCGGGATGTTAATCTTAACTCTACTTGCCTCTCAGAAGGTAAACAGGGTAATCTTTGGAGAAGATAACCAAGGTACATGGAGGTTACAGAGATTTTTCCAAATCTCAGGCTCCAGTTCATCTATCATAGTCTGTGTCAGATAAGTGACATATTTATATTACGAGTCCACGAATTCCTTAATCGGAGACATTTACTTGGACAATTCCATTCTGGATATCTTTTTTGAATACCATTAGCTGACTTTAGTACCATATGACCATTGGAATATCCTTGCGGTTCCATGCATTAAACCTCCATACTGATCAGGCATGGAAGAAATCTATGGAACTTATTAAGATACATCAATCCTCATGTGGTGCTTTTGTCATACCATCTGGTATTCGCAATCGATAGGGATCAAGAGATATCAATTACATATGCTGGCGTACTACACCTAGAGAGAGGATGCTTTTTAGAATTCTACGACCGAAGGTTTCTGACAGGAACAGAAGAAATGGTTCTTATGATTTCGCCTGTAAGTTTTACCTTACACTTAATCTCTGGGGTTCTTACGGAAAAAATTCTAAAAGTTTGCTAAGCTTATGGTCTTATGAGAGACTCAGCAGCACCTGAAACCAAACGTATCTCCTAGCAATAAAATAACAATAAGGGATTTATCTGGTGTCATTATTAATGTGAACTGCCTCTAATCATTCATCAGGAGGGTTAAACGCCTCCATTTTTAATTCTTTTAAGCTTAGCTGCAAAATCTTTGACAAATTTTAGGGCAGTCTAAACTTTGACTGGCTATTTCTTAATCTATATAACGTGAGTAGCTGAGGTAGATCCATAATGGATCTATAATGAGTAGGTTTTGAAACCTTAATGTGCCCTCCTATTTCCGTTGCTAACCACCAATAATTATTTGCATTGAGCTTAGATTTTGGGTAAATGGAATAGGGTACTATCTAAACCAATGAATTTAAAATTTGCAACATACTGTCGACAGTCTAAAATTTTTATGGTGAGAGTCAGAAACTTCTTATTCCATCTTTTTCCATTTCGCGAAGCGAATAATAGGTTTTTCTAATAAGGTCCTTAAAACTTGGACCATCCCATAATGTATAAGAGGATCTTTCTTGTGGACTTCATTAATGTCCTTACTATTTAAGGGTATTGCCCTCGAACGACCGCGATGCATACCTCACCGTGTCCTTTCCATCATAACTGTTGACATACCTAATGGTTTCTACTTCATCCAACAATTTCCTGCAATCGATGGCCCCTTTTTACTAATGAAGTCTCTTGACTTCCACGAGACGAAGTACTTTTAAGTACATCCTAAAAGGAATGGGCTCCTTGCCATATATGATTTTGTTTGGGTTATTCTTCGCATTTGAAGTATGAATAAAGCTCTTCTCATGAGCAGCGACATGTGTTTTAGAGCGAGCAGCATTTGGCTCCTTGAACCTTTTCATGACTTTTCTCATAGCCTTCCTAACAGCTGCGTTAATTACAGTTTTGGAGTTTAACTCCATTAATATTGAGGTTCACATTTGATGCATCGTTAACATTTGTCGCATCTCCAGCATCGCGACTGTTGTTTGTCTCTTCTGAGTTTTCCCTACTTGAATCTTTGGTATTAAATACCATATTCAAAAAGTGCTTAGGCAATCCATACCTAGTGTCTCCTTGAATTGTCAAAGACTCACCATAAGGAGTCTTGATAACTACTTGCTTCTTATCACACACAATATGGGCTTGGTTTTAAGACGACCAATCCATTCCTATCACTATATCAAGTCCCTCTTATTTTAATGGAAACAAGGACATCGGAAAGAATGATTCCTAATGGATATAAAACATCCATCTAATATTGCTGAAGCAGTCTCCGAGGAACTATCGGCCAATTCTACTTTATACTTAACGCTTAGAGTTTTAACAGGCAGATTTAATAATTTACAGAATTTATTGTCTACGAAAGACTTATCTGAACTTGAATCAAATAATACTCTAGCATGAACGTCACTAACAAGGAAAGTACCTGTTGTGGCATTGTCATCCTGAATAGCCTCTTGAGCATCCATTTGAGAGCTTCCAGCGTTGGTCTTCTTAGCCTCCCCAGGCTTCTTGGTTTTATTTGGGCAATTTGTCTTGATGTGCCCTATTTCATTGCAACCATAGCAGGTTGCGTCCTTTATATATTGGCACTCCAAGGTCTTGTGCCCTTTCTTATTACAAATCCCACAAGGCCTAGCTTGTGACTCCAGAGTGCATTTCCCTTTAGTTGCCTTGTTTGGGCAGCGGGTCTTTATGTGCTCCTTCTCGCCACAACCATAGTAGGTGGCGTCCTTCAAGTCCTTGCATTCATGGGTCTTGTGATCCATCTCTTTACAGATGACACATCCCCTGGTCTGCTCATAGAAACATTTTCCGGAATGCTTTTTCCCGCAGGTTTTACATTTGGGTTTTGCCTCCTTTGGCTTGGACTGGTCATAGCTTGAACCGGCCTTACCCTTTTTGAATCCCTTATTCGGGGTATTATCGCACTTTCGCTTATGATCCTTTAACGCTCGGTCCACGACCTTGTTTACAGCTGTATCTAACATAGCCTGTAACTCGGCGCCCGTTAAGTTCAGTCTTGCATCATTATTCTGATCAGCTGGATGATTGTGAGCTTCAGATGAGTCGGCCATGGTGAAGCTTTGAAGGCTACAAACCAAATGGTAATAATTGGTTTAATTATATGGTGAATTATCGAATTTTGATGATTAAATAGCCATGGTACAAATAAACCATATAGGCGAATAGATAGTATTAAATTTATTTGATTATGTTTTGCCTAGGTTTTTAAATAAACCATCTTTGGCGTTTTTGTCACACCCCGATTTCCACGTGTCACCGGTGGGCCCGGTGGGGGAGTATCGTGACGTGGTTGGCAACGTAATAGTCAAACAACACAATATTATTATGCACAGCGGAAGCAAATTTAAAATATGATACAACCGAATTTAATATTGTTTATCAATGTAACAATATCCGAAAGTTATCCACAGAACGGATCGAAATAAAATAATATTAATGGTTCAACAGACTTCAGGCATCCTAAGCTGGCGAGACTTTTTGTTGATGCTAAGGAGACAATCCAGCCAATTTCGTTTAGTACCTGCATTCAGTCTTTTTGGAAAATACGTCAGTTTACACTGGTAAATACAATCAACTGACTCATTTTGGAAAATGATTGAAAATTGGTTTGGATGCACGTGGCATAAACATTTTTGTTTAACTTGGGAGAATTATTTAATATTATAATCTTGTGAACGAATTACATGTTACTTATGCGTTCAGTAGCCCGGATCTTGTCCGGGTTAAAGATCAATAGACACACCACAATATTGAGTTATACACTGACAGGTGTACGCCTACACCCCGTGCTCAGGTCGTGGCCATCTCGTAAGATGATGCCAAGGATATCCGGGACATGGTCATTAACCCCCCAAAGGCTGTAAAGTAAACAAGACTGTTTAAACGTGTAACGCCCCAAAAACCGGTTATTAATTAAAATAAATGAAAATGAACAAAAAGTAACCTAGTTAATGGGTTATGATGAGAAATAAGTTAAAAATTTGAAGTAATGCTTGAATTAAATACATATCAATTTAGAAGGGGGTAATGTGTAAGATTTTAATAATTAAGGTTTTAAAGTAGTAAACCCACAAACACACACACTGTGTGCGTGGGTTGGATCGAACAAGCAGGAGGGAACAAGGTGAAACCCTTGTTCTCCAAATTCAGCCAATTGAAGTGGAAATTCAAGAATAATCCAATGCATGAACTCCGATTTACACTCATCTAAACTCGATTATTGAAGTGGTAAGCTTAAATTTTCTGAAATCATGAATTATAGAATGAGGGGTTCAACCAATCTCGATTTCTTGTACCATATATGGGAAATTTGAGTTAGAATTGCCTCCTAGAACAAGAATCATGTGCGATTTTAGGTTGCATGTAAGATTGTAGTGAAAACCCACTTTGTGAAATTTTATTAAGATTAGGAAGATCATAATGATTGTGATGGTTTGTTATCTTGATATATGATCTTGTTTGCAATGCTTGAATGTTAGGTAAATTGATGTAGTAGAAAATAAATATGTAAATTAGAATAAACATGAATATTAGGTGATGATGAACTAGTAAAGATGTGCTTTAAAGACTTGTACCTTATGCCTTAATTATGATGCCTACCAAGTGTTTGATGAAATGCTTAGGAGAAGAATGTATTGGTAATGTTGAAATGGTAGGACGAAATTGGTAGACTAAATGAATGAATGTTGTAATGTAGGCGTGAAGGAAGAAGGTACAAGCTCTAGGAAAACGGAAGGCACGCAAGACCGAGGTATGTTTCGTTGCATACAAAACCTTATTTAATACCTTGTTTATATTGTGATAAACAACCCTTGTTACATAGATTATAGTGAATAGAAAATGGATAACAAATCCCTTGCGGATTTGGTAATGCTAGCGAAGGTTATATTAAGCTATGCAAGACGACCGGTTCAAGTCGAACCGGGTCGGGTAAGAAGATGGTACCATCCGTTTAGAATGGATGGTTATGAATGCATTAAAGAAATCTAAAAGTTCATTCCGTATTACGGATGGAATAAAAGATTATGTGGTGAATTATTAACCCGATGACACCGGGTCGTAAGTGAAATGCTTGAATCTCATTAAGAGAGTTTATGCCAACCCACTTAGTGGGTGACCGAATGCGTAAGAGAAACGAAGGAACATAAATGAATGGGACTTAAATTGATGTTATTTAAAGTGAAACAAGTATTATGACTAACTTTTTAAAGTTTGTTGTGAATGTAGGTAAATCCTCATCTTAGGCGACTTGGAGAATTGGAGCGAGTACGTGTTCTTGATATGTCATGCCAATCGCTTCCGCTAGTTGTTTTAATGTTTTGTGTCAGATACTTGTCTATTTTGCATAACCTTGTTAGTCGTTACACTTTTCAAAACTTGTTAATTTGGTTTTTCGTAGGATGTTGTTGAACAAACCGTAGCGTTGTATTTAGTATGATTATAAAACTTAACAGGGGTATGCTCGTGCTATGAACGGGTCATGCCCAAATTCTGTTAAAAAGTTTATAAATGTTGTTAAGTACAAGGTCTTTAATTCGATAAAGTTGTTATTTTATTGATTTGAATAAGCGGTCCTTACAAGTTGGTATCAGAGCCAAGATTTGAGGGATTCGAGCGTTAAACGCGATGCTTGAACTCAAACCGATGGCTCGTTCAAAAGAGTGCTCGCTCCAAGATCGCCCATGAGGTAACCTTTAAGTTATAAATAGATTGCAAGAGTGTTTATGATATGTATGATGAAAATAATAAATGAAATATGTGGGAAGGTTAAATGAGAAGTTCATGTGCCATAGAGCCTAAACGGAATGGGAAGAATCGAAGGAGAACGCTTAAAATGGATCTGCAGCGTTTCTGTTAAACGGAAGCCCGTCACCGACGGGTTAACCCCCCGTCGCCGACGGCATGTCCCTGTCCGACGCCTTAACCCCCTGTCGACGGGTAAAACTGTCCGACGGCCACTATTAAGAGCCCGTCGCCGACGGGCATACTAGCCGTCGCCGACGGCTTACATAAAAATCAACTTGCTGATTTTTTTTGTTTTCACATTTTGTGTTTCCGGGTTGTCCGAAAACTTATTTCATGATTATATGAAGGCCATAAAAGGGTTAATAGGTGTATGTAATATCAGTTAGTGATTACAACAAGAATAAATTCGTAAGAATCAAAAGTGATGAACCGAATGACACAATATGGATTAAGTAAATGCTGATTAATGAATAATGATATACTGAAAGTCTGGGATTGTATTAAATGAAAATGTGACATTGTGTAGATGGCTGATGCAAGAAACGTTAATGATGATGATGATACTGCTCGTCAGGAAGCATTGTATAATAAAGTCACAGAAGTGGCAGAAGGGGTTATGCAAGCTAATCTTCCACAGTTAGCTCAAGAAGTAGAAAGTCGGGTGTTGGGAGTTGTGGATGCCATGATGACTAGCAAGATTGAAGAACTGAAAGAACTGATAGAGGGATCTAGAAGCAAAAGCAAAGAACGAAGGTGCACGTATAAAGACTTTATGGCGTGCAATCCCGCAACGTATGATGGTAAAATCGATCCGATAGCATGCCAAAGATGGATTTCAAATATAGAAGCAGTATTCGTTCGAAGTCGTTGTGATGTTGAAGATAAGGTGATGTTCGCTACTGGCCAACTCAAGCTTCAGGCGAAGGATTGGTGGGATGCACACAGTAAAGAAATAGGGGAGGATAGACTACAAGTGATGACTTGGCAAGAATTCAAGGAACCCTTTATGAGATACCATTGCCCTCAGTCGGCTATTGATAAGATCCAGGAGGATTTCTTGCGCCTCCGACAGAAAAACGAGTCAATAAATGAAATATCAAATACTTTCATGGATAAGATGAAATTCTGTGGGGATTTTGTGAAGACTGAAAGGATGAAGATCAATCGCTTTTACGGGGTGTTAAAGGCGGAATTTAGGGAGTTCATTACTCCCTCGAAATGTGAAACCCTTGATGAACTCATCAATCTGGCACGGGATAGAGAAATCGAAATTAAGAGGCAAGAAGAACGTGGGGAAAAGAGATCAAACGAGAAGGGTGCAAGTTCGAGTCCATCCAAAAAGGGAAGGTATCAAGAGCAAGGAAGGAAAGACAAGTCGAAGGGTAGTATCACTCCTTGTAAGACTTGTGGAAAGCTTCATACTGGGGAGTGTCTGTTAGGCAAGAAGGGGTGCTACAAGTGTGGTAAGGAGGGACATTCGTCTTATCAATGTCCAAATAACCCGAAGACTTGTTTCAACTGTTTTGAAAAGGGGCATGTTAAATCGGAGTGTCCAAAACTCCAACAAGGATCAAAGAAGGAGGGAAAGAACGAAGAAAGCTCTAAAGCGAAAGGGAGGATGTTTCAGATCACCTCCGAAGAAGCTAAGTCTCATCCGAATGTGGTTTCAGGTATCTTTCTATTAAACTCCATACCGGTTTATGTTTTGTTTGATACCGGGGCCACTATGTCGTTTATTTCAAATGAAATCATACAACATCCTTCATTTAAGATCGAACGAATGCCGATGCCTTTAGAAGTAGAAATAGCCGATAGTAAGATTTATATGTTACACGAGATTTGTAAAAATTGCAAGTTTACCATAGAAGATGAAGAATTCGATATTGACCTCATACCTATGGTTTTGGGGGAATTTAAAATGATAGTGGGTATGGATTGGATGACCCGACACCAAGCGGGAATTAATTGTGAAACTAAAACAGTACATGTCCAGTCCCCGAGTGGGAAGCGAATAACTATACAAGGCGAGAGGAGGATGGAAGCGAAACTTTGTACCCTTGTTCAAGCCGCTAAGTATTCACTTAACGGGGGTAGGGCATACCTAGCTTACGTGATAGATGTTCGACAAGGTTTCCCGAAGCTTGAAGACGTGGAAATAGTAAATGAATTTCCGGATGTATTTCCGGAGGAATTGCCGGGACTTCCCCCCGAAAGAGAAATAGAGTTTCGCATTGAATTGAATCCGGTTGCGAAGTCGGTTGCTAAGGCTCCTTATAGATTGGCTCCCACCGAGATGCGGGAGCTAATGACACAATTACAAGACTTGTTAGACAAGGGCTTTATACGTCCGAGTGTGTCACCTTGGGGAGCGCCTGTCTTATTTGTTAAGAAGAAAGACGGGTTAATGCGCATGTGCATCGACTACAGATAATTAAACAAGCTAACCATCAAGAACCGCTACCCTTTACCAAGAATTGACGATCTTTTTGATCAATTGCAAGGGGCGAGTTGGTTCTCCAAGATAGATTTGCGTTCGGGGTACCATCAAGTTAGAGTACGAGAAGAAGATATTCCGAAAACCGCGTTCAGAACCCGTTATGGGCATTATGAATTTTTAGTCATGTCTTTCGGATTGACAAATGCGCCGGCTGCGTTTATGGATCTTATGAACCGGGTATGTCGACCCATGTTAGATAAATCGGTGATCGTGTTCATTGATGATATTCTAGTCTACTCTCGAAGCAAGGCCGAACATGCAAGACATCTGCGTGAAGTACTCGAAGTTCTCCGTAAGGAGAAACTCTACGCGAAATTCTCAAAATGCGCCTTTTGGCTCAGAGAGGTGCAGTTTCTGGGTCATGTGATCAATTCGGAGGGTGTCTTAGTAGATCCGTCAAAGATTGATGCTGTAATGAAATGGGTTCCTCCGAAGAACCCGACCGAAATAAGAAGTTTTCTAGGCCTCGCGGGATATTACAGAAGGTTCATACAGGATTTTTCAAAAATAGCCTTATCCTTAACAAAACTGATGAGGAAGAAAGAAAAATTTGTGTGGGGTAAAGAACAGGAAGAAGCTTTTCGAGTATTAAAAGAGAGATTGTCATGCCCCCCGGTCTTGACATTACCAGATGAGACTGAAGACCTGGTGGTCTATTCAGACGCGTCACACCAGGGTTTAGGTTGCGTATTGATGCAAAGGGGAAGGGTTATCGCTTATGCTTCACGACAATTGAAACTGCATGAGGTAAACTACCCAACACACGATTTGGAATTGGCAGCGGTAGTATTTGCCTTAAAAATTTGGAGGCATTATCTATATGGCGTGAAATGCACAATTTATTCGGATCACAAAAGCCTTAAATATTTCTTTGAGCAGAAAGACTTGAATATGAGGCAACGGAGGTGGTTAGAACTTATCAAAGATTACGATTGTGATATCCTTTATCACCCGGGAAAGGCCAATGTAGTAGCCGGCGCGTTAAGCCGAAAGGAATATCCGTCTCCCATTCGAGTAAAACCCATGAAGATGATAGTTACGCCACGATTACTCAATACGATACGTGATTCCCAAATAAAATCGCTCGCTGCAGAAGATGTAAAGAAAGAAAGATTGAAAGGTGTAACCGATAAGCTAGAAGAAAATTCGATCGGACTCAAAACGAGATTCGGCCGAATTTGGATACCTCGTTTCTGCGAAGTCAAGACTGCGTTGCTTGAAGAAGCTCATAAGTCACGATATTCGGTTCACCCCGGGGCTACAAAGATGTATCAGGATTTGAAGACCAATTATTGGTGGCCGGGCATGAAACGTGATATCGTTAAGTATGTCGCGAAATGCTTAACATGTTCCCAAGTGAAAGCAGAGCATCAAAAACCATACGGGGAGTTGCAACCTTTAGAGATCCCGGTATGGAAGTGGGAGGAACTAACAATGGATTTGGTAACCAAGCTTCCTAGAACGAAAAAGGGGCACGATACAATATGGGTAATTGTAGATCGACTTACAAAAAGCGCTCATTTTCTACCTATCAAAGAGGCTTACTCCTCCGAGATAATGGCAGAAATATATATGAATGAAATCATATCTCGACACGGGGTTCCTGTGTCAATCGTCTCGGACCGGGACACCAGATTTACCTCCCGTTACTGGCAAAAGTTTCACGAGAGTGTGGGCACGAGGTTACACATAAGCACCGCCTACCACCCTCAGACCGACGGCCAGTCAGAAAGAACCATTCAAACACTTATCGATATGCTGAGAGCGTGTGCATTAGACTTTGGGGGAAACTGGGCTGACCATCTACCCCTAGTGGAGTTCTCTTATAATAATAGTTACCATAGTGGCATTAAAATGGCTCCTTATGAGCTCCTGTACGGAAGAAAATGTAGAACTCCCGTATGTTGGGGTGAAGTGGGGCAAAGAGAGCTTGCGCCAAGTGATCTAATAGCAGTAACAAATGAAAAGATAAAATTGGTAAGAGCTCGACTGAAAGCGGCCCAGGATCGCCAAAAAGCTTACGCAAACAAGAAAAGGCGACCTATTGAATTTCAAGTCGGGGATTTCGTTCTGTTGAAAGTGTCCCCATGGAAGGGTATAATTCGTTTTCGAAAGCGGGGCAAATTAGGTCCTCGATATATTGGACCGTTCAAAGTCTTGGCTCGAGTTGGAAGGGTCGCATATCGATTAGAATTACCGCCTACTCTAGACGGGATTCATAATACCTTCCACGTGTTGCAGTTGAGGAGGTGTCTTGTGCACGAAACAACATTAGTACCTCTCGATGACATCGAGTTGAAAGAGGGGTTAAATTATGTCGAAAGACCCATAGCCATTAAAGACGTTAAGGTGAAGAATCTCCGCAACAAAGCCGTTAAACAAGTGTTGGTTCAATGACTCATTTTGGAAAATGATTGAAAATTGGTTTGGATGCACGTGGCATAAACATTTTTGTTTAACTTGGGAGAATTATTTAATATTATAATCTTGTGAACGAATTACATGTTACTTATGCGTTCAGTAGCCCGGATCTTGTCCGGGTTAAAGATCAATAGACACACCACAATATTGAGTTATACACTGACAGGTGTATGCCTACACCCCGTGCTCAGGTCGTGGCCATCTCGTAAGATGATGCCAAGGATATCCGGGACATGGTCATTAACCCCCCAAAGGCTGTAAAGTAAACAAGACTGTTTAAACGTGTAACGCCCCAAAAACCGGTTATTAATTAAAATAAATGAAAATGAACAAAAAGTAACCTAGTTAATGGGTTATGATGAGAAATAAGTTAAAAATTTGAAGTAATGCTTGAATTAAATACATATCAATTTAGAAGGGGGTAATGTGTAAGATTTTAATAATTAAGGTTTTAAAGTAGTAAACCCACAAACACACACACTGTGTGCGTGGGTTGGATCGAACAAGCAGGAGGGAACAAGGTGAAACCCTTGTTCTCCAAATTCAGCCAATTGAAGTGGAAATTCAATAATAATCCAATGCATGAACTCCGATTTACACTCATCTAAACTCGATTATTGAAGTGGTAAGCTTAAATTTTCTGAAATCATGAATTATAGAATGAGGGGTTCAACCAATCTCGATTTCTTGTACCATATATGGGAAATTTGAGTTAGAATTGCCTCCTAGAACAAGAATCATGTGCGATTTTAGGTTGCATGTAAGATTGTAGTGAAAACCCACTTTGTGAAATTTTATTAAGATTAGGAAGATCATAATGATTGTGATGGTTTGTTATCTTGATATATGATCTTGTTTGCAATGCTTGAATGTTAGATAAATTGATGTAGTAGAAAATAAATATGTAAATTAGAATAAACATGAATATTAGGTGATGATGAACTAGTAAAGATGTGCTTTAAAGACTTGTACCTTATGCCTTAATTATGATGCCTACCAAGTGTTTGATGAAATGCTTAGGAGAAGAATGTATTGGTAATGTTGAAATGGTAGGACGAAATTGGTAGACTAAATGAATGAATGTTGTAATGTAGGCATGAAGGAAGAAGGTACAAGCTCTAGGAAAACGGAAGGCACGCAAGACCGAGGTATGTTTCGTTGCATACAAAACCTTATTTAATACCTTGTTTATATTGTGATAAACAACCCTTGTTACATAGATTATAGTGAATAGAAAATGGATAACAAATCCCTTGCGGATTTGGTTATGCTAGCGAAGGTTATATTAAGCTATGCAAGACGACCGGTTCAAGTCGAACCGGGTCGGGTAAGAAGATGGTACCATCCGTTTAGAATGGATGGTTATGAATGCATTAAAGAAATCTAAAAGTTCATTCCGTATTACGGATGGAATAAAAGATTATGTGGTGAATTATTAACCCGATGACACCGGGTCGTAAGTGAAATGCTTGAATCTCATTAAGAGAGTTTATGCCAACCCACTTAGTGGGTGACCGAATGCGTAAGAGAAACGAAGGAACATAAATGAATGGGACTTAAATTGATGTTATTTAAAGTGAAACAAGTATTATGACTAACTTTTTAAAGTTTGTTGTGAATGTAGGTAAATCCTCATCTTAGGCGACTTGGAGAATTGGAGCGAGTACGTGTTCTTGATATGTTATGCCAATCGCTTCCGCTAGTTGTTTTAATGTTTTGTGTCAGATACTTGTCTATTTTGCATAACCTTGTTAGTCGTTACACTTTTCAAAACTTGTTAATTTGGTTTTTCGTAGGATGTTGTTGAACAAACCGTAGCGTTGTATTTAGTATGATTATAAAACTTAACAGGGGTATGCTCGTCCTATGAACGGGTCATGCCCAAATTTTGTTAAAAAGTTTATAAATGTTGTTAAGTACAAGGTCTTTAATTCGATAAAGTTGTTATTTTATTGATTGGAATAAGCGGTCCTTACAAAACGAGCCGATCAAATTATTCAACTACCCACTTTAACGGTGGAGATTTGATGCCCGATCAAGCGGTATGCTATATACCGTAACCCAAGCCCGTATAGGGAAAATAAGTTAAAAGTATTTACCTGAGTAAGTATTAATCACAATAAGCAAAATGCACGTAGCTTTTACTGGTCCTCCTAATCTGGAACGAAGGTTTATAATAACCTATTAGAATTCTAACGGGTCTTTTATTAAGCTTAAGCTTAGACCGGCTAGTTTCAAGATACGGTTCGTACGCACGATTAAGCGAAGACCGGATAGAATGTGATTCAGAGCCGACAAGTTTGAAGACTTGTTTAATATGGGTTTATTATTCACATTCTGGATTTCGAGATAAAACCGTTAAGGTTTGACCCGTTTCGGCTAATTTATGTAAACTTGTTACATAAACCGAACCGTACGTGTAATAAGCGTGACGGGTAGCCATGAGAGCTATATACAGGTTTCCTAAGTTAATTATGTCTCAAATATGTTGTGACATCAGTACGGTGTCTTTCATTATGCCCGAAACGTGTTTAAACACAAACTAGGCCCCGTAGGGGTAGTTTGGTCATTTAAAAGTTTATAAAAGAGTTTAAATGTTTAACTGAGTTACAGGTCTGTTGTAATCAGCAAAAATACTTAGTTTACTTATTTATAACAGTAAGGTATTTTAGATATGTGAAATTTATCAACTATAACCAAACTATGCCCCGTAGGGGTATTTTGGTAATTTCACATAAGCCGAAAAGCTCAAAACTGAAGTCTGAGTTTATCAACCTTTGCTTACTGTTAAAATATTATAATTTGACTAAAACATCAGTAGGTATCACCCTTGTATGTTTAAAAATAGTATTAGTACATACTATGCGCTAAAAACGCTAAATAAGGCGATTAGGAGCCGTTTACGGGTTCATTACCTAAAGTGTAACACCTATGCCTCCACGGCCATCAAACAAATACCAAACCAATGAAATATTATATTTCATACTTGGGATTTGTAAAAATATGTGTATCATTTGCACATATCAATTCTCGTTCAATTTCAAGCTTTAAATCGCTTTCTGGAGGGTTATACGCGCTCTGATGAGTAGATATAACCAGTTTAATCCAACGAACACTCCGGAATAGTGAAATAGGCTTAACATACCTTAAATAACCTTTACATAACTTAGATATAAGTTTTGGAAGGTTTGGTGTGGTGAAATCAAAGTTTAATCGCTTACAGGGACTAAAGTTGACAAACTGTGAAAGTATGCCAATTTGAACTGTAACAGACATTCCGGAACATGACCATAAGTTAAACATACCATAAATATCCTTTACATAGCTTAGAAATAGGCTTTGAGGTGTTCGGTATGCTAAAATAAACTTTTGTGTCATTCAGGGACTAAAAACGTCAAAAAGTGCACAAGTTTGCATTTTTACGCATAACTTACGTTCTGAATACATTCGGACATCCAAAAATTTATGTAAGCATGACTATATTATGCTTTAGTGTTTGGCTTGCCAAAAATCCATTCGTCGCGTCATTTGGATCGTTTTTCGCGCTTGTGCGCATTCCGTCGTAATTAAGCGAACATCGCGTTCGTACGGCTAAACGAACCGACATCCGAGATATTCTTGAGCACAATTTAAGTTCCCTATACTTTAACTTCATTTTAGAGCTTTGAAATGGGGTTAACGGGGCTTAAACGTGTCAAAAATGCATCGAAAACCAAGTTTAGGGGCTGCAGGGACCAAAACTGTAAATCTGCCAAAGTTGTTACCTTACGGACCTCAACACTGGCAGCTTTGAGGTCCGTAAAGCAGTCTGCAGACCAGATTCAATGTTTTAACAGCCTGTTTTCAGCAGATTTAACCACAACCACATGTTCTCAATTGCTTAGTCACTAAGATAAGGAGCATATGTAGCCACCATAAGGTTCTGACAAGTGTACGGGTTGGATTCATGGCACGTTTTCCATGGAACGATCCTAACGGTTCGGGTATTCCTATAAATACCCAACCCACACAACCTCATTTTGCACTAGAATTCTGATTTGAGAGCTCTAAGTTGAAACCATTGTTTCATACCTGAGTTCTTGGATCGGGATTAGCATTCGGGGACCCTTCGTAAGTATTCTTTCGTTCTTTTCTTTATTTTATTGCTTTTCGAGTCAGAAAGTCAAACTTTGTTTGACTTTCAGCGTTGACCAGTAATGGTCAATGCGAAGTTCGTTTGAACTTCGCAACGTGAGTGTAATCACGTTGGTCATAGTCCCTTGGGACTATGCCCACTGATTACCACGTTGTCTAGGGTCGTAGGGTAAGCGATCTAATAAATCGCTTATACCTCGAACCCGACCCAGTTTGGTCGATCATTAGGATCCGACCAAACACAGTAGGTGACCATAGTAGGTAGGGAATAACCTTCCGAGGTTATACCCTATGGTCACATCGTTTAAGTAGTTGTATGATAGGTAGTTTATATGCCTTAGGTAAATTACCAGAATACCCTTTTCATGTATAATTGGTAATTAAGCATATGTAACCTAAACTTTTGTCACATAACTGATTATGCAACATGTTTAGGCATATAACACTTGTCATAGGACTAGTTAGACGGTCCGAACGCGTTTCACGCGAACGACGCGTTAAAGTAGCATAAGCTACCTAAACGGGTCGTAATGGGTCGTAAGCTATTAGGTTAAGTTTCATTTAGTATGTAGGCTTTGTTAAACCAAATGACACGAGTCTCTACACTCGTTTGGTTTACAAACCCTAATGCTACCCGATCTTCCGATCTAGGTCCGGTTAATTAACATAGTTACCTATATTAGGTGCCGTTTGATATTCGTGATCTCTAGCATTGCTTGGTGGTTATCCTAGGACTTCTGAGCAATCTCAAGTGAGTACATAGACCCCTCTTTTACTGTTTTCCAAACTGTTTTGGGGTGAAACACATGTGCCTACTTGTTACTTTCATGCTTTCCTGTTTTCACATCATATACCGACTATGTTTGTTAGTACATTATAGTACATGATTTCATTACTTTTCTGCTATGTATGTTGACTGATAACATGCTAAGCACATTGATTTACATGACTTTTCTGCTATGTATGTTGACTGATAACATGCTTAGTACATTGTTTTACATGACTTTTCTACTTTGTATGATGACTTTGCATACTTAGTACATTGTTTTATACTGCATCTCTGTTGCATATGTTCCAGTAACATATGGACACATTGTTTTACAGCTCTACCTTGTATGTTTACTCTAGCATACTAGGTACATTATCTTCATAACATGCTTACATTTTGGTATGACATTTGGTTTGTTTAAACTATACTATACATTCATTAACACCGATCATGCCGCTCGGTAGTAGGTAGTGGTACCATAGGACTTGACAAATCCCGTTCCGGACATCCCAGGGAAAGGGGATGAAAGGAATGACCGAATCCGAATACATATTCTCTTGATAACTCACTTTTACATAGTTATCCGTCTGTCTCAAGGCTTGGATGTATGAATTTTCACAATACCGCATAAATGTTCATATTCAGTATAGCATGCATATATCTTACAAAACATAACTTTGATTTAAACCAAGTTTTACTTCAATACTTTGTTTTGTACATTTTTACTTATGGTTTAAGTAGTCTAAATTTTACTTACCATACATATCATTTTGGTTATACATTACTTGACTACTTTTGGACTATAGACATTTGACATGGATATTTGACATAGACATTTTGACATGATTTACATCTTGACATGAACATTTTACATTGTTTGGTTTGCTTTGGTTTGATTAAGTGATTAAGTAACGATGCGTGTGTAATATGATACAAGCATGGTGGATACGCCGCTGGTACTTCCTATATATAAGTGTTTGTATGGTATTACATGTCGTAACGTTATTTGAATCATTTCAGTTTGAGACATAGAACATTTCATACAAATAACATACTTTTCACAAGACATTGATTTATAAACAACTTATCTTATGCAAACACATTTTACTTGGTTATTCATTTAACCTTACATTTATTTATACTTATCATCTGATCTTATCGTTTTTCAAATGATTTAAAAGACAAAGCAAATAACAAGGTTCATGACTAAACATTTTCTCAAACATAAGTCATGAATCTTATTTTCACAAAACCTATGTATCTCACAGGCATTTTTATGCTGACGTACCTATTTTCACATGTGTTTTTCAGGAACTGTTGCATAAGATGGTCAAGATACACATAGACAGACTTGGGCTTTAGTGACAATAAAAGATGCAAGACTAGTTAATTATGTTGTATTTATTTGTTTATTAAGACATTGTAACACTTTTATTCATTAAAACGAAACTTCAATTGCCATGGATTTGAAACAATTAATTCTGTTACAACACTCCCCGATGTTTCCGCCACGTTTTGTATGTTCTACGTGGTCGGGGTGTGACATAAAGCTGATATTTTTATTATTCCAGAAGGTCTAAAATAATTTATTTATCATAACTAATCAGTGGAAAAATATTTGGGGTCGTTTAGATATGTAAAACTCATTTTATGGCCCGTAAGGGCAAAACCGACAATTACCGGATTAAGCCTACGACTATGAGTTATGCTCAGCCTAAAATTAATTAAAAATCTTTAAAAATCCCAAAATAATATATTACATCAGTGGGTAAAATATTTGATATCAAAAAGTATGTTTAAGTAGGCTATACGCTAATTACGCCGTTTTATTAACATAAAGCATTAATTTTGCGATAATGAGCATAACTCTTAATCTACACGTCAAACTGATGTCAAATTTTGCATACAAGTTTATATATCAGAATATAATGTTTCTACTCTTTTACTTTTCCAAAAATCACGTTTTAAGTTAATAAGGGCATAACGGTCAACATATGAGCAATTAACGGAAACATGCATATTAATTGGATAACTAATGAACCAAGGTGTACAATCACAAAGGGTTGTTCTAACATGTAACCTAGTCCAATTAAAGCTCTGAGGCATTTCTAAAACATGCCTAAACGGGTCAGAACTGAAAGTCAAAGTGAAAGTCAAACTATGTGACTTTCGGTTCCGAACCGGGTCTAAACAGGAAATTGTCGTGTTGAACATGTTTAGACATGTTCTTACACTTATTACTAAGTTATAACAATGATCCAACAGGTTGCATATGATCTATAATGTTAATTATGCATAAATGGCATTTTAGACTTCCTGTTGACTTTTTAATTATAAGTTTGACCCGACTTTTGACCTGGTTAGAGTGGTGATCAGGGGAAACCCTTTTGAGGTTTTATTACCCACATAAATACCAACATATAACTACTTTTAATTCGAGATATGACTGAGCCATTATTGACTAATCTCGAAGTCAAACCGTAATTACGACGGTTTGACTTTTAGCTAAAATACTAACCTAAACTTAAATTAAGAAGGACTAGCAGACTTACAAGAGTCCTATGCACGAGATATGATCAGTTGAGGCTGCTTGGGAGCTCCAGAGTTGATCAGGTATGCAATTGAAGGTGTGAGGAATGTTTGTGAAGTTGAAGCCCTTTTATAGTGGATTAAACGCCACAATTTGTTGACACTTGGGGTCTATGATCGACCACAACCATCCAACATGTGTCTCTAGTGCCCTAGAATAGTTTAGGGGTCGCCCACCAAGCTTAAAGATCGGTTAAAAGTCGAAATTCCGCGAAAACAGGAGCCTGGTCGAGTTTTCTGCATCTGGCAGCCTGATGCGGCCCGCCTCCCATTTTAACATATCCCAAGCGGGCCGCATGGCCCTTAAATATCATAATTTTTCATTTTCTTTGTTTTGCAACTTGAACTTTGGCTTCACGAAGGGGCAACTAAGGTTATTTCTTGCATTTTGACCCCCTTATATTTACCCACAAAGGCTTTAGGACTTATACCCACTTTGCCAAGTCCTTGAACACTTCCGGTTAACCCGAAAAGTCTTAACTTTCAACGTTTGCACTTTAACCCCTCACACACGAATTTGACCATAACTTTCTCATACGATAACGAAACTTTATGAAATTTATATCGTGCATTCTAGTGAGCATAATTTACATTTACAAAGCTTCGGGTTTGTCAAAAGGTCACTCAGAGGTATATCTTTAAACATGTTGACACATTTAACCCCTGTAGTTTGTAATCTCTCACTTTTTGCTTCGTATGATCCATGATTTATTCGTTTGATGTTATAAACATCATGTAGGGTTATTATGAAGTATATTTATTCACTGTTGACATTTAGAACCCGTATAATCACATACTTTCCATGTTTGTCAACTTTAGTCCCTTTATAACATTCTTTCACACGTTCAAACTTTATGACACGTGTCAACACATTATAGGACGTGAATTTTTGAGGTGTTACATCCTCACCCCCTTAAAATAAATCTCGACCCGAGATTTACTGAAATAAGTAAGGGTACTTTTCTTTCATCATGGATTCAACTTCCCACGTGTATTCGGGACCTCTACGGGCATCCCATTTGACCTTTACAATAGGTACATGCTTCCTTCGAAGCTTCTTAACCCGTCGATCCTCAATCGACAAAGGTTTTTCAACAAATCTTAAGCTCTCATCTATATGCACATCTGTATGTGGTATAACCAGTGATTCGTCAGCGAAACACTTTTTCAGATTGCAGATGTGGAACACATTGTGAATTCCACTGAGCTCTTCTGGTAAGTTTAACTTATAGGCAACTGACCCGACACGTTCGATAACTTTGAAAGGTCCTATGTATCTCGGGCTTAGCTTGCCTTTCTTACCAAACCGCATCACTCCCTTCCAGGGTGACACTTTAAGTAGGACTTTGTCACCTACTTCGAAGTGAAAATCCTTACTCTTAGGATCAGCGTAACTTTTCTGCCTATCCCGGGCAGCTTTGAGACGGTCTCGAATCTGGACAATCTTGTCCGTTGTTTCGAACACGATCTCTGGTCCTGATAACTGGACATCTCCAACTTCCGCCCAACAAATAGGCGATCTACACTTTCTACCGTATAATGCCTCAAAAGGCGCAGCCTTGATGCTGGTGTGGTAGCTATTGTTGTAGGAGAATTCGATTAACGGTAGGTTCTTATCCCAACTACCACCCAAATTGATCGCACATGCACGTAGCATGTCTTCCAACTTTTGAATAGTACGCTCACTCTGACCGTCTGTCTGAGGATGGTAAGCCGTACTAAAGTTCAAACGTGTGCCCAAAGATTGCTGGAAGCTCTTCCAAAAATGTGACGTGTACCTAGTATCTCTATCAGAGATAATAGCTACAGGTATGCCATGTAAGGCTACAATCTTATCAACGTATAACTGGGCTAACATATCGGAGCTATACGTCTCCTTGATGGGTAAGAAATGAGCTGACTTAGTCAGTCGGTCAACTATAACCCATATCGTATCATTTCCTTTCCTTATCTTGGGTAACTTGGTAATAAAATCCACAGTTACCATTTCCCACTTCCACGTAGGAAGTTCAGGCTGTTGTAGCAAACCTGACGGTTTCTGATGCTCGGCTTTGAGTTGCGCACATGTCAAGCATTTTGCTACATGGGCGGCTACAAACTTTTTCAAGCCTATCCACCAATAATTTGCCTTTAAATCCTGGTACATCTTATCAGCTCCAGGATGAACGGAGTATTTGGAACTATGGGCTTCCTGGAGGATGACATCTCGAAGTCCTCCATAAATTGGAACCCATATTTGTCCGTTTAATCGTAAAATTCCGTCCTTGCTAAGAGTTAACTTCTCCTCAGTTACTCCTAACTTTTCATTAGGATAGTTAGCTTCCAACACATCTTCTTTCTGTGCAGCTAACAACCTTTCAATCAAATTATTCTTTATCTCCATACGCTTGGCGTTAATTCGGATGGGCTTAACCCTTTCCTTCCGACTCAAGGCATCGGCGACTACATTCGCCTTGCCGGGATGGTATTTGATTTCACAATCATAATCATTTAAAGTTTCCATCCAACGGCGTTGCCTCATGTTTAATTCCTTCTGATTAAACAGATGTTGGAGGCTCTTGTGATCAGAATAAATCACACATTTGACACCATAAAGATAGTGCCTCCAAAGCTTTAGTGCGAATACAACGGCACCCAGCTCCAAGTCATGGGTGGTGTAATTCTTTTCATGCACTTTCAATTGTCTTGAAGCATAGGCAATAACTTTGCCTTTCTGCATAAGCACACACCCCATGCCAGTGTGCGAAGCATCACAATAAACCACAAAGTCTTCAATTCCATCTGGCAGTGTCAGTACCGGGGCGTTGCTCAACTTTTGCTTCAGAATATCAAAGGATTCTTGCTGCTTAGGGCCCCAAACAAACTTAACCTTCTTCTTAGTTAAGGAGGTTAGGGGTGCAGCAATCCTTGAAAAGTTTTCAATGAAACGCCTGTAATATCCTGTCAATCCCAGGAAGCTACGAATTTCTGTAGGCGTCTTTGGCTCTTTCCAGTTCATTACGGCTTCAACCTTAGCGGGATCCACCTGGATACCACGCTCACTAACCACGTGTCCAAGAAATTGGACTTCTCGTAGCCAAAATTCACACTTAGAGAATTTGGCGTAGAGCTTCTCCTGATGTAGAAGTTTGAGAATACAACGAAGGTGTTTCTCATGGTCAGCTTGGTTCTTAGAATAAATAAAAATGTCGTTGATGAAAACGATGACAAATTTATCCAAGTAAGGCTTGCAGACGCGATTCATGAGATCCATGAACGCGGCTGGTGCATTAGTGAGCCCAAAAGGCATCACTAGGAACTCGTAGTGACCGTAACGAGTCCTAAATTCAGTCTTGTGAACGTCTTCATCTTTGACCTTCAATTGATGGTAGCCTGACCTCAAATCAATCTTTGAGAAGTAACTTGCCCCTTGAAGCTGATCGAACAAATCGTCGATTCTGGGCAAAGGATACCTATTCTTGATCGTGACTTTATTAAGCTCGCGATAGTCGATGCACAGACGCATCGACCCATCCTTCTTCTTGACAAACAAGATTGGCGCTCCCCAAGGAGATGAACTAGGTCTAATGAAACCTTTAGCCGGCAATTCATCTAGCTGCGTCCGCAACTCCTTCATTTCTGTGGGTGCCAATCTGTATGGTGCTCTAGCAACTGGTGCCGCTCCGGGGATGATATCGATCCTGAATTCGACTTGTCTATCTGGTGGTAGACCAGGTAGATCTTCTGGAAACACTTCTGGGTATTCAGAAATGACAGGGATGTCTTCTATCTTCGGTTTAGGCTCATCAATAATCACTTGCGCCATGTAAATGACACACCCCTTCTTCAAACACTTGGAAGCCTTGAGCATAGTCACCTGCTCAGGCAGCCCACACTGGGTATCTCCCCGAATGGTAAGTGATTCCCCAGACGGAGTTTTTATTACCACTTGTTTCTTGTTACAGACTATTTGGGCCTGGTTATGAGATAACCAGTCCATACCCAAAACTATGTCAAAACCGGCCAACTTAAAGGGAAGTAGAGACAGAGGAAAAGAATGGTTTTTAATGGATATAACACATCCATCTAACACAGTTGAGACGGTTTCTATGGTTCCATTTGCTAACTCTACCTCATAGTTTACGCTTAAGGTTTTGACAGGTAATTTCAACAATTCACAAAACTTATTATCAACGAAGGACTTATCAGCGCCTGAATCAAAAAGTACTCTAGCATAGACGTCATTTACAAGGAAAGTACCTGTAATAACGTTGTCGTCTAGAACCGCTTCTTTTGCGTCCATTCTGAAGACTCTGGCATTAGTCTTCTTGGCCTCTTCAGGCTTCTTGTTGTACTTAGGGCAGTTGGTTTTAATGTGGCCCTTTTCATTGCAACGGTAGCACGTTGCATCTTTTATCTTCTTGCAATCCAAGGTTTTGTGATCCGTGGACTTGCAAATGCCACAAGCATAAGATTTTGACTGAGTCTGTGAGTTTGACTCAAGTCTGCACTTTCCATAGTGCTGCTTCTTGCAAATTTTGCATTTGGGCTTCTCACCAGAATTATGCCCATCTTTCCTCGACTCGGATCCTTTCTTGTTGTCACCGTTCCCACGGTGTTTCTTGTTCGATCTTCGTGAACCATCATCTTCACGCTTTCTTTTCTCAGCCTCCTTATTCCTCAGCGATCTCTGCCTGACCGCATCCAGAGTGAGGGACAAGGAAATGTCAGCTACTGATCTAAAAGTAGCTGGCCGAGAAGCTTTTACGCTTGCCTTGATTTCCGGGGCTAAACCACCGATAAAACGAGCGATTCTTTTTGGTTCCGGGGTTACCAGATAAGGAACCAGCCGAGACATAGTGTTAAAGCTCGTTAGGTAAGCTTGACAGTCGAGGTTTGTCATCACTAAGGATAGGAAATCAGACTCTATCTTCTCCACCTTATGCTGAGGGCATAAATTTTCCCTGATAAGGGCAACAAATTGATCCCACGACATATTGTACAATGGGATTTTTCCGGTGGCTTGAACCAGAGATCTCCACCATGCTAACGCTTCACCCTTGAAAGACTGCGACACAAACTTGACCACGTCTTTCTCAGCGCATCCGCTGATGTATACAACCGTATCCATTTTATCCAGCCATGTCATACAGTCAATGGCTCCCTTCTCCCTAGTGAAATCCCGGGGTTTGCAGGAAACGAAATATTTATACGAGCAACCCTTGTCATGGGGTCCCTTGTTTAGTATAACCTGCTGAGATGGAGCACTGTGGTTCGAGGAGCGTCGGTCATCATCTTTCTTCGGGTCGTCCTTCTTGGACGGTGGCTTTGAAGGCTGTGTAGATTGGGTCCTACTACGAGTCCCACTGTACTCTTCATACTGCCTTTCCAAAGCCTGTGTAACAGCGCCGTCTATGATCGCTTTCAATTCCGCACCCGTTAGATTAATTCGGGCGTCATTATTAACCTCCACTGGATGACTATTACCCTCGTCCGAGTTAGCCATTTTAATTGAACTGTTGCAGAAAACAAGGACAATAGTTTATTTGGGAGTTATTATGGAATTGCCCCTTAGGGAAATTCATTAACCATGGTAAACAGAGACCATATTTGGTTAATTTATTAATCAAATTTATTTAGGATTTCTAAAATAATTTATCCTAATTATAAAACAATAACAGTTTTATTTGTGGCACAAAAGGCCTAGTCACATGGACATTTTTATTTAATCTATGATTTCAGAGAATCAAAACATTAAGGTATACTGGCACAATAGGCCTAGTCACAAGGACGTTTATAAATTATCTGCTGGGATTTCAGAGAATCAAAGCATTTGAGGGTTGAACCTAGTTCATCACCTTTTTCTGACAGGGAGTCATCGCTACCACTGTCTTTTGGCTCATGTAGAAATGAGCAAGGCCCGTAGGCACTATATTACCACGTATGGTTAAAATATGATCATCTTAATTGATGATGTAAACCCAGGATTCAGAGATCATTAAACTGAGTTAGGAATCTTCTAAAGAATTCCTTTATAAAAATGACGTATGTGATTTTTAATAAATCACGTCTGCCAGGAGTGTTAACATATTTTCAGATGTTAACGAATCTTTTAAATAGGTCTCACCATCTTGGCCAGGTCTTTATAATGACACTCAGGCTAGGTTTCACTCATAAGATTCTTATTAATTTTTAAATAGGCAGATTAACGTTTAAAAGGAATGATTTTGATTTACTTATTTCATATATAATAATTATGCATATAATAGCAAAGATGAACTTTATAAACATAACATTCCATTAATTACTTAGAAATTACATATTGCCCTAAACGGGTCTTTCACAAACTAATCGCCCACGCAGGAGCTTGATCACATAAACATGCCCACGCAGGGGTCTTACAGAAAGATATAAGTCCACGCAGGGACTAACACACCGATAAATGTCCACGCAGGGACTAAACACAAATAATTGTCCACGTAGGGACTTATACAACATCATACCCTCGTAGGGGTTAACGGAAAGATAGACCCACGCAGGGGTCAAAAAAACACACATACATACCCACGCAGGGGCTTAAACAAATACAGCAAATACAGGCGCACGCAGGGGCTCAACAATACTTGGAAGAATTCAATGATCCTTCTTGTTCTTCCCTTTGATCAAACTTGCTAATCCCTGGAAGAAGCTCTGTCTCTCCCTACGGTCACGGTGGAAGCCTCGCTCTACTTCATCCAACCTTTGCAGGATTTCCTCCCTTTCCGGGGGAGAAAACCGTGGCGGCTGCGATTGCGTCCGGATAATGGGTCTAGGAGGTATCGGGTATCCCTGAGTCGGGTACCCTACTCCCCATGGATCCCCATAGGGTCCTTGGTTGTTGTAGTTCGCCGCTACCATGTACGGGTCGGCCTCTGCGTAACCATAGTTGTGATGCGTTGGGGGTTCAAACGGGTTGTATGCCATGGAACCCGTATACGCTGGAATTGGGTTGTCAAAACCCATTGGCGGTGGCTGTGGTACAGCTGGTTGTGAAGGTCCACCCATTTGTGGGTCCTCCTGATGCGGCGGATAATGGCTGCCACTGGACTGACGTGGGGAACTGAAATGGAAGTCCCCTGCTCGTGACGACATTCGGGCACCCGTTCTCCTTCGCCTTGGCGGTTGCGGCGGTGCCGGCTGCACTGGCGGCGGTGGAGGCGGTGGCGTAACTGCCACAAATCGGTGATCCTCAGAGGAATCTTGATGATGCTGCTGCTGCTGCGGCTGCTGCTGCTGAGGCGACGAATGGTGAGGAGGTGTATAATACCACTCGTGCCGGGTGAACATCGCCTGAAAGCTATCCGGACCAACATAGGGCGATCCGTGGAATGAAGATCCGTCGGAGATCTCTATCAGGTGGTTCGGAGTACCACTTGCAGGTTCGACGGGGTCCGTATCCTCGTCCATGTCATCCGCATTATCACCAGAGAAGTGATCGTCTGGCCCTAGTGGGTTGAAACCCACGGGTTCTTGCACGTAGCCTACCGGATTAAACCGGCCCCGAAAAACTGGGGTGGGGTCTCCGAAAGAATGATAAGACAGGGATCGTTGTAATGGTATGAAGGAAGGCTGAGGGTTGTTCGGCTCGTAGTCCGGTTGTGGCCCATACGGGTTTTGGACCGGAGGTGTCGAGCTATGTGAGACCGACCGTCTAGCCGGCTCAAATAGGTTCCTTCTGTTTTGTCGTGGATCATCACTCTCCGTGGTAGACGGAGCTCGAACATTCGAGGGTCCTGCCTCGTTGTCATTGGGGGCGGTAATCGGCCCCTTGCCTCGTCCTCTCCTACGGAAGAATCTTGGAGGCATTTTGTCCTGTCAATACAATATAAGATAACAATACAAAAATATATGCAAAATAAAGGACAACACAAACAAGGTGGAATTTGTCCTATGTTATATGTCTAGACTCGAAAGTTTAGAATTGTGCAATTGTGTAACTGAGATTAAACACAAAAGGCTAGTGTTTAATTCGCTCAGTGTTGGCTCTGATACCAACCTGTCACACCCCGATTTCCACGTGTCACCGGTGGGCCCGGTGGGGGAGTATCGTGACGTGGTTGGCAACGTAATAGTCAAACAACACAATATTATTATGCACAGCGGAAGCAAATTTAAAATATGATACAACCGAATTTAATATTGTTTATCAATGTATTAATATCCGGAAGTTATCCACAGAACGAATCGAAATAAAATAATATTAATGGTTCAACAGAGTTCAGGCATCCTAAGCTGGCGAGACTTTTTATTGATGCTAAGGAGACAATCCAGCCAATTTCGTTTAGTACCTGCATTCAGTCTTTTTGGAAAATACGTCAGTTTACACTGGTAAATACAATCAACTGACTCATTTTGGAAAATGATTGAAAATTGGTTTGGATGCACGTGGCATAAACATTTTTGTTTAACTTGGGAGAATTATTTAATATTATAATCTTGTGAACGAATTACATGTTACTTATTCGTTCAGTAGCCCGGATCTTGTCCGGGTTAAAGATCAATAGACACACCACAATATTGAGTTATACACTGACAGGTGTACGCCTACACCCCGTGCTCAGGTCGTGGCCATCTCGTAAGATGATGCCAAGGATATCCGGGACATGGTCATTAACCCCCCAAAGGCTGTAAAGTAAACAAGACTGTTTAAACGAGCCGATCAAATTATTCAACTACCCACTTTAACGGTGGAGATTTGATGCCCGATCAAGAGGTATGCTATATACCGTAACCCAAGCCCGTATAGGGAAAATAAGTTAAAAGTATTTACCTGAGTAAGTATTAATCACAATAAGCAAAATGCACATAGCTTTTACTGGTCCTCCTAATCTAGAACGAAGGTTTATAATAACCTATTAGAATTCTAACGGGTCTTTTATTAAGCTTAAGCTTAGACCGGCTAGTTTCAAGATACGGTTCGTACGCACGATTAAGCGAATAATGGATAGAATGTGATTCAGACCCGACAAGTTTGAAGACTTGTTTAATATGGGTTTATTATTCACATTCTGGATTTCAAGATAAAACCGTTAAGGTTTGACCCGTTTCGGCTAATTTATGTAAACTTGTTACATAAACCGAACCGTACGCGTAATAAGCGTGACGGGTAGTCATGAGAGCTATATACAGGTTTCCTAAGTTAATTATGTCTCAAATATGTTGTGACATCAGTACGGTGTCTTTCATTATGCCCGAAACGTGTTTAAACACAAACTAGGCCCCGTAGGGGTAGTTTGGTCATTTAAAAGTTTATAAAAGAGTTTAAATGTTTAACTGAGTTACAGGTCTGATGTAATCAGCAAAAATACTTAGTTTACTTATTTATAACAGTAAGGTATTTTAGATATGTGAAATTTATCAACTATCACCAAACTATGCCCCGTAGGGGTATTTTGGTAATTTCACATAAGCCGAAAAGCTCAAAACTGAAGTCTGAGTTTATCAACCTTTGCTTACTGTTAAAATATTATAATTTGACTAAAACATCAGTAGGTATCACCCTTGTATGTTTAAAAATAGTATTAGTACATACTATGCGCTAAAAACGCTAAATAAGGCGATTAGGAGCCGTTTACGGGTTCAATACCTAAAGCTGATATTTTTATTATTCCAGAAGGTCTAAAATAATTTATTTATCATAACTAATCAGTGGAAAAAGATTTGGGGTCGTTTAGATATGTAAAACTCATTTTATGGCCCGTAAGGGCAAAACCGACAATTACCGGATTAAGCCTACGACTATGAGTTATGCTCAGCCTAAAATTAATTAAAAATCTTTAAAAATCCCAAAATAATATATTACATCAGTGGGTAAAATATTTGATATCAAAAAGTATGTTTAAGTAGGCTATACGCTAATTACGCCGTTTTATTAACATAAAGCATTAATTTTGCGATAATGAGCATAACTCTTAATCTACACGTCAAACTGATGTCAAATTTTGCATACAAGTTTATATATCAGAATATAAGGTTTCTACTCTTTTACTTTTCCAAAAATCACGTTTTAAGTTAATAAGGGCATAACGGTCAACATATGAGCAATTAACGGAAACATGCATATTAATTGGATAACTAATGAACCAAGGGGTACAATCACAGAGGGTTGTTCTAACATGTAACCTAGTCCAATTAAAGCTCTGAGGCATTTCTAAAACATGCCTAAACGGGTCAGAACTGAAAGTTAAAGTGAAAGTCAAACTATGTGACTTTCGGTTCCGAACCGGGTCTAAACAGGAAATTGTCGTGTTGAACATGTTTAGACATGTTCTTACACTTATTACTAAGTTATAACAATGATCCAACAGGTTGCATATGATCTATAATGTTAATTATGCATAAATGGCATTTTAGACTTCCTGTTGACTTTTTAATTATAAGTTTGACCCGACTTTTGACCTAGTTAGAGTGGTGATCAGGGGAAACCCTTTTGAGGTTTTATTACCCACATAAATACCAACATATAACTACTTTTAATTCGAGATATGACTGATCCATTATTGACTAATCTCGAAGTCAAACTGTAATTACGACGGTTTGACTTTTAGCTAAAATACTAAGCTAAACTTAAATTAAGAAGGACTAGCAGACTTACAAGAGTCCTATGCACGAGATATGATCAGTTGAGGCTGCTTGGGAGCTCCAGAGTTGATCAGGTATGAAATTGAAGGTGTGAGGAATGTTTGTGAAGTTGAAGCCCTTTTATAGTGGATTAAACACCACAATTTGTTGACACTTGGGGTCTATGATCGACCACAACCATCCAACATGTGTCTCTAGTGCCCTAGAATAGTTTAGGGGTCGCCCACCAAGCTTAAAGATCGGTTAAAAGTCGAAATTCCGCGAAAACAGGAGCCTGGTCGAGTTTTCTGCATCTGGCAGCCTGATGCGGCCCGCCTCCCATTTTAACATATCCCAAGCGGGCCGCATGGCCCTTAAATATCAGAATTTTTCATTTTCTTTGTTTTGCAACTTGAACTTTGGCTTCACGAAGGGGCAACTAAGGTTATTTCTTGCAATTTGACCCCCTTATATTTACCCACAAGGGCTTTAGGACTTATACCCACTTTGCCAAGTCCTTGAACACTCCCGGTTAACCCGAAAAGTCTTAACTTTCAACGTTTGCACTTTAACCCCTCACACACGAATTTGACCATAACTTTCTCATACGATAACGAAACTTTATGAAATTTATATCGTGCATTCTAGTGAGCATAATTTACGTTTACAAAGCTTCGGGTTTGTCAAAAGGTCACTCAGAGGTATATCTTTAAACATTTGACACATTTAACCCCTGTAGTTTGTAATCTCTCACTTTTTGCTTCGTATGATCCATGATTTATTCGTTTGATGTTATAAACATCATGTAGGGTTATTATGAAGTATATTTATTCACTGTTGACGTTTAGAACCCGTATAATCACATACTTTCCATGTTTGTCAACTTTAGTCCCTTTATAACATTCTTTCACACGTTCAAACTTTATGACACGTGTCAACACATTATAGGATGTGAAATTTCGAGGTGTTACAGTTTTAACGGAATATAATCCTTCATATCTATTAGATAGGGGACATAAGTCACGACTGTCAATGTCGTACCGACATTTTATATATAGCACGAGGGCTTGTTCCAAAGGACTTTTGATGGCACAGATGCCTTGTCACCAGGGAAATTTTAAAACATAATCAATGATTCCTTTGGATCGGAAAATTTCATAGTTCTCTGTCTCGACAGGAAGTTATGAAATAAAACTATCTTTTTCATGTATACATCTTTGCCCGTAGGTATACATCCCAAAGAGATGTTTTGATGTGTACATCATGTTCGACGTTTTTTAACCATGATTCCTATTGATCATTTAGGCTAAATAAGGGGTTTGGAAAAATCCTAATATGAAGATGACACGTGTGATTTTATCGCATCACTGTTGTCGGGAGTGTTAACATATTTTCAGATGTTAACAAGGATCTGAATCTCTTTTTAAACAGGTTTTACCATCTTAGCTAGGTCCTTAATGACATTCAAGCTAGGTTGTACTCTCTAAGATTCTTTTTAATATATATACTGGCAGAAAAGGAATGATATTTATTTTATTCAGGATTTTCATTATAATTATCCTAAACTTAATTAAAATATAACTATGGCACAAAAGGTCAAATCACAAGGGCAACTTTAAATTATAAACCATGATTTTGTAGAATCAAGGTATTTAGGCTTGAAGTTGTTCATGCCTTTTCTTGACAGGGAGTTGTAGGCTACGACTGTCTTTTGTCTTATATAACAATGAATATGGCCCGTAAGCATTATATCCCTGATGGATGCCTAATTCACAAAATAAGAAAGGATTTCGGGAGAATCCAGTATAAGGATGATTTATGCGATTCTATTGAATCACATCTGCCAGGAATGTTAACATGTTTACAGATGTTAACAGGGATTTGAATCTTTTGAATAGGTTCTACCATCTTGGCCTTGTCTGAAATGACATGTAGGCTAGGTTTACCTTTAAGATTCTTTTAATATTTAACGCAGGGCAATCCTAAATTAAGATGTTAATAGGGATCTGAATCTAATTAAGGAACTACCATCTTGGCCCTGTCTTAAAACGACACTTGGCTAGGTCCTGCCCTTTTTAGATTTTGTCATTTTATTATAATGGTAGATCTTATAAAAGGAATGTTATTATTTCATATTTTATGTTCATATGCAATGATAAATAAATTTAGATAAAACATTCCAATGATTTTTAAAAGAGGTACAGAATTGCCCTAAACGGGACTTGAAAGAAAAGATCTTGTCCATGAAGGGACTGAAAGATAATTATGTCCTTATAAGGACTATTAAGGAAACGATCTTCAGCAAAAGGAGTTTCTTTTTCATTTTATTTCTGAATGCTTTCTCCTTGGTTGCACGTTAATCCTAGTCGCAGTACGAAGCTCGGCCTTCCCTAGGCTTCAAATGGGGAGAATTTCCATTATGGCTTCTTTGCTTGGCGACATATTAAAAATATATATAACTGAAAGCAATAATTCTCCGAATAGAGATGAGAGTATTCCTATGTTAAGTCTAGACTCAGAAGGTCAAGGAATGTGCTATTGTGTCATTGAGATTAAACACAAAAAGGCTAGTTCTTAATTCACTCAATGTTGGCTCTGATACCAACCTGCCACACTCCGATATTTCCACATATTACCGGTGGGCCCGGTGGGGAGTATCGTGACGTAGTTGATATCATCATAGTCAAACAACACAATTTTAAATGCACAGCGGAAGCAAAAGATAGATTTATTTCAACTGAATAAAATTGTAATATTAAGTATCACAACATAGATGAAACGGATCCACAGGCGGATCAAATAAACAGAAAACGTAGTTCAACAGACTCAAAATGCATCCAAGCTTGCGAGACTCTTAATGATGCTAAGGAGAGGCCAGCCTATTACGCGTAGTACCTGCACTTAACCTTTTTGGGAAAATACGCCAGTTTACACTGGTAAATACAATCAACTGACTCATTTTGAAAAGGTTTATAAAATTGATTTGAATGCACAAGGCACAAAACATTTTATAACTTGGGATAATTATTTATATATAAACTTGTAAAAGAATTATATGTTTCTTATGCGTTCAGTAGCCCGGGTTGACACCGGGTTAGAGCTTAATAGACACACCACATGATATAGTCCCGCGGCGGGTTATTCCCGAAACCGGCGGTTATACCTTATTATTTATATATGCACTAACGGGTGTACGCCTACACCCGCGTGCTTAGGTCGTGGCCATTTCGTAAAATGATGCCAAGGATATCCAGAACATGGTCATTAACCCCCCAAAGGCTTTAAGCAAACAAAACAATTTAAACGGGACATTTCAATAAATTAACCTTCATACGATCAAAAATTCAATGCCCGACCAAGCGGTATTTTATATACCGTACCCCAAGCCCGTATAGAGAAAATAAGTTAAAAGTATTTACCTGAGCTAAATATAAATTCAATCCCAGCCGTATATCAATTCAGCAAGTACAGATAGCTTTTACTGGGCTCCTAAATCTGGAACGAAGGTTTTTAATAACCTATTAGAATACTAACGGGTCTTAATTAAGCCTAAACTTAGACCGGTTAGTTTTCAAAAGGAAGATACGGTTCAAACGCATGATAAGGCGAAGACCGGTTTAGAATGTGGTTTTGACCCGGCAAGCTTGAACGCTTGTTTAATATGGGTAACTTAAACACATTCTGGATTTTGATATGAAAATGATATGGTTTGACCCTTTTCGGCTAAATTATGCAAACTAGTTACATAAGCCGATCCAAACGCGAAAAGTGCGTAACGGTTAACCATATGATTCATATACAAGTTTCCTAAGTTAATATGCCTTAAATATGTTGTGACATCAGTAAGATATCTTCTATTATGCCCAAAACGAATTTAAACTCAAATTATGCCCCGTAAGGGCATTTTGGTCATTTAAAAGGTTATAAAAGAGTTTAAATATAAATCTGAGTTTCGGGTCTGATGTAATCAGTAAAAATACTCAATTTTCTAAGTTATATCAGTAGGGTATAACCTATATGTGAAATTTATCCTTTATAACTAAACTATGCACCGTATGGGCATTTTGGTAATTTCACTTAAGCCTAAAAGGTCAAAACTGGAAACCTGAGTTTAAAAACTTTTACTTACTGTTAGAATATAAAAATTTACTTAATATATCAGTAGGTATTAAGTCTTATATATCTAAAATGGTTTTAATACATACTATGCGTTTAGAACGCGTAAAAAGGCGATTTCGAGCGATTACCGAGTCTTATAAAGAAAACTGATATTTTTATTATTCCAGAAGGCTTAAAATATTTTATTTATCATATTGTATCAGTAGAAAAAGGTTTGGTATCAAAAAGATTTGTAAAACTCATTTTATAGGCCAAAAGGGCAAAATCGACAATTACCGAATCAAGCTTAGAACTCTATGTTATGCTCAGCCTAAAATTAAATAAAAATCCCAAAATATTATTTTATATCAGTAGGTAAAAAGCTTGGTATCAAAAATTGGGTTTAGATAGGCTATATGCTAATTACGTCGTTTAATTAATAAAAGGCTTTCTAATTATGCTAATGAGCATAACTCTTAATCTAGACCTCCAATTGATGTGAAAATTTAGGGACATGTTTATAAATCAGTAATAAAGATTATTGTCCTCTCACATTTTCTAAATTCTTGTTTTAAGGTCAAAAGGGCATATTGGTCAATATTTAGGCATATAACGGAAACTTGCATATGAATCGGATAACTAATGAACCAAGTTGTATAACCTCAGAGGGTTACACTAATCAATAACCTGGTCCTAATAGGGCTCTAAGGAAATTCTAAAACATGCTCTAATGGGTCAGAACTGAAAGTCAAAGCAAAAGTCTACTTTTGCGACTTTCGGTTCCGAACCGAGCTTAAACTGAAAATTGTCGGGTTGAACATGCTTAGACATGTTCTTACATTAATTACCAAGTTATACGAGTGATAAAACAGGTTTCATAGCTTCTATATTGTTAATTATGTGTTTATGCGAAAATTCACTTTCTGTTGACTTTTTAAAATTAACTTTGACCCGACAATTGACCTAGTTAGAGTGGGAATCAGAGGGTGCCCTTTTAAGGGTTTATTGCCCACATAATTACCAACTCATAGGTACTTTCAATTTGAAATTTGACTGGACAATTTAAGATTAATGACGAAGTCAAATCTTAATTACGACGGTTTGACTTTAGGCTAATTAGCTAAGCTAAACTGAATAAGGAAAGTTAAGGACACTTACTAAAGTCCTATGCACGACTAAGAATGCTTGGGAAGTGCCCTTGAGCTCTAGAAATCCTCAGAACAAGAGTTTGGAAGCTTTCCAAGTGAATGCTCAAAGTGTGAGTTCATAAGTTGCAACAATTGGTCCTATATATAGCCAAGGGAAGTCATGGAGATTGATCCAGGTGTTAAGGGAACTTCCAGGGATGATGACAAGTGCCTAGGGACGTGTATCATGCAGCAAGAGGGTGGCAAACTCGCTGAATCGCGTAAACATGCAAGCTGCCACGTTCAAAGATGTTTGCTGTCACTGGCAGTCCGTCGCGTGGTGCCATGGCGGGGTGCCCAGGTGGTGGCGCTACGCCAGTGTAACACCCCGAAAATATAAAACTTTATATTGGAACTATAAAGTATAAATAATCAAGAATTTACTAACTAGAAATTTTAACCTAGTTGGTTAAAAGTCTAGAAATAATCTAAAATAGGTTAAAAAGTAACCAATTTACATATTATCATAGTGGAGGGGTGTAGGTTGTTAAAAATTGAAACTTTAGTTATGTTAAATAAATAAAACACAAACCAAACACCCCATTGTGGGGATCTGGTCGACCAGAACATCAAAGGGGGCGACACCCACCTTCAAAACCAAGAATCTCACTAAAATTCTCAAATTTAAGGAGCAAATCTGGTCCAAACGAAAATCCGAGCTTAGAATCTTGATCCCTATCGCAAGGGGATTACAAGGTATGTAAAATTTAGTGAAAATTCTTAACTTGAAATTCTTATGAAATTGGGAAAAATCTGAATTTAGGGTTGCATGTATAGGTTGTGATGATTTAAGAACAACTATAGTGTCTAAGGACAAACCCTAAACAAACACAAGCTGAGATCATGTAAAATATTAGTGGAAACCATGATCACCATTGTAGGTGATTAATGGGTTATGTGTTAATTGATGAATACTAGGGTTGTGGGTGCTAATCTTGTGTAATTTGACAATTTGAAAGTGATTTCAGAAATCTAAAGACTAATAATCATGAAAAATTGTTGATAGAGCTGAGATTAGGGCTAAATGATAAGTTATAAACTTGTCATATAATCATATGAAAAATTTGCCTTTAAGGTGTTTGTGAAAATGCCTCAAAGAAGGCTTGAAAAAGAAATTTAAAGATTTAACGCATAATTACGATGTTTCGGTGTATTATGCGAAGTAAGGTTTAAATAGAGTTCTAAACATGTCTTGAATTGAACTCTATAGGAAAGGATACCGGGACGTCAAGTGGACAAGCCGGTAGTGATTTGCGGTTGAAGGGCGTACACTAAGGTATGTAACTTGACCCTAGTAGATGGGATGATCCTAATGTGTAATTGAATACTTGAATAAGAGTTGTTTTGGAATTAAGCGATGAAGTTGTTATATTGATTGATTGATCAAATTTGGTTGGAACTCGTTGGTAGTCGTCATATAGGAGGATTCCTTAGACGAGCCAAACGGGTCAAATAATCAAATAAAACATGATTAATGCTCCGGAATATGATGGATTGTTCTTTGACATTGGTTAATATATAACATGTTAGAAATACTAGAATTTGATGTAGTGGTTTGTTAAAAAAAGCAAATTCCGAGAGTTGGGCTTGAGTGAAATGAACCAAAACAAACAAGACATGGATTTCCAGGAACTACCGTAAATTGCGGTAGTACCGTAATTTACGGTAGAGACCAGATATGTTACGGTAGATCTCTCCTGGTTTACGGTGACCAGAAATTCCCAGAACTCACCGTAAATTACGGTAACACCGTAATTTACGGTGGATCCAGAAATTTTTATTTTATTTATTTATTTATTTATTCATTTCTTTTAAATGGATGATTGGATCATATGTTAAGTCTTATGTATTAAAGTCAAAACTAATGTTTTAATGGTTTTGACCCTAGGTGATTAGATGGATCTTACGAATGGTGGTCAAGCAACGTCGAAGAACCGAACACGATTTTTGAAGCTTCCGCTATGTTTTAATCTTACTTAATCATTGTTTTTGGGTTGTAAACAAATTCTCAAACAATTTTCGTATGTTCTAACTTAGTCATTTGTCGACTAAGGCTTATGATACTTCTGAAACTTATGTTAAACTATTATCTTTTGTATGAAATTATACTTATATTCAAGTAAATTTTAAGGGTGTTACAAGTTGGTAATCAGAGCTCAAGGTTGTCAAGAAGTGTTCAGTTCAAGCTTGATCGATCGTCCGGTAAGAACTAACTTATTTTGTTAATAAATTATGTACTATGTAGAGAATGAGAAATGAACAAATATGCATGAAAAGAGTGTGTAAGCTCACTCAAAAACAAGAAATGCATGAAACAAGAATGATTAAATCAAGTTATGAACTTGATTGAATTGAAACAAGAATGATTAAATCAAGTTACGAACTTGATTGAATTAAAACAAGAATAATTAAATCAAGTTACGAACTTGATTGAATTAAAACAAGAATGATTAAATCAAGTTACGAACTTGATTGAATTAAAACAAGAATGATTAAATCAAGTTACGCACTTGATTGAATTGAAACAAGAATGATTAAATCGAGTTATAAACTTGATTAAATCAAAACAAGTAAAGCATGTGTTATAAATGGAATGTTTAACAATCTATGTAAACATTTCAGAAATAGAGATGGCTGATGGAGGTAATGATAATGCGGTGCCAAGAGTCACCGAACAAATGAGGGAAGTGATTGCCGAAGAGGTTGGAAAGGCGATCGAAAACAGTTTGTCGGAATTACAAGAGTTGATGTCTCAAATTGATTCCGGGCGCGAAACCCGTAGCAAAAGCCCCGTACCGACTTGCACCATCGGAATTACAAGAGTTGATGTCTCAAATCCAAGACCTGCTTGACAAGGGATTTATAAGGCCGAGTGTGTCTCCTTGGGGCGCACCGGTGTTGTTCGTAAGAAAGAAAGACGGGAGCATGCGTATGTGTATCGATTACCGGGAGTTAAACAAACTCACGGTAAAGAACCGATACCCGCTCCCGAGGATAGATGATTTATTCGACCAACTACAAGGTGCGAACTGGTTCTAAAAAATTGACCTTAGATCGAGGTATCACCAACTAAAGGTCAAAGAAGAAGATATGCCGAAGACGGCTTTCCGCACGAGATACGGACATTACGAATTCCTCGTGATGTCATTTGGGCTAACAAACGCACCCGCGGCTTTCATGGACCTCATGAACCGGGTTTGCAAGCCAATGCTGGATAAGTCGGTCATCGTGTTTATCGATGATATTTTGGTGTATTCGAAAAGTGAAGCTGAACACGCACATCACTTACAAGAAGTATTAGAGACCCTTAGACGAGAGAAGTTATATGCAAAATTCTCTAAATGTGCCTTTTGGTTACGAGAGGTAGAATTTCTTGGCCATGTCATAAGTGCCGACGGAGTATTGGTGGATCCGTCAAAGATAGAGGCCGTGTCAAAATGGAATCCCCCAAGGAACCCTTCTGAAATTAGAAGTTTTTTGGGACTTGCGGGATACTATAGGAGATTCATTCAAGATTTCTCCAAGATTGCGTCACCACTAACAAAGCTAACACGAAAGAAAGAAAGGTTCATTTGGGGTGTTGATCAAGAGAAAGCGTTTCAAACGCTAAAAGAAAAGTTAACTCAAGCTCCGGTATTGACATTGCCGGACGGAGTTGAAGACATGGAGGTTTATTCGGATGCTTCACTATCGGGACTCGGTTGCGTGTTGATGCAGCGGGGCAAGGTAATAGCCTATGCCTCGAGGCAATTGAAGATACACGAGAAGAAATATCCCACACACGATCTCGAGTTGGCGGCGGTAGTGTTTGCATTAAAAATATGGAGGCACTACTTGTATGGGGTAAAGTGCACCATATTCACCGACCACAAGAGTTTGAAATACTTCTTCGATCAGAAGGAGTTAAATATGCGACAAAGGCGATGGTTGGAAACAGTGAAAGACTACGATTGCGAAATACGTTATCACCCAGGAAAGGCTAATGCGGTGGCGGATGCTTTGAGCAGAAAAATGGATTATGTCCCGATACGAGTAAGATCGATGCAACTTGTGGTAACCTCGGGTATACTCGAACGTATTCGAGAGGCGCAATTAGAAGCAATGAAAGAAGAGAATTGGAAGAAAGAAAGAATAATCGGTCAATTGAAAGATTTGTCGGATGGGAATCACGGGTTGAAGACTCGATCCGGAAGGATATGGGTCCCACATACCTGTGGAGTAAAGGCGCTATTCTTACCTATGCTACACTATCACTGCACTCGAATTGCTATTTCTCGCTATTCTTGCCTATGCTACACTATCACTGCACTCGAATTTTCAACTATGAATGAGCAATTAAGTCGAGATTAGGTGTGAAAACCGCAAACTCTCGACTAAACTGCTCGATCAACCCATATTTTTATCTATAAACACGATAATTTGCGTTGAACCAGGAGTGAAATCCGTACTTTGACGCATAATCCTCTCTTATTTTATCAAAACAGGGACAAAGTTGTTAAGCCAGGGGTGAAACCCTAACCTTGACGCCTTGTTCCGCCCTTTTTACAAAAACTCTCACCAAAGTCTCGACGGACTCCAACGACCTGAAGTCACGATATGACTAACAGGATGCATGCCCAACGCCCAAGAATCGAGGCAAAGGCACTGTCCCGACGGTCAAATGTGCACAACAAGTCCTTGTGAATAGTCGAATCTCTTTGGGTAGTCAATGTCTAATAGCCGCAGACGATCTATTTCTTGATTTTTATGTGTTTTCGATTCGGAGCCCGCAACTGCTGACTCTGATGATTCGTTGATTTTATGTGTTTATATGTGTGTTTATTTGCTTATGTGTCTAATTTTGGAGACTTATTCGAATTTTTTCCTACACTTCGATCGACACGCACAACTCGCACTGCATTGCTATCCCAAAACGCTGACAAATCGCTAAACTATGGACGACCTTATACTATGATATACGCTTATGCTATACTACTCGCTATACTATTCGCGATCGCTATATTCGAATACGCACAGACTTTGAATGATAGGTTTCTGTGTTCTGACTGCATCTGGTGATTACATGCTTATGTGCTTCTATGCCGTATGTGCTTACGTGACTATGTGCTTATGTGTTTATGTGAATATGTGACTACGTGCCTATGTGTGTATGTGATACATGATTATGCGTGTTCCTAAGCTTTAGTAAGTATTAGACGTGTGAGGTGAGGTTCGATTATGATGTGTCTGAAACCTATGACGATGTCTGTTGCAGACAATGTCAACTGGACCATCATCCGGATCCCATCACCCACGACTCTCTCGTCAAGAACAGAGGGACAAACGCCTTGCTGCCATCCTCGCGAAACAAGTGGCCAAGGTTGTACCTCAGATCGTGAGTGAGATTTACGAGAATGTTAGCAAATCGTCTGAGGAGTCTAGAACCAAAGCTCCTGAAGCTGCTACTGCGTTCAGCTTCAAACAGTTCAAGGCATGCGGACCAAAGGAATTCACTGGAGAAGATGGCCCAACGGCTATGTTTCAATGGTTCGATTCCATCGAAGTCACTCTGCGCCAAAGCGGCTGTTCTGAAAATCTCCGTACCCTAAACGCTACCGGCGTCTTTCAGTCTCGCGCATTAGACTGGTGGACGGCCGAGAGAAACAAACGCGGGAATGATGCAGCTTATGAGCTGACTTGGGAAGAGCTGAAAGCCATCATGATGGACGAATTCTGCCCTCCCCATGAATGCCAAAAGCTGGAGGACGTGTTTTGGAACATAAAGCAGAAGGATGGAGACAACGCTGCCCTGACTGCTCGCTTTAAGTAGCTCAGCATCATCTGCCCCGATCAAGTGAAGACGTCTGACATGGCCATCAAGAAGTACATTCGAGCTCTACCTGACTGTGTTGCGGATTTTGTGCACGCCGCAAAGACCACAACAATTGAAGAAACTTACTTGCTTGCCGCTGAAATCAACGACAAGCGGGTAAAAGCTGGAGTTTGGGATAAAGTTTCGAAGAGCCTGCACCAAGTCACCACCGCACCAACTGCCGACACCGCCACCACCCAATCGTCAAAATCCTCACGCCGAAAGAAGAAGAACAACAACAGCAGCTCCAGCAACAAGAACTGTGCTGTCACCGCCACTGCTGCTCCTCTTCAAGCCATACCGGCTCAGCAGCAGCACCACCACCGACCAGCACTAGTTGCTTATGCACCACCAGCAAAGCGTGCATACACAGGCCCCCACCCGGCTTGCCCAACATGTTCTTATCATCATCCGGTGGGTCTCGCCTGTCGTTACTGCGCTCACTGCAACCTGCACGACCACTTCACTGTCAACTGCCGTACTGGTCCCCATCAAGCCCAAGCTGTAACACCCCGTGTTTTCACGAGTGACAGTCAAAGTCAAGGTCAAAGTCAACGACCGATTTCGCGCGACTTGACTCGTAGAAATGCTTTTATTTTAATTATATTATGTGGAGTAAGTGTCGTACATTGCAATAATCGAACCATGTTAATCGTATTTCAATCGACCTACGACTGTGAATCATAGGCAGTAACAATGCGATAAAGTTAATCAACTAATAATCAAGCTATGCTAAACGAATCGACCCCGAATCGCAACTAGAACTATGTATTATACTTGTTGATTATATGTGTGTGTGCGCCTTACATGTTACCTGTGCATGTTACTTTATGTTATGTTGTGATAATCAAGCGAACTCAATCGAAACTCGAAGTCTAACTCGAATACAATCGAACTCGAACCCGAACTCCAAATCAAACCTTGTCGTAAACAAAGTAGTTGGGACTAAAAGTAATTTGACTAGGAAACCCTATCTGATCGCTCGAAAACCGAAGTCGAAGCGTCATCGCACCGAACGCACCAAATCAGGCGACATCCGAACGGATGGTCAATCCGCACGGATTGCCAATCCGCACGGTTGCCAATCCGGACGGATGACCAATCTGGACGGATAACCCAATCCGGGTAACGTGCAATCCGCACGGGTTACCCTTTCCCCTTTTGGCATCCTATAAATACACGGGTCACTCTCCAAATTTTCCACTTTTGGCAAGTGACGTCCGAACCGCACGCATTCTTCACCTTTTCTCAGATTTCTCTCAATCCAGGTAAGATCTTGCTCTAATTCTTGTACATTCTTGATCACTACACAATTCCACACCTTTCTATCTTTCAAATCTCAATTTTCAACCGTGAAACCATCAAGATTTGAGGTATTCTCGGGTGACGTCATCATGAAGTTCTTATGAACTTCAAGCTTGACTTCATTCCATCAAAAATAACCCAGATCTGAACGGTTTCCATAAGATTTCACGACAATATCACCTAAATCTAAACTTTTCAAAGGATAAAAGAGTTGAAAGAAATAAACTCAAGTTCTCTCCTTCTTTTACCCTTAAAATCGGTACGAATCTGATCGGTTCTAGTCTCTACTCGATAATAGTGATGCACTGGTCCTAGATCTGGAATCCTACTCGCAAGACACCTGATTACGAGATAAACCGGAACGACCGTTCTGAGTCGCCGACAGGTCGAGTTAGGGTGGTTCCTGGCCGGCTTAGTCACGCGAGTAAGAATATAATTCCAAGTGGTTGCCACGTAATCAAAATGTCTCGATAAAACGACAACAGAAACCAAGAGTAGACGAACGGAACAACCAGGACGAATAACTTGTCCGCACGGACAGACGATCCGGACGGGTTGTCACCCGGACGAGCTACACTTGGGACCCACATTCAAAACGAGGTTTGAGTATCGACGAATGAACAATCTGGACGGACGACCTCTGAATGGATTACTCTTCGAATCATGAGATACTAAGACCTTGAATACGTCCAAACAAAGTTCATCCGCACGGACTAGTTGTCCGCACGGACAGACTATCCGGACGGATTGTCACTCCGCACGAACGACTATCCGGAAGGATTTCCACTATCCGCACGGATTACCATCCGGACGGATTCCCCAAACTTCATCAAGTGACTCAACCTCAGAGACGTGTCTGCACGGATCACCATCCGGACGGATTGTTGTCCGCGCGACCGGCTTGAAAGGTAGAGATACTTAAATGGCTTCTAAATGCTACAACGAAAACTTCAAAGCACAAGCCATCATACACAAACACATCCTTAACTTAGGAAGAAACAATCCACTCGAATAGTTACCCGCACGAACATGTTATCCGCACGGGTGACTCGTCCGGACGAAGTGTAATCCGCACGGATAACTTGTCCGCACGGATAACAGTCCACACGAGTGACTAATCCGGACGCATCACCACTCGCACGAATAACTTGTCCGCACGGATAACAATCCACACGAGCGACTAACCCGGACGGATTACCACTCGCACGGATTACTAATCCGCACGACCAGTCACCCTACCCACGCTCACCTTGTACTGTTTTGCGTGCCACTTATCCTTACGTTATCGAATATATTCAGGCTAACCGTACTCGCTGAAAAGCGCTCCCTTCAATCCATAATCGCTGTGAGTATACTCGAACCCTTTTTGCTTTTAGCACTTTTGGGTGTTACATACGTTACGAATATTCAAACTACAACTATCACACTACTCAAGCTATTTTAACGCTAAACCATTAATGCATGTTATACGTGGCTTATGAATGCTTGTTTGTTATGTTTACACATGGAATGCTGTCTACCTGCCTTAGCAACGATAGTACTATAGTTTGGACTCAGCACCCGTTCACACGGGGGTTGTTAAGGATCTTTTACTTGCATGGATTACGGTGGTAATTATGTATTGCGAACTGCCTCGGGCAGTCAATCCGCAGTCATTGGTATCGATGGATCTATGTCGATAACTAACGTGCTTCATTTCACTATGCGTACGTGCTGGTTATGCGTAAACGAATTCGAACTCTATTATGCTATTATCAAACTTGTATGCTCACCTTTACATTTTATGTATTGACTTTACTTTAACGTATGTGACAGGTGCCTAGGTTGTTTAAATGCTTCTCGGGCTGTGATGAAATCGAAGCTAGGAACTGGAGTCCTAGAAACCAACAAATAAATTGTCATGTTTAAATCTGAGTTGTCGGAACAGAATATTTGTTTAGTTTTTGTCTGTAATAACTTGTTTTACTATTTGAGGCATGGTATGGGACATGTTAACTTAAATTGAATGGTAAAGATAGTTGTTATGGAAACTTCTGGACAATCTGTTTCGCTCAGTGCCGCGCCCCGATGATTCCGCCATCGGTTGGGGTGTGACAGATTGGGATCAGAGCCATAGCTTTAGGGAATTAGGCAAGACTCGACCTAGTCCGGGTCGAAGTCTTAGATACCTAGACTATAGTTAAGAACCAACAGACCGACTTGTGAGCTCGTACATAGCTCATCCCTTGCTATTCTCGTTTATCCTACACTATCACTGCACCCGAAATTTTCAATTATGAGCAGGCAATAAAGTCGAGAATAGGTGTGAAAACCGCAAACTCTCGACTAAAGTTGCCAAATCAGCTTGCGTTTCAGCTACAAACGAGGAGAATCATACCGAATTAGGAGTGAAATCCATATTTTGATGAATTATCTCCTCAATTTTATTAAGAACAAGGACGAAGTTGTAAGATAGGGGTGAAACCCTAACCTTGACGACTTGTCCTGCTTTTATACAAAACTCACACCAAAGTTTCGATGGACTCCAACGATCTGAAGACACAATATAACCAATGGGAATTGCGCCAACGCCCAAGAATCGAGGCAAAGGCATAGTCCTGGAGGTAATTGTGCACACAGGATCCTTGTGAATAGTCGAACCACTTTGGATAGTCGAATTCTAAATAGCCGCAGACAATCTATTCTCGATTTTATGTGTTTCAAGTTTTCGTCGCTTCTATGTGAATTACGTGTTTTATGCTTATTTGTTAACGTTTCGAGGTACTACCGGTTTCAATCTAATGTTTTTAACTTTGGCTACCCACACAACACATCATTAACGAAGCGCTCGCATTCCACTACGTTCGAACACTCGCAAACCCTGGATACTAGGTTTCTGTTTTCTGAATGCCCCTAGTGACTAAGGCGTATGTGTTTCTTGCTATTGTGCTTACGTGTTTAGGAATATTGTGACTATGTGCCCTATGTGTTTATGTGATTTTGTGTAATTATGTGAATTTGTGACTATATGCGTTTACATGGTACGTGTTACTGAGCTTTAGTAGTAGTAGACGTGTGAGGTGAGATTCGAATACATGTGTTGAGTTCCGTGGCAATGTCTATTGCAGACAATGTCGTCTGGATCTCGTCATACACTCTCTCGTCAAGAAAAGAGGGACAGACGGCTTGCTTCTATTATCGCAAAGAGTGTGGCAAAAGCCGTGAGTGATGCGTATGAGAATGCTAGCAAATCATCCGAGGAATCGAGAATCGAAGCTCCCAAAGCCAACGCAAGGCCTTTCAGTTTTAAGCAATTCAAGTCGTGTGGGCCGAAAGAATTCACAGGCGAAGGAGGTCCTACTGCACTATTCCACTGGTTCGACTCTATCGAGGTTACTCTGCGACAAAGTGGTTGCCCTAATGACCTCCGAACTCTGAACGCTACCGGCGTCTTTCAGTCCCGTGCTTTAGACTGGTGGACGGCCGAGAGGAACAAGAGAGGGAATGATGCAGCCTACGGTCTGTCGTGGGAAGAGCTCAAGGAAGTCATGCTAGAGGAATCCTGCCCTCCTCACGAACGTCAAAAGCTCGAAGATGAATTCTGGCACATACATCAGAAGGATGGAGACAATGCTGGTCTCACTGCTCGTTTCAAACAGCTCAGCATTATCTGTCCCGACCAGGTCAAGACTCCCGAGATGACCATCAAGAAGTACATCCGAGCTTTGCCCGACTGCGTTGCTGATTTCGTGCAAGCGGCTAAGACTACGACGATCGAAGAAACCTATCTGTTGGCCGCTGAAATCAACGACAAAAGGGTTAAGGCTGGGGTGTGGGATAAAACCTCCAAGCATATGCATCAAGCTACCGCTACTGCACCAACTACTGAACCTACCTCATCAAGCAGCAAGAGAAAGAACAAGAGAAAGAGCAACTCCACCAACAAGAACTGTGCGATCACTGCTGCACCGGTTCAAACCGTACCCGCTCAACAACGTCAAGCGGCAGCGCCTGTGGCCAATGCACTGCCTGCAAAGCGTGCATACACTGGACCATACCCACTCTGCCCTACTTGCACCTATCATCACCCGACTGCTATCCAATGCCGCTTTTGTGCTCACTGCAACGTGTACGGCCACTTTACCGCCAACTGCCGTATTCGTCAAGCTCCTGCCAATCAGGCCCTACTCACTGCCCCACAGGGTCAACAAGCTCCTCCGGCACCCGCAGTCAAGGCCAGAGCCTGCTTCACGTGTGGCGACCCGAATCATTTCGCCAACATGTGCCTGAACAGGGTGGTTAAACAAGAACCGCAACAGTCGCAGCCACAGCAGCAACAACAACAGCAACAGCAACAACAGGTAGCACGCGTCAGAACTTTCAATCTTAACGTGCGTCAAGCCCAGGCCGACAACAACGTGGTCAATGGTACGTTCCTCGTGAATGGTATTTATGCTTCATGTTTGTTTGATACTGGAGCGGATAATTGCTTTGTGTCGTTCGAATTTGAGAAACTCCTTAGTCGTAGACGTTCCAAACTGTCCTCGGCATTCGAAGTTGAAGTCGCTACCGGAAGAACCGTCGCTGTTAATTCCGTTATCCGTGATTGTACTCTTGAGCTTAACAATCACATCTTCTCGATCGACCTTATTCCGATGCAACTCGGAAGCTTTGATGTCATAGTAGGCATGGATTTTCTTCGAGAGAACCATGCCGAAATTGTGTGCTTCGACAAGATGATTCGTTTTTCGCTCGCAAATGGTGATTTATTATGTGTTTATGGCGATACTACTTCAAAGGGGCTCAAGCTTATGTCATGCCTACAAGCTAGCAAGTATCTCCGCAAGGAATACAGGGCTTTCTTGGCTAACGTTGTAGTAGCGGAGAAGGAAAAGAAAGAGAAGAAGGAAATAAAAGACATTCCCGTGGTTCGGGAATTCCCTCAAGTTTTTCCAGAGGAACTTCCCGGACTACCTCCAAAACGCGATATTGATTTTCGCATTGGTCTCATTCCTGGAGCTAATCCTACCGCCAGAGCTCCTTATCGACTCGCGCCGTCCGAAATGCGTGAACTCTCAACCCAACTCCAGGAATTACTTGAGAAAGGCTTCATTCGCCCGAGTACCTCTCCATGGGGCGCACCAGTCCTTTTCGTCAAAAAGAAGGATGGGTCGTTCAGGATGTGCATCGACTATCGGGAATTGAATAAGCTAACTATCAAGAACCGCTATCCTTTACCTCGCATCGACGATTTGTTCGACCAGCTACAAGGCGCTACGTGTTTCTCGAAGATCGATCTACGTTCCGGATATCATCAGCTGCGTATACAAGAGGAGGATATACCCAAAACCGCGTTTCGTACTCGTTATGGCCATTACGAATTCGTTGTCATGCCGTTTGGCCTAACAAATGCACCCGCAGTTTTCATGGATCTGATGAATCGCGTGTGTAAACCATATCTCGACCGTTTCATCATCGTATTCATCGACGATGTCTTGATCTATTCCAAGTCGAGAGCCAAACACGCGCAACATCTACGTTTGGTTCTCGAGTTACTCCAGGGGAACCAACTCTACGCCAAATTCTCCAAGTGCGAATTTTGGTTGGGGGAGGTTCAGTTTCTGGGCCACATCGTAAATAGTCAGGGTATTCATGTCGATCCTGCGAAGATTGAAGCTGTCAAGAGCTGGGTTACGCCTAAGAATCCGTCTGAAGTCCGTTCTTTTCTCGGACTAGCGGGCTATTATCTACGATTTATCCAAGGATTCTCGAAGATTGCTGTACCACTTACCTCTCTTACACATAAGGACCAGCCTTTTGTTTGGGGAACCAAACAAGAGTCTGCCTTTCGAACCCTCAAACACATGCTTTGCAATGCTCCTGTTCTCGCACTACCCGACGAAAACAATGATTTCATTGTCTACTGTGATGCTTCCAACCTTGGTCTTGGTTGTGTTCTCATGCAACGGGACAAGGTTATAGCTTACGCATCTCGACAGCTCAAAATCCACGAGAAGAACTATACAACCCATGATCTCGAGCTAGGCGCGGTTGTTTTTGCATTGAAGATTTGGCGACACTACCTGTATGGTACAAAGTGTACAATCTTCACCGATCATAGGAGCCTACAACACATCTTTAATCAGAAGGAACTAAATATGCGTCAACGCCGATGGGTAGAACTTCTCAACGACTACGACTGTGAGATTCGTTATCACCCAGGCAAAGCAAATGTTGTTGCCGACGCACTTAGCAGACGGAGCTATCTGCTTAGCACCCGTAATGTTCAAGCCCAGCACAATCTCGAAACTCTCATCCGCGACGCCCAGCATGCATGTTTTAACGAACGCACCCTGAAGAAGGAACGAATCTACAACGATGGAGCCCAGCTGGTAAGCAAATCAAACGGGATATTCCACTTTTTAGACCAAATTTGGATTCCCAAGCGAATCGATTTACGACAGATTATCATGGACGAAGCCCACAAATCCCGCTATTCCATTCATCCCGGAGCTGACAAGATGTACCAGGATCTTCGCTATAGGTACTGGTGGCCGGGTATGAAAAGGGATATCGCTCTCTACGTCGGGAAATGCCTAACCTGTGCTAGAATCAAGGCTGAACATCAAAGACCCTCTGGCTTGCTCGAACAACCCCCAATTCCTATGTGGAAATGGGAGAGCATAGCCATGGATTTCGTAACCAAGCTTCCAACCACGTCATCAGGTCACGACAGCATTTGGGTTGTTGTTGACCGTTTGACTAAATCAGCTCACTTTCTGCCCATACGAGAAGACTACAAGGTGGAACGATTAGCCCGAATCTACACCGACGAGATCATCTGTAGACATGGGACGCCTCGTGATATCATCTCTGACCGTGATGCTCGGTTTACGTCACGATTGTGGGAAACGTTTCAAATGGCACTCGGTACAACGCTTAATCTAAGTACCGCTTTCCACCCACAAATCGACGGTCAGACTGAAAGAACGATTCGTACTCTTGAAGATATGCTCCGTTCGTGTGTTTTAGATTTCGGTGGTAATTGGGATAAACACCTGCCGTTAGTCGAATTTTCGTATAACAATAGCTACCAGGCCAGCATTCAGATGGCACCTTTCGAGGTGTTATATGGAAGAAGATGTCGATCGCCTATTGTGTGGCACGAGATCGGTCACTCGCAACTAACCGGTCCGGAGCTGCTACAAGAAACGACAGACAAAAAGTTTACGCCGAGACAACTTAGCGAAAGCTCGGGATAGACATAAAGTTTACGCCGATAAAAAGCGCAAGCCACGGGAATTTGGCGTTGGTGACTACGTACTCCTAAAGGTATCACCTTGGAAGGGTGTAGTCCGATTCGGCAAAAAGGGAAAACTCGCGCCTCGATATGTTGGACCTTTTAAGATTCTGGAAAGGATCGGAAAAGTCGCCTACAGACTCGAATTACCAGAGGAACTTAGCAATGTCCACCCGACTTTCCACGTGTCAAACCTCCGAAAGTGCATCGCCGACCACGATTTACATGTCTCTCTAGACGATCTGCAAGTGAACGAAACATTACACTTCGTGGAAAAGCCTGTCGAAATCATGGATCGCCAAACCAAGCAGCTCAGGCGCTCACGCATCCCTATTGTGAAGGTCCGATGGGAAGGCAAGCGAGGCGCGGAGTTTACTTGGGAACTCGAAAGCGACATGAAGGCCAAGTACCCGCAGTTGTTTAATTAGAGAAGCGAACCACAAAAACGCAGATTTCTCTCAAACGGCTTCGAATTAAGATCTGAAACTTTGTAGGCTTGTATATCAATAAATTTCGCACAACATATCCAAAAATCAGCAATTTTTATCCGTAAAAAGTCGTTTAATTTGACGATTTTCAGATAAAAACGTGATGAATATGAAAAAAATGAAGAAATTGTCAAATCTGAGTGAAATCGACTCTGAATCTGATCAATTCCTGTACGAATCTAGTTGTTTGATCAGTGCAATCGAGAACCTGCTTAGATACCACTTGTAGGCCCAGTTTCAACTCCGTTACGATTGTGTTTGGTCACGATCGTGCACGGATTCCACACGCTACACGAGTCAAAATCGGTCCAAACGAAGAACTCTCACACGTGATTCACGACCTTGTTACGGCTTTCAGCTTAATTTCGGGACGAAATTCCATAAACAAGGGGAGGCTGTAACACCCCGTGTTTTCACGAGTGACAGTCAAAGTCAAGGTCAAAGTCAACGACCGATTTCGCGCGACTTGACTCATAGAAATGCTTTTATTTTAATTATATTATGTGGAGTAAGTGTCGTACATTGCAATAATCGAACCATGTTAATCGTATTTCAATCGACCTACGACTGTGAATCATTGGCAGTAACAATGCGATAAAGTTAATCAACTAATAATCAAGCTATGCTAAACGAATCGCCCCCGAATCGCAACTAGAACTATGTATTATACTTGTTGATTATACGTGTGTGTGTGCCTTACGTGTTACCTGTGCATGTTACTTTATGTTATGTTGTGATAATCAAGCGAACTCAATCGAAACTCGAAGTCTAACTCGAATACAATCGAACTTGAACCCGAACTCCAAATCGAACCTTGTCGTAAACAAAGTAGTTGGGACTAAAAGTAATTTGAATAGGAAACCCTATCTGATCGCTCGAAAACCGAAGTCGAAGCGTCATCGCACCGAACGCACCAAATCAGGCGACATCCGAACGGATGGTCAATCCGCACGGATTGCTGATACACTCTAATTTACACATATTTTAGTCCCCCATTTTACCCCTATTTTATGCGTTTTTGGCCGTAAAACCGTCGTTCGGATACTTATTTATCTACATTTGTGTTTACAGGCCTAAAACTGCATTTCAGACAAGATGATAGCAAAAACGAGGACTTTCCGGACGAAACGAAGAAGCTGCGGATATTCTGTTAAGAATTCAGAACTGAGCCTGTGGAACGGTCGTTCCACCTGATGCACGACCGTGCATCTCCGACATCGAAGATCATATCGGAACTGAACGGTCGGTGCGACCTGGCGTGCAACATGTATAGCTCGGAACAGAACGGTCGTTCCATCCCGAAGAACGACCGTGCAACTTCAGATCTGGTCAACGATCCGGTGACGTATGCAGTATGGCGACCCATCATCAATAATTCAATAAAGTGAACGGTCGTTCCATATGGGGAACGACCGTGCAACAGCAAAAAACTATAAAAACACAGCAGAAACATTCTGCTCGGGATCTTGGGAAATTCTGGATTTTTGGAGAGCTCTCAGGCGATTTTCAGGCTCCGGAGGCATTAGCTTTCACCCGGATTCAAGCCACATTATCCCGATTAGCTCGATTACTACCCGGATCCTTAGTCTAGTACTTGTTTATGGTTTGATTTTCTAATCTTTCCAAGTTTTTGTTAATCTTTCAAGTACTTAGATTATGATTTATGTATTATTGTAGCCTTTGGGCAAAAACACAACAATCCCTTGCTAGATTATAACCATTAGTGTGTTAAACTTTGTTTGTAATGACATTTGAAGTATTTTCTATGTTTATCTTTGATGATTAGTTTGCAACCTTGTTATTGATATTGATTTCTTGATTATAAGTAATTGTGTTGGATGATTGGTGCTTGGTTAGTTAGGATAGTTGAAAAATGATGCTTAATTAATCTTGTATTAGTAAACTTTGAACTTGGTTAACTAGTTTAGCTTGGTTTAAATGTGTGCATCATGATACTAGAAATGGTTAGTGATTTAATAAAATGTAATTATTGTTAATCAAGAGAGCTTGCCGTCACGGAAGGACCTAAACGGGTTAGATGGTGTCGTTATGAATTCTTGCCATGATTTGTTAGCTTAGTTATTAGTTTAGGCCAAAATTGCTATCTTAGTGAATTATTGTGCAAGATTTGTAAAATGAACGCGGTTGTGATTTAATCTAGTTTATGCTTATCTCGGTGGTTGCATTGTGTTTATCGGTGTCGCTTTCCTTGTTTAAGTGAGGTTAGAATAATCCTAACGGCTGCCTAACTTATTTTTAAGAGATTTTCATAGACATTTATCAATTGTGCATTAAAGAACAATTTTAGGTGGTTAAAGTGTGTTTATCGTTTTAGCTTTCCGAATGATTGTCATGTTAGGATTCCCGAAAGGGATACTAGTTGTTTTAAATTGGAAAATTGACCGAATGCTTCTAGTGCCAAAACTGACTTAGTTGACATGTTGTGGTTGTGTATTTAGCAAGGCTTTTTATCTACTTTTTATTATGTTTTTATTATGTATTTGGTTATGTTACTTTAGTTTATTTAAAAATCAACAAAACCTATGTTTTTACCGGTAGTTTAGTGACAAAGGTCTAGTACAAACTCTCCGCCCATTTCCTTGGATCGATACTTGGTTCTTACCAATACTTTATTACATATATGACGGGGTACACTTGCCTCTTTCGTGTGTGTTTTGATGTAAAAGTAATAATCACTTTTATAAATTTAAAACCCAATCGTGTGTAATTCATTGCAAAATATTATGTATATATACGCACACGTCAATTGCCAATCTGCACGGTTGCCAATCCGGACGGATGACCAATCCGGACGAATAACCCAATCCGGGTAACGTGCAATCCGCACGGGTTACCCTTTCCCCTTTTGGCATCCTATAAATACACGGGTCACTCTCCAAATTTTCCACTTTTGGCAAGTGACGTCCGAACCGCACGCATTCTTCACCTTTTCTCAGATTTCTCTCAATCCAGGTAAGATCTTGCTCTAATTCTTGTACATTCTTGATCACTACACAATTCCACACCTTTCTATCTTTCAAATCTCAATTTTCAACCGTGAAACCATCAAGATTTGAGGTATTCTCGGGTGACGTCATCATGAAGTTCTTATGAACTTCAAGCTTGACTTCATTCCATCAAAAATAACTCAGATCTGAACGGTTTCCATAAGATTTCACGACAATATCACCTAAATCTAAACTTTTCAAAGGATAAACGAGTTGAAAGAAATAAACTCAAGTTCTCTCCTTCTTTTACCCTTAAAATCGGTACGAATCTGATCGGTTCTAGTCTCTACTCGATAAAAGTGATGCACTGGTCCTAGATCTGGAATCCTACCCGCAAGACACCTGATTACGAGATAAACCGGAACGACCGTTCTGAGTCGCCGACAGGTCGAGTTAGGGTGGTTCCTGACCGGCTTAGTCACGCGAGTAAGAATACAATTCCAAGTGGTTGCCACGTAATCAAAATGTCTCGATAAAACGATAACAGAAACCAAGAGTAGACGAACGGAACAACCATGACGAATAACTTGTCCGCACGGACAAGCTGTCCGCACGGACAGACGATCCGGACGGGTTGTCACCCGGACGAGCTACACTTGGGACCCACATTCAAAACGAGGTTTGAGTATCGACGAATGAACAATCTAGACGGACGACCTCTGAATGGATTACTCTTCGAATCATGAGATACTAAGACCTTGAATACGTCCAAACAAAGTTCATCCGCACGGACCAGTTGTCCGCACGGACAGACTATCCGGACGGATTGTCAGTCCGCACGAACGACTATCCGGACGGATTTCCACTATCTGCACGGATTACCATCCGGACGGATTCCCCAAACTTCATCAAGTGACTCAACCTCAGAGAAGTGTCCGCACGGATCACCATCCGGACGGATTGTTGTCCGCGCGACCGGCTTGAAAGGTAGAGATACTTAAATGGCTTCTAAATGCTACAACGAAAACTTCAAAGCACAAGCCATCATACACAAACACATCCTTAACTTAGGAAGAAACAATCCACTCGAATAGTTACCCGCACGAACATGTTATCCGCACGGGTGACTCGTCCGGACGAAGTGTAATCCGCACGGATAACTTGTCCGCACGGATAACAGTCCGCACGAGTGACTAATCCGGACGGATCACCACTCGCACGAATAACTTGTCCGCACGGATAACAGTCCGCAGGAGTGACTAATCCGGATGGATCACCACTCGCACGAATAACTTGTCCGCACGGATAACAATCCGCACGAGCGACTAACCCGGACGGATTACCACTCGCACGGATTACTAATCCGCACGACCAGTCACCCTACCCATGCTCACCTTGTACTGTTTTGCGTGCCACTTATCCTTACGTTATCGAATCTATTCAGGCTAACCGTACTCGCTGAAAAGCGCTCCCTTCAATCCATAATCGCTGTGAGTATACTCGAACCCTTTTTGCTTTTAGCACTTTTGGGTGTTACATACGTTACGAATATTCAAACTACAACTATCACACTACTCAAGCTATTTTAACGCTAAACCATTAATGCATGTTATACGTGGCTTATGAATGCTTGTTTGTTATGTTTACACATGGAATGCTGTCTACCTGCCTTAGCAACGATAGTACTATAGTTTGGACTCAGCACCCGTTCACACGGGGGTTGTTAAGGATCTTTTACTTGCATGGATTACGGTGGTAATCATGTTTTGCAAACTGCCTCGGGCAGTAAATTCGCAGTCATTGGTATCGATGGATCTATGTCGATAACTAACGTGCTTCATTTCACTATGCGTATGTGCTGGTTATGCGTAAACGAATTCGAACTCTATTATGCTATTATCAAACTTGTATGCTCCCCTTTACATTTTATGTATTGACTTTACTTTAACGTATGTGATAGGTGCCTAGGTTGTTTATATGCTTCTCGGGCTGTGATGAAATCGAAGCTAGGAACTGGAGTCCTAGAAACCAATAAATAAATTGTCATGTTTAAATCTGAGTTGTCGGAACATAATATTTGTTTAGTTTTTGTCTGTAATAACTTGTTTTACTATTTGAGGCATGGTATGGGACATGTTAACTTAAATTGAATGATAAAGATAGTTGTTATGGAAACTTCTGGACAATCTGTTTCGCTCAGTGCCGCGCCCCGATGATTCCGCCATCGGTTGGGGTGTGACACAAGCTCAAGCCACTACTCATCAAGCTCTGCTCCCAGCCCCGCAAGGCCAACAAGCAGCTCCGACACCCGCGATCAACGCCAGAGTCTGTTTCGCATGTGGTGATCCCAACCATTTTGCGAACATGTGCCCGAACAGGGTTGTGAAACAAGAGCCTCAGCAGCAGCAACACCAGCAGCAACAGCATTAGCAACAACAACAAGTCGCACATGTCAGAACTTTCAACATCAACGTGCGCCAAGCCCAGGCCGACAACAACGTGCTCAATGGTACGTTCCTTGTGAATGGTATTTATGCTTCGTGTTTTTTTGATACTGGAGCCGATAATTGCTTTGTGTCATTCGAATTTGAGAAACTCCTTAGTCGTAAATGCTCCCATCTCCCCTCGACGTTCGATGTTGAAGTCACTACCGGAAGAACTGTTGCCGTTAATTCTGTTCTTCGTGATTGTACTCTTGAGCTCAACAATCACATCTTCCCAATCGACCTTATTCCGATGCAAGACCGAAGTTTTGACGTCATAGTAGGCATGGACTTTCTTCGTGAAAACCATGCTGAAGTTGTGTGCTTCAAAAAGATGATTCGATTCTCGCTCACGAATGGTGATTTATTATGTGTCTACGGTGAAACTTCTTCGAAAGGTCTCAAGCTCATGTCATGTGTCTAAGCTAGCAAGTATCTCCGCAAGGAATACAGAGCATTCTTGGCGAACATTGTAGTAGCGGAGAAGGAAAAGAAAGGTAATCCAGTAGTAAACGAAGTCCCCGTTGTGTATGAATTTCCAAAGGTATTCCCTGACGATCTTCCAGGTTTACCGCCAAGTCGTGATATCGACTTTCGTATCGACCTCATTCCTGGAGTCAACCTGTCACACCCCGAATTCCACGTGTCACCGGAGGGCCCGGTGGGGAGTATCGTGACGTCATGGTTGGTAACGTAATAGTCAAACAACACAATATTAATATGCACAGCGGAAGCAATTGAAAATATAATACAACCGAATTTATTATTGTAATATCATCTGTCACAATATTCGGAAGTTTATCCACAGAAGGATCGAACATAAAATGGAAACAATAGTTCAACAGACTTTTAGGCATCTTAAGCTTGCGAGACTTCTATTGATGCTAAGGAGAAATATCCAGCCAATTTCGTATAGTACCTGCATTTAGCCTTTTTGGAAAATACGTCAGTTTACACTGGTAAATACAATCAACTGACTCATTTTGGAAAATGATTTAAAATTGGTTTGGATGCACATGGCATAAAGGTTTTTATAATTTGATTAAAATGCACAGAGGCAAGATTAATCTTTTTAACTTGGGAGAATTATTTAATATTATAATCTTGTGAACGAATTACATGTTCCTTGTGCGTTCAGTAGCCCGGATCTTGTCCGGGTTAAAGATCAATAGACACACCACATTACAGAGTTATACACTGACGGGTGTACGCCTACACCCCGTGCTCAGGTCGTGGCCATCTCGTAAGATGATGCCAAGGATATCCGGGACATGGTCATTAACCCCCCAAAGGCTTTAAGTAACAAGACTGTTTAAACGAGCCGATCAAATTATTCAACTACCCACCTAACGGTGGAGATTTGATGCCCGATCAAGCGGTATGCTATATACCGTAACCCAAGCCCGTATAGGGAAAATAAGTTAAAAGTATTTACCTGAGCAAGTATAATTCACAATTAGCAAAATGCACGTAGCTTTTACTGCTCCTCCTAATCTGGAACGAAGGTTTTATAATAACCTATTAGAATCCTAACGGGTCTTTAATTAAGCTTAAGCTTAGACCGGCTAGTTTCAAAGATACGGTTCGTACGCACGATTAAGCGAAGACCGGATAGAATGTGATTTAGACCTGACAAGTTTGAAGACTTGTTTAATATGGGTTTATTATTCACATTCTGGATTTTAAGATAAAACCGTTAAGGTTTGACCCGTTTCGGCTAATTTATGTAAACTTGTTACATAAACCGAACCGTACGCGTAATAAGCGTGACGGGTATTCATGAGAGCTATATAAAGGTTTCCTAAGTTAATTATGCCTCAAATATGTTGTGACATCAGTAAGATGTCTTTCATTATGCCCGAAACGTTTTTAAACACAAACTAGACCCCGTAGGGGTAGTTTGGTCATTTAAAAGTTTATAAAAGAGTTTAAGTAACAACCCGAGTTACAGCTCTGATGTAATCAGCAAATATATTCAATTTTCTAAGTTATATCAGTAGGTTAAAGCATATATGTGAAACTTATCATTTCTAACCAAACTATGCCCCGTAGGGGTATTTTGGTAATTTCACACAAGCTGAAAAGCTCAAAACTGGAGTCTGAGTTTATCAACCTTTGCTTACTGTTAAAATATTATAATTTGCCTCTTATATCAGTAGGTATCAACCTGGGTATGTCCAATAGAATTTTGATACATACTTTGCGTTAAAAACGCTTAATAAGGCGATTAAAGGCCCTTTCCGGGTTCGATACTTAAGTCTGATATTTTTATATTTCCAGAAGGCTTAAAATAATTTATTTATCATATGTGATCAGTAGCAAAAGGTTTGGAGTCGTTTAGATATGTAAAACTCATTTTATGGCCCGTAAGGGCAAAACCGACAATTACCGGATTAAGCCTACGACTACTAGTTATGCTCAGCCTAAAATTAATTAAAAATCTTTAAAAATCCCAAAATAATATATTACATCAGTGGGTATTAAGTTTGATACCAAAAAGTAGGCTTAACTAGGCTATATGCTAATTACGCCGTTTTGTTAACATAAAGCATTCATTTTGCGATTATGAGCATAACTCTTAATCTACAATTCAAACTGATGTCAAACTTTGCATACAAGTTTATATATCAGTAATTAAAGTTTCTACCCTTTTATATTTCCAAAAATCACGTTTTAAGGTAATAAGGGCATAACGGTCAACATATGAGCAATTAACGGAAACATGCATATTAATTGGATAACTAATGAACCAAGGTGTATAATCACAGAGGGTTATTCTAACATGTAACCTAGTCCAATTAAAGCTCTGAGGCATTTCTAAAACATGCCTAAACGGGTCAGAACTGAAAGTCAAAGTGAAAGTCAAACTATGTGACTTTCGGTTCCGAACCGGGTCTAAACAGGAAATTGTCGGGTTGAACATGTTTAGACATGTTCTTACACTTATTACCAAGTTATATCAATGATCAATCAGGTTGTATATGGTCTACATTGCTAATTATGCATAAATCGCATTTTAAACTTTCTGTTGACTTTTTAAGTACACGTTTGACCCGACTTTTGACCTGGTTAGAGTGGTAATCAGGGGGAACCCTTTTGAGGGTTTATTACCCACATAAATACCAACTTATATCTACTTTTGGTTCGACTAATCACTGGACCATCATTGGTTAATCTTAAAGTCAACCGTTAATTACGACGTTTAAAGTCGATCAAAGCACAAGGGCAGACAAGAAATAACAAAATTCACATCAGACTACCCCTAGCGTGACGCCAGGCTCCCCTCGCGTCGCGCTAGGCCCCTTCTGCACCAAATCCATATTTTAGATTTTTGCGATTTGATCCTTGCCCCTTCAAGACTCGATTAGGCACTTGTTTATTGCATTATGAACCCTCACAATTGATCTATAAGGGCTTTAAAACATATACCCACTTTGTTAAGTCCCCGGTTAACTTAATTGTTACCCGAAAAGTCCTAACTTTCAACGTTTACGCTTTAACCCCTCGTACACGAATTTGATCATAACTTTCTCATACGATAACGAAACTTTATGAAATTTTAATCGTGCATTCTAGTGAGCATAATTAACCGTTAAAAAGCTTCGGGTTTGTCAAAAGGTCACTCAGAGGTATAACTTAAACATGTTGACACATTTAGCCCCTGTAGTTTGTAATCTCTCACTTTTAGCTTCGTATGATCCATGATTTATTCGTTTGAAGGTATGAGCACCAAGTAGGGTTAATGTATATTATATTTATTCACAGTTGACACTTAGAATACGTATATTCACCTACTTTCCACGTTTGTCAACTTTAGTCCTTCTATAATATTCTTTCACGCGTTTTAAACATATGACACGTGTCAACACATTATAGGACGTGAATTTTCAAGGTGTTACATCCTCACCCCCTTAAAATAAATCTCGACCCGAGATTTACTGAAATAAGTAAGGGTACTTTTCTTTCATCATGGATTCAACCTCCCACGTGAATTCGGGACCTCTATGGGCATCCCATTTGACCTTTACAATCGGTACATGCTTCCTTCGAAGCTTCTTTACCTGTCGATCTTCAATCGACAAAGGTTTTTCCACAAACTTTAAGCTCTCATCTATATGCACATCTGTATGGGTATAACCAGTGATTCATCAGCGAAACACTTTTTCAGATTGCAGATGTGGAACACATTGTGAATTCCACTGAGCTCTTCCGGTAAGTTTAACTTATAGGCAACTGACCCGACACGTTCGATAACCTCGAAAGGTCCTATGTATCTCGGGCTTAGCTTGCCTTTCTTACCAAATCGCATCACCCCCTTCCAGGGTGATACTTTTAGCAACACTTTATCACCTACTTCGAAGTGAAAAGCTTTACGCTTTGGATATGCGTAACTCTTCTGCCTATCGTGGGCAGCTTTGAGACGGTCACGAATCTGGACAATCTTGTTCGTTGTTTCGAACACTATCTCTGGTCCTGATAATTGGACATCTCCAACTTCCGCCCAACAAATAGGCGATCTACACTTTCTACCGTATAATACCTCAAAAGGCGCAGCCTTAATGCTGGTATGGTAGCTATTGTTGTAGGAGAATTCGATTAATGGTAGGTTCTTATCCCAACTACCACCCAAATCGATCGCACATGCACGTAGCATGTCTTCCAATGTTTGAATAGTGCGCTCATTCTGACCGTCAGTCTGAGGATGATAACCCGTACTAAAATTCAAACGTGTGCCCAAAGATTGTTGGAAACTCTTCCAAAAATGTGACGTGTATCTAGTACCTCGGTCAGAGATAATAGGCACAGGTATGCCATGTAAGGCTACAATCTTATTCACGTACAACGGGCTAACATATCGGAGCTATAAGTCTCCTTAATGGGTAGGAAGTGTGCTGACTTTGTCAGTCTATCAACTATAACCCATATTGTATCATTTCCTTTCCTTGTCTTGGGTAACTTGGTAATAAAATCCATAGTTACCATTTCCCACTTCCACGTAGGAAGTTCAGGCTGTTGTAGCAAACCTGACGGTTTCTGATGCTCGGCTTTGACTTGCGCATATGTCAAGCATTTAGCTACATAGGTGGCCACAGACTTATTCAAGCCTATCCACCAAGAGTTTGCCCTTAGATCCTGGGTAGCTGATGGAAATTCTTAATCGTTGCCTAATTAGGGTTGCGGTATGTATGCATAAGCAATATGAACCGTCTTTCTTATTTAATAACATAAAACCCTCAGAATATTGAGTCAGGCTATATGAGCCTATGTCTTAAAACCTACTTAATCAAGGTTTCGATTATTCCATAATCAATATGGAGCTTTCACAGTACTCCCGCCCACAGCGGGATACAAATCTTAATTCTACCTGCCTTCCAGGAGGTAAGCAGGGAAAACTTATGAGAAGATAATCAAGATGCAAGGAGGCTACAGAGATTTTCCATATCTCAGGCTCCAGTTCATCCATCATTGCTCGTGTCAAATAAGTGACACATTTATGTTATAAGTCAACGAATTCCTTAATCGGGAACATTTACTTGGACAATTCCATTCTGGATATCTTCCTTGAATACTACTAGTCGACTTTAGTACAATATGATCATTGGGATATCTTAGGGGTTCCATGTATTAAACCTCCATACTGATCAGGCATGGAAGTAATCTATGGGACACACTAGGATACGCCAATCCTCATATAGCACTTTTATCAAACATAGTTTGGCATTCGCAGGCGATAGAAAAACAATGAGAAAATAATTAAAATAACATATGTTGTCGTACTCTATGCGAAGAAAGAGTACTCTTAGGTTTTTCAGAAGGATTCCTTGCCGATACTAGAAGAATCGGTTACTATGGTTTCCTTGGTAAGTTATACCTTGTGGATAGTATAAAAGTTTGCTAAGCTTATGGTTTATGAAGATTTATTATTGCCTGTATTAAAAACAGGACACTTAGCAGGAATTATCATTGGTAAATGACAATGTGAACTGCCTCTTGGCATTCATCAGGTGAGTTCAGGCATTTCTTCCTTTAGCCTTTCCAGTGTTTAGTGAACATAAGCAAGCCAAGAGTAACTAAAACATAGAGGTAAAATCTTGGATTCTAATACTTAGTCAACATAAGGAGGATAAGTAGGTGACTTATAGTAAGAAGTAAGGAAGTTATTATACATGTGCTTATATTTAACCAAAATGGAAATTTCACAAACTAGGCACCTAGCTCGGTTGGCTAGGCGCGCGAAAGGGTGTGGCCTAGACCCAGGTTCGATTCCGGGGACGGCCGGTTCCACCATTTTTTTTTCGTTGCTTTTTATTAAGCCTGTTCTTGCTCTTTTCCTTATATTTTCTGGGAGTTATCCTCCTCCTTTGGTTCATCCTTCATATCCGAAGTGTGAACAGAGCTCTTCTCACGAGTATTTGAACGTGGTTTTTAAATGAAATTCAGAGCGAGGAGCATTCGGCTCTTCGGATCGTTTCATGATCTTTCTATGGTCCTTCCAACTACTGCGTCAACCACAGCCTGGAGATTAACTCCATTAATATTGAGGTTTACGTTTGTAGTTTTATTAACTTTCATCGTATTAATAGTATTGCGACCGTCGTCTACCTCATCCGAGTTTTCCATACTCGAAACTTGGTACCAATCACCAAGATTTAACAATTAGTAGTCATCATCCTGATGACCTGACTTAGATTAGCCACGGCATTCATAAACCGTATAGGCTATTCTGGTCTGTACATTCTTAATGAATGCTATTTGAATGTATATCTATTACATTTAGCTTAGGTCACAAAAGGACTATCAATGGCATTTAAGGTTTGGAGCGAGTCCAATACCTACTTGACAGGGGACCATAGTGTCACAACTGTCTTTGTCACAAGGACGATTATAATAGCTCAAAGGCTTGCCTTAAAAGACTTTTATTATATGTATACACATATGGCATAGAAGCCTGTCTCGATGGACGTAGAAAGATATGGCATAAAGTCCAGTCACGAAGGACATAAATGATTATACGGCACGAAGGCCTTGTCGTAATGACATTTAGATGTGGCACAAATGGCCTTGTCTCTAGGACGTTGTAGGATATGGCACTAAGGCATGTCACCAGCGATGTTAACATTTAGTATGTTACTTGTTGCGAACGACGAATTATAGCCCGGAGGCTTGTTATGGGTGACTTGAATATAACCTGTGGATTTGTCACAAGGACATCAATTCATAGGCTGCAATCTTATTAGATCAGGAGTCTTAAGGCTTGAACATAGTTCTTCACCTTTGGACAGGGAGTCATAGACTACAACTGTCATCGTCTTGAAAGACGATTCATTTGGCAGAAAAGTAAGCCAATCAACATCACTAATGGATGTTTATATATAACCATCGTATCTAATGATATTAGTCATGATCACACCGATCATATTGACTATTAGGTTTGGGTATAATCACACCATTTTGAACAGGGGATCATAAAGATCACTACTATCTTTGTCTTACCGACACTAGAATAAAGTATAGCCCGTAGGCATTTCATCACGAGGGATGTTAATATTATGATCACCATACTGATGATACTAGTCAGGATCGCAATGATAGTACAGACTATGGGATTTGAGTATAGCTCACCCCCTTGGGCAAAGAATCACAAAAGATTACAATTGCCTTGTCTCAATTGGACAATATAATAAAGCCCTTAGGCAAAACATCATAAAGGATGTTAAAATTTTTAACCATCGTATTGATGAATTTTTGTCATGATTGCATTGATCATATAGATTATTAGGCTTGAGCATAGCTCACTACCTTGCACAGGAAATCGTAAAGATTACAATGTCTTTGTCACACATGGACAATATAATATGGCCCATAGGCAAAACATCACTAATGGATGTTTATAATAGGTTCATCCTATTAGATTATATAAGTCATGATTGCATTAATCATATTGACTATTTGGCTTGAGCATAGCTCACCACCTCAGACAAGGAAACATAAAGATAACAATGGCAATGTCCCAAATGGACAATATATTATAGCCCGTAGGCAAAACATCACTAAAGGATGTTAAATAATATGATCATCGTATTAGATGATATTAGTCATGATCGCATTGATCATATAGACTATTATGTTTGGACATAGTCCAACATTTTAGACAGGAGGTCAAAGACCACCACCGTCGTTGTCTTATCGGACAACCAGTTTAGCCCGTAGGCACTTCATCACTAACGGATGTTTATAATATGATCATCTTATATGATGATATAAACCATGATTACTAAATCACTAGGCTAGATAAGGGAATTGGAAGAATCCAATATAAGGATGACTGTTGTGATTTTCTCGAATCACATTTGTCAAGAGTGCTAACACGTTCCTAAGTGTTAACAAGGATCTGAATCCCTTGAGTAGGTTTCACCATCTTGGCCGCGTAGGATAGGTTTCACCTTTAAGATTCATTTTAAAATGCATACTGACAGGGAAGGAAGGATATTTATTTTGTTCAGGATTTTCATCATAAATCCTAATTCATAAGTTAATAATAGCACAAATGGCCTAGTCGCGTAGACAAGTTAAATTTATAAGCCATGATTTCAGAGAATCGCGACATTAAGGTTTGAATCAAAGTTTATTACCTTTTCCTGACAGGGAGCTGTAGGCTACCACTGTCTTTAGTCTCCGAGGACATTAACTATAGCCTGTAGGTACTTCCCTTCTAAGGGATGTTTATTACGGAATTGCCCCTTAGGGAAATTCATTAACCATGGTAACAGAGACCATATTTGGTTAATTTATTAATCATTTATGTTTAGGATTTCTATTATAATTTATCCTAATTATAAAACATTAATAGTTTTATTAGTGGCACCCAATGGCCTGGTCACATGGACATTTATAGATTATAAGCTCATGATTTCAGAGAATCAAAGCATGAAAGTATATTGGCACAATAGGCCTAGTCACAAGGACAATTATAAATTATATGCCAGGATTTCAGAGAATCAAGGCATTTGAGTATATTGGCACAATAGGCCTAGTCACAAGGACACTTATAAATTATATGCTAGGATTTCAGAGAATCAAAGCATTTGAGGTTTGAACCTAGTTCATTACCTTTATCTGACAGGGAGTCATCGCTACCACTGTCTTTTGGCTCATATGGAAATGAGCAGGGCCCGTAGGCATTATGTTACCACGTATGGTTAAAATATGATCATCTCAATTAATGATGTAAACCCAGGATTCAGAGATCATTAAACTAGGTTAGGAATCTTTTGGAGGATCCTATATAAAAAATGACGTGTGTGATTTTTAATGAATCACGTCTGCCAGGAGTGTTAACACGTTTTCAGATGTTAACAGGGATTCGAATCTTTTAAACAGGTCTTACCATCTTGGCCAGGTCTTTATAATGACACTCGGCTAGGTTTCACTCTTAAGATTCTTTATAAATGGTTTGAATCTTTTTAACAGGTCTTACCATCTTGGCCCGGTCTTATAATTGACCCGAAGGCTAGGTTTCACACTTAAGATTCTTAATTTAATTAACGCAGAACAATTTTAAATTGAGGTGTTAATATGGATCTGAATCTAATTATGGAACTACCATCTTGGCCCGGTCTTAAAATGACACGTGGCTAGGTCTTGTCCTTTTTAGATTTTGCCATCTTATTATAATGGTAGATCTTGCAAAAGGAAATGTTATTGTCCATTTATTTAATATTCTTGTTTAGAATGAAAGTTTAAACTTAATCATTCCACTATATAAAAATAAAAGTATAAAGTTGCCCTAAGCGGGACTTGAAAGGAATAATGTTGTCCTTGTAGGGACTGAAAGATAATTATGTCCTTATAAGGACTAATAAGGAACGATCTTCAGTAAAAGGAGTTTCTTCTTCATTTTATTTCTGAACGCTTTCTCCTTGGATGCTCGTTTCATTCTAGCCGCGGTACGAAGCTCAGCATCTCAGGGCTTCGGGGGTGGAGAACTCCTATTACGGCTTCTTCGCTTGGCGACGTATCCAATAAAATTTGGAAGTAAAAATTTATAGATTAGGATTGAGAACATTCCTAAGTTAAGTCTAGACTCAGAAGGTCAAGGAATGTGCTACTGTGTCATTGAGATTAAACACCAAAAAGCTAGTGTTTAATTCACTCAATGTTGGCTCTGATACCAACCTGTCACACCCCGAATTCCACGTGTCACCGGAGGGCCCGGTGGGGAGTATCGTGACGTCATGGTTGGTAACGTAATAGTCAAACAACACAATATTAATATGCACAGCGGAAGCAATTGAAAATATAATACAACCGAATTTATTATTGTAATATCATCTGTCACAATATTCGGAAGTTTATCCACAGAAGGATCGAACATAAAATGGAAACAATAGTTCAACAGACTTTTAGGCATCTTAAGCTTGCGAGACTTCTATTGATGCTAAGGAGAAATATCCAGCCAATTTCGTATAGTACCTGCATTTAGCCTTTTTGGAAAATACGTCAGTTTACACTGGTAAATACAATCAACTGACTCATTTTGGAAAATGATTTAAAATTGGTTTGGATGCACATGGCATAAAGGTTTTTATAATTTGATTAAAATGCACAGAGGCAAGATTAATCTTTTTAACTTGGGAGAATTATTTAATATTATAATCTTGTGAACGAATTACATGTTCCTTGTGCGTTCAGTAGCCCGGATCTTGTCCGGGTTAAAGATCAATAGACACACCACATTACAGAGTTATACACTGACGGGTGTACGCCTACACCCCGTGCTCAGGTCGTGGCCATCTCGTAAGATGATGCCAAGGATATCCGGGACATGGTCATTAACCCCCCAAAGGCTTTAAGTAACAAGACTGTTTAAACGAGCCGATCAAATTATTCAACTACCCACCTAACGGTGGAGATTTGATGCCCGATCAAGCGGTATGCTATATACCGTAACCCAAGCCCGTATAGGGAAAATAAGTTAAAAGTATTTACCTGAGCAAGTATAATTCACAATTAGCAAAATGCACGTAGCTTTTACTGCTCCTCCTAATCTGGAACGAAGGTTTTATAATAACCTATTAGAATCCTAACGGGTCTTTAATTAAGCTTAAGCTTAGACCGGCTAGTTTCAAAGATACGGTTCGTACGCACGATTAAGCGAAGACCGGATAGAATGTGATTTAGACCTGACAAGTTTGAAGACTTGTTTAATATGGGTTTATTATTCACATTCTGGATTTTAAGATAAAACCGTTAAGGTTTGACCCGTTTCGGCTAATTTATGTAAACTTGTTACATAAACCGAACCGTACGCGTAATAAGCGTGACGGGTATTCATGAGAGCTATATAAAGGTTTCCTAAGTTAATTATGCCTCAAATATGTTGTGACATCAGTAAGATGTCTTTCATTATGCCCGAAACGTTTTTAAACACAAACTAGACCCCGTAGGGGTAGTTTGGTCATTTAAAAGTTTATAAAAGAGTTTAAGTAACAACCCGAGTTACAGCTCTGATGTAATCAGCAAATATATTCAATTTTCTAAGTTATATCAGTAGGTTAAAGCATATATGTGAAACTTATCATTTCTAACCAAACTATGCCCCGTAGGGGTATTTTGGTAATTTCACACAAGCTGAAAAGCTCAAAACTGGAGTCTGAGTTTATCAACCTTTGCTTACTGTTAAAATATTATAATTTGCCTCTTATATCAGTAGGTATCAACCTGGGTATGTCCAATAGAATTTTGATACATACTTTGCGTTAAAAACGCTTAATAAGGCGATTAAAGGCCCTTTCCGGGTTCGATACTTAAGTCTGATATTTTTATATTTCCAGAAGGCTTAAAATAATTTATTTATCATATGTGATCAGTAGCAAAAGGTTTGGAGTCGTTTAGATATGTAAAACTCATTTTATGGCCCGTAAGGGCAAAACCGACAATTACCGGATTAAGCCTACGACTACTAGTTATGCTCAGCCTAAAATTAATTAAAAATCTTTAAAAATCCCAAAATAATATATTACATCAGTGGGTATTAAGTTTGATACCAAAAAGTAGGCTTAACTAGGCTATATGCTAATTACGCCGTTTTGTTAACATAAAGCATTCATTTTGCGATTATGAGCATAACTCTTAATCTACAATTCAAACTGATGTCAAACTTTGCATACAAGTTTATATATCAGTAATTAAAGTTTCTACCCTTTTATATTTCCAAAAATCACGTTTTAAGGTAATAAGGGCATAACGGTCAACATATGAGCAATTAACGGAAACATGCATATTAATTGGATAACTAATGAACCAAGGTGTATAATCACAGAGGGTTATTCTAACATGTAACCTAGTCCAATTAAAGCTCTGAGGCATTTCTAAAACATGCCTAAACGGGTCAGAACTGAAAGTCAAAGTGAAAGTCAAACTATGTGACTTTCGGTTCCGAACCGGGTCTAAACAGGAAATTGTCGGGTTGAACATGTTTAGACATGTTCTTACACTTATTACCAAGTTATATCAATGATCAATCAGGTTGTATATGGTCTACATTGCTAATTATGCATAAATCGCATTTTAAACTTTCTGTTGACTTTTTAAGTACACGTTTGACCCGACTTTTGACCTGGTTAGAGTGGTAATCAGGGGGAACCCTTTTGAGGGTTTATTACCCACATAAATACCAACTTATATCTACTTTTGGTTCGACTAATCACTGGACCATCATTGGTTAATCTTAAAGTCAACCGTTAATTACGACGTTTAAAGTCGATCAAAGCACAAGGGCAGACAAGAAATAACAAAATTCACATCAGACTACCCCTAGCGTGACGCCAGGCTCCCCTCGCGTCGCGCTAGGCCCCTTCTGCACCAAATCCATATTTTAGATTTTTGCGATTTGATCCTTGCCCCTTCAAGACTCGATTAGGCACTTGTTTATTGCATTATGAACCCTCACAATTGATCTATAAGGGCTTTAAAACATATACCCACTTTGTTAAGTCCCCGGTTAACTTAATTGTTACCCGAAAAGTCCTAACTTTCAACGTTTACGCTTTAACCCCTCGTACACGAATTTGATCATAACTTTCTCATACGATAACGAAACTTTATGAAATTTTAATCGTGCATTCTAGTGAGCATAATTAACCGTTAAAAAGCTTCGGGTTTGTCAAAAGGTCACTCATAGGTATAACTTAAACATGTTGACACATTTAGCCCCTGTAGTTTGTAATCTCTCACTTTTAGCTTCGTATGATCCATGATTTATTCGTTTGAAGGTATGAGCACCAAGTAGGGTTAATGTATATTATATTTATTCACAGTTGACACTTAGAATACGTATATTCACCTACTTTCCACGTTTGTCAACTTTAGTCCTTCTATAATATTCTTTCACGCGTTTTAAACATATGACACGTGTCAACACATTATAGGACGTGAATTTTCAAGGTGTTACATCCTCACCCCCTTAAAATAAATCTCGACCCGAGATTTACTGAAATAAGTAAGGGTACTTTTCTTTCATCATGGATTCAACCTCCCACGTGAATTCGGGACCTCTATGGGCATCCCATTTGACCTTTACAATCGGTACATGCTTCCTTCGAAGCTTCTTTACCTGTCGATCTTCAATCGACAAAGGTTTTTCCACAAACTTTAAGCTCTCATCTATATGCACATCTGTATGGGTATAACCAGTGATTCATCAGCGAAACACTTTTTCAGATTGCAGATGTGGAACACATTGTGAATTCCACTGAGCTCTTCCGGTAAGTTTAACTTATAGGCAACTGACCCGACACGTTCGATAACCTCGAAAGGTCCTATGTATCTCGGGCTTAGCTTGCCTTTCTTACCAAATCGCATCACCCCCTTCCAGGGTGATACTTTTAGCAACACTTTATCACCTACTTCGAAGTGAAAAGCTTTACGCTTTGGATATGCGTAACTCTTCTGCCTATCGCGGGCAGCTTTGAGACGGTCACGAATCTGGACAATCTTGTTCGTTGTTTCGAACACTATCTCTGGTCCTGATAATTGGACATCTCCAACTTCCGCCCAACAAATAGGCGATCTACACTTTCTACCGTATAATACCTCAAAAGGCGCAGCCTTAATGCTGGTATGGTAGCTATTGTTGTAGGAGAATTCGATTAATGGTAGGTTCTTATCCCAACTACCACCCAAATCGATCGCACATGCACGTAGCATGTCTTCCAATGTTTGAATAGTGCGCTCATTCTGACCGTCAGTCTGAGGATGATAACCCGTACTAAAATTCAAACGTGTGCCCAAAGATTGTTGGAAACTCTTCCAAAAATGTGACGTGTATCTAGTACCTCGGTCAGAGATAATAGGCACAGGTATGCCATGTAAGGCTACAATCTTATTCACGTACAACGGGCTAACATATCGGAGCTATAAGTCTCCTTAATGGGTAGGAAGTGTGCTGACTTTGTCAGTCTATCAACTATAACCCATATTGTATCATTTCCTTTCCTTGTCTTGGGTAACTTGGTAATAAAATCCATAGTTACCATTTCCCACTTCCACGTAGGAAGTTCAGGCTGTTGTAGCAAACCTGACGGTTTCTGATGCTCGGCTTTGACTTGCGCATATGTCAAGCATTTAGCTACATAGGTGGCCACAGACTTATTCAAGCCTATCCACCAAGAGTTTGCCCTTAGATCCTGGGTAGCTGATGGAAATTCTTAATCGTTGCCTAATTAGGGTTGCGGTATGTATGCATAAGCAATATGAACCGTCTTTCTTATTTAATAACATAAAACCCTCAGAATATTGAGTCAGGCTATATGAGCCTATGTCTTAAAACCTACTTAATCAAGGTTTCGATTATTCCATAATCAATATGGAGCTTTCACAGTACTCCCGCCCACAGCGGGATACAAATCTTAATTCTACCTGCCTTCCAGGAGGTAAGCAGGGAAAACTTATGAGAAGATAATCAAGATGCAAGGAGGCTACAGAGATTTTCCATATCTCAGGCTCCAGTTCATCCATCATTGCTCGTGTCAAATAAGTGACACATTTATGTTATAAGTCAACGAATTCCTTAATCGGGAACATTTACTTGGACAATTCCATTCTGGATATCTTCCTTGAATACTACTAGTCGACTTTAGTACAATATGATCATTGGGATATCTTAGGGGTTCCATGTATTAAACCTCCATACTGATCAGGCATGGAAGTAATCTATGGGACACACTAGGATACGCCAATCCTCATATAGCACTTTTATCAAACATAGTTTGGCATTCGCAGGCGATAGAAAAACAATGAGAAAATAATTAAAATAACATATGTTGTCGTACTCTATGCGAAGAAAGAGTACTCTTAGGTTTTTCAGAAGGATTCCTTGCCGATACTAGAAGAATCGGTTACTATGGTTTCCTTGGTAAGTTATACCTTGTGGATAGTATAAAAGTTTGCTAAGCTTATGGTTTATGAAGATTTATTATTGCCTGTATTAAAAACAGGACACTTAGCAGGAATTATCATTGGTAAATGACAATGTGAACTGCCTCTTGGCATTCATCAGGTGAGTTCAGGCATTTCTTCCTTTAGCCTTTCCAGTGTTTAGTGAACATAAGCAAGCCAAGAGTAACTAAAACATAGAGGTAAAATCTTGGATTCTAATACTTAGTCAACATAAGGAGGATAAGTAGGTGACTTATAGTAAGAAGTAAGGAAGTTATTATACATGTGCTTATATTTAACCAAAATGGAAATTTCACAAACTAGGCACCTAGCTCGGTTGGCTAGGCGCGCGAAAGGGTGTGGCCTAGACCCAGGTTCGATTCCGGGGACGGCCGGTTCCACCATTTTTTTTTCGTTGCTTTTTATTAAGCCTGTTCTTGCTCTTTTCCTTATATTTTCTGGGAGTTATCCTCCTCCTTTGGTTCATCCTTCATATCCGAAGTGTGAACAGAGCTCTTCTCACGAGTATTTGAACGTGGTTTTTAAATGAAATTCAGAGCGAGGAGCATTCGGCTCTTCGGATCGTTTCATGATCTTTCTATGGTCCTTCCAACTACTGCGTCAACCACAGCCTGGAGATTAACTCCATTAATATTGAGGTTTACGTTTGTAGTTTTATTAACTTTCATCGTATTAATAGTATTGCGACCGTCGTCTACCTCATCCGAGTTTTCCATACTCGAAACTTGGTACCAATCACCAAGATTTAACAATTAGTAGTCATCATCCTGATGACCTGACTTAGATTAGCCACGGCATTCATAAACCGTATAGGCTATTCTGGTCTGTACATTCTTAATGAATGCTATTTGAATGTATATCTATTACATTTAGCTTAGGTCACAAAAGGACTATCAATGGCATTTAAGGTTTGGAGCGAGTCCAATACCTACTTGACAGGGGACCATAGTGTCACAACTGTCTTTGTCACAAGGACGATTATAATAGCTCAAAGGCTTGCCTTAAAAGACTTTTATTATATGTATACACATATGGCATAGAAGCCTGTCTCGATGGACGTAGAAAGATATGGCATAAAGTCCAGTCACGAAGGACATAAATGATTATACGGCACGAAGGCCTTGTCGTAATGACATTTAGATGTGGCACAAATGGCCTTGTCTCTAGGACGTTGTAGGATATGGCACTAAGGCATGTCACCAGCGATGTTAACATTTAGTATGTTACTTGTTGCGAACGACGAATTATAGCCCGGAGGCTTGTTATGGGTGACTTGAATATAACCTGTGGATTTGTCACAAGGACATCAATTCATAGGCTGCAATCTTATTAGATCAGGAGTCTTAAGGCTTGAACATAGTTCTTCACCTTTGGACAGGGAGTCATAGACTACAACTGTCATCGTCTTGAAAGACGATTCATTTGGCAGAAAAGTAAGCCAATCAACATCACTAATGGATGTTTATATATAACCATCGTATCTAATGATATTAGTCATGATCACACCGATCATATTGACTATTAGGTTTGGGTATAATCACACCATTTTGAACAGGGGATCATAAAGATCACTACTATCTTTGTCTTACCGACACTAGAATAAAGTATAGCCCGTAGGCATTTCATCACGAGGGATGTTAATATTATGATCATCATACTGATGATACTAGTCAGGATCGCAATGATAGTACAGACTATGGGATTTGAGTATAGCTCACCCCCTTGGGCAAAGAATCACAAAAGATTACAATTGCCTTGTCTCAATTGGACAATATAATAAAGCCCTTAGGCAAAACATCATTAAGGATGTTAAAATTTTTAACCATCGTATTGATGAATTTTTGTCATGATTGCATTGATCATATAGATTATTAGGCTTGAGCATAGCTCACTACCTTGCACAGGAAATCGTAAAGATTACAATGTCTTTGTCACACATGGACAATATAATATGGCCCATAGGCAAAACATCACTAATGGATGTTTATAATAGGTTCATCCTATTAGATTATATAAGTCATGATTGCATTAATCATATTGACTATTTGGCTTGAGCATAGCTCACCACCTCAGACAAGGAAACATAAAGATAACAATGGCAATGTCCCAAATGGACAATATATTATAGCCCGTAGGCAAAACATCACTAAAGGATGTTAAATAATATGATCATCGTATTAGATGATATTAGTCATGATCGCATTGATCATATAGACTATTATGTTTGGACATAGTCCAACATTTTAGACAGGAGGTCAAAGACCACCACCGTCGTTGTCTTATCGGACAACCAGTTTAGCCCGTAGGCACTTCATCACTAACGGATGTTTATAATATGATCATCTTATATGATGATATAAACCATGATTACTAAATCACTAGGCTAGATAAGGGAATTGGAAGAATCCAATATAAGGATGACTGTTGTGATTTTCTCGAATCACATTTGTCAAGAGTGCTAACACGTTCCTAAGTGTTAACAAGGATCTGAATCCCTTGAGTAGGTTTCACCATCTTGGCCGCGTAGGATAGGTTTCACCTTTAAGATTCATTTTAAAATGCATACTGACAGGGAAGGAAGGATATTTATTTTGTTCAGGATTTTCATCATAAATCCTAATTCATAAGTTAATAATAGCACAAATGGCCTAGTCGCGTAGACAAGTTAAATTTATAAGCCATGATTTCAGAGAATCGCGACATTAAGGTTTGAATCAAAGTTTATTACCTTTTCCTGACAGGGAGCTGTAGGCTACCACTGTCTTTAGTCTCCGAGGACATTAACTATAGCCTGTAGGTACTTCCCTTCTAAGGGATGTTTATTACGGAATTGCCCCTTAGGGAAATTCATTAACCATGGTAACAGAGACCATATTTGGTTAATTTATTAATCATTTATGTTTAGGATTTCTATTATAATTTATCCTAATTATAAAACATTAATAGTTTTATTAGTGGCACCCAATGGCCTGGTCAGATGGACATTTATAGATTATAAGCTCATGATTTCAGAGAATCAAAGCATGAAAGTATATTGGCACAATAGGCCTAGTCACAAGGACAATTATAAATTATATGCCAGGATTTCAGAGAATCAAGGCATTTGAGTATATTGGCACAATAGGCCTAGTCACAAGGACAATTATAAATTATATGCTAGGATTTCAGAGAATCAAAGCATTTGAGGTTTGAACCTAGTTCATTACCTTTATCTGACAGGGAGTCATCGCTACCACTGTCTTTTGGCTCATATGGAAATGAGCAGGGCCCGTAGGCATTATGTTACCACGTATGGTTAAAATATGATCATCTCAATTAATGATGTAAACCCAGGATTCAGAGATCATTAAACTAGGTTAGGAATCTTTTGGAGGATCCTATATAAAAAATGACGTGTGTGATTTTTAATGAATCACGTCTGCCAGGAGTGTTAACACGTTTTCAGATGTTAACAGGGATTCGAATCTTTTAAACAGGTCTTACCATCTTGGCCAGGTCTTTATAATGACACTCGGCTAGGTTTCACTCTTAAGATTCTTTATAAATGGTTTGAATCTTTTTAACAGGTCTTACCATCTTGGCCCGGTCTTATAATTGACCCGAAGGCTAGGTTTCACACTTAAGATTCTTAATTTAATTAACGCAGAACAATTTTAAATTGAGGTGTTAATATGGATCTGAATCTAATTATGGAACTACCATCTTGGCCCGGTCTTAAAATGACACGTGGCTAGGTCTTGTCCTTTTTAGATTTTGCCATCTTATTATAATGGTAGATCTTGCAAAAGGAAATGTTATTGTCCATTTATTTAATATTCTTGTTTAGAATGAAAGTTTAAACTTAATCATTCCACTATATAAAAATAAAAGTATAAAGTTGCCCTAAGCGGGACTTGAAAGGAATAATGTTGTCCTTGTAGGGACTGAAAGATAATTATGTCCTTATAAGGACTAATAAGGAACGATCTTCAGTAAAAGGAGTTTCTTCTTCATTTTATTTCTGAACGCTTTCTCCTTGGATGCTCGTTTCATTCTAGCCGCGGTACGAAGCTCAGCATCTCAGGGCTTCGGGGGTGGAGAACTCCTATTACGGCTTCTTCGCTTGGCGACGTATCCAATAAAATTTGGAAGTAAAAATTTATAGATTAGGATTGAGAACATTCCTAAGTTAAGTCTAGACTCAGAAGGTCAAGGAATGTGCTACTGTGTCATTGAGATTAAACACCAAAAAGCTAGTGTTTAATTCACTCAATGTTGGCTCTGATACCAACCTGTCACACCCCGAATTCCACGTGTCACCGGAGGGCCCGGTGGGGAGTATCGTGACGTCATGGTTGGTAACGTAATAGTCAAACAACACAATATTAATATGCACAGCGGAAGCAATTGAAAATATAATACAACCGAATTTATTATTGTAATATCATCTGTCACAATATTCGGAAGTTTATCCACAGAAGGATCGAACATAAAATGGAAACAATAGTTCAACAGACTTTTAGGCATCTTAAGCTTGCGAGACTTCTATTGATGCTAAGGAGAAATATCCAGCCAATTTCGTATAGTACCTGCATTTAGCCTTTTTGGAAAATACGTCAGTTTACACTGGTAAATACAATCAACTGACTCATTTTGGAAAATGATTTAAAATTGGTTTGGATGCACATGGCATAAAGGTTTTTATAATTTGATTAAAATGCACAGAGGCAAGATTAATCTTTTTAACTTGGGAGAATTATTTAATATTATAATCTTGTGAACGAATTACATGTTCCTTGTGCGTTCAGTAGCCCGGATCTTGTCCGGGTTAAAGATCAATAGACACACCACATTACAGAGTTATACACTGACGGGTGTACGCCTACACCCCGTGCTCAGGTCGTGGCCATCTCGTAAGATGATGCCAAGGATATCCGGGACATGGTCATTAACCCCCCAAAGGCTTTAAGTAACAAGACTGTTTAAACGAGCCGATCAAATTATTCAACTACCCACCTAACGGTGGAGATTTGATGCCCGATCAAGCGGTATGCTATATACCGTAACCCAAGCCCGTATAGGGAAAATAAGTTAAAAGTATTTACCTGAGCAAGTATAATTCACAATTAGCAAAATGCACGTAGCTTTTACTGCTCCTCCTAATCTGGAACGAAGGTTTTATAATAACCTATTAGAATCCTAACGGGTCTTTAGTTAAGCTTAAGCTTAGACCGGCTAGTTTCAAAGATACGGTTCGTACGCACGATTAAGCGAAGACCGGATAGAATGTGATTTAGACCCGACAAGTTTGAAGACTTGTTTAATATGGGTTTATTATTCACATTCTGGATTTTGAGATAAAACCGTTAAGGTTTGACCCGTTTCGGCTAATTTATGTAAACTTGTTACATAAACCGAACCGTACGCGTAATAAGCGTGACGGGTATTCATGAGAGCTATATACAGGTTTCCTAAGTTAATTATGCCTCAAATATGTTGTGACATCAGTAAGATGTCTTTCATTATGCCCGAAACGTTTTTAAACACAAACTAGGCCCCGTAAGGGTAGTTTGGTCATTTAAAAGTTTATAAAAGAGTTTAAGTAACAACCTGAGTTACAGCTCTGATGTAATCAGCAAATATACTCAATTTGCTAAGTTATATCAGTAGGTTAAAGCATATATGTGAAACTTATCATTTCTAACCAAACTATGCCCCGTAGGGGTATTTTGGTAATTTCACACAAGCCGAAAAGCTCAAAACTGGAGTCTGAGTTTATCAACCTTTGCTTACTGTTAAAATATTATAATTTGCCTCTTATATCAGTAGGTATCAACCCGGGTATGTCCAATAGAATTTTGATACATACTTTGCGTTAAAAACGCTTAATAAGGCGATTAAAGGCCCTTTCCGGGTTCGATACTTAAGTCTGATATTTTTATATTTCCAGAAGGCTTAAAATAATTTATTTATCATATGTGATCAGTAGCAAAAGGTTTGGAGTCGTTTAGATATGTAAAACTCATTTTATGGCCCGTAAGGGCAAAACCGACAATTACCGGATTAAGCCTACGACTACTAGTTATGCTCAGCCTAAAATTAATTAAAAATATTTAAAAATCCCAAAATAATATATTACATCAGTGGGTATTAAGTTTGATACCAAAAAGTAGGCTTAACTAGGCTATATGCTAATTACGCCGTTTTGTTAACATAAAGCATTCATTTTGCGATTATGAGCATAACTCTTAATCTACAATTCAAACTGATGTCAAACTTTGCATACAAGTTTATATATCAGTAATTAAAGTTTCTACCCTTTTATATTTCCAAAAATCACGTTTTAAGGTAATAAGGGCATAACGGTCAACATATGAGCAATTAACGGAAACATGCATATTAATTGGATAACTAATGAACCAAGGTGTATAATCACAGAGGGTTATTCTAACATGTAACCTAGTCCAATTAAAGCTCTGGGGCATTTCTAAAACATGCCTAAACGGGTCAGAACTGAAAGTCAAAGTGAAAGTCAAACTATGTGACTTTCGGTTCCGAACCGGGTCTAAACAGGAAATTGTCGGGTTGAACATGTTTAGACATGTTCTTACACTTATTACCAAGTTATATCAATTATCAATCAGGTTGTATATGGTCTACATTGCTAATTATGCATAAATCGCATTTTAAACTTTCTGTTGACTTTTTAAGTACACGTTTGACCCGACTTTTGACCTAGTTAGAGTGGTAATCAGGGGGAACCCTTTTGAGGGTTTATTACCCACATAAATACCAACTTATATCTACTTTTGGTTCGACTAATCACTGAACCATCATTGGTTAATCTTAAAGTCAAGCGTTAATTACGACGGTTTGACTTTTAAGCTAAAACTAAGCTAAAACTTAATTAAGAAAGGTTTAGCAAACTTACCAAGGTCCTATGCACTAATTATGATCACTTGAGCCTGCTTGGGAGCTCCAGAATTGATCAGGAATGCAAGAGAAGATGTGAAGATCATTGGTGCATATCATGGCCTTTATATAGTGTTTAAATCACCATAACTTGTTGACACACAAGTCTACCATTGACCACAAACCACCAACACATGTCCCTAAGGTCCTAGGAGGCATTTAGGGGTTGCCCATGTTGAGAAAAATCGTTTAAAGTCGATCATAAGCACAAGGGCAGACAAGAAATAACAAAATTCACATCAGACTACCCCTAGCGTGACGCCAGGCTCCCCTCGCGTCGCGCTAGGCCCCTTCTGCACCAAATCCATATTTTAGATTTTTGCGATTTGATCCTTGCCCCTTCAAGACTCGATTAGGCACTTGTTTATTGCATTATGAACCCTCACAATTGATCTATAAGGGCTTTAAAACATATACCCACTTTGTTAAGTCCCCGGTTAACTTAATTGTTACCCGAAAGGTCCTAACTTTCAACGTTTACGCTTTAACCCCTCGTACACGAATTTGATCATAACTTTCTCATACGATAACGAAACTTTATGAAATTTTAATCGTGCATTCTAGTGAGCATAATTAACCGTTACAAAGCTTCGGGTTTGTCAAAAGGTCACTCAGAGGTATAACTTAAACATGTTGACACATTTAGCCCCTGTAGTTTGTAATCTCTCACTTTTAGCTTCGTATGATCCATGATTTATTCGTTTGAAGGTATGAGCACCAAGTAGGGTTAATGTATATTATATTTATTCACAATTGACACTTAGAATACGTATATTCACCTACTTTCCACGTTTGTCAACTTTAGTCCTTCTATAATATTCTTTCACACGTTTTAAACATATGACACGTGTCAACACATTATAGGACGTGAATTTTCGAGGTGTTACACAACCCTATTGCCAAAGCTCCTTACAGACTCGCACCATCCGAAATGCGTGAACTCTCGAACCAACTCCAGGAATTACTTGAGAAAGGCTTCATTCGCCCGAGCACCTCTCCTTGGGGCGCGCCAGTCCTTTTCGTCAAAAAGAAGGATGGGTCGTTCATGATGTGCATTGACTATCGGGAATTGAATAAGTTAACTATCAAGAACCGCTATCCCCTGCCTCGCATTGACGATTTTTTTGATTAGCTACAAGGTGCTATGTGTTTCTCGAAGATCGATCTACGATCAGGCTATCACCAACTATGCATTCAAGAGGAAGATATACCCAAATCCGCTTTTGCACTCGATACGGCCATTACAAATTCGTTGTTATGCCCTTTGGTTTAACCAACGCACCCGCGGTCTTCATGGATCTGATGAATCGCGTGTGTAAACCTTATCTCAACCGTTTCGTCATCGTATTCATCGACGAAGTCTTGATCTATTCTGAAGGGGTAAGGTCCCAAAAACCTCATAAAAAGGATTTGAGACCATACCACAAACTGGCCTTTTCAACCTTGTTAACCTTGCGCGGCCGCGCATGGGTCTTACTAAAGGAAGAAAGCAATCAGTAACTTATAGTCGCGCGCCCAAAGGATAACATGAATCCTTGCGCTTTCTCCCATTTAACAAAGGATCAAAATCCTTTTGTTCAATACCCCCGCCTAAATATCCAGACTTGGATATTATTTTACCCAGACTTGGGATTTATTTGTCTGTGTCCACACAGCAAGGTGTTACACCAGATTACAGTAGTAATCTTCTAGAAAGAAATACAATCGTGCACCACCCAGACGGTTATAACCGTCTGGACACGTGTCATCACCACAAGCAACCCTGGAATCACAACAAAGGCATGCAATTGGAAAGTAATCTCCACTTAATCACTTTCCACGTGGCAACTCCCCAGCCATAGATCAAACCACGATCCGTGTGCATTCACATCGGATCGAGACAACTTAACGAAGGATCAAAGAACTTAACAGAAGAAAAGATAACCGCTACGGCGTTAGTATCTTCCGTCATCTTTTCAATAACAGGTTTTCCCTCCCAAACTCCCGGTTATAAATAAGAGAACTGTTTAGGTATAAACTCAGATCACACTCACTTCTCAAACACTTATCTTCTCCATTACCAATACTTATTCTCACGCCGGAGTCGGGTCAAGGAGAGAACCCTCTTCTCCCCTTGACGAGGCTAACGGTGTTCTTTTTTGCAGAATCACCGGAGAAGAAATTCCGTTGCAACTGAATCAACCGAGAAAGAGCTAACCCTTTTATGCGGATTCAAACCCCCTAACTATCTCGGTTCCGACCATTTAGTTAGTGTTTCTTCATTGGCGCCCACCGTTTTCTCAGTTTTTCTAGTTTCTACCTCGTTTCGATTCAGTTCATTCCGTTTTCTATTTTTACACATGACAAAAAATTCGTCGTCTCACCGGCAACCTGGTCCTCGACCAAATGTCGGAAACAATTTACTAGTAGAAGAAACTCCAGAACATTGGTTTAGCAGATGCCAAACTGCCTTAAACACAATCGTTGTTCAAATCGCCAGATCTGATTTACCAAACATCAGATCTGGAAAAGAAATTAATACCACAGTATTGGATCCACCAACACCACGTAGGGAGGACATCCAATCCAGCCAATATAACAGTTATCAGAAACAAATACACATGGTTCAAGGAGGTCCGTCACGAAGACCAAATAGACGAAACTATGATCAACATTGGAGAGAACAGCAAGTCGTGTTCCCTGTTGTTCCTGGGGGCCCTCAGGAAGAACGACCAGTGATTATCACTGGTATTTTCGGTCATTACCGAACCGACTATATGTTCATAGATCCAGGAAGCTCGATGGACATCATATATGAACAGTGCTTTAAACAGCTTGATTCAGAAGATAAAGCACGTCTGGAGCCAGTCGATTTTCCTCTCACTGGATTCTGTAATGAAGTTGTATTCCCATTAGGGCAAATCGCTTTCCCGGTGACCTTATCAGACGGCGAACATTCACGAACAGTTACAGTCAATTTCATGGTCATGCCAGCAACATCACGTCATGATGTCTTGCTAGGAAGAAGGTCACAAAGGGAATTTAGTATGATCACTTCCATTCCACATGCTGCTTGTGGATTTCCGACAGAAACCGGAGTTGCAATTCTCTATTCAAGAAAAGAAGTCATGTCCGTAGACGACGAACCACCAGCAAAGGTAGTCAAACCTTCGGCACCAAACGAACCAGAAAAATGGGTCCTGAACAACGAATATCCAGAATAGACTATTCTGCTAGGACACGCCATTTCACCAACAACACGCATACAACTGAAAGAATTGTTGTCTAACAACAAAGATATATTTGCCTGGTGCCCAGCAGACATGACTGGAGTTCCACGCGACATCGCGCAACATTGTCTAAACATCAAACCATTAGTAGAACCTGTTGCTCAGGGGAGGCGCAGCTTCAGTGAAGAAAAAGCAAAAGCAATGGACGAACAAGTAGCAGAGTTACTTAATGCGGGAATCTTGCGCGAAGTAAAATACCATACATGGGTCGCCAACCCAGTGATGGTACAAAAACATAACGGCGGGTGGAGAATGTGCGTCGACTTCGAAGACCTGAATAAAGCATGCCCAAAAGATTGCTACGCGCTTCCAGAGATAGACAAAAAAGTCGACTCTCTAGCATCATTCAGATGGAAATGTTTTCTTGACTGTTACAAGGGTTATCATCAGGTCCAGATGAAAGAAGAAGACGAAGACAAAACGGCGTTCCGCACAGATAAAGGCATTTTCTGTTATACCAAAATGCCGTTCGGCCTGCGCAACGCAGGCGCAACTTATCAACGCCTAATGGACACGGTTTTCAAAGATGATATTGGCAAGACTGTCGAAGTATACATGGATGACCTCGTCATCATGAGCCATGAGGAAGGCACAATGCTTGACAATATTCAGCGCACATTCGACTCCTTGCGCAGCGTGAGTCTAAAACTCAACCCAACTAAATGCTCCTTCGGCATGGAAGAAGGAAAATTTTTGGGATTCATCGTCACAAAGGATGGTTTTAAAGTAAATCCAGAAAAGGTGCAGGCTATTCAGCTAATGCCGTCACCCGCAACAGTTAAAGAAATGCAAAGGCTCGCCGGACGCCTAGCAGCTTTGAACAGATTTTTGGCTAATCACGCAGCGAAGTCTTATCCATTCATCAGTACGCTACGAAACAGCGCGAAGAAAACTGACTTTCAGTGGACATCTGAAGCGGAAACCGCATTCAAACAAATGAAAGAATGTTTAATTCAGCTACCAACACTGACAGCACCAAAAGAAAAAGAGCCACTGATTTTATATCTATTTGCCGCGGAAGTAGCAGTTGGTGCTGTATTGATGGTAGAACGCGAGAACATCCAAACTCCAATCTATTACATCAACAAAATGCTTACCGGCCCGGAAACTCGGTACTCAATGATAGAAAAGCTAGTCCTAGCACTAGTACATGCATCTCGACGCCTACGCAGGTATTTCTCGGGTCACGTCATCACAGTTCTTACCAATTACCACCTAGGCCAGATCTTATCCAAACCCGACGTGGCGGGACGACTGGCCAAATGGGCAATTGAACTGGGAGGATATAACATTTTTTACAGACCAAGACCCGCAATCAAAGGGCAAGTTCTAGCAGACTTCGCCACTGAAGTTCCTGTCGATAAAATACAAGAATGTGAGGCAATCCAGAACCCAACACCTGTTTTCGACGACAGAGTCTGGACCTTACACACAGATGGTGCTTCCAATGACGACGGAGCCGGAGCAGGTCTCCGATTAATCAGCCCAGACAACCACGAGCTCACATATGCTATACGCTTAGATTTCAAAAGCACGAATAACGAAGCTGAATATGAAGCCTTCTTGGCAGGTCTTCGCTTAGCGTTGAAAATGGGGGCAAGAAATCTTGAAGCTAACGTTGATTCAAAACTGGTAGCCGAGCAAGTTAATGGCAATTACGATGCAAAAGAAGCTATGGCGTTATACCTTGAACAAGCGCGGATGTTAATCAGCCAATTTCAAACATTCAAAGTTAATCACATAAACAGAAGCGAGAACAAACATGCTGACGCGCTAAGCAAGCTAGCTGCTACCAGCTTTAAGCATTTAGCAAAGGAGGTACGCATAGAGGTATTATCCAACCCTTCCATTCATCTCAAGCAAGTAAACGTCATAGAAATGGGAGATCCATCTTGGATGTCTCCAATTATCTTGTACCTCCAGCATGGAAAACTGCCGGAAGGAAAGGTAGAAGCTCGAAAAATACAACACAAGGCAGTAAATTACGAAATGGCGGATGGCGTCCTCTACCGGAAATCATTCATGGGCCCATTACTACGCTGTGTCGATAAAACAGACGCCCGGTACCTTGTCAGAGAAATCCACGAAGGATTGTGCGGGATACACGCGAGACCACGCATGGTCGTAGCAAAAATAATGAGCGTTGGATACTATTGGCCAGGAATGCATATGGATGCAGTCGATTTATTAAGAAGATGCGAGGCATGTCAACGCCACGCACCAAAGACACTCCGACCCAAAAATCCGCTAATTCCCGTTACCTCCGCCTGGCCATTTCAACAGTGGGGCATCGACCTTGTCGGGCCATTTCCTTATGCGCCAGGCGCAGTAAAGTTCATCATCGTCGCGGTAGATTACTTCACAAAATGGGTGGAAGCTAAAGCTCTGGCCTCAACAACAGCAATGGTAATCCGCAAATTTATATGGGAACATATTATTTGCAGATTTGGATTACCATTGCGCATTATTTCCGACAATGGTACAAATTTCGCAGCAGAAGATCTCCAAAAATGGTTCAAAGAAATGAAGATCGAGCATAACTTTGCGTCTGTTGCGCATCCTCAAGCGAACGGACAGGTAGAAAGTGTAAACAAACAGATCGTTGACGGCATAAAAGCGCGACTCGGGACAGCGCGCAGAGGGTGGGTTGACGAACTTCCCAGCATCCTCTGGGCGCATCGAACAATGCCAAGGACTAGCACTGGCGAAACTCCGTTCAGTCTAGTCTATGGGTCTGAGGCCGTTATTCCAGCTGAAATAGGTTTACCGTCACCGCGCATGATAGCCATGGAAAAACAGAATAACGAGCAAGAAAGAAGAATGGATTTGGACCTTCTTGAAGAAAGGCGCGAGAACGCCGCCATAACAGAAGCAAGGTACAAATCTAAGCTCGAAAAATATTACAATGCGCGCGTCCGCGTTTGCACTTTTGTCCCTGGTGATTTCGTCTTGCGCGATAACGAAGCTTCTAACGCTGAAAAGCCGGGCAAATTAGCGCCAAGATGGGAGGGACCGTACGTCATTAACGAGGTCCTAGGCAAGGGGGCATACACCCTAAAAAGGATCGATGGGACCCTAGTCCCCCGCACCTGGAACGCACAACAGTTGCGCAGGTGTTACATATGAACTAAGGCGGAAAGAACATACAGGCAATGTATTTCTTTATTATGTCTTGTATCACAAGCCTTGCGCTCTTATCAATACAAACATCATTTTTACTTATATCACTGTTTATTACAAATTGCATGTAATTTCTTTGGTTCGCGCGAAAACAATATGGTCAAACATTGTATACCTCATGAACAGTCTAAAAACAAGGCAAGTTATTGCGCCTTTTAGACAAACGTTCAAACATGAGCACAATACCATCTCTCATTCGCCTTACCTATCCAAAAGCAATTAAAAAACATGCAACATATTGTAATCTAAACAAACAATTCACAAGCACAGCAGTGCACCACAATATACAAAAAGTGTAACACAAACACTTCACAAGATCATGGCAATGATCTTCAAAAAAGACTGGTGCCAAAGACTAGAATATTCACAAACAACAAAAAAAAAAGAAGACATTGTTTCAAACTAGTAGCAAGATAACAGCCACACCGGTGAAATACAAAAAAGAGATTTTTATAAGTATCAAGAGAAGGGATAAAACAACTCCCAAACCTAACCAGCATCAGAATCATCATCAACAGCAAACATTTGCTCACACCGACGAGTTTTCCGACGCTGATACACCAGCCGGCATTCTCCTTTCCGAAGCAGCGAGAACCGAGCCGTCAAACCATCAGCATCCAACACAACACCGGCACCATCAATAGCATCCATAGACGGAAGAAATTTACAACCAGAATCCACAGTTGCCGGAATATCAGTTTTCACCGGACTATCTGCTGCAACAACAGCTAAAGGAGGAGAACGAGATAGAAGCACAAGGCCTTCGGCAGCCTCGTAAACCCTAAAAATATCCAGCAAAAGACGAGTCTGGTACGAACGCTTCATCCTTTTTGCTCAAAACCCAATCGGAAGATAAGACATATGGAATATGCATATATATAAACAAACTCAGCCTCGGGTAAAGAAAAATTTACTCATCATTGATTGTCAGAATTATATCACATCCAAACGGCGCTACAGGAACCAGGGTCATATCCCCATTAATGAAATCTGACAAGCGCCGTTACGAATCTCAAGACAAAAAGAGAAATACCCACTCTAGTAGCCAGTTGACGTCATTACATGTCAGAGCATGATTACAAAGTCAAGTTTTTCCTTTTTCAAACTTCCAAAGAGAAGATTTCTTATTTCTCGCGCCTAAAAAACACCTCCCTCTCATAAGTCCAGTGCTCCACCTACTTGCATAAGTACAACACTAGACTGGGGGGACTTGAAGGGGTAAGGTCCCAAAAACCTCATAAAAAGGATTTGAGACCATACCACAAACTGGCCTTTTCAACCTTGTTAACCTTGCGCGGCCGCGCATGGGTCTTACTAAAGGAAGAAAGCAATCAGTAACTTATAGTCGCGCGCCCAAAGGATAACATGAATCCTTGCGCTTTCTCCCATTTAACAAAGGATCAAAATCCTTTTGTTCAATACCCCCGCCTAAATATCCAGACTTGGATATTATTTTACCCATACTTGGGATTTATTTGTCTGTGTCCACACAGCAAGGTGTTACACCAGATTACAGCAGTAATCTTCTAGAAAGAAATACAATCGTGCACCACCCAGACGGTTATAACCGTCTGGACACGTGTCATCACCATAAGCAACCCTGGAATCACAACAAAGGCATGCAATTGGAAAGTAATCTCCACTTAATCACTTTCCACGTGGCAACTCCCCAGCCATAGATCAAACCACGATCCGTGTGCATTCACATCGGATCGAGACAACTTAACGAAGGATCAAAGAACTTAACGGAAGAAAAGATAACCGCTACGGCGTTAGTATCTTCCGTCATCTTTTCAATAACAGGTTTTCCCTCCCAAACTCCCGGTTATAAATAAGAGAACTGTTCAGGTATAAACTCAGATCACACTCACTTCTCAAACACTTATCTTCTCCATTACCAATACTTATTCTCACGCCGGAGTCGGGTCAAGGAGAGAACCCTCTTCTCCCCTTGACGAGGCTAACGGTGTTCTTTTTTGCAGAATCACCGGAGAAGAAATTCCGTTGCAACTGAATCAACCGAGAAAGAGCTAACCCTTTTATGCGGATTCAAACCCCCTAACTATCTCGGTTCCGACCATTTAGTTAGTGTTTCTTCATATTCCAAATAGAAAGCCGAACACGCGCAACATCTACGTTTGGTTCTCGAGCTACTCCAGGGGAATCAACTCTATGCCAAGTTCTCCAAGTGCGAATTCTGGCTGGAGGAGGTTCAGTTTCTGGGTCACATTGTAAATAGTCAAGGTATTCACGTCGATCCTGCGAAGATTGAAGCCGTTAAGAGTTGGATTACACCTAAGAACCCGTCTGAAGTTCGTTCTTTTCTCGGATTAGCGGGCTATTATCGACGATTTATCGAAGGATTCTCAAAGATCGCTGTGCCCCTAACCGCTCTCACGCATAAAGACAAGCCTTTTGTTTGGGGAACCGAACAAGAGTCTGCTTGCCTTTTGTTTGGGGAACCGAACAAGAGTCTGCTTTCCAAACACTCAAGCTCATGCTTTGCAATGCTCCTGTTCTCACATTGCCCGACGGAAACGATGATTTCATTGTCTATTGTGATGCTTCCAACCTTGGTCTTGGTTGTGTTCTTATGCAGCGAGACAAGGTTATACCTTACGCATCCCGACAGCTTAAAATCCACGAGAAGAACTATACAACCCATGATCTCGAGCTAGGCGCAGTTGTTTTTGCGTTAAAGATTTGGCGACACTACCTGTATGGTGTCACACCCGCTCGTAGCGGAAGCGCGAGGTGTGATCTGATCGGTTCTCATTGCATAACAATATAAGTGAACAATACTAAATGAATAAAAACAAGCTCCAATGCCATTGTCATAATTGTTTCGAAAGAACGCAACATAAGTTAACTGTATTTGTTACAAACCATCAAATGAAAATGCGTTTTCATCGTTCTATACATCAAAATGTAAGTCTTAAAATGTCAAGGCTTTGACCACTATATCACCGCAAAGAGGCGGTATATAACGGGCAAACCCTTCAAATGGTGGCATGGAGTCTTGATACTTGCTTTCCTTGACTGAAATGTCTGCCAGGTCCACTAATTTCCTGAAATACATGTTAAGTTTGAAAACATCAACAAAAGTTGAGCGAGTTCATGCAGTTTAGCTGTATGAGATGTATCTGTAAAATGTGAGTTGTATAAAATGTATCTGTAAAATGTGAGTTGTATAAAATGTATCCATAACATGTGAGTTGTATAAAATGTATCTGTATGTATGATGTATAAACTGTATCCACAACATGTGAGTTGTATAAAATGTATCTGTATGTATGATGTATAAACTGTATCCACAACATGTGAGTTGTATAAAATGTATCTGTATGTATGATGTATAAACTGTATCCACAACATGTGAGTTGTATAAAATGTATATGTATGTATGATGTATAAATTGTATCCACAACATGTGAGTTGTATAAAATGTATCTGTATGTATGATGTAGTATGTAAAGCGTCAATGAAATCGTTGATCATTAATGTTTCGCGAGGACATTAATATGTGTGACGAATTAGGAAGCAATCCAACCCTAGACGATTTTATGTCGACTCCTATCGACTGGGACACAAACGCACTCTTCTGTATGGGTCCACGACCAAGAGTGGGGCTCGCCAAAACCCATTAGATCTAACCCCTTGTACCTAGGTCCAAACTGGATTAATGGTGCTTATATGTATAACCCTAATTCGCACATGATCTAAGGTGTTTCATTCCCTAACTTTAACATACGATTGAACATGTATCTTCCCCGATAGTTGTAAAGTTGTAAAACATTTAAATGAACAGGGGACATGAACTCACTGTATCGCGTCCTGTGAATAGATGTAAATAAGATCTCACGTGCGGTCGTCCTGAATAGCGTTGCGACCTACAAATGTTCTTATTTTTGTTAGACACTTCGGTCTTTGTAAAGAACTTGAGTACAAGTCTTGTGTCTTCAATATGTGTAAGACTTGTATGTCTTTACTGTTTGTTAATTGTGTATTCGATGAATGAGTTGTTCAAATGTTCTATATATATTTTCCACCAAATATATATATATAAATGTTATCTTGTATCTTGTGAGTTGTATAGTCGGATCTAGTCCGCTGAATTTCGTGTCTTATATGTATCCGTTGTATAGTTGTGTTCACAAAAATGGTATCATTGGGCCAAGCCCATGTTTTCAAGTTATTGGGCTTAAATAGTGTTGGGCCTTAAATAGTGCTGGGCCTTAAATAGTGTTGGGCCTCAATAGTGTTGGGCCTCAAATAGTGTTGGGCCTCAAATAGTGTTGGGCCTCAAATAATGTTGGGCCTCAAATAGTGTTGGGCCTCAAATAGTGTTGGGCTTGAATTGGGCTTGAATAGTGTTGGGCTTGAATAGTGTTGGGCTTTGGCCCATATGTTTAGTATTTGGGCTTAGCCCATGAATTTATGTTAAGCCCATTATGAAGATAAGCCCATTAAGAAAAATAGCCCATTAAGTAAAATAGCCCTTTAAGTAATATAAGCCCATTTGTTATAAAAATAGCCCACTAGTATAATAAGCCCATTTATTTTTATAAAAACCTTTTTATAAAAATTTACTAAGTATACTTGTTAGTAAATAAAAACATACTAGTTTTTATAAGTTTATAAACATCCGAAATTTGTTATCGATAGGATACTTATATTTCGTGTCGATAAATCGTCTAAACGTCGTAGTAACTCCTCGGATTGGCAATTCACTTATGTAGTCGTCCGTCGTTCATTTTGACCATAAATGGTGTCCGATTATTCGAATCGTCCGTAACTCGTTTTAAGGCGTAAATATGTGAAGTCTTGTAGGACTTTTGTTATAAGGTGTTTTGAGTTTAAATGTGACATTAGATACAAGTTCCTACATTGATATATATAACTAATACATCAAGTATTACATCACACAAAAATTGTTAAAGTAACCAAATATATATTTTTAAGAAAATATATATTTTTCTTGTCTTTTATTTTATAAAAACTTTCTTTAACAACCTTTTTATTCTTGTAGAGATTTACCCAAAAATGTGGTTACTTTATAAAATAAAGTTTTTATGAAAAATGGCTATATAACCTTTGTACTTTATCTTAACCATGTTTCATAAACATATCATTTTCTTCATCAATTCACCACCAATTTACTCAACATCTTAACTAAACATATGAGACTTTTATAACATGAAATTATCAAGATGATATCCAAATCATGTAGGGTTTTAACCATGATCATTTCATATGCTAACAAGTTCAAAAACCAAGTTTAATTCTAGTTTTAACAACTTTTATAAAAATCTCTAGTTGTATGTTACTTTTTATAATCTTGTAAAAGTCTTGTTTTTAAATAAAAACCCTTAATACTTTCACAAGATCAATAGTTATGATCATCCATTAAATCCTTTATGTTAAAAACCCTTTAACATAAACATGCAATATTTTTAGATCATATCTTAAAACATCTTCTAACAATTTATTTGCATCATAAACATCATAACAAGACTAAATAAGCATATATCAAGTCTTAGATCACAATATAAACAATCATAATTATATCATGATTTTTATTCTTTGCTTCTTTGTATTTTCTTCATGTTTATTATGTATGATTTCCTTGGTTATTATTAGTAATAATAACAATCATAATCATAATATATTTGTATAAAAAAAAATAGTTATAGAAGCTTACTTCTAGCACTTGGCTAGGGATGATCTTAGAAGATTATTAAGAACTAAGAAGATGATAATCTTGATGGTAGAACACTTTTGTATGGATGAAAACCCTTCCTTTTACTTCCAATAGCTTTAGATCACCTTATGTTACTTGGAAATCCATGTTGATCATGAAGGAGGTGATAAAAATAATTGGGTTTTTGAAGGTGTTCTTGTGAAAAAGATGAAGATGATGAGAGTGTTCTTTGGGTAATAAAAATGAAAGGTGTAAAATGAGTGGTGAAATGCTAGTTTACTTAATGTGTAAGTATTGTAATATTTCACCAATATAACCCACTTGCAAAATAAGATGAATATCTAGATATTTAGCAAGTAATTAAGGGTATGTGGGACCCCTTAATTTCGGCCCATATGTGGGGGGGGGGGTACCTTATGTGTTGCAAAGTGTTAGTAAAATTTAAGGTCTTGAAATGTTGTAATATGGTTAAGTGTTTAAGGGTTTATGTTTTTGCAACTTTTCGAGATGATTCACGACTTGAAATGTTCATAAACTAGTTTTACAAGACCAAGAAAAATGTTCACTAGTTCGCTACATGTGTCAAAATATAGTTCGGCTCGATGTATAGCGCTCGTTTTGCAAGTAGATAGTCGAAAGGTACGCTTAAGGAAGTTGTAGGGAAAATTCCAGTTACGTGTGTAATGGATATTCCTTAAGTATCTTTATATGAAATTGGTGCCTAAACATCAATTTTTGCATCTTGTAATAAAAATACAATTGCTGAATTTTGCGGAAAATTTATGAAATGGTCACTTTTAGCGCATTTCGGACAGTTTTTAGTGCTACCGGGCATTTGTAAAATATTAACCGAACTCTTGTATTCCCATATAGGGTTTAATATATAATTGATATTGGACTCTCCTCCGAGTCCTAAAGATGTCATTTTAGATGTTTTCTGCGGATCCGGAGTTTTCGTCAGCACTCTAGTTCACTAGGCACTACTCTAGTTGTTTCGGTGAATTGTTTGCACTATTTTAAATGTACCCAATGAAATGAATCATGTGCATCATAATTGAATATTCCATAAGTATTCTAAGATGTATATTATGTAGTACGCAGTTCGAGTATTCGAAATGCATAAAAATGTAGCTAAAGTGAGTACTTTAAGTGTAAGAAAGTTACCGAAAAGTGGCAGTTGTCACATTCTCCCCCTGTTATTGAGAATTTCGTCCCGAAATTCAAGCTGAGTCATCCTATACAGGAGACTACTCGAACAGGTGAGAGTATTTGGCTTTGATTTAATGTTCACGTTCCCAAGTATACTCGGGTCCGTGTCGAGAGTTCCAACGTACATTTTAATAATTTGATACGACTCCTCCATGATTTCTAGACTTTACAGTCCATGACTTCAACAGGTTCTTTAGTGAATTGGAGTTTGTCGTCAATGTGAATTGAATGATAACGGTTGCTTGTGTTGGACTCTTTTTAAGATTCGACACATGAAACGTGTCGTGCATACTGTTAAGTTCATCTGGTAACTTCAACTTGTAGGCAACAGTGCCTATCTTTTCTAAGATTTCAAATGGTCCAATGTAACGTGGGTTAAGCTTTCCACGGTTACCGAACCTCGCTACGCCTTTCCAAGGCGAGACTTTCAACAAGACTTTGTCTCCTACCTCGAAAGATAATGGTTTTCGTCTTTTATCTGCGTAGCTCTTTTGTCGATCGCGAGCCGCCTTGATACGGTCTCGGGTCTGAAAAATTTTATCCGTAGTCTCTTGGACTAGTTTCGGATCAATTAATTAATTAACTATCGCCTGTTTCCGCCCAACATAGCGGAGAGCGACACTTTCGACCATATAGAGCTTCAAACGGTGCAGCTTGTATAGTAGTATTGTAGCTGTTATTGTAGGAAAACTCAACTAAAGGTAGATGAGTATCCCAATTGCCGCCTAAATCTATAACACATGCACGAAGCATATCTTCGAGTGTTTAGATTGTCCGTTCGCTCTGGCCGTCAGTTTATGGATGAAAGGCCGTACTTGGATTCAAATGAGATCCAAAGGCCTGTTGAAATAATTTCCAAATTCTAGAAACAAAACGACCGTCTCGGTCTGAAATGATTGAAATAGGCACTCCAAGACGAGCCACTATTTCTTTGAGATAGAGTTCCGCTAGTTCCTCAGTACTATACTTCTCCCGAATCGGTAAGAAGTGTGCGGACTTTGTCAATCTATTGACGATTACCCATATCATGTCATGGCCGCATGAGGTCCTGGGTAACTTCGTAATGAAGTCCATCGATATTTGTTCAAATTTTCAAAAGGGAATCTCGGGTTGTTGTACCAATCCTGAGGGATTTTTCTATTTGACTTTGACTTTCGCTCAAGTCAAGCATTCTCCGATATAAGTCGCGATATCACTTTTGAGGTTAGGCCACCAGTAGTATTCTTTCGCTACTTAGGCCTATGTGCTTCCTCAAAATATCATCTCGAAGGCCGCCAAAGAATAGAACCCAATTTCGACTCATAATGTATAAAGTTCCATATTCTTTCGGCACTAATTGTTCCTTCATGCCTCGAAGTGTTTCTACTTGAATATGCTCTTCCTTGAGCGCTTGTGAATCATCTTCTCTAATGCTTGAACTCTCAGTGTTCTAACTCGCTCCTTGCGGCTCAAGGCGTCAGCTACAACGTTTGCCTTGCCCGGATGGTACTTTATTTCACAATCGTAGTCGTTCAACAATTCAACCCAATATCGTTAACGCATATTTAATTCTCTTTGGTTGAATATGTGTTGAAGACTTTTATGATCCGTGAAAAATAATGCATTGAGTACCATATAAATAATGTCGCCATATTTTTAAAGCGAATACCACCACGCCTAACTCAAGGTAGAGAGTGGTATAGTTCTTCTCGTGAACTTTTTAAATGGGCGCGACGTGTACACAATAACTTTTTCACGTTGCACGAGTACGCAACCCAATCCTTGATGCGAAGCATCATAGTCTATAACAGAGTCATTGGTATCGTCGGATAATGATAAGATTGTAAAATGATATGCACCAATCTTAAGAATAAGTTGTAAGGCTATATCTTGTTTTTCGATTTGGGGCGAATTTATTGTCTTTAACAACTCTAAAATGGTTCTCGAATGTTGCTCATGTTCATCAGTCGATCGAGAGTACATCAAAATGTCGTCAATAAACACTATGACGAATTTGTCGAGATACGGCTTGCACACACGATTCATTAAATTCATGAAGACCGCTGGTGCATTTGTTAAACCAAAGGGCATAACGAGAAACTCGTAATGACCGCAACGAGTCTTAAAGCCGTTTTCGGTATGCTTTCCTCTTGAATTCGTAACTGATGATACTCCGATCGTAAGTCTATCTTAGAGTAGAGCTAGAACCTTTCATAAACCATTTGAGTTAGTTGGAAATTCATTTGTAACATGGTTTAGAAATATGAATTTTCGTTCATCGAAATGTTGTGCATTTTTGCAAAACTTGTATGTATTTCCACCCCCAATGGTAAAGAGTGGGGGTTATGAACTCACAACATCCTTATTCGGTCAACTACAAGGTTCAGAAGGTGCTAATCGACATGGAGATTTGGCTATGGGTGCGGCTCCCGTTACCAAGTCGATGTGAAACTCGACTTGTCGATATGGTGGTAGTCCTGTCAAGTCTTCAGGAAAGACTTCAGGGAATTCTTTTACCACAGGAATATCTGTCATCTGAGGCCCATCGACCTTCTTGTCGACAACAAGTGCTAGAAAGGCAATACAACCTTTCCGTAAGCACTTTTGTGGCTTCATGCAATTTATGGTCCGCAATGATGTGTTGCGCTTCTCTCCATGGATAACAAGTGTATCTTCGTTCGGTAGTGGTAAGCGAATGATCTTCTCATGACAGAAGACTTCGGCTCGATTATCGGATAACCAATCCATGTCAACCACTACTTCGAAACTACTCAACTGAATGGATAAGAGATCGATATTGAATTTCAACTCCATACTCGACTAGATTACCGTTTGCCAATTCTATAGAATGAGGAGACGTCTAGCTTACGTGACTCTAGGCCAAGTACATTTTGAATTCTATGTAGTAAGGACTTCACTGTACAAATGTAGAGAACAATCCAATCCCTGTGTTTAGATGTAGGATAACCCAATCCCTTATTGTAGCTAGGACAATCCCGTCCCTAGCCATGAAACTCTTGTATATGAAATGTTGATGAATAGGATACATACCGGTGACCATTAATGATTTGATATGTCTCAGCTAATTCCCCATTAGCTAACTTGATATAGTAATGTGTGTCTAACATGACTCTAATTCGAGTATATGCTTAACATCTCAAGACACTAGCTAAGCCAGGTGTTGGTATTAAAGAATTGATACATGATGATCGTAGAGTGTACATACTCATGACTTCATTGGGATTTTGTGGAGTATTCATAGTTCTAGCCACACCCACACTTATTCACTAGCTTGATCCATTCTTAAGTATTATCGTCTTGCTTGTCTTTGTTTTGCGCTCGGTCTTAGCACACTGCTACTCTTGGCGCTTTTGCAATTGCCCTCATGATGAATGTCTCACTTGTCGCATTTAGGATTTCGACAAGTTACCAGCATACATCCTGGTGCCAAAATCGTTTATGGCAGCAGTTGCCTTCATTTCTCTCATGGCGAGAGTTATTGTTTGAGTGATCGAGGTAGGGAGGGATGATGCGGTTATGCTTCGGATCTCCGAGGCTAAACCTAAAATGTAACACTCAGTGTGTTTGAATTCGGGTGTTTCCCAGTATGGAACAACCCTTGAGAGACCGTGAAAGCATCAAGTGTAACCATCAACATTGGCTCCAGTTATGATCGAGTTCTTTTATAAAATCATATGAAAATAGATATGAAAATCAGATGATATAAAAGAATGATGTATGGTTAAATAAATAACCAATAAAAATGTAGTGTATAAATATATCATGTCTTGAAATAGAATATTATGTCTTCTGTAGAGGATGTCGCGTCTTGTGCTAAAATGTCATGTCTTGTCTTTGTCGAAGAGATTTGAATAACACCACGATATGCAATATAACATAAGCACTTATATATAGGAAGTACCAGCGGCGTATCCACCATGCTTTTATCATATTACACACGTCTCATCACTTACAAATAACCACCAAAAATGTCTTGTGTATACCAACGTCAAATGACATGTATAACAATGTCTTGCGTAACAATGTCATGTATAAAACATGTCTTGTGTAAAAGCAATGGTTTTCAACACATAACTTTTAACTTAAACAATTGATTCTTTTGGCGCCATGATCTTTTTAATACACACTATTAAAAGAATCTAGACATGTATTTGGATAAATAAAGTCTATCATGTGCCCAAGAATGAAGAATGCAATCAATCGGTCATGGAAACCTCAAGACCATATTGTGCATACATGTTTGAATAAATGATAATGTGGATAACCAAAACCAAAAGGTGCAATGCCTCTGGCGTGTATTGGTCATATGTTTAAATGGAAAAAGAAGAAGGGAAAGAAGAAAGAAAAAAAAAATAATTCGTTAAGGAGGGGAAACCAACCAGTGGTCTCCGTCCATATAATATGTATTCCCTACTCTATGGACCTCGATCATCCTAAGTAGAGAAAATCCTTTGTCTTACTTGTCCATGTGACAATTATGGTAATAGTGCTTGAGTTTCACGAGCTCTAGCAAGATTATTAGAATCTCCAAAAATGTAGAATAGAATGTAATGAGGGAGTTGCAGCATGGCGCATGCCATACCATCCCTTGGAAAAAAAGACAAATGTCAAACGACGGAATTTATTGTATCACTTCCAATAAATATGATAAGGTGGAATATGATAAAGTAAGGTAAGGTAAAGTAGGATAAAGTGTCATAGACACCCTGGAACCAACCCATGTTCAAGAATTTCGAGAATGTTGAGGAAAATCCTCCATGAGTAGCTAACACGTTTTGTTTGTTTAAATGACTAGTCTCAACCGAATCGTGATATAGATCGAATGTTAGGTGTGAACAAATATGTGTCGTCTTCCTGTATTGTATTGTATTGTATTGTATTGTATTGTATTGTATTGTATTGTATTGTATTGTATTGTATTGTATTGTATTGTATTGTATTGTATTGTATTGTATTGTATTGTATTGTATTGTATTGTATTGTATTGTATTGTATTGTATTGTATTGTATTGTATTGTATTGTATTGTATTGTAGGGTGTTATACTAACCACCCCCAGTTCGTGTTCTACTAGATAGGAAGAATTGAATCTCAAGTAATAACTTAAGAATTTTGAATGAATAGTGATCATTAGCTTGTGTTGATGCAGATTTTGTGTCCGATGCTTGTCGAATAGATTAGATTTATTTTACGCTGAATTTGTAATAGTTAGTGAAACGGTCTATCGAACGTGTATAGACCCGCTCGTTTGAAGTGGTCAAACGAGAGGGTTATTCGGTTGACCGTGTGTGTTTGAAAGACAAAGGGGTGTAGCTATAAATAGCAACCCTTTGTCATTTGAAACACTTGGAAGTTTTAGGAGGTCACTGACCTCACCAGGGAGAGATCACCACTTGCTCACTCCCCGGATGTGTACTCCTTTGGTATGGTTCGGTTAGCTTGTTAATCGGGCCGGTTTGCTTTGTTATGTTATCAAATCTATACAAGTAAGTATTTCATCCGTCTCTAATCTTCCCGTCTATGAACATAATCATGATAATCACGGTTTCGGTCACGAAACTCGGCCCTACAATTGGTATCAGAGCCATGGTACCTAATTTAGTAAATCTAACCGTTTACTAAGTCACATGTGCTCTAGATCTATGATTTTCGTGCTTTTTGTTCAAGATGTAAAAATGGTGAAAATGAGAAAAAACTCAGATCTGGAACCGAATATTCAGATCTGTGCTGAAACGAGTGTTCGGTTTTATGTTTTTCACCTATATAATCAAGTTATCATCATCAAAAATCAAAAATACAATGTTTTTGTCAAATCTGCAAAATTGAACAGAGGCTGTGTTCTTGATGTTCTTGGCGAAACGCCCACACCCATGACGAAACAACAAATCTGAATCTATGACGAAACTGAATACACCGACTCAATGACGAAACTGAACCTATGACGAAACAACAAATCTGTTTCGTCAAACTCATTCAAAGTTTCTGTTTCGCCGATCAGATTCACAAACAAACCATTCAGTTTCGTCGACAAGTGTTCAACAACCTGTTTCGTCGGACCAAACAAATCATTTTCGTCGATCAGCACACATGCTTGTTTCGTCGGAGGTCTTTGTCGGCTGAGGTGAATCGCAGAAGGTGAAAAGAGGTGTCGGCTGCTGCTCCTTGTGTGTATCGAAGAAGAAAAGGATTTCAGTTGTTTGATGTCTGACTTATTGGATTTGATCGGAGTTTGAATCTCCGATGAAGATGTCGGCTGAACTCAGTAGATGATAGTAGAAGCTGAAACCTCTGGTCAAAGGCTCCGAAATCAACTTTGACAGCCTTCTTAAGCTTTTTCGTCATCAACAGTATTCCGGCCAGATTCATTGTCGGCTGCTGCTTGTTGTTTATCGAAGACAGACCTGGTTCAGTTTGAAAATGGAATCGGCTGTTGTTGCTGGGTATCGAAGAGATAAAGGGATTTGTTGGATGTTTGGTGGGTATCGAAGAAAGAGGGACAGAAAGAAAATTGAAGGTTTCTCTGCTTGTCTGTTGTATCGAACAAGGAAGATGAAGACTTGGCTGCTGTTGTTATGTATCGCAGAGAGAAAGAGACGGCTGTTCTTTGATGATGGAAATTAGGTTTGCAAAAGTGAAAGGGGGTTTGGTCCTAATTATTGAACTGATCCTTTTATTGATGAGAGGGGTTTGTTTTAATGGATCTTCAAGACTATTGGGTTTGACTCTCTTTTGGACCTGATCGTGCATTGGTGATCAAAGTTAACAAAGCAAAATTAGAAGTTGGGCCATATTTGTTTTGATTGGGCCTCTTTGTTTCAGCTGAAAACTAAACTTCAATACTAATATATTTGGTCATAATTAATATATTGGGCACTCTCCTTAGTCTTCATGGAATACAAGTGTTACAAGTCTTCGTAGACAACAGATTTGCTACAACTAGTGATTTTTCGGTTTGGGCATGTGCACTGATTGGGCCAATTATCACACTCACAAAATTCATTCACATTTTTAGTGGATCAAATATTTCACAAGTGAATTTTAGGTAAATGGCAAGTTGTGCCGTATAGAGATTGATGGGTTCGGGTGTTCGCGAAGATTAGGTTTGATACAAAACTACTATGGAGCTGGGGGTCTTACTGGAAGCAGTCTCTCTAGTCTTATGGGGTAGATGTAAGGTTGTCTACATCTTACCCTTCTCAGACCCTACCTTAGCTTTGCTATTGGTGGGATTTACTGAGTATGATGATGATGATGATGATGATGTTCAATAACGGTGAGGACTCGCACTCACTAACGGACACAATATCAACTCGGTCACACTCTTCTGTCTGCCACCACAACGTCGTACCACAGTCTTTATCGGCGTCTGTTTACATGAGGGGTGAGATGAGATACAGGGTCGTATCTGAAAACGTTAGAAAAAATTTAGGCCGTGTGTGAGAGAAAAAAATGGGCCCTATAATCCCTAAATGTATAAACCAAGTTTCATCTTCATCTTGCATATATAAACTATAAAGCCTGAACATATATTACAAGCATTGCCAAATCTAATATTTTGTTTTGTTTTGACGGGAGGCACAACTCGATTGGGTTAAAACAAGACAAATCAAAATGGGCTATGTAACGGGAGGCACAACTCGATTGGGTTAAAACAAGACAAATTAAAATGGGCTATGTAAAATCAAATCATACTTATCCTTAATGCGCCCCGCTTACGGTATGCGCATATGTATATATGTGTGGGCGCTCGGAGGACAAAATTGAAAGTGCACTAATTTTAACGTTATTTTACTAATTTTGTGAAAATAATGTTAAAAGAGGGGGATGGTTAATCATGCATCATGTGGTGGCGTTGATAGCCGAAAGATAGGGGAGTACATGCACTAATTGGCCTTTGTCTTAATTGCCGAGTGTTATATGCCTTTTGTCCAAGGCTTGATACAAAACTACCATCGAGCTGGGTGTCTCACTGGAAGCAGTCTCTCTATTCCTACGGGGTAGAGGTAAGGCTGTCTACATCTTACCCTCCTCAGACCTTACCTTAGCTTTGCTATTGGTGGGATTTAGTGAGTATGATGATGACTTATCCACCTAATGATATTATAAAATTATTTGTACTTGTTTATTTAGTAATACGTTAAATTTCATTTGAAGATAGTTTTTTTCGTTTAAAAAAATTGTTAAAAGTTCATGTATGAAAAACATATATAAAAATAACCTATCTATTTTCTTGATATAAAACATTTTTTTCTATTATATTATTATTGAAAGTATTAAAAATAAGAGTTCACTTAATATGTGGTAGACAAGGAATGGGCCAATGGCACAATTCTTTTGAGTTAACTATTAGCCCAAGTTATGATTATATGATCCATTAGTTAAGTCACCTGTCTATCATGCAATTTATCTATACCCTAAAATACCATGAAGTTTGCAGCTGCTCAAGTAAAGAGAAGAAATTCAAGTCGCTAGTCCGTCTCCTTGAATAATTAATTCTATGATTGGTTCAAGTATCAATTCTCTCTTTGAATCCATATATCGTTGCCAAGACCCATTCTCACATCTCTGATCGTTGCACCTCTCTACCACTTGCTCCGTCCAACTCGCCGCTGCAATAGTTCGCCGGAAAAACATCCATGTTTTTATTTTTGTCCGGGCCCCTTTACGAGCCAGTGCCCACCCCGCACATGCTCAGTGCCGGCCCTGATGAGATACATAAAGCATGATTTCATAAATCAAATCAGTAATTGATTTAGTAACATGTTGCCAATTGCTGTAATTTTGATGATTTATTAGAGGAGAGGGGGCGAAAACAAAGTTCAACGCGTGGAACAATGGTTTTTCCCACCGCCACCATTACAATAACGCGTGATACAATCACGAAAACACGATTTCGTTATTTTTTTTAACGGCGTGATGGGTTTTATTGTGAGGGTAATTGTTGGTTGGGGGGAAATTGTTGGGTGTGGTGGTGAGTGATGACCATTGCCACCAAAAAAGGTTGTGAGTGATGGAAAAATGGTTGATGACATGGCATGAGTTGATTGGATAATTTGAGTGATAGAATTCTATCACTAGTGACCACCCCCACCCCTTAGTATTGAATTGAATTTCAAACCGGATAATTGATCTTTTCAAGGTTGGTTTGAAAATGGTAATGGTGGTGGGTTTTGAAGAAAGTCATGTAGTTTATTAAAAAAAAATGCAAAGTAAAAAGACCAAAATACCCTCACATGCTTTGCATGTGAAGTGACTTAACCAAGAATTTTAACAAAGTTTGTGTTAAAGGTTGACACATGTAGCAAAACATGAACATAAAAGTGAATTTGGCTGATTTCATAGTAAAAGATATGAAGTGTATTATAACATAAAGGTTATAATATAAAGGTTAATTTGTGCAATTTTGTCTTGTTTTTATTATTTTTTTTGAACGGCCAACAAATTCAATCCCGAGCACTCTCGGGGCACCCACTGGACAAACGGAGTACTCCGAGAGTAACCCGAGTCCACCACCAATTCCGGGGAAAACCCGGTAACCCACCCGCCCGTAGGCACGACAGTGAAATTACCGGTAAAACCCGTTTGGCTCAAGGATCCAACCCAGGTTTTCCTGGGTCTCCTATCATTGCCCACCAGTGCCTCACTCTGCACCAAGTGGGAGTCGAACCTGCATCTCTCAAGAGAAATGCAAGCCCTCCACCACTTGATCTAGAGATCATTGGCATTATTATTAGGTAGTTTTTTTTATTGTTATGCGTATACGTGTATTATAAACATGTCCATGGATTTTAATGTAATTAAACAACAAAAAAGAGTAAATATATTAGTTTTTTTATATTCGGTATTTATCATAAAAAGCTAGCTAAAATTTAGTATTAACATTCCAACTTTACAATTCTATTATAATATTAGTTTGAGTACCCCTGTGGTCTCAAAGTAATTTATGTTATTTAACGATGTTGACATAACCATCAATCAGTTTGATGTTTTTATTCATCCTCATTTGAACCATGCATCTCAAAGTAATTTATGTTATTTAACGATGTTGACATAACCATCAATCAGGTTTGATGTTTTTATTCATCCTCATTTGAACCATGCATCGTAGTATTGTTTTTTTTTTCTCAGCCTCCCAAGCCAACCCTCTCGTTCAACATCCTTTTAAGTCAATTGGCCAGTGATTTTAAAATGTACCATCAGTTTAATAGCCATTCCTTACAAAGAATTACTAAGACATAGATTTATTTATTATTATTAGTTTCATAATTATTTAAAGTACTTCAGTTCAGTTGGCTTAAAAGTTAAAATTGATAACTTCTATTAATTGAGATAAATTACTTACAACATTCTGTATTAAATCCATTTATTCTAGGACCACGATAATAATTTTAAGCTCAAGGACGCATAGGTTAAAAATCATAGGGACACAAACATATAGGATATAAGGGTAGTATACTCATTTCATTGATAAAAACTAACGGTGTTGGAAGCAGCCTCTCTGTTCCTACGAGGTAGAGGAAAGACTGTCTACACCTTACCCTCCTCAAATCATACCTTAGCTTTGTTATTGATGGGTTTTACTGAGTATGATGATGGTGATGATGATGATGATGATTGATAAAAACTAACGGTGTTGGCTTCAGGGATTCAACAGACTCAACAAGCAACATTTTCAAAATGAGGACGCAATTTGACAGCGAGCTCTTTCTTCAAGGACACAAATTGAAGTTTACTAAAAAATAATATATAATTAGTTAAAAAGCTACTTTTAGAACATTCATATATGATAATAATACAAATGAATAGTAATATATGATAATAATACAAATGAATGAATAGTAATTTTATAATATTAATACAATAATAATAATTATGAGCAAATGGTATCGAATACCGGTATCAAATTTATCAAATCGGGTGTATTTTCGGTACCTGTTCGACACCGATATTCACCGGTTTTTACCCTCAATTACCGGTGTCGTACCAGTACCGACCGTTACCAAACCGTACCGTACCAGGTATATTTGATACAGGTACCCACTTTTGGGCCTTTATATTAAAAATAGAAATAATCAATAGTAACATCACTAAGTGACGAGCAAATGGTATCGGGTACCGGTACCGATATCAAATTTAGCAAACCGGTTGTATTTTCGGTACCGGTTCGGCACCGGTTTTTACCCTCAAATACTGGTGTCGTACCAGTATCGACCGGTACCGAACCGTACCGTACCGTACCAGGTATATTCAGTACCGGTACCCACTTTTGGGGATTTCGGTACCGGTTGGTACCGAGCTCATCAAATCCTGTAGCAACGTAACAATGCAAGTAATTGCACCGTTTAGATTACTTTTCATACACACAGTAAGTAAATTGTATTTCATTTGAATGAGGTTTTATATACACAACAACTTATTTCGCTTCCTTTTTTGTCTTTTTCTGTAATGAATGAATTATAGCATGTAAAATTAACTTGGATATTTAGATTATTGATGAGCAAATCGTATCAAATCCTGTAATCAAACCGGTATTGTATCGGTACCAAATTTACTATACCAAATCATTTTCGGCACCAATTTGGTACCCACCTTTTGGCGTTTTCAGAATCGTTACTTTCGGTTCAACACCGGTCTAACACCATACCTGTATTTATTGATTTTTACCTTCAAATACCATACCGTATTATACCGAGCATTTTCGGTGCAGGTACCTTATTTCGATGATTTTCCGGATCGGTACTTTCGGTGCCGTTACCGGTACTGAGCTCATCCATATTTTAACGTGTTAGCACCGAAATAACTGAACTGAAAACAACCGAATTTTCAACGTGTAGGACGTGTGGGGTCCTATTATTATATATTAGGTTATTTAAAATCTTTTTTTAGAACGGAGTAACTATCCTTACTATGTCATTTTTATTTATTTTTTGATATTCGGTAACTGCTTACCATTGCTGACACGCGTTTTGCAGTCATTGGGTCCCCGCCGCAACGCGCGGACATAAAATCAACTAGTTCATATATGATAAAATTAAAACTCAATGAACAGTGATTCATTCATATTCATATATGATAAAAATCAATGGGCGGGGGTTTCAGTCTGTGGGCGGGGGTTGTGGCGTGGGTTGGGTAGTGATTCATTCATATTCGTATATGATAAAAATCAATGGGCGGGGGTTTCAGCCTGGGGTCGAGGGTTGTGGTGTGGGTTGTGGCGTGGGTTGGGTACAAACGCCCAAGTCACCACCCCGGGTGGGCTTGGGTTTCGGCGTGGCCCCTTGGGCGCGGGTTTCAGCCCGGGCGTTGGACGGGGCTATCAAGATGACATGGCAGGATCTCATTGGCCAAGACAAGTAGCCGTTGGCCAACGGCTATGTGTTTAAAAAAAATTTATTCACTAAAAATACTCACACTTCTATTCATTTTTTACCACAACTACTCCACCTCTTCTATAATCATCTCTATCTTATTTTTAAAAAAAAATTCTCATCCAACCACAATACGGCCTGGGGGCGGGGGTTGTGGCGTGGGTTGGGTACAAATGTCCAAGTCACCACCCCGGGTGGGCTTGGGTTTCGGCGTGGCCCCTTGGGCGGGGGTTTCAGCCCGGGCGTTGGACGGGGCTATCAAGATGACATGGCAGGATCTCATTGGCCAAGACAAGTAGCTGTTTAAAAAAAAATTTATTTACTATAAATACTCACACTTCTATTCATTTTTTTACCACAACTACTCCACCTCTTCTATAATCATCTCTATCTTATTTAAAAAAAAAAATCCTCATCCAACCACAATACGAAAAATGAATCCTCATAATCGTGGTTTTGACCCGAACAATCCGTGGGCATTCCAAGAAACACCTAGCCCAGCATCCAATCGTCCAATTGCTCCCTTTTTAATACACTCCACGATGCCGGATATGGCTGGTTACGCATCGTTTATCTCGAATCGTTTGAAGAATGATGTCGTTCGAAAACACCAATGCCTTTCGCGCAACGCGCGTCATTAAAAAACACTAGTTTACATGAAAAAGAAAATATAAGGATCCACATGCTGCAAAATGAAATTTAACCAGGTCAATTAACGAACAAAAGAGGTGTAACAATAATAAATAAATAAATAAACTAAAGTTGGTAATACACAACTTTTCAACTAAAACTCAACATACCACCAGAGTGAAAAGTAAAAAAAGATCCCCAACTCAATCTTCCTCAAAATCAATCATTGTTATCTGTTTAAAATTTACACTACTGTTCGGCATCAATATTTATTCGGTAGTCGCATCTGCATGATGAATAAAGATAAGTCAACTTATTTAAGTTAGCCTATAAAATGTGCCCTTTGTTTGAAAAGTTATAACACTTTCGGTCCTCTTCACTAACTAGTGTTAAATTTTTATGTTAGCTTTTTTAATGATAGTTTTGCCCTTACAAATAAAAGATAAAATGTGTAATGAAAAAATAGGAAATAATATAATTGTGGAATGACACATTATGTTTTAGTTGTAAAGACAAAATTGTCATTAAAAAACTAACAGATAAAGTTAACACCACTAAGTGGAAAAGACATAAAGCGTGACAACTTTTCAAATAAAGGACATCCAATGTAACTATTGATGTTAAAGGACACAACTGACCTATAGTTAGGACACAAAGTTAAATATACTCTTAAGTATTTACATATCAACTAAACCCGACCCTTTACACTAAACAACTACCCATTTCGCCACCTCTAGTCTTCATGCTCAACAAAAAATGCAGCCAGGTTGATCGCATTACTGGGGCAACAACGTTTGTTCCTTGTTATTCTTATCTTATGCATCCAGTTTTTATAGTTTCATTCATTCATTCTTTATATATGTTTCTTCAGATTTTAGAATAAATTAACTGACCTTATTAACTGATGTATCAATATGTTGGATTTCCAGTCTGTCAGAATAAAACAGCGCCTGCAAATATGTCAAAAGGACAAACCAAAAGAAGATTTCATGTGTTAGGAATTCAGAGACAGACACACACACAGCCAGAAACGTAAAGAGCACAAGATTTCATGTGGTTCAGTTGTCCACTTCTGAATTGGTTGCACAACCAACCAGGGGCGGTTCTTAGAATGCCCGTGCCAGGGGCAAGTTTTTCGGCCGTAGTGCTAATTTTCCGCATTTCGATCGAAATTTTTTATATATACTATGTTTGGCCCGGGCATTTTTTAGTGCCCGTGTCTTTCGGCCCTGGGACGTTCAACGGGCAAGATCCACCACTGCAACCAACCAACCAATCAACAGTAGTAGTACCTTGTGATATGTACCAATCTGTTGATAGATAATCCGTTGAGTGGATCAAGCTCAAAAGAAAATAGCAAGAAATAGACTTTGAGATAACTCTCTATAATTTTCATTCATGATTAAAATAAACAACTAGTTGGCTTTATATAGCCTTCAAGAAAGGAAATTACATAAGAAAATAATACTCCACTAACCCACTAACACTCTTAATTAACTAACCACTAAACATGAAATAAGGAAAATAATAGAATTGCATGGGAACATGTCATTGAGATCATGGGCACGTATCACCTTGTTTATATTTTAGATATGTTGTAATTCGTTTTTTGGCTGTTTTTTCGTTTCCTTTGTTTGTTTCTCTCAGCTTCTTGCTGGCTCTTTATATATATATATATATATATATATAGGTAAAGAGTACTGTACAATATTGCTTATCGTACATTACGTACGCTTCAGTCTCAGCCGTCAGATTATCTTCCCGCATTTTAAAATCGCATGTTTTTTTTATAACAATTTCGCATGTGATAATTTTTTATGAATTCGCATGTTGTTTTTTTGTACCAATTTCACATGTGATAATTTTGATGAAATAGCATTTTTTTATAACAATTTCGCATGTGATAATTTTCGATGAAATCGCATGTTTTTTTTACCAATTTCGCATGTGATAATTTTGATGAAATAGCATGTTGTTTTTTTGTAACAATTTCGCATGTGGTAATTTTGATGAAATCGCATGTTAAAAAACCAACATGCGAAATTGTTACAAAAAAAACATGTGAATTCAATGCGGGAAGATGATCGGACGGCTGAGATTGTAGCGTACGTAATGTACGATAAGGGCATTTGTACGTTAACCGGCCTCTATATATATAAAGTGTGTTTGCCGTTAAAAAAAAGTAGTACCTTGTTTAGAAGCTGCACATTGGATGAATTGGTAATTGCAACAACACGCAAGCCAAGGCAGTTATCTTGATTACTACAGAAAGTGCAGAGAATTTTATTATATACACAACCATCTTCTTTACTCCATATTTCTTCTTCTTCACAACTTATTCTTGAATCAACTGATGTAATGTCAGATACCATAACAGGCACACTTCTTGTGGGGCCCTTCTCCAGCTCCCCTTTCCAAACTGAAGCCAAATGAACCATAGATAATGACATTATTGAACAAGGAACAATATAATTATTATCCTCCAGACCTAAAGGATGTCTACAAATTGAACAAGATATTTTTACATCTTTCTTCATAACATCGGTAGATGATGATGTATCTGGTACTTCCAGAATGCAAGATTGAGGATCCAACGGTTCCATTTTGACTACCGAAGGCTTTCTTCTTTTATGAAACCGTGAATTGACACTCATATCTAGCAAAGGTGATCTGTTTTGAGATATTTGTTGTTTTTTAGGAGTCACGAATGCATGCATGATTCCAGAAGCAGAAGTGGAGCAAGGCGAAGAAAAGTAATGGGGTAACTTCTGATCTGGAAACTTTGTTTGGAATATGGTTGAATTAGACTGCTCATGCTCAGAGTCAGATTCAATAGTAATGGGATAATTTTCCTTAATCGGTGTTTCCTTCTTAATTAACAACTCATGGTCATTGTCTCTCGGGGTTTCATCAGGAGATAATATAATCGGCTCATCGGCATTATCTCTCACTGTTTCCTTCTTAATTAACGGCTCATGGTCATTATCTCTTGGTGGTTCTTTAAAATCACCAGGAGATAATATAATCGGCGTTGGTGATGAACACCTGCACCAATACGATGATCAGAACGTACGTAACCACAACTTCATTAATAGCAGCTAGAAATTTCATATTAAAAAAGAAATCGAGGGAGAAGCAGTTAGCATGTAAACTGAACACCAAGAAATTATTATTTACATGTGGCAATTTCAACTAATTTACTTATGAATGGGTCGATTTAGGCTGTGTTTTATCTCAAACAAGTCAAGATAAAAGAGAAACAAGCCAAAGAGGTTGGATGGTTTAAATGTCACCAATGTGACCTCTTTAATCGTGGTATTCAAAGATACAGATATCAATAATGCGATAATATTCTTTACATAATCATATTAATCCCATAACAATAAAAATACAAGTGCTAGTCAACCCAACTTGGCCTGGCTGTCATGACTAAAAATGGCTTGATTTAACCTGACCTTGTTACCCAACCCACCCTTCCGGTCCATCTTACCGCCTCTTATACTATTGACACTAATGCTAAGATTAAGAGGAACTCCCATGGTAGCTTCAAAAGACAAATCAGTTGAAATAAAAGTGTGGGTATACCTATCTTGGGTCTCCAAATCATCTTCCAAGTCAACATAAGCTATACCAGTTTTGTTATCACTCATCGTTTGTCCTTTCAGGTTGGGCTTAGTTAATTTACTGTTCTTCATGTCTGTGAACCAGTTTATTGGCTCTTCAACTTTAATAGATTCCACATTGATCGGCTTCATAGAACTTCCACTATTCTCAGCCTGTCCCATTGTTTCTGGTGCTGTGACACCATCCGACGCAGATCTTTCTCTTTTCACGTTGGGCTTAGTTAAATTACTGTTCTTCATATCTTTGAACCAGTTTCTTGGCTCCTCGACATCAATAGGTGTAACATTGATCGGCTTCTTATAACTTCCATTATTCTCAACCTGTTCCGTTGTTTCACGACATGAACATTGTTAGTGATGTCGAAACTAGTAAAAGGAAAATGGAAAGAAAAATACCTTGACGTCTCTGAAAAACGACTTTAACCCCTCTAAAGACTGCTCAAAACTGTCATGCTGTCTAATAGAACTTCTTATCCACTTTGAAATGTAGGTTAAATTTTTTTCTTGACGAAAGCGCTCATCTGCTTGCAGAATTAACCATGATAAGGACTCCAACATCTTATAAGTATACATTGTAAAACTAATGTTTTTGTAACCATGCTTCATATATAAAACCAATAGCTTGCTATGGATGGGATTTTACTGGGTATGATTGTTGTAGTTTATACATTTATATATTTATAAAAAAATAGAAAGTAGAGAAAAAAAAATGTTTGCAGGTTAATCCAACCAGACTAACGCGCACCTCTTGTGACCTCTACTGCAGAACTTATACAACTCTGCTATAGTACTAACTATGTTCCACTTCAAGTGTCAAACAGAAGTCGCAAGAGACGTACTGTGACATTAGCTTACAGCATTGATAACAAAAAAGAATCCCCAACTAACAGATAAGTTGACAATTAGTTGGATATTGGTATGTATATATTGAATCCTTACCTAGGAAGATTATGGCTCCATAGTCGAACCTGTGTCGGATACAACGGCCTACACAAAAAAAATGTGTACTGACATTTGAGCAGGTATAGCACAGAATTACTGGCAAAACTCGTCGTTAAATAAGAATGAAACGTCAACTTGGCAAAGATTAAAATTAGATGAAATACAAACCACTGAGGTGAAATTTGACCTTGTGGCTAGAAGATTGAGTATGAATCATTTTACCATGAATGGGAACTATACATGGACTTCATACTTCTACTTATTTGTAAGCATGATTCAGTTTCAAAAACAGCCACTATATAGTAATCCATGTTATCATAAAAAAGAATGATACCTGCTGCCTGATTAAGTGCTCGAAAGGCTTGCTGACAGTACCACTCATTGCCGCTAAGAAGGCCTTTAGAAGATTTAAATGTATCATTGTATTTCTTCTTTTCTGCTACTTGAATATCAAACCTGATGAAAAACTATAGCTATCAGCAGGATGTGAAAGACATGATAAACTTCAAGTATAGCATAAACATATAAATCCTATAAAAAAATACAAAATTACACAAAAATAGAAAGTGAAGCTTACACATTTGGAAAAGGAATCCCCACAATTATCTAAGGTTTCCAAAGTGGTAGTCAAGGAACAATACTATAACCATGCTCTGAGAAATTACTAGAGGTTTTAGTATAAACAAGTGCAAAATTCTCGAGAAACAACAAAGGATACAACTGTTCGAGCATAATTGTCCGAGAAGTCAATTCCTTCTGAGACCTGTACAGACAGATAGTAAGATAGTAACTTCAGCCACCATCTTGTGAATTTCTGACTCAGTTATTTACATAAAAGAGATTCAGATTATAATAAACATTTCAGTACCCTTTGGCATCAATTAAAACACCCATATGACCCTCTTCCTTTTTAACTATTGGTTTTTAGTTTTACCAGAGGCCACATCAAGATGAGATGAAAACAATAGGATCAAGATGACATATCAGGATACCTTTCCTCGACAAACAGCAAGCAATGTAGCTCCGTTTGAGTTCCCTTCACTCTTTATTGCATTACAACAATTTACATCCCACTGTCTACCCCTTCTCCTCCCAGTCATGGGTTTATTGCCTTGATGAATGGTATCAAAATAACCTTTCAGAACATTCTCAAATTCATCCTTCCCTCCTCTTGGCTCTAATAATGTAATATAATATAAAGTAACTCGTTATTAAAGAAAATATAGAATAGCGAAGAAAAAAGAACATCAAATTAAATGGAAAACTTAAGCTCTAATTTTAAAGTTAAAGAGAAATAGCAGACTTTAGCAACAAAAGAGTGTTGCTTGACTTTGGTGTGCGTTTCATGTATTAATTTTGAAACATTTATAACACAGGACGAAACCTCACCAACAAAAACGGGTTTCTGTGCATTTAGGCTAGACCATTGTCCTGTTTGAGACCAGCGACTGAGTAATTTGTCAATAAGCTTATAGCTTGGGAAGAATACTAAGCATCCACCAGGAACTACTTTGCATATTTCTTCCAGCGATGTACCAAGTGCATCCTGTACATGAAACAACATTGGCAACATACTTAACATTTAGACAAGCGTTCACATCTTTGTTTTAAAAAACTTACCTGGAAAGCGTGAGCTTCTGATGTTTTGTAGCTTGCATTCAACGGGTAATTATTTGGGCCTTGGTGGATCACACCAGCCCATAGCTTTCATATAAAAAGATTAAAAAAAGAAACATAAGTAAGATATTAGGATCAAAATGCAAAGTAAGTTTTAAGAAAGGATATGAACTTTGTTGGTACCTGTGAGTCCACGTTAATTACATGTGGAGCCACAAGAGAGGTTCCGAACTGAATCCCAAGTTCCGACTGGAAGGAGCTCATCGGTGAGAGAGTCCTGTCATCAGATTATTAACTGATTTATAAAGATGACACTATTAAACATGCTAATTGCTTAGCCTCACGGGCTCACAAGGATCCATAATGTTTGTGATAAACTCGCACAAACCCAACACACTGCAATGTGCACTTATAACATGTATAAACTGTAAAGGCTGAAGATTTAAGCCGGGAGACTGTATTGAAGATTTTACGGTCTGACTAACAAAAAAAACATAACAGGATACTAAAACAAGAAAATAATATGTCTTACCAAAAAATTCAATGTAATATGCATGCACCTACCCGGATGTTAAAATCACTGAAAGAGCACCATCAGACATGTTCTTGAACACGAGGGCTGGGTTCAAGCACCACAAACTGAAAGTACATGGCCAGTCATCAGCATCAAGTCCTGCGTAAACGCTATTACTAAGACAAAAGGTATGAAACATAAATTTAGGTGTGACTGTATGCTTTCCTCATTTAAGCATATGTCAGTTTGATAGATTATAAAATAATGGGACAATAAGACATCTAACTATCAAATAATGTTTTATTAAAATCATAACTTTGAGGAAATGCCAAAAAATACTTAAAATTAATATTTGTGCGCCATCCGAAACCCTATTATAATATTTCTATCAACTTACCGGCATCACCGTTGATATTATGACATTGTAATACAAGCTGATAGTCGCATATGTGCTTCCCGTCTTTAGAGAAAAAGCAGGTAAGCGAAGAGAAGAGGTCTGTGTGATGAAAGCAAACAAAGATGCAATGAGATCACAAGTTTATTTTGACCCCCAAAAAAGACTAAAAGCAAACAAACATGAAAGTTAATTACCTTCTAATACCTTGCAGGGCATGCCACTTAAATGAGGAACTTCTGGGTCTGCATCTGTAGCTATTTTAATTGCCTGAACAGAGTTTTAGAAAAGAGTAATTATCATAATGCCAGGAGAGAGGACACTCATTCTGGGTCCTAGAAGCAGATGGACAAATAGAATTTGATATGACTCGCTATTTCAGCTTCAAATTGATCTGATTCCTGAACTTTAGAACAATGTTGGAGTACATTAAACTTTATTTTAACAGTACTTTTATATAAGAGAATATCAAGGTAGATCTTTTGCAAATGGAGGAATGGTAGGTAGAGAGTGTGACTCAACAGGATTACCATTGTGGCACAATCTTGTAAGCTTGGGAAGCACTGCATTGATATGTTTGCTTCTTGAAGTTCTTTTACAGCTTTATCAGCACCCCAACTGATATAGTTGTCACAAAATATCACTTAGATCGGACGAATCAGGCATACTTTACATACACAAAATGTATAAGGCCTTGCAAATAACAAGAAAACTTCAACAATATATCAAATAACTGACCATGAGGCTTTATGTTGAAAACTAAGCTTCCCCATTGTTTTTTTCCTCAGACTGATCCAACTAATAATATTCTGCCAAGATAAGTAGCTAAAAATTATTATCTACGCTGAGAAAATCTGTACCGTTATACAATAGTTCCTAAATAGAGAGTTCATAGTAGTACCTCTATCATTTCATATAAGGGCTTATAAATCAGCGGATTACTTTTACCAAGATTTTCCAGTTCATTCTGTAATTCTTTCATATATACAAGAGGATAACAATATTAATAAAACATAGAAGAGATGGCAAAAAATGAAGCTAGACAACACTTACGGATCAGAGCACATTCTTCCACATCTATACTACCAGCCTCCCGAGCTACGTCCTCTATATTACTGAAAAAAGGTCAAAACAACTTATTATCTAAAATATGCCAGCCCGGCCTGCGCGCGGTTAGGAAGATTGGCCGCAATCTGAGCCGTACCACCCACCCTACCCTACCACCTATAGGCGGCCGTCCTACAGCCGCCCGAAAAGGAACTGCAGTGATCTTGAATAGGGATCCTACAGCGATAGATAGAATCCCCATAAAAATACCACTAGATCGAGCACCGGTGAATATAAATCCCAAAGTTCCACGCTTTGGGTATTACCAGCATTACATGATTATTAGGCTTTCCAAATGAGCAATAAAATCACAAATATTGAATTTTTTTCCAAATACTAATAGGACTAATGCAGTTGGATATTTGGGAGATTATATTACTCACTGAGCTTCATCAAGAATGATAATATTTCCTTTAAGATTTATTTCCATCGCTTGTCGGATTTGTGGATTGATAATATAGCTGTATGGACAAAAGACTATATCTGCCACTTCTGCCATGGCTTGTGCTGCAAAATATGGGCAACCTGAAAATTTAGGACAAAATGGTTATTTACTAAGTGTTGACCGCGACTATTGACTTCAGGCCCAAGAAGGTTAGGATAAAAGAGCAAACCTTGTACCATTTCTCCAACTTTAACAAGATCTTCAATATCATGGACTTCATAGCAGCCTCCTTTCCTGAGAGATGGGTGCGCTCTGACCATGGTTGTGTTCCTGTGAAAGCTCATGGATGATTATTAATTCTGATAAGATCAAGAATCTTATTGAAAGGATAACAAGATCAGAGTATGTGAACATGAAAAAACTCACACATATTCTCTGCAACCAACTTTCTTTCGTTTTATCTGCTTGAGAAGTATCTTACTACAATAATAAACAACACACGTTAAAAGTAGAAACAATATATAACTGCTTTTTTACATATAAATAAGTACCATTTCTCATCAATATTATCTTGACCACGAACTTTAGCGTTTATACAGTAGCGTTTTCTAGATCCCTGAAAGATGATAAAAAAAGATGAAAAGGTGCAAGATTTTTTATATGTTGGAAAGATATGACACACGAGTGCATTTGCACTCCGTTAAATACAAAGTATGCTCCTCTTTATGGCAGAAGAAGACATCATAAATGTTAATATCAATCAAAGTTTCTCACAAATAGCACTAAAAAAAAAACAGTAAACTGTCAGTCAAAAGGATCAAAGTTAAGAGCAGTAATAACACTTAAAATGTTTGTTCATATAGAATCACTAAATAGTACATTTGGTTTTCTTCAAGATCTGAATGGGAGGATAAGATCTGAATATCACTATATACAGTATTCCATTCTTGTAGGATATAGATAGTAAAAATAAAAATAATTATGATATAATAAAAACTTTAAGACTTCAGAAGGTTAAAATGAACAAATATACATATTAACTCCCTTTTCACATAGCCTAATGCTTTCTCATTAATCATTCAGATGGGAAAGGATTTAAAAAGCGAGGCATTCTACTCATCGAAAATAACTTAAAAGCTTCTCTAAGAGATGAAACCCATGATAGGTACATTGTAATATAGTTCTATACTTCTATGATTAGATGGTGATCAAAATAAATCACTAGAACAGTTTATATATTTTATTTTATTTTTATATGCAAAATTTGAACTTTTTTTGCTGCAAGAGAAAATTTATCAACATGAGAATGCAAAAACATATATGTACAAGAAATCTTGTCAAACAAGATAATAGATCATAAACCAAAAGTACATTGTAGAACAAAAGGTAAGATCCAGATAACGAACCAAAACTGCCATAGGCACATGATAGCTTGTTTTCCGAAATTCGCGGATCACTTGACTAATCTGTAAATGTGTCCTCCTGAATAGCCAATACACAACTATTTTCCATAAAAAAAAAAAAAAAAACAAATATGAACTAACAGTAAAAAGTCCACTCCCATTACTTACATTTGATCATTCTCTAAATAGTTAACTTCCTTAAAATTAATAATATAACCTGATTTTCTAGGATAAATACACCAAACCCGCACCCACTAAGAATCTCAAATGCTTGATTGAACGAAACTTACGAGGCATAGTATATGACAACCTTGTGCATCACATTGTTCGTCTCATAATGATCAGGCATCGGATTAGCTATGATTTATAAAGAAAAAAAACAACAACATAAATTAACAGTGATAGAGCAACTGTGCAATATCTTTAAAAAATAACAAATCATAAATAGAGTGGTCAGTTATTTTAAAATGAAATGATTATTCATACCTGAAGGTTGCTCCATTTCAGGAACAAAACCCCCATCCTGACCACCGAGAGGATCTATGTTGCCGTACAGAGACTTTGAGCGGTGATTCTTCTGCCACGCAAGAACCGAGCAAAGCAGAGACAATGACTTGCCGGTACCAGTAGGCGATTCAAGTAGGGCATGAAAATGACCGTCTCGTTGCGCCCGATCGAGTGTTGCGATGACTCTGCTCATGTAAGCCAGCTGAGAGCCGTATGGCGGGTACGGAAACTCGATCGGTATGCCGCTGATGTGATTCACGTTTGGTTTAGGTTTTGGATCCGATTCCATAATTTCTCGACGGCCGATTGGGTTGCACTTCTAGGGTTTCTAAGTTTTTATGCATGTTTAATTTCATCTTTTGGCGCCAACTTCAATTATATATATATATATATATATATATACTAGGTTATAACCCGGGAATACTCCGGGGGGGGGGGGGGTGGGGGGGGGGGGGGGGTAAGATCAAATAAAAAGTTTATTTTGCCTAAGTAGGATGAGAAGGAATCTTAACCATTCATTTTTCCAAATCAATGGTTAAGATGAAAGTGTAGGAGAAAGGATGAGTGCAAGGGTGTATTGGGAAAATCATATTTATAGACTTTCTCTCTCCACATGCAAGGCACATGCATATTCCACCATCATTTTTTAAACGTTCATAACTTTTTTATACGACATTATTTTTTTCATAAAAATTTCACCATAAAATCGAGCATCTTTTTATCTTTAATTTGAGTACCATATTGTTATATAAAATATGAAGACTAAAAAAACCCACTAAAATGTGTTGTATTTCTATGTTGTATAACATTTTTTGTGCTGGATTTTTGTACTATATTTTTATGCTAAATTTTTTGTGCTGAATTTTTTTGTCTTGATTTTTTTTTTCTCAATTTTTTTGTGCTGGATTTTTTTTTACTACATTTTTTTTGCTGAATTTTTTCGTGCCATATTTTTTGTACTATATTTTTTGTGATATATTTTTTGTGTTATATTTTTTGTACTAGATTTTTTGTACTATATTTTTTTGTTGTATTTTTAAAAAACAAAAGGGGTGCCACATGTCATTTTCACTTGTTGGACCGTGTTCCGACCCTAAACAGTCAGCGTAAGTGTCACACCCCGATTTCCACGTGTTACCGGTGGGGGAGTATCGTGACGTGGTTGGCAACGTAATAGTCAAACAACACAATATAATAATGCACAGCGGAAGCAAATTTAAAATATAATACAACCGAATTTATTTATTGTAATCAAAGTCACAATATCCGGTGTTTATCCACAGTAGGATCGAAACAAAATAACATTTAATGGTTCAACAGACTTCTGGCATCCTAAGCTTGCGAGACTTTTTATTGATGCTTAGGAGACAATCCAGCCTATTTCGTTTAGTACCTGCATTTAGTCTTTTTGGGAAAATACGTCAGTTTACACTGGTAAATACATTCAACTGACTCATTTGGAAAATGATTGAAAATTGGTTTGGATGCACATGGCATAAACATTTTTATTTAACTTGGGAGAATTATTTAATATTATAATCTTGTGAACGAATTACATGTTACTTATGCGTTCAGTAGCCCGAATCTAGTCCGGGTTAAAGATTAATAGACACACCACATCATTGAGTTATACATGGACGGTGTACGCCTACACCCCGTGCTCAGGTCGCGGCCATCTCGTAAGATGATGCCAAGGATATCCGGGACATGGTCATTAACCCCCCAAAGGCTGTAAAGTAAACAAGACTGTTTAAACGAGCCGATCAAATTATTCAACTACCCACTAAGCGTGGAGATTTGATGCCCGATCAAGCGGTACGCTATGTACCGTAACCCAAGCCCGTATAGGGAAAATAAGTTAAAAGTATTTACCTGATGTAAGTATAAATCACAATAAGCAGAATGCACGTAGCTTTTACTGTTTCTCCTAATCTGGAACGAAGGTTTAATATAACCTATTAGAATTCTAACGGGTCTTTTATTAAGCTTAAGCTTAGACCGGCTAGTTTCAAGTTACGGTTCGTACGCACGATTAAGCGAAAACCGGATAGAATGTGATTCAGACCCGACAAGTTTGAAGACTTGTTTAATATGGGTTTATTATTCACATTCTGGATTTTGAGATAAAACCGTTAAGGTTTGACCCGTTTCGGCTAATTTATGTAAACTTGTTACATAAACCGAACCGTACGCGTAATAAGCGTGACGGGTAGTCATGAGAGCTATACACAGGTTTCCTAAGTTAATTATGTCTCAAATATGTTGTGACATCAGTAAGGTGTCTTTCGTTATGCCCGAAATGTGTTTAAACACAAACTAGGCCCTGTAGGGGTAGTTTGGTCATTTAAAAGTTTATAAAAGGGTTTAAGTGACAATCTGAGTTACAGGTCTGATGTAATCAGCAAATATACTCAATTTTCTAAGTTACATCAGTAGGTTAAAGCATGTATGTGAAACTTATCATTTTTAGCCAAACTAGGCCCCGTAGGGGTATTTTGGTAATTTCACATAAGCCGAAAAGCTCAAAATTGAAGTCTGAGTTTATCAACCTTTGCTTACTGTTAAAATATTATAATTTGCCTCTAATATCAGTAGGTATCAACCCGGGTATGTCCAAAATGATTTTAAAACATACTATGCGTTAAAAACGCTAATTTAGGCGATTAAAGGCCATTACCGGGTTCGATACTTAAATCTGATATTTTTATATTTCCAGAAGGCTTAAAATAATTTATTTATCATAACTAATCAGTGGCAAAAGGTTTGGAGTCGTTTAGATGTGTAAAACTCATTTTATGGCCCGTAAGGGCAAAACCGACAATTTCCGAATTAAGCCTACGACTACGAGTTATGCTCAGCCTAAAATTAATTAAAAATCTTTAAAAATCCCAAAATAATATATTACATCAGTGAGTAAAAGATTTGATACCAAAAAGTATGTTTAACTAGGCTATACGCTAATTACGCCATTTTATTAACATAAAGCATTAGTTTTGCGATAATGAGCATAACTCTTAATCTACAAGTCAAACTGATGTCAAACTTTGCATGCAAGTCTATATATCGGTAACAAAGGTTTCTACACTTTTACATTTTCATAAATCACGTTTTAAGGTAATAAGGGCATAACGGTCAACATATGAGCAATTAACGGAAACATGCGTATTAATTGGATAACTAATGAACCGAGGTGTATAATCACAGAGGGTTGTTCTAACATGTAACCTAGTCCAATTAAAGCTCTGAGGCATTTCTAAAATATGCCTAAACGGGTCAGAACTGAAAGTCAAAGTGAAAGTCAAACTATGTGACTTTCGGTCCCGAACCGGGTCTAAACAGGAAATAGTCGGGTTGAACAGGTTTGGACATGTTCTTACACTAATTACTAAGTTATAAAAATGATCAAATAGGTTATATATGTTCTAGATAGCTAATTATGCATAAATGACATTTTAAGCATTATGTTGACTTTTTAATTAAAAGTTTGACCCGACATTAGACCTGGTTAGAGTGGTGATCAGGGGAAACCCTTTTGAGGTTTTATTACCCACTTAAATACCAACTCATAACTACTTTTAATTCGAGATATTACTGAGCCATTATTGACTAATCTCGAAGTCAAACCGTAATTACGACGGTTTGACTTTTAGCTAATTAACTAAGCTAAACTCAAACAAACAAGAACTAGCAGACTTACAAGAGTCCTATGCACGAGATTGATCACTTGAGGCTGCTTGATAGCTCCACAAATGATCCACAAATGCAGGAGAATGTGTGAGAATGAATGTGACATTGAAGGGCCTTATATAGTGGTTTCACTCACCACATTTGATTGACAAACAAGTCTATGAGTGCCCACAATCGATCAACAGGTGTCCTAGAGGCTTAGGGGGTGTTTTAGGGGCCAGGAGAAGTGGAAAAACGGGTAAAGGTCGCGCATAATAGGCCATAGGGGACAGCAGCCCATTTTCACGGTTCTGGGCATTCCTCGCGTAGCGCGAGGGACCCCTCGCGTGGCGCGAGCCCCATGCAGATCAGCATTCTTGATTTCATTTGCGATTCAGTCCTTGGCTCTTCAAAACTCGAATAGGCACTTGTTTTATGCATGGTAAATCCTTATAATTGATCTTGTAAGGCCTTAAAACATATACCCACTTTGCCAAGTCCCCGGGTAACTTTATTTTCACCCGAAAAGTCCTAACTTTCGACGTTTACGCCTTAACACTTCGCACACGAATTTGATCATAACTTTCTCATACGTTAACGAAACTTTATGAAATTTTTATGGTGCATTCTCGTGAGCATAATGAATATTTACAAAGCTTCGGGTTTGTCAAAAGGTCACTCAGAGGTATAAATTAAACATGTTGACACATTTGGTCCCTGTAGTTTGAAATCACTCACTTTTAGCTTCGTATGATCCATGATTTATTCGTTTGAAGGTATGAGCATCGTGTATGGTTAATGTACATTATATTCATTCACAGTTGACACTTAGAATACGTATATTTACATACTTTCCATGTTTGTCAACTTTAGTCCTTCCATAATATTTCTTTCACACGTTTAAACTTTATGACACGTGTCAACACATTATAGGACGTGAATTTTCGAGGTGTTACAGTAAGGATGTTCATCTTCACTTATGAAGGCGGAATCAACATAGATGAAGTTACACAGCTTTTCACGTTCAAATCCTTTACTTTTATTGCTTTCTGATATCGTTTTGACAGAATTTCGTTACAGCAACAATGATCTAGGTCCGCTCCAAGTTACATCAACAAATGAACACATCAGGTATATATAGTGTGGAGAGGTTCGCTTATACGAACTGACAAATAAGCGGACCTACTACATTGACATAAAAGCGGACCTACTAATGTACACATAAACGGACCTCTATGAGCGGACCTATGCCTAAAGACCATATAAGCGGACCTGTCAACATAGGTTAGTATATACGGACCTATCTGACATATAAACGGACCTATCTTAACCTAAGACTTGAAATAGACGTAGTCAACAGACATTTCATGTATCAACAGACTCCCCCTTGGATGTTGACGTAGTCTTCAGCTTCTGAGTCTTCAGTCTTGGTCTTTTATCCAACTCTCTGTCTTCACATCATAAGCATTCTTCACAGGTTTAGAATCACCACCTGACTCTGACTTCCATCTTCCCTTTGACTATTGATCCAGACTCCCCCTTTCACAGACTCCCCCTCTCGATATGCTAGAATCTGAGGTATCTGGTTCAAGCTTTGACAAATAGCTTCCTTTGGGAATAATGAAGTTCAAACCTGTTACTCAACCAACAAACATTACAAACTATCTTTTCAACATTAAATCACAACCTCAATCAGTTATAGCAATCCACTCAAGTATTCAGGTCCAAGTTAATAACCCTGATTACTCAATTAATCTACCAAGTCCAATTTAATGACCTTGGTTGATCATTTGACGAATCAAACTGATTTAAAACAACAATTTCAAACATTTAAAAAAAAAAAATAACAAGTATCAAGTTAATGAACTTGTTTTTGACTTTACAATAAAACAGACTCCATCAAGATAAGCTCTCCTCATTCTTCAGTCCAGAATCTCCTGCATCTGCTTCAAACATCTAAGAATCCAACAATCAACTCTCCACTTTGGTTTGTCGGAAAATAAAGCAGAAATAAAATCTTTTTGGATTTTATAAAGTGTTCTAAACTAAGAAATGAAATAAAAAAACTTAAATTGCAGAAAGTAAACAAAGTAAACTATTTACAAACATATTTTTGGCGAGCGTGTCAGGGAATCATATCAGCTTTTCAGACAAATCACAAGTACCGTTAAGCTTCATTTCATACTCAGACTTAAACAATTCACCTCGATTGTCGATATACTGATCCATCTTAAATTCTCACACACATTTCAATTTACTCAGGATACGAATTAGATGAATTATGAACTTAGCTCATTCATGTGTCCCACCTCTTGAATATACTCCCGTATCCAGAATCCCAATAATCAGTCTTACAGGTGAGTATACTACAATGATATCTGTATATAAATTAGGTATGCGAGGGCCGAGGGATCTCAGGTCGATACTTCCGTATACGCAGAGAGATATCAGCTTCGACTTTACGGTATGTCCCCTTTAGAGGATCTTTTAGCTACAACAGCAGCGACTGTCAATTTTATTGTTTCATCGGCATGCTGAGGGTTTAATGCTATGTTTCAAGCATTGCAGAAAGTATTATCCAAGGACTAGGTCAGAACTACCGTTCAGCAGAAGTCCCGGAATAATACCCCAGACATCATTGAGTATAAAGACCTAGTATATCAGAAAAAGGAATCTTTCAAACGAGATTTCGGGGGTTACCCATATATCCGAGAGATGTTTCCCCACGATATAAGCAAGTTTGAATTTAGGTTTATATCTCGTCACAATCTACTCAATCTACTGAATGTGCAAAAACCTACTGACACAACATCAGTGAGACCGTTTATCACATTTGACATTTCATATTTTTAGCATGCTGTGATCGTCCACTGATTTACTATCATTTCCTCTTTTTCACAACAAAACTCATTTTTGCTTTTTCAATGTTTTTGAAATTTTCAAATTTTTTAATAATAATTTTTTTAAAAATATATCTCCCCATAAAATCAAAATATGTTTCAATTTTGATTTTCTGAGAAAATTTGAAAACAAACTATACAAGAAACGTGACAAACTGATATCAAATCGCTTCAATTCGCCATTCACTCGGCTTAACAATCAGAACTCCCCCTGACAACAAACTATTTTCCCATTAAGATTTCAAAACACTTAAGTTTATTTTAATCAAAATGGTTTTTCCGGAAAATTAGTTTTATGTGTCATTTCACAAATTCGGGGTTTCATCACCTTGTTCTTTTACAACCATTTTGAAAGATTTAACATTTAAGACCCTTGTCAACAACAAACATTAGTAGAAAATCAAGTACAACTTAATGTCCCTGATTTACCACTTGTAAATCGAAATATCACAGTTACCAACCTGTGAATTTCTCAAGAAATATGCCGATTCCTGTTCCACACTTACCAACCTGGGAACTCCGGCAAGTCAGGTTCTTCTATTTGAAAAGATTCACCCAAGCCTGACCAGCCTTGGGTTTGACAGTTTTTACCTCAACAGATGGCTCTTCTGGTTTTGACAAACCAGAATCATTCCCTGAACATGGCTTGTCTGACTTTGACCTGTCAGATTCATTGCCTGATGGTGGCTTGTCTGACTTTGAGACGTCAGATTCATCGCCAACCATTTTCTTCTTCTTCTTTTCTTCTTTCGTCCTCTAATGTCGCATTCATAGCACCTTCTTGTTTCGAATCTCTGACTTTGGCAGTTAACAGCAATGTGTCCTTGAAATCCACAAGTGTAACACACTCTGTTATCATACCTTTCACTACTTTCATACCACATACCGTCTTTATACCACACACTTAGATCAAAGCATTGATTTGCCTTGTGGTAATCACCATTTCTTTGTTTTCTATCATTGTAATGATTTGTCCTTGAAGAATCTTCATCCCATCTTCTCTTGTAATCTGGATTTGGTTTTTGAGCACTGTGGTCAAACCTGCACCACTTATTACCAACATTTTGTGAGTTTTCATTTTTAAATTTTTGTGATTTTTGATAATGATTGGATGACTTATCTGATGAGCTTTTATTTTCATTTTTAAAATTTTTCAAATTTTTAACTTTTTGTTTATGTTCTACACTCTTCTTAACAAGTTTTTGTTTAGAACATTCACCTGTTTCAGTAGATTGCAAAACAGTATTTTTAAATTTTTCTTGTAAATCTAAAAATATTTTTCTTTTCTTTTCTTTTTCATCATCAGATATTTCATCACAATCTTCAATTTTGACTTTGTCAAAATTTGTGACATAGTCACTTATTGGAACTGAATTGATCGGTTTTGGACACTCATATGGTGCCGAAGTCACAAAACCTTTCAATTTCACTTCAAGCTCTTTGATTTTAATCCGAGCTTTTTCAGCTTCTTTTTCAAGCTGAATGATTTTAGCAAGATGAGAATTGATTTCAATTTGTTTTTCAAGATTATCTTTACCAAAAATATCTCTCTCATCTTCTAAAATCTTGATTTGATTTTGAAAATCTTTTTCTTTTTCTTTTAACGCTTCATTTTCCAATTTTATCCAATAAACGTTTTCATTTTCAATTTTGATTTTTCCAAAAACTTTTTCTTTTTCTTTCAAATTGTTAATTTCCAATGTCAAACTATCCAAACTACTCAACAGTTTGACATTTTCAGACGTCAATTTCTCACAATTTTCTCTCATTTCAAGAATCTGTTTATTATCAGATTCTTTCTCATCCTTCAAGCTTTTGATTTCCACTGTCAAATTTTCCACATCTTTCAAGATATTGAAATTTTCTGCTTCGGATTTCTCACATTTTGAGCACACAACTTCACCTTTTGAAGTTTCATCCTTCTTTGATTCTTCATTCTTTGTTATTCCTTCTTTAATCTTTTTGATTAATTCAAGAAATTCATCCAAACTCATATTTTCTGAGTTTCTTTCTATTTCATCTATTAACTCTTTCTTTTTCTTTTTCTCTTCTTCATCTCCCCACCATTTCTTTTGCCAATAATCATCTTCCCTTTTATACTCTTGGATTATGGCTTCGATATCAAGAGTTTCGTGATCGATCGCAATATTTCCATACTCATCAAGATAACACTCTCTGTTCGGATCCCATCTATTTGCTCTCCTTGCTTCCAGAAAGATACGAGATATTCTAATGATTTTGTTTTCAGCTATCATTTTTCTGTATCTATACTTTTGCTCTTCAGTTCGATCGTCTTTCCACGGAATAGGATCGTCATTTTTCGCCATGAATGCGTAACCAACCGCATCTTCTTCTGGTAGAACCTCTTGACTCCAATCATACCCCTCATCATCGTAAATCACCGCAAGAGCTCTAGATTTCTCTTTGTTGTCTTCAACCTGCTTCAATCTAGGCGGCTCAGATTTATTCTGGTGATAAATCGCCTTCTTGTAGTAATCATCTCTGAAAGGATTCTCCGACTCATCAGCAAGTGAACTTGAACCGTTTACAAACACCTTCTTTTCAGCAAACCTCTTGTTTTGAAAACTCTTTTTCTGATAACTCCTACCACTCTGATACCACTTGTTGGACCGTGTTCCGACCCTAAACAGTCAGCATAAGGATGTTCATCTTCACTTATGAAGGCGGAATCAACATAGATGAAGTTACACAGCTTTTCACGTTCAAATCCTTTACTTTTATTGCTTTCTGATATCGTTTTGACAACTTGTTGGACCGTTCTACGACCTTGAAACGTCAGTTAAGGCAGTTCATCTTTGAGTACGAAGGCGGAATCAACGTAAACAAAGTCATAACAACTATTTTCCTTTTAATCTTTCTTTTCTGATTGATTTTCGTGCTTGTACAATGTATTCTGATACAAAACCGACAGCACTTCGTCTCACACACAATGACCAAGTCCTCTACAAATGACACACACATCACCTATATATAACCCTGTTGATTTCGCTTGAACCCATTTCAAGCTAAATCTGATTACACTTGAATCCATTTCAAGCTAAATCTGATTTCACTTGAATCCATTTCAAGCTAAATCTTCTGTGTTGATTTAGCTTGAAACACACATAAACTCTTTCAAGCGAAATCCACAAGTTTAAACATATAAAACCCTAATTTAAACCCTATTGTGTGTTCATTCAACCTATCTAGACACAAGACTTGATTAAGATGTAATCAACAGACATTCAATGCACCAACATCACTCATATTTATAAGGACCAAAATGCCCTTCATTCCTACTTATTAGGAGTGCCACATGTCATCATCACAATCCTTCTTAGGCTACTTAGGCAAAATCCACTTTTTAGTGGATCCTTCCCCTAGGGATGAGATCGGTACGATACCGGTACCGTACCGGTACCGATACCGTAAATACCGTTACCGAAATTGAGGAAATATGGATACCGATTACCGTACCGTATTTATAGATTCGGTATCGGTATGGTACCGGTATCGGTACCGGTATTTCGGTACTTTACCACATTGGTACCGCTTTGGTGTCATACATTGTTTTACCTAAAAAAATTCATGTGCAACGCATCCATCCATTATTAACTGAACTAGAGTAATATATAAAGAATGTAAACAAAAGGTAAACATATTATGTAGTAAAAAAAATCAAAAGGTAAACATCCATGGGTTCGACTTTTAACATCCAAATTTCAACATGTCTAAACAATTATCATAATTGATTAAAAATAACCAAACAAAAGAAATTTGATATTGGTTGTTGTAAAACAATGTTCAAGAAAATATAACTTCATAGTGGGATCTAAGATAATAGCAAAATACATAAAGTCATTATTAAATTCGGTATTAATACCGGTATTTACCGAAAAATACCGGTACCGATACCGCTTTTTACCGATACCGAATTTCGAAAAATCTATTACCGATACTGGTACCGTTTATGATCGGCACGGTACGACATCGGTACGGTACCGGTATGGTACCGGTACGGTACCGGTATTTCGGTAAAAAAACTCATCCCTACCTTTATATCTAAAAAATAAATATACATCTATATATATTAATTAATTAAAATAAAAATATACTATGTAGTTGTGAATCTTTATAACCCGGGAACTTCCCGGGCAGGAAAAATCAATTTATAATATAATTATGTCATTAAATAAATTAAAAGACATGTTTTCAAACGTTATTTTCCGTAAAATAACACTTTTTTCCATGGGGCGCCTCCTTCCTTTTCTTTACATGTGCACCTCTATGGTATGCGATATGGTACCGGTTAAGCCAAAGCACTTATGAAGAAATGAGTTGAGCCAAACCACTTTTTTTTACCATAATCCCAAAGAAATAAAGGCACTTATGTTTTTACCTTTTTTAACCGAAACCCAATTACCAAACCTGGCCCAATGCTACCTAAACCAAGTATTTAACACAATTGTACATGAAGCCACACATGACCTAGGTAAAAACATAACAAAAACTTTTCACATCAAACTTTCCATAACAAAACTTTTAAACACATTAAAAGAAGATAATTGAGATATATTTCATTTTTTAAACAACCAACAAATCAAATTTTATTAAAAAATAGATTAGCATTGTGCTAATCCACATCCAAAAACAACCAGACAACAAACTACATCATAGACCCCAAAAAAATTAACACGAAATGTCTCCAATTTTCCCATGATAAACCAACGTTTTTTAACTGATGTTTAACCCATAGGTACGCCAAAACTCTAATTTCCGACTTTAAACTCTCCACCTTAGGTTGTTTACGGTTGAAGATAATATTGTTTTGACTTCGCCAAATGCACCACACGACCGTTAGAATAATGGAGTAGACAACCTTTCTCCACTTCACAAAGCCTCTCGCTTGCTTATAAATCTTCAACTGGTCCTCGAATTCAAAGAAAAAAAAAGCCATAAAGCATGTACCAAGTATTAATATACATTATCACAAACTGTACAAATAATATAAATACAAATAAAGTTACATATTTATTACATAAATTACTTATTGACAAAGTGAAAATACAGTTAAAATGCATAGAAGTATAAAACATTATATATTTTTTTTACTTTTATTAAGGATTAAGGTGTCCCCCGACAAACAACATTTACTGTTTCTCTAAGCCATCAAGAACTTCTGGCTACGACCATCACTTAGATCTGCAAAATAAAAGGCAAACATTAAATAACATCACAAAGTAACTAACCTCCCGATGAAAGATATGTTCGTAATCCAATCTAAACCTTAAACCTAAACAATACAAAAGTTTGAAGATACTAACAACATTTATTTACTTGACTACACAACTCCCTACACCACATAAGCCATCATCACGTCCTAAAGAATAAGAATATGAAGTATTAATGGTATAGTTATTTATAATTTTCTTTGTAGTAAAGTTTTTGTAAAAACCAACACAAAAATATTCAAATGTATAATAAACAATGAAAGGAAGTTAAAATTTCAGTGATCCAAAAAAATAAAAAAAACATTGGTATGCATACCACACAAACATGGAGGATAATCTTAAAAATTAAGACATAAGGATCAATCACATTGGTATGTCCCAGTTCAACTAACCACTATGGCTCAACAGAAGTCACACATTGCAGGTATTCTTTTGTCATCGGTATAAGCTCATGGTTCACTACATATTCCGGCATGTACCTCAACCCATAAAGAGCCGAGCTCGGGTGCATATGGCACGACATTGAACCGTTGGCTCGTTAACCTGAATATAGCTGGATGTGTGTTGTTTCATTCTGAATTTATAACGGGTTTGAATCGGGTTGACCATATACACAGTTTTAGCAATAAATAACAGTTTTTAAATGTTAACTTTCATAAATTGGTTATATAAAATTCAAAACAAAATATAAAATATTAACGGGTCATGACGTGTTACCCGACCCGCTCAGTTTATCTTATCTCATTTTTATGTCAGATATATGCTAATAATGAATCCTTTTTGTATGAGCCAGCTAAAACAAACCCATTGTTAGATATTGAAAGGTGAAAATCCTACCAGGGAGAATCATGGACGAAATATCACGACTCTGCGATTGAAACTTCGAAATTTGTACCCCATGATCAAACTATAATGACGAATAACCTTCCTAAGGTTCAAATTGGGTACCAGCTTTGTTGTTGCTAACTTTTCCGCAGTTTTTGGGCATATTAAGTTGCCCGATTTCAGCCATTTCTGAATTGATACCCGATCGTAAGTCTGCCTGGTGGAAACAGTCACCGGATCGGTCATCAATTCAAACGAAATTGGGCACCGGAAATCCTCAGGGTTTAAACAACTGAGGATCTCCAAATTAGATCTTCCAGTAACCAATTGTTCATCGTTAACATCTAAAGCAGAGTTTTCAAACAAAACTCCTCTACAATACCTCATAAATCCAGCTAAAGTATTCAACAAATGCAACTCTCGTTCATTATTGTCATCCAATTCTAACGAAATCTGTTCATCTAAAAACCTAATCTCCTTATGACACTCACTCCAACTATCAATCCTCAAAAAATACAACACGCGCTTAATCATAATCGAATCTGGCTCAAACTTGTTCTCAAACTGGTTCAAAATCAACAAAACTCTCTTCGTCGCGTATTCATCATCTGGATTTACTTCAATTCTCACTTTTCCTGCTTGTTTCGCCACCATCTCCACTAGCTCTTTCACCTCACACGAAACACGTTAACCTCACTCATCGGAAACACATCCAACGCGGTCGCAACTGCGCGAATCAATGACGAAAACCGCTCCGCTATGTAGTGCGATTTCATCAATAACCAAACCCTAGCTCCTAGACGCCGACAATCTTCCATATCCAAGCTTTAGTTACAAAAAACGATGTAGGAAGCTGTATGCATTAAATTAAAGATTACACATTTGGTAACTTTCAAATTTCAAATTTAACACCACCATACAACCCATCCCCCTAGCCTTTTTTAATTGACCCATTTGAGATAAGACAGTAACCAAATTGCTCAATTCATATGTAAACCGGTAGAAATAAGATTGAAACATACTTGATGAGGACATGGTTTATATTTTCTTACAATACATAATAAAAGCGAAATTCAAATTGGATTAATCTTTCTTGTAACCTTTTAATAACTTTACATCCATATCATATAAAAAAAATCATTTTCTTCACTACATGATTCCCTTTGGTTCCATTTCCTTTTTATTATATAGGTTATCACCCGTGAACTTCGCGGGTCGAAAAATTTAATCTGCATTATCACAAAGTGTATAAATAATAAACAAAGTAACATATTACATAAATTACTTATTGACAAAGTGAAAATACAGCCAATAACATTTGTCACAATGAATTGTTGCCATAAACCCATTACTAATTACTATAAAGCCATTTTTTAGTGAATCCGCTCCCTTCTTTGTCTCAACAAAAACTAATAGCACAATCATATAGATATGAAAATAGGTATACGACTTCACCCCAAATGTAATCCTAAGCTAAAAAGTGTGATTTACTTTTATAAGCTATAATAACCCAATCTATGCTTTCAGCTTACAACCAGCCATTAACATAGAAGCTTTTACAGATTGGATGCCATGAAGTACAAAAGCAAAATATGTTGCTTATTATAGCATCTCAAGTTGTTGATGACCCTAAAATCAAGATTAACGCACCCAATATGCCTTCAGTCACTAAAGAAAACATTGAAACGTGTATTTCTAATCGCGTTGCATGTGCCCGTCCAACTCCTAACTTATTTGAAACCCTTACACTGCATACAATTTAGAATAAATTTATACAAAGGAACTTGACTTAAAGTTTTTACAACTTTGAACACGGAAAATCACCTTGTGGCACCACTTAGACCCAGAGGAATAATATAAATTATTGAGTACGTATTGAAGCTGCAACGAAAGGATTTATTAACCAGATTAAGACAAAAAATATGAAAAATGAAAAGATTAAACATTTGAGTGGTACTCCATTGATTAACCTGATAGAAAGAACTGATGTTTCTAGTTGTGGATTAGGTGGATTAGGATAAAGACCAGACAACAATACTATCATCGCAAATGACCATATCTCCAAACTATTAAAAAAATCAAAAGTTTTAGCAAGGGGTATAAATTTTAAAGGGATAAGTTTTATTTGAAGTTCTTCAAAATGAAAAGTCTCTTTTGAGAAACCAGTCCAAGTCCTTTTACATGTAGGAGAAACTCGAACATAAATCGCCAACAATAACACATTGATCCCAAGAGAAGCCGCATTAGCCAACGTTGCGCCTATTGATATTATCCACCTAACACATCATCCAATTGCATGTAATTAACTTTTTAATCATCAAATAATCAGTTAAAGTAATAAGGTGACTTACAATAACATCCGTGAAACGGGTAACATCTCCTTCTTTGCCCACCTTGAGTCGTAATATTTCCCCTGAACCCATTCTGACCCGCACATATTTCGCCTAGTTCATTTTGACCCGTAAACATTTCCCCTTAACCCATTCTGACCCATATATATTTCCCCTCGGCCCATTTTGACCTGTAAATATTTCCCCTCAACCCATTGTTACCGTATATGTTTCTCTTAGCTAATTCTAACTCGTACATAATTTACCTACAACTCATAAAACCAGTATTTGACCCGCTGATAAATTTCTCTAGAACAGAAAGTAAGCCAGCATGACATAAAGAAACAACCAACAGTCCAGCACTACTGAAAAAAAAAGCATGTGTCCTTATTTTTCAAGGTGTAGTTGGATAAAGTAGTATTCTAGCATCTTATAATTTATAAAAACAATCACGAAATACATAGCTTTCTCTATCTATATTAGTGTCTTAATAATTTATCTTAAATAAATTTTGGTTTATACAATGTTTAACTCTACTCTAGAATTATCTATTTACATCAACTCTACTCCAAAATTACCTATTTGCCCATCAATGATCATTATAATATCCTATCCCCTCATCTATACTCCAGTATTACCTAAATATCGTGTCAAGGGATCAATGATCATTACAATATCCTATCCCCTGAGCTCTGCTCGAGGATTACCTATATAATTAGATCTTTCATGAGAGTCACTGTCTTCACTTCCATGATCAGAATATGCATATTTGTCCCACCTAAGCACGTAGTACAATGTGGATATCTAACCTGAATCAACCAACTCATATACCATTTCATGAATACACACCAGGTCAGATAATTCTAAAAGAACAATAGAAGTACTCATTTACCTCTGCGAATGCTCGGCCCAGAGACAGGAAAAGAATCTACTCATTTTCCCTAGGCACCTTAGTCGTATTGTATCTCAATAATGAATCAGAAACTATGCAGAGCCCCTTCACTAATTCTTGAGCAAGTATATGTTTTAAATTAACACGGCAAAGGGCCAGAGTTCGTTCATTGCACCAGATACACCTGGTTACACATATAGATTATCCCCTTCCTCTTCCGATGTGTGAGAATCGCCTGAATCAGTGTGTCTAAGAATCGTGTACATGCTTAACAAAGGCTTATTTATTGTAAAATAAGCTATAACACAATATGTATCCGAACACTCAGAATCGCCTGAATTAGAGGTGGTGGCTAATACGAACTGGAATCAAACAACCTAAAAAACATAACAAACACAAATAAAAATGCAGACAAAATCAAAAGAAGAAAACATACCCGCATAACAATACGACACACGCAGAGTTGAATGCAGAAACTACAGCTAAAAAGACAACGACACATCAATCAAACCTCAATCGCAAAGCAATAACCCAAACCCCCAAATCCCCAACGAAAATGCTGAACCAAAACCCTAGTTCACAACACGTACCTATTAACCTGTAAGACCAAATGTCAGAGCTAAGTAAAATAAAAAGTGGGAAAACTGAACCTAAACCCATGCAAGTATGGATCCAAGTATCCAACACGTGTAAAAAAGGAAAAGAGTGGAAATAAATGGGACATGATTACTATGCCTTTTATCATTCTTGTTAATTTCCTCATTAGTTTAACTTGAGTTGCTTGTTAATAGTTCATTATTCTCAGATTGCATTTCAATTGAATAATCACCAGATTTGACTACAACTTCATAAAAAAACCCAGACTATTGTCGTTCTCAGAATCCTCCATAAGCCCTGCCACTAACTCGGACACGGTCCCACAACAAAGTATTACATGAAATGGCACATTAAACACTTTAGTCACAGGTAAAAAGTCAAGGTAGTGAGGAAGAGAGTTCGGTTAAAAAAAACTTACCACAACGACCGTATTGTCATCTATAAGGCTGGTGGCATCTTCATGAGTTTTGATCTCAAATGATGCAGAACCATCTTGTTTCTTTAACTGAAATGGCACATTAAACATTTAGAACAAAACAAAAAGATAATGTCAAAAAATATATGATTTTATTGCAGCAAATAATGCAAAAGCACATACCTTGATAATCTCAACCAGCTGATCTACACCACTTTGACCAGGAAACAGAGCTTGTGAGTGTTTATCACTTGTACAAATCTGCAAAACTGTATTAAACTTGAAATTAAATAGTAAAAACTCAATAATAGAAGTTTCAAAAAAAAAAGATCAAAAGAACCTCTTATCATTTCCTGGATGATTGTATCATCAATGGCACATAAATGAGGGCTATCGATTTTTTTGCTTCCTGTAAGCTTCAATGTAGTCACTCCCCACAATGGAATCACCTTATACTGGTTGATGGAAACTAAAATAGGTCTGCTTTTGACTATATTATGGGGTAGACCCTTGCAAGCCAGCAGGCATAACAGAAGTGTAGTGAACGATAAGCCATAGAATTGGAATGATATGTAAGATATTCACAAAAAACATAAGATTAAGTTCACCAAATGAAACAATCAGAAGGCCCATTTAGTTCCCCATGCTTCCACGTCAAAAAAAACATTGCTCATCAAATCCAAAACAAAAATCAAGAATGGATTAGACAAACAATATAAAAAACAAAAACAAAATACGTAAGTTCGATTAAACAATATATGTATCAAATATTTTTAACCAAAATAACAAAAAAAAACATCCTCATTTGACATATTCATAAGGTAAATGTGTCACGATTGTAATGCATATAATGATAAAGCCTCTTAAATCTATCAAATCCATTATTGATGCATCGACCTCCTAAGTCATTTTATTCAAATATATTCAGATTACAATTATAACAGATATATTCATATTATAATTATAACAATATTATTTTTGTAATCATTAGTAATCATTAATTATTATGAACAAAAAGTGGTTTGAGGATTTTGACCTTACTAAAACATAAGCTGATACAAACTGACCTCGTTTTGACGCATAAATCAAAAGCTATTTTCCAATGCATAAGTCAAAAGTTACCAAGCCACAGATCTATCGGTGCAGGTGGATCTGTACCCAATAGTCGGATAACAATCGGTCTGAATTATGTAGTAGCTTTTCTACCAGAACCATCAGTTCTTTTCCTTGAACTACTTTGATACGCAGCTACTGTTAATTTAGCCACTGAAAAAGCAACTTCAGCTGATACATCTTTCATTTCATTTGTTGTTGATCATAACCACCATATATGTCCTCTCCGACAACAACAAAAGTATGTATCTGAACCTTCTAGCGAAATTTGTTAACAATAACAATACAACCCTATTCACAAACAAAGAAATCAAAAAAACTTAATCAAGTAATAAAACAAAGGATTAAAAAAACCTTTGACTGAGGTTAGTAACTTCGAAGTTCGCTGCAACGATTGTTGTAAAAGACTAAAAAACCCCAATCTGCCAAAACATAAACGAATACAAAAACTTAAAACTCGGTTGCATCGATATGAATATTGCATCGTTGCAACGATTGTTGTAAAAGACTAAAAAACCCCAATCTGCCAAAACATACGAATACAAAAACTTAAAACTCGGTTGCATCGATATGAATATTGCGAATTAATATAACAAAAAAAGAATACAAAATAATGCTAACCTTGATTGTAGCCACAATGAGAAGATGATAATCAGAACCCTAATTGGTTACATACAACACATGTAATATGGATAAGCAATACACATTATACAATTTATTGTCAGGATTTGCATGATTTTTGAATTTAAAGACTTTTGATATTTTTTTTTTAAATTATACTAATATTTTATATCTAATTCTTTATAATATGAACTGATTGGTAAAAAAGAATGTAATATGAACAAAAATAAACAATAATATGAACAAATCAATGTAGCCAATACCACATGGTCCAATCGGCTCCCATCGCCTTCATCTTCTTGTATCGTTCTTCAAGAATTAAACGATCTCGCAACCATGTATAAGAACCCTAATATGAATAATACAAAATAGAACCCCAAATCTGAAAAGTAAAGATTTAATAGAGTAGAACCCTAATCTGAAGAATACCTCGCTTGCAGATATCCTCAGTAGAGATATTCGAAACCCCAATCTGAAAAATAGACAATACTTAATGAGGAAACATAGGATGAACAAAATCAATCTGAAAAACAGACAATACAAGTGAAAAATATGACCCTAGTTTGAAAGAACGAACCTGGTAATTGGGGATTGAAGAAGAAGATGGGAGAAGGCAAAGAGGAGAGGCGGAGATATAAGATGGAGTGTATTAGGGTTTGGAAAGAAGATGGAGTCTGAACAATATAAAGGATCCGAGCTTGAATTTCCGGCCCGAATAAAAAACGGATCCCGCGTCATTTTTTTTCTTGAAATCGTGATTGTAGAACCCAAATGTGATTTCCCTCCTAAACTAAACACAATAACTTGCCACATCAGCCATAATGGCCAAATACAAATGCCACCTAGCCCAAATCCATCTCATTTATATATATATTTTGTTAGAATTGACGATTGCACCATATTGTTTGTTTACTCAAATTTCGGAAACGAAACGTATCTTTTAAAAGACTACACATTTATTACCATCTAATATATACCTACTAAACTAGTGGGAACCCGCGCGTTGCAGCGGAGTCAACAAGACGGGGCGGGAACACAATTCAAACCATAATACGGTTAAAAAGTTTATTATGGACCAGTTAAGAGATAAAAGACAACCAGAATAAACCCAATTATAAATGGAATGTAATTTCGACCTCTATGTGTACCATACAAAAGGACAAGTACTACTTCATGAACATTGGGTGATTGGATAAACACTTGTGCAGTCAACATTAATTGATTACTATATTTTCAAAATGAAATGACATACGAGAGTTCGTACATCATGTTTTTCAAAGCCATCCCGCTCAAGAATTTTGACTTTCAACTTGCAAGACCAGGCTCAATTGAGCTTTGACCTGTTTGTTCTATATCATCTTGGCTCCTTTGGATACTAAACGGGTTGGTGCTACCTGAGCAAATACTTATACCATGTGAATGATAGAAAAAATTATAAAATAAAGAACCAACTTATATAGAATACAAATACTGTTAAAAAACTAGTTGCTCATAGACTTGTCTGCCACACAGGTTAACTGCTCTTGGTAGCCTAAAAAACAAGGTTTTATAACACAAAGAAAGAGAACTAAGTTGTCTAGTTACTTGCTGATAGAGCCTTTTCTAGTAGGCAAACACTCCAAAGAACAAGAGGGAACAAGAGAGTTTTTTTCGTACAATTTTCTGTATATTTTTCCAATGCAAAATGACTGAATTTAAACATGCAAGATAGCCTTGGTTCATCACCATGATCTCCTTATTTTATGCCACTATCTCTACATGCAATACCACTATCCTACCATGTAACCCACTAATAAAACATATGCAGTTAATCAAAGAACACATGCTAAAATAAAAGATGCAACATGCTGAAATTAAAGATGCAACTTGCTGATCACGTTTCCAGTCGGGCCGACCTTTTCACATTGCGTTTGGGCCTGCCTTCCCTTGGGTTGCTTGGGCTATTCTCATCAATTGGGCTTGTGTTAGCCTGGATCATATCATTCCCCTCCCCTTGAAAACCCGCATTGTCCTCAATGTCGGTAAATCCCGGAAATTGTTGACGAAGAAATGTAACGTCTTCCCATGTGGCTTCCTCGATAGCTTGTTTTTCCCATTTAACCAAAACTTGTTGTTCTCCCTGGTCGTTGAAACGAACATCGAGTATCAGCTCCGGTAAGTGGGATATCTCATGCTTTGGATCAAACTGCGCCAAGTTCCCTTTACTACCCAAAATCGGCCCGTAACTTTGCTTGAGTAAGGAAACATGGAAGACATTATGGATCTTTGATTGAGCCAGTAACGCGAGCCGGTATGCCACCTTACCTATCCGTTCAATGATTTTATAAGGTCCGAAGAATCGCCTGGACAACTTCTGATTTTCCCTGGTCTGGACCGATTGTTGGCGATAGTTCTGGAGCCGTAAATACACCCATTCACCAACGGCAAATTCCTTATCAGTCCTTTTCTTGTTGGGTTGTTTGACCATACGCTCCTTTGCCAACTCAATAGATTTTTTTTAATTCATCCAGTAACTGCTGATGTTCAATCAGAGATGCTTCAATGCTTCCCATTTGAGTGGAGCCAGGAACGTAATTGTGAAGCGCAACAACATCTCTCCCATATAATGCCTTGAATGGTGACATTTTGATTGAAGTATGATAGGATGTATTATAAGAAAATTAAGCAAGATATAAATACCTTTCCTAAGATTTTGGCTCATCATACACAAAAGATTGAAGATACATTTCGAGACACCGGTTAACCACCTCTGTTTGACTGTCCGTTTGCGGATGGTAGGCGCTGGAGTGTAACAACTTAGTGCCCATTAAGCGAAACAACTCTTTCCAAAATCGACTAACGAATAGTGGGTCTCGGTCGGACACAATGGTCTTGGGTAGACCATGTAAACGATAAATTTCCCGCATAAAAAGTGTAGCTAATGAAATTGCGGTATACGATGATGGTAATGAAAAAAAATGAGCATACTTGGAGAGGCGGTCAACGATAACCCAAATGGTAGTTTTCCCTTTCGATGGCGGAAAGTGCGTGATGAAATCCATTGAGATATCGGTCCACGGGTACTCAGGAGTCGGTAACGTTGCAACAATCCGTAAGGTTTATGAGTAGGATGCTTGATAGACTGACAAACTTCACAATTCCTAACAAACCTGGATACATCTTTCTTCATTCCTAACCAGGTAAAACAAGTGTTAAGCCATTTGAACGTAGTGTTTATACCTTCATGCCCGCCGAGAAATGAAGCGTGAAATTCAGTCAATAATTTTTCTCGTAAATCTGGTATCGGCGGGATCAATAATTTGTCGTGGATATATACCAAACCATCGCGGTAGACATGGTGTGGAAACCCGACCGAATCTTGTTGGATTTTAGCTACAAGTGCTTTTCCGACGGCTGTCTTTGAGAAATAAGTTCATAGATCGTTCAACCAAGTTGCTTGCGGATGTGAAAGTGCCAATAAAGATGGAATGTCAACACGGCTCAAAGCATCAGCAACAGTATTCTCCTTTCCCGGTTTGAAGTGTACTTCGAAATCATACCCCATTAATTTCGTCACCTACTTTTGTTGCTCCGGTGTTTGAATTGTTTGGGTGAGGATGTGTTTGAGGCTATGATGGTCCGTATAGATGCGAAACCGGCGGCCAAGTAAGTACTGACGCCATTTCTTGACCGCTTCAGTGATGGCGTATAATTCTTTTGTATACGTGGACTGGGCTTGCATGGTTTGGAAAAGTTTTTTACTAAAGAAAGCAATAGGCTGATTATCTTGGGACAAAACAGCACCGATGGCTTGACCGGACGCGTCGGTGGTGACGTCAAAAGGTTGGCTGAAGTTAGGAAGGGCTAGGGTGATAGGGTTTTGCATATGGAGCTTAAGCTGCATGAACGCGTTTTGAGCTTGTGGATGCCATTTAAATTCTTTGGTTTTCAGGATGTCAGTCAATGGTTAAGCAATTTGAGCGTATCCTTGAACGAACCCTCGATAATACCCGGTTAAGCCTAAAAATGCCCGAAGAGTGGTAAACGAATTTGGTGATGGCCACTGTTGTATAGCATCAATTTTGTCGGGTTCTGGAGCGACCCCGTAACGGGATATTTTGTGGCCCAAAAACGATATTTCTTCAACCCCAAAAACACATTTAGAAGCTTTGGCATAATACTGATTTTCATGTAGTTTTTGGAAGACGTAACGAAGGTGAACATGATGGTTTTCTTTATTTTTGCTATAAATCAGTATGTCATCAAAGAAAACCAAAACAAAGTGTCGGAGTACCTCACGAAATAACTCGTTCATCGCGGACTGGAAGGTGGACGGGGCATTGGTAAGTCCAAACGGCATTACTAAGAATTCGTAGTGACCATCTGGAGTACGAAAAGCTGTCTTGTGAATGTCGTCTCGAGCAACGCGTATTTGATGATACCCGGAGCGTAAGTCAATCTTCGAAAAAATAGTCGCACCATGTAGTTCGTCTAATAACTCATCAATAGTTGGTATTGGAAACCGATCCCGGACCGTGGCCGCATTCAATGCCCGATAGTCTACGCAAAAATGCCACGAACCATCCTTTTTTTTACTAATAAAACCGGAGAAGAAAAAGGACTTTGACTTGGCCGTATAATTCCTTATTGCAGCATCTCGTTGATGAGTTGGGTCATCACTTGCTTCTGAAAATGAGGGTAACGGTACGGTTTTACGTTGATAGTTTGGTTTTCGGATAATAGGGGTATATGATGATCATGAGGTCGGTTCGGTGGAAGGTTTTGTGGTTCTGAAAAAATGGGTTGGTACAGGTCAAGTAGGTTTCGAATAAGGGGATCCAATGGCTGGGGTGTGTAGTCATGCATGGATGGTGGAGGGTCAAAAGTTAAAGCATGCATGGAAGCAATTGAGCCGTGGCGGATAAGAGTGGATAAGCTACTGGAGGACAGTGGTTTCAACATGGGTTCACCCATGTTGGTGCACTAGTGTCTGTTAACTTCGTCTTAATCGAGTCTTATGTCTAGATAGGATAAACGAGCACACAACAGGGTTAGAAATTAGGGTTTTTCATGTTAAAGTGGGTGATTCCGCTTGAAATGGACTATGGCAGTTTCAAGCGAAATCAACACATGTTATTTCGCTTGAAACGACCTGTGACAGTTTCAAGCGAAATCTCATCACTATATATATGTGTGTGCTGGTGTCATTTGGAGCGGAATTAGTTCATGTTCTCTGAGCCGAGGTGCTGTCCGTTTGTCATTTGAACTTGTAAAAGCTCAGGAAATCAGTAATAGATAAAGATTAGAAAGGAACAAGCTGTGTTGACATCTTTTACATTGATTCCGCCTTTGTATTTGATGATGAACTACTCAGACTGACTATTTAGGGTCACACGACGATCCAACAAGTGGTATCAGAGCTCAGGACGAGGAGTTCATACCAATTCAGCTTGAAATCATCGGATTTTCTCACTTCTACTCATTCTTTTCTGCTTTGAACGAGATTTAACGGTTGAAATGGCTTAAAACTCACACATATCAAGCGAAACATAGTTTTAACTAATCCTTGAAAGTATTGGACCTAAATTCGAACAAAATCTGATAAAAACTTGTAATTCCGCTCGAAAAACTGTTCGAAAATGCTGTTGTCATCTTGATTCTGCTTGAACTTGCACGAGTGATTTCAAGCGAAATAAGCTATTTTAGCTAATTCCGCTTGAAAGTGTTTGTCTGATTTCACTTCAAACCAGATTTCGCTTGAAAGTTCAAGCGAAATAAGTGATTTCGCTTCAAAATCTGATTTCACTTGAATAGTCTTATTCCGCTTGAAAAGCAATCTAGCTTAAAAGCTGATTTCGCTTGAAGCTATTTCGCTTCAACTGATTCCTCTTGAAACTGGTTTTTTTTAAATTTCAAAAATTTTCTAAGTGTTTGTTGATTGTTTCAGGTACGTGAAAGATGGATGACTTCATGAATCCTTTCTGTGATGTGTTTGCATTTACCGGTGGTTCGGGAGATGGCACTTCAGATAACACAAATGAAACTACACCAACACCGAGTGCAAAGAAAAGTCTTTCTGATGCATTAAGTGTTGAGAGTGCTTATGGGACATACAACAAACCTCCAAAGTTGTTGGCGATAGAAGATTACAATAGGTGGGCTACAAGATTTGACGAGTGGCTTCAAGCCTTTGCATATCCAAGCTGGAAAAGTTTAAAGATTGGTTACGTTAAAGGAGATCGTTTTGGTGAAAGTTTGACAGATACTGATGAGATAGAAAGATATATTGCTGAACAAAAGTGCATCGCGTTGATTCATCCGTCTGTGAGAGATGATATAATTTCATTGATTGAATATGAAAATTCAAAAGATCTTTGGGAGAAACTGAGGGTAAAATGTGTAGGCAGTGCTGAGATAGTCAAAAACAAAAAGAAACTGTTAAGAAAAGAGTTTGATTTATTTGGTTGTTTAAAGAACGAGTCTGTTTCCAAGATGATTGAGAGATTCGGGCATCTGAAATTGGAGCTGGCAAGACACAAAATTGTATATACTCAAGAAGAGTTGGTTGACAAACTGTTCGACTCGTTGCCGAATGAACAAGATTGGCAGTACTTTGCATTAATGTTGAGGAATACAATCAAGTCTGAAGAGTTGACAGTGGATCTGCTTATCGAAAGTCTGGAGAGTCACGAGTTGGAGATCAAGAAATCTAGCAAAGTCAACAACTCATCTTATCAGCAGAATGTGGAGTTATACTACAGAGGAAATCTACCAAAGACTGGTTCTCCAAGAACAGCATTTTCTGTAGAGAGTTCAAATAATGTAAATCAAGAAACTCCTCACAGTGGTTTTCATAGTGGATCTTCTTCAACAACTCCAAGCTAATTTGCATCAAAGAATCTGTTCCAATGTAACATTGCTGTGGATCTGAAGAACGCTCAAAATTTTAGTGAAGAGTCAGCAAAACAACAGATGGTGTTCTTAGCATCAGTATTAGAATCGTACGAGAGCCTCGCGGCGGGAAAGATTGGAAACACCAACCTGACTAAGGAGGACTATGATCAAATAGATCCTGAAGAGATGGAACTAATCGATATAAGGTGGTGTATGGCCAATGCAGTTCGACGTGCACAACGGTTCATGGAGATTACTGGTAGACATTCTATCGGAGGGCCGTCTACAAAACTTGGCTTTGACAAATCAAAAGTCATATGTTTCAGGTGTAAACAGAATGGACATTTCAAACATGAATGTCGTAACGCTCCTGCTGATGATACTGCAAATCCATTTTGCGAAGATTACTACAAAAGAGCAATCTACCATCAAAACAAATCTGAACCCCCCAGAATGAAGCAGCTTGAAGATACCCCCAAAGAAAAATCAAGAGCTCTTGCTGTTATTCATGATGATGAGGGATACGATTGGAGTGATGTGCTACCAGAGGAAGATGCAGTAGGATACGCTTTCATAGCAGAAAATATTATTCCTTTCAAAGACACAAGAAATGAAGAACAAAAATACAAAAGCAGACAGCAGAGAGCAGAATTCAAGATGATGAGATTATCTAAGGTGTTCAGTGAAGCCAAGAGAGCAAAGAGATGGGATGCTGATAGAGAATGTTACCTTGATCCTCAAGGAAACATTGCTATTGATACGAAAACTCTTAGTATTGAAGCTTTCATTGAGGAATTTGCTGAAGAAGAAGAAGCCTTACAGAGAGAATGGTGGGGAGGTGGAGAAGAGAAACAAAAAGAAAAAGAGAAAGAGAAAGAGAATGAGTCGCAGTCTAAGAAGATTGATGATGGGATTATTAATACTTCACAAGAATTCACTGCTGAAAACTTGGGGAAGATGGCTGACAAAGTGCTTGCTGCAAAGGAACTTGAGGTAGACTCTAAGTCTGAAACTGAGTCTAAAAGCAAGGTCAGTCCAAACATTTCAACAAGAGAGTCAGGTAAGAAAGTCAAAGGTGATAGTGACTGCAAAAGTTGCATGAAAAACTGCAAGTTTTGTAGTACACTCACTTACCTTAGTGATACAAAGGTTGAAGAACTGACAATAAGAGTCAAAAAGGTTGAAGATCAGATTCTAGACCGTGATAAAATGCTAAAAGCTTCAAATGATCATGCTAAAAATTTAACTGAGAAAATTGAAAATGATAAAATTGAAGTAGAAAGAACTAGGAAAGAGAATGAAAAGCTAATTCAAGAAAATCGTCAAATTTCAGAAAATTTTGATAAACTAAAACGAACGGTCAAAGATTCTGATGAAAGAAACGGTAAAACCAATAAAGAAAATGAGCATTTAACTGTAGTTCTTAGATACAAGGAAGAGCAAATCAACCAACAACTGGATGAGATTGCTAAATTGAAGCTTCAGTTTGAAGAAGCTAAGATTGAGAATGAGCGTATCAATCTGAAGTTAACCAGTTACAACTCCGCAAGCTTTGTTTTACAACATATTGTTCCCAAACCCATCGGGAAAAACAAAGCAGGCGAAGATGTTTACTCGGATGGAACTGGGGTTGGGTATCATCAGGTTCCACCGCCAGTGTTAAACAATTTTTCAAAGAAAACATCTGGGTTGGTTAATGATGAAGATGAAACAAATGAAATAAAATTTCTAGAGTCAATTGATGTTACATTTTCTTCATCTGATGATAGTGTTCAAACATAGATTGTGCAAGGCATGGCTGAAAGTGTTTTGAAGTCTGATAGTGGTTCAGTTGAGGATGAAGAGTGTTTTTTGGACTAATACATTCCGAAATCAAAATCCAAAAACAACTTAAGTGAAGAACCTAATCTTGTGATGTACAAGATGTCGGGATCGGATAAGTTGTATTCGGATTCTGAATTTCCGTTGGAAAATGTGAATGTGGACAAATTGAAAAATGTTTTCAAGTTGGTCGAAATTGATGTTTCTGAACTTAAAAATCTAAAACGTGCTGAGAGACAATTGAATTTTGAAAAAGATAAAGCTTACTACAAAAAGCCTGTTATACCACCGCATTTTTATAACAACAATCGAAACAAATGGTCGGGTGGTTATCAGGGTGGTAAGAATTATCAGAAAAAGAATGTTCAAAACAAGAAGTTTGCTGAGAAAAAGGTGTTTGTGAACAGTTCAAGTTCACTTTCTGATGAAGAATATGAGATTTTTTCAAAATCAAACAAAGAGTTATTTGAGAAGAAAGTATCGCAACCTCAGTCTGAAGGCACAAGTTGGGTAGTTGACACCCGAACATGCTTCAAATGCAATCAACTTGGACATATTGCACGAAAGTGTACCAACTTGAAGCCTAAGACTGAAGTTGTGATGAATTCAAGAAAGAAAGATGATGTGAAGGGAAAAGCTCCATTGATTGTTGAGAAAAAGGTTTTGAAAAATAACAACACCAAGATCAAAACTGAACCTGTTAAGAATATGGTAACTAAAAATGACAAATTTTACAAACGGGTTGCATCGTCTTAACAAACATGGAAGCCAAAAGTGGTTGAAAAGAAATCAAGTGTTCCAAAACCAAAGGTTTCTGAGACTGAAAAACAATCGTCTTCTACCACTCCGGTAAAGATGGATGTTCCTTTGGATTATTATGAACAATTGGAGAAACAATCTTCTACTCCACCAGAGAAGAAGAATGTTCAAAAGAAAGTTCAACCAACTGGTCAATCTAAGAAAGATGAATTTTTCTTATACAAAAAGGTTGAGGTTGGATCTGAAGATAGCTTGAAGATGAATGACAAAAACTTTCCGCCACTTTATATTGCAAAATCTCACATCAATGTCAAGTTACCCGAGTCAAAAGAGGCTTGGGTGGCATCAAAATCTCACTAAGTGTTTTTGAAATGTGCAGGAGCTTCCAAGATCCGTTTCACGATGGATTATGGATAGTGGAGCTTCTCGGCACATGACAGGGAAGAAGACCCTACTGTATGATGTTAGAGGGTTTAATGGAGGTTATGTAGGTTTTTCAGGCAATCAAGGAGGTCGAATAGTTGGAGAAGGAACGTTATCAAATGGCTTTGTCACGTTTGAAAGAGTTAATTACATTGCCGAGCTTGAGAATAATCTTCTGAGCATATCTCAGATTTGTGATCGCATGTATACAACGCACTTTACAGACAAAGAATGTTTGATCTTGAAACCAGGATTTGTTGTTCCCGAAGAGTGGATTATTATGAGGGCACCTAGAGTGAATGATCTGTACGTGTTAGACATGAGTGTAGCAACTACTACCATGGGTCAGGCTCACTGTTTTGTGTCAAGAGCAACGGAAAAAGAATCAAAGTTATGGCATCGAAAGATGGGCCATATTCCCTTACGAAAAATGAATCATCTGGTGCACAACGACTTAGTTACTGGTGTTCATGTGAAAGGTTTTCATCTGGAAGGGGAGTGCATTAGCTGCATCAAAGGCCAGCAAAAGAAGAAATCACATCCTAAAAAGAAAGTCAACTCAGTTTCAAGACCGTTAGAGAGACTTCATATGGATCTGTTTGGTCCAGTAAACGTTAAAAGTATAACTGGGGATCTCTACTGTATAGTAGTAACTGATGATTACTCAAGATTTTCATGGGTTTCTTTTCTGAAGACAAAGGATGAGACTTTCGAAAGCTTGATGGCATTGTTCAGAAAAATTGAAAACTTGTACCAAACCCGAATCAGAAGAATCAGGTGTGATAATGGTACCGAGTTCAAGAACAACAAGATGGAAGAGTATTGTGATGAGAGAGGTATATTGCAAGAATTTAGTGCTCCTTACACTCCGCAACAAAATGGAGTAGCAGAACAAAAGAACAGGACACTAATCGAAACGGCTAGGACGATGCTTGCTGATTCAAAGCTTCCAATCAACTTTTGGGCAGAAGCAGTCTCAGCTGCTTGCTATACACTCAACCGGGTTCTCAGTATAAAGAAATTCAATAAGACATGTTTCGAGCTGATCAACAACCGCAAACCGAATCTGAAGTATTTAGAACCGTTTGGGTCTCCCTGTACAGTTCTAGAGCCTTCTGGAAAGTTTGGTGCAAAGAGCTTTGAAGGAATTTTCATGGGTTATGTTAGTCCATTGAAACGAGTCTTTGTTCCAAGCTTGAAGCAGATCATCGAAGCACAACATGTTGAGTGTCAGGGGTATTCTATGCCGCCTCAAAATCCCGGTGACTCATGGCGTTTTAATTACGATAAATTGTGGGATTCATTTGACATTGAAGAAGAACATGATTTCTTTGACGAGTTAGATATTTTGAGAAAGTATGAAGAAGAATCGCAGGAAAGGTTCCTAGCTGAATATTCAAGACGACCACGACAAGCTTCGAACGATGATGAAGCAGGTACAAGCAATGCTGGTGAACATGATGATATTCAGGAATCACTTGACAATCAGATGGCAGTCAACGACAATCAAGAATCTGATAATGGACCAGTATTTGACCATGGTGATTCAGATTCTGAGGGGGAGCAAATCCAAAATTCAAGTCAAATAGTTCCAGTCAGTGAACAAGGTGCAAATCAGAATATCACAAATTTGGAAGGTGAAGTAGATGTTCCAGGCGAGGTGATGCCAAGAACACTTTCATATCATCCAGAGGAGCTGATAATCGGAGAATTGCAATCAGGCGTCCGCACTAGAAGACAACTTGATCAAGGGCTTACATGTTTTTATTCAAAAGTTGCTCCATTACAAACTGAATTTTCACTAAGTTGTTTTATCTCGCAGATTGAACCAAGGACTTATAAAGAGGCGCTTACTGAAGATTCTTGGGTCAATGCGATGCAGGAGGAACTGAGCCAGTTTGAGAAGTTAGGTGTGTGGAAGTTAGTAGATTTTCCTGATGGTCAGAGGAAGATAAACACCAAGTGGGTGTTCAAGTGCAAAAGGGTGATCGAGGGGTTGTAGTTCGTAACAAAGCTCGACTCGTAGTTCAGGGCTTTAGTCAGCAGGAGGGTATAGATTTCACCGAAGTATATGCTCCAGTGGCTAGACTAGAAGCGATCAGAATCTTCCTAGCATTTGCATCTTGGAAAAATTTCAATGTATATCAGCTAGATGTTAAATCGGCGTTTCTCTATGGGAAGGTAAAAGAGGAGGTATATGTCGGACATCCACTGGGCTTCACCGATCCAAACCACAAAGACAAGGTCTACTTGCTAGACAAAGCACTGTATGGTTTACACCAGGCCCTGAGAGCTTGGTACGAGACTGTAACACCCCGTGTTTTCACAAGTGAAAGTCAAAGTCAAGGTCAAAGTCAACGACCGGTTTCGCGCAACTTGACTGATAGAAATTTCTTTATTTTAATTGTATTATGTGGAGTAAGTGTCGTTAATGACAGTAATCGAATTGTGTTAATCATTATTCAACCGATCTACGACTGTGAACGATAGGAAGTAACAATGCGATAAAGTTAACTAATCAACTAACAAGCAAGCTATGCTAATCGAATCGACATCGAATCGCAACTCGAACTATGTATTTTACTTGTTGTTTATACGTGTGTGTGTGCTTTACGTGTTACCTGTGCATGTTTATTTATGTTGTGTTGGGGTAATCAAGCGAACTCAATCGAAACCCGAAATCTAACTCGAATGCAATCGAACTCGAACTCGAATCACAAATCGAACCATGATAGATAGTGGAAAAGAGATTACGCTAGATACGAAGTAGTTGAGACTGAAAGTAATTTGACTAGGAAACCCTATCGAATCGAACCGCGCGCAATCATAATCGAAATATCTGAAATCATCGCACCAAACACACCACCCAGGCGCCAACCGGCCGGATGGCCATCCACACGAGTAGCCGCCTGGGGAAGCGATAACCCATCCGACCAGGATTGCCATCTGCCCGACCGACCATCTGGGTGATGTGCAATCCGGACGGATGGGGATAAGTGCCATCCGACCAAGATTGTTATCCGCCCGACCGACCATCCGGGTGAGATGCAATCCGGACGAATGAAACTTTCCTCTTTTGGCATCCTATAAATACACGGGTCACTCTCCAAACTTTCCACTTTTGGCAAGTGACGTCCGACCAGCACGCTCTCTTCACCTTTTCTTCGATTTCTCTCAATCCAGGTAAGATCTCGCCCTAAGTCTTGTACTTTCGTGATCTATACGCACTTCTACACCTTTCTATCTTTTAAATATTAATTTTTAACCGTGAAATCATCAAGATTTGAGGTATTCTAGGATGACGTCATCATAAAGTTCCCATGAACTTCAAGTTTGACCTCATTCCACCAAGAATAACTCGGATTTGAACGGTTTCCACAAGATTTCACAACGACTTCGCATAAACCTGAACTTTTTCAAAGGATAAAAGAGTTGAAAGAAATAAACACAAGTTTCCTCCTTCTTTTACACTCAAAAACGATGAGAATTGGATCAGTTCTAGTCTTCTACTCAATGTTAGTGATGCACTAGTCCTAAATCCGGATTCTGCCCGCGAGACACTTGATTTCGGGTTAGACCAGAATGACCGTTCTGAGCCGCCGACCGGCCAAGCTGGGGTGATTCCTGGCCGGCTTAGTCATGCGGGTAAGAATACAATTCCAATTGGTTGACACGTATTCAGAACGTCTCGATAGAACGACAAAAGCGACCAAGGGTAGACGAATGAAACAACCAGAACGAGATGCCGTCCGCACGGACTAATGTCCGCACGGACAGGCTATCCGGATGGGTTGCCATCCGAACGGACTACACTTGGGACCCATATTCAAACAAGGTTTGAGTATCGACGAATGAATAATCCGCACGGACGACCCTCTGAATGGATTACTCTTCGGATCATGAGATACTAAGACCTTAAACAATTTCCAACATGTTCATCCGACCGGACTACCATCCGGACGGATTGTCGTTGTCCGCACGGACTACCATCCGGACGGATTGTCGTCCGCTCGACCGACTTGAAGGGTAAGAGAACTTCAAAGCTTTCAAATGATACAACAAAAACTTCAAAAGTCAAACCACCATTCACAAACACATCTCACCCATAGGAAGAAACAATCCACTCGAATAGTCACCCGCCTGGACAAACGGTCCGCACGGATGACTAACCGGACGGATTACTATTCACGCGGATTGCTGTTCGCACGGACGACCATCCGAACGACCAGCTATCCTACCCACTCTCATCCTGTATTGTTTTACGCGCCACTTATCGCTACGTTACCGAATATATTCAGGCTAACCGTACTCGCTACAAGCGCTCCCTTCAATCCATTAATCGCTGTGAGTATACTCGATCCCTTTTTGCTTTAAGCACTTTTGGGTGTTACATACGTTACGAATATTCAAACTACAATTATCACACTACTCAAACCATTTGAACGCTAACCGTTAATGCATGTTATACGTGGCTCATGAATGCTTGTCTGTTATGTTTACACATGGAATGCTGTCTACCTGCCTTAGCAACGATAGTACTATAGTTTGGACTCAGCACCCGTTCACACGGGGGTTGTTAAGGATCTTTTACTTGCATGGATTACGGTGGTAATCATGTATTGCGAACTGCCTCGGGCAGTCAACCCGCAGTCATTGGTATCGATGGATCTATGTCGATAACTAACGTGCTTCATTTCACTATGTGTACGTGCTGGTTATGCGTAAACGAATTCGAACTCTATATGCTATTATCAAACTTGTATGCTCACCTTTACATTATATGTATTGACTTTATTTTAACGTATGTGACAGGCGCTTAGGAAGTTTACATGTCTAGCATGCTGAGAACTTGAGGCTAGGAAAAGTCTAGGATGCTCTCTGTGCCGTGATGAAATTGAAGCTAGGAACGGAGGTCCTAGAAACCAATAAATAAACTATTTTGTTTGAATCTGAGTTGTCGGAACATAATATTTGCCTAGATATTATCTGTAATAATTAGTTTACTATTTGAGACATGGTATGGGACATGTTAATTTAAATTGAATGGTAATGATAGTTGTTATGGAAACTTCTGGACAATCTGTTTCGCTCAGTGCCATGCCCCGATGATTCCGCCATCGGTTGGGGTGTGACAGATTGGTATCAGAGCCATAACTATAGGGAATTAGGCAAGACTCGACCTAGTCCGGGTCGAAGTCTTGATACCTAGACTATAGTTAAGAACCAGCAGACCGACTTGTGCATAACCAGTAGGGGCTATGTACGAGCTTACTTCTCGTTATTCTCGCTTATCCTACGCTATCACCACACTCGGATTTTCAACTAGGAGTGAGCAATAAGGTCGAGAATAGGTGTGAAAACCGCAAACTCTCGACCAAAGTTGCCTACTCAACTCGCATTATAACTACAAGCGAGGAGGATTATGCCAAATGTCACACCCTGGCTTTGCGGAAGCGTGGTTATTTTGGTGTGACTTCTTAATACCATAGCTTAACCATAACAAAGCTATATGAAATAAAATCATGCAAGATCATCCATAGATTTAAGTTTTAAGAACCAATTACAGTAACATTGTCTTAGGGACTTACAACATCATAACATAAAACATTGTTTTGGAAGACATAAACATCAACATGAATAAAACGCAGTTTAAGATTTGTGACTCGTCCAGGAAAAAGTCACATTTCCTAAACCCGGATGACCTCGGAACCCATATGCAGCGGGAAAACATAACATACCGCGCCAGATCTTTAATTCCCTGAAATACATGTAAGTTGAAAAATCAACAATAATGTTGAGCGAGTTCATGTGTAAGTGAGTAAATAAACCTTTGTATATATAAAAATCCTGGTATGTAGCAAATAAGGAAAAAGAGATCACCAACGGTTTGCAAGGCCATTGATATGTGTGAAGTGCAAGTAGGAAGACTCAAACCTAGCAGATTTCGCGTTTGGGCACAAAGTCACCCCAAGGTCCGTTCTGGTTGGGCCTGGGGCTGGGCTCGCTACACCCAGATAGATCTACCGCTTACGTCCCTCGGTCCTACAATGAGGATTAATGGCCTCCAGTTTCTACCTACCCACTCACATGATCTAAGTAGTAAACCTCCTTACGCTAACCATACCATGTATAAAGTACTTGTAATCAAAGTAACATGTATTTCACCCCCGCAGTTTAGAAAACTGAAAACAGTTAAGAGAAAAGGGGGACATGAACTCACAGTGGTGCGTCTCTACCAAGTATGCCTCCAAACCAATCAGCTGTGTGACGACCTACACGTACTAATTCTATTAGACGGACGGCCGTGCCTTAGCTTTATGGTTTAAGTTTTTGGGAAATAGTTAGGCAACTATTTCGTGTTTACATTCTGTATATACTTGGTAGTCATTTTCCTTCCCAAGGATGGGGGATTTAATACATGTGTGTTCGTATAATTTTCGAAATATATTATTAAGTCTCACTTAAAATATATTTTATTTCCAACTTCAAAATATAAATATTCTTCTCAAAATATTATACTTTAATACATGTGATTTTCCCAAATAATACTTAGTAATATTATTTTTACCCTAAAAATAATATTTACGTAGTTCACAAAATAATCATAAACACTTATACAAGTGATGTTGTGAAAAATATATACTAAATATATATATGTATCACGTTTTATTTTGTGAAATCCCACCTCTGGTATTTTGTAAATAAGTCGTGGCGAAATCTATAATTTGAAAACAAGTCAAAATGTATTTCTAACACTTATAGTGAAAAATTTCTAAGTGTTAGGCTTTTTGGAAAAATTTCGCCAGAGTTTCCTCTGTAACTGGAGGTGGCCACGCTTTCAAGCGTATCATTTTCTTTTATAAACCAAATCAACAATTTCCTTATTTAACCAAAACCATGTCCAAAACAACAAACTAGTAAATAAATATGTATGCCGCATAAATTACATGAACTTGCGTTTTATCCGAGAATAGAAAGTAAATTCCATTACTTTTAGTGGATCTTTATATAAATAAATCCGTTTTCGTAAAAACCCCGTTTTTAAAGAAATTCTATCTTTACAACTTCTCGTCATCTTTTACAAAAATGGTTATTTTGTTGAAACTTTGTGCTACACAAGTGTTTACACACTTGTGTGTTCTAAAAACCATTCTTGTTAGTGTAAGATCCGTCTTTAGAAAAATATGATTTCTTTGACACTCGGTCCTTTGAAAATACCACCTGTAGATCCGTAGATCTACTAGTTTTAATCACTATTTTACAAGCTAAAACACTTTTAGACAAGTTCATGATTCGTGTGTGGTAGAGTTTCATCTTCTAACCCTTGTTACACTTAAACAAGCTTTATGTCATAATCCAAGATCATGACTAAACCGGGTTAAATGATGATCCGAGCTACCACAACATAGATCGGGTCCAAATAATCACACAAATCAAATACTACATGATTTACACAACATATGAGCTATTAACCAACATTTTAGTGTTTTAAGTAGACTTTTGTGCTTCAACTTGCATGTTCATAAATTTTAACCGTCATATATCGTTTTAACCACTTTAGAATAGTTCAAGAAGGTGATTCAAGCAACTTACCACTAGCTCAAGGCTAGGGAAGAATCTAGACGTAAATCGGGTGGATAAAAGCAAGATAAAGAGGTCCTTCGCCTTCCGATTGCACCAAGCTTCTTCGTATGAGATCCTTATCACTTGTAGATGATTGGAATGGCTTGCATGGAATCGAAAATGGATGGATGGGGGGTGGGTGCTCTCGGCCGAAAGTTCAAAGAGAGGGAGAGAGTTGTTGAGTTTGAGTGATGGTTATGTTGTTAAGTGTGTGTAAATCTTGGAACTTATAGACAAATCATAAGATGATTGTCCAATGGATCATGTGTCTAGATGATATTAAGCATGAGAGATTATAATAATCAAGTTTGTACAAAGTGTGTCCCCTCTAGTTGGGGATGGTTAGTGGGGGGGGGGGGGTCTTGGTCCGATTCCAACTAATTAGTTGGATATTAGTTAGGTTAAGTAAGTTAGTTAAGTGCTTAACCCGGTTAGTTGTGTGTAGTGTGTTATGACGGGTGTTAGGGTATTCAGGGACCCTAACTGGCTCAGAAAAAGATAAATAATGAAACTAACAATATTTTCAGGTTCCGGGTAAAGTCCGGTTGGATGGTAATCCGTTAAAGTGCTTAACAAAGCTTTAAAGTGTCGTTAATACCCCTTTTTTGTGACACAACTCATTTCTGACACTTTGGAAAGTGTCTAGTAATATTTTTCTCGTGTTTTGGCACTTTATTAGGTAGCTAAATGCTGAATTATTATGTAAAGTGCTGAATTTTGTGTTTAGAGCACGTTTTAGGCACATCCAGTCACTATAACTTATTCCTAGAGACGCAGTTCTACAACCCTTATATCCCTACACTCACCACTAGTGTAGCAAAATATTTCAGGCTCTTACAGGCCTTAGAGGCAGTGTCTGCCTGATGCTGGCTTATCAGCATGTTCAATAGGTTATCCGTTTATAGTGCTACTGTGCTTTTTGTGCATCATGTTTGTCACTAAGGTTCAGTATGTAAATAATGTAGTGACAGCAAGTAAAGTATGATGCAAGTAAGTACATGTATCAGTATTCAAGTAGCAGTTTATTCACAAGTTCAAGCAAGCATAGTAATTAAGCAATAATTAATTATTAATTAAGTCGTACGGATACCTGGTTTAGTGAGGGTTGTCACACCAAATTAGGAGTGAAATCCATATTTTGATGAATAATCTCCTCAATTTTACCATAAACAAGGACGAGATTGTTAAGCCAGGGGTGGAACCCTAACCTTGACAACTTGTTCCGCTTTTACACAAAACTCTCACCAAAGCCTCGACGGACTCCAACGACCTGAAGTCACGATATGACCAACGGGATGCGTGCCAAATGCCCAAGAATCGAGGCAAAGGCACAGTCCTGAAGGTAAAAGTGTGCACAACGGGTCCTTATGAATAGTCGAACCGCTTTGGCTAGTCGAAGTCTACTAGCCGCAGACAATCTATTTCTCAAATTTCATGTGTTTCGATTTTGAGTCCGCAACTGCTGACTCTGATGTTTCGCCGATCTTATGTGCTTAATTATGTGCTTTCCTGTTTATGTGTTTAAACTTTGGGATTTACTCGATTTTTGTTTTTACTTCAATCAACACACACGACTCGCACTGCATCTTGTGATTTTGTGCTTATTTTGACTCCAAACGATTGCGTAACGACACGTTCGACATGCGAAATCCGTGAACGTGCGTGACCGAACACACAAGAACGTACTATAATCAGTGATTCTAGTGACCGGATTGAAATCGTACAAGAACCGTGAATCACCTTGCCACTTTCTCTCTCTAGCTTCTTTCTCCAGACCTAGGTTTCTGTTTTCTAACTGCCTCTAGTGACTAAATACGTATGTGTTTTCTTGCTTCTGTGCTTACGTGCTTAGGTATTAAATGATTTTGTGCTCTACGTGTTTTTGTGATTATGTGATTTCATGCTAAGTATTTCCGTAATTACACGTGTTCCTGAGCTTTAGTAAGTAGTAGACGTGAGAGGTGAGATTCGAATACAATGTGATGAGTCCTGTGACGATGTCTGTTGCAGACCATGTCATCTGGATCCCGTCATGCACTCTCTCGTCAGGAAAAGAGGGACAAACGCCTTGCTTCCATCATCGCGAAAAGTGTAGCAAAGGCCGTGAGTGATGTTTACGAGAATGCCAGCAAATCATCCGAGGAATCGAGAACCGAAGCTCCCAAAGCTAACGCAAGGCCTTTCAGTTTCAAACAATTCAAGTCATGTGGGCCAAAAGAATTCACTGGAGAAGGAGGTCCTACTACACTATTTCACTGGTTTGATTCCATTGAGGTTACTCTGCGACAAAGTGGTTGCCCTGATAACCTTCGAACTCTGAACGCTACCGGCGTTTTCCAGTCCCGAGCACTAGACTGGTGGACGGCCGAGAGGAACAAGCGAGGGAACGATGCAGCCTACGGTCTGTCGTGGGACGAGCTCAAGGAAGTTATGCTAGAGGAATTCTGCCCTCCTCACGAACGTCAAAAGCTGGAAGATGAATTTTGGCACATACAGCAAAAGGATGGTGACAATGCTGGTCTCACTGCTCGTTTCAAACAGCTCAGCATTATCTGTCCCGATCAAGTCAAGACTCCCGACATGACGATCAAGAAGTACATCCGGGCACTGCCCGACTGCGTTGCTGATTTCATGCAAGCGGCTAAGACTACAACGATCGAGGAAACCTATCTGCTAGCCGCTGAGATCAACGACAAGCGGGTTAAGGCTGGTGTCTGGGATAAGACTTTGAAGCATCTGCATCAAGCTACCGCTACCACACCAACTGCTGAACCTACCTCATCGAGCAACAAGAGGAAGAACAAGAGAAAGAACAGCTCCAGCAACAAGAATTGTGCGATCACTGCTTCACCGATTCAAGCTGTACCTGCCCAACAGCGTCAAGTAGCGGCGCCTGTGGCCAATGCACCGCCTGCAAAGCGTGCATATACTGGACCACAACCGCTCTGCCCTACTTGCACCTACCACCACCCGACTGCTATTCAATGCCGTTTTTGTGCTCATTGCAACGTATACGGCCACTTTACTACCAACTGCCGTATTCGTCAAGCTCCTGCCAACCAAGCTCTACTCACTGCCCCACAGGGTCAACAAGCACCTCCGGCACCCGCGGTCAAAGCCAGAGCTTGCTTCGCATGTGGCGACCCGAATCATTTCTCCAACGTGTGCCCAAACAGGGTTGTGAAACAAGAGCCTCAGCAACAGCAGCCACAACAGCAACAACAACAGCAGCAGCAACAACAGGCCGCACGCGCCAGAACTTTCAACCTCAACGTGCGACAAGCCCAGGCCGACAACAACGTGGTCAATGGTACGTTCCTTGTGAATGGTATTTATGCTTCCTGTTTGTTTGATACCGGAGCCGATAATTGCTTTGTGTCGTTCGAATTTGAGAAACTCCTTAGTCGTAAACGTTCCCAACTCTCCTCGACATTCGATGTGGAAGTCGCTACCGGAAGAACCGTCTCTGTCAATTCTGTTCTTCGTGATTGTACTCTTGAGCTCAACAATCACATCTTCTCAATCGACCTTATTCCGATGCAACTCGGAAGCTTCGACGTCATAGTAGGCATGGACTTTCTTCGGGAAAATCATGCTGAAGTTGTGTGCTTTGACAAGATGATTCGATTTTCACTCGCGAATGGTGACTTATTGTGTGTTTATGGCGATACTACTTCAAGGGGGCTCAAGCTTATGTCATGTATCCAAGCCAGCAAGTATCTCCGTAAGGAATACAGGGCTTTCTTGGCTAACATTGTAGTAGCGGAGAAGGAAAAGAAAGAGAAGAAGGAAGTGAAAGACGTTCCAGTGGTTCGAGAATTTCCTAATGTTTTTCCAGAGGATCTTCCCGGACTACCGCCAAGTCGTGATATCGACTTTCGTATTGACCTCATTCCTGGAGCCAACCCTATCGCCAAAGCTCCTTACCGACTCGCACCGTCAGAAATGCGTGAACTCTCGACCCAACTCCAGGAATTACTTGAGAAAGGCTTCATTCGCCTGAGCACCTCTCCTTGGGGCGCGCCAGTCCTTTTCGTCAAAAAGAAGGACGGATCGTTCAGGATGTGCATCGACTACCGGGAATTGAATAAGTTGACTATCAAGAACCGCTACCCTCTACCTCGTATCGACGATTTGTTTGATCAACTACAAGGCGCTACGTGCTTCTCGAAGATCGATCTGCGTTCAGGTTACCATCAGCTGCGTATTCAAGAAGAGGATATACCCAAAACCGCGTTTCGTACTCGATACGGCCATTACGAATTCGTTGTCATGCCTTTTGGTTTAACCAACGCACCAGCGGTTTTCATGGATCTTATGAATCGCGTGTGTAAACCATATCTCGACCGTTTCGTCATCGTATTCATCGACGATGTCTTGATCTATTCCAAAACAAAAACTGAACACGCGCAACATCTACGTTTGGTTCTCGAGTTGCTCCAGGGGAACCAACTCTATGCCAAGTTCTCCAAGTGCGAATTTTGGTTAGGGGAAGTTCAATTTCTGGGTCACATTGTTAATAGTCAGGGTATTCACGTCGATCCTGCGAAGATTGAAGCTGTCAAGAGCTGGGTTACACCTAAGAATCCGTCTGAGGTCCGTTCCTTCCTCGGATTAGCGGGCTATTATCGACGCTTTATCGAAGGATTCTCGAAGATCGCTGTGCCGCTTACCTCTCTTACGCATAAGGACCAGTCTTTTGTCTGGGGAACCAAACAAGAGTCTGCCTTTCGAACCCTCAAACACATGCTTTGCAATGCTCCTGTTCTCACATTGCCCGACGGAAACACTGATTTCATTGTCCACTGTGATGCTTCCAACCTTGGTCTTGGTTGTGTTCTTATGCAACGAGACAAGGTCATAGCTTACGCATCTCGTCAGCTCAAAATCCACGAGAAGAACTATACAACCCATGATCTCGAGCTAGGCGCAGTTTTTTTTGCATTAAAGATTTGGCGACACTACCTGTATGGTACTAAGTGTACGATCTTCACCGATCATAGGAGCCTACAGCATATCTTTAATCAGAAAGAACTTAACATGCGTCAACGCCGATGGGTAGAACTTCTCAACGACTACGACTGTGAGATTCGTTATCACCCAGGCAAAGCAAATGTTGTTGCCGACGCACTTAGCAGACGGAGCTACCTGCTTAGCACTCGTAATGTTCAAGCCCAGCACAACCTCGAAACTCTCATCCTCGACGCTCAATACGCATGTTTCAACGAACGCACCTTGAAGAAAGAAAGAATCTACCACGATGGAGCCCAACTTGTGAGCAAATCGAATGGGATATTTCACTTTTTAGACCGAATTTGGGTTCCCAAGCGAACCAATTTATGACAGATTCTGATGGACGAAGCCCACAAGTCCAGATACTCTATTCATCCCGGTGCTGACAAAATGTACCAGGACCTTCGTTATAAGTACTGGTGGCCGGGTATGAAAAGGGATATCGCTCTCTATGTCGGAAAATGCCTAACTTGTGCTAGAATCAAGGTCGAACACCAAAGACCCTCTGGCTTACTCGAACAACCACCAATTCCTATGTGGAAGTGGGAGAGTATAGCTATGGATTTCGTAACCAAGTTACCACACACGTCAGCAGGTCACGACAGCATTTGGGTTGTTGTTGACCGATTGACTAAATCAGCCCACTTTCTACCCATACGGGAAGACTACAAGGTAGAACGATTAGCCCGAATCTACACCGACGAGATCATTTGTAATCATGGGACGCCTCGTGACATCATCTCTGATCGTGATGCTCGGTTTACTTCGCGACTGTGGGAAACGTTTCAAACGGCACTCGGTACAACGCTTAATCTAAGTACTGCTTTCCACCCACAAACCGACGGTCAGACTGAAAGAACGATTCGTACTCTTGAAGACGTGCTCTGATCGTGTGTTTTAGACTTCGGAGGTAATTGGGATAAATACCTGCCATTGGTCGAATTCTCGTATAATAACAGCTACCATTCCAGCATCCAGATGGCACCTTTCGAGGCATTATACGGAAGAAGATGTCGATCGCCGATATGCTCTGATCGTGTGTTTTAGACTTCGGAGGTAATTGGGATAAATACCTGCCATTGGTCGAATTCTCGTATAATAACAGCTACCATTCCAGCATCCAGATGGCACCTTTCGAGGCATTATACGGAAGAAGATGTCGATCGCCGATTGTGTGGCACGAGATCGGTCATTCCCAACTAACCGGTCCTGAGCTATTACAAGAAACGACAGACAAAATTTTCCAAATCCGAGACAACCTGGTGAAAGCTCGGGATCGACAGAAAGTTTACGCCGATAAAAAGCGCAAGCCCCGTGAATTTGGCGTTGGTGACCACGTGCTCCTAAAGGTATCACTTTGGAAGGGTGTGGTCCGATTCGGCAAGAAAGGGAAACTCGCGCCTCGATATGCTGGACCTTTTAAGATTCTGGAAAGGATCGGAAAAGTCGCCTACAGACTCGAACTACCGAAGGAACTTAGTAACGTCCACCCGACTTTCCACGTGTTAAACCTCCGAAGGTGCATAGCCGACCATGACTTACACGTTTCTCTAGATGATCTGCAAGTGAACGAAACATTACACTTCGTGGAAAAGCCTGTCGAAATCATGGATCGCCAAACCAAGCAGCTCAGGCGCTCACGCATTCCTATTGTGAAGGTCCGATGGGAAGGCAAACGAGGCGCAGAGTTCACTTGGGAACTCGAAAGCGACATGAAGGCAAAGTACCCGCAGTTATTCGAAGAGAAAGTCTAGATAGAGAAAGTTCTCCAATGTGAGTCACAGTGTTGTAACAGCTTTCAGCTTAATTTCGGGACGAAATTCCCTAAACAAGGGGAGGCTGTAACACCCCGTGTTTTCACAAGTGAAAGTCAAAGTCAAGGTCAAAGTCAACGACCGGTTTCGCGCAACTTGACCGATAGAAATTTCTTTATTTTAATTGTATTATGCGGAGTAAGTGTCGTTAATGATAGTAATCAAATTGTGTTAATCATTATTCAACCGATCTACGACTGTGAACGATAGGAAGTAACAATGCGATAAAGTTAACTAATCAACTAACAAGCAAGCTATGCTAATCGAATCGACATCGAATCGCAACTCGAACTATGTATTTTACTTGTTGTTTATACGTGTGTGTGTGCTTTACGTGTTACCTGTGCATGTTTATTTATGTTGTTTTGGGGTAATCAAGCGAACTCAATCGAAACCCGAAATCTAACTCAAATGCAATCGAACTCGAACTCGAATCACAAATCGAACCATGATAGATAGTGGAAAAGAGATTACGCTAGATACGAAGTAGTTGAGACTGAAAGTAATTTGACTAGGAAACCCTATCGAGTCGAACCGCGCGCAATCATAATCGAAATATCTGAAATCGTCGCACCAAACACACCACCCAGGCGCCAACCGGCCGGATGGCCATCCGCACGGGTAGCCGCCTGGGGAAGCGATAACCCATCCGACCAGGATTGCCATCCGCCCGACCGACCATCCGTATGATGTGCAATCCGGACGGATGGTGATAAGTGCCATCCGACCAAGATTGCTATCCGCCCGACCGACCATCCGGGTGAGATGCAATCTGGATGAATGACACTTTCCTCTTTTGGCATCCTATAAATACACGGGTCACTCTCCAAACTTTCCACTTTTGGCAAGTGACGTCCGACCAGCACGCTCTCTTCACCTTTTCTTCGATTTCTCTCAATCCAGGTAAGATCTCGCCCTAAATCTTGTACTTTCGTGATCTATACGCACTTCTACACCTTTCTATCTTTTAAATATTAATTTTTAACCGTGAAATCATCAAGATTTGAGGTATTCTAGGATGACGTCATCATAAAGTTCCCATGAACTTCAAGTTTGACCTCATTCCACCAAGAATAACTCGGATCTGAACGGTTTCCACAAGATTTCACAACGACTTCGCATAAACCTGAACTTTTTCAAAGGATAAAAGAGTTGAAAGAAATAAACACAAGTTTCCTCCTTCTTTTACACTCAAAAACGATGAGAATCGGATCAGTTCTAGTCTTCTACTCAATGTTAGTGATGCACTAGTCCTAAATCCGAATTCTGCCCGCGAGACACCTGATTTCGGGTTAGACCAGAATTACCGTTCTGAGCCACCGACCGGCCAAGCTGGGGTGATTCCTGGCCGGCTTAGTCATGCGGGTAAGAATACAATTCCAATTGGTTGACACGTAATCAGAACGTCTCGATAGAACGACAAAAGCGACCAAGGGTAGACGAATGAAACAACCAGAACGAGATGCCGTCCGCACGGACTGATGTCCGCACGGACAGGCTATCCGGATGGGTTGCCATCCGGACGGACTACACTTGGGACCCATATTCAAACAAGGTTTGAGTATCGACGAATGAATAATCCGCACGGACGACCCTCTGAATGGATTACTCTTCGGATCATGAGATACTAAGACCTTAAACAATTTCCAACATGTTCATCCGACCGGACTACCATCCGGACGGATTGTCGTTGTCCGCACGGACTACCATCCGGACGGATTGTCGTCCGCTCGACCGACTTGAAGGGTAAGAGAACTTCAAAGCTTTCAAATGATACAACAACAACTTCAAAAGTCAAACCACCATTCACAAACACATCTCACCCATAGGAAGAAACAATCCACTCGAATAGTCACCCGCTCGGACAAACGGTCCGCACGGATGACTAACCAGACGGATTACTATACACGCGGATTGCTGTTCGCACGGACGACCATCCGAACGACCAGCTATCCTACCCACTCTCATCCTGTATTGTTTTACGCGCCACTTATCGCTACGTTACCGAATATATTCAGGCTAACCGTACTCGCTACAAGCGCTCCCTTCAATCCATTAATCGCTGTGAGTATACTCGATCCCTTTTTGCTTTAAGCACTTTTGGGTGTTACATACGTTACGAATATTCAAACTACAATTATCACACTACTCAAACCATTTGAACGCTAACCGTTAATGCATGTTATACGTGGCTCATGAATGCTTGTCTGTTATGTTTACACATGGAATGCTGTCTACCTGCCTTAGCAACGATAGTACTATAGTTTGGACTCAGCACCCGTTCACACGGGGGTTGTTAAGGATCTTTTACTTGCATGGATTACGGTGGTAATCATGTATTGCGAACTGCCTACGGCAGTCAACCCGCAGTCATTGGTATCGATGGATCTATGTCGATAACTAACGTGCTTCATTTCACTATGTGTACGTGCTGGTTATGCGTAAACGAATTCGAACTCTATATGCTATTATCAAACTTGTATGCTCACCTTTACATTATATGTATTGACTTTATTTTAACGTATGTGACAGGCGCTTAGGAAGTTTACATGTCTAGCATGCTGAGAACTTGAGGCTAGGAAAAGTCTAGGATGCTCTCTGTGCCGTGATGAAATTGAAGCTAGGAACGGAGGTCCTAGAAACCAATAAATAAACTATTTTGTTTGAATCTGAGTTGTCGGAACATAATATTTGCCTAGATATTATCTGTAATAACTAGTTTACTATTTGAGACATGGTATGGGACATGTTAATTTAAATTGAATGGTAATGATAGTTGTTATGGAAACTTCTGGACAATCTGTTTCGCTCAGTGCCACGCCCCGATGATTCCGCCATCGGTTGGGGTGTGACAGAGACATTGTCTCAACACCTGCTAGCCAACAGCTTCATCCGTGGAAAAGTGGATGCCACTCTATTCACCAAAGAGGTCGACGGACATCTTCTGATAGTTCAAATATACGTGGACGACATCATATTTGGGTCAACAAATGAGAATTTGTGCAAAGATTTCGAACAAGTTATGAAGCAGAAATTCGAAATGTCATCGATGGGTGAGATGAAATTCTTTTTGGGACTGCAGGTTGATCAACTACCCAAAGGATTTTTCATACATCAAACAAAGTACGTTCATGATATCTTGGAGAAATTCGGGATGTCAGGTTCCATGATCAGATCGCTGATGTATTTGACAGCTTCAAGACCCGATATTATGTATCCAACCTGCCTCGCAGCGCGGTTTCAGTCTAATCCTAGAGCTTCGCATATGATGATTGTGAAAAGGATATTACGCTACCTGAAAGGAACTCCATCATTGGGGTTGCGGTATCCAAGAGAAGGCGATTTCACGCTCTAAGGGTATTCTGATTCTGATTTCGGATGCTGCAAAGTTAACGCTAAATCAACAACAGCGGGGTGCCAGTTTTTCGGACCACGATTGGTTACCTGGCAATGCAAGAAGCAAACCTCTGTGGCTCTATCCACATGTGAAGCGGAGTATGTATCTGCTAGTAGTTGCTGCTCTCAGATCTTGTGGATCCAGCAACAGATGTGCGACTATGGTTTGCAATTTCTAAACACCCCTATCTTTGTTGATAATGAGGCAGCGATTAACATTACTAAAAATCCTGTTCATCACGCTAAAACCAAACACATAGAAATTCATCATCACTTCATTCGCGATTGTTTCGAGAAGAAGTTGATACGAATTGAGAAAATCCACACTGACGAGCAAAAAGCTGATTTACATACCAAAGCATTTGATAAAAATCGTTTTCAATATTTGCTAAAACTGAACGGTATGAAGCTTTTATCGGTGTTGGAAGAGATTCTTGGCGTTGATGAAGGAGACATTGTAGATGATGATGTTGAGAAGCAATCTGCAATGGTTTGTCGATTTTTTACATGTTTTGGTATTTAGGGGGAAAGTATAAGGGTAATATTTTCAGAAAATACAAAAACAGTAAAAATTTCAAAATTACAAAAACATGAGATATTTTCAAAATACAAAAACAATAGAAAACCAGAAAAGAGCTTGTGTAAAAAGGGAAAATGATAGTACATTGGCTTAACAGTTACGGTATGCTAAAGATATGTAAATCTAAAAAGTCTTAAACAGTCTCGCTGATGATGTGCCGATAGGTTTTTACACTTTTAGTAGGTTTGTTCGGGATATAAACCTAAATCTTTACTTGCTTATTTCGTGGGGAACACTACTTGGATATATAGGTAACCCCTGAAATTTCGTTTGAAAGATCCCTCTTTCTGAGATACTAGGTCTTTATACTCAGTGATATCTGGGGTATTATCCCGGGACTTCTGATAATGCGGAAGCAATGGCCTAGTCCCCGGAGAATACTTTACTGCTTGCTTGAAATATAGCGCCGCCCTCAGCATAAAATGATGAGACAATAAAATTGCTAATCAATGTTGTTGTAAAAAAGATCCTCTAAAGGGGACCCACTAAAGTCGAACCGTCATCTCTCTGCTGAACGGAAGTTCTGACCTGAGCTCTCACGGTTTCGCAATTTAACCCCTTACAGATATCATCTGTGGTATACTCACCTGTAAGACTGAATATTGGGATCTGGATACGGGAGTATATTCAAGAGGTGGGATATATGAATAAGCTTAAGTCTTAAAACACTAAATCCGTATCCTGAACAGATTGAAATGTGTGTGAAAATTTAAGTGGACCAGTATATCGACAATCTAAGTGAATTGTTTAATTCTGAGTATGAAATTAAAGCTTAACGGTACTTGTGACTTGTTGAATAGCTGATATGATTCCCTTACACGCTCACCAAAAATATGTTTGTAAATAGTTTACTTTTACTGCATTTTATTTCTGTAATTTATTTCTAGTTTAGAAACTTTATTAAAAATCCAAAAAGATTTTACACTTCTGCTTTATTTTCCGACAAACCAAAGTGGAAAGCTGATCTTCAGATTTGAATTGAAGCAGATGCAGGAAGTTTCTGGGCTGGAGGATGAGTTTGGAGCTAATTATGTTAAACTTGAGAAAATTGAAAAGTCAGAACAAGTTCATTAAGTTGAAACTTGTAAATCAGAACAGTGATGTAACAATACGAGGCTGGACAATGTTATGTGTGCTACCGCAGTCAATCAGAACAGTGATGTAACAACCCTCGGTAAATCCGACACCCTCATAATATTTCCGACACTCTAGTATATTTTAAAATAACCTTATATGTCTCTAAATACGTCCCGTATGTGAAAACCGAGCCCGAAATACGTCATAGTATTTAAAATAAAGTAAAAACAATAAATATTAAGCTGAGGCGGGCCGCGTAGACCCACCCCAAGCTTTTACGTGGGCGGTATGAAGGTCTATACCTGATTCGTATGATTTCTTTAGTTTAGGCGGGCCGCGTAAGACCCCGTTTAAGTTAACATGGGCCGCGTTAGATCAAAATGGTGGCACAGCCCGGTGATGACACGTGCCATCATCGTGGCGGGTCTAGATCATGACCGGGATAAGCTATAGAGTTGACCAGGGTTGACGCGGGCCGCGTAACCCTTGTCTGTTCTTTACGTGGGCCGCGTGGAGACCAAGTTTCAGCACTATATAAGAAGGCCATCGGGTTTCACTTTCCGTCGTTCACAATTCGATTCTCAATCTCAATTTCTGTAGAAGAATTATAATAGTCGGGTATTATACCCCTAATTAGCGAAGTTCTGCTCCGTTGTAAGTATTATAACCCCGGTTTCATAAGTAGATACGCTGCCCGATTGATTTAGGGTTCCGTAACAACTGTCGTGGTTCTGCCCGACGTAGTTGTTGGAATGCCGTCTCGGGGAGGGTATCATTAATATTTTCAAAGGGTTATGATACTAACCAATGTACATTTGTATAAATTATAGATTATAAACCCTTACGCGAAGTCTAAGATAGCAATGTGAGTTTATCCTCTTTTTGATAACCTTTTTGTAACTGTTTACAAAACCTTAAATGTTTTACAATGCGATTAAGCGGTGATTGAGTCTTTGTAGCTTTTCAATTACTGCCGGTATGTTGGGGTTTTGTATACAAAATTTACTACCTTGTGAGTAGTAAGTCGGGGATGACAGGACGTTACCATTGGACAAAGAGTTAGCCAATGAGTAATATGACCCACAAGTCATGATTGACAGTACTGAATGAGTAATTGTGTAGAAATAAACAATGTGATCGCTCTCAATACTGTTTTAATTGATAAAATGTTTCTTGATTAAACTGGGATTCACTCACCAGTATTTCCCGCTGACAAATGTTTTTAAAACATGTTTCAGGTAACAAAATGTGACAGCCAATTAGTAAAAAGCCAGCTGGAGAGCACTGAAGGCTTGGGAAAAATGTAGCTATAAAAGTTACCTAAAAGATGATGTTTTAAATTCAATAAAATAGGGTTTGTCCCTATGAATGTATTGTAATAAGAAACTTGGGTTTTACCCATGTGATTATTAATATAAAAAATGGTGGTTTTACTCTGATAAACATTTCCTAACTACGGTCCTGATGAAAATTTCCGCTGCCAAATTATACAAATACCACGATACCACCGAAACTGGATCGCGGCCGCCCGTTCCTGGGAATCAGGGATCGGGGGTTGTGACAGGAGGTGGTATCAGAGCCTAGCCACTGGTCTGAGCCAAAGAAGTGTTATGCTGACACTTAAAATTCTAAATTTTGTGTTAGGAAATAAATTACGAAAATACGTGCATAACTGTAATTATTTGTTATGTGTTATTTGACTATCTGTTAGTTTACAGTATGAGTGATCAAGGACCCTCAAACATGAATCGTCAGTTGTCTGATTCACCTAGGAGTGAAGGTACCTCTTCACAGCCTGCCCTCTCTGGGTATACTGCTGATCAAGAAGAAGGAATGTTTGCCTTTAAAGCTCAATCGGAAGAGCCATTCCCTCACAAAAGGAGAGGATGGTTCAGTAAGGAAGCTTTTGCTCGTAGGAAAAGAATGCGAAAATTGCAACAGCAAAGAGTTTTAGCAGCCGCTAAGCGAAAGACAGATGCCCCTACTCAGGATATGCTTAATAGAAGCCTAGCTAATTTCCATATCCTAGCGACAACTGCTGATGACCCGAGTCTGGAACAACTAGTAGCCCCACAACCACAAAACCCAGACCAACCCATGGAGATAGAAAATCCTGACAACCAAGTGGAGATGCATGACTTTAACCCAGAAGAAATCCCTAGGGTACCTGCACCAAACCCCCTAGACCCAAATTACGACCCCTGGTGGGACGACAATAGGGAATTTGTGCAACGTTACCCGATACATGAAGACACCCCCATACAGAACATAGAAGCCTACCCAGGTATGGACCCTTTAGATCCCTATTACCTCGATGAATATATTAGGGAAATCTTAGAAGATCCTTACCAATTTCAGGCACTTTCACCCCAATATCAGGAACCCGCACCCCAGATTCCAAACCCAGTCCTAGAACCCACATCCCCAATGAGTGCAGAAAACGTCCAAGAACTTAGGACTTTCGGGGAGGAAATTTTAGAAAGCAGTGAGAGAATGCATCAGGTAGGAGAGCGTCTCGTATGGAAATACGATGAGCGCAATATGGATTTCTGGATGAATCGATATCCTTGAATAAAATGGTGAAACAATAGTAATAATAATAATAGTAATAAATAAAATAAAATATGTGTGTACGGATGCATATTACTATTAGTGTGATTATGTTTCTGTTGGTATTGTAATTTTCTTTCAGTACTAGTGTGTAATAGACGCATAGTATATGAAAATAGAGTACAAGTCGCAATGATCGACGTTTTTTGCTAGATTGCGTGTCATGTGAATTACGATATTACCTATTATCTTGTGATATTAATATGGGATAAATGTTTAAAACTCAGATGGCCGATGAAGGAAATCAAGGAAATTTGAATAATGATAACCAGAATAACATTAACGTGGTTAATGAGAATCCGAGCATCAATAACAATGGAAACCAGATGGATAATAGTGCCGTTCAACACATAGTGGCACAAGGAATCATAGATGCCATGCCATTTATTATTCAAACTATTCAAGAAGCGAATAATAAAAGTAAACATAGCAGTAAGCGACCAATCGAACCAGAAAACAGTGTTAACAATGGACCTGTACTTCAAGTGCCCATTCCCAAAAGAAGAAGAACCATGCCTTATGGTTGTTCTTATAAAGAATTCTGGTCTTGTAAACCAATGGAATTCTCGGGCAACGAAGGGGCCATTGCAGCTGATAGAGATCGCATACGTATTAGTATATTGTAATAGTGTAAGGGGTATTAGTGTAATTACTTTTCTATAAATAAGGCATTAGTCATTAGTGAAGGATAGGAAGAGAATTAGTTAGTGATTAGGCTCATTGCCTTGTGCATGAGAAGGGCTTAGCCCTGGACCACTTCGGTGGGTATTATCTTGTACGTATCATCTTCTTCAATCAAATATAGTTACAGATTTACATTCATCATCTTCATTAAATTCAGATCTTATCACTGGTCCGACCTGCCTTTCTGCTCTACTTCAAATCACCTTCTGCTTTACTCAGATTTCTCTTCCATTTTAGGATCTGTGTTTCCTGAATTTTCGGATCTATCTTCAATCAGATCCCTGAATTTTCGGATATTTCTCAATTTGAATCCGCTATCCCTGACTTTTCGGATCTATCTTCAATCAGATCCAACTTCCGCTGCAACATCGTTCACTTTTTAATTCCAATTCGTTCCAGATCTGCTTCAATTTCCGCTTCTTCTTCGTTCGATTTCATTATATCGGATTTTAATTCCGATTTCATTGTCATCGCTGATTTCACAGATCTGTTCTGTTTCACTTTCAATTGCTCAGATCTGTTTTTTTTTTCACCATGAACACATGTACAAGTGCTAGAATTGATGCTCAGGACATTCAAATCAATCAATTACAGAGCGATGTTACCAAACTCAAATCCACGTTGAACTCCTTGGAAAAATCGCTGGAAGAGGAACGTGCTGAGTCGGCTGAATTTCGTAAAACTCTGCTCAACTGGATGCGACAACATGAGAAGAAAGGGGAAGAAGAGTCGCTGGGATCTAGTTGTCGATCGGGATCGGTATTAGCTCAATTGGAGGCGCTTGTTTACAGATCTGAAGAACGCCTGGGTAAATCGCTGATGCACAATGGATGTGGCTCCAAATCAAGGTCGGATAGTGCTAATTGGGCCTTATCGACTGCTGAAACTGAGTTTGTCCATGGCTCCTCAACAACCAATTCGATGTCTGATACAGATCAATTGAAGGCGATCATATACCGATTTGAAGAAACGTCCGCCGACCATGGCTATTTGATGCTGAATAGTCATTCGGATTCCATTTTTTCAGGCTCTAATTCTACATCGGCGGCTCCAATTGTGCAATTTCAGTCTCCACGAGCACAAATTGTTGGCGTCCGATCAAAATCTCATGAAATTGGGGTGATATCGGGCCGTTCTCAGGGAAATTTGGGCTTCAGGACTGTGGTATTGGGCTCAGATGCTGTATTGGGCCTTGGTATTTTCAACTTTCGACTAGCTGACTTACCGCCTAAGTTGTTTGATCTGGATCCTGATCCAGAACCACCTGACCGTCATACACCTTCGCTTTCAGCTCCTGTTCGGGTTCCTTCAAGTCAACTATGGGTGGTGCACGGGCAGTGTCGGCCTCCCGAAGACTCAACTAAGGAGATCTCAGTTTGCTTTTGGAGCTCGTTATCGGATTCCAGTCTTGAGGACAAGACTGTTTTGAAGGGGGGAGTATTGATAGAGATCGCATACGTATTAGTATATTGTAATAGTGTAAGGGGTATTAGTGTAATTACTTTTCTATAAATAAGGCATTAGTCATTAGTGAAGGATAGGAAGAGAATTAGTTAGTGATTAGGCTCATTGCCTTGTGCATGAGAAGGGCTTAGCCCTGGACCACTTCGGTGGGTATTATCTTGTACGTATCATCTTCTTCAATCAAATATAGTTACAGATTTACATTCATCATCTTCATTAAATTCAGATCTTATCACACACAGTCAAGTTGCAGGTCTGAAGGCGGATCTGGAAGAAACGAAGGAGATCTAGATCCTGACGAACTAACATCAGACCTCGTCTCCTGAAGGTGCATCCAAGCGAGAAACATTTTTCTAAACTCACGGGATTCAGCGCGATTGTCTTCTAATGCCTTCAAAGTGGTTTTGATTTCTGCAACATCACCTTGAAGTTGTTTAATCTGTTGGTCCTGGGCATCCAATCGAAAATTATGAACTAGGGTTTCCATGCTGATGAACGACATGTCACAGGCAGGACACAGATCCGAAAATTGGATCAGAGAGCAGAGGTGAAATTGTGACCGGAATTTGATGGAATTGAAGCAGCGAAGAGAGGCAGGCAAGCAGATTGAAACACAGAGCCGAAAATGGAAGATAGATCTGAAATTGAAGATGAAGGAGAGCAGATCCGGCAGGTCGGACCAATGATAGATATGAATTCAATGAAGATGATGAATGTAAATCTATAACTATATTTGATTGAAGAAGATGATACGTACAAGATAATAACCACCCAAGTGGTCCCAGGGCCAAGCCCTTCTCATGCACAAGGCAATGAGCCTAATCACTAACTAATTCTCTTCCTATCCTTCACTAATGACTAATGCCTTATTTATAGAAAAGTAATTACACTAATACCCCTTACACTATTACAATATACTAATACGTATGCGATCTCTATCAGCAGCTCTACGCTGGATAGAGAAGACCGAGGCAGTCTTAAGGATAAGTAAGTGTGCTGAAGAAGATAAGATATTGTTTGCTTCTAATCTGTTTAAGAATGCAGCACTAGAATGGTGGAACACTATCCTTCAATCAAGAGGAAGTGATAGAACCTATAATGTGGAATGGGAAGAATTTAAGAACAAGGTAGAAAGGAAATTCTGCCCACCCAATGAAAAACAACAGATAGCAAACAAATTCCTAAACCTTAGAATGATTGGTGTGGATAGTAAGGGATACACTAAAATATTCTTTGAATATGCTAGAATAGTGCCAACTCTTGCTTCACCAGAACCAGTGTTAATCTCCCGTTATATTTGGGGATTAATTGGGGAGATAAGACATGTAATCAAGGCAGCTAGACCTCAAACCATAGAAGAAGCTGTAGAACTAGCCAATACCTTGACTGATGAGTTAGTCCGTACCCGAGAAGAGGATCAAAGGAGGAACCTAACCCATAAGGTGACTCAAGAATTTCGTTCCGGAAATTCTAACCGTGGAAGAAATGTAGGTTCTACCTCTGCACCCTACTGTAGGCATTGCAAAAGAAAGCATTCAGGAAGATGCTCCATATACTGTAACTTTTTGCAAAATATCGGGACACAAGGAAGAAGACTGCAGGAAGAAAGCTAACAACAAGATATGTTACAACTGCGGAGAACAAGGTCATATCAAGCTTAATTGCCCAAAATTAGCTCCAACTGCAAACAACAAGAATACCAAAAATGCTAGAGCATTTGTTCTGACTGAAGATGAAGCCAAGATGATTCCAGATGTCATAGCTGGTACGTTTTTAGTTAATGATATCTTTGCTAAAGTATTATTTGACTCTAGTGCAAACCAAATTTTATTAATACAGCATTTTGCAAAATTCTAAATCAATCATTAACTAAACTACCACTAGAATGCTTAGTAGAGATAGCTAATGGAGAAACTGTTAGGATTTCTGAAATCTTGCAGGGAGCAAGAATAGAAATTTTAAATCAGAAATTTATAGCAAATCTATATCCCATGGATCTGGCAGGATTTGATGTTGTTTTAGGAATGGATTGGTTGATAGCCAATAAAGCCAGTATTTTATGTGATCAAAAGTCAATTCAAGTAAATTCACCTAAAGGTAAAATGATCATAATTAAAGGAAATAAGCCATCTAGATCCACAAAATTCATCTCTGTGACGAAGACTGCAAGTTCTATAAGAAAAGGTTCTATAGTGTATTTGATTTCTATAATCACTAACACTAAAAGAAAAGAACTAAAGGACATTCCAGTAGTGTCTCAGTTTTCAGAAGTATTTCCAGAAGAATTACCAGGACTACCGCCAGACAGATAAGTTGAATTCAAAATCCATCTACTGCCAGGAACAACACCAATTGCCAAAGCACCTTATCGTTTGGCACCCGCCGAAATGCAAGAATTAAAGAAACAATTAGATGGATTGTTGGAAAAAGGATTTATACAGCCAAGCTCATCGCCATGGGGAGCACCCATCTTATTTGTTAAAAAGAAGGACGGGTCGATGCGCATGTGCATTGATTACCGTGAATTAAACAAGGTCACGATTAAGAATCGGTACCCATTACCGAGAATCGATGATCTATTTGATCAACTGCAAGGAGCTCGATTTTTCTAAAACATCGATTTACGGTCAGGATATCATCAGTTAAAGGTACAGGAAGAGGATATTCCTAAAACCGCATTCAGAACAAGTTATGGTCATTATGAATTTACTATCATGCCATTTGGTTTAACCAATGCCCCAGCTGCATTTATGGACATGATGAACCGAATATGTAAGCCATATTTGGATAAATTCATAATTGTATTTATAGATGATATTCTAATTTACTCTAAGAGTAAAGAGGATCATGCAAGGCATTTGCACGCACTTTTGAGTCTACTACGAAAGGAAAAGCTTTATGCTAAGTTTTCAAAGTGCGAATTCTGGTTAGAACATGTACAATTCCTTGGACATTTAGTAAACCATGAAGGAATCCATGTGGATCCCACAAAGATCGAGGCAATTACCAAATGGAAAACCCTTGAGTCACCAACCGAGGTTAGAAGTTTCTTAGGATTGGCTGGTTATTATAGAAGATTTATTAAAGATTTCTCTAGAATAGCCATTCCTTTAACTAAGTTAACCTGTAAATCCGTTAAGTTTGAATGGGGATTAAAACAAGAAGAAGCATTTAGAATCCTTAAGCAAAGATTAACCCATACACCCATACTAGAGTTACCAGAAGGAACTGAAGATTTTGTAGTCTATTGTGATGCTTCTAAATTAGGTTATGGATGTGTATTAATGCAACGTCAGGGGTTATAGCCTACGCATCTAGAAAACTTAAGAATCATGAAGAGAATTATTCAACCCATGATCTAGAACTAGGAGCTATAATTTTTGCCCTTAAGATTTGGAGACATTACCTTTATGGTAGTAAGTTTACCATATTCACTGATCACAAAAGTTTAAGGTATGTTTTCGGGCAAAAAGAATTGAATATGAGACAAAGACGTTGGATGGAATTGCTTAGTGATTATGATTGTGATATCCAGTATCATGAAGGAAAAGCAAATGTAGTGGCAGATGCTTTAAGCCGAAAGTATCATGAAAAGCCAAAAAGGGTACGTTCTCTTAAATTAAATCTGTAAGTAGATTTAAATGATCAAATAAGAGAAGCACAAGAAGCAGTAATCAAGGAAGATACTGAAAAGCTAAAAGGTATGCTAAAAGAATTAGAACAAGGGACAGATGGAATTTGGAGATTCCATAAAAAGAGAATGTGGATACCTAAATTAGGAAACCTACGTCATCGTATATTAGAAGAAGCCCATAAGTCTAAGTATACGATGCATCCAGGAAGTGATAAAATGTACCAGGATTTAAGGAAAAATTTCTGGTGGATAGGAATGAAGAAAGACATAGCAGCTTATGTTTCTAAATGTTTAACTTGCTCACAAGTTAAAGCTGAACACCAGAAACCCTCAGGTTTGTTACAGCAATTAGAAATGCCAGTATGGAAATAGGAATTAATAACAATGGATTTTATTACTAAATTACCCAAAACAAAGAAAGGAAATGATACAATCTGGGTGATTGTAGATAGGCTAACCAAGTCAGCTCATTTCCTACCAATGAAAGAAACTTTTAGTATGGAACAATTAGCTAAATTGTATGTAAATGAAATCGTTTCTTTACATGGAATACCATTATCAATTGTTTCTGATAGGGATAGCCGATTTACCTCTCATTTTTGGTCAAGTTTCCAAAAGGCAATGGGAACTAAATTAAAACTAAGTACAGCTTATCATCCTCAAACGGACGGACAAAGCGAAAGGACAATTCAGACAATGGAGGACATGCTTAGAGCTTGTGTAATTGACTTCGGAGGTAATTGGGACGATCACTTACCTTTAATAGAATTTTCTTATAATAATAGTTATCACACAAGTATCAATGCTGCACCATTCGAAGCACTTTATGGACGAAAGTGCCGAACCCCAGTTTGTTGGGCAGAAATTGGGGAAAAGCAACTATCTGGACCTGAGATAGTGCAGGAAACAACTGAGAAGATTATTCAAGTCAAGGAACGACTGAAAGCAGCACGTGATCGACAAAAGAGTTATGCCGATAACCGATGCAAGCCATTGGAGTTTCAAGTAGGAGATAAAGTATTATTAAAAGTCTCTCATTGGAAAGGAGTGGTAAGATTCATCAAAAGAGGAAAGCTAAGTCCCAGGTATATTGGACCTTTTGAGATTATTAAAAGAATAGGACCTGTAGCCTATCAGCTACAACTGCCAGAGGAAATGGCAGGAATACATGATGTGTTTCATGTATCTAATCTCAAAAAGTGTTTAGCTGATGAATCACTGATAATACCTCTTAAGGATATAGAGGTAAATAAATAACTCAAGTTTGTAGAAAGACCTTTACAAATTGAAGACAGGAAAGTCAAGAATCTCAAACATAAGAGACTAGTTCTAGTCAAAGTAAAGTGGGACTCCAAAAGAGGACCTGAGTACACATGGGAGCTTGAATCAGAAATGCAAAAGAAATATCCGCACTTGTTCCAGTAGATCTCGAGGACGAGCTCTAAAATAAGGTGGGGAGGATGTAACAACCCTCGGTAAATCCGACACCCTCATAATATTTCCGACACTCTAGTATATTTTAAAATAACCTTATATGTCTCTAAATACACCCCGTATGTGAAAATCGAGCCCGAAATACGTTATAGTATTTAAAATAAATTAAAAACAATAAATATTAAGCTGAGGCGGGCCGCGTAGACCCACCCCAAGATTTTACGCGGGCGGTATGAAGGTCTAGACCTGATTCGTCTGATTTCTTTAGTTTAGGCGGGCCGCGTAAGACCCCGTTTAAGTTAACGTGGGCCGCGTTAGATCAAAATGGTGGCACAGCCCGGTGATGACACGTGTCATCATCGTGGCGGGTCTAGATCATGACCGGGATAAGCTATAGAGTTGACCAGGGTTGACACGGGCCGCGTAACCCTTGTCTGTTCTTTACGCGGGCCGCGTGGAGACCAAGTTTCAGCACTATATAAGAAGGCCATCGGGTTTCACTTTCCGTCGTTCACAATTCGATTCTCAATCTCAATTTCTGTAGAAGAATTATAATAGTTGGGTATTATACCCCTAATTAGCGAGGTTCTGCTCCGTTGTAAGTATTATAACCCCGGTTTCATAAGTAGATACGCTGCCCGATTGATTTAGGGTTCCGTAACAACTGTCGTGGTTCTGCCCGACGTAGTTGTTGGAATGCCGTCTCGGGGAGGGTATCATTAATATTTTCAAAGGGTTATGATACTAACCAATGTACATTTGTATAAATTATAGATTATAAACCCTTACGCGAAGTCTAAGATAGCAATGTGAGTTTATCCTCTTTTTGATAACCTTTTTGTAACTGTTTACAAAACCTTAAATGTTTTACAATGCGATTAAGCGGTGATTGAGTCTTTGTAGTTCTTCAATTACTACCGGTATGTTGGGGTTTTGTATACAAAATTTACTACCTTGTGAGTAGTAAGTCAGGGATGACAGGACATTACCATTGGACAAAGAGTTAGCTAATGAGTAATATGACTCACAAGTCAGGATTGACAGTACTGAATGAGTAATTGTGTAGAAATAAACAATGTGATCGCTCTCAATACTGTTTTAATTGATAAAATGTTTCTTGATTAAACTGGGATTCACTCACCAGTATTTCCCGCTGACAAATGTTTTTAAAACATGTTTCAGGTAACAAAATGTGACAGCCAATTAGTAAAAAGCCAGCTGGAGAGCACTGAAGGCTTGGGAAAAATGTGGCTATAAAAGTTACCTAAAAGATGATGTTTTAAATTCAATAAAATAGGGTTTATCCCTATTAATGTATTGTAATAAGAAAACTTGGGTTTTACCCATGTGATTATTAATATAAAAAATGGTGGTTTTTGTGACACATGTGTCACTTCAACCATCAAACAAATGCCAAACCAATGAAATATTGTATTTCATACTTGGGATTTGTAAAAATATGTGTATTGTTTGCACATATCAACTCTTGTTCGATTTTAAGCTTTAAATCGCTTTCTGGAGGGTTATACGCGCTCTGATGCGTAAATATAACCAGTTTAATCCAACGAACACTCCGGAATAGTGAAATAGGCTTAACATACCTTAAATAACCTTTACATAACTTAGAAATAAGTTTTGAAAGCTTTGGTATGGCAAAACCAAGTTAATTCGCCTACAGGGACTAAATTTGACAAACTGCGAAAGTATTCCAATTTGAACTGTAACAGACATTCCGGAACATGACCATAAGTTAAAAACACCTTAAATATCCTTTATATAGCTTAGAAATAGGCTTTGATGGGTTCGGTGTGCTAAAATAAACTTTTGGCTTATTCAGGGACTGAAAGTGTCAAAAAGTGCATAAGTTTGCACTTTCGCGAATAACTTACGTTCTGAATACATCCGGACATCCAAAAATTTATGTAAGCACTATAATATTTTATTTTAGTGTTTGGCATAACAAAAATCCATTCGTCACGCCATTTGGATCATTTTTCGCGCTTATGCGCATTCCGTCGTAATTAAGCGAACATCGCGATTGTACGACCAAACGAACCAACATCCGACATGTTTTTGAGCATGTATCATGTCCACAATGTTTAGGCATCATTTTAGGGCCTTAAAGTTGGCTTTACGGGCCTTAGAAGTGTCGGAAATGGCCTTAAACACCAACAGGGACCTAAACTGTCAATTCAGCAAAGTTTCTTCTGATCAGACAGGCCAGGCGGCCCGCGTAAGTCCAGGGTGATCCTTTACGTGGCCCGCGTCAGACTCCCAGACCAGATTCAATGGTTAAACAGCCTGTGATCAGCTGTTATGCACTCCTAATCCTCTTGCACATGGTATTTCTCAATACTAGGGGCTCAAATGGTTTTGTAAAACCATGTTCTTGAGGTGTATGGCCAAGATAAAAGCACGGTTTCCAAGAAAAGATCTTAACGGTTCGAGAAACACTATAAATACCCAACCCCATTCCTTCCAAAAACCCACAAGAATCTGATTTGAGAAGCTCTAAGTTGAAACCATTGTTTCATACCTGAGCTACTTGGATCAAGATTAGCTTTCGGGGACCCTTTGTAAGTATTCCTTCGTTCTTTTATTGCTTTTCGAGTCCGAAAGTCAAACTTTGTTTAACTTTCTGCATTGACCAGTTTATGGTCAATGCGAAGTTCGTTTGAACTTCGCAACGTGATTGTAATCACGATGGTTATAGTCCCTTGTGACTATGCCTACTGATTACCACGTTGTCTAGGGTCGTAAGGGTAAGCGATCTAATAAATCGCTTATACCTTCGAACCCGACCCATTTGGTCGATCATTAGGATCCGACCAAACACATTAGGTGACCATAGTATATAGGGAATAACCTTCCGAGGTTATACCTTATGGTCGCTTCATTTAAGTAGTTGTATGATAGGTAGTTTATATGCCTTAGGTAAATTACCAAAATGCCCTTTTTACGCCAAAATTCATTTTAAGCATATGTAACATAACTTTTGGTATCTAAACTGATTTGGTAACAATATTAGACATCTATGGTTTAAACACTGATTTCTCAAAGAACATAAAATAAAATGTTGAATTGTACTTATTTTATGTTCACCAGACCGATTGGTAGTATGATATAGCGCTATAGGATTTGACACCCCATTCCTGTTGTCATGGAATGTCTGAAACCAATTTGTTTCTCCATCCAAATAGGGATTGCCTTTGTGGTATCCCTATAGTCTCAAAGGTGTATTTTGATGCACTAGGTCTGAATGAATTCTTAAATCACATTATTTTTGTATATTTAGTTATACTCCCAAAAGTATAGTTTGATATGCTCCCATATGCGATATAGTAAAAAAACCAACATATATTTTATTTTATTTATCACATCCAAAGCATATTTTGATATGTTATTTATGAAACCAAAACATAGTTTAATATGTTACTTATAAATCTGAAGTATACTTGTAATATACTACTGAAAACCATTATTTTAAACAACTAAAGTATATTTAATGTGTTAGGTTTTGTACATGTTTATCAAAGCTAATTTTATCCGAATAAAATTAAAACGCAGCGGAATAAGGATTTAAAACATGTTACTTTACAAGATTTAAAACTCTTTTAAATGCAAAAACCCAAAACCGGATCCATATATGACATACATGCTATCAAAAATACAACCATAGGGTGTTTGAGAGTTCAACCTTTCTTTGGAGCAAGGAGATGGAAGATGATGATGAATCTTGAATGGTAGCTTCCAAACGAGAAAGCCTCAAGCTAGTATACCCGAAAGCTCCAACAAACACCTTGAGATTGCTAGGATTTCTACACTTGAAGCTCACAAAAATCCCCTAAAAATTCAGCTCTTGGCCGAAATATGTAGAGAAAAATGGGAGTTCTTGCATCTTGATTTTGTCTCACCCAAAATATATGTGTGTTAGATGTGAGAGAAATAGAAAATTGATTATATTCTTGAACCAATCATCTTTGATCTAGCATAAAAGACTTGCATGAAAATTGATTGGACCAACCTACTTGGGAAGACCCAAAGTGGCGGCCATAGGGCCATCTCATTTGCCCAATCAAAAATCAACCTCCTTATATATATTATGTCTTTTATTATATTTACAACTTTTATAAATATAATATCACATATTTATAAGATTTTATGCAACAAATCATAACTTTTTATTATGTTATTTAACCCATTAAATAACAAAATAAATATTCTCTCTCAAAATAAATTATCCATATAATTTATTAGTCAGTCAAGTGCAATTATTTAGAAAACCGATTTCTAAATATTGTAAGTGTTAATATTCATTTGTTTGATCATATCATAAACAAATATTATAGGTGTTTGTCTAGCTTGTTATTGGGTATGACCCGACTTGGATCATAACGTACTAGCCACATCAATTTAATATGTGTCTTGGGCATACAGAGTCCAACAATCTCCCACTTGCACAAGATACATAGAAGATTGATGCAAGAAGTAAATGACGCCTAACAACGGTTTACTACCCCTAATACGTATGACGAAGTGCCATTCAATAACATCATCCCCTTCAAGTCCCTTACTTGAAAATGATTTAGGTGAATCTATCATTTATCCTTTCGTTACAGATGTCATGTCAAATCCAGAGACACAGTGTGATCATTCTCTGTTGATTTAACTTAAGCAGGCCTTAGACATCTTACTCTCAACGAATAAGAGGAACAAATCCCTTCTTGACTACATACGTCTCTCACAATCACCTCGTACTATACCTGAGCTTAGTCTTATGTACTATCTTATTACAGACAGCGAAGAACTAAGTCAAGGCATAATATTTGGTGAATATCAAGACCCAATATGTATCTCAGGTCAGAGGATACTATGATATTCGCCTTTGCTCAAATTTACTTATGATCAATCATAAATGATTCCATGCAGTAACATTTGAGAGCGGGTCAGTCCAATATTTGTATCCCACAAATATCTATGAACTTTGGCAGCAACACTTTGCTCTATATTCATACCTAATGAATATCCACCAATCCAAGTTCATAATAGTCTTACATTCATATTTGTTCCCACAATTATGACCGACTACGGACATTTAGAATAATTAATTTATTCACGGATTTAAACATGCTAAAATGGAACATAACTCAAAATACCATAAAAGAGTTAAAATAACAATTGTTCCAATATCCAAATACAAAATAGATCAAATCCAATCACTAGAATACCGAAGTCCTAAGGCACAAGTATGACCCTCATGTTTTGGCCGTTCAAGGAGCTTCGTGAGTGGATCCGCAATGTTTTGATCGGTGTGAACTTTGCGAATACATATCTTTCCTTTTTCAACTTCATCCCTTATGTAGTTGAATCTCCGCTCAATGTGCCTAGTCTTTTGATGTGCACGAGGTTCCTTGATTTGAGCAATCGCACCCTCGTTATCACAAAAGATCTCTAGGGGGTCTTGAATGGTAGGGACTACCCCTAGGTCAGCAATGAACTTCTTTAACCATGCAGCTTCTTGTGCTGCCAGTGAGGCGGCGATGTATTCTGATTCTGTAGTGGACAATGCTACAACATCCTGCTTCGAGCTCTTCCAAGAGACTGCAGCTCCATTCAAAATGAAGACATACCCAGATTGTGATCGAGAGCCATCTCGATCAGTTTGGAAACTCGCATCCGTGTAACCTTTTACAACGAGTTCCTCTTCACCAGATCCATATATTAGAAACATATCCTTAGTCCTCCTAAGGTATTTCAATATGCTCTTAACAGCCATCCAATGACTGTTACCTGGATTTTGCTGGTATCTACTTGTCATGCTTAAAGCGCATGACACGTCCGGTCTAGTGCATATCATTGCATACATTATGGATCCTATAGCAGACGCATATGGGATTCCTTTCATTCTTTCTTGCTCATCCTTTGAGCTTGGACATTGAGTCACATTCAAAATTGTCCCCTTTTGAATAGGTACCAAACCTTTCTTAGAGTTCTCCATCTTGAACCTTTTCAAGACTTTGTCAATGTATGCACTTTGGTTTAAACCTATCAAGCGCCTTGATCTATCCCTATAGATCTTTATTCCCAAAATATAGGCAGCTTCTCCAAGATCTTTAATGGAAAAACATCTTCCAAGCCAGGCTTTTACACCTTCCATGGTTGGAATGTCATTTCCAAATAGTAGAATGTCATCGACATACAATACTAAGAAAGTGACGGTGCTCCCACTAGCTTTCTTATACACACAAGCTTCATCCCCGTTCTTGATGAATCCAAAATTCCTAATTTCTTCATCAAAACGGTGATTCCAACTTCTCGATGCTTGTTTCAATCCATAGATTGATTTCTTTAACTTGCACACTTTGTTAGGATGTTTTGGATTGACAAAACCTTCAGGCTGAACCATATAGACATCTTCATCAAGATATCCATTGAGGAAAGCCGTTTTGACATCCATTTGCCAAATCTCATAGTCATAATATGCAGCTATGGCAAATAATATCCTAATCGACTTTAGCATTGCCACTGGCGAGAAGGTCTCATCATAATCAACCCCTTGAGTTTGAGTAAAACCTTTTGCTACAAGTCTCGCTTTATAAGTATCCAAGTTACCATGCATATCTGTTTTCTTCTTGAAAACCCACTTACTTCCAACTACTTTGGAGTTAAGAGGTGGCACAACCAATTCCCAAACTTGGTTGTCATACATGGATTGCATCTCTACGTTCATAGCCTCAAGCCATTTGTCGCAATCGGATTTCGACATTGCATCATGGTATGTGGTTGGTTCATCTGAATCTACCACATAGCATCCGTCCATGAAAAATCCATATCTTTCAGGTGGATTACTAATTCTACCAGATTTGCGAACGTTTTGTGTATGTTGATCAACCATTTGATCATTTTCAACAACCTCTTGTTGAATGCTAGTATCAACCAAACGTGTATCGGCTTGTGGTTCTTGATCCTCATCAAGTTCCACTGTTCTACTAGTTCCTTCCATAAGGAACTTATCCTCCAAGAACTTGCCCTTTCGAGCAACAAATACCTTTTGCTCTGTTGGATCGTAGAAATAATATCCTATATCATCTTTAGGATATCCTACGAAGATACACTTAATGGATCGTACTTCTAACTTGTTTGGGGTGTATTGCTTTACATAAGCATCACAACCCCATACCTTCAAATATGATAATGATGGAACCGTTCCATGCCATATTTCAAAAGGTGTCTTATCCACTTTCTTGGTTGGGGCCATATTTAATATACGAGCCGCGGAGAGCAAAGCGTAACCCCAAAATGATAGAGGCAATGTGCTTCTAGCCATCATAGATCGAACCATATCCAATAGAGTTCGATTCCTCCTCTCAGACACACCATTATGTTGTGGTGTTCCAGGTGGAGTAAGTTGTGAGATGATCCCACAACTCCTAAGATGATCTTGAAAAGCATCACTAAGGTATTCACCTCCTCTATCGGAACGAAGAACTTTGATTGTCTTGGTGAGTTGATTCTCTACTTCGTTTTGGAAGATTTTGAACGTTTCAAAAACTTCATCTTTGTGTCTTAGCAAGTACACATAACCATAACGACTGAAGTCGTCGGTAAAAGTTACGAAGTATCTTTCACCATTCCTAGTCATTGGCTTAAAAGGACCGCATACATCCGAATGTATGATGCCTAATAAATCTTTTGCCCTTTGGCTTGTGCCACTAAAGGGTTTCTTGGTCATTTTACCTTGTAAACAAGATTCGCATGTATCAAATGAACCAATTTCATTTGTTTCCAAAAGACCATTCTTTTGAAGTGTTTGCATGCGATTTCTGTTTATATGACCAAGACGACAATGCCAAAGATAGGTCTCACTCAAATCCATTTTGAGTTTCTTGGTGTTTGCTTGGTACATCGAATTATCAAATGATGTATTATCATGAACCAATTCATAAATACCATTTGAAGGCGTAGCTTTAAAGTAGAACATGTCATTCATCAAAGCATAAATTTCATTGTTCACAAACTTCAAATCAAATCCATATTGTCTTAAAAGGGAAACAGAAATAATGTTCCTAGTCAAACTAGGAGCATACAAAACATTTTTCAAACAAATTTCCAAACCACTTGGAAGTTTTAAAACATAGTCTCCTTGGGCTTCAACTTGAACCTTCGCTCCATTGCCCATAAAGAGACTAGTGTCTCCCTTCTTGTAATGCTTATTTCTTTTGAACCCCTGCAACGAATTGCAAATATGAGTTCCACATCCGGTATCTAATACCCATGTGTTAGAAGAAATAACATTTAGATCAATATGTATCATAAAGATTGTACCTGAGGTTTGCCCTGCATCCCTCTTGTTTTTCAACTCTTTGAGATAGGTTGGACAATTCCTTTTCCAATGCCCTATCTCTCCACACTCAAAGCATGGATCGCTCGTGGCAACCTTTGCCTTCTTCTCTTTTGGTTTTGGTGGTTCTGCTTTAGCCTTTCTTTTTCCCTTCCCTTTAACGTGCCCCTTTCCTTTGGCAACATTTGCCTTAGAGTCGGAGTGATGTCCCTTCTTGCCTCCCTCATTGATCGTTAGAACGGGTAAAGCCTTTTTACCCATTCCCGCTTCGGCCGTTTTGAGCATTGCATGAAGCTCACCAATGCTCTTGTCCCATCCATTCATGTTATAGTTCATAACAAAGCTCTCAAATTTCTTTGTTAAAGAGTTGAGGATCAAATCCGTAGCCAACTCTTTTGAGACGGGACAATTGAGCCTTTCGAGGCGATCAATGTGGCTTTTCATCTTAAGGACATAAGATGAGACCGATTGGGTTTCCTCCATCCGACATGCATGAAGCGCTCGAACCGTTTCGAAGCGTTCTACCCTTGCTTGTTGTAGGAACATTTCCTTCAATTGGGTAATCATGTCGTATGCCCCATGATGTTCAAAGTCCTTTTGAATCTCGGGAATCATAGTTCCCAACATGAGGCAAGAGGCTTGCATGGAGTCCTCGGTATACTTAACCCAATCATTGTAGGCTTCGACATCTTCCTCGTCGGGTTGATCGGGAATAGGATCGTCCAACACATAGGATATTTTCTCTTGCTTGAGAACAATTCTCAAGTTTCGAAACCAATCCATGAAGTTGTTATGGTTGAGACGATCCTTTTCAAGGATGGTTCTTAGTGATAGGTTACGGACGGTTTGGTTAATCGGGTTTGCATTGTTAGCGGCCATCTACAAAATTTAACAAAGTTCAATTTTAGTATTTTCGATATTATTAAAATTTTAATCATTAATACCCTTTTAACGTCTCATAGACAATTAATAATTAAAATCTAGAATCCAACGTTACATTTAAATATTGGTTAGGTGACCTTTATCCCATTATTTAAATTAACAAGGTAGTCAACGTTTGACAATTGCAACCCTTTGCAACTTCTAGCCATATGGGATCGGTTAAACATCTTTATGTTTAGTTGGCATGTTTAATCCCATCAACACCATTTGTTCGCCATGCTTCGGTGACCCTAAGTTCATGGTTTCCAAATCAAGTCGTCCAACTTACACACACGTGTGAGTTTATACACATAAGTGGTTAGGTGACCTTTATCCCACAAACATGGTAAACCCACCTCAAATATACAAGTTTCCTCAAATGTGGTTAGGTGACCTTTATCCCACAAAGAGTTCCCAAGCAATTTGAGTGTTGTATAAAAGGATGGTGTTTGACTTGTTTTATAAAAGGGATTTTTATTTTTCAAAATTCAAGTTTAGAAAAATTTTATGTACCATATATTTGCATGCATTCAAATCAATGGTACTTTAGTGAAAACCAATTTTCAAGGTTCTTTTAATAAAACCCATTTTATTATAAAATCATTAATTTTTAATAAACCTTTTATTAATCGTTTTAATGATTTTGTAAGAACCAATTTTAAGCTTGTTACGGGTTATTAGTTGTTAAGTATGTATATCCAAATATCATCCAAACAACCAAAATTAAAATATAACCATACAAGCATAACACATATGATAAAAGGTGCATAACCATAGCCAACTATTTTGACCACACTTGTTAGCCGAAACAAGTGTGTCAAAAGGTCCTTCCTAAAGGGTGAATATGGACACAAAAAAAGTGTCGGTGAACTCCCACTTGATCCCGCATCCAAATGCTTCAAGTCTTCATCTTGTGTTGTGATTTCTTCACATTCTTTGAGCTTCCAAATGTCTTTTAAATTCAGCTCCAAACTCCTTTGGACTTCAAAAATGTGTTTTGGTTATTGGGCTAAAATCCCGTTAAGAACTATGAAGTCCTTTTTGCCCGAAATTGGCAAAAACCAAAACCGCATTTTTGTATGCATCTTCTTTTACATAAAAGTATCCTAATACATTTTTCTAGTAAAATAAACGCATCTAATCTATTTACTTACATATCAAATGAAAATAAATAAATTACATATTTTTACAAATGGAAGACAAAATAATTATTACAACCCATTGAATAATTATCTAAAATCAAAAACACAAACATATTCACACAAGGTCATGGCTAGGTTATGAACACCAAAATATATATATCCAAATATATATAAATTTCAAGAGCAAAATTAATGGTTTCCTTTTACAACCTATATTTTTCGGCCAAGAATGAAAAACCGAAAAATGTGGGTTTTTGTCCAAACAAAACAAATCATCCATATGATATAATTTTTTCAAGATTCCTTTATGCATGTAGGAAATAAATCTTGAAAAATAAAAGGAGAACCATGGTCAAAACTTTCGGCCATAGGGTTTAACCAAACCCAAAACCCGAAAATTTTAAATCCAATGAAGCATGCACTCATATAAGCGGCTCTGATACCATTGTTAGGTTTTGTACATGTTTATCAAAGCTAATTTTATCCGAATAAAATTAAAACGCAGCGGAATAAGGATTTAAAACATGTTACTTTACAAGATTTAAAACTCTTTTAAATGCAAAAACCCAAAACCGGATCCATATATGACATACATGCTATCAAAAATACAACCATAGGGTGTTTGAGAGTTCAACCTTTCTTTGGAGCAAGGAGATGGAAGATGATGATGAATCTTGAATGGTAGCTTCCAAACGAGAAAGCCTCAAGCTAGTATACCCGAAAGCTCCAACAAACACCTTGAGATTGCTAGGATTTCTACACTTGAAGCTCACAAAAATCCCCTAAAAATTCAGCTCTTGGCCGAAACATGTAGAGAAAAATGGGAGTTCTTGCATCTTGATTTTGTCTCACCCAAAATATATGTGTGTTAGATGTGAGAGAAATAGAAAATTGATTATATTCTTGAACCAATCATCTTTGATCTAGCATAAAAGACTTGCATGAAAATTGATTGGACCAACCTACTTGGGAAGACCCAAAGTGGCGGCCATAGGGCCATCTCATTTGCCCAATCAAAAATCAACCTCCTTATATATATTATGTCTTTTATTATATTTACAACTTTTATAAATATAATATCACATATTTATAAGATTTTATGCAACAAATCATAACTTTTTATTATGTTATTTAACCCATTAAATAACAAAATAAATATTCTCTCTCAAAATAAATTATCCATATAATTTATTAGTCAGTCAAGTGCAATTATTTAGAAAACCGATTTCTAAATATTGTAAGTGTTAATATTCATTTGTTTGATCATATCATAAACAAATATTATAGGTGTTTGTCTAGCTTGTTATTGGGTATGACCCGACTTGGATCATAACGTACTAGCCACATCAATTTAATATGTGTCTTGGGCATACAGAGTCCAACATAATGTACCATTTATCTAACGATTGGGTTTTGGTTAGTGTTTAGATAACGGGACGGATGTAATGTGATGAAAACATGGTAGATACGCCGCTGGTACTTCTTATATATAAGTGTTTTCATTGCATTACATGTCGTGGCGTTATTTAGTACACTTGAGTTAACGATATTGGACCTGAAATATATTTTAATATATTACTCATTCGATTCTCTTAAAATCCAAAGTATATTTTCACATATACTATAAGCCTTTTTATAAAAATATTGTTGTTCAAACAATACATTCAATACAAACTCATTTTACATGGTTATTCATTTAACCATACATTATTCTCTTATTTATACGTATCATCTGAACTTATTGTTTTTCAAATGATTTACACAACAAAACATTTTACAAGGATCATGACTGACTTTTGTTAAACAACTTTTTCTAAACTTATAAGTCATGAATCCTATATTCACAAAACCTATGTATCTCACAGGCATTTTTATGCTGACGTACCTATTTTTACACATGTTTCAGGTGCTGTTTTGTGATGATGGTTGATACCTGCTACACTTAGGATGGACTCGTGCCTTAGCAACTTTAAAACTTGGAAGATCATAGTTGTACTTATTTGATTATATTAAAACAATGAGTTCATTTATTCAATAAAACAAAATTATTTATTCCATGGTTACGAAACAATGATTCTGTTACAACACTCCCCGACGTCTGGTTGCTTTACGTGGTCGGGGTGTGACAGAAAAGTTGGTATCAGAGCCAATGGTTATAGGGAATTAGGTTATTAGTAATGCTTTGACCTAGACTATAACCTTCCTAGGACCCTAACACAAGTTTTCTTGTGTTTAGTTTTAAAACAATACCATCACTTATTCTTAGGTGACAACCACAATAAGAAACACAAATTTCTATCCCTCTTTGAAAACTAATCATCTGTTCTAGGATGATTTATTATATGGTTTTGAACCCTCTAAGTTTTCAAATTCCGTCAAAGTTGGTCTAAATAATGTGAACACGTGCAAACTGGAAGGGTGGGTGCTTGTACCCTGAGTTTTCTGTCTAAGGCTAGAGTGTTCGTACAAATCCACATAATCGGACCAGTCACTCTTACCTGGGAACTCTTTGGGTGAGTGTCCACTTATAGGCGAGCATGTCTTCGTGACACATTATTTTTGACCTATTTACTTTGATTAATCACCGGGGTCGTTTGTTGCTTTGTAGTAACAAACAAATGACCAATATCCTTGCTTTCATCAGATTTGTTTCATCTCATTCTTTTCGTCTAATTCTCTCACTCGTTTCCTTTCATATTTCCTCTTTTAGAATGCCTCCTCGACGCGACAATCAGATGGCGAATGCCGAACTGGCGGAAATCATCGCGCAGCAAATGGCTGCTGCCTTCCCAAATCTTTATGCTCAAATGATTCAAGCCATCAACAACAATAATGCTCCATGCAATTTCAAGAATTTTAACTCGGCTAAACCGCTCAAGTTTAGTGGTTCTGAGGGAGCAACTGGGCTTCTTCAATGGTTCAATAGCATTGAGAATACTTTCCGTCACGTTCAATGTCCTGAAAATCGCAAGGTCGAGTTTTCTTCAAGTGTGTTTCAGAAGAGGGCTCTTACGTGGTGGAACGGGGTTATGAGAGACCGTGGTGCTGAGGTTGCATTAGCACAGACTTGGGCTGAACTTAGGGCTCTTATGATTAAGGAATTCTGTCCTCGTCATGAGCTAAGGGCTTTAGAAAGAGAATTTGATGATTTGAAGCAAGACAGTGGGGAACATCGAGCCTATACTGACCACTATGAGGAATTGAGCTTGTTATGCCCTACTATGGTTACGCCTCTGGATAAGGCGATTGAGAAATACATTGATGGTCTTCCTGACGTAGTTCAGGATATCGTTACTGGCAGCAACCCTACTACTGTCAGACAAGCCATTGAATTGGCTGCCACTCTGACTGAATCCCATATCAGGAAGCGCAAGCTGTTTCAGAAGGGCGACTCAAGACCATCTGACAAGACTGCTCAAGTGGAACCAAAGGAAGAAAATGTTGAGGTGTCCAAGAAAAAGAAGCGCAAAACCTCTCAAAAGGCAAAACTATGTTGGTACCGCACCTTTGTGCAACAAGTGCAACCGTCATCATCTAGAGCAAGAGCAGTGTCACAAATGTACCCACTGTGGGCGGTTGGGACATTTGATCAATGTTTGTCGTTATGCAAATCAAGCTGCTGCAAACCCTGCTGCTGTTCAAGCACGGTTCCCTCCGGGGTCATGTTATAACTGTGGTGACCTTACCCACTACAGGAACAATTGCCCAAGACTTGTTAACATACCTCCAGCGCGTGGACGAGTGTTTAACATCAATGAGGCAAACGGAAACAATGATGCAGCAGTGAACAATTAGTGTTTTGTAATTCCTTGGTTGTTATCTTTTGACACTTCAAGACAATTCGGTTGTTACATAAATAAAGATTTGTTGTTTTTATTTCTGCAAAATTTATGCGTTTGTGTGAATGCTTGATGCAACCTTATGATGTCAACCCAAAGACAAACTACTCGTGTGGTTCTGTCATTTTATGATCACTTGTGATCTCCCCAAGAACCTTAAACACTCGTTTCTTTTAAGAAACAAAGCCAAACTCTTATTGAAAATCCTTCTATCTTTATAGATGGATCCTTGAAAATGATTAAAGTGCCAAATGAAATCCATGGATTGGATTCCTAGTGTGCTTTAAATGTCCATGCCCAAAGATAACGAATTAAAGAATCAAGTTAACTAAATTTGTGCTTATGTGTTTTTCTTACATGTTTTGTGGTTGTATGTGATCCATCCAAATCCTCATAGAATCTTCCATATCTCATACGAGAGATTCATAATAGGATATCTAAAGATACTATCTTAAATCCTTAATGGACTTGAACATTATAGTTAAGTCCCTTGGGTTATAAAGTACTATTCTATAATTGGACCTCTTGAATGGTCTGGTTAAACAGATTGATTTTGAAAAAAATCTGATTAGAAATATCATGTGATGATATAGTTAAAAAGATCCCTTAAGTGGTCTATTTAAGGAGATCGTACGACGGTCTAGTTAAGAAGATCATGTGTTGATCTAGTTAAAAAGATTGTTCGCTGATCTAGTTGAAAAGATCCTTTGGTGGTCTAGTCAGGTCGCTTCATGTTTATTCAATTGATTTTTCCTCTACGCATTATGAAATGAACTGTGCGGACTGTGCAAGGGATTACGTAATTATGGAGGCCTACATAATTATGGAAATTCAGTGCACAGAAACCACAGGAAGCTTTGTCATGTGTTAAGACCTATAGTGACAAGAATAATGATACGGGAGAAGTCTTGGACCTTGACCGATGTCATTTTATCTTACACTCCCCAATTCTGATTTCAAGCACACACAAGTTTCCTATGATAAGTCTTCATAAGAAACGTTCTTCTGCCCGTAGTTCAAAAATTCCATGTTTTACTACTATAAGGAATTCACTTTGAGGGTTAAAAAATTCGCTAAGAGTCCTAACATGGCCCAGAGTTTTACTTAAGGGTTTAATGGATCTATTAGAAGGCGAAACCGTCACAGCTGTCTTCACAAGTTTCCTCTAGAATTAAATTTCGGGACGAAATTTCCTAAAGTAGGGGAGACTGTGACACCTGTGTCACTTCAACCATCAAACAAATTCCAAACCAATGAAATATTGTATTTCATACTTGGGATTTGTAAAAATATGTGTATCGTTTGCACATATCAACTCTTGTTCGATTTTAAGCTTTAAATCGCTTTCTGGAGGGTTATACGCGCTCTGATGCGTAAATATAACTAGTTTAATCCAACGAACACTCTGGAATAGTGAAATAGGCTTAACATACCTTAAATAACCTTTACATAACTTAGAAATAAGTTTTGAAGGCTTTGGTATGGCAAAAACAAGTTAATTCGCCTACAGGGACTAAATTTGACAAACTGCGAAAGTATGGCAATTTAAACTGTAACAGATATTCTGGAACATGACCATAAGTTAAACACACCTTAAATATCCTTTATATAGCTTAGAAATAGGCTTTGAGGGGTTCGGTGTGCTAAAATAAACTTTTGGCTCATTCAGGGACTGAAAGTGTCAAAAAGTGCATAAGTTTGCACTTTCACGCATAACTTACGTTCTGAATACATCCGGACATCCAAAAATTTATGTAAGCACTATAATATTTTATTTTAGTGTTTGGCATAAGAAAAATCCATTCGTCACGCCATTTGGATCATTTTTCGCGCTTATGCGCATTCCGTCGTAATTAAGCGAACATCGCGATTGTACGACCAAACGAACCAACATCCGACATGTTTTTGAGCATGTATCATGTCCACAATGTTTAGACATCATTTTAGGGCCTTAAAGTTGGCTTTACGGGCCTTAGAAGTGTCGGAAATGGCCTTAAACACCAACAGGGACCTAAACTGTCAATTCAGCAAAGTTTCTTCTGATCAGACAGGCCAGACGGCCCGCGTAAGTCCAGGGTGATCCTTTACGCGGCCCGCGTCAGACTCCCAGACCAGATTCAATGTTTAAACAGCCTGTTATCAGCTGTTATGCACTCCTAATCCTCTTGCACATGGTATTTCTCAATACTAGGGGCTCAAATGGTTTTGTAAAACCATGTTCATGAGGTGTATGGCCAAGATCAAAGCACGGTTTCCAAGAAACGATCTTAACGGTTCGAGAAACACTATAAATACCCAACCCCATTCCTTCCAAAAACCCACAAGAATCTGATTTGAGAAGCTCTAAGTTGAAACCATTGTTTCATACCTGAGCTACTTGGATCAAGATTAGCTTTCGGGGACCCTTTGTAAGTATTCCTTTGTTCTTTTATTGCTTTTCGAGTCCGAAAGTCAAACTTTGTTTGACTTTCTGCATTGACCAGTTTATGGTCAATGAGAAGTTCGTTTGAACTTCGCAACGTGATTGTAATCACGATGGTTATAGTCCCTTGTGACTATGCCTACTGATTACCACGTTGTCTAGGGTCGTAAGGGTAAGCGATCTAATAAATCGCTTATACCTTCGAACCCGACCCATTTGGTCGATCATTAGGATCCAACCAAACACATTAGGTGACCATAGTATATAGGGAATAACCTTCCGAGGTTATACCTTATGGTCGCTTCGTTTAAGTAGTTGTATGATAGGTAGTTTATATGCCTGAGGTAAATTACCAAAATGCCTTTTTTACGCCAAAATTCATTTTAAGCATATGTAACATAACTTTTGGTATCTAAACTGATTTGGTAACAATATTAGACATGTTAAGGCATATTTTACTTATCATAGGACTAGTTAGGCGTTCCGAACGCGTTTTACGCGAACGACGCGTTAAAGTAGCATAAGCTACCTAAACGGGTCGTAATGGGTCGTAAGCACTTAGGTTAGGTTTCATTTAGTATGTAGGCTTTGTTAAACCATATGACACGAGTCTCCATACTCGTTTGGTTTACGAACCCTCATTCTATCTAAATCCTCTGACTTAGGTCCGGTTTATTAACATAGTTACCTATATTAGGTGCCGTTTGATTCCGTGATCTCTAGCATTGCTTGGTGGTTATCTTAGGACTTCTGAGCAATCTCAAGTGAGTACATAGACCCCTCTTTTACTGTTTTCAAACTGTTTTGGGGTGAAGCATGTGTACCTATCTGTTATTTTCATGTTTTCCAAAAGTATAATTGATTATACATGTTAGTACTTATCTATTGACAAACTAAATGACTATCTATGGTTTAAACACTGATTTCTCAAAGAACATAAAATAAAATGTTGAATTGTACTTATTTTATGTTCACCAGACCGATTGGTAGTATGATATAGCGCTATAGGATTTGACACCCCATTCCTGTTGTCATGGAATGTCTGAAACCAATTTGTTTCTCCATCCATATAGGGATTGTCTTTGTGGTATCCCTATAGTCTCAAAGGTGTATTTTGATGCACTAGGTCTGAATGAATTCTTAAATCACATTATTTTTGTATATTTAGTTATACTCCCAAAAGTATAGTTTGATATGCTCCCATATGCGATATAGTAAAAAACACCAACATATATTTTATTTTATTTATCACATCCAAAGCATATTTTGATATGTTATTTATGAAACCAAAACATAGTTTAATATGTTACTTATAAATCCGAAGTATACTTGTAATATACTACTGAAAACCATTATTTTAAACAACTAAAGTATATTTAATGTACCATCTATCTAACGATTGGGTTTTAGTTAGTGTTTAGATAACGGGACGGATGTAATGTGATGAAAACATGGTAGATACGCCGCTGGTACTTCTTATATATAAGTGTTTTCATTGCATTACATGTCGTGGCGTTATTTAGTACACTTGGGTTAACGATATTGGACCTGAAATATATTTTAATATATTACTCATTCGATTCTCTTAAAATCCAAAGTATATTTTCACATATACTATAAGCCTTTTTATAAAAATATTGTTGTTCAAACAATACATTCAATACAAACTCATTTTACATGGTTATTCATTTAACCATACATTATTCTCTTATTTATACGTATCATCTGAACTTATTATTTTTCAAATCATTTACACAACAAAACATTTTACAAAGATCATGACTGACTTTTGTTAAACAACTTTTTCTAAACTTATAAGTCATGAATCCTATATTCACAAAACCTATGTATCTCACAGACATTTTTATGCTGACGTACCTATTTTTACACATGTTTCAGGTGCTGTTTTGTGATGATGGTTGATACCTGCTACACTTAGGATGGACTCGTGCCTTAGCAACTTTAAAACTTGGAAGATCATAGTTGTACTTATTTGATTATATTAAAACAATGAGTTCATTTATTCAATAAAACAAAATTATTTATTCCATGGTTACGAAACAATGATTCTGTTACAACACTCCCCGACGTCTCCGCCACGTCTGGTTGCTTTACGTGGTCGGGGTGTGACAGTTTTACTCTGATCAACATTTCCTAACTACGGTCCTGATGAAAATTTCCGCTGCCAAATTATACAAATACCACGATACCACCGAAACTGGATCATGGCCGCCCGTTCCCGGGAATCAGGGATCGGGGGTTGCGACAAGTGACCAGCACGTTGTTGATGTATCCCGTAACACGTAAGGTTTGCATTGAGGAGAGTCCGAAATAAGCTGCGTCGGATAAGGATAAGAACTGGGGAGCGGCAGCATCGGCGGAATCCGATTGTTCTTCAGTCATCTCTACCTGGTCGTCGTTATCGACGATCAAGAGGAACTGCGGCGGGGAACACTTGTGGCCCGGAAAGAATTTCTCCGGACACCGTAAACACAGACCCTCTTTACGTCATTGCTGGATAGCTTCCGGAGACAATTTTGTGAATGGTAAGGGTTTCGGTGGGGATGGCAGTAGGGGCGGCGTAACTGGAGCCGTAATTTTAGGAGGAGCTGTTATGGTGGATTGCTGGGGTGAAGAGGATGATGATGCAGTGGTTAATGGCATGGAAGGAGCATACAATTTGGAGGGCCAGTATGGTTTTGGTTTGGTGGTTTGGGCTAGCTTATCTTCAACCCTACGGGCCAGCCCACAAGCATCGTAAAGAGACGTGGGCCTAATAATAGCCAGTTCGACCTGTATTTCTAGTTTGAGCCCAGACAAAAAACAATTAAGTAGGGTTTGTTGTGATAACCCTGTGACTCTGTTACTTAGTCTCTCAAATTTAGTTTGATAGTCGGCCACGGAGGAATTTTGTCGTAACTTGAACAGTGTCGCTTCATGATTCTCGAACGTGGAGGGGCCGAAACGAAGTTCCACGGATAGTTTGAAAGCGGTCCATGAACTAAGCAAATGATTATTTTCCTGATGTTGGTACCAGGACAGGGCGTCTCCAATAAAATGGAAGGCGGTGAGTTGAACGCGTTCTTCCAGCGGAATCTGGTAGTAATTGAAGTAGTTATCTGCTTGAAAGATCCAGGCTAGTGGGTTCGAACCATCAAATAAGGGTAAGGCAATTTTCGGTGGACGTGGGGTGTTCGGTGGGTTCTGGTTAGCGGGTTTGGGACCGGGGGTGTGTTGGACGGGTTTGGGACCAGTGTTTTCGAGATCGGAAGTGGAGGGTCCAGTGGCTAGTTTGTCTGTTAACTGCGTCATATGATTGACGAGTCTAGCGGTGGTTTCGGTTTGTGAGTCGAGTTTGGTATTGAGGTTTGCGGTGGCTTGAATGAGGGCGGCGAGGGTGTTTTTGATATCGGTTTGTGCGTTGGCCGCAGTGGTGGAAACCTGGATTAATTGGTTCAGTTGATCGGTGATGGTAGGGGGAAGATCATCGGTAGCCGATGAGTCTCTACGAGGAGGCATGGCAGAAGGTGAAACATGAATGAAAGCACCAAGATGATAGAGCCTTTTCTAGTAGGCAAACATTCCAAAGAACAAGAGGGAACATGAGAGTTTTTTGGGGACAATTTTCTGTATATTTTTCCAATGCAAAATGACTGAATTTAAACATGCAAGAGAGCCTTGGTTCATCACCATGATCTCATTATTTTATGCCACTATCTCTACATGCAATACCACTATCCTACCATGTAACCCACTAATAAAACATATGCAGTTAATCAAAGAACACATGCTAAAATAAAAGATGCAACATGCTGAAATTAAAGATGCAACTTGCTGATCACGTTTCCAGTCGGGCCGGCCTTTTCACATTGCGTTTGGGCCTGCCTTCCCTTGGGTTGCTTGGGCTATTCTCATCAATTGGGCTTGTGTTAGCCTGGATCATAACACTTGCCTAACTAATTGGGTTATTTCTTTTAGGTTTCAATATATCATACTTTAATCGGTAGCCTATTGGAATCTTTTTGCCCAGAAGCACTTAAATGAATAAGAGTTATTAAAATACTCAAGAAACTCATGCAATACAGCATAGCATGAAGATTAAAAGGGTCTTTTCATCTTAGTCCTTTTTTTGAAAACCGTCCCCATTAAAATTATTACATATTAGATAAAGAATCAATTTACTCGATAACAGGACTTTATAGAGACAAGAAAGTCACCTTCAAAAGTTGCAACTTCTATAATATCTTTTGAAATGTGTGACAAGAAGAGAGTTCTATAACTGCATGTCCATAATAAACCAACAAAAAATTAGAAAATAATCATTCTTAATATTTTAATCTGCGGATAAAAACTTGTGACAAATCTGCTGATAATATTTCCCACTGCAATTTTCACATAATCACCGCATCTAGAAATTCATTGATAAAATGATTCCCTTAAAAATAATAAAGATGTACACACCATGTTTCAAGTAGAAATTCTAAACACTTGAAAGTTAGTCAGGGTTATAGTCATTCTGACAGGGAAAATAATAGCAATTGCTTTAATATAAATAGTGGGGAACCCGCGCATTGCGGCGGAGTCGATAACACGAGGCGTGAACATAATTCAAACCTTAAAACGATATAAAAAAATCATATATAAGTTACATATATATAACGGCCCGCGCTTCGTGGCGAGGTAAGTTTTTAGTTAAATAGTAGCATGCTACGTTGTATATAGATTTTGGGGTCTTTAGTTTATAAGCTTTCGTCTAAAATTGTTGGTTTACAAAAAAGCCTGGGGCGTGTTCTTAAAGAGCACTTCTATTCAAAGACGAATGAATAAATTTAAATTTTATATACATTACTATAAAAGTCCTTAGAACAAATTACTGAAACCTCTTGTATGAAAGTTGCATTCAAGCATCCAAGTACAACTGCAGGATCATCAGATGTAGCCAGTTGTCCGGTATTTTGTAGCTCCTAAACAACTTTTTCATTAAATAAAATAAACAACATAAAAAAACACGGTATGTCAAAGACTTTTTTTGTCACATCCCAACCGATGGCGGAATCATCGGTGCGCGGCACTAGGCGAACCAGATTGCTCAAGAGAATCTATAACAACTATTTAATGACAATAATTAAAAGGTTCATTATCCCATACTAACAAACAAATATTCCAACAAACAGTCATAACGGAGTTCACATATCTCAAACCAAACAAGTCCGACAACCTAGATTTTATTTGGTGAGTTTCTAGACTTCCTATCCATTTGCAGCACATGATAATCATCAACCTGTCACATACGTTAAAATAAAGTCAATACAATAATGTAAAGGTGAGTACACAAGTTTGCATAAGTATAGTATAAAAGCGTTTACGCATAACCAACATGTAACACGTAACGGGCAAATCAAGTAACTATCACAATGATACTAGTTATCTACATGATTGCGAGTATACTCACAGTGGGTGTCTAGCAAGTAAACACGATCTGAAAATGGATTGAAGGGAGCGTCGGATTAGCCTGCGTACGGGAACAGAAGCGTAAGTCCTCCAAAGTGCTGAAACGGTCGAAAATCGTAGTGTCGGTGGGAAACAGAGGCTTCGTACGAAGTTGTGCCTTCGTACGAAGGCGTGCCTTCATACGAAGGTGGGTCTTCGCACAAGTGATGCTTCCGTTGTCCAAAATCGAGTGTTCTTCGCGTCTGTCTTCGGAAATCGAGTGTTCATCCCTCCAACCTTAAGCTTCTGATTAAACTTAGAGTCCGAGAGGTCTTTGTCTGAGTCACGGATGAGAATCGGGTTGTGATGTGTGAAACCAGTGCCTTCGTACGAAGGCAGTGCCTTCGTACGAAGCCATGTGTGCCTTCGTACGAAGCTGAGCTTCGCACAGAACAGTCCAGCTCAAACTTGTGGTTGTTCTTGGTGTTCGGAGCTGTGCTTCGCACAGAACAGTCCAGCTCAAACTCGTACGAAGCCATGTTTCGACACTACTTTGTTCCATTATCCAGTGAACGAAGTATGTGTCGGTTTTGGTCCGTTTTGTTTAAAAATCAAGTTTAGAAGGGTTTTAAAAGCTTTCACTTAGATCTAACACTTGGTGTGTCACACCCCAACCGATGGCGGAAACATCTGGGTGAGACGAAATAGATTGCAATAGACTTCATAACACTATTTGTGACAAGTATTTAAATAATAAATTTTCGTTTCATTTCTAAAGAGACAATTACAAGGATTTGAAACAATTACAACATGAATGATGAAATACATGTTTATTTAAAAATCTTGGCTTCGAGAATTTTGGACTTTAAATCTCAAAATTCTTCGGTTAAAGTCTAGTGTTTTCTCCCGAAAACATCTAGTTCGCTAACAACCATTGGCTCTGATACCAACTTCTGTCACACCCCAAAAACGTCGAAGCGGAATATTTAACGTAGTGGTGACGGAAGTTGGTGCCCATTTATATCTTGCTGAACGATGCACTTATTTGTTGGACATGTTGACTTATTTTAAAACATAAGTTATTTAAACATTACATTTTAAAAACCACGACACAACCACATAAGTTAAGTTGTCTTTGATCCTCGCGGATCTTATTACATTCGTCCCAGAAAGTTTAAAAAGTAGTCCAACATTTTAAGTAACACAGCATGCATCATCAAACACAAGATACGCCATAATTCCCGAAGCCGAACTCAAGTACCTGTAGAACACGTTAAAATCAAGTGTCAACACAAAGGAAGGTGAGTTCACATATTCAAATCTAACAATTTGATCCAAAGGAAAACTTTCTAGTTATGTGTTTATTTTAAAACATCCATATAAATTTTAGAAAGTCCATTTACTTCCTTAATAAAATCCATGGGTCATCCGTCGAAAGTTCAAAAACCCGACATTAAGGCATTTTCCCAAGTTTTGTATATTAAATTCATAGCGTCAACGTTCAGACTCGTATGTTAGCTAGACAATACGAACTATATATTTACCATGCAGGGATAATCAATGCTAGACAATAACCAGAATTTAAATTCGTCGTTTGACTTGACACGGGGCGACCGGTCACGACGGGGTTGTCAACCCGATAGATCTACCAACAATTCATCGCGTGCAATACTTAATCGATTAAATGACATCATTGGCGCAGGGTCCATATTGAGACCATATATGATGTCTGCCTCATGTACAATATATATATCCTACTAATATGACAAATTTAATATACGATGTTGTACGAATCCCCTGAAATGCCCACCGAAATGTAAGCCTATGCTGTTACTTACTCTCTTAAGACCAAGCAATATTCGTTCCAACATCACGGTCGGTTTTTCCTCAGAAACACCGTACCATCCCAACCTCTCCTCCAAACATATATTCATCAAAAACGTTTTACCTCGAAACATATGATTTATCAAACTCCATATATTTTCAACGAAAATATATAATTTATATTAAAAGGTATGTTTTAATCCAAAAACATTATTAAACCCTTTTATTGGCGTGTTCTACCCCCAAAACATATACAAAGCAGTAAAAGAGGGGTTTAGTGACACTCACCTTTGGGTGCGTATTTTAAATAGCGCAATCCCACAGTTTGATTTCTACACGTCCTATTATATGTGGGAGCGAGTTTTAAATCAATATACATCTATACATCACAAAAATCCTAAGTTTCTCTGTTTCTTAGAATTGTCACATAACTTTGAGATTTTCTCGAAAAGTTATCATTTTTGATTATGTTGGCATGTTAATATATATATATATATATGTATATGTATATATATATATATATATATATGAGTCCATATATATATTTTAATATTTTTGTGACTTGAACGATTTTATTGGTGACCATTATTATGTAAACCCGTTAACACTTCCGTTTATACGCAATATATCTACGATTTGCGCGTCGTAATATATATACATAAACGTTCACATAATTTATTATAGAAACACGCGAAATCTTGTTAACTTGTCTATTTTGTCATTTTTAAAGCAAATATACATAAAATATCTCATATGTATCAAATTTCTTGCTCGACAAACAAGTTACACATTTAACGCGATTTTTACCGTTTCTACCGTACAAAACGCACAAGTAAACATGCATAATCTAAATTTTCAATATTATGTTAAAACTAAACATATTTTCACATTCACATGTTTAAATCACATAACACATCTTTAACACATAAGGTTCACCCAAAATTTACCCATACTAGTGTTCATTGAGAAATGTGTATTTTAGTGATTCGGTAACGTTTTCGGGCGTCGGAAGTCACGTGTGACTAACCAAACACCAAGTAAACTTAAAATTAGTTAAAATACTTATTTTTAAACTAAAAATATCAGTTTACTTACTGATCTAAATCAGTTTTATAAAAATCACTCGAAAAGCCGATTTTTGACCGTTTTAACGCATAGTTTTGCGTTAAACGTTTCTATAATCATCCCAACTCGGAATGAATTGATATTTTAAAAAAATACATATTATTTACTGATTAAAATAGTGGTTATAATCAGATTAGTGCAGGTTTTGTGTAAGTCACATAAATCATGCGATTTCACGTATTTTACAACTTTTAATGCACCAAGTACAACATGCAAAACTAGTAAACATTATGACAAAGTTATATGTCACTAAACACTTTAAAATAACTTTATTTTAGTGTTTATAATATGATTAAAACTGATTTTTACTAAATCATACTCAAATCACCTTTTTATGATCACATATCATCATGCATGTCTAAGTATATGCATCTAGTGCACCCATATCATAAAATCATCATCCAACATGATCTTACATGCATCAAAGAACATATTTATTTCATGTTCATGTAAATCAAAACATGTATATTCCATCATCATCTAATCATATTCACATAAATACAAACATTCTTTCATTTATTAACATGTGACAAAACTTTCATACATGCATACATATATATATATATATACATATATACGACACATATACACACATATATGAACTTCCAAAAGTTCACTTTATATCACATTCATCTCAAATCACAAGACCCTTTTAGAACCTTCTTCTATGACATCTTTTTAAACCATGCATGTAATCCATCTTTCAAGAATCAAATCAAATCATTCAAGATTCATTCAACAAAATCAAAACACAACTAAATACACATATTCATACAAATTTTCGGCCATACACACATACATATACACACTCATTTTTACTTTGTTTGAAATCTCATTCATTATTATTTTCAAGTTTGTGATTTATTCCAAGTTCAAGAGAAACCATCTAACATCTCTATCATCACTAGAAATCAAGAATGTGGTTTTGAAAATAATTTTATACCTTCAAGATTTCTTAGTGGGTTTTTGAAAAAGATGGTGATATGAGGCTTTGTTATTGCTTGAATCTTCTTGAAATCACTTCTAAACATCCATATTAGCTTGGAATCACCTTGAAATGCCCTTGATTCTTCAAGAAAAGGTTTGAAAATTTTGAATGTGGGAATGTAAGGGGGTGTTCGGCCGAGCTAGAGAGAGAGAGAGAATGAGGGAATGATTTTGTAAAGTTTTATTTTGTATTGGTTAGTTCTTGAGTGTGATATAAGCTTAATCATCATTCTCTAGTTCCAATGTTCAACAAGTGGCAAGACCAAGAGAAAGGTAGCCTCCAAGGCTGCCACCTTGTCCTCTCTCTCTCTCCTAATACACACACAAATTATATACATACACTTACATATATATATATATATATATATATATATATAAATTAGTGTAAAAACAGGTATTTTACTGGATACTGGGTATTTTATCTAGCGTTTTAATCTCGTTTTAGTGCGTTTTAAATTATTTTTATCATTCTATAAAAATAATCACTCAAAATTATTACCAGTTGCCTTGACTGGCTGCGTTGACGGTATTTTGTCTAATACGCGCAGTATCGCGCGGTATGCGTTCAAACTCGAAAAATAGAGTTTCTTAGCGTTTTAATTTATTTTTCCTCACGAATATGATTAAAATTATTATTCTAATCATAATAGACGATTTTTAGGATTTTAACACTGATCGGGTGGTCACTGACGTTCGTTTCGCATTTTAACCGTTACACGATAAGCGTTTATCTTACCGTTGTCAACATAATTTTTACCAAGGTTTAAATTTACCAACTCATTAAATATCACATATAACACCATAATCAGTCAAATACAACCTTTTATCTATTCACATCACGTGTTACAGTTGTACGGTACGACCTGAAAAGTCGGGTGTCACAGTGTGTTACTCCTATAGCGCTATACATGTTAAGTGGAGGCTTGTACGAAGCTAATGACAAGTTCCTCACATAAGAATCACCCAGAAAACACGAATCAAGCATAACAAATAGTAAGCATGTATTGGATTGTTTGTTTATGTATAAGAATATGTATACTAAGTGTGTTTTGTATATAAAAACATGTTACACCGAAAAGTGTGAAAACAGTAAAATGGGTCAAGTATACTCACAATATTGCTAATTCTTCTGATTATCCAATGCGATGAATTTGTTGAGACTAGTAAGTTGAATGTGTTCGATTTGGAGTTTAAGAGATGTCTACATATGGTCTAAGGATTTGGAGTTTGTGGACATGAAAATAAACATATGAAAAGTAATCATCTAATCATATAATACTTGTTTGACACTATGAAACCCCAAGGGTTAGAAGGTTTTCATGGGTAGGATACCCATTAGAATCATAACAAGTTATTAGGTCTTAGATGATGTAATCTAGTACTTTGACGAATGAACACAAATTCATCATCAAAGGTTCGAATATTTGGATAGTTTATATAAGTATTATATAGATTATGTATATCAATAAGTCCAATAGTTCAAGCATGAGGTAGGAGGATTAATCCTCCATTTAGGAACCTCTTTTGTGTCATAGAAATCATGTAGGAGGTAGGAAGAACAAGTCTTCCATTTAGGTACCTCTAAGTGTTCACCACTACACTTGATGTTATGAACATTCAAGGCGGGTCATGAACGTACAATAAGAAAGGAAATAAGACAACTAATCTATGGAAAAACATCAAGCAATGTGTGGATTCTCAAGTAGGATAGCCCAAACTAATCCTAAATCACACATTCATCAAGTTTTAAGCATGAACATCACTTGTGGGTTAAACCCTTGAACAAAAAAGAAAGTTTGTGAGGTTTACACCTCTGATTTTACATGTCTCAAACTTGTTTTAAGCCTACCTAACCATATATGTAGTTATAAGCATAAGGACATAGGTTTGAGATGAGTTTCCTCAAGTTTAATCATGTTTATCAAAGTTTGAATCAAGAACAGAAAAATCAGTCAACTTTGGAGCCTTTTTGGCGATGTTCCAGGCTCTGGTTTTCCAGGGAAAAACCTATGGAAACGTAGCTAAGGTTAATCCAAAGAAGTAGGAAAAAGAATCGAGTAAATCGGATAAGAAATGGGTGAGTTATGCTCACTTTAGCGATGTAGTATGAATCTGCTCGAATCTGGAACTCAGCTACAATTTGTGAGTGTTTGAGAGGGTTTAGAGAGTGCAAAAAAGTGAAAAATGCTTGGATAGCACTTGGGTTTTATAGGGGAAGGTTGTGGTTGGGTTAGGTGAGGTGAGGTTTAAATGCAAGAAACACACCTTAAACCACTCAAACTCCACCAAAAAGTCGACCAATACGCGAGCTGAAATGGGTTGTCTCCGGATTCACCTGGCTCGCGGCCAACATAAAGATCTAGGGGGTGGGTCATGGCCTGCGACTCTCCTCCATACAAGTTTCGTTTTTTGGAAACTTTAGTCCCTCAATTTCATATTTTAGGGTTTTTAATTATTTTAAGGGTTGTTTTCGTCATAGAAGCATAGTATAAGGTTAAAACAAGTATGAAGAACATAAACCAAGTATAATTAAGCGTATGAATGTTGTATTTAAGTATCGTATACGATCAAAAGACGTGTTATGCATAAGTTTCGTGTATTTGCAAGATTAACACATAGTTTCCAAGAATTACGAATACGTGACGAATGTTCCATGTCTCGGATTTTACATTGATTACAACGAAAGAACGATTATAAGAACACAAGACTTCCAAAAATAGGTTTACAAGCGATGAGTTCAAAATATAGAAAGTATGAAAACGCAGGGCGTTACAGTCTCCCCTCCTTTAGGAAATTTCGTCCCGAAATTTATTCAAGAGGAAGACTTGAAAGAGTTTTGGCGAAAAGTAGCATAATTCTCTGTTCTGCACGACTCGATCTAATTCCCTATAGTTATGGCTCTGATACCAATCTGTCACATCCCAACCGATGGCAGAATCATCAGGGCGCGGCACTAGGCGAACCAGATTGCTCAAGAGAATCCATAACAACTATTTAATGAAAATATTTAAAAGGTTCATTATCCCATACTAACAAACAAATATTCCAACAAACAGTCATAACGGAATTCACATCTCTCAAACAAAACAAGTCCGACAACCTAGATTTTATTTGGTGAGTTTCTAGACTTCCTATCCATTTGCAACACATTATAATCATTAACCAGTCACATACATTAAAATAAAGTCAATACAATAATGTAAAGGTGAGTACACAAGTTTGCATAAGTATAGTATAAAAGCGTTTACGCATAACCAGCATGTAACACATAGCGGGCGAATCAAGTAACTATCACAATGATACTAGCTATCTACATGACTGTGAGTAGAGTATGCGCGACACATGTTCACCGAAGCGAACAAGTGAAGTAAAGTGTGTGATCCTTAGCAACCCCTGACTAAACAGGTGTTGAGTCCAAACTATAGTACTATCGTTGCTAAAGGCGAAAGGCAAGTCATCACTGTATAACATAGCAACAAGTATTCAACTAATCATGTATAACACGCGAGTGCGGCTAGCGTTTATAAAGCATTCAAGTGTTGTGTTTTTGATAGAGAACGTATGTAACACCCAAAAGTGCATTAAACGAAAATGGGTTCGAGTATACTCACAATGCGTGTCTAGCAAGTAAACACGATCTGAAAATGGATTAAAGGGAGCGCCGGATCAGCCTGCGTACGGGAACAGAAGCGTAAGTCGTCCAAAGTGCTGAAACGGTCGAAAATCGTAGTGTCGGTGGGAAACAGATGCTTCGTACGAAGGTGGGTCTTTCGCACAAGTGATGCTTCTGTTGTCCAAAATCGAGTGTTCTTCGCGTCTGTCTTCGGAAAATCGAGTGTTCACCCCTCCAACCTTAAGCTACTGATTAAACTTAGAGTCGGAGAGTTCTTTGTCTGAGTCACGGATGAGAATTGGGCTGTGATGTGTGAAACCAGGGCCTTCATACGAAGGCAGTGCCTTCGTACGAAGCCGAGCTTCGCACAGAACAATCCAGCTCACATTCGTGGCTGTTCTTGGTGTTCGGAGCTGTGTTTTCTCCTGAATCGGATGTATTTTCGAGTCCCATTCAAGGCGGTTTCGACACTATTCGTTCCACTATCCAGTGAACGAAGTATGTGTCGGTATTGGTTCGTTTTGTGTAAAAATCAAGTTTAGAAGGGTTTTGAAAGCTTTCACTTAGATCTAACACTTGGTGAGTGTGAAATCTATAGATTTCTAACTTGGGAAGTCGAAGCTAGGCCCAATACACTCGATTAAGTGTAGATACGTGTTAAAACAACAAGATTTGATGAAAAAGATGAAGGTTTTCATGAAAAAGATGAAGTTAAGATGAGAAAAATGAAGTTTCAAGTGAAAAAGATGAAGTTTAGTTGAAAACTAAAGAGTTTTGATGAAATCGAAGTGAATCTTCTAGAAAATTGTCACAGCCCCTGACCCCACCCTAGGAGTGGGAGCCGCGAACCAGTCAGATGGTATCAGTGTTTATTAATTTGGCAGCGGAAATTCTCATCAGGGCCGTAGTTAGGAAATATTTTTATCAGAGTTAAACACCAAACATTTTATAATAATAAATCATTGGGATAAAACTCATGTTTTATTTACAATACAAAATATAGGGATAAACCCAAATTCTTGAAAACAAAGTCTACTTTTTAATTAGGTAACTTTTATAGCCACTTTTCTAAGCCTTCAGTGCTCTCCAGCTGTCTTCTATTAACTTCACACTAAGTTACCTGAAACGCGTTTTAAAAACATTTTGTCAGTGGGAAATACTGGTGAGTGAATCCCAATTTAATCAAGAAGAGTTTTATCTTTTAACAGTATTGAGAGCGATTACAATGTTTACATCTACACAATTACTCATTCAGTACTTGCCACTCGATCGGATCTGTGGCTATGGTCATATCGCACATTGGGTAACCCGTTGTCCAATTATGAAGATTATCAAGTAATGTATACAAAACCCCATAATACCGGCAGTAATTGAAGAATTACAAAGACTCAATCACTGCTAATTATACTTTAAAATAAATAAAGGTTTTGTAAAACAGTTTATAAAAAGGAGATTACTCACATTGCTATTTTAGATAATTTCCTGTGGGTTCCTGGCTATAATCTATAAATTTTAAATAATGCACACGCGTTAGTATAATAACCCAATTTACATTAGTTATACCCTCCCCGAGACAGAACTCCAACGACTACGTCGGGCAGAGCCACGACAGCCGTCACAGAGCCCTAGATCAATCGGGTAGCGTATCTAATACGTAACCGGGGGTTATAATACTTACAACGAGGCAGAGCTTCGCTAATTAGGGGGGTATTATGCCCGAGTAGAATTTCTACTATATAGAAATTGAGAGAGAAAATTGTGGAATGAACGACGAACAAATGAAGCTTGATGCCGCTATTTATAGGGCTGGTCGACCTGTCCGTCGCGCCCCGCGACGCCCAAGAGCTCATCCGCTGCGGCCGCGAGAGCCTAGAAGGCGGCGGTAGCCTTGGTGAGTCACCAGCCTAGCTTCGCCACGTGTCTGCCACGTGGCACAATGCAGTATCGCCCAAGTAAGGGTCGTCGCGCCCCGCGAAGGATTATCCTTCGTCTGCCGTGGGCCACTAGCGACACAAGGATTTTGTTTTATTTGATTTTTGATGAAATAAAGGTATTACGAGGCCGTTTTTCATATACGGGGTGTATTTTAGGATATATAGGGGTGTTTTAGGAGGTTTGGTATATTATTTAATAAAATATGTAATGCACTCACATTAAGTATAGTAACCCAATTCAACTTTATCCCTACGTCGCGAGACAGAACCCCAACGAAGTTAGTCGGGCAGAGCCTTGACATTCGTTACGAGGCCCTACGTCAATCGGACAGGGTATCAGTGATCAAGGGTTAAAACACTTAAAACGGGGCAGAGATTTATTATTATTATAGATGAAATTTACTAATAAAAATTTAATATATACATAGAAAGAGAGAGGGAACGAAAGCTGAGCAAATCTGAAAAGTTTCTTGTGTGCTCATATTTATACTGCATTTGAACTTCTTGCTCAAGTTATGATAATTAATGCATAGAACACATATACCATAAATTGAATTCAACTGTACATTCTTTACATGCATACGTAGACACACATTTTCAAATTCTTATTTGTTTAGGTTTAATATTATTTTATTATTTAATATATATTATAATTAATTTAACTGCTTCACTTATTTGGCGCTTATAACTTATAAAATATGACGTTTTATAAAATAATGAGTATGCCTTTAGAACGAGAATATTGGTGTCTACATTTTGGTCTAAGTTTCATAAAAAACGGAGTAAGTCCAAATATAATGTATTTTATAATTTAATTATTAAACGGTTCCTACGTTCGCCAAAATACCTCATATTTCTATCGGTCAACTTACCCATGATCTATCCGTTTAATAACATAAGTTTCTATATACTTTATTTTAAATTTTTATAAATAAAAATTTTGGAAATGTTACATCCTCCCCCTTGTTTTAAATCTCGTCCTCGAGATTCACTAAAACATAGAGAAATACTTTTAGTTCGTCACTGATCCTAGTTCCTAAGTATATTCTGGTCCTTGCTTTGAATTTCACTTTACTTTGACCAGAACTATTCTCTATGTTTTGAGACTCTTATCTCCTCAAGAGTTTCTTAATGAAGGTAAACTTACTATTAGCGTAAGTTTTAGACGTTTTGTGTCTTAGCACAACTTTTAGTTATAGGTTTCCTAATGCGTTAATAATATAAGGTAACGCAAAGGTAATTCTTATATTTTTGATGGCGTCCCAACTTATAGGGTTCTCTTCATTTATCTTGTCGCCCGAGTTATGAGACGGATGATCAAACGAAATAGTGTTTGAGATCGGAATTATAGACGTATACGAGAAATTCCTAAATTTATCATTGACACATCTGTTCATGATTTATCCCTAATTGTCAATCATTATGGTCTTTGGATTTCCTTATAGATATACATATCTATATAATCATATATTTCAAATACTGTAATATACACAACATTTATAAGGTCAATGTATTTAACAAATTCATTTTTCCAAAAACAGGTCAGACATCAGGTTATGGTATTATTTAGGGAATTCCATTAACATAACATATACCCCATCTTACCCGGTCTTGCCGGAGAGGTACCCCCATCTTATCCAGACAAGCTGGAGAGTCTACCACACCATACCCAGTCTTGCCAGAGAGGTAATTATCATTGTATTTCCCTTAAATAGAATTTCTCTCAAATTAGGATTTTGAAAGTGCATCATTCATTATGGCTTATATCAAGAAATAAGGGAATCAGTATTCTCATGATGGATCATATTCTAGAACCGAGTAGTACTAATAAACAGGAAATAACAGTGGCCAGGTGTTATTGCTTATTTATCATACTTGCACTGTCCTAGTCATTATCCTCACGGCATACCAATAACCATCACATTTTATCTACGCAAGTAATTAGCTTATCTTGAAGCTTATACTAAGGCATTTTCCTTAGGTTCAAGTCTAAATACTATACTGGGTGTTTACCAGTAAATATCAAAATCCTAACTCTTTTCGTTTAAGCATAGGTATTATTATAGATGTAACTTTCTTCTGTTTGGAAAATGGAGTTTTGACAAATATATCATTGTCTCCATTGATACCATGGCTAGGTTCAATGTGATGAGTATACTTACAACTAATTCTATTTATGCACATATAACCTTAGATTCTGTTGCAAGGAATATTTTATGGAGACGGATGGTATTTTAAAACATAATATGTGTCATGATTTATTCTTATAATGACTTCATGTTTTTATATGAATTATCAGGGATATTTTTCTCTTATGTTTATCTTAAAGAAGATATTTGATTATTGTGTATACCATCAAGAAATTTTATTATGTGTATATATATGTATATTTATTATTTAGAAACAAAACAAAATTTTCAAATCTCTATTTTAATATTTAAACTTAAGTAATATACATATACACACACATATATATAATACTAAATTATTTTGTAATATCTTTAAATTATATATCCGATGGTACCAATCGTCAAGCTTATTTCTACAACTTTATTTACCCTTTTATAAAAGTAGTAAATTGAAATAAATTTATGTTAAATTCATTGAATATAATATTTTGGAATTAAAATAAAGGTTTAAAGAAATAAATTAATCAAAATATAAACTTTTTGGACTCATGGGAACAAATTCATTTTTAAATAGTAGGTTGAACCATATTGGTTTTAAAATATTAAAACTTAACTCTTAATTTATTGTATATTATATTATTTATTCAAAGAAGTATTATAGTAAGTAATACAAAGTTTGACGTTTCTAAAATTGATTCTAAATATATTAGGTAATTAAGTAATATATACGTATTAGAATATGTAGGTATATCTTAAACAATAGTAATAGTAATTTGTTTAAAGATATTACAATATTAAAATTGTAATTTGATTTTTATTTTTATTTTTATTTTTTTAAAGCTATATAAAGGACAAGCGCATTAGACACACATTTGAGTCAATTATTTTTATGTGGGGCATCCATTTTATTTTAGTTTGAAAATGAAACAATAACCAGAATATTTAGGGAAATTTTAATGTGCCATGTAAAAATAAAATATTAAATTATTAATTTAAGTCGAGTAAGAAAAAGGGTTTTCATTTTGTAGTATCCTTTACTTCTAAAAATTAATTATCTAATCCCTTTTATATGTACCGATTGTATAAACCATCAGACCCATATTTTCTTTTATAATACACCATAAAATAAAAATTATTACTTTTATTAAATATAATATTCTAAATGATAGAGAATGATGATTTATTTTATTATGTGTTACATATAATAAAGTAGGGTACATAAATATTTTAATACAAGTATAATACATATGAACGCAACCAAATTAAAGCTGTTTTAACTTTATTTCTATGTTAGAACACAAAAATTTATATATAGTTGCATATATATATATGTGAATTTTAAAGTTTAAGCCATAAAATGGGCCTACGTAACACAGGTATATACAAATATCAATGATTTGTTACACATAAAGATATATAAAAATTCATTACATAGTTACTCTATAGATATATAACCTTTGGGTATTTATAGATATAGGTCACAATTAAACTGTGAGTTATTTAAGATCTTATATTATTTATATTCTATTTAAAACTATGAGTGGTGTTCCATTACTGGCTAATTTAAAATCTTATATAGGTGATATGGTGTTTTTAGATAAATATATACTTTAGTAATCATGTAGAATATATTTTCTTGATTTAATCATATTCCATTATCCATATATATATTTATTGAGTATCTTAAAATACGGGATTTATCTATGAATATTATAATATATTAATCTTCAAATATAATTACATAAATACATATACATAAAGTTACATATTTATCCAAGTTATTAGTAACTGAATCATAGAACATATTTGTGTGATGCTTTGGTGCATATAGTTATTTGGAAAATATATGATTGGAATACTTATTTTATTTTATTTATTTATCGTTATTTTCTTTTATATATCGATAATTTCAATATACTGTAAGAACTTGTTATGATCTTACATTCTTATATCAGAAAAGTTTAAGAGCCCAACTATATCTTCTTTCCTTCACGACTTATAATTCAAATATATCTCTTTATACCAAAAAAGTTTATAATGCATAACAAGTGATTGACACACACTCATGGTGAGAGAGAAAATGCTCTCACTTCTTTCTCCCATATTCTAGCCGTCATCCACCTTGTTCCGCCATCTACCACCGTATTCCATCCTCCTTTATCATCTATCTCATTCTATTCATCTTCTATTTTCATATCTGATAGTGTTTAGGGAAAGTGATTTCGATTTTAAGTGAAAATGGGGAAGAAGAAAAAGGTGCAACTGCCACTAAACCCTAATCCACCTCAGCGAGTAACAAGATCTCGGATTCTTGGTGATAAGGAGGAGACGAAGGCTACAGAGGTTGTTCCAGATATTTTGGCTAGTCCTAAGATAACAATATGGGATTTCTGCAAAATGACGAAGGAAGAGGCTAGGAATTTGTCTTCGCCGGTGTCGGTTAAATCTGAAACAATGGCCTCTAATCCTAGTTCATTTACAACACATTTGAACTCTATGTTATCTACACCAGATACGATTCGATCTTCACCAGTTGGATTCGTATTGGAAAAGGGGTTGGAAAAAATCGATATGGAATCAATTGCAGTTTCACCGGAGATTAATAATCCGGTTAAAATTGCATCGGAACAGTCATCGGGAAGTATTTCTGAGCTGGACACCGGAAAGTGTGGAAATGACGTCACCCAATCATTGGGTGACAGAGAATGTTCCCTGGCGGCTGCAGATGATGTCGCATCAATTAGGGTTGCGGATGGGCTAGTCCAAAATCCAGAACAGGTTGAAATTGGGCCTACAAAATGTGGGCCTGGTAGTTCAGAGTTTGCTGATCTGGGCCTTTGTTCGGATATAAAAAGAAATGAGTCTAACTCTGGTTTGGGCCAGAATAATGAGATGGGCCAGCAGGTGTTTGCAACAACTGGACCTTCACCTGCGGTGGATCCAGTTATTCAGAATGAGGATCAAAGTAGTGATGTGAAATTGAGCTGCAATTCTGAGAAGGTTAGTCCGGTGAAAATTCAGGAGCCTATTAATAATTTTACAACACATAATTTGCAATTTGGGTCCTATAGGAAGCCTACTTTTCAATTTGTATGTGATCCGAATTTGAAATTTGGCCCAAATGGTGTTGATATTGATCCTGTTTTTGGTACGAAATTTTGGAATCAAGAGTTATTTTTAAAACTTACTAAGGGACTTGAAGTTGAAGAGAGTGAAACACGGTTAATTTATGACCCGCCTATGGAGGAGGATGGTGAGGTCATAGTTAGCTTGAATGGTCACTTTATGACTAAAAGTGTTAAAGCTCATCGACTACAATTATTTGGGTACTTTGTAGGAGATAATCTTTCATTTCAAGTAGTAAAAGAAAACTTGATTAAGATGTGGCACAAATTTGGTTTGAGATCTATTAATAAGAAAAGTGGTGGGTATTACTTTTTTACGTTTGAGCACGATGAGGGTATGCTTTAAGTGTTAGAAAGAAACCCACGGTTGGTTAAAAATGTTCCTCTAGTGTTACAATTATGGCAACCGGATACTATATTATCAAAGCCAGATTTGGATAAGGTTCCGGTTTGGGTAACTATAAAAGACCTACCACTTTGCTTATGGAATGGAGGCAATATTGGGCAAATTGTTAGTATTGTTGGGAAGCCACTTATGTTGGACAAAGCTACTTATTTGAGGTGTGAATCCAAGAAAGGTCCCATGAACTTTGCACGTGTACTTGTGGAAGCTAAAGCATCATGTGGCCTTCCTAGTCGTGTAAAGGTTCGGTTTCCTTCTATTAATGATTTACCTAGTAAGGTTGTGTACCTAGAGTTGTCGTATAAGTGGAAGCCCCCATTGTGTGGAAAATGTAAAATTTTTGGTCATTTGGAGGCGAGCCATGAGATGGTTAAAAAACCGGTTGAAAAATTGAAAGATAAAAATATTTTAGAGCTACCGGCTTTAAAATCTGTTTTAAAAAAGCCCATGGTTCATGATGATGGTTTTACTTTGGTTAATCGGAAAAAGTCCAATGTCAAGTGGGCTCCATTGGCTAAAAAGGATGTTGAAAGGCTTGTTAATGGACCAAAAACTAGTGGTTCTGGTCCATCTAATGTTCCGAATAGTACTGTTGGCCCAACAGGAGATATGGTAGTTGATTTGAGGGGAATAAATGAGGTGAAGCCTGGCCCAATTCAGTTGGAGTCGGCTGAACAGTTTCCACCATTAACGGCTGGCCCAACTGTTGTGATTGCTGATTTAGGCCCAACTGTTCCGTTAAGCAAGGCTGGCCCAATTAATTCAGGCCCAGTGAGAATGTCTGATGTTGCTGCTGGTTCGGTTAAGGATGGGCTGGACCCGATTAAAGATCAAAATATGGGTATTAAGGTTCCGAATAGTAGTTTGAAGAATAATAATCCAACGAAGGCTATGGTTGATAATTTACGTGAGAAGTCGAAAGGTAGTGGTTTCTTTGATGTCTCACAAAATTATTTTGGGACTCGACAAAACACGTTGGTTGAAACAAAAAATTCATTTGGTAAACTTCAAGACGAAGAGGAATGCTTTGACACGGAGTTTGGGTTATGGGAGAAAGAAATGCTTTTGGTTCGGAAATTTTATGAAACTAACACATGCCCACCGGATGAAATCTATTCCTCTTGGTCGGATAAAATGAAAGCTTATTATGTAATGTTGACAAAATTTGACCCGGTGAAGGATGCTATGGTTGAAACAAATATTGAAGATGTGGTAGAGGTTGAGTCCGAGACGGATGAGTCAGCAAGAGACATTGTTCGTGGAACTTAGCTTTTATTTTATTTTCTAGTTTGGTGTTTGATGTATGTTGGTCTTTGTTTTGTTTTTCTTTTTTGAGGTTTGGTCTTTGGTGAGTAGCCTTGACCAAATGCTCTTTGCTTGTAATCTCGGTTTGAACATCATTAATAAAAGGTTTGCCCTGGGGTTTTCCCTCGTTTCCCAAAAAAAAAATAATCTATCTACATCTTATCTCTTTATATAACAAAAATTTATAAATATCTAATTTTCATAACTAGTCATTTATATACTATTTATGACATCGTTAAACGTAGTCTATCCAACATATTTTTTTTTTCAAAACAACTTCTTATTAGCACTAGAAATTTAGATGTATTACTATCATTTTATCTCCTTTTATATATATCAACGTGACTTAAAATAGCATAGGTTGAACTTACTCAAGATAACAAATTTTGTTATTATTTTAATAATATCTTTTCATTTATACACAATATAGATGTCTTAAATTTTTAACAACTTATATTTACTATAAGAATATGTATCACTATAGCAGTAGTGGTTTTAAAATTTACCCGACTATTGAGAATACTTTGACTCTTAACTTTAGGATATATAATCCATTACTAATCTTTTTTTTCATTAGTATATTTTTGATTTGATGTTTTATTAGCTTACGAGAGTTTAAATAAAAAGTTTTGCCATTTGATATGCATTTATTAGCCAATAAGGTAATAAAAATTAGTAATATTGATGATTTCACATGGTTAAAACCATATGGTATGATATATCGTGTATATATATATATATATATATATATATATATTATTAATCATAGCCTACCCCAAATTGGCAACCCATGTGTACTATGTCCTTTTAGACAATAACTAGTGATATAGACCATAAAGTGAAATTTTAAATAGAGAAGTGTCTACCTAGTTAAAATATAATAAATCCGCCTGGTAGTCAACAGATACATTTAATCATATTGGTCACTCTACTGTGAACTCAAAGCATAAAATCATAATATGAATATTAAAATTTATCTACACAGAATAACACATAATTTATTATATTAATTTCCTAACATAATGTTTAAGTTTTAGGTATTAAAAAAACACCTAAATGGCTTAAACCAGTGGCTCTGATACCACCTTCTGTCACAGCCCCTGACCCCACCCTAGGAGCGGGAGCCGCGAACCAGTCAGATGGTATCGGTGTTTATTAATTTGGCAGCGGAAATTCTCATCAGGACCGTAGTTAGGAAATATTTTTATAGAGTTAAACACCAAACATTTTATAATAATAAATCATTGGGATAAAACTCATGTTTTATTTACAATACAAAATATAGGGATAAACCCAAATTCTTGAAAACAAAGTCTACTTTTTAATTAGGTAACTTTTATAGCCACTTTTCTAAGCCTTCAGTGCTCTCCAGCTGGCTTCTATTAACTTCACACTAAGTTACCTGAAACGCGTTTTAAAAACATTTTGTCAGTGGGAAATACTGGTGAGTGAATCCCAATTTAATCAAGAAGAGTTTTATCTTTTAACAGTATTGAGAGCTATTACAATGTTTACATCTACACAATTACTCATTCAGTACTTGCCACTCGACCAGATCTGTGGCTATGGTCATATCGCACATTGGCTAACCCGTTGTCCAATTATGAAGATTATCAAGTAATATATACAAAACCCCATAATACCGGCAGTAATTGAAGAATTACAAAGACTCAATCACTGCTAATTATACTTTAAAATAAATAAAGGTTTTGTAAAACAGTTTATAAAAAGGAGATTACTCACATTGCTATTTTAGATAATTTCCTGTGGGTTCCTGGCTATAATCTATAAATTTTAAATAATGCACACGCGTTAGTATAATAACCCAATTTACATTAGTTATACCCTCCCCGAGACAGAACTCCAACGACTACATCGGGCAGAGCCACGACAGCCGTCACGGAGCACTAGATCAATCGGGTAGCATATCTAATACGTAACCGGGGGTTATAATACTTACAACGAGGCAGAGCTTCGCTAATTAGGGGGGTATTATGCCCGAGTAGAATTTCTACTATATAGAAATTGAGAGAGAAAATCGTGGAATGAACGACGAACAAATGAACCTTGATGCCGCTATTTATAGGGCTGGTCGACCAGTTCGTCGCGCCCCGCGATGCCCAAGAGCTCATCCGCCACGGGCCGCGAGAGCCAAGAAGGCGGCGGTAGCCTTGGTGTCACGGCCCCCGTCCCGGTTTTACCCGATCCAGGAGCCGCGGGACAGAAACCCTTGGTATTTATTAATTGAGTTGACAGCAGAAGATTTAACAGGATCTTTAAAACTTGAAATGCCCGATTATTTTATTTCATAACGTGGGTCAAACCCCGTAATTTACAATAGAGGAATTTTACTAGGAAATTCCCTGTTTTACAAAACATGTTTATTTATTTATTTATTTGAGCCACTACTTCAAGCTGGTTAGTGCTCCGTAGCACTTTTCCTTGGTTCACAGTAGTCACCTGAAACATGTTTTAAAAATATTTTTATCAGCGGGGAAATACTGGCGAGTCACTCAATTTGATAAAACGACACGTAGTTATAAATTACAGCATAAGAGCGATTACAATGGCTTCTATCTTATATTTATCTGGCGCCGTGTCACCTCTTAGTGACGATGGTCATACCACTATTGGGTCTTTTCACCCAAGTAGTGATGATTATCACTGTTAGGATTTATTAGCCTAACCGTGAGAAATTAGTAATGTGCACAATACCCCACTAGCCAGTGATTCAAGATAACCACGACTTAATCCCTGTAATTATAACTTTTGAAAATAATTGGAGTATTGTAAAACTTTATTGATAAAAAGAGAATGACTCACATTTCAAGTTTAATGGGCAGAGTTTTAGCCTACTGATAAGCCTGATAACCTAATTTAAACAACATGCACACGAACTAGGTTAGTAACTAATACAACATTTACGATAACTCACGAGATTAAGACCCTCACAACGAATGACAAAGTGCAATACTTAAACATCCATCGAATTTACGACGAATGACAAAGTATGGCCCTAATGTGGGCAGCACTTAAACATCCATTGGATAGTTTCAATCGATCGGACATTGAATCGTAATAGCGATCGAGTTAATACCCTGTATCGTAGCAGCGCCTCGCTATTGTAAATATGATTTTCGAGCAGTAGAAATTCGTTTCGATTAAAACTTTCAACACCAGTGAACTGCTCATGACCCAAGCTATTTATAGCTAAAATATGGGGTTTACGCGGCCCGCGTAAGCCCCCTCTTGATTCTTACACGGCCCGCGAGGGCTTCCTAATCGTAGACTAGGGCTAGCGTGTCACACCTAGGTCTGCCACGTGTGTGACACGTGGCCTGGCAAGCTGATCCGGAGTTTTTGTGATCTGTCGCGGCCCGTGTAACCTTCCCTTAAGGTTTACGCGGCCCGCGTGAAACCATAAAATTTGTTTTTCTTGGTTTTTCATGCACGTTAGGGTTTCAGGGGTCCGGGTTTTCATTTACGGGTCGTTTCGGGAATTTTTTTTTGAAGGTCCTTACATCCTCCCCACCTTATTTAAAATCTCGTCCTCGAGATCTATTGAAATAAGTGTGGGTACTTTCGCTTCATCTCCGATTCTAGCTCCCAAGTGTACTCAGGTCCTCTCTTCGAATCCCATTTGACTTTGACCACTACTAGTCGCTTGTGTTTGAGAAACTTGACCTTTCTGTCTTCTATTTGCAGTGGCTTCTCAACAAATTTTAACTTCTCATTTACCTCTATATCTTGAAGAGGTACTACCAGGGATTCATCAGATAAACACTTCTTGAGGTTGGATACATGAAATACGTCATGTACTCCAGCTAACTCTTCTGGTAGTTGTAAGCGATAGGCGACTGGTCCCATTCGCTGGATTATTGGGAATGGTCCTATGTACCTTGGACTTAGCTTTCCCTTCTTTCCGAATCGAACTACTCCTTTCCAAGGAGAAACTTTTAAGAATACTCTGTCTCCAACTTGGAATTCTAACGGCTTGCGTCGATTATCTGCATAACTCTTTTGGCGATCTCGAGCCGTTTTCAATCTTTCCTTGATTTGAGTGACCTTGTCGGTGGTCTCTTGCAAAATTTCAGGACCTGATAATTGACTTTCTCCTATTTCTGCCCAACAAACTGGAGTTCTACACTTTCGTCCATATAGTGCTTCGAATGGGGCAGCTTCAATGCTTGCATGATAACTATTATTATAGGAGAATTCGATTAAGGGTAGGTGGTCATCCCAGTTTCCACCAAAATCTATCACACATGCCCTAAGCATGTCTTCCAAGGTTTGAATCGTCCTTTCACTTTGTCCGTCTGTTTGAGGATGGTATGCAGTGCTTAAATTTAGTCGGGTTCCCATTGCTTCCTGGAAACTTGTCCAGAAATGGGAAGTGAAACAACTGTCCCTATCTGATACAATGGAAAGCCGGACTCCATGTAAGGATACTACTTCATCTACGTACTGTTATGGGTGAAATTCTGAGCCCATATCCTGAGAAATATCTTGAATTATATCTTGATTATGTAATATATGTTTATATCCGGGATGCTGATTCAGGATATTGGTAACATCCTGAATGGTATCCTCAGGATTACTAACGGGTTGTGTGCAGGAGTACGCGTCCAGGTGCCCAACGTTCACGAAGACCCTTTCTCCGGGAGACTCGGTCCAAGTTGTTCAAATGAAGACGTTGAAGCCGCATTACTCGGTCTACAACGTTAACAATGGAATATTCGGGAGCATCCCATATTTATAGGAATTTTAGTTTGTGTTTCGTTACTATAAATAGGTGGGTATATCAGATCGAATAGGACATCACAATCACACTCACTACACTCTTACACTCGTTCTCTCGCAATTTTCACTTTCACAAAAAAAGCATTGTAACACTTAGCGATCTGGTCGATATCCTGCACTGTATCCTGACGTTTGAAGTAATAAGAAGAACTAGGCAGCTGCGATTATCAGTTCCCGAGGTTTTATGCCGGTGATCTAGATTGATCAAGGGCTTTCCTCGTATATCTCGTGTCACTTCCTTTACTTTTTGCTCATAGTTTGATCGTAGATACAGCTCAATATCCTGAGCCGTATCCTGAAAACTGTTTTTCTAAACAACTTAACCAGCATATTTTCAACACACTTTTTAGCACACTACCTCACTTAACTAATTTGATCACTAAATTGCTTCGGTAATTTTTGACCAAAACAATTTGGCGCCCACCGTGGGGCAAGTGGTGCTATCTTTACTAAAAATCTTTGTGAAATTGTTAATCGGTTTTCTGTTTCTAAAACTCTTTGCCACATTGTTTACAATGGCCTCAAGATCAAACATGAGCTCCTCCACTGTGTCTGCTACAACTTCTGCTACTACCGGTTCGGTGCTTCCACCACCTCCTCCAAGAATGCCAGCTTCTTCACAACCTCAGGATATTATCCCTACTCGGAGTGTTCAGGGATCTGCTCCCGTTTTAGCCTCCAATGATGAAATTCTAACTTTATTTGGAAGTGTGCAGGAACAAATGAGGCAACAACAGGAAACTAACCAAATGCTGTTAAGAGAAATACAACTCTTAAAAGCTAGCTCGAGCAGATCCACTGAGGATATTGTCACTCCTTTACAACCCAGAACTTTGAACTTCAGTTCGGCTGTGTATACTGAAGATAATTGGGGGAGTATTGTGCCTAGCCATTCCCAGAATCATACTCCTGAAATACCCTCCTCGATCAAGATGTCGACTGTGAGGAGCTCAGGATATGCTTCAGGATATGGCCAGAATCCTCAGACTGGTAACGTGTCAAATAATAATATTCATGCTACTAACAATGGTGGGTCTTTGCAGGATGCAGGTTTGACGTCAACATTTACTAGGGAACTTCAGAAGTTGAAGGACATGATATCCAGTGTACCTGGAGTGGTCCAGCCAATTCCGGAAGTGTCCCAAGACAGTCACAGGATATCTCATTTCACATATCCTATCTGTGATGCTGAGATCCCGAAGAGATTTTAAACCCCCAACATGAAGCTCTATGATGGGACTACGGATCCTGAAGAGCATATTGCCCAGTATAGGGAAAGAATGGAGATTAATCCTATCCCTCCGGAGCTCAAGGAAGTATGGTTATTCAAGGGCTTTGGTTCTACCTTAACAGGATCAGCCTTGAAATGGCTCTTAAATGTTCCTCCGCATTCGATTACATCTTTTGCTCACTTAGTGAATTTATTTAATAGTCAATTTTCTTGTAGTCGGAGTTTTGAAAAACTGATAAGTGATCTTTACAGGATAACTCAAGGACCTCTGGAGTCCCTAAGGGATTACGTGAACAAATTCAGCAGGGAATCCTTGGATATCCCACACCTTGATGTTGCAACAGCTGTGCAGGCTTTCAAGATGGGACTACAAAAGGATTCCTAGTTTTATCAGGATCTTGTGATGAATCCTTGCAGGAACTTGGACGAAGCTCGAAATAGAGCCTTGAGATATATCAGGCTGGAGGATGATAGGAAAATGCAAGAAAGGATGAACTCATCCACTACATATGAGTGAACTAATAGGAAGTCAGAATCCTCGTTTAAACCATATCGCTCTAAGCCGTATGGTAGAAATGACAACAAGAAAGTGAATGCTGTTGAAGACGAGGATCCTGAAGAGTATCCTGAATTATCTGAATATTGCTTTTCTGTTAACATTCCTGAATTAATGTATGCTATGCAGGGTTTAGGAGACAAAGCTAGGTGGCCTCGAAAGAATCAACAAAAAGCTGATTGGAAGGATAAATCCAAATGGTGTGCCTTCCACGAAGATTTCAGACATGTGACTGAAGATTGCATCTCTCTAAGAAAAGAAATAAGTTATCTTCTGAGCAAAGGATATCTGAAGGATCTCCTAGGAAGAAAGAAGAATAAGGGTCAGGATACTGAGAAGGATCCTGAACGAGCAGCATCACCTCCTGCGGATGCCAAGATAATCAACTTTATTTCAGGAGGATCCGAAATTTGCGGGACTTCGTATTCTGCGGCCAAGAGGCATGCAAAAGAGGCTAAGACCGAAAGGGGAGACAAACCAGCCAGGATGACCACCCTGACAACTGATAAAGTGATCACTTTCGATAGTGATGACAGGGATACTGTCCAGGATCCTCACCATGATGCTCTTGTAATAACATTATATGTGGCTAACCATTTTGTACGCAGGATATTGGTGGATAATGGCAGCTCCGTCAACATAATCCAACTAGAGACTTTGAAAAGAATGAATGTATCCCCAATGGATATCACATCGAAATCCACCGTGCTTGTTGGGTTCAGTGGAGATGCTAGGAACACAGTGGGAGAAATTAAGTTACCTGTATATGTTGAAGGGGTCAACTTGATACAACGTTTCTGTGTGATGGACTCCCTATCCTGCTATAACATCATACTGGGCAGGCCATGGATCCATGATATGAAGGCTGTGCCATCAACTTATCATCAATGCATCAAGATCCCTACCCATTGGGGGGTTGTCAAGATTGACAGTGATCAGCAGGAGGCAAAATAATGTTACTCATCCTCAATGAAATCCTCAACCAAGCCTAGTACAGCATAGCAATTAAAGTTGCGGGCCCAGTATATCGTGGAGGCTTCAGAGCAGGATATGAAGAAAGTTATCCTGGATCAGGATAATCCTGATATCTCGGTGCTCGTAGGAACCAATATCCCTCGGGATATTGAAGAACAATTAACTAACTTTTTGAAGTGCAGGATGTCAACATTTGCATGGAAGCATGAGGATATGACAGGTATATCCAAAGATATTATCACTCACAAGCTTGGAATTGACAGGTCATTCAAGCCTGTGCAACAAAAGAGAAGTGTCACACCCCGACCGCGTAAAACAACAAATCGCGGCGGAAACATCGGGGCGTGTCGTAACAGAATTAATTGTTTCATAACCATGGCATACAAAGTTGTATTTTATTTATAAACAAAGGTGTTACATTGTTTCAAACAGGAAATTAAAGAGTTCAGAACATAATTAAACATAGTCTATCTTCTTTTAAAGTCTCTAAGGCACAGGTCCGCCCTAGTATCATGATCAACATCCTATGGAAAAGCACCTGAAAACACATGTGAAAATAGGTACGTCAGCATAAAAATGCCTGTGAGATACATAGGTTTTGTGAAAATAGGTTTCATGACTTGTATTTGAGAAAGTGTTTAGTCATGAACCTTGTAATTTGCTTTGTCTTGTAAATCATTTGAAAAAACGATAAGATCAGTTTATATGTATAAGTAAATGTAAGGTTAAATGAATAACCATGTAAAATGAGTTTGTATGAGATAAGTTGGTTGTAAAACAATGTCTTATGAAAAGTATGTTATTTGTATAAAATGTTATATGTATCAAACTGAAATGATTCAAATAACGTTACGCTATGTAATATTATACAAACACTTATATATAGGAAGTACCAGCGGCGTATCCACCATGTTTGTATCATATCACACACGTATCGTTACTTAATCACTTAATCAAACCAAACCATCAAGATGTAAAATGTTCATGTACAAACCAATTGTCAAGTGTTATTGTGTAAACCATATCAAAATGTCTATGTCCAATGTAAACCACCAAATGTGTATATCAATGTCAAAATGTTTATGTTCAATGTAGATCGTGTAATGTGTAACCAAAATGTCATGTATGGTAAGTGAAATGTATCAACTAAACCATATGTATAATGCACAAAAGAAGGTATTGAAGTAAAACACAGTTTAAATCAAAGTTATGTTTTGTGTAACAACTGCATGCTATACTGATACAAACATCTATGTGGTATTGTTATAATGCATACATCCAAGCCTTGAGACTGTGGTGATAAACCCTTAAACAGATTAAAGGTTCATCTGAATTATGTATATCGAATTCGGTCATTCCTTTCATCCCCTTTCCCTGGGATGTCCGGAACGGGAGTTGTCAATTCCTATGGTACCACTACCTACTAACGAACGGCGTAATTAATGTTAATGAATGTATTGTTCCATGTTAAACAAACCAAATGTCATAACAAAATGTAAGCATGTGAAAACGATGCACTAAGTATGTAATCAAATGAACATACATAGCGTGAAATGTCATGTAAAACGATGTACTAAGTAATGCACACAATGGGCACACCTAGCATGAAATGTAATGTAAAACAATGTACTAAGTAATGCACACAATGGGCACACCTAGCATGAAATGTAATGTAAAACAATGTACTAAGTAATGCACACAATGGGCACACCTAGCATGAAATGTAATGTAAAACAATGTACTAAGTAATGCACACAATGGGCACACCTAGCATGAAATGTAATGTAAAACAATGTACCAAGTAATGCACACAATGGGCACACCTAGCATGAAAAGTAATGTAAAACAATGTACTAAGTAATGCACACAATGGGCACACCTAGCATAAGATGTAATGAAATCATGTACTATAATGTACTAACGAACATAGCATGTATATGACGTGAAAACAGGAAAGCATGAAAGTAACAAGTAGGCACATGTGTTCCACCCCAAAACAGTTTGGAAAACAGTAAAAGAGGGGTTCTATGTACTCACTTGAGATTGCTCAGTTGTATAAAGATAACCACCAAGTAATGCTATAGATCTCGGAATCAAACGGCACCTAATATAGGTAACTATGTTAATAAACCGGACCTAAATCGGAAGATCGGGTAGCATGAGGGTTTGTAAACCAAACGAGTATTGAGACTCGTGTAGTATGGTTCAACAAAGCCTACATCCTAATTGAAACCTAACATAATTGTTTACGACCCATTACGACCCGTTTAGGTAGCTTATGCTACTTTAACGCGTCGTTCGCGTGAAACGCGTTCGGACCGCCTAACTAGCCCTATGACAAGTGTTATATGCCTAAACATGTTACATAATCAGTTATGTGACAAAGGTTTAGGTTACATATGCTTAATTACCAATTATACATGAAAAGGGTATTCTGGTAATTTACCTAAGGCATATAAACTACCTATCATACAACTACTTAAACGATGTGACCATAGGGTATAACCTCGGAAGGTTATCCCCTACACTATCGTCACCTAATGTGTTTGGTCGGATCCTAATGATCGACCAAACTGGGTCGGGTTCGAGGTATAAGCGATTTATTAGATCGCTTACCCTACGACCCTAGACAACGTGGTAATCAGTAGGCATAGTCCCAAGGGACTATGACCATCGTGATTACAATCACGTTGCGAAGTTCAAACGAACTTCGCATTGACCATTACTGGTCAACGCTGAAAGTCAAACAAAGTTTGACTTTCTGACTCGAAAAGAAGTAAAATAAGGAAAAGAACGAAAGAATACTTACGAAAGGTCCCCGAATGCTAATCTAGATCAATATAGTTCAGGTATGAAACAAAGGTTTCAACTTAGAACACAATTAATCAGATTCTAGTGCTTTAAAACAATGAAAGGCATGGGGTATATATAGTTTTCGGTGAACCGTTGAGATCGTTTCTTGGAAAAGGGGACACGATCAAGGCCGTACACTTGTCGAAAAGTCATGGTGCCTCAAAATGCTCACCACCATAAGGATTGGACATGTGGAAGGGGTTTTGGAAGTGCTAAACAGCTGCAACCAGCTGTTAGAAACATTTAACCTGGTCTGATACTCGGACGCGGCCCGCTTCAGGATGTTACAAACACAATGCGGGCCGCCTGGCCTTGTCTGATCAGAAACATGCTTAAAAAGTGACAGTTTCAGTCCCTGCACGTGTTTGAGGCCTTTTCCGACACTTCTAAGGCCCGTAAAGCCAACTTTAAGGCCCTAAAATGTTGCCTAAACATTGTGGACATGAAACATGTTCAAAAATATGTCGGATGATGGTTCGTTAGGTCGTACGAACGCGATGTTCGCTTAATTACGACGGAATGCGCATAAGCGCGAAAAACGATCCAAATGACGCGACGAATGGATTTTTCTTAAGGAGAACACTAAAATATAATGTAGTCATGCTTACATAAATTTTTGGATGTCCAGATGTATTCAGAACGTAAGATATGCGCGAAAATGCAAACTTGTGCACTTTTTGACACTTTTAGTCCCTGAATGACCCAAAAGTTTATTTTAGCACACCGAACCCCTCAAAGCCTATTTCTAAGCTATGTAAAGGATATTTAAGGTGTGTTTAACTTATGGTTGTGTTCCGGAATGTTCGTTACAGTTCAAATTGACATACTTTCGCAGTTGGTCAAGTTTAGTCCCTGTAAGCGAATTAACTTGTTTTTGCCATACCAAAGCCTTTAAAACTTATTTCTAAGTTATGTAAAGGTTATTTAAGGTATTTTGAGTATATGCTGATGTTCCGGAGTATTTCTCGCATTAAACTGAGTACGTTTACGCACTGGTTTGCGTATAACTCTCCAGAAAGTGATGTAGAGTTTGGAATTGAACAAAAGTCAAAACATGAAAAATGTATAACATAACAAAACAAACATTGGGATCAAATAACATTGTTTTATTGATAACAGAACTGTTCATAGTGATTACAAGCACAGTTGTTACAGTCTCCCCTACTTGTGGAAATTTCGTCCCGAAATTTATTTAGAGGAAACTCGAGGAAAAAGATGTGGGTATTTCGCCTTCATTTGATCTTCGCATTCCCAAGTAAACTCAGGTCCACGTTTAGCTTCCCAGCGAACTTTGACCAAAGGAATGCGCTTGCGTTTAAGCCACTTGACTTCACGTTCCATGATTTCCACTGGTTTCTCAACAAATTTCAGTGTTTTGCCAACACGAATTTCGTCAAGCGGTATGGAGAAGTTCTCATCAGCTGTACACTTCTTGAGATTGGACACGTGAAAAGTTGGATGAACATTTCCAAGTTCAGGAGGTAACTCAAGTCTGTAGGCTACCTTTCCGATTCTTTCGACGATCTTGAATGGTCCAACGTATCTGGGTGCAAGTTTTCCTTTCTTTCCAAATCTGATCACACCTTTCCAAGGTGAGACCTTAAGTAATACTCGATCACCGACTTGAAATTCCAAGGCTTTGCGTTTTGGGTCCGCGTAAATCTTCTGACGGCTTCTAGCTGCCTGAAGGTTATCACGAACTTTCTTGACCTTGTCAGTTGTCTCTAAAATGAGGGCAGGTCCAGTAAGTTGAGCCTCGCCAATCTCATTCCAGCAGACTGGTGAACGACATTTTCGACCATAGAGAGCCTCGAAAGGAGCCATTTTGATGCTAGTGTGATAACTGTTGTTGTAGGAGAATTCAATCAATTTAAGATGTGAATCCCAGCTACCACCAAAATCGATCACACAAGCTCTTAGCATATCTTCCAGAGTCTGGATTGTTCTCTCAGATTGACCATCCGTTTGCGGATGATAAGCTGTGCTCAGATTAAGTTGGGTCCCCATAGCAGATTGCATGGTTCTCCAAAAATGAGAAGTGAAACGAGCATCTCTGTCAGAAATGATGTTCAAAGGAACACCATGTCGAGCTACAATTTCATCCACATAGATTTGTGCAAGTCTGTCAGTAGGAAAATCCTCACGGATTGGTAAGAAATGTGCTGACTTTGTAAGACGATCAACGACTACCCAGATGGCATCATGACCTTTCTTTGTGCGCGGGAGTTTGGTAACAAGATCCATAGTAATGTTTTCCCATTTCCAAACTGGGATCTCTGGTTGCTCTAATAAACCAGAAGGACGCTGATGTTCAGCCTTAACCTTAAGACAAGTAAGGCATTTGGGTACGTATAAGGCAATGTCTTTCTTCATACCAGGCCACCAATAGTGAATACGAAGATCCTTATACATCTTATCTGAGCCCGGATGAATAGAATATCGAGACTTATGGGCTTCATCCATAAGCAAGGTACGAAGATCATCTAGGCTTGGGACCCACAAACGGTCCATGAAGTAATACGATCCATTGTCCTTCAGTTCCAGAGCAGGTGTTATGTGATAGGGAAATTCCTTATCCATTAAACCTTGTGAAACACAAGATTGTTGAGCCTGAGAAATGCGGGCTTGAATATCAGATCGAGCTTGAATAACAGATTGAACACGTACACAATGAAGCTTAGTACGTTCTTTGCGACTCAATGCATCAGCTACGACATTCGCCTTACCAGGATGGTAGCGAATTTCGCAGTCATAGTCGTTTAAAAGCTCAACCCAACGTCGTTGTCTCATGTTGAGTTCTTTCTGGTTGAAGATATGCTGAAGACTTTTGTGGTCAGTGAAAACCACACATTTTGTACCGTACAAATAGTGTCTCCAGATCTTGAGAGCAAAAACAACTGCACCCAACTCAAGATCATGAGTGGTGTAGTTCTTCTCATGTATCTTCAACTGCCTCGATGCATAAGCTATGACTTTGTTCCTTTGCATAAGAACACAGCCAAGACCCAATTTCGATGCATCACAATACACAACAAAATCATCATCACCCTCAGGCAATGATAGAACAGGCGCATCGCAAAGCTTCTGCTTCAAGTGTTGAAAAGCTTCCTCTTGTTTGATTCCCCAATAAAAGGGCATTTTCTTCTGAGTTAGAGCAGTTAGAGGAACTGCAATCTTCGAGAAGTTTTCTATGAAGCGGCGATAATAACCCGCTAGACCAAGAAAAGAACGAACTTCAGTAGGAGTAGAAGGTGTATCCAAATCCTTAATCGCGCTGATCTTGGAGGGATCTACATGAATACCTCGTTCGTTGATAATATGCCCCAAAAATTGAACTTCTTTAAGCCAAAATTCGCACTTGGAGAATTTGGCAAAAAGTTGCTCTTTCTTTAGGAGTTCCAGAGTAAGACGAAGATGTTGCTCGTGGTCAGCTTGCGTCTTAGAGTAAATCAAGATGTCGTCAATAAAAACAATGACGAACTGATCCAAATAGGGTTTGCAGACCCTATTCATTAAGTCCATGAAAACAGCAGGAGCATTAGTCACACCGAATGGCATGACTGTGAACTCATAATGCCCATACCGAGTACGGAACGCTGTCTTCGGAATGTCTTCTTCATGCACCCGAAGCTGATGATATCCAGATCGCAGATCAATCTTCGAAAAATAAGAAGCGCCCTGTAGCTGATCAAAGAGATCATCGATGCGAGGTAGGGGATATCGATTCTTGATGGTAAGTTTGTTAAGCTCACGATAATCGATACACATCCTAAAGGATCCATCCTTCTTCTTGACAAAAAGAACGGGAGCACCCCAAGGTGAAAAACTAGGACGTATAAAACCTTTGTCAGAGAGCTCCTGAAGCTGTTTAGACAACTCTTGCATCTCAGATGGTGCAAGACGATATGGAGCTCTGGCAATGGGATTTGCACCAGGTACGAGATCAATGCGGAACTCGACTTGGCGTGTTGGAGGTAGACCAGGTAAATCTTCAGGGAACACTTCAGAATAATCCCGTACGACAGGAATATCTGAAATAGACTTACCCTTGCCTTTATCTTCTGTAACATGTGCTAAGAAAGCCACATAGTTCTTCTGCAGATACTTCCGAGCTTTAAAACAAGACATGAGTTTGAGACCACCGGTAGGCTTCTCACCTTGAACCTGCAGGATCTCGCCTGTCGAAAGCGGCACACGAACAATCTTCTTAGAACAAACTATCTCTGCGTGATGCTTGGATAACCAATCCATTCCCACAATAACGTCGAAGCTTCCAAGTTGCATAGGCGCGAGGTCAATAGGAAAAAGATGGTCGTTAAGATTCAACTGGCAGTTGCGAAGAACAGAATCAAGAACAATGGGTTTACCACTAGCAACTTCTACTGTCAAAGATTTGCCTAGTTTCGTTCTAGACACGCGAAGCATTTGCTCAAAAGACAAAGACACGAAACTCTTATCGGCACCAGAATCGAAAAGAACAGATGCAGGCTGATTATTAATAAAGAACGTACCGTTCACCACATTATCATCCGCCTGCGCCTCTTGGGCATTCATGTTAAAGACTCGGACTCGAGCCGGAGCCTGATTCTGGTTCTGGTTCTGGTTGGCTAGCCTTAGGCACCGGTTTCTATAGTGGGTCAGATCCCCACAATTGTAACAAGCACCAGGTGGGTATTGTGGTCGTGCAGCTTGACCCTGTTGCTGAGCAGGAGGCTGTGCAACTTGTTGAGCCGGGTTTTGAACTGCGCGATTCTGAGCAAACCGACAAACATCGGCAAGATGACCTGACTTCCCACAGCTAGTACAGAAACGGCACTGATGTTGCGGCTGATGGTGACTGTTGCATCTATTGCACAAAGGTGCATTCCCTGTATAGGGTTTCTTTGCTGGAAGTTGTGCGGGTTGGTTGAGAGCTGCCTGATTAGCTTGGGCAGTGATAGCAAAATTTTGGGAAGCCTTACGCTTCCTTGACCTCTTCGAAGAACCAGAGTCCTTTCCATTCCTGTTTTGGCCTTTCTTGCTATCTTCCTTGTCAGCCGACTGTTTCTTGCCCTTGTCACCCTTCCTGTGTAACTTTCCCTTTCTAATCTGCGACTCAGTCAGTGTCGCCGATAACTCGATCGCCTGACGGAGTGTGGCAGGTTCACTACCAGTAAGAATGTCTTGTACCGAGTCAGGAAGGCCGTCGATGTATCTCTCGATAGCCTTGTCGAGTGGGGTAACCATAGTCGGGCAAAGCAAACTCAACTCTTCAAACCGATCAGTATAAGCCCTGTGCTCACCACTATCTTGCTTCAAAACATCAAACTCTTTCTCCAACGCTCGCTGTTCATGGCGAGGACAGAATTCCCTCATCATAAGGGCTCTAAGTTCAGCCCATGTCTGTGCGAGAGCAACTTCCGCACCTCGGTCTCTCATTACCCCATTCCACCATGTAAGAGCCCTCTTCTGAAACACGCTTGAGGAGAACTCGACCTTACGATTATCCGGGCACTGCACGTGGCGAAAAGTATTCTCAATGCTTTCGAACCACTGAAGAAGCCCAGTTGCTCCTTCAGAACCACTAAACTTGAGTGGTTTAGCCTGGTTAAAATCCTTGTATTTGCATGGGACATTGTTGTTATTGTTGGCTTGGTTCCATTGAGTAAAGAGATTTGGAAATTGAGCAGCCATTTGCTCCGCAATAATTTCTGCCAGTTCGGCAGTCGCAATCAGATTGTCGCGTCGAGGAGGCATTCTAAAAGAGGAAAACATGAAAGGAAACGAGTGAGGTGATTGGATGAAGAGAATGAGATGAAACAAAATCAACAAAAGCAAAGATGGTGGTCATTCGTCCGTATCACAGAGCAAACAAACAACACATAGTGACTAATCAAAGTAAATGGGTCAAAAATAATGTATAATGAAGACATGCTCGCCTATAAGTGAACACTCATCCCAAGAATTCCCAGGTAAGCACAACTGGTCTCGCGTCTGATGAGATATATACGAAGTGCTTGCCTAGCCAGAAAACCCAGAATACAGGCACTCACCCTTCCAGTTTGCACATGTTCACATTATTTAAAACCCAAAACGTTTGACGGGATTTTGAAAATTTGAAGGCACAAGGCCAAAAACCAAACTGAAAAGGGTTCAAAACCTTACAATTGAGGATTCAAAACCTTGTAATAAATTATTCAAAAACAGATGATTGTTTTTCAAAAATCGTTTCGGAAAAATTTTGGTTTTTGTTTTGATAATCACCTAAGGATAGGTGATGTACATGTTTTAAGATCTAAACACAAGATAACTTGTGTTAGGGTCCTAGAAAAGTTATAGTCTAGGTCAAAGCATTACTAATAACCTAATTCCCTATAACCATTGGCTCTGATACCAACTCTTCTGTCACACCCCGACCGCGTAAAACAACAAATCGCGGCGGAAACATCGGGGCGTGTCGTAACAGAATTAATTGTTTCATAACCATGGCATACAAAGTTGTATTTTATTTATAAACAAAGGTGTTACATTGTTTCAAACAGGAAATTAAAGAGTTCAGAACATAATTAAACATAGTCTATCTTCTTTTAAAGTCTCTAAGGCACAGGTCCGCCCTAGTATCATGATCAACATCCTATGGAAAAGCACCTGAAAACACATGTGAAAATAGGTACGTCAGCATAAAAATGCCTGTGAGATACATAGGTTTTGTGAAAATAGGTTTCATGACTTGTATTTGAGAAAGTGTTTAGTCATGAACCTTGTAATTTGCTTTGTCTTGTAAATCATTTGAAAAAACGATAAGATCAGTTTATATGTATAAGTAAATGTAAGGTTAAATGAATAACCATGTAAAATGAGTTTGTATGAGATAAGTTGGTTGTAAAACAATGTCTTATGAAAAGTATGTTATTTGTATAAAATGTTATATGTATCAAACTGAAATGATTCAAATAACGTTACGCTATGTAATATTATACAAACACTTATATATAGGAAGTACCAGCGGCGTATCCACCATGTTTGTATCATATCACACACGTATCGTTACTTAATCACTTAATCAAACCAAACCATCAAGATGTAAAATGTTCATGTACAAACCAATTGTCAAGTGTTATTGTGTAAACCATATCAAAATGTCTATGTCCAATGTAAACCACCAAATGTGTATATCAATGTCAAAATGTTTATGTTCAATGTAGATCATGTAATGTGTAACCAAAATGTCATGTATGGTAAGTGAAATGTATCAACTAAACCATATGTATAATGCACAAAAGAAGGTATTGAAGTAAAACACAGTTTAAATCAAAGTTATGTTTTGTGTAACAACTGCATGCTATACTGATACAAACATCTATGTGGTATTGTTATAATGCATACATCCAAGCCTTGAGACTGTGGTGATAAACCCTTAAACAGATTAAAGGTTCATCTGAATTATGTATATCGAATTCGGTCATTCCTTTCATCCCCTTTCCCTGGGATGTCCGGAACGGGAGTTGTCAATTCCTATGGTACCACTACCTACTAACGAACGGCGTAATTAATGTTAATGAATGTATTGTTCCATGTTAAACAAACCAAATGTCATAACAAAATGTAAGCATGTGAAAACGATGCACTAAGTATGTAATCAAATGAACATACATAGCGTGAAATGTCATGTAAAACGATGTACTAAGTAATGCACACAATGGGCACACCTAGCATGAAATGTAATGTAAAACAATGTACTAAGTAATGCACACAATGGGCACACCTAGCATGAAATGTAATGTAAAACAATGTACTAAGTAATGCACACAATGGGCACACCTAGCATGAAATGTAATGTAAAACAATGTACTAAGTAATGCACACAATGGGCACACCTAGCATGAAATGTAATGTAAAACAATGTACCAAGTAATGCACACAATGGGCACACCTAGCATGAAAAGTAATGTAAAACAATGTACTAAGTAATGCACACAATGGGCACACCTAGCATAAGATGTAATGAAATCATGTACTATAATGTACTAACGAACATAGCATGTATATGACGTGAAAACAGGAAAGCATGAAAGTAACAAGTAGGCACATGTGTTCCACCCCAAAACAGTTTGGAAAACAGTAAAAGAGGGGTTCTATGTACTCACTTGAGATTGCTCAGTTGTATAAAGATAACCACCAAGTAATGCTATAGATCTCGGAATCAAACGGCACCTAATATAGGTAACTATGTTAATAAACCGGACCTAAATCGGAAGATCGGGTAGCATGAGGGTTTGTAAACCAAACGAGTATTGAGACTCGTGTAGTATGGTTCAACAAAGCCTACATCCTAATTGAAACCTAACATAATTGTTTACGACCCATTACGACCCGTTTAGGTAGCTTATGCTACTTTAACGCGTCGTTCGCGTGAAACGCGTTCGGACCGCCTAACTAGCCCTATGACAAGTGTTATATGCCTAAACATGTTACATAATCAGTTATGTGACAAAGGTTTAGGTTACATATGCTTAATTACCAATTATACATGAAAAGGGTATTCTGGTAATTTACCTAAGGCATATAAACTACCTATCATACAACTACTTAAACGATGTGACCATAGGGTATAACCTCGGAAGGTTATCCCCTACACTATCGTCACCTAATGTGTTTGGTCGGATCCTAATGATCGACCAAACTGGGTCGGGTTCGAGGTATAAGCGATTTATTAGATCGCTTACCCTACGACCCTAGACAACGTGGTAATCAGTAGGCATAGTCCCAAGGGACTATGACCATCGTGATTACAATCACGTTGCGAAGTTCAAACGAACTTCGCATTGACCATTACTGGTCAACGCTGAAAGTCAAACAAAGTTTGACTTTCTGACTCGAAAAGAAGTAAAATAAGGAAAAGAACGAAAGAATACTTACGAAAGGTCCCCGAATGCTAATCTAGATCAATATAGTTCAGGTATGAAACAAAGGTTTCAACTTAGAACACAATTAATCAGATTCTAGTGCTTTAAAACAATGAAAGGCATGGGGTATATATAGTTTTCGGTGAACCGTTGAGATCGTTTCTTGGAAAAGGGGACACGATCAAGGCCGTACACTTGTCGAAAAGTCATGGTGCCTCAAAATGCTCACCACCATAAGGATTGGACATGTGGAAGGGGTTTTGGAAGTGCTAAACAGCTGCAACCAGCTGTTAGAAACATTTAACCTGGTCTGATACTCGGACGCGGCCCGCTTCAGGATGTTACAAACACAATGCGGGCCGCCTGGCCTTGTCTGATCAGAAACATGCTTAAAAAGTGACAGTTTCAGTCCCTGCACGTGTTTGAGGCCTTTTCCGACACTTCTAAGGCCCGTAAAGCCAACTTTAAGGCCCTAAAATGTTGCCTAAACATTGTGGACATGAAACATGTTCAAAAATATGTCGGATGATGGTTCGTTAGGTCGTACGAACGCGATGTTCGCTTAATTACGACGGAATGCGCATAAGCGCGAAAAACGATCCAAATGACGCGACGAATGGATTTTTCTTAAGGAGAACACTAAAATATAATGTAGTCATGCTTACATAAATTTTTGGATGTCCAGATGTATTCAGAACGTAAGATATGCGCGAAAATGCAAACTTGTGCACTTTTTGACACTTTTAGTCCCTGAATGACCCAAAAGTTTATTTTAGCACACCGAACCCCTCAAAGCCTATTTCTAAGCTATGTAAAGGATATTTAAGGTGTGTTTAACTTATGGTTGTGTTCCGGAATGTTCGTTACAGTTCAAATTGACATACTTTCGCAGTTGGTCAAGTTTAGTCCCTGTAAGCGAATTAACTTGTTTTTGCCATACCAAAGCCTTTAAAACTTATTTCTAAGTTATGTAAAGGTTATTTAAGGTATTTTGAGTATATGCTGATGTTCCGGAGTATTTCTCGCATTAAACTGAGTACGTTTACGCACTGGTTTGCGTATAAATCTCCAGAAAGTGATGTAGAGTTTGGAATTGAACAAAAGTCAAAACATGAAAAATGTATAACATAACAAAACAAACATTGGGATCAAATAACATTGTTTTATTGATAACAGAACTGTTCATAGTGATTACAAGCACAGTTGTTACAGTCTCCCCTACTTGTGGAAATTTCGTCCCGAAATTTATTTAGAGGAAACTCGAGGAAAAAGATGTGGGTATTTCGCCTTCATTTGATCTTCGCATTCCCAAGTAAACTCAGGTCCACGTTTAGCTTCCCAGCGAACTTTGACCAAAGGAATGCGCTTGCGTTTAAGCCACTTGACTTCACGTTCCATGATTTCCACTGGTTTCTCAACAAATTTCAGTGTTTTGCCAACACGAATTTCGTCAAGCGGTATGGAGAAGTTCTCATCAGCTGTACACTTCTTGAGATTGGACACGTGAAAAGTTGGATGAACATTTCCAAGTTCAGGAGGTAACTCAAGTCTGTAGGCTACCTTTCCGATTCTTTCGACGATCTTGAATGGTCCAACGTATCTGGGTGCAAGTTTTCCTTTCTTTCCAAATCTGATCACACCTTTCCAAGGTGAGACCTTAAGTAATACTCGATCACCGACTTGAAATTCCAAGGCTTTGCGTTTTGGGTCCGCGTAAATCTTCTGACGGCTTCTAGCTGCCTGAAGGTTATCACGAACTTTCTTGACCTTGTCAGTTGTCTCTAAAATGAGGGCAGGTCCAGTAAGTTGAGCCTCGCCAATCTCATTCCAGCAGACTGGTGAACGACATTTTCGACCATAGAGAGCCTCGAAAGGAGCCATTTTGATGCTAGTGTGATAACTGTTGTTGTAGGAGAATTCAATCAATTTAAGATGTGAATCCCAGCTACCACCAAAATCGATCACACAAGCTCTTAGCATATCTTCCAGAGTCTGGATTGTTCTCTCAGATTGACCATCCGTTTGCGGATGATAAGCTGTGCTCAGATTAAGTTGGGTCCCCATAGCAGATTGCATGGTTCTCCAAAAATGAGAAGTGAAACGAGCATCTCTGTCAGGAATGATGTTCAAAGGAACACCATGTCGAGCTACAATTTCATCCACATAGATTTGTGCAAGTCTGTCAGTAGGAAAATCCTCACGGATTGGTAAGAAATGTGCTGACTTTGTAAGACGATCAACGACTACCCAGATGGCATCATGACCTTTCTTTGTGCGCGGGAGTTTGGTAACAAGATCCATAGTAATGTTTTCCCATTTCCAAACTGGGATCTCTGGTTGCTCTAATAAACCAGAAGGACGCTGATGTTCAGCCTTAACCTTAAGACAAGTAAGGCATTTGGGTACGTATAAGGCAATGTCTTTCTTCATACCAGGCCACCAATAGTGAATACGAAGATCCTTATACATCTTATCTGAGCCCGGATGAATAGAATATCGAGACTTATGGGCTTCATCCATAAGCAAGGTACGAAGATCATCTAGGCTTGGGACCCACAAACGGTCCATGAAGTAATACGATCCATTGTCCTTCAGTTCCAGAGCAGGTGTTATGTGATAGGGAAATTCCTTATCCATTAAACCTTGTGAAACACAAGATTGTTGAGCCTGAGAAATGCGGGCTTGAATATCAGATCGAGCTTGAATAACAGATTGAACACGTACACAATGAAGCTTAGTACGTTCTTTGCGACTCAATGCATCAGCTACGACATTCGCCTTACCAGGATGGTAGCGAATTTCGCAGTCATAGTCGTTTAAAAGCTCAACCCAACGTCGTTGTCTCATGTTGAGTTCTTTCTGGTTGAAGATATGCTGAAGACTTTTGTGGTCAGTGAAAACCACACATTTTGTACCGTACAAATAGTGTCTCCAGATCTTGAGAGCAAAAACAACTGCACCCAACTCAAGATCATGAGTGGTGTAGTTCTTCTCATGTATCTTCAACTGCCTCGATGCATAAGCTATGACTTTGTTCCTTTGCATAAGAACACAGCCAAGACCCAATTTCGATGCATCACAATACACAACAAAATCATCATCACCCTCAGGCAATGATAGAACAGGCGCATCGCAAAGCTTCTGCTTCAAGTGTTGAAAAGCTTCCTCTTGTTTGATTCCCCAATAAAAGGGCATTTTCTTCTGAGTTAGAGCAGTTAGAGGAACTGCAATCTTCGAGAAGTTTTCTATGAAGCGGCGATAATAACCCGCTAGACCAAGAAAAGAACGAACTTCAGTAGGAGTAGAAGGTGTATCCAAATCCTTAATCGCGCTGATCTTGGAGGGATCTACATGAATACCTCGTTCGTTGATAATATGCCCCAAAAATTGAACTTCTTTAAGCCAAAATTCGCACTTGGAGAATTTGGCAAAAAGTTGCTCTTTCTTTAGGAGTTCCAGAGTAAGACGAAGATGTTGCTCGTGGTCAGCTTGCGTCTTAGAGTAAATCAAGATGTCGTCAATAAAAACAATGACGAACTGATCCAAATAGGGTTTGCAGACCCTATTCATTAAGTCCATGAAAACAGCAGGAGCATTAGTCACACCGAATGGCATGACTGTGAACTCATAATGCCCATACCGAGTACGGAACGCTGTCTTCGGAATGTCTTCTTCATGCACCCGAAGCTGATGATATCCAGATCGCAGATCAATCTTCGAAAAATAAGAAGCGCCCTGTAGCTGATCAAAGAGATCATCGATGCGAGGTAGGGGATATCGATTCTTGATGGTAAGTTTGTTAAGCTCACGATAATCGATACACATCCTAAAGGATCCATCCTTCTTCTTGACAAAAAGAACGGGAGCACCCCAAGGTGAAAAACTAGGACGTATAAAACCTTTGTCAGAGAGCTCCTGAAGCTGTTTAGACAACTCTTGCATCTCAGATGGTGCAAGACGATATGGAGCTCTGGCAATGGGATTTGCACCAGGTACGAGATCAATGCGGAACTCGACTTGGCGTGTTGGAGGTAGACCAGGTAAATCTTCAGGGAACACTTCAGAATAATCCCGTACGACAGGAATATCTGAAATAGACTTACCCTTGCCTTTATCTTCTGTAACATGTGCTAAGAAAGCCACATAGTTCTTCTGCAGATACTTCCGAGCTTTAAAACAAGACATGAGTTTGAGACCACCGGTAGGCTTCTCACCTTGAACCTGCAGGATCTCGCCTGTCGAAAGCGGCACACGAACAATCTTCTTAGAACAAACTATCTCTGCGTGATGCTTGGATAACCAATCCATTCCCACAATAACGTCGAAGCTTCCAAGTTGCATAGGCGCGAGGTCAATAGGAAAAAGATGGTCGTTAAGATTCAACTGGCAGTTGCGAAGAACAGAATCAAGAACAATGGGTTTACCACTAGCAACTTCTACTGTCAAAGATTTGCCTAGTTTCGTTCTAGACACGCGAAGCATTTGCTCAAAAGACAAAGACACGAAACTCTTATCGGCACCAGAATCGAAAAGAACAGATGCAGGCTGATTATTAATAAAGAACGTACCGTTCACCACATTATCATCCGCCTGCGCCTCTTGGGCATTCATGTTAAAGACTCGGACTCGAGCCGGAGCCTGATTCTGGTTCTGGTTCTGGTTGGCTAGCCTTGGGCACCGGTTTCTATAGTGGGTCAGATCCCCACAATTGTAACAAGCACCAGGTGGGTATTGTGGTCGTGCAGCTTGACCCTGTTGCTGAGCAGGAGGCTGTGCAACTTGTTGAGCCGGGTTTTGAACTGCGCGATTCTGAGCAAACCGACAAACATCGGCAAGATGACCTGACTTCCCACAGCTAGTACAGAAACGGCACTGATGTTGCGGCTGATGGTGACTGTTGCATCTATTGCACAAAGGTGCATTCCCTGTATAGGGTTTCTTTGCTGGAAGTTGTGCGGGTTGGTTGAGAGCTGCCTGATTAGCTTGGGCAGTGATAGCAAAATTTTGGGAAGCCTTACGCTTCCTTGACCTCTTCGAAGAACCAGAGTCCTTTCCATTCCTGTTTTGGCCTTTCTTGCTATCTTCCTTGTCAGCCGACTGTTTCTTGCCCTTGTCACCCTTCCTGTGTAACTTTCCCTTTCTAATCTGCGACTCAGTCAGTGTCGCCGATAACTCGATCGCCTGACGGAGTGTGGCAGGTTCACTACCAGTAAGAATGTCTTGTACCGAGTCAGGAAGGCCGTCGATGTATCTCTCGATAGCCTTGTCGAGTGGGGTAACCATAGTCGGGCAAAGCAAACTCAACTCTTCAAACCGATCAGTATAAGCCCTGTGCTCACCACTATCTTGCTTCAAAACATCAAACTCTTTCTCCAACGCTCGCTGTTCATGGCGAGGACAGAATTCCCTCATCATAAGGGCTCTAAGTTCAGCCCATGTCTGTGCGAGAGCAACTTCCGCACCTCGGTCTCTCATTACCCCATTCCACCATGTAAGAGCCCTCTTCTGAAACACGCTTGAGGAGAACTCGACCTTACGATTATCCGGGCACTGCACGTGGCGAAAAGTATTCTCAATGCTTTCGAACCACTGAAGAAGCCCAGTTGCTCCTTCAGAACCACTAAACTTGAGTGGTTTAGCCTGGTTAAAATCCTTGTATTTGCATGGGACATTGTTGTTATTGTTGGCTTGGTTCCATTGAGTAAAGAGATTTGGAAATTGAGCAGCCATTTGCTCCGCAATAATTTCTGCCAGTTCGGCAGTCGCAATCAGATTGTCGCGTCGAGGAGGCATTCTAAAAGAGGAAAACATGAAAGGAAACGAGTGAGGTGATTGGATGAAGAGAATGAGATGAAACAAAATCAACAAAAGCAAAGATGGTGGTCATTCGTCCGTATCACAGAGCAAACAAACAACACATAGTGACTAATCAAAGTAAATGGGTCAAAAATAATGTATAATGAAGACATGCTCGCCTATAAGTGAACACTCATCCCAAGAATTCCCAGGTAAGCACAACTGGTCTCGCGTCTGATGAGATATATACGAAGTGCTTGCCTAGCCAGAAAACCCAGAATACAGGCACTCACCCTTCCAGTTTGCACATGTTCACATTATTTAAAACCCAAAACGTTTGACGGGATTTTGAAAATTTGAAGGCACAAGGCCAAAAACCAAACTGAAAAGGGTTCAAAACCTTACAATTGAGGATTCAAAACCTTGTAATAAATTATTCAAAAACAGATGATTGTTTTTCAAAAATCGTTTCGGAAAAATTTTGGTTTTTGTTTTGATAATCACCTAAGGATAGGTGATGTACATGTTTTAAGATCTAAACACAAGATAACTTGTGTTAGGGTCCTAGAAAAGTTATAGTCTAGGTCAAAGCATTACTAATAACCTAATTCCCTATAACCATTGGCTCTGATACCAACTCTTCTGTCACACCCCGACCGCGTAAAACAACAAATCGCGGCGGAAACATCGGGGCGTGTCGTAACAGAATTAATTGTTTCATAACCATGGCATACAAAGTTGTATTTTATTTATAAACAAAGGTGTTACATTGTTTCAAACAGGAAATTAAAGAGTTCAGAACATAATTAAACATAGTCTATCTTCTTTTAAAGTCTCTAAGGCACAGGTCCGCCCTAGTATCATGATCAACATCCTATGGAAAAGCACCTGAAAACATATGTGAAAATAGGTACGTCAGCATAAAAATGCCTGTGAGATACATAGGTTTTGTGAAAATAGGTTTCATGACTTGTATTTGAGAAAGTGTTTAGTCATGAACCTTGTAATTTGCTTTGTCTTGTAAATCATTTGAAAAAACGATAAGATCAGTTTATATGTATAAGTAAATGTAAGGTTAAATGAATAACCATGTAAAATGAGTTTGTATGAGATAAGTTGGTTGTAAAACAATGTCTTATGAAAAGTATGTTATTTGTATAAAATGTTATATGTATCAAACTGAAATGATTCAAATAACGTTACGCTATGTAATATTATACAAACACTTATATATAGGAAGTACCAGCGGCGTATCCACCATGTTTGTATCATATCACACACGTATCGTTACTTAATCACTTAATCAAACCAAACCATCAAGATGTAAAATGTTCATGTACAAACCAATTGTCAAGTGTTATTGTGTAAACCATATCAAAATGTCTATGCCCAATGTAAACCACCAAATGTGTATATCAATGTCAAAATGTTTATGTTCAATGTAGATCATGTAATGTGTAACCAAAATGTCATGTATGGTAAGTGAAATGTATCAACTAAACCATATGTATAATGCACAAAAGAAGGTATTGAAGTAAAACACAGTTTAAATCAAAGTTATGTTTTGTGTAACAACTGCATGCTATACTGATACAAACATCTATGTGGTATTGTTATAATGCATACATCCAAGCCTTGAGACTGTGGTGATAAACCCTTAAACAGATTAAAGGTTCATCTGAATTATGTATATCGAATTCGGTCATTCCTTTCATCCCCTTTCCCTGGGATGTCCGGAACGGGAGTTGTCAATTCCTATGGTACCACTACCTACTAACGAACGGCGTAATTAATGTTAATGAATGTATTGTTCCATGTTAAATAAACCAAATGTCATAACAAAATGTAAGCATGTGAAAACGATGCACTAAGTATGTAATCAAATGAACATACATAGCGTGAAATGTCATGTAAAACGATGTACTAAGTAATGCACACAATGGGCACACCTAGCATGAAATGTAATGTAAAACAATGTACTAAGTAATGCACACAATGGGCACACCTAGCATGAAATGTAATGTAAAACAATGTACTAAGTAATGCACACAATGGGCACACCTAGCATGAAATGTAATGTAAAACAATGTACTAAGTAATGCACACAATGGGCACACCTAGCATGAAATGTAATGTAAAACAATGTACCAAGTAATGCACACAATGGGCACACCTAGCATGAAAAGTAATGTAAAACAATGTACTAAGTAATGCACACAATGGGCACACCTAGCATAAGATGTAATGAAATCATGTACTATAATGTACTAACGAACATAGCATGTATATGACGTGAAAACAGGAAAGCATGAAAGTAACAAGTAGGCACATGTGTTCCACCCCAAAACAGTTTGGAAAACAGTAAAAGAGGGGTTCTATGTACTCACTTGAGATTGCTCAGTTGTATAAAGATAACCACCAAGTAATGCTATAGATCTCGGAATCAAACGGCACCTAATATAGGTAACTATGTTAATAAACCGGACCTAAATCGGAAGATCGGGTAGCATGAGGGTTTGTAAACCAAACGAGTATTGAGACTCGTGTAGTATGGTTCAACAAAGCCTACATCCTAATTGAAACCTAACATAATTGTTTACGACCCATTACGACCCGTTTAGGTAGCTTATGCTACTTTAACGCGTCGTTCGCGTGAAACGCGTTCGGACCGCCTAACTAGCCCTATGACAAGTGTTATATGCCTAAACATGTTACATAATCAGTTATGTGACAAAGGTTTAGGTTACATATGCTTAATTACCAATTATACATGAAAAGGGTATTCTGGTAATTTACCTAAGGCATATAAACTACCTATCATACAACTACTTAAACGATGTGACCATAGGGTATAACCTCGGAAGGTTATCCCCTACACTATCGTCACCTAATGTGTTTGGTCGGATCCTAATGATCGACCAAACTGGGTCGGGTTCGAGGTATAAGCGATTTATTAGATCGCTTACCCTACGACCCTAGACAATGTGGTAATCAGTAGGCATAGTCCCAAGGGACTATGACCATCGTGATTACAATCACGTTGCGAAGTTCAAACGAACTTCGCATTGACCATTACTGGTCAACGCTGAAAGTCAAACAAAGTTTGACTTTCTGACTCGAAAAGAAGTAAAATAAGGAAAAGAACGAAAGAATACTTACGAAAGGTCCCCGAATGCTAATCTAGATCAATATAGTTCAGGTATGAAACAAAGGTTTCAACTTAGAACACAATTAATCAGATTCTAGTGCTTTAAAACAATGAAAGGCATGGGGTATATATAGTTTTCGGTGAACCGTTGAGATCGTTTCTTGGAAAAGGGGACACGATCAAGGCCGTACACTTGTCGTAAAGTCATGGTGCCTCAAAATGCTCACCACCATAAGGATTGGACATGTGGAAGGGGTTTTGGAAGTGCTAAACAGCTGCAACCAGCTGTTAGAAACATTTAACCTGGTCTGATACTCGGACGCGGCCCGCTTCAGGATGTTACAAACACAATGCGGGCCGCCTGGCCTTGTCTGATCAGAAACATGCTTAAAAAGTGACAGTTTCAGTCCCTGCACGTGTTTGAGGCCTTTTCCGACACTTCTAAGGCCCGTAAAGCCAACTTTAAGGCCCTAAAATGTTGCCTAAACATTGTGGACATGAAACATGTTCAAAAATATGTCGGATGATGGTTCGTTAGGTCGTACGAACGCGATGTTCGCTTAATTACGACGGAATGCGCATAAGCGCGAAAAACGATCCAAATGACGCGACGAATGGATTTTTCTTAAGGCTAACACTAAAATATAATGTAGTCATGCTTACATAAATTTTTGGATGTCCAGATGTATTCAGAACGTAAGATATGCGCGAAAATGCAAACTTGTGCACTTTTTGACACTTTTAGTCCCTGAATGACCCAAAAGTTTATTTTAGCACACCGAACCCCTCAAAGCCTATTTCTAAGCTATGTAAAGGATATTTAAGGTGTGTTTAACTTATGGTTATGTTCCGGAATGTTCGTTACAGTTCAAATTGACATACTTTCGCAGTTGGTCAAGTTTAGTCCCTGTAAGCGAATTAACTTGTTTTTGCCATACCAAAGCCTTTAAAACTTATTTCTAAGTTATGTAAAGGTTATTTAAGGTATGTTGAGTATATGCTGATGTTCCGGAGTATTTCTCGCATTAAACTGAGTACGTTTACGCACTGGTTTGCGTATAACTCTCCAGAAAGTGATGTAGAGTTTGGAATTGAACAAAAGTCAAAACATGAAAAATGTATAACATAACAAAACAAACATTGGGATCAAATAACATTGTTTTATTGATAACAGAACTGTTCATAGTGATTACAAGCACAGTTGTTACAAGAAGGAAGTTCGCTCCTGAACGAAATACAATTATCCAAGAGGAAGTTGAAAGATTATTGAAGTCCAAGATGATCAGGGAAGTCAAATTTCCCAAGTGGCTAGTAAATGTGGTCGTGGTTCAAAAGAAGAATGGGAAATGGAGAGTTTGTGTAGATTACACAGACTTGAATAAGGCTTGTCCCAAAGACCCATTTCCTCTTCCTCATATTGACGCAATGGTAGATTCTACTGCCGGGCATGAGATGTTAACCTTCATGGATGCATCCTCAGGATTTCAACAGATTCAAATAGAGCCTTCGGACCAGGAGGATACTGCCTTCATGACACCAACAGGTATTTATTATTATACCGCTATGCCTTTCGGTTTGAAAAATGCAGGTGCCACATACCAGAGATTGGTGAACATGATGTTCAAAGATAAGCTGGGGGACACAATGGAGGTATACATCGACGATATGGTGGTAAAATCTAAAAAGGTTGAGGATTACCTCCAGGATATTAAAGGAGCATTTGATATCCTGGATCAGTATAACATGAAGCCGAATCCTGCTAAGTGCCATTTCGGAGTGGGGGCAGGAAAGTTTCTAGGATATATGGTGACCAAAAGAGGAATAGAGGCAAGCCCGGAGCAGATTAAAGCCATCTTGGATATTAAATCTCCCTCAAATATAAAGGATGTTCAACGGTTAACGGGACGAGTTGCAGCATTGAACAGATTTATCTCAAGATCCTCCGAGAAATGCAAAGAGTTTTATGATGTCCTGAAGAAGAACAAGAAGTTCGAATGGGGTGAGAAGCATGAAGTAGCCCTGCAGGATTTGAAGCGGTATCTTTCAACTGCACCTCTACTGATGAAGCCTGAGAATGGTGAACCACTGTCCCTATACCTCGCAGTATCAGGGAATGCTGTAAGTGCCGTCCTTATAAAGGATCATGAAGGTCAGCAATATCCTGTTTATTATGTTAGTAAAAGTTTGTTAGATGCTGAAACTAGATATTCTCATTTAGAAAAATTGATACTAGCGCTAGTTATGGCATCAACAAAACTTAGACACTACTTTGAGACACATAGAATTCATGTCAAGACCAATTATCCTGTTAGAAATGTGCTTAGGAAACCTAAGATGTCAGGCAGGATGGCCAAGTGGTCAGTAAAGTTAAGTGCTTATGACTTAGTGTACGAACCTAGAAATGCCATAAAATCGCAGGCTTTAGCTGACTTTATGGCTGATTTCAGTAGTGACATTCAGGATGAGGTAGACCTAGAAGTACAACAATTAGGAGAATCCTCAGGATCCTGGACATTATATACCGATGGAGCATCTAATGTTAGAGGAGTAGGATTGGGAATACTACTAAAATCGCCACAGGGGGACATATTACCCCAGGCTATTAGGTGTGAATTCTCTGCTACTAATAATGAAGCAGAGTATGAGGCTTTAATTGCAGGATTAGAACTGGCTAAAAATATGAATATCAAGAATTTGCAAGTATATGTTGACTCCTTGTTAATAACTAATCATTTTAATGGAACCTATGCAGTTAAGGGTGAGAAATTAATCGAATACCTCGATATTCTCAAAAAAATAGCAGGATATTTTGATCTTTTTACACTTCAACAGGTACCAAGGGAAGATAATGCTGAGGCGGATGCCTTAGCAAATCTGGGATCATCGGTCAGGATACCAGAAGGGACCCAAATACCAATATTGCATATCTTGTATCCTGCAACGAATCCTCAGGATGAAAAAGTAATAAGTATCCAGGATCCTGTTGCTGAATATCCTGAGGAGGATCCTAAATCCTGGACGGCTCCAATCATAAGATATCTCAAGGAAGGACACATCCCTAGAGACGAAAATCCTAAGGCATTTAGGATGAAGGTATCACGATTCACCATTATAAATAATATTTTGTATAAGAAATCTCTTATAGGACCATATTTAAGGTGCTTGGAGGATCCCGAAATTAAAGAAGTGCTTCAGGATATACATGAAGGGGATTGTGGTAACCATACTGGGGGCATGTCATTATTCTTGAAAATATTGAGAACAGGATACTTTTGGCCAACAATGAGGAAAGATGCTGCAGAATATGCTCGAAGGTGTGATGCATGTCAAAGGCACAGTAACATACTACATCAACCAGCTGAACCACTATATCCTATAGCTTCCCCTTGGCCATTCATGAAATGGGGAATGGACATAGTAGGGAAATTACCAAAAGCTCCAGGAGGAAAAGTCTTTATGCTGGCAATGACTGATTATTTCTCTAAGTGGGTGGAGGCTGAAGCATTTGTTCAAGTCAGAGACCAAGAAGTAGTATCCTTTATAAAGAGGAATATCCTGACCAGGTTTGGAGTACCAGCTGAAATCATTTGTGACAATGGATCCCAGTTTATAAGCAAGAGGACCACTGACTTTTGCAAAAGTTGGGGAATCAAAATGATCACATCTCCCCCGGTACATCCTCAAGCAAATGGACAAGCTGAATCCTCAAACAAGATAATTGTCAACAACTTGAAGAAGAGATTAGGAGCCAAGAAAGGAAGATGGGCAGAAGAACTACCCTTTGTTTTGTGGGCTGATAGAACAACGGTAAAGAATGCAACAGGCCAGACTCCCTTTTCCTTGGTGTTTGGAGCGGAAGCAGTGATCCCAACGGAGATGGTAATACCTACTGCAAGATCTATCCTCCGGGATCCTGAGAAGAATCCTGAAGCTTTGTGCCAAGATTTGGACACCGTTGACGAAACAAGAGATGCAGCTAGGTTAAGGATGGCAGCATATCAACAAAGGATATCCAGAGCATACAACAAGAATATAAGGACTAGAAGGTTCAGAGTTGGAGATTGGGTGTTAAGAAAGGCTTTTCAAAATACCACTAATCCTGCCGATGGAAAACTGGCTCCGAAATGGGAAGGACCATATGAGGTTGAATCAGAATCAGGAAAAGGAGCATATCAGCTCAGGAGTATGGAGGGGGATATGCTACCACGGTCCTGGAATGCTATACACTTAAAGCTCTATTTCAAGTAAGAATAGAATTTAATTTCTATCTCAGAATGGTATGTATTCTATCTCTCTTAAATATATTTGAATTCGTTTATTATCTTGAACCCAATACTGACTTAGGCATCGGAGGGGTGTTAGCCAAGCTAACACCCACCTTAGTTTAAGATTGTTTTGCAGAATATGCATCAGGATATAGCTCCAGGATATACGTTCAGGATATTTCGAAAGATTAGAGGATTGGCCCCCTCTCTCACGCTTAAGGGATCCTGATCCCTTCAAAGGTTTAAAACTATTCACCTTTCTCTCGAATTGGGTTTGAACACCCCGCCTGGAGCGCAAGTCATCTGGGGATAGTTCAAGGTAACGGGACCAGTTCATGTAAAAGTGGCTGACAATTTCGTTACTATTGGCTATGTCCTGGATCCTAAAGGTATATGAGGATTGATCACCCTCTCTCACGAAAGGGTATTTTCATACCCTCTAAGGTTTAAAGGTTTTCACCTTTCTAAGATTTGGAGTTTTTACACTCTCGCCTGTAGCGCATGAAAATCAGGGTTTATCCCCAGCATGTTAAGGGTTTATCCCCAGGATATTAGGGTTTATCCCAAGGATATCAGGGTTTATCCCCAGGATATTTGAGGATTATGCAGTCAAACTAAAATATGACCATGTTGAACATAGGGGACATACATCATACAATTTGAAAGATGGATTTAAATTTATGCACTGGGGAAATTCCTGTGATTGGAGGATGGAATTGACTCTCCGGGAGTATTCGGTATGATCTCTCCTTTTTATAGCCTAAGTTTTATAAGTTGCGAGGCAGTATCCTGAGTAGGATATCTCTCAGGATATTCTTGCAATATGTTCCCTATATTGTCCAAATTTAACTATTTTTATAAGTAAAGTTTAAACAACAAAGTATAAAAACAGCAATAAAGCCAAAAGAAAGTTATATTATTAACATACCAAAAGTTGTGCTCTTGGTTTCACCTCAAACCAAGGACCATCCACCAAGAGCACAATTAGTTCCTAACCATATTTACTTAATAGTTGAAGGTTTTGTCTCAAACCGAGACCCATTTGCCTCCAACTGTTATATTGTTCAAAAAGCAAAATATGCTAACATTGATGACCAAGGGCTTCGACCTGAAACTCAGGATCCTCCCACCTTTGGTCATCATATTGTTCAAGTGCAGAAAAGTAAAATGCAGGAAAAGTAAATTGTTTTGAGTTACAAGCCAACAATCAAATTTAAAAAAAAGTGGGCTCCGGCCTTGGCACATACATCCATCATCGCCCACCTGAATGCCCTCACACAGCGGCATCTTCTCCAACCTTCTCTGCCTTCTCAGCCTCAGCATCCTGAGCAGCATCCTCACCAGCATCCGTCCCAGCATCCGCTCCAGCATCTTTCTTGTCTACAGCCTTGTCTGCCACCTCTGCCGACTTAGAGGATTCACCAGCTTCAGCAGGAAGGGGCACAGCCTTGCCTCCAAGCTCCTTCAGCTTTGCCACCCAGGATTCGACCGGCCAGTATGGGCACTCAAGACCTGTCTCCTTGGCCTCATAGGCCATCTTAATACGAGCTTGTAGCAGGGAGACGATGGCAGAAGCTTTGATTCCTTCCCGGAAAGAAACCATGGCCTGTTCATGTTCCATTTGGACAGTGGCCAGCTTGATCTCAGCATCCTGGGTCACTTTCTTCAGCTTGTCCTCATAGTGCCGAGTCTTCACTTCAGCAATGGCACCTTGGTCGGCAACAGTAGTTTCAAGCTGTTTAATCCTGGCTTCATAGAGTGCAGCAGTACCACAGGCATCGTTGTAAAGGTGGAGCAGATGCTGGAGGCCCTGTAAGTCAAAATTCAGGAATAAATCAATATTCGCTAACCTGGATATCCTGTCAGGATATTCTATCAGGATATATGTGCAGGATATAGGGTCAGGATATTACCTTATTAAGGAAGGATGTCATCGGTTCCAAGGAATCAGTAAAGCTGAGCTCATCATAAGAGAATCCTTCGGAGCTTGGAGCACTAACTTCGGAGTTCTTCCTCTTCATTGCGGTGGAAGCACGAGTCATTGGATTAGCTTTAGGAGCCGGGAGCGGCTTGGAGCTGGTGGCAGCAGGGGTCTCTTTCTTGACCATGACTGGAGTAGGGTAACTATCAAGCTCGTCGAGATCGAGGAAGACTGGAACTTTGCTGGAGTCTGCATACAGGGAGTAGAATTTTTTCCTAAATATGCCAAATAAAAACATGTATGCAGGATATTGTGTAGGATCCTTACCAGACATGTTTGCACTGGAAAGAGGGCTTGGAGATGGTGGAGACGGGTTAAAACTTCTTTCAGCCTCTGGAAGGAGTCTGATAGCGTCGATCCTCTTCTGTGAATCAGCAAGGGGAGGTGCAAGCTTCCTAAAATCAGCTGTATACAAAACAATAAACAGAAAGTTGATCAGTTCAGGATATGGAACAGGATAAGAGGCGGGATCACCCTTAAACCCTAAATCCTAACCTTTCTCAACCACTTCACCGGATATTCCGTTCCACCAGGGATTGAGTCTCTTTTTACAAAAAAGAACTTGGATTGCCATTTCTCTTCGTTCCTGGTGGCACGAAGTATCAGCAGTTCACCGGAGGTGGAGTAAAACAAAAATCTACAGGATCCATGGCATCTAAGCCGGTATGCTAAGGGGAGGACATGAACAGAAAGGTCAGGGATGTGATTCTTCTTGATCTGGTCAAGAACGGACAAGACTCGCCAAAGCATCGGCATTGTTTGGCTAAAAGAGATTTTTGTAATGCTGAAAAACTCGGTAATAAAGTCTGGGAAGGGGAATCGTAACCCTAAGGTGAAAGGGAAGGCACTAAAGCACAACCATCGTCGGAAACCATGTCTGACCGGATTTCCCGGTCAAACGGCCGGAATACCGTCCCTTCCGGGAAGATACCGGAGGATTTGAGGGCCGACAAATGGGCGCTATCAAAGGTACATATTTCTTTCTCCGGATCCTGGAGAAGATTCTGTTGTATGAATGTGGAGGCGGAGTCGCCGGAACTTGATATTGTTTGCCTTGTCATATTCTCGCCGGAATGCTGAAAAGAATGAGAGAAGAAGATGAAAAAGAGAGAGAAGTTTTTACCTTTTTTCTCTTCGGTAAAGAATAAATGGGATAAGGATGAGAAGTTATAGGGTGGTGATGAGTAAATGTAGGCTGAGCAGTTGCAAACGGTCACATCATGGGTCTAATCTCTTAAATTGCCTCGATCTTCGTAAAAAATATAACCGTTAGTGGCAGGATACCAAACGGTAACATTTTTTAGGGACAATTGTTATGGGTGAAATTCTGAGCCCATATCCTGAGAAATATCTTGGATTATATCTTGATTATGTGATACCTGTTTATATCCGGGATGCTGATTCAGGATATTGGTAACATCCTGAATGGTATCCTCAGGATTACTAACGGGTTGTGTGTAGGAGTACGCGTCCAGGTGCCCAACGTTCACGAAGACCCTTTCTCTGGGAGACTCGGTCCAAGTTGTTCAAATGAAGACGTTGAAGCCGCATTACTCGGTCTACAACGTTAACAATGGAATATTCGGGAGCATCCCATATTTATAGGAATTTTAGTTTGTGTTTCGTTACTATAAATAGGTGGGTATATCAGATCGAATAGGACATCACAATCACACTCACTACACTCTTACACTCGTTCTCTCGCAATTTTCACTTTCACAAAAAAGCATTGTAACACTTAGCGATCTGGTCGATATCCTGCACTGTATCCTGACGTTTGAAGTAATAAGAAGAACTAGGCAGCTGCGATTGTCAGCTCCCGAGGTTTTATGCCGGCGATCTAGATTGATCAAGGGCTTTCCTCGTATATCTCGTGTCACTTCCTTTACTTTTTGCTCATAGTTTGATCGTAGATACAACTCAATATCCTGAGCCGTATCCTGAAAACTGTTTTTCTAAACAACTTAACCAGCATATTTTCAACACACTTTTTAGCACACTACCTCACTTAACTAATTTGATCACTAAATTGCTTCGGTAATTTTTGACCAAAACACGTACAACTTGGCCAACCTTTCCATGCTAAAGGTTTCTTTCATGGGTAGAAAATGAGCTGATTTGGTTAATCGATCCACAATTACCCAAATCGCATCATTACCTTTTCTGGTTTTGGGCAACTTAGTAACAAAGCCCATAGTTATAAGTTCCCATTTTCATACAGGCATTTCTAATTGTTGTAGTAGACCTGAGGGTTTCTGGTGTTCTACGTTAACTTGTGAACAAGTAAGACACTTAGAAACATATCTAGCTATGTTCTTTTTCATTCCTATCCACCAGAAATTATTCCTTAAATCTTGGTACATCTTATTGTTTCCTAGGTGCATGGTATACCTAGATTTATGGGCTTCCTCTAAAATCTTATTTCTTAAATTTCCTTGCTTAGGTACCCAAATTCTTTTCTTATGGAATCTCTAAATTCCATCACTTCCTTGCTCTAATTCTTTTACTCGTCCCTTCATTCCTTCAGCATCATCCTTGATTGCTGTTTCTTGAATATTTTTCAGTTGTTCCATTAAATCTAACTGTAGATTTAATCTAAGAGCACGAACTCGCTTTTGCTTCTCATGATATTTACGACTTAAGGCATCTGCTACCACGTTTGCCTTTCCTTCGTGATACTGAATATCACAGTCGTAGTCACTTAGAATCTCCATCCACCTTCGTTGCCTCATGTTTAATTCTTTTTGCCCAAATATGTATCTTAAGCTCTTATGATCTGTATAGATAGTAAACTTACTTCCATACAGATAATGTCTCCAAATTTGAAGGGCAAAAATTATGGCTCCTAATTCTAAGTCATGTGTCGTATAATTTTCTTCGTGCTTTTTCAATTGCCTTGAAGCGTACGCAATTACCTTTTTGCGTTGCATTAGCACACATCCTAATCCTAACTTAGAAGCATCGCAGTAAACTTCAAAATCTTCTGTTCCTTCTGGCAAAGCTAGAATTTGGGAGTTTGTTAGCTTTTGCTTTAAAATCCTAAAGGCCTCTTCTTGCCTAGGTCCCCATTCAAACTTAACTGATTTACAGGTTAGCTTAGTTAATGGCACAGCTATCTTGGAAAAATCCTTAATGAATCGTCTATAGTAACCAGCTAACCCTAGAAAACTTCTAATTTCCATAGCTGTTTGTGGGACTTTCCATTTGGGGATCGCTTCTATTTTGGTGGGATCTACGTGAATACCTTCGTGATTCACCATGTGTCCTAAAAATTGCACCTCCTGTAGCCAAAATTCACACTTCGAGAATTTAGCGTAAAGCTTCTCCTTTCTTAACAAAGTTAAGAGTGCATGCAAGTGCTGACAGTGTTCATCCTGGCTTTTGGAATAAATAAGTATATCGTCGATGAAGACAATTACAAATTTATCCAAATACGGTTTACAGATTCTATTCATCATGTCCATAAATGCTACAGGAGCATTTGTTAGTCCGAAGGGCATGACTGTAAACTCATAATGACCATACCTAGTTCTGAAAGCGGTTTTAGGTATGTCTTCTTCTTGTACTTTCAACTGATGGTATCCGGAGCGTAAATCTATCTTAGAGAAGTATCTAGCTCCCTGAAGTTGATCGAAAAGATCATCGATCCTAGGTAATGGGTATCGATTCTTAATTGTAACCTTATTTAATTCCCTATAATCGATACACATTCGCATTGAACCATCTTTCTTCTTTACAAACAACACTGGAGCTCCCCACGGGGATGAACTAGGTTGTATAAATCCTTTACTTAGTAATTCATCTAACTGCTTTTTCAATTCGAGCATTTCAGTGGGTGCTAACCGATAAGGTGGCTTGGCTATCGGTTTAGTTCCAGGAATTAGATGAATCCTAAATTCTACTTATCTATCGGGTGGTAATCCCGGTAGTTCTTCTGGGAATACATCTGGGTATTCTGCTACTACAGGAATTTCATTTAGTTCCTTACCTTTCATATTAATGATTACTGAAATCATATACACTGCTTCTTGTTTTCTTGAATAACTGGCCAACTTCATTACTGAAATGAATTTCAGTGGCTTTCATGGCTTATCTCCTGTAATCACCACTAATTCTCCTGTGGGTGTATGAATTTCTATGGAATTTTTATCACAAAGAATTTGAGCATGGTTGGCTACTAACCAATCCATTCCTAACACTACATCGAATCCGGTTAAATTCATGGGTAACGGATTTGCAGAGAATTTATGGCCTAAGAGTTCTATCTTTCCTTCTTGCAAAATCTTATCTATTTTAACAGAATTCCCATATGCTGTTTCGACTATAAAAATCTGACTAAGGTTGGTTAAGGGTAAGTTAAGAGCTTGGCAGAATGAAGTATTTATAAAACTTTTGTTTGCACCAGAGTCAAATAATACTTTTGCATAAACGTCATGAACTAGGAACATACCAGCTATCACATCAGGGATTAGTTCTGCTTCATGAGTGGTCAACTGGAAGGCTCTTACGTTTCTCTTGGTAGTTCCTTCTGTAGGTTTAGCTTTGTTATCGGCTGGTTTGACCAATTTCGGGCAGTCTGGCCTAAAATGTCCAGCTTCTCCACAGTTGTAGCAGAATGTTGCTTTCTTCTTCCTGCAATCTTCCTCTTGATGTCCTTGAATTTTGTAGAAATTGCAATACCCTTTGCATCTACCAAGATGCTTTCTTTTACATGTATTGTAAACCGGAACTGTGGAAGATTGCCCAGTTCCCTTTTTCTTGAAATTACTACGGTTACCCATACGGAATCCTTGGGTAATCTTTTGGGCTACTTCCTTTTTCTGATTTTCTTCTCTTGTGCGTACCAGCCCGTCAGTTAGGGTGTTAGCTAATTCCACAGCATCGTCAATAGTGCGATGTCTCGCAGCTTTAACGATATCACGGATTTCGCCAATTAAACCTCAAATATAGCGAGAGATCAGTACCGGTTCTGGCGAAGCCAGGGTTGGTACAACTCTAGCATACTCGAAGAATGTCAAAGTATACCCTCGACAGTCTACATCCACCATCCGATGGTTCAAGAATTTATTCGCCATTTGTTCCTTTTCATACTCGGGACAAAATTTTCTTTCCACCAGTCGCTTAAATTCTTCCCAGCTCATGGCATAGGCCATATCGCTTCCCTTGACTTGAAGTACCGTATTCCACCATTCTAGCGCCCCTTCTTTAAAAAGATGCGACGCGTACATGACCTTGTCTTCCTCGGCACATTTACTTATTTTAATTACTGCCTCGGTTTTCTCTAACCAACGCAGTGCAGCAGTCGCCCCCTCGTTGCCTGCAAATTCGGCTGGTTTACAGGCAAGAAACTCCTTATAAGTGCAACCAGGCGTTGCAGCTTTCATTTTCTTAAGGTGTGGGGCTTGCATCCCATCGTTGTCGTTATTAGTATAGTTGCCGCCTCCGTTTACACTATTACTAAAATTGTCACCATGTGTACGTTTGCTAGGTATAATCGTTGTCGTTATTAGTATAGTTGCCGCCTCCATTTTTATATATTATAATATGCTTCCGTACACACCTGTTATCTTACAAAAGTTTTATTTTTAGGTTATTTCACCTAATTATATTTTGATTGTTATATTATTATTAAACACATGCTTCCTCCACCACATATTATCCCATCAGCTGGCATTTTTAGTAACGACGTTCCCTCTCGTCGTACTTCCAGGAGATCTGTTCTCCCACTTCCCGGATTCGATTCCCTGCATCCACCAGCTCCTCGCCAAAACGGCGGAGTTCAGCCAAGTTCTCATTGCTCATCGGTGGGTTTGGTGCAGGCTCTGGGTCAAACTGAGGGAGAAAGGTATAAGGGTTATTTAAGAGGTTCTGGAACTGCCAGTCATTGGTCCACCATTCTTCCATTTCTCCTAAAGGTCGGGTATTGACAAGGGGATCTGGGATGGCCGGTTCCAAATTCATTGGGAGTTGAGTTTCAGCAGGATAAGTAAAAAAGGTTTTCATTGACAGGCTTAAGGATATCACAGTCTGCCAGCATGCGATCCAACTCTTCCCACATTGGTATTTCCTCGGCTTGCTTGGAGCTTTCCCCGATCTCTATTTCTTTTCCTTTATCCATGGGATCTTCCGTCTTAGCAACTTTCTTAGTTGCTGGTTTCTTCCTGCGTACCCGCCTCCAGCCCATGAATCTTCTTTTCTTCTTTGGCTTTGGTTTCTCTGGAGGTTGGGCTTGAAATTCCATAGGTTCCTCGATGTCAGCACAATAACCGGTAAAATCTTTGGAGACGTCCACATTCACAAAATAGAGATTGAGATTCTGAAGAGCTTCAGATAACTCATTCATGCTGTTAGTATCCATGAAGAAACACACCACTTTGTAAGTTAAATTTTCCCCAGACTAATATTTAATACAACCATTCAAGTATCATTTTTCACACAAAAAAATGGCAAACATTGTGACTTTTATATATATTTGTTAAAAGTACAACTGAAATTTAAAATATACTAGGGTTGTACATTCATAATTTATTTTAATCTATTTTGGAATATTATGTTTAACATGCCTTTATTTTATCTTCTCTTACTAAGTTGTTCATCTAATAGGCAAAGTTTCTAGCTTATGGATAATGTGGGTGCTAATACTGGGTCAGGGTGTTGGCAGTTTAACTTAATTAAAAGTTAACATTTGCTGCTGTAGTGGCTAACACATAGAGATTTTCCCATTGTTCATCTAATTCATTTTCCTCTGGTGGATTATCGCCTATTTCCTGAGTTTCCTTATTACCCATCATTTCTTTTGGTTGTGACTTCTTTATTTTCTCTTGACTTTTTCTAATAATCCAACTTCTTTTCTAAATGGTAAGTGATTTCTCAAACTGTGCCTTACGAACAAATATTCCTTCCTCAGTATCTGCTGAGTATCTTGAGGAATTTGACTGGAATGAAGTTTCCTTATCTTTCGGTGAACTATCTAATTGACGATAGATGTCCGAAAGTCTTTGCTTACCCATACTGTAACTAACAAGTAGTCAGTTAACAAAAACACATAATCACAGGATGGCAATCGGAAAAATTAAGTATCTCTAAATACTTAATTGGCTTAAATCAGTGGCTCTGATACCACCTTTTTCTGTCACGGCCCCCGTCCCGGTTTTACCCGATCCAGGAGCCGCGGGACAGAAACCCGTGGTATTTATTAATTGAGTTAACAGCGGAAGATTTAACAGGATCTTTAATACTTGAAATGCCCGATTATTTTATTTCATAACGTGGGTCAAACCCCATAATTTACAATAGAGGAATTTTACTAGGAAATTCTCTGTTTTACAAAACATGTTTATTTATTTATTTGAGCCACTATTTCAAGCTGGTTAGTGCTCCGTAGCACTTTTCCTTGGTTCATAGTAGTCACCTGAAACATGTTTTAAAAATATTTTTATCAGCGGGGAAATACTGGCGAGTCACTCAATTTGATAAAACAACACGTAGTTATAAATTACAGCATAAGAGCGATTACAATGGCTTCTATCTTATTTTTATTTGGCACCGTGTGGTTTTAAAATTTACCCGACTATTGAGAATACTTTGACTCTTAACTTTAGGATATATAATCCATTACTAATCTTTTTTTTTTTCATTAGTATATTTTTGATTTGATGTTTTATTAGCTTACGAGAGTTTAAATAAAAAGTTTTGCCATTTAATATGCATTTATTAGCCAATTAGGTAATAAAAATTAGTAATATTGATGATTTCACATGGTTAAAACCATATGGTATGATATATCGTGTATATATATATATATATATATATATTATTATTATTATTATTATTATTAATCATAGCCTACCCCAAATTGGCAACCCATGTGTACTATGTCCTTTTAGACAATAACTAGTGATATAGACCATAAAGTGAAATTTTAAATAGAGAAGTGTCTACCTAGTTAAAATATAATAAATCCGCCTGGTAGTCAACAGATACATTTAATCATATTGGTCACTCTACTGTGAACTCAAAGCATAAAATCATAATATGAATATTAAAATTTATCTACACAGAATAACACATAATTTATTATATTAATTTCCTAACATAATGTTTAAGTTTTAGGTATTAAAAAAACACCTAAATGGCTTAAACCAGTGGCTCTGATACCACCTTCTGTCACAGCCCCTGACCCCACCCTAGGAGCGGGAGCCGCGAACCAGTCAGATGGTATCGGTGTTTATTAATTTGGCAGCGGAAATTCTCATCAGGACCGTAGTTAGGAAATATTTTTATAGAGTTAAACACCAAACATTTTATAATAATAAATCATTGGGATAAAACTCATGTTTTATTTACAATACAAAATATAGGGATAAACCCAAATTCTTGAAAACAAAGTCTACTTTTTAATTAGGTAACTTTTATAGCCACTTTTCTAAGCCTTCAGTGCTCTCCAGCTGGCTTCTATTAACTTCACACTAAGTTACCTGAAACGCGTTTTAAAAACATTTTGTCAGTTGGAAATACTGGTGAGTGAATCCCAATTTAATCAAGAAGAGTTTTATCTTTTAACAGTATTGAGAGCTATTACAATGTTTACATCTACACAATTACTCATTCAGTACTTGCCACTCGACCAGATCTGTGGCTATGGTCATATCGCACATTGGCTAACCCGTTGTCCAATTATGAAGATTATCAAGTAATGTATACAAAACCCCATAATACCGGCAGTAATTGAAGAATTACAAAGACTCAATCACTGCTAATTATACTTTAAAATAAATAAAGGTTTTGTAAAACAGTTTATAAAAAGGAGATTACTCACATTGCTATTTTAGATAATTTCCTGTGGGTTCCTGGCTATAATCTATAAATTTTAAATAATGCACACGCGTTAGTATAATAACCCAATTTACATTAGTTATACCCTCCCCGAGACAGAACTCCAACGACTACATCGGGCAGAGCCACGACAGCCGTCACGGAGCACTAGATCAATCGGGTAGCATATCTAATACGTAACCGGGGGTTATAATACTTACAACGAGGTAGAGCTTCGCTAATTAGGGGGGTATTATGCCCGAGTAGAATTTCTACTATATAGAAATTGAGAGAGAAAATCGTGGAATGAACGACGAACAAATGAACCTTGATGCCGCTATTTATAGGGCTGGTCGACCAGTTCGTCGCGCCCCACGATGCCCAAGACCTCATCCGCCACGGGCCGCGAGAGCCAAGAAGGCGGCGGTAGCCTTGGTGTCACGGCCCCCGTCCCGGTTTTACCCGATCCAGGAGCCGCGGGACAGAAACCCTTGGTATTTATTAATTGAGTTGACAGCAGAAGATTTAACAGGATCTTTAAAACTTGAAATGCCCGATTATTTTATTTCATAACATGGGTCAAACCCCGTAATTTACAATAGAGGAATTTTACTAGGAAATTCCCTGTTTTACAAAACATGTTTATTTATTTATTTATTTGAGCCACTACTTCAAGCTGGTTAGTGCTCCGTAGCACTTTTCCTTGGTTCACAGTAGTCACCTGAAACATGTTTTAAAAATATTTTTATCAGCGGGGAAATACTGGCGAGTCACTCAATTTGATAAAACGACACGTAGTTATAAATTACAGCATAAGAGCGATTACAATGGCTTCTATCTTATATTTATCTGGCGCCGTGTCACCTCCTAGTGACGATGGTCATACCACTATTGGGTCTTTTCACCCAAGTAGTGATGATTATCATTGTTAGGATTTATTAGCCTAACCGTGAGAAATTAGTAATGTGCACAATACCCCACTAGCCAGTGATTCAAGATAACCACGACTTAATCCCTGTAATTATAACTTTTGAAAATAATTGGAGTATTGTAAAACTTTATTGATAAAAAGAGAATGACTCACATTGCAAGTTTAACGGGCAGAGTTTTAGCCTACTGATAAGCCTGATAACCTAATTTAAACAACATGCACACGAACTAGGTTAGTAACTAATACAACATTTATGATAACTCACGAGATTAAAACCCTCACAACGAATGAGAAAGTGCAATACTTAAACATCCATCGAATTTACGACGAATGACAAAGTATGGCCCTAATGTGGGCAGCACTTAAACATCCATTGGATAGTTTCAATCGATCGGACATTGAATCGTAATAGCGATCGAGTTAATACCCTGTATCGTAGCAGCGCCTCGCTATTGTAAATATGATTTTCGAGCAGTAGAAATTTGTTTCGATTAAAACTTTTAACACCAGTGAACTGCTCATGACCCAAGCTATTTATAGCTAAAATATGGGGTTTACGCGGCCCGCGTAAGCCCCCTCTTGATTCTTACGCGGCCTGCGAGGGCTTCCTAATCATAGACTAGGGCTAGCGTGTCACACCTAGGTCTGCCACGTGTGTGACACGTGGCCTGGCAAGCTGATCCAGAGTTTTTGTGATCTGTCGCGGCCCGCGTAACCTTCCCTTAAGGTTTACGCGGCCCGCGTGAAACCATAAAATTTGTTTTTCTTGGTTTTTTCATGCACGTTAGGGTTTCAGGGGTCCGGGTTTTCATTTACGGGTCGTTTTGGGAAATTTTTTTTTGAAGGTCCTTACACTTGGTGATTCACCAGCCTAGCCTCACCACGTGTTTGCCACGTGGCACAATGCAGTATCGCCTAAGTAAGGGCCGTCGCGCCCCGCGAAGGATTATCCTTCGTCTGCCGCGGGCCGCGAGCGACACAAGGATTTTGTTTTATTTGATTTTTGATGAAATAAAGGTATTACGAGGCCGTTTTTCGTATACGGGGTGTATTTTAGAATATATAGGGGTGTTTTAGGAGGTTTGGTATATTATTTAATAAAATATGTAATGCACTCTCATTAAGTATAGTAACCCAATTCAACTTTATCCCTACGTCGCGAGACAGAACCCCAACGAAGTTAGTCGGGCAGAGCCTTGACATTCGTTACGGGGCCCTACGTCAATCGGACAGGGTATCAGTGATCAAGGGTTAAAACACTTAAAACGGGGCAGAGATTTATTATTATTATAGATGAAATTTTCTAATAAAAATTTAATATATACATAGAAAGAGAGAGGGAACGAAGGCTGAGCAAATCTGAAATGTTTCTTGTGTGCTCATATTTATACTGCACTAGGTTTTTACCCGGGATTGCTTCCTGGGCTCGGGAAAGTTAGTTATATTAATTACTCTTTGTTATTAATACGACCACATTACATCAACCATCTCATTCGATTCAACAAAAATGTCTTCAAAACACCGGATTAGATCATGAACTCATATTAGAGGACAAACAAAAGCACAACAGGACCACATGAATAATATCATTTCCACTTTTACTTCAATGCACTTACATGATAGGGTGATTTGGGATTTTGTAAAAATCTTTGTTTTTGTACTTCTTTACAAAATAAAATGTTGACCAAATTTCAAACAGATGTTGACCAAAAGTCAATCAGATGTTGACCAATAGTCAAACAGATGTTGAGCTTAAACAGATGTTTGGTTTAAGGCCAAACATCTGTTTATGGCCAAACATCTGTTTAAGGTTAAACATCTGTTTAAGTCCAAATATCTGATATAGAAGACGAAACATCTGTTTAAGGCAAAACATCTGTTTAAGGTCAAACATATGTTTAAGGCCAAACATCTGTTTAAGGTCAAACATATGTTTAAGGCCAAACATCTGTTTAAGGTCAAACAACTGTTTAAGTCCAAACCTCTAATATAAAAGGCGAAACATCTGTTAAAGGCCAAACATCTGTTTAAGCCTGAACATATGTTTAACTTACTAAGATCTACTGTCTTCTCACACTGTTTTCCTCTTCAAAACACTGTTCAACCTAACATGGGTTTCCATTAACTATTGACCAAAAGGCAAACAGATGTTCAAACCACTGTTTGTTATTGAACTTTTTTACAAAATTACATAGAATTCAAGAAAATGAAACAATGACTTAAAGAACTATAATTTAACACATAATCTAATTGGGCAAAGCAATCTATTATCTCACAATTCCCTGCTTTTTACAACATGAAACACAACATCATCATGCCAAATACAGCCATATATATCCATCCATTATTCTGAATTCATAAACCTATAAATGCAGTTACTATTAGCAAAAAGAAACCTCATATATCATCTATATATAAAACATAAAGTGTTAATAACAGTTTTTATCATCTTAGCCATACATAGCAACAAACCATCAAGTTAATAATTTAAAAAAAATACATACAACATCACCATCAAAAAATTCATAGTTATAGTATCTGATATCAGAACATACTTAAATGTCTTTGTTAAACTGACGTAACTTGATTTAGTACGATCTTCTGTTGCGAAGACACGTATGTGAAGTGCAACATATCACCAAACCTCAACTTATTGTCAGTCATAAACTTTCGCCAATCGTCCAACCCATAACGTGGGTTCAATCCATTTAACTCCGACTTAACATCATAAACCTCCACAACTCCAACCATGTTTTGAACTTTCAAAGGATGAAGATCAAGAGAAAGACCTGCTCGTCTGGCAACTTCAGCAGGAAGACGCTACATGTATTGTGTGGAAAAAAATAATAGTCAGACAAATAAACATAAATCATTAGTTTATTATAAAAAATGGTATACTAGCCTATAGTCTCCTTTGCGATCAAAATGAAAGAACTCAGGGTCGAGAAGATGTCCAGAATGTTTTTTTGCAGTCTTTGCAATCTTATTTCTACGGTTAAGCTTTTTCTGAACGTTGGCGGCTCTCTTCCCCTTGATGAAAAAGTAAACATATACATGTGAATTAAAGGAATGTTGAATATATGCACAAAAAAAATAGTTTATATAACATATACTAATTAACTGGAAATTATAGATACCTTAACTTTATGAACAGATGAAGAACATCCAATATGATCACTTGTGTCGACAGGTAAGGCAGCATTTCCCTTAGTCCTATTTGTGACCATCTCCTTTCTCTCAGAAGTAACTTTACCTTTCTTCTTAACCTGTTGTCATAGAGTAACTTTAATAACAATAGTAACATAACAATCTTTAAGATGGTAAACTTACATCTTTGGTTTTGTTCAATCGTGAAGACATGCGTCTCTTTGACGTGCATTCGGCATTGGTTGGTAAGTTCTTGTAAATAATACATTATTGGATAAATATAACATCAGTAAACAGCATTACTAATAGTTGTAAAAATATTAAATTCTTATATGTGTTAAATTAAAAATAAATAATTTTAATAATTTAGCAAGTACCTGGGTAACGGTTGTACCTTCACCTACAGACACAACTTCTTCATCCTCATAGATGTCCTGGTCAACATTAATGAAATAATTAATATAATGCTAAAAAATTAAAACTTTTATTGCTAATGCTAAATACTTACGTACCTTGAATGCATTCTCAACATAATCAGCCTTCGATATCTCAAGTACACTATCATCGTCAGATTCAGGTTTCTTCAAAAAGCAAATCTCAGTCTCATCTCTATAAACTACTACCTCAAAAAACAACATCATCAATTCTGCTAAACACAAGCAAATCATCCTCCAGTATCCCAACATCGTTGCACATTTCCGGCCATCCGCTAGCAAATACAAAGTTGTTATCAACCTTAGACGCCTCAACATTCCAATAGGAACCCTTATAACAGATTTGAAATTTGCCACTTGGGGGGCTGTTTACGTAAAATTGTTTAATGAAGCAGTCTTCGATTACCTGCATAAAATTAAAAATAATGAATACTATACGTGAAGTATGTAACTTATGAGAATAAGTGTTGACACCTTAAAGATGCAAAAGAATTGAAGTTAAGATCAATACTCATACCGTAAAACCAAATCTTGCATAACGATTAAAGGTGAAATAAGATTCACCACACAAGCCATCAACAAAACATGAAAGTTCAAGTCCAAAATCACCTAACGGTTTGAAAACCAACAAAGTATCCCTCGGCAAATTGAGATCTTTAACAAAATTGTCCCAACCGTCAGTTATTATTGGCGTTGAATTTTCTGTTCTGACCCTCACAACCCATTTTTTACCAGAGTCATGATATATTCGCAACCTATTTTTTTGCCAACAATCTCTCCACTTTTGATTAGCAAAGAATATAGGTACATCCTGTATATAATTTTTAAGTAGTGTAAGAAAATATAAACCATAAGAACTGTTAAATATATATCTCAATAAAAATAAATTCTGTATGTAAAAACATGTCATACCAGTTTCAAAGATTCTGGGTTATCAAGAAACTTGACAAATGTAGTATACATCATAAAACCTGAATCAGTAAAGATGTTTAAAGATTGTAATTAAAAAGTTGGCTTTGAAAATTAACATTAACTTTTTGTATTAACAGAGTATGTAGTGAAAGTAATCATAGAAATAGAGTACGAGTTAAAAATTTTCTGCAAATAATAACTATTTTAACATGTTCTCAACAAATGATTCAAACACCTAAGTAAACCCTTCTTGAATGTATAGCAATAAACATTTAAAATTGTATTAGTAGCAAGATAGGATTTGAATTAAGATCGGTTAAACAATATAAAGTTCATTACAATATGAATGTACATACCAGTTGCTGAAGAAAAAAATAATAAAACCTCAGGTGATTGAAGTGTAGAAGACGGAGAATAAGAAAATTGAAACCCTAGAAAATGACTGGGAAGAAGAGATTTTTGAAAGAAGAGATGATAGATGTTTGATGTGTAATGATGATGAAGAAATAATGACGGTTGTGTTTTTCTTTTCCCATATTTTCAACTGATGAAAAATATTTACACATACACCCCTTATTGAATTTGTTATTTACATTTACATTGAGATACAAGAGTAAAGTAGATGATTGGTTGAATTGATTTGGTATTCAAATTAACAAAGAAAAATAATTTTTCTTATAGCAAAGCCATTAACATATCATATTCTTTCAATGCTTTAAATCATGTATTAATCATAATTAGCTTTTAACATAAGTAAGTTTCATGAGCTCGGGAAGCAATGCCGGGTGAAAATCTAGTTTTATCTATTATAAGTACCTTTTAACATAAGTAGTTTGACTTTGGTCAAACAGCGTTTTAACATTGTTGAAACAGTGTTTTTTCTATTATAAGTAGCTTTTAACAAAAGTAGTTTGACTTTGGTCAAACAGACTTTGGTCAAACATGGTTTTAACATTGCTCAAACAGTGTTTTATCTATTATAATTAGCTTTTAACATAAGTAGTTTGATTTTGGTCAAACAGCATTTTAACATTGCTCAAACAATGTTTTAACTTTGGTAAACTAGACTTTCAAACCACTAAGAATCATATTTTTACAAACAGTTGTTTGACGTTGGTCAAACTGTGGTTTGACTTTGGTCAAACACTGGTTTGACTTTGGTGAAACATATTTTTGGCTGGTGTAGGTTTGAAATTGATAGGTTCATAGCCTCTTATGCAGTCCAAATCCGGTATAATTTTCTTCCATATTGATAGTGAACACAGGGATCTTTAGAATTGCCTGCGTTGTAAATTACTTATAGATAAATTTATCACACATTGTTCTGAGATGCAAAACACAATAGAGTTTATAAAATTTAAACCAAATAAAATTTAAACAAAATAGTAATTAATAAAATATATATACAACTATACTTAGAACGGTGGAAGTTAAAACTCAGAAAAAACAATGATTACAAGCTAGTAAAAACTTCTTTGTAAACAACATTAGAAGTCTTATTTGTTGGTTTTCCATCAGCGTCGAATATTAGTATTTTAACGCCTTCTCTGGTCTTGACCCTTGATAATGCAACATACAACTGACCATGAGTGAAGACAGGATCTTTCAAATAAAGACCAACCTTTGATAACGATTGTCCTTGACTCTTGTTAATTGTCATAGCAAAACAAACTGATAAAGGAAATTGTCTTCGTTGAAATTGAAAAGGTATTTTTTTGTCAGACGGAATCATATTAATCCTTGGAATAAAAACTCTCGTGCCAATGTTACCACCAGATATAACTTCAGCTTCTATAACTCGTTTACCAAGAAAAGTAATTTGAAGCCTTGTACCGTTACATAACCCTTTTTGTTTATCAATGTTTCAAAGAAGCATCACAGGAACACCAACTTTAAGAACTAATATGTGATTAGGCAAGCCAGAAATCTTAAGAGCATTCAAATTTTCTGTTATGTAGGATCGTTTGCACGACCAAAACGAGTCGTTCAGAAGAATTCTAACCAATACGAGAGGAGGAATCAAACGTATCGGAGTTATTTCAGCTGAATACACACTAGAATCACTTAATCTATCTCTTGTATTGATTTGATGACGATTTACAACCTGGAGATACTTCGGCAGAGCTTCGCTACCGGAATCCAAACGTTACAAATGAAAGACTCAAGACCACTATATATAGGCCAGCCACTTCACATGAAGTGGACATGTTCCAGTTCGCATGAAGTGACCTTGTCCAGTTCATGTGAACGGGCCACTTCGTGTGAACTGACTTGTTTTGGCCACTTTCCAGTTTTTCTCGTTCTACGTGTCTTGATCTAACAAATCTATTACAAGACTCGATACAAGACGAAGTCGACAGACATATGCACCAACAGACTCCCCCTTGGTTGTTGACGAAGTCTTCAGTGTCGAGTCTTCGGTATGTCAACTCTTCAGTCTTTATCAGTCTTTTTGCTCTTTCAAAGTATCTGACAATGTAAGCATCCTCAATCTCTTTCTTCTTTCTCTTTCAGAATCGCAACCTGGCTCTATACTCCTCTTTATTCCTTAAGGTTTTCACAGGATCAGAAACGTCTCCTGGCTCTCCGTAGCAACAGGATCTGAAACCTGGCTTTAACGACTTCAGACTCCCCCTTTCGATAAGCTGGGATCGCAGTCTGGAATTCACAATCTACAGGCTTTGCACCGGAAACCTTGCTCTTCCAAAGCTTTTACCTGCACCATCTCTACCTCAAAATAAATTTCTCAAATTTAAAAATTTGACAAATTTAAATTTCACTTGTAGATAACACTTTTATCATTAACAATTTATAATCTCTGATGATCACTTTGAAAAGATACCAATTTTTTTTTCAAACAAACTTTCCCAGCCTGTTTGTCCATCATGTTTAGCACTTGGCATTTTGAAAATCAGCTTTTCAACATCAATTGTCGAAAATAAGATGAACTAAAATCGTTTTGAATTTTCAAAATTTTATGCTAAAACACATTCTTTTTGGATTTTTATTTTAATGAAAAGCAGTAAAGAAATATTTACAGACAATATTTTTGTGAGTTTGCGTAAGAGGATCATATCAGTTTATGAGACAAATCACTAGCACCATTGAGCTTTAAACGCTTTAAGTTCTAAACGATTCACTTAGATTGTCAGAACCACTTAAATTTTCACACAAAGTTCAACTGATTCGAGATATGAGATTAATGTTTTAAGCACTTGAACTTATTCGAGTGTCCCACCTCAGAATATACTCCCGTATCCAGATCCCAATATTCAGTCTTACAGGTGAGTATACCTAGATGATATCTGTAAAGGGTTAAATGCGAGACCATGAGAGCTCAGGCTATTGCTTCTGCAAAATCAGAGAGATGATGGTTCGACTTTTAGGTGTGTTCCCTTTAGAGAATCTTTTCTTCAACAGCACATGATTAACATTTTGCAATGTTTCATCATTTTTTTATGCTGAGGGGGGGTGCTTTTATTTCAAGCAAGCGAAAAGTATTATACGGGGACTAGGCCATTGCTTTCGCAAAATCAAAAGTCTCGGGATAATACCCCAGATATCACTAAGCATAAAGACATAGTATCTCAGAAAGAGGAGTCTTTCAAACAAGATTTCGGGGGTTACCCATATATCCGAGAGATGTTCCCCACGAGATAAGTAAGTTTGAAATTTAGGTTTATATCTCGAACACAATCTACTAAGTATGCAAAAACCTACTGGCATATCATCAGTGAGACCGTTTATCACATTTTAACTTTCCAATTCTTTAGCGTGCTGTGATAGTCCACTGATGTACTATCATTTCCTCTTTTTCACAACAAAAATCGTTTTTGATTTTATCATGTTTTTGACTTTTTCAAATTTTCTAATATTTTTGGATTTTCTGAAATTTCTTACTCCCCCTAAAATTCAAAATCATTTAAAGAAAATTTGACAAACTGATAAGAATCACTTCAATTCGCCATCCACTTGGCATAAACAATCAGAACTCCCCCTGACAATAAACTATTTTCCCATTATGATTTCAAAACACTTAAGTTTGTTTTAATCAAATGGTTTTTCCGGAAAATAAGTTTTGTTGAAACCACTTGTAAAAACGGGGATATGATCATCACTTTGTTTTCTCAATCACTTGAATGTAAGTTAAATCAAGTTCAACCTAATGACCTTGATTAACCACTTGTAGGTGAAAACTCTTTTTCAACCACTTGTAGGTTCACTTATCAACCATTCCATTTGTAAATTAAAATATGACAATTTTCAAAAATACCACTTGTAGGTTTTTCAAACAAACATATTCAAGAATGATGTCGATTCCTGCTCCACGATTACCAACTTGGGAGCTCCGGCAAGTCCAGAGTTTAGTCATGATAGGTACTATCCCAGTTACTAACCTGGGATGGCCCATCTTCATCTGGTTTCTTCGTTTTCTTTTCATAAATTTCCTTTACCCCTTTGACCCCATCAACTATTTTTCCAAAAATATGCTTCACTTTGGGGTTAAAAGCTTTTTCAACATCAAATTCTTTCTTTTCAGAAAAGAATTGATTTGAAATCTCAACTTTGCCAACTTTTTGTTTAAAAATTTCAGTTCGCAATGGTGGAAAGTTTGCGTCATCCATTGGCGGAACTGAATTTTCTTCTTTTATCACAACTTGTGGCTCCTCTAACTTTGACGAGTCAGATTCATCGCCAGAAAATAGCTCCTCTGATTTTGACGAATCAGAATCATTGCTAGAACTATCATCTGATTTCTTAACAACCCATTTTTGGTTGTTAAGATTCACCTTTCTTTTGTAAAAACTTTTTGAACTTTCACCAACCTCAAATTTTGAATTTTTGAAAACTTTAAATTGTTTGGTTGGTGGTTCATTTTCAACCATTTTTTCTTTCAGTTTTTCAGAGACCCCCTGTTTTGTTTGGATTGCCTTTGGCCAATTCCTGGCAATATGACCAACTGTTTTGCATTGAAAACAGGTTCTTGTCTCCTTCTTCTTCTGAGCAACTTCCTTCCTCATTCCATCTTCCCTCTTCGCAAGGAATTCTTTGTTTGTTTGCTTCCAGAATGAGCTCTTTTCTTCTTCCTCCGAACTTGCTCCTGAAACAAATACAGTTTTTGGTTTATAAGTTTTCTCATTTTTATGATTTTTTGGTGGAATAAAACCTAATCCTTTCTTTTTGAAATTACCGTTATGGTTTGGTTTCTTTTGAAAACCAGAACCAGAACTGTAACTTTTTTTCTTGTTTAATTTCTGTTGAACTCTTGAGGTGTACTTTTTAGGTTTTTCAGAAAGATTTACATCTTTTATTTCAGAAATATTAATTTCTGTTAGTTTGAAAACCTTTTTGATCATTTCAGTTTTAACACCTCTTATTGGAAATTCTTTATCAGAATATAATTTGTCAGAATCATTCAAAGTATATGCTACTTTGAATGTTTCGTCATTCAAATTATTTTGTGATAACATGAAATCTTTATTATAAACCCGTTTGTCCTTTTTGACTGATGGACTTGAAGTGTTGAACTCAATCTTTGACTCTGATTTTGACTCCACCGTGTCATGTTTATCCAACACCTGATCGACCACTTTCTTAACTAACTCTGACTCATGATCAGTGTCGGATGATGTGAAAGTGACATCAATGTTGTCTGGCAAGTTATCTGAAGACTCAGATTCCCGCTGTAAATTAGTTGCCTTTTTTACTCTTTCTGAATTAGGATTTCATGGAGAATATCCATTTTCAAACGGGGGTAGACACTTGTTGTAACCAAAACTCTGTTTCTTACCAGAATTCTTCACTTCAGTATCCTCTTTTATTTCAGAATTCTTCATTTCAGATGTGTCTTTTTCAAATGCCTTCATGCCTTCCACTGTGGGGTAAATCCTGTCAATCACATAAGAATAACATGAGTAACTTTTCAACAACTTGTTTACTCTTTCAGTTTCTATCCTCTGAATTTCTAATTTCTGTTCAAGCTCAGCATACATATCAATGTAATAATTGACCATATCCTGCTTTATCATGTATGCTCCATTGAGTGTCTTCATGGCTGTAGCTTGTTCACTGCTTGACTCATTGTATTGATTCATGGCTTTGTTTAAGACATCATATGATTCTTTCAACCTGTTCATGTTGTGAATCAGCTCATTGTTGTGCTTTTTCAGAGTCTCACAGTTTTCACAATTCTCAGACACCTTTTCTGCAACAGCTTCTTTTTTAATCTCGAAAGCTGGAATTTCTTTCTGCTTCTTTTCTGCCATCTTCCGCTGTTCCATCTCTTGAACTTCAAGTTTTTCAATAAACGTGCTCAGCGTTAGATTATCAAATTCAGGTTTAATTTTCAACATCATAAGATACGTGCCCCAAACATCTTGTGGCAATGCATCGGCCAATTTTTTAATCCATTCTTCTTTATCTTTCTTGATGTCTAATCTCTTCATGTTCATCACCAAATTGCAATATCTTTCAATAATCTGCTTGGTGTTTTCAGTTTTTAATCCACGGAATAGATCAAATTCTTTCTTCAAAAGCGATTTTTTGTTCTCGATCATGTCTTTACTTCCAACAAACTTTGCTCTTAGTGCTTTCCATATTGAGTGTGCACTTCCGTTGTGTTGTAATAAAATCAAGATTTCTTCTTTAATAGCTTGTTGCAATACACTTATCATCATCTTTTCACCTTTGTATTTCTTTTTCTATTCATCACTTAAATCTTTAATAGCAACATTCTCTCCGTCATCATCAGTCGGTCTAATATATCGTCGTTCAACACATTCCCATACATCTAAGTAATTTGCTTGAACCCAATTTTCAAAACGCTCCTCCCATCCACTATACTCCTCAATATTCATAAGCTTAGGCGGTTTTTGCATGGTGCCCATTTCATTTTCTAACATCGCATTCTGAGTCATAGTTATCGGGGTAGCAAATGCATTGTAGAATTTGTTTTCCATGTTTCGGTATTGAGAGTATACACTAACAAGTTTTTCAAACGAACTGAGATTGGTACTTTCTGAATTTTATGCTATCTGGATCAATCCCAAACGAACTGACAACAATCCAAATAACCTGAATTGGTGCGAACTGGTTCAAACGAAGTGATTTGCTTTTACAAACGACCTGAAATCAAATCTCAAACGACTTGAAACTCAATCACACATGACCTGATGATATGTTCACCATTACGCACTAAACCCAAAATATCACATGCAATTCTAGATAATTGCAATAATGTGGCCGACAACTAAATGACACTACAATTCTATTGGACAGATTGATTTAATGAACTGGTGCACTAAGTTGTTTCAAGTGGGCTGTTTAAGAATCACATGGACCACAGACAATATTCTCACATGATTGGGCCATAAATGTTGTTTAGTGAATTAAATTAAACATGGCCGACAACCTTTAATACCTACTGATTTTAATTGGACCGTTGACTTTAATGAATCTGATTGGACCGAAAACCCACTAGGCCGACGATATGGACAATTGATTAATGAGGCCGACAATTCAATTTACAAATAAGATTTCACGCGACCTGAAGACCTTTTTACCACTTCATACGAACTGAAGACTAATTTCACACAAATTGATGAACTTTTCAAGCGAACTGAGATCACTTCGTATGACCTGGTCTCAATCTGGTGCGACCTGAGTTATTTGGTGTGAAGTGGAATCACTCCATGTGAACTGGACCTAAGTATTACCAAATCGTGCGAGCTGGATTGTCTAATTCAAACGAACTGGTCAAGATTCACACAATCGGACATGTTTTTGCCAAAATTGATCAAGTTTTAGTTCGATTTTAGGTCTGATTCTTTCAAGGGTTTGTTAAAATAGTGTTTCGCGTATTATGTGTGAAAATCAAGCCATTTTATCTGTAAAATCTTGTTTAATTTTGAAAAATGTGAAGAAAGTGAGTAGAAATCAGAAATTTTCGGTGAAAAACGGCTGAAATCGGTAAGAACTCTTCCTCCTGAGCTCTGATACCACTTGTAGGATCGTTTGCATGACCAAAACGAGTCGTTCAGAAGAATTCTAACCAATACGAGAGGCGGAATCAAACGTATCAGAGTTATTTCAGCTGAATACACACTAGAATCACTTAATCTATCTCTTGTATTGATTTGATGAAGATTTACAACCTGGAGATACTTCGGCAGAGCTTCGCTACCGGAATCCAAACGTTACAAATGAAAGACTCAAGACCACTATATATAGGCCAGCCACTTCACATGAAGTGGACATGTTCCAGTTCGCATGAAGTGACCTTGTCCAGTTCATGTGAACTGGCCACTTCGTGTGAACTGACTTGTTTTGGCCACTTTCCAGTTTTTCTCGTTCTACGTATCTTGATCTAACAAATCTATTACAAGACTCGATACAAGACGAAGTCGACAGACATATGCACCAACATGTTGAGTATAAGCTTTCTTGAAAAGAATCAAGAATTTGTTCAATTTGACATATACTATCAGAACTCAGATACTCTTTCGCATCACCAGGAAATAACGAAAGCAATCGATCATTAATTTCATGAACTACCTCATTTTTGGGTGCTAGAATTGCTCGCTCAGAAAAAAATCCAGGAATCCTATTAAACTTTGTATCGGGTCACAAAAATCGGTGATTAGTAAATCATCTGGTATCTCTATAATGGCGCTACCATCATTATCATCTCCAACATTTCCTTCACCAATATCAATAAGCCATTTTGCAAATTCTCTGATAGACTCCATATTTGAACTTTCAGCTCCAATAGTTAGACGCATGTTTTTAGTCAGCCATAAGAGTCTGCATTTTGACCATATGTATGAAGAGCTTAAAGATTCACTAACAATTTCTTGTCTAGTACCATTGGGAATAACATGTAGTATTTGTCTAAAGTCACCACCAAATACAATAACTTTACCTCCAAAAGGAATATCCGAACGAATACTCCTACCTTCCGAAAATACGTCGGTCATCGTCCTATCTAAAGCTTCAAAGGCATGTTTGTGTACCATCGGTGCTTCGTCCCATATGATTAATTGGGTTTCCTTTAATAATCTCGCAATATCACTGTTTGGCTTAATATTGCACATTGAATCTTCTGTTAGATTAATGGGAATATGGAACCGAGAATGAGCTGTCCTTCCACGGGAAAGTAATAACGAAGCAATACCACTTGAAGCCACATTTAAAACTATTCCATGTCTACATCGAACAGCTGAAGCCAAAGTCTTCCATAAAAAGGTTTTTCCAGTTCCACCGTAATCATAGACAAAAAAAAGGCCTCCTTTACGCCCAACAACTGCTTCCATTATTTCGTCAAAAACCGCTCGTTGTTCATCTGTAAGAGATTGATGCAACCTGTTAAACTCAGCTTGTACTTCATCTAGGTCATGTGACAGCTCTTCATTGATCAGACGATTAGAAGCATCACGTAAGGAATCGTCATCAGGGTACGGCATAGTGACAAACCTTCGTAATGATGAACCATTGGAAATTAAATAGTTTTCAATTTTCAACAAAGTAAGGTTCAACAAATTAAATAGTTTTCAATTTTCAACAAAGTAATAATGAACCATTGGAAATTAAATAGTTTTCAATTTTCAATTTTCAATTTTCAACAAAGTAAGGTTCAACAAAGTAAGGTTCTTAATCTGATATTCAGGAAGCACTAAACCTAGCAAATCAAAAAATTAACATTATTAAATAAAAAATCAAAATGTAGTATGTGAAATAAAAAAGATAGATCAGAACCTAAAATATTTGTTTCTTTTTTACGTCTATAAACAATATCACCAGCTAAGTATTTCCACGTATTCTCCCAAACAAATTCTGGCCGAGATAGAGTATTTGACAAAAGCAGGGTAGCAAATAATGCTCGAAGATACCCAGCATGTCCTTCAAAACTTGCTTCTTTAATGGCCTCAACGTATTCATTGTCATCATCTAAGAGTCACATCGCATAGCAAGCATCTCTAAAAGTCAGGAATAATTGACCGTTAACTGTACGTATCTCCTCGAATGATCTAGGCCCTTTAACTTTATTGAGTAGTATCCTCAAAAAATAAGGTTCTCCCAATGCAGGAGATACAGAATGAATCCGGCCAACACACTGGTACGAATTACGTATCTACCAACATCTATCTTTAAGTATCCAACAAATTTGGAAGGAAACTCAACATAAGTCAGCTTTCTAGCATCTTCATTTGTCTCGTTCAACTTCATCCATTGCACAAATATTGAAGAAGCAACAGAAGGCTTGCTTAAAACATTATCAATATCGTCATCCACACCATACACAACATTCTGTTGGCCTGACAAATGAAAGGGAAGCCTCATAACAACAGGATACCTATAATGAACCTCATTAGAGAATATTCTCCAGGATGCCTCACAAGCTGAAATATATCTACAATCATAATACTCCTTGATCTCGTCTTTTAGATTTTCTTTGATGGTTGAACTTGTATCACCAGAAACTTCCGCAGTAGCCATATCAGGACCTTTGTTAATGTACTTGAACAAATATTTCACTGAACCAGCTTGATTACACCATTCAACATTAATGTGTGCTTGATATCTTTTCAAAAGCCTTTTGTTATAAGGAACAACATTTCTGTTGTCTAATCTAACACCATATTTTATAACTGTATGACCTGAATCTCTTCTTCTGTATACAGGAAAACCACTTGAATCAATAGTTGTATGTGGTGTGAATTTCTTTGGAAAGTTTTTTGAACATCTTTTATCAACCATGCAAGGACAATTCAAATTAGCATTCCCACAGGGACCATGAATCATATAATCAGTCACAAGAGAATAAAGTTTAGGATCTTTTTTTTTATCGGGAATCTCAGTAGAAATAAATGGATCTATGTGATCTATGGTTGGAAGTTTGTGATCGACCTTCATGAATAAGCATATATGTGTATGAGGAAGACCACGCTTGTGACATCTGTGCCTCCACCGCCATCAAACAAATACCAAATCAATGAAATATTGTGTTTCAATCTTGGTATTTGTATAAATATGTGTATCGTTTGCACATATGAATTCTTGTTCGATTTCGAGCTCTAAATCGCTTTCTGAAAAGTTATACGCGAACTGATGCGTAAACGTAATCAGTTTAATGTGACAAACACTCCGGAACAGTGACATAGGCTTAACATACCTTAAATAACCTTTATATAACTTAGAAATAAGTTGTGGAGGGTTTGGTGTGTCGAAATCAAGTTTATTCGCTTACAGGGACTAATTTTGACAAACTGTGAAAGTATGCCGATTCGTACTGTAACGAACATTCCGGGATATGATCATAAGTTAAACATGCCATAAATATCCTTTACATAGCTTAGAAATAGGCTTTTAGGTGTGTGGTGCGCAAAAATAAACTTATTTGATCAACAAGGACTAAAAGCGTCAAAAAGTGCATAAGTTTGCATTTTCGCGCATATCTTACGTTCTGAATATATCCGGACATCCAAAAATTTATGTAATCATTAAAATATTTTATTTTAGTGATTGGCATGATAAAATTCCATTCGTCGCGTAATTTGGATCGTTTTTGCGTTCGTTACGATTTCCGTCGTAATTAACCGAACAACGCAACCGTACGACCAAACGAACCGACATCCGAGATATTTTTTAGCACATTTCAAGTTCCCTATACTTTAACTTTATTTTAGAGCCTTGAAATGGGGTTAACGGGGCTTAAAAGTGCCAAAAATCAAGTTTTACAAGTGCAGGGACCATTTTTGAAATTTCTGGAAGATACATTGAACTTGGTCCATTTTTGAGGTTTTGATGGTTTTAACCCAAGATTTTGCACTCTATGGGCTGGAATTTGATGGTTTTAAGTATTCCCATGGTTTTGAAAAACCATGTGCCCAAGTGGAGGGCCAAGATCGAAGCACGATTTGCGAGAAACGATCCTAACGGTTCTCCGAAATCTATAAATACCCAAGCTCCCATTACATTTTCCTCACACCTTGATCTGATTTTATGCTCTAAGTTGAAGCTTTATGCTTCATACCTGAGTATTTAGATCAAGTTCTTCCTAGCTTGGACCCTTTGTAAGTATTCTTTCGGGCTTTTATGCGTTTTAAGCGTAAAAGTCAAACAGTGTTTGACTTTCTGCTTTGACCAGTCTATGGTCAACATGAAGTTCGTTTGAACTTCGTAACGTGAGCATAATCATGATGGTTTTAGTCCCGTGTGACTAAACCTACTGATTACCACGTTGATTAGGCGTAGTGACGAGTCGTAGTTTCGGCCAAAATGCGTATTCATGCGTATTATGTAACCAAACTACTCTTGCGTATCAAAACCCTTTGTTTTGATATCAAAACCAGTTTTCTAACTTAACTAAACATGTTTTAACATATTTAGCTCGTCACTTTTAGTATAGTGCTTGTATAGAGTCGTAAGTCAAGCGGTCTTATCAACCGCTTAGACTTTCGAACTAGACCCGTTTGGTCGATCATTAGGATCCGACCAAGCATGTTTAGTGACCATAGTTGTATAGGGAATAACCTTCTAAGGTTATACCTTATGGTCACTTCGTTTAGTTAGTTGTATGATAGGTAGTTTATATTCCTTAGGAAAATGACCAAAATGCCCTTTTTACGCATAAATTCATTTTAAGCATATGTAACCTAAATTTTTATATCTAAACTGATTAGGTAACATTATTAGACATGTTAAGGCATATAATACTTGTCATAGGACTAGTTAGGTGATCCAAACACGTTTTACGCGAACAACGCGTTAAAGTAGCGTAAGCTACCTAAACGGGTCGTAATGGGTCTTAAGCACTTAGGTTAGGTATCGATTTAGTATGTAGGCTTTGTTAAACCATGTCATATGAGTTCCAATACTCATTTGGTTTATGAAACCTCATCCTATCCGACCTTCCGATTTAGGTCCGGTTTATTTACGTAGTTACTTATATTAGGTGCCGATTGATTTCTGTGATCCCTCTAGCTTTTCTTGGTTGTTGTTCAAGACTTCTAAGCACTCTCATGTGAGTACATAGTTCCCCTATTTTACTATTTTCAAATGTTTTGGGGTGATTCATATGTGTTAAATGATTTCGATGTTTTAACGATGGTTTCGAAAATGATTAAAATGGTTTATATTAAATTAATAACAATTTCGATAATGTGCATAAACTTGTTGGTTGTAATTACATAACGAATAACATTCATTAGTTTTGGCCGAACCGACTAGTATTAGGTTATGGTACCATAGGATCTGACAAATTCCGTTATCAGACAGCACCCATGGTTATGTGTGGGTTAGGTGGGTAACGACTGAATCTGTGATTGTTAATTAACCCTTTGGTGGTTTATTAATGTGAGTTTCGAGATAGTCGAGTCACGAAGGTTTGGATGTTATTAGCGAGATGACCAAAAGTAGTTTTCACAATTAAAACGAGAATGATTTAAACGACTGAAGCGATTTTAACGAGTTAAACGATTTGGGTAAACGATTGGTTTTTGGTTAGTGTTTAGATAACGGGACAGGTGTAATGTGATGAAAGCATGGTGGATACGCCCCTGGTACTTCCTATATATAAGTGTTTTCATCAAATTACATACCATGGCGTTATTTAGTTCACTTGGGTAAACGATTTTGAAACGATGTCACACAACGATGTTTTCTAAAAGATATAAACCATACGAGTTTTATTAACGAGTTTTTACGAGATGTTTTACAATTTGATTTAATTAAATAAATGTTTTGGGGTTAAGAATCATGGCTACGAGATTTTATAAATTATAACCAACTTGATTTGAGTTGGTTAATTATGTCGCAATACTATATTTTTCAAAACAAGGTTTTTAATTAAGTATTGCAACATGTAAACTAGCCATGAATCCGACACTCTCATAAACCTATGTACTCGCCAGCATTTCTTTGCTGACTTTGTTTTTACATATGTTTCAGGTGTTGTTGAATGATGTTGATTGCTAGGATGCATGCTCACATAGGACTGGACGAGGCCTTAGTGACTTAATAACAATGATAGACTACGTTTAACTTGTTTGTTTAGATTTCAAGATGATGTAAATGTTTAATGTTTAATAAAACGAAACTTCAAATTTCCATGTGTTTTGAAACAATAATTCTGTTACAACACTCCCCGACGATTCCGCCGCGATTTGTTGTTTTACGCACTCGGGGTGTGACAGAATAGTTGGTATCAGAGCTCATGGTTATAGGGAATTAGGTTATTAGTAATGCTTTGACCTAGTCTATAACCTTCCTAGGACCCTAACACAAGATCCTTGTGTTTAGATCTTAAAACAATACCATCACTTATCCTTAGGTGACAACCACAACATGAACACAAATTTCATATCCGCTTCGAAAACCAATCATCTGTTCTAGGATGATTGATTACTAGGATTTGAACCCTCTAAGTTTTCAAAATCTCGTCAAAGTTTGGGTCTTATAATGTGAACACGTGCAATCTGGAAGGGTGGATGCCTGTACTCTGAGTTTTCTGTCTAAGGCTAGAGTGTTCGTACAAATCTACATAATCGGGCCAGTCACTCTTACCTGGGAACTCTTGGGGTGAGTATCCACTTATAGGCTAAAGCATGTCTTCGCGATACATTAATATGACCCGTTTGCTTTGATTAGTCACCGTCTCATTTGTTTGCCTTAGGTAACAAACAAATGATCGCAATTTTTATGCGTTGTCATTATCCGACAACATTTCACTTGTTTCCTCTTATGTCTTTCATTTCCTCCAGAATGTCTCTTCATCGCACCGACGCTCAGATGTACGAGCAGGCTACCAAATTTGCCGAGCGAATAGGTGAAGTAATCCTGAAGACTGTTGAATTAGCTATTGCCATGTCTCGTCTCCAGGATGAAGCTACCCAAGAATCACCACAGGAAGCAGAAGCCAAGCCTTCACTAAAATCGAAGAAACGTAAAGCTTCAAAGGATCCCGCAGCCGTGGCACCAAATCAAGCAGAACCTAGCCAGGTGGCAGCACCACCAGCCAAGAAGCCGTACTTGGGAACTGCTCCTTTGTGCAATCAGTGTAACCTCCACCACTACGCCAGTGTCAAATGTCGAAAATGTTTCAACTGTGGACGATGGGGACATCTGGTTAATGTGTGCCGTTTTGCTATCCAAAGCAAAACTATTGCAGATCTTACTACTGCACAAGCAGATCCAACACGAGCTCATTTTCCTCCTGGTACTTGCTACACCTATGGTGAGACGGGTTATCTCAGGAACAAAAGCCCAAAGATTTTCAATGCAAATCTGACCCATGGATGAGCATTTGGCCGATTAGAAGAAGTTGCTGCTTTGAATAATCTGAATCTTATGTTTATGTTTCTAGTGTTTTTCTTTGAACTCTGAAACAATCGATTTTGTTTATAAATAAATCTTTGTTTGCAATTCTGATGTACAAATGTAGTTGCATGTGTGTATGGCATACCCCTACGATACCTACACCAAAGAACCATATTTGTAATTCTCTCGTTCATATGATCGCTCATGATCTCCTCGAAAATTCTAAGTGCTCGTTTCATTCTAAGAAACGAAATACAGAAAATAAGTGATATCTTGAGTAATCACTTTAAATCCTTGGTTAAATAACTAAGGATACCTTTCTTCAATCTCATGTCATTTTATTCTGGTTTTTCGTAACAATATACATAGTATAAGTTTTCAAAACAACCTTCATGATTTCAAAATATTTCATATAGTTTGAAAACGGTTTTTAACACAGTATATTTTCTTAATATATCAAGTGCATGATTTCGAAAAGCATTATTCATGTTTTCAAAACCCTTATAATTTCAAAATTTATCTCCCATGATTTTAAAATATTTTATAAATATACACCTACTTCATGATTTCAAAAGTATTATGTAGGATTTCAAAAACATTAAACACATTTCTAAAAAAAAAAAAGAACCCCATGCATAGTTTTCGAAAAGCATTCTGCTCGTATTACCCAACCTTCAAATTCTGCTTCATATGTCGCCATGGCATATCTAGCACCTCAACTTCATGAGCATTCTACCTCGTGTATCGACTTAAGCACGTCTACTGCAAGGATTCGAAGCGTCTCCCGCCCTTCGAATTCTAAAATCCATATAGGATCTTCTTATCCCCACAATTAGATCCTTGTGGATGATTATCTCCTAAATCGGAGCCCTTGATTTGGATTCCTTGTACGACTTAATACGTACACTACAATTCAATAAGGACAAAGCCGAATTCCTATTAAAATCTTCCTATCTCCATAGTTAGATTCTTGAAAATGTTTAAAGTGCCAAAATGAAATCCATGGATTGGATTCCTGGTGTGCTTAAATACCCGTGTCCAAAGATAACAAATTAAAGGTCAAGTTAAACGATTATGCGATTATGCAATTATGTGATTATGTGTTTATGTGTTTTCTTTTATGTTTTTGTATAATCCAAATTTTCGTTATCCAAATCCTCATAGAATCTTCCATATCTTCGTATGAGGGATTCATAGTAGGATATCCAGAGGTACTACCTCAAATCCTTAATGGGCTTCTACGTGATAGTTAAGACCCTTGGATTATATAGTACCATTCCATAATTCGAAGGAGACCCCTTGAGTGTTCTAGTTAAAAGATTGATTCAGAATCTGGTTAAGAATGGCATGTGATGAAATAACTGAAAAGACTCCTTGGTGGTCTATTTAAAAAGATCATTTATTGATTTAATTAAAAAGGACCTTAGGATGGTCTAGTCACGCTCATCACAGGTTTGTTCATTTGGTTTTCCCCTACACATTATAAAATGCACTGTGCGGACTATGCAAGGAATTACGTAATTATAGACACGTACATAATTATGAAATTCAGTGCACAAGATCCCCAGTAAGATTTATCATGTGTAAGAACCTATAGTGGCAACAATAACGAAACGTGAACAATGTAATGGAGGCACGGTGGACGCACCAATGGCACTTCATGTACTTGTATATAAGTGTCCCTCTCACATTGCAAGCATGATGTTATTTAAAGTTACTAGAAGTTCAGAACCCTAACCAGTGTTGTCTTATCTTTTCGACTTCATGTTTCGAGCTCTCACAAGTTTCCTCTAAATAAATTTCGGGACGAAATTTCCTGAAGTAGGGGAGACTGTGACATCTGTGCCTCCACAGCCATCAAACAAATACCAAATCAATGAAATATTGTGTTTCAATCTTGGTATTTGTATAAATATGTGTATCGCTTGCACATATCAATTCTTGTTCGATTTCGAGCTCTAAATCGCTTTCTGGAAAGTTATACACGAACTGATGCGTAAACGTAATCAATTTAACGCGACAAACACTCCGGAACAGTGACATAGGCTTAACATAACTTAAATAACCTTTACATAACTTAGAAATAAGTTGTGGAGGGTTTGGTGTGTCGAAATCAAATTTATTCGCTTACAGGGACTAATTTCGACAAACTGCGAAAGTATACCGATTCGTACTGTAACGAAAATTCCGGAATATGATCATAATTTAAACATGCCATAAATATCCTTTACATATCTTAGAAATAGGCTTTGAGGTGTTTGGTGCGCAAAAATAAACTTATTTGATCAACAGGGACTAAAAGCGTCAAAAAGTGCATAAGTTTGCATTTTCGCGCATATCTTACGTTCTGAATATATCCGGAAATCCAAAAATTTATGTAATCATTAAAATATTTTATTTTAGTGATTGGCATGATAAAATTTCATTCGTCGCGTAATTTGGATCGTTTTTGCGTTCGTTACGATTTTCGTCGTAATTAACCGAACAACGCAACCGTACGACCAAACGAACCGACATCCGAGATATTTTTGAGCACATTTCAGGTTCCCTATACTCTAACTTTATTTTAGAGCCTTGAAATGGGGTTAACGGGGCTTAAAAGTGCCTAAAATCAAGTTTTACAAGTGCAGGGACCATTTTTGAAATTTCTGGCAGATAGATTGAACTTGGTCCATTTTTGAGGTTTTGATGGTTTTAACCCAAGGTTTTGCACTCTATGTGCTGGAATTTGATGGTTTTAAGTATTTCCATGGTTTTGAAAAACCATGTGCCCAAGTGGAGGGCCAAGATCGAAGTACGATTTGCGAGAAACGATCCTAACGGTTCTCCGAAATCTATAAATACCCAAGCTCCCATTCCATTTTCCTCACACCTTGATCTGATTTTATGCTCTAAGTTGAAGCTTTATGCTTCATACCTGAGTATTTAGATCAAGTTCTTCCTAGCTTGGACCCTTTGTAAGTATTCTTTTGTGCTTTTATGTGTTTTAAGCGTAAAAGTCAAACAGTGTTTGACTTTCTGCTTTGATCAGTCTATGGTCAACACGAAGTTCGTTTGAACTTCCTAATGTGAGCTTAATCACGATGGTTTTAGTCCCGTGTGACTAAACCTACTGATTACCACGTTGATTAGGCGTAGTGACGAGTCGTAGTTTCGGCCAAAATGCGTATTCATGCGTATTTTGTAACCAAACTACTCTTGGGTATCAAAACCCTTTGTTTTGATATCAAAACCTATTTTCTAACTTAACTAAACATGTTTTAACATGTTTAGCTCGTCACTTTAAGTATAGTGCTTGTATAGAGTCGTAAGTCAAGCGGTCTTATCAACCGCTTAGACTTTCGAACTAGACCCGTTTGGTCGATCATTAGGATCCGACCAAGCATGTTTAGTGACCATAGTTGTATAGGGAATAACCTTCTGAGGTTATACCTTATGGTCATTCATTTAGGTAGTTGTATGATAGGTAGTTTATATGCCTTAGGAAAATGACCAAAATGCCCTTTTTACGCATAAATTCATTTTAAGCATATGTAACCTAAATTTTTATATCTAAACTGATTAGGTAACATTATTAGACATGTTAAGGCATATAATACTTGTCATAGGACTAGTTAGGCGGTCCGAACACGTTTTACGCGAACGACGCGTTAAAGTAGCGTAAGCTACTTAAACGGGTCGTAATGGGTCGTAAGCACTTAGGTTAGGTTTTGATTTAGTATGTAGGCTTTGTTAAACCATGTCATATGAGTTCCAATACTCATTTGGTTTACAAAACCTCATCCTATCCGACCTTCCGATTTAGGTCCGGTTTATTTACGTAGTTACTTATATTAGGTGCCGATTGATTTCCGTGATCCCTCTAGCTTTGCTTGGTTGTTGTTCAAGACTTCTAAGCATTCTTATGTGAGTACATAGTTCCCCTATTTTACTGTTTTCAAATGTTTTGGGGTGATTCATATGTGTTAAATGATTTCAATGTTTTAACGATGGTTTCGAAAATGATTAAAATGGTTTATATTAAATTAATAACGATTTCGATAATGTGGATAAACTTGTTGGTTGTAATTACATAACGAATAACATTAATTAGTTTTGGCCGAACCGACTAGTATTAGGTTATGGTACCATAGGATCTGACAAATCCCGTTATCAGACTGCACCCATGGTTATGTGTGGGTTAGGTGGGCAACGACTGAATATGTGATTGTTAATTTACCCTTTGGTGGTTTGTTAATGCGAGTTTCGAGATAGTCGAGTCACGAAGGTTTGGATGTTATTAGCGAGACGACCAAAAGTAGTTTTCACAATTAAAACGAGAATGATTTAAACGACTGAAGCGATTTTAACGAGTTAAACGATTTGGGTAAACGATTGGTTTTTGGTTAGTGTTTAGATAACGGGACGGGTGTAATGTGATGAAAGCATGGTGGATACGCCACTGGTACTTCCTATATATAAGTGTTTTCATCATATTACATATCGTGGCGTTATTTAGTTCACTTGGGTAAACGATTTTGAAACGATGTCACACAACGATGTTTTCTAAAAGATATAAACCATACGAGTTTTATTAACGAGTTTTTACGAGATGTTTTACAATTTGATTTAATTAAATAAATATTTTGGGGTTAAGAATCATTGTTACGAGATTTTATAAATTATAACCAACTTGATTTGAGTTGGTTAATTATGTCGCAATACTATATTTTACAAAACAAGGTTTTTAATTAAGTATTGCAACATGTAAACTAGCCATGAATCCGACACTCTCATAAACCTATGTACTTGCCAGCATTTCTTTGCTGACTTTGTTTTTACATATGTTTCAGGTGTTGTTGAATGATGTTGATTGCTAGGATGCATGCTCACATAGGACTGGACGAGGCCTTAGTGACTAAATAACAATGATAGACTATGTTTAACTTGTTTGTTTAGATTTCAAGATGATGTAAATGTTTAATGTTTAATAAAACGAAACTTCAAATTTCCGTGTGTTTTGAAACAATGATTCTATTGCAACACTCCCCGACGATTCCGCCGCAATTTGGTGTTTTACGCGCTCGGGGTGTGACAACGCTTTTGAAATTCTGTATAAACAACTATATAAAAAGGAAAAATAAATAGATTTATTAATTAATAACCTTGATTACAAAATATACATCAGAGGATAAGATGTGAAAACAAAATAACATACCAGCGTTAATCTCACCAAAATACTTAGAATCCTTCAAATCTTTGAGTAAGGAATCAAGCTTCATTTTAAACAATCGACACAATATGTCACGCCTGTCTTCAGCTTTGATGGTTGAATCTTTTAGAAATATTTTTACTTCAGGCCACTTAGGATTACACGTTATAGTTATGAAGAAATCAGGGTACCCATACCACTTACATAAGGCCATTGCATCAAGGTAATTTTGTTGCATGAATCTTGCACCACCAGTAAATGAAGAAGGAAGTATAACAGGCTTTCCAATATCTGTTAAAACTTCCTTACCTTTAGATTTATACTTTTGAAGATTCTCAAATGTGTCAGAGCGAAGGTTCGCTTGTTGCCTACGGATGTACTTTAGTCTTTCACTCTCAATCATTGTGTACACATCAACCAAAAACTGTTGTAACAACCTTCGCCCATTTAAAATTAAGGAAAAGCCATAAGTTCTATCTTGGATCCTATATGAAAAAAATTCTCTCATTGTGCACTTTGGTTTTATTTTCTTTTGTGTGGACATAAAATCTCTATGAGGAATATCAACTCTATAACCATCATCACCATATGGGAAAAGTAACGGATATTGCAGAGCAAGATACGATGGGTGTAATTCGCTAATACGCTGCAGCATTCCCGACTGAGTCTCGACAACAATATCACGATGGTCTATAGCTTTATCTATGTCTCCGACAACCAAAGCAGCAACTTCAGATGTGGTGGGTAAGTTATATGTCCTGCCGTCTTTTTTTCTTCTATAAATTAGTCGCAGACTAAGGTTGGCCTCTGGAGATTGGTGAAAATGGTCTCTGACCATCCTATATGTCTTAACCAACATATTTTGTGAATCTAACAAAGCCCTCAAATACTCTATCATTTCAACATCAAGTTCTTTATCAGCAGGCGATGAAGGTTTGGTTCTTTTGCTGTTAAAAGAAATAAAAACAAAACATTAACATAACATAACTATTGTAATAAGCAGTGGATAGAGAATCAGTGATTAATAATTAAGTGTTAAGGAAGAACAGTTTAGTACTAAGTCAAACAGCTGATGAAAACCTTGTAAGCACTGATAGTGATTAAAACACTGATGGTACTTAACAACTGATAGTGAACTACATATGGTTAACAACTGCTATTGTAATAAGCAGTGGATAGAGAATTAGTGATTAATAATTAAGTTTTAAGGAAGAACAGTTGTAAACAACTGCTGATACCAGCTCAAAACTTTTAGAGTATGTTGAGAAAAGTAACATTTCAGTGGTTTGGTCTTGAACATTGGATGATGTTAATTAGACTTTGTGTACAACCGTCATTATATCCAATAGTTGTTAGGAAGATCAGTGTTTTGCCTTATTAACTTGTTATAACCACTGTCATTGTAGGAAACTTAGCTGGGCAGTGTTTATTGTAGGAAACTTCAGTTTACCTACAACAACTGATGAATTTAGAATGAATAACGCAAACTCTTGTTAAGTCAAACAGCTGATGGAAAAGTTTTAAGCACTGGTAGTGATTAAAACACTGATGGTACTTAACAACTGATAGTGAACTACAGATTGTTAACAACTGCTGCTGTAGTAAACAGTGGATACAGAAGCAGGGATTAAGGATTAAGTGTTAAGGAAGAGCAGTGGTTAACAACTGCTGATACGAGCCCAAAACTTGTAGAATATGTTGAGAAAAAGTAACATTTTAGTTTAGAGAAAAATTCAATTTGCGTCCCTGTGGTATGTGTGAAACATCAACCTGAGCCCCTAAATTCATTTTTTGGTTTTTTGAGCCCCTGAGCTTATAAATTCATAACAGTTTGAGTCCCTCCGTCACACTTCCGTCTGTTTAACTGTTTGACAATTGTGAAATGTCCTTTATACCCTTAATGATAAACACATATTATCCCTAATTCCCTAACACCGATCACACTTCTCAAAAATATCTGAAAATCTCTTCTCCCAACACCGATCATCATCTTCATCTTCATTTTCATCATCTTCATCTTCATTGAATATCCTCACCGACCATTTGTTGTTATAACAATCCAAGGTAAAATCAAATACCTAAAACATGATCGACACTATGTGTCACACCCCGACCACGTGAGACAACGAAACGTGGCGGAAATGTCGGGGAGTGTTGTAACAGAATTAATTGTTTCAAATCCATGGCAATTGAAGTTTCGTTTTATTAATCAAACATGAAAGTTTACATTGTTTTAAACAAGAACCAAAGAGTACATAACATAATTTAACTAGTTCTTGTCTCGTTTTAAGTCACTAAGGCATAGGTTCGCCTAAGTATGTCTTGATAAGTCCTATGCATCATCTCCTGAAAACACATGTGAAAATAGGTACGTCAGCATAAAAATGCCTGTGAGATACATAGGTTTTGAGAAAATAGGATTCATGACTTATGTTTGAGAAAATGTTTAGTCATGAACCTTGTAATTTGCTTTGTCTTGTAAATCATTTGAAAAACGATAAGATCAGATGATATGTATAAATAAGTGAATAATGTATGGTTAAATGAATAACCATGTAAGATGAGTTTGTATAAGATAAGTTGTTTGTAAATCAATGTCTTGTGAAAAGTATGTTATTTGTATAAAATGTTATATGTCTCAAATTGAAATGATTCAAATAACGCTACAATATGTGATACCATACAAACACTTATATATAGGAAGTACCAGCGGCGTATCCACCATGCTTGTATCATATTACACACGCCTCGTTACTTAATCACTTACTCAAACCAAACTACCAAAGTAAAATGTTCATGTCTATTGTAAATCATGTAATATGTATCCAAAATGTAAGCATGTGATGAATAACAAATGTACTAAGTATGATGAACAATGCAACGAATGGACATACATAGCATGTGAACTATACTAAGTATGCAACAATAGACATACATAGCATGTGACGTGAAACAACTGTACTAAGTATGCAACAATAGACATACATAGCATGTGACGTGAAACAACTGTACTAAATATGCACACAATGGGCATACATAGCATGAAATGTAATGTAAAACAATGTACTAAGTATGCACACAATGGTCATACATAGCATAAAATGTAATGAAATCATGTACTATAAATGTACTAATGAACATAGCAAGTATATGATGTGAAAACAGGAAAGCATGAAAGTAACAAGTAGGCACATGTGTTTCACCCCAAAACAGTTTGGAAAACAGTAAAAGAGGGGTCTATGTACTCACTTGAGATTGCTTAGTAGTCCTTGAGTAACAACCAAACAATGCTAGAGATCACGGATATCAAACGGCACCTAATATAGGTAACTATGTTAATAAACCGGACCTATATCGGAGGATCGGATAGAATGAGGGCTCGTAAACCAAATGAGTATGGGAACTCATGTAGTATGGTTTAACAAAGCCTACATACTAAATGAAACCTAGCCTAAGTGCTTTCGACCCATTACGACCCGTTTAGGTAGCTTATGCTACTTTAACGCGTCGTTCGCGTAAAACGCGTTCGCCTAACTAGTCCTATGACAAGTATTATATGCCTAAAATGTTTAATTATGTTACATAATCAGTTAAGTGATGAAAGTTTAGGTTACATATGCTTAATTACCGATTACACATGAAAAGGGTATTTTGGTAATTTTCCTAAGGCATATAAACTACCTATCATACAACTACTTAACGAAGCGACCATAAGGTATAACCTCGGAAGGTTATTCCCTATATACTATGGTCACCTAATGTGTTTGGTCGGATCCTAATGATCGACCAAATGGGTAGGGTTCGAAAGCATAAGCGACTGATTAGATCGCTTACCCTTACGACCCTAAGCACAAAACTAAAAGTGACGAGCTAAGCATGTTGAAACATGCTTAACTAAACAAGTTTGGTATCAAAACAAACGATTTTGATACCTAAGAGTAGTTTGGTTACAAAATACGCAAGAATACGTATTCTGGCCGAAACTACGGCTCGTCACTGAGCCTAGATAACGTGGAAATCAGTAGGTATAGTCACTAGGGACTATGACCATCGTGATTACGCTCACGTTATGAAGTTCAAACGAACTTCGCATTGACCATAAACTGGTCAATGTAGAAATTCAAACAAAGTTTGACTTTCAGACTCGAAAAGCAATAAAAGAACGAAGGAACACTTACAAAGGGTCCCCGAATGCTAATCTTGATCCAAGTAGCTCAGGTATGAAACAAAGGTTTCAACTTAGAGCTTCTCAAATCAAAATTCTAGTGGGTTTTGAAATGGCATGGGGGGGGGGTATTTATAGTTTTCGGTGAGCCGTTAAGATCGTTTCTTGGAAACCGTGCTTTGATCTTGGCCATACACCTTAAGATAGTGGTTTTTGAAAACCATTTGAGCCCCTAGTATTGCCCAATACCATGTGCACAAGTGAAAGGGACCTGATTCAATGTTTCTACCAAGTTTCTGCTGTCTGGGGACTGCTTGCGCACCGTAACACTCAGAGTGTTGAGGTGCGCAAGGACCTAATTTCATAGATTTACACTTTTGGTCCCTGTTAGTGTTTTGAGCTATTTCCGACATGTTTAAGGCCCGTTAACCCCATTTCAAAGCTCTAAAATGAAGTTAAAGTATAGGGAACTTAAAATGTGTTCAAAAATATCTCGGTTGTTGGTTCGTTTGGCCGTACGATCGCGATGTTCGCTTAATTACGACGGAATGCGCATAAGCGCGAAAAATGATCCAAATGGCGTGACGAATGGATTTTTCTTATGCCAAACACTAAAATAAAATATTTTAGTGCTTACATAAATTTTTGGATGTCTGGATGTATTCAGAACGTAAGTTATGCGCGAAAATGCAAACTTGTGCACTTTTTGACGCTTTTAGTCCCTGAATGACCCAGAAGTTTATTTTAGCACACCAATCCCCTCAAAGCCTATTTCTAAGCTATGTAAAGGATATTTATGGTATGTTTAACTTATGGTCATGTTCCGGAATGTTTGTTACAGTTCAAATTGGCATACTTTCGCAGTTTGTCAAATTTAGTCCCTGTAGGCGAATTAACTCGATTTTGCCATACCAAAGCCTTCAAAACTTATTTCTAAGTTATGTAAAGGTTATTTAAGGTATGTTAAGCCTATTTCACTATTCCGGAGTGTTTGTTGCATTAAACGGGTTATATTTACGCATCAGTGCGTGTATAACCTTCCAGAAAGCGATTTAAAGCCTGAAATCGAACAAGAATTGATATGTGCAAATGATACACATATTTTTACAAATCCCAAGTATGAAATACAATATTTCAATGGTTTGGCATTTGTTGGATGGTTGAAGTGACACAGGTGTCACACTATGGTTTACCCTCTGTTCTTGTTAGATGTTTGTGTAACCCTCTGTAACTTGATGTTTAATGATGTTTGATGATATCTCATTTTCACCACTGATGTTTTTACACTTCTTATCTGTATATGTTTTTGATATGCTAGAATGTAACAGGTTTTGTGTGAAAATATTGTTTGATTCTTGTGGGTTTTTGTCTCGGGTATCAAAACAGAGGTTTGGGTTTTGGTTATTATGAAGGTTTGTTTGTGATGTTTTTGGTTTTATCTGTTTATTAAGACTGGGTTTTTGGTTTTTGGCGTTAATCTAAGATTGTTTTTGTGTTATAGTTTTTTTGAAATGTTTAAAATATACAATCGATTAAAACAGTTTGGTTTCTTAAGTCTCTATTGTTCATGTTAAAATCTGGCTTTCTTAAGTCTCTGCTGTTCATGTTGAAATCTAGGTATGGTTGTTGTTTTGTTTCTCATATAAAGTTGATAAAGACTCTGTGTTTTGGGTTCCTCATATTGGTCATTTGAATGTGTTTTCTTGATATGAGATCAACTGTGTTTTGGGTTCCTCATATTGGGTTCCTCATATATGTATACATATATGCATTATGAAAGTACTGTATCAACCGTCTTACTATGGATGTTTTTATTGTACAAAATGGCTGCGGATGTAAAGATACGCAAAACACCAACTACGAAAACATTGGCGAGAATACTTGACAACCTCCTAGAAGATGGTGCGGTGCACATAAGGAAGTGATTGATCAGAACGATCAATTGCAAAAAGATAAGCTGATTGGTGCATATGAATGAATATAACCCCAGTGGCAGATATGTAATTAGCGAGCTCTGGAATTTCAAGGAAAATCAAAGAGCTACACTAAAGGGGGTTATCAGCTACATTCCAAAGTGCACCACTCACTCCTTGAGTTTTCATGACGAAGAGATTCGAAACTCGTTGTATGTTACGGTGTTTTGTTATCGAGTCTGTAAGTTCCGTCAAGTCTACCAAGTTGGATATCCTTCTATCTTTCTTGGTATGACGTTTTGACTCTGTATTGTATGTTTAACATAATGCAAGTGTGCATTTATGTTGTGTTTAATTGTTATCATGCTTAACTGTTTAACTTAGTGATATGTTATGTCCATGTTTGATGCTTAACTGTTTAACTTAGGGCTTAATAATGAATTTTGGGGTGTTTAGAAGGGAAAGAAATCCAAAAGATGGTCTTACCCCTGGCTCAAACAGTCAAACAGACGGAAGTGTGACAGAGGGACTCAAATTGTTATGAATTTATAAGCTCAGGGGCTCAAAAAACCAAAAAATGAATTTAGGGGTTCAGGTTGATGTTTCACACATACCACAGGGACGCAAGTTGCATTTTTCTCTTCTGTTTACCTATAACCAGTCATGAATTTAAAATGAATAAAGCAAACTACTGTTAAGTCAAACAGCTGATGAAAAACTTGTAAGCACTGCTAGTGATTAAAACACCGATGGTACTTAACAACTGATAGTGAACTACTAATGGTTAACAACTGCTGTTGTAGTAATCAGTGGATAGAGAATTAGTGATTAAGGATTAAGTGATGGTACTTAACAACTGATAGTGAACTACAAATGGTTCAATTTCTAGTTGTTCTTTAATAGAATAAAAATGGAACTTAGAAATCACTCATACCTGAATAATGCATGTCTGTTTGTTATTTCATTTTCGGTATCATGTATGTATAACTGACAAAACTTAGCTTCATTTCCATCTGGAGGTTTGAGACTCCCCATGCAATGATAGTTTTGGCCACTGATACGATATATAAATGGAGCATTGCCCTTGTTGATAGTAGAATCAAGCTTTCCACCCATAGATGTAAAAGAGAACATAGAGTTGTATCGTCTTATGTTCTTCAGGAAGAACTTGCTTTTTGCATTTGAGGAAGAAAACAAATTTTGATAAGACGGGTGTGCATCCTTTAAAGGCGGTAGCTGAACTTTACCATACCCACAACACATACTATAACATAGCTTATTTATAGTTAAACGACCTTTTCCACCTTCTGATGTCCATAACTTTGCACTATAAAGCTGACATGTAAGCACTTGGTCACCCTGGTCCAAATAATCTGTTCAAAAATGATTGAGAGTTATATTACAGGTGGAACACAACAAATGTCCTAAAACAATAAAGTAGATTAAAACCTTTAGATATCCCTTTATAAGGATCTTCATCAGTGCACAAAAACACATTGTCTTGATCTGAATCCAAAGACAGCATAGGTACAGGAGTATTATCACGTTTCTTGCGCTCGAGGTTACGTTTACCAGAAGACAGCCGTGTAAGCATAGAGTTACTACCCAATATCGGCTGCTTGTTACTGCTAATAATGCTAGAAGTAATGGAATATCTACCGTTGCTATCTAGAGGTGTACCTATGTTTACGCCGTTATATGAACATCCAATATTAAAAAAATCATTTTAGTACCGGTATGTTGTTTAGTAATGTATTTATCAAAAGAAATAATAAAGAAACAAAATACAAACCTGGTGTAGTTGAAATTAAAGAACCGGTAGCATTTCTAACTGCTCGACATGCAATGGAGTACATATGTTGATCCGTAGTATCAGAACATTCGACCAAATTTGCATTGTCAGAAAAGATGTTACGAACATTCGTTGATGATGACGATGCATTCTTTGATTTCTTATTATCAAGTATTAATTTTCAAAGCTTACGCCTTTCATTTGGTGAAGTAATTAAATAACAGAGAAAGTATAATATGTACGAAACACAAGAATCAGTCCACTTGGAAACATAAAACGGAAAAAAGTATACTTATAATCAAATTCAAGAGCTAATACCATTTGTGATATCTGAAAGAGGAGATCTATTAGAGATATCTGAAACAAGAGTTCTCATAAGAGGACCTACAAAAAACCCAAGTAGAATTATGATTCAAATCTGAAAGCTGATTTTGATTTGGGAAATGATGAGTTAAGAAGTTATAATTTCACTTACTGTATAAATTTTGTTGAGATGAATTAGCAGCTGTAGAAGATGAACGTGAATTCTTTGACATTGCATACATGAGAGAAGGAGAAGGATTCAAAAGAAGAAAGAGTAAAAGATCAGTAACATTAAAAAAATAGAAGAAAACAGTGGTTTTTAAATTTTGAATTACAATATGTCATACCTAGGGATTAACATAACCTCAGTAAATTATAATATTCAACTTTATCATTTTGTAATTAAAAATCATTTCATGAAAAGAAAAATAGAATTGTTTCAAATTATTGAATTAATTATTCCAAGCAATCTATTACATTGATAAAAAAACTTAACAACAAATTTTGTAATCTTTGTGGAATGTAAATCGGGTGTTCATCGGTTAGGTTTATGGTTTATTTGTATATGATTTTTAAAATAAAATAATATTATCTTTATTTAATAAATAATTAAGTTAAACGGTATTTTTTTTGTTATCCAAATAAACAAAACAAAACAAATAAAATAAAACGTGGATCGATAAACCGAATAAAATGGGTTTGAATTTACGCTTCTTACTTGGTTACGATTTTTCTGAACAACCTACTTTGAATAACTTAGACAAAATTTGAAGTATATAAGAAAGCTATTGAATGAGATTACTTAAACAAGTTAATGGGAGAAATAGGCACAAATTAAATATTTTTTATAAACTGTAATATATGACGGATACTTATTAAATCTTAGTTGGCAGGGATAACGGTAAAAACCAATAAAGAACAACCACATCCATTGATAATCCTATATAAATTATGATATAAGATAATAAGATTAAAATTGCTTAAAGATTACAAATGTTTGTAGATAAAAAAGTTGTTATTTGGGTTTATACAATGTATATTATAAATTGTTGCTCCTATTCATACACATAAGTTTTAAACATAAATATTGACTATTGAACATCTCAATATTTATTTAAAAATATACATTATAATATGCAAAGAAAGGTCATACTCATTATAATATTAGAACATAACATTATAATAAGCAGATAAGTTTTCAGGAATTCAAAACCACACAAGCAGTCCAAAACATAACAACACCAAACACCCAAAAGCAACAAAACGAAAACCATAAGTTCAACATGGCAACAGCACATGAAATCAACACGTAAATGTATTTGAAAACACATAGAAAACTATTTCTCAATCTTTGGAATCAAAAGCGTCGAAACACCAGCATCTTCATCCTGAGACAGTTCATCACTCATGCGGCGCTTTGTCGAGGAGCAACCTAATGCAATATCTACATCACACACTTCACGATGTAGGATCGGTATGTGACCCGACGAGTAATTCAGAAGAGATTTTATCAGTTTCAGATGCGGAAAATAAGAAACTGACTTTGAAACAGCTTGCTTATTACTTTAAACACTAATTTGATTGATATAATAGCAATTACAATCAGTCTTCACACCGGTAGCACTTCGGTATGGAATTCAAGAACTGTTACAAATGAAATGCATCACACCTATATATAGTAGTCAGGCTTTCGCTTGAAGACACACATGTCAGCTTCAAGCGAAACCTTCTCAAGCGAAACATCAAGTTTACATTCAAGCGAAACCTACGAACTAAAATAACATTCTGATTTCAAGCGAAAGTTCTATTTTGTTTTGTCTTCTTGTGAGGTGATGCAATGATGATGTCATCTTGATGATGTCATCATTGTATAAGATGACATCACTCTTGATCAGATTCGCAACGCAACTGAGACTCGATATAAGACGAAGACGACAGATGAATGCACCAACAGACTCCCCCTCAGATGTTGACGAGTCTTAAGTGTCGAGTCTTTACAATCTTCAGTCTTTATCAGTCTGAATGCTCTCTGAAATGTCTCACATTGTAAGCATCCTCAAACTTTATCTCCTTCTCTTCTTCAGCATCAACAGACTCCCCACGAACAATCTCTACTAGGATGTCTTCAGATTCCCCCTTTTGATATACTGGGATCGCAGTCTGGAATTAGTTATCATCTTGAGATCAAATCCTGGCTTTAAATCTGTTTAAGCTCATCACCTACACAATTCTCATCAAAACATAAGTTTTTACTTAAATCAATAAGAAAAACTTATTAGAAATAGTTCCATCAAGTTCAAATTAATGACCCTGATTAACTAATCTCAAATTCTTTCTCAAATCAAAAATTTTCAATTCAATACACACACTCCCAAACCAGTTCATCATGTTCAGCACTCGGAATTTTGAAAAACGGCTTTCCAACATCAGTTGTCGAAAATCTTTTTGTATTTTTCAAAATTTATGCTAAAACACTCCGAAAATCTTTTTGGATTTTTTATAACAAAGGAATGCAGAAAAGAAATATTTACATACAATATTTTTGAGAGTTTGTGTAAGAGGATCTTATCAGTGTATGTGACCAAACACTAGCACCGTTAAGCTTTAAACATTTTAAGTTCTAAACGATTCACATTGATTGACGATATTGTTGTCCACTTAAACTCAATCTAAAAACTTTCAAAATGCTTACCGATACGTTAAGGTATATTAATTTTGCACTCAGTTCTTATGGATCCCACGATCTCAGCATATCCCCTCATCATGCAATACACTGACTCAAGTAATGCCTTTAAACTTTTATCAACTGTGATTTGTGCGAAAACAAAGCAGAATGTTTAAACATTAACAATCAGGTCGATACTTCTGTATACGCAGAGAAAGTCCAATGTTTAAACAAAATAAGAAAATAAAAATAAGTTGAAGTTGTTTAGGCTTTAACCACCAGGTCGATACTTCCGTATACGCAGAGGTGATCCAAAGCTTAAACGAAACACCAAAGAAAATAAAGCAGAACGTTTAGGCAATAACATCCAGGTCGATACTCACGTATACGTAGAGGATGTCCAATGCTTAAACAAAATAAAGAAATAAAACAAGTTTAAATCTTTGCAAAATAAAATGCACAATCACAGCGACTTTTCAGCAAAGTTGTGAAAGTTCACAAACTTAACCAGTTTTATGTCTTTCGACAATCAGCGATTACTGAGCAGGCACACAATCAAGAAGGAAAAAACTAAGTACTATGCTTTTGACCATGTTTCCCACTAGAACTAGGCTTTTTCATTTAGGTTTGTATCGTTATCGCAAATCTACTAGTCTAGCTGAGCCTACCGTCACATCTTTAGTAAGATCGTTTATCACATTTTATCTCTCCATTTCTTTAGCATGTTGTGACAGTCCAACTGATCTACTATCATTTCCTCTTTTTTACAACAAAACTCATTTTTGCATTTTTTCAATGTTTTTGACTTTTCAAATTTTCTAATTTTTTTTAAAATTTTTACTCCCCCTAAAATCAAAATATCTCAATTTTGATTTTCTGGGAAAATTTGAAAATGAACTGTACAAAGTAAATGACAACATGATGAGAATTACTTCAATTCTCCATTCACTTGGCTTGAACAATCAGAACTCCCCCCTGACAACAAAACATTTTCCCATCGTGATTTCAAAACACTTAAGTTTGTTTTAATCAAAATGGCTTTTCCGGAAAATTAGTTTTGTGAGTCATTTCTCAAACATGGGGATCATTCATCACCTTGTTTTCTTTAACCACTTGTACGAAAGTTAAATCGAGTACAACTTAATGTCCTTGATTAAACATTTCTCAAGAAAGATGCCGATTCATGCTCCACACTTACAAACCTGGGAGCTCCGACAAGTCAGGTTTTTCTATTTAAACAGTTTCACCCAAGCCTGACTGTCCTTGGGTGATTTTGAATTCTTGTTCAACAATGGTGGAAAATTTGCATCATCCATTGTTAGACCAGAATTCTCAACTTTTACCTCAACACACGGCTCTTCTAGTTTTACCATACCAGAATCATTGCCTGAATGTGGCTTGTCTGACTTTGATGAGCCAGATTCATCGCCAACATGTGGCTCCTTTGTTTCCACAGAAACAGATTCATTGCCATCAACTTTCTTCTTCATCTTTCTCTCTTTCGTCCTCAGATTTGTATCTGATGAATCCGTTTTGCTTGATTTGTCATTCTTTGGAGAGCAAGACGATTTATCAGAACTTTTATCTGTTTTACTAGTTGTATCCGAGGACAAAATCTTCTCCAGATACTCTCTGGCCTTCTTCCTCTTCTTCCTCAGTCTGTCTTTTTGTCCCTAAGAAAGTTTCACTTTCTTTTCTTGAACTTTAGGTTCTTGAACCTTCTGTTCTTTGGGCTTGACATTGACTGGTTTCTTCACCTGCCTCTGAGATTCAGCCCTCGATCTTCTCATTGATCTCATTGAGCAATCTCTAGCAATATGGCCTATGATATTGCAGTTAAAGCATCTCCTTGACTCAAACCTCCAACTCTGGCAGTTAACAGCAATGTGTCCTTGATAGCCGCATCTGTAACACACTCTGTTATCGTACCAATCACCATTTTCAACCCAAACATTCAGATTAAAGCACTGTTTGGCTTGGTGATAATCTTTCCTCCTCTTGTTTGCTGGATTTGGCTTTTGAGCTCTATGGTCCGACCTGCACCACTCATTACCAACAATTTTTGAGTTTTGTTTTTCAACTTTTTTGTGATTTTTTATCACGATTGGATGATTGAACTGATGAGCTTTTATTTTCTTTTTGAACATTTTTCGGTTTTTTATCCTTTTGTTTTTGTTCCACATTCTTCTTTACAGGTTTTTGCGTTGAGCATTCACCTTTTTCAGTAGAATGTAAAACAGTTTCTTTAAACATTTCATTTAATTTCAAAAATATTTTTCTTTTTTCAACTTCATCATCAGTTTTCTCATCACAATCTTCAACTATGACTTTATCATAGTTTGTGACATCGTCACTTATTGGAACGGAACTGTTCGGTTTTGGACATGAATAATCTGGTGTTGATGACGAAGTCTCAAAACCTTTCAATTTCTCTTCAAGCTCTTTGATTTTAATCCGAGCTTTTTCAGCTTCATTTTCAAGCCGAATGATTTTCTGAAGATGAGAGTTTATTTCAATCTGTTTTTCAAGATTATTTTTAAAAATAGCAGATTTCTCATCTTCTAAAATCTTCATTTGACTTTGAAAATCTTTTTCAAATTTTAATTTTTGATTTTCAAATTCTTTTTCCTTTTCTTTCAAAATCTCATTTTTCAATGTCAAACTGTTCAGATTACTTAACAGTTTGTCATTTTCTGATTTCAACTTCTCACAATTTTCCTTTAAATAAAAAATTTGTTTCTCATCAGCTTTCTTCTCGTCTTTCAAAACTGAAATTTCTTCAGTCTGTTCCTCTCCCACTTGTACACCTTTACTCCTGCTTCTTTTTAGTATTGATTTTCCATTTTGACTTTTCTTCTTCTCAGCATTTCCCTCCATCTGTTCTTAATGAATTGACAAATTGCCAATCCAGAGTATTCTCCAGTTCTTTTTAAATCCAAAAGATATGTACCCCATTCTTGTTGAGGTAAGGCATTGGCTAATTTATTAACCCATTCATTTGGACTTTTCCGAATATCCTTCTCAGATAATGAACGAACAAGATGGCTATACCTCTCAATGATACTCCTTGTACTTTCTCCTGGACAACATGAAAACGAATCAAACTCTTTCTTTAATACATTTATTCTATTAATTGTTTCACTATTCATATTAAAGAAATTTATATCCATGATTCGGAAACACGTTTATCAAGACAGTCCCGTTAAGCGAAATATCAAGTCCAAGATAGATCACCTTTTAAAAATATACCTGAAACAAACAAACAATCAGTTTAAACAGACAGAATACGTAAAAATATGTGACGGTTGAATTGATCTAGGACTCGTGTCGAAGATTTGTGGACTCGTTTAAAGTATTCTGCAAACTGAATGAATGAAGTAGATCAAATGGGCCACAAAATATGGGCTTCCAATGGATCGCAAACAATAAAGTTCACTTGGGCCGAACTATCAACTTTCAAATGTTGACACTTTAACTTGGGCTAATAAAAATCTTGGGCCGATCACAATTAGCCGACAACTTCAAAACACATGTACAATTCTGATTGGGCCGCTAACTGTCTTGGGCCGATCACAAATGACTTTAGTGAATTCGGCAGTAATGCTTCTTGACCTCCAAATGTGATTGGACCAAATAAACTACCAAATTTACAACTTCAAGAAATCACATGGGCTGATGATCACATGCACTGATACTTATCATATAAACTGACACAAGTCATGTGATTTCTTATCCCAACCAACTGACAACTCGTAAAATATTACACACAACTCGACGTACACACTCAAGCTAAACAGTGATTCAAGCGGTCGATGTTTTCAAGCGGTGTGTCAGTTTCAAGCGAGACTCACGATGTAAACTCAAGCGAAAGGCCAAATTCAAGCGGACTCAACACGTATTTCAAGCGAAAGTCTATTTCAAGCGAGACCCAAACTGTTTTTCAAGCGAGAGGCCAGATGACATCAGCAAAAGTCGAACAAATTTCAAGCGAAACCATGATTTTAACCAGTTTTAAGCCGATTTTAGTTCTGAAACTTTCCAGGATTTGTTAAAACATGATTTCGCATAATATGTGTGAATTTGAGCCGATTTTATCAGTGAAAAAATTTTTAATTTTGAAAAAGAAGAGTAGAAATCAGAAAAAGTGACGAAAACAGGCTGTTTTGGCAAGATCTCTTCCTCCTGAGCTCTGATACCACTTGTAGGATCGGTTTGTGACCCGAACGAGTCGTTCAGAAGAGATTTTATCAGTTTCAGATGCGGAAAATAAGAAACTGACTTTGAAACAGCTTGCTTATCACTTTAAACACTGATTTGATTGATATAATAGCAATTACAATCAGTCTTCACACCGGCAGCACTTCGGTATGGAATTCAAGAACTGTTACAAATGAAATGCATCACACCTATATATAGTAGTCAGGCTTTCACTTGAAGACACACATGTCAGCTTCAAGCGAAACCTTCTCAAGCGAAACATCAAGTTTACATTCAAGCGAAACCTACAAACTAAAATAACATTCTGATTTCAAGCGAAAGTTCAATTTTGTTTTGTCTTCTTGTGAGGTGATGCAATGATGATGTCATCTTGATGATGTCATCTTGATGATGTCATCTTGATGATGTCATCATTGTATAAGATGACATCACTCTTGATCAGATTCGCAATGCAACTGAGACTCGATATAAGACGAAGACGACAGATGAATGCACCAACACACGAATATTACGTTTTGTTTCATCAGAAGAGGGATTCTTATTGCCTACAAGTGCTTTGGATGCAGGTGTAACATTGTCACCACAGCATGACATCTCATCCTGATATAAAAAGACAATAAGTATTAACGTTTCAAAAAATTTAGTACAAATAACCAAATTCTTATATACCTTCATAAGGTCAAAAGGAGTAGACAAACTGCAGGAATCTGGAACATCCAATGATTCAGACTGCTCATGCTTTTAGTACATAATACACAATAACATAAAATACACACAATGGTATAAATCTATTTCAAAATGATATGACTATGAAATGAAAAGAATGACATAATGAAGATTTAAACCTGGTTAAGATTGAATTTGGCGCAAAGCGCGACAAGGATCTCATCATCGTTAGTGGCCTATGAAATACCATAATTTTCAACCTGATGCTCAATGTTATAGTCTTTAACACTTATGATGAACGCATACCTCTTTCCAATCAATGTGTCAAAGATCTCAGGATATGGGTTCGGTATCTCTCCAGAATTAACAACCTATGATTTTATAAAAATTAATATAAATTACAATGAGCAGAATGTTTCCATAATTGAGAACATACAATTTTATAAAAATTAATTTTAAATTATATTTACTACATGGCCAAATAACTGAATGCATGTATTTGTTACCTGATCTTGGATTGCAAGTAACTCTTTGGCAGTTTTCTTAAGAATCTTGTAAGCTTCGAAATCAAACAGTGTCAAAGACACAGTACCGGAAGAGTCTTGCACCCTAATAGGTATCTTGAACCTTTCAAAGTTAAAAATAAATGAAAACATTAGTATTACTAATAACAAAAGTGTGGTTCATATTAGTATTTAGTATAAGGAAATAAAACTGTAATCTCAAACCGCGGAATAGAATAGATGTCGACTCCTTCACATTTATCATTTGTACACACCAAAGATTTTGCATGATCAATATCAAATGAACCATCAGCATTTTCTTTCGTTACAAATCTTTCCTCCACACCCGACTTACATTGGTTACAACCATTGTAATACCAAAGTTTAGCAGTGCATATAGCTGTGATTGTGCCAAGAACCAAAACCTTCTTTGTCTATTAATATCAAACAAAAATAATAATCCTTAGAAAAGACTATAAAAAAACTTAGCATGTAAAGTACTTATAATAAAATACACACCGTTGATATGGTTCCAAGGAAACCAATAAGCATGAAATCAGGGTTATTAAGAAACTCATCTTCAACACTTGAGATAACGTTTGAACCAACATGCTCATTTGATGAAGATGAAGCTGAAATTTCTCTACATACCTAAACAGATTCATATGATCAAATTAAAACGTAAAAAGTAAATGTAGGTACAAAATAATATTGTTTAATGTTTATATGCATATTACTAACTATACCTCTTCCTAAAAGAGGATATCTCTTCAATGTCAGTGTCGATAAAAAGTCTGCTAAGCTCAAACCCGTTTGCAACTCCACGCTTGCCGGAATTTAAAAATAAAACCAAATGTAGATCAATATAAACAGTGTCAAATTTAAAACATATAAATAAATATAAATATAAATATAAATTACTAAATAAAAAGAATTAAACTAATTAAGTTTAAATTGTACCTTTGTAAAGGTTGACCATACCAAAATGACAAAGGATAACAACATATTTCTCTCGTTTCTTATCATTCATGTAAGCAAACATGTCAATAGCAAAACCATCCCACAAAGTAACCGGACACTTTTGGCCTCTAAAATATTAACATAAAACATAATAACATCAAGCAACATTGTAATGCTTTAAACGTCAAAATGCAACAACTTAATAAAAAGAACTCACTCAAGGTCTTCAACTCTAAGATTAAGTCTCTTGCCCTTGCTCCCATCCTTCTTTGATGTATCCTCTAGATTGAAACATACTTCCACATAACCAATCTAATCTATAAACAAAAATATATTGTTAAAAGAAAACAGCATTAAGAAGAGATAACATGAAAAAAAAACAATAAGAAAAAACAATACATATATATCATGTAGTGATTTACATACCAATAACTTCAATTTTATTTTAACAACATCCTTGAGGTTAACGAAATTAAAACGGTATTTCGGTCCAGACCTGTCACACCCCCTAAATCCACGCGCTGAGTATCACCGCTTGGAGGCGTGACTGACCAGGATCAAGCCACCAATCATATTGAACACACATAAAGTAAACATAAATCACCCAAACAATATGAAAGGTGTTTCAAAAACCCAAGCATAGTTAAATGTTTAGGGGAAGCATAATAGTAAAACCCATAGCAAGTATTAAGTATGAATTAAAGTAAGATTTAAAGCATGGCACACACTGCCATGTCCCACAACGACTGTTCCTCCCTGTGCAAGCTCCCTGAGTACCTAATGACCTGCAAGGCATGTAGCAATGAATCAACAACAAAGTTGAGCGAGTTCACAGTTGGTTGTTTGGTTATAGTATTCATTTCATAAATCGCATGTTCGTTTTGTAAACCATGTATCGTATTAATCCTTATCGCGGCCAGTCCAGGCATGTGCGATGATTAGTGGGGGCTTCCCATGTGTTACAAGACCACGCGTATCGACTGCTATGAAAATGTAAGAGGTGCCCTAAGTCAATGTCTATCAGCATTGACCCTTTGCCCATAGTCCATTAGTACACGCCCGTCCGACTGGCACGGTGTGAGGTTTGTTAAACCTAATAGCGCTATTAACTAATGACCCGCTCGCCCTAGGCCTCGGCGATTAAGTCGATAATTGAGGGACTTCCTTTGATAGAGTTGATGGTCTTAAGATCGTGTACGTAGGCTTTACGTACGTGCCCTTCAATCCGAGGACAGTAGTAAGTATAACTGTACGTAGGTTTTACGTATGTGCCCTTCAACCCGAGGACAGTAATAAGTAGTTTTAATAGTAATGGTTGTACGAGTAGTTATCCAATCCCATTCCCAACCCCTGGGAATCCCATGCCTTGGCTAGTGTGAACTCACCTTGATGTGCTCGGCAGAATATTTCACTTGTTTTGGTTATTAAACTGGTCACACCCTATTATTATTCCATTTAATCATTAGGCTCATATTCAAATACGGTCACATTCACCAATGAATAACACATAGTACCTAGAAATCGCATGCTAACTATATCAACATGAGTTTAAAAATTAACTTTTATAACCTCCCAACTAACATATATCATCGACCCAAATCAAATAAATATAGCAGTCCACTTAGCCTATGATACCCACTAATATGTATGTGATTAGTTAAGGCATTCGGCCCAATCTTTTCTTTTTAAATGGGGCGGCCCAATGAATCTAACAGTTTGTGTCCCAAATTTAGCAAACTGAATTAAATGTGTATGATCCACCCCTTTATGTGCGGCCCCATTCAATAGCAAACAACAATCCATAATTCATATTTATTATTCATAGGTTCAGAGTGTATTAAGCAATCAACTCAAACAATTCAATAAAAGCATATGTAGACCTAACAAATAATCATGAAACCTACTATACTATACCTACCTCATATATTCTAATTGTCACAGCAATTTATTTGGCTAGCAACCATTATCAAAACCAGTAAAGATGGCCCCACTGTTGTTGATTTCATACTATTATTGGAACAAACTTTGTAGTGGACTACAAGTTCAATATCATTGGACCATCTCTTGCATTTTATATCTAATCTATAGGCACCTAAGAATCACATGCCCACTCACAATCCCATGCAAATTCTAAACACAGTAGCCGCCAATTAAGAAGTTGTCCTTATCTAATTGACTACAATTTCAAAACATCACACATGCACCTTCATAATAAGACCATCATCAGAGGAACACTAGACATCGCATGACACAATCAATCATACATCACATTAAATATCCCTATCATACTCATCTATTAACCAACACATCAACAATCGATCGAATATAGATTTAAGCATTACTTAACATCAGCAAACAATAATTTCGACTAGACAGTTACAAAGATATTGAGCAAGTAATCATGTAAAGATTAAACACTAACCACGATGAACAAAACTAACGGATCGATCAGGAAGAAAGGTTCCAAATGTTGTTGCTACCGTCACACAAGGGAAGAGTAGTTTAGGGTTTCTTAAAAGTGTTCTTAACGTAACTGTTTTCACAAGTTATATCGTAAACATCATTTGGGCCAGCCGAACACCCTTGGGCCGGAGCCCAATCGTGACTAAAACACTGATTTCGTCGGAGAGATGGATGTTTTCGTCGAGTGGGTGTTTTCGGGTGTTAGTGATTTCGGCCAAAGCTCCAATTTTCTTCACAAGGTCTAAAATAATAATTTACAACTTTTATTTATTAGATAACACTCACCAAAGTCAACATAACCACTTAAACAATCACTAAACATCAATTTTCAATAATTAACAAGGTGCACAAACAAGAACAGTTGCGAGGAAAGACCTTGAAAACTCCGGTTGTCACATTATCCCCAAGTTGAAAGAAATTTTGTCCCGAAATTTGGTACGTACTCACTGAGGAAGCTAGTTAAGTTGCCTGGTTTTCCTGGGGTGTCACATCCTCCCCCCGTTGATCTGGAATTTCGTCCCGAAATTCCGTAGCTTCGGCCTCAGTAGTGGTTGTACTGTTTGCAAATAGTTGGGGATACTTTTGTTTCATCTGATCTTCACGTTCCCAGGTGAACTCTTGGCCGCGACGAGAGTTCCAACGAACTCGAACAAGAGGTATTCTAGTGTGCTTGAGGACCTTAACATCCTGGTCCGTGATTTCAACTGGTTCCTCGACGAATCGTAACTGTTCGTCGATAGTGAGTTCCTTCAAAGGAACTATGTGGGTCTCATCTGACAGACACTCCTTCGGATTTGACACGTGAAAGACCTTGTGAACTGCACTGAGTTCTGCGGGTAAATTCAGTTTGTAGGCCACCTTGCCTATTTTCTCGATGACTTCGAAAGGTCCGACGTATCGTGGGTTAAGTTTTCCTCGTTTACCAAAACGAACCACACCCTTCCAGGGTGAAACTTTGAGTAGCACCCGCTCCCCAACCTGGAGCTCGAGGGGTTTCCTGCCCTGATCGGCGTAGATTTTCTGAAGGTCACGAGCTGCCGCCATTCGTTTTCGTATCTGATCAATTCGTTCTGTTGTGTCTACCACAAGTTCTGGACCAGTAATCTGACTATCCCCCACCTCTGCCCAACAAAGAGGTGACCGGCATTTACGCCCGTATAATGCCTCAAACGGAGCAGCTTTAATGCTGGTGTGGTAGCTGTTATTGTATGAGAATTCTACAAGTGGCAGATGCTTTTCCCAGCCGTTGCCAAAGTCAATTACACATGCCCTAAGCATGTCTTCGAGGGTTTGGATGGTGCGTTCAGACTGCCCATCCGTTTGCGGGTGATAAGCTGTGCTCATATCTAAACGTGAGCCAAAAGACTTGTGCATTGCTTGCCATAGTTCTGAAGTAAGGTGTGCATCACGATCAGAGATAATAGAGGTGGGCACTCCGTGCCTCGAGACAACTTCCTTAAGATATACGTCTGCTAGTGTGGAGAACTTATCCGTTTCCTTGATAGCCAAGAAATGAGCAGACTTTGTGAGTCGATCCACGATCACCCAAATAGTATCATTACCACGTTGAGATCTAGGCAGGCCAGTAACAAAATCCATGGAAATTTACTCCCATTTCCATTGTGGTATCTCTGGTTGTTGGAGTAGGCCTGAAGGTTTCTGATATTCCGACTTGACTCTCGCACAAGTCAAGCACTTGCTAACGTATGTTGCTATGTGAGCTTTCATGCTAGGCCACCAATACGTAGTTTTGATATCGTGGTACATCTTATCCGAACCAGGATGTACCGAGTAGCGAGACTTGTGTGCCTCATCCATCACAAGCTCTCGTAGGTTGCCATAGAGTGGGACCCAAATGCGTCCTATTACGTAGTAAGCACCGTCTTCCTTTTGTTCTAATCGTTGCCTTGAGCCATGATGCGTGTGAAGTGTTATATATATTAGGTATATATTTTAAGCCCCTTTAACACTTATTTTTAGCCAAGTTTTAAATTTATAAAACACGATATTTTACTAACACTAAACACACATATGGGCAAGTGCACCCATCGTGAGCGTAGTATAGTGTTGGTAAGATACCGAGGTCGTCCAAGGACACAAGAGCTTTTAGTACTGGTTTATCCTCAACGTCTAATCAAAATAAAAAGTTTAGAAAAATGTTTTAAACTAAGAAAAGTAAAAACTAACTAAAATGCTGAAAATAAAAATAAAAAGAAAAACAGATAGACAAGATAAATCACTTGGTTCCGACTCGTATCTAGTGTAACCTTTGATTATTTCCGCACTTTTGCACATAATTAAGAGATTATCTTAGTTATTGTAGTAGGCCCCTCTTTTGAAGGTGACGTTACCCTCACCCCAGTATTTTGAGTCAGCAAGGATACAATCCTAAAAGGGTGGATTATTGGAAGATAATTAATTAAGTTATTAATGCAATATTATGGTAGGCCCCTCTTTTGGAGGTGACGTTACCCTCGGCTAAGTAGTCTGAGTCAGCAGGGATACAGTCCTAAATAGCCGGGTTATAGTATTAATAGTAGTTAACTTATGAGGGGATCAAAGAGTTTGGACCCCCGCCATCCAATACCGTTAAGTATTGAAGGAGGTCCTACTAAATTTGACCCAGGTCCATTGCAGGACCTCTAAACGCTGAACAATGGCAAGACCTTTACCAAACCATTCCCTTAACCCCCGACCAGGTAGCCAACATACCTCCATATAGACCGTGGAGATATGAATGATGAAAATCTTTTATTTTATATAGACAGTAAAATAATTTCAAGACACCACGGACAAACGATAAAGAAAGATCACCTTCAACATAAGCAACTAGTTATTAAAGTCATTAATACGAAACCAAATAAAAAGTGCAAAAGATTAGAAATAAAAAGTATTACACTAGACACTTTGTCTTCGCCAAGTGATGTAAGAGACTTAGGCAAACATGGCCTTGATTGTCAAGAACTCTTACGATCAATCTTGGATCCTGAGACGACTCACACACTCTACGATGGACAATGGATGATGGTGGTGGATGATGGTGTTATGGTGGTGGTGGGTGGTGGGTGAAGTGTGAGAGAGGTGGTGTGCCAAGGGATGGTTTGAGCTTGAGCCAAGCACTTCTATTTATAGGCTGAACAGAAGCTCGGGCACGGCCCCATATCCAGTGGGCACGGCCCCGTGTCCACATCCTTCTCTTTCTTCATTTAATGCAGCTTTGTCTTATTAGTTGACCACGCCCCCGTGTGCAGAAGAATCTTTGTACTATGCAGATTTGCTGGATTGTGTGAATCTTATAGTTGACCACGGCCCCGTGTCCGCTAAGCACGGCCCCGTGGTGGGCAATAGAAGCTTCTACCACTTTGTCTTTTCTGCTGACACTTGGGCACGCCCCCGTGCTGGCTGAGCACGGGGCGTGTTCAGGCTTCTGATCTCTTGTTTTGCTTGGGAAGATGCTGTCGTGGGGTCGGGCATGTCACATCTTGTTCCTTTTCTTGTATTTATGTTAGATTTTGATGTCTTTTTGCTTCTTTTGTTAATTTGAGCTCATTTAATCCTGAAAATACAAAAGGAAGACAAAAGCACACTTTTTCCAACATTAGTACTAAAAAAGGGTTAGTTTTATGCCTCATTTGATGAAATTTATATGTTACATTTTGAACACATCAAGCCACGTAGGGCTTCAGCCCTGACGTTTTCTGGTTTCAATGCTTCTATCTGAGCGTCTCGTATTTGCGAAGGAAGACTAGACTGTATAGTGAGTTGTAAAGCTCGTACGCGCTTGGGCACAGTGTCCTTTCGACTAAGGGCGTCAGCCACAACATTGGCTTTGCCTGGGTGGTACCTGATCGAGCATTCGTAGTCATTTAGTAGCTCGACCCATCGTCGTTGTCGCATGTTGAGTTCCTTCTGTTTGAAGATATGCTCGAGGCTTCTGTGATCAGTGTAGATAGCTCATTTGGTACCATACAGGTAGTGTCTCCATATCTTAAGTGCAAAAACAACCGCTCCCAGCTCTAGATCATGTGTAGTGTAGTTCTTTTCATGAACTTTGAGTTGGCGTGAGGCGTAGGCTATAACTTTATCCCGCTGCATCAATACACAACCAAGACCCTGAATGGGTGCGTCGCAGTAAACCACGAAGTCGTCTGTGCCCTCTGGCAATGAAAGGATAGGTGCACTGCAAAGTCTATCCTTTAAGTGCTGAAATGCTAATTCCTGCTCGTTCCCCCATCGATAAACAACGCCTTTCTGTGTCAGTGAGGTGAGGGGCTGTGCAATTTTGGAGAAGTCCTTGATGAACCTTCTGTAGTAACCTGCCAAGCCCAAAAATTGGCGAATTTCCGTTGGTGTACAAGGTGCAGGCCAGCTTTTGATCGAATCTACCTTGGATGGATCAACGTGAATCCCATCCTTGTTCAGCACATGGCCTAAGAAATGGACTTCACGAAGCCAGAAGTCACATTTTGAAAACTTAGCGTACAGCTGTTCTGTTCGAAGGAGTTCCAAAATGAGTCGTAGATGCTGTTCGTGTTCCTCCTGACTCTTCGAATAAATCAGGATGTCGTCGATGAATACAATGACGAACTTGTCTAGGTACGGCTTGCACACTCGATTCATCAAGTCCATGAAGACCGCAGGTGCGTTTGTCAGCCCAAAAGGCATGACTAAAAACTCATAATGTCCATAACGGGTTCTAAAAGCCGTTTTAGAGACGTCCTCTTCTCGGACTCTCAGCTGGTGATATCCTGATCTCAAATCAATCTTCGAATAGTAGCTCGACCCTTGCAGCTGGTCGAACAAGTCGTCAATGCGTGGAAGAGGATAGCGATTCTTCACAGTCACCTTGTTCATTTCACGGTAGTCGATGCACATTCTGAACGTACCGTCTTTCTTCTTCACAAATAGCACTGGAGCTCCCCAGGGCGAAGAGCTAGGACGTATGAAACCCTTTTCCAAAAGTTCTTGAAATTGCTTAGAAAGTTCTTCCAGTTCGGTTGGAGCTAAGCGATAAGGTGCTCGAGCTATGGGTGCTGCTCCTGGAGCTAGCTCGATCTGAAATTCGACCTGGCGATGAGGCGGTAACCCAGGTAACTCTTCAGGAAACACTTGAGGAAAGTCGCGTACAACTGGAATACCCTCTAACTTCTTCTCTTTCGTCGATGTATCTGTAACGAGTGCTAAAATATCTGTGTGCCCCTTTCGCAGACACTTCTGAGCTTTCAAGAAGGAGATGATGCCACTCACGACACCACTCTTGTCGCCTTGAACTTCGAGAGGTTCTTTGCCAGTACGGGGAATACGATTGACCTTCTCCTTGCATAGGATCTCTGCGTGTTGTTGGGATAACCAATCCATCCCAATGACGATGTTGAAACCATCAGAACGTTGGGGTCATTCCTAACATCACCCTGACCAATCACGAATACTCGACCCCTGGCACCATTGTCGTCGTTATTACCCCCGTTGTTATTCCCGTTGCCCTGATTATTGTTGTTGTTGTTCTGATTCTGGTTTAGCTGAGGGCAGTCCCGCTTGAAGTGGCCTTCAGCACCACACTGGAAGCATCCCCTGTTACCACGCTGTCGCTGCTGGTTCTGTGGAGCTGGTGGTTGTTGCTGTTAGTTCTGATTCGCAGGTCGTGATGTCACACCCCCAAAATCCACCTGCGGAGTACTACCGCTTGGAGGCGTGACTGACCAGGATCCAGCCACCAATCATATTGAACAAGCATATAAGTAGTTATAAAAATCCACCCAATACAATTGGTGTTCAAACAAAACATAGTTAAGTTGCAAGCGGAAGCATAAGTCTTAAATCAAAACATAAGTTTAATTGTTTCATAGTTTAACATGGCACACAGTCGTCCATGTCCCACAACGATCCTCCTCCATGCAAACTCCAGCTAAGAACCTAAGGACCTGCAAAGCATGTAGTAACGAGTCAACAACAAGTTGAGTGAGTTCACGGTTGGGTGTTCGTTTTAAGTTGTTTCGAAAACAGTTTCCTTTAGCTGGCATCCTGCCGTGGGGGTTACCCCATAGTTAAAAACGTGACTTGTTTATTCCCAGTTACTCTGGCAATCCAGCCGTGGGGGCTACCCCGTGTTAGTTATCTGGCATTTCGGCCGTGGGGGCTACCCCATGTATACACTAGACTCGTTACCATATCGACTGCTGACTGTAGTCATGTTTATGTGCCCTGAAACTGTCAATGTCTATCATCATTGACGTGCCCCAGATCCATTAGTTCACGCCCGTCCTCTGCGGCACGGTGTGAGGTTTGTCAGACCTAAATAGCGCTATCTAACTAATGACCCGCTCGCCATTGGCCCGGCGAGTAAGTCGATATAAAAAGGAGGGACTTCGTGATAGAGTTTTGGTCTAGTACGAGTTATCTGCCCGTGAGGACGAGGAATTACATTCCTGAACCTTTGCTGTCCTACCCAAGGAGGACGAGGAACCCAGTTCCTTAACCCCATTCCCAACCCAGGGAATCCCCATGCTTTGTAGAGGGTGTGAACTCACCTTGGTTTGCTCGGTAGGTACACAGAAAAGTCAAACAAGCAACGTTGTGGCTACTCACGTCCTATCATAGTTGTATCATACAAGTCAGGTTCGTAACCAAGTAGCACACGGATGTTTCTAGCACATTGCATTCAAGTATCATCTAAGGCAGTTCAACATTCACGTTCAACAGTAACATAATAGGTCTGTGCATTAGGCCCAAGAGTCCGGCCCAATCAATTAAGCCCGTAATGGAGTGCAAGTCCAAACAGTGTGTATCTGTGTATAGTCTCGAGTCGCAACTAGGCGTTTGCGACTCGCAACCTGAGTCGCAACTACGGTCTCGGTTCATGCTGTTTTGGTTACGAGTCGCAACTGGACTCACAACCGGGGTTTCGAGTCAAACGGTTTATGTGCTGATCACTTGTGGTTTTGAGTCGCAACCAGGTGTTTGCGACTCGCAACCGATGTCGCAACCGGGAGATTTCGAATTGTGTTGTTTGAGTCGCAACCAGGCGTTTGCGACTCGCAACCTGGGTCGCAACCAGGTGTTTCGACTCCCAGCACCTGCTGATCTGCATAATGTACTAACCAATAGAAATCCGATTGCATGCAACAGTTGGTACTATCCACTAAACATGTTTTCTTGTCTAACAATTTCCTAAAATGGATCAAACAATCAGATTTCAAATATTCAAGCATGTTCTTATGGATATTCAACAAGTTCTTCATACATTCATCATGTTCATCAATATTCAAGTAGTTCATCATACCATAACTTGACACAACAACCAAAATATTCAAACAACTAATTCGATTTCCACATAAGTGCAGCCATTTAACAAGCATTTTGATTTGTAACCTAAGAGCATGCAATCCGATTTCATAACATGAATAACAATCGAGCATTCCAACAACAAATCCGAATAATATGAGCATAAGAGTATATAATCCGAATAATATGAACATTATACAAACCGATTTCATGAACATCAACCATTTATGGTTTAAATCACATTAAATCACAAACATCATTAACTCATCATGTATAAACCTAACAAACCAACATATTATCAAGTCACACAAGATACATCATCATCAACAAAATATCACATCATCATCATCAACAACAACCGAAATCTAAACACACAATGTGAATCACTAACCGGTTAAAGGGTATGAGGGGTGAACTTCCAAATGTCGATTCCGAGCTTGAACCGAAGGTCCTTGTGGTCTCCGGTTTGATCCGAGAGTGAGGGAGAGGAAGTGTTGTGGTTTAGGGTTTAATGGTCTCTAGAGAGAGAGTAGGGGAGTGTGTGTGTCCAAGAAAATGGCAAAGATGGCTAGGTGTATAGCATATATACTAGCTTCAAGGGGTGCACCCTAATGGACTTTCGGATGAGGTGCACGGCCCAACCGGCCCATATGCTAAACTAGTTCACTCGAGACCACATGGTCTCGAGTCGGGTTCGTGTTGTCTCGGTTCATATACATACTCGCATACATACACACAAGCATACATGTAACATAACACATAATCATATAAAGGTTCACTTAAATCATTCATTAATTCATCAAATCAATTAGTCACTAATCGTTCAAGCATACAACGAAAGGTTCTAAATTTCGAGTTGTCACATCATCCCCAAGTTGAAAGAAATTTCGTCCCGAAATTTGGTAGGCACTCACTGAGGAAGCTAGTTAAGTTGTATGGTTTTCCTGGGGTGTCACATCCACCCCCCGTTGATCTGGAATTTCGTCCCGAAATTCCGTAGCTTCGGCCTCAGTAGTGGGTGTACTGTTTGCGAACAGTTGGGGATACTTTTGTTTCATCTGATCTTCGCGCTCCCAGGTGAACTCTGGGCCGCGACGTGAGTTCCAACGAACTCGAACGAGAGGTATTCTGGTGCTCTTGAGGACCTTAACATCCCGGTCCGTGATTTCAACTGGTTCCTCGACGAATCGTAACTGTTCGTCGATAGTGAGTTCCTTCAGAGGAACTACGTGGGTCTCATCTGACGGACACTTCTTCAGATTCGACACGTGAAAAACGTTGTGAACTGCACCAAGTTCCGCTGGTAAGTTTAATCTGTAGGCCACCCTGCCTATTTTCTCAATGACCTCGAAAGGTCCAACGTATCGTGGGTTTAGTTTACCGTGTTTACCAAAACGAACCACACCCTTCCAGGGTGAAACTTTGAGTAGTACCCGCTCCCCAACCTGGAGCTCAAGTGGTTTCCTGCCCATGTCGGCGTAAACTTTCTGACGTTCGCGAGCTGCCGTCATGCGTTTTCGTATCTGAGCGATCTGCTCGGTTGTATCTACCACATATTCTGGACCAGTGATCTGACTTTCTCCCACCTCTGCCCAGCAAAGAGGAGACCGGCATTTACGTCCGTACAATGCCTCAAACGGAGCAGCTCTAATGCTGGTGTGGTAGCTGTTATTGTACGAGAATTCCACAAGTGGCAGATGCTTTTCCCAGCGGTTGCCAAAGTCGATTACACATGCACGAAGCATGTCTTCTAAGGTTTGAATAGTGCGCTCGGACTGCCCGTCCGTCTGAGGATGATACGCTGTGCTCATGTCTAATCGTGAGCCGAAGGATTTGTGCATTGCTTGCCACAGCTCTGAAGTAAAACGTGCATCTCGATCTGAGATAATAGAGGTGGGCACCCCGTGCCTCGAAACGATTTCTTTGATGTATATTTCTGCAAGAGTGGAGAACTTATCCGTCTCCTTGATAGCCAAGAAGTGTGCAGATTTTGTGAGTCGATCCACGATCACCCAAATAGTATCGTTCCCGCGCTGGGATCTAGGTAGGCCAGTAACAAAATCCATGGAAATTTGCTCCCATTTCCACTGAGGTATCTCTGGTTGTTGGAGTAGGCCTGATGGTTTCTGGTATTCTGACTTGACCCTTGCACAAGTCAAACACTTGCTGACGTAGGTCGCTATGTGGGCCTTCATGCTAGGCCACCAATACGTAGTTTTGATATCATGATACATCTTATCTGATCCAGGGTGTACTGAGTAGCGAGACTTGTGTGCTTCATCCATCACGAGTTCTCGTAGGTTGCCATAGAGTGGGACCCAAACGCGTCCCGTTACATAGTAAGCACCGTCTTCCTTCTGTTCTAAGCGTTGCCTCGATCCGCGTAGGGCTTCGGCCCTGACGTTTTCTGGTTTCAGTGCTTCTACCTGAGCAGCTCGTATCTGGGAAGGAAGACTAGAATGGATCGTGAGTTGTAAAGCTCGCACCCGCTTAGGCGGAGTGTCCTTCCGACTGAGGGCGTCAGCCACAACATTGGCCTTGCCCGGGTGATACCTGATTGAGCACTCGTAATCATTTAGTAGTTCGACCCATCGTCGTTGTCGCATATTCAGTTCCTTCTGTTTGAAGATATGCTCGAGGCTCCTGTGGTCGGTGTAGATGGCGCACTTGGTACCATACAGGTAATGCCGCCATAACTTAAGTGCAAAAACAACAGCTCCCAGCTCTAAGTCGTGCGTCGTGTAGTTCTTTTCATGAACCTTGAGTTGGCGTGAGGCGTAGGCTATAACTTTGTCTCGTTGCATCAACACGCAGCCAAGTCCTTGAATTGATGCGTCACAATAAACCACAAAATCGTCTGTGCCCTCCGGCAAGGAAAGGATAGGTGCGCTACAAAGTCTATCCTTTACGTGTTGAAACGCCAACTCCTGTGCGTTTCCCCAGCGATAAACAACGCCCTTCTGCGTTAATGAGGTGAGAGGCTGTGCAATCTTAGAAAAATCCTTTATGAATCTCCGGTAGTATCCCGCCAAACCCAAGAATTGGCGAATTTCCTTTGGTGTACGAGGTGCAGGCCAGTTCTTAATCGAGTCTATCTTGGATGGATCAACATGAATCCCATCCTTGTTCACCACGTGGCCTAGGAAATGGACTTCTCGAAGCCAGAAGTCGCATTTCGAGAACTTTGCATAAAGCTGTTCTGTCCGAAGGAGTTCCAGAATAAGTCGTAGATGCTGCTCGTGTTCCTCCCTACTCTTGGAATAGATCAGGATGTCGTCGATGAAGACTATAACGAACTTGTCCAGGTAAGGCTTGCACACTCGGTTCATCAAGTCCATGAAAACCGCAGGTGCGTTTGTCATCCCAAAAGGCATGACCAAAAACTCATAGTGCCCGTATCGAGTTCTGAAAGCTGTTTTGGAGACGTCCTCTTCCCGGACTCTCAGCTGGTGATAACCCGATCTCAAATCGATCTTCGAATAGTAGCTCGACCCTTGCAGCTGGTCGAATAAGTCGTCGATACGCGGTAGTGGATAACGGTTCTTCACCGTCACCTTGTTGAGTTCTCGGTAGTCGATGCACATCCTGAAGGTACCGTCTTTCTTCTTCACAAATAGCACTGGAGCTCCCCAGGGCAATGAGCTTGGACGAATGAAACCCTTATCCAGGAGCTCTTGTAGTTGCGTGGAGAGTTCTTTCAACTCTGATGGAGCCAATCGATAAGGTGCACGAGCTATAGGCGCAGCTCCAGGAGCTAGTTCAATCTGAAACTCGACTTGGCGATGAGGCGGAAGACCAGGTAATTCCTCGGGAAATACCTCTGGATAATCGCGTACAACTGGAAAATCTTCTATCTTCTTCTCTTTTTCTGAGGTGTCAGTAACGAGAGCCAAAATAGCTGTGTGGCCCTTTCGCAAGCACTTTTGGGCCTTAAGGAGAGAAATGACGTTCTCAACAGCACTCCTCTTGTCGCCATGAATCATGAGAGGTTCACCATCGGGACTTGGAATACGGACAACCTTCTCGTTGCAAAGAATCTCTGCTCGGTGTTGGGATAACCAATCCATCCCAATGACAACGTCGAAACTACCCAAGACAATAGGAATGAGGTCGATAGAGAAGGTCTGGTCAGCGAGAATAAGTTTACAACCCTTGACTAGGTGTGTGGCTTCTAAACTCTTACCATTTGCTAGCTCTACAGTGTGCTTGTTGTTCAAAGGTGTTGGAATACGCTTAAGCATTCGACTAACTTCTAGTGACACGTAGCTAGTATCGGCACCCGAATCAAATAAAACTGAAACATAAAAGTCGTCGAGAAGGAACTTACCCGCCACAACATTGGGGTCATTCCTTGCTTCACCTTGGCCGATCACAAACATCCGCCCCCTGGCGCCATTGTTGTTGTTGTTCCCATTGTTACCATTCCCCTGATTGTTGTTATTGTTGTTGTTGTTGTTGTTCTGGTTCCTGTTCAGTTGGGGACAATCTCTTTTGAAGTGGCCCTCAGCTCCACACTGAAAGCACCCTTTGTTATCACCTTGCTGCTGCTGCTGGCGCTGGTTCTGTTGAGCTTGCTGACGATTCTGATTGGCGGGGTATAAGCTCCTGCAATCCTTCGCAGCGTGACCAGGCTTGTTGCACCGATGACAGTTGCCCCTGGTGCATGGTCCGCTGTGGTGCAGGCTGCAACGATTGCACTTGGGGTGATTTCCTTTGTACCCACCATGACTTTGACCACCAGACGATTGCTGATTAGGGCTCTTGTAGTCGTCAGTCTTCCTCTGCTGAGACTGGGACTGAACAGAAGTCGAACCCTTACTTGAAGTTCCATCCCATTTCCGTTTGTTGTCACTAGAGGTACCAGAAGTAGTTGCAGCGCCTATGCGTTTTGGTAACTTGTTCTGCTCCACCGCCTGATCCGTGAGACGGTGAGCCAACTGGACAGTTTGCTGGTAGGTGGCGAGGTTCGCTGAAGTCACATGACTTTGGATTTCTGGCACTAAGCCCTGAAGAAATAGTTCGATGCGTTTGATGGGAGGATCCACCATAGTAGGGCATAGAATTGCCAGTTCGTTCGACCTTTTCACATAAGCTTCAATTTCGGATCCCGTCATCTTGAGGTTGAAAAACTCCACCTCGAGTTTGTGAATCTCATCACGACTGCAATATTCTTCCTTGATCATCTCCTTAAATGTTTCCCATGGGGTGGCGTTGGCAGCAACCAACCCTAGCATTTGAACCTGAGCGTTCCACCACGTGAGGGCTAAACCCTCGAGAGTACCAGTAGCATACTTCACCCTGCGCGCCTCAGGGCATTCACACATTTCGAACACAGATTCTAGCTTCTCAAACCAGTGTAGGAGACCTACTGCTCCTTCAGTGCCGCTAAAAGTAGTTGGTCGGCAGTCCATGAAAGTCTTAAAAGTGCACACGGGTGGCTGAACGTGTTGACCTATCGTAGGTGAAAGAAAAGACAGAGTTTAACACAAAGGTTGGTTCACGAGAGTAGGATCCTAAAGATCCTAGAATGAGTTCGGTCTGCAGGATATACCTCCTGCGTGTGCAGCTGCAAGTGCTGCGGCAACTCGTTCGTTAATCAGAGCCGTCAACTGGGCTTGTGTCATGTTAACGCGTCCAGACATGATCTTCATATCAAGAAGAACGTGAGTGAGAGAGGTTCGCGAAGGTACAACGATAAAATTGAGCAAGCACGCACGTGTTCAAGCAACAGTAGTTATACTAACCAAGCATACCATAAGCAACGTACTATGTAACTAACAAGTAGGCAATATATACACAGATCATATCACCTAGAATGTCGAGCCTTGCATGTGGAGTGAAGCATCGTTGTGGACCGTTGAGCACTGTACAGGTTATAGTCTGGTTTTAACAAAAACGTTTTCTCCTTTATTAAAACCAAGTTCTCTATAACCAATGGCTCTGATACCAATCTGTCACACCCCCAAAATCCACCTGCGGAGTACTACCGCTTGGAGGCGTGACTGACCAGGATCCAGCCACCAATCATATTGAACAAGCATATAAGTAGTTATAAAAATCCACCCAATACAATTGGTGTTCAAACAAAACATAGTTAAGTTGCAAGCGGAAGCATAAGTCTTAAATCAAAACATAAGTTTAATTGTTTCATAGTTTAACATGGCACACAGTCGTCCATGTCCCACAACGATCCTCCTCCATGCAAACTCCAGCTAAGAACCTAAGGACCTGCAAAGCATGTAGTAACGAGTCAACAACAAGTTGAGTGAGTTCACGGTTGGGTGTTCGTTTTAAGTTGTTTCGAAAACAGTTTCCTTTAGCTGGCATCCTGCCGTGGGGGTTACCCCATAGTTAAAAACGTGACTTGTTTATTCCCGGTTACTCTGGCAATCCAGCCGTGGGGGCTACCCCGTGTTAGTTATCTGGCATTTCGGCCATGGGGGCTACCCCATGTATACACTAGACTCGTTACCATATCGACTGCTGACTGTAGTCATGTTTATGTGCCCTGAAACTGTCAATGTCTATCATCATTGACGTGCCCCAGATCCATTAGTTCACGCCCGTCCTCTGCGGCACGGTGTGAGGTTTGTCAGACCTAAATAGCGCTATCTAACTAATGACCCGCTCGCCATTGGCCCGGCGATTAAGTCGATATAAAAAGGAGGGACTTCGTGATAGAGTTTTGGTCTAGTACGAGTTATCTGCCCGTGAGGACGAGGAATTACATTCCTGAACCTTTGCTGTCCTACCCAAGGAGGACGAGGAACCCAGTTCCTTAACCCCATTCCCAACCCAGGGAATCCCCATGCTTTGTAGAGGGTGTGAACTCACCTTGGTTTGCTCGGTAGGTACACAGAAAAGTCAAACAAGCAACGTTGTGGCTACTCACGTCCTATCATAGTTGTATCATACAAGTCAGGTTCGTAACCAAGTAGCACACGGATGTTTCTAGCACATTGCATTCAAGTATCATCTAAGGCAGTTCAACATTCACGTTCAACAGTAACATAATAGGTCTGTGCATTAGGCCCAAGAGTCCGGCCCAATCAATTAAGCCCGTAATGGAGTGCAAGTCCAAACAGTGTGTATCTGTGTATAGTCTCGAGTCGCAACTAGGCGTTTGCGACTCGCAACCTGAGTCGCAACTACGGTCTCGGTTCATGCTGTTTTGGTTACGAGTCGCAACTGGACTCGCAACCGGGGTTTCGAGTCAAACGGTTTATGTGCTGATCACTTGTGGTTTCGAGTCGCAACCAGGTGTTTGCGACTCGCAACCGATGTCGCAACCGGGAGATTTCGAATTGTGTTGTTTGAGTCGCAACCAGGCGTTTGCGACTCGCAACCTGGGTCGCAACCAGGTGTTTCGACTCCTAGCACCTGCTGATCTGCATAATGTACTAACCAATAGAAATCCGATTGCATGCAACAGTTGGTACTATCCACTAAACATGTTTTCTTGTCTAACAATTTCCTAAAATGGATCAAACAATCAGATTTCAAATATTCAAGCATGTTCTTATGGATATTCAACAAGTTCTTCATACATTCATCATGTTCATCAATATTCAAGTAGTTCATCATACCATAACTTGACACAACAACCAAAATATTCAAACAACTAATCCGATTTCCACATAAGTGCAGCCATTTAACAAGCATTTTGATTTGTAACCTAAGAGCATGCAATCCGATTTCATAACATGAATAACAATCGAGCATTCCAACAACAAATCCGAATAATATGAGCATAAGAGTATATAATCCGAATAATATGAACATTATACAAACCGATTTCATGAACATCAACCATTTATGGTTTAAATCACATTAAATCACAAACATCATTAACTCATCATGTATAAACCTAACAAACCAACATATTATCAAGTCACACAAGATACATCATCATCAACAAAATATCACATCATCATCATCAACAACAACCGAAATCTAAACACACAATGGGAATCACTAACCGGTTAAAGGGTATGAGGGGTGAACTTCCAAATGTCGATTCCGAGCTTGAACCGAAGGTCCTTGTGGTCTCCGGTTTGATCCGAGAGTGAGGGAGAGGAAGTGTTGTGGTTTAGGGTTTAATGGTCTCTAGAGAGAGAGTAGGGGAGTGTGTGTGTCCAAGAAAATGGCAAAGATGGCTAGGTATATAGCATATATACTAGCTTCAAGGGGTGCACCCTAATGGACTTTCAGATGAGGTGCACGGCCCAACAGGCCCATATGCTAAACTAGTTCACTCGAGACCACATGGTCTCGAGTCGGGTTCGTGTTGTCTCGGTTCATATACATACTCGCATACATACACACAAGCATACATGTAACATAACACATAATCATATAAAGGTTCACTTAAATCATTCATTAATTCATCAAATCAATTAGTCACTAATCGTTCAAGCATACAACGAAAGGTTCTAAATTTCGAGTTGTCACACGTGAGCTCCTGCAATCCTTAGCTTCATGACCCATCTTGAGACACCTCTGGCAACGACCCCTGTTGCACTGACCACTGTGGTGCCTGTTGCATCTGTTGCACTTTGGGAGGTTTCCTCGATATCCACCCCGCCCTTGACTACCAGAAGACTGCTGACCAGGACTCTGGTAGTCAACGATCTTTCGCTGCTGTGCCTGGGACTTAACCGAAGTCGAACCCTTGCTGGAGGTTCCATCCCATTTTCGCTTGTTGTCACAGGAAGTAGCAGAAGTAGTAGTAGTAGTAGTAGTAGCACCGACACGTTTAGGCAGCCTGTTCTGTTCCACTGTCTGGTCTGTGAGACGATGAGCAAGACGAGTAACATCCTGGATGGTAGCAAGGTTAGCAGAAGTCACATGGCTTTGAATCTCTGGTACTAAGCCTTTGAGGTACAACTCAATGCGTTTGATGGGTGGGTCCACCATAGTTGGACATAACACTTGCCAGTTCGTTGGATCGTTTCGTGTACGCTTCTATCTTTAACCCCGTCATATTCAGGTTAAAGAATTCCACTTCCAGCTTGTGGATGTCATCACGACTGCAGGATTCACGTTTGATCAGTTCCTTAAAATCATTCCATGGGGTGGCATTATCAGCCGCCAGCCCCGGCATCTGAACTTGCGCGTTCCACCAAGTTAGCGCAGTGCCTTAGAGAGTACCAGTGGCGTACTTCACCCTACGAGCCTCAGGGCATTCACACATCTTGAAGACCGATTCGAGCTTTTCAAACCAATGGAGGAGTCCAACAGCTCCTTCAGTGCCGCTGAAAGTAGTAGATCGGCAGTCCATAAAGTTTTAAATGTGCACACAGGTGACTGAGCGTTCTGACCTTGTTGCACGAGGAAGAAAAGACAGGGTTAAGCGCAAGAGTTAGGTCATGAGAGTAGGATCTAACATCCTACGGTAGGTTCGTAATAGCAGGTTATACCTCCTGCCTGAGCGGCTGCGAGTGCTGCCGTAACTTGTTCGTTGATAAGAGCCGTCAGCTGGCTTGAGTTAGGTTCACACGTTCCCTCATGATCTTCACATCGAAGGAAACACAAATAGGAAAGGTATCGCGAATGTGTGAAAATGTGGAGTGACAGAAGGAAGCAAGCACACATGTGTTTTCAAACTATAGTTGCTACTATTATCTAAGCATACCATGAGCATAGTTCTATGTAATCTAGCAAGTAGGCAATAAAACATAAACTATATCACCTAGAATGTCGAGCCTTGCACGTGGAGCGAAGCGTCGTTGTGGATCGTTGAGCACTGTTCAGGTTATAGTCTGGTTTTAACAAAAACTTTTTCCCTTATTAAAACCAAGTTCTCTATAACCAATGGCTCTGATACCAATCTGTCACACCCCCAAAATCCACGCGCGGAGTATCACCGCTTGGAGGCGTGACTGTCACACCCCAACCGATGGCGGAATCATCGGGGCGCGGCACTAGGCGAATCAGATTGCTCAAGAGAATCCATAACAACTATATTGCGATAATATTTAATACATTCGTTATCCCATACTAACAAATAATACAATCACATAAGTTATCACAGATTTCTTGTCCTCTCGAACAATACAAATCCGACAACCTAGATTTTAGTTGAGTTTCTAGACCTCCTAGCTTGATTTGATATAGTCTGCGATCTAACCTGCAACATACGTTAAAATATTTGTCAATACAAAAGTATTGGCGAGTATACAGGTTTGATAAGTAGCATAATAGATAAAAAGTGTAGCGAATTTCCATATGCATAAACGTAACACACGACATACATACTCACAAAGCTGATACTACCAACTAAGTCCTCGATGCTCGAATATGCGATGGCAAACTAGACCCCGTCAGGCGCAATAGTACTATACTAGTCATGGTGGGACGTCGCGAGTATAAGCCCTAGCACATATGCAACTAGCATCACGTATATCTATGCATAACAGTTATTCGCAAGTGATAATTCGATTGAGAGAATAATTCGTTTGATAAGTTCGATTTGTTAGAAACGTATGTTACACCCAAAATACGATTAAAAAGGGTTCAAGTATACTCACAGTGCGTATTTAGCGGGAATACAACTTGATTTGGATCGGTTGCGAGTACGTCTGCGTTAATCATTGAGGGATATAGTAAACGATGCATGGTTAAGCGAGAATAGTATTAAAAAGTCAGTCATCTGGTCGGATGGTGCTCACCCATTCGGATGGGCTCATCTGATCGAATGGCATATGGGTCAGAGTCGGATGGCTGTCATCCGGTCGGATTAGTGTTGACTCGTGTGGATTGTCGTTCGTTCGAACAAGTGTAACTCGTGCGGACAGTCATGTCACTCGTGCGGACAAGTAACTCGTGCGGACAGTCAGGTCATTCGTGCGGACAAGTAACTCGTGCGGACAGTCATGTCATTCGTGCGGACAAGTAACTCGTGCGGACAGTCATGTCATTCGTGCGGACAAGTATAACTCATACGGACAGTCATGTCACTCGTGGGGGTTGATATTTACTCCGTCCGGATGACATGTATCCGTTCGGATGACATGTTATCCGTGCGGATGGCATGTTATCCGTGCGGATGGCATGTTATCCGTGCGGATGGCATGTTATCCGTGCGGATTACATGTTATCCGTGCGGATTACACGTGATCCATGCGGACAACACGTCTGTTTCGCATTCTATATACTGTTTCTGAGTGTTTTTCGGAAGGAGTACGTGTAGAGTTACTGAGACAGTGTAATCTCGCATTAACACTCGAAATTCCATCAATTCCGACCCGCTCTAACGGCCGGGAATCACCCACTGGCCGTGCTTGACGGTTTCTCATGGTTAACTCGAAATCGCACAGTTCCTTGGCTAGATACACAGATTTAGGTGAGATTTATTATCAAAACATGTGGAAATCACCCAGATCTGAGTCGTTTATAATGGGATGAGATCACAACTTTGAAGTTCATAAGAACTCTTGGTGACATCACCTCAAAACGCCTCAAATCAGCAGATTTCACGGTTAGAATTTGAGTTTTAAAAGATAGAATGGTGTAGAATGGAGTGTAGATCATAGAAGTACAAGTTTCTAGGTTGAAATCTTACCGGATTCGTGAGGAATCGAGAGAAAAGGATCTTGAAGCGTGTCTGGTCGAGTGGGAGCTGTCACATCACTTGAACAGTGGTGTGACAGGCTATTTATAGGCGAAAAAGAGGAGAAGGGGGTCGCTGGTCCGGATTGCCCATTCGTGCGGATAGCCCAACCGCGCGGATAGCTGTCCGTCCGGATTGCTGTCCGTCTGGATTGCTATCCTTCCGGATGGCTATCCTGACGCGATGAATTTCTTCGCTTTTTTTTTAATAGTTGCGATAGTTTTCGAAGTACGTGCTTTCCATACTTAATTTATATTATTATTATATACGTATATATATCACTAGGGGTCGTATTTACGTATCCATATTCCAAGTTTCGATACAACAACCGGTTTTTGTCTGAGTATGCGATTATTAGCGACGTTTCACAGCCATCAATGAGGGTAGTATAGGTCCTTTCTTGATGTCATCGTGAACGTTATTTCGTGTGGTGCCACAAAGACTGACGGGGTACCGTTTACTCGTATTGTCATCATCGTCATGGCGACTGGAGCTACAGCACTCACCCGAGAGTCCTTGTTAGCGTTAATTGTCTGCGGTTCGACACACCACGACCACTGAGAAGGGTAGAATAGGTCCTCACTCAATGCCTCCGTGAGCGTTAGTGTTTGTGATAATAGTGTAGTATAGTGATATTGTATCTCGAAAATATGCGATTTTCCTTCGAATAGCGATATATGCGATATAGTTACATTATGATCCGAATCTCTGGTGCTAGGCGTAACGAGTATATCGAGTAGTAACAACGCACAAAAGTGCGGGTTGTTACAGTCTCCCCTACTTTAGGAAATTTCTTCCCGAAATTAATCCAATGGGTAGGCCTTTGAGAGTTGATCCTGGATAAGTAGCGATACAACGAGTGAATCGGGGAAGATTTGACAAGCGAGAGTGCTTCGAATAAGAGAGATCGATTGCGATAGTGAGAAGCGACGTAAAGACGAAGGTAATATCCCACGAGTTGGCGTTCCAAGGTACCTTGTGTTGCGTAGAATTCGTAAGTTCGATGCGATTGAAATTTTAAAGAACTTTGAAAGGTTTCTCATAACGTAGGGTTAACTGAGTCGATTGTTAACCAATGTTGCAAGAAAGTTTAGGTTTCAAACATTGTAAGGAATTCGAAAATGAAAACTGGGGTTACGGAAACTCTCCTAGGACCTGGGTTCAATGCTGAACTTGATGTCGACCCAACGTCTTAAGAGGGATTTCGTTTTGATATTGCAAAAGTTTTTTTTTTTTTAAAGAAAAACTGGACTTACGAGACTTCCCGTGGGCATGGAGTTAAGCTGATTCGATGTTACCTCCACATTGTGAGGAAGTTTCGCTTGTCCAATGGTTTTAATAAAAATTTTATAAAAATCAGTTTTAATAGTACAGAAGGTAGTTAATCACTGAGCTCCACTTAGCACCTTCCCACGAAAGTTCGTTAATATGTTTAAAACATTTATATATAGGAAGTACCAGCGGCGTATCCACCATGTTTTGCTCATATTTCTTCTGTTTCGTGGGGCGGTGTCCGGTGTGCCGACATGACACGGATAGAATCTACGTTTACTTGGCCCAATCGATAGAAAGTCGGACCGGGCATAGGATAGAATCGAATAGGTTAGCTGGCGAGTTGAATTTCGAACGTAGCTACAACAGCGTGCGCGAGTAGCCTGATGACACGAAACGCTTACGTGTCGTGTCTGGATAGGCTTCGAGCGATAGACGATAAGCGATTAGCACGATGTTGATTAGATTCCATATTGAACCCGCATGGCACGTTTCCACGAGAGTTTGCTAACATGGTGAAGCACCACGTTTAACCAGGTTAGTTCTGCCTCGTGAAGCGATGTCACGCGTACTGGTACCATACAGACTGTAACGAACACCAAGAGTGAATAAGCGGTAGACTATACACGATAAGCGATAAGCGATCAACAATGGCGGCGATGGTAGACGAATTACGATAAGCGGCAATTGTTGCGTTGCAAGCGATGGAGGCATGCGTGATTTATGTGGTTCGATTCGATTGATTAACACCACAGAATTTTAGCTAACATCAGACCCCACATGGCCTGTTTCCACGAAAGGCCGCTGATATAACTAAAACACCTTGTTTTAACCGTATGAGCTTTCTCTCGTGAAGCGAGGTCATGCGTGCTAACTTAGCACAATTATCACAGATAACGGTAGGCGATAGCGATAGATTGATACACAGCAAACGATATAGGCTCACGTGATAAGCGATAGAGGTTGCGAGATACATATGATAAGCGATTGTGATTAGTCGAGTTCGATTCTTGTTTCGAATAAGCTTAACGTTACGTTATGACGCATCACGGTTATCGAGGAGGGTAGAATAGGTCCTCTCTCAACAATATTGTGAGCGTTTATGTGCTTGATGAGATTCATTGCAATAGACTTACGACCAGTCTGGCGTTGATGCAATTGCCCTGCGAGGTAGACTCCCCAGATTCCATCGATGAGGTGATTGCATTGCGTTTGCAGACTTACGACAAGTCTTCGATGATGCAATTTCAGTTATTACGCCTTGCGATTGAGTGTAGTGTGTTGAAAATAATCACAATAGTATATAGGTCTAATAACGTTCAACTCCACGTGGCACTTTCTTCACGGAACTTCGGTAGTATGATAAAGCACACCTTGCTTGACCCCTACTACTTAGATCCCGTGATTTGGTGTCATACTTCGTCGCAATGCTTATGGCACCTTAGAATTCACTACGACCTCCGTGCACTGACCCAAATAATCCCGTGTGCACCCGTGATTAGTTGTTCCTTGCACGTTTATCATACCTCGTTCCAAGAGTGTAGTGAGGGTAAAACACATTATTTCGTGATATAGTATATAGTATGTGTGTGAATTTAGTCTAAGTGTGACGACTAGAGGGTGAGAGAGAACACGAGAACGAGAGTTAATGTTACGCATAGTGGCGACATCGAGTAATAGAGTAGATCCAAAACTTAGAAAGTAACGTCGAAAATCATATCATTACAACTTTATCCTACGCTTGCTAGATGTCTGATGTTGAAGATTTTTGCTGGAGATGTTGTTGTTGTACGCAGGTTCACGGTTCGATGCGGCAGTTGCGGGTGAAGTGACCGTAACGGTTGTAGTTATTGCAATATCGACAGTCAGCCCCAACTGGATGATGATAGGTACATGAGTAACACTGAGGATGAGCTCCAGTGTAGGCTCGTTTTGGAAACATCGGAACTGTTCGAAGAGGTTCTGGTTGTAGCAGTTCGGTTGTTGATGAGCTCGGACTTGAAGTCTTTCGTTTGCGGCTGGGTTTGTCGGTGTCTTGCGAAGAGATGCCGTCGTTGGAGGATTCGTCTGAGGACTCCCTTGCGGAGTCTTTGGCCAATTTGTCGTTGCAAGAACCGTCGGCAGATTTGCCAGAAGAGTCGGCAGTAGATTCGTCAGAGGAATCGTCAGTAGATTCATCAGGAGAATCGTTAGCAGATTCGTTAGGAGAATTGTTGACAGGATCCCCTGAAGAGTTGATGGCGATTGCTTGATGAGCTTGCTTGACAGGATTCTTTGAGAAGGACCCTTCCATGAGTCGTTTGTTGTTGATTTCTGCGGCTAAGTGGTATGTTTCTTCGATGGTAGCAGGTCTTGCAGCTTCGACAAAATCACCCACACACTCAGGTAAGCCGCGAATATACTTCGAAATGGCTTTTTCTGAAGTGTTGACCTGACTTGAGCAGATTATGCTAAGCTGTTTGAATCTTGCGGTGTAGCCAGCATTGTCACCTTTGGTTTGATTGATTTCCCAAAATTCGTTTTCTAGCTTCTGAATCTCGTAAGGAGGACAGTACTCTTTCTTCATGAGCTCCTTCAGCTCATCCCAAGAGAGAGCGTAAGCTGCGGAGATCCCACGTTTGTTACGTTCGGCGGTCCACCAGTCGAGCGCTCGTGATTGAAATACTCCGGTAGCGCAAGTAGTACGGAAACTATCGGGGCACCCACTTTGACGAAGGGTAACTTCGATAGAATCGAACCACTGGAGTAGTTGAGTCACACGTCTTTCACCCATGAATTCCATCGGGTCACAGGCTTTGAAGTGTTTGTAGAGAAAAGTAGACTGCGGCTCTTCCGTCTTAGGGTCTTCCGAGGCTCGAGAGTTGCTGAGAGAGTGCACTTGAGCGGAAATTCGAGGAATAAGCTTTGCCACTTCTTTAGTCACAAGTGATGCAATCCTCTTATTGGAACTTCGTTTGGCTCTCCTCTTAGCTACTCGTCTCGAGGTAGAGTTGTTGGAAGGCATCTAGACAGGAAGAGACTTGGAGTGAGATTCGATCATAATGATTTTCGAGTTTTGCGATGCGATTGAGCGCGTTCAAAACTTGATGCGATAGTATAGATAGTATAGTAGTAATACGAATCACATAGGAGCCATATAGGAGACACGAAGTTCCTAAGTTCTCACACAATGACTTGTTTGTTTATACGCATATATATATATATATATATATATATATTTATATGGATGTAATTTGTAACCATACACATGCAGGTCGATTTAGAATATGCGAGGACGCGTTGAGGTGAGATAACGAGCGCGAAGACGATAGATTATGCATTAGTTTTGTTGCGAACATTCGGGTTTCGTGTTAGATTGCGATGGCTGTGCGAATTGTGCGTTTATAAAGTAGGGAGTGAAAATTGTTAAATCGAGAAATCGATAAAGCGTAAAGTTTCAAAGCGTAAATAAGTTCTAACCATTGGTAAGATCGACAGTTCGTATGATAGAGTGCCTTGGGTGTTTAGGCGTCGACTACCCAAGGTAACCCAACTATATTTAACAAGTTCGGGCACGCACGTTGACCTATAAGACTCCATGCTTCCACTGGGATGCAGCTCCTGGCATTCGTCTTCTTAGTCGTCACGTGGCTCGAGTTATCACGATAGTCGAGTCCTTGGTGAGAGCTTTTTGAAGACCATTTTAGAGAGTGGAACGTCTTATTAAGGTACGGGTTTCACCCCTGACTTAACAGTTTCGTTCCTAATTGTGGTTATGCCCTTTGAATAAATTCGCGAGCTCCACTAGATTTTGAAATGGAGACTTTCGTCGAGATGTGGATGTCACTCCTAACTCGATGAAGGGTTCTCGTGCTAGAAAAATGCGCTGAGTGAGCAATCCTATCGAGAGTTCTTGGTTTTCACGCCTGATCTTGACTGGATCGCTCGGTTTCGTTATGCGAGTATTTTCGAAAACATGTGTATTGTGTCGGCCTTAGGGAAGGCTAAGTAGTATTTCAGCCTTAGGAAAGGCTTCTTCGGGTGAAGATGTAGTATGCGGTGTTCACACAAAGTTGTAGCTTTTAACGACTTCGATCGAGAGTATCAAGTAAGCCCGATACAAACCCCGCTGGGTTCGTACGAGTCAGCCTGTTGGTACTTAGACTATAGACTAGGTCAATTTCTAAGACGTCGACCCGGACTAGGTCGAGTCTGGCCTAATTCCCTATAGTTATGGCTCTGATACCAATCTGTCACACCCCAACCAATGGCGGAATCATCGGGGCGCGGCACTAGGCGAATCAGATTGCTCAAGAGAATCCATAACAACTATATTGCGATAATATTTAATACATTCGTTATCCCATACTAGCAAATAATACAATCACATAAGTTATCACATATTTCTTGTCCTCTCGAACAATACAAATCCGACAACCTAGATTTTAGTTGAGTTTCTAGACCTCCTAGCTTGATTTGATATAGTCTGCGATCTAACCTGCAACATACGTTAAAATATTTGTCAATACAAAAGTATTGGCGAGTATACAGGTTTGATAAGTAGCATAATAGATAAAAAGTGTAGCGAATTTCCATATGCATAAACGTAACACACGACATACATATTCACAAAGCTGATACTACCAACTAACTCCTCGATGCTCGAATATGCGATGGCAAACTAGACCCCGTCGGGCGCAATAGTACTATACTAGTCATGGTGGGACGTCGCGAGTATAAGCCCTAGCACATATGCAACTAGCATCACGTATATCTATGCATAACAGTTATTCGCAAGTGATAATTCGATTGAGAGAATAATTCGTTTGATAAGTTCGATTTGTTAGAAACGTATGTTACACCCAAAATACGATTAAAAAGGGTTCAAGTATACTCACAGTGCGTATTTAGCGGGAATACAACTTGATTTGGATCGGTTGCGAGTACGTCTGCGTTAATCATTGAGGGATATAGTAAACGATGCATGGTTAAGTGAGAATAGTATTAAAAAGTCAGTCATCTGGTCGGATGGTGCTCACCCATTCGGATGGGCTCATCTGATCGGATGGCATATGGGTCAGAGTCGGATGGTTGTCATCCGGTCGGATTAGTGTTGACTCGTGTGGATTGTCGTTCGTTCGAACAAGTGTAACTCGTGCGGACAGTCATGTCACTCGTGCGGACAAGTAACTCGTGCAGACAGTCATGTCATTCGTGCGGACAAGTAACTCGTGCGGACAGTCATGTCATTCGTGCGGACAAGTAACTCGTGCGGACAGTCATGTCATTTGTGCGGACAAGTATAACTCGTACGGACAGTCATGTCACTCGTGCGGGTTGATATTTACTCCGTCCGGATGACATGTATCTGTCCGGATGACATGTTATCCGTGCGGATGGCATGTTATCCGTGCGGATTACATGTTATCCGTGCGGATGGCATGTTATCCGTGCGGATTACACGTGATCCGTGCGGACAACACGTCTGTTTCGCATTCTATATACTGTTTCTGAGTGTTTATCGGAAGGAGTACGTGTAGAGTTACCGAGACAGTGTAATCTCGCATTAACACTCGAAATTCCATCAATTCCGACCCGCTCTAACGGCCGGGAATCACCCCACTCCATCAGAACTGGCCGTTCTTGATGGTTTCTCATGGTTAACTCGAAATCGCACAGTTCCTTGGCTAGATACACAGATTTAGGTGAGATTTATTATCAAAACATGTGGAAATCACCCAGATCTGAGTCGTTTATGATGGGATGAGATCACAACTTTGAAGTTCATAAGAACTCTTGGTGACATCACCTCAAAACGCCTCAAATCAGCAGATTTCACGGTTAGAATTTGAGTTTTAAAAGATAGAATGGTGTAGAATGGAGTGTAGATCATAGAAGTACAAGTTTCTAGGTTGAAATCTTACCGGATTCGTGAGGAATCGAGAGAAAAGGATCTTGAAGCGTGTCTGGTCGAGTGGGAGCTGTCACATCACTTGAACAGTGGTGTGACAGGCTATTTATAGGCGAAAAAGAGGAGAAGGGGGTCGCTGGTCCGGATTGCCCATTCGTGCGGATAGCCCAACCGCGCGGATAGCTGTCCGTCCAGATTGCTGTCCGTCCGGATTGCTATCCGTCCGGATGGCTATCCTGACGCGATGAATTTCTTCGCTTTTTTTTTAATAGTTGCGATAGTTTTCGAAGTACGTGCTTTCCATACTTAATTTATATTATTATTATATACGTATATATATCACTAGGGGTCGTATTTACGTATCCATATTCCAAGTTTCGATACAACAACCGGTTTTTGTCTGAGTATGCGATTATTAGCGACGTTTCACAGCCATCAATGAGGGTAGTATAGGTCCTTTCTTGATGTCATCGTGAACGTTATTTCGTGTGGTGCCACAAAGACTGACGGGGTACCGTTTACTCGTATTGTCATCATCGTCATGGCGACTGGAGCTACAGCACTCACCCGAGAGTCCTTGTTAGCGTTAATTGTCTGCGGTTCGACACACCACGGCCACTGAAAAGGGTAGAATAGGTCCTCACTCAATGCCTCCGTGAGCGTTAGTGTTTGTGATAATAGTGTAGTATAGTGATATTGTATCTCGAAAATATGTGATTTTCCTTCGAATAGCAATATATGCGATATAGTTACATTATGATCCGAATCTCTGGTGCTAGGCGTAACGAGTATATCGAGTAGTAACAACGCACAAAAGTGCGGGTTGTTACAGTGACTGACCAGGATCAAGCCACCAATCATATTGAACACACATAAAGTAAACATAAATCACCCAAACAATATGAAAGGTGTTTCAAAAACCCAAACATAGTTAAATGTTTAGCGGAAGCATAATAGTAAAACCCATAGCAAGTATTAAGTATGAATTAAAGTAAGATTTAAAGCATGGCACACACTGCCATGTCCCACAACGACTGTTCCTCCCTGTGCAAGCTCCCTGAGTACCTAATGACCTGCAAGGCATGTAGCAACGAATCAACAACAAAGTTGAGCGAGTTCACAGTTGGTTGTTTGGTTATAGTATTTATTTCATAAATCGCATGTTCGTTTTGTAAACCATGTATCGTATTAATCCTTATCGCGGCCAGTCCAGGCATGTGCGATGATTAGTGGGGGCTTCCCATGTGTTACAAGACCACGCGTATCGACTGCTACGAAAATGTAAGAGGTGCCCTAAGTCAATGTCTATCAGCATTGACCCTTTGCCCATAGTCCATTAGTAGACGCCCGTCCGACTGGCATGGTGTGAGGTTTGTTAAACCTAATAGCGCTATTAACTAATGACCCGCTTGCCCTAGGCCTCGGCGATTAAGTCGATAATTGAGGGACTTCCTTTGATAGAGTTGATGGTCTTAAGATCGTGTACGTAGGCTTTACGTACGTGCCCTTCAATCCGAGGACAGTAGTAAGTATAACTGTACGTAGGTTTTACGTACGTGCCCTTCAACCCGAGGACAGTAATAAGTAGTTTTAATAGTAATGGTTGTACGAATAGTTATCCAATCCCATTCCCAACCCCTGGGAATCCCATGCCTTGGCTAGTGTGAACTCACCTTGATGTGCTCGGCAGAATATTTCACTTGTTTTGGTTATTAAACTGGTCACACCCTATTATTATTCCATTTAATCATTAGGCTCATATTCAAATACGGTCACATTCACCAATGAATAACACATAGTACCTAGAAATCGCATGCTAACTATATCAACATGAGTTTAAAAATTAACTTTTATAACCTCCCAACTAACATATATCATCGACCCAAATCAAATAAATATAGCAGTCCACTTAGCCTATGATACCCACTAATATGTATGTGATTAGTTAAGGCATTCGGCCCAATCTTTTCTTTTTAAATGGGGCGGCCCAATGAATCTAACAGTGTGTGTCCCAAATTTAGCAAACTGAATTAAATGTGTATGATCCACCCCTTTATGTGCGGCCCCATTCAATAGCAAACAACAATCCATAATTCATATTTATTATTCATAGGTTCAGAGTGTATTAAGCAATCAACTCAAACAATTCAATAAAAGCATATGTAGACCTAACAAATAATCATGAAACCTACTATACTATACCTACCTCATATATTCTAATTGTCACAGCAATTTATTTGGCTAGCAACCATTATCAAAACTAGTAAAGATGGCCCCACTGTTGTTGATTTCATACTATTATTGGAACAAACTTTGTAGTGGACTACAAGTTCAATATCATTGGACCATCTCTTGCATTTTATATCTAATCTATAGGCACCTAAGAATCACATGCCCACTCACAATCCCATGCAAATTCTAAACACAGTAGCCGCCAATTAAGAAGTTGTCCTTATCTAATTGACTACAATTTCAAAACATCACACATGCACCTTCATAATAAGACCATCATCAGAGGTACACTAGACATCGCATGACACAATCAATCATACATCACATTAAATATCCCTATCATACTCATCTATTAACCAACACATCAACAATCGATCGAATATAGATTTAAGCATTACTTAACATCAGCAAACAATAATTTCGACTAGACAGTTACAAAGATATTGAGCAAGTAATCATGTAAAGATTAAACACTAACCACGATGAACAAAACTAACGGATCGATCAGGAAGAAAGGTTCCAAATGTTGCTGCTACCGTCACACAAGGGAAGAGTAGTTTAGGGTTTCTTAAAAGTGTTCTTAACGTAACTGTTTTCACAAGTTATATCGTAAACATCATTTGGGCCAGCCGAACACCCTTGGGCCGGAGCCCAATCGTGACTAAAACACTGATTTCGTCGGAGAGATGGATGTTTTCGTCGAGTGGGTGTTTTCGGGTGTTAGTGATTTCGGCCAAAGCTCCAATTTTCTTCACAAGGTCTAAAATAATAATTTACAACTTTTATTTATTAGATAACACTCACCAAAGTCAACATAACCACTTAAACAATCACTAAACATCAATTTTCAATAATTAACAAGGTGCACAAACAAGAACAGTTGCGAGGAAAGACCTTGAAAACTCGGGTTGTCACAAGACCAGTCAAGGCATTTCTCAACAGAAGTATAGAAATACAGTGATATTTTGTCATTTCTCTTGGTATACTTAGCAGAGGACTTATTAGTAGCAAGAGACGGTTTGGTGATAAGAAGACATTCATCCAACTGAAGGAAGTCTTTGAATATTCCTAGCATCTTATGCAGACAGCTGGCTTGTATCATAGTTCCCTAAAAATATGAAACATCCGATTAAATAAAAAACGTGTTATATAACATTTGGATATTCATATGTCCAAAAAAATTATAAGACAAATATACGGTACCATCTCATCCATGAAGATCATATTAAGACGATATATTTCATTTTTGTTATCATTCATCATCTTCTTCGAAATGCTAACAATCTTCACTCTAATCGAATAGTTGTTTGAGTATGTATTAAGATCGTTAAGCATGCTAACCTTTACAACCTCCATTTGAAGACTGTACATCAAAAAAAGAATAAGCAAAATATATCTATTGCTAAACGTAATATGATAATACAATAAGCATGGATGTTCTTAAAAAAATATCAAGGTTGGAATTCAAGCTTACCGATTCTCCATTAAAAATTTTAATTGAATGTAGTGGCAAATTTAATTTCAAAGGTAAGTAGCGTATATCCTTATATGCTGCTTTATTAAAGTAATTAAATATTAGAAATAATATGCAAAGTAGGAAAAAAAAAAAAGAGAACGTCAATTTTAAATAACCATTTTGCATATTTTGAATTTCAAAATTACTGATATTATCAGTAATTACTAACTTGATTTGAAAGCACTTGTTATAATGACTTTTCTAAATTTTATTTTAACTTTAATTAAGAGATAATAACCGTCAATTTGAAATTCACATTTTGCTTAATTCAAATGTCCAAAGCTCAAGAAATTAGCATTAATTACTGATTTGATTTGCAACAAATAGTCATCAAGATTTTTTTTATTTTTTAATTTAACTTTAAATTTTATCATGAAAACAATGTTGGAGGAACTCTTATGTCATTGGAATGTAACGATTAGGTAAAATGGTAATTTGATTGTAATTCTAGTTTTCATTTGATAATTTCAATATATAACTAATTAACAACATCAATAATAAAAATGTGAGCAGTGACTGTTTTTTAGGGAAACAGCTGATGGTCAATATCAGTGGATGTCAAACCACTGAAGTGATGTGATAAATACTGTTACATATAAACACTGTTGTGATAAACACTGTTACATGTAAACACTTATGCCATAAAAATTGTTACATATAAAACACTGAGGTGATGACATCTAACAACCTAACAGACTATAAAACACTGACGTGAAAAACAGTGTTACATATAAACACTGTTAACATAAACAAAGATAGAATAACTAATGTTGATGCTGAACCACTGTTGTTGGACACTTTTGTTGGACATCATAAATTTCAGGTGTAATTTTAAAGGTAAGTAGTGTATATCCTTATACGCTGCTTTATTAAAGTAATTAAATATTAGAAATGATATGCAAAGTAGGAAAAAAAGAGAGAGAACGACAATTTTAAATTACCATCTTGCATATTTTGAATTTCAAAATTACTGATATTATCAGTAATTACTGACTTGATTTGAAAGCAATTGTCATAATGACTTTTCTAAATTTTATTTTAACTTTAATTAAGAGATAATAACCGTCAATTTGAAATTCACATTTTGCTTAATTCAAATATCCAAAGCTCAAGAAATTAGCATTAATTACTGATTTAATTTGCAACAAATAGTCATCAACAATTTTTTTTATTTTTTAATTTAACTTTAAATTTTATCATGAAAACAATGTTGGAGGAACTCTTATGTCTTTGGAATGTAACGATTAGGTAAAATAGTAATTTGATTGTAATTCTAGTTTTGATTTGATAATTGCAATCTATCAATAATTAACAACATCAATATAAAAATGTGAGCAGTGAGTGTTTTTTAGGGAAACCGCTGATGGTCAATATCAGTGGATGTCAACAATAAAAAAGTGAGCAGTGGCTATTTTTTCCTATCAGTGGATACCCAACAGTTTTTGAAACACTGATGTTTGGTAAGTCAGTGGTCAACACGGAGATTGAAGAAACAGAGGTTGTATTTCAGCAGTGGATAACTTTTAACAATCAAATGTTTGAACCAATTTCAAGTTACTATACCCAAACAATCAAGATGAGGAGCTTAATAATCATCCAAGTGTACTTGATTTTTATTTATTAGTATAAAGATGAAACAACTAAAGTGATGTGATAAATACTGTTGCATATAAACATTGTTGTGATAAACACTGTTACATATAAACACTAATGTCATAAAAATTGTTTCATATAAAACACTGAGGTGATGACATCTAACAACCTAACAGATTATAAAACACTGATGTGAAAAACACTGTTACATATAAAGACTGTTAACATAAACAAAGATAGAATAACTAATGTTTATGCTGAACCACCGTTGTTGTTGGACACTTTTGTTGGACATCATAAATTTCAGATGTAATTTCAAAGGTAAGTAGTGTATATCCTTATATGCTGCTTTATTAACGTAATTAAATATTAGAAATGATATGCAAAGTAGGAAAAAAAAAAAGAGAACGACAATTTTAAATTACCATTTTGCATATTTTGAATTTCAAAATTACTGATATTATCAGTAATTACTGACTTGATTTGAAAGCAATTGTCATGATGACTTTTCTAAATTTTATTTTAACTTTAATTAAGAGATAATAACTGTAAATTTGAAATTCACATTTTGCTTAATTCAAATATCCAAAGCTCAAGAAATTAGCATTAATTACTGATTTGATTTGCAACAAATAATCATCAACAATTTTTTTTATTTTTTAATTTAACTTTAAATTTTATCATGAAAACAATGTTGGAGGAACTCTTATGTCATTGGAATATAACGATTAGGTAAAATGGTAATTTGATTGTAATTGAAGTTTTCATTTGATAATTTCAATCTATCACTAATTAACAACATCAATAATAAAAGTGTAAGCAGTGACTGTTTTTTAGGGAAACCGCTGATGGTCAATATCAGTGGATGTCAACAATAAAAAAGTGAGCAGTGGCTTTTTTCCTATCAGTGGATACCCAACAGATTTCGAAACACTGATGTTTGGTAAGTCAGTGGTCAACACGGAGATTGAACAAACAGAGGTTGTATTTCAGCAGTGGATAACTTTTAACAATCAAATGTTTGAACCAATTTCAAGAATGCTATACCCAAACAATCAAGATGAGGAGCTTAATAATCATCCAAGTGTACTTGATTTTTATTTATTAGTATAAAGATGAAACAACTGAAGTGATGTGATAAATACTGTTACATATAAACACTGTTGTGATAAAAGCTGCCACATATAAACACTGATGTCATAAAAAGTGTTACGTATAAAACACTGAGGTGATGACATCTAACAACCTAACAGACTATAAAACACTGACGTGAAAAACACTGTTACGTATAAAGAATGTTAACATAAACAAAGAAAGAATAACTAATGTTGACGCTGAACCACTGTTGTTGTTGGACAGTGTTTCACCTTTGGTTGATCAGGCCTTTGGTTCATCAGTGCTTGTCTTCAACAGGACTTTGTTCTTGATCAGTGGTTTGGTAATTGAACAGTGGATGATGTTCATCAGACTTTGTGTACAACCATCGTTATATCCAACAGTTGTTAGGCAGGTCAGTGTTTTGCCTTATTAACTTGTTATAACCACTGTCATTGTAGGAAACTTAGCTGGGCAGTGCTTATTGGTGATCTGCAAGCGATTACAAATGAATCAATGCATCAATAAAAGGTAAATCAAAACGTTACAAATACCAAAAAATAATCACACCAATTGAAGTTACCTTGGTATTGTGCAATCACTTTGATGTCCATGACAAAAGCACCTTCATAAAAAACAATGTAAAACTGATTGTAAGATTAAAACATTCAATTACTTACAGTACACGGGTCCAAATGATCTCAATCATGCACTAAAATTCCTATACTCATCTGAGATTGTTTTCCGCTCCCCATCTTAATTCGTCTCTCCACAACTTCAATTGTAAAGAAAAGGGAAAAAATCAAATACCTGACTAAGACAACCTCATTGAAAGTGGGACTATAAATGAGTACCATACTGAATAACAAAAAAGGATGAAGCCTAAACTTTTGGTCTAGTATCACCTATTGTCACACCCCGACCACGTGTAACATACAAAACGTGGCGGAAACATCGGGGAGTGTTGCAACAGAATTAATGTTTCATAACCATGGATACCAAAAAGTGTTTCGTTTTATTAAACATTGAATAATTACATTGTCTGGAAATCTAAATACACAATTTAAACATAGTCTATCATTGTTATTGAGTCACTAAGGCCTTGTCCAGTCCTATGTGAGCATGCATCCTATCAATCGATATCTTTCAACAATACCTGAAACATATGTGAAAACGAGGTCAGCAAAGAAATGTTGGCGAGTACATAGGTTTTGTGAAAATAAGATTCATGACTTCTGTTTAAGAAAATGTTTAGTCATGAACCTTGTAATTTGCTTTGTCTTTGTAAATCATTTGAAAAATAATAAGTTCAGGTGATATGTATAAATAAGAGAATAATGCATGATTAAATGAATAACCATGTAAAATGAGTTTGTATAAGATAAGTTGTTTGTCAATAAATGTCTTGTGAAAAATATGTTACTTGTATAAAATGTTCTATGTCTCAAACTGAAATGATTCAAATAACGCTACAATATGTAATACCATACAAACACTTATATATAGGAAGTACCAGCGGCGTATCCACCATGCTTGTATCATATTACACACGCATTGTTACTTAATCACTTAATCAAACCAAACCACCAAAGTAATGTTCATGCCCAATGTAAATCATGTAATATGTATAACCAATGTCAAAAGTGTTTATGTGTCAAATGTAAAGCATGTAATATGTAACCAAAACCCAATCGTATATCGCTTTGAAGCCAATCGTTTACCCAATCGTTATAACATCGTATGAAAACCAATCGTTTACCCAATCGTTAAATTCGTTTTAAGTCGTGAAACTACTTAAATGGTCGTCTCGCTAATAACATTCAAACCTTCTTGACTCGCATTAATAAACCCTTACCAATGGATAGATTAACAATTCGCATTAATAAACCCTTACCAAAGGATAGATTAACAACTCGCATTAATAAACCCTTACCAAAGAGTAAATTAACAATTACAGATTCAGTCGCTACCCACAACACCCACACATAACTACGGGTGTAGTAACTAACGGGATTTGTCAGATCCTATGGTACCATAACCTAATACTGGTCGGCTTGATCATTGCTAATGAATGTCATTTGTTATGTAAATACAACCAACAAGTTTGTTCACTTTTTGAAATCGTTATTAGTTTTGTATAAGTCGTCTTAATCGTTTTTGAAACCATCGTTATAACATCGAAAACATTTAGCACATATGAGTCACCCCAAAATGATTGAAAGCAGTAAAATAGGGGAATAATGTACTCGCCTGAGAATGCTTAGAGGTCTTGAACAACAACCAAACAAAGCTAGAGGGAGCACGGAATCAGTCGGCAATCTAAAACTATATAAATAAACCAGACTTAAATCGGGAGATCGGATAGGATGAGGCTTGGTAAACCACATGAGTGTTGGAACTCATATGATATGGTTTAACAAGGCCTACATACTACAATGAAACCAAACCTAAGTGCTTTCGACCCATCGCGACCCATTAAGGTAGCTTATGCTATTTTAACGCGTCGTGCGCGTGAAACGCGTTCGGACCGTCTAACTAGTCCTATGACAAGTGTTATATGCCTAAACATGTTACATAATCAGTTATGTGACAAAAGTTTAGGTTACATATGCTTAATTACCAATTATACATGAAAAGGGTATTCTGGTAATTTACTTAAGGCATATAAACTACCTATCATACAACTACTCAAACGATGTGACCATAGGGTATAACCTCGGAAGGTTATTCCCTACCTACTATGGTCACCTAATGTGTTTGGTCGGATCCTAATGATCGACCAAATGGGTCGGGTTCGAGGTATAAGCGATTTATTAGATCGCTTACCCTACGACCCTAGACAACGTGGTAATCAGTAGGCATAGTCCCAAGGGACTATAACCAACGTGATTACACTCACGTTGCGAAGTTCAAACGAACTTCGCATTGACCATAACTGGTCAATGTAGAAAGTCAAACTCGAAAGACTCGTAAAGCAATAAAAGAACGAAAGAATACTTACGAAAGGTCCCCGAATGCTAACTTCGATTCAAAAATCTCAGGTATGAAACAATAGTTTCAACTTAGAGTTTCTCAAATCAAAGTTCTTGTGATTTTGAAGCATGGGGGGTGGGGTATTTATAGTAAAAGGTCCACCGTTAAGATCGTTTCATGGAAAACGTGCCTTAATCCCACCCGTACAAGTGTCGGGACCTTATGGTGACTAAAAGTTGGTCCTTATCATCTGACTAAGCAATTGGGATTGTGTGGTGGTGGATCAAACAGCTGCAATCTGCTGTTAGAAACATTTAATCTGGTCCAGAAGGCGGACGCGGCCCGCGTCAGAATCAAGAAAAACCCAGGCGGGCCGCCTGGCAGTTGCAGATCAGAAACATGTTCCATTTTTGACAGTTTCAGCCCCTGCACGTGTTTAAGCCCATTTCCGGCACTTCTAAGGCCCGTAAAGCCAACTTTAAGGCCCTAAAATGTTGCCTAAACATTGTGGACATAAAACATGCTCAAAAATATGCCGGATGATGGTTCGTTTGGTCGTACGTACGCGATGTTCGCTTAATTACGACGGAATGCGCATAAGCGCGAAAAACGATCCAAATGACGCAACGAATGGATTTTTGGCAAGCCAAACACTAAAGCATAATATAGTCATGCTTACATAAATTTTTGGATGTCCGGATGTATTCAGAACGTGAGTTATGCGCGAAAATGCAAACTTGTGCACTTTTTGACACTTTTAGTCCCTGAATGAGCCAAAAGTTTATTTTAGCACACCGAACCCCTCAAAGCCTATTTCTAAGCTATATAAAGGATATTTAAGGTGTGTTTAACTTATGGTCATGTTCCGGAATGTCTGTTACAGTTCAAATTGGCATACTTTCGCAGTTTGTCATATTTAGTCCCTGTAAGCGAATTAGCTTGTTTTTGCCATACCAAAGCCTTCAAAACTTATTTCTAAGTTATGTAAAGGTTATTTAAGGTATGTTAAGCCTATGTCACTATTCCGGAGTGTTTGTTGCATTAAACTGGTTATATTTACGCATCGGTGCGCGTATAACCTTCCAGAAAGCGATTTAGAGTTTGGAATTGAACAAAAATTGATATGTGCAAATGATACACATATTTTTACAAATCCCAAGTATGAAATATAATATTTCATTGGTTTGGTATTTGTTTGATGGCCGTGAAGGCACAGGTGTTACACCTATCAACAAACCTGGTATCATCTTTCACATTTCCATCTCCTCAACAATCGTCCGGCAGAGGTTGCTTCTAATAAACAAACTCTATAAAATAATAACAATAAAAAAATAAGCATAAAATCTATATATTCTGCTTGGATTGCTAGAATAATAGTATGAAAGTTGAAATAAAAACAGAGGATCAAGAAATATAGGAGCATAAAAAATTACTAACATGGGTGAATAAATCAACAAAAAAGCTTGTGAAAGACATAAACTACAAACATATCAAAATCAGTCTACTCGTAATCACATGATACAACAAAGCAAGCATCTGAATAAACAATAACAAAGGAAAGACAAAATCAAAAGCTACAAACAGAGTTATTCATAAATTTCAGATATATACAATAATAAAAATATTATTAGAACATACCAGTGTCACCGATTAAGAGGAGCTTGTACAAAAGGGTTCATCGAGTACGATAAGAAACCCTAGGAGATCTGCTTCTTCTGAGGGTACACAAGGGTTCATGCCACACCCCGATATCTCCACGTATTACCGGTGGGCCCGGTGGGGAGTATCGTGACGTAGTTGATATCATCATAGTCAAACAACACAATTTTAAATGCACAGCGGAAGCAAAAGATAGATTTATTTCAACCGAATAAAATTGTAATATTAAGTATCACAATGTAGTTGAAACGGATCCACAGGCGGATCAAAATAAAAAGGAAACATAGTTCATCAGACTTTTGTCACACCCCTATTTTCCACGTGTCACCGGTGGGCCCGGTGGGGAGTATCGTGACGTAGTTGGTATCATCATAGACAAACAACACAATATATAAATGCACAGCGGAAGCAAAGATAGATTCATTTCAACTTTAATAAAGTGTAATATTAAATATCATTAATAGTCGAAATGGATCCACAGGCGGATCAAAATAAAATAAGATATTGTTCAACAGTTTATTTTCGTCCAAGCTTGCGAGACTTATTGTGGACGCTCTCGAAGACAGCCAGCCCATTACGTGTAGTACCTGCACTTAACCTTTTGGGAAAAATACGTCAGTTTACACTGGTAAATACAATTTAACTGGCTCATTTTGAAAAGAGTTGAAAATTGATTTGAATGCATGTGGCACAAAACATTTTATAGCTTGGGATAATTATTTATTATTATAATCTTGTGAACGAATTACATGTTACTTGTGCGTTCAGTAGCCCGGATCTTGTCTGGGTTAAAGATCAATAGACCCTCCACATTGTTGAGTTATTCACTGACAGGTGTACGCCTACACCCCGTGCTCGGTCGTGGCCATCTCGTAAGATAATGCCAAGGATATCCGGGACATGGTCATTAACCCCCCAAAGGCTTTAAGTGAACAAGACTGTTTAAACGAGCCGATCAAATTATTCAATTAACCATTCAAAGATGTAAGATTTGATGCTCGATCAAGCGGTATTCTATATACAGTAACCCAAGCCCGTATAGGGAAAATAAGTTAAAAGTATTTACCTGAGTAAAGTATAATTCACAACAAGAAAAATGCAAGTAGCTTTTACCGGTGCTCCTAATCTGGAACGAAGGTTTATAATAACCTATTAGATTTCTAACGGGTCTTTATTTAAGCTTAAGCTTAGACCGGTTAGCTTTAAAGACGATACGGTTCAAACGCACGATTAAGCGAAGACCGGATAGAATGTGATTTAGACCCGACAAGTTTGAATACTTGTATAATATGGGTATACTAAATACATTCTGGATTTTGAGACAAAAATGATAATGTTTGACCCGTCTCGGTCAATTTATGCAAACTAGTTACATAAACCGAACCGAACGCGAAAAGAGCGTTACGGGTAACCGTAAGGGTCATATGCAAGTTCCCTGAGACAATATGCTTTAAATATGTTATAATATCAGTAAGATGTTTTCTATTATGCCCAAAATGGATTTAAACACAAATTATGCCTCATAAGGGCATTTTGGTCATTTAAAAGATTATAAAAGAGTTAAATTAGAAATCTGAGTTACAGGTCTGGTTTATACAGTAAATATACTTAATTTAACATGTTATAACAGTAGGGTATGTTCTATATGTGAAACTTATCATTTAAAACCAAACTATGCACCTTAGGGGTATTTTGGTAATTTCACAAGGGCTAAAAAGGTCAAAACTGGAAACCTGAGTTCAAAAACTTATACTTACTGTTATTATATAAAAATATACTAAAAACATCAGTAGGTATCAACCTTATATGTTTAATATGGTTATAGTACATACTATGCGTTAAAAACGCTTAAAAAGGCGATTTAGAGCCGTTTCCGGGTTTTTTAAAAGAAAGCTGATATTTTTATATTTCCATAATGCTCAAAATATTTTATTTATCAAATAAAATCAGTAGAAAAAGGTTTGGGGTCAAAAAGATTTATAAAACTCATTTTATGGCTTAAAAGGGCAAAATCGGTATTTACCGAATTAAACTTAGAGACCTGTGATATGATCAGCAAAAAATTAAATAAAAATATTTAAAAATCCCAAAATATTATATAACATAAGTGGGTAAAAATTTTGATATCAAAAAGTGGGTTTAAATAGGTTATATGCTAATTACGTCGTTTAAGTAACATAAAGCTTTCAAATTACGATATGGAGCATAACTCTTAATCTAGACCTCAAACTGATATCGAATTTTAGGTGCAAGTTTATAAATCAGTAACAAATGTTTCTACTCTTTCACTTTTTCAAAAATCACGTTTTATAGTAAAAAGGGCATAATAGTCAACTTTTAAGCATTAATCGGAAACATGCATATGGACCGGGTAAGTATTGAACCAAGTTGTAAAATCTCAGAGAGTTAAACTTATATGAAAATTGGTCCAAAATAAGCTCTTAGGCAGATCTCAAACATGCATGAACGGATCAGAACTGAAAGTCAAAGGAAAAGTCAATTTATGCGACTTTCGGTTCCGATTCGGGTTTAAACTGAAAATTGTCGAGATGACCATGTTAAGACATGTTCTTACATTAATTATCAAGTTATTTTAATGATCAAACAGGTTGCATGTACCCTACATTGCTAATCATGCTTAAATTTGCAAAAACACATTCTGTTGACTTTTTGAAACAAGCTTTGACTCGACAATTAACATACTTAGAGTGGGAATCTGAAAATACCCTTTTGAGGGTTTGTTACCCACATAAATACCAACTTGTAGGTACTTTCAATTTGAGAAAATACTGAGCAAATTTCGTTTAATCACGAAGTCAAACTAAATTTACGATGGATTGACTTTCGGTTAATAAACTAAGCTAGAACGAATTTGAGAAGGTTATGAACACTTACAAGAGTCCTAATAGAGCTTAGAGATCACTAGAAAGATGTCTTGACGCCCAGAGAGCTCCAGAGATGATCTTGTGAATTTTTGAAAGTGTAAGTGTTGAAGGTTGCAAGCTTCAAGTCCCTTTTATCACCATTTAGATCTGATTAGAGGCTGCCACAACAGTCTAGGGATGTTGTAAGATGAGTCCAAGTGCCCCTACTTGCATGTAAGTTCATTGGTGAGGCTCAGGAATCGGATCCAGCTGTTAATAACTCGCAAACAGACATGAACTGGCACCTGTGCGCTGTTTTGTTCGCTGGTGACCCGTAGGCGGGCCGCGAGACATGTTACGCGGGCCGCGTACATGTGTGCGACCAGCCAAACAAGTTTCTCTTGTTTTACAATTTGGTCCTTGACCTTTGTAACGTGGTTTTTGCTATTTTCCTTGCACTCTAGACCCTCAAATCTGATTTTTAAGGACCTTGGGACTTTTATAAACATGGTAAAGTCCTTGGTTAACTTTGTGCTTACCCGAAAAGTCACGAAATTCAACGTTAACGCAATTAACCCTTCGTGCACGGTTTTGATCATAACTTTCTCATACGATAACGAAACTTAATGAAATTTTTATCACATACTCTAGTGAGTATATTTTACCATTACAAAGCTTCGGGTTTGCCAAAAGGTCACTCAGAGGTATACTTTCAACATGTTGACACGTTTAGCCCCTGTAGTTTGTAATTCCTCACTTTCCTTCATTTTCCGCTTTGTATGATCCATGATCTAGTCGTTTAAGATTATAAACACCATGTAGGGTTATCGTAGGGCCTATTTATCCATTGTTGACACTTTGGACCCTTATATTCACATAGTTTCACTATTTGTCAACTTTAGTCCCTCTTAAGCACTTTTTCACATATTCAAAGCTTATGACACGTGTCAAGACATTATTGGACGTAAATTTTCGAGGTGTTACATCCTCACCCCCTTAAAAGAAATCTTGACCCCGAGATTTACTGAAACAAATGAGGGTATTTTTCTTTCATCGTGGATTCTACCTCCCATGTGTATTCGGGACCTCTACGGGCATCCCATTTGACCTTAACAATAGGTACATGCTTCCTTCGAAGCTTCTTTACCTGTCGATCTTCAATCGACAATGGATTTTCCACAAATTTCAAACTTTCATCTATATGTACATCCGTATGCGGTATAACCAGTGATTCATCAGCGAAACACTTCTTCAAATTACAGATGTGGAACACATTATGGATAGCACTAAGCTCTTCAGGCAAGTTTAGCTTATAAGCAACTGACCCGACACGTTCGATAACCTCGAAAGGTCCTATGTATCTCGGGCTTAGCTTGCCTTTCTTACCAAATCGCATCACCCCCTTCCAGGGTGATACTTTAAGCAACACTTTATCACCTACTTCGAAGTGAAAAGCCTTACGCTTTGGATCCGCATAACTTTTCTGCCTATCCCTGGCAGCTTTCAAACGATCGCGAATCTGGACAATCTTGTCCGTCGTCTCAAAAACTATGTCTGGTCCTGATAGTTGGACATCTCCAACTTCTGCCCAACAAATGGGCGATCTACACTTTCTACCGTATAAGGCCTCAAAAGGCGCAACTTTTATGCTGGTGTGGTAGCTATTGTTGTAGGAGAACTCAATTAGTGGTAGGTTCTTATCCCAATTACCACCTAAGTCGATCGCACATGCACGTAGCATGTCTTCCAACGTTTGAATAGTACGCTCACTCTGACCGTCAGTCTGAGGATGATAAGCCGTACTAAAATTTAAACGTGTGCCCAAAGATTGTTGGAAACTTTTCCAAAAATGTGACGTGTATCTAGTATCTCTATCAGAGATAATAGATACAGGTATACCATGCAGAGCTACAATCTTATCTACGTATAACTGGGCTAACATATCTGAGCTGTAAGTTTCCTTTATGGGTAGGAAATGTGCTGACTTCGTCAGTCTATCCACTATGACCCATATAGTATCGTTTCCCTTTCTCGTCTTTGGTAATTTGGTGATAAAATCCATTGTCACCGTCTCCCATTTCCATGTGGGAATTTCAGGTTGTTGTAGCAAACCTGAAGGCTTTTGATGCTCAGCTTTGACTTGCGCACAAGTCAAACATTTAGCTACATAAGCAGCTACAGACTTTTTCAAACCAATCCACCAGTAGTTGGCCTTTAGATCCTGGTACTTCTTATCAGCTTCAGGATGAACGGAATATTTGGAACTGTGGGCTTCCTGGAGGATAACATCCCGAAGTCCTCCATAAACTGGAACCCATATTCGTCCATTCAATCTAAGCATTCCGTCTTTGTCATAGGATAACTGCTCCTCAGTTACTCCTAGCTTTTCTTCAGGATAGTTAGCTTCCAACACAGCTTCCTTCTGTGCAGCTAACACCCTTTCGTTCAAACTATTCCTGATTTCGATGCGTTTGGCATTGATTCTTATCGGCTTCACTCTTTCTTTCCTGCTTAAGGCATCAGCAACTACATTTGCTTTGCCTGGATGGTATTTTATCTCACAATCATAATCATTTAGAGTTTCCATCCATCGTCTTTGTCGCATGTTGAAGTCCTTCTGATTGAATAAATGTTGAAGGCTCTTGTGATCTGAATAGATCACACACTTGGTACCATATAAGTAGTGTCTCCAAAGTTTTAGTGCAAATACAACGGCACCCAGCTCCAAGTCGTGGGTGGTGTAGTTCTTTTCGTGCACCTTTAGCTGTCGTGAAGCGTAGGCAATAACCTTGCCTTTTTGCATGAGTACACAACCCATACCAGTGTGTGATGCATCACAGTACACCACAAATTCTTCTATACCATCGGGCAATATTAATACTGGTGCATTGCTCAACTTTTTCTTCAGAATGTCAAAGGATTCCTACTGCTTAGGGCCCCAATCAAACTTAACCTTCTTACGCGTCAACGAGGTTAGGGGCGCAGCAATCCTTGAAAAGTTTTCGATAAAGCGCCTATAATATCCTGCTAAACCCAGAAAACTGCGAATCTCAGTAGGCGTCTTTGGCTCTTGCCAATTCATGACTGCTTCTACCTTAGCGGGATCCACTTGGATACCACGCTCACTTACCACATGTCCAAGGAATTAGACTTCTCGAAGCCAAAATTCGCACTTCGAAAATTTGGCGTAGAGTTTCTCTTGATGTAGAAGTTTGAGAATACAACGAAGGTGTTTCTCGTGATCAGCTTGGTTCTTCGAGTAAATAAGGATGTCGTCAATAAAGACGATGACAAATTTGTCCAAGTAAGGCTTGCAGACGCGATTCATGAGATCCATGAATGCGGCTGGCGCATTAGTGAGCCCGAAAGGCATCACTAGGAACTCGTAATGACCATAACGAGTCCTAAACGCTGTCTTGTGCACATCTTCATCTTTGACCTTCAACTGATGATAGCCTGACCTCAAGTCGATCTTAGAGAAATAGCTTGCCCCTTGCAATTGATCGAACAGATCGTCGATCCTGGGCAAAGGATACCTATTCTTGATAGTGACTTTATTAAGCTCACGGTAATCGATGCACAGACGCATCGATCCATCCTTCTTCTTGACAAACAAGATCATCTAACTGCGTCCTTAATTCCTTCATCTCCGTTGGTGCTAACCTATAAGGTGCTCTCGCTACTGGTGCTGCACCCGGGATGATGTCAATTCGGAATTCCACTTGCCTATTTGGTGGTAAACCAGGTAGTTCTTCGGGAAAAACTTCAGGATATTCCGAAATGATATGGATGTCTTCAATCTTGGGCTTTGGCTCATCAATAGTAACTTGTGCCATATAAATGACACAACCCTTCTACAGACATCTGGATGCCTAGAGCATGGACACTTGCTCAGGCAATCCATGCTGAGTATCCCCTTGAATGGTAAGTGACTCCCCAGACGGGGTTTTGACTATCACTTGCTTTCTATTGCACACAATCTGGGCTTGGTTATGCGATAACCAATCCATGCCTATAACTACATCAAAGTCGGCTAGCTTAAAGGGAAGTAAGGACAAAGGAAAAGAATGATTCCTAATGGATATAGCACATCCATCTAAAACAGTTGAGCCTGTTTCTATGGTTCCATCAGCTAATTCCACCTCATATTTTACACTTAAGGTTCTAACAGGTAGGTTTAATAACTTACAGAACTTATCATCGACAAAAGACTTATCTGCTCCAGAATCAAACAATACTCTAGCAAAAACATCATTTACAAGAAAAGTTCCTGTAATAACGTTGTCATCTTGAACAGCTTCCTTAGCGTCCATCTTGAAGACTCTCGCATTGGTCTTCTTCCCATCTTCGGCTTTCCTTGCGTTCTTTGGGCAATTAGACTTAATGTGCCCTTTTTTGTTGCAACCATAACATGTTGCATCCTTCAGCTTCTTACACTCCAAAGTCTTATGATCCGTAGATTTGCAAATCCCACAGGATCTCACATGAGACTGGGATTTCGACTCAAAACGACACTTCCCAAAATGGTTTTTCTTACAAGTTTTACATTTGGGCTTATCCCCCGACTGTTGCCCATCTCTCTTAGATCCCGACCCTTTCTTGTGGTCGTTATTTCCTCGGTGTCTCTTTTCTGATCTTCGTGAGGTATCGTCCTCACGCTTTCTCTTATTCTCTTCTGAGTTCCTGAGTGCTCTCAACCTGACTACGTCCATGGTGAGAGATAGAGATAGATCAGCTGCTGATCTGAAGGTTGCAGGCCTTGATGCCTTAACACTTGCTTTAACCTCAGGGGCTAAACCCCCGATGAAACGGGCAATCCTTTTCGGTTCTGGGGTTACCAAGTATGGAACCAACCGAGATAGAGTATTGAAAGTGGTGAGGTATGCCTGGCAGTCTAAATTCTTCATCACCAAAGATAAGAAGTCTGACTCGATCCTTTCAACTTCGTGTTGTGGGCAATAATTCTCTTTGATAAGGGCAACGAACTGATCCCATGACATATTGTAGAGTGGGATCTTACCGGCAGCTTGTATGAGAGACTTCCACCACGCCAGTGCCTCCCCTTTGAACGATTGGGATATGTACTTCACTACATCTCTTTCAGCACACCCGCTGATGTCTACTACCGTATCCATTTCGTCTAACCAGGTCATGCAGTCGACCGCTCCTTTCTCCCCAGTAAAGTCTCTGGGTTTACATGAGACGAAGTATTTATACGTACAGGACTTACTATGCGGTTCCTGTTTCTGCTTGACCTTCTTTATCGGGACACTGTTTTGGTTAGAGGAGTGATGATCCTCATCATCCTTCTTGAGCTCATCTTTCTTAGGTCCATCTTTCTTAGAGGGCGGCTTGCTATGAGCCTCCGAGTGGACTTTCGGCTTGGAACGTGGTGCAGATCGGGTCCTACTCCGGGTCCCGCTCGATTCACTATACTGTCTATTTAGCGCTTCGATAACTGCATCATTCACTAATGCTTTAAACTCCGCACCCGTTACTAATATTTTAGTATTTTCAGGGTTTTCTGCTGGACGACTGTTTAATTCTTCAGACTTAGCCATGTAGTCTTAATTGCTACATAAAAATAAGGACAAGGTCTATTTAGAAGCTTAGACAGTATTATCGTTCTTGACGATTTATTAACCATGGTAAATAAAACCATATTAGTTAATTTAATAATTTCATTCGGGATTTTTACTAGTAATCTTTTTAGAATGAAATATAATATTGGCATAACAAGCCTAGTCACGTAGACAAATTTCTAAATTACAAATTTAGATCTTACAGGATTAAAGTTTGAATAAATAAGACAAATCAATCCTTTTCTTGGCAGGGAGTTTATAAACTACAGCTGCCTTTTTGTTTTATATGACATTAATTATAACCCGTAGGCATTATGTCACAACCAAATATATATAAAAATATAATCTTGGATAATTTATTAAAAGGGTGGCGTGTGTGATTTTACGGATCACACTAGCCAAGAATGTTAACATGTTTACAGATGTTAACAGAGATTTGAATCTTTTTAAACAGGTTCTACCATATTGGCTAGATTTATGACAACATAACAGCTAGGTTTTACCTTTTAAGATCCTTATTATTTTATTAAAATGGTACATCAAAATAATAAATGTTATTTTTCATTTATTTATACACTATGTTTATGCACATAATAAAAAAAATGAAAACTTAAATTAACCATTTCAAATAAAAATTAAACCAGTACGAGTTTGCCCTAAACGGGTCTTTTACATAAACAACATGCCTACGCAGGGGCCAAATAACAAAACAAACAAACCCACGCAGGGGTCAAATAAAAAGGTATGCCCACGCAGGGGCAGAATAGAAAGAAATACCCACGCAGGGGTAGAGTACTGAAATAAATAAATGTCCACGCAGGGACAAGAGTACCACACTAAAATAACCTACAATCAAAGGATTTAGTGACCCTTCTTGCTTTTACCCTTGATTAGATCCACCATCTTCTTAAACATCCCCCGGTTATGCCTCCTATCATGCCGCAACTCATGTCGCATCTCTTGACGCACCTCTTGTATCTCATGAAGGATTTCTTGCATTTGAGGCGGTGACATCGCCGGCGCCTGAGGTGGTTGCTGATAATGCTGAGTTTGAGGAGGCGGCGGTTGATAATGCGGAGGTTGAGGAGGCTGTGACTGCTGATACCCATATGATGGGTACCCATAGGTCGAGTGTCCCGTAGCCCAGGGACCTCCGTAGGGACCTTCTTGATGGAAAGTGTTGGAGTTTTCTGCTATCCAGTAGGGATCCTCTGTAAAGTTGTAACCCGTGTGAATCTGCTGCTCGAAGGGGTTGAATGCTGCAGCACCAGTATAAGTGGGGATTGGGTCTCCAAAACCCAATGGTGGCTGTGGCGCGACTGGCGCAGAGGCTACTTCAGAGACGGGGTGTGAGGATTCACCCATCTCTGTTTCTTCGTGGACAGGCGAGTACCGGCTGCCACCTGAATGTGGAGGGGTGCTGATGCGCACTCCCCCTCGTGCGGATATTCGCGTTGTCGTTCTCCTTCGCCTCGGAGGCGAGGGAGGTTGAAGCTGAGGCGGTGGTGGCGGCGGAGTGACCGCGACAAGTCGAGAATCCTCAAAAGGATTCTGTTGCTGCTGTAGCTGATGCAGGGGAGAGTTGGGTTGAAGCTGGTGCAAGGGAGAGTTATGTGGCTGGTGTAAGGGCTAGTGATGTGGCTGGTGCAGGGGAGAGTTATGTGGCTGGTGCAGGGGAGAGTTATGATAACTGGGGGTAAACACCCAGTCGTACTGCTTGAAGTTCTCCTCAAAGCTATCGGGACCATTGTAAGGTGATCCCATAAACGGTGACCCATCTGAAATCTCAATGGGATGATTTGGTGTTCCGGAGGGTGGCATAGCAGGATCAGTATCCTCATCAATGTCCATCGGTTTGCCACCAGAAAAGTGGTCTTCTGGTCCAAGTGGGTTAAAACCCACTGCTGCTCCTAAGTAGTCATCAGTGTTGAACTGACCCTGAAAGACGGGTGATGGATGGTTAAAGGGTGAATCGTGTCCTAGCAGGGGAATGTAGGACTGTTGAGAGTTGTGGGGCTCATTCTCCGAATGAGGCCCAAAGGAGTGTGGGATCGATGGAGAGGTACTCAGTGAGACTGAGCGCCTAGCAGGTTCGTTAAGAGACCTCCAAAGATCTTGAGCATCTGTGTTGTGAGGATCCGAAGGTGTTCGCCGGTGTGACGGTCCGGCCTCGTGGTCGTTTGGGGCTACATGTGCTCCTTGTCCTCGGCCTCTACCTCTCATACGTGGCGGCATTCTTGTGATCCTGTCAAAAACAACAAGTGATACAACAAAATATATATAAGACAAAGTTAGAAAATAAAACAAAAATTTGGAAATTCCCTAAGTTCTTTGTCTAGACTCGAGAATCGAGGATTGTGCAATTGTGTAACTGAGATTAAACACAAAAGACTAGTGTTTAATTCACTCAGAGTTGGCTCTGATACCAACCTGTCACACCCCTATTTTCCACGTGTCACCGGTGGGCCCGGTGGGGAGTATCGTGACGTAGTTGGTATCATCATAGACAAACAACACAATATATAAATGCACAGCGGAAGCAAAGATAGATTCATTTCAACTTTAATAAAGTGTAATATTAAATATCACTAATATTCGAAATGGATCCACAGGCGGATCAAAATAAAATAAGATATTGTTTAACAGTTTATTGTCGTCCAAGCTTGCGAGACTTATTGTGGACGCTCTAGAAGACAGCCAGCCCATTACGTGTAGTACCTGCACTTAACCTTTTGGGAAAAATACGTCAGTTTACACTGGTAAATACAATTTAACTGACTCATTTTGAAAAGAGTTGAAAATTGATTTGAATGCACGTGGCACAAAACATTTTATAACTTAGGATAATTATTTATTATTATAATCTTGTGAACGAATTACATGTTACTTGTGCGTTCAGTAGCCCGGATCTTGTCCGGGTTAAAGATCAATAGACCCTCCACATTGGTGAGTTATTCACTGACAGGTGTACGCCTACACCCCGTGCTCGGTCGTGGCCATCTCGTAAGATGATTCCAAGGATATCCGGGACATGGTCATTAACCCCCCAAAGGCTTTAAGTGAACAAGACTGTTTAAACAAGCCGATCAAATTATTCAATTAACCATTCAAAGATGTAAGATTTGATGCTCGATCAAGCGGTATTCTATAAACCGTAACCCAAGCCCGTATAGGGAAAATAAGTTAAAAGTATTTACCTGAGTAAAGTATAATTCACAACAAGCAAAATGCAAGTAGCTTTTACCGGTGCTCCTAATCTGGAACGAAGGTTTATAATAACCTATTAGATTTCTAACGGGTCTTTATTTAAGCTTAAGCTTAGACCGGTTAGCTTTAAAGACGATACGGTTCAAACGCACGATTAAGCGAAGACCGGATAGAATGTGATTTAGACCCGACAAGTTTGAATACTTGTATAATATGGTTATACTAAATACATTCTGGATTTTGAGACAAAAATGATAATGTTTGACCCGTCTCGGTCAATTTATGCAAACTAGTTACATAAACCGAACCGAACGCGAAAAGAGCGTTACGGGTAACCGTAAGGGTCATATGCAAGTTCCCTGAGACAATATGCTTTAAATATGTTATAATATCAGTAAGATATTTTCTATTATGCCCAAAATGGATTTAAACACAAATTATGCCTCATAAGGGCATTTTGGTCATTTAAAAGATTATAAAAGAGTTAAATTAGAAATCTGAGTTACAGGTCTGGTTTATACAGTAAATATACTTAATTTAACATGTTATAACAGTAGGGTATGTTCTATATGTGAAACTTATCATTTAAAACCAAACTATGCACCTTAGGGGTATTTTGGTAATTTCACAAGGGCTAAAAAGGTCAAAACTGGAAACCTGAGTTCAAAAACTTATACTTACTGTTATTATATAAAAATATACTAAAAACATCAGTAGGTATCAACCTTATATGTTTAATATGGTTATAGTACATACTATGCGTTAAAAACGCTTAAAAATGCGATTTAGAGCCGTTTCCAGGTTTTTTAAAAGAAAGCTGATATTTTTATATTTCCATAATGCTCAAAATATTTTATTTATCAAATAAAATCAGTAGAAAAAGGTTTGGGGTCAAAAAGATTTATAAAACTCATTTTATGGCTTAAAAGGGCAAAATCGGTATTTACCGAATTAAACTTAGAGACCTATGATATGATCAGCCAAAAATTAAATAAAAATCTTTAAAAATCCCAAAATATTATATAACATCAGTGGGTAAAAAGTTTGATATCAAAAAGTGGGTTTAAATAGGTTATATGCTAATTACGCCATTTAAGTAACACAAAGCTTTCAAATTACGATATGGAGCATAACTCTTAATCTAGACCTCAAACTGATATCGAATTTTAGGTGCAAGTTTATAAATCAGTAACAAATGTTTCTACTCTTTCACTTTTTCAAAAATCACGTTTTATAGTAAAAATGGCATAATAGTCAACTTTTAAGCATTAATCGGAAACATGCATATGGACCGGGTAAGTATTGAACCAAGTTGTAAAATCTCAGAGAGTTAAACTTATATGAAAATTGATCCAAAATAAGCTCTTAGACAGATCTCAAACAAGCATGAACGGATCAGAACTGAAAGTCAAAGGAAAAGTCAATTTATGCGACTTTCGGTTCCGATTCGGGTTTAAACTGAAAATTGTCGAGATGAACATGTTGAGACACGTTCTTACATTAATTATCAAGTTATTTTAATGATCAAACAGGTTGCATGTACCCTACATTGCTAATCATGCTTAAATTTGCAAAAACACATTCTGTTGACTCTTTGAAACAAGCTTTGACTCGACAATTAACATACTTAGAGTGGGAATCTGAAAATACCCTTTTGAGGGTTTGTTACCCACATAAATACCAACTTGTAGGTACTTTCAATTTGAGAAAAGACTGAGCAAATTTCTTTTAATCACGAAGTCAAACTAAATTTACGATGGATTGACTTTCGGTTAATAAACTAAGCTAGAACGAATTTGAGAAGGTTATGAACACTTACAAGAGTCCTAATAGAGCTTAGAGATCACTAGAAAGATGTCTTGACGTCCAGAGAGCTCCAGAGATGATCTTGTGAATTTTTGAAAGTGTAAGTGTTGAAGGTTGCAAGCTTCAAGTCCCTTTTATCACCATTTAGATCTGATTAGAGGCTGCCACAACAGTCTAGGGATGTTGTAAGATGAGTCCAAGTGCCCCTACTTGCATGTAAGTTCATTGGTGAGGCTCAGGAATTGGATCCAGCTGTTAACAACTCGCAAACAGACATGAACTGGCACCTGTGCGCTGTTTTGTTCGCTGGTGACCCGTAGGCGGGCCGCGAGACATGTTACGCGGGCCGCGTACATGTGTGCGACCAGCCAAACAAGTTTCTCTTGTTTTACAATTTGGTCCTTGACCTTTGTAACGTGGTTTTTGCTATTTTCCTTGCACTCTAGACCCTCAAATCTGATTTTTAAGGACCTTGGGACTTTTATAAACATGGTAAAGTCCTTGGTTAACTTTGTGCTTACCCGAAAAGTCACGAAATTCAACGTTAATGCAATTAACCCTTCGTGCACGGTTTTGATCATAACTTTCTCATACGATAACGAAACTTGATGAAATTTTTATCACATACTCTAGTGAGTATATTTTACCATTACAAAGCTTCGGGTTTGCCAAAAGGTCACTCAGAGGTATACTTTCAACATGTTGACATGTTTAGCCCCTGTAGTTTGTAATTCCTCACTTTCCTTCATTTTCCGCTTTGTATGATCCATGATCTAGTCGTTTAAGATTATAAACACCATGTAGGGTTATCGTAGGGCCTATTTATCCATTGTTGACACTTTGGACCCTTATATTCATATAGTTTCACTGTTTGTCAACTTTAGTCCCTCTTAAGCACTTTTTCACATATTCAAAGCTTATGACGCGTAGTACCTGCACTTAATCTTTTTGGGAAAATACGTCAGTTTACACAGGTAAATACAATTAACTGACTCTTTTTGAAAAGGTTTAGAAAAAATGATTTGAATGCACAAGGCAGAAAACATTTTATAACTTGGGATAATTATTTATATATAAACTTGTAAAAGAATTACATGTTTCTTATGCGTTCAGTAGCCCGGGTTGACACCGGGTTAGAGCTTAATAGACACACCACATGATATAGTCCCATGGCGGGTTATTCCCGAAACCGGCGGTTATACCTTATTATTTATATATGCACTAACGGGTGTACGCCTACACCCGTGTGCTTAGGTCGTGGCCATTTCGTAAAATGATGCCAAGGATATCCGGGACATGGTCATTAACCCCCCAAAGGCTTTAAGCAAACAAAACAATTTAAACGGGACATTTCAATAAATTAATCTTCATACGATCAAAAATTCAATGCCCGACCAAGCGAAATTTTATATACCGTACCCCAAGCCCGTATAGGGAAAATAAGTTAAAAGTATTTAGCTTTGCAAGTATTAATCACAAATAGCAAGTGCGTGTAGCTTTTACCGGGTCTCCTATTCTGGAACAAAGGTTTTTAATAACCTATTAGATTTCCTAACGGGTCTTTAATTAAGCCTAAACTTAGACCGGTTAGTTTTAAAGGAAGATACGGTTCAAACGCACGATTAAGCGAAGACCGGAATGGAACATGATTTAGACCCGACAAGTTTGAAGACTTGTATAATATGGGCAAACTAAACACATTCTGGATTTTGAGACAAAAATGATAAGGTTTGACCCGTTTCGGTCAATTTATGCAAACTAGTTACATAAACCGAACCGAACGCGAAAATGCATAACGGGTAACCATAAGAGTCATATACAGGTTTCCTAAGTTAATATGCCTCAGATATGTTGTGACATCAGTAAGATATCTTCTATTATGCCCGAAATGGATTTAAACTCAAACTATGCCCCGTAGGGGCATTTTGGTCATTTTAAAGGTTATAAAAGAGTTTAAATAATAATCTGAGTTACAGGTCTGATATAATCAGTAAAAATACTTAATTTAATAAGTTATAATAGTAGGTTATTACATATATGTGAAATTTATTATTTAAAACCAAACTATGCACCTTAAGGGCATTTTGGTTATTTCACTTAGGCCTAAAAGGTCAAAACTGGAAGTCTGAGTTTAAAACTTTTGCTTACTGTTAATATATAAAAATTTACTGAAAATATCAGTAGGTATCAAACCTTATATGTTTAAAATAGTTTTAATACATACTATGCGTTAAAAACGCTTAAAAAAGGCGATCTTGAGCTATTTCCGGGTTTTTTTAAAGGAAAGCTGACATTTTTATTATTCCAGAAGGCTCAAAATGTTTTATTTATCATATTAGATCAGTAGAAAAAGGTTTGGTATCAAAATAATTTGTAAAACTCATTTTATAGCTCAAAAGGGCAAAACCGACAATTACCGAATCAAGCCTAGAACTCTATGTTATGCTCAGCCTAAAATTAAATAAAAATCTTCAAAAATCCCAAAATATTATATTACATCAGTAGGTAAAAAGTTTGGTATAAAAATTTGGGTTTAAATAGGCTATATGCTAATTACGCCATTTATTTAATAAAAAGCTTTCTAATTACGCTAATGAGCATAACTCCTAATCTAGACCTCAAATTGATGTCAAATTTTAGGGACAAATCTAATAATCAGTAATTAAGGTTTCTATTCTTTTATATTTTCAAAAATCATATTTTAAAGTCATATGGGCATAATAGTCAACATTTAAGCATTTAACGGAAACATGCATATGAATCGGATAACTAATGAACCAAGTCGTATAATCACAGAGGGTTATACTAACATGAAACCTGGTCCAATTAAAGCTCTAAGGCAATTCTAAAACATGCTTAAACGGGTCAGAACTGAAAGTCAAAGCAAAAGTCAAATTATGCGACTTTCGGTTCCGATCCGAGTCTAAACTAAAAATTGTAGGGTTGAACATGTTTAGACATGTTCTTACATTAATTACCAAGTTATATTAATGATAAAATAGGTTGCATGGCTCCTACATTGCTAATTATGCATTAATTTGAAAATAAGCTTTTTGTTGACTTTTTAAGATTAACTTTGACCCGACAATTGACCTAGTTATAGTGGGAATCAGAGGGTACCCTTTTAAGGGTTTATTACCCACATAATTACCAACCTATAGGTACGTTCAATTCGAGATTTGACTGAACAATTATTGATTAATCTCGAAGTCAAACCTTAATTATGACGGTTTGACTTTTAGCTAATTAACTAAGCTAAACTAAATTAGGAAGGGTTAAGGACACTTACAAGAGTCCTAAGCACGACTAGGAAGCCTAAGGAAACTTGTTGCTGATCAGAGGAGCTCCAGAAATGAGTCTTGTGAACTTTGCAAATGAATGAGCACAAGAGTTGCAAACTTGGGAGTCTTATATAGTGAAATCAATTCACCAAGATCATGCCAAATAACTCTACCAATGTTTCCAGATCAAGACAACTGTCCCTAGTGCATGAAAAAACAGTGGAGGAGTCCCTGGTATGTAAAAACAAGGTTTTAAGGCGGTGCAACAGGCTGGACAGACACCTGCAGGTGAATTCTGTCGCTGTGCTGTTCATACGGGCCGCGTAAGCCCATAGGGCATTCTTACGCGGGCCGCCTGGCCTTCCAAAACCAGCCAAACAAGTTTCATCTTTTGCACTTTTGGTCCTTGGTCCTTCCAAACGTGGTTTCAACTTCCCAATTTGCATTTTAAGCCCTCTAACTTGATTTTTAAGGACTCAAAGACATATACAAACTTTGTTAAGTCCTTGGTTAACTTTATGATTACCCGAAAAGTCATAAATTTCAACGTTGACGCTTTTAACCCCTCGTATACGAATATTGTCATAACTTTCTCATACGATAACGAAATTTGGTGAAATTTTTACCACATATTCTAGTGAGTATAATTTATCGTTACAAAGCTTCGAGTTTGCTAAAAGGTCACTCAGAGGTATACCTTAAACATGTTGACACATTTAACCCCTATAGTTTGTAATTCCTCACTTTCTTTCATAATTAGTTTCGTATGATCCATGATTTATTCGTTTAAGGGTATAAACATCATGTAGGGATATTTTAAAGTATATTTATTCATTGTTGACACTTTGAACCCTTTTATACACATACTTTCCTTGTTTGTCAATTTTAGTCCCTCTAAAGTAATCCTTTACACGTTTAAAGCTTATGACACGTGTCGATACATTATTGGACATAAATTTTCGAGGTGTTACATCCTCACCTCCTTAAAAGAAATCTCGACCTTGAGATTTAATGAAACAAATGAGGGTACTTTTCTTTCTTTGTGGATTCTACCTCCCATGTGTATTCGGGACCTCTACGGGCATCCCATTTAACCTTTACAATCGGTACTTGCTTCCTTCGAAGCTTCTTGACCTGTCGATCCTCGATCAACAAGGGTTTTTCCACAAATTTCAAGCTCTCATCTATATGCACATCCGTATGTGGCATGACTAGCGATTCATCAGCCATACATTTCTTTAGATTGCAGACGTGGAATACATTGTGAATACTACTGAGCTCTTTAGGCAAGTTTAACTTATAAGCCACTGATCCGACACATTCGATGATCTCAAATGGTCCTATGTACCTTGGGCTTAACTTACCTTTCTTACCAAATCGCATCACTCCCTTCCAGGGTGATACTTTAAGTAAAACCTTATCACCAACCTCAAACTTTAGAGGTTTACGCCTTAAGTCTGCGTAGCTTTTCTACCTGTCTCTGGCAGCTTTGAGACGATCTCTTATCTGCACAATCTTGCCTGTCATCTCCAGGACTATATCAGGTCCTGTTAGTTGGACATCTCCAACTTCTGCCCAGCAAACGAGCGTTCTGCACTTTCTTCCATACAAAGCTTCAAATGGCGCAACCTGAATGCTTGTATGGTAGCTATTGTTATAGGAGAACTCAATTAATGGCAGGTGGTTATCCCAATTACCACCTAAGTCAATCACACATGCACGAAGCATGTCTTCCAAAGTTTGGATGGTACGCTCACTCTGCCCGTCCGTCTGAGGATGGTAAGCCGTACTAAAATTTAAGCGCGTGCCCAAGGACTGTTGGAAACTTTTCCAAAAATGCGATGTGTATCTAGTATCTCTGTCCGAGATAATAAACACTGGTATGCCATGGAGAGATACAATCTTATCTACGTACAATTGGGCTAACATATCGGAGCTATAAGTCTCCTTAATGGGTAAGAAATGTGCTGACTTAGTCAGTCTATCTACTATGACCCATATAGTATCATTTCCTTTCCTTGTCTTTGGCAACTTGGTGATGAAATCCATCGTCAACATCTCCCACTTCCAGGTGGGAAGTTCAGGCTGTTGTAGCAAACCTGACGGTTTCTGATGTTCAGCTTTGACTTGAGCGCACGTCAAACATTTGGCTACATAGGTAGCTATAGACTTCTTTAAGCCTGTCCACCAATAATTTGCCTTCAGATCCTGGTACATCTTATCAGCTCCAGGATGAACGGAGTACTTAGAACTGTGGGCTTCCTGGAGGATAACATCCCGAAGTCCTCCATAAATTGGAACCCATATTCGTCCATTTAGCCTCAGAATTCCGTCCTTGCCATAGGATAACTGTTCTTTAGTTACTCCTAGCTTTTCATTAGGATAGTTAGCTTCTAGTACAGCTTCCTTCTGTGCTGCTAACAACCTATAATTCAAACTATTCTTTATCTCAATGCTCTTGGCATTGATTCTTATGGGCTTCACCCTTTCCTTTCTACTTAAGGCATCGACAACCACATTTGCCTTGCCTGGATGGTATCTTATCTCACAGTCATAATCATTCAAGGTTTCCATCCATCATCGCTGCCTCATGTTCAAATCCTTCTGATTGAACAGATGTTTAAGGCTCTTGTAATCTGAATAAATCACGCACTTGGTTCCATACAAGTAGTGTCTCCATAGTTTTAGTGCAAATACAACGGCACCTAACTCCAAATCATGGGTGGTGTAATTCTTTTCGTGCACTTTTAACTGTCGAGAAGCATAGGCAATAACTTTGTCTTTCTGCATAAGCACACATCCCATACCTGTGTGCGATGCATCACAATATACCACAAATTCATCAATTCCATCTGGCAACGTCAGTACTGGAGCGTTTCTCAATTTTTGCTTAAGAATGTCAAAGGATTCCTGCTGCTTAGGGCCCCAGACAAACTTAATATTCTTACGCATCAACGAAGTTAGGGGCGCAGCAATCCTTGAGAAGTTTTCTATAAATCGCCTATAATATCCTGCTAAACCTAGGAAAGTACGAATCTCTGTAGGCGTCTTTGGCTCCTGCCAATTCATGACAGCTTCAACTTTGGCGGGATCTACTTGGATACCACGCTTACTAACAACATGTCCAAGGAATTGGACTTCACGAAGCCAGAATTCACACTTTGAAAACTTGGCATAGAGCTTTTCTTGATGAAGCAGTTTCAGAATGCATCTAAGATGCTTCTCATGGTCAGCTTGGCTCTTTGAGTAAATGAGAATGTCGTCGATGAAGACGATGACGAATTTATCCAAGTAAGGCTTGCAGACGCGATTCATGAGATCCATGAATGCTGCTGGTGCATTAGTGATCCCAAAAGGCATCACTAGGAACTCGTAATGACCATAACGAGTCCTAAATGCAGTTTTGTTTACATCTTCATCTTTAACCTTTAGCTGATGATAGCCTGACCTCAAGTCGATCTTAGAGAAATAACTTGCCCCTTGCAGTTGATCGAAGAGATCGTCGATCCTGGGCAATGGATATCTATTCTTGATAGTGACCTTGTTAAGCTCGTGATAGTCGATGCATAGACGCATCGATCCATCCTTCTTCTTCACAAACAGGATTGGTGCTCCCCGTGGAGATGAACTAGGACGAATGAAACCTTTTGCCAACAACTCGTCTAGCTGAGTCCTTAACTCTTTCATCTCTGTTGGTGCCAACCTGTAAGGTGCCCTTGCAACAGGTGCTGCTCCTAGAATAATGTCAATTTTGAATTCTACTTGCCTATCTGGTGGCAAACCAGGTAGTTCTTCGGGGAAAATTTCTGGGTATTCAGAAATGATGGGGATATCTTCAATCTTAGGCTTTGGCCCATCAATAGTCACTTGAGCCATGTAAATGACATAACCGTTCTTCAAACACCTAGATGCTTTGAGCATAGTCACTTGCTCAGGCAGTCCGTACTGAGTATCTCCCTGAATGGTAAGTGGCTCACCAGATGGAGTCTTGATCACCACTTGCTTCTTGTTGCAAACAATTTGGGCTTGGTTATGCGATAACCAATCCATGCCTATAACTATATCGAAACCGGCTAACTTCAAAGGAAGTAAGGACAAAGGAAAAGAGTGGTTCCTAATGGATATGAAACATCCATCTAACACGGTTGATGCGGTTTCTATGGTGCCATCGGCTAATTCAACCTCATATTTCATGCTTAGGGTTCTAACAGGTAGGTTTAACAACTTACAAAACTTATCATTAACAAATGACTCATCTGCTCCAGAATCAAATAACACCCTTGCATAAACATCATTAATAAGGAAGGTACCTGTTATGACATTATCGTCCTGGACAGCTTCCTTTACGTTCATCTGGAAGACCCTAGCATTGGTCTTTTTCCCTTCCTCGGCTTTCTTAGCAAACTTTGGGCAGTTGGACTTGATATGCCCCTTTTCATTGCAACTATAGCACGTAGCATCCTTGATTTTCTTACAGTCTAAGGTCTTGTGCTCAGAAGATTTACAAATCCCACAAGGCCTTGGCTGTGACTGGGATTTCGACTCGAATCTGCACTTCCCGAAGTGCTGCTTCTTACAGATTTTACACTTGGGCTTATCACCCGACTGATGACCATCCTTTTTAGTTCCAAAACCCTTTTTGTGGTCATTGTTTCCCTTACGCTTCTTGTCTGAACGTCGTGAGTTGTCATCCTCACGCTTCCTCTTCTCAGAGTCTGTGTTTCTCAGCGATCTCCGCCTGACCGCGTTTAAAGTAAGGGACAATGATATATCAGCTGCAGACCGAAAAGTAGCTGGCCTGGAGGCCTTCACACTGGCCTTGATTTCTAGGGCTAAACCCCCAATGAAACGAGCTATCCTTTTAGGTTCCGGTGTCACAAGATAAGGAACCAACCTTGACATTGTATTAAAGCTCATAAGGTAGGCTTGACAATCCAGATTCTTCATAACTAAAGACAAGAAATCAGCTTCAATCTTTTCAACCTCATGCTGAGGGCAGTAATTTTCCTTAATCAACGTCACAAACTGTTCCCAAGACAGATTGTACAATGGGATCTTCCCAGTGGCCTGAATCAAAGACCTCCACCATGCTAGCGCCTCGCCTTTGAATGACTGAGATACGAACTTTACCACATCCTTATCAGCACAACCACTGATATCTACCAGAGTGTCCATCTCATCTAACCATGACATGCAGTCAACTGCTCCTTTCTCCCCAGTAAAATCCCTGGGTTTGCATGAGACAAAGTACTTATAGGTGCAACCTTTAGCACGTGGTTCTTGGTTCAGCACTTCTCTCTTAGATGGAACACTCCTTTGATTTGTAGAGTGATGAGAATCACTCTTGTAAGCAGTATGAGTTCTAGAGGGTGGTTTAGAGTGTGGTACAGATTGGGTCCTCACATGGGTACCACGGGATTCATTGAACTGTCTTTCCAGAGCTCGCGTCAGAGCATTATCTATTAATTCTTGTAATTCTGCTCATGCTATGTTGACTCTGGAGGTGTCATGATTATCTCTGGGGTGGCTGTTGGCTTCGTCTGACCCGGCCATGTAGCTTGATTGCTACATAAAATAATGATTTTAAATCATTCAGAGGTTTATAATAGTTTTATTATTTTAAGAGATTTATTAATCATGGTATTTAAGAACCATTTCGATTAATTTGTTTAAACATATATATATTCAGGATATTATAATAATCCTTAGTTAGATTTAAAAATATAGTAAATAGCAAAAAGGGCCTAGTCACGTGGACAGTTTTTAAATCTTTATTCATGTTCTTATAGGATCATGGTATTGAGGGTTTTAATTATAATTCATTACCTCTTCTTAACAGGGGGTCGAAGACCACGACTGTCTTTTGTCTTATATGACAATGAGTATAGCCCGTAGGCATTATATCCCTATTGAATGTTTTAATTAATTAAAAGTATATGGGAGAATCCAATATAAGGATGACTCATGCGATTTTATCGAATCACATTTTTGCCAAGAGTGTAACATGTTTTCAGATGTTAACAGGGATTGGAACCTTTTGAATAGGTTTTACCATCTTGGTCATGTCTGCAATGACATATAGACTAGGTTTTACCTTTAAGATTCTTTTTAATATTTAACGCAGAACGATCCTAAATTGAGGTGTTAATAAGGATCTGAATCTAATTATGGGACTACCATTTTGGCCCTGTCTTATGTTGACACATGGCTAGGTCTTGTCCTTTTTAGATTTTTATCATTTTATTATAATGATAGGTTTTAGAAAGGAATGTTATATTTTCATTTACTTTACATATTATATTTATGTATATAATTTAGCAAAAATGAAAATTTAAATTAAATCATTCCATTGCAAAAATTTAAACAAGTACAAATTTGCCCTAAACGGGACTTTTACAAGAATAACATGCCCGCGCAGGGGCGAAATAAACTAACATACCCACGCAGGGGTTAAACAGAAAAAAACATGCCCACGCAGGGGCGGAATACAGAAAGACATGCCCACGCAGGGGCAGAATATTGAAACAAATGTCCACGCAGGGACATGATTACAACACTAATAACAAACAAACAAATGAAGGATTTAATGATCCTTCTTGCTTTTTCCTTTGATTAAGTTTGCCAGACTCTTGAATATTCCACGGTTTTGCCTGCGGTCTTCCCGCACTTCCTGCCGCACCTCATTAATCCTTTGAAGGATCTCCTGATGCTGTGGTGGCGACATTGCCAGCGGCTGCGGGGGGTGCTGATATAGCGGAGGTTGAGGAGGCGGCGGTTGATGATACCCATATGGTGGGTACCCATAGTGTGAATATCCGGTTTGATATGGGATCCTAAAAGATCCTTCCGGATGATGGGCATTGTAGTTTGCCGCTGCAACCAAGTAAGGGTCGGCCTCTGCATAGTTGTAGTTTGTGTGGACCGGCTGCTCAAAGGGATTATATGCTGCCGCACTGGTGTATGTAGGAATTGGGTCTCCAAAACCCAATGGTGGTGGCGCGACCGGCTCAGAGTTTACTTCCGAGACGGGGTTTGAAGATCCATCCATCTGCGGGTATTCATGGAGTGGCTAGTAGCGGCTGCCACTAGTAGGTTGAGGGGTGCCGATTCGCACTCCTCCTCGCACGGACATCCGTGCGGTTGTTCTTCTTCGCCTCGGTGGCTCTGGAGGTTGTTGCTAGACTGGTGGTGGTGGTGGTGTGACCGTGACATAACGAGAATCCTCAGAGGGATCCCGTTGTTGCTGCTGCTGTGGAGAGTTGTGGTAACTGGGAGTAAACACCCAGTCGATCTGTCAGAACCTTTCTTCATAACTGTCGGGACCATTATAAGGTGATCCCACGAAAGATGGCCCATCCGAAATTTCGATGGGGTGGTTAGGGGTTCCGGACGATGGCTCTGCAGGATCGGTGTCCTCGTCCATGTCCATTGCATGGTCACCAGAAAAATGGTCTTCAGGTCCTAGTGGGTTAAAACCCATTGGTTCTCCAAGGTAGTTTGCCGGGTTGAACCGGCTCTGGAAAAAGGGCGTTGGGTCATCAAAAGGTGAGTTGTGACCCTGGAGAGGAATGTAAGATTGGTGAGAATTATGGGGCTCATTCTCAGAAGGAGGCCCAAAGGAGTTTTGAAACAAAGGGGAGGAGCTCAACGAAACTGAGCGTCTTGCTGGTTCAGTATAGGTCCTCCAGTTATCTTGAGGACTCGGGTTAAGTGAATCTGATGGTGTTCCCCGGTGCGAAAGCCCGGCCTCGTGATCATTCGGGGCAATGAATTGCCCTTTGCCTCTTCCTCTACCTCTGACTCTTGGTGGCATCTTTTAACCTGTCAACATAAACAAAGATAACAACAAGGGATATATATAAATGACAAAAATAAAAACAAATCGGGATTTGTCCTAAGTTCTTTGTCTAGACTCGAAAATTTTGGAATGTGCAATTGTGTAACTGGATTAAAGACAAAAGGCTAGTGTTTAATTCACTCAGTGTTGGCTCTGATACCAACCTGTCACACCCCGATATCTCCACGTATTACCGGTGGGCCCGGTGGGGAGTATCGTGACGTAGTTGATATCATCATAGTCAAACAACACAATTTTAAATACACAGCGGAAGCAAAAGATAGATTTATTTCAACCGAATAAAATTGTAATATTAAGTATCACAATGTAGTTGAAACGGATCCACAGGCGGATCAAAATAAAAAGGAAACATAGTTCATCAGACTTTATTGCATCCAAGCTTGCGAGACTCTTAATGATGCTAAGGAGAGGCCAGCCTATTACGCGTAGTACCTGCACTTAATCTTTTTGGGAAAATACGTCAGTTTACACTGGTAAATACAATTAACTGACTCATTTTGAAAAGGTTTAGAAAAATTGATTTGAATGCACAAGGCACAAAACATTTTATAACTTGGGATAATTATTTATATATAAACTTGTAAAAGAATTACATGTTTCTTATGCGTTCAGTAGCCCGGGTTGACACCGGGTTAGAGCTTAATAGACACACCACATGATATAGTCCCGCGACGGGTTATTCCCGAAACCGGCGGTTATATCTTATTATTTATATATGCACTAACGGGTGTACGCCTACACCCGTGTGCTTAGGTCGTGGCCATTTCGTAAAATGATGCCAAGGATATCTGGGACATGGTCATTAACCCCCCAAAGTGTGACAACCCGAGTTTCAAGGTCTCTATTCGATTTAACTGAGTACTTATTTGCAAAGTGTGTTTTTATATTTAATTGATGTGCAATATAAGTGTTGTTTATAGATTGTTGGTGTGTTATAAGTGTGTGTGTTAATGTTATGTTTTGTATTAATAGGATGTTTTGTATAATAAAAAAAATAATAAAACCTTAAACCTTTGCCGAACACCCTACCCCACAAAAACACCCACCCGAAATCACCCCTACCCTCCCCCACGAAAACCCTCTTGGATGAAAACACCTTAGTGTTTTCGTCAGAAGGTGGGCTAGCGAAAACAACAAATGGGCTTTGGCCCAGTAGCAATCTGTTTTAATATCTTGTCCCCCACTATTACGTAAAAAGCTTAGTCGCCAAACCCTAGAGGTTCTTGAATCAAGACGGCAGTAGACATCCCCTCGAGGCATCATCCCACTTGATCGAGATCTTGGTTAGTAAATTTATATTTGTATTGAGTCTCAATTAATTGATCTTGTTATGCGTAAATGTGATAAATAATATGGTGTGTATGTGTGAACAACTTGATTATGCGAGACTTGGCTAACAATCATTGGATCTTGTTCAAGATAATTTGATTTGTGTAACTTGTTACCTTGAGTCGATTTTTGACACACTTGGCCGAAGACATACTGGTTAATTGATACGTTTATTAGTGAAAGAATCTAACTTATAATAAAAGACTCCAAGTAATGCCACATGGCATTATCTCCTTCACTTTATAAATTTTAATTATATTTGTTTAATAAATTTCTTTTAATATTAATATTAATTAATAACCAATATATAAATATCATTTATTTTTATCCATATTTTTATCTAAAATTAATAAATAACTTCAATTTTGCAATTTAGACCATTTGTTTTTTTTTATTTTAACCTAAAGTTTTTTCATCTTTTTCAATTTAATCCCAACTCTTTTTTATTTTCAATTTTGGTCCACCATACTTTTCATCTTCCCCAAGTTTTTTGTTTCGTTCTAACTTCTGTGAGTTAACGAACCGCAACGTGCTTGTGGGGTTCAACATTTTTTCGTATATTTTTTTCCGTTTGACTGACCCCTCGCGTCACATCTATTTTTCTGCGTTTGACAAGTTCGTCCAACACGCGGGTCCTGGATGGACTTAGTTATTTTTTTCTATGTTTTACGTTTCGGTTTAATTTCTCAGCAACGAGCGTGCTTGATTCAAAGATTTTGCGTCTACTTTTCGCTCGACGTTATTTTTTCCCGTTTTTATTTATTTTGTTTGTATGAGTTTTTCCGGTGTTGGTAGTCGCTGACAATGGTATAGTATTGCTACTACTTAACACAGTTTTATGAGAACCGCTGTGATTCCAAAGATCGGCATAGTTACTAGTGCATGGGTGCTGAATATAATTAGAACTCAATGTGATGCTTTGTGTAATCCGATTTGAATGTTCTTGCTGATAGTTAATAGATAACTCTTTGAAATGTTGAATCACTAGATCCACATTAAGCAGGAAGTATGACTTGATTTGATAAACTAAAGTATGAAAATTAACATGAAACTCGTGACTGTGATTATGTGTTTCGTCGACATGTCTTTCTATTGGACCTCACGATTTTTTAAATGAATTGAATTTAGATAATGGCCAACATCACATTAATGCTCTTAAATGTAATTGGGTCGATTGTAATTATTAAACTGATGTTCACATGGCTGACTATGTTTTCTACTCATGCAAAAGATTTACACTCAAAGCATTTTAAGTGGACCTAATTTGCAATACTTGAGGGCTACAGTTGGTAATGGATTATAAATTGTATGTGGGCCGAAAACTTAGGGGACTATTGCAACTCTAGTTTGTAAGTTATAATTAATCTTGAGTTGGGTTTATAAATTGAACATTTGGGCCGAAGGGTAACGGTGGACCATATAGGCCCTTATGTGAAATACTAACTTAATTAACCATTTGCATATTCCTGCATTGAGGGATGGAGGATTATATGTACTGTAAGTGTGGAATTTCGATATGAATCTACTTACGAACTGATTATATGCTAAGTGATTACTTGGTGATACTGGACTGATGGATTAATTGGTATGACATGAATTACACGTGTGTTACATGTGACTTAATGGTGTATTATGTGAATAAGGGATACGTGAATTATTTGTACGTATAATATGTGGGTTATGTACACCCGAAACTGATTGTATATACGTGCGTACTATAGGTCGTGACTGATTATTTGTGAGCGTGTATTTCTTTAGCATACCGAGAAAACCAAGGTGAGTTCACACTCTATCCAAGGCATGGGATTCCCAAGGGTTGGGAATGGGTTAAAGAACTGAACGGTAACTACAAACTTGCGTATCCCCCATACAACAGGATACGTACGACCATACGACCATCACTCTATCATTTGAAGTCCCTCATTTATCGACTTAATCGCCGAGGCCTATGGCGAGCGGGTCATTAGTAGATAGCGCCATTAGGTTTAACAAACCTCACACCGTGTCGTCCGAACGGGCGTGTACTAATGGACTATGGGCAAAGGGCAAAGGGTCAATGCTGATAGACATTGACTTAGGGCACCTCTTACATTTTCGTAGCAGTCGATACGCGTGGTCTAGTAACACATGGGAAGCCCCCACTAATCTTCGCAAACATGTCTGGGAGACCGCGATACAAAATAATACGATACATGGTTTACAAAACGAACAACTGATTTACGAAACGAATGCTATAACTAAACAACCAACTGTGAACTCGCTCAACTTTGTTGTTGACTCATTGTTACATGCCTTGAAGGTCGTTAGGTACTCATGGAGCTTGCACAGGGAGGCGTAGTCGTTGTGGGACATGGCAGTGTGTGCCATGCTAAAAACATTACTTTATTTCGTACTTAATACTTACTTTGGGTTTTACAATTATGCTTCCGCTAAACACTTAACTACGTTTTTTATTTGAAACACCTTTCATATTGTGTGGTTGAATTTTACTTATTACTTGTTATGTTCAATATGATTGGTGGCTTGATCCTGGTCAGTCACGCCTCCAAGCGGTGATACTCGGCGTGTGGATTTTGGGGGTGTGACAGATTGGTATCAGAGCCATTGGTTATAGTGAACTTGGTTTTAATAAGGGAAAAAGTTGTTGTTAAAACTAGACTATAACCTGAACAGTGCTCAACGATCCACAACGACGCTTCGCTCCACGTGCAAGACTCGACATTCTAGGTGATACGATTTATGTTTGCATTGCCTACTTGCTAGATTACATAGAACTTTGCTTATGGTATGCTTAGATAAACGTAACAACTATTGTTTGAAAACACATGTGTGCTTACTCTCTTCTGTCATCGCACTTTCGCGAACCTTTCTCACTCATATTTCCTTCGATGTGGAGATCATGAGTGGACGTGTGAACCTAACTCAAGCCCAGCTGACGGCTCTTATCAACGAACAAGTTACGGCAGCACTCGCAGTCGCTCAGGCAGGAGGTATAACCTGCTATTCCGAACCTATCCTAGGATGTTAGATCCTACTCTCGTGACCCAACTCTCGCGCTTAACCCTGTCTTTTCTTCCTCGCGCAACAAGGTCAGAACGCTCAGCCAACTGTATGCACATTCAAAGTCTTCATGGACTGCCGACCTAGTACCTTCGGCGGTACTGAAGGAGCTGTAAGCCCCCTCCACTGGTTCGAGAAGCTCGAATCTGTCTTCGAGATGTGTGAATGCCCTGAGGCTCGCAGGGTAAAGTTTGCTACCGGAACACTCGAAGGTGCCGCGTTAACATGGTGGAAAGGACAGATTCAAATGTTAGGGCTGACAGCTGCTAACGCCACACCATGGGATGACATTAAGGATCTGATTAAGGAAGAGTATTGCAGTCGTGACGACATTCACAAGCTGGGGGTGCAGTTCTTCAATTTACAGATGACGGGGTCTGAAATTGAGGCTTATACGAAGAGATCAAATGAATTAGTTACATTGTGCCCCACTATAGTAGACCCTCCCATCAAACGTATCAAACTGTATCTCCAGGGTCTCGTGCCAGAAACTCAGAGTCTGGTGACCGCGGCTAATCTGGGCACTATCCAGCAAGTAAACACATTCTGGATTTTGAGACAAAAATGATAAGGTTTGACCCGTTTCGGTCAATTTATGCAAACTAGTTACATAAACCGAACCGAACGCGAAAATGCATAACGGGTAACCATAAGAGTCATATACAGGTTTCCTAAGTTAATATACCTTAGATATGTTGTGACATCAGTAAGATATCTTCTATTATGCCCGAAATGGATTTAAACTCAAACTATGCCCCGTAGGGGCATTTTGGTCATTTTAAAGGTTATAAAAGAGTTACATAATAATCTGAGTTACAGGTCTGATATAATCAGTAAAAATACTTAATTTAATAACTTATAACAGTAGGGTATTACATATATGTGAAATTTATTATTTAAAACTAAACTATGCACCTTAGGGGCATTTTGGTAATTTCACTTAGGCCTAAAAGGTCAAAACTGGAAGTCTGAGTTTAAAACTTTTGCTTACTGTTAATATATAAAAATTTACTGAAAATATCAGTAGGTATCAAACCTTATATGTTTAAAATAGTTTTAATACATACTATGCGTTAAAAACGCTTAAAAAGGCGATCTTGAGCTATTTCCGGGCTTTTTAAAGGAAAGTTGACATTTTTATTATTCCAGAAGGCTCAAAATGTTTTATTTATCATATTAGATTAGTATAAAAAGGTTTGGTAACAAAATGATTTGTAAAACTCATTTTATAGCCCAAAAGGGCAAAACCGACAATTACCGAATCAAGCATAGAACTCTATGTTATGCTCGGCCTAAAATTAAATAAAAATCTTCAAAAATCCCAAAATATTATATTACATCAGTAGGTAAAAATTTTGGTATAAAAATTTGGGTTTAAATAGGCTATATGCTAATTACGCCATTTATTTAATAAAAAGCTTTCTAATTACGCTAATGAGCATAACTCCTAATCTAGACCTCAAATTGATGTCAAATTTTAGGGACAAGTCTAATAATCAGTAATTAAGGTTTCTATTCTTTTATATTTTCAAAAATCACGTTTTAAGGTCATATGGGCATAATAGACAACATTTAAGCATTTAACCGAAACATGCATATGAATTGGATAACTAATTAACCAAGTCGTATAATCACAGAGGGTTATACTAACATGAAACCTGGTTCAATTAAAGCTCTAAGGCAATTCTAAAACATGCTTAAACGGGTCAGAACTGAAAGTCAAAGCAAAAGTCAAATTATGCGAGTTGAACATGTTTAGACATGTTCTTACATTAATTACCAAGTTATATTAATGATAAAATAGGTTGCATGGCTCCTACATTGCTAATTATGCATTAATTTGAAAATAAGCTTTCTGTTGACTTTTTAAGATTAACTTTGACCCGACAATTGACCAAGTTAGAGTGGGAATCAGAGGGTACCCTTTTAAGGGTTTATTACCCACATAATTACCAACCTATAGGTACTTTCAATTCGAGATTTGACTGAACAATTATTGATTAATCTCGAAGTCAAACCTTAATTACGACGGTTTGACTTTTAGCTAATTAACTAAGCTAAACTAAATTAGGAAGGGTTAAGGACACTTACAAGAGTCCTAAGCATGACTAGGAAGCCTAAGGAAACTTGTTGCTAATTAGAGGAGCTCCAGAAATGAGTCTTGTGAACTTTGCAAATGAATGAGCACAAGAGTTGCAAACTTGGGAGTCTTATATAGTGAAATCAATTCACCAAGATCATGCCAAATAACTCTACCAATGTTTCCAGATCAAGACAACTGTCCCTAGTGCATGAAAAACCAGTGGAGGAGTCCCTGGTATGTAAAAACAAGGTTTTAAGGCGGTGCAACATGCTGGACAGACACCTGCAGGTGAATTCTGTCGCTGTGCTGTTCATACGGGCCGCGTAAGCCCATAGGGCAATCTTACGCGGGCCGCCTGGCCTTCCTGAACCAGCCAAACAAGTTTCATCTTTTGCACTTGTGGTCCTTGGTCCTTCCAAACGTGGTTTCAACTTCCCAATTTGCATTTTAAGGCCTCTAACTTGATTTTTAAGGACTCAAAGACATATACAAACTTTGTTAAGTCCTTGGTTAACTTTATGATTACCCGAAAAGTCATAAATTTCAACGTTGACGCTTTTAACCCCTCGTATACGAATATTGTCATAACTTTCTCATACGATAACGAAACTTGGTGAAATTTTTACCACATATTCTAGTGAGTATAATTTATCGTTACAAAGCTTCGGGTTTGCTAAAAGGTCACTCAGAGGTATACCTTAAACATGTTGACACATTTAACCCCTGTAGTTTGTAATTCCTCACTTTCTTTCATAATTAGTTTCGTATGATCCATGATTTATTCGTTTAAGGGTATAAACATCATGTAGGGCTATTTTAAAGTATATTTATTCATTGTTGACACTTTGAACCCTTTTTATACACATACTTTCCTTGTTTGTCAATTTTAGTCCCTCTAAAGTAATCCTTTACACGTTTAAAGCTTATGACACGTGTCGATACATTATTGGACATAAATTTTTGAGGTGTTACAGTTCATCGTGTTCAGTATGAGAAAATAGATAAAACGAAATAAAATTGATGAATGAAAAAATAGATCTTACATGATTATTCTCTTCTTCAACCAGTCGACAGTACATGATTTAGGGTTTCAAACGCAGATCCAATATAAGTAACGACTGCCGTACGATGTTGAGGAGATGAAAATGTGAAGGAAAAGGATGAACATCAGAGACAAAGAGGATCTGAACATCGATCGGAATAGAGCAGAGCAGAGGGAGAGAGAAAGTGGGAAGCCCTAAATGAGTAAATGAGGGAGGATATAAATAAAAGAAGCCAGTGGTACTGTTGGGCGGGAAAAGGGGAAAAACGATGCCTTCATCTACTGACACGTGGCCCAAATCACTTTCATTTATTATATATAATAGATTTGAACTTCTTGCTTAAGTTATGATAACTAATGCAAAGCACACTTATACCATAAATTGAATTCAACTGTCCATTCTTTACATGCATACGTAGACACACATTTTCAAATTCTTATTTGTTTAGGTTTAATATTATTTTATTATTTAATATATATATTATAATTAATTTAACTACTTCACTTATTTGGCGCTTATAACTTATAAAATATGATGTTTTATAAAATAATGAGTATGCCATTAGAACGAGAATATTGGTGTCTACATTTTGGTCTAAGTTTCATAAAAAACGGAGTAAGTCCAAATATAATGTATTTTATAATTTAATTATTAAACGCTTCGTACGTTCTCCAAAATACCTCATATTTCTATCGGTCAACTTACCCATGATCTATCCGTTTAATAACATAAGTTTCTATATACTTTATTCTAAATTTTTATAAATAAAAATTTTGGAAATGTTACAAAAATCGTAGTGGAAAATGTTGTGTAATCATGTAAAAATGATAAACCTTACTTGAAAACAATCGGACAACAATTCGGCAGCATTTCGGTATGAAATGGTAGCAATGAGTGAAATGGAGAAGTGAGGGATTATTTATAGAGGGAGGCTGGTCACCTGGTTCGAAGCGAGCTGCCTTCGTACGAAGGCAGTGCCTTCGTACGAAGGGGCCAGTCTCGAGTATAAAATCTCCATTTTGCGTGTAGGATGCTCGGTTAATGTGTTTTGTTGTGTTAGTTAGTACTAGTATGTTAAGTATTTTAATGAGATGTTAAGTGTAGCGTTGTGTTGTGTTGCGTTTCAGTGCGATAAATCGAGTTGTGCAAGTAAGCATTTGAGCGTTTCAAGTGAGTAAGCAATACATATATAAAGCATACCCAAGTAAGGCATATAAGAACACACAGCATAACATTACTACTATTAACAACGTTTGCGATTTAGCGCGATAAGCGAGTGCGAAGGCAAGAGTAGTTACCAAACAAACAAACACACTCGGCAAGTAAAGTAGCATAATTCTCTGTTATTCATGTTGCGTTAGCGTTGAGCGTTTGCGAATATAAAGCGTTTAAGCGTGCAGTGGTGTTGTGTGATTAAAATGTATTTAGTATAACATAACCCTTTATTTATATCGAATCTCGGAGTTCAAAACGGTTATAAATCGATGTAAGTAGCAAACGGATAATAATCTGAAAAGTCAGGTTGTTACATTTTTAAGCAAAAATAACCTGATATTACTTGATACAACATGTAACACCCCGTGTTACGAAAGTCAAAGTCAAAGTCAAGATTTAAGTTAAAGGAAGAAAATATTGCTAATAGTGATCTGTCTCTCCTTACTCAACTCCTGTTTTGACTTCTTTGACTTGTAATCGTATTTATTTATTTTATCGCTTTAGTTGTATTATGTGGAGTATCTATTAATAATCGAGGTTTAACGCTATTTATCGCATGTTTTATCGCTTATTCGCTAATCGCATCGCAATCGAATTCACGCCTGGATTGATAGGTTCTGTATATTGTTCTACGTGTGTGTGTTACTTGTGCATGTTTACTTTATGTTTGTGGTGATTAATCGAAACGCAATCGCAACTCTATCGCAATGGGAACTTAAACGCAAACGCAAAACGCAGGTTAATTATAGTGATTGTATGTTAGATATAGTAGTTAGGTTATTTGTGTAACTAATGGGTAAATCTATCGCATCGCTCGAAACGCATCGCAACGCTCCACACGCGAAACGAAACGCCGAGACTCAACACGCCAAACCCACCCGATCGAGTGGCCAATCGATCGAATGGCCAACCGATCGGATAACCATCCGATCGGGTAGCCAGCCGATCGAGTGGCTGTTCGACACTTGCACCTTTCCTCTTTTGGAAACCCTATAAATACCCTCATGTCACATTATTTGTGATGTGACAGCTCTCTCACTCGACCAGCCGCTTCCAAGTCTCCTTTCTCTCGATTTCTTGCGATTCTTGTAAGTTTTCAACCTAAATCTTGTACTTCTATGATCCACACACACTTCTTCATCATTTTCTCTTTTGAATCTCAACTTTTAACCATGAAATCAGTGGATTTGAGGTGTTCTAGGGTGATGTCATCATGGGGTTCTTATGAACTTCAAGTATTGGCCTCATTCCACCAAGAACAACTCAGATCTGAATGATTTCCGATCGAACAACCATCCGATGATATGACATTTTGGAACTTCGACACTTAACCATTTTCAAAGATCATCAGTAACTAACGGATTGCCAATCGATCGGATTGCTATCCAATCGAGTGACCATCCTGCTGTGAACTTATTATCACTAAGTGTCCTACCAATCGGATCGCCATCCGATCGAACGACTGTTCGATCGATCGACCTGAAGGGTAGAGATACTTCTCTGTTTTCAAAATGCTACAACGGAAACTTCCAAGCCAGCATACACAAACACATCCTTACCAAACGAATGCCAATCCAATCGAATGGTGAACCGATCGGATAGCCATCCGATCGGGTTGCCACTCGACACTTTGCCACTTTGCACCGTTTTACGCGCCGCTTACCGTCTATGCTATCGTTAACTGTTCATGCTAATCTCTCAGCGCTCACTTCAATCCAAGACAGTGTTTATTAACTTAAACGCTATCTATGAGTATACTCGAACCCTTTTTGCTTTACGCACTTTTGGGTGTTACATACGTTACTTATTCTAAATCATAATCGACACACAAGGCAAACACTATTTATACGCTGACCAATATTGCATGCTACGTGTTATTCGATGAATGCTTGTATGTTATGTTAACACAGTGATTGTTTCCTGACACCTTAGCAATGATAGTACTATAGTTTGGACTCAGCACCTGTCGTTGACAGGGGTTGTTAAGGGCTTTACTTCACGTGTCCCAGTGGGGATATGTGTTGCGCATTCTACAACTCGCAGTCACGTCTGTGCATATTTCTCTGTCGATATCCTACTTGCCTTCACTTTGTACATGTTACATGCTGGTTATGCGTAAACGATTTCGAACTCTATTATTATTATCAAACTTGTATGCTAACCTTTACACTATGTGTATTGACCTCTATTTTAACGTATGTGACAGGTGCTTAAAATGCTAGGATTGCTGTGCTATGGTGAATCAAGCTAGGGGTCTAGTTATGTCACGCTTAAATCTGAGTCGTCGGAATAGTATTTGTTTTTGAGACAATTATTTGTAATAACTGTTTTATTTTGAATATGTTGTGGTATGGGACATGACGTTTTAATATTCGGTAATTAATAGTTGTTATGGATACTCATGGACAATCTGTTTCGCTCAGTGCCATGCCCCGATGTTTCCGCCATCGGTTGGGGTGTGACAGATTGGTATCTGAGCCATAACTATAGGGAATTAGGCAAGACTCGACCTAGTCCAGGTCGATGTCTTAGAAATGACCTAGTCTATAGCCTAAGTACCAACCGACCGCCTTGTGCGAACCCATTAGGGGTTCCGTACAAGCTTATTGTTGTTTCTCGATCAACTCACACTCCCGCTATACTATCACAACTGCCTTTCCTAATGCAGTCGCACTTCACTATTTTCAAAAATGAACGAGTGATTAGATTGAGATTAGGTGTGAAAACCGCAAACTCTCGATTAAATCGCTTGTTCCCGCATTTTTACTATAAACACGAGAATTTGTGTTGAATCAGGAGTGAAATCCACACTTCAACGCAGATTCTTCTCTCAATCTCGTGATTTCATCGCACAAACAGGAATGTAGGCGCTAAGATAGGGGTGAAACCCGAACCTTGATGACTCGTTCCCCTCACTATTTTGGTTTTACAAAACTCTCACCAAAGTCCCGATGGATTCCAACGACTTAAGTTGCGTGAATAACCGAGAGGATGCGTGCCATTCACCGTATGCCGGTGATAGAGCAAAGTCTATTAGGCCAAAACGTATACGTGTAGTCATTGAGAATAGTCAAATCACTTTGGGTTGTCAATGTCTATCTAGCCTTAGACAATCTATCTTCGATTTCAAGCTCGCAATCGCTGATTTTATGTGTTTCGATTCTGAGCCCGCAACTGCTGACTCTGAAATTTGTCAATTTTATGTGTTTTATGTGGTGTTACCTGTTTATATGTTTCGATTTTGGTGATTTATACGCTTTCGCTACTTGCTTTGATCGACACACACAAATCGCACTGCACATCTATCTCAAACCGCTAACAAATCGTTGCTACTTATGGATGATCGCATACTATGTTACTCGCTTATGCTATACTACCCGCTGTGTACTCGCTAATCGCAAATGCTGTTCTCGAGCTCGCGCGAACTTTGAATGATAGGTTTCTGTGTTCTGACTGCCTCATGTGCTTCTGTGCCCTACGTGCTTATGTGCTACTATGTGCCTTACGTGCTCTACGTGCTTATGTGTTATGTGACTATGTGTTGATGTGATTATGTGTTTGTATGGTTGATGTGTTCCTATGCTTTAGTAGTAGTACGTGTGAGGTGAGATTCGATTATATAGCGTTTTGAATCCTATGGCGATGTCTAATGAAGACAATGTCGTCATTTGGATCGTTTCATTCCCGATCAGCTCGCCGCAATCACGATGACAAGCGCATCGCTTCACTCGTCGCTAAGAAGATAGCGAAAGTCATCCCCCAGATCGTTAGTGAATTGAATGAAAACGCTAGCAAATCTTCTGAAGAGTCCAGGACAGATTCGCCCAAAGCTACTTTTAGCTTCAAACGGTTCAAAGCTTGCGGTTTGAAATAATTTACCGGCGAAGATGGTCCTACGGCCATGTTTCAATGGTTCGATTCGATTGAAGTCACCCTGCGTCAGAGCAACTGTCCTGACAATCTTCGAACTGTTAACGCCACCAGCGTCTTCCAGTCCCGCGCTTTAGACTGGTGGACGGCCAAGAGAAACAAGAGAGGAAATGATGCAGCTTATGGATTGACGTGGGATGAGTTGAAGGACCTGATGATGAAAGAGTTCTGCCCTCCCCACGAGCTCCAGAAGTTGGAGGACGAGTTTTGGCATCTCAAGCAGAAGGAGGGTGAAAACGCTGCTTTGACTGCTCGCTTCAAGCAGCTCAGCATAATCTGCCCTGGGTAAGTTTCTACGCCTGAAATTGCCATTAAGAAGTATATCCGTGCTCTGTCAGATTGCGTGGCTGATTTCGTTCAAGCTGCCAAGACGTCAACCATCGAGGAAACTTTTCTACTCGCTGCTGAGATCAACGACAAGCGAGTCAAGGCTGGCTACTGGGAAAAGGCCTCCAAGAATCTCCATCAAGCCACCACCGCTGCAACCGCTGAAACCGTCGCCGCATCGCAATCTTAAAAGTCCTCTCGTCGCAAGAGGAAGAACAACATCAATAGTAGCAAAAGTTGCGCTGTCACCACTATTGCCCCGCTCCAAGCTGTACCGGCCCAACAGCAGCCTCAACACCGCCAAGTAGTGGCACCGGTTACTCAAGCACCACTGGCTAAGCATTCTTACACTGGTCCTCATCCGGCTTGCCCTACTTGTACTTATCACCACCCAGTGGGAATCGCCTGTAGATACTATGTGCATTGCAACATGTACGGTCATTTCACCGCCAACTGCCGTACAGGTCCATGTCAAGCTCCAGCTCCAGCTCCAGCTCAAGGTCAAGCTCCTGCTCATCAAGCTCTACTTCCCGCTCCTCAAGGCCAACAAGCGGCTCCTGCACCCGCGATCCATGCTAGAGCTTGCTTTGCGTGTGGTGATCCCAACCACTTCGCAAACATGTGCCCGAACCGAGTGGTGAAGCAAGAGCCACAACAGCAGCAGCCCCAGCAACAGCAGTAGCAGCAGCAAGCAGCTCGCGGATGTACTTTCAACATCAACGTCCGTCAAGCTTAGATCGACAACAATGTGGTTAATGGTACGTTCCTTGTGAATGGTATATATGCTTCGTGTTTATTTGATACTAGAGCCGATAACTGTTTTGTGTCGTTAGAATTCGAAAAGCTCCTTAACCGTAAGCGCGCCCATCTCCCCTTATCATTCGATGTCGAAGTTGTCACCGGAAGAACCGTCATTGTCAATTATGTTCTTCGTGATTGTACTCTTGAACTCAACAATCACATCTTTCCTATCGACCTTATTCCGATGCAGCTCGGTAGTTTTGATGTCATAGTAGGCATGGATTTCCTTTGGGAAAATCGTGCTGAAGTTGTTTGTTTCGATAAGATGATTCGCTTCTCGCTCGCTAATGGTGATTTATTGTGTGTCTACGGTGAAGTCACGTCGAAGAAACTCCAACTCATGTCTTGTGTTCAAGCTAGCAAGTATCTCCATAAGGAATACAGAGCTTTCTTGGCTAACATTGTAGTAGCGGAGGAGGAAAAGAAAGGAAAGACATTCGTGAAAGATGTCCCTGTTGTTTGCGAATTCCCAAATGTATTTCCCGATGATCTACCAGGTTTACCGACGAGTCGTGATATTGATTTTCGTATTGACCTCATTCCTGGAGCTAACCCTGTTGCTAAATCTCCCTATCGCCTTGCTCCGTCCGAAATGCGCGAACTCTCGAGTCAACTCCAGGAATTACTTGACAAAGGCTTCATTCGCCCTAGCACCTCTCCTTGGGGCGCACCAGTCCTTTTCGTCAAAAAGAAGGATGGGTCGTTCCGGATGTGCATCGACTATAGGGAGTTGAATAAGCTGACAATCAAGAATCGCTATCCCCTGCCCTGAATCGATGATTTGTTCGACCAATTGCAAGGTGCTACATGTTTTTTGAAGATCGATTTACGCTCAGGTTATCACCAGTTACGCTTTCAAGAGGATGATATTCCGAAAACCGCCTTTCGAACCCGCTATGGTCATTATGAATTCGTCGTAATGCCCTTTGGTTTAACCAATGCACCTGCGGTTTTCATGGATTTGATGAACTGTGTGTGCAAACCATTTCTTGACCGCTTCGTCATCGTGTTCATCGATGATATCCTTATCTATTCGAAGTCGAAAACCGAACACACGCAACGTCTACGTTTGGTTCTCGAGTTACTCCAGGGGAATCGACTCTATGACAAGTTCTCCAAGTGTGAATTTTGGCTAGAGGAGGTTCAATTCCTCGGTCACATCGTCAATAGTCAAGGTATTCATGTCGATCCCGTGAAGATCGAAGCTGTTAAGAGTTGGGTTACTCCAAAATCACCATCCGATGTTCGTTCGTTCCTCGGATTGGCGGGCTATTACCGTCGATTCATTGTTGACTTCTCAAAAATCGTTATCCCGCTTACTTCCTTAACGCATAAAGACAAGCCTTTTGTTTGGGGAACTAAACAAGAGACTGCCTTTCAAACTCTCAAGCATATGCTCTACAATGCTCCCGTTCTTGCTTTACCCGACAGAAATGATGATTTTATTGTCTATTTTGATGCCTCGAACCTTGGTCTTGGTTGTGTTCTCATGCAACGAGACAAGGTTATTGCTTACGCATCTCGTCAGCTCAAGATCTACGAGAAGAACTATACAACCCATGACCTCGAGCTAGGCGCAGTTGTTTTTGCGTTGAAGATTTGGCGACACTACCTTTATGGTACTAAGTGTATGGTCTTCACCGACCACAGGAGCCTACAACACATCTTCTGCCAAAAAGAGCTAAATATGCGTCAACGCCGATGGGTAGAACTTCTCAACGATTACGACTGTGAGATTCGTTATCATCCTGGCAAAGCAAATGTCGTTTCCGACGCCCTCAGCAGACGAAGCTATTTGCATAGTGTTCGTAATGTTCACGCCCAGCATCATCTCGAAATCCTCATCCGTGACGCTCAGCATGCCTGTTTTACCGAACGCACTTTGAAGAAGGAAAGAATCTATCATAATGGTGAGCAGTTAGTGAATAAATCGAATGGGATATTCCATTATTTGGAACGAATTTGGATTCCCAAACGTACTGACCTGCGACAAATCCTGATGGATGAAGCCCATAAGTCTCGATACTCCATTCATCCTGGCGCCGACAAGATGTATCATGACCTTCGTCTACGATACTGGTGGCCTGGAATGAAGAAGGATATCGCAATATATGTTTCGAAGTGCCTGACTTGCTCGAAAGTCAATGCCGAACAACAAAGGCCATCTGGCTTGCTTGAACAACCAGAGATCCCGATGTGGAAATGGGAAAGCATAGCCATGGACTTTATCACGAAACTCCCGCGTACAACCTCAGGTCACGATAGCATCTGGGTTATCGTCGACCGCCTGACTAAATCCGCTCATTTCCTACCGATACGAGAAGACTTCAAGGTAGAAAGATTAGCCCGAATCTACACCAACGAAGTTATCTGTCGACACGGTACACCTCGTGACATCATCTCTGACCGCGATGGTCGGTTCACCTCGCGTCTTTATGAAACATTTCAATCTGCTCTCGGTACTACACTTAATCTAAGTACCGCTTTCCATCCCCAAACCAACGGTCAGACTGAAAGAACGATTCGTACTCTTGAAGACATGCTTCACTCGTGTGTCATAGATTTCGGTGGTAATTGGGACGCTCACTTACCTTTAGTCGAATTCTCGTACAATAACAGTTATCACTCTAGCATACAAATGGCACCATTTGAGGCATTATACGGAAGAAAATGTCGATCGCCGATTGTGTGGCATGAGATCAGAGATGCGCAACTAACCGTTCCCGAGCTACTGCAAGAAACGACTGACAAAATCCTCCAAATTCGAGACAATCTGCTGAAAGCTCGGAGTCATCAGAAAAGTTACACCGATAGACGACGCAAGCCCCTTGAATTTGACGTTCTCGATCACGTACTCCTAAAGGTATCACCTTGGAAGGGTGTGGTCAGATTCGGTAAGAAACGAAAGCTCGCGCCTCGATATGTTAGACCCTTTAAGATTCTGGAAAGGATCGGAAAAGTGGCCTACAGACTCGAACTACCGGAGGAACTTAGCAACGTTCACCCGACTTTCCATGTATCGAACCTCAGAAAGTGCCTAGCCGAGCAGGATTTACAAGTTCCGCTAGAGGATCTCCAAGTGGACGAGACATTGCACTTCGTGGAGAAGCCTATCGAGATCATGGATCGAGAAACCAAGAAGCTCAGGCGCTCACGCATTCCCATTGTGAAAGTTCGTTAGGAAGGCAAACGAGGTGCAGAGTTCACCTGGGAACTCGAAAGTGACATGAAGGCGAAGTACCCGCAGTTGTTTGTTATGGCTTAAGCCTAATTTCGGGACGAAATTCCCTTAACTAGGGGAGGCTGTAACACCCCGTGTTACGAAAGTCAAAGTCAAAGTCAAGATTTAAGTCAAAGGAAGAAAAGATTGCTAATAGCGATCTGTCACTCCTTGCTCAACTCCTGTTTTGACTTCTTTGACTAGTAATCGTATTTATTTATTTTATCACTTTAGTTGTATTATGTGCAGTATCTATTAATAATCGAGGTTTAACCGCTATTTATCGCATGTTTTATCGCTTATTCGCTAATCGCATCGCAATCGCATTCACTTCTAGATTGATAGGTTCTGTATATTGTTTTACGTGTGTGTGTTACTTATGTGTTACTTGTGCATTTTACTTTATGTTTGTGGTGATTAATCGAAACCCAATCGCAACTTAATCGCAAACGCTAAACGCATGTTAATTATAGTGATTGTATGTTAGATATAGTAGTTAGGTTATTTGTGTAACTAATGGGTAAATCTATCGCATCGCTCGAAACGCATTGCAACGCTCCACACGCGAAACGAAACGCCAAGACTCAACACGCCAAACCCACACGATCGAGTGGCCAATCGATCGAATGGCCAACTGATTGGGTAGCCAACCGATCGAGTGGATGTTCGACACTTGCACCTTTCCTCTTTTGGAAACCCTATAAATACCCTTCTGTCACATCATTTGTGATGTGACAACTCTCTCACTCGACCAGCCGCTTCCAAGTCTCCTTTCTCTCGATTGCTCGCGATTCTTGTAAGTTTTCAACCTAAATCTTGTATTTCTATGATCCACACACACTTCTTCATCATTTTATCTTTTGAATCTCAACTTTTAACCGTGAATTCAGTGGATTTTAGGTGTTCTAGGGTGATGTCATCATGGGGTTCTTATGAACTTCAAGTATTGGCCTCATTCCACCAAGAACAACTCAGATTTGAATGATTTCCACAAGATTAAACAATGTTTTCGCATAGATCTACACATATTCATGGTGAAAAGCATTAAAAGATGGTTTTCCAACTTTCTTTCAACTCTGTTACACCTAATGCACTCAAAACCGATAGAATCAGAGCTTGTTCTGACCTTCTACTCTTTCTTGGTGATGTGTTGGTTCAAGATCTGGTTTCTATCGACGAGACTACCGATTTCAGGTTAAACATGAACAACCGTCTCGAACAGTTAACTGATCGGGCTAGGGTGATTCCTGTTCGATTGGATAACTTGGGTCATGATGGGGTTTTGTTGTCTAGAACGTTGTCATACCGTCTCGAGAAAACCGCAGAAACATTCAAAATAATCAAGTTCAAAACGATTGGTTCACTGGGACAGATTGCCGCCCGATCGGATAGCCATCCGATCGAACGACTATCCGATCGGCTTGCACTTGGTTCCACACTTAAACTGTTTATTCAAACTTTCAAAGTTCTGAACGTCGAACGGATTGCTGCTCGATCGGATAGCCATCCGATCGAATGAACATCCGATGATATGACATTTTGGAACTTCGACACTTAACCATTTTCAAAGATCATCAGTAACTAACGGATTGCCAATCGATCGGATTGCTATCCGATCGAGTGACCATCCTGCTGGGAACTTTTTCTCACTAAGTGTCCTACCAATCGGATCGCCATCCGATCGAACGACCGTTCGATCGATCGACCTGAAGGGTAGAGATACTTTTCTTCTTTCAAAATGCTACAACGAAAACTTCTAAGCCATCATACACAAACACATCCTTACCAAACGAATGTCAATCCAATCGAATGGCCATCCGATCGGATGACCATCCAAACGGATTGATATCCGATCGAATGGTCAACCGATCGGATAGCCATCCGATCGGGTTGCCACTCGACACTTTGACACTTTGCACCGTTTTACGTGCCGCTTACCGTCTATGCTATCGTTAACTGTTCAGGCTAATCTCTCAGCGCTCCTTTCAATCCAAGACAGTGTTTATTAACTTAAACGCTATCTATGAGTATACTCGAACCCTTTTTGCTTTACGAACTTTTGGGTGTTACATACGTTACTTAGAGAAATCATAATCGACACATAACGCAAACACTATTTATACGCTGACTGTTATTGGATGCTACGTGTTATTCGATGAATGCTTGTATGTTATGTTAACACAGTGATTGTTGCCTGACACCTTAGCAACGATAGTACTATAGTTTGGACTCAGCACCTGTCGTGGACAGGGGTTGTTAATGGCTTTACTTCACGTGTCCCAGTGGGGATATGTGTTGCGCATTCTACAACTCGCAGTCACGTCTGTGTATATTTCTCTGTAGATATCCTACTTGCCTTCACTTTGTACATGTTACATGCTGGTTATGCGTAAACGATTTCGAACTCTATTATTATTATCAAACTTGTATGCTAACCTTTACACTATGTGTATTGACCACTATTTTAACGTATGTGACAGGTGCTTAAAATGCTAGGATTGCTGTGTTGTGGTGAATTAAGCTAGGGGTCTAGTTATGTCACGCTTAAATCTGAGTCGTCAGAATAGTATTTGTTTTTGAGACAATTATTTGTAATAACTGTTTCGCTCAGTGCCACGCCCCGATGTTTCCGCCATCGGTTGGGGTGTGACAGATTGGTATCAGAGCCATAACTATAGGGAATTAGGCAAGACTCGACCTAGTCCGGGTCGATGTCTTAGAAATGACCTAGTCTATAGCCTAAGTACCAAAAGACCGCCTTGTGCGAACCCGTTAGGGGTTCCGTACAAGCTTATTACTGTTTCTCGATCGAGTCGGACTCCCGCTATACTATCACAACTGCCTTTCCTAAGGCAGTCGCACTGCACTATTTTCAAAAATGAATGAGTGATTAGATTGAGATTAGGTGTGAAAACCGCAAACTCTCGATTAAATCGCTTGTTCGACCCGCATTTTTACTATAAACACGAGAATTTGCGTTGAATCAGGAGTGAAATCCGCACTTCGATGCAGATTCTTCTCTCAATCTCGTGATTTCATCGCACAAACAGGAATGTAGTTGCTAAGATAGGGGTGAAACCCGAACCTTGATGACTCGTTCCCCTCACTATTTTAGTGTTACCTGTTTATATGTTTCGATTTTGATATTTGTCGATTTTATGTGGTGTTACCTGTTTATATGTTTTGATTTTGGTGATTTATACGCTTTCGCTACTCGCTTTGATCGACACACACAAATCGCACTGCACATCTATCTCAAACCGCTAACAAATCGTTGCTACTTATGGATGATCGCATACTATGTTACTCGCTTATGCTATACTACCCGCTGTATACTCGCTAATCGCAAACGCTGTTCTCGAGCTCGCACGAACTTTGAATGATAGGTTTCTGTGTTCTGACTACCTCATGTGCTTATGTGCCCTACATGCTTATGTGCTACTATGTGCCTTACGTGCTCTACGTGCTTATGTGTTCTGTGACTATGTGTTGATGTGATTATGTGTCGCAACCCCCGCCCCCTAATTATCTGGGAACGGGCGGTCGCGGCTAGATTTGGTGGTATCCTGTTTATTTTCTAATTTGGCAGCGGATTTAACATCAGGATCGTAGTTAGGAAATATGTTATCAGAGTAAAATACCACACTTTCATAATATTAAACACATGGGTAAAACCCAAGTTTTCAGTACACACTTTTTCATAGGAATAAATCCTATTTTTATTTTATAAAAACATCTATCCATTTTAGGTAACTTTATTGCCACTTTTCCAAACATTCAGTGTTGTCCAGCTGGCTTCTATTTGGCTTTCACATATTGTTACTTGAAACGCGTTTTAAAAACATTTTGTCAGTGGGAAATACTGGTGAGTGAATCCCAGTTCAATCAAGTTTTGATAAAAACCATTGTACAGTATTGAGGGCGATTCCGCAATTACATTTGTTTCCAAGTCATATCAATTACCACCCACGGTACTGTCGTTCCGACTTATGGTCATGTTACTCCTCGCAAGGCAGTAACAAATTTTGTATACAAAACCCCAAATTTACCGACTGTAATTGTATCCTTACAAATACTCAATAACTGTTTAATGTATAATTAACTAAATGAGGTTTTGTAAAAATAATTTGCAAAAAGGAGATTACTCACATTGCTGTCTTAGGATTTTCAGTAAGGATTTCCTGGGAATAATCTATAAATTACACAAATGCACGCGTGTTAGTATAATAACCAATTTTAACATTAGTAATACCCTCCCCGAGACGGCATTCCAACGACTACGTCGGGCAGAACCACGACAGCTGTTACGGAACCCTAGATCAATCGGGCAGAGTATCTAATACGTCTCCTGGGGTTATGATACTTACAACGGAGCAGAACCTCGCTATTTAGGGGGGTATAATACCCGAGTATTATGCCTACACTTCAGAAATTAGAGATTTGAGAAAGAAAATGAACGAGCAGACTGAAGATCCGATGCCCTCTACTTATAGGGCTTGATTTCGACTTTCACGCAGCCCGCGTAAGGTATAACAAGGGGCTACGCGGCCCGTGTCAACTATGGTCAACGGCGTAGGTGATCCGGGTCAGCATATAGGTTCAACACGAGTCGGACACGTGTCAACACCGGGCTGCGCCACATTCTTGATCTCTAGCGGCCCGCGTAAGACCCTTAAGAGGTTTACGCGGCCCGCGACAACCCCAAAATATTAGTTTTTAATTATTTTTAATACTATTTAGGGTATTTGGGGTCCGTTTTCGCGTATGGGGTGTTTTTAGGGACATATTAGGATATTTTAAATATTTTTAGGGTGTCGGAAATATTATGAGGGTGTCGGTTTATGTTAGGGTTGTTATATCCTCCCCACCTTGTTTTAGAGCTCGTCCTCGAGGTCTACTGGAACAGGTGTGGATATTTTCTTTGCATTTCTGATTCAAGCTCCCATGTGTATTCGGGTCCTCTTTTGGAGTCCCACTTTACTTTGACCAGAACTAATCTCTTATGCTTAAGATTCTTAATCTTCCTGTCTTCAATTTGTAGAGGCCTTTCTAGAAATTTGAGTTGTTCATTTACCTCTATATCGTTAAGAGGTACCATCAGTGATTCATCAGCTAAGCACTTTTTGAGATTTGATACATGAAATACATCATGTATTCCTGCCATTTCCTCTGGCAGTTGTAGTTGATAGGCTACAGGTCCTATTCTTCTACAAATCTTAAACGGTCCAACATACCTGGGACTTAGCTTTCCCCTTTTGATGAATCTCACTACTCCTTTCCAGGGAGAGACTTTTAACAATACTTTATCTCCTACTTGAAATTGCAATGGTTTGCGTCGGTTATCAGCATAGCTTTTCTGTCGATCACGTGCTGCTTTCAGTCGTTCCTTGACTTGAATGATCTTGTCGGTTGTTTCCTGCACTATCTCAGGTCCAGATAGTTGCTTTTCCCCAATTTCTGCCCAACAGACTGGGGTTCTGCACTTTCGTCCATAAAGTGCTTCGAATGGTGCAACATTGATACTTGTGTGATAACTGTTATTATAGGAAAATTCTATTAAAGGTAAGTGATCGTCCCAATTACCTCCGAAATCAATTACACAAGCTCTAAGCATATCTTCCATAGTCTGAATTGTCCTTTCGCTTTTTCCGTCGGTTTGAGGATGATAAGCTGTGCTTAGATTTAACTTGGTTCCCATTGCTTTTTAGAAACTTGACCAAAAATGAGAGGTAAAACGGCTATCCCTATCAGAAACAATTGATAAAGGAATTCTATGTAATGAAACAATTTCATTTACATACAATTTGGCTAATTGTTCCATACTGAAAGTTTCTTTCATTGGTAGGAAATGAGCTGATTTAGTTAGCCTGTCTACAATCACCCAGATTGTATCATTACCTTTTCTTGTTTTAGGTAATTTGGTAACAAAATCCATTGTTATCAATTCCCATTTCCAAACTGGCATTTCTAGTTGTTGTAATAAACCTGAGGGTTTCTGATGTTCAGCTTTAACTTGTGAACAGGTTAAACATTTAGTATAACAATCCTCAATTAAACCGACACCCTCGATTATTTTTTTGACATCCTAATATATTTTAAAATATCCCAATATGTCCTAAAATGTACCCGTATGTGAAAACCGAGCCCGAAATACAATATAGTATTAAAAATAATTAAAAAACAAGAAAAAGTAAGTTGAGGCGGGCCGCGTAGGACCCCACCCCAACCTTACGCGGGCGGTATGAAGGTTAGAACCTGATTTTGTTTGATTTCTTAAGATCAGGCAGGCCGCGTAAGACCCCTCCATTAGTTTACGCGGGCCGCGTGAGATCTAAAATGTGGCGCTGCCCGGTGATGACACGTGTCATCATCGTGTCAAGTCTAGTTGGTGATCCGGACGAGCTACGCATTGACCGGAGGTCAACGCGGGCGGCGTAGGCCCTTTGCTTGTTTTACGCGGGCCGCGAGGGAACCAGTTTCAGCAACTATATAAAGGAGCCATCTGGTTCAACCAGAAATCGTTCAAAATTAATTTCTCAATCTCAAATTCTGATAGTAGGCTTATTATACTCGGGTATTATACCCCCCCTAATTAGCAAAGTTCTGCTCTGTTTTAAGTATTATAACCCCTGGATACGTATTAGATACGCTTCCCGATTGATCTAGGGTTCCGTAATGGCTGCCGTGGTTCTGCCCGACGTAGTCATTGGAATGCCGTCTCGGGGAGGGTATTACTAATGTTAAAATGGGTTATTAATACTAACGCGTGTACATTTGTGTAAATTATAGATTATCACCGGGAAACCCTTACGGAAAATCTAAGACAGCAATGTGAGTTGATCCACTTTTTGTAAACCTTTTGTTAAATTTTTTTACAAAACCTTAAATACTTTTCCATGCGAATAACAGTTATTGAGTATTTTTAAGAATACAATTATGATGAGTATGTTGGGGTTTTGTATACAAAATTTGTTACCACCTGGTCAAGGAGTAACATTTCCACAAGTCGGGTTCGACAGTACCATGGATGTTAATTGTAATGTCTTGGAAACAAATATAATTGCGGGATCGCCCTCAATACTGTACACTGTGACTTTTTATTTAAACTTGATTAAACTGGGATTCACTCACCAGTATTTCCCACTGACAAATGTTTTTAAAACGCGTTTCAGGTAACAAAATGTGAAAGCCAAATAGAAGCCAGCTGGACAGCACTGAAGGCTTGGAAAAGTGGCAATAAAGTTACCTAAAAATAAAATAGATGTTCTTATTAAATAAATAGGATTTATTCCTATGAAAAAGCATGTACTATGAACTTGGGTTTTACCCCATTTGTTTAATGTTATGAAAATGTGGTATTTTACTCTGATAAAATATTTCCTAACTACGGTCCTGATGAAAAATTCCGCTGCCAAATTAGACAACAATCGATACCACCGAAACTGGCTCGCGGCCGCCCATTTTTCGGGGAACCTGGGATCGGGGGTTGCGACAGGAGGTGGTATCAGAGCTAAGCCACTGATTCAGCCACAGAGGTGTTCTGCTGACATCAAAATGTGAAGTGTTAGGAAATAAATTATGGGAATATGTGCATGACTGTATTTATTTGTTATGTGTTATTTGACTATCTGTTAGTTTACAGTATGAGCGACCAAGGACCATCTGACGCGTACCGTCAATTATCTAGTTCGCCTAGAAGCGAAGGCACCTCCTCTTCTCAGCCTGCCCTCTCAGGGTACTCTGCTGATACGGAAGATGGAATCTTTGTGTTTAAGGCTCAGTCAGAGGAGTCGTTTCCTCAGAAAAAGAGGGGATGGTTCAGTCGAGGGGCACATGAGCGTAGGAAACGTATGAAAAAGTTACAAGACCAGAGAGCACTAGCAGTAGCCAAGAGATAAACAGATGCCTATGCCCAGGATATGATAAATAGGGGTGTAGCCAACATCCATATCTTAGCAACCACTGCAGCTGACCCTAATCTGGAGCAAATAATAGCACCCCAACCACAACTGCCAATCCCTGACCAACCCATGGAGATAGAAAACCCTGAAAACCAAGTAGAGATGCATGACTTCAATCCAGAAGAAATCCCTAGGGTACCAGCACCAAACCCCCTAGACCCAAATTACGATCCCTGGTGGGATGACGTTAGGGATTTTGTGCAACGCTACCCGATACATGAAGACACACCTATGCAGAACACAGGAGCCTACCCAGGAATGGACCCTTTAGATCCCTATTACCACGATGAGTATATTAGGGAGATCTTAGAAGATCCTTACCGATTTCAGGCACTTTTACCCCCATATCAGGAACCCGCACCCCAGATTCCGAACCCAGTCCTAGAACCTGCACCCCCAATGAGTACAGAAAACGTGCAAGAACTTAGGACTTTTGGGGAAGATATTTTAGAAAGCAGTGAGAGAATGCGACAGGTAGGAGAGCGACTCGTATGGAAATACGATGAGCGCAATATGGATTTTTGGATGAATCCATATCCTTGAATGTGATGGTGAGACGGTAATAGTAATAATAATAATATAATAAAATCAAATATGTGTGTACGGATGCTTATTACTATTAGTGTAATTCTATTCCAGTTGGTATTGTAATTTTTATTTCAGTACTGGTATGTAATAGATGCATAATAGTATATGAATAGAGTAAAAGTCGCAATGATCGACGCTTTTGGCAAAAATGCGTGTCATGTGATTGACTATATTAAATATTATTTGTGATATTAATACGGGGTAAATGTTTAAAATTCAGATGGCCGATGAAGGAAATCAAGGAAATCTGAATAACGATAACCAGAGTACCATTAACGTGGTTAATGAGAATCCGAGCATCAATAACAATGGAAACCAAATGGAAATAGTGTCGTTCAACACATAGTGGCACAAGGAATTATAGATGCAATGCCATTTATTATTCAAACGGTTCAAGAAGCGAATAATAAAAGTAAACATAGCAGTAAGCGACCAGTTAAACCAGAAAACAGCGTGAACAATGGACCCGTACTTCAAGTGCCCATTCCCAAAAGAAGAAGAACCGTGTCTTACGGTTGTTTTTACAAGGAATTATGGTCCTGCAAACCAATAGAATTCTCGGGCAATGAAGGACCCATTGCAGCTCTACGTTGGATAGAGAAGACCGAGGCAGTTCTAAAAATAAGCAAGTGTGCTGAAGAAGACAAAATAATGTTTGCTTCTAATCTATTTAAGAACTCAGCCTTAGAATGGTGGAACACTATCCTCCAGTCAAGAGGAAGTGATAAGGTTTATAACATGGAATGGGAGGAATTTAAGAAGATGGTAGAAAGGAAATTCTGCCCTCCCAATTAAAAGGAATAGATAGCTAATAAGTTTCTGAACCTTAGGATGACCGGGGTAGATAGTAAGGGTTATACTACCACATTCTTTGAATATGCTAGAATAGTACCAACCCTTGCATCACCTGAACCGGTATTAATCTCCCGTTACATCTGGGGATTAATCGGAGAGATTAGACATGTAGTCAAGGCAGCTAGACCTCAAACTATAGAAGAAGCTGTAGAACTAGCAAATACCTTGACAGATGAATTAATCCGTACTAGAGAAGAAGAACAGAGGAGAAACCTAACCCAAAGGCTTACTCAAGAATTCCGTTCTGGGAATTACAACCGTAGGAATATGGATTCTACCTCTGCACCTTTTTGCAAGGTCTGCAAGAAAAAGCATTCGGGAAAATGCTCCACTCTTTGCAATTTCTGCAAGATGCCAGGACACAAGGAAGAAGATTGGAGGAGAAAATCCAGTAATGGATTATGCTACAATTGTGGAGAAAAGGTCACATTAAGCCAAACTGTCTGAAATTGGCTCCAGCTGTAACCAACAGGAACACTAAAAATGCTAGAGCATTCGTTCTGACTGCAGATGAAGCCAAGATGATTCCAGACGTAATAGCTGGTACGTTTTTAGTTGATGATGTTTTTGCTAAAGTATTATTTGACTCTGGTGCAAACCAAAGTTTTATTAATACTTCGTTTTGCAAACTGCTAAATCAGTCATTAACTAAACTACCACAAGAATGTCTAGTAGAGACAGCTAATGGAGAAACTGTTAGGATTTCTGAAATCTTGCAGGGAGCAAGAATAGAAATTTTAAAGAGTTAATTGCCATTTTCGCCCCTGAGGTTTGGGCACATTTGCCATTTTCGTCCAAAATGACAGTTTGGTATTATTTAGCCCCCCACGTTTGTCACTTTTTGCCATTTTCATCCAAATGCCTAACCTAGTCAGTTTATACCGTCAGATGGGGTATTTTTTGAAATTTGTTAATGGTAAGGGGGTAACTTGTAAATAATATGTAACAAATGAAATTTAAATATGATCATCAAAACCCATAAATCAAGATCATCTTCAAGAAGTATTACAGTTTATATCGTAACAAATGATCTGTAAAGTTTATGTAACAAATGAAATATAAATATTTTCAAATAATCTGTAACAAATGAAATATAAACATTTTCATTTGTAAGAAGTATTACAGATTATTTGCTATGATGTTCATCAAAACCCAGAATTCAAGATCATCTTCAAGAACATCATCATCAAAACCCAGACATCGTTCATCTTCAAACATCATCATCAAAACCCAGAAAATCAAGAACATCATCTTCAAGAACATCTAAAACCCAGAAAATCCCAAATCAAGAACAAATTCCGAAACACCAGAAAATCCCTTCATAATCTGCACCATCTTCATCATCTGCAAATCCGACAACCTCCTCCTCTGCACCATCTCCGGCAACGACGGCACAACCTGCACAACCTGCAACTCCAACAACGACGGAAATGGCTTCAAATATGTATGCGGTGGCCCCATCTCTCACTCTAGATCTGAACAACGATGGCACAACCTGCAACTCCGGCCCATCTCTCTCTCTTCTCTCTCTCTCTTCTGCGATCGTTTCAGATCTTGCCTGAAATCAACCCGGTCTTGCCTAAAATCGATGCTGTAAAACCCTCCACCGGTGAAGAAAGCGGGTGTAGTTTGGGTGTGCGTCCATTGTCCTTCGTCGGAGAAGAAAGGGGTGTGGACGGTGGCGCTGAACTCTCACACACAGAGAGTGTGAAGAGGTTTAGAGAGAGAGAGGATTTATAATTAGTGGGCGTGGGGGTGGTGGCGGTGTAGTGGGGGCGGTGGAGGTGCGGTGGTGGGGATTGTGGCGGTAGTGGTGCAGTGGGGGTGGGGGTGGTGGTGGGGGAGGTGAATGATCTGTGAACGAGTGTATATAAGGGTATGTATGCATTGGCCACTTTACAATTTACCCCCTTATCATTTTCAAATTTCAAAAATACCCTAAATTGGGTAAAAAGTAACCTGGTTGGGTATTTGGGTAACTAGGTTAGGCATTTGGATGAAAATGGCAAAAAGTGACAAACGTGGGGGGCTAAATAATACCAAACTGTCATTTTGGATTAAAATGGCAAATGTGCCCAAACCTCAGGGGCGAAAATGGCAATTAACCTAATTTTAAATCAAAAGTTTATGGCAAACCTTTATCCTATGAACCTGACAGGATTTGATGTTGTATTAGGAATGGATTGGTTAATAGCCAATAAAGCCAGTATTTTATGTGATCAAAAGTCAATCCAAGTAAATTCACCAAAAGGTAAAGCGATCACAATTAAAGGAGATAAACCTTCTAGGTCCACGAAATTCATCTCAGTGATGAAAACTGCAAGTTATATAAGAAAAGGGTCTATAGTGTATTTGATTTCCATAATCACTAACACTAAAAGAAAAGAACTAAAAGACATTCCAGTAGTGTCCCAGTTTTCAGATGTCTTTCCAGAAGAATTATCAGGACTACCACCGGACAGAGAAGTTGAATTCAGAATTCACCTGCTACCAGGAACAGCACCAATTGCCAAAGCACCTTACCGTTTGGCACCAGCAGAAATGTAGGAATTAAAGAAACAATTAGATGAATTGCTGGAAAAAGGATTCATACAGCCAAGTTCGTCACCATGGGGAGCGCCGATACTGTTCGTTAAAAAGAAGGACGGACCAATGCGTATGTGCATTGATTACCGTGAACTGAACAAAGTTACGATTAAGAATCGGTGCCCATTACCGAGAATCGATGATCTGTTCGATCTACTGCAAGGAGCTCGATTTTTCTCAAAAATCGATTTAAGGTCAGGATATCATCAATTAAAGGTACAGGAAGAGGACATTCCTAAGACCGCCTTTAGAACAAGGTATGGTCATTATGAATTTACTGTCATGCCATTTGGTTTAACCAATGCCCCAGCCGCATTTATGGACATGATGAACCGAATATGTAAGCCATATTTGGATAAATTCATAATCGTCTTCATAGATGATATTCTAATTTACTCTAAGAATAAAGAGGATCATGCAAAGCATTTGCACGCACTTTTAAGTCTATTAAGAAAGGAAAAGCTTTATGCTAAATTTTCAAAGTGCGAGTTTTGGTTAGAACAGGTACAGTTTCTTGGACATTTAGTTAATCATGAAGGAATTCATGTGGATCCAACAAAGATCGAGGTGATTACTAATTGGAAAACCCCTGACTCACCAACCGAGGTTAGAAGTTTCTTAGGATTGGCCGGTTATTATAGAAGATTCATTCGAGATTTCTCCAGAATAGCCATTCCTTTAACTAAGTTAACCTGTAAATCCATTAAGTTTGAATGGGGACCAAAACAAGAAGAAGCTTTTAGAATTCTTAAGCAAAGATTAACTAATACACCCATACTAGCGTTACCAGAAGAAACTGGAGATTTTATATTTTATTGTGACGCTTCTAAGTTAGGTTATGGATGTGTATTAATGCAACGTCAAAATGTTATAGCTTACGCATCTAGACAACTTAAGAATCATGAAGAGAATTATTCAATCCATGATCTAGAGTTAGGAGCTATAAATTTTGCCCTTAAGATTTGGAGACATTACCTTTATGGTAGTAAGTTTACCATATTCACTGATCATAAGAGTTTAAGGTATGTTTTCGGGCAAAAGGAGTTGAATATGAGACAAAGACGATGGATGGAGATGCTTAGTGATTATGATTGTGATATCCAGTATCATGAAGGAAAAGCAAATGTAGTGGCAGATGCTTTAAGTCGAAAGTATCATGAAAAGCCAAAAAGGGTACGTTCTCTTAAATTAAATCTACAAGTAGATTTAAATGATCAGATAAGAGAAGCACAAGAAGCAGTAATCAAGGATGATACTGAATAATTAAAAGGTATGCTAAAGGAATTAGAACAAGGAACAGATGGAATTTGGAGATTCCATAAGAAGAGAATGTGGATACCTAAATTAGGAAACCTACGTCATCGTATATTAGAAGAAGCCCATAAGTCTAAGTATACGATGCACCCAGGAAATGATAAAATGTACCAGGATTTAAGGAAAAATTTCTGGTGGATAGGAATGAAGAAAGACATAGCAGCCTATGTTTCTAAATGTTTAACTTGTTCACAAGTTAAAGCTGAACACCAGAAACCTTCAGGTTTATTATAGCAACTAGAAATGCCAGTGTGGAAATGGGAATTAATAACAATGGATTTTGTTACTAAATTACCCAAAACAAAGAAAGGCAATGATACAATCTGGGTGATTGTAGATAGATTAACCAAGTCAACTCATTTCCTACCAATGAAGGAAACCTTCAGTATGGAACAGCTAGCTAAATTATATGTAAATGAAATTGTTTCATTACATGGAATTCCTTTATCAATTGTTTCTGATAGGGATAGTCGATTTACCTCTCATTTTTGGTCAAGTTTCCAAAAAGCCATGGGAACCAAGTTAAATCTAAGCACAGCTTATCATCCTCAAACGGACGGACGAAGCGAAAGAACAATTCAGACAATGGAAGACATGCTTAGAGCTTGTGTAATCGATTTCGGAGGTAATTGGGATGATCACTTACCTTTAATAGAATTTTCCTATAATAATAGTTATCACACAAGTATCAATGCTGCACCATTCGAAGCACTTTATGGACGAAAGTGTCGAACCCCAGTCTGTTGGGCAGAAATTGGGGAAAAACAACTATCTGGACCTGAGATAGTACAAGAAACAACCGACAAGATCATTCAAGTCAAGGAAAGACTGAAAGCAGCACGGGATCGACAAAAGAGCTATGCCGATAACCGACGCAAACCATTGGATTTTCAAGTAGGAGATAAAGTATTGCTAAAAGTCTCTCCTTGGAAAGGAGTGGTAAGATTCATCAAACGAGGGAAGCTAAGTCCCAGGTATACTGGACCTTTTGAGATTATTAGAAAAATAGGACCTGTAGCTTATCAGCTACAACTGCCAGAGGAAATGACAGGAATACATGATGTGTTTCATGTATCTAATCTCAAGAAATGCCTAGCTGATGAATCACTAGTAGTACCTCTTAAGGATATAGAGGTAAATGAACAACTCAAGTTTGTAGAGAGGCCTCTACAAATTGAAGACAGGAAAGTCAAGAATCTCAAGCACAAGAGATTAGTTCTGGTCAAAGTGAAGTGGGACTCCAAAAGAGGACCTGAGTACACATGGGAGCTTTAATCAGAAATGCAAAGGAAATATCCGCACTTGTTCCAGTAGATCTCGAGGACGGGCTCTAAAACAAGGTGGGGAGGATATAACAATCCTCAATTAAACCGACACCCTCGATTATTTTTCCGACACCCTAATATATTTTAAAATATCCCAATATGTCCTAAAATGTACCCGTATGTGAAAACCGAGCCCGAAATACAATATAGTATTAAAAATAATTAAAAAACAAGAAAAAGTAAGTTGAGGCGGGCCGCGTAGGACCCCACCCCAACCTTACGCGGGCGGTATGAAGGTTAGAACCTGATTTCGTTTGATTTTTTAAGATCAGGCGGGCCGCGTAAGACCCCCCATTAGTTTACGCGGGCCGCGTGAGATCTAAAATGTGGCGCAGCCCGGTGATGACACGTGTCATCATCGTGTCAAGTCTAGTTGGTGATCCGGATGAGCTACGCATTGACCGGAGGTCAACGCGGGCCGCGTAAGCCCTCTGCTTGTTTTACGCGGGCTGCGAAGGAACCAGTTTCAGCAACTATATAAAGGAGCCATCTGGTTCAACCAGAAATCGTTCAAAATTCATTTCTCAATCTCAAATTCTGATAGTAGGCTTATTATACTCGGGTATTATACCCCCCTAATTAGCAAAGTTCTGCTCTGTTGTAAGTATTATAACCCCTGGATACGTATTAGATACGCTGCCCGATTGATCTAGGGTTCCGTAATGGCTGTCGTGGTTCTGCCCGACGTAGTCATTGGAATGCCATCTCGGGGAGGGTATTACTAATGTTAAAATGGGTTATTAATACTAACGCGTGTACATTTGTGTAAATTATAGATTACCACCTGGTCAAGGAGTAACATTTCCACAAGTCGGGTTCGACAGTACCATGGATGTTAATTGTAATGTCTTGGAAACAAATATAATTGAGGGATCGCCTCAATACTGTACACTGTGACTTTTTATTTAAACTTGATTAAACTGGGATTCACTCGCCAGTATTTCCCACTAACAAATGTTTTTAAAACGCGTTTCAGGTAACAAAATGTGAAAGCCAAATAGAAGCCAGCTGGACAGCACTGAAGGCTTGGAAAAGTGGCAATAAAGTTACCTAAAAATAAAATAGATGTTTTTATTAAATAAATAGGATTTATTCCTATGAAAAAGCATGTACTATGAACTTAGGTTTTACCCCATTTGTTTAATGTTATGAAAATGTGGTATTTTACTCTGATAAAATATTTCCTAACTACGGTCCTGATGAAAAATTCCGCTGCCAAATTAGACAATAATCGATACCACCAAAACTGGCTCGCGGCCGCCCATTTCCCGGGGAACCTGGGATCGGGGGTTGCGACATTTAGAAACATAAGCTGCTATATCCTTTTTCATTCCTATCCACCAAAAATTCTTTCTTAAATCCTGATACATCTTATCATTTCCTGGATGCATCGTATACTTAGACTTATGGGCTTCTTCTAATATATGATGACGTAGGTTTCCTAATTTAGGTATCCACATTCTTTTCTTATGGAATCTCCAAATTCCATCTGTTCCTTGTTCTAATTCCTTAATCATTCCCTTTAATTTTTCAGTATCTTCCTTGATTACTGATTCTTGTGCTTTTCTAATCTGTTCATTTAAATCTACTTGTAGATTTAATTTAAGAGAACGTACCCTTTTTGGCTTTTCGTGATACTTTCGGCTTAAAGCATCAGCCACTACATTGGCTTTTCCTGCATGATACTGGATATCACAATCATAATCACTAAGAATCTCCATCCAGCGTCTTTGTCTTATATTTAGTTCCTTTTTCCCAAAAACATACCTTAGACTTTTATGATCAGTGAAAATGGTAAACTTGCTACCATAAAGGTAATGTCTCCAAATCTTAAGAGCAAAAATTATGGCTCCTAACTCTAAATCATGAGTTGAATAATTTCCTTCATGATTCTTAAGTTGTCTAGATGCGTAAGCTATAACCTTTTGGCGTTGCATTAATACACATCCATAACCTAACTTAGAAGCGTCACAATAGACTACAAAGTCTTCAGTTCCTTCTGGTAACGCTAATATGGGTGCATGGGTTAGTCTTTGCTTAAGGATTCTAAAGGCTTCTTCCTGTTTTGGTCCCCATTCAAACTTAATGGATTTACAGGTTAACTTAGTTAAGGGAATGGCTATTCTAGAAAAATCTCGAATAAATCCTCTATAATAACCGGCTAATCCTAAGAAACTTCTAACCTCGGTTGGTGAGTCAGGGGTTTTCCATTTGGTAATCGCCTCGATTTTTGTTGGATCCACATGAATTCCTTTATGATCAAGTAAGTGTCCAAGAAACTGTACCTGTTCTAACCAAAATTCGCACTTTGAAAACTTAGCATAAAGCTTTTCCTTTCTTAATAGATTTAAAAGTGCGTGCAAATGCCTTGCATTATCCTCTTTACTTTTAGAGTAAATGAGAATATCATCAATAAAAACAATTATGTATTTATCCAAATATGGCTTACATATTCGGTTCATCATGTCCATATATGCAGCTGGGGCATTGGTTAAACCAAATGGCATGACAGTAAATTCATAATGGCCATACCTTGTTCTAAATGCGGTTTTAGGAATGTCCTCTTCATGTACCTTTAGTTGATGATATCCTGATCTTAAATCGATTTTAGAGAAAAATCGAGCTCCTTGAAGTTGATCGAACAGATCATCGATCCTTGGTAATGGGTACCGATTCTTAATCGTGACCTTGTTCAATTCATGGTAGTCAATGCACACCCAAGAAGAAGAAGCGCAAGGCATCTCAAAATTGTGCCATAACTGCTCAGAATGATTAAGTTGCACCAAACCAGCCAGCACAACCTCGTAAAAGGAAAAATTATGTTGGTACCGCACCTATGTGCAACAAATGCAACCGTCATCATCTGTAGCAAGTGCAGTGCCACAAATGTACCCACTGTGGGCGATTGGGACATCTGGTCGATACCTGCCATTATGCAAACCAAGCTGCTGCAAATCCTGCTGCTGTCCAAGCACGGTTCCCACCTGGGTCATGTTATAACTGTGGTGATCTTACTCACTACAGAAACAATTGCCCAAGACTTGTTAACGCAAATCCAGCGCGTGGACGAGTGTTTAACATCAATGAGGCGAACGCAGGCAAAGATGCAGCAGTGAACAATTAGTCTTTTGAAATTCCTTGGTTATTATCTTTTGATGTTTGAATCGACTCAATTGTTACATAAATAAAATTTGTTGTTTCAATTTTTATTTTGCAAAACTGATACGATTGTGTGAATGTTTGATGCAACCTTATGATGCCGACACCAAGACAAACTACTCGTGTGGTTCTGTCATTTTTAGGATCACTTGTGATCTCCCCAAAAATCTTAAATGCTCGTTTCTTTTCAAGAAACAAAGATGAATTCCTATTAAGATCTTCCTATCTTCATAGTTAGATTCTTGAAAATGTTTAAAGTGCCAAACGGAATTCACGGATTGGGTTCCTGGTGTGCTTTGAATACTCGTGTGCTCAATTAACAAGAAAATTAACAAAAATAAGATCAAGTTAATCAATTATGTAATTATGTGCTTATATGTTTTGTGTTTTATTTATGTTTTTGTGTGATCTGAATTTTCAATATCCAAATCCTCTTAGAATCTTCCATATCTCATATGAGGGATTTATAGTAGGATATCCGAAGGTACTATCTTAAATCCTTAATGGACTTCTACGTTGTAGTTAAGTCCCTTGGGTTGTGAAGTACTATTCTATAATTGGAACCCTTGAGTGGTCTAGTTAAACAGATTGATCCAAAAATCTGGTTAGGAATATCATGTGATGATATAGCTGAAAAGATCCCTTCAGTGGTCTATTTAAAGAGTTCGTACGACGGTCTAGTTAAGAAGATCATGTGTTAATCTAGTTAAAAAGATCGTTCGTTGATCTAATTAAAAAGATCCTTTGGTGGTCTAGTCAAGTTACGTCATGTTTATTCGATTGATTTTCCCCTACGCATTATGAAATGAACTGTGCAGACTGTGCAAGGAATTACGGAATTATGGATGCATACATAATTATGGAATTCAGTGCACAGAAACCACAACAAGTTTTGTCATGTGTTAAGACCTATAGTGATGAGAATAATGAGACGGGAACAATGTAGAAAGGGCATGGTGGATACGCCGCTGGTACTTTCTATATATAAGTGTTCCTTATTACATTGCGAACGTAGCGTTATTTAAGTTACTAGAAGTCCTGAACCTTGACCAATGTTATTTTTCACCTTCCAACTCTGATTTCGAGCACACACAAGTTTCCTATGATAGTCTTCATAAGACACGTTCTTCTGTCCGTAGTTCGAAACTCCATGTTTTGTTACTACAAGGACTTCACTTTGATAGTTGACAATTTCGCTAAGAATCCAAACATGGCCCAGAGTTTTACTTAGGGTTTGATGGATTCATTCGAAAGCGAAACCATCACAGTTGTCTTCACAAGTTTCCCCTAAAATAAAATTTCGGGACTAAATTTCCTGAAGTAGGGGAGACTGTGACACCTGTGTCACTTCAACCATCAAACAAATACCAAACCAATGAAATATTGTATTTCATACTTGGGATTTGTATAAATATGTGTATCATTTGCACATATCAATTCTTGTTCAATTTCAAAAATCCTAACGGTTTCTCCATTTGCTGTCTCTACTAGACATTCTTGTGGGAGTTTAGTTAATGATTGGTTTAAAAGTTTGCAAAACGAAGTATTAATAAAACTTTGGTTTGCACCAGAGTCAAATAATACTTTAGCAAGAACATCATTAACTAAAAACGTACCGGCTATCACGTCCGGAATCATTTTGGCTTCATCTGCAGTTAGAACAAATGCTCTAGCGTTTTTAGGGTTCTTGTTGTTTTCAGCTGGAGCTAATTTCGGACAATTTGGCTTAATATGGCCCTTTTCTCCACAATTGAAGCACAGTCCATTAGTTGGTTTCCTTCTGCAGTTTTCTTTCTTGTGCCCTGGTACTTTGCAAAAATTGCAGTAAGTGGAGCAATTTCCAGAATGCTTCTTTTTACGGGCCTTGCAATATGGTGCAGAGGTAGAACCTATGTTCCTACGGTTGGAATTCCCAGAACGGAATTCTTGAGTAAGTCTTTGGGCTAGGTTTCTCCTCTGGTCTTCTTCTTTAGTACGGATTAATTCATCTGTCAAGGTGTTTGCTAGTTCTACCACTTCTTCTATGGTTTGAGGTCTAGCTGCCTTGACTACATGCCTAATCTCCCCAATCAGTCCCCAGATGTAACGGGAGATTAATACTGGCTCAGGTGATGCAATGGTTGGTACTATTCTAGCATATTCAAAGAATGTGGTAGTATAGCCCTTACTATCTACCCCGGTCATCCTAAGGTTCAGAAACTTATTTGCTATCTGTTCCTTTTCATTGGGAGGGCAGAATTTCCTTTCTACCGTGTTTTTAAATTCCTCCTATTCCATGTTGTACACCCTATCACTTCCTCTCGAATGGAGGATAGTGTTCCACCATTCTAAGGCTGAGTTCTTAAACAGATTGGAAGCAAACATTATCTTGTCTTCTTCAGCACATTTGCTTATTTTTAAAACAGCCTCAGTCTTTTCTATCCAGCGTAGAGCTGCAATGGGTCCTTCATTGCCTGAGAATTCTATTGGTTTGCAGGACCAGAATTCTTTATAAGAACAACCATAAGGCATGGTTCTTCTCCTTTTGGGAATGGGCACTTGAAGTACGGGTCCATTGTTTACGCTGTGTTCAGGTTCAGTTGGTCGCTTACTACTATGCTTACTTTTATTATCAGCTTCTTTAACAATTTGGATAATAAATGGCATTGCATCTAGGATTCCTTGTGCCACTATGTGTTGGATAACACTATTATCCACTTGGTTTCCATTGTTATTGTTGTTCGGATTCTCATTATTCAGATTATCGTTATTCGGGTGGTTTTCATTCTGGTTTTCGTTGTTCAGGTTTTCCTGGTTCACTTCGTTGTCCATCTGAATTTTAAATATTTACCACATATTAATATCACAAAATAATATTTAATACAACTAATCACACAACACACAGATTGATAAAAACGTCGAGCATTGCGACTTTTACTCTTTCTTATAGTATGCATCTATTACACACCAGTACTGAAATTAAAATTACAATAACGACTGAAATTTAAAGCTACACTACTAGTAATAGGCATCCGTAGTTTTTTTTATACACATACACACATATATTATATTATATTATATTATATTATTATTATTATTATTATTATAACCTTCTCCACCATCACTCCTACGGATATGGATTCATCCAGAAATCCATATTGCGCTCGTCGTACTTCCAAACGAGTCGCTCTCCTACCTGTCGCATCCTTTCACTACTTTCTAAAATTTCCTCACCAAATGTCCTAAGTTCTTGCACGTTTTCTGCACTCATTGGGGGTGCAGGTTCTAGGACTGGGTTCGGAATCTGGGGTGCGGGTTCCTGGTATGGGGGTAGAGGGGCCTGGTATGGGTAAGGATTCTCTAATACCTCCCTAATGAATGCATCATTATCGTAATAGGGATCTAGAGGATCTAACCCTGGGTAGGCTCCTAAATTGGGCATTGGCAAATCTTCATGGATGGGGTAACGTTGCACATAGTCCCTATTATCGTTCCACCATGGGTCGTAATTTAGGTTTGAGGGATTTGGTGCGGGTACCCTAGGTATTTCCTCCGGGTTGAAATCATGCATTTCTACTTGATTTTCAGGGTTTTCTATCTCCATGGGTTGGGTATGGAACAGTGGTAAGGGTTGAGGTGCTAACATTTGTTCCAGGTTAGGGTCAGCTGCAGTGGTTGCCAAGATACGGAAATTGGCTAGGCATCTATTAAGCATATCTTGGGTATGGGCATCGGTTTCTCTCTTAGCTGCTGCTAACACTCTCTGTTCTTGCAACTTTTTCATACGTTTTCTACGCTCGTGTGCTCCCCTACTGAACCATCCCCTCTTTTTCTGAGGGCTCTTCAGATTGAGCCTTAAACATGAATATTCCTTCTTCCGTATCAGTACCCCGAGAGGGCAGGCTGAGAAGAGGCACCTTCGCTTCTAGGTGAACCAGACAATTGACGGTACGCGTCAGATGGTCCTTGGTCGCTCATGCTATAAACTAACAAATAGTCAGATAACACATAACAAGAAAATACAATTATGCACGTATTCCCATAATTTATTTCCTAACACTTTGAATTTAGGTGTCAGCAGAACACTTCTGTGGCTGAATTAATGTATCATTTGCACATATCAATTCTTGTTCTATTTCGAGCTTTAAATCGCTTTCTGGAAGGTTATACGCAAACTGATGCGTAAATATAACCAGTTTAATGCAACAAACACTCTGGAACAGTGACATAGGCTTAACATACCTTAAATAACCTTTACATAACTTAGAAATAAGTTTTGGATGGTTTGGTATGCCGAAATCAAGTTTATTCGCTTACAGGGACTAATTTTGACAAACTGCGAAAGTATGCCGATTCGTACTGTATCGAACATTCCGGAACTTGATCATAAGTTAAATATGCCCTAAATATCCTTTACATAGCTTATAAATAGGCTTTGAGGTGTTTGGTGCGCAAAAATAAACTTTCTTGATCAATAGGGACTAAAAGCGTCAAAAAGTGCATAAGTTTGCATTTTCGCGCATATCTTACGTTCTGAATATATCCGGACATCCAAAAATTTATGTAATCATTAAAATATTTTATTTTAGTGATTGGCATGATAAAATTCCATTCGTCGCTTAATTTGGATTGTTTTTGCGTTCGTTACGACTTCCGTCGTAATTAACCGAACAACGCAACCGTATGGCCAAACGAACCGACATCCGAGATGTTTTTGAGCATTTTTTGAGTTCCCTATACTTTAACATCATTTTAGAGCCTTGAAATGAGGTTAACGGGGCTTAAACGTGTCAAAATTCATCAAAATGCATGTTTTTCAAGTTCAGGGACTAAAGTTGGCATTTCTGGATAGTTGGGCCTGGCGGGGCGCGTAAGCCTATGTCTATTCTTACGCGGCCCGCGTAAAACTCACCAGATCAGCAAACTGATTTCCAGCCATTTCCAGCTATTCCCTAGGTTTGCAAATGGTTTTGGTGTGTCTGTGGGCTGGTTTTAAGGTCCCCTAGTATTGAAATACAATGGGCACACATGGAGGGCTGAGATTCAAGCTCGGTTTACGAGGAACGATCTTAACGGTGGACCGAAATCTATAAATACCCACACCTCCATTCCTTGCAATTCACACAAATCTGATTCTTTTGCTCTAAGTTGGGGTTTAGTACCTCATACCTGAGCAATTTGGATCAAGATTTCCTTGCTTGGACCCTTTGTAAGTATTCTTTCGTGCTTTTATGCGATTTTAGCGTGAAAGTCAAACAATGTTTGACTTTCAGCTTTGACCAGTTTACGGTCAACACCAAGTTCGTTTGAACTTCGCAACGTGAGCGGAATCACGATGGTTATAGTCCTTAGTAACTATACCTACTGATTACCACGTTGATTAGGTGTAGTGACGAGTCACAGTTTCGGCCAAAATGTGTATTTAAGCGTATTTTGTAACCAAACTATTCTTGGGTATCAAAACCGTTTGTTTTGATATCAAACCTGTTTTCTAACTTCGTTAAACATGTTTAGCTCGTCACTTTAGGTTTAGTGCTTATGTAGAGTCGTAAGTCAAGCGATCTAAACAACCGCTTAGACTTTCGAACTAGGCCCGTTTGGTCGATCATTAGGATCTGACCAAACATGTTTTGTGACCATAGTTGTATAGGGAATAACCTTCCGAGGTTATACCTTATGGTCTCTTCGTTTAAGTAGTTATATGATAGGTAGTTAATATGCCTTAGGTAAATGACCAAAATGCCCTATTTATGCATAATTGATATTTAAGCATATGTAACCCAAACTTTTATCACTTAACTGATTATGTAACATAATTAAACATGTTAAGGCATATAATACTTGTCATAGGACTAGTAAGGCGGTCCGAACGCGTTTTACGCGAACGACGCGTTAAAGTAGCGTAAGCTACCTAAACGGGTCGTAATGGGTCGTAAGCACTTAGGTTAGGTGTCACACCCTGATATTTCCACGTATTACCGGTGGGCCTGGTGGGGAGTATCGTGACGTAGTTGAAATCTTCATAGTCAAACAACACAATTTTAAATGCACAGCGGAAGCAAAAGATGAATCTCATTACAAACCGAATATAAAGTAATATCAAAGTATTACAAACTGACTGTAAAGGATCCACAGGTGGATCAAATAAGAAGGAAACATAGTTCATCAGATTTAAAATGCATCTAAGCTTGCAAGACTCTTATTGATGCTAAGGAGAGGCCAGCCTATTTCGATTAGTACCTGCACTTAGCCTTTTTGGGAAAATACGTCAGTTTACACTGGTAAATACAATTAACTGACTCATTTTGAAAAGGTTTAGAAAAATTGATTTGAATGCACAAGGCACAAAACATTTTATAACTTGGGATAATTATTTATATATAAACTTGTAAAAGAATTACATGTTCGTTATACGTTCAGTAGCCCGGGCTGAATACCGGGTTAAAGATTAATAGACACACCACATGATATAATCCCGCATCGAGTTATTCTCGAACATACGGTTATACCTTTTTATTTATATGCACCGGCAGGTGTATGCCTACACCCCGTGCTTAAGTCGTGGCCATTTCAATGAATGATGCCAAGGATATCCGGGACATGGTCATTAACCCCCCAAAGGTTTTAAGCAAATATAACAGTTTAAATGGGTCATCTCAATAAATTAACCTTTATATGATTAAAAATTCAATACCCGACCAAGCGGTATTTTATATACCGTACCCCAAGCCCGTATAAGGGAAAATAAGTAAAAAGTATTTACCTGAGCAAGTATAATTCACAAAGAGCAAGTGCACGTAGCTTTTACCGGGTCTCCTAATCTGGAACGAAGGTTTTTAATAACCTATTAGATTCCTAACGGGTCTTTAATTAAGCCTAAACTTAGACCGGTTAGTTTTAAAGGAAGATACGGTTCAAACGCATGATTAAGCGAAGACCGGATTATAATGTGATTTAGACCCGACAAGTTTAAAGACTTGTATAATATGGGTAAACTAAACATATTCTGGATTTTGAGACAAAAATGATAAGGTTTGACCCGTTTCGGTCAATTTATCCAAACTAGTTACATAAACCGAACCGAACGCGAAAGATGCGTAACGGGTAACCATAAGAGCCATATACAGGTTTCCTAAGTTAATATGCCTTGAATATATTGTGACATCAGTAAGATATCTTCTATTATGCCCAAAACGAATTTAAACTCAAATTGCGCCCCGTAGGGGTATTTTGGTCGTTAAGAGATTATAAAAGAGATTTAATATAAATCTGGGTTTCAGGTCTGATATAATCAGTAAAAATACTTAATTTGATAAGTTATATCAGTAGGGTATTACATATATGTGAAATTTATCATTTATAACCAAACTATGCACCGAATGGGCATTTTGGTAATTTCACATAAGGTTTAAGGGTCAAATCTGGAAATCTAAGTTTAAAACTTTTGCTTACTGTTAAAGTATAATAATTTACTTAAAATATCAGTAGGTATCAAGTCTTATATATTTAAAATAGTTTTAATACATACCATGCGTTTAAAATGCGTAAAAAGACGGTTTTAAGCGATTTTCGGGTTTTATATGAAAAGCTGATATTTTTATTATTCCAGAAGGCTTAAAATACTTTATTTATCATATTAGATCAGTAGAAAAAGGTTTGGTATCAAAATGATTTGTAAAACTCATTTTATAGGCCAAAAGGGCAAAACCGACAATTACCGAATCAAAGCTTATAACCCTATGTTATGCTCAGCCTAAAATAAATAAAATCTTCAAAAATCCCAAAATATTATTTTATATCAGTGGGTAAAAATTTTGGTGTTAAAAATCGGGTTTAGATAGGCTATATGCTAATTACGCCGTTTAATTAATAAAAAGTTTTTCATTTACGCTAATGAGCATAACTCCTAATCTAGACCTCAAACTGATGTCAAATTTTAGGGACAAGTCTATAAATCAGTAATAAAGGTTTCTATTCTTTTACATTTTCAAAAATCACATTTTAAGGTCATATGGGCATAATAGTCAACATTTAAGCATTTAACGGAAACATGCATATGAATCGGATAACTAATGAACCAAGTTGTATAATCACAGAGGGTTATACTAACATGTAACCTGGTCCTAACAAAGCTCTAAGGAATTTTTAAATCATGCTACATTGGGTCAGAACTGAAAGTCAAAGCAAAAGTCAAATTATGCGACTTTCGGTTCCGAACCGAGCCTAAACTGGAAATTGTCGGGTTGAACATGATTAGACATGTTCTTACATTAATTACCATGTTATATTAGTGATAAAAACAGATTGCATGGCATCTACATTGTTAATTATGCTTTTATTTGAAAATAAGCTTTCTGTTGACTTTTTTTATGATTAACTTTGACCCGACAATTGACCTAGTTAGAGTGGGAATCAGAGGGTGCCCTTTTAAGGATTTATTACCCACATAATTACCAACTCATAGGCACTTTCAATTTGAGATTTGACTGGACAAATTGTGAATAATCATGAAGTCAAACCTTAATTACGACGGTTTGACTTTAAGCTAATTAACTAAGTAAAACTGAATTAAGAAGGGTTAAGGACACTTACTGAAGTCCTATGCACGACTAAGAATCCCTAGGAAGTTACCTTGAGCTCCAGGAATCTTCAGAATTGAAGTTGTGAAATTTTTCCAAGTGCAAGTGTCCAGTGTTGCAACAAATGAGCCTCTTATATAGTGGATTTGATTCACCAAGATGATGCCAAGTAAGTCTACAGGTGTTATGTGATGCTTACAAGTGCCCCCTATGCATGAAATACCATTGGGGCAGCCCCTGGTATGAAAAACAAGCTTTTAAAGTCACCCAAATAGTATCGTTTCCTTTCTTTGTCTTGGGTAACTTGGTGATAAAATCCATAGTCACCATTTCCCATTTCCAGGTGGGAAGTTCAGGCTGTTGTAGCAAACCTGAAGGCTTTTGGTGTTCAGCTTTAACTTGCTCGCATGTCAAACATTTAGCTACGTAGGTAGCTATAGACTTCTTCAAGCCTATCCACCAAAAATTTGCCTTCAGATCCTGGTACATCTTATCAGCTCCAGGATGAACGGAGTACTTAGAACTGTGGGCTTCCTGGAGGATCACATCCCTAAGTCCTCCATAAATTGGAACCCATATTCGTCCACTTAATCTTAGGATTCCGTCCTTGCCATAGGATAACTGTTCAGCAGTTACTCCTAGCTTTTCATCCGGATAGTTAGCTTCTAGTACAGCTTCTTTCTGCGCAGCTAACAACCTTTCATTCAAACTATTCTTTAATTCAATGCTCTTGGCATTGATTCTTATGGGCTTCACCCTTTCCTTTCTACTTAAGGCATCGGCGACTACATTCACCTTGCCTGGATGGTATCGGATTTCACAATCATAGTCATTTAGAGTTTCCATCCATCGACGCTGCCTCATGTTTAAGTCCTTCTGATTAAACAAATGTTGAAGGCTCTTGTGATCAGAATAGATCACACACTTGGTTCCATAAAAATAATGTCTCCACAGTTTTAGTGCAAATACAACGGCACCCAACTCCAAGTCATGGTGGTGTAGTTCTTCTTGTGCACCTTTAACTGTCGAGAAGCATAGGCAATAACTTTGCCTTTCTGCATAAGCACACATCCCATACCTGTGTGCGATGCATCACAATAAACTACAAACTCTTCGATTCCTTCAGGCAATGTCAACACAGGTGCATTGCTCAACTTCTGCTTGAGAATGTCAAAGGATTCTTGCTGCTTAGGTCCCCAGTCAAACTTGACATTCTTGCGGGTTAATGAAGTTAGGGGTGCTGCAATCCTTGAGAAGTTTTCAATAAATCGCCTATAGTATCCTGCCAAACCCAAAAAGCTACGAATTTCTGTGGGCGTCTTAGGCTCTTGCTAATTCATGACAGCTTCGACTTTAGCGGGATCCACTTAGATACCACGCTCACTAACTACATGTCCAAGAAACTGGACTTTGCGAAGCCAAAATTCACATTTTGAAAACTTGGCGTAGAGCTTCTCACGATGTAGAAGTTTAAGAATACAACGAAGATGTTTCTCATGGTCAGCTTGGTTCTTTGAGTAAATAAGAATTTCGTCAATGAAGACAATGACAAACTTGTCCAAGTAGGGTTTGCAAACACGATTCATGAGATCCATGAATGCTGCTGGTGCATTAGTGAGCCCAAAAGGCATCACCAAGAACTCGTAGTGACCATAACGAGTTCTAAATGCAGTCTTGTGCACATCTTCATCTCTAACCTTCAACTGATGGTAGCCTGACCTCAAATCGATCTTGGAGAAATAACTCGCACCTTGCAATTGATCGAACAGATCGTCGATCCTGGGCAATGGATATCTATTCTTGATAGTAACTTTGTTGAGCTCGTGATAATCAATGCATAGACGCATCGATCCATCCTTCTTCTTTACAAACAGTATTGGTGCTCCCCATGGAGATGAACTAGGACGTATAAAACCTTTTGCCAACAAATCATCTAATTGAGTCCTCAACTCTTTCATCTCTGTTGGTGCCAACCTGTAAGGTGCTCTTGCAACATGTGCTGCTCCTGGAATAATGTCAATTCTGAATTCTACTTGCCTATCTGGTGGCAAACCAGGTAGTTCTTCAGGGAATACTTCGGGATATTCAGAAATGATGGGAATGTCTTCAATCTTAGGCTTCAGCTCATCAATAGTCACTTGTGCCATGTAGATGACACAACCCTTCTTCATACACCTTGGTGCCTTAAGCATAGACACTTGCTTAGGCAATCCATACTGAGTATCTCCCTGTATGGTAAGTGGCTCACCATACGGAGTCTTGATCACTACTTACTTCTTGTCACACACAATCTGAGCTTGGTTATGGGATAACCAATCCATGCCTATTACTATGTCGAAACTGGCTAATTTCAAAGGAAGTAATGACAATGGAAAAGAGTGGTTCCTAATGGATATGAAACATCCATCTAACACGGTTGATGCGGTTTCTATGGTGCCATCGGCTAATTCAACCTCATACTTTATGCTTAGGGTTCTAACAGGAAGGTTTAACAGCTTACAAAACCTATCATCAACAAATGACTTATCTGCTCCAGAATCAAATAGCACCCTTGCATAAACATCATTAATAAGGAAGGTACCTGTTATGACATTGTCATTCTGGATCACCTCCTGTGCGTTCATCCGGAAGACCCTAGCATTGGTCTTTTTGCCATCCTCAGCTTTCTTTGCAAACTTTGGGCAGTTGGACTTGATATGCCTTTTTTCATTGCAGTTGTAGCACGTAGCATCCTTAATTTTCTTACAGTCTAAGGTCTTGTGCTCAGAAGATTTACAAATCCCACAAGCTCTTGGCTGGGACTGGGATTTCGATTCATATCTGCACCTCCCGAAATGGTGCTTCTTACAGACTTTACACTTGGGTTTATCACCCGACTGTTGACCATCCTTTTTCGTTCCAGGACTCTTTTTGTGGTCATTGTTTCTCTTATGCTTCTTTTCTGAACGTCATGAGTTGTCATCCTCACGCTTCCTCTTCTCAGCATCTGTGTTTCTCAGCGATCTCTGCCTGACCGCGTCCAAAGTAAGGGACAATGATATATCAGCTGCAGACCGAAAAGTAGTAGGTCTAGAGGCCTTCACACTTGCCTTGATTTCTGGGGCTAACCCCCCAATGAAACGAGCTATCCTCTTGGGTTCCGGAGTCACCAGATACGGAACCAGTCTTGACATAGTGTTGAAGCTCGTAAGGTAGGCTTGACAATCTAGGTTTTTCATAACCAACGACAAGAAATCAGCTTCAATCTTTTCAACCTCATGCTGAGGGCATTAGTTCTCCTTAATCAACATCACAAACTGCTCCCAAGACAGATTGTACAATGGGATTTTCCCTGTAGCTTGGATCAAAGACCTCCACCAGGCTAGTGCTTTACCTTTGAATGACTGAGATACAAACTTTACCACATCCTTATCAGCGCAACCACTGATATCAACCACGGTGTCCATCTCGTCTAACCATGTCATGCAGTCAATAGCCCCTTTTCCCCAGTGAAATCTCTAGGTTTGCATGAAACAAAATACTTATAGGAGCAAGTCTTTGTACGTGGCTCCTGACCCAATAAAATTTTCTTAGATGGGACACTATGCTGGTTTGAGGAGTAATGGTCGACATCATCTTTCTTTGACCCCTTAGGTTTAGGAGGTAGCTTACTATGAGCTTCAGAGTGAGTCTTAGGTTTAGAGTGGGGTACAGATAGGGTCCTGCTTCGAGTACCACTAGATTCATTAAACTTCCTATCCAAAGCTTGTGTAACGGCATTATCTATCAATGCTTGTAATTCTGCTCCTGCTACGTTGACTCTGGAGGTGTCACGATTATCTCTGGGGTGACTGTTGACCTCGTCTGACCCAGGCATGTAGCTTGATTGCTACATAAAATAATTATTTTAATTCATTTAGAGGTCTATAACAGTTTTATCATTCTAGATGATTTATTAATCATGGTATTTAAGAACCATTTTGATTTAAATTGCTAAGCATATACATATTCAGGATTTTTCATTATATTAATCCTTAGTTATAATTAAAGTATATTAATGGCATAAAAGGCTAAATCACATGGACAGTTTTAAATTTTTAATCATGATCTTATAGGATCAAGGTATTGAGGTTTTAATCATAGTTTATTACCTCTTCTTAACAGGGGGTCGAAGACCACAACTGTCTTTTGTCTTATATGACAATGAATATAGCCCGTGGGCATTACATCCCTATTGGATGTTTAATATAATAAAAGAAATTGGAAGAATCCAATGTAAGGATGACTTATGCGATTTTATCGAATCACATTTCGCCAGGAGTGTTAACATGTTTTCAGATGTTAACAAGGATTTGAATCTTTTAAATAGGTTTTACCATCTTGGCCATATCTAGAATGACATATGGCTAGGTTTTTCCTTCAAGATTCTTTTTAATATTTAATACAGAAAAATCCTAAATTGAGATGTTAATAAGGACCTGAATCTTATTTGAGGAACTACCATCTTGGCCCTGTCTTAAAATGACACATGGCTAGGTTTTGTCCTTTTTAGATTTTTATTATTTTATTATAATGGTAGGTCTTATTAAAAGGAATGTTATTTTTCATTTATTTCACATATTATATTTATGCATATAATTTAGCAAAAATGAAAATTTAACTTAAACCATTCCACTACAAAAATTAAACAAGTACAGGTTTGCCCTAAACGGGACTTCTACATGAAACATCATGCCCACGCAGGGGCGAAACAAACCTAACATGCCCACGCAGGGGTTAAACAGAAAAACATGCCCACGCAGGGGCGGAATACAGAAACAAATGTCCATGCAGGGACTTGATTACAACATAAATAAATAAACAAGGATCTTCAAAAATCCCTTCCCTTGGTCTTCCCTTTGATTAGGCTTGCCAAACCCTTGAAGAATCCGCGGTTGGTCTGGCGCTCTGCTTGAACTTCCCGCTCTACCTGGCTCAACCTTTCGAGAACTTCCTGTTGTCGCTCTAGTGGTATCAAATGCGGCTGCGGCGGCTGCCGATGTAGAGGTTGAGGAGGTGGCGGTTGTTGGTACCCATAAGCTGAGTACCCAACTCCCCAGGGAGATCTATAAGGCCCCTCAGGGTGGAGAGCATTGTAATTCCATACTGCCTGGTATGGGTCAACCTCAGCATAATTGTAGTTGGTGTGGGCCGGCTGTTCAAAGGGATTATACGCCGCTGAGCCGGCGTATGTAGGAATTGGGTTACCAAAACCCAACGGTGGTGGCGCGACAGGCGCAGATTCTACTTCCGAGACTGAGTTTGAAGGCCCACCCATCTGCGGGTCTTCATGGAGTGGCGGGTTGTGGCTGCCACTCGAAGGTTGAGGGGTGCTGATACGCACTCCTCCTCGCACGGACATCCATGCAATCGATCTTCTTCGCCTCGGTGGCTCCAGAAGCTGTTGCTGAACCGGTGGTGGTGGCGGAGTGACCGTGACAAAACGAGAATCCTCGGAGGGATCATGCTGCTGCTGCTACTGCTGGTGAGGCGAGGAGTGGTACGAAGGGGTAAACACCCAATCATACTGGACGAATCTCGCCTCGTAACTGTCTGGACCACGGTACGGTGATCCATGGAATGATGATCCATCAGAGACCTCGATGGGGTGGTTAGGGGTCCTGGTTGGAGGCTCGACGGGATCCGTGTCTTCGTCCATGTCCATCGCATGGTCGCCCGAGAAGTGGTCTTCAGGTCCTAGTGGGTTAAATCCCACTGGTTCTTCAATGTAGTTTGTCGGGTTGAACCGGCTTCGGAAGACAGATGTCGGGTCATCGAATGAATGGTGAGGGCTGGATCTCTGGAGAGGGATGAAAGAAGGCTGCGGGTTATGGGGCCCATTTTCAGATTGAGGCCCGAAGGAATGGTGATAGGATGGTGACGAACTTAGCGAGACGAATCGCCTCGCTGGCTCTATATACGTCCTCCAATGCTCCTGAGGACTCGTACCCATTGAGGCCGGTGGGGTTCGTGATGGCCCGGCCTCATGGTCGTGGCCTGTGATTGGTGCCTTTCCTCTTCCCCTGATGAACTAGGGCTGAGCAAAAGGAAAAACCCGACCTGACCATTACCCGACCCGACCCGACCCGAGAACCGATCAAACATAAAAAACAGAACCGATTCACTACCCTAAATATAGGGTCGGTTCTGGTCCATAGGTCCAAGTCGAGTTTCACCATGAAAAGAACTGAGAACCGACCCGACCCTATTTTATACGAAAAATTGGAACCGATCTAAATACCTAGGTACTTGGGTTCGGGTCAGGTTGGGTATATTTCGGTTCGGTTCTCGGTTATTTTCGGTCCGGACCTAAACTTGCTCACCCCTATGATGAACCTTGGTGGCATGATTGAACCTGTTAACATAAACAAAGATAACAAATAGGAAATATATAAAGGACAAAAATAAAACAAATCAGGATTTGTCCTAAGTTCTTTGTCTAGACTCGAAAACTGAGGAATGTGCAACCGTGTAACTGAGATTAAACACAAAAGGATAGTGTTTAATTCACTCAGTGTTGGCTCTGATACCAACCTGTCACACCCCGATATTTCCACGTATTACCGGTGGGCCTGGTGGGGAGTATCGTGACGTAGTTGAAATCGTCATAGTCAAACAACACAATTTTAAATGCACAGCGGAAGCAAAAGATGAATCTTATTACAAACCAAATATAAAGTAATATCAAAGTATTACAAACTGACTGTAAAGGATCCACAGGTGGATCAAATAAGAAGGAAACATAGTTCATCAGATTTAAAATGCATCCAAGCTTGCAAGACTCTTATTGATGCTAAGGAGAGGCCAGCCTATTTCGATTAGTACCTGCACTTAGCCTTTTTGGGAAAATACGTCAATTTACACAGGTAAATACAATTAACTGACTCATTTTGAAAAGGTTTAGAAAAATTGATTTGAATGCACAAGGCACAAAACATTTTATAACTTGGGATAATTATTTATATATAAACTTGTAAAAGAATTACATGTTCGTTATACGTTCAGTAGCCCGGGCTGAATACCGGGTTAAATATTAATAGACACACCACATGATATAATCCCGCGTCGAGTTATTCTCGAACATACGGTTATACCTTTTTATTTATATGCACCGGCAGGTGTATGCCTACACCCCGTGCTTAAGTCGTGGCCATTTCAATGAATGATGCCAAGGATATCCGGGACATGGTCATAAACCCCCAAAGGCTTTAAGCAAATATAACAGTTTAAACGGGTCATCTCAATAAATTAACCTTTATATGATTAAAAATTCAATACCCGACCAAGTGGTATTTTATATACCGTACCCCAAGCCCGTATAAGGGAAAATAAGTTAAAAGTATTTACCTGAGCAAGTATAATTCACAAACAGCAAGTGCACGTAGCTTTTACCGGGTCTCCTAATCTGGAACGAAGGTTTTTAATAACCTATTAGATTCCTAACGGGTCTTTAATTAAGCCTAAACTTAGACCGGTTAGTTTTAAAGGAAGATACGGTTCAAACGCACGATTAAGCGAAGACCGGAATAGAATGTGATTTAGACCCGACAAGTTTGAAGACTTGTATAATATGGGTAAACTAAACACATTCTGGATTTTGAGACAAAAATGATAAGGTTTGACCTGTTTCGGTCAATTTATGCAAACTAGTTACATAAACCGAACCGAACGCGAAAGATGCGTAATGGGTAACCATAAGAGCCATATACAGGTTTCCTAAGTTAATATGCCTTGAATATGTTGTGACATCAGTAAGATATCTTCTATTATGCCCAAAACGAATTTAAACTCAAATTACGCCCCGTAGGGGTATTTTGGTCATTTAAGAGATTATAAAAGAGATTTAATATAAATCTGGGTTTTAGGTCTGATATAATCAGTAAAAATACTTAATTTGATAAGTTATATCAGTAGGATATTACATATATGTGAAATTTATCATTTATAACCAAACTATGCACCGAAGGGGCATTTTGGTAATTTCACATAAGGTTTAAGGGTCAACTCTGGAAATCTGAATTTAAAACTTTTGCTTACTGCTAAAGTATAATAATTTACTTAAAATATCAGTAGGTATCAAGTCTTATATATTTAAAATAGTTTTAATACATACTATGAGTTTAAAATGCGCAAAAAGACGGTTTTAAGCGATTTCCGGGTTTTATATGAAAAACTGATATTTTTATTATTCCAGAACGCTTAAAATACTTTATTTGTCATATTAGATCAGTAGAAAAAGATTTGGTATCAAAATGATTTGTAAAACTCATTTTATAGGCCAAAAGGGCAAAACCGACAATTACCGAATCAAAGCTTAGAACCCTATGTTATGCTCAGCCTAAAATAAATAAAATCTTCAAAAATCCCAAAATATTATTTTATATCAGTGGGTAAAAATTTTGGTGTTAAAAATCGGGTTTAGATAGGCTATATGCTAATTACGCCGTTTAATTAATAAAAAGCTTTTCATTTACGCTAATGAGCATAACTCCTAATCTAGACCTCAAACTGATGTCAAATTTTAGGGACAAATCTATAAATCAGTAATAAAGATTTTTATTCTTTTACATTTTCAAAAATCACATTTTAAGGTCATATGGGCATAATAGTTAACATTTAAGCATTTAACGGAAACATGCATATGAATCGGATAACTAATGAACCAAGTTGTATAATCACAGAGGGTTATACTAACATGTAACCTGGTCCTAATAAAGCTCTAAGGCATTTTTAAATCATGCTACATTGGGTCATAACTGAAAGTCAAAGCAAAAGTCAAATTATACGACTTTCGGTTTCGAACCGAGCCTAAACTGAAAATTATCGGGTTGAACATGATTAGACATGTTCTTACATTAATTACCTAGTTATATTAGTAATAAAACAGGTTGCATGGCATCTACATTATTAATTATGCGTTTATTTGAAAATAAGCTTTCTGTTGACTTTTTTTATGATTAACTTTGACCCGACAATTGACATAGTTAGAGTGGGAATCAGAGGGTGCCCTTTTAAGGGTTTATTACCCACATAATTACCAACTCATAGGCACTTTCAATTTGATATTTGACTGGACAAATTGTGAATAATCACGAAGTCAAACCTTAATTATGATGGTTTGACTTTAAGCTAATTAACTAAGTAAAACTGAATTAAGAAGGGCTAAGGACACTTATTGAAGTCCTATGCACGACTAAGAATCCCTAGGAAGTGCCCTTGAGCTCCAGGAATCTTCAGAATTGAAGCTGTGAAAGTTTTCCAAGTGCAAGTGTCCAATGTTGCAACAAATGAGCCTCTTATATAGTGAATTTGATTCACCAAGATGATGCCAAGCAAGTCTACAGGTGTTATGTGATGCTTATAAGTGCCCCCTATGCATGAAATACCATTGGGGCAGCCCCTGGTATGTAAAACAAGCTTTTAAAGTCGGTTAACAGGCCTGAACTGGAAGTTGTGCGATTTTTCTGATGCTGCAGGCTTAGGCGGGCCGTGTAAGGATCCTTAAGGACCTTACGCGGCCGGTATTAGTCCCCGGTTCAGGTTACAAGTTTGGCAGACTTTGCATTTTAGGTCCCTGGTCCTTATAAACGTGGTTTTAACTTTATTTCCTGCATTTTCAACCCTCTAACTTGACTTTTAAGGGCTCCAAGACATAACCCAACTTTGTTAAGTCCTTGGCTAACTTTTGATCACCCGAAAAGTCATAAATTTCAACGTTGACGCTTTTAACCCCTCGCATACGAATGTTATCATAACTTTCTCATACTTTATCGAAACCTTGTGAAATTTTTATCACTTATTCTAGTGAGTATAATTTATCGTTACAAAGCTTCGGGTTCACTAAAAGGTCACTCAGAGGTATACTTTCAACATGTTGACACATTTAACCCCTGTAGTTTGTAATTTCTCACTTTCTTCCACAATTAGCTTCGTATGATCCATAATTCATTCGTTTAAGGGTATAAACATCGTGTAGGGTTATTGTAAGGTATATTTATCCGGTGTTGACATTTTGAATCCTTTTATTCACATACTTTCTTTGTTTGTCAACTTTAGTCCCTTTAAAGTAATTATTTACACGTTTAATGCTCATGACATGTCTCGATATATTATTGGACATAAATTTACGAGGTGTTACATTAGGTTTCGTTTTAGTATGTCGGCTTTGTTAAACCATATCATATGAGTTCCCACACTCATTTGGTTTACGAGACCTCATCCTATCCGATCTTCCGATTTAGGTCCGGTTTATTTATGTAGTTACCTATATTAGGTGTCGTTTGATTTCCGAGATCCCTCTAGCTTGCTTGGTAGTTGTTCAAGACTTCTAAGCACTCTCAAGTGAGTACATAGTCCCTCTTTTACTGTTTTCAAATGTTTTGGGGTGAAATATGTGTACCTAATTGTTATGTTCATGATTTCAAAAGTATAATTGATTATACATATTAGTACTTATCTTTTGATAAACTGAATGATTATTTATGGTTTAAACTGTAATTTTTCAAAGATTATAAAATTAATTGTTGGATAGTACTTATTTTATGTTCACCAGACCGGTTGGTAGTATGATATAGCGCTATAGGATTTGACACCCCATTCCTGTTGTTTATGGAATGTCAGAAACCGATATTTTATCCAAATAGGGATTGCCTTTGTGGTATTTCTATAGTCTCAAAGGTGTATTTTGATACACTCAGGTCTGAATGAATTCCTAAATCACATTTTTATGGTATATTTTGTTATACTCCCAAAAGTATAGTTTGATATGCTCTCATGTGTGATATCGTACAAAACCAACATATATTTTGTTAATTATTAAAACATAGTTTAATATGTTATTTATAAGACCCAAAACATAGTTTAATATGTTATTTATATAACCCAAAACATAGTTTAATATGTTATTTATAAAACCAAAACATAGTTTAATATGTTATTAATAAAACCAAAGTATACTTTTAATATACTACTGGAAATTATTATTTTGACGACTAAAGTATATTTAATATACTATTTGTTTAACGATTTTGAAACTAAAATATATTTTAATATATTACTTATTCTACTTTCATAAAACCAAATTATATTTTCATATATATATTACAAACTGTAGGATCGTTTTCAGACCCGAACGAGTCGATCAGAAGAGTTTTACTCAACACGAAAGGCGGAAACAAACGTGTAAAGGTCAATTCAGTAAGATTTACACTTTAAACTGTTGTATGATTGATTTCACAATGATTTACAACCTGACAACACTTTGGCAACACTTCGTTGCTCTGACCGGAAAGTTACAAATGAAATCAAGACATCAGGTATTTATAGGAGTTGCTATTTCGTTTGAAAGTGGCATGGGACACTTCAAACGAAATTAAACAAGTTAATTTCGTTTGAATGTGTTACATGTCCTCTTCAAACGAAATTAGCTCTCAAACACATAACTTCTACCCTATTTTTTGTACAACGCGTCCTGATCTAACAATTGTAATGTAAGACTCGATACAAGACGAAGTCGACAGACGCATGCACCAACTGTAACACCCCGAAAACGGGTTTGGTAATTAAACCCCGTTAATACTAGGAACGGGTAAAATACCGTTAGTGGTAAAATTAACCCGGTGAAAAATTAGGATTTTAATAAATAATTTTATGTAATAAAATTAGAAAGAGAATAAACGCTTGGAGAAAACAAAGCGTATATAAAGCTCGACGGGTTAACGGGACTTAGAAATACTACGGGTTATACCTTCCCCAAACCCATTAAGTAACTAGGGATATCAACCTAGTTGGTTAAGTGTTGTTAAAACAATAAAAGAAACAAGAAATAGATAACCCTTTAAATAACTTGGGTAAATTGAGAGACTAAACCTGGGCAAATGAGATAAAGTTTTATCAAAACAAAATAAATAAATAAAACACACACATACGTGTGTGTATGTCTGCGATTTTAACCAGAGCCAGGAAGGCTCTCTTGCTCAAAACCCTAAAGTGCCAAGAATCACCAAATTGAAGGGCATAACTAGCTCAAATCAGATGCATGAACACAAATTCATGATCACCTAGTCATGGGGATTACAAGGTATGTCGAATTTTACGATTTGGTGATACTTTGAGATTTTGATGAATAATCAAAATCGAAATTCTGGAATGAATGTTGAATCTATGAGTGTTATTGTGATTATATCTTGGTCTAGAAACAAACCCTAGCAGAAAATTTGATGAATTGTTGTCAAAACTAGGGATTTGGTAATTACCCTACTATGTGCTAAGTGGGTTTTATGTTAAGATGATGAACACTCAGATTTGAATGTAAGATTGATGAATATTGAGGTTATGATATAAGTTCTTGATGTAGTTCATGAACACTAGACTTAGAGTTTTGAATATGTTGATGTAAATCTTGGTAAAGATAACTAGTTATGAACTAGTTAGTAAATAAGTGATATTATGCACATTAGGTGTTTGTTAAAATGCCCGAATGAATGTTGACATAATGAAATAAGGAAAGAAACGCGTAATTGGCTAACTCGACTAACTACGTGTAATACGGAATAATATGGGTTCTAAACGTGATGTTGATTGAACTATTTGTGCGTGTAATATGATTGAAGTTAGTTGACTAACGAAAGTCAAATAAACCCATATTAAAGTCGGATAGTAGTTCCGACATAGAGTTTGTAAGATGGAATGGTCGTATGTGAAAATGACTAAACTAACCGTCTTACGAATTATGATGATAGTGTAACACCCCGAAAAATTACGTCCAATAATGTATTGACACGTGTCATAAGCTTTGAACGTGTGAAAGAATACTCTAGAAGGACTAATATTGACAAACAAAGAAACTATGTGAATTTAAGGGTTCAAAATGTCAACAATGGATAAATATACTTTACTATAACCCTACATGATGTTTATAACCTTAAACGAATAAATCATAGATTGTACGAAGCTAATTGTGAAAGAAAGTGAGAAATTTCAAACTACAGGGGTTAAATGTGTCAATATGTTTAAAGTATACCTCTGAGTGACCGTTTAGCAAACCCAAAGTTTTGTAATGATAAAATATACTCACGAGAATAAGTGATAAAAATTTCACCAAGTTTCGTTATCGTATGAGAAAGTTATGATAAAATTCGTGTATGAGGGGTTAAAAGCGTCAACGTTGAAATCTATGACTTTTCGGGTAGTCCAAAAGCTAACCAAGGACTTAACAAAGTTGGTATAAGTATTGAAGCCCTTAGAATTCAATTAAGAGGGCCCAAAGTGCAAGAAATAAAGGAAAAATCAAGTTTGGAAGTGCGGGGACCAAAACTGCAATTATTTGAAAATGTGCATGTGCTGATGTCTGCCTTGAGGACCTCAAAGCTGGGGACCTTGAGGTCCGTAAGCTAGTGCCCAGCATCAAAAATTCGACAGACAGCTGCCTGTTGCTGTGTAACCGACTTAAGTTGATCTTATCTGCATTTGTGAGCACTCCCTACATGTTTTATAGTCCCTAGGACACATGTTGATGATCCATGAACATTGGTAGAGTAATTTGTCATGTTTACAAGCCAATACATTCACTATATAAAACCCGAATGTTTGTGTTCATTCTTCCATTCATCATCTGATCAACTTCTGGAGCATAAGGATCATTCTCAATCATCCTAAATCGATCATTAGACTTGTGTAAGTACCCTTGATCTTCTCTAATTCGGTTATGCTTAGTTTATAGTCTAGAAATCAAACCGTCGTAACTACGGTTTGACTTCGCGATAAATCACAATCGGTCCAGAGTATTGTCGAATCAAAAGTTGTTATAAGTTGGTATTTATATGGTTAATAAACCCCTAAAAGGGCACTCACTGATTCGAATCCTAACTAGGTCGTTTGTCAAGTCCAAGGTTGTCCGAAAAAGTCAACAGAAACCTTAATCGCATATTTAACAACACGGAAGACGTGTAACCTATTTTATCAGTCATACAACTTGAAAATAAGTATAATAACTTGTCTAAGCTTGTTTGATTCGACAACTTTATGTTTTGAACCGATTCGGAACCGAGAGACGCAAAAGTTTGACTTTTGCTTTGACCTCAGTTCTGACCCGATTTATATAGGTTTAGACATGCCTTAAAGTTCCATTAGGACCTAGTTGCATGTGTGTATAAGCCTCTGCGTTTATACCACTCGAATCCCAAATCGTCCGATGTTTCCGTTAAATGCCTAAATATTGACCGTAATGCCCTTATGAACATAAAACGAGATTTTTGGAAATATGAAAGTAAAATAATCTTAGTTACTGATTATTAGACATGTCTGTAAATTTTCACATCAAGCGGAGGTCCAGATTAGGAGTTATGCTTAATGACGTAATTATAGCGATTCTTAGTAATTAAATGACGTCATTAGCGTAACGCCTATCTAAAACCCATTTTTGACACCAAACCTTTTACCCACTGATGTGATATAATATTTTGGGATTTTTGAAGATTTTTAATTATTTTTAAACTGATCATAAGCTAGGTTAATCGTCTCGATTCGGTTAATACCAAAAATACCCTTTTCGGCCATAAAATGAGTTTTACAAATCCTTTTAACGCCAATCCAATTGCTACTGATTTTAAATAATAAATGGAGTATTTTGAGCCTATTTATTTGATCAGAAAACTCAGAATCATATTTTAACCCGTACATCGCTTAAAACGACTTTATACGCGTATTTAACGCATAGTTTGGGTTTAAAACTATTTTAGTATATAAGACTTATTACCAAAGGTTATAACCTGTTAAAATAAGCTATTTTACTGATCAACTCAGACCCGGATCACAGGTGTCTAATTAAACCCTTATATAATCTTTAAAATGACCAAAATGCCCCTGCGGGGCTTATAAAGAGATTAAACTCGTTTTGGGCATCATGGGTGATATCCTACTGATATCATGACTTATTTAAGGCGTGTTAACTTAGGAAACCTGTTTAGGACTCTTATGGTTACCCGTTACGCTTCATACGCGTTCGGTTCGGTTTATGTAACTAGTTTACATAAACTAGCCGAAACGGGTCAAACCTTATCGGTTTTATCTCAAAATCCAGAATGTGTATCATATACCCATATTAAGCAAGTCTTCAAACTTGTCGGGTCTAAATCACATTCTATCCGGTCTTCGCTTAATCGTGCGTACGAACCGTATCTTTCTGTAAGACTAACCGGTCTAAGCTTAGGCTTAATTAAAGACCCGTTAGCATTCTAATTAGTTATTTATACCATCATTCCAGACTAGAGCTTTCCGGTAAATTGTACCTACGCTTGCTTAAGTGAATACGGCTGAGTTATAAATTTCTGCTATTTAAGACAGGAGCTAGCTCAGGTAAATACTCTTAACTTATTTTCCCTATTACGGGCTTGGGATACGGTAATATAAATACCGCATGTTCAGGTATGGGATTCAAAGACCAATGAGTCGGGAAATCCAAATAACCTGTTTTAATTCGTATTGCTTGACTGAAACATTGGGGATTAATGCGACCGTGTCCTGGATATCCTTGACTCATGATTTGCAATGGCCACGACCTAAGCACGTGGTGTAGGCATACACCTGACAGATGCCATATGTGTATACCAATATGGAATTCCCAATAGGGGAATAGTGGTGTGTCGGTTAATCATGAACCGGCATAGTTTCGGGCCCCACATGTAGAGCAAGTTATGTAAAACTGATAGCATGAAATATAGTTTGTCTCAAGTATAAAATATTAATTTTGCCTTGTGCATTCTAATCAAAGTGTCGAAACATTTACGTGTCTTGTGCACCTAAACAAATTTTCATAAACATTTTCAAATGAGTCGGTTGAGTGTATTTACCAGTGAAAACTGACGTATTTTCAAAAGTCTAAGTGGCAGGTACAAGTACGTAATAGGCTGGAAGCGGCTCAGGACGTTAATAAGAAATCTTGCAAGTTCTAGGCGTCTAAAGTCTGTTGAACAATGTTTACGTTTTATGATCCGCCTGTGGATCCTTTACCTTCCATTGTAATACTTGGATATTACTTTATATTCGGATTGTAATATATTTATCTTTTGCTTCCGCTGTGCATTTAAATATTGTGTTGTTTGACTATGATGTTGCCAACCACGTCACGATACTCCCCACCGGGCCCACCGGTGACACGTGGAAATTTGGGGTGTGACAGGTTGGTATCAGAGCCAACACTGAGTGAATTAAACACTAGCCTTTTTGTGTTTAATCTCAGTTACACAGTTGCACATTCTTGAGTCTAGACGAGAACATAGGACAAATTCAAATTTGCTTCATTTTGTCCTTATTTGGTTCCTTTGTTATTTATACGATTAGCTCTTGTATGGGCGAGTCATTTTCGGTAGAAGTCCCGATTAGGGCAACCATATACTTGTTTAGATTTTTAAAGGAACGATTATTTTTAAAATATCATTCCTATATTATCAGATCTACCATTATAATAAAATGGCAAAATCTAAAAGGACAAGACCTAGCCATATGTCACATTAAGACAGGGCCAAGATGGTAGTTCCACAATTAGATTCAGATCCTTATTAACATCTCGATTTAAAATTTTGTTCTGCGTTAATTATTAAAAAGAATCTTAAAGGTAAAACCTAGCCTAAATGTCACTGCATACAAGGCCGAGATGGTAGAACCTATTCAAGAGATTCAAATCCTTATTAAACATATGAAAGCATAATTACATGCTCGACAAAGTGTGATACGATAAAATCACATAAGTCATTTTTAAGGGATTATTCTAAATCCTTATTTATATAAGCATCCCATATGGATGAAGTGCCCACGGGCTATAATTAACGTCCTCTGAGACTAAAAGACATTGGTAGCCTGTAACTCCCTGTCAAGAAAAGGTAATGAACTTTAATTCACACCTTAATGCCTCGATTCTTAGAAATCATGGCTTATAAATTAATCTGTCCATGTGACTAGGCCTTATGTGCTAATAAAACCGTTATTGTTTTATAATTAGGATAAATTATATTAGAAATCCTAAATTAATGTGAGTAATAAATTAACCAAAGATGGTCTACGCTTACCACGGTTAATAAATTGCCATAAAAGACAATTCTATAATAAACTCACCAATAGACTATTGTCGATATGTTACAGTTCAAGCAACATGGCAGACTCAAACGAGGTCAACAGTCACCCAGGGATAGTGAATGATAATGCCCGAGTAAACGTAGCGGGTGCAGAATTACAGGCCATGATAGATGATGCCGTTAATCGAGCTATGGATAGACAGCTCCATGAATCCAGTGGTACCCATGCAAGGACCCAATCTGCACCACACTCCAGAACACCCTCCAGGACTCACACTGCCCACAACAGTAATTCTCACCACTCCTCAAACCAGAGGAGTGCTCCATCCCAACGAGTCATGCGGAATCAAGAACCCCGTAATAAGGGTTGCTCCTATAAGTACTTCGTTTCGTGCAAACCCAGGGATTTCAATGGGGAAAAAGGAGCGGTAGATTGCATGACTTGGATGGACGAAATGGATACGGTTGTGGATATTAGTGGTTGTGATGATAGGGATATTGTGAAATTTGTGTCACAATCTTTCAAAGGCGAGGCATTAGCTTGGTGGAAATCTTTGATCCAAGCTACAGGGAAAGTCCCGTTATATAATATGACCTGGGAACAGTTCATGACGCTGATCAAAGAAAACTATTGCCCTCAACACGAGGTTGAGAAGATTGAGACTGAATTCTTGACTTTAGTCATGGAGAACTTAGATTGTCAAGCATACCTTACAAGTTTCAATACCAAGTCTCGATTGGTTCCTTATTTGGTCACACCGGAACCAAAGCGAATTGCTCGCTTCATTGGGGGTTTAGCCCCAGAAATAAAGGCAAGTGTGAAAGCATCGAGACCTACTACCTTCAGGTCAACGGCAGAATTGTCGCTAGCTCTCACACTCGATGTGGTTAGAAACAAGGCTGCCAAGGCCTCTGAAGATGGGAAGCGTAAAAGGGAGGAGAATAATTCCCAGAATCCTAAGAAGAACAAATCCGAATTCAACAATGACCAACAGGATTCCGACAAGAAGCCTACATGCAAAACTTGCAAAAGAAGACACTGGGGACAGTGTCGATCAAACCAAAAGATAAAGCAATGTGGCATCTGCAAAAGAACTGGCCACCAGTCCCACGAATGTAGGGACATAAAGAATGCAAGTTGTTTCAGATGTGGTGAAAAGGGCCACATCAGTACTAATTGCCCGGAGGCTGCCCAGGGAGGAGCAGCTAAGTCTGGGATGGATAAGAAAGGAAACGCCTAAACTACCAGTTGAAGGCCAGAGACAGTGCATATCAATAATAAGGTACGTCCTTACCTTTTGGCATCAATTGTATCTGCTAAGTATTTTACGTTAATGTAAGGGATAATAAACCTTTAGTAAACCATAAGCTTAGCAAAATTTTGGTTACAGTCATAAGAACTTCAGATATTAAAAATGAGGCGTAATTTACTAATGGAGTCTTTAAGGACCCTCTCTCCCATCCTCGGAGATAATCCTTCCATAAGAATCTGGAGTACTCTTCCCCAAAAAGAGTACGACAATATATATTATTTTATTTTATTTTCTCATTGTTTTTCTAGCTTCTGCGAATGCCTAACTATGTTTGATAAAAGTGCCATATGAGGATTGGCGTATCTTAGTGTGTCCCATAGATTGCTTCCATGCCTGATCAGTATGGAGGTTTAATGCATGGAACCCCTGAGATATCCCAATGGTCGTATTGTGCTAAAGTCGACTAGTAGTATTCAAAGAAGATATCCAATATAAAATGTCCTTATAAGTATCTCTACTTAAGACATCTTTGCTATTGTAAAGAGAATGTGTCATGTATCTGACATCGACATCGACAGATGAACCAAAGCCTGAAAATACAGACATCTCTACCATCTCTGTGTGTCATAATTATCTCCTTTATAAGAATTACCATGTTTACTTTTTAGAGGCAAGAGGATGTTAGGACAAACATCCCGCTTAGGGCAGCAATAATTGTAAAAGCCTTATATCTGTTAGTACCAACGGAATAGGAATAACTAAGAGCCAAATCGATAAGTTTTTAGAGAAGGTTTCTTAAAGCCAAAATTCAAAGTTCTAAGAACACCGATTTTTAGTAAATAAGAAAGACGGTTCATTTTGCTTGTGCATTGATTACCGCAACCCTAATTAGGCAACAATTAAGAATCGCCATCGGCTGCCCAGGATCGTCGATCTGTTCGACTAACGGCAAGGATTAGCTATTCCCTAAACATTAGCTAAGCAGTGGTTGGAATAACCATCTCACCTTAAAAATAAAGCTTTTCTATAATAATGGATATGTAAGTATTAAGGCTACTCCTTTGGAGACCTTGTATAGATGGAATGTTAAATGTCTAGGGTGAGATAGAGAATTGGTAAGTCCAATTATCAAGATCTGAAAGTTGCATGGGGAACAACAAATAAGATTATACAAATCCATAATCGATTGTAGGTTGCCAGTATATGGCAAGAAATCGAGGAGTTATGAAAATAGCAAACTTCCTAAGTTCTTGTTAGGGAATATGGTTTAACATAAGATATCACCCAGGAAGGGTGTACCAAATTTGTGAAATTATCAGGCTAGTTAAGCTCTGAATATATGGAAATCATTCGAAGGAAATTGAATGTATCAAGATCAAGTAGCTTGTAAGATAAAACCTACTTAAGGAGTTTGACGGAGCTCGCAATACATTGCAGAATAGTGACTGGAGGATGTGTTCCGCCAATAAGTCAAGAAGCATTATCACATAATGGTATGCAGAATTATGATGTGATGAGCATCCTGTACCGATTGAGGATCGACAGGTCAAGAAGCTCCAAAAAGATACATACGCCTAATATAAGAGCCACTATGGGAGCTTGGAAAGACTCCAGATATGCTATAAAAGTTAAGTCCCTTATGCGACAAAGAGTACTTCCAGCATTTTAACAAATCTCGAGGTCGAGATTTCTTTTAAGGGGGTGAGGATGTAACACCCCGAAAAATTACGTCCAATAATGTATTGACACGTGTCATAAGCTTTGAACGTGTGAAAGAATACTCTAGAAGGACTAATATTGACAAACAAAGAAACTATGTGAATTTAAGGGTTCAAAATGTCAACAATGGATAAATATACTTTACTATAACCCTACATGATGTTTATAACCTTAAACGAATAAATCATAGATTGTACGAAGCTAATTGTGAAAGAAAGTGAGAAATTTCAAACTACAGGGGTTAAATGTGTCAATATGTTTAAAGTATACCTCTGAGTGACCGTTTAGCAAACCCAAAGTTTTGTAATGATAAAATATACTCACGAGAATAAGTGATAAAAATTTCACCAAGTTTCGTTATCGTATGAGAAAGTTATGATAAAATTCGTGTATGAGGGGTTAAAAGCGTCAACGTTGAAATCTATGACTTTTCGGGTAGTCCAAAAGCTAACCAAGGACTTAACAAAGTTGGTATAAGTATTGAAGCCCTTAGAATTCAATTAAGAGGGCCCAAAGTGCAAGAAATAAAGGAAAAATCAAGTTTGGAAGTGCGGGGACCAAAACTGCAATTATTTGAAAATGTGCATATGCTGATGTCTGCCTTGAGGACCTCAAAGCTGGGGACCTTGAGGTCCGTAAGCTAGTGCCCAGCATCAAAAATTCGACAGACAGCTGCCTGTTGCTGTGTAACCGACTTAAGTTGATCTTATCTGCATTTGTGAGCACTCCCTACATGTTTTATAGTCCCTAGGACACATGTTGATGATCCATGAACATTGGTAGAGTAATTTGTCATGTTTACAGGCCAATACATTCACAATATAAAACCCGAATGTTTGTGTTCATTCTTCCATTCATCATCTGATCAACTTCTGGAGCATAAGGATCATTCTCAATCATCCTAAATCGATCATTAGACTTGTGTAAGTACCCTTGATCTTCTCTAATTCGGTTATGCTTAGTTTATAGTCTAGAAATCAAACCGTCGTAACTACGGTTTGACTTCGCGATAAATCACAATCGGTCCAGAGTATTGTCGAATCAAAAGTTGTTATAAGTTGGTATTTATATGGTTAATAAACCCCTAAAAGGGCACTCACTGATTCGAATCCTAACTAGGTCGTTTGTCGAGTCCAAGGTTGTCCGAAAAAGTCAACAGAAACCTTAATCGCATATTTAACAACACGGAAGACGTGTAACCTATTTTATCAGTCATACAACTTGAAAATAAGTATAATAACTTGTCTAAGCTTGTTTGATTCGACAACTTTATGTTTTGAACCGATTCGGAACCGAGAGACGCAAAAGTTTGACTTTTGCTTTGACCTCAGTTCTGACCCGATTTATATAGGTTTAGACATGCCTTAAAGTTCCATTAGGACCTAGTTGCATGTGTGTATAAGCCTCTGCGTTTATACCACTCGAATCCCAAATCGTCCGATGTTTCCGTTAAACGCCTAAATATTGACCGTAATGCCCTTATGAACATAAAACGAGATTTTTGGAAATATGAAAGTAAAATAATCTTAGTTACTGATTATTAGACATGTCTGTAAATTTTCACATCAAGCGGAGGTCCAGATTAGGAGTTATGCTTAATGACGTAATTATAGCGATTCTTAGTAATTAAATGACGTCATTAGCGTAACGCCTATCTAAAACCCATTTTTGACACCAAACCTTTTACCCACTGATGTGATATAATATTTTGGGATTTTTGAAGATTTTTAATTATTTTTAAACTGATCATAAGCTAGGTTAATCGTCTCGATTCGGTTAATACCAAAAATACCCTTTTCGGCCATAAAATGAGTTTTCCAAATCCTTTTAACGCCAATCCAATTGCTACTGATTTTAAATAATAAATGGAGTATTTTGAGCCTGTTTATTTGATCAGAAAACTCAGAATCATATTTTAACCCGTACATCGCTTAAAACGACTTTATACGCGTATTTAACGCATAGTTTGGGTTTAAAACTATTTTAGTATATAAGACTTATTACCAAAGGTTATAACCTGTTAAAATAAGCTATTTTACTGATCAACTCAGACCCGGATCACAGGTGTCTAATTAAACCCTTATATAATCTTTAAAATGACCAAAATGCCCCTGCGGGGCTTATAAAGAGATTAAACTCGTTTTGGGCATCATGGGTGATATCCTACTGATATCATGACTTATTTAAGGCGTGTTAACTTAGGAAACCTGTTTAGGACTCTTATGGTTACCCGTTACGCTTCATACGCGTTCGGTTCGGTTTATGTAACTAGTATACATAAACTAGCCGAAACTGGTCAAACCTTATCGGTTTTATCTCAAAATCCAGAATGTGTATCATATACCCATATTAAGCAAGTCTTCAAACTTGTCGGGTCTAAATCACATTCTATCCGGTCTTCGCTTAATCGTGCGTACGAACCGTATCTTTCTGTAAGACTAACCGGTCTAAGCTTAGGCTTAATTAAAGACCCGTTAGCATTCTAATTAGTTATTTATACCATCATTCCAGACTAGAGCTTTCCGGTAAATTGTACCTACGCTTGCTTAAGTGAATACGGCTGAGTTATAAATTTCTGCTATTTAAGACAGGAGCTAGCTCAGGTAAATACTCTTAACTTATTTTCCCTATTACGGGCTTGGGATACGGTAATATAAATACCGCATGTTCAGGTATGGGATTCAAAGACCAATGAGTCAGGAAATCCAAATAACCTGTTTTAATTCGTATTGCTTGACTGAAACATTGGGGATTAATGCGACCGTGTCCTGGATATCCTTGACTCATGATTTGCAATGGCCACGACCTAAGCACGGGGTGTAGGCATACACCTGACAGATGCCATATGTTTATACCAATATGGAATTCCCAATAGAGGAATAGTGGTGTGTCGGTTAATCATGAACCGGCATAGTTTCGGGCCCCACATGTAGAGCAAGTTATGTAAAACTGATAGCATGAAATTTAGTTTGTCTCAAGTATAAAATATTAATTTTGCCTTGTGCATTCTAATCAAAGTGTCGAAACATTTACGTGTCTTGTGCACCTAAACAAATTTTCATAAACATTTTCAAATGAGTCGGTTGAGTGTATTTACCAGTGAAAACTGACGTATTTTCAAAAGTCTAAGTGGCAGGTACAAGTACGTAATAGGCTGGAAGCGGCTCAGGACGTTAATAAGGAATCTTGCAAGTTCTAGGCGTCTAAAGTCTGTTGAACAATGTTTACGTTTTATGATCCGCCTGTGGATCCTTTACCTTCCGTTGTAATACTTGGATATTACTTTATATTCGGATTATAATATATTTATCTTTTGCTTCCGCTGTGCATTTAAATATTGTGTTGTTTGACTATGATGTTGCCAACCACGTCACGATACTCCCCACCGGGCCCACCGGTGACACGTGGAAATTTGGGGTGTGACAGATAGTTTGACGCTTGACAAGCTAGGTGGAGGCTTGGAAAGGAAGCGGGTCAAACGAAGCAAATAAGAAGTAAAAGCATGTTTCGGATGCAAGGTAAGTAAAACTTACACCTACTTGTAGTATACGTGTTTATTTTATAGGCGATAAATACAACAAAGGATTTGGTTCGAATTATGGGTTCCAACACGAAACGAATTGGGTTGGAACGAATAGAAACATTTTAAACCATGACTAATGGCGAAAAAGGCAAAATGGTAAACTAGTCATGAATTGGTTAATAGTTTAAGAGTTTTCTTAAAGTTACCTTATAGCGTAACTAGTAATGGAAAATGGGTAAAAATGGAAATTTAGTCAAGTATTGACTAAAGTAAAATAAGTTTCAAAGAACACCCATAGCATAAGCCGAATGGGTTAAAAATATAGGAAATTGACTTTAGAAAGAAAGGGATCTAGTGAGAAAATCCGAAATGGTTCGGATGTGTGATTTGTAAATAAAAACCATGTTTTTGTTACATATGAAAATGTTGGGTTATATAGATCGAACGGGTAGAATGGTGGGAATAATGTCATTTGACAAAATCAACTAATGTGGTGGTCAAGTCATGTGTTACAGGAGCGAATAGTAATTTGGATAATTGCGTCGCCATAGAATATCGGTGATAAAAGCAAGGTGTTGAAACGGGTCACTAGGTTGACTCGAGCCAGGTACGTATAAATACGATTGTGGTTAAACATACATTTTTGGGGTCAAATAAGTAGCAAATGCCCTTCGTCGTAAATGAGGGGCTAAAGTTGACTAAAATGCCCTTGTTGGGTAAACCGGGCAAACGACCTTTAAAGGTTGTTGGAAATAAGTGTTTTGGTAGATTAAATCCTTAAGATAAGTATAAAAGGGATGTTATGGGACCTTAGTGCATAGATACCCTTAACGGATCAAAATAAGCATACAAATGAAAACGGGTTTAAATTGTGTAATAAACCGGGGATTATAATCTAGTATGGTAAATAACATTAAGTTGAAGAAGTATATGAGATATAAAGGTCAATTACACAAGTTTGATGATGAAATCACGAACGGGTCAAAAGTTGGCAAAAAGGGTAATAAGCCAAAGACTTAAAAGTCTTAAATTTTATCAAGTTGGATGTAGGATTTTAACTCCATTTGATGGAGAATCAAATTTCAAACATGTAGGAAGAAACGGTAGGTCAAACGGATAAACGGTTTGAAAGATACGAAAGATTTCGTGTCAAATTACCGCAAAATGGAAAAGCTGGATGCAGGGTCCACCGTAAATTACGGTGCCACCGTAATTTACGGTGGAGCTGATTTGTGTTACGGTGCTAATCTATTGATGTACGGTAGGGAGTGGTCAATACATGAGCCACCGTAAATTACGGTGCCACCGTAATTTACGGTGGAGATCAGAATTTAGTTATTGTTTTGGGTTCAAGATATTAATGTTGGATTTTCCAAATTTTCCTCATTATATTAATTATTTAACTATCAAAACTGACCTTTAAGTTGGTTTTGATCACAGGTGAATGTCGAGAGTTCCGGATGAAGATAAAGCGTCGAGCAAGAACCGAACACACGTTAAACAAAGCTTCCGCAACGCTGTTTTGTCGTTATTTTAAACGGCGAATTAAATTACATTATGTATATCACTTAAATTGTAAAAGTTTTTAACAAACCCGTATTTCCGATGTATGTGTAATTATTAATTACATGATTATTTTCGCAAAATATACGTTAAACCTTGATTTATAGGAACGGGTGTTACACCAACAGACTCCCCCTCGAATGTTGACGAGTCTTCAGTGTCGAGTCTTCGCATCTTCAATCTTTATTCGTCCTCTCGAACTCTTTGAAGTATCTGACACTGTAAGCATCCTCAAATCTCTCTTCTCTTTTCACCAGCACCAACACACTCCTTCCTTTAGGTGTCTTTAGACTCCCCGTTTCGATATGCTGGGATCGCAGCCTGGCTTGTTAAAATCACAGAGTCTTCAGGTATCGGAACCTGGCTCTCTATCATCTATCCAAGATCACCTAGCTCTTATCCTGCACATTCTCTACCCAAAAATAAATTTTCTGATGATAACTTGTAAAAACAATCTCACCATCTAATGAACCACTTGCAGGAATTATACAATCAAAGAAAGATTTTACAACATTAATCTTTGATAAACCACTTGAAGAAATATCGTTCTTCTTATCAAAACAACACACTCTCCCAAACCATCTGTTCATCATGTCTAGCACTCGGAATTTTGAAAATTAGCTCTCTAACACCAGTTGTCGAAAATCTTTTTGTATTTTTCAAAATTTATGCTAAAACTCACTGAAAATATTTTTGGATTTTTCAATGTAATGAAATGCAGAGAAGAAATATTTACAAACAATATTTTTGTGAGTTTGTGTAAGAGGATCATATCAGTATATGAGACAAATCACCAACACCGTTAAGCTTTAGACATTTTAAGTTCTAAATGATTCACTTAGATTGTCAGTATACTGGTCCACTTAAATTCTCACACAAAGTTCAACTGTTTCGAGATACGAGATTAATGTCTTAAGTACTTAAACTTAATCGCGTGTCCCACCTCAGAATATACTCCCGTATCCAGATCCCAATATTCAGTCTTACAGGTGAGTATACCACATATGATATCTGTAAGAGGTTAAATTGCGAAACCGTGAGAGCTCAGGTCAGAACTTCCGTTCAGCAGAGAGATGACGGCTCGACTTTTGGTGTGTCCCCTTTAGAGGATCTTTTTTACAACATTATTGATTAGCAATTTATTGTCTTATCATTTTATGCTGAGGGCGGCGCTATATTTCAAGCAAGCAGTAAAGCATTCTCCAGGGACTGGGCCATTGCTTCCGCAAAATCAGAAGTCCCGGGATAATACCCCAGATATCACTGAGCATAAAGACCTAGTATCTCAGAAAGAGGGACCTTTCAAACAAGATTTCGGGGGTTACCCATATATCCGAGAGATGTTTCCCCACGATATAAGCAAGTTTGAATTTAGGTTTATATCTCGTCACAATCTACTAAATGTGCAAAAACCTATTGGCACATCATCAGTGAGACCGTTTATCACTTTTTAACTTTCCATTTCTTTAGCATGTTGTGATAGTCCACTGATGTACTATCATTTCCTCTTCTTTGACACAAAAACTCATTTTTCATTTTATCATGTTTTTGTCTTTTTCAAATGTTTTTGGATTTTCTAAAAATTTACTACTCCCCCTAAAATGCAAACACATTTTAGGAAATTTGAAAATAAACTGTACAAGTAAATTGACAACCGATATCGAATCGCTTCAAATCGCCATTCACTTGGCATAAACAATCAGAACTCCCCCTCTCAACAAACTATTTTCCCACTGATTTCAAAACACTTAAGTTTGTTTTAATCAAATGGTTTTTCCGGAAAATAAGTTTTGTTTATTGATTTTACCATTTGTAGGTTAGGGGTTTGGTTCATCACACTGTCTTTCAAATACCACTTGTAAGTATGGTCCAATCAAGTTCAACCTAATGACCTTGATTAACCAATTGTTGGAAAAACAAATACAACTTAATGTCCTTGATTTACCACTTGTAAGTGAAAACCTTCATCAGCCACTTGTATGTTCACTTCACCAACCATAACCATTTGAAAAATATAACAATTTAAAGTATCACCTGTACTTTACCATCTTTACCACTTGTAAAATTACCAACCAAGAAAGATGAATGCCGATTCCTGCTCCACTCTTACCAACCTGGGAGCTCCGGCAACTCCAGAGACTTACTGTTCGTAATATGTACCATCCCAGTCACAAACCAGGGATGGTTCAACTTTATCTTTCTTCCTCTTCTTCTCATAAAACTCCTTCACTCCTTTGACCTTCCTGTCAACCATTTTTCCAAAAATGTTATGGACTTTGGAGTTAAAAGCTCTTTCAATATCAAATTCTTTCTTTTCAGAGAAGAATTTATTTGAAATCTCAACTTTTCCAACTTTCTTTTTAAAATTTTCAGCCCGAAGTGGTGGAAAATTCACATCATCCACAGTCGGCACTGATTTTTCACTTTTAATCTCAACCTGTGGCTCATCTGACTTTGTGGAATCAGATTCATCGCCAGAAGATAGCTCCTCTGATTTTGACGAATCAGAATCATTGCTAGAACTACCATCAGACTTCTTAACAACCCATTTCTGGTTGTCAAGTTTTGCTCTTTTCTTGTAAAATCTGTTTGAACATTCACCAATTTCAATTTTTGAATCTTTGAAAAGTTTGGTTCTATCAATTGGTGGTTCAAACTCAATCACTTTCTCTTTCAGTTTAGAAACTCCATGTTTAATTTGTTTTGCCTGTGAACAGTTCATAGCAATATGACCACTTTTTCCACACTTAAAACAGGTTCGAGTTTCCTTCATCTGATCAGCAAACTTCATCTCTTCTTGCTTCTTCGCAAGGAACTCTTTGTTTGACTGATTTACAGATTTTCTTTCTCTTTTTCAGATGATGTACCTGAAACAAATATCATTTTTTATTTAAAATCTCTAACATATCTTTCATTTTTATGATTTTCTGGTGGAATAAATCCAAGACCTTTCTTTTTGAAATTACCATTATGGTTTGGTTTCTTTCGATAACCTGAACCAGAACTGTAACCTTTTTTCTTATTTTCTCTTTGTTGAACTCTTGAGGTGTATTTTTTAGGTTTTTCAGAAAGATTTACATCTTTTATTTCAGAAATATTAATTTCTGTTAGTTTGAAAACCTTTATAATCATTTCTGGTTTAACACCTCTTATTGGAAATTCCTCATCAAAATATAATTTGTCCGAATCATTCAAAGTATATGCTACTTTAAACGTTTCGTCATTCAAATTAGACTTTGATAACATGAATTCTTTATTGTAAACCCTTTTGCCCTGTTTGTCGGATTGACTCGGAATGCTGGACTCAGACTTTGACTCTGACATAGACTCCGACTTTGACTCCTCGGTTTCATCTTTATCCAACACCTGATCGACCACTTTCTTTATTAACTCGGACTCATGATCAGTGTCAGACGATTTAAATGTCACATCAATATTATCTGGCAAGTTAACTGAAGACTTCGACTCCCACTGTAAATCTGTTGCTTTTTCGACTCTTTCTGAATTTGGATTTCTCAGAGAATATCCATTTTCAAGCGGGGGTGGACACTTGTTGTAACTGAAACCTTGTTTCTTACCAGATGTCTTTTCTTTAGAATCCTTCTTCTTTTCTTTCTTCACAGGAGTCTTTTCTTCAGAAACTTTCTGTTCTTCAGTTACTTCATTATCTTCAAATGCCTTCATGCCTTCAACAGTTGGATAAATCATGTCAGTGACATAAGAAGTACATGTGTAACTTTTTAACAAACGGTTTACTCTTTCAGTTTCAATTCTTTGGATTTCCAATTTTTGCTCAAGCACAGCACACTTTTCAATGTAACTGTTCACACTTTTCTGCTTTATCATGAAAGCTCCCTGTAGTGTCTTCATTGTTGTGGCTTGTTCTTCACTTGATTGATTATATTGATTCATGGCCTTGTTTAAAACATCGTAAGATTCCTTCAACTGGTTTATGTTGTTAATCAACTCACTGTTTTTCTTCTTTATAATTTCACAGTTCTCACAAATCACTGGAATCTTTTTTGCATTAACTTCTTCATCAACTTTGAACTTTGGAATATCTTTCACCTTTTGCCTTATCACTGGAACTTCATCGTCATCACTGCTGACTGGTGTTTTGACCTTTTTCTTTTTCTTTTTGACTTTTTCATCATCACTATCACTTTCTGCTATCAATTTCAAATCAGCTGCCAACCTTCTTGCATAATACTCACGATCATCATCACTATCTTCTTCAACTCGAGCAACATACGCTTTATGATTTGAATCTTTGTTTGGATCATAATCATCCCAAGTGAAATTTGCCCAGCTAAAACCTTCAGGCAATTTTTCATCATCTTGGTTTATCAGGAATGCTTTGTTGTCAGCTGAGATATATTTGTCCCAACTAAAACCTTCCGTTGGCTTTTGATCATCCTGATTCACCATACAAGCTCTCTTTGAAGATTCTTCAATCACTTTTCTACCATGTGCCACTTGCGGTTCTTGTTGTTGTTGAGTAACTTGATGATAGATAGCCTTCCGATAGTAATCATTGTTGTTGTTAAACGGATTTTGAGCTCCACTTGCTTCTCGGTTTTTTGCACTCTCTCTTGAAGTGTCCTTTTTCCCTGCAACGAAAACAAGTGACTTTAGATTTATCAAAACCTAAAGTAGAAATATTAGCTTCACGTAAATCATCTCTTCCTGTGATCTGCTTAAATTTCTCAGCTCGTCTCAACACACTTTCCAAACACCACTTTATGTCCATCAGTTCCATCTCTTCAGCATCAATCTGATCGTAATCCTCTTTTGTAAGCATTGGATTCCTGATCCGACCTGCAACAAAACTACCATAAGATTCCAATACAGTTCCCAACAAAGACATATGACTTTTGGCAAATTCTGCTGAATAATCCTCATCATTCTCTAGATTCAAAACAATGTTGCATTGAAGCTTCTTGCCAATCTTGGTTGTTGAGATGTTCGGATCAAAGGATGGATACGATGACAAACTTGTGTTGCTGTTAGATCCTTTTGAAGAACTTTCAGATGAGTTCTTTGCATTGAATGTTGTCTGAACCTTCGGTGACAGGTTTGTGGTTTTGTCACTAACACCACCTTTGTAGTAAAGACCAATGTCTTGTTCACCATCGAAATCTTTCATTCTCGAGACTTTCCTTTATTCCATCTCCTGGGCTTCTAATTTCTCAATGAACTTGCTCAAAGTTAAATTTTTAAACCCTTTCATGTTCCTCAACATCATGAGATATGTACCCCAAGTTTCATATGGTAAAGCATCAGATAGTTTTTCAATCAACTCCTCATTATCTTTAGATATTTTCAATCTCTTCACGTTTGCCAACAAATTGCAGTATCTTTCAATAATCTGCTTTGTGCTCTCATTCTTCAATCCACGAAACAGATCAAACTCTTTCTTCAATAGTGACTTTTTGTTTTTAACCATTTCCTCACTTCCTTGAAACTTTGATTTTAAAGCTTTCCAAATCGAATAAGAAGTTCCATTATGTTGCAAGAGAACCAAGATATCTTCTTTCACAGCTTGTTGAAGTAAACTTAGCATCATTTTCTCATCTTTATATTTCTTTCTATTATCGGCACTCAAATCTTTAATTGCAATAAGCACTTCGTCATCATTCATTGGTCTAACGTATTTCGTCTCAACGTTCTCCCAAGCATCCAAATAATTGGCTTGTACCCAGTTTTCGAACTTTTCTTCCCAACTTTTATACTCCTCGATATTCATGAGTTTTGGAGGTTTCTGCATCGTTCCAATTTCATTCTCCAACATCGTGTTCTGTGCAAGAGTAATAGGGGTAGCGAATGCATTGTAAAAATCCTCGTCCATGTTTCGGTAACAAGATTCACAAAAACAACCTTTCAAATGAAATGATTCGCCTCGTGAAACACCAATTCAAATCAAATTTAATTGGACCTCAAATTCCACTAACTCGACAACAACATTAATTGGTTGTACTGAATTACTTTTAACCAAAAGCACATGGGCCGAATACACAATTTAATCTGATTGGACCTCCAATTTGAATCTCATTAGGCCGAAACTATATCACATGTATTCAATCAGTTTGTAGACAATTGATTGGACCGATGACTTGTAACACCCCGAAAATATAAATACTGATATCAGGAAATTAAGGATTTCATAAACAAGAATTGACCATCTAAGAAATTTTAACCTAGTTAAAATTACAAGGCTAGAAATAACTAACACTAGGTTAAAAACACTAGTAATTAAAGCTAGATGATAAGTGAGGGACTAAACTTGCCTAAGAATGAAAGATAAATGCTGGATTTTAATAAAATTCACCAAACACACCATTTTTGGTGTGTCTGGTCGAACCAGAGAAAGGGGGGCGACCAGGGAGTTCTCCAAACCCAAACTTCATACTAAAATCTGCAAAATTGAAGCCTCAAATCCGTCCCAAATCGAATTCTAAACACAAATCAGTAATCCCCTCGTTGTAAGGATCAAAAGGTATGTAAAATCTTGGTACTTTGATCCATTATGAATTCTAGGTTAATTTTGAAAAGCTGAAATTGAGCCTAGATATGCCATGCATGATTGAATGTTGAAATAATATGATGTTTAGAATCAAACCCTAGGTGATTCCTTGTGAAAACTTTGCATCATAGTTGTAAAGTTTGGGGTTTACATGTTAGGAGGCTATGAGCTTGAAGAATACTAGAATTATGATTATTGTTATAGTGAAATCTGAATTTGTCAAAGTAAATTCAGAAATATAGATGTCAAGTTTTATGTAAAATTTATAAATTTAGCAAAAATAGATGTTAATTACAAATCATGAACTTGGTGATAAATATAGAAGAATCTGACCCATTAGGTGTTTGTTGAAATGCCTAAGAGAGGAATATGATGAGAATATGATGAGAACGCATATTTGATCATGTTTCACAATGATATAAATATGGTCATGAAAAGAGTTCTAAACAAGTTGTAAAACTCTTTTTCTAGGCAAAGAGTCCGGATCATCAAGCGGACAAGCCGGAGGAAATTCACGAGGGAAAGGCGTGCTTTAGAGGTACGGAAATTATCGTTTCGTTACATTATACATAAGTTGTGGTTTTATGTTGTAGTTATGAAAACATGGCAACAAGATAGTTCAATACGTCACGAAAGTGACTTTTGCATCTTAAGCAAATGAAACAGGTCAAAATATTTGATAGAAATTGGATTTTTGTAATATCTTATTTGATGTCCAAGTTTTGGCATCCAAACGGGTCGAACAAACAAGTAAGACAAAATTAATACTCTAGGATATGATAGATTGTTCTTTGATACTTGTTATTATATAACACGTTAGAAACATGAAATTTTGTTGTAGTGGGATGTTAGAAAAACAAAATCCGAGAGTTGATTTTGAGTGAAAGAAATAAAACAAGCAAAACATAGATTTCCAGGTCTCACCGTAAATTACGGTGATACCGTAATTTACGGTTGAGGTCAGATGTTTACGGTATGATCTTCCTGCTTTACGGTGGACCAGGACCTCTCAGGACTCACCGTAACTTACGGTTCCACCGTAAGTTACGGTGGAAGCAGAAAATGTTTTTTTTTTTTTTTATAAACTTGTTGTTGGTTTCCATGTTATTGTATTACATCATAACAAAATTAAAACTAATGTTTCAAAGATTTTTGACCCTAGGTGATGTGGTGGATCTTATGGATGGTGGTCAAGCAACAGCAAGGAACCGAACACGACTTTTGAAGCTTCCGCTATGTTTTAAATCTTAATTAAATTTTGTTCATGGATTGTAAACTTTTTCTTAAACGGTTTTTGGATGTTTCACATTAGTCTTTAGTTGACTAATGTTTATGATACTTTGAACTTGACTTATGAATCTTATATTATCTTGATATCTTTCGTATAAAAGACTAAAATTTTTCGTAAATTCAAGTTAAAATTTAAGGGTGTTACAGATGACTTATATGAAACTGATTGAATTCAGAAATCCACTTCACACATAATACTCCCTCAAACGAAATAACTTTTCAACTGGAAACAACACCTTTCAAACGAGATATCTGACTTGAAACGGAATAACAAATCTCAAACAGACTTCTTAAACGGAATACAGTCCTCAAACGAGATAACTTGTTTCAAACGAGATCACCTAATTCTTTCAAACGGAATCCCGAATTCAAACGAAAACATCCATGATTTTCAAACAGAATTAGGAACTATGTACTCTCTCAAACGAAATCATTATGCATCTTCAAACGAAATCATGCAGATTGGACACTTTCAAACGAAATCAGCAAACAATCTCAAACGAAATCAACATGACATCATCATTTCGGTCTGATTTTGGTCCAATTGGTCAAGCAAATGATCGAATTTAGTTCTGAAACTTTCAAGGGTTTGTTAAAACACAATTACGCACACACTGTGAAAGATTTAGCCAATTTTATCCGTGAAAACTTGTTTAATTTTGAAAGAAGGTGTAGAAATCAGAAAAATAAAGCTGAATTGGTATGAACTCTTCCTCCTGAGCTCTGATACCACTTCTAGGATCGTTTTCAGACCCGAACGAGTCGATCAGAAGAGTTTTACTCAACACGAAAGGCGGAAACAAACGTGTAAAGGTCAATTCAGCAAGATTTACACTTTAAACTGTTGTATGATTGATTTCACAATGATTTACAACCTGACAACACTTCGGCAGCACTTCGTTGCTCTGACCGGAAAGTTACAAATGAAATCAAGACATCAGGTATTTATAGGAGTTGCTATTTCGTTTGAAAGTGCCATGGGACACTTCAAACGAAATTAAACAAGTTAATTTCATTTGAATGTGTTACATGTCCTCTTCAAACGAAATTAGCTCTCAAACACATAACTTCTACCCTATTTTTTGTACAACCCGTCCTGATCTAACAATTGTAATGTAAGACTCGATACAAGACGAAGTCGACAGACGCACACAAACCTTTTATCAAAATGTTGTTTTACAAACAACATATTTTATATAAACTTATTTTATATAGTTATTTATTTACCTATGCATTATTCTATTATATTGTCTGATTTCTTATAAATTTTAGTATGATTTATAAAAGAAAATATTTTAAGGTTCATGACTATTTTTGATTAAATATTTTTCTTTAATCTCATAAGTCATGAATCATATTCTAATAAAACCTATGTATCTCACATGCATTTTTATGCTGAAGTACCTATTTTTACACATGTTTCAGGTGCTGTTATGTGATGATTGTTGATGCATGCTATACATAGGATGGACTCGTGCCTTAGCGACTTTAAAACTTGAAAGATAATATTTGTATTTATCTGATTTGTAATAAAACAATGAGTTCAATAATTCAATAAAACGAAATTATTTAATCCATGGTTGTGAAACAATGATTGTGTTACAACACTCCCCGACGTTTCCGCCACGATTTGTTGTTTTACGTGGTCGGGGTGTGACAGATCCCCTTTTACTTTAAAACTTTGGGGTGTAACATGTATTCTATATAAACTACGAAACTTGAAACTTTTGAAATCTAAACTCTATCCTATGTGTATGTGAAAACTTGTGCATTCTAGTATTCTATTTGTGCTATGTGACGTTTAATCCAGGGTGTGTAGTTCCGCCTTAACAATAGTAGCGCTATAGGGGGTGCACCTCTCCCATTATTCTCAGGGGGTATTGTTAGGAGGATTCTAGTTTACCTTGAGTCTTGGGTAAACACTAAAGCATCGGGATACTTGGGCTATCACTGCGTGGACTGCGACACTAGCACGACTGAAACTATTTTATTCTATTTACATTGTGGATATGAGTTGCTTTAACCTATTATTCTATTATCCAAACTTGTATACTCACCAATACTTTTGTATTGATATTTTAATACATGTTGCAGGATGATAAGTTGCTATGGGAACACGTGGAAATCATGCTAGGACGATGCCTAGAAACGTCAAGTAGTTATTAAGACTTTGAACAATATTTGGTTTTGATGTAATTTGGTACTTGATGTGTTGAATATTCATTTTAGACTATTATGCATGAAATCAATTTAAATTCTATTGAAATATCTAGTGTTATGGAACTTCATGAGCAATCTGAACGCTTAGTGCTCGCACCCCGATGTTTCCGCCATCGGTTGGGGTGTGACATCGCAGTCACGTCTGTGCACATTTCTCTGCCGATAACCTACTTGCCTTCACTTTGTACATGTTACATGCTGCTTATGCGTAAACGATTTCGAACTCTATTATTATTATCAAACTTGTATGCTCATCTTTACACTATGTGTATTGACCTCTATTTTAACGTATGTGACAGGTGCTTAAAATGCTAGGATTGTTGTGCTGTGGTGAATCAAGCTAGGGGTCTAGTTATGTCATGCTTAAATCTGAGTCGTCAGAATAGTATTTGTTTTTGAGACAATTATTTGTAAAAACTGTTTTATTTTGAATATGTTGTGGTATGGGACATGACGTTTTAATATTCGGTAATTAATAGTTGTTACGGATACTCATGGACAATCTGTTTCGCTCAGTGCCATGCCCCGATGTTTCCGACATCGGTTGGGGTGTGACACAACAAGCATGAATAGCATACTTCCATTTAAAAAACTAAATTTTATCTATGCATTTGTTTTATCCTTTTTTTGGTTAGACTATATGTCATACCTCAACCGATGGTGGAAACAAATCGGAGTGAGACGATAACGAGATTGTTCATTGCAACATAACACTAAAGTGACAATAATTTGGATAAACTGTTTTCATTGCACAAAACTTGTCATGTTACAATACATGGAATTTCAAAATACAACATGTTCAAATACAACGAAACAATTACAACAAAACAGAGTACAAAACTGATACAACAATCTAGAACCTAAGATGTCTATGTGTGTATCTAAAGCATCAACACTACTCCAGTCTGATATCATCAGCATCATCCTGCAACATGTTAAAAGTATAGTTCAACACACAAAATGCATTGGCGAGTATAAAGGTTTTCATACATAGCATAAGTAAATAAGTTTAAACAAATCCACATGGCAAGCTAGCTAAACAAGATCAACAATAAACTGGCATGTGCATAAACTAGTCAACCCAAAGTTTAAACGCAATAAGCTCTTAACATAACCCAACGTTCACAGGCGGTGCGTTACTCCTATAGTGCTATACATGTTAAGGTTAGGCTCGTACGAAGTTAATGAAAAGTTCCACACAAAACATACAAACCCAGATTAAAGCATCAAGTATAACGTATGAATGCATGTATAAGGATTGTTTGTGCATTTAGTATAAAAGTATGAGTGTAAGTTTAATAGATTAACATGTTACACCCCAAAGTGTGGTAAAAGAAAAAAGGGGGGTTCAAGTATACTCACAATTTTGCTAACTTTGAGCTAGGATCCCTGTAAGCATAGTTTTGGCAGGGGTAGACGAACGTAGGACAGGAATGTCGAGGTTATGATGGAGCTAATACAGGAATGCCGAGGTCACCCTACAGGCAAACGAAGGAGTGAGTTGGAGTTGGAGTTGGAGGATTTATGTTACGGAATTAAAGTACTTAGTACGTTAAGAAAATAATAAGTAAAACAAACAGGAGTGTTGATGGGTTGCTATTTCAACACAGAATTTTGTAGCAGCCTCATAGATGAACTGTGATCAATAAGGAAATGGGTCTGATTAGGGTCATATTTTAAGTTCAAAAGGTCAAATGGCCAAATTAAAGGTCAAACATTTTACTTTCCATCACATTTTATAAATTTGAGATCAAACCTTTTTACTTTCCATATCGAAACCCTGTATATAATTGTATTAAAATCAACATTAACAATTTTTAATTCATTAACAAAAAAAATCAACGCCGGGTTGACCCCAAACCTCTTCTCTAGTTCTGTTAAAACAACTTTGTAAATAATTATTACACTAAATATGATTACCAAAGTTATGTTCTTACAATAATATAAAAAAGACTTTAGTCACATCAAGTCTAGATATTTAGTGAACTCTTACTATGTGATCCGTTAGAGATAAAACACGACCAAATCAATCCATCATAGGGATGAGCCCAGTACTGAAAATACTGGTAACGAAAATCCCAAAAATTGGCGTCGGTACCGGTAGCAAAAATACCAGTTACGGTACGGTTAGGTACCAGTACCGGTACGGATCGGTATTTGAAAGTAAAAATCTGTACCGAAAACAGTGGACCTCAGAAACACGAAAGGGCGGTTTGTATAACATAATTTGCATGTGGATCTTTAAGCAATTGTTCAAACTGAGTAGTCGAGATCAGTTCACGGATGATGGTTGACCTGATTTGACCATCTAACACAGCTAAACATTTCTCAACCACATGGCTACTAAACTTTTGGGTGGCAAGGTGCACATCGTTACCCTTAAACTCAGAGGTCAGCTTCGACACAGCCGATGGAATCTGCAGCTCAAGAATGCACGGTACAACATAGTTTCTACATTGTACGTTAAAAAAATCTTAACAGAAAAAATATAAAAGTGTAAACGACAAAACAGGATTTTCTTCTTAACATTATGATGTGTGTAAAATGCAACATATAAATTACATCAAATGAGGCATAAAACTAACCCTTTTTTAGTACTGATGTTGGAAAAAGTATGCTTTTGTCTTCCTTTTGTATTTTCAGGGTTAAAAGAGCTTAAATGAACAAAAGAAGCAAAAATGCATCCAAATCTAACATAAATACAAGAAAAGGCATAAACGTGCCATGCCCGACCCCTCAACAGCATCTTCCCAAGCAAAAACAAGAGATCAGAGGGCTGAACACGCCCCGTGCCCAGCGGACACGGGGGCGTGCCCAAGTGTCTGCAGAAAAGACAAAGTTGTAGAAGCTTCTATTCCCCAACACAGGGGCATGCCAAGCTCCACACGGCCGTGGTCAACGGTAAGATTCGCAGAATCCAAGCAAATCTTGATAGTACAGATACGCTTCTGCACACGGGGCCGTGCCCAGCGGACACGGGGGCGTGGTCAACTAATGCAGAAAAACTGCAATTAATGAAGAAAGAGAAAGTGGATGGACACGGGGCCGTGCCCAATGGACACGGGGCCGTGCCCAATGGACACGAGGCCGTGTCTGGGCTTCTGTGCAGGCTATAAATAGAGGTGCTTGGTTCACTTCAAAGGCATCCCTTGGCAAACCACCTCTCTCACACTTCACCCACACTCCACCACCATCACAACACCCACACCCACCACCATCATCCATCATAGAGTGTGTGTAGTAGTCTCGGGATCCAAGATTGATAGTAAGATTTCTTGACAATCAAAGGCCATGTTTGCCTAAGTCTCTTACATCACTTGGTGAAGACAAGCATTTAGTGTAATACTTTTGTTTTTTTTTTATCTTTTCGCACTTTTTATTTGGTTTTGTATTAATGACTTTAATAACTAGTTTCTTATGTTGAAGGTGAAACTTCCTTATCATTTGTCAGTGGTGTCTTGGCGTTATTTTACTGTCTATATAAAATAAAATATTTACACATTTCATATCTCTACGGTATATATAGAGATATGTTGGCTACCTGGTCGGGGGTTAAGGGAATGGTTTGGTAAGGTTCTTGCCTTGTTCAGTGTATAGATCCTGCAAGGATCTAGGCCAAGCTTACTAGGACCTCCTTCAATACCCACTGGTATTGGATTGCGGGGATGCGAATGGCTTGATCCCCTCATATGTAAACTACTATTAATACATTAACCCGGCTACTTGGGATTGTATCCTGCTGACTCAAACCACTTAGCCGAGGGTAACGTCACCTTCAAAAGAGGGGCCTACCACATTACGCATTAATAACTTAATTAATTATCTTTCAATAATCCAACCCTTTAGGATTGTATCATTGCTGACTCAAACTACTAGGTTGAGGGTAACGTCACCTTCAAAAGAGGGGCCTACTACTATAACTAAGATAATCTCTTAAAAAGTGCAAAAGTGCGGAAAACATCAAAGGTTACACTAAAGACGAGTCGGATCCAAATGATTCATCTTGTCTATCTGTTTTATTTTTATTTTTATTTTCAGCATTTTTAGTTTTTATTTTCATGTTAAAACATTTTTCTAAATTTTTGATTTGATTAGACGTTGAGGATAAACCGGTATTAAATGCTCTTGTGTCCTTGGACGACCTCGGTATCTTACCAACCCTATACTACGCTCACGATGGGTGCACTTGCCCATATGTGTGTTTAGTGTTAGTAGAATATCGTGTTTTATAAATTAAAAACTTGACTAAAGTGTTAAAAATGGCTAAAAATATACAAAAAAAATATATACACTCCAACACACATCACATTACCCGTATGCATCTTGTGCAAGAAGGATGCCATTTTTTATATTTCCAAGACTAATTTTTCACGGTACTCGCAAGTCGAGTGATTGATGCATCTTTGTAATACACAACATCCGTGTTGATGGGTTGTTATTTCAACACAGAATTTTGCAGCAGCTTCATAGATGAATTGTGATCAGTATGGAAATGGGTCATATTAGGGTCATGTTTTAAGTCCAAAAGGTCAAATGGCCAAATTAAAGGTCAAACATTTTACTTTCCATCACATTTTGTAAATTTGAGATCAAACTTTTTTACTTTCCATATTGAAACCCCGTACGTAATTTGTATTAAAATCAACATTAACAATTCCTAATTCATTATAACGTTAGATCCATAGAATAATTTGTATTAAAAACATGAGGAACCTACAAAATTAACACATACTAGAATTTAAGAGTACAAATTGTGTGGTGATTGCATTAAAAAAACCATCACATCCAGCAAATCTATTTTAGGCAATGCTCCATATATTTTGATCACTCATCCACTAAATATCACTTCGAATAGATATAAGAGGGAAAAAAAAGTTTCCATGAGAAAAGAAACTCTAATGCCAAATCCATAAATGGGTACCTGAAAATATGAAGCAATCATCTAAACCAAACGAAGACACCTTCCTTGAGCATAACAAATGTACATTTTGACTTTCAAAGTTAGATTTGTCCCTATTCAACTTCAAGAATAATGTTGATTGTTGATAATTACATGGAATGGAATGATGATGGAGTCATGAGCAATATATATATATATAGGGAGGAGCTCATGCGAGAACCACCATTATTGTGAGAACCGCGAGAACCAATGTGAACACAACCTAAAATAGCTAAAAAAACCTAACCCCCACCCCCCCCCCCCCCAAGCTAAATGCTAAAAACTAAAACCCCCAAAAAGCCTAAAAAAAACCTAACCCCCCACCCCCCAAGCTAAAATGCTAAACACTAAACCCCCAAAAAACCTAAAAGAATCTAAAAAAAAAAAAAATCTAAAATTTTTTTTTTAATATTTTTTATGTTAAAATCGCTACTTTTAGAAGCCAAATTTTTTTTTTTTTTTTTTAATTTTTTAATTTTTTTTTTTTGGCTTCGAAAAGTAGCGATTTTTTTATAAAAAATATTAAAAAAAAAAAATTTGTGTGATTTTTAGCTATTTTTAGGCATTTTTGGTTGTGTTCACATTGGTTCTCGCAATAAGAGGTGGTTCTCGCATGATCTTCTCCCTGTATATCAAAATCTAACTTGAACTTCAACAATCCATGTTAATGGCATTCTAGTAGAGCCATACACAATTTCACAGTCTAATAGCTTGTCTTTCGTTTAGATTCGTCAAGACTCAAGACCAATCTATTTTTTTCCCTATTTCACTTTTCTATATGATATCAAAAATATTACTATGGGATGAAAACTGATTGTCGAAATGAATGCGTCATATTAATACCTATTCTAAGGTTCTTAAATTTCAAATCAGCAGAAGAAAAGTACCAATGTTATAAATCTAGGCCTAAGTCAATAAAATTACTTCATCTCAGTTACAGTGTAAGGGTATACAGAACTATTGAACTTTCAACACAAAATGTATCATCATGATGAAGAATGAACATGTGGATATATATCACCAAAAACAAAAGGAAATTGCTAATTCAGATTAGATTACCAGGTTCAAGGCCCAAGTGCCAGGTGGCCTTCATAAACAATCAACTTGACAATGGTAGTTAACACATTTTTGCACTAAAATTATCATTATATCAATTCAGATGATCAGCATGTTTAGTTACCATCAATTTGTGTCCCCACCAACTAGTTACAGAACTGGATCAGTGAAATAAATTTCCGGCATAGGTTCAATCATTATGAATCTTCTATTAATACACATCAAATAAGACGCTAATGGAAACCATAAACTTACAAAGTGTTCGGAGTGTTTGAAGCAGAGCTTGTCTTGAAACACCTTCCAATTATTCTTCGTTCCAGGTGGATTTAGAAACACAAATCAAGATTACCTTTTGGTTGAATCAAAGGATTGTAGAGGATTCAATGAGAAAGATGGGGCGAAATCAAGAAAGCGTGAAGGAGATTAGGGTTTATGAGAAATCTATGCTGCAATGTATTGAAGAAGAAAGGTAGAAGTCTAGTGTTTTTTGATCGATGTAAAAAAAAACCCTGTATCCAGATCACCTGCCAATAAATAAATAGAAATTTTTTGACGCCAAAGATGCAATATAGAGAATTAGGGTTTATGAATAAGAAGCTGAGGGCATGATTTGGTTTTAAGAAATAGGATTTTGATCGAAGAGAGAAGGGCAGATGATTGATAATAGGGAATTTGGCTTGTAATAATCTCACCTAGATCTTATTGGCCATTAATAATCCCACCTCAGAATATTCCCCCTACCAGTCCCACATTTCACCTATTTTTCCTACAATGGTCCCCCGTTAAAAAAACTTAACGGAGTTAAGCTTTTTTCCAAATTACAAACAAATTTTTTAGGGCTTTTGATTAGAACGACGATACGAGTCCATTGATGTAAAAGTTGCCTCGAAACAGTGCTCCAAACGATGAAAATGGCGGTTCAATTCAGGTGTTTAAATTTCCAATTAACCAAAATCAAGTCACTTGGAGCACCATTTCGAAGTAAGTTTTACATCAATGGACTCGTATCATCGTTCTGATCAAAAGCCCTAAAAAATCTGTTTGTAATTTGGAAAAAAGCTTAACTTTGTTAAGGTTTTTTAACGGGGGACCATTGTAGGAAAAATATGTGAAAGGTGGGACTGGTGGGGGGAATATTCTGAGATAGGATTATTAATAGCCAATAAGGTCTAGGTGTGATTATTATTACAGGTCAATTCCCCTTGATAATAAAGGGAAAGTGGGGGAATTCAATTTGCCGCTCAAAGGAAAAATTGGGGAAACAATAAAATGCCACGTGTCAGCCACATTGATAAAAAAGATGACATGTGACAAAGATTGCTTTGTTTTATTAGAGGTTATAGATAAAATCCTAATATTTATGGTTTACAATATAACTACATTTTTAATTTTTAATTAAAATTTTTAACTAATCCTCTTTTTTAATATTTTTTATTATAAAAAGATTAGTATAAATCTCATCAGTTGATTTTATTGTTATTGTTTTAAAATCATTTACTTTTTCTTATATATATACATAATACCTTTAATGATAAAACATATGAAACAAATAATCCAAACAAAAAATAAAACATATGAAACATTCAATTTAGATTAATGACTATTTAAAACACGCAATAGCAAGTCATAAGCTTTGGATCAACCCAATTCATGCCCCGATCACCTATTCCGTTGCGGGTCGAGGTGTGACAGTTCAACACAAATACAATATTAAATCAATGAACCGTATCATATTGAAACCCTAATTAAACTTCACATAATCAGAATCACAAAAGCTCTAATATTTGGTTACGACTAAAACACAACAAAAAACATAATAAAGCTCAATTATCTTCGGTTTCACTTAATTTCAAACGTGAAATCAATTCTAGAGATATAAATTAAACATGAAATTGACAGATCAAACACAGGATGATTCAAATTTAGACTAAATTACTGACTTAAATAGAAAATTAACAGTAAAATGATGAAAAATTGGAACAAAATTACCTGAATTAACAAGAAGTGAGGCTCAGCGTGCCAAATTGGAAGTGGCCACAATCAATCGATTGATCGAACATCATCTCTTGATTATTGCGTGAAAGGAAAGCAGGAGAGGAAGTTGAAATGTGAACTATTCAACTGTAGGAAGAAGAAAAAAAAGAATAACCTAATTGACGGATTAGGGGACTGGAAACGAAGGGGCACCATTCAATTCACATTCCATATCAAATGGAAAGGTTAATCTGAAGCCATTCAATCGCCGATTCTCTCCCTATATGTATAAATTGAACATTAATTAGAGTAGGGTTGAAGGAATTGAATTGATCTGAAACCGAAGCATTCAATCATCGATGTAAAGACTGAAATCCCTCAATTACCCCTCTAGTGTCTTAAAACTTTGGGTGAAATACAAATTTAACCCCTCTATATTGGCTTACACATCCTTGTACATGGTGCTTCATAACTTGTAAGCATGGTAAAATTACAATCTTGTCCATCACATTTGCTTTTTGTAGTATTTAGAGATAATATTATTAGATATAACCATAAATGGTTAGTTATAGTATTTAACATGTTGTTAAATTACCTTTTGTTAGTTAGTTAATTTTCTTTAAATAACTTCTATGTTACACAACGCTTTTGAACATACCTGTATGACATGATTTCTCATTACGTTTCCTTCTAAAATTTATTCAAAATCAAACAAAAAATAATGGACCCTTTTGTATTAAATGTTTTCCTCGTGACAAAGCACGGGAGTTGTTTTTAAAGTCAAAGAGAATAATCATAACCAGAAAACAAAGAAACAAAGAGGTAAAAGTTAGTTTGGTGGTGAAAGTAGGAATAAGATGTTAAACAATGTGAACCATTGATAAATCTTTACTCTTGATTTATAAAAAAAATTGCACCATAAATCGAAAAATCAAATCAAATAGTAGGAGATTTGTCCTATTTTTATTTTTGGGACCTATGAGGACACCATTTGGGTAAATAAAACCAAAAACAGAAACACGTTTTCAACTTTTTTCTACATAAAAAGTGAATTAAAAGATTAAATAAATGGGTCTTCCACTTCAGCGCATTGGTTGTTTCCATCTCGGTGAAGGCTTGGCCCGGGGTTTTACCTGGGTTTGAGTTTGAGGGGGGCGCAGTTTTACCTATTCCACGTGGTTTCTGCGCATCAGTGGTTTGCTACGCTTTTTAGCGGTGGTCGAGTAGTCGGCCTTTGGACATAGCTCCGAAAGGGTGGGTTTACACGTGAAAAACAGTTAGCCGTTAAAAAATAAATAAATAAATGAGGCACCCTCCCTCTTGATATAATGATTAACCCAACCCAACAAAGAGAGAGACCAGATCCATCACTTTCTTTCTTTTCAAACTTTACTAAACCCCTCCTCCCTCTTCATTAACCTAACAATTGCTATCAAGATTTCACATTTCATCTTCCCCTTTTCGATCCCCTTTTCTTGGATCTCATCTTTGGATTCATCTGAAGAATTCAAAGACACAAGCAGCCTGTGGATGCAACAACTTCATGAGGAGGTTTGTATTCTTTAAATGTGGGGAATTCAAGTGCGAGATTTACTAGGTTTATGTTAAAGTTTGATGCTTGATTCTTTTTGGTTCTTGTTTCAGTAATCTTTGAATAGATAAATGCATTTCTTTAAGTTCACACCCATTGAGTGTTTATGATTCTCTAGGTTGTTTGACTATAGATAGTCAAACCTAACAATTTTGAAATTTATGTGAATTTTTTTGACTTAAGAATGTATTGTATGTATGTGTGATTATCTAAGACCAGTTGTATATGTTTTTCTAGATGAACATCATTATTGTTAATTGTTAATTTTGAAGAAGACAACTCATTTGACTTTAAGTTTGGATTGTTTTGGGAATAAGGGGTTTCATTATTGGAATTGATTCACTGTATGTCTTTATTCAAATTTGACTTTATGATACTGATTGTTGTTTGCCTTGTTTTTATGTATTGATTTTGAACTATACATTTACGTAGTAGCACGTTTGGTACGCCTGTCGAATCACATAGCAACAAACACATGAAATTGTTTTTGAGTATTGTTCAAAGTATCCAACTTTATTGATGAAGAACAAAGGAATCTTCTGTAGAGCATTCAACTGTTGTATACAGTATAATATAAATATATATATATATTTTTACTTTAAACACCAAAAAATTAGAGATTAGAATAAATAAATACAAAAAATAGCTCTAGTATCATCAAAGAAGTTCAATATGTGTACAAGTACTCTTTGCAAAAGGCACAAGTAATTTATGTAGGAACTCACTTAACAACTTCATCAGCTCAATGTACAACTTTACTCTATAGTGGTCGATTCCAGAAAAATGTGCGCATCAGGAGCGCATCATGTAATCGCAGACCTGATGCGATCTCATCAGCGCATCGTGTGCATCGCGCATTATGCGCTTCTGATGCCCACATTATAAGGGATGGTTACGGTACAAACGACATTTATCCTAAAAACTGTGAGAACATATCCTAACACTTAAAAAAGTAAAAGTAACACTTTTAAATTATAGTAGCACATGTAAATTGAACAAGATAATTGATTTTAGCACATATGTGAATTATATATGTTGTCAAAGACGCAAGGCGCGGGCGAGGCGCATAGGCCTTGCCTGGAGCCTAGGCGCAAGGTGCATAAAAAGCGAGGGCTTTTTTTAAAAAGACGCCCACAGAGGAAAAAAAAACAAAAGATATAGTATGCTTTGAAAATTAACACAATTCCACATATAAAATAAAGAAACTATTATAAATGCCATTTAATTTTGGTGTTTTAATTTTTAAAAAAGATGATATGGTCTTGTGGCTGATTAGATTAAAAAGAACAGGGAAACACATCTTTATCCATTGGTTAAAAGGTTGACTTTTCAGGTCAGTTGAAACAATGGTTTACGGCTGTAAAAAATAGCATAAAAAACGAAAGGAGCGCCTGACAGAATTAAGCCCACGTTTTTCCCTCGCTGTGCCTGGTTCCGGGCGCTCGCCTGAGCACCGTTTTACAAAAAAAGCCCAGATTTGCGCCTAAGCTACCACCAGGCGCTATAGCCTCGCCTCACTACGCCTGAGCGCCTAGGCGCGCACCCGACACGCTTTTGACAACATAGATTATATCAACAGTTTTCTTTGTGGAGAACTATATAGACACATTAAAACAAAAGGAGGATCCAAAAAAAGAACCGATTACTCGTTAGCATAACTATAAGGAATTCAATATAGTTGATATTATTTAGGTTATTATTTTACCACTTCTCTATAATTAGTTGATATTAAGTAACAATGGAATCTTCTAGAGCAGATAGCACGTGCAGTCACGGTTTTTAGTTATTAGAGAATAGAGATGATTACAGATCAGGAGGCGTTTGTATGTTCGTTTTGAAAGTGACCTTGTGATTCAATTTTCGACAAGTGTAGTTCTTAGCCTATGTTTTCATTTAGCTTAAACGTTTTGATATTTTAGAGATGAAACATAAACCAATTTCACTCATCTATATTGTCGTTTGGCTCATCTAACTTAAATGCACCCATGCTAAATGAAGGGAGAAGTTCATGTGCATGACCACTCGCATTTTGATAACCTAGGTAGCTATGTTAATTGTCATTTGGCGACAATACGCTTCCTACTTTTTCTTTGTAGAATCTGAAAACTCGCTTGCAATTGAACCTGGATTTACTTAACGGGTGTTTGGATGTATCAGAGTGTGATTAACTGCTTGATATTAGGGATGGTTATGTAATTGTACTTTTATCCTGTAATTGGTTCTCATAAACGTAATTGGTTTAAGCAGTAAACACACATCCAAAAACTCTCTTAATTACCTTGTTAGATGTGCAGGCAGGCACGTTAAGATTTTTTTTATAAGCAATTCCGCTAATTTTTCTTCTTGTGAAAATGGGAATCCACTTTGACTTTAAACAGTAAAATGCATCTTGTCAAACCATGTCGATATACATGTTTCATATATAGTCCGTTTTTATCTACAATCTTTTAGAATTTCCGTGAATATTAAATGTCCAAGTGAAACCCTTTTATTGATTCTGGTTGCAAATAATTTTCTATTTTTTTAACTTTGTATGTATGATCACCAGGCGTGGAAACGGTCACATGTACAAATCTATTAGAATGCAAGATGATATCTGAACGACGCAGGGGCAAAACTTCACATCAAGAACTCGAGCTTTCCAATGTGTCGAAACGTCTAGTTAGAACCATAAGCCAAAAGTCAAAAAACAACTACCATGAAAATGTGATGGATGATGATGATGACGACACAAGAGGGGTTTCATTAAGGTGTCTAAGTTTGTATACCCGTGGTGGAGGGTGCAAGGTTGGAGCCGCAACTAGTGACGACTTTACTGAGGTTGTTGGGCCCGTGCGTGGGACCCAGGACACGACTGTCGATTGTTTCTCGTATGGAGTTGAGAGGTTTTGGAAGAGAAATAATAAAAAGAAGATTTCTCAAGTCCCAGAGTCACACCGGAACGAAGCAATGCAAGTCTTTCTTCCAGATGATATTCTCGAGATGTGTTTAATGAGACTCCCGGTAACGAGCCTAATGAACGCTCGACTCGTGTGCAAGAAATGGAGAGCTTTGACTACATCAACCCGTTTTATGCAAATGAGACGAGAAGGTAATTACCCGACTCCGTGGTTATTCGTTTTTGGCACGGCTAAAGACGGTTTTAGCTCTCGTGAGATATACGCTTTTGATGTTTCATTCAACAAATGGCATAAAATCGAGTCCGAAATACTTAGGGGTCGGTTTTTATTTTCCGTTGCCTCTGTTCATGAGAACGTTTTCGTTGTCGGAGGCTGTTCGAGCTTCGGTGGAATGGACCGAAAGACGCACAGAGGGGTCCTGGCATTTAGCCCCGTAACAAAATCATGGCAAAAGGTTGCATCAATGAGACATGCAAGGTCAAAGCCTGTTCTCGGGGTTTACGAGGTCGAATCGGATTGTTTGACCATTAAAAGTCAACCACGGACACGGAGGGTTGGTGGAGTGTCTGATGTTTATGAGGATCCCCACAGGTTTTCCGTTAGGCGTGTACCAAGAAACGAAAAAAGCAAGCATACAAGCGTTAAAAACAGTGGACGATTCTTGATAATCGTGGTAGGTGGGGTCGGTTCATGGGATGAGCCGTTAGATTCATGCGAGGTTTACGATTCCTCGTCGAACAAATGGACGGAAATCCAACGGGTCCCGGTTGATTTCGGGGTGGCTTGTTCTGCCATCGTTTGTAATGGGAGTTTTTACGTCTACTCCGAGACCGATAAACTGGCGGCATACGACATAGGACGCGGTTTCTGGGTTCGAGTGGAAATGAGTCTGCCGGTACGACCACGGGTCCAGGAGTACGCCCCGAAGCTCGTGTCATGCGATGAGCAACGGTTGTTTATGGTGTCGGTTTCATGGTGCGAAGGAGACGGTGAGATCGGAAGGAGAAACAAAGCGGTTCGGAAGGTGTGGGAGCTTGATTTGGTGCATGGGAGCTGTAACGAAGTTTCGGTGCATCCAGATGCACCAATGGACTGGAACGCGGTGTTTGTTGGTGATAAAAAGAAGCTTATATTCGGGGTGGAGATGTTTAAGATATTTGGGCAGGTGCTTGAGTTCTTGACCATGTGTGATGTGTCGGACCCGAAGATGAAGTGGGTTCACGTGTCGAAGAATGAGGTGGGTCGGGAAATGGATCCGTCTTCGTGCGCGATGAAGTCGATGGCTGTAGTGCATTTGTAAGGTGAGCTTATTGTATTTCAGCAACAAACGTTTATGTGAGACCGATTGATTATATTTATTATTGTTAGTAATAATAGTACATTGATTTTAAATATCATTATTTTGGTTTTAAGTTGATTTTGATTTTTAAATGTCAAATATTATATTACTATGAGACCACGTTGTTTTGATTGATGAGACATAAAATATATGACATTTGCTTCCCTAAATCACAAGTAACGCCTACTTTATGTCCGAGTTAATCTCTAAGTTTGCGACACTGGGTGTGGTTTGGCGGAGGCGGCAGCAGCAATTATATCTTTGGTTGTGGATGAGAACGAGACTTAGCGGTGGGGTAGTTCAAGATGGGTGACTTAGCGGATAGTATTGGTTGGTATGAAAGATCAGATGTGAAAGTGGATGTAGCGTTTATGGGAGGTTGAATACTTTATGGTTTGGAAGGAAGGAATGTTGAATTCCTGTTATTTGATGAAATTCAAGTAGATCACCCCTCATTTTCTAACGGAACATATTACCCATCCCTTCAATTTAGAATTGACACCAAACAAGTCAGAAATATGTAATTTAGATTCCAATTTTAGCTTGTGTGGGCAAGTGATTCATAAGATTTTTAGTACATGTTTATTTATACATGTGAAATAAGTCATTGCTACAGGCCAATACTAATAGGGGAATAATAAATAGACCTAACATATGAATTAATATACCAAATTAGTCAAACTTGGCAATGATTGATTATTTTAATACATTATTTTATTATAAAGTCAAAAGTAATAAATATGTTTTTTATGTTATTTTATTTTATAATACTTTTGTTACTTTTTTATATTTTGTTATACTATTATTAGTATTAATATCAATATTAATAAATAAATAATCAAAACAAACACGAAAGTGAAAAAAGTCATTATAAATAAATAAATAACGAGTCTCTAATAAAAAAGTAAACGCGCAAACATTAAAACAATTAATCACCTAGATCGACAAAACCACTTTCACGACGATAAAGTTGGATATATAATTCTATACGCCACCTATACATGGTCTCCCATCCAGCCGCAAACATGCTAATGGCGTGTGGTGGTGGCCGGAGATGTAGTGTCATCTTATATATAGTGTATTTTTCAAGTATTAACTCTTTGAATATTAATTATCACTCTACTAACTAACTGTATTTTTTTTTAAATTGTTTGCAACTGTAAAAAAAAATTAAAAGAGTTGTTTAAAAAAATTAAAAGATGATATGAGAACTTGAAAAGTGGAGTGAGAAATTATAAGTTTATGGGAACTTGAAAAGTTGACTTGTGGGAAAAAAGTTAAAAAAAAAAGTTGATCTTGGGGTCTATTTAACACAACCCTATTAATAAGGGATGTTTGGAACCCTGGGCTTATAGCTCAGTGGTTACGGGGAAATGAGGGAAAGACTCCTGGCCGAATGGTCTCGAGTTCGATTTCTGATCCACCCGGGTTTTACAGGCTTTGCATTATCGTGCCCTTGGGCGGATGCATGGTCGGGTTTTCCCCGGAACTGGTGACATGGTGGGCTAGGGGCTTCGTGCGTGCAGGTTGGGTTGCCGCGGGCTACCTTTCGGCCAATGAATGATGGCTTTGCATTATCGTGCCCTTGGGCGGATGCATGGTCGGGTTTTCCCCGGAACTGGTGGCATGGTGGGCTAGGGGCTTTGTGCGTGCAGGTTGGGTTGCCACGGGCTACCTTTCGGCCAATAAATGATGCGTACGGAGTACTCGGCGATTCTTATGTTGGACGTTCAAAAAAAATAAGGGATGTTTGGTGGGTGTTCAAGTCTTGGTACAAGATGTCATAGAGTGTTAATCCCCAAGCTGATTCGGTTGCAACCATCACCCACTTTTTTACACAGTCTAAAATCCATCTAAATGACTAAATACTCATAAGGATAAATTACACTTTTCGTCCTTTATGTTTGTATCCAATTGCAGTGGATAACCTTTAACTTCAATAATTACAGTCACAATCCTTTATTTGTAAAACCCATTACATTCTACGTCCTTTAACACTAACCTGGTTAAAATTTTCAGTTAAGTCTGGTCATGTGCCTTGCACATGAGGGTAGGTTAGTAATTTTACTCATTTATTTAAAATACATTTCATAATTAAACAAAAAGATTTCGAAATACATAAGCCATTAAGCCCCCCTTCTCTCTCTGTTTCAATTATCTATCTCTCTCTCTAACTTCAACAAACCTCACCGTCACCACCTATGACCACCACCACCACCGGCCACCAAAAAACACCTCACCGTCGATAGAATCATGTACGCCCATGTCTAATCAAAAACCAAATGAATGCCATGAATCATAAGAACAAAAATCAGATTAGTTTGTATAGACTGTAAAGGTAATTATCCCAATCATCTGAACAAAATCCAACAAAACCATGATTTCTCTGTTTGAAAAAATAAAAATATTATGAATCAAAACCTTATTGGCACAAACAAACAAATTATTAAAAAAATAATAAAAAAGACATCCAAAAATGCAATCCCAATAAACAACCATGTGAATGAACAATTAGTTCACGAGTGTCTAAAACATACAAAACACACAAAAAATTATTATCTGATCAAGGAAAACAAATCTTAAAACAACTTGAATGTAAATTTTTTTGATCTAAAGTGAAACGAAAGAAACCTCAGGAGACCCATTACAAATTGGGGGTTTTGATGGCCGAATTTTGCATCCTTGTAGAGGTGGTTCCACTGAATTGGTCATCAGATTTCAAGGTGATGTAAAATTGGGGGTTTTGTTGAGATTAGGGCACGTAGCTTTGCCGTAATTAAAGAGCACAATATGTATATTGTTAAAGAACCATGGCTGATTGAAATGGGGATTGCAACGGCGACATTGCTGTAGAGATTGCAGCGGAGCGGCGGTGGTGCAGCGACAGGGGTGGTGTAGGGATTGCAGCGGCGGCGGTTGTGTAGGGATTGCGGCGGCGGCGTCGATGTTGGGATTGCAGTGGCGGAGATGGTGGAGGTGGTGGTAGGGGCATGTTGTTGGGGTGGTGCATGTTGGTGGTAATGGGTGGCTGCTAGGAGGGAGAGGAGAATTGTGAGGAAGATAGAAAAATGAAAGATTTTGTTTAGTTATATATAAAGGTTTCAATATTATCTTTGTGTTGTTTTTTAAATTAAATTTTAAGTAAATTAGTAAAAAGAGTAAATTACCCTTAAGTGACTAAAGTTAACTAAAAATTTTAATCAGGTTAGTGCTAAAGGACGTAGGGTGTAGTGGGTTTTACAAATAAAGGATTGTGACTGTAATTATTAAAGTTAAAGGTCATCCACTGCAATTCGATACATACATACATAAAGGACGAAAAATGTAATTTATCCTACTCATAACATAACTGGGTTTGAATTCAGCAGTGCCACCACCCATGATCCCACATCAAATAATGACCCCTTTACATGGAATTTAAATTCTACAAATATAGTGTCATCTTATATATAGTGTATTTTTCAAGGAAACTCGGGTTCTTGATGAGGGGGAGCTAGCTGAAAGAACAGAGTGTATTAACAACATCTTGGAAGTGGACCGGAGAAAATTATCAGATAACAGGCAAAAATCCCGAGCTAGGTGGGCTTTGGATGGTGATGAAAATTCGGCCTTTTATCACAGTGTTATAAATTCTAATATTAGTAATAATCGCATTAATGGTCTTATGATTGATGGTGTGTGGTGCTCGGATCCAATCGCTATTAAAGAAGCATTTTTCGAATTTTTCTCAAGTCAATTTGTGGAACCACTGAACGAAAGGCCATCCATTAATAGTCTCAACTTAGTCTCGCTTTCAGCAACGGAAGCGAATGCACTGACTGAGCCGTTTACCGCTGCTGAGATTAAGGATGCTATTTGGGATTGTGTTGGGGATCGTGCTCCGGGTCCGGATGGATTCAATTTTAAGTTCATCAAAAATAATTGGGATAGCTTTCAAGGAGATTTCCTTAGGTTGTTCCATGAATTTTATGTTAATGGTTCTATTAACAGGTGCTGTTCATCGTCTTTCATAGCACTAATCCCGAAAGTTAAAGATCCCACGACTCCATCTAACTTCCGCCCCATAAGTTTGATTGGTGTTGTCAACAAAGCTATCTCGAAGGTCCTGGTGAATAGGCTCAGGAGGGTGATTGGCAAACTTGTATCAGAAGTACAATCTGCTTTCTTGGCAGGACGGAACATCTCGGATGGTCCCTTGATACTTAATGAAACGATAGCTTGGATGAAGAAAGCTAAGAAGACGGGTTTATTATTGAAGATTGATATCCATAAAGCATATGATTCTCTAAATTGGAATTTTTTAGATTCGGTTATGGCCCAAATGAATTTTCCGGAGCGTTGGAGAGGCTGGATCATGGCTACGCTCGTGTCTTCGAAGGCGTCAGTTCTAGTAAACGGCTCTCCAACTATGGAGTTTGAGTGCTTTCGCGGTTTACGTCAAGGAGACCCTCTGTCTCCATTCTTGTTCGTTTTGGCTATGGAGGCTCTTACGGGGATGATGAAGAAAGCTGAGTCGGTTGGTATCTTCAAAGGATTACGGTGTACGGCTAATGGCCCATTGATATCCCATCTCATTTATGCCGATGATGTTGTCTTCATTGGGGAGTGGTCTAGTGAGAATGTTGTGAATTTGCGCAGAATTTTGAGATGTTTTCATATCGTCTCGGGCTTGAAGGTAAATCTTGCTAAGTGTTCCTTGTTTGGGGTCGGGATAGATGTGGTTGAGGTTCAGGTTATGGCGAACATTTTGGGCTGCAAAACGGGATCTTTTCCCTTCAAACACTTAGGTTTAGTTGTTGGGGCTAATATGAACCTTGTACGAAATTGGAAGCCGGTCATCGATGTATTAAAAAACCGCTTGTCGCTCTGGAAAGCGAAACAACTTTCCTATGGTGGCAGAATCACGTTACTCAAATCGGTATTGAATTCTTTACCTACTTACTTTTTCTCCTTGTATAAAGCTCCGATGAAAGTCATAGAAATTCTAGAAAGATTAAGGAGGAGTTTCTTTTGGGGAGGATCGGATGATAATTCCTACACGAGTTGGATGGCATGGGAAAAGGTTATCGCGCCAATCGAATATGGAGGTTTAGGTTTCGGTTCTCTTCGGGACGCTAATCTCGCAATGCTCTCAAAGTGGTGGTGGAGGTTTAAAACGGATAAGGATGGGCTTTGGAGAAGAGTTGTTTGGTCGGTACATCATAATAATAGATCGTGGGCTCCTATCCCGGCAAAAGTTTCCTTAGCAAGTCCATGGAAGCATATTGTCGGCATTCATGTACCTCTTTCTCAACTTGGTGTCAACCTTAGCGAGTCCATTCGATGCAAAGTGGGCTGTGGCACGAAGGCAGCCTTTTGGTTTGACAATTGGATCGATGAACAACCGCTGTATCTATGTTATCCTCTCCTCTTTGCACTTGAAAAAAATAAAATGTGCCATATTGCTGATCGGGTTTCTTGGGGGACTGATTCGGTTTCGTTCTCGTGGGAATGGAGCAGAGTAATGTCGAACGCTCTAGAGGAAAACGAGTTGCTGGATTTGTCGATGCTGCTGTGTGACTTCAATGCTAGAGCAGGGCCGGATGTTTGGTTTTGGGACCATGACAACTCGGAATCATTCTCGGTGGCTAGTGTTAAAAAGACTTTGGAGATAACCTCAAGATCAGTTCCGAGTTATCTCTTTTTGTGGAACAACTTTGTGCCAAAAAAGGTTGGGGTCGTTCCTTGGAGAGCATTATCGGAAAAATTACCAACGAGAGGAGCGTTGGTAGCCAGAAACATAAACATCGGTGACACTAGGTGCCTGCTTTGCGGAGACCATGAAGAAACAAGTGAACATCTCTTTGTTTCTTGTCATTTCGCCCAAACAGTGTGGATTGTGATAGAGCAATGGTGTAAAATCCCCCCTGTTTTAGCTTTCTGTCTGAAGGATATTCTGGATCATCACTATTTGCTGCAAGGTTGTAAAAAAAAGAAGAAAGTGTTTAATGCTATTACTCAAGTGGTGATATGGAGTATATGGAGGATGCGAAATGCGGTGCTCTATGGACGAGATTCGCCGAATATTTCGAAGGTTGTAGAGGAAACTAAAGCGATGGCCTACCATTGGATAAAAAATCGGTCGAGATCCCTTCACTGGACATGGGAAGAGTGGCGTAATTTTTCTATTGCTTTGTAACGTTATTTTGATTATTTTAATTTGGTCGGATAGCCTTTGGTGGTAGTATTGTACATTTGGTGTCTAGCTCCTTGCTAGTTTGATATAATAAAATTCTGTTGGCCGTTCAAAAAAAAAACTCTTTTAGCTTTGGCGAATGATATTTACAAGTTGAAAATCTTTCTTCTATTTTGGCATGTGTTAATAAACACCACCCCCATCCCCAAAACAAAATTCACAATCAGTGATTGATTCCCCATATTCACTACTACCAAACAAACAAACAAACAGAAACAATATATAGGACCTTCTTCTTACCACCATTAACCATACAAATTAAATTGACTTTCTGTTCTGGTCCAATCTATTATGCTGCTGCTGCTGCTGCAACGTCGATGCATGAGGCTGCTGCACACCCGCCCACTCAAGAACAAACTAACCACTAATTCCCCAAAATCCAAACCACCCATCGTTTCAGACTCAAACATCGTGCAATGCAACACCGCTATCACCAATCACATGCGCAACGGCCACTGCCATTCTGCTCTACGCATCTTCCAAAACATGACAACACGCACTTCAGTTTCATGGAACGCAATGATATCAGGGTACCTGTTGAACAACAGCTTCACTCTTGCACGCCAGATGTTCGACAAAATGCCTGACAGAGATTTAGTTTCATGGAATGTCATGATCACTGGGTGTGTTCGCAACGGGAATCTAGGTGCTGCCAGGAAGCTGTTCGATCAAATGCCGCAGAGAGATTCGGTTTCTTGGAACGCCATGTTGTCTGGTTATGCTCAAAACGGATACGTGGAAGAAGCAAGGATGGTTTTTGATAGGATGCCCAACAAGAATTCCATCTCATGGAATGGTATACTTGCAGCCTACGTGCAAAACGGGAGGATAGAGGATGCGTGTAAATTGTTTCAATCCAAGTCGGCTTGGGATGTGATCTCTTGGAACTGTTTGATGGGTGGGTATGTAAGGAACAAGAGATTGGTTGATGCAAGGCGTCTTTTTGATAGAATGCCTATGCCAGATGAAGTGTCTTGGAATACGATGATATCGGGTTACGCCCAGAATGGAGAGTTATCCGAAGCACACAAGTTGTTTGATGAATCTCCGGTTAAAGATGTGTATACATGGACAGCGATGGTGTCGGGTTATGTGCAGAACGGTATGATAGACGAAGCTAGACGAGTTTTCGATGAAATGCCTGTAAAGAATTCTGTTTCGTGGAACGCGATGATTGCTGGTTATTTACAGTGTAAGAAAATTGACGTTGCAAAGGAGTTGTTTGACGCAATGCCATGTAAAAACGTTAGTTCTTGGAATACGATGATTACCGGGTTTGCACAGAGCGGCTCCATCGATCTCGCTCGGGATTTGTTCAACAAGATGCCTTGGCGTGATTGTATTTCGTGGGGTGCGATTATTGCTGGATACGCTCACTTAGGCCACACTGAACAAGCGTTGAGTTTGTTTGTAGAGATGAGGAGAAGCGGAGAAAAGCCGAATAGATCGATTTTTTCGTGCGTTTTGAGCACGAGTGCCGAGATAACTTCGTTGGAATTGGGATGCCAATTGCACGCGCAGCTTGTTAAGGTAGGGCTCGGATCGGGATGGTATGTAGGCAATGCGTTACTGTCTACGTATTGCAAATGTGGAAACATCGATGAAGCCAATGTTATATTCGAAGAAATATCTGATAAAGATATAGTCTCGTGGAACACGATTATCGCTGGATATGCTCGACATGGTTTCGGCAAAGAGGCTTTAAGAGTTTTTGAGTCAATGAAGAGAAGCGGAGTGAAACCAGATGAAGTAACCATGGTAATCATTTGTTATAAGAAACATATATAACAGCTTTGGTCTCAGTTAGGCCTATAAATGAACCGAACAAATACAAACAGAGGCGTATTCGTTTTCGTTCATTTAACTTTAACCGAACACGAACATATAATCAAACACTTTTTTTGTCCATGTTTGTTTATTAAGAAAATGGGCATGTTCGTGTTCGTTTATGTTCGTTCGTTTAAAACCCAAACGAACAGTTGACGAATGTAAACAAACACACAAAAACAAACTTAAACGAACATAATTTAACAAACAATAAGCAATACAAATGAACAGAATTGAACAAACATAAATGAACACAAATGAAATGATTGACTAAACATAAAGTAAATTTTTTATATGAATTAGTGATTGATAATGATAAATTACCCATTTTTATTACTAGAAAGCTCAATTACCAATTAGTTATAGTTATACAAGTAGTTAGAAAGTTCCTTTTATGTTTAATATTCATATAAATATAACTACTTATGTATTTAAATTAAAACGAACGAACGTAAACAAATGTAAATAAACGAACATTCATGAACATAAACGGACAAGTTCACGTTAATAAACGTACGGTTCGTTTACAGGCCTAGTCTTAGTTTTTTGTTATATTTGCATGCAGGTTGGCGTGCTATCTGCTTGTAGTCACAGTGGGTTGGTAGATAGAGGCACACACTACTTTCACACAATGAATAATGATTACGGAATAACCACTAATTCAAAACACTACACATGCATGATCGATCTACTGGGTCGAGCCGGGCGGCTAGATGACGCCCTAAATCTGATGAAAAACATGCCCTTTGAACCGGACGGGGCGACATGGGGTGCATTACTTGGTGCCAGCAGAATTCACGGAAATACCGAATTAGCGGAGAAAGCAGCCGAGATGGTTTTCCGTATGGAGCCTGACAATGCGGGAATGTACGTGCTTTTATCGAATCTATACGCAGCTTCCAGTAGATGGAGTGATGTGAGCACAATGCGGTTGAAGATGAGGGACACGGGGATAAAGAAAGTACCGGGTTATAGTTGGGTGGAAGTGCAAAACAAGTTTCATGTGTTCTCGGTAGGGGATTCGACCCACGCGGATACAGTTAGAATATACGGTTATCTTGAAGAATTGTATATGAAACTGAAGCAAGAGGGTTATATTTGTTCGGCGAAATTGGTTTTGCATGATGTGGAAGAAGAGGAAAAGGAGCATATGTTGAGGTACCATAGCGAAAAGTTGGCGGTGGCGTTTGGGATCGTTAATACACCAGGTGGGCGACCCATTCGTGTGTTTAAAAACTTACGGGTTTGTGCCGACTGTCATAATGTTATCAAACATATATCCAAGATTGAAGGCAGGCTGATAATTGTGAGAGACTCTCACCGTTTTCACCATTTTAGCAAGGGTATATGTTCTTGTGGGGATTATTGGTGATGAATATATATATATATATATACATGGTTTCCATACACCTGTTTGTTTTTATCGGCCACCATGGGTCGGCCCTTCGTGTAGCAGGAACGGGTATGTTTAGAATTGCAGCATATGACCATTGGGCATGGTTTCTTGACTCGGGTCCAAATGACCTGACCATCAACAGGAGATGGTTATGGCACTCACCCAGTCACCCTTATTATTAAACAACTACTTACTCTCAAACAAGAGGCTAGGGTGCAACATAATGGTTATTCAATTTTTAATGTTCCTTTTGATAATACTTATTGGTTGATAGTATGTCACGTCAAAGAATGCCACTTATTTTGATTCGAATCAAAACGGGTTCGGGAGTCGTATAATATCTAATATTTATTAATTACTTGAACTTAATATCTTAATTAATTTTTTTCTTTGGGTTATTGGATTTTATCAATCTCAAGTGTCAACTATTGGCCATTGGCTGTTGCCACCCTCAAGTCCTCAACAAACACTTTGACACCTGACACCCCCAACTTAACATTTAGTATGTTCTGGCACCACATTGTTAACAAATCACTAATTCAGTAAAGTTTTTTGGATACATGTCTACCCTTTTCCTACGTGGATATAATTACGTGGCACCCTTTCCTATGTGGATATAATTATGTGGCACAAGGATCCTTTAAAAAGCTCGTATGTCCCTTTAAAACCCCAACTCCTCCTCTCTGCCATCACATCCACCAACCACCTGCCACCTTCACCAACCACCACCTTCGCCTGCCACCATCACCTTCACCAACCACCACCATCTCCGATAAACCGCATGATAGATCCACCACCACCGTCTGCCGCTGCCTCACATCGGATCCTCAACAGATCTACCATCGTCACCACACCCCCGACGACGAAACCTGGTCTTCCGACGAGTTCGTTTTCGAAGACAAACCGTCTCCAATTCCAAATCCTGCATCAGGTTTCACGCTCTTCCGCCGTCTAATCTCTCCACATACGGCGGTGGGGTCTACTCTACGATATCTGGCGTATCTAGTAACACCATTATTAACATGTGCTTCGCCTGTGACGGCGACGGAAACAACCGTTTAAAGAACCTCCACAATAATGCTACCATAATTACTAAATTTAATAATCACTAGACGTGTGTAACACTTATGACATATAAATTTAATAATTACTAGACATGTGTAACACTTATGACATATAACCACAATAATGCTATCATAAATTTTTATACGAATAAAAAATTCTACCAGAAACGAGTGTCGCAATGCAAAGTGTCGCCCCCCGCCGCATCACACGTGCACCCTACTAGTATAAACTAATACTCGAAGGCAATTTTTTTTTGATGAAAAGGCCTTAGGTTTTTAATTCGCTTTTGAGTCAACCCTAGATGAGTTAAATATTTTAGTCATGAAGTATTGTAAATTTTAACTAAAGTTATACCAAAATAAGTCTTCTAAATCCAGTGGATTTAGTTATTATTCGATAATCAAAACTTTAGATTTTTCTAACTTTACTTTTCTCCCCTCCGCATATTAACGCATGTGCATCTATCATGTGAAATGTTACTCTTTCGGACCCCATCCATGACAAGCTGTCACCCTCGCTAACGTAAACCCATGATCGTCAGGTTTCGGGTATACTTATGTGTTTCGGGTAAACTTGTTAATTTAAAAAAATTACCCGTTGACATAGATGGCAGATATAAAAAGAACCCCCCCGGGTTTGCTTTCAAGAAATATGATACGTATGTAAGAATCCTTCCGCATTGCGGCGGGTGCTAATCCTAGTTAAGTAAAATAAGTAAACAATTAAATACAATTAACTTGTGTTAGCAAAATAAAATTATAAAGGTTACCTTTTTAAATAATCAAGTGTCGATCTGAGAGAAAAATGTAAAAGATACATTTTTTAAATTTATTTGTATACTTTAAATCTTGTATGTAAATTTAAAATTCCTTTTCACTGAAAAGTTCGTGTATCTTTTAGCAGGTATTCATTATGTCATTTAATAAAAGATTGTGTCATTTAATAAAAGATGCACACATCCCAACACGAATGTCTAGATTTGCATATTTTAAAAATAATAATTTCATTCTTGAAACTTTAGTAAAACTATTTCTTGTGTTGCCGTGAGGACATAAATGGGGTATGGGAAGCCCTTCTCCCAACATTCACCTCATCTTTAAATTATCATCTTCATCTTATCATCTTTCCCTACATCCTCATCATAAGGGTAGTGTACCCCTTCCCCCTCCTATTTCAGCCAATCATCACCCTTCATTTCAAAAAACAAGCTCGGGGATCAGGGGGAATTCCCGTTTGCACCGAAGAAGGGTCGGGAGGGACGGTGTTCCCCGACGGGATAACCTGCCACCTCGCCTCCCTAATGCCTTCCTTGACGCCACACCCCACCGTCTAACAGAAAGTCGTTCAATAAAGGTTTTAGTTTGTTACAGTATCAATACATACTATAACACGTAAAAAAAACTTAATAAAGGTTTTGATTTATTATAGTACCCACATATACCATAACAAGTGAAAAAAAAAACTAAAAAATATATAATGTCAGTTTAGTTCATAAAAAAACCTAAATCCAAAAAAGTAGCCAACTATTCAAACAATCATCAATGAAGGTAGCAAAGTACTTAAAACGAGTGTTATAGGTAATAAGGCTTGGATCCCAAACATCAAAGTGGACCAACTAAAAAGGGACTTTAGCTCATATATTGACTCTAGGGTTACATTAACATGTTGACGTTTGACAAGCTGGCATAAGTCAAAATGTAATGATGATAAAACTATCGACACGACTTCTTCAGTTGTACGATAGAAGCATATTCAAACCGACATTGTACCTCAAATGTAGATGTAACACCCCGCCTGTGCTAGGGCTGACATGTCACTTATACAGCAATCAGTTCACAAACATAATTCATTAATAATAATAAAAACATTACAATATTACAATAAATCAAAACATTATTTAATTTTCGTTAAATAATATCTTTGATCTTGATTTGAAAAACCTCTGAGTCTTTAGTTCCCTCAAGCCCTCTTTATCCAAGTCTTTTTAAATAAACCTGTAATCTAACGTACATAAAAGACATATGCACGCCTCAGTAAAATTTACTCAGGCGGAAAACATCTATAAACAATATATACAATTCCTTAACTGTAACACCTCGAAAATTCACGTCCTATAATGTGTTGACACGTGTCATATGTTTGAACGTGTGAAAGAATGTTATGAAAGGATTAAAGTTGACAATCATGGAAAGTATGTGAATATACGAGTTCTAAACGTCAACAGTGAATAAATATATTGTACATTAACCCTACATGATGTTTATAGCATCAAACGAATAAATCATGGATCATGCGAAGCAAAAAGTGAGAGATTACAAACTACAGGGGTTAAATGTGCCAACATGTTTAAGTTATACCTCTGAGTGACCTTTTGACAAACCCGAAGCTTTGTAACGATTAATTATGCTCACTAGAATGCACGATAAAAATTTCATAAAGTTTCGTTATCGTATGAGAAAGTTATGATCAAATTCGTATGCGAGGGGTTAAAGCGTTAACATTGAAAGTTATGACTTTTCGGGTTAACCAGAAATGTCCAGGGACTTGGCAAAGTGGGTACAAGTCTTAAGGCCCTTGTAGATAAATAAGAAGGGGTCAAAGTGCAAAAATATAAGCTAGTTGACCTTTCGAAGAGCCAAGGGACAAAGATGCGGAAACTAGAAAATGTGAAATCTGATTACAAGACTCAGGCGGGCCGCGTAAGAGACCTTAAGGTCTTACGCGGGCCGCGTCAGACCATCAGATGCAGAATACGTAGACAGCAGCCTGTATTCGCGCTTAATCGACCCAAAACAGATAATTTCACATTGTGGGCGACCCCTAAACAGTTCCTAGAGCACTAGGGACACTTGTGGATGAATTGTGGTCAGTTGTAGACTTAGATGTCAACAATCTATGGTGATTTAATCAATATATAAAGCTCCTTAGTTGCAAGCATTCTTCACACCTTCATTCTTGCATTCTTGATCATTTCTGGAGCTCAAGACTTCTCTCAAGTGATCTCTGGTCGTTCATAGGACTCTTGTAAGTTTGCTTAACCTTTCTTAGTTAAGTTTTTACTTAGTTTTAGCTTAAAAGTCAAACCGTCGTAATTAACGGTTGACTTAACGATTAATCACTAATGGTTCAGTGATTAGTCGAATTAAAAATAGTTATAAGTTGGTAATTATGTGGGTAATAAACCCTCAAAAGGGTTCCCCCTAATTCCCACTCTAACTAGGTCAAATGTCGGGTCAAACTTATTAACAAAAAGTCAACAGGATACTTAATTTCTAATTTATGCATAATTAGCCATGTAGAACACATACAACCTGTTTGATCATTAATATAACTTGGTAATTAGTCTAAGAACATGTCTAAACATGTTCAACCCGACAATTTACTGTTTAGACCCGGTTCGGAACCGAAAGTCGCAAAGCTTTGACTTTTGCTTTGACTTCAGTTCTGACCCGTTATGGTATGTTTTAGAAATACCTTAGAGCTTCATTTGGACCAGGTTACATGCTAGTATAACCCTCTGTGATTATACACCATAGTTCATTAGTTAACCAATTAATACGCATGATTCCGTTAATTGCTCATATGTTGACCATTATGCCCTTATTACCTTAAAACGTGATTTTTGCAAATGTAAAAGAGTAGAAATTTTAGTTACTGATATACCAACTTGCACCCACAATTTGACATCAGTTTGAGGTGTAGATTGAGAGTTATGCTCATTAGCGTAATTAAGAAGCTTTATGTTAATTAAACGACATAATTAGCGTATGGCCTATCTAAGCCTACTTTTTTATATCAAACTTATTACCCACTGATGTAATATATTATTTTGGGATTTTTGAAAATTTTTAATTAATTTTAGGCTGAGCATAACTTATAGTCGTAGGCTTAATCCGGTAATTGTCGGTTTTGCCCTTACGGGCTATAAAATGAGTTCTACATATCTAATCGATTCCAAACCTTTTGCTACTGATTAGATATGATAAATAAATTATTTTAAGCCTTCTGGAATAATAAAAATATCAGCTTTATGTATAGAACCCGGAAATGGCTTCTAATCGCCTTTTTAAGCGTTTTTAACGCATAGTATGTACTAGAACCATTTTAAACATACAAAGGTTGATACCTACAGATATTTTGGGTAAATTATAATATTTTAACAGTAAACAAAAGTTGTTTAACTCAGACTTCAGTTTTGAGCTTTACGGCTTATGTGAAATTACCAAAATGCCCCTACGGTGCATAGTTTGATTATAATTGATAAATTTCACATATATACTTTACCCTAATGTTATAACTTAGTAAACTAAGTATTTTTACTGATTATATCAGACCTGTAACTCAGGTTAATACTTAGACTCTTTTATAACCTTGAAAATGACCAAACTACCCCTACGAGGCATAGTTTGTGTTTAAATTCGTTTCGGGCATAATAAAAGACATCTTACTGATTTCACAACCTATTTGAAGCATATTAACTTAGGAAACCTGTATATGGCTCTAATAATTACCCGTTACGCTTATTACGCGTTCGGTGCGGTTTATGTAACTAGTTTACATAAATTAGCCGAAACGGGTCAAACCTTATCGGTTTTATCTCAAAATCCAGAATGTATTTAGATTACCCCTATAAGACAAGTCTCCGAACATGTCGGGTCTAAATCACATTCTATCCGGTCTTCGCTTAATCATGCGTACGAACCGTATCTTTGAAACTAACCGGTCTAAGCTTAAGCTTAACTAAAGACCCGTTAGGATTCTAATAGGTTATTATAAACCTTCGTTCCAGATTAGGAGGACCAGTAAAAGCTACTTGCATTTGCTTATTGTGATTATTACTTTGCTCAGGTAAATACTTTTAACTTATTTTCCCTATACGGGCTTGGGTTACGGTATATAAAATACCGCTTGGTCGGGCATCAAATCTTCCATCGTTTGGTGGTTAATTGAATAATTTGATCGGCCCGTTTAAACAGTTTTGTTTACTTAAAAGCCTTTGGGGGGTTAATGACCATGTCCCGGATATCCTTGGCATCATTTTACGAAATGGCCACGACCTAAGCGCGGAGTGTAGGCGTACACACGTCAGTGCATAAATAGTTGATGTGGTGTGTCTATTGATCTTTAACCCGGCACGATCCGGGCTACTGAACGCATAAGGAACATGTAATTCATTTACAAGATTATATATTTAAATAATTATCCCAAGTTATAAAATGTTTATGCCACGTGCATCCAAATCAATTTTTAACCATTTTTAAAATGAGTCAGTTGATTGTATTTACCAGTGTAAACTGACGTATTTTCCCAAAAAGATTAAATGCAGGTACTAAGCGTAATTGGCTGGGATTTCTCCTTAGCATCAATAGAAGTCTCACAAGCTTAAGATGCCTAAAGTCTGTTGAACTATTGTTTCCATTTTATTTTCGATCCGTCTGTGGATAAACAATCGACAGTTGTGATATTTGATATTACAATCTTATATTCGGTTGAATTATATCTTTCATTTGCTTCCGCTGTGCATGTTAAATATTGTGTTGTTTGACTATTATGTTGCCAACCACGTCACGATACTCCCCACCGGGCCCACCGGTGACAGGTGGAAACCGGGGTGTGACAGGTTGGTATCAGAGCCAACATTGAGTGAATTAAACACTAGCCTTTAGTGTTTAATCTCAATAACACAATTGCACATTCCTAAAAACTTTCGAGTCTAGACAAATAACATAGGATAAATTCTACTTTGTTTGGTTTTTTTGTTTTATCCTTTATTTTATATATATTCTTGTCGTTATCTCATGTTGTATTGACAGGATTAAAAATGCCGCCAAGATTCTTCCGAAGAAGAGGACGAGGAAAGGGGCCAATCACCTTCCCCAATGACGACGAGGCAGGACCTTTGCATATGTGAGCTCCTTCTACCACCGAGAGTGACGATCCTCGACAGAACCGGAGGAACCTCTTTGTGCCGGCTAGACGGTCGGTTTCGCACAGTTCGACGCCTCCCGTTCACAACTCTTATGGGCCACATTCGGAAAATGAGCCCAATAACCCTCAACCTTCCTACATACCTTTACAGCGATCTTTATCGCACAACTCCTTTGGTGACCCTACACCTGTCTTCAGGGGCTGGTTTAACCCGGCCAATTTCATACAAGAACCAGTGGGTTTTAACCCATTGGGGCCAGAGGATCATTTCTCTGGCGATCACGCGGAGGATATGGACGAGGACACGGATCCTGTCGAACCTGCCAGTGGTACACCGAACCATCCCATTGAGATTTCGGATGGCTCTTCTTTTCACGGATCACCCTACGGTGGTCCAGACAGCTTTCAGGCGAGGTTTACTCAGCACGAGTGGTACTTCACACCCTCGCATCATTCGTCGCCTCATCAGCAGCAGCAGCAGGATCCCTCTGTGGATTCACGGTTTGTGGCAGTCACGCCACCGCCTCCACCGCCACCAGTTCAGCCGGCACCTCCACAACTGCCGAGGCGTAGGAGAACCGGAGCGCGGATGTCCGCGCGAAGAGGAGACTTTCATTTTAGCTCTCCTCGACAATCAAGTGGCAGTCATTACCCGCCACATCAAGAAGATCCACAAATGGGTGGACCTTCGAACCCAGTTGCGCCGCAACCACCTCCGATGGGTTTTGATAACCCGATTCCAGCATACACGGGTTCAATGGCGTACAACCCGTTTGAGCAACCGGCTCACACCAACTACGGTTACGCTGAAGCCGACCCGTACTTGGTAGCGTCTAATTACAACGCCTTTAACCCGGAAGGACAGTATGGAGCTCCGTGGGGAGTAGGGTACCCGACTCATGGGTACCAAATACCTAATAGACCTATTATTCGGACGCAATCGCAGCCGCCAAGGTTCTCCCCACCAGAGCGTTAAGAAATTCTGCAAAGGCTGGACCAAGTAGAACGAGACTTCCACAGAGACCGCAGGGAGAGACAAAGCTTCTTCCAAGGATTGACAAGCTTGATCAAAGGGAAGAGCAAGAAGGACCACTGAATCCTTCCAATTGTTGTTGAGCCCCTGCGTGGGCCAGTCTTGCTGTATAAACCCCTGCGTGGGTATGTATGTATGTTTGTTTGTTTTGACCCCTGCGTGGGTCTATCTTTCTGTTAAGCCCCTATGAGGGTATGATGTTTGTTTAAGTCCCTGCGTGGACTAGTATGTTGTTTGACCCCTGCGTGGGTATATTGCTTTGTTAAAAAGTCCCGTTTAGGGCGACGTGTAACCTATTAATAATTAATGGAATGTTATGTTATAAATTTCATTTTGCTACTATATGCATGAATATATTACATGAAATAAATAAATCAAAATCATTCCTTTTAATAAAAATCTGCCTAATAATTATTTAATAAGAATCTTAAGAGTGAAACCTAGCCTGAGTGTCATTTTGAAGACCTGGCCATGATGGTAAGACCTGTTTAAAAGATTCAAATCCCAGTTAACATCTGAAAACATGTTAACGCTCCTGGCAGACGTGGTTCGTTAAAATCACACACGTCATCTTTGTAAAAGGATTCTTTAGAAGATTCCTAACCCAACTTAATGATCTCTAAACCATGGGTTAGATCATCAATTAAGATGATCATATTTTGACCATACATTGGCAATATAATGCCTACGGGCCTTGCTCATTTCTACATGAGCCAAAAGACAGTGGTAGCTATGACTCCCTGTCTGAAAAAGGTAATGAACTTTGATTCAAACCTTAATGCCTCGATTCTCCGAAATCATGGCTTATATCATCCTATAAGATGATCATATTATAAACATCCCTTAGAAGGGAAGTGCCTACGGGCTATAGTTAATGACCTCTGAGACTAAAGACAGTGGTAGCTATGACTCCCTATCAGAAAAGGTAATGAACTATGATTCAAACCTTAAAGCCGTGATTCTCTGAAATCATGGCTTATGATTTAAAATGTCCTTGTGACTTGGCCTTTTGTTCCACAAATAAAACTGTTATTGTTTTTATAATTAGGATAAATTATAATAGAAATCCTAAATAGATATGATTAATAAATTAACCAAATATGGTCTCTGTTTACCATGGTTAATGAATTACCCTAAGGGGCAATTCCATAATAAACTCCCAAATAAACTATTGTCCTTGTTTTCTGTAACAGTTCAATTAAAATGGCTAACTCAGACGAAATTAATAGCCATCCAGTGGAGAATATTGATAACGCCCGAATTAATCTAACGGGTGCTGAATTGAAAGCGTTGGTAGACGACGCAGTTACAAAAGCCTTAGAGCGGCAGTACGAAGAGTATAGTGGGACTCGAAGTAAGACCCTCTCTACGCCGCATTCGAAGCCACCTTCCAAAAAGGAAGAACCCAAGAAAGATGATGATAGACTTTCCTCAAACCACCACAGTGCTCCATCTCAGCAGGTTGTACTAAATCAAGAACCCAGTAGTAAGGGTTGCTCCTATAAATACTTTGTTTCGTGCAAGCCCAGAGATTTTACTGGGGAAAAGGGAGCCATTGACTGCATGACGTGGTTAGACGAGATGGACACATTTGTGGATATCAGCAGATGCGCTGAGAGGGATATAGTCAAGTTTGTGTCGCAATCTTTTAAAGGCGAAGCTTTAGCCTGTTGGAGATCACTGATTCAAGCCACTGGTAAGATCCCATTGTACAACATGTCTTGGGAACAATTCGTTGCCCTCATCAGGGAAAATTACTGCCCCCAGGATGAGGTGGAGAAGATAGAGTCTGATTTTCTATCGTTGGTAATGACAAACCTTGACTGTCAAGCTTACCTCACGAGCTTCAACACAATGTCCCGGTTGGTTCCGTATCTGGTAACCCCGGAACCAAAAAGAATAGCTCGTTTTATCGGTGGTTTAGCCCCGGAGATAAAGGCAAGCGTAAAGGCCTCTCGGCCAGCTACTTTTAGATCTGTAGCTGACATATCTTTGTCCCTCACTCTGGATGCGGCCAGGCAAAGATCGCTGAGGAACAAAGATGCTGAGAAGAGAAAACGTGAAGATGATAATTCACGGAGGTCGAGCAAGAAGCACCGTGGAAAAGGTGACAACAAGAGGGGGTCTGAGTCAAGGAAAGATGTGCATCAGTCTGGTGAGAAGCCCAAATGCAAGATTTGCAAGAAACAGCACTTTGGAAAGTGCAGACTCGATTCGAACTCGCAAACTCAGTCAAGAACATTTGCTTGCGGGATATGCAAGTCCAAGGAACACAAAACCTTGGATTGCAAAAAGCTGAAGGATGCAACTTGCTACAGCTGTAATGAGAAAGGGCACATTAAAACCAACTGCCCTAAATACGCCAAGAAGCCTGAAGAGGCCAAGAAGACAAATGCTAGAGTCTTCAGAATGGACGCAAAGGAAGCGGTTCTAGACAACAATGTGATTACAGGTACTTTCCTTGTAAATGATGTCTATGCAAGAGTACTTTTTGATTCAGGCGCTGATAAGTCTTTCGTTGATAATAAGTTTTGTGAATTGCTGAAATTACCTGTCAAAACCTTAAGTGTGAATTATGAGGTGGAGTTAGCAGATGGCACCCTAGAAACCGTCTCTACTGTGTTAGATGGATGTGTTATATCCATTAAGAACCACTCTTTTCCTCTGTCCCTACTTCCATTTAAGTTAGCTGGTTTTGACACAGTTTTGGGTATGGACTGGTTATCTCATAACCAGGCCCAGATTGTCTGCAATAGAAAACAAGTGATGATCAAGACTCCATCTGGCGAATCACTTACCGTTCAGGGAGATACACGGTATGGATTGCCTAAGCAAGTGACTATGCTCAAGGCTTCTAAGTGTTTAAAGAAGGGTTGTGTCATCTACATGGCACAAGTGATTATTGATGAGCCTAAACCGAAGATTGAAGGCATTCCCGTCATTTCTGAATACCCAGAAGTTTTTCCTGAAGAACTACCTGGTTTACCACCAGATAGACAAGTCGAATTCAGAATTGACATCATCCCTGGAGCAGCACCAGTTGCTAGAGCACCTTATAGGTTGGCGCCCACGGAGATGAAGGAATTGAGAACGCAATTAGATGAATTGCTAGCTAAAGGTTTCATTAAACCTAGTTCGTCTCCAAGGGGAGCACCAGTCTTGTTTATCAAGAAGAAGGATGGATCGATGCGTCTGTGCATCGATTATCGTGAGCTTAATAAAGTCACGATAAAGAATAGGTATCCTTTGCCCGGAATCGACGATTTGTTCGATCAATTGCAAGGGGCAAGTTATTTCTCGAAGATTGACTTGAGGTCAGGCTACCATCAACTGAAGGTTAGAGATGAAGACGTACACAAAACTGCATTTAGGACTCGTTATGGACATTACGAGTTCCTAGTGATGCCTTTTGGGCTCACTAATGCACCGGCCGCGTTCATAGATCTCATGAATCGCGTCTGCAAGCCGTACTTAGATAAATTCATCATTGTTTTCATCAACGACATTCTCATTTATTCTAAGAACCAAGCTGACCACGAGAAACACCTTCGCTGTATTCTCAAACTCCTACATCATGAGAAACTCTATGCCAAATTCTCTAAGTGTGAATTCTGGCTTCGAGAAGTCCAATTCCTTGGACATGTGGTCAGTGAGCGTGGTATCCAAGTGGATCCCGCTAAGGTTGAAGCAGTTATGAACTGGCAAGAGCCAAAGACGCCCACAGAAATTTGCAGCTTCCTAGGTTTGGCAGGATATTACAGGCGTTTCATTGAAAGTTTTTCAAGGATTGCTGCACCCCTAACCTCCTTGACTAAGAAGAAAGTAAAGTTCGTTTGGGGCCCTAAGCAGCAAGAGTCCTTTGATATTCTAAAGCAGCAGTTGAGCAACGCTCCTGTTTTGACATTGCCAGATGGAATAGAAGATTTTGTAGTTTACTGCGATGCATCGCACACTGGCATGGGGTGTGTGCTTATGCAGAAAGGCAAAGTTATTGCCTATGCATAACGACAGCTAAAGGTGCACGAAAAGAATTACACCACCCATGACTTGGAGTTGGGTGCCGTTGTATTTGCACTAAAACTGTGGAGGCATTATTTGTATGGTATCAAGTGTGTGATCTATTCTGATCACAAGAGCCTCCAGCACCTGTTTAATCAGAAGGATTTAAACATGAGGCAGCGCCGATGGATGGAGACATTGAATGATTATGAATGTGAAATCAGATACCATCCCGGCTAGGCGAATGTAGTCGCGAATGCCTTGAGTCGAAAGGAAAGGGTGAAATCCATCCGAATCAATGCCAAGGGCATTGAAATAAAGAACAGTTTAAATGAAAGGTTGTTAGCTGCACAGAAGGAAGCTGTGTTGGAAGCTAACTATCCTAACGAAAAACTAGGAGTAACTGAGGAGCAGTTATCTCTTGGCAAAGACGGAATTCTGAGATTGAATGGACGAATATGGGTTCCAATTTATGGAGGACTTCGAGATGTTATTCTTCAGGAAGCCCATAGTTCCAAATATTCCGTGCATCCTGGAGCTGATAAGATGTACCAGGATCTAAGGGCAAATTATTGGTGGATAGGCTTGAAAAAGTCTGTAGCTGCCTATGTAGCTAAATGCTTGACGTGTGCGCAAGTCAAGGCAGAACATCAAAAGCCGTCAGGTTTGCTACAACAGCCTGAACTTCCTACGTGGAAGTGGGAAATGGTAACCATGGATTTTATCACCAACTTACCTAAGACAAGGAAGGGAAATGATACAATATGGGTTATAGTTGACAGACTGACTAAGTCAGCACATTTCCTACCCATTAAGGAGACTTATAGCTCCGACATGTTAGCCCAGCTGTACGTGGATAAGATTGTAGCCTTACATGGCATACCGGTGTCTATTATCTCTGACAGAGATACTAGATACACGTCACACTTTTGGAAAAGTTTCCAGCAATCTTTGGGCACGCGTTTGAATTTTAGTACGGCTTACCATCCTCAGACAGACGGTCAGAGTGAGCGTACTATTCAAACTTTGGAAGACATGCTACGTGCATGTGTGATCGATTTGGGTGGTAGTTGGGATAACCACTTACCACTAATTGAGTTCTCCTACAACAATAGCTACCACACCAGCATAAACGCTGCGCCTTTCGAGGCCTTATACGGTAGAAAGTGTAGAACGCCCGTTTGTTGGGCGGAAGTTGGAGATGTCCAATTATCAGGACCGGAGATAGTCTTTGAAACGACGGAAAAGATTGTCCAGATTCGTGACCGTCTCAAAGCTGCCCGAGATAGGCAGAAGAGCTACGCAGATCCAAAGCATAAATCTTTTCACTTCGAAGTAGGTGACAAAGTATTGCTTAAAGTATCACCCTGGAAGGGGGTGATGCGATTTGGTAAGAAAGGCAAGCTAAGCCCGAGATACATAGGACCTTTCGAGGTTATCGAACGTGTCGGGTCAGTTGCCTATAAATTAAACTTACCTGAAGAGCTCAGTGGAATTCACAATGTGTTCCACATCTGCAATCTGAAGAAGTGCTTTGCTGATGAATCACTGGTTATACCACATACAGATGTGCATATAGATGAGAGCTTAAAATTTGTGGAAAAACCACTGTCGATTGAAGATCGACAGGTTAAGAAGCTTCGAAGGAAGCATGTGCCTATTGTAAAGGTAAAATGGGATGCCCGTAGAGGACCCGAATATACGTGGGAGGTTGAATCCACAATGAAAGAAAAGTATCCTTATTTATTTTAGTAAATCTCGGGGTCGAGATTTCTTTTAAGGGGGTGAGGATATAACACCTCGAAAATTCATGTCCTATAATGTGTTGACACGTGTCATATGTTTGAACGTGTGAAAGAATGTTATGAAAGGATTAAAGTTGACAATCATGGAAAGTATGTGAATATACGAGTTCTAAACGTCAACAGTGAATAAATATATTGTACATTAACCCTACATGATGTTTATAGCATCAAACGAATAAATCATGGATCATGCGAAGCAAAAAGTGGGAGATTACAAACTACAGGGGTTAAATGTGCCAACATGTTTAAGTTATACCTCTGAGTGACCTTTTGACAAACCCGAAGCTTTGTAACGATTAATTATGCTCACTAGAATGCACAATAAAAATTTCATAAAGTTTCGTTATCGTATGAGAAAGTTATGATCAAATTCGCATGCGAGGGGTTAAAGCGTTAACATTGAAAGTTATGACTTTTCGGGTTAACCAGAAATGTCCAGGGACTTGGCAAAGTGGGTACAAGTCTTAAGGCCCTTGTAGATAAATAAGAAGGGGTCAAAGTGCAAAAATATAAGCTAGTTGACCTTTCGAAGAGCCAAGGGACAAAGATGCGGAAACTAGAAAATGTGAAATCTAATTACAAGACTCAGGCGGGCCGCGTAAGAGACCTTAAGGTCTTACGCGGGCCGCGTCAGACCATCAGATGCAGAATACGTAGACAGCAGCCTGTATTCGCGCTTAATCGACCCAAAACAGATAATTTCACATTGTGGGCGACCCCTAAACAGTTCCTAGAGCACTAGGGACACTTGTGGATGAATTGTGGTCAGTTGTAGACTTAGATGTCAACAATCTATGGTGATTTAATCACGATATAAAGCTCCTTAGTTGCAAGCATTCTTCACACCTTCATTCTTGCATTCCTGATCATTTCTGGAGCTCAAGACTTCTCTCAAGTGATCTCTGGTCGTTCATAGGACTCTTGTAAGTTTGCTTAACCTTTCTTAGTTAAGTTTTTACTTAGTTTTAGCTTAAAAGTCAAACCGTCGTAATTAACGGTTGACTTAACGATTAATCACTAATGGTTCAGTGATTAGTCGAATTAAAAGTAGTTATAAGTTGGTAATTATGTGGGTAATAAACCCTCAAAAGGGTTCCCCCTAATTCCCACTCTAACTAGGTCAAATGTCGGGTCAAACTTATTAATAAAAAGTCAACAGGATACTTAATTTCTAATTTATGCATAATTAGCCATGTAGAACACATACAACCTGTTTGATCATTAATATAACTTGGTAATTAGTGTAAGAACATGTCTAAACATGTTCAACCCGACAATTTACTGTTTAGACCCGGTTCGGAACCGAAAGTCGCAAAGCTTTGACTTTTGCTTTGACTTCAGTTCTGACCCGTTATGGTATGTTTTAGAAATACCTTAGAGCTTCATTTGGACCAGGTTACATGCTAGTATAACCCTCTGTGATTATACACCATTGTTGATGCAACAAATACAAGACCAACGGTAGTAGCTGGGCTGGTTAGGCAAAAGGGTTGAAGGGTTCAACTTTGCCTAACGCAGGTCGTGGGGTCCCCCCACGTTTGCAAAACGCGGAAGGAGGTTCACTAGTTAGTTTTTGTTATTTGCTGGAGATCCTTCTCTGAATTGTATCCAGATCCGGATGTGGGAGCAAATAGAATGTGTGTAGTGTGTGTGAAAAGGAGTGACTCGCATGTAAGCAAGTACTCAATGTGAATGACCAGAGATTAAAGAATCAGAGCTGGCCAGGAGATGTTTCTTGAATTAAATGAAGTGTCAATTTATAGGAGAAGACATCTCCCGAAGTAGAATTCATTTGACTAGTGATCCTTCTTGCAGTGAGGGGCTTACCCTTTCGGGGGTTGAAGCCTTTTGTCCCCCGGATAATAGCGTGCATTCCTGTAGACCTGCATTGCTTTTGCGGCTGTGGGTTGGTGAAGCAATCCCTGGATGTGACTGGCTACTGTTTCCGTGTTGCTTTTCCCTTCCTCACAACTTTTTAAGCCTTGAACCCTTTAACCCTTTAAGCATTTACGCAATTAGCCATTTTATTCAATCTTGGGCTACCCCCGTCATCAGCCCCCCAAGTCAGAGGTTTTTGGGGGATGAGCTCAAAGACGTCTGACTTTTACACGTGTGTTTTACTGCCTAAAAGGTTCAAGGGTTCGATGCTTGAAGGCTTGAAGGGTTGTGATCAGTTAATATTTGAATTTTAAATAATTGACAGTTGATTTGATTGATGTATGGCGGTTCGTAGGGTGGCAGTTACTGTTTGCCATTATTACCCCTATTGTAGGTTATTTTATATTTTCATATCTCATTTATTTACACAATTTGCTTTGGATAAACATCACTTTCCTTCCTTTTTTCTCTCAAGTTTTCCCCCTTTTCATTCGAAAATCAGGTCAGTTCCATTTCTCTTATTCTCTCTTTAATTGTTCATAGTTATGGGTGCTCGGAAGGATATGGCAAAATCCTTCTCTCGACTGACCCAAGAGGAAGTCGATTTATTTTGTTTGGAATGGGGAATAGGGACAAAGTATAGACCGGTTGCACCGGCTTGCGATAAATCTGTCAATGCTTGTCCTTCTGGTATGATTGCCTTGTATTGTCGTCATTTTGAGTTCTCAAATCTCCGTTATCCGTTTTCAAACTTTGTGTTGAATGTATTGGAATATTATCGAGTGTCTTTTGGTCAAGTTCATCCTTTAGGCATGGCTAGGGTTTTGCATTTTGAGATTCTGTGTCGAGCTTGTGGGTATGATCCATCTTTGTTGTCCTTTCGTCGCTTTTTCTGGCTTGCTAAGAATGGTGATTGGTTCACCTTTGAAACCAGCCAAGTTGACACTTGCTTAATCTCGTCCATGGTTTCTACACTTGGGGTGTGGAAATATCGGTTTTTCTGGGTGTCGGAGGAAATCCTCCCTTTTAAACCTGTTTGGAGACACCCAGATGCTGTTCTGAACGAGCCGGAGCCCTCTGATTCCGAGATAAACGCTCGCTTCTTAGAAACTCTTAGGGAGTGTCCTTCTAGGCTTCGCCCTTTCCCTGAGCATTTGTTGGTGTTGCTGGGTTTAAGTAAGTTGTGGGAAAATGCTAACCGGGATCCGGTGCTTATTAGAGATGGGAAGGGTATGCCTTTATTCCTTTCTTGTTTTTTCATTCTTTTTTCTTTGTCCGTTTATGTGTTTTTATATTTTGTATTGCAGTTATGTCTGCCTTGGATTTTATTAAGAGCGATGATACCTCTGACGTTGTTTTTGATGATGCTGCTGCTACCCCTGGTGAGAATGCGGTTGTTAAGGGTGCTGACTATAGGTTTGAGGGTTCTGGTTATGTCAATGTTCCGAATGTCAAAGGGTTCACCAAGGTTACTGTGTCCAAAGGTTCTACTCGTCGTTCTCAACGTCATCTGAAGGGTGTTGAGCAACCTTCTGGCTCAGAGCCTATTGACGTTAGTGATGATATCGAGGCATCAGAGGATCAAGCTGTGGATGTTGGTAAAGGCAAGGAAAAGGAGTTGATTGTTTCGAGCAAGAAGAAGAAATTGGTTAAGAGGGGTACTATTTCTGCTATTGAAGGTTCGTCGGCCAAAAGTGTTGAAAGCTTCGAGGGTTCAGAGGACATTTATGTGCCCAATTGGAAGGTTAAGGTTGGTGACAATTTTAAGGATCCTACTGTGTGTGCTGAAGCTTTGGCTCATTTTGCTCCTCCCGGTGTTCGAGATGCCATATCTGAGATGGAGGGTGATCATCTTATTTCTAGGATGATGCTCAGTTCCTGCAACCTTTCTGCCTTTTTGGCTGAAGGTGTCACCCGCTTTGCTAAAGGGATGCAGGAATATGAAGAGACTTCCACGAAGAAGGAGAAGATGAAGGCTTCCATTGCTGCCATGAAGAAGGAAATTGAGAGCTTTTCTGAGAAGGAGTTGGCTTGGAACAAGAAGATTGAGGAGTTGACTAAGAGGCACGATATTGAAATGGGTGATCTTAGGAAAAGCTTTGAGGCTAACTTATTGAAACTGAAGGCTGACCGGGAGACCTTGGCTGTGCAAAAGAAAGCCTTTGATAAGGAGAAGGATGGTTTGAAAGCTTTGGTTGCCCAAACTACCGGGGATAACCAATGGCTCATTGAACATGGTTTTCATTAGGTGGTTACCTATCTCTTGCACTCTAAGGAATTTAACTCCGCTCTTGGTGATGTCTACACTAAGCTGCTCAATCTAGGAAAACACCAAGGCCTTATTGCGGGTTATAAGCTTCACGAGTCTGGCAACCCTTTGGAGAAATCTCCTCTGTACCGTCCCGAAGCTTCTGATGTCTTTAAGAGTTCCGTGGAGCAAATGGAGAGGTTATCCTACCCGTATGTAAGTCAAGTTGCCTCTTGTTATGGTAAGCCTCTCTCTGCTTTACAGGAACTGAAGCCGGATGGTTTGAATGAAAAATTATGTGCTGAACTGCTTGGCTCCCCTTCGAGGAAACGTTCCTTTTCGGGGGATAGTGAGGATACTTTTCCTGGGGAGGCCGATGCTCCGAAGGATGCTAGTTTGGAAGTTTCAGCTGTTGATGATCAAGGTCCGAAGGCTAAGAAGGTTAAGAAGACTAAGAAGGCCAAGGGTAGCATTTCTGGGGCTACTAAGCCTTCTGTTGATGCCTAAAATTCGTAGCTTTCTTAGCACTTTGTTAAAACAATTCATGGTTTGTAACCCTTAAACAATATTAGGTTTTTAGGGACCCACCCTTAAGGTTCCTTTTGGTTATGTTGAAGGCCTGTACGGCCGTTTGGACAATGATTAGACTTGCAAGTTACTAGGACTTGCCTTAACTTATGTTTGGAAGTCCTTTAGGACTTTCTTTGACATGGTACGATGTTTTAACTTTCTACTTTATGTTATTTTTTTTAGGCTTGTGCCTGCTTTTGTTAAGGTAGTCTGTTTGGCTTTAACCTTCCAAGCCTTTTGGCTGTCTGTTAATAGGTTGAAGCCTTTAAGGTTTCGAGATATTACCCGGGTGGCTTGAAGCCTTGAAGGCTTCTTAGCTTTGCGTCCTGGCTTGGTTTGTACCTTTGTGATTTTTGTCTGAGTGATTTTGTTCTTTTAGATTTTCTTTGTCTTTTTGTAACTATGTCTTTGTCGAGTTTGTGCTATCCTTATGCTTTTTATACCTAAAAGGGTTCAGTGCTGCAGACACTTAGCCTTGGTATTTTTAACAAGAAGATATAGCACCTATCCTTTTTATTATTCCTTTGTTTTTTAGCCTCTTTGTAGATTATATTTTTAAGGCTTAGGGAACATTTGGTGTAGGCTGCTCACACCCGTCTATGAGACAATATTAGGTTTTTAGGGACCCACCCTTAAGGTTCCTTTTGGTTATGTTGAAGGCCTGTACGGCCGTTTGGACAATGATTAGACTTGCAAGTTACTAGGACTTGCCTTAACTTATGTTTGGAAGTCCTTTAGGACTTTCTTTGACATGGTACGATGTTTTAACTTTCTACTTTATGTTATTTTTTTAGGCTTGTGCCTGCTTTTGTTAAGGTAGTCTGTTTGGCTTTAACCTTCCAAGCGTTTTGGCTGTCTGTTAATAGGTTGAAGCCTTTAAGGTTTCGAGATATTACCCGGGTGGCTTGAAGCCTTGAAGGCTTCTTAGCTTTGCGTCCTGGCTTGGTTTGTACCTTTGTGATTTTTGTCTGAGTGATTTTGTTCTTTTAGATTTTCTTTGTCTTTTTGTAACTATGTCTTTGTCGAGTTTGTGCTATCCTTATGCTTTTTATACCTAAAAGGGTTCAGTGCTGCAGACACTTAGCCTTGGTATTTTTAACAAGAAGATATAGCACCTATCCTTTTTATTATTCCTTTGTTTTTTAGCCTCTTTGTAGATTATATTTTTAAGGCTTAGGGAACATTTGGTGTAGGCTGCTCACACCCGTCTATGAGACAATTTTACGTTTTCTTATAAAGTCTCATGGAGTTGTATTGATTTAGGAACTCACCCCTTATATAGGTTCTTTTTAACCCTTGAACCTATTGAGCGATGCGGCCTGGGAGCTCATCCCCTTACATGGCCCTTGCCATGGAGTTTTTTGCTAGGTTCTCAACCTGGTCTTAGGATAGAAAGACAAGTTTGATAAAACAACTTCATTCATTCAAGCAATACTTGCTTTTTACAAAAGGTGTTCATAGTGTTGTTCAAAATACATTTTGCTACAAACCAAACTTTTTTAAACATGGAACCTTTTTAGGGTTTTGCCGTTCCAGTGCCTTGGAAGCCTTTTGCCTTCTGAATCTGCCAACTTGTAGGATCCACCCTTGTGTGCTTCAAGGATGGTGTATGGACCCTCCCATTTTGGGCCAAGCTTTCCTTGATTTTCTTTCTTGCTGGCTTCGTTGTTTCTGAGGACCAGGTCCCCTGGCTTGAAACGTTCGTTCTTGACTTTTTTGTTGTAGTAAGCCTCCATTTGTTGTTTGTATTTTGCCTCTTGAATTGCGGCTTGATCTCTTGCTTCCTCTAGGAGTTGTAAATTCAACATAGTCTCTTTTTGGTTTGTTTCGGGATCCATGTTGACAATTCTTTGGGTTACAACTCCTATCTCGGCAGGGATCACAGCTTCGGATCCAAATACCAAGCTGTACGGTGTTTTCTTATGGCTTGTTTTTTCGGTTGTTCTAATTGCCCATAGGACACTAGGCAATTCTTCAAGCCAATTGCTTTCGTATCTTCCCAATCTTGTCTTGATGCCTTCTACTATGCTTCTATTTGTTCTTTCAACCTGACCGTTTGATTGCGGATAAGCTACTGAGCTAAAAACCTGATCGATTTTGTATTCCTTGCACCAAATGCTGAAAGGCTTCTCAGCAAATTGCCTTCCGTTGTCGGTGACAAGTACTCCCGGCAATCCATAACGGCAAATGATGTTCTCCCAAACAAAGTCGATGACTTGCTTTCCTGTGATCTTAGCAAGTGGTTTGACCTCGGGCCACTTAGTGAAGTAATCTACTGCCACCAGTAAGAATTTTATCCCTCCTTTGCTAGGGGCAAATGTGTAACAACTCTCATCAAAAGTTATATTTATTTAAGTAAATTGTCCAATAGGAAACCCTAATTGAGAAACCCAAGTGATTCTGTATAATCCCTAAAATTTTCAGAACAATCAGAATCAGGATCAGGGCCCCTAAAACTCAGGGGGGGGGGGTAAACCCTAGTTAGTATTATCTCGATAGATTGCTGTCAAAATTGAAATATCACGTAAAACCAACTCAGATAGGCTAGTCCCAGACGTGGCTGACCTAGGGTGAAAACGTGTCCCTTGCGCACCGCAAGGATTTGAGTCTTACGGTGCGTAAGACACCTTGCGCACCGCAAGGATCTGAGTCTTACGGTGCGTAAGCCTGGCCAAATTTTAACTATAAATAACAGACATTGGCAATCGAATTTTGGTGTTCAAACGACGTAAAACTTCGCTGCATGTACTGAGATACGTTCTGTTTACCACAATTAACACACACGGTTCACTAAGCAACGCCGCAATCAGGGTAATAACTCGATCGCTGCTACGATTCAATGTCCGATCGATTAAACTATCCAATGGATGTTTAAGTGCTGCCCACATTAGGGTTTATGCTTTGTCATTCGTCGTTAAATCGATGGATGTTTAAGTATCGCACTTTGTCATTCGTTGTGAAGGTTGTAATCTCGTGAGTTATCATAAATGCTGTATTAAGTTACTAACCTAATTTGTGTGCCTGATTATTTAAACTAGGTTATCAAGGCTAATCAGTAGAATAAGCTCTGTTAAATCTGCAATGTGAGTCATTCTCTTTTTATAAAATCTATTTACAAAAGCATGTTTATTTTCAAAGGTTATAATTACTGGGATTAAGTCTATGTAATCTGAAATTACTGCCAGTATGTGGGGGGATGTGCACATAGCTACTAATTATTTATCATTTGTGGGTGAACGGACCCAACAAGTGATATGTCCACAGTCACAAGTCCGGTCAAGTGACAACTGGATCAGCTAATTTAAAAGATAGAGACATTGTAATCGCTCTTAATACTGTAAATTATAACAAACAGGTCGTTTTATGTAAATAGAATGATTCACTCAGTATTTCCCGCTGACAAAACCTTTTTCAAACATGTTTCAGGTGATCTGTTGTGATCCAGGAAAAGTGTCATAAAGCACTATCAGCTTAAGGAAGTGGCTCAGTATAAAAAAATAAAGAAACATGTTTTGTAAAATAAAAGATTTCCTGGTGAAATCTCAAGATTGTAAATTATCGGGTTTTATCCCGAATTGTGAAATAAAATAATCGGGAAATATTTTAGTTTTAAAAAGATCTTGAAGAAACTTCCGCTGTTAATTAAATACCACAGGATTTCTATCCCGCGGCTCCTGAAACGGGTCAAACCGGGTCGGGGGCGTGACAGAAATAAGGTGGTATCAGAGCCACTGATTTAAGCCTATTAAGTATCTAGAAATACTTAATTTTACTGATTGCCAATTATGTGATTATGTGTTTTATTAACTGATTATTTGTTAATTACAGTATGGGTAAACAAAAGCTGTCAAACATCTATCTTAAACTAGATAGGTCATCCAACGAGAAGGGAAGTTCATCCCAAACAAAACCTTATGTAATTCCTGAAGAAGGAATATTTGTCCGTAAGGCACATTACGAGGAATCACTTTCTCCTAATAAAAGAAGTTTGATTATTAGGAAAAGTCAGGAGGAAATAAGGAAAAAACCGAGAGAAGAAAGTTAAACAAGAAACCCAGGACTTAATCAATAAATCACCTTGGGAGGACAAATTAGATGAGAAATGGGCAAATCTTTATATGCTAGCTACAGTAGCAGAAAATGCAAATCTCTAAATACTCAAAAAGTTTTAGCACTTTTCCAGAAACCTTATTTAGTAAATAAATAAGTTTACAGTAAATTGTAGTATAATTTACTTGTCAGTTGTTTTATGTATGCAATAATATTTACGTGTTATCTATAAAAAAATTTGTTATAACATTTGGTATGTATTTTGCATATATGCTAAACAGCATGAATGAGATATCTGAAGGTTTAGAAAATCTTAACCTCTATCCTGTTAAGATAGAAGTTTCAAAGGAATTCACCGGTTATTTCGCTGATAAAGAAGAACCCATGGAATTTCAATCCAAACCACTGGCAAAACCTAAACCCAAGAAAAGAAGCAGATTTGTGGGCTGGAGGCGAGTACGAAGGAAAAACCAGCAACAAGAAAGGTTACTACAACTGCAGAACCAAAAGACAAAGGAAAAGGGGTAGAAATTGAGGAAAATATTAATCAAGTAGAGATAGAAGCTGAAAAGAGTTTTAAGCAAACAGAAAGAGAAATCGGAGAAAGTTCTAGCCAGAAACAGAAAATGACTCCTTGGGAAGTTTTAGATCATAAACTAGTAATGAGTGACCTCATCGGACCTGCCGATGGAAACCTTGAACCAGCTAATCCAAACCTTATATTTACTGAAGAAGATCTTTTTAGTTATCCACTAGAAGTTCCAATCCCAATCAATCTGGAACCTGCTATTCCAGATCCTATTGTCCAACCTCAACCACTACCAGTAGAATTAGATGAATGGTGGACAACTGATTGGCAATACCAAAATCTTTTAAACAACCCTGATACATTTTTCCCACAAGTTGACCCAGAACCTCCACTATACCCAACTATGAGCCCGGAGAATCTGACTGAACTTCGTCTTTGGGGCGAAGAGTTAATTGATACAGGAAATAGGATTAGGGATATTGGAGAAAGAGTTACTTGGAAGTATGACGAAAGGGAGCGTCGTTTTTAAGAAATTAGCTGACCAGATAATGGGAATTTGCAGGAATAAGTGTTAATAAATAATCATAATAACCAGTATGTGTAATAACTTAACAATAAAACGTTGTATGATAATCGTGTGTACGAGGCATAATATAATATATAGAAATGAAACTTGTGAAATCGATAATTTTTTATTATACATGTTAATGTGATTATGTGCAAACTATTTTATTATATTTGTATGTATACTAATTATTTATATAAAATTAATTATCAGATGGCAAACAATGGTAACGAACCAGTAAATGAGGTTAATCAGCCTGAGCAACATCCAGGAGATCAATATATGACTAGACAAGATATCGAAAATATTGTTGCTCAAGGGATAGCCAATGCTAATCCAGCATTCGTTGCTGCTATAAAGAATCCAATCGAACCGCAACAAATTGTCCCTAGTAAACGTATTTCTAAAGATAACTTCAGTAATAGTGTAAACGGAGGCAATGATAATGTTAATCATAATGGGGAACCACATCAAGCTCCATTACCCAAGAAAATGAAAACTGCAACACCTGGTTGCACTTTCAAAGAATTTCTTGCTTGTAAACCCACTGAATTTGCAGGCAATGAAGGAGCAACTGCATCACTGCGTTGGTTAGAGAAAACCGAAGCAGTCATTGCAATAAGTAAATGTGCTAAAGATGATCAGGTCATGTACGCATCAAATCTCTTCAAGGAAGGAGCACTTGAATGGTGGAACACTGTGTTACAATCAAAAGGAAAAATAATAGCTTATGCTATGACTTGGGAAGAATTTAAGGGTTTTGTAGAAAGAAAATTCTGTCCCGAGTATGAAAAGGAACAAATGACAAATAAGTTCCTAAATCATCGGATGATGGGTGTAGATTGTCGCGGTTATACTTCGACATTCTTTGAATATGCTAGAGTGGTACCAACGCTGGCTTCGCCAGAACCGGTACTCATTTCTCGCTACATTTGGGGACTGATTAGTAAAATCCGCAATATCGTTAAAGCTGCGAGACCTCGCACTATTGACGATGCTGTGGAATTAGCTAATACCCTAACCGATGAACTAGTACGCACCCAAGATGAAAACAGAAAGAAGGAACTGGCTCAGAAAATTACCCAAGGATTTCGTATGGGTAATAATAACAGCTTCAAGAGAAGAGGAACAGGGCAATCTTCAACTTTTCCGTTCTGTCAAAATTGCAAAAAGAAACATTTTGGAAAATGCAAAGTATATTGCAATTTTTGCAAAACTGTAGGGCATCGTGAAGAAAATTGCAGGAAGAAATCCATAATTTGTTACAATTGTGGAGAGGCAGGACATTTCAAAATAGAATGTCCTAAATTAATCAAACCAGCAGACAACAAAACCAAGGCAACCGATGGAAATATTAAGAAGAATGCTAGGGCATTTCAGCTGACCACTCAAGAAGCAGAACTCATCCCAGATGTGATAGCGGGTACGTTCTTAGTTCACAACATTTACGCCAAAGTATTATTTGACTCTGGTGCAAACCAAAGTTTTATAAATACTTCATTCTGCCAAGCTCTTAATTTACCTTTAACCAATATTAGGCAGATTTTTACAGTTGAAACGGCAGACGGAAATTCAGTTAAAATAGATAAAGTTTTGCAGGAAGAAAATATAGAACTTTTAGGACATAAATTCTCTGCAAAACTATTACCGATGAATTTAGCTGAATTTGATGTTGTATTAGGAATGGATTGGTTAGTAGCCAACCATGCTAGAATCCTTTGTGATCAGAATTCCATAGAAATTCAATCACCCACCGGAGAAGTGATTAGGATTACAGGAGATAAACAACGTAAGCCCATGAAGTTCATATCAGTAATGAAAGTTGCTAATTATGAACGAAAACAAGGAATAGTATATATGATTTCAGTAATCATTAGTACTAAGGGAAAAGAACTTAAGGAAATTCCTATAGTCTCAGAATATCCAGATATATTTCCAGAAGATTTACCGGGATTACCTCCGGACAGGGAAGTAGAATTTAGGATTCATCTAATTCCAGGAACTACACCGATAGCCAAGGCACCTTATCGGTTAGCACCCACAGAAATGTTAGAACTGAAAAAGCAATTAGATGAATTACTAAGTAAAGGTTTCATACAACCTAGTTCATCCCCTTGGGGAGCGCCAGTATTATTTGTTAAGAAAAAGGATGGTTCAATGAGAATGTGTATCGATTATAGAGAATTGAATAAGGTTACAATTAAGAATCGATATCCATTACCTAGGATTGATGATCTGTTTGATCAACTTCAAGGAGCTAGATATTTTTCTAAGATAGACTTACGCTCCGGATATCATCAATTGAAGGTACAAGAAGAAGACATACCTAAAACTGCTTTCAGAACTAGGTATGGTCATTATGAGTTTACAGTCATGCCCTTTGGGTTAACGAATGCACCTGCTGCATTCATGGACATGATGAATAGGATCTGTAAACCATATTTGGATAAATTTGTAATTGTTTTCATAGACGATATACTTATTTATTCCAAAAGTCAGACAGAGCATTGTGAACACCTTCATGCACTCTTAACTTTGTTAAGAAAAGAAAAGCTTTATGTCAAATTCTCGAAGTGTGAATTTTGGTTGCAAGAAGTGCAATTCTTAGGACACATGGTGAATCACGAAGGTATTCACGTAGATCCTGCTAAAATAGAGGCAATTACCAATTGGAAGGTTCCACAAACAGCAATGGAAATAAGAAGTTTTATAGGTTTAGCTGGGTATTATAGACGGTTTATTAAGGATTTTTCCAAGATAGCCGTACCATTAACTAAGTTAACCTGTAAAGCCACTAAGTTTGAATGGGGATCTAAGCAAGAAGAAGCCTTTAGAATATTGAAGCAGAAATTAACAAATGCACCAATCTTAGCCTTACCAGAAGGAACTGAAGATTTTGAAGTATATTGTGATGCTTCAAAACTAGGATATGGATGTGTACTTATGCAACGCAAAAAGGTGATTGCATATGCTTCAAGGCAATTGAAAACGCACGAAGAAAACTATACGACTCATGATTTAGAATTAGGAGCCGTAATTTTTGCCCTTAAGATTTGGAGACATTATCTTTACGGAAGTAAATTTACTGTCTACACAGACCACAAAAGTTTAAGATATATATTCGGGCAAAAAGAGTTAAACATGAGGCAAAGGAGATGGATGGAAATCCTAAGTGACTACGACTGTGATATTCAGTATCATGAAGGAAAGGCAAATGTAGTTGCAGATGCCTTAAGTCGTAAGTATTATGAGAAACAACGACGAGTTCGTGCTCTCAGATTAAATCTACAATTAGATTTAATGGAACAATTGAAGAATGTTCAAACTACAGCAATCAAGGATGATGCTGAAGGAATGAAAGGACGAATCAAGGAATTGGAACAAGGAGTAGATGGAGTTTGGAGATTCCACAAAAGTAGAATTTGGGTACCTAAGCAGGGAGACTTAAGACCTAAGATTTTAGAAGAAGCTCATAAATCTAGGTATACTATGCATCCAGGAAATAATAAGATGTACCAAGATTTAAGAAAGAACTTTTGGTGGATAGGAATGAAAAAGGATATAGCACAATATGTTTCTAAATGTCTCACTTGTTCACAAGTTAAGGCAGAACATCAGAAACCTTCAGGGTTACTACAACAATTAGAAATGCCTGTATGGAAATGGGAACTTATAACAATGGATTTTGTTACCAAGTTACCCAAAACCAGAAAAGGTAATGATGCGATTTGGGTAATTGTGAATCGATTAACCAAATCAGCTCACTTTCTACCAATGAAAGAAACCTTTAGTATGGAAAGGTTGGCAAAATTGTATGTAGATGAAGTTGTATCCTTACATGGAGTTCCACTCTCCATTGTTTCGGATAGGGATAGTCGTTTTACTTCTCATTTCTGGAAAAGTTTCCAGCAAGCTATGGGAACTCGATTAAATCTGAGCACTGCATATCATCCCCAAACAGACGGACAAAGTGAAAGGACAATCCAAACTCTAGAAGACATGCTCCGAGCATGTGTAATAGATTTTGGTGGAAATTGGGATGATCATTTACCATTAATTGAATTCTCCTATAACAATAGCTATCATTCAAGTATTGAAACTGCCCCATTTGAAGCACTATATGGAAGAAAGTGTAGAACTCCAGTCTGTTGGGCAGAAATAGGAGAAAGTCAATTATCAGGTCCTGAAATAGTGCAAGAGACGACTGATAAGATTACTCAAATCAAGGAAAGACTGAAGACGGCTAGAGATCGCCAGAAGAGTTATGCAGACAATATATGCAAGCCGTTAGAATTCCAAGTAGGAGACAAAGTATTATTAAAAGTTTCTCCTTGGAAAGGAGTAGTTAGATTCGGAAAGAAAGGAAAGCTAAGTCCAAGGTACGTATGACCATTTTCAGTGATCCAACGTATAGGACCAGTCGCTTATCGTTTACGACTACCAGAAGAATTATCTGGAGTACATGATGTATTTCATGTATCCAATCTCAAGAAATGCTTATCAGATGAATCACTGGTAGTACCTCTTAGAGATACAGAGGTAAACGAAAAGCTGAAATTTGTTGAGAAACCTCTTCAAATTGAGGATCGAAAGATCAAGTTTCTCAAACACAAACGACTAGTTTTAGTCAAAGTCAGATGGGATTCAAAGAGAGGAGCTGAATACACTTGGGAGCTGGAATCAGAAATGAAGCGAAAGTATCCTCACTTATTCCAGTAAATCTCGAGGACGAGATTTTTATTAAGGTGGGGAGAATGTAACAACTCTCATCAAAAGTTATATTTATTTAAGTAAATTGTCCAATAGGAAACCCTAATTGAGAAACCCAAGTGATTCTGTATAATCCCTAAAATTTTCAGAACAATTAGAATCAGGATCAGGGCCCCTAAAACTCAGGGGGGGGGGGTAAACCCTAGTTAGTATTATCTCGATAGATTGCTGTCAAAATTGAAATATCACGTAAAACCAACTCAGATAGGCTAGTCCCAGACGCGGCTGACCTAGGGTGAAAACGTGTCCCTTGCGCACCGCAAGGATTTGAGTCTTACGGTGCGTAAGACACCTTGCGCACCGCAAGGATCTGAGTCTTACGGTGCGTAAGCCTGGCCAAATTTTAACTATAAATAGCAGACATTGGCAATCGAATTTTAGTGTTCAAACGACGTAAAACTTCGCTGCATGTACTGAGATACGTTCTGTTTACCACAATTAACACACACGGTTCACTAAGCAACGCCGCAATCAGGGTAATAACTCGATCGCTGCTACGATTCAATGTCTGATCGATTAAACTATCCAATGGATGTTTAAGTACTGCCCACATTAGGGTTTATGCTTTGTCATTCGTCGTTAAATCGATGGTTGTTTAAGTATCGCACTTTGTCATTCGTTGTGAAGGTTGTAATCTCGTGAGTTATCGTAAATGCTGTATTAAGTTACTAACCTAATTTGTGTGCCTGATTATTTAAACTAGGTTATCAAGGCTAATCAGTAGAATAAGCTCTGTTAAATCTGCAATGTGAGTCATTCTCTTTTTATCAAATCTATTTACAAAAGCATGTTTATTTTCAAAGGTTATAATTACAAGGATTAAGTCTATGTAATCTGAAATTACTGCCAGTATGTGGGGGGATGTGCACATAGCTACTAATTATTTATCATTTGTGGGTGAACGGACCCAACAAGTGATATGTCCACAGTCACAAGTCCGGTCAAGTGACAACTGGATCAGTTAATTTAAAAGATAGAGACATTGTAATCGCTCTTAATACTGTAAATTATAACAAACAGGTCGTTTTATGTAAATAGAATGATTCACTCAGTATTTCCCGCTGACAAAACCTTTTTCAAACATGTTTCAGGTGATCTGTTGTGATCCAGGAAAAGTGCCATAAAGCACTATCAGCTTAAGGAAGTGGCTCAGTATAAAAAAATAAAGAAACATGTTTTGTAAAATAAAAGATTTCCTGGTGAAATCTCAAGATTGTAAATTATCGGGTTTTATCCCGAATTGTGAAATAAAATAATCGGGAAATATTTCAGTTTTAAAAAGATCCTAAAGAAACTTCCGCTGTTAATTAAATACCACGGGATTTCTGTCCCGCGGCTCCTGAAACGGGTCAAACCGGGTCGGGGGCCGTGACAAAATGGACCAACAATGTCCATTCCCCATTTATGGAATGGCCATGCTGAGGTTATTGGGACTAAGTCGTGCTTGGGACTTTTTGGGATCGGTGCATGGATCTGGAAAGCATCACATTTCTTCAATTCTTCGGCTGTATCGCGATGCATTGAAGGCCATAAATATCCGAGGTTCATGAGCTTTGCAACTACCGACCTAGCTCCAAAGTGAGCTCCGCATACTCCTTCATGAATTTCCTTGATCAAATACTTACTTTGCTCGGGACCGACACATCTTAGCAAGGGAGCAAGGTAACCCTTTTTATAAAGGGTTTCTCCTTGTAGTATGTATTGCCTTGCCTTGATTTCAACCCTTTTAGCTTCCACTTGATCATTGGGTAATTCACCATTTTTGAGGAACCTTCTTATGGGAGTCATCCAGTTTGGATCTTCTTCGGTAACCACGTCTTGAACCTCCAATTCATTAATTGATGGGGCCTTCAACACTTCTACCAGTACCTTCTTGGTGAGGTGGGCAAAAGTAAGAGATGCAAGCTTACTTAGGGCATCGGCCTTTTTGTTTTGAGATCTGGGGATCTGTTTGATGTTACACGCTTGGAAGGTACTCATCAGTTCCTTGGATTTTTCTCTGTATTTTTTCATGTTGGGCTCTTTAGCTATGTAGCTGTCATTCACTTGGCTTGAGACCAGCAACGAATCCGTGAACACTTCAAGCTTTTCGACCTTCATTTCTTTGGCCAGCCTTAGGCCGGCTATTAGTGCTTCGTATTCAGCCTCGTTATTGGTGGTCTGAAAATCAAAACGGAGAGCATATGTGAATTCTAAACCTTTTGGGTTGATCAAAATTAACCCAGCCCCTGACCCTTCAACGCTTGAAGCCCCGTCGGTAAAAAGCTTCCAGGCTTCAGGGTTGGAAGGTTCAGTGATGGTAGTGTTTACTTCAGTGGCTGTTTGGTTTGGGACTTCCACAATGAAATCAGCCAAGACTTGGGCCTTGATAGCTTTTCTTGGGACATAGGTGATGTTATGTTCACCCAGTTCTATGGCCCATTTGGCTAATCGTCCTGAGTTTTCAGGTTTTTCAAGCACACTCTTAATAGGTTGGTCGGTGACCACTTGTATGGGGTGTGCTTGGAAGTACCTTCGAAGCCTCCTAGCTGTTTGAACTAGGGCTAGGGCAAGTTTTTCGAGGGGAGGATATTTCGTTTCAGCTAATTTTAAAGTTTTGCTGAAAAAATAAACGGGTACCTGGGCCTTGTCTCGCTCAATGGTGAGGACTGCACTGATGGCCTCGTCCGTGATTGAGAGGTACACCGATATTAACTCCCCGGTTTTTGGTGCCGCAATGTCTGGTAGGGAAGCTAGATGTTGCTTCATCTGGTTGAAAGCTTCTTCAGCTTCTTCAGTCCATTTGAAATCCTTCTTATCTGAGCAGTTCTTGAGCGTTTTGTAGAAGGGTAGAGATCTTTCGGCCAACTTTGAGGTAAAACGCTTCAAGGCTGCAAGCTTCCCGTTCAAGCTTTCGACCTCCTTCTTGGTCTTCGGTGGCTTGGTTTCAAGGACGGCTTTCACTTTGTTAGGGTTGGCCTTGATGCTTTATTTTCCAACAATGTGACCCAAGAATTTTCCCTCCTAGAATCCAAATGAACACTTTTCCGGATTAAGCTTCATGTTAACCTTTCTGAGGTTCTTGAAAGTTTCTTGAATATCATCGAGCATTTGATATTCCGTCTTGATTTTAATAACCAAGTCATCGACATATGCCTCCATGTTTTTGCCGATTTGGCTTTCGAAGGCTTTGTCAACGAGTCGTTGATAGGTTGCTCCGGCATTTTTGAGGCCGAAAGGCATCTTTTGATAACAAAAGATCCCTTTATCCATGTGAAAGGCTGTCTTTTCCTCATCCTCTTTCTTCATGAGGATTTGGTGATAACCTTTGTATGCGTCAAGAAAGCATTTGAACGAGTAACCTGTGAGGGAGTCAACCTTGAGATCAATTTCCGGTAGTGGATAGCAATCCTTAGGACAAGCTTTGTTAAGATCCTTAAAGTCTATGCACATCCTCCAAGAGTTGTCTGGCTTCTTGACCATAACCGGGTTTGCAACCCATGACTGGTACTTGACTTCTCGGAGAATACCGGCCGACACAAGTTTTTCAACCTCTTGGCAGGCTGCCAGACTTCTCTCAGGTGCCAAGCTTCTTTTCTTTTGGACCACAGGCTTGACATCCGGTGGTATTCTCAACTCATGTTCGGCAATGTCCCGGGGGATCCCGGTCATATCTTCTGGACACCAAGCGAATACATCGCTGTAGTGTGTTAGCAATTTTTCAAGGTATGAAAGGGTCTCTTGAGAAAGGTTTGGATTGACCCTTATTCTTTGTTCAGGGTACTTAGGGTTTATGACCAACCTTTGCTTGTCTTCTTCACTGTTGGAGCTTTCACCTTCAACCATGTAGGCTTCCTGAGAGGGTTGAAGGGTTGCTATGCCCCTTTTGGTAGGAAATTTGACTGTGCCGTGGCCAACAGACACGGCCATGTGAAACGCACACTGTCCTGGTCTTCCAATGATCACATCATAGCTTGAGGGGATGTTGATACCCACAAAGGTGAGTGGTTGGGTTCTTTCTTTTAAACCTTCACTGAAACGAACATTAAGTGTCAGTTGCCTTAAAGGCTTGAGGGGTATGTCGGCGATACCTTTTATAGAGGTTCCAGAGGGTTGAAGCCTTGAACGTTCTTCATGGCTCAAACGGTTGAAGAATTTTTCGAACATGATTTCAGTGGCTGCCCCCGTGTCTATGTATGCCCTATATGTTTGCAATGTTCCCACGGTAGCTTCTACCACAAGAGGGTTAGAGAGATGGTCTTTCTCCGTTGGGGGGAAGCAAACACACTGAAGCTCCCAAGCTTCCAACCGCTGCCTTTTATGAGGAGCCCTTCCATCGAAATCTACCATATTGACTTCCTTACCCTTTCCTTCAGCCATTTTGTCCCGGACTCCCTTTACCAAATGAGCGAGTTCTCCGGACTTAACAGCCTCTTCTATTCTTTTCTTGGGTTGGAAGCAATCATTGGTGTGGTGACCTTTTTCTTCGTGAAACTCGCAGTATTGGGTGGAGTTCTCGTTCTTCCTGCTCTTGGGGAGAGGCCTAGGAGGCCGAAAGTTTTGTTTAACTTCTTCTGTTGCAAGGATTTCTTGAGGGGTCTTTGTGAGGGGTGTGAAACTTATGCCTTTCTCCCTGCTTGGAGGGTTCCGGCCTTCAGACCTTCGAGGGTCTGAACCCTTTGACCGCCTGTCATAGGAGTTGAAGTTCCCCCTTTTTCTAGCTGGACTGTTGCTTCTCCAGCCGGACCCTCTTTTTCTTTGTTCCTTAATGTCTACTGCCTCCTCTCCCCGGATGTGGGCTTCAGCCCTTTCGAGAGCTTCTTCTAAGGTCTTGGGTAGAGATTTGTTGAAATCTCTTGTGAGGTACTTAGAGGTGATGGCATTCATGAAGCCAGCCACCCTCATTTTCTAATCGGCCCCTACATAAGTCAGACCTTCCTTCTTGTATCGTTCAATGAAAGCACGAAGGCTTTCATCATCACGTTGTTTTATCTGAAAGATCACTGTTGCGTCTTTGACATATCGCCTTTGTTGGGAGAAATTGGCTAAGAAACCTTTGCTAAGATCATCAAAGCTTCGAATGCTTTGAGTAGGTAAGTCGTTGAACCAGATTCTGGCAGATTCCACAAGAGTTTGCATGAACATTAAGCAACATTCAGCGTTCGACCATTTCTCTATCCGGGCTGCACCGGTGAAGATCTGAAGATGGTCCTCGGGATCTTCATTCCCATCATACGTCCTGATGTGGGAAGGCATCTTAATCTTCGATTGGAAATCATAATCGGCTATCTGCCTTGAAAAGCATGATAGGTTACTTGGTTTGTATGGTTTAGCCAAGTCTTCTTCAGCCCTTGCATCCACATTATTGCCGTTGCCGTTATTTCCCTGGGAGGCTAGCACCTGGTTGATGAAGTGTTGCCACGGGAAGTTGGCCATCATCTGGGTCATCATGTTGGGCATGAGGTTGAAGCCTTGAAGGCTTCCTGGGCCAACTGAGCAGTTTATTCCGAGGGGAGTGCTCATAACAGCACTTCGTGCCAAAGGGAGCACGGACAGAGCTTGCTCCCATGTGGTTGTTGTGGATGCTGGAAAGCTTGTTACTGGGGACTGTAGGAGCTGGTCAAGGGTTAGCTCATGTCCCAAAGGAGCACCACTAGTAATTGGTTGGGAAGAGAAGATAGGATGCACCGTAGGATTTGTCATAGTGGACAGATAAGGGTGAGGGTTTGAAGGATTACTGGGACCAGCCTCACTTCTTGTTGTAAAAGGAGGGGGAGGTGGTCCGGGAGACAACGTCGGTTCAGGTTCATCATAGTCTAAACGAATCCTCACTCCTTTTTCTCTTTCTCTACTCACGTGTTGGTTGAGAAGGGACCTCAACTCAAGGAAGTTGTTGGCAACCCCTTCAGGGGTGAGTTCAACACGTGCTGGGGCGTCAGAAACACCAATATTGGGAGATGGAACCCCGGATCTGGACGGGGTTGGTGTGTTGAAGGTGAGGAACTCGGGTGTGCTCCCCGGAGTTGAGAAAGAAGTTGGTATAGCCACGTGAGCTTGGCTACTACCCGGAGTAGAAGTGTTTGGAATCTGATTTACTTCTTCCGGGGATCCACTTTCAGACATGGTGATTTTAAGTGAAGAGAGCTACACTACTAGGTCTTTTTGAGAAGAAATAGCGGCGTAGCCCCACGGTGGGCACCAACTTGTTGATGCAACAAATACAAGACCAACGGTAGTAGCTGGGCTGGTTAGGAAAAAGGGTTGAAGGGTTCAACTTTGCCTAACGCAGGTCGTGGGGTCCCCCCACGTTTGCAAAACGCGGAAGGAGGTTCACTAGTTAGTTTTTGTTATTTGCTGGAGATCCTTCTCTGAATTGTATCCAGATCCCGATGTGGGAGCAAATAGAATGTGTGTAGTGTGTGTGAAAAGGAGTGACTCGCATGTAAGCAAGTACTCAATGTGAATGACCAGAGATTAGAGAATCAGAGCTGGCCAGGAGATGTTTCTTGAAGTAAATGAAGTGTCAATTTATAGGAGAAGACATCTCCCGAAGTAGAATTCATTTGACTAGTGATCCTTCTTGCAGTGAGGGGCTTACCCTTTCGGGGGTTGAAGCCTTTTGTCCCCCGGATAATAGCGTGCATTCCTGTAGACCTGCATTGCTTTTGCGGCTGTGGGTTGGTGAAGCAATCCCTGGATGTGACTGGCTACTGTTTCCGTGTTGCTTTTCCCTTCCTCACAGCTTTTTAAGCCTTGAACCCTTTAACCCTTTAAGCATTTACGCAATTAGCCATTTTATTCAATCTTGGGCTACCCCCGTCATCAACCATGGTTCATTAGTTAACCAATTAATACGCATGATTCCGTTAATTGCTCATATGTTGACCATTATGCCCTTATTACCTTAAAACGTGATTTTTGCAAATGTAAAAGAGTAGAAACTTTAGTTACTGATATACCAACTTGCACCCACAATTTGACATCAGTTTGAGGTGTAGATTGAGAGTTATGCTCATTAGCGTAATTAAGAAGCTTTATGTTAATTAAACGACATAATTAGCGTATGGCCTATCTAAGCCTACTTTTTGATATCAAACTTATTACCCACTGATGTAATATATTATTTTGGGATTTTTGAAAATTTTTAATTAATTTTAGGCTGAGCATAACTTATAGTCGTAGGCTTAATCCGGTAATTGTCGGTTTTGCCCTTACGGGCTATAAAATGAGTTCTACATATCTAATCGACTCCAAACCTTTTGCTACTGATTAGATATGATAAATAAATTATTTTAAGCCTTCTGGAATAATAAAAATATCAACTTTATGTATAGAACCCGGAAATGGCTTCTAATCGCCTTTTTAAGCGTTTTTAACGCATAGTATGTACTAGAACCATTTTAAACATACAAAGGTTGATACCTACTGATATTTTGGGTAAATTATAATATTTTAACAGTGAGCAAAAGTTGTTTAACTCAGACTTCAGTTTTGAGCTTTACGGCTTATGTGAAATTACCAAAATGCCCCTACGGTGCATAGTTTGATTATAATTGATAAATTTCACATATATACTTTACCCTACTGTTATAACTTAGTAAACTAAGTATTTTTACTGATTATATCAGACCTGTAACTCAGGTTAATACTTAGACTCTTTTATAACCTTGAAAATGACTAAACTACCCCTACGAGGCATAGTTTGTGTTTAAATTCGTTTCGGGCATAATAAAAGACATCTTACTGATGTCATAACATATTTGAAGCATATTAACTTAGGAAACCTGTATATGGCTCTAATAATTACCCGTTACGCTTATTACGCGTTCGGTGCGGTTTATGTAACTAGTTTACATAAATTAGCCGAAACGGGTCAAACCTTATCGGTTTTATCTCAAAATCCAGAATGTATTTAGATTACCCCTATAAGACAAGTCTCCGAACATGTCGGGTCTAAATCACATTCTATCCGGTCTTCGCTTAATCATGCGTACGAACCGTATCTTTGAAACTAACCGGTCTAAGCTTAAGCTTAACTAAAGACCCGTTAGGATTCTAATAGGTTATTATAAACCTTCGTTCCAGATTAGGAGGACCAGTAAAAGCTACTTGCATTTGCTTATTGTGATTATTACTTTGCTCAGGTAAATACTTTTAACTTATTTTCCCTATACGGGCTTGGGTTACGGTATATAAAATACCGCTTGGTCGGGCATCAAATCTTCCATCGTTTGGTGGTTAATTGAATAATTTGATCGGCCCGTTTAAACAGTTTTGTTTACTTAAAAGCCTTTGGGGGGTTAATGACCATGTCCCGGATATCCTTGGCATCATTTTACGAAATGGCCACGACCTAAGCGCGGAGTGTAGGCGTACACACGTCAGTGCATAAATAGTTGATGTGGTGTGTCTATTGATCTTTAACCCGGCACGATCCGGGCTACTGAACGCATAAGGAACATGTAATTCATTTACAAGATTATATATTTAAATAATTATCCCAAGTTATAAAATGTTTATGCCACGTGCATCCAAATCAATTTTTAACCATTTTTAAAATGAGTCAGTTGATTGTATTTACCAGTGTAAACTGACGTATTTTCCCAAAAAGATTAAATGCAGGTACTAAGCGTAATTGGCTGGGATTTCTCCTTAGCATCAATAGAAGTCTCGCAAGCTTAAGATGCCTAAAGTCTGTTGAACTATTGTTTCCATTTTATTTTCGATCCGTCTGTGGATAAACAATCGACAGTTGTGATATTTGATATTACAATCTTATATTCGGTTGAATTATATCTTTCATTTGCTTCCGCTGTGCATGTTAAATATTGTGTTGTTTGACTATTATGTTGCCAACCACGTCACGATACTCCCCACCGGGCCCACCGGTGACACGTGGAAACCGGGGTGTGACATTAACAAGTGAGATAACAACTATAACAATATATACAATTCCTTAACAGTGTCTATATATCAAACAATATACGTAACACATTCTGTTAACCACATTCGGTAATTCGGTGAGTAGTTAGTTCACATTCGGTGCGACACATAATCACATTTAGTGAGTTACATAATTATATTCGGTAATTCACATTCGATGGTTACCTTTCGGTGCGGTAGTTCGGAGGTCACTTTTCTGTAACATCCCATGTAAACCGTTTCAGGACGCTATCTGCTTTGTCCCCGGTAGATTGTCCATTCAGAAACTCACGGCTCATCCAACGAGTTGCTCGCCCATCAAGGGCGGACCTAAGCCCAGCCCAGGGTGGGCGGGCGCACCCCCGGGGAAAAAAAAATTTAGTGCTAAGTTCCGTCGAAAATCCCGTCCGCACCCCTTGGAATTTTTCGTCCGCACCCCATAGAATTTTCCGTCCGCACCTCTTGGTCGTCCGCACCCCTTAGGTAAAACGTGTTATCAATTTATATTTTAAAAATATTCTTTAGTAAACTCCTATTTTATAAAAAATACTACCTAAATTATATTACTTTTAATACCTAAATAACTAAACCCAAATACCCAATACATTTAACTAGCTCACTACTAAGTCTTAGCCCAATAAACAAACCCAACAAATCAACAATATTTCAAACTAAAATAAAATAAACAAGCCCAAAACCCTTACATATTCTATCCTGCTCTCTTTATCGTCCTTGCACGCCAGCGATCAGAACATCAACAACGACAACAGTGAACAGTCAGCAGCCGCATACCACCGTAATCAGCCACGGGTAAGTTTCTTTGTTATTTTTGATGATTTTTGGTTGGTTTTTGGTTGATATTAGCCACATCCAGCAGCCTATTATAGCCGCATACTAACCATAGTAGACATGTGATTCGTATTGTCTTCATTATGTTATGGTGGGTTATTTAAATTAAGTTCTTTTGTTTTACATGACCCGACTCGACCCGAACCGATTTTTTATTTATATACCTTGGGGCCTAAAATTTTTAAAAATGTTCCGCACCCACATGGAAAAATTCCTGGGTCCGCCACTGTCGCCCATACGAAACACATCATGATAGAAAAGAGTTTCAACCCCTTTATATAGTAGGTTTCGTTTCCCTCTCAATCGATAGAATGCTAATATTTAGTGGTAAATATAGCCATAAAAATTAGATCGAACGGAAAACTACAAAACATGCATATCATATGAATTTATAATAACCCACGTGTGTGTTAATATTTAGTGCTAAATAGCCATCAAAATTGATTTTAATAGAGAAAGAGAATTCACTATAGATTTTTAGCCTTTCACTATTATATATAGCCACCACAAGATTAGTAATCATTTCATTTAGTGAATTACAACGCTAATGCTCCATGTTTATACACATAATAAAATATAACATACCACCAGAAAATAATTATGGAGAGGGATGACTTATGTTTTAAGTCATTATTATGTGATCCATAAAAGTTTTCAAACGTGGGATCGTGCTATGTAATAAAAAATAAAAATGCTTATTATTTAATCTTTTTATATTTAATTTTATATGTAATAAAATATTCAACTAACTCGTGTTCCATGCTTTATCATCATTTTCTTCAAGAATGGACCACTTCTCTTCACATAATGTCAGTTCATTTAATCCAATAACAACAACACATTTATTCATTTTTTTGACATAATGACCCTCTACCCAACTTGCCACAGATAGATTCTTTATGTCTTGATTTTCACATGTTTTTTGGTTTTCATGTTTTGTTTTTTTTTTTAATCTAATCCAAGCTTTGACCCTGTGTTGTGTGTGTTTCTTTCTTCCATTAAATTAAATGTTAATGGTTTTTGGGGGATCAATTAAAGTTGAGAATCTTTCTTCATGACAAGGGTATCTTTAAAAATTGTGTTTTAGGCATTGCATCTATTCCCTGTTAAAGAATAAAGAATTCAGCTTTTTGCTGGTCGGTGATTCTTTCTCATCAAGCTTTCCTTTTTAATGGTTTCTTGAGACTAGGGTTTTAATTTAAGACTCTGGCGTGTTCTTGGTTGGTAAGCACTTCTCTCATTTTCTATAATTTTTTTTAAAGATTTTGTTGTCATAAATTGAAGAATTTGATGAATAATACAGGTGGGTCACTTGTGATATGATATGATGAGTGTTCTTGTGTGGAGTCTTGTTTTACTTGTGAATTTGAATTTGGGGGTGAATGGTTTAAGGACACATAATAATGGTTCAGCAGCAGCAAGACCAGCTTTTGTGAATGTTGGAGCCATTTTCACTTTTGATTCCACCATTGGGAAAGTTGCTAAAGTTGCAATCCAGCAGGCTGTCAAAGATGTTAATGAAAATCCCTCTCTTCTTCCCGGAACAATGCTTCGAATGGATATGCGCAGCTCCAATTGTAGCGGCTTTCTCGGCATGGTTGGAGGTAAAAACATCAATATTTTTTTTATTAATCATCTTGTTTGTTCATGTTATAAATAGTTGAATATTATGTAAATAGTTCAAAAAAGCCACACCCCTTTTAGTTCTATCTCCATGGACCACACTTAATGGTGTTTCGATTTAAGTAAAAAGTTTTGTGAGTGTTGATAAAAGGGTTCTTTAGGGCCAAACAGAAGTAAATCTTGAGGACCACTTACATAACAAAATGTCCAACAGTAGTGGCGACTGTTGAGAAAAGGGTTCCTTAGGGCCAAACAGAAGTAAATCTTATGGACCACAGCTACAGTTGTGTCGATTTTCATAAAAAAAGTGTCCAACAGTAGTGGCGCTAGTGTTCTAAAGTGGGTTCCTTAGGGCCAAATACAAGTAAATCTTATGGACCACAATATGTCACTATTGATATTGTACGATTTTCTATGGGGCATAGAGGTAATTAGATTTACGGGGTGTGTTTTGGCTTATTTGTAGAACACTAAACACCATCAAACATGCTTATTACTGCTTTAAGAAACATCCAAACACCACATGTTTTCTTACTGCTCATCATCAGATTGTGCCATGCAGTTGATGCGGTAAAAAATCGGATATCGGTCAAGGATCGATATTTGAGATATCGGTGGGATATCAGTAATTTTAATATCATGCTGAATTATATATATATATATATATATATATATATATATAGCACTTTAACACTAACAATTCAGTATATATCACCGGCGATAATATCTGATTGATATTTTGCACCGATATCTCACTAGGGGACCGATAACCGATATATATCACCGATCTGCGATATTAACTGCATAGAGATTGTGTTTATTAATTGCAGTTACATGTTAAATGATTATCTTTTATTAAAATTTACAGCATTGCAGTTTATGGAGACCGACACAGTAGCAATTGTAGGTCCACAATCTTCAGTAGTAGCCCACATTATATCTCACGTAGTAAACGAACTTCAAGTCCCGCTCTTATCGTTCGCTGCGACGGATCCCACGCTATCCAACCTCCAATTCCCATACTTCGTTAGAGCAACACAGAGTGATTTGTACCAAATGACCGCAGTAGCCGAAATTGTAGATTATCACGGTTGGCGGGAAGTTATCGCAATTTTCATAGATGATGATTATGGAAGAAACGGGGTGTTAGCGTTAGATGATACACTAGCAGCAAAACGATGTAGGATATCGAATAAAGTCGGAATCCCACCTGGACCGGAATATGGACGGAGTGAAATTATGGATGCTTTAGTAAAAATTGCGTTGATGGAAGCTCGAGTTATCGTTCTTCATGTTTATCCCGATATGGGGTTTCTGGTCTTTTCGGTTGCGCGTTATCTCGGGATGATGGGTGACGGTTACGTTTGGATTGCTACCGATTGGCTTTCGTCTTATTTAGATTCGAGCTTACCGTATCCGTCTGATAAAATGGAAAATATGCAAGGGGTTGTCGCTTTACGCCAACACACACCCGATTCGTTGAAAAAGAGAGAACTTGTATCAAAATGGCGAAAATTAACGCGCGGTTCATTCGGGCTAAATTCTTACGGCTTATACGCTTATGATACCGTTTGGATGATAGCTCATGCTCTTGAAGCGTTTTTTAATCAAGGTGGGGTTGTTTCGTTTTCAAATGATTCACGGTTGAGTAGTGGTGGTCTTGAGGATCTTCATCTTGACGCGTTAAACATTTTCGATGGTGGAAAACTGTTGTTGGATAATATATGGGGAAGTGATTTTGTCGGTCTAACCGGGCATATAAAGTTCGGTGCGGATCGAAACCTTGTTAATCCCGCGTACGATATTATTAACATAATCGGGACCGGATTTCGAACCGTTGGGTACTGGTCTAACAAATCGGGTTTATCAACATCGACCCCAGAGGATCTTCAAGTTAATCGATCAAGAACAAATCAAGAACTTCATAGTATTATTTGGCCTGGAGAGATTGTGACGAAACCGCGGGGGTGGGTTTTTCCGAACAACGGGAAAGTGTTGAACATTGCGGTGCCGCTTAGGGTTAGCTATAAGGAATTTGTTTCACAATTGCCGGGGAGTAACATGTCGAAAGGGTTTTGTATTGATGTTTTTGTTGCTGCTGTTAATTTGCTACCGTATGCGGTTCCGTATCGGTTTGTACCGTATGGAAATGGCAAAGAAAACCCGAACTACACTGAACTCGTGAATCGGATTGCAGCAGGGGTGAGTTTGTTTTAATTGTACATTAAGTTCTTTTTTACATCTTTTCAAGAGTAAAATGTCATTTTCGTCCCTGAGGTTTGTTTTTCTGAGTTCTGCGACTTTCATCCAAAGGTTTGTTTTTCTGAATCTGGATCCAAAGGGTTTGAAATCTTGCCATTTTCATCCGGCTTGTTAACTCCATCCATTTTCTCCGTTAAGTCAGGGGTATTTTTGTCTTATTTTGTTAACTTAAAGGGCAATTTGGTCTTTTTCACTTTATGCTCAAGCATTTAGCATAATGTACAAGTATTCAAAATCCTTTAATTTAACAAAAAAGACAGAAATACTCCTGATGTAATGGAAAAAAAATGGATGGAGTTAACGAGCTGGATGAAAATGGCAAGATTTCAAACCTTTTGGATCCAAATGGGGAAAAACAAACCTTTTGATGAAAGTCACAAAACTGGTTAAACCTCAGGGACGAAAATGGCATTTTACTCTCTTTTGAAATACCATTAAAGTTTGATTAAAAAGCTTTTAGCACACACAAGAATCCTCTTTATTAGTAGACCAAAATCTTAAAAAAATAAAAATAATAATTAATGTAGGCTTATGATGGTGCGGTTGGGGACATTGTTATAACCACAAACCGAACAAGAATCGTGGATTTCACACAACCGTATGCTGCATCTGGGCTCGTTGTAGTGGCTCCGTTTAAGAAAATGAATACGGGTGCTTGGGCCTTTTTACGCCCGTTTTCTCCAACATTGTGGGCTGTCACAGCGGCTTTCTTTCTTGTTGTTGGTACTGTCGTGTGGATTCTAGAGCATCGGATAAATGACGACTTCAGAGGCTCTCCCAAAAGTCAGATCATAACAATCCTATGGTAACTTTTCTTGTTTCAATTTATGATTCTTTTTGACAAGAGTAAAGTACATGGATGGTCCTTATGGTTAACCAAAATTTTGGATTTAGTCCCCAGCTTTTCAAAAGTACAAGGATGGTCCCTGTGGTTTACGCTTTGTAACGCATTTAGTCCACAGATAACAAATCTAAAGGTTTCAGCAGATCCAAGTTAGGGACTAAATGTGTTACAAAGTGCAAACCACAGGGCTATCTGTGTACTTTTGGAAAGCTTGGGACCAAATCCAAATATTTGGTCAACCACAAGGACCATCCGTGTAATTTACTCTTTTGACAATTTTGTGAGATTTCAGAAAATTTTAAAAAGATTAATGACCTTTTCTTTGTTTTCATTTCAGGTTCAGTTTTTCTACTCTCTTTTTTGCACATAGTAAGTGAGATACTACTTTTTATGATAACAAATACATGAAAGAGGGAATACATTTTGGTTTTATAATTTATGGGTCTGTTTTGTTTTATGCAGGAGAGAACACTGCGAGTACTCTTGGACGTATAGTGTTACTGATGTGGCTTTTTGTAGTTTTAATAATCAACTCAAGTTACACCGCAAGTTTGACGTCGATTCTCACAGTCCAACAGCTATCTTCTCCAATCAAAGGGATCGATACTTTGAAAAAGTCCAATGATCGTATTGGATACCAAGTGGGGTCTTTTGCAGAGCGCTATTTGGTTGATGAAGTCGGGATTCACGAATCAAGACTCGTGTCTCTTGGAACACCTGATGCTTATGCTGATGCACTATTAAAAGGTTCGAAGAACGGTGGGGTTGCCGCCATTGTTGATGAACGCCCGTACATCGAGCTTTTCTTGTCCAATCAGTGCAAGTTTCGGGTTGTTGGGCGCGAGTTCACTAAGACTGGATGGGGATTTGTAAGTCTGTTTGTTCGTGGTGTTTTGACTTTCATGGCCAAATATTTGAGATAATAAATAAGGTCCTAGTAGTTCTTGAATCTGGAATCACCAAATGACTTGTTTGACTACAAAAGTCAAATTTATATTACCTTAAAATCAATGGTCGGTGGCAAAAGCCAGCCACACATTCTACCCAGGCTTTCATACAATGTCAAAAGTAACATTTTAAATGCCACTTTGACGAGTTTACCCTAAAACTAGTTTCTTACGTTTTTATTTTTATGTACGTGTCAGTATATATTCGAGTTCGTCTACTCTTTTTTTTTTTTTTTTTTTTGTCTGGAAACGAGTTGGGTCAATTATAAAATGTCTTATTTTAAACAAATCCGGTCAAATATAATACGTTTTCATTAGACGGTATAAATTTGAGTTACTATACGTTTCGACGTAAATTTAGGTCAGGTCGATTGTAGTCTATATTTTACCACGCCGCGTACGACGCCACCGCACGTGTCTATTTTATGTACGTTTTGAGTTGGTCTACGTTTCGACGTAAGTTTTGTTTGGAAACAAGTGGCGGGGTCAAATATAATACATTTTCAACGTAATTTTAATTCAGAAACGAGTCGGGTTAATTGTCTCTACGTTTGAACGTAAATTTAGTTCGGAAAGCTCATTTAAATACTCGTTGGGCAGCCTTCAACTTGTTTGACCTGGTCAACCTATTTCTGTTTCGGATAACTGGTTTTAACTTGATCATAAATTTGTAGGCATTTCCACGTGACTCGCCATTGGCAGTGGACTTGTCAACGGCAATCCTGTCACTATCGGAAAATGGGGACCTGCAAAGGATCCACGACAAGTGGTTGATAAGAAGCGGTTGCAGCACTGATAATTCGGAGCTTGAGTCGGACCGATTGCACTTGAAAAGCTTCTGGGGCCTCTTCCTTATATGTGGCATCGTATGTTTCATTGCCATTTTCATATACTTTTGTCAGGTGTTTCGGCGGTTTCGTGGAGCCACAGCAGAGTCAGAGGGGTCGTCGAAGTCGAGGCGGCTTCAAACACTCATATCCATCATTGATGAGAAGAAAGACCCGAAAGACAGAGATAAGAAAAGGCAGAAAGTTGAGGAGAATGAGATTAGACATGATTCAGAACTAGGGTAGATTGTTTTTTGTTTTTAAACTTGTCCTAATAACAATAATAATAATAATGCTATTTAAACTTGTAACTAAATTTTAATTAAAATTTAGAATGATAAGTTGTACATATTCTTCATGATGGCAGGCATTACGAGTCTTTGGCATCAATTTTTCCATCATCACTCAACATAGAAAATATGAATTGCTTTTGTAAACTTGTTATGAACAGAAAACTAGAGAGGCATGTAAAATGTTGTGAATACTTCCTAACCGATTTCTTTCTTTCTTTCTGTAAGCAAGATCCAGCGACCCATGGGTACCACGGGTTATAACCTAGTAAAGTTTGTATATACTTTAAAACTAAAACATTTTCTTGCATATTTCTCTTAAACATGGACCGATTTCTTTCTTTCTTTCGGCAAACAAGATCCAGCACCCACCTTTTATTCATCCTAGTATATACTTTAAAATTAATTTATTCCATCCTTTAACTGGCAATTTTTTCCATATATAAACAAAATATTCACAGAAACTATAATATTATGTCTATATATAACACCCATTTTATGTCTATATATAACTCCCATTTGTTTTTCATTTCATTCATCAGCTTCATTTCATTCACAAGCAGAAGTAAAAAAAAAAAAAAATAATGAGCAACAACATGAACTCATCTTCTAATTCTGAAGAGAATGTCACGAGAAAAGCTTGTGCAGCATCAAAGAAAAGAAAAACAACAAGTGATAAAGAGTACAATCCCGAAGAAGAAGTGAAAGCGGGGGCCATTCAGCGGGTTTGGTCCCCCGCGGACGAGTTAAAGCTTCTGCAGGCTCTAAAAGAGCAAACAGACAGAGCCAACATGACCATGTTGTATGAGACGGTGAGGAACTGCTTGGAGTTTGATGTACAGAAAAAGCAGGTTGTGGATAAAGTGGGGAAGCTGAGGCGGAAGTTCAAGGAGATGAGCGAAGGAAGAAAAGCTGTGGGTTCTGATACACACAGTGTGAGTCTCTACCAACTTTGTCAGCAAGTGTGGGGAGATAAGGAAAAGCAAGTTGAAGAAGCTGCTGCTGCTGATGATGATGATGAGGATGAGGATAGGGTGGTTTACAAGAAGAAATACCCGCTTTCTCATCGTAACATAACGTATATGTACCCTGAACTTGCTCTTGGAGAGATTGGAACAAAGATACAAAAAAGCTCCATTAGAAGAAGTTTAGTAAAGCACTTGTCTGAGGAAGAATTGGAGGAGATGGAACGAGATTTGTTGGAATGTGATCTTAGAGACATGGAAGGTGCTTACCTACGAATGAAGGTGGTCATCAAACATAAGAATCAAATAGACAAGGCTATTCGCTTATCAGAGGAATCAAAATAATTGTTTCATCGTTTCACTTCTTAATTGTTATTTTTATTATTATTATTATTATTATTATTATTATTATTATTATTATTATTATTATTATTATTATTATTATTATTATTATCAACTGTTATGTTTCAACTTTTTTACTTACCACCCAACTGAATGATTTTATTTAGAACACTCAAATACAATGAAAACTCTGACCAGAAAAATAATAATAATAATAATATTAAAAATAACAAATGGTTGATTGATGATATCGATGATTAGCAACAACCGATCATGCTCAAGAAAGGAAACACGAAATATCTTCAATCCACAGCTGTACTAAAGGAAACACGAACGAGAAAAATCTGCTAATTGATTTAAGATGGAGATTCCCTTAACAACGGATGGAGAAAAAAAAGCAACGAGAAAGATGTAGGGGATTGACTTCTCAAAAATAGCTTTTCCCAGCTATGGGTATTTGTCTCAAAATCTATACCCTACCCATACCCAACAGGTAGGCTGGTAGGGTCATCTTATCACCCCAATGTTGTAAAACCGGATCCTTGGGGATAAAATATAAAATGAGAAATTAAATTTTTTTTTTATCATATTTAATATTTTGTTATTAAAATTATTCGTAACGTGTCGCGTTCATTGAAATTGGACTAGAAACGTTAAAAAGTATAAAGGTTTTAGTTAGCCCGGTTAGTTTTATATAAGGGAGGTATTAATGAATTGAATTTTGTTAATTTATTAGAATTATAAGTTAAGGGTTGATTTTGTAATAAATGAAACCCTTAACTACAAAGAAGTGAACTAACTAGGTTAGTCTAGTTAGTTAGTTACTTAGTTATTTTCCATAAGGAGTTAACTAGGTTAGTGGTTAGTTAAGCTTGTAAGGGAAAGACATTAATTAGTTTAGTTAGATAGTTAATTAAAGTTTATAAAACACAAGGACTGAAAGTGGCAAGTCCCAAAATTGTTTTAAAAAGAAATTAAAAAATGAATGACCAAACCGACCACACGTGAGATTCAAACCCAGCACCCCGGGTTAAACAAGTGAGACACGGACCACTACGATGCAGTGCTTTTCCTTGATATAACCTGAATCGCTTTCATTATAACTACAACCTTGATGTTCTTGTTATATATAAAAAACAAAACCAACGAGCTTCAAAACCGGGCTCCCTTAGTTAACAGACAACACACACAACCACCTGATCTGCACATTGTTTGTGTTTCTAACCCGTTGCAAGTGATATTTAACCCAACCCGAACCCTTGGTCTTCTTCCCCACCCATACCAAACTGAAACGCGACCCATTGAACTCCCAACCCGACCCGGCGAATCTGAATGAATAACACAAGGGTTTAAATTCATTTATCCACCAAAATGATCGTGAGTTATGCCACACATCATTTAATCGAACCATTTTTCACCATTAAAACTTAAACATGAACATCATTTGGGTTTTATACAAATCGTTAAAATTGGCTGCCAAGGTTCTTGCCATTTGTTCCCTAATCATCATTTCACCCATTACATCTCGCGAATTACTCCGAAGAAGATTCGAGGGCTCGTATCTTCAACTGATGATTGCTCCTTCAATTCTTATCCAAATCAGGTGATTCCAAAGCCTAATAATATTGATTTTTTATCCTCTACAAAAGCCCATCTAACAATTCAGTGATAGAATGCAGAATTATTTGAATTAAATTATACAAAAATTAGGGTTCTTCGTTCATAGAATTTGGGGCTTTTAGGGTTAGACATGTGTTTTGATGAAATTGAAAGTAGAATATTGTTATATACATATCATATTGATATATTTTGTGTAAATTTTGGGAATTTTTAGATATCAATTGGAATTTTGGTGAATTATTTACGTTTTAATCCCTAGATAAATCAATTAAAAATATGAGATAATCATAAATAAATTCAGAAAATATTTTTATTGAATATTTCAGAATATATAAACACCATGGAACCTTTATAAATTTTTTCCTTAATTTTTGAGAATTTATAAATTTAATTTGGATTTATACATGTTTTAATTATTTAAAAATACAAGATTTTCACAAATAATTTCTATAAATATTTTTACTGTTTTTTTGTCACACCCTGATTCTCCGGTGGGCCCGGACTAGGGGTTTAGCACAACGGAAGTCTTGGGATTATAAAATAATATTGCAAAGTACAAATGACTGAAAAGTTCAAATAATTATACAGACGGAAAGTGTACTAAAGATCCAAATGCGGATCGGAAATAACAAAACTGGATATATAAAGACTACTAGGCCTTGCTTGGAGTCGCAAATTCCAAAAAACAGATTTAAGAAATTAATAAAATTACCGAAATACCCTTATTTTAACTGAAATGTTTAATTGGGTTAGTGAGTAAACCGGAAATAAAAGGAAAACATCAGGGAGTAAAATGACTATTTTTAAAGGATTAGGGCAAAACACTTAAAACGACCAAACCATAGAAAGAAAACGAAAGTTTACTCTCAAAATAAAAAATAAAACACTATATCAACATCCACCTCCACCCTCACCTCTTCTTCATACCCGACAAACAACTTCGGCACACCTAAAAATTCCGGGGACCTTCTTTCTTTATGTATGACTAAACACATAAAGTAGACCAACTCAGTTTGTATCCATCATCTCCGGCGAGTTCACACCTCTGTTTGAGATCATGAATAAACTAAATAATTGACTAAATTACAAGTTTTGTCCTTTATCTTTACATCAAATTTCAGGCGCTGTCCTTTAGCCAAAAAATTGACAGGCGGTGTCCTTTATGTTGCCAAATCTTGCAAGTTATGTCCTTTAGGCCAAACCCAGTTAGATTTTTTGGTTAAATAAATGTATTTTTGTAATTTTAGAAAACAGATGAGGGTACTTTAGTAATTTTATCTATTTAATTGAAAAAATAAAAAAAAATTAAAACATTATACCCCTTTCTCTCTTCAGTCATTAGTTTCTCTCTCTCTCCTTTCTCTCTCAACTCAGAATCGCCAACCTCACTCATAAACAAAACCCCCCAAATTAAAACATCATCCAATCTTCAAATCGTTCATAAACAAAACCCCCCAAATCACCACCACGACTTATATCAAAAATCCAAATTCTAATTAATCAATAGACATATGTTCAGATCTAATCAAATAGCTTGTTACAAGAATATCATTAAACACATAAAAGCCACTGTTATGACCGTGAACCGGAGTTCCCACCACCGTCTCAACCAAATCTCTACCTGCTGTCACCGTCTTCCCACCTCGACCATTGCCATTCTCCATCGTCATCATCATCTCAATCAACATTATCATCGTCACCACGTCGCCGGAATTTCATCTCCGGTGACTGGTTTTAGAGAGAGAAAGAGAGAGGAAATGATAAAGGGGCTAGGGTTCTCTTACCTGAAAGTGTGACTGCCATCCATCCGCCGAATCACCACCATCACTGTCACACCGGATCACCACCATCACCGTCGTCGAACTAACCCACCACCACATCCACCCCTTCACCTTCACCCATCAACTGCCGTCACCGCACCTAACCCACCACCACTACCACCCCCGAACCCAAATCAACTGCCGTCACCGCACCTAACCCACCACCACAACCACCCCCTCACCTTCACCCACCACCAAATCAACCACCGCCGCCCCTAACCCACCACCACAACCACCCTTCACTTCCGTCATCCCTTCAGATTGTTTTAGAGAGAGAGAGAGAGAAGAACTGTAAGTTTAGAGAGAGAGAACTGTAAGTTTAGAGAGAGAGAAAAGACATTCAGTTTGAGAGAGGGAGAAAGATTATATCTATTTTATTTTTTATTTTATTGCAAACTAATCCCTAAACATAATTTGTTTTACACAACAGCCCCTGAAATAGATAATTCCAGATATATCGTTCAATGAGATTTAGAGTATATTTTAACCAACTAGCTAGTGACCTCGATTTCAAGTCTGGTTAAACTAGGTTATATACCCGTGAGCTTCACGGGTTATGGGTTTTGTTAAAAAAAAATCTATATCTATAAATGTATTTTTTTTAGAGTGAATTGCAAGGATTGTCCTTTATATTTATACCCATTTGCAGGCGCTGTTTTTTATGTTTAAAATTGACGAGTTTTGTCCTTTATGTTTTCAAATCATACACGTTTTGTCCTTTAAATCTAACCCAGTTAGATTTTTCTGTCAAATCAAGTCATGTGCAATGCATATGAGGGTAAAATTGTCTTTTCACCCTTATCCTTCTCTACTGTTATCCCTCTCTACATGTGTCCATCCCTACCACAACAAGCAACCGCCACCAACACCCCTCTTTTTACATTTGTTCCCCACCGCACCACTCACAACCACCTCCCACCAACCACCACAAACAACCGCCACCCTCTACCCCCTCTCTCTACATCAATTCTCCACCGCCCCACCACACCACTCGCAATCACCACCCACTGCCCCAGATTTGAGGATGAGAAGAAAGGCAGTGGCGGCCACCACCAGATCTATGGTGGTGTTAAAACGACCACCTCCCTCGATTTGACTATCTGAGAGATATGGTGGTTCGTCTCAAAACCCGATCGCTCTGTATTCAGTTCGTTCCCTAGATCTGAGATAGATATGGTGGTTCGGATGTGGTTAACTGCGAATTGGTATCTCATGAATTTGTGTCTTGATTTGACTTTGGTCGGATTTAAGAGAAACTACGAGGACTGATGAATTTGTGTATTGATTTGAATTTAAGATGTGGGATTTGATTGTTCATTGTTTGGGGGTTTAGGATAGAGAAGGGGAGATAGGTGGGTTTCATTGTTAATTGTTGTTATTGGGTTACTGTTGGGAGAGAGAGAGACTTTGAGTGGGTTGGGTTGTAGGTGATAGCAGTAGGTGGTGGTAAGTGTTGGCGGTAAGGTGGATGGTGGTGGTAGATGGTTTATGGTGATGGTTAAGTAATTATACAGATTACAGAGAGGGAATGAGAAAGTATCTTAATATAATTTTTTATTTAATTAATCTTTTTTTTTAATTTTTAAAGTTACTTACATAATTAGTCCTTTTAAAGGTGAAATGAAAAAAATGCCCTCACATGTAAGGCACATGACCATATTTAACAGAAAAAATTATTTGGGTTAGGGTTAAAGGACAAAACGTGTATGATTTGAAAACATAAAGGACAAAACTCGTCAATTTTAAACATAAAGGATAGCGCCTGCAAATGGGTATAAAGATAAAGGACAATCCTTGCAATTCACTCTTTTTTTATGACTTATAACCTGATATCTCTTCATGCTAAGATCCATGTAACCCCGTGGCAAAACATGGGTGGTTTTAAAAAAATTACATACCACATTTTATTAAACGACGAATGAATACACATTTTTTAAGGTTTATTAAAAATGTATTATAAAAAAAGGGAACATCTTTTAAATAACAAATAAATAACAAACATGTTTAATCGTTTTAAAACAATAAACCGAAACCTTAACACAATCATTTTAAATAACAAATAAACCAACAGGTTCCTCTTTTAAAAAAATACCTTCCACATTTTTAAAACATGTTTGATGACTAAATCTTACAAAGATGCAGGTGAGTAACAAAGTCGCTAAGAACCAATCCCACATTCTATTCAACACCACCACCAGACCACTTATTAGCAAGTCGCTAAGAACCAATCCCAAACCATAATATCCAAGAAGACTATAGAAGGCTTATAAATTTAACCGATACAAAGAATTCACCCATTCCATTGCCCTGCAAATTTATAGCATTCATCGAATCAACTTTCAACCATGCATGACACACTTTTGACCCATTCACTTCTGAATGAAACCATTCGGGTTATTGTTATCCAAAGAGGTTGAAAGAAATTAGTAAAAAACCAACCATGGGTCACAGGTTGGCTACAGGACTGGACTGTACAGGCCATGGGCCATGTGGATCATAGTAATTCTCTAAGTTGAACCACCTTAACTGAACCATCACCACCACATGAAAAAAAACCCAATTTGAAACAACCTAAATATTTATCACAGTGTTTCAATCTTTAATTTAAAATTCAAGTGTAAACCTCATGTTATTATCTACTAAACAAAAAATTAAACTAAAAGGGTAAAAATGGTATACCCTAACCACTCCAAATCCTCTTGAGCGGTTGAATGAAGGTTGTCTATCATGTATTTTTGGCCAGTGATACCAATTTTGCTCTTTTATCATCCCAAAGCTTTACATCCCCATCTTTACTTCCAGTTAAGAAAAAAAATGGTATTTGGAATACCCAAAGTTCGGGTAACACTCCCTACAAATGCTTCGGTAAGTTATTAACCTACTCAAAACACATTTCAATTAGAAAACTAACAATGTTTATGATTATCGTATTCACCTTCACATGGGTAATGTCATTTACCGCGTTGTTCACAATAGAATTTGGACTAATGTTGTGAGCATCTGGGTCGGGTTTTGGGGGCAGCTAACCCGCTGGTTACACCATCTTCGTGTTCATCACAAAACTGCAACAGCCTACTTATGTCCGGGGAAAAAGACCCTAAGCTTCCACCCTGCATCAAATCGCCAAATTTAAATAAAATAAAATAAAAAACAAATACATAAATATAACCGGTAAAATTTTCAAAATAGCGCAAATCATACCTGATGCAAATTCTTTGCACATACATTATTCCTTTTAAAATCAAATTTTATGCACAGACACACCTAGGTAAATTAAAAATTCTTATTAAAAACAACTTATTTGACTCGCAAATAATCAGATAAACAATCGAAGGTTGGACCTTCTTGTGTAGATATTCGAGCCCTCTTGCTGCACCGTATGCGATTCTAACTCTCTGAGTCCAGCTCAGCACCGGGCCCGGTTCTGCCCCTTGTACGCCCTTTCTCCCTATAACCGAAAATAACACCAAATTTATCTTAGGTTCTGAGACCACGAGTACAAGATTATAAAGAATATGAAAATTATGTACCGTGTAATTTAATGAGAAGCTTGAGATTCGAGCCTGCTGGTTTTGCATTGTAAAGCGGCTCCAAAGCCTTCGCGACAATCATCATATATGGCCTGAAATCCGCTTCATATTGAACACATAATGCTGCAACTGCTGCCATCTGTGTATGAGCACAAACAATAACACTTCAGAGATGAAACCTAACCCTAATAAAATCGTAAAAATAGAAGAAAATAGAATGGACCTTTGCAACTGCTTTTGGGGGGTAGTCATTGTTTAACTTTGGATCGATGCATTGCTTTACTTTGTCCTCACTTAATTTTGGTGTTGCCTGTAGCAATCGAAGGTTGGACCTTCTTGTGTAGATATTCGAGCCCTCTTGCTGCACCGTATGCGATTCTACCTCTCAGAGTCCACCTCAGCACCAAGCCCGGTTCTGCCCCTTGTACGCCCTTTCTCCCTGCGCTCGCTGCATGCTAAATATTAAAATCCATATTAATCTCTTTAGTAAAGCGGATTACCAGTTTTACAAGTGTGAATACTGTCTAAATGACTTTCAACCCGTTCAACCCATCTGACCCATCACCTTTCTAGTTAAATGCTCATGCTTAATCTACCAGACATATATAAACAACCAAAACTGACTCAGTTTAAGAAAATGGTTCAAAATCACATCACCACTGACAAAACAATGATAATAGCAAGAACAACAGTAAACCGCTTCTAAAAACTGAACCTTCAACATGTAATCAGGACAACAATCTTCCACGGTCCAGTTAGAAGCTTTTCGAGAATAATAAGCAGCAGAATCAGTAAGCATATAATTTTCAAAGTCATCGTCATAGCACTCCATTTGTCCCATCCTGATCTCAACATATATACCAAGAACATTCTTTAATAATGCCCTGTCAATCTGTTCTCCTTCTCGTTCTTTATCAATCTGCAACATGCCACTATTAATATCAACTTCACGGTAGACAAAAGAAATCAGTGCATGAATAAAAAATAGCTTACAAGGGCAATAACAACATCTCTAGCTTTACCCTTAGTCTCCTCATAAACCTATATGAAAAATCATCAGCAACAAAAAAAAAAAAAAAACCAACAACACCTGTAAAGAACTGTGTACTCAAGTAACTGAAGTAAATACAAACCAATTCACGAAAACAAGTTAGACCAACTTCATTTAGGGCAGGTAGGGACCTTCGAGTAATAAAACAGCGATCAAGATAACGGTAAAACCGCGAAAGCCACGTAACCATTATTTTATGTTTTTTGACCATCGTTTCACAAGCTCCCTCAACATGAACTCGTCATGCTTCTCTTTTAACAACAGTAGTACCTTAAAAATGATGTCAAATGCAGCCATGATAAACAATAGCAAAAATATGTAAGCCATGAGTTGCATATAAAAGTCCTAATAAGACTTGGCCAGTATTTATAAAATTCTGTAATATGATATGATTAGCCAATATATCTGCCAGTTTATCAATATGATGGCAAAAGAAGCTATCCCTACTTATCTTATGAATTTGACATTAATATCCACCCTCACTTTCAGTAGTAGCAAAAAGTTGGTGTGCACAATAGTATGGGATATATCGTAATAAAGGCAGAGAGTGTAGATAGCTCTCTAGTAACCACCACTTAGTGTAAGGTAAGCATGATATGTGCTAATGTATTATTTATCTCATAATTCACATGCTCTAATTGTAGAAATAAGTAGTAATTTGTGGTAATTGGTGCAATGAAAACAAAATGATTAAAGGGTTTACCGTTGATCTTATATAGTTTTGAATTGCTACCCTGTATTTATGATGCGCGTGTGGTGTCGTATATTTTTATATATATATTTAGCCCTTTTTACACGTTAGTCAAGTTTTAAATTTATAAAACACGATATGTTACTAACATCAAACACACATATGGGCAAGTGCACCCATCGTGAGCGTAGTATAGTGTTGGTAAGATACCGAGGTCGTCCAAGAACACAAGAGCTTTTAATACTGGTTTATCCTCAACTTCAAATCAAATCAAAAGTTTAGAAAAATGTTAAACTAGAAAATAAAAACTAAAAATGCTGAAAAATAAAAATAAAAGTAAAAACAGATAGACAAGATGAATCACTTGGATCCGACTCGTGTTTAGTGTAACCTTTGATTATTTCCGCACTTTTGCACTTTTTAAGAGATTATCTTAGTTATTGTAGTAGGCCCCTCTTTTGAAAGTGACGTTACCCTCAACCCAGTAGTTTGAGTCAGCAAGGATACAATCCTAAAGGGTTGGATTATTGAAAGATAATTAATTAAGTTATTAATGAATAATGTGGTAGGCCCCTCTTTTGAAGGTGACGTTACCCTCGGCTAAGTAGTCTGAGTCAGCAGGGATACAGTCCTAAGTAGCCGGGTTAAAGTTTTAATAGTAGCTTACATATGAGGGGATCAAAGAGTTTGGACCCCCGCCATCCAATACCGGTGGGTATTGAAAGAGGTCCTACTAAATTTGACCCAGGTCCTTGCAGGATCTATACACTGAACAAGGAAAGACTCTTATCAAGCCGTTCCCTTAACCCCCGACCAGGTAGCCAACATACCTCCATATAGACCGTGGAGATATGAATGGTGAAAATCTTTTATTTTATATAGACAGTAAAATAATGCCAAGACACCACGGACAAACGATAAGGAAGAATCACCTTCAACATAAGAAACTAGTTATTAAAGTCATTAATATATAACCAAATAAAAAGTGCGAAAAGATTAAAAATAAAAAGTATTACACTAGACACTTGTCTTCACCAAGTGATGTAAGAGACTTAGGCAAACATGGCCTTTGATTGTCAAGAACTCTTACGATCAATCTTGGATCCCGAGACGACTCACACACTCTATGATGGATGATGGATGATGGATGATGGTGGTGGATGATGGTGTTGTGATGGTGGTGGTGGGTGGGTGAAGTGTGAGAGAGGTGGTGTGCCAAGGGATGGTTTGCAAATGAGCCAAGCACCCCTATTTATAGCCTGAACAGCAGCTCGGGCACGGCCCCGTGTCCATCCTCCTTCTCTTTCTTCATTAATTGCAGTTTGTCTGCATTAGTTGACCACGCCCCCGTGTCCGCTGGGCACGACCCCGTGTGCAGAAGCGTATCTGTACTATCAAGATTTCCCCAGATTCTGCGAATCTTAGAGTTGACCACGGCCCCGTGTCCGCTGGGCATGCCCCCGTGGTGGGTGATAGAAGCTTCTACAGCTTTGTCTTTTCTGCAGACACTTGGGCACGCGCCCGTGCTCATTGAGCACGGGGCATGTCCAGCCTTCTGTTTTCCTGTTTTTGCTTGGGAAGATGCTGTCGAGGGGTCGGGCATGCCACATTTGTTCCTTTTCTTGTATTTATGCTGGATTTGGCTGTATTTTTGCTTCTTTTGTTCACTTAAGCTCTTTTAACCCTGAAAATACAAAAGGAAGACAAAAGCACACTTTTTCCAACATTAGTACTAAAAAAGGGTTAGTTTTATGCCTCATTTGATGTAATTTATATGTTGCGTTTTGCACACATCAAATACCCCCACACTTGAATCTTTACTTGTCCTCAAGCAAAACTCTTTATAATGTGGCTATACACTCCCAAATGGAATGGGTAGAAGAGAAGGTTTTTGGGCTTGTCAAAGAGTGTCGGGATTTCCAAGATTCTTTATTAAGTTTTATTTTTATTTATTTACAATCCTATTCGTCATGATTTATTTAAAACATTACAAAAGACAAACTACTTATTAGGGCATAACATGCCTTTTTAAAATTCTATTTATATACAAGTTCACATACCTCACGGGGGATCACTTAACACTCGGCCGAAGATGTATTTTAGTGAATCACTCGAGAGTGGCGTGGAACTTACTCCTACCATAAGCTTGCCAAGCAATCAATCCTCCTCCTTTTTAACTATACACCTTTGTAAATATCAAGAGGACTTTTGGGTGAAGGGTTAGGCTTGGGTTAAAGGTGGGTGGTTGGGTTAGTGGTTAGTAAAAGGGCGAAAGGCGTAAAAAGCGTCGGTTTTCGTAAGACTTCTTTTTTTTTTGTAACTTTTTATTTTGATGAAGCACTTTTTCAAACAAAGTTCTTTTTTGATAAACTTGTTTGTTTATTTCTTTTGGCTTCATCATCAAAATTATATATATATATATATATATATATATTGATAAGGAAGTCATAGGAAAAACCGAGTTTTGTTACTAAAATAAAGAGTTAAAAATAAAAAGGGTTTTGGTGTGTAAAAGGGTGTTTGTTTTCGGTTAAGAAATGAAAAGGTTTAGGCTCAAAGGGGTTAGCTAGGGGGATTTTGGGTTGGTGGTAAAAAAAAGAAAAATAATGGTGTAGAAATAAAAAGGGTTAGTCCTAATGCCTCCATCATTTACTTACTCGGGTTTAAGTTGGTAAGGACCGGGAATCTATCATCGTGGCAAGTTCTAGAGTTGTAAGAACCAAGCGGCTATTCACACAAGAAACAAAAAATGAGCATTTAGTTTAAAGATATGTATTTGTATGCTCAATAAAGGCTCAAAACTCACTTTTTGTGGGAATGGGTTTTTATGTGATCAAGTATATATAATCAAATTTTAACTAAACTTGTCATGCCGTATCATAATTTTCTTATGTTGGTTCTTTTTATCACGACGCTATCGGTTGTAAATTTGTAAAAGTATAACTTTTTTAGAACTTGAAATTCCCAAATTAAACGTAGACAAGTAAAAAAATGAAAAAAATTTGGGGTGATTAGCTGTTCCAATAGAGTTTTGTGTAAGGCTTGTAATTAGAACTTGCAAGATTCAAGGTTTTAGCATCCCCCCCCCCCCCGCACTTAAATTACACATTGTCCTCAATGTGTCCCAAAAATAGGTTTTTAGGTTGATTGAATGTGTAAAAAGGTGTGAAAAAGCAAAATTTATGTTACTGGGCATCTGGACACGGCCCCGTGTCGGATGAACATGACCCCGTGGTCAGAGTGCCAGTAACGATAACTTACAGAAGGTGGACACGGGGGCGTATCGGCTGAGCACGACCCCGTGTCTGGAAAAAATCTGCAGAATTTTTACAAACAGCAGGTCTGGGGCAATGGGCACGGGGGCGTGTCGGTTGGACACGACCCCGTGTAGACAATCTACAAAGGTGAAAAACAGGTTTCTGGCTTCGGTTTTGCTGTCCTGGCTTTAGTAGTACTAATGTTTAGTACTCTAAGCCTCGTATGTACCTGTTTTATCAGTAAACACTACACCAAACCATAGCAAACATCCTAAATTACCAATGTTCAAACATCTATACCACAAAGTTAAAAAGAAAAATAAATGCAGAAAGTAAAAAGTGTTAAAGGAAAGTAAATTGTTCAACACACGGCACGCAGGCCGGAAATTATTCATAAGAAAAGAGGGTTAACCTGTGGGACCTCCAACCAGCTGTTCCTACCTCTGCTCCTCCCGCCTAGTCCATATCCTCGTCTTCATTATCATCTCCTCCTCCATGCCCCACCATGTACTCCCGGATGCTCCCAATGTCATCCTGTATGTCGGAGATGTTTCTCTCAATTGCTCCGACCCGGGTGTATGTGTTGCTCGCCATGTTATAGGTGTTCCTGGTGCACATGAGGTTTTCCTGCCATAAGTCATGTAAGCTTTGAAAATTAGGAAAACTGCCTCCTTGTGAGGAGGATTGGCCCGGATCACCTTGGGGCTGGTATTGGTATTGGTATTGGTATTGAGGAGGTGGTTGAAAGTGTGGAGCGCGAAGGACGAGTGCCTCTTGCGGGTTCCATGCATGCCCCTGGACTCTTTGGAAGCTAACCGTCCCATCTTCGGCTTCATAAATCAAGTTCATGGAGCGGCAGATGTTTATGTCCACTCTCCCCGACCATGGGCTCTTTTGGAAAAGACCTGGGCATGTTCACGAAATGCTTGAAGAGACGGTATACCCACCCCCTGAAGAAGATATGGGTTGGTGGAGTAGCAAACCGGTTCCAATGCATGTTTCTGAGCAGGAGGTACGGAACATCGAGGTGGGTGCGGGTATGAATGCAATGAAGGACCACCAGATCTCTCAACCCTACAACGCCACCGCTATCATGCCTTTGGCTAAGTGAGTAAGTGAGGACCCTATGGATGTAACGGTAAAGAGGGTCCCTCAACTTAGTGCTCTTAGTGCTGCTTGGGTTGTAGTGCCCTTCTCCTATTTGAGCCCAAGCGGCTTGGCGTTGGTTTTCTGATAATTCACGTAACCCTCCGGTGTTTACTTCATTACCCGCATCTTCCTCCGCATACAACCCAACTATTGACCCAAACTGCGCCATTGAGATAAAGTACCTAGTCCCTCCACATCTGAATTCTACCCCATCATTATCAAATGGGTCAGCTCTCGAATTGAACACGAATGTGCTATAGAATTCCAGATTATACTCGTGGACTGAGTGAAGTCGAGTGGTTAGGGCGGCTCTTAGTGGGCCGGTGACTAGGTTGTTAAACCGGTCAAGCTGGTTCACTGCTGCTAAGAGATCCATGCATACTTTTCGTGGGTATTCCTCCGGCCTAGTTCGAAGCACATCGTATCTTGCTTTAGCATCCAGCTCATTTGCATTAAACCTTGTGAATTTCTTGGACATCTGAAAGAATACACCAAACAATTAGCACGAAACAGTGAAATTTTCGGAGAAAACTGAAAACAGTCGGCTGAACACGGCCCCGTGTTCAGCGGACACGCCCCATGTTCGTCAGAAAAAAGCTTGACACGCCCCCGTGCTCAGCGAGCACGACCCCGTGTCCAGACGTCTGTTTCCCAAAAATCCCATTTTTCGACCCGGTCCCGAAAACTTGAAATTTTTTGGTCCAGTAGGGGCGGTTTTCCCCGAAAATGAAACCCCAAATGCCGTTTTTCCCAAAACAAACCGTTTACCCCTTCGATTTTATCTTTTTCGGTTCAAAAACAAGGGTTTGGGGTTATTGTGAGAAATTGGGCAAATCTATGAACAATACAAGTGGATTTACTTCCTATAACATGAATCTAAACTAATGCTAACAGATTTATGCAAAAATTTGAGGTTCGATCCGGATGAAATTCAAGAACCCTAGATTTTTCCCCAAATTTTTGATGTTTTAACTACATGCAAATGCTTAATCTAACTACTAATGATGATAGAATCATACCTTGATGTTGTTATAAGTAGAGGAGACGTCGAAATCTTGCAGAAAAATCGCCTGAACCAGAGAGTTTTCGGGGAAACGGGGCGTGTGGAAATGAGGAAACTGTTTGGAAAAGGGGGTTTATCCCGACAGTTGCGCGGACACGGCCCCGTGGGCGGACAATTTTAATTTTTTTAAGTGCTCGTGTGAGTGCCCTTGTTTCCCAAAAAACTTGGTTAGAAGACTTACCGATTTAGATGTCAACCCGTTTGTTCGTAACTTACAAGGTATGATGTTGGTGTTTTCATTTTTCGATCGTTTGAAGCGAGATTTCTTCCTCTTCATCCTCAATGAATCCTTGATAGAGCTTCAGCCGTTGGCCATTGACTTTGAATGGAATTCCATTCCGAGATTTAATTTCTACTGCACCGTGTGGGAAAATATGGGTGATGGAAAAAGGTCCTGACCACCTAGACTTTAATTTACCAGGAAACCATCGAAGTCGTGAATTAAACAATAGAACTTGATCTCCTACTCGAAATTCATTAGGTTTAATGTGTTTGTCATGCAAGTTTTTCATTCTTTCCTTATAAATTTCAGAGTTAGAGTATGCATAATTCCTTAATTCATCTAATTCATTTAATTGACAAAATCGGTTTCTACCGGCAAAATCTAAATCTAAGTTTATATTTTTAATTACCCAGTTGTCGCAACCCCCGCCCCCTATCTGTCCCAGGAACGGGCGGCCGCGAACTCAATGTCGGTGGTATCGGTGTTTATTAATTTGGCAGCGGAAATTACATCAGGACCGTAGTTAGGAAATATTTTATCAGAGTAAAACACCACATTTTATAGAAATAAACACATTGGGATAAAACCTAAGTTTTCATTACAAACTGATTTATAGGGATAAATCCCATTTTATTTAATTAAAACGCCTTCTTTATTTAGGTAACTTTTATAGCCACTTTTCCAAGCCTTTAGTGCTATCCAGCTGGCTTCTAATTGGCTTTCACATTGTGTTACCTGAAACGCGTTTTAAAAATATTTGTCAGTGGAAAATACTGGTGAGTGAATCCCAGTTTAATCAAGAAACATTAATTTAATTTAAACTTAAAAGTATTGAGGGCGATTACAATGTTTATATCTACCCAATTACTCATTCAGTACTGTCAATCCTGACTGGTGGGTCATATTACACATTGGCTAACTCTTCGTCCAATGGTAACGTTAGTCATATTTTGTATACAAAACCCCAACATACCGGCAGTAATCGTAGAATTACAAAGACTCAATCACTGCTAAATTGCATTGTGAAATAGTTAAGGTTTTGTAAAAACTGTTTACAAAAAGGAGATTACTCACATTGCTGTCTTAGATTTTTCGAAAAGGTTTCCTGGTGATAATCTATAATTTACATAAATGCACGTGTGTTAGTATAATAACCCATTTTAACATTAGTAATACCCTCCCCGAGACGGCATTCCAACGACTACGTCGGGCAGAACCACGACAGCCGTTACGGAACCCTAGATCAATCGGGCAGGGTATCTAATACGTATCCAGGGGTTATAATACTTACAACGGAGCAGAACTTCGCTATTTAGGGGGGTATTAGACCCGAGTATAATGCCTACTGTGAGAGAATTACATTTAGAAAGAAAGAAATGAACGATTTTTGCTGGAACCCGATGCCTGCTATTTATATTGCCACATTTCGACTTTTACACGGCCCGCGTAAATGTTAACATAGGGTTACGCGGCCCGCGTCAAACCCGGTCAACAACGTAGCTTATCCGGATCATCGACTAGACCCGCCACGATGATGACACGTGTCATCACCGGGCTGCGCCACCTTCTTGATCTCTAACGGCCCGCGTAAAACCCTTAAGAGGTTTACGCGGCCCGCGACAAACCCAAAATTTCAATTTTTAATTGTTTTTAACACTATTTAGGGTATTCGGGGTCCGTTTTCACGTATGGGGTGTATTTTTGGACATATTGGGATATTTTAAATATTTTTAGGGTGTCGGAAATAATTTGAGGGTGTCGGTTTAGAGTTGTTATATCCTCCCCACCTTGTTTTAGAGCCCGTCCTCGAGATCTACTGGAACAAGTGTGGATATTTCCTTTGCATTTCTTATTCAAGCTCCCATGTATACTCAGGTCCTCTTTTGGAGTCCCACTTCACTTTGACCAGAACTAGTCTCTTGTGTTTGAGATTTTTGACTTTCCTGTTTTCAATCTGTAGAGGCCTTTCTACAAACTTGAGTTGTTCGTTTACCTCTATATCCTTAAGAGGTACTATCAAGGATTCATCAGCTAAGTATTTCTTGAGATTAGATACATGAAATACATCATGTATTCCTGCCATTTCCTCTGGCAATTGTAGCTGATAGGCTACAGGTCCTATTCTTCTAATAATCTCAAAAGGTCCAACATACCTGGGACTTACCACTCCTTTCAGTCGTTCCTTGACTTGAACAATCTTGTCGGTTGTTTCTTGCACTATCTCAGGTCCAGATAGTTGCTTCTCCCCAATTTCTACCCAACAGATTGGGGTTCGGCACTTTCGTCCATAAAGTGCTTCGAATGGTGCAACATTGATACTTGTGTGATAACTATTATTATAAGAAAATTCTATTAATGGTAAGTGATCATTCCAATTACCTCCAAAATCAATTACACAAGCTCTAAGCATGTCTTCCATCGTCTGAATTGTCCTTTCACTTTGTCCGTCTGTTTAAGGATAATAAGATGTGCTTAGATTCAACTTGGTTCCCATTGCTTTTTGGAAACTTGCCTAAAAATGAGAGGTAAAACGACTATCCCTATCAGAAACAATTGATAAAGGTATTCCATGTAAAGAAACTATTTCATTTACATATAGTTTAGCTAATTGTTCCTCAATGAAAGTTTCCTTCATTGGTAAGAAATGAGCTGACATGGTTAACCTATATACAATCACCCAGATTGTATCATTACCTTTTCTTGTTTTGGGTAATTTAGTAACAAAATCCATTGTTATAAATTCTCATTTCCACACTAGCATTTCTAACTGCTGCAACAGACCTGAGGGTTTCTGGTGTTCAGCTTTAACTTGTGAACAAGTTAAACATTTTGCAACATAAGCTGCTATATCCTTTTTCATTCCTATCCACCAGAAATTTTTTCTTAAGTCTTGATACATTTTATCACTTCCAGGATGCATCGTATACTTAGATTTATGGGCTTCTTCTAATATACGATGACGTAGGTTTCCTAATTTAGGTATCCACATTCTCTTTTATGGAATCTCCAAATTCCATATGTTCCTTGTTCTAATTCCTTAATCATACCTTTTAATTTTTCAGTATCCTCCTTGATTACTGATTCTTGTGCTTCTCTTATCTGATCATCTAAATCTACTTGTAGATTTAATTTAAGAGAACGTACCATTTTTGGCTTGTCATGATACTTTCGGCTTAAAGCATCTGCTACTACATTTGCTTTTCCTTCATGATACTGGATATCGGTTGGGATTGAACCCTATCAGAGGAACAGATAATTAAAGCCAAAACTGGATCAGAGCAGTAGATCCAAAATAAGCAGATGTTATGTATACAAGTCTCTCCCCTTGAAAATGGTTTCAACATCTGCTGACCTCCAAACTACTGATCTCTACTAAACTGCTGACCTACAACTGCTGTCCAAGTCAAAGACTGATGGAAGACTAAAGCTCTGCTGATTCAATCTACTACTATGGGTCAAGCTCTGCTAATCATGACAAGTACTGCTGGGTTCACATCAGTGGAAGGGTGCAGCAGTAGTTTAGTTTATATTATGAAATGTAATGTACAACAGTAGTTAGTATAGCAGAGGTTGTATAGATCAGATGTTAGAGTTTGTTAGGAGGTTAGATGTCACTTTCATGGTGACGTCAGCTTAGATGCTTCAGTGGTTTGCTCGTGCCTATAAATAGAACAGTGCTCTGTACTGTTCTATTAGCTCTTCACCATCTTTCTCCTGCACGAACAAATCACTGTGAGCTCAGGCTGAGGGGGAGTTTGTTACATACTTACAATTGTAATTGAATCTTGTAATAAATTCAAGCATTCGGTTCAATGTTAAACTTGTATGTTAAAAGAAATTCTCTCGTTTGATTGTGTAAAGTTTGCTTCCATTATATTCCGCTGCACTACTCATTCATTGTTCATCTTAATTCAAACGTAAAACACAATCAAAACCAAACTCAGATCCTAATAATTGGTATCAGAGCTTGGACAGTCAAATTTGATTTAACAATCATTTTGACATAAATAGTTCAGCTCACAATCGTTGATACTGATAGTTTGTTCGTTTTGTTGAAAAACAGTGCAAGGTTTAATCACCATCAAAGTTGATTAATCAGTTCCTGTAAAACAACCAGGCTGATGTCATAATCCCAAGATGATAAGAATAACATTGGCTCTCTTTTCAAACCACCCATGCTTAAACGTAATGAATACAACATCTGGGAGAGAAGGATGGGTCACATCCTTGCTCAATAGAACACTGGATGTTGGAGGTCTGTTGTTTTTGGTCCCCATGTTCCTATGGTGCCAAGTGCTGAGGATGCAAAGAAGTTCGTACCTAAACCAACTGAAAACTATACTGAAACTGATTTTCAAAAGTTCGAACTCGATGCCAAAGCATTTAGCATCATAGCATCTGCATTACCCAATGAGATCTATGCTGGACTGTTACATTGTAACAGTGCCAAAGAGCTATGGGATGCACTGAAGGAACAGTTTGGGGGAACAGAAGAAGTTATTGAAAACAATAGGGAAATTCTGAATCAGCAGTACGAAACATTTTGTCACATCAAGGGTGAATCATTGACTCAGCAGTTTGAACGATTCAGTTGTCTCATTAGTGAACTAAGGCTTGTTAAAGTAACATTTCCAAATTCAACTCAAAATAGCAGGTTCCTTAGATCACTACCAGAAAAATGGGATACCATTGCATTTGTTACTAGAAACTCTGCTGAGTTCAAAGATCTGACCCTGACCCAACTTCATGGTAGACTCCTGACCTATGAAAGGGAGTTAAACCAGAAAAAGAAGTTGCAAGAGTCTGGAAAAGTTGCTGATGATTATTCATTTGGCAGCACAACTCTTTTTGGTCAGGAAGAATCTGGTAGCAGTAGTAAGGATCAGGGTTATGATCATTTTATTGATATAACTGCTGGTGGAAATTTCAACAACCCTGATTCTCACTCTGCAAATTATGCTTTCACTGCAAATTGTGAAAACCAGATGTCAGATAATTTGTGTTTTGAACTCAATGATTTACAACACTTTGATCTCACTGACTTAGAAGAGATGGACATTTTGCATCAATTGGCTTTGCTTAGTGTAAGAACAAGCAAATTCTATAAAAGAACAGGGAGAAAATTCCCAGGGTTACATGGGAATTTAAAAGTGGGGTTGGATAAGTCAAAAATTAAGTGCTACAAGTGCAATAGGCTAGGTCATTTTGCTAGGGAATGCAGGAGTCAAACCACGGGTCCGATAATAACTCATCCTAGCTCAAACCCTAGACCACAACATCAAAGCACTGTGCACTATACCCAATATACCCCTGCAGCCCATGTTAACACTGTTCACTATGCTGCAACCCCTGTGCCTGTGCATTATGTTCAAACCACTGTTCCACAAATTCAGTATGTTCAAACCCCTGTCCCTTAGGCACAAGTTCAACCTGTTGCACCTCAACAAGCTGCTCCAACAGTGGTACAACCAGATCAACAAAGCTTTTTCACCCAAGGCTTTGTTGACTGGAGCAGCATGCCTGATGAGTTTGGTGATGAAAAGTTTGCACTCAATGCTTTTTATGATCCTTCTAATGATGAATTTTGTTTGATGGCATTAGAGTCAATACAAGAAGGGGTAGAAAATGAAGGTGAATAGCTAAGTGCTGAAACAGTGGATAAAGTGGCTGAAGCAGTGGTTACTGCAGTTGCTGGTGAACTACTGCTGGGAGAAAATTCAGAAACCCTGATTGAACCACTGACCGATCCCTGGTCCAAAGAAGACACAGAAGAAAAGGAAGAGAAGATGGCAGGTGAGGAAGAAGTGAGAGCTGATGAAGAAGGTGATCATCAATGTGATTGTGCCATGATGGCTGCTGCTAAGGTAACACCTCAAGTTCTTGAAAAACTGTGTTCAGACAAATGCATTATTGCATTTGCTAACATCAAAGAGGTAAATGAAAACCTTAGGGATAAAGTCTTAACTGATGAAGTCAAATTTGAAAAGTTATTAAAAGAACTTAGAAACAAATTGGCTGAAATAGACAAAGAAATCAGCAATCTCAAAGAAGAGCAGAGCATAACCAAGACTCAACTCCAAACTATGGTAGAAAAATTCCAAGTTTGCAAAAAGGAGTTGGAGTCCACCCAGATCACTTGTGAAAGATGGGTGGAATCTTGTAAAGGGTATGATGTTATGCTTGAGAAACAGCTTGAAAGCAATGTCCAGTTTGGAGTAGGATATAGAAAATATGATGATCTTGTAAACACTGCTGCAAAACAAGCTGGTTCATCTGAAATTAAACCAACCAACAAGAATGGCCAAGAGGTTAAAATAACCGACAAACTTGGTAACAAAATCACTTTGGAAAGATCTGTGGGGTCCTCAACTTTTGAGAAAATTGGGAAATACCAATTTAAACCCACATGGTCTGATGAGTGTGACATTCTTGAAAATTTCAAGCCTATGGACTTTACAACCACTGATGGTGTCACAGCTCCAAAAGAAAAGGTGTAAGGACTCTCAACATTGTCCTAAAAATACCCGTAAGTATAATCCCGAACCCCTAAAACCATACTGTGCATGAAAAACCAAGAAAACAAGAAATATGGTTCTCAGGCGGGCCGCGTAAGAGTAAGCATGGTCTTACGCGGGCCGCGTCAAACATAGGTTGACCGGATAAGTGTTTCGAATCCACGTAGTGACCACCTGGCTAGCCTACTCGTGACCAATCAAGCCTACTCGTAGACTAGGTGGCCACGCGGGCCGCGTAAAGGTAAGCCGAAGGCTTACGCGGGCCGTGTGAGGCCTCAATTTTAGCTATAAATAGCTTGTTGAATGCACAGTCCACTGGTGTCGAAATATTTTCGTAAAAACGAAAGTACACTACTCTAAAGTCGAAATTTCTTTCAATATTAGCAAGGCGCTGCTCCGATACCGGGTATTAACTCGATCGCTGCTACGATTCAATGTCCGATCGATTAAACTATCCAATGGATGTTTAAGTGCTGCCCACATTAGGGTTTATGCTTTGTCATTCGTTGTAAATTCGATGGATGTTTAAGTATCGCACTTTGTCATTCGTTGTGAAGGTTAAATCTCGTGAGTTATCGTAAATGCTGTATTAGTTACTAACCGAGTTCGTGTGCATGTTATTAAATTTAGGTTAAAAGGCTAATCAGTAGGCTAAGCTCTGCTCATATAAATCTACAATGTGAGTCATTCTCTTTTTATCAAATTACTTTCAAAACCCTATTTTTTTCAAAGTTATAATTACAGGGATTAAGTCTTTGTAATCTCCAATTTACAGCCGTTATGTGGGGTTTTGTATACATTACTTGATAACCTTCACCATTGGACAACGAGTTAGCCAAGGGGTGATATGACCATAGTCACAGACACCATTGGACAATGAGGTTACCAATGGATGGTCGAGTGACAAATACTGTGGGTAGTTGGTTGATATATAGAAACATTGTAATCGCTCTTAATACTGTAAATTATAACAAACACGTCGTTTTAGTAAAAAGAATGATTCACCAGTATTTCTCGCTGACAAAACCTTTTTCAAACATGTTTCAGGTGATCTGTTGTGATCCAGGAAAAGTGCCGTGAAGCACTACAAGCTTAAGGAAGTGGCTCAATATAAAATAAAGAAACATGTTTTTGTAAAAATAAAGATTTCTCCGTGAAATCATATGATTGTAAACTACCGGGGTTTATCCCGAATTGTGAAATAAAATAATCGGGAAATTGCAGCTTTAAAAAGATCCTGTTAAAATCTTCCGCTGTTAACTTAATTAAATAACTACCACGGGATTTTCTGTCCAACGGCTCCTGAAACGGGTCAAACCGGGTCGGGGGTCGTGACAGAAAAAGGTGGTATCAGAGCCACTGATTTAAGCCAATTAAGTATTTAGAAAATACTTAATTTTACTGATTGCTATTTTGTGATTACGTATTTTATTATTTGAATAATTGTTTACAGTATGGGTAAGCAAAGACTTTCGGATATCTATTATAAATTAGATACTACACCAAGAGAAAAAGGATCATCATCCTCAAAACACTATGCAAATCCTGAAGAAGGAATATTTGTTCGAAAGGCACAATATGAAGAACCACTTTCTCCTAATAAAAGAAGTTTGATTATTAGGAAAAGTCAGGAGAAAATAAAGAAATCCCAACCAAAAGAAAAGAAAGTTAATCAGAAAACCCAAGAACTAGGTAGTAACCCACCATGGGAAGACAAGTTAGATGAAAAATGGGCAGATCTATATATGCTAGCCACTGTAGCAGTAAATGCAAATCTTTAAATACTCTGACTCAAGTTTTAACACCTTTATCACCTACAATCCAGAAACCTTATCCAGTAAATAAATAAATTTACAGTAAACCCTAGTGTGTTTTAATTTTCAATTGTCTTTGTATTAAATTAGTCACACGGTATGCAATAATATTTAAAGGTTATCTATGAAATTTTGCTATAAAATTTTAACTTAGCAATTTTGTGTATTTTGCATATATGCTAAACAGCATGAATGACTTATCTGAAGCCCTTCAAAATCTCAATCTCTATCCGGTGAAAATAGAGGTTTCTAGAGATTTTACTGGTTACATACCCGATATAGAAGAACCTATGGAATTCAACGCTCCACCTCCGGAGAAACCCAAGCCTAAGAAAAGGAGAAGATTTATGGGATGGAGGCGTGTGCGCAGAAGGAAACCCGCAACTAGGAAGATTCCCAAAATAGAAAATCCCTTAGATAAAGGAAAGGGGATTGAAGCCGGGGAAGGTTTTAGGCAGACAAAATAGAGATTGGAGAAGGTTCTAGGTAGACAGAGATGGAAATTGGGGAAAGCTCTAGACAAATCGAGGAATTACCATTTTAGGAGGAATTGGATCGTGCATTAGCAAGCTGTGATACTGTCAGGCCTGTCAATAATAATCTCTACCCTTATCCTGCTGAAAATCAACTTCCAATGAACTTGGAACCAGCAATTCCAGAACCTATAATCCACACCCAACCTCTAGGAATGGACGAGTGGTGGACCAATGATTGGCAGTTCCAAAACCTTCTCAACAGTCCTTATACCTTTTTCCCTCAGTTCGACCCAGAACCTATACCAAACCCACCAATGAGCAATGAAAATTTAGCTGAACTCCGCCACTTTGGCGAGGAGCTGGTGGATGCAGGAAATAGGATCAGGGAAGTAGGAGAACAGATCTCCTGGAAATACGACGAGAGGGAACGTCGTTACTGAAATACTAACTAACGAGGGATAGTGGGTTTGTGGAAATGTGGTTGTATAATAAATAGAAAAATATAATCTTATAAAATAACCTAAAATAAAACTTTGTAAAATAATGGTGTGTATGGATGCATAATATATATAATAGGAATCGAGAAATTAATAATTTTGACTATATGTGTGTTGTGAAATTTGTATGATTATTTTATGATTATTATTTATTCGATACTAATAAATTATATATATTAATTATCAGATGGAAAACGCTAATAATGAACCAGTTAACGAGGTGAACCAATCTGAACAACATCAGGAGGATCACTTTATGACTAAGCAAGATATAGAAAATATTGTTGCTCAAGGAATAGCCAATGCTATTCCAGCAATACTTGCTGCTGCCCAGAAACCTGTTGAACCTCAACAAATCATTCCTAGCAAACGTATTTCTGAAGATAACTTCAGTAATAGTGTAAACGGAGGTGGTAATCATACCAATCACGATAATGATTCACGGTAGGCTCCGCTCCCTAAGAAAATGAAAGCTGCAACGCCTAGTTGCACTTACAAAGAATTTCTTGCTTGTAAACCCGCTGAATTTGCAGGCAATGAAGGAGCGACTGCGGCACTGCGTTGGTTAGAGAAAACCGAGGCAGTGATTACAATAAGTAAATGTGCCAAGGACGACAAGGTTATGTATGCGTCAAATCTTTTTAAAGAAGGGGTGCTAGAATGGTGGAATACAGTACTTCAAGCCAAAGGAATAAATATGGCCTATGCCATGAATTGGGAAGAATTTAAGAGTCTTGTAGAAAGAAAATTCTGTCCCGAATATGAAAAAGATCAAATGGCAAATAAGTTCCTATATCATCGAATGATGGGTGTAGATTGTCGAGGATATACTTCGACATTCTTTGAATATGCTAGAGTGGTACCAACACTGGCTTCGCCAGAACCGGTACTCATTTCTCGCTATATTTGGGGATTGATTGGCGAAATCCGTAATATCGTTAAAGCTGCGAGACCACGTACTATTGACGATGCGGTAGAATTAGCTAACACCCTAACTGACGAGCTGGTACGCACAAGAGATGAAAACAGGAAAAAGGAACTGGCTCAGAAATTTTCCCAAGGATTTCGTACGGGTAATAATAGCAGCTTCAAGAGAAGAGGAACAGGGCAATCCTCAACTCCGCCGTTCTGCAGAAATTACAAAAAGAAATATTATGGAAGATGTAATGTAACCTGCAACTTTTGTAAAGTCGCAGGACATCGCGAAGAAGACTGCAGAAAGAAAACAAGGGTCTGCTATAACTGTGGAGAAACGGGACATTTTAAAACAGAATGCCCTAAGTTGGTTAAACGAGCAGACAATAAAGCTAAACCAGCCGATGGAGCTATCAAGAAGAATGCTCGTGCCTTTCAATTAACTACTCAGGAGGCAGAACTCATTCCAGATGTGATAGCTGGTACGTTCTTAGTTCACAACATTTACGCAAAAGTATTATTTGACTCTGGTGCAAACCAAAGTTTTATAAATACTTCATTCTGCCAAGCTCTTAACTTACCCTTAACCAACCTTAGGCAGATTTTTACAGTCGAAACGGCAGACGAAAATTCTATTAACATAGATAAGGTTTTGAAAAAAGAAAATATAGAACTTTTAGAATTTAGAATACCCAGATGTATTCCCAGAAGAGTTACCAGGATTACCACCAGATAGGGAAGTAGAATTTAGAATTCATCTAATTCCCGGAACTATATCAATAGCCAAGGCACCTTATCGGTTAGCACCCACAGAAATGTTAGAACTGAAAAAGCAATTAGATGAATTACTAAGTAAAGGTTTCATACAACCTAGTTCATCCCCGTGGGGAGCACCAGTGTTGTTTGTAAAGAAGAAGGATGGTTCGATGAGAATGCGTATTGATTATAGAGAATTGAATAAGGTTACAATTAAGAATCGATACCCATTACCTAGGATTGATGATATTTTCGATCAACTTCAAGGAGCTAGATATTTTTCTAAGATTGACTTACGCTCCGGATATCATCAATTGAAAGTACAAGAAGAAGACATACCTAAAACTGCTATTAGAACTAGGTATGGTCATTACGAGTTTACAGTCATGCCCTTCGGATTAACGAATGCACCTGCCACATTCATGGACATGATGAATAGAATCTGTAAACCGTACTTGGATAAATTTGTAATTGTCTTTATCGACGATATACTTATTTATTCCAAAAGTCAGGACGAACATTGTCAGCACTTGCATGCACTCTTAACTTTGTTAAGAAAAGAAAAGCTTTACGCCAAATTCTCGAAATGTGAATTTTGGCTGCAAGAAGTGCAATTCCTAGGACACATGGTGAATCACGAAGGTATTCACGTAGATCCTGCTAAAATAGAAGCAATTACCAAATGGAAGGTTCCGCAATCCGCAATGGAAATTAGAAGTTTTATAGGTTTAGCCGGATATTATAGACGGTTTATTAAGGATTTTTCAAAGATAGCTGTACCATTAACTAAGCTAACCTGTAAAGCAGTTAAGTTTGAATGGGGACCTAAGCAAGAAGAAGCTTTTAGGATTTTAAAGCAAAAGTTAACAAATGCCCCAATCCTAGCTTTACCAGAAGGGACTGAAGATTTTGAAGTTTACTGTGATGCTTCAAAACTAGGATTAGGATGTGTGCTAATGCAATGCAAGAAGGTAATTGCGTATGCTTCAAGGCAATTGAAAAAGCACGAAGAAAACTATACGACTCATGATTTAGAATTTGGAGCCATAATTTTTGCCCTTAAGATCTGGAGACATTATCTGTACGGAAGTAAATTTACTGTCTATACGGATCACAAAAGTTTAAGATATATATTTGGGCAAAAAGAGTTAAACATGAGGCAAAGGAGATGGATGGAAATCCTAAGTGACTACGACTGTGATATTCAGTATCACGAAGGAAATGCAAATGTAGTTGCAGATGCCTTAAGTCGTAAGTACCATGAGAAACAACGACGAGTTCGTGCTCTTAGATTAAATCTACAGTTAGATTTAATGGAACAACTAAAGCATTTTCAAGAAACAGCAATCGAGGATGATGCTGAAAAAAATGAAAGGAAGAATAAAAGAAATAGAACAAGGAGCTGATGGAATTTGGAGATTCCACAAAAGAAGGATTTGGGTACCTAAGCAGGGAGAATTAAGAAATAAGATTTTAGAAGAAGCCCATAAATCTAGATATACCATGCACCCTGGAAACAATAAAATGTACCAAGATTTAAGAAATAATTTTTGGTGGATAGGAATGAAAAAGGATATAGCTCGATATGTTTCTAAGTGTCTTACTTGTTCACAAGTTAAGGCAGAACACCAGAAACCTTCAGGTCTACTACAACAACTAGAGATGCCTGTATGGAAATGGGAACTCATAACAATGGATTTTGTTACTAAGTTACCCAAAACCAGAAAAGGTAATGATGTGATTTGGGTAATTGTGGATCGATTAACCAAATCAGCTCACTTTCTACCTATGAAAGAAACCTTTAGCATGGAAAGGTTGGCAAAGTTGTATGTAGATGAAGTAGTATCTTTACATGGAGTTCCACTCTCCATTGTTTCAGATAGGGATAGTCGTTTCACTTCCCATTTCTGGACAAGTTTCCAAGAAGCAATGGGAACTCGATTAAATTTAAGCACTGCATATCATCCTCAAACAGACGGACAAAGTGAACGGACAATCCAAACTCTGGAAGACATGCTTAGGTCATGTGTGATAGATTTTGGTGGAAATTGGGATGACCACTTACCCTTAATTGAATTCTCATATAACAATAGTTATCATTCAAGCATTGAAGCTGCCCCATTCGAGGCACTGTATGGAAGAAAGTGCAGAACTCCAGTTTGTTGGGCAGAAATAGGAGAAAGTCAATTATCAGGTCCCGAGATAGTGCAAGAAACTACTGACAAAATCACACAAATCAAGGAAAGATTAAAGACTGCTCGAGATCGTCAAAAGAGTTATGCAGATAATAGACGAAAGCCACTCGAGTTTCAAGTAGGAGACAAAGTACTATTAAAAGTATCTCCTTGGAAAGGAATAGTTCGATTCGGTAAGAAAGGAAAGTTAAGTCCAAGATACGTAGGACCATTTTCAGTGATCCAACGTATAGGACCAGTTGCTTATCATTTACAACTACCAGAAGAGTTAGCTGGAGTACACGACGTATTTCATGTATCCAACCTCAAGAAATGCCTATCAGACGAATCTTTGGTAGTACCTCTTCAAGATATAGAGGTAAACGAAAAATTAAAATTTGTTGAGAAACCTCTTCAGATAGAAGATAGAAAGGTGAAATTTCTTAAACACAAAAGATTGATACTAGTTAAAGTCAAGGTGTAAGGACTCTCAATATTGTCCTAAAAATACCCGTAAGTATAATCCCGAGCCCCTAAAACCATGCTGTGCATGAAAAACCAAGAAAACAAGAAATATGGTTCTCAGGCGGGCCGCGTAAGAGTAAGCATGGTCTTACGCGGGCCGCGTCAAACATAGGTTGACCGGATAAGTGTTTCGAATCCACGTAGTGACCACCTGGCTAGCCTACTCGTGACCAATCAAGCCTACTCGTAGACTAGGTGGCCACGCGGGCCGCGTAAAGGTAAGCCGAAGGCTTACGCGGGCCGTGTGAGGCCTCAATTTTAGCTATAAATAGCTTGTTGAATGCACAGTCCACTGGTGTCGAAATCTTTTCGTAAAAACGAAAGTACACTACTCTAAAGTCGAAATTTCTTTCAATATTAGCAAGGCGCTGCTCCGATACCGGGTATTAACTCGATCGCTGCTACGATTCAATGTCCGATCGATTAAACTATCCAATGGATGTTTAAGTGCTGCCCACATTAGGGTTTATGCTTTGTCATTCGTCGTAAATTCGATGGATGTTTAAGTATCGCACTTTGTCATTCGTTGTGAAGGTTTAATCTCGTGAGTTATCGTAAATGCTGTATTAGTTACTAACCGAGTTCGTGTGCATGTTATTAAATTTAGGTTAAAAGGCTAATCAGTAGGCTAAGCTCTGCTCATATAAATCTACAATGTGAGTCATTCTCTTTTTATCAAATTACTTTCAAAACCCTATTTATTTCAAAGTTATAATTACAGGGATTAAGTCTTTGTAATCTCCAATTTACAGCCGGTATGTGGGGTTTTGTATACATTACTTGATAACCTTCACCATTGGACAACGAGTTAGCCAAGGGGTGATATGACCATAGTCACAGACACCATTGGACAATGAGGTTACCAATGGATGGTCGAGTGACAAATACTGTGGGTAGTTGGTTGATATATAGAAACATTGTAATCGCTCTTAATACCGTAAATTATAACAAACACGTCGTTTTAGTAAAAAGAATGATTCACAAGTATTTCTCGCTGACAAAACCTTTTTCAAACATGTTTCAGGTGATCTGTTGTGATCCAGGAAAAGTGCCGTGAAGCACTACAAGCTTAAGGAAGTGGCTCAATATAAAATAAAGAAACATGTTTTTGTAAAAATAAAGATTTCTCCGTGAAATCATATGATTGTAAACTACCGGGGTTTATCCCGAATTGTGAAATAAAATAATCGGGAAATTGCAGCTTTAAAAAGATCCTATTAAAATCTTCCGCTGTTAACTCAATTAAATAATTACCATGGGATTTTCTGTCCCACGGCTCCTGAAACGGGTCAAACCGGGTCGGGGGCCGTGACAAAAGGTCATTCCTATCAAAGACATCCCAACAGTGGTTCAAAACTCTGTTGCTAAGGAGTCTGAGAAAAGGAAGAAAAGAGAAAAAATCAAAAACCTGTTTTGTGATTTTTGTGAAAAGAGAAACCATCTAACAAAAGACTGTTTTCATCTAAAAGCATATGATCTAAACAAAACAAGTGTTATTGTACCTGCTGAAAGCTGCACCATCTGTGGTAAATCAAACCACAAAACTCAAGCATGTGTGTATCTCAAAAACTTTGATGTAAAAAAGAATGAGTACACTGCTAAAACATCTTTGAGTCCATCAACATCATCTGTCAAATTCACCAAAAACCAACAACTGTTTATGCCAGTCCAAACAGCTGTTACAAAACAGCTGAATCAAACATCTGTCCAAAGAGATGTTCAAGTGACTGATGTACCCCCTGCCAATCAATACAGAAGGGGCAAGGGACAATCATCTTACCAAAGGATTCCACACGTTTATGAGACCTACAAAAGGCCCTCTAAGCCAAGAGTGAACAGGCATCCTTTTGGATATCAGCAGGTGATTGGTCAAAACCCACAACAGTGGTTAGAGAGAAACAGTCCTAAAATTGTCCAAACCCCTGACCTAACCACTGCCCATGCATCTGAACTCATCCCAGACACTGTTGAGACCCCATCCAAAGCCTAATTGGCTTTGGAGACCCTAATGAACTAATCCTTTTACTTCATGTGCAGGGATCTTCTGCATGCTTAGATAGTCTTTGGTATGTAGATAGTGGAGGCTCCAGGCACATGACATGATGTAAAGCCCTTCTCAAAGATTTCAAAATTCATGGAGGGGGTGATATATCCTTTGGTAATAATAGTAAAGGGAAAGTTCTGGGGTCTGGTACAGTACAGTCTGGTAATGTAAAATTTGAAAATGTCAATCTGATAGACAATCTAAAATTCAACCTCCTGAGTGTTTCATAAATGAGTGACAAGGGGTATGGGTCATTTTTCACAAAGGAGTGTTGTAGGATTGTTGGACCAGAAATGGTTGAAAAGATTGAAGCAATAATAAAAACTAGAAAAACCAAACTTGTTTCTCAAAGAAGTGGCAATGTTTATGTGGTGGATATGTCAAAAGAGAGCCCCAAAACTGATGCCTGTCTGTTCTCAGCTGCATCAAACAAAGAGACAGAACTATGGCACAGAAGATTGGGACACACAAATCTCAAGACAATCACTGCCATTTCAAAACAGGGGTTAGTAAGAGGTTTACCTCAAAAACTGTTCACCTGTCCTGAGCATTGTGTTTCCTGCCTAAAAGGAAAACAACATAAAAGCTCCTACAAATCCATTGATGAGTCCAAAACAACCAAATGTTTGCAAATGCTTCATATGGATTTGTTTGGCCCAGTTAAAGTCACGAGTCTCAAGAAAAAGAGGTATTGCTTGGTTATTGTTGATGACTTTTCTAGGTTTACATGGACTTACTTTTTACACTCAAAAGATGAGACTGCAGGGATTCTGCAAGACTTTGTGAAACAGGTTGAAAAGCAGTTTGACCTTCCAGTGAAAATATTCAGAAGTGACAATGGCACAGAGTTTAGAAACAAGGAGTTGGATGATTTCTGTGTGTCAAAAGGAATTGTGAGCCAATACAGCATTCCAAGAACACCAGAACAAAATGGGGTTGTTGAAAGAAAGAACAGAACTTTGATTGAGGCTGCCAGAACCATGATTGCTGATTCAGGTTTGCCATTAACTTTTTGGGCAGAGGCAGTAAACACTGCATGCTATGTCCAAAACAGAGTTTTAATCAACCCCAGGCATCAAAAGACTGCCTATGAACTGCTGTATAAAATAAAGCCATTGATCTCATATTTCAAAGTTTTTGGTTGCCCATGCTTCATTTTAAACTTAAAAGATTCCATTTCTAAGTTTGCAGCCAAAATTGATTGTGGTTATCATCTGGGATACTCTACCACTGCTAAGGCCAACAAAGTGTTTAACACAAGGACCAAAACAGTGGAAGAGACTTTGAATGTAAAGTTTAATGAACTTTCCTCAATGAAAATCCCAACAAATCCTGCAGATATGTTTGATCTTGATAAATTTACTTTTGAAAATACTGCTGTCAAGACTAACAGTGCAGGTCCATCAGAAGATTCATCACCAGACTATGGGTATGGAATCATCATTCCTCAACAAAAGTCTGTCATAATGGGAAGAGCAGCAGATGTTCAAAACAGCTGTCAAAGCTCAACCACTGCTACCTCAACAGTTGTTGACCAAAGTAGCCCTTTAACCCCTGCTTCCACATCATCAAACACTGTTGATAAAAGTCCTCAAACAGTGGATCAAAGTCAGCATGTGTCCACCCCTTTACCACCTATTCCACCACCTTTTGAAGCCACTGCTGGATCATCAAAGTCACCAGCAGTGGTTAGCTCAGATGATTCACATCTGCAGTCATCCCCACTTAATGCCATTGTTCCATACCAAGGAGAGTTAATCTTCTTGAAATCTCATCCACCAGACCAAATCATTGGCAACATCAATGAAGGGGTGCTCACAAGAAGTCAATCCCAAAACATTTGTCTTTTGTTGGTTTTCTATCTCTCCATCAGCCAGTCAAGTACCAAGAGGCACTAAAAGACAATAGCTGGGTAGAAGCCATGGAAGAGGAGCTCCAACAGTTCAAAAGACAACAAGTATGGGAGCTTGTACCACTGCCAGAGGGTGTAAGTCCTATGGGCAGAAAGTGGGTCGTCAAAAACAAAACTGATGAAAGGGGCATTGTTGTCAAGAATAAAGCCAGGCTTATGGTTCAAGGTTTCAGACAAGAAAAGGGCATTGACTATGATGAAACATTTGCCCCTGTAGCAAGACTTGAAGCAATCAGACTATTTCTGGCCTTTGCTGTTAACCACAACATCAAGGTGTATCAAATGGATATCAAATGTGCATTCCTCTATGGTAAGATTCAAGAAGAGGTTTATGTTTGTCAACCTCCAGGTTTTGAGGATCCATTTAATCCAAATCATGTCTACAAGCTAAATAAAGCTTTGTATGGCTTGAAACAGGCACCAAGGGCCTGGTATGAAACTCTTTCCACCTTCCTACTATCCATTGGGTTCACAAGAGGAAGAATAGATAAAACACTATTTTTAAAATGGAGAGGAAAGGATTTGATGATTGTCCAAATTTATGTGGATGACATCATTTTTGGAAGCACATGTAATAAAATGTGTGAAGAGTTTAGGCAACTCATGACAGCTGAGTTTGAAATGAGTGCAATGGGTGAACTCCATTGCTTTCTTGGTCTCCAAGTAAGGCAACTGCAAAATGGCACTTTCATCCATCAAGGCAAATATGCCAAAGAACATTTAAAGAAATTTGATATGGATGATTGTAAGCCATGCAGTACACCCATTGCAACTAATAAAATAGTCATATCTGATGAGAAGGATGAATTGGTTGATCAAACTTTGTATAGAAGCATGATTGGGTCTTTATTGTACCTAACTGCATCCAGGCCAGATATCATGTTTGCAACATGTGTTTGTGCCAGATCCCAATCAGCCCCTAGAAACTCAAACCTTATTGCTGTAAAAAGGATATTCAGATACCTAAAAGGTGCTCCCATACTTGATATCTGGTATCCAGCTGATGGTAAAATTGAGCTTTCAGGTTTCTCAGATAGTGATTTTGCTGGATGTGACAAGACAAGGAAGTCCACTTCAGGAGGGTGCCAATTCCTAGGCAATTGTTTAGTGTCTTGGCAAAGCAAAAAGCAAGCAGCTGTTTCCACATCCACTGCTGAGGCAGAATATATAGCTGCTGCAAGCTGTACAACCCAACTACTCTGGCTTTAAAATCAGTTGCTGGATTTTGGTATCACTGCCTTAAAAACACCACTCATGTTGGACAGCCAGGCAGCAGAAAATAATATCAAAAATCCAGTTTCCCATTCAACCACCAAGCACATTGACATCAGACATCACTTTGTGAGGGATTGCTATGAAAAAGGTTTGATTTCTCTGCACCATGTTCCAACTAAGGATCAGTTGGCAGATGTGCTTACCAAAGCATTAGACACATCCACCTTTGAAAGCTTGATCTCTAGGATTGGCATTCTAAACATGGAATAACAGGCAAAATCCTGTTTTTCTATGAATAAAAGCATTAAAATGTTTTCAGAAAGTCAAAAATCCATCCTTAAAAATAGCTAAAAATGAAGTTTTCATTAAAATCCTTAAAAGTCTGCCATAACCACTGCTTGTTCAAAAGTCTGCTCTACTTCAAAGTTTGTCCACTGCTGAAAGTCAACCCCTGTTCTCTCATTTTCCTGATAAGCACTGATGCTCAAAATCAGTGTTTTATCCACTGATGTGCTATCTGCTGATAGTAAAAATCATCCACTGCTTCCATTTGTTACCATTGTAACCACTGCCTTCCATCAGTAGTTTTCATAAAAGTACTGTCCTTCATTTTATCAGGGGTTGGTACGTGGACAGTACATAGTGTTCAGACCTTTTGTAACCGCTGTCACGTCAACATTCACTTTTTCTCCATAAAACCTCTTTCAAAACCCCAAACAGGGTTTTACTGTCGAATTGAATTCATAAAATTCCTTTCTCAAAGCAGTTTTCATCTCATTTCCACAAATTCCTTCACAACTTTCTTCGATCGTCTTCTCCAAAATGATTAAATCGAAGTCCTCCGCAAAATCCACTTCAAAATCATCCTCCAAAGAGGCCTCTCAAAAGGCTAAACCCATCGAAATCCCACACAAACCTTCTCACAACCTTCTGGGTCTTCTCACAAAACCCGGCACCACTGATGCTTTCGACTCCATCATTGATATCATGTCTGCATCAAATTATAAAACTTTGTTAATAGCAGATGCACCAATTTACTTGGCGACCCAAAGAGAGTTCTGGAAAAATGTAACCCTTGACAAACAAGGTGAGACTGTCATAGCCATTAACTCTTCTCTAAAGGGTAAAGCTGTCAAAATTACACCACAATCCATCTCGGAAGTCTTTCAACTCGATGATCAGCAAGGTAAAACTTCCTTTCCTAAAAACGAGTTAAAAATTAACTTTCTTGAAAGAGGGTATGCAGATACAATGATGAAGAGGGATACCTTACAAAAAGGTTTCTTCCCTCCTGCAACAAGGTTTTTATTTCATACCCTCCTAATGTGTGTTTCAAACAAAACCACTGCTTTTAATGAAATACCATTAAAGATTCAAAACCTGGGATATGCTATTCTTCAAGAAGAAAATTTTAATTATTCTCAGGAAATCTTTAATGATCTGGTTAAAAATGTTGAAACAAAGGCATTCTTACTATTTCCAAGATTCCTAAGTTACTATTTTGAAAAGAAACTTGGTAAGAATGATGCTTCCGCAATAAAACAAGGTGAATCTTTTCAAATACACAGCTTAACTGCTGAAACTTTCACAAGAATGTCAACACCTTGCAAAACACAAGCAGAGGTGCATGAGCAGAATTTAGCAGCTACCACTGCTCCTCAGGTATCTGCTGCTGAGCCCACTGCTCAAGGTGATCAAAACAGCAAAACAACTGTTTTGAAACCCACACCTACAATCCACAAAAAGCCAAAACAAAAGAAAACTGAAAAACTCCCCAAACCTATCAAAAAGGCAACTCTGGAGGATGAGATACCAGAGCAAATGCCAGTGATAACACAAAAGTCACAAGAAACCACTGCTGCTACTTCCTCACAGCAGTTGGTACAAATATCTCAACCCATGGCTGAAACTCATCCTGTTTCTTCTAAAAAAGAACAGGTTGTACAAATAGGGACACCACAATATGATGCTCTGGAATCACTTGCTTCCATCATCCACAGCCCAATGCCCGGGGCCAATTCTCTTTCCATACCCAACCTCACATCCACAATTCCCCCACCAACTAAATTATTGTTGGATGCTATTGATCTGAACCAGGCACAAACCAGTCCTTCTCAATCACCTATCAATGAGAATATACTCCAACAAATGACTGGGTCTGATGTATCAATCATAGCTAACCCACCAACAAGACCTGAGGAGGTTACACCCCTTGAGTTACAAGTAACTCTTGGTGGTAGTCCAAGTGAAGCAGCCACTACAAGTGTTGAATCCACTGGTTTACATTTGGACAGTGGTTACATCAATAAGACTTCCTTGGAGGCAATTCCTTCCATAGCACCTCTGATATCCACCAGTGAGTTTGTTTTACCCTCTGGTACAATCAAAAGGCTATCAAGTGTTGAAGGAAGAAGACCCCAGTACCAAGAAAAAGGGGCATCAGTGGTTAATGTCTGGAGTACATTCCCTGCATCAACGACTGTTACAACCACTGCTAGTGGGAAATCAGATGATCCCATTAAATTGGGTGATGGTTTAAAGTACCTGGAATTGACGGAACGCGTTGAAAAACTGGATAACTCTTTTGCAGAAATCAAAGAAATGCTACAACAGTTGTTGATAGTACAAAAAGTGCAATCCACTGTTGTTCCACCTCAAGCACCTGCTCCACCACAAGCACCTGCTGCAAATGAGATATGGAACCTATTTCAACCTTTTCTCCAACAACAAAAACAAATGACTGATCAGCAACATGCAATACATGTACAAGAGCTGAGAAACATAATGGAGTCTAGGTTCAAGAATACACAAGCAGACATCAAGGCTATAAAGGCCCATCTCTCAAACACCACTGGCACTGCTCCTCCCACTGTTCTTTTCATTGATCAACTACCCCCACATAATGCCAAAAAGGGGGAGAAAATCAAGGAGTGGAAGAAGAAGGGAATAGATGATGGTCTGTATATTGAACAAGAAAAAGATGCAATGACTAAAAAGATTCCATTGCCAGATGGTAGCAAAAAGGTTGATGTTACCACAAATGCATTTGCTGAAGCAAAAGCAAGTGTAAAAAGGGACAGAGAGGCAAAGGATATGTCAAGGTGGAATGAGGAGAAAGAGCTTATATGGAGCTGAATGCGCAAGGTTGTTCTGAGCCAAAGGATGTTAAAAATCCTGTGCCAAAAAGAAATCCCACTAGAAAAGTGAGGGAACCTAAATCCATACTATCCAGACTCACAAAGCATACTCCCAAACCTCCATCCAAAAGCCCCCAACATCAATCTTCCACCCAAACAGCTGTTGTAACACCTGCTGTATCAACAACTGTTGGTACTTCAGTGGTTTCAGCAGTTGTTAAACCAACAACCATCACTTCAACACATACCACTTCAACACACACCACTACCACTGCCTTACCACCATCACCACCAAAAATCACTTCACCTCCAAAAACAGCCACTCCACCATCACCACCTGCCAAAAAGCAGAAGATATCAGATGTTACAACATCTGTTGTAATGACAACAGTGGTTGAAACACCAGTTGTTTCAACAACTGTTAGTCAATCACAAACCACTGCCACTAACATCACCACCACTGATCCACCCAAAACATCATCAGCCTCTCCTCAACCAAAAATGAGAAGGCTAATCTTGAAAGATGATGATATTTCACCACCACCAACATCTTCAAAATATCTAACACTTGCTACTATACCAAACCCTGTTCCTCTCTCATCAGCTCAAATTGAAAAACCATTAGCTCCTGCAGGTGTCCAATTTCCTCTTGAACTTATAGCAGTCAGAGAAGAAATCAAGTCCTTCTATTATGAGGATGACCCTGCAAAAAGGAGCTTACCATCTGTTGAAGGATATCTCAGGCCAAATAACATTGAAGAATATTTGAAAGTCAAAGCTAAGCAAGCAGAGGATATCTCAAAAAGAAATACACAAGGGAAATCTGATAGAGAAATTCAGCAGAACTACCAATACTTGCTCACACAAGTCAGAACTTTGGAATAATTTGCAAAAAATGTGTGTCAGCAAATATCAGAAAAAGCAGATGAATCCCTGAGAAAAGATTATGTTGAAAACATCATGGCCCACAAGAAATACAAAGGAGAAAGACACATGTATAAAGATTGGACCATTCCTGAGCTGGAAAGTGAAGCAGCCAGGACTCAAGACATGATCAAGAACAAAGTGAAACACACTCCTCCAGAGTGGGCAAAATACAAAAAGATTGTACCTGATAAAAAGGTAGAGCTTAGGAGAATGAAAGAGGAGTTAGCTGCTGCTGATTATGGGTCCTTGAATCAAGTGTTGAGATGGAAAGAAGAGAAAGTCAGGGCTACTTACAAAAGTTTGGAGAAATTGAGGAAGACAGATCCTAATGCTCCACAAAAGCCTGACTACCCTGAAGCAGAGGTTTCAACAAGACCACCAAAGCTGCAAATCAGGAGAGCCACTGCTCCAGCTGGTGCAACCATCTTTAAAAGAAGGCAACAAAAACAGTTGGATACTGAAACAGTGGCAGAATTAATGGCAGGAGATGAGCTTGTAAAGGAAGGTATTAAAAAGATGATAGCTGAAACTCTTGGCCTGAATCAACCTGCAAGTACTGTTCAGTCAGTCATTAATAGGCCTGCATCACCAAACACCTCATCTAATAAAAATCTCCCAAGAAACCCACCAGACTCAAAAGTACTAAAATGGAAAACTGACAAACAGACCCATGTACTGACAGTGTTCAAGTCTAGTGGAGAAGTGAAGAAAATAACAAGGGAACAAGCACTTGGCCTAAGTCTTGAAGATTTGCAGGATCTCCTTGATCTTCCACTGTGCAGGGATGATGATGACACAGATGCCTTAGCCTTTGAGTTACAACTCAAAGGGCAAATAAGGGAACTGCTGATGAGGCAATAAAGATCTACCAATAATGAAGAGTTTTGGCATTATCTGTTCCAGGGGAGATTGTTGGGATTGAACCCTATCAGAGGAACAAATAATTAAAGCCAAAACTGAATCAGAGCAGTGGATCCAAAATAAGCAGATGTTATGTATACAAGTCTCTCCCCTTGAAAGTGGTTTCAACATCTGCTGACCTCCAAACTACTGATCTCTACTAAACTGCTGACCTACAACTGCTGTCCAAGTCAAAGACTGATGGAAGACTAAAGCTCTGCTGATTCAATCTACTGCTAAGGGTCAAGCTCTGCTGATCATGACAAGTACTGCTGGGTTCGCATCAGTGGAAGGGTGCAGCAGTAGTTTAGTTTATATTATGAAATGTAATGTACAACAGTAGTTAGTATAGCAGAGGTTGTATAGATCAGATGTTAGAGTTTGTTAGGAGGTTAGATGTCACTTTCATGGTGACGTCAGCTTAGTTGTTTCAGTGGTTTGCTCGTGCCTATAAATAGAACAGTGCTCTGTACTGTTCTATTAGCTCTTCACCATCTTTCTCCTGCACGAACAAATCACTGTGAGCTCAGGCTGAGGGGGAGTTTGTTACATACTTGCAATTGTAATTGAATCTTGTAATAAATTCAAGCATTCGGTTCAATGTTAAACTTGTATGTTAAAAGCAATTCTCTCGTTTGATTGTGTAAAGTTTGCTTCCATTATATTCCGCTGCACTACTAATTCATTGTTCATCTTAATTCAAAAGTAAAACACAATCAAAACCAAACTCAGATCCTAACAATATCACAATCATAATCACTAAGCATCTCCATCCAGCGTCTTTGTCTCATATTCAATTCCTTTTGCCCGAAACTTACCTTAAACTCTTATGATCAGTGAATATGGTAAACTTACTACCATAAAGGTAATGTCTCCAAATCTTAAGGGAAAAAATTATAGCTCCTAACTCTAAATCATGGGTTGAATAATTTTCTTCATGATTCTTAAGTTGTCTGGACGCATAAGCTATAACCTTTTGACGTTGCATCAACACACATCCATAACCTAACTTAGAAGCGTCACAATAGATTACAAAATCTTCAGTTCCTTCTGGTAACGCTAGTATGGGTGTATGGGTTAATCTTTGCTTAAGAATTCTAAATGCTTCTTCTTGTTTTGGTCCCCATTCAAACTTAATGGATTTACAGGTTAACTTAGTTAAAGGAATGACTATTCTAGATAAATCTTGAATAAATCTTCTATAATAACCAGCCAATCCTAAGAAACTTCTAACTTCGGTTGGTGACTCAGGGGTTTTCCATTTGGTAATTGCCTCGATCTTTGTTGGATCTACATGAATTCCTTCATGGTTCACTAAGTGTCCAAGAAACTGCACTTGTTCTAACCAAAACTCGCACTTAGAAAACTTGGCGTAAAGCTTTTCCTTTCGTAATAGACTTAAAAGTGCGTGCAAATGCTTTGCATGATCTTCTTTATTCTTAGAGTAAATTAGAATATCATCAATAAAAACAATTATGAATTTATCCAAATATGGCTTACATATTCGGTTCATCATGTCCATAAATGCGGCTGGGGCATTGGTTAGACCAAATGGCATGACAATAAATTCATAATGACCATACCTTGTTCTGAAGGCGGTTTTAGGAATGTCCTCTTCCTGTACCTTTAATTGATGATATCCTGACCTTAAATCTATTTTAGAGAAAAATCGAGCTCCTTGCAATTGGTCGAACAGATCATCGATTCTTGGTAATGGATACCGATTCTTAATCGTGACTTTGTTTAATTCACGGTAGTCAATGCACATACGAATTGATCCGTCCTTCTTTTTAATGAATAAAATCGGTGCTCCCCACGGCGATGAGCTTGGCTGTATAAATCCTTTTTCCAACAATTCGTCTAATTATTTCTTCAGTTCTTGCATTTCTGCTGGTGCCAACCGGTAAGGTGCTTTAGCAATTGGTGCTGTTCCTGGTAGTAGATGAATTCTGAATTCAACTTCTCTGTCAGGCGGTAGTCCTGGTAATTCTTCCGGAAATACATCTGAAAACTGAGACACTACTGGAATGTCTTTTAATTCCTTTCCTTTAGTGTTAGTGATTATAGAAATCAAATACACTATAGATCCTTTTCTTATATAACTTGCAGTTTTCATCACAGAGATGAATTTTGTGGATCTAGATGGTTTATCTCCTTTAATTGTGATCTTTTCACCCTTTGGTGAATTTACTTGAATTGACTTTTGATCACATAAAATATTAGCTTTATTCGCTATTAACCAATCCATTCCTAAAACGACATCAAATCCTGCCAGATTCATTAGGTAAAGGTTTGCAATAAACTTTTGGTTTAAAAAATCTATTCTTGCTCCCTATAAGATTTCAGAAATCCTAACGGTTTCTCCATTAGCTGTCTCTACTAGACATTCTTGTGGTAGTTTAGTTAATGACTGATTTAGAAGTTTGCAAAATGAAGTATTAATAAAACTTTGGTTTACACCAGGGTCAAATAATACTTTAGCAAAAACATCATTAACTAAAAACATACCAGCTATCACGTCTGGAATCATCTTGGCTTCATCTGCAGTCAGAACGAATGCTCTAGCATTTTTAGTGTTCTTGTTACTCGCAGCTGGAGCCAATTTCGGACAGTTTGGCCTGATATGACCTTGTTCTCCGCAATTGTAGCATATCCTGTTGTTGGCTTTCCTCCTACAGTCTTCTTCCTCGTGACCTGATATTTTGCAGAAATTGCAATATATGGAGCATCTTCCAGAATGCTTCCTTTTGCAATACTTGCAATAAGGTGCAGATGTGGAACCTACATTTTTTCCACGGTTGGAATTTCCAGATCGGAATTCCTGGGTAAGTCTTTGGGCTAGGTTTCTCCTCTGGTCTTCTTCTCTAGTACGGATTAACTCATCTGTCAAGGTATTTGCTAGTTCTACAGCTTCTTCTATAGTTTGGGGTCTAGCTGCCTTGACTACATGCCTAATCTCTCCAATTAATCCCCAGATGTAACAGGAGATTAATACTGGTTTAGGTGATGCAAGGGTTGGTACTATTCTAGCATATTCAAAGAATGTGGTAGTATAACCCTTACTATCTACCCCGGTCATCCTTAAGTTCAGAAACTTATTCGCTATCTGTTCTTTTTCATTGGGAGGGCAAAATTTCCTTTCTACCATATTTTTAAATTCTTCCCATTCCATGTTGTATACCCTATCACTTCCTCTTGATTGGAGGATAGTGTTCCACCATTCTAAGGCTGAGTTTTTAAATAGATTAGAAGCAAACATTATTTTGTCTTCTTCAGCACACTTGCTTATTTTTAAAACAACCTCAGTCTTTTCTATCCAGCGTAGAGCTGCAATGGATCCTTCATTGCCCGAGAATTCTATTGGTTTGCAGGACCAGAATTCTTTATAAGAACAACCATAAGGCATCGTTCTTCTTCTTTTGGGAATGGGTACTTGAAGTATGGGTCCATTGTTCACGCTGTGTTCTGGTTCAATTGGTCACTTACTGCTATGTTTACTTTTATTATCAACATCGTTAACAGTCTGAAGAATAAATGGCATTGCATCTATAATTCCTTGTGCCACTATGTGTTAGATAGCACTATTATCCACTTGGTTTCCATTGTTATTGATGCTTGGATTCTCATTAACCAAGTTAATGTTACTCTGGTTATCGTTATTCAGATTTCCTTGATTTCCTTCGTCGGCCATCTGAATTTTAAACATTTACCACATATTAATATCACAAAATAATATTTTAATATAGCCAATCACATGACACACATTTTTGGTCAAAAGCGTCGATCATTGCGACTTACTCTATTCATATACTATGCATCTATTACACACCAGTACTGAAATTAAAATTACAATACCGACGGAAATTTAAAGTTACACTACTAGTAATAGGCATCCGTAGTTTTTTTTTTCATACACATACACACAGATCATATTATTTTATTATTATTATTACTCTTACTACCGTCTCCACCATCACATTCATGGATATGGATTCATCCAAAAATCTATATTGCGCTCGTCGTACTTCCAGACGAGTCGCTCTCCCACCTGTCTCATCCGTTCACTACTTTCTAAAATTTCCTCACCAAATGTCCTAAGTTCTTGTACATTTTCTGCACTCATTGGGGGTGCAGGTTCTAGGACTGGGTTTGGAATCTGGGGTGCAGGTTCCTGGTATGGAGGTGTAGGTGCCTGGAATTGGTAAGGATTCTCTAAAATCTCCCTAATGAATACATCGTGGTAATAGGGATCTGAAGGATCCAAACCTGGGTAGGCTCCTATGTTTGGCATGGGCATGTTTTCGTGTATCGGGTAACGTTGCACATAGTCCCTAACGTCATCCCACCAGGGGTCGTAATTTGGGTCTAAGGGGTTTGGTGCAGGTACCCTAGGTATTTCCTCTGGATTAAAATCATGCATTTCTACTTGATTTTCAGGGTTTTCTATTTCCATTGGTTGGTTAGGAATTGGTGGTTGTGGTTGGGGTGCTATTATTTGCTCCAGATTAGGGTCAGCTGCAGTGGTTGCTAGGATGTGGATGTTGGCTATTCCCCTATTAATCATATCCTGGGCATAGGCATCTGTCTCTCTCTTAGCTGCTGCTAGTGCTCTCTGGTCATGTAACTTTTTCATACGTTTTCTATGCTCGTGTGCTACTCTACTGAACCATCCCCTCTTTTTCTGAGGAAATGACTCTTCTGATTGAGCCTTAAACACAAAGATTCCTTCTTCCGTATCAGCAGAGTACCCTGATAGGGCAAGCTGAGAAGAGGAGGTGCCTTCACTTCTAGGTGACCAGACAATTGACGATACGCGTCAGATGGTCCTTGGTCGCTCATACTATAAACTAACAAATAGTCAAATAACATATAACAAGAAAATATATTTATGCACGTATTCCCGTAATTTATTTCCTAACAATTTGAATTTTGATGTCAGCAGAACGCTTCTGTGGCTGAATCAGTGGCTTAGCTCTGATACCACCTTCTGTCACAACCCCCGCCCCTATCTGTCCTAGGAACGGGCGGCCGCGAACTCAGTGTCGGTGGTATCGGTGTTTATTAATTTGGCAGCGGAAATTACATCAGGACCGTAGTTAGGAAATATTTTATCAGAGTAAAACACCACATTTTATAGAAATAAACACATTGGGATAAAACCCAAGTTTTCATTACAAACTGATTTATAGGGATAAATCCCATTTTATTTAATTAAAACGCCTTCTTTATTTAGGTAACTTTTATAGCCACTTTTCCAAGCCTTCAGTGCTATCCAGCTGGCTTCTAATTGGCTTTCACATTGTGTTACCTGAAACGCGTTTTAAAAACATTTGTCAGTGGGAAATACTGGTGAGTGAATCTGTGACAACTCGAGTTTCTGAGATTTCCATCTTCGCATTTAGTGCACGTTAATTTTTTTTATTTATTGTTTATGTGTTTGTTTACACGACTCGTTGTTTCACAACGCTTACCTTTGTAATACGTTATATCGTATTTCGATTAATATTTTATACTTGGGATCCATAATATATTTTTATATGTGATTGTATGTTAATAAGGTGTTGTTTTAATTAGCATATGTTAAATAAAGATGAACTCTTACTGAAAACAATACCCATGAAATCACCCAAGTGATGAAAACACTTTAGTGTTTTCGTCCAGAATGCTTGGCGAAATCAGAGTTGGGCTTTAGGCCCAGTGGGGTATTATATATATATTTATTTAATCATAATCTTCTCCGAGACGTTACCCACTTACCAAACCTTATCACTTTGTTCTCTCTCTCTCTACATCTGAAACCCACAACAGAATTCCTCATCTTGAAGCCAAACCCCTGTTAAATCTACGGTTAGTGATTTACATGTTAAGAGGATATCTTATATTGACTGCTACTGTGAGACATTATGATCTTATGATTTGATTTTGATTGATGATTTAATGTTTAGATCATTGTTCTCTGTTAATGGTGATTGTTAATCTTCGAGATAAAGTGATTGTAGATAGTCAGTTGCTAAATGCATAAACTAGATCTCCTGTTAAAATGATAAACACTATGATGTTGTTGGATGTTAATTCTGCTAATATAGATGAGTAGATATCTAATCAAATGCTTTAGCTTTTGTTTGATTAATATTTTTGTACTAAGGGTTGAATCTGTTAAGTAATGGGGTTAGAATTGCTGGGTTTTATGTAACTTATGTGTTGATGAAGATGACTGAATAGTAACGAAAACACCCCCCACAATAATGAACTGGACGAAATCACATAAGTGATTTCGGCCCATAAAGTGAGTTCGGCCCAGATGTGTTTTCGGCCCACATAAAGGGATTTCGGCATATAGTGATTTCGCCACAATAGGGTTTTCGGCCATAAAGGGGATTTCGGCCAAAGGGGGTTTTCGCCATATTGGCGACTTTGATTTCTTGTTTACTGTTAACTGGTTAACTGTGTTAGTTAAGTTAACCCTGTTAAGTGGGTAACTCCGTTAAGTAAATAACCTAGTTGGTTTAATTACTCAGATTATTAATTCAGTTGGTATGGTAACTATGTTAAGTTTATTAGTTCTGTTAAGTGAAGCATGAAACACAGTTAGTTAATAGTTCTGATTCATGTCAACTCTGTTAACTGTGTAGCTCTGATAGATGCATTAATTCAGCTAAACTGTTAATCCTGTTAAGGGTATTATTGGGTATCTATCCTGGAAGAACTGTAAAAGATATTGATGTGGTACATGAACTGTATGGATGCAATTAACTGTTTGTATGTTACATGATATGAACTGTCAAACACTCCATGATATTATTGTGACACTAGTTCAATGTGAAACTTTACAAACAATGTGAACTGATTGAATATACGTGCACTATAGGACTTGACTGATTTTCTTGTGAGCACATAGTTTAGCATACCGAGCAAACAAGGTGAGTTCACACTTCTACCAAGGCATGGGATTCCCGGGGTTGGGAATGGGTTGATTGATTATTTATACTTAAGAGTTATCGGAATTACATACCATTGGCCTCGGGAGAGGAAGGTCAATGGTAGGTACTACTAGACTAGTGATACATATACTTCTCTTCGCAAACATGCCTGGAATGGCCGCGAACTATACTAGAACAATCTTCGCAAACATGCCTGGAATGACCGCGAACTATACTAGAACAATCTTCGCAAACATGCCTGGAATGGCCGCGAACTATACTAGAACAATCTTCGCAAACATGCCTGGAATGGCCGCGAACTATACTAGAACAATCTTCGCAAACATGCCTGGAATGGCCGCGAACTATACTTTAATCTTCGCAAACATGCCTAGAGGGCCGCGATGCTATTACATACGATACATGATTACTAAACGAACATACGATTTATGATACGAACATTATAACTAAATAACCAACTGTGAACTCGCTCAACTAGTTGTTGACTCTCTGTTACATGCCTTGCAGGACCTTAGGTACTTTTGGAGCTTGCACGGGAGGCACGGTCGATGTGGACATGGATCGTGAATGTGTTATTAAACATTATGACATTTTGTACTTAAACTTATGTTGGGTTTTACATTATTGCTTCCGCTACACACTTGTTTATATTTGGTTTTGGAAACACCTACCGTATTGATGAATGACTTTTACTTTATACTTATGTTCAATATGATTGGTGGCTTGATCCTGGTCATGTCACGCCTCCAAGCGGTGGTACTCCGCGAGTGGATTTTGGGGGTGTGACAGATTGGTATCAGAGCCATTGGTTATAGAGAACTCGGTTTTAATAAGGGGAAAACGTTTTTATTAAAACCAGACTATAACCGAAACAGTGCTCAACGATCCACAACGACGCCTCGCTCCACGTGCAAGACTCAACATCCTAGGTAATAAGGTTTATGTTTATTGCCTACATGCTAGAATTGCATAGAACTTTGCTCGTGGTATGCTCAGATTACATTGCCTACTATTCATTACTGCTTGAGAACACTTGTGTGCTTACTCTCTTCTGTCATCGCACTATTCGCGAACCTCTCTCACATACGTTGCATTTGCTATCAAGATCATGAGTGGACACGTTAACCTAACTCAAGCCCAGTCGGCGGCTTCGATCACTGAACAAGTTACTGCAGCACTCGCAGCTGCCCAGGCAGGAGGTGTAACCTGCCATCACCACTTACTCTAGGATCATTAGATCCTACTCTCGTAAACCAACACTCTTGCTCAAGTATGTTTACTCTTACGCACACGACAGGTCAGAACGCTCAGTCACCTGTGTGCACCTTCAAAACTTTCATGGACTGTCGTCCTACTACTTTTAGTGGCACGGAAGGAGCGGTTGGACTCCTCCATTGGTTTGAAAAGCTCGAGTCCGTATTTGAAATGTGTGAATGCCCTGAGGCTCGCAGGGTGAAGTACGCCACTGGTACTCTAGAAGGCATTGCGCTGACTTGGTGGAATGCGCAAGTTCAGATGTTAGGGTTGGCTGTTGCTAACGCCACACCCTGGAATGATTTCAAGGAGTTGATCAAAGAGGAATACTGTAGCCGTGATGATATTCATAAGCTGGAGGTAGAGTTTTACCACTTGAAAATGACGGGGTCAGAAATTGAAGCGTACACCAGAAGATCGAATGAGTTGGCTATTCTGTGTCCTACTATGGTGGACCCTCCCATTAAACGTATCGAACTGTATCTCAATGGTCTGGTGCCGGAAATTCAAAGTCACGTAACCTCAGCGAATCTTGGCACCATTCAACAGATCGTCAAGTTAGCTCATCGCCTCACCGATCAGGCAGTGGAACAGAACAGGCTGCCTAAACGTATCAGCGCTACTACTATCGCTACCACTCCAGCTACTCCTGCTAATCCCAGTGACAACAAGCGGAAATGGGAAGGGGATTCCAGCAGGGGTTCAGCTACTGTACAGTCTCAAGCACAGCAGCAGCGCAAGACTAGTGATTTCCAGAGCCCGAGTCAGCAATCGTCTGGTGGTCAGGGGCAGAGTGGATATCGGGGAACTCATCCACTGTGTAACAGGTGCAACAAACACCACAGTGGTCAGTGTCGTAAAGGCCGCTGTCAGAGATGTCTAAGGGTAGGTCACGAGGCTAAAGATTGCAGGAGCTCAAGGCCTGCGAATCAGAACCAGCAACAACAGCCACCAGTTCCACGAAACCCGCCACAGCAACAACACCAAGGAAATAAGGCATGCTTTCAGTGTGGGGCAGAAGGTCACTTCAAGCGGAACTGCCCCCAGTTAAACCAGAATCAGAACAACAACAACAATAATCAGGGCAACGGGAACAACAATGGGGGAAACAACAACGACAATGGTGCTAGGGGTCGTGCATTTGTGATTGGTCGGGGTGATGCGAGGAACGATCCTAATGTGGTTACGGGTAAGTTTCTTCTCGACGACTTTTATGTTACCGTATTATTTGATTCGGGTGCGGATACCAGTTATATGTCTCTGAAAGTTAGTCAAATGCTTAAACGCGCACCAACACTTTTGAACACCAAACATGTCGTAGAGTTAGCTAACGGTAAAAGTCTAGAAGCCACACACATAGTTCAGGGTTGTAATCTTATCCTCGCTGGTCAGACTTTCTCTATCGATCTCATTCCTATAACTCTGAGTAGTTTTGATATCGTCATTGGTATGGATTGGTTATCCCAACAACAAGCAGAGATCTTATGCAAGGAGAAGATCATTCGTATTCCCCGTTCTGGAAAAGAATCTCTCGAAGTTCAAGTCGACAAGAGTGGTGTCGTGAGTGGCATCATCTCCTTCTTGAAGGCTCAGAAGTGTCTGCGAAAGGGCCACACAGCTGTTTTAGCACTCGTTACAAATACATCGACGACAGAGAAGAAGTTAGAGGATATCCCAGTTGTATGTGACTTTCCTCAAGTGTTTCCTGAAGAGTTACCTGGGCTACCGCCCCATCGCCAGGTCGAATTTCAGATCGAGCTAGCTCCTGGAGCAGCACCCATAGCTCGAGCACCTTACCGCTTAGCTCCAACTGAACTGGAAGAACTGTCTAAGCAATTGCAAGAACTATTGAAAAAGGGTTTCATACGTCCTAGCTCTTCACCCTGGGGAGCTCCAGTTTTATTTGTGAAGAAGAAAGACGGTACCTTTCGTATGTGCATAGATTACCGCGAACTAAACAAGGTGACCGTGAAGAATCGCTATCCTCTTCCACGCATCGACGACTTATTCGACCAGTTGCAAGGGTCGAGCTATTACTCGAAGATTGATCTGAGGTCAGGCTACCATCAACTGAGAGTCCGGGATGAGGACGTCTCCAAAACGGCATTTAGAACACGCTACGGTCACTACGAATTTCTAGTCATGCCATTCGGGCTAACGAACGCGCCTGCGGTTTTCATGGATCTTATGAACAGGGTGTGCAAACCTTATCTTGACAAGTTTGTTATTGTTTTCATTGACGACATCCTGATTTATTCAAGGAATCGGGAGGAACACGAGCATCACTTACGACTTATTCTGGAACTCCTTCGAACGGAACAGCTGTACGCTAAGTTTTCAAAATGCGACTTCTGGCTTCGTGAAGTCCACTTTCTAGGCCACGTGGTAAACAAGGATGGGATTCATGTTGATCTATCCAAGGTAGATTCGATCAAGAACTGGCCTGCACCTCGCACACCGACAGAAATACGCCAATTCTTGGGTTTGGCGGGTTATTACAGACGATTCATCAAAGACTTCTCAAAGATTGCACAGCCGCTTACATTACTGACACAGAAAGGTGTTGCTTACCGTTGGAGTGATACATAGGAAACAGCGTTTCAGCACTTAAAGGATAGACTTTGTAGCGCACCTATCCTCTCATTGCCTGAAGGCACGGACGATTTTGTAGTCTACTGCGATGCATCTATTCAAGGTCTTGGATGTGTGTTGATGCAACGGGATAAAGTTATTGCTTATGCTTCACGCCAACTTAAGATTCATGAACGGAATTACACTACACACGATTTAGAGCTTGGAGCTGTTGTTTTTGCGCTCAAGATATGACGACATTATCTGTATGGCACCAAGTGCACCATCTACACCGATCACAGGAGTCTTGAGCATATCTTCAAGCAGAAAGAATTGAACATGCGACAACGTAGATGGGTCGAGCTACTGAACGATTACGAGTGTGCTATAAAGTACCATCCGGGCAAAGCCAATGTGGTGGCCGACGCCCTCAGTCGAAAGGATACTACACCTAGGCGTGTACGAGCGTTGCAACTCACTATTCAGTCCAGTCTTCCTTCACAGATACGAGATGCCCAGGTAGAAGCATTGAAACCGGAAAACGTCAGGTCTGAAGCCCTACGCGGCTCAAGGCAACGGTTAGAACAAAAGGCAGACGGCGCCTACTATGTAACAGGACGCATCTGGGTCCCACTCAATGGAAACTTACGCGAGCTTGTAATGGAAGAAGCTCATAAGTCTCGCTACTCAGTACATCCAGGTTCGGATAAGATGTACCACGACCTCAGAACTACATATTGGCGGCCTAGCATGAAGGCCCACATAGCAACTTATGTTAGCAAGTGTTTGACTTGTGCGAGAGTCAAAGTGGAATATCAGAAACCATCAGGCCCACTCCAACAACATGAGATACCACAATGGAAATGGGAGCAAATTTCCATGGATTTTGTTACTGGCCTACCTAGATCTCAACGTGGAAATGATACTATTTGGGTGATCGTGGATCGACTCACAAAGTCTGCTCACTTCCTGGCTATCAAGGAAACGGATAAGTTCTCCACTCTAGCAGACGTATACCTTAAGGAAGTTGTCTCGAGGCACGGGGTGCCCACCTCTATTATCTCTGATCGTGAGGCACGTTTTACTTCAGAACTATGGCAAGCAATGCACAAATCTTTTGGCTCTCGTTTAGACATGAGCACAGCTTATCATCCTCAGACAGATGGGCAGTCTGAGCGCACTATTCAAACTCTAGAAGACATGCTTCGGGCGTGCGTAATTGACTTTGGCAAGGGCTGGGAAAAACATCTGCCACTTGTGGAATTTTCATACAACAACAGTTACCACACCAGCATTAAAGCTGCTCCATTTGAGGCATTATACGGGCGTAAATGCCGATCACCTCTTTGTTGGGCTGAGGTGGGTGACAGTCAGATCACAGGTCCAGAAATGGTAGTTGATACTACTGAAAAGATTGCTCAAATACGACAACGCATGGCGGCAGCCCGTGACCGTCAGAAAGTATACGCCGATAAAGACAGGAAATTACTCGAGTTCCAGGTTGGGGATCGAGCGCTACTCAAAGTTTCACCCTGGAAGGGTGTTGTTCGTTTTGGCAAACGAGGCAAGCTCAATCCACGATACGTTGGACCATTTGAAGTCATAGAAAAGATAGGCAAAGTGGCCTACAGACTGAACTTACCAGCTGAACTCAGTGCAGTTCACAACGTCTTTCACGTATCGAATCTGAAGAAGTGTCAGTCAGATGAGACCTTCATAGTTCCTTTGAAGGAGCTCACTATCGACGAACGGTTGCATTTCGTCGAAGAACCAGTCGAAATCACGGACCGGGATGTTAAGGTCCTCAAGAACACCAGAATACCTCTTGTTCGAGTTCGTTGGAACTCACGTCGTGGCCCAGAGTATACCTGGGAACGAGAAGACCAAATGGAACTCAAATATCCCCAGTTGTTCGAAAACAATGCAACTACTACTGAGGCTGAAGCTACTACAGAATTTCGGGAAGAAATTCCAAATCAATGGGGGGATGATGTGACACCCCAGGAGAACCAGTAAACGATAACTTGCCTAGCTTCCTCAGTAACCGCATGCTAAATTTCGGGACGAAATTTCTTTCAAGTTGGGGATAATGTGACAACTCGAGTTTTTGAGATTTCCATCTTCGCATTTAGTGCACGTTAATTTTTTTTATTTATTGTTTATGTGTTTGTTTACACGACTCGTTGTTTCACAACGCTTACCTTTGTAATACGTTATATCGTATTTCGATTAATATTTTATACTTGGGATCCATAATATATTTTTATATGTGATTGTATGTTAATAAGGTGTTGTTTTAATTAGCATATGTTAAATAAAGATGAACTCTTACTGAAAACAATACCCATGAAATCACCCAAGTGATGAAAACACTTTAGTGTTTTCGTCCAGAATGTTTGGCGAAATCAGAGTTGGGCTTTAGGCCCAGTGGGGTATTATATATATATATTTATTTAATCACAATCTTCTCCGAGACGTTACCCACTTACCAACCCTTATCACTTTGTTCTCTCTCTCTCTACATCTGAAACCCACAACAGAATTCCTCATCTTGAAGCCAAACCCCTGTTAAATCTACGGTTAGTGATTTACATGTTAAGAGGATATCTTATATTGACTGCTACTGTGAGACATTATGATCTTATGATTTGATTTTGATTGATGATTTAATGTTTAGATCATTGTTCTCTGTTAATGGTGATTGTTAATCTTCGAGATAAAGTGATTGTAGATAGTCAGTTGATAAATGCATAAACTAGATCTCCTGTTAAAATGATAAACACTATGATGTTGTTGGATGTTAATTCTGCTAATATAGATGAGTAGATATCTAATCAAATGCTTTAGCTTTTGTTTGATTAATATTTTTGTACTAAGGGTTGAATCTGTTAAGTAATGGGGTTAGAATTGCTGGGTTTTATGTAACTGATGTGTTGATGAAGATGACTGAATAGTAACGAAAACACCCCCACAATAATGAACTGGACGAAATCACATAAGTGATTTCGGCCCATAAAGTGAGTTCGGCCCAGATGTGTTTTCGGCCCACATAAAGGGATTTCGGCATATAGTGATTTCGCCACAATAGGGTTTTCGGCCATAAAGGGGATTTCGGCCAAAGGGGGTTTTCGCCATATTGGCGACTTTGATTTCTTGTTTACTGTTAACTGGTTAACTGTGTTAGTTAAGTTAACACTGTTAAGTGGGTAACTCCGTTAAGTAAATAACCTAGTTGGTTTAATTACTCAGTTTATTAATTCAGTTGGTATGGTAACTATGTTAAGTTTATTAGTTCTGTTAAGTGAAGCATGAAACACAGTTAGTTAATAGTTCTGATTCATGTCAACTCTGTTAACTGTGTAGCTCTGATAGATGCATTAATTCAGCTAAACTGTTAATCCTGTTAAGGGTATTATTGGGTATCTATCCTGGAAGAACTGTAAAAGATATTGATGTGGTACATGAACTGTATGGATGCAATTAACTGTTTGTATGTTACATGATATGAACTGTCAAACACTCCATGATATTATTGTGACACTAGTTCAATGTGAAACTTTACAAACAATGTGAACTGATTGAATATACGTGCACTATAGGACTTGACTGATTTTCTTGTGAGCACATAGTTTAGCATACCGAGCAAACAAGGTGAGTTCACACTTCTACCAAGGCATGGGATTCCCGGGGTTGGGAATGGGTTGATTGATTATTTATACTTAAGAGTTATCGGAATTACATACCATTGGCCTCGGGAGAGGAAGGTCAATGGTAGGTACTACTAGACTAGTGATACATATACTTCTCTTCGCAAACATGCCTGGAATGGCCGCGAACTATACTAGAACAATCTTCGCAAACATGCCTGGAATGGCCGCGAACTATACTAGAACAATCTTCGCAAACATGCCTGTAATGGCCGCGAACTATACTAGAACAATCTTCGCAAACATGCCTGGAATGGCCGCGAACTATACTAGAACAATCTTCGCAAACATGCCTGGAATGGCCGCGAACTATACTTTAATCTTCGCAAACATGCCTAGAGGGCCGCGATGCTATTACATACGATACATGATTACTAAACGAACATACGATTTATGATACGAACATTATAACTAAATAACCAACTGTGAACTCGCTCAACTAGTTGTTGACTCTCTGTTACATGCCTTGCAGGACCTTAGGTACTTTTGGAGCTTGCACGGGAGGCACGGTCGATGTGGACATGGATCGTGAATGTGTTATTAAACATTATGACATTTTGTACTTAAACTTATGTTGGGTTTTACATTATTGCTTCCGCTACACACTTGTTTATATTTGGTTTTGGAAACACCTACCGTATTGATGAATGACTTTTACTTTATACTTATGTTCAATATGATTGGTGTCTTGATCCTGGTCATGTCACGCCTCCAAGCAGTGGTACTCCGCGTGTGGATTTTAGGGGTGTGACAGAATCCCAGTTTAATCAAGAAACATTAATTTAATTTAAACTTTAACAGTATTGAGGGCGATTACAATGTTTATATCTACCCAATTACTCATTCAGTACTGTCAATCCTGACTGGTGGGTCATATTACACATTGGCTAACTCTTCGTCCAATGGTAACGTTACTCATATTTTGTATACAAAACCCCAACATACCGGCAGTAATCGTAGAATTACAAAGACTCAATCACTGCTAAATTGCATTGTGAAATAGTTAAGGTTTTGTAAAAACTGTTTACAAAAAGGAGATTACTCACATTCCTGTCTTAGATTTTCCGTAAGGGTTTCCTGGTGATAATCTATAATTTACATAAATGCACGTGTGTTAGTATAATAACCCATTTTAACATTAGTAATACCTTCCCTGAGACGGCATTCCAACGACTACGTCGGGCAGAACCACGACAGCCGTTACAGAACCCTAGATCAATCGGGCAACGTATCTAATACGTATCCAGGGGTTATAATACTTACAACGGAGCAGAACTTGGCTATTTAGGGGGGTATTAGACCCGAGTATAATGCCTACTGTGAGAGAATTACATTTAGAAAGAAAGAAATGAACGATTTTTGCTGAAACCCGATGCCTGCTATTTATATTGCCACATTTCGACTTTTACGCGGCCCGCGTAAATGTTAACATAGGGTTACGCGGCCCGCGTCAAACCCGGTCAACAGCGTAGCTTATCCGGATCATCGACTAGACCCGCCAAGATAATGACACGTGTCATCACCGGGCTGCGCCACCTTCTTGATCTCTAGCAGCCCGCGTAAAACCCTTAAGAGGTTTACGCGGCCCGCGACAAACCCAAAATTTCAATTTTTAATTATTTTTAATATTATTTAGGGTATTCGGGGTCCGTTTTCGCGTATGGGGTGTATTTTTGGATATATTGGGATATTTTAAATATTTTTAGGGTGTCAGAAATAATTTGAGGGTGTCGGTTTAGAGTTGTTATACCAGTAGGCCTTGTGAGCTATTTCTACTGGCAAATGACAGCTTTTTCCATAGACGAGCTTGTATGGGGTTGTGCCTATTGTTGTTTTATAAGCAGTTCGAAAAGCCCATAAAGCATCATCTAATTTATCGGCCCATTCCTTTTTATTTAACCCTACGGTTTTTTCAAGTATTCGTTTTAAACCTCTATTAGTCACTTCGGCTTGTCCGTTTGTTTGAGGGTGATATGCTGTTGAGACCCGGTGATAGACCCCATATCTTGTTAAAAAATTTTCAAGTTGATGGTTACAAAAAATGGGTACCTCTATCACTTATTAATGCTTTAGGTGTTCCAAAACGAGAGAATAATTTTTTCAGAAATCTTACCACGACTCTTCCATCATTTGTGGGAAGTGCCTCGGCCTCGGCCCATTTAGACAAGTAATCTACTACCACAAGTATATATTTGTTTCCTTTTAACTATGGGAAAGGTCCCATAAAGTCGAGTCCCCACACATTAAAAATTTCACAAACAAGAATGCCATTTTGTGGCATTTCGTTTTTGGAAGAAATATTACCTGTTCTTTGGCAAGCATTACATGTCTTGATAAGACTTTGGGCGTCTTTGTAAATGGTAGGCCAATAAAATCCTGAATCAAATACTTTTCGTGCTGTACTAGCGGCACCATGATGTCCTCCGTATGGACCTTCATGACAATGGCAGAGAATTCTTCTTGCTTCGCTACCATGTACGCACCGGCGGATGAGTTGATCAGCACACATTTTGAAAAGATAAGGATCTTCCCAAAAATAATGCTTTACATCAGCAAAGAATTTCTTTCTTTGATGATGTGGCCAACCTTTTGCGATTATACCGCTAGCTAGGTAGTTAGCATAGTCGGCATACCATGGTTCTTCTCTGTATTCCACCATTTCTAGGGTCTCCGTTGGAAATTTTTCGTTGATTTGCTCGTCCCTGGTTGCCTCCAAAGCTGGGTCTTCTAAGCGTGAAAGATGATTCGCTGCGGTGTTTTCTGCTCCTCTTTTGTCTTTGATTTCAATATCAAATTCTTGGAGGAGTAAAATCCACCGAATCAAACGTGGTTTAGCATCCTGTTTCTTGAAGAGATATCAAATGGCTGCATGATCTGTATAGACTATTGTTTTAGAAAGAACAAGATAAGAATGAAATTTATCAAAAGCAAATACCACAGCTAGTAATTCTTTTTCAGTTGTTGTGTAATTTTCTTGTGCATCGTTAAGTGTTTTACTAGCATAATAAATTGGGTGAAAATGCTTTTCTTTTCTTTGTCCCAAGACTGCTCCAACTGCAAAGTCACTTGCATCACACATGATTTCGAAAGGTAGTTTCCAATCAGACGCTATCATGATAGGTGCATTGACTAGCATTTCCTTTAGGGTTAGAAATGCTTGATTGCAATCATTGTCAAAGATGAAAGGGGCATCTTTTTCAAGTAATTTTGTTAGAGGCCTTGAGATTTTAGAAAAGTCTTTGATAAACCGCCTATAAAATTCGGCATGCCCTAGGAAACTTCTGATTGCTCTAACGGAGGATGGGGGTGGTAATCGGGAAATAGTGTCTATTTTAGCTCAATCAACCTCCATTCCTTCGTTTGAGATTTTGTGACCGAGTACTATTCCCTCCGTCACCATGAAATGGCATTTTTCCCAGTTAAGGGTGAGGTTGGTTTCCTCACATCGGGATAGCATTCGTTCAAGGTTATCAAGGCATTGGTCGTATGAATCCCCAAAGATAGAAAAGTCGTCTATGAAGACTTCCATTGTCTTTTCTATCATGTCATGGAAGATGGCCACCATGCAACGTTGGAAGGTTGCGGGGGCATTACATAGACCAAATGGCACGCGTCGATAAGCAAAAGTTCCATAGGGACATGTGAAAGTTGTCTTTTCTTGGTCTTCGGGTGCTATCGGGATTTGAAAGTAACCTGAAAAACCATCCAAAAAACAATAAAATTTATGACCGGATAATCTTTCTAACATTTAGTCAATGAAGGGTAAAGGAAAGTGATCTTTCCTTGTTGCTTCATTTAACCGTCTATAATCTATACATACCCTCCATCCTGTGACGGTTCTCGTTGGTATTAATTCATTCTTTTCATTAGTTATTACCGTCATACCTCCTTTCTTTGGAACTACTTGAACGGGACTTACCCAAGGACTATCGGAGATAGGATAAATAAGTCCGGCGTCAAGTAATTTGATGACTTCGTTTTTAACCACTTCTTGTACATTTGGATTTACTCGATGTTGTGGTTGTATTACCGATTTATAGTCATAATTCATTAAAATTTTGTGCGTGCACATGGAAGGACTTATTCCTTTAATGTCTACAAGTTTCCAAGCGATCGCATTTTTGTGTTTTTTCAAGAGTTTAATTAATTTTTCTTTTTCTACACTACTTAATTTAGACGAAATAATTACAGGTGATTTACCATCTTTGTCTAGAAAAGCATATTCCAAACCTGTTGGAAGTTCTTTGAGCTCAAGAGGTGGGTCTTTAGGAGACTCCTTATTTGGTTGCTCATTTTGATCAAGAACTTTAAAAGTTTGTTCTATGGCGACCTCTTCTTCAACAAAGTGGTCAATCTTTTCACTTGTATCGGGGTGGTTCATCTTCATCTTCAATTAGGGGGTCATTATTGCCGAAAGGATATTTCATTAAACGCTCAAGATCAATGCTTCTTTTAAATGCCCCTAATTGAATAGATAGATTGTTGTACTTCCGGTTTTTCAAAGCTTCGTGGGTTTTTACAAAAGGTCGTCCCAACACTAGAGGAGCATCATCGAGGATGACAAAGTCAATTGGGATTACCATTTGATTTGTTTGAACCAAGACATCCTCAACTACACCGATTGATTTTATTATTTTCCGATTAGATAGAAAAACGGATATTTGAAGTGGAGAAAAATTCACTAATACTTAATTTTTCGAAAATGTAGTTGGGCATTATGTTAACACAAAGATCTTTATCAATTGTAACATTACTAATAAAGGAATTTTGAAAAAAACATGGAACCGGTTTAATGTTAATTTCAAATGGGTCTTCTTTTATTAGCGAAGTTTGATCATTTGTTAACTTAATACTTACCGTTTCGTCAATTTTAGTGCTAGTGTTTAACTATTTTAAAAACTTAGCATGAGTGGGTACTAAACAATGATTTTCAAAAGAAGGTGACAAGAGATTAATTTGTTCAAAATTAGACTCTTCTTGGATTTTAACGTTGTCGGACTCACCTTTTTCGTTGTTTAACTCATGTATCGGTTTTTCACTTATTTGTTCTTCCATTTTTACACTTTCAAATATCTCTTTTTTATTTAATTCTTCTCTAGCGTGGGACTCCTCTTCCCTTGCGCGAGATTCTTTTATGCAATGCTCGATAGTTTTAAGGTGTTCTAGTATCCTATCGGTTACGTCGGCGATAGAGTAAGGATCGGGATTTTCAAAGCTTGAATCCGGATGTTCGATCCTTTGTTCCTCATAGTACCTGTATGAAGTAGATGGTTCACACCATTGTTCTTCATTGTAAGTATATGATGTATAAGGGTCATAATTTTGTTCTTCATAATACTCATATGAGGTGGGTTATTCATGCCATGATTCCTCATAATAAGCATATGAAGGTGGTGGCTCATATCTTGGTTCCTCAAAGTATGAGTATGAAGGCTCGTACCTTGGTTCATCAAAATATGAGTATGAGGGAGAAGGTTCATACCTTTGGTCTTCATAGGATGTGTATGAAGTTGATGGCTCATACCTGGGCTCCTCATAGTAGGTGTATGAAGTGGATGGTTGAAATAAGTCACAATATTGTACCGAGTGCGGGTCACCACAATTGGTGCAATAGTTTTCCCTATAATCATCCTCCTCATAGGTGTAGTTGTAGCCTCCTGAGTATTGATCCATAAGAATCACTCAGCAGACCACAACAAAGTCTCGAGACCAGAAAACAAAAATAAAAACGGAAACAGAGGCTGGACACGGCCCCGTGTTTAGCGAGCACGGCCCGTGTTCAAGATCTGTATCTGGGCCTTTGAATTAAAGTTACTGATTTCGTTGAGCACGGGGGCGTGTTCAGTGAGCACGACCCCATGTTCAGACTCTGTATCTGGGTGTTTTATGAAAAATATGCAGCACGGCCCCGTGTTCAATGAGCACGGCCTGTGTTCAGGTTACTATAAATGCAAAACTAACTAAAATGCAGAAAAAAATGCGCGCATTTTGAAAAAGTTTTGAAAAACTGATTAGGCCGCCGATTTTAAGCTTTCTTAAAATCCTTGTGTCCCCGGCAACGGCGCCAAAAACTTAATGCGCGTGTGGTGTCGTATATTTATATATATATTTTTAGCCCTTTTTACACGTTAGTCAAGTTTTAAATTTATAAAACACGATATTTTACTAACACCAAACACACATATGGGCAAGTGCACCCATCGTGAGCGTAGTATAGTGTTGGTAAGATACCGAGGTCGTCCAAGGACACACGAGCTTTTAATACCGGTTTATCCTCAACGTCTAATCAAATCAAAAGTTTAGAAAAATGTTAAACTAGAAAATAAAAACTAAAAATGCTGAAAAATAAAAATAAATGTAAAAACAGATAGACAAGATGAATCACTTGGATCCGACTCGTGTTTAGTGTAACCTTTGATTATTTCCGCACTTTTGCACTTTTTAAGAGATTATCTTAGTTATTGTAGTAGGCCCCTCTTTTGAAGGTGACGTTACCCTCAACCCAGTAGTTTGAGTCAGCAAGGATACAATCCTAAAGGGTTGGATTATTGAAAGATAATTAATTAAGTTATTAATGAATAATGTGGTAGGCCCCTCTTTTGAAGGTGACGTTACCCTCGGCTAAGTAGTCTGAGTCAGCAGGGATACAGTCCTAAGTAGCTGTCACACCCCGACTTTCCACGTGTCACCGGTGGGGAGTATCGTGACGTGGTTGGCAACATAATAGTCAAACAACACAATTATATAAATGCACAGCGGAAGCAAAAGATAATTATTATTACATTCCGAATATAAAGTAATATCCAGTATTACAACGGAAAGTAAAGGATCCACAGGCGGATCTTTAAACATATCATTTGTTCAACAGACTTTAGATGCCTAGAACTTGCAAGATTCCTTATTAGCGCCCTGAGCTTCCAGCCAATTTCGTCCAGTACCTGTCACTTAACCTTTTTGGAAAATACGTCAGTTTTCACTGGTAAATACACTCAACTGACTCATTTGAAAAGAGTTTAAGAAAATTGATTTGGATGCACGTGGCACAAAATATCTTTTATAATTTGATTAAAATGCACAGAGGCAAAATTAACCTTTTTAACTTGGAACAATTATATTTATAACCTTGTATACAGATTTACATGTTCGTTATACGTTCAAGGCCCGATATAGAAACCGAGTCAAGATTAACAGACACACCACAAGTATAAGCCCACAAGAGAGTGAGATACCGTTTCCCTTTAAGCAACTTTCAGTGTATGCCTACACCCCGTGCTTAAGGCGTGGCCATTTTATAATACAATGATGTCAAGGATATTCGGGACATGGTCATTAACCCCTAAAGGCTTTTATTTCAAACAATACAGATTAAACCGGGTTACCTCAATAATTTAATCACAATCCGATTAAATATTCAATACCCGACCAAGCGGTATCATTATACCGTATCCCAAGCCCGTATAGGGAAAATAAGTTAAGAGTATTTACCTGAGCTAGCTCCTGTCTTAATTAGCAAGAATCTAATAACTCAGTCGTATTCACTTAAGTAAGCGTAGGTACCATTTACCGAAATGCTCTAGTTTGGAATGATGGTATAAATAACCAATTAGAATGCTAACGGGTCTTTTAATTTAGCCTAAGCTTAGACCGGTTAGTCTTAAGGGAATATACGGTTCAGACGCATGATTAAGCGAAGACCGGAATAGAATGTGATTTAAATCCGACATGTTCAGAGACTTGTCTTATATGGGTATTTCATACACATTCTGGGTTTTGATATAAAACCAATAAGGTTTGACCCGTTTCGGCTAATTTATGTAAACTTGTTACATAAACCGCACCGTACGCGTAATAAGCGTGACGGGTATTCATGAGAGCCATATACAGGTTTCCTAAGTTAATTTATGCCTCAAATATGTTGTGACATCAGTAAGATGCCTTTCATTATGCCCGAAACGTATTTAGACACGAACTTTGCCCCGTAGGGGTAGTTTGGTCATTTAAAAGGTTATAAAAGAGTTTAAATATTTACCTGAGTTACAGGTCTGATATAATCAGCAAAAATACTTATTTTTATAAGTTATAACAGTAGGATAAAGTATATGTGTGAAATCTATCATTTATAACCAACTATGCCCCGTAGGGGCATTTCGGTAATTTCACATAAGCCGAAAAGCTCAAAAATGAAGTCTGAGTTTATCAACCTTTGCTTACTGTTAAAATATTATATTTTGCCTAAGATATCAGTAGGCATCAACCCGGGTATGTTTTATATAGTTTTAATACATACTATGCGTTAAAACGCTTAATAAGGCGACTAAGAGCCGTTTACGGGTTCGATACATAAAGCTGATATTTTTTTATTATTCCAGAAGGCCTAAAATAATTTATTTAACATATCTAATCAGTAGCAAAAGGTTTGGAGTCGTTTAGATATGTAAAACTCATTTTATGGCCCGTAAGGGCAAAACCGACAATTACCGGATTGAGCCTACGACTACAAGTTATGCTCAGCCTAAAATTAATTAAAAATCTTCAAAAATCCCAAAATAATATATTACATCAGTGGGTAAAGATTTTGATATCAAAAAGTAGGCTTAACTAGGCTGTACGCTAATTACGCCGTTTAATTAACATAAAGCTTCTATTTTGCGCTAATGAGTATAACTCGCAATCTAGACCTCGACTTGATGTCAAACTTTGCATACAAGTTTATATATCAGTAACTAAGGTTTCTACACTTTTACATTTTCATAAATCACGTTTTAAGGTAATAAGGGCATAATGGTCAACATATGAGCAATTAACGGAAACGCGTAAACGAATGGGTCAATTAATGAACCAACCACAGAGGGTTATGCTAACATGTAGCCTGGTCCTAAGGAAGCTCTAAGGCATTTCCAAATCATACTAAAACGGGTCAGAACTGAAGTCAAAGCAAAAGTCAAAGCTTTGCGACTTTCGGTTCCGAATCGGTTCAAAACAGAAAGTTGTCGAATCAAACAAGCTTAGACAAGTTCTTATGCTTATTATCAAGTTATATGAATGATAAAATAGGTTACACACCTTTTACATCGTTAATTATGCGTTAGACGAAAGATTACATTTCTGTTGACTTTTTCTAATCATCTTTGACTCGACAAATGACCTAGTTAGGATGGAAATCAGTGGATGCCCTTTTAAGGGTTTAAAGCCCACATAATTACCAACTTATAACTACCTTTGATTCGACTAATCACTGCACCATTAGTGATTAATCGCTAAGTCAACCTTTAATTACGACGGTGGACTTTTAAGCTAAACTAAGCTAAAACTTAAACTAAGGAAGGATTAGAAAACTTACTGAAGTCCTAAGCTTGATTAGGAAGATCTTGTGTTTGCTCTTAAGCTCCCAAAAGCTCCAGAATTGCACAAGTGAAGTGTGAAGAATGTGTTGCAACTTAGTGGCCTTATATAGTGTTTAGATCACCACAAATTCTTGACACACAAGTCTACAAGTGACCACAACATCTTAACAAGTGTCCCTAGATGTTTAGGGGTTGTTTAGGGGCCAAGGGTTATGAGGAAAATCGGATAAAAGGTCAAATTTCGCGTTTAACAGCAAACTGGCAATTCTGTTGGAGCTGGGCATTTGTTGCGCACCGTAACAATTATTTGTTGCGGTGCGCAACAAATCATCAGTAGCCAAAATCTTGTTCCTTCATGCATTCGAAAGGGCAACCTCATAATTCGACTTTGGGACCTTGTTTTGTCAGTTTGGGACCTCTATTATGGGTTTTTAACAATTACATACCCTACCATTATGTTATGTTTGCTTGGATCCTTTTCGAAAGTGCCGAACAAGAAGGTTAACCATAGAAATTTTCATAGGAACCTATCATGCACTTTGAATTCGTTTATCGTCAATGAATTTCTGGATTTAGGATATATTAGATGTTTGAAAAATATAATTGGGTATTGGGATTTATAAATGAGGTCGTTCAGAGGTGAAATTTAACATGACGACACTTTTAAATCCTGCCAAAACATCTTTATTAAATCCGGGTTTACAACGCATTTTGTCTTACATGACACGTGTCGTTATTTCATTGAACACGAATTTTCGAGGTGTTACAGTAGCCGGGTTAAAGTTTTAATAGTAGCTTACATATGAGAGGATCAAAGAGTTTGGACCCCCGCCATCCAATACCGGTGGGTATTGAAGGAGGTCCTACTAAAATTGACCCAGGTCCTTGCAGGATATATACACTGAACAAGGCAAGACTCTTACCAAACCGTTCCCTTAACCCCCGACCAGGTAGCCAACATACCTCCATATAGACCGTGGAGATATGAATGGTGAAAATCTTTTATTTTATATAGCCAGTAAAATAATGCCAAGACACCATGGACAAACGATAAGGAAAAATCACCTTCAACATAAGAAACTAGTTATTAAAGTCATTAATATATAACCAAATAAAAAGTGCGAAAAGATTAAAAATAAAAAGTATTACACTAGACACTTGTCTTCACCAAGTGATGTAAGAGACTTAGGCAAACATGGCCTTTGATTGTCAAGAACTCTTACGATCAATCTTGGATCCCGAGACGACTCACACACTCTATGATAGATGATGGATGATGGTGGTGGATGATGGTGTTGTAATGGTGGTGGTGGGTGGGTGAAGTGTGAGAGAGGTGGTGTGCCAAGGGATGGTTTGCAAATGTGCCAAGCACCCCTATTTATAGCCTGAACAGCAGCTCGGGCACGACCCCGTGTCCATTGGGCACGACCCCGTGTCCGCTGGGCACGCCCCCGTGGTGGGTGATAGAAGCTTCTACAGCTTTGTCTTTTCTGCAGACACTTGGGCACGCCCCCGTGCTCATTGAGCATGGGGCATGTTCAGCCTTCTGTTTTCCTGTTTTTGCTTGGGAAGATGCTGTCGAGGGGTCGGGCATGCCACGTTTGTTCCTTTTCTTGTATTTATGCTGGATTTGGCTGTATTTTTGTTTCTTTTGTTCACTTAAGCTCTTTTAACCCTGAAAATACAAAAGGAAGACAAAATCACACTTTTTTCCAACATTAGTACTGTTTTGGTAAAAAATTACCGAAGCAATTAAGTGATCAAATTAGTTAAGTGAGGTAGTGTGCTAGAAATGTGTGTCGAAAATATGTTAATCAAGTTATTTGCAAAAACAGTTTCAGGATACAGCCCAGGATATAAAGCTGTATCTATGATCAAACAATGAGCAAAAGAGTAAAAGGTGACATGAGATGTACGAGGAAAGCCCTTGATCAATCTATATCGCCGGCACAAAACCTCGGGAGCTGACAATCGCAGCTGCCTTGTTCTTCTATTACTTCAAATATCAGGATACAGTGCAGGATATGATGCGGATCAACTAGGTGTTACAATGTAATTTGAGTACAAGTGTTTGTGTGCAGTGATTGCTAGTAGCTAGAGAGTAAAGTGTGCGAAAGAAAGTGAGTGACTTAATCTGATCCGATCAATCTATTTATAGTTAAACGAAATCAACTAACTATCCTATTAAACTGGGATGCTTCGAATATTCCTCAAGTGAACGTTGTAGTCCACTTCTTTCGGGTTCAACGTCTCTCATATAACTGGTTTGCCCGAGTCTTAAGGAGAAGAGGTCCACTTGACCGTTAGGGACCCGCACCTTCTAATCTGCACATGGTTAAATTAGTCATTACCAGGATATCACATCAGGATGTTACCAATATCCTGATCCGGTATCCTGATCACAAATAAAAAATCCAAAGCAGAATATTAGTCAGGATATATGTTCAGAAAATGGCCCATAACAATTGTCCCCAAATATATCTGTTGGTATACCAATCCAACAGATATATTTTAAAACTTTATCTCGCAAACTGAGGCAATTAAAACGAAATGACGATTGAGGTGACATTGTGCAACTTCCCATGCTACATTTACTCTTTACCCCCTATATCCAGCCTATATTAACTGAGGGACTTCTCATTATGATCATTTCTATCTTCAAGCGAATTTCAGGTACTTTCTCTCTCTCTTCCCTGTTTTCCTTGTTTAAATCATCTGTTCTCCGGTTGTGATCCTCCATGGCTACCCGCACTAGATCCCAAACGATGGATTTCGTTCCCCCCTTTCATAAACAAAACCTGCTCAAGGAACCCTCAAAAGAGGTGTGCTTATTCGATAATGCCGATATCACGGCTTTGAGAGCTTCCGGTGCTTTTCCCGCCGGGACAATCTTCCGCCCATTCGACCGAGAGGTCCGATCGGATTTTTGTTCCAACGAGTGGGTATGCTTTTTTGCTTATCCTTTCTCCATAGGGCTCCAGTATCCGTTTTCCCCCTTCATATCTCGCTTCTTCAAGCTTACTGGCCTTAGCTTCGCCCAAACCATGCCCATGGTTTGGCGCGTATTAGTTACCTTGGAGCGGATTAAGGCTCGTCACATGCCCGACTTGTGCATCGAAGATCTCCCGATGGCCTATCGTTTAAGATCCCATGGTTCCAGCCGGTTTCTTCTATTTTCTATCTCCAAAAATCCTCTCATCCTTAAGGCTACCAAGAACGAGGATAACTGGACAAGAAAATTCTTTTTTTTTTTGTAAAAAGGGACTCCATCGACAGGGCTTTTGACCTTCCTAAGAGATGGTTAACTTCTGGTAGGATTTAGGGTTTTAGGAATATCCCCAATCATATCCCGAGACTACATCTTGAACTGATATCCTGATATGTTTATTTTTTGCAGCAAACTTTAAGGAATTAGCTCCCCCAAGTGCTGAATCGGAAGGAAGAATAAAAGAAATCTACAAGCTTCCGGAAAGTGAAAGGACCTTTACCCTGCTACTCGCAAGTCCAAGTCAAAGATCAAGTTCCAACATGTCTGGTAAGCATATTTTCAGAAACTATTCTTATTTATTAAACCGATTATATTTTAAAGGTATAATAAGTCTAAACGTATCTTCCCTTATGCAGTGCCGGTTATCAACCTTGAAGGCTTCCAACTCGACGAGTTGGACAGTAACTCTAGCCTCGCACCTGTCAAGCAAGAATCCAATCCGAAGTCGTCTGTCACACCAAAGCCTACCAGTTCAAAGACTACTACCACTCCCAAAGCTCCTCCAGCATCCAGGACCAGGGCCTCTAGCTCCCGGAAGAGAAAGGAAGCAGAGCCTCCCGTTACACCCCATGTATTCCCATTTGAGAACCATGGGTTTACAGAATCCAGCAAATTCATGACCGGCTTCCTTAACTAGGTTAGTATCCTGACCCATATCCTGCAACATATGCTGGTTATTAAAGTTAATTAAAGTTAATACATGTTCCTTTATTTTGCAGGGTCTCGAACGCCTGATGTTCCTTTATGAAGACGTATGTGGCCTGAACATCATGTTAGAGAGCAAGCTGAAGAAGGCCGAAGTCACCATTGCAGATCAAGCAGCACTTGCCACCGCCAAATCGGAGCATTACGAGGCTAAATATAAGGCAATGGTCCAAGAGCACCAGGCTGCCATTCAGAAGGTCACTCACGAGGCTCAAGCCAAGTCCGATGCAGCCCAAGTTCAACATGAGCAGGACATGGCTTCATACCGGGAAAGCCTCAAGAATTCTGTTATCATCTCCCTTCTCCAGGCCAGATTGAAAATGGCTTATGAGGCCATGGCTTTGGGTGTTGAATGCCCTTCATGGAATGTCAAAGCTTGGGAGATGAAATTGAAGGATCTTGGTGGTAACCCTGTGGAGCCCCCTTCAAAGCCTGCTGAAAAGGAGCCCACTAAGGCGACCGAGAAGGTAGATGATGCCGGTGCTTCAAAGGATGCTGGTGGCGATGCTGGAGGTGATGCTGAAGGTGATGCTGGAGGAAATGCTGGGGAGGATGTTGCCGACGAGGTTATGACGGAAGGAGGAGCTGCCCTTTAGAGGCAGCGAAGTGGGCGATGATGGATATACGTGCCAAAGCCGGAGCCCACTTTTTTAAATTCCATGGTTGTGGTCTGTTTAAACAATTTACTTTTCCTGTCGTTGAACAATTTACATTTCCTGCACTAGAACAATATGATGACCAAAGGTGGATGGGTCCTGGGTTTCAGGATGAAGCCCTTGGTCATCAGTTAGTATTAGTTGTTTTAAATGATGCAACGGTTGGAGGCGGATGGGTCTCGTTTTGAGATGAAACCTTCAACCGTTGCGTAAATATGGTAAAAACTAATCGTGCTTTTGGCGGATGGGCTTCGGTTTGAGGTGAAACCAAAAGCACAACTTTTGACATGTTAATAATATAACCACCTTTTGACTTACTTGCTGTCGCCTTTTAATTTTTTGTCATGCATTACTTAGTTTAAATTTTAGCTTTGCAAAATTTATGCAATTATTTTTTGAAAATATCCTGATCAATATACTCAGTGGTATCCTACGAAGACTTTCGTCAAATAGGACTTTTCAAAATCCAAATAATTTAGACAAAGTCTCTAAAGAATAAAAGATAGTTTATTTTTCAAAATCCGTTTTGATAACACTTGTTTGACCAGAGTACTAATCTTCAACCCAAGTATTATTTCCCAAATATCCCAATCAAATATCCTGAAACGTATCCTGAAAACACATTTTGAGAACATATCCTAAAGATATATCCTTATCAGGATATTTGAGCCTTAAACACAGTTTCAAAAGTTTAAACAACTTATGTAAGGTTCACAAAGGAAAGATAATACCAGGAATAGAGTGTAACCCTAGTGTCGAACTCCAATCCTTTTGCAACTTCTTCAACTAAGATGTCCCCAGTCCGAGATAGCTAGTATACTAAGTTTGAGTTTGATTCCTTGAGCCTTACATAATCGCCTTAGGAGGAATGTCCCCTGTGCATAAAGCCTTCGAACATTTAGAAATTTTTTTGAATTCAAGTTCTAACTGTTTGGACAGTTCTTGTGTTACTGGGGTAAAACCCAAAAATATACTGGAGATAAATCCTTAGTATCCTGGGGAAATCCCATATTTTCATGTGCTACAGGCGGGAGTGTATAAACTCCGAGACTTAGAAAGGTGATAACCTTTAAACCTTAGAGAGTATGAAAATACCCTTCCGCGAGAGAGGGTGATCAATCCTCATATACCTTGAGAATCCAGGATATACCCAATAGTGACGGAATTGTCAGCCACTTTTACATGAACTGGTCCCGCCATCTTGAACTATCCCTGGATAACTTGCGCTCCAGGCGGGGTGTTTAAACCCAATTCGAGGGAAAGGTGAATACCTTTAAACCTGTGAAGGGATCAGGATCCCTTAAACGTGAGAGAGGGGGCCAATCCTCTAATCTTTCGAAGTATCCTGAATGTATATCCTGGAGCTATATGCCGAAGCATATACTGCAAAACAACTGTAAGCTAAGGTGGGTGTTAGCCTGGCTAACACCCCTCCGATGCTTAAGTCAGTAATGGGTTCAAAACAATAAATAATATTAAAATTTAATAAAAGAGATAGAATCCATACCATCCTGAGTTAGAATTTAAATTCCAAACTCACTTGAAATAGAGCTATAGATGTATAGCATTCCAGGATCTTGGTAGCATATCCCCCTCCATATTCTTGAGTCGGTATGCTCCTTTTCTTGATTCTGATTCAATCTCATAGGGTCCTTCCCATTTTGGAGCCAACTTTCCATCAGCATGATTAGTAGTATTCTGAAAAGCCTTCCTCAATACCCAATCTCCAACCTGGAAACTTCTAGTCCTTATATTCTTGTTATATGCTTTAGATATCCTCTGTTAATATGCCGCCATCCTTAGTCTTGCTGCGTCTCTTGTTTCATCAATAGTATCCAATTCCTGGCATAGGACTTCAGGATTCTGCTCAGGATCCCGGAGGTTGGATCTTGCTGTAGGTATTACCATTTCTGTCGGGATCACCGCTTCCGCTCCAAATACCAAGGAAAACGGGGTTTGGCCAGTTGCACTTTTCACCGTCGTCCTATCAGCCCACAAAACAAAGGGTAGTTCTGTAACACCCCAAAAAGATTTATTAGACATATAAGTTAAATTAATTATAAATTTAACTTAGTTAGTAAATATATCAAAATGTAAGTTAAATAAAAGAAAGTGCCTAAATAAAACAACACTAAGATTAAGAGGGTTAAAATTGGACAATGATGAAAATGAAAGTATTAGAAATTCATGAAACCCAAAACACACACATACTTGTGTGCCTGGGATCGAACAGAACAAAGGAAAACAAGGGTGAAACCCTTGTTTGCTAAATTCAATCAATTGGAAGGAAATTTCAAAGGTAATCAATTGCATGAACTCAAATTATTGATCATCTGAACTTGTTTGTTGATACGGTAAGTCGAATTTCTCGAAAATATGATTTATAGGAAGTGGGTCTCAACCCAATCTTGAGTTCATGTAAATATTTGGGTAATTGAAAGATAGGATTACACTCTAGAACAATGATAATGTTTGATTTTGGCCATTTTGAAAGGATAGTAGCAAAACCCACTTGATGATAAAAAAAATTAGTATGATAGGATGATCGAGTAGAAGTAAATATGTGTAATCTTGATATATGATCTTGATTGTAACACATGGATGCTAGATAAATTGATGTAGAGTTAAAAGAATTATATGAACTTGATTGATTATTGATGATATATAAGATGAACTAGTAAAGTCATGCTTTGTAGACTTGTACATTATGCTTTGTTAATGTGATGCACACCAAGTGTTTGATGAAATGCTTAAGAGAATAAATATGTGAAATTCTAAAAATTAGTGATAATGTTTGTCACTTGATAATGAGAAATTTATGTAAATAATGGAATGAATGTGTTGGGCTAAATGAATGAATGCGTTTAATGTAGGCGTAAAAGAAGAAGGCTCAAACACTAAGAAAACGGGAGACTCACAAGATCGAGGTACGTTAGTGTACACCACATTTCTATATTTATGATGTTGTCATATGTAAAATAATTTTAATTGTATCGTGTTGTTATGTCAAAGTTGTGAGAATTGAATTCTATGGTCGTTAAAAGTAAAGGTACAATCCGTTATAAACGGATTGTGAGGAATGATTAAAATACGAAAGATGACGCATCATATCCGGTTCTTTTAGTTGAACCGGGTATGGGAAGTTAAGTATGTAATGGACGAAAGCCTACCCGATCCGTTTTTCCTCGGATCGAGGTATGATGTAAGAATGTAATGACTATGATTGTTCATTATGAACAAATCGAATGAAAGCGATGTAATGATGCTAGTATCCGTTCCTAACAGGTATGCTAAGTAAAGTATGCTTAGCCTCTATTTGAGGTAAGCATGTAATGAACCGTTTAACGGTTAGCAAATTGATTAAATGATGATAATCCGAGAATGAAACGAATGGGTTTATTATCTAGAATTGTTAGTGGCGAATTACTAATCTATTTATTATGTTGAATGTAGGTAAATCCTCAATTTAGGCGACTTGGCAATTTGGAGCGAGCATATGCACACTTTATGGTTATCAAGCGCTTCCGCTATTACGTATTAATGTTTTGGGTCAAATGCTCGTTTTTGTATAACGTTGTTAGTGGTTACACTTTTTGACACTTGATGTATGGTTCTTAGTCGTGTCTAGTTGAACGGGTTGTAGACTTGTTTGTTTTGTTGATGGTTAAAACAGGGATATACTCGTCTTATGGACGGGTCATGCCCAAATTTTGTTTAAAATCATGAATTAATGACATAGGGTTTTTACCTTTTAAATTGCGAAAGATTTGTTCATGTTAAAAGTTGGGTTTCTTGCGTCTTTTGGATGGCATTTCTACTAGACGTAATTACGAGCGTTACAAGTTGGTATCAGAGCCGAGGTTTGAGGGGTTCGAGCATATAATGTGATGCTTGAACTCAAACTGACGGCTCATTCGAAAGTGTGCTCGCTCCAAGATCGCCAATGAGGTAAAAAAATTTAAGTTTTTGTTTAATATAAGTGTGTACAGTGTGTTACGGTATAAGTTTTAAAGGTATGCATGCTAAGAAGTAATAAGGCGGGTAAAATGAGAAGTCCCTGGACCCGTGTGGCTGAAAACGGACCCGGAAAATGGTCGGAACAACTAAATCAAGTCTGCAGCGAAATCAGCAAACGGGAGGCCGTCGCCGACGCCCCCATGTTGCCGACGCCCTAATTGCCTGCCGACGGGGGAAAGTGGCCGACGCCATATTCTGGAGCCCGTCGCCGATGGCTTACGCAAACTAGTCCGATGAAATTTTTGTTTTGCCTAATTTTAACTAACGGTATCTTCCGAAAGCCCGATTCACGGTCCCGTTAAGTCTTTTATGAGGCAAAACAAGTATGTAAGGGTAGAATGAAGGATAGTATTGGGATAAAATTTATAAAGATGAATGTGATGTGTACAAAGGTATGAAATGAATGATGAGAACTTAGAAAGTTAAAAATTGATATGCATGATTACGAATATAGTAATCAAGGACGAAAATGTGAACTGTGTTGAAAGCTTGTGAACTATAATTTAAGTTCCCATACTTCTCAGAAATGCCCGTTCTATGCTCTTGTCAAGTTAGTAGAAGATATAATAAGTTATGTAAAGTTATGTAGATCATTGGCGATAAAGTAAAATTTATGAAAGTCGAATGTAACGTATGGAATGACATGAAATGAATGACGAATGTATAAAGTGGAGTTGTAAATGTATGATAATGAATAATGAAGGAAGTAAATATAGACTAAAGTACTTGGATATGTGAAGGAGCCGGAATTGTTAATAAATGAATATAAAAAAATGATGATGAGATTAGTGGTGAAAATAATTTGAAGAATGTGAGTTAGATGGAATTTGTATGAAAATTCGGATGAATGTATGCTTTGATCAGAATTATGCATTAGAGGCTTGTACCTGGTACTTGAATGGTGTGATACTTATGTGTATTTAATGATTTGCCTTGTTACGATTAAGAGGCGAATATGTGCTAAATGCGAATCATATGGGCTTATTAGTAAAGGATACGTTGGAATTATGTTATATAGTTAACTTGAACGATATTTACTATTTGTAGAATCATGAATCATTAGCATGTGAAAGTACGTGAAAGTGAATGCATATATGTGTATTGTTTGGAGGATTACGTAAATTGTATGCATGAAATACGAAGAATATTAATATTACGGTCTATCATATTTAGATGATTACATGTTCAAAAGTTTGAAGTGTGTAAGCAAGACAGTTGACTATCTAAAAGTCAACAGTATAGGGATATCATGAAATGGTCATTAGACACAAATGCTAAAGTAAAGAGTTAATGTATTATGTATTAAGTGATTTACGTGTTATGCTTGATGATAGATTAGTTGTATGGATTTGAAATGAGATAACTATTAATGAATGTCTCATTTATACGAAATTCTACTAACGAAAGTCGATTAACGTATGAATAGAAAGAAAGTGAACAGTCGTATGTATGCTCACTGTCACGGCCCACGACCCGGTTTGACCCGTTTCAGGAACCGCAGCAGAAAATACTGCGGTATTTATTTAATTGAGTTTTACAGCGGAAACAGGATCGCTTAAAGCTAAAATTTTTCCCCAATTATTTTATTTCACAATTCGGGATAAAACCTCGATAATTTACAATAGTAGGTTTTTACTATAAATGCGTGATATTACAAAATCATTTCTTTATTTTATATTGAGCCACTATCTTAAGCTTGAAATGCTCCCCAGCACTTTTCCTGAATTACAACAGATCACCTGAAACATGTTTGAAAAAGGTTTTGTCAGCGGGAAATACTGAGTGAATCATTCTATTTTGCATAATGATGCATAGTTATTAATTACAGCATAAGAGCGATTACAATGGCTTCTATCTTATTTTTATCTGGCATTCTGTCACAATGGTGACAAGTCACAATGGTGACGATGGTCATACCACTATTTAGATCAATGAACCTAAATAGTGATGATTATCCCTGTAGGTCAATGAACCTAACAGTGATTATCCCGAGTAGGTCAATGAACCTAACTGGGAGAAATTAGTAATGTGCACAATACCCCACTAACCAATAATTCAAGATATCCACGACTTAGTCCCTGTAATTATAACCTTGAAAATAATTTGGAGTATTGTAAAATATTTGATAAAAATAACTCACAAACTGTGAGAAAAGGAGAATGACTCACATTGCAGATTTATATGGGCAAAGCCTGGCTTACTGATTAGCCTTTTATCCTAATTTCAATAACAAGCACACAATTTTGGAATTAGTAATCAATCCAGCATTTACGATAACTCACGAGATCAAATTCTCACAATGAATGTCAAAATGAAATACTTTGTCCATCGAATTAACGATGATCCATTGAATTAACAATGAACGACAAGGTATAATACTTTACCCATCGAATTAACGATGATCCGTTGAATTAACAACGAATGATAAAGTATAATACTTTACCTATCGAATTTAACGACAATCCGTCAAATTAATGACGAACGATAAAGTATAACCCTAATGTGGGCGGCACTTAAACATTCATTGGATATATTGATTGTCGGAAAATGAATCGTAGCAGCGATTGTGCTAATACCCTGTTCTGCAGCACCCCGCTACTCTTAATTAGTGTTTTGTGTGTGTTTGGAGAGTAATTGGACGATAACTCAGAGTGAATTTGAAGTTTGAATGTCGTTTTTGTGTCCAGAATCAAGTGCCAATGTTCTGTATTTATAGCTGTAATTTGGACATGCTAGCCTACCTGCTTGACATGCTAGCCTACCTGCTTGACATGCTAGCGTACCTGCTTGACATGCTAGCCTACCTGCTTGACATGCTAGCCTACCTGCTTGACATGCTAGCCTACCTGCTTGACATGCCTATGGACCGTAAGCAGTATCCCTTATGGTCCGTAAGGGACACCTAATCACTATAGACTTGCCACGTGTGGGACTAGCTCTGATAACTTGACACCTTCTGAAAAATTCAAAGTGGCCAGCACGTAATTGTAGATAATTATCAACTAAGGTTTCCTATTGGTCAAATTAATTTAATAATTATGACTTTTGATGAGAGTCGTTACATTCTCCCCAACTTAATAAAAATCTCGTCCTCGAGATTTACTGGAATAATTGAGAATACTTTCTTTTTCTTTTTGATTCCAGTTCCCAAGTATATTAGGATCCTGTCTTTGAATCCTACTTTACTTAAACTAATACTATTTGTTTACCTTTACATCTTAGAAAGGTACTACCAAAAATTCATCTGATAGACATTTCTTGAATTCATGAAATATATCATGTATTCCAACTAACCTTCCTGGTAGTTGTAAACTATAAACAACTAATCCAATATGTTGAATTACTGGAAATGATCCTACATGTCTTCGGACTTAGTTTTCCTTTCTTACTCCTTTCCAAGGAGATACTTCCAATTATATTTTGTCTCCAACTCGAACTCCAACGGCTTTTATCTATTATCTGCATAATTCTTATGACTATCTCTTGCCGTTTTCAGCTTTTCCTTTGTGATACTAAATATCATAGTTGTAGTCACTTAGGATTTTCATTCATTTCCTTCGCCTCAAATTCTTTTTGCCCAAAAATATATATCTTAAATTTTTATAATCCATATAAATAGTACCCTTACTTCCATACGGATAATGTTTCCAAATCTTAAGGCAAAAATTATGGTTCCTAATTATAACTCATAAGTGGTATAGTTTTCTTCGGACTTTTTCAATTGGCTTAAGGCATACGCAATTACCTTTTTGCGTTGCATTTAAGGAATATCCAAACCCTAGCTTTGAAGCATTACCGTATACTTAAAAATCTTCTGTTCCTTCTGGTAAGGCTAGGATTTATGTTTTTATATCCTAAAAACTTCTTCTTCTCTAATCAAACTTAACCGTTTTAGAGGTTAACTAATTTAATGATATAGCTATTTTGAAAATTCCTTAATAAACTGTCTATATTACTAAACCTACAAAATTCCTAATTTCCATTGCGGTTTACAAAATCTTCCATTTGGTAATTACTGCTATCTTAGCAAGATCTAAGTGAATACCTTCATGATTCATGTAACACCTCAAAATTTCGTGTTTAATAAGATGACGACACGTGTCATGTATGACAAAAACGCGTTGTAAACCCGGACTTAATAAAAATATGTTGGTAGGATTTAAAGATGGCGTTATGTTAATTTTACCTCTGAACGACCTCAGTATAAATCCCAAGACCCAAGTTTTTATATAACAAACATCTATTAAGTCTAAATTCAGAAATGGGTTCACAATAATGGACTTACAAAAGCATGTTATGATCTCACGATGAATAAGAATGGTAAACCTTAACTTTCGGTACTTGTTTTTGGTTTCAAAGTGAAACAATACATAATGGTAGGGTATGGAACTATTCTAGACACATTATGGAGGTCCCTAAGTGTTATTTGAGGTCACAAAGTCGGATAGTGGGAGTTCCCTTTCGAAATGCCAAAGAACAGTCAACAATTGAGGCTGATGAGACGCATACGGACCTCAACCTCAACAATGTTGAGGTCCGTAAGGTAACTGCCAGCAACAGAAAACCTTCTGCAGCCGGTTTCACGCACTTCTGACCGATCTTATGGGTTTTTCTCACTTGTAAACGACCCCTAAAATGTTCCTAGACCTTAGGGACATGTGTAAACGAATTGTGGTTAGTCCTAGAGTGAGTTGTCAACCAATCATGGTGAGTTCTTCACTATATAAAGCACAACATGTTGCAACATTCATTCCCACACTTGAAACTGATCATTGGAGCATTCCTGGAGCTAAGGAACTCTCCCCTCTGATCATAATTCGTGCATTGGACTATTGTAAGTCTGCTAGTTCTTATTTGGTTGTGTTTAGCTTAGTTAATTAGCTAAAAGTCAAACCGTCGTAATTACGGTTTGACTTCGAGATTAGTCACTAATGACTCAGTCTTATCTCGAATTAAAAGTAGTTTTAGAATGGTATTTATGTGGGAAATAAAACCCCAAAAGGGTTTCCCCTGATCACCATCCTAAGCAGGTCAAATGTCGGGTCAAACATCTACTTAAAAAGTCAACATATTGCTTAAAATGTCATTTATGCATAATTAGCTATCTAGAACATTTATAACCTGTTTGATCATTGTTATAACTTAGTAATAAGTGTAAAAACATGTCCAAACATGTTCAACCCGACTATTTCCTGTTTAGACCCGGTTCGGAACCGAAAGTCACCTAGTTTGACTTTCAGTTTGACTTTCAGTTCTGACCCGTTTAGGTATGTTTTAGAAATACCTTAGAGCTTCATTTGGACCAGGTTACATGCTAGTATAACCCTCTGTGATTATACACCTCGGTTCATTAGTTATCCGATTAATACGCATGATTCCGTTAATTGCTCAAATGTTGACCATTATGCCCTTATTGCCTTAAAACGAGATTTATGAAAATGTAAAAGTGTAGAAACCTTAGTTACTGACATATAAACTTGTAGGCAAAGTTTGACATCAGTTTGACTTATAGATTAAGAGTTATGCTCATTATCGCTAAATTAAAGCTTTATGTTAACAAAATGACGTAATTGGCGTATAGCCTAGTTAAACATACTTTTTGATATCAAATCTTTTACCCACTGATGTTATATATTATTTTGGGATTTTTAAAGATTTTTAATTAATTTTAGGCCGAGCATAACTAGTAGTCGTAGGCTTAATCCGGTAATTGTCGGTTTTGCCCTTACGGGCCATAAAATGAGTTTTACTTATCTAAACAACTCCAAACCTTTTGCTACTGATCACATATGATTAATAAATTATTTTAAGCCCTCTGGAAATATAAAAATATCAGATTTAAGTATCGAACCCGGAAATGGCCTTTAATCGCCATAATTAGCGTTTTAACGCATAGTATGTCTTAAAATCATATTGGACATACCCGGGTTGATACCTACTGATATATGAGGCAAATTATGATATTTTAACAGTAAGCAAAGGTTGATTAACTCAGACTTCGTTTTTGAGTTTTTCGGCGTATGTGAAATTACCAAAATACCCCTACGGGGCATAGTTTGGTTAAGGATGATAAATTTCACATATAAGCTTTAGCCTACTGATATAACTCATCAAATTGAGTATGTTTGCTGTTTAAATCAGACCTGTAACTCAGTTAAACATCTAAGCGCTTTTACAAACTTTAAAATGACCAAACTACCCCTACGGGGCATAGTTTGTGTTTAAATTAGTTCGGGGCATAACGAAAGACATCCTACTGATGTCACAACATATTTGAAGCATATTAACTTAGGAAACCTGTATATGGCTCTTGCGGATACCCGTTACGCTTATTTCGCGTTCGTGCGGTTTATGTAACAAGTTTACATAAATTAGCCGAAACGGGTCAAACCTTATCGGTTTTATCTCAAAATCCAGAATGTGAATAATGAACCCATATTAAACAAGTCTTCAAACTTGTCGGGTCAAAATCACATTCTATCCGGTCTTCGCTTAATCGTGCGTACGAACCGTATCTTCCTGTAAGACTAACCGGTCTAAGCTTAGGCTTAATTAAAGATCCGTTAGCATTCTAATTAATTATTTATACCATCATTCCAGACTAGAGCATTTCGGTAAATGGTACATACGCTTACTTAAGTGAATACGGCTGAGTTATTAGATTCTTGCTAATTAAGACAGGAGCTAGCTCAGGTAAATACTCTTAACTTATTTTCCCTATACGGGCTTGGGATACGGTACTATAAAAGTACCGCTTGGTCGGGTGTATGTAGTCATTTAAATCGGATTGTGATTGATGTACTTACATAACCTGTTTAATATGTATTATTTTATTATTATTTGGTGTATGGCCTTTGGGGGTTAATGACCATGTCCCGGATATCCTTGGCATCATTCGAAGTAATGGCCAAGACTTAAGCACGGGGTGTAGGCATACACCTGACAGCTGCATTATGTAAAAACTGGTAATCCACTCCGAGGTATCATCCTTGTGGGCATTATACCGGAACTGGTAATCCACTTAGAGGATGATAGCCCGTGGGCATTATACCTGTGGCGTGTCTGTTAATCTAGTCCGGCCCTACAAACCGGCCCTAACGGACGACAAATAAGTAAAACTGTATACAAGATTATATACAAATAATTTTCCCAAGTTATAAAAGATTAATTTTGCCTCTGTGCATTTTAATCTAAGTGTCAAAAGGTTTTGTGCCTGGTGCATGTAAATCAATTTTCTTAAACTCTTTTCAAATGAGTCGGTTGAGTGTATTTACCAGTGAAAACTGACGTATTTTCCAAAAAGGTTAAGTGACAGGTACTAAACGAAATTGGCTGGAAGCTCAGGGCGCTAATAAGGAATCTTGCAAGTTCTAGGCGTCTAAAGTCTGTTGAACAAATGATATGTTTTAAGATCCGCCTGCGGATCCTTTACTTCCGTTGAAATACTGAATATTACTTCATATTCGGAATGTAATAATAAATATCTTTTGCTTCCGCTGTGCATTCATATATATTGTGTTGTTTGACTATTATGTTGCCAACCACGTCACGATACTCCCCCACCGGGCCCACCGGTGACACGTGGAAAGTCGGGGTGTGACAGGTTGGTATCAGAGCCAACACTGAGTGAATTAAACACTAGCCTTAGTGTTTAATCTCAGTTACACAATTGCACAATTCTAAACTTCTGAGTCTAGACTTAACTTAGGAATATTCTCAATCCTATTTTTAAAATTTCCGCTTCCAAATTTTTATATTGGATACGTCGCCAAGCGAAGAAGCTGTAATAAGAATTCTCCACACCAGGAGCCCTGAGATACTGAGCTTCGTACCGCGACTAGAATGAAACGAGCGGCCAAGGAGAAAGCCTTCAAGAATTGAATGAAGAAGAAACTCCTTTGCTGAAGATCGTTTCCTCAATAGTCCTTATCACATATTTACCTTTTCAGTCCCTTCGAGGACGACATTATTCCTTTTAAGTCCCGCTTAGGGCAACTTTATACTTTTATTTTTATATAATGGAATGATTAAGTTTAAACTTTCATTCTAAATAAGAAATATTAAATAAATGAAAAAAAAAAATATTTCCTTTTTGCAAGATCTACCATTATAATAAAATGGCAAAGTCTAAAAAGGACGGGACCTAGCCACGTGTCATTTTAAGACCGGGCCAAGATGGTAGTTCCATAATTAGATTTAGATCCATATGAACACCTCAATTTAAAAATTGTTCTGCTTTAATTATTAATTAAGAATCTTAAGTGTGAAACCTAGCCTAGGGGTCAATTATAAGACCGGGCCAAGATGGTAAGACCTGTTTAAAAGATTTAAATTCCCTGTTAACATCTTAAAACATGTTAACACTCCTGGCAGATGTGATTCATTTAAAATCACACACGTCATTTTTATATAGGATTCTTCAAAAGATTCCTAACCCAGTTTAATGATCCCTGAATCCTGGGTTTACATCATCAATTAAGATGATCATATTTTAACCATACGTGGTAATATAGTGCCTACGGGCCTTGCTCATTTCTACATGAGCCAAAATACAGTGGTAGCTATGACTCCCTGTCAGATAAAGGTAATGAACTAGGTTCAAACCTCAAATGCTTTGATTCTCTGAAATCCTAGCATATAATTTATAATTGTCTACGTGACTAGGCCTATTGTGCCAATATACTTTCATGCTTTGATTCTCTGAAATCATAGCTTATAAATTATATATGTCCTTGTGACTAAGCCTTTTGTGCTATTAAATAAAACAGTTATTGTTGCTTTGATTCTCTGAAATCATAAGCCTAAAATATATAAATGTCCATGTGACCAGGCCATTGGAGCCACTAATAAAACTGTTAATGTTTTATAATTAGGATAAATTATAATAGAAATCCTAAATAAATATGATTAATAAATTAACCAAATATGGTCTCTGTTTACCATGGTTAATGAATTACCCTAAGGGGCAATTCAGTAATAAACATCCCTTAGAAGGGAAGTGCCTACGGACTATAGTTAATGTCCTCTGAGACTAGAGACAGTGGTAGCCTACAACTCCCTGTCAAGAAAATGTAGTGAACTTTGATTCAAACCTTAATGCCTCGATTCTCTAAAATCATGGCTTATAAATTTAACTTGTCTACACGACTAGGCCATTGGTGCTATTATTAACTTACGAATTAGGATTTATGATAAAAATCCTGAATAAAATAAATATCCTTCCTTCTCTGTCAGTATGCAATTGAAGGGAATTTTAAAGGTGAAACCTAGCCTACGCGGCCAAGATGGTGAAACCTACTCAAGGGATTCACATCCTTGTTAACACCTAGGAATGTGTTAGCACTCTTGACAAATGTGATTCGAGAAAATCACAACAGTCATCCTTATATTGGATTCTTCCAATTCTCAAATCTAGCCTAGTGATCTAGGAATCATGGCTTATATCATCCTATAAGATGATCATATTATAAACATACGTTAGTAATAAAGCACCTACGGAGTAAACTAGTTGTCCGATAAGACAACGACAGTGGTGGTCTTTGATCTCCTGTCTAAAATGTTGGACTATGTCCAAACATAATAGTCTATGTGATCAATGCGATCATGACTAATATCATCTAATACGATGATCATATTATTTAACATCCTTTAGTGATGTCTTGCCTACGGGCTATAATATATTGTCCATTTGAGACATTGACGTTGTTATCGTTATGATTCCCTGTCCAAGGTGGTGAGCTATGCTCAAGTCTAATAGTTCATATGATCAATACGATCAAGACAAAAATCATCAATACGATGATTAAAAATTTTAAACATCCGTAATGATGTTTTGCCTAAGGGCTATAATTAGATCGTCCAACTGAGACAAGGCAATTGTAAAGCTTTTGTGATTCTTTGCCAAGGGGGTGAGCTATACTCAATTCCCATAGTCTATACTATCAGTGCGATCCTGAATAGTATCCTCAGTATGCTGATCATAATATTAACATCCCTCGTGATGAAATGCCTACGGGCTATACTTTATTCTAGAGTCGGTAAGACAAAGATAGTAGTGATCTTTATGATCCCCTGTTCAAAATGGTGTGATTATACCCAAACCTAATAGTCAATATGATCGATGTGATCATGACTAAAATCATTGGATAGGATGGTTATATATAAACATCCATTAGTGATGTTGCTTGGCATATTTTTCTGCCAAAAGAATCGTCTTTCAAGACAATGACAGTTGTAGTCTATGACTCCCTGTCTAAAGGTGAAGAACCACGTTCAAACCTGGAAGCCCTAATCTAATAAGATTTCGGCTAATAAATTAAGGTCCTTGATAATAGACCATCGAGTTATGTTTTAAAGTCATTCATGACAAGCCTATGTGCTATAATAGGTCATTCGTGACAAGTTAACATATTAAATGTCAACATTCCTGGTAACATGCCTTTGTGCCAGATTTGATGAATGTCCATATAACAAGGCCGTTTGTGCCATATCTAATTGTCTTTCGTGACAAGGCCTTCGTGCCGTATAATCATTTATGTCCTTCATGACTATGCTTTATGCCATATTTTCTACGTCCCTCGTGACAGGCTTCTATGCCATATATGAAAAAAAATATATATATATATATATATATATATATAACCGAAGTCATGAAAGGCTAGCCTTTGAGCTATTTATAATCATACTTGTGACAAGGACAGTTGTGACATTATGGTTCCCTGTCAAGCAAGTATTGGGCTCGCTCCAAGCTTTGAATGCCATTGATGGTCCAGTTGTGACCTAGGCTAAGTATAATGGAAATACATTCAAAATAACATTCACTATGAATGTTCGGAACAGAATAGCCCGTACGGTTTATGAATGCCGTGGCTAATCTAAGTCAGATCATCAGGATGATGACTGATAAAGGTTAAATCTTGGTGATTGGTACCAAGTTTCGAGTATGGAACACTCGGATGAGGTAGACGACAGTCGCAACGCTATTCAGGCGACGAAAGTTAATAAAACTACAAACGTAAACCTCAATATTAATGGAGTTAATCTTCAGGCTGTGGTTGACGCAGCAGATGGAAGGACCATAGAAAGGTCATGAGACAATCCAAAGAGCCGAATTCTTCTCGCTCTAAATCTCATTAGAAACCATGTTTAATTGCTCATGAGGAGATTTTGTTCACACTTCGTATATGAAGGATGAACCAAAAGAAGGAGAATAACTCCCAGAAATCTGAGAAAGAGAGCGAGTACAGGCTTGATAAAAAGCAACGAAAGTTCGGTAAGAAGCCTGTATACCTCTGAGACTGCTTCAGCATTAATAGATGGATGTGTTATATCCATTAAAAATCATTTTTCCGATGTCCTAAGTTTCGGACTCCAAATATTGATAAAAATCGATTGGTTGCCTTAAGAATCAAGCCCATATTGTGGGTAATAAGGAGCAATTAATTATCAAGACTCCTTACGAGACAACCCTCGTAATTACACGTATCTGTACGACTAATAAATATTAAAAAAAAAAATGGTGGAACTGGCCGTCCCCGGAATCGAACCTGGGTCTAGGCCGGCCGCACCCTTTCGCGCGCCTAGCCAACTGAGCTAGGTGCCTAGTTTGTGAAACTTCCATCATTAATTAAATATAAGCACTCATACAATAAACTTCCTTATCATTTATCAATGATAATTTCTGCTAAGCGCCCTGTTTTTAATACAGGCAATAATAAATCTTCATGAACCATAAACTTAGCAAAATTTTTATTATCATCCACAAGGTATAACTTACCAAGGAAACCATAGTAACCGATTCTTCTAGTATCGGCAAGGAATCCTTCCGAAAAATCTAAGAGTACTCTTTCTTCGCATAGAGTACGACAACATATGTTATTTTAATTATTTTCTCGTTGTTTTTCTATCGCCTGCGAATGCCAAGCTATGTTTGATAAAAGTGTCATATGAGGATTGGCGTATCCTAGTGTGTCCCATAGATTATTTCCATGTCTGATCAGCATGGAGGTTTAATACATGGAACCCCTAAGATATCTCAATGATCATATTGTACTAAAGTCGGCTAGTAGTATTCAAAGAAGATATCCAAAAATGGAATTTTTTTCAAGTAAATGTTCCCGATTAAGGAATTCGTGGACTTATAACATAAAGGTGTCACTCATTTGACACGAACAATTATGGATGAACTGGAGCCTGAGATATGGAAAATCTCTGTAGCCTCCTTGTATCTTAATTATCTCCTCTTAAGTTTGCCCTGCTTACCTCCTGGAAGTCAGGTAGAACCAAGATTAATGTCCCGCTGTGGACTGGAGTATTATGAAAACTCCATATTGATTATGGAAAAATCGAAACCTGGATTTAGTAGGTTTTAAGACATAGGCTCATAAAGCCTGACTCAATCTTATGAGGGTTTGATATTGTTAAATAAGAAGGACGGTTCATATTGCTTACGTATTAAATGCCGCAACCCTAATTAGGCAACGATTAAGAATTTGCCATCAGCTACTCAGGATCTAAGGGCAAATTATTGGTGGATAGGCTTGAAAAGTCTGTAGCCACCCATGTAGCTAAATGCTTGACATGTGCGCAAGTCAAAGCCGAGCATCAAAAGCCGTCAGGTTTGCTACAACAGCCTGAACTTCCTACGTGGAAGTGGGAAATGGTAACTATGGATTTTATTACCAAGTTACCCAAGACGAGGAAAGGAAATGATACGATATGAGTTATAGTTGACAGACTAACTAAGTCGGCACATTTCCTACCCATCAAGGAGACTCATAGCTCCGATATGTTAGCCCAGTTATACGTAGATAAGATTGTAGCCTTACATGGCATACCAGTGTCTATTATCTCTGACCGAGATACTAGATACACGTCACATTTTAGGAAGAATTTCCAACAATCTTTGGGCACACGGTTGAACTTTAGTACGGCTTACCATCCTCAGACTGACGGTCAGAGTGAGCGTACTATCCAAACGTTGGAAGACATGCTACGTGCATGTGCGATCGATTTGGGAGGTAGTTGGGATAAGAACCTTCCATTAATCGAATTCTCCTACAACAATAGCTACCATACCAGCATTAAGGCTGCGCCTTTTTAGGCATTATACGGTAGAAAGTATAGATCGCCTAATTGTTGGGCGGAAGTTGGAGATGTCCAGTTATCAGGACCAGAGATAGTGTTCGAAACAACGGACAAGAATGTCCAGATTCGTGACCGTCTCAAAGCTGCCTGGGATAGGCAGAAGAGTTACGCTAATCCTAAGCGTGAGGATTTCCACTTCGAAGCAGGTGACAAAGTCCTACTTAAAGTGTCACCCTGGAGGGGGGTGATGCGGGTTGGTAATGAAGGCAAGCTAAGCCCGAGATACATAGGACCTTTCGAGGTTATCGAACGTGTCGGGTCAGTTGCCTATAAGTTAAACTTACCAGAAGAGCTCAATGGAATTCACAATGTGTTCCACATCTGCAATCTGAAAAAGTGTTTCGCTGACGAATCACTGGTTATACCACCTACAGATGTGCATATAGACGAGAGCTTAAAAATTTGTTGAAAAACCTTTGTCGAGTGAAGATCGACAGGTAAAGAAGCTTCAAAAGGAAGTATGTACCTATTGTTCAGGTCAAATGGGATGCCAGTAGAGGTCCCGAATTCACGTGAGAGGTTGAATCCACCATGAAAGAAAAGTACCCTTACTTATTTCAGTAAATCTCGGGTCGAGATTTATTTTAAGGGGGTGAGGATGTAACACCTCAAAATTTCGTGTTTAATAAGATGACGACACGTGTCATGTATGACAAAAACGCGTTGTAAACCCGGACTTAATAAAAATATGTTGGTAGGATTTAAAGATGGCGTTATGTTAATTTTACCTCTGAACGACCTCAGTATAAATCCCAAGACCCAAGTTTTTATATAACAAACATCTATTAAGTCTAAATTCAGAAATGGGTTCACAATAATGGACTTACAAAAGCATGTTATGATCTCACGATGAATAAGAATGGTAAACCTTAACTTTCGGTACTTGTTTTTGGTTTCAAAGTGAAACAATACATAATGGTAGGGTATGGAACTATTCTAGACACATTATGGAGGTCCCTAAGTGTTATTTGAGGTCACAAAGTCGGATAGTGGGAGTTCCCTTTCGAAATGCCAAAGAACAGTCAACAATTGAGGCTGATGAGACGCATACGGACCTCAACCTCAACAATGTTGAGGTCCGTAAGGTAACTGCCAGCAACAGAAAACCTTCTGCAGCCGGTTTCACGCACTTCTGACCGATCTTATGGGTTTTTCTCACTTGTAAACGACCCCTAAAATGTTCCTAGACCTTAGGGACATGTGTAAACGAATTGTGGTTAGTCCTAGAGTGAGTTGTCAACCAATCATGGTGAGTTCTTCACTATATAAAGCACAACATGTTGCAACATTCATTCCCACACTTGAAATTGATCATTGGAGCATTCCTGGAGCTAAGGAACTCTCCCCTCTGATCATAATTCGTGCATTGGACTATTGTAAGTCTGCTAGTTCTTATTTGGTTGTGTTTAGCTTAGTTAATTAGCTAAAAGTCAAACCGTCGTAATTACGGTTTGACTTCGAGATTAGTCACTAATGACTCAGTCTTATCTCGAATTAAAAGTAGTTTTAGAATGGTATTTATGTGGGAAATAAAACCCCAAAAGGGTTTCCCCTGATCACCATCCTAAGCAGGTCAAATGTCGGGTCAAACATCTACTTAAAAAGTCAACATATTGCTTAAAATGTCATTTATGCATAATTAGCTATCTAGAACATTTATAACCTGTTTGATCATTGTTATAACTTAGTAATAAGTGTAAAAACATGTCCAAACATGTTCAACCCGACTATTTCCTGTTTAGACCCGGTTCGGAACCGAAAGTCACCTAGTTTGACTTTCAGTTTGACTTTCAGTTCTGACCCGTTTAGGTATGTTTTAGAAATACCTTAGAGCTTCATTTGGACCAGGTTACATGCTAGTATAACCCTCTGTGATTATACACCTCGGTTCATTAGTTATCCGATTAATACGCATGATTCCGTTAATTGCTCAAATGTTGACCATTATGCCCTTATTGCCTTAAAACGAGATTTATGAAAATGTAAAAGTGTAGAAACCTTAGTTACTGACATATAAACTTGTAGGAAAAGTTTGACATCAGTTTGACTTATAGATTAAGAGTTATGCTCATTATCGCTAAATTAAAGCTTTATGTTAACAAAATGACGTAATTGGCGTATAGCCTAGTTAAACATACTTTTTGATATCAAATATTTTACCCACTGATGTTATATATTATTTTGGGATTTTTAAAGATTTTTAATTAATTTTAGGCCGAGCATAACTAGTAGTCGTAGGCTTAATCCGGTAATTGTCGGTTTTGCCCTTACGGGCCATAAAATGAGTTTTACTTATCTAAACAACTCCAAACCTTTTGCTACTGATCACATATGATTAATAAATTATTTTAAGCCCTCTGGAAATATAAAAATATCAGATTTAAGTATCGAACCCGGAAATGGCCTTTAATCGCCATAATTAGCGTTTTAACGCATAGTATGTCTTAAAATCATATTGGACATACCCGGGTTGATACCTACTGATATATGAGGCAAATTATGATATTTTAACAGTAAGCAAAGGTTGATTAACTCAGACTTCGTTTTTGAGTTTTTCGGCGTATGTGAAATTACCAAAATACCCCTACGGGGCATAGTTTGGTTAAGGATGATAAATTTCACATATAAGCTTTAGCCTACTGATATAACTCATCAAATTGAGTATGTTTGCTGTTTAAATCAGACCTGTAACTCAGTTAAACATCTAAGCGCTTTTACAAACTTTAAAATGACCAAACTACCCCTACGGGGCATAGTTTGTGTTTAAATTAGTTCGGGGCATAACGAAAGACATCCTACTGATGTCACAACATATTTGAAGCATATTAACTTAGGAAACCTGTATATGGCTCTTGCGGATACCCGTTACGCTTATTTCGCGTTCGTGCGGTTTATGTAACAAGTTTACATAAATTAGCCGAAACGGGTCAAACCTTATCGGTTTTATCTCAAAATCCAGAATGTGAATAATGAACCCATATTAAACAAGTCTTCAAACTTGTCGGGTCAAAATCACATTCTATCCGGTCTTCGCTTAATCGTGCGTACGAACCGTATCTTCCTGTAAGACTAACCGGTCTAAGCTTAGGCTTAATTAAAGATCCGTTAGCATTCTAATTAATTATTTATACCATCATTCCAGACTAGAGCATTTCGGTAAATGGTACATACGCTTACTTAAGTGAATACGGCTGAGTTATTAGATTCTTGCTAATTAAGACAGGAGCTAGCTCAGGTAAATACTCTTAACTTATTTTCCCTATACGGGCTTGGGATACGGTACTATAAAAGTACCGCTTGGTCGGGTGTATGTAGTCATTTAAATCGGATTGTGATTGATGTACTTACATAACCTGTTTAATATGTATTATTTTATTATTATTTGGTGTATGGCCTTTGGGGGTTAATGACCATGTCCCGGATATCCTTGGCATCATTCGAAGTAATGGCCACGACTTAAGCACGGGGTGTAGGCATACACCTGACAGCTGCATTATGTAAAAACTGGTAATCCACTCCGAGGTATCATCCTTGTGGGCATTATACCGGAACTGGTAATCCACTTAGAGGATGATAGCCCGTGGGCATTATACCTGTGGCGTGTCTGTTAATCTAGTCCGGCCCTACAAACCGGCCCTAACGGACGACAAATAAGTAAAACTGTATACAAGATTATATACAAATAATTTTCCCAAGTTATAAAAGATTAATTTTGCCTCTGTGCATTTTAATCAAAGTGTCAAAAGGTTTTGTGCCTGGTGCATGTAAATCAATTTTCTTAAACTCTTTTCAAATGAGTCGGTTGAGTGTATTTACCAGTGAAAACTGACGTATTTTCCAAAAAGGTTAAGTGACAGGTACTAAACGAAATTGGCTGGAAGCTCAGGGCGCTAATAAGGAATCTTGCAAGTTCTAGGCGTCTAAAGTCTGTTGAACAAATGATATGTTTTAAGATCCGCCTGCGGATCCTTTACTTCCGTTGAAATACTGAATATTACTTCATATTCGGAATGTAATAATAAATATCTTTTGCTTCCGCTGTGCATTCATATATATTGTGTTGTTTGACTATTATGTTGCCAACCACGTCACGATACTCCCCCACCGGGCCCACCGGTGACACGTGGAAAGTCGGGGTGTGACAATTCACCATATGACCTAAAATTGCACTTCAGCTAAAATTTATTCTTCAAAAATTTTGGAGTAAAGCTTTTCTTTTTCTTAACAACCAATATTGTGCTAACCGATAAGGTTCCCTGGCTTATCGGTAAAATTCCTGGAATTAGATGAATTTTAAATTCTATCTCCATGTAATCCAGGTAAATCTTCTGGAACTATATCTGGGTATTCGAAATTTACAGAAATTTCCTTAAATTCTGTATCTTTAGTATTAATGATATTTAAAATCATATATACTATTCCTTTGCCTTCGTTCATAATTAGCAATTTCCATTACTGATATGAACTTCATAAACTTACATGGTTTATCTCCTGTAATCATAATTACTTCTCCAAAGGTTGATTGAATTTCTAAGAAATTCTGATCACAGATAATGATCACAACATTGAATTCAACTAATTTCATAGATAATAGGGTTGCAGAAAACTTATAACTTATTTCTATGTTCTGCATAACCTTATTTATTTTAACTGAATTCCTATCTGCCGTTTCTAATATAGAAATTTATCTAATGCTGGTTAACGGTAAGTTAAGAGTTTGGCAGAGTAAAGTATTTATAAAACTTTGGTTTGCACCAGAGTCAAATAATACTTTTGTGTAAACGTTGTAAGCTAAGAACATACCAGCTATCACATCTGGAATCATCTCGACTTCATGAGTAGTCAGCTGAAAGGCTCCCGCATTCCTTTTTGCTCCTTCTGCTGGTTGGTCTTTATTATCAAATGGTTTATTCAATTTTGGACAATCTGGCCTAAGATGTCCAGTTTCCCTACAGTTGTAGCAAACTGAAAATTTCTTCCTCCTACAATCTTCTTCTTGATGCCCTGGAATCTTGCAAAAATTGCAATATCCTTTGCATCTTCCAAAATGCTTCCTTTTGCAAAAATTGCAAAATGGACTAGTAGAAGATTGCCCATTCCCTCCTTTCTTGAAATGGTTATGGTTACCCGAACTGAATTCTTGGGTAATCTTTTGAGCTACTTCCTTACTTCTATTTTCTTCTCTTGTCCGTACTAGCTCATCAGTCATAGTATTGGCTAATTCTACTGCATCATCAATTGTGCGAGGTTTCGCAGCTTTGATGATATTACGGATCTCGGAAATTAATCCCCAAATATAACGAGAAATAAGTACCGGTTCTGGCGAAGCCAGGGTTGGTACCACTCGAGCATATTCGAAGAATGTCGTAGTATATCCTCGACAATCTACATCTACCATCCGGTGAGTTAGAAACTTATTTGCCATTTGATCTTTTTCATACTCAGGACAGAATTTTCTTTCTACAAGACTCTTAAATTCTTCCCAGTTCATAGCATACGCCATCCTTCTTCCTTTTGCTTGTAACACCGTATTCCACCATTCTAGCGCTACTTCTTTGAAAAGGTTTGATGCATACATAACCTGATCATCCTGAGCACATTTACTTATGGCAATTACTGCCTCGGTTTTCTCTAATCAACGCAGTGCTGCAGTCGCTCCTTCATTGCCTGCAAACTCAGTGGGTTTACAAGCAAGAAATTCTTTGTAAGTGCAACCAGGCGTTGCAACTTTCCTTTTCTTAGGGAGCGGAGCTTGCCGTGGTTCATTATCATGATTAACATGATTACTACCTCCATTTATGCTATTACTGAAATTATCTTCAGAAATGCGTTTACTAGGAATAACTTGTTGAGGTTCAATTGGATTTTTAACAGCAGCAATAATTGCTGGAATAGCATTGGCTATCCCTTGAGCAACTATTCCTGGAATAGTGTTGGCTATCCCTTGAGCAATGATATTTTCTATATCTTGCCTAGTCACATATTGGTTCCCCGATTGTTGCTCAGATTGATTACCCTCATTAACTGGTTCATTATTAGCGTTTTCCATCTGATATCTATTTTATAGATACATAATTAGTATAAAGGAAATAATTCTATGTCACAATTTAATTGCACATAATCACATAAACGAATATACAAACAAAATTGTAACTTTTCTAATATTTCCTTATATCATGTTTCTATATACACCTGTTTTATTATTTATTTTACACATACTGATTTTACTATTACTTTTACACAACCACCGTTTCATAATCCCCTATCCTTTATCAGATGATGTTCTAATAACGGCGTTTCTTCTCGTCGTATTTCCAGGAGATTTGTCCCAAAGTCTCTTGGATTCTATTCCCAGCATCCATTTTGTCAAAATGATGAAGTTCAGTCCTATTCTTGTTACTTATTAGTAAATTTGGTAAAGGTTCTGGATGGTACTTAGGAAAAAGCCTATAGGGATGGTTTTGTAACAGTATTTCATTATCCAACCATTCTTCTATATTCCAGTTATTTGAAGAATTTGGAATAGATGGTTCTAAGTTCATAAAATTATTTTCATTAACAGGTTCAATAGTATCATCGTTTGCCATTATAAAATCTAGTTCTTCTTGAGATGGTAACTCTTCAATTTGCCTAGAGCTTTCCCCAATTTCCATTTTCTTAGGCTTAGGTTTCTTGAGAGGCAAAGCGTTAAATTCTATAGGTCCTTCTATGTCTGGAATATACCTATTAAAATCTCTGGAAACTTCTATTCTTACTGGATAGAGATTTAAATTCTGAAGGGCTTCCGACAAATCACTCATGCTATTTAACAAAATACACATAATTATTAAATCATACTAAAATTTTATAGAACAACTTTTTAAATAGTATTTCATATTACCAAAACAACTAAAAATTAAAACATACTAGGTTTTTATTTGTAATTTATTTATAAATTTTCTAGACTGTAGATAATAAAAATACTAAACTTTAAATCAGAATATTTAAAGATTTATATTTACTATTTACAGTGATTAACATATCAAAATCTATATACTAAATAAGTATGATGACTTAATTTATATATATTAACTAGTCATTATCATGGTGGATATTGGTTAATGCTGCCTTGTTTAAGCATAGGTGATCAGTCCATGCCTAACTAAGGCTAGGTTATCCAATATCTGCCTTTGATAATAACCTTAGTATTTAAAAATAATCTTAATACTACTATTATTAATATATTATTATTAATAATAAAATTATTAATGATAAATAACTAAACAAAATTTTAAATAAGAGTATACTTCAAACATAAAAATATAATTTCTTTACCACAATATAGTAATACTATATTAGGTAATTCCATATATTAATCAAATAAATTTATAATATTTTTTTTTCCGATTAACGATGATAGAGCAACAAATATTACAATATATATAAAAATATGCCCATATTAAAATTAACAAATAGCCAGTTAATAAAACACATAATCATATAATAGTAATCAGGAAAAATTAAGCATTTCTAAATACTTAATTAGCTTAACCCAGTGGCTCTGATACCACCTTTTTCTGTCACGGCCCACGACCCGGTTTGACCCGTTTCAGGAGCCGCAGCAGAAAATACTGCGGTATTTATTTAATTGAGTTTTACAGCGGAAACAGGATCGCTTAAAGCTAAAATTTTTCCCCAATTATTTTATTTCACAATTCGGGATAAAACCTCGATAATTTACAATAGTAGGTTTTTACTATAAAAGCGTGATATTACAAAATCATTTCTTTATTTTATATTGAGCCACTATCTTAAGCTTGAAATGCTCCCCAGCACTTTTCCTGAATTACAACAGATCACCTGAAACATGTTTGAAAAAGGTTTTGTCAGCGGGAAATACTGAGTGAATCATTCTATTTTGCATAATGATGCATAGTTATTAATTACAGCATAAGAGCGATTACAATGGCTTCTATCTTATTTTTATCTGGCATTCTGTCACAATGGTGACAAGTCACAATGGTGACGATGGTCATACCACTATTTAGATCAATGAACCTAAATAGTGATGATTATCCCTGTAGGTCAATGAACCTAACAGTGATTATCCCGAGTAGGTCAATGAACCTAACTGGGAGAAATTAGTAATGTGCACAATACCCCACTAACCAATAATTCAAGATATCCACGACTTAGTCCCTGTAATTATAACCTTGAAAATAATTTGGAGTATTGTAAAATATTTGATAAAAATAACTCACAAACTGTGAGAAAAGGAGAATGACTCACATTGCAGATTTATATGGGCAAAGCCTGGCTTACTGATTAGCCTTTTATCCTAATTTCAATAACAAGCACACAATTTTGGAATTAGTAATCAATCCAGCATTTACGATAACTCACGAGATCAAATTCTCACAATGAATGTCAAAATGAAATACTTTGTCCATCGAATTAACGATGATCCATTGAATTAACAATGAACGACAAGGTATAATACTTTACCCATCGAATTAACGATGATCCGTTGAATTAACAACGAACGATAAAGTATAATACTTTACCTATCGAATTTAACGACAATCCGTCAAATTAATGACGAACGACAAAGTATAACCCTAATGTGGGCGGCACTTAAACATTCATTGGATATATTGATCGTCGGAAAATGAATCGTAGCAGCGATTGTGCTAATACCCTGTTCTGCAGCACCCCGCTACTCTTAATTAGTGTTTTGTGTGTGTTTGGAGAGTAATTGGACGATAACTCAGAGTGAATTTGAAGTTTGAATGTCGTTTTTGTGTCCAGAATCAAGTGCCAATGTTCTGTATTTATAGCTGTAATTTGGACATGCTAGCCTACCTGCTTGACATGCTAGCCTACCTGCTTGACATGCTAGCCTACCTGCTTGACATGCTAGCCTACCTGCTTGACATGCTAGCCTACCTGCTTGACATGCTAGCCTACCTGCTTGACATGCCTATGGACCGTAAGCAGTATCCCTTATGGTCCGTAAGGGACACCTAATCACTATAGACTTGCCACGTGTGGGACTAGCTCTGATAACTTGACACCTTCTGAAAAATTCGAAGTGGCCAGCACGTAATTGTAGATAATTATCAACTAAGGTTTCCTATTGGTCAAATTAATTTAATAATTATGACTTTTGATGAGAGTCGTTACACTCACATAAGCTAATGATACTACGAACGTAATGATATGTAAGGATGGAAATCTTGTTAATTGACTTGAGCATGGATGGCAAAAAGGGTTAAGAGGAAGTAATAAGGTAAGCATGAACATGGACGCTAAAGGAAGGTGAATTCGCAATCACTTCGAATTTATTTACATGAAGATGTATACGTGTTTGAATATTTGAAATTTAGTGGAACGTATAAATAAATGAGAACTTGGTAATGTTAATGAAAGGTATGGAAAGGATGTTAGTTCAGATGTTAGCTAAAGACGTTTTGTAAGGATGTTCGAATTGAAAGTAAGTACAACACGTACTGCAATACTTATATACAAAAAGTACTGGGTGGTGGTTGACCTTATAAGGTTATATTGTAGAAGACAGTAATTAATAATTACTTACAAATGCTGGAAGTATTACGTAAGAAATACAATGTGTAATGTAGGATACTCATTAGTAAGAGACATGTTAGAGAACGTAGGTGAATTAACACCAAATACGGTGAACGAACAAATGGAAATGGTATATTAAGGGATGGTCATGTATTGACCGAAGCTCGAGAAAAACACGAGAATCATCTCACTTATGTCCGGTCAAGCTAGTAAAAAGGGGTCTAACGATTCTTAAGGGATCGGGTCAATATAAGAGGGAAAGATAAGAATGAAAAGTTTAAGTTTATGATTGAATGTAAAACAAACTCAATAAAGAAGGGTGGGAACACCACTAGAAATAGGATGTAGAGTGTTGCGTTGAGACGCGCTAGATGAATTAGGACATGGAATTAAGTGCTAGGACCCAACACTTGAAGTTGAAGGTAGAAGATTAATACGAAAGGTACGGATGAAAATGTTTGAATCTGAGAAATGGATTCAAACCTGTAAGAATGAAAGGTAATAAATTAAAAGTTCAAATCCATAAGTGAAGACGGATTAAACAAGTAAGAATAAAAACTAAGTACCAAACTCAAATAAGTCATACGGGTCAAATGGCGATCGCCATTTGAACCCGGTATTTAATGTTCGGTTTGTCAAGTTTATTACTTATAGATGAGCATAATGTACGGGCATGCATTGTCACAATTGGAAAGCATTAACCGTTGCAAAGTATGAATAACGAGTCAAGGGTTTTGACCCGCGCCGGGTACGTATAAAAAAAAATTTAATTATATTTTTAATAGGAGCTTAGGGCTCGACTAGAGAATGATGTGTCAGAATATGATAACTAATACCCATATGTAAGAATCTATTTACAATTAGACTTCCGAAAAGTCAAACGAAGTAAATGAAGTCCTTGCAATTATGCAAGTATAAGGTACGAACGTGTACCTCGATGCGACCACAATAAGTAAGCGGGTGTTAGTCTGACCTTGAAAGGTCAAACTGCGAAAGTTGACGAAATAACCAATAAAATTAAAGGATAGTATGTAAGAAATGGAATGTATGATATGTTTTAGCATGTACGTAAGAAAATTGTGAAAGAGACAATAGGCGAACAAACACCCCGTAGGGCGCAATTATGAAAGGTTATGTGCTAACTATTTATTTATAGATAAATATGATTGAATTCTTAATGAGATGATAGTAATGAAGCTAGTGGAAGGATGCTCACGAGTGGGAGCATATTTCATGAATCAATGGGACCAATTCTGGTACGGAAGGTACATATAAAGAAGCGGATCGATCTGGCACACGGATAACTCACTTATGCATTGAAGGCGAGGTTAGTAAAATGTTTAATTCTTGATTAATGATTAAGAATCCATAGATTTATTTGTAAGTGTGAACAAAATGAATGGTAGAATAATCATGGTATGGTATACAATGATCGACCTGTAATGGTCAGCGTGAGAAGGTATGAATGTCATTAAGAGGGAGATCTAAAGGCCTTAAATGAAAGGTTGAGCTGAATTGGTTAAACGCTCATATGGTGCTCGTACACAACATACCTAGTTGTTATCATAAGTAGTTCATGCAAGGAGCGAATAATAAGGTGTGTGAAGGATTAAATTTGAGGCTAACTCAAACTTGTAATTAGTTCAAGTGACGGTAGTAACCGTAGAATGATGCCTTATACTCGTATTAAGTATGAAAACGTAATTAGAAGAACGTTAGTAAAGGGATAATGGGGTTTGCTCATGATTATAATAATGAATTATATCGTGCATGATTTGTGTGTGGAACGAAATAAATCGAATTATTTATATTAGTAAATGTATGAATATGTTACGCTCATTTAGAAAGATAGAAACAAGCCGTAAGCATAAGCTTGTACGACCAATAGTATACATTTGGAGTAAATTTCAATGAACAAACCGCTAGTGATGATGTATGCTAGGAACTAGCATTATAAAGTGAAAACGATACTAATAAGAGCTCTGGATCAGATTCTGACTTATATGTTATTATGAAAGTAATTTACTTGATTTAAGAATGGAGGGACAATGCGTACAAATACGTTATGCATGAATGAAACTCTTACCAAGATCCTGGATGCATCTATGTTGTATTAAGCATCATGAATGAATAGATGAAAAAGTAAGAGTAGAAGTGGTCTAGTTGGAATGAGAAAGGTTTCGGGGACGAAACCTCGTTTAAGGGGGGTAGACTTGTAACACCCCAAAAAGATTTATTAGACATATAAGTTAAATTAATTATAAATTTAACTTAGTTAGTAAATATATCAAAATGTAAGTTAAATAAAAGAAAGTGCCTAAATAAAACAACACTAAGATTAAGAGGGTTAAAATTGGACAATGATGAAAATGAAAGTATTAGAAATTCATGAAACCCAAAACACACACATACTTGTGTGCCTGGGATCGAACAGAACAAAGGAAAACAAGGGTGAAACCCTTGGTTGCTAAATTCAATCAATTGGAAGGAAATTTCAAAGGTAATCAACTGCATGAACTCAAATTATTGATCATCTGAACTTGTTTGTTGATATGGTAAGTCGAATTTCTCGAAAATATGAATTATAGGAAGTGGGTCTCAACCCAATCTTGAGTTCATGTAAATATTTGGGTAATTGAAAGATAGCATTACACTCTAGAACAATGATAATGTTTGATTTTGGCCATTTTGAAAGGATAGTAGCAAAACCCACTTGATGATAAAAAAATTAGTATGATAGGATGATCGAGTAGAAGTAAATATGTGTAATCTTGATATATGATCTTGATTGTAACACATGGATGCTAGATAAATTGATGTAGAGTTAAAAGAATTATATGAACTTGATTGATTATTGATGATATATAAGATGAACTAGTAAAGTCATGCTTTGTAGACTTGTACATTATGCTTTGTTAATGTGATGCACACCAAGTGTTTGATGAAATGCTTAAGAGAATAAATATGTGAAATTCTAAAAATTAGTGATAATGTTTGTCACTTGATAATGAGAAATTTATGTAAATAATGGAATGAATGTGTTGGGCTAAATGAATGAATGCGTTTAATGTAGGCGTAAAAGAAGAAGGCTCAAACACTAAGAAAACGGGAGACTCACAAGATCGAGGTACGTTAGTGTACACCACATTTCTATATTTATGATGTTGTCATATGTAAAATAATTTTAATTGTATCGTGTTGTTATGTCAAAGTTGTGAGAATTGAATTCTATGGTCGTTAAAAGTAAAGGTACAATCCGTCATAAACGGATTGTGAGGAATGATTAAAATACGAAAGATGACGCATCATATCCGGTTCTTTTAGTTGAACCGGGTATGGGAAGTTAAGTATGTAATGGACGAAAGCCTACTCGATCCATTTTTCCTCGGATCGAGGTATGATGTAAGAATGTAATGACTATGATTGTTCATTATGAACAAATCGAATGAAAGCGATGTAATGATGCTAGTATCCGTTCCTAACTGGTATGTTAAGTAAAGTATGCTTAGCCTCTATTTGAGGTAAGCATGTAATGAACCGTTTAACGGTTAGCAAAGTGATTAAATGATGATAATCCGAGAATGAAACGAATGGGTTTATTATCTAGAATTGTTAGTGGCGAATTACTAATATATTTATTATGTTGAATGTAGGTAAATCCTCAATTTAGGCGACTTGGCAATTTGGAGCGAGCATATGCACACTTTATGGTTATCAAGCGCTTCCGCTATTACGTATTAATGTTTTGGGTCAAATGCTCGTTTTTGTATAACGTTGTTAGTGGTTACACTTTTTGACACTTGATGTATGGTTCTTAGTCGTGTCTAGTTGAACGGGTTGTAGACTTGTTTGTTTTGTTGATGGTTAAAACAGGGATATACTCGTCTTATGGACGGGTCATGCCCAAATTTTGTTAAAAATCATGAATTAATGACATAGGGTTTTTACCTTTTAAATTGCGAAAGATTTGTCCATGTTAAAAGTTGGGTTTCTTGCGTCTTTTGGATGGCATTTCTACTAGACGTAATTACGGGCGTTACAAGTTCTTCTGCCCATCTTCCTTTTTTATCCCCTAGTCTCTTTTTCAGGTTGTTGACAATTATCTTGTTTGAGGATTCTGCTTGTCCATTTGCTTGAGGATGTACCGGTGTGGATGTAATCATTTTGATTCCCCAACTCTTGCAAAAGTCAGTAGTCCTCTTACTTATAAATTGAGATCCATTATCATAAATTATCTTAGCTGGTACTCCAAACCTAGTCAGGATATTCCTTTTTATGAAGGATACCACTTCTTGATCTCTAACTTGAACAAATGCTTCAGCTTCGACCCACTTAGAGAAATAATCGGTCATTGCCAGCATGAAGACCTTTCCTCCTGGAGCATTTGGCAATTTTCCAACTATATCCATTCCCCACTTCATGAACGGCCAAGGGGAAACTATAGGATAAAGTGGCTCGGCCGGCTGATGTAATATATTACTGTGTCTTTGACATGCATCACATCTTCGAGCGTATTCTGCAGCGTCTTTTCTCATCGTCGGCCAATAATATCCTGTTCTTAATGCCTTTGAGAACAACGACATGCCCCCAGTATGGTTACCACAATCCCCTTCGTGTATATCCTGAAGCACTTCCTTGGTTTCGGGATCCTCTAAGCACCACAGTTATGGTCCTGCAAGCGATTTCTTATACAAGACATTATTTATAATAGTGAATCGTGATACCTTCATTCTAAAGGCCTTAGGATTCTCATGCTTTGGAATGTGTCCTTCCTTGAGATATCTTATGATTGGAGCCATCCAACACTTACTACTTCCTTATCCTGAGGATCTGTCGCAGGATATAGGATATGTAATATTGGTATTTGGGTTCCTTCCGGTATCCTGACTGATAATCCTAGATTTGCCAAGGCATCAGCTTCAGCATTATCCTCTCTTGGTACCTGTTCAAGTGTAAAAATATCGAAATATCCTGCTAACTTTTTGAGAATTTCGAGATACTCGATTAATTTTTCACCTTTAACTACATAGGGTCCATTAAAATGATTAGTAATTAACAAAGAATCAACATATACTTGCAAACTCTTGATATTCATACTTTTAGCCAATTCTAATCCTGCAATTAAAGCTTCATATTCTGCTTCATTATTAGTGGCAGGAAACTCACATCTAATAGCCTGGGGTAATATGTCCCCCTGTGGCGATTTTAGTAGTATACCCAAACCTACACCTCTTACATTAGATGCACCATTAGTATATAACGTCCAGGATTCTAAATTTTCTCCTAGCTGTTGTACTTCTAGGTCTACTTCGTTTTGAATATCACTACTGAAATCAGCCACAAAGTCAGCTAAAGCCTGAGACTTTATGGCACTCCTAGGTTCATATACTAGATCAAAGGCACTTAATTTCACTGACCACTTAATTTCCCTTGATATCCTGAAGGTGATCCTCAGCCTTTTTAGATTTTACTACCATGTCGTCGATGTACACCTCCATAGTGTCCCCCAGCTTGTCTTTGAACATCATGTTCACCAATCTTTGATATGTTACACCTGCATTTTTCAAACCAAAGGGCATAGCAGTGTAGCAATAAATACCTGTTGGTGTCATGAAGTCAGTATCCTCCTGGTCTGAAGGTTCCATTTGGATCTGCTGGAATCCTGAAGATGCATCCATGAAGGTTAACATCTCATGGCCGGCAGTAGCATCCACCATTGAGTCAATATGAGGAAGAGGAAATGGGTCTTTGGGACAAGCTTTGTTTAAGTCTGTGGAATCTACACAAACTCTCCATTTCCCATTTTTCTTTTGCACCACAACTACATTCGCCAGCCATTTAGGAAACTTTACTTCCCTAATCATCTTGCTCCTTAGTAGTCTTTCAACTTCCTCTTGGATGATCACATTTCGCTCCGGAGCAAACTTCCTTCTCTTTTGTTGGACAGGCTTGAATGACCTGTCAATACCGAGCTTATGTGTTATAATATCCTTGGAAATACCTGTCATATCCTCATGCTTCCACGCGAATGTTGACATCCTGCATTTCAAAAAATTAGTCAATTGGTCTTCAATATCCCGAGGGATATTGGTTCCCACGAGCACCAAGATATCCGGATTATTCTGATCCAGGATTACTTTCTTCACATCCTGCTCTGAATCCTCCATGATATCCTGGCCTCGAATCTTTAATTGCTATGCTGCACTAGGCTTTGTTGAGGATTTCATCGAAGAAGAATAACACTCCTTTGCTTCCTGCTGATCGCTTTCCACCTTGACAACTCCCCAAGGAGTAGGGATCTTGATGCATTGATGGTAGGTTGATGGAACAGCTTTCATATCATGGATCCAAGGCCTACCTAGTATAATATTATAGCAGGATAAAGAATCTATGACACAAAAGCGCTGCATTAAGTTGACCCCTTGAATATACACGGGCAACTTTATCTCTCCTACGGTATTCCTAGCTTCTCCACTGAAACCAACGAGCACAGTGGATTTCGAAGTAATGTCCATCGGAGATACATTCATCCTCTTCAATGTTTCCAGCTGAATTATGTTGACTGAGCTGCCATTATCCACCAATATCATGCGCACAAAATGGTTAGCAACATATAACGTTATCACTAAGGTGTCATGATGGGGATCCTGGACAGTATCCCTGTCATCATTATCGAACGTGATGACTTTGTCAGTTGTGAGGGTTGACATCCTTGTCGGCTTTTCTCCCCTCTCTACTTTGGCTTCCTTCGCGTGTCTTTTTTCCGCAGAATATGATGTGCCGCAGATGTCGGATCCTCCTGAAATAAAGTTAATTATTTTTGCATCCGCAGGAGGTGATGCTGCCCGTTCAGGATCCTGAGCCTTATTCTTCTTTCTTCCCAAGAGGTCCTTCAGATATCCCTTACTCAAGAGATAGCTTATTTCTTTTCTCAAAGCGATGCAATCCTCAGTAACATGCCCGAAGTCCTCATGGAAAGCACACCATTTGGACTTGTCCTTCCAATCAGCCTTTTGTTGATTCTTTCGGGGCCATCTTGCTTTGTCTCCTAAACCCTGCATAGCATACATTAGTTCAGGTATGTTAACAGAAAAACAATATTCAGACAAGTCAGGATACTCCTCAGGATCCTCGTCTTCAACAGCATTCACTTTTTTGCCATCATTCCTGCCATATGGCTTTGAGCGATATGGTTTATACGAGGATTCTGATTTCCTGTTGGTTGACTCATAGGTTGTGGATGAATTCATTCTCTCTTGCATCTTTTTATCATCTGTAGGATCGATTTGTGACCCAAACGAGTCGATTAGAAGAGTTTTTGTTCGATACGAAAGGCGGAAACAGACGTATTAAGTTCAATTAAGCTAGATATACACTTTAAACTGTCTTTAGATTGATTTGACAAAGTTTTACAGCGAGATGACACTTCGGCAGCACTTCGTGGCTTCAACCGGAATTCTTACAAATGAATAGACATCACAAGTATTTATAGGGAATCTAATTTCGCTTGAAACCGGTTCAAACGGAATCTAATTCCACATGGTATTAGCTCAAACGGAATTAGCCAGTTCAAGTGGAATTACTTATATGATTTCGTTTGAAATGACATAATGTCATTTCAAGCGGAATTACCCATAAACACACTTTCTCGTTTTTCGTGCTCTGATCTATCTAGTACAACACATAACTCGATACAAGATGAAGTCGACAGAGGCATGCACCAACAGACTCCCCCTCGAATGTTGACGAGTCTTAAGTGTCGAGTCTTCACATCTTCAGTCTTTATCAGTCATTTCATCTGCTAAAGAATCTGACACTGTAAGTATCCTCTTCTCTCTCTTCTCTTTATCAGCACCAGCAAAAATCTCTTGATTCCTTAAGTTCATCAGCATCAGCAGCTAGCATGAATCTCAGAATCAGAACCTGGCCTACCTGTACAAACTCTACCTCACAATAAATTTCACAATTTTAACATTTGACAAATTTAGAAATTACCTTTTGCAGATATTAATCTCAAAAATGATTTAACATTTAAAACATTTACAAAAATGATTTTACAATGTTAATCTTTGATGAACCACTTGAAGAAATACCCTTTTTCTTTCCAAAATACACTCTCCCAACCCAATTGTCATCATGTTTAGCACTTGGAATTTTGAAAATCAGCTCTCCAACATCAGTTGTCGAAAATCTTTTTGTATTTTTCAAAATTATATATTAAAACACAATCTTTTTGGGTTTTTTGTTTTTAGAGAAATGCAGTAAACAAATATATACAGACAATATTTTTGTGAGTTTGTGTAAGAGGATCATATCAGTTTATGAGACAAATCACTTACACCATTAAGTTTTAAACATTTTAAGTTCTAAAGGATTCACATAGATTGTCAGTATACTAATCCACTTAAATTTTCACACAAAGTTCAACTGCTCCGAGATACGAGATTAATGTTATAAGCACTTAAACTTATTCGCGTGTCCCACTTCAGAATATACTCCCGTATCGAGATCCCAATATTCAGTCTTACAGGTGAGTATACCTAGATGATATCTGTAAGGAGTTAAATGCGAGGGCCGTGAGAGCTCAGGTCAGAACTTCCGTTCAGCAGAGAGATGACGGCTTCGACTTTTGGTGGGTTCCCTTTAGAGAATCTTTTTTACAACAGCACATGATTAGCATTTTGCAATGTTTTATCATTTTTTTATGCTGAGGGTGGGCTATATTTCAAGCAAACGTAAAGTATTCTCCGGGGACTAGGCCATTGCTTCCGCAAAATCAGAAGTCCCGGGATAATACCCCAGATATCACTAAGCATAAAGACCTAGTATCTCAGAAAGAGGGGTCCTTCAAACAAGATTTCGGGGGTTACCCATATATCCGAGAGATGTTCCCCACAATATAAGTAAGTTTGAAATTTAGGTTTATATCTCGTCACAATCTACTAAATGTGCAAAAACCTACTGGCACATCATCAGTGAGACCGTTTAATACTTTTTAACTTTCCAATTCTTTAGCATGCTGTGATCGTCCACTGATGTACTATCATTTCCTCTTTTTGACAACAAAACTCATTTTCATTTTATCATGTTTTTGACTTTTTCAAATTTTCTAATGTTTTTGGATTTTCTGAAAATTCTTACTCCCCCTAAAATTCAAAATCATTTAAAGGAAATTTGAAAACAAACAGTACAAGGTAAAGTGACAACTAATATCGAATCACTTCAATTCGCCATCCACTTGGCATAAACAATCAGAACTCCCCCTCACAACAAAACATTTTCCCATTGTGATTTCAAAACACTTAAGTTTGTTTTAATCAAATGGTTTTTCCGGAAAATTAGTTTCGTTGATTTTACCACTTGTAAAATAGGGTTCATCACATTGTTTCCCAAAATACCAATTTTAGGAAAAACAAGTACAATTTAATGTCCTTGATTTACCACTTGAAAGTGAAAACCTTCTTCAACCACCTGTAGATTTACCAACCAAACATATTCAAGAATGATGCCGATTCCTGCTCCACTCTTACCAACCTGGGAGCTCCGGCAAGTCCAGATTTTTTCATTCATCATAATATGTTCCATCCCAGTCACAAACCTGAGATGAAACAACCTTACCTGGTTTCTTCAATTTTTTCTCATAAAACTCCTTCACTCCTTTGACTTTCCCATCAACCATTTTTCCAAAAATATGTTGCACTTTGGAGTTAAAGGCCTTTTCAACATCAAATTCTTTCTTTTCAGAGAAAAATTGATTTGAAATTTCAATTTTACCAACTTTTTGTTTAAAATTCTCAGCCCTCAATGGTGGAAAATTTGCATCATCCATTGAAGGTACTGATGTTTCCGACTTTAGCTCAACATATGGCTTTTCTGACTTTGTGGAATCAGATTCATCGCCAGAAGATAGCTCCTCTGATTTTGACGAACCAGAATTATCGCTAGAAATATCATCAGACTTCTTAACAACCCATTTCTGGTTGTCAAGATTTGCTCTTCTCTTATAAAACCTCTTTGAACATTCACCAATTTCAAATTTTGAATTTATGAAAAGTTTAGTTCTCTCAATTGGTGGTTCAAACTCAACCATTTTTTCTTTCAGTTTAGAAACTCCCTGTTTGGTTTGCATTGTTTGTGAACACTTCACAGCAAGATGTCCAATTCTACCACATTTAAAACAGGTTCGAGTCTCCTTCTTCTTTTGATCAACCATCTTCTCCATTTCTTCTTGCTTCTTCGCAAGGAATTCTTTGTTCGACTGCTTTCTGAACAAATTTTCTTTCTCCTCTTCCAAAGATGTACCTGAAACAAATATCATTTTTTATTTAAAATCTCTAACATATTTTTCATTTTTATAATTTTCTGGTGGAGGAAAACCAAGACCTTTCTTTTTGAAATTACCGTTATGGTTTGGTTTCTTTCGATAACCAGAACTGTAACCTTTTTTCTTGTTTTCTCTTTGTTGAACTCTTGAGGTGTATTTTTTAGGTTTATTAGAAAGATTTATATCTTTTATTTCAGAAATATTAATTTCTGTTAGTTTGAAAACCTTGTTTATCATTTCAGTTTTGACTCCTCTTATTGGAAATTCTTCATCAGAATATAATTTGTCCGAATCATTCAAAGTATATGCCACTTTGAATGTCTCGTCATTCAAATTAGATTTTGATAGAAGAAATTCTTTATTGTAAACTCTTTTGCCCTGTTTGATGATTTGACTCGGAGTGCTGGACTCAGACTTTGACTCTGACATAGACTCCGACTTTGACTCCTCCATTTCATCGTTATCTAACACATGATCCACCACTTTCTTCATCAATTGAGATTGTTGATCAGTGTCAGACGATGTAAATGTGACATCAATGTTTTCTGGTAAGTTAACTGAAAACTCCGACTCCCACTGTAAATTTGTCGCTTTTTCGACTCTTTCTGAATTTGGATTTTTCGGAGAATATCCATTTTCAAGCGGGGGTGGACACTTGTTGTAACTGACACCTTGTTTCTTACCGGATGCCTTTACTTCAGTGTCTTTCTTCTTTTCATTCTTCTTTTCCGAAGTCTTTTCAACATTCTTTTCTTCAGTTAATTCATCTTCAAAAGCCTTCATGCCTTCCATTGTTGGATAAATCCTGTCAATGACATAAGAAGTACTTGAGTAACTTTTTAACAAACGATTAACTCTTTCAGTTTCAATTCTTTGATTTTCAAATTTTTGTTCCAGAGCAGCACACTTCTCGATATAATTGTTCACAATTTTCTGTTTAATCATGAACGCTCCTTGAAGTGTCTTTATTGCTGTTGCCTGTTCTTCACTCGTTTCATTGTACATATTCATTGCTTTGTTTAGCACATCATAAGATTCCTTCAACCTGTTCATGTTGTTAATTAGTTCACTGTTTTTCTTCTTTATAATCTCACAGGTTTCACAATTCGCTGGAATCTTTCTTGCATCAGCTTCTTCATCAATCTTGCAAGCTGGAACTTCTTTCACTTTTCTTCTGGTCACCGGAACATCTTCATCATCACTGCTAACCGGTGTTTTGATTTTCTTCTTTTTCTTTTTAGCTTTCTTATCTTCACTATCACTTTCTTCCATCATCTTCAAGTGCTTTGCCATTCTTTTAGCATAATAATCATTATCATCATCACTATCTTCTTCAATCCGAGCAACAAAAGCTTTGGCTTTTAGCATTTCTTTATCCGAACAGTAATCATCCCAGCTAAAATTTTCCCAACTGAAACCTTCCGGTAATTTTTCATCATCTTGATCAATCAAACATGCTTTACCATCAGCTGAGATATATTTGTCCCAACTGAAACCCGTTGAAGATTTTTTATCATCTTGATTCACCAAACATGCTCTCTTCGAAGACTCCTCTATTACTTTTCTACCATGTGCCACTTGTGGTTCTTGTTGTTGTTGAGCAACTTGATGATAGATTGTAACACCCCGAAAATATAAAACTTTATATTGGAACTATAAAGTATAAATAGACGAAAATTAACTAACTAGGTAAATAAACAAGAATTTACTAACTAGGAATTTTAACCTAGTTGGTTAAAAGTCTAGAAATAATCCATAATAGGTTAAAAAGCAACCAATTTACATATTGATCATAGTGGAGGGGTGTAGGTTGTTAAAATTGAAACTTGAGTTATGTTAAACAAATAAAACACAAACCAAACACCCCATTGTGGGGTTCTGGTCGACCAGAACAACAAAGGGGGTGACGTGTGCGTATATATACATAATATTTTGCAATGAATTACACACGATTGGGTTTTAAATTTATAAAAGTGATTATTACTTTTACATCAAAACACACACGAAAGAGGCAAGTGTACCCCGTCATATATGTAATAAAGTATCGGTAAGAACCAAGTATCGATCCAAGGAAATGGGCGGAGAATTAATACTAGACCTTTGTCACTAAACTACCGGTAAAAACATAGGTTTGGTTGATTTAAACTAAACTAAAGTAAACATAACCAAATACATAATAAAAACATAATAGATAGTAGATAAAAAGCCTTGCTAAATACACAACCACAGCATGTCAACTAAGTCAGTTTTGGCACTAGAAGCATTCGATCAATATTCCAATTCAAGACAATTAGTATCCCTTTCGGGAATCCTAACATGACAATCATTCGGAAAGCTAAAACGATAAACACACTTTAACCACCTAAAATTGTTCTTTAACGTGCAATTGATAAATGTCTATGAAAATCTCTTAAAAATGAGTTAGTCAGCCGTTAGGATTATTCTAACCTCACTTAATCAAGGAAAGCGACACCGATAAACACAATGCAACCACCGAGACAAGCATAAACTAGATTAAATCACAACCAAGTTCATTTTACAAATCTTACACAATAATTCACTAAGATAGCAATTTTGGCCTAAACTACTAACTAAGCTAACAAATCATGGCAAGAATTTATAACGACACCATCTAACCCGTTTAGGCCCTTACGTGACGGCAAGCTCTCTTGATTAACAATAATTACATTTTATTAAATCACTAACCGTTTCTAGTATCATGATGCATACATTTAAACCAAGTTAAACTAGTTAACCAAATTCAAAGTTTACTAATACAAGATTAATTAAGCTACATTTTTCAACTATCTTAACTAACCAAGCACCAATCATCCAACATAATTACTTATAATCAAGAATTCAATATCAATAACAAGGTTGCAAACTAATCATCAAAGATTAACATAGAAAATACTTCAAATGTCATTACAAACAAAGTTTAACAAACTAATGGTTATAATCTAGCAAGGGATTGTTGTGTTTTTGCCCAAAGGCTACAATAATACATAAATCATAATCTAAGTACTTGAAAGATTAACAAAAACATGGAAAGATTAGAAAATCAAACCATAAACAAGTACTAGACTAAGGATCCGGGTAGTAATCGAGCTAAACGAGACAAAGTGGCTTGAATCCGGGTGAAAGCTAATGCCTCCGGAGCCTGAAAATCGCCTGAGAAGCTCTCCAAAAATCCAGAATATCGAGCAGAATGTTTCTGCTATGTTTTTATACTTTTTGCTGTTGCACGGTCGTTCTCCCTATGGAACGACCGTTCACTTTATTCAATTATTGGGGATGGGTCACCATACTGCATACGTCATTGGATCGTTGACCAGATTCGAAATGGCACGACCGTTCTTTGTGTGGAACGGTCGTTCAGTTCCGGGCTACTTGTTGCACGCCAAGTCGCACCTACCGTTCATCACCGAGACTCTGCTGATTCACCAGAGACGCACGGTCGTTCTTCGAGACGGAACGACCGTTCTTCACCTAGTCGCTTGTTTTCCTGGAACGACCAGTCGCACCTCTCGTTCATTGTCGAGATGATCAAGTTTGTCGGAGATGAACGACCGTGCCACAGATGGAACGGTCGTTCCACAGGCCCAGTTCAGAATCCTTAACAGAATGTCCGCAGCTTCGTCGTTTTGTCCGGAAAGTCCTCGTTTTTGCTATCATCTTGTCTGGAATGCAGTTTTAGGCCTGTAAACACAAATGTAGATAAATAAGTATCCGAATGACGGTTTTACGGCCAAAAACGCATAAAATAGGGGTAAAACGGGGGACTAAAATATGTGTAAATTAACGAATATCAGGGGGCGACACCCACCTTCAAAAACCAAGAATTTCACTAAAACTCTCAAATTGAAGGAGCAAATCTGTTCCAAACGAAAATCCGAGCTTAGAATCGTGATCCTCATCGCAAGGGGATTACAAGGTATGTAAAATTTAGTGAAAATTCTTAACTTGAAATTCTCATGAAATTGGGAAAAATCTGAATTTAGGGTTGCATGTATATGTTATGATGATTAAGGAACAACTATAGTGTCTAGGAACAAACCCTAGACCAATAGAAGTTGAAATCATAGGAAATTTTGGTTAATCCATGAACACCATTGTATGTGATTAATGGGTTATGAGTGGATTGATAAATACTAGGATATGGGGTGTTGATTTTGTGTAATTTGACGAATTGGAAGTGAATTCAGAAATCTAGAAGCTAACAATCATGTAAAATGTTGATTGAAGTGAAATTAGGGTTAAATGATAAGCTAGAAACTTGTCATATAATCTTGTGATAAATCTGCCTTTAAGGTGTTTTTGAAAATGCCTCAAAGAAGGCTTAAAAATAGAAATTTAAAGCTTTAACGCATAATTGTGATGTTTCGGTATATTATGCGAAGTGAGGTCTAAAGAGAGTTCTAAACATGTCTTGAATTGAACTCTATAGAAAAAGATATCGGAACGTTGAGTGGACAAGCCGGTGGTGATTCGCGGTTGAAGGGAGTACGCTAAGGTATGTAACTTGACCCGTTACATTAAGTAGATTTTGATGATTATATAATGCGTAATTGAAAATTTGATAAGAGTTGTTTAAAATTAGTGGTGAAGTCGCTATATTGAATGATTGATTAAATTGGTTGGAATTCGTTAGTAGTCGTCATATGGAAGAATTTCTTAGGCGAACCAACGGGTCGAATAATCAAGTAAAGCATGGTTAATGTTCTAGAATATAATGGATTGATCTTTGATATATGTTAACATATAACATGTTAGAATATACGAGAATTTAATGTATAGGTTTGTTAGAAAAGTGAAATCCGAGGGTTGGAATTTGAGCACAATGTACAAAACAAACGAAATATGGAATTCCAGGGACTACCGTAAGTTACGGTAGTACCGTAACTTACGGTAGAGGTCAAATGCTTACGGTAGATTTCTCCTGTTTTACGGTGGACAAGGACATTCAGGACTTACCGTAACTTACGGTGATACCGTAAGTTACGGTGAAACCAGAAAACAAAACAGTATTTTGTTTATTCAGATTTTGATGATTGGATCATGTATTTATGTACTATATAACAATGTCAGAACTAATATTTTAAAGGTTTTGATCATAGGTAACAAGGTGGATCTTACGGATGGGATCAAGCAACGTCAAAGAACCGAACACGACTTTTGAAGCTTCCGCTATGTTTTTAAATCTTTACTAGACTTGGTTTATGGGTTGTAAACACTTGTTAAATAACTTTTGAAATGTTTTAACTTAGGTGCTAGTTGACTAAGGTTAAATTGGTATTTTGTTATAAAACGCTATGATTTATTATTAAATTCAAGGATAATTAGATGGGTGTTACAAGTTGGTAATCAGAGCCTAAGGTTGTTATCAAAGTGTTCGGTTCAAGCTTGATCGATCGTCCGGTAAGAACTAACTTATTTTGTTAATAAATTATGTATTACGTAAAGAATGAGAAACGAACAAATATGCATGAAAAGAGTGTGTAAGCTCACTAAAAAACAAGTAATGCATGAAACAAGAATGATTAAATCAAGTTATGAACTTGATTGAATTGAAACAAGAATGATTAAATCAAGTTATGAACTTGATTGAATCAAAACAAGTAAAGCATGTGTTATAAATGGAATGTTTAACAATCTATGTAAACATTTCAGAAATAGAGATGACTGATGGAGGTAATGATAATGCGGTGCCAAGAGTCACCGAACAAATGAGGGAAGTGATTGCCGAAGAGGTTGGAAAGGCGATCGAAAACAGTTTGTCGGGCTTTATTGATAAAATTCAAAACACAGTTTTATCAATAGTAGAAGAGAGAATCAAGAAATTGGAAGATGATTCAAATTCAGCAAAGGAAAAGCATGGAGGACGAAAGCCTTGTTCATACAAGGAATTCATGGCCTGTAAACCACCAATATATAATGGGGAGGTTGACCCAATAGTGTGCCAACGATGGCTAAGTGATATCGAAGGGGTATTCAGAGAACCCATTGTGACGAAGATGACTACGTAGCCTATGGTACGGGTCAACTAAGGAGTCAAGCGAAAGATTGGTGGGATAACAAAAAGAGAGAGATCGGTATTGAAGCTGCTAAGGTCATGACTTGGGAAGAATTCAAGACGCCATTTCTTAAGCATCATAGCCCCAAGGCGGTTATGAATAAAATCAAGGAGGAGTTCATGCAACTTAGGCACAAAAATGAGACCATAGACAAGATTACGGCAACGTTTATGGATAAGATGAAATTTTGTGATGATCTAGTGACAAATGATGAACAAAAGATATACTACTACCATAACATGTTGAGTGCTGAGTATAGGGAATTTATCACCCCTTCAAAATACGAGACCCTTACCGAGATCATAAATGCTGCTCGGGAAAGGGAGATCGAACTGAAAAAGAGCATTGAACGGGGTGAACGGAAAGCACAAGATGTAAACCCAAGCCCTGCTAAGAAGGCACGAACAAACGAAACCGCAAAGAAATCTGATACGAAAGGCGGGTCGCCAAGTTGCAGAATCTGCGGAAAGGGTCATAAAGGCGAATGCCGTTACAAGGATAAGCCTTGTCCCATATGCAAGAAAACGGGACATATGGCTATATCGTGCCCGGAGAAAGTGACGGTTTGTTATAATTGTTATCGAACGGGTCACAAAAAGTCGGAATGCCCGGAACTGGTTGGAAAGAAGGATGAGCAGAACCCGAAAGGTGAAGCCCCTAAAGCAAAGGCAAGATCTTTTCAATTGACCGCCGCAGAAGCAAAGGTTGAACCTGACGTAGTCTCAGGTATATTTGCTGTAAATTCGATTCCTGCACGCGTGTTATTTGATACGGGTGCGAATAAATCCTTTGTTTCATATGGATTTATTCGACATCCTTCATTTGTTCTAACAAAATTACCTGTGCCCTTAGAAGTAGAGATAGGTAATAACAAAAGCTTTATTGTTTGTGATGTATGTAAAAACTGTAAACTGAGCATTGACGACGAAGAATACTTGATAAACCTAATCCCGATGTCAATGGGAGAATTTTAAGTAGTCGTTGGGATGGATTGGTTATATCAACACCATGCAAAGATTGTGTGTTTTCGTAAAGAGATAAAACTAACATCTCCGAGCGGGAAACACGTCACCATTTATGGCGAAAAAGGAGGCAACCCCATAGTATGCTCAATGCTGAAAGCTCACAAGCTTATGAAGCGAGGATGCAAGGCATTCATGATATACGCTAATGAACCAGAAAAAGAATCACGAAAGATTGGAGATGTACCGGTAGTACGAGATTATGAAGATGTGTTTCCGGAGGATTTACCGGGGATACCGCCTGAACGGGAAATAGAGTTTGGGATCGAATTGATTCCGGGCGCGAAACCCGTAGCAAAAGCCCCGTACCGACTCGCACCGTCGGAACTACAAGAGCTGATGTCCCAAATTCAAGACCTGCTTGACAAGGGATTCATAAGGCCGAGTGTGTCTCCTTGGGGCGCACCGGTGTTGTTCGTGAGAAAGAAAGACGGGAGCATGCGCATGTGTATCGATTACCGGGAGTTAAATAAACTCACGGTAAAGAACCGATACCCGCTCCCGAGGATAGATGATTTATTCGACCAACTACAAGGTGCGAACTGGTTTTCAAAAATTGACCTTAGATCGGGGTATCACCAACTAAAGGTCAAAGAAGAAGATGTGCCGAAGACAGCTTTTCGCACGAGATACGGACATTACGAATTCCTCGTGATGTCATTTGGGCTAACAAATGCACCTGCGGCTTTCATGGACCTCATGAACCGGGTTTGCAAACCAATGTTGGATAAGTCGGTCATCGTGTTCATCGATGATATCTTGGTGTATTCGAAAAGTGAAGCTGAACACGCACACCACTTACAAGAAGTGTTAGAGACACTTAGACGAGAGAAGTTATATGCAAAATTCTCTAAATGTGCCTTTTGGTTATGAGAGGTACAATTTCTTGGCCATGTCATAAGTGCCAACGGAGTTTTGGTGGATCCGTCGAAGATAGAGGCTGTGTCAAAATGGAATCCCCCAAAGAACCCTTCTGAAATTAGAAGCTTTTTGGGACTTGCGGGATACTATAGGAGATTCATTCAAGATTTCTCCAAGATTGCGTCACCGCTAACAAAATTAACCCGGAAGAAAGAAAAGTTCATTTGGGGTGTAGATCAAGAAAGGGCGTTTCAAACACTAAAAGAGAAGTTAACTCAAGCTCCGGTACTGACATTGCCGGACGGAGTCGAAGACATGGTGGTTTATTCTGATGCTTCACTATCGGGGCTCGGTTGTGTTTTGATGCAACGGGGCAAAGTTATAGCTTATGCCTCGAGACAACTAAAGATACACGAGAAGAAATATCCCACGCATGATCTTGAGTTGGCTGCGGTGGTATTTGCCTTAAAAATATGGAGGCATTACTTATATGGGGTAAAGTGCACCATATTCACTGATCACAAGAGCTTAAAATACTTTTTCGATCAGAAGGAGTTAAATATGCGACAAAGAAGATGGCTAGAAATGGTGAAAGACTTCGATTGTGAAATACATTACCACCCCGGAAAGGCTAATGTAGTGGCGGATGCTCTAAGCAGAAAAGCAGACTATGTCCCAATACGAGTAAGATCGATGCAACTCGTGGTGACCTCGGGTATACTTGAACGTATTCGAGAGGCGCAATTCGAAGCAATGAAAGAAGAGAATTGGAAGAAAGAAAGAATAATCGGTCAATTGAAAGATTTGTCGGATGGGAATCACGGGTTGAAGACTCGATCCGGAAGGATATGGGTCCCACATACCTGTGAAGTGAAGGCGCTTCTACTTAATGAAGCTCATAAATCCCGTTATTCAATTCATCCGGGTGCGACCAAGATGTACAATGATTTGAAACAAAATTATTGGTGGCCCGGAATGAAGAGGGACGTGGCGAAGTATGTGGAAAAATGCTTGACATGTTTACAAGTCAAGGCGGAGCACCAGAAATCATACGGCAAACTCCAACCGTTAGAAATTCCGATTTGGAAATGGGAACATATTACAATGGACCTGTTAACCAAGTTGCCTAAGACGAATCGTGGTTTTGATGCCATATGGGTAGTGGTGGATAGATTGACGAAAAGTGCTCACTTCATTCCGATTCGTGAGACTTATACGTCAGAAAAGATGTCAGAAGTTTATACCAATGAAATCATAGCACGTCATGGGGTGCCGGTGTCCATCGTGTCTGATAGGGATACCCGGTTTACTTCGAATTTCTGGCGAGATTTCCAAGAGCAAATGGGGACCAAATTGTTCATTAGCACTGCCTACCATCCTCAAACGGATGGACAAAGTGAAAGAACGATACAAACATTGAGGGACATGCTACGGGCGTGTATAATCGACTTTGGAGGCAGTTGGGATGTTCACCTACCGTTAGTCGAGTTTTCGTATAACAACAGTTACCAATCTAGTATTAAGATGGCACCATACGAAATGCTTTACGGTAGGAAGTGTCGAACCCCGGTATGTTGGGGTGAAGTGGGTCCACGTGAACTCGCCCACCAAGATGTAGTACGAGCCACGAATGAAAAGATCGATATAGTTCGGGCACACTTGAAAGCGGCTCAAGACAGGCAAAAGGCGTATGCTGATAAAAGGAAAAGGCCAATCGAATTCCAGGTTGGTGACATGGTCATGCTAAAAGTTTCCCCATGGAAGGGCGTTATTAGATTCAGAAAAAGGGGGAAGCTAAGCCCGAGGTTTATTGGGCCATTTAAAATTATCGGGAGAGTTGGCAAGGTAGCTTACCGTCTTGAATTACCGGAGGAGCTAAGTGGAATCCATGGTACGTTCCACGTGTCACAATTAAGAAAGTGCCTAGCAGACGAAACGGCCTATATCCATTACGATGATATCGAAGTGGATAATAGTCTGAATTATGCGGTGAGACCGGTGGAGATTTTAGATCGAAAGGTCAAACATTTACGAAATAAACAAATTGACCAAGTCAAAGTCAAATGGGAGCATAGGAAAGGTTCGGACACTACATGGGAGTCCGAAGAGGAGATGCGACGTCTTCACCCTACATTATTTGGTACGTACTTCGGTTTCGGGGACGAAACCCTTTTTAAGGGGGGTGGACTTGTTACACCCCGAAAATATAAAACTTTATATTGGAACTATAAAGTATAAATAGACGAAAATTAACTAACTAGGTAAATAAACAAGAATTTACTAACTAGGAATTTTAACCTAGTTGGTTAAAAGTCTAGAAATAATCCATAATAGGTTAAAAAGCAACCAATTTACATATTGATCATAGTGGAGGGGTGTAGGTTGTTAAAATTGAAACTTGAATTATGTTAAACAAATAAAACACAAACCAAACACCCCATTGTGGGGTTCTGGTCGACCAGAACAACAAAGGGGGCGACACCCACCTTCAAAAACCAAGAATTTCACTAAAACTCTCAAATTGAAGGAGCAAATCTGGTCCAAACGAAAATCCGAGCTTAGAATCGTGATCCTCATCGCAAGGGGATTACAAGGTATGTAAAATTTAGTGAAAATTCTTAACTTGAAATTCTCATGAAATTGGGAAAAATCTGAATTTAGGGTTGCATGTATATGTTATGATAATTAAGGAACAACTATAGTGTCTAGGAACAAACCCTAGACCAATAGAAGTTGAAATCATAGGAAATTTTGGTTAATCCATGAACACCATTGTATGTGATTAATGGGTTATGAGTGGATTGATAAATACTAGGATATGGGGTGTTGATTTTGTGTAATTTGACGAATTGGAAGTGAATTCAGAAATCTAGAAGCTAACAATCATGTAAAATGTTGATTGAAGTGAAATTAGGGCTAAATGATAAGCTAGAAACTTGTCATATAATCTTGTGATAAATCTGCCTTTAAGGTGTTTGTGAAAATGCCTCAAAGAAGGCTTAAAAATAGAAATTTAAAGCTTTAACGCATAATTGTGATGTTTCGGTATATTATGCGAAGTGAGGTCTAAAGAGAGTTCTAAACATGTCTTGAATTGAACTCTATAGGAAAAGATACCGAAACGTCGAGTGGACAAGCCGGTGGTGATTCGCGGTTGAAGGGAGTACGCTAAGGTATGTAACTTGACCCGTTACATTAAGTAGATTTTGATGATTATATAATGCGTAATTGAAAATTTGATAAGAGTTGTTTAAAATTAGCGGTGAAGTCGCTATATTGAATGATTGATTAAATTGGTTGGAATTCGTTGGTAGTCGTCATATGGAAAAATTTCTTAGGCGAACCAACGGGTCGAATAATCAAGTAAAGCATGGTTAATGTTCTAGAATATAATGGATTGATCTTTGATATATGTTAACATATAACATGTTAGAATATACGAGAATTTAATGTATAGGTTTGTTAGAAAAGTGAAATCCGAGGGTTGGAATTTGAGCACAATGTACAAAACAAACGAAATATGGAATTCCAGGGACTACCGTAAGTTACGGTAGTACCGTAACTTACGGTAGTACCGTAACTTACGGTAGAGGTCAAATGCTTACGGTAGATTTCTCCTGTTTTACGGTGGACAAGGACATTCAGGACTTACCGTAACTTACGGTGATACCGTAAGTTACGGTGAAACCAGAAAACAAAACAGTATTTTGTTTATTCGGATTTTGATGATTGGATCATGTATTTATGTACTATATAACAATGTCAGAACTAATATTTTAAAGATTTTGATCATAGGTAACAAGGTGGATCTTACGGATGGGATCAAGCAACGTCAAAGAACCGAACACGACTTTTGAAGCTTCCGCTATGTTTTTAAATCTTTACTAGACTTGGTTTATGGGTTGTAAACACTTGTTAAATAACTTTTGAAATGTTTTAACTTAGGTACTAGTTGACTAAGGTTAAATTGGTATTTTGTTATAAAACGCTATGATTTATTATTAAATTCAAGGATAATTAGATGGGTGTTACATAGATGGCCTTCCGGTAGTAATCATTGTTGTTAAATGGATTTTAAGCTCCACTTGCTTCGCGATTAGTGCACTCCCTCTTGAAGTGTCCTTTTTCCCTGCAACGAAAACACGTAACTTTAGATTATCAAAACCCAAATTAGAAACACATGCATCACGGAAGTCATCTCTTCCTGTGATCTGCTTGAATTTCTCAGCTCTTCTTAACACACTCGCCAAACACCATTTTATATCCATTAATTCCATATCTTCAGCATCTATTTGATCATAATCCTCTTTTGTAAGCATTGGATTCCCGATCCGACCTGCCACTAAACTTCCATAGGATTCTAACACAGTTCCTAACAAAGACATATGGCTTTTTGCAATTTCTTCAGAATACTCCTGATCATTCTCAAGATTTAGTACAATATTGCATTGTAGCTTCTTGCCATTTTTGGTTGCTGAAATGTTCGGATCAAATGACGGAAATGATGAGAAACTTGTATTGCTGTTTGATCCTTTGGATGAACTTTCAGATAAATTCTTGGCATTGAATGCAGTTTCAACTTTTGGTGACATGTTGGTGGTTTTGTCATTCATCCCTGCTTTGTAATAAAGCCCAGTGTCTTGTTCACCATCGAAATCTTTCATTCTTGAAATCTTTCTCTGTTCCATTTCTTGAGCCTCAATCTTTTCAATGAATTTACTTAGTGTCAAACTGCTAAAACCTTTCTTGTTCCTTAGCATCATGAGATATGTGCCCCAAGTCTCGTGTGGCAACGCATCAGCTAGCTTTTCAATCAGCTCCTCATTATCTTTAGTGATGCTCAATCTCTTCATGTTCATTAACAAATTGCAGTATCTTTCAATAATTTGCTTTGTGCTCCCATTTTTCAAACCACGAAACAGATCAAACTCTTTCTTCAAAAGTGATTTTTTGTTTTTAACCATTTCTTGACTACCAACAAACTTTGATTTTAAAGCTTTCCAAATCGAATAAGCACTTCCATTATGTTGCAATAAAACCAAGATGTCTTCTTTCACAGCTTGTTGTAGCAGACTTAACATCATTTTTTCGTTTTTGTATTTCTTTTTATCATCAGCACTCATATCTTTAATAGCAATCTCCTCTTCGTCATCATTCGTCGGTCTAATATATTTCGTTTCGACACATTCCCAAGCATCCAAATAATTTGCTTGAACCCAGTTTTCAAAACGTCCTTCCCAACCTTTATACTCCTCGATGTTCATGAGCTTAGGCGGTTTTTGCATAGTCCCCGTTTCATTTTCCAACATTGTCTGCTGAGTAACAGTAATTGGGGTAGCAAAAGCGTTATAAAATTCCTCTTCCATGTTTCGGTTTTTCAAAGTTCACAAAACTGTCCTGTTCAAACGAGATTAACTTCCAAACGGAATTCCTTTCAAACGAAATCACTATCTCACACGGAATTACACTTTCAAACGAAATTCCTTTGGAACGGAATACCTTTTCAAACGGAATACCTAATTTCGTTTGAAATAACACTCCTTTCAAACGGAATTACTGATTTCGTGTGAGATACTTCAAACGGAAACACAGATTTTAATAGCAATCTCCTCTTCTTCATCATTCGTCGGTCTAATATATTTCGTTTCGACACATTCCCAAGCATCCAAATAATTTGCTTGAACCCAGTTTTCAAAACGTCCTTCCCAACCTTTATACTCCTCGATGTTCATGAGCTTAGGCGGTTTTTGCATAGTCCCCGTTTCATTTTCCAACATTGTCTGCTGAGTAACAGTAATTGGGGTAGCAAAAGCGTTATAAAATTCCTCTTCCATGTTTCGGTTTTTCAAAGTTCACAAAACTGTCCTGTTCAAACGAGATTAACTTCCAAACGGAATTCCTTTCAAACGAAATCACTATCTCACACGGAATTACACTTTCAAACGAAATTCCTTTGGAACGGAATACCTTTTCAAACGGAATACCTAATTTCGTTTGAAATAACACTCCTTTCAAACGGAATTACTGATTTCGTGTGAGATACTTCAAACGGAAACACAGATTGGAGCGGAATAGCAAGTTCAAACGGAATCACTCAAGCGGAATTACCTATTTCAAACGAAATCAACCAACTTCTCAAGCGAAATACCAGTTTCAAGCGGAATTAACCATCTAATTCCGTGTGAAATGCTGCTGATGTCATCATCTCGAGCTGATTTTTAAGCGAAATTACAATTATTACCTATTTTAGATTGAATTTGAGTCCAATTCTTTCAAGGATTCATTAAAACACAATTGCGCACATACTGTGAGAAAATTAACCGATTTTAACCGTGAAAACTTGTTTAATTTTGAAAAGAAGGTGTAGAAGTTAGAAATTGCAGCTGAATTGGTAAAAACTCTTCTTCCTGAGCTCTGATACCACTTGTAGGATCGATTTGTGACCCAAACGAGTCGATCAGAAGAGTTTTTGTTCGATACGAAAGGCGGAAACAGACGTATTAAGTTCAATTCAGCTAGATATACACTTTAAACTGTCTTTAGATTGATTTGACAAAGTTTTACAGCGAGATGACACTTCGGCAGCACTTCGTGGCTTCAACCGGAATTCTTACAAATGAATAGACATCACAAGTATTTATAGGGAAGCTAATTTCGCTTGAAACCGGTTTAAACGGAATCTAATTCCGTATGGTATTAGCTCAAACGGAATTAGCCAGTTCAAGCGGAATTACTTATATGATTTCGTTTGAAATGACATAATGTTATTTCAAGCGGAATTACCCATAAACACACTTTCTCGTTTTCGTGCTCTGATTTGTCTAGTACAATACAAGACTCGATACAAGATGAAGTCGACAGACGCATGCACCAACATCATCCTCCAGCCGAATGTATCTTAAAGCCCTGTTACGAGCTTCGTCCAGATTTCTGCAGGGATTCATTACAAGATCCTGATAAAATTGAGAATCCTTTTGCAACCCCATCTTGAAGGCTTGCACAGCTGTTGCAACATCAACATGTGGGATATCTAAGGATTCCGGACTAAACTTGTTCACATAATCCCTCAAGGATTCCTGAGGTCCTTGAGTTATCCTTTAAAGATCACTGGTTAGTTTCTCAAAACTCCGGCTGCAAGAAAATTGACTATTAAATAAATTAACTAAATGAGCAAAAGAAGTAATTGAGTGAGGAGGAACATTTAACAGCCATTTTAAGGCTGGTCCTGTTAAGGTAGAACCGAAACCCTTGCACAAGCATGCTTCTTTGAGGTCTGGAGGGATAGGGTTGATTTCCATCCTTTCCCTATACTGGGCAATATGCTCCTCAGGATCCGTAGTTCCGTCATAGAGCTTCATGTTGGGGGTTTGAAATCTTTTTGGGATTTCAGCATCACAAATGGGATATGCAAACCGGGAAATCATGTGGCTGTCCTGGGATACTTCAGGAATTGGCTGAACCACCCCAGGTACACTGGATATCATGTCCTTCAGTTTTTGAAGCTCCCTGGAAAATGCTGACTTTATACCTGCATCCTTCAAAGATCCAACACCATTAGTAGCAAGAGTATTATTATTATTAGATACATTACCATCTTGGGGGTTTTGGCCATATCCTGAGCTTCTCACAGTTGATACCCTTACTGAAGAAGGTATCTCAGGAGTATGATTCTGGGAATGGCTAGGCACAATATTCCCCCGGTTATCCTCAGTATAAACTGCAGAACTGAAGTTCAAAGCCCTAGGTTGCAAGGGAGTGACAGTATCTTCAGCAGGCCTACTCGGGCCAGATTTCAAGAGTTGTATCGCTCTTATCAGCATCTGATTAGTTTCCTGCTGCTGCCTCATCTGTTCCTGTACACTACCAAACAAATTCAGAATTTCTTCGTTAGAAGCCAAAACAGGACCGGATCCTTGGACATTGCGAGCAGGGACAACATCCCGAGCCACATGACTTTCAGTTCCCTGTGAAGAGGCTTGCATTCTCGGAGGAGGTGGTGGAAGCACCGAACCAATTGTTGTAGAGGTTGTAGCAGACACGGCGGAAGAGCTCATGTTTGATCTTGAGGCCATTGAAAATAGCGTAGCAAAAAGTTTTGAAAATAGAAAACCAAGTAACGATTTTGCAAAAGCTTTTAGTAGAAATAGCACCACTCGCCCCACGGTGGACGCCAAATTGTTTTGGTCAAAAATTACCGAAGCAATTAAGTGATCAAATTAGTTAAGTGAGGTAGTGTGCTAGAAATGTGTGTCGAAAATATGTTAATCAAGTTATTTGCAAAAACAGTTTCAGGATACAGCCTAGTATATAAAGCTGTATCTATGATCAAACAATGAGCAAAAGAGTAAAAGGTGACATGAGATGTACGAGGAAAGCCCTTGATCAATCTAGATCGCCGGCACAAAACCTCGGGAGCTGACAATCGCAGCTGCCTTGTTCTTCTATTACTTCAAATATCAGGATACAGTGCAGGATATGATGCGGATCAACTAGGTGTTACAATGTAATTTGAGTACAAGTGTTTGTGTGTAGTGATTGCTAGTAGCTAGAGAGTAAAGTGTGCGAAAGAGAGTGAGTGACTTAATCGGATCGGATCAATCTATTTATAGTTAAACGAAATAAACTAACTATCCTATTAAACCGGGATGCTTCGAATATTCCTCAAGTGAACGTTGTAGTCCACTTCTTCCGGGTTCAACGTCTCTCATATAACTGGTTTGCCCGAGTCTTAAGGAGAAGAGGTCCACTTGACCGTTAGGGACCCGCACCTTCTAATCTGCACGTGGTTAAATTAGTCATTACCAGGATATCACATCAAGATGTTACCAATATCCTGATCCGGTATCCTGATCACAAATAAACAATCAAAAGCAGAATATTAGTCAGGATATATGTTCAGAAAATGGCCCATAACAAGTACTAAAAAAGGGTTAGTTTTATGCCTCATTTGATGTAATTTATATGGTGCATTTTGCACACATCAATTTATCATACAGCTGTTGAGAATAGTCATGGGGAGGCTTTTGAGTGCACATGTTATTGATAGTGTTGTACAAGAGAATAAAGCAAGTTAGAACTTTGATTATATGTATGACAAACAATTTTCAGATGACCTAGCATAACTATTTCAAAAAGATTATATAAATGCAATCTTACATAGAACGTAGAATATGCCATCAACGGCATGAATGTGTGATAAGAAATTGTTTCTAAGCCCTTGTCCTTCATGAGCACCTCCAACCTAGCAATGTCATGTATCTCTAAAAATGCAGAAACCTACCAAGCAAAAACTTACTTAATTTAGTGTCAAATTCAATTGGACCATTCAGTATCCTTCAAACTATAGCAGGGCCTATATATTACCTCACTCTTTGGCTTGAACAGTTGATAGAGCCATTCAAACCACTCATCAGGAATGTTGACACGCGCTTCATTAGGTTCAATTGCACAAAATGGAAAGTTCCCAGCAGGTATTGATAACTTGGTGAGAGTATTGAAGAGAGTCAACTTCCCTACATTCGGCAATCCAACCTGAAATCAGCTGTGGTATAGAAACAGGTAAGTCCATATTCTACAAATACATCTGCCTACTTTCTTTTTTAGCAATAAGACACAAAAACTTAACACTAAAAAAATCTATTTTTATACAAAAAATGGAACAGTATAAGAAAAAGATCTTACAAATGTATTTTGAAAGCAAACATACACAATATTCTATACTTCCAGCAAGAAACCGTTATGAGATGTTCAAATCCAAAATGAACAAATGAACAGAAATCATCCACAAACCCGCAGTACTATTAAGCATTCTGGAAGCAAGAACATAACCTCTGGATAACTAATTCCATCGATTTAGTCGTCTGTCGATTACGAAGACTCTACATTCACCAGAAAGAAAACACAACGGACCTTTTAGTCACTAATTCTTTACTTCGACAAATATAATCATGTAACCTCAAAACCCTAAAAATACGAATAGGATTTTGCTAGATCAGTCCCCAAGCCATAACCCACCAAAAATACAAACTAAAAATGAACGAATCGTACCTTGATAGCCATAAACCCACCAAAAACTAACTGAAAATCATACCTTCGTCATTAGTCGGAACCCTAGGTCGGATTGCTTGATTCTTTGGAGATTGGTGATGGCAAACTCACCTTGAAGATGCCATAAACCCTAGATCTTCCTGAATCGCCACAGAGAGAGAGAGAGAGGAGCAGGGAAGCGGCGGGATAATGTTTTGAAATTTGAAATGTTGAAACCTTAATCTGATATCCTGTGTCTTTTTTATGTGAGTGGAAGGGTATAACAGGAACTTGTCACGTGGAAAGGGGGCTTCATTTGCTGACACGTGTCCAAAAAAAGTTTTCCTTTATTATATAGGAAGATTGTAAAAAGGACGGCAACAGGTGGAGATTTTGTCGGAGCTGCAATCTCGATTTAGAGGATTGGGATTAGTAAGATCGATTAAGTAAATCCTATGTATTGGTAGATGACGGTGGTAGAAAGGTCTAAATTATTGGAGAGTTATGGGGATGATGATCGGAGAGGAAGATGGAAAAGGGGTAGGGGTAGGGTTGTAGATAGTGGGTCCCACATACAGTTTTTAATTTCTTTTAATTTTAACTAGGTTATAACCCCGTGTATTACACGGGTTAAATAAATAAAAAATAAAATAATTAATAATGAAGATTTAACAATTATAAAACAATATTTTAAGACGCTTTTCTGATATCCAAACAAAATTTTGTGTCAAGTATGATCTGTAACACCCCGTGTTTTCACGAGTGAAAGTCAAAGTCAAGGTCAAAGTCAACGACCGATTTCGCGCGACGTGACTCGTAGAATTGTTTGGATTATATTTAGATTATGTGGAGTAAATGTTGTACATTGCAATAACCGGGTCATGCTAACCGTGTTTCAACCGATCTACGACTGTGAACGATAGGAAGTAGCAATGCGATAAAGTTAATCAAGCTATGCTAACCAAATCGACATCAAATCGTAACTCGAATTATGTATTTTATTTGTCAGTTATACGTGTGTGTGTGTGCCTTACGTGTTACTTGTGGATGTTTATTTTATGTGGTGTGGTGATAATCAAGCGAACTCAATCGAACTCGAAGTCTAACTCGAATATGATCGAACCCGAACTCGAATCCCGAATCGAACTATATAAGAAGTAGTTGGGACTGAAAGTAATTTGATTAGGAAACCCTATCGAATCGCTCACAAATCGAAACCGAACCAACATCGCGCCAAGCTCACCATAGGAGGTCGCATCCGCACGGATGGCCCATCCGCACGGATGGCCAATCCGCACGGATTGCCAGTCCGCACGGATGGCCAGTCCGCGCGGATAACCTACCCGGGTGTGTGCCATGCGCACGGCTCACCCTTTTCCCTTTTTGGCATCCTATAAATACACGGGTCACTCTCCACTTTTTCCACTTTTGGCAAGTGACGTCCGAACCACACGCATTCTTCACCTTTTTCTCAGATTTCTCTCAATCCAGGTAAGATCTTGCACTAATTCTTGTACATCTTTGATCACTACACCATTCTACACATTTCCATCTTTCAAATCTTCACTTTCAACCAAGAAATCATCCGGATTCGAGGTATTCACGGGTGACGTCATCATGAAGTTCATAAGAACTTCATGCTTGGCTTCATTCCACCAAGAATATCTCAGATCTAAACGATTTCTACAAGTTTTCACAATAATCTCACCTAGATCTAAACTTTTCTAAGGATAAAAGAGTTGTAAGAAATAAACCTAAGTTCTCTCCATCTTTTACCCTTAAAACCGGTACGAACCCGATCAGTCCTAGTGTTCTACTCGTCAATAGTGATGCCCTAGTTCTAGATCTGGAGTTCTACCATAGACAACTGACCTCGGGGTTAACCGGGATGACCGTTCTGAGTCACCGACAGGCCGAGTTAGGGTTGTTCCTGACCGGTCTAGTCACGCGGGTGAGAACACAACTCCAAGTGGTTGCCACGTAATCAGAACGTCTCGATAAACGACAACAGAAACCAAGTGTAGACGAACGGAACAACCAGACCAGTTGTCCGCACGGACAAGCTATCCGCGCGGACTAACTGTCCGCACGAATGAGCCGTACGCACATACAGGCCATACGCACGTACAGGCCATACGCACGTACAGGCCATACGCACGTACAGGTCATACGCACGGGTTGTCATCCGCACGGACTACCCTTGGGACCCACTTTCCAAACGAGGTTTGAGTATCGACGAACGAGCAATCCGGACAGACGACCTCTGAATGGATTACTCTTCGGATCATGAGATACTAAGGCCTTAAAATGAAAATCAACCAATCTTCATCCGCACGGCCAAGCCGTACGCACGGACAGACTATCCGGACGGATGGTCTCTGCCCGCGTGCACAGGCTGTCCGCACGGACTACCATACGCACGGACCGCCGTCCGCGCGGCCGGCTTGAAAGGTAGAAACACTTTGGTGTTTTCTAAATGCTACAACGAAAACTCCAAAGCACAATCCATCATACACAAACACATCTTAGGAAGAAACAATCCACTTGAACATTTATCCACACAAGCAACCTAACCGTATGGATAAGTCGTCCGCACGTACAACTAGTCTGCACGGGTTGCCACCCGCACGGACAGTCACACGCACGGACAACTTACCCGGATGGATCACCATCCGCACGCATCACCATCCGCACGGATAGGTCATGCGCACGAATGACTTCTACGCACGGATGACTGAACCGCACGATCAGCCATTCTGCCCACTCTCACTTGTACTGTTTTACGCGCCACTTATCGTTACGTTATCGAACCTATTCAGGCTAAACGTACTCGCTGTAAAGCGCTCCCTTCAATCCATATCACTGTGAGTATACTCGAACCCTTTTTGCCTTTAGCACTTTTGGGTGTTACATACGTTACAACTATTCAAACTACAGCTATCACACTACTCAAGCTATTTTAACGCCTAACCATTAATGCATGTTATACGTGGCTTATGAATGCTTGTTTGTTATGTTTACACATGGAATGCTGTCTACCTGCCTTAGCAACGATAGTACTATAGTTTGGACTCAGCACCCGTTCACACGGGGGTTGTTAAGGTTCTTTTACTTGCATGAATTATAGTGGTAATCATGTAATGCGAACTGCCTCGGGCAGTCAACCCGCAGTCATTGGTATCGATGGATCTATGTCGATAACTAACGTGCTTCATTTCACTATGTGTACGTGCTGGTTATGCGTAAACGAATTCGAACTCTATATGCTATTATCAAACTTGTATGCTCACCTTTACATTTCATGTATTGACTTTACTTTAACGTATGTGACAGGTGCCTAGGTTGTTTATATGCTTCTCGGGCTGTGATGAAATCGAAGCTAGGAACTGGAGTCCTAGAAACCAATAAATAAATTAGTTATGTTTAAATCTGAGTTGTCGGAACATAATATTTGTTTAGTTTTTGTCTGTAATAACTGGTTTTGCTATTTGAGACATGGTATGGGACATGTTAACTTAAATTGAATGGTAATGATAGTTGTTATGGAAACTTCTGGACAATCTGTTTCACTCAGTGCCGCGCCCCGATGATTCCGCCATCGGTTGGGGTGTGACAGATTGGTATCAGAGCCATAACTATAGGGAATTAGGCAAGACTCGACCTAGTCTGGGTCGAAGTCTTAGAGACCTAGACTATAGTTAAGAACCAACAGACCAACTCACGCGTATGCGTAAACTCGTCACTATCACTCACTCTTTTCTATCATTGCACTCGAAATTTTCAAGTGGTGAACAGGCGATGAGGCCGAGAATAGGTGTGAAAACCGCAAACTCTCGACTAAGTTGCCTAGACAGCTTGCGTTTTTATCTACAAACGAGGAGAATTATACCAAACCAGGAGTGAAATCCATATTTTGATGAATAATCTCCTCAACTTTTATCAAAAACAAGGACGGAAGTTGCAAGATAGGGGTGAAACCCTAACCTTGACGACTCGTCTCACTTTTATACAAAACTACACCAAAGTTCGATGGACTCCAACGGTCTAAAGACACAACCTAACCAATGGGAATTGCGCCAGCGCCCAAGAATCGAGGCAAAGGCATAGTCCTGGAGATCCTTGTGAATAGTCGAACCAATTTGGTTAGTCGAAGTCTATTAGCCGCAGACAATCTACTTTTGAGTTAACGACCTTTATGAAGATTTTATGTATTTTCTGCTCTTTTGTTAACATTTTGAGACATTATGGGTTTCGACCCAACACTATTGTTTCTAACCCACAACACATCATTAACCAAATCGCTAGCACTTTGCTACATTCGAGCACTCGCAAATTCCGAATACTTGGTTTCTGTTTTTTGACTACCTCTAGTGACTAAGATATATGCGTTCTTGCTATTGTGCTTACGTGTTTAGGAGTATTGTGATTAGGTGCTCTATGATTATGTGATTCTGTGCAACTCTGTGATTCTGTGATTATATGCGTTTACATGGTACGTGTTACTGAGCTTTAGTAGTAGTAGACGTGTGAGGTGAGAATCGAATACATGTGTTGAGTTCCATGGCGATGTCTATTGCAGACAATGTCGTCTGGATCCCGTCACCAACTCTCTCGTCAGGAAAAGAGGGACAGACGTCTTGCTTCCATCGTCGCGAAAGCTGTAGCAAAGGCTGTGAGCGGTGTCTGCGAGAATGCCAGCAAATCATCCGAGGAATCAAGGACTGAGGGTCCTAGAGCTGCCGCAAGACCTTTCAGTTTCAAACAATTCAAGTCATGTGGGCCGAAAGAATTCACAGGCGAAGGAGATCCTACCGCTCTATTCCACTGGTTTGACTCTATCGAGGTTACTCTGCGACAAAGTGGTTGCCCTGATGACCTTCGAACTCTGAACGCTACCGGCGTCTTTCAGTCCCGTGCCTTGGACTGGTGGACGGCCGAGAGGAACAAGAGAGGGAATGATGCAGCTTACGGTTTGTCGTGGGATGAGCTCAAGGAGGTCATGCTGGAGGAATTCTGCCCTCCTCACGAGCGTCAAAAGCTTGAAGATGAATTTTGGCACATACATCAGAAGGATGGAGACAATGCTAGTCTCACTGCTCGCTTCAAACAGCTCAGCATTATCTGTCCTGACCAGGTCAAGACCCCTGAGATGACCATCAAGAAATACATCCGAGCCCTGCCCGACTGCGTTGCTGATTTCGTGCAAGCGGCTAAGACTACCACGATCGAAGAAACCTATCTGCTGGCCGCTGAGATCAATGACAAAAGGGTCAAGGCTGGGATGTGGGATAAGACCTTCAAGCATCTACATCAAGCCACTACTGCTACACCAACTGCTGAACCCACGTCATCAAGCAACAAGAGAAAGAACAAGAGAAAGAACAACTCCACCAACAAGAACTGTGCGATTTCTGCTGCACCGATCCAAGCGGTACCTGCTCAACAGCGTCAAGTAGTGGCGCCTGTGGCCAATGCGCCGCCTGCAAAGCGTGCATATACGGGACCACACCCACTCTGCCCTACTTGCACCTATCATCATCCAACTGCTATTCAATGCCGCTTCTGTGCTCATTGCAATGTCTACGGCCACTTTACTGCCAACTGCCGTATTCGTCAAGCTCCTGCCAATCAAGCTCTACTCGCTGCCCCACAGGGTCAACAAGCTCCTCCGGCACCCGCAGTCAAAGCCAGAGCATGCTTCACATGTGGCGACCCGAACCATTTCGCCAACATGTGCCCGAACAGGGTGGTGAAACAAGAACCCCAGCAGCAACAGCAGCAACCACAGCAACAGCAACAGCAGCAGCAACAGGCCGCACGTGCCAGAACTTTCAATCTCAACGTGCGTCAAGCCCAGGCCGACAACAACGTGGTGAATGGTACGTTCCTTGTGAATGGTATTTATGCTTCATGTTTATTTGATACTGGAGCCGATAATTGCTTTGTGTCACTCGAATTTGAGAAACTCCTTAGTCGTAAACGTTCTCGACTCTCCTCTGCATTCGAAGTTGAAGTCGCTACCGGAAGAACCGTCGCTGTAAACTCTGTTATTCGTGATTGCACTCTCGAACTCAACAATCACATCTTCTCGATCGATCTTATTCCAATGCAACTAGGAAGCTTTGATGTCATAGTAGGCATGGACTTTCTTCGCGAGAACCATGCCGAAGTTGTGTGCTTCGATAAAATGATTCGTTTTTCGCTCGCCAACGGTGATTCATTGTGCGTTTATGGGGATACTACTTCGAAGGGTCTCAAGCTTATGTCATGCCTACAAGCTAGCAAGTATCTCCGTAAGGAATACAGGGCCTTCTTGGCTCATGTCGTAGCAGCGGAGAAGGACAAGAAAGAGAAGAGGAAAGTGAAAGACGTTCCAGTGGTTCGAGAATTTCCTCAAGTTTTTCCAGAGGATATTCCCGGACTACCTCCGAAGCGTGATATTGATTTTCGCATTGATCTCATTCCTGGAGCCAATCCTATCGCCAGAGCTCCCTATCGACTCGCGCCGTCCGAAATGCGCGAACTCTCAACCCAACTCCAGGAATTGCTTGAAAAAGGCTTTATTCGCCCGAGCACCTCTCCTTGGGGCGCACCAGTCCTTTTTGTCAAAAAGAAGGATGGGTCGTTCCGGATGTGCATCGACTACCGGGAATTGAATAAGTTGACTATCAAGAACCGCAATCCTCTGCCATGAATCGACGATTTGTTTGATCAGCTACAAGGCGCTACGTGTTTCTCGAAGATCGATCTACGTTCCGGATACCATCAACTGCGTATACAAGAGGAAGATATACCCAAAACCGCGTTTCGCACTCGATACGGCCATTACGAATTCGTTGTCATGCCTTTTGGCCTAACCAATGCACCGGCAGTTTTCATGGATCTGATGAATCGAGTGTGTAAACCATATCTTGACCGTTTCGTCATCGTGTTCATCGACGATGTCTTGATCTATTCCAAAACGAGAGCCGAACACGCGCAACATCTACGTTTGGTTCTCGAGTTACTTCAGGGGAACCAACTCTACGCCAAATTCTCCAAGTGTGAGTTTTGGTTGGGGGAGGTTCAGTTTCTGGGTCACATCGTAAATAGTCAGGGTATTCATGTTGATCCTGCGAAGATTGAAGCTGTTAAGAGCTGGGTTACGCCTAAGAACCCGACTGAAGTCCGCTCCTTTCTCGGACTAGCGGGCTATTATCGACGATTCATCGAAGGATTCTCGAAGATTGCTGTACCACTCACTTCTCTCACTCATAAGGACCAGCCTTTTGTGTGGGGAACCAAACAAGAGTCTGCCTTTCGAACCCTCAAGTACATGCTTTGCAATGCTCCTGTTCTCACACTACCCGACGGAAACAATAATTTCATTGTCTACTATGATGCTTCTAACCTTGGTCTCGGTTGTGTCTTAATGCAACGAGACAAGGTTATAGCTTACGCATCTCGTCAGCTCAAAATCCACGAGAAGAACTATATAACCCACGATCTCGAGCTAGGCGCCGTTGTTTTTGCATTAAAGATTTGGCGACACTACCTGTATGGTACCAAGTGTACGATCTTCACCGATCATAAGAGCCTACAGCACATCTTTAATCAGAGGGAACTAAACATGCGTCAACGCCGATGGGTAGAACTTCTCAACGATTACGACTGTGAGATTCGTTATCACCCAGGCAAAGCAAATGTTGTTGCCGACGCGCTTAGCAGACGAAGTTATCTGCTTAGCACCCGGAATGTTCAAGCCCAGCACAATCTCGAAGCTCTTATTCGCGACTCCCAGCACGCATGTTTCAACGAACGCCCCTTGAAGAAAGAAAGAATCTACCACGATGGAGCCCAACTTGTGAGCAAATCAAACGGGATATTCCACTTCTTAGACAAAATCTGGATTCCCAAGCGAACCAACCTGCGACAAATCATCATGGATGAAGCCCACAAATCCCGATACTCTATTCATCCTGGTGCTGACAAAATGTACCATGACCTTCGATATAGGTACTGGTGGCCGGGTATGAAGCGGGATATCGCTCTCTACGTCGGAAAATGCCTAACCTGTGCTAGAGTCAAGGCTGAACATCAACGACCCTCTGGCTTGCTCGAACAACCTCCAATCCCCATGTGGAAGTGGGAGAGCATAGCTATGGATTTCATAACCAAGCTTCCAACCACGTCATCTGGTCACGACAGCATTTGGGTTGTTATTGACCGGTTGACTAAATCAGCCCACTTTCTGCCGATACGAGAAGACTACAAGGTAGAACGATTAGCTCGAATCTACACCGACGAGCTCATTTGTCGACATGGGACGCCTCGTGACATCATCTCTGATCGTGATGCTCGGTTCACTTCACGATTGTGGGGAACGTTTCAAACGGCACTCGGTACAACGCTTAATCTAAGTACCGCGTTCCACCCACAAACCGACGGTCAGACTGAAAGAACGATTCATACGCTTGAAGACATGCTCCGTTCGTGTGTTCTAGACTTCGGTGGTAATTGGGATAGACACCTTCCGTTAGTCGAATTCTCGTACAACAACAGCTACCAGGCTAGCATCCAGATGGCACCTTTCGAGGCCTTATACGGAAGAAGATGTCGATCGCCTATTGTGTGGCACGAGATCGGTCACTCGCAACTAACCGGTCCGGAGCTGCTACAAGAAACGACAGACAAAATTTTCCAAATTCGGGACAATCTAGCGAAGGCTCGAGATAGACAGAAGCTTCTCGCCGATAAAAAGCGCAAGCACCGTGAGTATGGCGTTGGTGACTACGAACTCCTAAAGGTATCACCTTGGAAGGGTGTAGTCCGATTCGGCAAAAAGGGGAAACTTGCTCCTCGATATGTGGGACCTTTTAAGATTCTGGAAAGGATCGGAAAAGTCGCCTACAGACTCGAATTACCGGAAGAACTTAACAATGTCCATCCGATCTTCCATGTGTCAAACCTCCGAAAGAGCATCTACGACCCCGACTTACATGTTCCTCTAGATGATTTACGAGTGAACGAAACATTGCACTTCGTGGAAAAGCCTGTCGAAATCATGGATCGCCAAACCAAAGAACTCAGGCGCTCACGCATTCCTATTGTGAAAGTCCGGTGGGAAGGCAAACAAGGCGCGGAGTTCACGTGGGAACTCGAAAGCGACATGAAGGCAAAGTATCCACAGCTGTTTAACGAAGGAGTAACGTCCAGTTAAGAAAGGCAAGGTGGCATATATGTAAATAAGGAGAAATCCCTTATAATCCTTTGCCTATAAATAAAAGTGTTAAGGTTAGAGAGAGGAACTAGAGAGAGAAAGCTTGTACACGTCTTATGAATCTATTGAATCACGTTAAAGTTGTACGTTCTTGTCTGTTCGATCTCACTCGTGCACGGATTCCGCACGTCGTACGAGTCGGATCGCAATCGAAACGAATCAAACCGGAACCTAACCAATAGAGTCACAATTATAATATATACTAAGTGCGAATGATCCTCGCAACCGAGCTCCTGCTCAGATACCACTTGTAGGATCGATTTGACAATTTGAATTGAAATCTAAAACTCTACAGGCTTTTAGATCAGGTACTTTCGCTTATTTCCAAGGGCTATAAATAGGGAGATAGAGTGTTAGAGTTAAGATTGTTCAATTGAATCACGTCATTTGTACGTTATTGTGTGTTCGATCACGTACGTTCACGGATTCCACACGTTGAACGTTCGTTACGCAATCGAACGATGTTGAAACCGATCCTACAATTAAAATCCTGGTCAATTTGACGATTTTCAATGATCTAAACGAAGGACTCTCACACGTGATTCACGAATTAGTTACAGCTTCCGGCTTAATTTCGGGACGAAATTTCCTAAACAAGGGGAGGTTGTAACACCCCGTGTTTTCACGAGTGAAAGTCAAAGTCAAGGTCAAAGTCAACGACCGATTTCGCGCGACGTGACTCGTAGAATTGTTTGGATTATATTTAGATTATGTGGAGTAAATGTTGTACATTGCAATAACCGGGTCATGCTAACCGTGTTTCAACCGATCTACGACTGTGAACGATAGGAAGTAACAATGCGATAAAGTTAATCAAGCTATGCTAACCAAATCGACATCAAATCGTAACTCGAATTATGTATTTTATTTGTCAGTTATACGTGTGTGTGTGTGCCTTACGTGTTACTTGTGCATGTTTATTTTATGTGGTGTGGTGATAATCAAGCGAACTCAATCGAACTCGAAGTCTAACTCGAATATGATCGAACCCGAACTCGAATCCCGAATCGAACTATATAAGAAGTAGTTGGGACTGAAAGTAATTTGATTACGAAACCCTATCGAATCGCTCGCAAATCGAAACCGAACCAACATCGCGCCGAGCTCACCATAGGAGGTGGCATCCGCACGGATGGCCCATCCGCACGGATGGCCAATCCGCACGGATTGCCAGTCCGCATGGATGGCCAGTCCGCACGGATGGCCAGTCCGCGCGGATAACCTACCCGGGTGCGTGCCATACGCACGGCTCACCCTTTTCCCTTTTTGGCATCCTATAAATACACGGGTCACTCTCCACTTTTTCCACTTTTGGCAAGTGACGTCCGAACCACACGCATTCTTCACCTTTTTCTCAGATTTCTCTCGATCCAGGTAAGATCTTGCACTAATTCTTGTACATCTTTGATCACTACACCATTCTACACATTTCCATCTTTCAAATCTTCACTTTCAACCAAGAAATCATCCGGATTCGAGGTATTCACGGGTGACGTCATCATGAAGTTCATAAGAACTTCATGCTTGGCTTCATTCCACCAAGAATATCTCAGATCTAAACGATTTCTACAAGTTTTCACAATAATCTCACCTAGATCTAAACTTTTCTAAGGATAAAAGAGTTGTAAGAAATAAACCTAAGTTCTCTCCTTCTTTTACCCTTAAAACCGGTACGAACCCGATCAGTCCTAGTGTTCTACTCGTCAATAGTGATGCCCTAGTTCTAGATCTGGAGTTCTACCATAGACAACTGACCTCGGGGTTAACCGGGATGACCGTTCTGAGTCGCCGACAGGCCGAGTTAGGGTGGTTCCTGACCGGTCTAGTCACGCGGGTGAGAACACAACTCCAAGTGGTTGCCACGTAATCAGAACGTCTCGATAAACGACAACAGAAACCAAGTGTAGACGAACGGAACAACCAGACCAGTTGTCCGCACGGACAAGCTATCCGCGCGGACTAACTGTCCGCACGAATGAGCCGTACGCACGTACAGGCCATACGCACGTACAGGCCATATGCACGTACAGGTCATACGCACGGGTTGTCATCCGCACGGACTACCCTTGGGACCCACTTTCCAAACGAGGTTTGAGTATCGACGAACGAGCAATCCGGACAGACGACCTCTGAATGGATTACTCTTCGGATCATGAGATACTAAGGCCTTAAAATGAAAATCAACCAATCTTCATCCGCACAGCCAAGCCGTACGCACGGACAGACTATCCGGACGGATGGTCTCTGCCCGCGCGCACAGGCTGTCCGCACGGACTACCATACGCACGGACCGCCGTCCGCGCGGCCGGCTTGAAAGGTAGAAACACTTTGGTGTTTTCTAAATGCTACAACGAAAACTCCAAAGCACAAGCCATCATACACAAACACATCTTAGGAAGAAACAATCCACTTGAACATTTATCCACACAAGCAACCTAACCGTACGGATAAGTCGTCCGCACGTACAACTAGTCTGCACGGGTTGCCACCCGCACGGACAGTCACACGCACGGACAACTTACCCGGATGGATCACCATCCGCACGCATCACCATCCGCACGGATAGGTCATGCGCACGAATGACTTCTACGCACGGATGACTGAACCGCACGATCAGCCATTCTGCCCACTCTCACTTGTACTGTTTTACGCGCCACTTATCGTTACGTTATCGAACCTATTCAGGCTAAACGTACTCGCTGTAAAGCGCTCCCTTTAATCCATATCACTGTGAGTATACTCGAACCCTTTTTGCCTTTAGCACTTTTAGGTGTTACATACGTTACAACTATTCAAACTACAGCTATCACACTACTCAAGCTATTTTAACGCCTAACCATTAATGCATGTTATACGTGGCTTATGAATGCTTGTTTGTTATGTTTACACATGGAATGCTGTCTACCTGCCTTAGCAACGATAGTACTATAGTTTGGACTCAGCACCCATTCACACGGGGGTTGTTAAGGATCTTTTACTTGCATGAATTACAGTGGTAATCATGTAATGCGAACTGCCTCGGGCAGTCAACCCGCAGTCATTGGTATCGATGGATCTATGTCGATAACTAACGTGCTTCATTTCACTATGTGTATGTGCTGGTTATGCGTAAACGAATTCGAACTCTATATGCTATTATCAAACTTGTATGCTCACCTTTACATTTCATGTATTGACTTTACTTTAACGTATGTGACAGGTGCCTAGGTTGTTTATATGCTTCTCGGGCTGTGATGAAATCGAAGCTAGGAACTGGAGTCCTAGAAACCAATAAATAAATTAGTTATGTTTAAATCTGAGTTGTCGGAACAGAATATTTGTTTAGTTTTTGTCTGTAATAACTGGTTTTGCTATTTGAGACATGGTATGGGACATGTTAACTTAAATTGAATGGTAATGATAGTTGTTATGGAAACTTCTGGACAATCTGTTTTGCTCAGTGCCGCGCCCCGATGATTCCGCCATCGGTTGGGGTGTGACATGATCAAAACTTGTAATGTTTGTCAAGTTTATAAATATCAAAGCATTTGAACCATCGATTAGAAGACAAACTGTATCAACGACTTTCTCACGACGTGAACATACATTTAATAACTCAAGTTTTATTTAAATAACAATGGTCTTAATTTATTAGTTCTAAAAATATTGTTGAAATGTTTAGATTAGGCATATAGCAATTAGCCAATTAGATAAACTTATAGCTACAAAAAAAATATTTAAATTAATTAGATAAGTATAAATTATTGGTAATGGCTAAATTATATAACTTTAAAATTTAAATATCTGGATATGAGTTGCATCTTAAAAGGATGGTTATTTTTTGATAAATTTATTAGTATAATAAATGTAGTTATTATTCTTCTTGTATTTTAAATATAGGACCATTGGATTTTAACAATCTTAAGTTTCACCTGTTGACCAATAATAATCTCAACTTTAAAAATTATCTCTAACGATTTCAACTTGTAAGAATTTGTCCCCATTGATCTTTTTGCAACATAGGTGCACTTAAATCATTTAAGAAGTCTGCAGGTACACTTGAATTTATTGAGACCAAATTCTTATATGTTAGAAAAGGATTAATGAAGACCAAATTCTTGTAAGTTGAGATCGTTAAAGGGATTTTTAAAGTTTGAATTATTATCAGCCATTAGGTTAAACTTAGGATTATTAAAATCCAATAACCCTTAAATATATTAAATAAATAAATAAATAAATAATTTGTTAAGCAAGAAAATCGTTCCCTCCATTCTTGTTATGAAAATGCTCGATATTTCTTTCAATTATTAAGATATAACAAGTCATTATTATATTTTTTTTTCAAAAATACCTGTACTCTAGACAACCGTGATAACTTTATTATAGCAAAATTGGGTTTTAAGGTCCTCTTTGTGTTTTTCTAACATTTACTGTTACTTTTATATGTCAAAATTATGTTAATATACATTTTCATGAAAAATAAAAATATATATTGGTTGTTATTATATTAACCCTATGCACTTGATCTGCATTAGCATACCGTAGAATAACACCTTTTCGTATCTGTTTTGTTATTATATAAAGTTAGAATCTCTAACCTAGTAATTAATGTAAATAAATAATAATATATTTTATGGAACTTTATCCGTAATTTCTTAAATTCTTAAAATATATATTAAATTTAATAATTTAAATTAAATAATAATTATCTACAATTAAGTAAGAGTAGATAGTTGAAGGGGTATGGTCTCAAAAAGCCGCGCAGACCTTCATTGCCACGGCCTCCGGCCCGGTGTTACCCGGTCCAGGAGCTGCGGGACAGAAAACCCGTCGTAATTGTATTTTGGCAGCGGAAGTATTATCAGGATCGCTTAAACTTGAAAATGTCCAACTAATTTTATTTCACACATTGGGACAAACCCCATAATTTACAATAAAGGAAATTTCACAAGGAAATTCTCTGTTTTACAAAACATATTTATTTATTTTATTGAGCCACTTCTTCAAGCTTGTAGTGCTACACGACACTTTTTCCTAGTTCACAGCAGATCACCTGAAACATGTTTAAAAAGATTTTTATCAGCGGGGAAATACTGGCGAGTCATTCAATTTGTACAAAAGACACATTGTTATAAATTTACAACATTAAGGGTTTTTATATTTGCCCTTTATCATATAATTATCTGGTTCAGCTGTCACTCGACCGAATCTATGACAGTGGACATATCACTAATTAGGCTCGCCCACTTAAAGTGATAAAAGTAGTAATGTGCACAAAACCCCCACATACTGCCAGTAATTAAAGATTAGCAAAGACTAAATCACTGCAAAAATATAACTGGAAAACATTTAGGGTTTTGTAAAGCAACTTGATAAAAAGAGAATGACTCACATTACAAGTTTAATTGGGCAGAGTTTAGCCTACTGATTTATTCTTGTAACCTAGGAAAATAACAATGCACACGAAACTAGGTCAGTAACTTAATACAACATTTACGATAAGCTCACGAAATCAAGACCCTCACGACGAATGACAAAGTATAGCCCGTATTCGGGCAGCACTTAAACATCCATCGGATTGGTTTCAATCGATAGGACATTATATCGTAGCAGTGATCGAGTTATTACCCTGTTGTCGCAGCAGAGCTTCGTGCTAGTGTGTGTTTTTGAACGAAAAAGTGAATAAATCAGTGTACAAAACGAATTTGAACGTCGAACCAACGCAGCCATGCAAGTGCCAAACCCCTGGACTTTATACTAAAAAATGGTCTCTGTCGCGTGGCGCGCCAGACCCACCTGGTCCTGGCGTGTGGCGCGACGGGTACACTTTTAGGCTAGGGTAGCCTCGTGTCCCACATAGCCCAGGTGAGTCAAGGTTCGACGAATTTCGAAGTTTACAGCAAACTGTGAAGATAATCGTCAATTAGGGGATACCCCCCTTGAGTTTTAGGGGCCCTGATCCTAGTTCCAACTGTTCCGAATATTTTAGGGGTCATGCAATATTACTTGGGGGTCTCAATTAGGGTTTCCTATTGGACATAATAAAATAAGAAATAATACTTTTGGTTAGAGTTGTTACATCCTCCCCACCTTAATTAAAATCTCGTCCTCGAGATTTACTGGAACAAGTAAGGATATTTTCGCTTCATCTCTGATTCCAGTTCCCAAGTGTACTCAGGTCCTCTCTTTGAATCCCACTTGACTTTGACCAGTACTAGTCTTTTGTGCTTGAGAAACTTGACCTTTCTATCATCTATCTGAAGTGGTCTCTCTACAAATTTTAATTTTTCATTTACTTCTATGTCTTGGAAAGGTACTACCAGGGATTCATCGGATAAACACTTCTTGAGGTTAGATACATGAAACACGTCATGTACCCCAGCCAGTTCTTCTGGTAGTTGTAGGCGATAAGCAACTGGTCCTATTCGCTGGATTACTGGGAATGGTCCTATGCATCTTGGACTTAGCTTTCCTTTCTTTCCGAACCGAACCACTACTTTCCAAGGAGAAACTTTCAAGAGTACCCTATCTCCGACTTGAAATTCTAGCGGCTTACGTCTATTGTCTGCATAACTTTTCTGACGATCTCGAGCTGTTTTCAGTCTGTCCTTGATTTGAGTGATCATGTCGGTGGTTTCTTGCACGATTTTGTGACCTGATAATTGGTTTTCTCCTATTTCTGCCCAACAAACTGGAGTTCTACACTTTCATCCATACAGTGCTTCGAACGGGGCAGCTTCGATGCTTGAATGGTAACTATTGTTATAGGAGAATTCAATTAAGGGAAGGTGGTCATCCCAATTTCCACCAAAATCTATTGCACATGCCCTAAGCATGTCTTCCAGGGTTTGGATCGTCCTTTCACTTTGTCCATCTGTTTGGGGATGGTAAGCTGTACTTAAATTTAATCGTGTCCCCATGGCTTCTTGGAAACTAGTCCAGAAATGTGAAGTGAAACGACTATCTCTATCTGATACAATAGAGAGTGGGACTCCATGTAAGGATACTACCTCATCTACATATAATTTGGCTAATCTTTCCATACTGAAAGTTTCTTTTATGGGCAGGAAATGAGCTAATTTGGTTAATCGATCCACAATTACCCAAATTGCGTCGTTACCTTTTCTGGTTTTGGGCAACTTAGTAACAAAATCCATGGTTATTAGTTCCCATTTCCAAACAGGCATTTCTAATTGTTGGAGTAACCCTGAAGGTTTCTGGTGTTCTGCTTTAACTTGTGAACAAGTTAGACACTTAGATACATATCTAGCTATGTCCTTTTTCATTCCTATCCACCAGAAATTATTTCTTAAATCTTGGTACATCTTATTATTTCCAGGGTGCATGGTATATCTAGATTTATGGGCTTCCTCTAAAATCTTGTTTCTTAAATCACCTTGCGTAGGTACCCAAATCCTTCTTTTGTGGAATCTCCAAATTCCATCAGCTCCTTGCTTTAATTCCTTTATTCTTCCTTTCATTCCTTCAGCATCATCCTCAATTGTTGTTACTTGAACCTTCTTCAGTTGTTCCCTTAAATCTAACTGTAGATTTAATCTAAGAGCACGAACTCGCTTTTGCTTTTCATGATACTTACGACTTAGAGCATGTGCGACTATATTTGCTTTTCCTTCGTGATATTGGATATCACAGCCGTAGTCACTTAGAATTTCCATCCATCTTCTTTGCCTCATGTATAATTCTTTTTGTCCAAATATGTACTTTAAACTCTTGTGATCCGTATAGACTGTAAACTTACTGCCATACAGATAGTGCCTCCAAATCTTAAGGGCAAAAATTATCGATCCTAATTCTAAGTCATGTGTCGTATAGTTTTCCTCGTGCTTTTTCAATTGCCTTGAGGCATACGCAATTACCTTTTTGCGTTGCATTAGCACCCATCCTAATCCTAGCTTAGAAGCGTCACAATAAACTTCAAAATCTTCTGTCCCTTCGGGTAAGGCAAGAATTGGGGTGTTTGTTAACCTTTCTTTTAAAATCCTAAAAGCCTCTTCCTGCCTGGGTCCCCATTCAAACTTAACTGATTTACAGGTTAGCTTAGTTAAGGGCACAACTATCTTAGAAAAATATTTAATGAATCGTCTATAATATCCAGCTAACCCTAGAAAACATCTAACTTACATAGCTGATTGCGGGACCTTCCATTTGGTGATCACTTCTATTTTGGAGGGATCTACGTGAATACCTTCGTGATTCACCATGTGTCCTAAAAATTGCACCTCCTGTAGCCAAAATTCACACTTCGAGAATTTGGCGTAAAGCTTCTCCTTTCTTAACAAAGTTAAGAGTGCATGTAAATGCTTACAATGCTCGTCCTGACTTTTGGAATAAATAAGTATATCGTCGATGAAGACAATTACGAATTTATCCAAATACGGTTTACAGATCCTATTCATCATATCCATAAATGCCGCAGGAGCATTTGTTAATCCAAATGGCATGACTGTAAACTCGTAGTGACCATACCTAGTTCTGAAAGCGGTTTTAGGTATGTCTTCTTCTTGTACCTTCAACTGGTGATATCCGGAGCGTAAATCTATCTTAGAAAAATATCTAGCCCCTTGAAGTTGATCGAAAAGATCATCAATCCTAGGCAATGGGTATCGATTCTTAATTGTAACCTTATTCAATTCCCTGTAATCGATACACATTCGCATCGAACCATCTTTCTTCTTTACGAACAACATTGGTGCTCCCCAAGGGGGTGAACTACGTTGTATGAATCCTTTACTGAGCAGTTCATCTAATAGCTTTTTCAGTTCTAACATTTCAGTGGGTGCTAAACGGTAGGGTGCTTTAGCTACGGGTGTAGTTCCAGGAATTAAATGAATTCTAAATTCTACCTCCCTATCTGGTGGTAATCCTGGTAGTTCTTCTGGGAATACATCCGAGTATTCTGATACTACAGGAATTTCCTTAAGTTCCTTACCCTTAGTGTTAATGATTACCGAAATCATATACACTATTCCTTGCTTTCGTTCATAACTAGCAACTTTCATTACAAAAATGAATTTCATTGATTTACGTGGCTTATCTCCTGTAACCACGATTATTTCGCCTGATGGTGTAAGAATTTCTATGGAATTCTTATCACAAAGGATTCGAGCATGGTTGGCTACTAACCAATCCATTCCTAATACAACATCGAATCCAGCTAAATTCATGGGTAATAGGTTTGCAGAAAATTTATGACCTGAAAGTTCTATATTTTCTTTTTGCAAAACCGTATCTACGTTAACAGAGTTCCCGTCTGCTGTTTCTACTGTATAAATCTGTCTAAGTTTGGTTAAGGTAGCTTAAGAGCTTGGCAGAAAGAAGTATTTATAAAACTTTGGTTTGCACCAGAGTCGAATAATACTTTCGCATAAACGTTGTGTACCAGAAACGTACCAGCTATTACGTCGGGGATCAATTCGGCTTCATGCATGGTCAATTGGAAGGCTCTTGCGTTATTCTTATTAGTTCCTTCAGCAGGTTTGGCCTTGTTATCCGCTGATTTGACCAATTTAGGGCATTCTGCTCTGAAATGCCCAGCTTCTCCAAAGTTGTAGCAGATCTTTGCTTTCTTTTTGCATTCCTCTTCCCGATGGCCCGAAATTTTGCATAAATTACAATTTTCTCTACATTTTCCAAAATGTTTCTTTTTACAATTCCCGCAAAATGGCGGGGTGGAAGAGGACCCAGTTCCCTTCCTCTTGAAGTTGATATTATTACCCACACGAAATCCTTGGGTAATCTTTTGGGCTAACTCCTTTTTCCTATTTTCTTCTCGCGTACGCACCAGTCCGTCGGTCAAAGTGTTGGCTAACTCCACCGCATCGTCAATTGTGCGAGGTCTCGCAGCTTTGACGATATCACGGATCTCGCTAATTAAACCCCAAATATAGCGAGAGATAAGTACCGGTTCTGGCGAAGCCAGAGTTGGTACAATTCGAGCATACTCGAAGAACTTCGAAGTATACCCTCGACAGTCAACATCCACCATTCGGTGGCTCAGAAACTTATTCGCCATTTGCTCTTTTTTATATTCAGGGCAGAATTTCCTTTCCACCAAATGCTTAAACTCTTCCCAATTCATGGCATAAGCCATGTCACTTCCTTTGGCTTGCAGTACTATGTTCCACCATTCTAATGCCTCTTCCTTAAAAAGGTGAGAAGCATACATGACCTTATCCTCCTCGGCACATTTACTTATTTTGATTACTGCCTCGGTTTTCTCCAACCAACGTAGCGCGGCAGTTGCCCCTTCATTGACTGCAAATTCGACAGGTTTACATGCAAGAAATTCCTTATAGGTGCAACCAGGTGTTGCAACTTTCATTTTCTTAAGTATTGGGGCCTGAATTAAGTTGTCGTTATTGCCGCCTCCGTTAACACTATTACTGAAATCATCATCGCACGTGCGTTTACTAGGGTGAGCTTGTGAAGGCTCATCAGGGCTTTTGACCGCAGCGACAATTGCTGGGATAGCATTTGCTATTCCTTGAGCAACGATGTTTTCTATATCTTGCCTATTAAGAAAGTGATCCTCATTATTTTGATCAGATTGGTTAACTTCATTAACTGGTTCATTAACAACGGGTTCCATCTGATAATGAACAATATATATATATATATATATATATATATATATATATATATATATATATATATATATATATATAAGTTATTGGCACAAAATGAATAACAACCAAATGCAATAAAGCAATCGCACATAATCACGTCAACACGTATAGCCAAAATTGTTGACTTTGCGACTTTCATATTTTATATATTTTAGTATGCATCCGTACACACCAGATATATTACAAAAGTTTTATTTTAAGTTATTTTACATGATTATATTTTTATTATTTTATTATTATTAAACACATAACCACACCACCATGCAACCACAACCAACTGGCGTCTCAGAAACGACGTTCCCTCTCGTCGTATTTCCATGAGATCTGTTCCCCCACTTCTCGGATTCTATTTCCTGCGTCCACCAGCTCCTCACCATAGTGACGGAGTTCAGCCAAGTTTTCAGTGCTCATAGGTGGATTTGGTGCAGGCTCAGGGTCAAACTGGGGGAAAAAGGTGTTAGGGTTATTCAAGAGATTTTGAATTTGCCAGTCAGTTGTCCACCATTCTTCTAGCTCTCTTGGTAGTGGTCGGGGGTGGATAATAGGATCTGGGATAGCAGGTTCCAAATTAACTGGAAGTTGTACTTCAGCTGGGTAATTGAAGAGGTTTTCATCGGCAGGTCCGAAGAGGTCGCTATTGGCCAGTTTACGGTCCAACTCCTCCCACGGTGGCATTTCCTGGGCTTGCCCTGAACTTTCCCCGATCTCCTTTCCTTTGCCCTTATCCTTGGGATCCTCAGTCTTTTTAACCTTCTGTGCAGCTGGCTTCTTCCTCCGTACGCGTCTCCAGCCTACGATTCTTCTTCTCTTTTTCGACTTGGGTTTCTCCTGAGGTTGGGCTTGGAATTTGTCACGGCCCACGACCCGGTTTGACCCGTTTCAAGAGCTGCGGCAGAAAATACTGCGGTATTTATTTAATTGAGTTTTACAGCGGAAACAGGATCGTTTAAAGCTAAAATTTTTCCCCGATTATTTTATTTCACAATTCGGGATAAAACCCCGATAATTTACAATAGTATGTTTTTACTATAAAAGCATGATATTACAAAATTTATTTCTTTATTTTATAATGAGCCACTATCTTAAGCTTGAAATGCTCCACAGCACTTTTCCTGATTTACAACAGATCACCTGAAACATGTTTGAAAAAGGTTTTGTCAGCGGGAAATACTGAGTGAATCATTCTATTTTGCATAATGATGCATAGTTATCAATTACAGCATAAGAGCGATTACAATGGCTTCTATCTTATTTTTATCTGGCATTCTGTCACAATGGTGACAAGCCACAATGGTGACGATGGTCATACCACTATTTAGATCAATGAACCTAAATAGTGACGATTATCGCTGTAGGTCAATGAACCCAACAGTGATTATCCCGAGTAGGTCAATGAACCTAACTGGGAGAAATTAGTAATGTGCACAATACCCCACTAACCAGTAATTCAAGATATCTATGACTTAGTCCCTGTAATTATAATCTTGAAATAATTTGGAGTATTGTAAAATATTTAATAAAAATAACTCACAAACTGTGAGAAAAGAAGAATGACTCACATTGCAGATTTATACGGGCAGAGCCTAGCCTACTGATTAGCCTTTTATCCTAATTTCAATAACAAGCACACAATTTGGAATTAGTAATCAATCCAGCATTTACGATAACTCACGAGATCAAATTCTCACAACGAATGACAAAATGCAATACTTTGTCCATCGAATTAACGATGATCCGTTGAATTAACAACGAACGACAAGGTATAATACTTTACCCATCGAATTAACGATGATCCGTTGAATTAACAACGAACGATAAAGTATAATACTTTACCTATCGAATTAACGACAATCCGTCAAATTAATGACGAACAATAAAGTATAACCCTAATGTGGGTGGCACTTAATCATTCATTGGATATATTGATCGTCGGAAAATGAATCGTAGCAGCGATTGTGCTAATACCCTGATTGCAGCTTCAATTTAGTGCCTGTGTGTGTTAATTGTGAGTATTTGGATGATATCTCCGCGCCTGAAGTGAATTTCTTCGTCGAACTAACGTACAGAAGCAAGTGCCAAGGTTCTGAATTTATACACAATTTTTGCCAAGCTTACGGACCGTAAGCTTAATGACCTTACGGTCCGTAAGGTACATAAAATGCTTATTTTGTTTCCACGTGTGGGACTAGCTCTGATGAGTCGACAGAATTCGAATTTGAAACTTTGTCAGCACGTAATTTGGATAATCGTTAACTAGGGTTTACCCCCCCTGAGTTTTAGGGGCCCTAATCCTGATTCTGAAAATTATGAAAATCTTAGGGTTTGCACAGAATCACTTGGGTGTCTCAATTAGGGTTTCCTATTAGTCAAATTAATTTAATAATTATGACTTTTGATGAGAGTCGTTACATTCTCCCCAACTTAATAAAAATCTCGTCCTCGAGATTTACTGAAATAATTGAGAATACTTTCTCTTCCTTTTGATTCCAGTTCCCAAGTATATTAGGATCCTGTCTTTGAATCCTACTTTACTATTTGTTTATCTTTATCTCTTGGAAAGGTATTACCAAAGATTCGTCTGATAGACATTTCTTGAGATTGGATATATATAAAATATATCATGTATTCCAACTAACCTTCCTGGTAGTTGTAAACTATAAGTAACTAATCCAATACGTTGAATTTACTGGAAATGATCTTACATAATTTGGTCTTAGATTTCCTTTCTTACCAAATCTAACCACTCCTTTCCAAGGAGATACTTTTAATAGTATTTTGTCTCCAACTTGAACTCCAACGACTTTTATCTATTATCTGCATAATTCTTATGACTATCTCTTGCCGTTTTCAGCTTTTCCTTTGTGATACTGAATATCACAATTGTAGTCACTTAGGATTTTCATCCATCTTCTTTGCCTCAAATTCTTTTTGCCCAATTATATATATCTAAACTTCTTATAATCTGTATAGATAGTATCCTTACTTCCATACAGATAATATCTCCAAATCTTAAGGCAAAATTATGGTTCCTAATTCTAACTCTTGAGTGGTATAGTTTTCTTCAGACCTTTTCAATTGGCTTGAGGCATACGCAATTACCTTTTTGCGTTGCATTAAGGAATATCCAAACCCTAGCTTTGAAGCATTACCGTATACTTCAAATTCTTCTGTTCCTTCTGGTAAGGCTAGGATTTATGTTTTTTATATCCTAAAAACTTCTTCTTCTCTAATCAAACTTAACCGTTTTAGAGGTTAACTAATTTAATGGTATAGCTATTTTGAAAATTCCTTAATAAACTGTCTATATTACTAAACCTACAAAATTCCTAATTTCTATTGCTGATTGCAGAATCTTCCATTTGGTAATTACTGCTATCTTAGCATAATTTATGTGAATACCTTCATGATTCACCATATGACCTAGAATTGTACTTCGATCAGCCAAAATTCATTCTTTGAAAATTTGGCGTAAAGCTTTTCTTTTCTTAACAACCAATATTGTGCTAACCGATAAGGTTCCCTAGCTTACCGGTAAAATTCCTGGAATTGATAAATCCTAAATTCTATCTTCATATCTGATGATAATCCAGGTAAATCTTCTGGAATTACATCTGGTTATTCTGAAACTACAAGAATTTCCTTAAATTCTGTATCTTTAGTATTAATGATTACTAAAATCATATATACTATTCCTTTGCTTTCGTTCATAATTAGCAATTTCCATTACTGATATGAACTTCATAGGCTTACATGGTTTATCTCCTGTAATCATAATTACTTCTCCGATGGTTGATTGAATTTCTAAGAAATTCTGATCACAGATAATGATCACAACATTGAATTCAACTAATTTCATAGATAATAGGGTTGCAGAAAACTTATAACTTATTTCTATGTTCTGCATAACCTTATTTATTCTAACTGAATTCCCATCTGCCGTTTATAGAAATTTATCTAATGCTGGTTAACGGTAAGTTAAGAGTTTGGCAGAGTAAAGTATTTATAAAACTTTGGTTTGCACCAGAGTCAAATAATACTTTTATGTAAACGTTGTAAGCTAAGAACATACCGGCTATCACATCTGGAATCATTTCGGCTTCATGAGTAGTCAGCTGAAAGGCTCTCGCATTCCTTTTTGCTCCTTCTGCTGGTTTGGCTTGATTGTCAAATGGTTTATTCAGTTTTGGACAATCTGGCCTAAGATGTCCAGTTTCTCTACAGTTGTAACAAACTGAAAATTTCTTCCTCCTACAATCTTCTTCTTGATGCCCTGGAATCTTGCAAAAATTGCAATATCCTTTGCATCTTCCAAAATGCTTCCTTTTGCAAAAATTGCAAAATGGACTAGTAGAAGATTGCCCATTCCCTCCTTTCTTGAAATTGTTATGGTTACCCGAACTGAATTCTTGGGTAATCTTTTGGGCTACTTCCTTCCTTCTATTTTCTTCTCTTGTCCGTACTAGCTCGTCAGTCATAGTATTGGCTAATTCTACTGCATCATCAATCGTGCGAGGTTTCGCAGCTTTGACGATATTACGAATTTCGGAAATTAATCCCCAAATGTAACGAGAAATAAGTACCGGTTCTGGCGAAGCCAGGGTTGGTACTACTCTAGCATACTCGAAGAATATCGTAGTATACCCTCGACAATCTACATCCACCATCCGGTGGGTTAGAAACTTATTTGCCATTTGATCTTTTTCATACTCAGGACAGAATTTTCTTTCTACAACACTCTTAAATTCTTCCCAATCCATAGCATACGCCATCCTTCTTCCTTTTGCTTGTAACATCGTATTCCACCATTCTAGCGCCACTTCTTTGAAAAGGTTTGATGCGTACATAACCTGATCATTCTGAGCACATTTACTTATGGCAATTACTGCCTCGGTTTTCTCTAACCAACGCAGTGCTGCAGTCGCTCCTTCATTGCCTGCAAACTCCGTGGGTTTACAAGCAAGAAATTCTTTGTAAGTGCAACCAGGCATTGCAACTTTCCTTTTCTTAGGGAGCGGAGCTTGCCGTGGTTCATTATCATGATTAACATGATTACTACTTCCATTTACACTATTACTGAAATTATTTTCAGAAATGCGTTTACTAGGAACAATTTGTTGCGGTTCGATTGGATTTTTAACAGCAGCAATGATTGCTGGAATAGCATTGGCTATCCCTTGAGCAACTATTCCTGGAATAGTGTTGGCTATCTCTTGAGCAACGATATTTTCTATATCTTGCCTAGTCACATATTGGTTCCCCGATTGTTGCTCAGATTGATTATCCTCATTAACTGGTTCATTATTAGCGTTTTCCATCTGATATCTATTTTATAGATACATAATTAGTATAAAGGAAATAATCCAATGTCACAATTTAGTTGCACATAATCACATAAACGAATATACAAACAAAATTGTAACTTTTCTAATATTTCCTTATATCATGCTTCTATATATACCCGTTTTATTTATTTATTTTACACATACTGATTTTACTGTTACTATTATACAACCACAGTTTCATAATCCCCTATCCTTTGTCAGATGATGTTCTAGTAACGGCGTTTCTTCTCGTCGTATTTCCAGGAGATCTGTCCCAAAGTCTCTTGGATCCTATTCCCAGCATCCATATTGTCAAAATGATGGAGTTCAGTCCTATTCTCGTTACTTATTGGTAAATTTGATAAAGGTTCTGGATTGTACTTAGGAAAAAGCCTATAGGGATGGTTTTGTAACAGTATTTCATTATCCAACCATTCGTCTATATTCCAGTGATTCGAAGAGTTTGGAATAGATGGTTCTAAGTTCATAAAATTATTTTCATTAACAGGCTCAATAGTATCATCGGTTGCCATTATAAATCTAGTTCTTCTTGAGATGGTAACTTTTCAGTTTGCCTAGAGCTTTCCCCAATTTCCATTTTCTTAGGCTTAGGTTTCTCAAGAGGTAAAGCATTGAATTCTATAGGTTCTTCTATATCTGGTATATACCTATTAAAATCTCTGGAAACTTCGATTCTTACTGGATAGAGATTTAAATTCTGAAGGGCTTCCGACAAATCACTCATGCTGTTTAGTAACATACATACAATTATTAAGTCATAACAAAATTTTATAGAACAAAAATAGTATTTCATACTACCAAAACAAATACAAATTAAAACATACTAAATTTTCTTGACTGTAGGTAATAAAAATACTAAATTTTAAATCAGAATATTTAAAGATTTATATTTACTATTTACAGTAGTTTAATATAAAAATCTATATACTGAATAAATATGATGACTTAATTTATATATATATTAACTAATCATTATCATGGTGGATATTGGTTAGTGCTGCCTTGTTTAAGCATAGGTGATCAGTCCATGCATAACTAAGGCTAGGTTATCCAATATCTGCCTTTGATAATAATCATAGTATTTAAAAATAATCTTAATACTACTACTACTATTAATATATTATTATTAATAATAAATAACTAGCAAAATTTTAAATAAGAGTATACTTCAAACATAAAAATATAATTTCTTTACCACAATATAGTAATACTATATTAGGTAATTCCATATATTAATCAAATAAATAATGTTTTTCAATTAACAATAATAGAGCAACAAAATAAAAATCTGCCTATATTAACATTAACAAATAGCCAGTTAATAAAACACATAATTACCTAAGAGTAATCAGGAAAAATTAAGTATTTCTAAATACTTAATTAGCTTAACCCAGTGGCTCTGATACCACCTTTTTCTGTCACGGCCCACGACCCGGTTTGACCCGTTTCAAGAGCTGCGGCAGAAAATACTGCGGTATTTATTTAATTGAGTTTTACAGCGGAAACAGGATCGTTTAAAGCTAAAATTTTTCCCCGATTATTTTATTTCACAATTCGGGATAAAACCCCGATAATTTACAATAGTATGTTTTTACTATAAAAGCGTGATATTACAAAATTTATTTCTTTATTTTATAATGAGCCACTATCTTAAGCTTGAAATGCTCCACAGCACTTTTCCTGATTTACAACAGATCACCTGAAACATGTTTGAAAAAGGTTTTGTCAGCGGGAAATACTGAGTGAATCATTCTATTTTGCATAATGATGCATAGTTATCAATTACAGCATAAGAGCGATTACAATGGCTTCTATCTTATTTTTATCTGGCATTCTGTCACAATGGTGACAAGCCACAATGGTGACGATGGTCATACCACTATTTAGATCAATGAACCTAAATAGTGACGATTATCGCTGTAGGTCAATGAACCCAACAGTGATTATCCCGAGTAGGTCAATGAACCTAACTGGGAGAAATTAGTAATGTGCACAATACCCCACTAACCAGTAATTCAAGATATCCATGACTTAGTCCCTGTAATTATAATCTTGAAATAATTTGGAGTATTGTAAAATATTTAATAAAAATAACTCACAAACTGTGAGAAAAGAAGAATGACTCACATTGCAGATTTATACGGGCAGAGCCTAGCCTACTGATTAGCCTTTTATCCTAATTTCAATAACAAGCACACAATTTGGAATTAGTAATCAATCCAGCATTTACGATAACTCACGAGATCAAATTCTCACAACGAATGACAAAATGCAATACTTTGTCCATCAAATTAACGATGATCCGTTGAATTAACAACGAACGACAAGGTATAATACTTTACCCATCGAATTAACGATGATCCGTTGAATTAACAACGAACGATAAAGTATAATACTTTACCTATCGAATTAACGACAATCCGTCAAATTAATGACGAACAATAAAGTATAGCCCTAATGTGGGTGGCACTTAATCATTCATTGGATATATTGATCGTCGGAAAATGAATCGTAGCAGCGATTGTGCTAATACCCTGATTGCAGCTTCAATTTAGTGCCTGTGTGTGTTAATTGTGAGTATTTGGATGATATCTCCGCGCCTGAAGTGAATTTCTTCGTCGAACTAACGTACAGAAGCAAGTGCCAATGTTCTGAATTTATACACAATTTTTGCCAAGCTTACGGACCGTAAGCTTAATGACCTTACGGTCCGTAAGGTACATAAAATGCTTATTTTGTTGCCACGTGTGGGACTAGCTCTGATGAGTCGACAGAATTCGAATTTGAAACTTTGTCAGCACGTAATTTGGATAATCGTTAACTAGGGTTTACCCCCCCTGAGTTTTAGGGGCCCTAATCCTGATTCTGAAAATTATGAAAATCTTAGGGTTTGCACAGAATCACTTGGGTGTCTCAATTAGGGTTTCCTATTAGTCAAATTAATTTAATAATTATGACTTTTGATGAGAGTCGTTACAGAATTCCATAGGTTTCTCAGTGTCGGCCCAATAACAGGAAAATCCCTCGGAAACTTCCATGTCAGTAGAATAAATAGTGAGATTCTGAAGAGCTTCAGACAACTCATTCATGCTGTTAGCATATATGAAAAATACACACAAACTTAAGTTAATATTTTATTCAACCCGTTGAATTTTCACAGAATCGCAAAATAACAATTTGAAAAGAAATTAAGTATTTCTAAATACTTAATTAGCTTAAATCAGTGGCTCTGATACCACCTTTTTCTGTCACGGCCTCCGGCCCGGTGTTACCCGGTCCAGGAGCCGCGGGACAGAAAACCCGTGGTAATTGTATTTTGGCAGCGAAAGTATTATCAGGATCGCTTAAACTTGAAAATGCCCAACTTATTTTATTTCACACATTGGGACAAACCCCATAATTTACAATAAAGGAAATTTCACAAGGAAATTCCCTGTTTTACAAAACATATTTATTTATTTATTTTATTGAGCCACTTCTTCAAGCTTGTAGTGCTACACGACACTTTTTCCTAGATCACAACAGATCACCTGAAACATGTTTAAAAAGATTTTTATCAGCGGGGAAATACTGGCGAGTCATTCAATTTGCACAAAAGACACATTGTTATAAATTTACAGCATTAAGGGTTTTTATATTTGCCCTTTATCATATAATTATCTGGTTCAGCTGTCACTCGACCGAATCTATGACTGTGGACATATCACTAATTAGGATCGCCCACCTAAAGTGATAAATCGTTAGTAGTAATGTGCATAAAACCCCCACATACTGCTAGTAATTAAAGATTAGCAAAGACTTAATCACTGCAAAAATATAACTGGAAAACATTTAGGGTTTTGTAAAGCAACTTGATAAAAAGAGAATGACTCACATTGCAAGTTTAATTGGGCAGAGTTTAGCCTACTGATTTATTCTTGTATCCTAGGCAAATAATAATGCACACGAAACTAGGTCAGTAACTTAATACAACATTTACGATAAGCTCACGAAATCAAAACCCTCACGATGAATGACAAAGTATAGCCCGTATTCGGGCAGCACTTAAACATCCATCGGATTGGTTTCAATCGATCGGACATTATATCGTAGCAGTGATCGAGTTATTACCCTGTTGTCGCAGCAGAGCTTCGTGCTAGTGTGTGTTTTTGAACGAAAAAGTGAATAAATCAGTGTACAAAACTAATTTGAACGTTGAACCAACGCAACCATGCAAGTGCCAAACCCCTGGACTTTATACTGAAAAATGGTCTCTGTCGCGTGGCGCGCCAGACCCACCTGGTCCTGGCGCGTGGCGCGACGGGTACACTTTTAGGCTAGGGTAGCCTCGTGTCCCACATAGCCCAGGTGAGTCAAGGTTCGACGAATTTCGAAGTTTACAGCAAACTATGAAGATAATCGTCAATTAGGGGATACCCCTCTTGAGTTTTAGGGGCCCTGAACCTAGTTCCAACTGTTCCGAAAATTTTAGGGGTCATGCAATATTACTTGGGGGTCTCAATTAGGGTTTCCTATTGGACATAATAAAATAAGAAATAATACTTTTGGTGAGAGTTGTTACATTCATTCAGGTCGCGCGCAGGACCATACTCTCTATTTATCAAGTTGCTTACTGCCCACCTCGCGCGGGATACGTCATCATGCATTGATCTCGCGCGAGGTCTCAGCAAGAGAAAACACCACACTCAATACTTAGCATTCTGAATAAGAGCCTTCAACCACCCATACCCTACGCGGGCTAAGTTACGTGTTCAGCAAGGGCCGCGCAGGGCTATGGCGCAGGGCCACTTCAGAAGGCACACAAGGTCCAAGTGGCAGAAGAAAAGGGCCAATCCGCGTCCTCCAGGCTCTGCTCAATCGTGCTCCACGATCGTCTGACGTGAAGGAGACAGAGAGTACTTAAGGACGCCTACGTGGCACCAATCACAGGGCAGAGACACCTGCCCCATGATCTCCACTTACCTGCTGATGGCAGAAGGACGGCCAGGCCGACAACTGTGACACGTGGCTCCAATCACGGTGCGCCAACACCGGAGAGTTTCTAGAAGCCACTAACGGTCGACACCAATGAGACAAGGAGCATATCATCTATGTTGTCGCCTTCCGGCCCAAGGCCCATCAGCCCACATCCTCTTACACCTCTCCGGCTATAAATAGAGACTTCAGTTCACAGGTTAAACATTCTATTCCCTTTACTCTCACTCTTAACACACAATTATCTCCTCAAAGCAGTTACTTATTCTCACACCGGAGTCTGGTTAAGAGGGAAACCCCCATATTCCCCTCTTAACGAGCTAACGGTGTTCTGTTTTACAGGATTAACGGATCATTAAGGAGCTCAGAAAGTCCTAAGACGATTAACCCTTATGGCAGAAACATAAATCAAACTAATCAACCCCTAAAATTAGTTATGTGTTTCTTCAATAGTTTAGAATAATGACAAGTGTTCTTTTATTGGTTTCTTTTATTATATAGTATAGATGTTTATTTAGTAGTTTATTAATATAAAGAGTATTTTGGTCAATTCACATCCACTTAACATAAAAAAACTAACTTCCATCCAGTGTAGGGACTATACGAGTAACAACTTGTCAAACCACATAGAGCATACATGTAATTGTGAAACGTTGAGGACTAAATGTGAAATTTCACCAAACCACAGGGACTATCCATGCATTTTACTCTATTAATTATAACAATAACCGCTAGTTTCAGTTATGGACTTCCTTAACCATAACCGAACTTTGGTTACGGTTAATCGGTCATGAAGTCAGTTATGGTTCGGGTTTGGTTAACGTCGGTTAATTAACCAAGTAAAGTTCGAAATAAATATGGGTGTGCACTGTTGGACTTAGCTTGAGCCTTTTTTATAAGTTTACAGTTTTTGATTAAACTAATAAGTTAATTCTCAAAAAAAAAAAAAAAAAAAAAACTACTAAAAATGTTACATCAAGAGCAACAATCATGTGAATCTTGTTTAATTGTTAAACAAACCTGACACCAAGTATCTAATCCCATCCATCCTATAGGATTCATGTTTTGGTAAAGAAACTGATCGTGTGTTTTCTCAAAATGGCTTTCTATTAGTTTATCCAAAAGAATAGTTATTTTTTCTTGCTATGTACAATGTTTCTTCGTACGTTTCTTATAATCCCATATAACAGTTTAAAAATTAGTATTAATTTAATTTAGTAGTTAGTTAAGGGTGTCAAAGATGACTTGGTCATAAGATAAGTTTTAAAGAAGACATTCGAGCCTGTTGTTATTTTTTCAATATATTTCTAAGCCAAATACTAATATTTCATTAGAGTTAATAGCCAAAATGGTCCCTGAGGTTTGCTCACTTTTGCCACTTTAGTCCAAAACCCAAATTTGTTACATCTGGGTCCCCGAGGTTTGCATTTTGTTGCCATTTTAGTCCAAATTTCAAAAAAGTCAAATTTTGTCAGGATTTCTTACTGATTTTTGTCCTTTTCCTCATTTCTCCTAGGGGCAAAATTGTCATTTTGGATTATTATAAAGTAATTTATATTAAAAAAATCAATTATATATAATATCTATATATATATATATATACCCACACAGATACACATCATCATCATCAACATCGTCATCAACATCGCCGCCACCGTCTCTCTCTTCTCTCAATCTCACCACCGTCGGCACCACCGTCAAACACCACCACCACCGTGATGAGAACCGACATTGGGATTAGGGTTTTCAGTAGGGGTGGTGGGTTGAATCGTGTTGGTTGCTGATTTGGGTTAGGGTTCCGGTGTTGGTTGCTGAATCGTGTTGTTGCAGGTTTGGGGTTAGGGTTCCGGTGGCTGAATCGTGTTGTTGCAGGTTTGGGGTTAGTCGAAGACGGTTTGCAGGTGGTTGGTGATTAGGGTTGTTGCAGGTTTGAAGGTGGTTGTGGTGGTGTGTTGTTGGAGGTGGTGGGTGAAGGAGGGAGACAGAGAGATGGTGGTGGTGGTGGATTAATGGTGGTGGTGATGAGATTGGGTGCAGGTCTGATCAACGAGGCTGTGATGATTTCACCGGCGTGAGGAGGTGGCGGTGGTGGCGGCAGAGAGGAGTAGAGGGAGAGAGAGAGAGAGGTGGTGGTAGGTTTACTATTTTTAATTAATAATTAGTTATAATAAAATGAAAATGACCATTTTACCCCTGTGCAAAAGGACAAAACTTGAGGTTTTTTTTGAGAAATCTGATCAGATTTCATTTTTGGACTAAAATGGCAACAAAATGCAAACCTCGGGGACCCAGATGTAACAAATTTGGGTTTTGGACTAAAGTGGCAAAAGTGAGCAAACCTCAGGGACCATTTTGGCTATTAACTCATTTCATTATTTTGTTAACTTTTATTTAGTCATGTTTTGGAAAAGCTTAGTTGGCTTTATCTCAAAATCTTCTGAAAAGCTAATTGTTTTTTTCGTTTGATTGCTTTAGTATTTTAATAGACAAAATTTGGAGCTTTTTTTGGGACCATTTTAAAATATTATAATATGATATAGACATTTCTGAAAAAAAAAAGAGACAATTGAATAAAAGGTTACAAAATAAACCGAAAGATTATTGAATATTGTAATTTTATGGGTAGCAAATAAAATAAAATCGATATTAACACATGGAAAAAGATTAAATAGAAAGATTATTTTGGCTAGGAAGTGTAGGAAGCAATAGGATTAGGACATGTGGCAATATTTAAAATAAAGAAAAAGGGTATTTTAGTCAATCAAACCCTTTCTTCTTCCTTTTCAAAACCCAGTAACTTCAAAACCCACCATTTTCAAAACCCACCATCTTCAACCATTTCTTCACTTTCTATCTCAATAATCACTACATTATAGTGCGATTTTCATCATCAATCAATGATTCAAGCACCTGATCAACTTGTTCTTCAGCTTTTTTGAAGAAAACCCAGTTTAATTTCATACAAAATCTCGTTTTTCCAGTGATTTTGAAGATAATCACTCGATCTGTTCGATTCGAGCGCTGATAAGTGTTTCAATCATTCAAAATTCGTCAATTGTTGAAGAAATCACTTCGATCCATGTAAGAAATTCTTTAATTTCATTTTTACGATCTGGGTTTTTGATTTAGTCATTGCGTTTTACGATCTTGGCGGGGGTCCGGGGGCAGCGCCCCTGGTAGCGGGGTCCCAGGAGCGGCAGCCTCTGGCGGGGTCCAAGGGGCAGAGCCCCTGGCTGGGGTTGATTAAATTGCTGTAGTAAAAATGCATCAGAAAAATTAATTTTCTGTAAATTGCCTCTGGAAACTGCATTCGTAAACTGGATTGGTTCAGAAAGTTCACAGCACAGACAAAACTATTGTCATGGTTCAATGCGTATTAGAGAGAACACTTTCTTTTGTGTTTTTAGGCAATTGCGTTTTAGAACTAAAACATTTTTATGTGTTTTCTAGCCATTGCGTTTTAGAAAAACACATTCTTGAAGTGTTTTTGGTGCATTGCGTTTTAGGTAAAACACTTTTTAGGTGTTTTCAGTCCATTGCGTTTTACAGAGAACACTTTCTTTTGTTTTTTAGGCAATTGCGTTTTAGAATGAGTCATTTTTAAGTGTTTTCTGGCCATTGCGTTTTACAAATAAGACATTTGTTTGTGTTTTTGGTGTATTGCGTTTTAGGTAAAACACATTTTTATGTGTTTTTAGTCCATTGCGTTTTAGAAAGTACATTTTCTTTTGAGTTTTTAGGCTATTGTGTTTTAGAAATAAGACATTTCTTTGTGTTTTCTAGCCATTGCGTTTTACAAATAAGTCATTTCTTTGTGTTTTTTGTGCATTGCGTTTTAGAAAAATGTCATTTTTAGGTTTTTTTTTTCATTGCGTTTAACGTAACTGGGGGTTTTTCTATTGCGTTTTACGCAACTGGGTTTTTAAATTTTTTTTTTGAAAATATAGCAATAGTATACTCGTTTTAAAGATAAAAAAACGCTCGTTTTTTAGTGCAATTTTTATAAAAAATAATGTCGTATGAAAGAGTTATTAACGTTTAAAAAATGGGGGGAATTGGAGGAGAGAGAAAATATTGGCTTGGATTGACTAGAATGCCCTAAACAAACTCACACGCCTCTTTTCTTCCTTTCAATTTCCCTGATTTAATCTTAGCCCTTGATTAACTAAATGGATGGTCAAAATCACTTCCTAGCCTTCCTAGCCAAATAAACTTCCTATTGTATCTCCACCCATTAACACATATCGTCATATATATATATTATTGCTTTAATAAAGCAACTCTTTAGAAGAATTTCAGTTTTTTTTAAGATGTGAGGCCAGCTCTTTCTCTTTTAATGAGGGAACTAATTGATTATGTTAACCTACCAATATGAGAGATAGACATGACATATCTGATTCTAGCAAATGAAAATTATTCCAATGATATTAAGGTGTTGAAAATTTGAAATGATCTCCTTTTAAGTGGTGAGAATCCAAGTTTAGGGATGTGTAAGTTTATCGTTAAAAAGATATCGAAACGTGAATTTATACGACATGTACATAAAAATAAGTATGTGAGTAAATTGTTTTTTTTTAAGTTAGAGAATGAATATAAGGTGCTCGCGTGTTGTGGCGGGACACCTTTTATACTACGTGTTTAAGGGCACATCAGCGTTCGTTAAGCACGCTGGCACGAAGACATTAACGTGTTTAGGCACACGAAAGAAACAAATAAAGATATGGTTCGGTTTTAAACGAAATGTATAAAGTTGTGACATATAAGCTACTCCGACTTTATGACAACACGTAAAAGTGAAAAGTTATAAACTTAAGAGGAAGATGTGTCAATGTATAAAGGTTTAGAATATGTTAACAAAAGTAGAAGCGCCTAAATAAAAATATCACATTGTAAATGGGACCATAAGAGAAATCTCACCAACATCTTCTTTTAAGTTATACTAGTTGTAGGACCCGTGTGAACACACGAGTAGGTTTAATAACCATCGAAATCAAATATTAAAAAATAGATTATAATACATCATTTAAATTGTTTGTGTTTAGTTACATATCTTTATAAAACAATGTTAAAAACAATATGTGTTAGTATTATAAGTATAATGATAAAAGTTTTTGTCTACATCTATATGTAAAACCCTCGACAATGTCACCGACCCCTCCACGTTTTCCACCAAAACACTATCACTGGTTGCTTCTTCAACAGAGGGTTTCTTCTTATTACCTGAACCTGTATCATCTGAACTGTGTTTGACACATCCTTTGTGTCTTCCTCTCTTCTTGCTCACATGAACACGAAAGAAGTTATCTTGAACATGAGTAATAACACACCTGTCTTTTACCTCCATTGCAAGTAAGGTTCTTTGAATCATCTTGGCTCTTTTCTTAGGTCTTTGAGGGAGTTTACACCCTTTCATTGCCATAAAGTCTTCTTCTTTCTCTTTGCTTGATAATGTAGTAAACAATCTGCGCCACAAAACCAAAATATTTCTATGTTTTTGTGGAGACAATTACTATCCAATAAGTTTTAAAACCACATTGAAAAATCATACATAACAACCTAATTTTCGAGATGTATTAAGGAAAACCATTACCTGATATGTAAACGGAAAGAATGTGATGGCTCAATGATGGTTGCTGTCATTAGGTGCATTGAGACCTAACAAAAAGAATGTGATGGCTTAAGTATAATTATAAACTTATTAACAAATGAGACCATATTAATTTAAAATTTAACCTTATGATAACCAAGAGGCAATCTTTGTATAGTGTGAAACATAAGTTATCTTTGAACATGGGTAATTGGCCAAATCAAATACTAAAAAATAGATTATGTCCCTGCATGAAAAACAAAATCGATAAATTTAGGGAAAATGGCTTTGAAAGATGATAACCCAACGGTAGAGGATCTCATTCTACAACTCCGATAAATGCAAGGGTGTTCTCAAATAATGGTTTCCTAGATGTTTGAAAACCGACAAAGAACGACAAATGTCCACAGTGCTGCTTCTTTGGACATTTATCGGTCTTCAAACATCTAGGAAGTATTATTTGAAAACACCCCTGAATTTATCAAGGCTATAGAATGAGATCCTCTACTGTTGGCTAATCATCTTTCAATCACATTTTCCCTAAATTTATCAATTCTGTTTTTCATACCTCCCAAAGCCACCTATCCGCCTGCAAAGAGATCGAAAAAGCTTGGAGTGTAACCTGTACTTAATTATATGGCACCGGATTTTCACTGATTCAAGAATCTCAACATCAACTAACAACAAAGAACCAATTTACAAACATCTTAATAGCAATCCATAATTCAGATTATTAACTTCTGAATGCACTAACCGGTTTTTCCTGAAGAATTGTTGTCCAGTCTGTGTAATGTGGTGTCAATTGTACTGTTATTCCGCTTCTTCGCTGTATTAACACATTAAAATCTTAAAACATAAAAACAAACAAAATGTCCCAAAAAAAAAATAAACAAAACACAAATAGTTAGTTATATGCTACCAACCTTGAAGTGTTGCACCGCAGCCTCCACATGTGTACACCGGTTTGTTGCTTATCAAACTAACTGTCATCGTAATCAACAAATTGCTATTATCATGAAAACACATTTAAGAGAAAAGTAAAATGAATGAAAAACAAACAAACAACATTGAATCTATAAACATCATCCAGATTGCCTTCATTGAATCTATAAACATCATCTACAATAACCCAAAAATCATCATCACCACAAACAAAACCAACCAAAAAAGATACAGCTAAATATGACCTATCACGACTAAGAACAAACAGACCAAGAACATCTTCAGCGATGGTAAAACTACCTTATCTTTCAGAGTGAACAACAATAAAGAATTGAGACTAACCGCCCTGATCTGTAGGAGAATGTGACAAATTCACAGGAATCAGGTCCAAACGTCAATTTATATGACCGATCTACAAACGAAAAAATGGAAAACTTACCAGCGTCCTCAGATACAGCTAAATACGCATCTCAAACCAACAAAACTCCATTTTCTTGTATAGATGTGACAAGGATTATACACGATTCCTTTTCAAAACCTTAATCACCAACACAGCGTCGGCGAAGGTCATTCATGGTGAACTTACAAAACATTTGTACTGTCATAATGCCATGCTTAGATTGTGCATAAAGATGACAACACCATGGCTGCAAGAGAGGTTGCATGAATAACTGCCATCCTACAACCTTGCCATACCATATTGCTATCTTCATTCAATTTTTACTCAGATCTACAAAATCATCATAGCCTCATCTTGAAAGGACAAGAAAAATGCACTTTACAAAATGCGTTTGAAGATGAAATGGGCATTTAATTCACCTGTGAGAAGTAATCATATCTGAAGTCTCTCTTTCTTCTTCACTCTTTCTTCTCATAATAATAATAATAATAATAATAATAATAATAATAATAATAATAATAAAATGTTATATTATATATTATATATTACAATTAAAAAATAGAATTATGATATCAGCATGTACATGTGGCATAGCTTAGGAGTTGACACGTAGGCAGATTTACATCATGCTGAAGTCTCTTATTATAGATAGTATAAATATAAATAGATTATTTAGATTAAAATTGGATTTATGACATCAGCATGGACAATGTGGCATATCTCAAAGGTTGACACGTAAGCAAAGTGAGGCCACTTTACTTACGTGTCAATCATTGAGATATGCCACATTGTCCATACTGAGGTCATAAATCCGATTTAATCTATATAATATTGTATATAATAACAGTGCCTCGATAGCAACATCACATACAGTGGGTGTAATTCAGCAAGATCTGTTGGTAAAACCACCATAGCCACACGACCACATGAAAACAAAACACAACTAAATAGGAAAACTTACCAGCGTCCTCAGATACAGATAAATAGACATCTCAGACCAACCAAACTCCCTTTTCTTGTATAGATGTGACAACGATTATACACGATCCCTTTTCAAAACCTTAATCAACAACACAACGTCGGCGAAGGTCATTCATGGTGAACTTGCAAAACATTCGTATTGTCAGAATGACAGGCTCAGATTATGCATAAAGATGACAACACCATGGCTGCAAGAGAGGTTGCATGAACAACTGCCATCCTACAACCTTGCCATACCATAATGCTATCTTCATTCAATTTTTATTCAGATCTACAAAATCATCATAGCCTCATGTTGAAAGGACAAGAAAAACACCATAGTTTTAGTCTCAGGTAAGAAGCATCTCATCAACATCATTGACTGAATATCCCTTAACTGACATCGATCTCAAAATCATCAACCGAACATCTATAATCTATATAATAATCTATAATAAGAGATGAGAAGCTGATGTCGTTTTGATGAATATCCATTAGGTGACATCGATCTCATCATCATCAACCGAACATCGATTAATTCAGATTTATGACATGACCATGAACAATGTGAGGTCATCTTCTAAACTCTTATTATAGATTATATAGAGATAGATATAGATATCGATATTAAATAACCTGAGATCCAGTAAGAAGAGTTCGACTTGCAGAAATCAACATTTATTCCCATAATTGGAAACACTTCTTCACATGAGCATTGGGCTGTCATGAACAAAATTAAAAATTATAATTTAAGATCTCATATGTAAAAATAAACGTGTTAATGTAATACCAAACATATAACTGCTTTTGTGATTTGACATTGCAATGCAACTGTTGTAGTCTTATTGAAGTAGACAGGAAGTCATCTAATTATTCTTAATCGTGAATGCACAATCAAAACGAAACATATATATGTCGAGATGTCGACAACGGTACAGAGCGTATGGTGCATCTTCAATTTTTAGAACGATTGAAAATCCATTTAGGTTAATGATCATAAACACAAAACCTAATTAAAGAAACCTATGCATCCATTACAAAATCTGGTAATAAACATACCTAAACTTCACCAGCTTGACGGTAAACATCTGCACCTGATACATAAATAAATGAATCAGATTTAATCATCAACAATTTTCATCAGCAATTTTAAAACAAAGATCTTGTACCTGATGACAAAAACTGAACAAATTCAAAAAAAAATGAACAAAATCGCACCTGATTCCTTACAAACTTCAACAACTTCTTATTTCACCACCACCACCGAATGTTTCAAATTCAAACCCATGAAATCTCGTTCCATAGTTCCACTACAAGATTCCAATCCCAATTTCATCAAACTTTCACCCGATCAAAAAACGCTCAAAATTTAAAAAACCCAAAACCCTAAAAATAAAGAACAATGTACCATCATACTGAAACTCAAAAGGGGATAATGTAAATCAATCATCTGGATGGACTAATGTTGTTGTTCATGAGGTCTGTGCTTTCTATGGTTCAAAACTTTCACAAACCATGGCTGCAAGAAGGGTTGCAGGTTTAAACTTGCCTTCCACTATTCTTGCCACGCCATGGTCATGAATTGTGTGTAAAAATTTTTAAGTCATCATAACCAAACCACAGACCACTACCAATTGAAACCAGAGCCACCATCGTCAACCACCGTCCAGAAACCCTAAAGGGTTCCAAGACGAACACGGAACAACACAAACGCGGCGTCGGCGAGTCTGTGCTCCACATCATCAACAAAGATACTGAAACAAAAACCTTCCATCATGGCCACATCAAAATCAAAGAAGAAAAAATTAAGATAAAAATCTACAAAAAAAAAAAAATTCGATGTACCTTATCAGAAGTTTTAAATAACCTGAGATCCAGTAAGAAGAGTTCGAGTTGCAGAAATCATCATTTATTCCCATAATTGGAAACACTTCTTCACATGAGCATTGGGCTGTCATGAACAAAATTAAAATTATAATTTAAGATCTCATATGTAAAAATAAACGTGTTAATGTAATACCAAACATATAACTGCTTTTGTGATTTGACATTGCAATGCAACTGTTGTAGTCTTATTGAAGTAGACAGGAAGTCATCTAATTATTCTTAATCGTGAATGCACAATCAAAACGAAACATATATCTGTTGAGATGTCGACAATGGTACAGAGCGTATGGTGCATCTTCAATTTTTAGAATGATTGAAAATCCATTTAGGTTAATGATCATAAACACAAAACCTAATTAAAGAAACCTATACATCCATTACAAAATCTGGTAATAAACATACCTAAACTTCACCAGCTTGACGGTAAACATTTGCACCTGATACATAAATAAATGAATCAGATTTAATCCTCAACAATTTTCATCAGCAATTTTAAAACAAAGATCTTGTACCTGATGACAAAAACTGAACAAATTCGAAAAAAAATGAACAAAATCGCACCTGATTCCTTACAAACTTCAACAGCTTCTTCTTTCACCACCACCACCGAATGTTTCAAATTAAAACCCATGAAATCTCGTTCCATAGTTCCACTACAAGATTCCAATCCCAATTTTATCAAACTTTCACCCGATAAAAAACGCCCAAAATTTCAAAAAACCCAAAAACCTAAAAATAAAGAACAATGTTACATCATACTGAAACTCAAAAGGGGATAATGTAAATCAATCACCTGAATGGACTGTTGGTGCATAATGTCTATAGCCTTCGTCTAAAGTCTAGGTCATGTCGGTAGTTTGTATAGGGGTCAAAAATGTCAAATATGTAATTTTATGATGTGTTAAGGTAATTTCGCACGAAATTACTTAATGTAATTTCGCACGAAATTACATAAGGTAATTTCGCATGAACTGGCATGTGTAATTCCATGCGAAATTACCTGCCTATAAATAGGTTGTCTTAGCTTCTCATTTGGTACGAAATTATCTGAGGTGTAACGAAGTGCTGTCAAAATTTCACCGTGTTTTCAAGTCAATTATCAATGAGAAGCTTGTTTTAAGTATCATACTCTGTTTCTACTCATTTCTACACTAATTCTAGGCTGTTTGTTTGTTTCCGCCTCTCAAACAGTTGTGTATTGTCTCTGATTGACTCATTTGATCATCAAAACGATCCTACAAGTGGTATCAGAGCTCAGGATGAGTCAATACACTTGAATCAGTGCTTTTCTACTCATTTTTTGGACTTCTGGACAAATTCATGGACAAAATGGACTGATCTTTTGACATAACGTGTAAAATACAGTTTTAACAAACCCTTGAAAGAATCAGACCTAAATTCAGTTTAAAAGTGACAAAAATTGGCCAAAAAGTTAATTTTGTTTGAACGAACATCTATTTTCGTTTGAAAAGTTGAGGTAATTTCACAAGAAATTACTGATTTCGTTTGAAATACACCTGATTTCGTTTGAAAAGCAATTTTGTTTGGATAATTTCGCACGAAATTAGATATTTCGCTTGAAATGACATTTGATTTCGTTTGAAAGTGTAATTTCGTGTGAAATAGCTATTTTCGCTTGAAACTTGATTTCGTGTGAAAAACTGATTTCGTTTGAAAACCTGTTTTCGTGTGAAGTCCATTTCGTTCGTGGTATTTCGTTTAAAGTTCATTTCGTGTAGAAAGTGTTTTCGCTTGAAAGTAACCATTTTTCAAAACTTAAATTTCTTTTTCCGTAAATTGTTTTCGTAAAATGGATAACCAAGAGTTTTACAACTTCTTTGCCGGTGGGGGGATGACGGCAACACAAACACCAGCCAGTATCATGCAAAATGTGAACATGGAAAATGAACTCGACACTATGCAGAAACCGACGAAGTTGATGAACATTGATGAGTATGCTGGGTGGTCGGAAAGGTTTAAGACTTGGGTGCAAGCCAACCATTTTGAATGCTGGATGAAAATCGAGTCTAAATATGTTCCTCCAAAGAATGGTTCGGGTTTAGATAAATCAATCGGAAGCTTGACTCCACAAGAACAAGAAGATTTCAAGGCAGAAAAGAAAATGATGAGCATTCTACAACAAGCCATCAAAGAGGATATCTTAGTTTTGCTACAACATCAGGGTGATTCACAGTCCGTTTGGAATTCATTGAAAGTAAAGTTTCTTGGAAGTGTGTCTATGATAAAAAGCAAAACTGCTTTGATTAAGAAAGAGTTTGATATCTTTACGGGTATAAAGGGTGAAACAACAAAGCAGTTGATTAAAAGATATTGCCATCTAGTTGTTGAGATGAAGAGGTTGGGCATAACCAAGACGGATGAGGAATGGGTCGATAAATTGGCGGATGCATTACCATATGATGAATGGGGAACTTATCTGTTGGTGTTGAAGAATAATTTGGAGTATGTGGGATTCAACCTTAGCACATTCATTGAAAAGATTGAGTCACACGAGCTTGAGTTGACAAAGATTAGAAAGATGAAGTCTTCAAGTGTTCAACAAGATGTCTCATTGTATTACAAAGGAAGTACTCCAGCAACATCAAATCTAAGTCCAAAAGTGCAGACAGCCTTTAGTGCAGATTCAACATCCGGTGTATCATCTGTCACATCAAGCAACAAAGTTCACCATTTGCAAGTTTTGAGCCAAATCCAAAGGTTCAAAACTCACCTGATCAATCCTACACTCAAAGTTCGTCAGGATCAAACAGTCAAAGTCAAGGTCTAGGAATTCTGTGTAACATAGCAGTGAACATAAAGAATGCTCAAGACTTTACTGAATCATCAGCGAAGCAGCACATAGCACTTCTTGCTTCGGTGCTTGAATCGTATGAAAGCTTGGTTGCAGGTAGAATTGGGAACCCCGATATGACAAAGAAAGACTATGATCAGATCGATCCAGAGGAGCTGGAATTGATCGACATCAAATGGGGAATGGCAAGCTTGGTGAGAAGAGCTCAACGTTTTATGGAAATTACTGGTCGGAACAGTCTTTCAGGACCAGATCAAAAACTTGGGTTTGATAAATCGAAAGTCACATGTTTTAAATGTAAAGAGAAGGGACATTTCAAGCGGGAATGTCCAAACAGGGAGGTTAACAACCATCAAAACCCGTTCTCAAATGATTATTACAAACAAGCGATCTATCATAAGACAAGTCAACAACCATTCACCCAAAGACCTCAGATCGAAAACAAGCCGGAAAAGGCTCTTTTAGTCAATCAAGATGATGAGAAGGTTGCTGAAGGTTTTAGTTGGGATAAGTACATCCCTGGTAGTGAGGGTAGGGCAATGATGGCAGAGATTATGGAACAACCGGAATGCGTTGTTGAGACAGAAGAAGTTAATGAAGTGACATCTGAAGAAAGTTTGGATGATCTTGAAGAAGTTGTTGCAGAAGTCTATTACTACCAATCTGAACAAGAGATTATTGCTAGTTCTTTCAAATCAATAATGCCTCCTAATATGTTTGAATCTTTTGCAGGTTTCTTCAGTGAGCCAACTACTGGTCTTTGTCCAAGATATGATGTTGAACCAGATCCAGTTGAAGAGATAATAGACATTTCAAAAGAAATGAATGAAGAGACTCTAAAAGAGATTGCTGATAAAGCATTAATGGGCAAGCTAAAAGAGGTAGAAACAGAATCTGTCGAATCAAAGTCTGTCGAAACCGAGTCAGTTGAAAGTATGTCTGTCGAAACGGTCAAAAAGGAATTTGACGAGAAATCGGAAAATGAGGAGATCAAATCAGGAGACGAGTCTGAGTCAGAGTCTGATGGTTTTGGTAAAACAAATTTTAAAATTGATCAAGAAGAAAAGGTTACCGAAAAGTTTGATTCGATTCTTGAAATTTCATGCAAAAACTGTTCAAAATCATGCATGGATTGTCTTGAAAAAGACAAGCAATTTCAAGAATTGAAGAAATTTACTGATGAAGTAAAATTTGATCTCAGTGAGATAAAAGAAGCATATGACACTTTGGCACGATCAATCAAAATGATTAAAAAAGAAAGTTTTGAAAATGATAAAGCCACTAAATTGCTAAAATCTACTGTCATGGATAAACATATGGAAATTAACATCCATCTGGACACAATTGCTTCTTTGAAAAAAAAAACTTGAGTTAATGAGAATTGAAACTGAGAGAATTGATAAGAAACTGATGAGTTATGATGCTTCATCATATGTGATTGATCAAATTCTTCCAAAACAACATGATGCGAAACTTGTTTTCAAAAGTGTTCCACCCCCAATGTGGAATCATTATACTCAAAAGTATCCAGATGGGGTGGAATCTGCTTTGAATCTCAAATTGAGAACCGTTGAGAATGAGTTGCCTGAGAATATTGATGTTACATTTTCTCCGTCCGACACTGATAATGAGTCACAGGTGATCAAAACCGTTGTTGACCATGTGTTAGATGAAGAAAATGATAACTCGGAGTTTGATACTGTGAAAACTCATTTTGAAAACTCCATTTCTGATTCTGAAGAAGATGGTAACTTCTTGGACAAGTTCATACCAAAATCAGACAAAGTTGCGAATGATGATTCGATCATTGTGGTTTACACAATGACCGGAACTGACAAACTCTATTCTGATTTTGAGTATCCAATCCAGAACGCGAACATGCAAAATGTTGAAAAAGTGTTTAAACTTGTTGAGATTGATATTTCTGAGGTTAACAATAACGAGTTTCTTTCAAAACCTAAAAAGTCTTTTGTGAAACAACAACCGAACAACCCTGGGAAAAAGGATTGGGTGGGTAAAAATGGGTCTAACAAAAGAAATGGTAACAACTTTAGAAACAAAGGTATTGGTTTTGAAAAGAAGATGGCTATGAATGTCAAGTCAAAAGAAAAGATGAGTGATGTTTTTGTTGTTGGTCCTAGTGTTGATGCTGAAAAGGATTATATCTTCAGTCAAAAAGCCATTGATGATTTCAATGCAGCTAAGAAGTTGAAACAGGAGACCTACAGATCAACTTTTGTTGAATATGACAAAAGAATCTGTTACCGCTGCAATGAAATTGGTCACATGGCCAAGCAGTGTGTGAAAAAGCTTGAGAAACCAGTTTTGCAAAAGACGAAACAAAAAATTTCAACTGATGAAAAGGGCAAAACACCTATGATTTCCCCCGTTCGTATTTTGAAAAGAGGTGAAAATTTGAAGTCTGAAGAAAAGCCAAAATCAACCTATGAGATTGGCGAATCTTCGAAAACTCGAAAGACTTCAAGGGTTTATCCGAAGACAAATTTTTTTGAAAACCAATCATGGGTGGCAAAACAAAAACAGTCAGTTGAAGTAAAGAAGATGGAAAATGAGCTAAAATTTAAACAAAAATTGTGTGCAAATTATGTTAAGAAACTTGAATTTGAACTAGACAAGTTACTTGAGGAATTCCCTCCAATTAAAGAGGGTGATTTAAAACCAAAATCTGAATCTGTTGTTCCAAACGTCATTTTTAACATTCCGAAAGTTGATGAGTCATGTGATATTGTGTTTGGAAGTGTTCCAAAGGTAAATAAATCATGGGCTTCATTGTTTGAATGAATTTCTGTGATGTATGCAGGGGCTTCCGAGGTCAATAATCTCGAAGTGGATCATGGACAGCGGAGCTTCAAGGCATATGACTGGAATGCTGGCTTTACTCTACAATGTTAAATCAATTAACGGTGGATATGTTGGATTTGCAGGGAATCAGGGTGGCAGGATAGTTGGTGAAGGAACTCTAACAAATGGAGTTGTGTCGTTTGAAAAAGTGAACTACATAGTCGAACTTGAAAACAATCTGTTGAGCATATCACAGATCTGTGACAAGTCTTTTACAGTACACTTTACTAAAAATGAATGTTTAATCATAAAACCTGGTTTTAAAATTCCTGAGGACATGGTGTTGATGCGAGCTCCATGAGAAAATGATTTGTATGTTCTCGATATGAGTGTCGCAACAACAACAGATTATCAGAAACAATGTTTTGTGACAAAAACGAAAGCGACTGAAAAAGAGTCAAGAATGTGGCATCGAAAGATGGGCCACATTCATGTCAGAAAAATGAACTTTCTTATGCATAATGATCTCGTAGAAGGTGTAAATCTGAAAAATTTTCATTTAAATGATGATTGTGTAGAGTGCAAGAAGGGAAAACAAACGAAGAAGACACACCCGCAGAAGCTATTGAATTCAATCAGAGTTCCGCTCGAAAGGCTACACATGGACCTTTTCGGACCAGTCAATGTAAAAAGTGTGAGCGGAGACTTGTACTGTCTTGTGGTCACTGATGACTTCACAATGTTTTCATGGGTAGTGTGTATGGAAAGTAAAGATCAAACTTTTGAATCGTTGATGGTTCTATTCAAGAAAATGGAAACGCTGTACAAAGTGCCGATCAGAAGAATTCGGAGTGATAATGGAACGGAGTTTAAGAACAATCGGATGCTCGAGTTCTGCAATGAGAAAGGAATTCTTCATGAATTCAGTGCACCATACACTCCACAGCAAAATGGTGTAGCTGAACGAAAGAATCGCACCCTAATTGAAACAGCTCGAACGATGCTCGCCGATTCCAAGTTGCCGATATTTTTCTGGAGTGAAGCAGTTGTAGCAGCGTGCTATACATTGAATCGCGTTCTCACAGTGAAGAAATACAAGAAAACCTGTTTTGAACTTCTTCATCGTTATAAACCAAATTTGAAGTTTTTAGAACCGTTTGGATCGCCTTGTACTTTCATTGATCAAGATGGTAAGTTTCGTGCTAAAAGTAATGAGGGTTTCTTTGTAGGTTATGCGAGTCCGCTGAAGAGGGTGTTCGTTCCATGCCTGGGGAAGATAATTAAAGTTCAGCATGTTGATTGTCAGAAGCATACTGCTCCACCACAACTTCCCGGACAAATATTTCTGTTCGATTATGATAAACTCTGGGAGTCTTTCCAACTGCCGACTGAGCCAAGTGTCGAGGAACTCGTTTTACTATACCAACATCAACAATCTATGTCACAAGATCAGGTGCCAAGACCATTGATAGTTTCTCAGCCCGACGTGAGTACAAGCGACCCTACAAGTGGTACAAACGATCACGAGGCCGGTCCAAGTGGAACGACACACGAACCCCCAGAGGAACCAGCTCCAACGTTTGATAATTCTGACGACTCAGAATCGGAAGACGGTCCGACTTGAACCAGCTCCAACGTTTGATAATTCTGACGACTCAGAATCGGAAGACGGTCCGACTTTTGATGAGGAACCAAATGTTGCAATGACAGAAGCTGAGGATCACACCGGTGATCAAGACATTACGAACTTGCAATCGGAAGTGAGCGTGCCTGATACTGCTATGCCAAGAACTTTGTCGTATCATCCTTCAGAGCAGATTATTGGTGATCTTTAGAGCGGAGTAAAAACGCGGGATCAGATCAACAGAGCTCTTACATGTTATTATACATCTGTTGCTCCTTTGCAGGAAGAATTTTCACTTAAGTGTTTCATCTCGCAGGTTGAACCAAAAACGTATAAAGAAGCTTTAACTAAAGAAAGCTGGGTGAACGCTATGCAGGAGGAGCTGCAGCAGTTTGAGAAGCTGGGAGTCTGGAGATTGGTAGACCTTCCTGAAAATCAAAAGTTGATCAAAACAAAGTGGGTATTCAAATGTAAGAGGGATGATAGAGGAGTAATTGTTCGAAACAAAGCACGATTGGTAGTACAGGGATTCAGTCAGCAAGAAGGCATTGACTTTACCGAAGTGTATGCGCCTGTTGCTAGACTCGAGGCGATTAGGATCTTCCTGGTGTTCGCGTCTTGGAAAGGATTCAAAGTCTACCAACTAGATGTGAAATCTGCATTCCTGTATGGCAAAATCAAAGAAGAAGTGTATGTTGGACAACCGCCGGGGTTTACTGATCCACTACACAAAAACAAAGTCTATCTTCTGGACTACACCAGGCCCCGAGAGCTTGGTACGAGACGCTTTCCCAACATTTGCTGGCCAACGGGTTCACCAGAGGGACAGTTGATAGCACTCTGTTTACAAAAGAGGTTGCAGGGCATCTTTTGATCGTGCAGATTTACGTCGACGACATCATCTTTGGTTCGACAAATGACGATCTGTGTAAAGACTTTGAGAAAGTTATGAAGAAAAAGTTTGAGATGAGTTCAATGGGGGAGATGAAGTTCTTCCTAGGGCTACAGGTGGAGCAAATGCCCGAAGGAATCTTCATTCATCAAACAAAATACGTAAATGATGTATTGGAAAAGTTCAACATGTCTGAATCTACTCCAACATCAACCCCCTGGCTCAGAATCATGGGATTTGCCCAGACGAGAGTGGAGAAAAAGTGGATGAGACTTATTACCGGTCGATAATTGGATCTTTGATGTATCTTACTGCTTCTCGCTCGGACATCATGTATCCGACTTGCTTATGCGCCCGATATCAGTCCAGCCCATGCCAGTCACACTTGACGATCGTGAAACGCATTTTACGGTATTTGAAAGGCTGCCCAAGCACCGGCTTGTGGTATCCTAAGTCTGGCGATTTCTCTCTCACAGGTTTTGCTGATTCGAATTTTGGTAGCTGTAAGCAAAATGCTAAGTCCACCACTGCAGGCTGTCAGTTCTTCGGAACTCGACTTATCACCTGGCAGTGCAAGAAACAAACCTCAGTAGCGCTATCTACGTGCGAGGCTGAATACGTTTCGGCCTCGAGTTGTTGCTCTCAGATCCTTTGGATCCAACAGCAGATGCGAGACTTTGGTTTGCAGTTCTTGGACACACCTATATTTGTGGACAATGAAGCAGCGATTAACATAACGAAAAACCTGGTTCACCATTCTAAAACAAAACATATAGAAATTCGACATCATTTCATCCGTGATTGTCACGAGAAGAAATTGATTCGAATCGAACATATACACACCGATGAACAGAAAGCTGATTTTTACACCAAACCGTTTGATAAAAAGAGATTTAACTATCTTTTGAAATTAAATGGGATGAAAAATTTGTTTTCTGGGAGGGTTGTTGAATGTGAAGCCGAGGAGGACGGCGATTTGATGTGATCCACGTTGTGTTGTCAAAGTTTTTGTACAGTTTATTTTCTGCTTTTGATAAAAACAAAAACACAAAAATATGTCTTTGTTTTTAGGGGGAGAAAGTTTGCAGAAAATCCAAAAACATGATAAAATTTCAAAAATCCAAAAACAATAGAAAAACTGAATATATGTTTGTGTAAAAAGGGGAAATGATAGTACATCAGCTAGACAGATGCAGTACGCTAAAGAAATGTAAAGATTAAATGTGTTAAGCAGTCTTGCAGATGATATGCCGATAGGTTTTTACATATTTAGTAGGTTTGTTTGTGATATAAACATAAATAATTACTTGCTTTTATGTGGGGAACATCTATCGGATATATGGGTAACCCCCGAAATCTTGTTTGAAAGGTCCCTCTTTCTGAGATACTAGGTCTTTATGCTTAGTGATATCTAGGGTATTATCCCGGGACTTCTGATTTTGCGGAAGCAATGACCTAGTCCCCGGAGAATACTTTACTCTGCTTGAAATAATAGCCCCCCCCCCCCAGCATAAAAAATGATGAAACATTGCAAAATGCTAATCATGTGCTGTTGAAGAAAAGATTCTCTAAAGGGAACCCACCAAAAGTCGAAGCCGTCATCTCTGTGATTTTGCGAAAGCAATAGCCTGAGCTCTCACGGCCCTCGCATTTAACCCCTTATAGATATCATCTAGGTATACTCACCTGTAAGACTGAATATTGGGATCTGGATACGGGAGTATATTCTGAGGTGGTACACATGTAAAAGTTAAGCCGTAAAACACTTAATCCGTATCCTGAACAGATTGAACTTTGTGTGAAAATTTAAGAGGATCAGTATATCGGCAATCAATGCGAACTGTTTAATACTGAAAATGTAATCAAAGCTTAACGGTGCTCGTATCTTGTCGGCAGCTGATATGATCCCCTAACACGCTCACAAAAATATTGTGTGTACAGTTTATTGCTTTTCTTAATAAAAAATCCAAAAAGATTTGATTTTCATCTTATTTTCGACAACGAACGTTGGGGATCAGATGATCAAAGTCTTATGTGCTGAACAAGTCTGGATCATGAGGGTTGGGTAAACAGAAGATTGAAAAAGTGATTGGTAATTGTTTGAAAGTTCAAAAGGTTCATTAACTTGAACTTAAAATTGTTTCAGAAAATCAGCATCTTCATAAACTGGTCAGCCAAGGTCATTAACTTGGACTTGGCAGGCTAAACAGTTGACCAGGGTCATTAACTTGGACTTGGTTAACTGGGTGTGTTGGTAAAATATCAAAAAGTTAAAAAATTGAAAAATTAATAAGTAATTTCGTTTGAAATCGATGATTTCGCTTGAAACCTTAATTTCGCTTGAACATGTGTTTCCGCTTGAAGGTAATTTCGTTTGAAAAGGCCTCAATGCCTATTTCACACGAAATTAGGCTGTCTATAAATAGTAAAGGGATTTCGCTTGAACAGGTTAGTCTTCTGATTTCGTTTCAAAACCACTGTCAGAGCAATTTCACGCGAAAATACAAAACCATCGATTTCCAGCCGTTATTTTGCGCGTTTGTTGTTTGAAATCCTGATTTTAGTTGGTTAACTCAACTATAATCATGGGAAAGGTGAGATTTCTTGTTGGTTTAACCCAGATCTGACTGATTTCGTTTGGTCGGCGATGAACATGACAAATATCTTAGATCTAGGGTTTGTTTGTTAAATAAAATGAACGATAATCATACCCTTGAACTCGGAATGTGTTGTAGATCTTGTTTAGGGTGTCAATTTGAACTGAATAACTTGTTTCCGTTTGAAGTCGGTAGATCTGATATTTCAGACTTAGATCTAGGGTTGATTGATGGTCTAAAATGTGAATAAAACACACCCTTTTGCTCGGAATTAGATATAGAACAAATCCAGCTGATTAATTTCATCATCAGAGAAGTTTTGAGATAATTTCGTTTCAAGATGTCATTTCGTTTCAATCTGTGATTTCGCTTTAAAATGTATTTTCGCATGAACTGTGATCTCGTTTGTAAAGTGATTTCGCTTCAATATGTCATTCCGCATGAAATGTTATTTCGTTTGAACTGTGATTTCATTTGAAAATGTGATTCCGCATGAAATGTAATTCCGTGTGAATGTGTGATTTAGCATGGAGAGTAATTTCGCATGAATGATGTGTTTGTGATGAAAAGTTCAAAGTGTTTGATTTGTTTGTTTGTTATCTTTCAGGCTTCGAATGTGCTATTTGATCCACTACACAACATATGTTGTGTTTATGATAAGGAGATACCAAAAATGGCTGGATTCACAGGGATTCTAGAGTTCATGGAGAGGTTGCCGATTCAGAAAGCCTTGACGAATCAACATTTGGTATTCAGATCCCATATTGAACGTTTTTGGGAGAATGCAACATATGATGAGGAAAACAAGACAATAAATTCTATTGTGAGTGTAAATGGCCAAGATAAACCAATAATTATCACAGAGCAGCTTGTACGAGAGGTGATAAACTTTCCTGATGATGAAAACTCTCCTACAAAATTCCCAGAAAGAATGGTAAAAGGATGCATGTTGCGGTTAGGTTACAATGGTCCATTAAACAAGGCTAACTATTTGAAAGCATGTTTTCCAAAGCTTTACAAGTTTCTTGTCCATTCAGTGCTGCATGCTCTCAGTCACAGAAAGGGAGGTTACGATGTGATGAGAGACTATCAAATGAACATGGTGACAGCTCTTGTGTTGAACAAAAAGTATAACTTTTCAAAGATTGTGTTCTATTACATGGTAGAAAATATAACTTCAAAGAGCAAGACTTGGGTGTATCCACGATTTATTCAGATGTTGATAGATCACGCTTATCCTGATTTGGATAGAGATGAAGAGAATGATCTGTTGGTATTATATCATATGGATAACGAGTCTTTGAAAAAATTGGCCAGATATCACCCAAACCATCCAGAGCCAAAAACGAAAGCTGAATTCTTTGGTTTCATCAAAGATAAGAATTATCAAGATCCAGATCCTATCAATCATCAAAACTGGAGAAATGAGAAAGAAATGAAAGAAAAAAGTTATGCTGATGAGTTGAAAAAACTTGAAGATTTCAAAGAATCAAGAAACAAGTGGTTCTTGAAAGAAGAGAAAACAAAGAGGAGCAGGAAAGCAACTCCGAAAGTTCAAGTAGAGGAAGGTTCATCATCTCAGCCAAAGAAAAAACGTCAAAAGAAAAGTGTTGAGACTATGCTTGTAGATGAATTTGAAGAGGAAGATGAAGCTGAAGCTGAAGCTGAAGGTGAAGCTGAAGCTGAAGTTGATGCTGAAGGAGATGTTCATTTGTCTCCTGAATCTGCAAAGTTATTGAAATCTCTTACTGAATATAATGCTGAAACAGAGAAGACAGTTGGTGATGAAGGTGATAATGCAGATAAAAGCTCTTCAAGCTCGTCTGATGAAGAAATTGATGAAACAGAACGTGCGAAGAGAATTAAAGCTGAGATTGAAAAAGAGAAACAGCTCAAGAGAAAGAGGAAAGAAGATAAAGATGATGAGTTATACAATCCATCTCCTGAACATGTGATAGAATCTCAAACACCTCCATCATCTGGTGGAAGGAAGAAGCAGTCTGCAAGAAAAAGAGTTGTTACTCCAAAGGCAGCACCGAGGTTGAAAATTTTGTTGAAGAAGAAACCAATCAAAGAACCTAGTAAACCACCTACACCACCACCTGAACCACAACATCAAACATCACCAATTCAATCACCACCACATCAACCATCTCCACCACATCAACCATCACCACCACATCTATCACCACCACATATTCATATTGCTACACCTCCACATGAACAACAACCTATTGTTACATCTCAGCAAATCTTTCAAGCACCACCATCCACTTAACCACCTGTCCATACTACACCTGGTTCTTCTGGATACAAAAATTTTCCAAATATTCCTCTTGAAGAGATTGGAGATTTTAGTTTTGTGAATGAAGAGCAAGTAAAAAGGTTGGAAAAGAAGGTAGAGGAAGTGTTGGTGGAAAACAAAAAGTTGGTTGATCGTGAGAAGAAATTGGAAAAGCGTGTTAAGTCTGTGGAAGCTGAAAATTCTTCATTATTAAAGAAAGTTGAAGCTGATCAGGCAGAGATTAATATTCTTAAAGTTAAAGTTGCAGAGTTGGAAGAAGAGAAAGCACGCAGAGATGAGCAGAACAAGTACTTTGAGTTAAAGAACAAAGAATTGGAAGCTGCTAAAGCAATGAAAGAACACGAGATATACATGATGAATAAAGTGTTAGAAAACTTGCTTGGAAAGACTGTTGAACAGAAATTCGATGAAATAAAGATTGAGGAAGTTAGAGCAAAATGTACAGCTGATTTAGAAGATCAAATGAAAGACAAGGGTAAAGGTGTAGAAGGTGTTTCTGAGAGAGCAATTGTTCTATCTACTGTTCCTGAGTCTCCTATTCAAAATCCTCGTCCGATATCTGCTGTATCTGCTATTTTTGAAGAGGATGTGTTAATTGATGATATTATTAATGATGTTGAAAATGTTGAAGAAGGTGATGAAGAGGAGGATGATGATGAAGAGGATGATGATGAGGATAAGACAGATGATGCAGACGATGTATTTTCTGCAAGCAGTCATAGTGATGATGATAATGATGATGACGGTCAAGGTGGTACAGGGATTAAAGTCACTGAAGCGTCTAATGAAGAGAATGTCGAAGAGTATCTTCATGATGATATGAATGAAGAGCCTGAGGATGCTACAGGTGAGGGGGAGAACGTTGATAAAAGAGAAAAGTTGATATTGCGTCTTGAACATGAAGTTGAGGAAGGAGAAATCAGACATACGTACACCATGGCTGATATTATCGAGATGACACGTATTGATGATCCTAACTTCAAGTTTGACTTTGAAGAAGAGTTGAATGCATTTGATATGAATCAACAACCTGACTATCAGTATAAGTATGTTGATGAGGCAGATAATTATGATAGGGTTGAGGTTGAAGACTGCAGCGATGAAGAAAATGTGAATGAAGACACTTCAAACTTTCCAACACTTGTTGAGTTTCTCAGTCAAGCAAATGTAGAGGAATTGAGAAGGAAAGTCGCAGAATGTTTGAAAGATAAGAACTTTGATGGTACAACAAAAGATGCACAGCGCGAAGAACGAAAGAAGTGGTTTAGAAAGAGTACAGAAAGAAAATTCAAGCGGCCATTGAAGTATTATAAAAGAGACAGGGATGTGTCACTGGGAGATATTATCAGTTGGGGTTTTCTGCCACAAGTGAATGTGTATGCTATCAGGAGAGAATTTGGAGTGCAATACTTTGAATATATTCAGGATATCATGTCCCTACCTTGGTGGGATGTCGAAGAGTTGTCGAAAGTTAGAACTCTGGATTATCCTGTAAGAAAGCATGATGTACCCATCTGGGGTCTGATGAAATTTGAAGCATTCAGAGGATTCAAGCACTGGAAACCTCATTATCCAAAGAAGTTGAGGAGAGTGAATCCTGAATCTGGAAATGAAGAAACGATCTTGCATGTGAAGAAGCCTAGAGTTATAAAGAACATTCCAGTACCGAAAATGGAGCAATATTTTTATAAGGGGTTCTTGTACTGGGTATACAGCTGTTTGTCAACTGAAGCTGTGTGTAGGATCGTGTTCTGTCCTGTTTGAGACGTTCAGAAGACTTCGTATCCAAATCTAGAGGCGGAAACTAAAGATTTGGTGCAATTTCAGTCACATACACTATAAACTGCTGTTATATTGATCACTGTTACTATTACAGACTCTGACAGCACTTCGGCAGCACTTCGTGGCTCACCGGAAGACAACACCTAGAACTTCTACTTGATTTCGCTCTGATGTACATATATATAGATGTCTGATTTCGCTTATATGTCCATGACATATAAGCGAAACCCATTGTCACATGAGCGAAACCTTACATAAGACTGACACATAAGCGAAACCTATTTAAACCATATAAGCGAAACCCTGAATAACACACTTTCTAGGGTTTTGTGCCATGACTAAACTATCTCACTTCTAGACTCGATACAAGACGTAATCAACAGACGTAATGCACCAACAAACTCCCCCTCGAATGTTGATGGAGTTGCAGTGTCGAGTCTCTGATCTACTATCTTTATCAGTCTTCAATCTTCATCTTTGAAGTATTTCACACTGTAAGAGTCCACTATCTCTATCTTCTCTTCTCTTCTCTTTTCAGGCTCCCTCTCTCATTCAGCTGGAATCAAAACCTGACTCATCTCATTCTTCAAATTCATTCTAACATCCTTAGGATCGTAAGCTGGTTCTTGACTCAGGTTTTGAAACCTGGTTAACCTGCATAACTCTACCCAAAAATAAATTTTCTTATAACCAATTGTTTATATGATTAAAATGATTTTTACAATGATAATCTCTGATTAACCAATTTTAAAAAAACATTTTCATTTACCAACACACTCTTCCAAACCATTTGTTCATCATGTTTAGCACTTGAAATTTTGAAAATCAGCTTTTCAATATCAATTGTCGAAAATCTTTTTGACTTTTTCAAAATTTATGCTAAAACACACTAAAATCTTTTTGGCTTTTTTGAATAGAATGAAATGCAGTAAAGAAATATTTACAAACAATATTTTTGTGAGTTTGTGCAAGAGGATCATATCAGTTTCTAAAACAAATCACCAACACCGTTAAGCTTCATTACATTTTAAGTTCTAAACGATTCACTTAGATTGTCAGTATACTTGTCCACTTAAATTTTCACACAAAGTTCAATTGATCTGAGATATGAAGTTAATGTTTTAAGCACTTAAACTTATCCGTGTGTCCCACTACTTGAATATACTCCCGTATCCAGATCCCAATATTCAGTCTTACAGGTGAGTATACCACAGATGATATCTGTAAGGGAATAAATTATAGTGCGAGGGCCGTGAGAGCTCAGGTCGATCTTTCGATACGCAGAGAGATGACGGCTTCGACTTTTGGTGTGTCCCCTTTAGAGGATCTTTTGCATTACAACAGCAGCGACTATCAATTTTATTGTTTCATCAGCTTGCTGAGGGCGATGCTATGTTTCAAGCATTTGCAGAAAGCATTATCCAGGGACTAGGTCAGAAATTTCTTTCAGCAGAAGTCCCGGGATAATACCCCAGATATCACTGAGCATAAAGACCTAGTATCTCAGAATAAGGGACCTTTCAAACAAGATTTCAGGGGTTACCTATATATCCAAGTTTGTGTTAACCCACATAACAAGCAAGTTTGAAATTTAGGTTTATATCTCGTCACAATCTACTAGATGTGCAAAAACCTACTGGCACATCATCAGTGAGACCGTTTATCAATTTTTAACTTTCCATTCTTTAGCATGCTGTGATTGTCCACTGATGTACTATCATTTCCTCTTTTATACAACAAAACTCATTTTTGATTTTATCATGTTTTTGTCTTTTTCAAATTTCCAAATGTTTTTGGATTTTCTGAAATTTCTACTCCCCCTAAAATGCAAACATATTTCAGGAAATTTGAAAACAAACTGTACAGTAAAGTGACAACTGATATCGAATTGCCTCAATTCTCCATCCACTTGGCATAAACAATCAGAACTCCCCCTCACAACAAACCATTTTCTCATTAAGATTTCAAAACACTTAAGTTTGTTTTAATCAAAATGATTTTTCCGGAAAATAAATTTGTTTTTACCACTTGTAGAGTTAGGGATTTAGTTCATCACATTTTTTTAACCACTTGTAGAAAATCAGATACAACTTAATGTCCCTGATTTACCACTTGTACGAAAAACACAATCAAATGCACATAATGATGCCGATTCCTGATCCACGATTACCAACTTGGGATCTCCGGCAAGTCCACAGACTCATTGTTCATAGTATGAACCATCCCAGTCACGAACTAGAGATGGTTCAACTTTCTCCTTCATCGTCTTCTTCTCATAAAACTCCTTCGTTCCTTTGACCTTCCTGTCAATCATTTTACCAAAAATATGATGAACTTTAGAGTTAAAGACTTTTTCAACATCAAAATCCTTTTTGTCATCATAAAATTGATTTGATATCTCAACTTTACCAATTTTCTTTTTATAATTTTCAGCTCGAAGTGATGGAAAATTTTCATCATCCACAGTCATAACTGATTTTTCACTTTTTACCTCAACCTGTGGCTCAACTAACTTTATAGAATCAGCTTCATCGCCAGAAGATAGCTCCTCTGATTTCAACCTATCAGAATCATCGCTAGAACTATCACTAGACTTCTTAACAACCCATTTCTGGTTGTCAAGATTTCCTCTTTTCTTATAAAACCTGTTTGAACTTACACCAATTTCAAAAATCGAATTTTTGAACAATTTAGTTCTGTCAATTGGCGGTTCAAACTTAACCACTTTTTCTTTTTGTTTACTAAAAACTCCCTGTTTTGATGATATTGCCTTAGAACAATCTCTGGCAATGTGTCCAACAATATTGCATTGGAAACAGGTTCTAGTATCTTTCCTTTGTCCAGCAAACTTCATCTCTTCTTGCTTCGTTGCAAGAAACTCACTATTTGACTGACTCCAAAACTTTTTCTTTTCTTCCTCATCTCTTGATGTACCTGAAACAAATGTCATCTTTGCTTTAAAATCACGAACATATGTTTCATTTTTCTGTTTTTCTGTTGGAGTAAAACCAAGACCTTTCTTTTTGAAATTACGGTTAGGGTTTGGTTTCTTATGAAATCCAGAACCAGAACTGTAACCTTTTTTCTTGTTTAGTCTTTGTTGAACTCTTGAGGTGTATTTTTTAGGTTTATCAATAAGATTTACATCTTTTAATTCAGAAATATTGATTTCTGTTAGTTTGAAAATCTTTTTGATCATCTCAGTTTTTACACCTCTTAGTGGAAATTCCTCATCAGAATATAATTTGTCAGAATCATTCAATGTATATGCAACTTTGAATGTTTCATCACTCAAATTAGATTTTGATAACTGGAATTCTTTGTTATAAACCCTTTTAACTGAAGAATTTTGACTATTGACCGTCGAACTCGAACTTTCAGAACCAGACTTTGACTCTGACTCTGACTTTGACTCCTCAGTTTCATCTTTATCCAACACCTGATCGACGACTTTCTTAATTAACTCAGACTCATGATCAGTGTCAGATGATGTAAACACAACATCAATATTTTCTGGCAAATTTACTGACGACTCCGACTCCCATTGTAAATTTGTTGCTTTTTCAACTCTTTCCTGATTTGGATTCCTGGGCAAATATCCATTTTCTAGCGGGGGTGGACATTTGTTATAACTGACTTCTTGTTTCTTACCAGAATCCTTCTTTTCATTCTTTTTCTTTTTGTTATTCTTTTCTGGAGTCTTTACTTCAGTTACTTTTCCATCATCCTTCTTTTCTTCAGTTACTTCATCTTCTTCAAATGCCTTCAAGCTTTCAGCAGTTGGATAGATCCTGTCAATGACATAAGAAGAACATGAATAACTTTTCAATAAACGATTTACTCTCTCTGTTTCAATTCTCTGTAATTCCAACTTTTGTTCAAGTACAGCACATTTCTCAATGTAATTGTTCACCACTTTCTGCTTTGTCATATAAGCACCCTGAAGTGTTTTCATTGCGGTTGCTTGTTCTTCACTTGTATGATTGTACTGGTTCATTGCTTTGTTCAACACATCATACGATTCTTTTAAGCTGTTCAAGTTGTAGATCAATGTACTGTTCTGTTTTTTAATAGCTTCACAGTTTTCACACTTTTCTGGAATTTTCTTTGCATCAACTTCATCTTGAACTTTGAACTTCTCAACTTCAACTTTTACTTTCCGTTTAGTCACCAAAAATTCTTCATCATCACTACTCACTGGAGTCTTGACCTTTTTCTTCTTCACTAAAACCTCCTCATCATCACTGCTGACTGGTGTTTTGATCTTTTTCTTTTTCTTTTTAACTTTATCATCATCACTATCACTTTCAGCAAGCAGTTTCATATCAGCATCAAACTTTCTTGCCCAATATTCAGTATCATCATCACTGTCCTCTTCAACTCGAGCTACAAAAACTTTGTGAACTGTATCTTGATTAGGAACATAATCATCCCATGTGAAATTTTCCCAACTAAATCCTTCAGGTAACTTTTCGTCGTCTTGATCTATTATCAAAGCACTACCATTAACTCTCTTTAAAGAATCTTGATTCACTGCACACGCTCTCTTTCCAGAATCTTCAATCACATCCCTTCCATGTGCAGTTTGTGCTTGATGTTGACGTTGTTGAGATGGTTGCTGAGCAACTTGATGGTAAATGGCCTTTCGATAGTAATCATTGTTGTTGTTAAACGGATTTTGAGCTCCACTTGCTTCGCGGTTTTTGCACTCCCTCTTGAAGTGTCCTTTTTCCCTGCAACGAAAACAAGTGACTTTAGATTTGTCAAAACCTAAAGTAGAAGTACCAGCCTCACGAAGATCATCTCTTCCAGTGATTTGCTTGAATTTCTCAGCTCTCCTCAATACGCTGGCCAAGCACCATTTTATGTCCATCAGTTCCATCTCTTCAGCATCGATCTGGTCGTAATCTTCCTTTGTCAGCATTGGATTCCCGATTCGACCTGCAACAAAACTACCATAAGATTCAAGAACAGTTCCCAATAAAGACATGTGACTCTTAGCAATTTCTGCTGAATATTCTTCATCATTTTCCAAATTCAGTACAATGTTGCACTGAAATTTTCTCCCACTTTTTGTTGCTGAAATGTTTGGATCAAAGGACGGAAATGGTGTGAAACTTGATTTGCTGTTTGATCCTAATGATGAAATTCCAGATGAATTCTTGGCATTGTATGCAGTTTCTATTTTTGGAGATGCATTTGAAGACTTCTCATTTACTCCTGCTTTGTAGTACAAACCAATATCCTGTTCACCATCAAAATCTTTCATCCGAATGATCTTTCTTTGTTCCATTTCTTGTGCTTCCAACTTTTCTATGAACTTGCTGAGTGTTAAATGATTGAACCCCTTTTTGTTCCTGAGCATCATCAAATATGTACCCCAGCTTTCATGTGGCAAAGCATCAGCAAGTTTCTCAATCAATTCCTCGTTATCTTTCTCAATACTTAACCTCTTCATGTTCGCAAGTAAATTGCAGTATCTTTCTATAATCTCTCTCGTACTTTCATTCTTTAAACCACGAAACAGATCAAATTCCTTTTTCAGAAGTGATTTCTTGCTTTTGATCATTTCTTCACTTCCACGAAACTTTGACCTCAATGCTTTCCAAATCGAATAAGATGTTCCGTTGTGCTGCAACAATACCATAATATCCTCTTTTACTGCTTGTTGAAGAAGATTCAACATCATTTTTTCATCTTTATATTTCTTCCTAGCATCGGCACTAAGATCTTTAATCGGAACGGGTTCTTCATCATCATTCAATGGCCGGATGTACTTTGTTTCAACACATTCCCAAGCATCTAAATAATTCGCTTGTACCCAATTCTCAAATCGACTTTCCCATCCTTTATATTCCTCGATGTTCATAAGTTTGGGAGGTTTCTGCATTGTTCCAGTTTCATTTTCCAACATTGTGTTTTGAGCAATATTCATTGAACTAGTTGGAGTAGCAAATGCATTGAAGAAATCCTCGTCCATGTTTCAAATTTCAAAAATTTTCCCAGCAGACCTTTAAAGCGAAATCTAATATAACCACAAAAGCGAGACCACTTTGTACGTTGGAGCGAAACCTTAAACTGTTCACTGGAGCGATACCCTAAATGACACTGGAGCGAAATCTATTCGACCCCTTAGAGCGAAATCACAAGTTGCCACTAAAGCGAAATCAACTAATAATTGTCCATATAAGCGAAATCATATATGTGTCGTTGGAGCGAAATCACATGCTGATGTCATCTTTGGTCATTGTCATAAAAGCGATACCCCTAAAAACTTGATTTCTAGGTTGATTTTAATTCTGAAACTTTCAAGGGTTTGTTAATGTATGATTCCGAGTACAATGTGTGATTTTGAGCCAATTTAACCGTGAAAAATTTTGAAAAATGTAAGAAAGTGTAGAAAATGAGATGAAATGCGGCTGAAATGGCAAGAACTCTTCCTCCTGAGCTCTGATACCACTTGTAGGATCGTGTTCTGTCCTGTTTGAGACGTTCAGAAGACTTCGTATCCAAATCTAGAGGCGGAAACTAAAGATTTGGTGCAATTTCAGTCACATACACTATAAACTGCTGTTATATTGATCACTGTTACTATTACAGACTCTGACAGCACTTCGGCAGCACTTCGTGGCTCACCGGAAGACAACACCTAGAACTTCTACTTGATTTCGCTCTGATGTACATATATATAGATGTCTGATTTCGCTTATATGTCCATGACATATAAGCGAAACCCATTGTCACATGAGCGAAACCTTACATAAGACTGACACATAAGCGAAACCTATTTAAACCATATAAGCGAAACCCTGAATAACACACTTTCTAGGGTTTTGTGCCATGACTAAACTATCTCACTTCTAGACTCGATACAAGACGTAATCAACAGACGTAATGCACCAACACTGTGATTACCTACAGAGCTGAAAATGAAATCAGACACATCTTTGTGTATGATCCTTTATGGTTGGTAAATTGCTCGGGAAAAGACATTGAATGCTTGTTTGTTAACAAGATTGGATTTAAAGCCGAAGACAAAGAGCAGGCGATGCAATTTCAGAAGGTTGTTTCTATATGCTTCCAAAAAGGTATCAATGCTGACAATAAATGGACGTCTAAGTGGCGAGTGATTGAGAAAGAGGAAGCGTTGAAGGCTGAAAGAGAAAGAAAGGCTCGTGAAGATAGAGACAACATGCTAAGGCATATAGTTGTACAAAGAATGGCTGCTGAAGAGAAGAAAAAGGTTGATGAGAACGAAAAGCTTAGGAAGCTGCTGATGAAAAAGCCTAAGCCAAGGGAAGAAAAGTTCAAGTCGTTGTGAAGAAAGCGCTGAAGACCTGACTGAAGACTCCGGCAATATCCAAGGGGGAGTTTGTTGGTGCATAATGTCTATAGCCTTCGTCTAAAGTCTAGGTCATGTTGGTAGTTTGTATAGGGGTTAAAAATGTCAAATATGTAATTTTATGATGTGTTAAGGTAATTTCGCACGAAATTACTTAATGTAATTTCGCACGAAATTACATAAGGTAATTTCGCATGAACTGGCATGTGTAATTCCATGCGAAATTACCTGCCTATAAATAGGTTGTCTTAGCTTCTCATTTGGTACGAAATTATCTGAGATGTAACGAAGTGCTGTCAAAATTTCACCGTGTTTTCAAGTCAATTATCAATGAGAAGCTTGTTTTAAGTATCATACTCTGTTTCTACTCATTTCTACACTGATTCTAGGCTGTTTGTTTGTTTCCGCCTCTCAAACAGTTGTGTATTGTCTCTGTTTCTACTCATTTCTTCCTGAATGGACGAATGTTGTTGTTCATGAGGTCTGTGTTTTCTATGGTTCAGAACTTTCACAAACCATGGCTGCAAGAAGGGTTGCAGGTTTAAACTTGCCTTCCACTATTCTTGCCACGCCATGGTCATAAATTGTGTGTAAAAATTTTTAAGTCATAACCAAACCACAGACCACTACCAATTGAAACCAGAGCCACCATCGTCAACCACCATCCAGAAACCCTAAAGGGTTCCAAAACGAACACGGAACAACACAAACGCGGCATCGGCGAGTCTGTGCTCCCCATCATCAACAGAGATACTGAAACAAAAACCTTCCATCATGGCCACATGAAAATCAAAGAAGAAAAATTTAAGATACAAATCTAAAAAAAAAATTCGATGTACCTTATCAGAAGTTTTAGATCGAGAGATCACTGTCATAATCTAAAGTATAAACCGAGTGACCGTCATAATTCCAATCGGAACCGCCAGATCTCGCCATCGTAGCCTCGGATGACAAAATCATCTTCATCGATCAGAAAGACAAAGATGGTGATTCACGGACAGAATTCTTTGCGGATAACATGGTTCGTATAGAAGATGGAGAAAATAAACCATAGAATCGGCTGTAGGTTTGAAATGAGAAGAAAGAGTGAAGAAGAAAGAGAGACTTCAGATATGATTACTTTTCACAGGTGAATTAAATGCCCATTTCATATCCCAATGCATTTTTAAAATTCCCTCCTAACAAAGGATTTATCATAATAATAATAATAATAATAATAATAATAATAATAATAATAATAATAATAATAATAATAATAATAAATAATAATAAATAATAATATAATAATTAAAAAACGGAATTATGACATCAGCATGTACATGTGGCATAGCTTAGGAGTTGACACATAGACAGATTTACACCAGCTTAAAATATCTTATTATAGATATTATAGATAGTAATTTTCAAAAAAAGATATTATAGATAGTATAGATAATAATATTTCTTACATCTTATAAGAATCCATAAAACTTCAAATAAAAAGTAATTTAGAAACAAGAAAGAAATAAAAAGCATACACAAAGAAAATGCCTATTTGTGTCTTGTGCTAGGCGAGTACATCGGTAAATAAGCATGGTGTTTCCCAGGTGGGACAAATATATGGCCGGCTACTAAACATATATAATAATATAAATAGGTATTAGTGAACACTAGTGTATTTGTAAACTGAATGAATAAATCATGACCATTGATTTAAATCATCAAATCGTAAAATACACTAGTTTATTTTCATTATCAAATCCTGGCCGTTGATTTACACACTTATGTATTGATAATCAAGAGCTAAGATTAGTTAACTAGTATTCTTACAAATACACATGATTATTGAATTCGTATAATAATTCCATATTTAGATTAATTGTTCCCTAAATGTTATATGAAGATTGCTTTTAAGGTGATTGTCTTCACTGTACCTTGAAACTTGACCGAAGGGACATAGATATCAAAAACAGGTATATCATTACACTATTATTAGCCAATTATTATATTTATGTGTTATGTTCTTGAAGGTGTCCTTTTACATATTGGTTCTATGATCAAATCGATCCTTTTACTTGAAAATGCATTAATTTGGGTTAGTATCTCAACTAGTACAGGGTAAATGGGTTGAAAGTTTGGGTAAAATATATGAACTTAGTTAACAATGAGACAGCTTGAATGTACTTCAATGCTTTTGACATCCTAAAATGAACATTTGAAAGAAACCAAATAGCTTTCATAACTATATAATATGTGAAGGAATGGTAAAATATATATATATATATATATATATATATATATATATATATATAATCTTGGTCGGATGATAGGGATCTCGAACCGAATATGTAAACTAAAAAGAAAACGGATTAAAGGCAGGTATGGATGACCCAAGCAAAGCCCATCCCAGGCAAAGTCCGTATAGCTTTACCAGAAGCACACTATATGAAAAGAGGATAAAGTACCACATGGAATATTTATCAAACCTATCGACTGCTACCCAAACACTAAATATCATTTAATTGAGTTGTATTAGTTTTATAAATTGTTAATTAAATCTACTAAAAGCTCGATTATTGCAGGGAAGATGAGTGTGAGGTTTGGGGCTATTTCGTGTGGTCGTCACTTGATAACTAGGAATTAAACTACATGATTTGGACTTTATTACGTTGACTACAAAAGGGTTTATCAGAATCTTAAAGTCTTTGATCAACTGGTTTAAAGATACTTGGCTGATTATTAGCCAAGCATCTTGGTTCTAAATCATATTTTATCTTCTTAAAACACAATTTAACATTGTTATATATTTCTTTGTAGCGCTTTCTGGCTGATTTTATTTGGATGACGAAATTGGAAAATATGATGGAGTTGAATGTCAACAATAATGCATATTCGGGTGGAACGCTTGAGGGTTACAAGAGGTATATTTTTAAAGGACGAATATGTATACGGATTATTTTTACACTTCTGAATAATTTTGTTCTTTTTGTTTTCCAATGTATGTCTTTTTACATAGTATTAAATTTGAACAAAAATAATATATTTATTTCCATTCCTTGGAGGAATGAAAAAAACACACTCTTACCAAGGAAAAGAAATTGATATATTTGGAAGGAGTTACCTTCTTTGTAATGCTCCATTCCATTACCACATTATAATCAAACATGTTTATTTTCATTCCATGAGAATGATTCATACCATTGCACCTTCTATTTTTTCATACCCAAAGGTATGCGTTTGTTGTTAAAAGGATAAAAATCTATAATTGGCGATATATATTAAAAATAAACCGAAACATAAATATGATTTTGCGAGGTACTATATAAAAGATTAAGGATTGTAAGAGTCCAAACTAACTAAACAAAACCTAACCATATATCGACAATGTTGACCGTTTCAAAATTCATATGTTAATCCATCAACAACACGCTTTGTGTCTATATATAATTGATTTCTTTGCTTTGCTTTGCTTTTCTCTCCCATATATATATACTCCACTTGTTGTTTACTTCAATTCATGCTCATTCTTGTTTGTTCCAGCCAGAAAAGAAAAATCAAAGAAATCTTGCCGGTCGGAATTGAATGGCGGTAGCATCTCCGTCAGAGAGGTCATTGGAGGAAACACCAACGTGGGCGGTGGCATTGGTTTGTGCCGTCTTCATTATCATTTCAGTCATCATTGAACATGGGATTCATTCACTAGGCAAGGTAATTAATATTACTTTTTTATATCATATTCATCAATATATATTAACAACTCTATGATATGTATAAAAAGTTATACATGTAATTAGAAGAGTTATATCATTTCTGGTTTTCGGATTATTTTTTATGATTATGTTTCTCCTTCTTTCGTCCACTCCATGATATAAAATTAACAAATAGTAAGTATATTTTTTAATGATAAACTTATTTGAATCCACCATAAATGGAATAGAGTATAAAACTAATTTACACACATATTTTGTATAAAAAAACGTATCTTGTTTTGTTAGAAATCCATTAATTAATATCAATATTATTCCCTGTAAGGAAATGATTTTATAGAGCTTAATCAAAACGAAACCTCTCTTAGACCGTGGGGTATGCTGGGGCGGGGGTTTGGGGCATGGGTTGACACGTGGATTATGGGGCACTCAATAAACAAACCCAAGTTCATAGGGGTATGGTGGGCGTGGCTGGGGTGGCGTGGCCAAGCCACATCAAATTTTTTTTATTACACAAACCCAAACGGCTAGTTTTGTTGGCCAATGAGATCCCGCCATGTCAGGTTCGTAGCCCCGCCCCACGCCCGGGCTAAAACCCACGCCAATGGAGCTACGCCCCAACCCAAGCCCACCCGGGGTGGTGGCTTGGGCGTTTTCAGCCAACTCAAGCCCCATACCCCACAGTCTTAATCTCGTATTCACCATAACATAATTCCAAATTCAAAGCTTGTGAATTGTAGCCTAATTTGGATTGAATTAGAATTAGAATTAGAATTAGATCAACTCTTAACATAGAAGAATTTATAATTTATTAGAGATAATAATATGTTTTTAAGAAATGCATATTAACAAGGGATGTATAGTGCAGGTAAACGATTACATGGAATTAGGGATCAAGTGAACTACTCATAAATATAAAAGACGTAGTTTTGTATAGTTACAAGTAAAATGTTTGACAACACCATATTTTAATATATATACAAAGTAACCATATACATCTTTGATAAGATCGAGTATGGAGGATTCGACGTACGTTTTAATCTAAAATAAATTACATGCATGCATGCAGTTGTTCCATAAAAAAAACAAGAAAGCAATGATTGAAGCCTTGGAGAAAATGAAAGCAGGTAATTAACTTTCATTTAAGTTAATCAAACAAATAACCAACCTTGCAGATGAGTATTAATTTGTTTCCGAATGTTTTATAAATTACTTTTCAACTGTAATTATTTATTCTAATAATAATAAATAATAAAAATCCTTTGTTGTGAATGTAGAGCTGATGCTATTAGGGTTTTTATCGTTGCTATTAACGGTGGGTACAAAATACGTTGCCAAAATATGTGTTCCTGAAAAGGTCGGCGACAAAATGCTTCCATGTAAAGTGAAAGATTACAATGATAAAAAGAAAGGTGGTGATGGTGATGACGAGGGTGATCAACACCGGAAATTGCTTTCTTTGACTGAAGAAATGATATTCCGACGAGTTTTAGCCGGAGCCAGTGACAGCGGCACTACTTGTTCCAAGGTTGTTTTTCCATGTCTTTTATTTATTAATTAAAAAATATTTTTTTTTTGTGAATTTTATTAGTACTTTTTATTTTTAATTAATTAATTGTGTTTTGTTTGTTTGATTCTTGTGATGTGTCCAGGGAATGGTTCCCATGATATCATATTCGGCGGTTCACCAGCTTCATATATTCATTTTTATTCTTGCCGTTTTCCATGTCCTTTATAGTGTCGTTATCATCGGACTTGGTCTTGCCAAAGTATATAATCTATTCTCTCTCTCTCTCTCTCTATATATAGGACAAAGATCCGTTAGTTTTTTGGGGGTTAGGTTTTTTTAGGGTTATTTAGGTTTTTTTTAGCTATTTTAGGTTGTGTTCACATTGGTTCTCGCGGTTCTCGCAATAAAGGTGGTTCTCGCATGAACCTTACCCATATATATATATATATATATATATATATATATATTTATTTTTATATATATAAATTCATGAACGATTAAAATCTTACAACTATAATTATGTTTCTTAAATTAATTACATATATAAGATGGTCGGATTGGACAGATGAAGAAATGGAAGGCTTGGGAAGCAGAAACTTCTTCTTTGGAATACGAGTTCACAAACGGTAACCGGTTATTTAATACTTTAATATTTATATATAATAAATCCATAAAGGTAGATGCATCATATGTTTAAATGAATATATATATAGATCCTGCGAGATTTCGATTTGCCCATCAAACCTCCTTCGTTAAGCGTCACACTGGCCTTTCTACAAAACCCGGAATTAGATGGGTGGTAAGCTATAGCTAGATGTCCTCCTTTCTTAAAAAAAAAAAAAAAAAAAAAAAAACTAATTTATAAGTAAATATTGATTAATGAATACGTCCGTCCATGCAGGTAGCTTTTTTCAGGCAATTTTTCGGATCCATATCCAAGGTCGACTATTTGACAATTCGACATGGATTTATAAATGTAAGTCCAATCATCACTACCCTACCCTACCTCAGTTATAACTTTACATATGTTCCACTTGCCGCAGGCACTACACTTTATTTGACTTTATATAAAATTTGATTTATTCTTAATAAAAACACGAGTTGGACTCGTAACCACTAGAAATGAAAAGTTTTCAACTAAAAGGTTCTAGTTTTGTTAATCTGGTGGTCATGTAACATGTATAATAATAATAATAAGTAAGCTAATCCATAATTTTGAATGAAAAGACAGAAACATTTTGCTCCAAGTAGCAAATTTGATTTCCACAAGTACATCAAGAGATCCATGGAAGATGACTTCAAGGCTGTCTTGGGTATAAGGTACACATGATTTATTTCTTTCTCATTCATTCATTCATGTTGTTTTAATTCGATAATTTATATGTACGTTTTACAGTATCCCACTTTGGATGTTCTCCATCATCTTTCTGCTTTTAAATGTCCATGGTATGTTACCGTCTGATTACTATTACTATTACTATTACTATTACTATTGTTTGCATTCAACTTCTATCATGCAATCTATTTGCAGTACGTATGCATGACCTAATAGATGTAAAAAACGTAGTACATTCTCCTTTGTTGAAAACCAAATCTCTTTGTATCGACAGATTACAATTAAAAGGACAATCACGGGCAAATGATAATGATATAAACGTTTATAACTATCACAATATTCAAACTAGAGATAAAATTGTTGCCCAGAATGATCTTTGATCTCTAGATCGCAAAATGATAAAACTAAACTTTCATATAACTTGCAATCGAATACAATGATAGTGTTTTGAATGTAATGAATGATATGAATGATTACAAGTGAATCTAACTATCCCTATTTATAGTTTTCTAAGGGTACGAGTGAATAGACGCGTCTCTTCGTGAACGGGTGTGTCTCTAGGATCTTGTGGATGATATTTAATCTTGAAGAGGTGTGTCCTTTTTTAAAAGACGTGTCCCTTGAATCCTTGTGGCTGAAATTGAATGGATGTGTCTCCAAGGAGACATGTCGATTCCTTCAATGAAGTTGGTTATCAACTTCCAACTTGACACCTTTGGCCCTCACACTTTATAACTACCCTAAATTACCTAATTACATAATCAACCCTTGTAGTATGGATGTGTAGAGATTAGTATTTCATTCACCCCCCTAATCTTGAACATCCTTGAGTTGTTGCAGATCTTGAACTCCGAGCAGTTCTCGCATTGTAGCAAACTTGACCCTTGCTAGTGCCTTTTTAAGTATGTCTGCCCGTTGTAGTTCTCCACTTACGTGTTCCACATTGATGTCCTCGTTCTCAACGCATTCTCTTATGAAGTGATAGCGTGTATCAATGTGCTTGCTTCTTCCATGAAAGACTGGATTTCTCATGAGTGCTATTGCAGAAACGTTATCCACCCTGAGTGTTATCTTCTCTTCCTTCCAGCCTGTAATTTCACTTAATAGTCTTTTAAGCCATAGTGCTTGGCATGCTGCTGTAATGGCTGCCATGAATTCTGATTCACATGATGATAATGCCACTGTCTGTTGCTTATGTGTACACCAGGTTATAGGTGATTCTCCAAAGTAGAATACCAGACCAGTTGTTCCTTTTCCTTTGTATGTATTAACTCCAAAACTGCTATCACTATAACCTGTGATCTTACATCCTCCTTGCTTCTTGTATATGATTCCATGCTCTTTAGTTCCTTTGATATAACGTAGTATTTGCTTCACTGCCTTCAAGTGTTGCTCCTTTGGTTCTTGCATGAATCTACTAAGTAGACTGACTGGGTAACATAGATCTGGCCTTGTATGCAATAAGTACCTGAGAGAACCTATCAGGCTTCTGTAATGTGTTGCATCTACTAGATCTCCTTCTTCAGTCTTCGTTAATTGTGTTCCTAGATTCATAGGAATCTTTGTGTCGTTGCAGGTTAACATATCAGCGCCTTTGAGTATCTTGTTGATATAGCCTGTCTGCTTGATGGCTATCTCACCCCCTGCTTGAATAACTTATATTCCCAGATAATATGCTAGCAATCCTAGATCGCTCATTTCAAACTTGTTCTTCATCTGAGATTTGAAAATATCTATCTCCTTCCTTGATGTTCCAGTGACTATTAAATCATCAACATAGACTCCAACTATCAGTGTAGAAGTCTTACTCGTCCTTGTATAGATTGCATTCTCTAAAGTGCACTTCTTGAAGTTAAGTGACTTTAGGGTTTGATCTAACTTCGTATTCCAAGCTCTTGGTGCTTGTCTCAATCCATACAGTGCTTTTGATAGTCTATAAACCTTTCCTTCATTTCCTGGCTTTACAAATCCTTCTGGTTGTGAGACATAGACCTCCTCCTTGAGATCTCCGTGTAAGAATGCAGACTTCACGTCTAAGTGATGTACCTCCCAACCTTGATATGCTGCTAAAGCCAACATTAGTCGAACTGTCTCTATGCGTGCTACTGGTGCAAAGACTTCGTCAAATTCTATTCCGTGTTGCTGAACATATCCTTTTGCAACCAGCCTTTCTTTATGTCTGACCACGTTTCTGTTTGCATCTTTCTTAGTCTTGAATACCCACTTTAAACCTATTGCCTTGTGATCTCTTGGCAACTCTGTCAATCTCCAAGTGTTATTCTTGTTTATCGAGTCTAACTCGGCCTTCATTGCTTCAATCCATTTTCTTTCACTAGATGCTTCCTTGTAATTCCTTGGTTCTTCTTCAGCAAGTAGTAATTCTTGTGGATCTATTTGAATTTCCTCCGTTTCTTCATACAGTTCTTCGAGACTTCTCAGTTTTACTGGAGTGTCACTAATACTCTCTGTTGTACTTTCAGATGTAGATGGACCTCTACTTGATAATCTGCTTGAACTTCCTGTCGAGTTCTGATTTTACGAATGTGCTGGCGGGGTTTCATAGGAGTCTTGTTCTTCTGTCTGATCTACTCCTGAATCTTCATGATGTGGCCCGCTACTACCAGGACTACTTGGTTCATTTTCTTCTAACTCTGGTGGGTTGTCATCTTCTTGAATGACAAAGTTTGTCCATTCGGGATTCCCTGAATCCACTGTTTCCATATAATTATTCCAGTTCCATGGTTGACCTTCCATGAACTTTACATCTCTACTGACACATATCTTGTTCTTCGCCGGATCATATAATCTGTATGCCTTTGATCCTTCTTCTATTCCAAGGTAAACCATAGGTGCACTTCTATCATCTAACTTCTTTTGTTGAAGTGGTAATACCTTAGCGTATGCTGTGCAGCCAAAAACTTTTAAGTGTTCCAGATTCGGCTTTCTTCCTTTCAATGCTTCATACGGGGTCTTGTTTACCAAAGCCTTTGTCGGAATCCGGTTTAATAAATATAACGTATGTCTTATTGCTTCTCCCCAGAAATTTTGTGGCATGTTCATTGCCTTTAACATACTTCGAGTAGTTGACAACATCGTCCTGTTTCTTCTTTCCACTACTCCGTTTTGCTGTGGGGAATATGGCGCTGTAAGCTGTCTCGCTATGCCATTGTCCTTGCAATACTTGTTGAATTCAGCCGACGTGAATTCTCCTCCTCTGTCCGTCCTTAGCATTTTTAACTTGGTTCGAGTTTCTGTCTCCACCTTTTCTATGAACTGCTTGAAAGTTTTGAATGCTTGATCCTTGGAAGTTAGTAGATATGCCCACATGTAACGAGTACAGTCGTCTACAAGTAGAAATATATACTTCTTCCCAGCATGTGTTGGTGGGGATATAGGACCACACAAATCTCCATAGACTAAATCCAGAGGTCTTAAAGATCTGAATTTTGCCTGGTTTGGAAATGGTGTCCTAGTATGTTTTCCTAATAAGCATGCGTCACATACTTGATTTGCATGACTTATTTGAGGAACTCCATGTACCAAGTCCTTTCGAGTCATTTCCTTAATAGCATCGAAGTGTAAATGGCCTAATCTTGCGTGCCATAACCATGCCAAATCTTCTGTGTTTGAGAGCAGGCAGATTGGCCTTCCAATCTTCAACTTTACTTTATACAACCTGTTCCTCATTCTCCTGACTCGCATTAGTAACTTTCTATTTCTGTCGCGGACTGTTAGTAAGTCCCCATCCATTACTACTTTGCAACCGATTTCTGTGAGTTGTCCGAGGCTCAATATGTTGCTTTTCAGACTTGGAATGTAGTATACTTGAGAAACAATCTTTTGTTCTTGGTTCAAACATTCCAGTAGTATTAAACCTATGCCTTTAATTTCTACGTGCGACCCGTCTCCGAACCGAACTTGCCCTGTAACATTTTCATCTAATTCTCTGAAGTGACGTCGCACTCCTGTCATGTGGTTGCTGGCCCTGTTGTCTAAATACCATAGACTTTCATCTTCTGAGGCGTAAATTGCTGGTTCTATGCGTTCTTCGTTTAGTAGAACCCTTTCTTGAACAACGTTTTCTTCTTGTATTGCCATTAGCAATACGGGTGCTTCGTCTTCCTCGACGAGATTTGAATGCTCTTGTACAACATCTTTCTCAGGACAGTCTTTCTTGAGGTGTCCATACTTCTGACACTTGTAGCACTGGATCTTACTTATGTATGTTTGGTTTCTTCCAAAATTCCTCCAATTCTTAGACCTTCCACCTCTGGGTCTATACGAAGATCCTTCGTTCTTAGTGCTTTGCCTGTCTTTATTGTCTCGCCAGTTTCCACGCGGTTGGTTGAACATGCCACGCCCGCGGTTTCCAAACTGTCTTCTTCTTCCTGAGTAATTGTCGTGATGCGTAAACATCAACTTTTCTTGACTTTCTCCTGGGCTTCCTTTCTTTTGCTTAAGTCTTTCTTCGAACGTTTTTAACCTTCCGACCGCTTCTTCTAGCGTCATTGTTTCTAGATCGGAGTACTGTTCCATCGATGCGACAATCTGAGTAAACTTATCTGGCACTGCATTTAGGAGTTTGCGTACCAGAGTCGGTTGACTCAGTGTTGTCCCTAATTCGCTTGCCCGGGTAACTACATTGTTTATCTTTGCGGTGAAGGAATCTATCGTGTCATCTTCCCTCATTTGCATTAACTCGAATTCTGATAAAAGTGTATGCCAACGAGCCTTCTGTACCCGATCAACACCAACGTGTCTTGTCTTGAGATTTTCCCAAATTTCCTTTGCAGTTTTACAACTTGCAACTTGCAATACAACATCCTCCGGTATTGCTTGGAACAGATAAGCAATTGTTGCCTTATCTTTCTTTACATCCGTTTGCGTATTTTCTGCCGGTTCAATCGTTTCCCAAAGTCCATTCGCTTCCAAAATCGTTTTGATGCGAATTGCCCAAACCGTATAGTTTGTTGGTTTCAAAATAGGACACTGGAATTGGGAAAGAGAACTTCCTTCCTTTTGAATTATAACTTGTGAATTTGGTCCGGTTGTTCCTGACATGTCTTCTGACCGAACAATCTTCACTTTCAAAAACTTTTATCTTTCGTGGTTTCAACAAACCTCTAATCCTTAACCCCCGCGTATAACCCAACGCGTAATAAACAATCAATCTAATTCGCACTAAACCCCGGAATCAAAACCCTAGATTCCTAACCCCTGGTTCGACCCTGAACCGAAAATAAAATTAACTTGCGAATTGAGAAAGAATAATAAAACCTGATCGCAAATTCCCTGCGACGCCTAGAGCCTGATGCTCTGATACCAATTGTTGCCCAGAATGATCTTTGATCTCTAGATCGCAAAATGATAAAACTAAACTTTCATATAACTTGCAATCGAATACAATGATAGTGTTTTGAATGTAATGAATGATATGAATGATTACAAGTGAATCTAACTATCCCTATTTATAGTTTTCTAAGGGTACGAGTGAATAGACGCGTCTCTTCGTGAACGGGTGTGTCTCTAGGATCTTGTGGATGATATTTAATCTTGAAGAGGTGTGTCCTTTTTTAAAAGTCATGTCCCTTGAATCCTTGTGGCTGAAATTGAATGGATGTGTCTCTCAGGAGACATGTCGATTCCTTCAATGAAGTTGGTTATCAACTTCCAACTTGACACCTTTGGCCCTCACACTTTATAACTACCCTAAATTACCTAATTACATAATCAACCCTTGTAGTATGGATGTGTAGAGATTAGTATTTCAAAAATCTCATGTCCCTTGAATCCTTGTGGCTGAAATTGAATGGATGTGTCTCTAAGGAGACATGTCGATTCCTTCAATGAAGTTGGTTATCAACTTCCAACTTGACACCTTTGGCCCTCACACTTTATAACTACCCTAAATTACCTAATTACATAATCAACCCTTGTAGTATGGATGTGTAGAGATTAGTATTTCAAAAATAACAACGGCCAACAAAAAAAAAAAAAAATAACTTATGGATGAATGATAAATCTAATTCTTATGATAATATATAAACTTAATTAACATATAGTGTTTTTCATCATGATGCAGGATGGCATGCACTTACTTATCTCTCCTTTGTCCCTCTCGTGGTATGCCTTCAATCAAGTTGAATATACATAAAACTAGTTAAGTAAAATATATAACACATGCATACATATATGTTTTTGTTTGGTGGCATGCAGATTCTTTTGTTGGTGGGTACAAAACTTGAACTAGTGATCATGGAAATGGCTCAACAAATTCAAGATAAGGCAACAATTGTTAGGGGGGCTCCGGTGGTAGAGCCGACCAACAAGTTCTTTTGGTTCAATAACCCTCAGTTGGTCCTTTTCTTGATCCATTTCACTTTGTTTCAGGTAATTATATAATTAATACTAGCTACAAGCATGCATCATTTACAGGGTCGTCTCCGAAAATCACAAACAAAATTTTGGCCCTGTGCGAGATAAAAGTTCGGCACTATCTGAAAATCTCAATTTAATATAAACTCATCAATCATTAAAATTTACGTGGATGTAATTTAAATAGTTATTTTTAGCTAAGTTTAAGAAGTAATTTATTAATTAAAGGGAAAAATCTAGTTAACAAAATTAAGCATTAAATGTTACTAACAAAAAAAAAAAAAAAAAAAAAAAAGCTAAAATAAAGAATTTGTAGATGCCTAGATAGAACCCACTAGTACAGGTGCACATTTATGTTATCTCTTGATTCAGTGCATATATTATTATATCTTGTACAACGTAAATTCTATACAAGATTAAAAGATTTGGACCCTCGGAGGTTTTGGGCCTTGTGTCGTCGCCCACCCCTCACCCCTATGGGCCGGCCCTGATCATTTAATTACCTAATACATCAACAACCTAGTTAGTTTCATATAAATAACATATCAAAACTTACTTTACGTTAGGTTTTACTTCATATAATTTTGTGTTTATTAATTGCAGAATGCATTCCAAATGGCGTTTTTCTTGTGGACGGTGGTAAGTACTTCTCGCCCTAATCTACCATAATCAACCCTTCTTTAGACCCAAATTAATTAAAAGTTTTACCTCGTTTCAAGTTTCATACATGGCACTTAAATTCATATCCAAGTTGAACTCATGTGTGACTTCTTTTGCATTGTTAGCTATGGGTGGAGATGACACCATTGAAAAGTTTACTTATTTAGTATCATTTCCTTAAAACTTGAAGATCACCATCTTTATTGTTTCAAGTGTTAACATATATAACTAAAACAGTGATATGATATTGAAAGACAATCAATTAACATGCATGTTGGTTAATTTGTTTGCAGTATGAATTCGGGATACACTCTTGTTACCATGAGAGCATGGTGGGAATTGGTGTTCGAGTTGGATTGGGGGTGCTTGTTCATATGATGTGTAGCTACATCACATTCCCTCTCTACGCCTTGGTTACACAAGTAAGTACCATGCATCTTCAATCAAAACAATTAACTCTCATATTACTTTAAGGTATCTCATGATAATTAATAGAACATACACACTTATCGAATGTTTTGACCATATTCTTGATGTTTGAAGATGGGATCTCACATGAAAAAGTCCATATTTGAAGAGCAAACCACCAAAGCTCTAAAGAAGTGGCAAAAGGCTGCCAAGGAAAGGAAGAGGCTGCGAGAACTTGGTGGTGGCAGGGATATCTCTAAATCAGGCCTAATGAGCCCCGAACATACGCCAAGTCGTGGTTCATCTCCAATCCATCTCCTCCATGGCCAAAATCACCGATCATCCGTGGCAGAGAGTGAGATCGACATTCCACCTTCTCCAAGATCATATGCTTCAGAGACGGAACTCTCTGATATGGAAGCTTCATATCATACTCAAGATCGTCCAAAGAACATGGATCATCAGGATTTCTCATTTTCTAGATCATCCTAGGGTCTTATTGAGTACAATATTACAATGAAACAACCGTTACATTTCTTGATTGGATACAAATGTGTATTTCCCTAAGTCTCTATGTTCTTAATAAAGCAAAATCTAACAACATAACACTTTTAAGTACACAAGAAAACAAAAGAGAATATTTCTTTCCTTCTCTTGATTGATAAAGACGGTGCCGCCATATAGCATCTCTCAGTGAGAGTGAGAGACGGATTAAGAATAACAAAGCATACATGAAACATACACTAACTTGATTTTAAGTAGGGAGGATTACGAATGTAATTTAAAAACAGGGTTTATTTAGTTGAATTTAAATTATACAACTAGTCAATTTGAGATTCCTTAAATTATATAATGGTTGAAAACGCTAACTTAACGTGGTAAGCGTACGCGACCACAAAATAACATGCATAACTAGGTTTCCTCATGCGTGATTTTCTTATGTTTGTTCATGCGTGATAAGGGTATGTGTGATTACGTATTGTTCAAGCGTGATTATGTGATGTTTGTCCATGCGTGATTAAGGTTTAAGTTTTATAACATGCCTAATTTACTCGTATACGCTTCGTACATTAAGGGGCTCTTGTACGTTAAATCATCAAAGTGGAGGGGGGGGGGGGTGGTCAAACACCGCATCAGGCTGTTAAATAGGGGTGCCAAAGGGCACCTCCGCCATGACAATGACGGGCGTGAAAGAGAAAAGATGTCAGTCCCATTGAACATGAATCAATCACACATGTTCTGCTTTGTATTATTATATTTTTATGTAATGTTTTGTTAAATCACCACACGCTTGTGAATATATGACGTTTTAGTAAAAGCCCTTATGTTTACATGATAATGTTTTTTCTTACGCTTTATAGTTAAACCACTACACTTTGTCTAATAAAATATTGTCTTTAACACCCAAAACAAGGTACCCTAGAAAACCAAAAAAATTAAAAAAATTAAAAAAATTAAAAATTAAAAATTAAAAATTAATTATGTATTTATATAATTTAAAATTTTCTAGCTAGGAAACAAAGTGTGGCCACCCATGCCAAAGAATTGCCTTTTGTTTCGTTAGTTGACCACGTATTATTTTAGAAAAGAAAAAGGTTGTGAGATGTTGAATGCTGGATTCTTGTGGTCATGGTTTAAAATGACACAAAAAATCACCTATTAACACGCTCCTTAATTAGTTTTCTTTCATTCTGAACAAAAGTCGGTTGAAGTTTGTTACAACTTTAATTTTTTCCTTTCCAATTTCTAAAGTGAAACGAATGTATGGAAGATGGTCTGCATCTAATTCTTAATGTTAATTGAAGGAGAAGAGATAAGTCGGAAATCAGATATGGTGAAAGAGTAATATATTAATTAGGTTGATCATCGTAAAATATATATAACAAGGTAATTAATAAAAATGGCTGGCGATGAACCTGGGCTTGATCAAACGGCAACATGGTCCGTTGCGTGTGTTTGTGCAGTCATTGTTATAATCTCCATGGCTATGGAGCATAGTATTCATAGCGTAGGACATGTACGTAATTATTATTATTCGATCCTTATAATAATTATTTTGATTTATTTGAAATTGTTGCTGACATTATGAGTTGTGTACGTAATTAGTTTCTGAAAAAACGTCATAAACCGGGGCTACTGGAAGCACTGGAGAAGATAAAAAATGGTATCTCCATGGATCTGCATTGTTATTTTAGAAATGCATGTATATATATAATGTGGTGTTAATTGGTGGGTGCATGAATGCAGAGCTTATGATACTGGGATTTATTTCGTTGCTACTGGTGTTCAGCCAGAACTATATTGCATCCATCTGCATTTCCAAGGACCTTACAAAGGATTTCTTGCCATGCAAGAAAGAGAAATATGATAAGGAAGGTGATAAGGAGAAAGGGGGTGAAAGGAGATTGTTATGGTATGAGCATAGGATGTTAGCAGATGATCCACCAAAAGAATGCGAAGAAGTAAGATCATTGAATACATTCTATATTTTGTTTGTTTATTTATTTAAGATGGAAATGAATGATTAATATATAAGTGACTGCAGGGATATGAACAATTTATATCAGTTGCTGGATTGCACCAATTGCATATCTTTATATTCTTCCTTGCAGTGTTTCATGTCATTTATAGTGCCCTCACCATGATTTGCGGCAGAGCAAAGGTTCGTTATTCGTGTTTACTGATTAATATTGATATTGATAAATTAAATTGGTGTTTGATATGAGGGATGCAGACCCGCAAGTGGAAATTATGGGAAAAAGAGATCCTGGAGGATCATGTACCGGGCAATGGTACGTAGTAGTATTATTCAAAAGTCTACATATACATATGGTTAGTTTGAATATGATTGTATGATATGATGCAGATCCATCCAAATACCGACTTACCAAGGACTTGTCTTTCGTAAAACATCACACGGGTGCTTTTACAAACACTCCAGCAATGTTCTACATTGTAAGATTCAAACCAATTAATTACTTATTATGATTGTTACAAGTGATGGATCATTGACTGTAAGAAATGTTGGTTTCAGGTATGCTTCTTTAAGCAGTTCGTTTCATCTGTCCGAAAATCAGATTACTTGGCCATGCGCCATGCTTTTTTCTCTGTCAGTACTTCAATTATATATACATTTCACCTCCAGAAAACAAGTTTAACTGATGTTTCTGATTCTATAGGTTCATTTAACTCCTGGGACTCACTTCAACTTTCAAAAGTACATAAAACGATCATTAGAAGATGACTTCAAAGTCATTGTAGGAATCAGGTAATTCAAATTTAGCAACTATATATATGCATTATATATGATAAATAACTGTATGAATAATCGATCTTACTTTTTATTACACTTTCAGCCCAATGCTATGGGCTACCGCCGTCCTTTTTCTTTTTGCAAACGTTGATGGTAAACACCAAATACTCAAATCATTGTAACTAATTACATTCCTCTCTTAATTGATTAGTCGAATATTACATCCGTATTTAATTGTTTATAGGAGCTCGCGCTATGACTTATTTATCTTTATTTCCCGTAGTTGTAAGCATCTCTGTCTTCTTTTATTAACTAACTCAATAATAAATATATATATATATATATATATATATATATATATATATATATATATATATATATATATATATAAATGTTAATTTGGGTAATTAGTTAAGGTATGTACGTACTAACCGTGAGTTGATGTTAAATTTTGGTGAATTATGAAGATAATCTTAGCAGTTGGAACAAAGCTTCAAGCAATTGTATCACAGATGGCTGTTGAAATACAAGAGCGACAGTCGGTGGTACAAGGGATACCTGTTGTGGAACTCTCCGATAGACACTTTTGGTTTAACCAGCCCACATTGATCCTCTCCCTTATTCAACTAACCCTCTTTCAGAATTCATTTGAGATAACACACTTCTTTTGGATATGGGTAGGGTAATTAAGAATATATATACATACATACTTAATTGTTCATTACTTGTAACCATCTCTTAATTTTGTTGCAGTATGAGTTTGGACTTGATACTTGCTTTTACGAAAGTCCCTTTCTTCAATATGGTAGAGTTATCATAGGGTAAGCAATTCAAATCCCTTAACTTTACAATATTTAATTAATTAGCTTTATATATTTTTTTTTTCCGGAAGCAGCCTCTCTATCCTACAGATAGAGGTAAGGTTTGCCTACATCCCACCCTACCTAGACCCTGTCAATAGCTTTGCTATCTGTGGGATTTACTGGGTACAATTGATTGATTGATAGCTTTATATATATTGTTTCATTTATTTATTTCACAGAATTCTAGTACAAGGCTTATGCAGCTACAGCATACTTCCACTCTACGCGCTTGTTACCCAGGTATGTATTATAGAACAATGGTAAGTTGCGATTAATGAGCATCATGTTAATCTATCTACTTGCTAATGTTGAAAATGATCATTCAGATGGGTTCAACAATGAAGAGGTCTATTTTTGATGATCACACGTCAAAGACTCTAAAGAACTGGCATGCCCATGTGAAAAAGAAGGACAAAGATCATGATAAAAAATCAAAGAGTACTCCAAGTGAACCAACAGCCAAGGGTAAGTCAAGTGATTCACCAAAAACGGTATCCAGTGTTGACATACCCGAGGAGCATAAGACCTAACCTCCTACTCCATGCAAAATCAAATCAAATCACTACATGATACTAATTGTATACTTTCTCTTAAATATCTAAGATTTGCCAAACAACTTAATTATTCTTCAAACACAAAACATGACTTTAGTTATGGTTTAAGCCTTCTTGTGAATAACGCTACATTCTATCATGCATAATAATAAAGTTGTATATTGTTTTAACTCATTGCATCCGCTCGATCTAGGGAATTGTTGTTAACCCTCTTTTATTTTTGTTCATACATATGTATAGATTTTTCTAGGTTCTATTATTGTAGGTAACAACTCTATGATAATCTAAGAAGTGGTTTCTAAATTTAGTGCTTCAGTACATTGTTAACAAGCCCCTATTTGTAATAACTCTAATTTCAAATGATAATTATAGTGGTTATAAAAGAAAAGGTTGAATACAAATAATAAAAGAAATTAAAAGAATTTAATGTTAGTAATAATGAAGTGAACAAAAAGATTGTAAGGCGTCCATATTGGCCCAGAAAACGATCGAATAAGAATCGAAGTGTGATGATCATAGTGATGTGATCTTATTTGATAGCTAGAGTAAGTAGGATATCATGGATATATATTTATGAGAAGCATGTGATATATAATACGGCTTATTTGATTATATAAAAAAACAAAGATGTTAGTTGATTTGAAGTAAACTAGTGTTAACCTAATTGCAATTTAACTAACAAACATGAACACAAAGAACATAAACACATGAAATAAGAGACACACAATCACTTCCAGGTAAGGAAAATTGCATATACAGACACATTAGACAATAATACATATACAGACACATATTATGTACGCCTTTCATATCAACCAAATGAGTAAAGTCAATCAACTGCATAACCCAATAATACAATACGATGGAATCTCTTCATAATGGAATATCATCTTGGTGATTCCGCAATGATCTATAGCAATTCAACATATTGAGGCATCCAGTAGAGGAATGTCGTATATTGTCTTACAAATTAAAAAAAAGTAGTAACAAAAACATAACCACAAACATTTACACAATCATTTTCCATGATTGTGTTAAAGTTGAGAAATCAAGCTTTGCACATGATAATTAACGTAAGTATCTAACTCAAACATAAAAATAGAAGAATAAATAATGTTACCGTAAAACTCTTCAAGTTTGGTTTGACTAAATGGGTCCCTCTTCTAATTTTGTTTCCTTGCGTCTAACGCCTCTCCTCAATGGCTTGCAGTCGTCCAAGGGGAACCGCCGCTTTGCAAATTGTCACCCTGTGAACTGCCAATCTCGGTTGTTTTTCTCTTTTTTTATTAACGACAACTATATATAAATATAGCGACAACAAGGAGCTGCAAGAGTACAAACGAAAAGAAAAGGAATAATCATACAATCGACTGAATATCAAATTTAACCAACTACTCGATGACACCACATTGCTCCTCGTCCTATTTTTAAACCACAAAAATGTATCTTCTTTGATGTCGTTGACAATCCTTTTAACCGGAACCATATTGTTGCTGAGATGTTTCTCGTTCTAAGACTAAAACATCTTAGAAACCGCTTCAAATTCATTGCATTTTGGATGGACCAATCACACAAGAACATCACATCATCAACGTAGCTAAGATGTATGAGAACTGTAACACCCGTAAATTTTTGTCACGTGTCCCGAATTTCCAAATGAGAAAAGGGGATTTATCGTTCCACTGTGTAACGATACATAATTAAGTTGTTGGTAAATTCATTAGTGGCAATAACGTGCTTCAAAAAATTATAAGTACCCGTGGCAACGCGCGGGTATTCCCACTAGTTATGTATAAATCATATTGGCATTGATTCTTGGAAAGTTTGAATGATATTAATTAAAACTCATCAAATTCCTTTATTTCACAGTTAACTTTTATAATTGTTTTTCTATTTTTTTAGAATGAACCAAGTTAATGTTGTATCAGATATGATCCAAAATGAGGATTTCAACACAATTTCTCAAATTGCGGTTGTGAACAATGGCGATGTGGATGAAACTGAAACCGATGTGGATGATTTGTTAGAAGAGGATGATATTGAAGATGAAACATTAGACAATACCATTCAAGTCCCTTCAACTTACACTAATTTAGAAGAAATAAATGTGAGTGTGGATAACAATTGGATGGTATCAGGCTCTGAGAATAAAACTGATTTGACTCGTGAGTTGGGAAAAGATTCTTTCAGTAACAAGGAAGAACTTATTAGAGCTATCAAGCTCTACTGTATCAAGGCACATAAGCATTTTATGGTGGTTGAATCACGCCCAGGTACTTGGTGCATAAGATGTACGTTAGGGGTGTGCAAAAAACCACATTAACCGAACCATAACCGAATTAACCGACAAAACCGAATCGAAAAACCGAACCAAATAAAAAACCGGTGGGTCGGTTAATGGTTTTTTTTTTTTTAAATCGAAACTCCGAAAGTAGCGAGTCGGTTATGGTTATCACTTTTTCCATATCCACCATAACCGAACCGAACCGATATATAATACATCTTTGTAGGATTTAGGACTTTTCACCCTATTTTTAATATTCGATGTTTTTGACAGAAGATTTTTACTATTTATGGTTTTTCATATTGTTTTGTGGTTTTGGTTGAATGTTTATTTGAATTTATGAATGTATCACATCACTTTATTTGAATATTCGATAGTAATTGGTATTAATATTATAGAGTACATGTATTTTTTAATACTATGTAATATACTAATATATACAAATATGCAATAACAATTTATTCCATGTTAAAAAAAATTAAGTTATTTTTATAAGCTAAATACACGGTTAACCACCCATAACCGATCCGCTCTAACCATCAAAACCGAATAACCATAACCACTATAACCGATCAGTTATGGTTATGGTTATCCATTAACCGACATCGAGGTTTTGGTTATGGTTTTAGGTCAAAACCGACACAAACCGACCCATGCACACCCCTAATGTACGTTGCATTCACAATCTGGTTGTAAATGGAAACTTCGTGCAAGTAAACAATCAAACGGAACTTTTGAAATTGTAAAGTATACCTGTCCGCATACTTGTTTACATCATAAGATTACCCAAGACCATCCAAATCTAGATGCAAGCTTGATTGCTCAAGAGATCCAACACCTAATAAAAGAGCAACCTTCTATTAGTATTACTCTTTGAGAGCCAAAATAAATGATAAATTAGGCTATACTCCTTAATACAAGAAGGTTTGGGTAGGAAAACAGAAGGCAATCGAAGAAGTATTTGGGAATTGGGAGGAATCTTATAATCTTTTACCTAAGTTTCTATATGCCGTACAAAGGTTTAATCCAGGGACTATGGTTGAATGGTGCATTTCGAAACAAACTGATGTTGTCACACCCCCAAAATCCACAAGCGGAGTATCACCGCAGGAGGCGTAACCGACCAGGATCCAGCCACCAATCATATTGAACAATATAACTTAAGTAAATAAAAGTTCAACCCAAACAATATAATTAGTGACAAAACAATTCAGCAAGTTCAAGTTATCAGCGGAAGCATAAAGTTCAAAACCCAAAACATAAGTTTAAAAGTTCATAAGTTTAACATGGAACTCAACAGTCCATGTCCCACAACGACCTCGACCTCCTGTGCAAGCTCCATCTAAGCACCTAACGACCTGCAAGGCATATAGTAACGAATCAACAACAAAGTTGAGCGAGTTCACAGTTGGGTGTTCATTTTAAGTTGTTTCAAAAACAATAGTTTCTTTTTGTAACACCCCGTGTTTCCATAAGTCAAAGTCAAAGTCAAGGTCAAAGTCGACGACCGATTGTACGAATTTGACTTATAGTAATTTCCTTATTTTAATAGTATTATGTGGAGTAAGTGTTGTTAATTGCTAAAATTGATGTGTGTTAATCGCTATCTAATCGACTTACGACTGTGAATTATAGGAAGTAACAATGCGATAAAGTTAACTAATCGATAATCAAGCTATGCTACTCGACATCGAATCGTGATACGAACCGCAACTCGACTTAATTTGGTTATTATACGTGTGTGTGTGCCTTATGTGTTACTTGTGCGTGTTATATATATATATATATATATATATATATATATATATATATATATGTTGTGGAAATCAATCGAACTCAATCGAAACTCGAATCCGAATCGAAAATCGAACTATTATAATTAGTAGTTGGGACTAAAAGTAATTTGACTAGGAAACCCTATCGTGACGAGCCGCTCGTAATAGAAATCGAAACATCGAAAATCGTCGCAACAAACAATCGAACCACGTGCCATCCGGCCGGATAGCCACTACGCCGCAGGTCAGGCGTCATCCGACCAGGATGTCATCCGATCGGATCGTCATCCGGGCGGTACGCCATCCGATCGGACAACCCTTTCCTCTTTTGGAATCCTATAAATACCCCTGTCATTGTCATTCTTTCCACTTTTGGAAGTCCTTGTCCGAACTGTTCGTGCTCCCCACCTTTTCTTCGATTTCTCTCAATCCAGGTAAGATCTCGCCCTAAATCTTGTACGTTCTTGATCTACACGCACTCCTACACCTTTCTATCTTTTAAATCTTAACTTTTAACCGAGAAATCACTAGATTTCGGGTGTTCTAGGGTGACGTCATCATGTGTTCTTCAAGAACTTCATGTTTTGACTTCAAACCACCAAGAACAACCGAGATCTAACTGATTTCCACGCAAACATACAAAGATCTTGTGAAGATCTCGACACAAGAATGGTGAAAAAGGATTGAAAGATGGTTTCTAACTTTCTTTCAACTCTCTTACACTTATTACACTCAAAACCGATAGAATCAGACCCGGTTCTAGTCTCCTGCTCATCCATAGTGTTGAACTCGTCCAAGGTCTGGATTCTACTCACGAGACCACCGATTCTGGGTTAAACAAGAACAACCATCCTGAGCCGATAACCGGCCGAACTAGGGTGATTCCTGGTCGGTCTGGTCACTTGGGTCGAAACGGAGTCCTATTGGTTAACACGTTGTCACAATGTCTCGATAAAACGACAAACGACCAAAAACCACCAAGTGTAAGACAAACGGAACAATCGGAACGGAATGCTGTCCGATCGGACTGCGGTCCGAACGGATAGGTTATCCGAACGGATTGTCATCCGAACGGATCACACTTGGGACCCACACTTGAACAACCTTATCTGAAGTTTGAGTATCGAACAAATTGCAATCCGATCGGACGACCATCTGACTGGATTACTCTTCGGATCATGAGATACTAAGACTTCAAAGATTTAAACAATTTTCAACATGTTCAATAACAGGGTTGCCATCCGATCGAATGACGCTCTATTGTGAAACTTGCCTTCAGTAAGTAACCTCATCACTAAGTCGCCGTCCGACCGGACCACTGTCCGACCGGATGACCATCCGAACGGATTGCAATCCGCACGACTAGTCATCCGATCAACCGACTTGATGGATAGAGATACTTCAATGCATTCAAAATGCTACAACGAAAACTTCAAAAGTCAAACCATCGTACAAAAACACATTCTTCTTATAGGAGGAAACAATCCACTCGAATCGTTAACCGACCGGACAACTGTCCGACCGGATGACCATCCGAACGGATTGTCATCCGCACGGATTGCTGTCCGATCGGATTACCATCCGATCGAACCACTGTCCGACCCATTTGCACTTTGCACCATTTGATGCGTAAAACGTCACTTATCGTTATACAATCTAATCTACTCAGGCTAATCTTACTCGCTAAGCGCTCCCTTCAATCCATCAACCGCTGTGAGTATACTCGATCCCTTTTTTGCTTTAAGTACTTTTGGGTGTTACATACGTTACAACTATTCAAATTACATCAATCACACTACTCAATACTATTTGAATGGTAACCGTTAATGCATGTTATACGTGGCTTATGAACGCTTGTTTGTTATGTTTACACATGGAATGCTGTCTACCTGCCTTAGCAACGATAGTACTATAGTTTGGACTCAGCACCCGTTCACACAGGGGTTGTTAAGGACAATTACTTGCATTGATTACGGTGGTAATCATGTATTGCGAACTGCCTCAGGCAGTCAACCCACAGTCATTGGTATCGATGGATCTATGTCGATAACTAACGTGCTTCATTTCACTATGTGTACGTGCTGGTTATGTGTAAACGAATTCGAACTCTATACGCTATTATTAAACTTGTATGCTCACCTTTACATTTTATGTATTGACATTATTTTAACGTATGTGATGGGTGCTTAGGACGCACTGTCACACCCCAACCGATGGCGGAATCATCGGGGCATGGCACTGAGCGAAACAGATTGTCCAGAAGTTTCCATAACAATTATCACTACCATTCAATTTAAATAATACGTCCCATACCGTATCTCAAACAACAAAACAATTATTACAGACATAAATCCAGGCAAATATTCTGTTCCGACAACTCAGATTTAATTAAACAGCAATTGTTTATCTGTTTCTAGAGACCCTTGATTCGTTATCTACAGACAACTATTTGTAGGGCTCTAAAGCGTTATTCTAGCTTCAAATTCCTACCACATATGCATCCTAAGCACCTGTCACATACGTTAAAATAAAGTCAATACATAAAATGTAAAGGTGAGCATATAAGTTTGATAATAGCATATAGAGTTCGAATTCGTTTACGCATAACCAGCACGTACACATAGTGAAATGAAGCACGTTAGTTATCGACATAGATCCATCGATACCAATGACTGCGGGTTGACTGCCCGAGGCAGTTCACAATACATGATTACCACCGTAATCCATGCAAGTAAAAGAACCTTAACAACCCCCGTGTGAACGGGTGCTGAGTCCAAACTATAGTACTACCGTTGCTAAGGCAGGTAGACAGCATTCCATGTGTAAACATAACAAACAAGCATTCATAAGCCACGTATAACATGCATTAACGGTTAGCGTTCAAATAGTATTGAGTAGTGTGATTGTTGTAGTCTGAATATTCGTAACGTATGTAACACCCAAAAGTGCTTAAAGCAAAAAGGGACCGAGTATACTCACAGCGATTAATGGATTGAAGGGAGCGCTTAGCGAGTAAGGTTAGCCTGAATAGATTCGGTAGCATAAAGATAAGTGAAGCGTAAACGGAAAACAAGTGTTAGAGAGTCGGACAGCTGGTCGATTGGACGGTAGTTCGATCGGACGGCTGACCGTTCGGTTGACAGCCCGTTCGGCCCTCTGTCCGGTCGGTCGGTAGGCCGATCGGATGGCTGTTCGAGTGGATTGTTTCTTTCTATAAGAAGTATGTGTTTGTGTATGATGGCTTGACTTTTGAAGTTTTCGTTGTAGCATTTGAAAACTTTGAAGTATCTTTAACCTTCAGGTCGGTCGATCGAACGGTCATTCGATCGGCCGGCTATCCGATCGGTTAGGCACTTCAGTAAATAGGTCCTCAACAGGATGTCACCTGATCGGACGGCTGTTCGATCGGGTGGCACCCCAAACGCGTTGAACATACTGAAAATTGACTAAGTATTGAAGCATAGTATCTCATGATCCGAAGAGTAATCCAATCGGACGGTAGTTCGATCGGACGGCAGTTCATTCAATACTCTCTTCAATGAATTGCTCAAGTGTGGGACCATGTGCTAGCCGATCGGCTGGCCTGGTCGATCGGCTGACTGTCCGATCGGCTGGTTGTCCGTTCGGACAGCAGTCCGATCGGTTAGCTTCCTGACCTGGTCGGCCTGTTCGTCTAACACTTGGTTGTTCAGGTTTGTTTGTCGTTATATCGAGGTAATTTGTCAACGAGTCGAACCATAGAACCCTCGTTCTTACTTGTTTCCCCTGCACGGGCAGGAATCACCCAAACCCGGCCGGTGAACTGTTCGGAACGGAGTTTAACGTTTAACCCGTAACCGGTTAACCTCGTGGGTAGAATCCGGATCTTGAGCCATGAAACCACCGAAGTGATTTGCAAAACGTCACAGACCCCGTTTCTATCGGTTGACGGCATTGAGTGTAAAAGAGTTGAAAGAAAGTTAGAATATCCCTCTTTCAATCCTTTTTCACCGGGTATATATTTAGATCTACTACAGATCTTTGTTTGTGTTGGATCTGAGTTTGGTTTTGATTGTATTTTCTGTTTGAATTAAGATGGAAATGGATGAGTTGTGCAGCGGAATTAATATGGAAACAAACTTTGCATACAATCAAACGAGAGTATTGCTTTGATCAAGACATTTTCAACAGAGAACCGAATGATTGAATTTAATTTCAACAACGATTACAAAGTAATGCTTGAATACAAACTCCCCCTCAGCCAGAGCTCAGTGTTTGTTCGTACAAAGAAGACGGTGTTGCAAAGAGCTAATAGAACAGTACAGAACATTGTTCTATTTATAGGCACTAGCAAACCACTGAGCATCTAAGCTGACGTCACCATGAAAGTGACATCTAACCTCCTAACAAACTCTAACCTCTGATCTATACAAACACTGCTATACTAACTACTGCTTATTACATTATATTACATAAAAGACACTTAAACAACTGTTGCAACCTTCCACTGCTGTGAACCCGGCAATGCTTCTCCGGATCAGTAGTACTTGACTCAAGGCAGTAGATTGAGCAACAGAGCTTTAGTCTTCCATCAGTCTTTACTAGAGCAGCAGATTGACGGTCAGTGGCTTGTACGAACAGTAGATAGGAGGTCAGCAGATGTTGAAACCACTTTCAAGGGGAGAGACTTGTATGTAACATCTGCTTATTCTGGATCCACTGACCTGACCCAGTTTTGGCTTTAATTATCTGTTCCTCTGGTAGGGTTCGATCCCAACAATCTCCCCCTGGAACAGATAATGCCAAAACTCTTCATTATTGTGGAATTCTTTATTGCCTCATCAGCAGTTCCCTTATCTGACCTTTAAACTGTAGTTCAAAATCTAGGGCATCTGTGTCATCATCATCCCTGCTAAGTGGAAGATCAAGGAGATCCTGCAAATCTTCAAGACTCAGGCCAAGAGCTTGTTCCCTTGATATTTTCTTCACTTCTCCACCAGACCTGAACAAAGTCAATACGTAGGTCTGTTTGTCAGTTTCCCACTTTAGTATTTTTGAGCCTAGTGGGTTTCTTGGGAGATGTTTATTTGCAGAGGTATTGGGTGAGGCTGGCCTATTCATGACTGGCTGAGCAGTACTTGCAGATTGTTCCAATTCAAGATCTTCTTTTATCATTAATTTAATGCCTGCTTTTACAATAGCATTTCCAGCTTTTAGATCTTGAATTGTTTCAGCACTTGGCTGGTTTTGGCTCCTTCTTTTGTAGAGGGCAGTACCAGCTGGAGCAGTGGTTCTTTTGACTTGCAGCTTTGGTGGTCTTTTTGAGACCTCTGCTTTAGAATAGTCAGGCCTTTTAGGAACTGTAGGATCTTTCTTCCTCAGTTCCTCCAATCTTCTATAAGTGGCCCTGACTACATCTTCTTTCCATCTTGACACTTGATGTTTAGACCCATAGTCAGCAGCAACTAACTCCTCTTTCATTCTCTTCAGCTCAAGTGACTTGTCAGGCACATTCTTTTTGTACTTTGACCAATCTGGAGGAGTGTGTTTGACCTTATTCTTTGTCATTTCTTGAATCCTGGCTGCTTCTTGCTCAAGCTCAGGAGTGGTCCACTCTTTGTACATCTGCTTATCTCCCTTGTATTTCTTTGTTGCCATGATGCTTTCAATGTAGTCTTCTCTTAGAGTTTCATCTGCTCTTTCTGAGATTTGTTGACATACATTTTTTGCAAATTGCTCCAAGGATCTGACTTGTGTGAGTAAGAATTGGTAGTTCTACTGGATTTCTCTGTCAGATTTTCCTTGTGCATTTCTTTTAGAGATATCTTCTGCCTGTTTAGCTTTGACCTTTAAGTATTCTTCAATGTTGTTTGGCCTTGGATATCCCTTAACTGATGGCAACTTCCTTTTTGCAGGGTCTTCCTCATAGTAGAAGGATTTTATCTCTTCTCTAACTGCTTCAAGTTCTAGAGGAAATTGGACACCTACAGGAGTAATGACAGAGATGGCTTGTTGTACTGGTGCTGATGAAAGAGGAATAGGTTTGGGTATAGTAACAAGTGACATGGATGTTGAAGATGTTGGTGGTGGTGATGGTGAATCATCATCTGGTATGAAAATCCTTCTCCTTTTTGTTTTAGAAGAAGCAGATGATGTTTTGGGTGGATCAGTGGTGGTAGATTGTGTGGCAGGGGTTTGTGTTTAACTAACAGCTGTTGAAACAACTGGTGTCTCAACCACTGTTGTCATTACAACAGATGTTGTAACATCTGTTGTCTTCTGCTTTTTGGTAGGATAAGGTGGTGAGTTTGTTTTTTATGGAGATGACAGTGGTGGTAAGGCAGTGGTTGTGGTGTGTGTTGAAGTGGTGTGTGTTGAAGTGATATGTGTTGAAGTGATAACAGATGTTGAAACAACTGAAGTACCAGCAGTAGTTGATACAACAGGAGTTACAATAGCTGTTTGGGTGGAGGTTTGATGCTGATGGCTTTTGGATGGTGGTTTTGGAGGCTTTGGAAATTTGGATGGGATGGACTTAGGTTTCCTTTTTGTCTTAGGATTTTTAGTATCCTTTGATCCAGAACAACCCTGCGCTCTTTTCTCCTCATTCCATCTTGAAATATCCTTTGCCATTCTATCCCACTTTACACTTGCTACTCCTTCATCAAGTGCTTCTTGGGTAGCATCAACCTTTTTACTACCATCTGGCAATGGAATTTTTCTAGTCATAGCATCCTTCTCAGGTTCAATGTACAGACCATCATCTATTCCTTTCTTCTTCCACTCCTGAATTTTCTCCCCCTTTTTGGCATTATCTTCTGGGAGTTGATCAATGAAAAGTACTGTTGGAGGAGCAGTGCCAATGGTTTCCAATAAATGGGCCTTGATTGCCTTAATATCTGCTTGAGTGTTCTTGTACCTAGACTCTATAATGTTTCTCAGCTTTTGGACATGAAGTTCATGTTGCTGATCAGCCAGTTCTTTTTGATGTTGGAGAAAAGGTTGGAAAAGGTTCCAGAGCTCATTTGTAGCAAAAGCTTGTGGTGGAGCAGGTGCTTAAGGTGGAGCAACAGTGGATTGCATCTTTTGTGTTTTCAACACCTGCTGTAGCATATTTTTAAGATCTGCAACAGATGTATCCAACTTTTCAATTCGTTCTGTCAAATCCTGATATTTTAAATCATCACCCAATTTAATGGGATCATCTGATTTCCCACTATTAGTGGTTTTATCAGTGGTTGAGGTAGGGAGTGCACTCCAAACACTAACCACTGATGCCCCTTTTTCTTGGTACTGGGGTCTTCTTCCTTCAACACTTGACAACCTTTTGATGTTGCCAGTAGGATAAATAAATCCACTGGAGGTTGGCAGAGGTGCTATGTAAGGAATTGCCTCCAAGGAAGTCTTATTAATGTAACCACTGTCCAACTGTAAACCAGTGGGTTCAACAGTTGTAGTGGCTGCTTCACTTGGACTACCACCAAGAGTTACATGTAACTCAAGGGGTGTAACCTCCTCAGGTTGTGTTGGTGGGTTAGCAAAGATTGATACATCAGACCCAGTCATTTGTTGAGGTATGTTCTCATTGATAGGTGATTGAGAAGGACTGGTTAGTGCCTGGTTCAAATCAATTGCATCCAACAGCAGTTTAGTTGGTGAGGGAATTGTGGATGTGAGGTTTGATGTAAAAACGGTATTTGCTCCGGGCATTGAGCTGTGGATGATGAAACCAAGTGATTTCAGAGCATCATGATGTGGAGGCCCTAAGTGTACAACCTGCTCTTTTTGTGAAGAAACAGGAGGAGTTTCGGTTATGGGTTGAGATATTTGTACCAACTCCTGTGAGGAAGTAGCAGCAGTGGTTGTTTGTGACATTTGTGCTGTCACAGGCAGTAGCTCTGGTATCTCATCCTCCAGAGTTGCCTTTTTGATGGGTTTGGGGGGGGGGGGGGTTTGTGTTTTTCTTTTTGTTGGCTTTTTGGTGATTTTAGGTGTGGGTTTCAAAGAAGTTGTTCTGCTGCTTTGATCACCTTGAGCAGTGGGCTCAGCAGCAGATACCTGAGGAGCAGTTGTAACTGCTAAAATCTGCTCAGGCACCTCTGCTTGTGTTTTGCAAGGTGTTGACATCCTTGTAAAAGTTTCAGCAGTTAAGCAATTTATTTGAATGGAGTCACCATGGTTTATTGCAGAAAGATCATCCTTACTGAATTTCTTTTCAAAATAATAACTTAAAAACCTTGGAAACAGTAGGAATGATTTTGTTTCAACATTATTAACCAAATCATTAAAGATTTCCCGAGAATAGTTAAAATTTTCTTCTTGAAGAATAGCATATCCCAGATTTTGAATCTTTAATGGTATTTCATTAAAAGAAGTGGTTTTGTTTGAAACACACATTAGGAGGGTATGGAATAAAAATCTTGTTGCAGAAGGAAAGAAACCTTTTTGTAAGGTAGCTTTCGTCATCATTGTGTCTGCATACCCTCTCTCAATGAAGTCAATTTTCAACTCGTTTTTAGGGAAAGAAATTTTACCTTGCTGATCCTCGAGTTGAAAGACCTCTGAAATTGACTGTGGTGTGATTTGGACATTTTTACCCTTTAGAGAAGAGTTGATGGCAATTACAGTTTCTCCTTGTGTTTCAAGGGTTGCATTCTTCCAAAACTCTCTTTGGGTTGCCAAATAGATTGGTGCATTGGCTGTTAACAAATTTTTGTACTTTGATTTAGCCATGGTGTTGATGATGGAGTCAAAAGCTTCTGTGGTGCCGGGTTTTGTGAGAAGACCCAGAAGATTGTGAGATGGTTTGTGTGGAATTTCAGTGGGATTGGCCTTTTGAAAGACCGCTTTCGACGATGATTTTGAAGTGGGTTTTGCAGATTGCTTCGATTTTGTCATTTTAAAGATGATGATCGAAGAAACTTGTGAAGAAATGAGATGAAAAACTGTTTTGAGAAGAGAATTTTTGAGAATTCAATTCGACAGTAAAACCCTGTTTTTGATGTGAAGTGGGGGTTTTATAGAGGAAAAAGTGAAGGCTGACGTGGTAGCAGTTACAAAAGTACTGACCACTATATACTGCCCACATGCCAAACTCTGATGAAAGGAAGGACAGTACTTTTATGAAAGTTACTGATGAAGGCAGTGGTTACAAGGGTAAAATGGAAGCAGTGGATGATTTTCACTATCAGTGGATAGCATATCAGTGGATAAGACACTGCTTTTGAACAACAGAGTTTATCAAGGAAATGATAGAACAGAGGATGGCTTTCAGCAGTGGACAGACTTTGTAGGAGAACAGTCTTTTGAACAATCAGTGGTTATGGCAGACTTTTAAGGATTTAATGAAAATTTCATTTTTAGCTATTTTTAAGGATGGATTTTTGATTTTCTGAAAACATTTTAATGCTTTTATGCATAGAACAACAAGATGTTGCTTGTTATTCCATGTTTAGCATCCCAATTCTAGAGACCAAGCTTTCAAAAGTGGCTGTATCAAGTGCTTTTGTGAGCACATCTGCCAACTGGTCTTTAGTTGGGACATGATGAAGAGAAATCAAACCTTTTTCATAGCAATCCCTCACAAAGTGATGTCTGATGTCGATGTGTTTGGTGGTTGAATGGGAAACTGGATTTTTGATGATATTTTCTGCTGCCTGGCTATCCAACATGAGTGGAGTCTTTAAGGCAGTGATACCAAAATCCAGCAACTGATTTTGAAGCCACAGGAGTTGGGCTGTACAGCTTGCAGCAGCAATGTATTCAGCTTCAGCAGTGGATGTTGAAACAGCTGCTTGCTTTTTGCTTTGCCATGAAACCAAGCAATCACCTAGAAACTGGCACCCTCCTGATGTGGACTTCCTTGTAGTGTTACATCCAGCAAAGTCACTATCTGAAAAGCCTGAAAGCTTGATATTCCCATTAGCTGGATACCAGAAACCAAGTGTGGGAGCACCTTTTATGTATCCGAAGATCCTTTTTACAGCAATGAGATTTGATTTTCTGGGAGCTGATTGACTTCCTGCACAGACACATGTTGCAAACATGATGTCTGTTCTAGATGCAGTTAGGTACAATAAAGACCCAATCATGCTTCTATATAAAGTTTGGTCAATCAGCTCATCCTTTTCATCAGACATGACAAGCTTATTTGTTGCCATGGGTGTGCTGCATGGTTTACAATCATTCATATCAAATTTTGTCAAAAGTTCTTTAGCATATTTCCTTTGATGAATGAAGGTTCCATTTTGCATTTGCTGAACTTGGAGACTAAGAAAGCATTACAGCTCACCCATTGCACTCATTTCAAACTCAGCTGTCATGAGTTCCCTAAACTCTTCACACATTAAGTTACATGTGCTTCCAAAAATAATGTCATCCACATAAATCTGGACAATCATTAAATCCTTTCCTCTCCATTTTAGAAACAATGTTTTATCAATGGTACCTCTTTTGAAACCATTTGAGAGTAGGAAGTTGGAAAGAGTTTCATACCAGGCCCTTGGTGCTTGTTTCAGGCCATACAAGGCTTTGTTTAGCCTGTAGACATGATCTGGATAAAATGGATCCTCAAAACCTGGAGGTTGACAAACATATACCGCTTCTTGAATTGTACCATAGAGGAAAGCACTTTTGATATCCATTTGAAACACCTTCATGTTGTGGTTGACAGCAAAGGCCAGGAACAGTCTAATGGCTTCCAATCTTGCAACAGGGGCGAATGTTTCATCATAATCAATCCCCTCTTCCTGTCTATAACCTTGAACCACAAGCCTGGCTTTATTCTTGACAACAATGCCCCTTTCATCTGTTTTGTTCTTGAAGACCCACTTTGTGCCAATGGGACTAACCTTTTCTGGCAGTGGTACAAGCTCCCATACTTGTTGTCTTTTAAACTGTTGGAGCTCTTCTTGCATGGCTTCTACCCAGCTGTTGTCTTTCAGTGCCTCTTGGTACTTGACAGGCTGATGGAGTGATAGAAAACCAGCAAAAAGACAAATGTTTTGGGTTTGGCTTCTTGTGAGCACCCCTTCATTTATGTTGCCAATGATTTGATCAGGTGGAAGAGATCTCAAGAAGATTAAATCTCCTTGGTATGGTATGATGGCATTTGTTGGTGAGGGCTGCAAATGTGTATCATCTGAGCTAACCACTGCTGGTGACTTTGATGACCCAGCAGTGGCTTCAAAAGGTGGTGGAATAGGAGGTAATGAAGTGGACACCTGCTGACTTTTATCCACTGTTTGGGGACTTTTGTCAGCAGTGTTTGAGGATGTGGAAGCAGTGGTTGATGGGCTACTTTGGTCAACAACTGTTGAGGTAGCAGTGGTTGAGCTTTGACAGCTGTTTTGAACAGCTGATGCTTTTTCCATTGTGGCAGACCTTTGAGGGATGATGATTTCATACCCATAGTCTGGTGTTGAATCCTCTGATGGACCTGCACTGTTAGTCTTGATAGCAGTATTTTCAAAAGTAAATTTTTCAAGATTAAACAGATCTGCAGGATTTGTTGGGATTTTCATTGATGAAAGTTCATTGAACTTTACATTCAAAGTCTCCTCCACTGCCTTGGTCCGTGTATTAAACACTTTGTAGGCCTTGGCAGTGGTTGAGTATCCCAGATGATAACCACAATCAATTTTGGCTGCAAATTTTGAAATGGAATCTTTTAAGTTCAGAATAAAGCATGGGCAGCCAAACACTTTGAAGTATGAGATCAGTGGTTTGATTTTATACAGAATTTCATAAGCAGTCTTTTTGTGCCTGGGGTTTATTAAAACTCTGTTCTGGACATAGCAAGCAGTGTTTACTGCCTCTGCCCAGAAAGTTAATGGCAAACCTGAATCAGCAAGCATGGTTCTGGTAGCCTCAATCAAATTTCTATTCTTTCTTTCAACTACCCCATTTTGCTCTGGTGTTCTAGGGATGCTCTACTGCCTTACAATCCCTTTCTTCACACAGAAGGCATCCAACTCCTTATTTTTAAATTCGGTGCCATTGTCACTCCTGAAGCTTTTCACTAGAAGGTCAAATTGCTTTTCAACCTGTGTCACAAAGTCTTGCAAAATGCCTGCAGTCTCATCTTTTGAGTGTAAAAAGAAAGTCCATGTAAACCTAGAAAAGTCATCAACAATAACCAAACAATATCTTTTCTTCTTGAGACTCATGACTTGAACTGGGCCAAACAAATCCATGTGTAGCATTTGCAAACACTGGGTTGTTTTGGACTCTTCAATGGACTTATAAGAACTTTTATGATGTTTTCCTTTTAAACAGGAAATGCAATGTTCAGGACATGAAAACAATTTTTGTGGTAGGCCTCTCACCAAACCATTTTTTGAAATTTCAGTGATTGTCTTAAGATTTGTGTGCCCCAGCCTTCTGTGCCAAAGTTCTGTCTCTTTGTTAGAGGCAGCTGAGAACAGACATGCATCAGCTCTGGGACACTCTTTTGACATATCAACAACATAAACATTGCCACTTCTTTGAGCAACAAGTTTTGTTTGACCAGTGTTTATTATTGCTTCAATCTTTTTGACCATTTCTGGTCCAACAATCCTACAACACTCCTTTGTGAAGAATGACCCATAACCCTTGTCACTCATTTGTGAGACACTCAGGAGGTTGAATTTTAGACTGTCTATCAGATTGACATTTTCAAATTTTACATTTCCAGATTGTACTGTACCAGACCCCAGAACTTTCCCTTTACTATAATTCCCAAAGGATATATCACCCCCTCCATGAATTTTGAAATCTTTGAGTAGGGCTTTACATCCAGTCATGTGCCTGGAGCCTCCACTATCAACATACCAAAGGCTATCTAAACAGGCAGAAGCTCCCTGCACATGAAGTAAAAGGATTAGTTCATTAGGGTTTCCAAAGCCAATAAGGCTTTGGATGGGGTCTCAACAGTGTCTGGGATGGAAGCACATTGATGGACAGTGGTTAGGTCAGGGGTTTGGACAGTTTTAGTACTGTTTCTTGCTAACCACTGCTGGGGGTCTTGACCAATCACCTGTTGGTACCCAAAAGGATGTCTGTTCACTTTTGGTTTAGAGGGCCTTTTATAGGTCTCATAAACGTGTGGAATCCTTTGGTAAGACTGTTTTTCCTTGCCTTTTCTGAACTAATTGGCAGGGGGTGCATCAGTAACCTGAACATCTCTTTTGACAGATGTTTGGTTCAGCTGTTTTGTGACAGCTGTTTGAACTGGCACAAACAATGGTTGGTTTTTGTTAAATTTGACAGATGATGTTGATGGACTCAAGGATGTTTTAGCAATGTACTCGTTCTTTTTTACATCAAAGTTTTTGAGATACACACATGCTTGAGTTTTGTGGTTTGATTTACCACAAACAAGGCAGCTTTCAGCTGGAACAATGACACTTGTTTTGTTTAAATCATAAGCTTTTAAATGGAAACAGTCTTTTGTTAGATGATTCCTTTTCTCACAGAATTCACAAAACAAGTTATTGATCTTTTCTTTCTTCTTTCTCTTTTCGGACTCCTTTGCAGCAGAGGTTTTAACCTCTGTTGGGATGTCCTTGAGAGGAATGACTTTAGCTTTTGGAGCTTTAACACCATCAGTTGATGTAAAGTCCATGGGCTTGAAATTTTCAAGAATATCACACTCATCAGACCATTTTGGTTTAAACTGATAATTTTCAAGCTCCTCAAAAGTAGAGGAACCCATTGGTCTGTCAAGTGTGATTTTGTTACCAAGTTTGTCAATGATTTTCACTTCTTGGCCATTCTTGTTTGTGGGGATGAACTCAGTGGTTACATCAGTGGTTTGAACAGATTTTTCAAAAGCAGTGTTTTCATCATCATGTTTTCTATAACCAACACCAAATTTTACATTGCTTTTAATCTGTTTTTCAAGCATAACCTCATACCCTTTGCATGATTCCACCCATTTTTCACAGGTAATCTGGGTGGACTCTAACTCCTTTTTACAAACTTGGTATTTTTCTACCATAGTTTGGAGTTGAGTTTTGGTTATGCTCTGTTCTTCTTTAAGACTGCTGATCTCTTTCTCTTTTTAAGTCAATTTGTTTTTAAATTCTTTTAAAGAACTTTCAAATTTGACTTCATCAGTTAAGATTTTGTTCCGAAGGTTTTCATTCACCTCTTTGATGCTAGCAAAAGCAATAATACAATCGTCAGAACACAGTTTTTCAAGAACTTGAGGTGATACCTTGGCAGCAGCCATCATTGCACAATCACATTGATGATTTTCTTCATCATCAGCTCTTTATTCTTTCTCACCTGCTTTCTCATTTATCTCTTCTTATTTGTCCTCTTTGGACCATGGGTCTGTCAGTGGTTCAATCAGGGTTTCTGAATTTTCTCCCAGCAGCAATTCACCAGCAACTGCACTAACAACTGCTTCAGTCACCTTATCCACTGTTTCATCACTTAGCTATTCACCTTCAGTTTCAATCCCCTCTGGTATTGACTCTAATTCCATCAAACAAAATTTATCATTAGAAGATTCATTTGAAGCATAGAGAGCAAAATTTTCATCACTAAGCTCATCAGGCATGCTGCTCCAGTCAACAAAGCCTTGAGTGAAAAAGCTTTGCTGATCTGGTTGTACCACTGCTGGAGCAGCAGTTTGAGGTGCAGGTTGCACTTGTGCCTGGGGGACAGGGGTTTGAACATATTGAATCTGTGGAACAGTAGTTTGGACATAATGCACATGCACAGGGGCAGCAGCATAATGAGCACTGTTAACATGAGCTGTAGGGGTATATTGGGTATAGTGCACAGTGCTTTGATTTTGAGGTCTAGGGTTTGAGCTAGGGTGAGTGATTATAGGACCAGTAGTTTGACTCCTGCATTCCCTAGCGAAATGTCCCAACCTATTACACTTGTAACACTTGATTTTCGTTTTATCCAACCCAACCCTCAGATTCCCATGTAAACCTAGGAATTTTCGCCCTGTTCTTTTGTAGAATTTGCTAGTTCTAACACTGAGCAAAGCCAATTGGTGCAGGATGTCCATTTCCTCTAAGTCAGTGGGATCAAAATGTTGTAAATCATTGAGTTCAAAGCACAAATTATCTGACATCTGGTTTTCAGTGTTTGCAGTGAAAGCATAGTTTGCAGAGTGAGAATCAGGGTTGGTAAAGTTACCACCAGCTGTTATATCAATGAAATGATCATAACCCTGTTCCTTACTACTGCCACCAGATTCTTCCTGACCCAGAAGAGCTGTGCTACCGAATGAGTAATCATCAGTGGCTTTTCCAGACTCTTGCAACTCCTTTTTCTGGTTCGACTCCTTTTCATAAGTCAGGAGTCTACCATGAAGTTGGGTCAGGGTCAGATCTTTGAACTCAACAGAGTTTCTAGTCACAAATGCAATTGTGTCCCATTTATTAGGTAGCGATCTAAGAAACCTGCTATTTTAGGTTGATTTTGGAATTTCAACCTTAACAAGCCTTAGCTCACTGATGAGACAGCTAAAACGTTCAAACTGTTGGGTCAATGTTTCACCCTTAATGTGACAGAAGGTTTCATACTGCTGATTCAGAATTTCCCTATTGTTTTCAATAACTTCTTCGGTACCCCCAAATTGTTCCTTCAATGCATTCCATAGCTCTTTGGCACTGTTACAATGTAACAGTCCAGCATAGATCTCATTTGGTAATGCAGATGCTATGATGCTAAATGCTTTGGCATCCAGTTCGAACTTTTGAAAATCAGTTTCAGTATAGTTTTCATAAGGTTTTGGTACGTTCTTCTTTGGATCCTCAGCACTTGGCACCATAGGAACATGGGGACCCAAAACGACAGACCTCCAACATCCAGTGTTCTGTTGAGCAAGGATGTGACCCATCCTTCGCTCCCAGATGTTGTATTCATTTCTTTTAAGCATAGGTGGTTTAAAAAGCGAGCCAACACTATTCCTATCATCCTGTGATTGTGACGTCATCTTGGTTGTTTTACAGACACTGATTAATCAACTTTAATGGTGATTAAACCTTGCTCTGTTTTTCAACTAAAACGAACAAACTATCGATATCAACGATTTTGAGCTGAACTATTTATGTCAAAATGATTGGTAAATCAAATTTGACTGTCCTAACTCTGATACCAATTGTTGGATCTGAGTTTGGTTTTGATTGTATTTTCTGTTTGAATTAAGATGGAAATGGATGAGTTGTGCAGCGGAATTAATATGGAAACAAACTTTGCATACAATCAAACGAGAATATTGCTTTGATCAAGACATTTTCAACAGAGAACCGAATGATTGAATTTAATTTCAACAACAATTACAAAGTAATGCTTGAATACAAACTCCCCCTCAGCCAGAGCTCAGTGTTTGTTCGTGCAAAGAAGACGGTGTTGCAAAGAGCTAATAGAACAGTACAGAACACTGTTCTATTTATAGGCACTAGCAAACCACTGAGCATCTAAGCTGACGTCACCATGAAAGTGACATCTAACCTCCTAACAAACTCTAACCTCTGATCTATACAAACACTGCTATACTAACTACTGCTTATTACATTATATTACATAAAAGACACTTAAACAACTGCTGCAACCTTCCACTGATGTGAACCCGGCAGTGCTTGTCCGGATCAGCAGTACTTGACTCAAGGCAATAGATTGAGCAACAGAGCTTTAGTCTTCCATCAGTCTTTACTAGAGCAGCAGATTGACGGTCAGTGGCTTGTACGAACAGTAGATAGGAGGTCAGCAGATGTTGAAACCACTTTCAAGGGGAGAGACTTGTATGTAACATCTGCTTATTCTGGATCCACTGACCTGACCCAGTTTTGGCTTTAATTATCTGTTCCTCTGGTAGGGTTCGATCCCAACAGTTTGTTTATGTGGAAATCGGCTAGATCCAAGCTATTCTTGGTGGATTGAGGCCAAATCATGAAGTTCTTCAAGAACCCATGATGACATCATCCTAGAACACTTGATTCTTGATGATCTCACGGTTAAAAGTTAAGATTTGAAGGATGGAAAGGTGTAGGAGTGTGTATAGATCAGGAAAGTACAAGATTTAGGACGGAAACTTACCGGAATCGAGAGAAATCTGTGAAAAGATGAGCTGAGCGTGCTGGTCGGTCAGATGTTTCCAAAAGTGGAAAGAATGACAATGACAGGGGTATTTATAGGATGCCAAAAGGGGTAAGTGCTGACCGATCGGCCAGGCAGCTCGATCGGACAGCCTGTCCGATCGGACAGCAGTCCGTTCGGCTGGCTATTCGATCGGCTGGGAGCCTGATCGATCAGTCGCACTTTTCGAGTGTTACGCACGACGATTTTTGATATTTCGATTTCAATTGCGAGCGGTACGATACGATAGGGTTTCCTAGTCAAATTAATTTCAGTCCCCAACACTCATATCTCGCGTAATCTATTTTCCACCAATTATCATAGTTCGTTCACGATTCGAGTTCGATTGCATTTCGAGTTAGATTTCGAGTTTCGATTGAGTTTGCTTGATTATCACAACACAACATAAATAAACATGCACAGGTAACACGTAAGGCACACACACACGTATAATAACAAGTAAAAAATTTGTAGCTCGAGTTGCGATTTAAAGTCGATTCGATTAGCATAGTTTGATTATCGATTAGTTAACTTTATCGCATTGTTACTTCCTATATTTCACATTCGTAAGTCGATTGATTAACGATTAACACACATCGATTATTGTCATTAACAACCGTTACTCCACATAATACGAATTAAATAAAGAAATTTCTATGAGTCGAGTTGCGCGAAATTGGTCGTTGACTTAGACCTTGACTTTGACTTATGTAAACATGGGGTGTTACACGCACACTTTGTAGGAATTTGAAGCTAGAATAAAGCTTTAGAGCCCAACAAATAGTTGTCTGTAGTGGTCAAATTAAGGGTCTCTAGAAGCAGATAAACAATTGCTGCCTATTTAAATCTAAGTTGTCGGAACAGAATATTTGCCTGGATTTTTGTCTGTAATAATTATTTTGCTGTTTGAGATACGGTATGGGACGTATTATTTAAATTGAATAGTATTGATAATTGTTATGGAAACTTCTGTACAATCTGTTTCGCTCAGTGCCATGCCCCGATGTTTCCGCCATCGGTTGGGGTGTGACACTTTTAGCTGGCTTACTTGCCGTGGGGGTTACCCCATAGCTTAAAACATAGTTATTCCTTTCATTTTACTCTCGCTCCCAGTCATGGGGGCTACCCCATGAATATCCCACTAGACTCGTGTAACAACTCTCATTAAAAGTCCTATTTATTTTATTATTTTATCCAATAGGAAACCCTAATTGAGACACCCAAGTGATTCTGCACAAACCCTAAAATTTTCAGAACAATCAGAATCAGGATCAGGGCCCCTAAAACTCAGGGGGGGGGGGTAAAAGCCTAGTTACGATTATCTTGAAATCTCGCTGTCAAAAACGAATTTTGAGAAACAGTCAAGTCAGCAAGGCTAGTCAAGGACGTGGCTACCCTATAAATTTTTCGTGTCCGTTACGGACCGTAAGGGATGAGGCTTACGGTCCGTAAGCGGGTCAATTTTTGTGTATAAATAGGGGTGTCTGGGACTTGAAATTGGGCGCTTGAATGACGTAAAAAGTCGAAATATACACTGAGATACGCTCTGTTTACTATCAAAACACACACGAATCACGAAGTGCTGCAGCAATACAGGGTAATAACTCGATCGCTGATACGATTCAATGTCCGATCGATTAAACTATCCAATGGATGTTTAAGTGCTGCCCACATTAGGGTTTATGCTTTGTCATTCGTTGTTAATTCAATGGATGTTTAAGTATCGCACTTTGTCATTCGATGTGAGGGTTTAATCTCGTGAGTTATCGTAAATGTTGTATTAAGTTACTAACCGAGTTGTGTGCATGTTATTAATTTAGGTTAAAAGGCTAATCAGTAGGCTAGGCTCTGCTCAATTAAATCTGCAATGTGAGTCATTCTCTTTTTATCAATTTTTTTTACAAAAGTATGTTTAGTTTCAAGGTTATAATTACAGGGATTAAGTCTATGTAATCTCCATATTACAACCGGTATGTGGGGTTTTGTATACATTACTTGATAATCTTCACCATTGGACAACGAGTTAGCCAATGGGTGATATGACCATAGTCACAGAAACGAGTCGAGTGACAAATACCGAGGGTAGTTGGTTGATATAAAAACATTGTAATCGCTCTTAATACTTTAAATTATAACAAATGAGTCGTTTTAGTAAAAAGAATGATTCACTCAGTATTTCCCACTGACAAAACCTTTTTTAAACATGTTTCAGGTGATCTGTTGTGATCCAGGAAAAGTTTCGCGAAGCACTACAAGCTTAAGAAAGTGGCTCAATATAAAAATAAGGAAACATGTTTTGTAAAATAAAAGATTTCTACATGAAATCTCAAGATTGTAAATTATCGGGGTTTTATCCCAAATTGTGAAATAAAATAATCGGGAAATATTTCAGTTTTAAAAAGATCCTGAAGAAACTTCCGCTGTTAAATAAATACCACGGGATTTCTGTCCCGCGGCTCCTGAAACGGGTCAAACCAGGTCGGGGGCCGTGACAGAAAAAGGTGGTATCAGAGCCACTGATCTAAGCCAATTAAGTATTTAGAAAATAATTAATTTTACTGATTGCCAATTTGTGATTATGTGTTTTCTTATTTGAATATTTGTATACAGTATGGGTAAACAAAAGCTGTCAAACATCTATCTTAAATTAGATAGGTCATCCAACGAGAAGGGAAGTTCATCCCAAACCAAACCCTCAAATCACTTTGCAATCCCTGAAGAAGGAATATTTGTGCGAAAGGCACAATATGAGGAACCACTTTCTCCTAGTAAAAGAAGTCTGATTATTAGGAAAAGTAAAGAGAAAATAAAGAAATTCCGAGAAAAGAAAGTTAAACAGGAAACCCAAGAATTAACCAGTAAATCACCATGGGAAGACAAGTTAGATGAAAAATGGGCAGATCTTTATATGCTAGCCACCGTAGCAGTAGATGCAAATCTTTAAATAACTTGTTTCAGTTTTAGCACCTTTATCACCTACAAGCTAGAAACCTTGTCCAGTAAATAAATAAATTCCAATAAAATATGTTTTAAATTGTTAGTTGTTCCTTGTAGTAAATTAGTCACACGATATGCAATAAAATTTTAAAAGTTATTTATGAAAATTTTGACTTAGTAATTTGTGTGTTTTGCATATGTGCTAAAACAGATGAGTGACTTGTCTGACGCCCTTCAGAATTTAAATCTCTATCCAGTAAAAATAGAGGTTTCCAGAGATTTCAATAGGTATATACCAGACATAGAAGAACCTGTTGAATTCAATGCTCCACCTCCGGAGAAACCTAAACCCAAGAAAAGAAGGAGATTTGTGGGATGGAGACGTGTGCGTAGGAGAAAGCCTACAACTAGGAAGATCCCTAAAATAGAAAATCCCTTAGACAAAGGGAAGGGAATTGAAGTTAGGGAAGAATCTAGGCAGATGGGAATACAGTTTGAAGAATGTTCTAAGCAAATAGAAATGGAATTGGGATGAGATTCTAGGCCACCGGGAATGGAATATGGAGAAGGTTCTAGGCAAACCCAGAGGGAAGTCGGGGAAAGTTCTAGACAGGTTAAGGAGTTACCTTTTCAGGAGGAATTAGATCGGGCATTGGCAAGCTGTGATGTCGTCAGGCCAATTAATAATAATCTATACCCTACTCTTGAAACACAACTACCAATGAAATTGGACCTCGCAATCCCAGAACCTATAATCCACACCCAGCCTCTAGGGATAGATGAGTGGTGGACAAATGATTGGCAGTTCCAAAACCTGATCAACAGTCCTTATTCCTTTCTTCCTCAGTTCGATCCAGAACCTCTGCCAAATCCACCGATGAGTAATGAGAATATGGCTGAACTCCGCCATTTTGGCGAAGAACTAATGGATGCTGGGAATAGGATCCGAGAGATTGGAGGACAAATCTCATGGAAATATGATGAAAGGGAACATCGTTATTAAAAATGCAAGTTGACGAGGGAGAAGTAGGTGGTGAATCTGTGTTTGTATAATAACAATAATATTAATAAAAAATCAGTATGTGTAAAATAACTTAAAATAAGACTTTGTAAGATAAAGGTGTCTATGGACGCATATTATAAATATATAAAAGTAGAATCGAGAAATCGATAATTTTGGTTAAATTTGTGTTGTGAAATTATATGATTGTTTTGTGTATGATTGTTATTTATTGGATACTAATAAATTATATATATTAATTATCAGATAGAAAACGCTAATAATGAACCAGTTAATGAGGTTAATCAATCTGAGCAACAACCGGGGGATCAATATATGACTAGGCAAGATATAGAAAATATTGTTGCTCAAGGGATAGCCAATGCTATTCCAGCAATTGTTGCTGCTGTTAAAAATCCAATCGAACCGCAACAAATCGTTCCTAGCAAACGTATTTCTGAAGATAACTTCAGTAATAGCGTAAACAGAGGCAATGATCATGTTAATCATAATGAGGAACCACGGCAAGCTCCGCTCCCTAAGAAAATGAAAGCTGCAACACCTGGTTGCACTTATAAAGAATTTCTTGCTTGTAAACCCGCTGAGTTTGCAGGCAATGAAGGAGCGACTGCGGCACTGCGTTGGTTAGAGAAAACCGAGGCAGTAATTGCAATAAGTAAATGTGACAAAGATGACAAGGTCATGTACGCGTCAAATCTTTTCAAAGAAGGGGCGCTAGAATGGTGGAACACGGTATTACAGGCTAAAGGAAGAAATAGGGCTTATGCCATGAAATGGGAAGAATTTAAGGGTCTTGTAGAAAGAAAATTATGTCCCGAATATGAAAGAGATCAAATGGCGAATAAGTTCTTGAATTATAGAATGATGGGTGTAGATTGTCGCGGCTATACTTCAACATTCTTTGAATATGCTAGAGTGGTACCAACATTGGCTTCGCCAGAACCGGTACTCATTTCTCGTTATATATGGGGATTGATTGGTGAAATCCGCAATATCGTTAAAGCTGCGAGACCTCGCACTATTGACGATGCAGTGGAATTAGCCAACACCCTAACTGATGAACTAGTACGCACAAGAGATGATAACAAGAAAAAGGAACTGGCTCGGAAAATTACCCAAGGATTTCGTACGGGTAATAATAACAGCTTCAAAAGAAGAGGAACAGGACAATCCTCAACTCTGCCATTCTGCAAGAATTGCAAAAAGAAACATTATGGAAGATGTAGTGTAACCTGTAATTTTTGCAAAATGGTAGGACACCGTGAAGAAGATTGCAGAAAGAAAACAACGATCTGCTATAACTGTGGAGAAAAGGGACATTTTAAACCAGAATGTCCTAAATTAGTCAAACCAGCAGATAACAAAGCCAAGACAGCTGACGGAGCTACTAAAAAGAATGTCAGAGCATTCCAGCTGACTACTCAAGAAGCAGAACTCATTCCAGATGTGATAGCTGGTACGTTCTTAGTTCACAACATTTACACCAAAGTATTATTTGACTCTGGTGCAAACCAAAGTTTTATCAATACTTCATTTTGCCAAGCTCTTAAATTACTTTTGACCAACCTTAGGTAAATATTTGCAGTCGAAACGGCAGACGGAAATTCTGTCAAAATAGATAAGGTTTTACAAAAAGAAAATATAGAACTTTCAGGTCCTAAATTTCAAGCAAACCTATTACCTATGAAATTAGCTGAATTTGATGTTGTGTTAGGAATGGATTGGTTAGTAGCCAACCATGCTCGAACTCTTTGTGATCAGAATTCCATAGAAATTCAAGCACCTACTGGAGAAGTAATTATAATTATGTCACACCCCGATTTCCACGTGTCACCGGTGGGCCCGGTGGGGGAGTATCGTGACGTGGTTGGCAACGTAATAGTCAAACAACACAATATAATAATGCACAGCGGAAGCAAATTTAAAATAAGATACAACCGAATTTATTTATTGTAACAAAGTCACAATTATCCGGTGTTTATCCACAGTAGGATCGAAACAAAATAACATTTAATTGTTCAACAGACTTCAGCATCTAAAGCTTGCGAGACTTCTAATGGTGCTTAGGAGAATCCCAGCCTATTTCGCCTAGTACCTGCATTTAATCTTTTTGGGAAAATACGTCAGTTTACACTGGTAAATACATTCAACTGACTCATTTTATAAAATGATTGAAAATTTGTTTGGATGCACATGGCATAAACATTTTTATAACTTGGGAGAATTATTCAATATTATAATCTTGTGAACGAATTACATGTTACTTATGCGTTCAGTAGCCCGGACGTATCCGGGTTAAAGATCAATAGACACACCACTTTAAGTGAGTTATACACGGGAGTACGCCTACACCCCGTGCTCAGGTTGTGGCTATCTCGTAAGATAATGCCAGGGATATCCGGGACATGGTCATTAACCCCCCAAAGGCTGTAAAGTAAACACATCTGTTTAAAACGAGCCGATCAAATTATTCAATTAACCACTAAGCGTGGAAGATTTGATGCTCGATCAAGCGGTACGCTATGTACCGTAACCCAAGCCCGTATAGGGAAAATAAGTTAAAAGTATTTACCTTTGCAAGTATAAATCCTTAATCGAATAAATTGCAGATAGCTTTTACTGGGCTCCTAATCTGGAACGAAGGTTTAATATAACCTATTAGAATACTAACGGATCTTAAATTAAGTTTAAGCTTAGACCGGTCAGTTTTAAAGATACGGTTCGTACGCACGATTAAGCGAAGACCGGATAGAATGTGATTTAGACCCGACAAGTTTGAAGACTTGTTTAATATGGGTTTACTATTCACATTCTGGATTTTGAGATAAAAATGATATCGTTTGACCCGTTTCGGCTAGTTTATGCAAACTAGTTACATAAGCCGAACCGAACGCGAAAAATGCATAACGGGTAACCGAAAGGGTCGCGAACAGGTTTCCTAAGTTAATACGCTTTAAATATGTTGTGATATCATTATGATATCTTCCATAATGCCCATAACGAGTTTAATCCCTAAATACGCCCCGTAGGGGTATTTTGGTCATTTTAAGGGTTATAAAAGGGATTTATAATACTTCTGAGATACGGGTCTGATTTAATCAGAAAAATTATCAATTTTAACAGGTATCAACAGTTGGTATAAAGTCTTTTGTGATAAAATGGTTCTAGACCCAAACTATGCGTTTAATACGCGTATAAAGCCGTTTTAAGCGACGTACGGTTTAAAATACCATTCTGAGTTTTCTGATCAGCAAAACAGGCTCAAAACACTCTATTTATTATTTTAATTCAGTGGCAATTGGATTGGTATCAAACGGATTCGTAAAACTCGTTTTATGGCCTAAAAGGGCATATTCGGTATTAACCGAATCAATGCGATAAGCCTAGCTTAAGATCAGTTTAAAAATAATTAAAAATCTTCAAAAATCCCAAAATATTATTTAACATCAGTGGGTAAAAGTTTTGGTACCGAAAATCGGGTTTAGATAGGCTATGCGCTAATCGCGCCGTTTAATTAATAAAAAGCTTATTATTTACGCTAATGCGCACATCTCCTAATCTAGACCTCCGATTGACGTGAAAATTTACATACATGTTTATTAATCAGTAACTAAGATTATTGTACTTCCACATTTTCAAAATTCTCGTTGTAAGGTCATAAGGGCGTTATGGTCCAATTTAAGCGATTAACGGAACCGTGTGCATGCATCGGATAATCAATGAAACAAGTACAGAGACTTATACTAGCATGTAACCCAATCCTAATGAGACTTTAAGGCATGTCTAATTCCAACTAAAACGGGTCAGAACCGAAGTCAACGCAAAAGTCAAAGTTTTGCGCCTTTCGGTTCCGAACCGGGTTTAAACAGAAATTTGTCGAGTCGGGCAAGCGTAGACAAGTTTTCATACTTATTACCATGTTATATTAAGGTTAAAACAGGTTGCACGCCTTTCGGATCATTAATTGTGCATTAAATTGCATTTTGTATTTCTGTTGACTTTTTCGGTCAACGTTTGACCCGACAAACGACCTAGTTAGGTCTGGAATTGGCACTTGCCCTTATAAGGGTTTAATACCCATACAATTACCTATCTAACGGTACTTTTAATTTGACATACGACTGAGCTATCGTTGTTTAATCACAAAGTCAACCGTTAAGCTCGATATATTGACTTTTAAGCTAATTACTAAGCTAGAATTAATTTAGAAGGGTTAAGCAACTTACTAGATGATTAATGGATGATTAGGAAGGCCTTCAATCAGATTGTAAGCTCCTCCAATGCTCAGATTTTTTGCAATTGATGTGTGGAATGGTTGTGACATTAAGGGGTCTTTATATACAAGAATCAAGCACCACAAGAGAGTGACAACCAAGTCTAGGGCCATCCACAATTGATCAACACTTGTAAGTAGTGTGTAGGGATGTCTAGGGGCCATGCGCATGCAAGAAAAACCGGCCAAGGGGGTCACAATCGCACACAACAGCCAACAGCAGGTCAGCTGTCGCTGGGCACACCCTCGCGTAGCGCGAGGGTCCGTCGCGCTACGCGACGCCCTACTCTGATCCGAATTTTTGTTGTTTGTTGGTGGTTTGAAAGGGCAGCCGTTATAAACGACTTGTGGACTTATTTTATCAGTAGGGGGCCTCCCATAAGTGTCTATATGTTTGAACATACCCTACCATTATCCAATGTTTCAAATGAATGCATAAACAAGACCCGAAAACATCGGTTTACCATTGCTTTTCCTCGTGGGATCACATCATACTTTTGAAATTCCTTTATTGGCAATAATTCCCTGAATTGAGGGTGCATAGATGTGTAAAATATTAAATCGGGTCTTGGGATTTATAATTGAGGTGTTCAGAGGTAATAATTTAACATGACGCCTTTAAATCCTACCGAAACATCTTTATTAAATCCGGGTTTTCAACGCGTTTTTGTTTGACATGACACGTGTCGTTTTAATATTAAACCCGAAATTTGCGAGGTGTTACATCCTCACCCCCTTAAAATAAATCTCGACCCGAGATTTACTGAAACAAATAAGGGTATTTTTCTTTCATGGTGGATTCTAACTCCCACGTAAACTCGGGACCTCTTCGGGCATCCCATTTGACTTTGACAAAAGGTATATGCTTTCTTCGAAGCTTCCTTACCTGTCGATCTTCAATCGACAAAGGTTTTTCCACAAACGTTAAGCTCTTATCTATTTGCACATCTGTATGTGGCATGACATTCGAATCGTCAGCGGAACATTTCTTTAGATTGCAAATGTGGAACACATTGTGAATTCCACTGAGCTCTTCCGGTAAGTTCAACTTGTAGGCAACTGACCCGACACGTTCGATAACCTCGAAAGGTCCTATGTATCTCGGGCTTAGTTTGCCTTTCTTACCAAATCGCATCACCCCCTTCCAGGGTGACACTTTAAGTAGGACTTTGTCACCTACTTCGAAGTGAAAGTCCTTACGACTTGGATCCGCGTAACTCTTTTGCCTATTCCGGGCAGCTTGGAGATTGTTACGAATCTGGACAATCTTGTCCGTCGTTTCGAACACGATCTCTGGTCCTGATAACTGGACTTCTCCAACTTCCGCCCAACAAACTGGCGATCTACATTTTCTACCGTATAATGCTTCAAAAGGCGCAGCCTTTATGCTGGTATGGTAGCTATTGTTGTAGGAGAATTCGATCAATGGTAGGTTCTTATCCCAGCTACCTCCCAAATCGATCGCACATGCACGTAGCATGTCTTCCAACGTTTGAATAGTACGCTCACTCTGACCGTCTGTCTGAGGATGGTAAGCCGTACTAAAGTTCAAACGTGTGCCCAAAGATTGCTGGAAACTCTTCCAAAAGTGTGACGTGTACCTAGTATCCCGGTCAGAGATAATAGCTACAGGTATGCCGTGTAGGGCTACAATCTTATCAACGTATAACTGGGCTAACATATCGGAGCTATAAGTCTCCTTGATGGGTAAGAAATGAGCTGACTTAGTCAGTCGGTCAACTATAACCCATATCGTATCATTGCCTTTTCTTGTCTTGGGTAACTTGGTAATAAAATCCATAGTTACCATTTCCCACTTCCACGTAGGGAGTTCAGGCTGTTGTAGCAAACCTGACGGTTTCTGATGCTCGGCTTTGACTTGCGCACATGTCAAGCATTTTGCTACATGGGCGGCCACAGACTTTTTCAAGCCTATCCACCAATAATTTGCCTTTAAATCCTGGTACATCTTATCAGCTCCAGGATGAACGGAGTATTTGGAACTGTGGGCTTCTTGGAGGATGACATCACGAAGTCCTCCAAAAATCGGAACCCATATTCGTCCGTTTAACCGTAAAATTCCGTCCTTGCTAAGAGTTAACTGCTCCTCAGTTACTCCTAACTTTTCATTAGGATAGTTAGCTTCCAACACAGCTTCCTTCTGTGCAGCTAACACCCTTTCTATCAAACTGTTCTTTACCTCCATACGCTTGGCGTTAATTCGAATGGGTTTAACCCTTTCCTTTCTGCTCAAGGCATCAGCGACTACATTCGCTTTGCCGGGATGGTATTTGATTTCACAATCATAATCATTTAAAGTTTCCATCCAACGGCGTTGCCTCATGTTTAATTCTTTCTGGTTAAACAGATGCTGGAGGCTCTTGTGATCAGAAAAGATCACAAACTTGATTCCATAAAGATAATGCCTCCACAGTTTTAGTGCGAACACAACGGCACCCAATTCCAAGTCATGGGTGGTGTAATTCTTTTCGTGCACCTTTAACTGTCGTGATGCATAGGCAATCACCTTGCCTTTCTGCATAAGCACACACCCCATGCCAGTGTGTGATGCATCACAATAAACTACAAATTCTTCAGCGCCTTCCGGTAAGGCAAGCACAGGAGCGTTGCTCAACCTTTGTTTCAAAACATCGAAGGACTCTTACTGCTTAGGGCCCCATACGAATTTTACTTTCTTCTTGGTCAAGGAAGTTAGGGGTGCAGCAATCCTTGAAAAATTTTCAATAAAACGCCTGTAATAACCCGCCAATCCCAGGAAGCTACGGATCTCCGTAGGTGTCTTTGGCTCTTGCCAATTCATAACAGCTTCCACTTTAGCGGGATCCACCTGGATACCACGCTCACTAACCACGTGTCCAAGGAATTGGACTTCTCGTAGCCAAAATTCACACTTAGAGAATTTGGCGTAGAGCTTCTCCTGACGTAAAAGTTTGAGAATACAACGAAGGTGTTTCTCGTGGTCAGCTTGATTCTTAGAATAAATAAGGATGTCATCGATGAAGACGATAACAAATTTATCTAAGTAAGGCTTGCAGGCGCGATTCATGAGATCCATGAACGCGGCTGGTGCATTGGTGAGCCCAAAAGGCATCACTAGGAACTCGTAATGACCGTAGCGAGTCCTGAATGCAGTCTTGTGAACGTCTTCATCCATAACCTTCAACTGATGGTATCCTGACCTTAGATCAATCTTTGAGAAGTAACTTGCCCCTTGAAGCTGATCGAACAAATCGTCGATCCTGGGCAATGGATATCTATTCTTGATCGTGACTTTATTAAGCTCGCGATAGTCGATGCATAGACGCATCGATCCATCTTTCTTCTTGACAAACAGGATTGGTGCTCCCCAAGGAGATGAACTAGGTCGAATGAAACCCTTAGCTAGCAATTCATCTAGCTGCGTCCGCAACTCCTTCATTTCCGTGGGTGCCAATCTGTATGGAGCTCTAGCAACTGGTGCCGCTCCGGGGATGATATCGATCCTGAATTCGACTTGTCTATCTGGTGGTAGACCAGGTAGATCTTCAGGAAACACTTCTGGGTATTCCGAAATGACAGGGATGTCTTCTAACTTTGGTTTAGGCTCGTCAATGATCACTTGCGCCATGTAAATGACACATCCCTTTTTCAAACACTTTGAAGCCTTGAGCATAGTCACGTGCTCAGGCAGTCCGTACTGGGTATCTCCCCGAATGGTAAGTGATTCACCAGACGGAGTCTTTATCACTACTTGCTTCATGTTACAGACGATTTGGGCCTGGTTATGAGATAACCAGTCCATACCCAGAACTATGTCAAAACCGGCTAGCTTAAAGGGAAGTAGAGATAGAGGAAAAGAATGGTTCTTAATGGATATAACACATCCATCTAACTCAGTAGAGACGGCTTCAATGGTACCATCTGCTAACTCTACCTCATAATTCACTTTTAGGGTTTTGACAGGTAAATTCAACAATTTACAAAATTTATGATCTACGAAGGACTTATCTGCGCCTGAATCAAAAAGTACTCTTGCAAAAACATCGTTTACAAGGAAAGTACCTGTTATGACGTTATCATCCTTCACAGCCTCCTTCGCATCCATCCTGAAGACTCTGGCGTTAGTCTTCTTAGCCTCCTCAGGCTTCTTGTTGTACTTAGGGCAGTTAGTCTTTATGTGGCCCTTTTCATTGCAACGGTAGCACGTTGCATCTTTCATCTTCTTGCAATCCAAGGTTTTGTGTTCCTTGGACTTGCACAAACCACAAGCATAAGACCTTGACTCGTTATTCGAGTTTGATTCGAGTCTGCACTTTCCAAAGTGCTGTTTCTTGCAAGTTTTGCATGTGGGCTTCTCTCCAGAACGATGCCCATCTTTTCTCGATTCCGATCCCTTCTTGTGATCACCGTTCCCACGGTGCTTCTTGTTCGACCTACGCGAACCATCATCTTCATGCTTCCTCTTCTCGGCCGCCTTATTCCTCTGCGATCTCTGCCGGACCGCATCCAGAGTGAGGGATAAGGAAAGGTCAGTTACAGACCTGAAGGTAACTGGCCGAGAAGCCTTTACACTGGACTTGATCTCGGGTTCCAAACCACCAATAAAGCGAGCAATTCTTTTTGGCTCCGGGGTTACCAGATAAGGTACCAACCGGGATAGTGTATTGAAGCTCGTCAGATAAGCTTGACAATCGAGGTTCTTCATTACCAGTGATAGGAAGTCATATTCTATCTTTTCCACCTCATGTTGAGGGCAGAAATTTTCCTTGATCAAGGCGATGAATTGATCCCACGTCATGCTATACAATGGGATCTTTCCGGAGGCCTCCATCAGAGATCTCCACCAAGCTAACGCCTCACCCTTGAAGGACTGTGAGACAAATTTAACCACATCACCTTCAGCGCATCCGCTGATGTCCACGACCGTGTCCATTTCATCTAGCCACGTCATGCAGTCTACGGCTCCTTTCTCTCCCGTAAAATCCCTGGGTTTGCAAGACACAAAGTACTTATATGTGCAACCCTTGTTACGGTGTCCCTGATGCAGTACTAACTGCTGAGATGGATTACTTTGGTGGTTGGTGGACTGGCGATCATCACCGTTTTTCTTTGGCACATCCTTTTTGGGAGGAGGCTTGTTATGAGCCTCTGAATGTGTCCTTGGCTTTGAATGGGATACAGAGTGAGTCCTACTTCGGGTACTACTGTATTCTTCATACTGTCTATCCAAAGCTTGAGTAACAGCACCGTCTATTATTGCTTTTAGCTCGGCACCCGTTAATGTAATCTGGGCGTTCTCATTCGGCTCCACCGGATGGCTATTGACTTCATTAGAGTTAGCCATTTGTATTGAACTGTTGCAGAAAACAAGGACAATAATTTATTTGGGAGTTTATTATGGAATTACCCCTTAGGGTAACTCGTTAACCATGGTAAACAGAGACCATATTTGGTTAACTTATTAATCGTATTAATTTAGGATTTTAATTAAAATTTATCCTAAACATAAACAATAACAATATATATTAGCACACAATGCTTGGTCACATGGACAATTTAAATTATAAGCTATGACTTCAGAGAATCAAGACTTTTAAGGTTTGAACCTAGTTCATTACCTTTATTAGACAGGGAGTCAAAGCTACAACTGTCTTTTGGCTCATATGGAAATGAGCAGGGCCCGTAGGCATTATATTACCACGTATGGTAAAATGTGATCATCTTAATTGATGATGTACCCAGGATTTAGAGATCATTAAACTAGGTTAGGAATCTTCTAAAGAATTCCTTTATAAAATGACGTATGTGATTTTAACGAATCACTTCTGCCAGGAGTGTTAACATGTTTTAAGATGTTAACTGGGAATTGAATCTTTTAAACAGGTCTTACCATTTTGGCCCGGTCTTATATTTGACACGTGGCTAGGTTTCACACTTTAAGATCCTTAATTAAATAAATTTCATAGGCAGATTAATTTAAAAGGAATGATTTTAATTTATTTATTTCATTTATAAATTATATATGCACATAATGGCAAACATGAAATTTATAAAACAAACATTCCATTAATTATACGTAGGTTACATATTGCCCTAAACGGGTCTTTTCACACAAACTATTTCCCACGTAGGGGTCAAACAAGTACTTACCCGCGCAGGGGTTAAATTTAAAACACAAGTCCTCGCAGGGACTGATTACTTAAATAGATGTCCACGCAGGGACTAGGTACAAAGATAAATGTCCACGCAGGGACTACATACACACATAAATGTCCACGCAGGGACTAAATTTTAAAGTAGACATACACACATAAAGGATTTACTGATCCTTCTTGCTCTTTCCCTTGATTAAGTTCGTCAAGGTCTTGAACATCCCCTGGTTACGCCTTCGGTCTTCCCGTGCCTCATGCCGCACCTCCCTAATACTTTGTAGGATTTCCTGATGCAGTGGTGGCGACATCTGCAGAGACGGCGGGGGTTGTTGGTAGTACGGGGGTTGTGTAGGCATCTGGTATCCCTGTGCTGGGTAGCCTACTCCCCAAGGACCTCCATACTGTCCCTCCTGGTTAAGGGCGTTGTAATTAGCTGCTACCAAATACGGGTCGGCTTCAGCGTAACCGAGGTTAGTGTGAGTCGGTGGCTCAAACGGGTTGTACATCGAAGGACCCGTGTATGCTGGTATCTGATTATCGAAACCCGTCGGTGGCGGTTGCTGCGCGTAGGGGTTTGATGGTCCACCTATCTGTGGAACTTCTTGTTCTGGCTGATAATTTCTGCCACTAGATTGTAGAGGAGAGCTGAAATGAAACTCTTCTCTTCGTGTGGTCATCCGGGGTCCGGTTCTCATACGTCTTTGCGGTTGCGGAGGCGCCGGTTGAACTGGTGGCGGTGGAGGCGGTGGCGTAACTGCCACAAACTGGTGATTCCCAGAGGAATCTTGATGATGCTGCTGCTGCTCATGCGGCGAAGAATAGTGAGGCTGATGCTGCTCATGCGGCGACGAATGGTGAGGAGGTGTATAATACCATTCGTGCCGAGTAAAGATAGCCTGGAAGCTATCTGGACCATTATAGGGTGGCCCGTGATAAATGGAACTATCCGAGACCTCGATTGGGTGGTTGGGAGTTCCTGATGCGGGTTCTTCGGGGTCGTCTTCCTCATCCATATCATTTCCTCCAGAAAAATGGTCCTCCGGCCCCAATGGGTTAAAACCCACTGGTTCTTGTATATAATCCGCCGGGTTAAACTGGCCTTGAAAGATTTGGAGTGGGGTCTCCAAAAGGGCGGTGCGACATAGATCGCTGTAACGGTATGTGCGAATGGTGGGGGTCTCTAGGCTCATTTTCTGATTGTGGCCCGTAGGAGTCTTGAGCGGGAGTCGTAGAGCTGTTCGAAACCGACCGTCTTGCCGGTTGAAAGAGACCTCTCTGGTTCCGCCGAGTACCGTCACTCTCGGCGGGGATAGGAGCTCGTGTATTGGACGGCCCAGCTTCATGGTCGTTGGGGGCGGTGGTCGGCCCCTTTCCTCCTCTTCCTCGCATACGTAAAAATCTCGGAGGCATCTTTGTTATTCCTGTCAATAAAACATAAGATAACAATAACAAAAATATAAAGTTTTAAAGGACAAAACAAAAACCGAATAAGGTGGAATTTGTCCTATGTTATAAGTCTAGACTCGAAAGTTTAAATATGTGCAATTGTGTAACTGAGATTAAACACAAAAGGCTAGTGTTTAATTCACTCAGTGTTGGCTCTGATACCAACCTGTCACACCCCGATTTCCACGTGTCACCGGTGGGCCCGGTGGGGGAGTATCGTGACGTGGTTGGCAACGTAATAGTCAAACAACACAATATAATAATGCACAGCGGAAGCAAATTTAAAATAAGATACAACCGAATTTATTTATTGTAACAAAGTCACAATTATCCGGTGTTTATCCACAGTAGGATCGAAACAAAATAACATTTAATTGTTCAACAGACTTCAGCATCTAAAGCTTGCGAGACTTCTAATGGTGCTTAGGAGAATCCCAGCCTATTTCGCCTAGTACCTGCATTTAATCTTTTTGGGAAAATACGTCAGTTTACACTGGTAAATACATTCAACTGACTCATTTTATAAAATGATTGAAAATTTGTTTGGATGCACATGGCATAAACATTTTTATAACTTGGGAGAATTATTCAATATTATAATCTTGTGAACGAATTACATGTTACTTATGCGTTCAGTAGCCCGGACGTATCCGGGTTAAAGATCAATAGACACACCACTTTAAGTGAGTTATACACGGGAGTACGCCTACACCCCGTGCTCAGGTTGTGGCTATCTCGTAAGATAATGCCAGGGATATCCGGGACATGGTCATTAACCCCCCAAAGGCTGTAAAGTAAACACATCTGTTTAAAACGAGCCGATCAAATTATTCAATTAACCACTAAGCGTGGAAGATTTGATGCTCGATCAAGCGGTACGCTATGTACTGTAACCCAAGCCCGTATAGGGAAAATAAGTTAAAAGTATTTACCTTTGCAAGTATAAATCCTTAATCGAATAAATTGCAGATAGCTTTTACTGGGCTCCTAATCTGGAACGAAGGTTTAATATAACCTATTAGAATACTAACGGATCTTAAATTAAGTTTAAGCTTAGACCGGTCAGTTTTAAAGATACGGTTCGTACGCACGATTAAGCGAAGACCGGATAGAATGTGATTTAGACCCGACAAGTTTGAAGACTTGTTTAATATGGGTTTACTATTCACATTCTGGATTTTGAGATAAAAATGATATCGTTTGACCCGTTTCGGCTAGTTTATGCAAACTAGTTACATAAGCCGAACCGAACGCGAAAAATGCATAACGGGTAACCGAAAGGGTCGCGAACAGGTTTCCTAAGTTAATACGCTTTAAATATGTTGTGATATCATTATGATATCTTCCATAATGCCCATAACGAGTTTAATCCCTAAATACGCCCCGTAGGGGTATTTTGGTCATTTTAAGGGTTATAAAAGGGATTTATAATACTTCTGAGATACGGGTCTGATTTAATCAGAAAAATTATCAATTTTAACAGGTATCAACAGTTGGTATAAAGTCTTTTGTGATAAAATGGTTCTAGACCCAAACTATGCGTTTAATACGCGTATAAAGCCGTTTTAAGCGACGTACGGTTTAAAATACCATTCTGAGTTTTCTGATCAGCAAAACAGGCTCAAAACACTCTATTTATTATTTTAATTCAGTGGCAATTGGATTGGTATCAAACGGATTCGTAAAACTCGTTTTATGGCCTAAAAGGGCATATTCGGTATTAACCGAATCAATGCGATAAGCCTAGCTTAAGATCAGTTTAAAAATAATTAAAAATCTTCAAAAATCCCAAAATATTATTTAACATCAGTGGGTAAAAGTTTTGGTACCGAAAATCGGGTTTAGATAGGCTATGCGCTAATCGTGCCGTTTAATTAATAAAAAGCTTATTATTTACGCTAATGCGCACATCTCCTAATCTAGACCTCCGATTGACGTGAAAATTTACGTACATGTTTATTAATCAGTAACTAAGATTATTGTACTTCCACATTTTCAAAATTCTCGTTGTAAGGTCATAAGGGCGTTATGGTCCAATTTAAGCGATTAACGGAACCGTGTGCATGCATCGGATAATCAATGAAACAAGTACAGAGACTTATACTAGCATGTAACCCAATCCTAATGAGACTTTAAGGCATGTCTAATTCCAACTAAAACGGGTCAGAACCGAAGTCAACGCAAAAGTCAAAGTTTTGCGCCTTTCGGTTCCGAACCGGGTTTAAACAGAAATTTGTCGAGTCGGGCAAGCGTAGACAAGTTTTCATACTTATTACCATGTTATATTAAGGTTAAAACAGGTTGCACGCCTTTCGGATCATTAATTGTGCATTAAATTGCATTTTGTATTTCTGTTGACTTTTTCGGTCAACGTTTGACCCGACAAACGACCTAGTTAGGTCTGGAATTGGCACTTGCCCTTATAAGGGTTTAATACCCATACAATTACCTATCTAACGGTACTTTTAATTTGACATACGACTGAGCTATCGTTGTTTAATCACAAAGTCAACCGTTAAGCTCGATATATTGACTTTTAAGCTAATTACTAAGCTAGAATTAATTTAGAAGGGTTAAGCAACTTACTAGATGATTAATGGATGATTAGGAAGGCCTTCAATCAGATTGTAAGCTCCTCCAATGCTCAGATTGTTTGCAATTGATGTGTGGAATGGTTGTGACATTAAGGGGTCTTTATATACAAGAATCAAGCACCACAAGAGAGTGACAACCAAGTCTAGGGCCATCCACAATTGATCAACACTTGTAAGTAGTGTGTAGGGATGTCTAGGGGCCATGCACATGCAAGAAAAACCGGCCAAGGGGGTCACAATCGCACACAACAGCCAACAGCAGGTCAGCTGTCGCTGGGCACACCCTCGCGTAGCGTGAGGGTCCGTCGCGCTACGCGACGCCCTACTCTGATCCGAATTTTTGTTGTTTGTTGGTGGTTTGAAAGGGCAGCCGTTATAAACGACTTGTGGACTTATTTTATCAGTAGGGGGCCTCCCATAAGTGTCTATATGTTTGAACATACCCTACCATTATCCAATGTTTCAAATGAATGTATAAACAAGACCCGAAAACATCGGTTTACCATTGCTTTTCCTCGTGGGATCACATCATACTTTTGAAATTCCTTTATTGGCAATAATTCCCTGAATTGAGGGTGCATAGATGTGTAAAATATTAAATCGGGTCTTGGGATTTATAATTGAGGTGTTCAGAGGTAATAATTTAACATGACGCCTTTAAATCCTACCGAAACATCTTTATTAAATCCGGGTTTTCAACGCGTTTTTGTTTGACATGACACGTGTCGTTTTAATATTAAACCCGAAATTTGCGAGGTGTTACAAATTACAGGAGACAAACCACGTAAGCCCATGAAGTTCATATCAGTAATGAAAGTTGCTAGTTATGAACGAAAGCAAGGAATAGTATATATGATTTCGGTAATCATTAGTACTAAGGGAAAAGAACTTGAGGAGATTCCTGTAGTCTCAGAATACCCAGATGTATTCCCAGAAGATTTACCAGGATTACCACCAGATAGGGAAGTAGAGTTTAGGATTCATCTAATTCCAGGAACTATACCGATAGCCAAGGCACCTTATCGGTTAGCTCCCACAGAAATGTTAGAACTAAAGAAACAATTAGATGAATTACTAAGTAAAGGTTTCATACAACCTAGTTCATCCCCTTGGGGAGCACCAGTGTTGTTTGTTAAGAAAAAGGATGGTTCAATGAGAATGTGTATTGATTATAGAGAATTGAATAAGGTTACAATTAAGAATCGATACCCATTACCTAGGATTGATGATCTTTTCGATCAACTTCAAAGAGCTAGATATTTTTCTAAGATTGATTTACGCTCCGGATATCATCAATTGAAGGTACAAGAGGAAGACATACCTAAGACTGCTTTCAGAACTAGGTATGGTCATTAAGAGTTTACAGTCATGCCCTTCGGGTTAACGAATGCACCTGCAGCATTCATGGACATGATGAATAGGATTTGTAAACCGTACTTGGATAAATTTGTAATTGTCTTCATCGACGATATACTTATTTATTCCAAAAGTCAGGACGAACATTGTCAGCACTTGCATGCACTCTTAACTTTGTTAAGAAAAGAAAAGTTGTACGCCAAGTTCTCAAAATGTGAATTTTGGTTGCAAGAAGTGCAATTCTTAGGACACATGGTGAATCACGAAGGTATTCATGTAGATCCTGCTAAGATAGAGGCGATTACCAAATGGAAGGTTCCACAATCCGCAATGGAAATTAGAAGTTTTATAGGTTTAGCTGGATATTACAGACGATTTATTAAGGATTTTTCCAAGATAGTTGTACCATTAACTAAGCTAACCTGTAAGGCAGTTAAGTTTGAATGGGGGACCTAAAACAAGAAGAAGCCTTTAGAATCTTGAAACATAAATTAACCAATGCTCCAATCCTCTCCTTACCAGAAAGAACCGAAGATTTTGAAGTATATTGTGATGCTTCAAAATTAGGATTTGGATGTGTGCTAATGCAACGCAAGAAGGTAATTGCGTATGCCTCAAGACAATTGAAAAAGCACGAAGAAAACTATACGACTCATGACTTAGAATTAGGAGCCGTAATTTTTGGTGTCAGGCTTGTCAAACCTAATAGCGCTATTTAACTAATGACCCGTTCGCCATTGGCCCGGAGATTAAGTCGATATAAAAATGAGGGACTTAATGATAGAGTTTTTGTCTAGTGTCAATGTTGTCACCCTTCAGTTAAGAGGGTGGAGGTATGTGTCCCATACAAGGAGATCACGCAGGTTCCAATGGTGTAACCCTTCAATTAAGAGCGTGGAGGTACGTATTCTAACCAAGGAGAATGTGACACCTGGGTCACTGTGACCATCAAACAAATGCCGAGCCAATGAAAAATTGTATTTCATACTTGGGATTTGTAAAAATATGTGTATCGTTCACACATATCAGCTCTTGTTCGATTTCAAGCTTTAAATCGCTTTCTGGAGGGTTATACGCGCACAGATGCGTAAATATAACCAGTTTAATGCAACGAACACTCCGGAATAGTAAAATAGGCTTAACATACCTTAAGTAACCTTTAAATAACTTAGAAATAAGTTTTGAAGGCTTTGGTATGGCAAAATCTAGTTTATTCGCTTACAGGGACTAAACTTGACAAACTGCGAAAGTATGCCAATTTGAACTGTAACGAACATTCCGGAACATGACCATAAGTTAAACACACCTTAAATATCCTTTACATAGCTTAGAAATAGGCTTTGAGGGGTTCGGTGTGCTAAAATAAACTTTTGGGTCATTCAGGGACTAAAAGTGTCAAAAAGTGCACAAGTTTGCACTTTTACGCATAACTTACGTTCTGAATACATCCGTACTTCCAAAAATTTATGTAAGCACTAAAATATTTTATTTTAGTGTTTGGCATAAGAAAAATCCATTCGTCACGCCATTATGACAAGTGTACGGGCTAGATCATTCCCTCTTCTCCAAGAAACGATCCTAACGGTGAACCGAAATCTATAAATACCCACCTTGTTTTACCCATTTCCCTCACATTTGAATCCGATTCTACACTCTCTAAGTGGAAGTATATGCTTCCTACCTGAGAGTGAATCGGGTTCGAATCTTGCGGGGACCCTTCGTAAGTATTCCTTCGTTCTTTTATTGCTTTTCGAGTTTTTTCGAGTCTGAAAGTCAAACTTTGTTTGACTTTCTGCATTGACCAGTTTATGGTCAATGCGAAGTTCGTTTGAACTTCACAACGTGAGTGTAATCACGTTGGTTATAGTCCCTTGGGACTATGCCTACTGATTACCACGTTGTATAGGGTCGTAGGGTAAGCGATCTGATAAATCGCTTATACCTTCGAACCCGACCCATTTGGTCGATCATTAGGATCCGACCAAACACATTAGGTGACCATAGTATATAGGGAATAACCTTCCGAGGTTATATGTGACAACTCGAGTTTCCAAGATTTCCATCTTCGCATTTATTGCACGTTAAATTTTTTTTTTGTTATTTGTTGACACGACTTGTTTGTTTCACAACTGTAGACGTTGTAATATGTTAATTCGTACTGTGATCGATATGTTATATATGTGGTGTGCATTATATTTGTAGTGAAGGTTAATATTATATTTAGAATTAGCATTCTGTTGTTTAATAAAGTCATGCCAAACACCCACTCATGAAAACACCCTACCCATGAAAACACCTCAAGTGTTTTCATCCACAGGAGGCAACGAAATCAAAAGTGGGCTTAAGATGGGCTTTAGGCCCACTAGTGAAGCAGTATATTTATCCCCAAATTTTTACAATCGCAAAACCCTAACCACTACTCACACTCTCTCTCTCTCTACCCTTGGAACTTGACGGCAGTCTCTCTCTCTACTCTTTGAATCCAACAACAACAGATCTCCTCATTCTAAGATAATCCTCTGTTTAATCCACGGTTAGTGTTAACTTTAATTAATTGTTTGATTTAAATCAATAGTAAGATTGATCTGTTTATCATTTATCTGTGATGATTTTTAGAATGAGAAACTGTATGATCGATATATATATATATGTATTGCCTGTAAACTGATGTGATGAGATGGTATAATCGATATATATAGATATTGCCAACAAACTGTTAAGTACATGTGATGATATGATTGACTGTGTTTGCTTGTTATGATATATCGATTGATAAGCTAGATTATATAACTGGGTTAAGTAACTATAAGTGATGATGATGATGATGAAGGACTTGACGAAATCACCCACAACAAAAACAACCCGGACGAAATCACATAGGTGATTTCGGCCCAAGTATGTTTGGCCCAAAATAGATTTCGACACATATATGATTTCTATACATAGTGATTTAGGCCCACACATAAGGTTTTCGGCCCATATATGATTTCTATATATATATTGTTTTCGGCCCATTAAGGGTTTTCGGCAAAGGGGTTAACGAAATCATTGTGATTTCGGCTATAAGGGATTTCGGCCAAGCAAAGGGTTTTCGGCAATAGTGTTCGGCCCAACTTAACTTTGTTAACTTGTTGATTAATTATGTTAGTTAATTAACTTTGTTAGTTTATTTAACAACTATTAAGTGGTTAAACCTTGTTAGTTTATTAACCTCTGTCAGTTATATAACTTTGTAAGTTGTTAACTCTGTTAAACCTATTAATTTAGTTAAGTAAAGTATGTGACACAGTTAGTTACTAGTGTCCTGTTGGATGTTAGTTTTGTTAACTGTGTAACTCGATTAGTTATAACTCAGTTAGTTTAGTTAACTGTTGAACGTTAACTCTGTTAGTTTGTAACCTGGTTAAGTATGCAAACTCCTGTTAAGTTGTTAAGTTGATAACTTTGTTAAGTTTATTACTTCTGTTAGTCTGTTAATGTGTTAATGGATAACTTTGTCAAAACGAACTGTGAAAGACAAATATGTGAAGCATGAATGTTATGAATATGACTACCTGTTTATTTGGTACATGATATTATTTGTCAAACACACTCTGTGATAATACTTTGATGATAGTTTCATGTGAAACTTTACAAACATGTATTGACTGAACATACGTGCAATATAGGATTTGATTGATTACTTGTGGGCACATAGTTTTAGCATACCGAGCAAACCAAGGTGAGTTCACACTAGCCAAGGCATGGGATTCCCGGTGGGTTGGGAATGGGATTGAATAACTACTCGTACAACCATTACTATTAAACTACTTATTACTGTCCTCGGATTGAAGGGCACGTACGTAAAACCTACGTACACGATCATAAGACCATCAGTTCTATCAAAGGAAGTCCCTCATTTATCGACTTAATCGCCGAGGCCTATGGCGAGCGGGTCATTAGTAGATAGCGCTATTAGGTTTAACAAACCTCACACCGTGTCGTCCGAACGGGCGTGTACTAATGGACTATGGGCAAAGGGTCAATGCTGATAGACATTGACTTAGGGCACCTCTTATATTTTCGTAGCAGTCGATACGCGTGGTCTAGTAACACATGGGAAGCCCCCACTAATCATCGCACAGATGCCTAGATTGGCCGCGATAAGGATTAATACGATACATGGTTTTCAAAACGAACAAACGATTTACGAAATGAATACTTTAACCAAATAACCAACTGTGAACTCGCTCAACATTATTGTTGATTCGTTGTTACATGCCTTGCAGGCCTTTAGGTGCATATCAAAGGGACTTGCTGTCTGAGAAGCTGGAGTGGTCATGGGTCGAGACACATGGAAACGCAATACAAGACTAAGAGCTTACATATGGTTTTATAAACACTTAACGAGTCACATATGCTTCCGCTGTAAACTGTGAAATATTGTAACATTGTAACACTTGTTGTTTATAAATGAAAGTATTATTTATCTATGCTTATGAGTTCAATGTGATTGATGGTTAAGATCCTGGTCAGTCACGTCTCCAAGCGGCGATACTCCGCGTGTGGATTTTGGGGGTGTGACAGATTGGTATCAGAGCCATTGGTTATAGTGAACTTCGTTTTAAAAAGGGGAAACTGTTTTTGTAAAACCAGACTATAACCGGACAGATTCTGAAAATGGGAATACGACCATGACACTCAGCTCCAGATTGAAAGGTTCGTCCCTCTTATACTCATTGTACTACATAGCTAGTGAACACCGACATACGATAATGCATGTGATAGCACGTTTAGCACACCGATATGAATTCATGAACACTTTCACGTACTAAGTGACCGATAGGGTGGTCTTTCCCTAAACCTTCATAACATACGCTATGTGATACTCTTTGATTCCTACTTGAGTGTGGGGAACCATTTGACATGAGTTAAGAGGAGCTGAGATGAACATGCAAATCACAATATTATTGTGGGTGCACACATAATAATAATGTGGGGTGCATGTGAGTCCCAGTAGGGCTTAACAAGTGGAAAAGGGGTTCTGTCCCGTTATTTGATCAATATGAAACATGACCAACCTATAGGGGCCATAGCAGTAATTGTCCCCCTACTCAAACATAAACGTGAACTTCTCAATTATAGTTGGATCCCTTCGAAACTCGGTGTTGACGAGTATTACCTGAGCACCCATTAGAACGTCTAGCAAACCGCGTAGAATGTTAGGTGCTATTACAAGCGTCCTTGAGTTGGATGTCCTTGCGTAGAATGATTGAACGATACCCTTTCCTGCCCCTCCTCGTCTCCTGAAACTCATGGATTGACGTCTCCGATCCCGAAGTGTGATCACCTCCGCAACACTCTCGTACCAGATAGCGAACCACTTGAACCACTCGTAACGACGACGGACAGGAGGATGAGCGTAGCACCTTACCGACCTCGGTACGGGTTAGGTTAAAACATCATCAACCCAAGGAACAATGACAGTTTTGGGAGTTCTTTACCCTGAAGATGACGGGGTCAGAGATAGAAGCATACACGAAACGGTCCAACGAAGTGGCAGTGTTATGTCCAACTATGGTGGATCCTCCCATCAAGCGCATTGAGCTGTACCTCAAAGGCTTAGTACCAGAAATTCAAAGTCATGTGACTTTTGCTAACCTTGCTACTATTCAAGATGTTACTCGTCTTGCTCATCGTCTCACAGACCAGGCAGTGGAACAGAACAGGCTGCCTAAACGTATCAGTACTACTACTACCACTACTATTACTTCTGCTATTCCTAGTGACGACAAGCAAAAATGGGATGGAACCTCCAGCAAGGGTTCGACTTCAGTTCAGTCCCAGGCACAGCAACGAAAGATTTATGATTACCAGAGCCCCAGTCAGCAGTCTTATGGTAGTCAAAGGCAGGGTGGATATCGAGGAAATCACCCAAAATGCAACAGATGCAACAGACACCACAGCGGTCAGTGGAACAAGGTTCGTTGTCAGAGGTGTCTCAAGATTGATCATGAAGCCAAAGATTTCAGGAGTTCACAACCTGCACATCAGAATCGTTAGCAGTAACAGCGAGCACCGCAGAACCAGCAACAATAATACTCAGGGTAACGGGAATAACAATGGGGGTAATAACGACGGCAATGGTGCCAGGGGTCGAGTGTTCATGGTTGGTCAGGGTGATGCTAGAAATGACCCCAACGTTGTGATGGTTTAGACATCGTTATTGGGAGGAATTGGTTATCCCAACAGCAAGCAGAGATCCTATGCAAGAAGAAGGTCATTCATATTCCCCGTACTGGCAAAGAACCTCTCGAAGTTCAAGGTGACAAGAGTGGTGTCGTGAGTGGCATCATCTCCTTCTTGAAGGCTCAGAAGTGTTTGCGAAAGGGCCACACAGCTATTCTAGCACTTGTTACAGATACATCGAAGACAGAGAAGAAGTTAGAGGATATTTCTGTTGTACACGACTTTCTTCAAGTGTTTCCTGAAGAGTTACCTGGGTTACCGCCCCATCGCCAGGTCAAATTTCAGATCGAGCTAGCTCCTGGAGCAGCACCCATAGCTCGAGCGCCTTACGGCTTAGCTCCAACTGAACTGGAAGAACTGTCTAAGCAATTGCAAGAACTCTTAGAAAAAGGGTTTCATACGTCCTAGCTCTTCGCCCTGGGAAGCTCCAGTATTATTTGTGAAGAAGAAAGACGATACCTTTCGCATGTGCATAGATTACCGCGAACTGAACAAGGTGACCGTGAAAAATCGCTATCCACTTCCACGCATCGACGACTTATTCGACCAGTTGCAAGGGTCGAGCTACTACTCCAAGATTGATCTGAGATCAGGTTATCATCAGCTGAGAGTCCGGGATGAGGACGTCTCCAAAACAGCATTTAGAACACGCTACGGCCACTACGAGTTTCTAGTCATGCCATTCGGATTAACGAACGGGCCTGTGGTTTTCATGGATCTTATGAACCGGGTGTGAAAACCTTATCTTGACAAGTTTGTTATTGTTTTCATTGACGACATCCTGATTTATTCGGAGAATCGGGAGGAACACGAGCAGCACTTACGACTTATTTTGGAACTCTTACGAACGAAACAGCTATACGCTAAGTTTTCAAAATGCGACTTCTGGCTTCGTGAAGTCCACTTCTTAGGCCACGTGGTAAACAAGGATGGGATTCATGTCGATCCATCCAAGGTAGATTCGATCAAGAACTGGCCTGCACCTCGTACACCAACCGAAATACGCCAATTCTTGGGTTTGGCGGGTTATTATAGAAGGGTCATCACAGATTTCTTAAAGATTGCGCAGCCGCTTACACTACTGACACAGAAAGGTGTTGCTTACCGTTGGGGTAATACACAGGAAACAGCGTTTCAACACTTAAAGGATAGACTCTGTAGCGCACCTATCCTCTCACTGCCTGAAGGCACGGACGATTTTGTAGTCTACTGCGACACATCTATCCAAGGTCTTGGATGTGTGTTGATGCAACGAGATAAAGTCATTGCTTAAGCTTCACGCCAACTTAAGATTCACGAACGGAATTACACTACACATGATTTAGAGCTGGGAGCTGTTGTTTTGCGCTCAAGATATGGCGACATTACTTGTACGGTACCAAGTGCACCATCTACACCGATCACAGGAGTCTTGAGCATATCTTCAAGCAGAAAGAATTGAACATGCGACAACGTCGAAGGGTCGAGTTACTGAATGATTATGAATGTGCTATCAAGTACCATCCGGGTAAAGCCAATGTGGTGGCCGATGCTCTCAGTCGAAAGGATACTACACCTAGGCGTGTACGAGCGTTGCAACTCACTATTCAGTCTAGTCTTCCTTCACAGATACGAGATGCTCAGGTAGAAGCATTGAAACCAGAAAAGATCAGGGCTGAAGCCCTACGCGGCTCAAGGAAACGGTTAGAACAAAAGGCAGACGGCGCCTACTATGTAACAGGACGCATTTGGGTCCCACACTATGGCAACTTACGCGAGCTTGTAATGGAAGAAGCTCATAAGTCTCGCTACTCAGTACATCCTGGTTCGGACAAGATGTACCGCGACCTCAGAACTACATACTGGTGGCCTAGCATGAAAGCTCACATAGCAATTTACGTTAGCAAGTGTTTGACTTGTGCGAGAGTCAAAGTGGAATATCAGAAACCTTCAGGCCCACTCCAACAACCTCAGATACCACAATGGAAATGGGAGCAAATTTCCATGGATTTTGTTACTGGCCTGCCTAGATCTCAACGTGGGAATGATACTATTTGGGTGATCGTGGATTGACTCACTAAGTCTGCACACTTCCTGGCTATTAAGGAAACAGACAAGTTCTCTACTCTAGCAGACGTTTACTTGAAAGAAGTGGTTTCGAGGCACGGAGTGCCCACCTCTATTATCTCCGATCGTGATGCACATTTTACTTCAGAACTGTGGCAAGCAATGCACAAATCTTTTGGCTCTCGTTTAGACATGAGCACAGCTTATCACCCTCAGACGGATGGGCAGTCTGAGCGCACTATTCAAACTCTTGAAGACATGCTTAGGGCATGTGTGATTGACTTTGGCAACGGCTGGGAAAAGCATTTGCCACTTGTGGAATTTTCGTACAATAACAGCTACCACACCAGCATTAAAGCTGCTCCATTTGAGGCATTGTACGGGCGTAAATGCCGGTCACCACTTTGTTGGGCAGAGGTGGGGGATAGTCAGATCACTGGTCCAGCAATGGTAGTTGATACTACTGAAAAGATTGCTCAAATACGACAACGCATGGCGGCAGCTCGTGACCGTCAGAAAGCATACGCCGATAAAGACAGGAAACTACTCGAGTTCCAGGTTGGGGATCGAGTGCTACTCAAAGTTTCACCCTGGAAGGGTGTGGTTCGTTTTGGAAAACGAGGCAAACTTAATCCGCGATTTGTCGGACCATTTGAAATCATTGAGAAAATAGGCAAGTGGCCTACAGACTGAACTTACCAGCTGAACTCAGTACAGTTCACAACGTCTTTCACGTGTCGAATCTGAAGAAGTGTCTGTCAGATGAGACCCCCATAGTTCCTTTGAAGGAGCTCACTATCGACGAACGGTTGCATTTCGTCGAAGAACCAATTGAAATCACGGACAGGGATGTTAAGGTCCTCAAGCACACCAGAATACCACTTGTTCGAGTTTGTTGGAACTCCCGTCGTGGCCCAGAGTATACCTGGGAACGAGAAGACCAAATGGAACTCAAATATCCCCAGTTTTTCGGAACCAATGCAACCACTACTGAGGCTGAAGCTACCACAGAATTTCGGGATGAAATTCCAAGTCAACGGGGGGATGAGGTGACACCCCAGGAAAACCAGTAAACGATAACTTACCTAGCTTCCTCAGTAACCGCATGCTAAATTTTGGGACGAAATTTCTTTCAAGTTGGGGATAATGTGACAACTCGAGTTTCCAAGATTTCCATCTTCGCATTTATTGCACGTTAAATTTTTTTTTTTGTTATTTGTTGACACGACTTGTTTGTTTCACAACTGTAGACGTTGTAATATGTTAATTCGTACTGTGATCGATATGTTATATATGTGGTGTGCATTATATTTGTAGTGAAGGTTAATATTATATTTAGAATTAGCATTCTGTTGTTTAATAAAGTCATGCCAAACACCCTACCCATGAAAACACCTCAAGTGTTTTCATCCACAGGAGGCAACGAAATCAAAAGTGGGCTTAAGATGGGCTTTAGGCCCACTAGTGAAGCAGTATATTTATCCCCAAATTTTTACAATCGCAAAACCCTAACCACTACTCACACACTCTCTCTCTCTACCCTTGGAACTTGACGGCAGTCTCTCTCTCTACTCTTTGAATCCAACAACAACAGATCTCCTCATTCTAAGATAATCCTCTGTTTAATCCACGGTTAGTGTTAACTTTAATTAATTGTTTGATTTAAATCAATAGTAAGATTGATCTGTTTATCATTTATCTGTGATGATTTTTAGAATGAGAAACTGTATGATCGATATATATATATGTATTGCCTGTAAACTGATGTGATGAGATGGTATGATCGATATATATAGATATTGCCAACAAACTGTTAAGTACATGTGATGATATGATTGACTGTGTTTGCTTGTTATGATATATCGATTGATAAGCTAGATTATATAACTGGGTTAAGTAACTGTAAGTGATGATGATGATGATGAAGGACTTGACGAAATCACCCACAACAAAAACAACCCGGACGAAATCACATAGGTGATTTCGGCCCAAGTATGTTTGGCCCAAAATAGATTTCGACACATATATGATTTCTATACATAGTGATTTAGGCCCACACATAAGGTTTTCGGCCCATATATGATTTCTATATATATATTGTTTTCGGCCAATTAAGGGTTTTCGGCAAAGGGGTTAACGAAATCATTGTGATTTCGGCTATAAGGGATTTCGGCCAAGCAAAGGGTTTTCGGCAATAGTGTTCGGCCCAACTTAACTTTGTTAACTTGTTGATTAATTATGTTAGTTAATTAACTTTGTTAGTTTATTTAACAATTGTTAAGTGGTTAAACCTTGTTAGTTTATTAACCTTTGTCAGTTATATAACTTTGTAAGTTGTTAACTCTGTTAAACCTATTAATTTAGTTAAGTAAAGTATGTGACACAGTTAGTTACTAGTGTCCTGTTGGATGTTAGTTTTGTTAACTGTGTAACTCGATTAGTTATAACTCAGTTAGTTTAGTTAACTGTTGAACGTTAACTCTGTTAGTTTGTAACCTGGTTAAGTATGCAAACTCCTGTTAAGTTGTTAAGTTGATAACTTTGTTAAGTTTATTACTTCTGTTAGTCTGTTAATGTGTTAATGGATAACTTTGTCAAAACGAACTGTGAAAGACAAATATGTGAAGCATGAATGTTATGAATATGACTACCTGTTTATTTGGTACATGATATTATTTGTCAAACACACTCTGTGATAATACTTTGATGATAGTTTCATGTGAAACTTTACAAACATGTATTGACTGAACATACGTGCAATATAGGATTTGATTGATTACTTGTGGGCACATAGTTTTAGCATACCGAGCAAACCAAGGTGAGTTCACACTAGCCAAGGCATGGGATTCCCGGTGGGTTGGGAATGGGATTGAATAACTACTCGTACAACCATTACTATTAAACTACTTATTACTGTCCTCGGATTGAAGGGCACGTACGTAAAACCTACGTACAGTTATACTTATTACTGTCCTCGGATTGAAGGGCACGTACGTAAAACCTACGTACACGATCATAAGACCATCAGTTCTATCAAAGGAAGTCCCTCATTTATCGACTTAATCGCCGAGGCCTATGGCGAGCGGGTCATTAGTAGATAGCGCTATTAGGTTTAACAAACCTCACACCGTGTCGTCCGAACGGGCGTGTACTAATGGACTATGGGCAAAGGGTCAATGCTGATAGACATTGACTTAGGGCACCTCTTATATTTTCGTAGCAGTCGATACGCGTGGTCTAGTAACACATGGGAAGCCCCCACTAATCATCGCACAGATGCCTGGATTGGCCGCGATAAGGATTAATACGATACATGGTTTTCAAAACGAACAAACGATTTACGAAATGAATACTTTAACCAAATAACCAACTGTGAACTCGCTCAACATTATTGTTGATTCGTTGTTACATGCCTTGCAGGCCTTTAGGTGCATATCAAAGGGACTTGCTGTCTGAGAAGCTAGAGTGGTCATGGGTCGAGACACATGGAAACGCAATACAAGACTAAGAGCTTACATATGGTTTTATAAACACTTAACGAGTCACATATGCTTCCGCTGTAAACTGTGAAATATTGTAACATTGTAACACTTGTTGTTTATAAATGAAAGTATTATTTATCTATGCTTATGAGTTCAATGTGATTGATGGTTAAGATCCTGGTCAGTCACGTCTCCAAGCGGTGATACTCCGCGTGTGGATTTTGGGGGTGTGACATTATACCTTATGGTCGCTTCGTTTAAGTAGTTGTATGATAGGTAGTTTATATGCCTTAGGTAAATTACCAAAATACCCCTTTGATGCCAAAATTCGTTTTAAACATATGTAACATAACTTTTGCCATCTAAACTGATTTGACAACCATATTAGACATGTTAAGGCATATTTTACTTGTCATAGGACTAGTTAGGCGTTCCGAACGCGTTTTACGCGAACGACGCGTTAAAGTAGCATAAGCTACCTAAACGGGTCGTAATGGGTCACAAACGCTTAGGTTAGGTTTCATTTAGCATGAAGGCTTTGTTAAACCATATGACACGAGTCTCTATACTCGTTTGGTTTACGAACCCGCATTCTATCCAATCATCCGATTTAGGTCCGGTTATTAACATAGTTACCTATATTAGGTGCCGTTTGATATCCGCGATCTCTAGCATTGTTTGGTTGTTACTCAAGGACTACTAAGCAATCTCAAGTGAGTACATAGACCCCTCTTTTACTGTTTTCCAAACTTTTTGGGGTGGAACACATGTGCCTACTTGTTACTTTCATGCTTTCCATGTTTTCACATCATATACCTGCTATGTTCGTTAGTACATTATAGTACATGATTTCATTACATTTCATGCTATGTATGCCCATTGTGTGCGTACTTAGTACATCGTCCTACATTACACTTATGCTATGTATGTTCTTTGTTGCATACTTAGTACATTGTTTTACATTACACTTATGCTATGTATGTTCTTTGTGCATACTTAGTACATTGTTTTACATTACACTTTGCTATGTATGCTCTTTGTTGCATACTTAGTACATTGTTTTACATTACACTTATGCTATGTATGTCCATTGCGTGCATACTTAGTACATTGTTTTACATTGCATTTCTGTTGCATATGCTCATCCAGCATATGAACACATTATACTACATTTTGAACCGTTGTAACTATTTGACTATGTGAACCGTCGTAACCCTTTGATTATATGAACCGTTTGTAACTGTTGAACCGTGTGAACTATTTGTATCTGTTGACATGATTTACATTTGACAATAGACATTTGACTATACATAAACATTTCTACAATTGTTAAACATTACATCTTGGTGGTTTGGTTTGAGTAAGTGATTTAAGTAACGAGGCGTGTGTAATATGATACAAGCATGGTGGATACGCCGCTGGTACTTCCTATATATAAGTGTTTGTATGGTATTACATATCGTAGCGTTATTTGAACCATTTCAATTTGAAGATATATAACATTTTATACAAATAACATACTTTTCACAAGACATTGATTTACAAACAACTTATCTTATACAAACTCATTTTATATGGTTATTCATTTAACCATACATTATTCTCTTATTTACACATATCATCTGAACTTATTGTTTTTCAAAGGATTTACAAGACAAAGCAAATTACAAGGTTCATGACTAAACATTTTCTTAAACATAAGTCATGAATCTTATTTTCACAAAACCTATGTATCTCACAGGCATTTTTATGCTGACGTACCTATTTTCACATGTGTTTTCAGGAGATGATGCATAGGACTTATCAAGACATACTTAGGCGGACCTGTGCCTTAGTGACTTAAAACGAGACAAGAACTAGTTAATTTATGTTATGTACTCTTTGGTTCTTGTTTAAAAAAATGTAAACTTTCACGTTTGATTAATAAAACGAAACTTCTATTGCCATGGATTTGAAACAATTAATTCTGTTACAACACTCCCGGATGTTTCCGCCACGTTTTGTATGTTCTACGTGGTCGGGGTGTGACAGAAAAGATGGTATCAGAGCCAATGGTTATAGGGAATTAGGTTATTAGTAATGCTTTGACCTAGTCTATAACCTTCTTAGGACCCTAACGCGAGTTTACTTGCGTTTAGTCATAAAACAATACCGTCACCTATCCTTGGGCGACTACCACAACAAGAACATAAATTTCAAAACCGCTTTGAAAACTAATCATCTGTTCTAGGATGATTGATTACTAGGTTTTGAACCCTCTATTGTAAGGTTTTGAACCCTCTGTTATATGGTTTTGAACCCCTTTGAGTTTTCAAAATCTCGTCAAGGTTCTGGGTTTTAAATAATGTGAACACGTGCAAACTGGAAGGGTGAATGCCTGTATTCTGGGTTTTCTGTCTAGGCAAGCACTTCGTATACATCTCATCAGACGCGAGACCCGTTGTGCTTTCCTGGGAATTCTTGGGATGAGTGTTCACTTATAGGCAAGCATGTCTTCGCGATACATTATTTTTGACCCATTTACTTTGATTAGTCACTATGTGTCGTTTGTTTACCTTGTGGTAACAAACAAATGACCACTACCCTTGCTTTCATCAGATTTGTTTCATCTCATTCTTTTCGTCTAATTCTCTCACTCATTTCCTTTCATGTTTCCTCTTTTAGAATGCCTCCTCGACGCGAAAGCCAGATAGCGACTGCCGAATTGGCAGAAATCATTGCACAGCAAATGGATGCTCAATTCCCAAACCTCTTTGCTCAATGGAATCAAGCCAACAACAACAACAATGGTCCATGCAATTTCAAGAGTTTTAACTCGGCGAAACCACTCAAGTTTAGTGGTTCTGAGGGAGCGACTGGGCTTCTGCAATGGTTCGAGAGCATTGAGAATACTTTCAGCCACGTGCAGTGTCCTGACAATCGCAAGGTCGAGTTTGCTTCGAGTGTGTTCCAGAAGAGAGCCCTTACGTGGTGGAACGGGGTTATGAGAGATCGAGGTGCAGAAGTTGCTCTAGCACAGACATGGGCTGAACTTAGGGCCCTTATGATGAAGGAATTCTGTCCTCGTCACGAGATCAGGGCCTTGGAAAGGGAATTCGACAATCTTGAGCAAGACAGCGGTGAGCATCGAGCCTACACGAACCGTTATGAGGAGTTAAGTCTGTTATGCCCAAACATGGTCACGCCTTTGGATAAGGCAATCGAAAAGTACATTGATGGCCTCCCTGACTCAATACAAGACATTGTGACTGGTAGCAACCCTACTACAGTTAGACAGGCCATTGAGCTATCTGCAACCTTGACTGAATTAAAGATCAGGAAAGGTAAGCTTTTCCGAAAAGGTGACAAGAAACTTGTCGAGGAATCGAACCCAATCGAGGAATCAAAGACGATGGATAAACAGACTGGATCCCCTAAGAGGTCAAAGAAGCGGAAGGCTTCTCAGAACTTCGCCATGGTTACTCACAATGATCAAGCCGTCCCCAACCAACCAGCTCAACCCCCTGCTAGGAAGCCATACAATGGAACTGCACCCTTGTGCAACCAATGTAGCCTCCATCATCATGCCAATGTAAAGTGCCGTAAATGCCAAACTTGTGGGCTTATAGGCCATACAGCAAGAGTCTGCCCAGCTACAGCTGCGCCAAACCAAGCTGGCAACAATCCTGCTCAAGGTCGTTTTCTACCAGGTTCTTGTTTCAACTGTGGTGAGATGGGTCATTTCCGAAGAAATTGCCCAAAGCTTACTAATGCAAATCCAGCACAGGGATGAGCATCAGACCTACAACATCGTTTAGAAATAATCACGTCTTATGTATTATTTTCTTTTGTTGTCTTGGTCCATGAAACAGTTGTTATCATTGTTTATAAATAAATCCTTTATTTACATCGCAATGTATTTATGTGGTTGTATGTATAACCAACATATCTCTTACAATACCGACAATCAAGGAATCGTATTCCTTGTAAAGCAAACTACCCCCAAAATTTTTTCCATCTTATGATCTCTTGCATTTTCCACGAAATTCCTAAGTATCCGTTTCTTCTAAGGAAACGAAGTACAAGGCGCAAGTAACAACACTGGACAAATACCCAAAGTACCACTGTAAATCCTTAATAGGGTACCTAAGGGTATTTCCGTAAATCCTAACATTGTTGTGTTCCTTAATTCGACTATTACGTTTCTTTGAAAACAAAATCGAATTTTTGGGAGATCTTCCTATCTCTTCAGATAGATCCCAGAGGACATTGAAGTCCATCGACTGGTTTCCATATCCATTCTCAATCGATAACAAATTAATAACAAATTAATAACCAAGTTAAACAACTCTGTGATTATGTGCTTATGTGTTCCTTTATATGTTTTTGTGTAATCCAAGTTTTGTTATCCAAATCCTCGTAGAACCTTTCGTATCTTCATATGAGGGAATCGTAGTAGGATACCCAAAGGTACTACATAAAATCCTTAATGGACTAATACGTTGTAGTTAAGCCCCTTGGATTATAAAGTACTACTCCATAATTAGACCCCTTGAGTGGTCTAGTTAAGCAGATTGATCCAAAAATCTGGTTAGGAACATCATGTGATGATATAGCTGAAAGGACTTCTTGGTGGCCTAATTAATAAGATCATCTGTCGATCTAATTAAAAGGACCCTATGGTAGTCTAAGTCACCCTCATCACAGGTTTGATATTCCTCCCCTAAACATTTCAAGACAAATTGTGCGGACTGTGCAAGGAATTACGTAATTATGGATGCATACATAATTATGGAATTTAGTGCACAGAAACCACAGCGAGCTTTGTCATGTGCCTAGAAGTTAACTCTATTCATTTCCGTTTCTGAGGAAGCACCCGTTGAAAATGACTCCGTTTGTTCATTTTCGTTTCTGAAGATTGTCCGTTGAGGAAATGAATATCCGTTTGTCTATCATTTTCATTTCCATTTCTGAGGAAGCACCCGTTGAAAATGACTCCGTAAGTTCATTTTCGTTTCTGAAGATTTGTCCGTTGAGGAAATGAATATCCGTTTGTTTCTCCTTTTCATTTCCATTTCTGATGAAGCACCCATTGAAAATGACTCCGTAAGATCATTTTCGTTTCTGAAGATTTGTCCGTTGAGGAAATGAATATCCGTTTGTTTCTCCTTTTCATTTCCATTTCTGATGAAGCAACCGTTGAAAATGACTCCGTAAGTTCATTTTCGTTTCTGAAGATTTGTCCGTTGAGGAAATGAATATCCGTTTGTCTATCCTTTTCATTTCCATTTCTGATGACGCACCCGTTGAAAATGACTCCGTTTGTTCATTTTCGTTTCTGAAGATTTGTCCGTTGTGGAAATGAATATCCGTTTGTTTCTCCTTTTCATTTCCATTTCTGATGAAGCACCCGTTGAAAATGACTCCGTAAGATCATTTTCGTTTCTGAAGATTTGTCCGTTGAGGAAATGAATATCCGTTTGTTTCTCCTTTTCGTTTCCATTTCTGATGAAGCACTCGTTGAAAATGACTCCGTAAGTTCATTTTACGTTTCTGAAGATTGCCCGTTGAGGAAATGAATCCCCGTTTGTTTATTCTTTCATTTCCACTTCTGAAGAATACTCGTTGAGGAAAATGACTCCGTCTGTTCATTTTCGTTCTGAAGAATGTCCATTAAGGAAATGACAGGATTATGCTTTACATATCTCTGGTGGTTATTTGACACAAATGTCACAAATAGACTCCTACGAATAAATTTCGGAACGAAATTTCCTAAAGTAGGGGAGACTGTGACACCTGGGTCACTGTGACCATCAAACAAATGCCGAGCCAATGAAAAATTGTATTTCATACTTGGGATTTGTAAAAATATGTGTATCGTTTACACATATCAACTCTTGTTCGATTTCAAGCTTTAAATCGCTTTCTGGAGGGTTATACGCGCACTGATGCGTAAATATAACCAGTTTAATGCAACGAACACTCCGGAATAGTAAAATAGGCTTAACATACCTTAAGTAACCTTTACATAACTTAGAAATAAGTTTTGAAGGCTTTGGTATTGCAAAATCTAGTTTATTCGCTTACAGGGACTAAACTTGACAAACTGCGAAAGTATGCCAATTTGAATTGTAACGAACATTCTGAAACATGACCATAAGTTAAACACACCTTAAATATCCTTTACATAGCTTAGAAATAGGCTTTGAGGGGTTCGGTGTGCTAAAATAAACTTTTGGGTCACTCAGGGACTAAAAGTGTCAAAAAGTGCACAAGTTTGCACTTTTACGCATAACTTACGTTCTGAATACATCCGGACATCCAAAAATTTATGTAAGCACTAAAATATTTTATTTTAGTGTTTGGCATAAGAAAAATCCATTCGTCACGCCATTTGGATCGTTTTTCGCGCTTATGCGCATTCCGTCGTAATTAACCGAACAACGCAATCGTACGGCTAAACGAACCGACATCCGAGATATTTTTGAGCACATTTTAAGTTCCCTATACTTTAAATTCATTTTAGAGCTTTGAAATGGGGTTAACGGGCCTTAAAAGCGTCAGAAATGACCTTATAGCACAACAGGGACGAAAATTGTAAATCTGCCAAACTTGGCCCTTGCGCACCGTAAGGGTTTATTTGTTATGGTGCGCAAGCAGTGTCCAGATGCAGCAAATTGATTTTGGCTGCTGTTATCTGCCCCTAAACATTCTCCAAAGGTCAAGTGCCACTTGTTAAACTCTTGTGGTGGCCAAAATCAGTTACCACAACATTATGACAAGTGTACGGGCTAGATCATTCCCTCTTCTCCAAGAAACGATCCTAACGGTGAACCGAAATCTATAAATACCCACCTTGTTTTACCCATTTCCCTCACATTTGAATCTGATTCTACACTCTCTAAGTGGAAGTATATGCTTCCTACCTGAGAGTGAATCGGGTTCGAATCTTGCGGGGACCCTTCGTAAGTATTCCTTCGTTCTTTTATTGCTTTTCGAGTCTTTTCGAGTCTGAAAGTCAAAATTTGTTTGACTTTCTGCATTGACCAGTTTATGGTCAATGCGAAGTTCGTTTGAACTTCGCAACGTGAGTGTAATCACGTTGGTTATAGTCCCTTGGGACTATGCCTACTGATTACCACGTTGTATAGGGTCGTAGGGTAAGCGATCGGATAAATCGCTTATACCTTCGAACCCGACCCATTTGGTCGATCATTAGGTGACCATAGTATATAGGGAATAACCTTCCGAGGTTATACCTTATGGTCGCTTCGTTTAAGTAGTTGTATGATAGGTAGTTTATATGCCTTAGGTAAATTACCAAAATACCCCTTTGATGCCAAAATTTGTTTTAAACATATGTAACATAACTTTTGTCATCTAAACTGATTTGAAAACCATATTAGACATGTTAAGGCATATTTTACTTGTCATGGGACTAGTTAGGCGTTCCGAACGCGTTTTACGCGAACGACGCGTTAAAGTAGCATAAGCTACCTAAACGGGTCGTAATAGGTCACAAACGCTTAGGTTAGGTTTCATTTAGCATGAAGGCTTTGTTAAACCATATGACACGAGTCTCTATACTCGTTTGCTTTACGAACCCTCATTCTATCCAATCATCCGATTTAGGTCTGGTTATTAACATAGTTACCTATATTAGGTGCCGTTTGATATCCGCGATCTCTAGCATTGTTTGGTTGTTACTCAAGGACTACTAAGCAATCTCAAGTGAGTACATAGACCCCTCTTTTACTGTTTTCCAAACGTTTTGGGGTGCAACACATGTGCCTACTTGTTACTTTCATGCTTTCCATGTTTTCACATCATATACCTGCTATGTTCGTTAGTACATTATAGTACATGATTTCATTACATTTCATGCTATGTATGCCCATTGTGTGCGTACTTAGTACATCGTCCTACATTACACTTATGCTATGTATGTTCTTTGTTGCATACTTAGTACATTGTTTTACATTACACTTATGCTATGTATGTTCTTTGTGCATACTTAGTACATTGTTTTACATTACACTTATGCTATGTATGTCCATTGCGTGCATACTTAGTACATTGTTTTACATTGCATTTCTGTTGCATATGCTCATCCAGCATATGAACACATTATACTACATTTTGAACCGTTGTAACTATTTGACTATGTGAACCGTCGTAACCCTTTGATTATATGAACCGTTTGTAACTGTTGAACCGTGTGAACTATTTGTATCTGTTGACATGATTTACATTTGACAATAGACATTTGACTATACATAAACATTTCTACAATTGTTAAACATTACATCTTGGTGGTTTGGTTTGAGTAAGTGATTTAAGTAATGAGGCGTGTGTAATATGATACAAGCATGGTGGATACGCCGCTGGTACTTCCTATATATAAGTGTTTGTATGGTATTACATATCGTAGCGTTATTTGAACCATTTCAATTTGAAGATATATAACATTTTATACAAATAACATACTTTTCACAAGACATTGATTTACAAACAACTTATCTTATACAAACTCATTTTATATGGTTATTCATTTAACCATACATTATTCTCTTATTTACACATATCATCTGAACTTATTGTTTTTCAAAGGATTTACAAGACAAAGCAAATTACAAGGTTCATGACTAAACATTTTCTTAAACATAAGTCATGAATCTTATTTTCACAAAACCTATGTATCTCACAGGCATTTTGTTAGTGCATGGAATGTCTGTTGACTTCGTCTGCATTAGGTCTTGTGTCTAGATTGATTGAAAGAACACATAACAGGGTTTAATTAGGGTTTGTATGGTTAAACTTGAAGGTTTCGCTTGAAACAAGCTTCAAGCGAAATCAACATAGATGATTTCGCTTGAAATCATCTCAAGCGAAATCTTCAGCTTATAAATAGGCTTGTGTGTTCATTTGGTAGATAGATCTGAGAGGAACTTGGTCATTGTATGTGAGACGAAGTGCTGACGGATCTGTATCAGAAAACCTTGTACAAGCACTCAAATTAATCAGAAAAGAAAGATTAAAAAGATTAGAGCTGTTATGACTTTGTTTACGTTGATTCCGCCTTCGTACACAAAGATGAACTACCTTAACTGACGGTTTAAGGTCGTAGAACGGTCCAACAAGTGGTATCAGAGCTCAGGAGGAAGAGATTTTGCCAAAACAGCTCGTTTTTGTCACTTTTTCTGATTTTCTACACCTTCTTTCAAAATTAATCAATTTTTACGGATAAAATCGGTTCAAATTCTCACATATTGTGCGAAAACATGTTTTAATCAATCCTTGAAAGTTTCAAGTTAAAATTCAATCTAAAACTTGTAATTTTCTGTGATTTCGCTTCAATTGCTCGAACAATATGATGACATCAGCAACTGTTTAGACTAGATTTCGCTTGAGTATTTCTGCTGGATTTCGCTTGAAACAGATTCCTGAAGCGAAACAGTTTCCTGAAGCGAAACAGATTCCTGAAGCGAAATAGTTGGGTTCGCTTGAAACTTTTGAAGCGAACTTGTTCTGTCAGATTTCGCTTGAAGGTCTGATTTGTTGAAGCGAAATAGGACTGTTGGGTTTTCGCTTGAAGGTTCTAATTAGTTGAAGCGAAATAGTGGATTTCGCTTGAATCAAATTGGTTCTTGGATTTCGCTTGAAGTTGAAGCGAAATTGGTCTATCAGATTTCGCTTGAACAGTATAATAGTGCTGATTTCGCTTGAAGTCATTTCATTTCAAGTATTTCGCTTGAAGTTGCTGAGTGTTCAAAACTTAAAATTTTACTAAGTGTTTGCTTGTTTGTTTGTTTACAGGTAATTCGAGGTGTTTTACAACGCACAAATACCAAGAAATCAAAATGTTTGACGAAAAGGAAAACAAAAACCTTGAAAATTTAAATGATTGGATTCGTGAATCTTGGCGTGAGAGATTAGGTGATAAGGATGTTTATATCAAAAGATGGGAAAATTTTGTATGTAAGAAGAATGAATCAGTGGAGGAGTTAAAAGAAAGGTTTTATGATCTAATCATCAAGTTAGAAAGACATAAGATATATCATTCAAAAGATGAAAGAATCTCAAAATTTGTTGATGCTTTACCTTTGGAATGGGATAAATTCGTGAATGAACTGAGACGGAATTCTAGTTTATCACGCTTTGATTTAAGAGATTTCATCAATACAATAACAAATCATAGGAGTGATGAAGATTCAAGAAAGAGGAAATTATTGGAAGAAATAAAAGAAGAATCAAGAAAGATAGATTTGGAGGTGATCATTGAAATGAGAAAACGAATCACTGTGTGTCTTGCAGCAAAAACTGTTATGAGATACGATATTTAGAGGGGTTGTTATATTGATGAAAATATGAATCCTCTTGATTTTGTTAAAATTTTCTGTGCAGGAACATATAAGATGAAAACAAAGAAAGAAGCTGATAATGGAGAGATGAATGGAAAATGCTTGAAATGCGAAAAATCCGAAGCAGAAAATGTCAATCTCTTGAAAGATGTGGAGAATTTGACATTGGAAAACAAAGCTTTGAAAGACGAGAAGAAAGCTGATGATGAACAGATTTTGGATTTGCGCTTGAATTGCGAAAAACAAAAATCTGAAAATGACAAACTTTTGAAGAATATTGAGAGTTTGTCATTAGAAAACAAAAATTTTAAAGAAAAAGAAAAGGATTTTAAAAATGAAAAATTAAAGATTGAAAAAGATTTTCAAAGTCAAATAAAAATTCTTGAAGATGGGAGATCTGTTTTTAGCAAGAACAATGTCGAAAAGCAAAAGGTAATCAATTCCCATCGTCAGACGATTATTCGACTTGAAAAAGAAGCCGAATGTGATAAAAAGAAAATCAAAGTTTTAGAGAATAAATTGAAAAGTTTTGTGACTTCGGCACCATATGAATGTCCAAAACCGATCAATTCCGTTCCAATAAGTGACAATGTCACAAATTTTGACAAAGTCAAAGTCAAAATTGAAGATTGTGATGAAGTATCTGATGATGAAAAAGAAAAGAAAAGAAAAATATTTTTAGATTTACAAGAAAAATTTAAAAATACTGTTTTGCAATCTACTGAAACAGGTGAATGTTCGAAACAAAAACCTGTTAAGAAGAGTGTAGAACAGAAACAAAAAGATAAAAATTTGAAAAATCTTAAAAATGAAAATAAAAGCTCATCAGATAAGTCATCCAATCATTTTGAGAAACCACAAAAATTTAAAAATGAAAACTTAAAAATAGTTGGTAATGAGTGGTGCAGGTCGGACCACAGAGCTCAAAGGCCAAATCCAGCTTTCAGGAGGAGTGACGATTACCACAGAGCCAAACAGTGCTATGACTTGAATGTTTGGAATGAAGGTGGTACATGGTATGATAACAGAATGTGTTACAGATGCGGTTATCAAGGACACATTGCTGTTAACTGCCAGAATTGGAGTTATGAGATGAGAAGATGCTATAACTGCCAAATCAGAGGACATATTGCCAAAGATTGCCCAAGGAGATCAATTGGAAGATCGAGGGTTGAATCTCAAAGAACGGCAAAGAAGACAGTCAACGTCAAGCCCAAAGAACAGAAGGTTCAAGAACCTAAAGTTCAGGAAGCAAAAGTAAAAGTTTCTCAGGGGCAAAAAGACAGACTGCGAAAGAAAAGGAAGAAGGCCAGAGAATATCTGGAGAGGATTTTGTCCTCGGATACAACTGGTAATCCGAGAAAAAGTTCTGATGAATCAATTCACTCGACTGCAAAGCCAAGTAAATTGAATTCTTCAGATGCAAATCTGAGGACAAAAGAGAAAAAGGAGAAAAAGAAAATGGTCGGCGATGAATCTGTTGTGTCAAAGTCAAACAAGCCACCATCAGGCAATAAATCTGACAGGTCAAAGTCAGACAAGTCACAATCAGGCAATGATTCTGGTTCATCAAAACCAGAAGAGCCATGTGTTGGTAATGATTCTGGTTTGTCAAAACCAGAAGAGCCATCCGTTGAGGTAAAAACTGTCACACCCAAGGCTGGTCAGGCTTGGGTGAATCTGTTTAAATGAAAAACCTGACTTGCCGGAGTTCCCAGGTTGGTAAGCGTGGAACATGAATCGGTATATTTCTTGAGAAATTCACAGATTGGTAACTGTGATATTTCGATTTACAAGTGGTAAATCAGGGACATTAAGTTGTACTTGATTTTCTACTAGTGTTTGTTGTTGACAAGGGTCTTAACTGTTAAATCTTTTAAAATGGTTAAAGGTAAACAAGGTGATGAAACCCCGAGTTTGTGAAAAGACAAACAAAACTAATTTTCCGAAAAAAAAAAAACCATTTGATTAAAACAAACTTAAGTGTTTTGAAATCTAAATGGGAAAATAGTTTGTTGTCAGGGGGAGTTCTGATTGTTTATGCCGAGTGAATGGCGAATTGAAGTGATTTGATATCAGTTTGTCACGTTTCTTGTATAGTTTGTTTTCAAATTTTCCAGAAAATCAAAATTGAAACATATTTTGATTTTAGGGGGAGAAAAATTTTAAAAAAAAATTAGAAAATTTGAAAATGTCAAAAACATTGAAAAATCAAAAATGAGTTTTGTGTTAAAAAAGAGGAAATAATAGTAAATCAGTGAACTATCACAGCATGCTAAGGATATGAAATGTCAAATGTGATAAACGGTCTCACTAATGATGTGTCGATAGGTTTTCATACATTTAGTAGATTTATTCGGGATATAAACCTAAAATTCAAACTTGTGAATTCGTGGGGAACACTACTTGGATATATAGGTAACCCCTGAAATCTCGTTTGAAAGGTCTCTTAATCTGATATACTAGGTCTTTATACTCTATGATGTCTGGGGTATTATTCCGGGACTTCTGCTGAACGGTAGTTCTGACCTAGTCCCTGGCTAATACTTGCTGCAATGCTTGAAACACAGCATTAAACCCTCAGCATGCTGAAACAATAAAATTGATATATGCTGCTGTTGTAAGCAAAAAGATCCTCTAAAGGGGACACACTGAAAAGTCGAAGCTGATATCTCTCTGCGTATACGGAAGTATCGATCTGAGATCCCTCGGCCCTCGCACACCTAAATTATATACAGATATCATTGTAGTATTCTCACCTGTAAGACTGACTATTGGGATTCTGGATACGGGAGTATATTCAAGAGGTGGGACACATGAATGATCTAAGTTCTTAATTCATCTAAATCGTATCCTGAATAAATTGAAATTTGTGTGAAAATTTAAGATGGATCAGTATATCGACAATCGAGGTGAATTGTTTAGAACTTAAAATGAGTAAAGCTTAACGGTGCTAGTGATTTGTTTCATAAACTGATATGATCCTCTTACACAAACTCACAAAAATATTGTTTGTATATATTTGTTTACTGCATTTCTTTAAAATCAAAATTCAAAAAGATTTTCGACAACTGATGTTGAAGAGCTGTTTTTCAAAATTCCAAGTGCTAAACTTGATGAATTGGGTTGGGAGAGTTTGTTGAAAACTTTGAATGCTATATATAAATGTTTTTGAAAGATTGAAGGGTTAGTTAATCAAGGTCATTTATTTGAACTTGATGTAACTATTATGTTTGTTGAATGAATATTGTCTACCAGTAAGTTTTTAAATTCAAATGTTATAAATTTGTGAAACTTATGTTATGTTAGAGGATATGCAGGTTTAAGGAATTCCCACGGAAGCTAAAGGTTAAAGTTTGAACCAGATATCTCAGATTCTAGCATATTGAGAGGGGGAGTCAATGAAAGAGGGAGTCTGGATCAACATTCAAAGGGGAGTTTGAAGATGGAGTCAGGTTGTGATCCTAAACCTGTGAAGATAGAGTGTTTTTGTGGAAAAGACAGAGAGTTGGAGAAAAGACCAAGACTGAAGACTCAGGAGCTGAAGACTTCGTCAACATCCAAGGGGGAGTCTGTTAGTGCATGGAATGTCTGTTGACTTCGTCTGCATTAGGTCTTGTGTCTAGATTGATTGAAAGAACACATAACAGGGTTTAATTAGGGTTTGTATGGTTAAACTTGAAGGTTTCGCTTGAAACAAGCTTCAAGCGAAATCAACATAGATGATTTCGCTTGAAATCATCTCAAGCGAAATCTTCAGCTTATAAATAGGCTTGTGTGTTCATTTGGTAGATAGATCTGAGAGGAACTTGGTCATTGTATGTGAGACGAAGTGCTGACGGATTTGTATCAGAAAACCTTGTACAAGCACTCAAATTAATCAGAAAAGAAAGATTAAAAAGATTAGAGCTGTTATGACTTTGTTTACGTTGATTCCGCCTTCGTACACAAAGATGAACTACCTTAACTGACGGTTTAAGGTCGTAGAACGGTCCAACACATTTTTATGCTGACGTACCTATTTTCACATGTGTTTTCAGGAGATGATGCATAGGACTTATCAAGACATACTTAGGCGGACCTGTGCCTTAGTGACTTAAAATGAGACAAGAACTAGTTAATTTATGTTATGTACTCTTTGGTTCTTGTTTAAAACAATGTAAACTTTCACGTTTGATTAATAAAACGAAACTTCTATTGCCATGGATTTGAAACAATTAATTCTGTTACAACACTCCCCGATGTTTCCGCCACGTTTTGTATGTTCTACGTGGTCGGGGTGTGACAGAGAATACGCAGGTTTCCTTTCAATCAATTACCCATTCCCAACCACCGGGAATCCCATGCCTTGTAGAAAGTGTGAACTCACCTTAGGTTAGCTCGGTAGATAAACAAAAGGTCAATCGAGCTGTTTGGGGTCAACCACGTCCTAACATGGTTACCATACAAGTCAGGTCTAGGTTCAAGTAGTGCACGTAAGTTTACTGTAACACCTTGAAAATTCGTGTTCATTAAAATAATGACACGTGTCATATAAGACAAAAGTGATATAAACCCGGATATGATTAAAGATGTATGACGGGATTTAAAAGTGTTGTCATGTTAATTTTACACCTCTGAACGACCTAATTATGAATCCCAAGACTAATAAACATCTGGTATATATATTCAAATTCGGTGATTTATAGCAAAAACTGATTCATAATTGGAATGGTGGACTCCTACGAAGAAAAAGCACGGTAAACCTTCTTTAACGGCACTTTCTTATGGATTCAAAGAAACATGGCAAAGTGGTAGGGTAAGTAACTGTTAAAGACCCATAATAGAGGCCCCAATACTGTTAAAACATGTCCCAAATTCGAAACCCACGAGTTGCCCCTTCAAATCCTGAAAGAACAACAATTTTTGCTCCTGATCACATGCTTGCGCACCGCAAGCACAACCCTTACGGTGCGCAAGGGTTGCCCAGCTCCAACAGAATCGCCTGTTTGCTGTTTAAACGCAATATCTGACCTTTAAACGATTTTCCTCATCTTGCTTGACCTCTAAACAACCCCTAGACACTTAGGGACACTTGTGGGAAGGTTATGGTCAGTGGTAGTCTTAGATGTCAACACTTTGTGGAGTCTTGGTCACTATATAAAGCTCCTAAGTGCAAACACTTTGATCATTCATTCCTCAAGCAACTTCTGATAAATTGTGGAGCACAAGAGCACCTTCCAGGCCTTCCTAATTGATCATTAGACACTTGTAAGTTTGCTTAACCTTCTTTAATTGAGTTTAGCTTAGTTATTTAGCTAAAAGTCAAACCGTCGTAATTACGGTTTGACTTCGAGATTAATTAATAATGGCTCAGTCAAATCTCGAATTAAAAGTACCTTTAAGTTGGTAATTATGTGGGTAATAAACCCTTAAAAGGGTTCCCCTTGATTCCCACTCTAACTAGGTTTAAATGTCGGGTCAAACTTGTTATTAAAAAGTCAACAGCAATCTTAAATTCTAATTTATGCATGATTAGCAATGTAGAAGACATACAACCTGTTTGATCATTAATATAACTTGGTAATTAGTGTAAGAACATGTCTAAACATGTTCAACCCGACAATTTACTGTTTAGACCCGGTTCGGAACCGAAAGTCGCAAAGCTTTGACTTTTGCTTTGACTTCAGTTCTGACCCGTTTAGGTATGATTTAGAAATTCCTTAGAGCTTCATTTGGACCAGGTTACATGCTAGTATAACCCTCTGTGATTATACACCATGGTTCATTAGTTAACCAATTAATATGCATGATTCCGTAAATGGCTCATATGTTGACCATTATGCCCTTTTCACCTTAAAACGTGATTTGTGAAAATGTAAAAGTGTAGAAACCTTAGTTACTGATATACAAACTTGTATGCAAAGTTTGACATCAGTTTGAGGTGTAGATTGAGAGTTATGCTCATTAGCGTAATTAAGAAGCTTTATGTTAATTAAACGACATAATTAGCGTATAGCCTATTTAAACATACTTTTCGATATCAAACTTATTACCCACTGATGTAATATATTATTTTGGGATTTTTGAAGATTTTTAATTAATTTTAGGCTAAGCATAACTTATAGTCGTAAGCTTAATCCGGTAATTGTCGGTTTTGCCCTTACGGGCTATAAAATGAGTTTTACATATCTAATTGACCCCAAACCTTTTGCTACTAATCACATATGATAAATAAAGTATTTTAAGCCTTCTGGAATAATAAAAATATCAGCTTTACGTATAGAACCCGGAAATGGCTTTTAATCGCCTTTTTAAGCGTTTTTAACGCATAGTATGTACTAGAACTATTTTAAACATACAAGGGTTGATACCTACTGATATTTTAGGCAAATTATAATACTTTAACAGTAAGCAAAGGTTGTTAAACTCAGACTTCAGTTTTGAGCTTTTCGGCTTATGTGAAATTACCAAAACGCCCCTACGGTGCATAATTTGGTTATAATTGATAAATTTCACATAAATACAATACCCTACTGATATAACTTAGCAAATTGATTATCTTTGCTGATTACATCAGACCTGTAACTCAGGATACTACTTAAACTCTTTTATCACCTTATAAATGACCAAACTACCCCTACGGGGCATAGTTTGTGTTAAAATTCATTTCGGGCATAATAAATGATATCTTAGTGATGTCACAACATATTTGGAGCATATTAACTTAGGAAACCTGTAAATGGCTCTCATTATTACCCGTTACGCTTATTACGCGTTCGGTTCGGTTTATGTAACTAGTTTACATAAATTAGCCGAAACGGGTCAAACCTTGTCGGTTTTATCTCAAAATCCATAATGTCTATAATATACCCATATTAAACAAGTCTTCAAACTTGTTGGGTCCAAATCACATTCTATCCGGTCATCGCTTAATCGTGCGTACAAACCGTATCTTTGAAACTAACCGGTCTAAGCTTAAGCTTAATTAAAGACCCGTTAGGATTCTAATAGGTTATTATAAACCTTCGTTCCAGATTAGGAGTACCAGTAAAAGCTACTTGCATTTTCTTATTGTGATTATTACATTGCTCAGGTAAATACTTTTAACTTATTTTCCCTATACGGGCTTGGGTTACGGTATATAGAATACCGCTTGATCGGGCATCAAATCTTCCATCGTTGGGTGGTTAATTGAATAATTTGATCGGCTCGTTTAAACAGTCTTGTTTACTTAAATCCTTTGGGGGGTTAATGACCATGTCCCGGATATCCTTGGCATCATTTTACGAAATGGCCACGACTTAAGCGCGGGGTGTAGGCGTACACCCGTTAGTGCACAAAAGAATAATGTGGTGTGTCTATTGATCTTTAACCCGGACACGATCCGGGCTACTGAACGCATAAGGAACATGTAATTCGTTCACAAGATTATATATTTAAATAATTCTCCCAAGTTATAAAATGTTTATGCCACGTGCATCCAAATCAATTTTTAATCATTTTCCAAAATGAGTCAGTTGATTGTATTTACCAGTGTAAACTGACGTATTTTCCCAAAAAGATTAAATGCAGGTACTAAGCGTAATTGGCTGGGATTTCTCCTTAGCATCAATAGAAGTCTCGCAAGCTTAAGATGCCTAAAGTCTGTTGAACTATTTCTATTTCATTTTCGATCCATCTGTGGATAAACAATCGACTGTTGTGATACACGATATTACAATATTTTTATTCGGTTGAAATGTATCTTTAAATTGCTTCCGCTGTGCATATTAAATATTGTGTTGTTTGACTATTATGTTGCCAACCACATCACGATACTCCCCACTGGGCCCACCGGTGACACGTGGAAATCGGGGTGTGACAGGTTGGTATCAGAGCCAACACTGAGTGAATTAAACACTAGCCTTTTGTGTTTAATCTCAGTTACACAATTGCACATTTCTAAACTTTCGAGTCTAGACAAATAACATAGGACAAATTCTACTTTGTTGGTTTTTGTTTTGTCCTTTATTTTATATATATTCTTGTCGTTATCTCATGTTGTATTGACAGGATTAAAAATGCCGCCAAGATTCTTCCGAAGAAGAGGACGAGGAAAGGGGTCAATCACCGCCCCCAATGACAACGAGGCAGGACCTTCGCATGTGCGAGCTCCTTCCACCACCGAGAGTGACGATCCTCGACAGAACCGGAGGAACCTCTTTGAGCCGGCTAGATGGTCGGTTTCGCACAGTTCGACACCTCCTGTTCATAACCCTTACGGGCCACAGCCGGAGTATGAGCCCAATAACCCTCAACCCTCCTACATACCTTTACAGCGATCTTTATCACACAACACTTTTGGAGACCCTACACCTGCTTTTAGGGGTCGGTTTAACTTGGCAAATTATATACAAGAACCAGTGGGTTTTAACCCATTGGGACCGGAGGACCACTTCTCGGGAGACAACGCTATGGATATGGACGAGGACACGGACCCCGTCGAGCCAGCGAGTGGTACGCCGAACCATCCCATCGAGATCTCGGATGGATCTTCTTTCCACGGATCACCCTATGGTGGTCCAGACAGCTTTCAAGCTATGTTTACCAGGCACGAATGGTATTATACACCTCCTCGCCATTCACCGCCTCAGCAGTAGCAGCAGCAACAGGATCCATCTGTGGATTCACGGTTTGTGGCAGTCACGCCACCGCCTCCACTGCCACCAGTTCAGCCGTGTAACAACTCTCATCAAAAGTCATATTTATTAAATTAATTTGTCCAATAGGAAACCCTAATTGAGACACCCAAATGATTTTGCACAAACCCTAAAATTTTCAGAATTTTCAGAATCAGGATCAGGGCCCCTAAAACTCAGGGGGGGGGGGGTAAACCCTAGTTACGATTATCTTAAAATCGTGCTGTCAAAAACGAAATTTTCAAATCTGTCAAGTCAGCAAGGCTAGTCCCAGACGTGGCAACTCTATAATGATTTGGTGTCCCTTACGGACCGTAAGGGTTGAGTCTTACGGTCCGTAAGCCTGGCAAAATTCGTGTATAAATAGCAGGGTTTGGCAATTGATTTCTGGAATTCAAACGACGAAGAAATTTGTTACGTAGACTGAGTTATAGCAGAAACACTTCTAAAAACACACACGATTCACGAATTGCTGCCGCAAAACAAGGTAATAACTCGATCGCTGCTACGATTCAATGTCCGGTTGATCAAAATATCCAATGGATGTTTAAGTGCTGCCCACATTAGGGTTATGCTTTGTCATTCGTCATTAATTCGATGGATGTTTAAGTATCGCACTTTGTCATTCGTTGTGAGGGTTTGATCTCGTGAGTTATCGTAAATGCTGTATTAAGTTACTAACCGAATTGTGTGCATGTTATTAAATTTAGGTTAAAAGGCTAATCAGTAGGCTAGGCTCTGCTCAAATTAAATCTGCAATGTGAGTCATTCTCTTTTTATTAAATTTGATTTCAAAATCATGTTTACTTTCAAAGTTATAATTACGGGGTTTAGGTCTTTGTAATCACCAAGTTACAGCCGGTATGTGGGGTTTTGTATACATTACTTGATAATCGTCACCATTGGGGCAGCCAATGGGGGATATGACCATAGTCACAGATCCGGTCGAGTGACAAATACCGTGGGTAGTTGGTTTGATCTCAGAAACATTGTAATCGCTCTTAATACTGTAAATTATAACAAATGAGTCGTTTTAGTAAAAAGAATGATTCACTCAGTATTTCCCGCGGACAAAACCTTTTTCAAACATGTTTCAGGTGATCTGTTGTGATCCAGGAAAAGTGTCGTGAAGCACTACAAGCTTAAGGAAGTGGCTCAGTATAAAAATAAAGAAACATGTTTTGTAAAATAAAAGATTTCTCCGTGAAATCTTATGATTGTAAATTACCGGGGTTTTATCCCGAGTTGTGAAATAAAATAATCGGGAAATATTTCAGTTTTAAAAAGATCCTGAAGAAACTTCCGCCGTTAAATAAATACCACGAGATTTCTGTCCCGCGGCTCCTGAAACGGGTCAAACCGGGTCGGGGGCCGTGACAGAAAAAGGTGGTATCAGAGCCACTGATTTAAGCCAATTAAGTATTTAGAAAATACTTAATTTTTATTAATTACTACTTTGTGATTATGCGTTTTATTATCTGACTAATTGTGTACAGTATAGGCAGATCTTTATATGCTAGCCAATGTAGCAATTTCTTAAATAATTTGACCCAAGTTCTAGCACCTTTATTATCTACAGTCTAGAAACCTTATTCAGTAAATAAATAAATTTACAAATAAAACCTAGTGTGTTTTAATTTTCAGTTGTTTTGTAGTTACACAGTCTGGAATAATATTTATAGGTTTTCTATAAAAATTTTGTTATAATGGTGTGTATTTTGCATAACAGCATGAGTGACTTGTCTGATGCCCTTCAGAATTTAAATCTCTATCCAGTAAGAATAGAGGTTTCTAAAGATTTCAATAGATATATACCAGACATAGAAGAACCTATAGAATTCAATGCTTCACCTCTCGAGAAACCCAATCCTAAGAAAATAGAAATTGAGGAAAGCTCTAGGCAAATTGAGGGGTTACCATCTCAGGAAGAGCTAGATTTTATATTGGCAAGCTATAATACTATTAAGCCTGTTAATGAAAATATTTTTATTCACTCTATTGAAACACAACTACCAATGAACTTAGAACCAGTTATTCCAAACCCTTCAATCCACTCGCAAATAGACGAATGGTTGACTAATGAAATACAGTTCCAAAACAATCCCTATAAGCTTTTTCCTCAGTTCAACCCAGAACCTTTACCAAATCCACCAATGAGTAACGAGAATATGGTTGAACTCCGCCATTTTGGCGAAGAACTAATGGATGCTGGGAATAGGATCCAAGATATTGGGGGACGGATCTCCTGGAAATACGATGAAAGGGAACGCCGTTACTAGAATATCATTTGACAAAAGGATAGGGGATTTATGGAACTGTGGTTGTGTAATAGTAATAGTAAAAAAATCAGTCTGTAAAATAACTACAAATAAAACTTTGTAAGATAATAGTGTGTATTGATGCATACTATAAAATATAAATCGAAATCGAGAAATCGATAGTTTTGACTATATGTGTTTTGTGAAATTTATATGATTGTTTTATTGTTATTTATTTGATACTAATAAAAAATTTAAATATAATTATCAGATGGAAAACGCTAATAATGAACCAGTTAATGAGGTTAATCAATCTGAGAAACAACCAGGGGATCAATATATGACTAGGCAGGATATAGAAAATATCGTTGCTCAAGGGATAGCTAAAGCTATTCCAGCAATCGTTGCTGCTGTTAAAAATCCAATCGAACCACAACAAATCATTCCTAGCAAACGTATTTCTGAAGATAACTTCAGTAATAGCGTAAACGGAGGCAATGATCATGTTAATCATGATGAGGAACCACGGCAAGCTCCGCTCCCTAAGAAAATGAAAGCTACAACACCTGGTTGCACCTATAAAGAATTTCTTGCTTGTAAACCCACTGAGTTTGCAGGCAATGAAGGAGCAACTGCGGCACTGCGTTGGTTAGAGAAAACCGAGGCAGTAATTGCCATAAGTAAATGTGCTCAGAATGATCAGGTCATGTACGCGTCAAACCTTTTCAAAGAAGGGGCGCTAGAATGGTGGAACACGGTGCTACAGGCTAAAGGAAGAGATACGGATTATGCCATGACCTGGGAAGAATTTAAGATTCTTGTAGAAAGAAAATTCTATCCCGAATATGAAAAAGATCAGATGGCAAATAAGTTTCTAAACCATAGAATGATGGGTGTAGATTATCGTGGTTATACTTCGACATTCTTTGAATATGCTAGAGTGGTACCAACGCTGGCTTCGCCAGAACCGGTACTCATTTCTCGCTATATTTGGGGATTAATTGGTGAAATCCGCAATATCGTTAAAGCTGCTAGAACTAGCACTATTGACGATGCGGTTGAATTAGCTAACACTCTAACTAATGAACTGGTACGCACGCAAGATGAAAACAGGAAGAAGGAATTAGCTCAGAAAATTACCCAAGGATTTCGTACGGGTAATAATAACAGCTTCAAGAGAAGAGGAACAGCGCAATCTCCAACTTCGTCTTTCTGCAGGAAATGCAAAAAGAAACATTATGGAAGATGCGATATAACCTGCAATTTTTGCAAAACTGTTGGACATCGTGAAGAAAACTGCAGAAAGAAATCCACAATTTGTTATAATTGTGGAGAAGCAGGACATTTCAAAATAGAATGTCCTAAATTGGTCAAACCAGCAGACAATAAAGCCAAGACGGCCGATGGAGCTACTAAGAAGAATGTTCGAGCATTCCAGCTAACTACTCAGGAAGCCGAGATGATTCCAGATGTGATAGCTGGTACGTTCTTAGTTCACAACGTATATGCAAAAGTATTATTTGACTCTGGTGCAAACCAAAGTTTTATAAATACTTTATTCTGTCAAGCTCTTAAGTTACCTTTAATCAAACTTAGGCAGATCTTTACAGTCGAAACGGCAGATGGAAATTTTGTCAAAATAGATAAGGTTTTGCAAAAAGAGAATATAGAACTTTTAGGTCATAAATTTTATGCAAACCTATTGCCAATAAATTTATCTGAATTCGATGTCGTGTTAGGAATGGATTGGTTAGTAGCCAACCATGCTCGAATCCTTTGTGATAAAAATTCTGTAGAAATTCAGGCACCTACCGGAGAAGTAATCACGATTACAGGAGATAAACCACGTAAACCCATGAAGTTCATATCAGTAATGAAAGTTGCTAGTTATGAATGGAAACAAGGAATAGTATATATGATTTCAGTAATCATTAGTACTAAGGGTAAAGAACTTAAGGAAATTCCTGTAGTTTCAGAATACTCAGATATATTCCCAGAAGAGTTACCAGGGTTACCACCAGATAGGGAGGTAGAATTTAGAATTCATCTAATTCCAGGAATTACACCGATAGCCAAGGCACCTTATCGGTTAGCACCCACAGAAATGTTAGAACTGAAAAAGAAATTAGATGAATTATTAAGTAAAGGTTTCATACAACCTAGTTCATCCCCTTGGGGAGCACCAGTGTTGTTGGTTAAGAAAAAGGATGGTTCGATGGTTCGATGAGAATGTGTATTGATTATGGAAGGTTCCACAATCTGCAATGGAAATTAGAAGTTTTATAGGTTTAGCTGGATGTTATAGACGGTTTATTAAGGATTTTTCCAAGATAGCTATACCATTAACTAAGCTAACCTGTAAAGTAGTTAAGTTTGAATGGGGACCTAAACAAGAAGAAGCCTTTAGAATCTTGAAACAGAAATTAACTAATGCTCCAATCTTAGCCTTACCAGAAGGAACTGAAGATTTTGAAGTATATTGTGATGCTTCAAAACTAGGATTTGGATGTGTGCTAATGCAACTCAAGAAGGTAATTGCGTATGCCTCAAGACAATTGAAAAAGCACGAAGAAAACTATACGACTCATGATTTAGAATTAGGAGCCGTAATTTTTGCCCTGAAAATTTTGGAGACATTATCTGTACGGAAGTAAATTTACTATCTATACAGATCATAAAAGTTTAAGATTTATATTCGGGCAAAAAGAGTTAAGTATGAGGCAACGGAGATGGATGGAAATCCTAAGTGACTACGATTGTGATATTCAATATCATGAAGGAAAGGCAAATGTAGTTGCAGATGCCTTAAGTCATAAATACCATGAAAAACAAAGAAGAGTTCGTGCTCTCAGATTAAATCTACAGTTAGATTTAATGGAACAAATAAAGAATACTCAGGAAACAGCAATCAAGGATGATGCTGAAGGAATGAAGGGGCGAATAAAAGAATTAGAGCAAGGAGCTGATGGAATTTGGAGATTCCACAAAAGCAGGATTTGGGTACCTAAGCAGGGAGAATTAAGAAATAAGATTTTAGAAGAAGCCCATAAGTCAAGGTATACAATTCATCCAGGAAACAATAAAATGTACCAAGATTTAAGAAAGAATTTTTGGTGGATAGGAATGAAAAAGGATATAGCTAGATATGTTTCTAAGTGTCTTACTTGTTCACAAGTTAAGGCAGAACACCAGAAACCTTCAGGTCTACTACAACAATTAGAAATGCCTGTATGGAAATGGGAACTCATAACAATGGATTTTGTTACTAAGTTACCCAAAACCAGAAAAGGTAATGATGTGATTTGGGTAATTGTAGATCGATTAACCAAATCAGCTCACTTTCTACCAATGAAAGAAACCTTTAGCATGGAAAGACTGGCAAAGTTGCATGTAGATGAAGTTGTATCCTTACATGGAGTTCCACTCTCCATTGTATCAGATAGGGATAGTCGTTTCACTTCTCATTTCTGGAAAAGTTTCCAAGAAGCAATGGGAACTCGACTAAACCTAAGCACGGCATATCATCCACAAACAGACGGGCAAAGTGAAAGGACGATCCAAACTCTAGAAGATATGCTTAGAGCATGTGTGATAGATTTTGGTGGGAATTGGGACGACCATTTACCATTAATTGAATTCTCCTATAACAACAGTTATCATTCCAGCATTGAAACTGCCCCATTCGAGGCACTGTATGGAAGAAAGTGCAGAACTCCAGTTTGTTGGGCAGAAATAGGAGAAAGTCAATTGTCAGGTCCTGAGATAGTACAAGAAACTACTGATAAGATTACTCAAATCAAGGAAAGGCTGAAGACGGCTCGAGATCGCCAGAAGAGTTATGCAGACAATAGATGCAAGCCATTAGAATTCCAAGTTGGAGACAGAGTAATGTTGAAAGTTTCCCCTTGGAAAGGAGTAGTCCGATTTGGTAAGAAAGGAAAGTTAAGTCCCAGATACGTAGGACCATTTCCAGTGATCCAACTTATAGGACCAGTTGCTTATCGTTTACAACTACCAGAAGAATTAGCTGGAGTACATGATGTATTTCATGTATCCAACCTTAAGAAATGTCTATCAGACGAATCTTTGGTAGTACCTCTTCAAGATATAGAAGTAAACGAAAAGTTAAAATTTGTTGAGAAACCTCTTCAGATAGAAGACAGAAAAGTGAAGTTTCTCAAGCACAAACGACTAGTGCTAGTTAAAGTCAAGTGGGATTCGAAACGAGGACCCGAATACACTTGGGAACTGGAATCAGAAACGAAGCGAAAGTATCCTCAATTATTCCAGTAAATCTCGAGGACGAGATTTTTATTAAGGTGGGGAGAATGTAACAACTCTCATCAAAAGTCATATTTATTAAATTAATTTGTCCAATAGGAAACCCTAATTGAGACACCCAAGTGATTTTGCACAAACCCTAAAATTTTCAGAATTTTCAGAATCAGGATCAGGGCCCCTAAAACTCAGGGGGGGGGGGGTAAACCCTAGTTACGATTATCTTAAAATCGTGCTGTCAAAAACGAAATTTTTGAATCTGTCAAGTCAGCATGGCTAGTCCCAGGCGTGGCAACTCTATAATGATTTGGTGTCCCTTACGGACCGTAAGGGTTGAGTCTTACGGTCCGTAAGCCTGGCAAAATTCGTGTATAAATAGCAGGGTTTAGCAATTGATTTCTGGAATTAAAACGACGAAGAAATTCGTTACGTAGACTGAGTTATAGCAGAAACACTTCTAAAAACACACACGATTCTCGAATTGCTGCCGCAAAACAGGGAATAACTCGATCGCTGCTACGATTCAATGTCTAATTGATCAAAATATCCAATGGATGTTTAAGTGCTACCCATATTAGGGTTATGCTTTGTCATTCGCCGTTAATTCGATGGATGTTTAAGTATCGCACTTTGTCATTCGTTGTGAGGGTTTGATCTCGTGAGTTATCGTAAATGTTGTATTAAGTTACTAACCGAATTGTGTGTATGTTATTAAATTTAGGTTAAATGGCTAATCAGTAGGCTAGGCTCTGCTCAAATTAAATCTGCAATGTGAGTCATTCTATTTTTATTAAATTTGATTTCAAAATCATGTTTACTTTCAAAGTTATAATTACGGGGATTAAGTCTTTGTGATCACCAAGTTACAGCCGGTATGTGGGGTTTTGTATACATTACTTGATAATCGTCACCATTGGGGCAGCCAATGGGGGATATGACCATAGTCACAGATCCGGTCGAGTGACAAATACCGTGGGTAGTTGGTTTGATCTCAGAAACATTGTAATCACTCTTAATACTGTAAATTATAACAAATGAGTCGTTTTAGTAAAAAGAATGATTCACTCAGTATTTCCCGCTGACAAAACCTTTTTCAAACATGTTTCAGGTGATCTGTTGTGATCCAGGAAAAGTGCCGTGAAGCACTACAAGCTTAAGGAAGTGGCTCAGTATAAAAATAAAGAAGCATGTTTTGTAAAATAAAAGATTTCTCCGTGAAATCTTATGATTGTAAATTACCGGGGTTTTATCCCGAGTTGTGAAATAAAATAATCGGGAAATATTTCAGTTTTAAAAAGATCCTGAAGAAACTTCCGTTGTTAATTAAATACCACGGGATTTCTGTCCCGCGGCTCCTGAAACGGGTCAAACCGGGTCGGGGGCCGTGACAAGCCGGCACCTCCACAACCGCCGAGGCGTAGGAGAACCGGAGCGCGGATGTCTGCGCGAGCGGGGGATTTCCATTTTAGCTCCCCACGCCAATCAAGTGGCAGCCATTACCCGCCACTTCAAGAAGATCCACAAATGGGTGGACCTTCGCACCCAGTTGCACAGCAACCACCTCCTATGGGTTTTGATAACCCGATTCCAGCATACACGGGTTCGATGGCATACAACCCGTTTGAGCCGCCAGCTAACACCAACTACGGTTACGCTGAAGCCGGCCCATACATGGTAGCGGCTAACTATAACACACAAGGACCGTATGGAGACCCATGGGGAGTAGGGTACCCAACTCATGGGTACCAGATACCTGCAAGACCTATCATCCGGCAACAATCGCAACCACCACGGTTTTCCCCACCTGAAAGAGAAGAAATTCTTCAAAGGTTGGATCAAGTGGAACGAGATTTTCATAGGGACCGAAGGGAGCGACAAACTTTCTTCCAAGGATTGACAAGCCTGATAAAAGGGAAGAGCAAGAAGGACCACTGAATCCTTCCATTGTTGTTGATCCCCTGCGTGGGTCAGTCTTGCTGTATAAACCCCTGCGTGGGTATGCTTGTTTGTTTTGACCCCTGCGTGGGTCTATCTTTCTGTTAACCCCTACGAGGGTATGTTATTGTTTAAGTCCCTGCGTGGACTATTATGTTATTTGTGTAAGTCCCTGCGTGGACTATTATGATGTTGTTGTTAAGCCCCTGCGTGGGTAAGTTCTTGTTTAAACCCCTGCGTGGGTAAGTTTGTTTATTTAAAAAGTCCCGTTTAGGGCGACGTGTAACCTTTTAATAAATTAATGGAATGTAAGTTTATAAATTTCATTTTTGCTATTGTCTGCATAAATATATTACATGAAATAAATAAATCAAAATCATTCCTTTTAATAATAATCTGCCTATTTAAATATTGAATAAGAATCTTAAGAGTGAAACCTAGCCTGAGTGTCATTTTGAAGACCTGGCTATGATGGTAAGACCTGTTTAAAAGATTCAAATCCCTGTTAACATCTGTAAACATGTTAACTCTCCTGGCAGACGTGATTCGTTAAAATCACACACGTCATTCTTATATAAGGATTCTTTAAAAAGGATTCCTAACCCAATATAATGATCTCTGAATCATGGGTTTAGATCATCAATTGAGATGATCATATTTTGACCATACGTGGTAATATAGCGCCTACGGGCCCTGCTCATTTCCATATGAGCCAAAAGACAGTGGTAGCGATAACTCCCTGTCAGATAAAGGTAATGAACTAGGTTCAAACCTTCATGCTTTGATTCTCTGAAATCATAGCTTATAATTTATAAATGTCCTTGTGACTAGGCCTGTTGTGCCAATATACCTTCATGTTTTGATTCTCTGAAATCATAGCTTATAATTTAAAAATGTCCTTGTGACTAGGCCTTTTGTGCCACAAATAAAACTGTTATTGTTTTATAATTAGGATAAATTATAATAGAAATCCTAAATAAATATGATTAATAAATTAACCAAATATGGTCTCTGTTTACCATGGTTAATGAATTACCCTAAGGGGCAATTCCATAATAAACTCCCAAATAAACTATTGTCCTTGTTTTCTGTAACAGTTCAATTAAAATGGCTAACTCAGACGAAATTAATAGCCATCCCGTGGAGAATATTAATAACACCCGGATTAATCTAACGGGTGCTGAATTGAAAGCGTTGGTAGACGACGCAGTTACAAAGGCATTGGAGCGGCAGTACGAAGAGTATAGTGGGACTCGGAGTAGGAACCTATCTACGCCGCATTCGAAGCCACCTTCCAAAAAGGATGAACCCAAGAAAGATGATGATAGACTCTCCTCAAACCACCACAGTGCTCCATCTCAACAGGTTATATTAAACCAAGGACCCAGTAATAAGGGATGCTCCTATAAATACTTTGTGTCTTGCAAACCCAGGGATTTTACTGGGGAAAAGGGAGCCGTTGACTGCATGACATGGTTAGACGAGATGGACACGGTTGTGGATATCAGCGGATGCGCTGAGAGAGATGTGGTCAAGTTTGTGTCGCAATCATTTAAGGGTGAAGCTTTATCCTGGTGGAGATCACTGATTCAAACAACCGGGAAAATCCCATTGTACATCATGTCATGGCAACAATTTGTTGCCCTTATCAGGGAAAATTACTGCCCTCAGCATGAGGTGGAGAAGATAGAGTCTGATTTTCTATCATTGGTGATGACAAACCTTGATTGTCAAGCTTACCTCACGAGCTTCAACACGATGTCCTGGTTGGTTCCGTATCTGGTAACCCCGGAACCAAAAAGAATAGCTCGTTTTATCGGTGGTTTAGCCCCAGAAATCAAGGCAAGCGTGAAGGCTTCTCGGCCAGCTACTTTTAGATCTGTAGCTGACATATCCTTGTCCCTCACTTTGGATACGGTCAGGCAAAGATCGCTGAGGAATAAGGAGGCTGAGAAGAGAAAACGTGAAGCTGATAGTTCACGGAGGTCGAACAAGAAGCACCGTGGGAACGGTGACATCAAGAAAGGATCTGAGTCAAGGAAAGATGGGCATCATTCTGGTGAGAAGCCCAAGTGCAAGATTTGCAAGAAACAACACTTTGGAAAGTGCAGACTCGAGTCGAACTCACAGACTCAGTCAAAAACCTATGCTTGTGGTATATGAAAGTCCAAGGACCACAAGACCTTGGACTGCAAAAAGCTGAAGGATGCAACTTGCTACAGCTGTAATGAGAAAGGGCACATTAAAACCAACTGCCCTAAATACGCCAAGAAGCCTGAAGAGGCCAAGAAGACCAATGCTAGGGTCTTCAGAATGGACGCAAAGGAAGCGGTTCTAGACGACAACGTTATTACAGGTACTTTCCTTGTAAATGATGTCTATGCAAGAGTACTTTTTGATTCAGGCGCTGATAAGTCTTTCGTAGATAATAAGTTTTGTGAATTGTTGAAATTACCTGTCAAAACCTTAAGTGTGAATTATGAGGTGGAGTTAGCAGATGGCACACTAGAAACCGTCTCAACTGTGTTAGATGGATGTGTTATATCCATTAAGAACCATTCTTTTCCTCTGTCTCTACTTCCCTTTAAGTTGGCCGGTTTTGACATAGTTTTGGGTATGGACTGGTTATCTCATAACCAGGCCCAAATTGTCTGCAACAAGAAACAAGTGGTAATAAAGACTCCGTCTGGTGAATCACTTACCATTCGGGGAGATACCCAGTATGGGCTACCTGAGCAAGTGACTATGCTCAAAGCTTCAAAGTGTTTAAAGAAGGGTTGTGTCATCTACATGGCACAAGTGATTATTAATGAGCCTAAACCGAAGATCGAAGACACCCCCATCATTTCTGAATACCCAGAAGTTTTTCCTGAAGAACTACCTGGTTTACCACCAGATAGGCAAGTGGAATTCAGAATTGACATCATCCCTGGAGCAGCACCTGTTGCTAGAGCACCTTACAGGTTAGCACCAACGGAGATGAAGGAATTGAGAACTCAACTAGATGAATTACTAGCTAAAGGTTTCATTAAACCTAGTTCGTCTCCTTGGGGAGCACCAGTCTTGTTTGTCAAGAAGAAGGATGGATCGATGCGTCTGTGCATCGATTATCGTGAGCTTAATAAGGTCACGATAAAGAATAGGTATCCTTTGCCCAGAATCGACGATCTGTTCGATCAGCTACAAGGGGCAAGTTATTTCTCGAAGATTGACTTAAGGTCAGGCTACCATCAACTGAAGGTTAGAGATGAAGACGTACACAAAACTGCATTTAGGACTCGTTATGGTCATTACGAGTTCCTAGTGATGCCTTTTGGGCTCACTAATGCACCGGCCGCGTTCATGGATCTCATGAATCGCGTTTGCAAACCTTACTTAGACAAGTTCGTCATAGTTTTCATCGACGACATTCTTATCTACTCGAAGAATCAAGCTGACCATGAGAAACACCTTCGATGTATTCTCAAACTCCTGCATCATGAGAAACTCTACGCCAAATTTTCCAAGAGTGAGTTTTGGCTTCGAGAAGTCCAATTCCTTGGACATGTGTTTAGTGAGCGTGGTATCCAAGTGGATCCCGCTAAAGTTGAAGCTGTTATGAACTGGCAAGAGGCAAAGACGCCTACAGAGATTCGTAGCTTCCTGGGATTGGCAGGATATTACAGGCATTTCATAGAAAATTTTTCAAGGATTGCTACACCCCTAACTTCCTTGACTAAAAGGAAAGTAAAGTTCGTTTGGGGCCCTAAGCAGCAAGAGTCCTTTGATATCCTAAAGCAAAAATTGAGCAACGCCCCAGTACTGACATTGCCAGATGGAATAGATGATTTTGTGGTTTACTATGATGCATCGCACACTGGCATGGGGTGTGTGCTTATGCAGAAAGGCAAAGTTATTGCCTATGCATCACGACAGTTAAAGGTGCATGAAAAGAATTACACCACCCACGACTTGGAGTTGGGTGCCGTTGTATTCGCACTAAAACTGTGGAGGCATTATCTATATGGAATCAAGTGTGTGATCTATTCTGATCACAAGAGCCTCCAGCACCTGTTTAATCAGAAGGATTTAAACATGAGGCAACGCCGTTGGATGGAGACTTTAAATGATTATGATTATGAAATCAGGTATTATCCCGGCAAGGCGAATGTAGTTACTGATGCCTTGAGCAGAAAGGAAAGGGTGAAACCCATCCGAATCAATGCCAAGCGCATGGAGATAAAGAACAGTTTGACTGAAAGGTTGTTAGCTGCACAGAAGGAAGCTGTGTTGGAAGCTAACTATCCTAATGAAAAGCTAGGAGTAACTGAGGAGCAGTTATCTCTTGGCAAAGACGGAATTCTGAGATTGAATGGACGAATATGGGTTCCAATTTATGGAGGACTTCGAGATGTTATTCTTCAGGAAGCCCATAGTTCCAAATATTCCGTTCACCCTGGAGCTGATAAGATGTACCAGGATCTAAGGGAAAAAAGGTGCATGAAAAGAATTACACCACCCACGACATGGAGTTGGGTGCCGTTGTATTCGCACTAAAACTGTGGAGGCATTATCTATATGGAATCAAGTGTGTGATCTATTCTGATCACAAGAGCCTCCAGCACCTGTTTAATCAGAAGGATTTAAACATGAGGCAACGCCGTTGGATGGAGACTTTAAATGATTATGATTATGAAATTAGGTATCATCCCGGCAAGGCGAATGTAGTTGCTGATGCCTTGAGCAGAAAGGAAAGGGTGAAACCCATCCGAATCAATGCCAAGCGCATGGAGATAAAGAACAGTTTGACTGAAAGGTTGTTAGCTACACAGAAGGAAGCTGTGTTGGGAGCTAACTATCCTAATGAAAAGCTAGGAGTAACTGAGGAGCAGTTATCTCTTGGCAAAGACGGAATTCTGAGATTGAATGGACGAATATGGGTTCCAATTTATGGAGGACTTCGAGATGTTATTCTTCAGGAAGCCCATAGTTCCAAATATTCCGTTCATCCTGGAGCTGATAAGATGTACCAGGATCTAAGGGAAAATTATTGGTGGATATGCTTGAAAAAGTCTGTAGCTGCCTATGTAGCTAAGTGCTTGACTTGTGCGCAAGTCAAAGCAGAACATCAAAGGCCGTCAGGCTTGCTACAACAGCCTGAACTTCCTACTTGGAAGTGGGAAATGGTAACTATGGATTTTATCACCAAGTTACCTAAGACAAGGAAAGGAAATGATACGATATGGGTTATAGTTGATAGACTGACTAAGTCAGCACATTTCTTACCCATCAAGGAGACTTATAGCTCCGATATGTTAGCCCAACTATACGTGGATAAGATTGTGGCCTTACATGGCATACCTGTGTCTATTATCTCCGACAGGGATACTAGATACACGTCACATTTTTGGAAAAGTTTGCAACAATCTTTGGGCACGCGTTTGAATTTTAGTACGGCTTACCATCCTCAGACAGACGGTCAGAGTGAGCGTACTATTCAAACTTTGGAAGACATGCTACGTGCATGTGTAATTGATTTAGGTGGTAGTTGGGATAACCACCTACCATTGATCGAGTTCTCCTACAACAATAGCTACCATACCAGCATAAAGGCTGCGCATTTCGAGGCCTTATACGGTAGAAAGTGTAGAACGCCCGTTTGTTGGGCAGAAGTTGGAGATGTCCAATTATCAGGACCAGAGATAGTCTTTGAAACGGCGGACAAGATTGTCCAGATTCGTGACCGTCTCAAAGCTGCCCGAGATAGGCAGAAGAGCTACGCAGATCCAAAGCGTAAATCTTTTCACTTCGAAGTAGGTGATAAAGTGTTGCTTAAAGTATCACCCTGGAAGGGAGTGATGCGATTTGGTAAGAAAGGCAAGCTAAGCCCGAGATACATAGGACCTTTCGAGGTCATCGAACGTGTCGGGTCAGATGCCTATAAGTTAAACTTACCTGAAGAGCTCAGTGGAATTCACAATGTGTTCCACATCTGTAATCAGAAGAAGTGTTTCGCTGACGAATCACTGGTTATACCACATACAGATGTGCATATAGATGAGAGCTTGAAATTTGTGGAAAAGCCATTGTCGATTGAAGATCGACAGGTTAAGAAGCTTCGAAGGAAGCATGTACCTATTGTAAAGGTCAAATGGGATGCCCGTAGAGGCCCCGAATACACGTGGGAGGTTGAGTCCACCATGAAAGAAAAGTACCCTCATTTGTTTCAGTAAATCTCGAGGTCGAGATTTCTTTTAAGGGGGTGAGGATGTAACACCTCGAAAATTCGTGTTCATTAAAATAACGACACGTGTCATATAAGACAAAAGTGATATAAACCCGGATATGATTAAAGATGTATGACGGGATTTAAAAGTGTTGTCACGTTAATTTTACACCACTGAACGACCTAATTATGAATCCCAAGACTAATAAACATCTGGTATATATATTCAAATTCGGTGATTTATAGCAAAAACTGATTCATAATTGGAATGGTGGACTCCTACGAATAAAAAGCACGGTAAACCTTCTTTAACGGCACTTTCTTATGGATTCAAAGAAACATGGCAAAGTGGTAGGGTAAGTAGCTGTTAAAGACCCATAATAGAGGCCCCAATACTGTTAAAACATGTCCCAAGTTCGAAACCCACGAGTTTCCCCTTCAAATCCTAAAAGAACAACAATTTTTGCTCCTGATCACATGCTTGCGCACCGCAAGCACAACCCTTACGGTGCGCAAGGGTTGCCCAGCTCCAACAGAATCGCCTGTTTGCTATTTAAACGCAATATCTGACCTTTAAACGATTTTCCTCATCTTGCTTGACCTCTAAACAACCCCTAGACACTTAGGGACACTTGTGGGAAGGTTATGGTCAGTGGTAGTCTTAGATGTCAACACTTTGTGGAGTCTTGGTCACTATATAAAGCTCCTAAGTGCAAACACTTTGATCATTCATTCCTCAAGCAACTTTTGATCAATTTTGGAGCACAAGAGCACCTTCCAGGCCTTCCTAATTGATCATTAGACACTTGTAAGTTTGCTTAACCTTCTTTAATTGAGTTTAGCTTAGTTATTTAGCTAAAAGTCAAACCGTTGTAATTACGGTTTGACTTCGAGATTAATTAATAATGGCTCAGTCAAATCTTGAATTAAAAGTACCTTTAAGTTGGTAATTATGTGGGTAATAAACCCTTAAAAGGGTTCCCCCCGATTCCCACTCTAACTAGGTCAAATGTCGGGTCAAACTTGTTATTAAAAAGTCAACAGGATACTTAAATTCTAATTTATGCATGATTAGCAATGTAGAGCACATACAACCTATTTGATCATTAATATAACTTGGTAATTAGTGTAAGAACATGTCTAAACATGTTCAACCCGACAATTTACTGTTTAGACCCGGTTCGGAACCGAAAGTCGCAAAGCTTTGACTTTTGCTTTGACTTCAGTTCTGACCTGTTTAGGTATGATTTAGAAATGCCTTAGAGCTTCATTTGGACCAGGTTACATGCTAGTATAACCCTCTGTGATTATACACCATGGTTCATTAGTTAACCAATTAATATGCATGATTCCGTAAATGGCTCATATGTTGACCATTATGCCCTTTTCACCTTAAAACGTGATTTGTGAAAATGTAAAAGTGTAGAAACCTTAGTTACTGATATACAAACTTGTATGCAAAGTTTGACATCAGTTTGAGGTGTAGATTGAGAGTTATGCTCATTAGCGTAATTAAGAAGCTTTATGTTAATTAAACGACATAATTAGCGTATAGCCTATTTAAACATACTTTTCGATATCAAAATTATTACCCACTGATGTAATATATTATTTTGGGATTTTTGAAGATTTTTAATTAATTTTAGGCTGAGCATAACTTATAGTCGTAAGCTTAATCCGGTAATTGTCGGTTTTGCCCTTGCGGGCTATAAAATGAGTTTTACATATCTAATTGACCCCAAACCTTTTGCTACTGATCACATATGATAAATAAAGTATTTTAAGCCTTCTAGAATAATAAAAATATCAGCTTTACGTATAGAACCCGGAAATGGCTTTTAATCGCCTTTTTAAGCGTTTTTAACGCATAGTATGTACTAGAACTATTTTAAACATACAAGGGTTGATACCTACTGATATTTTAGGCAAATTATAATACTTTAACAGTAAGCAAAGGTTGTTAAACTCAGACTTCAGTTTTGAGCTTTTCGGCTTATGTGAAATTACCAAAACGCCCCTATGGTGCATAATTTGGTTATAATTGATAAATTTCACATATATACAATACTCTACTGATATAACTTAGCAAATTGATTATCTTTGCTAATTACATCAGACCTGTAACTCAGGATACTACTTAAACTCTTTTATCACCTTATAAATGACCAAACTACCCCTACGGGGCATAGTTTGTGTTTAAATTCATTTCGGGCATAATCAATGTTATCTTACTGATGTCACAACATATTTGGAGCATATTAACTTAGGAAACCTGTAAATGGCTCTCATTACTACCCGTTACGCTTATTACGCGTTCGGTTCGGTTTATGTAACTAGTTTACATAAATTAGCCGAAACGGGTCAAACCTTATCGGTTTTATCTCAAAATACAGAATGTGTATAATATACCCATATTAAACAAGTCTTCAAAATTGTTGGGTCCAAATCACATTCTATCCAGTCATCGCTTAATCGTGCGTACGAACCATATCTTTGAAACTAACCGGTCTAAGCTTAAGCTTAATTAAAGACCCGTTAGGATTCTAATAGGTTATTATAAACCTTCGTTCCAGATTAGGAGTACCAGTAAAAGCAACTTGCATTTGCTTATTGTGATTATTACATTGCTCAGGTAAATACTTTTAACTTATGTTCCCTATACGGGCTTGGGTTACGGTATATAGAATACCGCTTGATCGGGCATCAAATCTTCCATCGTTGGGTGGTTAATTGAATAATTTGATCGGCTTGTTTAAACAGTCTTGTTTACTTAAAGCCTTTGGGGGGTTAATGACCATGTCCCAGATATCCTTGGCATCATTTTACGAAATGGCCACGACTTAAGCGCGGGGTGTAGGCGTACACCCGTCAGTGCACAAAAGAATAATGTGGTGTGTCTATTGAACTTTAACCCGGACACGATCCGGGCTACTGAACTCATAAGAAACATGTAATTCGTTCACAAGATTATATATTTAAATAATTCTCCCAAGTTATAAAATGTTTATGCCACGTGCATCCAAATCAATTTTTAATCATTTTCCAAAATGAGTCAGTTGATTGTATTTACCAGTGTAAACTGACGTATTTTCCCAAAAACATTAAATGCAGGTACTAAGCGTAATTGGCTGGGATTTCTCCTTAGCATCAATAGAAGTCTCGCAAGCTTAAGATGCCTAAAGTCTGTTGAACTATTTCTATTTCATTTTCGATCCATCTGTGGATAAACAATCGACTGTTGTGATACACGATATTACAATATTTTTATTCGGTTGAAATGTATCTTTAAATTGCTTCCGCTGTGCATATTAAATATTGTGTTGTTTGACTATTATGTTGCCAACCACGTCACGATACTCCCCACCGGGCCCACCGGTGACACGTGGAAATCGGGGTGTGACAGGTTGGTATCAGAGCCAACACTGAGTGAATTAAACACTAGCCTTTTGTGTTTAATCTCAGTTACACAATTGCACATTTCTAAACTTTCGAGTCTAGACAAATAACATAGGACAAATTCTACTTTGTTGGTTTTTGTTTTATCCTTTATTTTATATATATTCTTGTCGTTATCTCATGTTGTATTGACAGAATTAAAAATGCCGCCAAGATTCTTCTGAAGAAGAGGACGAGGAAAGGGGTCAATCACCGCCCCCAATGACAACGAGGCAGGACCTTCGCATGTGCGAGCTCCTTCCACCACCGAGAGTGACGATCCCCGACAGAATCGGAGGAACCTCTTTAAGCCGGCTAGACGGTCGGTTTCGCACAGTTCGACACCTCCTGTTCATAACCCTTACGGGCCACAGCCGGAGTATGAGCCCAATAACCCTCAACCCTCCTACATACCTTTACAGCGATCCTTATCGCACAACTCTTTTGGAGACCCTACACCTGCTTTTAGGGGCGGGTTTAACCCGGCGAATTATATACAAGAACCAGTGGGTTTTAACCCATTGGGACCGGATGACCACTTCTCGGGAGACAACGCTATGGATATGGACGAGGACACGGACCCCGTCGAGCCAGCGAGTGGTACGCCGAACCATCCAATCGAGATCTCGGATGGATCTTCTTTCCACGGATCACCCTATGGTGGTCCAGACAGCTTTCAAGCTATGTTTACCAGGCACGAATGGTATTATACACCTCCTCGCCATTAACCGCCTCAGCAGCAGCAGCAGCAACAGGATCCCTCTGTGGATTCACGGTTTATGGCAGTCACGCCACCGCCTCCACCGCCACCAGTTCAGCCGTGTAACAACTCTCATCAAAAGTCATATTTATTAAATTAATTTGTCCAATAGGAAACCCTAATTGAGACACCCAAGAGATTTTGCACAAACCCTACAATTTTCAGAATTTTCAGAATCAGGATCAGGGCCCCTAAAACTCAGGGGGGGGGGGGTAAACCCTAGTTACGATTATCTTAAAATCGTGTTGTCAAAAACGAAATTTTCGAATCTGTCAAGTCAGCAAGGCTAGTCCCAGACGTGGCAACTCTATAATGATTTGGTGTCCCTTACGGACCGTAAGGGTTGAGTCTTACGGTCCGTAAGCCTGGCAAAATTCGTGTATAAATAGCAAGGTTTGGAAATTGATTTCTGGAATTAAAACGACGAAGAAATTCATTACGTAGACTGAGTTATAGCAGAAACACTTCTAAAAATACACACGATTCACGAATTGCTGCCGCAAAACGGGGTAATAAATCGATTGCTGCTACGATTCAATGTCCGGTTGATCAAAATATCCAATGGATGTTTAAGTGCTGCCCACATTAGGGTTATGCTTTGTCATTCGTCGTTAATTCGATGGATGTTTAAGTATCGCACTTTGTCATTCGTTGTGAGGGTTTGATCTCGTGAGTTATCGTAAATGCTGTATTAAGTTACTAACCAAATTGTGTGCATGTTATTAAATTTAGGTTAACAGTCTAATCAGTAGGCTAGGCTCTGCTCAAATTAAATCCGCAATGTGAGTCTTTCTCTTTTTATTAAATTTGATTTCAAAATCATGTTTACTTTCAAAGTTATAATTACGGGGATTAAGTCTTTGTAATCACCAAGTTACAGCCGGTATGTGGGGTTTTGTATACATTACTTGATAATCGTCACCATTGGGGCAGCCAATGGGGGATATGACCATAGTCACAGATCCGGTCGAGTGACAAATACCGTGGGTAGTTGGTTTGATCTCAGAAACATTGTAATCGCTCTTAATACTGTAAATTATAACAAATGAGTCGTTTTAGTAAAAAGAATGATTCACTCAGTATTTCCCGCTGACAAAACCTTTTTTAAACATGTTTCAGGTGATCTGTTGTGATCCAGGAAAAGTGCCGTGAAGCACTACAAGCTTAAGGAAGTGGCTCAGTATAAAAATAAAGAAACATGTTTTGTAAAATAAAAGATTTCTCCGTGAAATCTTATGATTGTAAATTACCGGGGTTTTATCCCGAGTTGTGAAATAAAATAATCGGGAAATATTTCAGTTTTAAAAAGATCCTGAAGAAACTTCCGCTGTTAAATAAATGCCACGAGATTTCTGTCCCGCGGCTCCTGAAACGGGTCAAACCGGGTCGGGGGCCGTGACAGAAAAAGGTGGTATCAGAGCCACTGATTTAAGCCAATTAAGTATTTAGAAAATACATAATTTTTATTAATTACTACTTTGTGATTATGCGTTTTATTATCTGACTAATTGTGTACAGTATGGGCAGATCTTTATATGCTAGCCAATGTAGCAATTTCTTAAATAATTTGACCCAAGTTTTAGCACCTTTATTATCTACAGTCTAGAAACCTTATTCAGTAAATAAATAAATTTACAAATAAAACCTAGTGTGTTTTAATTTTCAGTTGTTTTGTAGTTACACAGTCTGGAATAATATTTATAGGTTTTCTATAAGCATTTTGTTATAATGGTGTGTATTTTGCATAACAGCATGAGTGACTTGTCTGATGCCCTTCAAAATTTAAATCTCTATCCAGTAAGAATAGAGGTTTCCAGAGATTTCAATAGATATATACCAGACATAGAAGAACCTATAGAATTCAACGCTTCACCTCTCGAGAAACCCAATCCTGAGAAAATAGAAATTGAGGAAAGCTCTAGGCAAATTGAGGGGTTACCATCTCAGGAAGAGCTAGATTTTATATTGGCAAGCTATAATACTATTAAGCCTATTAATGAAAATATTTTTATTCACTCTATTGAAACACAACTACCAATGAACTTAGAACCAGTTATTCCAAACCCTTCAATCCACTCGCAAATAGACGAATGGTTGACTAATGAAATACAGTTCCAAAACAATCCCTATAAGCTTTTTCCTCAGTTCAACCCAGAACCTTTACCAAATCCACCAATGAGTAACGAGAATATGGTTGAACTCCGCCATTTTGGCGAAGAACTAATGGATGCTGGGAATAGGATCCAAGAGATTGGGGGACGGATCTCCTGGAAATACGATGAAAGGGAACGCCGTTACTAGAATATCATTTGACAAAAGGATAGGGGATTTATGGAACTGTGGTTGTGTAATAGTAATAGTAAAAAAAATCAGTCTGTAAAATAACTACAAATAAAACTTTGTAAGATAATAGTGTGTATTGATGCATACTATAAAATATAAATCGAAATCGAGAAATCGATAGTTTTGACTATATGTGTTTTGTGAAATTTATATGATTGTTTTATTGTTATTTATTTGATACTAATAAAAAATTTAAATATAATTATCAGATGGAAAACGCTAATAATGAACCAGTTAATGAGGTTAATCAATCTGAGCAACAACCAGGGGATCAATATATGACTAGGCAGGATATAGAAAATATCGTTGCTCAAGGGATAGCTAATGCTATTCCAGCAATCGTTGCTGCTGTTAAAAATCCAATCGAACCACAACAAATCATTCCTAGCAAACGTATTTCTGAAGATAACTTCAGTAATAGCGTAAACGGAGGCAATGATCATGTTAATCATGATGAGGAACCACGGCAAGCTCCGCTCCCTAAGAAAATGAAAGCTGCAACACCTGGTTGCACCTATAAAGAATTTCTTGCTTGTAAACCCACTGAGTTTGCAGGCAATGAAGGAGTAACTGCGGCACTGCGTTGGTTAGAGAAAACCGAGGCAGTAATTGCCATAAGTAAATGTGCTCAGAATGATCAGGTCATGTACGCGTCAAACCTTTTCAAAGAAGGGGCGCTAGAATGGTGGAACACGGTGCTACAGGCTAAAGGAAGAGATACGGCTTGTGCCATGACCTGGGAAGAATTTAAGATTCTTGTAGAAAGAAAATTTTGTCCCGAATATGAAAAAGATCAGATGGCAAATAAGTTTCTAAACCATAGAATGATGGGTGTAGATTGTCGTGGTTATACTTCGACATTCTTTGAATATGCTAGAGTGGTACCACGCTGGCTTCGCCAGAACCGGTGCTCATTTCTCGCTGTATTTGGGGATTAATTGGTGAAATCCGCAATATCGTTAAAGCTGCTAGAACTAGCACTATTGACGATGCGGTTGAATTAGCTAACACTCTAACTAATGAACTGGTACGCACGCAAGATGAAAACAGGAAGAAGGAATTAGCTCATAAAATTACCCAAGGATTTCGTACGGGTAATAATAACAGCTTCAAGAGAAGAGGAACAGGGCAATCTCCAACTCCGTCATTCTGCAGGAAATGCAAAAAGAAACATTATGGAAGATGCGATATAACCTGCAATTTTTGCAAAACTGTAGGACATCGTGATGAAAACTGCAGAAAGAAATCCACAATTTGTTATAATTGTGGAGAAGCAGGACATTTCAAAACAGAATGTCCTAAATTGGTCAAACCAGCAGACAATAAAGCCAAGACGGCCTATGGAGCTACTAAGAAGAATGTTCGAGCATTCCAGCTAACTACTCAGGAAGCCGAGATGATTCCAGATGTGATAGCCGGTACGTTCTTAGTTCACAACGTATACGCAAAAGTATTATTTGACTCTGGTGCAAACCAAAGTTTTATAAATACTTTATTCTGTCAAGCTCTTAAGTTACCTTTAACCAAACTTAGGCAGATCTTTACAGTCGAAACGGCAGATGGAAATTCAGTCAAAATAGATAAGGTTTTGCAAAAAGAGAATATAGAACTTTTAGGTCATAAATTTTATGCAAACCTATTGCCAATAAATTTATCTGAATTTGATGTCGTGTTAGGAATGGATTGGTTAGTAGCCAACCATTCTCGAATCCTTTGTGATAAAAATTCTGTAGAAATTCAGGCACCTACCGGAGAAGTAATCACGATTACAGGAGATAAACCACGTAAACCCATGAAGTTCATATCAGTAATGAAAGTTGCTAGTTATGAACGGAAACAAGGAATAGTATATATGATTTCAGTAATCATTAGTACTAAGGGTAAAGAACTTAAGGAAATTCCTGTAGTTTCAGAATACTCAGATATATTCCCAGAAGAGTTACCAGGGTTACCACCAGATAGGGAGGTAGAATTTAGAATTCATCTAATTCCAGGAATTACACCGATAGCCAAGGCACCTTATCGGTTAGCACCCACATAAATGTTAGAACTGAAAAAGAAATTAGATGAATTATTAAGTAAAGGTTTCATACAACCTAGTTCATCCCCTTGGGGAGCACCAGTGTTGTTGGTTAAGAAAAAGGATGATTCGATGAGAATGTGTATTGATTATAGAGAATTGAATAAGATTACAATTAAGAATCGATACCCACTACCTAGGATTGATGATCTTTTCGATCAACTTCAAGGAGCTAGATATTTTTCTAAGATAGATTTACGATCTGGATATCATCAATTGAAGGTACAAGAAGAAGACATACCTAAAACTGCCTTCAGAACTAGGTATGGTCATTACGAGTTTACAGTCATGCCCTTCGGATTAACGAATGCACCTGCAGCATTCATGGACATAATGAATAGGATCTGTAAACCGTATTTGGATAAATTTGTAATTGTTTTCATCGACGATATACTTATTTATTCCAAAAGCCAAAATGAACATTGTGAGCACTTGCATTCACTCTTAACTTTGTTAAGAAAAGAAAAGTTGTATTCCAGATTCTCGAAATATGAATTTTGGTTGCAAGAAGTGCAATTCTTAGGACACATGGTGAATCACGAAGGTATTCATGTAGATCCTGCTAAGATAGAGGCAATTACCAAATGGAAGGTTCCACAATCTGCAATGGAAATTAGAAGTTTTATAGGTTTAGCTGGATATTATAGACGGTTTATTAAGGATTTTTCCAAGATAGCTGTACCATTAACTAAGCTAACCTGTAAAGCAGTTAAGTTTGAATGGGGACCTAAACAAGAAGAAGCCTTTAGAATCTTGAAAAAGAAATTAACTAATGCTCCAATCTTAGCCTTACCAGAAGGAACTGAAGATTTTGAAGTATATTGTGATGCTTTAAAACTAGGATTTGGATGTGTGCTAATGCAACGCAAGAAGGTAATTGCCTATGCCTCAAGACAATTGAAAAAGCACGAAGAAAACTATACGACTCATGATTTAGAATTAGGAGCCGTAATTTTTGCCCTGAAAATTTGGAGACATTATCTGTACGGAAGTAAATTTACTATCTATACAGATCATAAAAGTTTAACATTTATATTCGGGCAAAAAGAGTTAAATATGAGGCAACGGAGATGGATGGAAATCCTAAGTGACTACGACTGTGATATTCAATATCATGAAGGAAAGGCAAATGTAGTTGCAGATGCCTTAAGTCGTAACTACCATGAAAAACAAAGAAGAGTTCGTGCTCTCAGATTAAATCTACAGTTAGATTTAATGGAACAAATAAAGAATATTCAGGAAACAGCAATAGAGGATGATGCTGAAGGAATGAAGGGGCGAATAAAAGAATTAGAGCAAGGAGCTGATGGAATTTGGAGATTCCACAAAAGCAGGATTTGGGTACCTAAGCAGGGAGAATTAAGAAATAAGATTTTATAAGAAGCCCATAAGTCAAGGTATACAATTCATCCAGGAAACAATAAAATGTACCAAGATTTAAGAAAGAATTTTTGGTGGATAGGAATGAAAAAGGATATAGCTAGATATGTTTCTAAGTGTCTTACTTGTTCACAAGTTAAGGCAGAACACCAGAAACCTTCAGGTCTACTACAACAATTAGAAATACCTGTATGGAAATGGGAACTCATAACAATGGATTTTGTTACTAAGTTACCCAAAACCAGAAAAGGTAATGATGCGATTTGGGTAATTGTAGATCGATTAACCAAATCAGCTCACTTTCTACCAATGAAAGAAACCTTTAGCATGGAAAGACTGGCAAAGTTGTATGTAGATGAAGTTGTATCCTTACATGGAGTTCCACTCTCCATTGTATCAGATAGGGATAGTCGTTTCACTTCTCATTTTTGGAAAAGTTTCCAAGAAGCAATGGGAACTCGACTAAACCTAAGCACGGCATATCATCCACAAACAGACGGGCAAAGTGAAAGGACGATCCAAACTCTAGAAGATATGCTTAGAGCATGTGTGATAGATTTTGGTGGGAATTGGGACGACCATTTACCATTAATTGAATTCTCCTATAACAACAGTTATCATTCCAGCATTGAAACTGCCCCATTCGAGGCACTGTATGGAAGAAAGTGCAGAACTCCAGTTTGTTGGGCAGAAATAGGAGAAAATCAATTGTCAGGTCCTGAGATAGTACAAGAAACTACTGATAAGATTACTCAAATCAAGGAAAAGCTGAAGACGGCTCGAGATTGCCAGAAGAGTTATGCAGACAATAGATGCAAGCCATTAGAATTCCAAGTTGGAGACAGAGTAATGTTGAAAGTTTCCCCTTGGAAAGGAGTAGTCCGATTTGGTAAGAAAGGAAAGTTAAGTCCCAGATATGTAGGACCATTTCCAGTGATCCAACGTATAGGACCAGTTGCTTATCGTTTACAACTAACAGAAGAATTAGCTGGAGTACATGATGTATTTCATGTATCCAACCTTAAGAAATGTCTATCAGACGAATCTTTGGTAGTACCTCTTCAAGATATAGAAGTAAACGAAAAGTTAAAATTTGTTGAGAAACCTCTTCACATAGAAGACAGAAAAGTGAAGTTTCTCAAGCACAAACGACTAGTGCTAGTTAAAGTCAAGTGGGATTCGAAACGAGGACCCGAATACACTTGGGAACTGGAATCAGAAATGAAGCGAAAGTATCCTCAATTATTCCAGTAAATCTCGAGGACGAGATTTTTATTAAGGTGGGGAGAATGTAACAACTCTCATCAAAAGTCAAATTTATTAAATTAATTTGTCCAATAGGAAACCCTAATTGAGACACCCAAGTGATTTTGCACAAACCCTAAAATTTTCAGAATTTTCAGAATCAGGATCAGGGCCCCTAGAACTCGGGGGGGGGGGGTAAACCCTAGTTACGATTATCTTAAAATCGTGCTGTCAAAAACGAAATTTTTGAATCTGTCAAGTCAGCAAGGCTAGTCCCAGACGTGGCAACTCTATAATGATTTGGTGTCCCTTACAGACCGTAAGGGTTGAGTCTTACGGTCCGTAAGCCTGGCAAAATTCGTGTATAAATAGCAGGGTTTGGCAATTGATTTCTGGAATTAAAACGACGAAGAAATTCGTTACGTAGACTGAGTTATAGCATAAACACTTCTAAAAACACACACGATTCACGAATTGCTGCCGCAAAACAGGGTAATAACTCGATCGCTGCTACGATTCAATGTCCGATTGATCAAAATATCCAATGGATGTTTAAGTGCTGCCCACATTAGGGTTATGCTTTGTCATTCGTCGTTAATTCGATGGATGTTTAAGTATCGCACTTTGTCATTCGTTGTGAGGGTTTGATCTCGTGAGTTATCGTAAATGTTGTATTAAGTTACTAACCGAATTGTGTGCATGTTATTAAATTTAGGTTAAAAGGCTAATCAGTAGGCTAGGCTCTGCTCAAATTAAATCTGCAATGTGAGTCATTCTCTTTTTATTAAATTTGATTTCAAAATCATGTTTACTTTCAAAGTTATAATTACGGGGATTAAGTCTTTGTAATCACCAAGTTACAGCCGGTATGTGGGGTTTTGTATACATTACTTGATAATCGTCACCATTGGGGCAGCCAATGGGGGATATGACCATAGTCACAGATCCGGTCGAGTGACAAATACCATGGGTAGTTGGTTTGATCTCAGAAACATTGTAATCGCTCTTAATACTGTAAATTATAACAAATGAGTCGTTTTAGTAAAAAGAATGATTCACTCAGTATTTCCCGCTGACAAAACCTTTTTCAAACATGTTTCAGGTGATCTGTTGTGATCCAGGAAAAGTACCGTGAAGCACTACAAGCTTAAGGAAGTGGCTCAGTATAAAAATAAAGAAACATGTTTTGTAAAATAAAAGATTTCTCCGTGAAATCTTATGAATGTAAATTACCGGGGTTTTATCCCGAGTTGTGAAATAAAATAATCAGGAAATATTTCAGTTTTAAAAAGATCCTGAAGAAACTTCCGCTGTTAATTAAATACCACGGGATTTCTGTCCCGCGTCTCCTGAAACGGGTCAAACCGGGTCGGGGGCCGTGACAAGCCGGCACCTCCACAACCGCCGAGGCATAGGAGAACCGGAGCGCGGATGTCTGCGCGAGCGGGGGATTTCCATTTTAGCTCCCCACGCCAATCAAGTGGCAGCCATTACCCGCCACTTCAAGAAGATTCACAAATGGGTGGACCTTCGCACCCAGTTGCACAGCAACCACCTCCTATGGGTTTTGATAACCCTATTCCAGCATACACGGGTTCGATGGCATACAACCCGTTTGAGCCGCCAGCTCACACCAACTACGGTTACGCTGAAGCCGGCCCATACATGGTAGCGGCTAACTATAACACACAAGGGCCGTATGGAGACCCATGGGGAGTAGGGTACCCAACTCATGGGTACCAGATACCTGCAAGACCTATCATCTGGCAACAATCGCAACCACCACGGTTTTCCCCACCTGAAAGAGAAGAAATTCTTCAAAGGTTGGATCAAGTGGAATGAGATTTTCATAGGGACCGAAGGGAGCGACAAACTTTCTTCCAAGGATTGACAAGCCTGATAAAAGGGAAGAGCAAGAAGGACCACTGAATCCTTCCATTGTTGTTGAGCCCCTGCGTGGGTCAGTCTTGCTGTATAAACCCCTGCGTGGGTATGCTTGTTTGTTTTGACCCCTGCGTGGGTCTATCTTTCTGTTAACCTCTACGAGGGTATGTTATTGTTTAAGTCCCTGCGTGGACTATTATGTTATTTGTGTAAGTCCCTGCGTGGACTATTATGATGTTGTTGTTAAGCCCCTGCGTGGGTAAGTTCTTGTTTAAACCCCTGCGAGGGTAAGTTTGTTTATTTAAAAAGTCCCGTTTAGGACGACGTGTAACCTTTTAATAAATTAATGGAATGTAAGTTTATAAATTTCATTTTTGCTATTGTCTGCATAAATATATTACATGAAATAAATAAATCAAAATCATTCCTTTTAATAATAATCTGCCTATTTAAATATTGAATAAGAATCTTAAGAGTGAAACCTAGCCTGAGTGTCATTTTGAAGACCTGGCCATGATGGTAAGACCTGTTTAAAAGATTCAAATCCCTGTTAACATCTGTAAACATGTTAACTCTCCTGGCAGACGTGATTCGTTAAAATCACACACGTCATTCTTATATAAGGATTCTTTAAAAAGGATTCCTAACCCAATATAATGATCTCTCAATCATGGGTTTAGATCATCAATTGAGATGATCATATTTTGACCATACGTGGTAATATAGCGCCTACGGGCCCTGCTCATTTCTATATGAGCCAAAAGACAGTGGTAGCGATGACTCCCTGTCAGATAAAGGTAATGAACTAGGTTCAAACCTTCATGCTTTGATTCTCTGAAATCATAGCTTATAATTTATAAATGTCCTTGTGACTAGGCCTGTTGTGCCAATATACCTTCATGTTTTGATTCTCTGAAATCATAGCTTATAATTTAAAAATGTCCTTGTGACTAGGCCTTTTGTGCCACAAATAAAATTGTTATTGTTTTATAATTAGGATAAATTATAATAGAAATCCTAAATAAATATGATTAATAAATTAACCAAATATGGTCTCTGTTTACCATGGTTAATGAATTACCCTAAGGGGCAATTCCATAATAAACTCCCAAATAAACTATTGTCCTTGTTTTCTGTAACAGTTCAATTAAAATGGCTAACTCAGACGAAATTAATAGCCATCCCGTGGAGAATATTAATAACACCCGGATTAATCTAACGGGTGCTGAATTGAAAGCGTTGGTAGACGACGCAGTTACAAAGGCATTGGAGCGGCAGTACGAAGAGTATAGTGGGACTCGGAGTAGGACCCTATCTACGCCGCATTCGAAGCCACCTTCCAAAAAGGATGAACCCAAGAAAGATGATGATAGACTCTCCTCAAACCACCACAGTGCTCCATCTCAACAGGTTGTATTAAACCAAGGACCCAGTAATAAGGGATGCTCCTTTAAATACTTTGTGTCTTGCAAACCCAGGGATTTTACTGGGGAAAAGGGAGCCGTTGACTGCATGAAGTGGTTAGACGAGACGGACACGGTTGTGGATATCAGCGGATGCGCTGAGAGAGATGTGGTCAAGTTTGTGTCGCAATCATTTAAGGGTGAAGCTTTAGCCTGGTGGAGATCACTGATTCAAACCACCGGGAAAATCCCATTGTACAACATGTCATGGGAACAATTTGTTGCCCTTATCAGGGAAAATTACTGCCCTCAGCATGAGGTGGAGAAGATAGAGTCTGATTTTCTATCATTGGTGATGACAAACCTTGACTGTCAAGCTTACCTCACGAGCTTCAACACGATGTCCTGGTTGGTTCCGTATCTGGTAACCCCGGAACCAAAAAGAATAGCTCGTTTTATCGGTGGTTTAGCCCCGGAAATCAAGGCAAGCGTGAAGGCTTCTTGGCCAGCTACTTTTAGATCTGTAGCTGACATATCCTTGTCCCTCACTTTGGATGCGGTCAGGCAAAGATCGCTGAGGAATAAAGAGGCTGAGAAGAGAAAACGTGAAGATGATGGTTCACGGAGGTCGAACAAGAAGCACCGTGGGAACGGTGACAACAAGAAAGGATCTGAGTCAAGGAAAGATGGGCATCATTCTGGTGAGAAGCCCAAGTGCAAGATTTGCAAGAAACAACACTTTGGAAAGTGCAGACTCGAGTCGAACTCACAGACTCAGTCAAAAACCTATGCTTGTGGTATATGCAAGTCCAAGGACCACAAGACCTTGGACTGCAAAAAGCTGAAGGATGCAACTTGCTACAGCTGTAATGAGAAAGGGCACATTAAAACCAACTGCCCTAAATACGCCAAGAAGCCTGAAGAGGCCAAGAAGACCATTGCTAGGGTCTTCAGAATGGACGCAAAGGAAGCGGTTCTAGACGACAACGTTATTACAGGTACTTTCCTTGTAAATGATGTCTATGCAAGAGTACTTTTTGATTCAGGCGCTGATAAGTCTTTCGTAGATAATAAGTTTTGTGAATTGTTGAAATTACCTGTCAAAACCTTAAGTGTGAATTATGAGGTGGAGTTAGCAGATGGCACACTAGAAACCGTCTCAACTGTGTTAGATGGATGTGTTATATCCATTAAGAACCATTCTTTTCCTCTGTCTCTACTTCCCTTTAAGTTGGCCGGTTTTGACATAGTTTTGGGTATGGACTGGTTATCTCATAACCAGGCCCAAATTGTCTGCAACAAGAAACAAGTGGTAATAAAGACTCCGTCTGGTGAATCACTTACCATTCGGGGAGATACCCAGTATGGGCTACCTGAGCAAGTGACTATGCTCAAAGCTTCAAAGTGTTTAAAGAAGGGTTGTGTCATCTACATGGCACAAGTGATTATTGATGAGCCTAAACCGAAGATCGAAGACATCCCCATCATTTCTGAATACCCAGAAGTTTTTCCTGAAGAACTACCTGGTTTACCACCAGATAGGCAAGTGGAATTCAGAATTGACATCATCCCTGGAGCAGCACCTGTTGCTAGAGCACCTTACAGGTTAGCACCAACGGAGATGAAGGAATTGAGAACACAACTGGATGAATTACTAGCTAAAGGTTTCATTAAACCTAGTTCGTCTCCTTGGGGAGCACCAGTCTTGTTTGTCAAGAAGAAGGATGGATCGATGCGTCTGTGCATCGATTACCGTGAGCTTAATAAGGTCACGATAAAGAATAGGTATCCTTTGCCCAGAATCGACGATCTGTTCGATCAGCTACAAGGGGCAAGTTATTTCTCGAAGATTGACTTAAGGTCAGGCTACCATCAACTGAAGGTTAGAGATGAAGACGTACACAAAACTGCATTTAGGACTCGTTATGGTCATTACGAGTTCCTAGTGATGCCTTTTGGGCTCACTAATGCACCGGCCGCGTTCATGGATCTCATGAATCGCGTTTGCAAACCTTACTTAGACAAGTTCGTCATAGTTTTCATCGACGACATTCTTATCTACTCGAAGAATCAAGCTGACCATGAGAAACACCTTCGATGTATTCTCAAACTCCTGCATCATGAGAAACTCTACGCCAAATTTTCCAAGTGTGAGTTTTGGCTTCGAGAAGTCCAATTCCTTGGACATGTGGTTAGTGAGCGTGGTATCCAAGTGGATCCCGCTAAAGTTGAAGCTGTTATGAACTGGCAAGAGCCAAAGACGCCTACAGAGATTCGTAGCTTCCTGGGATTGGCAGGATATTACAGGCATTTCATAGAAAATTTTTCAAGGATTGCTACACCCCTAACTTCCTTGACTAAAAGGAAAGTAAAGTTCGTTTGGGGCCCTAAGCAGCAAGAGTCCTTTGATATCCTAAAGCAAAAATTGAGCAACGCCCCAGTACTGACATTGCCAGATGGAATAGATGATTTTGTGGTTTACTATGATGCATCGCACACTGGCATGGGGTGTGTGCTTATGCAGAAAGGCAAAGTTATTGCCTATGCATCACGACAGTTAAAGGTGCATGAAAAGAATTACACCACCCACGACTTGGAGTTGGGTGCCGTTGTATTCGCACTAAAACTGTGGAGGCATTATCTATATGGAATCAAGTGTGTGATCTATTCTGATCACAAGAGCCTCCAGCACCTGTTTAATCAGAAGGATTTAAACATGAGGCAACGCCGTTGGATGGAGACTTTAAATGATTATGATTATGAAATCAGGTATCATCCCGGCAAGGCGAATGTAGTTGCTGATGCCTTGAGCAGAAAGGAAAGGGTGAAACCCATCCGAATCAATGCCAAGCGCATGGAGATAAAGAACAGTTTGACTGAAAGGTTGTTAGCTGCGCAGAAGGAAATTGTGTTGGAAGCTAACTATCCTAATGAAAAGCTAGGAGTAACTGAGGAGCACTTATCTCTTGGCAAAGACGGAATTCTGAGATTGAATGGACGAATATGGGTTCCAATTTATGGAGGACTTCGAGATGTTATTCTTCAGGAAGCCCATAGTTCCAAATATTCCGTTCATCCTGGAGCTGATAAGATGTACCAGGATCTAAGGGAAAATTATTGGTGGATAGGCTTGAAAAATTCTGTAGCTGCCTATGTAGCTAAGTGCTTGACTTGTGCGCAAGTCAAAGCAGAACATCAAAAGCCGTCAGGCTTGCTACAACAGCCTGAACTTCCTACTTGGAAGTGGGAAATGGTAACTATGGATTTTATCACCAAGTTACCTAAGACAAGGAAAGGAAATGATACGATATGGGTTATAGTTGATAGACTGACTAAGTCAGCACATTTCTTACCCATCAAGGAGACTTATAGCTCCGATATGTTCGCCCAACTATACGTGGATAAGATTGTGGCCTTACATGGCATACCTGTGTCTATTATCTCCGACAGGGATACTAGATACATGTCACATTTTTGGAAAAGTTTGCAACAATCTTTGGGCACGCGTTTGAATTTTAGTACGGCTTACCATCCTCAGACAGACGGTCAGAGTGAGCGTACTATTCAAACTTTGGAAGACATGCTACGTGCATGTGTAATTGATTTAGGTGGTAGTTGGGATAACCACCTACCATTGATCGAGTTCTCCTACAACAATAGCTACCATACCAGCATAAAGGCTGCGCCTTTCGAGGCCTTATACGGTAGAAAGTGTAGAACGCCCGTTTGTTGGGCGGAAGTTGGAGATGTCCAATTATTAGGACCAGAGATAGTCTTTGAAACGACGGACAAGATTGTCCAGATTCGTGACCGTCTCAAAGCTGCCCGAGATAGGCAGAAGAGCTACGCAGATCCAAAGCGTAAATCTTTTCACTTCGAAGTAGGTGATAAAGTGTTGCTTAAAGTATCACCCTGGAAGGGAGTGATGCGATTTGGTAAGAAAGGCAAGCTAAGCCCGAGATACATAGGACCTTTCGAGGTCATCGAACGTGTCGGGTCAGATGCCTATAAGTTAAACTTACCTGAAGAGCTCAGTGGAATTCACAATGTGTTCCACATCTGCAATCTGAAGAAGTGTTTCGCTGACGAATCACTGGTTATACCACATACAGATGTGCATATAGATGAGAGCTTGAAATTTGTGGAAAAGCCATTATCGATTGAAGATCGACAGGTTAAGAAGCTTCGAAGGAAGCATGTACCTATTGTAAAGGTCAAATGGGATGCCCGTAGAGGTCCCGAATACACGTGGGAGGTTGAGTCCACCATGAAAGAAAAGTACCCTCATTTGTTTCAGTAAATCTCGAGGTCGAGATTTCTTTTAAGGGGATGAGGATGTAACACCTTGAAAATTCGTGTTCATTAAAATAACGACACGTGTCATATAAGACAAAAGTGATATAAACCCGGATATGATTAAAGATGTATGACGGGATTTAAAAGTGTTGTCATGTTAATTTTACACCTCTGAACGACCTAATTATGAATCCCAAGACTAATAAACATCTGGTATATATATTCAAATTCGGTGATTTATAGCAAAAACTGATTCATAATTGGAATGGTGGACTCCTACGAAGAAAAAGCACGGTAAACCTTCTTTAACGGCACTTTCTTATGGATTCAAAGAAACATGGCAAAGTGGTAGGGTAAGTAACTGTTAAAGACCCATAATAGAGGCCCCAATACTGTTAAAACATGTCCCAAATTCGAAACCCACGAGTTGCCCCTTCAAATCCAGAAAGAACAACAATTTTTGCTCCTGATCACATGCTTGCGCACCGCAAGCACAACCCTTACGGTGCGCAAGGGTTGCCCAGCTCCAACAGAATCGCCTATTTGCTGTTTAAACGCAATATCTGACCTTTAAACGATTTTCCTCATCTTGCTTGACCTCTAAACAACCCCTAGACACTTAGGGACACTTGTGGGAAGGTTATGGTCAGTGGTAGTCTTAGATGTCAACACTTTGTGGAGTCTTGGTCACTATATAAAGCTCCTAAGTGCAAACACTTTGATCATTCATTCCTCAAGCAACTTCTGATCAATTGTGGAGCACAAGAGCACCTTCCAGGCCTTCCTAATTGATCATTAGACACTTGTAAGTTTGCTTAACCTTCTTTAATTGAGTTTAGCTTAGTTATTTAGCTAAAAGTCAAACCGTCGTAATTACGGTTTGACTTCGAGATTAATTAATAATGGCTCAGTCAAATCTCGAATTAAAAGTACCTTTAAGTTGGTAATTATGTGGGTAATAAACCCTTAAAAGGGTTCCCCCTGATTCCCACTCTAACTAGGTCAAATGTCGGGTCAAACTTGTTATTAAAAAGTCAACAGGATACTTAAATTCTAATTTATTCATGATTAGCAATGTAGAACACATACAACCTATTTGATCATTAATATAACTTGGTAATTAGTGTAAGAACATGTCTAAACATGTTTAACCCGACAATTTACTGTTTAGACCCGGTTCGGAACCGAAAGTCGCAAAGCTTTGACTTTTGCTTTGACTTCAGTTCTGACCCGTTTAGGTATGATTTAGAAATGCCTTAGAGCTTCATTTGGACCAGGTTACATGCTAGTATAACCCTCTGTGATTATACACCATGGTTCATTAGTTAACCAATTAATATGCATGATTCCGTAAATGGCTCATATGTTGACCATTATGCCCTTTTCACCTTAAAACGTGATTTATGAAAATGTAAAAGTGTAGAAACCTTAGTTACTGATATACAAACTTGTATGCAAAGTTTGACATCAGTTTGAGGTGTAGATTGAGAGTTATGCTCATTAGCGTAATTAAGAAGCTTTATGTTAATTAAACGACATAATTAGCGTATAGCCTATTTAAACATACTTTTCGATATCAAACTTATTACCCACTGATGTAATATATTATTTTGGGATTTTTGAAGATTTTTAATTAATTTTAGGCTGAGCATAACTTATAGTCGTAAGCTTAATCCGGTAATTGTCGGTTTTGCCCTTACGGGCTATAAAATGAGTTTTACATATCTAATTGACCCCAAACCTTTTGCTACTGATCACATATGATAAATAAAGTATTTTAAGCCTTATAGAATAATAAAAATATTAGCTTTACGTATAGAACCCGGAAATGGCTTTTAATCGCCTTTTTAAGCGTTTTTAACGCATAGTATGTACTAGAACTATTTTAAACATACAAGGGTTGATACCTACTGATATTTTAGGCAAATTATAATACTTTAACAGTAAGCAAAGGTTGTTAAACTCAGACTTCAGTTTTGAGCTTTTCGGCTTATGTGAAATTACCAAAACGCCCCTAAGGTGCATAATTTGGTTATAATTGATAAATTTCACATATATACAATACCCTACTGATATAACTTAGCAAATTGATTATCTTTGCTGATTAAATAAGACCTGTAACTCAGGATACTACTTAAACTCTTTTATCACCTTATAAATGACCAAACTACCCCTACGGGGCATAGTTTGTGTTTAAATTCATTTCGGGCATAATAAATGATATCTTACTGATGTGACAACATATTTGGAGCATATTAACTTAGGAAACCTGTAAATGGCTCTCATTATTACCCGTTATGCTTATTACGCGTTCGGTTCGGTTTATGTAACTAGTTTACATAAATTAGCCGAAACGGGTCAAACCTTGTCGGTTTTATCTCAAAATCCAAAATGTGTATAATATACCCATATTAAACAAGTCTTCAAACTTTTTGGGTCCAAATCACATTCTATCCGGTCATCGCTTAATCGTGCGTACGAACCGTATCTTTGAAACTAACCGGTCTAAGCTTAAGCTTAATTAAAGACCCGTTAGGATTCTAATAGGTTATTATAAACCTTCGTTCCAGATTAGGAGTACTAGTAAAAGCTACTTGCATTTGCTTATTGTGATTATTACATTGCTCAGGTAAATACTTTTAACTTATTTTCCCTATACGGGCTTGGGTTACGGTATATAGAATACCGCTTGATCGGGCATCAAATCTTCCATCGTTGGGTGGTTAATTGAATAGTTTGATCGGCTCGATTAAACAGTCTTGTTTACTTAAAGCCTTTGGGGGGTTAATGACCATGTCCCGGATATCCTTGGCATCATTTTACGAAATGGCCACGACTTAAGCGCGGGGTGTAGGCGTACACCCGTCAGTGCACAAAAGAATAATGTGGTGTGTCTATTGATCTTTAACCCGGACACGATCCGGGCTACTGAACGCATAAGGAACATGTAATTCGTTCACAAGATTATATATTTAAATAATTCTCCCAAGTTATAAAATGTTTATGCCACGTGCATCCAAATCAATTTTTAATCATTTTCCAAAATGAGTCAGTTGATTGTATTTACCAGTGTAAACTGACGTATTTTCCCAAAAAGATTAAATGCAGGTACTAAGCGTAATTGGCTGGGATTTCTCCTTAGCATCAATAGAAGTCTCGCAAGCTTAAGATGCCTAAAGTCTGTTGAACTATTTCTATTTCATTTTCGATCCATCTGTGGATAAACAATCGACTGTTGTGATACACGATATTACAATATTTTTATTCGGTTGAAATGTATCTTTAAATTGCTTCCGCTGTGCATATTAAATATTGTGTTGTTTGACTATTATGTTGCCAACCACGTCACGATACTCCCCACCGGGCCCACCGGTGACACGTGGAAATCGGGGTGTGACATTTACACATAAACTAATAAGTTACGAACACATAACGACCATGGCAAACACGTTGAACACATTAACAGTAGTAGTCAAGTACACATAAGGCCCAAACTTGTGCGATTCAGATGATTGGGCCGTTGAGCTTGTGCGAGCCCAATCATCTTGTGCGACTTAGTAAGTAAAGCCCAACGAATGAACTTGCCCAACCTGTTGTGCGATCAACACAAACTTGTGCGATCCGCAACGGGTTGTGCGATCCAAAACAAACCCGGCCCATTTATATACATGCAACCCAACACCTTGTGCGGCCCAAATAACACTAAGAGTTTTATATTTGTGCGGCCCAACATCTTGTGCGATCAGCACAACCTTGTGCGATCCACAACATGTTGTACGATCCTGCAATAACGAGTTGTACAGTGTGCTATAACAAGTGTACCCTATGCCTTGTGCGACTGGCTTGTGCGACCGGCCTTGTGCGACAGGCCTTGTGCAATCAGTTACAAAATCCCGTAATTTTGGAAAATCGGTTAATATCATTTATTTTACCAAATTAATACTAACAGCTTCCAATCATGCCTTTATTCGATCTAATTAAACATTCATCATTGAATCCATATGAACCCTAAACAATCATCTATTCATAACAACTCATCATCGTCTACATCGAATCAAATAGTTTGGTCAACATTAAGATGCAATACTCTGTAACACCCTTAAATTCTCACTTGATTTTAATAATAGATTATACCGTTTGTAATAAAAGTTCCTTACTTAACATAATATTTCATACAAAAAGTTCACATGTAGCATAACCTTAGTCCACTACACTAAGTTAAAACATTTCAAAAGTTACTTAACAATTGTTTACAACCCATAAACCAAGTCTAGTGAAGATTTAAAAACATTGCGGAAGCTTCAAAAGTAGTGTTCGGTTCTTCATCATATGCTTGATCGCCATCTATAAAGTCCACCACGTCACCTATGGTCAAAACCGTAAAAACATTAATTTTGACATTGTTATATAGTCTATAAACACAAGATCCAACCATCAAATTGTGAATAATAAAATATAAGTTTTCTGGTTCCACCGTAACTTACGGTGTCACTGTAAGTTACGGTAGGTCTTGAAATCTTCTGGTTCACCGTAAAACAGGGGTGAACCACCGTAAGCACTTGACCCTTACCGTAAGTTACGGTACTACCGTAACTTACGGTAGTTCCTGGAAATCCATGTTTTTGTTTGGTTTGTTCATTACACTAAAACCCAACTCTCGGATTTCAGTTTTCTAGGATACCAATACATTAAAATCTCGTATTTCTAATATGTTATATATTATCCAATATCAAAGATCAATCCATCAAAATCCGGAGCATTAACCATGCCTTACTTTGATTTATTCGACCCGTTTGGCTCGTCTAAGGAATCATCCATTGTGACGACTACCAACGAGTTCCAACCAAATTTGATCTATTATTCAATATAGCGACATCACCGCTTTAATTCAAAACAACCCTTATTCTAAAATCCAATTACGCATTTAATAATCATCAAAATCTATTTAATGTAACGGGTCAAGTTACATACCTTAGTGTACGCCCTTCAAACGCAAATCACCACCGGCTTGTCCACTTGACGTTCCGGTATCCTTTCCTATAGAGTTCAATTCAAGACATGTTTAGAACTCTTCTTTAAACCTTACTTCGCATAATACACCGAAACATCATAATTATGCGTTCAATCTTTAAATTCCTATTTTAAGCCTTCTTTGAGGCATTTTTACAAACACCTTAAGGGCAGATTTTTCACATGATTATATGACAAGTTTCTAGCTTATCATTTAGCCCTAATTTCACCTCAATCAACATTTTACATGATTGTTAGCTTCTAGATTTCTGAAATCACTTCCAAATTATCAAATTACACAAGATTAACACCCAATATCCTAGTGTTCATCAATTTCCACATAACTCATTAATCACCTACAATGGTGTTCATGGATTCACCCAAAATTTCTTATGATTTCAACTTCTATTGATCTAGGGTTTGTCCTTAGACACTATAGTTGTTCCTTAATCATCATAACATACACATGCAACCCTAATTTCAGATTTTTCCCAATTCATGAAAATTTCAAGTTGAGAGTTTTCCTTAAATTTTACATACCTTGTAATCCTCTTGTGATGAGGATCACGATTCTATGCTCGGATTTTCGTTTGGACCAGATTTGTACCTCCAATTTGAGAGTTCAAGTAGATTTTTGAGAGTTTAAAGGTGGGGGTGTCGCCCCTGGTTGTTCTAGTCGACCAGACATCCCCTTTGTGGGGTGTTTGGTTTTTTTTATTTATTTTAATTAATTCAAGTTTCAATTCTTACAACTTAAGCCCCTCAACTTTGTTCAACATATTGTTTAGTAGCTTTTAACCCTATCATAGGCTATTTCTAGTCTTTTAACTAACTAGGTTAAAAATTTCTAGTTAGTAAATTCTCGTTTATTTATACTTTATAATTCTAATATAAATTTTTATATTTTTCGGGGTGTTACAAGTCCACCCCCCTTAAAAAGGGTTTCGTCCCCGAAACCGAAGTACGTACCAAATAATGTAGGGTGAAGACGTCGCATCTCCTCTTCGGACTCCCACGTAGTGTCCGAACCTTTCCTATGCTCCCATTTGACTTTGACTTGGTCAATTTGTTTATTTCGTAAATGTTTGACCTTTCGTTCTAAAATCTCCACCGGTCTCACCGCATAATTCAGACTATTATCCACTTCGATATCATCGTAATGGATATAGGCCGTTTCGTCTGCTAGGCACTTTCTTAATTGTGACACGTGAAACGTGCCATGAATCCCACTTAGTTCCTCCGGTAACTCAAGGCGGTAAGCTACCTTGCCAACCTTTCCGATAATTTTAAATGGCCCAATAAACCTCGGGCTTAGCTTCCCCCTTTTTCGGAATCTAATAATGCCCTTCCAAGGGGAAACTTTTAGCATGATCATGTCGCCAACCTGGAATTCGATTGGCCTTTTCCTTTTATCAGCATACGCCTTTTGTCTGTCTTGAGCCGCTTTCAAATGTGCCCGAACTATATCGATCTTTTCATTCGTGGCTCGTACTATATCTTGATGAGCGAGTTCACGTGGACCCACTTCACCCCAACATACCGGGGTTCGACACTTCCTACCGTAAAGCATTTCGTACGGTGCCATCTTAATACTAGATTGGTAGCTGTTATTATACGAAAACTTGACTAACGGTAGGTGAACATCCCAACTTCCTCCAAAGTCGATTATACATGCCCGTAGCATATCCCCCAATGTTTGTATCGTTCTTTCACTCTGTCCATCTGTTTAAGGATGGTACGCAATGCTAATGAACAATTTGGTTCCTGTTTGCTCTTGGAAATCTCGCCAGAAATTTGAAGTAAACCGGGTATCCCTATCAGACACGATGGATACCGGCACCCCATGATGTGCTATTATTTCATTAGTGTAAACTTCTGACATCTTTTCTGACGTATAAGTCTCACGAATCGGAATGAAGTGAGCACTTTTTGTCAATCTATCCACCACTACCCAAATGGCATCGAAACCACGATTCGTCTTAGGCAACTTGGTTAATAGGTCCATTGTAATATGTTCCCATTTCCAAACCGGAATTTCTAATGGTTGGAGTTTGCCATATGGTTTCTGGTGCTTCGCCTTGACTTGTAAACATGTCAAGCATTTTTCCACATACTTCGCCACATCCCTCTTCATTCCGGGCCACCAATAATTTTGTTTCAAATCATTGTACATCTTCGTCGCACCCGGATGAACTGAATAACGGGATTTATGAGCTTCATTAAGTAGAAGCGCCTTCACTCCACAAGTATGTGGGACCCATATCCTTCCGAGTCGAGTCTTCAACCCGTTCTTCCCATCCGACAAATCTTTCAACTGACCGATTATTCTTTCTTTCTTCCAATTCTCTTCTTTCATTGCTTCTAATTGCACCTCTCGAATACGTTCAAGTATACCCGAGGTCACCACGAGTTGCATCGATCTTACTCGTATTGGGACATAGTCCGCTTTTCTGCTCAGAGCATCCGCCACCACATTAGCCTTCCCGGGTTGATAATGTATTTCACAATCATAGTCTTTCACCGTTTCCAGCCATCGCCTTTGTCGCGTATTTAACTCCTTCTGATCGAAGAAGTATTTCAAGCTCTTGTGGTCGGTGAATATGGTGCACTTTACCCCATACAAGTAGTGCCTCCATATTTTTAATGCAAATACCACCGCAGCCAACTCGAGATCGTGCGTGGGATATTTCTTCTCGTGTATCTTCAATTGTCTCGAGGCATAGGCGATTACCTTGCCCCGTTGCATCAACACGCAACCGAGCCCCGATAGTGAAGCATCTGAATAAACCACCATGTCTTCGACTCCGTCCGGCAATGTCAGTACCGGAGCTTGAGTTAACTTTTCTTTTAGCGTTTGAAACGCTTTTTCTTGATCGGCACCCCAAATAAATTTTTCTTTCTTTTGGGTTAGCTTTGTTAGCGGTGACGCAATCTTGGAGAAATCTTGAATGAATCTCCTATAGTATCCCGCAAGCCCCAAAAAGCTTCTAATTTCCGAAGGGTTCTTCGGGGGATTCCATTTTGACACAGCCTCTATCTTTGACGGATCCACCAAAACTCCGTCGGCACTTATGACGTGGCCAAGAAATTGTACCTCTCGTAACCAAAAGGCACACTTAGAGAATTTCGCATACAGCCTTTCTCGTCTAAGTGTCTCTAACACTTCTTGTAAGTGGTGTGCGTGTTCAGCTTCACTTTTCGAATACACCAAAATATCATCGATAAACACGATGACCGACTTATCCAACATTGGCTTGCAAACCCGGTTCATGAGGTCCATGAAAGCTGCGGGTGCATTTGTTAGCCCAAATGACATCACGAGGAATTCGTAATGTCCGTATCTTGTGCGGAAAGCCGTCTTCGGCACATCTTCTTTCTTGACCTTTAGTTGGTGATACCCCGATCTAAGGTCAATTTTTGAAAACCAATTCGCACCTTGTAATTGGTCGAATAAATCATCTATCCTCGGAAGCGGGTATCGGTTCTTTACCGTGAGTTTGTTTAACTCCCGGTAATCGATACACACCCGCATGCTCCCGTCTTTCTTCCTCACGAACAGTACCGGTGCGCCCCAAGGAGACACACTCGGCCTTATGAATCCCTTGTCAAGCAGGTCTTGGATTTGGGACATCAACTCTTGTAATTCCGAAGGTGCAAGTCGGTACGGGGCCTTTGCTACGGGTTTTGCGCCCGGAATCAACTCGATCCCGAACTCTACTTCCCGTTCAGGCGGTATCCCCGGTAAATCCTCCGGAAACACATCTCCATAATCTCGTACTACCGGTACATCTTCAATCTTTCGTGATTCTTTCTCGGGCTCATTTGCGTATATCATGAATGCTTTGCATCCTCGCTTCATAAACTTGTGAGCTTTCAACATTGAGCACACTATGGGGTTACCTCCTTTTTCGCCATAAATGGTGACGTGTTTCCCGCTCGGAGATATTAGTTTTATCTCTTTACGAAAACACACGACTTTTGCATGGTGTTGGGCTAGCCAATCCATCCCAACGACTACTTGAAATTCCCCCATTGACATCGGGATTAGGTCTATCAAGTATTCCTCATCGTCGATGCTTAATTTGCAGCCTCGACAAACATCACAAACTATAAAACTTTTGTTGTCTCCTATTTCAACTTCTAAGGGCACAGGTAATTTCGTCAATACAAATGAAGGGTGTCGAATAAATCCATGCGAAATGAAGGATTTATTCGCACCCGTATCAAACAATACACGTGCTGGAATTGAGTTAATTGTGAATATACCTGAAACCACATCAGGTTCTGTCTTCGCTTCAGCCGCGGTAAGTTGGAAGGACCTCGCCTTCGCTTTGGGAGCTTCTGTTGGAGATTCTTTAAAATCTCTCTTTCCAACTAAGTCTGGGCATTCGGACTTTTTGTGGCCGGGTTGATAACATTTGTAGCAAACAGAAACTTTTCCCGGGCATAGCGAGGCCGTGTGCCCCGTCTTGTTACATATAGGGCATGGCTTGTCTTTGAACCGACATTCCCCTTTGTGTCCCTTCCCGCACACCTTACAACTTGGCGACCCACCTTTTGTATCTACTTTCTTCCCCGATTCTCCAGTTCGGGCTTTCTTTGTCGGGCTTGGATTCACATCATGTGCCCTTCATTCACCTCTTTCGACTTGCTTCTTCAACTCGATTTCCCGTTCCCGAGCAACATTAATGATTTCGGTAAGGGTCTCGTATTTTGAAGGAGTCATAAACTCCCTATATTCAGCGCTCAACATATTGTAGTAGTAGTATATTTTCTATTCTTCGTTCGTCACCAACTCACTACTAAACTTCATCTTATCCATAAACATCGCCGTGATCTTGTCTATGGTTTCACCCTTGTGCCTAAGTTGCATGAACTCTTCCTTGATTTTGTTGATGACCGCTTTGGGACTATGATGTTTAAGAAATGGTGTCTTAAACTCTTCCCATTTCATGGCCCTTGCCGCTTCGGCCCCTATTTCATTCTTTTTATTATCCCACCAATCCTTGGCTTGTCCTCTTAACTGACCCTTTCCGTAGGCAACGAAATCGCTTTCATCGCAATGGGTCCTTTCAAACACCCCTTCTATATCGCCCAACCATCTTTGGCAAATTATTGGGTCGACTTCCCCGTTATAGATTGGCGGTTTACACGCCATGAATTCCTTATATGAGCATCCTTTACGTTCTCCCATTTTGTCTTTCGTAAGGTTGACAGTATCCTCCAACCTTTTAACTCGCTCTTCTACGAGCGACAACACTGTGCTTTGGATCTTGTCTATAAACCCGGACAGACTGCCCTCAATTGCCTTTCCTACTTCCTCGGCAATCATTTCTTTCAATTGTTCGGTGCTTGTCGGCACCGGATCATTATTGCTCTCTTTCGACATCTTGAAACTGAAATGTTTACATCAAACGTTAAACATTTCATTTATGGCATTGTTTCATTTGTTTCGGTTTAGCCAAGTTCCTAACTTGCTTTAACCGTTCACATTTAGTGCACTTTCCGGGTTTGAGTGTATTAACACGCTCTTCCCATGCATAACAATTTGTTTCTTATTCCTTACACAAGACATAATCTACTTAACATAATAAGTTAATTCTTACCGGACGATCGATCAAGCTTGAACCGAACACTTTGTTGACAACCTTAAGCTCTGATTACCAACTTGTAACACCCTTAAATTTTCACTTGATTTTAATAATAGATTATACCGTTTGTAATAAAAGTTCCTTACTTAACATAATATTTCATACAAAAAGTTCACATACACTAAGTTAAAACATTTCAAAAGTTACTTAACAATTGTTTACAACCCATAAACCAAGTCTAATAAAGATTTAAAAACATTGCGGAAGCTTCAAAAGTAGTGTTCGGTTCTTCATCATATGCTTGATCGCCATCCATAAAGTCCACCACGTCACCTATGGTCAAAACCGTAAAAACATTAATTTTGACATTGTTATATAGTATATAAACACAAGATCCAACCATCAAATTGTGAATAATAAAATATAAGTTTTCTGGTTCCACCGTAACTTACGGTGTCACCGTAAGTTACGGTAGGTCTTGAAATCTTCTGGTTCACTGTAAAACAGGGGTGAACCACCGTAAGCACTTGACCCTTACCGTAAGTTACGGTACTACCGTAACTTACGGTAGTTCCTGGAAATCCATGTTTTTGTTTGGTTTGTTCATTACACTAAAACCCAACTCTCGGATTTCAGTTTTCTAGGATACCAATACATTAAAATCTCGTATTTCTAATATGTTATATATTATCCAATATCAAAGATCAATCCATCAAAATCCGGAGCATTAACCATGCCTTACTTTGATTTATTCGACCCGTTTGGCTCGTCTAAGGAATCATCCATTGTGACGACTACCAACGAGTTCCAACCAAATTTGATCTATTATTCAATATAGCGACATCACCGCTTTAATTCAAAACAACCCTTATTCTAAAATCCAATTACGCATTTAATAATCATCAAAATCTATTTAATGTAACGGGTCAAGTTACATACCTTAGTGTACGCCCTTCAACCGCAAATCACCACCGGCTTGTCCACTTGACGTTCCGGTATCCTTTCCTATAGAGTTCAATTCAAGACATGTTTAGAACTCTTCTTTAAACCTTACTTCGCATAATACACCAAAACATCATAATTATGCGTTCAATCTTTAAATTCCTATTTTAAGCCTTCTTTGAGGCATTTTTACAAACACCTTAAGGGCAGATTTTTCACATGATTATATGACAAGTTTCTAGCTTATAATTTAGCCCTAATTTCACCTCAATCAACATTTTACATGATTATTAGCTTCTAGATTTCTGAAACCACTTCCAAATTATCAAATTACACAAGATTAACACCCAATATCCTAGTGTTCATCAATTTCCACATAACTCATTAATCACCTACAATGGTGTTCATGGATTCACCCAAAATTTCTTATGATTTCAACTTCTATTGATCTAGGGTTTGTCCTTAGACACTATAGTTGTTCCTTAATCATCATAACATACACATGCAACCCTAATTTCAGATTTTTCCCAATTCATGAAAATTTCAAGTTGAGAGTTTTCCTTAAATTTTACATACCTTGTAATCCTCTTGTGATGAGGATCACGATTCTATGCTCGGATTTTCGTTTGGACCAGATTTGTACCTCCAATTTGAGAGTTCAAGTAGATTTTTGAGAGTTTAAAGGTGGGGGTGTCGCCCCTGGTTGTTCTAGTCGACCAGACATCCCCTTTGTGGGGTGTTTGGTTTTTTTTATTTATTTTAATTAATTCAAGTTTCAATTCTTACAACTTAAGCCCCTCAACTTTGTTCAACATATTGTTTAGTAGCTTTTAACCCTATCATAGGCTATTTCTAGTCTTTTAACTAACTAGGTTAAAAATTTCTAGTTAGTAAATTCTCGTTTATTTATACTTTATAATTCTAATATAAAGTTTTATATTTTTCGGGGTGTTACATACTCATCATGCAAACAATCCGAATACGGAAACATAATAGCCGATTACATCTATTCGGTTCTAGATCAATATCATGCAATCTGATTCATATGAACATCATCACATAAACCCTAATTCTAGACCAACACAAATCTCATAATCATCATGTAGGTTCGGTTCAATCATTTAGAAACACCAATCAAGCATACATCATTTAATCATGTATTCATAGTTTATCACAACCTCAAGGATCAATCATCTAGCATAACATCAATGTTTATTATCAAACAATCAAACATCAAAACTAACAAGAGACTAACTGAATCAATCTACGAGCAAAGGATTGTGTGTGATGATAAGGCTTCGAAAGAGGGAGGAGAGACACTCGTCGGCCTTCACTTCGAAGAGAGGGGGATGGCTGTCGTCGAACAGGAAAGATGAGAGGGAATAGAGCTTAGGGCTTGTGTGTGTTCTTGTGTTTGCAAATAGTGAGAAACAAACCCCACACATGGGTGCTTGTATGCGTATAAAAGGAGTGGGCCGAACCCATACATGGGGTGCCCTTTGATCTCGAATACAGGAAGTGTGGGCCGAGAGTGGTGTGCCCAAAAGGGCTTGTACGATTTGACTAGTGTTGTGCGATCGAGATTTATTATACACTTATACTTATAACACAATCACACATAACATGTAACATTCAACTCACAATCATTCCATTAAAATAAACATATCAATTAGTCACATAGTGTTCATACAAGTTACATCAAGCACAAAGATAGGTTCTGAAATACGAGTTGTCACATCATCCCCATGTTGAAATAAATTTCGTCCTGAAATTTAGCACGTAGTCACTGAGGAAGCTAGTTAAGTTGCGTGGTTTTCCTGGGGTGTCACAGATGTAAATCAAGTGGAATTTAGACGTGTTTTTTGGGCTTTTGCTCCTTCTATCCAGGGATTTAAGCATTGCCGACCAGTTATTAGCATTGATGGCACACATTTGTATGGTAAGTATAAAGGCAAGATGATGATTGCACACATATGTTCATAACTGCTACTCAATTGTTGATTATTGTGCTACTTGGTCATATGAGTTTTCGCCACTTCCTCATGAAGTATATTGACCACAACCATCATCTATTAGAGAATTACTTCCCAATTTAGATCTAAAACGAGATAAAAGGGGTCGTACTCGCTCAACAAGGCTACGGAATGAAATGGATATTAAAGAGAAGAAAAGGATTATGCTTTGTGGTATTTGTAGACAACATGGCCATAACCGGGCAAGATGTCCCTCTAAGCCAAGAAGAATGAATAACGATCACCAAGTTGGTTGGATTTTTTGACACGTTTTCTTTTAATCAATTTGAAATTGAGATCGGTTGTGACTCGACTTTATTTGGCATTTCTAGTTTTGTTTGTATTTGATATTGAAATCAATAATGAGTCAAGTTTAATATTTGATTAGCTTTGTCATGCGTTTATTTCATTGGTTAGATTTATTTTAGATGATTCATGGATGCTGTTAAAAAAATGAAATATGGTTAAGCTGGTAATTATAAATTAAGAAAAATAAAACTCATGATCGGAGAAACTAAAAGAACAAAAAATTAATAAACGAATGAAAAAAAAAATGACTCACCGAAACGTTGAAATGTGCACCGGAGTAAATTTACCTTTTTTTTCAAATCTTTTATTCTAATAAACAAATGAATTAATTAAAAAGTAAATAAAAAAATAAAAAAAAAACACAATTTTAATAAACTAGTAGTTGCCCCGCCCGTGTTGCGGGGCGATGGCCGAATAACTCTCAATCAATTAAAAAAACACTACGATAATTTTGCTAGGAAAAAAACTAAAATGATGATAAGACCGTAATTTTCGGGTCAGGGCAAAACTGTAATTTTTCAGGACTAATGAGCGAGTGTTAGGCAGCTCCTTGACACCGGAAAAAAATAAACAGAGTCCAACAATTAAAACAAAATTTTTTTATAGTTTGGCTGAAAAAACTAAAACGATGGAAAAAACGTAATTTTTAACTGAGGACGAAATCATATTTTTCATTCAGGGATAAAATCGTAAATTAAATGGACCAATAGGGGAATGCCAGGCAGCTGCCAGCATGACTGTGTTGGGATTGAACCCTACCAGAGGAACAGATAATGTAAAGCCAAAACCAGCTCACAACAGTGGATTCACAATAAGCAGACGTTTACATTAAGCTTTCCCCTTGAAAGTGATTTATAACAACTGATGGTCTTTATCCGCTGTTCAGATACAACTACTGCTGCCCTTTCAACTGTTGATCAAAACCCTGAAGTATCCAACACTGCTGGTCCTATCTACTGATGATAAAGCACTGCCAAGTCAAGGACTGATCAACCTTGAGTAAAGTACTGACATAAAGGGAGAGCAGCTGTTTAGTGAATTATTTGTTTTATGTATAGTCAGTGGTTAGGTTAGCAGTGTTTGTGTAAGGACAGTAGATACAGGTTGTTAGGCTATTAGACGTCGCTTTCATGGTGACGTCAGCTGAGATACCTCAGTGGTTTGGTTTGCCTATAAATGTAACAGTACCCTGTACTGTTACATTTGATTGACTGAGCGGGTTCTTCTCCTCATGTCTAATCCTTTCATCTTGTGTGCAACCAACCTTGGGGCATCAGGCTGAGGGGGAGTTTAGTTTGTAAGCATGTCTGTAATCTTTTGCTTTGATTTGTAATCTTTTGACTCTATGAGAAGCAAATGCTATAAAACTATTTTCTCCATTGATTGTGTTTACAAAGTTTGTATCTATTTCCGCTGCACTTTACAAGTTTTCATATTCACTAATTGTTCAAAACATACAAACAAACATAATCATGAAAGCCTCAGATCCTAACAGACTGTAATTTTTACTGGGGGCAAAATTGTAATTTATCCAGGAAATCAAAGAAAAACGATGGAGAAAATGTAAATTTAAGTTGAGGGCAAAATCGTAACTTGGCAGTGAGGAAAAAAACAAAATGGCAAAACTGTAATTTTAAACGGGGCAAAATCGCAAATTTGAACCGATGGAAAAATTCGAATTCTTAGCGGGGAGCAAAAGCGTAAATTTATTTTTAAGTGGGGGTAAAAACATAAATTTAAGGGGAAAAACTAATGAGAAAATTGTAAATTTAAACGGGTCAAAATCGTAAATTTGAACCGCGGGCAAATTTGAAATTTTTAGCTGGGGGTAAAATCGTAAATTTGTTGGGCCAATAGGGGAGTGCCAGACAACTGCCTGGCTTGTGATATTTCGGCTTGGGACGCATTTTATTTGGCAGTTTTTTGGATGTTAAAATGTACCGCCCGCGTTGCGGGGCGATAGCTGAATAATTATCAATCAATTAAAAAAACACTACTATAATTTTGCTAGGAGAAAAACTAAAACGATTATATGACCGTAATTTTTGGCTGAGGGCAAAACTGTAATTTTTCAGGATTAATGAGCGAGTGTTAGGCAGCTCCTTTAGACGAAAAAATAAAATAAAATCGAGTCATCCAATTAAAACAAAAAACTTTTATAGTTTTGCTAGAAAAATTAAAACGATGGAGAAAACGTAACTTTGAACGGGGGGGGGGGGGGTAAATCATAATTTTGTTTCAGGGATAAGATCGTAAATTAAATGGACCAATGGGGTTGAGGGCAAAATCGTAACTTAGTTGTGTGAGTAAAAAAACTAATGGCAAAACTGTAAATTTAAACGGAGCAAAATCGTAATATTGAAACGAGGGCAAAATTGAAATTTTTAGGTTGGAGCAAAAGCGTAAATTTACTTTTAAATGAGGGTAAAAAACATAATTTTGAACAGATGGCAAAATTGTTATTATAAGGAAAAAAATCTAATGGCAAAAGTGTAAATTTAAACGGGGCAAAATCGTAATGTTGAATCGAGGGCAAAATTGAAATTTTTTAGATGGGAGGAAAAGCGTAAATTTATTTTAAAGTGAGAGTAAAAGCATAATGTTGAACTGATGGTAAAATCTTAATGGTAAAATCTTAATTTTAAAACGCGATAAAATCGTAAATTTATTGGACCAATAGGGAAGTGTTATGCATGACTATAAATATAAATATAAAGGGGAAAATCGTAATTTTGGTAAAAAAAAAAAAAAAAAAAAACAATTGTGGGTGGCATGTGGCACCACCTCACCTCACCCAATCCAATCAAACTACTATTACCGCCCATGCTATTTGTTATTGTCATGGTTGTAAAAATTCCGACTAGTCTCCGATTAGTCGCCGATTAATCACTAATCGGGGGATCACCGATTAATGGCCGATTAATAGCTAGGCAGTCAATGGCGGTCATATTCTGGCTAAATTTTGGCTAGATGCCGGCCAAATTTTGACCAAACCATATAAATTTCTTCCAATTACTTAAAAATATGGGTTAATGAGGGGTTAAAACATGCCTACTTTAAAAAACTACACATAAAAATGTTTATGTATATATGTAACTAAAAATCACATATAAAAATCTCAATCCGATTAATTCCGATTAATCCCTATTAATCCCGATTAGTCGCTAGTCGGTACCCCACCGCCCGACTAGCGCCTAACGATTCTTACAACACTGGTTATTGTAGATAATAGTTTTGAAAAAACATAGTAAATATTTTTTACTCTTAACACTTAAAAAAAAAAACTCTTTTTTATGAAAATATTTCTTTTGGTAGATAAATGAAACCGTTGGTATTTTTGATAGTTTTATCCGGATATATGTAAATTCTAGATTGTATAATAGAAAAAACGGCGAAAGGGGGAGGGATTGATTATATTATGCGGTAGAGGATAGGTGGCCATGGCTTGTTTGCACAAAATAACAAGTCCCTTCTTCATTTCTTCTTCTTCGTGCAAACCCCCAACAAACAAGAAGAAGCAAGAACTGAATCAAAATGTGGCGCCCATTTCAATTTCAAGAAGAGCAGCAGGAGCAGGAGCAATTCTGATATCATCAGTGAGCCTAATTTCAAACCCTCAACAGTCGGTGGCCAGAGAAAGACGCAACAGAAAGGCCATCCCCCTTGAAGACTACCTCACTACCCGTTAGTCAGTCAATTACTTACTTCTCTCTTACTATTATTAACATTTAAAGGTAGGTAGGTAGGTAATTGTTGGTTGCCTTGCAGCGGATGGGCTGCTGCAATACTATGATGTTGTCCAAGGAAAGGGTCCCACTGCTGAAAAGGGTTCAACCGTTTTGGTGCACTTTGATTGCGTTTATAACAAGATTACCGCTGTTTCAAGCAGAGAGTCTAAGATTTTAGCTGGTAACCGCACCATTGCACAGGTAGCTACCTCTCTCTTCTTCTACTTTCCCACCCACTATGTAAACTGTTAGTTTGGTTACCACTACTGCCTTGACCAGTAGCTTTCATTGGGCCGGGAGGGGGCCCGACCCCCCAACTTTTCGCTCACTAGTGTTATGCATGTACGTTTCGTGTAGAATTTTTTAGGTATATACGTTTTCGACCCCCGGTTTTATAAAAAAAAAAAATTTTACTTGTATAGAATTTTTAGGTTCGGTGACTTCCGAACCCCCGTTGGAAATTTTCAAGCTTCGCCTCTGCCAGTAAGTAGACGACGAAAAGATGGTTTAAGTTTTGACTATTGTATGTGATAGATTAGGACATGATTCTAGTTACTTTGAGGGTCAGACCAAACGAAAGAAGCACATCCATTCGCCTGTATTAATACATAAACAAGCTTACTTTTGAAAATAAATAACTCCCCCCCTTATACTAGCCAAACTCAGAATCTCTAGTATGGATTTATTCTACATGTTTTAATACATAAACAAAGTCTTTTATAGTTACCAATTCTTACAATTAGCATCAATAAATGTTTTTCTATAATCACTTTACACAAACGCCCAATGAAGTTAAATAATAATCAGCTTCCATACTTGACATTTTCCTTTAAAATGGGCTCGCTCAAGTAGCCTTATGAGTTTAAGGTTGGAGCTACCCCAGGAAGGGAAAGAAAACGCGACTATGTGGACAATCCAAATGGTTTGTTTTCTGCTCAAGCTGCACCAAAGCCTCCTCCCGCCATGTACACCGTTGTTGAGGGGATGAAAGTTGGCGGAAAGGTATTTCTTAACCTTGTTTTTTAACAAGTTAACTTTTTTTTTTGGTATAATGCCATTTTCGTCCCTGAGGTTTGGCCAGTTTTGCGACTTTCGTCCAAAGATTTGTTTTGGGTATCTGGATCCAAAAACTTTGAAATCTTGCCATTTTCATCCGACTCGTGAACTCCGCCATCTTTCTCCGTTAAGTCAGGGGTATTACCGTCTTTTTAGACTTTTTAAAAAAAAAACCAAAAACACTATAAGAAACAAAGGTGGATCTTTATTTCTTATAGTGCTTTTAGTTTAATAAAAAAAAGTCTAAAAAGACGGTAATACCCCTGACTTAATGGAGAAAAATGGACGGAGTTAACTCTCGGGTTAAAATGGCAAGATTTTAAACTTTTTGGATCCAAATGCAAAAAAACAAACCTTTGGACAAAAGTCGCAAAACTGGCAAAATCTCAGGGACGAAAATGACATTTTACTCTTTTTCTTTGTTATATTGATTATGTAACTTTGTTGCATGTATAGAGGACCGTGATTGTCCCCCCGGAGATGGGGTATGGTAAAAAAGGATTGAATGAAATTCCGGTACGCCATTCATTGCTTATGGCAAGGTTGTTATTTACAAATGTTGTTGACTTATGTGTTTGTTTTTACATGTGTGTGTGCAGCCTGGAGCGACGTTTCTGTTGAATCTTGAGCTACTGCAAGTAATGCAGCCCGAAGGAAAGTAATTTGTAATGTTTCTTGGTTTTGTTATGAAGAGCAAATATTTGTTGAACATGTGTAATGTATAAAGTACACACAAGCGTACGTACGTTGTACTTATATACCAATTACATTTTCTTTAAACGTTTCTTGCTATCTTCTTCCCTATACTTGTCCTCACAGCGAAGTTACGCAGGTCACCAGTGGACAATAGTAAAAGCTCCAAAGATGCTATTTTCGCTCTTTGTTTTCTGTATACATTTGCAGGGTCAAACTACAAGAAAGCTTCCTGGTTGGATATACCAGTTAACAAAAATATTGGTCGGGCGGATGTAAGGCAAGGGGTGTTCTAAGAGATTGTTGACTTTGTCAACAAGGTACATACTATTGATCAAACTCGGGTTGTAAATACCCCGCATCATGCTTAAGGTAGGCCTTCAATGCATAATGCGAGAATTGCGATTACTAATATTAACCGTATATTAGATTACTAGGTTATCACCCGGGACTGCTTCCCGGGTAGTTTAATTTTATTACTTATTAAACATGTATACTTTTTAAAAATATGACGTAGTAATTTATTAAACTTTGTTAATACATTCTTAATTCTTAATACAATAATATGACATTAATATCTTCGCTATAAGGAGTTATAATTTTTTCATAAGTTAATTACGAGTTTTGAACGTGTAATAAGACTTATAAACTTATTGATTGCTTATGATTCGTGTTTATAAATTCCTCTATGTTAAAAATTGAAGGTTTTTTTAAACAATTAGAAAATAAGTTAATGTATTACACATAAAAAGATTGTTCAAAAAATTTACACTCTCTTAAGTTTTTTTTTAATTCTACTCGAATATCTCTCTAAATTTACAAAGCGTTTTCATACTAATTCACTTTTCAAACGACCTTATTTTGTAAGTTCATTTTAAAGTTTCATAGTAAGTTTGTTTAAACTTACAGTAGAGAAATATAAAACAACTTTACTTATTTTGTAGTCCATAGGCACCAGCAGGTTATAAATTTGTTCCTTGATTTCCCCATTGTCAGGCTAGATATGTGATCTATTTATGTAGCGTGAACCTTTTAGAAGGATGCATATAAAGTTAATCCTAGAAAGTAATAGTTCTTGACTTATATATGCTAAAAATTATGAGATAAAGGAGATAACATCATAAATGTCAAAAAGATTAGACCCTACAAATTAGATCAATTCTTCACAGGTGCTTCTGACTTATGGGCATCAGCCCTAAATGACCCGGTACATAAAAACTAAAATGGATAGGTAAAATTGGTAACCGATTGAACGATAACATTAAATAATGTAATTTAACAATATTGTGTAAAAGAGGCATACATCTCAGCATGTGGCTTGTTTTTTATTATGAAAGAAGAATAAAGAAGCTAATCTATAACCCTAACCTGGGCCTTCGACAGCAGCAGCTATACCCATACATGGGCCTTCAAAAATGAGTTTTATAACCCACATACAACAACTTAATACCGAAGCCCATATGATTACAAACGGCTCCGGCCTTCGACCAGCAGAAGAGCCACAACAATAGGCAATCAGCAGAGTATAGAAACCGTGAACCAGCTGGTGCCAATGGTCCGACCCTGAAAAAACCGCAACTGGAGGTGACACTGTTAGCCTCTTATGAGCATCTGGAAAAATGAGACCAATATGACCAATTCATAGTATTAAAATTAGTGACAATGTAAAATATTTCTATTGGAAAAAGCCATGGACTATGTCACTACAAACGAATAGTAGCAAATGCTATGTCAATCAACTTTTTAAAAGGTGTGATTTATCTTTATGTATAACCTTTTTTTCTTGACGACACACAGTTAAGCAACCTGCTTCCTCTTCTAGTAACAAACATAATCTCCTGCTGAAAAACCATATCTCCATCGTTCAACAACCATTAGACTAACACCAAAATTTTAACACAATGATCCAATCACGCATCTTGCTCAAACATTTCAACATGGCATGAACGCAGACGCTCACTTTAGCCTCGTAAGTACGACGTAAGCTGCAGGATCTCCCGAGTGTACTTCTTGCTGGCCGGATCATCGTCAAGACCGGTGGTTTTCACTATGGCAACTTCTAACTCTGGTACCATACTTCTAGCCACCTTAGCAATGCCAATGCTTATTTGATCCTTCACCGCTTCAATCGCCTCCCAAAGCGTTGTCGCTGCCATTGTATTTCTTCTTCACACAAAATCAGATGTCAGAAGTTCATAAAAACTAAATTAAACAGTAAATAAATTGTTTAAGCACGCGTGATAAATGATAATCATTGATTAGCTTCTACTAAAACAAAATTCAAACAGAATTTATTATAAATGTGAATTTAAGCAATTATCTGCTATAATTCAATTTCATAACATCATATTTATATGAAAAACGTAGTTCCTAGAGTAAATTTATTAACCTTGCAAGTTTTGAATTAAGATCGATTACAAAAATGAACTCAAATTTGTATAACACCGTACCGTTTAAGATCTGAACAACGGTTTGCTTCATCAAAAACCGAAGAACTGCCAGCACGTGTAGGCTTCCATTAATCTTAAGGTGCATTAGAGACTTTGGGACCCGTGTATGCCTAAAACCGTCTAAAAAAACACTACTCAACAGCTCCTAAATCGATAATTTAATTTGAATTCAAAACTAATATAATCACATATTCACAGCTTCATAGCTGAAATAAATACTTTAATTTTTCAAGAAACATATATGATAACTATGTAACTAAATCACCAAAATAAAAAAAAATAAGCTATTTACCTGTCACCATAGAAGAAGTTTTAGGTTTTGACCATCCAAATATCCACCTATGTCCTATAAAAAGAAGAATGACGCTGTCATGAAACGGAAAAGGTAAATCAAAATTCCTTTTTTGAAATCATAAGGTTAATACGTCATTCCTTTTTTAAAGTATTGGGTTCTTATTCAAAAACCTAAAACCAACTATATCCGTTCAAAACCCTAAATGTTCACAAATCGGAAAACAATCTGAAACATGTATTAAATAACTGGGTTCTTATTTACCTATATACAATCGGAAAAATGTATAAAAATCGGAAAAAACTTAAACCCTAATATCAACAAAAAAATATTACCTTGTTCACGAATCGAATCGAAGCTATTCAATCGGATCTTCAATCACCGTTAATGATAAGATTAACTTAACTGCCTGGCGGAGGCGGATCTTGAAAAGAACGACTGAATGAATGGAAGGGGAATCATAGAGGAGGAAGAGTATTAGTCGGCGGAAAATACAATGTAATGAAAGGTTGGTGTAACTTCTGATTAGAAAATGCAATATATATGGATCCGATTACCGAATCCGAATACACATGGACCTAACCCATATGCACCGAAAATAACCCAACACTTTTCCCGCCAAAAACCAATTAGAAGAGCCCTAATGAAGCGACACGTGTCCCATATTATTTTTGTTTATTATATATAATAGATTTGTTACAGGCAAGTCTCAATACACCCAATATAATTTAGGCCGTTGGTATGTCTATTCTCTTCGCATTGCCGAACTTGCAATATTTTCTATACCCTCTTAAGTTGTCATATCTTAAGTCAAAAAACAAAATATATCTCATATTCTTATGTTTCTTTGCCAAAGTTCGTAGATATTATAAGTACATATCTTTGTCCTCCTTATTACCATACTTACAAGATATAAAGAAGAGAATATAGTTTACCTTTCATGCTTGTGTATATGACCAATGGCAACATGAACGTCATCCACAATGTCAATGGTGCAAGTCAGTGAACATGGAGTTTGCCTTTGGACCACCATGATAGTGGTCTAGCAGTAACTGAATAATGTATCTCACTTGAATCTTGCAAAAAATGAGATCTTAAAGCCACATAGTGCGGTCCCATATCAAATGCCTAACACACGAAAATATCATATTATGATACCGACATAAATAAAACGATTGCAATATGATCGCAAACCATATAACAAAAGTAATGATGCAGAGCTACCATGTTACATTAAGCGATCTCCACCTGTCCCTGCTTATCTCCATCCTTAGACGAAACAAACACTTATATTAGTATATACTTAAAAAAAATTGAAATATAGAATTTTGATTTACCTTTTCCTTTTGAAATTATTGAAGATGATGATGAAGTTCTTTTAACTTCTTCAACATTATCTTTTTCATTGTCCCACCATTTGGATTCTACAATGCCTTTTTGATACTTCCTATGTCATAGACTTCAACTTCGCATCTCCTCCTTTGCAACCTAAATAAAAAATCAGCAACAAAGATTATAATATGCAAATCAAGAAGATATACCCTTTTCATCGCAAAACATACAAAACTTCATTATCTGCATTTTACATCGCTAAAACTACAGTTCAATTAAGTTAAAGCAAATGAATCATAACATGTAGTCATGTAAATTCCGAATCAGCAACATTCGAGTACATAGTAAAATGCATTTTAATCAACAAATTTCCTAACTATGTGCAATCATATACCGTAAATTTGAAGCAATCATATGCCAGTATACAAATTGTTAGCTTGTCTAACGTGTGATTAAAAAACATTACATAATTTAATAAGTTCATGTGAAAAATCGTTCTAATATATCACATGATATTCCTGATTTTAACTTAGAAAATGATCCGAAAGAAACTGTACTGACAACTAAATCAACCAAATCAGTTAAAAAACAATCAAAAATCACTGAGACAAATAAAAAAATCGTCTGAAACAATCATAAGGTTAATACGTCATTCCTTTTTTAAAGTATTGGGTTCTTATTCAAAAACCTAAAACCAACTATACCCGTTAAAAACCCTAAATGTTCACAAATCGGAAAACAATCTGAAACAAACGGAAAAAACTTAAACCCTAATATCAACAAAAAAATATTACCTTGTTCACAAATCGAATCGAAGCTATTCAATCGGATCTTCAATCACCGTTAATACATAGCGTCCTGTGTTGAATCTGAATTGGAATTGAATAAATGATGCGTCTAAATCGTTGAACAATAAAAATCATAGAGCAATGAAACTAAAAACATACCTTCTATTAGATGATTGTAGAGTCTAAATCGTTGAACAATGAAAAAGAACACAAAGAAGAGCAGAGTATCGAGAGAGTAGGGGAACGGCGTGAAAAGAAATTAGGGTTTGCAAAGTTATATAGGGGATCCGTTTTCATCAAATGGTGACCCGAATTCACATGCTCCGCGTGTCCCAAATCACGACCCAAGAAGTTTCCCGCCAAAAACCAATTAGAAGAGCCCTAATGAAGCGACACGTGTCCCATATTATTTTTGTTTATTAAATATAATAGATGAGTGACCAATGATTTAAAATGGATTGATTACATCATTGCAATGCGAAAAAGTACTTTAAAATTTTTTAAGATCGAATTAAAATACATTTTGCTGTTTGCTTGCAGGTGAAATAACCATATGGCTTTGCTTTGATATAAAGGGGAATTTTTTTCGAGTAAAGTACAATTTCAGTCCCTGGGGTTTACACCCAATCGCAGGTACAGTCCTCATTTCGAAAAATTCAACACTTCAGTCCCTGACGTTGTCAATTGCTCTCAATCAAGCCCCTAGTGCAAACTGTCGTTAGTCAACAGTTAGTTGACCTAGGTATTGTTGTCTTTTTACTTAAAAAGGGAAGGGCAATGTCGTCATTTCATATTTTCTAACCCAATGTAGCACATACCATCCCTCTCAAAGCCCCAAATTCAACAATTTAGTCCTCCCATCTTCATCTTCAAAATGCTAACCACAACAGAGCAAAATGAGTTATAATTTCCACATAATTAAGCAACAACACAATTTAACACCTCCATTGCAATTGACATAAAACAAACAGAATTATGAACGGCAGATGAAGGAAGAGCAAGTACGGACTCTGCTAGGTCACTCAGCTGACGGAGAACACCAAGGAGACCGGCCATGGCGACAGCTTCAGGATCATCTTTATCAGATGCTTTGTACAGTTCTGGATCGGCTAAACTATATACATTTCGTATCTGATATCTATTGATCGGCATTTCTTCTGATTCCTGAAATCAGTTACACTTACAATCTCGATAATCATACGCAATCCCTGCACTGCAGTGTATGTATGCATCATTACATTACTCAATATTTACTGTTCATCCAAAAGCCAAAAAGCTTTTTTCTAGAGAATAATAATTGCGAATGATAGTTTTTGTATATCTTTCCATGAGTCTGTGGTCTGATTTCCGTTGCAAAATTGTCTGAATTCCGTTCAAATTAGATGCTTGATTATATTGGAAACTCTCCTGATGTTGGCTCCTCCTCACCCGTTTAATATTTCATGGTATACATCCAAAGAGGGTTATGACTTATGGGTAATGACACTGTCAGCTTCTCCGGCGACATGGCAACCCGCTACATAATCCTTCTTCAATAGAGTTGACCGGAGGACATTATATTCTTGTTTTTTATTGGTCTGCAGCCGAGAGGGACAGCGGCTGGTGGTGGTTGTGTGGGGAGGGGACTAAAAGGGGATTTGACTTATTCGTATCGCAGTTTCGGTCTCTTAAGGGTAGTATGGTCTTTTAACCATAATCCAAACTGTTGACTAACAGAAGTTTGATGGAGGGGCTTGCTTGAATCAAATTGACAACGTCAAGGATTGAAGTTTTGAATTTTTTGAAATAAGGACTGAACCTGCGAGCGGGTGTAACAATGAGGACTAAACTGTACTTTACTCATTTATTTGAAAACCATAGACCTTTCAAAGAGGTGTACCACATATTAACACGTTTGTTTTGGGCCACATACATTACTTTAATCATTAATATGGGTCAACCCCCCAACCTCACCAACCCTATGAATATTAAATATTAATAAACTTTTTTTTAATTGAAACAATGCATGGCAGTTAATTATGGTGCAAAATGAATGAGCACTTTTTATGTTAACACATTTGCTTACGTAACGTACTTTCTCCAAACCATACGTATTGTTTATCACGTAATTGGTCTTGTAATCTAAAACATGCTTAGCTATTGTATGTAGGATTATAAGAAAAAATTACACGTTTTGTCCTTTATCTTAATACCACTTATCAGGTGGTGTCCTTTTTAACGAATTTTGAAAAGTTTTGCCCTTTACAAGTAATTTTGTTGCATGTTTTGTCCTTTAGTCTTAACCCAGTTAGATTTTCTTGTTAAATCTGGTCACCCAAGGGTACTTTAGTCTTTTTACCCATTTATTTCAAGAGTCAATTCTAAAATATTTTGTTTTATTCTTTTAAATAATATTAAATAAATGGGTAAAAAGACTAAAATATCATTTGGATGAAGTTAACCAAGTGGATTAAAATGACAACGGTGAAACCTTTTTAGACCCACAGATGAAAAATGAAACCAAAGGATTAAACTGTTAAAATGACCCAAACTAGAGGGACTAAAATGACACTTAACTCTTTGAAAAAATAAGAAGATATAGTTAGGAGTAAACTGCAATTTTACCCCCTGAGGTTAGGGGTCATTGGCACTCTTACCCCCCCCCCCCCCCAAGGAAATAATTGCAATTTTACCCCCCATTGTTCACTGTTATGTCGTAACCTTACCCCCTAAACTCAATTTTGTTGACTGATCTGTTGACTTTGTGGTGAAATGACTATTATACCCTTTTATTTTACCCCCTGTGTTTTGTTTACTCTGTAATTTTACCCCCTGCCACCACTGCCACCGCCATTCACCACCACAACCACCACTGCCACCGCCATTCACCACCACAACCACAACCACCACTGCCATCTCCTCTCTCTCTCTCTCTCTAAAAAACCCACCAGATCTATGAATTAAACAACCACAAAATCTGATTCAGAATCACCAGATCTATGAATTAAACAACCACAAAATCTGATTCAGAATCACATTGGTGGCCGGACCATTCCATTGGTGGCCGGACCATTCCATCACCACCACCAAACAACCAATCTGATTCAGAATAACATTGGTGGCCGGACCATTCCATCACCACCACCAAACAACCACAAAATGAACCGCAATCACCGTCACCATGGTTTCCATTTCAAATTGCATCGAAAAAGTGAAGAAAACCGCAAAATGAACCGCTGATTTCAACTCGGAAGCCTGCAAAAGCATGAATACGATTGTTTTGGCGGTTTATTCGTGAAATTAGAGTAACAGAAACCCTAGATGATGGTTATAGGTTCAAATTGCATCGAAAAAGTGAAGAAAACAAGAAAATTAACCGTTGATTTCAAGTTCGGAACCTGCAGATTGTGGTGGCGGCTGTATTTTTAAAATTAGGGTTGTGGCGGGGGTGGTGATGATGGCGACGGTGATGGTTGTGGCGGCAGTGGTGGTTGTGGCGGTTCAGATGGCAACGGTGATGGTTGAAGATGATGATGATCGAGGTTTGTGGCGGGGATGGTGATGATGGCGACGGTGGTGGTTGTGGCGGTTCAGCTGGCGACGGTTGAAGATGATGATGATGGATTTGGCGGTGATGGTTGAAGATGATGATGATGATGGAGGTTTTTGAAGATGATGGTGATGGAACCTGCAGATGGTTGAAGATGATGATGATGGATTTACAGTTTACTCTATATATGATAAAAATAATAATAAAAATAATAATAAAAATAAATATAGGGTAAGATTACCAAAATACCCTTACATATAATGGTCAAACTACCGTTGACTGAGCTTAGGGGGTAAGGTTGCGACATAACAGTGAACAGTGGGGGGTAAAATTGCAATTATTTCCTTAGGGGGGGTAAGAGTGCCAATGACACCTAACCTCAGGGGGTAAAATTACAGTTTACTCTATAGTTAGTTAGGACTATTTATTTAGGGTGCTACTTTCTACACCCCCCCTAATTACTTTTTTCACCCACTTCTCTCACATACTTACAGCTGGGGTCTGCGTGGGACCGACAGTTTTCCTCTCACAAGGGGGGTATAATCAGGAGGGGGGGATGTGTGTTTGTGTGTATAGAATCAGCCTTTATTTATTTATGAGTTAACTGCCATTTTCGTCCCTGTGGTTTGGTCACTTTGGCCATTTCAGTCCATTTTTCAAAAATGCGCCATTTTCCTCCCCGACGTTCTGGAAAGGTGCCATTTCAGTCCAAAAATCATAACCCAGTTAAGTCAGTTAGTAAATAAGGACTGATTGTGTAAATTTGTAACATAAAGGACTGATTGTGTAAATTTGTAACACCACCACCACTAGCCCTGCCACCACCACCACTCTGCTGCCGCCGCCACCACCACCGCCACCACCGCCACCACCGCCACACCGCCACCACAGCCACACCACCACCACCGCCACCACAGCCACTGCCACCACCACCACCGCCGCCACACCTCCACCACAGCCACTGCCACCACCGCCACCACCGCGACTACGGGATCTTGTGCGATTATCTTTGGCTTGTGCGATCAAGAGTTCATCATCATCGTCAATCATCACGTTGATCATCATCAACAGTTCTTCGAACCACCATTCCATACATAACCCGACCTGCTACCATGACTGAAAGAATTGAAATGGTGAAGATGGAGGTGAACGGAGATGATGGTAAGATGACGGAGAAGTAAAGTTGCAAGTTTCGATGACGGATACATGAAGTTGCAGGTTCCGGAAACACTTCAGATTCATAACGGCCACCACAGCCCTGCCACCACCACCACTCCGCTGCCACCACCACCACTGCCATCACCACAACCACACACTCTCTGTTTCTGTCGATCTGGGTCGAATTGAAGGGACATCTGAAGTTCCTTAGATCCCCACAAACATTTTACACCCCTCACAATGCTCAAACACATCGATTTTAGCCGGAACCGAACCTGCAACTTCGCCGGAATCTTCACAGTGGCCGGAATCAGTCAACACGTCGTTCCAGCCGTTAACAGTTCGTTTTTCTTGTTCCGGTTCATTCGTTTATACTTGTACAATGTTTGCACCAGGTTAATTGGAATATAACCTGATTTTGGTCGTTAATTTGAGCCGTTGACTTTCCTGTTTGACCTTCTGTTGACCGATTTGGGGGAGATGACACTGTTGACATCTGTGAGAGTGGTGGTGGCAGCGGAGTGGTGGTGGTGGCAGGGCTGTGGTGGTGGTGGCAGGGCTCTGGTGGCAGGGCTGTGGTGGCAGGGTTGTGGTGGTGGTGGCAGGGTTGTGGTGGCGGTGGTGGTGGTGGCAGCGGAGTGGTGGTGGTGGCAGGGCTGTGGTGGTGGTGGTGGCGGTGGTGGTGGCGGTGGCAGGGCTAGTGGTGGTGGTGTTTAATATTTACTTAAATGGTCCTTTATGTTACAAATTTACACAATCAGTCCTTATTTACTAACTGACTTAACTGGGTTATGATTTTTGGACTGAAATGGCACCTTTCCAGAACGTCGGGGAAGAAAATGACGCATTTTTGAAAAATGGACTGAAATGGCCAAAGTGACCAAACCATAGGGACGAAAATGGCAGTTAACTCTTTATTTATAAAGCCGAAAACAAACATGATGATTCTCATGCTCCTTGACCCCACTCACCCAGAATGAGCAGTGGTGTAGATTCACCCCCAGCCACGCCGGACGACTCCTCCGTCTATTTCAACTCCGAATTCATCCTCTTCATCGGGCTGTTCGTCATCCTCTGCTTCCTCTTCTGCCTCATCGCCCTCAACGCCTGCACCTGGCTCACCCCCAACCGCACCACCATTCATCATCACTTGTCGCTGCCGGCCGCCAAGCTTCTCAGAACCATTCCCAAAGTCACCTACTCCGCCGCCCACAACTCCTCCTCCTCCTCCGATTGCGCCATCTGCCTCTCGGAGTTTGTGGTGGGAGATGAGATTAGAGTGTTGCCCCGGTGCCACCATTGTTTCCACGTTGTCTGCATCGACAGATGGATTGAATCTCACTTCACATGTCCCTCTTGCCGCCAATTGTTGTTGAAGACCACCACTCAAAGCTAGCTCCCTCCCTCCCTCCCTCCATTAAGTTGATATTTCATTTCTTTATATTAAATCAATTATTGTTTGTTTGTATACACAATTTGAAACATTTTATCCAGGTATTATTGGATTCATAGAAAAAAAAAAAAATATATTGCAGATTCTTATGGTACTAAGAGACACTATCCAATGTTTTAAAAACCGGTTTATACCGGCCGGTTAAACCGGATGTCGGAAGGTTAGCCGGCACGAATCATACCGGTAAACTGAGAGAACAGTAAGGAAGTTGTACCGCCGGTAAATTGAGTTATACCGGTTTAAACCGGTATACCAGTACCGGGTCAATGGTTAAGATTTGGAGTTTTAATCTTTTATGGGCACAAAAAGATGACGATTTACGTTCTTAGAAAAAACTTAGCGCCTAAAATGGCAACAATAGTGAATTTTTGGATTATTTTTTATTATGCATTAACTTTTAGAATATTTTTTTTAATGAAATGATATAGTTTTGTATTATTTTTTTGAGTAACATTTATTTTATGAATTTATAGGGTTAATTAGTTAACCCGGTTGAACCGTCTGATACAACCCGATTTAACTGGTTGAACCATTTCTGAATCTAACCCGGTACAATTTAAAAACCGGTTTTAAAACATTGAAACTATGTCCAAAACTTTTTCTTTTTAAGTTTGTTTTTCCTTGTTATAATTTATCATAGTTTTGCATTTGAATTTGTTAACAAGATAAACTCTATAAAAAATAAGAATGGTAACCAATGTAACTGAAAATTTTGGTGGTTAACTTTTACACAAACTAAGGAAATAAACAGCCAGTTTTTTCGTTTTCTGTAATTAGGGCACCTAACTCAGAACATAATGAAATTTGGATTATCAATAACCAGGTCAAACTCGTTCCTTTTGCCATCCATAATAACATAAAGTGATATATTTGAAGCAAAGTAAAGTTGTTAATTTAATGCAGATGTTATTTGATTTTTTTTCTTACTTAATTGCCAATCTAGGTTAGGGCTGTTCATAAAGCTCGCGACTCGTAGCTCGGCTCGTAGCTCGCTCGAAAGAAGCTCGAGAAAAACTAGCTAAAAAAACTCAATTTGAGATGACGTGAACCAAGCTGGCTCATTTTGTAACCAAGCCCAGCTCGAGCTGAGCTCGGCTCGGCCCATGGCTCGGCTCGTTGGCTCGTTCTTAGGCTCGTTTAACTCTGACATAAAGCTCAAGCCGAGTTTAACCGCCTGAATTAATTTCGAGCTTGAGCTCGACCCCACCCTGGCTCGACTCGGCTCGACTCGTTTACAGCCCTAATCTAGGTAGTGAATAAAGATGAATAAAATCACTTGTACCATCATCAGTGCTAAATGCACTCACAATCTGTTAAATAATATTTTAAAAATGTATCAAAAACACGTATTCTACTCTCAAACGGCCTTAGAAGTATTCTTATTAATGCTTATATTTCCACGCCACTTTTTTCCATTTACTTTAGATGATCACTATTTGTTATTTTACACAGTTACTACATTAAAAATGAAGAATAATTATGGTATAGTTTAGTGTACAACTTATTAATGCATTACCTATTAAATAAAATAAAGAATATGTAACAATATTCAATCCATTAATACCTCCCTTAGGTAAAACTAACCGGGCTAACTGAAACATTTATACTCTTTAACGTTTCTAGTCCAATTTCAATCAACGCGACGCGTGACAATTAATTTTAATAACAAAATATTAAATTTGATAAAAGTTTTAAAATGTTTATTTTTATATTTTATCCCCAAGGATCCGTGGGTAGAGTATAGATTCTGAGATAAGTATGGGAAAAGCTATTTTTGAGAAGTCAATCCCCTACATCTTTCTCGTTGCTTTTTTTTTTCTCCATCCATATCTTTGCTTTTGTTAAGGGAATCTCCATTTTAAATCAATTAGCAGATTTTTCTCGTTCGTGTTTCCTTTGGTACAGCCGTGGATTGAAGATTGTTCGTGTTTCCTTTCTTGGGCATGGTCGGTTGTTGCTAATCATCCATCTGATCAATCAACCAGTCTTGTTATTCGTTATAATTTAATATTATTATTATTATTATTCTGGCCAGGTCAGAGTTTTCATTGTATTTGAGTGTTCCTTTGTCTCAGTAATAAAAAAAAATCATTCAGTTGGGTGGTAAGTAAAAAAGTTGAAACATAACATAACAGTTGATAATAAAATTAAAAAAAAAATAACAATTAAGAAGTGAAACGATGAAACAATTATTTTGATTCCTTTGATAAGCGAATAGCCTTGTCTATTTGGTTCTTATGCTTCACGACCACCTTCATTCGTAGGTAAGCACCTTCCATGTCTCTAAGTTCACATTCCAACAAATCTTGTTCCATCTCCTCCAATTCCTCCTCAGACAAGTACTTTACTAAACTTCTTCTAATGGAGCTTTTTTGTATCTTTGATCCAATCTCTCCAAGAGCAAGTTCAGGGTACATATACGTTATGTTACGATGAGAAAGCGGGTATTTCGTCTTGTAAACCACTCTATCCTCATCATCAGCAGCAGCAGCAGCAGTAGCTTCTTCTACTTGCTTTTCCTTATCTCCCCACACTTGCTGAGAAAGTTGGTAGAGACTCACACTGTGTGCATCAGAACCCACGGCTTTTCTTCCTTCACTCATCTCCTTGAACTTCCGCCTCAGCTTCCCCACTTTATCCGCAACTTGTTTTTTCTGTACATCAAACTCCAAACAGTTCCTCACCGTCTCATACAACATGGTCATGTTGGCTCTGTCTGTTTGCTCTTTTAGAGCCTGCAGAAGTTTTAACTCGTCTGCGGGGGACCACACCCGCTGAATGGCCCCGGCTTTCGCTTCTTCTTCAGGATTATACTCTTTGTCACTTGTGCCTTTTCTTTTCTTTGATGCTGCACAAGCTTTTCTGGTGACATTCTCTTCAGAACTAGAAGATGAGTTCATCTTGTTGTTGCTCATTATTATTATTTTTTTCTTCTTCTTGTGAATGAAATGAAGCTGATGAATGAAATGAAAAACAAATGGGAGTTATATATAGACATAAAATGGGTGTTATATATAGACATAATATTATTAGTTTCTGTGAATATTTTGTTTATATATGGAAAAAAATGCCAGTTAAAGGATGGACTAAATTAATTTTAAAGTATATACTAGGATGAATAAAAGGTGGGTGCTGGATCTTGCTTACAGAAAGAAAGAAAGAAAGAAAGAAAGAAATCGGTCCATGTTTAAGAGAAATATGCAAGAAAATGTTTTAATTTTAAAGTATATACAAACTTTATTTTTATATATAAGTGAGTCCATTGGTCGTTTGTTTTCTGTTCATAACAAGTTTACAAAAGCAATGCATATTTTCTATGTTGAGTGATGATGGAAAAATTGATGCCAAAGACTCATAATGCCTGCTGTCGAATACCCAACCTCCGGCTGACGTTGGCTGGATCTTCGGTGACGTCAAGAGCTTTTATCCTTGCTTGCTACAAAAGAATAAACCTAACGTTAGCCTCGTCACGGTGGACCCCGGGAGGGGGATCCGTGACCAAGCTCCGGCGTGAGAGTAAGTAAACTTGCCGGGAAAGAAAAGAGCTTCTTCCGGTGAGTGCAGTCACCGGAAGGTTTCCCTTTATGGTGTGAATCTTATTGATGTGTATTAAATGCGATAGAATAATGGTCGGAAGTTAATGTGTGTGGAGTAAATGAGGATGTAGTAAATGAGAATGAAACCGGAGGTCATACCAGCCTTGGATCCTTCTTCTTTCTTATATAACGACATGCCCTTATCTTTGTTAAGGATTCTCGTATGCATGATCCAACGGTTTTTGAGGATTCTTGGGAAGGTCAGACACGTGTCTGACCCCCAACGGTAGGATAATCCTCCTCATTAATGGCCTGCCGGACAAGTACAGTGACTTAGACCGGAGCCGCCTCTTGTCATGCATTTAATGAGCCCTGTTTCCTTAGCTGGTTCCCGCCCATTGTACATAGAAGGAACCTTAGTGAGCAAGGTTATTATGACCAGTGGGCTTTTTAAATAATTGGGCTTCTAGATAAAAAGGCCCAAAGCGGGTAAAGTGGGTTTACCCACTGGCCCGTCGTCACCTGCCATCATGAAGAAGATGTACAACTTTTACTCCTTATATATATATATATATATATAGGGAGAAGATCATGCGAGAACCACCTTTTTTTTTTAGCTTCGAAAAGTAGCGATTTTAACCTAAAAAATATTAAAAAAATCAAAAAATTTTTTTGGATTTTTTAGATTTTTTTAGGTTTTTTGGGGGTTTAGTTTTTTAGCATTTTAGCTGGGGGGGGGGGAGGGGGTGGGGGGTTTAGGTTTTTGGGGGGGTGGGGGAGGGGGGGTTTAGGTTTTTTTTTGGGGGGGGGGGGGGTGGGGTTAGGTTTTTTTTAGCTTGGGGGGGGGGGGGGGTGGGGGTTAGGTTTTTTTAGCTATTTTAGGTTGTGTTCGCATTGGTTCTCGCGGTCTCACAATAAGGGTGGTTCTCGCATGAGCCCCTCCCTATATATATATATATATATATATATATATATATATATACTAGGTTATATACCCGTGAGCTTCACGGGTTATGGGTTGTGTTAAAAAAAAATCTATATCTATAAAAGTATTTTTTTTGTATGATTTATAACCTGATATCTCTTCATGCTAAGACTCATGTTTGGCAAACCTTACCAAGAAATATATTGAGTTACAATTTTTTTATCAAAGAACCCACCAGTGCTATAAACAACGGTTTTGACTTGACGTTGTGGTATAAATTGTCGATTACAACCCTGAGTTCAATTAAGTCACTCCCATATTGCTCAGCATGGACCATAGTACCAATGTTCTTCGCACTCAACTCATTACCTACAACCAATGTACGCAAGATTGCATAAGAAGACATATTAATATGACAGCCATACGCGGTACAAAAAATCTTGCTTTATTTGTATAGAAAATCCATATTCCCATGAATGTATCTAATACCCCTTGGAATTGGTATATTCTACAAAATCATGGGCATTGTTGGGATTCCATTATACTTCCCAAACTCCCTTTTTAATCTAGTGTCACCCGACTCACCCCTGGATTGCATTTAACCCGAATGTGACAAATAAAATAGAAAATAAAGAACTTCACTTTAATATTGTAAAATAGTTGATTAGTTTTTTTACGTGCTGACACATTAAAATAAGTACAGAATCATCCAAAAAAATTAATAGGATTTAGTCTCACCTTGTCTTAGCAAAAGAAGTAATCCCTCCTATCCATACTAAGACAACCCTTAGAGAATCCAAACAATCTCCATTTCTGTTTTATAGGGGGACGACCCAAGTCCGACTAATATCCCCGACATTATACACCACTCCTCGGTTGAAGGTACCTTCATGATGAAGTGGTTGTACGCCATCTTCGCCTCCTGGCTTGCAATTTCAAAATAAGCAAATAGATAATACTTTGTGAAGCAAATCCTACGTCCTCCTCAAATCATCTTCATCATCACTACTCCGCTGTCGTGCTTCTTGTCTCTATGCCTATGTCGAGTCTTCGCCTACGCCCATCACTGTGAAATAGAACTTGACAGAATGCTGGAACTACTGCTTTAACTATGATACCTAAAAAGAAAAGTTAATAAAAATTAAATACATGCTGCTATCATCGCTAAACAAGTAGCAAACGCCCATCACTACTCCGCTGTCGTGCTTCTTGTCTCTATCCCTCACTTTCTAGTCAAGAAAAGAGAGACAAACGCCATGCTGCTATCATCGTTAAACAAGTAGCAAAGGCCGTGAGTGATGTTTACGAGAATGTCAGCAAATCGTCTGAGGAGTCGAGGACCGAAGCTCCTAAAGCTACCACCAAAGCTCCCTTCAATTTCAAGCAATTCAAGTCTTGTGGGCCAAAAGAATTCACTGGCGAGGGAGGTCCCACAGCGTTGTTCCAATGGTTTGACTCCATTGAGGTCACTCTACGACAAAGCTGTTGCCCTGACGACCTCCGTACTCTGAACCCTACCGGCGTCTTCCAGTCCCGTGCTCTAGACTGGTGGACGGCCGAGAGGAACAAGCGAGGGAACGATGCAGCCTACGGTCTGTCGTGGGACGAGCTCAAGGAAGTCATGCTGGAAGAATTCTGTGATCCTCATGAACGTCAGAAACTAGAGGATGAATTTTGGCACATACAGTAAAAGGATGGTGAAAATGTTGCGCTCACTGCTCGCTTCAAACAGCTCAGCATCATTTGTCCCGATCAGGTCAAGACTCCAGACATGGCAATCAAGAAGTATATCCGAGCCCTGCCTGACTGTGTCGCCGATTTCGTGCAAGCGGCTAAGACTAAGACGATATAAGAGACTTACCTACTGGCCGCTGAAATCAACGACAAGAGGGTCAAGGCCGGTGTCTGGGATAAAACTTCAAAGCACCTGCATCAAGATACCACCGCAGCACCAACTGCTGAAACCACCACCTCATCGATCAACAAGAGGAATAACAAGAGAAAGAACAGCTCCAGCAACAAGAACTGTGCGATCACTGCTGCACCGATACAAGCTGTACCAGCCCAACAGCGACAAGTAGTGGCGCATGTGGCTAATGCACCGCCTGCCAAGCGGGCATACACTGGGCCACACCCGCTCTGCCCTACTTATACCTACCACCACCCGACTACCATTGCTTGCCGTTTTTATGCTCATTGCAATATGTACGACCATTTCACTACCAACTGCCGTGCTCGACAAGCTCCTGCTCATTAAGCTCTTCTCACCGCCCCTCAGGTCAACAAGCTCCTCCGGCACCCGCGGTCAACGCCAGAGCCTGCTTCGCATGTGGCGATCCTAACCATTTCGCCAACATGTGCCCAAACAGGGTTGTGAAACAAGAGCCCCAGCAGCAGCAGCCTCAGCAGCAGCAGCAACAACAACAGCAACAGCAGCAACAACAAGCCGCACACGCCAGAACTTTCAACATCGACGTGCGCCAAGCCTAAGCCGACAACAACGTGGTGTAACACCCTAGTTATTTTATATGTAAATACCAACAATTAGATGTGTAGTTAAGACTACACATGCTATAAAAATACGGGTTTATTAAAACTTTTATAAATCATAGGTTATTCTACAAAACGTGATCGAATTCGTTGTTTAAAATCTACAACGTTGCTATGTGCGGAAGCGTGTATCTTTATCGTGTTCGGTTCTTCGCTGAGCTTGATCGTCTTCCGGCATCCCAGAAAGTACCTACATTTCATAAACATGAAATGCTTTAGTCATACGGTATTTAAAACGCATCTAAACGAGTTCGGAAAACAAAACTGATCAAAAATACATTTTTGTACAGGGTCCACCGTAAATTACGGTGGACACCGTAATTTACGGTAGTCCTTGTTTTGATTTGATTCCACCGTAAATCAGGAGTGTTTCATCGTAAACCATTTCAGGTCCACCGCAAATTACGGTGGCACCGTAATTTACGGTGGCACCTGCATCCCACCTTTCCATTTTGCCGTAATTTGACACGAAATCTTTCGTATCTTTCAAACCGCTTATCCGTTTGACCTACCGTTTCTTCCTACATGTTTGTAATTTGATTCTCCATCATAGGGAGTTAAAATCCGACATCCGGCTTGATAAAATTCAAGACTTCTAAGTCTTCGGCTTATTACCCTTTATACCAAACTTTGACCCGGTTATGCATTTTATCAAACAAACGTATTTATTTGATTCCTATATTTCATACACTTCATCAAATAATTGTGATATACCATATTAGGTTCTAATCATAGGTTTATTACACAAATTAAACCCGTTTTCACTAGTATGCTTATTTTGACCCGTTAAGGATATTTTAAGCACTTTTAAGCTCAATTTCGCTTTCATTCTAATCTAGCGTTGTAACCTGTATCTCTTATCTAGTACTCTTCCATCACAACCTAAATGTGTGTTGGATTTAAAGTAGATATCTATGTGTTCCGAATTTATACTTCTTGAACTATCATTTTACGGCAAAGACTCATATGGAGTCTTTTGGCCCAAGAATTACATCTTTCACTACCCGTACTCGTTCTAAACTTTTGTTTAATCATAAGACTCCTTTCCAAACAACCTCTAAGAGTTGTTTGTTCAATTTAGCCTACAAGGGCGTTTTGGTCGATTTTGGTCCTTCTTTTACAATGAAGGGCTATCACCAATTATTCGACCAAATTAGCACTTTTACATACATCATAAATAAGCGTACCTGGCTCGGATCAACAATTAGACCCGATTTTAATACCTTGCTTTATATTCGCTAATTAAGAACGATGCGAATATCCATTGGATATCTATTCCTGTAAGCATATGACTCGACAAAAGAATCATTAGTCTATATAGTCAAAAGGTGTTGTCTACACCTTTTGACCCGTTTGGCCGAAATGGCCATTTAACTTTGCGAAATGATATTTATTATCATCTCCTCTACATGACTCTTCCCGTTTAACACCGTACGGAAATTTTAAATATAAACCGTGTATTTCTTTTGACATAATATGACCAATTTATCGATTTACTTCTTTTTAACCATTATTATGGTTTCTATCATCTTTGATTTTCTTGTTCCGTTCGACTACACGACGGAACATCATATTTCAATTGTTTAGATATCTCATTCATAATTTTTATGACAAGAAAACATTCCACAATTTAAGACTAGTGTAAGCTATACTTACCTTGCATCCGAATTATGCTTTTCCGCCATTCTTGCTTCGTTTGACCCGCTTCCTTTCCAAGCCTCCACCTAGCTTGTCAAGCGTCAAACTATCATCATAATTCATAAGACGGTTATATTAGTCATCATTAATTATGACTATTCCATCTTACATATTTTCTATCACAAATACCATTCGATCTTATTAATGGTCGGTTTGACTATTTAAAAGTCAAATCACCAATTAACACATATGATTGCACTATCAAGTTCACAAGACTCAATTAGGCACATTATCAACACTTAGTTCTCATTTAGGCATTGTAACAAACACCTAATGGGCATGATTCTACACATTTGCTAACTAGTTCATAATTAGTCATTTTTACCAAGATTAACATCAAGATTCAACCATTATCATGTATGATCAAATACTCAAACTTGCAATTTGTTCAAGTATCTTGCATCTACTATCACTTATGATGATTTCTAACACAACTATATTATCATCTTTTCTACATAATCAAAACCCACTTGACACATGAGTGTATGATTATGAATTCACAACAATGAACATCAATTCAACAATTACATGGCTAGGGTTTACTACTAGACATAGTTTCATCCCTAATTTCATCCCAACAACATACATGCAAGCTTAGATTCGAATTCTCTAGGTTTGGCTCAGAATTTCAACTAGAGATTTTCCAAGAAATTTACATACCTCGTGACTCCTTTTTCAATGGAGATCACTAATTCATACTCGGATTTTGATTTGGACTTGATTTACCCCTTCAATTTGATGAAATTGTGTTAATTAGGGTTTGAGCTCTCTAAGAGCTTCTCCTGGCCATTCTCACGCACGCACACACTCTTGTGTGTGTGTTTTTGTGTTTTATTTTTAAGTTTATAATTCCCATTTCAAGTTACCCGGCTTTGGTCCCTCGTGTTTGGTTAGTTATTAATTAGATCACAACTTGATTATTTTCAATAATATTCCCACTTATTAACTAGGTTTAATATTCCTAGTTAACTTAGCGGGTTCAGGAATATTTATGACTAAGTTTATTTTAGGTCCCGTTAACTCGGGCCTTCTAAGCTTCTATTTCTTAAAAGCTTTTATTCACTTTTTATTTATTTTTTTAGGATTAATTATTTAAATCCTAATATTTACCGGGTAAATTTTACCACTAACGGTATTTTACCCGTCTTTACTATTAACGTGGTTTGATTACCAAAGCCGTTTTCGGGGTGTTACACGTGGTTAATGGTACATTCCTTGTGAATGGTATTTATGCTTCGTGTTTATTTGATACTGGAGCCGATAATTGCTTTGTGTCGTTCGAATTCGAGAAGCTCCTTAGTCGTAAACGCTCCCAACTCTCCTCGACGTTTGATGTTGAAGTCGCTACCGGAAGAACTTTCGCCATTAATTCTGTTCTTCGTGATTGTACCCTTGAGCTCGCAATCACATTTTCCCAATCGACCTTATTCCGATACAACTTGGAAGTTTTGACGTCATAGTAGGCATGGACTTTCTTCGTGAAAACCATGCTGAAGTTGTGTGCTTCGACAAGTGTAACACCTTGAAAATTCACGTCCTATAATGTATTGACACGTGTCATAAGCTTGAACGTGTGAAAGAATATTCTAGAGGGACTAAAGTTGACAAACATGGAAAGTATGTGAATATAAGGGTTCAAATTGTCAACAATGGATAAATATACTTTACAATAACCCTACATAATGTTTAAACCTTAAAAAGAATAAATCATGGATCGTACGAGGCTAAATATGAAAGAAAGTGAGAGATTACAAACTACAGGGGTTAAATGTGTCAACATGTTTAAAGTATACCTCTGAGTGACCTTTTAGCAAACCCAAAGCTTTGTAACGATTAAATATGCTCACTAGAATACATGATAAAAATTTCATCAAGTTTCGTTATCGTATGAGAAAGTTATGATCAAATTCGTATGCGAGGGGTTAAAGCGTAAACGTTGAAAGTTATGACTTTTCGGGTAATAACAAAGTGATCAAGGGCTTAACAAAGTGGGTATAAGACTTGAAGCCCCTATAAGTCAACTTAAGGGACTCAAAATGCAAGAAATAAAGTGTGGTCGACCTTTCGAAGAGCCAAGAGCCAAGGATGCAAACTGAAAAAGTTGTAAAACCTGAAGCTAGGCTCCAGGCTGGCCGCGTAAGGTCTTGGCAATCATTACGCGGGCCGCGTCAGGCCACCAGATGCAGAAAATCGTTTTTGTTGGCTGTTCAGCCTTGGAACCGACTTTACTCAGTTGTTTCACTTCATGGGCGACCCCTAGGCAACCCCTAGAACACTAGGGACACTTGTGGATGAGTTGTGGTCAGTTGTAGACTTGCATGTCAACAATCTAGTGGGTTTGAATCACTATATAAAGGCCCTTAAGTTGCAACAATTGATCACACCTTCCATCTGCAATTGAGGAGCTTTCTGGAGCTTGAGAGCAGACACAAGTCCTTCCTAATCGTTCATAGGACTCTTGTAAGTTTGCCTAACCTTCCTTAGTTAAGTTTTTGCTTAGTTTTAGCTTAAAAGTCAAACCGTCGTAATTAACGGTTGACTTAACGATTAATCACTAATGGTCCAGTGATTTTTCGAATTGAAAGTAGTTATAAGTTGGTAATTATGTGGGCAATAAACCCTTAAAAGGGCACCCTCTGATTCCCACTCTAACTAGGTCAAATGTCGGGTCAAAGTTGTTATTAAAAAGTCAACAGAATGCTTAATTTACAATTTATGCATAATTAGCAATGTAGAACCCTTACAATCTGTTTGATCATTAATATAACTTGGTAATGAATGTAAGAACATGTCTAAACATGTTCAACCCGACAATTTTCTGTTTAGACCCGGTTCGGAACCGAAAGTCGCAAAGTTTTGACTTTTGCTTTGACTTCAGTTCTGACCCGTTTTGGTATGATTTAGAAATACCTTAGAGCTCTATTTGGACCAGGTTACATGCTAGTATAACCCTCTGTGATTATACACAATGGTTCATTAGTTAACCAATTAATACGCATGATTCCGTTAATTGCTCATATGTTGACCATTATGTCCTTTTCACCTTAAAACGTGATTTTTGAAAATGTAAAAGAGTAGAAACCTTAGCTGCTGATATATAAAGTTGCACCCAAAATTTGACATCAGTTTGAGGTGTAGTTTGAGAGTTATGCTCATTAGCGTAAATTGAAAGCTTTATGTTAATTAAACGGCGTAATTAGCGTATAGCCTAGTTAAGCCTACTTTTTGATATCAAATTTATTACCCACTGATGTAATATATTATTTTGGGATTTTTAAAGATTTTTAATTAATTTTAGGCTGAGCATAACTTATAGTCGTAGGCTTAATCCGGTAATTGTCGGTTTTGCCCTTACGGGCTATAAAATGAGTTTTACATATCTAATTGACTCCAAACCTTTTTGCTACTGATCACATATGATAAATAAATTATTTTAAGCCTTATGGAATAATAAAAATATCAGCTTTATGTATAGAACCCGGAAATGGCTTTTAATCGCCTTTTTAAGCGTTTTTAACGCATAGTATGTACTAGAACTATTTTAAACATACACGGGTTGGTACCTACTGATATTTTAGGTAAATTATAATATTTTAACAGTAATCAAAAGTTGTTTAACTCAGACTTCAGTTTTGAGCTTTTCGGCTTATGTGAAATTACCAAAATGCCCCTACGGTGCATAGTTTGGTTATAATTGATAAATTTCACATATATACCATACCCTACTGTTATAACTTGGTAAACTGAGTATTTTTGCTGAACATATCGGACCTACAACTCAGGTTAATACTTAAACTCTTTTATAACCTTATAAATGACCAAATTACCCCTACGGGGCATAGTTTGTGTTTAAATTCGTTTTGGGCATAATGGAAGGTATCCTACTGATATCACAACATATTTGAGGCATATTAACTTAGGAAACCTGGTTAGGACCCTTATGATTTCCGTTACGCCTCTTGCGCGTACGGTTCGACTTATGTGACTAGTTCGCATATGTTAGCCGAAACGGGTCAAACCATATCAGTTTTGTCTCAAAATCCAGAATGTGTTTAAGTTACCCATATTAAACAAGCATACAAGCTTGCCGGGTCAAAACCACATTCTAAACCGGTCTTCGCTTTATCATGCGTTTGAACCGTATTTTTCTTAAAACTAACTGGTCTAAGCTTAGGGTTAATTAAAGACCCGTTAGCATTCTAATTGGTTATTTATACCATCATTCCAGACTAGAGCCTTCCGGTAAATTGTACCTACGCTTACTTAAGTGAATACGGCTGAGTTATTATAATTCTTGCTATTTAAGACAGGAGCTAGCTCAGGTAAATACTCTTAACTTATTTTCCCTATACGGGTTTGGGATACGGTATAATGATACCGCTTGGTCGGGTATTGAATGTTTAATCGGATTGTGATTAAATTATTGAGGTAACCCATTTTAATCTGTCTTGTTTGAAATAAAAGCCTTTAGGGGTTAATGACCATGTCCCGGATATCCTTGACATCATTGTATTATAAAATGGCCACGCCTTAAGCACGGGGTGTAGGCATACACCTGACAGTTGCTTAAGGAATAACGGTATCTCACTCTCTTGTGGGCCTATACTTGTGGCGTGTCTGTTAATCTGACTCGGTTTCTACATCGGGCCCTGAACGTACAACGAACATGTAAACCTGTATACAAGATTATAAATATAATTGTCCCAAGTTATAAAAGATTAATTTTGCCTTTGTGCATTTTAATCAAAGTGTCAAAATATTTTGTGCCTGGTGCATCTAAATCAATTTTCTAAACTCTTTTCAAATGAGTCAGTTGAGTGTATTTACCAGTGAAAACTGACGTATTTTCCAAAAAGGTTAAGTGACAGGTACTGAACGTAATTGGCTGGAAGCTCAGGGCGCTAATAAGGAATCTTGCAAGTTCTAGGCGTCTAATGTCTGTTGAACAATGTTTATGTTTTAAGATCCGCCTGTGGATCCTTTACTTTCCGTTGTAATACTTAGATATTACTTTATATACGAATTGTAATATAATTATCTTTTGCTTCCGCTGTGCATTTATATATTGTGTTGTTTGACTATTATGTTGCCAACCACGTCACGATACTCCCCACTGGGCCCACCGGTAACACGTGGAAAGCCGGGGTGTGACAACAAGATGATCCGATTCTTGCTCGCGAATGGTGATTTATTGTGTGTTTACGGTGAAACCGCTTCGGAAGGTCTCAAGCTCATGTCATGTGTCCAAGCTAGCAAATATCTCCGCAAGGAATACAGAGCTTTCTGGGCTAACATTGTAGTAGCGGAGAAGGAAAAGAAAGAGAAGAAGGAAGTGAAAGACGTTCATGTGGTTCGAGAATTTCCTGATGTTTTTCCAGAGGATCTTCCCGGGCTCCCACCGAGTCGTGATATCGACTTTCGTATCGACCTCATTCCTGGAGCCAACCCTATTGCCAAAGCTCCCTACCGACTCGCGCCATCCGAAATGCGCGAACTCTCAAACCAACTCCAGGAATTACTTGAGAAAGGCTTCATTCGCTCGAGCACCTCTCCTTGGGGCGCGCCGGTCCTTTTCGTCAAAAAGAAGGATGGGTCGTTCAGGATGTGTATCGACTATCGGGAATTCAATATGTTAACTATCAAGAACCGCTATCCCTTACCCCGCATCGACGATTTGTTTGATCAGCTACAAGGTGCTACGTGCTTCTCAAAGATCGATCTACGCTCAGGCTATCACCAACTACGCATTCAGGAGAAGGATATACCCAAAACCGCGTTTCGCACTCGATACGGCCACTACGAATTCGTCGTTATGCCCTTTGGTTTAACCAACGCACCCACGGTTTTCATGGATCTGATGAATCGCGTGTGTAAACCATATCTCGACCGTTTCATCATCGTATTCATCGACGATGTCTTGATCTATTCCAAGTCGAAAACCGAACACGCGCAACATCTACGTTTGGTTCTCGAGCTACTCCAGGGGAACCAACTCTATGCCAAGTTCTCCAAGTGTGAATTCTGGTTGGAGGAAGTTCAGTTTCTGGGTCACATCGTAAATAATCAAGGTATTCACGTCGATCCTGCGAAGATTGAAGCTGTTAAGAGTTGGATTACACCTAAGAACCCGTCTGAAGTTCGCTCTTTTCTCGGACTCGCGGGCTATTATCGATGATTTATCGAAGGATTCTCAAAGATCGCTGTGCCACTTACCGTTCTCACGCATAAGGACAAGCCTTTTGTTTGGGGAACTGAACAAGAGTCCGCCTTTCGAACCCTCAAGCACAAGCTTTGCAATGCTCCTGTTCTCACATTGCCCGACGGAAACGACGATTTCATTGTCTACTGTGATGCTTCCAACCTTGGTCTCAGTTGTGTCCTTATGCAGTGGGACAAGGTTATAGCTTACGCATCTCGTCAGCTCAAAATCCACGAGAAGAACTATACAACCCATGACCTCGAGCTAGGCGCAGCTGTTTTTGCGTTAAAGATTTGGCGACACTACCTGTATGGTACCAAGTGTACGATCTTCACCGATCATAGGAGCCTACAGCATATCTTTAATCAGAAGGAACTTAATATGCGTCAACGCCGATGGGTAGAACTTCTCAACGATTACGACTGTGAGATTCGTTATCACCCAGGCAAAGAAAATGTTGTTGCCGACGCACTCAGTAGACGGAGCTATCTGCTTAGCACTCGTAATGTTCAAGCCCAATACGACCTCGAAATCCTCATCTGCGAAGCTTAGCATGCGTGTTTTAATGAACGCACTCTGAAGAAGGAAAGAATCTACCACGATGGAGCCCAGCTTGTGAGTAAATCAAATGGGATATTCCACTTTCTGGACCGAATTTGGATTCCTAAACGGACCGATTTGCGACAGATTTTGATGGACGAAGCCCACAAATCCCGGTATTCTATTCATCCCGGTGTCGAAAAAATGTACCAGGACCTCCGCTACAAGTACTGGTGGCCGGGCATGAAAAGGGATATTGCTCTCTACGTTGGGAAGTGCCTAACTTGTGCAAGAGTCAAGGCTGAACATCAAAGACTCTCTGGCTTACTCGAGCAACCCCCGATCCCCATGTGGAAGTGGGAAAGTATAGCTATGGACTTTATAACAAAGCTTCCGCACACATCATCAGGTCACGACAGCATCTGGGTTGTTGTTGACCGTTTGACCAAATCAGCTCACTTTTTGCCAATACGGGAAGACTACAAGGTAGAACGATTAGCCCGAATCTACACCGACGAGATCATTTGTAATCATGGGATGCCTCGGGATATCATCTCTGATCATGACGCTCGGTTTACCTCGCGAATTTGGGAAACATTTCAAAGGGCTCTCGGTACATCACTTAATCTAAGTACCGCGTTCCACCCTAAAACCGATGGTTAGACTGAAAGAACGATTCGTACTCTTGAAGACATGCTCCGTTCGTGTGTCATAGACTTCGGTGGTAATTGGGATAAATACCTGCCGTTAGTCGAATTCTCGTACAACAACAGCTATCATTCCAGCATTCAAATGGCACCATTCGAGGCATTATATGGAAGAAAATGTCGATCGCCTATTGTGTGGCACGAGATCGGGCATTCGTAATTAACCGGTCCTGAGCTATTACAAGAAACGACAAACAAAATTTTCCAAATTCTAGACAACCTGGTAAAAGCTCGGAATCGACAGAAAAGTTATGCCGATAGACGATGTAGGCCCCTTGAATTTGACGTTGGTGACTACGTACTCCTAAAGGTATCACCTTGGAAGGGTGTGGTCCGATTCGGTAAGAAAGGAAAGCTCGCGCCTCGATATGTTGGACCTTTTAAGATTCTGGAAAGAATCGGAAAAGTCGCCTACAGACTCGAACTACCGGAGGAACTTAGTAACGTCCACCCGACTTTCCATGTGTCAAACCTCCGAAAGTGCCTGGTTGACCACGACTTACATGTTCCACTCGATGACCTTCAGGTGAACGAAATACTACACTTCGTGGAGAAGCCTGTCGAAATCCTGGACCGCCAAACCAAGCAACTCAGACGCTCTCGCATTCCTATTGTGAAAGTCCGTGGGAAGGAAAACGAGGCGCAGAGTTCACTTGGGAACTCGAAAGTGACATGAAGGCGAAGTACCCGCTGTTATTTAAGGAGAAAGTCTAGAAAGAGAAAGTTCACCAAAGTAATTCACGGTGTTGTACAACTTCCAGCCTAATTTCGGGACGAAATTCCCTAAACAAGGGGAGGCTGTAACACCCCGTGTTTTTGAGAAGTCAAAGTCAAAGTCAAGGTCAAAGTCAATGACCGATTTCGTGCGACTCGACTTGTAGTAGATCCCTTTTGTGTGATTAATTTAGTTGTATTATGTGGACTAAGTGTCAATAATTACAATAAGCGACACGAATTGTTCGACTTACGATTGTGAACTATAGGAAGTAACAATGCGATAAAGCTAACTAATCGATAATCAAACCAAGCTAATCAAATAGACATCGAATCGAATCGAACCCCGAAATACGCGAATTAGAATGTTGTTATAAGTGTATGCGTGTGCCTTATGTGTTACTTGTGCGTGTTTATTTATATTGTGGGAATCAATCGAAACTCGAAATGCAATCGAACTCAATCGACATCGAATTCGAATCACAATCAAACTATGATAATTAGTGGAGGAGGGACAACGCGAGATATGAGTGATTGGGATTAAAAGTAATTTGACTAGGAAACTCTATCTTATCGAACCGATCGCAATCGTAATCGAATCAGCCAAAAATCATCGCACCAAACACTCGAATCAGGCAACTGATTGATCAGGCTGCCAGCCGATCGACCAGCCGGCCGATCGGACAGGCTGTCCGATCGAGCTGCCTGGCCGATCGGCCAGCACTTTCCTCATTTGGAAGCCTATAAATACCCCTGTCATTGTCATCATGTCTACTTTTGGAAACCCTATGTCCGACCAGCTCGTGTTCCTCACTTTTCTCTAGATTTCTCGCGATTCCGGTAAGATCTCGTCCTAAATCTTGTACTTTCTTGATCTACACGCACTCCTACACCTTTCTACCTTTTAAATCTTATCTTTTAACCGCGAAACCATCAAGATTCAAGGTATTCTAGGATGACGTCATCATGTGTTCTTGAAGAACTTCATGCTTTGGCCTCAATCCACCAAGAGTAACTCGGATCTAACTGATTTCCACATAAACGAATAAAGATCTTTCATAGATCTAAACATACTCATGGTGAAAGGGATTGAAATATGGTTTTCCAACTTTCTTTCAAACTCTTTTGCACTCAATACTTTCAAAACTGATAGAAACGGGGCTTGTGCCGACCTACTACTCTTTCTGGTGGTTGGGTGGCTCAAGATCCGGATTCCATCCACGAGGTTCACTGATTACGGGTTAAACATTAGACACCGTCCCGAACTGTTCACCAACCAAATTTGGGTGATTCCTGTCCGATCAGGAGAACCAAGTAAGGACAAGGTCGCTATTGTCTGACTCGTTGTCAAAATACTTCTATAAAATGACAAACAAACAAAACGACCAAGTGTTAGACGAACAGGCCGACCAGGACAAGGTGCTGTCCGATCGGACTGCTGTCTGAACGGACAGCCAGCCGAACGGACAGACAGCCGAACGACTTGCCAGCCGATCGGCTAGCACATGGGTCCCACACTTAGTCAACTTATTTGAAGTTTAAGTATTGAACGAACTGATGTCCGATCGGACTACCGTCCGATTGGTTTACTCTTCGGATCATGAGATACATGGCTTTAAATACTTGATCGATTTTCAACATGTTCAATGCACTAGGAATGCCACCCGATCGAACTGCTCACCGATCGAGTGCCATTTTTCTTCGCTGAAGTACTAACCGATCGGATTACCGGCCGATCGAACGACCCGAAAAATAAAGATACTTCAATGTTTTCAAAATGCTACAACGAAAACTTCAAAAGTCAAGATAGGATGACCAAACCTGAAAAAACGTTGATAAGAAGTGGTGACATAAGATAGGAGAGGAGCAAATAGCTCTGGTAAAATTGTAAAAACACTTACAAATGCCTCCCATTTAGAGATAATATAGCAAGTGCAGCGGATCTACGATTAAAGTAGTGAATGAATCCATAAGACGACTGCACATATGATAAACAAAAAGATATATAACTGTGTAATAACTCAACATATGGCACGATGCCATCTTTAAAATAGATAATGCAGGAAAGCTCATCGACCAATCTTGCTCAAGAACTTCTCAATCTCCCATCTTTGACTTGCCATCGCCATTTTGTGCTTCCATTTGCAACGTGTTCTTCTAACCTTAAAATAAAGACAAAAAGAACTCAATTTTCAGCCCTAAATGTGAAATAATTTAACATATAAATTAAGATATGAGCAAGCAGTCGTCTCTCTCTCTCTCTAAATTCCGCACTCAATTATTTCTTTTCTTTATAAATAACACAAATCAGCAGTTACATGCTACCCACATATACGTAAAACATGGCATTAACTTAAATTATTATGACGTAAACAACATGCAGATGTTACTACAGTTATAAACGCATGTTTACATCTTTAAGTAGCAAAGATTTCTTGAGGTGCTTTATTTTTTCTTCTTTTTCTTTTTCTTTTTCTCCTTCTCACTGTTTCAGGACTTGTGTTCCTTGGGCACCAATTACGTTTGCACCAGGTCTTGGCTCATTTTGAGTCGTGCCACTTTCGGTTGCATTGCTAGCAGCTCCTTGCGAACCTTCCTGTCCATCGTCAACAGTCAAAGGTCTGGCAGCAAATAAGTAGTACTTAAGCTCTCGCGTCCCGGTTCTTTCCTCACATGATGTAGTTCGTTCTTAATTGCCTCGATCTCATGCTATTTATCATCGGGCGACGATTTATGCAAGTAGTTGTAGTTTTGACCATGCAATCACCAACCAATTGTATTTTAGTAATAATGATAAATCATATTGTTAGGTTTGAAAAGTTAATCCAGTGGTACTGTAATAATAGTAATAACAATAGCTGAAGCAATGTGTGTTGTCACACATCCTTTTTTGGGTCCAAAACACCTTTAATAACGCAAATGTCATTCTCGTAGTTAGTTTTCGACAACAACTCGACTCTATCCTTAATTTCTCCATCAACAACTCAGAATGCCACTCTCTTTCTCTCTCGATCACCCTCTCAGTCCCTTGTCTACTTGTTCACAAACAAAAACATGGTTATATTATATTAAAGATCAGATCTCACCCGAACGATATGACCCCCATGCCTTCATCGCATGTCACCCACGGCATATCTTACACTAAGATTCATAGCTCCGCATGTCAAATGCTCTATAATGTGATATCTCTAAGGCCAAAGGGTGTGGTAATGACCACCATGACCCTCCACATACGCGTCATGTCACCTAACTCTAATTCACAATAAAAAACCACTGCTCTAAGGGTGAGGTCATGACCCAAACCATTAACCCCTTTATTTTTAATTTTTTGTATATTTTTGTCTCAAAATCATCAAATGGGAGGGCCGTGATAAACGTGGTTCAATCCACGCGAACCACCATCAATTAAGGAGAGAGGCAGTGTACCATTTGATTAATGGTCCTATGTAGCAAATAATGTCCCAACCCATGCCGGCATGCCCCACAGCCTAACTCGCTATAGAATAATTGGTTTTTAACATCCAGTTATAGTAAATAGGAAGTTTGACTATATTAATTCAATATACTAAAGGATCTTAAATTGCCTTTAAAAGGAAATATAAATATGGTTTTAAGGGAAAGGGTGGTCACATGACACCAGGTCAAACCCCATGACTCATCCTTACCTTAATATAACCTACGCACCAACATAGACAAATGGATCTCGCTTGACCAAAAGCTACGGGTCGGTCCTGGTTCAACCGAGTTGGACCAAATTGTGTCCCGTACCACCTTAAACTAAAACTATAAGACCATCACTAATGCAGAGGCTCTTAGCAAGTGATGCGGCAATAATATCGTCCTGCCTCTCTTGCCTGAGTTCTCTGTCAGTTTTAAATTTACATATGAATACAATAAAAATGCCGATTACCTTTCTTTTCCCTTCTGACAAGCCATTGGAGTCGAAGCTTTTCACTATAACACTTTTTTGGTGGCTGCCAAAACCAAAAATTTATAAATCACGGTTTAAAGCAGTCAATTAAAAACATTCAAATTAAATAGGATGTTCATAGAAATTAACCATTTAGAACAAAATACCCTATTTTTTCTACATATACGTGAGGCAGTATTCAAGAATGCAACATACCATTTTGATGATGTTCAATCCAAACTTTCATTGAGACATTTAAACAAACGCTTGGTCTGCATCAAGAAACCCATACCTAAGAAAGGAAATTTAAAACATATCATACAAAGAACCACACCTTATTTCACTAATCCAGTTTCACTAATCATGCGGGTAAACCCAAAAATTCAATATTTGAGAAAAAAAAAGATGATAAAAAGCAAAGATTAGAACAGGTGAAATTAAGTCTAGTAACAACAAAAATAACAAACACAAATTGTATTTCAGAGCACAAACCAGTTTCAATTTTATTTCAGAACACAAATTAAGGTCAGTTCTCCGAGAAAAAATATAGGGACATCATCTTGCATACCTCAATCGTTGGATTGTTCATGACGTTTACCCCTACAACCATCATCGATGAACTTTACCCTATCTCAATAAGTTTCTTCACTGATTCAGACCAGTGTTAACACCATATCTAGCCAAAAAAAGGGCCATATGCCACCAATCTAAACAAAACCGAGGCATTGACTTACCTGTGTTGCCGGAATCTTGGCCTGAACCCTAACCAACTTCGCCGGAAAAGTCGATTCGCCAACCCTAGACACCGATACCACACCCCAGATCTCCTACGATGCTTTTGATCTCTATATCCCAGGAACATATACATCGAGTTTAAAATCGCCGGTGTTCTCTGAGGAGAGATGAAGGAAAAAAATTTGAACTTTAAAAATTATGTGAAGCAGAATAAACAACCGGGGATTTCAAAATGTGAATTCAAAAGCATCTTTGGGAGATTCTTCAGGTACAGGGAGGAGATCCAAAACACATTTTTCCATTTAGGGTTTAAAAAAAAGAAAATGTCTCAGAGATTGACACGTACTATGAAAATAAAGGGGGAGACTTGTGAGATTGACAACTAGGAGAGAGATAAGGAGATGGGCTGTGGTGATGACACATCAGCTTTTTCTCACTTGATTTATTACTAGGTGGACACCCGTCCGATGGACGCGGGTACATCGTAAACATTGAATGTAAGCCTACGTTTATGTGTAAAATATGATGAAGTTATTTAATAAATTCACATTCGCATAATACTTAAGAATACATTAAACTTGTCGATCGGCCCTTGATTCGCACACAGTAGATTGAATGTTAGCCACCGTCCAATTCCATGATCTTTTCAAATTTTGATCACGCGTCTTTCTTCTAAATAAATGAACGACACAATACCATGCAGAAGAAAAAGGTTCAACAAACAATAAATTCACAAAATGTAACTCCACATGTGACCCTTATTAATGGATAGTTACCATATTATTATAAAGATCCAAATTAAAAATTACCAGTTTCGTACTTGTCCTGGTTCACATCAACACCTATGATCCTCTTAGCTCTATACAATCTTGCTCATTTGGCTACCTGTAGAAACAATCATGGTTGTTGTTATTGGTCATTAAGCTCACACAAAGACATATATTAACTTAACACTAAGCTTTAAAACCAAATATGTCACAAACCTTGTCTACAACTGTCTTTTTCTAATGACAACAAAAAAACTGGATTAAGGAGAAGAAAATTACACAACTCTTTTTGACCCGAAACCTGAACAAACCTCTTTTTGACCCAAAACCATTTTGACACATTACACAGCTCGTCCAGTGAACCAAATATTTCCAACATTTAAACAACCTATATAATTTGATAATCACCGTATGATCTTTTAAGGAGAAGAAAATTTACCAAAACTAACAGTTATGCCGAAGTACTTAGTATTTTCTACTACGTGCTTAGATAAAGCCAAAGGCCAGGTCTCAAAACTCAAAACCGATCCTGCCCCGCTTGCCTGCAAAGAGAAAATAATATTTATTGATAGTTAATGCTATTCTAACTGTTTTCTTTTAGATATTTATATTATGGTTTATTAAAGGACATGATTACCTGAGAGTAGTGTAAAGTGTGTCCCGGATGGTTAGGAAGACCAGCATAGTTGTAACACACGTCTTAATAAATCAAGATTTTAATAATTAAGATACACATTTTAATGCTAAAATGTGACTTTATGTAACAACCGTAAATTTATTTAGCGATTTCCATAAATAATCACAGATTACTGAGTATTTATATTTAAACATTCATGCTCAAATTACTGGTTTATTAAAACTTTTCTAAACTTGAAAGCAAAACTACATAATATAATTTAATTCATCGTTTTAGAATAACGACGAAACAACATTGCGGAAGCTTCATTTAACGCGTGTTCGGTTCTTGCTCGACGCTTGATCTTCATCCGGGGCTCTCGACATTCACCTGTGTTCAAGACCAACTTAAAAGTTAGTTTTGATAATTAAATAACTGGTATCACAAGGAAAATGGAGTCGAATAATCGAATTAAAGAAAAATCAGGAAATCCCAATATTAATCCCTTGATCCTAGAAACAAGTATTTGAATCCAGTCTCCACCGTAACTTACGGTGGACACCGTAAGTTACGGTGGCCCCTGATTTAAAATGCCCCCACCGTAACTCAGTAGGTATCTGCCGTAAGGTTTTTCATCCCCACCGTAACTTACGGTGCCCACCGTAAGTTACGGTGGCCCCTGTATCAGCCCCTCCCATTTTGCTGTTTTTGACACGAAAACTTTCGTATCTTTCAATCCACTTGTCCGTTTGACCTACTGTTTCTTCCTACATGATTGTAATTTGATCCTTCATCATATGGAGTTAAAATCCAACATCCGGATTAACAAAATGTAAGACTTTTAAGTCTTCGGCTTATTACCCTTTTAACCAAATTTTGACCCGTTCGCGATTTTATCAAACAAACATGTTTACTTGATCTATAAACTCATGAGAATCATAATTTCAATATCTCCTATCAAATTAATCATAAATCATGGGTTTCTTACTTAGTAGAACCCGTTTACGCTCAAGTGCTTATTTTGACCCATTAAGGGTATTTAAGCACTTTAAAGTTTAAAATCGCTTTCATTCATTTCTAGCATCATATTCCTACGTTTCTTATCAAGTAATCTTCCACCACAACTATACGTGTGGTGGATTAAATGTGGATATCTATATGTTCCTAGTTTTACCCCTCGGATTATTGTTTTACGTCAAAGACTCATATAAAATCATTCGACCCAAGAATTTACATCTTTCACTATCTTTTCTTTTTCTAAGCATTTATTTAATCATAAAACTTGTTTCCGAACCTCTTACAAGGATCGTTTGTTCGAATTAGCCTATAAGGGCAATTTGGTCAATTTTCATCCTTCTTTTACCACAAGGAACTTTTAAATACTTGTTTGACCCAAAATCCGACCTTTTAACTATAACCTTGTTTATAAACCCATGTGCTTCTAAAACACTATAACCATAATTCAATTTATTCGGTTTACCTAAAAGATAACCGAATAACTATACTTTAACCATGTCTAACTCTTATATAATCTCAAGTTCTACATGATGATTTGAATCATTATACATACCTGGTTCGGATCAATATATTGACCCGTATCAATACCTTGCCTTAGTAGCCGCTAAACAATAACGATGTGCGTATCCATTTGATATTTATTCCTATAAACATGTAACTCGACAAACCATTAGTCGATATTGTCAAAGGGTGATAATTTCACCTTTTGACCCGTTTATTTACCTAGTGATCTTCGTCACTTCAACTATATGCAAATATCATGTATTATGCTAATTTAAAGTCTACTAGCAAAAATACGAAATCAAGCAATACGTAATGGAATCGTGGTTACGTACCTTTTTAAGCATCCTTTTCCAAACGCGTATTTCCACCGGCTTGTCCACTTGACGATCCGGATTCCTCGCCTAAAGAGTTCAATTCACAATCCGTTTAGAACCCTTTTTATAACTCTTAACGCACAATTTTCCATAACCATCAAACATGTGTTTTTGTCCAATTTTCAACATTTCTTTTCTCTTAGGCATTATATCAATCACCTAATGAGCATGATTTCATATAATTCACAATCAAGTTATTGACTAACTATTTAGCCAAGATTTAAGCATCATGTCACATGTTCATGTCAAATTTTTATATCAAAAATTCTGGATTTTCTTCATGGAGCTCAAATACACAAGGTTAACAAAGATAATCCTAGTGTTTAGCATAATTCTACAAAACCCACTTGACACTTGAGTGTATGATCATGAATTCACAACCTTGAACATCAATTCAACAATAAATGACTAGGGTTTACTCCTAGACATAGTTTCATCCCTAATTTCATCCCAACAACGAACATGCAAGCTCAGATTCGAATCTCATGTGTTCATCAAAATTTGAGATGGAACCAAAGTGGGAATTTTGACATACCTTATGACCCCTTCAACTAGGTGATCATTAATTTGTGCTTGAAAATCGATTTGGACTTGATTTAAACCCTCAATTTGTGGTTTTTATGAGGATTAGGGTTGGGTGAAGAACCCCCTTGTCGCCCCCTGCTTCTTGATCGACCAGACATCCCCAAAGTGGGTGTTTGGTGTGTTTTAAATTTTGTTTTATGTTATTAAGTTTCAAGTTTAACAACATAGGCCCCTCAACTTTAGTTTGGTTTATAACTTGAGTATTTTGATCTTTCACTTAATTACAAGACTTGTACTAGGTTATTTATTTCCTAGTTATTTATCTTGTTAAAAACCCGTTTTATTTTAAGTCCCGTTAAATATCGGGCCTTTTATATACTTTGTTTTCTCAAAGTATTTCCCATCCTTCTAATAAATATTAGATTTATTTATTTAAAATCCTAAAATTTACCGGGTAAGTTTTACCACTAACTGTATTTTACCCGTCCTTTAGTATTAACGTGGTTTGATTACCAAACCCGTTTTCGAGGTGTTACAAGTTTACCCCCCTTAGAGAGGTTTCGTCCTCGAAACCTTTTCTTACATAATTCATTGAGTTTAAACTCAATGTATTTGATCCGAGAAATCTTTTAAACATTACTTATACTTTTAACCAATTGTTAGTATTACCAGATAAGTATGGTAACGTCTTTTTGGTTACTAATTGTCTACGTATCTCATACGACATAGTGCAACTTGAAATAACGTAATCTCGTTATTTCCACTAGTTTAGTTAACTTAGCGATATCCATCGCTTTCATATACTATCGAATTCTTTATGAATCCGTTACTTTGACCCGTTTAAAGGTCCTTAGTGAAATCTTTCACCTTTAGCAACAAATTCTTTTGTTTTCAAATTTATTTATTCGGTTCGGTTATACCGAATCTACCGCTTACAAGCAAACCAAATTTCTTGATTTGAATTGCTGACCTTAACCGGTCTCACTAACTAGACTTATTAGTCCAGTTACTTTTACCACCCGCTTGGTTATAATGTGATCCTACCTCACATTGCATTTCTTGACAGTGATCGCGTCACATCATGTTTAATTCATATCAACCTTTCATTTTTGAAAATATCACTTTTTCGAATATATCGCCTTGTGCCTATTAGTGTCAAGACTTGTATCATTAAGGCTTACTATTTAAATTCCTATCAGAATTTATATTTGTAAAAACGTTATTTCTTACTAAAACCAAAGTTTTAGTTTTAGGATCTTCTATTTAACTTTTGTCAGAATTATGGATATTGACAGTCCATGATTTATTCTTTTACAGTCTTAGTTTTATTCGAGAAGTTACAATCAGTTCCCTTGTTTTATACAATTGATCCGTAGGTTCTTTCACTTAGCCTCGTAGGCTATTACTTTAGATTTTCACCTTTTTGACCTTATTAAGGTGAGACTCCAACAATTCGTTTCTTTCTATTTGTGACCCGATGGTCTTTTTGGTCCCGTAGACCTTAGCATTATTTATAATATCATAAGTTATTATAATCCCGTAGATTATCTTTTATTCAAGTCTTTATTCAAAGGTATATACATTTATATATGTATATGGCGTTAAGGCACCCTTTTTATGTTCAAAGTCATTTATTTTCGCCTTTAAATTCCCTTTGACCTTGACTGTAGTCTAAGGCTATATTTGTTTTTCTTTCGAACAAATTTTCCGACTTTATGACTTCTCACGTCATTTATGCATCGGTTCATCTTATGCTCACTATTATCCAGTTTACATATATTCGTATTTGATTATGCCCCATTACCGGGCTCATTATTCCTTTGCTTTTAACGCTACCTTTATCCCGCTTGCGTTTACTCATGCCGTTCGGCATGATATTATATTCAACCCGTTCAACTTTAAAATAGTTGAACATAATTTATTCAAAATTTCTATTTACATTATCTTGTCGTCTTTTAGTTATGACTCAAAACCCGAGTCCTTTAACTTTCCATCCGAGTTCCCGTTTCTCGGTCTACGCATGCGTTTAATTCTTACCCATCAACCGGGTGTTGTACCGAAGTCGTTATTATTGCAACCCTCCCGGTATGCATCAAGACCTCGCTTCATTTTTATATTCCGACTTTGTCCTCAAGTTTGACGTTTTACAAAATCGGCCCGTTAAGAGACATATTCGCATTTTCCGGGTTCGAGTGTAAGTACACTCCCTCCCAATGCATATCTTGATCACTTTACATGTTTATATTCTTCGGGTTCATTATCCTAATATAATACGCTTCCGTCACTCGGCTGTGCGTTTACATTATGATCAGATATTTTGCTTATCTGATTCATTTGGGTACTTTTTAATTTGTCCCACTCACCCCGTCCTTACTACACTGGATGTAAGCATGTCCATCATAAAAAGTTCATGGTATCATGTGTTCACTACCTACTTGGCTAGAGTAGGCGATCAACACATGACATACATGACCCTTTTATAACTTCCACATCACACCCCATGTAAGTAATACCTCTATTTATTTCTCTTGGAAACAATATCCTGGATAGGTATTCTATTCAGGTTTTTCCAAGTTTTCAATCTACATATGCGACTATCAGTTTCTACGTATTTGTTGCATATTTCTATTCATGCAATAATTTAAACGTGCACCTGGTAAATGCTTGCCCTAACGGGCTTTCTTGCCATTACTTATTTGCGATCGTTGCGCAATTTAGGTCCTTGATGAGTATGCTCTTCTTAGCCTATCTCGGACCGTTCCATCGTCATATCTACAATTCGTTCCACTCTCATCATCTTCAGACGCGAGTGTCCTTCAATTAAAACATTCACAAGAGTTAATAATGTCAACGCGCGTATTTTCATGAACCATATCAATCCTTTTAATTGGGGTAACGTGTATCACACGATAGCCCTATGTGTTGTTTACAACACTTTAGCATGCTAAACTATTAACATACATGTACTTACTGGATTTGCGATCAAGCCTCGAACCAAACACCAATCTTTATCAAGAGCATAAGGTTTAAGTCCAAGCATAGTTATCCCACCATACTTGAATCTCTTAAACCAAGGCTCTGATACCAACTTGTAACACACATCTTAATAAATCAAGATTTTAATAATTAAGATACACATTTTAATGCTAAAATGTGACTTTATGTTACAACCGTAAATTTATTTAGCGATTTCCATAAATAATCACAGATTACTGAGTATTTATATTTAAACATTCATGCTCAAATTACTGGTTTATTAAAACTTTTCTAAACTTGAAAACAAAACTACATAATATAATTTAATTCATCGTTTTAGAAGAACGACGAAACAACATTGCGGAAGCTTCATTTAACGCGTGTTCGGTTCTTGCTCGACGCTTTATCTTCATCCGGGGCTCTCGACATTCACCTGTGTTAAAAACCAACTTAAAAGTTAGTTTTGATAATTAAATAACTGGTATCACAAGGAAAATGGAGTCGAATAATCGAATTAAAGAAAAATCAGGAAATCCCAATATTAATCCCTTGATCCTAGAAACAAGGATTTGAATCCAGTCTCCACCGTAACTTACGGTGGACACCGTAAGTTACGGTGGCCCCTGATTTAAAATGCCCCCACCGTAACTCAGTAGGTATCTGCCGTAAGGTTTTTCAGCCCCACCGTAACTTACGGTGCCCACCGTAAGTTACGGTGGCCCCTGTATCAGCCCATCCCATTTTGCCGTTTTTGACATGAAAATTTTCGTATCTATCAATCCACTTGTCCGTTTGACCTACCGTTTCTTCCTACATGATTGTAATTTGATCCGTCATCATATGGAGTTAAAATCCAACATCCGGATTAACAAAATGTAAGACTTTTAAGTCTTCGGCTTATTACCCTTTTTACCAAATTTTGACCCGTTCGCGATTTTATCAAACAAACATGTTTACTTGATCTATAAACTCATGAGAATCATAATTTCAATATCTCCTATCAAATTAAACATAAATCATGGGTTTCTTACTTAGTAGAACCCGTTTACGCTCAAGTGCTTATTTTGACCCATTAAGGGTATTTAAGCACTTTAAAGTTTAAAATCGCTTTCATTCATTTCTAGCATCATATTCCTACGTTTCTTATCAAGTAATCTTCCACCACAACTATACGTGTGGTGGATTAAATGTGGATATCTATATGTTCCTAGTTTTACCTCTCGGATTATTGTTTTACGTCAAAGACTCATATAAAATCATTCGACCCAAGAATTTACATCTTTCACTATCTTTTCTTTTTCTAAGCATTTATTTAATCATAAAACTTGTTTCCGAACCTCTTACAAGGGTCGTTTGTTCGAATTAGCCTATAAGGGCAATTTGGTCAATTTTCATCCTTCTTTTACTACAAGGAACGTTTAAATACTTGTTTGACCCAAAATACGACCTTTTAACTATAACCTTGTTTATAAACTCATGTGCTTCTAAAACACTATAACCATAATTCAATTTATTCGGTTTACCTAAAAGATAACCGAATAACTATACTTTAACCATGTCTAACTCTTATATAATCTCAAGTTCTACATGATGATTTGAATCATTATACATACCTGGCTCGGATCAATATATTGACCCGTTTCAATACCTTGCCTTGGTAGCCGCTAAACAATAACGATGTGCGTATCCATTTGATATTTATTCCTATAAACATGTAACTCGACAAACCATTAGTTGATATTGTCAAAGGGTGATAATTTCACCTTTTGACCCGTTTATTAACCTAGTGATCTTCGTCACTTCAACTAAATGCAAATATCATGTATTATGCTAATTTAAAGTCTACTAGCAAAAATACGAAATCAAGCAATACGCGTATTTCCACCGGCTTGTCCACTTGACGATCCAGATTCCTCGCCTAAAGAGTTCAATTCACAATCCGTTTAGAACCCTTTTTATAAGTCTTAACGCACAATTTGCCATAACCATCAAACATGCGTTTTTGTCCAATTTTCAACATTTCTTTTCTCTTAGGCATTATATCAAACACCTAATGAGCATGATTTCATGTAATTCACAATCAAGTTATTGACTAACTATTTAGCCAAGATTTAAGCATCATGTCACATGTTCATGTCAAATTTTTATATCAAAAATTCTGGATTTTCTTCATGGAGCTCAAATACACTAGGTTAACAAAGATAATCCTAGTGTTTAGCATAATTCTACGAAACCCACTTGACACATGAGTGTATGATCATGAATTCACAACCTTGAACATCAATTCAACAATAAATGACTAGGGTTTACTCCTAGACATAGTTTCATCCCTAATTTCATCCCAACAACGAACATGCAAGCTCAGATTCGAATCTCATGTGTTCATCAAAATTTGAGATGGAACCAAAGTGGGAATTTTGACATACCTTATGACCCCTTCAACTAGGTGATCATTAATTTGTGCTTGAAAATCGATTTGGACTTGATTTAAACCCTCAATTTGTGGTTTTTATGAGGATTAGGGTTGGGTGAAGAACCCCCTTGTCGCCCCCTGCTTCTTGATCGACCAGACATCCCCAAAGTGGGTGTTTGGTGTGTTTTAAATTTTGTTTTATGTTATTAAGTTTCAAGTTTAACAACATAGGCCCCTCAACTTTAGTTTGGTTTATAACTTGAGTATTTTGATCTTTCACTTAATTACAAGACTTGTACTCGGTTATTTATTTCCTAGTTATTTATCTTGTTAAAAACCCGTTTTATTTTAAGTCCCGTTAAATCTCGGGCCTTTTATATACTTTGCTTTCTCAAAGTATTTCCCATCCTTCTAATAAATATTAGATTTATTTATTTAAAATCCTAAAATTTACCGGGTAAGTTTTACCACTAACTGTATTTTACCCGTCCTTTAGTATTAACGTGGTTTGATTACCAAACCCGTTTTCGGGGTGTTACAATAGTTGACCGTTGTCACCAAGGGATGAGAAGCTAGAAATTATGCTATAGTTTGTGTATTCTCCTATATATATATATATAATCAAAACTTATATCAAAATCAAAACATAGATTAACTGAAAAAATCCAAAATATCGCTTCGGAAAGGTTGCCAGCAGAAGCGTTGCTTTTGCCTTTTCAAGTTCAGTCTGCTTGTGAGTTCTCACGTGCTTCGGGATTCTCTTTGTACCTATTTTTTGGAGTCCAAAGGTATGAAACTTTCTTGAATTCTACACAATACGAACGAATTCGAGTTCAGTTGAAGTCAAAACGTGCTTAAAAAGTTAAAAGAAAAATGAAAAGCTAAATATCCTTACTGCAGCCGCTTCATGAGCCGAGTTGATCCAGGTGTGGGTTTATTATACCTATCATCCTTGAGTTTATCAATCAAAAGCATAAAAACCTTGTACCATATTACTCTTAAATGACTGGTTCCAAGTTCTAAACAGTTACAGCTGTTTATGATCACTCGTAGGTGGCGGTAAGCAAGGGCAGGTTTATGATATTTGCATTAAATATGGAGAACTCATACAAATATTATACAATAAATTCTAAGAGGACATATACCTCATTGTCATGGCAAGGAAACGTGACAACTTTCTCAACTGAAAGCCTTCCATTATGGTCAGGGTTTGATGCCATTTTCCATATTGATAATCCATTGGACGTTGCAACGGCTATCAACTCATATGGCCTAAACTTGTTACATGTTTAAAAACCAACAATTAGTAAGCGCTATTAGAGTTCGCTTTGTTTACATACACAACAAAAGCAACCAATTAATATAGCATAGTTGTCAATAGCGAGCGAAGTGATCGCTATAGCACGCTACGTAGCGTATAGGTCTAGGCTCGCTATCAGGGTTGTAGCGATAGATAGCGATAATAGCAACAATATTTTTTTGTTTTTTTTAATATAAATAGAAATTAAATATAGCTATAAAATAGCTGGATTTGAGGTTTTTGTTAAGTATACATGTAAAATAGCATATATATACCAGGGTATTTTGATATAATATACATATAAAATTCTTAATTTTTTTTTCTAGTGTATCGCTATTTATAAAATAGCCACACGCTATTTATCGCTATTCGCTATGTAGCATATAGGTACCTTATCGCTATTCGCTATGTAGCATATAGGTACCTTATCGCACTTTGTCGTTATTCGCCATTAACAACTATGAGTATAGATAAACTCAAAACTCAAAAGCAGTCTATGTATGTGAGTATATATGATTATACCTATACGCACACCTTAAAGTTGCCATTTTACCTTCAGATGTTTGGAGCCCATGCGAGAGCACATACACGATCACCGTTATCGTCGGGTTCTGCTAGCTCTGCAACTGGAAGCCATCTTTGATGATCTTGATCAAATTCCCATACCTGAGAAAAGAACATTTTGAGTAGTATATAAAATGCATCCTAAAAGCATACATGAATAACAAAAGGCTGCAGGGTGTGAATCTAATAGCGGCATACCTTGGGAGAATTTAATTGTGGAGTATCAGAGTTGAAACCCAACACAAAACTTGCAGGGAGGGTTTCACTTCTTTGCGGGTTCCAAGAAATAGAAGCGGATGAACATGAAGCCTTTCCAAATTTAGTTACTGAATCCGTAACATTCTGAAATTCAGCCTAGAAGCCAAAAAGAGGGGGTAAATGGTAATTATCAACATTTTGTAGGAAAAAGAGACGTAAGAGAAATCCAGAAAACGCTAAAAAATCTAAGAAACAGAGATAAATCTATTATATATAATAAATGAAAGTTATTTGGGCCACGTGTCAGTTGATTAGGGCATCCTCAGTTCTCTTTTCCCGCCCAACAGTGCCACTGCCCTCTTCTATTTATATCCTCCTTCATTTACTCATTTAGGGCTTCTTGCTTTCTTTCTCTCTCTGCTCTGCTCTATTTCCGATCGATGTTTATCCTCTCTCATGTTTATTTCTTCATCTTCTTCTTCTCATATTCATCTCCTCAACAATGTACGGCAGAGGTTACTTCTATTGGATACATCTTCGTTTGAAACCCTAAATCATGTACCGTCCAGTGGTTGAAGAAGAGAATAATCATGTAAGATCTACTTTTTTATCTAGAAATTTTATTTCGTTTTATCTATTTTGTCATACTGAACATGATGAACCCTTTTCTACCCTCAGAAGAAGAAACAGATCTCCTTATCGTACTCAATGAACGCTTTTGTACAACCTCCTCTTAATCGGTGACTCTGGTATGTTTGGCTTGTTGTATCATGTGATTACGAGCAGATTTATTTTGATATGTTTTGTACTTTGTCTTTCCAAACCTTTTTTGTTGGATTATAGAGTTTGTTGATTAGAAGCAACCTCTGCCGGACGGTTGTTGAGGAGATGGAAATGGGAAAGGTTATACCAGGTGTGTTGATAGGTGATACCAGTGCAAAAGTTTAGGACATCACCAAGGTAACTTAAATTGGTGTGATTTATTTTTTTTGGTATTTCTAACGTTTTGATTTACTGTTTATTGGTGCATTGATTCATTTGTAATCCTTTGCAGATCTCCCGTCATCTCAATTTGAGCAATTAAACGTAGTTTTGTTAATCACTGTCGGTGTTTTAATTACTAGCAGTGGTTAAAAAGTTTTCCATCAGCTATTTGACTTAACAATAGTTTGCGTTATTTATTCTAAATTCATCATTTTTTGTAGGTAAACTGAAGTTTCCACCAATAGGCACTGCCCAGCTAAGTTTCCTACAATGACAGTGGTTATAACAAGTTAATATGGCACATCACTGATCTGCCTAACAAGTGTTGGATATAAGGATGGTTGTACATAAAGTTTGATGAACATCATCCACTGTTCAATTATGAAGAACCACTGATCAAGACCAAAGTCCAGACAAGCACCGATCAACTAAATGTGAAACACTCTCCAACAACAGTGGTTCCTCATCAACAAAACATCTTCTATGTTTGTTTATGTTAACAGTGTTTATTCTATCTTTGTTTATGTTAATAGTGTTTATATGTAACAGAATTTATACTATCACTTCAGTGTTTTGATCTGTACTATTAATTGAACAGTTGTTTCATCTTTGTACTAATAAAATTCCTATACACTTGGATGAATATTAAGCACCTCATCTTGATTGTTTGAGTATAGTATTCTTGAAATTGGTTCAAACATTTGATTGTTCAAAATATTCCACTGCTGAAATACAACCACTGTTTCTTTAATCTCCATGTTGACCACTGATTGACCAAACATCAGTGTTTTGAAAACTGGTTGGTATCCACTGATCGGAAAAAATCCACCAACTTTATTCTCATCATAAAATTTAAAGTTAGATTAAAAAAAATTCTTGATGACAATTTGTTTCAAACAAATCACTATTTTAATGCTGATTTCTTGATCTTTTGACATTTGATTAAGCAAATTTTGTATTTCAAATTGACGGTTATTATATGTTGATTAAAGTTAAAATAAAATTTTAAAAAGTCATTATGGCATTTGTTATCAATTCAAGTCAGTAGTTACTGACAATATCAGTAATTTTGAAATTCAAAATATGTAAAATGGTAATTTAAAAGACTGTGTTTATATATAACAGTGTTTTCCGCATCAATGTTTTAAAGACTGTTAGGTTGTTAGATGTCATCACCTCAGTGTTTTATATGAAACCATTTTTATGGCATCAGTGTTTATATGTAACAGGGTTTAGTACTTTTGTTTATATGTAACACTATTTATCACATCAGTTCAGTGGTTTGATCTGTATTATTAATTGAACAGTTGTTTCATCTTTATACTAATAAAATTCATATACACTTTGATGAATATTAAGCTTCTCATCTTGATTGTTTGGGTATAGTATCCTTGAAATTGGTTCAAACATTTGATTGTTCAAAATATTCCACTGTTGAAATACAACCTCTGTTTCTTCAATCTCCATGTTGACCACTGATTGACCGAACATCAGTGTTTCGAAAACTGGTTGGTATCCACTGATCGGAAAAAATAGCCACTGCTCACTTTTACATTGTTGACAACCAATTACATAAGAGTTCCACCAACATTATTTTCATCATAAAATTTAAAGTTAAATTAAAAAATAAAAATAAATTCTTGATGACTATTTGTTTCAAATCAAATCAGTAATTAATGCTGATTTCTTGAGCTTTGGACATTTGATTAAGCAAATTTTGAATTTCAAATTGACGGTTATTATATGTTGATTAAAGTTAAAATAAAATTTAAAAAAGTCATTATGGCATTTGCTTTCAAATCAAGTCAGTAGTTACTGACAATATCAGTAATTTTGAAATTCAAAATATGCAAAATGGTAATTTAAAAGACTGTGTTTATATGTAACACTATTTATCACTTCAATTTAGTGGTTTGATCTGTATTATTAATTGAACAGTTGTTTCATCTTTATACTAATAAAATTCATATAAACTTTGATGAATATTAAGCTTCTCATCTTGATTGTTTGGGTATAGTATTCTTGAAATTGGTTCAAACATTTAATTGTTCAAGTATTCCACTGCGGATACACAACCTGTGTTTCTTCAATCTCCATGTTGACCACTGATTGACCAAACATCAGTGTTTCGAAAACTGGTTGGTATCCACTGATCGGAAAAAATAGCCACTGCTCACTTTTACATTGTTGACATTCACTGATATTGACCATCAGCGGTTTCCCTAAAAAATAGTCAGTGCTCACGTTTTTATTTTTGATGTTGTTAATTAGTGATACATTGAAATTATCAAATGAAAACTAGAATTACAATCAAATTACCATTTTACCTAATCTTTACATTCCAATTACATAAGAGTTCCACCAACATTATTTTCATGATAAAATTTAAAGTTAAATTAAAAAATAAAAAAAAATTCTTGATGACTATTTGTTTCAAATCAAATCAGTAATTAATGCTGATTTCTTGAGCTTTGGACATTTGATTAACCAAATTTTGAATTTCAAATTGACGGTTATTATATGTTGATTAAAGTTAAAATAAAATTTAAAAAAGTCATTATGGCATTTGCTTTCATATCAAGTCAGTAGTTACTGACAATATCAGTAATTTTGAAATTCAAAATATGCAAAATGGTAAGTTAAATTTTTCGTTCTCTCTCTCTCTTTTTTTTTTTCCTACAGTGCATATCAGTTCTAATATTTAATTATTTTAATAAAGCAGCATATAAGAATATACACTACTTTTACCTTTGAAATTAAATCTGAAATTTATGACGTCCAATAACAGTGTCAAACCATAACAGTGGTTCAGCATCAACTTTAGTTATTCTATGTTTTCTTTTTATTTGTTTATGTTAACAGTGTTTATATGTAACAGTGTTTTCCGCATCAGTGTTTTATAGACTGTTAGGTTGTTAGATGTCATCACCTCAGTGTTTTATATGTAACCATTTTTATGGCATCAGTGTTTATATGTAACAGTGTTTAGGAACAGTTTTGTATTTCACATCACTTCAGTGGTTTGATCTCTACTATTAATTGAACAGTTGTTTCATCTTTATTTTAATAAAATAAAATTCCTATACACTTGGATGTTAAGAGTGTTTAAGTGTTTATATTTAACAGTGTTTTTCGCATCAGTGTTTATAGTCTGTTAGGTTGTTAGATGTCATCACCTCAGTGTTTTATATGTAACCAGTTTTATGGCATCATTGTTTATATGTAACAGTGTTTATCACCACAGTGGTTTATATGTAAGAGTATTTATCACATCACTTCAGTGGTTTGATCTGTACTATTAATTGAACAGTTGTTTCATCTTTATACTAATAAATAAGGTAACACAAAATACACTTGGATGATTATTAAGTTCCTCATCTTGATTGTTTGGGTATTGTATTATTGAAAGTGGTTCAAACATTTGATTGTTAATGACTATTTGTTGCAAATCAAATTAGTAATTAATGCTAATTTCTTGAGCTTTGGACATTTGAGTTAAGCAAAATGTGAATTTCAAATTGACGGTTATTGTTTCTTAATTAAATTTAAAATAAAATATAGAAAAGTCATTATGAAAATTGCTTTGAAATCAAGTCAGTAATTTTGAAATATTGAAATTCTTAATATACAAAATGGTAATTTAAAATTGACGTTCTTTCTCTTTTTTTGCCTACTTTGCATATCATTTCTAATATTTTATTACTTAAATAAAGCATCATATAAAGATATACACTCCCTACATTTGAAATTACATTTGCCACTACATTCAGTTAAAATTTTTATTGGATAATCAGTAAGCTTGAATTTCAACCTTGATATTTTTTTTAAGAACATCCATGCTTATTGTATTATCATATTACGTTTAGCAATACTTATATTTTGCTTATTCTTTTTTTTATGTACAGTCTTCAAATGGAGGTTGCAAAGGTTAGCATGCTTAACGATCTTAATACATTCTCAAACAACTATTCGATTAGAGTGAAGATTGTTAGCATTTCGAAGAAGATGATGAATGATAACAAAAATGAAATATATCGTTTTGATATGATCTTCATGGATGAGATGGTACCGTATATAGTTGTGTTATAATTTTTTTGGACATATGAATATCCAAATGAATATAACACCTTTTTTATTTAATCGGATGTTTCATATTCTTAGGGAACTATGATACAAGCCAGCTGTTTGCATAAGATGCTAGGAAAATTCAAACACTTTCTTCAGTTGGATGAATGTCTTCTTATCACCAAACCTTCTCTTGCTACTAATAAGTCCTCTGCTAAGTATACCAAGAGAAATGACAAAATATCACTTTATTTCTATACTTCTGTTGAGAAATGCTTTGACTGGTCTGGACCGAAATACCGTTTTAATTTCGTTAACCTCAAGGATGTTGTTAAAAATAAATTTGAAGTTAATACAGTTATTGGTATGTAAATCACTACATGATATATATATTGTTTTGTCTTATTGTTTTTTTTATTCTTATCACTTCTTAATGCTGTTTTCTTTTCACAATATATTTTTGTTTATAGATTGGATTGGTTATGTGGATGTATGTTTCAATCTAGAGGATACGTCAAAGAACGATGGGAGCAAGGGCAAGAGACTTAATCTTAGACTTGAAGACCTTGAGTGCGTTCTTTTTATTAAGTTGTTGCATTTTGACGTTTAAACCATTATAAGGTTGCTTGATGTTATTATGTTTTATGTTAATATTTTAGAGGCCAAAAGTGTCCGGTTACTTTGTGGGATGGTTTTGCTATTGACATGTTTGCTTACATGAATGATAAGAAACGAGAGAAATATGTTGTTATCCTTTGTCATTTTGGTATGGTCAACCTTTACAAAGGTACAATTTAAACTTAATTAGTTTAATTTTTTTATTGTTATAGATTTATCTTTAGATTTACTTATATGTTTTAAATTTGACACTATTTATATTGATCTACATTTGGTTTTAATTTTAAATTCAGGCAAGCGTGGCGTTGCAAACGGCTTTGAGCTAAGCAGACTTTTTATTGACACTGACATTGAAGAGATATCCTCTTTTAGGAAGAGGTATAGTTAGTATGCATATAAACATTGAACAGTATTATTTTGTACCTACATTTATTTTTTACGTTTTAATTTGATCACATGAATCTGTTTAGATATGTAGAGAAAATTTCTGCTTCATCTTCATCAAATGATCATGTTGGTTCAAACTTCATCTCAAGTGTTGAAGATGAGTTTCTTAATAACACTGATTTCATGCTTATTGGTTTCCTGGGAACCATATCAACGGTGTGTATTTTCTTATAAGTACTCTACATGCTGAGTTTTTTAAAAGTCTTTTCTAAGTGTTATTATTTTTGTTTGATGTTGATAGACAAAGAAGGTTTTGGTTGTTGGCACAATCACAGCTATATGCACTGATAAACTTTGGTATTACAATGGTTGTAACCACTGTAAGTCAGGTGTGGAGGAAAGATTTGTAATGAAAGAAAATCCGGATGGTTTATCTGATGTTGATCATGAAAAATCGTTGGTGTGTACAAATGATAAATGTGAAGGAGTCGACATCTATTCTATTCCGCGGTTTGAGATTACAGTTTTATTTCCTTATACTAAATACTAATATGAACGACACTTTTGTTTTTAGTAATACTAATGTTTTCATTTGTTTTTAACTTTGATAGGTTCAAGATACCTATTAGGGTGCAAGACTCTTCCGGTACTGTGTCTTTGACACTGTTTGATTTTGAAGCTTACAAGATTCTTAAGAAAACTGCCAAAGACTTAGTTTCAATTCAAGATCAGGTAACAAATACATGCATTTAGTTATTTGGCCATGTACTATATATAATTTAAAATTAATTTTTATAAAATTGTATGTTCTCAATTATGGAATCATTCTGCTCATTGTAATTTATATTAGTTTTTATAAAATTATAGGTTGTTAATTCTGGAGAGATACCGAACCCATATCCTGAGATCTTTAACACATTGATTGGAAAGAGGTATGCTTTCATCATAAGTGTTAAAGACTATAACATTGAGAATCAGGTTGAAAACTATGGTATTTCAATGGCCACTAACGATGATGAGATCCTTGCCGCGCTCTGCGCCAAATTCAATCTTAACCAGGTCTAAATCTTCATTATGTCATTCTTTTAATTTGATATACATATCCTTTTAAAATATATTTATACCATTGTGTGTATTTTATGTTATTATGTATTATGTACTTAAAGCATGAGCAGTCCGAATCGTTGGATGTTCCAGAATCCTGCAGTTTGTCTACTCCTGTTGACTTTATGAAGGTAATATGAGAATTTCCTTATTTGTAGTAAATTTTTTTAAACGTTAGTACTTATTGTCTTTTTATATCAGGATGAGTTGTCATACTGCGGTGAGAATGTTACACCTGCATCCCAAGCACTTGTAGGCACTAAGAATCCGTCTTCTGATGAAACAAAACGTAATATTCGTGAAGTGTTCGATGTGGATGATGCTTTAGGTTGCTCCTCGACAAAGCGCCGCATCAGTGATGAACTCTCTCAGGATGAAGATGCTGGTGTTTCGACGTTTTTGATTCCAAAGATTGAGAAATAGTGTCTTCTGTATTTTCAAATACATTTATGTGTTGATTTCATATGTTGTTGCCATGTTGAACTTATGGTTTTCGTTTTGTTGCTTTTGGGTGTTTGGTGGGTTATGTTTTGGACTGATTATGTGGTTTTGAATTCCTAAAAACTTATCTGCTTATTATAATGTATATTGTTAAATAAATATTGAGATGTTCAATAGTCAATATTTATGTTTAAAACTTATGTGTATGAATAGTAGCAACAATTTATAATATATATTGTATATACCCAATTAACAACTTTTTTATCTACAAACATTTCTAATCTTTAAGCAATTTTAATGTTATTATTTTATCTCATAATTTATATAGGATTATCCGTGGATGTGGTTGTTCTTTATTGGTTTTTACCGTTATCCCTGTCCACTAAGATTTAGTAAGTATCCGTCATATGTTACAGTTTAAAAAAAATATTTAATTTGTGCCTGTTTCTCCCATTACTTATTTAAGTAATCTCATTCAATAGGTTTTTTATATACTTCAAATTTTCTCTAAGTCATTCAAAGAATGTTGTTCAGAAAAATCGTAACCAAGTATGAAGCGTAAATTCAAACCCATTTTATTTGGTTTTTTGTTTGCTTTATTGATCCATGTTTTATTTTTTTTTCTTTGGTTTATTTGGATAACTGAAGAAAATACCGTTTAACTTAAATAGTTATTAAATAAAGATAGTAATATTTTATTTTAAAAATCATATACAAATAAACCATAAACCTAACCGATGAACATCCGATTTACATTCCACAAAGATTACAAAATTTGTTGTTAAGTTTTTTATCAATGTAATACATTATTTGGAATAATTAATTCAATAATATGAAACAATTTTATTTTGCTTTTCATGAAATGATTTTTAATTACAAAATGATAAAATGCAATATTATAATTTATTGAGGTTATGTTTAATCCCTAGGTATTATATATTGTAATTCAAAATTAAAAAACCACTGTTTTCTTCTATTGTTTTAATGTTCCTGATCTTAATACTCTTTCTTCTTTTGAAAGCTTCTCCTTCTTTCAGAATTAACAATGTCAAAGAATTCACGTTCATTTTCTACAACAACTAATTCATCTCAACGAAATTTACATAGTAAGTGAAATTATAACTTCTTAACTCATCATTTCCGAAATCAAAATCAGCTTTTAGATTCAAATCATAATTCTACTTGGTTTTTTTGTAGGTCCTCTTATGAGAACTCCTGTTTCAGATATCTCTAACAGATCTCCTCTTTCAGATATCACAAATGGTAATAGCTCTTGAATTTGATTATAAGTATTCTTTTTTCCGTTTTATGTTTCTAAGTGGACTGATTCTTGTGTTTTGAACATATTATACTTTCTCTGTTTTTTAGTTATTTCACCGAATGAAAGGCGTAAGCTTCGAAAATTAATACTTGATAATAAGAAGTTAAAGAATGCGTGGTCATCATCAGCTGCTAATTCATCTCAACGAAATTTACGTAGTAAGTGTAATTATAACTTCTTAACTCATCATTTCCCAAATCAAAATCAGGTTTCAGATTGAAATCATAATTCTACTTGCTTTTTTTGTAGGTCCTCTTACGAGAACTCCTGTTTCAGATTTCTCTAACAGATCTCCACTTTCAGATATCACAAATTGTAATACCTCTTGAATTTGATTATAAGTATACTTTTTTCCGTTTTATGTTTCTAAGGGGACTGATTGTTGTGTTTCGTACATATTATACTTTCTCTGTTATTTAGTTACTCCACCTAATGAAAGGCGTAAGCTTCGAAAATTAATACTTGATAATAAGAATTTGTTAAATGCATCGTCATCATCAACGAATGTTTGTAGCATCTTTTCTGATAATGCAAATATGGTTGAATGTTCTGATTCTACGGATCAACATATGTACCCCATTGCGTGTCGAGCAGTTAGAAATGCTACTGGTTCTTTAATTTCAACTACACCAGGTTTGTATTTTGTTTCTTTATTATTTGTTTTGATAAACACATTACTAAACCACATACCGGTCTTAACATCAATGTTTTAATATTGGATGTTCATATAATGGCATTAACATAGGTACACCAGCAGATAGCAACCGTCGATATTCCATTACTTCTGGCATTATTAGCAGTAACAATCAGCCGATATTGGGTAGTAACTCTACGCTTACACGGCTGTCTTCTGGTAAACGTAACCTTGAGTGCAAGAAGCGTGATAATACTCCTGTACGTATGCTCTCTTTGGATTCCGATCAAGAAAATGTGTTCTTGTGCACTGATGAAGATCCTTATAAAGGGATATCTAAAAGTTTTAATCTATTTTATTCTTTTAGGACATTTGTTGTGTTCTACCTGTAATATAACTCTCAATCATTTGTTAACAGATTATTTGGACCATGGTGACCAAGTGCTTACATGTCAGCTTTGTAGTGCAAAGTTATGGGCATCTGAAGGTGGAAAAGGTCGTTTAACTGTAAATAAGCTATGTTATGGTATGTGTTGTGGGTATGGTAAAGTTCAGCTACCGCCTTTAAAGGATGCACATCCGTCTTATCAAAATTTGTTTTCTTCCTCAAATCCAAAAAGCAACTTCTTCCTAAAGAACATAAGGCGATACAACTCTATGTTCTCTTTTACATCTATGGGTGGAAAGCTTGATTCTAATATCAACAAGGGCAATGCTCCATTTATATATCGTATCAGTGGCCAAAACTATCATTGCATGGGGAGTCTCAAACCTCCAGCTAGAAATGAAGCTAAGTTTTGTCAGCTATACATACATGATACTGAAAATGAAATAACAAACAGACAGGCATTATTCAGGTATGAGTGATTTCTAAGTTCCATTTTTATTCTATTAAAGAACATCTAGAAATTTAACTATTTGTAGTTCAATATCAGTTGTTAAGTACCATCACTTAATCCTTAATCACTGATTCTCTATCCAGAGATTGCTACAACAGCAGTTGTTAACCATCAGTGTTTTAATCACCAGCAGTGCTTAAAAGTTTTTTTCATCAGCTGTTTAACTTAACAGTAGTTTGCGTTATTAATTTAAAATTCATCAGCTGTTGTAGGTAAACTGAAGTTTCCTACAATAAGCTCTGCCCAGTTAAGTTTCCTACAATGACATTGATTATAACAATTTAATAAGGCAAAACACTGTTGGATATAATTACATTTGTACACAAAGTCTAACTAACCCCATCCAATGTTCAAGACCAAACCACTCATGCCTACCAAACCACTGAAATGTTACTTTTCTCAACATATTCTAAAAGTTTTGAGCTGTATCAACAGTTGTTTACAACTGTTCTTCCTTAAAACTTAATTATTAATCACTGATTCTCTATCCACTGCTTATTACAATAGCAGTTGTTAATCTTATGTAGTTCACTATCAGTTGTTAAGTATCATCAGTGTTTTAATTACTATCAGTGCTTACAAGTTTTACATCAGCTGTTTGACTTAGTACTAATCTGTTTTTCCTTAACACTTAATTACTAATAACTGATTCTCTATCCACTGCTTATTAAAATAGTTATGTTATGTTAATGTTTTGTTGTTTTTTTTCTTTTAACAGCAAAAGAACCAAACCTTCATCGCCTGCTGATAAAGAACTTGATGTTGAAATGATAAAGTATTTGAGGGCTTTATTAGATTCACAAAATATGTTGGTTAAGACATATAGGATGGTCAGAAACCATTTTCACCAATCTCCAGATGCCAACCTTAGTCTGCGACTAATTTATAGAAGAGAAAAAGACGGCAGGACATATAACTTACCCACCACATCTGAAGTTGCTGCTTTGGTTGTCGGAGGCATAGATAAAGCTATAGACCATCGTGATATTGTTGTCCAGACGCAGTCGGGAATGCTGCAGCGTATTAGCGAATTACACCCATCGTATCTTGCTCTGCAATATCCGTTACTTTTTCCATATGGTGATGATGGTTATAGAGTTGATATTCCTCATAGAGATTTTATGTCCACACAAAAGAAAATAAAACCAAAGTGCACAATGAGAGAATTTTTTTCATATAGGATCCAAGATAGAACTTATGGCTTTTCCTTAATTTTAAATGGGCGAAGGTTATTACAACAGTTTTTGGTTGATGCGTACACAATGATTGAGAGCGAAAAATTAAAGTACATTCGTAGGCAACAAGCGAACCTTCGCTCTGAAACATTTGAGAATCTTCAAAAGTATAAATCGAAAGGTAAGGAAGTTTTAATAGATACTGGAAAGCCTGTTATACTTCCTTCTTCATTTACTGGTGGTGCAAGATTCATGCAACAAAATTACCTCGATGCAATGGCCTTATGTAAGTGGTATGGGTACCCTGATTTCTTCATAACTATAACATGTAATCCTAAGTGGCCTGAAGTAAAAAGATTTCTAAAAGATTCAACCATCAAAGCCGAAGACAGGCCTGACATATTGTGTCGATTGTTTAAAAGGAAGCTTGATTCGTTAATCAAAGATTTTAAGGATTCCAAGTATTTTGGTGAGATTAACGCTGGTGTGTTATTTTTTTTTCACATCTTATCCTCTGATGTATATTTTTTAATCAAGGTTATTAACTAATAAATTTTGTTTATTTTTCCTTTTTATTTAGTTGTTTATACAGTAGAATTTCAAAAGCGTGGTCTTCCTCATGCACATATATGCTTATTCATGAAGGTCGATCACAAACTTCCAACCGTAGATCACATAGATCCATTTATTTCTGCTGAGATTCCCGATAAGAAAGAAGATCCTGAACTTTATTCTCTTGTGACTGATTATATGATTCATGGTCCGTGTGGGAATGCTAATTTGAATTGTCCTTGCATGGTTGATAAAAGATGTTCAAAAAACTTTCCGAAGAAATTCACTCCACATACAAGTATTGATTCAAATGGTTTTCCTGTATACAGAAGAAGAGATTCAGGTCATACAGTTATAAAATCTGGTGTTAGATTAAACAACAGAAATGTTGTTCCTTATAACAAAAGGCTTTTGAAAAGATATCAAGCACACATTAATGTTGAATGGTGTAATCAAGCCAGTTCAGTGAAATATTTGTTCAAGTACATCAACAAAGGTCTTGATATGGCTACTGCGGTAGTTTCTGGTGATACAAGTTCAACCATCAAAGAAAAGCCAAAAGATGAGATCAAGGAGTATTATGACTGTAGATATATTTCAGCTTGTGAGGCATCCTGGAGAATATTCTCTAATGAGGTTCATTATAGGTATCCTGCTGTTATGAGGCTTCCCTTTCATTTGCCTGGCCAACAGAATGTTGTGTATGGTGCTGATGACGATATTGATAATGTTTTAAGCAAGCCTTCTGTCACGGCCCCCGACCCGGTTTGACCCGTTTCAGGAGCCGCGGGACAGAAATACTGCGGTATTGATTTAATTGAGTTTAACAGCGGAAACAGGATCGTTTAAAGCTAAAACTTTTACCCGATTATTTTATTTCACAATTCAGGATAAAACCCCGATAATTTACAATAGTATGGTTTTTCTAGGAAATCGTTATGTTACAAAACTTATTTCTTTATTTTATAATGAGCCACTATCTTAAGCTTGAAATGCTCCCCAGCACTTTTCCTGAATTACAACAGATCACCTGAAACATGTTTGAAAAAGGTTTTGTCAGCGGGAAATACTGAGTGAATCATTCTATTTACTAAAATGACACATTTGTTATAATATACAGTATTAAGAGCGATTACAATGTTTCTGATATCAAGCCAACTACCCACGGTACTTGTCACTCAACCCATTGGCCCATTCGTCCAATGGTGTCTGTGACTATGGTCATATCCCCCATTGGCTGCCCCAATGGTGACGATTATCAAGTAATGTATACAAAACCCCACATACCGGCTGTAATATGGTGATTACAAAGACTTAATCCCCGTAATTATAACTTTGAAATAAACATGATTTTTGTAAATAGATTTGATAAAAAGAGAGAATGACTCACATTGCTGATTTAATATGGTCAGAGTCTAATCTATGATTTAGCCTTGTTAACCTAATATAATAACAATGCACACAAAACTGGGTTAGTAATCAATCCAGCAATTACGATAATTTACGAGATCAAATTCTCACAATGAATGTCAAAATGCAATACTTTGTCCATCGAATTAACGATGATCCGTTGAATTAACAACGAATGACAAGGTATAATACTTTACCCATCGAATTAACGATGATCCGTTGATTTAACAACGAACGATAAAGTATAATACTTTACCTATCGAATTAACGACAATCCGTCAAATTAATGACGAATGATAAAGTATAACCCTAATGTGGGCGGCATTTAAACATGCATTGGATATCTTGATCGTCTGATAAATGAATCGTAGCAGCGATTATGCTAATACCCGGTATTGTGGCAGAATTTCGAGACCCGTGTGTGTTGATATAGTAATTCGAACGTAACTCAGTGAATTTTGCGAATTTGTACGTCGTTTCTGTACCAGAATTCAAGTCCCAAACCCCACTATTTATAGGTGAAATTTTACCCTCAGGCGGCCCGCGTGAGAATACGCTTAACCTGAGGCGGGCCGCGTGAGACCTATATTTTAGCTATAGGTTGCCACGGTTGGCACTAGCTTGGTTGAGTTGACAGTTTTCGATAATTCCTTGTTGCCAACGTTTAAAATGGATAATCGTCCATAGGGTTTAACCCCCCCTGAGTTTTAGGGGCCCTAATCCTGATTCTGAAAATTATGAAAATTTCAGGGTTTGTTCAGAATCACTTGGGTGTCTCAATTAGGGTTTCCTTTTGGACTAATTAATTTAATAATTATGACTTTTGATGAGAGTTGTTACACCTTCTGTTGCTTCTTCAATATTTATGCAATGGATGAAGTTGAACGAGTCAAATAAAGATGCTAAAAAGCTGACTTATGTTGAGTTTCCTTCCAAATTTGTTTGGATACTTAAAGATAGATGTTGGCAGGTACGTAAGTCGTACTAGTGTGTTGGCCGGATTCATTCTGTATCTCCTGCTTTGGGCGAACCTTATTTTTTGAGGATACTACTGAATAAAGTTAAAGGACCTAGATCATTTGAGGAGATACGTACAGTTAACGGTCAATTATTCCCGACTTTTAGAGATGCTTGCTATGCGATGGGACTTTTAGATGATGACAATGAATACGTTGAGGCCATTAAAGAAGCAAGTTTTGAAGGACATGCTGGGTATCTTCGAGCGTTATTTGCTACCCTGCTTTTGTCAAATACTCTATCTCGGCCAGAATTTGTTTGGGAGAATACGTGGAAATACTTAGCTGATGATATTGTTTATAGACGTAAAAAAGAAACAAATATTTCAGGTTCTGATCTATTTTCTTTTATTTTATATACTACATTTTGATTTTTTATTTAACTTTTCGTTTACTTTTATATCTCGAAGAGGTACTACCAGTGATTCATCTGATAAGCATTTCTTGAGATTGGATACATGAAATACATCATGTACTCTAGATAATTCTTCTGGTAGTCGTAAACGATAAGCTACTGGTCCTATACGTTGGATCACTGGAAATGGTCCTACGTATCTTGGACTTAGCTTTCCTTTCTTACCAAATCTAATAACTCCTTTCCAAGGAGAAACTTTCAACAGTACTCTGTCTCCAACTTGGAATTCTAACGGCTTACTTCTATTATCTGCATAACTCTTCTGACGATCTCGAGCCGTCTTCAGTCTTTCCTTGATTTGAGTGATCTTATCAGTTGTTTCTTGCACAATCTCTTGACCTGATAATTGATTTTCTCCTATTTCTGCCCAACAAACTGGAGTTCTACATTTTCTTCCATATAATGCTTCAAATGGAGCAGTATCAATGCTTGAGTGATAACTATTGTTATAGGAGAATTCAATTAATGGTAAGTGATCATCCCAACTTCCACCAAAGTCTATTACACATGCTCGGAGCATGTCTTCTAGAGTTTGGATCGTTCTTTCACTTTGTCCATCTGTTTGGGGATGATATGCAGTGCTCAAATTTAGTCGAGTTCCCATAGCTTGCTGGAAACTTTTCCAGAAATGGGAAGTAAAACGACTATCTCTATCCGAAACAATGGAGAGTGGAACTCCATGTAAGGATACAACTTCATCTACATACAATTTAGCCAGTTTTTCCATGCTAAAAGTTTCTTTCATAGGTAGAAAGTGAGCTGATTTGGTTAATCGATCCACAATTACCCAAATCGCATCATTACCTTTTCTGGTTTTGGGTAACTTAGTAACAAAATCCATTGTTATAAGTTCCCATTTCCATACTGGCATCTCTAATTGTTGTAGTAATCCTGAAGGTTTCTGATGTTCTGCCTTAACTTGTGAACAAGTAAGACATTTAGAAACATAGCTGGCTATGTCCTTTTTCATTCCTATCCACCAAAAGTTCTTTCTTAAATCTTGATACATTTTGTTGTTTCCTGGATGCATAGTGTACCTAGATTTATGAGCTTCTTCTATAATCTTAGGTCTTAAGTCTCCCTGCTTAGGTACCCAAATTCTACTTTTATGGAATCTCCAAATTCCATCTGCTCCTTGTTCTAATTCCTTGATCCGTCCTTTCATTCCTTCAGCATCATCCTTGATTGTTGTAGTTTGAACATTCTTCAATTGTTCCATTAAATCTATTTGTAGATTTAATCTGAGAGCACGAACCCGTCGTTGTTTCTCATAATACTTACGACTTAAGGCATCTGCAACTACATTCGCCTTTCCTTCGTGATACTGAATATCACAGTCGTAGTCACTTAAGATTTCCATCCATCTTCTTTGCCTCATGTTTAACTCTTTTTGCCCAAATATATATTTTAAACTTTTGTGGTCGGTGTAGACAGTAAATTTACTTCCGTAAAGATAGTGTCTCCAAATCTTAAGGGCAAAAATTACGGCTCCTAACTCTAAATCATGAGTCGTATAATTTTCTTCGTGCTTTTTCAATTGCCTTGATGCGTACGCAATTACCTTTTTGCGTTGCATAAGCACACATCCATATCCTAATTTTGAAGCATCACAATATACTTCAAAATCCTCAGTTCCTTCTGGTAAAGCTAAGATTGGTGCATGGGTTAGTTTCTGTTTCAAAATCCTAAAGGCTTCTTCCTGTTTAGGTCCCCATTCAAACTTAGTGGCTTTACAGGTTAACTTAGTTAATGGTACGGCTATTTTGGAAAAATCCTTAATAAACCGTCTATAATACCCAGCTAAACCTATAAAACTTCTTATTTCCATTGCTGTTTGTGGAACCTTCCATTTGGTAATTGCCTCTATCTTAGCAGGATCTACATGAATACCTTCATGGTTTACCATGTGTCCTAAAAATTGCACTTCTTGTAACCAAAATTCACATTTCGAGAATTTGGCATACAACTTTTCTTTTCTTAACAAAGTTAAGAGTGCATGAAGATGTTCACAATGCTCTGTCTGACTTTTAGAATAAATAAGTATATCGTCTATGAAGACAATTACAAATTTATCTAAGTACGGTTTACAGATCCTATTCATCATGTCCATAAATGCTGCAGGCGCATTTGTTAATCCGAAGGGCATGACTGTAAACTCGTAATGACCATACCTAGTTCTGAAAGCAGTCTTAGGTATGTCTTCTTCTTGTACCTTCAATTGATGATATCCAGAGCGTAAGTCTATCTTAGAAAAATATCTAGCCCCCTGAAGTTGATCAAAAAGATCATCAATCCTAGGTAATGGATATCGATTCTTAATTGTAATCTTATTCAATTCCCTATAATCGATACACATCCTCATTGAACCATCCTTTTTCTTCACAAACAACACTGGCGCTCCCCAAGGGGATGAGCTAGGTTGTATGAATCCTTTACTTAATAATTCATCTAATTGCTTTTTCAATTCTAACATTTCTGTGGGTGCTAACCGATAAGGTGCCTTGGCTATCGGTGTAGTTCCTGGAATTAAATGAATCCTAAATTCTACTTCTCTATCTGGAGGTAATCCTGGTAAATCTTCTGGAAATATATCAGAGTATTCCGATACTACTGGTATTTCCTTCAGATCTTTTCCCTTAGTGCTAATGATTACTGAAAGCATATACACTATTCCTTGTTTTCGTTCATAATTAGCAACTTTCATTACTGATATGAACTTCATGGGCTTACGTGGTTTATCTCCTGTAATCCTAATCACTTCTCCGGTAGGTGATTGAATTTCTATGGAATTCTGATCACAAAGGATTCTAGCATGGTTGGCTACTAACCAATCCATTCCTAATACAACATCAAATTCAGCTAAATTCATCGGCAATAGTCTTGCAGAGAATTTATGTCCTAAAAGTTCTATGTTTCCTTCTTGCAACACTTTATCTATTTTAACAGAATTTCCATCTGCTGTTTCAACTGTAAAAATCTGCCTAGTATTGGTTAAAGGTAAACTAAGAGCTTGACAGAATGAAGTATTTATAAAACTTTGGTTTGCACCAGAGTCAAATAATACTTTTGCATATACGTTGTGAACTAAGAACGTACCCGCTATCACATCCGGAATAAGTTCTGCTTCTTGAGTGGTCAGCTGAAATGCCCTGGCATTCTTCTTAGTAGTTCCTTCGGTCGTCTTAGGTTTGTTATCTACTGGTTTGACCAATTTAGGACATTCTGTTTTATAATGCCCCGCTTCTCCACAGTTAAAACAGATTACTGTCTTCTTTTTACAATTTTCTTCACGATGTCCGATAGCTTTGCAAAAATTGCAAGTAATATCGCATCTTCCAAAATGCTTCTTTTTGCATTTCCTGCAGAATGACGGAGCTGGAGATTGCCCTGTTCCTTTTCTTTTGAAGCTGTTATTATTACCCACACGAAATCCTTGGGTAATTTTCTGAGCTAATGCCTTTTTCCTATCTTCATCTCTTGTGCGCACCAATTCATCAGTCAGAGTGTTGGCTAATTCTACCGCATCATCAATAGTGCGAGGTCTCGCAGCTTTAACAATATTGCGGATTTCGCTAATTAGCCCCCAAATATAGCGAGAAATAAGTACCGGTTCTGGCGAAGCCAGTGTTGGTACCACTCTTGCATATTCGAAGAATGTCGAGGTATAACCGCGACAATCCACACTCATCATCCGATGATTTAGAAATTTATTCGCCATTTGTTCCTTCTCATACTCAGGACAAAATTTTCTTTCTACCAAACCCTTAAATTCTTCCCAAGTCATAGCATAAGCTATTGCTCTTCCTTTTGATTGTAACACAGTATTCCACCACTCGAGTGCTCCTTCTTTGAACAGATTGGATGAATACATGACCTGATCATCTTTACCACATTTACTTATTGCAATGACTGCTTCGGTTTTCTCTAACCAACGCAGTGATGCAGTTGCTCCTTCATTGCCTGCAAATTCAGTGGGTTTACAAGCAAGGAATTCTTTGAAAGTGCAACCAGGCGTTGCAGTTTTCATTTTCTTGGGTAATGGAGCTTGATGTGGTTCCTTATTATGATTATCATGCTTATTGCCTCCATTTACACTATTACTGAAGTTATCTTCAGTAATCTGTTTGCTAGGAACAATTTGTTGCGGTTCGATCGGATTCTTTATAGCAGCAACGAATGTTGGAATAGCATTGGCTATCCCTTGAGCAACAATGTTTTCGATATCTTGCCGAGTCATATATTGATCTCTTGAATGTTGTTCAGAATGATTAACTTCATTAATAGGTTCATTATCACTGTTTGCCATCTGATAATGTATATATATAAATTTTATTAGTAACTGACAAATAATAATTATATACAAACAATCATAAAATTGTATAATACAGATATAGTCAAAATAATCGATCTTTCGATTTCATTTTATATATATCTATCATAGCATGCATCATTACTCACAGATATCATACAGAGTTTTATTGGTTATTTACAGACTAACTTACTAATACTATTATACAACTACCATTTTATCATCGTACTATCTCTCGTTACTTGCTGATTTAAAAACGCATTTCCCTTTCGTCGTACTTCCAAGCAATCTGTCCCCCTATCTCCCTGATTCTAGTTCCAGCATCAAACAACTCTTCGCCAAAGTGGCGAAGTTCAGCCATGTTTTCATTGCTCATGGGTGGATTAGGTAATGGTTCTGGATCGAATTGTGGAAGAAAAGAGTAAGGATCGTTGACAATATTTTGAAATTGCCAATCGTTCGTCCACCATTCGTCCATTCCTATGGGTTGGGAGTGGACTATTGAATCTGGAATTGCTGGTTCCCAATTCATAGGGAGTTGGTTTACAAGAGGATAATTAAAAATATTATTATTATTATTATTGACAGGCTGAATGGTTTCACAGCTTGCCAACAGGAAGTCTATCTCATCTTGAAAAGTTCTCTCCTGGTTTGGATTGGAACTCTCTCCGATTTCTCTCTGAGCTGGTATAGACCCTTGCCCAACTTCCATTACTACTTCTTTAGTAATTTCCTCCATTTGTATTTCTATCTCCTTATCCTCCTCTTTGTCTCCAGTTTCCATTTCTTGTGGTTTAGAACTCTCTCCGGTTATAACTTCTTTTCCCTTTTTCAAAGGATTGTTTATTTTGGGCAGTTTTCTAGCTGGCTTCTTCTTACGTATTTTTCTCCATCCTACATACGTTCTTTTCTTTTGTTTTGGCTTGCTCAAAGGTGGAACCTTGAATTCTACTGGTTGTTCAATATCGGGATAGTAGCTAGTATATTCTTTGGAAGCTTCGATAGTTACAGGGTAAAGATTAAGATTCTGGAAATCTTCGGATATCCCACTCATGCTGATGTAGTATATATGCAAAATGCATAGAATACTAAGTTAAAATTTACAAATAACTTTGTAATTTATTACACACAGTGTACTAGTTGATTACAAAGATAACTGACAAACACACTTAGGTTTCAAATTTTATTTATCACACAGAGTTTCTAGATTGTGAGAGTAGGGTGCTAAACTTTAAAGATTTATATTTTCTGCTACGGTGGCTAGCATATATAAATTAGCCCATTTCTCATCTAGTTTATCTTCCCAAGGTGATTTATCAATTAATTCTTGAGTTTCTCTTTTAATCCTCTTTTCTCGGATTTTCTCTTTACTTTTCTTAATAATCATTTCCCTCCTTTTAGGAGAAAGTGATTCCTCGTATTGTGCCTTTCGCACGAATATTCCTTCTTCAGGATTTTCAGCCTGATTCGAGGATTTAGTTCGGGATGAACTTCCCTTCTCATTAGATGATTTATCTAATTTAAGATAGATGCTTGACAGCTTTTTCTTACCCATACTGTAACTAACAAATAATCAAATAATCAGTTAATAATACAAATAATCACATAATAGTAATCAGGAAAAATTAAGTATTTCTAAATACTTAATTAGCTTAACCCAGTGGCTCTGATACCACCTTTTTCTGTCACGGCCCCCGACCCGGTTTGACCCGTTTCAGGAGCCGCGGGACAGAAATACTGCGGTATTGATTTAATTGAGTTTAACAGCGGAAACAGGATCGTTTAAAGCTAAAACTTTTACCCGATTATTTTATTTCACAATTCGGGATAAAACCCCGATAATTTACAATAGTATGGTTTTTCTAGGAAATCGTTATGTTACAAAACTTATTTCTTTATTTTATAATGAGCCACTATCTTAAGCTTGAAATGCTCCCCAGCACTTTTCCTGAATTACAACAGATCACCTGAAACATGTTTGAAAAAGGTTTTGTCAGCGGGAAATACTGAGTGAATCATTCTATTTACTAAAATGACACATTTGTTATAATATACAGTATTAAGAGCGATTACAATGTTTCTGATATCAAGCCAACTACCCACGGTACTTGTCACTCAACCCATTGGCCCATTCGTCCAATGGTGTCTGTGACTATGGTCATATCCCCCATTGGCTGCCCCAATGGTGACGATTATCAAGTAATGTATACAAAACCCCACATACCGGCTGTAATATGGTGATTACAAAGACTTAATCCCCGTAATTATAACTTTGAAATAAACATGATTTTTGTAAATAGATTTGATAAAAAGAGAGAATGACTCACATTGCTGATTTAATATGGTCAGAGTCTAATCTATGATTTAGCCTTGTTAACCTAATATAATAACAATGCACACAAAACTGGGTTAGTAATCAATCCAGCAATTACGATAATTTACGAGATCAAATTCTCACAATGAATGTCAAAATGCAATACTTTGTCCATCGAATTAACGATGATCCGTTGAATTAACAACGAATGACAAGGTATAATACTTTACCCATCGAATTAACGATGATCCGTTGATTTAACAACGAACGATAAAGTATAATACTTTACCTATCGAATTAACGACAATCCGTCAAATTAATGACGAATGATAAAGTATAACCCTAATGTGGGCGGCATTTAAACATGCATTGGATATCTTGATCGTCTGATAAATGAATCGTAGCAGCGATTATGCTAATACCCGGTATTGTGGCAGAATTTCGAGACCCGTGTGTGTTGATATAGTAATTCGAACGTAACTCAGTGAATTTTGCGAATTTGTACGTCGTTTCTGTACCAGAATTCAAGTCCCAAACCCCACTATTTATAGGTGAAATTTTACCCTCAGGCGGCCCGCGTGAGAATACGCTTAACCTGAGGCGGGCCGCGTGAGACCTATATTTTAGCTATAGGTTGCCACGGTTGGCACTAGCTTGGCTGAGTTGACAGTTTTCGATAATTCCTTGTTGCCAACGTTTAAAATGGATAATCGTCCATAGGGTTTAACCCCCCCTGAGTTTTAGGGGCCCTAATCCTGATTCTGAAAATTATGAAAATTTCAGGGTTTGTTCAGAATCACTTGGGTGTCTCAATTAGGGTTTCCTTTTGGACTAATTAATTTAATAATTATGACTTTTGATGAGAGTTGTTACACCTTCTGTTGCTTCTTCAATATTTATGCAATGGATGAAGTTGAACGAGTCAAATAAAGATGCTAAAAAGCTGACTTATGTTGAGTTTCCTTCCAAATTTGTTTGGATACTTAAAGATAGATGTTGGCAGGTACGTAAGTCGTACTAGTGTGTTGGCCGGATTCATTCTGTATCTCCTGCTTTGGGCGAACCTTATTTTTTGAGGATACTACTGAATAAAGTTAAAGGACCTAGATCATTTGAGGAGATACGTACAGTTAACGGTCAATTATTCCCGACTTTTAGAGATGCTTGCTATGCGATGGGACTTTTAGATGATGACAATGAATACGTTGAGGCCATTAAAGAAGCAAGTTTTGAAGGACATGCTGGGTATCTTCGAGCGTTATTTGCTACCCTGCTTTTGTCAAATACTCTATCTCGGCCAGAATTTGTTTGGGAGAATACGTGGAAATACTTAGCTGATGATATTGTTTATAGACGTAAAAAAGAAACAAATATTTCAGGTTCTGATCTATTTTCTTTTATTTTATATACTACATTTTGATTTTTTATTTAATAATGTTATTTTTTTTATTTGCTAGGTTTAGTGCTTCCTAAACATCAGATTAAGAACCTTACTTTGTTGAAAATTGAAAACTATTTAATTTCCAATGGTTCATCATTACGAAGGTTTGCCACTATGCCATACCCTGATGACGATTCCTTACGTGATGCTTCTAATCGTCTGATCAATGAAGAGCTGTCACATGACCTAGATGAAGAACAAGCTGAGTTTAACAGGTTGCATCAATCTCTTACAGATGAACAACTAGCGGTTTTTGACGAAATAATGGAAGCAGTTGTAGGGCGTAAAGGAGGCCTTTTTTTGTCTATGGTTATGGTGGAACTGGAAAAACCTTTTTATGGAAGACTTTGGCTTCAGCTGTTCGATGCAGAAATGGAATAGTTTTAAATGTGGCTTCAAGTGGTATTGCTTCGTTATTACTTTCCCGTGGAAGGACAGCTCATTCTCGGTTCCATATTCCCATTAATCTAACAGAAGATTCAATGTGCAATATTAAGCCAAATAGTGATATTGCGAGATTATTAAAGGAAACCCAATTAATCATATGGGACGAAGCACCGATGGTACACAAACATGCCTTTGAAGCTTTAGATAGGACCATGACCGACGTATTTTCGGAAGGTAGGAGTATTCGTTCGGATATTCCTTTTGGTGGTAAAGTTATTGTATTTGGTGGTGACTTTAGACAAATACTACCTGTTATTCCTAATGGTACTAGACAAGAAATTGTTAGTGCGTCTTTAAGCTCTTCATACATATGGGCAAAATGCAGACTCTTACGGCTGACTAAAAACATGCGTCTAACTATTGGAGCTGAAAGTTCGAATACGAAGTCTATCAGAGAATTTGCAAAATGGCTTATTGATATTGGTGAAGGAAACGTTGGAGATGATAATGATGGTGACTCCATTATAGAGATACCAGATGATTTACTGATCACCGATATTTGTGACCCAATACAAAGTTTAATTGACTTTGTATATCCTTCAATTATTCAACAATTTAGGATTGCTGGATTTTTTTCTGAGCGAGCAATTCTAGCACCCAAAAATGAGGTAGTTCATGAAATTAATGATCGATTGCTTTCGTTATTTCCTGGTGATGCGAAAGAGTATCTGAGTTCTGATAGTATATGTCAAACCGAACAAATTCTTGATTCTTTTCAAGAAAGCTTAGACTCAACAGAAAATTTGAATGCTCTTAAGATTTCTGGCTTGCCTAATCACAGATTAGTTCTTAAAGTTGGTGTTCCTGTGATGCTTCTTCGAAACATTGATCAACAGAAAGGGTTATGTAACGGTACAAGGCTTCAAATTACTTTTCTTGGTAAACGAGTTATAGAAGCTGAAGTTATATCTGGTGGGAACATTGGCACAAGAGTTTATATTCCAAGGATTAATATGATCCCGTCTGACAAAAAAATACCTTTTCAATTTCAACGAAGACAATTTCCGTTATCAGTTTGTTTTGCTATGACAATTAACAAGAGTCAAGGACAATCGTTATCAAAGGTTGGTCTTTATTTGAAAGATCCTGTCTTCACTCATGGTCAGTTGTATGTTGCATTATCAAGGGTCAAGACTAGAGAAGGCGTTAAAATACTAATATTCGATGCTGATGGAAAACCAACAAATAAGACTTCTAATGTTGTTTACAAAGAAGTTTTTACTAGCTTGTAATCATTGTGAGGAATGTTAAAACGCTGTTTGATCAAAGTCAAACTACTTATGTTAAAAGCTAATTATAATAGATAAAACACTATTTGAGCAATGTTAAAACGTTGTTTGACTAAAGTCTGTTTGACCAAAGTCAAACTACTTTTGTTAAAAGCTACTTGATAAAACACTGTTTGACCAAAGCCTGTTTGACCAAAGGCAAACTACTTATGTTAAAAGGTACATATAATAGATAAAACTACATTTTCCCTCAGCATTGCTTCTTGAGGTCATGAAACTTACTTATGTTAAAACCTAATTACTATTAATACATGATTCAAAGCATTCAATTTTTATGTTATGTTAATGGTTTTGCTATATGAAAAATTATTTTTCTTTGTTAATTTGAATACCAAATCAATTCAACTAATCATGTACTTTACTCTTGTATGTCAATGTAAATGTAAATAACAAATTTAAAAAGGGGTGTATGTGTAAATATTTTTCATCAGTTGAAAATATGGGAAGATAAAAACACAACCGTCACTATTTCTTCATCATCATTACACATCAAACATCTATCATCTCTTCTTTCAAAAATCTCTTCTCCCCAGTCATTTTCTAGGGTTTCAATTTTCTTTTCCTCCATCTTCTACACTTCAATCACCTGAGGTTTGATTATTTTTTCTTCAGCAACTGGTATGTACATTCCTATTGTAATGAACTTTATATTGTTTAATCTATGTTAATTTATATCCTATCTTGCTACTAATACGATTTTAAATGTTTATTGCTATACATTCAAGATTCAAGAAGGGTTTACTTATGTGTTTGAATCATTTGTTGAGAACATGTTAAAATAATTATTATTTGCAGAATAATTTTAACTCATACTCTGTTTCTATGATTAATTTCACTATATACTCTGTTAATACAAAAAGTTAATGTTCATTTTCGAAGCCAACTTTTTAATTACAGTCTTTTAACATCTTTACTGATTCAGGTTTTATGATGTATACTACATTTGTTAAGTTTCTTCATAACCCAGAATCTTTGAAACTGGTATGACATGTTTTTACATACATAATTTATTTGTATTGAGATATATATTTAACAGTTCTTTTATGGTTTATATTTTCTTACACTATTTAAAAATTATATACAGGATGTACCTATATTCTTTGCTAATCAAAAGTGGGGAGATTGTTGGCAAAAAAGTAGGTTGCAAGTATATCATGAGTCTGGTAAAAAATGGGTTGTTAGGGTCAGAACAGAAAATTCAACGCCGATAATAACTGACGGTTGGGACATTGTTGTTAAAGATCTCAATTTGCCGAGGGATACTTTGTTGGTTTTCAAACCGTTAGGTGATTTTGGACTTGAACTTTCATGTTATGTTAATGGCATGTGTGGGGAATCTTATTTCACCTTTAATCGTTATGCAAGATTTGGTTTTACGGTATGAGTATTGATCTTAACTTCAATTCTTTTGCATCTTTAATGTGTTAACACTTATTCTCATAAGATACATACTTCACGTTTAGTATTCATTATTTTTAATTTTATCCAGGTAATTGAAGACTGCTTCATTGAACAATTTTACGTAAACAGTCCACCGAGTGGGAAATTTCAAATCTGTTACAAAGGTTCCTACTGGAATGTTGAGGTGTCTAAAGTTGATACCCACTTTGTATTTTCTAGAGGATGGCCGGAAATGTGCAACGATGTTGGGATACTTGAGGATGATTTGCTTGTGTTTAGCAGGATTGATGATTTTGTTTTTGAAGTAGTAGTTTATAGAGATGAGATTGAGATTTGCTTTTTGAAGAAACCTGAATCTGATGATGATAGTGTAGTTGATATATTGAAGGCTGATTATGTTAATAATGCATTCAAGGTACGCAAGTATTTAGCATTAGCAATAAAAGTTTTAATTTTTTAGCTTTATATTAATTATTTTATTAATGTTGAGCAGGACATCTATGAGGATGAAGAAGTTGTTTCTGTAGGTGAAGGTACAACCGTTACTCAGGTACTTGATAAATTATTAAAATTATTTATTTTTAATTTAACACATATAAGAATTTAATGTTTTTACAACTATTAGTAATGCTGTTTACTGATGTTATATTTATTCAACAATGTATTATTTACAAGAACTTACCAACCAATGCCGAATGCACGTCCAAGAGACGCATGTCTTCTCGATTGAACCAAACCCAAGATGTAAGTTTACCATCTTAAAGATTGTTATATTACTATTGTTATTAAATTTACTCTATGACAACAGGTTAAGAAGAAAGCTAAAGTTACTTCTGAGAGAAAGGAGGTCGTCAAGAATAGGACTAAGGGAAATGCTGCCTTACCTGTCGACACAAGTGATCATACTGGATGTTCTTCGTCTGTTCATAAAGTTAAGGTATCTATACTTGCCAGTTAATTAGTATATGTTATATAAACTGTTTTTTTTTGTGCATATATTGATCATTCCTTTAATTCACATGTATATGTTTACTTTTTCATCAAGGGGAAGAGAGCTGCCAACGTTCAAAAAAAGCTTAACCGTAGAAATAAGATTGCAAAGACTGCAAAAAAACATTCTGGACATCCTCTTGACCCTGAGTTCTTTCATTTTGATCGCAAAGGAGACTATAGGCTGGTATACCATTTTTTATAATAAACTAATGATTTACGTTTATTTGTCTGACTATTATTTTTTTCCACACAATACATGTAGCGTCTTCCTGCTGAAGTTGCGAGACGAGCAGGTCTTTTTCTTGATCTTCATCCCTTGAAAGTTCAAAACATGGTTGGAGTTGTGCAGGTTTATGATGTTAAGTTGGAGTTAAATGAATTGAAGCCACGTTATGCGTTGGAAGGTTGGCGAAAGTTTATGACTGACAATAACTTGAGGTTTGGTGATATGTTGCATTTCACATACGTGTCTTCGCAACAGAAGATAGTATTAAATCAAGTTACATCAGTTTAACAAACACATTTTAAGTCTGTTCTGATATCAGATACTAATTATGAATTTTTTGATGGTGATGTTGTAGGTTTTTTTCTTAAATTATTAACTTGATGTTTTTGTTGCTATGTATGGCTAAGATGATAAAACACTGTTATTAGCACTTTATGTTTTATATTTGGCCAATTAGATTATGTGTTAAATTATAGTTCTTTAAGTCATTGTTCCATTTTCTTGAATTCTATCTAATTTTTTAAAGAACTTCAATAACAAATAGTGGTTTGAACATCTGTTTGCCTTTTGGTCAATAGTTAATGGAAACCTATGTTAGGTTCAACAATGTTTTGAAGAGGAAAACTGTGTTAGAAGACAGTAGATCTTAACAAGTTAAACATCTGTTAAGGCTTAAACAGATGTTTGCCCTTTAACAGATGTTTGGCCTTTTATATCAAATGTCTGGACTTAAACAGTTGTTTGACCTTAAACACATGTTTGAACCTTAAACAGATGTTTTGCCTTAAACAGATGTTCTTCTTCTATATCAGATATTTGGACTTAAACAGATGTTTGACCTTAAACAGATGTTTCGCCATAAACAGATGTTTGGTCTTAAACCAAACATTTGTTTAAGCTCAACATCTGTTTGACTATTTGTCAATATCTTATTGAATTTTGGTTAACATCTGTTTCAAATTTGGTCAACATCTTATTTTGTAAAAGAGGTACAAAAACAAAGATTTTTTCAAAATCTCAAATCACCCTATCATGTAAGTGCATTGATGTAAAAGTGGAAATGATGTTATTCATATGGTCCTGTTGTGCTTTTGTTTGTCCTCTAATATGAGTTCATGATATAATGCGGTGATTTCAAGACATTTTTGTTGAATCGAATGAGATGGTTGATGTAATGCGGTCGTATTAATAACAAATAGTAATTAATTAATCTAAATACATTTCCCGAGCCCGGGAAGCAATCCCGGGTAAAAACCTAGTAAATAGATATAACAATGAAGCAGCATTAGTGCATTACAAAATCATGGTCACCTGAAGTTGCCAGTTGTCCAGTTCCATTGAATCTAAGATTTCATAGACTTTTACAAGGACACTTGAATAAGCAATTTTCTGCAAATGAAACATAAACTTAAATAGGGTATATGATTTTGAAATAAACTAAATCAGGCACAACAAACACAATAATGATTACTAAATAAACCAATACGATAATACACCATGACAGATGACTGACTCTGGAAGTTTGGAAGAAAGATGACTTATAGAGTAAAAAAGAACCAATGCATGTTGATCTTAACCTGATTATGCCTCTTAGAATTTAATGTATAATATTTGTATGAGTTCTCCATCTTTAATGCAAATATCATAAACCTGCCCCTGCTTACCGCCACCTACGGGTGATCATAAACCGCTGTAACTGTTTAGAACTTGGAACCAGTCATTTAAGAGTAATATGGTACAAGGTTTTTATGCTTTTGATTGATCCAGGTGTGTGACAAAATGGGCTAAACAAAAAATTACCTTGAGTTTCTCTTTTTCTTTTAGTTCTTTCCTCTTTCTTGCGTAAAGTCTATTCAACAATCGTATACGGGGGTCATCGGTTATATTTTTCAAAGGCTCCAGTTTTTCTTCCTACAACAATTATTAAAATATATATTATTACTAAGCAGACATAACACATTATATTTATACGAGTAAAATGCCATTTTTGCCCCTGAGGTTTGGCCAGTTTTGCGACTTGCGTCCAAAGGTTTGTTTTTCCGCATCTGGATCCAAAAGATTTAAAAGCTTGCCATTTTCATCCAGCTCGTTAACTCCATCCATTTTCTCCGTTAAGTCAGGGGTATTTCGTCTTTTTTGAAGTTAATGAGCTGGATGAAAATGGCAAGGTTTTAAACCTTTTGGATCCAGATGTAAAAAACAAACCTTTAGACGAAAGTCGCAAAACTGGCCAAACCTCAGGAACGAAAATGACATTTTACTCTATATGTATATATGTGTGGGTATATGCATGCATAAAGCACCTCTGTTAGATCATCAGGTATGTGAAAAGTTTCACATATTTCTTCAGGAGTTTTTCCTTCGATCATTCTTGCAAGTGCCCTACTCGTAAGATCAACTAACGGCTTTAATTGCAGATTGTCAGCAGCAGAAGTTAACTCACACAGCCTATTTGTGTCCATACGGATAAACTTTTCATCAAATGACTTGCGCTCCTGTAAAAAAAACCACCCTTTTTCATTGATCAAGAAACGATTATATGGAATCACTATTTTGTTACAACATTAACCGGTTTTCATAAAAAAAAATTTGTTGCTTTAATACGTACCTTGTTAGAGCGGCCCGGGACTTGATGGAACCGACAATAATCAAGTATTAAACTTAATGTAACGGGATTGACTTGTGCTGGAAGAGAAATTGGATATGTTTTTGAAGAACCCATGCCTGCATGTATCTCGTGACATATGAAAGGACAAAATATGGCAACCTCTTGTTCCACTTGCTGAATCGATCCATCAGCAGTTTGAAGCCATATATATGACTTCATCATCTGAAATAAGACGATAGAATATATTCATGTTAGAAAAATGTTAGTGAGTAAATTGCTATTTTAGTCCCTGAGGTTTGACCAAAATTGCCACTTTAGTCCAAATAGTTTTTTTCTTGCCATTTTAGTCCAAATAGTTTTGTTTTCTGTCATTTTAGTCCCTGAGTTTTGTCATTTTTTGCCATTTTCATCGACCACCACCACCACCACCTCCCACCACCCACCCCCATCACAACCTTCTATTTGGACTAAAGTGGCAATTTTAGTCAAACCTCAGGGACTAAAATGGCAATTTACTCTATAAAAGTTATTTCATGACATACGAGGAGATCTCAACATTGATACGAGATAACATGTTTAATTACGGGTCTATAAAAGTTGTTTGAATTTAATTTATAAATCAAGAAGAAAAGTGAATATGATACCTCGGGTTTAATCACATCCGGTTCTGACATTATGTTCGGATGATAAATACTTAAATAAGAATGATGCACGAGTTAATTTAACCTGTAATTGAGATTTAAAACAACAAATATTAGTGATAAGTGATCTTTATATATTAACAAACCTTCTGCTAGTCGACTGAATATTGCTAGTAATTGTTCCACAAATTAAATTAGCAAATCACTGATACAATAAAAAAACATTTTTGTAGGTTTAGTTTCAAATTATCAAATGCAGCCATGATCTCATATTTTCAAACATCTGTTAAATAAATGCATCCTAATATATAATCGTTATTAAAAAAAGTCTAGAACCTGGAAAATTAGAGCATTATTCGAAAAAGAGGAAAAAGGCCAAAAGTATGGTTTCCTTTTTGCACTTATATTTCCACAATTCTCGCTCATACTTCAAAAGTAGCTTTCTTTTGGCAACTTTGCATGAACAATAGTTAGCTTGAATCTAAGAATATAATTCTGTACTTTAAGCCCGATTTAAACATTGTTTGTACAGAAATCTTGGTCAACTTACTCAGTCATGTACCACAAGTAATCAGAAACATAAGTTCAAAGCCTTGAAGAAAAAAAACATAAATTCAAACCAAAAGTCCAAAAATGTACAACGGCTTTTCTAGGCACAAAAAATCCACACCATGAGTGGATGTATCGTGATAATTCCTTTTTAGAGAAGAAAGCAAACAAATATACTGACCAGACATGCGAATCGATTCTCTAGATTCTTTTAATCCACCAAAAAGTGACGCAATATACACCCTTATTTCTATGTTAATTCTCTAGATTCTTTTAAACACTTGCAACATGATAAAGTATTTAGTTGACTGCTTTTCTTGAATTAATAAAGGAAGAAGCTTAGAAATAAATAAAAGCATGAATAAGAAATGTACCACTCAGTAACATTTGATGGTAGATAATGGTTTCCTTCTGCTTGTGTTTGCTCCCAACTCTTATTGAAGAACAAATGATGAGCTACAAGCCTACAACAATATGCCCAAACTCTCAAAAAGTCACATAACATATACAATACCTGCAGACCCTGATGCTATATCACCTAACATACACAATAAGATGCCTTGAATCAAGATCAATCATGCACTTATGCCAGAATCGAATTGAAGTTGTAATTACCTGATGATCGTAGTAAAATCAGAACGAATCCCTAAGATCCTATAACAAAAAAAAAACAGAATTAAACCCTAACTTAAACAAAACAATTTCATAACTTAAACAAGTTATAGATAAATCCGAACATAAACAACTCCCAGTGAGTCAAATTCGTACCTGGTAACTGCTTAGATCGATCCAATTTCACCAACGATACATGGTGGAAACACGAAATTCCTAAACGTACGTATTAATTTCTGGATGAATCGGTGGGTGATGAGTTTTGAGAGAGAAGAAATTATGGATTTTAGAGTGAGAAAGGTGGGTCGCTGTGAGTTGGGTTTTTCGCTGTGAATCGGCGTCTGAGGGCAAACGAATAGGGTTTGAAAAATGGAAAGCAAATATGAATGTACAGTATAAGCTATTTGATTTTGAGTACACTACCATGAAGCTACCATGAAGCTTTGTCTTCAACGTGTCCATCTTCATCGATGAAAGATCTGGATGAGAGAGAGAGATATAAGAAATGGATTGAATTTTGAAAGTGGAGAAGGGATATAAAGAGAGAGAGAGGGGGGGGGGGGGGATTTAAAGAATGGTTTGAATTTTGAAATTTTGAAAGTGGAGCCAAATTATGTATTACTAATTAATAGAATATATTAACAATTTAATTGGTATTTATGACATCATCAGATCTTAGATCTTATGTGGCATGCCTGGTTGCTTGACAAGTAGGCAAATTTACATCAGCATTACTTCTAATTTTATATATAAGTAGATATTAGGAAGATATATATATATATATATTTATATATATATGCCAGTTATTGTACAAATTGCCTTAACGTACGCTACGTACGCGATTGCCTTACAACATGTGAAATTTTCTTTACAACATGCGATTTCTCCTTTTACTTCATTTTATTTTTACATGCGAAACAACAACAGCCATACCCAGTAAATCCCACAAATAGCAAAGCTAGTTATAGGGTCTGGGGAGGGTGGGATGTAGACAGTCCTTGCCTCTATCCATAGGGATAGAGAGGCTGCTTCCAGAGAGACCCTCGACTCGAAAACGAATAGCAAACCAACACACCAAGTCAAAGAGTATAGAAAGAATATAGAAATAAGAAGTCGCCCATACCAAGAAAGTGAACAGAGTGGCACAATATATTGTAAATCATGTAAAATAGCATACACCATCATTTATGCATAAACACAAGAAGGCAATCACCGGAAAAGTCACTTAAAGAATAAGAGAAACCTACGTCCCTGAAATACACCTAAGAGCTTACTGCCATATCCTCTATAGGTCCTTAACCCTAATCCTACGTCTCCACGAAGTCCTATCTTGGACCATGTCCTCAGAAAGATGCAACTCTAGTAAATCATGCCTGATCTGCTCATCCCATGTCAGTTTGGGTCTGCCTCTACCTCTCTTCCCCTCCACAGTAAGAGTTTCCACTACTCTAACTGGTGTTGTCGTTTCCCTCCGCTTCACATGCCCAAACCATCTCAATCTCCCATCCTTAATCTTCTCCGATATACTAGTTACTCCTAATCTTTCCCTAAAAACCACATTTCTAATCCGATCTAACCTCGTGTGTCCACACATCCACCTCAGCATCCTCATCTCTGCTACCTCTATCCTGCGCGCTTGTGTCTTCTTGATAGCCCAACAGTCTGTTCCATAAAGCATAGCTGGCCTAACTGCTACCCTGTAAATTTCCCTTTTAGTTTAGTTGGGAACCTCCTATCGCATAATACCCCACTGGCTGCCCTCCATCTACACCAGCCAGCCTGTATGCGATGGGTTACATCACTATCTATGTCACCATCTCTTTGTACAAACGACCCCAGATACTTAAATCTAGTTACCTGCGGGACCAATTGATCCTCAATGGTGATTTGGGTGTCATCGTCATCGGCTTCACCGCTAAAATCACAGTGTAGATACTCAGTCTTAGATCGACTAATCCTTAGGCCCTTTCCCTCTAAAGCTACTCGCCACTCCTCTACCCTCTCGTTCAGGCACCGTTTAGTCTCTGCAATCAACACAATATCGTCTGCAAAAAGCATGCACCACGGAACTGTCTCCTGAATCAACTTGGACAACTCATCCAAGACAACCGTAAAAAGAAAAGGGCTCAACGCTGACCCCTGGTGGAGTCCTACCTCCACAGGAAAGAAGTTTGTATCTCCTACAGGCGCGCGGACACTAGTTGTCGTTCTATCATACGTATCCTTAATTACGTCTATATACTTCCCCGGTATCCCTCGATCCTCCAAACTATCCCAAATCAGTTGGCGTGGGACCGTGTCATATGCCTTTTCCAGGTCGATAAACACCATATGTAAATCTTGCTTCTTCGCTCTATACTTTTCCATCAGCCTCCTTAGAATATGTATCGCTTCTGTAGTTGACCTCCCTTTCATGAATCCAAATTGGTTTTCTGAAACCTGAGTTTCTCTTCTAATTCTAGTTTCGATTACCCTCTCCCAGAGCTTCATCGTGTGACTTAGTAGTTTGATTCCTCTGTAGTTCCCACAACATTGAGCGTCTCCTTTATTCTTGTATATAGGCACCACGACGCTACGCCTCCACTGATCTGGCATTTTTCCAGTCTTGAAAATACAATTGAACAAAAGTGTTAACCATCGGACTCCTTCTTCCCCCAAACACTTCCACACCTCAATCGGTATGTTATCCAAACCCACTGCCTTGCCTCTTCCCATCTTCCTAAGTGCCATCCTTACCTCGTCATGTGTGATCCTCCTGCAGTAACAATTGTTCTGTTGTCGCCTTTGAATCCTGGGATTGCTGCTATCATGTTGGTATGCCCTACCGTGGTTGAAAAGATTATGGAAGTAGGTTTGCCATCTCAACTTAATGTCTTGTGCCTTGACTAAAACACGCCCATCGTCTCCTTTGATAAACTTTACAACTCCTAAATCTTGTCTTCTTCGCTCCCTAGCTTTGGAAATCTTGAACATATCATGCTCCCCCTCTTTCGTTTCTAGACGTTCATACATTTGTTTATAAGCTGTGTTTTTTGCCTCGGTCACCGCCTTTTTCGCTTCACTTTTAGCCTTCTTGTATATCTCCCTTACCCTCAGCCACTCCTCCTCATCTGTGCACCTCAAAAGGTCTCTAAAACTCTGTTGCTTATTCTTTATTTTGGTGTGCACGTCTTCATTCCACCACCAGGACTCCTTATGCCCACTAGTCTTTCCTGTTGAGACCCCTAGCGTCTCATACGCCACTGTAGTGATCGTAGTCGCCATAGCCTCCCACATCCGGTTTGCGTCGTCACCTGGTTGCATCGATGTCACCGAGTTAACTTTATCTCTAAACATCATAATTTTTTCTCCCTTCAAGTTTCCCCAACGGATCCTAGGTCGGGTTTTCCTCTCCCCCTCAGTAAGCCTTACTTTTAGGGCTATATCTACAACTAGCAAATGGTGTTGAGCCGCTGCAGTCTCCCTAGGTATAACCTTGCAGTCCATCTACATCCGTCAATCTTCTTGTCTCATCAAAAGATAGTCGATTTACGTGTTACGTCCTCCGCTACTAAAAGTGATCAAATGAGATTCTCTCTTCCTAAAGAACGAGTTTAAAATACCTAGGCTGTTGGCTGCCGCAAAGTCTAGAAGGTCTCTACCAGGGTCATTCCTATCGCCAAAACCAAAACCCCCATGTACCAACTCAAAACCATCACGATCCTTACCAATGTGCCCATTAAAATCTCCTCCGATGAAAATTTTTTCCTCCCTAGGTATGGCCCTTACTACTCCATCTAGACAATCCCAGAACTCTCTTTTCTCATGGTCTCCTAGTCCCACTTGCGGTGCATATGCGCAAACCACTGTCACTACTTGCTCACCTAATACTAACCTTAACACCATAATTCTATCGTTGTGTCGTATCATCTCAATTACATTCTTATGCAATTCTATAGACACCAAAAATCCTACTCCGTTCTTGGCCCCATCCGCCCCGGAATACAACAACTTGTACCCATTGCGCTCTTCTGCTCTCTGTCCTTTCCACCTAGTCTCCTGAAGGCACGCTATCTGCACCCTACGCCTTTTAAGTGCGTCTATCACTTCCAACAATTTACTACTAAGAGTTCCTACGTTCCAAGATGCCACACGTAAACTACAGCCTCTAACTTTACCCTTACCTGCACCTCTCGTCCTTGGTGCCACACGTAAACTACAGCCTCTATTTTTACAAGATGCCACACTTCCAACAATTTACTACTAAGAGTTCCTACGTTCCAAGATGCCACACGTAAACTACAGCCTCTAACTTTACCCTTACCTGCACCTCTCGTCCAAGATGCCACACGTAAACTACAACCTCTATTTTTACATGCGACTTTACACTAAAAATAAGTAAACATGCGATCTCCATAAAAAAATGAGCACACATGCGCTTTCCATAAAATAAAATGAGCATCCATGCATTAAATAAACAAAACATGCGAATTCCATTAAAAAGAAACAAACATGCTATTTCCATGAAATAAAAATGGCATCCATGCGATTTCCCCATAAAAATGAGCGTGCGCTTTTATTTTTTTAGTTTCATACATGCGATTTCACAAAATTAGGGTACATGCGATTTTGTTTTTTTTAAAACATAACTTGCGATTTGCCATCGCGTACGTAGCGTACGTTAAGGCATATTGTACGATATACTTTTTCTATATATATATATATATATATATATATATATATATATATATATATATATATATATATATATATATATATAGAGAGAGAGAGAGAGAGATTGAGGTTCCTGTAAAAAAGACCAAAAGTGTGAAAAGGGTAAGAATGAATCTCAGCCATTAGATCTTTTGATCTAATGATTGAGATCAATAGGGAACAAATTGTAAAATGTTTTTATTAGTTTGGACTGATTTGAAAATTGTATGGGCAATTGTGTCTTTTATATCCATCCGCCTGAAAATCTGAAACTGTAAATCAATTCTCTAAAATTACGAATTCTCTTTCTTCTTCAACAATTCAAATCCTCCTCCTCCTCCTTCTTCCAGAATTCGAATCATCATCATCATCAATCTGTGAATTTGAAATCAGATAATATTCTAAATCAGATAAGGTGGTTTTCGGACGGAACAACGCCCCCTTCTCGTTTTTCCGATAACTACGGCCGCGACTATGTCGTTCCGGCGGTGGTTTGGGTGTCCGAAGGGGCAGGGGTTCCGGCAAGGTGGTTTCCGATGGTTTGGTTCGAGCGATAAAAAGACATCCAGCAAGGTGGTGTCGGGTGGTTGGCCACCTCTACACGACGGCGGCGGCAGAGCGGCAGTGGAGAAGAAGATGATACAGAGATGCAATGATTATTGAATGGTGCTATATATGTGTTGAATGATGTTATATACTTTATTGAATGGTGTTATATACTTTATTGAACTAGTGGGGAACCCGCGCGTTACGGCGGGATCGATAATTTATAACAGTAAAGATGTAGCAGCTGTTGTAAATATCATTTGTATAGGTAATTATAATATATAATTCAAAGTGCATATACACAATGATGACTCCTTTAACTATATACTTACAATCACTACATATACCATTTAGATTGTAGTAATTGTAAGTATATAGTTAAAGGAGTCATCATTGTGTATACGCACTTTGATTTGTATATTATAATTACCTATACAAGTGATATTTACAACAGCTGCTACATCTTTACTGTTATAAATTATCGATCCCGCCGTAACGCGTGGGTTCCCCACTAGTCCTAAATGAAACACCTTAATAGGAGGAAATATCACACAATTTAGAGGTGGATTAGTAGATATGATGATGATAACAAACATACTTGGTTCTTGGTTGATCAAGACCACCGGCAATAATTCGTTTAAACAATCGGTCGAGAAGAAAAACCCCAAAATTTAGTAGAGGAACCTGGTTTGTCGATGATAATGGCTGGATATCACCATGATTTAAACAAATGATTGACTGATTATTAGTAAATTAGGGTAACACACAAGCAATTAATCAAAAATTTAAGATCTACGAATTCGGGCTGCTATGTATATAGCTAATTGAATGTTAATTACCTTGAATTAATGCCCTTGGCAGACTTAACACATATGGATGGAGTTAAGTCAGTTGGATCAAAATGGCAACGACGAGACCTTTTTGGATCCAGATGTTAAAAATGAAACCTTTGGACTAAACTGGCAAAATGGCCCAAACCACAGGGACTAAAATGGCAATTAACTCTAAATTTTAACTAAGCTTGCCATGCCTTGTCATAAATTTCTTATGTTGGTTCTTTTTATCACCACGCTATCGGTTGTAAATTTGTAAAAATATAACCATTTTAGAATTTTGAAATTCCCAAATTAAACCTAGACAAGTAAAAAAATGAAAATTTTTGAAAAAAATTTGGGGTGATTAGCGGTTCCAATAGAGTTTTGTGTAAGGCTTGTATTTAGGACTTGCAAGATTCAAGGTTTTAGCATCCCCCCCGCCCCACACTTAAATTACACATTGTCCTCAATGTGTCCCAAAAATAAGTTTTTAGGTTGATTAAATGTGTAGAAGGTGTGAAAAAGCAAAAATTTGTGTCACTGGGCGCCTGGACATGACCCCGTGTTCAGGTGCCAGTAACAAAAAACTTACAGAAGGTGGACACGGGGGCGTGTCGGCTGGACACGACCCCGTGTCTGGCAAAAGTCTGTAGGTTTAGACAAATAGCAGGTCTGGGGAAGTGGGCACGGGGGCGTGTCGGCTGGACACGACCCCGTGTAGACAATCTGCAGGGTTGAAAAACAGGTTTCTGGCTCTAGTTTTCCTGTCCCAGCTTTAGTAGCACTAAGGTTTAGTGCTCTAAGCCTCGTATGTACCTGTTTTAGCAATAAACACTACACCAAACCATAGCAAACATCCTAAATTACCAACTTTCAACATCCCATCCATCACAAAGTTAAAAAGAAAAAGAAATGCAGAAAATAAAAGAGTTAAAGGAAAGTAAAATGTTCGACACACGGCACGCAGGCCGGAAATTGTTCAAGATAAAAAGGTTAACCTGGGGGATCACCAACCAACCACTTCTGCCTCCGCTCCTCCCGCCTAGTCCATGTCTTCATCCTCATCATCATCTCCACCGTGCCCCGCAATGTACTCCCGGATATTTCCAATATCATCTTGGATATCGGATATGTTTCTCTCGATCGCTCTAACCCGGTTGTACGTGTTGCTTGCCATGTTATAGGTGTTCCTGGTGCACATGATGTTTTCCTGCAATAAATCATGTAAACTTTGGAAGTTAGGAAAACCGCCTCCTGAGGAGGATTGGCCCGGATCACCGTGGGGCTGATACTGGTACTGATGATGTTGTGGAGCGTGAAGGACAAGTGCCTCTTGCGGGTTCCATGCATGTCCCTGCATCCTTTGGAAGCTAACCGACCCGTCTTCAGCCTCATAAATTAAGTTCATGGAGCGGCAGATGTGTACATCCACTATTCCCAACCATGGACTCCTTTCGAAGGATCTCGGTATGTTCGTGAAGTGCTTGAAGAGACGGTATACCCATCCCCCAAAGAAGATAGGGGTTGGTGCAGTAGCAAGTCGGTTCAAATGCATGTTTCGGAGCAGGAGGAAAGGAACATCAAGGTGTCTACGGTTATGGATGCAGTGGAGGACAACCAAATCTCTTAACCCAACAACGCCACCGCTATCATGCCTTTGGCTAAGAGAGTAGCCGAGGAGCCTATGGATGTATCGGTAGAGCGGATCCCTCAACTTAGTGCTCTTAGTGCTGCTCGGATTGTAGTGCCCTTCACCAATCTGAGCCCACACGGCTTGGCAATCGTTTTCATCTATCTCTCGCATCCCTCCGGTATTTTCCTCATTACCCGCGTCTTCTTCCGCATACAACCCAATGATCGACCGAAATTGTTCCATTGAAATCGAGTACCTAGTTCCACCACATCGGAATGCTACTCAATCATTGTCGAATGGGTCGCACCTTGAACTGAACGTGAAGGTGCTATAGAATTCCAAAGTGCACTCGTGGACGGAACGAAGTCGAGTTGTTAAAGCGACTCTTAGTGGGCCGGTGACATGGTTGTTGAAGCGGTCGAGTTGGTTCACCAATGCTAACAACTTGGTGCATGCTTGCCTTGGGTATTCCTCCGGTCTTCTTTGAAGTATTTCGTATCTAGCCCTAGCATCGAGCTCATTTGCGTTAAACCTTGTGAACTTCCTTGCCATCTGAAAGAATACATCAAGAGTTAGCACAAAACATTAGAATTTTCGGACAAAACTGCAAACAGCGAGCTGGACACGACCCCGTGTTCAGCGGACACGGCCCCGTGTCCAGGCGTCTGTTACTCAAAAACATCATTTTTCGACCCGGTTTTGAAAACTTGAAAATTTTTGGTCCAATAGGTGCGGTTTCCCCCGAAAATGAAACCCCAAGTGCCGTTTTTTCCCAAAACAACCCGTTTACCCATTCAATTTTATCTTTTTCGGCTCAAAAACAAGGGTTTGGGTTTTTGTGAGAAATCGGACGAATCTATGAACAATACAAGTGGATTTACTTCCTTTAACACTAATCTAACTAAATTCTAACAGATTAAAGCAAAAATTTGAGGTTCGATCCGGGTGTAGTTCAAGAACCCTAGATTTTTCCCCAAATTTTTGAAGTTTTAACTACATGCAAATGCTAAATCTAACTAATAATAGTGATAGAATCATACCTTGATGTTGTTATAATGATAGGAGACGTCGAAAATTTGCGGAAAATCGCCTGGAACCAGAGCGTTTTCGGGGAAACGGGGTGTGTGGAATGAAGTAACTGTTATGAAAAAGGGGTTTTATCCCGACAGTAGCGCGGACACGGCCCTAAGTCCAGCGGACACGGCCCCGTGCCGAGCAAAGTGTTGAATTTTTTTTTATATAGTGCTCGTGTGAGTGCCCTTGTTTCCCAAAAAGTTTGGTTAGAAGACTTACCGATTTAGATGTCGTCCCAATCGTTCGTAACTTACAAGGTATGATGTTGTTGCCTTTACTCATCGACTGTTTGAAGCGAGATTTCTTCCTCTTCATCCTCAATAAATCCTTGATAGAGTTTCAGCCGTTGGCCATTGACTTTGAATGGAGGTCCATTCCGAGATTTAATTTCTACTGCACCGTGTGGGAAAATATGGGTGATGGAAAAAGGTCCTGACCACCTAGACTTTAATTTACCAGGAAACAGTCGAAGTCGTGAATTAAACAAGAGAACTAGATCTCCCACTCAAAATTCATTAGGTTTAATATGTTTGTCATGCAAGTTTTTCATTATTTCCTTGTAAATTTCTGAGTTTGAGTATGCATAATTCCTAAGCTCGTCTAATTCATTTAATTGACAAAATCGATTTTTACCAGCAAATTCTAAATCTAAGTTCACATTTTTAATTGCCCAGTAGGCTTTGTGTGCAATTTCTACTGGCAAGTAACAACTTTTTCCATAGACAAGCTTATATGGGGTTGTACCTATTGTTGTTTTATAAGCAGTTCGAAAAGCCCATAAAGCATCATCTAATTTATCTGCCCATTCCTTTTTATTTAACCCTACGGTTTTTTCGAGTATTCGTTTTAAACCTCTATTAGTCACTTCGGCTTGTCCGTTTGTTTGAGGGTGATATGTTGTTGTGACCCGGTGATAGACCCCATATCTTGTTAAAAAAATCAAGTTGATGGTTGCAAAAATGGGTACCTCTATCACTTATTAATGCTTTAGGTGTGCCAAAACGAGAGAATAATTTCTTCAGAAATCTTACCACGACTCTTCCATCATTTGTTGGAAGTGCCTCGGCCTCGGCCCATTTAGACAAGTAGTCTACTGCCACAAGTATATATTTGTTTCCTTTCGACGGTGGGAAAGGTCCCATAAAGTCGAGTCCCCGCACATCAAAAATTTCACAAACAAGAATGCCATTTTGTGGCATTTCGTTTTTGGAAGAAATATTACCTGTTCTTTGGCAAGCATCACATGTCTTGACTAGAGTTTGGGCGTCTTTGTAAATGGTCGGCCAATAAAATCCTGAATCAAATACCTTTTGTGCGGTACTTGCAGCACCATGATGTCCTCCATATGGACCTTCGTGACAATGGCGGAGAATTCTTCGTGCTTCACTGCCATGTACGCATCGTCGGATGAGTTGGTCGGCACACATTTTGAAAAGATATGGATCTTCCCAAAAATAGTGTTTCACATTGGCAAAGAATTTTTTTCTTTGATGATGTGGCCAACCCTTAGCGACTATACCGCTAGCTAGGTAGTTAGCATAGTCGGCGTACCATGGATCTTCCTTGTATTCCACCATTTCTAGGGACTCCGTTGGAAATTTTTCGTTGATTTGCTCGTCCCTGGTTGCCTCTAAAGCTGGGTCTTCTAAGCGTGAAAGATGATCTGCTGCGGTGTTTTCTACTCCTCTTTTATCTTTGATTTCAATATCAAATTCTTAGAGGAGTAGAATCCACCGAATCAAACGTGGTTTTGTGTCCTGCTTTTTGAAGAGATATCGAATGGCTGCATGATCTGTATAGACTATAGTTTTAGAAAGAACAAGATAAGAACGAAATTTATCAAAAGCAAATACCACAGCTAGTAATTCTTTTTCAGTTGTTGTGTAATTTTCTTGTGCATCGTTAAGTATTTTACTAGCATAATAAATTGGGTGAAAATGCTTTTCTTTTATTTGTCCCAAGACAGCTCCTGTGACAACTCGAGTTTCCAAGATTCCAGTGTCGCACTATTGCACGTTAATTGTTTAGTTTGTCCGATACACGACTTGTTTGTTTCACAACCGGACACGTTGTAATATGTTAGATCGTATTGTAGTTGGTATGTTACACATGATGGGTGTTGTTTGTGCTTTGTATATATATTTGACGTGCAACATTTGTGTGTGTTTAAAATATGGTGGTGTTAATTTATGATTTTTTAAACAAAACAATAGAACCTTGGCCAATACCCTAAACCACCTGAAAACACCCTGTGGTGAAAACACCAAAGTGTTTTCGTCCACTGTTAATAGCCGAAATCAGCAAATGGGCTTTAGGCCCAGTACTAATTAGTTATAATGTTGTTCCTTATCTACACCCAAATCAGTAATCGACAGAAAACCTAGAGCACCTCTCTAACTGTGACGGCGATTGCAAGCCTACGGAGCCCTTGTTTTCGGTCAATCCATCAGTTTTACATCTCGGTTAGTTTGCACCGTGGTTTATTGTGTATAACTTTCGATAGATTGTTTCATGTCTGCGTATGTGTATATATCTGGTTATTATATATATGTGATTGGTATAATAATGATGATGATTATGCTTATTGATTGTTGAAAATCTGTTGAGATGATGTCGATTCTTCTGATTGGCGATTGCTAGTTGAAAGCGTAACTGTAGTGTTGTTAAGGTTGCTGTTCGTTGATGATGATGACTGCCGAAAACACCCCCACCTCACGAAATCCACACATCAACGAAAACACCTTAGGGGATTTCGGCCTAGGTGTTCTCGGCCCATAAAGGTGATTTCGGCCCATAAAGGGATTTCGCCAAAGCCCTATCTGTCACATGTGATTTCGTTATATTATTCAGTAACATTATTGGTTTAATTGCTTAGTTAGTTATTAACTTGGTTAAGTTATTTATCTTGTTAACTCAGTTAGTTGTTAAATGTGTAACTCTGTTAAGCAGGTAAACCTCTGTTAAGTTGTTAGATGGTTAACTCTATTTGTTACAAATGCAGTTATTTAACTAACATTGTTAGTTTATTATCTCTACTAGTTCATCAGTACTGTTAGGCATCTTATTTCTGTTAAGCTTGTTGACTTTGTTAATCCTGAAGCATATGACATTACTAGCTATTAACTCTGTACTAGTTAGTTGTTAGTTCTGCTAAATGCCAACTCTGTTAAGGGTATGAATGGATTGTTATATTGGAATAAACTGTGAAGGACATATATGTGGTACATGAACTATATGGATTTGGTTAACTGTTACGTGTTACACGATGATAATTGCTGAGCACTTTATGACATAGATTGCATGTGAAACATTGCGAACTCGAAACTGATTATACATACGTGCGTACTATAGGTCGTGATTGATTAACTGTGAGCGTGTGTATTCCTTTAGCATACCGAGCAAAACAAGGTGAGTTCACACCCTTACCAAGGCATGGGATTCCCGGGGATTGGGAATGGGTTGAATGATGGGATTTAACAATTACTCGTACTTACACGGCTACTAGACTATCTACCATCGTCCTCGGGTTAAGCACGGCACTTACGTAAAACCTACGTAAACAAGTACTTAACACTGTCCTCAGGTTTCGAGGGACACTTACGTAAAACCTACGTAAACTCACATATGCTACTGTCTTCCGGGGTCAGGAAGGACACTTACGTAAAACCTACGTAAACCCCACGCGTACCACTGTCCTCGGGTAAAGAAGGGCACTTACGTAAAACCTACGTAAACCTTGTACGTACTACTGTTCTCGGGTTAAGAAGAACACTTATGGTTACAAATAGTCTAGTGTAAATACAAACATGGGAAGCCCCCACTAATAGTAAATACAAACATGGGAAGCCCCCACCAATTGAACCTACACAACGGCTTAGTTAATAATGCATAGTTATGCAACGAACTTACTTACCTACTTACTGTGAACTCGCTCAACTAGTTGTTGACCCTCTGTTACATGCCTTGCAGGACCATAGGTACTCTTGGAGCTTGCACGGGAGGCGCGGTCGTTGTGGTCACAGATTTTTGGATGTTATGATACACTATTTTGTGACACTTCAACTTATTATTGCTTCCGCTACACACTTGTTTATGTTTGATTATGAAAACACCTATCGTATTGATGAATGACTTTCACTATTTACTTATATGTTCAATATGATCGGTGGCTTGATCCTGGTCATGTCACGCCTCCACGCGGTGGTACTCCGCGTGTGGGTTTTGGGGGTGTGACAGATTGGTATCAGAGCCATTGGTTATAGAGAACTCGGTTTTAATAAGGGGAAAACGTTTTTATTAAAACCAGACTATAACCGAAACAGTGCTCAACGATCCACAACGACGCCTCGCTCCACGTGCAAGACTCAACATCCTAGGTAATATGGTACATGTTTTGTTGCCTACTTGATAGAATTGCATAGAACTTTGCTCAGGGTATGCTTAGATTAACGTAACACTATTGCATGAGAACACTTGTGTGCTTACTCTCTTCTGTCATCGCACTATTCGTGAACCTCTCTCACTTATGTCATATTTGCTATGAAGATCATGTCTGGACGCATTAACATGACACATGCCCAATTGACGGCTCTCATTAACGAGCGAGTTACTGCGGCACTTGCAGCCGCACAAGCAGGAGGTCAGCACGCTCAGCCACCTGTTTGCACCTTCAAAACTTTCATGGACTGTCGTCCTACTACTTTTAGTGGCACGGAAGGTGTGACACTCTAGATTTTCTGAGCAAACACCTTGTAATTACGTTGTGCGTATATATGTGTTATTAAATGAAAAGTTGCGTTTTACCTTAATGTGCTATGTGTGGTATGTATGTGTATATATATGTGTGTGAACCGAAACCATGACTCGAGACCACCCGGTCTCGAGTAAACAATGTAACAACGGGCCGGGCCGGTTGGGCCGTAACTTTAGCCCACCCAAAACCTCCCACTCGAAACCACCCTAAAACCCACTTTGGGTGCACTACCTCTTACTTGCACCTAAAACCCTCACACACTCCCTTTCACACTCTCTTCTCACTAAAACCCAAGAACACCACCACCAAATCTCTCCTCCCTTCTCTCGGATTCAAACCGGAAGCATCAAGACTCGGTCAAGCTCGTAATCATCTCCCGGATACTTCAATTCCTCATCCTCTTTCTCGACTTGGTGCTTTCTTCTCTATCGGTTAGTGTTCCCTTTAGGTTGATTAGTTACATAATACATGAAGATGGTTGTTGTTTTTATATAATGAAGGTGTTTCTTATATAGAAGATGATATGCATGCTTGTTAGATGATTTGTATGTATATGATGATGATTATCGGTTAACATGCCTTGATTTCAGATATATTACATAATGAGTTAGTGTTATCTTGTGTTTGAATGTGGTTTAAACCATGAGTTGTTGATGATCATGAAATTGGTTGCTTAGCGTTCATGCTAATCGGATTATATACTCTTATGCTAAGAAATCAAATGCTTGTTAAAAGGTTGCACACATGTGGAAATCGGATTAGTTGTTGATGTGTTTCTATTGTTGTTCATGCTATAGTTCATAAAGGGTGATGATAAAAACCTAAATGAAGAACTTGATGAATATGATATGAATGTGTTTTGAATGTGCTTTGAACATGAAAAGATGCTATGTTTGATCCATTTAGAATTAGGGTGAGACAAGAAAACATGTTTAATGGGATAGTACACATATTGCATGAAATCTCAATTCCATTGGATAGTACATAAGGCAGGTTCTAGAAGGTTCGGACATCAGATGTGCGACTCGAAACCTTCGGTCTCGACTCGAAATCATCAAACTGCAACTCGAGACCGAGTGATTGCGACTCGAGACCATATGTGACAACTCGAGACCGGACAAAGCAGACATCAGGGACTTGAAATCAACAAGGTCTCGACTCGAGATCTCACGATCCCGACTCGAGACTGGACTCGAGACCTTCTAGATTGCGACTCACACCAGCATTACTCGAGATCTCATGGTTGCGACTCGAGACCGTACGCTCTCGAGTCGAGACCATCTCGTCTCGGATGGGCCGGTTGTCACCGATTATTGGGCCAAACATGTGTGGACTATGCATACCGTTCCATTTAGAGTTCCGTGATTCTGTTAACTGTTAGTATGATCGGATAAGGCCCATTAACACTTATGATTTGTATGAAAGGTGTAGACGTTTACTGGTTAACTGCTACGTATTAGAATAGGCCCGATAACTTGCTGGACGATCATGTGTTATGTATGCTATGTGTTAGTCATGTGTAGATTATACGTGAATACTTGTACCCCAACTTGACCTATATTGGTGACCATGCTAGGACGTGGTGACCAACGTGATTGACCAAGTAAATAATCTACCGAGCAACCCAAGGTGAGTTCACAACTAATAAAGCATGCGTTCCCGGTGGTTGGGAAACGGAAACTTACAACAACGCTATCCCCTCGTAAGGGATACAAACCTACTTCTCTCCCCTTAAATGGGACCTTTGGTTAATTACTGTTTATACTAGATGCAACAAGCAACACTAAACAAAACTCTATCACTCAAGTCCTCACTTCTTAATACCGATTAGTCGCCGGGGTCAGGCGAACGGGTTATTAGTTGATAGCGCTATTTAGGTCTCACCAACCTCACACCGTGCCCGCGTATGGGATCGGGCGTGAACTAATGTACTCTGGCAACCGTCAATGATGATAGAACATTGACAAACGGGGCACTCTACGGAAACGTACGGATGAATAGTATTCGGTATTGTAAAAACAGTTTAGTCGCTTACTTACGGGGTAGCTCCCCATCGCATGTATAAACGGATTAATTAACTGGCGAAACAAGTTTTTGATAATTAAAACTGGACAACACGTGGACTCGCCAACAATTTTTGTTGATACCCTACTGCATGCTTTGCAGGTACCCAGTGACTCAGGAGCTTGCAGCTTGGGAAGTGTAGTGGTCGTCTAAACCCATGTGTTGGGTTCTAAATAATCTTGAACTATGAACTTTGTTTCGAAACTATTTGACTTATGCTTCCGCTACTTACTTAAAATGTCATTTGAACTTAAATTATTACACCTTAATGTTTACTAACCATTATGGTTGATGAACATTCTTACTCTTAACCAATACTCAGTATAATTGGTGGCTGGATCCTGTTCAGTCACGCCTCCAAGCGGTGGTACTCCGCATGTGGATTTTGGGGGTGTGACAGATTGGTATCAGAGCCATTGGTTATAGTGAACTTGGTTTTAAAAAGGAGAGTCTTTTTGAGAAAAAAAACCAGACTATAACCCGTGACTCGTGACGACACTACACTCCAAGGGCAAGACTCAGCTTGTTAGGCCTTATAGCTCGGATTTGTGTTTACTTGCTTGCTTATATTATGATGACTGCTCTACTGTACATACTAGTGTGCCTGATTAGATAGATACACATCCCTCTTCTAACTTATTCTCGCTACATTACGACATCACACTCATACTGTGTTTTCTGGTTATGAAGACAATGAGTGGACGCGGAAGAGGAAACGTTAACATGACTCAGGCTCAGTTCACCAACTTGCTCAACACGGTGGCTGCAGCTTTTGCAGCTCACCCTGGAGGTCAGCCTGCGCCTGCGCAACCACGTGTTTGTACCTTCAAAACCTTCATGGATGGCAAGCCTCTCCCTTTCAACGGCACTGAGGGTGCCATAGGCCTTCTACACTGGATTGAAAAGGCCGAAGCTGTCTTTGCTGTCTGCGAGTGTCCCCCTGCTAACTGGGTGAAGTTCGCGACTGGTACACTCGAAGGAAACGCGTTTTCATGGTGGAAGGCGCAGATTCAGATGCTTGGTCTGGAAGCTGCTAATGCTACGACATGGGAAGATTTCAAGGACATGATCAAAGAAGAGTACTGTCACAGGGATGACATCCACAAACTCGAGAACGAGTACTATGCGCTCAAGATGGTTGGGTCAGAGATTGAGACCTACATCAAGCAGTCCAACGACTATGCTGCACTTTGCCCAAACATGTCTCGACCTATGTATCGAAGAATCGAATTGTACATCAAAGGCTTGGTCCCAGAAATTCGGAGCCATGTAACCTCAGCCAACCTCAATACCATACAGCCCGTGGTTCGTCTTGCTCACAAACTCACCAATCAGGCTGTGGAGGAGGGCAAGCTGCCCAAGAGGATCGGTGCTACTACTGGAACTTCTAGCGATAACAAACGAAAGTGGGATGGGAGTCAGGGAAAGGATGCCAACCCCACTCAGGCCCCAGTTCAACAAAGGAAGACTGAAAACAACAAAGGCCCTCAGCAACAGGGTGGCTATCGAGGAAACCACCCCAAGTGTAACAAATGTAACCGACACCACAGTGGGCCGTGTGGCAAAAGTCAGTGTCAGCGATGCAACAAGATGGGGCATGAAGCCAAAGACTGCAGGAGCCCACTTCCAGCTAGACAGAATCAACAGCAACCACAACAGCAACAAGGAAACAACCGTGGATGCTTCAAGTGTGGAGCAACGGGGCACATGCGAAAGGATTGCCCTGAACTGAATCAAAACAACAACAATCAGGGTGCTGGGAACAATAACAACAATGCTGGGAATGGTGCAAGAGGAAGGGATTTTGTGATTGGAGCTGGAGAAGCAAGGAATGACCCCAACGTTGTAGCGGGTAAGTTCCTCCTTAATGATCGTTATGTTTCCATGCTATTTGATTCCGGAGCAGATGCTAGTTATGTATCCCTACGTATTAGTAAGAAACTTAAGCTCACTCTTACGCCGCTAAGCTCTAAGCACACCGTTGAAATAGCTAATGGTAGAAACCTCGAGGCCTCACACATAATTCGTAACTGCAAATTAGAGTTGTCTGGTCAGACCTTCTGTATCGATCTCTTCCCCATCATTCTTGGAAGCTTCGACGACATCATTGGCATGGATTGGTTATCCAAGCATCAAGCCGAAATCCTCTGCCAAGAGAAAGCTATTCGTATTCCCCGTCCCCCTGGCAAACCCCTTATAGTTCAAGGCGACAAGAGCGGAGAAGTCACAGGCATCATTTCATTCTTAAAGGCCCAGAAGTGTCTACGAAAGGGGCACACCGCTATCTTAGCACTCGTTGCCGACACTCAGAAAATGGAAAACAGGATTGAAGATTTTCCAGTCGTACGCGACTATCCTGAGGTGTTCCCGGAGGAACTACCTGGACTCCCTCCTCATCGTCAGGTCGAATTTCAAATCGAGCTAGCTCCCGGAGCAGCACCTATAGCTCGTGCACCTTATCGATTAGCCCCCGCGGAACTCAAAGAACTTTCTACTCAACTACAAGAACTTTTGGACAAAGGTTTTATCCATCCTAGTTCATCACCCTGGGGAGCCCCAGTGCTCTTCGTCAAAAAGAAAGACGGCACATTCCGAATGTGCATTGATTACCGCGAACTGAACAAGGTTACCATCAAGAATCGTTATCCACTTCCCCGTATCGATGACCTGTTCGACCAGCTGCAAGGGTCGAGCTATTATTCCAAGATCGATCTGCGATCGGGTTATCACCAGCTGAGAGTCCGCGATGAGGACATCTCTAAGACTGCTTTCAGAACCCGCTATGGTCACTACGAATTCCTTGTTATGCCTTTCGGAATGACCAACGCACCTGCGATCTTCATGGATCTCATGAACCGAGTATGCAAACCCTACCTCGACAAGTTCGTAATTGTGTTTATTGACGACATCTTAATCTACTCGAAGAGCCAAGAAGAGCATGAACAACACCTGCGCCTTATTCTAGAACTTCTTCGCAATGAGCAACTGTACGCCAAATTCTCGAAATGTGATTTCTGGCTTAGAGAAGTCCATTTCCTTGGGCACATCGTCAATCAGGAAGGGATTCATGTCGACCCCGCTAAGGTCGAATCCATTAAGAATTGGCCTGTACCTAAGACTCCGACCGAAGTCCGCCAATTCTTGGGATTGGCAGGATACTATCGAAGATTCATCAAGGGATTTTCTAAGATCGCTCAACCACTTACGACCCTCACTCAGAAGGGTGTTGCTTACAAATGGAGTAATGCTCAGGAATCTGCCTTCCAGGAACTAAAGAAAAATCTTTGTAGTGCTCCTATTCTTTCCTTACCTGAAGGTACCGACGACTTTGTTATTTACTGCGATGCTTCTATTCAAGGGCTTGGTTGCGTGTTGATGCAACGCGAGAAGGTTATTGCTTACGCTTCGCGACAACTCAAGATCCACGAACGGAACTACACGACGCGTGACTTAGAATTCGGAGCTGTGGTCTTCGCGCTCAAGCTTTGGAGACACTACTTGTACGGCACCAAGTGCACGATTTACACTGATCACAAGAGTCTCTAGCACATAATGGAACAAAAGGAGTTGAATATGCGGCAACGCCGATGGGTCGAACTCCTAAATGACTACGAGTGTGCAATTAAATATCATCCAGGCAAGGCTAATGTGGTAGCCGATGCCCTCAGCAGAAAGGAGACCAAACCCAAGCGTGTTCGTGCCTTACAGCTCACTATTCACTCGAACCTCCCTAATCAAATTCGAAATGCTCAGGTTGAAGCATTGAAAGCCGAGAACATCAGGGCTGAGTCCCTACGAGGATCGAGACAACGAATGGAACAAAAAGAAGACGGTGCTTACTACGTAGCCGGGCGCATATGGGTTCCGCTTTATGGAAATTTACGTGACCTTGTGATGGATGAAGCCCATAAGTCCCGTTACTCAGTACATCCGGGTTCAGATAAGATGTACCACGACTTGAGGACTACCTATTGGTGGCCTGGCATGAAAGCCCACATAGCAACCTACATCAGAAAATGTTTAACTTGTGCAAGAGTCAAGGCGGAGTATCAGAAACCATCAGGCCTACTCCAACAACCAGAGATCCCACAGTGGAAATGGGAGCAAATTTCCATGGACTTCGTTACCGGCTTGCCTAGGTCTCAACGCGGAAATGACACCATTTGGGTGATAGTAGATCGATTAACTAAATCTGCACACTTTTTGGCTATCAAAGAAACAGACAAGTTCTCTACCCTAGCAGAGGTATACTTAAAAGAAGTGGTTTCGAAGCACGGAGTGCCTACTTCTATTATTTCTGATCGAGATGCACGTTTTACGTCTGAGTTGTGGCAAGCTATGCACAAATCTTTTGGCTCACGTTTAGACATGAGCACCGCTTATCATCCGCAAACGGATGGGCAATCGGAATGCACCATCCAAACCCTCGAAGACATGCTTAGGGCATGTGTGATCGATTTTGGCAAGAATTGGGAGAAGCACCTACCGTTAGTGGAATTCTCCTACAACAACAGCTACCACACCAGCATTCAGGCGGCACCCTTTGAGGCATTATACGGTCGTAAATGCCGATCGCCTCTCTGCTGGGCGGAGGTTGGCGACAGCCAGATCACAGGCCCGGAGCATGTAGTTGACACTACAGAAAAGATTGCCCAGATTAGGCAACGCATGGCGGCAGCTCGTGACCGTCAGAAGAGATACGCGGATAAGGATAGGAAACCACTAGAGTTCCAGGTTGGTGAACGGGCTCTACTCAAAGTCTCACCCTGGAAGGGTGTGGTTCGATTTGGAAAACGAGGCAAGCTTAATCCACGATATGTCGGACCCTTTGAAATTACCGAAAAGATCGGTAAGGACGCCTACAGATTGAATCTGCCCGAAGAACTGAGCGCTGTGCACAACGTCTTCCACGTGTCTAATCTGAAGAAGTGTCTGTCAGATGAAACACTCATCATTCCTTTCAAGGAACTTACTATTGATGAACAGCTACACTTCACTGAGGAACCGATTGAGATCACGGATCGTGAGATCAAAACCCTCAAACGTAGCCAGATACCTCTCGTGCGAGTTCGTTGGAACTCACGCCGTGGCCCAGAATTTACCTGGGAGCGGGAAGACCAGATGAAGCGCAAGTATCCCCGGTTGTTCCCTAATGAAACTCCCAGCACTGAAGCTACAACTGAATTTCGGGACGAAATTCCAAATTAACGGGGGGATGATGTGACACCCCGTTGAAACGTTCTCATTTACACTAGCTTGTCAGTGGCTGCCTTAACTTTCGGGACGAAAGTTCTTAAAACTTGGGGATAATGTGACACTCTAGGTTTTCCGAGCAAACACCTTGTAATTACGTTGTGCGTATATATGTGTTATTAAATGAAAAGTTGCGTTTTACCTTAATGTGCTATGTGTGGTATGTATGTGTATATATATGTGTGTGAACCGAAACCATGACTCGAGACCACCCGGTCTCGAGTAAACAATGTAACAACGGGCCGGGCCGGTTGGGCCGTAACTTTAGCCCACCCAAAACCTCCCACTCGAAACCACCCTAAAACCCACTTTGGGTGCACTACCTCTTACTTGCACCTAAAACCCTCACACACTCCCTTTCACACTCTCTTCTCACTAAAACCCAAGAACACCACCACCAAATCTCTCCTCCCTTCTCTCGGATTCAAACCGGAAGCATCAAGACTCGGTCAAGCTCGTAATCATCTCCCGGATACTTCAATTCCTCATCCTCTTTCTCGACTTGGTGCTTTCTTCTCTATCGGTTAGTGTTCCCTTTAGGTTGATTAGTTACATAATACATGAAGATGGTTGTTGTTTTTATATAATGAAGGTGTTTCTTATATAGAAGATGATATGCATGCTTGTTAGATGATTTGTATGTATATGATGATGATTATCGGTTAACATGCCTTGATTTCGGATATATTACATAATGAGTTAGTGTTATCTTGTGTTTGAATGTGGTTTAAACCATGAGTTGTTGATGATCATGAAATTGGTTGCTTAGCGTTCATGCTAATCGGATTATATACTCTTATGCTAAGAAATCAAATGCTTGTTAAAAGGTTGCACACATGTGGAAATCGGATTAGTTGTTGATGTGTTTCTATTGTTGTTCATGCTATAGTTCATAAAGGGTGATGATAAAAACCTAAATGAAGAACTTGATGAATATGATATGAATGTGTTTTGAATGTGCTTTGAACATGAAAAGATGCTATGTTTGATCCATTTAGAATTAGGGTGAGACAAGAAAACATGTTTAATGGGATAGTACACATATTGCATGAAATCTCAATTCCATTGGATAGTACATAAGGCAGGTTCTAGAAGGTTCGGACATCAGATGTGCGACTCGAAACCTTCGGTCTCGACTCGAAATCATCAAACTGCAACTCGAGACCGAGTGATTGCGACTCGAGACCATATGTGACAACTCGAGACCGGACAAAGCAGACATCAGGGACTTGAAATCAACAAGGTCTCGACTCGAGATCTCACGATCCCGACTCGAGACTGGACTCGAGACCTTCTAGATTGCGACTCACACCAGCATTACTCGAGATCTCATGGTTGCGACTCGAGACCGTACGCTCTCGAGTCGAGACCATCTCGTCTCGGATGGGCCGGTTGTCACCGATTATTGGGCCAAACATGTGTGGACTATGCATAACGTTCCATTTAGAGTTCCGTGATTCTGTTAACTGTTAGTATGATCGGATAAGGCCCATTAACACTTATGATTTGTATGAAAGGTGTAGACGTTTACTGGTTAACTGCTACGTATTAGAATAGGCCCGATAACTTGTTGGACGATCATGTGTTATGTATGCTATGTGTTAGTCATGTGTAGATTATACGTGAATACTTGTACCCCAACTTGACCTATATTGGTGACCATGCTAGGACGTGGTGACCAACGTGATTGACCAAGTAAATAATCTACCGAGCAACCCAAGGTGAGTTCACAACTAATAAAGCATGCGTTCCCGGTGGTTGGGAAACGGAAACTTACAACAACGCTATCCCCTCGTAAGGGATACAAACCTACTTCTCTCCCCTTAAATGGGACCTTTGGTTAATTACTGTTTATACTAGATGCAACAAGCAACACTAAACAAAACTCTATCACTCAAGTCCTCACTTCTTAATACCGATTAGTCGCCGGGGTCAGGCGAACGGGTTATTAGTTGATAGCGCTATTTAGGTCTCACCAACCTCACACCGTGCCCGCGTATGGGATCGGGCGTGAACTAATGTACTCTGGCAACCGTCAATGATGATAGAACATTGACAAACGGGGCACTCTACGGAAACGTACGGATGAATAGTATTCGGTATTGTAAAAACAGTTTAGTCGCTTACTTACGGGGTAGCTCCCCATCGCATGTATAAACGGATTAATTAACTGGCGAAACAAGTTTTTGATAATTAAAACTGGACAACACGTGGACTCGCCAACAATTTTTGTTGATACCCTACTGCATGCTTTGCAGGTACCCAGTGACTCAGGAGCTTGCAGCTTGGGAAGTGTAGTGGTCGTCTAAACCCATGTGTTGGGTTCTAAATAATCTTGAACTATGAACTTTGTTTCGAAACTATTTGGCTTATGCTTCCGCTACTTACTTAAAATGTCATTTGAACTTAAACTATTACACCTTAATGTTTACTAACCATTATGGTTGATGAACATTCTTACTCTTAACCAATACTCAGTATAATTGGTGGCTGGATCCTGGTCAGTCACGCCTCCAAGCGGTGGTACTCCGCATGTGGATTTTGGGGGTGTGACGGAAGGAGCGGTTGGACTCCTCCATTGGTTTGAAAAGCTTGAGTCAGTATTTGAGATGTGCGAATGCCCTGAGGCTCGCAGGGTGAAGTACGCCACTGGTACTCTAGAAGGCATTGCGCTGACTTGGTGGAATGCGCAAGTTCAGATGTTAGGGTTGGCTGTTGCTAACGCCACACCCTTGAATGATTTTAAGGAATTGATCAAAGAGGAATACTGTAGCCGTGATGACATTCATAAGCTGGAGGTAGAGTTTTACCACTTGAAAATGACGGGGTCAGAAATTGAAGCGTACACCAGAAGATCGAATGAGTTGGCTATTCTGTGTCCTACTATGGTAGACCCTCCCATTAAGCGTATCGAACTGTATCTCAAGGGTCTGGTACCGGAAATTCAAAGCCACGTAACCTCAGCGAATCTTGGCACCATTCAACAGATCGTCAAGCTAGCTCATCGCCTCACCGATCAGGCAGTAGAACAGAACAAGCTGCCTAAACGCATCAGCGCTACTACTACCGCTACCACTCCAGTTACTCCTGCTACTCCCAGTGACAACAAACGGAAATGGGAAGGAGATTCCAGCAGGGGTTCAGCTACCGTTCAGTCTCAAGCTCAGCAATGCAAGATTAATGACTACCAGAGTGCGGGTCAGCAATCCTCTGGTAGTCAGGGGCAGAAAAGATATCAAGGAAATCACCCAAAGTGCAACAATTGTAACAGACACCACAGTGGCCAGTGCAACAAGGGGCGTTGTCAGAGGTGTCTCAAGATGGGTCATGAGGCTAAGGATTGTAGGAGCCCACGGCCTGTAACTCAGAATCAGCAGCAGCAGCAAACTCAGCAGAACCAACAACAGGGTAACAAAGGATGTTTTCATTGTGGTGCAGAAGGTCACTTCAAGCGAAACTGCCCCCAGTTAAACCAGAACCAGAATAACAACATCAACAATCAGGGCAACGGGAACAACAATGGAGGAAACAACAACGACAATGGTGCTAGGGGTCGTGCATTTGTGATTGGTCAGGCTGATGCAAGGAACGATCCTAATGTGGTTATGGGTAAGTTTCTTCTCGACGACTTTTATGTTACTGTATTATTTGATTCGGGTGCAGATACCAGTTATATGTCTCTGAAAGTTAGTCAAATGCTTAAACGCGCACCAACACTTTTGAACACCAAACATGTCGTAGAGTGAGCTAATGGAAAAAGTCTAGAAGCCACACACATAGTTCAGGGTTGTAATCTTATCCTCGCTGGTCAGACTTTCTCTATCGATCTCATTCCTATAACTCTGAGTAGTTTTGACATCGTCATTGGTATGGATTGGTTATCCCAACAACAAGCAGAGATCCTATGCAAGGAGAAGATCATTCGTATTCCCCGTACTGGCAAAGAACCTCTCGAAGTTCAAGGCGACAAGAGTGGTGTCGTGAGTGGCATCATCTCCTTCTTGAAGGCTCAGAAGTGTTTGCGAAAGGGCCACACAGCTGTTTTAGCACTCGTTACTGATACATCGGAGGAAGAGAAAAAGATTGAGGATATTCTTGTTGTACGCGACTTTCCTCAAGTGTTTCCTGAAGAGTTACCTGGGTTACTGCCCCATCGTCAGGTCGAATTTCAGATCGAGCTAGCTCCAGGAGCAGCACCCATAGCTCGAGCGCCTTATCGCTTAGCTCCAACTGAACTGGAAGAACTGTCTAAGCAATTGCAAGAACTCTTGGAAAAGGGTTTCATACGTCCTAGCTCTTCGCCCTGGGGAGCTCCAGTATTATTTGTGAAGAAGAAAGACGGTACCTTCCGCATGTGTATAGACTACCGCGAACTGAACAAGGTGACTGTGAAGAATCGTTATCCTCTTCCACGCATCGAAGACTTATTCGACCAGTTGCAAGGGTCGAGCTATTACTCGAAGATTGACCTGAGGTCAGGCTATCATCAATTGAGAGTCCGGGATGAGGACGTCTCCAAAACAGCATTCAGAACACGCTACGGCCACTACGAGTTTCTAGTCATGCCATTCGGACTAACGAACGCGCCTGCAGTTTTCATGGATCTTATGAACAGGGTGTGCAAACCTTATCTTGACAAGTTTGTTATTGTCTTCCTCGATGACATCCTGATCTATTCGAAGAGTCAAGAGGAACACGAGCATCATTTACGACTTATTCTGGAACTCCTTCGAACGGAACAGCTGTACGCTAAGTTTTCAAAATGCGACTTCTGGCTTCATGAAGTCCACTTCTTAGGCCACGTGGTAAACAAGGATGGGATTCATGTCGATCCATCCAAGGTAGATTCGATCAAGAACTGGCCTGCACCTCGTACACCAACCGAAATACGCCAATTCTTGGGTTTGGCGGGTTAATACAGACGGTTCATCAAAGACTTCTCAAAGATTGCACAGCCGCTTACATTACTGACACAGAAAGGTGTTGCTTACCGTTGGAGTAATACACAGGAAACAACATTTCAGCACTTAAAGGATAGACTCTGTAGCGCACCTATCCTCTCATTGCCTGAAGGCACGGACGATTTTGTAGTCTACTGCGACGCATCCATCCAAGGTCTTGGATGTGTGTTGATGCAACGGGATAAAGTTATTGCTTATGCTTCACGTCAACTTAAGATTCACGAACGGAATTACACTACACACGATTTAGAGCTTGGAGCTGTTGTTTTTGCGCTCAAGATATGGCGACATTATCTGTATGGCACCAAGTGCACCATCTACACCGATCACAGGAGTCTTGAGCATATCTTCAAGCAGAAAGAATTGAACATGCGACAACGTAGATGGGTTGAGCTACTGAACGATTACGAGTGCGCCATAAAGTACCATCTGGGCAAAGCCAATGTTGTGGCCGACGCCCTCAGTCGAAAGGATACTGCACCTAGGCATGTACGAGCGTTGTAACTCACTATTCAATCTAGTCTTCCTTCACAGATACGAGATGCTCAGGTAGAAGCATTGAAACCAGAAAACGTCAGGGCTGAAGCCCTACGCGGTTCAAGGCAACGGTTAGAACAAAAGGCAGACGGCGCCTACTATGTAACAGGACGCATTTGGGTCCCACACTATGGCAACCTACGCGAGCTTGTAATGGAAGAAGCTCATAAGTCTCGCTACTCAGTACATCCTGGTTCGGATAAGATGTACCACGACCTCAGAACTACATATTGGTGGCCTAGCATGAAGGCCCACATAGCAACTTACGTTAGCAAGTGTTTGACTTGTGCGAGAGTCAAAGCGGAATATCAGAAACCTTCAGGCCCACTCCAGCAACCTGAGATACCACAATGGAAATGGGAGCAAATTTCCATGGATTTTGTTACTGGCCTACCTAGATCTCAGCGCGGAAATGATACTATTTGGGTGATCGTGGATCGACTCACAAAGTCTGCTCACTTCTTGGCTATCAAGGAAACGGATAAGTTCTCCACTCTAGCAGACGTATACCTTAAGGAAGTTGTCTCGAGGCACGGAGTGCCCACCTCTATTATCTCTGATCGTGATGCACGTTTTACTTCAGAACTGTGGCAAGCAATGCACAAATCTTTTGGCTCTCGTTTAGACATGAGCACAGCTTATCACCCTCAGACGGATGGGCAGTCTGAGCGCACTATTCAAACTTTAGAAGACATGCTTCGGGCATGCGTAATTGACTTTGGCAATGGCTGGGAAAAACATCTGCCACTTGTGGAATTTTCATACAATAACAGTTACCACACCAGCATTAAAGCTGCTCCATTTGAGGCATTGTACGGGCGTAAATGCCGATCACCTCTTTGTTGGGCAGAGGTGGGTGACAGTCAGATCACAGGTCCAGAAATGGTAGTTGATACTACTGAAAAGATTGCTCAAATACGACAACGCATGGCGGTAGCTCGTGACCGTCAGAAAGCATACGCCGATAAAGACAGGAAACTACTCGAATTCCAGGTTGGGGATCGAGCACTACTCAAAGTTTCACCCTGGAAGGGTGTGGTTCGTTTTGGCAAAAGGGGCAAACTCAATCCACGATACGTTGGACCATTTGAAGTCATTGAGAAAATAGGCAAAGTGGCCTACAGACTGAACTTACCAGCTGAACTCAGTGCAGTTCACAACGTCTTTCACGTGTCGAATCTGAAGAAGTGTCTGTCGGATGAGACCTTCATAGTTCCTTTGAAGGAGCTCACTATCGACGAACGGTTGCATTTCGTCGAAGAACCAGTTGAAATCACGAACCGGGATGTTAAGGTCCTCAAGAACACCCGAATACCTCTTGTTCGAGTTCGTTGGAACTCCCGTCGTGGCCCAGAGTTTACCTGGGAACGAGAAGACCAAATGGAACTCAAATATCCCCAGTTGTTCGAAAACAATGCAACTACTACTGAGGCTGAAGCTACTACAGAATTTCGGGTTGAAATTCCAAATCAACGGGGGGATGATGTGACACCCCAGGAAAACCAGTAAACGACACAACTAGCTTCCTCAGTAACCGCATGCTAAATTTCGGGATGAAATTTCTTTCAAGTTGGGGATAATGTGACAACTCGAGTTTCCAAGATTCCAGTGTCGCACTATTGCACGTTAATTGTTTAGTTTGTCCGATACACGACTTGTTTGTTTCACAACCGGACACGTTGTAATATGTTAGATCGTATTGTAGTTGGTATGTTACACATGATGGGTGTTGTTTGTGCTTTGTATATATATTTGACGTGCAACATTTGTGTGTGTTTAAAATATGGTGGTGTTAATTTATGATTTTTTAAACAAAACAATAGAACCTTGGCCAATACCCTAAACCACCTGAAAACACCCTGTGGTAAAAACACCAAAGTGTTTTCGTCCACTGTTAATAGCCGAAATCAGCAAATGGGCTTTAGGCCCAGTACTGATTAGTTATAATGTTGTTCCTTATCTACACCCAAATCAGTAATCGACAGAAAACCTAGAGCACCTCTCTAACTGTGACGGCGATTGCAAGCCTACGGAGCCCTTGTTTTCGGTCAATCCATCAGTTTTACATCTCGGTTAGTTTGCACCGAGGTTTATTGTGTATAACTTTCGATAGATTGTCTCATGTCTGCGTATGTGTATATATCTGGTTATTATATATATGCGATTAGTATAATAATGATGATGATTATGCTTATTGATTGTTGAAAATCTGTTGAGATGATGTCGATTCTTCTGATTGGCGATTGCTAGTTGAAAGCGTAACTGTAGTGTTGTTAAGGTTGCTGTTCGTTGATGATGATGACTGCCGAAAACACCCCCACCTCATGAAATCCACACATCAACGAAAACACCTTAGGGGATTTCGGCCCAGGTGTTCTCGGCCCATAAAGGTGATTTCGGCCCATAAAGGGATTTCGCCAAAGCCCTATCTGTCACATGTGATTTCGTTATATTATTCAGTAACATTATTGGTTTAATTGCTTAGTTAGTTATTAACTTGGTTAAGTTATTTATCTTGTTAACTCAGTTAGTTGTTAAATGTGTAACTCTGTTAAGCAGGTAAACCTCTGTTAAGTTGTTAGATGGTTAACTCTATTTGTTACAAATGCAGTTATTTAACTAACATTGTTAGTTTATTATCTCTACTAATTCATCTGTACTGTTAGGCATCTTATTTCTGTTAAGCTTGTTGACTTTGTTAATCCTGAAGCATATGACATTACTAGCTATTAACTCTGTACTAGTTAGTTGTTAGTTCTGCTAAATGCCAACTCTGTTAAGGGTATGAATGGATTGTTATATTGGAATAAACTGTGAAGGACATATATGTGGTACATGAACTATATGGATTTGGTTAACTGTTACGTGTTACACGATGATAATTGCTGAGCACTTTATGACATAGATTGCATGTGAAACATTGCGAACTCGAAACTGATTATACATACGTGTGTACTATAGGTCGTGATTGATTAACTGTGAGCGTGTGTATTCCTTTAGCATACCGAGCAAAACAAGGTGAGTTCACACCCTTACCAAGGCATGGGATTCCCGGGGATTGGGAATGGGTTGAATGATGGGATTTAACAATTACTCGTACTTACACGGCTACTAGACTATCTACCATCGTCCTCGGGTTAAGCAGGGCACTTACGTAAAACCTACGTAAACAAGTACTTAACACTGTCCTCAGGTTTCGAGGGACACTTACGTAAAACCTACGTAAACTCACATATGCTACTGTCTTCCGGGGTCAGGAAGGACACTTACGTAAAACCTACGTAAACCCCACGCGTACCACTGTCCTCGGGTAAAGAAGGGCACTTACGTAAAACCTACGTAAACCTTGTACGTACTACTGTTCTCGGGTTAAGAAGAACACTTATGGTTACAAATAGTCTAGTGTAAATACAAACATGGGAAGCCCCCACTAATAGTAAATACAAACATGGGAAGCCCCCACCAATTGAACCTACACAACGGCTTAGTTAATAATGCATAGTTATGCAACGAACTTACTTACCTACTTACTGTGAACTCGCTCAACTAGTTGTTGTCCCTCTGTTACATGCCTTACAGGACCATAGGTACTCTTGGAGCTTGCACGGGAGGCGCGGTCATTGTGGTCACGGATTTTTGGATGTTATGATACACTATTTTGTGACACTTCAACTTAATACTTGTTGGGTTTTTACATTATTGCTTCCGCTACACACTTGTTTATGTTTGATTATGAAAACACCTATCGTATTGATGAATGACTTTCACTATTTACTTATATGTTCAATATGATCGGTGGCTTGATCCTGGTCATGTCACGCCTCCACGCGGTGGTACTCCGCGTGTGGGTTTTGGGGGTGTGACAGCTCCAACTGCAAAGTCACTAGCATCACACATGATTTCGAAAGGAAATTTCCAGTCAGGTGCTATCATGATAGGTGCATTGACTAGCATTTCCTTTAAGGTTAGAAATGCTTGATTGCAATCCTTGTCAAATATGAAAGGAGCATCTTTTTCAAGTAATTTTGTTAGAGGCCTTGAGATTTTAGAAATGTCTTTGATAAACCGCCTATAAAATGCGGCATGCCCTAGGAAACTTCTGATAGCTCTAACGGAGGATGGGGGCGGTAGTCGAGAAATGGTATCTATTTTGGCTCGATCCACCTCCATTCCTTCGCTTGAGATTTTGTGACCGAGTATTATTCCCTTCGTTACCATGAAATGGCATTTTTCCCAGTTAAGGGCAAGGTTGGTTTCCTCACATCGGGATAGCATTCGTTCAAGGTTATCGAGGCATTGTTCGTATGAATCCCCAAAGATAGAAAAGTCGTCCATGAAGACTTCCATTGTATTTTCTATCATGTCGTGGAAGATGGCTACCATGCAACGTTGGAATGTTGCGGAGGCATTACATAGACCAAACGGCATGCGTCGATAAGCAAAAGTTCCATAGGGGCATGTAAAGGTTGTCTTTTCTTGGTCTTCGGGTACTATCGGGATTTGAAAGTAACCTGAAAAAACCATCCAAGAAACAATAAAATTTATGACCGGATAATCTTTCTAACATTTGATCAATGAAGGGTAAAGGAAAGTGATTTTTTCTTGTCGCTTCATTTAATCGTCTATAATCTATACATACTCTCCATCCTGTGACGGTTCTCATTGGTATTAGTTCATTCTTTTCATTAGTTATTACCGTCATACCTCCTTTCTTTGGAACTACTTGGACGGGACTTACCCAAGGACTATCGGAGATAGGATAAATAAGTCCGGCGTCAAGTAATTTGATGACTTCGTTTTTAACCACTTCTTGAACATTTGGATTTACTCGACGTTGTGGTTGTATTACTGATTTGTAATCATCATTCATTAAAATTTTGTGCGTGCACATGGAAGGACTTATTCCCTTAATATCTACAAGCTTCCAAGCGATCGCACTTTTATGTTTTTTCAAAAGACTAATTAATTTTTCTTTTTCTAAACTATCTAATTTAGATGAAATAATTACAGGTAATTTACCATCTTTGTTTAGAAAAGCAAATTCCAAACCCTGTGGGTCTTTAGGAGACTCCTTATTTGGTTGCTCATTTTGATCAAGAACCTTAAAAGTTTGTTCTATGGCGACCTCTTCTTCAACAAAGTGGTCAAACTTTTCACTTGTATCGGGTGGTTCATCTTCATCTTCAATTAGGGGGTCATTATTGCCGAATGGATATCTCATTGACCGCTCAAGATCGACACTCTTTTTAAATGCCCCTAATTGAAGAGGTAGATTGTTGTACTTCCGGTTTTTCAAAGCTTCGTGAGTTTTTACAAATGGTCGTCCCAACACTAGAGGAGCGTCATCGAGGATGACAAAGTCGGTGGGGACTACCATTTGATTTGTTTGAACCAAGACATCCTCAACTATACCAATTGATTTTATTACCTTCCGATTGGATAGAAAAATGGGTATTTGAAGTGGAGAAAAATCACTAATACTTAATTTTTCGAAAATGTAGTTAGGCATTATGTTAACACAAAGATCTTTATCAATTGTAACATTACTAATAAATGAATTTTGAAAGAAACATGGAACCGGTGTAATGTTAATTTCAAATGGGTCTTCTTTTATTAGTGAGGTTTGATCAATAGTTAACGTAACACTTACTATTTCGTCAATTTTAGTGTTAGTGTTTAACTCTTTTAAAAACTTAGCATGAGTGGGTACTAAACAATGATTTTCAAAAGAAGGTGACAAGAGATTAATTTCTTCAAAATTAGACTCTTCTTGAATTTTAACGTTGTCGGACTCACCTTCTTCGTTGTCTAACTCATGTGTCGGTTTTTCACTTATTTGTTCTTCCATTTTTACACATTCAGCTATCTCTTCTTTATTTAATTGTTCTCCTGCGCGGGACTCATCTTCCCTTGCGCGAGATTCTTTTATATAGCGCTCGATAACTTTAAGGTGTTCTAATATCCTATCGGTCACTTCGGTTATAGAGAAAGGATCAGGATTTTCAAAGCTTGAATCCGGTTGTTCGATCCTTTGTTCCTCATAATACCCATATGAAGTAGATGGTTCACACCATTGTTCTTCATTGTAAGCATATGATGGATAAGGGTCGTAATTTTGTTCTTCATAATACTCATATGAGGTGGGTTGTTCACGCCATGGTTCCTTATAATAAGCATACGAAGGTGGTGGCTCATATCTTGGTTCCTCAAAGTATGAGTAAGAAGGCTCATACCTTGGTTCATCAAAATATGAGTATGAGGGAGTGTATGAAGTTGATGGCTCGTACCTGGGCTCCTCATAGTAGATGTATGAATTGGATGGTTGATATAAGTTACAATATTGAACCGAGTGCAGGTCACCACAATTAGTGCAATAGTTACTCCTATAATCATCCTCCTCATAGGTGTAGTTGTAACCTCCTGAGTATTGATCCTTAAGAATCACTCAGCAGACCACAACCAAGTCTCGAGATCAGAAAACAAAAATAAAAACGGAAACAGAGGCTGGACATGGCCCCGTGTTCAGTGGACACGACCCCGTGTACAGAATCTGTATCTGGGCGTTTTAATAAAAGTGACGGATTTCGTTGAGCACGGGGCGTGTTCAGTGAGCACAGCCTGTGTTCAAGCTACTGTTACTAGGTGTTTTATGAAAAATGTGCAGCACGGCCCCGTGTTCAGTGAGCACGGCCCGTGTTCAGGTTACTGTAAATGCAAAACTAAACTAAAATGCAGAAAAATGTGCATGCTTTTTAAAAAGGTTTTGAAAAACTGATTAGGCCGTCGATTTTAAGCTTTCTTAAAATCCTTCTGTCCCCTGCAGCGGCGCCAAAAACTTGATGCGTGTGAAGTGTGTATATAAGTTTAAGTATATTTTAAGCCCTTTTACACTTTCTTTAGCCAAGTTTTAAATTTATAAAACACGATATTTACTAACACTAAACACACATATGGGCAAGTGCACCCATCGTGAGCGTAGTATAGTGTTGGTAAGATACCGAGGTCGTCCAAGGACACAAGAGCTTTTAGTACCGGTTTATCCTCAACGTCTAATCAAATCAAAAGTTTAGAAAAAAAAGTTTAAACTAAGAAAATAAAAACTAACTAAAATGCTGAAAAATAAAAATAAAAATAAAACAGATGGACAAGATGAATCACTTGGCTCCAACTCGTGTTTAGTGTAACCTTTGATTATTTCCGCACTTTTGCACTATTTAAGAGATTATCTTAGTTATTGTAGTAGGCCCCTCTTTTGGAGGTGACGTTACCCTCAACCCAGTAGTTTGAGTCTGCAAGGATACAATCCTAAAGGGTCGGATTATTGAAAGATAATTAATTAAGTTATTAATGCATAATGTGGTAGGCCCCTCTTTTGAAGGCGACGTTACCCTCGGCTAAGTAGTCTGAGTCAGCAGGGATACAATCCTAAGTAGCCGGGTTAAAATATTAATAGTAGTTTAACTTATGAGGGGATCAAAGAGTTTGGACCCCCACCATCCAATATCGTTAAGTATTGAAGGAGGTCCTACTAAATTTGACCCAGGTCCTTTGCAGGATCTATACACTGAACAATGGCAAGACTCTTACCAAACCATTCCCTTAACCCCCGACCAGGTAGCCAACATGCCTCCATATAGACCGTGGAGATATGAATGGTGAAAATCTTTTATTTTATATAGACATTAAAATAATGCCAAGACACCACGGACAAACGACAAGGAATAATCACCTTCAAAATAAGAAACTAGTTATTAAAGTCATTAATACATAACCAATTAAAAAGTGCGAAAAGATTAAAAATAAAAAGTATTACACTAGACACTTTGTCATCACCAAGTGATGTAAGAGACTTAGGCAAACATGGCCTTGATTGTCAAGAACTCTTACGATCAATCTTGGATCCCGAGACGACTCACACACTCTATGATGGACAATGGATGATGGTGGTGGATGATGGTGTTATGATGGTGGTGGGTGAAGTGTGAGAGAGGTGGTGTGCCAATGGATGGTTTGAGCTTGAGCCAAGCACTCCTATTTATAGGCTGAACAGAAGCTCGGGCACGGCCCCGTGTCCAGTGGGCACGGCCCCGTGTCCACATCCTTCTCTGTCTTCATTAATTGCTCTTGTCTTTATTAGTTGACCACGGCCCCGTGTCCGCTGGACACGATCCCGCGTGCAGAAGCATATCTGTACTATCAAGATTTGCCTGGATTCTGCGAATCTTATAGTTGACCACGACCCCGTGTCCGCTGAGCACGGCCCCGTGGTGGGCGATTGAAGCTTCTACAACTTTGTCTTTTATGCTGACACTTGGGCACGCCCCCGTGCTCATTGAGCACGGGGCGTGTTTAGCCTTCTGTTCTCTTGTTTTGCTTGGGAAGATGCTTTCGGGGAGGTCGGGCATGCCACGTTTGTTCCTTTTCTTGTATTTATGTTAGATTTGGCTGCCTTTTTGCTTCTTTTGTTAATTTGAGCTCATTTAATCCTGAAAATACAAAAGGAAGACAAAAACACACTTTTTCCAACATTAGTACTAAAAAAGGGTTAGTTTTATGCCACAATTGATGTAATTTATATGTTGCATTTTGCACACATCAATAAGAAACTAGTTATTAAAGTCATTAATACATAACCAAATAAAAAGTGCGAAAAGATTAAAAATAAAAAGTATTACACTAAATGCTTGTCTTCACCAAGTGATGTAAGAGACTTAGGCAAACATGGCCTTTGATTGTCAAGAACTCTTACTATCAATATTGGATCCCGAGACTACTACACACACTCTATGATGGATGCTGGATGATGGTGGTGGATGTGGGTTGTGATGGTGGTGGTGGGTGGGCGAAGTGTGAGAGAGGTGGTTTGTCAAGGGATGATTTGCAAGTGAGCCAAGCACCCCTATTTATAGCCTGCACAGAAGCCATGACACGACCCCGTGCCCGCTGGGCACGGCCCCATGTCCACCCATCTTCTCTTTCTTCATTAATTGCAGTTTGTCTGCATTAGTTGACCACGCCCCCGTGTCCGCTGGGCATGACCCCGTGTGCAGAAGCGTATCTGTACTATCAAGATTTGCCGAGATTCTGCGAATCTTAGCGTTGACCACGCCCCCGTGTCCGGTGGACACGCCCCCGTGTTGGGTGATAGAAGCTTCTACAACTTTGTCTTTTCTGCAGACACTTGGGCACGCCCCCGTGCTCATTGAGCACGGGGCGTGTTCAGCCTTCTGTTCTCTTGTTTTTGCTTGGGAGGATGCTGTCGAGGGGTCGGGCATGCCAAGTTTCTTCCTTTTCTTGTATTATTGTTAGATTTGGCTGCATTTTTGCTTCTTTTGTTCGTTTAAGCTCATTTAACCCTGAAAATACAAAAGGAAGACAAAAGCACACTTTTTTCCAACATTGGTACTAAAAAAATGTTAGTTTTATGCCTTATTTGATGTAATTTATATGTTGCATTTTGCACACATCAAATACCCCCACACATGAATCTTTGCTTGTCCTCAAGCAAAACTCTTTATTTTATGGCTTACACACCCAAATGGAATGGGTAGAAGAGAAGGTTTTTGGCTTGTCATAGAGTGTCGGGATTCCAAGATTCTTTATTAGGTTTTATTTTTACTTTATTTACAATCCTATTCGTCATGATTTATTTAAAACATTACATAAGAGAAATTATTTATTTGGGCATAACATGCCTCTTTAAAATTCCATTTATATACTAGTTCACATACCTCACGGGAGATCACTCAACACTCGGCCGAAGATGTATTTTTGTGAAACACTCCAGAGCAGCATGGAACTTACTTCTACCATATGCTTGCCAAGCAATCAATCCTTCTCCTTTTTAACTATAAACCTTTGTAGATATAAAGAGGACTTTGGGCAAGGGTTAGGCTTGGGTTAAAGGTAGGTGGTTGGGTTAGTGGTTAGTAGAAAAGGGTGAAAGGCGTAAAAAGCGTCAGTTTTCGTAAAACATTTTGGTTTTGTGACTTTTTATTTCAATGAAGCATTATTCAAACAAGCCTTCTTTTGATGAGCTTTGTTTGTTTATTGCTAACTTCATTTTTCTTTTCTTCTCTCTTTTTTTTTTTTTTTTTTTTTTGATAATGAAGTCACTAGAAAACCGAGCTTTGTTACTAAAATAAAGGGTTTAAAATGAAAAAGGGTTTTAGTGGGTAAAAGGGTGTTTGTTTGTGGGTTTAGAAATGAAAAGGTTTAGGCTCAAAGGGGTTAACTAGGGGGACTTTGGGTAGGTGGTAAAAAAAAATAATGGTTTTGAAATAAAAAAGGTTAGTCCTAATGCCTCCATCATCTACTTACTTGGGTTTAAGTTGGTAAGGACCGGGAATGTATCGTCGTGGCAAGTTCTAGAGTCGTAAGAAACCAAGCGACTATTCACACAAGAAACGAAAAATGAGCATTTAGTTTAAAGATGTGTATTTGTATGCTCAATAAAGGCTCAAAACTCACTTTTTGTGGGAATGGATTTTTATGTGATCAAGTATATATAATCAAATTTTAACTAGATTTGTCATGCCTTTTCATAATTTTCTTATGTTTGTTTTTTTATCACGACACTATCAGTTGTAAATTTGTAAAAGTATAACCTTTTTAGAACTTGTTATTCCCAAAACTAAAATAAGACAAGTAAAAAAATGAAAAATTTTTGAAAAAAATTGGGATGTTTAGCGGTTCCAATAGAGTTTTGTGTAAGGCTTGTAATTAGGACTTGCAAAATTCAAGGTTTTAGAATCCCCCCCCCCCCCCACACACACACACACTTAAATTACACATTGTCCTCAATGTGTCCCAAAAATAAGTTTTTAGGTTGATTGAATGTGTAAAAGGTGTGTTAAAAACAAAATTTTATGTTACCGGGTAGCTGAGCACGGCCTCGTGGTCAAACTGCCAGTATCAAATTTAAACAGAAGGCTGGGTACGGGGGCGTGTTCAGTGAGCACGACCTCGTGTCCAGTTACCTGAACTGGGCATTTTCTACAGAACCTCAGGCACGGGGCGTGTTGGGGTGAGCACGGCCCCGTGCTGAACTTGCTGTAATGAAGAAAAATTGTCGGGAGGCTCTGTTTTTGTGCATGGGGTGTGGGTTCAAGTTTCCCTTAGTAACCTCCACCATTTCGTGTGTGCTTTATTCCTGAAAATTAAAACTAAACTAGAAAACATAAAAGTTAAACTAATCTAAAACTAAGGATAGTTCCACGGAATGCCTCCGTGGTGCGCCACGTTTATAAGGGTCTTTGGCTAGACCCACCTTATCGGGTGGTTCTGGCTCATCTTCAATTAGGGGGTCGTCATTGCCGATTGGATATTTCATTGATCGTTCAAGATCGACACATCTTTCGAAGGCCCCTAATTGAATAGATAGATTGTTGTACTTCCAATTTTTCAAAGCTTCGTGGGTCTTTACAAAAGGTCGTCTCAACATTAGAGGAGCGTCATCAAGGATGACAAAGTTGGTTGGGATTACCAATTGATTGGTTTGGACCAAGATATCCTCAACTACCCCTATTGATTTTATTAATTTCCGATTAGATAGAAAAATGGGTATTTGAAGTGGAGAAAAATCACCAGTACTTAATTTTTCGAAAATGTTGTTTGGCATTATATTAACACAAAGATCTTTATCAATTGTAATATTACTAATAAAGGAATTTTGAAAATAAACATGGAACAGGTGTAATGTTAATTTCAAATGGTTCTTCTTTTATTAGCGAAGTTTGATCATTTGTTAACTTAATGCTTACCGTTTCGTCAATTTTAGTGTCAGTGTTTAACTCTTTTAAAAACTTAGCATGAGTGGGTACTAAACATTGATTTTCGAAAGAAGGTGATAAGAGATTAATTTCTTCAAAATTAGACTCTTCTTGAATTTTAACGTTGTCGGACTCACCTTTTTCGTTGTTTAACTCATGTGTCGGTTTTTCACTTACTTGTTCTTCCATTTTTACATTTTCAACTATCTCCTCTTTATTTAATTCTTCTCTTGCGCGGGACTCCTCTTCCCTTGTGTGAGATTCTTTTATGCATCGTTCGATAGTTTTAATGTGTTCTATTATCCTATCGGCTATGTCGGTGATAGAGTAAGGATCGGGATCCTCAAAGCTTGAATCCGGATGTTCGATCCTTTGTTCCTCGTAATACTCATAAGAAGTAGATGGTTCACACCATTGTTCTTTATTGTAAGTATATGATGGATAAGGGTCGTAATTTTGTTCTTCATAATACTCATATGAGGTGGGTTGTTCACGCCATGGTTCCTCATAATAAGCATATGAAGGTGGTGGCTCATATCTTGGTTCCTCAAAGTATGAGTATGAAGGCTCATACCTTGGTTCTTCAAAATATGATTATGAGGGAGGAGGTTCATACCTTGGGTCTTCATAGGATGTGTATGAAGTTGATGGCTCGTACATGGGCTCCTCATAGTAGGTGTATGAAGTGGATGGTTGAAATAAGTCACAATATTGTACCGAGTGAGGGTTACCGCAATTGGTGCAATAATCTTCCCTATAATCATCCTCCTCATAGGTGTAGTTGTAACCTCCTGAGTATTAATCCATAAGAATCACTCAGCAGATCACAACAGAGTCTCGAGACCAGAAAACAAAAATAAAAACCAAAACAGAGGCTGGACACGGCCCCGTGTTCAGTGAGCACGGCCCGTGTTCAGAATCTGTATCTGGGCGTTTTAATAAAAGTGACTGGTTTCATGGAGCACGGGGTGTGTACTGTGATAACTCGAACTTCCGACGTTCTTTATTCGCATTTAATGCACGTTGACTTTGACTATATGGTTATGTTATGATAAAACCTAGTGTGTTTGCATGGTTATGTGTGATTGTATAGCATGTGTACTGTTTGTAAAACTTAAACTGTTAAGAACCCGACGAAACACAAGGCTGTTTCGCCATAACCCATTCCGACGAAACAGGCTGTTTCGCCATGAACACTCCGACGAAACAGAAGTCTGTTTCGCCGAGCCCAGTTTCGCCAAAAGCCCAGTACGGCCCAGAATGTTATTTCGCGAATATTTACGTGAAACGGGTTCAGTTTCACATCCTTAGCCATCAGAAAAACCCTAGAACACTCTCCCTTCTGTGCGATGACCACAACCATCGTTCACCATCATACCTAGCTCTCGAATCCTTGTTCATTCATCTCGAATCGGTTAGTGTGTGTTTGTTAATCGATTCTATGTTTCTGTATTATATAGATTCTTGCTGGTGCATATGATTGATGTGTGCTACTGCTGTGATTATAAGAGTATGATGATGATATAGGTTTTGATATGCATGATGTAATCGGATATAATAGTGCTATGTAAAGATTAATACGACCAAGTGCTCGGTTCTGGATGTTGTTATTATGTCCTGATTTTGAATACAAGATAGTATCTTGATAGGGTACAATGATATGATGTTGTATGTTGATATATTATACACATAAACTAGGGTTTATGTTAGACAATGACTCTTGGTTGATTGATTTATGATGATTCGTTATGCACATTAATCTTCGTATGATTTCTGTTATTGATGACGGCTGTTAGAATGATTAGGGTTTATGTGTTATTCGCATCTGCTGTAACTGATGTCTGCGAAACAGACATCCGACGAAACAGGACTCTCGGCGAAACAGAATGTGTTTCGCCAAGAGTCATCGACGAATTAGAATCCTGTTTCGCCGGACAAGGCCACGACGAAACAGAATGTGTTTCGTTAATTTGTGTTTCGCCATTATGTGTGTTTCGCCAACTTATGTGTTTCGCCATTATGTGTGTTTCGCCGAACAGTTAATCTGCACAGTAACTTGGGTTAATTCTGTTAAATGTTAACTGGAATATTTAACTGCTGTTAAGTGTAACCAGCTTGTATATGATTGTGATTACGTGCTACATGCTTAAACATGAACAACTGAAACACAAACTGATTATGTATACGTGCATACCTTAGGACGTGATTGATTATTTGCGAGCACTTACATATCTAGCATACCGAGCAAACCAAGGTGAGTTCACACAAGCCAAGGCATGGGGTTCCCAGGGGGGGAATGGGGATTTGATGATTACTGTTCGTACATAGATAACAGAACCTACTGCTAGACTAGTAACACTTATTGAACGATCTTCGCACACCTGCCAAGGACATTGGCCGCGATATTATGACTGCCTTCGCACACCTGCCAAGGACATTGGCCGCGAACTAAACTTACAACATCATCGCACACCTGCCAAGGACATTGGCCGCGATACGAACAAACCTAGTCTAGAAAACTTGGGGAAAGACTTTCCCCAACATCTTCGCACACCTGCCAAGGACATTGGCCGCGAACTAAACGTACAACATCTTCGCACACCTGCCAAGGACATTGGCCGCGATGGAAACTAATACGATACTTTGTAACGAACGAACATACTACTACTCACACTATACTATTACTGAACTGTTAACTGTGAACTCGCTCAACTAGTTGTTGACTCTCTCTTACATGCCTTGCAGGACCTTAGGTACATATGGAGCTTGCACAGGAAGGAGCAGGTCGTTGTGGGATACGGATCGTAGACGATATTTGAACTTATAACTTACTTTGGGTTTTCATTATTATGCTTCCGCTACTTAAACAATGTTTGGTTATGAACATCAGTCATGTCAAGATGAATTACCTTTTCCTACTTTTACACTTAAATACTATGTTTGATATGATTGATGGCTTGATCCTGGTCAGTCACGCCTCCAAGCGGTGATACTCCGCGTGTGGATTTTGGGGGTGTGACAGATTGGTATCAGAGCCATTGGTTATAGAGAACTTGGTTTTAATAAAGGAAAAACGATTTTTGTTAAAACCAGACTATAACCAGAACAGTGCTCTCAACGATCCACAACGACGCTTCGCTCCACGTGCAAGGCTCAACATCATAGGTATTACTATTCATGTTACATTACCTATATGCTAGAAGTACATAGAACTTTGCTCGTGGTATGCCTAGATTACAGAACTTACTATACGTTATTGCTTGAGAATACTTGTGTGCTCACTCTCTTCGCACTATTCGCGAACCTCTCACCCACATGTTCTCCCTGATGTCAAGATCATGTGTGGACGCGTTAACCTAACTCAAGCCCAGTTGGCGGCTTCGATCACTGAACAAGTTACTGCAGCACTCGCAGCTGCCCAGGCAGGAGGTGTAACCTGCCATCACCACTTACTCTAGGATTTTTAGATCCTACTCTTGTAACTCAACACTTGTGCTTAATTTTGATTACTCTTACGCACACGACAAGTCAACACGCTCAGCCACCGGTATGAACATACAAGACTTTATGGACTGTCGTCCTACTACTTTCAGCGACACAGAAGGAGCTGTTGTACTCCTCCAATAGTTCGAGGAATTCGAATCGGTCTTCGAGTGTGTGAATGACCCGAGACTCGTAAGGTGAAATATGCCACTGATATTCTCGAAGGCACTGCGCAAACTTGGTGGAACGCGCAAGTTACGACACTGGGGCTGGCGGCTGCTATGCCACCCCATGGAATGATTTTATGGAACCTATCAAACGTGAATACAATAGCTATGATGCCATCCACAAGTTGGAAGTGGAGTCCTTTAACATGAAGATGACGGGGTCAGAGATAGAAGCGTGCACGATAACGACCCAACAAACTGACAATTTTGTGTCCAACTATGGTGGATCCTCCCATAAAGAGCTTTGAGCTGTACCTCAAAGGCTTAGTACCAGGAATTCAAAACCATGTGAAGACGGCTAAACTTGCTACTATTCAAGATGTTACTCATCTTGCTCATCGTCTCACAGACCAGGCAGTGGGACAGAATAAGCTGCCTCAACGTATCAGCGATACTACTACCACTACTACTTCAACTACTTCTGCTACCCTTAGTGACAACGGATGAAAGTGGGATGGAACCTCTAGCAAGGGTTCGACTACGATTCCGTCCCAGGCACAGCAGTGAAAGGTCGATGACAACTAAAGACCTGATCAGCAACACTTAGTATTCAAGGGCAGGGTGGATACAGGGGAAGCCACCCTAAGTGTAAACGATGTAACTTGCACCACAGCGGGCCGTGCAACCGAAATCATGGTCATTGATGCGACAAGCTTGGTCATGGAGCCAAAGATGGTAGAAACTCACGTCCTGCAAGCCAGAACCAACAACAACAAACACAAGATCTATAGAATCAGCAGCAACAGCAGGGTAACAAGGGATGTTATCAGTGTAGTGCTGAAGGTCGCTTCAAGAGACACAGCCCACGGTTGAACTAGAACCAGAATCAGAACCACAACCAAGGAAACGGGAACTAGGGAAGACAACAACGGGGGTAATAACGACGGCAATGGTGCCAGGGATCGAGTGTTCGTGATTGGTCAGGGTGATACTAGGAATGACCCCAGCGTTGTGATAGTTTCGACATCGTTATTGGTATGGATTAGCTACCTCAACATCGAGCAGAGATTCTTTGCAAAGAAAATATCGTCCGCATTCCTCGTGCTGGTGAAGAACCTTTGGTAATTCATGGTGACAAGGGTGGTGCGGTTTTGAGCACCATCTCCTTTCTTAAGGCCCAGAAGTGCTTGCGAAAGGGCCACACTGCTATCTTAGCACTCGTTACTGACGCATCATCGGAAGAGAAGAGAATAGAGGATATCCCAGTAGTACGCGATTTTTCCCTCAGGTGTTTCCTGAAGATTTACCTGGGCTACCGCCTCATCGCCAGGTCGAATTTCAAATCGAGCTAGCTCCAGGAGCAGCCCCAATAGCTCGAGCACCTTATCGCTTAGCTCCAACCGAACTGGAAGAACTGTCTAAGCAACTGCAAGAACTCTTGGAAAAGGGTTTCATACGCCCTAGCTCTTCGCCTTGGGGAGCTCCAGTATTATTTGTAGAGAAGAAGGATGGTACCTTCCGCATGTGTATAGACTACCGCGAACTGAACAAGGTGACTGTGAAGAATCGTTACCCTCTTCCGCGCATAGATGATTTATTCGACCAGCTGCAAGGGTCGAGCTACTACTCCAAAATAGACTTAAGGTCAGGATACCATCAGCTGAGAGTCCGGGATGAGGACGTCTCTAAAACAGCATTTAGAACTCGTTACGGCCACTACGAGTTTATGGTCATGCCTTTCGGGCTAACAAACGCACCTGCGGTTTTCATGGATCTTATGAACAGGGTGTGCAAACCTCATCTAGACAAGATTGTTACTATTTTCATCGACGACGTCCTGATCTATTCGAAGAGTCAGGAGGAACACGAGCAGCATTTAAGACTTATTTTGGAACTCCTTCGAACGAAACAGCTGTACGCCAAGTTTTCAAAATGCGACTTCTGGCTTCGTGAAGTCCACTTTCTAGGCCACGTGGTAAACAAGGATGGGATCCATGTCGATCCATCCAAGGTAGATTCGATCAAGAACTGGCCTGCACCTCGCACACCAACCGAAATACGCCAATTCTTGGGTTTGGCAGGTTATTACAGACGGTTCATTAAAGATTTCTCAAAGATTGCTCAGCCGCTTACACTGTTGACGCAGAAGGGTGTTGTCTACCGTTGGGGTAATGCACAGGATACAGCGTTCCAACACTTAAAGGATAGACTCTGTAGCGCACCTATTCTCTCATTGCCTGAAGGCACGGACGATTTCGTAGTCTACTGCGACGCATCTATCCAAGGTCTTGGATGTGTATTGATGCAGAGGGATAAAGTTATTGCTTATGCTTCGCGCCAGCTTAAGATTCACGAACGAAACTACACTACGCATGATTTAGAGCTGGGAGCGGTTGTTTTTGCACTTAAGATATGGCGACACTACTTGTACGGTACCAAATGTGCAATCTACACTGATCACAGAAGCCTTGAACATATATTCAAGCAGAAGGAACTGAATATGCGACAGCGACGATGGGTCGAACTGCTAAACGACTATGAATGCTCAATCAGGTACCACCCAGGCAAAGCCAATGTTGTGGCTGACGCCCTCAGTCGAAAGGACACCGCGCCTAAGCGCGTACGAGCTTTACAACTCACCATACAGTCTAGTCTACCTTCTCAGATACGAGATGCTCAGGTGGAAGCATTGAAACCAGAAAACGTCAGGGCAGAAGCCTTACGCGGCTCAAGGCAACGCTTAGAACAGAAGGAAGATGGAGCTTATTACGTAACAGGACGCATTTGGGTCCCACTGTACGGCAACTTACGCGAGCTGGTAATGGGTGAAGCTCACAAGTCTCGCTACTCGGTACATCCTGGTTCGGATAAAATGTACCACGATATTAAGACTACATACTGGTGGCCTAGCATGAAGGCCCACATAGCCACATACGTTAGCAAATGCTTGACTTGTGCGAGAGTCAAGGCAGAATATCAGAAACCGTCAGGACCACTCCAACAACCTGAGATACCACAATGGAAATGGGAGCAAATTTCCATGGATTTTGTTACTGGCCTACCTAGATCTCAGCGCGGAAATGATACTATTTGGGTGATCGTGGATCGACTCACAAAGTCTGCTTACTTCTTGGCAATCAAAGAAACAGACAAGTTCTCTACCTTGGCAGACATTTACTTAAAAGAAGTGGTCTCGAGGCACGGAGTGCCCACCTCCATCATCTCTGATCGTGACGCACGTTTTACTTCAGAACTGTGGCAAGCAATGCATAAATCTTTTGGCTCTCGTTTAGACATGAGCACAGCTTATCACCCTCAGACAGATGGGCAGTCTGAGCGCACTATTCAAACTCTAGAAGACATGCTTCGGGCGTGCGTAATAGACTTTGGCAATGGTTGGGAAAAAAACATCTGCCACTTGTGGAATTTTCGTATAACAACAGCTACCACACCAGTATTAAAGCTGCACCATTCGAGGCACTGTACGGGTGTAAGTGCCGGTCACCTCTCTGTTGGGCAGAGGTGGGAGAAAGTCAAATCACAGGTCCAGAAATGGTAGTCGATACTACAGAAAAGATTGCACAAATACGACAACGCATGGCGGCAGCACGCGACCGTCAGAAAGCATACGCTGATTTAGACAGGAAACTACTCGAATTCCAGGTTGGGGATCGAGCGCTACTTAAAGTTTCACCCTGGAAGGGTGTGGTTCGTTTTGGCAAACGCGGCAAACTAAATCCACGATATGTTGGACCTTTCGAGGTTATTGAGAAAATAGGCAAAGTGGCCTACAGATTGAACTTACCACCTGAACTCAGTGCAGTTCACAATGTCTTTCACGTGTCGAATCTGAAGATATGTACGTCAGATGAGACCCACGTAGTTCCCTTGAAGGAACTCACTATCGACGAACGGTTGAACTTCGTCGAGGAACCTGTTGAAATCACGGACCGGGATGTTAAGGTCCTCAAGAACACGAGAATCCCTCTTGTACGAGTTCGTTGGAACTCCCGCCGCGGCCCAGAGTTTACCTGGGAGCGTGAAGATCAAATGGAACTTAAATATCCCCACTTATTCGGAAACCAAGCAACTACTACTGAGGCTGAAGCTACCAATGCTGAATTTCGGGTCGAAATTCCAAATCAACGGGGGGATAATGTGACACCCCAAGAAAACCAGTAATCTTCGCAAACCTGCTCGAGGAGCCGCGATACGACACAGGTAAACAACGTCACACTACTAGCTTCCTCAGTAACTGCATGCTAAATTTCGGGACGAAATTTCTTTCAAGTTGGGGATAATGTGACAACTCGAACTTCCGACGTTCTTTATTCGCATTTAATGCACGTTGACTTTGACTATATGGTTATGTTATGATAAAACCTAGTGTGTTTGCATGGTTATGTGTGATTGTATAGCATGTGTACTGTTTGTAAAACTTAAACTGTTAAGAACCCGACGAAACACAAGGCTGTTTCGCCATAACCCATTCCGACGAAACAGGCTGTTTCGCCATGAACACTCCGACGAAACAGAAGTCTGTTTCGCCGAGCCCAGTTTCGCCAAAAGCCCAGTACGGCCCAGAATGTTATTTCGCGAATATTTACGTGAAACGGGTTCAGTTTCACATCCTTAGCCATCAGAAAAACCCTAGAACACTCTCCCTTCTGTGCGACGACCACAACCATCGTTCACCATCATACCTAGCTCTCGAATCCTTGTTCATTCATCTCGAATCGGTTAGTGTGTGTTTGTTAATCGATTCTATGTTTCTGTATTATATAGATTCTTGCTGGTGCATATGATTGATGTGTGCTACTGCTGTGATTATAAGAGTATGATGATGATATAGGTTTTGATATGCATGATGTAATCGGATATAATAGTGCTATGTAAAGATTAATACGACCAAGTGCTCGGTTCTGGATGTTGTTATTATGTCCTGATTTTGAATACAAGATAGTATCTTGATAGGGTACAATGATATGATGTTGTATGTTGATATATTATACACATAAACTAGGTTTTATGTTAGACAATGACTCTTGGTTGATTGATTTATGATGATTCGTTATGCACATTAATCTTCGTATGATTTCTGTTATTGATGACGGCTGTTAGAATGATTAGGGTTTATGTGTTATTCGCATCTGCTGTAACTGATGTCTGCGAAACAGACATCCGACGAAACAGGACTCTCGGCGAAACAGAATGTGTTTCACCAAGAGTCATCGACGAATTAGAATCCTGTGTCGCCAGACAAGGCCACGACGAAACAGAATGTGTTTCGTTAATTTGTGTTTCGCCATTATGTGTGTTTCGCCAACTTATGTGTTTCGCCATTATGTGTGTTTCGCCGAACAGTTAATCTGCACAGTAACTTGGGTTAATTCTGTTAAATGTTAACTGGAATATTTAACTGCTGTTAAGTGTAACCAGCTTGTATATGATTGTGATTACGTGCTACATGCTTAAACATGAACAACTGAAACACAAACTGATTATGTATACGTGCATACCTTAGGACGTGATTGATTATTTGCGAGCACTTACATATCTAGCATACCGAGCAAACCAAGGTGAGTTCACACAAGCCAAGGCATGGGGTTCCCAGGGGGGAATGGGGATTTGATGATTACTGTTCGTACATAGATAACAGAACCTACTGCTAGACTAGTAACACTTATTGAACGATCTTCGCACACCTGCCAAGGACATTGGCCGCGATATTATGACTGCCTTCGCACACCTGCCAAGGACATTGGCCGCGAACTAAACTTACAACATCATCGCACACCTGCCAAGGACATTGGCCGCGATACGAACAAACCTAGTCTAGAAAACTTGGGGAAAGACTTTCCCCAACATCTTCGCACACCTGCCAAGGACATTGGCCGCGAACTAAACGTACAACATCTTCGCACACCTGCCAAGGACATTGGCCGCGATGGAAACTAATACGATACTTTGTAACGAACGAACATACTACTACTCACACTATACTATTACTGAACTGTTAACTGTGAACTCGCTCAACTAGTTGTTGACTCTCTCTTACATGCCTTGCAGGACCTTAGGTACATATGGAGCTTGCACAGGAAGGAGCAGGTCGTTGTGGGATACGGATCGTAGACGATATTTGAACTTATAACTTACTTTGGGTTTTCATTATTATGCTTCCGCTACTTAAACAATGTTTGGTTATGAACATCAGTCATGTCAAGATGAATTACCTTTTCCTACTTTTACACTTAAATACTATGTTTGATATGATTGATGGCTTGATCCTGGTCAGTCACGCCTCCAAGCGGTGATACTCCGCGTGTGGATTTTGGGGGTGTGACATGTACAAGGAGCACGGCCGCGTGTTCGGACTTTGTAACTGGGTGTTTTTAAGCTTTCTTAAAATCCTTGTGTCCCCGGCAGCGACGCCAAAAACTTGATGTGCGTGTGGTGTGATATATTTTTTATGTATATTTTTAGCCCTTTTTAACACATTAGTCAAGTTTTAAATTTATAAAACACGATATTTACTAACACCAAACACACATATGGGCAAGTGCACCCATCTTGAGCGTAGTATAGTGTTGGAAAGATACCGAGGTCGTCCAAGGACACAAGAGCTTTTAATACCGGTTTATCATCAACGTCTAATCAAATCAAAAGTTTAGAAAAAAGGTTTTAAACTGGAAAATAAAAATTAAAATGCTGAAAATAAAAATAAAACAGATAGGCATGATGAATCACTTGGATCCGACTCGCCTTTAGTGTAACCTTTGATTATTTCCGCACTTTTGCACTTTTTAAGAGATTATCTTAGTTATTGTAGTATGCCCCTCTTTTTGAAGGTGACGTTACCCACAACCCAGTAGTTTGAGTCAGCAAGGATACAATCCTAAAGGGTTGGATTATTGAAAGATAATTAATTAAGTTATTAATGTGTAATGTGTTAGGCCCCTCTTTTGAAGGTGACGTTACCCTCGGCTAAGTAGTTTGAGTCAGCAGGGATACAATCCTAAGTAGCCGGATTAATGTTTTAATAGTAGCTTACATATGAGGGGATCAAGAAATTCGAACCCCCGCCATCCAATACCAGTGTGTATTGAAGGAGGTCCTACTAAGCTTGACCCAGGTCCATGCAGGATCTATACATTGAACAAGGCAAGACTCTTACCAAACCATTCCCTTAACCCCCAACCAGGTAGCCAACATATCTCCATATAGACCGTGGAGATATGAATGGTGTAAATCTTTTATTTTATATAGACAGTAAAATAACGCCAAGACACCACGGACAAATGATAAGGAAGATTCACCTTCAACATAAGAAACTAGTTATTAAAGTCATTAATACATAACCAAATAAAAAGTGCGAAAAGATTTAAAATAAAAAGTATTACACTAGATGCTTGTCTTCACCAAGTGATGTAAGATGTCACACCCCAACCGATGGTGGAATCATCGGGGCGCGGCACTAGGCGAATCAGATTGCTCAAGAGAATCCATAACAACTATATTGTGATAGTATTTATTACATTCGTTATCCCATACTAACAAATAATACAATCACGTAAGTTATCACAGGTTTCTTGTCCTCTCGAACAATACAAATCCGACAACCTAGATTTTAAGTGAGTTTCTAGACTTCCTAGCTTGATTTGATGTTGATGGCGACCTAACCTGCAACATACGTTAAAACAACGTCAATACAAAAGTATTGGCGAGTATACAAGTTTGATAGTGTAGCGATAAAATAGTTGAAAGTGTTGCGAATTACCAAATGCATAAACGAGATACCACAACATACATGCAAAAAGACAGATACTACCAGCTAAGTCACTCGAGCTGCGACTGCGATTGCTATTCATCCTAACTAGACCCCGTCGGGTGCTATAGTACTATACTAGTTAAGGCGGGACCTCACGGGTATAAGTCCTAACGCATATGTAACTAGCATCACGTATAAATATGCATAACAGTTATTCGCAAGTGATAAATAGATTGATTGAATAATTCGTTTGATAAGTTCGATTTATTAGGAACGTATGTTACACCCAAAAATGCGATTAAAAGGGGTTCGAGTATACTCACAGTGCGTATTTAGCGAGGGCACAGCTTGATTGGTTCGGTTGAGAGCGCGTCTGAGTTAGCCTAATCATCGTATGGCATCGTAAGCGATGGTATGCTAAGCGGAAATATTATCGTAATGATAGATGTCCAGTCGGATGATACTCATCCTGTCGGATGACACCCCATCCGATCAGTTGACAGATATTTGGATCGGATCACAGGTATCCGGCCGGACGACCTCACCCGGTCGGATGACAGGTTGTTTGGGTCGGATGGCAGATATCCGGTCAGATGACCTCATCCGGTCGGACGGCAGCTGTTTGGGTCGGATGCAGATATCCGTTCGGATGACCTCATCCGATCGGACGACAGTTGTTTGGGTCGGATAACAGATATCCGGTCAAATGGCACATCCGGTCGATCGACAACAGTCTGTTCTGACGTCCTGATCAGCTGTTCTTGACAGTTTTGGAAAAGATACAAGTGGTTTTATTGAGATGGTGTGATATCGTGTTAGACCACTGAAATTCCATCAGTTCCGTCCTGTTCTAACGGCCAGGAACCACCCCGTTCCATCAATTCTTGACAGTTCTTGACGGTTTTCCATGTTTAACCCGCAATTACACAATACTTTGATTAGATACATAGATTTTTAGGTGAGATTGCTATAAAACATGTGGAAATCACCCAGATCTGAGTTGTTCATGATGAAATGAGGTCACACTTTGAAGTTCATATGAACTCTTTTTGACATCATCTTAGAACACCCCAAATCAGTAGATTTCACGGTTAAAAGTTGAGTTTTAAAAGACAGAAAGGTGTAGGATTAAGTGTAGATCATAGAAGTACAAGATTTAGGTTGAGATCTTACCGGAATCACGAGTAATCGAGGGAAAAAGGGTCCAAGAGCGTGCTGGTCGAGTGGGAGCTGTCACATCACCGTTCAAGTGAAGTGACAAGCTATTTATAGGCAAGATGGGAGAGTATAGGTGATTGGTGTGTTGGGTCGGATGGCCCATCCGTTCGGATGGCCTATCCGTTCGGATGGCCTATCCGTTCGGATGGCCTATCTGTTCGGATAGCCATTCCGGTTGGGTCTTCGGTGCGGAAAATTTCATCGTTTCGAGCGTTGCGATAGTTTTGGGTACACGTTTCCTATATTTAATTATTATTATTATTATTATTATTATTATTATTATTATTATTATACATATATTTAATCAGAAGGGGCCGTATGTACGTATTCATATTTCAAAGTGGCGATACAACAACCGGGTTTCGTTTCGAATATGCGATTACTTTGCGACGCTTCACGGTCATCGAGGAGGGTAGAGTAGGTCCTCACTCCATATCAGCGTGAACGTTAATGTGTGTTTTTTGAGTAATGAGTTGCACTGCGACACATCACGGCTATCAAGGAGGGTAGAATTGGTCCTCACTCGACATCTTCGTGGTTGTCAGCAAGTGCAATGTGATGTGGTAGCGATAAAGTATACGAAATATGCGAAAAATACTGCGATTTAGCGATATATGCGATATAGTTACATTATGATCCGAATCTCTGGTGCTAGGCGTAACGAGTATAGCGAGTAGTAACAACGCACAAAAGTGCGGGTTGTTACAGTCTCCCCTGCTTTAGGAAATTTCGTCCCGAAATTAGTCCACCAGTAGGGTTGCGAGAGTTGATGTGAATGAGAGTAGCGATAAAAGCGACGAGTATAGCGAGCGATCGATAGAGAATTACTATGCGAGGGCATTTAGAAGGCTAAGCGAGAGGGATGAGTCAAAGCGATTCGTACAGTCCGAGGCTATAACACACACAAGAATGTGATTCCAAAGCGTTTTAAATTTTCGAAAGTCGATTAATTTAGGAAAAACTTGCTTAAGAAAATCTTCTCGCGGTGCGGCGTTAACTGTAGCGATGTTCACACCAGCACGATGAGAAGGGTTTTGCTAGATTACTAAAAGATTTTAAAGTGATCAAAGCTCGTTTTACAAAATTTTCTCGCCACACGGCGTTGACTTGAGTCGATTGTCACACCAGTGTCTCAAGAAAGTCTCGTTTTGCATAAAGGTTTTGATTAGTTTTTGGAAAAAGTTTTGTAAGAAAAGGCTAGTTTTAAAATTTGTGTATCAAAGCCTCTTAATTATACCAAAAATTTAAATTTTTAAGGTCGGCCCCGCATGGCACTTTCCCACGAAAGTTCTACAATATGGCTAAAAATCTTATATATAGGAAGTACCAGCGGCGTATCCACCATGCTTTAACCATATGGCTTCTGTCCCATGAAGCAGTGTCATACGTGTCGACATAGTATTCACAGATTTGCGATGACTCGATCCAAACGAGAAAAAGGCTGGACCAAGTCTTGAAAAGCGAATTGTTTGCGATGAAGTCGATCTCGAACTCAGTTCAGCAATACAAGCGATGAGTAGTATGCGATAACAATCACAACAATAAGCGAAGACGGCGGCGATAAGTGACAAGCGACAAGCGAAAAGCGATGAGCGATAGCGTCAAGTGATAACGACAACCGTCAAGCGATAAGCGACAGTTGATGCGTTGCAAGCGATGGAGACATGCGATTCGATTAGATTTAACAACACCACAATTTTAACTTAGCATTAGCCCACATGGCCTTTTCCCACGAAAGTCTGCTGATACGGCTAAAACACCACCATGTCTTTGCCCTATTAGTTTCGTCTCATGAGGCGAGGTCATGTGTGCTGACATAACACAGGTAACACAGATAACACAAATAGCGATATGCGATAGCGATAAGCGATAAGAATATCGAAGCGATGGGATATGTGCGAGAAGCGTTACGGCGAAAAGCGACGAGTGACGTGTGATACTCGTCAAGCGATTCACGATACGCTATTCTCAGAAAGCGATACACAGTAGCGGTAAGCGATAGAGCGATACACGCGTAATAAGCGAGGCATAACGAGTGACACACACATAAGCGATTAAGCGAGAACACACTAAGAGCGATAGCGATTCAAACAACAAGTGATAACCAGCGGTAGAGATTGCAAGATACGCACTATATGCGATTACGATTTGCGAGATAGATTCCTGCGATAATGCGATTGCGAGCGTGTTGACTTACGAAAAGTCTAGCGATTACACGCTTTGAGTTGCGATTGAGGTTGTTACGCCTTGCGATGTATAGTTTAGTGTGTCGAAAATACCCACAATAGTATAATAGGTCTACGTTCCAACTCCACGTGGCACTTTCTTCACAAAACTCCGGTTAGCATGGCGATGCACCGTCATGTTTCAACCATACGCCTTCGTTCCATGAATAGATGTCACACTTCGTCAGACATGGTCAACACGCTTATGTATAGGAAGTACCAGCGGCGTATCCACCATGCTTAACCATGCCCTGAACGTTAAGGCATTATTGAAACTCACTACGATCTCCGTGCACTAACCAAAATAATCCCATGTGCACCCGTGCTTAATCCGATTCTTGCACGTTTATCGTACCTTATCTCAAGAACGCATAGTAGGGGTAAAATACATTATATAGTACATAGTTCTAGCATTTAGATTGTGCGCGAGTATAAGAGAGAAAATAGTATCCACATGCGTCGAGTGATAAAATAAGTTCCCACACATAAAAGAAATTGACGGCGATAAGTCGTATTATTACAACAACATTAGAAGCAAAATAACTTTGCTGTGGAGGACTTTTGCGGAGACTGCGGTTGTTGATGAGAACCCTCAAGGCTACGGTCCCGTGCGACAGTGCTGCGTAAGATGACCATACCAGTTGCAATTTGCGCAATAGCGACAGTTAGCTTTTGGCGAGTGATGATACGTACACGTGTAACACAGGGGATGAGTTCTGTTGTAGGCACGCTTCAAGTGAACTGGAGCTGCTCGGAGAGGTTCTGATTGCGACAGTCCAGTTGTTGAAGAGTCTGGGCTCATGGTCCTTCGTTTACGGCTGGGCTGGGTTTCCTGAGATGATGCAGTGTTGTTGGCGGATTCGTCTGATGATTCGCTGGAGGCATCGTCAGAGGAGTCTTTAGAAGAATCGTTGGTAGATTTGTTGGAAGAATCGTCAGAAGAATTGATGATGATTGCTTGATGAGCTTGTTTGATAGGATTCTTGGTGAAAAATCCGTCTAAGGCTCGTTTGCTGTTGATTTATGCGGCCAAATGGTAGGTTTCTTCGATGGTAGTAGGTCTTGCAGCTTCGACAAAATCACCCACACACTCAGGCAAGCCACGAATGTACTTCGGGATGGCTTTTTCTGAAGTGTTGACTTGACTTGGGCAGATTATGCTAAGCTGTTTGAACCTTGCGGTGTAGCCAGCATTGTCGTCTTTGACTTGCTTGATTTTCCTAAATTCGTCTTCTAGTTTCTGGACTTCTTGGGGAGCGCAGTACTCCTTCTTCATGAGCTCTTTCAGCTCATCCCAAGAGAGAGCGTAAGCGGCGGAGATCCCACGTTTGTTACGTTCGGCGGTCCACCAGTCGAGTGCTCACGATTGAAATACTCCGGTTGCGCAAGTAGTATGAAAACCATCGGGACACCCACTCTGACGAAGGGTAACTTCGATAGAATCGAACCACTGGAGTAGTTGTGACACACCTCCTTCACACGTGAACTCCATCGGGTCACATGCTTTGAAGTGTTTATAGAGGAAAGCAGATTGCGGCGCTTCTGTCTTGAAGTCTTCCAAGGTTCGAGAGTTGCTGAGAGAGTGCACTTGAGCGACAATTTGAGGAATGACTTTGGCCACTTCCTTGGCCACAAGCAAGGCAATCCTCTTATCGGCGCTTCGTTTGGCTCTTCTCCTTGCTGTTCGTCTCGAGGTAGAGTCGTTGGAAGGCATCTAGACAGAGAGAAATTTGGAATGAGATTCGATCATAATGATTTTGAGTTTGCGATGCGATTGAGCGCGATCAAAACTTGTTGCGAGTAATATAATAGACTTCACATAGGAGCCACATAGGAGACACGAGATTCCTAAGTTCTCACACAATGATTTGTTTGTTTTTAGATATAGATAGTTGTAGTTTGTACTTACACACACACATGTCGGGGTAGTATGCGCGAGGACGCGATGAAGAGGGAGAGAGCAAAAACGAGCAATTAGCCATTAGTTTTGTTGCGATCATTCGGTTTTCGTTTTAGATTGCGATGGTTGTGCGAGTTGTGCGTTTTGTAGAACAAGGAGCGAAAGCTGATAAATCGAGAAATCGATAAGGCGTAAAATAAACACATAAAACGTAGTTAAGTTTATTAAAGCGTAAAACCGGTGAATCGTAGGCTTAGTAAAGTAATCGGAGTGCCTCGAGTGTTTAGGAGTCGACTACCCAAGGTAACCCAACTATACTCAACAAGTTCGTGCACGCGCGTTGACCTAGAAGACTTATGCTTCCACTGGGATGCAGCTCATGGCATTCGTCCTCCTAGTCATCACGTGGCTCGAGTCATCGTTATGGTCGAGTCCTTGGTGAGAGCTTTTGAAAACCTTCTTAAAGAGAGTGGAACTGTTTATTAAGGTACGGGTTTCACCCCTGGCTTAATAACTTCGCTCCTAGCTGTGGTTGTGCTCTTCGAATAAATTCGGGAGTCCCACTAGATTTTGAAATGGAGACCTTCGTCGAGATATGGATGTCACTCCTAGGTCAACGAAGAGTTCTCGTGCAAGAAAAATGCGCTGAGTGAGCGATCTCATCGAGAGTTCTTGGTTTTCACACCTGGTTTCGACTGGATCACTCGGTTTTGTTATGCGAGTATTTTCGAAAACGTGTGCATTGTGTCAGCCTTAGGAAAGGCTAAGTAGTATTTCAGCCTTAGGAAAGGCTAAGTAGTATTTCAGCCTTAGGAAAGGCTTCATTGTGTGGAGCTGTAGTACGCGGTGTTCACACAAAGTTGTAGCTTTTAGCAATTTTGATCGGGAATATCAAGTAGTCCCGTGCAATCCTACTAAGTTCGCACGAGTCGGCCCGTTGGTACTTAGACTATAGACTAGGTCATTTCTAAGACATCGACCCGGACTAGGTCGAGCCTTGCCTAATTCCCTATAGTTATGGCTCTGATACCAATCTGTCACACCCCAACCGATGGCGGAATCATTGGGGCGCGGCACTAGGCGAATCAGATTGCTCAAGAGAATCCATAACAACTATATTGCGATAGTATTTATTACATTCGTTATCCCATACTAACAAATAATACAATCACGTAAGTTATCACAGGTTTCTTGTCCTCTCGAACATTACAAATCCGACAACCTAGATTTTAAGTGAGTTTCTAGACTTCCTAGCTTGATTTGATGTTGATGGCGACCTAACCTACAACATACGTTAAAACAACGTCAATACAAAAGTACTGGCGAGTATACAAGTTTGATAGTGTAGCGATAAAATAGTTGAAAGTGCTGCGAATTACCAAATGCATAAACGAGATACCACAACATACATGCAAAAAGACAGATACTACCAGCTAAGTCACTCGAGTTGCGACTGCGATTGCTATTCATCCTAGCTAGACCCCGTCGGGTGCTATAGTACTATACTAGTTAAGGCGGGACCTCGCGTGTATAAGTCCTAACGCATATGTAACTAGCATCACGTATAAATATGCATAACAGTTATTCGCAAGTGATAAATAGATTGATTGAATAATTCGTTTGATAAGTTCGATTTATTAGGAACGTATGTTACACCCAAAAATACGATTAAAAGGGGTTCGAGTATACTCACCGTGCGTATTTAGCGAGGGCACAACTTGATTGGTTTGGTTAAGAGCGCGTCTGAGTTAGCCTAATCATCGTATGGCATCGCAAGCGATGGTATGCTAAGCGGAAATATTATCGTAATGACAGATGTCCAGTCGGATGATACTCATCCAGTCGGATGATACTCATCCAGTCGGATGACACCCCATCCGATCGGTTGACAGATATTTGGATCGGATCACAGGTATCCGGTCGGACGACCTCACCCGGTCGGATGACAGGTTGTTTGGGTCGGATGGCAGATATCCGGTCGGATGACCTCATCCGGTCGGACGACAGCTGTTTGGGTCGGATGCAGATATCCGGTCGGATGACCTCATCCGATCGGACGACAGTTGTTTGGGTCGGATGACAGATATCCGGTCGGATGATACCCATCCGGTCGGATGGCCCATCCGGTCGATCGAAAACAGTCTGTTCTGACGTCCTGATCAGCTATTCTTGATAGTTTTGGAAAAGATACAGGTGGTTTTACTGAAATTCCATCAGTTCCGTCCCGTTCTAACGGCCGGGAACCACCCCGTTCCATCAGATCTTGACAGTTCTTGACGGTTTTTCCATGTTTAACCCAAAATCACACAATACTTTGATTAGATACATAGATTTTTAGGTGAGATTGCTATAAAACATGTGGAAATCACCCAGATCTGAGTTGTTCATGGTGAAATGAGATCACACTTTGAAGTTCATATGAACTCTTGATGACATCATCTTAGAACACCCTAAATCAGTAGATTTCATGGTTAAAGGTTGAGTTTTAAAAGACAGAAAGGTGTAGGATTAAGTGTAGATCATAGAAGTACAAGATTTAGGTTGAGATCTTACCGGAATCGCGAGTAATCGAGGGAAAAAGGGTCCAAGAGCGTGCTGGTCGAGTGGGAGTTGTCACATCACTGTTCAAGTGAAGTGACAGGCTATTTATAGGCAAGAGGGGAGAGTATAGGTGATTGGTGTGTTGGGTCAGATGGCCTATCTGTTCGGATGGCCCATCCATTCGGATGGCAATCCGTTCGGATGGCCTATCCGTTCGGAAAGCCATTCCGGTTGGGTCTTCGGTGCGGAGAATTTAATCGTTTCGAGCGTTGCGATAGTTTTAGGTACGCGTTTCCTATATTTAATTATTATTATTATTATTATTATTATTATTATTATTATTATTATTATTATTATTATTATTATTATTATTATATTTAATCATAAAGGGGCCGTATGTACGTATTCATATTTCAAAGTGGCGATACAACAACCGGGTTTCGTTTCTACTATGCGATTACTTTGCGACGCTTCACGGTCATCGAGGAGGGTAGAGTAGGTCCTCACTCCATGTCAGCGTGAACGTTAATGTGTGTTTTTGAGTAATGAGTTGCACTGCGACACATCACGGATATCAAGGAGGGTAGAATTGGTCCTCACTCGACATCTTCGTGGTTATCAGCAAGTGCAATGTGATGTGGTAGCGATAAAGTATACGAAATATGCGAAAAATACTGCGATTTAGCGATATATGCGATATAGTTCATTATGATCCGAATCTCTGGTGCTAGGCGTAACGAGTATAGCGAGTAATAACAACGCACGAAAGTGCGGGTTGTTACATAAGAGACTTAGGCAAACATGGCCTTTGATTGTCAAGAACTCTTACTATCAATCTTGGATCCCGAGACTACTACACACACTCTATGATGGATGATGGATGATGGTGGTGGATGTGGGTTGTGATGGTGGTGGTGGGTGGGCGAAGTGTGAGAGAGGTGGTTTGTCAAGGGATGATTTGCAAGTGAGCCAAGCACCCCTATTTATAGCCTGCACAGAAGTCCGGACACGGCCCTGTGCCCGCTGGGCACGGCCCCGTGTCCACCTATCTTCTCTTTCTTCATTAATTGCAGTTTGTCTGCATTAGTTGACCACGCCCCTGTGTCCGCTGGGCACGACCCCGTGTGCAGAAGCGTATCTGTACTATCAAGATTTGCCTAGATTCTGCGAATCTTAGCGTTGACCACGGCCCCATGTCCGGTGGACACTCCCCCGTGTTGGGTGATAGAAGCTTCTACAACTTTGTCTTTTCTGCAGACACTTGGGCACGCCACTATTCTCATTGAGCACGGGGCGTGTTCAGCATTCTGTTCTCTTGTTTTTGCTTGGGAGGATGTTGTCGAGGGGTCGGGCATGCCACGTTTCTTCCTTTTCTTGTATTATTGTTAGATTTGGCTGCATTTTTGCTTCTTTTGTTCATTTAAGCTCATTTAACCCTGAAAATACAAAAGGAAGACAAAAGCACACTTTTTCCAACATTAGTACTACAAAAAGGTTAGTTTGATGCCTTATTTGATGTAATTTATATGTTGCATTTTGCACACATCACTCATAAAAACACCCAATTCAGAAAAACGCCATGAAAAACTCACTTTAAAACGCCATAAAACACTCAGTTCAGAAAAACGCCATGAAAATACCTAGTTAAAACGCCATAAAAACACCTAGTTCAGAAAAACGCCGTGAAAATACCTAGTCTAAAACGCCATAAAACACCCAGTTCAGAAAAACGCCATAGAACCCAGTTAATTTTTTTCGAAAAGTATATCAATAGTATACTCATTGGAAAGATAAAAAAAATGCTGAGTTTTATGGTGTAATTTTTTTCGAAAAATAATCACGTATAAAAAAGTTATTGTCGTTTAAATATGATGGGGGAAAATGGCATGTGATTAGCATGTCCACCTTTGTTTGGATCTTCCTATTTTATCCCTCATGTTAGTTCCAAGGGCCCTATTATTTACAAAAATGTCACCGCATCAATCTCAGTCACAAACCACTAAAATCTTGTGGCTGAGAATCGTTCTCACCGTTCTCACACTTTGAGGCGTTCTCTCCTGATCCTATTCCTATCTATACTACTTTATAAAGCATATCCAAAGGACTTCTTAAAGTCCATAAAAATTCCCTTAAAACACCCCTAAAGCATGCTGTACAACCCTCTAAAGCACAATATAATTTACAATTCCAATTATGCCCTCCAAAACTTTTACCCTTTACCCAGATCCATCATCAGCCGTCCATTTTCTTTAATGTCTTCACATGGATCGTGATCTGACGGATGATGTTGTTTTCACACGGATCCACCTTTCCCCTTCATTCTCTCTCATCTCTCTCACAACTCACATCTCACCAGTCTCTCTCTCTCTCTGGCGATTCCAGATCCAGATCTGGATCTAGGGTTTCTCTGCTATCTCTCTCGCGATCCAAGCTATTCAGATCCGCCTTTCCATCTGCTCTCTCTCTCGTACGATCCAAGCGATTCAGATCCAAGGAGATTCAGATCTACGTGCTGTGTGTGCGATTCAGATCTAGGTTTTTATTGCCATAGTAAGGTTAAAACTTGCCACTCTCTGTTTTTTGGTCAAACTTTATTATTATGTTAATGTTTGTTTTTGGTTGTTATTTGATGAATTTATGATGAAGGTGTGTTTAGGAGAGCAAATTCTTGAAGTTTTTAGGGTATATGTGGAACCCATATATTATTATGTTAATGTTTGTTTTCGTCTCCATCACCTGCAGTTACATCCCGGTTCTTTTCTCTGCTTGGAGAACGACGATGACGACGGGATGGAAAGAGAGTAGGGCGGTAATGATGGCAATGGAGTTTTGCTGAATGATGGGATAAAAGCTTTTCTTTGATCTGGATTCATTTTTTTAGACTGTTTACTTTAAATTGGTTCTCTTTTTGCAGGCAGGGTTAGCTATGTTGAAAAGAACAAAGGCAAACACGGCGCTAGAGGTTGGGGTCTAGGGATGGCAGAAGGTTGTTATGTGCACAACTTCTTTATCTTTGCATACTCATTTTTGGCTCACTAAGTTACTCGATTTCCCTTATCCATCACCAATGCATCTGCAGGTCATTCTATGCATTCGATGAAAGCTCAATTTTTCAGGTTTGTTTTACAAGTCCTATTACACATATACACACTTTTTTTTTTGATAAAATGTTGATTTTTAAGAGTCATAATAGGTAGTTTATAACTTATGAAGGTTGGGATATGTGGAAAGTAAACCTGGATTTGAATGAATGTGATGCTGCATTGGTCAGTTGTTCTCAGCCTTTCCAAATATGCATATTGAAGGGGTAAGATTGGTCATTTGGCACTTGTTATATGGATCTTAAAGCTGTAATTGGGCTGAGGTGGATGTGGCTGTTGCTAGCTTTGATTTGTCATGAGGAGATTTTGAGTATGATTGAGAATTCTGGATAATACAAGGGCTACAGTCCAGAGCAGTAAGAATCTTTAGGTTTTATGGTTTTCCCTTTTAAAACCTACATCAATTGATCATCTTGAAGTAACTAAAGTTTAATCTTCATTATATAAAAATAGTTCATATTTGGTTACAGGTGATGCACAATGCTATTGATGTTGTGATGCTTGTTGTTACTGAGCGTGAGAAGGCCATTTTATTTTTCAAAAGGATGATATGAAATTTTATTGCTCAATAAGATTCTTCTGAAGTACTACCAATCAACTTTAATGAAGGTGAGGACGGTAGCCCTTGTTAAAAACCTGGTAAAAAACTGAGCGTGTCCAGAACCGGTTGTTGACCATAACTGGACCTGGTACCTGCCCGGTCCCGGTTCTAAATAAACCCGTTTTGTGCACCTCTAATATTTAGATTACCTTATCCAAGGTTCTGCTTTTAAAAATCCAGCAGTTTATTAACTTATGCTATATATTTCAATGGAAAATTTCTTGATGCTTATAAGATTTTCATTCTACTGTTTTCTTTGAATATGGATAATTAACTGTATTTTGGAAACTATGTATTCTCTTCGTGGAGCTCGGGCATGCCGCAAGGAGAGGACGAAGGGTAGAAAAGGTCAACCAAAAAAACCCAACCCTCCTCTAAAGAACGGGTTACCGGTTGAAGGATGATTCCTCTTGCACATGGCAACATCATTGATTACAATCTCAAAAGGCTCTTAAAAGTAGTTCATATACAAGCCTGCAAGTAAATCACATCTAAACAGGTTACTGGTAACCGTTTACTAATGAATTTTTTTTGGCTGGTGCTTTTTTAGTCAAACGGGTCAAGTGTTTCAATTTATTGTTTTGTTAGGCTAGATTCAGTTCACTATTAGGGTGTTGTTGATTTGGGCAACTAAATCTAGATATCCTCTGTTTTTTTTTTTTTTAATATTAGGGCTTGAACTTTTAGGATTATCATAATTTTGCAAAACTAGATATTTGGGTAAGAAAATTTTTTAAAATTTATAGTTTTGAAAAGGTTAAAATTGTAATCCATATACTTTGTTTTGTTTCTTTTATTTGAAATAATCAATTTGGTTTTCTTACTACTTTTAGATTCTATTAATTTTGGTAGATTTCAACATAATTCAAGCAACGTAAGATCAAAACCGAAGCATTCATGGTGTTTAATTGCTCTTTAGTATCTGTAATTTGGCATTAATGTTTCAGTTTTATTTTTCAAAGTTAAAGGCAAATAAAGATACGCATAAAGCCAGGTTAAAGGTTAAATGATGGATAAATACTGATCTATTTTGAAGTTAAAGGCACAATTCGTTATATTTTTTGGAAAAAAAAGTAAAAAATACTCTCTCTTTAGTTTGTTTGTAATGTTTAATGGTGTATAAATTTGCAGAGTTCCCTTAATTGATGAGTAATGGTGCTTCTTGAATTCTGTATATACACAGGTATGTTGTTAATCATTTGAAGTAATTCTTGAACTATTATACATGCATATTGCACAATGAAAAGTAATTTTCAGTTTAGTAGGTTCACAAATGATGTCTTAATCCCAATTATCGCCTCAAAGATTTAGTCTTCATGACATCGTTTTAAGAATGAACCGGGCAATTTGGGTTATGTTTAATATACATGTATCTCAAATGAGTGTATCTAAATAAAAAATAGCTAACAAAACAAAAGGGTTAAACGGATCGAAAGTGACTAAAGTTTATTACAAAAAACCTATCAAACAGCTATTTAAAGAGTTAAATAATGTAAATAGCGTTATATTAGATCTTAAATAAGTTACTTCAAAAAGTAAAATATGTTATTTTAGAAGGTTATTTCGGGTACATGTGTTTCACCATATTTCGGGTACATGTGTTTCACCATATTCCTGATGTGTTTCGGGTACATGTGTTTTGAACATATTCCTTATGTGTTTCGGGTACATGTGTTTCACCATATTTCGGGTATTTCGGGTTCCTGATGTTTTGAATATTCCTGTCACCATACTAAAAAAACCTAAACCACCCCCACCCCCCAAAAACCTAAACCACCCCCCCCCCCAAAAAAAAAAAAAACCGAAGCAAATTACATATTCGGTTTTGTGGTTTGGTTTTCGGTTTCAAAAGTCTGAAACCGTTATAAACCCGAACAGAATTACATGTTTAGTTTTTCGGTTTAGTTTTAGAAGTCTAAACTAAACTTGTTTTAAAATCTAAACAGTCAAAATAATTTTTTGACCAATTTTTTAGTTGGTAAACAAGAAACCAATATCTTGTTGGTTTTGTACTACTATTTGAACAAGTCCCAACTAAAAGATGTTACGTGCACAGGATGAAAATAGGTGAACCGCTGGGTTGATAATGGTCAACAGTGGTCAGAAGCGTGAAAAAGGGTCAGTGGTCAGGGTCAGTGGTCAGAAGGGTGAAAAAAGGGAACAGTGGTGAGTAGTATGCTATGTACATCTACTTTTGTTTTGTCCACTATTTTGTCAACTATACAGCTCTATGCTCTGGTTTAAAAAGTAGATGTCTACTTTTGACATTATATATAGTGATGTTGAAAAGTAATGTCAAAAGTACAACAACTACTTTTGACATTATATATAGTCATCTTAAGCTTCATAAACTCCATCCAACTTTCTAAAAGCACTACACACCAACCTTCAGTTTGCTGCCACATAGAATGAAGAACATTAAGAAAATCAATTCAACCGTCTAATTATAAGTTAGTGTTAGTTTAACTTAAGGTTACTTTTAATGCTCACTTTCTGTTATATTTGTATTCCTAACAAATTGTGTTTTATTTCATTTCAGAATACTATTTTCTTCTGGGTCTTGCATTGTTTCTCGCCTCTATACATTTGATTCTTGCATTATTTCTCTTTTTTTTAACATCTCTGTCCTGCATTGTGGTAAGTATTTATCACATTTCGACTATTTTATTTTGTATGTGTGTTGTAATCTTACATGGTGATAACAATGTTTGATACACCGATTGTAAAAATCTTGCACTTTTTTAATTGTTTATCGACTGTTTTATTTTGTATGTGATAACAATCTTCACTTTTTCCCCTTCTGTAAATATATATCAATGTGGACCTCAACTAGCAATGTTATGTTTATACACAAGCAAGTCTCTCTTTGAGTTAAATTAAGATAGGATACAATACCTCTCCTGCGCTTCAGTAAGATATGTTTTGTTTGTTTTTCACTGATTTTGCATTAAAGGGACCTGACAAGAGTTGTGAATCCATGATTAGTACATAAAATTACTTGTTTTTTTCTATTATATTATTTTACTAATAATGGTAACCTTAACCCTTGGCTTGTTTACTAAAAATGATCTTAAAGTAGCACATTTTGACACGTTTACTAATAATGATAACTTTAACCCTTGGCTTGTTCGCTTACTAAATATGATAATTTGATCTGATTACTAAAAAAATAATTTTAACATGTTTACTAATAATGATAACATTAACCATAGTACAACCCATTGAAGCCCAAAGTGGCTAAGAATTTAATATGTTGTAATTCATCAACTTAAATTATTATATAATAGTGAACTATAACAACCGTATAAATATTAAATATGATATTATATGTATATGTATATGTGATGATCCAAAAGGACATGGTTGTTTGAATGTTACTAAAAAGTGGTTATGAGACTTAAAAGTTAAAAACCGTAATAATCATATACGATATAACTAACCAAGCCCATTACACAACCTGTTGCTAACATATAATGTTTTTTAGCCCAACTAAAACCCGGCCCACTGTAATGGGTTACCCAATTTATTTTCTAGACCTGTCCTCCACCCGAAACACTACCCAGTACCCACCCGAAATAATTTTTGCCAAACACCCCTACCCACCCGAAACACTACCCACCCGGAAACACCCCTCCACCCGAAACACTACCCACCCGATTTTGCCAAACACCCTTGTCTACAACTCGGTCAACAACATCAAGCATTTTTTGTCTTTTTATAGAGGATATAGCCAAACACCCCTACCCACCCGAAACACCCCAAATATTTTTGAAAAACCACCCGAAACACCCTTCCTTGTCTACAACTCGGTCAACAACAGCAAGCATTTTTTGTCTTTTTATAGAGGATATAGCCAAACACCCCTACCCACCCGAAACACCCCAAGTATTTTTTAAAAACACCCAAAGCCATATGTACAACCAAGATATGCACAAACTTGTTGCTTCTTTATATAGGTTTTAATATTTAAAAACTAAAACCATACCCTAAAATGTTTTCCCTCCAATTTATTAATTACTTAGCTTAGTTACTTAGCTTACTGTTGCTATAATGAGTTCGTTAACACACATCCCTTTTAATTAAAAAAAAAGCTATAATAAGTTAGTTAAAAATGAAAAAAAATTGTAATAACTTAATTAAAGAATACAATTAAAAAACACAATGATAAACAGAATATCATAACTTTGTATCTATAAAATTGTATTTAAACTATTTTTATTTGCTTAAAAATTGATCTTTATATCCAATCAAAATTGTATTTTTCAGTTTACAATTCATTCAAAACACATATCAATTGAGAGGTATGGGTGGTGGTTATCCAATTCCAGTTGTACCACAAGGGCCTTCAAGTCATGGACGATCAAACCCTTCTCCAGTGACACCCCCACCTTCCGTAACAAACCCACCCCCCATTACAAACCCACCTCCCATCACAAACCCACCTCCCGTTACAATCCCTCAAGATAATGATCCAAATACTTGGACGGATGAAGAGTTGATTTGGGCGTATGACTATACCTTTGCTCAACTACAATTTGGGGCACTACATATTGGGGAGGGGCATCGCGCGGGTAAGTGACTATACAATATATCACGAGACGACGGATAAACTAACGGTAAACAATTATACTATTGTAAATTGCCACTCCCGCCGCATCGCGCGGGTAAGTGACTAGTGTGTATATATATATATATATATGTATGTATATAGAGTGAAAGTGTAAAATACAATATCCCTTAATGTACAATACGTACGATATTGTGAAATCGCATGTTGGTTTTTTTGTAGCAATTTCGCATGTTGGTATTTTTGATGAAATCGCACGTTGGTTTTTTTATTGCAATTTCGCATGTTGGTATTTTTGATGAAATCGCATGTTGGTATGTAAAGCAATTTCACATGTTGGTTTTTCAGCACAAATCGCATGCTCAAAAGTGAATTCGCACCAGATCAGACGGCTGAGATGATCGCGTACATATTGTACGATAAGGGCTATTGTACGTTAACCTAACCCTATATATATATATATATATATATATATATAGTGAAAGTGTAAAATAAAATATCCCTTAACGTACAATACGTGCGATATAGTGAAATCGCATGTTATAAAATAGCATGGATGAAATCGCATGTGATATTTTTTATGAAATCGCATGTTGCTTTTTTGTAACAATTTCGCATGTGATAATTTTGATGAAATCGCATGTTGGTTTTTTGTAACAATTTCGCATGTGGTAATTTTGAGGAAATCGCATTTTAAAAAACCAACATGCGAAATTGTTACAAAAAACCAACATGCGATTTCAATGTGTGATGAAGATCTGACGGCTGAGATGAGCGCGTACATATTGTACGATACGGGATATTGTACGTTAACCTAACCCTATATATATATATATATATATATATATATACACTAACATCTGCCCCAACATCTCACCAAAAGTACCATTCTTCTCCTCAAATGCACATTCCTCCAACGCACCCCTTAAATGCATCATCCACATCACCACAAATGGCTTGCATTTAGGGGCGAAGTATAGAAGGGGCGGGGAGGGGCGCCCGACCCCCCGAACTTTTCGCTCAGTAGTGTTATATATGTAGTTTTCGTATAGAAATTTTTGGGTATATACGTTTTTGACTCCCCGGTTCTATAGAAATTTTTGGGTATATACGTTTTCGACCCCCCGTCATTCGGGTCAAGCTTTGCCACTGCTTGCATTAGCCATGGTCTTACAAATAAATAATAATGCATCCATCAACCATGGCGAAGGCGAAGGTGATCTAAACCAAAGGTGGCAAATACCAAATTAAACAAGTAATGTCGAATTGTATTTATACTACTAGCCTTTGTTTGTGGATGTATATATACTCCTAAACTAGCCTAAGGACCCGTGTATTACATGGGTTGATTAAAGATAATATCGCTTCATCATCGTTGTTTACATAAAATGTTATGAATATATACACGTCTTCAAACAGATCATGTAAAAACTTTTATTAACCATCAATATGCAGATATCACAATTCGTTGAAAATCTCTTTATACACCACATTAGTTGTTTTATCTGTAGGTTTTCCGTCTTTGTCAAGTATGAGTATTTTTGCCCCATTTCTTGTTTTCACCCTTGATAAGGCAACATACAATTGACCATGAGATAAGACCGGTTGTTTGAGGTGTAAACCAACTCTTGAAAGAGACTGACCTTGACTTTTGTTGATCGTCATTGCAAAACATATGGCCAGTGGAAATTGCCTCCTTTGAAAAGCAAAAGGAATCTTTTTATCAGAAGGGATCAAGTTTAATCGAGGTATATATATGCAACTACCAATATTTGTACCAGATATTATCTCGGCTTCTATTACACGGTTGTGCAGCTTTTTTACTTGTAGCCTTGTATCGTTGCACAATCCATTCCGTTGATCAATATTTCGTAATAACATTACTGGAACACCAACTTTAAGGACTAACCTATGATTTGGTAAGCCTGATATTTTAAGACCATTGAGCACATCCGGAGAGTATATTCTTTGTTGTGTAGAATTTACATCTTCAGACGGACAAAGACTGTCAGAGCTAAGATGCTCTTTTACTTCACCAGGAAACATTGCTAACAACCTGTCATTAATCTCATGAACATCATCATTTTTAGGTGCAAGTATAGCCCGCTCACTGAAATAGTTATGGTCGTCTACGTTTTCCAAGATTAATGGATAAACAAAATCAATTAAACTTGCAATTGGATCAGATGCGTCAGTAATCAAAAGATCTTGTGGTATTTCAATAGTTGCTTCTCCATCATTTGGACCACCAACGTTACCCTCACCCAAATCCAAAAGCTATTTGGCAAAAGTATTTATTTCTTCAACATCAGCTGTAAATGTAGCTTAAGATCCCTTGTGTTAAACGGGTTGGCAAAAGAAATTTCTTCATTAATATCGCTGACATTAAATATTATACTTTTATACACGTTAAGATATGAGAGTGGTCCGCTGCCATCTCTGACATGATTCTAGCTTTGTGAGCAAGAAAAGATCTAAATTATGACATGTACGAATTTGTTTGTTAATGTGACAATTTCGACCATTTGCTTATGAATAGGTCGTTTGGGTCATCTTTGATCTCAAATGGATTAATTTGAAAAACTTTGCTACGTGAATAACACATCATAAGTCATCTTAAGTCTAGTTTAACACATGAAACTTCTTAAGTTGTTTTTATTCAATAATCAAGAATACTAAAATGATAATACTATTTTTCTACTTATAATCAACATATTAACTATTTATAAAAATATGTTCCAAAGAAATGATACCAGCATGTTTGTGGACCAACCTAAACCGAACTGGTCAGTTTGAATTTGAACCCGTTTCAGTAAAACTCGTGTGACTGTTACATGTACCTCTACTTTTGGGCTCTGAACTAAAATATGTTCAAAGTAATACTGTAAAAACTTATAATTTACAACAATGCCAACTAATCCACCTTGTTTTTGTTGCCCTTAAATGTCACACCCCGACCACGTGTAACTTACAAAACGTGGCGGAAACGTCGGGGAGTGTTGTAACAGAATTATTGTTTCACAACCATGGCATACAAAGTTATATTTTATTTATTAAACAAGAGTGTTACATTGTCTTAAACAGGAAACATAGAGTTCATAACATAATTAAACAAGTCTATCTCCATTTTTAGTCTCTAAGGCACAGGTCCGCCCTAGTGTCACGATCAACATCCTACGGAAAAGCTCCTGAAAACACATGTGAAAAATAGGTACGTCAGCATAAAAATGCCTGTGAGATACATAGGTTTTGTGAAAATAGGATTCATGACTTGTGTTTAAGAAAATGTTTAGTCATGAACCTTGTAATTTGCTTTGTCTTGTAAATCATTTGAAAAACGATAAGATTAGATGATATGTATAAATAAATGTAAGGTTAAATGAATAACCATGTAAAATGAGTTGTATAAGATAAATTGTTTTGTAAATCAATGTCGTGTGAAAAATATGTTATTTGTATAAAATGTAATATGTCTATACTGAAATGATTTAAATAACGTTACGCTATGTAATATTATACAAACACTTATATATAGGAAGTACCAGCGGCGTATCCACCATGTTTGTATCATATTACACACGCCTCGTTACTCAAATCACTTACCCAAACAACCACCAATGTAACTTGTTCATGTACAAACCAATTGTCAAGTGTTATTGTGTAAACCATATCAAAATGTCTATGTCCAATGTAAACCACCAAATGTGTATATCAATATCAAAATGTTTATGTTTATGTTCAATGTAGATCATGTAATGTGTAACCAAAATGTCATGTATGGTAAGTGAAATATATCAACTAAACCATATGTAAAATGCACAAAACAAGGTATTGAAGTAAAACATAGTTTAAATCAAAGTTATGTTTTGTGTAATAAATGCATGCTTTACTGATACAAACATCTATGCGGTATTGTTAAAATGCATACATCCAAGCCTTGAGACTGTGGCGATAAACCCTTAAACAAATTAAAGGTTTATCTAAATTATGTATATCGAATTCGGTCATTCCTTTCATCCCCATACCCAGGATGTCCAGAACGGGAGTTGTCAATTCCTATGGTACCACTACCTACTAACGAACGGCGTAGCTAATGTTAATGAATGTATTGTTCCATTGTAAACAAACCAAATGTCATACCCAAAATGTAAGCATGTGAAAACGATGCACTAAGTATGTAATCAAATGAACATACGTAGCGTGAAATGAAATGAAAAACGATGTACTAAGTAATGCACACAATGGGCACACCTAGCATGAAATGTAATGTAAAACGATGTACTAAGTAATGCACACAATGGGCACACCTAGCATGAAATGTAATGTAAAACAATGTACTAAGTAATGCACACAATGGGCACACCTAGCATGAAATGTAATGAAATCATGTACTATAATGTACTAACGAACATAGCATGTATATGATGTGAAAACAGGAAAGCATGAAAGTAACAAGTAGGCACATGTGTTTCACCCCAAAACAGTTTAGAAAACAGTAAAAGAGGGGTCTATGTACTCACTTGAGATTGTTCTGTAGTCCTAAGATAACCACCAAGCAATGCTAGAGATCTCGGAATCAAACGGCACCTAATATAGGTAACTATGTTAATAAACCGGACCTAAATCGGAAGATCGGGTAGCATGAGGGTTTGTAAACCAAACGAGTATGGAGACTCGTGTAATATGGTTCAACAAAGCCTACGTACTAATTGAAACCTAACATAATTGTTTACGACCCATTACGACCCGTTTAGGTAGCTTATGCTACTTTAACGCGTCGTTCGCGTGAAACGCGTTCGGACCGCCTAACTAGTCCTATAACAAGTAGAATACGCCTAAACATGTTACATAATCAGTTATGTGACAAAGTTTTAGGTTACATATGCTTAATTACCAATTATACATGAAAAGGGTATTCTGGTAATTTACCTAAGGCATATAAACTACCTATCATACAACTACTCAAACGATGTGACCATAGGGTATAACCTCGGAAGGTTATTCCCTACCTACTATGGTCACCTAATGTGTTTGGTCGGATCCTAATGATCAACCAAATGGGTCGGGTTCGAGGTATAAGCGATTTATTAGATCGCTTACCCTACGACCCTAGACAACGTGGTAATCAGTAGGCATAGTCCCAAGGGACTATAACCAACGTGATTACACTCACGTTGCGAAGTTCAAACGAACTTCGCATTGACCATAAACTGGTCAATGCAGAAAGTCAAACAAAGTTTAACTTTCAGACTCGAAATACTCGAAAAGCAATAAAAGAACGAAAGAATACTTACGAAGGGTCCCCGAATGCTAATTTCGATTCAAAAATCTCAGGTATGAAACAATAGTTTCAACTTAGAGTTTCTCAAATCAAAATTCTAGTGATTTGAGCAATGGGGGGCATGGGGTATATATAGTTTTCGGTCCACCGTTAAGATCGTTTCATGGAAACCGTGTTTTAATCGCATCCGTACAAGTGTTGGAACCTTATGGTGACTAAAAATGATCCTTATCAGCTGACTAAGCAATTGAGAATGTGTGGGTGAGAATCAAACAGCTGCAATCTGCTGTTAAAAACACTTAATCTGGTCTGATAGTCGGACGCGGCCCGCTTCAGGATCAGACAATTATAATGCGGGCCGCCTGGCCTGCCTGATCAGCCAACATGTTTCAGAAATGACAGTTTCAGTCCCTGCACGTGTTTAAGCCCATTTCCGGCACTTCTAAGGCCCGTAAAGCCAACTTTAAGGCCCTTAAATGATGCCTAAACATTGTGGACTTGAAACATGCTCAAAAATATGTCGGATGTTGGTTCGTTTGGTCGTACGAACGCGATGTTCGCTTAATTACGACGGAATGCGCATAAGCGCGAAAAACGATCCAAATGACGCGACGAATGGATTTTTGGCAAGCCAAACACTAAAGCATAATATAGTCATGCTTACATAAATTTTTGGATGTCCGGATGTATTCAGAACGTAAGTTATGCGCAAAAGTGCAAACTTGTGCACTTTTTGACACTTTTAGTCCCTGAATGACCCAAAAGTTTATTTTAGCACACCGAACCCCTCAAAGCCTATTTCTAAGCTATATAAAGGATATTTAAGGGGTGTTTAACTTATGGTCATGTTCCGGAATGTTCATTACAGTTCAAATTGACATACTTTCGCAGTTTGTCAAGTTTAGTCCCTGTAGGCGAATTAACTTGTTTTTGCCATACCAAAGCCTTTAAAACTTATTTCTAAGTTATGTAAAGGTTATTTAAGGTATGTTAAGTATATGTTGATGTTCCGGAGTATTTGTTGCATTAAACTGGTTATGTTTTCGCACCAGTTTGCATATAACTCTCCAGAAAGCGATATAGAGTTTGAAATTGGATAAAAGTCAAAACATGAAAAATGTAAAACACAACCAAACAAACATAGGGATCAAATGAAATTGTTTTATTGATAATAGAACTGTTCATAATGATTACAAGCACAGATGTTACAGTCTCCCCTACTTGTGGAAATTTCGTCCAGGAAATTTATTTAGAGGAGACTCGTGGGAAAAGATGCGGATATTTCGCCTTCATTTGGTCTTCGCGTTCCCAAGTAAACTCGGGTCCACGTTTAGCTTCCCAGCAAACTTTGACCAAAGGAATGCGCTTGCGTTTAAGCCACTTGACTTCACGTTCCATGATTTCCACAGGTTTCTCAACAAATTTCAGTGTTTTACCAACACGAATTTCGTCAAGTGGTATGTGGAGGTTCTCATCAGCTAAACACCTCTTGAGATTGGATACGTGAAAAGTTGGATGAACATTTCCAAGTTCAGGAGGTAACTCAAGTCTGTAGGCTACCTTTCCGATTCTTTCGACGATCTTGAATGGTCCAACGTATCTAGGTGCAAGTTTTCCTTTCTTTCCAAATCTGATCACACCTTTCCAAGGTGAGACCTTAAGTAATACTCGATCACCGACTTGAAATTCCAAGGGTTTGCGTTTTGGATCCGCGTAACTCTTTTGATGGCTCATAGCTGTCTGAAGGTTATCGCGAACTTTCTTGACCTTGTCAGTTGTCTCTAAAATGAGGGCAGGTCCAGTAAGTTGAGCCTCGCCGATCTCATTCCAGCAGACTGGTGAACGACATTTTCGACCATAGAGAGCCTCGAAAGGAGCCATTTTGATACTGGTGTGATAACTGTTGTTGTAGGAGAATTCAATCAATTTAAGATATGAATCCCAGCCACCACCAAAATCGATCACACAAGCTCTTAGCATATCCTCCAGAGTCTGGATTGTTCTTTCAGATTGACCATCCGTTTGCGGATGATAAGCTGTGCTCAGATTAAGTTGGGTCCCCATAGCAGATTGCATGGTTCTCCAAAAATGAGAAGTGAAACGAGCATCTCTGTCAGAAATGATGTTCAAAGGAACACCATGTCGAGCTACTATTTCATCCACGTAGATTTTAGCAAGTCTGTCAGCAGGAAAATCCTCACGGATTGGCAAGAAATGCGCTGACTTTGTAAGACGATCAACGACTACCCAGATGGCATCATGACCTTTCTTTGTGCGTGGAAGTTTAGTAATGAGATCCATAGTAATGTTTTCCCATTTCCAAACTGGGAACTCTGGTTGCACCAATAAACCAGAAGGACGTTGATGTTCAGCCTTAACCTTAAGACAAGTAAGGCATTTTGATACGTATAAGGCAATGTCTTTCTTCATACCAGGCCACCAATACTGAATACGAAGATCCTTATACATCTTATCTGAGCCCGGATGAATAGAATAACGAGACTTATGGGCTTCATCTATAAGCAAGGTACGAAGATCATCCTGGCTTGGGACCCACAAACGGTCCATGAAGTAATATGATCCATTGTCCTTCAGTTCCAGAGCAGGTGTTATGTGATAAGGAAATTCCTTATCCATCAAACCTTGTGAAACACAAGATTGTTGAGCCTGAGAAATGCATGCTTGGATATCGGATCGAGCTTGAATAACAGATTGAACACGTACACAATGAAGCTTAGTACGTTCCTTACGACTCAATGCATCAGCTACGACATTCGCCTTACCGGGATGGTAGCGAATTTCGCAGTCATAGTCGTTTAAAAGCTCAACCCAACGTCGTTGCCTCATGTTGAGTTCTTTCTGATTGAAGATATGCTGAAGACTTCTGTGGTCCGTGAAAACCACACATTTTGTACCGTACAAATAGTGTCTCCAGATCTTAAGAGCGAAGACAACTGCACCTAACTCAAGATCATGAGTGGTGTAGTTCTTCTCATGTATCTTCAACTGCCCCAATGCATAGGCTATGACTTTGTTCCTTTGCATCAGAACACAGCCAAGACCCAATTTAGATGCATCGCAATATACGACAAAATCATCATCTCCCTCAGGCAATGATAGAACAGGCGCATCGCAAAGCTTCTGCTTCAAGTGTTGAAAAGCTTCCTCTTGTTTGAATCCCCAATCAAAGGGTTTGTTCTTCTGAGTTAGAGCAGTTAGAGGAACTGCAATCTTTGAGAAGTTTTCAATGAAGCGGCGATAATAACCCGCTAGACCAAGAAAAGAAGGAACTTCAGTAGGAGTAGAAGGTGTATCCCAATCCTTAATCGCGCTGATCTTGGAGGGATCTACATGAATACCTCGTTCGTTGATAATATGCCCCAAAAATTGAACTTCTTTAAGCCAAAATTCGCACTTGGAGAATTTGGCGAAAAGTTGCTCTTTCTTTAGGAGTTCTAGGGTAAGACGAAGATGTTGCTCGTGATCAGCTCGCGTCTTAGAGTAAATCAAGATGTCGTCAATAAAAACAATGACGAACTGATCCAAATAAGGTTTGCAGACCCTATTCATTAAGTCCATGAAAACAGCAGGAGCATTAGTCAAACCGAATGGCATGACTGTGAACTCGTAATGCCCATAGCGAGTACGGAACGCTGTCTTGGGAATATCTTCTTCATGCACCCGAAGTTGATGATACCCAGAACGTAGATCAATCTTCGAAAAATAAGAAGCGCCCTGTAACTGATCAAAGAGGTCGTCTATGCGAGGTAGGGGATATCGATTCTTGATGGTAAGCTTGTTAAGCTCACGATAATCGATACACATCCTAAAGGATCCATCCTTCTTCTTGACAAAAAGAACGGGAGCACCCCAAGGTGAAAAGCTAGGACGTATAAAACCTTTGTCAGAGAGCTCCTGAAGCTGTTTAGACAACTCTTGCATCTCAGATGGTGCAAGACGATATGGAGCTCTGGCAATGGGATTTGCACCAGGTACGAGATCAATGCGGAACTCGACTTGGCGTGCTGGAGGTAGACCAGGTAAGTCTTCAGGGAATACTTCAGAATAATCCCGAACGACAGGAATATCTGAAATAGACTTACCCTTGCCTTTATCTTCTGTAACATGTGCTAAGAAGGCCACATAATTCTTTCGCAGATACTTCCGAGCTTTAAAACAAGACATGAGTTTGAGACCACCGGTAGGCTTCTCACCTTGAACCTGCAGGATCTCGCCTGTCGAAAGCGGCACACGAACAATCTTCTCATAACAAACTATCTCTGCGTGATGCTTGGATAACCAATCCATTCCCACAATAACGTCGAAGCTTCCAAGTTGCATAGGCGCGAGGTCAATAGGAAAAAGATGGTCGTTAAGGTTCAACTGGCAGTTGCGAAGAACAGAATCAAGAATAATGGGTTCACCACTAGCAACTTCTACTGTCAAAGGTTTTCCTAGTTTCGTTCTAGACACGCGAAGCATTGGCTCAAAAGACAATGACACGAAACTCTTATCGGCACCAGAATCGAAAAGAACAGATGCAGGCTGATTATTAATAAAGAACGTACCGTTCACCACATTATCGTCAGCCTGTGCCTCTTGGGCATTCATGTTAAAGGCTCGGCCTCGAGCCGGAGCCTGAACCTGATTCTGGTTGGTTAGCCTTGGGCATCGGTTTCTGTAGTGGGTCAGATCCCCACAATTGTAACAAGCACCTGGTGGGTATTGTGGTCGTGCAGCTTGACCCTGTTGCTGAGCAGGAGGCTGTGCAACTTGTTGAGCCGGGTTTTGAACTGCGCGAATCTGAGCAAACCGACAAACATCAGCAAGATGACCTGACTTCCCACAGCTAGTATAGAAACGGCACTGATGTTGCGGCTGATGGTGACTGTTGCATCTATTGCATAAAGGTGCATTCCCTTAATAGGGTTTCTTTGCTGGAAGCTGTGCGGGTTGGTTGGGAGCTGCCTGATTAGCTTGGGCAGTGACAGCAAAATTTTGGGAAGCCTTACGCTTCCTTGACCTCTTCGAAGAACCAGAGTCCTTTCCATTCATGTTTTGACCTTTCTTGCTATCCCCCTTGTCAGCCGACTGTTTCTTGCCCTTGTCACCCTTTCTGTGCAATTTATTCTTCCGAATCTGCGACTCAGTCAATGTCGCTGATAACTCGATTGCCTGACGGAGTGTGGCAGGGTTACTACCAGTAAGGATGTCTTGTACCGAGTCAGGTAGGCTGTCGATGTACCTTTCGATAGCCTTGTCGAGTAGGGTAACCATTGTCGGGCAAAGCAAACTTAACTCTTCAAACCGATCAGTGTAAGCCCTGTGCTCACCACTATCTTGCTTCAACTCATCAAATTCCTTCTCCAAAGCTCGCTGCTCATGACGAGGACAGAATTCCCTCATCACAAGGGCTCTAAGTTCAGCCCATGTCTGTGCGAGAGAAACTTCTGCACCCCGGTCTCTCATAACCCCGTTCCACCATGTGAGAGCCCTCTTCTGAAACACACTCGAGGAGAACTCGACCTTGCGATTATCCGGGCACTGCACGTGGCGAAAAGTATTCTCAATGCTCTCGAACCATTGAAGAAGCCCAGTCGCTCCTTCAGAACCACTAAACTTGAGTGGTTTAGCCTGGTTAAAATCCTTGTATTTGCATGGAACATTGTTGTTATTGTTGGCTTGATTCCATTGAGCAAAGAGATTTGGGAATTGAGCAGCCATCTGCTGCGCAATAATTTCTGCCAGTTCGGCAGTCGCTATCTGGTTCTCGCGTCGAGGAGGCATTCTAAAAGAGGAAACATGAAAAGAAACGAGTGAGATGTTTGGATGAAGAGAATGAGATGAAACAAAATAAACAAAAGCAAAGATGGTGGTCATTCGTCCGTATCACAAAGCAAACAAATGACACACAGTGACTAATCAAAGTAAATGGGTCAAAAATAATGTATAGCGAAGACATGCTCGCCTATAAGTGAACACTCATCCCAAGAATTCCCAGGTAAGCACAACTGGTCTCGCGTCTGATGAGATATATACGAAGTGCTTGCCTAGACAGAAAACCCAGAATACAGGCATTCACCCTTCCAGTTTGCACGTTTTCACATTATTTAAAACCCAAAACGTTGACGGGATTTTGAAAATTTGAAGGCACAAGGCCAAAAACCAAACTGAAAGAGTTCAAAACCATATAACAGAGGGTTCAAAACCTTATAATAGAGGGTTCAAAACCTTGTAATAATTTATTCAAAAACAGATGATTGTTTTTCAAAAATCGTTTCGGAAAAAAAAATTGGTTCTTGTTTTGATAATCACCTAAGGATAGGTGATGTACATGTTTTAAGATCTAAACACAAGATAACTTGTGTTAGGGTCCTAGAAAAGTTATAGTCTAGGTCAAAGCATTACTAATAACCTAATTCCCTATAACCATTGGCTCTGATACCAACTCTTCTGTCACACCCCGACCACGTGTAACTTACAAAACGTGGCGGAAACGTCGGGGAGTGTTGTAACAGAATTATTGTTTCACAACCATGGCATACAAAGTTATATTTTATTTATTAAACAAGAGTGTTACATTGTCTTAAACAGGAAACATAGAGTTCATAACATAATTAAACAAGTCTATCTCCATTTTTAGTCTCTAAGGCACAGGTCCGCCCTAGTGTCACGATCAACATCCTACGGAAAAGCTCCTGAAAACACATGTGAAAAATAGGTACGTCAGCATAAAAATGCCTGTGAGATACATAGGTTTTGTGAAAATAGGATTCATGACTTGTGTTTAAGAAAATGTTTAGTCATGAACCTTGTAATTTGCTTTGTCTTGTAAATCATTTGAAAACCGATAAGATTAGATGATATGTATAAATAAATGTAAGGTTAAATGAATAACCATGTAAAATGAGTTGTATAAGATAAATTGTTTTGTAAATCAATGTCGTGTGAAAAATATGTTATTTGTATAAAATGTAATATGTCTATACTGAAATGATTTAAATAACGTTACGCTATGTAATATTATACAAACACTTATATATAGGAAGTACCAGCGGCGTATCCACCATGTTTGTATCATATTACACACGCCTCGTTACTCAAATCACTTACCCAAACAACCACCAATGTAACTTGTTCATGTACAAACCAATTGTCAAGTGTTATTGTGTAAACCATATCAAAATGTCTATGTCCAATGTAAACCACCAAATGTGTATATCAATATCAAAATGTTTATGTTCAATGTAGATCATGTAATGTGTAACCAAAATGTCATGTATGGTAAGTGAAATATATCAACTAAACCATATGTAAAATGCACAAAACAAGGTATTGAAGTAAAACATAGTTTAAATCAAAGTTATGTTTTGTGTAATAAATGCATGCTTTACTGATACAAACATCTATGCGGTATTGTTAAAATGCATACATCCAAGCCTTGAGACTGTGGCGATAAACCCTTAAACAAATTAAAGGTTTATCTAAATTATGTATATCGAATTCGGTCATTCCTTTCATCCCCATACCCAGGATGTCCGGAACGGGAGTTGTCAATTCCTATGGTACCACTACCTACTAACGAACGGCGTAGCTAATGTTAATGAATGTATTGTTCCATTGTAAACAAACCAAATGTCATACCCAAAATGTAAGCATGTGAAAACGATGCACTAAGTATGTAATCAAATGAACATACGTAGCGTGAAATGAAATGAAAAACGATGTACTAAGTAATGCACACAATGGGCACACCTAGCATGAAATGTAATGTAAAACGATGTACTAAGTAATGCACACAATGGGCACACCTAGCATGAAATGTAATGTAAAAGAATGTACTAAGTAATGCACACAATGGGCACACCTAGCATGAAATGTAATGAAATCATGTACTATAATGTACTAACGAACATAGCATGTATATGATGTGAAAACAGGAAAGCATGAAAGTAACAAGTAGGCACATGTGTTTCACCCCAAAACAGTTTGGAAAACAGTAAAAGAGGGGTCTATGTACTCACTTGAGATTGTTCAGTAGTCCTAAGATAACCACCAAGCAATGCTAGAGATCTCGGAATCAAACGGCACCTAATATAGGTAACTATGTTAATAAACCGGACCTAAATCGGAAGATCGGGTAGCATGAGGGTTTGTAAACCAAACGAGTATGGAGACTCGTGTAATATGGTTCAACAAAGCCTACATACTAATTGAAACCTAACATAATTGTTTACGACCCATTACGACCCGTTTAGGTAGCTTATGCTACTTTAACGCGTCGTTCGCGTGAAACGCGTTCGGACCGCCTAACTAGTCCTATGACAAGTAGAATATGCCTAAACATGTTACATAATCAGTTATGTGACAAAGGTTTAGGTTACATATGCTTAATTACCAATTATACATGAAAAGGGTATTCTGGTAATTTACCTAAGGCATATAAACTACCTATCATACAACTACTCAAACGATGTGACCATAGGGTATAACCTCGGAAGGTTATTCCCTACCTACTATGGTCACCTAATGTGTTTGGTCGGGTTCGAGGTATAAGCGATTTATTAGATCGCTTACCCTACGACCCTAGACAACGTGGTAATCAGTAGGCATAGTCCCAAGGGACTATAACCAACGTGATTACACTCACGTTGCGAAGTTCAAACGAACTTCGCATTGACCATAAACTGGTCAATGCAGAAAGTCAAAAAAAGTTTGACTTTCAGACTCGAAAGACTCGAAAAGCAATAAAAGAACGAAAGAATACTTACGAAGGGTCCCCGAATGCTAATTTCGATTCAAAAATCTCAGGTATGAAACAATAGTTTCAACTTAGAGTTTCTCAAATCAAAATTCTAGTGATTTGAGCAATGGGGGGCATGGGGTATATATAGTTTTCGGTCCACCGTTAAGATCGTTTCATGGAAACCGTGCTTTAATCGCATCCGTACAAGTGTTGGAACCTTATGGTGACTAAAAATGATCCTTATCAGCTGACTAAGCAATTGAGAATGTGTGGGTGAGAATCAAACAGCTGCAATCTGCTGTTAAAAACACTTAATCTGGTCTGATAGTCGGACGCGGCCCGCTTCAGGATCAGACAATTATAATGCGGGCCGCCTGGCCTGCCTGATCAGCCAACATGTTTCAGAAATGACAGTTTCAGTCCCTGCACGTGTTTAAGCCCATTTCCGGCACTTCTAAGGCCCGTAAAGCCAACTTTAAGGCCCTAAAATGATGCCTAAACATTGTGGACTTGAAACATGCTCAAAAATATGTCGGATGTTGGTTCGTTTGGTCGTACGAACGCGATGTTCGCTTAATTACGACAGAATGCGCATAAGCGCGAAAAACGATCCAAATGACGCGACGAATGGATTTTTGGCAAGCCAAACACTAAAGCATAATATAGTCATGCTTACATAAATTTTTGGATGTCCGGATGTATTCAGAACGTAAGTTATGCGCAAAAGTGCAAACTTGTGCACTTTTTGACACTTTTAGTCCCTGAATGACCCAAAAGTTTATTTTAGCACACCGAACCCCTCAAAGCCTATTTCTAAGCTATATAAAGGATATTTAAGGTGTGTTTAACATATGGTCATGTTCCAGAATGTTCGTTACAGTTCAAATTGACATACTTTCGCAGTTTGTCAAGTTTAGTCCCTGTAGGCGAATTAACTTGTTTTTGCCATACGAAAGCCTTTAAAACTTATTTCTAAGTTATGTAAAGGTTATTTAAGGTATGTTAAGTATATGTTGATGTTCCGGAGTATTTGTTGCATTAAACTGGTTATGTTTTCGCACCAGTTTGCGTATAACTTTCCAGAAAGCGATATAGAGTTTGAAATTGGATAAAAGTCAAAACATGAAAAATGTAAAACACAACCAAACAAACATAGGGATTAAATGACATTGTTTTATTGATAATAGAACTGTTCATCATGATTACAAGCACAGATGTTACATTAAATTTATTTAGTCAAAGAATAATCTTGATATAGCTTGATAAGTCAACTTTTAGGTGGATTGATTGCCTAATAATCTCTTCCGTATATCTTATTGCCCTATGCATGTGCTCATAACATGTTATGCATAATAATTCAGACATGTATGTATTTATATGGATGTATGCATGTAGTGCAAATAAAAACCTTCTGGCAACTTTGGTATGTTCAACCCAGTTGACCCATTACCTTTCGAGTAACTATTTTATTTGACCCATCAAAGATAATGTATAGCCCAAAATCCACATCAACTTGTTTTAAGTACATACATGAATATCAAATAGATCTATCAACCAATTCAGATAGAAGTTTCACAAATGAGCAAACTGGAACTTACTTTACATTCGGTTCAATATAAAAATCCTTATTGAAATCTTCAATATAAAAACCATTCTAAAATAATTCAACATTATATAATACTATCCACCTTTGCAAACATGGAGGTTACATTAAAGCACACATAGCAGTAGTAGGGGATCCAGGATTTTCATCATTAGGAGACAAATATGAGTCACGTTGTAACAGGTCAGGCGTTCATAACTGGTCAGGTACAAAATTTAATTGAATCATAATAAAATCTAGACTAAACTGTCTATCCATTTAATACTTATAACCACATATGTTTATCTTCAAACCATAAAGTTAAAAGCACGATTATGAACCTATCCATGTTATGAGCCCTTTTGCTTCAATATTTGAGATCCTTCTATAAACAAAACTGTCTTTAACACTGGAGCAGAGTTCCAGTTTGGCTGCAACACGCCCAACACAACTGAGATCAGCTCCAGAAGCAAACAAACTTTCACATTAAATATTTACTTATGTTTTCTTAGTTAAATTAACATTTTTAAGAATTGAGCATAAGAAAAAAACAATAAACTTACAAAGATCAATGTTACTAGTCCATGCTTCTACAAAGATCTATCTTCACCGACTGGGCAAGTGTTAAGGTCTGGTGCAAACATTCATAAAGAAAAGCATCATTAAGAAAAACACGATCTAAAGATCTAACATTACAATATCAAGTTCGGGAAATATTTAAAAAGAGTTAAAGAGTTGACTAAGTCAACAAAATCAAACAAAAATAGACTTACCTGCAGCTATAAAATTAAATGTCTCTGGCTAACATGATGCGCACAGAAGCGCCCAATTAACTATCTCTTCCTAAACATCTAAATTAGATATTTCTTAAGCGTTTCCAACCCGACCCATATTTATGACAAATTTGATCTATTTACATATATATATGAATCGAATAGGGCTATGTTTATAAAAAAAACAACTGAAATTCATCCAAGATGTAATCATACCTTCAAAATCGTTTTGTAATTCGAAATATATGGAACTATTACTGTAATAAAATATCTTTTGTAAACATATTTGACACGTTACTCATAAAATTCAAAATAATCCACCAAGTTTCTTGTAGTTTTATTTACTGCTCTGGCTACATCTATACCAAATTTCTATGTTCTTTTGGTTCTTATTCTAGCTATAGTTGAACGATGTGTTACACGGGTGGTTTTATAATAAATTATATTATTTAACGATTGTGACATAAACTTTTAAATGAAAAAAAAAAGTCCCATTACTTAGGTTAGAATCCCGTATATAGAGACACCACCTAGTAACTAATTTTTATTATTTAATGTATCTATCATGGTGGTAAAAGTAGAAAAAATAAATTCTCATTACCTTTAAACTTTAGTGGTCTATAACATATCGTTGTAATATTTGTAGTTAAAAATGACATTTCCAGTTGTCATAACTTATAGCAAAGGTAGCAGAAGTATAAATTGCAAGTCTAAATACAACAGTAGACAACTATGGTGGATAAAAAATATTATATATATATATATAGAGAGAGAGAGAAAGAGAGAGAGAGAGAGAGAGAGAGAAAGAGGTGGTGATAGATTATTACATATAAAGCCTAGTAAAACTCATGAATGTAGAAATGAGTTGGTCGTATCATAAAAAGGATAACAAAAACACAGTATAAAGTATAAAAGTATGTGAAAAAGGAAAAAAAACAACCACCAACACTATCCAATTAAGCACCCTTGACCGAGTGGTACCTTCTTTTTTTAACAGCCAACAAAATTTTACTTATAATGCATCCAGCTAACAACTATTAGCCAAAAGCTTGACATACACCAAGAGTACATATCATACAATTCATACATTGGCAAAAATAAAGTCACGCCAATCCGCCCATGTGATAACTTGACATCGTGATCTATTCTTGAACCACAAGAACCCAAGCGTTTTAATCCCATCCTTGATCCTACTTTTCCACAAGCACCAAATCGTCGTTTGCATTACTGTGTACACCGCTTTCCGCCACTCTGCGTCTCACCTGATATGGGCATGAAAATTAAGTTCACGTATAAATAATGAACTAATCCTGCACCATAGAGTCACAAAATTCCATACATCTTGCACAAATCTGCAAAAAACAAATAAATGAACCGTCGACTCGGCTTCTTTGAAACGGAGAAAATATATTACTATGTTGTGTTATATGTTTGAATTAAAATGAAATCCACTATGTTTTATTTTTGGTTTGACTCTTAAAAGTGAAATTTATACTACTTTTGAAACGCAGAAAATATATTTATGGTGTGACTCCTAAAAGTGAAATTTATATGTTTGAATCAAAATATATTTGCTTCCTCTAAATACTTATGAGGTTTTTGTAATGATTTGAACAGAGAAAAGACGCACTTAGTAATTCACATGTCATATTCTACTTACAGTCATCGCAATTTAACTACTCTTGTAATATTTAAAAATCCCTCCATCGCAATAACAACAAAATGAGTTTAGGAACCGGTTAAAACTCCATGTGAGCTTATATAACTTAAGTGATACATTAAAAGCTTTAACTGATATTATTCTTCTAATAACTGAGCTAGACACATAAACATTACTGACTCACAGAACTCTTTACTTTATTTCTTTCCTTTTCCCATTGTTTATAAAAACACTCACCCTTATTACATGTAGTCAACATGATCTATTCAAGTGCAGGTACCTGATAGTCTTCATGCTTCCCAAAGAACATTTTCCACATAAATGAGGAGAATCGAGCAATCCGAGTTCCTGTTGCAAGCTGCAATGAAACAACATTTTAGGATCACAAACTATTCTTCTTTTGCTCCATGTCAACCACAAAATAAAAGGTAAAATATTAAGTATGAACTATTATCAAAATTGTTACTTACCATTATAATGGTAGCATTAGGATCCTTTGGCATCAGCAAATTACACCAAACGTCTTTATGAAACAAAAAAGCAAGCAAAAGTTTACACTCAAGCTTAACGATTGTAACCTCTGCCATACCTGCATTAACTTTAACAAAGATATAATGAATAAAGATTAAAAAACGGTCATTTAACTTGGGGTTGGTGTAAACAACAAAATTATAAAAATAAAAAGTGTTTATAGTGAGGAATGTCAGCTGTCTTCGCATTTACATAATAAGGTTTTAAAATAAAACATGAATACCAAATGTTTGTTAAGCCAGTTAATGGATCAAAACCCATTTAGACTAAATTTGTAGGCAACTGAAGCATCCTATCAAATTCAAATTAAGCACTTAACCATTGTTAACTTAAAATTTGTGTCCAAAATCAACAAATTATTCAAATAATAACATGAAATTGTGAAATCTAAAAAAAATACAGCCAAAAGGTTTCTAAAGAAGCAAAGATCTTAAGTGTCACTTAAAAGCATAACTATATAATAATTATTTTCCTCTAACACGTATCAAAACCGATCACCAGTACCCTATCTGCCATTGAAGAGGCGGCAGCTAGGTCTTCCAGACATCAACAACGCCGCAAAAAACAAACTGAAAACACTGATACATACCTTATACTTCATCATGGACTCTTTGTTATTGAATCCTAACTTCCATCGTATGACGTGTGCGATCCCAATTCGGGGGATATTGGGAACCATATGGCTGACATCATCAAATCCACTAACAACAAAAGTTCAAGTGGCTTCGTATTGTCATTTACATTCCATTAGAACCGTGAAAATTAGAAAGTTAATGTTAAAAAGTTTAATACCCATATCAATTTAAGTTGAATATCAATATTGAATTAAACCTATGGCAACAAAGGAAAAAACAATTCTAAGAAACAAACCACAACTCTCCAGCTACACGAACACATAGTTATGTAGAACACGTTCACCGAAGATGTATCAAAGTTTTCGATATGAATAGCATAGCATTCTAACACTAAATAACGCATTAATTCATTGATTTGGTAAAAAACATGAGAGAGCGAACCTGATACTTTATTCCAAGCTGATACGTGAAACGGACAATTGAGATTGAAAGATTATGTGTGGTTTAGTACTTGAGTTAATGAAGAAGATGATGGAACTTTTGGTTGTATGAGGCGTCTTGCCTTCTCTCCAGACCTAAACAACTCTAGCAAAACAGGCCAAACATTCAAATTATGCCTTAATTTTTTTATTTTAAATGAAGTGAATTTGTAATTCTTGTGGTTATCTAGTCTAAAACATATAACAATCAATCTCAAACTGTTTTACAACAAATGCATCATATACTCATCAATACTCATTCAAATCCTTGTTAAACTCTACCATATAATCTATATTCATTCAAATACTCAGCCTACATTTTTAAGAATTGAGCATAAGAAAAAAAAACAATAAACTTACAAAGATCAATGTTAGTAGTCCATGCTTCTACAAAGATCTATCTTCACCGACTGAGCAAGTGTTAAGGTCTGGTGCAAACATTCATAAAGAAAGGCATCATTAAGAAAAGCACGAACTAAACATCTAACATTACAATATCGAGTTCGGGAAATATTTAAAAAGAGTTAAAGAGTTGACTAAGTCAACAAAATCAAACAAAAATAGACTTACCTGCAGCTATAAAATTAACTGTCTCCGGCTAACATGATGCTCACAGAAGCGCCCAATTAACTATCTCTTCCTAAACATCTAAATTAGATATTTCTTAAGCGTTTCCAACCCGACCCATATTTAATATGACAAATATGATCTATTTACCTATATATGAATCGAATAGGGCTATGTTTATCAAAAACAACTGAAATTCACCCAAGGTGTAATCATACCTTCAAAACCGTTTTGTAATTCGAAATATATGGAACTATTAGTGTAACCTCTGCCATGCCTGCATTAACTTTAACAAAGATATAATGAAGAAAGATTAAAAAAAAGGTTATTTAACTTGGGGTTGGTGTAAACAATAAAATTATAAAAATAAAAAATAAAAAGCATTTATAGTGAGCAATGCCAACTTTCTTCGCATTTACATAATAAGGTTTTAAAATGAAACATGAATACCAAATGTTTGTTAAGCCGGTTGTTTAAGAAGACAAAACGAATGGTCCAGCTAGTTCTGTAATGGATCAAAACCCATTTAGACTAAATTTGGAGGCAACTGAAGCATCCTCTCAAATTCAAATTAAACACTTAACCATTGTTAACTTAAAATTTGTGTCCAAAATCAACAAATTATTACCAGAAAAAAGTGCATTAATGCGGTAATACCAAACGCTCTCTCTCAGATGGTTTGCCAGCAAAACAACTGCCTTTAATTCTTTGGATTGTGACATCTGAACCTTTCCATTTCCTGTGATAAAAAGCTCCATATGTACCAGATCCTAACTCCCGTACTTCCTCAAGATCGTCATTTCTAATAATTTGGTGAAGAATCTAAATCAAACTACTTATAGATCATATGAGTTTTGCATAAAAGTTAATATAGATAAGGCTTAGAAGTACCGGTAAACCCCTAGCAAAAGCTTTCTCCACGACCTTTATCAATTCAATCTTTGTTTTGACTTGGGTGTCATTGTCAAAATCAAACTCTAAATCTGCAGGTGCATCCTATAAAACAAATAAAATATTAAACAAACATTGTTTTATAATATAAAAATCAACTTTATGCGTTTTAGGCTGCTAACTATAGCTTGTATATTTAGTCAAGTTGCGATCGAGTAATAGTTTGGTATGTTTAGTCAAACTTGTATATTCCAACATAATCCCCCTCAATTACAATAAACAAAAGAGAAAAGTGTTGGCAAGCCATGTTTATAATTATCCCATCTGACCTGCTACCCAAATTGCATGACCAACCCAGTTTCCCCAGTACCTTCACAAAGATTTATACATTCCTTTATTACTTAACCCACTTTGCATGCGGCCCTAAGTACACACCTTAAACTTTCAAGATATGCAAATTGCTAAAATTAGTTCAGAAATTAGCATCACTACTGAAAACTATCTCACCTTCATATGCTCATGTGGTTATGTTGCTTATTTTAAACAAATACACAAAAACATTAGCAACCAAACTACAAACAAAAAAAAAGCTTCATCCCACATGTTAAAATTTGAAAATCAGATTAGTGTGTTAAGTACGAATAGCCGTAATCAACCACCTTAGAATTCAAACTCAACGGTGATAAGACAATCGCTTTCTCTAGTTCTTTCAAGGCCTGAATGATTCAGATGCAATGTCAGAACATAACACAATAGAACAGATGCAATATGGATAAAAGTCATAATATGATAAACCTGTATGAGCCTTAAGAAACTCACATTACATTGGTTGGTTAGAAACAGCAAAGAACCATTTTAAGCTCCATCATTCTAAATTTGGTATAAAAGTTGTGTACTTACAAATGGTATTTTAGAAGCTTTATGTAAGACCCTAATCCTGATTTGACCGAAAACGACGCCGCGGAAAATGAACCGTAAAATTTCTTTCTTTTAACTACTCTAACATACTTGAATACCGTTATGGTCAACCCTTTAAACATGAATACATCATTCATCATTTATTTAATGTAACTATGTTAACAAATAATTACAACAACGTGACCGCTTTCCCGTACAATCCATGATCTTTAACTCGACCCTCGTTCACTTGTCCATCATGAATATCTGTAACCTGCGGTCACCATATATAACCAACACGTTAGTACATGGTAACATCATATATAATTTAATACATATCCTTAACAGGCTATATCACATTCTAGCTACGTAAGGTATTCCATTGAAACATCCTCTCAATTTTATTTACTCGAGTCCGACATCAATTCCTCGAGGGTCCGGCATTCCCATATCTGCACTCCATTTATTTCATTCTCAATAGTAACATGGTTAGGGGTACGTAATCTCAAACATATTGAAAACCCACATCTTCACGTATACGTATACCAGTGATCTACAATCATTAGATTACAATTCGTGTATACACTTTCATATATCTAAGTACATTCATACGTATCTCATTCATATGCACGTACATACAAGTTCACACGACTTACACACGCTACAGTTCCATATCTACATACATACACACATACAAGTCACATTCACTTATTTGTAAGTTGAGCCTTAACTACAAACACATCAACACAAATCAATGCAATTACAAACAAACATAACCGACTAACTTCCAACAAACATGATGAACATTCAGCAACATAATGAACATCCCATTAACACGATGAACATTCAGCAACATAATGAACATTCCATTAACACGATGAACATTCAGCAACATAATGAACATTCCATTAACACAATGAACATTCAGCAACATAATGCACATTCCGTTAACACGATGAACATTCAGCAACATAATGAACATTCCATTAACACAATGAACATTCAGCAACATAATGAACATTCAATTAACACAATGAATATTCAGTAACATAATGCATATTCCATTAACACGATGAACATTCAGCACATAATGCACATTCCATTAACACGATGAACATTCAGCAACATAATGAACATTCCATTAACACAATGAACATTCAGCAACATAATGCACATTCCATTAACATGATGAACATTCAGCAACATAAAGAACATTCAGCAACATAATGAACATTCCATTAACACGATGATCATTCAGCAACATAATGAACATTCCATTAACACAATGAACATTCAGCAACATAATGCACATTCCAACAACACGATGAACATTCAGCAACATAATGCACATTCCATTAACACGATGAACATTCAGCAACATAATGAACATTCTATTAACACAATGAACATTCAACAACATAATGAACATTCCATTAACACAATGAACATTCAGCAACATAATGCACATTCCATTAACACGATGAACATTCAGCAACATAATGCACATTCCATTAACACGATGAAACTATCATCTTAATTTACATTAAGGATAGACGAAGTTCATATGAACTTACCTTGGTACTTACCCTTACCCGTAAATTCTTGCATGGTTCCCTATACACAACATACCAAACTTCATTTATAAATAAGAAGTGATTCCGGAAATCACTTACCTTAAGTGTCCGTATTCGCATCCGTTTCCTCGCCTCCTTTTGACCCGTTAGCCTTCCATGCTTCCATCCATCTTGACATGATCCCTGTACTTTCATGTCATCGCATTCACATTCTTGTTAGCATACATGATTGCACATATTAACGATCATATCAAATTCATGTTTCACATTTGACTTTCATTAGTCAATTCCAACAAGCATAAGGCATATTTCCACAAGTCAATCTTTTCAAACTCATATATTTCATCATGTCATCACATATAACACATATGGATATAACACGCATCATATGACTTTCTATAATATTACAATTGTGACAAAAAGTCTAACATTGCTACTTATGCACAGTTGACTTTCAGAAAGTCAACGATTTATCATATGAACTATCGACTTAACCTCATACATCTATGTCATTATAGTAGACTATACTAATGACACTATATACATTTCATGCTCACGATGCAATAAGCATACAACCACATAATCATCTAGTTATAAGCACACACTAAACATATTCAATTTCGTTCATTCTAGTAACATAATTCTACAACTAACAGCATGACCTATGCTTAACAACCCAACATCATTCTAAATCATCATGTTCTAATGATCACATATGCTTCACATTTAGAGTACTTTACTTATCAATTTTGATTAAGAAATTATTCAAACATGTAGTAAACATCATACCACTCCAACATAGAGTACAATATTCTAATGCATACTTTTACCAAATAACATGGCCAACCAAATCCTACACGAATTCCATCTAAAAATAGATTTTTCATGTTTAGTTATCATCAAATACATCATATCCCCATATTACACGATTTCATCCATTACTTGCATACCATTTCATCTATTAATCTCACCTAGGCATTTCATCAAACACTTGGTGTGCATACCACAATTTATGCATAATGTACAAGCTCCTAATGCATAATCTCCCAAATTCATACATAATTCATCAAATTTTCTTACTAATTAACAAGTATCATTCAAACATAGGCATTATCATAACAAAATCTCTAGTTCATCCAACTCATTCATATTAAACCATGAACCATCAAAACCCCAAATTTCTTGAACATGGATTCTTACACTAGAACTCCAAATTGAGATGATTAAATCATTATTGGCACTAGATTAACGGATTTAATCATGAATGTAACCATCTCATACTTCCAATTGACCCAATTTGTGGTACTTAATCAAGACCCATCAAGAGCACTAACTAAGGAGTTTCAAGAAATCATTTTGGTACCTACTTGATGCTCATAAGATGATGAGTCTTCTTTAAATGATAGATCATTCATGCAATTCCATCTTCTTCCTTCTCCTTCTTGATTTGCTTCAGATAAGAGCTCTCTTCTTCACACATTTATGTGTGTAAAATGTCGACATATGCACCCCCACAAACATAATATACATAATTTTTATAAAGTTTGCTCATTAGTTACTTTTGGTCCTTCTACTTTGTCATACCTTCACAATTTCCACCAAGTTCATTTCTTACTTGTTTTAACTCAATAATATAACTAGGTTAGATAACCTAGTCATTTTATTTCATGGTTTATCATGTAGAACATATGGAAAATATTAACTTTCAAGTTTTGGGGCGTTACACATATGACGAAGGTAAACATTCGAGTTTTGGGGTGTTGCAAGTCTACCCCCTTAAAGAAGGTTTCGTCCCCGAAACCTTTCTCATTCCTAATAGACCAAATCTATTCTTACTTTTAATCCATTCATTAAAGATGATTACTACAACACAAAAACTCTTGCGACTCGTTAAAGAGATAGTGTTCATGCATAACCATTTGTATATGCTTGTCCTTGCCTTCTTAATTAAGCCTTAAACTTCCATACATTTACCAATCATAGTGGATCAATTAATTTTCATTTCACTCATGTGTAATACATGATATTTCATTCTAGCGTAGCCACACGAGTACCTATTGTGAGTCTAATTCGGTATTCTATCATTAGCATTCCTTTCGAGTACTTTCGTTGGCACATGGTAATTTAAACCGTGTTTATACACATATTATCGACATTTTTTTGGGGTTGACTCTACCTCTAGGTAGTTATTACTTCATTTTCATTAATCTTGAGCGAACCACAACATTCCATTACTAAAGTTCCCTCTAATTACTTTCATATTAATATGAAGGATCAACATATCATCATACACATACTATAAACATTCAATGACTTATTATTACTATAACAAAGCTACCCTCTTCATACTTACTTTTTCATACATAATACGAGGATAAAGCATTATTCTACGGTTATTATCGTTACTTATGCCATGCATACCTTTACGTTAGCCTTAAATCATCTCATTCATATCACATTACTATTTGCTCTCTCTTCATGCACTACTTATTCTACATAAGTAAATGTGTCGTGCAAGTTCATCGTACGAGAGTTTAACCAATACCCGAAACTTTCACTCAAGACTTTTAAGATTTCCTTTTTAATGACATAATTTTCTGATTATGTTGACTGTTAAAAGTCAAACATTCCATACCCTACCATACATATCCTATCATTCAGTTCGTAGGTCGCATTCAATCTACCAATTCAGACTTATTAATCATGAGTTAAGCATTTTACTAACCTCGATTTTTGTTGCATAAATCGACGATCCACGACCCGGATCGACATGTGTTGGTGCATGCGTCTGTCGACTTCGTCTTGTATCGAGTCGTGTACTTAGAACGTTAAATCAGGGCACGTAGTTCAAGAAAATCATGTAATTCCGCTTGAACATGGTGATTTCGCTTGAAAGTATTTGTTGGTAATTTCGAGCGAAATTAGATTCCGCTTGGAATCACTTCAAGCGAAATCAGAACATTATATATAGAGGTTCAAGCGAGATCAGATGTAACGTTTCCGGTCAGAGCAACGAAGTGCTGCCGAAGTGTCGTCTCGCTGTAAAACGTCTTATAATCAATATAACGACAGTTTAAAGTGATATTCTAGCTGAATTGACCTCAGTACGTCTGTTTCCGCCTTTCGTACTGAGCAAAACTCTTCTGATCGACTCGTTCGGGTCTGAAAACGATCCTACAACATGTTCCTTCATAAGTCCATTCCATAATTGGGTTGACCTTTTCTTCCTATGATGAGCTTCCGCTCATGAGCATCCTTCCGCCAACTATACTACTTTCATCACTTCAAGTTTTTCTACCATTCTCATATGTAACATCAATAGTTAGCACATATCATTTCATATCATTTCATATTTTCATTCTACATGGTGTTTACTCACCCATGATTCTTTCACGAATTCCCCGTTCATTTGTTATACCATACCATATATTCCATTCGCTAGTTGCATAATTTCTGTAGTTTGACTTTTTGGAAGTCCAGTTGTAAATACATTCTTGCCTATGTCTATCAATTACCCAGTTCTGACACATCCCTCTCTAGTCGAGCCATAAGCTCCCATTGAAAGCATAACCTTTTATACATACCTGGCGCGAGTCAAAACCTTTGACTCGTTATCCATACCCTGTGATGGTTATTTCTTTCCAATTTTTAGCAATGCACGCCCATACATTATGCTTACCTATAAGTATAAAACTTAACAATTCAAAACAATAAATATTGGGTTCAAAAGGGCGATCACCATCTGACCCGTATGTCCCATTTATCCTTTCAACCATTCTTACTTATTTGATTTGTACCTATTTTCGAATTTCAAACTTTTTCATTCTATTATTCATTCCCTTCTATGTTTCGAATCCGTCTCGCGGTTTCTAACATATCATTCATATCTTTCATTCCTTTCATGTTTCGAATCTGTCTTGCGGATTCGAACATATCATTCATATCTTTCATTCCTTTCATGTTTCGAAACCATCTCGCGGATTCAAACATATCATTCATACTTCTCATGTGTATTTGGTACTTTCAATTCCCCGAAAGTCTTACTTTTCCCTTCACCCTCATGTCCACCTAGTACCTAAAACCAACGGACATACCTGTAACAATTATCACGGTCTCACGAACGTCATATGTTTCTTGTGTGTTGGCCAGGTACACAATCCACATACTTGTTTCGTGTCTTCGTGTAATCGTCACCTTATGTCCGAAGAATTAGGTTTCGGCACGTGTAACATTTCAAAACTTCATTACTATTCCATCATTATCCTTCATTTAAAAGTTTCATTCACTTAATAGGTTTTACCATTACCTGCACTCACATGAAAAATTTACGTACCTAGGTCAATTTGTCTTATTACATGCCTTGGTGCCGGTCCTAGACCACATTCATGAATCATCCTCTCCAAGCAATTATGCTTACCTTACACATAACACACTGCTAGTTTTCTCCAAATACATACTTAAGTACATACTTACCTTTGCTTCTACCCTTATATCTTGATCGAGTCTCGGATTGTACGGGTTCCTTGTCACAAGAGCACACAGGTTTGAGTTCAAGTATTTACCTCCTCATACTTGATTTCCCTCAAACCAGGGCTCTTATACCAACTTGTAAGACCCTAATCCTGATTTGACCGAAAACGACGCAGCGGAAAATGAACCGTAAAATTTCTTTCTTTTAACTACTCTAACATACTTGAATATCGTTCAGGTCAACCCTTTTAACATGAATACATCATTCATCATTTATTTAATGTAACTATGTTAACAAATAATTACAACAACGTGACCGCTTTCCCGTACAATCCATGATCTTCAACTCGACCCTCGTTCACTTGTCCATCATGAATATCTGTAACCTACGGTCACCATATATAACCAACACGTTAGTACACGGTAACATCATATATAATTTAATACATATCCATAACAGGCTATATCACATTCTAGCTACGTAAGATATTCCATTGAAACATCCTCTCAATTTTATTTACTCGAGTCCGACATCAATTCCTCGAGGGTCCGGCGTTCCCATACCTGCACTCTATTTATTTCATTCTCAATAGTAACATGGTTAGGGGTACGTAATCTCAAACATATTGAAAACCCACATCTTCACGTATACGTATACCAGTGATCTACAATCATTAGATTACAATTCATGTATACACTTTCATATATCTAAGTACATTCATGCGTATCTCATTCATATGCACGTACATACAAGTTAACACGACTTACACACGCTACAGTTCCATATCTACATACATACATACATACATACATACATACAAGTCACATTCACTTATTTGTAAGTTGAGCCTTAACTACAAACATATCAACACAAATCAATGCAACTACAAACAAACATAACCGACTAACTTCCAACAAACATGATGAACAATCAGCAACCTAATGAACATCCCATTAACACGATGAACATTCAGCAAGATAATGAACATTCCATTAACACGATGAACATTCAGCAACATAATGAACATTCCATTAACACAATGAACATTCAGCAACATAATGCACATTCCATTAACACGATGAACATTCAGCAATATAATGAACATTCCATTAACACAATGAAGATTCAGCAACATAATGAACATTCCATTAACACAATGAACATTCAGCAACATAATGCATATTCCATTAACACGATGAACATTCAGCAACATAATGCACATTCCATTAACACGATGAACATTCAACAACATAATGCACATTCCAACAACACGATGAAAATTCAGCAACATAATGCACATTCCATTAGCACGATGAACATTCAGCAACATAATGAACATTCCATTAACACGATGAACATTCAGCAACATAATGAACATTCCAGTAACACGATGAATATTCAACAACATAATGAACACTCCATTAACACAATGAACATTCAGCAACATAATGCACATTCCATTAACACAATGAACATTCAGCAACATAATGAACATTCCATTAAAACGATGAACATTCAGAAACATAATGAACATTCCATTAACACAATGAACATTCAGCAACATAATGCACATTCCATTAACACGATGAAACTATCATCTTAATTTACATTAAGGATAGACGAAGTTCATATGAACTTACCTTGGTACTTACCCTTACCCGTAAATTCTTACGTGGTTCCCTATATACAACATACCAAACTTCATTTATAAATAAGAAGTGATTCCGGAAATCACTTACCTTAAGTGTCCGTATTCCCATCCGTTTCCTCGCCTCCTTTTGACCTGTTAGCCTTCCATGCTTCCATCCATCTTGACATGATACCTATACTTTCATGTCATCGCATTCACATTCTTGTTAGCATACATGATTGTACATATTAACGATCATATCAAATTCATGTTTCACATTTGACTTTCAATAGTCAATTCCAACAAGCATAAGGCATATTTCCACAAGTCAATCTTTTCAAACTCATATAATTCATCACGTCATCACATATAACACATATGGATATAACACGCATCATATGACTTTCTATAATATTACAATTGTGACAAAAAGTCTAGCATTGCTACTTATGCACAGTTGACTTTCAGAAAGTCAACGATTTATCATATGAACTTTCGACTTACCCTCATACATCTATGTCATCATAGTAGACTATACTAATGACACTATATACATTTCATACTCACGATGCAATAAGCATACAACCACATGATCTTCTAGTTATAAGCACACACCAAACATATTCAATTCCGTTCATTCTAGTAACATAATTCTACAACTAACACCATGACCTATGCTTAATAACCCAACATCATTCTAACTTCATCCTGTTCTAATGATCTCATATGCTTCACATTTAGAGTACTTTTACTTATCAATTTTGATTAAGAAATTATTCAAACATGTAGTAAACATCATACCACTCCAACATAGAGTACAATATTCTAATGCATACTTTTACCAAATAACATGGCCAACCAAATCCTACATGAATTCCATCTAAAAATAGATTTTTTCGTGTTTAGTTATCATCAAATACATCATATCCCCATATTACACGATTTCATCCATTACTTGCATACCATTTCATCTATTAATCTCACCTAGGCATTTCATCAAACACTTGGTGTGCATACCACAATTTATGCATAATGTACAAGCTCCTAATGCATAATCTCCCAAATTCATACATAATTCATCAAATTTTCTTACTAATTAACAAGTACCATTCAAATATAGGCATTATCATAACAAAAATCTCTAGTTCATCCAACTCATTCATATTAAACCATGAACCATCAAAACCCCAAATTTCTTGAACATGGATTCTTACACTAGAACTCCAAATTGAGATGATTAAATCATTATTGGCACTAGATTAACGGATTTAATCATGAATCTAACCATCTCATACTTCCAATTGACCCAATTTGTGGTACTTAATCAAGACCCATCAAGAGCACTAACTAAGGAGTTTCAAGATATCATTTTGATACCTACTTGATGCTCATAAGATGATGAGTCTTCTTTAAATGATAGATCATTCATGCAATTCCATTTTCTTCCTTCTCCTTCTTGATTTGCTTCACATAAGAGCTCTCTTCTTCACACATTTATGTGTGTAAAATGTCGACATATGCACCCCCACAAACATAATATGCAGAATTTTTATAAAGTTTGCTCGTTAGTTACTTTTGGTCCTTCTACTTTGTCATATGACGTGTGCGTATATATACATAATATTTTGCAAATGAATTACACACGTTTGGGTTTTAAATTTATAAAAGTGATTATTACTTTTACATCAAAACACACACGAAAGAGGCAAGTGTACCCCGTCATATATGTAATAAAGTATTGGTAAGAACCAAGTATCGATCCAAGGAAATGGGCGGAGAATTTGTACTAGACCTTTGTCACTAAACTACCGGTAAAAACATAGGTTTTGTTGATTTAAACTAAACTAAAGTAAACATAACCAAATACAAAATAAAAACATAATAGATAGTAGATAAAAAGCCTTGCTAAATACACAACCACAGCATGTCAACTAAGTCAGTTTTGGCACTAGAAGCATTCGGTCAATTTTCCAAATTTAAAACAATTAGTATCCCTTTCGGGAATCCTAATATGACAATCATTCGGAAAGCTAAAACGATAAACACACTTTAACCACCTAAAATTGTTCTTTAACGTGCAATTGATAAATGTCTATGAAAATCTCTTAAAAATAAGTTAGGCAGCCGTTAGGATTATTCTAACCTCACTTAAACAAGGAAAGCGACACCGATAAACACAATGCAACCACCGAGATAAGCATAAACTAGATTAAATCACAACCGAGTTCATTTTACAAATCTTGCACAATAATTCACTAAGATAGCAATTTTGGCCTAAACTACTAACTAAGCTAACAAATCATGGCAAGAATTCATAACGACACCATCTAACCCGTTTAGGTCCTTCCGTGACGGCAAGCTCTCTTGATTAACAATAATTACATTTTATTAAATCACTAACCATTTCTAGTATCATGATGCCTACATTTAAACCAAGTTAAACTAGTTAACCAAATTCAAAGTTTACTAATACAAGATTAATTAAGCTTCATTTTACAACTATCTTAACTAACCAAGCACCAATCATCCAACATAATTACTTATAATCAAGAAATCAATATCAATAACAAGGTTGCAAACTAATCATCAAAGATTAACATAGAAAATACTTCAAATGTCATTACAAACAAAGTTTAACAAACTAATGGTTATAATCTAGCAAGGGATTGTTGTGTTTTTGCCCAAAGGCTACAATAATACATAAATCATAATCTAAGTACTTGAAAGATTAACAAAAACTTGGAAAGATTAGAAAATCAAACCATAAACAAGTACTAGACTAAGGATCCGGGTAGTAATCGAGCTAATCGGGATAATGTGGCTTGAATCCGGGTGAAAGCTAATGCCTCCGGAGCCTGAAAATCGCCTGAGAGCTCTCCAAAAATCCAGAATTTCCCAAGATAACGAGCAGACTGTTTCTGCTGTGTTTTTATAGTTTTTTGCTGTTGCACGGTCGTTCCCCATATGGAACGACCGTTCACTTTATTGAATTATTGATGATGGGTCGCCATACTGCATACGTCACCGGATCGTTGACCAGATCTGAAGTTGCACGGTCGTTCTTCGGGATGGAACGACCGTTCAGTTCCGAGCTATACATGTTGCACGCCAGGTCGCACCGACCGTTCAGTTCCGAGATGATCTTCGATGTCGGAGATGCACGGTCGTGCATCAGGTGGAACGACCGTTCCACAGGCCCAGTTCTGAATCCTTAACAGAATGTCCGCAGATTTGTCGTTTTGTCCGGAAAGTCTTCGTTTTTTCTATCATCTTGTCTGAAATGCAGTTTTAGGCCTGTAAACACAAATGTAGATAAATAAGTATCCGAACGGCGGTTTTACGGCCAAAAACGCATAAAATAGGGGTAAAACGGGGGACTAAAATATGTGTAAATTAGAGTGAATCAAATCTCCCCACACTTAAACCTTGCTTGTCCTCAAGCAAGCTAAACTAAAAAGCAATAAAAGACATAAACAAACAAGAACGATAATTTACACACTATTTTATTGAAAACTAATATATAAACGGTTAGCCGGTTTGTCGAAAGACAACATCAAAAGATTCAAACCCAAACAAGCATATGCAATTATAAAGCGACAACCAAAAAGCCGAGACTAAACATTTAATTGACTCACATGTTAATCTTCACCCAACTCACAATGTTCACACACACTCGGTTTTATTTATGAATCATACATAAAATGTGTATGCGTAAACACTCAACGCCTAGTCAATGAAATGTGCAATATCATAAGCTTGTCATAAGATCTCGTCTCCACCAACTAACATGCAAATAAGTGTAAATCAAGAGGTCTTTACGGGTTGTAACGTTAGGCTTGGGCGAAGGGTATGGAAGTGGACATTTAAAATGGCGAAAATGGTTAAAACTCGGTAGTAGCGTTTAACTAGCAATAAACAATACAACTTTACATAAAAACGCCTTAAAAAGGCGACTAAAGCGCAATCGAGCTTATCAACAAGATTTTTAACATTTAAGCATTCAAAATTGCTCGATTTCTATCAACTTCACCCTATTTTAGGGTGTTTTATTTTCTGTTTTTTTTTTTTTTTTTTTTTTAACATAAACTATACAATGAAATATAAATACTAACAAGCTAGTTAAACTATTATCTTAACCGAGTTTCAACACTAAAAAGGGTTAAAAACATAAAAAAAAAAAAAAGCTAAATTTGGTTAAGTAGGCGATAATGTGGGTAAACAAAGGTGAACGGGAAGGCTCGACATGGTTAATCCTAAAGGGTAATATAAGGTGAACGGGAAGCACGACACAAAGAACAAGGTACACAACAAAGGGGTAATCTAAGTGCCTCTATCACGTTTACACAAATCCGCACGTTCATGGTCTTAACAAGCATACTAGTGACAAGTTCTAAATTGCACAAAACATCCGGCTCACTCCTATATCCGAAATGAACAAATATATAACAATATAAGGCTCAAATATGCTCACGTAACGGAAGGAATGGGTAAAAGTGTGAAAACTATCATGCAAGTCTTTCTTTGTTTGTCACGCTTTCCGGTTTCCTTTTTTTTAAAAATATTTTGCTTGTCGTGTTTTTATCAAGTCCGAAGCTTTCTAAAACACAACCAACCGGTTTATTTACCAACATAAATACAAAACACAAGTATTTTTAAATGATTTTTCTGATTTTCTGTTTTTTTTTTTTTTTTTCAAATAAATGAGGACAAACAAAGCTATTGTTAACAAAGTTAACTCCCTCCCCACACTTGAACTTCGCATTGTCCCCAATGCGAGACCCAAAATATAGAGAAAGGGATAAAAATACTCCCCTCAAGATGATGTTGGTGCCATGAGACTTCCGAAGCTCTAACTGGTACGTGCTCCGGTCCAAGATCCGATCGACAAAATCTGCAAGTATGTCGTGTACACCCAAAATATAACAGAAAAAGAAAAACCAAACAACCATAATGTACATAAATGCTAATATCCAAACAAAACAGAAAGGAAATTGTTTCAAAATACATATCCGGGGTGTTTTAAATACTAAGTCAAAATAAACACCCAATAAAAAAAACAAAGTACTGAAACATAGACACCACCAAGTGCTACCACTACCGCAAACTACACATCAGCATCGTCATCATGCCTCGTGCCAGATGGGCCCTGATCGCTATAGCCAGGGGGGTTCCACGGTGGGAACTCCGGCGGGTGCTGAAAATAGTTGGGGTATGCGTGATGCATCTCCCCGAACAAATAAGAAAAACCCGCGGACACCCCCTGGTATAGAGTATCCTGGCGCTGCTCTAGTCGGTCATGTGCGGCCCGAAGCTCTGCCTGACTGGCCCTAATCTCGTCCTGGCTGGATCTGATCTGGTCAAAGTAAGTACCATGATGCTCCTGTGTGACACGCATGTCCTGGAACTGCTGGTAAAAAGTAGGCCAATCCTCATGCTGCTGAAATGCATGATGCTGCGGCGAGTGTGGTGGTGTCGGTGGCTGTGGCTGTGGCTCGTGCTGCTCTCCCATCTCTTCGTCTTCATCCTCATGTACCTCCTGAGCTGGAGGTAACGGGTCCCATATCTCTCCATTCAGACCCCTCAACCTATCTCTCCCAGGTAACTCAGCAATAACCCCCATAAACTTCAAAGACCGGATGTCAACATGCACCCCCTCAGTGACCAAAGTGAGACCACTAAGCACCCCCGGCGTCATTAGTCGCTCATTGTACGCGATCTCAGTCACGTACTGTCCGCCGTGGATCTCACTATTGTGGGTCCGCCCTGAACACTTAACAAAGTATTCAGCCATTCGTGCGGCGAGGTTGATCGGTGCTTTGTCAACCAACGCATAAAGAAAGAGCAAATCTGGTGTTGGACAGTTACCTTGACTGTCCATGCGTCCGCAAATAGAATGACTGAAAACATGGTGCATCACTCGCACCAGAGGGTCTCGAAGGCGCAAAGCCTTTGACATCCGTGGGTTGTATGGTTCCCCAATAGCGTTTCGTGCCCAGAATGCCTCTCGCTCTGCATCATTCGGGAAATTGTACCGATCATTGAAGACGTCGGGATTATCCATGTCCTCCCGCGTATAAATCCCAAGCCTCCGTCCTAGCCGACCCACCGACCATGTGTGCCATCGCCCACACAACCAGAAGGTAACCCGATTCTTGTAACGGAAATCAGGTTCTGTATGTAAAACCGGCTTTTCATACTTATACGAGGCGAAGAATTCAATAGTCAACTCTTGGTACACGGGTCGGTTGCAACCGACCAGGTTTGCTAGCGCGGGAGTCATCATTTCATCAAGGCGATCATACTGGTTGAGGTCACGCATAACCTCCCAGTCCAACCAACGGGGTTCTCCAAACTGATCTCGCCTCGACCACAAGGCATCCCGCTTCGGGATGCATAACGCTTCCTTCTCGATGTTGGGGTTAAATTGTAGGAAAGGGTGATCCATCTGCAATGGGGAATGTTGTTAGGAAGACAGAAACAGGAGAAAATTGAGTTGAAAACAAGCGAGCAGCCAATTATGAAGCTACTGTCCAAACTGTGCTGGGCATATGGCACGGTCGTTCTCCGGGTCGCACGGACGTGCGTCACCGAGAACTAACAGGCCAAGCCCAGTGATATCGAGAATAGCCGGCAACGCACGGTCGTTCCACCCGAGGAACGACCGTTCACTTCCGAGTCTGCAGACTTCGACCCCTGATCTTAGAACAATCAGATTTTTCAAAATTTCAACAAGTATTGGGTCAACAGGGGTCTGCAAATCAACCGGGTGTTCACGATACTTCGATTTAACAAGGGTTAGGGTTTCGATTTGTTTATGAAGAGAACCCCAAGAATTCCTTGAAAAATCGGAAGAAAACTACACTAGAAAGAAGGAAAACAAGAAATCTAACACTAGAGACATACCGTGCGAAGTTGGGTGTTTGATCGTGCGAAAAATCGTGGGAAACGGTGAAAAATCGCCCAGGAACGGTCTGCAGCTGCTAGGGTTCGCGAATGGTGGGTTTTGCAACAGAAAATGGTATATATAGTGTGCAAAATGACCAAACTGCCCTCAGGCTGTCGCACGGTCGTTCTTCAGGTGGAACGGTCGTGCGTCACCGAGGTCGTTCAAACCCAGCAGCGTGTTCTCGGAGATGCACGGTGGGTGCGATCTGCCGTTCCGGCTTGCTCGGCATTGCACGATCGTTCCATAGGTGGAACGACCGTGCATCAGGTGCAGATGCAGATTTTCTGCAGAAGCTATTTCCAGCACCCGTTTCGGCCGTTTTTCGCCGTTTTTTCGACACACCAACTGTTCTAACAATATTACAATACAGAACCTTCGCCCGGCACGTATGGAAACTAAACAAACAAACGAAAACTACCTAACTAACCTAAATTACGCTAAAACTACAAAAACAAATAAAAGGACAGTTTTGCCCTCACAGCGCCAAAGACGCTCCTGCTGCATTTTTGTCGGCGAGTCAGCAGCGTAGACTCATGCTAAATTTTTGTCGGCGAGTCGATAGCAAGACTCATGCTAAATTTTTGTCGGCGAGTCGATAGCAAGACTCATGTCCCCACACTTTACGTGTGCGGGCCATTACCACGCCCTTTCGGGTTCTGCTCTGTGTTGCCCGGAAGACCACCCGGGGGTCTCTCCGACAACATTTTTGCCAACTGGCCCACTTGATTCTCGACATTCTGAATGGAAGCCTTTTGACTCCGCATTTCTCCTTCATTGACCAAGAACCGCTCCTCATGCTGCTGATATCGCTTTTCAGCCATTTGATTAGCACTATTGGAGTTGTTCAGCAGTTGTGCCATCATTTCCTCTAACTTTACATTGCTTTGAGAGGCGTGCGGCTGTGAACTGCTTCCTGAGCCTTGATTATGATATTGAGGCTGAAAGGATTGACCATGAGAATGTTGTGGCGCGGGAGCATGTTGAGCAAAACCGGGCGCGTTCTGGTTCCCAGAACCAGATTTCCACCCAAAGTTTGGGTGATTCCTCCACCCTGGATTGTACGTGTTGCTGTAGGGGTTATTTTGGGGCCTGTTTTGATTGCCCATGTAGTTCACCTCTTCGTGACCGGTAAACATAACACCCTGCTCACACGCACCTGGCACATGTGACACTCCACACTGGTCACATCCAGGGCCAACTTGCGCGGCTGATTGGGATTTATCGAATTTCGTTGCCAGAGCTGAGATTTGAGCAGTAATGGCTGTGTAATCGTCCACAGCGTGAGCTCCTGCGCGAGATGATGATGATGTAGCCCGACCTCTATCGCCTTCCCGGCGCGAGCTGGATTTCAACGCAGCTTTCTCTATTATATCGTATGCTTCCGCCGGCGTCTTCGTTCCCAGATCGCCTCCTGCGTTAACATCTAATCGCTCCTGCGTGTTGTAGCTGAGCCCCTGATAGAAAGTCAAAACCAGCTGTCTCTTGGAATAGCCGTGATGTGGCACATCAATCAATAAATCCTTGAATCTCTCCCAAGCTGCATGCAACGATTCGCCCTCGTCCCGGCGAAATGAAGTAATCCGGTTTCGTAGCTTGTTCGTTTTCTCAGGTGGAAAGTATTTATGCATAAACTGCTCTGCCAACTGATTCCAGGTCCTGATGGACCCGGCTGGAAGTGACATAAGCCAAGCTCTGGCTTTATCACGCAATGAAAACGGAAACAACCTCAACCGAATTGCGTCCTCCGAAACATCCCTAATCTTGAATGTGGAGCAAACATGAAGAAAAGCCGCAATGTGTCTCCCGGGATCCTCGTGTTCACGCCCGTCGAACTGCACTGAATTCTGCACCATGTTAATAATACTAGTTTTAATTTCAAATGAAGGTGCATCAATAGTGGGTCTAATAATACTGGGCTCCAAGCCTTCTCGTCCGGGCTGATTAGTCTCATTCAAAGGTTGATTATCGTCTGCCATGATTTCGTCCCCCGAGTTTTCGCCTTCAGAAAGTATCACCGGGTCGTCAATCGCGTTTGCAATCCGTTGTGCAATGACACGTGCTCTTTCTCGTAGCCTCCTACTTCTCCTAAGATTATGTGCTGGTTCGTCAACCGGCTCAGCAATATTAGGCGCGGGAGTTGAGGACATTAACCTGCAAACGAAAATTTCACACAATGAATATTTTATTACTATATAATAATTCTGCCCTTTTTTTTTTTTTTTTTTTTTTAGTTGAATAGAAGCAGAAAATTATTATAAAAGGGCTGAAAATTTTATAAAAATCCGAAAAATAGCCCGAAATTTTATAGAAATTCAACAAAATAAATAAATGAATCGACTAATACAAAAATGGCTTTAGGGTGCCGAAAACCCAAAGAATAAGCGAATAAATGAACCCGGATCAAATAAACAAATGAAACAAAAATAACGCAAAAATGAATAAATCGAATAAAACAAGAAATATTAACAAATAAATAAACAAATAAATAATCAAGAAATTATACGCAAATATTAACAAGTATATACACCGATAACCAAACGACTCGGATCGTTCCTAAAACTCGCCATTTCCCCGGCAACGGCGCCAAAAACTTGACGTGTGCGTGTATATACATATTATTTTGCAATGAATTACACACGATTGGGTTTTAAATTTATAAAAGTGATTATTACTTTTACATCAAAACACACACGAAAGAGGCAAGTGTACCCCGTCATATATGTAATAAAGTATTGGTAAGAACCAAGTATCGATCCAAGGAAATGGGCGGAGAATTTGTACTAGACCTTTGTCACTAAACTACCGGTAAAAACATAGGTTTTGTTGATTTAAACTAAACTAAAGTAAACATAACCAAATACAAAATAAAAACATAATAGATAGTAGATAAAAAGCCTTGCTAAATACACAACCACAGCATGTCAACTAAGTCAGTTTTGGCACTAGAAGCATTCGGTCAATTTTCCAATTTAAAACAATTAGTATCCCTTTCGGGAATCCTAATATGACAATCATTCGGAAAGCTAAAACGATAAACACACTTTAACCACCTAAAATTGTTCTTTAACGTGCAATTGATAAATGTCTATGAAAATCTCTTAAAAATAAGTTAGGCAGCCGTTAGGATTATTCTAACCTCACTTAAACAAGGAAAGCGACACCGATAAACACAATGCAACCACCGAGATAAGCATAAACTAGATTAAATCACAACCGAGTTCATTTTACAAATCTTGCACAATAATTCACTAAGATAGCAATTTTGGCCTAAACTACTAACTAAGCTAACAAATCATGACAAGAATTCATAACGACACCATCTAACCCGTTTAGGTCCTTCCGTGACGGCAAGCTCTCTTGATTAACAATAATTACATTTTATTAAATCACTAACCATTTCTAGTATCATGATGCCTACATTTAAACCAAGTTAAACTAGTTAACCAAATTCAAAGTTTACTAATACAAGATTAATTAAGCTTCATTTTACAACTATCTTAACTAACCAAGCACCAATCATCCAACATAATTACTTATAATCAAGAAATCAATATCAATAACAAGGTTGCAAACTAATCATCAAAGATTAACATAGAAAATACTTCAAATGTCATTACAAACAAAGTTTAACAAACTAATGGTTATAATCTAGCAAGGGATTGTTGTGTTTTTGCCCAAAGGCTACAATAATACATAAATCATAATCTAAGTACTTGAAAGATTAACAAAAACTTGGAAAGATTAGAAAATCAAACCATAAACAAGTACTAGACTAAGGATCCGGGTAGTAATCGAGCTAATCGGGATAATGTGGCTTGAATCCGGGTGAAAGCTAATGCCTCCGGAGCCTGAAAATCGCCTGAGAGCTCTCCAAAAATCCAGAATTTCCCAAGATAACGAGCAGACTGTTTCTGCTGTGTTTTTATAGTTTTTTGCTGTTGCACGGTCGTTCCCCATATGGAACGACCGTTCACTTTATTGAATTATTGATGATGGGTCGCCATACTGCATACGTCACCGGATCGTTGACCAGATCTGAAGTTGCACGGTCGTTCTTCGGGATGGAACGACCGTTCAGTTCCGAGCTATACATGTTGCACGCCAGGTCGCACCGACCGTTCAGTTCCGAGATGATCTTCGATGTCGGAGATGCACGGTCGTGCATCAGGTGGAACGACCGTTCCACAGGCCCAGTTCTGAATCCTTAACAGAATGTCCGCAGATTTGTCGTTTTGTCCAGAAAGTCTTCGTTTTTTCTATCATCTTGTCTGAAATGCAGTTTTAGGCCTGTAAACACAAATGTAGATAAATAAGTATCCGAACGACGGTTTTACGGCCAAAAACGCATAAAATAGGGGTAAAACGGGGGACTAAAATATGTGTAAATTAGAGTGTATCATCATACCTTCACAATTTCCACCAAGTTCATTTCTTACTTGTTTTAACTAAATAATTTAACTAGATTAAATAACCTAGTCATTTTATGTAACACCCCGTGTTTTCGCAAGTCAAAGTCAAGGTCAAAGTCAACGACCGATTTCGCGCAACTTGACTTACAAGAATTTCTTTATTTAATACATACAAGAATTTCTTTATTTAATACGTATTATGTGGAGTAAGTGTTGTTAATGACAATAATCGATGTGTGTTAATCGTTATTCAATCGACCTACGACTGTGGACTATAGGAAGTAACAATGCGATAAAGTTAATCAACTAATAATCAAGCTATGTAAATCGAATCGACATCAAATCGCAACTCGAGCTGCGTACATTTACTTACTATTATACGTGTGTGTGTGTGTGCCTTACGTGTTATCTGTGCATGTTTATTTATGTTATGTTGTGATAATCAAGCGAACTCAATTGAAACTCGAAATATAACTCGAAGTGCAATCGAACTCGAATCGTGAACGAACTATGATAATTGGTGGAAAATAGATTATGCGAGATATGAGTGTTTGGAACTGAAAGTAATTTGACTAGGAAACCCTATCGAATCGAACCGCTCGCAATCGAAATCGAAATATCAAAAATCGTCGCGCGAAACACTCGAAAGGTGCGACTGATCGATCAGGCTCCCAGCCGATCGAACAGCCAGCCGAACGGACTGCTGTCCGATCGGACAGGCTGTCCGATCGGACAGGCTGTCCGATCGAGCTGCCTGGCCGATCGGCCAGCACTTTCCCCTTTTGTCATCCTATAAATACCCCTGTCATTGTCATCCTTTCCACTTTTGGAAACCCCTGTTCGACCATCACGCCCAGCTCACCTTTTCGCAGATTTCTCTCGATTCCGGTAAGATTTCATCCTAAATCTTGTACTTCCTTGATCTATACACACTCCTACACCTTTCTATCTTTCAAATCTTAACTTTTAACCGTGAAATCATCAAGATTCAAGCGTTCTAGGATGATGTCATCATGGGTTCTAGAAGAACTTCATGTTTTGGCCTCAATCCACCAAGAATAGCTTGGATCTAACCGATTTCCACATAAACAAACAAGGATCTTTCATAGATCTAAACATATACACGGCGACAAGGATTGAAAGATGGATTTTCCAACTTTCCTTCAACTCTTTGTCACTCAATAACTTCAAAACCGGTAGAGACGGAGCCTGAGCCAATTTACAAATCACTTCGGTGGTTGTATGGCTCAAGATCCGGATTCTATCCACGAGGTAAATCGACTTCGGGAATAAATGTTAAACTTCGTTCCGAACAGACAGCCGACCGGATTTGGGTGATTTATGTCCGACCCGGGGAACCAAGTAAGGACGAGGCATCGATAGTTCTACTCGTTGTCAAAATACCTCGATAAAACGACAAACAAACAGAACAACCAAGTGTTAGACGTAAAGGTTGATCAGGTCAGGATACTGACCGATCGGACTACTGTCCGAACGGACAGCCAGCCGATCAGATAGTCAGCCGATCGACCAGCCAGTCGATCGGCTAACACATGGTCCCACACCATCAACTTATTTTGAAGAACTAGTATTGAACGAGCTGTTGTTCGATCGAACTACTGTCCGTTCGGATTACTCTTTGAATCATGAGATACTATGCTTCAATACTTAATCGATTTTTCAACATGTTCAATGAACTAGAAGTGCCACTCGATCGAACAGCCGTCTGATCAGGTGACACCCTGTTGTCCGATCGAACAACAGTTGTGTTATTCGATCGATCAACTATCTGATCCACTGCACTCTACTTCATTAAAGTCTTTAACTAGTTGACCTGTCCGATCAAACACCTGTCCGATCGAACACCCGTCCGATCCAAAGACTAAACATTTCAATTCATTTGAATGCCTAACCGATCCGGTTGCCGTCCGATCGACCGACCTGAAAGGAAAAGGTACTCCAATGTTTTCAAATGCTACAACGAAAACTTCAAAAGTCAAACCATCATACACAAACACATCCTTTTCAAAGGAAGAAACAATCCACTCGAACAGCCATCCGATCGGCCTGCCGACCGACCGGACAACTGTCCGAGCGTACTGTCAGCCGAACGGTCAGCCGTTCGATCGAACACCCGTCCGAACGACCAGCTGTCCGACTCTCCGACACTTGCTTTCCGTTTTACGTTTCACTTATCGATATGCTATCAAATCTACTCAGGCTAACCGTACTCGCTAAGCGCTCCCTTCAATCCATTAATCGCTGTGAGTATACTCGATCCCTTTTTGCTTTAAGCACTTTTGGGTGTTACATACGTTATGAATATTCAACTACAACTATCGCACTACTCAAACTATTTGAACGCTAACCGTTAATGCATGTTATACGTGGTTTATGAATGCTTGTTTGTTATGTTTACACATGGAATGCTGACTACCTGCCTTAGCAACGATAGTACTATAGTTTGGACTCAGCACCCATTCGCGGGGGTTGTTAAGGATCATTACTTGCATGAATTACGGTGGTAATCATGTATTGCGAACTGCCTCAGGCAGTCAACCCGCAGTCATTGGTATCGATGGATCTATGTCGATAACTAACGTGCTTCATTTCACTATGTGTACGTGCTAGTTATGCGTAAACGAATTCGAACTCTATATGCTATTATCAAACTTGTATGCTCACCTTTACATTCTATGTATTGACTTTATTTTAAAGTATGTGACAGGTGCTTAGGACGCATATGTGGTAGGAATTTGAAGCTAGAATAAAGTTTTAGAGCCTAACAAATAGTTGTTTGTAGATAACGAATCAGGGGTCTCTAGAAGCAGATAAACAATTGCTGTTTATTTAAATCTGAGTTGTCGGAACAGAATATTTGCCTGGATTTATGTCTGTAATAATTATTTTACTGTTTGAGGTACGGTATGGGACGTATTAATTAAATTGAATAGTATTGATAATTGTTATGGAAACTTCTGGACAATCTGTTTCGCTTAGTGCCATGCCCCGATGATTCCGCCATCGGTTGGGGTGTGACAGATTGGTATCAGAGCCATAAATATAGGAAATTAGGCAAGACTCGACCTAGTTCGGGTCGAAGTCTTAGAAACCTAGACTATAGTTAAGAACCAACAGACCGACTTGTGCGTATCCGTTAGGGAATATGCATAAGCTCGCTACCATCACTCGCTATTCTCTCTTATTCTACACTATCACCACACTCAAATTTTAAATTATGAATGGGAAATAAAGTCAAGAAGAGGTGTGAAAACCGCAAACTCTCGACTAAAAGTTGCTTAATCAACCCGCATTTTAACTACAAACGAGGGGAATTATGCCAAATTAGGAGTGAAATCCACATTTTGATGAATAATCTCCTCAATTTTATTAAAAACAGGGACGAAGTTGTTAAGCCAGGGGTGAAACCCTAACCTTGACGACTTGTTCCGCACGTTTTGCAAAACTCTCACCAAAGTTCGACAAACTCCAATGACCTGAAGCCACAGTAAGACCAACGGGATGTGTGTCAACGCCCAAGAATCGAGGCAAGGGCATATTCCTGGAAGTCGAACGTGTACAGCGGGTCCTTGCGAATAGTTGGATTACTTTGGTTAGTCGAAGTCTACTAGCCGCAGACGATCTACATCTCGAAATTTTATGTGTTTTTAGTTCTGAGCCGCAACTGCCAACTCTGATAATTCGTCGATTTTTATGAGTTTATATGTACTTACCTGTTTATGTGTTTAAATTTTTGGAGATTTACTCGATTTTGCTTTCACTTCGATCGACACATACGACTCGCATAGCATTTCTATCTCAACCCGCTAACAAATCGTTGAATTGTGGACAACCTTAGGCTACGGTACATTATTCGGTATACAAAAACGCGCTCGCTATGGTAGAACGATCGCAAGCTTTGAATGATAGGTTTATGTATTCTGACTGCCTCTTGTGTGAAAATGCTTCTTTGCTCTACGTGCTTAGGAATTATGTGACTATGTGCTCTACGTGCTTATGTGATTGTGCTCTATGTGTTATGTGTTTACATGAATGTATGTGTTACTAAGTTTTAGTAAGTAGTAAACGTGTGAGGTGAGATTCAAATACAATGTGTTGAGTTCTGTGGCGATGTCTATTGCAGACAATGTCGTCTGGATCCCGTCACACACTTTCTCGTAAAGAAAAGAGAGACAAACGCCTTGCTTCCATCATCGCTAAAAGTGTAGCAAAGGCAGTGAGCGATGTTTATGAGAATGCCAGCAAATCGTCTGAGGAATCGAGAACCGAAGCTCCTAAAGCTACCGCAAGACCCTTCATCTTCAAACAATTCAAGTCGTGTGGGCCAAAGGAATTCACTGGTGAAGGAGGTCCCACTGCACTATTTCACTGGTTTGATTCCATCGAGGTTACTCTGCGACAGAGTGGTTGCCCTGATGACCTTCTAACTCTGATTGCTACCGGCGTTTTCTAGTCTCGTGCATTAGACTGGTGGACGGCCGAGAGGAACAAGCGAGGGAACGATGCAGCCTATGGTCTGTCGTGGGACGAGCTCAAGGAAGTTATGCTATAGGAATTATGCCCTCCTCACGAACGTCAAAAGCTAGAAGATGAATTTTGGCACATACAGCAAAAGGATGGTGACAATGCTGGTCTCACTGCTCGTTTCAAACAGCTCAGCATTATCTGTCCCGATCAAGTCAAGACTCCCGACATGACAATCAAGAAGTACATCCGGGCCCTGCCTGACTGCGTTGCTGATTTCGTGCAAGCGGCTAAGACTACGACGATCGAGGAAACTTATCTACTGGCCGCTGAGATCAACGACAAGCGGGTTAAGGCTGGTGTCTGGGACAAGACTTCGAAGCATCTGCATCAAGCTACCTCCACCGCACCAACTACTGAACCCACCTCATCAAGAAACAAGAGAAAGAACAAGAGAAAGAACAGCTCCAGCAACAAGAACTGTGCGATCACTGCTGCACCAGTTCAATCAGTACCAGCCCAACAGCGTCAAGTAGCGGTGCCTGTGGCCAATGCACCGCCTGCAAAGCGTGCATACACTGGACCACACCCGCTCTGCCCTACTTGCACCTACCACCACCCGACTGCAATTCCTTGTCGCTTCTGTGCTCATTGCAATGTATACGGCCATTTTACTGCCAACTGCCGTATTCGTCAAGCTCCTGCCAATCAAGCTCTACTCACTGCCCCACAGGGTCAACAAGCTCCTCCGGCACCCGCAGTCAAAGCCAGAGCCTACTTTTCATGTGGCGACCCGAACCATTTCACCAACATGTGCCCAAACAGGGTTGTGAAACAAGAGCCTCAGCAACAGCAGCCACAGCAGCAACAACAGGCCGCACGCACCAGAACTTTCAACCTCAACGTGCGTCAAGCCCAGGCCGACAACAACGTGGTCAATGGTACGTTCCTTGTGAATGGTATTTATGCTTCATGTTTGTTTGATACTGGAGCGGATAATTGCTTCGTGTCGTTCGAATTCGAGAAACTCCTTAGTCGTAAACGTTCCCAACTCTCCTCGACATTCGATGTTGAAGTCGCTACCGGAAGAACCGTCGCCGTTAATTCTGTCCTCCGTGATTGTACTCTTGAACTCGACAATCACATCTTCCCAATCGACCTTATCCCAATGTAACTCGGAAGCTTTGACGTTATAGTAGGCATGGACTTTCTTCAAGAAAACCATGCTGAAGTTGTGTGTTTCGACAAGATGATTCGTTTTTCACTCGCAAATGGTGACTTATTATGTGTATACGGTGATACTACTTCGAAGAGTCTCAAGCTTATGTCATGTGTCCAAGCTAGCATGTATCTCCGCAAGGAATACAGAGCTTTCTTGACTAACATTGTAGTAGCAGAGAAGGAAAAGAAAGAGAAGAAGGAAGTGAAAGACGTTCCTGTGGTTCGTGAGTTTCCTCATGTTTTTCCAGAGGATCTTCCCGGACTACCGCCAAGTCGTGATATCGATTTTCGTATCGACCTCATTCCTAGAGCCAACCCTATCGCCAAAGCTCCTTATCGACTTGCGCCGTCCGAAATGCGCGAACTCTCAACCCAACTCCAGGAATTACTTGAGAAAGGCTTCATTCGCCCGAGCACCTCTCCTTGGGGCGCGCCAGTTCTTTTCGTCAAAAAGAAGGACGGGTCGTTCCGGATGTGCATCAACTATCGGGAATTGAATAAGTTAACTATCAAGAATGTCACACCCGCTCGTAGCGGAAGCGCGAGGTGTGATCTGATCGGTTCTCATTGCATAAATATCGATGTACATGAACAAACTATATGAATAAAACGTACTCCATTGCCATTACATAGTGTTTCAAAAGATTACAACATAAGTTTAGTGTGTCGGTTACAAACCATTAACATGAAATTAAAGCGTTATTGTTTCATACATTAACTTGAAATAAACTACAAAGGTTTAAACCATCATATTTCCGCAAAGAGGCGGAATATAATAGTTAAACCCTTCAAAAGATGGCATGGAGTTCCTGTACTTGTTATCTTGACTGGGAAATCCGACATGGTCCTTTAATTCCCTGAAATACATGTTAAGTTTGGAAAACATCAACAAAAGTTGGTGAATTCATGCAATTTAGTTGTAAACGATGTATGAAAAATGTGAGTTGTAGTATGTAAAGCGTCAATGAAATCGTTGATCATTAATGTTTTGCAAGGACATTAATATGTGTGCCGAAATAGGAAGCAATCCAACCCTAGACGATTTTATGCCGATTCCTATCGACTGGGACACAAACGCACTCTTCTGTATGGGTCCACGACCAAGAGTGGGGCTCGCCAAAACCCATTAGATCTAAGCCTTTGTTCCTTGGTCCAAACTGGATTAATGGTGCTTATAGTATGGCCCTAATTCGCACATGATCTATGGTGTTTCATTACCTAACTTTAACATACTATTGAACATGTATCCTCCCCGATAGTTGTAAAGTTGTAAATCATTTAAATGAATAGGGGAACATGAACTCACTGTATTGCGTCCTGAAAATAGATGTAAATAAGATCTCACGTGCGGTCGTCCTGAATAGCGTGGCGACCTACAAACGTTCTTATTTTTGTTAGACACTTCGGTCTTTGAAAAGAACTTGAGTACAAATCTTGTGTCTTGAGTATATGTAAGACTTGTATGTCTTTACTGTTCGTTAACTGTGTATTCGATGTATGAGTTGTTCAAATGTTCGTTAACTGTGTATTCGATGAATGAGTTGTTCAAATGTTCGTTAACTGTGTATTCGATGAATGAGTTGTATAGTCGGATCTCGTCCGCTGAATCTCGTGTCTTGTATGTATCACTTGTATAGTTGTGTTTCCAATAATAGTATCATTGGGCCAAGCCCATGTTTTCAAGTTATTGGGCTTAAATAGTGCTGGGCCTTAAATAGTGTTGGGCCTCAATAGTGTTGGGCCTCAAATAGTGTTGGGCCTCAAATAGTGTTGGGCCTCAAATAGTGTTGGGCCTCAATAGTGTTGGGCCTCAAATGGTGTTGGGCCTCAATAGTGTTGGGCCTCAAATAGTGTTGGGCCTCAAATAGTGTTGGGCCTCAAATAGTGTTGGGCCTTAAATAGTGTTGGGCTTGAATAGTGTTGGGCTTGAATAGTGTTGGGCTTAAATAGTACTGGGCTTAATGTTATTGGGCCTTGGCCCATATGTTTGGTATTGGGCTTAGCCCATGTGTTTTGATAAGCCCATTATGAAGTTAAGCCCATTTAGAAAAGTAAGCCCATTTGTATAAAATAGCCCATTAAGAAAAGTAAGCCCATTTGTTATAAAAATAGCCCACTAGTATAATAAGCCCATTTATTTTTATAAAAAAAACCTTTTTATAAAAATTTTCTAAGTATACTTGTTAGTAAATAAACATACTAGTTTTTATAAGTTTATAAACATCCGAAATTTGTTATCGATAGGATACTTATATTTCGTGTCGATAAATCGTCTAAACATCGTAGTAACTCTTCGGATTGGCGTTATGTTCATAGATTTGCCCGTCGTCCGAATTGTCCATAAGTTGTATCCGATGTCCGAATGATCCGCAAATTGTATTCAAGTGTGTATATATGTATTCTTGTAAGTCTTTACTTGTAAATGTGTCTTGTATTTATTTGTATCATTGTTATCAAATACCTAATTTTTGTACATAACTAATACAAATAATAAACACATAGAAAATAACTTGTTAAGATCACTAGTATATATTTTCCCACAAATATATATTTATATCTATTTTTGTTTTTAGAAAGACCACTTTCTAATCTTGTAAAGACTTTGTTAAAAATGATAATTTTTCTAACATATGATTTCTAAGAAAAATTGGCCATATAACCTTTGTATTATGTACTTTGCCATGTTTAGATAAACATATCATTTTCTTTTCAAATTCATCATCAATTTACTCATAACATCTTAACTAAAACATATGAGATTTTTATAACATAACTTATCAAAATGATCTCCAAATCATGTAGGGTTTTAACCATGATTATTTCATATGCTAACAAGTTCAAAAACCAAGTTTAATTTTAGTTTTAACAACTTTTATAAAAATCTCTAGTTGTATGTTACTTTTTATAATCTTGTGAGAGTATTGTTTTTAACCAAAAACTTTATATATTTTCATAAGATCAATAGTTATGATCATCCATTTAATCCTTTATGTTAAAAACCCCTTTATCATAAACATGTAAAATTTTTAGATCATATCTTTCAACATCTTCTAACACTTTATTTGCATTATAAACATCATAACAAGACTAAATAAGCATATATCAAGTCTTAGATCACAATATAAACAATCATAATTATATCATGATTTTTATTCTTAGCTTCTTTGTATTTTCTTCATGTTTATTATGTATGATTTCCTTGGTTTTTATTAGTAATAATAACAATCATAATCATAATATATTTGCATAAAAAAAATAGTTATAGAAGCTTACTTCTAGCACTTGGCTAGGGATGATCTTAGAAGATTATTAAGAACTAAGAAGATGATAATCTTGATGGTAGAACACTTTTTTATGGATGAAAACCCTTCCTTTTACTTCCAATAGCTTTAGATCACCTTATGTTACTTGGAAATCCATGTTGATCATGAAGGAGGTGATAAAAATAATTGGGTTTTTGGATGGTCTTCTTGGTGAAATGATGAAGATTGAAAGAGTTTTCTTATGTGTGTGTAAATAAAGGTGTAAAGTGGTATTAAAATGCTAGTAAACTTATGTGATTAAATGATATAATCATCCACCAACTTAACCACTTGCAACATAATAAAAATATCTAGATATTTAGGAAAGTATTAAGGCCATGTGGGACCCCTTATTTTCGGCCCACATGTGGGGGGGGGGGGGTAAAGTGTAACATTTTTATAAAAAATGTCTTAAACATGTAGATTTTTGGTAATTAGGCTAAGTATGGTGATTAGGGTAATCTTTCACCATTAGGGGGTAATTAGTGATTCGGAACATAAATTAACATTAACTAGTTCACTAAACTAGTAGAAATCATGTTTTGATACTTTGAATGCTTTTCGTTTCGTCGTTGGCTAGCTTACGGCACTTTTGTGGCGTACCGACGGAAGTTTGCCGTAAGTTGTCATTCCGCATTTAAAAGATGTATGAAGTTATTTTGAATCCCAAAATAAGCTTAACTAGTTCACTAAAGCTTTCATTTGGTTGTTTTCGATGTTGGAAATGTCGTTTATTAGCTTGTCGGTGCAGAAACGGACAAGTTGTGGGGGTTGCAACGCAGTGTCGAGAGCTTATGTTTCGAATACCCCATTAATATCCTCATATTGTTTCCATATGTTTGTCATCATTTGTCATATTTTCGGAGTCCCGGAAATGCTAAATTATTATTTTGGACAAGTTAAAATTGTCTTATTTTTTTGTGAAACGGACGATTTAGCGATTAGGGCGTTGTACCGGAAAGTCTTATATCTTTGTAAGTTATGTTTTCGTATTAGTGTTTTCTTATATAAACGGACTCAGTTATGTCATCCGTGTGTCGTTTTTCCTTGTTTCGTTCTGTTTTCACGGTTTTACTGGCATGAATAGTGTAACCGTGAATAGTGCGCGCAGCACTTTTTACCAACACTTTTAGGAAATTGTTTAATTGGTTTCGCAATACAACGAAAACCAATATATGTTATATCATTGTTTTCTTGTCCTAACATTGTCGTCTAATATACGACACCGTTACGTAATTAAATTACGCTAATTGCATGAGATTATATACTAAGAATAGTGATTAGACTGTACGGAATTTCCGGTTATTTGCCATTTGTCACATTCTCCCCGTGTTATTGAGAATTTCGTCCCGAAATTCAGACTGAGTCATCCTTTGTAGGAGACTACTCAAACAGGTGAGGGTATTTGGCTTTGATTTGATTTTTCACGTTCCCAAGTATACCCGGGTCCGTGTCGAGAGTTCCAACGTACATTTACTAATTTGATTCGACTTCTCCGTGTTTTCTGGACCTTCCAGTCCATGACCTCAACAGGTTCTTCGGTGAATTGGAGTTTGTCGTCAATGTGAATAGAATGATAACGGTTGCTTGTGTTGGACTCTTTTTAAGATTCGACACATGAAACGTGTCGTGCATACTGTTAAGTTCATCTGGTAACTTCAACTTGTAGGCAACAATGCCAATCTTCTCTAAGATTTCAAATGGTCCTACATATCGAGGGTTAAGCTTTCCACGCTTACCGAATCTCGCTATGCACTTCCAAGGTGAGACTTTCAACAAGACCTTGTCTCCGACCTCGAAAGATAATGGCTTCCGTCTCTTGTCTGCGTAGCACTTTTGTCGATCGCGAGCCGCCTTGATACGGTCTCGGATCTGAAAGATTTTATCCGTAGTCTCTTGGACTAGTTTCGGACCAATTATTTAACTATCGCCTGTTTCCGCCCAACATAGCGGAGAGCGACACTTTCGACCATAAAGAGCTTCAAACGGTGCAGCTTGTATAGTAGTATTGTAGCTGTTATTGTAGGAAAACTCAACTAAAGGTAGATGAGTATCCCAATTGCCGCCTAAATCTATAACACATGCACGAAGCATATCTTCGAGTGTTTAGATTGTCCGTTCGCTCTGGCCGTCAGTTTATGGATGAAAGGCCGTACTTGGATTCAAATGAGATCCAAAGGCCTGTTGAAATGATTTCCAAATGCTAGAAATAAAACGACCGTCTTGATCTGAAATGATTGAAATAGGCACTCCATGACGAGCCATTATTTCTTTGAGATAGAGTTCTGCTAGTTTCTTAGTATTATCCTTCTACCAAATCGGTAAGAAGTGCGTGGACTTTGTTAGTCTATCGATGACTACACATATCATGTAGTGACCTCTTGAGGTCCTGAGTAACTTCGTAATGAAGTACATCGATATTTGTTCCCATTACCAAACGGGAATCTCGGGTTGTTGTAACAAGTCCGAGGGATTTTGCTACTCGACTTTTACTCTCGCGCAAGTCAAGCATTCTCCGATATAAGTCGCGATATCACTTTTGAGGTTAGGCCACCAGTAGTATTCTTTCACTACTTAGGCCTATGTGCTTCCTCAAAATATCATCTCGAAGGCCGCCAAAGAATAGAACCTAATTTCGACTCATAAGGTATAAAGTTCCATCTTCTTTACACTAATTGTTTCTTCATGCCTCGAAGTGTTTCTGCTTGAATATGCTCTTCCTTGAGCGCTTGTGAATCATCTTCTCTAATGCTTGAACTCTCAGTGTTCTAACTCGTTCCTTGCGGCTCAAGGCATCTGCTACAACATTTGCCTTGCCCGGATGGTACTTTATTTCACAATCATAGTCGTTCAACAATTCAAAAAAAACATCGTTGACGTATATTTAATTCTTTTTGGTTGAATACGTGTTGAAGACTTTTATGATCCGTGAAAATAATGCATTGAGTACCATATAAATAATGTCACCATAATTTTTTTTTTTTTAAACGAATACCACCGCGCCTAACTCAAGGTCGAGAGTGGTATAGTTCTTCTCGTGAACTTTTAGTTGGCGTGACGTGTACACGATAACTTTTTCACGTTGCATGGGTACACAACCCAATCCTTGATGTGAAGCATCATAGTCTACAACAGAGTCATCGGTATCGTCGGATAATGATAAGATTGTAAAATGCTATGCACCAATCTTAAGAATAAGTTGTAAGGCTATATCTTGTTTTTCGATTTGGGGCGAATTTATTGTCCTTAACAACTCTAAAATGGTTCTCAAATGTTGCTCATGTTCATCAGTCGATCGAGAGTATATCAAAATGTCGTCAATAAACACTATGACGAATTTGTCGAGATACGGCTTGCACACACGATTCATTAAATCCATGAAGACTGCTGGTGCATTTGTTAAACCAAAAGGCATAACGAGAAACTCGTAATGACCGTAACGAGTCTTAAAAGCCGTTTTCGGTATGCTTTCCTCTTGAATTCGTAACTGATGATACTTCGATCGTAAGTCTATCTTAGAGTAGAAGCTAGAACCTTTCATAAACCATTTGAGTTAGTTGGAAATTCATTTGTAACATGGTTTAGAAATATGAATTTTCGTTCATCGAAATGTTGTTCATTTTTGCAAAACTTGCATGTCTTTCCACCCCCAAAACCTTTATAAAGATGTATAGTGGTAAAGAGTAGGGGTTATGAACTCACAACATCCTTATTCGGTCAACTACAAGGTTCAGAAGGTGCTAATCGACATGGAGATTTGGCTATGGGTGCGGCTCCCGGTACCAAGTCGATGTGGAACTCGACTTGTTGATATGGTGGTAGTCCTGGCAAGACTTCAGGAATTTCTTCAGGAAATTATTTTATCAAAAGAATATCTGTCAGATGTGGCCCAACGGCCTTCTTGTCTACAACAAGTGCTAGATAGGCAATACAACCTTTCCGTAAGCACTTATGTGCTTTCATGCCATTGATGATCCGCAATGGGGTGTCGCGCTTCTCTCCGTGTATCACAAGTGTCTCTTCGTTCAGTAGTGGTAGGCGAATGATCTTCTCGTGACATAAGACTTTGGCTAGGTTATCGGATAACCAATCCATGTCAACCACTACTTCAAAAATACTCAACTGAACGGGGAAGAGATCGATATTGAATTTTAGCTCTAGACTCGACTAGTTTACTTTTTGCCAATTCTATAGAATGAGGAGACGTCTAGCTTACGTGACTCTAGACCAAGTACATTTTAAATTCTGTGTGGCGAGGACTTCACTGTATAGTCTTAGGAACCCTATGCTTAAATGTAGGATAACCCAATCCATATGTTTAGATGTAGGATAACCCAATCCCTAATTGTAGCTAGGACAATCCCGTCCCTAGCCATGAAACTCTTGTATGTGAAATGTTGAGATGAAGCTAAAATTGCCAATTGTATAAAATAACATGGATGTGAAATGTTGACGAATAGGATACATACCGGTGGCCCTTAATGATTTGATATGTCTCAGCTAATTCCCCATTAGCTAACTTGATATAGTAATGTGTCCAACATGACTCTAATTCGAGTATATGCTTAACATCTAAAGACAATAGCTAAGCTCGGTGTTGGTATTAAACGAATTGATACATGATGATCATAGAGTGTACGTACTCATGACTTCATTGGGATTTTGTGGAGTATTCATAGTGCTACTTACACACACACTTATTCACTAGCTTGATCCCTTCTTAAGTATTATCGTCTTACTAGTCTTTGTTTTGCGCCCGGTCTCAGCACACTGCTACTCTTGGCGCTTTTTTTTTTTCAATTGCCCTCATGATGGACGTCTCACTTGTCGCATTTAGGATTTCGGCAAGTTACCAGCATACATCCTGGTGTCAAAATCGTTTATGGCAGCAATTGCCTTCATTTCTCTCATGGCGAGAGTTATTGTTTGAGTGATCGAGGTAGGGAGGGATGATGCGATCATGCTTCGGATCTCTGCAGCTAAACCCGAAATGTAACACTTAGTATGCTTGAATTCGGGTGTTACCCAGTATGGAACTACCCCTGAGAGACCGTGAAAGCATCAAGTGTAACCATCAACATTGGCTCTAGTTATGATCGAGTTCTTTTATAAAATCATATGAAAATAGATATGAAAATCAGATGATATAAAAGAATGATGTATGGTTAAATAGATAACCAATGAAAATGTAGTGTATAAATATATCATGTCTTGAAATAGAATATTATGTCTTGTGTAGAGGATGTCGCGTCTTGTGCAAAAATGTCATGTCTTGTCTTTGTCGAAGAGATTTGAATAACACCACGATATGCAATATAACATAAGCACTTATATATAGGAAGTACCAGCGGCGTATCCACCATGCTTTTATCATATTACACACGTCTCATTACTTACAAATAACCACTAAAAAAAATGTCTTGTGTATACCAACGTCAAATGACGTGTATCACAATGTCTTGCGTAACAATGTCATGTATAAACCATGTCTTGTGTAAAAGCAATAGTTTTCAACACATAACTTTTAACTTAAACAATTGATTCTTTTGGCACCATGTTCTTTTTAATACACAAAATTAAAAGAATCTAGACATTTATTTGAATAAATAAAGTCTATCATGTGCCCCAGAATGAAGAATACAATCAATCGGTCATGGAAACCTCAAGACCATATTGTTCATACATGTTTGAATAAATGATAATGTGGATAACCAAAACCAAAAGGTGTAATGCCTCTTGCATGTATTGGTCATACGTCTAAATGCAAAGAGAAATAATTCGTTGAGGAGGGGAAACCAACCAGTGGTCTTCGTCCATATAATATGTATTCCCTACTCTATGGACCTCGATCGTCCTAAATAGAGAAAATCCTTTGTCTTACTTGTCCATGTGACAATTATGGTAATAGTGCTTGAGTTTCACGAGCTCTAGCAAGATTATTAGAATCTCCAAAAATGTAGAATAGAATGTAATGAGGGAGTTGCAGTATGGCGCATGCCATACCATCCCTTGGAAAAAGACAAATGTCAAACGACGGAATTTATTGTATCACTTCCAATAAATATGATAAGGTGGAATATGATAAAGTAAGGTAAGGTAAGGTAAAGTAGGATAAAGTGTCATAGATACCCTGGAACCAACCCATGTTCAAGAATTTCGAGAATGTTGAGGAAAATCCTCCATGAGTAGCTAACACGTTTTGTTTGTTTAAATGACTAGTCTCAACTGAATCGTGATATAGATCGAATGTTAGGTGTGAACAAATATGTGTCGTCTTCCTGTATTGTATTGTATTGTATTGTATTGTATTGTATTGTATTGTATTGTATTGTATTGTATTGTATTGTATTGTATTGTATTGTATTGTATTGTATTGTATTGTATTGTATTGTATTGTATTGTATTGTATTGTATTGTATTGTATTGTATTGTATTGTATTGTATTGTATTGTATTGTATTGTATTGTATTGTAGGGTGTTATACTAACCACCCCAGTTCGTGTTCTACTAGATAGGAAGAATTGAATCTCAAGTAATAACTTAAGAATTTTGAATGAATAGTGATCATTAGCTTGACCCGCAGAGTCCACCAGAATTTCCATGCACTACAAGTTGTTATTACGTGGGCCCCCGTAATAATAAATTGTCTTGCATGGTCACCCTAGCATTCTCTCATTCAGAGCAGGCGATCAGTCAGAGAGAGGACACTATTGTTTATATACCTTCAACATAGGAGGGACCTTCGTGATAGCTCACGTGTCAACGTTCGTTGTCATTACTCGCAGAACGGTACGGCGTTAGATGAAAATAGAAATGAAAAGAATCTGTAACAATAACAACTGAAGAGGCACCTTCAAGATGAGTACTTCATCTTCCTTGTAAGGACAAGAGTATATCCACCTTGGTTAGTATGAGTCACATGGATCTCGTCCCACTAATGGAGTTGTTGTCCAAGGTTACCACCTTCGCCTCGTCGTCATTATCATGGTCAGGCATCTCAGCATTCGCAAGAAAGCAACCATATTTTACGGAATTAAGTTTAAGATTTCACTTAGAAATCATGTTCGTCATAAGCTCCGTAATAGACATGAGGTCGATATTTTCATCGTGCGAGTTAAGAATAATAATAAAGTTTGAAGTCGAAGGTATTTTGTTCTTGGCAAATATTTCATGCCACATATATATGAACAACCTATATATATAATCATGTAAAATCCTATCAATCAAGGATTTCTATCTTGTATAAGCTGAACTTGTAAACTGTTTATAATGCATAAACTGATAATGTAATGTATTGTAGGCACATAGTCTATTAATGTATTGTGTCTGTTTCTCATAGACTTCACCCATGGAAATGTCCTCGCTTGATTTATGTGAAATGAATTTTTGCTGTAGTGGACCTTGAAAAATGTTTATGCAATGAAAACCCTTTGACTTGTCCAATTTTATTTATAATCTGTTCAACATGAACAAGAGGTTTTCGTGAGAGATCCCTAGTGATTGTAGACTTAGACTCGAGAAAGAATCCTGGTTCACTACAATCGATGCTCTGATACCAATCTGTCACACCCGCTCGTAGCGGAAGCGCGAGGTGTGATCTGATCGGTTCTCATTGCATAAATATCGATGTACATGAACAAACTATATGAATAAAACGTACTCCATTGCCATTACATAGTGTTTCAAAAGATTACAACATAAGTTTAGTGTGTCGGTTACAAACCATTAACATGAAATTAAAGCGTTATTGTTTCATACATTAGCTTGAAATAAACTACAAAGGTTTAAACCATCATATTTCCGCAAAGAGGCGGAATATAATAGTTAAACCCTTCAAAAGATGGCATGGAGTTCCTGTACTTGTTATCTTGACTGGGAAATCCGACATGGTCCTTTAATTCCCTGAAATACATGTTAAGTTTGGAAAACATCAACAAAAGTTGGTGAATTCATGCAATTTAGTTGTAAACGATGTATGAAAAATGTGAGTTGTAGTATGTAAAGCGTCAATGAAATCGTTGATCATTAATGTTTTGCAAGGACATTAATATGTGTGCCGAAATAGGAAGCAATCCAACCCTAGACGATTTTATGCCGATTCCTATCGACTAGGACACAAACGCACTCTTCTGTATGGGTCCACGACCAAGAGTGGGGCTCGCCAAAACCCATTAGATCTAAGCCTTTGTTCCTTGGTCCAAACTGGATTAATGGTGCTTATAGTATGGCCCTAATTCGCACATGATCTATGGTGTTTCATTACCTAACTTTAACATACTATTGAACATGTATCCTCCCCGATAGTTGTAAAGTTGTAAAACATTTAAATGAATAGGGGAACATGAACTCACTGTATTGCGTCCTGAAAATAGATGTAAATAAGATCTCACGTGCGGTCGTCCTGAATAGCGTGGCGACCTACAAACGTTCTTATTTTTGTTAGACACTTCGGTCTTTGAAAAGAACTTGAGTACAAGTCTTGTGTCTTGAGTATATGTAAGACTTGTATGTCTTTACTGTTCGTTAACTGTGTATTCGATGTATGAGTTGTTCAAATGTTCGTTAACTGTGTATTCGATGAATGAGTTGTTCAAATGTTCGTTAACTGTGTATTCGATGAATGAGTTGTATAGTCGGATCTCGTCCGCTGAATCTCGTGTCTTGTATGTATCACTTGTATAGTTGTGTTTCCAATAATAGTATCATTGGGCCAAGCCCATGTTTTCAAGTTATTGGGCTTAAATAGTGCTGGGCCTTAAATAGTGTTGGGCCTCAATAGTGTTGGGCCTCAAATAGTGTTGGGCCTCAAATAGTGTTGGGCCTCAAATAGTGTTGGGCCTCAATAGTGTTGGGCCTCAAATGGTGTTGGGCCTCAATAGTGTTGGGCCTCAAATAGTGTTGGGCCTCAAATAGTGTTGGGCCTCAAATAGTGTTGGGCCTTAAATAGTGTTGGGCTTGAATAGTGTTGGGCTTGAATAGTGTTGGGCTTGAATAGTGTTGGGCTTAAATAGTACTGGGCTTAATGTTATTGGGCCTTGGCCCATATGTTTGGTATTGGGCTTAGCCCATGTGTTTTGATAAGCCCATTATGAAGTTAAGCCCATTTAGAAAAGTAAGCCCATTTGTATAAAATAGCCCATTAAGAAAAGTAAGCCCATTTGTTATAAAAATAGCCCACTAGTATAATAAGCCCATTTATTTTTATAAAAAAAACCTTTTTATAAAAATTTTCTAAGTATACTTGTTAGTAAATAAACATACTAGTTTTTATAAGTTTATAAACATCCGAAATTTGTTATCGATAGGATACTTATATTTCGTGTCGATAAATCGTCTAAACATCGTAGTAACTCTTCGGATTGGCGTTATGTTCATAGATTTGCCCGTCGTCCGAATTGTCCATAAGTTGTATCCGATGTCCGAATGATCCGCAAATTGTATTCAAGTGTGTATATATGTATTCTTGTAAGTCTTTACTTGTAAATGTGTCTTGTATTTATTTGTATCATTGTTATCAAATACCTAATTTTTGTACATAACTAATACAAATAATAAACACATAGAAAATAACTTGTTAAGATCACTAGTATATATTTTCCCACAAATATATATTTATATCTATTTTTGTTTTTAGAAAGACCACTTTCTAATCTTGTAAAGACTTTGTTAAAAATGATAATTTTTCTAACATATGATTTCTAAGAAAAATTGGCCATATAACCTTTGTATTATGTACTTTGCCATGTTTAGATAAACATATCATTTTCTTTTCAAATTCATCATCAATTTACTCATAACATCTTAACTAAAACATATGAGATTTTTATAACATAACTTATCAAAATGATCTCCAAATCATGTAGGGTTTTAACCATGATTATTTCATATGCTAACAAGTTCAAAAACCAAGTTTAATTTTAGTTTTAACAACTTTTATAAAAATCTCTAGTTGTATGTTACTTTTTATAATCTTGTGAGAGTATTGTTTTTAACCAAAAACTTTATATATTTTCATAAGATCAATAGTTATGATCATCCATTTAATCCTTTATGTTAAAACCCCTTTATCATAAACATGTAAAATTTTTAGATCATATCTTTCAACATCTTCTAACACTTTATTTGCATTATAAACATCATAACAAGACTAAATAAGCATATATCAAGTCTTAGATCACAATATAAACAATCATAATTATATCATGATTTTTATTCTTAGCTTCTTTGTATTTTCTTCATGTTTATTATGTATGATTTCCTTGGTTTTTATTAGTAATAATAACAATCATAATCATAATATATTTGCATAAAAAAAAATAGTTATAGAAGCTTACTTCTAGCACTTGGCTAGGGATGATCTTAGAAGATTATTAAGAACTAAGAAGATGATAATCTTGATGGTAGAACACTTTTGTATGGATGAAAACCCTTCCTTTTACTTCCAATAGCTTTAGATCACCTTATGTTACTTGGAAATCCATGTTGATCATGAAGGAGGTGATAAAAATAATTGGGTTTTTGGATGGTGTTCTTGGTGAAATGATGAAGATTGAAAGAGTTTTCTTATGTGTGTGTAAATAAAGGTGTAAAGTGGTATTAAAATGCTAGTAAACTTATGTGATTAAATGATATAATCATCCACCAACTTAACCACTTGCAACATAATAAAAATATCTAGATATTTAGGAAAGTATTAAGGCCATGTGGGACCCCTTATTTTCGGCCCACATGTGGGGGGGGGGGGGGGTAAAGTGTAACATTTTTATAAAAAATGTCTTAAACATGTAGATTTTTGGTAATTAGGCTAAGTATGGTGATTAGGGTAATCTTTCACCATTAGGGGGTAATTAGTGATTCGGAACATAAATTAACATTAACTAGTTCACTAAACTAGTAGAAATCATGTTTTGATACTTTGAATGCTTTTCGTTTCGTCGTTGGCTAGCTTACGGCACTTTTGTGGCGTACCGACGGAAGTTTGCCGTAAGTTGTCATTCCGCATTTAAAAGATGTATGAAGTTATTTTGAATCCCAAAATAAGCTTAACTAGTTCACTAAAGCTTTCATTTGGTTGTTTTCGATGTTGGAAATGTCGTTTATTAGCTTGTCGGTGCAGAAACGGACAAGTTGTGGGGGTTGCAACGCCGTGTCGAGAGCTTATGTTTCGAATACCCCATTAATATCCTCATATTGTTTCCATATGTTTGTCATCATTTGTCATATTTTCGGAGTCCCGGAAATGCTAAATTATTATTTTGGACAAGTTAAAATTGTCTTATTTTTTTGTGAAACGGACGATTTAGCGATTAGGGCGTTGTACCGGAAAGTCTTATATCTTTGTAAGTTATGTTTTCGTATTAGTGTTTTCTTATATAAACGGACTCAGTTATGTCATCCGTGTGTCGTTTTTCCTTGTTTTGTTCTGTTTTCACGGTTTTGCTGGCATGAATAGTGTAACCGTGAATAGTGCGCGCAGCACTTTTTACCAACACTTTTAGGAAATTGTTTAATTGGTTTCGCAATACAACGAAAACCAATATATGTTATATCATTGTTTTCTTGTCCTAACATTGTCGTCTAATATACGACACCGTTACGTAATTAAATTACGCTAATTGCATGAGATTATATACTAAGAATAGTGATTAGACTGTACGGAATTTCCGGTTATTTGCCATTTGTCACAAAGAACCTCTATCCCCTACTCGCATCGACGATTTGTTTGATCAACTACAAGGCGCTACGTGTTTCTCAAAGATCGATCTACGTTCAGGATATCACCAGCTGCGTATACAAGAGGAGGATATACCCAAAACCGCGTTTCGCACCCGATACGGGCATTATGAATTCGTTGTTATGCATTTTGGTTTAACCAACACACCAGCAGTTTTCATGGATCTGATGAATCGTGTGTGTAAACCATATCTCGATCGTTTCGTCATCGTATTCATTGACGACGTCTTGATCTATTCCAAATCGAAAGCCGAACACGCGCAACATCTACGTCTGGTTCTCGAGTTACTCCAGGGAAACCAACTCTATGCCAAGTTCTCCAAGTCTGAATTTTGGTTGGAGGAAGTTCAGTTTCTGGGTCACATTGTAAATAGTCAAGGCATTCACGTCGATCCTGCGAAGATTGAAGCTGTCAAGAGCTGGGTTACGCCTAAGAACCCGTCCGAAGTCCGTTCTTTTCTCGGACTAGCGGGCTATTATCGACGATTTATCGAAGGATTCTCAAAGATCGCTGTACCGCTTACCTCTCTTACGCATAAAGACCAGACTTTTGTCTGGGGAACCAAACAAGAGTCTGCCTTTCGAACCCTCAAGCACATGCTCTGCAATGCTCCTGTTCTCACATTGCCAAACGGAAACAATGATTTCATTGTCTATTGTGATGCTTCCAACCTTGGTCTTGGTTGTGTTCTTATGCAACGAGACAAGGTCATAACTTACGCATCTTGTCAGCTCAAAATCCACGAGAAGAACTATACAACCCATGATCTCGAGCTAGGCACAGTTATTTTTGCATTAAAGATTTGGCGACACTACCTGTATGGTACCAAGTGTACGATCTTCACCGATCATAGGAGCCTGCAACATATCTTTAATCAGAAGAAACTCAATATGCGTCAACGCCGATGGGTAGAACTTCTCAACGATTACGACTGTGAGATTCATTATCACCCAGGCAAGGCAAACGTTTTCGCCGACGCACTCAGCAGACGGAGCTATCTGCTTAGCACTCGAAACGTTCAAGCCCAACACAATCTCGAAACCCTCATCCGCGACGCTCAGCACGCATGTTTTAACGAACGCACCCTGAAGAAAGAAAGAATCTACCACGATGGAGCTCAGCTTGTGAGCAAATCGAATGGGATATTTCACTTCTTAGACCGAATTTGGATTCCCAAGCGAACCAACCTGCTGCAAATTCTGATGGACGAAGCCCACAAATCCCGGTATTCTATTCATCCAGGTGCCGACAAAATGTACCAGGATCTTCGCTATAAGTACTGGTGTCCGGGTATGAAAAGGGATATCGCTCTCTACGTCGGAAAATGCCTAACTTGTGCTAGAATCAAGGCCGAACACCAAAGACCCTCTGGCTTACTTGAACAACCACCAATTCCCATGTGGAAGTGGGAAAGTATAGCCATGGACTTCGTAACCAAGCTACCGCACACGTCATCAGGTCACGACAGCATCTGGGTTGTGGTCGACCGTTTGACTAAATCAGCTCACTTTCTGCCGATACGAGAAGACTACAAGGTAGAACGATTAGCCCGAATCTACACCGACGAGACCATTTGTAATCATGGGACGCCTCGTGACATCATCTCTGATCGTGATGCTCGGTTTACCTCACGCCTGTGGGAAACGTTTCAAATGGCACTCGGTACAACGCTTAATCTAAGTACCGCTTTCCACCCTCAAACCGACGGTCAGACTGAAAGAACGATTCGTACTCTTGAAGACATGCTCCGTTCGTGTGTTTTAGACTTCGGTGGTAATTGGGATAAATACCTGCCATTGGTCGAATTCTCGTATAACAACAGCTATCATTCTAGCATCCAAATGGCACCCTTCGAGGCATTATACGGAAGAAGATGTCGATCGCCTATTGTGTGGCACGAGATCGGTCACTCGCAACTTACCGGTCCGGAGCTACTACAAGAAACGACAGACAAAATTTTCCAAATTCGAGACAACCTGGCGAAAGCTCGGGATCGACAGAAAAGTTACGCCGATAAAAAGAGCAAGCCCCGTGAATTTGGCATTGGTGACTACGTACTCCTAAAGGTTTCACCTTGGAAGGGTGTAGTCCGATTTGGCAAGAAAGGGAAACTCGCGCCTCGATATGTTGGACCTTTTAAGATTCTGGAAAGAATCGGGAAAGTCGCCTACAGACTCGAACTACCGGAGGAACTTAGTAACGTCCACCCGACTTTCCACGTGTCAAACCTCCGAAAGTGCCTAGCCGACCGCGACTTACATGTTTCTCTCGATGATCTGCAAGTGAACGAAACATTACACTTCGTGGAAAAGCCTGTCGAAATCATGGATCGCCAAATCAAGCAGCTCAGGCGCTCGCGCATTCCTATTGTGAAAGTCCGATGGGAAGGCAAACGAGGCGCAGAGTTCACTTGGGAACTCGAAAGCGACATGAAGGCTAAGTACCCGCAGTTATTCGAAGAGGAAGTCTAGAAAGAGAAAGTTCTCAAACCAGAATCATGGCGGATGAACAGCTTTCAACGTAATTTCGGGACGAAATTCCCTAAACAAGGGGAGGCTGTAACACCCCGTGTTTTCGCAAGTCAAAGTCAAGGTCAAAGTCAACGACCGATTTCGCGCAACTTGACTTACAGGAATTTCTTTATTTAATACGTATTATGTGGAGTAAGTGTTGTTAATGACAATAATCGATGTGTGTTAATCGTTATTCAATCGACCTACGACTGTGGACTATAGGAAGTAACAATGCGATAAAGTTAATGTTGGTACACTAAATGTCTGCTGATTACGTCATTATCAAGTCTTGTGTCTAGGATTGTTTGAATGATCACACAATAGGGTTTAAGTTAGGGTTTTTATGTTTAAACACAAGATTTCGCTTGAGTGGGTTTATGTATGCTTGAAGCGAAATCAGCATAGGAGATTTCGCTTGAACAAGTCTCAAGCGAAATCATATGCTCTATATATAGGAGGTTAGATCATTTGAAGCGAATCATCAGTTGTCATTGTATGTGAGTCAAGGTGCTGCTGAATTTTTGTCAGAAAATCATTGTAAAGACTCAGAAGGCATTAATAGAAGAAAAATTAAGAGGAACAAAGCTGTTATGACTTTGTATACATTGATTCCGCCTTTGTATTCAAAGATGAACGCCTTAACTGACTTTTAGGTCCAACAAGTGGTATCAGAGCTCAGGACGAGGAGTTCATACCATAGCAGCGGATTATCTTCTTTCTACTCATTTCTTTTTACATTTTTCAGATCTGAACAAGTTCCAACGGTCGAAATGGTCTGATTTTCGAGTATAACGTGTAAAACATAGTTTTAACAAAGCCTACAAAGTTTCGGACTAAAATTCAGACTAAAACATGTTAAAATTGACCTAAAACAAGGTTTCGCTTGAAAAGTGTTCGAAGGATATATTTGATTTCGCTTCAAATCAGACTGTTTGGACGATTTCGCTTGAACCTCTGAAGCGAAATAGTGTTATTTGAGACTTCCTGAAGCGAAATAGTGGTTTTCGCTTGAACAGTTGAAGCGAAACTGTTCTGTCAGATTTCGCTTGAAGGTTCTGATAAGTTGAAGCGAAATGATTGATTTCGCTTGAGACTGATTGTTTTGAAATTTGTGTTGTTGAAGCGAAATAGAGGATTTCGCTTGAATTTGTTTTGCTGATAGATTTCGCTTGAACAGTATTATTTTACTGATTTCGCTTGAAGCTGTTTACTTCAAGTATTTCGCTTGAACTTGTTAATTTTTCAAAACCTAAAAATTTTCTAAGTGTTTGACTGATTTTTCAGGTACGATCAAAATGGATGATATTTTCATGAATCCTTTCAGCGATATGTACGCATTCACGGGCAGTTCAGGAAACAACGATACTTCTTCAAGTGATGCAAACAAAAGTCCACCGAAAGAAAGAAAGAAGGAAGCTTGGGAGTCCGAAAGCGCATTTGGAACGTTTAACAAACCTCCTAAGCTGATGGCTATAGAAGATTATAGCAGGTGGGCAACAAAATTCGAAGATTGGTTGATGGCATTTGCTTTTCCTTGCTGGAAAAGTATGAAAAATGGTTTTGCCCAAGGAAAGAAGAATGGTGAAGCATTAAGGTCAGCTGAAGAGATTGATAATTTTGTGGCTGAGCAAAAATGTGTGGCATTATTGTTTCAATCGGTGCGTGAAGACATCATTTCACTGATAGATTACTCAAATTCTAAAGACTTATGGGAAAAACTCGAAAAGAAGTGTCTTGGAAGCAAAGAGATTATAAAAAATAAAAAGAAACTTCTTAGGAAAGAGTTTGATATGTTTAGTTGTCTTAAAAATGAGTCAGTATGTAAAATGATTGAAAGGTTTGGTCATCTGAAGCTGGAATTAGCAAGACATGATATCAGATATCCTGATGATGAGCAAGTAGACAAGTTGCTCGATGCATTGCCAGACGAGATGGAGTGGAGATATTATGCTCTCATGCTTAAGAACACTATTCCTTCTGATTTGTTGAAACCAGATCTGGTGATTGAGAAACTGGAAAGTCATGAACTGGAATTGAAGAAGACGTACAAAGTTAATCATTCATCTTATCAACAGAATCTGGATCTATACTATCCAAAGAGCATGATGCCGAAAGCTACTTCTCCAAAGACTGCATTTTCTGCTGAAAATGTGTCGACAGCCGACAAAGAAAGTCAAAGTGATCAAAGCAGTGGAGGCCATAGTGGTTATCACAGTGGATCTACATCTTCTGCAAATCATTCTGATGCGAAGTTTTCTTGCAATATTGCGATAGATCTGAAAAACGCACAGAATTTTGATGCGGAGTTGGCCAAGCAACAAATGGTCTTTTTGGCATCTGTTTTGGAATCCTACGAAGTATTGGTGGCTGGAAAAATCGGGAATACAAATCTGACGAAAGAAGACTACGATCAGATAGATCCTGAAGAAATGGAGCTGATCGACATTCGTTGGGCAATGGCAAGTGCAGTTCGACGTGCACAACGCTTCATGGAGATTACAGGGAGAAAAAAAATTGGTGGTGCTTCTACCAAGCTGGGGTTTGATAAATCGACGGTGACTTGTTTCAAATGTAAGCAGAAGGGTCACTTTAAACGAGAATGCCGAAACGCTTATGCTGATGAGTCGGAGAACCCTTTCAGAGATGATTATTACAAAAAGGCAATCTACCATCAGAATAAATCTGAGCCGCCTAGATTGAAGCAAGTTGAAGATAACAGAGACAAATCAAGGGCTCTTGCTGTGATTTATGATGATGAAGGGTATGATTGGAGTAAGGAAGTCCTACCGGAAGAAGATGCGGTTGGTTACGCATTCATGGCAAGCAATGATGAACCTAAGCCATGGAAAGATGATCGTACTAAAGAACAGAAATATCAATACCGGAAGATGGTTGCTGAAACAAAGATTATCAGACTTTCTCGTATCTATCTGAATGCAAGGAGAGCCAATAGATGGGATCCAGATAGAGAGTGCTATCTTGATGAGTATGGAAATATTGCAATTGATGATAGTACACTTGATATCGAAGCCATCATCAAGGAGTACAAAGAAGAAGATGAATATTGGCAACACAAGTGGTGGGGAACTCCAACTTCGAAAATGATTGAAGAAGAGAAAGAGAAAGAGAGAAAGGAGAAAGAGGAAAAAGAGAAGAAAGAAAAGCAAGTTGATACAGGCATAATTGATACTACGCAAGAGTTGACAGCTGAAAATCTGGGAGTGATGGCTGACAAAGTGCTAGCTGCAAAAGCACTTGAGGTAGATCCTAATTCTGTTTCTGAGTCAAAGGGATCGGTCAGTCAAAGTGTGTCAACAAATGCGTCAGGTAACAAGTTTGAAGGAAATGCTGACTGCAAAAATTGCACCAAACAATGCAATTTTTGTAGCACTGTCACGTATCTTAACAATGAGAAAATTCAGAATCTGACAACAAAAGTTAGAAAGGTTGAAAGTCAGATTCTCGATCGTGACAAAAGTGTAAGAGCTTCAACTGAACGGAACAAAGAATTAACGACTCAAATTGAAAATGATAAAACTGAACGTGAGAAAATAAAATCTGAAAATGAAAAGTTAATTCTTGAAAACCGTCAAATTTCTGAAAAATTTGAAAAATTGAAAAGCATTGTCAAAGATAGTGATGATCGTAATGGCAAAACATTTAAAGAAAATGAACATCTAAGAGCTGTTTTGAGATTAAAAGAAGAATCGATTAATGAACAACTGGATCAAATTGCTAAACTGAAACTTAAAGTTCAAGAAGCTGAAATTGAGAATGAACGAATCCAGTTGAAGCTTAACAGCTATAAATCGGCAAGCTTTGTTTTGCAGCATATTGTTCCTAAACCTATAGGGAAAAACAAAGATGGCGAGGATGTGTTTTCTGATGGAACGGGTGTAGGTTTTCACAAAGTTCCACCGCCAATTTTAGATAATTACACGAAAAAGCAGTCTAGTTTGGTGGAAATTGAGGAAGAAAGCGAAGTTAAACTTCCTGAAAATATTGATGTCACGTTCACATCTTCCAATGACGAGGGTGTTCAAAGTGATGTGGTGAAAAGTGTGGTAGACAAAGTGCTTAAACCAGATTGTGACACTTCTGAGGAGGATGGGTGTTTCTTTGACAAATACATTCAGAAACCAAAGTCCAAAAACAACTTAAGTGATGAACAGGGTCTTGTGATGTACAAGATGGCTGGATCTGATAAGTTGTATTCGGATTCTGAGTTTCCCATTGAGAATGTTAATATGAAAAAGTTGACAAATGTTTTCAAGTTAGTTGAAGTTGAGTTGTCAGAGGTGAACAGTTTGAGTCAAACAAAAAGGCAAATGAATTTTGAGAAAGATAAAGCTTATTATAAAAAGCCTATTGTTCCACCACGTTTTTATAATAACAATCGAAACAATTGGTCGGGTGGTTATAGAGGTGGTAAGAGTTATCAGAAAAAGAGTTTTCAAAACAAGAGGTTTATAGAAAAGAAGTTGTTTGTAAATGGTTCAAGTTCACTTTCTGATGAGGAAAATGAAATTTTTTCAAAATCAAACAAAGAGTTCTTTGAGAAAAGAGCTTCACATTATCAGTCTGAAGGCACAAGTCGAGTTGTTGATACTCGTACATGTTTTAGATGTAATCAAGTTGGTCACATTGCACGAATGTGTACCAATGTGAAGCCTAAGATTGAAAATATGAAGTTTCAACAGAAGAAAGTTGATGTGAAGGGTAAAGCACCAATCGTTGTTGAGAAAAAGAATGTGAAAAATGACAACATCAAATTGAAAAATGAACCCGTAAAGAAAGTGGTAACTAAAAATGACAAATTTTATAAACGGGTTGCTTTATCTCAACAAGTTTGGAAACCAAAAACTGAAATGAAAATTTCAACTTCTGAAGTGAAAAAGGCTGATGAATCAATTTCGGTTGATTATGATGCAAATTTTCCATCTTTGAAGGCTGAAAATTTCAAAATTCAAGTTGCTAGAGTCAAGGTTACACCTAAGGCTGATGAAGCCTGGGTGGACACCATGTTCGAATAAGCAGTTTGAATTGCCGGAGCTTCCTGGATTGCGAAGCATGAATCGGCATCTTTACTGAAATGTTTTAAAATCAACTTGTGGTATGTGCAGGATCTTCCAAGAGCCATTTCAAGATGGATCATGGATAGTGGAGCATCTCGACATATGACAGGAAAAACTGCATTACTGTATGATGTAAGGAACATTAATGGTGGTTATGTGGGATTTGCTGGTCATGAAGGTGGTCGAATTGTTGGTGAAGGAACGTTATCCAATGGGATTGTAACGTTTGAGAGAGTTAACTACATCACTGAGCTAGAGAACAATCTGCTTAGTATCTCGCAGATTTGTGACAATCAGTATACTACTCACTTCACTGATAAGGAATGTTTGATCTTGAAACCTGGTTTTGTTGTTCCTGAAGAATGGATTATTATGAGGGCACCTAGAGTGAATGATTTATATGTATTAGACATGTCTGTAGCAACTACAACTACTGGTCAAGCACATTGTTTCGTGTCTAGAGCAACTGAGAAAGAATCCAGATTGTGGCACCGAAAGATGGGGCATATTCACCTAAGGAAGATGAATCACTTGGTGCACAATGATTTGGTATTGGGAGTAAATATCAAAGGTTTTCATCTGGAAGGGGAGTGCATTAGCTGCATCAAAGGCAAGCAGAAGAAAAAGTCACACCCTACAAAGCAAGTCAATTCAGTTTCGAGACCTCTGGAAAGACTTCACATGGATTTGTTTGGTCCTGTGAATGTCAAAAGTATTACAGGAGATTACTATTGTTTGGTTGTTACTGATGATTATTCCAGATTTTCGTGGGTTTCTTTCTTGAAGACGAAAGATGAAACATTTGACAATTTGATGGGGCTGTTCAGGAAGATTGAGAATTTGTACCAAAGGAGTATCAAGAGAATTCGAAGTGATAATGGTACTGAATTCAAGAACAGCAAGATGGAAGAATTTTGTGATGAAAGAGGTATTTTGCATGAGTTTAGTGCTCCGTACACTCCGCAGCAGAATGGAGTCGCAGAACGCAAAAACCGGACACTAATCGAGACGTCTAGAACTATGCTCGCAGATTCAAAGTTACCGATAAATTTTTGGGCTGAAGCTGTTTCCGCCGCATGCTATACGCTCAACAGGGTTCTTACTGTCAAGAAGTTCAACAAAACATGCTTTGAGCTAATCAATAATCGCAAACCGAATTTGAAGTATCTAGAACCGTTCGGGTCACCCTGTACGGTTATAGAACCTTTTGGGAAATTTGGTCCGAAGTGCATTGAGGGAATATTTGTTGGTTATTCAAATCCATTGCGACGTGTCTTCGTTCCAAGTGAGAAGCGGATTATTGAAGCTGCAAATGTTGAATGTCAAGGTTATACTATGCCGCCGCAGAATCCTGGTGATTCATGGCGTTATCATTATGACAAACTTTGGGATTCGTTTGACATGAGAGAAGAATCAGAGGATGATGAAGATTTCTTTGATGAGTTGGATATTTTGCGTGAATATGAGTCGCAGTTAAGGTTCCCAGCTGAGTATTCGAGAAGATCACGGGAAACTTCAAATGATGATGAAGCAGGTCCGAGTAATGCTGGTGAACATGATGATGTCCAACAGAATGAAGTTGCTCAGGATAATCAGTCGGCTCAGAATGATAATTTAGAAGCTGAAAACATGCCAGTTTTTTATCACGGTGATTTAGATTCAAATTCTGAGGGGGAGCAAATTCAGATTTCAGGTCAAACAAACCAAGTTGGTGAACAAGATGCAGAGCAGAATGTTACTAATCTGGAGGGAAATGTAGATGTTCAAAGTGAAGTGATGCCGCAAACTTTTTTATATCATCCAGAGGAGTTGATCATAGGAGAATTGCAAGCAGGCGTTCGCACTCGAAATCAGATTGATAAAGGGCTTACATGTTTTTATACAAAAGTTGCTTCTTTGCAAACTGAATTCTCATTAAGTTGTTTTATCTCGCAGGTTGAGCCAAGAACTTACAAAGAGGCGCTTACTGAAGACTCTTGGGTCAATGCAATGCAGGAGGAACTTAGTCAATTCGAGAAATTGGGAGTGTGGAAGTTAGTTGATTTGCCGGATGGTCATAGGAAAATTAACACTAAGTGGGTGTTTAAGTGTAAGAGAGACGATAGAGGAGTTGTTGTAAGGAACAAAGCTCGACTCGTTATTCAGGGATTTAGTCAACAGGAGGGAATTGATTTTACCGAAGTCTATGCTCCTGTAGCACGACTAGAGGCAATCAGAATTTTCCTAGCATTTGCGTCTTGGAAGAACTTCAAAGTTTATCAGTTGGATGTTAAATCGGCGTTTCTTTACGGGAAGGTTAAAGAGGAGGTTTATGTCGGTCAGCCGCCGGGCTTTACCGATCCAATCCACAAAAACAAGGTCTACTTATTGGACAAAGCGCTGTATGGTTTACACCAGGCCCCGAGAGCTTGGTACGAGACTTTGTCTCAACACCTACTAGCCAACAAGTTCATTCGTGGAAAAGTGGATGCCACTCTCTTCACTAAAGTCGTTGATGGTCATCTTCTGATAGTTCAGATTTATGTGGACGATATAATCTTTGGGTCGACAAATGAAAATCTATGCAAAGATTTTGAATCAGTGATGAAGCAGAAGTTTGAAATGTCATCAATGGGGGAGATGAAATTCTTTCTGGGATTACAAGTTGAACAACTTTCTGAGGGAATTTTCATTCATCAGTCAAAGTACGTTCATGATATTCTAGAGAAATTTGGGATGTCAAGTTCTACTCCAGCTGCTACCCCACTTGCAACAAATCATGGGATTCACCCAGATCTCACCGGAGATAGGGCTGATGAAACGTTTTACCGATCCATGATAGGTTCTTTAATGTACCTAACTGCTTCACGTCCTGATATTATGTACCCAACGTGCCTCGCAGCAAGATTTCAGTCTAACCCGAGAGCATCGCACATGATTATTGTGAAGAGGATATTGCGCTACCTGAAAGGAACTCCTTCATTGGGGTTGTGGTATCCTAGAAAAGGCGATTTTACGCTCGAAGGGTATTCCGATTCGGATTTCGGATGCTGCAAAGTCAATTCAAAATCAACAACTGCAGCATGCCAGTTCTTTGGTCCTAGATTGGTTACCTGGCAGTGTAAGAAACAAACGTCTGTGGCGTTATCTACTTGTGAAGCGGAGTACGTATCTGCTAGCAGTTGCTGCTCTCAGATCTTGTGGATACAGCAATAGATGCGCGACTACGGTTTGCAGTTTCTTAACACACCTCTTTTTGTTGATAATGAGGCCGCAATAAATATAACAAAAAATCCAGTACATCACGCTAAAACTAAACACATAGAAATTCGTCATCACTTTATTCGTGATTGCTTTGAGAAAAAGTTGATACGAATTGAGAAAATCCACACTGATGAACAGAAAGCTGATTTACACACCAAAGCTTTTGATAAAAATCGGTTTAAATATTTGTTAAAACTGAATGGTATGAAGCTTCTGTCGGTGTCGGATGGCATACTTGGCGTTGATGAGAGTACTGTTGCGGATGAAGACGAGAAACAATCTGCAATGGTTTGTCGAATTTTTACTTGTTTTGGTATTTAGGGGGAGTAGATGTTTGTACATAGTTTATTTTCAGAAAATACAAAAACAGTAAAAAATGCAAAAATACAAAAACATGATAAAATCTGAAAAAGGGCTTGTGTATATAGGGAAAATGATAGTACATCAGCTAGACGATCACAGTATGCTAAAGATTTGGATAGATTAAAAGAGTTAAACAATCTTACTGATGATGTGTCGATAGGTTTTCGTACATTTAGTAGATTTATTCGGGATATAAACCTAAAATTCAAACTTGTGAATTCGTGGGGAACACTACTTGGATATATAGGTAACCCCTGAAATCTCGTTTGAAAGGTCTCTTAATCTGATATACTAGGTCTTTATACTCAATGATGTCTGGGGTATTATTCCGGAACTTCTGCTGAACGGTGGTTCTGACCTAGTCCCTGGCTAATACTTGCTGCAATGCTTGAAACACAGCATTAAACCCTCAGCATGCTGAAACAATAAAATTGATATATGCTGCTGTTGTAAGCAAAAAGATCCTCTAAAGGGGACACACCGAAAAGTCGAAGCTGATATCTCTCTGCGTATACGGAAGTATCGATCTGAGATCCCTTGGCCCTCGCATACCTAAATTATATACAGATATCATTGTAGTATTCTCACCTGTAAGACTGATTATTGAGATTCTGGATACGGGAGTATATTCAAGAGGTGGGACACATGAATGAGCTAAGTTCTTAAATCATCTAAATCGTATCCTGAGTAAATTGAAATTTGTGTGGGAATTTAAGATGGATCAGTATATCGACAATCGAGGTAAATTGTTTAAATCTGAGTATGTAATGTAGCTTAACGGTACTTGTGATTTGTCTAAAAAGCTGATATGATTCCCTGACACGCTCACCAAAAATATGTTTGTAAATAGTTTACTTTGTTTACTTTCTGCAATTTAAGTTTTCTGTATTTCATTTCTTAGTTTAGAACACTTTGATAAAATCCAAAAAGATTTTATTTCTGCTTTATTTTCCGACAAACCAAAGTGGAAAGTTGATTGTTGGATTCTCAGATGTTTGAAGCAGATGCAGGAGATTCTGGACTGAAGAATGAGGAGAGCTTACTTTGATGAAGTTTGAATTGTTTGATAAGTCAAAAACAAGTTCATTAACTTGATACTTGTTATTTTCAGAAAATATTTGAAATTGTTGTTTTAAAATCAGATTTGTTTTGTCAAAAGATCAACCAAGGTCATTAATTTGGACTTGGTAGATTAATTGAGTAATCAGGGTCATTAACTTGGACCTGAATACTTGAGTGGATTATTAAAGCTGATTGAGTTTGTGTTTTATTGTTGAAAAGATAGAATGGTTATGTTTGTTGGTTGAGTAACAGGATTGGACTTTATCATTCCCATAGAAGCTAAATGTTAAAGCTTGAACCAGATATCTCAGATTCTAGCATATCGAGAGGGGGAGTCTGTGAAAGGGGAAGTCTGGATCAACGGTCAAAGGGAAGATTGAAGACAAAGATTGATTAGAGTTTTTACAATGTTTGAAGATTGTTAAAGACAAAGACTTGAAGCCAAAGACTTCATCAACATCCAAGGGGGAGTCTGTTGGTGCACTAAATGTCTGCTGATTACGTCATTATCAAGTCTTGTGTCTAGGATTGTTTGAATGATCACACAATAGGGTTTAAGTTAGGGTTTTTATGTTTAAACACAAGATTTCGCTTGAGTGGGTTTATGTATGCTTGAAGCGAAATCAGCATAGGAGATTTCGCTTGAACAAGTCTCAAGCGAAATCATATGCTCTATATATAGGAGGTTAGATCATTTGAAGCGAATCATCAGTTGTCATTGTATGTGAGTCAAGGTGCTGCTGAATTTTTGTCAGAAAATCATTGTAAAGACTCAGAAGGCATTAATAGAAGAAAAATTAAGAGGAACAAAGCTGTTATGACTTTGTATACATTGATTCCGCCTTTGTATTCAAAGATGAACGCCTTAACTGACTTTTAGAGGTCGTACATCGGTCCAACAGTTAATCAACTAATAATTAAGCTATGTTAATCGAATCGACATCAAATCGCAACTCGAGCTACGTACATTTACTTACTATTATACGTGTGTGTGTGCCTTACGTGTTATCTGTGCATGTTTATTTATGTTATGTTGTGATAATCAAGCGAACGGACTGCTATCCGATCGAACAACCGTCCGATCGACCAGCTGTCCGACTCTCCGACACTTGCTTTCCGTTTTACGTTTCACTTATCGATATGCTATCAAATCTACTCAGGCTAACCGTACTCGCTAAGTGCTCCCTTCAATCCATTAATCGCTGTGAGTATACTCGATCCCTTTTTGCTTTAAGCACTTTTGGGTGTTACATACGTTATGAATATTCAACTACAACTATCACACTACTCAAACTATTTGAACGCTAACCGTTAATGCATGTTATACGTGGTTTATGAATGCTTGTTTGTTATGTTTACACATGGAATGCTGACTACCTGCCTTAGCAACGATAGTACTATAGTTTGGACTCAGCACCCGTTCGCGGGGGTTGTTAAGGATCATTACTTGCATGAATTACGGTGGTAATCATGTATTGCGAACTGCCTCAGGCAGTCAACCCACAGTCATTGGTATCGATGGATCTATGTCAATAACTAACGTGCTTCATTTCACTATGTGTACGTGTTGGTTATACGTAAACGAATTCGAACTCTATATGCTATTATCAAACTTGTATGCTCACCTTTACATTCTATGTATTGACTTTATTTTAAAGTATGTGACAGGTGCTTAGGACGCATATGTGGTAGGAATTTGAAGCTAGAATAAAGCTTTAGAGCCTAACAAATAGTTGTCTGTAGATAACGAATCAGGGGTCTCTAGAAGCAGATAAACAATTGCTGTTTATTTAAATCTGAGTTGTCGGAACAGAATATTTGCCTGGATTTATGTCTGTAATAATTATTTTACTGTTTGAGGTACGGTATGGGACGTATTAATTAAATTGAATAGTATTGATAATTGTTATGGAAACTTCTGGACAATCTGTTTCGCTCAGTGCCATGCCCCGATGATTCCGCCATCGGTTGGGGTGTGACATTTTATTTCATGGTTTATCATATCTTCCTATATAATAAAGCAAAAGTTTTGGTGGACACGTGTCAACATTATAGGCCCTCCCTTTCATTTTATCCTATGTGTCATTTCCTCATATTTTTCTTTTTTTTAGAAAACCTAAAGTCATTATCACCAAACTTCTCTTTCCCTCTTCCTGCAGGTTTACACAGGTTTCCTCAAATAACTTATCTCATTCAAAATTCAAATTCAATATCATCAAACCAAATCTGCAAAACAAATTCCAAAACCCAGAGAAAAAGTGCAAGACGAGACGACCCATGTTTCATCTTTTCAAAAACCCTTTTCCCAACGCGTTTTCTTCGGATATTCGTTCTTCTTCGTTGTTTTTGATGATTTCGTTTACATATTCGTGTTGATCATTCTTTGATCTACGTTTTGCGTATGGATTTGATGTGTTTTGATGAAACTTTCATCAACGATCGTTGCGGTGATCAGAGGTTAAGATCTAGATTTGTTGTTTCAGAAGGATGAGGTTCGTTATAGATCTTATTCAACGTATTTTGATGATTATTTGTTAAGATCTAGATTTGTTGTTTGATGATATGTTTAAGTGAGCTTTTTTTGCTGATTATTGGTTTTTGTTTTGGTTTCCGGCCAGATCTGTGATTCCATATTGAAGTTTTAGGAAATTGAGACATATTGCGAGATTCCGCTTTGGCGATTAATCTCTCAAACTCGATTTTGAATCTTTGAATCAACCAGGTTTGTTTTCTCGATTTGTACTCTTCTATACTATGTTTGATTATTCGTGTTTAATATGTGTTTCATCTTCATTTATCTTCTTCTAAAACAGTTTTATCTTCTCAATTTCAACGAACCGTACCTATCTTTAATTGCGATTGAAGCAAACAAGTAAGTTTGTTATCGACCTGTAATGTTCTACATGCATCTTTCTTTCATGATTTGTGTTTAATGCATGTTTAATCTTGATATCTCACCCCCCCCCCCCCCCCTATTTTCATCTTTTAGGTTTTTTTACAATGAATATTCAAGAAATAGGTTTTCCATTTACTTATTCTTAAATCTCTAATTGTTAATTTTGGAGTACAAAACCCTTTTTAAAAAGTTCCAAGTAGAATATTTAACGAGAACATTTCTTTCATTTCAAATCCTGTGAAATCAAGTAAATGATCAAGTTGTAGTATAGTAGATATGCAGATGAAGCCAATTAGACTTCCTGAACTTCCTGGTAGTCCACCGAGAGGTATACCGGACATCTTCAAAAACGGTGTTTACGGTGTCGTCAAGCGCGCTATTATCATCAGTAACGGTTGTCCGGCGTTGGATAATCAGAGCGTCAATTTAGTTTGAGTGCTTGGGTTGTCAGAAAAGCAAACTCCATATGTAAGTTCTAATGTTATGTATTGCAATCTGTTTTGGTTTGAACTGTTTGTGAATTTCTAGATGTATGTGATGGTATAAGTGTAATTGTTAGGTGTATATGTTAAACTGAATGTTAATGGACTTTGAAAGTCAGTTTTATTAGACTTAGGATTGGTTTAGTAGACGAATTTAGGTTATGGAGGGATAGTGTTTCAATGTTTACACATTGAAAAGATTTCTTGCAACATGAGTCTTTTTGTAGATTTTTGGATTTATGTGAAGCTGTATGTGTAATTGTTAGCTATGTAGCTTTAACAGATGTGTCAATGGAAAAACTTAATTTTATTAGATTTTTAATTGGTTGAGTACAGAAATTTTGGTTATGGAAGGATGTATTTGAATTCTACACATTAAAAAGGTTGCTAGCAGCCTGAATCTATGTAGACGGGATAAGATTTGGAATATTTATGGACTGATGGTTTAGATATGTTGTATTGTTTGTTGACAAGTCCATAAGAAGATCTAGGGTTCATGTGGGGTCTTAAAGTGGGTAGATCCTTAACTGATATTTATTTTGCGTATATGTGACATGCAAAAGGAATTATTGATTCACATATTCTTCACTAAGTTATATATTCCAACTTCCAAAATCGGATCGGCAAGTTCCAAAAACTCAAATCGGGGTCTCATTCGAAATCACAGGTACTAGGTATTGATATAAAAAAGTTCGAATCTATAGATCTTTTGGTATATTCAAATTACGTGTTTGTTATTGTATCGTTGGTTTTATTAAGAATACTAATACTAAAAAGTCTATTTTGAATATTAGGCAAAGACTTTGCTTGGCTGCATACTTGCTTCATGGAATATTGTTTTAATTTTCTAACCACTTTCAAGATTTATACAACTCAATATTAATATAACGACTGTTGAAATTTTGGCTCTGATCTACTCCCGTGACTTCGATTTATTAGGGTAGCAGTGTGGTACACACATTGACTTCAATTGCACAATCTTAATAACATGTGAAAAGTAAACAATTTCAAGTAAGTGAGTTATTATATCAGTTTTCAAACAATAACTCCAGAAGGTCATGTATGCAGTCCGCGGGCTAAATTGCTCTAAAGGTTGTCTAAAATGGTAAATGCATGGTAATAGTATAGTGGACTTTGTAGCCTAGGTCCGAATCTGACTATGTAACTAACATTAAAAAAATACATCCTTAAAAATTATTATGCCCAAATCATGATAAGATCCACTTATGAAACCATGACCATCAGGAACCTGTTGCAATGGCATTTTAGCCTTTATATGTATTTTAGTTAGATGATTGTTAGTAACTTTTCATTTTAATCTTTATATGTTTTTAGCTAGATGATATCAATCAACTAATATTGGTTGTTGGGCGTATGTAAGTATGCATATGTTTCTTGAATGTGTTTAGTGTTTACATGTTGAAAAAGCTACAAAAATTTTTAAATCAAGTTTTATAGTATGCAGATAACTAATTTTCTTCGTGACAGAACTTCTACCGATGGTGGGATATTGTTTATTATATTTAATTTATTTATGAAGGATGAGCTCGACACCATACCGATATTGAACCGTAGTCTTTTTAGGGCTAATGATGCAGCACTTACAGGTAGATATAGTGAACTCCAACATGTTCCCCTTAAAGAATACAAGAAAATTTGCAAAAAATCGTTCGTCACTTGAAGGTTACTCATTTAACCACATCATTATTTCCAGTTTCATTTCAATCTACTTTCTCATTTTTCCAAACTTGTTCAAATTTTAAGGTTATAAAAACATATTAATGCAGGAATGCTCCCCGACGATGCTAATTGTCCTTATAACTCCCCCATCGATTGACGAGGAATGGCAACAACAATATGCAACGTATAGTTCATTATGCTTGTCACACTATAGATGTGGCTAGGGGTGGCAATTCCTGATACGACCCGAAACCCGACCCAAACCCGACACGAAAAAAAACAGGTTTTGGGTCGGTTCGTACTACCTTTTTTTCAAAACGGGTTGGGTTCGGGTTGATCTGTTTTAAAACAGTTTGGGTTGACTCACAAAAAAACGGGTTGACCTGTTAACCCGTTTAAGTATTTAAAAAAAACTTTTACAATTCTTTTTTTTTTTTTTTCGTTTTCCATTTTTTCTGAAGACACACTTGCAATTTTGAATCCATTTTCAAAAAACTATTCATATTACTTTTACAATCCAACTGCCCGCTTATAACTCGTCAACATGTATGACTCATTTAAAATCTGGGTTAAATGGGTCGTTTTCAGGTTGACCCGAATTTATATGTGTGCGGGTTAGGGTTCATAGCTTTGACACGAATAATAATATGGGTTGGGTTCTGGTTGCACATTTCAACCCGCCAACCCGTAACCTGCCAACATGCCAACCCGACACGATTGACATCCCTGGATGCGGTAGATGGGCGGTTTGGTAATGGTTCTTGGTTTACGCGGTTGGGTTGACACGTGCACACAATATTATTACGATGCCAGTTAGGGTGTGACATTACTTATTTAAAAAATTTTCAGCTTATTACATTTCGTAAAATCATATAAGCATTTTTGAGTGTTTGGATGAAAAGAAATGATTATGCTTATCTGCATATTTTAGGGTAAATAAGTTGTTTCTAATTAGCAATTTGAGATGACTTATCTGAAACCGAGCATTCTTGGTGGATTGAAAATTACAAGATTACCCTTGAGGTGAAATAAGCATTTTCAAAAAGATGATTAACCCGTTTGACAAGTAAATGGTTCAAAACTGCGACTTCTCGCACTTCCAAATTCAGTTTTAATGTATGTTTTCGTGGATTTTTATGTTATTTTTTTATTTACAGATCCCCACATGAAGATAAAGCAATGAAACTTCCGGAAAGAACACATGAAGTCACTGGAATTTATGCAAACGGGTTCGGGCTACCAGTCGAGGGTGACTACTTTAGGTCTAAGATGCAAGAAACACAAGGCTGGCAGAAAAAGTTTCTTAGGTTAGTGATTTTATAGTCTCTACTTCTCATATGGAATCTTGAATTCAACTAATATGTTGCAAGAAGCTAAAAGTAGAAGATAAATCGCTTATATCGTTTAGCAACTTGCCTGTATGAGGAATGATCGACTCCTATTTTATGAAAAGAAGAGATAAAAAGCAAAAATATTAATCCTTCTAACCATTCTCTTGAAAGCCAACCTTGTGTATAATCCGAATCAAGCTTCATGTACCTAAGTGGCAAGATAGGCGGGTTGTTTGGGTTGAGTAACGGGAAAATACGGGTTTCGACTTGAAATGTTTCAACTTCGGTTAAGGTTGAAATGGTTGGGTCGTGTTCAATGTGTTTAGTTATGATCTAAAAGTTTGAAAAAAGTGGTTAAGGAGATTGTATGCATGAAATGTATAATTTATTAATTTAGATGCTTTTCAAACCATTTGACCCGTTTTGAGTTACGAAACAACCGAAATGGACCCGCTATAAGTAAACAGGTCAAGCAGACAATATTTGGGAATCGTTAATCCAGTCGTGTTTGATTAATCCACCATCTGCGGACTATACTTTTCTTTTCATAATGTGATGGGACAATCAAGAGAGTTACATGCGGCGCTATTTCACTCGGTCAACAACATGGTTCGGGCTACCAGTCGAGGGTAACTACTTCACATTTGTGTTGTTAGAATTAGAAGTAATCTATTTTTTTTTTATTATATTTGTTAATGTTATGTCAGTTTGTAACTTTATTTTAGGGGAACATCTTTGTTTTACTGATGGGTCAAAATGGGTTGCGTCACATTAGGGTGACATGTCAACGCCTTTTGTCCATTCTTTTAAAAAAATATTTTGTACATGATTTACTATTACTGAAAATATATTATCAATAAAAAATGATATAATATTTTTTTAATACGATTAAGGACATTGTAAGCATTTGAATACTATTAACCCATTTGTTCATTTCATCTTCTTTCTCCTGAAAAGACATAGTACCTTAAGTAATTCAATTTCTGTTTTTTTTTTCTTGGTACGGTTTGCCAAACATGGGTCTTAGCATGAAGAGATATCAGGTTATAAATCACACAAAAAAATACTTTTATAAATATAGATTTTTTTAACACAACCCATAACCCGTGAAGCTCACGGGTATATAACCTAGTAGAACATATGGCAAATATTAACATTCAAGTTTTGGGGCGTTACACATATGACGAAGGTAAACATTCGAGTTTTGGGGTGTTACACTTTATCATTCAGAGTAGCCATCAATCCAGGGATTGCAAAAATCCCAATCTACCACATAACCAACCAAGTGCTTCATACTGAAATCAAACATAACTTCAATGAGGTCAACACAAAGGGATAACTAAAATATATTGAAAAGCACGCTCAAAATATTACCTTTCCAACAGTTTCGGCTCTACAATTAATACATGGTTAAGAAAACGGAGTTCCATTGTCCCAAACCAGCTCATAGCATATAAACAAATAGTTGGTGGGTGTGTTTAACCAGATTGCTTAGAAATAATCGGCGAGCAGACCCATCACATAAAGTACAACGTATGATATGAAATGAAATATATCAAATAATAAATAACAAACAAAATCCAAAGATTACAAACTTGATTCCATTATGGATTATTGCTGACAAAAAATTGGGGCTGGTTAAATGCGAAAAATCAAAAGAACATCATTCAAAAAAATCGGAAATAAATAACTTCTTTACGGGCAGCCAAATGAAAAGGTGTTGCCCCTTTACCATCTCTAATATTCACGAATCTTAAGAATCCCCTTAAACCCTTAATTTAATTTACAAAATTCAAGTACAGATCATATAAAAGTATCATAAGTCCTTGAAATTACCTTTAAGTGAAAGAAACCTAGCCGTCGCCAACGTTGCCAATGCTCTAATCGGAACCCAAACATCACCACTGGATGGATGGTTCCAACCACCACTTGTTTCCATTGTCTCTCTCTCTAGCAAGCTTCAAACTTTTCTGAAGATTTTAGGGTTTCTCGATGAACGGCTGAAAGGAATGAGAGTAACCAACACCACAAGTTTCATAGGATTGTAAGATTAAAAGCTTGAATAATCGATGTAAAAAACAATAAACATACCTGGATTCAATTCCACTGGTTACACTTTAGGGATTCCATTAATCGTTTTGATGAGAATCGCCTCTGCTAGAGATTAATCAGTGTATAAGACAATCACAGATGTATGAAATCGCCAGAGAATTACCTCACCTATATGATAATTAAGGTTTTTGAATGATACTGATGATATCTCCACGAAAGAAAACGAAAGAGTTAGGGAGAGATGTTCAGGAGGATTAAAGAAAAATTAGGGTTTTTGAATGATATGGATGAAAAACGTGTCTAAGAAGCCGCGTCAAAGGAAATTAGAGGAAAAGAGAATGGCGCCCAAGATTAATTCTTTGGCCAAAGAGGGTGTCCACATCAACAAAATGATTGGCTAAGAATAGGCCATGTAGCTAAGGAGAATTCTTTTAGTATAGTAGATAGATTTGGAATTCACTTCACATTACATATTAATCGTAAAGCATTCTTGGCAATTTCAAATCCCCACCACCTCTGTGGATCATACGAGCTCTAGCACAATAGATTAGTCAATATAATTTTTATATTATGTCATTACTTAGGTCATTTATCTGTTGCTGAGTTGTTGTCAATGTTTTTAAAACCGGACCGGACATTGAACCGGTGTTCTTAGTGGTTCACTGGTCGGACCGGTCGAACCGGATTTTAGAACCGGATGTGTGTATATATATATAATATTATATACATCATATATTTAATACATAAATAAATAATGTGTCTTTCCTATACATGGCAATTATATATTATATATGTATATTTACAAATGCCAGCTTTTCTTTTCACCTACCCCAAGACTACAGACTTTTTAAGAGCCCAAGACAACTTTTTCCTTCTTTAATTTTCATTTACAAACACAATCAAAATTAAAACCCTGTTGCCTTCGTCTTCTCAAATACACATACAAACCTCCATTTTCTTTCTTCCTGAGCACAAACACAGCACTAAAAAAATCATTTCTTTCTGTAGGGTTTGAAGACAAATAGAAGCGATGGATGTTATGAGTGTGAACACAAAAAAGAAGCGTGTTTTTTGTACGGGATCCGGTCCGACCTTCAACCAATTTCCGGCCGAACCGCCGGTCACCGGCCAAACCGCCGGTCTACTGCATAAACGGTCCGTAAGGGTGAACCGGCCCGGTGCAAGCAGCGAACCCCGGCCCGACCGGTCGGTCCGGGTCTGAGAACATTGGTTGTTCATATTGTCATCTTTTGAAAAGATTTGCGAGAGACGTTCTTTCATGTTGTGGATCTGATAGATACACTATGATTAATGGCTAATCATCTGGTCATCTTTATTATGTATTTTTGTTAATAACTTCTCTCGGGTTACTTGCCTCAATCTATCCGTTAAAGGCAAAATTTGATTTTTTTTCACTTGTTAACTATGTTCTTTTTTTTTTTTTTAACAATATTTAAAAAGAGATTTCATTCTCTTTGAATTATTCGATGAAGATATCTATCTAGGGCTATTATAAGCATCAGAGGGTGCCTTGAACTACATCCTGACGGACTAGTTGGTTTGATGAGTCTACTTGATACCTACCCGGTTCCTATGAGAGTTTATTCAAGGCGAAAAGAATCAAATGGAGTCGGGTCAACCCATTCAAACCTGATCAAGAATATGAGGAGATAAAGGGGCAAGGATGGTGTAAAGTCTGGTGATTATGAGGGAGATAGTAGGGTGGGGATGCTGAAAAGCTGGATGAAAATAAATGCTTCATCAGAGTTTGCCTTTAAATATTTTGTTCCTGTTTCTAGTTTTGCTGTCTTGTTGAATATCGTTTTTGAACCTTTGTATTGGAGACCGCCTATCTCGAATCAGGCTTTTTTATTCCTAAATCCAGCAAATTAATCTTTTCCATCCTTAGAATTTATCACTACTCTTGAGTCTTGATTGATCCATCCCAACCCAAATATGATATTTATCTAAAACATGCCAGTAATAATAAATCGTTCGTTTGCAACATAAATTAATAGCTTACTTCTTCTTCCACCTGATAAACCGCAAACATAAATTAATAGCTTACTTCTTCTACCACCTGATAACCCCAACAATCGACCCTAAAAAAAGGTAGTGTCTATCACAACCGACGCGATCATTTCTTGACTCACTCGGACAAGTCCAGGATACATGATGTATACACACAAATATGCAATGACTAAAAAAGGAATAACATTTCTACCTTTCAAATCACATATGGTTTGTTCCTGCACACAAACCTAAACTTGTGTTATCAAATTCTTTTCAAATAAGAAAAAGTAATAATGTGATCAAAATAATTACCATGTGGCGTTGGCAATGTCATACATAACAGGCGTTGATTGTGTGAATTTTGTCCGCCTGCATATGGATTTTGAATTTATGTTGATTTTTGCAAAATAATGATAATTTTTAGAAAAGAAAACGAAAGATGATTTTGACTAATCAAACGTCAACAACAGTAACAGTCAAGATCAAGAATCCAAAATACATCCAAAACTATGTACTTGTTCATGTAGTTTCTACATCGTTTGTTTCTCTTCAGAAGTTGAACTGCTATGAGAATTGGGTTGACTTTCTGGTCGAGAGCCTGTTTGACCATTTGTTGACTTCTGTTCCACCTGCTCATCATCTAACTTGGATTTTGACTTGAACGGTCTCTCAAAATTTCGAGCCGTTCCTGGATCAATTACCATATTGTTCAACTTCTGATCCTGCAAATAAGTACAAGTACAACTCACATAAGAAAACCAAAAAAATAAACACTCACTCCCTTGCAACTTTAAACTTATTCCATAGAGTAACTTACTATTTTGGCCCCTGAGGTTTAGGCAGTTTAACCCTTTCGGCCCAAAAAGAAATCTTTTGACATATTAGACCTTGAGGTTGTATTTTGTAACTGGAAGCAGCCTCTCTATTCCTACGGGGTAGAGGTAAGGCTGTCTACATCTACCCTCCTCAGACTCTACCATAGCATTGCTATTGGTGGGATTTACCGAGTATGATGATGATGATGAGGTTGTATTTTGTAACGATTTTGGTCCCTAACACTAACTATGTTACTTTTCTCAGTCTAAGTAGTTAACGCGGTAAAATATCGGATATCGGTCAAGGACCGATATTTGAGATATCGGTTATCGCGGTGGGATATCGGTAATTTTAATACCATGGTAAATTTATATATATAGCAATTTAGCACTAACAATTGTAACAAGTAAGAACTCACTAAGACTTAAAACACTAACATTTAACACTAACAACTAACAATTAAGGGGCCGTTTGGCAACATCTGAATGGTTAAGTGCTGAACCAGTAAGAGGTCTGAACCATTAAGGGCCTATATGATGCTAACCGTTCAGAGGCAAATAATGTCTGACCAATTCAGATTAGAGGTCTTAACCAGTAAGACTCTGTATAAATCTTAACCATTCAGAGGCAAATGTCTGAACCATTCAGACATCTGCTCGTGAAACAAACAGTCTGAACCATTAAGTGTTGAACCAGTAATAGGTCTAAACCATTAAGAGGTAAACAAACAGCCCCTAAGACTTAAAACACTAATAGCAGCAATAAGAAGAAAAATTAACGGTAGAAATAAGAAGAATGGTACTGATATCAGGAAAATCGGTGATTTATCGATCAAATATCGGTCAAATATCGGTACCGATATTCTGACCAATATTTTGTACCGCTATCTCGGCAGGGGACCGATAACCAAATATCACTGATATATCGGTTGATATATCGGGATATTAACTACATAGTTCTCAGTTAAGTGTAAGGGTATTTTGGTCCTTTTACACATCAATGGTTGTTTATGTAAATTATAAAGTTGTTTTTTAATATTAAAGGAGTTATTTATGTAATTACTCAAATTAGCAAAAACCAAACCACAATCCCATTCTTCTTTCTCTGTAAAATTATTTTTTTATATACTAAAAAAATGCATTTGTTCGTATTTTTACTTTTTATTATTATTATTTTTTTTTACGATTATTATTTAATAAAACTCGTTTTAAATATACAATTACACAAATACTCTTACACTTAACATAAAAAGTAACAGAGTTAGTGTTAAGGGCTAGACCGTTACAAAATGCAACCTCAGGGCCTGATGTGTCAAAAGATTCCTTTTTGGGCCGATAGAGTTAAACTGACTAAACATCAGGGGCCAAAAAGTAATTTACTCTATTCAATATGAATACATAAGGTATCAAAGGTGAAGAAGTTACACTCTGCAAAGCTTCAAGTTTTTTCTGCAAGGCCTCATGCTCGGCCTGAATACGGAAGGGAACGCCATGCTTTTGATACACGTTTTTTTGAGCCAAATCTTCAGTAATATCGTTAATGGTTGTTGCAAACGGATGATTTGCGGGGATCCATCTAACTGTATCAGGGTCCACATCAGAGGGTATGGGGTCTCCTTCTTTCAGGAATATTGAGGGTCTCTTCCACTGATACGCACGTGAGCGTCTTTTTTGATGTATGTCTTGCTCTTCTCTTGTTAGAGTCACTGGAGCCAACTTGTAAACCTTTCCACACATTTCGACTGTTGAATTGTTCTTACTAATCTTCACTTGTGGGTTGTTAAATGGATCGTCATACATCACTGGCTTTGATCTGTAAATAAAAACAATAATAATAATAATAATGTGTAGGTCACAAGCACATGTGTTATGAAAGAAAATGAGAAGGGGTTAAGAGTCATACATGCCTCTTCCGGAGTTTAGCTGGCCACGCCTGACAAGATCGGCAACGGATCCTGCACGTTTGTAGCTCGATTTTCTTGCCACATAAACTCGCACCGCAACAATCAACACAGTTGTGGCTATAAAAAACCCAAGCATAAATATGGAAGTAGGAGAACTTTTTACCTGTACAGAAATAAAAGAGAATGTCACTATTACAGCTTTTTTTAAACCAAGAGGTGAATAGATAAGTAGTTGGTAGGAAAACGCACCAGAAAAACAACAGGAGGTGAAGCAATGATTGTTTGTCGTAGCCTTGAAATTTGGTGTTGTAGGAGAAGCATGGTATTGGTTTTTGATTTGACAAGTACATCATCCTTAATCGAATTATTATTATTGTCTTCACCAGAGGCATGAAGAAGAAGAAGAAGAAAGCCTGGATATTTGGTGTTCCTCTTCCAAATTCGGTGGTTGTGTGCGAATGCATTTGTTGAAACCCAATGCTTGAAAACAACAACAACAACAACAACATTTGGAAGCAGAATTAAAAGGAATGGATAAAAGAAAACCCTAGAGTAGTTTCTGATTTCCAATCAAATTATTATTGCAAGATAAGTGTCATCCTAACTACTACTAGGGAGTGTTATTTAGAAATCCAAAAAGGGACACATAATAATAATAATAATACATTGATTGACAAAAGAAGAAAATGTTAAGAGTATATAGATAGATACCGGGACAGAAATAGGATGATGCAATTGCACTGAAGCAGCAGCCATTTCAGTACAAGAATCCCATATGAATCTTCTTCGATTGAGATATTATGTGAGGCCGTCGATGATGAGATTGAGATGTGTGTGTGTGTCTTCTCTTCTTCACGGGATGATGCTGAGGATAATTTGTTTCCAAACCCAAACGCCGCCCGCCTACTTACCTTACCTTAACCTACTAACGGTGTGAAAAAAAAAAAAAAAAAAAAAAAAAAAAAAAAAAAACGAATTAACCGAACCATAATCGAATTAACTGACAAAACTGAACCATAATCGAATTAACCAAACCAAATAAAAAACCGGTGGGTCGGTTAATGGTGTTTTTGAAAACCGAATCTAACGGGTCGGTTATGGTTATCATTTTTTCCATACCCACCAAAACTGAACCGAACCGACATGTAATAAATATTTGTACAATTTAGGACATTTCACCATATTTTTAATATTTGATGTTTTTTACTGAAGATTTTTAGTACTTATTGGTTTTTCATATCATTTTGTGGTTTTGGTTGAATGTTTATTTCAATTTATGGAATGTATCATATCACTTTATTTGAATATTCGATAATAATTGGTATTAATATTATAGAGTATATGTATTTTTTAATATTATGTAATTTCTATCTCTTATACTAAAGCAAAATAGTGTTGACTATTTGACCATGATGTGGCTATTCTCTTTGGCCAGAGAATTGGGTTTTAGGCGGGCATTTCTCTCAATTCTCACAATTCATTCATTCTTCTTTCAAACGCTTCTTAGATTATATAAGGAAAGTTGAACGATTCATCAATTACCGGAAGATCTGTTGCTAAAGTATGGAACCGTTTCCAATTTTAAGGCCTATATACAATTTACTGCTTTTAATCGGAGGATTCAAATGATCATTCAAGTCGGCTGCTTTGTTTTATCTTCATCATCCTTCTGAAGTGAAGCATCGGTAAGTTGGATTCCATCTCTGTTTGTTATTTTGTAGTTGTTATAAGAAAACCCTAATTTGGTTGTATGATTTTTATGCTTTTGCTCTTGATTAAGCCGCCAATTATTTTTTATATGCGGTTTTAAGCAGTTCATGTTCTAATTTGTGTGTTTTTGGATGTTATTATACACCCTAATATATTAGTTTTTGTGTCATCTTAATCCTGTGTTGTTAATTTTCCTTTTCATTGATTATATCATAAACCCTAATCGCGTTTTGTTATTAATATAGATAGATTTAGGTTAGTATCTTAGTACAGAATTGAAATATTTTATAAAACAGAGTTTTAGTTCTGCTTTGTAGTAGATAACATTGTTCTAATGTCAATATATTGGTGTGTATGTCTATTTTTTTTATTTGCAGGTATGGATCGTGGCTTTCTGGTTCATATGACGGATCCGTATAAATCTGAATTGGTCAGGAACCCTGTTTTATTTGCTAAATTATGGTTTTCACCCTATTTTGAATCCTTATTTGATTAAACTAATGCATGATTGCAACTGTGATACCCCTCTTTTGATGTCTATTCATATTGGTAACTAATTCAATACTGTTTTGTTGATGTTATCTATGTGTTTATGGCATATGAATGTGGAGAAGCTAATGAAAATGGTGGTCAATGTTGACCTTATTGACCATGCTATTTATATTGGTGCAGATCTCAACAACAACAAGAAGTTTTGACCTAGTTGCTTGAGCCTTTAGGCCATCAGCGGACTCAACTCGAGTGGAAAAATACATATTTACAGGTCTGGTTAAACTGCATCATCTGTTCTATATCCATTGCCTTCTCATCATCTATTGTAAGTTGTAACAACAAGAAGTTTTGACCTGGTTGCTCGAGACTTTCAAGTTTGTGATAGTTGGAAGTGGAAATGTTGATAGGAATTTCGTCAAACATGGGATGACTAATGGAAATTGGGTAAAATCAGGCAAGATGGTGTTGCCATCAGATCGAAAGGTTAGTTTATTTTGACATCTTCAACAAAATCGTGCTTTGTTAGCTATAAAGGATTCTAAATACATGTTTTTTTAGTTGTTATAACAATGGCGATGGTTTGGTGGTTTCAAGCCAAGCAGAGGCGGTGATGGTGTTCAGCGAATCAAAATAACAGGCTTGAGATGACCAGTTTTGGTGATAGTTGATTTTCAGTGACAAGCGACTAGGGTTCCAAACGCGATCTCCGAGTTACAGATTGGTGAGTGTGTTGACTAGCGGCAATGGTTTTTGACTTCGACCGTGAGGATGGAAGGCACCTGGTTCAGAATACAGAACTGCATGTCGGCTTCCCCGCCAATTTTATAACCAGGTTAACATTTCCTCTTTCTTTTTCTGATTTTCTCCGTAATTTTTGTGTTTTGTAACTTAATTTTCGCAATCTTTGATTATGTCTATAAGGTATTTGATGAAATGCGCTGTTGGGTTATCTCTTAATAAAATATTTCTAACTTCTGTCATGTGTTTAATGGGTTTGCATGGAACTGATTGATATAAATCTATAATAGTTTCTGATAATTTGTGTGAATATATGCTTCTAAGTATTCTAAAAGTTGGTTTATATCACAACTAATTGACAAAACATATTGGAAGCTCCAACGTCATGTTATTGTTGACAACAAGATCAGGTCTGACAAGACGTACCCTGCTGGTTTCATGGGTCAGTGTATTTGACAATATTTATGCTTCACTGTCATTCTTATCCAGTGGTGAATTTCACTTCTTTATGTTTTTCCTTCATAAAACTTTTGCATCTTATCCCAATTTTTTATCTGAGTTTTTAAGGGTTGGCTTCAAGAATTGTTAATTCTACGTACGGTTCTTCTTTATGTGCTGTAACACCCCGAAAATATAAGACATTATATCGGAATTATAAAGCATAAATAAATGGGAGTTTCCTAACTAAGAATTTTAACCTAGTTAGTTAACTAGTCTAGAAATAGCTTATAACTTGATTAAAAGCTACCAAACTATATGTTGAATAAAGTTGAGGGACCATAGTTGTTTAATTGGAAACTTAATTAAGTGGAACAATAAAAAAAAATTAAACCAAACACCCCAAATTGAGGTGTTGGTCGATCAGGAAGAAGCAGGGGGCGACACCCCCATTCCAAAACCCTAATCTCACAAAACAATCAAATTGAAGGCTCAAATCTGATCAAAAAAGAAATCTAAACATAGAATAGTGATCCTCATCACAGGAGGATTACAAGGTATGTGAAAATTCGTGTTAGTTCTTAACTTGAAATTCTCATGAAATTTTGATAAATCTGAATTAGGGTTGCATGTTTATGTTGTGATGATTGAAGAACAACTATAGTGTCTAGGAACAAACCCTAGACCAATATAAGTTGAAATCATAAGAAATTTTGTGAAACCTAAGAACACCATTGTAGGTGATTTGTGAATTATGTGTACTTGAATGAACACTAGGAAATAGATTGTTGATTTTGTGTAAATTAGCAATCTGGAAGTGATTTCAGCAAATAGAAGCTAACATTCATGTAAATTGGTTGATTTATATGAAAATAGGGTTAAATGAATAAACTAAAGATGTGATGTTTAATCATGTAAAAATCTGCTTATGAAGTGTTTGTTGAAATGCCTCTATGAAGGCTTTAAAACTGAAATTCGGAGCTTAAACGCATAATCATAATGTTTTGGTGTATTATGCGAATTATGATTTAAAGAGAGTTCTAAAACGCATCATAAATGGACTCTATAGGAACGGACGCAGGGACGTCAAGCGGACAAACGGGTGGCGAACCACGTTTAAAGGGCAAACTTTGAAGGTATGTAACTTGAACCGTTACATTAAGTAAAAATTTGATCATTGCATTTGGTTAGGTCGAATTATAGAATACAAGTTGTTATGAATTAAAGCTATGATATTGCTATATTGAATATTTGGTCGAAAGATGGATTTAACTCGTTGGTAGTTGTCAAAAAGGAAGAAATTCCATAGACAAGCCAAACGGGTCGAATAATTAAGTGAAGCATGGTTAATACCTTGTAATATGTCGGATTATTCTTTGATATTGATTAACATATATATATTCGAAATAAGAAAATTTGATGTATTGTTCTTCTTTAGAAAAGCGAAATCCGTGAATTTGGTTTGAGTAAAATGAACAAACCAAACAAGAACATGAATATCCAGCATCCACCATAAATTACGGTAATACCGTAATTTACGGTAGGAGTCATGAGTTTTACGGTAGTTCTCTACTGGTTTACGGTGACCAGACAATTCCAGGTCTCACCTTAAATTACGGTGATACCGTAATTTACGGTGAACCCAGAAAAGCTATTACATGTTTATTAATTCAAATGTGTTGTTAAACTTTGAAGTCATATTATATAACAATGTCAAAACTAATGTTTTAATGGTTTTGATCGTAGGTAAATTTGGTAGATCTTATAGGTGACGATCAAGCAATTAGATGAAGAACCGAACACTCCGTTTTGAAGCTTCCGCAACGTTTTAGATCTATGTAGTTTTTGTGTATGGGTTGTAAACACATGTTAAACAATTTTTGAAACGATTTAACTTAGTCATTAGTTGACTAAGGTCTTAGTTACTAATGATCTTTGTTAATGAAAGTCATGTACTTAAACTATATTTTGTATAAATTTAAGGGTAAAAAAAATTAGGGTGTTACATGTGTCGATTTCACAATTGGTAACACAGGCATGTTTTCTCTTTTTTGATGTTGTTATTAATCCTCTATTCCCTCTGTTTGGATCCCACCTTGTTCGAATCCTCATCCATTCTCCTTGTGTTGAGGTCGTCTTTCGAGCACTTCCGGTTCGCGATTCCCTTGTTAATGAATCTTTCCTGCCCTTGTTATCAATCAAACCTTTTCACCTTCTAAACTGATTTACCTTCCCAGTCCACTTCCTCTCCTAATATGAGATCAGAATCGAAGATATTTGGTAATCTAGATGCGAAACCCTAATTGTGATCCTAATTGTAAGTGCTCTAATTGCACCTTTTCTTATTCAAATAGTGATTGTGAATTTGATTACAGAAGTTCATTTCATTGTTAAATATATTAATATTAATATTAATGTTAATTTTGATTTTGTGTGTCAGGGTATCGAATACAGAGAGTGTGATGCGGTGTGAACGTGGATGCTCTTTTGAGGTACACCATTGTTTTATACGTCAATGAGATGCTAATTTTTTTCCTTTGGCATTCAATGTTACCTAATGTCCATGAAATTTCGTAAAATTGATAGGTGTTAGTAGGAGTGATTTTATTTAGTAGAAGAGGTTATGGATGAACAGAGTGAAGGAATAAGGGTTTTGGTGGTCATTTTTGTATTATGAGAAATTAGCAAGCAATTTAAAAATTAAGGTACACATTCACTGGATGTTCATTCTTTAAATCACAGGTCTCTTAACCGATGGTTTGGTTTGAGCACGTCGCCCCGTCTCATAATCCAAGGTTTGAAGTTTGAACCAATTCTAATATCGGTCAAGTACCAAAATTGCACGCTTGATGAATCCTTTAATTAGTATGTTGATTGAGTTTCTTGAAATCATAGGTGTCATAATTTAGGGTTTGAGTCAATTCCAAAGTCGCATGTCTGATTGAAACGATTCTTGAAATTGCAGGACTCAAAATTACAGGTTTGTTCGACTTTCTAAATGACCGGGTTTGTTTTTTTTTTCAGATTTTTCTTCTCTGATGATAATCTATAGGGTTTTAGATGGGTTTAGGGTTTAGATCGCGAGACAAATCAAACAGGTTTCCTTTTAGATGGGTTTAGGGTTTTTTTTTTCAGTTTTTTCTTCTCTGATTAGTATAAAGTGTGTTTGGGGTTCTAACTAGATTCGGCGGGTGGTGATGGTAGTGCTATGTACAGACTAAATGTACTTCACGTTATATATCTAAATTAAAAAAACTTATATATGTACTCGTGATTACCTAACTTAAAAAGAAATTACCATGGCTATTATAAAGCGATGCCGAATCAGTCATCTAGGGTTCCTACCGAGGGGTTCAACCGGTGAGAGAAAGAGAAAGTGAGTCGGCGAGAAAGGCATACTCCTCCGAGGTTCTGCCAACCATCTTGGCGCGTGCCTTACATTACCTGACAGAGCAAGATATGGAAAGTATAGCGACGATGTGTGTTTGGTGATGGCTGAGTCGAAGCGATAGACTATGACAGTTTACTTCCTATTATTGCATACCTTTATTTTGGGGCTTTTATTTTTTTCAGGTTGTTACATTTTGGGCCATTTTTTTGTTTTGTAGGTTGTTTCGTTTTGGGAAACATGATGATTGAGGCGATCACCATTGTCAGATCCGAGAGTAAGCATACTTTAACAAATTGTAATACTTTTCAACAGAACGTAAGGTTGCTGTATACCCTTTGGTTAATCTCTTTATCTATTACTATGATCCCAATAGTTTTTATCTTGAAAAAAATGCAGTGTAGTTCAGTTTTAGGTAAAATGGTAGAGTAATTGCAAATTGTAGTGTACATGTTTGTAATTGGGTAAATTGCAGAAATATAAATAGTGTAGTCTATTAAATTCGTGATCAACTGTAACCTGGATGTAATTTAGGTATAATATCAGGTGCAGTAGTTAATTCTGAGCACATGGTCATATTTGGTACATGGGTTAAAATTTGATTGTGGGTCAACTAAAGCCTCAACTATAATGAAGTTTGTTTTGCATACAACCTGTTGATTATTGAAGACTTGAAGGTACATTTTTTCCCGAACTTGACCCCCAATTGTTAAATCTTGCAAGTTCCCTAATTCCATTGGTATGTTAGGGTTAAATTGGCATTGTGCTAATTAAAATCTGTGATGGACATGAAGGAAAATTTGGGTTCATTTCTTTGGGTGATGAATGTTGTCCCTGAAGATGGATCTAACACATTGAAGCTTATTTACGATAGAGGCTTAATCGGCTCAAATCATGTCGCGGGGATCGAGAAGGCGATGGGTGATGTTGTGAGCGGTGGAAGCGGTGAGGAAAAAAGGGTGAAAGTCTACATATTTCTGCGAGAAAAAAGAATAGTCCGATTAAGGAGTTGATTGATAGAAAAAGTTCAGCGAAAGGATTGAATACTGATGAACTAGAAGCAAGGTTCTTTCCTCACCATAAGTTACTCAGAGATCGGTCAACACTAAAAGCACTTGCCGGGACCCACGAAGCTATCAAAACCGAGGTTGGTTTAGTTGTTACTGAAACAAAACCGAAGGGTAAACTGTCAAGTACGGTTGATGAGAGATGTATAGCACCTTTGATATCAGACTCATTGAGTAAAGGGGAGTCGAAAGTTATAGTCAGGGGTGGTTCGGAGATATGTGAAGTTCAAGAAACGGATGAAAATGTAAATTCAAGATGACTTGATTCTTCAAGCACTTACATCGGCAAATGTAACGTTGAGACAATGCTCACTGCTAATGAAACACTTGAATATTGCGATGAAGAGGAAAACAAGGCAATTATGATCTATGTAGAGGAGATAGACGATAGTTTCAATAACCAGTTGAACGAGATCGGGCACAAGGCTTCTACAGGTGGATGGTTTGTATCAGAAGGATAGTCGGTTTTGCTTGCTCATGATGACGGTACATGCACGTTCTATGATGTTGCCAACTCTGAGGTACTAAATGATGATGTATATTATATGTTAGCATGTTGCATTAGCTGTAGGTGACATATTTAAACATGATTTCTCTTGATAATCAATTTTTTAAACAATTTCTTGCAAATATGATTATGTTTGCATAAATAACTAGAGAATTTAAAAGTCAATTTAAAAGTTAATTTAAAAGGGTTACTGTTTTTTTTATGCATGAAGTGGGAAAATCCATACACTGCAGGAAGTAGTTAATTACTTGCTGGTCAATAACAACGACTGGGCTACTTTGCCTTTTTGTGGCATAGAAGTAAAACTCTTTGGTTATAAAATACTAAAATACTTTATAATAGATACTTAGTTGCCTAATTTTATTTGTTTACAGGGCATATGTGCTATTATTATAATTAGGGATTATAATTGTAAGAATTATGTAGATATTGGTATATCTGAGCTAGGGATTTTTTGTGGTATCGGTATCGTACCGAATCAGTACTACAAATACCGATACCGAAAATCGTCAAAACTTGATACCGGTACAAAAAATGTTTGGTACGCTACTGGTATTTGAAGATAAAAATCGGTATTTTACCGCTACCGGTACCAAAAATACGGGTACCACAAATGTCAAAAAGTGGTTACCAGTAACGTTACTAAAAGAAAAAAAATCGGTTCCGGTACCCAGTAGTTAGATGCTCATCCCTAATCTGAGCCTAAGTGTAAGAATTTTATGTTATGATTCATGGTTGTTAGAAAATTTTTAAACTTTTAAACACAAGTTTGGAATCTTTCTATTTGGAATGTTCTTAACTGGCCGATAAAGAAAAATATCAAAAGATCTATGTAAAGATTTTGATCTATTATAGGATCATCACTTTAGAAAATTATGCATAGTGCAATTTGACCTGACCAACCAATAAAGTAGAATATTAAAGATCTATGTAAGGAGTTGAACTATTGCAGAATACAAGTATTCGTTAGTTGCTGTAATAGGTAACATGGTATTTTCGTTTTTGGTTTCTTTTGCTCTCTGAGATTGATTAGATGATAGTGTTATTAGTGGTGGTTGAGTTGTACTCCAACTTGGGACTTCGCTAGCAATGATCCTCATCATACAAGTGGAGGGTATAAGCCACCTAAACAATCTGGTCATATAGTTTTGGAGGATGATGAACATACATAATGGATTGTGCAGGTCGAACCCGGGGTTCAAATCACTTTTGTTTCTTTACCTAATGGCGGAAATGACCTTAAAAGTATTTGTTTCAAGTAAGAACTTATTTCCAGTTCTTTTTTTATTCCGTTTATATAGACATAAAAAGTCATGGAACTTAACTTATTACTAAAACATGAAAGCCGAGAAATGTTCAACAAATGGCAAGCTCAGAGGTGTTGGGGAGAAAATTACGGACTATTCTCTGTTAAATCCGTAAAGCGTCTCCTCGGTGTTTCAGCTCAGCCTAATGGGTTCATTAGGGACTAGAACTCTTGGGTCCCTTCCAAAGTAAACCTATTTGGTTGGCGGTCTGAAATGGAAATAGTTCCCACGCTACTGGCACTCTTGAGAAGATATATAATTGTGCCCTCCACGGATTGTCAGTTTTGTGGTGAGGATGCAAAATCTATGGAGCACCTGCTGACCTCGTGTTATGTGGCAACAAGGGTATGGAAATGGGTGTCCGTGTGGTGCAATATCCGTAGTATCATTTGCTTCTCGGTCCGAGACTTACTGGAGCTACACAAGCATACAAGGCTGGGGAAAGATAAGGCGAAAGCAGTGCAACCGTTCATTTTAACGGCGTGTTGGGTTTCCAATAAACAACTTGGTCCATTTGGTAAAACCTGTGGCGATGGATACGCTCATTGATGAAATCCAAAGTATGTCATTTTTTGGGTAAAAATAGGGCTAAATTGCTATTGTTAGATTAGGAGAATTGGTGCAAGTTCAAAGTGTTTGTGTTGGTGTCACCTATGTTTGGGGGGGGGGGGGTGTAAAGTCAGAAAGTCCGGTGGCCTGTACTGTATTTTCAGCCTAAGCATCTTGCTGGGCTGTTGCTTTTGAATCTGTAAGTTGATTTTGCTGTTAAAAAAAGAACCACTCTCATCTATATACTCTCAAAAGTGATTTCCATATATGGGTTCTTAAAAGTCTTTTGGTTAGATAAAGTTCGTTCCTTTAATTACTCATACATACATATATATAAATATATATATTAAGTTCTCAAGTGTTTAATTTATTGCTAGCTCTTAGTTGAAATGAATAAAAAAATCTTATTGCTAGCTCTTAGTTGAAATGAATAAAGAAATCAAAGTCAATGTCTATTATTAACAATTTTGGTATATATGTATATGAACATTCAAACAGTTGACATTTTACTTAGTACCATGGTGGTCGATTAAACATGAAACTACGTACCAGACATTAAGAAATGAGTTTATGGCATCATGTGATGAATTAATGTTAAAAGGCATTTAAAGGATTCTCATTCTTGGTGCGACAACCAGTATTTTGATCTTAACACCGGTCATCTCCTCTACAAAAGAAGCTTTTATTTCTACAAGCTGACCTTGACGTCGGTCATCTCCTCTACAAAAGAAGATTTTATTTCTAAAATGTTTTTAATTGATTTATATTATACGACAATTTGTTTTATTTAATTTATATTTATATTTATATTTATATTTATAATATGTTGTTTGTTTTAGGTATAATGTCATCGGTTGTAGTGATTTGATGAAAGATTGGAGATGAAAGATGGGAGAATTTCATTTTGGTGAGATGTGTGTTTTTAAATGCTGAAGAAGCGAAGAAAAGTTTTTTGTTGCGAAAGCTCCAAAACATTTATTATCTTCTTAAAATTGTGTTAAGCAAACTAATGTTTCTATTAGACTATTCCCTTATCATTGGTATCGTGTTTTTTATTGCTTATATACTTAAACTTTATCAATTCAAATTTTGTCTTCTGTGTTAAAAATTCGTTTCCTTTTTTAAATTGGTAATTCCTAATCATTTACAACTTAATTCTGTTATATTATAATATAGATTTTGAGCATTTAAATTAACAAACAATTATATGGTTTTGAAATACCTATGCTTCTAACATTGTTGTTGATAGCACGTGTTGTTACGGCTAGAAATATGTGGCTAAATGGGCTCGGTTGGGTAACAGGTCAGATGGTTAAGCTTGGTAAATGTCGAGTTGACTATTAAATGTTTTTGTCGAAAGTTACTAAGTTTTAATTTAAATTTTTAGTGTGAAATTTGAGTATTAAAGTTATGTTATTTGGTAACAATCCAACTTTTGAACAGTATTAAAGTTATGTTATTTGGTAATAATCCAACTTTTGAACAAAATAAGACGAACTTCTTTTTACCCATTTGACTCGATTCCATTTAAAACTATTTTTTCTTGGATTAATGGCTCGAAACAACCTGTATAAAAGAAATTAACATTTAATAAATTGCTAAGTTAAAGTTTAAAAATAAATAGGTATATGTTGGTTGGACAACAACAAACATGTCAAACTGGTTTTCGTAACAATGCGTTGTTAGAATATTTTCATTTTTTACGGTTCGTTGTAATTTAACCTTTACATAAGTTACGAAACGTTTCTTTCATTAAAAGTTTATGTCAACACTCTTAAATAAACCGGCAGACCAGATGGACACGTGGCATCTTTATTTTCTGGTCACCCTCTACTTGTAAAGAAGAGCAAGTGCGCCGCCTTCATCAAGGAATGGAACGTTTCTTTCGTTAAAAAATTTATGTCAACATTGTTAATGATGATATATATTATTGTGAGGCCACCCGTGTAACACACGGGTACTTAGACTAGTACTAATATATACAAATATGTAATAACAGTTTATTCCATGTTAAAAAAAATTAAGGTATTTTTAGTTAAGCTAAATACACGGTTAACCACACATAACCGACCCGCTATTGTTGATCAGTTCTGTTTAAACTTAATGGAAAACATGAATAACATACCTGTTATAGCATTCAAAGCAGTGGAGAATCCAGTCAGAGATCCAGCCATTGAGTTCGACATAGTTGTCAGGATGATCCGGTTCCTCCTTAGGGTGTAAAGTGATGATGGTGATGAAACCGAAACTAGGGAGGTTTCGGTTGAGAGAGAGAGTCGATTAGGATGTTATGAGGGTTGTGAGATTATCTAACTTGTGTAACCCTTTAACTCTCTAATAAGCTCCTTATTTATACACCCAAGAGGAAACCCAATTAGTTAATAAGGGTAATATGGTCCATCAACAATTACCAACTAATTATAATAGGTTATTAATATATTTTGATCTAATATAATATAAATGATTATAAAGGCTAAATAATTAAATATTACATAAATAATATATTTAATCTCACATTCTCCCACTTAGCCGAGTAATCATTTATCATGAGTATTAGGTAAGCCTGGCCAGGAGTTAACACTCATTTTAGCCTTAAACCAAGAACTATAGCAGAGAAATACAGTCATTGAATCATCATTCGACTCAGGACCCCCATTAGTCATACTATAGCCTCAATTTAAAACCTAATAGTTACGATCAAAATATGTATAAGCCCTTTAGCGTCTGATTTGTATTTATATTTGTCTATATGTCATTACACCGGCAGAACATATGTTAGAGACATACAAAATCAAACTGAGGAAATTTTATTAATTAAAACATAAGCTAGTACAATATGCCATTAAACAAGGTCTTTAGTAAGTCCCATATTCGATACATGTTCTTCGAAAACTTTAGGTGGGAGACCTTTAGTCATCGGATCCGCAAGCATATCTTTAGTACTAATATACTCAATACAAAGATTATTTTCCTCAACTCATTCACGTACGAACAAATATTTTGTATCGAGATATAAACCAGCTCCAGTCGAACTGTTACTGTTCGAGAAACTAACGGCAGCTGAGTTATCACAGTAAAGCTTCAATGGTCTAGAAATGGAATTAACGATTTTGAGTCCAGTGATCAGATTTCTAAGCAACATTCCATGACAGGTTGCGTTGTAAACAGCAATGTACTCTGCCATCATTGTGGAAGTTGTAGTTAACTGTTGTTTATGACTCTTCCATGAGATAGGTCCGCCTGCTAACATAAAGATGTAGCCCGAAGTGGATTTCTTGTCATCTTTGCATTTGGCAAAGTCAGAATCAGAATAACCTACCACTTCTAAATGATCACTTCTTCTATAAGTCAGTTTATAGACTTTCGTCCCTTGCAGATGTCACACCCCCAAAATCCACCTGCGGAGTACTCCCGCTTGGAGGCGTGACTGACCAGGATCCAGCCACCAATCATATTGAACATGCGAGTTAAAAGATGTAAAAGTATAACCAATACAATTGGTGTCCAAACAAAACATAGTTAAGTTGCAAGCGGAAGCATAAGTCTTAAATCATAACAATAGTTTAATTGTTTCAAAGTTTAACATGGCACACCGCCGTCCATGTCCCACAACGATCCTCCTCCATGCGAGCTCCAGCTAAGAACCTAAGGACCTGCAAAGCATGTAGTAACGAGTCAACAACAAGTTGAGTGAGTTCACGGTTGGGTGTTCGTTTTAAGTTGTTTCGAAAACAGTTTCCTTTAGCTGGCATCCTGCCGTGGGGGTTACCCCATAGTTAAAAACGTGTCTTGTTTATTCCCGGTTACTCTGGCTATCCAGCCGTGGGGGCTACCCCGTGTTAGTTATCTGGCATTTCGGCCGTGGGGGCTACCCCATGTATACACTAGACTCGTTACCATATCGACTGCTGACTGTAGTCATGTTTAAGTGCCCTGAAACTGTCAATGTCTATCATCATTGACGTGCCCCAGATCCATTAGTTCACGCCCGTCCTCTACGGCACGGTGTGAGGTTTGTCAGACCTAAATAGCGCTATCTAACTAATGACCCGCTCGCCATTGGCCCGGCGATTAAGTCGATATAAAAATGAGGGACTTCGTGATAGAGTTTTGGTCTAGTACGAGTTATCTGTCCGTGAGGACGAGGAATTACATTCCTGAACCTTTGCTGTCCTACCCAAGGAGGACGAGGAACCCATGTTCCTTAACCCCAATTCCCGACCCCTGGGAATCCCATGCTTTGTAGAGGGTGTGAACTCACCTTGGTTTGCTCGGTAGATACACAGAAAAGTCAAACAAGCAACGTTGAGGCTACTCACGTCCTATCATAGTTGTATCATACAAGTCAGGTTCGTAACCAAGTAGCACACGGATGTTTCTAGCACAGTGCATTCAAGTATCGTTCATGGCATACACGTTTAATCATGGCAGATCAACAATATTCACGTTCAAGTAACATATAAGGTCTGTGCATTAGGCCCAAGAGTCCGGCCCAATCAATTAAGCCCGTAATGGGGTGCAAGTCCAAACAGTGTGTATTTGTGTATAGTCTCGAGTCGCAACTAGGCGTTTACGACTCGCAACCTGAGTCGCAATCATGGTTTCGGTTCGTGTTGTTTTGGTCTCGAGTCGCAACCGGACTCGTAACTGTGGTTTCGAGTCGTAAGGTTTGTGTGCTGATCACTTGTGGTTTCGAGTCGCAACCAGGTGTTTGCGACTCGCAATCTGTGTCGCAACCGGGGGTCTCGACTCGTCATGCAGTGGTTTCGAGTCGCAACCGAAGGTTTCGACTGGACATAGGCTGATTCGGTACAGTGTACTATCCAATAACATTCTGATTTCATGCAACATGATGTACTATCCACTTAAACATGTTTATTTGTCTAACAACTTACCAAATTGGATCAAACATAGCAGATTTCAAATATTCAAGCATGTTCATATCACATTCAAGTTGTTCTTCATATGTTCATCATGTTCATCATAATATCCAATAGTTCATCATGTTCATAACTTGAAACAACAATCAAAACGTTCAACAACCAATCCGATTTCCACATATAAGCAGCCATTTAACAAGCATTTGATTTGTAACCTAGGGGTATGCAATCCGATTTCATGAGTATTAACAACTAATGGTTTAGACCACATTTAAACACAAGATGTCATTAACCCATCATACAATATGTCCGAAATCAAGTCATGTTTTCTTAGTAATCATTACTTTAACTAGCATTAAAATACCAACATCATAGATGAACAACAACAATCCTAGTATCGATTATTCAAGTGGTGTATGTTCATCATGCATAAGGCAACATATTATCAAGTTAACTTCATTATTCATTATCATCCACCAAACATCACACATTATCCTCATCATCCGAAATATATAACAAGAATCACTAACCAACAAGTATCATAAACACTAACCAACAAGCATCATAAACACTAACCGACAAGCATCATAAACACTAACCGGTTGATGAGTTTCAAAGGTGAGAACTTAAGCTTGAATCCGAGAGCTCTTGTGTTGCCGGTCGAATCCGAGAAAGAGGAGAAGAAATGTGATGGTTTAGGGTTTTAGTGAGGGAGAGTGAAGAGTGTGTGTATTAGAGGAGTATGAGTGTTGTTTGCCCAAACATGCCAAGTGTGACTATCATGAGGATTATATACTTGTTTCACTTGTGCACCCTAATGGGTCTTTGAATGGGCTAAGGGGTGTGTGTGTGTGTGTGTGGCCCAACCGGCCCATATGTTACGGTTCACTCGGTTCATATACATACTCGCATACATACACACAAGCATACATGTAACATAACACATAATCATATAAAGGTTCACTTATCATTCATTAATTCATCAAGTTAGTTAGTCACTTAGTGTTCAAACGTACAACAAAAGGTTCTAAATTTCGAGTTGTCACATCATCCCCAAGTTGAAAGAAATTTCGTCCCGAAATTTGGTAGGCACTCACTGAGGAAGCTAGTTAAGTTGTATGGTTTTCCTGGTTTTCCTGGGGTGTCACATCCACCCCCCGTTGATCTGGAATTTCGTCCCGAAATTCCGTAGCTTCGGCCTCAGTAGTGGGTGTACTGTTTGCGAACAGTTGGGGATACTTTTGTTTCATCTGATCTTCGCGCTCCCAGGTGAACTCTGGGCCGCGACGTGAGTTCCAACGAACTCGAACGAGAGGTATCCTGGTGCTCTTGAGGACCTTAACATCCCGGTCCGTGATCTCGACTGGTTCCTCGACGAATCGTAACTGCTCGTCGATCGTGAGTTCCTTCAAAGGAACTACGTGGGTCTCATCTGACGGACACTTCTTCAGATTCGACACGTGAAAAACGTTGTGAACTGCACCGAGTTCCGCTGGTAAGTTTAGTCTGTAGGCCACCCTGCCTATTTTCTCAATGACCTCGAAAGGTCCAACGTATCGTGGGTTAAGTTTGCCGCGTTTACCAAAACGAACCACACCCTTCCAGGGTGAAACTTTGAGTAGTACCCGCTCCCCAACCTGGAGCTCAAGTGGTTTCCTGCCCATGTCGGCGTAAACTTTCTGACGTTCGCGAGCTGCCGTCATGCGTTTTCGTATTTGAGCGATTTGCTCGGTTGTATCTACCACATATTCTGGACCAGTGATCTGACTATCTCCCACCTCTGCCCAGCAAAGAGGAGACCGGCATTTACGTCCGTACAATGCCTCAAACGGAGCAGCTTTAATGCTGGTGTGGTAGCTGTTATTGTACGAGAATTCCACAAGTGGCAGATGCTTTTCCCAGCGGTTGCCAAAGTCGATTACACATGCACGAAGCATGTCTTCCAAGGTTTGAATAGTGCGCTCGGACTGCCCGTCCGTCTGAGGGTGATACGCTGTGCTCATGTCTAGTCGTGAGCCAAAGGATTTGTGCATTGCTTGCCACAGCTCTGACGTGAAGCGTGCATCTCGGTCCGAGATGATAGAGGTGGGCACCCCGTGCCTCGAAACAATTTCCTTGACGTATATTTCTGCAAGAGTGGAGAACTTATCCGTCTCCTTGATAGCCAAGAAGTGTGCAGATTTTGTGAGTCGATCCACGATCACCCAAATAGTATCGTTCCCGTGCTGAGATCTAGGCAGGCCAGTGACAAAATCCATGGAAATTTGCTCCCATTTCCATTGAGGTATCTCTGGTTGTTGGAGTAGGCCTGATGGTTTCTGGTATTCCGACTTGACTCTCGCACAAGTCAAACACTTGCTGACGTAGGTTGCTATGTGGGCCTTCATGCTAGGCCACCAATACGTAGTTTTGATGTCGTGGTACATTTTATCCGATCCAGGATGTACCGAGTAGCGAGACTTGTGTGCTTCGTCCATCACAAGTTCTCGTAGGTTGCCATAGAGTGGGACCCAAACGCGTCCCGTTACGTAGTAAGCACCGTCTTCCTTCTGTTCTAAGCGTTGCCTCGATCCGCGTAGGGCTTCGGCCCTGACGTTTTCTGGTTTCAGTGCTTCTATCTGAGCAGCTCGTATCTGGGAGGGAAGACTAGAATGGCTCGTGAGTTGTAGAGCTCGTACGCGCTTAGGCGCTGTGTCCTTCCGACTGAGGGCGTCAGCCACAACATTGGCTTTGCCCGGGTGATATCTGATTGAGCACTCGTAGTCATTCAGTAGTTCGACCCATCGTCGTTGTCGCATATTCAGTTCCTTCTGCTTGAAGATATGCTCGAGACTCCTATGGTCGGTGTAGATCGCGCACTTGGTACCATACAGGTAATGCCGCCATAACTTAAGTGCAAAAACAACGGCTCCCAGCTCTAAATCGTGTGTGGTGTAGTTCTTTTCGTGAACCTTAAGTTGGCGTGAGGCGTAGGCTATAACTTTATCTCGTTGCATCAACACGCAACCAAGACCCTGAATTGATGCGTCGCAGTAAACCACAAAGTCGTCTGTGCCTTCCGGCAAGGAAAGGATAGGTGCGCTACAAAGTCTATCCTTTAGGTGCTGAAATGCCAACTCCTGTGCGTTTCCCCAACGATAAACAACGCCCTTCTGCGTTAGTGAGGTGAGAGGCTGTGCAATCTTAGAAAAATCCTTTATGAATCTCCGGTAGTATCCCGCCAAACCCAAGAATTGGTGAATTTCCTTTGGTGTACGAGGCGCAGGCCAGTTCTTAATCGAGTCTATCTTGGATGGATCAACGTGAATCCCATCCTTGTTTACCACGTGGCCTAGGAAATGGACTTCTCGAAGCCAGAAGTCGCATTTCGAGAACTTTGCATAAAGCTGTTCTGTTCGAAGGAGTTCCAGAATAAGTCGCAGATGTTGCTCGTGTTCCTCCCGACTCTTGGAATAGATCAGGATGTCGTCGATGAAGACTATAACGAACTTGTCCAGGTAAGGCTTGCACACTCGGTTCATCAAGTCCATGAAAACCGCAGGTGCGTTTGTCATCCCAAAAGGCATGACCAAAAACTCATAGTGCCCGTATCGAGTTCTGAAAGCTGTTTTGGAGACGTCCTCTTCCCGGACCCTCAGCTGGTGATAACCCGATCTCAAATCGATCTTCGAATAGTAGCTCGACCCTTGCAGCTGGTCGAACAAGTCGTCGATACGCGGTAGAGGATAACGGTTCTTCACCGTCACCTTGTTGAGTTCCCGGTAGTCGATGCACATTCTGAAAGTACCGTCCTTCTTCTTCACGAATAGCACTGGAGCTCCCCAGGGTGATGAGCTAGGACGAATAAAACCTTTATCCAAGAGTTCTTGTAGTTGCGTAGAGAGTTCTTTCAACTCTGATGGGGCCAAACGATAAGGTGCACGGGCTATAGGCGCAGCTCCAGGAGCTAATTCGATCTGGAACTCGATTTGGCGATGAGGCGGAAGACCAGGTAATTCCTCAGGAAATACCTCTGGATAGTCACGTACAACTGGAAAATCTTCTATCTTCTTCTCTTTTTCTGAGGTGTCGGTAACGAGAGCCAGAATGGCAGTGTGGCCCTTTCGCAAGCACTTTTGGGCCTTAAGGAGAGAAATGACGTTCTCCACAGCACTCCTCTTGTCGCCATGAATCATGAGAGGTTCACCACCGGGACCTGGAATACGGACAACCTTCTCGTTGCAAAGAATCTCTGCTCGATGTTGGGATAACCAGTCCATCCCAATGACAACGTCGAAGCTACCCAAGGCAATAGGAATGAGGTCGATAGAGAAGGTCTGGTCAGCGAGAATAAGTTTACAACCCTTGACTATGTGTGTGGCTTCTAAACTCTTACCATTTGCTAGCTCTACGGTGTGCTTGTTGTTCAAAGGTGTTGGAATACGCTTAAGCATTCGACTAACTTCTAGTGACATGTAGCTAGTATCGGCACCCGAATCAAATAAAACTGAAACATAAAAGTCGTCGAGAAGGAACTTACCCGCCACAACATTGGGGTCATTCCTTGCTTCACCTTGGCCAATCACAAACATCCGCCCCCTGGCGCCATTGTTGTTGTTGTTCCCATTGTTACCATTCCCCTGATTGTTGTTATTGTTGTTGTTGTTGTTCTGGTTCCTGTTCAGTTGGGGACAGTCTCTCTTGAAGTGGCCCTCATCTCCACACTGAAAGCACCCTTTGTTATCACCCGGTTGTTGTTGCTGGCGCTGGTTCTGTTGAGCTTGCTGACGATTCTGATTGGCGGGGTATAAGCTCCTGCAATCCTTTGCAGTGTGACCAGGCTTGTTGCACCGATGACAGTTGCCCCTGGTGCATGGTCCGCTGTGGTGCAGGCTGCATCGATTGCATTTGGGGTGATTCCCTTTGTACCCACCATGACTTTGACCACCAGACGATTGCTGATTAGGGCTCTTGTAGTCATCAGTCTTCCTCTGCTGAGACTGGGACTGAACAGAAGTCGAACCCTTACTTGAAGTTCCATCCCATTTCCGTTTGTTGTCACTAGAGGTACCAGAAGTAGTTGCAGCGCCTATGCGTTTTGGTAACTTGTTCTGCTCCACCGCCTGATCCGTGAGACGGTGAGCCAGCTGAACAGTTTGCTGGTAGGTGGCGAGGTTCGCTGAAGTCACATGACTTTGGATCTCCGGCACTAAGCCCTGAAGAAATAGTTCGATGCGTTTGATGGGAGGATCCACCATAGTAGGGCACAGAATTGCCAGTTCGTTCGACCTTTTCACATAAGCTTCAATTTCGGATCCCGTCATCTTGAGGTTGAAGAACTCCACCTCGAGTTTGTGAATCTCATCACGACTGCAGTATTCTTCTTTGATCATCTCCTTAAAAGTTTCCCATGGGGTGGCGTTGGCAGCAACCAACCCCAGCATTTGAACCTGAGCGTTCCACCACGTGAGGGCTAAACCCTCGAGAGTACCAGTAGCATACTTCACCCTGCGCGCCTCAGGGCATTCGCACATTTCGAACACAGATTCTAGCTTCTCAAACCAGTGTAGGAGACCTACCGCTCCTTCAGTGCCGCTAAAAGTAGTCGGTCGGCAGTCCATGAAAGTCTTAAAAGTGCACACGGGTGGCTGAACGTGCTGACCTCCTGCGTGTGCAGCTGCAAGTGCTGCGGCAACTCGTTCGTTGATCAGAGCCGTCAACTGGGCTTGTGTCAGGTTAACGCGTCCAGACATGATCTTCATACCAAGAAGAACGTGAGTGAGAGGGGTTCGCGAAAGTGCGACGATAGGATAGAGTAAGCACGCACGTGTTCAAGCAACAGTAGTTATACTAACCAAGCATACCATAAGCAATGTACTATGTAACTAACAAGTAGGCGATATATACACAGATCATATCACCTAGAATGTCGAGCCTTGCATGTGGAGTGAAGCATCGTTGTGGACCGTTGAGCACTGTACAGGTTATAGTCTGGTTTTAACAAAAACGTTTTTCCCTTTATTAAAACCAAGTTCTCTATAACCAATGGCTCTGATACCAATCTGTCACACCCCCAAAATCCACCTGCGGAGTACTACCGCTTGGAGGCGTGACTGACCAGGATCCAGCCACCAATCATATTGAACATGCGAGTTAAAAGATGTAAAAGTATAACCAATACAATTGGTGTCCAAACAAAACATAGTTAAGTTGCAAGCGGAAGCATAAGTCTTAAATCATAACAATAGTTTAATTGTTTCAAAGTTTAACATGGCACACAGCCGTCCATGTCCCACAACGATCCTCCTCCATGCGAGCTCCAGCTAAGAACCTAAGGACCTGCAAAGCATGTAGTAACGAGTCAACAACAAGTTGAGTGAGTTCACGGTTGGGTGTTCGTTTTAAGTTGTTTCGAAAACAGTTTCCTTTAGCTGGCATCCTGCCGTGGGGGTTACCCCATAGTTAAAAACGTGTCTTGTTTATTCCCGGTTACTCTGGCTATCCAGCCGTGGGGGCTACCCCGTGTTAGTTATCTGGCATTTCGGCCGTGGGGGCTACCCCATGTATACACTAGACTCGTTACCATATCGACTGCTGACTGTAGTCATGTTTAAGTGCCCTGAAACTGTCAATGTCTATCATCATTGACGTGCCCCAGATCCATTAGTTCACGCCCGTCCTCTACGGCACGGTGTGAGGTTTGTCAGACCTAAATAGCGCTATCTAACTAATGACCCGCTCGCCATTGGCCCGGCGATTAAGTCGATATAAAAATGAGGGACTTCGTGATAGAGTTTTGGTCTAGTACGAGTTATCTGTCCGTGAGGACGAGGAATTACATTCCTGAACCTTTGCTGTCCTACCCAAGGAGGACGAGGAACCCATGTTCCTTAACCCCAATTCCCGACCCCTGGGAATCCCATGCTTTGTAGAGGGTGTGAACTCACCTTGGTTTGCTCGGTAGATACACAGAAAAGTCAAACAAGCAACGTTGAGGCTACTCACGTCCTATCATAGTTGTATCATACAAGTCAGGTTCGTAACCAAGTAGCACACGGATGTTTCTAGCACAGTGCATTCAAGTATCGTTCATGGCATACACGTTTAATCATGGCAGATCAACAATATTCACGTTCAAGTAACATATAAGGTCTGTGCATTAGGCCCAAGAGTCCGGCCCAATCAATTAATCCCGTAATGGGGTGCAAGTCCAAACAGTGTGTATCTGTGTATAGTCTCGAGTCGCAACTAGGCGTTTACGACTCGCAACCTGAGTCGCAATCATGGTTTCGGTTCGTGTTGTTTTGGTCTCGAGTCGCAACCGGACTCGTAACTGTGGTTTCGAGTCGTAAGGTTTGTGTGCTGATCACTTGTGGTTTCGAGTCGCAACCAGGTGTTTGCGACTCGCAATCTGTGTCGCAACCGGGGGTCTCGACTCGTCATGCAGTGGTTTCGAGTCGCAACCGAAGGTTTCGACTGGACATAGGCTGATTCGGTACAGTGTACTATCCAATAACATTCTGATTTCATGCAACATGATGTACTATCCACTTAAACATGTTTATTTGTCTAACAACTTACCAAATTGGATCAAACATAGCAGATTTCAAATATTCAAGCATGTTCATATCACATTCAAGTTGTTCTTCATATGTTCATCATAATATCCAATAGTTCATCATGTTCATAACTTGAAACAACAATCAAAACGTTCAACAACCAATCCGATTTCCACATATAAGCAGCCATTTAACAAGCATTTGATTTGTAACCTAGGGGTATGCAATCCGATTTCATGAGTATTAACAACTAATGGTTTAGACCACATTTAAACACAAGATGTCATTAACCCATCATACAATATGTCCGAAATCAAGTCATGTTTTCTTAGTAATCATTACTTTAACTAGCATTAAAATACCAACATCATAGATGAACAACAACAATCCTAGTATCGATTATTCAAGTGGTGTATGTTCATCATGCATAAGGCAACATATTATCAAGTTAACTTCATTATTCATTATCATCCACCAAACATCACACATTATCCTCATCATCCGAAATATATAACAAGAATCACTAACCAACAAGTATCATAAACACTAACCAACAAGCATCATAAACACTAACCGACAAGCATCATAAACACTAACCGGTTGATGAGTTTCAAAGGTGAGAACTTAAGCTTGAATCCGAGAGCTCTTGTGTTGCCGGTCGAATCCGAGAAAGAGGAGAAGAAATGTGATGGTTTAGGGTTTTAGTGAGGGAGAGTGAAGAGTGTGTGTATTAGAGGAGTATGAGTGTTGTTTGCCCAAACATGCCAAGTGTGACTATCATGAGGATTATATACTTGTTTCACTTGTGCACCCTAATGGGTCTTTGAATGGGCTAAGGGGTGTGTGTGTGTGTGTGTGGCCCAACCGGCCCATATGTTACGGTTCACTCGGTTCATATACATACTCGCATACATACACACAAGCATACATGTAACATAACACATAATCATATAAAGGTTCACTTATCATTCATTAATTCATCAAGTTAGTTAGTCACTTAGTGTTCAAACGTACAACGAAAGGTTCTAAATTTCGAGTTGTCACATCATCCCCAAGTTGAAAGAAATTTCTTCCCGAAATTTGGTAGGCACTCACTGAGGAAGCTAGTTAAGTTGTATGGTTTTCCTGGTTTTCCTGGGGTGTCACAGCAGATATCTAAGGACCTTCTTAGCTGCTTTCCAGTGATCTAGGCCAGGATTAGTCTGATAACGGCCTAGCATTCCAGCAATGTAAGCGATATCTGGGCGAGTACAGACTTGAGCATACATCAGGCTCCCGACTACTGACGCGTAAGGTATCTGGCTCATTTGCTCCTTTTCAACCTCTGTTGTCGGACACTGGAATGAACCGAAAACATCTCTCTTAACTACTGGAGCGACGGAGGGTTTGCACTGTTGCATGTTGTAACGTGTAAGGACACGATCTATGTAAGTCTTTTGAGACAATCCTAAGATCCCTTTGTGTCTATCTCGGTGAATTTCGATGCCAATGACGTAAGAAGCATCTCCGAGATCCTTCATGTCGAAGTTATGCGAGAGTAACCGCTTCAACTCATGCAACATATCTAAACTATTACTTTCCAATAGAATATCGTCTACATAAAGGACAAGTATAGTAAATTTACTTCCACTCATCTTGAGGTAGGTGCATTGATCCACTTGATTCTTCATAAAACCTTGCCTCTTCATGACTTCATCAAACTTGAGGTACCATTGACGTGATGCTTGTTTTAACCCATAAATGGATTTCTTCAACTTACAGACTAGATGCTCCTGACCTTCAGGTTTAAAGCCTTCAGGTTGTTTCATGTAAACATCTTCGTTTAAGTCTCCGTTAAGGAAAGCAGTTTTGACGTCCATCTGATGCAGCTCTAAATCAAAATGAGCTACTAGGGCCATGACGATCCTTAATGAATCTTTACGAGAGACAGGTGAAAACGTCTCTTGATAATCAATTCCCTCTTTCTGAGTGTAGCCCTTTGCAACCAATCTCGCTTTGTAGCGTTCAACGTTCCCATTCGGATCCAGTTTTGTTTTGAACACCCATTTACAACCTACAGGTTTGGCACCATTGGGTAATTCGACAAAATCCCAAACGTCATTTTTCTTCATGGATTCAAGCTCATCAATCATTGCTTTATTCCATTCAGAAGACTGATCACTGCTAATGGCTTCATTATAAGAGATAGGATCATTGAGCTTTCCAGCATCCATTTCAGTCAGGTAGGTAACATAATCATCCCAATTAGTAGGCCTTCTTTGCCTAGATGACCTCCTGAGTTGATTATCGGGTTCAGCGTTGTCTTGGTTTTGAGCGTTTGATGTGCCTTCGTTATGAGGTATAATGGGTTCTGATTGTGGAGATGGAATTTGTGTAGTGGCTTCAGGTACAGTTGTTGCATGGGGTGCAAGAGGAGTAAACGGAGTAATGATAAGCGACGAGTCTCCCCCCCCCCCCGCGTCTTGTACTTCTTGCAATTCTTCGTAAGGATTAGTACTGCTCCCACTGACCTTGAAATCCTCCAAGAACGCAGCACACTTGGTTTCAACAATACGGGTGACATGGGAAGGACAATAGAAATGATAACCCTTTGAATGATCAGGATACCCGATAAAGAAGCAGGTAACTGTTTTAGGGTCAAGTTTCCTTAGGAAAGGATTGTAAAGTTTTGCTTCAGCAATGCAGCCCCATACTTTCATATATTTAAGACTCGGTTTCCTTCCTGTCCAAAGTTCATAAGGAGTTTTAGGGACAGACTTAGAAGGAACTCTATTGAGTATATGAACAGCTGCTTTTAACGCTTCAGTCCAGAGGAATAATGGTAAATTAGTGTTGGCTAACATACTGCGCACCATGTTCATAAGGGTACGATTTCTTCGTTCAGCGACACCATTCTGCTGAGGTGTACCAGGCATGGTGTATTGGTTCACAATCCCCTGGCCCTTACAAAACTCATAAAATGGACCAGGAGCTTGACCCACATCAGTATGTCTTCCATAATATTCACCGCCTCTATCTGATCTCACAACTTTAATCTGACGATCTAATTGCTTTTCAACTTCAGCTTTATAATCTTTAAAAGTTGTAAGAGATTCAGACTTTTCCTTAATAAGATACAAGTACATGTAACGAGAATAATCATCAATGAAAGTGATAAATGAAGTATGTCCTGTTATACCAGCAATTTGATAAGGACCACTAATGTCAGTGTGAATGAGTTCTAATAAATTAGAGCTCCTAGTGGCACCTTTCTTATTTGCTAATGTCATTTTGCCTTTGAGACATTTGACACATGTTCCAAAATCAGTAAAATCGAGAGGAGGTAAGACTTCATCTTTTACGAGACGATTTAATCGTTCTCTTGAGATGTGGCCTAAACATTGATGCCACAACATAGATGAAGTCTCTAAGTCTCGAACCTGTTTCATCTTTGTGAGTGATTCATTAAATTATATGACAACAAAGATTTGGAAAAATTATCATCTAGTTCTAATCTATAGAGACCACCATCCAGAATGCCAGTACCATAAACAATGGAATCATAGAGAATAGAGAGTTTGCGATGACCATGAGAAACGACAAAACCGTCCATGTCTAACTTTGGTCCTGATACAAGGTTCCGAGTTACCTCAGGAACATATAAGGTATCATAAAGTTTAATACATAAACCAGTTTTCAAAAATAATTGTAATGTTCCTATGGCCTTCACTTCTAATTCTCGATCATCTCCAACTTTAAGTGTTCTTTGGTTTCTTCCCAGCTTCCGGATTGTAAGGAATCCCTGAAGTGAATTGGTAACATGAACCATAGAACCAGAATCAAACCACCAAGAATTAGCAGGAACATTTAAATTAAAGGACTCAAGTATCATGAAAAAATCGTTACCTTTCTTAGCCAGCCACTCCTTGAAGTCAGGGCATTCCTTTTGCTTATGTCCTGTTTTCTTACAGAACTTGCAGTAGGGTTTGCCTAAGGAGTTCTTAGAGCTGGAAGGTGCACTTGTATTAGGATTTGGATTTGGCTTTTGAACCTTAGAAGCATCCTTTCTTTGATAATTGTGCTTCCTCTTCTTTGAGCTGGAGGTGGTGAAGTTAGCAACATCAGTAGTGCGATCCATCTTCATACGCTCTTCCTCCTGCACGCACATAGCGATCAGCTTACTCATCGTCCATTTGTCCTTCTGAGTGTTGTAATTGATCTTGAATGCTTCGTAGGACGAAGGAAGCGAAGTGATGATGAAGTGAACAAGAAAACCATCACTGATCTCCATCTCTAGGCCCTTCAGCTTATTGGCCATGTCATGCATCATCATGATGTGTTCGCGAATGCCGCTCCTCCCATCATACTTAGTTGTCACCAACTTGAGGATAAGAGTACTAGCGTGTGCCTTTGATGTTCCCTTGAATTGATCCTCCACAGAAGCCAAATAGGTTTTAGCATCTTCAGAATCAGGAATGGCCCCTCTGATTGAGTTATGAATGGACTGCTTCATGAACATGAGAGACATGCGGTTACACCTAGTCCACTTATCATGAAGTAACTGCTCAGCAGCAGTACTTGTAGCAGTAAGTTCCGCTGGCTTATTCTCTCTTAGAGCATAATCAAAGTCCAGCAGTCCAAGTGTAAGCATGAGGGCATCCTTCCATGCAGTAAAGTTATCACCAGTCAAAGGTGGAATCCCCTGATTGGGTGCTGATAGTGGAAATAAGGTGAGCAAGTTATGATACTAAGAAAGAAGTCTTAATGTGATCTAAGGGCATGTTATACTAAGGTAGGCATAAGTAATGACCATTTTAATTATGAAGCTGTGATAATGTCTATTACTAACATCAAAATAATAGACTTAGTAAAATTCTATTTAAACGAAGACAAATCAGCTTTGGCCAGAAGTGTAATCATTTAAATATGTGTGCAAAGTAATTGTGACAAATCAGCTTTGGCCAGAAATGAGACAATCACTTTAGTTATGCACTTGTCAAGCATGCTAAACATAAATGAATTAAATCAGCTTTGGCCAGAATTAAGACATTTCACGTTTGTAATGCATACTTAACATAGCTTTTATAATACTTGAACAATAAATAGATGTATTAAATCAGCTTTGGCCAGAATTAATACATCAGAAGCTCATTCAAGTTAAGCTATTTTGGTTTTGTAAAATTATCTGATTCTGATTAATTAATTAAGTATAAACAAAACCAAGTATTTAATAGCAAACCACCTGTTAGCGCGGATCGAAAAAAATGAGGTTTCGAGTCTTGTGCGATCAGTAATGCCTTGTGCGATCGGTAATGCCCAAAACTTGTGCGATGTAAATAAAGCCCAAGTCTTGTGCGATCAGTGAGGCCCAAATTTGTGCGACCAGTAAGGCCCAATAATTTGTGCGATCAGTAAGGCCCAATAACTTGTGTGATCAGTAATGCCTTGTGCGATCCACAAGTCTTGTGCGATCCACAAATCTTGTGCGATCCACAAATCTTGTGCGATTTCCCTTGTGCGATCAGATCCTTTTTTTTGTGATCTGATCTTGTGCGAATGTTAAGGAACTTGTGCGATTATGATTTCGAAACCCTCGTTAATGCTGTTTATTGTGATAATTAACTGAAAATCGAAATTTGAGGGATTGTGGGATAGTGTTTCCTATTTTATTTCTGATCTAATCTTATCAAAAGATTTCGAAAATAATAACTGAAAATCCATTAACAGTTTTCGAAAATTTTAATTGATAAAATCAAGATCAAAATCATTAAAATACCCACTAATCCAAATTATAATCCAAATTATATTCCAAAATTTATGGAATTTTTCGAATTTTCTTAGAACATTATGATAAACCCTAAAAAATTTTAAAACATAATCTGGGATCCGAAACCTTATATTTTAGACTTTAGTTAACAGATTTCGGAAATTAGGTTTGTCCATTATAATTTCGAGTCAATTTTATCAAACATATTTTACCGAAAACAGGGATTTCGGTACCATTTAACTCGAAAACAGCCGTGACTTTTAAGGCTTTAAAAAAAACTTCCGTTTTCCAGATTTTTGATCCCAGAATAATGGATACGAAAAACAGAACTGATTTATCAACATATGCTCTGATACCACATGTTGATCAGTTCTGTTTAAACTTAATGGAAAACATGAATAACATACCTGTTATAGCATTCAAAGCAGTGGAGAATCCAGTCAGAGATCCAGCCATTGAGTTCGACATAGTTGTCAGGATGATCCGGTTCCTCCTTAGGGTGTAAAGTGATGATGGTGATGAAACCGAAACTAGGGAGGTTTCGGTTGAGAGAGAGAGTCGATTAGGATGTTATGAGGGTTGTGAGATTATCTAACTTGTGTAACCCTTTAACTCTCTAATAAGCTCCTTATTTATACACCAAAGAGGAAACCCAATTAGTTAATAAGGGTAATATGATCCATCAACAATTACCAACTAATTATAATAGGTTATTAATATATTTTGATCTAATATAATATAAATGATTATAAAGGCTAAAAGATTAAATATTACATAAATAATATATTTAATCTCACAGCTATAACCATCAAAACCGAATAACCATAACCATCATAACCGATCGGTTATAGTTAGGATTATCCAATAACCGACATCACGGTTATAATTATGGTTTTTGGTCAAAACCAACCCATGCAAGCCCCATAACCTACCTATCCATATATTATTTTTATTTTATTTAATGAGAAACGAAAATATATTTATTTATTTATGGTTATGTGTTACATTTTACCCGAAATTATATAACTATCTAATTTGCAACAAGTTTGTGTATCAGGAACTTGTAACTTGTGTTTTATTGATGTTTCATGCAATGACTTAGTTGCATCTTTTTCTTTATGGTTTGTACTATTTTCTATGCATACCATGTTGTACACTATGCATGTCTAATTGTATTGTACTCTATGGTGGTTTTTTGTTAAACCATGTGTGACTTTTGAAAACCATCTTTGGCTTCTCATATTTGGGTGTTGACACGTATTGGTATTTTGGGTTTTTTTGACACACCATAAAGAGTCTCTCTTCACCACATACAGGTTCTCTCTAAAATCTCTCTTGCAGCGTAGTTTTTAAGGGGGTTTTGAACTTCACCGTTGGCTGTTTGTTGTTTATGTGACATTCTTGCCTTCATGGTTGTTGTTTTGGGGAGTTTAAATCCCACAGACCGGATGCGAGATGTTGTTTGGGTTTGTTTTGATAATTTAAATGACTCCAATGTGGGGGTTTATGCAGACTTTGGGATTTAAGTTGTTTGTACAGATGATTTAACTTGAAATGCAAGTGTCAGTAGTTGCTGCTGCATAATGTGGGACTGTTAAGCGTAATGAGCAGAAACAAATGGCCACGATGAATAACCGGATTCCAGTTCTGCCCAAGACTCTAGGAATGTTATCGATGTCATAATAAACAAGTCACGATTTTATGCCCCCCTGCCGCAACGCGGGGGTGCTTGATCCTAGTTTACTCGAATCGGAATTTTTATTATTCTTGGTAATAGAGGGGATTGACTTTTAATCTTTTATATTAATAATAATATATTTATAGAATTTCAACAGCTTAGCTAGCTTTTAACAAGTTACTCTAATGTTATTTCTTGAACAAGTAAGACGCAAACTGTTGTGTCACACTCTAATGTTGAATTCGAATACTGGGTTATGGCTCACACTACTTGTGAGTTGGCTTGGCTACGAAATCTGCTCAGGGTTTTCCCAAACTACACCCAGGTGCGATCACAATTCACATTGCAAATAACTTTGCATTTCCTACAAGAATCAAGATCATCTCACGCGAGAAAAGCTTGAAAATGGGTCAGTCAACAACCCCCTACGTTAATAACTAACTGGTGTTTTCATTAGTCGGATTGGTTATATCTGTATCAAGTTAGTAATATTTATGGATAGCATTAGAGAGATGTTATATCATATATGTGTATATATTATGTAATACTATGTATGTAAGTGACTCAGCTATATGCATATTCTTTTGTGTACTTTTAATCATCTTCATTTTCTTATTAAAAATCAAAATTCAGGCCTGCATACAACTATCTATCCGCTGTATAAAAAAAAATATAACCAAAAGATTAATAATTTTGAATACAAGCTCCATTAGAAGTTCTAGTCTCATTATTTTAGTAATCCCTTCAAACATGTCTGTCTTGTGTAGAAGTATGTGGAACTAATACATTCATTCATAATACTTCCAAGCTGCTGCTGCTGCAACTACAACTGCTTGTTCTTAGCTCTCTTTAGAAGAAATTTCAATGAGAAAATCCCAAGAACAAATGTTTGCCAAAACCACCCTCTTGCATTTTGGGGATCCACTCTTTTGGCTAATCTCCAAGCATATACAGATTCACCAACGTGCATTGCTACGGCCCAAATAGCCAACAGCCTCAATACCCACATGGACCGTAGAACCATTAGACATCCACTTCTAAGTAGCGGCACAGGGAATGCTGCCGCGATAATCACTGCCGACATTCCAAACACGCAGAAAAACCATTCATATATCGTCGGCCCATCCAAACTTTTCTCTTTTCTCTCCTGGAAGAATGAGATGGTGGCCGCCATACCCTGTTGAGGACTCGTTATTGGGGTGTACCCCAACTCTTGTTTGGCTTTTAGGTAATTGAAATAATGGGTCACACCAACCTGTAATGTAAAAAACAATGTGTAATTTTAAACGTGTTAGGTAAGAGAAATAACAATAATCAATGGTGTATAATTATATGAAGGGTAAATTGCAGTTTATGTGCTTTAAGTTTCAGCAAAATTTAAGGCGTTGTCCTTTAACTAACGAAATTACATCGGTATGTCATTTATGTTCTAATTTCTTTACAGGCAGTATCCTTTATTTTATAATAATTTCTTTACAACGGATGTCCTTTATCTTGGTAAGCTTTTTAGGGAGAAAGGACAACGCCTCTAAAGAAATTAGAACATAAAGGACATCCGTTGTAATTTCGTTAGTTAAAAGACAACGCCTTAAATTTTGCTTATAGTTATAGGACGTAAAACGCAATTTACATGAATGAACCTTGTAAACTTCAGCGGGAAGCAACAATGGTTGAGGAAGCCAGCGAGTGTTCAACCAAGGATACATGAGGGTGTAGATAACCGAAAATGCTTTTCCAACTAAAAGAGCTTTCCCGACTGATAATGTCGCCTTAGGTACATCATATTCCAAACTTTTAAGCAATGGACGGAGGAATTCAAACGTGTTCACAGGAGAACCTGCCAATCAAATTGTTTTGTTCATCTCAAATACAGTTGTTCTTAACAAAAACTAAAATGCCATTTTCCGTCCCTAAGGTTTGGTCGTTTTTTCTCATCTGGATCCAAAAGGTTTGAAATCTTGCCATTTTCATCCGGCTCGATAACTCCATCCATTTTTCTCTGTTAAGTCAGGGGTATTTCCGTCTTTATTGTTAACTTAAAGAGGGATTCAGTCTAGCGGATTCGGTCATGGGTATTTTAGATGCTTGAGCATAAAGTGAAAAAGACCGAATAGCCTTTTAAGTTAACAAAAAAGACGAAAATACCCCCAACTTAACGGGGAAAAATAGATGGAGTTAACGAGCTGGATGAAAATGGCAAGATATCAAACCATTTGGATGCAGATGAGAAGAAACAAACTTTTGGACAAAAGTCGCAAAACTGACCAAACCTCACGGACAAAAGGGCATTTTACTCAAAACTAAAACTATACATTTGTGTATGTATATGTCTCTCTCTCTCTCACTATATATATATAGATAGAGAGAAAGTATCTTTTGTTTATTAATTTGCACAATTTAAGTTAGATGGTTGGTTAAGATACATGCTAACATTTTATTTGTTTACACCATGCTCTATTATGTTGGTCCTGCCTTTTTTCTAGGAAGGTGTTTCGTGTCTAAGTAGGACCCTTAAAATGAACTACACGAGGTATCGAACAAAACTAAATTAAGTTTATAAAGTAAATAAAAGAGTAAAATGTCATTTTCGTCCCTAAGGTTTGGCCAGTTTTGTAACTTTCGTCCAAAGGTTTGTTTCATCACATCTGGATCCAAAAGGTATGAAATCTTGCCATTTTCATCCGGCTCATTAACTCCATCCATTTTTTCTCCGTTAAGTTAGGGGTATTTCCTTTTTTTTGGCAACTTACAAGGCAATTCAATCCTTTTCACTTTATGTACAAGCATTTAGCATAATGTACAAGTATTCAAAATACCCTTATTAAATAAATAAAAAAAAATAATACCCCTGATTTAACCGAGAAAAATGGATGGAGTTAACGAACTAGATTAAAATGGCAAGATTTCAAACCTTTTGGATCCAGATGCGGAAAAACAAACCTTTGAACAAAAGTCCCAAAACTGGCCAAACCTCAGGGACGAAAATGACATTTTACTCTAAATATAAATTACCATCTGATATAAAGTACGGCTGGCCAGCAGCGATGGGCTGTTTTCCTCTTCTGGGAATGTCATCCAAAAGTCCCATACTAGCCAGAATTAACGCCAGTACCAAGTTATCGATATAAACCCAGTCACTTTTCACACCCGGTTCACCAATTTTGAACGGAAGCAGTCCTAATTTCGCAAGATTGATAATCCTAGGTAAGTGTCTTTCTTCACCGGGCCCATAGATAGCAGCCGGACGAATTGCACATGTGTATAAACATTCCCCGTTCTTGTTCCTATAAAACACTACCATGAAAATTTCAACTCCAATACTGGCAACTACAGTAAACTACACAAAACTACAAAAGTCGAAACAATATATTTTAAGATGTCTGAAAAGTGTATCAAAATTCCCCGTTCTTGTTCCTATAAAACACTACCATGAAAAGCAACGATTTCCGTTTCAAGATGTCTGAAAAGTGTATCAAAATTCCCTTGTATGGAATGTTTTTATGCTGAAAATTACCTTTTTGCCCATGATCACCATACAAGTAAATTGATAGTATTGATTTGGGTCCACATGTTGCCTTATTTTTTTCCTAATTGTAGGGTGTTTTAGAAATTGTGAAAAACATTACAGGCCATAGTTGTTAATAGCGAATAGCGGACGATAGCGACAAGCTACCTATATGCTACGTAACGATAGCGATGAAATAGCGGGCACTATTTTATGTTTAGCGACACACTAGAAGAAGATTTTAGAAACATTTTATACGTATATTAAACAAAAAACCTAAAATCCCGCTATTTATATTAAAAACAGAAAAAAAACAAAAAAACCTAAAATCCCGTTATGGAGGCGCCAAAATCAAATAGCGACACATGAGCGCTTCGCTACGCTATTCGCTATAGCATCCGCTATGAGCGCTATTAACAACTATGTTACAGGCCAACTCAAACACAGGACCAATGAAGTAAAAGTAGATGTGGCAAAATGGACATGTCACCCAGATTAAATAACTGTTGAAATGCGTGATATTTACGGGTTAGATTGACCAAAAACGATTCTTGTCCGAATTCTTTATAGGTGTGTAAAATACTATTACAAACTTGTATCTTTTCAACGATCATCCAAATTTTTTAATTTAATGATTTAGGAGGTTTAATACATTAAAAGCAGCCTTGCGTGTCTTTTGCTCCTATTCCCTAAAGCTATATATATATATAAATATTTATAGAGTAAAATGCCAAAATCGTCCCTGAGGTTTGGGCATATTTGCCTGTTCCATCCAAAATAACTTTTTTGTGCATTTCAGTCCTTCCCATTGCTTTTGTTTTTTTTGCAATGGCATTTATTGCGACTTTCGTCCCTTGAAAATTGGCCCTCATGGATGAAAATGGCAAGATTTCAAAACTTTTTGGATGAAAGTCGCAAAAGTGGCAAAACCTTAGGGACGAAAATGGCATTTTACTCTTTTTCTATATTTTACCCATTTGATAACATAACCCAAATCAGCCCATTTCTAAGTGAGGGTCAAAATTGGTACAGCTAAGTAAAACTGTAAAAGTATTGAATTACTACATACTTAAAAGGACGGCCGTTGCTTTTTAGAACCAGTTGTTCAGCAATAAGTTTGCTTCGGCTGTATGGATCAACATGGCTGTCCAAAGGGACATAAGGCAGCTTCTCATTTCCATTAACAATTTCATTTCCAGCAAAAACAACGTTAGCTGTACTTGCGTATACAAGCCTTTTAACACCTTGTTCGTGGCAGGCTTCCAACACGTGGCAGGTTCCATTTATATTCACATCGTCTACTCGACCATATTGAAGCATTTCTTTGCCAGACATGCCAAATGAAGCTAAGTGGAACACACAGTCTACACCGCGTAATGCCTTATCCACATCTTTTCTGTTGGTAATGTCACCTGTAAACATTGAAATAAAATACATATTTATACTTCAAGAATAAAGATTTCTGTGCTACATCCATCCGTGTAAAACTCAGATTTGATGATAAATTTCTCTCATTGAGGTTTTCTATCTAGCAAGCAATTTTATTGTTAGGGAGTGTAAAGACTTGGTAAAATGGGAGAGTGCATGAGGAGCTAGCTAGGCAGTTTTAGGTTCAAGAAGCGGAAGTACATTTTAATCATCATCATCATCATACTCCGTAAATTCCACCCATAGCAAAGCAAAGGTAGGGTCTGAGGAGGGTAAGATGTAGACAGCCTTACCTCTACCCCGTAGGAATAGAGAGGCTGCTTCAAGTGAGACCCCCGGCTCGACAATAGTTTTGAATCAAGCCTTGGACATAAGGCACATAACACTCTGCAATCGGGACAAAGACCGATTAGTGCACGTACCCTTTTGTCTTACAGCTATCATCGCCACTACATGCATGATTAACCGTCCTCAACTTCTAGCGTTATTTTCACGAAATTAGTAAAATAACGTTGAAATTAGTGCACTTTCACTTTTGCCCCCGATGGCCTACACATATATATACATTATATGCGCATACCGCAAGCGGGCGTCGGAAGTACATTTTAAATTAAAATCTAAAGATGAAAGTAAAGATAATGAGATGAATACAACAGCAGAGCATAACGGAATGAAAGGGCAAACATAGCTCAATGCAAACCCAATTAGAAGTTAATCAATCATCATCGCCTCCTCCTATGCTTGGTTGCTTATAAGTAAAACCTAAATTAATTTTAAACAAACAGATAGATAGATACCTTTGAGACAGTGGACTCCATTGGTGAGAAGAAGATCGGACCAAGGAGAAGTGGATCTAAGATCAAATGCTCGAACAAGACGTGCGCCTCTACGAACCAGCTCCAAGCACAGGGCTGACCCTACAAACCCCAATCCACCAGTTACCACGAACGCCTTCCCCTCTATACCCTCCTTCTCACTCAGATTATGCATCCCTCTTCTCTTCTGCACCTTCTTCTGATTGACTGATTGATCGATCCACCCGCAGACTACACTTCAGATTCGGGCACAGGCTTTTTCTTTTTTATTTTCTTTTTTCAACTAAGTTGTTTTTTTTTTCAACCAAGTTTGACAAATTTGTTAACCTGGTCTAAACTAGTTTAATATCCGTACGGTGGGAAAATAGCTAAATCCACTCACTGAAACGAGGAAAGAGAGACAGAGGGAGAGGGAGAGGAAACGACGACAAGGAATGGACGTACATCGACTATCGGAAAAATCGGAGAAACTATAACAATCAAAAGCCTCAACAACATTCTACGTCACAAATCTACCTGGGGGATTTCAAACTCACTACTGGAAAGCTTTTCAGCCCTATGGAGTGGTTAAAGATGCATAGGTGGCCAAGAAAAAGGACTCAAGGGGGAACTACTTTTGTTTCATTAGATACGAAGGGGTGACGAATGTGGAGGAGACTTTGCGAGGAATGAATTCGGTGAAAATTTATGAGGCTACGTTGAGTGTATGTTTAGCGAAGTACGATAAATTTCACCAAAAGATTGTCCAAACTGTGGGTGGGGGCTGTAATGTGGTACAGAAAGGTGTCGGGAACCGGCAAGCGACTAACCAGTCGGAGCTGAAATACATTCCCGTGAGAATGGATGGAGGGCCTTTGATCTCAGAATTGGTGGGAGGTGCAGCAAATAATGTGAAGAGGTGTGACAAGGTAGTGGAACTCGAAGGTAGGAAATCTCTGTACCCCGACCATTGCATCATGCGTGCAGTGATCAGTGAGGCGACTGATGTGCCGGCAATTGGAAGGATGAGAAATATGTTAGATGGTGTTGGATATCAAGAGAGCCCGATAAGTTATATCAGGGGATTAAAATTTATGATTGTTTTCAAAGAGAAAAGAATAGCTCTGGAATTATTATGATTGTTTTCAAAGAGAAAAGAATAGCCCTAGAATTTATCAGGGGCCAGGAGGATGTTTGGGGTTCGGTGTTGTCTTCTGCAGTTCTATGGGACGGAGGTCAGGTGACTTTCGATAGATTGGTGTGGATTAAAATTCTGGGTGTTCCATTACAGTTGAGGGACAATGAATGTTTTAATAAGATAGGGCAGTCCATCGGTAAACTGGTTCGGGGAGCCGACTTTTCATGGGAAAGCCTGGATAATTCTGGTGCTGTGTGTGGTATTTTGTCTAACCTGGATTCGATCATATGTGAGAAAGTGGAAGTTTGGTAGGAAGGAAGATCGTTTTCGGTATAGGTCGTGAAAGAGCTATCAGTGGCGGCACTTAGGTCTCCGGTGAGCTCAAAGGCTTCGGCGTTTAAAAGAGATGCAGAGATGGAGGATGGGGAGATACGGGATAAGGATTGCAGTTCTCCTCCGATGGTTGGCAGGTCGGCTCCAGAAACTGTAAGATTTCCAGTGGGAAATGAACCATTCATCCATGTGCATGTGGTGCATGGGGGAAACGAAACGTTGCCTAGCGAAAAGGTAGTTTCTGATGACCTTCTGGAAACACCAAGGAGAGAGAAGACCAATACTAGGGATGCACGTGCCAGTGGGGTAGGGCAGTTTAGTGGGGGTTTCAATATTGGATCAAAATCACCGATGGGCTTTGGGCCTGTGGGTAAGTCGAGAAAGAGGCCTAGGCAGGCCAGAAGCCCAGGCAATCAAGTGGATGAGGAGGCCTGGATCTGGTATGTCAAATCGATACAACCTCAACACGATGTCGCTTCAAGTAATCTTAATATCCCTGTACCTACATCTGAAGGAAAGGAAATTCATATATCTGCTTTTGAGGATGGAGTGAATCGTTCCTCTGTTATTCGATCGGAGGAGACGCTTGTAGAAGATTCTCCGGTGGTTATCGTGAGTGTCAACGATGGTGATAACAAAGGCTCTTAGTAAGAGCAGGAGGCTCCACCCGCCCCTGTAGTTAACGAATTGAATGTTCAGTGCCATGATAATATGGAAATAAGGAAGGAGACGAAAGAGACTATGCGAACTGAGGAAAAAGTGGGTTTTCACATGGGGAATTTTGAGGTGCAGGTGTTCGGTTTAATTAATGGTGAACGTGGCCAAAATGTGAACCAATGAATTGTCTCGTGGTTAACCTAAGGGGGGTCAAGGACTCGAGGAAAACAGACTGTATTCGGGGTCTGAAAACATCTCAAGGAGCTCAGTTTTTAGAAATTCAAGAAACAAAACTTGTAGGTAACTTTAATTTTGTTGTAAAGCGGTTTTGCGGTCGGTCTCTGTTAGGTTTTGAATTTCTGGAAGCGGTCGATCGGTCAGGTAGGTTGTTATCTATTTGGAACCCGACGATGTTTATTGTAACAACCCTCGGTAAAATCAATACCGTATAATGTTTCCGACTCTCTGATATATGATAAAATGTCTTATATTATACCCCGTATGCGAAAACGGAGCTTGTATTATGTTATAGTGTATAAAAATAAATAAAAATGAAAAATATAAGCTGAGGCGGGCCGCTTTGACCCACCTCCACATCTAATGCGGGCCGAATTAGGACCAGGTGTTGACTTCGCTGACTTTTCTAGTCAAAGCAGGCCGCTTTAGGTTTACGTTAAGTGAATGCGGGCCGCGAGTGACTTGGTTACGCGAATGCACCAGAGGTCGACACGTGTCGTAATCGTGTCAAGTCTAGTAAACGACTCAGCTAAGCTACCGCGTTGACTTATGTTGACGCGGCCCGCTTTAGATTTAGCGTTATGGAACGCGGGCCGCGTGAGGATCAGATTTCACAACTATAAATAGCCAGCATCAGATTTCAGTTTCCGTCGCTCACATTCTTTTCTCAATCTCGAATTCTGAAATAGTAGAAGTAATATTTTGGGTATTATACCCCTATTTAGCGAGGTTCTGCTCCATTGTAAGTATTATAACCCCGGTTTCATAATAGTTACGCTGCCCGATTGATTTAGGGTTCCGTAACAACTGTCGTGGTTCTGCCCGACGTAGTTGTTGGAATGCCGTCTCGGGGAGGGTATTATTAATAATTTCAAAGGGTTATGGTACTAATCAATGTACATTTGTATAAATTATAGATTATAGCCAGGAAACCCTTACAAAAAGCCTAAGACAGCAATGTGAGTTTATCCTCTTTTTGATAATGTTTTTGGTAATGTTTTACCAAACCTTAAATGTTTTACTATGAAAATTAGCAGTGATTGAGTCTTTGTAGTTCTTCAATTACTGCCGGTATGTTGGGGTTTTGTATACAAAGTTTTGTATACAAAATTTTGTACTACTTGCGAGTAGTAAGTCGGGATGACAATACGTTACCATTGGACAATGAGTTAGCCAATGAGTAATATGACCCACAAGTCAGGATTGATAGTACCAAATGGAGTAATTGTGTAGACATAAACAATGTGATCGCTCTCAATACTGTTCACTGTGACTTTAAACTTGATTAAACTGGGATTCACTCACCAGTATTTCCCGCTGACAAATATTTTTAAAACATGTTTCAGGTAACCCAATGTGAAAGCCAATTAGTAAAAAGCCAGCTGGAGAGCACTGAAGGCTTGGGAAAATGTGGCTATAAAAGTTACCTAATAAACGATGTTTTAAATTAAATAAAATAGGGTTTGTCCCTATAATGTATTGTAATAAGAAACTTGGGTTTTGCCCATGTTATTATTAATATGAAAGAAGGTGGTTTTACTCTGATAAACATTTCCTAACTACGGTCCTGATGTAAATTCCGCTGCGAGATTAAATAAAAACCTGATACCACCAGACTCTGTGATCACGTCCGCCCGTTCCCGGGGATAAGGGATCGGGGGTTGTGATAGAAGGTGGTATCAGAGCCTAGCCACTGGTCTGAGCCAAAGAAGTGTTCTGCTGACACTTAAATTTTGAATTAATGTTAGGAAATAAAATAAGGAAATATATGCATAACTGTAATTATTGGTTATGTGTTATTTGACTATTTGTTAGTTTTCAGTATGAGTAATCAAGGGCCATCAGACGTGAATCGTCAGTTAGCTGATTCACCTAGGAATGAAGGTACATCATCACAGCCTGCCCTCTCGGGGTATGTTGCTGATCAGGAAGACGGGATATTTGCTTTTAGAGCTCAATCTGAAGAACCATTTCCTACTAAGAAACGAGGATGGTTCAGTAAAGAAGCTTTTGCTCGTAGGAAAAGAATGAGGAAATTGCAACAGAAAAGGGCTTTAGCAGCTATTAAGAAAGAAACAGATGCCCAAACTCAAGAAATACTTAATAGAAGCTTAGCAAATTTCCATATCTTAGCTACGACTGCTGCTGACCCAGGTCTGGAACAACTAGTAGCCCCACAACCACAAAACCCAGAACAGCCCATGGAAATAGAAAATCAGGAAAACCAAGAAGAAATGTACAACTTTAACCCAGAAGAAATCCCTAGAGTGCCTGTACCAAATCCCATAGACCCGAATTATGACCCCTGGTGGGACGACAATAGAGACTTTGTGCAACGTTATCCTATCCAGGATTATCCACCCATACAGAACATAGAAGCTTACCCAGGTATGGACCCTTTGGATCCCTATTATCAAAATGACTATATTAGGGAAATATTAGAGGATCCTTACCAATTTCAGGAAATGTCACCCCCATATCAGGAACCCGTACCCCAGATTCCAAACCCAGTCCGAGAACCTGCACCCCCAATGAGTGCAGAAAACGTTCAAGAACTTAGGACTTTCGGGGAGGAAATCTTAGAAAGTAGTGAGAGGATGCGCCAGGTGGGAGAGCGTCTCGTATGGAAATACGATGAGCGCAATATGGATTTCTGGATAAATCCATATCCATGAATGTTAGAATGGAGGAAGCAGTAGTAATAATAATATAATAAAATAAAATAAGATATGTGTGTACGGATGCATATTATTATTTTATTTCTGTTGGTATTGTAATTTCATTTCTGTACTAGTGTGTATTAGACGCATAAGTATATGAAAAAGAGTAAAAGTAGCAATGATCTACGCTTTTGACAAAACTGCGTGTCATGTGATTAATTATATTAATATATTATTAGTGATATTAATATGGGATAAATGTTTAAAAATTCAGATGTCAGATCAAGGAAATCAAGTCAATTTGGATAATAACCCGGAAATCCAGAATGATAATATTCAGAATGATGATAATTTGAATAATGGGAACCCGAACAACAATAACAATGGGAACCAGATGGATAATAGTGCTATCCAACACATCGTAGCCCAAGGAATAATAGATGCAATGCCATTTATACTTCAAACGGTTAAGGATGCTGATAATAAAAGTAGGCATAGTAGTAAGCAACCACTTGAACCAGAAAACAGCGTGAACAATGGACCTGTACTTCAAATGCCTATTCCTAAAAGAAGAAGAACCATGCTTAATGGTTGTTCTTATAAAGAATTCTGGTCTTGTAAACCAATGGAATTCTCGGGCAATGAAGGGGCCATTGCAACCTTACGCTGGATAGAGAAAACTGAGGCAGTCTTAAGGATAAGTAAGTGTGCTGAAGAAGATAAGATATTGTTTGCTTCTAATCTGTTTAAGAATGCAGCATTAGAATGGTGGAACACTATCCTCCAGACAAGAGGAAGTGATCAAACCTATAATATGGAATGGGAAGAATTTAAAAACAAGGTAGAAAGGAAATTCTGCCCACCCAATGAAAAAGAACAGATAGCAAACAAATTCCTAAATCTTAGGATGACTGGTGTAGATAGCAAAGGGTACACAAAGCTATTTTTCGAATATGCTAGGATAGTGCCAACTCTTGCTTCACCAGAACCAGTGTTAATCTCCCGTTATATTTGGGGATTAATTGGAGAGATAAGACATGTAGTCAAGGCAGCTAGACCACAAACCATAGAAGAAGCTGTAGAATTAGCCAATACCTTGACTGATGAATTAGTCCGTACTAGAGAAGAAGACCAGAGAAGGAACCTAACCCAAAGGCTTACTCAAGAATTCCGTTCGGGGAATTTCAATCGTAGGAATATGGGTTCTACCTCTGCAACATATTGCAAGGTCTGCAAGAAAAAGCATTCGGGAAAATGCTCCATTCTCTGCAATCATTGTAAGATGCCAGGACACAAGGAAGAAAGTTGTAGGAAGAAAACCAGTAATGGATTATGCTACAACTGTGGAGAAAAAGGTCATATCAGGCTAAATTGTCCAAAATTAGCTCCAGCCACAGATAACAAGAATACTAGAAATGCTAGAGCATTTGTTCTGACTACAGAAGAAGCCAAGATGATCCCAGACGTTATAGCTGGTACGTTTTTAGTTAATGATGTTTTTGCTAAAGTATTATTTGACTCTGGTGCAAACCAAAGTTTTATTAATACATCGTTTTGCAAATTTTTAAATCAGTCATTAACTAAACTACCACAAGAATGTGTAGTAGAGACAGCCAATGGAGAAACCATTAGGATTTCTGAAATCTTGCAGGGAGCAAGCATAGAAATATTAAATCAGAAATTTAGTGCAAATCTTTATCCCATGAATCTGGTAGGATTTGATGTTGTTCTAGGAATGGATTGGTTAATAGCCAATAAAGCTAGTATTTTATGTGATCAAAAGTTAATCCAAGTAAAATCACCAAAAGGTAAAACGATCACAATTAAAGGAGATAAGCCCTTTAGATCTACTAAATTCATTTCTGCAATGAAAACTGCAAGTTGTATGAGAAAAGGTTCTATAGTGTATTTGATTTCTATAATCACTAACACTAAAGGGAAAGAACTAAAAGATATTCCAGTAGTATCTCAGTTTTCAGATGTCTTTCCAGAAGAATTACCAGGACTACCTCCAGATAGAGAAGTTGAATTCCGAATTCACCTATTACCAGGAACATCGCCGATTGCCAAAACACCTTACCGTTTGGCACCTGCAGAAATGCAAGAATTGAAGAAACAACTAGACGAATTGTTAGAAAAAGGATTTATACAGCCAAGTTCTTCGCCATGGGGAGCGCCAATACTGTTTGTTAAAAAGAAGGACGGATCAATGCGTATGTGCATTGATTACCGTGAATTAAACAAGGTCACGATTAAGAATCGGTACCCATTACCGAGAATCGATGATTTGTTTGATCAACTGCAAGGAGCTCGATTTTTCTCAAAAATCGATTTAAGATCAGGATATCATCAATTAAAGGTACAGGAAGAGGACATTCCTAAGACCGCATTTAGAACAAGGTATGGCCATTATGAATTTACTGTCATGCCATTTGGTTTAACCAATGCCCCAGCTGCATTTATGGACATGATGAACCGAATATGTAAGCCATATTTGGATAAATTCATAATTGTATTCATAGATGATATTCTAATTTATTCTAAGAATAAAGAAGATCATGCAAAACATTTGCACGTACTTTTAAGTTTGTTAAGAAAAGAAAAGCTTTATACTAAGTTTTCTAAGTGCGAATTTTGGTTAGAACAGGTACAATTCCTTGGACACCTAGTTAATCATGAAGGAATTCATGTAGATCCAACAAAGATTGAAGCAATTACGAAATGGAAAACCCCTGAGTCACCAACCGAGGTTAGAAGTTTCTTAGGATTGGCCGGTTATTATAGAAGATTTATTAAAGATTTTTCTAGAATAGCCATTCCCTTAACTAAGTTAACCTGTAAATCTGTTAAGTTTGAATGGGGAGTAAAACAAGAAGAAGCCTTTAGAATTCTTAAGCAAAGATTGACCCATACACCTATATTAGCATTACCTGAAGGAACTAAAGACTTTGTAGTCTATTGTGATGCTTCTAAATTAGGTTATGGATGTGTATTGATGCAACGTCAGAAAGTTATAGCTTATGCATCTAGACAACTTAAGAATCATGAAGAGAATTATTCAACCCATGATTTAGAATTAGGAGCTATAATTTTTGCTCTTAAGATTTGGAGACATTACCTTTATGGTAGTAAGTTTACCATATTCACTGATCATAAAAGTTTAAGGTATGTTTTCGGGCAGAAAGAGTTGAATATGAGACAAAGACGTTGGATGGAATTTCTTAGTGACTATGATTGTGATATCCAGTATCATGAGGGAAAAGCAAATGTAGTGGCAGATGCTTTAAGCCGAAAGTATCATGAAAAGCCAAAAAGGGTACGTTCTCTTAAATTAAATCTGCAAGTAGATTTAAATAATCAAATAAGAGAAGCACAAGAATCAGTAATCAAGGATGATTCTGAAAAATTAAAAGGTATGTTAAAAGAATTAAAACAAGGAATAGATGGAATATGGAGATTTCATAAAAAGAGAATATGGATACCTAAATTAGGAAATCTACGTAATTGTATATTAGAAGAAGCCCATAAATCTAAGTATACAATGCATCCAGGAAGTGATAAAATGTACCAGGATTTAAGGAAAAATTTCTGGTGGATAGGAATGAAAAAGGACATAGCAAACTATGTTTCTAAAAGTTTAACTTGCTCACAAGTTAAAGCTGAACATCAGAAACCCTCAGGTTTGTTACAGCAATTAGAAATGCCAGTTTGGAAATGGGAATTAATAACAATGGATTTTGTTACTAAATTACCCAAAACTAGGAAAGGAAATGATACAATCTGGGTGATTGTAGATAGACTAACTAAGTCAGCTCATTTTCTACCAATGAAGGAAACAATTAGCATGGAACAATTAGCTAGATTGTATGTAAATGAAATTGTTTCTTTACATGGCATTCCTTTATCAATTGTTTCTGATCGAGATAGTAGATTTACCTCTCGTTTTTGGTCAAGTTTCCAAAAGTCAATGGGAACCAAGTTAAGGTTAAGCACAGCGTATCATCCACAAACAGATGGACAAAGTGAAAGAACAATTCAGACAATGGAAGATATGCTTAGAGCTTGTGTAATTGATTTTGGAGGTAATTGGGATGAACACTTACCTTTAATAGAATTTTCTTATAATAATAGTTATCACACAAGTATCAACGCTGCACCATTTGAAGCACTTTATGGAAGAAAGTGTCGAACCCCAGTCTGTTGGGCAGAAATTGGGGAACAACAATTATCTGGACCTGAGATAGTGCAAGAAACAACTGACAAAATTATTCAAGTCAAGGAACGACTGAAAGCTGCACGTGATCGACAAAAGAGTTATGCTGATAACCGATGCAAGCCGTTAGAATTTCAAGTAGGAGATAAAGTGTTATTGAAAGTCTCTCCATGGAAAGGAGTGGTAAGATTCATCAAACGAGGGAAGTTAAGTCCCAGGTATGTTGGACCTTTTAAGATTATTAGAAGAATAGGACCTGTAGCCTATCAGCTACAATTGCCAGAGGAAATGGCAGGAATACATGATGTGTTTCATGTATCTAATCTTAAAAAGTGTTTAGCTGATGAATCATTGATAGTGCCTCTTAAGGATATAGAGGTAAATGAACAACTCAAGTTTGTAGAAAGACCTCTACAAATTGAAGACAGGAAAGTTAAGAATCTCAAACATAAGAGACTAGTTCTAGTCAAAGTGAAGTGGGATTCCAAACGAGGACCTGAATACACTTGGGAGCTCGAGTCAGAAATGAAAAAAAAAAATATCCGCATTTATTTCAATAAGATCTCGAGGACGAGCTCTAAACAAGGTGGGGAGAATGTAACAACCCTCGGTAAAATCAATACCGTATAATGTTTCCGACTCTCTGATATATGATAAAATGTCTTATATTATACCCCGTATGCGAAAACGGAGCTTGTATTATGTTATAGTGTATAAAAATAAATAAAAATGAAAAATATAAGCTGAGGCGGGCCGCTTTGACCCACCTCCACATCTAATGCGGGCCGAATTAGGACCAGGTGTTGACTTCGCTGACTTTTCTAGTCAAAGCAGGCCGCTTTAGGTTTACGTTAAGTGAATGCGGGCCGCGAGTGACTTGGTTACGCGAATGCACCAGAGGTCGACACGTGTCGTAATCGTGTCAAGTCTAGTAAACGACTCAGCTAAGCTACCGCGTTGACTTATGTTGACGCGGCCCGCTTTAGATTTAGCGTTATGGAACGCGGGCCGCGTGAGGATCAGATTTCACAACTATAAATAGCCAGCATCAGATTTCAGTTTCCGTCGCTCACATTCTTTTCTCAATCTCGAATTCTGAAATAGTAGAAGTAATATTTTGGGTATTATACCCCTATTTAGCGAGGTTCTGCTCCATTGTAAGTATTATAACCCCGGTTTCATAATAGTTACGCTGCCCGATTGATTTAGGGTTCCGTAACAACTGTCGTGGTTCTGCCCGACGTAGTTGTTGGAATGCCGTCTCGGGGAGGGTATTATTAATAATTTCAAAGGGTTATGGTACTAATCAATGTACATTTGTATAAATTATAGATTATAGCCAGGAAACCCTTACAAAAAGCCTAAGACAGCAATGTGAGTTTATCCTCTTTTTGATAATGTTTTTGGTAATGTTTTACCAAACCTTAAATGTTTTACTATGAAAATTAGCAGTGATTGAGTCTTTGTAGTTCTTCAATTACTGCCGGTATGTTGGGGTTTTGTATACAAAGTTTTGTATACAAAATTTTGTACTACTTGCGAGTAGTAAGTCGGGATGACAATACGTTACCATTGGACAATGAGTTAGCCAATGGGTAATATGACCCACAAGTCAGGATTGATAGTACCAAATGGAGTAATTGTGTAGACATAAACAATGTGATCGCTCTCAATACTGTTCACTGTGACTTTAAACTTGATTAAACTGGGATTCACTCACCAGTATTTCCCGCTGACAAATATTTTTAAAACATGTTTCAGGTAACCCAATGTGAAAGCCAATTAGTAAAAAGCCAGCTGGAGAGCACTGAAGGCTTGGGAAAATGTGGCTATAAAAGTTACCTAATAAACGATGTTTTAAATTAAATAAAATAGGGTTTGTCCCTATAATGTATTGTAATAAGAAACTTGGGTTTTGCCCATGTTATTATTAATATGAAAGAAGGTGGTTTTACTCTGATAAACATTTCCTAACTACGGTCCTGATGTAAATTCCGCTGCGAGATTAAATAAAAACCTGATACCACCAGACTCTGTGATCACGTCCGCCCATTCCCGGGGATAAGGGATCGGGGGTTGTGACATTTATGTCACACCCCGACCACGTATGACATACAAAACGTGGCGGAAAACGTCGGGGAGTGTTGTAACATAATTAATTGTTTCATAACCATGGCATTCGAAGTTGTATTTTATTTATTAACATAAGAGTTACATTGTCTTAACAGGAAATAAAGAGTTCAGAACATAATTAAACTAAGTCTATCTTCATTTTATGTCTCTAAGGCACAGGTCCGCCCTAGTGTCACGATCATCGTCCTACGCAAAAGCTCCTGAAAACACATGTGAAAATAGGTACGTCAGCATAAAAATGCCTGCGAGATACATAGGTTTTGTGAAAATAGGATTCATGACTTAAGTTTAAGAAAAAGTTGTTTAGCAAAAGTCAGTCATGAACCTTGTAAATTGTTTTGTTTTGTAAATCATTTAAAAAGCGATAAGATCAAATGATATGTATAAATAAAAGAATAATGTATGGTTAAATGTATAACCAAGTAAAATGAGTTGTATAAAGTAAATTGTTTGTAAACCAAAGTCTTGTGAAAATCGTGTTGCTTGTGTAAAATGTATAAATCCAAATTGAATGATTTAAATAACGCTATGATATGTAAAATAATACAAACACTTATATATAGGAAGTACCAGCGGCGTATCCACCATGCTTGTATCATATTACTCACATCTCGTTACTTAAGTCACTTAAACAAACCACCAATGTAATGAGTCTATGTTTAAACCAATTGTCAAAAGTCCTTGTAGAAATCATATCAAATGTTAATAGTCCAAATGTAGTGAAGTAATGTGTAGCAAATGTTATGTATTGTAAGTAAAGTATTGTCACATAATCCAAATGTAGAAATGTACAAAACAAAGTATTTTGAATATATCAAAAAGTTATGTTTTGCAAAGTAATGCATGTTACATTGATACAAACAGTTATGTGGTGTAACACCCCAAAAACGGGTTTGGTAATTAACCCATGTTAATACTAAAAGACGGGTAAAGTGCCGCTAGTAGTAAAAATAACCCGGTAAATATTCGGGATTTAATAAGAAATCCTAATATTAAATACAAGCGAAACAAAGTTTTAATGAATTGAGTTTATAAGAACCCGAGTTAACGGGACTTAAAATACTACGGATTATAACTCCCGGAACCCACCAAGTAACTAGGAGTATTAACCTAGTTAGTTAATGTCTTGACAGAATAGAACTAATGTGGCTAAGATACCCTTTAAATAACTTGTGTAAAGTGAAGGGACTAAACATGGACAATTGAATTAAAGTTTCAATTAAATAAAGTAGTAAACACAAAACACACACATACGTGGTGTGTGTTCTGCGATTTCAACCAGACAAGGAGGAGGTCCCAAGCTTTAACCCTAAAACACAGAAAATCAACAAATTGAAGCTCAAATCAAAACCCAAATCGATGCATGAACGCATATAAATGATCACCTAGTTGTGGGGATCACAAGGTATGTCGAATTTTCAGATTTGGTGATACTTTGAGATTATGATGAACAATCATAATCGAAATTCTGGAATGAATGTTAAATCTATGAGTGTTATTTTGATTATATCTTGGTTTAGAAGCAAACCCTAGTGGAAATCTTGATGAATTGTTGTCAAACAAGGGATTTGATAATTACCCTATTATGAGCTAAGTGGGTTTTGGTTTGATGTTCTAATGGTGTTTATAAACATCATACTAACTCATAAGAATGAACTACTTGAGCAAATTAGAGATTTTGTTAAGAGTTCATAAGTAACTAGAAGTGGGTCTAGACATAAGAGTTAAACCATGATTTTGATGGTCAAAGTGGGTATATGCTTATAATGACTGAAATTGACATGTAGATTTATCATTACTTGAGGTAGGAATTTGATGACATGTTAGTTAATTTGTCACCTCAAAAGATGATGTTCACTAAGTGGTGATTTTGATGTTAATCTTGGTAAAAATAACTAGTTAGGAACTAGTTAGTAAATATGTAAAATTATGCACATTAGGTGTTTGTTAAAATGCCTAAATGAGAACTAAGTGTTGATAATGTGCCTAATTGAGTCTTGTGAACTTGATAGTGCAATCATATGTGTTAATTGGTGATTTGACTTTTAAATAGTCAAACCGACCATTAATAAGATCGAATGGTAATTTTGATAGAAAATATGTAAGATGGAATAGTCATAATTAATGATGACTAATATAACCGTCTTACGAATTATGATGATAGTTTGACGCTTGACAAGCTAGGTGGAGGCTTGGAAAGGAAGCGGGTCAAACGAAGCAAGAATGGCGGAAAAGCATAATTCGGATGCAAGGTAAGTATAGCTTACACTAGTCTTAAATTGTGGAATGTTTTCTTATCATATAAATTATGAATGAGATATCTAAACAATTGAAATATGATGTTCCGTCGTGTAGTCGAACGGAACAAGAAAATCAAAGATGATAGAAACCATAATAATGGTTAAAAAGAAGTAAATCGATAAATTGGTCATATTATGTCGAAAGAAATACACGGTTTATATTTAAAATTACCGTACGGTGTTATACGGGAAGAGTCATGTAGAGGAGATGATAATAAATATCATTTCGCAAAGATAAATGGTCAATTCGGCCAAACGGGTCAAAAGGTGTAGACAACACCTTTTGACTATATAGACTAATGATTCTTTTGTCGAGTCATATGCTTACATGTAACACCCTAAACAGGTTTAACCTTAAACCAACGCAGCGGAATTTCGAGTTTGAAAATTTCTTTCATGACATACATCTTGACATTCTAAAACTTCATATTATAATATATGAACATAACTTATCGACACTAAATTACATATTTAAACATTCCCGTACAATCTGTCTTGTGACTCGACCTTCGATCTCTACTCCTTGGTAATCCTCACGTCTTGTACTACCTGCGCTCACCACATAAAATTCATAACGTTAGTACGTATCATAAGCATACAAGATTTGTGCACGTTTACTGTTCATTCCATTAACTCTTTACATTCCGGCTTTCTTTCTGATCATACGATCCGTAGTGAGACTTCCTTGGTGTCCTGCGTTACACTTCATCACCAGGCACGATGTTATTATCGTTAGTACTCAATTTCATTGAATGCATGCGTACATACTTTCATACAACCTATACGTACACTTACGATCACACATAGTAACATACATACCTATGTACCTACATACATACGTACGTACGTGCATACCTAAACACATCCATTCATACATACATACATTCATACTTACATGCCTTCATACATACATACATACCTACCTACATACATACATACAAACCTACATACGTACTTACATACATACACATCTACATACGTACATATCTTTCCTACAACTTTACATACATGCATACGCTCATGCTGGTCTTTATACATGCATACATACACATCTGCATACATACAAACCCTTCCTACATCATTTCATACCTGCATATAATCATACATATCTTTATACATACATACATACATACATACACATCTACATACGTACATACCCTTCCTACATCATTACATCCCCGTATATACTCATACATACATACATGCTTGCTTATCCACATAGGGGCGATTGCCAATGAGAATTAAATTAATAATTCTTACCTGGAGTACGGGATCCCACTTTAAGGTTCATAAATGGAACCTAAGGTGGGATTCTTACCTGGGCTATGGGATCTCGCTTTAAGGTTCCTAAATAGAACCTAAGGTGGGATTCTTACCTGGGCTATGGGATCCCGCTTTAAGGTTCCTAAATGGAACCTAAGGTGGGATTCTTACCTGGGCTATGGGATCCCGCTTTAAGGTTCCTAAATGGAACCTAAGGTGGGATTCTTACCTGGGCTATGGGATCCCGCTTTAAGGTTCCTAAATGGAACCTAAGGTGGGATTCTTACCTGGGCTATGGGATCCCAAGGGGAACCAACATACCTATATCGTCACGCACGATCATGTCATCCCACCTTTATACATTCACACATACGCTTACCCTAATGGTCATAAAACATGAGTTAAACTAGTTATACGCGACTTAAAACGCGTTTAAACGAGTTCCCGATACAAAACGGAGCTAACAAGCAACTTTCGACAAACAGCCACCGGCCGTCGCGTAGCGCGACGCCATCAAACAAACAGAATGTTTGTTGCTGCAGTGCTGCAGATTTCAGCACGTCCGCGTTTCACGGAAACGGTCATAACTTCTTCGTTATTGGTCCGTTTTACCCGATTCTTTTTCCTACGCGTCCGTAATTTAATTCTCCATCTTTTGGAGTTAAGAACCGACATCCGGATTAACAAAATCTCAGACTTTTATCTCTTCGGCTTATTACCCTTTTTCCCAACCTTGACCCGTTCATGCATTCGTCAACGTAACTTGTTCGTTTTACCATATCCTCTTATACACATAATGATATCCATGACGTCTATCATAAATTACTGAACTCTTGGATATCTTGCATCCTTTTAATACATTATCATTCATATGCTCATTGCGACCCGTTAAGGGTATTCACGCATTAATTTGGTCTATGACTAACCAAACCATCATCCCTACTACCATACTTGTCCAAAACGTTACACTAATCGAAAACTTGTTTCTAAGCTACTTTTAAGATCGTTTACCCCAAAATACCCATCAAGGGCATTTTGGTCAACATTAACCCATCATTTACGACGAAAGACCTTAAACACATATTTGACCTCGAACATCAGGTTTAATTCATTACAACACTTCATTACTTACTTGTACTACGTAGTGATTACAGAAATCACTTACCTTATGCGTCCGTGCTCGTATCCGATTCCTTGCCTCTTCTTGACCCGTTAACACCTCAAGCTTGAGTCCGTCTCGACGTGTTTCCTATACTTTCATTTCATCGAAACCACGCCCTTATTAGCATACTCATTGGTACATGTAACCATCATATCATTCGCATAATTCACACTTAACTTTTCTTAATCATTTCTAACAAGCATTAAAACATATAATCGACTTCATACTCTTTTCATCACACGTAATTCATCATGTAATTACAAATAATACATATTAACATAACATGTACCAAACGACTTCCTATTATCCTACCTTTACGACAACGAGTCAAATCATGTTTCTTAATCTTGTTGACTTTCAAAGTCAACTATTAACCATATGTAACCATCAACTCATCAACATATACCCGTAACATCGTAATCGGCCATACGGACGACACTATACTCATTTTGTCATACACTTGATGTAAGTACTACCTTTTAAGCATAACTTACAACTAATTCATACATACATCTTCTAATTTCATACATAACCCATCAAAACCTACTACTAATCATCATGTTTCATTTCCAATTAAACATCAAACATAGCATCATCATTTTTCTCCTAATTCATCTAACAAGATTTCATCATACCCACATAATACATCATTCTTTCAACAACAATTAAACATAAATGGTGATTCAAGTCATCATCCTCACCATAACAAACGGGTTTCACATCTAAACTTCAAATTAACACAAACCTTGCATAACCCATGTTCTATATGATGATTCTAACCCTTATACATGATCAATTTCATATGAACTCACGGATTAGAGCATAACCCACTTCACCCATGATCACCAATCCTAGATTTAAGACATACCTTATGATCCCCTCGTGTTGGTGATCATTAATCCATGCTCGGTTAAGAATTTAAGCATCATTTAGCCTTCCAATTGGATGATCTTTCATGTTTAGGGTTTGAGACTCCATGGGAGTCTCCTGATCGATCTAGAACACACACGAAGGTGTGTTTGTGTGTGTTGTTAGTTTCTTTTAATAACACAACTTCCATCTTGTTCCACTTTAACCCCTCGGGTTTGCCTTTTTAAAACATAACCGACACTATCTTAATCATTTAAGACTTTTGACCATACCCTTAACTAGGTTAAATAGCCTAGTTATTTATTTCCTGACGTGTCACATAATAACATACAACAAATATTTACATTCAGATTTTGGGGCGTTACATTACAGGAATAGATATCCAATGGATATTCGCATCGTTCTTAATTAGCGAATATAAATCAAGGTATTAAAATTGGGTCTAATTGTTGATCCGAGCCAGGTACGCATATTTATGATGTATATAAAAGTGCTAATTTGGTCGAATAATTGGTGATAGCCCTTCATTGTAAAAGAAGGACCAAAATCGACCAAAACGCCCTTGTAGGCTAAATTGAACAAACAACTCTTAGAGGTTGTTTGGAAAGGAGTCTTATGATTAAACAAAAGTTTAGAACGAGTATGGGTAGTGAAAGATGTAATTCTTGGGCCAAAAGACTCCATATGAGTCTTTGCCGTAAAATGACATTTCAAGGGGAATAAATCCGGAACACATAGATATCTACTTTAAATCCAACACACATTTAGTAGTGATGGAAGAGTACTAGATAAGAAATATAGGTTACAACGCTAGATTTAAAATGAAAGCGAAATTGAGCTTAAAAGTGCTTAAAATATCCTTAACGGGTCAAAATAAGCATACTAGTGAAAACGGGTTTAATTTGTGTAATAAACCTATGATTAGAACCTAATATGGTATATCAAAATTATTTGATGAAGTGTATCAAATATAGGAATCAAATAAATACGTTTGTTTGATAAAATGCATAACCGGGACAAAATTTGGTATAAAGGGTAATAAGCCGAGGACTTAGAAGTCTTAAATTTTGTTAAGCCGAATGTCGGATTTTAACTCCAAATGATGGAGAATCAAATTACATACACGTAGGAAGAAACGGTAGGTCAAACGGATAAGCGGTTTGAAAGATACGAAAGATTTCGTGTCAAGTTACGGCAAAAATGAAAAGCTGGAATGCAGGGTCCACCGTAAATTACGGTGCCACCGTAATTTACGGTGGAGCTAATATATTTACGGTAGGTTTCTACTGTTTTACGGTGGAAACTTAAATAACCAGAGGCCACCGTAAATTACGGTTCCACCGTAATTTACGGTGGTGGCCAGATTGAAAACTTTGTTTTTGTTATAAATGGTTTCTCGGACTCGTTTAAATACATTTTAAGCCCTGTATGACTAAAGAATTTCATGTTTATGAAATGTAGGTACACCTTGGATGCCGGAAGACGATCAAGCTCAACGAAGAACCGAACACGATAAAGACACACGCTTCCGCACTTTGCTACGTTGAAATTTTTAAACAACGAATTCAACCACGTGATGTAGAATAACTCATGATTTGTAAAAGTTTCAACAAACCCGTATTTTTATAGCATGTGTAGCCTTAACTACACATCTAATCGTTGGTAATTACATACAAAATCATTAATTAGTAACTAGGGTGTTACAAGTTGGTATCAGAGCTTTGGTTTAAGAGATCCGAGTATGGTGGGGAGGCACTATTCTTGGACTTAAACCTTATGCTCTTGACAAAGAATAGTGTTCGGTTCGAGGCTTGATCGCAAATCCGGTAAGTACAAGTACGTTAATAGTTAGTATGCTAGAGTGTTGTAAACAACACATAGAGCTATCGTGTGGTATATGTTACCCCAATTTAAATGATTGATATGGTTGACGAAAATATGCGCGTTGACGCGTATAGTAGAAAAAGCCTTGTATTATAATACGGGCGATTATTGAAATTGACATTACTAACTCTTGTGAATGTTTTAATTGAAGGACACTCGCGTCTGAAGATGACGGGAGTTGAACGAATTATGGATATGATGATGGAACGGTACGAGGTATGACAGGAAGAGCATACTCATCAAGGACCAAAATCGCGTAACGGTCGCGAACAAGGTTAATAGCAAGGAACGCCCGTAGGGGCAAACATTACCAGGTGCACATTTTAAATAATCGCACAATTAGCAATATGCAACAAACACGTAGGGAATGATTGTTGCATGGGTAAATTAGAAACTTGGAAAGCCTGAACAGAAATACATATCCAGGATATAATTTCCAAGAAAACTGAATAGAGGCGTTACTTGCATCGGGCGTGATGTGAAAACTATAAAAAGGTCATGTACGTCATGTGTTAAATCGCTTACTCTGGCCAAGTAAGTAGTGGCATATGATACCACGAGTTTCTTATAGCGGACACATTTACATCCGATGTAGTAAGGGCGGAGTAAATGGGACTAATTAAAAAGTACCCAAATGAATCAGATAAGCAAAATATTTGATAATAATGTAAACGCACAACCGAGTGACTGAAGCGTATTACATCAGGATAATGAGCCCGAGCGAAGGGACAAAGAAGCATGTAAAATGATTTAGACAAGTATTGGGAAGGAGTGTACTTACACTCGAACCCATAAAACGCAAGCATGTAAAATGATTTAGACAAGTATTGGGAAGGAGTGTACTTACACTCGAACCCATAAAACGCAAGCATGTAAAATGATTTAGACAAGTATTGGGAGGGAGTGTACTTACACTCGAACCCATAAAACGCAAGCAAGTAAAATGATTTAGACAAGTATTGGGAGGGAGTGTGCTTACACTCGAACCCAGAAAACGCAAACATGAAAAATGATTTAGACAAGCAATGGGAGGGAGTGTACTTGCACTCGAACCCGGAAAATGCAAATATGTCCCTTAACGGGTCATTTTTGTAAAACGTCGAACTTAAAGACAAAGTCAGAATATAAAAAAATGAAGCGAGGTCTTAATGCATACCGGGAGGATTGCAATAATAACGACTTTGGTAAAACACCCGGTTGATGGGTAAGAATTAAACACATGTGTAAACCGAGAAACGAGAACATGAATTTAAAGTCAAAAGACTCGGATTATGAGTTATGACTAAAAGACCATAAAAATTTCGTAAACAGAAATTCTGATAATTATATTCAACTATTTTGAGATTGAACGGGTTGAATAAAGTATAATGCTTGAAGGCGTAAGTAAGCGCAAGCCGGATAACGGTAAGCTTGAGACAAATGAATTTCAAACGTAAAAAGAGTGCTTTGACACCAAATATATATTTTAATAAGACACGAGTAAAAAGAGTGATCTACGGGATCAACATAACCTTTAGGGTTATAAACAAATGAGAGATATACGGACTAAAACGACCCACGGGTCATGATTAGAAAGAAGTTATAAGGACTTCGCCTTAAAGAGGTGAATGTCTAATCAAAAATAGCCCGTAAGGCTAAGTGATAAAACCTACGGGTTAGATGGAATAAAGCGAGGAAATCAGTTAAGAATCCCCGCATAAAAACTAAGACTGTAAAGGATTAAATTACGGACTGTGAATATCCCAGTATGGATGATTGACACAAGTTAAAGAAAAGATCCTAAAACTAAAACTTCGGTTTTAGTAAGAAATAATTTTTTTTTACAAACATAAATTCTGATAGGAATTTAAATAGTAAGCATGAAAGATACAAGTCTTGACACTGATAGGCGCAAGATGATATATTCGAGAAGTGATATTCTCAAAAATGAAAGGTTGATACAAATTAAACATGATGTGACACGATCACGGTTAGTAAATGTAATGTGAAGTAAAATCACATTATAACCAAGCAAGTGATAAAAGTAACTGAACTAATAAGACTAGTTAATGAGACCGGTTAAGGTCACCAATTCAAATCAAGAAATTTGGTTTGCTTATAAGCGGTAGATTCGGTATAGCTGAACCGAATAGATAAATTTGAAAACAAAAGAATTTGTTGCTAAAAGTGAAAGATTTCACTAAAGATCTTTAAACGGGTCAAAGTAACGAATTCATAAGGAATTTGATGGTATATGAAAGCGATGGATATCGCTAAGTTAACTAAACTACTGGAAATAACGAGACAACGTTATTTCGAAGTTACATTATGTCATATGAGATACATAGAGGTTCTGTAACCAAAAAGACATTACCATAATTTTCTGGTAATGCTAACAATTGGTTAAAGTAGGAGTAATGCTTAAGAGATTACTCAAGTCAAACGCATTGGGTTTAGAAACTCAATGAACTAGATAAGCAAGGTTTCGAGGACGAAACCTCTTTAAGGGGGGTAGACTTGTAACACCCCGAAAACGGGTTTGGTAATTAACCCATGTTAATACTAAAAGACGGGTAAAGTGCCGCTAGTAGTAAAAATAACCCGGTAAATATTCGGGATTTAATAAGAAATCCTAATATTAAATACAAGCGAAACAAAGTTTTAATGAATTGAGTTTATAAGAACCCGAGTTAACGGGACTTAAAATACTACGGATTATAACTCCCGGAACCCACCAAGTAACTAGGAGTATTAACCTAGTTAGTTAATGTCTTGACAGAATAGAACTAATGTGGCTAAGATACCCTTTAAATAACTTGTGTAAAGTGAAGGGACTAAACATGGACAATTGAATTAAAGTTTCAATTAAATAAAGTAGTAAACACAAAACACACACATACGTGGTGTGTGTTCTGCGATTTCAACCAGACAAGGAGGAGGTCCCAAGCTTTAACCCTAAAACACAGAAAATCAACAAATTGAAGCTCAAATCAAAACCCAAATCGATGCATGAACGCATATAAATGATCACCTAGTTGTGGGGATCACAAGGTATGTCGAATTTTCAGATTTGGTGATACTTTGAGATTATGATGAACAATCATAATCGAAATTCTGGAATGAATGTTAAATCTATGAGTGTTATTTTGATTATATCTTGGTTTAGAAGCAAACCCTAGTGGAAATCTTGATGAATTGTTGTCAAACAAGGGATTTGATAATTACCCTATTATGAGATAAGTGGGTTTTGGTTGAATTGATGAAATTGATGTTCTAATGGTGTTTATAAACATCATACTAACTCATAAGAATGAACTACTTGAGCAAATTAGAGATTTTGTTAAGAGTTCATAAGTAACTAGAAGTGGGTCTAGACATAAGAGTTAAACCATGATTTTGATGGTCAAAGTGGGTATATGCTTATAATGACTGAAATTGACATGTAGATTTATCATTACTTGAGGTAGGAATTTGATGACATGTTAGTTAATTTGTCACCTCAAAAGATGATGTTCACTAAGTGGTGATTTTGATGTTAATCTTGGTAAAAATAACTAGTTAGGAACTAGTTAGTAAATATGTAAAATTATGCACATTAGGTGTTTGTTAAAATGCCTAAATGAGAACTAAGTGTTGATAATGTGCCTAATTGAGTCTTGTGAACTTGATAGTGCAATCATATGTGTTAATTGGTGATTTGACTTTTAAATAGTCAAACCGACCATTAATAAGATCGAATGGTAATTTTGATAGAAAATATGTAAGATGGAATAGTCATAATTAATGATGACTAATATAACCGTCTTACGAATTATGATGATAGTTTGACGCTTGACAAGCTAGGTGGAGGCTTGGAAAGGAAGCGGGTCAAACGAAGCAAGAATGGCGGAAAAGCATAATTCGGATGCAAGGTAAGTATAGCTTACACTAGTCTTAAATTGTGGAATGTTTTCTTATCATATAAATTATGAATGAGATATCTAAACAATTGAAATATGATGTTCCGTCGTGTAGTCGAACGGAACAAGAAAATCAAAGATGATAGAAACCATAATAATGGTTAAAAAGAAGTAAATCGATAAATTGGTCATATTATGTCGAAAGAAATACACGGTTTATATTTAAAATTACCGTACGGTGTTATACGGGAAGAGTCATGTAGAGGAGATGATAATAAATATCATTTCGCAAAGATAAATGGTCAATTCGGCCAAACGGGTCAAAAGGTGTAGACAACACCTTTTGACTATATAGACTAATGATTCTTTTGTCGAGTCATATGCTTACAGGAATAGATATCCAATGGATATTCGCATCGTTCTTAATTAGCGAATATAAATCAAGGTATTAAAATTGGGTCTAATTGTTGATCCGAGCCAGGTACGCATATTTATGATGTATATAAAAGTGCTAATTTGGTCGAATAATTGGTGATAGCCCTTCATTGTAAAAGAAGGACCAAAATCGACCAAAACGCCCTTGTAGGCTAAATTGAACAAACAACTCTTAGAGGTTGTTTGGAAAGGAGTCTTATGATTAAACAAAAGTTTAGAACGAGTATGGGTAGTGAAAGATGTAATTCTTGGGCCAAAAGACTCCATATGAGTCTTTGCCGTAAAATGACATTTCAAGGGGAATAAATCCGGAACACATAGATATCTACTTTAAATCCAACACACATTTAGTAGTGATGGAAGAGTACTAGATAAGAAATATAGGTTACAACGCTAGATTTAAAATGAAAGCGAAATTGAGCTTAAAAGTGCTTAAAATATCCTTAACGGGTCAAAATAAGCATACTAGTGAAAACGGGTTTAATTTGTGTAATAAACCTATGATTAGAACCTAATATGGTATATCAAAATTATTTGATGAAGTGTATCAAATATAGGAATCAAATAAATACGTTTGTTTGATAAAATGCATAACCGGGACAAAATTTGGTATAAAGGGTAATAAGCCGAGGACTTAGAAGTCTTAAATTTTGTTAAGCCGAATGTCGGATTTTAACTCCAAATGATGGAGAATCAAATTACATACACGTAGGAAGAAACGGTAGGTCAAACGGATAAGCGGTTTGAAAGATACGAAAGATTTCGTGTCAAGTTACGGCAAAAATGAAAAGCTGGAATGCAGGGTCCACCGTAAATTACGGTGCCACCGTAATTTACGGTGGAGCTAATATATTTACGGTAGGTTTCTACTGTTTTACGGTGGAAACTTAAATAACCAGAGGCCACCGTAAATTACGGTTCCACCGTAATTTACGGTGGTGGCCAGATTGAAAACTTTGTTTTTGTTATAAATGGTTTCTCGGACTCGTTTAAATACATTTTAAGCCCTGTATGACTAAAGCATTTCATGTTTATGAAATGTAGGTACACCTTGGATGCCGGAAGACGATCAAGCTCAACGAAGAACCGAACACGATAAAGACACACGCTTCCGCACTTTGCTACGTTGAAATTTTTAAACAACGAATTCAACCACGTGATGTAGAATAACTCATGATTTGTAAAAGTTTCAACAAACCCGTATTTTTATAGCATGTGTAGCCTTAACTACACATCTAATCGTTGGTAATTACATACAAAATCATTAATTAGTAACTAGGGTGTTACATGTGGTAAGTTAACGCATACATTCAAGCCTTGAGATAGTCGGATAACCCTTTCAGTCAAGGTTATCAAAGAATTGTTTTCGGATTCAGTCATTCCTTACATCCAAACAAACCCGAGATGTCAGGAATGGGATTTGTCAAGTCCTATGGTACCAGTACTTACTACCGAGCGGCGTAGCTAATGTTAATGAACGTATATAAGTCTCGTTTGTGCAAACCAAATGTTATAGCAGTTGTATACATGTCATATGAAAACAATGTACTAAGTATGCTAAGTTAACATACAAAGCAGAAAAGTCATGTAAATCAATGTGCTAGCATGCTATCAGTCAACATACATAGCAGAAATGTAATGTAAAACAATGTACTAAGTATGCACACAATGGACATACATAGCATAAAATGTAATGAAATCATGTACTATAATGTACTAACAAACATAGCAGGTATATGATGTGAAAACAGGAAAGCATGAAAGTAACAAGTAGGCACATGTGTTTCACCCCAAATTGTTTGGAAAACAGTAAAAGAGGGGTCTATGTACTCACTTGAGATTGCTCAGAAGTCCTAAGATAACCACCAAGCAATGCTAGAGATCTCGGAATCAAACGACACCTAATATAGGTAACTATGTTAATAAACCGGACCTAGATCGGAGGATCGGATAGAATGAGGGCTCGTAAACCAAATGAGTATGGGAACTCATGTAGTATGGTTTAACAAAGCCTACATACTAAATGAAACCTAACCTAAGTGCTTACGACCCTTTACGACCCGTTTAGGTAGCTTATGCTACTTTAACGCGTCGTTCGCGTGAAACGCATTCGGAACGCCTAACTAGTCCTATGACAAGTAGAATATGCCTTAACATGCCTAATATTGTCGCCAAATCAGTTTAGATGTCAAAAGTTATGTCACATATGTTTATAATGAATTTTGGCATCAAAGGGGTATTTTGGTAATTTACCTAAGGCATATAAACTACCTATCATACAACTACTTAAACGTCGTGACCATAGGGTATAACCTCGGAAGGTTATTCCCTACCTACTATGGTCACCTAATGAATTTGGTCGGATCCTAATGATCGACCAAATGGGTCGGGTTCGAAGGTATAAGCGATTTATTAGATCGCTTACCCTTACGACCCTAGACAACGTGGTAATCAGTAGGCATAGTCACAAGGGACTATAACCATCGTGATTACGCTCACGTTGCGAAGTTCAAACGAACTTCGCATTGACCATAAACTGGTCAATGCAGAAAGTCAAACAAAGTTTGACTTTCGGACTCGAAAAGCAATAAAAGAACGAAGGAATACTTACAAAGGGTCCCCGCAAGATTGATAATCCAAGTATTCTCAGGTATGAGGTGATGAAACACCCCAACTTAGAGAAATCTCAGATTTCAAGTGGGTTTTGCAATGAATGGGGTTGGGTATTTATAGATTTCGGTTCACCGTTAGGATCATTTCTTGGAGAAGAGGGAATGATCACATCCCTACACTTGTTGGCAAGCTCATGTACATCATATTGGCCCCCCATAAGTAGGAAACAACACTTGGAATTGGATTGGGAGTGCTAAACAGCTGTTAACAGCCTGTTAAAACATTGAATCTGGTCTGGGAGTCTGACGCGGGCCGCGTAAGGGGACACCAGGACTTTACGCGGGCCGCCTGGCCTGTCTGATCAGCAAACAACTTTCAGAAATGACAGTTTAGGTCCCTGTTGGTGTTTAAGGCCATTTCCGACACTTCTAAGGCCCGTAAAGCCAACTTTAAGGCCCTAAAATGATGCGTAAACATTGTGGACATGATACATGCTCAAAAACATGCCGGATGTTGGTTCGTTTGGTCGTACGATCGCGATGTTCGCTTAATTACGACGGAATGCGCATAAGCGCGAAAAACGATCCAAATTGCGTGACGAATGGTTTTTTTCTTATGCCAAACACTAAAATAAAATATAAATAAAATATTTTAGTGCTTACATAAATTTTTGGATGTCCGGATGTATTCAGAACGTAAGTTATGCGCGAAAGTGCAAACTTATGCACTTTTTGACGCTTTTAGTCCCTAAATGACCCAAAAGTTTATTTTAGCACACCGAACCCCTCAAAGCCTATTTCTAAGCTATGTGAAGGATATTTATGGTATGTTTAACTTATGGTCATGTTTCGGAATGTCTGTTATAGTTCAAATTGGCATACTTTCGCAGTTTGTCAAATTTAGTCCATGTAAGCGAATTAACTTGTTTTTGCCATACCAAAGCCTTTAAAACTTATTTATAAGTTATGTAAAGGTTATTTAAGGTATGTTAAGTATATGTTGATGTTCCGGAGTATTTGTCGCATTAAACTGATTACGTTTACGCACCAGTTTGCGTATAACTCTCCAGAAAGTGATATAGAGTTTGAAATTGAATAAAAGTCAAAACATGAAAAATGTAAAACACAACCAAACAAATATTGGGATAAAATAACATTGTTTTATTGATAATTGAACTGTTCATAATGATTACAAGCACAGATGTTACAGTCTCCCCTACTTGTGGAAATTTCGTCCCGAAATTTATTTAGAGGAAACTCGTGGGAAAAGATGCGGATATTTCGCCTTCATTTGATCTTCGCGTTCCCAAGTAAACTCGTGTCCACGTTTAGCTTCCCAGTGAACTTTGACCAAAGGAATGCGCTTGCGTTTAAGCCACTTGACTTCACGTTCCATGATTTCCACTGGCTTCTCAACAAATTTCAGTGTTTTATCAACACGAATTTCGTCAAGTGGTATGTCACCTCTTGAGATTGGACACGTGAAAGGTTGGATGAACATTTCCAAGTTCAGGAGGTAACTCAAGTCTGTAGGCTACCTTACCGATTCTTTCGACGATCTTGAATGGTCCAACGTATCTAGGTGCAAGTTTTCCTTTCTTTCCAAATCTGATCACACCTTTCCAAGGTGAGACCTTAAGTAATACTCGATCACCGACTTGAAATTCCAAGGGCTTGCATTTTGGGTCCGCGTAACTCTTTTGACGGCTTCTAGCTGTCTGAAGGTTATCACGAACTTTCTTAATCTTGTCAGTTGTCTCTAAAATGAGGGCAGGTCCAGTAAGTTGAGCCTCGCCGATCTCATTCCAGCAGACTGGTGAACGACATTTTCGACCGTAGAGAGCCTCGAAAGGAGCCAATTTGATGCTGGTGTGATAACTGTTGTTGTAGGAGAATTCAATTAACAGGAGATGTGAATCCCAACTACCACCAAAATCGATCACACAAGCTCTAAGCATATCCTCCAGAGTCTGGATTGTTCTTTCAGATTGACCAGCCGTTTGTGGATGATAAGCCGTGCTCAGATTAAGTTGGGTCCCCATAGCAGATTGCATGGTTCTCCAAAAATGAGAAGTGAAACGAGCGTCTCTGTCAGAAATGATGTTCAAAGGAACACCATGTCTAGCTACAATTTCATCCACATAGATTTTAGCAAGTCTGTCAGCAGAAAAATTGTAACACCCATACTTTTTTTTTTCTATGTTAATTAATATATATATAGAATTAAAGTAAGCATTTTATAAGAAAATACCACTTATCAAAAATTTTACATCGTGAGTATTTAAACATGTTTACAATATTCTAAAACATGGTTTAAAATGTTTAAATTTTAAAACTTTTTACAAAACAAAACTAGATAATTGCGGAAGCTTCAAAAGTGTGTTCGGTTCTTCAAAAACTCGCTTGATCGCCATCCATAAGATCCCCATTGTCACCTAAGGTCAAAACCACTAAGAAAGTTAGTTTTGACATTGATATAATGCATGTAAACAAGTTCCGACATCGAAACATGAACAATAAAATAAAATTTCAAAAGTTACCCTGCCACGTGTCGCGGCAGGTTCTTTTCATTATGCCGCGTATCGCGGCAGCTGTAGCGTGTCGCGGGGGATCTAAAAGATCCTGTCGCGTGGCGCGGGAGAAACGCTTTTCTAGTAAGTGTAGGTTTGTTATCTGCATTTACTGCCAGCTCCGGAAATTCGGATTTTCAACTTCGTTTGGCCATAACTTTTGACTCGTAAGTCCGTTTTAGGTGATTCTTTTTCCTATGCGTCTGTAAATTCATTACCAACATGCCTATTACAAATTTCATACCGAACAATTTGTTTATGGACCAAAATATTATATGTCCATTTGCAATTATTCGACCCACTCTAACTTTAACCTTTTATTACCATTTAACTAGTAAACCTAAGGCATTTATTTCCTAACTCCGGGGCTTATTATCACTGGCACTTCATTACCAAACTTATGGCTTCGTGCTCTTGTGACCATTTCCGCCAATTCTTTCTACTTACAAGTATCATTATTCGACCCGTTTGGTCCACATATGGAAAATCCTCCATTTTGATGACTACCCAACAACCACTAATCAATTCTTATCCTACGAATTTAAGTAACGTACAAGATTGCTACATTCAATCTAATTTTTATCAATAACGCATAGTTTAACAACAATTCATCGAATGTAACGGATCAAGTTACATACTTGCATAATTTATCAACATTGGTATCTAACCATAATTACCCATTCCCGGGCTTGTCAACCTTATATGTATTACCTCCATTCCACGATTTACATTCTTATAATTCAAATTTAATTAGAGACATTTAAATCACTTCGAGCACTATCATTTCAACCGTTATTTAACCCGTTTGGTCGTCTAATGGAATTCACCATTTTCATCAACATACCAAACTTCTTACCACAAATATTCTAACCCATTTCTTTATCTAGTGAGCTATATCACTTTATTTACATTCCCAAAATGACTAATTAACCATGTCGTCAATCAACATATCTAACTAACTTTTTGACCCGTTTGGCTATTTAGTGAAAACTATCACTTTGTTGACATGTCAAACTAAATTCCAAGTTCTCATTTTGACCCGTTTAATGGTCGAGTGTACTTCGCCACTTAGTGACACATCAAACGCATCCTTTACACTACAACATCATTTACATATCAAACCAAAGCATTTAAGCATAATTTAACGGGACTAAAGCCACGTACCTTTAAAGCACACCTTTTCCGCGGGTATCACTTCCGGTGTGTCCTCTTGACATTCTGGATTCCTTGCCTAAAGAGTTCAATTCATAACAAGATTAGAACTCTTTCATAAGCTTTAACGCATTATTTCTTAACATATTCAAATCTGCGTTTTGCCCAACTTTTAACATTTTAACCCTCTTTTAGGCATTTTATCAAACACCTAGCGGGTCAGATTTTTACATGATCTAAACCAAGTTCATGACTTGATTTTATCACCCTAATTAACTTCAATTTGACTACATGTCTATATGTTAACATCAACAACTTAGAGTTTTCCTCATAATTTCAGTTTACACTAGAACAAGAGTTTTAATCCTAGTGTTCATCAAGTTCTACCAACATACTAATCACCCACTATGGTGATTTTGAGCTATACAATTATCATGCAAGAATTTGACAAGAAATCGTCTAGGGTTTGTCCCTAAACCTTATATTACTTCCAATTTCATGTTTACAACACATAATCAAGCTCTACATTCGATTTTGATCACATGCATGAACTTTGAATCGAATGAAAATGACCTGATTCAACATACCTTATGATCCCCTTGACGAGGTGATCACGATTCCATGTTCAGATTTCGATTTTAGCTTGATTTGAACCCAGCTAAATTCATTGGTAAAAGGTTTGCATTAAATTTATGACCTGAAAGTTCTATATTTTCTTGTTGCAAAACCTTATCTATTTTGACAGAATTCCCGTCTGCCGTTTCGACTGTAAAGATTTGCCTAAGGTTGGTTAATGGTAAATTAAGAGCTAGGCAGAATGAAGTATTTATAAAACTTTGGTTTGCACCAGAGTCAAATAATACTTTTGCGTAAATGTTGTGAACTAAGAACGTACCAGCTATCACATCCGGAATGAGTTCTGCTTCTTGAGTAGTTAGCTGGAATGCTCTGACATTCTTTTTAGTAGCTTCATTGGCTGTCTTGGCTTTGTTGTCTGCTGGTTTAACCAATTTAGGACATTCTGTTTTGAAATGTCATGTTTCTCCACAATTGTAATAAATTGTGGATTTCTTCCTGCAGTTTTCTTCCCGATGTCCTACAACTTTGCAAAAATTGCAGGTTACATTACATTTTCCAAAATGTTTCCTTTTGCAATTCCTGCAAAAAGGCGGGATTGAGGATTGCCATGTTCATCTTCTCCTGAAACCGCTGTTATTACCCGTACGAAATCCTTGGGTAATTTTCTGAGCCAATTCCTTCTTCCTGTTTTCATCTCTCGTGCGTACCAATTCGTCGGTTAGGGTATTAGCTAATTCCACCGCATCGTCAATAGTACGAGGTCTCGCAGCTTTAACGATATTACGGATTTCACTAATTAGTCCCCAAATATAGCGAGAAATGAGTACCGGTTCTGGCGAAGCCAGTGTTGGTACCACTCTAGCATATTCAAAGAATGTCGAAGTATAACCGCGACAATCTACACCCATCATTCGATGGTTGAGGAACTTATTTGCCATTTGATCTTTTTCATATTCAGGACAGAATTTTCTTTCTACAATACTTTTAAATTCTTCCCAATTCATGGCATAGGCCCTATTTCTTCCTTTAGCTTGTAACACCGTGTTCCACCATTCTAGCGCCCCTTCTTTGAAAAGATTTGACGCGTACATTACCTTGTCGTCTTTGTCACATTTACTTATTGTAATCACTGCCTCGGTTTTCTCTAACCAACGTAGTACTGCAGTCGCTCCTTCATTGCCTGCAAATTCAGCGGGTTTACAAGCAAGAAATTCCTTGTAAGTGCAACCAGGTGTTGCAGCTTTCATTTTCTTAGGGAGCGGAGCTTGCCGTAGTTCATTATCATGATTAGTATGATTATTGCCTCCGTTTACGCTATTACTGAAGTTATCTTCAGAAATATGTTTGCTAGGAACGATTTGTTGTGGTTCGATTGGATTTCTATCAGCAGCAACGATTGCTGGAATAGCATTGGCTATCCCTTGAGCAACGATATTTTCTATATCTTGTCTAGTCATATATTGATCCCCCGGTTGTTGCTCAGATTGATTAACCTCATTAACTGGTTCATTATTAGCGTTTTCCATCTGATAATTAATATATATAATTTATTAGTATCCAATAAATAATAATCATACCCAAAACAATTATACAAAGTTCATAACACAAATATAGCCAAAATTATCAATTTCTCGATTCCCATTTTTATATATTTTATAATATGCATCCATACACACCTTTATCTTACAAGTTTTATTTTAGTTATTTTACAGGCTATATTCTACTTATTTATTTTACAATCACAGTTTCACAACCCATTATCCTTTTGTCAGTTGATATTTCAGTAACGACGTTCCCTCTCGTCGTATTTCCAGGAGATCTGTTCTCCTACTTCCCTGATCCTATTTCCTGCATCCACTAACTCCTCGCCAAAGTGGCGGAGTTCAGCTAAATTTTCATTACTCATCGGTGGATTTGGTATAGGTTCTGGGTCGAACTGAGGGAGAAAAGAATAAGGACTGTTAAGCAGGTTTTGGAACTGACAATCATTGGTCCACCACTCGTCCATTCCTAATGGTTGGGTGTGAATTATAGGTTCTGGAATTGCTGGTTCTAAGTTTATAGGGAGTTGATTTTCTACAGGATAAGAGTAAAAATTATTATTGACAGGCCTGACTACGTCACAACTTGCCAATGCACGATCCAATTCATCCTGAAATGGTAATTCCTCAACTTGTCTAGAGCTTTCCCCAATTTCCCTCTGGGTTTGCCTAGAAACTTCCCCAAACTCTTTTTCCATCTGTCTTGAATATTCCCCAAACTGTATTTCCATCTGCCTAGAACTTTCCTCGTCTTCAATCCCCTTTCCTTTATCTAAGGGATTTTCTATTTTAGGAATCCTCCTAGTTGTAGGTTTTCTCCTGCGCACACGCCTCCATCCCACCAATCTCCTTCTTTTCTTGGGCTTGGGTTTCTCCGGAGGTGGAGCGTTGAATTCCATAGGTTCTTCTATGTCTGGTATATACCTATTGAAATCTTTGGAAACCTCTATTTTTACCGGATAGAGATTTAGATTGTGAAGGGCTTCAGACAAGTCATTCATACTGTTTAGCACAAAAATACAAAAATTGCTAAGTTAAATTTTTATACCAAATTTCATAAATAACCTTTAAATATTATTGCATACCGTGTGAATAACTTAATACAAAACAACTGAAATTTAAAGCACACTAGGATTTATTTGTAAATTTATTTATTTACTGGATCAGGTTTCTGGCTTATAGTTAATAAGGGTGCTAAAACTTGAATCAAAATATTTAAAAATTTGCATTTACTGCTACAGTGGCTAGCATATAAAGGTCTGCCCATTTTTCATCTAACTTGTCTTCCCAAGGTGGTTTACTGGCTAATTCCTGTTTAACTTTCTTTTCTAGAGATTTCTTTATTTTCTCTTTACTTTTCCTAATAATCAGACTTCTTTTACTAGGAGAAAGTGGTTCCTCATATTGTGCCTTTCGCACAAATATTCCTTCATCAGGAATTACAGAGTGATTTGAGGATTTTGTTTGGGATGAACTTCCCTTCTCGTTGGATGACCTATCTAATTTAAGATAGATATTTGAAAGCTTTTGCTTACCCATACTGTACACAAATATTCAATTAATAAAACACATAATCACAAAATAGCAATTAGTAAAATTAAGTATTTTCTAAATACTTATGTCACACCCCCAAAATCCACACGCGGAGTATCACCGCTTGGAGGCGTGACTGACCAGGATCAAGTCACCAATCATATTGAACAAGCATATAAGTAAACATAGTTCAACCACAATATGAAAGGTGTCAAAAAACCAAAGCATAGTTAAGTGTTTAGCGGAAGCATAATTGTAAAACCCATAGCAAATATTAAGTATGAAATAAAGTAATGTTTAAAGCATGGCACACACTGCCATGTCCCATAACGACTGTTCCTCCCTGTGCAAGCTCCATGAGTACCTAATGACCTGCAAGGCATGTAGCAACGAATCAACAACAAAGTTGAGCGAGTTCACAGTTGGTTGTTTGGTTATAGTATTCATTTCGTAAATCGTATGTTCGTTTTGTAAACCATGTATTGTATTAATCCGTATCGCGGCCAATCCAGGCATGTGTGCGATGATTAGTGGGGGCTTCCCATGTGTTACTAGACCACGCGTATCGACTGCTACGAAAATGTAAGAGGTGCCCTAAGTCAATGTCTATCAGCATTGACCCTTTGCCCATAGTCCATTAGTACACGCCCGTCCGACTGGTACGGTGTGAGGTTTGTTAAACCTAATAGCGCTATTAACTAATGACCCGCTCGCCATAGGCCTCGGCGATTAAGTCGATAAATGAGGGACTTCCTTTGATAGAGATGATGGTCTTATGATCGTGTACGTAGGCTTTACGTACGTGCCCTTCAATCCGAGGACAGTAATAATTAGTTTAATAGTAATAGTTGTACGAGTAGTTATTCAATCCCATTCCCAACCCCTGGGAATCCCATGCCTTGGCTAGTGTGAACTCACCTTGGTTTGCTCGGTATGCTAAAGGAATACACACGCTCACAATTAATCAATCACGACCTATAGTACGCACGTATATATAATCAGTTTTCGAATTTGCAATGTTTCACATGTAATCTATGTCACAAAGTGTGTTTGGCAATTAACATCATGCACCACATAAGCAGTTAGTAAGTTCTCATGCAATTTATGTTCCACACAAATGTTCATCACAGTTTGTACTAACAAGGTTATTGATTAACATACTTGAGAGGGTTAACTGGTTTAACAAGGTTAACATATTTAACAAAGTTAATAAACTAAACAGAGTTAACTCACTTAACAGGAACAATAAACTAACAAAGTAAATCAACTAACTGGGTTAACTGAACTAACAGAGTTAATACTTTACAGGTTTAACAAACTAACACTAATTGAATTAACAAACTAGAACAGTTACCTTCTCAACGGAGTTAATAAGTTAATAAACTTTACTGTGCCATAACACACAATAAAAATTACATGTGGCGAAAACCCCTGGGAACGAAATCACTTTGGACGAAAACCCCCAGGTGACGAAATCCCAAGGTTTTCGTCGGGTTCAATGTGTGGCGAAAACACCAAAGTGTTTTCGGCCGGTTCCCTGTGTTTTCGTCTGCTAACTCATCATCCATAACAGTTACATACAACGGAAATACTAATCATCACTAACAGTTACGAATCACGAAAATCCTGGTAATCATTCAGCAGTTACGTCGACTATACCAATCATTTGATCAACCCAATCTAATCATGCAATCACCGAAGCCCTAATCATCACTAACAACTTCCACGGCTTCAACAAGAATCATTCAAACATAACAGTTTGTAAAACATCAATCTGCAATCAATATATTATTACAATCGGCCCAATAGAAGTTTGTTTAGTATATAAGTTGTCGGCCATTTACATAAATAGAATTGACACAATAGATTTTAGTGGGTTCAAAGGCCCTATCATGCATTTAATTCACATAATGTAAATCCTAACCATCATGTGCACATAATATCAATATTCGTGACAATCTGACAAGCCAATTAGAATATCACATGGCTTTGATTTGATCAATCTACAAACACATGCACATGAGCCGCCAGTTTCATTATACAAGTCTACCCAACCTTTACCAACCATGTAATCTCAATCCTATTGGACCTCTAACTCAACTGTTACATCAAGTTTTATTACTATGCATATCAGTCATGTTTCAATCATAAGCATATAGCCGAACACATCATCATACGATACATAACAAGTATATGGCATAATCATACGTCTATATGTACATACTCGTTAAATCCGATTGCACGTAAACAAGGTTAGAAATTAGGGATCATTATAAACGAGAATCAGGCTTATATATACAAGAATTAACACACGAATCTACTAACCCCAATTACACTGAGATGATGTCCTCGAAGAGATCCTGAGAGGTGTTGCCGTCGCACACTTGGTAGGGGGAAAAATAGGGTTTGTTCCAAATGAAATCCCATCTACGTACATGCTAATTTGTGAACAAAGTTTGGGCCGGTTGCAACACAACAGTCTTGGGCCGGTTGTAATCGCTCAACACAACAGCGAATTGGGTCGGATATTAACACAATACGGACATGTGTTACAAGCGGGTTTCAGGTATACGGTCCGGTCCTGATTCGCTAACGAAGCCCACTTACTAAAGTTCACTTCCTAATCCCGTTTTATTAAACCCTTACACATATATAATCTACATATCACGAATAACACGTATATTGCATCTCAAATAATATAAAACACACTTTGCAAATTAAGTACAAGGTTAAGTCAAAAAGAGATCTTGAAAACTCGGGTTGTCACAACTTAATTGGCTTAAATCAGTGGCTCTGATACCACATTTTTCTGTCACGGCCCCCGACCCGGTTTGACCCGTTTCAGGAGCCGCGGGACAGAAAATCCCGTGGTATTTATTTAACAGCGAAAGTTTTCTTCAGGATCTTTTTAAAACTGAAATATTTCCCGATTATTTTCTTTCACAACTCGGGATAAAACTCGGTAATTTACAATCCTATGATTTCACTGAGAAATCTTTATTTTACAAAACATGTTTCTTTATTTTACACTGAGCCACTTCCTTAAGCTTTATAGTGCTTTGCGGCACTTTTCCTGGATCACAACGGATCACCTGAAACATGTTTGAAAAAGGTTTTTGTCAGCGGGAAATACTGGTGAATCATTCTTTTTACTAAAACGACTCATTTGTTATAATTTACAGTATTATGAACGATTACAATGTTTCTGATATCAAACCAACTACCCACGGTATTTTGTCACTCGACCTATTGGCCCTCCCGTTGTCCAATGGTGTCTGTGACTATGGTCATATCACCCCTTGGCTGCCCATTGGTGAAGATTATCAAGTAATGTATACAAAACCCCACACACCGGCTGTAATTTGGTGACTACAAAGACTTAATCCCTGTAACTATAACTTTAAAAATAAACATGCTTTTGAAAGTAATTTGAAAAAAAGAGAATGACTCACTTTGCAGATTTATTTGAGCAGAGCCTAGCCTACTGATTAGCCTTTTAACCTAAATTTAATAATATGCACACAACTCGGTTAGTAACTTAATACAGCATTTACGATAACTCACGAGATTAAACCCTCACATCGAATGACAAAGTGCGATACTTAAACATCCATTGAATTAACAACGAATGACAAAGCAATAACCCTAATGTGGCAGCACTTAAACATCCATTGGATAGTTTAATCGATCGGACATTGAATCGTAGTAGCGATCGAGTTAATACCCGGTATTGGAGCAACGCCTTGCTAATTATATATGAAATTTCGACTTCAGAGTAATATGAATTCGTTTTTACGAAAAGATTTCGACACCAGTGGATTGTGCAAGTGACGGGCTATTTATAGGTGAAATTGAGTCCTTACGCGGCCCGCGTATGCCTTCAGTTTAACCTTACGCGGCCCGCCTAGCCGCCCAGTCTACGAGTAGGCTTGACCAGTCACAAGTAGGTTAGCCAGGTGGTCATTACGTGGATCCGGAACACTTATCCGGTCAACCCAACATTGACGCGGCCCGCGTAAGACATACCTTGTCTCTTACGCGGCCCGCCTAAGAACCAAGATTTTGTTTTTCTTGATTTTTTTATGTAGGGTAAGGTTTCAGGGGTCCGGGTTTATACTTACGGGTATTTTTAGGACAATTTTAAGAGTCCTTACATTGTGAATATTAATTCGCAAGCCCGAACACAAATGGAATATCCGCAATAGCCTCCTCAAAACTTTAAAATTGGAGTCAGACCACTCACCCATTACCATGGCATCATCTGCATATAGCAGATGAGAAATAATAGGTCCTTCGTTAGAAAGGACCACCCCGTTAAAAGCCCCAACATCACACGCTTTTTTAAACAGGCCAGAGAGCGCCTCCATAATGATAATAAACAAAAACGGAGAAATGGGATCCCCTTGTCGAATACCTTTACCACAATTAAATTCAAACGTAGGAGAACCATTAACCAAAACGGAAGAACAGGCTGAGGAAACCACCCCATAAATCCACTTACACCACACTTCCGGGAACTTCATCTGACGCATCACCATCATAAGAAAGCCCCAATTGACGTTATCATATGCTTTCTCGAAGTCAATTTTAAACAAAAAAATTTCTTTCCTGCTCCTCCGAGCCCAGGCCAAAACTTCACTGATCAACAAAGGCCCGTCTAGAATATATCTCCCCGATATGAAAGCCGATTGTGTTTCATTCGTAATGATATCCATGACATTCTTTAATCTATTCGCTAGAACCTTGGAGATCACTTTACTAATCACGCCAATCAAATTAATAGGTCTATATTCCCCAAGTTCCAATGGATCCGTCACTTTGGGGACCAACGTGATAAATGACAATCCCACCACCTGACTAATTTCCCCCGAACTGAAAAATTGCTGAAGGATCTGAACAAAATCACCTGAAAAATAAGACAAATACCTCTTGATAAAACGAAAATTAAAACCGTCTGGACCAGGCGCTTTATCACTACCACAATAAAAAACGGCCTCTTTTATTTCTTTTTCTGAGAACTGACCAACCAACTCGTTCGCCTCCAGGTCGTTAAGTTTCTTTATCCCATAACAATCAAGAACCGGTCGAATCTCCATTTTCTCAACAAATTTGTCTCTGAAGAATCGAAACACCTCTTTTTTAATCTCCGTAGGTTTAGAAACCCATTTCCCATTCACCGTCAACCCCAGAATTGAGTTACTAACACGTCTACTGTTTATCATACCGTGAAAAAATCTAGAGTTCTCGTCTCCATCTTTCGCCTATTGAACCCGAGCCTTCTGTCTAAGATCTTTAACCTTAAATTGTTTTAGCTCACTGATCCTTTTCTTCGCCTCCATGTATACCCAATTCTCCACCTCAGAAAGGTCCCTAAAGTCAAGAATGGCTTCTAAATCATCCACCTCTACTTTAAGGCCTTCTAATTCCTCAACCTCCTTAGCCTTGACCAATTTACTCCATATAATAACCTCTGCCTGAATCTTCTTAAGCTTGTTTAGTAAGTTGACATCCGGAGGTCCTTTTCCCACAAAATCATCCAACGCTTTCTTTACTATATCCTCGAAACCCTCTCGTTCCATCCATGAATTAAAAAAACGAAACGGTTTAACACCAAAGTTGCGAGATTCCACCTTAAGAAGCAACGGACAATGATCATCTTTCTCACGAGAAAGTGTTTGATACTCCGCACTAGGGCATTCGTTAAAGAAGTTTCAACATACAAAGATTCTATCTATGCGGCTTAATTTGTTACCCGCCTTGAAAGTGAACTTCCTTCCGCGTAATAAAAATTCAAACAAACCAGTCTCCTCCAAAAACTCATTAAATTCCTGTGCTTCTACCATATTAAATCTCGAGTTTCGCCTTTCCCTACTATCTCTAACGCAATTGAAGTCGCCTCCCACAATCCAATAGTTCTCATCCGCAACAATAAGCCTTTTCAACTCTTCCCAAATCCCATACCACTCTTTTATCCACCAATTTTTGAGGAGAATATATGTTTACAACCGTTAGAACTTTCCCCGATTCTTTAAGAGTACCACTGATAGTAAGGAACCATCTATGTTTCACCACCGAATCTAGAACAAACCTGCGAGCATCCCATAAGGTAAGCAGGCCTCCAGAAAGTTAAATTCATATGATTAAAGGAGTTCGATGAAACAAATCATTTTAATTTCGTAGTTTGATGAATCATGGAACATATACATCAGTTATAGTAAATTTGACAAACCAAAATATAACTTGAAACATCTAGGATCTCTCTCTCTCTCTTCATTTCATTGTGATATGATAGAAAATGCTGTTTTGTATAAGATACTTGAACATGCAAACACTCTCAAAGGCATTACGGACAATCACTATCAAACGTAGTCTCCCAAAGGAATTAAATATGTTGTCTTAGTTTTCTTTTATATACTTTTACAAATTATAATAAAGCTAACTAGCACCCCCTCTAGGAATGAATATATAAAGTGAACCAATTATTTCAAAATAATAAAAGTATTAGTATTTTTATGAATGCATTCATTTGTTCCCTAATTATAATACACGTGCTAAATGCTTGGACCGTGCTGGAAGAAAATATATTAAATACAATTAAAAATATGATATTTGCTTTTGTTGGTATTATTTAATAATTAAAAAAAAGAAAGAATCATCAACGGGTATCCCATCCCATAAACCAATTAATATATTTCGTAAGAATTATTATCATAAACCAACTAATATATTTCGTAAGAATTATTATATTTTTGAAAATAATTCTTTGTCGGGAATCACACGAGTTATTGATTGAGTAATGGAATTGAATGAAGGAGGTTTGGTTTAGTATCAAGAAAAAAAATAGACAGTTTTCTATTCTGCATTGACGAGGAAACCACCCCATGTCCTAACTCAGTTTCATGTACATCAAATTCCTATATTGATTCCTATAATCCTTTTAAAATATTGCTGTATAATTTTAAAATATATAATTGTAGGTAGAGGATCCTGTACATTAATCAAGAAGAGTGAGAAGTGTATTATAACACTATATATAACACCATATAAACACCGTATAATACTATGTAACATCATATAACACTATGTAACACTATATAACATTATATAACAAATATAACACTATATTTTGTCTGATAGCATGTCTATGATAGATGTATAGTGTTATATATTGTTATATAGTGTTACATAGTGTTACATAGTGTTATATGGGGTTACATAGTGTTATACGATGTTTATATGGTGTTATATAGTGTTATATATAATGTTATAATACACTTCTTACACTTCTCACACTTCTGAATTAATGTACAGTATCTCTACCCTATAATTGTATTCAACTAAAATTTTGTGGTGTTCTCCTTAAAATAAGCAACAATTATCTAATTAGTATGTGGAAATAAACATGGTAATCTCTAAGTGCAATCGTAGCAAATGTGTTTATTACATGTCATAATATTTGATTAATGGCGCCTCCTTGAAATGTATACATTTGTTAAAGACTTGCCAAGTTTTTGTATTATGCTATGGAGTATGGGGATGGTGGTCTGGGTCATGGATTGTCACGTAGGACCATGGCACCACCGCCTCTCTACGCATAGAGGTGTTCAGAATTCGTTTCGAATTCGAAAAATTCGAAATTCGTTTAAATTCGATTCAATTATCAAGAATTCGTTTCGATTATAAGAATTCGAATTCGAGTCAAGTAAATCGAATACGAATTTACAATTTCAAATTCGATTTGATTCGAAATTCGAATAAAATTATACATTTTTATTTATTATTTTTATATGTAATACATATATAACTTTTATTAGGCTATACTACAAATTATTTTCAAAATTTATTCCAAGTATTAAAATTACCCATTACCAAACCAACTACATGGCCCATAACTAAAACCTAAGTAACACATCTATCAATAGATCTCTAAACCTAAAAATATTAACTTGTAATGTGAAGTGGTTATACCCGGCTTCTCGTTTTGAATTTTAGATTTATGATACTTTATTTGGAAATGTTTTAATATGATATCGTGCTTTATGGTTTCTTTAAAATTTATGTTTCATTTTGATAGTTTTTACATGTTTTTAAAGAATTTAAATCAAATCGAAGTTATTCGAATTCAATTCGAATTCGAATTTTTAATCGAATACGAATCGAATACGAATTGGGTTTTTTATTCGAATACGAATTCGAATCGAATTTGGTAGATTTTAATCAAATTCGAATCGAATCGAATACGAATTCAAGGGAAAATAAAAGTTATTCGAATAATTCGATTCGAATATTTTGAAAATTCGATATTCGATTCGATAAACACCCCTAGAAGTTTATTATAATTTGTAAAAGTATATAAAAGAAAACTAATACATGCACGGATGCTATCATGCAGGATTATTCTAGCATTGACTGAGTATTTAGGTAGTGATTGTGGGTATGGTCGGGCACGCATGTGGCCATGCACATTATTTGGGACCATACCCTTTCAATACCGATAGATACCGAGCTCATCCGTAAATTCCCTTCAACTATTAAAGGTAAAGGGATTAAAAAATTGAATATGACATTAACAAGTATGTCTCTAATCTAGGAATAACTCAGGTAGTCTAAATATTTGAAATAAACATATAATAGAATGTATCAATTTATTATATGAATGTAATCATTTGCTCCATAAGAAAATTTATAATACAAATAACGATATGATGTTTGTTGTTATTTGATTTTGTTGGTATTAATAACTAAAAAAGAAATATCAATCATATATGTGTTTTTCATGAACAATTATATAAAATAAAGCCCAATAATTTGGTTACAACTATTATATATTTTATAAGAATAGTTTGTCGGGAAGTTAATAATTGAGTAATGGAATGGAACATGTTAAGAACGTGGGTATGGTGGGGCTTGGGTTGGGGCATTTGTTGACACGTGGAATGGGAGCCCCCACCACCTAGTGACGTGTTCGCGGGGTATGGCGGGTCGTGGGTTGGGCTTGGGCTGGGTGCACCGCGTGGCAGATTATTAAATTTTTTTTTTTTACAAAAAATGGCCAGCGAATAGAAGGCAGCCAGCTAGGATGTCACCCCCGCCCCACGCCTGGCTTAAAACCCAAGCCCCAAGGGCCACGCCCCAACCCAAGCCCACCCGGGATGGTGTCTTGGGTGTTTTCCCCCAACCCACGCCCCATACCCACAACCTAAGAGAAAAAAATAAAAGAGACATATTTTGAATTTAAATAAAATAAAATTCCCTCATTGAGGAGGAAACCACTCAATGTCCCACATCACATGTTATAACATATTGGATCCGACAATAACTCACGTTCATCATATTCTTGCAACAACATAAAACATATAATATATAGTTATGCTTTTAGAATTCGAAGCTTCAATACACATTCCTACTTTGATTATTTATATTTGGCCCAACACCATGATTCATATAAATAACAACAACCCCTCACTCATCTCCCCATATTCTCTCTGATAAATCATATAGACATGGGTGCTTGTGTATCTTCCTCGATCGATAAGTCGGCTTGTGCCTTTGTTGTATCGCTCAAAGGCGAACTAATCCAGTACCCGACACCTATCTTTGTCTCCGAGGTTCTACAGTTTGAAAACTCTTCTTCCTTTCTCTGTAATTCGGACACCTTGTACTGCGACCAACGTATCCCTGCCTTGGATCCAGAAGACCAGCTTGATGCAGGTCAGATTTACTTTATTCTACAAAAACCAATGCTTAAGCGCCGTCTTACTGCCTCAGAGATGGCTGCACTTGCACATAGAGCCAGTCTTGCTCTTGATTCACATTACTCGCACAAAAGGAACAAGAACAAGAACAAGGCTCGTATATCGCCTTTGGAAACAACTCATTTCACTAATGATGAACACAACGTTCCATATAAGCAGCCGCAGAAGCAGAGTATTGGTGGCTTACGAGTGTCCAGGTCTGGATCCATCCGCCGGAGATATTCTTCAAAGAAAGCTCGGTTGGCTACTATTCGATTGTCTACAATATACGAAAACGAAGGGTGTGAGGAGTTGCAATCCATGACATGAGTTTTTGATTTGTTAACCGGTCGTGATGATGTACAGATGTTGAGGCTTTTTTTTGTACATGGGGAATGTTAAATCTGGAATTTTGTTTGTAGAAACAACCTAATTTAATCAATTTATAGAAACCAAAATGTACTATTTCAATGTTTTTACCTTTAGCTTTTATTTCAATCTTTTTATAGTTAGCTTATTTTAAGTTTTAAACATATATCTCTCGCCCGTTTTCAAGCCCCCGCTTGCGGTATGCACATATAATGTATATATGTGTGGGCGCTCGGGGGGCAAAAGCAAAAGTGCACTAATTTTTAACGTTATTTTACTAATTTCGTGAAAATAACGTTAAAAGAGGGGATGGTTAATCATGCATCATGTGGTGGCGTTGATAGCCGAAAGACAAGGGGGGTACATGCACCAATTGGCGTTTGTCTCAATTGCTGAGTGTTATGTGCCTTATGTCCAAGGCTTGATGCAAAACCACAATCGAGCCGGGGGTCTCATTGGAAGCAGCCTCTCTATTCCTACGGGGTAGAGGTAAGGCTGTCTACATCCCACCCTCCTCAGACCCTACCTTAGCTTTTGCTATTGGTGGGATATACTGAGTACGATGATGATGATGATCTCTCGCCCGTTTTCCTCTTCCTCTCTCATCTATCATACAAATATTTTTTTATCTAGATACAACCTGTGTATTATATGTGTTGAATAAATATAATTTTACATGATAAATAATAATAAAAAAAGTTACAACTTAAAAAAAAAGTGCATTGCACGGGCTAAATAAACTTGTTTATTATATGGACTGAATAAATCTGTAATTAGTTTATACATACAGTCGTCAACATATGCCTTTAAAAATGAACTTTGATATACAATATACTTATTATAGCATTTTACTTTGTTTTTCATTTTTTCTTGGGTTCGAAAGTAATACTTGGAGACTTAAATATAAACTTTTAAGTAAAAAATAAGTTTATTTAGAAAATTCATAATTAATTTCATATTAAATTCACTTGTAAATTAATATAATTATTAATAACTTAATTATAATTATGCATAAATAAATAATAATTATTCATAATTAAGCAAGAGGGAGAACCGGGAAAAAAAAAGATGACTTGGAATGGTGACAAGTGTCCCTAATGTTTTTTTTTATTATATAGCATAGAAGATAGATATGGACATATATAGATACAGATAATTAAGTTTTTAAAAATAACACTTCTGTCAAATAAACATTTTGTCATTTTGTGTTCCTTGATTTAAGGTTGGCGTTGCTATAACTTTTTGAAACCGAAACACGGTGATAAACTGGACAGAGTCTCCAAAGTGATAAAAAGTTCAATAGAATTGAAAAACAAAATGCCAACCCGATTAAAGGAAATAAACACCAAAAGACAAGAACCAAACAAAAAGTCCACAGATAGAAGAAATTATATCTATAATACACTAGTCTAAGTTCCCGTGTGATACACGGGTAGCTAATAAGAAAAATAACTACTTTAATATACAAATTCAAACTCATTAAAACAAAGTGATCATTATTTACTTTAAAAGGACTTAGCGCATTCAACTAATTATCTAATACTAACCGCATGAGCACGACCGGTTCATGACTCGAGTAAACGGAGTTATATTGATAGAATTAGCTTTATCAAACACGACATAATTTCATGTCCAAAACTGAATAGAATTACTACAAACAAACACATATACACCAAATCACACATGTAAACAACTATACCATTGTTTTACGGTTTCAGGTCTGATTTTAGTTGATATACAACCCTTTGACCAATTTTGTTATTCCAGTCTCTCGCCAACTTCTGTCTCCTTCATCCCATCCTCCCTCCACCACCTCCGGCTGTTCATTAAACAAACACCTGCAACAAAATAAAAGAATACTTTACATAGTTTTCACTTATAAAAAGTTTTCGGTTATAAAAAAATGAAAGTGGGTATATTTTTAAGATTTTGGCAAGAACAAATTGTAGAGTATCACCATGAAATTGAGAAAGAATTTGAATACAAATAATAAGTGTAAAATTGGTTTGAAATAACCAAGCCTTACACCATGCGTAGTGGTACACATGAATAATGCTCACATCCATGGGCATTGTGTGACACGTGTTATCACAGTCAGCAAAGGGGCATTATGTGGCGTTTTTCACAAATGGACATAGTGGGATAATGCCCAATAATGCCCCATCAATGATTACTCAATTATTATTTTCTTGTTTTTTTTAATTTAAAACTAATGATATTTTATTTGGAATGATCTCATTGGCCAAACAATTTAAAGAGAGGCGTTGATAAAAGCACACCTAGGAGAATTTTTTTGAAAAAATGCCCCCAGAGGGCGGTCCTTGGGCGTTGTGGGATTTTTTTAGGGAAAAAACGCCCCAAAACCCCCCACTACGGGTGGTCTTAAGATAATTTGACAAAGTAAATGAAAGCATAATAAATCCGCATTTCAAGACGTTTCATAAAGAGATAAAATAACGAACTATTTCAGTTGAATACACACACATCTTATGAGATGGTGGCTGATGACCAAAGACGGTGATCATGAGGAAAAATAAGAAGTTGGTTATTGTTGTTGTTGATTCTCTTTATATATTGTGTTAATGCGAAATCTATGAATAAATAAATGAGTAATGTTTCAAAAATTAACACCACCTGTTGGCTGTTGCTTTAAACTACACTTTCAATTTGCAGGCCTCATTTATACAGTATTAAAATTAAAAGAAACAAAAGATGTATACACAGGTCCATGAGAAGAAATATAGATGGACCTGTTGTTCACTTTAGCTCTACAAGTTTGACTTAAAAAATCAAACTTACATGTAACAAACTTATAAATATTATTTATTCATTTACAACCTTAAAATCAAGTCTTTTGTATCCATTATTTATAATACTTATTGTACTTTTAAACGTACAATTTGAGCCTTTTAAACCATATGGGAGTATTTTCAACCTATTTGATTTGTTCGACCAATTTAAGCCATTCTATTTTTAACTAATTTTTTAACTTGACTCGTTTGATTTAAGTCAAAATAGACTTACAAGATTAAGATATGTGACCTGCACAAATCACTTCATCCACAAGCAACAGCTGTGATGCAATTATCAGGCTCCAAAAAGATACCACAAAATTAATTCAAAGTTCAAGAATACTCCAAAAGAGTGTTCGGTTTCAGTTTTAAACTACTTGTCTATTTGGATACCGGATACCGTGAGTTGATGATTTGGCGCTTCACAACGTAGTTGTAAAAGATAACCTCTATCTCAAGGTCAGTTGAATCCCCAATGTGCTGAATTAAAAGAATCCTGTCACTAAACAAATAAACTAATAACCTACTAACATAATAAGTTCTTAAATAACCAATGAACCTGTGAATCGCTAAGTTATTTACCTCTCCAAATTCTTAAACAACCAAAGGGAACCAGCAGGTGAATAAGAACCATATAATGCATAACCATATTACAGATCCCCCTATACTCCCTATAAAAATCAGACAGTTATTATTCGAGTCACATGTTCAGTTATTTAGTTAGCTCCTAGTTGTTCCAGCTTGTACTTTTCTGTTATCCATGCAGTATTAGCTTGTACATTCTGTTATTGTTTAATTCTAGTCTCCTATATATAGTGGAGAGCTATGCGTTGTATTTCTCAATTCAATCAATACATTAAGGATCAGTTACATATCAAAACAGTCTTGTATTAGCTATATTGTTTAATAATGAAATCGTTTGATTTACAAAATGATATGAAGCACGTACGCTAAGCAAAGCATGATAGGAGCACATTTTTGTTGGAGATGAGAGCACGAAGATCACGACGAGTCCTTTCTATCTCCTTCAAATACTCACAGTCAACAACAGGTGCTGCTGCCTCCATTTATGTCTCAATAGACTGATTTCAACCTGCAAAAGAGCCTAAACATATCACAGTGTAAATATTACAAAGATAAATATCGCTCATACCAAATAAACTAAAAATGCCAAATATATGATCACTCAAGAACATTGAACTTACACGCTACAAGTATTGTTTGCAAAATGCTGTATGGCGCCAGCTGCTGTCCGAGATATAGAAACTACAAAAATTTTAGAAAAAAAAAACACACAAATGTAAATTGTAAGGATGAAAAAAGAGATTACCTCTTCATCTGCTAAATTAAGATGCAGTCCCACAATGCTTTCTACCTTCAGAAGCTTTTGTTTTCCCCTTTTGGGACTTTTGTTTCTTCTCCACACTCATTTCAGCCACCAGTCTAGCCACCAGTCTGATAGCACAGTAGAGAAGTCAAACGTCAACCACTGGAACAAATATAAGTCAAAGTTTACGATGTAACAAATGTGTGCAACCAAACCTTTCACATTTTGATGCAGCCCCCACTATCTTTTCCTTGTTATAAGGTGTACGACACGCTGGACACCTCCCTTCTGTATCATCTTTCTCAGCCATATCCATAATGTGATGCCAGCACCATACACAAATTTGTAAACGATGATTGTTTATGTTAATAAGTCACATATACCATACATACCCTTAATTAACCGATCGTTCACATAAAACGTAAAACAGAATCATACTGGTGTTTCACTATTACAATTAGCTCAAATCAAAATAAAGTCTGTAATGTAATTTTTCTATCATATTGGCGTTTCAGTTGTTACATCTACACAAAAGGTATCGAAGAAGATATAAAAAACACATACCGCTACATCGGAATCATTCCGTAGATCAACTCATCCCTCTTATGCTATCCAACCACCAATCCAGCATTTGCCTAAATCTTTTTCATTCAGCAAACGAATCAATAAAATCTCATCAATAATGTTGTAATTTGATGTTAGGGTTTCCCTCGAAATCATGTGCACATCATCTCAAAATCAACAATCGATTATCCCATTATAATTTTAGAGTTATTTTGCTTCATTTAGATGGTTAAAAAGAAATGCAAAATCGAAAGAACAACCAGATCTAAAATAAAACACAAATGAGAAATCAAATTAACCTAAAATTGAAATCAAACCTGAGAGCATGACAGTACTTTGTAGTCCCAAAACAGGCTCTGCAATAAAACTCCAATATGTTAACCTAAAATATAAAAAAGAAACTCTCGGTTTGTGTTATTAGATACTAACTTCAATGGTCTACCCTCCGAAACAAACCCATTGTAACACCCCGAAAAAAATGTAAAACCTTAAACTGGAATTAATAAGGTTTAAATAAACAAGAATTTACTAACTAGGAAATTTGACCTAGCTAGTTACAAGTTTAGAAATAATCTATAATAGGGTTATAAAGCAACTAAAATAAAACATTTATCAATTGGAGGGACTTAAGTTGTAACAATTAAAAACTTAAGTGTTACTAAACTAATAAAACAAGCCAAACACCCCCAAATGGGAGATGTCTGGTCGTACAAACAGAGCAGGGCGACACCCACTCTCACAAAATCAAAAATTCACTAGAACTCTCAATTGAAGGCTCAATCCAAGTCGAAATTGAAATTAGAGCATAGATTCGTGATCCTCATTTCTAGAGGATTCTAAGGTATGTAAAATCTGATGAAATCCTTCAACTTGAATTTCTCATGATTTTGTAAAATCTGGAATTTGAGGTTGCATGTGTGTTATGTAGTTAGATTAGAGTTGATATGGTGTCTAGATGTGAAATCTAGCCAACTACATGTGAAATCACTACCAAATTCTGGAAATTTCATGAACACCTTGAAGGTGGATTATGGGTTTTTAAAATATGATGATGAACACTAGGATTTGGAATGAATATTTTAGTGTAATTTGATCTTAGAAAATGATTTCAGAAAATGCATGATGTGTAAATGATGTATGAAGGTTATATTGATGATTTAGTTAGCTAACTAACAAGCTATAAACTTGAATATGAGAGATATAAAATTCTGCCTTTAAAGTGTTTGATGAAATGCCTCTATGAAGGCCTAAAACAGAAATTCTGAGCTTAAACTCATAATCATGATGTTTTGGCGAAATATGTGAAATCATGATTTAAATAGAGTTCTAAAACGCATTGTGAATGAACTCTATAGGATCGGACGCAGGAGCGTCAAGTGGACAAACGGGAGGCGAACCACGTTTGAAGGGCAAACTTTGAAGGTATGTAACTTGACCCGTTACTCTATTAAGTTTGATGATTTAGTGTGTAATTGAATCCTTGAATAAGAGTTGTTTTGATTACGCGATGAAGTCGCTATATTGATTGTTAAATTCGGATGGTACTCGTTGGTAGTCGTCATAGGAATGGTTTTCGTAGACGAGCCAAACGGGTCAATTAATCGAGTAAAACATAAATCATATTCCGGAAATATGTTAGATTTGTTCTATGCTATTGGTTAATGTTTATTACATGCTAGAAATACTAGTTTTAGATGAAATGGGTTGTTTGCAAGGGAATTTCCGAAATTGGTTTTGCAGGAAATGAACTAAGGAATCAAAACATAAATTTCCAGGACCTACCGTAAATTACGGTGATACCGTAATTTACGGTGTAGGTCAGAATGGTTACGGTAATTATTTACTGATTTACGGTGACCAGGAAAAGTCAAGGCTCACCGTAAATTACGGTGATACCGTAATTTACGGCGGATCCAGGAAATTTGTTTTTGTTTTTGTTATATAAATGTAATCGTTCAAACTTGTGTTTATAGTATACGTTAATGTCAAAACTAATGTTTTATCTGGTTTTGACCATAGGTAAATCGACAAGTCTTACGGGTGAAGATCAAGCGACATGACTAAGAACCGAACACTCTATTTTGAAGCTTCCGCAATGTGTTAAATTTTTTGTAGTTCTTGTGTATGGTTGTTAATACATTTTAAACTGTTGACAAATTTTGTATCTTAGTCATTCCTCGACTAAGGTTATGGTTATTCTAAAATTTTGTAAATGAAAGTCATGTACTTAACTATATTTTAATTTAAAATCAAGGGTTTAAATTCTAGGGTGTTACAAGTTGGTAATCAGAGCTCATGGTTGTCAATAAGTGTTCGGTTCAAGCTTGATCGATCGTCCGGTAAGAATTAACTTGTTTTGTTAATAAATTATGTACTACGTATAAAATGAGAAATGGACAATATGCATGAAAAGAGTGTGTAAGCTCACTCAAAAAGCAAGAAATGCATGAAACATGAATTATCAAATCAAGTTACGGACTTGATTAAATAGAAACATGAATTATCAAATCAAGTTACGGACTTGATTAAATAGAAACATGAATTATCAAATCAAGTTACGGACTTGATTAAATAGAAACATGAATTATCAAATCAAGTTACGGACTTGATTAAATAGAAACATGAATTATCAAATCAAGTTACGGACTTGATTAAATAGAAACACGAATTATCAAATCAAGTTACGAACTTGATTAAATCAAAACAAGTAAAGCATGTGTTACAAATAGAATGTTTAACAATCTATGTAAACATTTCAGAAATCGAGATGGCTGATGGAGGCAATGATAATGCGGTGCCAAGAGTCACCGAACAAGTGAGAGAAGTGATTGCCGAAGAGGTTGGAAAGGCGATCGAAAACAGTTTGTCGGACTTTATTGATAAAATCCAAGACACGGTTTTATCAATAGTAGAAGATAGAATCAAGAAACTGGAAGACGAGTTAAATGTAGTAAAGGAAAAGCGTGGAGGACGAAAGCCTTGTTCATACAAGGAATTCATGGCTTGTAAACCACCAGTATACAATGGGGAGGTTGACCCGATAGTGTGCCAACGATGGCTAAGTGACATTGAAGGGGTATTCGAGAGAACCCATTGTGACGAAGAAGACTACGTAGCCTTTGGTACGGGTCAACTAAGGAGTCAAGCGAAAGATTGGTGGGATAACAAAAAGAAGGAGATTGGAAGCGAAGCGGCTAAGGCCATGACATGGGAGGAGTTTAAGACGCCGTTTCTTAAACACCATAGTCCCAAGGCGGTCGTAAATAAAATCAAGGAAGAGTTTATGCAACTCAGACACAAAGGTGAATCCATAGACAAGATCACGGGGATGTTTATGGACAAGATGAAGTTCTGTGATGAATTGATAACGAATGAAGAGCAAAAGGTCTATTATTACCATAACATGTTAAGCGCGGAATATAGAGAGTTCATAACCCCTTCAAAGTACGAGACCCTTACCGAGATTGTCAATGCTGCTCGGGAAAGGGAGATCGAATTGAAGAAGAGTATAGAACGGGGTGAACGAAGGGCACTAGATGTGAATCCAAGCCCTACCAAGAAAGCAAGAACGAATGAATCCGCAAAGAGATCAGATGCTAAAGGTAGCACATCAGGTTGCAAAATTTGTGGGAAGAATCATAAGGGCGAATGTCGTTACAAGGATAAGCCTTGTCCCATATGCAAGAAAAAGGGACATATGGCTATGTCATGCCCGGAGAAGGTGACGGTTTGTTACAATTGTTATCGAACGGGTCACAAAAAGTCGGAATGCCCGGAACTGGTTGGAAGGAAAGATGGGCAAGAAGCGAAAGATGAAGCCCCGAAAGCAAAGGCAAGATCTTTCCAACTAACTGCCGCAGAAGCGAAGATTGAACCTGACGTGGTCTCAGGTATATTTGCTGTAAATTCAATTCCCGCACACGTGTTATTTGATACGGGTGCGAATAAATCCTTTGTTTCATATGGGTTTATTCGACATCCTTCATTTATTCTAACAAAATTACCTGTGCCTTTAGAAGTAGAGATAGGTAATAACAAAAGCTTTGTTGTTTGTGATGTATGTGAAAATTGTAAACTGAGCATCGATGATGAAGAATACTTAATAAATCTAATCCCGATGTCGATGGGAGAATTTCAAGTAGTCGTGGGAATGGATTGGCTATCTCAATATCATGCAAAGGTCGTGTGTTTTCGCAAAGAGATAAAACTAACATCTCCGAGCGGAAAACACGTCACCATTTATGGCGAAAAACGAGGCAACCCCATAGTATGTTCGATGTTGAAGGCTCACAAGCTCATGAAGCGAGGATGCAAGGCATTCTTAATTTATGCAAATGAGACCGAGAAAGAATCACGGAAGATTGGAGATGTACCGATAGTACGGGATTATGAAGATGTTTTTCCGGAAGATTTGCCGGGGATACCGCCTGAACGGGAAGTAGAGTTCGGGATCGAATTGATTCCTGGCGCGAAACCTGTGGCAAAAGCCCCGTACCGACTTGCACCGTCGGAATTACAAGAGCTAATGTCCCAAATTCAAGATTTGCTTGACAAGGGATTTATAAGGCCGAGTGTGTCTCCTTGGGGCGCTCCGGTGTTGTTCGTGAGAAAGAAGGACGGGAGCATGCGCATGTGTATCGATTATCGGGAGTTAAACAAACTCACGGTAAAGAACCGATACCCGCTCCCGAGGATAGATGACTTATTTGACCAACTTCAAGGCGCGAGTTGGTTTTCAAAAATTGACCTTAGGTCGGGATATCACCAACTAAAGGTCAAAGAAGAAGATGTGCCGAAGACGGCTTTCCGCACAAGATACGGACATTACGAATTTCTCGTGATGTCGTTTGGGCTGACAAATGCGCCCGCGGCTTTCATGGACCTCATGAACCGGGTTTGCAAACCAATGTTAGATAAGTCGGTTATCGTATTTATCGATGACATCTTGGTGTACTCGAAAAATGAAGCTGAACACGCACGCCACTTGCAAGAAGTGTTAGAGACACTTAGAAGAGAGAAACTTTATGCAAAATTTTCTAAATGTGCCTTTTGGTTACGAGAGGTACAATTTCTCGGTCATGTCATAAGTGCCGATGGAGTTTTGGTGGATCCGTCAAAGATAGAGGCGGTGTCAAAATGGAATCCCCCGAAGAACCCTTCTGAAATTAGAAGCTTTTTGGGGCTTGCTGGATATTACAGGAGATTCATTCAAGATTTCTCCAAGATTGCATCGCCACTAACAAAATTAACCCAAAAGAAAGCAAAGTTTGTTTGGGGAGTCGATCAAGAAAAAGCGTTTCGGACGCTAGAAAGGCTAACTCAAGCTCCGGTACTGACATTGCCGGACGGAGTCGAAGGCATGGTGGTTTATTCGGATGCTTCATTATCGGGGCTCGGTTGCGTGTTGATGCAACGGGGCAAGGTAATAGCCTATGCCTCGAGACAATTGAAGATACACGAGAAGAAATACCCCACGCACGATCTCGAGTTGGCAGCGGTAGTATTTGCATTAAAAATATGGAGGCATTACTTGTATGGGGTAAAATGCACCATATTTACCGACCACAAGAGTTTGAAATACTTCTTCGACCAGAAGGAGTTAAATATGCGACAAAGGCGATGGCTGGAAACGGTGAAGGACTATGATTGTGAGATACACTATCACCCCGGAAAGGCAAACGTGGTAGCGGATGCTCTAAGCAGAAAAGCGGATTATGTCCCAATACGAGTGAGGTCGATGCAACTCGTGGTAACCTCAGGTGTACTTGAACGTATTCGAGAAGCGCAATTAGAAGCAGTAAAAGAAGAGAATTGGAAGAAGGAAAGGATAATTGGGCAGTTGAAAGACTTGTCGGATGGGAATCACGGGTTAAAGACTCGATCCGGAAGGATATGGGTCCCACATACCTGTGGAGTAAAGGCGCTTCTACTTGATGAAGCCCATAAATCCCGTTATTCAATTCATCCGGGTGCGACCAAGATGTACAATGATTTGAAACAAAATTATTGGTGGCCCGGAATGAAGAGGGATGTGGCGAAGTATGTGGAAAAATGCTTGACATGTTTACAAGTCAAGGCGGAGCATCAGAAACCCTATGGCAAACTCCAACCGTTGGAAATTCCGGTTTGGAAATGGGAACATCTTACAATGGACCTGTTAACCAAACTGCCTAGGACAAACCGTGGTTTTGATGCCATATGGGTAGTGGTGGATAGATTGACGAAAAGTGCTCACTTCATTCCGATTCGTGAGACTTATACGTCAGAAAAGATGTCAGAAGTCTATACCAATGAAATCATAGCACGTCATGGAGTGCCGGTGTCCATCGTGTCCGATAGGGATACCCGGTTTACCTCGAAATTCTGGCGTGAATTCCAAGAACAAATGGGGACCAAATTGTTCATCAGCACTGCGTACCATCCTCAAACGGATGGACAAAGTGAAAGAACAATACAAATTTTGGGAGACATGCTACGGGCGTGCATAATCGACTTTGGAGGTAGTTGGGATGTTCACCTACCGTTAGTTGAGTTTTCGTATAACAACAGTTACCAATCTAGTATTAAGATGGCACCATACGAACTGCTTTACGGTAGGAAGTGTCGAACCCCGGTTTGTTGGGGTGAAGTGGGTCCACGCGAACTCGCCCATCAAGACATAGTAAGAGCCACGAACGAAAAGATCGATAAAGTTCGGGCACACTTGAAGGCGGCTCAAGACAGGCAAAAGGCGTATGTAGATAAAAGGAAAAGGCCAATTGAATTCCAAGTGGGTGACATGGTCATGCTAAAAGTGTCCCCGTGGAAAGGCGTTATTAGATTTAGAAAGAAAGGGAAGTTAAGCCCAAGGTTTATCGGGCCATTTAAAATTATCGGGAGAGTTGGCAAAGTAGCTTACCGTCTTGAACTACCGGAGGAGCTAAGTGGGATTCATGGCACGTTTCACGTATCTCAATTAAGAAAGTGTCTAGCGGACGAAACGACCTATATCCATTACGATGATATCGAAGTGGATAATAGTCTAAATTATGTGGTGAGACCGGTTGAAATTTTAGACAGAAAGGTCAAACGTTTACGAAATAAACAAATAGAACAAGTCAAAGTCAAATGGGAGCATAGGAAGGGTTCGGACACTACATGGGAGTCCGAAGAGGAGATGCGACGTCTTCACCCTACTTTATTTGGTACGTATTGCGGTTTCGAGGACGAAACCCTTTTAAGGGGGGTGGACTTGTAACACCCCGAAAAAAATGTAAAACCTTAAACTGGAATTAATAAGGTTTAAATAAACAAGAATTTACTAACTAGGAAATTTGACCTAGCTAGTTACAAGTTTAGAAATAATCTATAATAGGGTTATAAAGCAACTAAAATAAAACATTTATCAATTGGAGGGACTTAAGTTGTAACAATTAAAAACTTAAGTGTTACTAAACTAATAAAACAAGCCAAACACCCCCAAATGGGAGATGTCTGGTCGTACAAACAGAGCAGGGCGACACCCACTCTCACAAAATCAAAAATTCACTAGAACTCTCAATTGAAGGCTCAATCCAAGTCGAAATTGAAATTAGAGCATAGATTCGTGATCCTCATTTCGAGAGGATTCTAAGGTATGTAAAATCTGATGAAATCCTTCAACTTGAATTTCTCATGATTTTGTAAAATCTGGAATTTGAGGTTGCATGTGTGTTATGTAGTTAGATTAGAGTTGATATGGTGTCTAGATGTGAAATCTAGCCAACTACATGTGAAATCACTACCAAATTCTGGAAATTTCATGAACACCTTGAAGGTGGATTATGGGTTTTTAAAATATGATGATGAACACTAGGATTTGGAATGAATATTTTAGTGTAATTTGATCTTAGAAAATGATTTCAGAAAATGCATGATGTGTAAATGATGTATGAAGGTTATATTGATGATTTAGTTAGCTAACTAACAAGCTATAAACTTGAATATGAGAGATATAAAATTCTGCCTTTAAAGTGTTTGATGAAATGCCTCTATGAAGGCCTAAAACAGAAATTCTGAGCTTAAACTCATAATCATGATGTTTTGGCGAAATATGTGAAATCATGATTTAAATAGAGTTCTAAAACGCATTGTGAATGAACTCTATAGGATCGGACGCAGGAGCGTCAAGTGGACAAACGGGAGGCGAACCACGTTTGAAGGGCAAACTTTGAAGGTATGTAACTTGACCCGTTACTCTATTAAGTTTGATGATTTAGTGTGTAATTGAATCCTTGAATAAGAGTTGTTTTGATTACGCGATGAAGTCGCTATATTGATTGTTAAATTCGGATGGTACTCGTTGGTAGTCGTCATAGGAATGGTTTTCGTAGACGAGCCAAACGGGTCAATTAATCGAGTAAAACATAAATCATATTCCGGAAATATGTTAGATTTGTTCTATGCTATTGGTTAATGTTTATTACATGCTAGAAATACTAGTTTTAGATGAAATGGGTTGTTTGCAAGGGAATTTCCGAAATTGGTTTTGCAGGAAATGAACTAAGGAATCAAAACATAAATTTCCAGGACCTACCGTAAATTACGGTGATACCGTAATTTACGGTGTAGGTCAGAATGGTTACGGTAATTATTTACTGATTTACGGTGACCAGGAAAAGTCAAGGCTCACCGTAAATTACGGTGATACCGTAATTTACGGCGGATCCAGGAAATTTGTTTTTGTTTTTGTTATATAAATGTAATCGTTCAAACTTGTGTTTATAGTATACGTTAATGTCAAAACTAATGTTTTATCTGGTTTTGACCATAGGTAAATCGACAAGTCTTACGGGTGAAGATCAAGCGACATGACTAAGAACCGAACACTCTATTTTGAAGCTTCCGCAATGTGTTAAATTTTTTGTAGTTCTTGTGTATGGTTGTTAATACATTTTAAACTGTTGACAAATTTTGTATCTTAGTCATTCCTCGACTAAGGTTATGGTTATTCTAAAATTTTGTAAATGAAAGTCATGTACTTAACTATATTTTAATTTAAAATCAAGGGTTTAAATTCTAGGGTGTTACACCCATGTACTGACTGTATACTTCGAACCGCTTCATCCTCCTTTGAGTAAGTAATATATTTGTATAGTGTAAATATTACAAAGATAAATATCGCTCATACCAAATAAACTAACAATGCCAAATATATGATCACTCAAGAACATTGGACTTACACACTACAAGTATTGTTTGCAAAATGATGTATGGCGCCAGCTGCTGTCTGAGATATAGAAACTACAAAAAATTTAGAAAAAAAAACACACACAAATGTAAATTTGTAAGGATGAAAAAAGAGATTACCTCTTCATCTGCTAAATTAAGAGGCAGTCCCACAATGCTTTCTACCTTCAGAAGCTTTTGTTTTCCCCTTTTGAGACTTTTGTTTCTTCTCCACACTCATTTCAGCCACCAGTCTGATAGCACATTAGAGAAGTCAAACGTCAACCACTGGAACAAATATAAGTCAAAGTTTACGATGTAACAAATGTGTGAGACCAAACCTTTCACATTTTGATGCAGTCCCCGCTATCTTTTCCTTGTTATAAGGCATACAACACGCTGGACACCTCCCTTCTGTATCATCTTTCTCAGCCATATCCATAATGTGATGCCAACATCATACACAAATATGTAAACAATGATTGTTTATGTTAATAAATCACATATACCATACCTACCCTTAATTAACCAATCGTTCACATAAATCGTAAAACAGAACCATACTGGTTTTTCACTAATACAATTAGCTCAAATCGAAATAAAGTCCTTAATGTAATTTTTCTATCACATTGGTGTTTCAGTTGTTACATCTACACAAAAGGTATCGAAGAAGATATAAAAAACACACACCGCTACAACGGAATCATTCCGTAGATCAACTCATCCTTCTTATGCTATCCAACAACCAATCTAGCATTTGCCTACATCTTTTTCATTCACCAAACGAATCAATAAAATCTCATCAATAATGTTGTAATTTGATGTTAGGGTTTCCCTTGAAATTATATGCGCATCATCTCAGAATCAACAATCGATTATCCCATTATAATTTTAGAGTTATTATGCTTCGTTTAGATGGTGAAAAAGAAATGCAAAATCGAAAGAACAACCTGATCTGAAATAAAACACAAATGAGAAATCAAATTAACCTAAAATTGAAATCAAACCTGAGAGCTTTAACGAAGCTGATACTCGGCTCCATTCACGGCTCGTTGAACATCATTGCTTGATTTGACTGGAATCAGGGATCCTCTCGTGTAGCCGCTATTGAAGGGATTGTTGGAGAGCACAGTGGCGTGGAATCAAAATAATGGTTTTGAGAAGCCATGTGAAGAATCTGGTTATCAATCTAGGGTTTACAATTGATAATGGGAACGAATTCATTATTTTGGATATGATTGGAATTGATTGAGAAGAGATTAGGTTTCCATATTGAAGAACGTTACAAAATTGATTGAAGGAGAATTGAGAAAACCTTTTGCCGCTTATATGAAATTGAAGGAGAATGGAGAAAGGAAGATTGGCGCTCAAAATCTAATTATCTGCCTAAATAGCTATGCCACATCATGGTCAATAAGTCAACATTATTTTGCTTTAATATAAGAGATTGATTATTAAGCAAATTGAACGACTAAAACAGCAATTATATGTCAACTTTAAGATGGGAGATGAAGAGTCTAAAACTAAATTCCCTAATTTTCACCTTTTTCTTCCCTTTCTACCCCCAACTCCCCACTTCATCACGGATGATCATCTTTGAAACTCTACGTTGAAATTGAATGTACATTGAATGCACATTGTCTTCTCATCTACGCATCACAAAGATGAAAAAGAAAAGAGAGAGACGGAGAGAGCAATGAGGGAGTTTCACAACGGGCCAGTGTGGCGTCCTGCGAATCATCGACAAGCCACCTCTCCGACGAATCCTCCTCAAGTTGATGAATAAGTAAGATAATATTAATATATCATCGATACCTGTTAACTTTTGTTTTCAAAATTTCATTATTTTTTATTTGTTTATTTATTTAATATGGAGCTTTTATATAATTTTTGGATGCTTCAGTTGTTCATCGCTCGTTGTCAAGGTTGCCGTCATCAATGGTTGACAGCTAGGGTGTAACACCCCAAAGTCCTTATATATGTATATATGTTAAAATAAGTATTTATAAATGTAATTGTTGTTAGAATGAAAACTAAGATTATGAACCTAGTTAGAGTGTAAGTAAAATTTTAACCTAAAGAATAGATTCTAGCCCCAATTAGCCTTTCAATTTGTTGATTTTGGGTTTGAGAAGAGTCCCCCCTTCTTTTCTTCTTCTCTGGTCGACACCCACACACCTCTGTGTGTTTTTGGGTTTTAATTTTTGTTTTTATATTTTATCTTTCCATTCATTCCAATTTGGCATATGATGAAGATAAAAGAGAATGATTAAGTATTGAACTGTTATGAACGGGTTATACAATTAAAGAATGACAATGTGAAAGAATGGTTAGGATGTTGAACCCTTATAAACGGGTCAAACAAACTAGAATGTGATGTTAAAGAATGTTCATCAGTTGATTCGTTAGGAACGGGTCAAACCAACTAGAATGTGATGTTTAAGAATGACCATATGTTGATCCGTCATAAACGGGTCAACGAATTAGAATGTTATATTAATGAATGGTTATGTACGGGACTCGTTGCGAACGGGTCAATGAATAGTAAACGTATAATGAATGCATATCATGTTTGTTGGAATTTTGTAGGATGTAATTACATCTAATCTAATATTGATATAGGTAAAGTCAACCTTTAATGGCATGCTACGCTCGGAACGAACACACTCCAAACCACTCTCAACACGCTTCCGTACTTAACTTATGCAAATAGGTCAAAACATTTTGGTTGTTATGTAATGAAAGTTTAGTTGTTAAATTCTCCGAGACTTGTGTTTCATAACTTTTGTAAATGTTGGATGTTTTATAACTAGGCTAAATGGTTAATTTGTATGTAAAAGCAAGTCGTCTTAGTATAGTACAAAAGTGTCAAATTTAGTCGTAATTTTTGTTGTTTAAACACTTGTTTTTTACTGCTTTAAAGGATGGGCGTTTCATAGGGTTTAGGTTCGCCATGAAAAACTATAGTTATTGAACTAAACTATCTATTTAATGTCTGTCTATTGTGGCAAGGATGCTGGTTATCCTTTTTCTCCATTCATCGCCACATCCTTTCTTTAGCTTACAACAGGTTTGTTCGTCATCAACACCTTGGATTAAATATATCGCTGCATCGTTTTCATATGTTTGAAATTGAAACAAGTTCTATTCCAATCGCAGGTTTTGGATCTTTAACATTTCGTTAACGTTTTAGGCTTCAGAAATGACGTATGACTAGCCAAACACCATGGATACTTAATATAAGTTTAAATACTTATATTTATCATAAAAAATTCATTTTATAACCTGATCTAAATCAGTTTTGCAAAAATCTCTTTAAAAGCCGATTTTTACCGTTTTTAACGCATAGTCTTGTACCGAACTTTACTATAATCATCCCAAAGCATCACGATTTAGTATTTTAACATAATACATGTTACTTACTGAATAAAATGGTACTAATATTCATATTCGTGCAGATTTCATGTAAGTCACATAAATCATGAATTGTCACCCATTTTACCACTTTTTATTAAGTTTCATGTACAACACGCAAAGGTACTAAACATATGACATAACTTTATACTATCAGAACACATTATTTAGTATGATTTTTGTCACACCCTGACTTTTGCGAAAGCGTGATTATTGGTGTGACGTCTTAATACCATAGCATTCAATCATAACAATGCTCTATGATAAAACCAAAAGATATTCATCCATTAATTAAGTTTAGAAAATACCATAACATAATTTTCTTGAAAACATCAACACCAAATTAAGTTACAAATCATGACATGTTCAACTGAGTCCATGAAGACTCCACAAAAGACTTTAAATAAAACTTGAGTTTGGAAACATGTATCCCATCCAGGAATAGGATACACCCTTAAACTCAACAACCATGGATACATCTTTTATTTATATGCAGCTTGAAAACACATGCACACACCAGCCAGATCCACTAGTTCCCTAAAATACATGTAGTTTAAAAATATCAACAAAAGTTGAGCGAGTTCATGTGTGGGTGTATGAATAAACCTTTAAAGTATGTCTTGTATGTATGTATGTCCCTGGTATGTAGCAATAAGGAAAAAAGAGATCACCAATGGGTTGCAAAGCCAATGGTATGTGTGAAATGGTGCAGGAAAACTCAAACCTAGCAAATTTATACCGGGCTTCCGGCTGGAAGACATAGTCACCACTATGGGCCACCCTGGCCTCATGGGTGTGGGCTTGCTACACCCAAATAGATCTATCACTCATGTCCCTCAGTCCTACGACGAGGATTAATGGCCTTAAGTGCTGTACCCACCCTTCACATGATCTAGTAGTAACCCTCCTTAGCTAACCATACCATGTATAAAACGTTTGTAATAATCGTAACATGTATTTCACCCCCGAAGTATAAAACTGAAAACAGTTAAAAGAAAAGGGGGAACATGAACTCACTGTATTGCGTCCTCAGCTCGTAACTCAAACTCTGTCAGCAAACACGACTACCTACAGTGTACTAACGTCTGTTAGACGGACGGGTTGTGCCTTTTCTTAGTATTAATGTTTTGGAGTTACGTTTCTTATATTATTCCAAGTTATAATTATTTGTCAAAATAATATTTCAACTTAAATTATATTTGATTTTGGAATAATTGTTTAAGCAATATTTCTGTAACAATACTTCTCAAGTATTTACTTTCGTATTTCCTTCCCAAGGATGGGGTATTAAATACATGTATTTGTATTATTGTATTTGTAATTTCCGAAGTAATATATTTCCAAGTCTCACTTTAGAAAATATATTTATAAACTCATTTTGTCCCAAAAATAATGTATTGTCCAGAAAATATATATTTTTCTCAAAAATCATATATCTTCTAATATACTAAGAAAATATATTTTAACTTCCCCAAAAATAATATTTTCCCTTTTTGTCAAAGTATGATATAACTTGTAATAATAAATAAAATCATACTTTCATTCCGTTTGTATCCACAATAGTATTTACCAAAAATACATATGTAACGATATTGTTTTGGATGGTAAATTCCACGGTACTTGTTAAGTTATATTATTTTATCATAAAATAATATAATTATTTCACCGAGTAAACAAATAATCACGCAAGTGTCTTAACATGTATATATATTCTAAATATATATGGTTACCCATTTTTATTTATAAAAACCAACCTCCAATATTTGTATTTTTGTTACAAAAATTATGGCAAGGTTTATATCGAAAACTTATGATCAAAATATACTTGTAAATACTTGTTAGAAAATATTTTTCTAAGTGTTTATATTTTTAGAAAGTTTTGCCATAGTTTCCCCTAAAAACGGAGGTGTCCATGCTATATATGCATATCATTTTCTTTTCATAAATCATCACAACAATCAATAATTAATCCTTAAACAACTTACACTTCCCAAGTGCAAAAACTATACAATTTTCATAACATCATGAACTTGATCTTTTATTAAAAACTTGTAGTAACTTGGTGGCATGTTTAGTGGGTTTAGTTACCCTCTAAAGTGTGTTTACTTCTTTAAAAATCTCATTCTCAAAGAAACTAGGTGTTTACAACTTGTTAGATGATCCTTCTAAAAATTATTCTTTTGAACTCTTCTTGTAAGTGCTCTTACACTTATTTTATCACAAAAAATAGTGTACATTTAAGTAAGAATCAAGTTCTACTAAAAATCATATTTTTGAACTTGGTTTTCTTGGAGAATCATTCATGAGTCTTAGATTCATAAGATTATTAGCTCACTTTATTTATTATTTTTCAAGAAAACATCTTATTTTCAAGTTCATGCTCATGCATGAGGATGATCTTCTTATGTTGTCACATAATCATCCTCTCACTTGCTAGATCATGTGTTTAATCACAATCTAGCAAGCTCCATATGATGATCAACATCATATTCCCAAGTAACAACAACAAGTATCATACATATACTTAAACAACATTATTTCATCCATATATCATCATATGTAAGCTTATGTTTATAATTTTTGTTTAAGTCTTTTAGTGTTCTTGTGATAATCAATATACTACAACTTTTAACCAACCAAATGAGAAGTAAAAACTAGTAACAAGAAGCTTACAACTAGCTCAAAGGCTAGGGAAGATCACAATAGATTGAAGATGACAAAGATGGTGGATGAAAGCAAATGAGAAAGATTCTTCAAGTTCCACAAGCTTCAAGCTTCATAAAACACCTTCTAGCACTTGGGAATGAGCTTGGATTGGATGAATGGTGGTTGCAAGGTGGTGGTGGTGGCGGCACTAACTAGGGCCAAGAGGGAGAGGAGAGAGTGAGGGAGATGAGTGAAGTTGTGAAGTGTTGAAATGAAATGATCTTGTGAAATCATGAACCATACTTATAATCTTCCTACTCAATATTATGTTCACTCAATCAAGCAAAGATCAAATAAAATATAGAATGAAATCTTTGAGTGGAGTGTGGGTCCTAGTGACCGTAAATGATGGGGGGGGGGGGGTAATTGTAAAATATAAATGGTAACTAGTTAGTTAATAAATCAAATTCAAGTATATGGTTACAAGTGTTAGTTACTAGACATTCTAGTGGGTGTTATGGTGTTCAGGGATCATAACTAGCTAAGAAATAATAAAACAATGTTTCTGGCAATAATTTGGTGTTCCGGGTAATGTCCTGTTGTTCGGTTAGATACCGGTTCGTTAAAGTGTCAAGCAATTCCGTTTAATGATCTTTATGTTACTTTTTGTGACACTTTTAATTCCCGACACTTAGGAAAGCATTCAAGACCATTTAGTCAATTTTTTGCATGTAACTAGCTTGTTAAAAAGCTGAATTTTGCTGAAAAATGCAGAATTCTGCACTATAAGTGGGTTTTTGGCACTTCCCGGCACTTTATCTATCACCTAGTGACGGAGTTTTATGGTCCTTACTTCTCCACACACCATACTAGTGTAGTACCTTGTCCCTGGCCCATAATGGGCTTCGAAACACTGCCTGTCTATGTACTGAACCCCGTCAGCATATTTCCGTTCTATCCATTAAATGTGCTATCTGTGCTTTGTGCATCATGTTTGTCAATATAGTTTGTATGTGATAATGAGGTGACATTATGTAATATGTGATGCACATGTAAGTATGATGCAGTAATCAGAAAGCAGTTAAGTAATCCAGCACAGTTATTAAGCATTTAATCATAATTAATTAATTGTACGGATTCCTGGTTTTATGAGAGTAGTCACATTCTCCCCCCGTTAAGAAAATTTCGTCCCGAAATTTTAGTTCTGCTACTAGTTGCAGGGTCTTGGGGAATAAATGTGGGTATCTTTCTTTCATACGATCCTCACGCTCCCAAGTGAACTCTGGGCCGTGTCGCGCGTTCCAACGAACCTTGATGAGTTGAACACTACTCCGTCGCGTCTTGTTAACCTTCCAATCCGTAACCTCAACCGGTTACTCAGTAAAGTGGAGTGTGTCGTCAATGTGGACTTCATCGGCAGGTATGACAACTGTTTCTTGAGTTGGACTCTTTTTCAGGTTAGATACATGAAATGTATCATGAACGCCATTCAGTTCTGCGGGTAGATCCAACTTGTAGGCTACAAGACCAATCCTCTCCAGGATTCTGAATGGTCCAATGTATCTCTGGTTCAACTTCCCACGCTTCCCAAAGCGTGCTACACCCTTCCAGGGTGAAACCTTTAACAAAACCATGTCTCCTACTGCAAACTCCGACGGTTTCCTTCGTCGGTCCGCATAACTTTTTTGTCAATCACGAGCCGCCTTTATGCGCTCTTGGATCTGTGTAATCTTATCAGTCATCTCTTGAACCAATTCCGGACCAACAAGCTGTCTATCACCCGCGTCTGCCCAGCATAACGGTGATCGACACTTGCGTCCATAGAGAGCTTCAAACGGTGCAGCTTGGATACTCGCATGGTAGCTGTTGTTGTATGAGAATTCTACCAAGGGTAAGTGAGTGTCCCAACTGCCACCCAAATCCATCACGCAAGCTCGTAACATGTCTTCCAACGTTTGTATCGTTCGCTCGCTCTGGCCATCTATCTATGGATGGAATGCAGTACTCAGATTCAACTGAGAACCAAAGGCTTCTTGGAAGGACTGCCAAATCCTTGACACAAACCTTCCATCTCTATCAGAAATGATCAAGAGAGGCACTCCATGTCGTGCAACAATCTCTCTCAGGTATAGCTCAGCAAGCTTACTTGTATTGTTTTTCTCCTTGATTGGCAAAAAGTGTGCAGATTTGGTCAGACGGTCCACGATTACCCAAATCGTATCGTGACCTCTGGGTGTTCTTGGAAATTTCGTTATAGAGTCCATTGAAATCTGCTCCCATTTCCACATGGGTATTTCGGGTTGTTGCAGGAGACCTGAAGGCTTCTGATATTCGGCCTTTACCTTGGCACAAGTTAAGCATTTGCCAACATACGTTGCAACGTCGCCTTTTAATCTCGGCCACCAATAGAAATCCTTTAAATCCTAGTACATTTTATCCGATCCTGGATGGATCGAGTACCGTGATTTGTGAGCCTCATAAAAAATAACGTCTCTTAGACCACCGAAGAAAGGAACCCAAATTCATTTCATGAAGCACAACGTTCCTTCATCATTGGGTACTAACTGTTTCTCCATCCCACGGAGATATTCATTCTCAAGATTCTCTTCCTTAAGACTTTCTCTCTGTGCGGCACGAATGCGCAATGAGAGGTCCGTTTGAACAATCATTTCCAAAGCCCTAACCCTTATGGGCTTGATTCTTTCTTTCCGACTTAAGGCATCTGCAACTACATTCACCTTCCCTGGGTGATACTTGATTTCACAATCATAATCATTTAACAACTCGACCCAGCGTCTCTGTCTCATGTTAAGCTCTTTTTGATCAAATATATGCTGCAGGCTCTTGTGATCAGTAAAGATTGTACAATGCGTACCGTACAAATAATGTCACCAGATTTTTAATGCAAACACCACTGCGCCTAACTCCAAGTCATGCGTGGTGTAGTTTTTCTCATGAACCTTCAACTGTCGTGAAGCATAGGCTATAACTTTCTGTCGCTGCATCAGCACGCAGCCTAAACCTTGACGGGAGGCGTCACAATATACCACGAAGTCGTCAATGCCTTCGGGTAGGGATAAGATGGGTACATCGCAAAGTTTGTTCTTTAACAACTGAAATGCTTCTTCTTGCTTGTCTCCCCATTCATACTTCTTGTCTTTCTGTGTAAGGGAGGTCAAAGGTTGAGCGATTTTCAAGAAATCCTCAATAAATCTGCTATAGTATCCTGCCAAACCTAGGAATTGTCGAATCTCGGTTGGCGTCTTTGGAGTCTCCCAATTCTTGATCGCCTCGATCTTTGTGGGATCCACATGGATTCCATTTCCATTAACCACATGACCAAGGAACTGAACCTCGCGTAACCAAAATTCGCACTTCGAGAACTTCGTGTCACACCCCGACCACGTAAAGCAACAAGACGTGGCGGAAACGTCGGGGAGTGTTGTAACAGAATCATTGTTTCATAACCATGGAATAAATAAATTCTGTTTTATTGAATAAATGAACTCATTGTTTTAATACAATCAAATAAGTACAACTATGATCTTCCAAATCTTAAAGTTGCTAAGGCACGAGTCCATCCTAAATGTAGCATGTATCAACAATCATTGCAAAGCAGTACCTGAAACATGTGTAAAAATAGGTACGTCAGCATAAAAATGCCTGTGAGATACATAGGTTTTGTGAAAATAGGATTCATGACTTAAGTTTAAAGGAAAAAGAATGTTTTAAGAAAAGTAGTCATGATCCTTGTAAATTGTTTTGTTGTGTAAATCATTTGAAAAACAATAAGTTCAGATGATATGTATAAATAAGAGAATAATGTATGGTTAAATGAATAACCATGTATAATGAGTTTGTATTGAATGTATTGTTTGAACAACAATATTTTGATAAAAAGGTTTATAGTATATTGTGAAAATATACTTTGGATTTTAAGAGAATCGAATGTGTAATATATTAAAATATATTTCAGTTCCAATATCGTTGACCCGAGTATACTAAATAACGCCACGGTATGTAATGCAATGAAAACACTTATATATAAAAAGTACCAGCGGCGTATCTACCATGTTTTCATCACATTGCACCCGTCCCGTTATCTAAACACTAACCAAAACCCAATCGTTAAATAGATAGTATATTAAATATACTTTAGTTGTTTAAAATAATAGTTTTAAGTAGTATATTACAAGTATACTTCGGATTTATAAATAACATATTAAACTATGTTTTGGTTTGGTAAATAACATATCAAAATATGTTTTGGATGATTAACAAAATATATGTTGGTTTTGTACAATATCACACATGGGAGTATATCAAACTATACTTTAAAAGTGTGATTTAAGAATTCATTCAGACCTAGTGCATCAAAATACACCTTTGAGACTATAGGGATACCACAAAGGAAATCCCTATTTGGATGGAGAAACAAATTGGTTTCAGACATTCCATGACAACAGGAATGGGGTGTCAAATCCTATAGCGCTATATCATACTACCAATCGGTCTGGCGAACATAAAATAAGTACAATTCAACATTTTTATTTTATGTTCTTTGAGAAATCAGTGTTTAAACCATAGATAGTCATTCAGTTTGTCAACAGATAAGTACTAACATGAATAACCAATTATACTTTCGGAAAACATGAAAATAACAGATAGGTACACATGCTTCACCCCAAAACAGTTTGAAAACAGTAAAAGAGGGGAACTATGTACTCACTTGAGATTGCTCAGAAGTCCTAAGATAACCACCAAGCAATGCTAGAGATCACGGAATCAAACGGCACCTAATATAGGTAACTATGTTAATAAACCGGACCTAAGTCGGAGGATTTAGATAGAATGAGGGTTCGTAAACCAAACGAGTATGGAGACTCGTGTCATATGGTTTAACAAAGCCTTCATACTAAATGAGACCTAACCTAAGTGCTTTCGACCCATCGCGACCCATTAAGGTAGCTTATGCTACTTTAACGCGTCGTGCGCGCAAAAGCGCACTCGAGACGTCTAATTAGCCCCATGACAAGTGTTATATGCCTAAACATGTTACATAATCAGTTATGTGACAAAAGTTTAGGTTACGTATGCTTAATTACCAATTATACATGAAAAGGGTATTCTGGTAATTTACCTAAGGCATATAAACTACCTATCATACAACTACTCAAACGATGTGACCATAGGGTATAACCTCGGAAGGTTATTCCCTATACACTATGGTCACCTAAGGTATTTGGTCGGATCCTAATGATCGACCAAATGGGTCGGGTTCGAAGGTATAAGCGATTTATTAGATCGCTTACCCTTACGACCCTAGACAACGTGGTAATCAGTAGGCATAGTCACAAGTGACTATAACCATCGTGATTACAATCACGTTGCGAAGTTCAAACGAACTTCGCATTGACCATAAACTGGTCAATGCAGAAAGTCAAACAAAGTTTGACTTTCGGACTCGAAAAGCAATAAAAGAATGAAGGAATACTTACAAAGGGTCCCCGAATGCTAATCTCGATCCAAGTAGCTCAGGTATGAAACAATGGTTTCAACTTAGAGCTTCTCAAATCAAGATTCTTGTGGGTTTTGGCAATTGAAGGAAAGGGGTATTTATAGGATTCGTAGAGCCGTTAAGATCGTTCCTCATTAACCGTGCTTCAATCTCAACCCTCCACCTCAAAACCCTGGTTTTAGAAAACCATTTGAGCCCATGGTATTGCCCAAAACCGTGTGCGAAAGTAGAACGGACCAGATTCAATATTTCTGCAAGTTTCCGTTCAGCTTAGGCGCTCGCGTAGCATGACGGTAAAATGAAGTTAAAGTATAGGGAACTCAAAACATGCTAAAAAATATCTAGGATGTCGGTTCATTTGGTCGTACGATCGCGATGTTCGCTTAATTACGACGGAATGCGCATAAGCGCGAAAAACGATCCAAATGGCGCGACGAATGGATTTTTCTTATGCCAAACACTAAAATAAAATATTTTAGTGCTTACATAAATTTTTGGATGTCCGGATTTATTCAGAACGTAAGATATGCGCGAAAATGCAAACTTGTGCACTTTTTGACGCTTTTAGTCCCTGAATGACCCAAAAGTTTATTTTAGCACACCGAACCCCTCAAAGCCTATTTCTAAGCTATATAAAGGATATTTAAGGTGTGTTTAACTTATGGTCATGTTCCAGAATGTTCGTTACAGTTCAAATTGGCATAGTTTCGCAGTTTGTCAAGTTTAGTCCCTGTAAGCGAATTAACTTGTTTTTGCCATACCAAAGCCTTTAAAACTTATTTCTAAGTTATGTAAAGGTTATTTAAGGTATGTTAAGCCTATTTCACTATTCCGGAGTGTTCGTTGGATTAAACTGGTTATATTTACGTATCAGAGCGCGTATAACCCTCCAGAAAGCGATTTAAAGCTTAAAATCGAACAAGAGTTGATATGTGCAATCGATACACATATTTTTACAAATCCCAAGTATGAAATACAATATTTCATCGGTTTGGAATTTGTTTGATGGTTGAAGTGACACAGGTGTCACAGTCTCCCCTACTTTAGGAAATTTCGTCCCGAAATTTAATTCTAGAGGAAACTTGTGAAGACAGCTGTGACGGTTTCGCCTTCTAATAGATCCAATGAACCCTTAAGTAAAACTCTGGGCCATGTTAGGACTCTTAGCGAATTTGTTAACCCTCAAAGTGAATTCCTTGTAATAGTAAAACATGGAATTTTGAACCACGGACAGAAGAACGTTTCTTATGAAGACTTATCATAGGAAACTTGGTGTGTGATTGAGATCAGAATTGGGGAGTGTGAGAATAAATGACATTGGTCGAGGTCCAAGACTTCTCCCGTATCATTATTCTTGTCACTATAGGTCTTAACACATGACAAAGCTTCCTGTGGTTTCTGTGCACTGAATTCCATAATTATGTAGGCCTCCATAATTACGTAATCCCTTGCACAGTCCGCACAGTTCATTTCATAATGCGTAGAGGAAAAAAATCAATTGAATAAACATGAAGCGACCTGACTAGACCACCAAAGGATCTTTTCAACTAGATCAACGAACGATCTTTTTAACTAGATCAACACATGATCTTCTTAACTAGACCATCGTACGATCTCCTTAAATAGTCCACTTAAAAGATCTTTGTAATTATATCATCACATGATATCTCTAATCAGATTTTCAAAATCAATCTGTTTATCTAGACCACTCAAGGGGTCCAATTTTTAGAATAGTACTTTAAAACCCAAGGGACTTGACTACAACGTAGAAGTCCATTAAGGATTTAAGATAGTAACTTTGGATATCCTACTATGAATTCCTCATATGAGATAAGAAAGATTCTACGAGGATTTGGATGGATCACATACAACCGCAAAACATGTAAGAAAACACATAAGCACAAAATTAGTTAACTTGATTCTTTAATTTGTTATCTTTAGGTATGGATATTTAAAGCCCACTAGGAATCCAATCCATGGATTTCATTTGGCACTTTAATGATTTTCAAGGATCTATCTATAAAGATAGAAGGATTCTCAATAAAAGTTTGGCTTTGTTTCTTAAAAGAAACGAGTGTTTAAGGTTCTTGGGGAGATCACAAGTGATCATAAAATGACAGAACCACACGAGTAGTTTGTCTTTGGGTTGACATCATAAGGTTGTATCAAGCATTCACACAAACGCATAAATTTTGCAGAAGTAAAAACAACAAATCTTTATTTATGTAACAACCGAATTGTCTTAAAGTGTCAAAAGATAACAACCAAGGAAATACAAAACACTAATTGTTCACTGCTGCATCATTGTTTCCGTTTGCCTCATTGATGTTAAATGCTCGTCCTCGCGCTAGAGGTGCGTTAACAAGTCTTGGGCAATTGTTCCTGTAGTGGGTAAGGTCACCACAGTTATAACATGACCCCGGAGGGAACCGTGCTTGAACAGCAGCAGGGTTTGCAGCAGCTTGATTTGCATAACGACAAACATTGATCAAATGTCCCAACCGCCCACAGTGGGTACATTTGTGACACTGTTCTTGCTCCAGATGATGACGGTTGCACTTGTTGCACAAAGGTGTGGTACCAACATAGTTTTGTCTCTTGCGAGGTTGTGCTGGCTGGTTTGGTGCAACCTGTTTGTCTTGAGCAGTTACAGCGTAGTTTTGAGAGGCTTTGCGCTTCTTCTTCTTGGACACCTCAGCATGTTCTTCCTTTGGTTCCACTTGAGCAGTCTTGTCAGATGGTCTTGAGTCGCCCTTCCGAAACAGCTTGCGCTTCCTGATATGGGATTCAGTCAGAGTGGCAGACAATTCAATGGCTTGTCTGACAGTAGTAGGGTTGCTGCCAGTAACAATATCCTGAATCACGTCAGGAAGACCATCAATGTATTTCTCAATCGCCTTATCCAGAGGCGTAACCATAGTAGGGCATAACAAGCTCAATTCCTAATAGCGGTCAGTGTAGGCTCGATGTTCTCCACTGTCTTGCTTCAAATCATCAAATTCCCTTTCTAGAGCCCTTAGCTCATGACGAGGACAAAATTCCTTCATCATAAGAGCCCTAAGCTCGGCCCAAGTCTGTGCTAATGCAACCTCAGCACCGCGGTCTCTCATAATCCCGTTCCACCATGTGAGAGCCCTCTTCTGAAACACACTCGAAGAAAACTCGACCTTGCGATTTTCAGGACACTGAACATGACGGAAAGTATTCTCAATGCTCTCGTACCATTGAAGAAGCCCAGTTGCTCCCTCAGAACCACTAAACTTGAGCGGTTTAGCCGAGTTAAATTTTTTGAAATTTCATGGAGCATTGTTGTTGTTGATGGCTTGAATCATTTGAGCATAAAGAATTGGGAAGGCAGCAGCCATTTGCTGCGCGATGATTTCCGCCAGTTCGGCATTCGCCATCTGATTGTCGCGTCGAGGAGGCATTCTAAAAGAGGAACATGAAAGGAAACGAGTGAGAGAATTAGACGAAAAGAATGAGATGAAACATATCTGATGAAAGCAAGGATAGTGGTCATTTGTTTGTTACTACAAAGCAACAAACGACCCCGGTGATTAATCAAAGTAAATAGGTAAAAAATAATGTATCGCGAAGACATGCTCGCCTATAAGTGGACACTCACCCCAAGAGTTCCCAGGTAAGAGTGACTGGTCCGATTATGTGGATTTGTACGAACACTCTAGCCTTAGACAGAAAACTCAGGGTACATGCACCCACCCTTCCAGTTTGCACGTGTTCACATTATTTAGACCAACTTTGACGGGATTTGAAAACTTAGAGGGTTCAAAACCATATAATAAAACATCCTAGAACAGATGATTAGTTTTCAAAGCGGTATAGAAATTTGTGTTCATATTGTGGTTGTCACCTAAGAATAAGTGACGGTATTGTTTTAAAACTAAACACAAGAAAACTTGTGTTAGGGTCCTAGGAAGGTTATAGTCTAGGTCAAAGCATTACTAATAACCTAATTCCCTATAACCATTGGCTCTGATACCAACTTTTCTGTCACACCCCGACCACGTAAAGCAACAAGAGGTGGCGGAAACGTCGGGGAGTGTTGTAACAGAATCATTGTTTCATAACCATGGAATAAATAAATTCTGTTTTATTGAATAAATGAACTCATTGTTTTAATACAATCAAATAAGTACAACTATGATCTTCCAAATCTTAAAGTTGCTAAGGCACGAGTCCATCCTAAATGTAGCATGTATCAACAATCATTGCAAAGCAGTACCTGAAACATGTGTAAAAATAGGTACGTCAGCATAAAAATGCCTGTGAGATACATAGGTTTTGTGAAAATAGGATTCATGACTTAAGTTTAAAGGAAAAAGAATGTTTTAAGAAAAGTAGTCATGATCCTTGTAAATTGTTTTGTTGTGTAAATCATTTGAAAAACAATAAGTTCAGATGATATGTATAAATAAGAGAATAATGTATGGTTAAATGAATAACCATGTATAATGAGTTTGTGTTGAATGTTTTGTTTGAACAACAATATTTTAATAAAAAGGTTTATAGTATATTGTGAAAATATACTTTGGATTTTAAGAGAATCGAATGTGTAATATATTAAAATATATTTCAGTTCCAATATCGTTGACCCGAGTATACTAAATAACGCCACGGTATGTAATGCAATGAAAACACTTATATATAAGAAGTACCAGCGGCGTATCTACCATGTTTTCATCACATTGCACCCGTCCCGTTATCTAAACACTAACCAAAACCCAATCGTTAAATAGATAGTATATTAAATATACTTTAGTTGTTTAAAATAATAGTTTTAAGTAGTATATTACAAGTATACTTCGGATTTATAAATAACATATTAAACTATGTTTTGGTTTGGTAAATAACATATCAAAATATGTTTTGGATGATTAACAAAATATATGTTGGTTTTGTACAATATCACACATGGGAGTATATCAAACTATACTTTAAAAGTGTGATTTAAGAATTCATTCAGACCTAGTGCATCAAAATGCACCTTTGAGACTATAGGGATACTAGAAAGGAAATCCCTATTTGGATGGAGAAACAAATTGGTTTCAGACATTCCATGACAACAGGAATGGGGTGTCAAATCCTATAGCGCTATATCATACTACCAATCGGTCTGGCGAACATAAAATAAGTACAATTCAACATTTTTATTTTATGTTCTTTGAGAAATCAGTGTTTAAACCATAGATAGTCATTCAGTTTGTCAACAGAAAAGTACTAACATGAATAATCAATTATACTTTCGGAAAACATGAAAATAACAGATAGGTACACATGCTTCACCCCAAAACAGTTTGAAAACAGTAAAAGAGGGGAACTATGTACTCACTTGAGATTGCTCAGAAGTCCTAAGATAACCACCAAGCAATGCTAGAGATCACGGAATCAAACGGCACCTAATATAGGTAACTATGTTAATAAACCGGACCTAAGTCAGAGGATTTAGATAGAATAAGGGTTCGTAAACCAAACGAGTATGGAGACTCGTGTCATATGGTTTAACAAAGCCTTCATACTAAATGAGACCTAACCTAAGTGCTTTCGACCCATCGCGACCCATTAAGGTAGCTTATGCTACTTTAACGCGTCGTGCGCGCAAAAGCGCACTCGAGACGTCTAACTAGCCCCATGACAAGTGTTATATGCCTAAACATGTTACATAATCAGTTATGTGACAATAGTTTAGGTTACATATGCTTAATTACCAATTACACATGAAAAGGGTATTCTGGTAATTTACCTAAGGCATATAAACTACCTATCATACAACTACTCAAACGATGTGACCATAGGGTATAACATCGGAAGGTTATTCCCTATACACTATGGTCACCTAAGGTATTTGGTCGGATCCTAATGATCGACCAAATGGGTCGGGTTCGAAGGTATAAGCAATTTATTAGATCGCTTACCCTTACGACCCTAGACAACGTGGTAATCAGTAGGCATAGTCACAAGGGACTATAACCATCGTGATTAAAATCACGTTGCAAAGTTCAAACGAACTTCGCATTGACCATAAACTGGTCAATGCAGAAAGTCAAACAAAGTTTGACTTTCGGACTCGAAAAGCAATAAAAGAACGAAGGAATACTTACAAAGGGTCCCCGAATGCTAATCTCGATCCAAGTAGCTCAGGTATGAAACAATGGTTTCAACTTAGAGCTTCTCAAATCAAGATTCTTGTGGGTTTTGGCAATTGAAGGCAAGGGGTATTTATAGGATTCGTAGAGACATTAAGATCGTTCCTCGTTAACCGTGCTTCAATCTCAACCCTCCACCTCAAAACCCTGGTTTTAGAAAACCATTTGAGCCCATGGTATTGCCCAAAACCGTGTGCGAAAGTGGAACGGACCAGATTCGATGTCTCTGCAAGTTTTTGTTCAGCTTAGGCGCTCGCGTAGCGCGACGGTAAAATCCTTTAGGGCTCGCGCTACGCCACCATGTACCATATTCAGCAAAGTTTCAAAAATGGCAGAAATGGTCCCTGCAGCCCTTTTAAGGTATTTTCGATGCGTTTGAACCCCGTTAACCTCATTTCAAGGCTCTAAAATGAAGTTAAAGTATAGGGAACTCAAAAAATGCTAAAAAATATCTAGGATGTCGGTTCGTCTGGCCGTACGATCGCGATGTTCGCTTAATTACGACGGAATGCGCATAAGCGCGAAAAACGATCCAAATGGCGCGACGAATGGATTTTTCTTATGCCAAACACTAAAATAAAATATTTTAGTGCTTACATAAATTTTTGGATCTCCGGATGTATTCAGAACGTAAGATATGCGCGAAAATGCAAACTTGTGCACTTTTTGACGCTTTTAGTCCCTGAATGACCCAAAAGTTTATTTTAGCACACCGAACACCTCAAAGGCTATTTCTAAGCTATATAAAGGATATTTAAGGTGTGTTTAACTTATGGTCATGTTCCAGAATGTTCGTTACAGTTCAAATTGGCATAGTTTCGCAGTTTGTCAAGTTTAGTCCCTGTAAGCGAATTAACTTGTTTTTGCCATACCAAAGCCTTTAAAACTTATTTCTAAGTTATGTAAAGGTTATTTAAGGTATGTTAAGCCTATTTCACTATTCCGGAGTGTTCGTTGGATTAAACTGGTTATATTTACGCATCAGAGCGCGTATAACCCTCCAGAAAGCGATTTAAAGCTTAAAATCGAACAAGAGTTGATATGTGCAATCGATACACATATTTTTACAAATCCCAAGTATGAAATACAATATTTCATTGGTTTGGAATTTGTTTGATGGTTGAAGTGACACAGGTGTCACAGTCTCCCCTACTTTAGGAAATTTCGTCCCGAAATTTAATTCTAGAGGAAACTTGTGAAGACAGCTGTGACGGTTTCGCCTTCTAATAGATCCAATGAACCCTTAAGTAAAACTCTGGGCCATGTTAGGACTCTTAGCGAATTTGTTAACCCTCAAAGTGAATTCCTTGTAATAGTAAAACATGGAATTTTGAACCACGGACAGAAGAACGTTTCTTATGAAGACTTATCATAGGAAACTTGGTGTGTGATTGAGATCAGAATTGGGGAGTGTGAGAATAAATGACATTGGTCGAGGTCCAAGACTTCTCCCGTATCATTATTCTTGTCACTATAGGTCTTAACACATGACAAAGCTTCCTGTGGTTTCTGTGCACTGAATTCCATAATTATGTAGGCCTCCATAATTACGTAATCCCTTGCACAGTCCGCACAGTTCATTTCATAATGCGTAGAGGAAAAAAATCAATTGAATAAACATGAAGCGACCTGTCTAGACCACCAAAGGATCTTTTCAACTAGATCAACGAACGATCTTTTTAACTAGATCAACACTTGATCTTCTTAACTAGACCATCGTACGATCTCCTTAAATAGACCACTTAAGGGATCTTTGTAATTATATTATCACATGATATCTCTAATCAGATTTTCAAAATCAATCTGTTTATCTAGACCACTCAAGGGGTCCAATTTTTAGAATAGTACTTTAAAACCCAAGGGACTTGACTACAACGTAGAAGTCCATTAAGGATTTAAGATAGTAACTTTGGATATCCTACTATGAATTCCTCATATGAGATATGAAAGATTCTACGAGGATTTGGATGGATCACATACAACCACAAAACATGTAAGAAAACACATAAGCACAAAATTAGTTAACTTGATTCTTTAATTTGTTATCTTTAGGTATGGATATTTAAATCCCACTAGGAATCCAATCCATGGATTTCATTTGGCACTTTAATGATTTTCAAGGATCTATCTATAAAGATAGAAGGATTCTCAATAAAAGTTTGGCTTTGTTTCTTAAAAGAAACGAGTGTTTAAGGTTCTTGGGGAGATCACAAGTGATCATAAAATGACAGAACCACACGAGTAGTTTGTCTTTGGGTTGACATCATAAGGTTGTATCAAGCATTCACACAAACGCATAAATTTTGCAGAAGTAAAAACAACAAATCTTTATTTATGTAACAACCGAATTGCCTTAAAGTGTCAAAAGATAACAACCAAGGAAATACAAAACACTAATTGTTCACTGCTGCATCATTGTTTCCGTTTGCCTCATTGATGTTAAATGCTCGTCCTCGCGCTAGAGGTGCGTTAACAAGTCTTGGGCAATTGTTCCTGTAGTGGGTAAGGTCACCACAGTTATAACATGACCCCGGAGGGAACCGTGCTTGAACAGTGTCACACCCCGACCACGTAGAACATACAAAACGTGGCGGAAATATCGGGGAGTGTTGTAACAGAATTAATTGTTTCAAATCCATGGCAATTGAAGTTTCGTTTTATTGATTAAAAGTGTTACAATGTCTTAACAAACAAGGAAATACAACATAATTAACTAGTCTTGCATCTTTTATTGTCACTAAAGCCCAAGTCTGTCTATGTGTATCTTGACCATCTTATGCAACAGTTCCTGAAAAACACATGTGAAAATAGGTACGTCAGCATAAAAATGCCTGTGAGATACATAGGTTTTGTGAAAATAAGATTCATGACTTATGTTTGAGAAAATGTTTAGTCATGAACCTTGTTATTTGCTTTGTCTTTTAAATCATTTGAAAAACGATAAGATCAGATGATAAGTATAAATAAATGTAAGGTTAAATGAATAACCAAGAAAAATGTGTTTGAATAAGATAAGTTGTTTATAAATCAATATCTTGTGAAAAGTATGTTATTTGTATGAAAATGTTCTATGTCTCAAACTGAAATGATTCAAATAACGTTACGACATGTAATACCATACAAACACTTATATATAGGAAGTACCAGCGGCGTATCCACCATGCTTGTATCATATTACACACGCATCGTTACTTAATCACTTAATCAAACCAAACCAAACAATGTAAAATGTTCATGTCAAGATGTAAATCATGTCAAAATGTCTATGTCAAATATCCATGTCAAATGTCTATGTCAAGTATCCATGTCAAATGTCTATAGTCCAAGAGTAGTCAAGTAATGTATAACCAAAATGATATGTATGGTAAGTAAAATTCAGACTACTTAAACCATAAGTAAAAATGTACAAAACAAAGTATTGAAGTAAAACTTGGTTTAAATCAAAGTTATGTTTTGTAAGATATATGCATGCTATACTGAATATGAACATTTATGCGGTATTGTGAAAATTCATACATCCAAGCCTTGAGACAGACGGATAACTATGTAAAAGTGAGTTATCAAGAGAATATGTATTCGGATTCGGTCATTCCTTTCATCCCCTTTCCCTGGGATGTCCGGAACGGGATTTGTCAAGTCCTATGGTACCACTACCTACTACCGAGCGGCATGATCGGTGTTAATGAATGTATAGTATAGTTTAAACAAACCAAATGTCATACCAAAATGTAAGCATGTTTTATGAAGATAATGTACCTAGTATGCTAGAGTAAACATACAGGGTAGAGCTGTAAAACAATGTGTCCATATGTTACTGGAACATATGCAACAGAGATGCAGTATAAAACAATGTACTAAGTATGCAAAGTCATCATACAAAGTAGAAAAGTCATGTAAAACAATGTACTAAGTATGCAAAGTCATCATACAAAGCATAGAACACCATGAAATCATGTACTATAAATGTACTAATGAACATAGCAAGTATATGATGTGAAAACAGGAAAGCACGAAAGTAACAAGTAGGCACATGTGTTTCACCCCAAAACAGTTTGGAAAACAGTAAAAGAGGGGTCTATGTACTCACCTGAGATTGCTCAGTAGTCCTTGAGTAACAACCAAACAATGCTAGAGATCGCGGATATCAAGCGGCACCTAATATAGGTAACTATGTAAATTAACCGGACCTAGATCGGAAGATTGGGTAGCATTAGGGTTTGTAAACCAAACGAGTGTAGAGACTCGTGTCATTTGGTTTAACAAAGCCTACATACTAAATGAAACTTAACATAACTGCCTACGACCCATTACGACTCGTTTAGGTAGCTTATGCTACTTTAACGCGTCGTTCGCGTGAAACGCGTTTGGACCGCCTAACTAGCCCTATGACAAGTGTTATATGCCTAAACATGTTACATAATCAGTTACGTGACAAAAGTTTAGGTTACATATGCTTAATTACCAATTATACATGAAAAGGGTATTCTGGTAATTTACCTAAGGTATATAAACTACCTATCATACAACTACTTAAACGATGTGACCATAGGGTATAACCTCGGAAGGTTATTCCCTACCTACTATGGTCACCTAATGTGTTTGGTCGGATCCTAATGATCGACCAAACTGGGTCGGGTTCGAGGTATAAGCGATTTATCAGATCGCTTACCCTACGACCCTAGACAACGTGGTAATCAGTAGGCATAGTCCCAAGGGACTATGACCATCGTGATTACAATCACGTTGCGAAGTTCAAACGAACTTCGCATTGACCATTACTGGTCAACGCTGAAAGTCAAACAAAGTTTGACTTTCTGACTCGAAAAGCAGTAAAATAAGGAAAAGAACGAAAGAATACTTACGAAGGGTCCAAGAATGGAAGGTTTGAACCCGAACACTCTCAGGTATGAAGTGTTAAACACGACAACTTAGAGAGCAAGTTCAGATTCAAAGGTGTGGGTTTTTGGGTGTGATGTTGGTGGGTATTTATAGGAAATGGTCCACCGTTGAGATCGTTTCTTGGAAAAGGGGAAAAGATCTAGTCCGTACACTTGTTGCAAGGTTATGGAAGCTTAATTCCATCCTTATCTAGTGACTAAGCAAGTGAAAACATGTGGTTAAGGATCAATCACTTGCAACTTGTGTTTAAAACACTTAATCTGGTCAGATCATGCAGTAGCGTAGCGCTACTGGTAGAGCCTTAGGGCTCGCGCTACGCTAGTGCCTATCTGATTCAGAATTGTTTCAAAGTTGGCAGAAATGGTCCCTGCACGTGTTTAAGGCCTTTTTCGATGCGTTTGAACCCCGTTAACCTCATTTCAAGGCTCTAAAATGAAGTTAAAGTATAGGGAACTCAAAACATACTCAAAAATATGCCGGATGCCGGTTCGTTTGGCCGTACGAACGCGATGTTCGCTTAATTACGACGGAATGCGCATAAGCGCGAAAAACGATCCAAATGACGCGACGAATGGATTTTTCTTAAGGCGAACACTAAAATATAATGTAGTCATGCTTACATAAATTTTTGGATGTCCAGATGTATTCAGAACGTAAGTTATGCGCGAAAATGCAAACTTGTGCACTTTTTGACACTTTTAGTCCCTGAATGACACAAAAGTTTATTTTAGCATACCGAACACCTCAAAGCCTATTTCTAAGCTATGTGAAGGATATTTATGGTATGTTTAACTTATGGTCATGTTCCGGAATGTCTGTTACAGTTCAAATTGGCATACTTTCGCAGTTTGTCAATTTTAGTCCCTGTAAGCGATTAAACTTTGATTTCACCACACCAAACCTTCCAAAACTTATATCTAAGTTATGTAAAGGTTATTTTAGGTATGTTAAACCTATTTCACTATTCCGGAGTGTTTGTTGCATTAAACTGGTTATATTTACGCATTTGTGCGCGTATAACCTTCCAGGAAGCGATTTAGAGTTTGAAATTGAACAGAAATTGATATGTGCAAATGATACACATATTTTTACAAATCCCAAGTATGAAATACAATATTTCATTGGTTTGGTATTTGTTTGATGGCCGTGGAGGCACAGGTGTTACAAACAGCAGCAGGGTTTGCAGCAGCTTGATTCTCATAACGACAAACATTGATCAAATGTCCCAACCGCCCACAGTGGGTACATTTGTGACACTGTTCTTGCTCCAGATGATGACGGTTGCACTTGTTGCACAAAGGTGCGGTACCACATAGTTTTGTCTCTTGCGAGGTTGTGATGGCTGGTTTGGTGCAACCTGTTTGTCTTGAGCAGTTACAGCGTAGTTTTGAGAGGCTTTGCGCTTCTTCTTCTTGGACACCTCAGCATGTTCTTCCTTTGGTTCCACTTGAGCAGTCTTGTCAGATGGTCTTGAGTCGCCCTTCCGAAACAGCTTGCGCTTCCTGATATGGGATTCAGTCAGAGTGGCAGACAATTCAATGGCTTGTCTGACAGTAGTAGGGTTGCTGCCAGTAACAATATCCTGAATCACGTCAGGAAGACCATCAATGTATTTCTCAATCGCCTTATCCAGAGGCGTAACCATAGTAGGGCATAACAAGCTCAATTCCTCATAGCGGTCAGTGTAGGCTCGATGTTCTCCACTGTCTTGCTTCAAATCATCAAATTCCCTTTCTAGAGCCCTTAGCTCATGACGAGGACAAAATTCCTTCATCATAAGAGCCCTAAGCTCGGCCCAAGTCTGTGCTAATGCAACCTCAGCACCGCGGTCTCTCATAATCCCGTTCCACCATGTGAGAGCCCTCTTCTGAAACACACTCGAAGAAAACTCGACCTTGCAATTTTCAGGACACTGAACATGACGGAAAGTATTCTCAATGCTCTCGAACTATTGAAGAAGCCCAGTTGCTCCCTCAGAACCACTAAACTTGAGCGGTTTAGCCGAGTTAAAATTTTTGAAATTGCATGGAGCATTGTTGTTGTTGATGGCTTGAATCATTTGAGCATAAAGATTTGGGAAGGCAGCAGCCATTTGCTGCGTGATGATTTCCGCCATTTCGGCATTCGCCATCTGATTGTCGCGTCGAGGAGGCATTCTAAAAGAGGAACATGAAAGGAAACGAGTGAGAGAATTAGACGAAAAGAATGAGATGAAACATATCTGATGAAAGCAAGGATAGTGGTCATTTGTTTGTTACTACAAAGCAACAAACGACCCCGGTGATTAATCAAAGTAAATAGGTAAAAAATAATGTATCGCGAAGACATGCTCGCCTATAAGTGGACACTCACCCCAAGAGTTCCCAGGTAAGAGTGACTGGTCCGATTATGTGGATTTGTACGAACACTCTAGCCTTAGACAGAAAACTCAGGGTACAGGCACCCACCCTTCCAGTTTGCACGTGTTCACATTATTTAGACCAACTTTGATGGGATTTGAAAACTTAGAGGGTTCAAAACCATATAATAAATCATCCTAGAACAGATGATTAGTTTTCAAAGCGGGATAGAAATTTGTGTTCATATTGTGGTTGTCACCTAAGAATAAGTGACGGTATTGTTTTAAAACTAAACACAAGAAAACTTGTGTTAGGGTCCTAGGAAGGTTATAGTCTAGGTCAAAGCATTACTAATAACCTAATTCCCTATAACCATTGGCTCTGATACCAACTTTTCTGTCACACCCCGACCACGTAAGGCAACAAGACGTGGCGGAAACGTCGGGGAGTGTTGTAACAGAATCATTGTTTCATAACCATGGAATAAATAAATTCTGTTTTATTGAATAAATGAACTCATTGTTTTAATACAATCAAATAAGTACAACTATGATCTTCCAAATCTTAAAGTTGCTAAGGCACGAGTCCATCCTAAATGTAGCATGTATCAACAATCATTGCAAAGCAGTACCTGAAACATGTGTAAAAATAGGTACGTCAGGATAAAAATGCCTGTGAGATACATAGGTTTTGTGAAAATAGGATTCATGACTTACGTTTAAAGGAAAAATGCCTGTGAGATACATAGGTTTTGTGAGATACATTGGTTAGGGTCCTGAACTTCTAGTAACTTTAATAACATCATGCTTGCAATGTAAGAGGGACACTTATATACAAGTATATAAAGCGTCATTGGTGCGTCCACCGTACCTCCATTACATCGTTATCATTTTGTTATTGTTGTCGCTATCGGTTCTTACACATAATAAATCTTACTGGGTTTCTGTGCATTGAATTCCACAATTATGTAGGCCTCCATAATTACGTAGTTCCTTGTACAGTCCGCACAGTCTATTTTATAATGTGTAGTGTAAAACCAAATGAACAATCCTGTGATGAGTGTAACTAGACTGCCATAGAGTCCTTTAGACTAAATCAATAAATGATTTAAATAGACTATCCAGGAGTCTGTTCAGTTACATCACTAGATGTCATTTTTTTTTTAACCAAATTGTGAATCAATCTTTTTGACTAGACCACTAAAGGGTCCCTTATGAATCATGGAGTAGTACTATATAATCCAAGGGTCTTAACTATTACATAGAAGCCCCTTAAGGATTTAAGGTAGTACCTTTTGAATATCCTGCTACGAATCTCTCATATGAAGATATGAAAAGATCCTGCGAGGATTTGGATAACGAATATCCAGAGTATACAAAAACACAAAAATCATAGAGGAGAACACATAAACACATATCATATAACCACAAAATTGTTTAACTAGAAGTTTGTTCTGCTAACAGAGTACATGTATTTAAAGCACACTAGGAATCCATCTCGTGGATTTCATTTGGTACTTTAAACATTATCAAGAATCTAACTATAAAGATAGAAAGATCTTTAAAAGGAAGAATTCGATTTCGATTTTAAGGAACCGAAATGTTCGAATTTAGGTATATGAGGAATCCAATTAAGGACTCTGATTTGAATGATAATCATCCACAAGGATCTAATTGTGAAGATAAAAAGATCCCTTATGGATTTCAGAAGTTGAAGATGTTTTGATACCTTGCACTGGACGTGCTTATGTCAAAACACGAAGTAAAAATGCTTATGAAATTGAGATGCTAGATATGCCAAGGCGACATATGAAGCAGAATTTTGAAGGTTAAGTCAATGTATGAGGAAAATATTTTTGAAAACTATGCATGGGGTTCTTTTAAGAAAAGGTGTTTAACGTTTTTGAAACCTTATATATAATACTTTTGAAATAAAGTAGGTGTATTAGGTAGATATATTTACAAAAATGTTTTTAAAATCATGCGAAATGAATTTTGAAATTATGTATAAGGTTTTTGAAAGACATGAATGATGCTTTTCGAAATCATGCACTTGATCAGAAAATGTATTGTGTTAATATTGTCTTTAGACTATATGAAATATCTTGAAATTAGAAAGGTTGGTTTTGATAACATGGCCAATGTTTTTGAAATAACACAGACAATGCATCTAGAAAAATTGTTTTCAAACTATATGGAATGTTTTGAGATCATGAAGATTGTGTTGAAATACTTGTACTGTGTATGTTGAAAAATCAAAACGTAATGGGTATGAGATTTGAAAAACACCCTTAGTTATCTAACCAAGGATTTAAAGGCACAGATGTGCGAATAGCACGATTACTCATAATGTCACTTAATTTTCTGTACTTTGTTTCTTAGAGTGAAACGAGTACTTAAAATTTTCGAGGGAATCATGAGCAATCATTTGAGAGAGAGAAATCACAAGAGTAGTTTGTAAGGTACATAGTTCCTTGATGTAGGTATCATAGGAAAAGCCATACACACCTAGCAAGGGGTTGAGCTGGTTGGTTGGGGACTGCTTTACCATTGTGAGCGACCATGGCGAAGTTCTGAGAAGCCTTTCGCTTCTTTGACTTCTTAGGGGATCGTTCATCCATGGTCTTTGATTCCTCGATTGGTTTCTTGGCTGACGGTGTTGTCGCCTGACTAGGTCCTGCCTGTCTTGGTGACTCTTGAGTGGCTTCATCCTGGAGATGATACTTGGCAGTAGCTAATTCAACAGTCTTTAGGACTACTTCGCCTATTCGCTGAGCGAATTTGGCTGCTTGCTCAGATATCTGGGAGTCATCGTGATGAAGAGACATTCTTGAAGAAAAAGAAAGGCATAGGGAGAAACAGGTGAAAGATTATTGGACATTCAAAACAGAATGATAACGCATGAAAATTGCGATCATTTGTTTGTTACCTAAGGCAAACAAATGAGACGGTGACTGATCAAAGTAAATGGGTCAAAAATAATGTATCGCGAAGACATGCTCGCCTATAAGTGAACACTCATCCCAAGAATTCCCAGGTAAGCACAACTGGTCTCGCGTCTGATGAGATGTATACGAAGTGCTTGCCTAGCCAGAAAACCCAGAATACAGGCATTCACCCTTCCAGTTTGCACGTGTTCACATTATTTAAAACCCAAAACCTTGACGAAGTTTTGAAAACTCAAAGGGGTTCAAAACCATATAATAGAGAGTTCAAAACCTTACAATAGAGGGTTCAAAACCTAGTAATCAATCATCCTAGAACAGATGATTGGTTTTCAAAGCGGTTTTGAAATTTATGTTCTTGTTGTGGTTGTCACCTAAGGATAGGTGACAGTATTGTTTTATGACTAAACGCAAGTAAACTCGCGTTAGGGTCCTAAGAAGGTTATAGACTAGGTCAAAGCATTACTAATTACTAATAACCTAATTCCCTATAACCATTGGCTCTGATACCATCTTTTCTGTCACACCCCGACCACGTAGAACATACAAAACGTGGCGGAAATATCGGGGAGTGTTGTAACAGAATTAATTGTTTCAAATCCATGGCAATTGAAGTTTCGTTTTATTGATTAAAAGTGTTACAATGTCTTAACAAACAAGGAAATACAACATAATTAACTAGTCTTGCATCTTTTATTGTCACTAAAGCCCAAGTCTGTCTATGTGTATCTTGACCATCTTATGCAACAGTTCCTGAAAAACACATGTGAAAATAGGTACGTCAGCATAAAAATGCCTGTGAGATACATAGGTTTTGTGAAAATAAGATTCATGACTTATGTTTGAGAAAATGTTTAGTCATGAACCTTGTTATTTGCTTTGTCTTTTAAATCATTTGAAAAATGATAAGATCAGATGATAAGTATAAATAAATGTAAGGTTAAATGAATAACCAAGAAAAATGTGTTTGAATAAGATAAGTTGTTTATAAATCAATATCTTGTGAAAAGTATGTTATTTGTATGAAAATGTTCTATGTCTCAAACTGAAATGATTCAAATAACGTTACGACATGTAATACCATACAAACACTTATATATAGGAAGTACCAGCGGCGTATCCACCATGCTTGTATCATATTACACACGCATCGTTACTTAATCACTTAATCAAACCAAACCAAACAATGTAAAATGTTCATGTCAAGATGTAAATCATGTCAAAATGTCTATGTCAAATATCCATGTCAAATGTCTATGTCAAGTATCCATGTCAAATGTCTATAGTCCAAGAGTAGTCAAGTAATGTATAACCAAAATGATATGTATGGTAAGTAAAATTCAGACTACTTAAACCATAAGTAAAAATGTACAAAACAAAGTATTGAAGTAAAACTTGGTTTAAATCAAAGTTATGTTTTGTAAGATATATGCATGCTATACTGAATATGAACATTTATGCGGTATTGTGAAAATTCATACATCCAAGCCTTGAGACAGACGGATAACTATGTAAAAGTGAGTTATCAAGAGAATATGTATTCGGATTCGGTCATTCCTTTCATCCCCTTTCCCTGGGATGTCCGGAACGGGATTTGTCAAGTCCTATGGTACCACTACCTACTACCGAGCGGCATGATCGGTGTTAATGAATGTATAGTATAGTTTAAACAAACCAAATGTCATACCAAAATGTAAGCATGTTTTATGAAGATAATGTACCTAGTATGCTAGAGTAAACATACAGGGTAGAGCTGTAAAACAATGTGTCCATATGTTACTGGAACATATGCAACAGAGATGCAGTATAAAACAATGTACTAAGTATGCAAAGTCATCATACAAAGTAGAAAAGTCATGTAAAACAATGTACTAAGTATGCAAAGTCATCATACAAAGCATAGAACACCATGAAATCATGTACTATAAATGTACTAATGAACATAGCAAGTATATGATGTGAAAACAGGAAAGCACGAAAGTAACAAGTAGGCACATGTGTTTCACCCCAAAACAGTTTGGAAAACAGTAAAAGAGGGGTCTATGTACTCACCTGAGATTGCTCAGTAGTCCTTGAGTAACAACCAAACAATGCTAGAGATCGCGGATATCAAGCGGCACCTAATATAGGTAACTATGTAAATTAACCGGACCTAGATCGGAAGATTGGGTAGCATTAGGGTTTGTAAACCAAACGAGTGTAGAGACTCGTGTCATTTGGTTTAACAAAGCCTACATACTAAATGAAACTTAACATAACTGCCTACGACCCATTACGACTCGTTTAGGTAGCTTATGCTACTTTAACGCGTCGTTCGCGTGAAACGCGTTTGGACCGCCTAACTAGCCCTATGACAAGTGTTATATGCCTAAACATGTTACATAATCAGTTACGTGACAAAAGTTTAGGTTACATATGCTTAATTACCAATTATACATGAAAAGGGTATTCTGGTAATTTACCTAAGGTATATAAACTACCTATCATACAACTACTTAAACGATGTGACCATAGGGTATAACCTCGGAAGGTTATTCCCTACCTACTATGGTCACCTAATGTGTTTGGTCGGATCCTAATGATCGACCAAACTGGGTCGGGTTCGAGGTATAAGCGATTTATCAGATCGCTTACCCTACGACCCTAGACAACGTGGTAATCAGTAGGCATAGTCCCAAGGGACTATGACCATCGTGATTACAATCACGTTGCGAAGTTCAAACGAACTTCGCATTGACCATTACTGGTCAACGCTGAAAGTCAAACAAAGTTTGACTTTCTGACTCGAAAAGCAGTAAAATAAGGAAAAGAACGAAAGAATACTTACGAAGGGTCCAAGAATGGAAGGTTTGAACCCGAACACTCTCAGGTATGAAGTGTTAAACACGACAACTTAGAGAGCAAGTTCAGATTCAAAGGTGTGGGTTTTTGGGTGTGATGTTGGTGGGTATTTATAGGAAATGGTCCACCGTTGAGATCGTTTCTTGGAAAAGGGGAAAAGATCTAGTCCGTACACTTGTTGCAAGGTTATGGAAGCTTAATTCCATCCTTATCTAGTGACTAAGCAAGTGAAAACATGTGGTTAAGGATCAATCACTTGCAACTTGTGTTTAAAACACTTAATCTGGTCAGATCATGCAGTAGCGTAGCGCTACTGGTAGAGCCTTAGGGCTCGCGCTACGCTAGTGCCTATCTGATTCAGAATTGTTTCAAAGTTGGCAGAAATGGTCCCTGCACGTGTTTAAGGCCTTTTTCGATGCGTTTGAACCCCGTTAACCTCATTTCAAGGCTCTAAAATGAAGTTAAAGTATAGGGAACTCAAAACATACTCAAAAATATGCCGGATGCCGGTTCGTTTGGCCGTACGAACGCGATGTTCGCTTAATTACGACGGAATGCGCATAAGCGCGAAAAACGATCCAAATGACGCGACGAATGGATTTTTCTTAAGGCGAACACTAAAATATAATGTAGTCATGCTTACATAAATTTTTGGATGTCCAGATGTATTCAGAACGTAAGTTATGCGCGAAAATGCAAACTTGTGCACTTTTTGACACTTTTAGTCCCTGAATGACACAAAAGTTTATTTTAGCATACCGAACACCTCAAAGCCTATTTCTAAGCTATGTGAAGGATATTTATGGTATGTTTAACTTATGGTCATGTTCCGGAATGTCTGTTACAGTTCAAATTGGCATACTTTCGCAGTTTGTCAATTTTAGTCCCTGTAAGCGATTAAACTTTGATTTCACCACACCAAACCTTCCAAAACTTATATCTAAGTTATGTAAAGGTTATTTTAGGTATGTTAAACCTATTTCACTATTCCGGAGTGTTTGTTGCATTAAACTGGTTATATTTACGCATTTGTGCGCGTATAACCTTCCAGGAAGCGATTTAGAGTTTGAAATTGAACAGAAATTGATATGTGCAAATGATACACATATTTTTACAAATCCCAAGTATGAAATACAATATTTCATTGGTTTGGTATTTGTTTGATGGCCGTGGAGGCACAGGTGTTACAAACAGCAGCAGGGTTTGCAGCAGCTTGATTCTCATAACGACAAACATTGATCAAATGTCCCAACCGCCCACAGTGGGTACATTTGTGACACTGTTCTTGCTCCAGATGATGACGGTTGCACTTGTTGCACAAAGGTGCGGTACCAACATAGTTTTGTCTCTTGCGAGGTTGTGATGGCTGGTTTGGTGCAACCTGTTTGTCTTGAGCAGTTACAGCGTAGTTTTGAGAGGCTTTGCGCTTCTTCTTCTTGGACACCTCAGCATGTTCTTCCTTTGGTTCCACTTGAGCAGTCTTGTCAGATGGTCTTGAGTCGCCCTTCCGAAACAGCTTGCGCTTCCTGATATGGGATTCAGTCAGAGTGGCAGACAATTCAATGGCTTGTCTGACAGTAGTAGGGTTGCTGCCAGTAACAATATCCTGAATCACGTCAGGAAGACCATCAATGTATTTCTCAATCGCCTTATCCAGAGGCGTAACCATAGTAGGGCATAACAAGCTCAATTCCTCATAGCGGTCAGTGTAGGCTCGATGTTCTCCACTGTCTTGCTTCAAATCATCAAATTCCCTTTCTAGAGCCCTTAGCTCATGACGAGGACAAAATTCCTTCATCATAAGAGCCCTAAGCTCGGCCCAAGTCTGTGCTAATGCAACCTCAGCACCGCGGTCTCTCATAATCCCGTTCCACCATGTGAGAGCCCTCTTCTGAAACACACTCGAAGAAAACTCGACCTTGCGATTTTCAGGACACTGAACATGACGGAAAGTATTCTCAATGCTCTCGAACTATTGAAGAAGCCCAGTTGCTCCCTCAGAACCACTAAACTTGAGCGGTTTAGCCGAGTTAAAATTTTTGAAATTGCATGGAGCATTGTTGTTGTTGATGGCTTGAATCATTTGAGCATAAAGATTTGGGAAGGCAGCAGCCATTTGCTGCGTGATGATTTCCGCCATTTCGGCATTCGCCATCTGATTGTCGCGTCGAGGAGGCATTCTAAAAGAGGAACATGAAAGGAAACGAGTGAGAGAATTAGACGAAAAGAATGAGATGAAACATATCTGATGAAAGCAAGGATAGTGGTCATTTGTTTGTTACTACAAAGCAACAAACGACCCCGGTGATTAATCAAAGTAAATAGGTAAAAAATAATGTATCGCGAAGACATGCTCGCCTATAAGTGGACACTCACCCCAAGAGTTCCCAGGTAAGAGTGACTGGTCCGATTATGTGGATTTGTACGAACACTCTAGCCTTAGACAGAAAACTCAGGGTACAGGCACCCACCCTTCCAGTTTGCACGTGTTCACATTATTTAGACCAACTTTGACGGGATTTGAAAACTTAGAGGGTTCAAAACCATATAATAAATCATCCTAGAACAGATGATTAGTTTTCAAAGCGGGATAGAAATTTGTGTTCATATTGTGGTTGTCACCTAAGAATAAGTGACGGTATTGTTTTAAAACTAAACACAAGAAAACTTGTGTTAGGGTCCTAGGAAGGTTATAGTCTAGGTCAAAGCATTACTAATAACCTAATTCCCTATAACCATTGGCTCTGATACCAACTTTTCTGTCACACCCCGACCACGTAAGGCAACAAGACGTGGCGGAAACGTCGGGGAGTGTTGTAACAGAATCATTGTTTCATAACCATGGAATAAATAAATTCTGTTTTATTGAATAAATGAACTCATTGTTTTAATACAATCAAATAAGTACAACTATGATCTTCCAAATCTTAAAGTTGCTAAGGCACGAGTCCATCCTAAATGTAGCATGTATCAACAATCATTGCAAAGCAGTACCTGAAACATGTGTAAAAATAGGTACGTCAGGATAAAAATGCCTGTGAGATACATAGGTTTTGTGAAAATAGGATTCATGACTTACGTTTAAAGGAAAAAGAATGTTTTAAGAAAAGTAGTCATGATCCTTGTAAATTGTTTTGTTGTGTAAATCATTTGAAAAACAATAAGTTCAGATGATATGTATAAATAAGAGAATAATGTATGGTTAAATGAATAACCATGTATAATGAGTTTGTATTGAATGTATTGTTTGAACAACAATATTTTGATAAAAAGGTTTATAGTATATTGTGAAAATATACTTTGGATTTTAAGAGAATCGAATGTGTAATATATTAAAATATATTTCAGTTCCAATATCGTTGACCCGAGTATACTAAATAACGCCACGGTATGTAATGCAATGAAAACACTTATATATAAGAAGTACCAGCGGCGTATCTACCATGTTTTCATCACATTGCACCCGTCCCGTTATCTAAACACTAACCAAAACCCAATCGTTAAATAGATAGTATATTAAATATACTTTAGTTGTTTAAAATAATAGTTTTAAGTAGTATATTACAAGTATACTTCGGATTTATAAATAACATATTAAACTATGTTTTGGTTTGGTAAATAACATATCAAAATATGTTTTGGATGATTAACAAAATATATGTTGGTTTTGTACAATATCACACATGGGAGTATATCAAACTATACTTTAAAAGTGTGATTTAAGAATTCATTCAGACCTAGTGCATCAAAATACACCTTTGAGACTATAGGGATACCACAAAGGAAATCCCTATTTGGATGGAGAAACAAATTGGTTTCAGACATTCCATGACAACAGGAATGGGGTGTCAAATCCTATAGCGCTTTATCATACTACCAATCGGTCTGGCGAACATAAAATAAGTACAATTCAACATTTTTATTTTATGTTCTTTGAGAAATCAGTGTTTAAACCATAGATAGTCATTCAGTTTGTCAACAGATAAGTACTAACATGAATAATCAATTATACTTTCGGAAAACATGAAAATAACAGATAGGTACACATGCTTCACCCCAAAACAGTTTGAAAACAGTAAAAGAGGGGAACTATGTACTCACTTGAGATTGCTCAGAAGTCCTAAGATAACCACCAAGCAATGCTAGAGATCACAGAATCAAACGGCACCTAATATAGGTAACTATGTTAATAAACCGGACCTAAGTCGGAGGATTTAGATAGAATGAGGGTTCGTAAACCAAACGAGTATGGAGACTCGTGTCATATGGTTTAACAAAGCCTTCATACTAAATGAGACCTAACCTAAGTGCTTTCGACCCATCGCGACCCATTAGGGTAGCTTATGCTACTTTAACGCGTCGTGCGCGCAAAAGCGCACTCGAGACGTCTAACTAGCCCCATGACAAGTGTTATATGCCTAAACATGTTACATAATCAGTTATGTGACAAAAGTTTAGGTTACATATGCTTAATTACCAATTATACATGAAAAGGGTATTCTGGTAATTTACCTAAGGCATATAAACTACCTATCATACAACTACTCAAACGATGTGACCATAGGGTATAACCTCGGAAGGTTATTCCCTATACACTATGGTCACCTAAGGTATTTGGTCGGATCCTAATGATCGACCAAATGGGTCAGGTTCGAAGGTATAAGCGATTTATTAGATCGCTTACCCTTACGACCTTAGACAACGTGGTAATCAGTAGGCATAGTCACAAGGGACTATAACCATCGTGATTACAATCACGTTGCGAAGTTCAAACGAACTTCGCATTGACCATAAACTGGTCAATGCAGAAAGTCAAACAAATTTTGACTTTCGGACTCGAAAAGCAATAAAAGAACGAAGGAATACTTACAAAGGGTCCCCGAATGCTAATCTCGATCCAAGTAGCTCAGGTATGAAACAATGGTTTCAACTTAGAGCTTCTCAAATCAAGATTCTTGTGGGTTTTGGCAATTGAAGGCAAGGGGTATTTATAGGATTCGTAGAGCCATTAAGATCGTTCCTCGTTAACCGTGCTTCAATCTCAACCCTCCTCCTCAAAACCCTGGTTTTAGAAAACCATTTGAGCCCATGGTATTGTCCAAAACCGTGTGCGAAAGTGGAACGGACCAGATTCGATGTTTCTGCAAGTTTCTGTTTAGCTTAAGCACTCACGTAGCGCGACGGTAAAAGCCTTTAGGGCTCGCGCTACGCCACCATGTACCATATTCAGCAAAGTTTCAAAAATGGCACAAATGGTCCCTGCAACCCTTTTAAGCTATTTTCGATGCGTTTGAACCCCGTTAACCTCATTTCAAGGCTCTAAAATGAAGTTAAAGTATAGGGAACTCAAAACATGCTAAAAAATATCTAGGATGTCGGTTCGTTTGGTCGTACGATCGCGATGTTCGCTTAATTACGACGGAATGCGTATAAGCGCGAAAAACGATCCAAATGGCGCGACGAATGGATTTTTCTTATGCCAAACACTAAAATAAAATATTTTAGCGCTTACATAAATTTTTGGATGTCCGGATGTATTCAGAACGTAAGATATGCGCGAAAATGCAAACTTGTGCACTTTTTGATGCTTTTAGTCCCTGAATGACTCAAAAGTTTATTTTAGCACACCGAACCCCTCAAAGCCTATTTCTAAGCTATATAAAGGATATTTAAGGTGTGTTTAACTTATGGTCATGTTCTGGAATGTTCGTTACAGTTCAAATTGGCATAGTTTCGCAGTTTGTCAAGTTTAGTCCCTGTAAGCGAATTAACTTGTTTTTGCCATACCAAAGCCTTTAAAACTTATTTCTAAGTTATGTAAAGGTTATTTAAGGTATGTTAAGCCTATTTCACTATTCCGGAGTGTTTGTTGGATTAAAATGGTTATATTTACGCATCAGAGCGCGTATAACCCTCCAGAAAGCGATTTAAAGCTTAAAATCGAACAAGAGTTGATATGTGCAATCGATACACATATTTTTACAAATCCCAAGTATGAAATACAATATTTCATTGGTTTGGAATTTGTTTGATGGTTGAAGTGACACAGGTGTCACACTTCGCGTACAACTTTTCTTTCTTAAGCAGCTCTAAGATAGCCCTTAGATGTTGCTCATGTTCTTCCTTCGTCTTCGAGTAGATCAAAATGTCATCAATAAACACGATCACAAACTTATCGAGATACGGCTTACACACTCTGTTCATCAAATCCATGAATACAGCTGGTGTCACACCCGCTCGTAGCGGAAGCGCGAGGTGTGATCTGATCGGTTCTCATTGCATAACGATATAAGTAAACATACTAAATGAATAAAACATGCTCCAATGCCATTGTCATAATTGTTCAAAAGATCGCAACATGATTTAAGTACATTGTTTACAAACCATCAAATGAAAATAAGTTGTCATTGTTTTATACATCAAATGTAAGTCTAAAAATGTAAAGGCTTTGACCACTATATCACCGCAAAGATGCGGTATATAACAGGCAAACCCTTCAATAGTTGGCATGGAGTATTGATACTTGTTTTCCTTTAACTGAAATCTTTGCATTGGTCCACTAATTCCCTGAAATACATGTAAGTTTGAAAACATCAACAAAAGTTGAGCGAGTTCATGCAGTTTAGTTGTATAAGATGTATCTGTATCAAAACAGTAGGTAATATGTATTTGTCTCAATTGTAATTGTATCCAAACTGGATATAAGATGTATCCGTAAAATGTGAGTTGTATAAAATGTATATGTATGTAATGATGTAGTATGTAAAGCGTCAATGAAATCGTTGATCATTAATGTTTCGCGAGGACATTAATATGTGTGACGAATTAGGAAGCAATCCAACCCTAGACGATTTTATGTCGATTCCTATCGACTGGGACACAAAAGCACTCTTCTGTATGGGTCCACGACCAAGAGTGGGGCTCGCCAAAACCCATTAGATCTAACCACTTGTACCTAGGTCCAAACTGGATTAATGGTGCTTATATGTATAACTCTAATTCGCACATGATCTAAGGTGTTTCATTCCCTAACTTTAACATACGTTGTACATGTATTTTCCCCGATAGTTGTAAAGTTGTAAAACATTTAAATTAATAGGGGACATGAACTCACAGAATTGCGTCCGTGAATAGTAACTAACTGTGATCTGACATACGGTCGTCTTGAACAATGTTGCGACCTACAAATGTCCTTATATTTGTCAGACCCTTCGGTCTTTGTAAATGACCTGAGTATAAGTCTTATGTCTTGAATATTTGTAAGACTTGCATGTCTTTGTTGTTCGTTAACTGTGTATTCGATGTATGAGTTGTTCAAATGTTATATATATATTTTCACCAAATATATATATATATATAAATGTTATCTTGTATCTTGTGAGTTGTATAGTCGGATCTAGTCCGCTGAATTTCGTGTCTTATATGTATCAATTGTATAGTTGTGTTTCCAATAATGGTATCATTGGGCCAAGCCCATGTTTTCAAGTTATTGGGCTTAAATAGTGCTGGGCCTTAAATAGTGTTGGGCCTCAAATAGTGTTGGGCCTCAAATAGTGTTGGGCCTCAAATAGTGTTGGGCCTCAATAGTGTTGGGCTTCAATAGTGTTGGGCTTGAATAGTGTTGGGCTCAAATAGTGTTGGGCTTGAATAGTGTTGGGCTTCAATAGTGTTGGGCTTGAATAGTGTTGGGCTTGAATAGTGTTGGGCTTAAATAGTGTTGGGCTTTGGCCCATATGTTTGGTGTTTGGGCTTAGCCCATGAATTTATGTTAAGCCCATGATGAAGATAAGCCCATTAAGAAAACTAAGCCCATTTGTAGAAAAATAGCCAAAAATAAGCCCATTTGTTATAGAATAGCCCACATGTAAGTATAAGTCTTTCATTTTTATAAAAATCACTAAGTATACTTTTTAGTTAATAAAAACATAATAGTTTTTATAAGTTTCAAAATGTCTGAATTTTGTTAATGGTAACGTAATTTTTGTGTCCGCGTCGAAAGATCGTCTATACATCGTAGTAATTCCTCGGAATGACGATATGTTCATAGGTTCATCCGTCGTCCGATTTGACCATAATTTGTATCCGATGTCCGAATGATCCGCAAATTGTATTCAAGTGTGTATATATGTATTCTTGTAAGTCTTTACTTGTAAATGTGTCTTGTATTTATTTGTATCAATGTTATCAAATCTCTAACTTGTATATATAACTAATACAAATAATAATACATAGCACATACTTGATATGTTCCATAAATATGTATTTTACCAAAATATATATTTATGTCAATTTTTATGATTAGAAAGACCAACTTTCTAATATTGTAAAGACTTTAAAAAAAATGATAGTTTTGTTAACATAATGTTCTAAAAAAAAATGGCCATATAACCTTTGTATTAATCATTTGGCCATGTTTCATAAACATATCATTTTCTTTTCCAAATCACCATCAATTTACCCAATCATCTTAACTAAAAACATATGAGATTTTTATAAAATAAAATTTATCAAGATGATTTCCAAATCATGTAGGGTTTTAAACATGATCATTACATATGCTAACTAGTTCAAAAACCAAGTTTAATTCTAGTTTTAACAACTTTTATAAAAATCTCTAGTTGTATGTTACTTTTTATAATCTTGTAAAAGTCTTGTTTTTAAATAAAAACCCTTAATACTTCCACAAGATCAAAGGTTATGATCATTACTTTAAACCTTTATGTTAAAAACCCTTTAACATAAACATGTATAATTGTTAGATCATATTTTAAAACATCTTCTAACAATTTATTTATACCATAATCATCATACCAAGATCAAATATGCATATCACAAGTCTTAAATCACAATATAAACCAACATAAATATATCATGATTATTATCTTTGCTTCTTTGTATTTTTTTCATGTTTATTATGTATGATTACTTGGTTATTATTAGTAATAATAACAATCATAAACATAATATATGTATAAAAAAAATATAGTTATAGAAGCTTACTTCTAGCACTAGGCTAGGGATGATCTTAGAAGATTATTAAGACTAAGAAGATGATGATCTTGTTGGTAGAACACTTTTGTATGGATGAAAACCCTTCCTTTTACTTCCAAAAGCTTTAGATCACCTTATGTTACTTGGAAACCCATGTTAATCATCTAATAAAAGACTAAAATTGAAGTGGGTTTTTAGTGTTCTTGGTAAGATGGATGAAGATGATGAGAGTTTTTGTTTGTGTAATAAAAGATGAAAAATGAATGGTAAAGTGCTAGTTTACTTAATGTGTAAGTATTCTAATAACTTACCCATTTCATCCACTTGTAACTTACTAAAAATATCAAGATATTTAGCAAGTAATTAAGGGGTGTTGGACCCACTAAAACAAACGTGAACATGAGGGTGGAAAGGGTCTTGAATTTGTTTCATGTGTTAAGTGTTCAATTCATGGTAAAATGTAGTATATGTTTAAGTATTTTAGGAACTTTGACATTTTATATAAAAATATCTACAAGGTTTTAAGCCTTCATATTTTAAAGTAGTGTGACACTAAGTAAAACTAGTTCACCGAAATTTTTAGTGTGTAATTCGGGTGAAAAAGTCGGTTCAGGTCCTGTACCGGGTTAAATACTGACACCGTGTTTTATTTAGATAAAAACATAACAAAAAATTATTTTTGGACTTGTTTTATTATCCAAATATTTAATCCAACTTTTTGGACTAAAACTTTTATTATTTTTGACACGGTTCCGGTACCGGCTTTGCTGACTGGCAGTTTACTGAACTAGCCATGCAGCTTAATGCAATAAGATTCGATTGCGGTTTTTGTGTCGTTTTAACTACCCACTATATTATTTATGTCAAATAATATTTATTTTTGGGTTTTTCAGATAATTACTGTTTCGTTCTGCGGAATGCTGTATATTTCCGCACGATTTCTGTATTTTTCTGCGGACAAATAATGAAATCCTTTTAGCACTTTTCGGACAGTTTTCGGTGCTACCGGACATTGGTAGTATATTAAACCAAACCCTTGCATTCCCGTATAGGGTTTAATGTATATTTGATGTTGGACTTTTGTCTAAGTCCTAAAGATGTAATTTAGATGGTTTATGCGAAACCTGAGTTTTCGTCAGCACACTAGTTTACTAGGTACTATTCTAGTTGTTTCGATGCATTGTTTACACTATTTCAAATGTAACCAATAAAAATGAATAATGTGCATCATAAATGAATATTCCTTGAGTGCTCTAAGATGTATATCATGTAATCATGCAGTTCGAATATTCAAAACACATACTTGTATAATGTAAATCATTGCTTTAAATGTACGTAAATTACCCGAAAGTGGCAGTTGTCACATTCTCCCCCTGTTATTGAGAATTTCGTCCCGAAATTCAAGCTGAGTCATCCTTTGCAGGATTGTTCTCAAACAGATGAGAGTATTTGGCTTTGATTTGGTCTTCACGTTCCCAAGTATATTCGGGTCCGTGTCGAGAGTTCCAACGAATTTTTACTAATATGTTACGACTCCTTTGTATTTTCTGGACCTTCCGGTCCATGACCTTAACAGGTGCTTTGTGAATTGGAGTTTGTCATCAATGTGAATTTCATCTGAAAGAATGATAACGGTTGCTTGTGTTGGACTCTTTTTAAGATTCGACACATGAAACGTGTCGTGCACACTGTTAAGCTCATCTGGTAACTTCAACTTGTAGGCAATGGTGCCAATCTTTTCTAAGATTTCAAATGGTCCAATGTAACGTGGGTTAAGCTTTCCACGTTCACTGAACCTCGCTACGCCTTTCCAAGGCGAGACTTTCAACAAGACTTTGTCTCCAACCTCGAAAGATAATGGTTTTCGTCTCTTATCTACATAGCTCTTGTGTCGATCGCGAGCCGCCTTGATACGGTCTCTGATCTGAAAAATTTTATCCGTAGTCTCTTGGACTAATTCTGGACCAATTAATTGTCTATCGCTTGTTTCCGCCCAACCTAGCGGAGAGCGACACTTTCGACCATAAAGAGCTTCAAACGGTGCAGCTTGTATACTAGTATGGTAGCTATTATTGTAGGAAAACTCAACTAATGGTAGATGAGTATCCCAATTGCCGCCTAAATCCATAACACATGTGCGAAACATATATTCGAGTGTTTGGATTGTCCGTTCGCTCTGGCCGTCAGTTTGTGAATGAAAGGCCGTACTTGGATTCAAATGAGATCCAAAGGCCTGTTGAAATGATTTCCAAATTCTAGAAATAAAACGACCGCCTCGGTCTGAAATGATTGAAATAGGCACTCCATGACGAGCCACTATTTCTTTGAGATAGAGTTCCGCTAGTTTCTCAGTATTATCCTTCTCCCGAATAGGTAAGAAGTGTGCGGACTTTGTTAGTCTATCGATGATTACCCATTTCATGTAGTGACCTCTTGAGGTCCTGAGTAACTTCGTAATGAAGTACATCGATATTTGTTCCCATTACCAAACGGGAATCTCGGGTTGTTGTAACAAGTCCGAGGGATTTTGCTACTCGACTTTGACTTTCGCGCAAGTCAAGCATTCTCCGATATAAGTCGCGATATTACTTTTGAGGTTAGGCCACCAGTAGTATTCTTTCACTACTTAGGCCTATGTGCTTCCTCAAAATATCATCTCGAAGGCCGCCAAAGAATGGAACCCCATTTTCGACCCATAAGGTATAAAGTTCCATCTTCTTTCGGCACTAATTGTTCCTTCATGCCTCAAAGTGTTTCTGCTTGAATATGCTCTTCCTTGAGCGCTTGTGAATCATCTTCTCTAATGCTTGAACTCTCAGTGTTCTAACTCGCTCCTTGCGGCTCAAGGCATCTGCTACAACGTTTGCCTTGCCCGGATGGTACTTTATTTCACAATCATAGTCGTTCAACAATTCAACAAACATCGTTGACGTATATTTAATTCTTTTTGGTTGAATATGCGTTGAATACTTTTATGATCCGTGAAAATAATGCATTGAGTACCATATAAATAATGTCGCCATAATTTTTTTTAAAGCGAATACCACCACGCCTAACTCAAGGTCGAGAGTGGTATAGTTCTTCACGTGAACTTTTTAATTGGCGCGACGTATACACAATAACTTTTTCACGTTGCACGCGTACGCAACCCATTCCTTGATGCGAAGCATCATAGTCTACAACAGAGTCATCGGTATCGTTGGATAATGATAAGATTATAAAATGCTATGCACCAATCTTAAGAATAAGTTGTAAGGCTATATCTTGTTTTTCGATTTGGGGCGAATTTATTGTCTTTAACAACTCTAAAATGGTTCTCAAATGTTGCTCATGTTCATCAGTCGATCGAGAGTATATCAAAATGTCGTCAATAAACACTATAATGAATTTGTCAAGATACGGCTTGCACACACGATTCATTAAATCCATGAAGACCGCTGGTGCATTTGTTAAACCAAAAGGCATAACGAGAAACTCGTAATGACCGTAACGAGTCTTAAAAACCGTTTTCGGTATGCTTTCCTCTTGAATTCGTAACTGATGATACTCCGATCGTAAGTCTATCTTAGAGTAGAAGCTAGAACCTTTCATAAACCATTTGAGTTAGTTGGAAATTTATTTGTAACATGGTTTAGAAATATGAATTTTCATTCATCGAAATGTTGTGCACTTTTGCAAAACTTGCATGTCTTTCCACCCCCCAAAACCTTTATAAAGATGTATAATGGTAAAGCGTGGGGGTTATGAACTCACAACATCCTTATTTGGTCAACTACAAGGTTCAGAAGGTGCTAATCAACATGGAGATTTGGCTACGGTTGCAGCTCCCAGTACCAAGTCGATGTGAAACTCGACTTGTCAACATGGTGGTAGTCCTGGCAAGTCTTTAGGAAAGACTTCAGGGAATTCTTTTACCACAGGAATATCTGTCATCTGAGGCCCAATGGCCTTCTTGTCGACAACATGTGCTAGAAAGGTAACACAACCTTTCCGTAAGTACTTCTGTGCTTTCATGCAATTGATGATCTGCAATGGTGTGTCATGCCTCTCTCCATGAATAACAAGTGTCTCTTTATTCGGTAGTGGTAGGCAAATGACCTTCTCATGACAGAAGACTTCGGCTAGGTTATCGGATAACCAATCCATGTCAACCACTACTTCGAAACTACTCAACTGAACAGGGAAGAGATCGATATTGAATTTCAGCTCTAGACTCGACTAGTTTACTTTTTGCCAATTCTATAGAATGAGGAGACGTCTAGCTTACTTGACTCTAGGCCAAGTACATTTTAAATTCTGTGTGGCGAGGACTTCACTGTATAGTTTTAGGAACCATATGTTTAAATGTAGGATAACCCAATCTATATGTTTAGATGTAGGATAACCCGATCCATATGTTTAGATGTTGGATAACCCAACCATATGTTTAGATGTAGGATAACCCAATCCCTAATTGTAGCTAGGACAATCCCGTCCCTAGCCATGAAACTCATGTATGTGAAATGTTGAGATGAAGCTAAAATTGCCAATTGTATAAAATAACATGGATGTGAAATGTTGACGAATAGGATACATACCGGTGGCCCTTAATGATTTGATATGTCTCAGCTAATTCCCCATTAGCTAACTTGATATAGTAATGTGTGTCCAACATGACTCTAATTCGAGTATATGCTTAACATTTAAAAGCAATAGCTAAGCTCGGTGTTGGTATTAATAGAATTGGTACATGATGATCGTAGAGTGTACGTACTCATGACTTCATTTCTCTCATGGCGAGAGTTATTGTTTGAGTAATCGAGGTAGGGAGGGATGATGCGGTTATGCTTCGGATCTCCGAGGCTAAACCCGAGATGTAACACTCAGTGTGTTTGAATTCGGGTGTTACCCAGTATGGAACAACCCTTGAGAGACCGTGAAAGCATCAAGTGTAACCAACGATATTGGCTCCAGTTATGATCGAGTTCTTTTATAAAATCATATGAAAATAGATATGAAAATTAGATGATATAAAAGAATGATGTATGGTTAAATAAATAACCAATAGAAATGTAGTGTATAAATATATCATGTCTTGAAATAGAATATTATGTCTTGTGTAGAGGATGCCATGTCTTGTGCAAAAATGTCATGTCTTGTCTTTGTCGAAGAGGTTTGAGTAACACCACGATATGCAATATAATATAAGCACTTATATATAGGAAGTACCAGCGGCGTATCCACCATGCTTTTATCATATTACACACGTCTCATCACTTATCAATAACTACCAAAAATGTGTTGTGTAAACCAACGTCAAATGTCATGTATACCAATGTCTTGCGTAACAATGTCATGTATAAACCACGTCTTGTGTAAAAGCAATGGTTTTTAACACATAACTTTTGACTTAAACATTTGTTTCTTTTGGTGCCATGATATTTTTAATACACACTATTAAAAAAATTCTAGACATATATTTGGATAAATATAGTCTATCATGCGCCCAAGAATGAAGAATGCAATCGGTCATGGAAACCTCAAGATCGCATTATTCATATATGTTTGAATATATGATAATATGGATAACCGAAAAAAAATGATAATGTGAATAACCGCAATCAAAATGCGTAGTGCCTCTTGCGTGTATTGGTTATATGTTTAAGTGGCAAAGAAATAATTCGTTGAGGAGGGAAAGCCAACCCGTGGCCTCCGTCCCTATAATATGTATTCCATACTATATGGACCTCGGTCGTCCCAAGTAAAGAAATTTCTTTGTCTTATTTGTCCATGTGATAAATATGGTAATAGTGCTTGAGTTTCACGAACTCTAGCGAAATTATTAGAATCTCTAAAGAGGTCGAATAGAATGTAATGAGGGAGTTGCAGCATGGTTCATGCCATACCCTTCATTGAGAAAAGACAAATGTCAAGCGACGGAATTTATTGTATCATTTCCAATAAATATGATAAGGTGGAATAGGATAACGTAAGGTAAGGTAAAGTAGGATAAAGTGTCATAGACACCCTGGAACCAACCCATGTTCAAGAATTTCGAGAATGTTGAGGAAAATCCTCCATGAGTAGCTAACACGTTTTGTTTGTTTAGATGACTAGTCTCAACTGAATCGTGATGTAGATCGAATGTTAGATGTGAACAAATACGTGTCGTCTTCCTGTATTGTATTGTATTGTATTGTATTGTATTGTATTGTATTGTATTGTATTGTATTGTATTGTATTGTATTGTATTGTATTGTATTGTAGGGTGTTATACTAACCACCCCAGTTCGTGTTCTACTAGATAGGAAGAATTGAATCTCAAGTAATAACTTAAGAATTTTGAATGAATAGTGATCATTAGCTTGACCCGCAGAGTCCACCAGAATTTCCATGCACTACAAGTTGTTATTACGTGGGCCCCCGTAATAATAAATTGTCTTGCATGGTCACCCTAGCATTCTCTCGTTCAGAGCAGGCGATCAGTCAGAGAGAGGACACTATTGTTTATATACCTTCAACATAGGAGGGACCTTCGTGATAGCTCACGTGTCAACGTTCGTTGTCATTACTCGCAGAACGGTACGGCGTTAGATGAAAATAGAAATGAAAAGAATCTGTAACAATAACAACTGAAGAGGCACCTTCAAGATGAGTACTTCATCTTCCTTGTAAGGACAAGAGTATATCCACCTTGGTTAGTATGAGTCACATGGATCTCGTCCCACTAATGGAGTTGTTGTCCAAGGTTACCACCTTCGCCTCGTCGTCATTATCATGGTCAGGCATCTCAGCATTCGCAAGAAAGCAACCATATTTTACGGAATTAAGTTTAAGATTTCACTTAGGAATCATGTTCGCCATAAGCTCCGCAATAGACATGAGGTCGATATTTTCATCGTGTGAGTAAAGAATAATAATAGAGTTTGAAGTCGAAGGTATTTTGTTCTTGGCAAAATATTTCATGCAACATATATATGAACCACCTATATATATATAATCATGTAAAATCCTACCAATCAAGGATTTCTATCTTGTATAAGCTGAACTTGTAAACTGTTTATAATGCATAAACTGATAATGTAATGTATTGTAGGCACATAGTCTATTAATGTATTGTGTCTGTTTCTCATAGACTTCACCCATGGAAATGTCCTCGCTTGATTTATGTGAAATGAATTTTTGCTGTAGTGGACCTTGAAAAATGTTTATGCAATGAAAACCTTTTGACTTGTCCAATTTTATTTATAATCTGTTCAACATGAACAAGAGGTTTTCATGAGAGATCCCTAGTGATTGTAGACTTAGACTCGAGAAAGAATCCTGGTTCACTACAATCGATGCTCTGATACCAATCTGTCACACCCGCTCGTAGCGGAAGCGCGAGGTGTGATCTGATCGGTTCTCATTGCATAACGATATAAGTAAACATACTAAATGAATAAAACATGCTCCAATGCCATTGTCATAATTGTTCAAAAGATCGCAACATGATTTAAGTACATTGTTTACAAACCATCAAATGAAAATAAGTTGTCATTGTTTTATACATCAAATGTAAGTCTAAAAATGTAAAGGCTTTGACCACTATATCACCGCAAAGAGGCGGTATATAACAGGCAAACCCTTCAATAGTTGGCATGGAGTATTGATACTTGTTTTCCTTGAACTGATATCTTTGCATTGGTCTACTAATTCCCTGAAATACATGTAAGTTTGAAAACATCAACAAAAGTTGAGCGAGTTCATGCAGTTTAGCTGTATAAGATGTATCTGTATCAAAACAGTAGGTAATATGTATTTGTCTCAATTGTAATTGTATCCAAACTGGATATAAGATGTGACAACTCGAATTTCCAAGATTCTATCTTCGCATTTAGTGCACGTTAATTTTTTTATTTATTTATTTAGTTGTTTGTTTACACGACTCGTTGTTTCACAACGCTTACCTTTGTAATACGTTATATCACACTTCGATTGACATTTTATACTTGGGATCCATCATATCTATTATATGTGATTGTATGTTAATAAGGTTTGTATTAATTAACATGTTAAATAAAGTTGGAACTTACTGAGAACAAGCACCCATGAAAACACCCAAGTGGTGAAAACACTTTAAGTGTTTTCGTCCACTAATGACCAACGAAATCACAGATGGGCTTGGCCCAGTGTCCAGTCTTGAGATATTTTATATATATAATCATTTTATAAACAAATCTTCTCCGAGACGTTACCCACTTACCAAACCTTATCACTTTGTTCTCTCTCTCTACATCTGAAACCCACAAAAGAGAATTCCTCATTTGAAGCAAAACCTCTGTTTAATCCTTGGTTAGTGATTTCATGATTCAAGTTGTTTCTTGTTGCATATCGTATGATTTTGGATGTTTATTCATGATGTATGTATACATTTATATATGTGATTATGTGATTGATCATTGTGTGATGGTTAGATAATTATGATCTATGAACTGTCTGTGTATTTGAGATTTTGATCAACAGTGGGTATATGTAATGAATGATAAATTGATTCAAGTAGGTTCTTGATCTCACAAAGTTTTGGTAGAGTATTTGTTTTAATATCAATAATTGATATAAATGACTTGTAGATGATTAAACCTGTAACTGTAATGAGATTTAGTGCTGGGTTTAAGTTACAGTGAGTATTGGTGAAGATGATGAAGCTAACGAAAACACCCCCATACCTTAAAAATGGACGAAATCACATATAGTGATTTCGGCCCAAGTGTGTTTGGCCCAAGATGATTTCGGCCCATGTGAGGGATTTCGATCCTTAAGGGATTTCGGCACTTAAGGGTTTTCGGCCAACATAAGTGATTTCGGCCATATAAAGGGATTTCGGCTCTTAAGTGATTTCGGCCCATAAGGATTTCGGCCCACTTAAGTGTTTTCGGCATGTATGTGTTTTCGGCCCATGTATGTGATTTCGGCTATAAAGTGATTTCGGCCTATAGTGTTTTCGGCTCATGTTCTGTGTGTTGTTATTAATCTGTTAGTTTATTAATTCAGTTAGTTTTTGATGCTGTTAGTTGTTAACTCTGTTAAGCTAGTAAGTTGTTAACTTTTATGGTTTGTTAACCTTGTTAAGTTGTTAACTCTATTTATTTAATTTACACAGTAAGTTATTAAACTTGTCTGTATGTTAACTCTGTTAGTTCTTATTCAACTATGTTATGGCTCATTAACTATGCCAAGTTAGTAACTGTATTAAGTATGTTATTGGATAATATGCTATAATAAACTGTGATTAACTGTTATGTGATGTGCGATTAACTACCAAACACACTCTATGATATTACTATGACACTAGTTTCATGTGAAACATTTCGAATGTGAACTGATTGAGTACACGTGCACTATAGGACTTGACTGATTAATTGTGAGCACTTAACTTAGCATACCGAGCAAACAAGGTGAGTTCACACTCTTACCAAGGCATGGGATTCCCGGGGTTGGGAATGGGATTGGAGAAATGGATTTGTACTTACAATGTTACTAGACTATCTACCATCGTCCTCGGATGCGCAGGATACATACGTAAAACCTACGTATACTTGTACACATCACTGTCCTCGGTTGTGAAGGGCACTTACGTAAAACCTACGTAAACTTATACTCATTACTGCCTCGGGTTGTGTCAGGCACTTACGTAAAACCTACGTAAACCCCCGCGTACCCCTGTCCTCGGTTGTGAAGGACACTTACGTAAAACCTACGTAAACTTTGTACGTACTACTGTTCTCGGTAAGAAGAACACTTATGGTTGCAAATAGTCTAGTGTATATGCAAACATGGGAAGCCCCCACTAATAGAACATACTATCGGCCCAGTGGAGCCGCACGTTAAGAAACGAACTTGCTTTTACGAACTTATTTACTGTGAACTCGCTCAACTAGTTGTTGACTCTCTGTTACATGCCTTGCAGGACCTTAGGTACTTTTGGAGCTTGCACGGGAGGCTCAGTCGTTGTGGACATGGATCGTGAATGTGTTGATTAAACATTATGACTTTTTGTACTTAAACTTATGTTGGGTCTTACATTATCGCTTCCGCTACACACTTATTTATGATTGGTTTTGAAAGCACCTATTGTATCGATGAATGACTTTTACTGTTTACTTATATGTTCAATATGATTGGTGGCTTGATCCTGGTCATGTCACTCCTCCAAGCGGTGGTACTCCGGGAGTGGATTTTGGGGGTGTGACAGATTGGTATCAGAGCCATTGGTTATAGAGAACTCGGTTTTAATAAGGGGAAAACGTTTTTATTAAAACCAGACTATAACCGAAACAGTGCTCAACGATCCACAACGACGCTTCGCCCCACGTGTAAGACTCAACATCCTAGGTAATGTGGTACATGTTTTGTTGCCTACTTGCTAGAATTGCATAGAACTTTGCTCAGGGTATGCTTAGATTAACGTAACACTATTGCATGAGAACACTTGTGTGCTTACTCTCTTCTGTCATCGCACTACTCGCGAACCTCTCTCACTTATGTTATCTTTGCTATGAAGATCATGTCTGGACGCATTAACATGACACAAGCCCAGTTGACGGCTCTCATTAACGAGCGAGTTGCTGAGGCACTTGCAGCCGCACAAGCAGGAGGTCAGCACGCTCAGCCACCTGTTTGCACCTTCAAAACTTTCATGGACTGTCGTCCTACTACTTTTAGTGGCACGGAAGGAGCGGTTGGACTCCTCCATTGGTTTGAAAAGCTCGAGTCCGTATTTGAAATGTGTGAATGCCCTGAGGCTCGCAGGGTGAAGTACGCCACTGGTACTCTAGAAGGCATTGCGCTGACTTGGTGGAATGCGCAAGTTCAGATGTTAGGGTTGGCTGTTGCTAACGCCACACCCTGGAATGATTTCAAGGAGTTGATCAAAGAGGAATACTGTAGCCGTGATGATATTCATAAGCTGGAGGTAGAGTTTTACCACTTGAAAATGACGGGGTCAGAAATTGAAGCGTACACCAGAAGATCGAATGAGTTGGCTATTCTGTGTCCTACTATGGTGGACCCTCCCATTAAGCGTATCGAACTGTATCTCAATGGATTGGTGCCGGAAATTCAAAGTCACGTAACCTCAGCGAATCTTGGCACCATTCAACAGATCGTCAAGCTAGCTCATCGCCTCACCGATCAGGCAGTGGAACAGAACAGGCTGCCTAGACGTATCAGCGCTACTACTACCGCTACCACTCCAGCTACTCCTGCTAATCCCAGTGACAACAAGCGGAAATGGGAAGGGGATTCCAGCAGGGGTTCAGCTACCGTACAGTCTCAAGCACAGCAGCAGCGCAAGAATAGTGATTACCAGAGCCCGAGTCAGCAATCCTCTGGTAGTCAGGGGCAGAAAAGATATCAAGGAAATCACCCAAAGTGCAACAAGTGTAACAGGCATCACAGTGGCCAGTGCAACAAGGGTCGTTGTCTGAGGTGCCTCAGGATGGGCCATGAGGCCAAGGATTGTAGGAGTCCGCGGCCTGCAAATCAGAATCAGCAGCAGCAGCAAGCACCGCAGAATCAGCAACAGGGCAACAAAGGATGTTTTCATTGTGGTGCAGAAGGTCACTTCAAGCGAAACTGCCCCCAGTTAAACCAGAACCAGAATAACAACAACAATAATCAGGGCAACGGGAACAACAATGGGGGAAAAAACAACGACAATGGTGCTAGGGGTCGTACATTTGTGATTGGTCGGGGTGATGCGAGGAACGATCCTAATGTGGTTACGGGTAAGTTTCTTCTCGACGACTTTTATGTTACCGTATTATTTTATTCGGGTGCGGATACCAGTTATATGTCTCTGAAAGTTAGTCAAATGCTTAAACGCGCACCAACACTTTTGAACACCAAACATGTCATAGAGTTAGCTAACGGTAAAAGTCTAGAAGCCACACACATAGTTCAGGGTTGTAATCTTATCCTCGCTGGTCAGACTTTCTCTATCGATCTCATTCCTATAACTCTGGGTAGTTTCGACATTGTCATTGGTATGGATTGGTTATCCCAACAGCAAGCAGAGATCCTATGCAAGGAGAAGATCATTCGTATTCCCCGTACTGGCAAAGAACCTCTCGAAGTTCAAGGCGACAAGAGTGGTGTCGTGAGTGGCATCATCTCCTTCTTGAAGGCTCAGAAGTGTCTGCGAAAGGGCCACATAGCTATTTTAGCACTCGTTACTGATACATCGACGAAAGAGAAGAAGTTAGAGGATATCCCTGTTGTACGTGATTTTCCTCAAGTATTTCCTGAAGAGTTACCTGGGCTACCGCCCCATCGCCAGGTCGAATTTCAGATCGAGCTAGCTCCAGGAGCAGCACCCATAGCTCGAGCGCCTTATCGATTAGCTCCAACTGAACTGGAAGAACTGTCTAAGAAATTGCAAGAACTTTTGGAAAAGGGTTTCATACGTCCTAGCTCTTCACCCTGGGGAGCTCCAGTATTATTTGTGAAGAAGAAAGACGGTACCTTTCGTATGTGCATAGACTACCGCGAACTAAACAAGGTGACCGTGAAGAATCGCTATCCACTTCCACGCATCGACGACTTATTCGACCAGTTACAAGGGTCGAGCTATTACTCAAAGATAGATCTGAGGTCAGGTTACCATCAACTGAGAGTCCGGGATGAGGACGTCTCCAAAACAGCATTCAGAACACGCTACGGTCATTACGAGTTTTTGGTCATGCCATTCGGGCTAACGAACGCGCCTGCGGTCTTCATGGATCTTATGAACAGGGTGTGCAAACCTTATCTTGACAAGTTTGTTATTGTTTTTATTGATGACATCCTGATCTACTCGAAAAATCGGGAGGAACATGAGCAGCATTTACGACTTATTCTGGAACTCCTTCGAACGGAACAGCTGTACGCTAAGTTTTCAAAATGCGACTTCTGGCTTTGTGAAGTCCACTTTCTAGGCCACGTGGTAAACAAGGATGGGATTCATGTTGATCCATCCAAGGTGGATTCGATCAAGAACTGGCCTGCACCTCGCACACCGATAGAAATACGCCAATTCTTGGGTTTGGCGGGTTATTACAGACGGTTCATCAAAGACTTCTCAAAGATTGCACAGCCGCTTACATTACTGACACAGAAAGGTATTGCTTACCGTTGGAGTGATACACAGGAAACAACGTTTCAACACTTAAAGGATAGACTCTGTAGCGCACCTATCCTCTCATTGCCTGAAGGCACGGATGATTTTGTAGTCTACTGCGACGCATCCATCCAAGGTCTTGGATGTGTGTTGATGCAACGGGATAAAGTTATTGCTTATGCTTCACGCCAACTTAAGATTCACGAACAGAATTACACTACGCACGATTTAGAGCTTGGAGCTGTTGTTTTTGCGCTCAAGATATGGCGACATTATCTGTATGGCACCAAGTGCACCATCTACACCGATCACAGGAGTCTTGAGCATATCTTCAAGCAGAAAGAATTGAACATGCGACAACGTCGATGGGTCGAGTTACTGAACGATTACGAATGTGCTATAAAGTACCATCCGGGCAAAGCCAATGTGGTGGCCGACGCCCTCAGTCGAAAGGATACTACACCTAGGCGTGTACGAGCGTTGCAACTCACTATTCAGTCCAGTCTTCCTTCACAGATACGAGATGCTCAGGTAGAAGCATTGAAACCAGAAAACGTCAGGGCTGAAGCTCTACGCGGCTCAAGGCAACGGTTAGAACAAAAGGCAGACGGCGCCTACTATGTAACAGGACGCATCTGGGTCCCACTTTATGGTAATTTACGCGAGCTTGTAATGGATGAAGCTCATAAGTCTCGCTACTCAGTACATCCTGGTTCGAATAAGATGTACCATGACCTCAGAACTACATATTGGTGGCCTAGCATGAAGGCCCACATAGCAACTTACGTTAGCAAGTGTTTGACTTGTGCGAGAGTCAAAGCGGAATATCAGAAACCATCAGGCCCACTCCAACAACCTGAAATACCACAATGGAAATGGGAGCAAATTTCCATGGATTTTGTTACTGGCCTACCTAGATCTCAACGTGGAAATGATACTATTTGGGTGATCGTGGATCGACTCACAAAGTCTGCTCACTTCTTGGCTATCAAGGAAACGGATAAGTTCTCCACTCTAGCAGACGTATACCTTAAGGAAGTTGTCTCGAGGCACGGGGTGCCCACATCTATTATTTCTGATCGTGATGCACGTTTTACTTCAGAACTGTGGCAAGCAATGCACAAATCTTTTGGCTCTCGATTAGACATGAGCACAGCTTATCATCCTCAGACAGACGGGCAGTCTGAGCGCACTATTCAAACTCTAGAAGACATGCTTCGGGCGTGCGTAATTGACTTTGGCAAAGGCTGGGAAAAACATTTGCCACTTGTGGAATTTTCATACAACAACAGTTACCACACCAGCATTAAAGCTGCTCCATTTGAGGCATTGTACGGGCGTAAATGCCGATCACCTCTTTGTTGGGCAGAGGTGGGTGACAGTCAGATCACAGGTCCAGAAATGGTAGTTGATACTACTGAAAAGATTGCTCAAATACGACAATGCATGGCGGCAGCTCGTGACCGTCAGAAAGCATACGCCGATAAAGACAGGAAATTGCTCGAGCTCCAGGTTGGGGATCGAGCACTACTCAAAGTTTCACCCTGGAAGGGTGTTGTTCGTTTTGGCAAACGAGGCAAGCTCAATCCACGATACGTTGGACCATTTGAAGTCATAGAAAAGATAGGCAAAGTGGCCTACAGACTGAACTTACCAGCTGAACTCAGTGCAGTTCACAACGTCTTTCATGTGTCAAATCTGAAGAAGTGGCAGTCAGATGAGACCTTCATAGTTCCCTTGAAGGAGCTCACTATCGACGAACGGTTGCATTTCGTCGAAGAACCGGTTGAAATCACGGACCGAGATGTTAAGGTCCTCAAGAACACCAGAATACCTCTTGTTCGATTTCGTTGGAACTCCCGTCGTGGCCCAGAGTTTACTTGGGAACGCGAAGACCAAATGGAACTCAAATATCCCCAGTTGTTCGAAAACAATGCAACTACTACTAAGGCTGAAGCTACTACAGAATTTCGAGAAGAAATTCCAAATCAACGGGGGAATGATGTGACACTCAGGAGAACCAGTAAACGATAACTTACCTTGCTTCCTCAGTAACCGCATGCTAAATTTCGGGACGAAATTTCTTTCAAGTTGGGGATAATGTGACAACTCGAATTTCCAAGATTCTATCTTCGCATTTAGTGCACGTTAAATTTTTTATTTATTTATTTAGTTGTTTGTTTACACGACTTGTTGTTTCACAACGCTTACCTTTGTAATACGTTATATCGCACTTCGATTGACATTTTATACTTGGGATCCATCATATCTATTATATGTGATTGTATGTTAATAAGGTTTGTATTAATTAACATGTTAAATAAAGTTGGAACTTACTAAGAACAAGCACCCATGAAAACACCCAAGTGGTGAAAACACTTTAAGTGTTTTCGTCCACTAATGACCAACGAAATCACAGATGGGCTTGGCCCAGTGTCCAGTCTTGAGATATTTTATATATATAATCATTTTATAAACAAATCTTCTCCGAGACGTTACCCACTTACCAAACCTTATCACTTTGTTCTCTCTCTCTACATCTGAAACCCACAAAAGAGAATTCCTCATTTGAAGCAAAACCTCTGTTTAATCCTTGGTTAGTGATTTCATGATTCAAGTTGTTTCTTGTTGCATATCGTATGATTTTGGATGTTTATTCATGATGTATGTATACATTTATATATGTGATTATGTGATTGATCATTGTGTGATGGTTAGATAATTATGATCTATGAACTGTCTGTGTATTTGAGATTTTGATCAACAGTGGGTATATGTAATGAATGATAAATTGATTCAAGTAGGTTCTTGATCTCACAAAGTTTTGGTAGAGTATTTGTTTTAATATCGATAATTGATATAAATGACTTGTAGATGATTAAACCTGTAACTGTAATGAGATTTAGTGCTGGGTTTAAGTTACAGTGAGTATTGGTGAAGATGATGAAGCTAACGAAAACACCCCCATACCTTAAAAATGGACGAAATCACATATAGTGATTTCGGCCCAAGTGTGTTTGGCCCAAGATGATTTCGGCCCATGTGAGGGATTTCGATCCTTAAGGGATTTCGGCACTTAAGGGTTTTCGGCCAACATAAGTGATTTCGGCCATATAAAGGGATTTCGGCTCTTAAGTGATTTCGGCCCACTTAAGTGTTTTCGGCATGTATGTGTTTTCGGCCCATGTATGTGATTTCGGCTATAAAGTGATTTCGGCCTATAGTGTTTTCGGCTCATGTTTTGTGTGTTGTTATTAATCTGTTAGTTTATTAATTCAGTTAGTTTTTGATGCTGTTAGTTGTTAACTCTGTTAAGCTAGTAAGTTGTTAACTTTTATGGTTTGTTAACCTTGTTAAGTTGTTAACTCTATTTATTTAATTTACACAGTAAGTTATTAAACTTGTCTGTATGTTAACTCTGTTAGTTCTTATTCAACTATGTTATGGCTCATTAACTATGCCAAGTTAGTAACTGTATTAAGTATGTTATTGGATAATATGCTATAATAAACTGTGATTAACTGTTATGTGATGTGCGATTAACTGCCAAACACACTCTATGATATTACTATGACACTAGTTTCATGTGAAACATTTCGAATGTGAACTGATTGAGTACACGTGCACTATAGGACTTGACTGATTAATTGTGAGCACTTAACTTAGCATACCGAGCAAACAAGGTGAGTTCACACTCTTACCAAGGCATGGGATTCCCGGGGTTGGGAATGGGATTGGAGAAATGGATTTGTACTTACAATGTTACTAGACTATCTACCATCGTCCTCGGATGCGCAGGATACATACGTAAAACCTACGTATACTTGTACACATCACTGTCCTCGGTTGTGAAGGGCACTTACGTAAAACCTACGTAAACTTATACTCATTACTGCCTCGGGTTGTGTCAGGCACTTACGTAAAACCTACGTAAACCCCCGCGTACCCCTGTCCTCGGTTGTGAAGGACACTTACGTAAAACCTACGTAAACTTTGTACGTACTACTGTTCTCGGTAAGAAGAACACTTATGGTTGCAAATAGTCTAGTGTATATGCAAACATGGGAAGCCCCCACTAATAGAACATACTATCGGCCCAGTGGAGCCGCACGTTACGAAACGAACTTGCTTTTACGAACTTATTTACTGTGAACTCGCTCAACTAGTTGTTGACTCTCTGTTACATGCCTTGCAGGACCTTAGGTACTTTTGGACTTTGCACGGGAGGCTCAGTCGTTGTGGACATGGATCGTGAATGTGTTGATTAAACATTATGACTTTTTGTACTTAAACTTATGTTGGGTCTTACATTATCGCTTCCGCTACACACTTATTTATGATTGGTTTTGAAAGCACCTATTGTATCGATGAATGACTTTTACTGTTTACTTATATGTTCAATATGATTGGTGGCTTGATCCTGGTCATGTCACTCCTCCAAGCGGTGGTACTCCGGGAGTGGATTTTGGGGGTGTGACATAAGATGTATCCGTAAAATGTGAGTTGTATAAAATGTATATGTATGTAATGATGTAGTATGTAAAGCGTCAATGAAATCGTTGATCATTAATGTTTCGCGAGGACATTAATATGTGTGACGAATTAGGAAGCAATCCAACCCTAGACGATTTTATGTCGATTCGTATCGACTGGGACACAAAAGCACTCTTCTGTATGGGTCCACGACCAAGAGTGGGGCTCGCCAAAACCCATTAGATCTAACCACTTGTACCTAGGTCCAAACTGGATTAATGGTGCTTATATGTATAACCCTAATTCGCACATGATCTAAGGTGTTTCATTCCCTAACTTTAACATACGTTGTACATGTATTTTCCCCGATAGTTGTAAAGTTGTAAAACATTTAAATGAATAGGGGACATGAACTCACAGAATTGCGTCCGTGAATAGTAACTAACTGTGATCTGACATACGGTCGTCTTGAACAATGTTGCGACCTACAAATGTCCTTATATTTGTCAGACCCTTCGGTCTTTGTAAATGACCTGAGTATAAGTCTTATGTCTTGAATATTTGTAAGACTTGCATGTCTTTGTTGTTCGTTAACTGTGTATTCGATGTATGAGTTGTTCAAATGTTATATATATATTTTCACCAAATATATATATATATAAATGTTATCTTGTATCTTGTGAGTTGTATAGTCGGATCTAGTCCGCTGAATTTCGTGTCTTATATGTATCAATTGTATAGTTGTGTTTCCAATAATGGTATCATTGGGCCAAGCCCATGTTTTCAAGTTATTGGGCTTAAATAGTGCTGGGCCTTAAATAGTGTTGGGCCTCAAATAGTGTTGGGCCTCAAATAGTGTTGGGCCTCAAATAGTGTTGGGCCTCAATAGTGTTGGGCTTCAATAGTGTTGGGCTTGAATAGTGTTGGGCTCAAATAGTGTTGGGCTTGAATAGTGTTGGGCTTCAATAGTGTTGGGCTTGAATAGTGTTGGGCTTGAATAGTGTTGGGCTTAAATAGTGTTGGGCTTTGGCCCATATGTTTGGTGTTTGGGCTTAGCGCATGAATTTATGTTAAGCCCATGATGAAGATAAGCCCATTAAGAAAACTAAGCCCATTTGTAGAAAAATAGCCAAAAATAAGCCCATTTGTTATAGAATAGCCCACATGTAAGTATAAGTCTTTCATTTTTATAAAAATCACTAAGTATACTTTTTAGTTAATAAAAACATAATAGTTTTTATAAGTTTCAAAATGTCTGAATTTTGTTAATGGTAACGTAATTTTTGTGTCCGCGTCGAAAGATCGTCTATACATCGTAGTAATTCCTCGGAATGACGATATGTTCATAGGTTCATCCGTCGTCCGATTTGACCATAATTTGTATCCGATGTCCGAATGATCCGCAAATTGTATTCAAGTGTGTATATATGTATTCTTGTAAGTCTTTACTTGTAAATGTGTCTTGTATTTATTTGTATCAATGTTATCAAATCTCTAACTTGTATATATAACTAATACAAATAATAATACATAGCACATACTTGATATGTTCCATAAATATGTATTTTACCAAAATATATATTTATGTCAATTTTTATGATTAGAAAGACCAACTTTCTAATATTGTAAAGACTTTAAAAAAAATGATAGTTTTGTTAACATAATGTTCTAAAAAAAATGGCCATATAACCTTTGTATTAATCATTTGGCCATGTTTCATAAACATATCATTTTCTTTTCCAAATCACCATCAATTTACCCAATCATCTTAACTAAAAACATATGAGATTTTTATAAAATAAAATTTATCAAGATGATTTCCAAATCATGTAGGGTTTTAAACATGATCATTACATATGCTAACTAGTTCAAAAACCAAGTTTAATTCTAGTTTTAACAACTTTTATAAAAATCTCTAGTTGTATGTTACTTTTTATAATCTTGTAAAAGTCTTGTTTTAAATAAAAACCCTTAATACTTCCACAAGATCAAAGGTTATGATCATTACTTTAAACCTTTATGTTAAAAACCCTTTAACATAAACATGTATAATTGTTAGATCATATTTTAAAACATCTTCTAACAATTTATTTATACCATAATCATCATACCAAGATCAAATATGCATATCACAAGTCTTAAATCACAATATAAACCAACATAAATATATCATGATTATTGTCTTTGCTTCTTTGTATTTTTTTCATGTTTATTATGTATGATTACTTGGTTATTATTAGTAATAATAACAATCATAAACATAATATATGTATAAAAAAATATAGTTATAGATGCTTACTTCTAGCACTAGGCTAGGGATGATCTTAGAAGATTATTAAGACTAAGAAGATGATGATCTTGTTGGTAGAACACTTTTGTATGGATGAAAACCCTTCCTTTTACTTCCAAAAGCTTTAGATCACCTTATGTTACTTGGAAACCCATGTTAATCATCTAATAAAAGACTAAAATTGAAGTGGGTTTTTAGTGTTCTTGGTAAGATGGATGAAGATGATGAGAGCTTTTGTTTGTGTAATAAAAGATGAAAAATGAATGGTAAAGTGCTAGTTTACTTAATGTGTAAGTATTCTAATAACTTACCCATTTCATCCACTTGTAACTTACTAAAAATATCAAGATATTTAGCAAGTAATTAAGGGGTGTTGGACCCACTAAAACAAACGTGAACATGAGGGTGGAAAGGGTCTTGAATTTGTTTCATGTGTTAAGTGTTCAATTCATGGTAAAATGTAGTATATGTTTAAGTATTTTAGGAACTTTGACATTTTATATAAAAATATCTACAAGGTTTTAAGCCTTCATATTTTAAAGTAGTGTGACACTAAGTAAAACTAGTTCACCGAAATTTTTAGTGTGTAATTCGGGTGAAAAAGTCGGTTCAGGTCCTGTACCGGGTTAAATACTGACACCGTGTTTTATTTAGATAAAAACATAACAAAAAATTATTTTTGGACTTGTTTTATTATCCAAATATTTAATCCAACTTTTTGGACTAAAACTTTTATTATTTTTGACACGGTTCCGGTACCGGCTTTGCTGACTGGCAGTTTACTGAACTAGCCATGCAGCTTAATGCAATAAGATTCGATTGCGGTTTTTGTGTCGTTTTAACTACCCACTATATTATTTATGTCAAATAATATTTATTTTTGGGTTTTTCAGATAATTACTGTTTCGTTCTGCGGAATGCTGTATATTTCCGCACGATTTCTGTATTTTTCTGCGGACAAATAATGAAATCCTTTTAGCACTTTTCGGACAGTTTTCGGTGCTACCGGACATTGGTAGTATATTAAACCAAACCCTTGCATTCCCATATAGGGTTTAATGTATATTTGATGTTGGACTTTTGTCTAAGTCCTAAAGATGTAATTTAGATGGTTTATGCGAAACCTGAGTTTTCGTCAGCACACTAGTTTACTAGGTACTATTCTAGTTGTTTCGATGCATTGTTTACACTATTTCAAATGTAACCAATAAAAATGAATAATGTGCATCATAAATGAATATTCCTTGAGTGCTCTAAGATGTATATCATGTAATCATGCAGTTCGAATATTCAAAACACATACTTGTATAATGTAAATCATTGCTTTAAATGTACGTAAATTACCCGAAAGTGGCAGTTGTCACAGCTGGCACGTTTGTCAGACCAAACGGCATTACTAGGAACTCGTAATGTCCATATCGAGTTCTGAAGGCAGTCTTTGGTTTGCTTTCTTCTTGTATATGCAACTGGAGATAACCCGATCGAAGATCGATCTTGGAATAACAACTCGAACCTTGTAGTTGATCGAACAGGTCATCAATCCTTGGCAAAGGATATCTATTCTTAATGGTCAACTTGTTAAGCTCGCGGTAGTCGATACACATGCGGAAACTACCATCTTTCTTCTTGACAAACAAAACTGGAGCTCCCCAAGGCGAGAAGCTTGGTCTGATAAATCCATTATCCAATAACTCCTGAAGTTGTGTTGACAGTTCTTGCATTTCGGAGGGCGCAAGTCGATAGGGTTCCTTAGCCATGGGCGCAGCGCCTGGAACTAAGTCAATGTGGAACTTGACTTGCCGCTGCGGCGGCAATCCTGGCAAGTCTTCGGGAAAGACTTCAGGATATTCCTTCACGACTGGAATGTCTTCTAGCTTTGGTTCAGCGGCTTCTTTATCCACAATGTGTGCCAAGAAGGCGACACATCCTTTCTGCAAACACTTTCGGGCCTTCAAACAACTAATGATTCTTAGGGGCGTATCTCGCTTCTCTCCATGTACCACAATTGTTTCTCCATTCACCATCGTAATGCGAATGATCTTCTCGTGACATACAATATCTGCTTGGTTGCTTGACAACCAATCCATCCCCACTACCACGTCGAAGCTTCCCAACTCGACTGGTAGCAGATCCAGTATGAACTCGTGTTCCCCAAGCTCTATTACGCAACCCCTAATAACTTCATTTGCTTCTACTAGCTTTCCATTAGCTAGTTCTGTTAGGATCGGAGGCTCTCATGATTGTGTTTGTTTGTATGTTTGGAACGATTTGTAAATATGAAAACATGTAAAGTGCAGCGGAAATGAAAACAAACTTTGTAAACACAATCAAATGGAGAAAATAGTTTGATAAACAATTGCTTCTCATAGAGTCAAAAGATTTACAAATCAAAGCAAAAGATTACAGATATGCTTACAAACTAAACTCCCCCTCAGCCTGATGCCCCAAGGTTGGTTGCCCACAAGATGAAAGGATTAGACATTAGGAGAAGAACTCGCTCAGTCAATCAAATGTAACAGTACAGGGTACTGTTACATTTATAGGCAAACCAAACCACTGAGGTATCTTAGCTGACGTCACCATGAAAGTGACATCTAACAAACTAACAACCTATAAGCACTGATCTATAACTACTGATCATACAGACACTAATTACATACTAACTACTGATGTATAAACACTGATTCTTCATTCCGCTGATGTAGTCAACCACTGATGTCTAAGCATCAGTGCTTTCTTCAAAGGGTGATCAGACCTTGAATGGGCAGTGTTTTAACTCTTCAGCAGTGCTTGAATTCCGTTAGTAGATTGAGCTTCAGCCTTTAATCTTCATCAGTACTTTAGTGTGGTCAGCAGTTGCAAGGCGGCAGTTGTACAGGACAGTGGTTTGGCCATCAGATGTTCTTCAAATCACTTCCAAGGGGAAAGTCTAATGTAAACAGCTGCTTATTATGAATCCACTGTTGTGACCTGGTTTTGGCTTTACATTATCTGTTCCTCTGGTAGGGTTCAATCCCAACAATCTCCCCCTGGAACAGATGATGCCAAAACCTGTCATTATTCTGGATCTTTATTCCTCATCAAAAGTTCCTTTGCTTCTCTTTTAAAATCTGCTTCAAAGTCTCTGGAACTTATATCATCTTCATCCCGGCACAGTGTAAGTTAAAGGAGATCCTGCAAATCTTGAACACTAAGGCCTAGTGCTTCTTTCCTTGATATGTACTTCACATCTCCATTGGATCTGACTATAGTCAATACGTGGGTCTTTTGGTCAGACATCCACTTTAGTACTTTCGAACCCAATGGATTTTTCGGGAGAGGGTTATTTGCTGATGAGTTGAGGGATAATGGCCTTGAAAACACCTGCAGACTTTCAGACATTCTTTTGAAAGCTTCTTCAATGACTTTGTCTGCTGCAGCTATATCTTCTGCAGTTTCTTGTTCAATAAGTTCTTGTCTTTCAACTTCTGTTTTGTCTTTTGCAGTGTTTGGAGACGCAGGTTTGTTTAATACCTTCTTAAAAAGGTTTTGAAGCTTTGATGAGCTGTCTTCATTCAGACCCATTTTCAAGATGGCGCCCTTGAGATACTCTGCTTCCTTTTCTATTACCTTTTCTTCAGTCAGCTGTTTGCCTTCAACTTGGTTTGACTCAAGAGTAGAACTGTCTGCTGATTTTAACATTGTCATGAGGTTTTCAATTTTCTGTTCAAGCTTCATCATATGTTCTCGCTTCTTTGAGGTGCTTGAAACAGTTATCTTTCTTTTCTTTAGCCTTTCATAGGCTTCATCAGTCTGCTGTTTTGACCATTTTGATATGGCTTCAGCAGTATCCATTTTTGCATCCACCAGCTCCTTTTTCTTATACTCAGCAGTTAGGTCAGCAATGAGCTTTTGGTATTTTCTCCAGTTTGGAGCATTCTTCTTCTTTGTAGGATCATTCTTAATTTTCTCAATCCTTTCTGCCTCACGCTTAAGAGTGACTACTGGCCATTCTTTGAACTGTTGTTCTTCAGCAGGATAGAATTTCTCTTTCATGATGTAGGCTAGATATTGTTTTCTTAACTCTTTCTTTTGATCAGCCTTTTCTTTGTTTAGTTCTAGTGCAAATTCTTCTATCTGCTTTACTTTTGTGAAGTAGAACTCCAGTCTTTTAGCAATGCCTTCTTTGCTTAAATGGTCACGTTCACTTTCAAATTTAGCTCTTAGTTTAGCTTGCCTTGCCTTGATTTTGAGGTAGTAATCCATATCATCTGGTGGCATGTAGCCTATGAGTGAGGAGAATCTTCTTTTTGAAGGATCTTCTTCTGTATAGAATTGCCTCATCTCATTTTTGATAGCTTCAAGTTCCAGTGGATGTTGTGCAGCATTAGGATCATATGTACCCTCATCGATAGGGATAGGCTTTCTTTTTCTGTTGAAGAGCTTTGGTTGTGATGTAGCAGATGTAAGAGCAGTGGTGGATGACTGACTAACAGCTGTTGAAACAACTGGTGTCTCAACATCTGTTGTTATTACAACTGCTGATGTATCAGCAGATGTCTTCTGCTTTTGAGCAGGGGATGGAAGAGGTGAGGTAATTTTTGATGGTGGTGATGGTGGTGGTGAATCAACATCTGATATGAGATTCCTTCTCCTTTTTAAAGAAGAAGGGGCAGATGATGTTTTGGGTGAATCAGTGGTTTGAATGATGAGGAGTGTTTGACAAACAACTGTTGAAACAACTGGTGCTTCAACCGCTGCTGTCATTACAACAGATGTTGTAACATCTGTTGTCTTCTGTTTTATGACAGGAGGCAGTGGTGTAGATGATGATGGTGGAGCAGTAGTTGTAGTGGTGTGTGATAGAGTGGTGTGTGTTGAAGATGTGTGTGTTGATGTCATGGCAGCTGTTTGGCTAACAGGTTTTGAGACATGCTTTTCTTTTTCTTTTTCTTTTTCAGGTTCAATATAGAGGCCATGTTCTATTCCCTTCTTCTTCATTTGCTTCATTATCTCCCCCTTTTTGGCATTATCTGCAAGGGGATCATCAAAGAATAGTAAAGTTGAAGGAGCCTTGCCAGTGGCAGTTTGGATACTGGCCTTAATAGCCTTGATATCTGCTTGAGTGTCCTTGAACCTTGATTCCATCATGTTGGACAGCATTTGTACTTGAATAGCATGCTTTTGATCAGCCATTTGTTGCTGTTTTTCAAGCATGGGTTGGAAAATATTCCAAAGCTCATTTGCAGCAAGTGCTTGTTGTGGAGCAGGTGCTTGAGCAGGAACAGCATTGGATTGTGCTTTCTGAGCTTTTAAAATCTCTTGCACCATCTCCTTTATTTCAGAAACTGATTCTTCAAGTTTTTCCACTCTGCCCGTCAATTCCTGATATTTTGAATCATCACCTACTTTAGTAGGATCATCTGAATCCCCACCAGCAGTGGTTATATCAATGTGTGTCTTAGGAACAGAGTCCCAAAAATCACCCATTGATGCCCCTTGTTCTTGGTACTGGGGACTTCTTTCTTCAGCACTTGATAAACCTTTGATGGTGCCAGTGGTTAGATCCAACTCACTGGTGGTTATCGAAGCTGCCATGGAAGAAATTGCCTTCAAGGGAGTCTGATTTATGAAACAACTGGCCAACTGGAGACCTATTGATCCACCAGTTGTAGTTGCTACTCCACTTGAACTACCACCGAGAGTTACTTGTAACTCAGGGGGTGTAACCTCCTCAATTGTTGCTGGGATAGCAGGAGTAGTAGCATCAGACCCAGTCACCTGTGGGGGTATACTCTCAGTGACAGGTGATAGAGAGGAACTGGTTTGTGTCTGAGCTATAGCAGCTGCATGCAACAAAGGTAGCATGGATTGTGGCATTATTATTGGTGAGGGTATGGGGGTTGAAAGAGACATGTCCTTGGGATCAGGACTGAGGAAGATGGATCCGAGTGGATTCAGAGCTTCATATTGTGGTGTCCCTGTGCTTACAACCTGATCCTTTTGTGAGGATGCAGGAGGAGTTTTAGGCATGGGTTGAGATCTTTCTTCCAACTGCTGTGAGGAAGTAGCAGCAGTGGTTTGTGGTGACTTTTGTGTTGTCACAGGCATTTCCTCTGGGATCTCATCTTCCAGAGTTGCCTTTGTTTTGGGTTTGGTGGGTTTTCTGGATGTTTTTCTTTTGGTCTTTTTGGTTATGTCAGGTGTGGGTTTCAAAGCAGTGGTTGTACTGCTATGATCACCTGGAGCAGTGGGCTCAGCAGCTGATACCTGAGGAGCAGTTGTAACCGCTAAAATCTGCTCAGGTACCCCTGCTTTTGTTTTTATTGGTGCCATCATTCTGAAAAATGTTTCTTTTGTTAAGCCTTTTATTTGACAATGAACACCTTGTTTGAGCAAATTTACATTTTCCTTTTCAAATTTTTGTTCAAAATAGTAACTCCAAAATCTTGGAAAAAGTAAAAATGCTTTACTTTCAACGTTTTTCACCATGTCATTTAAAATCTCCTGGGAGTAGTTGTAGTCCTTATTATTCAAAATAGCGTAACCCAGGCATTGAATTTTCATTGGTATTTCGTTAAAAGATGTTGTTTTATTCGAAGCACACATCAGAAGTGTGTGAAATAAAAATCTGGGTGCAGATGGAAAATAACCTTTTTGTAAGGTATCTACCTTTGATTCTTCTGCATATCCCCTTTTTACGAAATCAGTTTTCATCTCGGCTTTATCAAAAGAGATTTTACCTTCCTGATCATCAAGATTAAAGACTTCGGAGATTGATTGTGGTGTGATTTGAATCACTTTACCCTGTATCGAGGAGTTAATGGCTATGACTTTATCGTCTTGTTTTTCAAGCGTCGCCTTTTTCCAAAACTCTCTCTGGGTTTGCAGGTAGATGAGAGCATTTGCTGTCAACAAAGTTTTGTACTTTGATGCAGATATTGTATCAATGATGGAGTCGAACGTATGATTGTCTTTGGGTTTTGTGAGTAAACCCAAATAGTTGTGAGATTGTTTGTATGGTATTTCGATGGGTTCTTCGGCCGTTTAAGCGATCTCTTTTGAAGATGGTGGTGATTTTGGTTTTGGTTGTGATTTTGATTTTGTCATTTTTGCAGAGAAGAACGAAGAATGATTTTGAAGTTTTTGAGAAGAAGAGTTGGAAACTGCTATGAGAAAAGAATTTTGGAATTTAATTCGACAGTGTAAAACCCTGTTTGGGGTTTAGGGCAGGGTTTTATTTAGGAAAAAGATGATCGCTGATGTGGTAGCGGTTATTACGATCTGAGGGCTAAAAACTGACCACGTGTCAAACACTGATGAAACGGATGAAGTATGGAAAACAGTTGTTTTAAGAGCCACTGACGTATCGAGCATCAGTGGTTACAACGGTAAAAATTGTGGGCAGTGGATGATTTTTACTATCAGTGGATAGCATGTCAGTGAATAAGACACTGATTTTGAACATTAGTGCTTTTCAAGAAAATGAGAGATCAGTGATTAACTTTCAGCAGTGGACAGTGTTTAGAGATCAGATGTTGGAACAAAACAGTGGTTAGGGTAAATGGTACAGATCTGAAGGACAAGTGTTTCAGCAACAGTTTTGAAAAAAAAATTTCAATCAAGGTTTTGCCACATGTCAATTTTGAAAGACAGTGGTTTAGTACCCCAGATGATGAGAACTTTTTGCTAAGGCAACTCATTTTCGTTTAATATTCAATTAAAATATGAGTACCCTAGTAATTCAAGCAAGTTAGCAACCAACTTTTGATGAAAATTTAGGAGCAAACCTGAGTATGACATGATCTTAACATATATACCATTTCCTTTTGACCCATTTATGAGGACAATAATACCACCAAAAATAAGGTATTACATCTTGTCAGGAGCTGAAACTATTGCCAACAAAAACAAGCACAAGTTCCAAATATATCCTTAAAAAAATGAATGATATATCCTGGTTATTCGAGAAAATCCTTTGAAAAAAAAATGGTTAAAGGATTTTCTGAGAACAGTATCAAAAAGGATCTGGTAAATTTTCAATAGAAAACATAATCATAACATTCTCAAGTTTTATGAAGATGGTCAGTGGTTTGACATCAGTGGTAGAATATTTTGACAACATTTTGACCACTGTTTGGTACCATTTTCTTTGTCAGTTGATTGCAACATGAGGACACATGGACACATGAGTTTTGAAGATCCTGTTGTAGATCTAATTTCTATGTGATGATTTTGAAAATTTGTCTAGTCCTTTTGTAAGTTCAATCACTGGGAACACTAATGTCACTTGAACTTTCTTGAACCAATGAGCACAAACAGTTGCTTAATTGACCATTATTACCCCAAGCTTTGACTCTTAAGTGTTTTAAGTTTATTCCCTTTTCTTCTGAATTCAAAAGTTTTGAGATAAACACACTTCAGAGTTTTTGTGAATATTAGTCCAAAATCATTTTGCAGTAATGTTTTGAGAGACTTGGTCATGTTGCCACAACTTTTCAACCAATCTCACACTACATATGATACGGACTATGTTGACCCCTGATTTTCTTAATGTATTATTAACAAAGTTGATTTGTTCCTTTTTAGGATCTCAACCTGTTTTCAACACATAAGATCAAATGACTAAAGTTATAATTTCCCTCTTTTTGTGTTAGCAAAACATCAATGTTTTTATGAACATATGTTTTGTTAATCTGAGGTTCAGACTTTAGTATTTATGGAAAACATCACAAATTACACATCAACAATTGAAATTAATTTAGAAAATAAGAAGTAATCTCATAGTTTAACAGATATTTATTTCAGATCTAGAAACCATGAGTGTTTTGTGCATAAATTCACTTGTTGTGTGAAATTTTGTGTGTCATATGACATCTTGGTTGATTTACAGAGTTTTTGGATAACCATTTTGAACATGATTTAATCGATACTCTGTTTTTCAACTAGATACAACCAACCTTAGTATCAATGAATTTTGAGCTGAACTGTTATGTCAAATTGATTGTTAGATCGAATTTGACTGTCCAAGCTCTGATACCAATTGTTAGGATCGGAGGCTCTCATGATTGTGTTTGTTTGTATGTTTGGAACGATTTGTAAATATGAAAACATGTAAAGTGCAGCGGAAATGAAAACAAACTTTGTAAACATAATCAAATGGAGAAAATAGTTTGATAAACAATTGCTTCTCATAGAGTCAAAAGATTTACAAATCAAAGCAAAAGATTACAAATATGCTTACAAACTAAACTCCCCCTCAGCCTGATGCCCCAAGGTTGGTTGCCCACAAGATGAAAGGATTAGACATGAGGAGAAGAACTCGCTCAGTCAATCAAATGTAACAGTACAGGGTACTGTTACATTTATAGGAAAACCAAACCACTGAGGTATCTCAGCTGACGTCACCATGAAAGTGACATCTAACAAACTAACAACCTATAAGCACTGATCTATAACTACTGATCATACATACACTAATTACATACTAACTACTGATGTATAAACACTGATTCTTCATTCCGCTGATGTAGTCAACCACTGATGTCTAAGCATCAGTGCTTTCTTCAAAGGGTGATCAGACCTTGAATGGTCAGTGTTTTAACTCTTCAGCAGTGCTTGAATTCCGTCAGTAGATTGAGCTTCAGCCTTTAATCTTCATAAGTACTTTAGTGTGGTCAGTAGTTGCAAGGCGGCAGTTGTACAGGAGAGTGGTTTGGCCATCAGATGTTCTTCAAATCACTTCCAAGGGGAAAGTCTAATGTAAACAACTGCTTATTATGAATCCACTGTTGTGACCTGGTTTTGGCTTTACATTATCTGTTCCTCTGGTAGGGTTCAATCCCAACAAGTTCTATGGAATATGGAATGTCTAACTTACTGGCTACCAACCCAAGTATATTCTTAAATTCTAGCGATGCAAAACTATAATCGGCACCAGTATCAAATAGTACAGATGCAAAGCGTTGATTGATAGGGAACGTACCAGTAACTACATTTGGATCTTGGCGAGCTTCCCTCGCACCGATGTTAAAGACTCTTCCATGTGCTTGATTCAGCCTTGGGCACTCTCTCTTGAAATGCCCTACGTCTCCACAATTGAAACAACCTGGTCCTCGACCATTAACATTCCCATTTCCACCTTGAGCGTTGTTTTGGTTGCGGTTTCCACTCCCAGCTTGATTCGCAAAATTTCCATGATTTCCGTTACCGCCATTCCCTCCTTGAGGGCGGTTTCCGAATTCATTCCCACCACGGTTGTTGTTGCCATAACCTCTCTGACCATTGTTACCACGCCCAGTACCAACCCAACATGTTTCCTTCGAGTGGCCAACCTTCCCACAAGACTCACATTTCCTGAGTGTGCACTGGCCGGAATGATGGTACTGGCATACCTCACATTTGGGTAGAGCGCCCATGTAACCCTTTCCTTTGTTTTCAATCCCAGGCTTGGCTTCAGCCGGTAAGTACGACTCTCTCTTGTTGTTGACACGACTGGTGTCCTTTTTGAAATTTGAGAACTTCCTCTTGTTCTCACCCGATGACTCCACGTGAGTCTCCTTCTTCTTTTGGTCAGAGATTGAAAACTTGTTTAATCTGACTGCTTCTTCAGTAAGTGCCACGCTGAGATCAATGGCTTCGGTAATTGTCGGTGGCTTTGACATTGTATGGTACCATACTCATAATCTGAGGTGCCAACCCCCAAATGAAATACTCAACGCGCTTGAATTCCGGTGTAACCATGTATGGTACCACGTGAGATAGATCGTGAAATCTCTGCACATACTCCACAATTTTGGGGCCATCCATTTTGAGGTTCCAAAACTCTGTTTCAAATTTTTGAATTTCGGCCCTGGAGCAGTATTTCTTTCGCATGAGCTCCTTCAGCTCGTTCCAAGTCAAAGTGTATGCTGCCGCCTCTCCCAGAGTTTGGACTTGGAGATTCCACCACGAAAGCGCTCCATCTATGAACAATCCGGAGATGTAGGTAACTTGCTGATCTGGTGCGCATTTTCTCATTCTTATCACTGAGTCAGTCTTCTCTGTCCATCTAACAAAAGTCACAGCACCCCTGGTGCCGTCAAAATTCAGCGGTTTACAGTCTAAAAACTGTTTAAAGGTACAACCTGTACATGTAACGTCATTCACAGAGAGCATTAGCGAACACACATGGAATATTCAATTGTAACGTAATGTGTCTCAAGCGACTTAAACATTACCATGTGGTGGGTTGTTCCTTGAGGTACCCCCCGCTAGTTTCGGCGCGTGAGGCCTCGTGCTCTGCTATTGCTCGGGAGATCCTTTCTTGTAATTCGGCCTCAGTAGTGGGCAATCGTGTTTCTCTTCATGGAGGCATCTTCTATAAGAAGATTGTATAGGTCAGGTCTTATGCATATAAGTATGTAGCACGCGTATGTAATAACATCCATCAACACAAGTAAATACATAACATCCCATGTCATAACACAAACACGTAATCCAACAACGTATATAATGAGAATGTTGCGATTGAGCTTTCATATATCAAGACCATAAGTACAGTTTTACATGTTTCACAATTGTATCATACATCAAAATGGGACTATAGGGTCACATCTCCCCTATCCAAACCGTCTAACAACTACAATAATCAAAAGTCAAAAGTCAAAGTGTGGTCTTCAAAAGCTGTGCAATCTGGCTCAATAGCTGCACTCTCATCAAAATGTGCTATCTGCATAAGACCAAAAACCTCTAAGCTGATGGTGGAGGAGGAGGAGGTGGAGGAATGAAAAGCAAATGGTGTATACACGCTAGTTCTTCCTCTAGAGTATGAACGAGATGCAACAAACAGCTAATCTGATGTTCCATCGTAAGAAATCGAATATCGAAATCTGGGTAAGGAAAAAGTGGAGCAGCAAACTGTGATGGACCAGTACCAGGTGGAGGACACGAAATCCTCTCTAGCTCCGTGAGTCGATGACTCAACATATCCTGTTGGAGCTGCAGTGACAAAAGCAAGTCATCCCTCGTGTATCCAATGTGGAAGGGATGGTATGGATCAGAAATGGGCATCACGTTGGGCGGAAACCAAGTCTGTGGCTCGCCCAATGGTGTAGAAACAAAAGTTGCGGTATGTGTAGCAGGTGCAAATGATGGCATGAACGGAAAGGCTGCTGACACAGGTGGTATGCGACCGGGCTGCTGACTCGATGAACCTTCCCTGGGACGGGGAAGAAAGATATCCTGTAGAAATGTGACTGGTAAATCAGTACGTTGAATGTCAGATACGTGCAGGTGAAACGGGACAAAGTCAATGGGTGCAGGAGGGGGAGTAACTGGTCTAACAAAAGGAGGTAAATCATCGGTGTCCTCGATCCACCCATTGTGGGTGAATGCATATCTGGGGCCAACTTGGGCTGCAAAAGGGGCACGATCATCAAGTACAGGGATCGGGTCAGGTAGTGGTGGTGCAACAACTGGTATGTCAACGTGATCATGCTTTGGTAGGGGATCAAGAGCAGGCATGGGCTCTGGTGCAATCAAAGGCTCGGGGTCAGCTGGAGCAAGCTCATGATCAGCGGGTATATCAAGGAGCTGCTCGTCAGGAATGACAGGTGCATCAATGGGCTACTCAGCAGGAATACAATCAATCTCCTGCTCAGGGTTGAAATCAGGATCAATAGGTGCCTCAAAAGGCTGCTCATCAGGGACAAACTCAATCTCATGATCAGGGTCAAAATCGTGAGGAAAGACAGGATCAAACTCATCGTCGAACTCAAAATCATGATCATCGTCGTGTGGACCAACAGGCGCGGGTGACATAGCTGTGTCAGAATCCGAATCAGTGGGATATCGCTGTAATCCCAAAGCATGTAAAGTAGTGGAAGACACTGACTCGAAAGAATTAGGACCTGAATGGTCACAAGGAGCCTCGATAACAGGAATCTCATCCTGTGGAACAGCAACGACGTCTGTTGGATCGTGTTCGTGACCCTAAACAGTCAGTAAAGGTAGTTCATCTTCGTTTACAAAGGCGGAATCAGAGTAAACAAAGTCACAACAGTTTGTTCCTTTCAATTTCTCTCTATTACTGATTTCCAGAGTCTTTTACAATGATTCTGATGAAATTTTGGCAGCACCTTGACTCACACACTCACATACATGTCCGTTTCAAATGAACCTACACAACCCTATTTATAGACTAAGCCTATACCGTTTGAACTTAACACAACCCAGTTCAAACGGAACCCTGTTCAAACGGACTAACATGTTTCAAACGGATTGGCCTGCTTCAAACGGACTGACCTGTTTCAAACGGACTGGCCTGCTTCAAACGGACTGGACATGTTCAAACAGACTGGCTACCTAAAACATGACCAAACCCTAATTCAATCACTGTTGTGCACTCATTTAACCTATCTATACATAAGACTCGATAAGACGTAGTCAGCAGACATTCAGTGCACCAACAGACTCCCCCTTGGATGTTGACGAAGTCTTCGGGGTCGAGTCTTCAGTCTTAGTCTTTCTCCAAATAAATCTTTTCTTGTAAAAACTCTTTCTTCACAGGTTCAGGAACTCAACCTAGCTCCATCTTCAAACTCCCGTTTTAACTGTTGATCCAGAATCCTGACTCCCCCTTTCACAGACTCTCCCTCTCGATAAGCTAGGGCTTTAAATTCTGGTTCAAACTTTAACATTTTGCTGCCATGGGGATTCTTGTTACCTACATATACTGTGACAACTCGAGTTTCCAGGACTTCCGTCTCGGCACTATTGTACGTTAATTGTTTTGATTGCTCGTTGATAGGACTTGTTGTTCCACAACCGTACACGTTGTAACGTGATAATATATTAAATCGTACTGTGATTGTTATGTATGGCGTGCCTTAAAAGTGTGAATGTTGATAACATGTTTGGTATAATTAATATAAAACAAAATAGAATCATGTTGATATGTGTTCTGTGTGTATTATGAATGAATATGTAACTTGGCCAAACAACCACCCCACTCGAAATCACCCCAACCCAAATGCCCCACCCGAAAACACCCCAATGACCGAAAACACCTTAGTGTTTTCGTCCACTCCACACAGCCGAAAACAACAACTGGGCTTCGGCCCAGAAGTGAATCATATATGAACTTCATTTAACCTTAACCTGTGCGTATGTATTCAATAACTAGCAAACCCTAACTATCCCTCTCTCATCATCCTTGTTCGACGGCAAATCTAAGATTTCGATGCCTCCTCACATATTCGTTGTGCTTTCTGTTTGGGTTAGTTATCTTCTACCGATGGCTGTTGGATCGAAATCATTATTAATCGTTTGTTTGGTTTTCCGTATTGACTGCTATCATGATTATATATGTATGAGCTTATGATCGAATTGATTTGCATGCTAGGAATCCATATAATCTGATGTAATACTCATTGTCTATGTTCAATTAATGTTGATTGTCTTGTTATGTGATGTCATGATAATAGATGAGTAACAGGTGTTTGGTCAAATAGCAGCATGATAGCAGACTACACATGTCGGCCATGGTTGGCTATTTGAATGTTGATTGTTTAATTTCAAGATGATTGGTTTATGGTTTATGAACTAGTGGATGGATTCAGTGCATAAAATATGATAATTATATTAATTGTTTGTGGGATGATGACTCGTTATGACAGAATGATTATGTCGGCATGATTGTTTGATGATCATTAGGGTTTAGGGATTCGTAATCTGCTGTTGTTGATGATGAAAGTGTCAACGAAAACCCAAGTGACTTGGCCCAAGTGTTTTCGCCAAAAAGAGATTTCATCATAAGTGTTTTCATGAAAAGTGATTTCATGAGAAGTGTTTTCATCAAAAGTGTTTTCATGAAAAGTGATTTCATGAAAAGTGTTTTCGTCAAGTGTTTCCATCAGAAGTGTTTTCATGAAAAGTGATTTCATGAGAAGTGTTTTCATCAAAAGTGTTTTCATGAAAAGTGATTTCGCCATATGTTCTGTATTGATGCAATAACTCTGTTAAGTATGTTAACTCTGGATGCTAACTCTGTTAGTTTATTAAACCAGTTAAGTTATTAACTCTGTTAGCTTCAGTAACTTTATGAGATTATGTAACTCTTTTGGTTGATAACTCAGTTAGTTAATTAACTTTGTTAATTTATTACCCCTGTTAAGAGGACTAACCCTGTTAAATATGTGACTCCATTTCACATGTTAATTCAGTTAAGCTTGTTATGTGAAGGACTTGTATATGAAACATGAGTTACATGAAATTTATTTGATAAACTGTTATGTATTATACGATGATAACTGCCAAGCAATATGTGATGTTAAGATTGCATGCGAGTCATTACGAACGAAACTGATTGTATATGCGTGCGTACTATAGGTCGTGACTGATTAATTGTGAGCACTTAACTTAGCATACCGAGCAAACCAAGGTGAGTTCACACTCTTACCAAGGCATGGGATTCCCGGGGATTGGGAATGGGTTGAATGATGGGATTTAACAATTACTCGTACTTACACGGCTACTAGACTATCTACCATGGTCCTCGGGTTAAGCAGGACACTTACGTAAAACCTACGTAAACAAGTACTTACCACTGTCCTCAGGTTTTGAGGGACACTTACGTAAAACCTACGTAAACTCGCACATGCTACTGTCTTCCGGAGTCAGGAAGGACACTTACGTAAAACCTACGTAAACCCCACGCGTACCACTGTCCTCGGGTAAAGAAGGGCACTTACGTAAAACCTACGTAAACCTTGTACGTACTACTGTTCTTGGGTTATGAAGAACACTTATGGTTACAAATAGTCTAGTGTAAATACAAACATGGGAAGCCCCCACTGATAGTAAATACAAACACGGGAAGCCCCCACTGATAGTACATACAACATGGGAAGCCCCCACCAATTGAATCTACACACCGGCTTAGTTAATAACGCATAGTTATGCAACGAACTTACTTACTGTGAACTCGCTCAACTAGTTGTTGACTCTCTGTTACATGCCTTGCAGGTCGTTAGGTATACATGGAGCTTGCATGGGGAGGCGCGGTCGCTGTGGAAAAGGATCGTGATTGCTTTGATTAAAACATTTGACATTTCATACTTTACTTATGTTGGGCTTTTACTCATATGCTTCTGCTAAACGTTGAATTTATACTTAGGTTTCGAACACCTTTCATATGGATTGGTTTGGTTAAATTACATTACTCTTACTATTTACGTTGTTCTATATGATTGGTGGCTTGATCCTGGTCAGTCACGCCTCCAAGCGGTGGTACTCCGCGTGTGGATTTTGGGGGGTGTGACAGATTGGTATCAGAGCCATTGGTTATAGAGAACTCGGTTTTAATATGGGGAAAACGTTTTTATTAAAACCAGACTATAACCAGAACAGTGCTCAACGATCCACAACGACGCCTCGCTCCACGTGCAAGACTCAACATCCTAGGTAATATGGTACATGTTTTATTGCCTACTTGCTAGAATTGCATAGAACTTTGCTCAGGATATGCTTAGATTAACGTAACACTATTGCTTGACAACACTTATGTGCTTACTCTCTTCTGTCATTGCACTTTCGCGAACCCCTCTCGCTCATGCTTCCTTTGAGATAAAGATCATGAGTGGACGCGTTAACCTAACACAAGCCCACTTGGCGGCTTTGATCACTGAACAAGTTACTGCAGCACTCGCAGTTGCCCAGGCAGGAGGTATAGCCTGCCATCACAACTCACTCTAGGATCTTTAGATCCTACTCTCGTAACTCAACACTTGTGCTTAATTTTGTTTACTCTTACGCACACGACAAGTCAACACGCTCAGCCACCTGTATGCACATTCAAGACTTTTATGGACTGTCATCCTACTACTTTCAGCGGCACTGAAGGAGCTGTTGGACTCCTCCACTGGTTCGGGAAGCTCGTATCAATCTTTGAAATGTGTGAATGCCCCGAGGCTCGTAGGGAGCAATATGCCACTGGTACTCTCGAAGGCACTGCGCTAACTTGGTGGAACGCGCAAGTTCAGATGCTGGGGCTGGCGGCTGCTAATGCCACCCCATGAAGTGATACTAAGGAACTGAATCAAACGTGAATACTGTAGTCGTGATGACATCCACTAGTTGGAAGTGGAGTTCTTTAACCTGAAGATGACGGGGTCAGAGATAGAAGCGTACGCTAAACGATCCAAGGAACTGGCAGTGTTATGCCCAACTGTGGTGGGTCCCCCACCAAACGCATCGAGCTGTTCCTCAAAGGCTTAGTACCAGAGATTCGAAGCCATGTGACTGCTGCTAACCTTGCTACTATCCAGGATGTTACACGCCCCACAAACCAGGCAGTGGAACAGAACAGACTACCTAAGCGTATAGGTACTACCACTACTACTACTTCTGCTACCCCAGTGACAACAAACGAAAGTGGGATGGAACCCCTAGCAAGGGTTCGACTACAGTTCCGTCCCAGGCACAGCAGCGAAAGATCGATGACAACCAAAGTCCTGGTCAGCAACCTTTTGATAGTCAAGGGCAGGATGGATACAGGGGAAACCACCCTAAGTGCAAACGATGTAAATTGCACCACAGCGGGCAGTGCAACCGAAATCATTGACAATGATGCAACACGCTTGGTCATGGAGCCAAAGATGGTAGAAGCTCACGTCCTGCAAACCAGAACTGACAACAGCAGCCGCAAGATCTAAAGAATCAGCAGCAACAGTAGGGTAACAAGGGATGTTATCAGTGTGATGCTAAAGGTCACTTCAAGAGACACTGCTCACAATTGAACCAGAACCAGAATCAGAATCACAACCAAGGAAACAGGAACCATAATGGAGGCAACAATGGGGGTAATAACGACGGCAATGGTGCCAGGGGTTGAGTGTTCATGATTGGTCAGGGTGATACTAGGAATGACCCCAACGTTGTGATGGTTTCGACATCTATATCGGTATAGATTGGCTACCTCAACATCGAGCAGAGATTCTTGGTAAAGAAAAGAACGTCCGCATTCCTCGTGCTGGTTAAGAACCTTTGGTAATCCATAGTAACAAGCTCCAGGAGCAGCCCCCATAGCTCGAGCACCTTATCGCTTAGCTCCAACGGAACTGGAAGAGCTGTCTAAGCAATTACAAGAACTCTTGGAAAAGGGTTTCATACGTCCTAGCTCTTCGCCCTGGGGAGCTCCAGTACTATTTGTAAAGAAGAAGGACGGTACCTTCCGCATGTGTATAGACTACCGCGAACTGAACAAGGTAACTGTAAAGAATCGCTATCCTCTTCCACGCATTGACGACTTATTCAACCAGTTGCAAGGGTCGAGCTATTACTCGTAGATTGATCTGAGGTCAGGCTATCACCAACTGAGAGTCCGGGATGAGGACGTCTCCAAAACAGCATTCAGAACACGCTACGACCACTACGAGTTTCTAGTCATGCCATTCGGGTTAACGAACGCGCCTGCGATTTTCATGGACCTTATGAACAGGGTGTGCAAACCCTATCTTGACAAGTTTGTTATTGTTTTCATTGATGACATCCTGATCTACTCGAAGAGTCGGGAGGAACACGAGCAACACTTACGACTTATTTTGGAACTCCTACGAACGGAACAACTATACGCTAAGTTTTCAAAATGCGACTTCTGGCTTCGTGAAGTCCACTTTCTAGGCCATGTGGTAAACAAGGATGGGATTCATGTCGATCCATCCAAGGTAGATTCGATCAAGAACTGGCCTGCACCTCGCACACCAACCGAAATACGCCAATTCTTGGGTGGGTTATTATAGAAGGTTCATCAAAGATTTCTCAAAGATTGCACAGCCGCTCACATTACTGACACAGAAAGGTGTTGTTTATCGTTGGGGTAATACACAGGGAACAGCATTTCAGCACTTAAAGGACAGACTTTGTAGCGCACCTATCCTCTCATTGCCTGAAGGCACGGACGATTTTGTAGTCTACTGCGACGCGTCTATCCAAGGTCTTGGATGTGTGTTGATGCAACGGGATAAAGTTATTGCTTACGCTTCGCGTCAACTTAAGATTCACGAACGGAATTACACTACGCACGATTTAGAGCTGGGAGCTGTGGTTTTCGCGCTCAAGATATGGCGACACTACCTGTATGGCACCAAGTGCACCATCTACACAGATCACAGGAGTCTTGAGCATATCTTCAAGCAGAAAGAATTGAACATGCGACAACGACGATGGGTCGAATTACTGAACGATTACGAATGTGCTATAAAGTACCATCCGGGCAAAGCAAATGTGGTGGCCGACGCCCTCAGTCGAAAGGATACTACACCCAGGCGTGTACGAGCGTTGCAACTCACTATTCAGTCTAGTCTTCCTTCACAGATACGAGATGCTCAAGTAGAAGCATTGAAACCAGAAAAACGTCAGGGCTGAAGCCCTACGCGGCTCAAGGCAACGGTTAGAACAAAAGGCAGACGGAGCCTACTATGTAACAGGACGCATCTGGGTCCCACTCTATGGCAACTTACGAGAGCTTGTAATGGATGAAGCACATAAGTCTCGCTACTCAGTACATCCTGGTTCGGATAAGATGTACCACGACCTCAGAACTACATATTGGTGGCCTAGCATGAAAGCTCACATAGCCACTTACGTTAGCAAGTGCTTGACTTGTGCGAAGTTAAAGCGGAATATCAGAAACCATCAGGTCCACTCCAACAACCTGAGATACCACAATGGAAATGGGAACAAATTTCCATGGATTTTGTTACTGGCCTACCTAGATCTCAGCGTGGGAATGATACTATTTGGGTGATCGTGGATCGACTCACAAAGTCTGCTCACTTCTTGGCTATCAAGGAAACGGATAAGTTCTCCACTCTAGCAGACGTATACCTTAAGGAAGTTGTCTCGAGGCACGGGGTGCCCACCTCTATTATCTCTGATCGTGATGCACGTTTTACTTCAGAACTGTGGCAAGCAATGCACAAATCTTTTGGCTCTCGTTTAGACATGAGCACAGCTTATCATCCTCAGACAGATGGGCAGTCTGAGCGCACTATTCAAACTCTAGAAGACATGCTTCAGGCGTGCGTAATTGACTTTGGCAACCGCTGGGAAAAGCATCTGCCACTTGTGGAATTTTCGTACAATAACAGCTACCACACCAGCATTAAAGCTGCTCCATTTGAGGCATTGTACGGGCGTAAATGCCGATCACCTTTTTGTTGGGCAGAGGTGGGTGACAGTCAGATCACAGGTCCAGAAATGGTAGTTAATACTACTGAAAAGATTGCTCAAATACGACAACGCATGGCGGCAGCTCGTGACCGTCAGAAAGCATACGCAGATAAAGACAGGAAACTACTTGAGTTCCAGGTTGGGGATCGAGTGCTACTCAAAGTTTCACCCTGGAAGGGTGTGGTTCGTTTTGGCAAACGAGGCAAGCTCAATCCACGATACGTTGGACCATTCGAAGTCATAGAGAAAATAGGCAAAGTGGCCTACAGACTAAACTTACCAGCTGAACTCAGTGCAGTTCACAACGTCTTTCACGTGTCGAATCTGAAGAAGTGTCTGTCAGATGAGACCCTCATAGTTCCTTTGAAGGAACTCACTATCGACGAGCGGTTGCAGTTCATCGAGGAACCTGTTGAAATCACGGACCGGGGTGTTAAGGTCCTCAAGAACACTAGAATACCTCTTGTTCGAGTTCGTTGGAACTCCCGTCGTGGCCCAGAGTTCACCTGGGAATGAGAAGATCGAATGAAACTTAAGTATCCCCAGTTATTCGGAAACAGTGCAAACACTACTGAGACTGAAGCTACTACAGAATTTCAGGACGAAATTCCAAATCAACGGGGGGATGATGTGACACCCCAGGAAAACCAGTAAACGATTACAACTCACCTAGCTTCCTCAGTAACCACATGCTAAATTTCGGGACGAAATTTCTTTCAAGTTGGGGATAATGTGACAACTCGAGTTTCCAGGACTTCCGTCTCGGCACTATTGTACGTTAATTGTTTTGATTGCTCGTTGATAGGACTTGTTGTTCCACAACAGTACACGTTGTAAAGTGATAATATATTAAATCGTATTGTGATTGTTATGTATGGCGTGCCTTAAAAGTGTGAATGTTGATAACATGTTTGGTATAATTAATATAAAACAAAATAGAATCATGTTGATATGTGTTCTGTGTGTATTATGAATGAATATGTAACTTGTCCAAACAACCACCCCACTCGAAATCACCCCAACCCAAATGCCCCACCCGAAAACACCCCAATGACCGAAAACACCTTAGTGTTTTCGTCCACTCCACACAGCCGAAAACAACAACTGGGCTTCGGCCCAGAAGTGAATCATATATGAACTTCATTTAACCTTAACCTGTGCGTATGTATTCGATAACTAGCAAACCCTAACTATCCCTCTCTCATCATCCTTGTTCGACGGCAAATCTAAGATTTCGAAGCCTCCTCACATATTCGTTGTGCTTTCTGTTTGGGTTAGTTATCTTCTACCGATGGCTGTTGGATCGAAATCATTATTAATCGTTTGTTTGGTTTTCCGTATTGACTGCTATCATGATTATATATGTATGAGCTTATGATCGAATTGATTTGCATGCTAGGAATCCATATAATCTGATGTAATACTCATTGTCTATGTTCAATTAATGTTGATTGTCTTGTTATGTGATGTCATGATAGTAGATGAGTAACAGGTGTTTGGTCAAATAGCAGCATGATAGCAGACTACACATGTCGGCCATGGTTGGCTATTTGAATGTTGATTGTTTAATTTCAAGATGATTGGTTTATGGTTTATGAACTAGTGGATGGATTCAGTGCATAAAATATGATAATTATATTAATTGTTTGTGGGATGATGACTCGTTATGACAGAATGATTATGTCGGCATGATTTTTTGATGATCATTAGGGTTTAGGGATTCGTAATCTGCTGTTGTTGATGATGAAAGTGTCAACGAAAACCCAAGTGACTTGGCCCAAGTGTTTTCGCCAAAAAGAGATTTCATCAGAAGTGTTTTCATGAAAAGTGATTTCATGAGAAGTGTTTTCATCAAAAGTGTTTTCATGAAAAGTGATTTCATGAAAAGTGTTTTCGTCAAGTGTTTCCATCAAAAGTGTTTTCATGAAAAGTGATTTCATGAGAAGTGTTTTCATCAAAAGTGTTTTCATGAAAAGTGATTTCGCCATATGTTCTGTATTGATGCAATAACTCTGTTAAGTATGTTAACTCTGGATGCTAACTCTGTTAGTTTATTAAACCAGTTAAGTTATTAACTCTGTTAGCTTCAGTAACTTTATGAGATTATGTAACTCTTTTGGTTGATAACTCAGTTAGTTAATTAACTTTGTTAATTTATTACCCCTGTTAAGAGGACTAACCCTGTTAAATATGTGACTCCATTTCACATGTTAATTCAGTTAAGCTTGTTATGTGAAGGACTTGTATATGAAACATGAGTTACATGAAATTTATTTGATAAACTGTTATGTATTATACGATGATAACTGCCAAGCAATATGTGATGTTAAGATTGCATGCGAGTCATTACGAACGAAACTGATTGTATATGCGTGCGTACTATAGGTCATGACTGATTAATTGTGAGCACTTAACTTAGCATACCGAGCAAACCAAGGTGAGTTCACACTCTTACCAAGGCATGGGATTCCCGGGGATTGGGAATGGGTTGAATGATGGGATTTAACAATTACTCGTACTTACACGGCTACTAGACTATCTACCATGGTCCTCGGGTTAAGCAGGACACTTACGTAAAACCTACGTAAACAAGTACTTACCACTGTCCTCAGGTTTTGAGGGACACTTACGTAAAACCTACGTAAACTCGCACATGCTACTGTCTTCCGGAGTCAGGAAGGACATTTACGTAAAACCTACGTAAACCCCACGCGTACCACTGTCCTCGGGTAAAGAAGGGCACTTACGTAAAACCTACGTAAACCTTGTACGTACTACTGTTCTCGGGTTAAGAAGAACACTTATGGTTACAAATAGTCTAGTGTAAATACAAACATGGGAAGCCCCCACTGATAGTAAATACAAACACGGGAAGCCCCCACTGATAGTACATACAACATGGGAAGCCCCCACCAATTGAATCTACACACCGGCTTAGTTAATAACGCATAGTTATGCAACGAACTTACTTACTGTGAACTCGCTCAACTAGTTGTTGACTCTCTGTTACATGCCTTGCAGGTCGTTAGGTATACATGGAGCTTGCATGGGGAGGCGCGGTCGCTGTGGAAAAGGATCGTGATTGCTTTGATTAAAACATTTGACATTTCATACTTTACTTATGTTGGGCTTTTACTCATATGCTTCCGCTAAACGTTGAATTTATACTTAGGTTTCGAACACCTTTCATATGGATTGGTTTGGTTAAATTACATTACTCTTACTATTTACGTTGTTCTATATGATTGGTGGCTTGATCCTGGTCAGTCACGCCTCCAAGCGGTGGTACTCCGCGTGTGGATTTTGGGGGTGTGACATATACTCTACCCAAATATAAGATATATGACAATAACAGTTTTAATCCAAAACTTACCATTCAACCTTCAGTGTTAGAAATCCACTTAAGTATTCAGGTCCAAGTTAATGACCCTGATTACTCAATTTATCTTCCAAGTCCAATTTAATGCCCTTGGTTGATCAGAGATAAATCACACTGACATTCAGTTCAATTATTTCTAAAAATTTACAAGTTTCAAGTTAATGAACTTGCTTAAACTTTTCAACTTTCACACATTTATCATGTTTAGCTCACGACTCATCTTCCAGTTTGGTTTGTCGGAAAATAAAGCAGAAGTGTAAAATCTTTTTGGATTTTTCATAAAGCTTCTCAACCAGAAATGGAATACAGAATTAAAACACAGTAAAAGTAAACTATTTACAAACATATTTTTGGTTAAGCGTGTTAGGGAATCATATCAGCTATCCGACAAGTTACAAGTACCGTTAAGCTTCAATTTCATACTCAGAATTAAACAATTCGCTTAGGTTGTCGATATGCTAATCCACTTAAATTCTCACACAAATTTCAATCTATCCAGGATATGGATTTAGTGTTTTAGAGACTTAAACTTATACGTGTGTCCCACCTCTTGAATATACTCCCGTATCCAGATCCCAATATTCAGTCTTACAGGTGAGTATACCACAAATGATATCTGTAAAGGAATAATTTAAGTAACAGTACGAAACCGTGAGAGCTCAGGTCAGAACTACCGTTCAGCAGAGAGATCACGAATCGACTTGGGTGTGTCCCCTTTAGAGGATCTTTTGTTACAACAGCATTGCTAAGCAATTTTATTGTCTTATCATTTATGCTGAGGGTGATGCTATGTTTCAAGCATTGCAGAAAGTATTATTCGAGGACTAGGTCAGAACTTCCATTCAGCAGAAGTCCTGGAATAATACCCCAGATATCACTGAGTATAAAAACCTAGTATATCAGAAAAAGGAGTCTTTCAAACAAGATTTCAGGGGTTACCTATATATCCAAGTAGTGTTCCCCACGAAATAAGCAAGTAAAGATTTAAATTTATATCCCGAACAAACCTACTAAATGTGTAAAAACCTATCGGCACATCATCAGCGAGACTGTTTAACACATTTAAACAATACATTTCTTTAGCATACCGTATCTGTCAAGCCGATGTACTATCATTTTCCCTTTTTACACAAGCTCTTTTCCAATTTTTCTATTGTTTTTGGATTTTGAAAATATCTCATGTTTTTGTATTTTTGTCATTTTTTATTGTTTTTGTATTTTCTGAAATATTACCCTATACTCCCCCTAAATACCAAAACAAGTAAAAAATCGACAAACCATTGCAGATTGCTTCTCAACATCATCTACAATGTCTCCTTCATCAACGCCAATAATCTCCTCCAACACCGATAAAAGCTTCATACCATTTAGTTTTAGCAAATACTGAAAACGTGTTTTATCAAATGCTTTGGTATGTAAATCAGCTTTTTGATCGTCAGTGTGGATTTTCTCAATTCGAATCAACTTCTTCTCGAAACAATTGCGAATGAAGTGATGTTGAATTTCAATGTGTTTCGTTTTAGCGTGATGTACGGGATTTTTCGTAATGTTAATCGCTACCTCATTATCAACAAAGATAGGGGTGTTTAGAAATTGCAAACCGTAGTCGCGCATCTGTTGCTGGATCCACAAGATCTGAGAGCAGCAACTGCTAGCAGATACATACTCCGCTTCACTTGTGGATAAAGCCACAGAGGTTTGCTTTTTTGCATTGCTAGGTAACCAGTCGTGATCCGAAAAACTGGCACCCTGCTGTTGTTGATTTAGCATTAACTTTGCAGCATCCGAAATCGGAATCGGAATACCCTTCTAGCGTGAAATCGCCTTCTCTTGGATACCACAACCCCAATGATGGAGTTCCTTTCAGGTAGCGTAATATCCTTTTCACAATCACCATATGCGAAGCTCTCGGGTTAGATTGAAATCTTGCTGCGAGGCAGGTTGGATACATGATATCGGGTCTTGAAGCTGTCAAATACATCAGCGATCCGATCATGGAACGATACATTGTTTCATCTACCTTCTCTGCGGTGAGATCAGGGTTTATCCCATGATTCGTTGCTAATGGGGTGGAAGCTGGAGTAGAACCTGACATCCTGAATTTCTCCAAGATATCATGAACGTACTTCGTTTGATGTATGAAAATTCCTTTGGGTAGTTGATCAACCTGCAGTCCCAAAAAGAATTTCATCTCACCCATCGATGACATTTCGAATTTCTGCTTCATAACTCGTTCAAAATCTTTGCACAAATTTTCATTTGTTGACATAAATATGATGTCGTCCAAATAAATTTGAACTATCAGAAGATGACCGTCGACCTCTTTGGTGAAGAGAGTGGCATCCACTTTTCCACGAATGAAGCTGTTGGCTAGTAAGTGTTGAGACAATGTCTCGTACCAAGCTCTCGGGGCCTGGTGTAAACCATACAGCGCTTTGTCTAGCAAATAGACCTTGTCTTTGTGGTTTGGATCGGTGAAGCCCGATGGCTGACCGACATATACCTCCTCTTTTACCTTCCCGTAGAGAAAAGCCGATTTCACATCTAACTGATATACTTTGAAATTTTTCCAAGACGCAAATGCTAGGAAGATTCTGATTGCTTCTAGTCGAGCTACAGGAGCATACACTTCGGTGAAATCTATCCCCTCCTGCTGACTGAAACCCTGGACTACGAGTCGAGCTTTGTTACGAACCACAACTCCTCTATCGTCTCTCTTGCACTTGAACACCCACTTGGTGTTTATCTTCCTCTGACCATCAGGCAAATCCACTAACTTCCACACTCCCAACTTTTCAAATTGGCTCAGTTCCTCCTGCATCGCATTGACCCAAGAATCTTCAGTAAGCGCCTCTTTGTAAGTCCTTGGTTCAACCTGCGAGATAAAACAACTCAATGAGAATTCGGTTTGTAAAGGAGCAACTTTTGTTTAAAAACATGTAAGCCCTTTATCAAGCTGTCTTCGAGTGCGGACGCCTGTTTGCAATTCTCCAATGATCAATTCCTCTGGATGGTATTAAAGAGTTCGTGGCATCACTTCGCCTGGAACATCTATATCGCCTTCCAGATTAGTAACATTCTGATTTGCACCTTGTTCACTGACTGGGTTTGTTTGACTTGAAATCTGAATTTGCTCCCCCATCAGAATCTGAATCACCACGATCAAATACTGACATGTTCTCAGATTCTTGATTATCATTCTGTGCCAACTGATTATCTTGAGCAACTTCATTTTGTTGGATGTCATCATGTTCACCAGCATTGCTTAGACCTGCTTCATCATCATTTGAAGTTTGTCGTGGTCGCCATGAATATTCAGCTGGAAATCTTTCCTGCGATGACTCATACTCTCGCAAAATATCCAACTCATCAAAGAAATCTTCTTCTTCTTCTGGTTCTTCCATCATGTCAAACGAATCCCATAACTTGTCATAATGATAACGCCATGAATCTCCAGGATTCTGTGGCGGCATAGTATAACCTTGACATTCAACATTTGGAGCTTCAATAATACGCTTCAGACTTGGAACGAAGACTCGTCGTAATGGACTTGCATAACCTATGAATATCCCTTCAATACTCTTCGGACCAAACTTTCCAAAAGTCTCTAGAACAGTACAGGGTGACCCAAACGGTTCAAGATACTTCAGATTCGGTTTGCGGTTATTGATCAACTCAAAGCATGTTTTGTTGAATTTCTTGACAGTGAAAACTCTGTTGAGTGTATAGCATGCGGCGGAAACTGCTTCTGCCAAAAAAATTTATCGGTAGCTTTGAATCAGCAAGCATTGTTCTGGCCATTTCGATTAGTGTCCTGTTTTTATGTTCTGCAACTCCATTCTGCTGCGGAGTGTACGGAGCACTAAACTCATGCAATATACCTCTTTCATCACAATATTCTTCCATCTTGTTGTTCTTGAATTCAGTACCATTATCACTTCAAATTCTTCTGATACGCCTTTGGTACAGATTTTCAATCTTTCTGAACAACGCCATCAAACTGTCAAACGTTTCATCTTTCGACTTCAAGAATGATACCCAAGAAAATCTGGAATAATCATCAGTAACCACAAGACAGTAGAGATCCCCTGTAATACTTTTGACGTTTACTTGACCAAACAAATCCATATGTAGTCTCTTTAACGGTTTGGAAACTGAATTGACTTGCTTTTTAAGGTGTGACTTCTTCTTTTGCTTGCCTTTGATGCAGCTAATACACTCCCCTTCCAGATGAAAACCTTTAATGTGAACACCCAGAACTAAATCATTATGCACCAAGTGATTCATTTTTCTAAGATGTATATGACCCATCCTTCGGTGCCACAATCTTGATTCTTTCTCCGTTGCTCTAGACATAAAACAATGAGCCTGACCCGTGGTTGTAATAGCTACGCTCATGTCCAACATGTACAGATCATTGACTCTTGATGCCCTCATGATAATCCATTCTTCAGGGATAACAAATCTTGGCATCAAGATCAAACATTCATTGTCTGTGAAGTGAGTGGTATACATCCTGTCACAAATCTGCGAGATACTTAGCAGATTATTCTCCAGCTCAGCAATGTAGTTAACTCTTTCAAATGTAACAATCCCATTGGATAACGTTCCTTCACCAACAATTCTACCACCTTGGTTTCCTGCGAATCCCACATAACCTCCATTGAAATTCCTAACATCGTACAACAATGCAGTCTTCCCTGTCATATGTCGAGACGATCCACTATCCATAATCCATCGTGAAATAGCTCTCGGAAGTTCCTGCACATATCACAAATTGATTTAAAAACACATTTCAATAAAGATGCCGATTCATGCTTCACAATTACCAACTAGGAAGCTCCGACAAGTCCAAAATTTTTAATGAGATTTTGATGCTACCCAAGCCTCTTTCGACTCAGGTAACTGGACTTTAATGTGAGTTTTAACAGTGTAAAGTGGCGGAAAATTTTTATCATTCATTTTTAAACTTTCTTCAGATCCAACCTCAACCTTTTTGTATAAGAAAAACTCATCTATCTTAAGTTGACCGGTTGGTTGATTTTTCTTTTGAACATTCTTCTTCTCTGGTAGAGTAGAAGATTGTTTCTCCAACTTTTCATAATAATCCAAAGGAACATCCATCTTTACCGGTGTGGTAGAAGACGATTGTTTTTCTGACTCTGAAACCTTTGGTTTTTCAACAACTTTTGGCTTCCATGTTTGTTGAGATGAAGCAACCCGTTTATAAAACTTGTCATTTTTAGTTACCATGTTCTTAACAGGTTCAATTTTGACTTTTGATTTCTCATTTTTCAAAATTTTCTCAACAACCATTGGAGCTTTTCTTTTTTGCATCAACCTTCTTCTTATGACTCTCAACAACTTCAGTCTTAGGCTTGACGTTGGTGCAATTTCTTGCAATGTGACCAACTTTGTTGCATCTAAAGCATGTACGAGTATCAACTACTCGACTTGTGCCTTCAGACTGAGGTTGTGAGGCCCTCTCCTCAAAGAATTCTTCATTTGATTTCGAAAAAATCTTTTTCTCTTCATCAGAAAGTGAACTTGAACTGTTCACAAACACTTTCTTCTCAGCAAACATCTTGTTCTGAAAATTCTTTCTTTGATAATTCTTACCACCCTGATAACCACCCGACCATTTGTTTCGGTTGTTATTAGAAAAACGTGGTGGAACTACAGGTTTCTTGTAGTAAGCTTTATCTTTCTCAAAATTCATTTGCCTTTTTGTTTGTTTCAAACTCTTTACTTAAGACAAATCAATTTCAACCATTTTGAACACATTTGTCAATTTTGAAACATTTACATTCTCTAGAGGAAACTCAGAATCCGAATACAACTTATCAGATCCAGCCATCTTGTACATCACAAGACCCGGTTCATCACCTAAGTTGTTTTTGGATTTTGGTTTCGGAATGTAATTGTCCAGAAAACACTCTTCATTCTCAGCTGAATCACTATCCAAAACACTTTCAGCCATGCCTTTAACAATCTCAGTTTGAACACTATCATCAGATGATGATGAAGAAAATGTCACATCAATTGAATCAGGAAGTTTCACATCATTTTCATCTTCAAGATTAACCAACCCAGATTGCTTTTTCGAATAATTGTCTAGAACTGGTGGTGGAACTTGATGAAACCCGACCCCAGTTCCATCACAGTATACATCTTCGCCTGCTTTGTTTTTCCCGATGGGTTTGGGAACAATGTGTTGCAAAACAAAGCTTGCAGAGTTGTAACTGTTCAATTTCAAATTGATTCGCTCATTTTCAATCTTAGCTTCTTCAAGCTGAAGCTTCAATTTAGCAATCTCATCCAATTGTTTGTTGATTAATCCTTCTTTGATCCTCAAAACACATTGCAATTGGCAATTTCTTTGTATGTTTTACCGTTTCTATCATCATTATCTTTAACCGTGCTTTTAAGCTTCTCAAATTTTTCACTAATCTGACGATTTTCAAGAACTAACCTCTCATTTTCTTTCCTAACATTTTCTTGATCAATTTTATCAGTTTCAATTTTGTTAGTTAATTCTTTTAATCGTTCAGTTGAAGCTTTCACCATTTTATCACGATCAAGGATTTAATCCTCAACACTTCTGACTTTAGCAGTCAGATCATTAATATTCTTACCTTTGAGATAAGTGTTTGTACTACAAACTTTGCATTCTTTGATGCAATTTTTGCAGTCAACATCACCGCTGACTTTCTTACCTGACTCAGTCATTGACGCGTTTGAACTGACCTGGCATTTAGACTCAGAGACGGATTTAGAATCTACCTCAAGTGCCTTAGCAGCCAGCACCTTGTCAGCCATCTTTCCCATGTTTTCAGCATTCAACTTTTGAGTCGTGTCAATGATTCCATTGTCAATCTTCTTTGATTTCTCTTTCTCTTCTTTTTCTTTCTCTTCTTTCTCTTCTCCGCTTCCCCACCATTTCCTTTGCCAATAATCATCTTCTTCTTTAAACTCTTTGATTATGGTTTCCAAATCAAGAGTGTTATGATCAATAGCAATGTTTCCATAGGGGTCAAGATAACATTCCCTGTCTGGATCCCATCTATTTGCTCTTTTTGCCTCAGAAAAGATACCAGATATTCTGATCAATCTGTTTGTAGCCAACATCTTTCTGTGATTATACTTCTGTTCTTCAGTTCTGTTGTCTTTCCAAGGAACAAGTTCAGATTTTGCCATGAATGCATATCCAATCGCATCCTCCTCAGGTAACAACTCACTCCAGTCGTAACCTTCATCGTCGTGAATTACAGCAAGAGCTCTTGACTTCTCTTTGTTCTCTTCAAGCTGCTTCAATCTTGGCGACTCTGATTTATTCTGATGATAAATCGCTTTCTTATAGTAATCTTCTCTGAACGGGTTCTCAGACTCATCAGCATACGCATTTCGGCATTCACGCTTAAAGTGACCTTTCTGTTTGCACTTAAAGCATGTCACTTTAGACTTGTCAAAGCCTAACTTGGTAGAAGGTCCACCAATAGACTTCCTCCCTGTGATCTCCATGAAACGCTGTGCTCGACGAACTGCACTGGCCATACACCACCTTATGTCGATCAGTTCCATCTCCTCAGGATCTATCTGATCATAATCTTCTGTCGTCAGGTTGGTGTTGCCTATCTTCCCTGCTACAAGGCTTTCATAAGATTCTAGCACAGATGCTAAGAAAACCATCTGTTGCTTTGCTGACTCCTCGCTGAAGTTTTGAGCGTTCTTTAAGTCTATAGCGATGTTGCATTGAAATAGATTCTTTGCATCAGAATGATTTGCAGATAACGAAGATCCACTGTGAAATCCACTACTTTGACTTTCTTTGTTTGATGTGTTAACATTTTCGGCAGAAAAAGCTGTCTTGGGAGATGTACTCTTTGGCATCATGCTCTGTGGATAATACAAATCCAAGTTCTGCTGATAAGACGAATGATTGACTTTGTGTGTCTTCTTTAATTCCAACTCGTGACTCTCTAGTCTCTCAATCAACAAGTCTGCTGTCAACACTTCTGGCGGCTTGATAGTATTCTTTAGCATCAACGCATAATATTGCCAATCCATCTCTTCTGGCAACGAATCAAACAATTTGTCGACTAGCTGTAACATCCCAAAAATGCAAATTTCTTAATTTCAATTAGTTTGCAAACAAATTAGTAAGATAAACTAACTAGGATTAACACTAGCCTAGTTAGTTAAAGACATATGAGTAGTTAGGGGTTAAAATAAAATAAAAGCAAAAGGCAAGGGACCAAGGGTGCCTAAATTGAAACTAATAATTGATAAAACAAGAAAAATAAAAACTCAAACACACTTTGGTGTGTTGAGGTCGAACCAGGAGCAGGGGGGCGACCAAGTTCATCAAAACCCTAAGTCTCACAAAATCTCTAAATTGAAGGATCAAACTCAGTCCAAATCAAAGTCCGAACATAGATTAGTGATCCTCATCACAAGGGGGTTACAAGGTATGTAAAATTTGATGTTAATTCTCTGTTTGAAATTCTCATGAATTTGGGAAATCTGAGAATCTAGGATGCATGTTAGTTATTTGGTTAGATTAGGCATGGTATAGTGTCTAGGAGCGAAACCTAGACAATAACATGTGAAAACATAGCTAATTTCTAGAAATCTCATGAACACAATGAAGGTGATTCATGGGTTTTGTGGGAAACTAGTGAACACTAGGGTTTAAAATGATTATTCTAGTGTAATTCGATCATAGAAAGTGATTTCAGAAATTGTGATGTTTAAATGTTATATGAAATCTTTATTGATGATAAATTTAGCTAAATAGCAAACCATGAACTTGAATATGAATGATATAAAATTCTGCCCTCAAAGTGTTTGAATAAATGCCTCAAAGAAGGCTTAAATCTGAAAATCTGAATTAAACCGCATGAATTGTGATGTTTCGGTAAAATATGCGAACTATGAATTGAAAAGAGTTCTAAACATGTCTTGGTCGAACTCTATAGGGAAGGATACCGGAGCTCCAAGTGGACAAGCCGGTGGCGACTTGCGTTTGAAGGGTGTGCACTAAAGGTATGTAACTTGACTCGTTACATTGGGTAATTTTGATAACTAGCATATGTGTAATAGAATTGTAGAATAAAGATTTTGTTGACTTAAAGTGATAGAATTCGTTAAATTGTATAATAAGTCAAGAATTGGTTGGAACCTCGTTGGTAGTCATCGTAATGGAGGATTCCGTAGATGAGCCAAACGGGTCGGATAGTCAAATAATGCGTGGATAACGCATCATAATATGGTTATTTGATCATTTTATTTGATAATAAAGGGCTGTAACACCTTGAAAATTCACGTCCCATAATGTGTTGACACGTATCATATGTTTGCACGTGTGAAAGAATGTCCTGAAAGGACTAAAGTTGACAAACATGGAAAGTATGTGAATATACGAGTTTTAAATGTCAACGGTGAATAAATATATTATACATTAACCCTATTTGATGTTTATAGCATCAAACGAATAAATCATGGATCATGCGAAGCTAAAAGTGAGAGATTTCAAACTGCAGGGGTTAAATGTGTCAACATGTTTAAGTTATACCTCTGAGTGACCTTTTGACAAACCCGAAGCTTTGTAACTGTTAATTATGCTCGCTAGAACGCACGATATAAATTTCGTAAAGTTTCGTTATCATATGAGAAAGTTGTGAGCAAATTCGTGTGCGAAGAGTTAAAGCGTAAACGTTGAAAGTTAGGACTTTTCGGGTAACAATAAAGTTAACCGAGGACTTAACAAAATGGGTAGAGGTTTTAAAGCCCTTATAAATAAATTTGGAGGGTTCAAGATGCAAGAAACAAGTGTCTAAACGAAGTTTGAAGAGCCAAGGATCAAATCACAAAATCTAAAAATTCAGATTTGCTGCAGAAGGGCCTCGCGCCGCGCGAAGCCCCAGGGGGGGTCCTTCGCGTCACGCGAGGGAGTGCCAGCTCCGATTCTTTGGGTTTTTGCCTGCTGAGTGCTTTCTGCTCGATTTCATCTGACTTTTCACATAAAGGGCGACCCCTAAACACCCCCCTAAGCACTAGGAACACTTGTTAACCAGTTGTGGTCAGTTGTAGAGCCAAGTGTCAACAATCTATGGTGAAGAATTCACTATAAAAGGGCCATGAACTTGCAACCATTCTTCACACCTTCCTTCAAGCTTTCTGGTCATTCCTGGAGCTCAAGTCTTCTTCCAAGTGATCACTAGTCAAGCTTAGGACTTCAGTAAGTTGCTAATCCTTTCTTTAATAGAGTTTAGCTTAGTAATTTAGCTAAAAGTCAAACTGTCATAATTACGGTTTGACTTAGAGATTAATTAATAATGGCTCAGTAAAATCTCGAATCAAAAGTAGTTATAAGTTGGTAATTATGTGGGTAATAAACCCTCAAAAGGGTTCCCCCTGATTCCCACTCTAAATAGGTCAAATGTCGGGTCAAACTTGTATTTAAAAAGTCAACAGAATGTGTAAATTATAATTTATGCATAATTGGCAATGTAGAACACATACAACCTGTTTGATCATTAATATAACTTGGTAATTAGTGTAAGAACATGTCTAAACATGTTCAACCCGACAATTTCCTATTTAGACCCGGTTCGGAACCGAAAGTCGCATAGTTTGACTTATACTTTGACTTTCAGTTCTGACCCGTTATGGTATGTTTTAGAAATTCCTTAGAGCTTTATTTGGACCATGTTACATGCTAGTATAACCCTCTGTGATTATACACCTCGGATCATTAGTTATCCAATTAATATGGATGATTCCGTTAATTGCTCATATGTTGACCATTATGCCCTTTTCACCTTAAAACGTGATTTTTGAAAATGTAAAAGAGTAGAAACTTTAATTACTGATATATAAACTTGTATGCAAAATTTGACATCAGTTTGAGGTGTAGGTTAAGAGTTATGCTCGTTAGCGTAAAATTAGAGCTTTATGTTAATTAAACGGCGTATTTAACGTATAGCCTACTTAAACATACTTTTTGATATCAATCTCTTTACCCACTGATGTAATATATTATTTTGGGATTTTTAAAGATTTTTAATTAATTTTAGGCTTAGCACAACTTATAGTCGTAGGCTTAATCCGGTAATTGTCGGTTTTGCCCTTACGGGCTATAAAATGAGTTTTATGCATCTAAATGACTCCAAACCTTTTGCTACTGATCAAATATGATAAATAAATTATTTTAAGCCTTCTGGAAATATAAAAATATCAGATTTAAGTATCGAACCCGGAAACGGCTTCTAATCGCCTTTTTAAGCGTTTTTAACGCATAGTATGTACTAAAACTATTTTAAACATACCAAGGGTGATACCTACTGATATTTGAGGCAAATTTTAATGTTTTAATAGTAAGAAAAAGTTGTTTAACTCAGACTCCAGTTTTGAGCTTTTCGGCTTAGGTGAAATTACCAAAATACCCCTACGGGGCATAGTTTGGTTATAATTGGTAAATTTCACATATATACTTTATCCTACTGTTATAACTTAGTAAAATAAGTATTTTTGCTGATTACATCAGACCTGTAACTCAGGTAAATACTTAAACCCTTTTATAACCTTTTAAATGACCAAACTACCCCTACGGGGCATAGTTTGTGTTTAAATTCGTTTCGGGCATAATAAAAGACATCTTACAGATGTCACAACATATATGAAGCAAATTAACTAAGGAAACCTGTAAATGGCTCTCATTATTACCCGTTACGCTTATTACGCGTTCGGTTCGGTTTATGTAACTAGTTTACATAAATTAGCCGAAACAGGTCAAACCTTATCGGTTTTATCTCAAAATCCAGAATGCGTATGAAATACCCATATTAAGCAAGTCTCCGAACTTGTTGGGTCTAAATCACATTCTATCCGGTCTTCGCTGAATCGTGCGTACGAACCGTATGTTTAAAACTAACCGGTCTAAGCTTAAGCTTAATTAAAGACCCGTTAGAATTCTAATAGGTTATTATAAACCTTCGTTCCAGATTAGGAGTACCAGTAAAAGCTACTTGCATTTTGCTTATTGTGATTATTACATTGCTCAGGTAAATACCTTTAACTTATTTTCCCTATACGGGCTTGGGTTACGGTATATAGAATACCGCTTGATCGGGCATCAAATCTTCCATCATTGGGTGGTTAATTGAATAATTTGATCGGCTCATTTAAACAGTCTTGTTACTTAAAGCCTTTGGGGGGTTAATGACCATGTCCCGGATATCCTTGGCATCATTTTACGAAATGGCCACGACTTAAGCGCGGGGTGTAGGCGTACACCCGTCAGTGCACAAAAGAATATTGTGGTGTGTCTATTGATCTTTAACCCGGACATGATCCGGGCTACTGAACGCACAAGGAACATGTAATTCGTTCACAAGATTATATATTTAATTAATTCTCCCAAGTTAAAAAAAATGTTTATGCCACGTGCATCCAAACCAATTTTTAATCATTTTCCAAAATGAGTCAGTTGATTGTATTTACCAGTGTAAACTGACGTATTTTCCCAAAAAGATTAAATGCAGGTACTAAGCGTAATTGGCTGGGATTTCTCCTTAGCATCACTAGAAGTCTCGCAAGCTTAAGATGCCTAAAGTCTGTTGAACTATTGTTTCCATTTTGTTTCCGATCCGTCTGTGGATAAACTTCCGAATATTGTGACATTTGATATTACAATACTAAATTCGGTTGATATATATATCTTTTAAATTGATTCCGCTGTGCATATTAAATATTGTGTTGTTTGACTATTATGTTGCCAACCACGTCACGATACTCCCCCACCGGGCCCACCGGTGACACGTGGAAATCGGGGTGTGACAGGTTGGTATCAGAGCCAACACTGAGTGAATTAAACACTAGCCTTTCATGTTTAATCTCAGTTACACAATTGCACATATCTAAACTTTCGAGTCTAGACAAATAACATAGGACAAATTCTACCCTGTATGGTTTTTATTTTGTCCTTTAATTTTTATATATTGTTGTTGTTATCTCATGCTATATTGACAGGATTTACAAAAATGCCGCCAAGATTCTTTAGAAGAAGAGGACGTGGCAAGGGGCCAATCACCGCCCCCAATGACAACGAAGCAGGGCCTTCGAATGTACGAGCTCCTTCGACCACAGAGAGTGACGATCCCCGGCAGAACCGGAGGAACCTCTTCGAGCCGGCTAGACGGTCGGTCTCACACAGTTCAACACCTCCTGTCCATAACCCTTATGGGCCGCAGCCCGAGTACGAGCCCAACAACCCTCAACCCTCCTATATACCGTTACAGCGATCCTTGTCGCATCATTCTTTTGGAGACCCTACGCCTGTCTTCAGGGGCCGGTTTAACCCGGCCAATTACATACCAGAACCAGCGGGTTTTAACCCATTAGGGCCGGAGGATCATTTCTCGGGAGATCACGTGGACGATATGGACGAGGATACGGACCCCATCGAGCCAGCCAGTGGTACACCAAACCACCCGATAGAGATCTCTGACGGATCTTCTTTCCACGGATCACCCTATGTTGGTCCAGATAGCTTTCAAGCTATGTTTACCAGGCACGAATGGTACTATACACCTCCTCACCATTCGTCGCTTCAGCAGCAGCAGCAGCAACAGGATCCCTCGGTGGATTCACGGTTTGTGGCAGTCACGCCACCGCCTCCACCGCCACCAGTTCAACCAGCACCTCCGCAACCGCCGAGGCGTAGGAGATCTGGACCGCGTATGTCTACACGGGGAGGAGATTTCCATTTCAGCTCTCCTCAGCAATCAAGTGGCAGCCATTACCCGCCACATCAAGAAGATCCACAAATGGGTGGACCTTCACAACCAGTTGCACCGTAACCACCGCCTATGGGTTTTGATAATCCAATTCCGGCATATACGGGTTCCATGGCGTATAACCCGTTTGAACAGCCAGTGCACACCAACTACAACTACGCAGAAGCTGACCCGTACATGGTAGCAGCTAACTACAACACCCAAGGTCCCTATGGAGATCCATGGGGAATAGGGTACCCAACTCATGGGTACCAAATACCTTCAAGACCTATTATCAGGCAACAGTCGCAACCACCAAGGTTCTCTCCACCAGAGCTTGAAGAAATTATGCAAAGGTTGGACCATGTAGAGCGAGAATTTCACAGGGAACGAAGGGAGCGACAAACTTTCTTCCAAGGATTAACGAGTCTAATTAAAGGGAAGAGCAAGAAGGACCACTGAATCCTTCCAATTATTGTTGAGCCCCTGCGTGGGCCAGTCTTGCTGTATAAACCCCTGCGTGGGTATGCTTTTTGTTTTGACCCTTGCGTGGGTCTATCTTTCTGTTAACCCCTACGAGGGTATGTTATTGTTTAAGTCCCTGCGTGGACTATTATGTTATTTATGTAAGTCCCTGCGTGGACTATTATGATGTTTGTTTTTAAACCCCTGCGTGGGTAAATTTGTTAATTGAAAAGACCCATTTAGGGCAGCGTGTAATATTTTAATAAATTAATGGAATGTAAGTTTATAAATTTCATGTTTGCCTTATGTGCATAAATAATTTATATATGAAATAAATGAATTAAAATCATTCCTTTCGAAATAATCTGCCTATGTAAATTTTTTAAATAAGAATCTTAAAGAGTGAAACCTAGCCTTCGGGTCATTATAAGGCCGGGCCAAGATGGTAAGACCTGTTAAAAAGATTCAAATCCCTGTTAACATCTGAAAACATGTTAACACTCCTGGCAGATGTGATTCATTTAAAATCACACACGTTACTATTATATAAGGATCTTTCAAAGATTCCAAACCCAACTAAATGATCTCAGGATCATGGGTTAAATCATCAATTAAGATGATCATATTTTTACCATACGTGGTAATATGATGCCTACGGGCCCTGCTCATTTCCATATGAGCTAAAGACAGTGGTAGCGATGACTCCCTGTCAGATAAAGGTAATGAACTAGGTTCAAACCTTCATGCTTTGATTCTCTGAAATCATAGCTTATAATTTATAAATGTCCTTGTGACTAGGCCTATTGTGCCAGTATACCTTCATGTTTCGATTATCTGAAATCATAGCTTATAAATTAAAATGTCCATGTGACTAGGCCTTTTGTGCCACAAATAAAACTGTTATTGTTTTATAATTAGGATAAATTATGATAAAAAAAATCCTAAATAAATATGATAAATAAATTAACCAAATATGGTCTCTGTTTACCATGGTTAATGAATTACCCTAAGGGGCAATTCCATAATAAACTCCCAAATAAACTATTGTCCTTGTTTTCTGTAACAGTTCAATTAAAATGGCTAACTCAGATGAGATAAATAGTCATCCAGTGGAGAACAATGATAACGCCCAGATTAATTTAACGGGTGCTGAATTAAAAGCGTTGGTAGATGACGCAATTACTAAGGCATTGGAACGGCAGTACGAAGAGTATAGTGGGACTCGTAGTAGGACCCTATCTACACAGCCTTCAAAGCCACCGTCCAAGAAGGACGAACCGAAGAAAGATGATGATCGGCACTCCTCGAACCACCACAGTGCTCCATCTCAGCAGGTTGTACTAAACCAAGGACCCCGTGACAAGGGTTGCTCTTATAAATATTTTGTTTCCTGCAAACCCTGGGACTTCACTGGGGATAAAGGAGCCATTGACTGTATGACGTGGCTGGATGAGATGGATACGGTTGTGGATATCAGCGGATGCGCTGAGAGAGATGTGGTCAAGTTTGTGTCGCAGTCTTTTAAGGGTGAAGCTTTAGCATGGTGGAGATCTCTGATTCAAGCCACCGGGAAAATTACATTGTACAATATGTCATGGGATCAATTTGTTGCCCTTATCAGGGAAAATTACTGCCCTCAACATGAGGTGGAGAAGATAGAGTCTGATTTTCTATCATTGGTGATGACAAACCTTGACTGTCAAGCTTACCTGATGAGCTTCAACACGATGTCCCGGTTGGTTCCATATCTGGTGACCCCGAAACCAAAAAGAATAGCTCGTTTTATCGGTGGTTTAGCCCCGGAAATCAAGGCAAGCGTGAAGGCTTCTCGGCCAGCTACTTTTAGATCTGTAGTTGACATATCCTTGTCCCTCACTTTGGATGCGGTCAGGCAAAGATCACTGAGGAATAAGGAGGCTGAGAAGAGAAAACGTGAAGATGATGGTTCACGAAGGACGAACAAGAAGCACCGTGGGAACAGTGACAACAAGAAAGGATCTGAGTCAAGGAAAGATGGGCATCATTCTGGTGAGAAGCCCAAATGCAAAATTTGCAAGAAACAGCACTTTGGGAAGTGCAGGTTAGAGTCGAATTCGCAGACTCAGTCAAAAACCTTTGCTTGTGGTATATGCAAGTCCACGGATCACAAAACCTTGGATTGCAAGAAAATGAAAGACGCAACGTGCTACCGTTGCAATGAAAAGGGGCACATTAAGACCAACTGCCCTAAATACAACAAGAAGCCTGAAGAGGCCAAGAAGACTAATGCTAGAGTCTTCAGAATGGACGCAAAGGAAGCAGTTCTAGACGACAACGTTATTACAGGTACTTTCCTTGTAAATGATGTCTATGCCAGAGTACTATTTGATTCAGGCGCTGATAAGTCGTTTGTAGATCATAAGTTTTGCAAATTGCTGAATATACCTGTCAAAACCTTAAGCGTAAACTATGAGGTGGAGTTAGCAGATGGCACACTAGAAACCGTCTCAACTGTGTTAGATGGATGTGTTATATCCATTAAGAATCATTCTTTTCCTCTGTCTCTGCTTCCCTTTAAGTTAGCCGGTTTTGACATAGTGCTGGGTATGGACTGGTTATCTCATAACCAGGCCCAAATCGTCTGCAACAGAAAGCAAGTGGTAATAAAGACTCCGTCTGGTGAATCACTTACCATTCGGGGAGATACCCAGTATGGGCTGCCTGAGCAAGCGACTATGCTCAAGGCTTCAAAATGTTTAAAGAAGGGTTGTGTCATCTACATGGCACAAGTGATTATTGATGAGCCTAAACCGAAGATCGAAGACATCCCCATCATTTCGGAATACCCAGAAGTTTTTCCGGAAGAACTACCTGGTCTGCCACCAGATAGGCAAGTGGAATTCAGGATTGATATCATCCCCGGAGCAGCACCAGTTGCTAGAGCACCCTATAGGTTGGCACCCACGAAGATGAAGGAATTAAGGACGCAACTAGATGAATTGATAGCTAAAGGTTTCATAAAACCTAGTTCGTCTCCTTGGGGAGCGCCAGTCCTGTTTGTTAAGAAGAAGGACGGATCGATACGCCTGTGCATCGATTATCGTGAACTCAATAAGGTCACGATAAAGAATAGGTATCCTTTACCTAGGATCGACGATTTGTTCGATCAATTGCAAGGAGCAAGTTATTTTTCGAAGATTGATTTGAGGTCAGGCTACCATCAACTGAAGGTTAGAAATGAAGACGTACACAAAACTGCATTTAGGACTCGTTACGGTCATTACGAGTTCCTAGTGATGCCTTTTGGGCTCACTAATGCACCTGCCGCGTTCATGGATCTCATGAATCGCGTTTGCAAACCTTACTTAGATAAATTCGTCATCGTTTTCATCAACGACATTCTTATCTATTCGAAGAATCAAGCTGACCATGAGAAACACCTTCGCTGTATTCTCAAGCTCCTGCATCAGGAGAAGCTCTATGCCAAATTCTCCAAGTGTGAATTTTGGCTTCGAGAAGTCCAATTCCTTGGACACGTGGTTAGTGAGCGTGGTATCCAAGTGGATCCCGCTAAGGTTGAAGCAGTTATGAACTGGCAAGAGCCAAAGACGCCTACAGAGATTCGTAGCTTCCTGGGATTGGCAGGATATTACAGGCGTTTCATTGAAAATTTTTCAAGGATTGCTGCACCCCTAACTTCCTTGACTAAGAAGAAAGTAAAGTTCGTTTGGGGCCCTAAGCAGCAAGAATCCTTTGATATCCTTAAGCAAAAGTTGAGCAACGCCCCAGTACTGACATTGCCATATGGAATCGAAGAATTCGTAGTTTACTGCGATGCATCCCACACTGGCATGGGGTGTGTACTTATGCAAAAAGGCAAGGTTATTGCCTATGCATCACGTCAATTAAAAGTGCATGAAAAGAATTACACCACCCATGACTTGGAGTTGGGTGTCGTTGTATTCGCACTAAAACTTTGGAGGCATTATTTATATGGAATCAAGTGTGTGATCTATTCTGATCACAAGAGCCTCTAGCATCTGTTCAACCAGAAAGACTTAAACATGAGGCAACGCCGTTGGATGGAGACTTTAAATGATTATGATTGTGAAATCAGATATCATCCCGGCAAGGCGAATGTAGTCGCTGATGCCTTGAGTCGAAAGGAAAGGGTGAAACCCATCCGAATCAATGCCAAGCGCATGGAGATAAAGAACAGTTTGACTGAAAGGTTGTTAGCTGCATAGAGGGAAGCTGTGTTGGAAGCTAACTATCCTAATGAAAAGCTAGGGGTAAGTGAGGAGCAGTTAACTCTTAGAAAGGACGAAATTCTAAGATTAAATGGACGAATATGGGTTCCAATTTATGGAGGACTTCGAGATGTCATTCTCCAGGAAGCCCATAGTTCCAAATACTCCGTTCATCCTGGAGCTGATAAGATGTACCAGGATCTAAGGGAAAATTATTGGTGGATAGGCTTGAAAAAGTTTGTAGCTGCCTATGTAGCTAAGTGCTTGACTTGTGCACAAGTCAAAGCAGAACATCAAAAGCCGTCAGGCTTGCTACAACAGCCTGAACTTCCTACGTGGAAGTGGGAAATGGTAACTATGGATTTTATTACCAAGTTACCTAAGACAAGGAAAGGAAATGATACAATATGGGTTATAGTTGATAGACTGACTAAGTCAGCCCATTTCTTGCCCATCAAGGAGACTTATAGCTCCGACATGTTAGCCCAGTTATACGTTGATAAGATTGTAGCCTTACATGGCATACCTGTGTCTATTATCTCTGACAGAGATACTAGATACGCGTCACATTTTTGGAAGAGTTTCCAGCAATCTTTGGGCACACATTTGAATTTCAGTACGGCTTACCATCCTCAGACAGACGGTCAGAGTGAGCGTACTATTCAAACTTTGGAAGACATGCTACGTGCATGTGTGATCGATTTGGGTGGTAGTTGGGATAACCACCTACCACTAATTGAGTTCTCCTACAACAATAGCTACCACACCAGCATTAAGGCTGCGCCTTTTGAGGCCTTATACGGTAGAAAGTGTAGAACGCCTGTTTGTTGGGCGGAAGTTGGAGACGTCCAATTATCAGGACCAGAGATAGTGTTCGAGACAACGGAAAAGATTGTCCAAATTCGTGACCGTCTCAAATCTGCCCGAGATAGGCAGAAGAGCTACGCTGATCCAAAGCGTAAAGCTTTTAACTTCGAAGTAGGCGACAAAGTGTTGCTTAAAGTATCACCCTGGAAGGGAGTGATGAGATTTGGTAAGAAAGGCAAGCTAACCCCAAGATACATAGGACCTTTCGAGGTTATCGAACGTGTCGGGTCAGTTGCCTATAAGTTAAACTTACCGGAAGAGCTCAGTGGAATTCACAATGTGTTCCACATCTGCAATCTGAAAAAGTGCTTCGCTGATGAATCACTGGTTATACCGCATACAGATGTGCATATAGACGAGAGCTTAAAATTCATGGAAAAACCTTTGTCGATTGAAGATCGACAGGTAAAGAAGCTTCGAAGAAAGCATGTACCTATTGTAAAGGTCAAATGGGATGCCCGTAGAGGTCCCGAATACACGTGGGAGGTTGAATCCACGATGAAAGAAAAGTACCCTTATTTATTTCAGTAAATCTCGGGTTGAGATTTATTTTAAGGGGGTGAGGATGTAACACCTCGAAAATTCACGTCCCATAATGTGTTGACACGTGTCATATGTTTGCACGTGTGAAAGAATGTTCTGAAAGGACTAAAGTTGACAAACATGGAAAGTATGTGAATATACGAGTTCTAAATGTCAACGGTGAATAAATATATTGTACATTAACCCTATTTGATGTTTATAGCATCAAATGAATAAATCATGGATCATGCGAAGCTAAAAGTGAGAGATTTCAAACTAAAGGGGTTAAATGTGTCAACATGTTTAAGTTATACCTCTGAGTGACCTTTTGACAAACCCGAAGCTTTGTAACTATTAATTATACTCGCTAGAACGCATGATATAAATTTCGAAAAGTTTCGTTATCATATGAGAAAGTTATGAGCAAATTTGTGTGCGAAGAGTTAAAGCGTAAACGTTGAAAGTTAGGACTTTTCGGGTAACAATAAAGTTAACCGAGGACTTAACAAAATGGGTATATGTTTTAAAGCCCTTATAAATAAATTTGGAGGGTTCAAGATGCAATAAACAAGTGTCTAAACGAAGTTTGAAGAGCCAAGGATCAAATCGCAAAATCTAAAAATTCAGATTTGCTGCAGAAGGGCCTCGCGCCACGCGAAGCCCCAGGGGGGTCCTTCGGATCACGCGAGGGAGTGCCAGCTCCGATTTCTTTGGGTTTTTGCCTGCTGAGTGCTTTCTGCTCGATTTCATCCGACTTTTCACATAAAGGGCGACCCCTAGACACCCCCTAAGCACTAGGAACACTTGTTAACCAGTTGTGGTCAGTTGTAGACCTAAGTGTCAACAATCTATGGTGAAGAATTCACTATAAAAGGGCCATGAACTTGCAACCATTCTTCACACCTTCCTTCAAGCTTTCTGGTCATTCCTGGAGCTCAAGTCTTCTTCCAAGTGATCACTAGTCAAGCTTAGGACTTCAGTAAGTTGCTAATCCTTTCTTTATGTTAATTAAACGGCGTATTTAACGTATAGCCTACTTAAACATACTTTTTGATATCAATCTCTTTACCCACTGATGTAATATATTATTTTGGGATTTTTAAAGATTTTTAATTAATTTTAGGCTTAGCATAACTTATAGTCGTAGGCTTAATCCGGTAATTGTCGGTTTTTCCCTTACGGGCTATAAAATGAGTTTTATGCATCTAAATGACTCCAAACCTTTTGCTACTGATCACATATGATAAATAAATTATTTTAAGCCTTCTGGAAATATAAAAATATCAGATTTAAGTATCGAACCCGGAAACGGCTTCTAATCGCCTTTTTAAGCGTTTTTAACGCATAGTATGTACGAAAACTATTTTAAACATACCAAAGGTGATACCTACTGATATTTGAGGCAAATTATAATGTTTTAACAGTAAGCAAAAGTTGTTTAACTCAGACTCCAGTTTTGAGCTTTTCGGCTTAGGTGAAATTACCAAAATACCCCTACGGGGCATAGTTTGGTTATAATTGGTAAATTTCACATATATACTTTATCCTACTGTTATAACTTAGTAAAATAAGTATTTTTTCTGATTACTTCAGACCTGTAACTCAGGTAAATACTTAAACTCTTTTATAACCTTTTAAATGACCAAACTACCCATACGGGGCATAGTTTGTGTTTAAATTCGTTTCGGGCATAATAAAAGACATCTTACTGATGTCACAACATATATGAAGCAAATTAACTTAGGAAACCTATAAATGGCTCTCATTATTACCCGTTACGCTTATTACGCGTTCGGTTCGGTTTATGTAACTAGTTTACTTAAATTAGCCGAAACGGGTCAAACCTTATCGGTTTTATCTCAAAATCCAGAATGTGTATGAAATACCCATATTAATCAAGTCTCCGAACTTGTTGGGTCTAAATCACATTCTATCCGGTCTTCGCTGAATCGTGCATACGAACCGTATCTTTAAAACTAACCGGTCTAAGCTTAAGCTTAATTAAAGACCCGTTAGAATTCTATTAGGTTATTATAAACCTTCGTTCCAGATTAGGAGTACCAGTAAAAGCTACTTGCATTTTGCTTATTGTGATTATTACATTGCTCAGGTAAATACCTTTAACTTATTTTCCCTATACGGGCTTGGGTTACGGTATATAGAATACCGCTTGATCGGGCATCAAATCTTCCATCGTTGGGTGGTTAATTGAATAATTTGATTGGCTCGTTTAAACAGTCTTGTTACTTAAAGCCTTTGGGGGGTTAATGGCCATGTCCCGGATATCCTTGGCATCATTTTACGAAATGGCCACGACTTAAGCGCGGGGTGTAGGCGTACACCCGTCAGTGCACAAAAGAATATTGTGGTGTGTCTATTGATCTTTAACCCGGACATAATCCGGGCTACTGAACGCACAAGGAACATGTAATTCGTTCACAAGATTATATATTTAATTAATTCTCCCAAGTTAAAAAAAATGTTTATGCCACGTGCATCCAAACCAATTTTTAATCATTTTCCAAAATGAGTCAGTTGATTGTATTTACCAGTGTAAACTGACGTATTTTCCCTAAAAGATTAAATGCAGGTACTAAGTGTAATTGGCTGGGATTTCTCCTTAGCATCACTAGAAGTCTCGCAAGCTTAAGATGCCTAAAGTCTGTTGAACTATTGTTTCCATTTTGTTTCTGATCCGTCTGTGGATAAACTTCCGAATATTGTGACATTTGATATTACAATACTAAATTCGGTTGATATATATATCTTTTAAATTGCTTCCGCTGTGCATATTAAATATTGTGTTGTTTGACTATTATGTTGCCAACCACGTCACTATACTCCCCCACCGGGCCCACCGGTGACACGTGGAAATCGGGGTGTGACCAGGACATATTAGAATACGAGAATTCAGTGTGTGGTTTATTAGAATGAGAAACTCGAGAATGGGGTGTGGGCAAAACAAACAAAAAGGTCAAAACACAAAGTTACAGCGGCTACTGTAAGTTACGGTACCCACCGTTACTTACGGTAGAGATCAGGAGTTTACGGTGGATCTGTACTGTGTTACGGTGACTGGTGTAACTTCATGTCTATCGTAACTTATGGTAGATATCGTAAGTTACGGTAGAGTGCAGAATCCTTTGTTAAAACTTGCATTTTATGGTTAATTGAATCCGTTTCTAAGCGTAGATTCGATTAAGAAACAATTCCAATAGCTTTAATACTAATATTGGACAAAATTTTAGTTTGTAGGTATAGCAAGTATGTGGACGACGATCAAGCATGTTTTGAAGAACCGAACACTAACTTTTGAAGCTTCCGCGTAAATTAGTTTTGTTTAGACGGTGTTGTGATGTAAACAGATTGCTAAACAACTTATGAATGTTTTAAATTAGTCGGTAGTTGATTAATGTTTGTTACTTTAGGACTTTACTTTTGGAACCTATGTTTTAAATGGGTCTTCTTATCTATAAAATCTTATGAATTATCGTTAAATTCGAGTAGTAATTAGAAGGGTCTTACAAGTTGGTAATCAGAGCTTAAGGTTGTCAACAAGTGTTCGGTTCAAGCTTGATCGATCGTCTGGTAAGAGTTAACTTATTATTTTAATAGATTATATGAGAAATGAATTGATGTGCATGGGAAGAGCATGTTAACACACTCAAACCCGGAAAGTGCACCGAATGTGAACGGTTAAAGCAAGTTGAGAACTTGGCTAAGCCGAAACAAATGAAGTAATGCTATAAATGAAATGTTTAACGTTTAAATGTAAACATTTCAGTTTCAAGATGTCTGATGGAAACGATGATAATCCGGTGCAAACAAGCACCGAACAAATGAAAGAAATAATTGCCGAAGAAGTAGGGAAGGCAATTGAAGGTAGTCTATCCGGGTTTATAGACAAAATTCAAAGCACGGTGTTGTCGCTAGTTGAAGAGCGAGTCAAAAGGTTGGAAGATAGTGTCAACCTTATAAAAGGAAAATCGGGAGAACGCAAGGGGTGTTCGTACAAGGAATTCATGGCGTGTAAACCGCCAATCTATAACGGGGAGGTCGACCCGATAATATGCCAAAGATGGTTAAGTGATGTTGAAGGAGTGTTCGAACGAACCCACTGTGACGTAGGTGACTTTGTTGCTTACGGAACGGGTTAATTGAGGGGTCAAGCCAAAGATTGGTGGGATAATAAAAAGAAGGAAATAGGAGCCGAAGCGGCAAGGGTTATGACTTGGGATGAGTTTAAGGTGCCGTTCCTTAAACACCATAGTCCCAAAGCAGTTATCAACAGGATCAAAGAGAAATTTATCCAGTTAAGACAAAAGGGAGAATCAATTGATAAAATCACGGGCATCTTCATGGATAAGCTGAGATTCTGTGACGAGTTGGTCACCACTGAAGAGCAGAAGATGTACTACTATTACAACATGCTGAGTGCTGAATACCGGGAGTTTATGACTCCCTCAAAATATGAAACTCTCACAGAAATCATCAACACCGTCCGGGAGCGGGAAATCGAGTTAAAGAAACAAGTTGAAAGGGGTGAGCGAAGGGCACAGGATGTGAATCCAAGCCCTACAAAGAAAGCTAGAACTGCTGAATCAGGGAAGAAAGTGGAGACTAAAGGCGGGTTGCCAAGTTGCAAGGTATGTGGAAAGGGGCACAAAGGTGAGTGTCGCTTCAAAGACAAGCCGTGTCCAGTATGTGGGAAGACGGGACACACTGCATCGCTATGTCCCGGAAAAGTTTCTGTTTGTTACAAATGTTATCAACCCGTCCACAAAAAGTCTGAATGCCCCGAGTTGGTTGGAAAGGGAGACACAAAAGAGTCTCCAATGGAAGCTCCAAAGGCGAAGGCTAGGTCCTTCCAACTTACCGTGACCGAAGCAAAGATAGAACCTGATGTGGTCTCAGGTATATTCACAATTACCTCAATTCCAGCACGTGTATTGTTTGATACGGGTGCGAATAAATCCTTCATTTCGCATGGATTTATTCGACATCCTTCATTTGTATTGACAAAATTATCTGTGCCCTTAGAAGTAGAAATAGGGGACAACAAAAGTTTTATAGTTTGTGATGTTTGTCGAAGCTGCAAATTAAACATAGACGATGAGGAATTTCAAGTAGTCGTTGGGATGGATTGGCTATCTCAGCACCATGCGAAGGTCGTGTGTTTTCGTAAGGAGATAAAGCTAATATCTCCGAGCGGGAAACACGTCACTATCTATGGCGAAAAAGGAGGCAACCCTATAATATGCTCAATGTTGAAAGCTCACAAGCTTATGAAGCGAGGATGCAAGGCATTCATGATATACACAAATGAGCCCGAGAAAGGATCACGGAAGATTGAAGACGTACCGGTAGTACGAGACTATGAAGATGTGTTTCCGGAGGATTTACCAGGGATACCGCCTGAACGGGAAGTAGAGTTCGGGATCGAATTGATTCCGGGCGCAAAACCCGTAGCAAAAGCACTGTACCGACTCACACCGTCGGAATTACAAGAGTTGATGTCCCAAATTCAAGACCTGCTTGACAAAGGATTCATAAGGCCGAGTGTGTCTCCTTGGGGCGCACCGGTACTGTTCGTGAAAAAGAAAGACGGGAGCATGCGCATGTGTATCGATTACCGGGAGTTAAACAAACTCACGGTAAAGAACCGATACCCGCTTCCGAGGATAGATGATTTATTCGACCAATTACAAGGTGCGAACTGGTTTTCAAAAATTGACCTTAGATCAGGGTATCACCAACAAAGGTCAAGGAGGAAGATGTGCCGAAGACGGCTTTCCGCATGAGATACGGACATTACGAATTCCTCGTGATGTCATTTGGGCTAACAAATGCACCCGCGACTTTCATGGACCTCATGAACCGAGTTTGCAAGCCAATGTTGGATAAGTCAGTCATCGTGTTTATCGATGATATTTTGGTGTATTCGAAAAGCGAAGCTGAACATGCACACCACTTACAAGAGGTGTTAGAGACGCTTAGACGAGAAAGGTTGTATGCGAAATTCTCTAAGTGTGCCTTTTGGTTACGAGAGGTACAATTTCTTGGCCACATCATAAGTGCCGACGGAGTATTGGTGGATCCGTCAAAGATTGAGGCCGTGTCAAAATGGAATCCCCCGAAGAACCCTTCGGAAATTAGAAGCTTTTTGGGGCTTGCGGGATACTATAGGAGATTCATACAAGATTTCTCCAAGATTGCGTCGCCATTAACAAAGCTGATCCAGAAGGAAGAAAAGTTCATTTGGGGTGTTGATCAGGAAATAGCGTTTCAAACGCTAAAAGAGAAATTAACTCAAGCTCCGGTACTAACCTTGCCGGACAGGGTTGAAGACTTGGTGGTTTATTCGGATGCTTCACTATCGGGGCTCGGATGCGTTTTGATGCAACGGGGCAAAGTTATAGCATATGCTTCGAGACAATTGAAGGTACACAAAAAGAAATATCCCACGCACGATCTCGAGTTGGCTGCGGTAGTATTTGCATTAAAAATATGGAGGCACTATTTATATGGGGTAAAGTGCACTATATTCACCGATCACAAGAGCTTAAAATACTTCTTCGATCAGAAGGAGTTAAATATGCGACAAAGGCGATGGTTAGAAACGGTTAAAGATTTTGACTGTGAAATACATTATCATCCTGGAAGGGCAAACGTGGTGGCGGATGCCCTAAGCAGAAAGGCAGATTATGTCCCGATACGAGTACGATCATTTCAACTCATTGTGACCTCGGGTATACTTGAACGTATCCGAGAGGCGCAATTAGAAGCAGTGAAAGAGGAGAATTGTAAGAAAGAAAGAATAATCGGCCAGTTGAGAGATTTGTCGGATGGAAATAACGGGTTGAAGACTCGATTTGGAAGGATATGGGTTCCAAATACTTGTGGGGTAAAGACGCTTCTACTTGATGAAGCTCATAAATCCCGATATTCAATTCATCCGGGTGCGACCAAGATGTACAATGATTTGAAACAAACTATTAGTGGCCCGAGATGAAAAGAGATATTGTGAAATATGTAGAGAAGTGTTTGACCTGGTTGCAAGTCAAAGCGGAGCACCAGAAGCCATATGGTAAGTTGCAACCATTAGACATTCTAGTTTGGAAATGGGAACAAATTACCATGGATTTGTTGACCAAATTGCCCAAAACCAACTGCGGGTTTGATGCTATATGGGTAGTCGTGGATAGATTGACTAAAAGTGCTCACTTCATTCCGATTCGTGAGACTTATACATCTGAGAAGATATCGGAGGTGTACACCAATGAAATCATAGTACGTCATGGGGTGCTGATATCCATTGTGTCAGACAGAGATACTCGGATTACTTCAAATTTTTGGCGTGAATTCCAAGAACAAATGGGAACTAAATTGTTCACTAGCACCGCTTACCATCCACAAACGGATGGGCAAAGTGAAAGAACAATACAAACGTTGGAGGATATGTTGCGGGCTTGCATTATTGACTTCGGGGGTAGTTGGGATGTCTATCTACCCTTGGTCGAATTTTCATATAACAATAGCTATCACGCGAGCATTAAGATGGCCCCGTATGAAATGTTATATGGTAGAAAGTGTCGAACCCCGGTATGTTGGGGTGAAGTGGGTCCACGTGAACTCGCCCACCAAGATATAGTATGAGCCACTAATGAAAAGATTGATGTGGTTCGGGCAAACTTGAAAGCGGCTCAAGACAGGAAAAAGGCGTATGCTGACAAAAGGAATAGGCCAATCGAATTCCAGGTTGGCGACAAGGTCATGCTCAAAGTATCCCCATGGAAGGGGGTTATCAGGTTTAGAAAAAGAGGAAACTTAAGCCCGAGGTTTATAGGGCCGTTCGTGATCATAGAACAGGTAGGAAAAGTAGCTTACCGCCTTGAACTACCGGAGGAACTAAGCGGAATTCATAGCACATTTCATGTGTCACATCTTCGGAAATGTCTAGCGGATGAGACAGATTATATTCACTATGACGATATCGAAGTGGATGATCGCTTGAATTATATTGTAAGGCCCATAGAAATTTTAGATCGAAAGATTAAACACTTATGAAGCAAACAAATTGATCAAGCCAAGATCAAGTGGGAGCATAGGAAAGGCTCGGACACTACGTGGGAGTCCGAGGAGGAGATGCGACGTCTCTACCCTACTTTATTTGGTACGTACTTTGGTTTCGGGGACGAAACCCTTTTTAAGGGGGATGGACTTGTAACATCCCGAAAATGCAAATTTCTTAATTTCAATTAGTTTGCAAACAAATTAGTAAGATAAACTAACTAGGATTAACACTAGCCTAGTTAGTTAAAGACATATGAGTAGTTAGGGGTTAAAATAAAATAAAAGCAAAAGGCAAGGGACCAAGGGTGCCTAAATTGAAACTAATAATTGATAAAACAAGAAAAATAAAAACTCAAACACACTTTGGTGTGTTGAGGTCGAACCAGGAGCAGGGGGGCGACCAAGTTCATCAAAACCCCAAGTCTCACAAAATCTCTAAATTGAAGAATCAAACTCAGTCCAAATCAAAGTCCGAACATAGATTAGTGATCCTCATCACAAGGGGGTTACAAGGTATGTAAAATTTGATGTTAATTCTCTGTTTGAAATTCTCATGAATTTGGGAAATCTGATAATTTAGGATGCATGTTAGTTATTTGGTTAGATTAGGCATGGTCTAGTGTCTAGGAGCGAAACCTAGAAAATAACATGTGAAAACATAGCTAATTTCTGGAAATCTCATGAACACAATGAAGGTGATTCATGGGTTTTGTGGGAAACTAGTGAACACTAGGGTTTAAAATGATTATTCTAGTGTAATTCGATCATAGAAAGTGATTTCAGAAATTGTGATGTTTAAATGTTATATGAAAGCTTTATTGATGATAAATTTAGCTAAATAGCAAACCATGAACTTGAATATGAATGATATAAAATTATGCCATCAAAGTGTTTGAATAAATGCCTCAAAGTAGGCTTAAATCTGAAAATCTGAGTTAAACCGCATGAATTGTGATGTTTCAGCAAAATATGCGAACTATGAATTGAAAAGAGTTCTAAACATGTCTTGGTCGAACTCTATAGGGAAGGATACCGGAGCTCCAAGTGGACAAGCCGGTGGCGACTTGCGTTTGAAGGGTGTGCACTAAAGGTATGTAACTTGACTCGTTACATTGGGTAATTTTGATAACTAGCATATGTGTAATAGAATTGTAGAATAAAGATTTTGTTGACTTAAAGTGATAGAATTCGTTAAATTGTATAATAAGTCAAGAATTGGTTGGAACCTCGTTGGTAGTCATCGTAATGGAGGAATCCGTAGATGAGCCAAACGGGTCGGATAGTCAAATAATGCGTGGATAACGCATCATAATATGTTTACTTGATCATTGTATTTGATAATAAAGGACATATTAGAATACGAGAATTCAGTGTGTGGTTTGTTAGAATGAGAAACCCGAGAATGGGGTGTGGGCAAAACAAACAAAAAGGTCAAAACACAAAGTTACAGCGGCTACCGTAAGTTACGGTACCCACCGTAACTTACGGTAGAGATCAGGAGTTTACGGTGGATCTGTACTGTGTTACGGTGACTGGTGTAACTTCATGTCTGTGACAACCCTCAAATCCCATGTATTCCGTACAATTCATTAATGATAATTAAAGTGCTTGACGACTGTGTGGAATTACTTAACTGCTTTATGATATCTGTGTTATACTTACATGTATTTGTTAACATACTAGTAGGATACAGAAAAGTTACTAAATAGTCCGGTATGCCTTCCTGAGTGTTCAAAATTAAAAACGTTGTAAAAATATATATGTAGGATGCTTTACGGATTAACTAAGCACTTTAACAGAACAGTGTCAAACCGTACAACCGGACTTTACCTGAAACACAAGAATATTGTCAATAACATTGTTATTGCTTTTCTGAGCCAATTAGGGTCCCCGAATACCCTAACACCCGTTACAAATTACTACACGCTAATAATTAATATTAAACACCTAACTAAACAAACTAGAGCACTAACTATCTAGTTAAAAACCAACTAAATACCCACCCCCCTTATAACCAATCGGTTCCCCCTAGGGAACACACCACCCAACATTTGATTTTTTTAATTACCAATGCCTAATATCTAGGAAACATGTTATCTAGTGGTTAATGGTGATTTTTTGTTATAAATAAATCACAAGGGATAAGAATTCTCATGCACTTCCACACTTCAAAAATTTGATATCTCTTTCCCTCTTGCTTGGTGTTCGGCCGAGAGCACACCCACACCCACATCACTTTCAAAATTTGATCTTGCAATTTCACTTATACACAAGGGTGTAAGGTCACACATAAGGAGGCTCGGTGCTTACGGAATCGCGAGGACCTCTCCACAACGCTATTAACCACCCGTTTTCCGTCTAGTTTCTTCCCTAGCCATGAGCTAGTAGTAAGTGACTCTAAACACCCTATTGATCTTGTCTAAAGTGGTTAATAAGAGATTTGTCGGATAAAAATCATGAACATATAAGATCAAAGTTTAAAGTCTACTAAAAATGATGAACACGGTGGTTAATGAGCAAATATTAGTGTAAAACTTTTGGATCTTGTTTTGTTATGATTCTTGGTTGATTATTTGATGTGTTGCTGGTTAATATTGATGTTTGATGTTGTTACGATCACTAATCATGCTAACGGAATCAATCGAACGCGTCTTAGAAGATTAAAGAATGAAAACAGAATCTGTCCAAGTTTTACAGCCAACTTTAGTTGGCTGTAAACAGGTCATAAACTCTACGAAAAACTGATAGTTTGAGTCTAAAACGTGTTATTATGAAATACGGTTCTAATGGCACCAGAATCGTAATTTTTGGACTTCGTTTACTATTTTTAAAGCGTCATTTCGTAACAGCAGCTAGAGCTGCATTTTTCTGCTGAAAATATGTGTATTGTTTTCTGTCGTAACTTGGGTTCTGTGTAGAGTTGGATCATGAAACTTGTACTGTAGATGACCAGCGATGTATTTGTAATTACCCCACTGGAATTTCATAAATCGGACGCTCGATGAATTTTAAATAAATTATCCCATGGACTGTGGTCAGAAAAATATAAATCTGAGTTCAGTCCGGAAAATGAATTTTTATAAAATATTGGTAATGAACCGGACCCCGATATTTTTAGACAATAAAATTTGGAACTTTTAATACATTCTGTAAAAATTTGGGAAATTTTAGAATAATTTAACTATTTTATTAAAATGTCCGAAAACAGCCCGGTTTTGAATATTAATGCGGAAACGACATAAGTTGTGATTTGCGTGTCTAAATGTCGAGTATGCTATCTGTGAATGATCTAACATGTTATATGTGTTACGTGCACTATCGTATGTTTGCTTATGAGTGGGGAATGGGTGGAAAGTAAATATGGGCATAAACAGTTAAAGTAATGCATGCTATGTGATAGATACGTGTTGGAACTTTGTGCTCTATTTGTAAGCCACTAAATGAATAACTGGTAAATCATACTAGGACGTGATTGACCGACCTTGACTGTTAACTATATTTGAGAATCTAACCGAGCAAACCGAGGTGAGTTCACACACTTTCTAAGGCATGGGATTCCCGGTGGTTTGGGAATGGGTTAAAGAATTTAAAACTAAATCTACATATCCTCCTTGGGTAGGATATGTACGGCCATCCTCCATAAAGAGGATGCCATTATTAATCCTACGAATTCTCCTGGTGCAGAATACGTACGTTCGTCCTCCTGGTGCAGGACAACAACCTTAAAGCTAGCTAGACAAAACTCTATCAATAAGTCCCTCTTCATTATATCGACTTAATCGCCGAGGCCAATGGCGAGCGGGTCATTAGTTAATAGCGCTATTAGGTTTAACAAACCTCACACCGTGCCGTTCAGACGGGCGTGTACAAATGGACTATGGCAAACTGTCAGTGATGATAGACACTGATGTAGGGCACAACTATTGTTCGTAGTAGTCGATATCATACCGTCTAGTAGTTCACACGGGGAAAGCCCCCACTGATTATGGTTATGGTTTAGGTAATGAAAAAGGAACTGGTTAAACATACTTTCAACTACGGGGTAACCCCCACGGCAATTAAACCAACGAAAGTCAAACCACGTTTTTCAGAAACAACTTAAAACTAAACAACCAAACGTGAACTCACTCAACTTTGTTGTTGACTCGTTGTTACATGCCTTACAGGTCGCTAAACGCTCGGAGCTTGCACGAGGAAGGAGTCGTTGTGGTGTACGGACTGTTATGTTCCGTGCTTATTATTTAAATCCTTATGAACTTATTAAACTTGCATTTTGAACTTTAACTTATAAACTATGGACTTATGCTTTTGGATTTACTCTTATGCTTCCGCTGTTTAAACTAAACATGGTTAACTAGCTTTGGTCACCAATCATATTGTGGTTGGTCTTATTTACTTAATTACGATGTTCAATATGATTGGTGGCTCGATCCTGGTCACGTCACAACTCCAAGCGGTGGTACTCCGCATGGTGGATTTTGGGGGTGTGACAGATTGTTATCAGAGCCATTGGTTATAGTGAACTTGGTTTTAAAAAGGAAAAGTTTTTTTTATAAAACCAGACTATAACCAGTACAGTGCTCAACGATCCACAACGACGCTTCGCTCCACGTGCAAGACTCGACACCATGAGTGGTATGATTTATGTTATATTGTCGGTTAGATAGTTCTCACTGTGCATTAGATAATGTGATAATTGCTATTTGAACCTTGTGTGCTTACTCTCTAATGTCGTCCCACACTTACACACTTTCGCGACACTTTTCTCACTTACGTTGCTTTATTATGAAGATCATGAGCGGACGCGGAGGACTTATCAACCTCACTCAAGCCCAGTTGACGGCTTCGATCAACGAACGAGTCGCTGAGGCACTCGCAGCCAACCCTGCAGGAGTTATAACCTGCCATACCAACTCACCTTAGGACGTTTAGATCCTACCTTCGCATACCAACCCTCATGCATAACCTTGTCTTTTATTGTCGTGCAACAGGTCAACATGCTCAACCTCCTGTGTGCAAGTTCAAGACGTTCATGGACTGCCGACCTACCACTTTCAGTGGCACCGAAGGAGCAGTGGGCCTTCTTCACTGGTTTGAAAAGCTTGAGTCAGTTTTCGAGATGTGCGAATGCCACGAAGACCGTAGGGTGAAATATGCTACCGGAACACTTGAAGGAGCTGCGTTTACCTGGTGGAAGGCACAGGTTCAACTACTAGGACTGGCAGTTGCTAATGCCACACCCTGGAATGGTTTCAAAGAGCTGACCAAGGAGGAGTACTGTAGTCGGGATGCCATCCACAAGCTAGAGGTGGAATTTTACAATCTGAAGATGACGGGGTCTGAGATTGAGGCGTATACTAAGAGGTCGAATGAACTGGCCATCCTGTGCCCTACCATGGTGGACCCTCCCATCAAACGTATTGAGCTGTACCTCAAGGGCCTTGTACCAGAGATTCAAAGTCACGTAACTTCAGCCAACCTGGGTACCATTCAGCAAATCATCAAGTTGGCCCATCGACTCACTGACCAGGCGGTGGAGCAAAACAGGCTGCCCAAACGAATCAGTGCCACAACTACTTCTGATGCACCTAGTGACAGCAAGCGAAAATGGGATGGGAACTCCAGTAAGGGTTCTGCTTCGGTTCAGTCTCAGCAGCGAAAGACTGATGACTACCAGAGTCCTGGTCAGCAATCTTCTGGTAATCAAGGACAGGGTGGATACCGAGGAAACCACCCCAAGTGCAACCGGTGCAACAAACATCACAGCGGGCAGTGCAACAAAGGTCGTTGCCTGAGATGTAAAAAGTTTGGTCATGAAGCAAAAGATTGCAGGAGCCTGCGTCCTGCGAATCAGAATCGCCAACAACAACAAGCTCCATAGAACCACCAGCAGCAACAACAGGGCAATAAAGGATGCTTTCAGTGTGGCGCTGAAGGTCACTTTAAGAAGAACTGCCCCCAACTGAACCAGAATCAGAACAACAACAACAACCAAGGAAACGGGAACCACATTGGGAACAACAATGGAGGTGGCAATGGGGGAAACAACAATGGCAATGGGGCAAGGGGTCGTGTTTTCGTGATTGGTCAGGGTGATGCAAGGAACGATCCCAACGTTGTCATGGGTAAGTTTCTTCTGGATGACTTCTTTGTTATTGTTTTATTCGATTCGGGTGCCGATACTAGTAATGTGTCCCTAAAAGTTAGCCAAATGCTTAAGCGCACTCCAACACTTCTGAACACCAAACACACGGTAGAATTAGCTAACGGTAAAAGTCTTGAAGCCACACACATAGTTAAAGGTTGTAACCTCGTCTTAGCTGGTCAGACTTTCCCTATCGATCTTATCCCTATCACACTTGGTAGTTTCGACATTGTTATTGGGATGGATTAGCTATCCTATCATCAAGCGGAGATTGTTTGCAAGGAGAAAATCATCCGCATTCCTCGTTCTGGTGAAGAACCTCTCGTGATTCGTGGCGACAAGAGTGGTGCTGTCGAAGGCATCATCTCTTTCCTTAAGGCCCAGAAATGTCTACGAAAGGGCCACACTGCCATTCTAGCGCTCGTTACTGACACATCAACAGAAGAGAAGAGAATTGAAGACATCCCTATTGTGCGCGATTTTCCTGAGGTATTTCCTGAGGAATTGCCTGGTCTTCCGCCTCATCATCAAGTTGAGTTTCAAATCGAGCTAGCTTCTGGGGCAGCACCAGTAGCTCGAGCACCTTATCGTCTAGCTCCATCAGAACTTGAAGAACTGTCCACGCAATTACAAGAACTCTTGGAAAAGGGTTTTATACGTCCTAGCTCTTCGCCCTGGGGAGCTCCAGTACTATTCGTGAAGAAGAAAGACGGTACCTTCAGGATGTGTATTGACTATCGCGAACTTAACAAGGTGACTGTGAAGAATCGTTATCCTCTTCCACGTATTGATGACTTGTTCGACAAGTTGCAAGGGTCGAGCTATTACTCCAAGATTGATTTGAGATCGGGATACCATCAGCTGAGGGTCCGAGATGAGGACGTCTCCAAAACAGCATTCAGAACTCGTTACGGCCATTACGAGTTTCTGGTATGCCATTCGGGCTGACGAATGCACCAGCGGTCTTCATGGATCTCATGAACCGAGTGTGCAAGCCTTACCTGGATAAGTTTGTTATTGTGTTCATCGACGATATCCTGATCTATTCGAAAAGTCAGGAGGAACACGAGCAACATCTATGACTTATGTTGGAAATTCTTCGAAAAGAGCAGTTGTATGCCAAGTTTTCGAAATGTGACTTCTGGCTTCGCGAAGTCCACTTTCTAGGCCATGTGGTAAACAAGGATGGAATTCATGTGGATCCATCTAAGGTTGAATCGATCAAGAACTGGCCTGCACCCCGCACACCAACAGAAATCCGCCAATTCTTGGGTTTGGCAGGATATTACAGAAGGTTTATCAAGGATTTCTCAAAGATTGCGCAACCCTTCACTTCACTGACTCAGAAGGGTGTCACCTGTCACTGGGGTGATGCACAGGAATCTGCGTTTCAGCACTTGAAAGATAGACTTTGTAGTGCGCCTATCCTCTCATTGCCTGAAGGCACAGAAGATTTTGTGGTTTATTGCGACGCTTCCATCCAAGGACTTGGTTGCGTATTGATGCAACGTGACAAGGTCATTGCCTACGCATCGCGCCAACTTAAAGTTCACGAAAGGAACTATACTACACACGACTTGGAACTGGGAGCAGTTGTTTTCGCGCTTAAGATATGGAGACATTACCTGTACGGTACCAAGTGCACCATTTACACCGATCATAGGAGTCTCGAGCATATCTTCAACAAAAGGAATTAAATATGCGGCAACGCCGATGGGTCGAACTCTTGAATGATTACGAATGCGCTATCAAATATCATCCGGGCAAGGCCAATGTTGTGGCCGACGCCCTCAGTCGAAAGGATACTATACCTAAGCGTGTACGTGCGTTACAGCTTACCATCTAATCCAACCTTCCCGCCCAGATTCGCGATGCTCAGGTTGAAGCATTAAAAGCAGAAAACATCAGGGCTGAATCCTTACGAGGATCGAGGCAGCGACTTGAACAAAAGGAAGACGGCGCCTACTATGTTAACGGACGCATCTGGGTTCCACTGTATGGAAACCTACGCGAGCTTGTGATGGATGAAGCACATAAGTCTCGTTATTCGGTACATCCTGGTTCGGATAAAATGTACCACGACCTCAAGACTACATATTGGTGGCCTGGCATGAAAGCCCACATAGCAACCTACGTCAGTAAGTGCTTGACTTGTGCGAGAGTCAAGACTGAATATCAGAAACCATCAGGCCTACTTCAACAACCGGAGATCCCGAAATGGAAATGGGAGCAAATTTCCATGGATTTCGTTACTGGTATGCCCAGATCTCAACGCGGAAACGATACCATTTGGGTGATCGTAGATCGACTGACCAAGTCTGCACATTTTCTGGCTATCAAAGAAACGGACAAGTTTTCTACTCTTGCAGACATTTACCTAAAGGAAGTAGTATCAAGGCACGGAGTGCCAACCTCTATTATATCTGATCGTGACGCGCGTTTTACTTCAGAACTGTGGCAAGCAATGCACAAGTCTTTTTGCTCACGTTTAGATATGAGCACCGCTTATCACCCACAGACGGATGGGCAATCTGAACGCACCATCCAAACCCTTGAAGACATGCTTAGGGCATGTGTAATCGATTTTGGTAATGGCTGGGAAAAACACCTCCCGCTAGTGGAGTTTTCGTATAACAACAACTACCACACCAGCATTCAGGCCGCTCCATTCGAGGCATTGTACGGACGCAAATGCCGATCACCTCTCTGTTGGGCAGAAGTTGGTGACAGCCAAATCACTGGCCCAGAACTTGTGGTAGATACCACCGAGAGAATTGCTCAGATACGACAGCGAATGGCGGCAGCTCGTGACCGACAGAAAAGCTATGCTGATAAGGGAAGAAAACCACTCGAGTTCCAGGTTGGGGATCGAGTGCTACTCAAAGTCTCACCTTGGAAAGGTGTAGTCCGCTTTGGCAAATGAGGTAAACTCAATCCGCGTTATGTCGGACCACTCGAAGTCACCGAGAAAATTGGCAAAGTCGCCTACAGGTTAAATCTACCTGAAGAACTCAGCGGAGTTCACAATGTTTTCCATGTGTCGAATCTGAAGAAGTGTCTGTCAGATGAGACCCTCATAGTTCCACTCAAGGAACTCACAATCGACGACCAGCTGCGATTCGTCGAGGAACTACTAGAGATTACGGATCGAGATGTTAAGACCCTCAAGCGTACCAGGATACCTCTGGTCCGAGTTCGTTGGAATGCTCGTCGTGGCCCAGAGTATACCTGGGAACGAGAAGACCAAATGAAACTCAAGTATCCCCAACTGTTTAAGAAAAACGCAACCACTACTGAGGCTGAAGCTACTGCAAAATTTCGGGACGAAATTCCAAATCAACGGGGGGATGATGTGACACCCCAGGAAAATCAGGAAAACAACGCAACTTAACTAGCTTCCTCAGTAACCACGTGCTAAATTTTGGGACGAAATTCTCTTAACAGGGGGAGAATGTGACAACCCTCAAATCCCATGTATTCCGTACAATTCATTAATGATAATTAAAGTGCTTGACGACTGTGTGGAATTACTTAACTGCTTTCTGATATCTGTGTTATACTTACATGTATTTGTTAACATACTCGTAGGATACAGAAAAGTTACTAAATAGTCCGGTATGCCTTCTTGAGTGTTAAAAATTAAAAACGTTGCAAAAATATATATGTAGGACGCTTTACGGATTAATTAAGCACTTTAACGGAACAGTGTCAAACCAAACAACCGGACTTTACCTGAAACATAAGAATATTGTCAATAACATTGTTATTGCTTTTCTGAGCCAATTAGGGTCCCCGAATACCCTAACACCCGTTACAAATTACTACACGCTAATAATTAATATTAAACACCTAACTAAACAAACTAGAGCACTAACTATCTAGTTAAAAACCAACTAAATACCCACCCCCCTTATAACCAATCGGTTCCCCCTAGGGAACACACCACCCAACATTTGATTTTTTAATTACCAATGCCTAATATCTAGGAAACATGTTATCTAGTGGTTAATGGTGATTTTTGGTTATAAATAAATCACAAGGGATAAGAATTCTCATGCACTTCCACACTTCAAAAATTTGATATCTCTTTCCCTCTTGCTTGGTGTTCGGCCGAGAGCACACCCACACCCACATCACTTTCAAAATTTGATCTTGCAATTTCACTTATACACAAGGGTGTAAGGTCACACATAAGGAGGCTCGGTGCTTACGGAATCGCGAGGACCTCTCCACAACGCTATTAACCACCCGTTTTCCGTCTAGTTTCTTCCCTAGCCACGAGCTAGTAGTAAGTGACTCTAAACACCCTATTGATCTTGTCTAAAGTGGTTAATAAGAGATTTGTCGGATAAAAATCATGAACATATAAGATAAAGTTTAAATCTACTAAAAATGATGAACATGGTGGTTAATGAGCAAATATTAGTGTAAAACTTTTGGATCTTGTTTTGTTATGATTCTTGGTTGATTATCTGATGTGTTGCTGGTTAATATTGATGTTTGATGTTGTTACGATCACTAATCATGCTAACGGAATCAATCGAACGCGTCTTAGAAGATTAAAGAATGAAAACAGAATCTTTCCAAGTTTTACAGCCAACTTCAGTTGGCTGTAAACAGGTCATAAACTCTACGAAAAACTGATATTTTGAGTCTAAAACGTGTTATTATGAAATACGGTTCTAATGGCACTGGAATCGTAATTTTTGGACTTCGTTTACTATTTTTAAAGCGTCATTTCGTAACAGCAGCTAGAGCTGCATTTTTCTGCTGAAAATATGTGTATTGTTTTCTGTCGTAACTTGGGTTCTGTGTAGAGTTGGATCATGAAACTTGTACTGTAGATGACCACCGATGTATTTGTAATTACCCTACTGAAATTTCGTAAATCGGACGCTCGATGAATTTTAAATAAATTATCCCGTGGACTATGGTCAGAAAAATATAAATCTGAGTTCAGTTTGGAAAATGAAATTTTATAAAATATTGGTAATGAACCGGACCCCGATACTTTTACACAATAAAATTTGGAACATTTAAGACATTCTGTAAAAATTTGGGAAATTTTGGAATAATTTAACTATTTTTTTAAAATGTCCGAAAACAGCCCGGTTTTGAATATTAATGCGGAAACGACATAAGTTGTGATTTGCGTGTCTAAATGTCGAGTATGCTATCTGTGAATGATCTAACATGTTATATGTGTTACGTGCACTATCGTATGTTTTCTTATGAGTGGGGAATGGGTGGAAAGTATATATGGGCATAAACAGTTAAAGTAATGCATGCTATGTGATAGATACGTGTAGGAACTTTGTGCTCTATTTGTAAGCCACTAAATGACTAACTGGTAAATCATACTAGGACGTGATTGACCAACCTTGACTGTTAGCTATATTTGAGAATCTAACCGAGCAAACCGAGGTGAGTTCACACACTTTCTAAGGCATGGGATTCCCGGTGGTTTGGGAATGGGTTAAAGAATTTAAAACTAAATCTACATATCCTCCTTGGGTAGGATATGTACGGCCATCCTCCATAAAGAGGATGCCATTATTAATCCTACGAATTCTCCTGGTGCAGAATACGTACGTTCGTCCTACTGGTGCAGGACAACAACCTTAAAGCTAGCTAGACAAAACTTTATCAATAAGTCCCTCTTCATTATATCGACTTAATCGCCGAGGCCAATGGCGAGCGGGTCATTAGTTAATAGCGCTATTAGGTTTAACAAACCTCACACCGTGCCATTCGGACGGGCGTGTACTAATGGACTATGGCAAACTATCAGTGATGATAGACACTGATGTAGGGCACAACTATTGTTCGTAGTAGTCGATATCATACCGTCTAGTAGTTCACACGGGGAAAGCCCCCACTGATTATGGTTATGGTTTAGGTAATGAAAAAGGAACTGGTTAAACATACTTTCAACTACGGGGTAACCCCCACGGCAATTAAGCCAACGAAAGTCAAACCATTTTTTTCAGAAACAACTTAAAACTAAACAACCAAACGTGAACTCACTCAACTTTGTTGTTGACTCGTTATTACATGCCTTACAGGTCGCTAAACGCTCGGAGCTTGCACGAGGAAGGAGTCATTGTGGTGTACGGACTGTTATGTTCCGTGCTTATTATTTAAATCCTTATGAACTTATGAAACTTGCATTTTGAACTTTAACTTATAAACTATGGACTTATGCTTTTGGATTTACTCTTATGCTTCTGCTGTTTAAACTAAACATGGTTAACTAGCTTTGGTCACCAATCGTATTGTGGTTGGTCTTATTTACTTAATTACGATGTTCAATATGATTGGTGGCTCGATCCTGGTCACGTCACACCTCCAAGCGGTGGTACTCCGCATGGTGGATTTTGGGGGTGTGACAATGTCTACCGTAACTTACAGTAGATACCGTAAGTTACGGTAGAGTGCAGAATCCTTTGTTAAAACTTGCATTTTATGGTTAATTGAATCCGTTTCTAAGCGTAGATTCGATTAAGAAACAATTCCAAGAACTTTAATACTAATATTAGACAAAATTTCAGTTTGTAGGTATAGCAAGTATGTGGACGACGATCAAGCATGTTTTGAAGAACCGAACACAAACTTTTGAAGCTTCCGTGTAAATTAGTTTTGTTTAGACGGTGTTATGATGTAAACAGATTGCTAAACAACTTATGAATGTTTTAAATTAGTCGGTAGTTGATTAATGTTTGTTACTTTAGGACTTTACTTTTGGAACCTATGTTTTAAATGGGTCTTCTTATCTATAAAATCTTATGAATTATCGTTAAATTCGAGTAGTAATTAGAAGGGTGTTACACTAGCTCATCTTCAGTATAGGAAATTCCATGTCTCGCCAGTTCCAGCTTCAAGTGCCCAAACCTCTCAATCATTTTACAAACTGATTCATTCTTTAAACACCCAAACAAATCAAACTCTTTTCTAAGTAGTTTCTTTTTGTTCTTCACTATTTCTGTACTTCCTAAACATTTGGTTTCTAACTTTTTCCAGAGATCTTTAGAACTGCTGTACTCGATCAAAGATATTATATCTTCTCGAACAGACTGAAATAGCAGTACAATGCATTTTTTCTCAGCGACAAATCCCTCTATTTCTTCAGGTGATGTTAAGGTTTCGCCACTTTTGCCTCCATCATTGTAACCATTTTTTAGACTCTTCCAGCTGGGAAAAGCAAAGGCTCTCAACCAATCTTCAAACTTCTTGGCCCACCGACTATATTCTTCGATAGCCATCAACTTCGGGGGTTTGTTATAAGTTCCGAACGCACTTTCAACTTCCAAAGCATCTGATAACTTTTTCTTTGTATTCGGCGTGTTCTCATTGGTATTGCTAGAAGAAGTATCATCTCCAGAATTTCCAGCAAATGCAAAGATATCATAAAACGGACAGAAATCATCCATCTTGTACGTACCTGAAAAATCAGCAAACACTTAGAAATATTTTTGGTTTTGAAAAATGACAGATTCAAACGGAATCTGTTCAAGTGAAATTGTACAAACGATATAGTTCAAACGAAATGGTTCTTTTCAAACGGAATCTATTATTCCGTTTGAAACAACACTAATCAGGTTTCAAACGAAACCACTTTCAAACTTGAACTCTCAAACGAACAGTTTCAAACGAACAGTTTTAAACGATAAGATACTTTTCAAACGGAAACCACTTTTCAAACGACCACTTCAAACGATCAGTTTGAAACGGTTCACTTTCAAACGTGAACTCACTTTCAAACGTACAGTTTTCAAACGGAAGCTAGTTTCAAACGAATGTGACGAATTTCAAACGATAGTGATCAATTTCAAACGGAAAGCCAAGCTTCAAATGGATGACGTCAGCATTTAACGAACAGTTTCAAACGGTATAGATGTTTTCGATTAGTTTTAGGTCGAATTTTAGATCAAAACTTTCAAGGATTCGTTATTACTTTATTTCGTTTGATATGTGAGAGTTTTAGACCATTTCAACTGTAAACATATGTCCAAAAACAGAAAAGTATGAGTAGAAGAGAGTAGAAATGAGAAAATCTGGTGAAATCAAGCTGCAATGGTATGAACTCCTCGTCCTGAGCTCTGATACCACTCGTTGGATCGTGTTCGTAACCCTAAACAGTCAGTAAAGGCAATTCATCTTCGTTTACAAAGGCGGAATCAGAGTAAACAAAGTCACAACAGCTTGTTCCTTTCAATTTCTCTCTATTACTAATTTCCTGAGTCTTTTACAATGATTCTGATGAAATTTTGGCAGCACCTCGACTCACACACACATACATGTCCGTTTCAAATGAGCTAACACATAACCTATATATAGTAGTTGCCATTCCGTTTGAACTTGACACATACATCTTCAAATGGAACCCTGTTCAAACGGACTGACCTCTTCAAACGAACAGGACATCTTCAAACGAACAGGCCATTCTCAAACGAACTGGTTTGGTTCAAACGGACAGACTACCTAAAACATGACCAAACCCTAATTCAATCACTGTTGTGCACTCATTTAACCTATCTAGACATAAGACTCTGTAGGATCGTTTGCGGACCCGAACGAGTCGTTCAGAAGAGATTTATCAGTTTCAGAGGCGGAAACTAAGAAACCGATTGCGAAACAGCTTGCGTATCACTTTAACACTGATTATATTGATATACTATCGTTTACAATCAGTCCTCACACCGGCAGCACCTCGGTATGGAATTTCGGAACTATTACAAATGACATGCACACAACCCTATATATAGTAATTAGATTTCGCTTGAACTATACACGTTCAACTTCAAGCGAAACCTTCACATTGACTTTCAAATTCTGTTTTCAAGCGAAATCTACAAATATGTTTTGTCTCTAGTGTAATGATGTCATTGATGATGTCACTTTGATGATGTCATCATGACATCATGCTTGAACAACTTCGCAACAAACCCGAGACTCGACATAAGACGAAGACGACAGATGAATGCACCATCAGACTCCCCCTCAGATGTTGACGAGTCTTAAATGTCGAGTATTCTCAATCTTCAGTCTTTATCGGTCTTTTTTCTTTCTTAGCATAAACCAGGATCTTCTCTTTGGCTCTAACCTCGTCAGACTCCCCCTCTCATCATGATGGGATCGCCGTCTGGAATTAGCTATCACCTAGAGATCAATCCATGGTTTTATCTCTGTTCAGTTCATCTCCTGCACAAATCTCATCAAAACATAAGTTTTTACTTATATCAATAAGAAAAACTTACTAGTAATAGTTACATCAAGTTCAAATTAATGACCCTGATTAACTAATCAAATTTTTCTTTCTCAAAATCAGTTTCTTCTTTTAAACGCACACTCCCAAACCAGTTCGTCATGTTCAGCACTCGAAATTTTGAAAATCAGCTCTTCAACATCAGATGTCGAAAATCTTTTTGGATTTTTCAAAATAATGAAACATGAATGCAATAACAGAAATTAACTGCAGAAATAAGATATGTACAAACATATTTTTGTGAGTTCGTGCAAGAGGATCATATCAGTTTATGTGACCAATCACTAGCACCGTTAAGCTTGATTTCATTTTATGCTCTAAACGATTCACGTTGATTGACGATATTGTTGTGTAACACCCCGAAAACGGGTTTGGTAATCAAACCCCGTTAATACTAAAAGACGGGTAAGGTACCGTTAGCGGTAGAAGTAACCCGGTAAATATTAGGATTTAAATGAATAAACCTAATATTTAATAAAATGTGAATGAATACTTTTAAGGAAATAAGTTTATAAAAGACCCGAGTTAACGAGACCTAAAAATAAAACGGGTTATAATTTTCCCGAACCGACCAAGTAACTAGGAATATCAACCTAGTTAAATATGTGCCTTAAAACAAAGAAGGAAACTTGGGAAATAACCCTTATTATAAAGCTACAAACTAGAGGGGCCAATGTAGGATAACTTAAAAAGTTATTTAATAAAACAAAAAAAAAATACACACACACAGTGTGTGAATGTTCTTCTGATCGACCAGGAGGGTGCTCCAAGGAGCAAAACCCTAGTTCACACTAAATGGCTAAATTGAAGCTCGAATCAAGACTCAAATCACTGCATGAACACATAAAAACGATCACTTAGTCATGGGGATCACAAGGTATGTTGAATTTTGCTATTTGGTGAAACTTTGAAATCTTGATGAACTATCATAATCGAAATTCTGGAGTGAATGATGAATCTATGGGTATAGTTGTGATGAAATTCATGTTTAGAAACAAACCCTAGTTGAAAAACTCAAAGGATTAGTGTTAAAAACTAAGGATTTGATGTATTCCCTTGTATGTGCTAAGTGGGTTTTGGCTAAATAATGAAGATGATGATATGTTTGTGCTAGAAATCATCATAATTGATAGTTGAAGCAAGCTACTTAAACAAATTGCAAGTTTAAGTATTTGCTTATACATGATTCGAAATGGGTTTTGAATGTTGTAGTGAAATTAGTGATTTAATTCATGAATATGGATGTTTGAAATCATGTTAACTACTAATTGATAGGTAGAACTTGAATATATTAGGCGTTCAGATGAATGCTAGTGGTATGACGAAATGGGTTTCACTCGTATATGAGGGACCCTTAGTCCTTGCAAATTGAATGAACAAATTAGTCTTGATAATCACTTGAACAAGATAAAGTGTTGAAAATGTAATAAACTCGGCTAGAACCTTGGTTAAAAGTGTGGCCTAAAGATAATGCCTACCGAGTAATCAAAGAATGCCTAAACTAGTTGATGAACTTGAATGTGCATCTTGTATATTAATGGGCATTTGACTTTTAAAAAGTCAAACCGACCTACCATACGATAAATGGTAATTTTTGATATGAAATGCGTAAGGTGGAATAATCGTATTGAATTATGATTAAACTAACCACCTTGAAAACGATGATGATAGTTTGACGCGTAACAAGCTAGGTGGAAGCTTGATGAGGGAGCGGGTCAAACGAATCAAGAAGGAAAGGAAAAGCGTAGTTCGGATGTGAGGTAAGTTAAGCTTACGCCCTTTTTACTTTTATTACAAAATGCTTATTTGTGAGCATGGAATACGATTTATATTAAGTAAATGAAACATGATGTTCCGGCGCGATATAATGCTAGTCGGAACAAGTGAAAATGGTGAAATGGTAATCCGGACATGGGTTAACGAATAGATAAAGGGATTTAAAACGACACCATTTGGCATAAGTCATAATGGGTCAAATAAAACAGGAAACGACTTTCAAGTTGGATGATTTCAGAAAGTAACCGGGATATGTTAAAGGGGTGAAATGGTAATTAAGTGCCATCTTATATTGACAATTGGTCATTTTGACTAAACGGGTCAAATGGTGTTGTTAACACCATTTATCAATAATATTTGATGATTTCTTGTTGAGTTTTGTGATCACAGGAATTAACACATGGTTAGCATTGCTATTATCTAGATATTAATAGCGAAAGGTATTAAAACGGGTCAATATGTTGATCCGAGCCAGGTACGCATAATTATATTGTAGTTAAAAGTGCTATTTTGGTCGAATAATTGGTGAGAGTCCTTAGTTGTAAAAGAAGGACCAAAATCGACCAAAACGCCCTTGTAGGCTAAATTGAACAAACAACCCTTAAAGGTTGTTTGGAAACGAATTTCGTGATTAGATAAATACTTAGAATAAGCATAGAAGTTGAAAGATGTAATACGGTAGTCAAATGGCTCTAATTGAGTCTTGCCGTAAAATAATAATCCGAGGGGTAAAACTCGGAACATATAGATATCCACATTAGATCCAACACAATTACATTTGTGGTGGAAGATTACTTGATAAGAAATGTAGGAATAAGATGCTAGAAATGAATGAAAGCGATTTCAAGCTTTAAAGTGCTTAAATACCCTTAACGGGTCAAAATAAGCATACGAGCGAAAACGGGTTTAAATCGTGTAATAAACTTATGATTAGAACCTAATATGGTAGGTAACATTAATTTGAAGAAGTGTATGTGATATAGGAATCAAACAAATACGTTTGTTTGATAAAATGCATAAACGGGTTACAATTCGGTAAAAAGGTAACGAGTCGAAGACTTAGAAGTCTCAAAATTTCTTATGTTGGATGTAGGATTTTAACTCCATAAGATGGAGGATTAAATTACGGACGCGTAGGAAAAAGAATCGGGTAAAACGGATCAATAACGAAGAAGTTATGGCCGTTTCCGTAAAAACTGGCATAGCTGAACTGAGCTGCATATCTGCTGGAAAACGGTCTCCTTCGCGTGGCGCGAAGGAGCATCTGGGTTCTTTCGCGTAGCGCGAAAAGCCCTGTTTTGGCGAAAATTTTTTATTTTAATCAGTTTCGCTTACCGGACTCGTTTAAATACGTTTTAAGTTACGTATGACTAATCCAACTCATGTTTTATGAGTTTCAGGTATAATTTTAGCACTGGAGGACGATCAAGCACAACGAAGAACCGAACACGATCAAGAAATAAGCTTCCGCACGACGTTTCGTTGTTACTTTTAATTGACGAACTTAATTACGTTATGTTCTAAACTTTAAATTGTAAAAGGTTTTAGTAAACCCGTATTTCCGATGTATATATAAATCTTAATTACATGATTGTTTTCGTAAAACATATGTTAATCTTTGATTTATAAGAACGGGTGTTACAAGTTGGTATCAGAGCTCAAGGTTGTTGACAAATGTGTTCGGTTCGAGGCTTGATCGCAAATCCGGTAAGTACATGTATGTTAATAGTTTAGCATGCTAAAGTGTTGTAAACAACACATAGGGCTATCGTGTGATACACATTACCCCAATTAAAATGATTGATATAGTTGACGAAAATACGCGCGTTGACGCGTATAGTAGAAAAAAAGCCTTGTATTATAATACGGGCGATTTTTGAAGTTGACGTTACTAACTTTTGTGAATGTTTTAATTGAAGGACACTCGCGTTTGAAGACGACGAGAGTCAAACGAATTGTGGATATGATGATGGAACGGTCCGAAGTATGATAAGAGGAGCATGCTCACCGAGGACTAAATCGCGTAACGACCGCGAACAAGGTTAATGGCAAGGAACGCCCGTCAGGGCAAACATTACCAGGTGCACATTTTAAATAATCGCACAAATAGTAATATGCAACAAATAAGTAGAAATTGAAAGTTGCATATGTAGATTAAAAACTTGGAAAAACCCGAATAGAAAATGTATTCGGGATATTGTTTCCAAGAGAAATAAATAGAGGCGTTACTTACATAGGGCGTGATGTGAAAACTATAAAAAGGTCATGTGTGTCATGTGTTAATCGCTTACTCTGGCCAAGTAAGTAGTGGCATATGATACCATGAACTTCTTATGGCGGACACGTTTACATCCGATGTAGTAAGGGCGGGATGAATGGGACTAATTAAAAAGTACCCAAATGAATCAGATAAGCAAAATAATTGATAATAATGTAAACGCACAACCAAGTGACGGAAGCGTATTACATTAGGATAATGAGCCCGAGTGAAGGGACAAAGAAGCATGTAAAATGATTTAGACAAGTATTGGGTGGGGGTGTACTTACACTCGAACCCAGAAAACGCAAGCATGTAAAATGATTTAGACAAGTATTGGGAGGGAGTGTACTTACACTCGAACCCAGAAAACGCAAGCATGTAAAATGATTTAGACAAGTATTGGGAGGGAGTGTACTTACACTCGAACCCGGAGAATGCAAACTTGTAAAATGATTTAGACATGTATTGGGAGGGAGTGTACTTACACTCGAACCCAGAAAACGCAAGCGTGTAAAATGATTTAGACAAGTATTGGGAGGGAGTGTACTTACACTCGAACCCGGAAAATGCAAATATGTCCCTTAACGGGTCGTTTTTGTAAAACGTCAAACGTAAGGACAAAGTCGGAATATAAAAATGAAGCGAGGTCTTAATGCATACCGGGAGGGTTGCAATAATAACGACTTCGGTAAAACACCCGGTTGATGGGTAAGAATTAAACGCATGCGTAAACCAAGAGACGTGGACGCGGGTTGAAAAAAAAAATCAAAGGACTTGGATTACGAGTTATGACTATAAAATCTCGTATATAGAAATTGTGAGTGAATATGTTCAACTATTCGAAGTCGAATGGGTTGAATAAAGAATAAAGTAGATTGTTTATAAGTGATGGATTTCACATTAATAGGTCAAACAGGTTGAATACAATATAACGCCGAATGGCACAAATGAGCGCTAGCCAGATAAAGGTAGCGTTAAATGCAAGAGAATAATGAGCCCGGTAATGGGATATAACCAAATAAGAATATATGCAAATCAAATAACAGTAAGCATAAGAAGAACTGACGCATAAATGACGTGAGAAGTCATAAAATCGGAAAATTGTCCGAAAGAAAACAATTATAGCCATGAAACTACAATTAAGGTTAACGGGACCTAAGCTTGAAACCAAACGACTCTTCGAACAAAAACAGGGTGCCTTGACACCAAACATGTATTTTAAGAATGACATGAGTAAGGAGTGATCTACGGGATCAACATAACCTTTAGGGTTATAAACAAATGAAAGATCTACGGACTAAAACGACCCACGGGTCATGATTAGAAAGAAGTTATAAGGACTTCGCCCTAAAGAGGTGAAAGTCTAATAAAAAAATAGCCCATAAGGCTAAGTGATAAAAACCTACGGGTTAATTAGATAAAGCGAGGGAATCGGTTGAGAATCCCCGCATAAAACTAAGACTGTAAAAGAATAAATTATGGACTGTCAATATCCTGGTATGGATAATTGACAAAAGTTAAAGAGAAGATCCTAAAACTACAACTTCGGTTTTAGTAAGAAATAACGTTTTAACAAATATGAATACTATAAGGCGAATTCGGAAATAACAAATATCAAAGAGTATGGGTTTTAACATCGATAGGTGCGAGACGGTACATTCGAAAAGAAGAAGTATGATAAAGAAACGTTGAATTAAACTTAAACGTGACGTGACACGCTCAAGGACAAGAAAAGAAATATAGAAAATGATCACGTTGTTATGTGAGTTACGGAGTATGAAGTGACGGCGACTAATTAGTCTAGCCGGTAAAACTATTCAAAGTTAAGAAAGCGTCATAACAAATACAAGCACTTGTTAATATAACACAAGCGCGGGATAGACCTGTTAAAAGACTAACGAGACTAAGTGGTTAAGTGACAACTCAGTCAATAAAGATACAGGGTTATGAGCTGTAAGTAACGGCCCGCGAGGCCTTACACATGAAAGACGTACGCGTCAGTGTACATGAAAACTTTTGACCAAAGGAAACGGGAGCCTTGAAAACGAAACTAGATTCGTTTGATTAAACCAACGAACTACGTAAATAAGGTTTCGGGGACGAAACCTCTTTAAGGGGGGTAGACTTGTAACACCCCGAAAACGGGTTTGGTAATCAAACCCCGTTAATACTAAAAGACGGGTAAGGTACCGTTAGCGGTAGAAGTAACCCGGTAAATATTAGGATTTAAATGAATAAACCTAATATTTAATAAAATGTGAATGAATACTTTTAAGGAAATAAGTTTATAAAAGACCCGAGTTAACGAGACCTAAAAATAAAACGGGTTATAATTTTCCCGAACCCACCAAGTAACTAGGAATATCAACCTAGTTAAATATGTGCCTTAAAACAAAGAAGGAAACTTGGGAAATAACCCTTATTATAAAGCTACAAACTAGAGGAGCCAATGTAGGATAACTTAAAAAGTTATTTAATAAAACAAAAAAAAAAATACACACACACAGTGTGTGAATGTTCTTCTGATCGACCAGGAGGGTGCTCCAAGGAGCAAAACCCTAGTTCACACTAAATGGCTAAATTGAAGCTCGAATCAAGACTCAAATCACTGCATGAACACATAAAAACGATCACTTAGTCATGGGGATCACAAGGTATGTTGAATTTTGCTATTTGGTGAAACTTTGAAATCTTGATGAACTATCATAATCGAAATTCTGGAGTGAATGATGAATCTATGGGTATAGTTGTGATGAAATTCATGTTTAGAAACAAACCCTAGTTGAAAAACTCAAAGGATTAGTGTTAAAAACTAAGGATTTGATGTATTCCCTTGTATGTGCTAAGTGGGTTTTGGCTAAATAATGAAGATGATGATATGTTTGTGCTAGAAATCATCATAATTGATAGTTGAAGCAAGCTACTTAAACAAATTGCAAGTTTAAGTATTTGCTTATACATGATTCGAAATGGGTTTTGAATGTTGTAGTGAAATTAGTGATTTAATTCATGAATATGGATGTTTGAAATCATGTTAACTACTAATTGATAGGTAGAACTTGAATATATTAGGCGTTCGGATGAATGCTAGTGGTATGACGAAATGGGTTTCACTCGTATATGAGGGACCCTTAGTCCTTGCAAATTGAATGAACAAATTAGTCTTGATAATCACTTGAACAAGATAAAGTGTTGAAAATGTAATAAACTCGGCTAGAACCTTGGTTAAAAGTGTGGCCTAAAGATAATGCCTACCGAGTAATCAAAGAATGCCTAAACTAGTTGATGAACTTGAATGTGCATCTTGTATATTAATGGGCATTTGACTTTTAAAAAGTCAAACCGACCTACCATACGATAAATGGTAATTTTTGATATGAAATGCGTAAGGTGGAATAATCGTATTGAATTATGATTAAACTAACCACCTTGAAAACGATGATGATAGTTTGACGCGTAACAAGCTAGGTGGAAGCTTGATGAGGGAGCGGGTCAAACGAATCAAGAAGGAAAGGAAAAGCGTAGTTCGGATGTGAGGTAAGTTAAGCTTACGCCCTTTTTACTTTTATTACAAAATGCTTATTTGTGAGCATGGAATACGATTTATATTAAGTAAATGAAACATGATGTTCCGGCGCGATATAATGCTAGTCGGAACAAGTGAAAATGGTGAAATGGTAATCCGGACATGGGTTAACGAATAGATAAAGGGATTTAAAACGACACCATTTGGCATAAGTCATAATGGGTCAAATAAAACAGGAAACGACTTTCAAGTTGGATGATTTCAGAAAGTAACCGGGATATGTTAAAGGGGTGAAATGGTAATTAAGTGCCATCTTATATTGACAATTGGTCATTTTGACTAAACGGGTCAAATGGTGTTGTTAACACCATTTATCAATAATATTTGATGATTTCTTGTTGAGTTTTGTGATCACAGGAATTAACACATGGTTAGCATTGCTATTATCTAGATATTAATAGCGAAAGGTATTAAAACGGGTCAATATGTTGATCCGAGCCAGGTATGCATAATTATATTGTAGTTAAAAGTGCTATTTTGGTCGAATAATTGGTGAGAGTCCTTAGTTGTAAAAGAAGGACCAAAATCGACCAAAACGCCCTTGTAGGCTAAATTGAACAAACAACCCTTAAAGGTTGTTTGGAAACGAATTTCGTGATTAGATAAATACTTAGAATAAGCATAGAAGTTGAAAGATGTAATACGGTAGTCAAATGGCTCTAATTGAGTCTTGCCGTAAAATAATAATCCGAGGGGTAAAACTCGGAACATATAGATATCCACATTAGATCCAACACAATTATATTTGTGGTGGAAGATTACTTGATAAGAAATGTAGGAATAAGATGCTAGAAATGAATGAAAGCGATTTCAAGCTTTAAAGTGCTTAAATACCCTTAACGGGTCAAAATAAGCATACGAGCGAAAACGGGTTTAAATCGTGTAATAAACCTATGATTAGAACCTAATATGGTAGGTAACATTAATTTGAAGAAGTGTATGTGATATAGGAATCAAACAAATACGTTTGTTTGATAAAATGCATAAACGGGTTAAAATTCGGTAAAAAGGTAACGAGTCGAAGACTTAGAAGTCTCAAAATTTCTTATGTTGGATGTAGGATTTTAACTCCATAAGATGGAGGATTAAATTACGGACGCGTAGGAAAAAGAATCGGGTAAAACGGATCAATAACGAAGAAGTTATGGCCGTTTCCGTAAAAACTGGCATAGCTGAACTGAGCTGCATATCTGCTGGAAAACGGTCTCCTTCGCGTGGCGCGAAGGAGCATCTGGGTTCTTTCGCGTGGCGCGAAAAGCCCTGTTTTGGCAAAAAAAAAATTATTTTAATCAGTTTCGCTTACCGGACTCGTTTAAATACGTTTTAAGTTACGTATGACTAATCCAACTCATGTTTTATGAGTTTCAGGTATAATTTTAGCACTGGAGGACGATCAAGCACAACGAAGAACCGAACACGATCAAGAAATAAGCTTCCGCACGACGTTTCGTTGTTACTTTTAATTGACGAACTTAATTACGTTATGTTCTAAACTTTAAATTGTAAAAGGTTTTAGTAAACCCGTATTTCCGATGTATATATAAATCTTAATTACATGATTGTTTTCGTAAAACATATGTTAATCTTTGATTTATAAGAACGGGTGTTACATGTTATCCACTTAAACTCAATCTAAAAACTTTCAATCTGCTTACCGATACTTTAAGGTATAATAAGATAGCACTAAGTTCTTATGGACCCCACGATCTCAGCATATCCCCTCATCATGCAATGCACTAACTCAAGTAATGCCTTTAAACTTTTATCAACTGTGATTTGTGCGAAAATAAAGCAGAATGTTTAAACATTAACAATCAGGTCGATACTTCCGTATACGCAGAGAAAGTCCAATGTTTAAACAAAATAAGAAAAATAAAAATAAGTTGAAGTTGTTTAGGCTTTAACCACCAGGTCGATACTCCCGTATACGCAGAGGTGATCCAAAGCTTAAACGAAACACCAAAGAAAATAAAGCAGAACGTTTAGGCAACAACATCCAGGTCGATACTCACGTATACGCAGAGGATGTCCGATGCTTAAACAAAATAAAGAAATAAAACAAGTTTAAATCTTTGCAAAATAAAATGCACAATCACAGCGACTTTTCAGCAAAGTTGTGAAAGTTCACAAACGTAACCAGTTTTATGTCTTTCGACAATCAGCGATTACTGAGTAGGCACACAGTCAAGAAGGACAAAACTAAGTACTATGCTTTCGACCATGTTTCCCACTAGAACTAGGCTTTTTCATTTAAGTTTGTATCGTTGTCACAAATCTACTAGTCTAGTTGAGCCTACCGTCACATCTTTAGTGAGACCGTTTACCACATTTTATCTCTCCATTTCTTTAGCATGCTGTGACAGTCCAACTGATCTACTATCATTTCCTCTTTTTCACAACAAAAACTCATTTTTGAATTTTTCATGTTTTTGACATTTTCAAATTTTCTAATTTTTTTAAAATTTTTACTCCCCCTAAAATCAAAATATGTCTTCAATTTTGATTTTCTGGGAAAATTTGAAAACAAGCTGTACAAGAAATGTGACAACATGATGAGAATCACTTCAATTCTCCATTCACTTGGCTTAAACAATCAGAACTCCCCCTCACAACAAAACATTTTCCCATAGTGATCTCAAAACACTTAAGTTTGTTTTAATCAAAATGGTTTTTCCGGAAAATAAGTTTTTTGAGTCATTTCTCAAACATGGGGTTTCATCACCTTGTTCTTTCAACCACTTGTAAGAACTAACATTTTTAAGATCAATTCTCAAACATCACTTGTAGAAAATCAAGTACAACTTAATGTCCCTGATTTACCACTTGTAAGACGAAATCACTTTCGTGAATTTCTCAAGAAATGTGCCGATTCATGTTCCACGCTTACCAACCTGGGAACTCCGGCAAGTCAGGTTTTTCATTTAAACAGATTCACCCAAGCCTGACGGTCCTTGGGTGATTTTGAATTCTTGTTCAACAATGATGGAAAATTTTCATCATCCATTGTTAAACCTGAATTCTCCAATTTTACCTCAACCAATGGCTCCTCTGGCTTTGACGAACCAGAATCATTGCCTGCACATGGCTTGTCTGACTTTGACCTGTCAGATTCATTGCCTGATGGTGGCTTGTCTGACTTTGACACATCAGATTCATCGCCGACCATTTTCTTCTTCTTCTTCTTCTTCTTCTTCTTCTTTTCTTCTTTCGTCCTCAAATTTGTATCTGATGAATTCGTCTTGCTTGACTTTGCAGTTGAGGGAGTTTATTCATCAGAACTCTTATTCTTACCAACAGATGAACCCGAGGACAAGATCTTCTCTAGATACTCTCTAGCCTTCTTTCTCTTCTTCCTCAGTCTGTCTTTTTGCCCCTGAGAAAGCTTCACTTTCTTTTCTTGAACTTTAGGTTCTTGAACCTTCTGTTCTTTGGGCTTGACATTGACTGGTTTCTTTGCCATCTTCTGAGAATTAACCCTCAATCTTTCATTTGATCTCCTTGGGCAATCTCTGGCAATGTGACCTCTGATGTTGCAGTTAAAGCATCTTCTCGTCTCATAATTCCAACTTTGGCAGTTAACAGCAACGTGTCCTTGATAACCACATCGGTAACACACTCTGTTATCGTACCAATCACCATTTTCAGCCCAAATGCTCAAATCAAAGCACTGTTTGGCTTGGTGATATTCCTTGCTCCTCTTGTTTGCTGGATTTGACTTTTGAGCACTGTGGTCCGACCTGCACCACTTATTGCCAACAATTTTAGAGTTTTCATTTTTCCATTTTTGTAATTTTTCATTGCGATTGGATGATCGATCTGATGAGCTTTTATTATCTTTTTGAACATTTTTCAAAATTTTCTCTTTTTGTTTTTGTTCCACTTTCTTCTTCAAAGGTTTTTGCTTAGAACATTCTACCTTTTCAGTTGATTGTGGAACAGTTTCTTGAAACTTTTCTTTTAATTTCAAAAATAAATTCTTTTTCGTCATTTTTTCATTTTCAACATCAGATTTCTCATCGCAATCTTCGACTATGACTTTGTCATAGTTTGTGACATTGTCACTTATTGGAACAGAATTGATCGGTTTTGGACAGGGATAATCTGGTGTTGATGACAAAGTCTCAAAACCTTTCAATTTCTCTTTAAGCTCTTGGATTTTAATCCGAGCTTTTTCAGCTTCATTTTCAAGTCGAATGATTTTCTGAAGATGAGAGTTTATTTCAATCTGTTTTTCAAGATTATTTTTAAAAATAACAGATTTCTCATCTTCTAAAATCTTCATTTGACTTTGAAAATCTTTTTCAAATTTTAATTTTTCATTTTCAAATTCTTTTTCCTTTTCTTTCAAAATCTCGTTTTCTAATGTCAAACTGTTTAAATCATTTAACAGTTTGTCATTTTCAGATTTCAACCTCTCATAATTTTCCTGCAAATCAAAAATATGTTTCTTATCAGCTTTCATCTCGTCTTTCAAAACTGAAATTTCTTCAGTCTGTTCCTCTCCCACTTGAACACTTTTACTCTTGCTCTTCTTTAATATTGATTTTACACTTTGACTTTTCTTCTTCTCAGCATTGATCACCATCTGTTCTTCAATCTTTTTAACAAGTGGACTAATTGTCAGTTGGGAAAATTCTCCAGAAGTCTTCAAGTTTAAGATATAATTTTCCCATTCTTCTCGAGGTAAAGCACTGACAAATTTTTCAACCCATTCTTCTGATTCTTTTTTAATACCCTTCTCAGACATTGAGAGAACAAGATGGCTATACCTCTCAATGATATTCTTTGTACTTTCTCCTGGACAACCTGAAAATGAATCAAATTCTTTATTTAATACATTTATTCTATCAATAGTTTCTCTTGTCATTTTAAAGAAATTGATATCCATGATTCGGAATCGAAGAATTTTTCAAACAAGCTTTCACAAGAACTGATTCTCCTTGTAACACAATAATACCTGACAAACAAACAAACACTTATCAGTTTAAACACTATTAAGCAACTGAAACAAACTGATACTTGGACTGGTGAATATTTTGTGCGGACTGAATTTGTGTGAACTGAGTTTGATGTCAAACCGTACGAACTGCTATGACCCGGATCAACAACAACCGACCTCACTAAATCACACAACCAGAAAGAGTTCGAATTCAAACAAACTAAAACATCTCTTGTGAACTTTAATCAACACAGTTGGGCCGTAAATGATGTAGAAACTTGGGCTGATGACTTTATAATGTTGAAAACTTGGGCCTTTGAATTACTTGAGCTGACAACACACTTAATAATATCACCAATCTTGACTTTAATGAACCGACACAACCATTAAAACTGACATCATCAAGTATAATCACATGGGAGGTGCCGACAACTTGATTCTTTCAAAACTCTTTGATTGGACCAAATTCTTAACACATGTATACTGATATCAATTTAATTTTAAACCTATTGTTTTCTAATTGGAACTCTCAATATAGTCTGACACAATAACTCGTGATAACTTGTCCCAACCAACTGACAACATTGATCAAAATGATTCACAATAATCGATGAACTTTCAATCGGTTCACACTACTCAAAGCACAATCACTAATATCATATGCACTGACCCCCTCGTTTTCACATGAAATCACATGAACTAATCACCTTTGAATTTTTTTGTTGCACTAAAAATGAGTGGCTGACAATCTCAAAAACGAAATGAGTATATCACATGCTCATCTCGAACAAAACCAATTGACACACTTTAATACCTATCACATGCTCATCTCGAAATGAGCATACCAACAATTTCAATTTTCGATTTAAGCTAGATAATACTGCCAAAACTTGATTCACATGCTACTGACAATTTTTTTTTTAAAAATTCACGTGATGGACTTATCAATGTCAATATTATCACCCAACAACTTTCAAGTGTTCTAAATTCTATTTGGCAGTCAAATCTTGATCAATACACATGGGTCGGTGACAACTTTATTACTTCACATGCGCATGAACCAACAACAATCATCATATGCACTCATCATCAAAATATTCAATGTTCGACAAAATTTCACAAAAATCGATGTACACAGTCAACTTATTTCAAGCGAAATCCACACGTATTTCAAACAAACTGCTGTTTTCAAGCGAAATCCTCGATTTCGCTTCAAACTCTCACTTTTTTCAAGCGAAATCCAACATGATGTCAGCAAATAACGATCTGATTTTGGTCCGATTGAACAAGATTTAAGCCGATTTTAGATCTGAAACTCTCAAGGGTTTGTTAAAACATGTTTACGCACATTATGTGAGAATTTGAGCCGATTTTAACCGTAAAAATTTGTTCGATTTTGAAAGAAGGTGTAGAAAATCAGAAAAAAGTGACAAAAACGTGCTGTTTTGGCGAAATCTCTTCCTCCTGAGCTCTGATACCACTTGTAGGATCGTTTGCGGACCCGAACGAGTCGTTCAGAAGAGATTTATCAGTTTCAGAGGCGGAAACTAAGAAACCGATTGCGAAACAGCTTGCGTATCACTTTAACACTGGTTATATTGATATACTATCGTTTACAATCAGTCCTCACACCGGCAGCACCTCGGTATGGAATTTCGGAACTATTACAAATGACATGCACACAACCCTATATATAGTAATTAGATTTCGCTTGAACTATACACGTTCAACTTCAAGCGAAACCTTCACATTGACTTTCAAATTCTATTTTCAAGCGAAATCTACAAATGTGTTTTGTCTCTAGTGTAATGATGTCATTGATGATGTCACTTTGATGATGTCATCATGACATCATGCTTGAACAACTTCGCAACGAACCCGAGACTCGACATAAGACGAAGACGACAGATGAATGCACCATCAGACTCCCCCTCAGATGTTGACGAGTCTTAAATATCGAGTATTCTCAATCTTCAGTCTTTATCGGTCTTTTTTCTTTCTTAGCATAAACCAGGATCTTCTCTTTGGCTCTAACCTCGTCAGACTCCCCCTCTCATCATGATGGGATCGCCGTCTGGAATTAGCTATCACCTAGAGATCAATCCCTGGTTTTATCTCTGTTCAGTTCATCTCCTGCACAAATCTCATCAAAACATAAGTTTTTACTTATATCAATAAGAAAAACTTACTAGTAATAGTTACATCAAGTTCAAATTAATGACCCTGATTAACTAATCAAATTTTTCTTTCTCAAAATCAGTTTCTTCTTTTAAACGCACACTCCCAAACCAGTTCGTCATGTTCAGCACTCGAAATTTTGAAAATCAGCTCTTCAACATCAGATGTCGAAAATCTTTTTGGATTTTTCAAAATAATGAAACATGAATGCAATAACAGAAATTAACTGCAGAAATAAAATATGTACAAACATATTTTTGTGAGTTCGTGCAAGAGGATCATATCAGTTTATGTGACCAATCACTAGCACCGTTAAGCTTGATTTCATTTTATGCTCTAAACGATTCACGTTGATTGACGATATTGTTGTGTAACACCCCGAAAACGGGTTTGGTAATCAAACCCCGTTAATACTAAAAGACGGGTAAGGTACCGTTAGCGGTAGAAGTAACCCGGTAAATATTAGGATTTAAATGAATAAACCTAATATTTAATAAAATGTGAATGAATACTTTTAAGGAAATAAGTTTATAAAAGACCCGAGTTAACGAGACCTAAAAATAAAACGGGTTATAATTTTCCCGAACCCACCAAGTAACTAGGAATATCAACCTAGTTAAATATGTGCCTTAAAACAAAGAAGGAAACTTGGGAAATAACCCTTATTATAAAGCTACAAACTAGAGGGGCCAATGTAGGATAACTTAAAAAGTTATTTAATAAAACAAAAAAAAAATACACACACACAGTGTGTGAATGTTCTTCTGATCGACCAGGAGGGTGCTCCAAGGAGCAAAACCCTAGTTCACACTAAATGGCTAAATTGAAGCTCGAATCAAGACTCAAATCACTGCATGAACACATAAAAACGATCACTTAGTCATGGGGATCACAAGGTATGTTGAATTTTGCTATTTGGTGAAACTTTGAAATCTTGATGAACTATCATAATCGAAATTCTGGAGTGAATGATGAATCTATGGGTATAGTTGTGATGAAATTCATGTTTAGAAACAAACCCTAGTTGAAAAACTCAAAGGATTAGTGTTAAAAACTAAGGATTTGATGTATTCCCTTGTATGTGCTAAGTGGGTTTTGGCTAAATAATGAAGATGATGATATGTTTGTGCTAGAAATCATCATAATTGATAGTTGAAGCAAGCTACTTAAACAAATTGCAAGTTTAAGTATTTGCTTATACATGATTCGAAATGGGTTTTGAATGTTGTAGTGAAATTAGTGATTTAATTCATGAATATGGATGTTTGAAATCATGTTAACTACTAATTGATAGGTAGAACTTGAATATATTAGGCGTTCGGATGAATGCTAGTGGTATGACGAAATGGGTTTCACTCGTATATGAGGGACCCTTAGTCCTTGCAAATTGAATGAACAAATTAGTCTTGATAATCACTTGAACAAGATAAAGTGTTGAAAATGTAATAAACTCGGCTAGAACCTTGGTTAAAAGTGTGGCCTAAAGATAATGCCTACCGAGTAATCAAAGAATGCCTAAACTAGTTGATGAACTTGAATGTGCATCTTGTATATTAATGGGCATTTGACTTTTAAAAAGTCAAACCGACCTACCATACGATAAATGGTAATTTTTGATATGAAATGCGTAAGGTGGAATAATCGTATTGAATTATGATTAAACTAACCACCTTGAAAACGATGATGATAGTTTGACGCGTAACAAGCTAGGTGGAAGCTTGATGAGGGAGCGGGTCAAACGAATCAAGAAGGAAAGGAAAAGCGTAGTTCGGATGTGAGGTAAGTTAAGCTTACGCCCTTTTTACTTTTATTACAAAATGCTTATTTGTGAGCATGGAATACGATTTATATTAAGTAAATGAAACATGATGTTCCGGCGCGATATAATGCTAGTCGGAACAAGTGAAAATGGTGAAATGGTAATCCGGACATGGGTTAACGAATAGATAAAGGGATTTAAAACGACACCATTTGGCATAAGTCATAATGGGTCAAATAAAACAGGAAACGACTTTCAAGTTGGATGATTTCAGAAAGTAACCGGGATATGTTAAAGGGGTGAAATGGTAATTAAGTGCCATCTTATATTGACAATTGGTCATTTTGACTAAACGGGTCAAATGGTGTTGTTAACACCATTTATCAATAATATTTGATGATTTCTTGTTGAGTTTTGTGATCACAGGAATTAACACATGGTTAGCATTGCTATTATCTAGATATTAATAGCGAAAGGTATTAAAACGGGTCAATATGTTGATCCGAGCCAGGTACGCATAATTATATTGTAGTTAAAAGTGCTATTTTGGTCGAATAATTGGTGAGAGTCCTTAGTTGTAAAAGAAGGACCAAAATCGACCAAAACGCCCTTGTAGGCTAAATTGAACAAACAACCCTTAAAGGTTGTTTGGAAACGAATTTCGTGATTAGATAAATACTTAGAATAAGCATAGAAGTTGAAAGATGTAATACGGTAGTCAAATGGCTCTAATTGAGTCTTGCCGTAAAATAATAATCCGAGGGGTAAAACTCGGAACATATAGATATCCACATTAGATCCAACACAATTACATTTGTGGTGGAAGATTACTTGATAAGAAATGTAGGAATAAGATGCTAGAAATGAATGAAAGCGATTTCAAGCTTTAAAGTGCTTAAATACCCTTAACGGGTCAAAATAAGCATACGAGCGAAAACGGGTTTAAATCGTGTAATAAACTTATGATTAGAACCTAATATGGTAGGTAACATTAATTTGAAGAAGTGTATGTGATATAGGAATCAAACAAATACGTTTGTTTGATAAAATGCATAAACGGGTTACAATTCGGTAAAAAGGTAACGAGTCGAAGACTTAGAAGTCTCAAAATTTCTTATGTTGGATGTAGGATTTTAACTCCATAAGATGGAGGATTAAATTACGGACGCGTAGGAAAAAGAATCGGGTAAAACGGATCAATAACGAAGAAGTTATGGCCGTTTCCGTAAAAACTGGCATAGCTGAACTGAGCTGCATATCTGCTGGAAAACGGTCTCCTTCGCGTGGCGCGAAGGAGCATCTGGGTTCTTTCGCGTAGCGCGAAAAGCCCTGTTTTGGCGAAAATTTTTTATTTTAATCAGTTTCGCTTACCGGACTCGTTTAAATACGTTTTAAGTTACGTATGACTAATCCAACTCATGTTTTATGAGTTTCAGGTATAATTTTAGCACTGGAGGACGATCAAGCACAACGAAGAACCGAACACGATCAAGAAATAAGCTTCCGCACGACGTTTCGTTGTTACTTTTAATTGACGAACTTAATTACGTTATGTTCTAAACTTTAAATTGTAAAAGGTTTTAGTAAACCCGTATTTCCGATGTATATATAAATCTTAATTACATGATTGTTTTCGTAAAACATATGTTAATCTTTGATTTATAAGAACGGGTGTTACAAGTTGGTATCAGAGCTCAAGGTTGTTGACAAATGTGTTCGGTTCGAGGCTTGATCGCAAATCCGGTAAGTACATGTATGTTAATAGTTTAGCATGCTAAAGTGTTGTAAACAACACATAGGGCTATCGTGTGATACACATTACCCCAATTAAAATGATTGATATAGTTGACGAAAATACGCGCGTTGACGCGTATAGTAGAAAAAAAGCCTTGTATTATAATACGGGCGATTTTTGAAGTTGACGTTACTAACTTTTGTGAATGTTTTAATTGAAGGACACTCGCGTTTGAAGACGACGAGAGTCAAACGAATTGTGGATATGATGATGGAACGGTCCGAAGTATGACAAGAGGAGCATGCTCACCGAGGACTAAATCGCGTAACGACCGCGAACAAGGTTAATGGCAAGGAACGCCCGTCAGGGCAAACATTACCAGGTGCACATTTTAAATAATCGCACAAATAGTAATATGCAACAAATAAGTAGAAATTGAAAGTTGCATATGTAGATTAAAAACTTGGAAAAACCCGAATAGAAAATGTATTCGGGATATTGTTTCCAAGAGAAATAAATAGAGGCGTTACTTACATAGGGCGTGATGTGAAAACTATAAAAAGGTCATGTGTGTCATGTGTTAATCGCTTACTCTGGCCAAGTAAGTAGTGGCATATGATACCATGAACTTCTTATGGCGGACACGTTTACATCCGATGTAGTAAGGGCGGGATGAATGGGACTAATTAAAAAGTACCCAAATGAATCAGATAAGCAAAATAATTGATAATAATGTAAACGCACAACCAAGTGACGGAAGCGTATTACATTAGGATAATGAGCCCGAGTGAAGGGACAAAGAAGCATGTAAAATGATTTAGACAAGTATTGGGAGGGGGTGTACTTACACTCGAACCCAGAAAACGCAAGCATGTAAAATGATTTAGACAAGTATTGGGAGGGAGTGTACTTACACTCGAACCCAGAAAACGCAAGCATGTAAAATGATTTAGACAAGTATTGGGAGGGAGTGTACTTACACTCGAACCCGGAGAATGCAAACTTGTAAAATGATTTAGACATGTATTGGGAGGGAGTGTACTTACACTCGAACCCAGAAAACGCAAGCGTGTAAAATGATTTAGACAAGTATTGGGAGGGAGTGTACTTACACTCGAACCCGGAAAATGCAAATATGTCCCTTAACGGGTCGTTTTTGTAAAACGTCAAACGTAAGGACAAAGTCGGAATATAAAAATGAAGCGAGGTCTTAATGCATACCGGGAGGGTTGCAATAATAACGACTTCGGTAAAACACCCGGTTGATGGGTAAGAATTAAACGCATGCGTAAACCAAGAGACGTGGACGCGGGTTGAAAAAAAAAATCAAAGGACTTGGATTACGAGTTATGACTATAAAATCTCGTATATAGAAATTGTGAGTGAATATGTTCAACTATTCGAAGTCGAATGGGTTGAATAAAGAATAAAGTAGATTGTTTATAAGTGATGGATTTCACATTAATAGGTCAAACAGGTTGAATACAATATAACGCCGAATGGCACAAATGAGCGCTAGCCAGATAAAGGTAGCGTTAAATGCAAGAGAATAATGAGCCCGGTAATGGGATATAACCAAATAAGAATATATGCAAATCAAATAACAGTAAGCATAAGAAGAACTGACGCATAAATGACGTGAGAAGTCATAAAATCGGAAAATTGTCCGAAAGAAAACAATTATAGCCATGAAACTACAATTAAGGTTAACGGGACCTAAGCTTGAAACCAAACGACTCTTCGAACAAAAACAGGGTGCCTTGACACCAAACATGTATTTTAAGAATGACATGAGTAAGGAGTGATCTACGGGATCAACATAACCTTTAGGGTTATAAACAAATGAAAGATCTACGGACTAAAACGACCCACGGGTCATGATTAGAAAGAAGTTATAAGGACTTCGCCCTAAAGAGGTGAAAGTCTAATAAAAAAATAGCCCATAAGGCTAAGTGATAAAAACCTACGGGTTAATTAGATAAAGCGAGGGAATCGGTTGAGAATCCCCGCATAAAACTAAGACTGTAAAAGAATAAATTATGGACTGTCAATATCCTGGTATGGATAATTGACAAAAGTTAAAGAGAAGATCCTAAAACTACAACTTCGGTTTTAGTAAGAAATAACGTTTTAACAAATATGAATACTATAAGGCTAATTCGGAAATAACAAATATCAAAGAGTATGGGTTTTAACATCGATAGGTGCGAGACGGTACATTCGAAAAGAAGAAGTATGATAAAGAAACGTTGAATTAAACTTAAACGTGACGTGACACGCTCAAGGACAAGAAAAGAAATATAGAAAATGATCACGTTGTTATGTGAGTTACGGAGTATGAAGTGACGGCGACTAATTAGTCTAGCCGGTAAAACTATTCAAAGTTAAGAAAGCGTCATAACAAATACAAGCACTTGTTAATATAACACAAGCGCGGGATAGACCTGTTAAAAGACTAACGAGACTAAGTGGTTAAGTGACAACTCAGTCAATAAAGATACAGGGTTATGAGCTGTAAGTAACGGCCCGCGAGGCCTTACACATGAAAGACGTACGCGTCAGTGTACATGAAAACTTTTGACCAAAGGAAACGGGAGCCTTGAAAACGAAACTAGATTCGTTTGATTAAACCAACGAACTACGTAAATAAGGTTTCGGGGACGAAACCTCTTTAAGGGGGGTAGACTTGTAACACCCCGAAAACGGGTTTGGTAATCAAACCCCGTTAATACTAAAAGACGGGTAAGGTACCGTTAGCGGTAGAAGTAACCCGGTAAATATTAGGATTTAAATGAATAAACCTAATATTTAATAAAATGTGAATGAATACTTTTAAGGAAATAAGTTTATAAAAGACCCGAGTTAACGAGACCTAAAAATAAAACGGGTTATAATTTTCCCGAACCCACCAAGTAACTAGGAATATCAACCTAGTTAAATATGTGCCTTAAAACAAAGAAGGAAACTTGGGAAATAACCCTTATTATAAAGCTACAAACTAGAGGAGCCAATGTAGGATAACTTAAAAAGTTATTTAATAAAACAAAAAAAAAATACACACACACAGTGTGTGAATGTTCTTCTGATCGACCAGGAGGGTGCTCCAAGGAGCAAAACCCTAGTTCACACTAAATGGCTAAATTGAAGCTCGAATCAAGACTCAAATCACTGCATGAACACATAAAAACGATCACTTAGTCATGGGGATCACAAGGTATGTTGAATTTTGCTATTTGGTGAAACTTTGAAATCTTGATGAACTATCATAATCGAAATTCTGGAGTGAATGATGAATCTATGGGTATAGTTGTGATGAAATTCATGTTTAGAAACAAACCCTAGTTGAAAAACTCAAAGGATTAGTGTTAAAAACTAAGGATTTGATGTATTCCCTTGTATGTGCTAAGTGGGTTTTGGCTAAATAATGAAGATGATGATATGTTTGTGCTAGAAATCATCATAATTGATAGTTGAAGCAAGCTACTTAAACAAATTGCAAGTTTAAGTATTTGCTTATACATGATTCGAAATGGGTTTTGAATGTTGTAGTGAAATTAGTGATTTAATTCATGAATATGGATGTTTGAAATCATGTTAACTACTAATTGATAGGTAGAACTTGAATATATTAGGCGTTCGGATGAATGCTAGTGGTATGACGAAATGGGTTTCACTCGTATATGAGGGACCCTTAGTCCTTGCAAATTGAATGAACAAATTAGTCTTGATAATCACTTGAACAAGATAAAGTGTTGAAAATGTAATAAACTCGGCTAGAACCTTGGTTAAAAGTGTGGCCTAAAGATAATGCCTACCGAGTAATCAAAGAATGCCTAAACTAGTTGATGAACTTGAATGTGCATCTTGTATATTAATGGGCATTTGACTTTTAAAAAGTCAAACCGACCTACCATACGATAAATGGTAATTTTTGATATGAAATGCGTAAGGTGGAATAATCGTATTGAATTATGATTAAACTAACCACCTTGAAAACGATGATGATAGTTTGACGCGTAACAAGCTAGGTGGAAGCTTGATGAGGGAGCGGGTCAAACGAATCAAGAAGGAAAGGAAAAGCGTAGTTCGGATGTGAGGTAAGTTAAGCTTACGCCCTTTTTACTTTTATTACAAAATGCTTATTTGTGAGCATGGAATACGATTTATATTAAGTAAATGAAACATGATGTTCCGGCGCGATATAATGCTAGTCGGAACAAGTGAAAATGGTGAAATGGTAATCCGGACATGGGTTAACGAATAGATAAAGGGATTTAAAACGACACCATTTGGCATAAGTCATAATGGGTCAAATAAAACAGGAAACGACTTTCAAGTTGGATGATTTCAGAAAGTAACCGGGATATGTTAAAGGGGTGAAATGGTAATTAAGTGCCATCTTATATTGACAATTGGTCATTTTGACTAAACGGGTCAAATGGTGTTGTTAACACCATTTATCAATAATATTTGATGATTTCTTGTTGAGTTTTGTGATCACAGGAATTAACACATGGTTAGCATTGCTATTATCTAGATATTAATAGCGAAAGGTATTAAAACGGGTCAATATGTTGATCCGAGCCAGGTACGCATAATTATATTGTAGTTAAAAGTGCTATTTTGGTCGAATAATTGGTGAGAGTCCTTAGTTGTAAAAGAAGGACCAAAATCGACCAAAACGCCCTTGTAGGCTAAATTGAACAAACAACCCTTAAAGGTTGTTTGGAAACGAATTTCGTGATTAGATAAATACTTAGAATAAGCATAGAAGTTGAAAGATGTAATACGGTAGTCAAATGGCTCTAATTGAGTCTTGCCGTAAAATAATAATCCGAGGGGTAAAACTCGGAACATATAGATATCCACATTAGATCCAACACAATTACATTTGTGGTGGAAGATTACTTGATAAGAAATGTAGGAATAAGATGCTAGAAATGAATGAAAGCGATTTCAAGCTTTAAAGTGCTTAAATACCCTTAACGGGTCAAAATAAGCATACGAGCGAAAACGGGTTTAAATCGTGTAATAAACTTATGATTAGAACCTAATATGGTAGGTAACATTAATTTGAAGAAGTGTATGTGATATAGGAATCAAACAAATACGTTTGTTTGATAAAATGCATAAACGGGTTACAATTCGGTAAAAAGGTAACGAGTCGAAGACTTAGAAGTCTCAAAATTTCTTATGTTGGATGTAGGATTTTAACTCCATAAGATGGAGGATTAAATTACGGACGCGTAGGAAAAAGAATCGGGTAAAACGGATCAATAACGAAGAAGTTATGGCCGTTTCCGTAAAAACTGGCATAGCTGAACTGAGCTGCATATCTGCTGGAAAACGGTCTCCTTCGCGTGGCGCGAAGGAGCATCTGGGTTCTTTCGCGTGGCGCGAAAAGCCCTGTTTTGGCAAAAAAAAATTTATTTTAATCAGTTTCGCTTACCGGACTCGTTTAAATACGTTTTAAGTTACGTATGACTAATCCAACTCATGTTTTATGAGTTTCAGGTATAATTTTAGCACTGGAGGACGATCAAGCACAACGAAGAACCGAACACGATCAAGAAATAAGCTTCCGCACGACGTTTCGTTGTTACTTTTAATTGACGAACTTAATTACGTTATGTTCTAAACTTTAAATTGTAAAAGGTTTTAGTAAACCCGTATTTCCGATGTATATATAAATCTTAATTACATGATTGTTTTCGTAAAACATATGTTAATCTTTGATTTATAAGAATGGGTGTTACATGTTGTCCACTTAAACTCAATCTAAAAACTTTCAATCTGCTTACCGATACTTTAAGGTATAATAAGATAGCACTAAGTTCTTATGGACCCCACGATCTCAGCATATCCCCTCATCATGCAATGCACTAACTCAAGTAATGCCTTTAAACTTTTATCAACTGTGATTTGTGCGAAAATAAAGCAGAATGTTTAAACATTAACAATCAGGTCGATACTTCCGTATACGCAGAGAAAGTCCAATGTTTAAACAAAATAAGAAAAATAAAAATAAGTTGAAGTTGTTTAGGCTTTAACCACCAGGTCGATACTCCCGTATACGCAGAGGTGATCCAAAGCTTAAACGAAACACCAAAGAAAATAAAGCAGAACGTTTAGGCAACAACATCCAGGTCGATACTCACGTATACGCAGAGGATGTCCGATGCTTAAACAAAATAAAGAAATAAAACAAGTTTAAATCTTTGCAAAATAAAATGCACAATCACAGCGACTTTTCAGCAAAGTTGTGAAAGTTCACAAACGTAACCAGTTTTATGTCTTTCGACAATCAGCGATTACTGAGTAGGCACACAGTCAAGAAGGACAAAACTAAGTACTATGCTTTCGACCATGTTTCCCACTAGAACTAGGCTTTTTCATTTAAGTTTGTATCGTTGTCACAAATCTACTAGTCTAGTTGAGCCTACCGTCACATCTTTAGTGAGACCGTTTACCACATTTTATCTCTCCACTTCTTTAGCATGCTGTGACAGTCCAACTGATCTACTATCATTTCCTCTTTTTCACAACAAAAACTCATTTTTGAATTTTTCATGTTTTTGACATTTTCAAATTTTCTAATTTTTTTAAAATTTTTACTCCCCCTAAAATCAAAATATGTCTTCAATTTTGATTTTCTGGGAAAATTTGAAAACAAGCTGTACAAGAAATGTGACAACATGATGAGAATCACTTCAATTCTCCATTCACTTGGCTTAAACAATCAGAACTCCCCCTCACAACAAAACATTTTCCCATAGTGATCTCAAAACACTTAAGTTTGTTTTAATCAAAATGGTTTTTCCGGAAAATAAGTTTTTTGAGTCATTTCTCAAACATGGGGTTTCATCACCTTGTTCTTTCAACCACTTGTAAGAACTAACATTTTTAAGATCAATTCTCAAACATCACTTGTAGAAAATCAAGTACAACTTAATGTCCCTGATTTACCACTTGTAAGACGAAATCACTTTCGTGAATTTCTCAAGAAATGTGCCGATTCATGTTCCACGCTTACCAACCTGGGAACTCCGGCAAGTCAGGTTTTTCATTTAAACAGATTCACCCAAGCCTGACGGTCCTTGGGTGATTTTGAATTCTTGTTCAACAATGATGGAAAATTTTCATCATCCATTGTTAAACCTGAATTCTCCAATTTTACCTCAACCAATGGCTCCTCTGGCTTTGACGAACCAGAATCATTGCCTGCACATGGCTTGTCTGACTTTGACCTGTCAGATTCATTGCCTGATGGTGGCTTGTCTGACTTTGACACATCAGATTCATCGCCGACCATTTTCTTCTTCTTCTTCTTCTTCTCTTCTTCTTTCGTCCTCAAATTTGTATCTGATGAATTCGTCTTGCTTGACTTTGCAGTTGAGGGAGTTTATTCATCAGAACTCTTATTCTTACCAACAGATGAACCCGAGGACAAGATCTTCTCTAGATACTCTCTAGCCTTCTTTCTCTTCTTCCTCAGTCTGTCTTTTTGCCCCTGAGAAAGCTTCACTTTCTTTTCTTGAACTTTAGGTTCTTGAACCTTCTGTTCTTTGGGCTTGACATTGACTGGTTTCTTTGCCATCTTCTGAGAATTAACCCTCAATCTTTCATTTGATCTCCTTGGGCAATCTCTGGCAATGTGACCTCTGATGTTGCAGTTAAAGCATCTTCTCGTCTCATAATTCCAACTTTGGCAGTTAACAGCAACGTGTCCTTGATAACCACATCGGTAACACACTCTGTTATCGTACCAATCACCATTTTCAGCCCAAATGCTCAAATCAAAGCACTGTTTGGCTTGGTGATATTCCTTGCTCCTCTTGTTTGCTGGATTTGACTTTTGAGCACTGTGGTCCGACCTGCACCACTTATTGCCAACAATTTTAGAGTTTTCATTTTTCCATTTTTGTAATTTTTCATTGCGATTGGATGATCGATCTGATGAGCTTTTATTATCTTTTTGAACATTTTTCAAAATTTTCTCTTTTTGTTTTTGTTCCACTTTCTTCTTCAAAGGTTTTTGCTTAGAACATTCTACCTTTTCAGTTGATTGTGGAACAGTTTCTTGAAACTTTTCTTTTAATTTCAAAAATAAATTCTTTTTCGTCATTTTTTCATTTTCAACATCAGATTTCTCATCGCAATCTTCGACTATGACTTTGTCATAGTTTGTGACATTGTCACTTATTGGAACAGAATTGATCGGTTTTGGACAGGGATAATCTGGTGTTGATGACAAAGTCTCAAAACCTTTCAATTTCTCTTTAAGCTCTTGGATTTTAATCCGAGCTTTTTCAGCTTCATTTTCAAGTCGAATGATTTTCTGAAGATGAGAGTTTATTTCAATCTGTTTTTCAAGATTATTTTTAAAAATAACAGATTTCTCATCTTCTAAAATCTTCATTTGACTTTGAAAATCTTTTTCAAATTTTAATTTTTCATTTTCAAATTCTTTTTCCTTTTCTTTCAAAATCTCGTTTTCTAATGTCAAACTGTTTAAATCATTTAACAGTTTGTCATTTTCAGATTTCAACCTCTCATAATTTTCCTGCAAATCAAAAATATGTTTCTTATCAGCTTTCATCTCGTCTTTCAAAACTGAAATTTCTTCAGTCTGTTCCTCTCCCACTTGAACACTTTTACTCTTGCTCTTCTTTAATATTGATTTTACACTTTGACTTTTCTTCTTCTCAGCATTGATCACCATCTGTTCTTCAATCTTTTTAACAAGTGGACTAATTGTCAGTTGGGAAAATTCTCCAGAAGTCTTCAAGTTTAAGATATAATTTTCCCATTCTTCTCGAGGTAAAGCACTGACAAATTTTTCAACCCATTCTTCTGATTCTTTTTTAATACCCTTCTCAGACATTGAGAGAACAAGATGGCTATACCTCTCAATGATATTCTTTGTACTTTCTCCTGGACAACCTGAAAATGAATCAAATTCTTTATTTAATACATTTATTCTATCAATAGTTTCTCTTGTCATTTTAAAGAAATTGATATCCATGATTCGGAATCGAAGAATTTTTCAAACAAGCTTTCACAAGAACTGATTCTCCTTGTAACACAATAATACCTGACAAACAAACAAACACTTATCAGTTTAAACACTATTAAGCAACTGAAACAAACTGATACTTGGACTGGTGAATATTTTGTGCGGACTGAATTTGTGTGAACTGAGTTTGATGTCAAACCGTACGAACTGCTATGACCCGGATCAACAACAACCGACCTCACTAAATCACACAACCAGAAAGAGTTCGAATTCAAACAAACTAAAACATCTCTTGTGAACTTTAATCAACACAGTTGGGCCGTAAATGATGTAGAAACTTGGGCTGATGACTTTATAATGTTGAAAACTTGGGCCTTTGAATTACTTGAGCTGACAACACACTTAATAATATCACCAATCTTGACTTTAATGAACCGACACAACCATTAAAACTGACATCATCAAGTATAATCACATGGGAGGTGCCGACAACTTGATTCTTTCAAAACTCTTTGATTGGACCAAATTCTTAACACATGTATACTGATATCAATTTAATTTTAAACCTATTGTTTTCTAATTGGAACTCTCAATATAGTCTGACACAATAACTCGTGATAACTTGTCCCAACAAACTGACAACATTGATCAAAATGATTCACAATAATCGATGAAGTTTCAATCGGTTCACACTACTCAAAGCACAATCACTAATATCATATGCACTGACCCCCTCGTTTTCACATGAAATCACATGAACTAATCACCTTTGAATTTTTTTGTTGCACTAAAAATGAGTGGCTGACAATCTCAAAAACGAAATGAGTATATCACATGCTCATCTCGAACAAAACCAATTGACACACTTTAATACCTATCACATGCTCATCTCGAAATGAGCATACCAACAATTTCAATTTTCGATTTAAGCTAGATAATACTGCCAAAACTTGATTCACATGCTACTGACAATTTTTTTTTTTAAAAATTCACGTGATGGACTTATCAATGTCAATATTATCACCCAACAACTTTCAAGTGTTCTAAATTCTATTTGGCAGTCAAATCTTGATCAATACACATGGGTCGGTGACAACTTTATTACTTCACATGCGCATGAACCAACAACAATCATCATATGCACTCATCATCAAAATATTCAATGTTCGACAAAATTTCACAAAAATCGATGTACACAGTCAACTTATTTCAAGCGAAATCCACACGTATTTCAAACAAACTGCTGTTTTCAAGCGAAATCCTCGATTTCGCTTCAAACTCTCACTTTTTTCAAGCGAAATCCAACATGATGTCAGCAAATAACGATCTGATTTTGGTCCGATTGAACAAGATTTAAGCCGATTTTAGATCTGAAACTCTCAAGGGTTTGTTAAAACATGTTTACGCACATTATGTGAGAATTTGAGCCGATTTTAACCGTAAAAATTTGTTCGATTTTGAAAGAAGGTGTAGAAAATCAGAAAAAAGTGACAAAAACGAGCTGTTTTGGCGAAATCTCTTCCTCCTGAGCTCTGATACCACTTGTAGGATCGTTTGCGGACCCGAACGAGTCATTCAGAAGAGATTTATCAGTTTCAGAGGCGGAAACTAAGAAACCGATTGCGAAACAGCTTGCGTATCACTTTAACACTGATTATATTGATATACTATCGTTTACAATCAGTCCTCACACCGGCAGCACCTCGGTATGGAATTTCGGAACTATTACAAATGACATGCACACAACCCTATATATAGTAATTAGATTTCGCTTGAACTATACACGTTCAACTTCAAGCGAAACCTTCACATTGACTTTCAAATTCTATTTTCAAGCGAAATCTACAAATGTGTTTTGTCTCTAGTGTAATGATGTCATTGATGATGTCACTTTGATGATGTCATCATGACATCATGCTTGAACAACTTCGCAACGAACCCGAGACTCGACATAAGACGAAGACGACAGATGAATGCACCATCAGACTCCCCCTCAGATGTTGACGAGTCTTAAATGTCGAGTATTCTCAATCTTCAGTCTTTATCGGTCTTTTTTCTTTCTTAGCATAAACCAGGATCTTCTCTTTGGCTCTAACCTCGTCAGACTCCCCCTCTCATCATGATGGGATCGCCGTCTGGAATTAGCTATCACCTAGAGATCAATCCCTGGTTTTATCTCTGTTCAGTTCATCTCCTGCACAAATCTCATCAAAACATAAGTTTTTACTTATATCAATAAGAAAAACTTACTAGTAATAGTTACATCAAGTTCAAATTAATGACCCTGATTAACTAATCAAATTTTTCTTTCTCAAAATCAGTTTCTTCTTTTAAACGCACACTCCCAAACCAGTTCGTCATTTTCAGCACTCGAAATTTTGAAAATCAGCTCTTCAACATCAGATGTCGAAAATCTTTTTGGATTTTTCAAAATAATGAAACATGAATGCAATAACAGAAATTAACTGCAGAAATAAAATATGTACAAACATATTTTTGTGAGTTCGTGCAAGAGGATCATATCAGTTTATGTGACCAATCACTAGCACCGTTAAGCTTGATTTCATTTTATGCTCTAAACGATTCACGTTGATTGACGATATTGTTGTGTAACACCCCGAAAACGGGTTTGGTAATCAAACCCCGTTAATACTAAAAGACGGGTAAGGTACCGTTAGCGGTAGAAGTAACCCGGTAAATATTAGGATTTAAATGAATAAACCTAATATTTAATAAAATGTGAATGAATACTTTTAAGGAAATAAGTTTATAAAAGACCCGAGTTAACGAGACCTAAAAATAAAACGGGTTATAATTTTCCCGAACCCACCAAGTAACTAGGAATATCAACCTAGTTAAATATGTGCCTTAAAACAAAGAAGGAAACTTGGGAAATAACCCTTATTATAAAGCTACAAACTAGAGGGGCCAATGTAGGATAACTTAAAAAGTTATTTAATAAAACAAAAAAAAAATACACACACACAGTGTGTGAATGTTCTTCTGATCGACCAGGAGGGTGCTCCAAGGAGCAAAACCCTAGTTCACACTAAATGGCTAAATTGAAGCTCGAATCAAGACTCAAATCACTGCATGAACACATAAAAACGATCACTTAGTCATGGGGATCACAAGGTATGTTGAATTTTGCTATTTGGTGAAACTTTGAAATCTTGATGAACTATCATAATCGAAATTCTGGAGTGAATGATGAATCTATGGGTATAGTTGTGATGAAATTCATGTTTAGAAACAAACCCTAGTTGAAAAACTCAAAGGATTAGTGTTAAAAACTAAGGATTTGATGTATTCCCTTGTATGTGCTAAGTGGGTTTTGGCTAAATAATGAAGATGATGATATGTTTGTGCTAGAAATCATCATAATTGATAGTTGAAGCAAGCTACTTAAACAAATTGCAAGTTTAAGTATTTGCTTATACATGATTCGAAATGGGTTTTGAATGTTGTAGTGAAATTAGTGATTTAATTCATGAATATGGATGTTTGAAATCATGTTAACTACTAATTGATAGGTAGAACTTGAATATATTAGGCGTTCGGATGAATGCTAGTGGTATGACGAAATGGGTTTCACTCGTATATGAGGGACCCTTAGTCCTTGCAAATTGAATGAACAAATTAGTCTTGATAATCACTTGAACAAGATAAAGTGTTGAAAATGTAATAAACTCGGCTAGAACCTTGGTTAAAAGTGTGGCCTAAAGATAATGCCTACCGAGTAATCAAAGAATGCCTAAACTAGTTGATGAACTTGAATGTGCATCTTGTATATTAATGGGCATTTGACTTTTAAAAAGTCAAACCGACCTACCATACGATAAATGGTAATTTTTGATATGAAATGCGTAAGGTGGAATAATCGTATTGAATTATGATTAAACTAACCACCTTGAAAACGATGATGATAGTTTGACGCGTAACAAGCTAGGTGGAAGCTTGATGAGGGAGCGGGTCAAACGAATCAAGAAGGAAAGGAAAAGCGTAGTTCGGATGTGAGGTAAGTTAAGCTTACGCCCTTTTTACTTTTATTACAAAATGCTTATTTGTGAGCATGGAATACGATTTATATTAAGTAAATGAAACATGATGTTCCGGCGCGATATAATGCTAGTCGGAACAAGTGAAAATGGTGAAATGGTAATCCGGACATGGGTTAACGAATAGATAAAGGGATTTAAAACGACACCATTTGGCATAAGTCATAATGGGTCAAATAAAACAGGAAACGACTTTCAAGTTGGATGATTTCAGAAAGTAACCGGGATATGTTAAAGGGGTGAAATGGTAATTAAGTGCCATCTTATATTGACAATTGGTCATTTTGACTAAACGGGTCAAATGGTGTTGTTAACACCATTTATCAATAATATTTGATGATTTCTTGTTGAGTTTTGTGATCACAGGAATTAACACATGGTTAGCATTGCTATTATCTAGATATTAATAGCGAAAGGTATTAAAACGGGTCAATATGTTGATCCGAGCCAGGTACGCATAATTATATTGTAGTTAAAAGTGCTATTTTGGTCGAATAATTGGTGAGAGTCCTTAGTTGTAAAAGAAGGACCAAAATCGACCAAAACGCCCTTGTAGGCTAAATTGAACAAACAACCCTTAAAGGTTGTTTGGAAACGAATTTCGTGATTAGATAAATACTTAGAATAAGCATAGAAGTTGAAAGATGTAATACGGTAGTCAAATGGCTCTAATTGAGTCTTGCCGTAAAATAATAATCCGAGGGGTAAAACTCGGAACATATAGATATCCACATTAGATCCAACACAATTACATTTGTGGTGGAAGATTACTTGATAAGAAATGTAGGAATAAGATGCTAGAAATGAATGAAAGCGATTTCAAGCTTTAAAGTGCTTAAATACCCTTAACGGGTCAAAATAAGCATACGAGCGAAAACGGGTTTAAATCGTGTAATAAACCTATGATTAGAACCTAATATGGTAGGTAACATTAATTTGAAGAAGTGTATGTGATATAGGAATCAAACAAATACGTTTGTTTGATAAAATGCATAAACGGGTTAAAATTCGGTAAAAAGGTAACGAGTCGAAGACTTAGAAGTCTCAAAATTTCTTATGTTGGATGTAGGATTTTAACTCCATAAGATGGAGGATTAAATTACGGACGCGTAGGAAAAAGAATCGGGTAAAACGGATCAATAACGAAGAAGTTATGGCCGTTTCCGTAAAAACTGGCATAGCTGAACTGAGCTGCATATCTGCTGGAAAACGGTCTCCTTCGCGTGGCGCGAAGGAGCATCTGGGTTCTTTCGCGTGGCGTGAAAAGCCCTGTTTTGGCGAAAATTTTTTATTTTAATCAGTTTCGCTTACCGGACTCGTTTAAATACGTTTTAAGTTACGTATGACTAATCCAACTCATGTTTTATGAGTTTCAGGTATAATTTTAGCACTGGAGGACGATCAAGCACAACGAAGAACCGAACACGATCAAGAAATAAGCTTCCGCACGACGTTTCGTTGTTACTTTTAATTGACGAACTTAATTACGTTATGTTCTAAACTTTAAATTGTAAAAGGTTTTAGTAAACCCGTATTTCCGATGTATATATAAATCTTAATTACATGATTGTTTTCGTAAAACATATGTTAATCTTTGATTTATAAGAACGGGTGTTACAAGTTGGTATCAGAGCTCAAGGTTGTTGACAAATGTGTTCGGTTCGAGGCTTGATCGCAAATCCGGTAAGTACATGTATGTTAATAGTTTAGCATGCTAAAGTGTTGTAAACAACACATAGGGCTATCGTGTGATACACATTACCCCAATTAAAATGATTGATATAGTTGACGAAAATATGCGCGTTGACGCGTATAGTAGAAAAAAAGCCTTGTATTATAATACGGGCGATTTTTGAAGTTGACGTTACTAACTTTTGTGAATGTTTTAATTGAAGGACACTCGCGTTTGAAGACGATGAGAGTCAAACGAATTGTGGATATGATGATGGAACGGTCCGAAGTATGACAAGAGGAGCATGCTCACCGAGGACTAAATCGCGTAACGACCGCGAACAAGGTTAATGGCAAGGAACGCCCGTCAGGGCAAACATTACCAGGTGCACATTTTAAATAATCGCACAAATAGTAATATGCAACAAATAAGTAGAAATTGAAAGTTGCATATGTAGATTAAAAACTTGGAAAAACCCGAATAGAAAATGTATTCGGGATATTGTTTCCAAGAGAAATAAATAGAGGCGTTACTTACATAGGGCGTGATGTGAAAACTATAAAAAGGTCATGTGTGTCATGTGTTAATCGCTTACTCTGGCCAAGTAAGTAGTGGCATATGATACCATGAACTTCTTATGGCGGACACGTTTACATCCGATGTAGTAAGGGCGGGATGAATGGGACTAATTAAAAAGTACCCAAATGAATCAGATAAGCAAAATAATTGATAATAATGTAAACGCACAACCAAGTGACGGAAGCGTATTACATTAGGATAATGAGCCCGAGTGAAGGGACAAAGAAGCATGTAAAATGATTTAGACAAGTATTGGGAGGGGGTGTACTTACACTCGAACCCAGAAAACGCAAGCATGTAAAATGATTTAGACAAGTATTGGGAGGGAGTGTACTTACACTCGAACCCAGAAAACGCAAGCATGTAAAATGATTTAGACAAGTATTGGGAGGGAGTGTACTTACACTCGAACCCGGAGAATGCAAACTTGTAAAATGATTTAGACATGTATTGGGAGGGAGTGTACTTACACTCGAACCCAGAAAACGCAAGCGTGTAAAATGATTTAGACAAGTATTGGGAGGGAGTGTACTTACACTCGAACCCGGAAAATGCAAATATGTCCCTTAACGGGTCGTTTTTGTAAAACGTCAAACGTAAGGACAAAGTCGGAATATAAAAATGAAGCGAGGTCTTAATGCATACCGGGAGGGTTGCAATAATAACGACTTCGGTAAAACACCCGGTTGATGGGTAAGAATTAAACGCATGCGTAAACCAAGAGACGTGGACGCGGGTTGAAAAAAAAAATCAAAGGACTTGGATTACGAGTTATGACTATAAAATCTCGTATATAGAAATTGTGAGTGAATATGTTCAACTATTCGAAGTCGAATGGGTTGAATAAAGAATAAAGTAGATTGTTTATAAGTGATGGATTTCACATTAATAGGTCAAACAGGTTGAATACAATATAACGCCGAATGGCACAAATGAGCGCTAGCCAGATAAAGGTAGCGTTAAATGCAAGAGAATAATGAGCCCGGTAATGGGATATAACCAAATAAGAATATATGCAAATCAAATAACAGTAAGCATAAGAAGAACTGACGCATAAATGACGTGAGAAGTCATAAAATCGGAAAATTGTCCGAAAGAAAACAATTATAGCCATGAAACTACAATTAAGGTTAACGGGACCTAAGCTTGAAACCAAACGACTCTTCGAACAAAAACAGGGTGCCTTGACACCAAACATGTATTTTAAGAATGACATGAGTAAGGAGTGATCTACGGGATCAACATAACCTTTAGGGTTATAAACAAATGAAAGATCTACGGACTAAAACGACCCACGGGTCATGATTAGAAAGAAGTTATAAGGACTTCGCCCTAAAGAGGTGAAAGTCTAATAAAAAAATAGCCCATAAGGCTAAGTGATAAAAACCTACGGGTTAATTAGATAAAGCGAGGGAATCGGTTGAGAATCCCCGCATAAAACTAAGACTGTAAAAGAATAAATTATGGACTGTCAATATCCTGGTATGGATAATTGACAAAAGTTAAAGAGAAGATCCTAAAACTACAACTTCGGTTTTAGTAAGAAATAACGTTTTAACAAATATGAATACTATAAGGCGAATTCGGAAATAACAAATATCAAAGAGTATGGGTTTTAACATCGATAGGTGCGAGACGGTACATTCGAAAAGAAGAAGTATGATAAAGAAACGTTGAATTAAACTTAAACATGACGTGACACGCTCAAGGACAAGAAAAGAAATATAGAAAATGATCACGTTGTTATGTGAGTTACGGAGTATGAAGTGACGGCGACTAATTAGTCTAGCCGGTAAAACTATTCAAAGTTAAGAAAGCGTCATAACAAATACAAGCACTTGTTAATATAACACAAGCGCGGGATAGACCTGTTAAAAGACTAACGAGACTAAGTGGTTAAGTGACAAATCAGTCAATAAAGATACAGGGTTATGAGCTGTAAGTAACGGCCCGCGAGGCCTTACACATGAAAGACGTACGCGTCAGTGTACATGAAAACTTTTGACCAAAGGAAACGGGAGCCTTGAAAACGAAACTAGATTCGTTTGATTAAACCAACGAACTACGTAAATAAGGTTTCGGGGACGAAACCTCTTTAAGGGGGGTAGACTTGTAACACCCCGAAAACGGGTTTGGTAATCAAACCCCGTTAATACTAAAAGACGGGTAAGGTACCGTTAGCGGTAGAAGTAACCCGGTAAATATTAGGATTTAAATGAATAAACCTAATATTTAATAAAATGTGAATGAACTTGCTTAAACTTTTCAACTTTCACACATTTATCATGTTTAGCTCACGACTCATCCTCCAGTCCAGAAACTTCCTGCATCTGCTTTCAACTTTCGAATCCGAAGATCAACTCTCCACTTTGGTTTGTCGCAAAATAGGGCAGAAATGAAAAATCTTTTTGGATTTTTCATAAAGCTTCTAAACCAGAAATGAAATACAGATTTAAAACGCAGTAAAAGTAAACTATTTACAAACATATTTTTGGTTAAGCGTGTTAGGGAATCATATCAGCTATCCGACAAGTTACAAGTACCGTTAAGCTTCAATTACATACACATAATTAAACAATTCGCTTAGATTGTCGATATACTGATCCACTTTAAATTTTCACACAAATTTCAATCTGTCCAGGATACGGAATTAGTGTTTTAGAGACTTAAACTTATACATGTGTCCCACCTCTTGAATATACTCCTGTATCCAGATCCCAATATTCAGTCTTACAGGTAAGTATAACACAAATGATATCTGTAAGGGAATAATTTAAGTAACAGTACGACACCGTGAGAGCTCAGGTCAGAACTACCGTTCAGCAGAGAGATCACGAATCGACTTGGGTGTGTCCCCTTTAGAGGATATTTTGTTACAACAGCATTGCTAAGCAATTTTATTGTCTTATATTTTATGCTGAGGGTGATGCTATGTATCAAGCATTGCGGAAAGTATTATTCGAGGACTAGGTCAGAACTTCCATTCAGCAGAAGTCCTGGAATAATACCCCAGATATCACTGAGTATAAAGACCTAGTATATCAGAAAAAGGAATCTTTCAAACAAGATTTCAGGGGTTACCTATATATCCAAGTAGTGTTCCCCACGAAATAAGCAAGTAAAGATTTAAGTTTATATCCCGAACAAACCTACTAAATGTGCAACAACCTATCGGCACATCATCAGCGAGACTGTTTAACGCATTTAAACATTCCATTTCTTTAGCATACTGTAACTGTCAAGCCGATGTACTATCATTTTCCCTTTTTACACAAGCTCTTTTCCAATTTTCTATTGTTTTTGGATTTTGAAAATATCTCATGTTTTTGTATTTTTTGTCATTTTTTATTGTTTTTGTATTTTCTGAAAATATTACCCTATACCTCCCCCTAAATACCAAAACATGTAAAAAATCGACAAACCATTGCAGATTGCTTCTCAACATCATCTACAATGTCTCCTTCATCAACGCCAAGAATCTCCTCCAACACCGATAAAAGCTTCATACCATTCAATTTTAGCAAATATTGAAAACGTGTTTTATCAAATGCTTTGGTATGTAAATCAGCTTTTTGATCGTCAGTGTGGATTTTCTCAATTCGAATCAACTTCTTCTCGAAACAATCGCGAATGAAGTGATGACGAATTTCAATGTGTTTCGTTTTAGAGTGATGTACGGGATTTTTCGTAATGTTAATCGCTGCCTCATTATCAACAAAGATAGGGGTGTTTAGAAATTGCAAACCGTAGTCGCGCATCTGTTGCTGGATCCACAAGATCTGAGAGCAGCAACTGCTAGCAGATACATACTCCGCTTCACATGTGGATAAAGCCACAAATGTTTGCTTTTTGCATTGCCAGGTAACCAATCGTGATTCGAAAAACTGGCACCCTGCTGTTGTTCATTTAGCATTAACTTTGCAGCATCCGAAATCGGAATTGGAATACCCTTCTAGCGTGAAATCGCCTTCTCTTGGATACCACAACCCCAATGATGGAGTTCCTTTCAGGTAGCGTAATATCCTTTTCACAATCACCATATGCGAAGCTCTCGGGTTAGATTGAAATCTTGCTGCGAGGCAGGTTGGATACATAATATCGGGTCTTGAAGCTGTCAAATACATCAGCGATCCGATCATGGAACGATACATCGGTTCATCTACCTTCTCTCCGGTGAGATCAGGGTTTATCCCATGATTCGTTGCTAATGGGGTGGAAGCTGGAGTAGAACCTGACATCCCGAATTTCTCCAAGATATCATGAACGTACTTCGTTTGATGTATGAAAATTCCTTTGGGTAGTTGATTAACCTGCAGTCCCAAAAAGAATTTCATCTCACCCATCGATGACATTTCGAATTTCTGCTTCGTAACTCGTTCAAAATCTTTGCACAAATTTTCATTTGTTGACCCAAATATGATGTCGTCCACATAAATTTGAACTATCAGAAGATGACCGTCGACCTCTTTGGTGAAGAGAGTGGCATCCACTTTTCCACGAATGAAGCTGTTGGCTAGTAAGTGTTGAGACAATGTCTCGTACCAATCTCTTGGGGCCTGGTGTAAACCATACAGCGCTTTGTCTAGCAAATAGACCTTGTCTTTGTGGTTTGGATCGGTGAAGCCCGGTGGCTGACCGACATATACCTCCTCTTTTACCTTCCCGTAGAGAAAAGCCGATTTCACATCTAACTGATATACTTTGAAATTTTTCCAAGACGCAAATGCTAGGAAGATTCTGATCGCTTCTAGTCGAGCAACTGGAGCATACACTTCGGTGAAATCTATACCCTCCTGCTGACTAAAACCCTGGACTACGAGTCGAGCTTTGTTACGAACTACAACTCCTCTATCGTCTCTCTTGCACTTGAACACCCACTTGGTGTTTATCTTCCTCTGACCATCAGGCAAATCCACTAACTTCCACACTCCCAACTTTTCGAATTGGCTCAGTTCCTCCTACATCGCATTGACCCATGAATCTTCAGTAAGCGCCTCTTTGTAAGTCCTTGGTTCAACCTGCGAGATAAAACAACTCAATGAGAATTCGGTTTATAAAGGAGCAACTTTTGTATAAAAACATGTAAGCCCTTTATCAAGCTGTCTTCGAGTGCGGACGCCTGTTTGCAATTCTCCAATGATCAATTCCTCTGGATGGTATGAAAGAGTTCGTGGCATCACTTCGCCTGGAACATCTACATCGCCTTCCAGATTAGTAACATTCCGATTTGCACCTTGTTCACTGACTGGGTTTGTTTGACTTGAAATCTGAATTTGCTCCCCCTCAGAATCTGAATCACCACGATCAAATACTGGCATGTTCTCATATTCTTGATTATCATTCTGTGCCGTCTGATTATCTTGAACAACTTCATTTTGTTGGATATCATCATGTTTACCATCATTGCTTGGACCTGCTTCATCATCATTTGAAGTTTGTCGTGGTCACCATGAATATTCAGCTGGAAATCTTTCCTGCGATGACTCATACTCTCGCAAAATATCCAACTCATCAAAGAAATCTTCTTCTTCTTCTGGTTCTTCCATCATGACAAACGAATCCCATAACTTGTCATAATGATAACGCCATGAATCTCCAGGATTCTATGGCGGCATTGTATAACCTTGACATTCAACATGTTGTGCTTCGATGATCTGCTTCAGTCTTGGAACAAAGACTCGTCTTTGTGGACTTGAGTAACCCACAAATATTCCTTCGATACTCTTTGGACCAAACTTACCAAAAGGCTCTAGAACTGTACAAGGAGACCCAAACGGTTCTAAAAACTTCAGGTTCGGTTTGCGGTTATTGATCAACTCAAAGCATGTCTTGTTGAATTTCTTGACAGTAAGAACCCGGTTGAGTGTATAGCATGCGGCGGAAACTGCTTATGCCCAAAAATTTATCGGTAGCTTTGAATCAGCAAGCATTGTTCTGGCCATTTCAATTAGCGTCCTGTTTTTACGTTCTGCAACTCCATTCTGCTGCGGAGTGTACGGAGCACTAAACTCATGCAATATACCTCTTTCATCACAATATTCTTCCATCTTATTGTTCTTGAATTCAGTACCATTATCACTTCTAATTCTTCTGTCAAACGTTCCATCTTTCGACTTCAAGAATGATACCCATGAAAATCTGGAATAATCATCAGTAACCACGAGACAATAGAGATCCCCTGTAATACTTTTGACGTTTATTGGACCAAACAGATCCATATGTAGTCTCTCTAACAGTCTGGAAACTGAATTGACTTGCTTTTTAGGGTGTGACTTTTTCTTCTGCTTGCCTTTGATGCAACTAATGCACTCCCCTTCCAGATGAAAACCTTTGATATTAACTCCAAGAACTAAATCATTTTTCACCAAGTGATTCATTTTTCTAAGATGTATATGCCCCATCTTCCGGTGCCACAACTTCGATTCTTTCTCTGTTGCTCTAGACACAAAACAATGAGCCTGACCCGTGGTTGTAGTAGCTACACTCATGTCCAACACGTACAGATCATTGACTCTTGGTGCCCTCATGATAATCCATTCTTCAGGGATAACAAATCCTGGCTTCAAGATCAAACATTCTTTGTCTGTGAAGTGAGTGGTATACATCCTGTCACAAATCTGCGAGATACTTAGCAGATTATTCTCCAGCTCAGCAATGTAGTTAACTCTTTCAAACATAACAATCCCATTGGATAACGTTCCTTCACCAACAATTCTACCACCTTGGTTTCCTGCGAATCCCACATAACCTCTATTGAAATTCCTAACATCGTACAACAATGCAGTCTTCCCTGTCATATGTCGAGACGCTCCACTATCCATAATCCATCGTGAAATAGCTCTCGGAAGTTCCTGCACATATCACAAATTGATTTAAAAACACATTTCAATAAAGATGCCGATTCATGCTTCACAATTACCAACTAGGAAGCTCCGGCAAGTCCAAAATTTTTAATGAGATTTTAATGCTACCCAAGCCTCTTTCGACTCAGGTAACTGGACTTTAATGTGAGTTTTAGCAGTGTAAAGTGGCGGAAAATTTTTATCATTCATTTTTAAACTTTCTTCAGATCCAACCTCAACCTTTTTGTATAAGAAAAAACTCATATATCTTAAGTTGACCGGTTGGTTGATTTTTCTTTTGAACATTCTTCTTCTCTGGTGGAGTAGAAGATTGTTTCTCCAACTTTTCATAATAATCCAAAGGAACATCCATCTTTACCGGAATGGTAGAAGACGATTGTTTTTCTGACTCTGAAACCTTTGGTTTTTCAACAACTTTTGGCTTCCATATTTATTGAGATGATGCAACCCGTTTATAGAATTTATCATTTTTATTTACCACATTCTTAACAGGTTCAATTTTGACTTTTGATTTCACATTTTTCAAAATTTTCTCAACAACCATTGGAGCTTTTCCTTTTGCATCAACCTTCTTCTTTTGATTTTCAACAACTTCAGTCTTAGGCTTGAAGTTGGTGCAATTTCTTGCAATGTGACCAACTTTGTTGCATCTAAAGCATGTACGAGTATCAACTACTCGACTTGTGCCTTCAGACTGAGGTTGTGAGGCCCTCTTCTCAAAGAACTCTTCATTTGATTTCGAAAAAATATTTTTCTCTTCATCAGAAAGTGAACTTGAACTGTTCACAAACACTTTCTTCTCACCAAATTTCTTGTTTTGAAAATTCTTTCTTTGATAATTCTTACCACCCTGATATCCACCCGACCATTTGTTTCAATTGTTGTTATAAAAACTTGGTGGAACAACAGGTTTCTTGTAGTACGCTTTATCTTTCTCAAAATTCATTTGCTTTTTTGTTTGTTTCAAACCTTCTACTTTAGACAACTCAATTTCAACCAATTTGAAAATATTTTTCAATTTGTTCACATTAACATTCTCCAGTGGAAACTCAGAATCCGAATACAACTTATCAGATCTAGCCATCTTGTACATCACAAGACCCGGTTCATCACCTAAGTTGTTTTTGGATTTTGGTTTCGGAATGTAATTGTCCAGAAAACACTCTTCATTCTCAGCTGAATCACTATCCAAAACACTTTCAGCCATGCCTTTAACAATCTCAGTTTGAACACTATCATCAGATGATGATGAAGAAAATGTCACATCAATTGAATCAGGAAGTTTCACTTCATTTTCATCTTCAAGATTAACCAACCTAGATTGCTTTTTCGAATAATTGTCTAGAACTGGTGGTGGAACTTGATGAAACCCGACCCCAGTTCCATCACAGTATACATCTTCGCCTGCTTTGTTTTTCCCGATGGGTTTGGGAACAATGTGTTGCAAAACAAAGCTTGCAGAGTTGTAACTGTTCAATTTCAAATTGATTCGCTCATTTTCAATCTTAGCTTCTTCAAACTGAAGCTTCAATTTAGCAATCTCATCCAATTGTTTGTTGATTAATTCTTCTTTGATCCTCAAAACACATTGCAATTGGCAATTTTCTTTGTATGTTTTACCGTTTCTATCATCATTATCTTTAACCATGCTTTTAAGCTTCTCAAATTTTTCATTAATCTGACGATTTTCAAGAACTAACCTCTCATTTTCTTTCCTAACCTTTTCTTGATCAATTTTATCAGTTTCAATTTTGTTAGTTAATTCTTTTAATCATTCAGTTGAAGCTTTCACCATTTTATCACGATCAAGGATTTGATCCTCAACACTTCTGACTTTAGCTGTCAGATCATCAATCTTCTTACCTTTGAGATAAGTGTTTGTACTACAAACTTTGCATTCTTTGATGCAATTTTTGCAGTCAACATCACCACTGACTTTCTTACCTGACTCAGTCGTTGACGCGTTTGAACTGACCTGGCTTTTAGACTCAGAGATGGATTTAGAATCTACCTCAAGTGCCTTAGCAGCCAGCACCTTGTCAGCCATCTTTCCCATGTTTTCAGCATTCAACTTTTGAGTCATGTCAATGATTCCATTGTCAATCTTCTTTGATTTCTCTTTCTCTTCTTTTTCTTTCTCTTCTTTCTCTTTCTCTTCTCCGCTTCCCCACCATTTCCTTTGCCAATAATCATCTTCTTCTTTAAACTCTTTGATTATGGTTTCCAAATCAAGAGTGTTATGATCAATAGCAATGTTTCCATAAGGTTCAAGATAACATTCTCTGTCTGGATCCCATCTATTTGCTCTTTTTGCCTCAGAAAAGATACCAGATATTCTGATCAATCTGTTTGTAGCCAACATCTTTCTGTAATTATACTTCTGTTCTTCAGTTCTGTTGTCTTTCCAAGGTTTAGGTTCAGAATTTGCCATGAATGCATATCCAACCGCATCCTCCTCAGGTAACAACTCACTCCAGTCGTAACCTTCATCGTCATGAATTACAGCAAGAGCTCTTGACTTGTCTTTGTTCTCTTCAAGCTGCTTCAATCTTGGCGGCTCTGATTTATTCTGATGATAAATCGCTTTCTTATAGTAATCTTCTCTGAACGGGTTCTCAGACTCATCAGCATACGCATTTCGGCATTCACGCTTAAAGTAACCTTTCTGTTTGCACTTAAAGCATGTCACTTTAGACTTGTCAAAGCCTAACTTGGTAGAAGGTCCACCAATAGACTTCCTCCCTGTGATCTCCATGAAACGCTGTGCTCGACGAACTGCACTGGCCATAAACCACCTTATGTCGATCAGTTCCATCTCCTCAGGATCTATTTGATCGTAGTCTTCCTTTGTCAGGTTGTTGTTGCCTATCTTCCCTGCTACAAGACTTTCATAAGATTCTAACACAGATGCTAAGAAAACCATCTGTTGCTTTGCTGACTCCTCGCTGAAGTTTTGAGTATTCTTTAAGTCTACAGCGATGTTGCATTGAAATAAATTCTTTGCATCAGAATGATTTGCAGATGACGAAGATCCACTGTGAAATCCACTGCTTTGACTTTCTTTGTTTTATGTGTTAACATTTTCTGCAGAAAAAGCTGTCTTGGGAGATGTACTCTTTGGCATCATGCTCTTTGGATAATACAAATCCAAGTTCTGCTGAAAAGACGAATGATTGACTTTGTGTGTCTTCTTTAATTCCAACTCGTGACTCTCTAGTCTCTCAATCAGCAAGTCTACTGTTAACACTTCTGGCGGCTTGATAGTATTCTTTAGCATCAACGCATAATATTGCCAATCCATCTCATCTGGCAACGAATCAAATAATTTGTCGACTAGCTCATCTTGAGTATGGGAAATTCCATGTCTTGCCAGTTCCAGCTTCAAGTGCCCAAACCTCTCAATCATTTTACAAACTGATTCATTCTTTAAACACCCAAACAAATCAAACTCTTTTCTAAGTAGTTTCTTTTTGTTCTTCACTATTTTTGTACTTCCTAAACATTTGGTTTCTAACTTTTTCCAGAGATCTTTAGAACTGTTGTACTCGATCAAAGATATTATATCTTCTCGAACAGATTGAAATAGCAGTGCAATGCATTTTTGCTCAGCGACAAATCCCTCTATTTCTTCAGGTGATGTTAAGGTTTCGCCACTTTTGCCTCCATCATTGTAACCATTTTTAGACTCTTCCAGCTGGGAAAAGCAAAGGCTCTCAACCAATCTTCAAACTTCTTGGCCCAACGACTATATTCTTCGATAGCCATCAACTTCGGGGGTTTGTTATAAGTTCCGAATGCACTTTCAACTTCCAAAGCATCTGATAACTTTTTCTTTGTATTCGGCGTGTTCTCATTGGTATTGCTAGAAGAAGTATCATCTCCAGAATTTCCAGCAAATGCAAAGATATCATAAAACGGATTGAAATCATCCATCTTGTACGTACCTGAAAAATCAGCAAACACTTAGAAATATTTTTGGTTTTGAAAAATGACAGATTCAAACGGAATCTGTTCAAGTGAAATTGTACAAACGAAATAGTTCAAACGAAATGATTCTTTTCAAACGGAATCTGTTATTCCGTTTGAAACAACACTAATCAGGTTTCAAACGAAACCACTTTCAAACTTGAACTCTCAAACGAACAGTTTCAAACGAAACAGTTTCAAACGATAAGACACTTTTCAAACGGAAACCACTTTTCAAACGACCACTTCAAACGATCAGTTTCAAACGGTTCACTTTCAAACGTGAACTCACTTTCAAACGGACAGTTTTCAAACAGAAGCCAGTTTCAAACGAATGTGACCAATTTCAAACGATAGTGATCAATTTCAAACAGAAAGCCAAGCTTCAAACGGATGTCGTCAGCATTTAACGAACAGTTTCAAATGGTATAGATGTTTTCGATCAGTTTTAGGTCGAATTTTAGTTCAAAACTTTCAAGGATTCATTATTACTGTATTTCGTTTGATATGTGAGAGTTTTAGACCATTTCTGTTAACAAACCCCCCAACTTCGTTTAGTATGATATGTCGTTTCGATACTGTATTTTGTTTAGTTGACATCAACTTCGGGGGTTTGTTATAGGTTCAAAAAGAGCTCAGGACTGACCTGTTTCAAACGGACTGGCCTGCTTCAAACGGACTGGACATGTTCAAACGCACTAGCTACTTAAAACATGACCAAACCCTAATTCAATCACTGTTGTGCACTCATTTAACCTATCTAGACATAAGACACGATAAGACGTAGTCAGCAGACATTCAGTGCCCCAAAAACGTCACCAACTCTAATATCAACAAGTGGAATAACAACATCATCATCGACTGGAGCCCCACCATCCTGGGCATCCTCAGGGGGACCCTCAATAAACATATCGATGTCGTCATCAGACATAGCATCAAGAGGCAGATCCTCAAGAGGAACTGCAGCAAGAGGAATAGGAGCAGGGATCTGAACAAGAGGTAGATCCTCGCCAGGAAGACCATCAGCTAGTGGTATGTCATCGCCAAAATCCGGCAAGGCGAAAGGCTGAAAATAATCAGTATCATCTGAAAGCATCTCTGGATTTGTGGCCATCTCGTCATCTGAAACTATAGCCATCGGGTCTAGGGTATCTGATACTCTGCTATCGGAAGAGGACATGGTGTCTGTAACAAAACAATCACAAGTATGCACATATATCATCAAACGTCAAATAAGCATGTAAGTAATAACAATGTAAACATGTATGCAATCCTAGTCTTCCCAAGACTATCCCACCCAGCCTCTCAGACTGAACTACTTAGTCTCTCAGACTAAATCTCCCAGTTTCCCAAACTGAACTACCCAGCCTCTCATGCTAAACCTCCCAGTCTCTCAGACTGCCCCAACTAGTCTCTCAGACTACCCAGTCTCTCAGACTGAACTACCCAGTTAGTCTCCCAGACTAACTCCCTAGTCTCTCAGATTGAATTACCCAGCTAGTCTCTCAAACTAACTCCCCAGTCTCTCAGACTGAATTATAAACATATTCTTTAAAATGTATTTTGTGTCTTTTATATGTAAAAATGTTTATTTCCTAGATCTGGACACTTTGTGTATGCAATGAAAACATTTCGTGAGAGCCCTAATGATCGTAGTCTAGACTCGAGAAAGAATCCTAGTTCGCTACGATCGAGGCTCTGATACCAAGCTGTCACACCCTGACTTTAGCGAAAGCGTGGTTATTGGTGTGACTTCTTAATACCATAGCATTCAATCATAACAATGCTATATGATAAAACCAAAAGATATTCATCCATTAATTAAGTTTAGAAAATACCATAACATACTTGTCTTGAAAACATCAACACCAAATTAAGTTACAAATCATGACATGTTCAACTGAGTCCATGAAGACTCCACAAAAGACTTTAAATAAAACTTGAGTTTGGAAACATGTATCCCGTCCAGGAATAGTGTGACACCCCAGGAAAACCATACAACTTAACTAGCTTCCTCAGTGAGTACTTGCCAAATTTCGGGACGAAATTTCTTTCAACTTGGGGATAATGTGACAACTCGTAATTTAGAACCCTTCATTGTATCTCGATGTAACATGCTTGAACGTTATGTGTTTATATATTAGCAAATGAAAGTTGTGAATTATCTTGATGTGATATGTGTTGATAATATGTACGTATAAGGTGTAGTTATGTATATGTGGGTATGTAACAAGCCGAGACCATGAACCCAACTCGAGACCACTCGGTCTCGAGTGAACAGTGTAACTGTTGGGCCGGTTGGGCCATGCTTCTCTTCACCCCACTCGAAAACCCACTAGGGTGAACCAACTTAGGGCTAGTATATAACTCATGCTCCTAGCCAACCTTGCCATTTTTGGGCAACCCACACACACTCTCCTACACACACACTCTCTCTCTCTCACTAAAACCCTAAACCTCAACACTCCACCCCTCTCGGATCAAACCGGTGACAACCAAAGGGTTCTCGGATTTGCTTGAGATCAACACTCGGAAGCTCTTTCCTCAATCCTTCACATCTTCTACACCCGAAATCCTTGACCGGTTAGTGTTTCTTGCAAACACACGAATATGCGTGATAAAAAGTGTTGATTATGTGTTAAAGTGCATTGTAGCTATTGTTTAAGTATGATGAAAGTATTTGTTGATTTAATGGACATTGTTGAATGGTAAAGATATTTCATTGACATGAATAATGGACACAATACGTTTAGTGAATGATAGCCTTTGATGCTAGCTATGTGTTAGAATGTTGTCTATGAATGATATGCCAAAATGATGTAACAAATACATACATATGTTGTCATTGAACCAAGTGATTGTGTGCTAGATATAGAAACCGATGATAGCCTTTAGTGATGTCCGAATCATGCATTTGTTTAGAGGTTTAGGTTGCCTTGAATGAACATGCTTGTAAATGATGAAATGGATGAATGAGGGTTGAATGTGATATGAATATTTGATGAACTATTTGAATATATGTTGAACATTTAAAAACTGTGTGTTTTAATCCATTTGGTTTAGGTTTTAGACAAGAAAACATGTTTGAGTGATTTGGTTGGATAGCACACCATTACATGAAATCGAAATTCCATTGGCTAGTACAAATGCTGGCAATCAGCAGGTGTGCCAGTCGAGACCCCCGGTCTCGACTCGAGACCGTTAAGCCATAACTCGAGACTGCAGTGTTTGCGACTCGAGACCATCTCATGACAACTCGAGACAAGCTTCAAGGACTCGAGACCAGCAAGGTCTCGACTCGAGACCTCAGAGGTTGCGACTCATGCTTGACAACTCGAGACCAACCATCCACAACCTGAGACCACTAGGTTGCGACTCGAGACCGCATAGTCTCGAGTCGAGACCGCTTAGTCTCGATCAGGATGTTTGACTAGGTTATTGGGCCGCATTTAATGTTTGGACTGCATGATGTAACACCCTAAATTTTTTTTACCCTTAAATTTATACAAAATATAGTTTAAGTACATGACTTTCATTAACGAAGATCATAAGTAACTAAGACCTTAGTCAACTAATGACTAAGTTAAATCGTTTCAAAAATTGTTTAACATGTGTTTACAACCCATACACAAAAACTACATAGATCTAAAACGTTGCGGAAGCTTCAAAACGGAGTGTTCGGTTCTTCATCTAATTGCTTGATCGTCACCTGTAAGGTCTACCAAATTTACCTACTATCAAAACCATTAAAACATTAGTTTTGACATTGTTATATAATATGACTTCAAAGTTTAACAACACATTTGAATTAATAAACATGTAATAGCTTTTCTAGGTTCACCGTAAATTACGGTATCACCATAATTTACGGTGAGACCTGGAATTGTCTGGTCACCGTAAACCAGTAGAGAACTACCGTAAAACTCATGACTCCTACCGTAAATTACGGTATTACTGTAATTTACGGTGGATGCTGGATATTCATGTTCTTGTTTGGTTTGTTCATTTTACTCAAACCAAATTCACGGATTTCGCTTTTCTAGAGAAGAACAATACATCAAATTTTCTTATTTCGAATATATATATATGTTAATCAATATCAAAGAATAATCCGACATATTACAAGGTATTAACCATGCTTCACTTAATTGTTCGACCCGTTTGGCTTGTCTATGGAATTTCTTCCTTTTTGACAACTACCAACGAGTTAAATCCATCTTTCGACCAAATATTCAATATAGCAATATCATAGCTTTAATTCATAACAACTTGTATTCTATAATTCGACCTAACCAAATGCAATGATCTAATTTTTACTTAATGTAACGGTTCAAGTTACATACCTTCAAAGTTTGCCCTTTAAACGTGGTTCGCCACCCGTTTGTCCGCTTGACGTTCCTGCGTCCGTTCCTTTAGAGTCCATTTATGATGCGTTTTAGAACTCTCTTTAAATCATAATTCGCATAATACACCAAAACATTATGATTATGCGTTTAAGCTCCGAATTTCAGTTTTAAAGCCTTCATAGAGGCATTTCAACAAACACTTCATAAGCAGATTTTTACATGATTAAACATCACATCTTTAGTTTATTCATTTAACCCTATTTTCATATAAATCAACCAATTTACATGAATGTTAGCTTCTGTTTGCTGAAATCACTTCCAGATTGCTAATTTACACAAAATCAACAATCTATTTCCTAGTGTTCATTCAAGTACACATAATTCACAAATCACCTACAATGGTGTTCTTAGGTTTCACAAAATTTCTTATGATTTCAACTTATATTGGTCTAGGGTTTGTTCCTAGACACTATAGTTGTTCTTCAATCATCACAACATAAACATGCAACCCTAATTCAGATTTATCAAATTTTCATGAGAATTTCAAGTTAAGAATTAACACGAATTTTCACATACCTTGTAATCCTCCTGTGATGAGGATCACTATTCTATGTTTAGATTTCGTTTTTGATCAGATTTGAGCCTTCAATTTGATTGTTTTGTGAGATTAGGGTTTTGGAATGGGGGTGTCGCCCCCTGCTTCTTCCTGATCGACCAACACCTCAATTTGGGGTGTTTGGTTTATTTTTTTTTATTGTTCCATTTAATTAAGTTTCCAATTAAACAACTATGGTCCCTCAACTTTATTCAACATATAGTTTGGTAGCTTTTAATCAAGTTATAAGCTATTTCTAGACTAGTTAACTAACTAGGTTAAAATTCTTAGTTAGTAAACTCCCATTTATTTATGCTTTATAATTCCGATATAATGTCTTATATTTTCGGGGTGTTACAAGTCCACCCCTCTTAAAAGGGTTTCGTCCCCGAAACCAAGGTACGTACCAAATAGTGTAGGATGAAGACGTCTCATCTCCTCTTCGGACTCCCATGTAGTGTCCGAACCTTTCCTATGCTCCCATTTGACCTTGACTTGGTCAATTTGTTTATTTCGTAAATGTTTGACCTTTCGGTCTAAAATCTCCACCGGTCTTACCTCATAATTCAGACTATTATCCACTTCGATATCATCGTAATGGATATAAGTCGTTTCGTCTGCTAGGCACTTTCTTAATTGTGATACGTGGAACGTGCCATGGATTCCACTTAGCTCCTCCGGTAATTCAAGGCGGTAAGCTACCTTGCCAACTCTCCCGATAATTTTAAATGGCCCGATAAACCTTGGGCTTAACTTCCCCTTCTTTCTAAATCTAATAACGCCTTTCCATGGGGACACTTTAAGCATGACCATGTCACCCACTTGAAATTCAATTGGCCTTTTCCTTTTATCTACATACGCCTTTTGCCTGTCTTGAGCCGCTTTCAAGTGTGCCCGAACTTTATCGATCTTTTCGTTCGTGGCTCTTACTATGTCTTGATGGGCGAGTTCACGTGGACCCACTTCACCCCAACAAACCGGGGTTCGACACTTCCTACCGTAAAGCAGTTCGTATGGTGCCATTTTAATACTAGATTGGTAACTGTTGTTATACGAAAACTCGACTAACGGTAGGTGAACATCCCAAGTGCCTCCAAAGTCGATTATACACGCCCGTAGCATGTCTCCCAATATTTGTATCGTTCTTTCACTTTGTCCATCCGTTTGAGGATGGTACGCAGTGCTAATGAACAATTTGGTCCCCATTTGTTCTTGGAAATCACGCCAGAAGTTCGAAGTAAACCGGGTATCCCTATCAGACACGATGGACACCGGCACTCCATGACGTGCTATGATTTCATTGGTATAGACTTCTGACATCTTTTCTGACGTATAAGTCTCACGAATCAGAATAAAGTGAGCACTTTTCGTCAATCTATCCACCACTACCCATATTGCATCAAAACCACGATTCGTCTTAGGCAACTTGGTTAACAGGTCCATTGTAATATGTTCCCATTTCCAAACCGGAATTTCTAACGGTTGGAGTTTGCCATAGGGTTTCTGATGCTCCGCCTTGACATGTAAACATGTCAAGCATTTTTCCACATACTTCGCCACATCCCTCTTCATTCCGGGCCACCAATAATTTTGCTTCAAATCATTGTACATCTTGGTCGCACCCGGATGAATTGAATAACGGGATTTATGAGCTTCATCAAGTAGAAGCGCCTTTACTCCACAGGTATGTGGGACCCATATCCTTCCGGATCGAGTCTTTAACCCGTGATTCCCATTCGACAAGTCTTTCAACTGACCAATTATTCTTTCCTTCTTCCAATTCTCTTCTTTTACTGCTTCCAATTGCGCCTCTCGAATACGTTCAAGTATACCCGAGGTTACCACGAGTTGCATCGACCTCACTCGTATTGGGACATAGTCCGCTTTTCTGCTTAGAGCATCCGCTACCACATTTGCTTTTCCGGGGTGGTAGTGTATCTCACAATCATAGTCCTTCACCGTTTCCAGCCATCGCCTTTGTCGCATATTTAACTCCTTCTGATCGAAGAAGTATTTCAAGCTCTTGTGGTCGGTGAATATGGTGCATTTTACCCCATACAAGTAATGCCTCCATATTTTTAATGCAAATACCACCGCTGCCAGCTCGAGATCGTGCGTGGGGTATTTCTTCTCGTGTATCTTCAATTGTCTCGAGGCATAGGCTATTACCTTGCCCCGTTGCATCAACACGCATCCAAGTCCCAATAATGAAGCATCTGAATAAACCACCATGTCTTCGACTCCGTCCGGCAATGTCAGTACCGGAGCTTGAGTTAGCCTTTCTTTTAGCGTCCGAAACGCTTTTTCTTGATCGACTCCCCAAACAAACTTTGCTTTCTTTTGGGTTAGCTTTGTTAGCGGCGATGCAATCTTGGAGAAATCTTGAATGAATCTCCTATAATATCCAGCAAGCCCCAAAAAGCTTCTAATCTCAGAAGGGTTCTTCGGGGGATTCCATTTTGACACCGCCTCTATCTTTGACGGATCCACCAAAACCCCATCGGCACTTATGACATGACCGAGAAATTGTACCTCTCGTAACCAAAAGGCACATTTGGAAAATTTTGCATAAAGCTTCTCTCGTCTAAGTGTCTCTAACACTTCTTGTAAGTGGCGTGCGTGTTCGGCTTCACTTTTTGAATACACCAAGATATCATCGATAAACACGATGACCGACTTATCCAACATTGGCTTGCAAACCCGGTTCATGAGGTCCATGAAAGCCGCGGGCGCATTTGTTAGCCCAAATGACATCACGAGAAATTCGTAATGTCCGTATCTTGTGCGAAAAGCCGTCTTCGGCACATCTTCTTCTTTGACCTTTAGTTGGTGATACCCCGACCTAAGGTCAATTTTTGAAAACCAACTCGCGCCTTGTAGTTGGTCAAATAAGTCGTCTATCCTCGGGAGAGGGTATCGGTTCTTTACCGTGAGTTTGTTTAATTCCCGATAATCGATACACATGCGCATGCTCCCGTCCTTCTTTCTCACAAACAACACCGGTGCGCCCCAAGGAGACACACTCGGCCTTATGAATCCCTTGTCAAGCAAATCTTGAATTTGGGACATCAGCTCTTGTAATTCCGACGGTGCAAGTCGGTACGGGGCCTTTGCCATAGGTTTCGCGCCCGGAATCAATTCGATCCCGAACTCTACTTCCCGTTCAGGTGGTATCCCCGGTAAATCTTCCGGAAAAACATCTTCATAATCTCGTACTACAGGTACATCTCCAATCTTTCGTGATTCTTTCTCGGTCTCATTTGCATAAATTATGAATGCCTTGCATTCTCGCTTCATGAGCTTGTGAGCTTTCATCATCGAACATACTATGGGGTTGCCTCGTTTTTCGCCATAAATGGTGACGTGTTTCCCGCTCGGAGATGTTAGTTTTATCTCTTTGCGAAAACACACGACCTTTGCATGGTATTGAAATAGCCAATCCATCCCCACGACTACTTGGAATTCTCCCATCGACATCGGAATTAGATTTATCAAGTATTCTTCACCATCGATGCTCAGTTTACAATTTTCACATACATCACAAACAATAAAGCTTTTGTTATTACCTATCTCTACTTCTAAAGGTACAGGTAATTTTGTTAGAATAAATGAAGGATGTCGAATAAGTCCATATGAAACAAAGGATTTATTCGCACCCGTATCAAATAACACGTGTGCAGGAATTGAATTTACAGCAAATATACCTGAGACCACGTCAGGTTCAATCTTTGCTTCTGCGGCAGCTAGTTGAAAAGATCTTGCCTTCGCTTTCGGGGCTTCACCTTTCGGTTCCTGCCCATCATTCTTTCCAACCAGCTCCGGGCATTCTGACTTCTTGTGACCCGTTCGATAACAATTGTAACAAACCGTCACTTTCTCCAGGCATGACATAGCCATATGTCCCGTTTTCTTGCATATAGGACAAGGCTTATCCTTGTAATGGCATTCACCCTTATGATTTTTCCCACAAATTTTGCAACCTGGTGTACTACCTTTAGCATCTGATCTCTTTGCTGTTTCATTCGTTCTTGCTTTCTTAGTAGGGCTTGGATTCACATCTTGTACCCTTCGTTCACCTCGTTCTATACTCTTTTTCAATTCGATCTCCCTTTCCCGAGCAGCATTGACAATCTCGGTAAGGGTCTCGTACTTTGAAGGGGTTATGAACTCTCTATATTCCGCGCTTAGCATGTTATGATAATAATAGACCTTTTGCTCTTCATTCGTTATCAAATCATCACAGAACTTCATCTTGTCCATAAACATCCCCGTGATCTTGTCTATGGATTCACCTTTGTGTCTGAGTTGCATGAACTCTTCCTTGATTTTATTTATGACCGCCTTGGGACTATGGTGTTTAAGAAACGGCGTCTTAAACTCCTCTCAAGTCATGGCCTTAGCCGCTTCACTTCCAATCTCCTTCTTTTTGTTATCCCACCAATCTTTTGCTTGACTCCTTAGTTGACCCGTACCATAGGCTACGTAGTCTTCTTCGTCACAATGGGTTCTCTCGAATACCCCTTCGATGTCACTTAGCCATCGTTGGCACACTATTGGGTCAACCTCCCCATTATATATTGGTGGTTTACAAGCCATGAATTCCTTGTATGAACAAGGCTTTCGTCCTCCACGCCTTTCCTTTGCTACATTTGAATCATCTTCCAGTTTCTTGATTCTATCTTCTACTATTGATAAAACCGTGTTTTGGATTTTATCAATAAAGCCCGACAAACTGTTTTCGATCGCCTTTCCAACTTCTTCGGCAATCACTTCCCTCACTTGTTCGGTGACTCTTGGCACCTCATTATCATTGCCTCCATCAGCCATCTCGATTTCTGAAATGTTCACATAGATTGTTAAACATTCCATTTATAACACATGCTTTACTTGTTTTGATTTAATCAAGTTCATAACTTGATTTAATCATTCTTGTTTCAATTCAATCAAGTTCGTAACTTGATTTAATAATTCTTGCTTCTATTCAATCAAGTCCATGACTTGATTTAATCATTCTTGTTTCATGCATTTCTTGTTTTTTTTTTTTTTGAGTGAGCTTACACACTCTTTTCATGCATATTGTTCGTTCCTCATTTTATACATAGTACATAATTTATTAACAAAACAAGTTAATTCTTACCGGACGATCGATCAAGCTTGAACCGAACACTTATTGACAACCTTGAGCTCTGATTACCAACTTGTAACACCCTAAATTTTTTTTACCCTTAAATTTATACAAAATATAGTTTAAGTACATGACTTTCATTAACGAAGATCATAAGTAACTAAGACCTTAGTCAACTAATGACTAAGTTAAATCATTTAAAAAATTGTTTAACATGTGTTTACAACCCATACACAAAAACTACATAGATCTAAAACGTTGCGGAAGCTTCAAAACGGAGTGTTCGGTTCTTCATCTAATTGCTTGATCGTCACCTGTAAGGTCTACCAAATTTACCTACGATCAAAACCATTAAAACATTAGTTTTGACATTGTTATATAATATGACTTCAAAGTTTAACAACACATTTGAATTAATAAACATGTAATAGCTTTTCTAGGTTCACCGTAAATTACGGTATCACCGTAATTTACGGTGAGACCTGGAATTGTCTGGTCACCGTAAACCAGTAGAGAACTACCGTAAAACTCATGACTCCTACCGTAAATTACGGTATTACCGTAATTTACGGTGGATGCTGGATATTCATGTTCTTGTTTGGTTTGTTCATTTTACTCAAACCAAATTCACGGATTTCGCTTTTCTAGAGAAGAACAATACATCAAATTTTCTTATTTCGAATATATATATATATATGTTAATCAATATCAAAGAATAATCCGACATATTACAAGGTATTAACCATGCTTCACTTAATTGTTCGACCCGTTTGGCTTGTCTATGGAATTTCTTCCTTTTTAACAACTACCAACGAGTTAAATCCATCTTTCGACCAAATATTCAATATAGCAATATCATAGCTTTAATTCATAACAACTTGTATTCTATAATTCGACCTAACCAAATGCAATGATCTAATTTTTACTTAATGTAACGGTTCAAGTTACATACCTTCAAAGTTTGCCCTTTAAACGTGGTTCGCCACCCGTTTGTCCGCTTGACGTTCCTGCGTCCGTTCCTATAGAGTCCATTTATGATGCGTTTTAGAACTCTCTTTAAATCATAATTCGCATAATACACCAAAACATTATGATTATGCGTTTAAGCTCCGAATTTCAGTTTTAAAGCCTTCATAGAGGCATTTCAACAAACACTTCATAAGCAGATTTTTACATGATTAAACATCACATCTTTAGTTTATTCATTTAACCCTATTTTCATATAAATCAACCAATTTACATGAATGTTAGCTTCTATTTGCTGAAATCACTTCCAGATTGCTAATTTACACAAAATCAACAATCTATTTCCTAGTGTTCATTCAAGTACACATAATTCACAAATCACCTACAATGGTGTTCTTAGGTTTCACAAAATTTCTTATGATTTCAACTTATATTGGTCTAGGGTTTGTTCCTAGACACTATAGTTGTTCTTCAATCATCACAACATAAACATGCAACCCTAATTCAGATTTATCAAATTTTCATGAGAATTTCAAGTTAAGAATTAACACGAATTTTCACATACCTTGTAATCCTCCTGTGATGAGGATCACTATTCTATGTTTAGATTTCGTTTTTGATCAGATTTGAGCCTTCAATTTGATTGTTTTGTGAGATTAGGGTTTTGGAATGGGGGTGTCGCCCCCTGCTTCTTCCTGATCGACCAACACCTCAATTTGGGGTGTTTGGTTTATTTTTTTTTTTATTGTTCCATTTAATTAAGTTTCCAATTAAACAACTATGGTCCCTCAACTTTATTCAACATATAGTTTGGTAGCTTTTAATCAAGTTATAAGCTATTTCTAGACTAGTTAACTAACTAGGTTAAAATTCTTAGTTAGTAAACTCCCATTTATTTATGCTTTATAATTCCGATATAATGTCTTATATTTTCGGGGTGTTACACATGACTTCCTCTTACTGTTTATCTGGACCAAGTGCTACTGATTTAACTATTCGAGTATTAGGGCAGGCCCAATAACCTTGTATGTTTTGTATGCTATGTGTTAGATACGTGTACCATATACGTGATTACTTGCACCCAAACCTGACCTATACTGGTAACCATATTAGGACGTGGTGACCAGCATACTTAACCAAGTAAACTAAACTGCCGAGCAACCCAAGGTGAGTTCACACTCTCTACAAAGCATGGGATTCCTAGGGGTTAGGAACGGGTTAAGGAACATGGATTCCTCGTCCTTTATTGGGTAGGACAGTGCTGGTTCAGGAATATAATTCCTCGTCCTCTTGGACAGATAACTTTCACTAGACCAAAACTCTATCACGAAGTCCCTCCTTTTTATATCGACTTAATCGCCGGGCCAAGGGCGAGCGGGTCATTAGTTAGATAGCGCTATTTAGGTTTGACAAAACATGGCGGAAACATCGGGGAGTGTTGTAACAGAATTAATGTTTCAAATCCATGGCAATTAAAGTTTCGTTTTATTCAACAAATATGAGATTTTACATTGTTTAAACAAGAAACAAAGGGTACATAACATAAAGTAGCTAGTTCTTGTCTCGTTTTAAGTCACTAAGGCACAGGTCCGCCTAAGTATGTCTTGATAAGTCCTATACATCATCACCTGAAAACACATGTGAAAATAGGTACGTCAGCATAAAAATGCCTGTGAGATACATAGGTTTTGTGAAAATCGGATTCATGACTTATGTTTGAGAAAATGTTTAGTCATGAACCTTGTTATTTGCTTTGTCTTGTAAATCATTTGAAAAACGATATGATCAGATGATATGTATAAATAAGAGAATAATGTATGGTTAAATGAATAACCATGTAAAATGAGTTTGTATAAGATAAGTTGTTTGTAAAACAATGTCTTATGAAAAGTATGTTATTTGTATAAAATGTTATATGTATCAAACTGAAATGATTCAAATAACGCTACGATATGTAATACCATACAAACACTTATATATAGGAAGTACCAGCGGCGTATCCACCATGCTTGTATCATATTACACACGCCTCATTACTTAATCACTTACTCAAACCAAACCATCAGGATGTAATGTTTAACAATTGTAGAAATGTTCATGTATAGTCAAGTACGGTTCACACGGTTCACAGATACAAACGGTTCACAGATATCAACGGATCACATAGTCAAATGATTTCAACGGTTCACATAGTCAAAGGATTTCAACGGTTCACATAGTCAAATGATTACAACGGTTCAATATGTAGTATAATGTGTTCATATGCTGGATGAGCATAAGCAACAGAAAGGCAATGTAAAACAATGTACTAAGTAATGCACACAATGGGCACATCTAGCATGAAATGTAATGTAAAACAATGTACTAAGTAATGCACACAATGGGCACACCTAGCATAAGATGTAATGAAATCATGTACTATAATGTACTAACGAACATAGCATGTATTTGATGTGAAAACAGGAAAGCATGAAAGTAACAAGTAGGCACATGTGTTCCACCCCAAAACAGTTTGGAAAACAGTAAAAGAGGGGTCTATGTACTCACTTGAGATTGCTTAGTAGTCCTTGGGTAACAACCAAACAATGCTAGAGATCGCGGATATCAAACGGCACCTAATATAGGTAACTATGTTAATAAACCGGACCTATATCGGAAGATCGGGTAGCATAAGGGTTCGTAAACCAAACGAGTGTGGAGACTCGTGTAATATGGTTTAACAAAGCCTACATACTAAATGAAACCTAACATAAATGATTACGACCCATTACAACCCGTTTAGGTAGCTTATGCTACTTTAACGCGTAGTTCGCGTGAAACGTGTTCGGACCGCCTAACTAGCCCTATGACAAGTGTTATATGCCTAAACATGTTACATAATCAGTTATGTGACAAAAGTTTAGGTTACATATGCTTAATTACCAATTATACATGAAAAGGGTATTCTGGTAATTTACCTAAGGCATATAAACTACCTATCATACAACTACTTAAACGATGTGACCATAGGGTATAACCTCGGAAGGTTATTACCTACCTACTATGGTCACCTAATGTATTTGGTCGGATCCTAATGATCGACCAAATGGGTCGGGTTCGAAGGTATAAACGATTTATCAGATCGCTTACCCTACGACCCTAGACAACGTGGTAATCAGTAGGCATAGTCCCAAGGGACTATAACCAACGTGATTACACTCACGTTGTGAAGTTCAAACGAACTTCGCATTGACCATAAACTGGTCAACGCAGAAAGTCAAACAAAGTTTGACTTTCAGACTCGAAAAGACTCGAAAAGCAATAAAAGAACGAAAGAATACTTACGAAGGGTCCCCGAATGCTAATTTTGATTCAAGTAACTCAGGTATGAAACAATGGTTTCAACTTAGAGTTTCTCAAATCAAAATTCTTGTGGGTTTTGCAAATGAAGGCATGGGGTATTTATAGGATTTCCCGAACCGTTAGGATCGTTTCTTGGAAAAAGTGCTTCAATCTTGGCCATACACTTGCACCCATGGTATTGTAATACCATGTGCACATCAAACCAGCCCATAGTATTGCCCAAAACCATGTATAAAGGTGGTATAGGCCAGATTCAATGTTTCTGCACAGAAAGTTTTAAAAATGGCAGATTTGGTCCCTGTAGTGTAATAAGGCCTTTTCTGACGCGTTTAAGGCCCGTTAACCCCATTTCAAAGCTCTAAAATGAATTTAAAGTAGAGGGAACTTAAAATGTTCTCAAAAATATCTCGGATGTCGGTTCGTTTAGCCGTACGGTTGCGTTGTTCGGCTAATTACGACGGAAATGCGCATAAGCGCGAAAAACGATCCAAAATGCGTGACGAATGGATTTTTCTTATGCCAAACACTAAAATAAAATATTTTAGTGCTTACATAAATTTTTGGATGTCCGGATGTATTCAGAACGTAAGTTATGCGTAAAAATGCAAACTTGTGCACTTTTTGACACTTTTAGTCCCTGAATGACACAAAAGTTTATTTTAGCATACCGAACACCTCAAAGCCTATTTCTAAGCTATGTGAAGGGTATTTATGGTATGTTTAACTTATGGTCATGCTCCGGAATGTCTGTTACAGTTCAAATTGGCATACTTTCGCAATTTGTCAACCTTAGTCCCTGTAAGCGATGTAACTTGATTTTGCAATACCAAAGCCTTCAAAACTTATTTCTAAGTTATTTAAAGGTTATTTAAGGTATGTTAAGTATATGTCACTATTCCGGAGTGTTCGTTGCATTAAACTGGTTATATCTACGCATCAGTGCGCGTATAACCTTCCAGAAAGCGATATAGAGTTTGAAATCGAACAAGAATTGATATGTGTAAATGATACACATATTTTTACAAATCCCAAGTATGAAATACAATATTTCATTGGTTGGGCATTTGTTTGATGGTCTCAGTGACACAGGTGTCACAGTTTCCCCTACTTTAGGAAATTTCGTCCCGAAATTAATTCGTAGGAGTCTATTTGTGACTTTGTGTCAGATAACCACCAGAGATATGTGAAGCATAATCCTGTCATTTCCTTAACGGACATTCTTCAGAACAAAAATGAACAGACGGAGTCATTTTTCTCAACGAGTATTCTTCAGAAGCGGAAATGAAGGAATAAACAAACGGGGATTCATTTCCTCAACGGGAAATCTTCAGAAACGTAAAATGAACTTACGGAGTCATTTTCAAAGGGTGCGTCATCAGAAATGGAAATGAAAAGGAGAAACAAACGGATATTCATTTCCTCAACGGACAAATCTTCAGAAACGAAAATGAACTTACGGAGTCATTTTCAACGGGTGCTTCATCAGAAATGGAAATGAAAAGGAGAAACAAACGGATATTCATTTCCTCAACGGACAAATCTTCAGAAACGAAAATGAACTTACGGAGTCATTTTCAACGGGTGCTTCATCAGAAATGGAAATGAAAAGGAGAAACAAACGGATATTCATTTCCTCAACGGACAAATCTTCAGAAACGAAAATGAACTTACGGAGTCATTTTCAACGGGTGCTTCCTCAGAAATGGAAATGAATAGAGTTAACTTCTAGGCACAAGACAAAACTCGCTGTGGTTTCTGTGCACTAAATTCCATAACTATGTATGCATCCATAATTACGTAATTCCTTGCACAGTCCGCACAGTTTGTCTTGTAATGTTCATAAGCACATAATCACATAGTTGTTTAACTTGGTTATTAATTTGTTATTAATTTGTTATCGATTGAGAACGGATATGGAAACCAGTCGATGGACTTCAATGTCCTCTAGGATCTATCTGAAGAGATAGGAAGATCTCCCAAAAATTCGATTTTGTTTTCAAAGAAACGTAATAGTCGAATTAAGGAACACAACAATTTTAGGATTTACGGAAATACCCTTAGGTACCCTATTAAGGATTTATAGTGGTACTTTGGGTATTCGTCCAGTGTTGTAACTTGCGCCTTGTACTTCGTTTCCTTAGAATAAACGGGTACTTAGGAATTTCGTGGAAATGCAAGAGATCATAGAATGGGATAATTTTGGGAGTAGTTTGTTCTTTAAGGAATACGGTTCCTTGATTGTCGGTATTGTAAGAGATATGTTGTTTATACATGCAACCACATAAATACATTGCAATGTATATAAAAGATTTATTTATAAACAACGATAACAACTGTTTCTTGGACCTTGACAACTAAAGAAAATAATACATAAGGATTGATTATTTCTAAACAGCGTTGTCTTCCATTCGGTCAGATGCTCATCCCTGTGCTGGATTTGCATTAGCAAGTTTTGGGCAATTTCTTCGGAAATGACCCATCTCGCCACAGTTGAAGCAAGAACTTGGTAGAAAACGACCTTGAGCGGTATTGTTGCCAGCTTGGTTGGGTGCAGCTGCAGCTGGGCAGACTCTTGCTGTATGGCCTATAAGCCCACAAGTTTGGCATTTGCAGCACTTTACATTGGCATGATGATGGAGGCTACATTGGTTGCACAAGGGTGCAGTTCCATTGTATGGCTTCCTAGCAGGGGGTTGAGCTGGTTGGTTGGGGACGGCTTGATCATTGTAAGTAACTATGGCGAAGTTCTGAGAAGCCTTTCGCTTCTTTGACTTTTTAGGGGATCCAGTCGGTTCATCCATGGTCTTTGATTCCTTGATTGGTTTCGATTCCTCGACCGGTTTCTTGTCACCTTTTCGGAAAAGTTTACCTTTCCTGATCTTTGATTCAGTCAAGGTTGCAGATAGCTCAATGGCCTGTCTAACTGTAGTAGGGTTGCTGCCAGTCACAATGTCTTGTATTGAGTCAGGGAGGCCATCAATGTACTTTTCGATTGCCTTATCCAAAGGCGTGACCATGTTTGGGCATAACAGACTCAACTCCTCATAACGGTCCGTGTAGGCTTGATGCTCACCGCTGTCTTGCTCAAGATTGTCGAATTCCCTTTCCAAGGCCCTGATCTCGTGACGAGGACAGAATTCCTTCATCATGAGAGCCCTGAGTTCAGCCCATGTCTGTGCTAGAGCAACTTCTGCACCACGATCTCTCATCACCCCGTTCCACCACGTAAGGGCCCTCTTCTGAAACACACTCGAAGAGAACTCGACCTTGCGATTGTCAGGACACTGCACGTGGCGGAAAGTATTCTCAATGCTCTAGAACCATTGAAGAAGCCCAGTCGCTCCCTCAGAACCACTAAACTTGAGTGGTTTAGCCGAGTTGAAACTCTTGAAATTGCATGGACCGTTGTTGTTGTTGTTGGCTTGGTTCCATTGAGCAAAGAGGTTTGGGAATTGAGCAGCCATCTGCTCGGCAATAATTTCTGCCAGTTCGGCAGTCGCTATCTGGTGTTCGCGTCGAGGAGGTATTCTAAAAGAGGAAACATGAAAGGAAACGAGTGAGAGAATTAGACGAAAAGAATGAGATGAACAAATTTGATGAAGCAAGGATAGTGGTCATTTGTTTGTTACCACAAGGTAAACAAACGACACACAGTGACTAATCAAAGTAAATGGGTCAAAAATAATGTATCGCGAAGACATGCTCGCCTATAAGTGAACACTCATCCCAAGAATTCCCAGGTAAGCACAACTGGTCTCGCGTCTGATGAGATGTATACGAAGTGCTTGCCTAGACAGAAAACCCAGGATACAGGCATTCACCCTTCCAGTTTGCACGTGTTCACATTATTTAAAACCCAAAACCTTGACGAGATTTTGAAAACTCAAAGGGGTTCAAAACCATATAACAGAGGGTTCAAAACCTTACAACAGAGGGTTCAAAACCTAGTAATCAATCATCCTAGAACAGATGATTAGTTTTCAAAGCGGTTTTCAAATTTATGTTCTTGTTGTGGTAGTCGCCTAAGGATAGGTGACGGTATTGTTTTATGACTAAACGCAAGTAAACTCGCGTTAGGGTCCTAGAAAGGTTATAGACTAGGTCAAAGCATTACTAATAACCTAATTCCCTATAACCATCGGCTCTGATACCATCTTTTCTGTCACACCCCGACCACGTAGAACATACAAAACGTGGTGGAAACATCGGGGAGTGTTGTAACAGAATTAATGTTTCAAATCCATGGCAATTAAAGTTTCGTTTTATTCAATAAATATGAGAGTTTACATTGTTTAAACAAGAAACAAAGGGTACATAACATAAAGTAGCTAGTTCTTGTCTCGTTTTAAGTCACTAAGGCACAGGTCCGCCTAAGTATGTCTTGATAAGTCCTATACATCATCACCTGAAAACACATGTGAAAATAGGTACGTCAGCATAAAAATGCCTGTGAGATACATAGGTTTTGTGAAAATCGGATTCATGACTTATGTTTGATAAAATGTTTAGTCATGAACCTTGTTATTTGCTTTGTCTTGTAAATCATTTGAAAAACGATATGATCAGATGATATGTATAAATAAGAGAATAATGTATGGTTAAATGAATAACCATGTAAAATGAGTTTGTATAAGATAAGTTGTTTGTAAAACAATGTCTTATGAAAAGTATGTTATTTGTATAAAATGTTATATGTATCAAACTGAAATGATTCAAATAACGCTACGATATGTAATACCATACAAACACTTATATATAGGAAGTACCAGCGGCGTATCCACCATGCTTGTATCATATTACACACGCCTCATTACTTAATCACTTACTCAAACCAAACCATCAGGATGTAATGTTTAACAATTGTAGAAATGTTCATGTATAGTCAAGTACGGTTCACACGGTTCACAGATACAAACGGTTCACAGATATCAACGGATCACATAGTCAAATGATTTCAACGGTTCACATAGTCAAAGGATTTCAACGGTTCACATAGTCAAATGATTACAACGGTTCAATATGTAGTATAATGTGTTCATATGCTGGATGAGCATAAGCAACAGAAAGGCAATGTAAAACAATGTACTAAGTAATGCACACAATGGGCACATCTAGCATGAAATGTAATGTAAAACAATGTACTAAGTAATGCACACAATGGGCACACCTAGCATAAGATGTAATGAAATCATGTACTATAATGTACTAACGAACATAGCATGTATTTGATGTGAAAACAGGAAAGCATGAAAGTAACAAGTAGGCACATGTGTTCCACCCCAAAACAGTTTGGAAAACAGTAAAAGAGGGGTCTATGTACTCACTTGAGATTGCTTAGTAGTCCTTGGGTAACAACCAAACAATGCTAGAGATCGCGGATATCAAACGGCACCTAATATAGGTAACTATGTTAATAAACCGGACCTATATCGGAAGATCGGGTAGCATAAGGGTTCGTAAACCAAACGAGTGTGGAGACTCGTGTAATATGGTTTAACAAAGCCTACATACTAAATGAAACCTAACATAAATGATTACGACCCATTACAACCCGTTTAGGTAGCTTATGCTACTTTAACGCGTAGTTCGCGTGAAACGTGTTCGGACCGCCTAACTAGCCCTATGACAAGTGTTATATGCCTAAACATGTTACATAATCAGTTATGTGACAAAAGTTTAGGTTACATATGCTTAATTACCAATTATACATGAAAAGGGTATTCTGGTAATTTACCTAAGGCATATAAACTACCTATCATACAACTACTTAAACGATGTGACCATAGGGTATAACCTCGGAAGGTTATTACCTACCTACTATGGTCACCTAATGTATTTGGTCGGATCCTAATGATCGACCAAATGGGTCGGGTTCGAAGGTATAAACGATTTATCAGATCGCTTACCCTACGACCCTAGACAACGTGGTAATCAGTAGGCATAGTCCCAAGGGACTATAACCAACGTGATTACACTCACGTTGTGAAGTTCAGACGAACTTCGCATTGACCATAAACTGGTCAACGCAGAAAGTCAAACAAAGTTTGACTTTCAGACTCGAAAAGACTCGAAAAGCAATAAAAGAACGAAAGAATACTTACGAAGGGTCCCCGAATGCTAATTTTGATTCAAGTAACTCAGGTATGAAACAATGGTTTCAACTTAGAGTTTCTCAAATCAAAATTCTTGTGGGTTTTGCAAATGAAGGCATGGGGTATTTATAGGATTTCCCGAACCGTTAGGATCGTTTCTTGGAAAAAGTGCTTCAATCTTGGCCATACACTTGCACCCATGGTATTGTAATACCATGTGCACATCAAACCAGCCCATAGTATTGCCCAAAACCATGTGCAAAGGTGGTATAGGCCAAATTCAATGTTTCTGCACAGAAAGTTTCAAAAATGGCAGATTTGGTCCCTGTAGTGTAATAAGGCCTTTTCTGACGCGTTTAAGGCCCGTTAACCCCATTTCAAAGCTCTAAAATGAAGTTAAAGTAGAGGGAACTTAAAATGTTCTCAAAAATATCTCGGATGTCGGTTCGTTTAGCCGTACGGTTGCGTTGTTCGGCTAATTACGACGGAAATGCGCATAAGCGCGAAAAACGATCCAAAATGCGTGACGAATGGATTTTTCTTATGCCAAACACTAAAATAAAATATTTTAGTGCTTACATAAATTTTTGGATGTCCGGATGCATTCAGAACGTAAGTTATGCGTAAAAATGCAAACTTGTGCACTTTTTGACACTTTTAGTCCCTGAATGACACAAAAGTTTATTTTAGCATACCGAACACCTCTGATGTGTTCAAAATGCAACATATAAAATTCATCAACTGTGGCATAAAACTAACCCTTTTTTAGTACTAATGTTGGAAAAAGTGTGCTTTTGTCTTCCTTTTGTATTTTCAGGATTAAATGAGCTCAAATTAACAAAAGAAGCAAAAAGACATCAAAATCTAACATAAATATAAGAAAAGGAACAAATGTGGCATGCCCGACCCCCATCGACAACAACTCCCAAAGCAAAAACAAGAAGAAAGCTGAGCATGGGGCTGTGCCCAGCTGAGCATGGGGCTGTGCCCAGCCCGACACGAGGCGTGCCCAGCTCGACACGGGGCGTGCCCAGCTCAGCACGGGGCCGTGTCCAGAATGGTCAGCCCTGGCACAAAAGACAAACCTTTAGAAGCTTCTATTGCCCACCACGGGGCCGTGCCCAGCGGACACGGGGGCGTGGCGAAAGTACAGCAGGCGCATTAATTGTAATTGCGAATTACAATTAATGAAGAGAGAGAGTGTCAGACGGACACGGGGGCGTGCCCAGCGGACACGGGGGCGTGTGGAGCTAATAAAGACAAACTGTATTAATGAAGAAAGAGAAAAGGGTGGACACGGGGCCGTGTCCAGCGGACACGGGGCCGTGTCCAGGCTTCTGTACAGGCTATAAATAGGAGTGCTTGGCTCAAGCTCAAACCATCCCTTGGCACACCACCTCTCTCACACTTCATCCACCACCCACCACCATCACAACACCATCATCCACCACCATCATCCATTGTCCATCGTAGAGTGTGTGAGTCGTCTCGGGATCCAAGATTGATCGTAAGAGTTCTTGACAATCAAGGCCATGTTTGCCTAAGTCTCTTACATCACTTGGTGAAGACAAAGTGTCTAGTATAATACTTTTTATTTCTAATCTTTTGCACTTTTTATTTGGTTTTGTATTAATGACTTTAATAACTAGTTACTTATGTTGAAGGTGATCTTTCCTTATCATTTGTCCGTGGTGTCTTGGCATTATTTTACTGTCTATATAAAATAAAAGATTTTCACCATTCATATCTCCACGGTCTATATGGAGGTATGTTGGCTACCTGGTCGGGGGTTAAGGGAACGGTTTGGTAAAGGTCTTGCCATTGTTCAGCGTTTAGAGGTCCTGCAATGGACCTGGGTCAAATTTAGTAGGACCTCCTTCAATACTTCACGGTATTGGATGGCGGGGGTCCAAACTCTTTGATCCCCTCATAAGTTAACTACTATTAATACTATAACCCGGCTATTTAGGACTGTATCCCTGCTGACTCAGACTACTTAGCCGAGGGTAACGTCACCGCCAAAAGCGGGGCCTACCACAATACTGCATTAATAACTTAATTCATTATCTTCCAATAATCCACCCTTTTAGGATTGTATCCCTGCTGACTCAAACTACTGGGGTGAGGGTAACGTCACCTTCAAAAGAGGGGCCTACTACAATAACTAAGACAATCTCTTAATTATGTGCAAAAGTGCGGAAATAATCAAAGGTTATACTAGATACGAGTCGGAACCAAGTGATTCATCTTGTCTATCTGTTTTTCTTTTATTTTTATTTTCAGCATTTTAGTTAGTTTTTATATTTTCTTAGTTTAAAACATTTTTCTAAACTTTTATTTTGGTTAGACGTTGAGGATAAACCGGTACTAAAAGCTCTTGTGTCCTTGGACGACCTCGGTATCTTACCAACGCTATACTACACTCAACGATGGGTGCACTTGCCCATATGTGTCTTTAGTGTTAGTGAAATATCGTGTTTTATAAATTTAAAACTTGGCTAAAATGAGTGTTAAAAAGGGCTTAAAATACACACCTAAAATAAGTAACACTTCGCACGCATCAAGTTTTTGGCGCCGTTGCCGGGGACACAAGGATTTTAGGAAAGCTTAAAATCGACGGCCTAATCAGTTTTTCAAAACCTTTTCAAAACGGGCCCACATTTTTCTGCATTTTAGTTTAGTTTTGCATTTACAGTAGGTTGAACACGGGCCGTGCTCACTGAACACGCCCCGTGCTCAACGAAATCAGTAAATTTAATTAAAACGCCCAGATACAGATCCTAAACACGGGGCCGTGTCCACTGAACACGGGGCCGTGTCCAGCCTCTGTTTCCGTTTTTTTTTTCTGATCTCGAGACTCGGTTGTGGTCTGCTGAGTGATTCTTATGGATCAATACTCAGGAGGTTACAACTACACCTATGAGGAGGATGATTATAGGGGTAATTATTGCACTAATTGTCGTAACGCACGCTCGGTTCAATATAATCACTCATATCAACCATCCAATTCATACACCTACTATGAGGAGCCCAGGTACGAGCCATCAACTTCATACACATCATAAGAAGACCAAAGGTATGAACCTCCTCCCTCATACTCATATTTTGATGAACCAAGGTATGAGCCTTCATACTCATACTTTGAGGAACCAAGATATGAGCCACCACCTTCGTATGCTTACTATGAGGAACCATGGCGTGAACAACCCACCTCATATGAGTATTATGAAGAACAAAATTACGACCCTTATCCATCATATGCTTACAATGAAGAACAATGGTGTGAACCATCTACTTCATATGGGTATTATGAGGAACAAAGGATCGAACAACCGGATTCAAGCTTTGAAAATCCCGATTCTTTTTCTATAACCGAAGTATTCGATAGGATATTAGAACACATAAGAGTTATCGATCGCTGTATAAAAGAATCTCGCGCAAGGGAAGAGGAATCCCGCGCAAGAGAAGAATTAAAAAAGGAAGAGATAACCGAAAGTGTAAAAATGGAAGAACAAATAAGTGAAAAACCGACACATGAGTTAAACAACGAAAAAGGTGAGTCCGACAACGCTAAAATTCAAGAAGAGTCTAATTTTGAAGAAATTAATCTCTTGTCACCTTCTTTTGAAAATCATTGTTTAGTACCCACTCATGCTAAGTTTTTAAAAGAGTTAAACACTAACACTAAAATTGACGAAACGGTAAGTGTTAAGTTAACTGATGATCGAACCTCACTAATAAAAGAAGACCCATTTGAAATTAACATTACACCGGTTCCATGTTTCTTTCAAAATTCGTTTATTAGTAATGTCACAATCGATAAAGATCTTTGTGTTAACATAATGCCTAACTACATTTTCGAAAAATTAAGTATTAGTGATTTTTCTCCACTTCAAATACCCATTTTTCTATCCAATCGGAAAGTAATAAAATCAATCGGTATAGTTGAGGATGTCTTGGTTCAAACAAATCAAATGGTAGTTCCCACCGACTTTGTCATCCTCGATGACGCTCCTCTAGTGTTGGGACGACCATTTGTAAAAACCCACGAAGCTTTGAAAAACCGGAAGTACAACAATCTACCTCTTCAATTAGGGGCATTCAAAAAAAGTGTCGACCTTGAGCGATCAATGAAATATCCATTCGGCAATGACGACCCCCTAATTGAAGATGAGCCAGAACCACCTGATAAGGTGGGTCTAGCCAAGGACCCTTATAAACGTGGCGCACCACGGAGGCATTCCGCGAAACTATCCCTAGTTTTAAATTACTTTAACTTTTATATTTTCTAGTTTAGTTTTTAATTTTCAGGAATAAAACACACTCGGGATGGTGAAGGATGATAAGGGAAGCTTGAACCAGCACCCCATACACAAAAACAGAGCCTCCCGACGATTTTTCTTCATTACAGCAAGTTCAGCACGTGGCCGTGCTCACCCCAACATGCCCCGTGCCCAAGGTTCTGTAGAAAATGCCCAGTTCAGGTACCTGGACACGGGGCCGTGCTCACTGGACACGCCCCCGTGCCCAGCCTTCTGTTTACTTTTGGTACTGGCAGTCTGGACACTGGGCCGTGCTCAGCCAACACCACCCCGTGTTCAGCTACCCAGTACCTTAAAATCTTATTTTTAACCCACTTTTACACATTTTAATCAACCGAAAAACTTATTTTTGGGACACATTGAGGACAATGTGTAATTTAAGTGTGGGGGGGATGCTAAAACCTTGAATCTTGCAAGTCCTAAATACAAGCCTTACACAAAACTCTATTGGAACCGCTAATCACCCCAAATTTTTTTCAAAAAATTTTCATTTTTTTTTACTTGTCTAGGTTTAACTTGGGAATTTCAAAATTCTAAAAAGGTTATATTTTTACGAATTTACAACCGATAGCGTCGTGATAAAAAGAACCAACATAAGAAATTATGAAAAGGCATGACAAGCTTAGTTAAAATTTGATTATATATACTTGATCACATAAAAACCCATTCTCACAAAAGTGAGTTTTGAGCCTTTATTGAGCATACAATTACATATCATTAGACTAAATGCTCATTTTTCGTTTCTTGTGTGAATAGCCGCTTGGTTCTTACGAGTCTAGAACTTGCCATGACGATACATTCCCGGTCCTTACCAACTTAAACCCGAGTAAGTAAATGATGGAGGCATTAGGACTAACCCTTTTTATTTCTACACCATTATTTTTCTTTTTTCTTACCACCTACCCAAAATCCCCCTAGTTAACCCCTTTGAGCCTAAACCTTTTCATTTCTTAACCCAAAAACAAACACCCTTTCAACCACCAAAACCCTTTTTATTTTTAACCCTTTGTTTTAGTAACAAGCTCGGTTTTTCGGATGACTTTTCAAAAAAAAAAAAAAAAAAAAAAGTTGATGATGAAGCAAAAGAAATAAACAAGCAAGTTCATCAAAAATAACTTTGTTTGAATAAAGGCTTCATCAAAAAAAAAAAAAAAAAAAAAAAGAGAGGTCTTACAAAAAACCGATGCTTTTTACGCTTTTCGCCCTTTTCCACTAACCACTAACCCAACCACCTACCTTTAACCCAAGCCTAACCCTTCACCCAAAAAGTCCTCTTGATGTTTACAAAGGTATATAGTTAAAAAGGAGGAGGATTGATTGCTTGGCAAGCCTATGGTAGGAGTAAGTTTCATGCCGCTCTCGAGTGATTCACTAAAATACATCTTCGGCCAAGTGTTGAGTGATCCCCGTGAGGTATGTGAACTCGTATATAAATAGAATTTTACAAAGGCATGTTATGCCCCAATAAGTAATTTATCTTATGAAAAGTTTTAAATAAATCATGACGAATATGATTGTAAATAAATAAAAATAAAACTGAATAAAGAATCTTGGAAATCCCGACACTCTATGACAAGCCCAAAAACCTTCTCTTCTACCCATTCCATTTGGGAGTGTAAAGCCACATTATAAAGAGTTTTGCTTGAGGACAAGCAAAGATTCAAGTGTGGGGGTATTTGATGTGTTCAAAATGCAACATATAAAATTCATCAACTGTGGCATAAAACTAACCCTTTTTTAGTACTAATGTTGGAAAAAGTGTGCTTTTGTCTTCCTTTTGTATTTTCAGGATTAAATGAGCTCAAATTAACAAAAGAAGCAAAAAGACATCAAAATCTAACATAAATATAAGAAAAGGAACAAATGTGGCATGCCCGACCCCCATCGACAACAACTCCCAAAGCAAAAACAAGAAGAAAGCTGAGCATGGGGCTGTGCCCAGCTGAGCATGGGGCTGTGCCCAGCCCGACACGGGGCGTGCCCAGCTCGACACGGGGCGTGCCCAGCTCAGCACGGGGCCGTGTCCAGAATGGTCAGCCCTGGCACAAAAGACAAACCTTTAGAAGCTTCTATTGCCCACCACGGGGCCGTGCCCAGCGGACACGGGGGCGTGGCGAAAGTACAGCAGGCGCATTAATTGTAATTGCGAATTACAATTAATGAAGAGAGAGAGTGTCAGACGGACACGGGGGCGTGCCCAGCGGACACGGGGGCGTGTGGAGCTAATAAAGACAAACTGTATTAATGAAGAAAGAGAAAAGGGTGGACACGGGGCCGTGTCCAGGCTTCTGTACAGGCTATAAATAGGAGTGCTTGGCTCAAGCTCAAACCATCCCTTGGCACACCACCTCTCTCACACTTCATCCACCACCCACCACCATCACAACACCATCATCCACCACCATCATCCATTGTCCATCGTAGAGTGTGTGAGTCGTCTCGGGATCCAAGATTGATCGTAAGAGTTCTTGACAATCAAGGCCATGTTTGCCTAAGTCTCTTACATCACTTGGTGAAGACAAAGTGTCTAGTATAATACTTTTTATTTCTAATCTTTTGCACTTTTTATTTGGTTTTGTATTAATGACTTTAATAACTAGTTACTTATGTTGAAGGTGATCCTTCCTTATCATTTGTCCGTGGTGTCTTGGCATTATTTTACTGTCTATATAAAATAAAAGATTTTCACCATTCATATCTCCACGGTCTATATGGAGGTATGTTGGCTACCTGGTCGGGGGTTAAGGGAACGGTTTGGTAAAGGTCTTGCCATTGTTCAGCGTTTAGAGGTCCTGCAATGGACCTGGGTCAAATTTAGTAGGACCTCCTTCAATACTTCACGGTATTGGATGGCGGGGGTCCAAACTCTTTGATCCCCTCATAAGTTAACTACTATTAATACTATAACCCGGCTATTTAGGACTGTATCCCTGCTGACTCAGACTACTTAGCCGAGGGTAACGTCACCGCCAAAAGCGGGGCCTACCACAATACTGCATTAATAACTTAATTCATTATCTTCCAATAATCCACCCTTTTAGGATTGTATCCCTGCTGACTCAAACTACTGGGGTGAGGGTAACGTCACCTTCAAAAGAGGGGCCTACTACAATAACTAAGACAATCTCTTAATTATGTGCAAAAGTGCGGAAATAATCAAAGGTTATACTAGATACGAGTCGGAACCAAGTGATTCATCTTGTCTATCTGTTTTTCTTTTATTTTTATTTTCAGCATTTTAGTTAGTTTTTATATTTTCTTAGTTTAAAACATTTTTCTAAACTTTTATTTTGGTTAGACGTTGAGGATAAACCGGTACTAAAAGCTCTTGTGTCCTTGGACGACCTCGGTATCTTACCAACGCTATACTACACTCAACGATGGGTGCACTTGCCCATATGTGTGTTTAGTGTTAGTGAAATATCGTGTTTTATAAATTTAAAACTTGGCTAAAATAAGTGTTAAAAAGGGCTTAAAATACACACCTAAAATAAGTAACACTTCGCACGCATCACCTCAAAGCCTATTTCTAAGCTATGTGAAGGGTATTTATGGTATGTTTAACTTATGGTCATGCTCCGGAATGTCTGTTACAGTTCAAATTGGCATACTTTCGCAATTTGTCAACCTTAGTCCCTGTAAGCGATGTAACTTGATTTTGCAATACCAAAGCCTTCAAAACTTATTTCTAAGTTATTTAAAGGTTATTTAAGGTATGTTAAGTATATGTCACTATTCCGGAGTGTTCGTTGCATTAAACTAGTTATATTTACGCATCAGTGCGCGTATAACCTTCCAGAAAGCGATATAGAGTTTGAAATCGAACAAGAATTGATATGTGTAAATGATACACATATTTTTACAAATCCCAAGTATGAAATACAATATTTCATTGGTTGGGCATTTGTTTGATGGTCTCAGTGACACAGGTGTCACAGGTATCAACAAAGGGTGCTTTTAGTGTGGAGCTGAAGGCCATTTCAAGAAAGATTGCCCCCAACTGATCAGGAACCAGAACAACACAACAACAACAACAATAACAATAATCAGGCGAATGGTAACAATGGGAACAACAACAACAACAATGGTGCCAGGGGGCGGGTGTTCGTGATTGGTCAAGGCGAAGCGAGGAATGACCCCAATGTTGTGACGGGTAAATTCCTTCTCGACGACTTTTATGTTACAGTTTTATTTGATTCGGGTGCCGATACTAGCTACGTGTCACTAGAAGTTAGTCAAATGCTTAAGCGTATTCCAACACCTTTGAACAACAAGCACACTGTAGAGCTAGCAAATGGTAAGAGTTTAGAGGCCGCACACGTAGTCAAGGGTTGTAAACTTATTCTTGCTAACCAGACCTTCTCTATCGACCTTATTCCTATCATCTTGGGTAGTTTCGACGTTGTCATTGGGATGGATTGGTTATCCCAACACCGAGCAGAGATTCTTTGCAACGAGAAGATTGTTCGTATTCCTGGTTTCGGTGATGAACCTCTCATGATTCGTGGCGGCAAGAGAGGCGCTGTTGAGAACATCATCTCTTTCCTTAAGGCCCAGAAGTGTTTGAGAAAGGGCCACACCGCTATTTTGGCTCTCGTTACAGACACCTCGAAGAAAGAGAAGAAGATAGAAGATTTTCCAATTGTACACGACTATCCTGAGGTATTTCCTGAGGAACTACCTGGTCTTCCGCCTCATCGCCAGGTCGAGTTTCAGATTGAACTGGCTCCTGGAGCTGCGCCTATAGCTCGCGCACCTTATCGCCTAGCCCCATCAGAGTTGGAAGAACTCTCTACGCAACTACAAGAACTCTTGGATAAGGGTTTCATTCGTCCTAGCTCATCGCCCTGGGGAGCTCCAGTGCTTTTTGTGAAGAAGAAGAAAGACGGTACCTTTAGAATGTGCATCGACTATCGTGAACTCAACAAGGTGACCGTGAAGAACCGTTATCCTCTACCACGTATTGACGACTTGTTTGACCAGCTGCAAGGGTCGAGCTACTATTCAAAGATTGATTTGAGATCGGGATATCACCAGCTGAGAGTCCGAGAAGAGGACGTCTCCAAAACAGCTTTTAGAACTCGTTATGGGCACTATGAGTTTTTAGTCATGCCTTTTGGGCTGACAAACGCACCTGCAATTTTCATGGACTTGATGAATCGAGTGTGCAAGCCTTACCTGGATAAGTTCGTTATAGTCTTCATCGACGACATCCTGATCTATTCTAAGAGTCAGGAGGAGCACGAGCAGCATCTACGACTTATTTTGGAACTCCTTCGAACGGAACAGCTTTATGCAAAGTTCTCGAAATGCGACTTCTGGCTTCGTGAAGTCCATTTCCTAGGCCATGTGGTAAACAAGGATGGGATTCACGTTGATCCATCCAAAGTGGACTCGATTAAGAACTGGCCTGCACCTCGTACACCAACGGAAATTCGCCAATTCTTGGGTTTGGCAGGTTACTACAGGAGATTCATAAAGGATTTTTCTAAGATTGCATAGCCTCTCACCTCACTAACGCAGAAAGGCGTTGTTTATCACTGGGGAAATGCACAGGAATTAGCATTTCAGCATTTAAAGGATAGGCTTTGCAGCGCACCTATCCTTTCATTACCAGAGGGCACAGACGATTTTGTGGTCTATTGCGACGCATCCATTCAGGGTCTTGGATGTGTGTTGATGCAACGGGATAAAGTTATTGCGTAGGCCTCACGCCAACTTAAAGTTCATGAAAGGAACTACACTACGCACGATTTGGAGCTGGGAGCTGTTGTTTTTGCACTTAAGATATGGAGACATTACCTGTACGGTACCAAGTGCACCATCTACACCGATCACAGGAGTCTCGAGCATATCTTCAAATAGAAGGAGCTAAACATGCGTCAACGACGATGGGTCGAGTTATTAAACGATTACGAATGTGCAATCAAGTACCATCCTGGCAAAGCCAATGTTGTGGCTGATGCCCTTAGTCGGAAGGACACTACGCCTAAACACGTGCGAGCATTGCAACTCACTATCCAATCTAGTCTTCCTTCCCAGATACGAGCGGCTCAGATAGAAGCATTGAAACCAGAAAACGTCAGGGATGAAGCCCTACGCGGCTCAAGGCAACGATTAGAACAAAAGGAAGACGGTGCATACTACGTAACGGGACGCATTTGGGTCCCACTCTATGGCAACTTACGAGAGCTTGTGATGGATGAAGCACACAAGTCTCGCTACTCGGTACATCCTGGTTCGGACAAGATGTACCACGATATCAAAACTACGTATTGGTGGCCTAGCATGAAGGCCCACATAGCAACTTACGTCAGCAAGTGTCTGACTTGTGCGAGAGTCAAGACGGAATACCAGAAACCCTCAGGCCTACTTCAACAACCAGAGATACCACAATGGAAATGGGAGCAAATTTCCATGGATTTTGTTACTGGCCTGCCTAGATCTCAGCGCGGAAATGATACTATTTGGGTGATCGTGGATCGACTCACAAAGTCTGCACACTTCTTGGCTATCAAGGAAACGGATAAGTTCCCCACTCTAGCAGACGTATATCTTAAGGAAGTTGTCTCGAGGCACGGGGTGCCCACCTCCATTATCTCGGACCGTGATGCACGTTTTACTTTAGAGCTGTGGCAAGCAATGCATAAATCCTTTGGCTCACGTTTAGACATGAGCACAGCGTATCACCCTCAGACGGACGGGCAGTCTGAGCGCACTATTCAAACCTTAGAAGACATGCTCGTGCATGTGTAATCGACTTTGGCAACAGCTGGGAAAAGCATCTGCCACTTGTGGAATTCTCGTACAATAACAGCTACCACACCAGCATTAAAGCTGCTCCATTTGAGGCATTGTACGGGCGTAAATGCCGGTCACCTCTTTGTTGGGCAACGGTGGGGGATAGTCAGATCACTGGTCCAGAACTTGTGGTAGACACAACCGAACGAATTGCTAAAATACGACAACGCATGGCGGCAGCTCGTGACCGTCAGAAAAGCTACGCCGATAAGGACAGGAAACCACTTGAGCTCCAAGTTGGGGAGCGTGTACTACTCAAAGTTTCACCCTGGAAGGGTGTGGTTCGTTTTGGCAAACGAGGCAAACTTAACCCACGATACGTCGGACCTTTTGAGATCATCGAGAAAATAGGCAAGGTGGCCTACAAACTGAACTTACCAGCAGAACTCAGTGCAGTTCACAACGTTTTCTATGTGTCAAATCTGAAGAAGTGTCTGTCAGATGAGACCCTCGTAGTTCCTTTGAAGGAGCTCACCATCGACGAGCAGTTACGATTCGTCGAGGAACCGGTTGAAATCACAGACCAGGATGTTAAGGTCCTCAAGAACACTAGAATACCTCTCGTTAGAGTTCGTTGGAACTCACGTCGCGGACCAGAGTTCACCTGGGAATGCGAAGATCAGATGAAACAAAAGTATCCCCAACTGTTCGCAAACAGTACAACCACTACTGAGGCTGAAGCTACGGAATTTCGGGACAAAATTCCAGATCAACGGGGGGAGGATGTGACACCCCAGGAAAACCAGGAAAACCATACAACTTAACTAGCTTCCTCAGTGAGTACTTACCAAATTTCGGGACGAAATTTCTTTCAACTTGGGGATAATGTGACAACTCGTAATTTAGAACCCTTCATTGTATCTCGATGTAACATGCTTGAACGTTATGTGTTTATATATTAGCAAATGAAAGTTGTGAATTATCTTGATGTGCTATGTGTTGATAATATGTACGTATAAGGTGTAGTTATGTATATGTGGGTATGTAACAAGCCGAGACCATGAACCCAACTCGAGACCACTCGGTCTCGAGTGAACAGTGTAACTGTTGGGCCGGTTGGGCCATGCTTCTCTTCACCCCACTCGAAAACCCACTAGGGTGAACCAACTTAGGGCTAGTATATAACTCATGCTCCTAGCCAACCTTGCCATTTTTGCACAACCCACACACACTCTCTTACATACACTCTCTCTCTCTCTCACTAAAACCCTAAACCTCAACACTCCACCCCTCTCGGATCAAACCGGTGACAACCAAAGGGTTCTCGAATTTGCTTGAGATCAACACTCGGAAGCTCTTTCCTCAATCCTTCACATCTTCTACACCCGAAATCCTTGATCGGTTAGTGTTTCTTGCAAACACACGAATATGCGTGATAAAACGTGTTGATTATGTGTTAAAGTGCATTGTAACTATTGTTTAAGTACGATGAAAGTATTTGTTGATTTAATGGACATTGTTGAATGGTAAAGATATTTCATTGACATGAATAATGGACACAATACGTTTAGTGAATGATAGCCTTTGATGCTAGCTATGTGTTAGAATGTTGTTTATGAATGATATGCCAAAATGATGTAACAAATACATACATATGTTGTCATTGAACCAAGTGATTGTGTGCTAGATATAGAAACCGATGATAGCCTTTAGTGATGTCCGAATCATGCATTTGTTTAGAGGTTTAGGTTGCCTTGAATGAACATGCTTGTAAATGATGAAATGGATGAATGAGGGTTGAATGTGATATGAATATTTGATGAACTATTTGAATATATGTTGAACATTTAAAAACTGTGTGTTTTAATCCATTTGGTTTAGGTTTTAGACAAGAAAACATGTTTGAGTGATTTGGTTGGATAGTACACCATTACATGAAATCGAAATTCCATTGGCTAGTACAAATGCTGGCAATCAGCAGGTGTGCCAGTCGAGACCCCCGGTCTCGACTCGAGACCGTTAAGCCATAACTCGAGACTGCAGTGTTTGCGACTCGAGACCATCTCATGACAACTCGAGACAAGCTTCAAGGACTCGAGACCAGCAAGGTCTCGACTCGAGACCTCAGAGGTTACGACTCATGCTTGACAACTCGAGACCAACCATCCACAACCCGAGACCACTAGGTTGCGACTCGAGACCGCATAGTCTCGAGTCGAGACCGCTTAGTCTCGATCAGGATGTTCGACTAGGTTATTAGGCCGCATTTAATGTTTGGACTGCATGACTTCCTGTTACTGTTTATCTGGACTAAGTGCTACTGATTTAACTGTTCGAGTATTAGGGCAGGCCCAATAACCTTGTATGTTTTGTATGCTATGTGTTAGATACATGTACCATATACGTGATTACTTGCACCCAAACCTGACCTATACTGGTAACCATATTAGGACGTGGTGACCAGCATACTTAACCAAGTAAACTAAACTGCCGAGCAACCCAAGGTGAGTTCACACTCTCTACAAAGAATGGGATTCCCAGGGGTTGGGAATGGGGTTAAGGAACATGGATTCCTCGTCCTTTATTGGGTAGGACAGTGCTGGTTCAGGAATATAATTCCTTGTCCTCTTGGACAGATAACTTTCACTAGACCAAAACTCTATCACGAAGTCCCTCCTTTTTATATCGACTTAATCGTCGGGCCAAGGGCGAGCGGGTCATTAGTTAGATAGCTCTATTTAGGTTTGACAAACCTCACACCGTGCCGCAGAGGACGGGCGTGAACTAATGGATCTGGGCACGTCAATGATGATAGACATTGACAGTTCAGGGCACATAAACATGACTACAGTCAGCAGTCGATATGGTAACGAGTCTAGTAACCTACATGGGGTAGCCCCCACGGCCGTAGAACCAGATAAACGAACATGGGGTAGCCCCCACGGCTGGATTGCCAGAGTAATTGGGTTAAACAAATCACGTTTTTGACTATGGGGTAACCCCCACGGCAGGATGCCAGATAAAGGAAACTGTTTTCGAAACAACCTAAAACGAACACCCAACTGTGAACTCGCTCAACATTCTTGTTGACTCGTTACTACATGCTTTGCAGGTCAATAGGTACTTAGCTGGAGCTTGCATGGAAAGGAGTCGTTGTGGGACATGGACAGCTGTGTGCCCTGTTTAACTTTGTAACAATTAAACTTATGTTTTGGTTTTAAACGTTATGCTTCCGCTTGCAACTTAAACTATGTTTTGTTTGGACACCAATTGTATTGGTTGGATTTTTTATAATCACTTACATGCTTTATCAATATGATTGGTGGCTGGATCCTGGTCAGTCACGCCTCCAAGCGGTGATATTCCGCAGGTGGATTTTGGGGGTGTGACAAATAGGATGCACCCTTAAACTCAACAACCATGGATAACATCTTTTATTTATACGCAGCTTAAAAACACATGCACACACCTGCCAGATCCATTAGTTCCCTGAAATACATGTAGTTTAAAAATATCAACAAAAGTTGAGCTAGTTCATGTCTGGGTGTATGAATAAACCTTTAAAGTATGTCTTGTATGTATGTATGTCCCTGGTATGTAGCAATAAGGAAAAAGAGATCACCAATGGGTTGCAAAGCCAATGGTATGTGTGAAATGGTGCAGGAAAACTCAAACCTAGTAAATTTGTACCGGGCTTCCGGCTGGAAGACATAGTCACCACTATGGGCCACCCTGGCCTCATGGGTGTGGGCTCGCTACACCCAAATAGATCTATCACTCATGTCCCTCAGTCCTACGACGAGGATTAATGGCCTTAAGTGTTGTACCCACCCTTCACATGATCTAGTAGTAACCCTCCTTAGCTAACCATACCATGTATAAAACGTTTGTAATAATCATAACATGTATTTCACCCCCGAAGTATAAAATTGAAAATAGTTAAAAGAAAAAGGGGAACATGAACTCGCTGTATTGCGTCCTCAGCTCGTAACTCAAACTCTGTCAGCAAACACGACTACCTACAGTGTACTAACGTCTGTTAGATGGACGGGTCGTGCCTTTGCTTAGTATTAATGTTTTGGAGTTACGTTTCTTATATTATTCCAAGTTATAATTACTTGTCAAAATAATATTTCAACTTAAATTATATTTGATTTCGGAATAATTGTTTAAGCAGTATTTCTGTAACAATACTTCTCAAGTATTTACTTTCGTATTTCCTTCCCAAGGATGGGGTATTTTATACATGTATTTGTATTATTGTATTTGTAATTTCCGAAGTAATATATTTCCAAGTCTCACTTTAGAAAATATATTTATAAACTATTTTGTCCCAAAAATAATGTATTGTCCAGAAAATATATATTTTTCTCAAAAATCATATATCTTCTAATATACTAAGAAAATATATTTTAACTTCCCCAAAAATAATATTTTCCCTTTTTGTCAAAGTATGATATAACTTGTAATAATAAATAAAATCATACTTTCATTCTGTTTGTATCCACAATAGTATTTACCAAAAATACATATGTAACGGTATTATTTTGGATGGTAAATTCCACGGTACTTGTTAAGTTATATTATTTTACCCCAAAATAATATAATTATTTCACCGAGTAAACAAATAATCACGCAAGTGTCTTAATATGTATATATATTCTAAATATATATAGTTGCCCATTTTTATTTATAAAAACCAACCTCCAATATTTGTATTTTTGTTATAAAAATTATGGCAAGGTTTATATCGAAAACTTATGATCAAAATATACTTGTAAATACTTGTTAGAAAATATTTTTCTAAGTGTTTATATTTTTAGAAAATTTTGCCATAGTTTCCCCTAAAAACGGAGGTGTCCATGCTATATAAGCATATTATTTTCTTTTCAAACATCATCACAACAATCAATAATTAATCCTTAAACAACTTACACTTCTCAAGTGCAAAAACTATACAATTTTCATAACATCATGAACTTGATCTTTTATTAAAAACTTGTAGTAACTTGGTGGCATGTTTAGTGGGTTTAGTTACCCTCTAAAGTGTGTTTACTTCTTTAAAAATCTCATTCTCAAAGAAACTAGGTGTTTACAACTTGTTAGATGATCCTTCTAAAAATTATTCTTTTGAACTCTTCTTGTAAGTAAAGTGCTCTTACACTTATTTTATCACCAAAAATAGTGTACATTTAAGTAAGAATCAAGTTCTACTAAAAATCATATTTTGAACTTGGTTTTCTTGGAAAATCATTCATGAGTCTTAGATTCATAAGATTATTAGCTCACTTTATTTATTATTTTTCAGGAAAACATCATATTTTCAAGTTCATGCTCATGCATGAGGATGATCTTCTTATGTTGTCACATAATCATCCTCTCACTTGCTAGATCATGTGTTTAATCACAATCTAGCAAGCTCCATATGATGATCAACATCATATTCCTAAGTAACAACAAAAAGTATCATACATATACTTGAACAACATTATTTCATCCATATATCATCATATGTAAGCTTATGTTTATGATTTTTGTTTAAGTCTTTTAGTGTTCTTGTGATAATCAATATACTACAACTTTTAACCAACCAAATGAGAAGTAAAAACTAGTAACAAGAAGCTTACAACTAGCTCAAAGGCTAGGGAAGATCACAATAGATTGAAGATGACAAAGATGGTGGATGAAAGCAAATGAGAAAGATTCTTCAAGTTCCACAAGCTTCAAGCTTCATAAAACACCTTCTAGCACTTGGGAATGAGCTTGGATTGTATGAATGGTGGTTGCAAGGTGGTGGTGGTGGCGGCACTAACTAGGGCCGAGAAGGAGATGAGAGAGTGAGGGAGATTAGTGAAGTTGTGAAGTGTTGAAATGAAATGATCTTGTGAAATCATGAACCATACTTATAATTTTCCTACTAAATATTATGTTCACTCAATCAAGCAAAGATCAAATAAAATATAGAATGAAATCTTTGAGTGGGGTGTGGGTCCTAGTGACCGTAAATGATGAGGGGGGGGGGGGGTTAATTGTAAAATTTGAATGGTAACTAGTTAGTTAATAAATCAAATTCAAGTATATGGTTACAAGTGTTAGTTACTAGATATTCTAGTGGGTGTTATGGTGTTCGGGGATCATAACTAGCCAAGAAATAATTAAAAAATGTTTCTGGCAATAATTTGGTGTTCCGGGTAATGTCCGGTTGTTCGGTTAGATACCGGTTCGTTAAAGTGTCAAGCTATTCCGTTTAATGATCTTTATGTTACTTTTTGTGACACTTTAAATTCCTGACACTTAGGAAAGCATTCAGGACCATTTAGTCAAATATTTGCATGTAACTAGCTGGTTAAAAAGCTGAATTTTGCTGAAAATGCAGAATTCTGCACTATAAGTGGGTTTTTGGCACTTCCCGGCACTTTATCTATCACCTAGTGATGCAGTTTTATGGTCCTTACTTCCCTACACACCATACTAGTGTAGTACCTTGTCCCTGGCCCATAATGGGCTTCGAAACACTGCCTGTCTATGTACTAAACCCCGTCAGCATATTCCCGTTCTATCCGTTAAGTGTGCTATCTGTGCTTTGTGCATCATGTATGTCAATATAGTTTGTATGTGATAATGAGGTGACATTATGTAATATGTGATGCACATGTAAGTATGATGCAGTAATCAGAAAGCAGTTAAGTAATCCAGCACCGTTATTAAGCACTTAATCATAATTAATTAATTGTACGGATACAAGGTTTTATGAGAGTTGTCACAATTTTAGCGTGCTTATAATCAGTTTTAATTTGTAGGATCGTTTTGTGACCCAAACGAGTCAATCAGAAGAGTTCTAATCAATTCAAAAGGTGGAAACAGATGAATTGACTTGGAAAACAGCTTGTTTCACACTTAATTGTCTTGTTTTATTGATATAATAAGTTTCCAGATCAGTAGACACGTCGGCAGCACTTCGGTACCGGAATTACAAAAGTTACAAATGAAACCAGCACTAGGGTATTTATAGTGGAGGTGATTTCGAATGAAAGTGGCACTGTGTCACACCCCGATTTCCACGTGTCACCGGTGGGCCCGGTGGGGAGTATCGTGACGTGGTTGGCAACATAATAGTCAAACAACACAATATTTAAATGCACAGCGGAAACAATTGAATTATATATTTCAACCAAATAAAATATTGTAATATCGTGTATCACAAACAGTTGAAATTTTATCCACAGACGGATCGAGATAAAATATGAAACAGTAGTTCAACAGACTTTAGGCATCTTAAGCTTGCGAGACTCTTTATTGATGCTAAGGAGAAATATCCAGCCAATTACGCTTAGTACCTGCATTTAATCTTTTTGGGAAAATACGTCAGTTTACACTGGTAAATACAATCAACTGACTCATTTTAAAAATGATTAAAAATTTATTTGGATGCACGTGGCATAAACATTTTAAATTTGAGAGAATTATTTAAATATATAATCTCGTAAAAGAATTACATGTTCCTTATGCGTTCTCTAGCCCAGATCGTGCCGGGTTAAAGATCAATAGACACACCACATTATTTATTTGGCAACTGACAGGTGTACGCCCACACCCCGTGCTTAGGTCGTGGCCATTTCGTAAAATGATGCCAAGGATATCATTTACCTGAGCAAAGTAATAATCACAATAAGCAAATGCAAGTAGCTTTTACTGGTCCTCCTAATCTGGAACGAAGGTTTATCATAACCTATTAGAATCCTAACGGGTCTTTAGTTAAGCTTAAGCTTAGACCGGTTAGTTTCAAAGATATGGTTCATACGCACGATTAAGCGAAGACCGGATAGAATGTGATTTAGACCCGACAATTTCAGATACTTGCTTAATATGGGTATTTCATACACATTCTGGATTTTGAGGTAAGACCGATAAGGTTTGACCCGTTTCGGCTAATTTATGTAAACTAGTTACATAAACCGAACCGAACGCGTAATAAGCGTAACGGGTAATTATTAGAGCCATATACAGGTTTCCTAAGTTAATATGCTTCAAATATGTTGTGACATCAGTAAGATGTCTTTTATTATGCCCGAAACGAATTTAAACACAAACTATGCCACGTAGGGGTAGTTTGGTCATTTTCAAGGTTATAAAAGAGTCTAAGTATTAACCTGAGTTACAGGTCTGATATAATCAGAAAAAATACTTAGTTTGCTAAGTTATAATAGTAGGGTAAAGTATATATGTGAAATTTATCAATTATAACCAAACTATGCAACGTAGGGGCATTTTGGTAATTTCACATAAGCCGAAAAGCTCAAAACTGAAGTCTGAGTTTAACAACCTTTGCTTACTGTTAAAATATTATAATTTACCCTAAATATCAGTAGGTATCACCCTTGTATGTTTAAAAATAGTCTTAGTACATACTATGCGCTAAAAACGCTTAATAAGGCGATTAGAAGCCATTTCCGGGTTTGATATATAAAGCTGATATTTTTATTATTCCAGAAGGCTTACAATAATTTATTTATCATTTAAGATCAGTAGCAAAAGGTTTGGAGTCGATTAGATATGTAGAACTCATTTTATGGCCCGTAAGGGCAAAACCGACAATTACCGGATTAAGCCTATGTCTATAAGTTATGCTCAGCCTAAAATTAATTAAAAATCTTCAAAAATCCCAAAATAACATATTACATCAGTGGGTAATAAGTTTGATATCAAAAAGTAGGCTTAACTAGGCTATACGCTAATTACGCCGTTTTATTAACATAAAGTTTTCAATTTACGCTAATGAGCATAACTCTCAAACTATACCTCGAACTGATGTCAAACTTTGGGTGCAAGTTTATAATTCATAAACTAAGGTTTCTACTCTTTTATATTTTCAAAAATCACGTTTTAAGGTGAAAAGGGCATAATGGTCAACATATGGGCAATTAACGGAATCATGCATATTAATTGGATAACTAATGATCCGAGGTGTATAATCACAGAGGGTTATACTAGCATGTAACCTGGTCCTAATAAAGCTCTAAGGTATTTCTAAAACATACCCAAATGGGTCAGAACTGAAGTCAAAGCAAAAGTCAAAGCTTTGCGACTTTCGGTTCCGAACCGGGTCTAAACAGTAAATTGTCGGGTTGAACATGTTTAGACATGTTCTTACACTAATTACCAAGTTATATTAATGATCAAACCGGTTGTATGTGTTCTACATTGCTAATTATGCATAAATTAGAAACTAAGTATCCTGTTGACTTTTTAATCATAAGTTTGACCCGACATTTGACCTAGTTAGAGTGGGAATCAGGGGGAACCCTTTTAAGGGTTTATTACCCACATAATTACCAACTTATAACTACTTTCAATTCGACTAATCACTGGACCAACAATGATTAATCGTTAAGTCAACTGTTAATTACGACGGTTTGACTTTTAAGCTTAAACTAAGTAAAAACTTAACTAAGGAAGGTTAAGCATACTTACCAAAGTCCTAATCACGATTAGGGATGCTTGGTGTCTGCTCTTGAGCTCCAGAAAGTCCCACAATTGCAGATGGAATGGATGATCAAAAATGTTTGCAAACAATGGCCTTTTATAGTGATTTTTGATCCATTAGATGATGACAACTAAGTCTATGAAGTGATCTAGATCAATAACAAGTGCCCCTAAGCTCTAAAATCAGTAGGGGACGCGCATGGAATTGATAAATATCTCCATAAGTCGTTTCATGGACTTGAACAGCCAAGAAAAACGAGTTTCTGCATCTAGGACATGCTTGCGCACCGTAACGTCCATAGTGTTGAGGTGCGCAAGGACCCGGTCAGCATGATACATCTTTCAAAAGTTGACAGTTTGGCCCCTGAACTTCCAAACTTGATTTTTAAGATGCTTTCTTGCACTTGTAACCCCCATACTTGACTTTTAAGGACTCCAAGTCATAAACTAACTTTTTTAGGTCCCCGGCTATTCACACGATCACCGAAAAGTCTTAAATTTCAATGTTGACGCTTTTAACCCCTCGTATACGAATTTGATCATAACTTTCTCATACGATAACGAAACTTTATGAAATTTTTATCACACATTCTAGTGAGCATAATTAATTGTTACAAAGCTTCAGGTTTGCTAAAAGGTCAATCAGAGGTATACTTTAAACATGTTGACACATTTAGCCCCTGTAGTTTGTAATCTCTCACTTTCTTTCATATTTAGCTTCGTATGATCCATGATTTATTCGTTTAAGGGTATAAACATCATGTAGGGTTATTGTAAAATATATTTATCCATTGTTGACATTTTGAACCCTTATATTCACATACTTTCCATGTTTGTCAACTTTAGTCCCTCTAGAGTATACTTTCACACGTTCAAGCTTATGACACGTGTCAATACATTATAGGACGTGAATTTTCGAGGTGTTACACACTGGCCATTTCAAGCGAAATTACAATGTCTAATTTCGTTTGAAATAGCCAGTGGCTATTTCATGCGAAATTACACACTTACACACAAACCCTAGTTTCTCGAACTACGTGCCCTGATCTAACATTCTTAATACAAGACTCGATACAAGACGAAGTCGACAAACGTATGCACCAACAGACTCCCCCTCGGATGTTGACGAGTCTTAAGTGTCGAGTCTTCACAATCTTCAGTCTTTATCAGTCTTTGGGCTCTTTTTTCAATCTTCTCTCTTCTTCTTTCTCTCTTTTACCAAGATCTGAAACAGGCTCTTACATCCTCTTGATCAGATCTCTTAATTCCTTAAGCTCTTCATCAACAGAATCCCCCTTAAAAAATGATTGGGATCGTAGTCTGGCTTTCACAGATTCTAGAATCACAACCTGGCTCTCTCATAGCCATAACCTGCACATTCTCTACCTCAAAGTAAGATTTCACAAAATTTAAAAATTTGACAAATTTAAACTTTTTCAAGAGACACCAACTAAGAAATAGTTTTACAATTTTAACCTCTGATGAATCACTTGTATACAAAATATTCAAATCTTTTTCATTTCAATCAATCTTCTTCATTCCAAATAAAGTTTACCAACCCTGTTGTTCATCATGTTTAGCACTCGGAATTTTGAAAATCAGCTTTGCAACATCAGTTGTTGAAAATCTTTTTGAATTTTCAAAAAAATTATGCTAAAACACACTAAAATCTTTTTAGATTTTTTTATATTAAAGAAATGTAGTAAAGAAATATTTACACACAATATTTTTGTGAGTTTGTGTAAGAGGATCATATCAGTTTTTGAGACAAATCACCAACACCGTTAAGCTTTAAACATTTTAAGTTCTAAACGATTCACTTAGATTGTCAGTATACTGATCCACTTAAATTTTCACACAAAGTTCAAATTGTTATGGGTGAAATTCTGAGCCCATATCCTGGAAAATATCTTGATCTATATTTTATTTATGTAGTATCTGTTTACATCCGGGATGCTGGTTCAGGATATTGGTAGTATCCTGAACGGTATCCTCGGGATTACTAATGGATTATGTGCAGGTACGTGTGTTAGAAGCTAGCAACGTTCACAAAGACTTATTCCGCGGAAGACTCGGTCTAGGCCGTTCAAAGAAAGACGTTGAAACCTTATTACTCGGTCTACAACGTTCGTGGTGGAATATTCGGAGCATCCCATATTTATAGGAATATTTGTTTGTACTTCGTTACTATAAATAGGAGGAACACCAGATCAAATTGGACACAACAATTTCACTGCAATCACACTCACTACACTCTAACACTTGTTCTTTCGCAATTTGTACTCTCATACGAATTCATTGTAACACTTAGCGATCTGGTTGATATCCTGCACTGTATCCTGAAGTTTAAAGCAATAAGAAGAACAAGGCAGCTGCGATTGTCAGCTCCCGAGGTTTTATGCCGGCGATCTAGATTGATCAAGGGCTTTCCTCGTACATCTCGTGTCATTTCCTTTACTTTTTGTTTATTATTTGCTCACTGTTTGATCGCAGATACAGCTCAATATCCTGAGCCGTATCCTGAATACTGATTTTCTAAATAACTCAACAAGCATATTTTCTATAAACTTTCTAGCACACTACCTCACATTACTAATTTGATCACTAAATTGCTTCGGTAATTTTTGACCAAAACAATTTGGCACCCACCGTGGGGCAAGTGGTGCTCTCTTTACTAAATTTTTTTTGTTAAATCGCTAATCGGTTTTTTATTTTCAAAACTTTTTGCCACATTGTCCACAATGGCCTCACGATCAAACATGAGTTCCTCTACTATGTCTGCTACGACTTCTGCTACTACAGGTTCGGTGCTTCCACCACCTCCTCCAAGAATGCCAGCCTCTACACGACCTCAGGATATTATCCCTACCCGCAGTGTTCAGGAATCTGCCCCTGTTTTAGCATCTAACGACGAAATTTTAACCTTATTTGGAAGTGTGCAGGAACAAATGAGGCAGCAGCAGGAAACGAACCAAATGCTCTTAAGGGAAATACAACTCCTGAAGTCTGGCTCGAGCAGATCCGCTGAGGATATTGTCACTCCATTACAACCCAGAGCTTTGAACTTCAGTTCAGCCGTGTATACAGAGGATAACAGGGGGAATATTGTGCCCAGTCTTCCTCAGAATCATACTCCTGAAATACCCTCCTCGGTCAGGATATCGACCATAAGGAGCTCAGGATATGCTTCAGGATATGGGCAGAACCCTCCAACGGGTAACATATTAAATAATAATAATACTCATACTACTAACAATAGTGGATCCTTGCAGGATACAGGTGTGACGTCAGCACTTACCAGGGAACTTCAGAAATTGAAGGACATGATATCAAGTGTACCCGGGGTGGTCCAGCCAATCCCGGAAGTGTCTCAAGACAGCCATAAGATATCTCGTTTCGCATATCCTATCTGTGATGCTGAGATTCCAAAGAGGTTCCAAACCCCCAACATGAAGCTTTACGACGGAACGACGGATCCTGAGGAACATATTGCTCAGTATAGGGAGAGGATGGAGATCAACCCTATCCCTCCGGATCTCAAGGAAGCATGCTTGTGCAAGGGTTTTGGTTCAACCTTGACAGGATCAGCTTTGAAGTGGCTCTTGAATGTTCCTCCACATTCAATTACATCTTTTGCTCATTTAGTAAATTTATTTAATAGTCAGTTTTCTTGTAGTAGGAGCTTTGAAAAATTAACAAGTGACCTCTACAGGATAACGCAGGGGCCTCAGGAATCCCTTAGGGATTATGTGAACAAGTTTAGCCGAGAATCACTAGACATTCCTCATCTTGATGTTGCAACAGCTGTGCAAGCTTTCAAGATGGGGTTGCAAAAGGATTCTCAATTCTACCAAGACCTTGTAATGAACCCATGCAGGAACCTGGATGAAGCTCGGAACAGGGCCCTAAGATACATTCGATTGGAAGATGACAGGAAGATGCAAGAAAGGATGAACTCATCCAACACTTATGAGTCAACTAACAGGAAATCGGAATCCTCATTCAAGTCGTATCGGCCCAAGCCATATGGCAGGAATGAGAACAAGAGAGTGAATGCTGTCGAAGATGAGGATCCTGAAGAATATCCTGAATTATCAGAATATTGCTTTTCTGTTAACATTCCTGAGTTGATGTATGCCATGCAGGGTCTAGGGGACAAGGCAAGATGGCCTCGAAAGAATCAACAAAAAGCGGATTGGAAAGACAAATCAAAATGGTGTGCTTTCCACGAAGATTTCGGACATATGACTGAGGATTGCATTGCTTTGAGGAAAGAGATAAGCTATCTTCTAAGCAAGGGATATTTGAAAGATCTCTTAGGAAGAAAAAAGAATAAGGGTCAGGATACTGAGAAGGATCCTGAACGAGCAGCCTCACCTCCCGCGGATGCCAAGATAATCAACTTCATTTCGGGAGGATCCGACATTTGTGGGACTTCATATTCGGCAGCAAAGAGACATGCAAAAGAAGCTAAGGCTGAAAGGGGAGACAAACCTGTCAGGATGACTACACTCACAACTGACAAAGTGATCACATTTGATGCTGATGACAGGGATACTGTCCAGGATCCTCACCATGATGCTCTGGTAATAACGTTATATGTGGCTAACCATTTTGTACACAGGATATTGGTTGATAATGGCAGCTCCGTCAACATAATCCAACTAGAGACACTTAAAAGAATGAATGTATCTCCAGTGGATATCACTTCGAAGTCCACCGTGCTTGTTGGGTTCAACGGAGAGGCCAGAAACACAGTGGGAGAGATAAAGTTGCCGGTGTACGTTGAAGGAGTCAACTCGATACAACGTTTCTGTGTGATGGACTCTCTATCCTGCTATAACATTATACTGGGAAGACTGTGGATTCACGATATGAAGGCCGTGCCATCAACATATCACCAATGCATCAAGATACCTACCCCTTGGGGAGTTGTTAAAGTTGATAGCGATCAGCAGGAGGCGAAAGAATGCTACTCATCCTCGATGAAATCCTCAACCAAACCTAGTGCAGCATAGCAATTAAAGACGCGGGCCCAGGATATCGTGGAGGATCCGGAGCAGGATGTGAAGAAGATTGTCCTGGACCAGGATAATCCCGATATTTCGGTGCTCATGGGAACCAATATCCCTCAGGATATTGAAGAGCAATTAATTAACTTTTTAAAATGCAGGATGTCAACGTTTGCATGGAAGCATGAGGATATGACAGGCATATCCAAAGATATCATCACTCACAAGCTTGGAATTGATAAATCATTCAAGCCCGTGCAACAAAAAAGAAGGAAGTTTGCTCCTGAATGCAATACAATTATTCAAGAAGAAGTTGAAAGATTGTTGAAGTCCAAAATGATTAGAGAAGTCAAGTTCCCAAGGTGGCTAGCAAACGTGGTTGTGGTACAGAAGAAAAACGGAAAATAGAGAGTCTGTGTGGATTACACAGACTTGAATAAAGCTTGTCCTAAAGACCCATTTCCTCTCCCTCACATTGATGCAATGGTAGATGCCACAGCTGGGCATGAAATGCTGACTTTCATGGATGCATCCTCAGGATTTCAACAGATCCAAATGGAACCTTCTGACCAGGAGGATACTGCCTTCATAACACCAACAGGTATTTATTGTTATACAGCTATGCCTTTTGGTTTGAAAAATGCAGGTGCAACATACCAAAGATTAGTAAACATGATGTTCAAAGACAAACTGGGGGACACCATGGAGGTGTACATTGACGATATGGTGGTAAAGTCAAAGAAAGCTCAGGATCACCTCCAGGATATTAAAGGAGCGTTTGATATCCTGGATCAGTATAATATGAAGCTGAATCCTGCTAAGTGCTATTTTGGAGTGGGGGCAGGAAAATTTCTAGGATATATGGTGACCAAAAGAGGAATAGAAGCGAGTCCGGAGCAGATTAGAGCCATCTTGGATATTAAATCGCCCTCAAATATGAAAGATGTTCAGCGATTAACAGGGCGAGTGGCGGCATTAAACCGATTTATCTCAAGATCCTCAGAGAAATGCAAAGATTTTTATGATATCCTGAAGAAGAACAAAAAATTCGAGTGGGGTGAGAAGCATGAAGCGGCCCTACAGGAGTTAAAGCAATATCTTTCAACCGCACCTCTACTCATGAAGCCCGAGAATGGTGAACCATTATCCCTATACCTCGCGGTATCAGGGAACGCTGTAAGTGCCGTCCTTGTAAAGGACCATGAAGGTCAGCAATATCCTGTTTATTATGTTAGCAAAAGTTTGTTAGATGCTGAAACTAGGTATTCTCACTTAGAAAAATTAATACTAGCATTAGTCATGGCATCAACGAAACTTAGACATTACTTTGAGACACACAAGATTCGTGTTAAAACAAATTATCCTGTCAAGAATGTGCTTAGGAAACCAGAGATGTCAGGCAGGATGGCTAAGTGGTCAGTAAAGTTGAGTGCTTATGATTTAGTATATGAACCTAGGAATGCCATAAAATCTCAGGCTTTAGCTGACTTTGTGGCTGATTTTAGTAGTGACATCCAGGATGAGGTAGACCTAGAAGTTCAACAATTTGGAGAATCCTCAGGATCCTGGACATTATATACTGATGGTGCATCTAATATAAGAGGAGTAGGATTAGGAATACTACTAAAATCGCCACAGGGGGACATATTACCCCAGGCTATTAGGTGAGAATTTCCTGCTACTAATAATGAAGCAGAGTATGAGGCTTTAATTGCAGGATTAGAATTGGCTAAGAGTATGAGTATAAAAAATTTACAAGCATATGTTGACTCTTTGTTAATTACTAACCATTTTAATGGATCATATGCAGTTAAGGGTGAGAAATTGACTGAATATCTTGATATTCTCAAAAAATTAGCAGGATATTTCGATGTTTTTACACTTGAACAGGTACCAAGAGAGGATAATGCTGAAGCGGATGCCTTAGCAAATCTGGGATCATCAATCAGGATACCGGAAGGGACCCAAATACCAATAATACATGTCTTATATCCTGCAACTAATCCTCAGGGTAAAGAAGTAGCGGATATTCGGGATCCTGGAGTGGAATATCCTGAACAGGATCCTAAATCCTGGACAACTCCAATTCTGAAATATCTTAAAGATGGACACATCCCCGAAAATGAAAATCCTAAGGCATTTAGGATGAAGGTATCACGATTCACTATTATAAATAATATTCTATACAAGAAATCTCTTGCAGGACCATATTTAAGGTGCTTAGAGGATCATGAAGCCAAAGAAGTACTTCAGGATATACATGAAGGGGACTGTGGTAATCACACTGGGGGCAGATCATTATTCTCGAAAGTATTGAGGACAGGATACTTTTGGCCAACAATGAGAAAAGATGCTGCAGAATATGCTCGAAGATGTGATGCATGCCAAAGGCATAGTAACATACTCCATCAACCAGCTGAACCACTATATCCTGTAGTTTCCCCTTGGCCATTCATGAAGTGGGGGATGGATATAGTAGGGAAGTTACCAAAAGCTCCGGGAGGAAAAGTATTTATGTTAGCAATGACGGATTATTTCTCTAAGTGGGTCGAGGCTGAAGCATTCGTTCAAGTAAGAGACCAAGAAGTAGTATCCTTCATAAAGAGGAATATCCTGACTAGGTTTGGAGTACCAGCTGAGATCATTTGTGATAATGGGTCCCAGTTTATAAGCAAAAGGACTACTGACTTTTGCAAGAATTGGGGAATCAAAATGATCACATCTACTCCGGTACACCCTCAAGCGAATGGACAAGCCGAATCCTCAAACAAGATAATAGTCAATAACTTAAAGAAGAGGCTTGGAGCCAAAAAAGGAAGATGGGCGGAAGAGTTACCCTTTGTTTTGTGGGCTGATAGGACAACGGTGAAGAATGCAACGGGCCAAACCCCGTTTTCCTTGGTATTTGGAGCGGAGGCAATGATTCCAACAGAAATGATGATACCTACTACAAGATCTATGCTACAGAATCCTGAACAGAATCCTGAAGTCTTATGTCAGGATTTGGATACCATAGATGAAAAAAGAGATGCAGCAAGGCTAAGGATAGCAGCATATCAACAAAGAATATCCAGAGCATACAATAAGAACATAAGGACTAGAAGATTTCGAGTTGGTGATTGGGTGCTGAGAAAGGCTTTTCAAAATACCACTAATCCTGCCGATGGCAAGCTAGCTCCGAAATGGGAAGGACCTTATGAAGTCGAGTCAGAAGCAGGGAAAGGAGCATATCGACTCAGGAATGTGGAAGGGGATATGCTACCAAGATCCTGGAATGCAATACATTTGAAGCTCTATTTCAAGTAAGAGTAGAATTTATTTTCTATCTCGGAATGGTATGTGTTTTATCTCTTTTAAATATATTTGTTTATTATCTTGAACCCAATACTGACTTAAGCATTGGAGGGGTGTTAGCCAAGCTAACACCCACCTTAGTTTACAATTGTTTTGCAGGATATGTTTCAGAATATAGCTCCAGGATATATACTCAGGATAAGTCGAAAGATTAGAGGATTGGCCCCCTCTCTCACGCTTAAGGGATCCTGATCCCTTCAAAGGTTTAAAGGTATTCACCTTTCTTTCGAATTGGGTTTAAACACCTCGCCTGGAGCGCAAGTTGTCTAGGTATAGTTCAAGGTAGCGGGACCAGTTCATGTAAAAGTGGCTGACAATTTCGTTACTGTTGGCTATATCCTGGATCCTAAAGGTATATGAGGATTGATCACCCTCTCTCGCGAAAGAGTATTTTCATACTCTCAAAGGTTTAAAGGTTTTCACCTTTCTAAGTCTAGGAGTTTATACACTCTCGCCTGTAGCGCATGAAATTCAGGGTTTACCCCCAGGTATCAAGGTTTATCCCCAATATACTAAGGATTCTTTTCAGGATATCAGGGGTTCTGCTCTTGGGCATTCGGAATTCGTTCGAGTCAAAATGTAAATACATTTGTGTTTTTGTCGAACACAGGGGACATACGTAATACTGCTCAAAGGATGGATCCAAGTTTATAAGTATGCACTGGGGACAAACTTATGATAAAAAATCGGAACTGATCCTCTAAGGATCTCTGGTATGATTTCTCCTTTTTATTTGGTGTATTTTGATATCCTGATCAAGATATCTTTCAGGATATCTTCCAGGATTCATTTATAATATCTGTTCCTAAGAATGTTCAAACCAAACAATTTTCATAAGTAAAATTTGTATGACAATAACAATAAAGTCAAGAAAGTAGTTATATTATTAACATACCAAAAGATGTGCTCTTAGTTTCACCTCAAAACAAGGCCCATCCACTAAGAGCACTAGTAGTTCATAACCATATTTACCCAACAGTTGAGGGCTTCATCTCAAACTGAGACCCATCCACCTTCAACTGTTGTATTGTTCAAAAAGCATGCAGGAAATGTAAATTGTTCAGGTACGGAAAAGTAAAATGCAGAAAAGTAAATTGTTTGTGGAACTGCAAACCAACATTCAAATTCAAAAAGGTGGGCTCTGGCCTTGGCACGTATATCCGTCATCGCCCACCTAAATGCCCTCACATAGCGGCATCACCTCCAACCTTCTCAGACTTCTCCGCTCCAGCATCTTGACCAGCATCCTGCGCAGCATCCTGACCAATGTCCATCTCAGCATCACCTCCAGCATCCTTCTTCTCTCCAGCTTGGACCACCACCTCTGTTGACTTGGAAGACTCACCGGCTTCAGCAGGAAGTGGCACAGCTTTGCCTCCGAGCTCCTTCAATTTAGCCACCCAGGATTCGACTGGCCAAGATGGACAAACAAGGCCCGTCTCCTTGGCCTCATAGGCCATCTTGATGCGTGCTTGTAGCAGGGAGACGATAGCAGAAGCCTTGATTCCCTCTCGAAAGCTGATCAAGGCCTGATCATGGTCCATTTGAACGCTGGCAAGTTTGACCTCAGCATCTTGGGTGACCTTCTTTAGCAAGCTTTCATAGTGCCGGCTCTTTGCTTCGGCAATAGCACCTTGATCAGCAACGGTGCTCTCGAGCTGCTTGATCCTGGCTTCATGAAGTGCCACAGTACCACAAGCGTCATTGTACAAGTGGAGCAAATGCTGGAGGCCCTGCACATTGATCACAGGTATGGGGTTAGAATGTATGCTGACTAAGACATCCTACCAGGATATCCTGTTAGGATATACGTGCAGGATATATGTGCAGGATATACATGAAGGATATGCGGCAGGATATTACCTTGTTGAGGAAGGATGTCATTGGCTCTAAGGAGTCAGAGAAGCTGATTTCATCATAGGAGAACCCTTCTGAGCCTGGAGCACTGACCCCAAGGCCCTTTCTCTTTTTCGCTGCGGAAGCACGGGTTCTTGGATTGGCCTTGGGAGCCGGGAGTGGCTTGGAGCTAGTGGTAGCAGGAGTCTCCTTCTTGACTATGGCTGGAGTTGGATAGCTGTCAAGTTCTTCTAGGTCTAGATAGACTGGGACTTTGCTGGAATCTGCACACAGGGAGTAAATTCTAAATCCCTCTTATGAATAACAGATAAAAAACATATGTGTGCAAGTTATCTTGCAGGATCCTTACCAGACATGTTGGCACTTGAAAGAGGGCTTGGATTTGGTGGAGAAGGATTGAAACTTCTTTCTGCCTCTGGGAGAAGTCTAATGGCGTCTATTCTTTCTTGAGAATTAGCAAGAGGAGGAGCAATCTTCCTAAAATCAGCTGCACAATAATGAAAATTTATTAGTTCAGAATATGAGACAGGATAAGAGACAGGATCATTCTTAAACCCTAATTCCTACCCTTTCTTAACCATCTCATCGGATAATCCGTTCCACCGGGGATCGAATCTCTTTTTACAAAGAAAAACTTGGATTGCCAACCATCCTCGTTTTTGGTGGCACGAAGAATCAATGGGGGACCGGAGCTAGAGTAAAATAGAAACCTAGAAGAGCCATGGCATCTAAGCTTGTAGGCTAAAGGAAGATCATGGACAGAAAGGTCAGGTATGTGGTTTCTCTTGATTTGGTCAAGAACAGATAAAACACGCCAAAGCATTGGCATGGTTTGGCTGAAAGAAATGTTAGTGATGTTAAAGAACTCGGTAATAAAATCCGGAAAGGGGAATCGTAGCCCTAAGGTGAAGGGGAAAGCATTGAAGCAAATCCACTCGGTGGAAACCATATCTGACCGGATTTCTCTGTCAAAGGGTCGGAATATGGTTCCATCAGGAAAGATTCCGGAAGATTTCAGAGCCGACAGATGAGCACTATCAAAGGTGCATGTTTCATTCTCCGGTTCTTGGAGAAGATTCTGTTGGATGAATGTGGGAGCCGAGTCGCCTGAACTGGATCTCGTTTGCCTAGGCATTTGGTCGCCTGAATTCTTGCCGGAGTAAAATGAGAAATGGATATGAAGATGAGAGAGAGAATATTACCTTTTCTTGGCGACTGTGGGTAAAAAAGAAGATGAGGATGAGAAGATATAGGGTATGATGAGTAAATATAGGCTGGGTAGTTGAAAGCTGTCACATCAGAAGTCTTATCTCTTAATTGTCTCGGCCATTGTGAAAAAATGTAACCGTTAGGATATCAAACGGTAACATTTTTGGGGATAATTGTTATGGGTGAAATTCTGAGCCCATATCCTGGAAAATATCTTGATCTATATTTTATTTATGTAGTATCTGTTTACATCCGGGATGCTGGTTCAGGATATTGGTAGTATCCTGAACGGTATCCTCGGGATTACTAATGGATTATGTGCAGGTACGTGTGTTAGAAGCTAGCAACGTTCACAAAGACTTATTCCGCGGAAGACTCGGTCCAGGCCGTTCAAAGAAAGACGTTGAAACCTTATTACTCGGTCTACAACGTTCGTGGTGGAATATTCGGAGCATCCCATATTTATAGGAATATTTGTTTGTACTTCGTTACTATAAATAGGAGGAACACCAGATCAAATAGGACACAACAATTTCACTGCAATCACAATCACTACACTCTAACACTTGTTCTTTCGCAATTTGTACTCTCATACGAATTCATTGTAACACTTAGCGATCTGGTTGATATCCTGCACTGTATCCTGAAGTTTAAAGCAATAAGAAGAACAAGGCAGCTGCGATTGTCAGCTCCCGAGGTTTTATGCCGGCGATCTAGATTGATCAAGGGCTTTCCTCGTACATCTCGTGTCATTTCCTTTACTTTTTGTTTATTATTTGCTCACTGTTTGATCGCAGATACAGCTCAATATCCTGAGCCGTATCCTGAATACTGATTTTCTAAATAACTCAACAAGCATATTTTCTATAAACTTTCTAGCACACTACCTCACATTACTAATTTGATCACTAAATTGCTTCGGTAATTTTTGACCAAAACACAAATGATTCGTGATACGAGATTAATGTTTTAGAGACTTAAACTTATTCGCGTGTCCCACCTCAGAATATACTCCCGTATCCAGATCCCAATATTCAGTCTTACAGGTGAGTATACCTAGATGATATCTGTAAAGGGTTACATGCGAGGGCCGTGAGAGCTCAGGCTATTGCTTTCGCAAAATCAAAGAGATGACGGCTTCGACTTTTGGTGTGTTCCCTTTAGAGAATCTTTTCTTCAACAGCACATGATTAGCATTTTGCAATGTTTCATCATTTTTTATGCTGAGGGTAGGCTATATTTCAAGCAAGCGTAAAGTATTCTCCGGGGACTAGGCCATTGCTTCCGCAAAATCAGAACTCCCGGGATAATACCCCAGATATCACTAAGCATAAAGACCTAGTATCTCAGAAAGAGGGACCTTTCAAACAAGATTTCGGGGGTTACCCATATATCTGAGAGATGTTCCCCACGAGATAAGTAAGTTTAAAATTTAGGTTTATATCTCGTCACAATTTACTAAATGTGTAAAAACCTACTGGCATATCATCAGTGAGACCGTTTATCACATTTGACTCTTCAATTCTTTAGCGTGCTGTGATTGTCCACTGATGTACTATCATTTCCTCTGTTTCACAGCAAAACTCGTTTTTGATTTTATCATGTTTTTGACTTTTTCAAATTTTCTAATGTTTTTGGATTTTCTAAAATATCTTACTCCCCTAAAATTCAAAATCATTTAAAGGAAATTTGAAAAAAAACTGTACAAGGTAAAGTGAATACTGATATCGAATCACTTCAATTCGCCATCCACTTGGCATAAACAATCAGAACTCCCCCTTACAACAAACTATTTTCCCATTATGATTTCAAAACACTTAAGTTTGTTTTAACTAAAATGGTTTTTCCGGAAAATAAGTTTTGTTTTCATCATAAACCACTTGTAGGTTAGGGGATCTCATCACATTGTTCTTTCATTTTCAACCTTTTGAAAAATATAACAATTTTAAGTTCAAACAACAAACACCACTTGTAGAAAATCAAGTACAACTTAATGTTCCTGATTTACCACTTGTAAGTCGAAATATCACAAACGTGAATTTCTCAAGAAAGATGCCGAATCATGCTCCACGATTACCAACTTGGGAGCTCCGGCAAGTCAGAATTTTTGTTTGAAAAAGCTGTCACCCAAGCCTGACTAGCCTTGGGTGATTTTGGCTCACATCTTTCCCACCATATTTTCGATTGATAAAATTCTTTGGCACCTTTAACCTTCCCATCAACCATCTTCCCAAAGATGTGTTTGACTTTCCCATTGAAAGCCTTTTCAGCATCAAATTCTCCTTTACCAGGGAAGAATTGACCTGAAATCTCAGTTTTACCAACCTTTAACTTCAAATTTTCTTTTGACAATTTTGGAAAGTTTTCATCGTTCATCTCAGGAACGGAATTCTCATTCTTTTTCTCAACAAATGACTCCTCTGATTTTATGGAATCAGATTCATTGTCAGAACTACTCTCAGATTTTACAACCCATCTTTGTTTGTTTTCATCGACTTTTCTTTTTGTAAAAACGTTTTGAAGTTTTACCAACTTCAAAAGTCGAATTATCAACCATTTTGAATTTTCTTTTGATTGTTCTGATTTATCAACATATTTCCATATCTCTTCAGAGTTAGAAGAAACTCCATGTTTTGAATAGGTGAACTCGTGGCAATTCCAAGCAATGTGTTGTCACACCCCGATATTTCCACGTATTACCGGTGGGGATTATCGTGACGTAGTTGATATCATCATAGTCAAACAACACAATATTTAAATGCATAGCGGAAGCAAAAGATAGATTCATTTCAACCGAATATATTGTAATATTAAGTATCACAAAGTAGTTGAAACAGATCCATAGGCGGATCAAAATAAAAAGGAAATCGTTCAACAGACTTTAACATCTAGAGCTTGCGAGACTTGATTATTGATGCCTGGAGTAGCCAGCCTATTACGTGTAGTACCTGCACTTAGCCTTTTTGGAAAATACGTCAGTTTACACTGGTAAATACATCTTAACTGACTCATTTTGAAAAGAGTTTGAAAATTAATTTGAATGCACTTAGGCAAAATATCTTTTATAACTTGGGACAATTATTCAAAAATAATCTTGTATACAGTTTTACTTATTTGTCATCCATTAGGGCCGGTTTGTAGGGCCGGTCTTGATTAATTGACACGCCACAGGTATAATGCCCACAAAGATTATCTCCTTTAAGTGGATTACCAGTTTTTACATAATGCATCTGTCAGGTGTACGCCTACACCCCGTGCTTAGGTCATGACCATTTCTTTGAATGATGCCAAGGATATCCGGGACATGGTCATTTAACCCCCAAAGGCCATACACCAAATAATACAGAATAAAACGAGTTATGTAAATACATTAATCACAATCCGATTTAAATGACTACATACCCGACCAAGCGGTATTATTATAATACCGTATCCCAAGCCCGTAAAGGGAAAATAAGTTAAGAGTATTTACCTGAGCAAAGTATAAATCAAATACAGCGAGTGCACGTAGCTTTTACTGGGCTCCTAATCTGGAACGAAGGTTTTATAATAACCTATTAGAATCCTAACGGGTCTTTAATTAAGCTTAGACTTAGACCGGTTAGTTTTCAAAAGGAAGACACGGTTCAAACGCTTGATAGAGCGTAGACCGGTTTAGAATGTGATTTTGACCCGACAAGCTTGTACACTTGTTTAATATGGGTAACTTAAACACATTCTGGATTTTGAGATAAAAACGATATGGTTTGACCCGTTTCGGCTAATATATGTAAACTAGTTACAATGCCGATCCGAACGCGAAAAGTGCGTAACGAGTAACCAAATGAGTCATATGCAAGTTCCTAAGTTAATATGCCTTAAATATGTTGTGACATCAGTAAGATATCTTCCATTATGCCCCAAACGAATTTAAACTCAAACTATGCCACGTAAGGGCATTTTGGTCATTTAAAAGGTTATAAAAGAGTTTAAATAATAATCTGAGTTACAGGTCTGATATAATCAGTAAAAATACTCATTTTTATAAATCATAACAGTAGGGTACTAAATATATGTGAAATTTATCTATTATAACCTAACTATGCACCGTAGGGGTATTTTGGTAATTTCACATAGCCTTTAAAGGTCAAATCTGGAAATCTGAGTTTAAAACTTTAGCTTACTATTAAAGTATAAAATATACTTAAAATATCAGTAGGTATCAAACCTTGTATGTTTAAAATAGTTTTGATACATACTATGCGTTAAAAACGCTTAAAAAGGCGATTTGGAGCCATTTCCGGGTTTTCAAAGGAAGCTGATATTTTTATTATTCCAGAGGGCTCAAAATATTTTATTTATCATATAAAATCAGTAGCAAAAGGTTTGGTAACAAAAAGATTTGTAAAACTCATTTTATAGCCCAAAAGGGCAAAACCGATAATAACCGAATTAAGCTTAGAACTCTATGTTATGCTAAGCCTAAAATTTATTAAAAATATTCAAAAATCCCAAAATATTATATTACATCAGTGGGTAAAAAGTTTGATATCAAAATGTGGGTTTATATAGGCTATATGCTAATTATGCCGTTTAATTAACGAAAAGCTTTCTAGTTACGCTATTGAGCATAACTCTTAATCTAGACCTCAAACTGATGTCAAATTTTAGTTGCAAGCTTATAAATCAGTAACTAAGGTTTCTACTCTTTTACAATTTCAAAATTCATGTTTTAAGGTCATATGGGCATAATGGTCAACATATAAGCAATTAACGAGAACATGCATATGAATCGGATAACTATTGAACCAAGGTGTATAATCTCAGAGGGTTATACTTATAGGTAACTTGGTCCTAGTAAAGCTCTAAGGCATTCCTAACTAAGCTCTAACGGGTCAGAACTGAAAGTCAAAGCAAAAGTCAAATTATGCGACTTTTGGTTCCGAACCGGGTCTCTACTGAAAACTGTCGGGTTGAACATGTCTAGACATGTTCTTACATTAATTACCAAGTTATATTAATGATAAAATAGGTTGTATGTCTTCTACATTGCTAATTGTGCATTATTTTGATTTTTCGCTTTCTGTTGACTTTTTAATATCAAGTTTGACCCGACAATTGACCTAGTTAGAGTGGGAATCAGAGAGTACCCTTTTAAGGGTTTATTACCCACATAATTACCAACTTATAGGTACTTTCAATTCGAGATTTGACTGAACAAAATTTAATTAATCACGAAGTCAAACCTTAATTACGATAGGTTTGACTTATAGTCATTAAGCTAATTAAAACTGAAATCAGGAAGTTAAGGACACTTACAAATGTCCTAAGCACGACTAGGTAGCCTAAGGAAACTTGTTGCTAATCAGAGGAGCTCCAGAGAAGTCCTTGAAGTGAGTTTGAATGAGCAAGTCCCCTTTGTTACAACTTCAACTCCTTATATACTAAAGAACAAGTCATAAGATCTTGCCACAATAGTCTAGGACTGAACTCAGATGTATCCATGTGTCCCTATAATGCCAAAACCAGTTGCAAGGCCTCTGAATTCGAAAACCACTCATATAAGGCGGTGCAACAGGCTGAACAGGCAACTGTCCATTTTCTGCTGCCAGCGACGGTCTTACGGACCGTAAGCAAGAAGCCTTGCGGACCGTAAGCACCTCTTACGGATCGTAAGCTCATGGCTTTGCGGTCCGTAACCGACCCTGGATTAAATCGCCCAGTTACCGGCCTTACGGACCGTAGGCTCTTGGCCATGCGGTCCGCATCCGCTTTTTAAATTAAAGTCGCCCAGCTCCGCCATCTTACGGACCGTAAGGGTTCGCCTTTGCGGTCCGTAAACCTTCATCAGAAGACAAAAAATTGTTAACTTTGAAGTCTTGACCATGCAACTTTCCTAATCCGAATCTTGGGTCTTTTGTAACAATATGGGACCACATGATCAGTCCTGAAAAGGGCATGCATGCCTAGCCATGCACTTACACATCCTTGGATTCTTATGGAAGGTCTTGCCATGCATTTGGATGGATTTGAATTCTTTTAAAAGAATTGATCATACACCTTGTCGTAACATCATTTCAAAAACCCAATTCTTTATTAACTGAATTTATTCATTATGGGAATATCCGGCTCTAAAAAGATCAGATGTTTATCATATTGATTAGGGTCTTGGGATTTATAATCAGGTCGCTCAGAGGTGTTTATTAACATGTTGACACTTTTTAAATCCTACCATACATCTTCTTAGTTTGACCCGGGTTCCTGACACGTTTATCTTACATGAGACGTGTCTTTATTATATTGGGTATGATTTTACGAGGTGTTACATCCTCACCCCCTTAAAAGAAATCTCGACCTCGAGATTTACTGGAACAATTGAGGGTATTTTTCTTTCATGGTAGACTCTACCTCCCATGTGTATTCGGGACCTCTGCGAGCATCCCATTTAACCTTTACGATAGGTACATGCTTCCTCCGAAGCTTCTTAACCCGTCGATCCTCAATCGACAAAGGTTTTTCCACAAATTTCAAGCTCTCATCTATGTGCACATCTGTATGGGGTATGACTAGCGATTCATCTGCTAGACATTTCTTTAGATTACAGATGTGGAATACATTGTGAATACCACTGAGCTCTTCAGGCAAGTTCAACTTATAAGCCACTGACCCTACACATTCGATAATCTCGAATGGTCCTGTATACCTTGGGCTTAACTTACCTTTCTTACCAAATCGCATCACTCCCTTCCAGGGTGATACTTTAAGCAAAACCTTATCACCCACCTCAAACTTGAGAGGTTTTCGCCTTTTATTAGCATAACTTTTCTGCCTATCCCTGGCAGCTTTCAGGTGGTCACGAATCTGGACAATCTTGTCCGTTGTTTCAAAGACTATGTCAGGTCCTGATAACTGAACTTCTCCTACTTCCGTCTAACAAATAGGCGTTCTGCATTTTCTACAATATAATGCCTCAAAAGGCGCAACCTTAATGCTCGTATGATAGCTATTGTTAAAGGAGAATTCGATTAATGGCAGGTGGTTATCCCAACTGCCACCTAAGTCAATCACACATGCACGAAGCATGTCTTCCAAAGTTTGGATTGTACGCTCACTCTGCCCGTCCGTCTGAGGATGGTAAGCCGTACTAAAATTTAAGCGTGTGCCCAAAGATTGTTGGAAACTTTTCCAAAAATGTGATGTGTATCTGGTATCTCTGTCAGAGATAATTGACACTGGTACGCCGTGCAGAGATACAACCCTGTCAACGTACAATTGGGCTAACATGTCGGAGCTATAAGTCTCCTTAATGGGTAGGAAATGTGATGACTTAGTCAGTCTATCTACTATCACCCATATAGTATCATTTCCCTTCTTCGTCTTTGGAAACTTGGTGATGAAATCCATTGTCACCATCTCCCACTTCCATGTGGGAAGTTCAGGTTGTTGTAGCAAGCATGGCGGCTTCTGATGTTCAGCTTTGACTTGCGCACACGTCAAACATTTAGCTACATAGGCAGTTATAGACTTTTTCAAGCCTATCCACCAATAGTTTGCCTTTAGATCCTGGTACATTTTATCAGCTCCAGGATGAACGGAGTATTTAGAACTGTGGGCTTCCTGGAGGATAACATCCCGAAGTCCTCCATATACTGGAACCCATATTCGTCCATTTAACCTTAGGATTTCATCCTTGTCATAGGATAACTGTTCTTCAGTTACTCCTAGCTTTTCATCAGGGTAGTTAGCTTCCAACATAGCTTCCTTCTGCGCAGCTAACAACCTTTCATTCAAACTATTCTTTATCTCAATGCTCTTGGCGTTGATTCTTATAGGCTTCACTCTTTCCTTTCTACTTAAGGCATCGGCAACCACATTTGCCTTGCCAGGATGGTATCTTATTTCACAATCATAATCATTCAAAGTTTCCATCCACCGTCGCTGCCTCATGTTTAAGTCCTTCTGATTGAACAAATGTTGAAGGCTCTTGTGAACAGAATAGATCACACATTTGGTTCCATACAAATAATGCCTCCAAAGTTTTAGTGCGAATACAAAAGCACCCAACTCCAAGTCATGGGTGGTGTAGTTCTTCTTGTGCACCGTTAACTGTCAAGAAGCATAGGCAATGACCTTGCCTTTCTGCTTAAGCACACATCCCATACCTGTGTGTGATGCATCACAATATACTACAAACTCATCAATTCCATCAGGCAATGTCAGTACAGGAGCGTTGCTCGGCTTCTGCTTCAGAATATCGAAAGATTCTTGCTGCTTAGACCCCAGTCAAACTTGTTATTCTTGCGGGTGAGTAGAGTCAGGGGTGCTGCAATTCTTGAGAAGTTTTCAATAAATCGCCTATAGTATCCTGCCAATCCTAGAAAGCTGCGAATCTCCGTAGGTGTCTTCGGCTCTTGCCAGTTCATAATAGCTTCAATCTTAGCGGAATCCACTTGGATACCACGCTCACTAACAACATGTCCAAGGAATTGGACTTCTTGAAGCCAAAATTCACACTTTGAAAATTTGGCATAGAGCTTTTCTTGTTGAAGTAGCTTAAGAATGCAACGGAGATGCCTCTCATGGTCAGCTTGGCTCTTCGAGTAAATGAGAATGTCGTCGATGAAAACGATGACAAATTTATCCAAGTAAGTCTTACAGACGCGATTCATGAGATCCATGAATGCGGCAGGTGCATTAGTGAGCCCAAAAGGCATCACTAGGAACTCGTAATGACCATAACGAGTCCTAAATGCAGTCTTGTGTACATCTTCATCTTTAACCTTCAATTGATGATAGCCTGACCTCAAATCGATCTTAGAGAAGTAGCTTGCCCCTTGTAATTGATCGAACAGGTCGTCGATCCTGGGCAAAGGATACCTATTCTTGATAGTGACCTTATTAAGCTCACGGTAATCGATGCACAGACGCATCAATCCATCCTTCTTCTTTACAAACAGGATAGGTGCTCCCTATGGAGACGAGCTAGGTCTAATAAAACCTTTGGCTAATAAATCATCTAATTGGGTCCTCAACTCCTTAATTTCTGTTGGTGCCAATCTGTAAGGCGCTCTTGCGACTGGTGCTGCTCCGGGGATGATGTCAATTCTGAATTCTACTTGCCTATCTGGTGGTAGACCAGGTAGTACTTCTGGGAAAACTTTAGGGTATTCAGAAATGACTGGAATATCTTCAATCTTGGGTTTCTACTCATCAATAGTCACCTGTGCCATATAAATGACACAACCCTTCTTCAAACATCTAGATGCCTTGAGCATAGACACTTTCTCAGGCAGTCCATACCGGGTATCTCCCTGAATGGTAAGTGGCTCACCCGAAGGGGTCTTGATCACCACTTGCTTCTTATTGCACACTATCTGGGCTTGGTTACGAGATAACCAATCCATGCCTATAACTATGTCAAAACCGGCTAACTTCAAAGGAAGTAAAGACAATGGAAAGGAGTGGTTCCTAATGGATATAACACATCCATCTAACACGGTTGATGCGGTTTCTAAGGTACCATCAGCTAATTCCACCTCATATTTCCTACTTAGGGTTTTAACAGGTAGATTCAGCAATTTGCAAAACTTATTATATACGAATGACTTATCAGCACCTGAATTAAATAATACCCTTGCATAGACATCATTTATGAGGAAGGTACCTGTGATCACATTGCCATCCTGAACAGCTTCCTTTGCATCCATTCGGAAGACCCTTGCATTGGTCTTCTTGACCTCTTCAGGCTTCTTGGCATATTTAGGGCAATTGGTTTTAATGTGCCCTTTCTCATTGCAGTTGTAGCATGTGGCATCTTTAATCTTCTTGCAATCAACAGTCTTGTGCTCTTTAGATTTGCATAACCCACATGCAGGTGATCCTGACTTAGACTTGGACTCAAGTCTACACTTTCCAAAGTGGCGTTTTTGGCAAGTCTTGCACTTTGGCTTTTCTTCAGCTTGTTGGCTACCCTTGTTGGATCCAGACTTCTTCCTGAAGTCATTGCTACCTTTATGCTTCTTTTCAGATCTTCGTGAGTTATCATCCTCACGCTTTCTCTTGCCTTCTTCTGAATTCCTGAGCAATCTTAGCCTGACCGCGTCCAAGGTAAGAGACAGAGATAGATCAGCTGCTGATCTAAATGTAGCAGGTCTAGACACCTTAACACTGGCTTTGATTTCTGGGGCTAAACCCCCAATGAAGCGAGCAATTCTTTTGGGTTCCGGAGTTACGAGATACGGAACCAGCCTAGACAGGGTATTGAAACTGGTGAGGTAAGCTTGACAATCTAAATTCTTCATTACCAACAATAAGAAATCTGATTCAATTCTTTCAACCTCATGCCGCGGGCAATAATTCTCCTTAATGAGAGCGACGAACTGATCCCATGACAAATTGTAGAGCGGGATCTTCCCAGCAGCTTGAATGAGAGATTTCCACCATGCCAGTGCCTCTCCCTTGAATGATTGGGACACATACTTCACTATATCCCTTTCAGCACAACTGCTGGTATCGACAACTGTGTCCATTTCATCTAACCAGGTCATACAATCAATTGCCCCTTTTTTCCCCAGTGAAATCCCGGGGTTTGCAGGAAACAAAGTACTTATAGGTACAGGACTTGGTACGTGGTCCGTCATCAAACACTATCCTTTTAGATGGAACACTGTGTTGATTAGATGAATGTCGATCATCATCTTTCTTTGGTTCATCTTTCTTGGAGGGTGGCTTGCTGTGAGCCTCTGAATGAGTCTTAGGCTTGGAATGCGGTGCGGATAGGGTCCTACTTCGAGTCCCGCTAGATTCATTATACTGCCGCTCTATAGCTTTTGTAACAGCATTATCTACTAATGCTTGCAGCTCCACACCGGTCACATGTATCTTAGTATTTTCATGGTTTTCCAACGGATGACTGTTTACCTCTTCTGACCTAGCCATGTAGCTTTAATTGCTACATAAAATCAAATAAGGGCAAGGTTTATATAGAAGCTTATACCGTTTTATTGTTTTTGACAATTTATTAACTATGGTTTTTAATAGCCATTTTAGTTAATTTGATAAATATTTAATTATTCAGGATCTTTATCATAATCCTAAGTTATAAGTTAGCAATGGCACAAAGGCCTAGTCACGTAGACAAATTTAGTTTATAAGCCTAGGTTTTATGGAATCGAGGCATTAAGGTTTGAATCCAAGTTCATTACCTTTTCTTGACAGGGAGTTGTAGGCTACCACTGTCTTTAGTCCCAGAGGACGTTAATTATAGCCCGTAGGCACTTCATCTTTAGAGGGATGATTATTTTAATAAGGAAAATTGGAGTAATCCAATTTAAGGATGACTTATGCAATTTTATCGAATCACATTTTTTTGCCACCAATGTTAACATGTCTTCAGATGTTAACAAGGATTTGAATCTTTTGAATAGGTTTTACCATCTTGGCCATGTCTGCATCGACATTTAGGCTAGGTTTTACCTTTAAGATTCTTTTTAATATTTAACGCAGAACAATCCTAAATTGAGATGTTAATATGGATCTGAATCTAATTATGGAACTACCATCTTGGCCCTGTCTTAAGATGACACATGGCTAGGTCTGATCCCTTTTTAGATTTTGCCATTTATTATAATGGTAGATCTTTTAGTAGGAATGTTATTTTATTTATTTCACATTTTATGTTTATGCATATAATTGTTAAAAATAAAATTTAAATTAACCATTCCATAAAAATTTAACAAGTACAACTTTGCCCTAAACGGGACTTCTACAAAAATAACACGCCCACGCAGGGGCTTAAACAAACAAACATACCCACGCAGGGGTCAATAGAAAGACATGCCCACGCAGGGGCAGAATAAAAGACATACCCTCGCAGGGGTTAAACAAAAGACATGCCCACGCAGGGGCTGAAATGAAAATAAGGAAATACAATCAACAATTTAAAGGATTCAATGGTCCTTCTTGCTTTTTCCTTTTATTAAACTCGCCAATCCTTTGAAGAAACCTTGCCGTTCCCTGTGATTTCTGTGAACTTCCCGTTCAACCTGATCCAATCTTTGGAGAATTTCTTCCGGTTCTGGCAGGGAAAACCGTGGTACCTGCGGCTGCGGTTGCGGCTGATGTGGAGGTCGAAGAGACGGCTGTTGTTGGTATCCATATGCTGGGTATCCAACTCCCCAAGGGGTTCCGTAGGGCCGTTCGGGGTTAAGAGCATTGTAGTTCCACGCCGTTAGGTATGGGTCGATCTCAGCATAATTGAAGCTGGTGTAAGCCGGCTGCTCAAAGGGATTATACGCTGCTGGGCCAGCGTACGTGGGAATTGGGTTGTCAAAGCCCAACGGTGGTGGCATGACAGGTGCAGATTTCACTTCCGGGTTGGGGTTTGAAGGTCCCCCCATCTACTGGTTTTCTTGGAGTGGCGGGTAGTGACTGCCACTCGATGGTTGAGGCGTGCTGATATGCACTCCTCCTCGCACGGACATCCGTGCATTTGATCTCCTTCGCCTCGGTGGCTCAGGAGGCTGTTGCTGAGGTGGTGGTGGTGGCGGGGTAACTGCCACAAAGCGTGAATCCCCGGAAGGATCCTGCTGCTGCTGCTGCTGATGATAAGGCGTTGAATGGTAAGAGGGTGTGAAATACCACTCAAACTGGTTGAACCTTGCTTGGTAGCTATCTGGGCCATGGTAAGGTGATCCTTGAAAAGATGATCCATCAGAGATTTCAATAGGGGGTGTGGGGGTACCGGTCGGTGGTTCGGTAGGGTCGGTATCCTCATCCATATCCATGGCGTGATCTCCAGGAAAGTGATCTTCCGGTCCTAATGGTTAACACCCACTGGTTCTTCGAGGTAGTTTGCCGGGTTGAACCGGCTTCGAAAGATATGTGACGGGTTATCAAAGGAGTGACGAGAGTTGGACCTCTGGAGAGGGATAAATGAAGGTTGTGGGTTTTCGGGCTCATTTTCTGAATGGGGTCCAAAAGAGTGAAGGTAAGACGGTGACGAGCTTAACGAGACTGACCGTCTCGCTGGCTGCAGATGCGTCCTCCAGTCCCCCTGGGAACTTGTACGCATGTTGACGGGTGAGGTTCGCCTTTGGGATGGCCCGGCCACATGGTCGGGGCCTGCTACTGGTCCCTTTCCTTTTCCCCTAAAGAATCTTGGCGGCATATTTAGACCTGTCAACATAAACAAAGATAACAACAAAATATAAAAGACAAAAATAAAACAAAATCAGGATTTGTCCTATGTTCTTTGTCTAGACTCGAAAATTCGAGGAATGTGCAACTGTGTAACTGAGATTAAACACAAAAGGCTAGTGTTTAATTCACTCAGTGTTGGCTCTGATACCAACCTGTCACACCCCGATATTTCCACGTATTACCGGTGGGCCCGATGGGGATTATCGTGACGTAGTTGATATCATCATAGTCAAACAACACAATATTTAAATGCACAACGGAAGCAAAAGATAGATTCATTTCAACCGAATAAATTGTAATATTAAGTATCACAAAGTAGTTGAAACAGATCCACAGGAGGATCGAAATAAAAAGGAAATCGTTCAACAGACTTTAACATCTAGAGCTTGCGAGACTTGATTATTGATGCCTGGAGTAGCCAGCCTATTACGTGTAGTACCTGCACTTAGCCTTTTTGGAAAATACGTCAGTTTACACTGTAAATACATCTTAACTGACTCATTTTGAAAAGAGTTTGAAAATTAATTTGAATGCACTTAGGCAAAAATATCTTTTATAACTTGGGACAATTATACAAAAATAATCTTGTATACAGTTTTACTTATTTTTCGTCCATTAGGGCCGGTTTGTAGGGCCGGTCTTGATTAATTGACATGCCACAGGTATAATGCCCACAAGGATTATCTCCTTTAAGTGGATTACCAGTTTTTACATAATGCATCTGTCAGGTGTACGCCTACACCCCGTGCTTAGGTCGTGGCCATTTCTTTGAATGATGCCAAGGATATCCAGGACATGGTCATTTAAGCCCCAAAGGCCATACACCAAATAATACAGAATAAAAAAAGTGATGTAAATACATTAATCACAATCCGATTTAAATGACTACATACCCGACCAAGCGGTATTATTATAATACCGTATCCCAAGCCCGTATAGGGAAAATAAGTTAAGAGTATTTGCCTGAGCAAAGTATAAATCAAATACAGCGAGTGCACGTAGCTTTTACTGGGCTCCTAATCTGGAACGAAGGTTTTATAATAACCTATTAGAATCCTAACGGGTCTTTAATTAAGCTTAGACTTAGACCGGTTAGTTTTCAAAAGGAAGACACGATTCAAACGATTGATAGAGCGAAGACCGGTTTAGAATGTGATTTTGACCCGACAAGCTTGGACACTTGTTTAATATGGGTAACTTAAACACATTCTGGATTTTGAGATAAAAACAATATGGTTTGACCCGTTTCGGCTAATATATGTAAACTAGTTAAACTGCCAATCCGAACGCGAAAAGTGCGTAACGAGTAACCAAATGAGTCATATGAAAGTTCCTAAGTTAATATGCCTTAAATATGTTGTGACATCTGTAAGATATCTTCCATTATGCCCCAAACGAATTTAAACTCACACTATGCCCCGTAAGTGCATTTTGGTCATTTAAAAGGTTATAAAAGAGTTTAAATAATAATCTGAGTTACAGGTCTGATATAATCAGTAAAAATACTCATTTTTATAAATCATAATAGTAGGGTACTAAATATATGTGAAATTTATCTATTATAACAGAACTATGCACCGTAGGGGTATTTTGGTAATTTCACATAGCCTTTAAAGGTCAAATATGGAAATCTGAGTTTAATACTTTAGCTTACTGTTAAAGTATAAAATATACTTAAAATATCAGTAGGTATCAAAACTTGTATGTTTAAAATATTTTTGATACATACTATGCGTTAAAAACGCTTAAAAATGCGATTTGGAGCCATTTCCGGGTTTTCAAAGGAAAGCTGATATTTTTATTATTCCAGAGGGCTCAAAATATTTTATTTATCATATAAAATCAGTAGTAAAAGGTTTGGTATCAAAAAGATTTGTAAAACTCATTTTATAGCCCAAAAGGGCAAAACCGACAATAACCGAATAAAGCTTAGAACTCTATGTTCTGCTCAGCCTAAAATTTATTAAAAATCTTCAAAAATCCAATAAATATTATATTACATCAGTGGGTAAAAAGTTTGATATCAAAAAGTGGGTTTAGATAGGCTATATGCTAATTATGCCGTTTAATTAACGAAAAGCTTTCTAGTTACGCTATTGAGCATAACTCTTAATCTAGACCTCAAACTGATGTCAAATTTTAGGTGCAAGCTTATAAATCAGTAACTAAGGTTTCTACTCTTTTACATTTTCAAAATTCATGTTTTAAGGTCATTTGGGCATAATGGTCAACATATAAGCAATTAACGAAAACATGCTTATGATTCGGATAACTATTGAACCAAGGTGTATAAGCTCAGAGGGTTATTCTTATAGGTAACTTGGTCCTAGTAAATCTCTAAGGCATTCCTAACTAAGCTCTAACGGGTCAGAACTGAAAGTCAAAGCAAAAGTCAAATTATGCGACTTTCGGTTCCGAACCGGGTCTCTACTGAAAACTGTCGGGTTGAACATGTTTAGACATGTTCTTACATTAATTACCAAGTTATATTAATGATAAAACAGGTTGCATGTCTTCTACATTGCTAATTATGCATTAATTTGATTTTTAGCTTTCTGTTGACTTTTTAATATCAAGTTTGACCCGACAATTGACCTAGTTAGAGTGGGAATCAGAGAGTACCCTTTTAAGGGTTTATTACCCACATAATTACCAACTTATAGGTACTTTCAATTCAAGATTTGACTGAACAAAATTTAATTAATCACGAAGTCAAACCTTAATTACGATAGGTTTGACTTATAGTCATTAAGCTAATTAAAACTGAAATCAGGAAGTTAAGGACACTTACAAATGTCCTAAGCACGATTAGGTAGCCTAAGGAAACTTGTTGTTGATCAGAGGAGCTCCAGAGAAGTCCTTGAAGTGAGTTTGAATGAGCAAGTCCCCTTTGTTGCAACTTCAACTCCTTATATACTAAAGAACAAGTCATAAGATCTTGCCACAATAGTCTAGGACTGAACTCAGATGTATCCATGTGTCCCTATAATGCCAAAACCAGTTGCAAGGTCCCTGAATTCGAAAACCACTCATATAAGGCGGTGCAACAGGCTGAACAGACAACTGTCCATTTTCTACTGCCAGCGACGGTCTTACGGACCGTAAGCAAGAAGCCTTGCGGACCATAAGCACCTCTTACGGACCGTAAGCTCATGGCTTTGCGGTCCGTAACCGACCCTGGATTAAATCGCCCAGTTACCGGCCTTACGGACCGTAGGCTCTTAGCCATGCGGTCCGCATTCGCTTTTTAAATTAAAGTCGCCCAGCTCCACCATCTTACGGACCGTAAGGGTTCGCCTTTGCGGTCCGTAAACCTTCATCAGAAGACAAAAACTTGTTAACTTTGAAGTCTTGACCATGCAACTTTCCTAATCCGAATCTTGGGTCTTTTGTAACAATATGGGACCACACGATCAGTCCTGAAAAGGGCATGCATGCCTAGCCATGTACTTACACATCCTTGGATTCTTATGGAAGGTCTTGCCATGCATTTGGATGGATTTGAATTATTTTAAAAGAATTGATCATACACCTTGTCGTAACATCATTTCAAAAACCCAATTCTTTATTAACTGAATTTATTCATTATGGGAATATCCGGCTCTAAATAGATCAGATGTTTATCATATTGATTAGGGTCTTGGGATTTATAATCAGGTCGCTCAGAGGTGTTTATTAACATGTCGACACTTTTTAAATCCTACCATACATCTTCTTAGTTTGACCCGGGTTCTTGACACGTTTATCTTACATGACACATGTCTTTATTCTATTGGGTATGATTTTACGAGGTGTTACATGTGTCCAGCTTTTTGACACTTAAAACAGGTTCTTCTGTCAACTCTTGGAGCAAATTTCTTCAAATTCTTCTTTCTTTCAGCAAGAAACTCTTGGTTTGACTGTATACAAAATGGTTTCTTCTGCTCTTCTTCAGAACTTCCTCCTGCAACAAATTTTGTTTTTGATTTATAATTTTTCTCATTTTTATAATTTTCCAGGGAAATGAAACCTAGACCTTTCTTTTTGAAATTACTGTTATGGTTTGGTTTCTTTTGAAAACCATAACCAGAACCGTAACCCATTTTCTTGTTCAATCTCTGTTGAACTCTTAAAGTGTACTTTTTAGGTTTGTCATCAAGATTTAAATCTTTTATTTCAGAAATATTAATTTCTGTTAATTTGAAAACCTGTTTGATCATTTCATATTTGACACTTCTTATTGGAAATTCCTCATCACAATATAATTTGTCTGAATCATTCAAAGTATATGCTACTTTGATTGATCCGTCATTCAAATTAGATTTTGATAACAGGAATTCTTTATTGTAAACCCGCTTGACTGGTGAACTTGGACTCTTTTCTGACGAACTCGAACTTTCAGATTTAGACTCCGACTTTGACTCTTCATCCATATCCAACACCTGATCGACCACTTTCTTTAACAACTCAGACTCATGATCAGTGTCAGACGCTGTGAATGTGACATCAATATTTTCTGGTAACTCATCAATGATTTCAGACTTTAACTTTATGTTGAGAGCCTTATTTAAACGTTCCTCATTTGGCTTTCTGGGAGAATAACTATTCCAAATCGGGGGCGGACACTTGTTATACTTGACACTTTGTTTCTTACCAGTATTCGTATCTTCTGTCTTTTTATCTTGAAACGCTTCAAGACCTGCAACAGTATGATAAACTCGATCAATCAAATAATCACATGTTGTATAACTCAACAACAAACGTTTGATTCTTTCACTCTCAATCTTTTCAAGTTCTAAATCCTGTTTTAGCTTTGCACAGTCTACAATATACTCATTGATGACTTTCTGCTTTGTCATTAAAGTTGAACTCATCATTGTCATAGCAGCATCAACTTCTAAATTTGTCTTTTTCAGACCATCAACTGTTCTGTTCAAAACATCGTAAGACTCTTTCACATACTTCACATCAGACAACAAATTTTCTTTCAACTCTTCCAGTTCACTAATCTTCTTGTTTTTCTCCTCACAATCTTTGCAAGATTCCAAACATTTCGGACAAGGTTTAACGACCTCAACTATCTTTTCAACCTCGACAATCTTCTCAATTTCAACAATTTTTTCTACCTCGACGACTTTCTCAACTTCGACGAGTTTTTCAACTTCGACAATTTTCTCAATTATCTTTTCCACTTCAACAATATTTTCAACTACTTTTTCTTCATCAATTTCTGTTTTTATCTCACACTCTTCATTTTCAACTTTCTTTGTTAAAATTTCTGCAACTTCAGCTTTCTCGGCTTCTAGTTTTTCTTTTTCTTCGGCAATTCTTTTTGCTTCCAATTCTCTATTCAATCTAGCATCCTTCTTTTCATTCAACATCTCGATCTTATCTGCAAAAAACAAATTAAAACTAAATGAGTCTAAACTTTTTCTTGCATTATTAATGTACTCTTCCTCGTCATCAATATCATCATCACTTTCTGATGATCTAAAGATCTTCGTTCTTTTGATTCCTTGTTCTTCTAAGATTCTAGCAACAAGTCCTGAACCCGGTGGAATGTATTTATCCCAGCTAAATCCTTCTGCAACCTTTTCATCATCTTGGTTAATTATACCATAACAAGCTCTTTTCTCTTCAATGGTACGTGCATGTGCAGTTTGTGGTTGTTGAGCAATCTGATGAAAAATAGATTTTTGATAATAATTGTTTTTTCCAGACTGATCTTGTCTTTCATTTGTTTCTTTGTTTTTGCACTCACGCTTAAAATGACCTTTTTCTTTGCAACGAAAACAAGTGACCTTTGATTTGTCAAACCTTATCGGAGATGCACTCATTTCTCTAAATTCATCTCTTCCGGTGACTTGTGTAAATTTTTCTGCTCTTCTAACGGCACTGGCTAGGCACCACTTGATGTCCATCAACTCAAGTTCCTCCGCATCAATTTGGTTATAATCCTCTTTGGTAAGCATCGGATTTCCAATTCTGCCAGCAATCAAACTTTCATATGATTCCAACATAGCAACGAGTGATGTCATGTGTTGCTTGGCTATTTCCAGAGAAAGATTTTGACCATTTTGAATGTTCAAGGTAACATTGCACTGCAGATTTGTAGAATTCTTTTGTTGAGAACTTGGTGTTGTAAAATTTGGATCAAAGCTTGAATATGAAGACGAAGATCCACCACTTTGAGTCATAGTACTTCCCTTTGTTCCAGAAGAACTATCAGCACTGAAACCAGTTTGAATCTTTGGGCTTGGAGTAACTTCAAATTTGTTTCCTCTGTAGTATAAACTCACATCTTGTTGAGCATTTGGATTAGACATGATCGTAGTTTTCTGGATATCCAACTCATGCTCTTCAATCTTCTGAATAAACTGTGCCAGATTCATATTTTCAGATTTTCTCATGTGTTTTAGGATCAACAAATAAGTTCCCCATTTCTGCTGTGGTAATACATCGGCTAGTTTATCAACCCATTCATCGTCGTCTTTATTTATTTCCAATCTTCCCATTTCCAAAACCAAATGACAATATCTATCAATGGTCTTTTTTGTTGTTTCACCTTCTAAGGATACAAACATATCAAGTGATTTCTTCAGTAAAGCCCTTTTGTTCTTGATCATATCCGCACTTCCTTTAAACTTTTGAATCAATGCAGTCCAAATTGATCTTGCAGTACCTTCATGTTGGAGTAAAACAAAGATATCTTCTTTAACTGCTTGTTGAAGAATACTGATCATCATTTTTTCACTTGTATATTTCAATTTTTTAACATCTGAATAATCACAGAAAGCCTTTTCAATCCCACGTTCATTTTTTGGTTTTTCGTAATTTTTCTCTAATGAACACCATGCATCAAACTTATAAGCTTGCACCTAGTTTTCAAATCGATTTTGCCATCCTCTAAAATCTTCAATGTACATAAGTTTTGGTGGCTTTTGATAAGTTCCCGTTTCATTCTCACTGTAAAGCGTTTCAGCAGCTGTAACAGGAGCAACTGGTGTAGCAAATGCATTGTAGAATTCATCTTCCATAATTCAGTAATCTGTATCACAAAGTCAACAAAGTTCAAAGTCAACAAGATTCACACGAAATATGAGTTCAAACGACATAACACACTGATGCGAAATCAGTTTGGTGCGGAATAATGATTTGGTGTGAAAAAGCTGCTTCAAACGAAATCAACTCTCACACGAAATAAGGTAATTTCGTATGAAATAAGGTAATTTCAAACGAAATCACACTTTGGAGCGGAATTAAAACTAATTTCGTGTGGAATTAGGTAATTTCGTGTGGAACGGCTCAAACGAAATTACACTTAGAAGCGAAATTATGTAATTTTGTTTGAAAACAAGCTGTAATTTCGTACGAAATTATGCTGACGTCATCATTTTCGATCTGTGTTTCAAGCGAAATTACTAATTTTACCACTTTTAGATCAAATTTAAGTCCAATTCTTTCAAGGATTCGTTAAAACACTGTTTCGCATGACATATAAGAAATTCAATCCTTTTTGACCGTGAAATCTTGTGAATTTTATAAAAGAAGGTGTAGAAGACAGATTTTATGGCTGTTTTGGCAAGAACTCTTCCTCCTGAGCTCTGATACCATAGGATTGTTTTGTGACCCAAACGAGTCAATCAGAAGAGTTCTAATCAATTCAAGAGGCGGAAACAGATGAATTGACTTGGAAAACAGCTTGTTTCACACTTAATTGTCTTGTTTTATTAATATAACAAGTTTCCAGATCAGTAGACACGTCTGCAGCACTTCGGTACCGGAATTACAAAAGTTACAAATGAAATCAGCACTAGGGTATTTATAGTGGAGGTGATTTCGCATGAAAGTGGCACTGGCCATTTCAAGCGAAATTACAATGTCTAATTTCGTTTGAAATAGCCAGTGGCTATTTCATGCGAAATTACACACTTACACACAAACCCTAGTTTCTCGAACTACGTGCCCTGATCTAACATTCTTAATACAAGACTCGATACAAGACGAAGTCGACAGACGTATGCACCAACATAATTCACTTTGCTCATATCATTTCATTTCATTACAAGTTCACCTTCATGGCAAGCTCTGAGGTTGCCAAGCTGTAAATAGAACAGAGAAGATGATCCCTATTTCTTTCTTTCTTACTCTCTGTTGGTATTACAGGTGTTGGTTATGTAAAATCATAAAGTGAAGATCTTGTTGCAAATAAGATATTGGTTCAAATTATATTAGTTAAATTAATATAAATGGATTTGTCTTTTTAACCATAACATGAATTTGTTAAATTATCTATACATAGTTTTCACATATATTTATGAAGTTAGACAATTTGGTTTATCATGCAAACATAAGTTTCACATATTTTTTTTAGTAAAGGAAATTGTTATTTCTAATATACAGTTTAATACAAAGGATATGCTTATTATAACTGAACAGAATTGCAAATTCGGTTGGATCGAATTAGGTTTTAAGTTTTTAGTTTGGTTTTGAACTTCTTGAATTAGGTTTTAAGTTTTTGGTTTGGTTTTGGACTTCCTGAATTCATTTCAGTTTGGTTCTACTGAATAAACTTAACTGGATAAAACGAATAACCGAAACCCAAACCAATGAACACGCCTATTAATGTAATCAACCTTTCGACAGACCTTTGTTTACATGCAATTAGCTGGATGATTTATGCCAAACAAATGGTGTGATTTGATGTTCCTTAAATCATAGATTTAGGATATGAGCCTAGAATTCCCTGTTCTATTCTGGCTGGTTGGTGTTTTGTAACTTTTTTGAATTAGCTATGACATATAACGTGGCCACCTGGAATACAAATGTAGCCGTGAAAGATGTGTCGCATATAGTTTTTACCATTTATGCCTTTTTAACTACTGATTAGCATATTTTCATGGTTTTTTCATCTCAAAGATTTTAGAGCTGCCAGATTAAGAAGAAAAAAAGGAATGTTAAAGTCATTGGAAGATCCTGGCTACACTTTTAAAAGGTATTTAAAGGATACCTGAGTTGCAAATGGTTTAAATTTTCTTCAATTACAATAATTCTTTTTATTCTGAAATACGCACATTTTAAGGTTGTTTAAAGATCAAGGATGCACTCACTAGACTTAAAGTCAGTGGATATGAAGGGAGCCGAAATACTTTGTCCTCGAGATCGAATTGTCTGAGCATAACCACGAGTTGGTTATAGAAAATTTGGAGTGCACGTTGGAACTAAAGTTTCCAACCCGGGCCCTTGGAAATTTATTTATAGTATCTGTGCAGAATTTTACAAGTGGGGGGTCAATATAAATCATGCCATAAAGGGTGTTCTTGGTTGGGGTATGCAAGTTTTCTTTTGGTTGGACGTATGGAATGGTTCAGTCCCTCTCACTTCTCGGTACCCTTCACTATTTGCTCTAGATTTCAAAGAAAGATTGCAATAGCGGATTGTTTGGTCATGAATGGGGTTCCAGTAAACACCACTTGGCAACGGAAAAGGCCAGTTGCTACTAGGGTCGAATCTTCAGAGCTGGAAGATTTATCAAACTTTTTGGATGCGGCTGGGATTGTGATATTCCTGGATAAGGATATGTAGGTTTGGGAGTTTGACGATATTGGGATTTTTTCTGTTCAAAATCTCAAAATATGTTTGAAATCTCCCACCACTTTTCAGCCGGTACAAGTCTCCTGCTCGAATAGTTTGGCGCCTAAAAGGTGGGGATTATGGTGTGGCAGGCGTTGAAGGAGAGGTTGCCTACTCTGATGGGTCTAGCTTCTAGAAACATCAATGTTCCATCCGTCATGTGTGTAGGAATTAGGTTCACCTTTTGTAAAATATAATTACAAAATATATAATAACGAGACTCTCGTTATTCGTAGGAAATATCATAGTACAATACCGGTTGCTGTAACTAAATAAAAAGAATATAAAATATAATTATATATACCAATCTTGATTCAAGCCGCATCTCTGGTGGGTCATTCACGCACACTTGATAACATTCTAGACTTGAGTATTTATCATCTAGAGTCTTGAAAAATACTCCTAGACTGCAATAAAGAGCACACTAAAACGTTTACGATTTTGGTTGAGGCACGTGTTCAACACGCTTCCCTTAAAACAGATTTTGCGCCTCTATTAAAGACAACGCGTATGTCTCCTAGGGTACAACAGCCGAAGCAGTTTGTACTGCCGGAGATGGCTCACGGGCCCAAGGTTACATCCGGTAATTGTAGTGTTTGAACTCATGTGGTGGAAAACAAGTAGAGAGTACTCATCTCTCTAGTTGGTCTTCAAGTGTCCATCCTCCTTCTAGTATTCTTCATGTATCAAGTAATACCATCTTCTTGTTGTAACAAAAGAAGCACATAGCCTATTATTTGTACAAGACTTAAGGATTGGTGAAAGGTTTCACTTAATTAGTCACTTAATTAGAGACTTAAAAACTCTAATAAAACTAATTAAATGTCATCAAGAAGCTCTACTCAAGAGTTTCTCTTTTATTTACCACATGAAGATTCTAATTAATATTTATAATTTCATTAAATTATAAATATATTAAATACCCATTCACCAAATTTCCAGCAATCCCCCACATGAATGGAGATCGTTCAAAACACTTAAAATTTTCAATGTAACCTCGACAGTTGAGTTTTGCATACGATAGGTAGGTGTTACCCTTTGAACCTTCGCTCATGAAATGCACTTAGCCCACTAGCTCTGAGTAGATCTCGATGTCTTTGAACTCGTCTGCCGTTTGTGTAGACGACAATACACTTCACACAAGACTCTCCCTAGCCGAGTCATCTCCTCATAGTCGTGTCCAATAATGGTCGTGGAACACTTTCCCGGTTCTGCGAGAGCTCTAGGAATTGTGCCCTCAATTCCATTCGAAGCGACCCCACTTCTCTCTAACATAGGTGATTCTCCTTAGATCATTAAAAGCATTGTGGTTATCATGATTTATCTAAATCATTTACCACATATTATGCTTAGCCTTACTCTTTGTCACTGAATATCATAGGAATAGACTAGGACATATTTAAACACCCTTTTATACTTTGGGGTATGTATAACCATATATACTAGTTTATGCATATCATTTATGCCCCCACAGTGACCACCTTTAGGCATATAAGTTAGCTATCCTATTGAACTTAGATCTTGGGATCTCCAGTCAACTAAGTTAGGTGTCCTTCACATACCCTTTTTCCATGGGCTTCAGTCTCATTCCACAACTTGATCTCTAATAAACCCTCAGGTTGTTGGATCCATAACATTAACAAATAACTTTGCGTATTTGAGATCAGTTGTCATGATGTGTTCTTAACTCGTAAGTTAATTTTGCCTATTGTTAACTTCTAAGACTATAACCTCAGTGGCCATCTGAATCTGGTTATAATATATGTCTTTGTTTGATACACTTATCATTTAAGGCAAACACATCTCCATTATGCACTACGACCTTTGTGTCCTCCACATAGTCGTCTGTTTGCAATGTTAGATTGGATTACAAAATCCTTATTGCCAAACTTTTATGATACAAATGCAAGACACCCCCACATTTAAGTGTATAGGATATCATCCAAATGAGGTAATGAAAACCATTTCTACATACCCTTATAGGGTTGTTTCTAAATGGATCCTCCCCCACATTTCTTGCCATTTGATCAACATTTATGTAACTTCACTTATGACGACATTTATACACATATGATTGAACAAGATCAACCTCATTGTATCAGTGAATTCAACTCATATTGCATTAGCTTATATAAGCTTCCGAGCTGACCAAAGCAACACATGCCATTGTCATAAGTTTGTCACCAACTTAGAATAATTCTAATTTAACATCTAGAATAAGCCTAGATAATGAGTTCTCCTCATTAGCTTTTCGAATAAACTCTTCTAAAGTTACATGTCTTTTCCTTATAATGAATGAAAAATTCTCCCTTAATTTTGTCTGTACACAAATTCTTTTTGTGTTCATACACATTTGAATGTTTAAACTTAATTAGTCTCCGTCAAGACCCATAATTAACCTAGTACTATTCTAGCATGCTTTAGACTACAATACTTTAGCATGTGAACAGAAGATGCATCATTCTGATTCTTCACAACCATAAGGATATCATAATATCACTTTGCAACATTCATCCCTTGTTAAGACAAAATAATGAGACTTAATCATAATCCTAAAACATCAATATTTAGGAAGGTCTCACAAAATTCATCATTCATTTAAGGAACATAACTTGTTTACCTTTGATCTTCAAAAATCTACCATTGACTCATAAGTACTTAAACATAAGTCTTAATCCAAGTCACTTGGTGAACACATTCATCACCAACAAGATGAATGTTTCTCGTCTATAATCACTATTATGTGTGAGATAGAGTCAACTAGAACGACACTCAACAACATGGCATTCATAATTTTGCCATAAGTGATTTGCACACATCTATTGTTATTCATTAGGAGATATGTATATTTAGTATGCTCTACCAAATGAAGGTAAAATCTCCATATAGATCTAACAATAATCAAGTGGTAGACGCATCTACTTATAAATCTCGCAAGATTTATTAAAGGTATACAATAACATATAGTACTTTTACTTTCATATGTTAGAATTCACACTTGTGAATTTTCCAATGACTTTTAATGAAGTATGTCGACATGAATGTCGTTAGTGTATTTCATCTCAATACACTCACTACGTTCTTTCATTACTCACTCAAGATGTGGTTATACATTTGATGTTTCGTCTTTGACTTTTAGTCAATGTAACAACTCTCAAGTTGTTTATGTCCAAGTATTTTCATGTGCTATCCGTTTTAAAACCATATTCTTTTAAGCAATGTATAACCGACGTTATAATTATTTTCCACAAAAATAATTTATACGTCACAACCATTAGTAATTTATTTCTTTGTAAAAAATTGAATGTGTTATCCGAAGATATTTAACACAAAACAATAAAATACATTGGAAACTAAATCATAAGTGCCAATCAATTTTTAAATTTAAACGGAAGCATAGACAATATGTAGACATCAAATAGCAAAGTGCTTTTATCTTCAATACTTTATAATCTGACCGAAATCTTCTCAACAATATTGTCCCATGGCATGTCTTGAGGTACTCCTTCAATAAGACTCCATGCACTTGTAAGTACAAGTTCCCCATTTCATCTTGAAACTTTAAACTTGGACAATTATGCTCAAAACAACACCAAGTTGTTACAAATACTACATTTAAGTAGTAAACTTGAACAATTAAATTTGTTCACAACAACACCAAGTTGTTTTTCACCAAATAACATCCACCATACTGTTACTTTGTTCACCATATGCTACTTCTAGTAAGAGTAGCGAACCATTTGAATTATTATCACTACGCCAAAACTGGGCTTTAGCCACATTTTTTCCAAAACCACCCTGCCACACATATGAGAAAATGTGTGGCTAAAGGTCTTTTATAATATTTTAAAATACTTCTAGCCACACAATTTATTATTAATGTGACCATTGTATACCGGTTCGTAACCTTTAGCCACATTTTTAAGAAAAAGTGTGACATTTACTAGCATGTCTAGCCACAGCTTAAAAAATGTGGCCAAATATAACCTATTGCCACAATATTTGTTTGATTTTTGTAATTAATGTGATGGAAACACATTTTTTAAAAACCTTTAGTCATACTTTTTATAAAAAAAATATGACAATCACTAGCTACGATAGTAAAGTGTGGCCAATTATTACTAACCGTCATAATAGGTTTTTAATGATGTGGCTAAATGATGATTTATATAAACCACTTAAAGAGTATTGTTTATTTAGTCACTTATAAGTTTTTTTATGTGGCTAAAAATTATCAACTGTGACTGTAAAAAAATGTGGCTATACTTATTCTATAATCACACTTTAATTACTTGTTTATCCCCTACATTTCTCTGTCCCCAACCATGTTCTCTGTTTCAACAAAGCTACCCAGTCTCTCTTTCACCAAAAACCCTAATCCCCAAATCCCAGTTTCACCCAAAATTCAATATAATAAGCCATTTATTCGATGCGATATAACAAGGTCTAAATGAACATATGCCAATCGGAGAAAAGGAAGCTTAAATCAATATAACATATTAAACCATTTATCCGAGGTCCGTTTCGAGGTGTCTGAATGGTGGTAAGTCGGTTGTTGTTGTTTCTGGTGGTGGTGATAGTGTGAATTTGTTCTAAGAGGCGTGGGAGGTCTGTGTCTAAGAGAAATTACGGTGATGATGTTGGTAGTGCAGCAAGGGTTGTTTTGGATAGTGATTGAGGAATAGGCGGTCTATTTCGGTTGTTCAGCATCAGATTAGTGGCTCCGAGGTATAATTTGATACTTAATTAGTTAATTGTATTCTGTTGCCATGTTTGTAGAGTGTTTACATGAAGTGTTAGTGAAATTAAGTGTGTTTGTTTAGTGCTTTTGGTTTATTGATTAAGAATAATGCTAAGTTTATAAGAGAATTTCAGCACTACATTACCAAATCAGTAAAACCATTAAAGAGGTTTCAATTTCACAACACACTAATAACCCACACCTATAGTACACACAAATGAATAAAAAAACATGGTTCTATATATAGCTAGTGATAGTAAGAAATCTTATACAAAAATCATTTCCACATCTTGTGCTTTCCAAACATGCCCCCTTATGCCTTCCAAACATCCCAAGCTTCCATCTGTTCCCAAACGTTTTATGTTTTATCTCTTAACGGGTCAAATGGATAAATTCTAAAAGAAATTAGCTGAAATGGAACTGATTAAATGAGTAGGCTCTATAAAAAATAGTTAAAATGATGCGGGTCAAATGATATAGGGAAATAGGTACTTTTAGCTTGACCAAGTTGATGCGTTTTATGTTTTATCTCTTAACGGGTCAAATGGATAAACTTTAAAAAAAATAGCTGAAATGGAACTGGTTAAACGAGTAGGCTCTATAAAAATAGTTAAAATGATGCTGGTCAAACAAATCGAAAGTCGTGAAAGTTTTTTTAACACACATTACCTCGTAAATTTGTTTATAGAAGGTTATTATTATTACTATGGTATAGTTTTGTAATAACATCTATTTACGATGAGCAGTATTCTGGGTCAAATGGGTCAACAAATGGGTAATATATTATATATTAGCTGAAAATGAAATGGGTCAAGCAAGTAGATTCTAAAAAATTAGCTAAAATGAAACAGATCAGACAAATCAGCAGTTGTGAAAGTTTTTTTTTAATACACATTACCTTGTAATAAATTTGTTTATAGAAGGTTATTATTACGGTGAACAGTATTCAATTACTCCTTTTGAAAGTCTTGTTGGACTGTTTTATGACCTTGAAACGTCAGTTAAGGATGTTCATCTTCAAATACGAAGGCGGAATCAACGTAAAAGAAGTCACAACAGCTAATTTCCTTTTAATCTGTCTTTTCTGATTGATTTTGTGCTTTTATAATGTATTCTGAAGCAAATCCGGCAGCACCTTCCCTTACACACACATACCAGTTCGCTTCAAATGAACAACACACACCACTATATATAGACCTAGGGGGTTTCGCTTGAGACTGGCAAACCATAGGGTTTCGCTTGAGACTGGTTTCAAGCGAAACTGTATGTTGATGATGATGAGGTTTCGCTTGAACTAGCCATGACAACCTTTCAAGCGAAAACCCTTCCTTAAACTCAATCTAAACCTAATTTAGACCCTGTTGTGTGTTCATTCAAACCTATCTAAACAAAAGACTTGAATAAGACAAAGTTAACAGACACTAAGTGCACCAACAGACTCCCCCTTGGATGTTGACGAAGTCTTCGGCTTCAAGTCTTTGTCTTTAACAATCTTCAACTCTGTCTTTTCATCATAAACATTCTATCTTCACAGGTTCACAATCTTGTCCTGGCTCCATCTTCAGACTTCCCTTTGACCGTTGATCCAGACTCCCCCTTTCACAGACTCCCCCTCTCAATATGCTTGAATCTGAGGTCGTGATCTGGTTCAATCTTTAACATTCAGCTTCCATGGGAATAATAAAGTCCAAAACCTGTGTCTCAAACATCAATCATTACAAACTATCTTTTCAACAATAAATCACAAACTCAATCAGTTATAGCAATCCACTCAAGTATTCAGGTCCAAGTTAATGACCCTGATTACTCAACTAATCTACCAAGTCCAATTTAATGACCTTGGCTGATCATTTGACGAAACAAACTGATTTTGAAAAACAACAATTTACACATTTTCTGAAAATAACAAGTATCAAGTTAATGAACTTGTTTTTGACTTTCCAATAAATCAAACTCCATCAAGATAAGCTCTCCTCATTCTTCAGTCTAGAATTTCCTGCATCTGCTTCAAACATCTGAAAATCCAACAATCAACTCTCCACTTTGGTTTGTCGGAAAATAAAGCAGAAATAAAATCTTTTTGGATTTTATAAAGTGTTCTATACTAAAAAATGAAATAAAAAAAAACTTAAATTGCAGAAAGTAAACAAAGTAAACTATTTACAAACATATTTTTGGCGAGCGTGTCAGGGAATCATATCAGCTATCAGACAAATCACAAGTACCGTTAAGCTGTGATTACATACTCAGAATTAAAGAATTCACCTCGATTACTGATATACTGATCCATTTTAAATTCTCACACAAATTTCAATTTACTCAGGATACGAATTAGATGAATTATAAACTTAGCTCATTCATGTGTCCCGCCTCTTGAATATACTCCCGTATCCAGAATCCCAATTATCAGTCTTACAGGTGAGTATACTACAATGATATCTGTATATAAATTAGGTATGCGAGGGCCGAGGGATCTCAGGTCGATACTTCCGTATACGCAAAGAGATATCAGCTTCGACTTTACGGTATGTCCCCTTTAGAGGATCTTTTAACTACAACAGCAGCGACTATCAATTTTATTGTTTCATCGGCATGCTGAGGGTTTAATGCTATATTTCAAGCATTGCAGAAAGTATTATTCGAGGACTAGGTCAGAACTACCGTTCAGCAGAAGTCCTGGAATAATACCCCAGACATCATTGAGTATAAAGACCTAGTATATCAGATTATGAGACCTTTCAAACGAGATTTCAGGGGTTACCTATATATCCAAGTAGTGTTCCCCACGAATTTCACAAGTTTCAAATTTAGGTTTATATCCCAAATAAATCTACTAAATGTGCGAAAACCTATCGACACATCATCAGTGAGACTGTTTAACTCATTTAAACTTTACAAATATTTAGCATACTGTAATTGTCTAGCCGATGTACTATCATTTTCCCTATATACACAAGCTCTTTTTCAAATTTTATCATGTTTTTGTATTTTTTGCATTTTTTACTGTTTTTGTATTTTCTGAAACATAAACTATATACATCTATCTACTCCCCCTAAATACCAAAACAAGTAAAAAATCGACAAACCATTGCAGATTGTTTCTCGCCTTCATCCACAACAGTACTTTCATCAACGCCCACAATTCCATCCGACACCGAAAGAAGCTTCATACCATTCAGTTTTAACAAATATTTAAACCGATTTTTATCAAAAGCTTTGGTATGTAAATCAGCTTTATGTTCGTCAGTGTGGATTTTCTCAATTCGTATCCACTTTTTCTCAAAGCAATCACGAATAAAGTGATGACGAATTTCTATGTGTTTAGTTTTAGCGTGATGTACTGGATTCTTTGTTATATTTATTGCGACCTCATTATCAACAAAAAGAGGTGTGTTAAGAAACTGCAAACCGTAGTCGCGCATCTGTTGCTGTATCCACAAGATCTGAGAGCAGCAACTGCTAGCAGAAACATACTCCGCTTCACATGTAGATAACGCCACAGACGTTTGTTTCTTACACTGCCAGGTAACCAATCTAGTTCCAAAGAACTGGCATCCTGCATTTGTTGATTTTGAATTGACTTTGCAGCATCCGAAATCCGAATCGGAATACCCATCGAGCATAAAGTCGCCTTTCCTAGGATACCACAACCCCAATGTAGGAGTTCCTTTCAGGTAGCGCAATATCCTCTTCACAATGATCATATGCGAAGCTCTCGGGTTAGATTGAAATCTTGCTGCGAGGCACGTTGGGTACATGATATCAGGACGTGAAGCAGTTAGGTACATTAAAGAACCTATCATGGAACGGTAAAACGTTTCATCAGCCCTGTCTCCGGTAAGATCTGGGTGAATCCCATGATTTGTTGCAAGTGGGGTAGCAGCTGGAGTAGAACTTGACATCCCAAATTTCTCTAGAATATCATGAACATACTTTGACTGATGAATGAAAATTCCCTCAGGAAGTTGTTCAACTTGTAATCCCAGAAAGAATTTCATCTCCCCCATTGATGACATTTCGAACTTTTGCTTCATCACTGATTCAAAATCTTTGCATAGATTTTCATTCGTCGACCCAAAAATTATATCGTCCACATAAATCTGAACTATCAGAAGATGATCGTCGACCTCTTTAGTGAAGAGAGTGGCATCCACTTTTCCACGAATGAACTTGTTGGCTAGTAGGTGTTGAGACAAAGTCTCGTACCAAGCTCTCGGGGCCTGGTGTAAACCATACAGCGCTTTGTCCAATAAGTAGACCTTGTTTTTGTGGATTGGATCAGTGAAGCCCGGCGACTGAGCGACATAAACCTCCTCTTTGACCTTCCCATAAAGAAACGCCGATTTTACATCTAACTGATATACTTTGAAGTTCTTCCAAGACGCAAATGCTAGGAAAATTCTAATTGCCTCTAGTCGAGCCACAGGAGCATAGACTTCTGTAAAATCAATCCCCTCCTGTTGACTAAAGCCCTGAACAACGAGTCGAGCCTTGTTTCGTACAAAAACTCCTCTGTCGTCTCTCTTGCACTTAAATACCCATTTTGTATTTATTTTCCTATGACCATCCGGCAAATCAACTAACTTCCACACTCCCAATTTCTCGAATTGACTAAGTTCCTCCTGCATTGCATTGACCCAAGAGTCTTCAGTAAGCGCCTCTTTGTAAGTTCTTGGTTCAACCTGCGAGATAAAACAACTCAATGAGAATTCAGTTTGCAAAGGAGCAACTTTTGTATAAAAACATGTAAGCCCTTTATCAACCTGTCTTCGAGTGCGAACTCCTGTCTGCACTTCTCCTATGATCAACTCCTCTGGATGATATAAAAAGTTTGCGGCATTACTTCGCTTGGAACATCTACATTTCCCTCCAGATTAGTAACATTCTGCTCTGCATCTTGTTCACCAACTTGGTTTGTTTGTCTTGAAATCTGAATTTGCTCCCCCTCAGAATCTGAATCACCATGATCAAAGACTGGCATGTTTTCGGCTTCTTGATTATCATTCTGAACCGACTGATTATCCTGAGCAACTTCATTCTGTTGGACATCATCATGTTCACCAGCATTACTTGGACCTGCTTCATCATCATTTGAAGTTTCCCATGGTCGCCTTGAATACTCAGCTGGAAAGCTTAGCTGCGACTCATATTCACGCAAAATATCCAACTCATCAAAGAAATCATCATCATCCTCTGATTCTTCTCTCATGTCAAACGAATCCCAAAGTTTGTCATAATGATAACGCCATGAATCACCAGGATTCTGTGGCGGCATAGTATAACCTTGATATTCAACATTTACAGCTTCAATAATCCGCTTCTCACTTGGAACGAAGACACGTCGCATCGGATTTGCATAACCAACAAATATTCCCTCAATGCTCTTCGGACTAAACTTTCCATGAGGCTCTATAACTGTACAGGGTGACCCGAACGGTTCTAGATACTTCAAATTCGGTTTGCAGTTATTGATTAGCTCAAAGCATGTTTTGTTGAACTTCTTGACAGTGAGAACCCTGTTGAGCGTATAGCATGCAGCAGAAACAGCTTCAGCCCAAAAATTTATCGGTAACTTTGAATATGCGAGCATAGTTCTAGCCGTCTCGATCAGTGTCCGGTTTTTGCGTTCTGCAACTCCATTCTGCTGCGGAGTGTACGGAGCACTAAACTCATGCAATATACCTCTTTCATCACAAAATTCTTCCATCTTGTTGTTCTTGAATTCAGTACCATTATCACCACGAATTCTTTTGATACGCCGTTGGTACAAATTCTCAATCTTTCTGAACAACGCCATCAAACTGTCAAATGTCTCGTCTTTTGTCTTCAAAAAAGAAACCCATGAAAATCTGGAATAATCATCAGTGACCACAGGACAGTAGAGATCCCCTGTAATACTTTTGACATTTACTGGACCAAACAAGTCCATATGTAGTCTCTCTAATGGTCTGGAAACTGAATTGACTTGCTTTGAAGGGTGTGACTTTTTCTTCTGCTTGCCTTTAACACAGCTAATGCACTCCCCTTCCAGATGAAAACTTTTGACATGAACTCCAAGAACCAAATCATTGTGCACCAAGTGATTCATTTTCCTTAGGTGAATATGCCCCATCTTGCGGTGCCACAATCTCGATTCTTTCTCAGTTGCTCTAGAAACAAAACAATGTGCTTGACCTGTTGTTGTAGTTGCTACAGTCATATCCAACACATATAAATCATTCACTCTAGGTGCCCGCATGATAATCCATTCCTCAGGAATAACAAAACCTGGTTTCAAGATCAAACATTCTTTGTGTGTGAAGTGAGTAGTATACATATTGTCACAAATCTACGAGATACTTAGCAGATTGTTCTCCAGCTCAGTAATGTAATTAACTCTTTCAAACGTTACAATTCCGTTGGATAACGTTCCTTCACCAATAATTCTACCACCTTCATGACCAGCAAATCCTACATAACCACCATTAATGTTTCTCACATCATATAGCAATGCAGTCTTCCCTGTCATATATCGAGATGCTCCACTATCCATGATCCATCTGGATACAAGTTTTGGAAGATCCTGCACAAAACAAATTTCAAATTAAACAACTACAATAAAGATGCCGATTCATGCTTCACGATCAAGGAAGCTCCGGCAATTCAAACTGTTTAATCGAACATGGAGTCCACCCAGGCCTCATCAGCCTTAGGGGTAACCTTGACTCTTGCAATTTGAATTTTGAAATTTTCAGCCTTAAGAGGTGGAAAATTTGCATCATAATCAACCGAAATTGATTCTTCAGCCTTTTTCACTTCAGAAGTTGAAATTTTCATCTCTGTTTTTGGTTTCCAAACTTGTTGAGATAAAGCAACCTGTTTATAAAACTTGTTGTTTTTAGTTACCACTTTCTTTACAGGCTCATTTTTCACTTTGATGTTATTTTTCACACTCTTTTTCTCAACAACGATTGGTGCTTTACACTTCACATCAACTTTCTTCTGTTGAATCTTCACATTGGTACACTTTCGTGCAATGTGACCAACTTGATTACATCTGAAACATGTTCGAGTATCGACAACTCGACTTGTGCCTTTAGACTGATACTGTGAAGCTCTTTTCTCAAAAAACTCTTCATTTGATTTTGAAAAAATCTCATTTTCCTCATCAGAAAGTGAACTTGAACTGTTCACAAACACTTTCTTTTCAGCAAACCTTTTGTTTTGAAAACTCTTTAATCTGGCTCTTTTCCCAGCCGTTTCACGACTACGAAAGCCTTCCAAAACGCAAGCCTCTCATCTCCGTTAAACCATTCTGTAAATCCTCAAGTGCGACGACTTTAACGACGCCGCCAACCACAAGTTTGAACCTATCGCGCCGGTCCATTTCGCCTGCGGTCCGTCCGGTTGGAGCCGCAACAGAACTGCCGAACACCACCACCACCACGCTGATCAGTCTTCGGTAAGCATCTTTGTTCATGCGATACTCTCTCACGAAGTAGCTACATAATTTAAACCACCGTCGTTTGAATTACCAGTTGTAGGTTCTGTTAGTTGTCTCGTTCATACCGACGACAACCCGAAAACTCCTAGCCACCAGCCCATAACCATCGATTCATTGTCTAAGATCTCTGGTGAATCGGCATTGCTTCGCTCCAGTCGCCGGTCCTTTTCAGCATAAGGTATCGATACTATCTCCTGGTACTTTGAACATAACACAACACACAAATGGTTGTGTAAGATAATAAAACTCACTGGATCTATTTATTTTGATTTTTGGCCTCCTAATTCTATTCTCATAATTTGCAACTAACCTTGAAATAAAGAAACCAAACTGAGAATATGATTGAACATTTTTATTATTTATTTATTTTTTTTTTTTTTTGTCTTGAAATCGTTTACTGATCACCAGAGATGATGACCAGTTCAATACCATATGACATACCTTGGTTATTATATTATTAATTAATGATAGTATATTTGTTCTTTTGAAAAAGTAGGTAAAGAAAATGGGTTTTTGTATAAATCTAAAGAAAATATGTGCTGGGAAATAGTTACAATTGATATACCACTATTATTTGATAGTTCATAAACTAATATATATAATAATAGGAACTGGTGTTTTGTTTTCCTTGTGAAATTCGACATAAGTAATTATCGAATCATAATCCAAATACTTTCATGTCAACAACCATCAAAAATATATACGTATATATAAGCCAAACAAACAACCAGGGAACTCACATAAACTAAGAATTTATATTATTTTTTTTCTAAGTAAACTCGGTATATATATTTTTAGGAGTTCTCTTTAAACAACAAGACAACACAGTTCAATATATAGCATTTCTAAACGTAATAATGTTGTAGGGTTTCGTGACGTTTGATCCAAGCTTAGGATTTACTACGGTCATCGTTAATTGCTTAAGGTACGGATTTTGTGGTGTCTTGCTCTTAGCATAATTGTTTTAATTCATGATATCGTATTCGTTCGTTATTGCTACTTGAACCGTTGAGTTTCTACGTTCTCTAATTATTGTTACATACATCGTATCGAGTTATTGTCCTTGCCACGCATGCGATAAGTTACACATTATACTCATTGTCGCATGTTCCCATGACTTTTATTATTTATCTTTGGCTAGATGTGATATAGCCTTAGTGTATCGTTAGTGTATTTGCCTTGATTTGAGTAAATTATTTCATTGACCTCAATACCCGAGCATATCCACCTATGGGGACATAGGGCGTCATCATAGGCACAGTTGACGTGCACCATCCGTGGCGGTGCGAAATGCCCACGGCGTCTCTATATTATGTTTTGTGCTAAGTGATTGCACTTATTGATTATTAAGAGGCGTATGGATCGATCCTAGGAGTGTCAGTGTAAGTGTTAGTGGTAGTGGGATAGGTGTGAGTGCCCATATCCCCTCTACATAATGGTGCATTGGAACTGCAGCTAATGTACAAAGTGTTAGTGTTTATTGTTAGTGGCTCACATGGGTATTTCTAATATACCTTTATGGTATTCATCAGTGATCATTCAGCGTATTGTATTGTTTGCATCGTTAAAGTGTTTAGTGTATTGCTTCTATCATTTATGTGTTAGTGCTATTGTTTCTCCGTTACTGGGCAATTTTTGGCTCAACCGTTTCTTTTTGTTGTTGTTTTTATTATGTCTTAAACAGGTACTCAGGGAAATCGGGGAAATGTGTGAAGAGTGATAATAAAAAGCTAGAGTTGGAACAAGGAGTTTAAATAAAACCATATATTCAATAAATTTAGACACTTATGTTTTTTTTTCTGTTGAGACCGTTATGCCATTTTGGGGATTTTTGTTTTAAACCTATGGAATTTATGTTTTAATTAAGTTATTAATTATCTCTGATTACCGAATTGTGTAACACGTCAGCCCTAATCGGGGCGGGGTGTTACAATGTACTTGTCCAAGAAACACCCATCTTCCTCAGTAGTGTCACTATCCATTTTTAGCACATCAATGTTCTCCGGAAGTTTAACTTCACTTTCTTCCTCAATTTCAACCAACCCTGATTGCTTTTTCGTGTAGTTATCAAGAACAGGTGGTGGTACTTGATGAAAACCCACCCCAGTTCCATCACAATACACATCTTCGCCTGCTTTGTCTTTCCCGATGGGTTTGGGAATAATGTGTTGCAAAACAAAGCTTGCGGAGCTATAACTGTTAAGCTTCAACTGGATTCGCTCGTTTTCAATTTCAGCCTCTTGAAATTTAATTTTCAGTTTAGCGATTTCATCCAGATGTTGGTTGATTGATTCTTCTTTTACTCTAAGCACTGCTTTTAGATGTTCATTTTCTTTAAAAGTTTTACCATTTCGATCATCACTATCTTTCAATGTGCTTTTGAGTTTTTCAAACTTCTCAGAAATCTGACGGTTTTCAAGAATTAACCTTTCATTTTCTTGTTTAATTTTGTCATGATCAATTTTATCATTTTCAATTTGTCTAGTTAATTCTCTTATCCGTTCAGTTGAAGCTTTAACTGTTTTGTCACGATCAAGAATCTGATTCTCAACACTTCTGACCTTTGCTGTCAGATCATCAACTTTCTTCCCGTTGAGATACGTGACTGTGCTACAAAATTGCACTCTTTGTTGCAATTTTTGCAATCAGCATTTCCATCAATTTTCTTACCTGACACATTTGTTGACACATCTGAACTGACCTGGCTTTTTGACTCAGACACGGAGTTAGAGTCTACCTCAAGTGCTTTAGCAGCCAGCACTTTATTTGCCATTTTTCCAAAGTTCTCAGCAATCAACTCCTGCGTTTTGTCAATAATGCCAGTATCAATCTTCTTTGCTTTCTCGATCTCTTCTTTCTCTTTCTCTTCTTCTTTCATTTTCTCGGTTGGAGTTCCCCACCATTTATTTTGCCAGTATTCATCCTCTTCTTTGTACTGCTGGATTATGGCCTCAATATCAAGAGTTTTGTCATCGATCGCAATATTTCCATATTCATCAAGATAACACTCCCTGTCTGGATCCCATCTATTTTCTCTCCTCGCTTCCAGAAAGATACGAGATATTCTAATTATTTTGTTTTCAGCAATCATTTTTCTGTATTGATATTTTTGCTCTTCAGTTCTATCGTCTTTCCACGGAATAGGATCGTCGTTTTTCGCCATGAATGCGTAACCAACCGCATCTTCTTCCGATAGAACCTCTTGACTCCAATCATAACACTCATCATTATAAATCACCGCAAGAGCTCTAAATTTCTCTTTGTTGTCTTCAACCTGCTTCAATCTAGGCGTCTCGGATTTATTCTGATGATAAATTGCCTTCTTGTAGTAATCATCTCTAAAAGGGTTCTCCGACTCATCAGCATAAGCGTTTCTGCATTCTCGTTTGAAGTGACCTTTCTGCTTACATTTGAAGCACGTCACTTTGGACTTATCGAACCCCAGCTTGGTAGATGCACCACCAATTGTCTTCCTGCCGGTAATTTCCATGAAACGCTGTGCTCGACGAACAGCACTGGCCATAGCCCAACGAATATCGATCAGCTCCATTTCCTCAGGATCAATCTGATCATAATCTTCTTTCGTCAGATTGGTGTTGCCTATCTTTCCAGCTACTAACCCTTCATACGATTCCAACACTGATGCTAAAAAGATCATCTGCTGTTTGGCCGACTCCTCATCAAAATTCTGAGCATTCTTCAAGTCTATTGCAATGTTGCATTGAAAACGATTCTTTGCATCAGAATGACTTGCAGATGATGAAGATCCACTGTGATAACCATTGTGATTTCCACTGCTTTGACCACTTTGACTTTCTTTGCTTGTTGTGGACACATTCTCAGCAGAAAATGCAGTTTTTGGAGAAGTTGCTTTTGGCATCATGCTTTTTGGATAATATAAATCCAAATTCTGCTGGTAAGATGAGTGATTGACTTTGTATGTCTTCTTCAGTTCCAACTCGTGACTCTCGAGTTTCTCAATCAGCAAATCTGGTGTAAGATCTTTTGGCAAGATAGTGTTCTTTAGCATGAGAGCATAATATCTCCACTCCATCTCGTCTGGCAACGAATCGAACAACTTGTCTACTTGCTCATCATCAGGATATTTAATTCCATGTCTATCTAATTCCAGCTTTAGATGCCCAAACCTCTCGATCATTTTTGATACTGATTCATTCTTTAAACACCCAAACATATCAAACTCTTTTCTAAGAAGTTTCTTTTTGTTTTTTCACAATTTCAGTACTTCCTAAACATTTCTTTTCTAACTTTGCCCAAAGATCTTTTGCATTTGAATAATCGATCAATGAAATTATGTCTTCTCGGACGGATTGAAATAACAATGCCACACACTTTTGTTCAGCTACAAACGAATCAATCTCCTCAACTGCTCTTAACGTCTCACCATTTTTGTTTCCATTGGCATAACCGTTTTTTAGACTTTTCCAGCTTGGAAATGCAAATGCCATCAACCAGACTTCAAACTTTCTTGACCACCGACTGTATTCCTCGATAGCCATTAACTTTGGAGGTTTATTGAACGTTCCGAATGCACTTTCCGATTCCCAAGCTTCCTTTTTCTTCTCTTTTGGCACATTCTCATTGTTGTTGCTAGACGAAGAATCATCGTTTCTGGAATCTCCAGCGAATGCGTACATGTTGCTAAACGGGTTCAAGAATATGTCATCCATCTTGAATGTACCTGAAAAACAATCAAACACTTAGAAAAATTTTGATTTTAAGAAATATCAATTTCAAGCGAAAGCTGTTCAAGCGAAACAGCTTGTATTTTACTGTTCAAGCGAAATGGTCAAAATATACAAAGTTCAAACGAAACAGGACAATCTGAAGCGAAACCTCCTATTTCGCTTGGACTTTCAAGCGAAATGGTAACTCTGAAACAGTCAGTTCAAGCGAAAACCTAGTACACTAGTTCACTTGAACTTGTCAAGCGAAAGGGTATGATTTTTCAAGCGAAAACCTTTGTTTTCAAGCGAAATGGGTCCTTTACGAAGAACACTTTCAAGCGAAAGGCTGTTTTAGTCCATTTTTTATCAGTTTTAGTCCGAAATTTAATCTGATTCTTTCAAGGATTGTTCTACACACAATTCCGATCACAATGATAGGTATAATGTTCAATTTCGTCCACCAAAATGCCGTAGATCTAAGTTCAAAGTTTCTGTACGTGAAACTGATCGAATTTTGTAAAAATTTATTGAGTTTTACTTTGAATTATGATCTAATACTTTCTAGGGTTTATTAATTGAATGATCCGCGCGTAATACTCAAAAATCAGACAATTTCAACCGTAGAAACCCGTTCAGATCAGAAAAGAATGAAAAGAAATGAGTAGAAAGTAGAGAATCCGGTAATATCAAGCTGCTATGGTATGAACTCCTCGTCCTGAGCTCTGATACCACTTGTTGGACCGTTTTATGACCTTGAAACGTCAGTTAAGGATGTTCATCTTCAAATACGAAGGCGGAATCAACGTAAAAGAAGTCACAACAGCTAATTTCCTTTTAATCTGTCTTTTTTGATTGATTTTGTGCTTTTACAATGTATTCTGAAGCAAATTCGGCAGCACCTTCCCTTACACACACATACCAGTTCGCTTCAAATGAACAACACACACCACTATATATAGACCTAGGGGGTTTCGCTTGAGACTGGCAAACCATAGGGTTTCGCTTGAGACTGGTTTCAAGCGAAACTGTATGTTGATGATGATGAGGTTTCGCTTGAACTAGCCATGACAACCTTTCAAGCGAAAACCCTTCCTTAAACTCAATCTAAACCTAATTTAGACCCTGTTGTGTGTTCATTCAAACCTATCTAAACAAAAGACTTGAATAAGACAAAGTTAACAGACACTAAGTGCACCAACAAGTCTTGCAGCCGGTTACGCAGGCCGGTACACAATTTCTTCGCAGAATGTTCGCAGCCGGTACGCAGCTCATTCGCACGGTTTTGGTCACCATGGTAAGTTTAAACTCGGTAAGTTCGAGCATGGAAAGTTTGGGAACAGATGGAAGCATGGGATGTTTGGAAGGCACAAGATGTGGAAATGATTTGTGTATAAGCTTTCTTACTATCACTAGCTACATATGATGATTATCCACATGCTGGTTAATTATCCGCCTACTGGCTATCCTGGACCCTCTGCTTCACATTATCCAGGTTTGTTTTTTAAGAGCTTCGTATGTGTTGTCACAAATATCATTGTTTTTAAGCATAATTAAGGTTTAATACCATACGCAAATTATACAGGGAAATAGGTACTTTTAGCTTGACCAAGTTGATGCATTTTATGTTTTATCTCTTAACGGGTCATAAGGATAAATTTAAAAAAAAAAGCTGAAATGGAACTGGTTAAACGAGTAGGCTCTATAAAAAAAAATAGTTAAAATGATGCGAGTCAAATGATACACGGAAATAGGTACTTTTAGCTTGACCAAGTTGATGCATTTTATGTTTTATCTCTTAACGGGTCAAATGGATAAATTTTAAAAACTTAGCTGAAATGGAACTGGTTAAACGAGTAGGCTCTATAAAAAATAGTTAAAATGATGCGGGTCATTTAGGGAAATAGGTACTTTTAGCTTGACCAAGTTGATGCGTTTTATGTTTTATCTCTTAATGGGTCAAATGGATAAATTTTTAAAAAATTAGTTGAAATGGAACTGGTTAAACGAGTAGGCTCTATAAAAATAGTTAAAATGATGCGGATCAAACAAATCGAAAGTTGTGAAAGCCTTTTTTAACACACATTACATCGTAATTTGTTTATAGAAGGTTATTATTATTATTATTACTATGGTATAGGTTTGTAATAACATCTATTTACGATGAGCATTATTCTGGGTCAAATGGGTCAACAAATGGGTAATATATTATAATTTTCATCACTTTTGCAAGTTTTGCTGCTTCACGACTCACGAGGTACATGGTTTCCGACAACCGTAAAAGAACATGCATGCAGAATCCATATATAAAAACTAAATAATATAACAGGTACGGGTACGCAGCTTATTCGCAAGCCGGTCTGCAGCTTGTTCGGAGCCGGTACGCAGGCCTGTTCGCCTACATTTCATACTCTTTGTGAATGATTAATGTTAGTACTACCTACATTTGATACTCTTTGTGAATAATTAATGTGTCAATCATGATTTCAAAAACAATATTATCAAAATAATTATATTTTTTTATGAATAAAACGGTTTAACACAAACCGGTTTAACTATGCAGCATCCATTAGCTTCAAAGGATTGGCAACCCTAATCATCAAGCAGTGGTGCAGCTTCAATAGGGCTTTTACAAGTTATGAAATCTACGGTGAGAAATATGCAACTTAAGTAATCATAAAGGTCGCTCTCAGTCTATTTGCATTGTCCGGTCTATATTGTCCTTGCCAGAGGTGAATTGCAGATAATACAAATTCTATTTATCGAGAAAAAACATGTTTTGTTTAAAATTCGCTCCTTTCTCGTTCTTCCCTTTCAAACTAGCTTGTACCGATTTCCATACCAAACGCCACCTAAAATTATTTGTTCTTATATATTCAGGTGATTACCCTAGATATCTAGCGTTAGAGAGACGGTTCCAGCCAGTTAAGGTACCTGAGCCTTCTTTCTTTGTTTATAGTTAAGTGTAGTTAAGTGATAACGTTGGTGGGTTGGGCATGTTGGGTAAGAGGTCGAAAGCAGGGCTGGCAACTTGTGTTTGGTTTAGGTCGGTAGGTCTGTATAACCCAAACCCACCTCCCACTTGAGTAGTTAATCTTGTCGAAAAGGCGAACTCTAAACTGGTTAAATGGTTTAGCTTTGTGGAGCCATTTACAATCCGTTTGTATGGCTAGTGTCATTGGCATACTGATATCCTTTTGCAATTTATAGTGAGATACCAAACTCAACCCGGTAGCTTGGTTTAATAAGCGTGAAGCACTAAGCCGTTTAGGTCCTAAAAGCAAAAGGGAGCGCTATATATTATTTTTATTGAAACCCAAAAGATATAGTTGACCAAACTCAGCTATATCTTATTTTTATTTTCTCACGTATCTATGTTAAATTAAAACCGAAAGGATGAATTTGGGCCATCCAAATAGGTTGAGCCGACCCTGTTGGTAAGATGGTGAATATACTGGTGATGCATACTGATTCATTTTGGTTATAACGTTGATTTGCAACTTTACATATTTTTGAGCAGATTCATTAAAATTGTGTATCAAAGTTGCGAAGTAGCAGATAGATCAACTAAAGTTAAAGGAATATAATTGCATGCATAGAAAGTTTGACTAAACCAGAGTTTAATGAGATGTTTATCAGCTATTTCCAAAGTTTAGACTGTCGTGAGTGCTACTATTTTTGAAGTTGAATTTGGATGCATTTTGACGATGAAAGATGTGTTTGCTTTGAATATTGGTTTTTAGGTGAAACAAGATGAACAAACAAAAGTGTTGGCTTATATAACTGCCCCAAAGAAGCTCTGTAATAGTTGTTGGAATGGCTGGACTGCTTGATGATTTATTTATATAACATCATTTTTTCATGTTTCCATATCATACTCACTAGTTTGTTTGCATGCCAACGTGTGTGAGATATCACCAGTTTATGCTGGACTTTGTTTATACACGCCCAATTACTAAATTTGGGTCTTAGGCTTTTTGTTTTTATTGTATATGTATAATATATAAATAACTTCTATATATTGTGTTTTTATCCCATATAAGATTCATAGAGATTATACATGTAATCACTTTTTTTTCAAATTTATTTATATTTCAGTTCTGTTCCTATCATAAAAACTTCCCCCTCAAATGATACACTCAGTTAAAAAAGTACACTATTTAAAATAAACATATAAGAAGCTAAATAAAAAAGATTATATTATGTCTTAAGGGACCATATTGGGCCTTAGTTGATTACAACGAACAATACTAGGTGAAATATGTCTTAATAGACCATATTGGGCCTTAATGTATCATAACGACGGATAATAGTAAGACATACATGCTTTAATGGACCATATTAGGTCTTAATAGATCAAAACATATGTCTTAGTTTACCATATTGGGCCTTAATGGATCAAAAGAGACAATAATAGATCATACATGTCAATATGGACCTTATTAAGCCAAGTGTTAATTGACTATATTGGTCCTTAATGGATCACAATGGATAATTGTATATCGTACATGTGTTAATAGACCATATTCGACCTTAATGAATCGCAATGAACAATAGTAGATCACACATGTGTTAATGGACTATATTAGGCCTTAATTGATCACAATAGAAAATAGTAGATTATACATTTCTTAATGGACCATTTTGGGCCTTAATGGATCACTTTGGACAATAGTAGATCGTATACGTGTTAATGGACCATATTGGGCCTTAATAGATCACAATGGACAATAGTAGATCTTACATGTGTTAATGGACCTTATTGAGCTTTAGTGGATCACAATGGACACTAATAGATGATACATGTGTTAATAGACCATAGTGGGCTTTAATGGATCACAATGGACACTAGAAGATCGTAAATGTGTTAATGGACCGTATTGGTCCTTAATGGATCACAATGGATAATTGTAGATCATGTACTAGGCCTTAATGGATCACAATAGATAGTTGTAGATCATATATGTCTTAATGGACCTTATTGGTCCTAACTTGATCACAATGGACAATCATATATCGTATTTGTGTTAAAAGACCATATTGGGCCTTAATGGATTAAAATAGACAATAGTAGAGAATACATGTCTTAATGAACCATATTAGGCCTTAATGGATCAAAGTGGACAATAGTAGATGGCACATGTGTTAATGGACCATATTGGGCTTTAATGGATCACCATGGATAATAGTAGATCACACATTTGTAAGTGGACCATATTGGGCTTTAATTCATCCCAACGGATAATTGTAGATCATGTATGTCTTAATGGACCTTATTGGGCGCATAAAAGCGACGAAGTTTAAAACAAGGTCAGGGCAATGTTTTAAAAAAAAATTAGTAGATTCCGTATACTAAATTGTATAAGGACCTGTTAGATAGAATTAGGTGGACACCATAAAAAGAAAAGGAAGCCTGATGTAGTGGTATCTCCCTTTCTTTACCAACAAGAGGTCATGGGTTCAATTCTTATATAGCTCATTTTTCCTGTTTTTTTAATGTAGTTCAAACCTTGCTATGACCCGACCCGAACGAGGACCGACCCAAAAATTTTAATGTTTTGTTATGAAAATTTTGAGCACAGAAAAAAATGGACCCCATTGAAAAAAAAATTTGGATCCGCCACTGAACAAGGCGCAAAACGCAAAAGCGACGGGCTTTTCGTACTGAGGCTTAAGCTAATTATATATTTTTTTATATATCCCACATATAATATCATAGGTTTTTAGCTTTCCCTCCCTGATATATAACTACAAGTAAGATTTTAGTTGCATGTAGAACCAAAAAAATCAAATGTACAACAGTTAGATGCCAATAAAGACCAAAAAATCAAATTCCTCGCCCAACTTTTCCCTCTTCCTCAAAAACTCAAATTCCCCTCTCATCTCCCCCTTTCCCTCCTAACCTGATCAACCCTCTTCCTCAAAAACCCAAATTCCCCTCTTATCTCCTCCTTCCCTCTTAACCCTCTTAACCTAATTGAATCTTATGTCCTCACAAAATTCAAGAACTCAAACTACTCAATGTCTACTCTACGATGGTCGACGCCGTCAAATCCTATGGCTCAAACCTACTTGCTCTGTGCGCCGACGGATATCTTCGGTTTTTCAAATCATTAGAGATGGTGACCCATAAGATCCCAACAAGAGATTCTGATTTCATAATATCTTCCCCAAAAAAACGTTGATCGATTCAAGACTTTTTAGGGTTTTTAGGATCTTCCCCAAATCCGTATATATAGGTTTTGAATGGATATCAAATCAGAAGGTAAAAGTGTTCTTCATTTCGTTTTTTGACAAACAGTGTCATTGGTTTTTGTTTTCTACATCAAATTACTAGTTTACAATTATGTAACTTTGCACTTCATTTTTCATAATTTGGGTTTATTCTACCTAATCTGTATGTCATCGTTTTCTTTCAGTTGATGTGAAAGTAATTTTTCAAGGAGTATACAATTCTAACATCAACAAACTTCACCCAGAAATTTGATGCCACACAATAAACATTATCTATTTATTATTTTTGTGTATAAATATTTCTCTTTTTGTTATAAGTAGGGGTGCAAACGAGTCAATTTGATGGTTGGGTTATATTTAATTATAAGTAAACAATGTTGACGTTAATGGTTGTTTTTGAAGGTTGGTTTGTTTGTCTCAAATTACAAGTAAACAATGTTGACGTTAATGGTTGTTTTTGAAGGTTGGTTTGTTTGTCTCAACACTTTTCAAGCCCTTACTTAATTTGGCCTACCACAATCACAACTAAGACTATGGGGTGTGGAGGGGCTTGGGTTGTGGGCATTGCTTGACATGTGGCTAGGGTGTGATCCACAAGGTAATACTCAAAAACTAGGGGTGTGGTATGGCGTGGCCAGCCATGTGGAGATCGAACCAGCCAACCAAAGTCGCTTGGCAACGGCTTCCCCAATGGCTAGATTGAACCAGCCAACCAAAGCCAGCCACGTCACCCCAGCCCCCCACCCCATGCCAGGCACAATCCCCGCGCCAAAGTGGCAACGCCAACCCGGGGTGGAGCAGCCGGCGTTGAACCCAAACTGCCGCCCCAACCCATGCCCCACACTCCACACCCCACGGTCTAATAACACTGATCAAGTGGAAGCTTTCTGTAGCTTAACAACTATAGTTATATCGAATCTAAATAATAATATTTAGTCTAATTATAGCTTCCTTTAGCTGGAAACTTTAGCATCTAGCATATGTTGTTGGTAAAAGTATTTGATTGAATTACATATTTCAATATGTATGCTTTGCTGGATCAGTTTGATTGCTTAATAATTAAATAGAGTAATTAGACCTTGAATGGTTTTTATTTAGTTTCGGTCATCATTGAACGAAGGATCTTTATTTTATATACTTTGTTTGGTCATCATTTCTCAAATGTGTTTCTCTTTTAAGTGCTATAATAAATAATGAGGTTGTTTAGATTATTTAGTACATATATGGTTACATCTACTTATATTTTCCATTTCTACTCATATGCAAAATAGATCGATTGGAACCACAATTGTTATTTTAATGTCGTTTCGTTTGTATATATATTCAATGCAAAGAACATAACAGAGATTCATATGCATAGAACTTATTACATCTACAGTTACACCAACTTAACACACATAAGTCGACTTTCACAGCTACTTTCATTTTTTTTATTTATACTCCTGCGAAATAAATCAACTGGAACAACAATTTGTGTTTTATTAGTGGCCTTTTTTTTTGTATATATGCGATGCAAAGAATGTAACGGAGATTCGTACATGTAGAATTGTTCGTATATGTATTATCAATTCAGTGAATTAATACATTCATTGCAGGTTCTACCAAAAGCTGCTTAATATGTTGAATCTACCAGCTGATATGGAAAAGAGGAAGCATAAGCTCAAGCGTCTTGTTCAATCTCCAGTTCTTTCTTCATGGTATCGCATAAGCTCAAGCGTCTTGTTCAATCTCCAGTTCTTTCTTCATGGTATCGCATAAGCTCAAGCGTCTTGTTCAATCTCTAGTTCTTTCTTCATGGTATCGCTATGTTGAATCTAGCAGCTAATGTTTTTCTTTTTATTATCAGAACTGATGACCTATATAATTTTATTTTGTTGGCAATCCAGTAGTGAACTAAATCATTAATGATATAATCCTTGAGATTACTTGAGATTTAGAAACAAAGCTCGAACCGAGCCATGCTCCAGCCTAGTCGAGCTCTGGCTCAGCTTGTTTGCTCCCTTAGTTTTAAGTTATGGTTAGAGTGACACAAAGTATATTTTTATGTCAAAGTTTCCATCAATGACTGGTCTCCAAGATATTGTTTATATAGTAATTTATTTCGAGTCTTAAAACACTACTAGAATACCTTGTCGTGTTGAGTTTACTTATCACGTATTAATTAATTTAGTTTATTGTTGTCTCAGATTCTATCATGGTTGAGAATTGGGATTATCAGGATATTCAACTGCATAAACCACCCTGTTCTTGTAAGAAGGAAAATGACATCTTTTGTATATTAACATTTAACTGAAATCGAAAGTTGATATATGCTGGTATTTTGGCAGGACACTATTCCAGTAGTTGTAATAGAAATCAAAGTTGATGAGATATAATGGCGATGATAGTGCGATACAACCAAAACAGCACCAGGCTACACCATCTTTCTGGTATGTGACAGTATCTAGAAAATAGTCAAAATATACAAGATATAATATGGACCGCGTCTTTGACTAGAAGGTTTTCAGGTGGTTGAGGGGCTCTTCAAGGTTCCTCACCTATTTGAAGATTGAAGTGGTTACGGAGGGTGGTGTGGTGACGGTGTTTGATGTGGAACTGGTGGTTCAGCCGTGGAAGCATTCGAAGGAGTTGTTAGGGTTCAAATCAGCACATGTGAATAAGCAGGTAACAATAATATTGTGTATGTGAATGGTTTGTTGTTTTGGTTATGGAGTGTTGAGATGTGTTTGGTGATTAACTGGTTATGGTGCTGTAGTTCGGTTTATGGTGAATTTAATTCAAATGTTCATTTCTTCAACTGAAACTGAACCATAAATTGAATGCAAAGTGCGGCTGAGAGGGTGCAGCGCAGATGGTGTGCTGGGCTACCCTTCAGCACATAGGTGCACGCTTTTGATTTACACATTCTAAACCATATGGATATTTTCGTTTGGATACACCCTACACAAGAAGTTCTTAGTGTTGATGAAAAATTGGATCATTAGTTTTTTTTTAATCTTTTTTGTCATTTTAATTATCAGTAACATACTCATTAAAGTAATATGTGCATAGCCGGGTGTTTTTTTTGTCGCGGTTGGAAGTAGTATAAGGTAACGAAAGCATTGCATCTATAACCATTTGTTTAGTGTCTGATGATCTGATATGTTATCATAAGATGTGATGTGGGCCCTAGTGTAGAGGAGCGGGCCATCTTTAATCTGGAGGCCCAAGATCCCGTAACAAAGGGGGCTTCACTAAAATGGCTCTAACTTGGGCTACGGGGGTCCGTTTTGGGCGTGCGACCAGGCGAAACAAACGTGAGAACGAGCTCCATCTTGTTGCAAACGCCTATGGCGGTTTGGATCATCGTCTGGGCCAAAAAACGCTTATTTCTAGTAGTTATTTATATTTTTATGTTTTGTGAAGTATTTTGGGCATTTTGTTTTTGGGCTTGTGTTTGGCCCGTTGTCTTTTTGAGATCCATTTCGAATTTCGGTTTCTATTTATATGTCCCTCTAGTAATACGAATGATCAGACTTGAATTTTGAGATAATCAATTTTTCACTTCAAATTCCGTGCCTTTTGGGTGGAATCTTGGGGGTTGGGGAAGAACACACGGGTATTCTTTGAATCAACGTGTTTGATCTTTGTTTCCGTATTACGCGCTACATCAGTTGGTATCAGAGCCGAATTCCTGGCTCAAAATGCTTCCGAGGAGAAACAACAACAGGCCTCTCGATGAAGTGTATGAAAGGGAGTAGGAGCAGCGACTTATGGCGAGAGTGGATGAGCGGTTGGATCGAGTGGTCAATCAGTTGACCGATCGGATGGCCGACTTGATTAATCATAGGAGGCAGGGACCCAATGACGGGTATGGTTCAGATTTTAGTAACCCATTTGGTGATGGTTTGGCTTCCGAAGACGAACAGGAAGGGCGACCAAGGGGTGAACGTGGAGGGGGTAACAGGCGTTGGGATTCTGGGATAAGAGTTGATATTCCAGAATTTGATGGGTCTAGTTTGAATCCTGAGGGGTTCATCGATTGGTTGGCTACCGTGGAGGAGGTGTTTGAGTACAAGGAGGTGCCTGAAAATAAGCGGGTGGCCTTGATCGCTACCAGGTTACGTGGTAGGGCCTTTGCGTGGTGGCAGCAATTGAAGTTAACACGAGACAGGCTCGGAAAGTCAAGGATTGTGACGTGGACCAAGATGAAGAAATGCTTGAGGTCCAACTTTTTGCCTCATAATTTTCAAAGGTTGATGTACCAACGTCTGCAGAATTTAAAACAGGGGGCTAAATCTGATGATGATTATACAACGGAGTTTTATCAATTGATTGCGAGGAATGATATTCAAGAACCGGAGGAGCAACTTGTTTCTTGGTATATTGGGGGTCTAAGGGTTCAAATCATGGAGTCCGTGAATCTTTTTGATCCGTTAACCATTCCAGAGGCACATCAACGGGCGTTGGCCTTTGAGAAGCAAAACCGTCGGGTGGGCGGTTCATTTACCCCTGCTGGGGGAAACGTTGGGTCGGGCAGCGGGGCACCTCGTGACGGGCCTAGTCAGCAAAGGCCGGGGGTTAACAATACCGGGCCTACTTCTAAGGGGGCCAGCAGTAGTGGTCCGAGATGTTTCAGTTGTGGTGAAACAGGCCATCGTCAAGCTGAGTGTAAAAAGGCTGGTAAGAGACACTTATTCGCTGAGTCTGTGGATGATCAGTATGAAGAGTATGAGAATAATCCAGTGTACGATGAAGAAACTGAATATGAAGAAGAGGTCGTGACCGGTGATGTCAGGGTGAACTTGGTGGTCAGACGCTCTTGCTATACACCAAAGGCAGATGGAGATGACTGGCTGAAGCATAACATCTTCCACTCAACATGTACCATTCTGGGAAAGGTTTGCACGTTTGTTATTGATTCAGGGAGTTGTGACAATTTGATTTCTGAAGAGGCAGTTCAAAAGTTGGCCTTGAAGACAGAGAGTCACCCGAAACCTTATAAGCTTCAATGGCTTAAAAAGGGAGGTGAAGTGACGGTATCTAAAAGGGCACTTGTTTCCATTTCTATTGGGTCCACGTACAAAGACGATGTTGTGTGTGATGTGGTCCCTATGGATGCGTGTCACTTATTGTTGGGTAGACCTTGGGAGTATGAACGTAATATAGAGCGTAACGGGAGGTCCAATACTTATAGCTTTCTGTTTGGTGGTGTGAAGATAACCCTTGTTCCTAGCAAGCCTAAGCAGTTAGCCACAAAACAGTCAGGTACTTTGTTGACCATCAGTCAGTTTCAAGATAAGTTGTTGGACGCAGACGATGTTTTTATTTTGATTGGGAAGCCAGTACCCGAGGAAGTCGAAATTCCTGAATGTATGGTTCCGTTATTCGAGGAGTTTGTTGATGTTTTCCCAGATGATTTACCTGCCGGGTTGCCACCCCTACGAGACATCCAACATCACATTGATTTGGAACCGGGGTCCCAACTACCCAATAAGCCCCATTACAGAATGAGCCCAAAAGAACATGAGGAATTACGTCGGCAGGTTGAAGATTTAATTTCTAAAGGGTACGTTCGGGAAAGCATGAGTCCTTGTGCTGTTCCTGCTCTGTTGACTCCAAAGAAGGATGGGACGTGGCGTATGTGTGTTGACAGTCGTGCGGTCAACAAGATCACTGTGAGGTACAGGTTTCCTATTCCTCGACTTGATGATTTACTTGATCAGATTAGTGGTGCTACTATTTTTACAAAGTTAGATTTGAAGAGTGGGTATTACCAGATTCGTCTTAGACCGGGTGACGAGTGGAAGACTGCCTTCAAAACTCGTGAAGGGTTGTATGAATGGTTAGTGATGCCTTTCGGTTTATCCGATGCCCCTAGTACGTTTATGCGGGTCATGAACCAGTTGTTTAGACCCTTTATTGGCAAATTTGTGGTGGTTTATTTTGATGATGTTCTTATTTATAGCTCTAATTTTGATGAACATGTGAAGCATGTACGGTAGGTTTTGACCTTGCTCCGTAGGGATAACTTGTATGCAGCCAAAAAGAAGTGTCTTTATGGTCCCTAAGGTCCTATTTTTGGGGTATGTTGTTTCTGGGGACGGCATACAGGTGGATGAATCAAAGGTAGCGGCGGTTAAGCAATGGCCAACTCCTACTACGATAACTGAAGTACGTAGCTTTCATGGTCTTGCTTCATTTTATAGACGGTTCATTCGAAATTTCAGTTCCCTTATGGCGCCAGTGACTGACTGCATGAAAGGGAAGACTTTTATATGGACTGAGGAGGCGGAATCAACTTTTCAGTTAATCAAGGAAAAGCTTACAACAGCACCAATTCTAAAATTGCCAGATTTTTCTCGGGTTTTTGAGTTGCACACTGATGCCTCGCAGGGTGGTATTGGGGCAGTCCTAAGTCAAGGGGGGCGTCCAGTTTCTTATTTTAGTGAGAAGTTGACTGGGCCAAAGTTACGTTATAGCACTTACGATCTTGAATTTTATGCAGTGGTCCAGGCTGTGAAACATTGGCGTCATTATTTGTTTCACAAGGAGTTCGTCTTATTTACAGACCATGATTCGTTGTGGCATATCCGCAGTCAAGATAAAGTGTCACATAAGCATGCCCGTTGGATGGCTTTCTTGGAAAAGTTTACTTTTGTTGTGAAGCATAAATCTGGAATTTCGAATCGTGTGGCAGATGCCTTGAGTAGAAGGAGTAGCCTGCTTGTTTCTATGAGAGTTGTTGTACCCGGGCTAGACAATCTCATGGAACAGCTCTCAACAGATCCGTCTTTTTCTGTCATTTTGCAGGATGTCCAGTTTGGGAAGAGGACAGATTTTCTTGTGCATGACGGTTTTCTTTTTAAGGAAAATCAATTATGTATTCCTAATTCCAGCCTCCGCCTTCAAATAATTTAAGAACTGCATGGAGAAGGGCATGTGGGTAGAGACCGTACTTTACGATTGGTGCAGTCTTCTTATTTTTGGCCTACTATGCGGAGGGATGTTGATCGGTTTGTTAGACGTTGGAGGATAAGTCAAGTTTCAAAGGGTACAGCTACCAATGCAGGGCTTTATATGCCTCTACCCATTCCTCAGCAACCTTGGGTAGATATTAGCATGGATTTTGTGTTGGGGTTACCCCGTACTCAGCGTGGTAATGATTTGATCTTTGTAGTGGTGGACCGGTTTTCTAAAATGGTGCACTTTATTCCTTGCAAGAAGACAACAGATACGGTTAATGTGGCTCAGTTGTTCTTTCGAGATATCTATCATTTGCATGGTTTGCCATCCTCTATAGTTTCTGGTCGGGATACTCGTTTCTTGAGTCATTTTTGGCGAAGTCTATGGAAAATGGTGAACACTCAGCTCAATTTTAGTAGTGCTTACCACCCACAAACTGATGGGCAGACGGAGGTTGTTAACCGGTCACTTGGTAATCTTTTGCGGTGTCTTGTGGGTGATAATGTGAAGTCTTGGGATCAAAAGCTTTGTCAGGCTGAGTTTGCTCATAATCATGCTGTTAACAGGAGCACTGGGTTTAGTCCGTTTGAGGTGGTCTATTCTGCTAAGCCTCGGGGTCCTCTTGATTTGATGTCACTTCCTACCCCAGGTTTTGTTCCCAAGAAGGTGCAAGATTTTGTGGTTGGATTACATGAAGTTCATAAAGTTGTGCAGGATAACTTAGCCAATGCTAATTCAAAGTACAAGCAAGCTGCAGACCAAAAGCGTAGGCAAGTTGATTTTGAAGAGGGTGACTTTGTTTGGTCCATTTTGACTAAGGATCGTTTTTCAGTGGGGGAGTATAATAAATTGTCAGCCAAGAAGATTGGGCCAGTAGAGATTGTGCAGAAGATAAATTCTAATGCCTATCGTCTGAAGTTACCAAGCCACATTCGTTGTTCCGATGTTTTCAATGTCAAACATTTGTTGCCTTTTCATGAGGATTCGTCTGATGATGAGGTTGTTGCGGATTCGAGGTCGAATTTTGTCTACCCAGGAGGGAATGATGCGGGCCCTAGTGTGGAGGAGCGGGCCATCTTGTATCTGGAGGCCCAAGATCGCGTAACAAAGGTGGCTTCAATAAAATGGCTCTAACTTGGGCTACGGGGGTCCGTTTTGGGCGTGCGTCCAGGCGAAACGAACGTGAGAACGAGTTCCATCTTGCTGCAAACAGCCTAAGGAAGTTTGGATCATCGTCCGGGCCAAAAAACGCTTATTTCTAGTAGTTATTTATATTTTTATGTTTTGTGAAGTATTTGGGCATTTTGTTTTTGGGCTTGTGTTTGGCTCGTTGTCTTTTTGAGGCCCATTTTGAATTTCGGTTTCTATTTATATGTCCCTCTAGTAATACGAATGATCAGACTTGAATTTTGAGATAATCAAATTTTCACTTCAAATTTCGTGCCTTTTGGGTGGAATCTTGGGGGTTGGGGAAGAACACACGGGTATTCTTTGAATCAACGTGTTTGATCTTCGTTTCCGTATTACGCGCTACATCAAGATGTCATCTTAATTCATAAAAATGTTTAAAAAGCATTGTTTTTTCCCATGTGATGTGATACCTGGTCCTAAAATTACTTATGAGGAAGTGTGGTTATCAATTGATATTGTTGAATTTTAAACATATGCAGAGGTTAGTCAAATGTCAAGCCGATTTACATCAGAATCTCACGTATGTGCTGATAAGCAAAAGATCTAAATCGCTAGGTTGGTTTGTTTAAATTACAATAATATATATAAATATTTTATGATGTTCTTGCCATAGTTTCAACTTTTGATTATGTCCTCGTTTGATCATTAAAAATTCTGCTTTTTCAGTGATATTGGTTGATCATACGACATGAGAAATAGCCACCGGTTACAAGTTTACTCACCACCACAACTCAACAACAGCAAGGTGGCCAACAACCCATGGATGTAAATTTGCAGCACTTCCAAGTCCAAACTTAGTGAGTATATGGACTAGAAGAAAACATCTTAGAAATAGTTCTTAGTTTATGTGTATAGTCATTTCCCAGTTTGTAACTTTTGTAGATAGGTTTTGATGATAAGTTTATGTTGTTAATTAGTATTTAAACCGAAAACTTATGTATGTATTTGGGTTTATTGTTAATATCATTTGTTTTTTATATTTTCTCATGTTTATAGCAGTTTTTTTATTTTACAAAAAATGAATATAAAATGAATAATTACACAAAAATGGCCATATAAATCACAATAGATATGTGTGACTAAAGGTTAGACAATAGCCACACTTAAAATTCCAAAATTTTGTGTGACTGTAAATAACAATTAGCTACACCATAGTCACTTTGTTTCTTGTTTGTGTGACGGAATTATACCAAAGTCATGGAAAAAGAAGTTACGTGTGACCGAAGGTTAAATAATAGCCACATTTAAAAATATAAAATTTCGTGTGATTATAAATAACCACTAGCCACACCATAGTCACTTTGTTTTTTGTTCGTGTGACGAAATGATACTAAACATCATGGAAAAATAAACATGTGTGACCAAAGGTTAGACAATAGCCACATTTAAAATTACAAAATTTCATGTGACTTTACATAATCATTAGTCACACCATCGCCATTTTGGTTATTTTGATGTGACGAAATATTAGCAAACGCCATGAGTAAAAAGTATTAAGTGTGACCAAAGACTACACAATAGCCACACTTAAAAAAATCATGTGGCTTTAAAGAACTTTTAGCCACACCATCCTTATTTTGTTTTTTTATGTGATGGAATGATAGCATGCGTAATGCACAAAATGAATATGTGTGGCTAAAGGTTAGATGATAGCTACACTTAAAATTATAAATTTTTATGTGGCTTTACATAAGCATTAGCCACATTATCGTTACTTTGTTTTTTATGTGACGGAATGATAGCAAACGTCATGAGAAAAGTAAATTATATGTCACCAAATGTTAGCCATTAGCCACACTTAAAAGCACAAAAATTCATGTGGCTTTACAAGCATTAGCCACACTATCGTCACTTTTTTTTGTGTGACGGAATGACAGGAAAGGTCATATGAAAAAAATTTGTATGACCAAAGGTTAAACAATAGCCACACTTAAAATTATAAAACTTTATGTGTGACTAAAGGGTAGACAATAGTCACATTTAAAATTACAAAGCTGTTTTGTGTGTCTAGAAATAGTTTTTCGCCACACTTATAGTAAACTCATGGGACTAAATAACAAAACGGCCACACTTACAGTGAGTTCATGTGGCCATTACTACCATTTTAGTCACACTTACTGAATGGAATGTTTGATTACAACAACTCTTTTTGCCACATTTATTTTAATTGATGTGGCTAAAACAAATTTTTAAGTGACTACATAATAGAAAGGACCACACTTACAATAAATTCGTGTGACTGTTGCTACCCTTTAGCAACACTTATTGTACAAAATGTCTAATTCTAGTAAGAAATAATGGTACCCGTTAGCCACACTTTTAAGTTGCTACGGCCACTAAACATGAATGTGGCCATATGATACCTACGATGACTCGACCTTTGGTCACACGTGAGTTGAAAAAAAAAAGTGTGGCAAAAGGCGTATGGTCACACTTTTTTTGTGTGGCCGTAAGCCTTTTTTGACGTAGTTAATGTTATGCAAAACTTTGTTTTTAAAATAATTCAAAACAGTTTCTTTGTTTTGCAATATACAATATTAATAATATCAATTAGGGTTATGAAAACATAGATCAAACCCAAAATATCAAATGGGTTTATATTGTTTAGTCTTACTACACATGTACTAAACATTTTCTAACACGCATGTTAGAAAAAATGTTATAACAAGCACATTATAGAATCGAACGTTTACATAAAACGTTTTCCAAAGATATAGTTTATAAAATAAACAATTTCTCATCATTTTTAATGCACACAGAGGCAATTAAATGTTTACATAAATCATTTCTGTTCATTATGAACAATCTCTAACCTCGTATTCGTGATACACATTAAAGCATTAATGTCATCATTAAAACTCATCAAATGTCATCAATAAAACTCTACTCAAGAGTTTCACCATATGAAGAGTTAAGAGTCTAAATAATTATAGACTTAAACTCTAATAAAACTCATCAAATGTCATCATTAAAACTCTACTCAAGAGTTTCACCATATGAAGAGTTAAGAGTCTAAATAATTATAGACTTAAACTCTAATAAAACTCATCAAATGTCATCATTAAAACTCTACTCAAGAGTTTCACCATATGAAGAGTTAATAGTCTCAATAATTATAGACTTAAACTCTAATAAAACTCATCAAATGTCATCATTAAAACTCTACTCAAGAGTTTCACCATATGAAGAGTTTAATTAGTAATTAAAATTTCACTCAAATGGGTTTATAAATCACAAATTAAAGTTGGTGATAAATCCCACACAACTACACCATCACTTTTTGGTGATTTAATTGTTGAAATTAATCAAACATCAACTTCAATGTATGACCTTTTATTTCTAAATCAGGTTAACTTTGTACAATAGTAACCAAGTTTCAAGAGCGTTCTAATTAGGTCACTCATAATTTTTTTTGTTCCAATTATGTCATTCAAGTTTCATTTGGTGTTTCAATCCTAGATATTTTACCTAAATAGAAGGCCATCCATCCTACATGACATTTATTTAGTTTTTTTATTTAAAAAATTTGTTGACATGTCACATAAATGCCAAATAGGTTAAAATTTTTTTTTATAAAATTGTAGAAAAGTTTAAAAAAATGCGAAAAAAAATTAAAAAAAAAGTGATTTTTTTTTTCAAAATCTCTAAAAAGTTATCAAAATTTTTATAAAATCATGAAAAATAGTTAGATGTCAGTAAATTTTTAATGAAAGAAACTGGTCGGTCTGTGACGACGGCCAACTGAGATTACAGAGGAAGAATATTGATATGAATGGATGGTAGGGTTTACAATTGTTATAGTCGATTGTGGGTTTTGATTTGTTTCAAATTCATTATATTTGCGTGATATTATAGAATGTTTTGGATTTAGATTTTATTTTGATTTATTATATTTTCTTTTATTTACGTCCATGTGATCATGATTTTTTTTAAATAAATGCCATGTAGGACTATCACCTGCTATTCAGATAAAATATCTAGCATTAGAACACCAAAATAAAGTATAATGATCTAATTGGAACAATAAATTTTATCAGTGACCTAATTGGAACAGTCCTAAAACTTCATTACTATTCTGTGGTATATTCCCTTCTAAATCATACAAAGCATTAAAATCAATGCTACAACAAATTACTTGTATAAAATGTTTACATAAAACATTTCAAAGCATTTGTATTTTAACCATTTTTAACAATCATGTTAAAATGAAAGAAATTCTAACGCACACGTTAGAAATGTTAACATTTTCACAAAATGTTATTTCGACTTGCTAAAAGCACATATATGGTTCAAATAAATAAATCATTTCTAATACACATGTTAGAAGCTAAACAATTAAAAATTGCTTTCAAACTAACGCGTTTCATAAACGTTTCTAACACACATGTTAGAAGACAAATGATTACAAAAATCATTATAAGACTTATTTTTTTATATCAATCCATAGGTGGATGAAAAGTCTACTTTAAATAGAGATTTAATTAGAGACATAAAACTCTAATCAAGTAACATTAAACTCTTATTTAAAGACATAAAAAACTCTACTTAAGAGAATTTAACGTTTACAAAAAACGTATGGTTTACACCAACAATTCCGGTCTGACACACATGTTAGAGAATTTAACGTTTACAAAATATGTATGGTTTACACTAGTAAACCCGATCTAACACAAAAGTTAGAAAAATTAACGATTCCCAAAATCGTTTCAAAACCAAACGTTGGAACCAAAACTATTCGTTTTGTACCACGGTATAGGATTTAAGATTATATCTCAATCTCAAAAAAATCCAAACACAACAAGTTGTACTACATACATATCTCAAAAAAAAAAATTATTTATAAGATCATAACCTCTAAAAATATTTTTTTTATTCTATTATAAATCCTTTCGTAAACCCAAAATCCATATAAATAAGGTTTTTAAGATTGTACCAACAATCTCATGAAATCTGTTTTAAATTTGTAGGAAGTAGGTTCATCATTTGTAAAATATAATTACAAAATATATAATAACGAGACTCTCGTTATTCGTAGGAAATATCATAGTACAATACCGGTTGCAGTAACTAAATAAAAAGAATATAAAATATAATTATATATACCAATATTGATTCAAGCCGCATCTCTGGTGGGTCATTCACGCGCACTTGATAACATTCTAGACTCGAGTATTTATCATCTTGAGTCTTGAAAAATACTCCTTGACTGCAATAAAGAGCACACTAAAACGATGACGATTTTGGTTGAGGCACGTGTTCAACACGCTTCCCTTAAAACAGATTTCGCGCCTCTGATAAAGACAATGCGTCTGTTTCCCAGGGTACAACAGCCGAAGCAGTCTGTACTGCCGGAGATGGCTCACGGGCCCAAGGTTACATCCGGTAATTGTAGTGTTTGAACTCATGTGATGGAAAACAAGTAGAGAGTACTCATCTCTCTAGTTGGTCTTCAAGTGTTCATCATCCTTCTAGTATTCTTCATGTATCAAGCAATACCATCTTCTTGTTGTAACAAAAGAAGCACATAGTCTATTATTTGTACAAGACTTAAGGATTGGTGAAAGGTTTCACTTAATTAGTTACTTAATTAGTCACTTACTTTTTTTTTAATGGCTAACATTACTCTTCCAAACTACTATATTTACAAATAATCACATTTGCTTGAGATTGAACCCAAGACATTCCACTAAGAGGCAAGAGCCTCTACCAAGTGAGCTAGCCTCACTTGGCATTAGTCACTTAATTAGAGACTTAAAAAACTCTAATAAAACTAATTAAATGTCATCAGGCAGCTCTACTCAAGAGTTTCTCTTTTATTTACCACATGAAGATTCTAATTAATATTTATAATTTCATTAAATTATAAATATATTAAATATCCATTCACCAAATTTCCAACAATGTGCATATTGTGTGGCGAAATTCCAGAATCTTGTAATCATATTTTTGTGGCATGTTAGTTTTCTAATTCGTTCTGGAGTATCTCTTTCAGTGGTGCCAAGCTTCCCCCTTTTTTTTATTTTAATTTGATAGATTTGGGGGTTATGCATTGATATTTTACAGGCTCAAAGAAGTAAAAAAAACGCGTTTCAAGTCGTCATATTTACGAGTCTTTGGTGTATTTGGAGATCGCGAAATGATGTGATTTTTAATCATGACTCGATTTCTATGGCTTGAGTTGTTGAAGAAACCAAGGCGTTGAGTTACTTATCGGTCAAAAGTAGATCGAAAGAGGCGGCTATCACTTGGGAGGCTTTTTTGATTTCTCTGGTTAGTTTTCTGTATGGTGCCTATAGCCCACAGTGGCGGATTTTTCCGTGTATGTTTTGGTGGTATGCTTTGCTGGGCTCTTTCTTAATGAAATTTTGTTGGTCATCAGAAAAAAAAAACAAATACCTAAATATCTCGAGAACTTAATTTTATGCTAACTACCAACATTAATCTCTTAAACAGTTCAATTCCTCTTTGTGTTCTTTCAGGTTTCTAAAGCTTCAGCTTCAGCTTCAATGACTTCTACTATATAAAAAGTTCAATGACTTGTACTATATAAAAAGTTATTGCCCCTGTATGTTTTATATCATGTGTTCTTTTTTTTTCATCATCATTTGAATACGCATACATGCATTTTCACAAGCTAACCATTAAACATGTTTAATACCACGTCATTTAAATCAAATAATCATAAGTACAATTATACTTTTGTAAGTATTAATTCTAATTGGAATTTTGTATTTTTTAATCAATGTTTCATGTAGTTTTATTCAAAACTTCTAATTACATAACATATTATCTTAACTCGTGTATCAAACGGGTAACTAACCTAGTTAGAGATAAAGCGTATACTTTAAACTAGTATGAATTTTGATAAATTTACGTGTCCGAATAATAGATGAGAGTTAAAAAATCGTTTGAAAAAAGACGCCCCGGTTTTAAAGTGCGCTTTAGGCGTTCAAGTTGAACCACCGGTAAGTCATACTCATCCTCGTTTTTAGATAAAGCCTGATCAACAAACTTTGTAGCCATTTTGGTCTTGTCCACCTTATGCTTTGTTTCTTCACTTCTACAACAATGGAGTATGAGTAATACAATTTATATTTAGGAAATAAATCACATGCAAAACCATGCACCATTAGTTAACTTTTCCATCCTTTTGATGATCGGCAATTTTTTTTTATTGATCGAATGGCAAAACTATAAGGCCGGAGGGTATGTAGGCGCCACCAAGGTCACCTCACCCTCTATAGCGCCCCCTGGCGCCATACACCCACACCCACAGATTTAACTAGGCGTCATTGATGAGGCTCCATCATGGTAACGAGCGTTTTTGGCTTGATTGAGGTGGTTGGTCCATTAAGGGGGCGCTATAGGGTGTGAGGGGGCTTTATCCCACACCCTTCAAGTTAAGGGGAGAGGCCTTAAAGCCCCTGTGTGACGTGGCGTTGATAAAACCCCTCCCACACCCTCCAGCCTAAAATCGATGATCGGCCATCTTATTCATTGTAAATTGCTATGTGATCAACAGTAAATGTGTGTTTGTCGCTAAGAAATATTATTTTCAACAATGAGATAATATTTGTAACTCTAAAATAAAAGAGGCAAGCAACAAACATCCCAGGTATTCCATGATCTATGTGCAACAAAAATTGGCGTCCTTATGAAAGCACAGGCGTCCAATGTTTTTTATTAGCTGTATTGAATTTGTGGGTGTCTATATAATTATTAACCAGTTAATTAATTAGAGATAATTGAAGTGGTGATGTAGCTTATGTTGAATAAAGTAAAGGAAACAAGTGTGTGGCAACTTGCAAAGAGCATGAACCATAAATCCCAACACATCACATGTACCTTGTCGTGTTAATTAATGTCACTTGCACGTACACAATTATTATGCATTAAATGATACATTTGTATTGCACATGTAAGAGACTTTGCTATGCATACAGACAGGTAGCATGAAGGTCGGCCATTGTCATTGTCATATATAGTCCACTAGTAGCATGAAGTGCGCGTGGTTCATACATTAAAAAAAGAGAGAATATAGGGCTTCCTTACGTTAGTGATGAATATAGATCTTATTTTGAATTTCGACACATTTCTAGTATTGTAAACATATTTAAGGTTTATAAATCTCATGTAATCAACCCATAAACTTTCACTTTTTTATAAACCTATTACTATCCATAGATAAACATTTTAAAGGTTTATAAATAGATAAAACTCTAGACCAAAACACCCAGCTTGTGTTGAAAGGGATTGATTGGGTGTTTGATGGGTTTGAAATCTATTAGTTAGGTTGTAAATATTATTGTGCTATGATATATTTAACTACACTAAAACGAATGGAAGCTGGGACAGTTGATTCTGCGCGCTTAGAGTGGTCGATATCAATTCAAAGCCATTGAAATGAGTCGATGAGGTCAATCTTTTTGGGGTTTACGTTTTAGGTTTAGTTTTAGGTTTTTGGGGGCTTTACGTTTTATATTTAGTTTTAGGTTTTTTGAGGGTGGGGGAGTGGAGGGTTTAGGTTTTTTTTCGGAGTTAATTACACCGTTAGTCTCTGTGGTTTATGGAAAATAACACCCTTGGAAAATAACACTCTCGGGTACTAATAGTTCAAAGTAACAATCTAAGGTTTTAACTTTTGATTTTGTAACATCCTAGGGCCTTAAGGCTAACGGCCGTTAAAAACTAACTGAGAACTTAGTATCCAACCTTTAACTTTGGAGAAACCACAGGAACTAACCACAAAATTAACTCTAGTAATATATAAAACACAATTTTTCTTTTTCTCTTATTATTTAATTAAACCTTTTTAGTTATGGAGTAAATTATAAGTTTTGTTCTTTATCTTTACATCAAATTACAGGCGCTGTACTTTGGGCCAAAAGTTTACAGACGGTGTCCTTAATCTTACAAAATCTTCCACGTTTTGTCCTTTAGGCCAAACCTGATTAGAAATCTCAGTTAAAAACAGTCATGTGCAATGCGCATGAGGGTAAAATGGTAATTTCCTTCTCAACCCTTTCAAACTCAACACTCACTCCATTATCTTCCCCAAATTTCTATTTGCTGTTCAATTCCATTTCCATATGACAGAAACACCACCCAGATTCCTTTCATAACCAATTTTAATCCTTAATTTAGGTTTTTATATTTTTCACAAGACACATTCAACAGTAATATCAGATTAGGGTTCTTAGAGACATGCTGCTTAGAATCCCCTGCTATGATTCAGATCAAAAGATAATTCATTTACTGAAATTTGACCAAACCCAGTTGAATCGGTATCGAACCTTCACTTTGTTCATCATTTATTCTTTAATTTAATTAGTTTTTGTATCTTTTTCTGCACTTTTTTTGTACTTTAGTTGTTTAATTTATAGGGTTCATACATCATAGTTTTTGTTAATTATTGACTGTCTTTTGAAACCACTTATTAAGTTGGATTTGATTCATGCGTTTGGGTTCAAGTTCATATTTTAGTAGATGGGTTTTGAAGCATTTGTGGTTCTTTTTTTTCGAATTTCTTGACATATGTTTTGATTTTGGGGTCTGAATTTATGATTTACATTATGGGTTTTGATATTTGAATCTTATCTGATCTGGGTTTTGATTGGATTTGTAAAAAGATAATATTTCGCTATTAAATTGGTTGAATTTATGCTTATTTCAATGGTTTTTTGTTAAATTGACACACAATGTAAATTGATACACAAGCTCTCATCATTTAAAATTGGGGAAATATTGAAAGAAGTGTTGTAATGGAATTGAAGTTTGAAGACGACGAAGATGAGTTTAGAAGTTGTTGTGCGGATGAGGAGGAACTCGATCGGGAAGGAATAATCAAACAAGGTGTGAAGAATGACGGTGACGATTATGATGTTCTTGATGAACATTCAGTGCGACTGTTCTTCAAGGGTGTATCGATTGAAGATCCTCGGGATACTGGTTTCAACGTTTCCGGTATTGGACAGATTGCGAAGAGGCAGGCGGTTGTGAGGATTGATGTGGACAGTTGAAGCGGCAATTGATGGTTGGAGTTGCATGCGGCTTAATGTAACGCCTGCGTCCCTAGACTTTTATCTATTTGACACTTTTAGTCCCTTAACTATGTGATATTTAATACTTTTAATACTTGGTGAATCTTATGCTATGATTCTATGATTCTAGATACTAGATACTATGGAGACTATGATTCTTGATACTTGATACTTGATACTTGGAAACTATGATATTTTGGTGCTTGACTCTTGAGGCTCGTGAAACTTGAGACTTGGTTGAACAAGGGACTAGAGTCTTGTCACTGGCGGAAGCTATGAAACTATGGAAACTTTTGGTGTTAATGCTATAATCTAGTATACTATTACCCAATAATACGCAACGCTTAATCTAACCCGCAAAACGAATCAAAGACTGTTAAACGGAAAAGATGGGATTGACCGAATGGCAATCCGATCGGATGACCATCCGATCGGACAGCCATCCGATCGGATGGCCATTCGACCGAGCTGCCATCCGATCCGTGCACACCGCCTCTCTCTCTCTCTCTCTCCCTTACACTATAAGTAGGCCTGTCACATCATTCTCACTGATGTGACAGCCTCACTCGATCCAGACGCACGTTCTCTCACTCTCAAGCACTTTTCTTCCATTTCTCGGCGATTCCGGTACGTTTTACACTAGATTCTTGTACATCTTTGATCTACACGTCATTCTCTACATGATTCTCCTTTGAAATCTCACTTTTTCACCGTGAAATCTGTAAGATTTGAGCTCTTGAAGGTGATGACATCATGACGGTTTGTACCAAACTGTTGAGTGACGTCATTCTAGTCAAGATCTAGCTCAGATCTAAAGAATTTCATGTGTTTTACACTAAATCCGGACTAAACCTAGACTTTTTCGGATAAAACTTATGTTTATCTTCATATTTTCTTAAACTTTTCCCTTAAAATGGTGAGATCTGGATCTAAACGGACTATAGACTTGATGATTGGTCTGGAGTTGGTTTGGAAAAGGATTGTTGCCGGAGAAGATGACCGGAGTACGAATTCTGACATAAGCACGATTACGAACAGGCGGCTGAATGGACTGGGGTGATTCCCACCCGATCAGATCAGCTATACACTGATGAGTTTACCGTTGTCTTAATACATATCAGGTCGTCACTGTTTAAACAGAAACTTAGAAACTTTACAAGTTTAGGAACGGGACAAGGATAACCCGATCGAGTGGCAATCCGATCGGATAGCCATCTGATCGAACAATCATCCGATCAAGTGACACTTACCTCTTAAACCTAAACATTTTGATACTTTGAACCTTTGATCTTCGAATGGCAATCCGATCGGATAGCCATCCGATTGAACTGCCATCCGATCGAAGTGACAATGAGCCTTGGAACCTTTCAACACTTGGAATCTTTTGAGACTTGAATCTTTGAAAACATAGAACTTCGGATCGAATGGCAATCCGATCGGATAGCCATCCGATCGAATAGCCATCCGTTCCCCCACACAATAGTCATCCCAATCGAATGGCAATCCGATCTGATAGCCATCCGATCGAACAACCATCCGATCAAGATGACTGATCCGACACTTGGTTTGAATCTCGTTGTTGTGTCCGACACATATCTATTGTAATCTAATCAGGCTAACCCAAAAGAGCTCCCTTTGATCCAATAACAGTTAATCTGTTAAGCAATCACTGTGAGTATACTCGATCCTTTTTTGCTTTAAACTTTGGGATGCAACATGTGTTCTATTAAACTATGATACTTAAGACTTTTGGAAACTAAACTCTATCCTATGTGTATGTGAAACTTGTGATTCTTGTATTATATTTGTGCTATGTGGACGTTTAATCCAGGGTGTGTAGTTCCGCCTTAACAATAGTAGCGCTATAGGAGATGCACCTCCCCATTATTCTCGGGGGTATTGTTAGGAGGATTCTAGTTTTCCTTGAGACTTGGGAAAATAACAAAGCATCGGGATACTTGGGCTATCACTTGTTGGACTGCGAACACTAGCATGGCTGAAACTATTTTGTATCATTTACATTATGGATATGAGTTGTTTTAATCTATTATTCTATGTACTCAAACTTGTATGCTCGGCAGTACAATTTCGTACTGACTCAATTTTAATACATGTTGCAGGCTGACAGGATACTAGGACTCATGAAACATGCTAGGATGCTGCTTAGAAACACATCATAGCTAAATTAGAGACTTGAAACTATTTTTATGGTGATTTTGTAATCGATACTTGATGATTGGTACTCTAGACATTGTTATCATGAAATCAATCTAATATATATTGCAACTATTTAGTATTATGGAATCTCATGAGCAATCTGAACGCTTAGTGCTCGCACCCCGATGTTTCCGCCATCGGTTGGGGTGTGACAGATTGGTATCAGAGCCATAACTATAGGGAATTAGGATGAGTAGGAATACTTGCCCTAGTATATAGTTCTAGGAATCTTGACTCTTATTTGTTTAAGACTATTGCATTCTACCGTATCTGCTTAATAGCAGCACATTTCTCTGTTAAACTTACATGCCTTTCCTAAGGTTGATACAACAAACACATGATATTTTGAAAACGCTGTTAATCAATGTTTGTATTTTGCACGAGATTTGCCCTCAAGTTAGGAGTGACATCCGAACCTTGATGGGAAATTTCCTTGTTATATTCTAATAGGTCTTATATGCGGGTAAGTACCGACTTTATTAGGGTACGATGTTGCCAAGTTAGAGGTGAAACTCAGACCTTAATAACTAGTCCCACTCCTTGATGTTTTATGTCTCTCCAAAGTCTCGAAACTTCCATTCAATTAGGAACGTGAAATGACCAAAAAGGACAAATATTTTAGGCCTAACATCGATGACGTATTTGTCTAAGTAAGTCAAGACACGTTGCCTCAATTCGAAAGGGATTCGAATCACTTTGGTTAGTCACTGTTCCTCTACCCGGAACAATCATATGCTTTTTGAGCCTATCTTTTATGATTATCTCGATTTTACGTGTGGTTTTAAACTTGATTCTTCATTTATTTTGATTCTTCATTTATTTTGAGACTTTTACACGAATCGCACGTATATCCGCAATCTAAAACACTAATCCTAATCTCAGAATCAAACTAAATTTATGAGTTTCACTCTATCATGTTAATCTATGTGGGAATCTTGATCAACTATGATGCTATGTGAAGCTATCTGATGAATCTATGTGTTATTTGGTTGTGAGGCACTAAACGTAACATGGCATAGAAATACGAGGGAAAAGTGACGTGTCTGAAACATGGTGGATATGCCGCTGGTACTTCCTATATATAAGTGTTTCCGACATGTTACCAACTTTCATACTAAGTGCCATGCGAAACTTAGTGTTTGCAGACCGGTGATGAGATGGTTGTAATCTAAGCTATGGGAAACTACTTGTGTAATCTACGTGGAAACTACGTGAAATCTATGTGTGTACTCTAGTGTAATCTATCTGTAATCTATATATGTGTTGTTTTGAGAAATGAAAATACGAAACGTAGCCTAACGCCGAAGACGAGGCAGACGTGGCATGTCCGAAACATGGTGGATACGCCGCTGGAACTTCCTATATATAAGTGTTTCTGGCATGTTACCAAACCTTCGTACCACGCGATAAGTGAAGTTCGTAGTTTTGTAGGCTCGGGTTGGAGTTGTGAATCTTCCTGGTTAATCTATGATGTTGAATCTACTTGGTAACTCTATATCGATCGAATCTATCTGTTTATCTATGTGGAAGTTTTGGAATCTAATGTTATGGTTAACAAAGCGTGACACCGATGACGAGACGGACGTGGCATGATTGAAGCATGGTGGATACGCCACTGGTACTTTCGTCATGTTGCCGAACTTTCGTAGCACGTGCCATGCGGGATTTCGTTGTTTGTGGATTGTTAACGCTAATCTATGTGAATCTATTGAATCTATGGGAATCTATTGAATCTATGGGAATCTATTGAATCTATGGGAATCTATTGAATCTATGGGAATATATGGAATCTATTGGAAATCCATGTGAATCTATTGGAGTAATCTATGTGAATGATGATGAGCTTGTTTTGCGACACGTAACATGACACCGAGTACGAGGCAGAAGCGATGTGCCCGAAGCGTGGTGGATACGCCGCTGGTACTTCCTATATATAAGCGTTTCTGACATGTTGCCAAACTTCGTACAACGTGCCATGCGAAGGTCGTGGGTTTGTGGTGTTGAGTCTATTGGAATCTATGTGAAACTTGAATCTTAAATCTATGTGAATCTTGTTGAATCTTGAGTCTTAATCTATCGTGTGTGAATCTATATTGTGAGGCTTTGTGAATCTAGAATTATACGATCCTTTTGTCGGTTCTTTAGATGTCTTCTCGAAAGCTATCCGACACTCTCAAGAGATCCAGGGAAATGTCTCAGAAAAAGATGATGTCCTTCATGGCCGACCAGATCGCTCGAGTCGTGCCAAAGATCGTGTCTGAGATCCAAGGATCAAACACTCCTCCATCCTCTGTGGACTCAAAGGCCGAGAAGCTAAAGTGTAACAACCCGCACGTTCGTGCGTTGTTACTACTCGTTATACTCGTTACGCCTAGCACCAGAGATTCAAATCATAATGTAGCTATGTCGCATACCTCGCTATTTCGCAGTATTTTCGCATATTACGCATACTTTATCGCTATAACACATCACATCGCACATACTAACATTCACGATGACGTTGAGTGAGGACCTATTCTACCCTCCTCAACAGCCGTGGTGTGTCGCCACGCAACGCATATTCAAAACACGCAACTCGATTATTGCAACACAGACTTTGAAATATGGATATTTATACGACCCTCTGTGTGACTAATTATAATAAATATATGAATGTGAGTATAAAAAGGTGTGACCAAACTATCGCAACGCTTAACGATCGAAACGAAATGCCAAAACTTAATACGCCGGAGGCATTTGATCGAATGACACTTCGATCGAATGGCTATCCGATCAGATTGCCACCCGATCGAGGTGCCACTCGATCGGATTGCCACCCGATCCATTGCACTTCATCTCCTTCACTCCACTTCACCTATAAATAGCACTTGTCACATCACTTGAACAGTGATGTGACAGCTCTCGTTCGACCAGCGCACTTTTGGCTATTTTCCCTCGATTTCTCGCGATTCTTGTAAGTTTCTACCTTAAATCTTGTACTTATATGATCTACACGCACTTCTCCATCATTTTCTCTTTCGAATCTTAACTTTTAACCGCGAAATCAATGGATTTGAGGAGTTCTAGGATGATGTCATCATGGAGTTCTTATGAACTTCAAGTGTTGTCCTCATCCCACCAAGAACAACTTAGATCTGAACGATTTCCACATGAATAAACAAAGATCTTGCATAGATCGGAACACATTCATGGTGAAAAGGATTGAAAGAAGGTTTTTCTAACTTTCTTTCAACTCTTTTACACTCAACACACTCAAAACCGATAGAATCGGAGCTTTTTCTGATCTTCTACTCTTTCTTAGTGTTGTGTTGGTTTAAGATCTGGAATCAATCCAAGAGATTACTGATTTCGGGTTAAACATGAAACACCGTCTCGAACAGCTGACTGGTCGGACTAGGGTGGTTCCTATCCGAACAGGTCACTTGAGTCTTGACGAGTTTCTATTGTTTAGCACGTTATCACATTATCTCGATCAACACCGCAAACTTTCAAAACAATCAAGTGTCAAGACGATCAAGGCAGTTGGAACGGATTGCCGTCCGATCGGATTACCACCCGATCGGATTGCCACCCGATCGGACAGCCGTCCGATTGGCTTGCACTTGGTTCCTCACTTAAACTATTATTTCAACTTTTCAAAGTCTTGAACGTCGAATGGATTGCCGTCCGATCGGATTGCCACCCGATCGAACGACCATCCGACCATGTGATGTTTGGGACTTCGACACTTAAACAATTTTCAGCATGTTCAATACATAGTCAGTTCCAAACGGATTGCCACCCGATCGGATTGCAATCCGATCGAGTGACAAACTGCTGTGAACTTGTTCTCACTAAGTGTCCTACTAATCATATCGTCACCCGATCGGACCGCTGTCCGATCGATCGACCTGAAGGGTAGAGATGCTTCTTTGCTTTCAAAATGCTACAACAAAAACTTCAAAAGGTGTCACACCCCGATATTTCCACATATTACCGGTGGGCCCGGCCGGGAGTATCGTGACGTAGTTAATATCATCATTGTCAAAACACACAATTTAATAGCACCGCGGAAGGCTTGGTGAATAAACTATTACAACCATAATATCCAAGGGTCCACGAAAGAATATACAGACTGTATTGTAATAAGATCCACATGCGGATCATAAATAAAATACAAGGAAACAAAATAACAGACTTCAGGTATCTATGGATTTGCAAGATCCTCTATGACACCTAATAGCTACAGCCTATTACGAGAGGTTCCTGTCAATCAGTCTTTAAGAAAATACGTCAGTTTACACTGGTAAATACAATTAACCGACTCTTTTGAAAACATTTATGAAAACTGATTTAAGTGCACATAGCACAAATTATTTATAACTTGGGACAATTATTTAAAAATAATCTTGTATATAGATTTACATGTTTGTCTTACAATTGGGGCCGGTTGGAAGCCGGTCATGATTAACTGACTCACCACTTATAGAACCCATAAAGGAGTTATCCCAAACATGTGGGTTTATATTTTAGCATTTGCATCTGTCAGGTGTATGCCTACACCCCGTGCATAGGTCGTGGCCATTTTCAAATGAAATGAGCCGAGGATATCCAGGACACGGTCGAATTAACCCCCAATGTTTATGTTATCAAACAAGACAGATTAAAACGGGTTATGTAAATTTATTAATCACAATCCGATTAAATGATTTCATACCCGACCAATTGTTATTATTATAATACCATATCCCAAGCCCGTATAAGGGAAAACAAGTTAAAAGTATTTACCTGAGCTAGTGTGAAAGGTAACTCAGCAGTATAATCCTAAAGCTTTATGACAGTACCTTCTACTGGATGCTACTAATCTGTATAGAAGGTTTAATAACATATTAGGATGCTAACGGGTCTTTAGTTAAGTCAAAGACTTAGACCGGCTAGCTAGAAAGAAACCTTATGGTCCTAAACGCTAGATTAAGCGGAGACCGGAATAGAATGTGGTTTAGACCCGACAAGCTTGAATACTTGTATAATATGGGTAAACTAATCACATTCGGGAATTTGAGGCTTTAATGATAAGGTTAAACCCGTTTCGGTTATTTTACGTAAACTAGTCACATAAACCGATCCGAACACATAAATGCGTAACAGGTAACCAATTGAATTACATACGGGTCCTATTTGTTATTATGCTTAAGATATGTTAATACATCAGTAGGATGTTAACATATATGCCCAAAAAGTAATTAAAATCAATTTAAGTCCTGTAAGGGCATTTTGGTCATTTTAATAATTATAAAAGAGATTTTATAATAAACTAAAGTTCTGGTCCTTTGACATCAGTAAAAATATTTAATTTATCTCATTATATCAGTAAGATATCATACATATGTGAAATTTACCATTTATGACCAAACTATGCCCCGAAAGGGTATTTTGGTCATTTCACATAAGCTTTTAAGGACATTTTTGGAAACCTGAGTTCATAACTTATACCTACTGTAACAATATGAAAATTTGTTTAAGAATTCAGTAGGTAACAAGTCTTAGGTGTTAAATATGGTTTTAAACCATACTATGCACCTAATTAGTGTAAAACTCGCTAATTGACGATAATCAAGATGTTTATGTAAATCTGAGAATTTGATCAGTTTTAAATGCTCAAAATAATTTATTTTATGTATGAAATCAGTAGAAAAAGGTTTGGCATTCAAATCATTTGTTAATATCATTTTATGCTTAAAAAGGGTATTATCGTCATTAACCAAATTACACAAGAACTCTTGGTTTTAAACAGATTATAATCTAACCAAAAATCTTAAAATTCCTTAAAAATAATATCTTAACAGTAGGTATTGATTTTTGGTTTAAAATCCAAGTTTAAACATGTATTATGCAAGATATCGCATATTAATTAATAAAAAGCTTCTAATTACGATATCGGGCATAACTCCTATTTGGGACCAAGAACTGATGTCAAATTTTCGGGACAAGTTTAAATATCGGTAGCAAAGGTTCTAGTCCACTCACATTTTTAAAAATCTCATTTATGTGTCAAAAGGGCATTTTCGGCATTTAGAAGCATATTAACAAATAAGTGCATACAATTCAAACTATTAAGGACTAAACAATATAACTCCAGAGGGTTATACTACTGAGTAATGTGGTCCTAATGGAAGCTTAAAGCATGGGAGAATTAAGCTTAAACAGGTCAGAACTAAAAGTCAAAGCAAAAGTCAAGCTTTTGCGATTTTCGGTTATAAACTGACCTTAGACAGATAATTGCCGGGTTAGGACTGATTAAACATGTTTTAATATTAATTACCAAGTCATTAGAATGCTAAAATATAATTTAGAACCTCTGTTTTATTAATTTAATTCATTTTTAAACTTTCTGTCCAGTTTGACTTTTTGTCAAACTAGTTTGACCCGACAAATAACTAGTCAAACGAAATAATTAGGAGGTTCCCTTTTAAGGGTTAATCACCTACCTTAATATGGTTCCATAACCACTTTCTTTTCGGTCAGTGGCTGGACCATTTGTGATTAAACCGAAAGTTAAACCTTAATTACGATATGTTTGACTTTTCGGTTTTAAAGCTAATTAAAAAGACTAAGCAGGGATTAAAACTCTTACTTAGGGTCCTTGCTATCTTTTCTTCACTTGGAATCCTTTTCCTACTACTTGCAAGCTCCAGAAGTGAGTCTATAAGTTGTTGCAAATGAAAGTGCACTAGAACACTTGAACTTATGGTCCTTTATATACTAATTTGCAAGCATTAGGATCATCAACAGCTGTTAAGGAGGCTCCTAGGATCACCCCAGGTGTCCTAGTGGTATCCTAAAACCGACAACAAGCACCTGGTTTCAATTTGGAAGGATTAAAGTCGGTTAGAACATGAAACCTGCAGCTGTCCAAAATTCTGCCCAGATACAGGCTTTACGGACCGTAAGCCTGACCCCTTACGGTCCTTAACCGATTTTGAATTGTATCGCCCAGGTACCCTCCTTACGACTGTAAGCCTTGGCCCTTGTGGTCCGTAAGAGGCTGATCAGCATAATTTCTTTTGATCTTGACACCTTTGGTCCTTCAACTTTCATAATCATTCTCAATTATTCCCGAGAGCGTGATTCAACTCTATAAAGTCTCGGATTTAGTTAAAGGTCACTCAGAGGCATAAATTAGCATGTTGACACTTTTAGTCCCTTCGCATACATAATTTATCGTTTGTCAACTTTAGTCCTTCAACTCAATCTTTCACATATACAGAGTTTAGGACACGTGTCTATACATAATTGGACACGTTTTTACGTGGTGTTACATCCTCACCCCCTTAAAATAAATCTCGACCCCGAGATTTACTGAAATAAGTGAGGGTACTTCTGTCGCATAGTGGACTCAACTTCCCACGTATATTCGGGACCTCTACGGGCATCCCATTTGACCTTTACTATAGGCACATGCTTTCTTCGGAGCTTTTTAACTTGACGATCCTTGATCGATATAGGTCTTTCAACAAACCTCAGGCTTTCATCAATCTGTACGTCTTTATGACACATAGCTAGCGATTCATCAGCTAGACATTTCTTGAGATTACAGATGTGGAACACATTATGAATTCCACTGAGCTCCTCAGGCAAGTTTAGCTTATAAGCTACACTGCCGACACATTCGATGATTTCGAATGGTCCAATATATCTAGGGCTTAACTTTCCCTTCTTACCAAAGCGCATTATGCCCTTCCAGGGAGATACTTTTAGTAAGACTTTATCGCCAACCTCAAACTTTAAAAGTTTTCGCCTCTTGTCAGCATAACTTTTCTGCCTATCCCTGGCAGCTTTCAGGCGATCACGAATCTGGACAATCTTGTCCATCATTTCAAGGACTATATCAGGTCCAGACAACTGAGCTTCTCCTACTTCTGCCCAACAAACTGGTGTTCTACATTTCCTACCATATAATGCCTCGAAAGGTGCAGCCTGAATGCTTGTATGGTAGCTATTGTTATAGGAGAACTCGATTAAGGGTAGGTGATCATCCCAACTACCTCCCAAATCAATAACACATGCGCGAAGCATGTCTTCCAATGTTTGAATCGTACGCTCGCTCTGTCCATCTGTCTGAGGATGGTAAGCAGTACTAAAATTCAAACGAGTGCCCAAAGATTGTTGGAAACTTTTCCAAAAGTGTGAGGTGTATCTGGTATCTCTATCAGAGATAATAGACACCGGTACGCCATGAAGAGATACAATCTTATCTACGTACAACTGGGCTAACTTATCGGAGCTATGAGTCTCCTTGATGGGCAAGAAATGTGCTGACTTAGTCAGTCTATCAACTATAACCCATATGGTATCATTTCCGTGCCTTGTTTTAGGTAACTTGGTTATAAAATCCATGGTTACCATCTCCCACTTCCATGTGGGTAGTTCAGGCTGTTGAAGCAGACCTGATGGCTTTTGATGTTCAGCTTTAATCTGAGTATAAGTCAGGGACTTAGCTACATGTGTGGCAATAGATTTCTTCAAACCTATCCACCAGTAATTGGCTTTCAAATCCTGATACATTTTGTCACCTCCAGTGTGAACTGAATATTTGGAGTTGTGAGCTTCCTGAAGGATTACTTCTCGAAGTCCTCCATGAATAGGAACCCAAATTCTTCCATTTAGTCTAAGGATTCCATCCTTGCCAGGTGCTAACTGTTCAACAGTTACACCTAACTTTTCATCTGGAAGGTTAGCTTCTAAAACAACATCTTTCTGTGCAGTTAGTAGTCTTTCATTCAAACTATTCTTTAATTCAATGCTCTTGGCATTGATCCTTATTGGTTTGATCCTCTCCTTCTGGCTTAGGGCATCCGCGACCACATTCGCTTTGCCTGGATGGTAACGAATTCCGCAATCGTAATCATTTAGAGTCTCCATCCAACGGCGCTGTCTCATATTGAGTTCTTTTTGATTGAATAAGTGTTGGAGACTTTTGTGATCCGAATAGATCACACATTTTGTTCCATACAAATAATGTCTCCACAACTTTAGTGCGAACACAACGGCACCCAACTCCAAATCGTGGGTGGTGTAATTCTTTTCATGCACCTTTAGTTGACGTGATGCATAAGCAATCACCTTGCCCTATTGCATAAGTACACAACCCATACCGGTGTGTGATGCATCACAGTAAACAACAAATTCTTCAATGCCTTCAGGCAATGTCAATACCGGAGCATTGCTCAATTTCTGCTTAAGAATTTCAAAGGATTCTTGTTGTTTTGGACCCCAATCAAATTTCACATTCTTACGGGTCAAAGAAGTCAATGGTGCAGCTATCCTTGAGAAGTTCTCAATGAATCTTCTATAGTAACCAGCTAATCCCAGAAAGCTACAAATTTCTGTTGGTGTCTTTGGTGCTTCCCAGTTCATAATGGCTTCTATCTTGGAGGGATCAACTTGGATGCCACGCTCACTAACAACATGTCCAAGGAATTGGACTTCGCGAAGCCAGAACTCGCATTTGGAGAATTTAGCATACAACTTCTCCTGTTGAAGCAATCCTAAGATACATCGAAGGTGCTTCTCATGGTCAACTTGGCTACGAGAGTAGATAAGTATGTCGTCTATAAAGACAATGACAAACTTATCTAAGTATGGCTTGCAGACTCTATTCATGAGATCCATGAATGCTGTTGATGCATTAGTGAGCCCGAAAGGCATCACTAAAAACTCAAAATGTCCATACCTCGTTCTGAATGCTGTCTTAGGCACATCTTCAGTTCGGACCTTGAGTTGAGGATATCCAGATCTTAAATCAATCTTCAAGAAGAAGCTCGCCCCTTGGAGCTGATCAAATAAGTCGTCGATCCTGGGTAAAGGATAACGATTCTTGATTGTCACTTTATTTAATTCGCGATAATCAATGCATAAGCGCATTGATTTGTCCTTATTTTTCACAAATAATATTGGAGCTCCCCAAGGCGAAGAGCTAGGTTGTATGAAACCTTTTTCCAATAAGTCGTCCAATTGAGTCCTGAGCTCTTTCATTTCAGTAGGCGCTAGACGATAAGGTGCTCGGGCAATTGGTGCAGATCCAGGTAGAATGTCTATCCTGAACTCAACTTGCCTCTTAGGAGGTAATCCAGGTAATTCATCAGGAAAGACATCAGGATACTCTGAAATAATTGGAATGTCTTCGATCTTAGGCTTCGGTTCATTCACAGACACTTGTGCCATGTAGATGACACATCCGCTCTTTAAACATTGCGATACTTTGAGAATTAACACATTGCTGGGCAATCCATATTGTGTATCTCCTTGAATAGTGACGGATTCACTAGAAGGGGTTTTGATAATAACTAGCTTTTTATCACATGCAATTTGGGCTTGGTTATGCGACAACCAATCCACGCCTAAACTATATCAAACCTAGCCAATTTCATTGGCAAGAGGGATAGCGGAATAGAATGATTATTAATGGATATAAAACATCCATCAAGGAGAGTGGAAGCTGTTCCTAAGGTACCATCGGCAAACTCTACCTCATATTTTATGTCTAGAGTCTTTATAGGAAAATTAAATAACTTACAGAACATATGGTCTACAAAAGACTTATCAGCCCCGGAATCAAATAAGACTCTAGTATAGTTATTATTAATGAGGAAGGTACCTGTTATGACGTTCTCGTCGTTTACCGCTTCCCTCGCGTTCATCTGAAAAACTCTCGCATTGCTTTTCTTTGCCTCCTCAGGCTTCTTAGCATTCTTGGGGCAATTGGTCTTGATGTGCCCCTTTCCATTGCAACCATAGCAGGTTGCATCTTTGATATTTCGGCACTCAACAGACTTGTGCCCTTTCTTTTTGCAAATCCCACATGGTTTAGCTTGTGGGTCCTGATTGCACTTCCCAAAGTGCCTTTTATTGCAGGTTTTGCATCTGGGCTTGTCATTCGACTGCCCCTTCTTGAAACTAAAGTTTCCTTTACTCTTCTTGTTTGGTTGTGGAGACTTGTCTTCCTCTCTCTTTCTTTTCCCATCATCGGTAGCCTTCTTTGTCCTACTCCTCACCACATCAAGAGTGAGGGACAAAGACAGATCCACAGCAGATCTATATGTGGCTGGCTTAGAAGCCTTAACATTCCCTTTTATTTCAGGGGCCAAGCCACTGATGAAACGCGTAATGCGTTTGGATTTAGAGGTGACTAAGTACGGTACAAGCCTTGGCATCGAGTTGAAGCTAGTCACATAGGATCTACAATCCAAATCCTTCATTACCAAAGTGAGGAAGTCAGTCTCTATCCTCTCGACTTCATGTTGAGGACAATAAGTGTCCTTCACTAAATCAACAAACTTGCTCCATGAAAGGTTATACAAAGGGACCTTTCCAGTGGCTTGCACTAATGCTTTCCACCAAGTGAGGGCATCGCCCTTGAAAGATTGAGACAAAAACTTCACTATATCTTCTTTAGCACATCCGCTGATGTCTATCACAGTCTCCATTTTGTCCAATCATTTCATGCAATTGATTGCCCCCTTTTCTCCTGTAAAATCCCTCGGTTTACAGGAGACAAAGTACTTATAGGTACAACCCTTGGTGTACCTGGGAGTCGGCTCGAGGACAATCTGCCTGTGCGGTTCACTTCTCTGATTAGACGAGTGTTGAGACTCATCTCTCTTCTGAGTATGCGAATGAGAATGGGAATTTGAATGAGTTTTGGACCGAACATTACTCGGTTCCTTAAACTTATCATCCACATCCTGAGCAACTGCTTCTGTGATCATTGCTTGCAATTCGGCACCAGTGATATTAATTCTGGTGTTGTTTCCTTCTACGGGATGACTGTTTGCTTCATCCGAGCCAGCCATTTTTTAGTACTATATCAACAATAATGATATATTAAATTATATAATGAATCATCGCGTTGATGATTAGATGGTCATGGTATTATTAAACCATATAGACCATTTTAAATCATAATCAATAGGATATAATTATTTATATTTACTAGACAGGGGAATTATAATTCACAACTGTCTATGTTATAAAGGACATTTTTATATAGCACAAAGTTCGTCTCAAAGGACATTCAGATGGCACAAAGGCCTTGTCAAAAGGACGATTAAAACACAATCCAACGATCTCTTGGATCATTGATCACTTAAGGGTCGAACAAAGTTCATCGCCTTTTTGACAAGAAGTTTATAAAATAAAACTATCACTGTCATTATTACACCTTTGCTTATAAGCATACATCTCAAATGGATGTTTTAGTCATATACATCATATTGATGTTTATTAGCCATGATTCACATTGATCATATAGGCTAATTATAATGACTTGAAATAGATCCAAGTACATTTGAAAGCTTGTGTTGTTTTGCATACCGCACAATCAGGAATGTTAACATGTTTTCAGATGTTAATAGGGATTTATTGTCTTAAAAAGGTTGTACCATTATAGCCATTTAATATTTTGGCTAGGTTATACCTCTAAGAATTTCCTTGGCAGATCAATTAAAAATTGAAATGATAAAGCATGATGATGTAATAAAGTACATAATTAAAATCTAAAGAAATTTCATTAAACATTAAACTAGTACAAGGTGCCCTAAACGGGTCTTAAAAGAACATACTGCCCACGCAGTGGCTACAGAAATGGAAAGTAAGTCCACGCAGGGACTTGGTACTGAAAATGAAAATAATGTCCTCACAGGGACTTGATTAAAGAACAATACAAGATAAAATAACTTCCTACTTCTTCTTGCCTTTAATATGGCTCGCAAGGCCCTTGAGAAAGCTATTATGCTTCTTCTTGTTTTCATTTGCTTCTTGTTCAACCTTGTCTAACCTTTGCAGGATCTCCTGAGTTTGCTCATGTTGGAAAGGAGGAGGTTGCTGGTATGGGGGGTATTGGTACCCCTGCACCGGATATCCAGTTAGGTAAACTGGAGGGTAAGAAGAAGGATAAAGTGCATTGTACTCTACAGCAGTAAGGTATGGATCATGGGTTCCATAATCCAACGGATATCCAGATGGATTATACCCAGATGAACCTGGGTATGTCGGGATCGGGTTGTCGAAACCCGGTGGCGGTGGCGGTGGTGCATAAGAAACCGGTGGAGGATTGTTCTCCGGCACCGCGTGCGAGGGTCCTCCCATTTGGGGGTCCTCAGGGATAGGAGGGTAAGAACTTGAACCCTGAGGAGAACTGAATCGAGGTCCTCCTCGCACGGATATTCGTGCATTCCTCCTTCGCCTCGAAGGCTCGGGAGGTGGCTGAGGTGGCTGTTGAGGCGGCTCCTCAACAGGAAGTGGTGGAGGTGAAACTGCTTGAAGCTGAGGTTCAACCAAAGGAGGTTGAGCAGGAGAGTTATGATATGAAAGGGTAAAGAACCAATCATACGTGGCCATCCTCTCAGCATATGAATCAGGCCCTCGGTACGGCGATCCTTGGAATGGAGAACCGCTCGAGATGCTGATAGGGTGGCCCGGTGTTCCGGTTTGCATTTCTGGGTCCGGGTCGTCGTCCATTTCCATCTCCTTAGAGAAGTGATCCTCGGGTCCTAAAGGGTTGTAGCCCAAAAAGTCATTGACATAGTCATTGGGATTAAACTGGGCAGGAGAGTAGGTAGAATCCGAGTGATGAAATAAATAAGAATGCAAGGAATGATAGGATTGGTGAGACTCATGTGAATGATGAGAATTATGGGAGTGTTGCGAATGCTGGGGCTCGTCTGGAACAGGCAGCCCGAAAGATGGATGAAAAGAAGGTGATGACCAATTGTAAATTTATTAATCACAATCCGATTAAATGATTTCATACCCGATTAAAACGGGTTATGTAAATTTATTAATCACAATCCGATTAAATGATTTCATACCCGACCAATTGTTATTATTATAATACCATATCCCAAGCCCGTATAAGGGAAAACAAGTTAAAAGTATTTACCTGAGCTAGTGTGAAAGGTAACTCAGCAGTATAATCCTAAAGCTTTATGACAGTACCTTCTACTGGATGCTACTAATCTGTATAGAAGGTTTAATAACATATTAGGATGCTAACGGGTCTTTAGTTAAGTCAAAGACTTAGACCGGCTAGCTAGAAAGAAACCTTATGGTCCTAAACGCTAGATTAAGCGGAGACCGGAATAGAATGTGGTTTAGACCCGACAAGCTTGAATACTTGTATAATATGGGTAAACTAATCACATTCGGGAATTTGAGGCTTTAATGATAAGGTTAAACCCGTTTCGGTTATTTTACGTAAACTAGTCACATAAACCGATCCGAACACATAAATGCGTAACAGGTAACCAATTGAATTACATACGGGTCCTATTTGTTATTATGCTTAAGATATGTTAATACATCAGTAGGATGTTAACATATATGCCCAAAAAGTAATTAAAATCAATTTAAGTCCTGTAAGGGCATTTTGGTCATTTTAATAATTATAAAAGAGATTTTATAATAAACTAAAGTTCTGGTCCTTTGACATCAGTAAAAATATTTAATTTATCTCATTATATCAGTAAGATATCATACATATGTGAAATTTACCATTTATGACCAAACTATGCCCCGAAAGGGTATTTTGGTCATTTCACATAAGCTTTTAAGGACATTTTTGGAAACCTGAGTTCATAACTTATACCTACTGTAACAATATGAAAATTTGTTTAAGAATTCAGTAGGTAACAAGTCTTAGGTGTTAAATATGGTTTTAAACCATACTATGCACCTAATTAGTGTAAAACTCGCTAATTGACGATAATCAAGATGTTTATGAAATCTGAGATTTTGATCAGTTTTAAATGCTCAAAATAATTTATTTAATGTATGAAATTAGTAGAAAAAAGGTTTGGCATTCAAATCATTTGTTAATCTCATTTTATGCTTAAAAAGGGTATTATCGTCATTAACCAAATTACACAAGAACTCTAGGTTTTAAACAGATTATAATCTGACCAAAAATCTTAAAATTCCTTAAAAATAATATCTTAACAGTAGATAATGAGTTTGGGTTTAAAATCCAAGTTTAAACATGTATTATGCAAGATATCGCATATTAATTAATAAAAAGCTTCTAATTAGGATATCGGGCATAACTCCTATTTGGGACCAAGAACTTATGTCAAATTTTCGGGACAAGTTTAAATATCGGTAGCAAAGGTTTTTCAAGTCCACTCACATTTCTAAAAATCTCATTTATGTGTCAAAAGGGCATTTTTGGCATTTAGAAGCATATTAACAAATAAGTGCATATAATTCAAACTATTAAGGACCAAACAATATAACTCAAGAGGGTTATACTACTGAGTAATGTGGTCCTAATGGAAGCTTAAAGGATGGGAGAAATAAGCTTAAACGGGTCAGAACTGAAAGTCAAAGCAAAAGTCAAGCTTTTACGATTTTCGGTTATAAACTGACCTTAGACTAAAAATTGTCGGGTTAGGACTGATTAAACATGTTTTAATATTAATTACCAAGTCATTAGAATGTTAAAATATAATTTAGAGCCTCTGTTTTATTAATTTAATTCATTTTTAAACTTTCTATCCAATTTGACTTTTTGTCAAACTAGTTTGACCCGACAATTAACTAGTCAAACGAAATAATTAGGAGGTGCACTTTTAAGGGTTAATCACCTACCTTAACATGGTTCCATAACCACTTTCGTTTCGGTCAGTGGCTGGACCATTTGTGATTAAACCGAAAGTCAAACCTTAATTACGATATGTTTGACTTTTTGGTTTTAAAGCGAATTAAAAAGACTAAGCAGGGATTAAAACTCTTACTTAGGGTCCTTGCTATCTTTTCTACACTTGGAATCCTTTTCCTACTACTTGCAAGCTCCAGAAGTGAGTCTATAAGTTGTTGCAAATGAAAGTGCACTAGAACACTTGAACTTATGGTCCTTTATATACTAATTTGCAAGCATTAGGATCATCAACAGCTGTTAAGGAGGCTCCTAGGATCACCCCAGGTGTCCTAGTGGTATCCTAAAACCGACAACAAGCACCTGGTTTCAATTTGGAAGGATTAAAGTCGGTTAGAACATGAAACCTGTAGCTGTCCAAAATTATGCCCAGATACAGGCTTTACGAACCGTAAGCCTGACCCCTTACGGTCCTTAACTGATTTTGAATTGTATCACCCAGGTGCCCTCCTTACGGACCGTAAGCCTTGGCCCTTGCGGTCCGTAAGAGGCAGATCAACAAAATAATTTCTTTTGATCTTAACACCTTTGGTCCTTCAACTTTCATAATCATTCTCAATTATTCCCGAGAGCATGATTGAACACTATAAAGTCTCGGATTTAGTAAAAGGTCACTCAGAGGCATAAATTAGCATGTTGACACTTTTAGTCCCTTCGCATACATCATTTTACCGTTTGTCAACTTTAGTCCTTCAACTCAATCTTTCACATATACGGAGTTTAGGACACATGTCTATACATAATTGGACACGTTTTTACGTGGTGTTACAAAAGGCAAGCCATCATACACAAACACATCCTCACCAAACAAGGTGACAATCCTATCGCATGGCCATCCGATCGGATGACCATCCGAATGGATTGCCACCCGATCAAGTGGCCATCCGATCGGATTACCATCCGACACTTGATTCACTGCCACCGTTTAGCGCACTATTCAACGCTTACGCTATCAATTTGTAATCAGGCTAATCTCAGACGCGCTCCCTTCAATCCAACCAAGTTTTGTTTACTTGCTGAACACCGACGGTGAGTATACTCGAACCCCTTTTTATCGCATTTTGGGTGTAACATACGTTTCTATCAAATCAAACTTATCAAACGAATTATTCAATCAAACTGTTTATCACTTGCGAATAACTGTTATGCATATTTACACATGATGCTAGTTACATATGTGTTAGGACTTATACTCGCAAGGTCCCGCCTTAACTAGTATAGTACTATAGCACCCGACGGGGTCTAGTTAGGATTAATAGCAATCGCAATCGCAGCTCGAGTGACTTAGCTGGTAGTATCTGTCTTGTATGCATGTATGTTGAGGTATCTCGTTTATGTATTTGGTAATTCGTAGCACTTTTAACTATTTATGCTACTCTATCAAAACTTGTATACTCGCCAATACTTTTGTATTGATGTTGTTTTAACGTATGTTGCAGGTTTAGTCACAGTCTACATCAAATCAAGCTAGGAAGTCTAGAAACACACCTAAAATCTAGGTTGTCGGATTTGTATTGTTTGGGAGAACATGAAATTCATGACAGCTTATGTGATTGTAACTGTTTATTAGTATGGGATAATGAACGCATTAAAAACTGTCACAATATAGTTGTTATGGATTCTCTTGAGCAATCCGATTCGCCTAGTGCCGCGCCCCGATGATTCCACCATCGGTTGGGGTGTGACAGATTGGTATCAGAGCCATAACTATACGGAATTAGGAAAGACACGACCTAGTTCGGGTTTGTTGTCTTAGAAATGACCTAGTCTATAGTCTAAGTACCAACAGGCCGACTCATATAAATCCAGTAGGATTCGTACGGGCCAACTTGATACTCTCGTTCGAATTCGCTTAAAACTACTACTTCGCATGAACACCGCATACTAAATTTTCACACGAAGAGCCTTTCCTAAGGCTAGAATATTATTTAGCCTTTCCTAAGGCCAACACAATACACACATTTCGAAAATATTCGCATAACACAACCGAGTGGTCCAGTCGAGATCAGGCGTGAAAACCAAGAACTCTCAATAAGATCGCTCACTCAGCGCATTTTTCTATCATGAGAACTTTCCGTTGAGCTAGGAGTGACATCCATATCTCATCGAAAGCCTTCATTTCAAGATCCAGTGGAACTCCCGAATATATTCGAAGAGCATAACCACAACTAGGAGCGAAGTAATTAAGTCAGGGGTGAAACCCGTATCTTAATAAACCGTTCCACTCTCTATAAAATAATTTTCAAAAGCTCTCACCAAGGACTCGGCTATAACGATAACTCGAGCCACGTGATGACTAGGAAGAAGAATGCCATGAGCTGCATCCTAGCGGAAGCATGAGTCTTCTAGGGCAACACGCGTGCACAAACTTGTTGGGTATAGTTGGGTTTCCTTAGGTAGTCGATGCCTAAATGCCCGAGGCACTCTATCTACTTTCCTAGCATACGACCCGCTGATTTTACGCTTGTTAGAACTCATTTACGCTTATGTGTTTACAATTTAAAACTTTACGCTTTATCGATTTCTCGATTTACCGATTTTCGCTCCCTGCTTTTGCAACCGCATAACTCGCACAGCCATCGCAATCTAAAACGAAAACCGAATGATCGCAACAAAGCTAATGTCTAATTAATTGCCCTCGCTTTCTCCCTTCAACGCATCCTCGAGCATTCTATACCGGCATGTATGTGTACAAGAATAAGCTACAACTAATTATATATAAGCAAATCAATTGTGTGGAAACTTAGGAATCTCGTGTCTCCTATGTGGCTCCTATGTGAAATCTATTATATTACTCGCTAAAAGTTTTGATCGCGCTCAATCGCATCGCAAAACTCAAAATCATTATGATCGAATCTCACTCCAAATCTCTCTCTGTCTAGATGTCTTCAAACGACTCTACATCGAGACAAGAAGCTAGGAGAAGAGCCAAACGAAGCGTCGAAAAGAGGAATGCCTCGCTTGTGGCCAGGGAAGTGGCCAAGGTCATTCCTCAAATTGTCGCTCGAGTTCACTCTCTCAGCAACTCTCGAACCCCGGAAGACTCTAAGACAGAAGCGCCGTAATCTGCCTTCCTCTGCAAACACTTCAAAGCCTGTGACCCGATGGAGTTCACGGGTGAAGGAGGTGTGTCCCAACTACTTCAGTGGTTCGATTCTATCGACGTTACCCTTCGTCAGAGTGGGTGTCCCGATAGTTTCTGTACTACTTGCGCAACCGGAGTATTTCAATCGCGAGCACTCGACTGGTGGACTGCCGAACGTAACAAACGTGGGATCTCCAGAGCTTATGCTCTCTCTTGGGATGAGTTGAAGGAGCTCATAAAGAAAGAGCACTGCCCTCCCCACGAAGTCCAGAAGCTAGAAGACGAATTTTGGGAAAACAAGCAAGTCGAAGGTGACAATACTGGCGACACCGCAAGGTTCAAACAGCTTAGCATAATCTGCCCAAGTCAAGTCAACACTTCAGAAAAAGCCATCACGAAGTACATTCGCGGCTTGCCTGAATGTGTGGGTGATTTTGTCGAAGCTGCAAGACCTACTACCATCGAAGAAACCTACTGCTTAGCCGCAAGAATCAACAATAAACGAGTCCTGGACGGATTTTTCTCCAAGAATCCTGTCAAACAAGCTCATTAAGCAATACTCATCGGTTCTTCCAACGATTCTACCGACGAGTCCTCAGACGAATCCTCTGATGACAACGCATCGCCTAAGGAAGCTCAGTCCATCGGTAAACGAAAGACCATGAGCCCAAACTCTGCAACAACTGAGCTATCGCAACCAGAACCTCTCCAAGCAATTCCAATTCACTTAAAGCGCGACTACAACAGAACTCATCCCCTGTGTCTCATGTGTACGTATCATCACCCGCCAGAAGCTAACTGTCGCTATTGCGCAAATTGCAACTGGTTTGGTCATCTTACCCAACACTGTCGCGCGGGGCCGCAGACTTGAGGAATTTCAGCAACAATCGCAGTCTCCGCAGAAGTCCTCCACAACAACATTATCCTTTATATATTGAACTTGCTCTATTTCTCGACGCAATGTGGACTCTATTTATCCCTCGCTCTCCCTCGCATTCATGCACGGATTAAATGCTAGCACTATGTACAATATAATGTGTTTCCCCTACTATACGTTCTTGAGATGAAGTACGATAAGCGTGCAAGGATTAAATTAATCATGGGTGCACACGGAATTACTGTGATCAGTGCACGGAGATCGTGATGAGTTTCAATGATGCCATAACGTTAAAAGCATGGTCAAGCGTGGTGGATACGCCACTGGTACTTCCTATATATAAGCATCTTGACCCATGTCGACACAGTGAGACACCTATTCACGGGGCAGAGGCGTGTGGTTGAAACATGGTGGATATGCCGCTGGTACTTCCTATATATAAGTGCTTCGCCATGCCAACCAATGTCTTGTGAAGAAAGTGCCATGCAAGTTGAACGTTATTAGACCAAGTATGCTATTAAATCTATTTTCGACACACTAAAACTACATCGCAAGGCGTAACAATCTCAATCGCAACTCAAAGCGTGTAATCGCTGGACTTTTCGTAAGTCAACACGCTCGCAATCGCATTATCGCTGGAATCTATCTCGCAATCCCCATCGCTTATTGCGTGTCTGCTCAATCTCTTATTATGTGTATCACACTATCGCTTGTCGCGTGTATTACTCTATCGCTCATCATGTAACGCTTAACGTTTAACGCTATCGCTATCGCTTACTGTTATCTATGTGGTCTGTGTTATGTTAGCACACATGACCACGCTTCACGACACGAAACTGATCAGGTTAAAACATGGTGGATACGTCGCTGGTACTTCCTATATATAAGTGTTTTAGCCCTATCAGCAGATTTTCATGGAAAAAGGCCATGCGGGGCTTAATGTCAGTTAAAATTTATGATGTTGTTGAATCTAATCAAATCGCGTGTTCCCCATCCTTGCAACGCATCAATCGTCGCCTATCGCTCGACGGTTTGCGCTATCGCTCATCGCTTATCACTTATCTCTTATCACTTATCGCCGCCGTCTTCGCTCATTATGTTTGTGTTGTACTATCGAATTTTCGCGTACCGCCTATCGCTTATCGCACTCACTTGTATCGCTGAACTGAGTTCGTAAACGACTTCATCTCTCAGTTTGCTCAAATCTCTCTCTTACGATTGCTCCAACCATCTTTTGCTTGGACCAAGGGAAATCGAAATCTATTGGTACTATGTCAACACACGTGACACTACCTCACGGGACGGAAGCCATATGGCTAAAACATGGTGGATACGCCGCTGGTACTTCCTATATATAAGTGCTTTAGCCATATTGTCGAACTTTCATGGGAAAGTGCCATGCGGAGCCGACTTCAAATTTAAAATCTTTGATGTAATTAAAAACTTTGTGTAAACAAAGCTTTTCCTACAAACTTTTTCTAAGAAAATTTAATCAAACCTTTGTGCAAAACGAGATTTTCTTGTAACGTTGGTGTGACAATCGACTCAAGTTAATGCCGCGAGATGAGGAAATTTTGTAAAACGGGTTTTAATCACCCTAAAATCTTTTAGTAACCTAATAAAACTCCTCTTATAGCACTGGCGTGAGTATCGAAACAGTTTAATGCCGCACTGTGGGAAGATTTTTTCGTAAACAAGTTTTCTCCGAACCTTTTCAAATTAATCAACTTCTCAAGTATACAAAACACTTTTGGATTGCTTTTTGTGTGTTGCAAACTTTTGTTATACGAATCGCCTTACTTGCTATCTTCATCAGTCATCGCAACGCTCTAGCTTGTCGAATTTCAATTAATCGCTCGTTTATTTTGACGCTTTTATCGCTACCTTCACTCGCATAAACCCTCGCAACCCTTCTTGTGGATTAATTTCGGGATGAAATTTCCTAAAGCAGGGGAGACTGTAACAACCCGCACGTTTGTGCGTTGTTACTACTCGTTATACTCGTTACTGTCACACCCTGGCTTTTGCGGAAGCGTGGTTAATTTGGTGTGACTTCTCAATACCATAGCTTAATCATAACAAAGTTATATGAAGTAAAAACATGCAAGATCATCCATTAAGTTTTGAAAACCAAATACAGTACCATTGTTTTAACGGGAACGTACCCTAACAACCACAACCTTGTTCAACAGACATTACAAACTTAAAACATAACATAAACATGGTTTAAGGATTGTGTCTTGTCCAGGAAAGAGACACATCCCCTAAACCCCGGATGACCTCGGAAACTAGTGCAGCGGAAAACATGCCATACCGTGCCAGATCTCGTTAATTTCCTGAAATACATGTAAGTTGAAAAAAATCAACAATAATGTTGAGCGAGTTCATGTGTAAGTGAGTAAGTAAACCTTTGTGAGTATAGAAATAGTCGTGGTATGTAGCCAATAAGGGGACTTGTGATCACCAATGGTTTGCAAGGCCACTGATATATGTGAAGTGCAAATAGGGAGACTCAAACCTAGCAGATTTCGCTACGGCATTAGTATGTGGACAAAGTCACCCCAAGGTCCGTTTCTAGTTTGGCCTGGGGCTGGGCTCGCTACACCCAGATAGATCTACCGCTCCTGTCCCTCAACAAAAGTCAGAATCATAAAGTAGTCTCCCAAAAATGCTGTGCAGTCAAAGGCAATCGCCGCCTTCTCATCCTCGTCTACCCAAACAGCACTGATGAGCTCTATACAGATGGTGGTGGAGGAGGAAAGTGGGTGTAAAACAAACGACGTAACTGGAGCCAGTCCTCCTCCTGGGCTCGCTGAGTACGAATGATAGAGGCAACCTGCTGCTCTAGTGTAAAGAGACGAGCAGCATAATCTGGGGGTAAAGGTCGAAACGGCTGCAGCGGAGAGTGTGTCCGACCATGACAGTGGCAAGGTGGCAGCTGAGCTCTCTCAAGCTCCTGGATGCGCTGTGTGTGCGACTCGTGCTGAGCGACAAAGGACATCAAAACGTCCTCGATAGTATACCCCCTGTGGAAAGAATGGTAGGGGTCAGTAGGCGGTACAGCAGAGTCTGGTGCCCAAAGGAACGGCTCACTGGTGGGGTCAAAAGGTGCCACATGAAATGGAGCAACAGAGGGTTGAACAGATGACATCTGGTGCATGAAAGGGATAGACATCGGTACATGCCCAAAAGGATGGGCTGAAGAGCCCTCTCCAGGCCTCGCTGGAGGTACAAACTGTGGAACCTGGAAAGAAAAATCAACATGTCGTGTAACAGGGATCTGAGGAGGAAAAGGTGGAACGTCCTCATCAGCAGGTATCCAACCGTGTTGTGCATGCTCATCTGGTGGATCCATGTGTGCCGCGAACAGTGCATGCTCGGGCTCTAGTGGAACGGGATCAGGTGCAACCAAAGGGTGAACAGGTGCAATGTGCTCAACAGGTATATCAACAACAGGTAAAGGAACAATAGGATAACAATGACATGATCGCCCTCTAACAAAGGAACATCCACGGGGAGATCATCAACAAGTGGGTCGGCTATAACAGGCTCAAAGGGTATATCAGCATGTACGGGATCATGCTCAAGCATGGGGTCTAGAGCGGCTGCCTGCTCAAGGGCGACGGCAGGCTCAGGGTCATCAAAAGGCATCTCGAAGTTAAACTCTGGGTCGATAGGATCTACTGGGTCAGCTAGATCCTCCATGGGCTGATCCATAGGTATGAACTCGATATCACGATCTGGGTCGTATCCCGGGGGAAAGATAGGGTCAGAATCCTCTATGTCATCATGGTCAAACATAAAGCTGGGAATAGGTGCAACAGATGATGCCTGGTCAGGATCAGAATCGTGCGCAAGGTGATGTGCGCTCAAAGTATGAGAAGGTGCGGATGCCACAGACTCGAAGGAGTCTGGGACAGGTGAATGAGCAGGTGACTCCGTGGCGGGAGCATCTGCGATCATCAAAAGATCATCAGCAACAGGAAGGGCCTCGCCCTGAGCATCCTCCTCTAAAGGCTCGTCATCGAGTAGATCGATGTCGTCATCATCTCCTTCGTCGAGAAACAAACCATGGACAGGGTATGAAGCAAGTGGTACGGGAGCAGGAATCTCCACTAAAGGTAGGTACTCAGCAGGAAGGTCATCTGCAAGCTCATCAGCACCATCGGGTAGTGCGAAGGGCTGGAAATCGTCCTCATCTGTGTTGGTATAGTCGGACGTGTACACCTCGTGCTCGGAGGGTGTAAGGTCATCAGATACAGTGGGTATAGGTCCTGTGGTGCCCGAATCGTCAGTACCAGCCGAATCCATGAGTCTGTAACACAAATATGCTCAAATAATCAATCATACAATCAGATAATCACATAAGTCACCAAGTAAGATATCACATAATTCTCCTAGTTTCACTAGCCTCCCAGTCTTCCTAGACTGCTCTTTCCTCCACCTCGACCACTTAGATCGAGCCTCGGTCCCCTTGACCGAGCCTCAGCCTTCAAGACTGAGCCTACTCTTCCTAGCCTTGCTAGCCACTACCTCGGTCACCTAGACCGAGCCTCGATCCTCCAGACCGAGCCTCAACCCTCCAGGCTGAGCCTATAATAAATCAACGTGCTCAACTACCTCGGTCACCTAGACCGAGCCTCGATCCTCCAGACCGAGCCACAGCCCTCCAGGCTGAGCCTATAAATAATAAAATGTGCTCAACATTTGTTTGTAAAAAGTTTTGGATCTGGACTTAAGTGGTATGCAGAAAAATGTTTTCGTGAGAGCCCTAGTGATCATAGTCTAGACTCGAGAAGGAATCCTAGTTCGCTATGATCAGAGCTCTGATACCAAGCTGTCACACCCTGGCTTTTGCGAAAGCGTGGTTAATTTGGTGTGACTTCTCAATACCATAGCTTAATCATAACAAAGCTATATGAAGTAAAAACATGCAAGATCATCCATTAAGTTTTGAAAACCAAATACAGTACCATTGTTTTAACGGGAACGTACCCTAACAACCACAACCTTGTTCAACAGACATTACAAACTTAAAACATAACATAAACATGGTTTAAGGATTGTGTCTTGTCCAGGAAAGAGACACATCCCCTAAACCCCGGATGACCTCGGAAACTAGTGCAGCGGAAAACATGCCATACCGTGCCAGATCTCGTTAATTTCCTTAAATACATGTAAGTTGAAAAAAATCAACAATAATGTTGAGCGAGTTCATGTGTAAGTGAGTAAGTAAACCTTTGTGAGTATAGAAATAGTCGTGGTATGTAGCCAATAAGGGGACTTGTGATCACCAATGGTTTGCAAGGCCACTGATATATGTGAAGTGCAAATAGGGAGACTCAAACCTAGCAGATTTCGCCACGGCATTAGTATGTGGACAAAGTCACCCCAAGGTCCGTTTCTAGTTTGGCCTGGGGCTGGGCTCGCTACACCCAGATAGATCTACCGCTCCTGTCCCTCAACAAAAGTCAGAATCATAAAGTAGTCTCCCAAAAATGCTGTGCAGTCAAAGGCAATCGCCGCCTTCTCATCCTCGTCTACCCAAACAGCACTGATGAGCTCTATACAGATGGTGGTGGAGGAGAAAAGTGGGTGTAAAACAAACGACGTAACTGGAGCCAGTCCTCCTCCTGGGCTCGCTGAGTACGAATGATAGAGGCAACCTGCTGCTCTAGTGTAAAGAGACGAGCAGCATAATCTGGGGGTAAAGGTCGAACGGCTGCAGCGGAGAGTGTGTCCGACCATGACAGTGGCAAGGTGGCAGCTGAGCTCTCTCAAGCTCCTGGATGCGCTGTGTGTGCGACTCGTGCTGAGCGACAAAGGACATCAAAACGTCCTCGATAGTATACCCCCTGTGGAAAGAATGGTAGGGGTCAGTAGGCGGTACAGCAGAGTCTGGTGCCCAAAGGAACGGCTCACTGGTGGGGTCAAAAGGTGCCACATGAAATGGAGCAACAGAGGGTGGAACAGATGACATCTGGGGCATGAAAGGGATAGACATCGGTACATGCCCAAAAGGATGGGCTGAAGAGCCCTCTCCAGGCCTCGCTGGAGGTACAAACTGTGGAACCTGGAAAGAAAAATCAACATGTCGTGTAACAGGGATCTGAGGAGGAAAAGGTGGAACGTCCTCATCAGCAGGTATCCAACCGTGCTGTGCATGCTCATCTGGTGGATCCACGTGTGCCGCGAACAGTGCATGCTCGGGCTCTAGTGGAACGGGATCAGGTGCAACCAAAGGGTGAACAGGTGCAATGTGCTCAACAGGTATATCAACTACAGGTAAAGGAACAATAGGATCAACAATGACATGATCGCCCTCTAACAAAGGAACATCCATGGGGAGATCATCAACAAGTGGGTCGGCTATAACAGGCTCAAAGGGTATATCAGCATGTACGGGATCATGCTCAAGCATGGGGTCTAGAGCGGCTGCCTGCTCAAGGGCGACGGCAGGCTCAGGGTCATCAAAAGCCATCTCGAAGTCAAACTCTGGGTCGATAGGATCTACTGGGTCAGCTAGATCCTCCATGGGCTGATCCATAGGTATGAACTCGATATCACGATCTGGGTCGTATCCCGGGGGAAAGATAGGGTCAGAATCCTCTATGTCATCATGGTCAAACATAAAGCTGGGAATAGGTGCAACAGATGATGCCTGGTCAGGATCAGAATCGTGCGCAAGGTGATGTGCGCTCAAAGTATGAGAAGGTGCGGATGCCACAGACTCGAAGGAGTCTGGGACAGGTGAATGAGCAGGTGACTCCGTGGCGGGAGCATCTGCGATCATCAAAAGATCATCAGCAACAGGAAGGGCCTCGCCCTGAGCATCCTCCTCTAAAGGCTCGTCATCGAGTAGATCGATGTCGTCATCATCTCCTTCGTCGAGAAACAAACCATGGACAGGGTATGAAGCAAGTGGTACGGGAGCAGGAATCTCCACTAAAGGTAGGTACTCAGCAGGAAGGTCATCTGCAAGCTCATCAGCACCATCGGGTAGTGCGAAGGGCTGGAAATCGTCCTCATCTGTGTTGGTATAGTCGGACGTGTACACCTCGTGCTCGGAGGGTGTAAGGTCATCAGATACAGTGGGTATAGGTCCTGTGGTGCCCGAATCGTCAGTACCAGCCGAATCCATGAGTCTGTAACACAAATATGCTCAAATAATCAATCATACAATCAGATAATCACATAAGTCACCAAGTAAGATATCACATAATTCTCCTAGTTTCACTAGCCTCCCAGTCTTCCTAGACTGCTCTTTCCTCCACCTCGACCACTTAGATCGAGCCTCGGTCCCCTTGACCGAGCCTCAGCCTTCAAGACTGAGCCTACTCTTCCTAGCCTTGCTAGCCACTACCTCGGTCACCTAGACCGAGCCTCGATCCTCCAGACCGAGCCTCAACCCTCCAGGCTGAGCCTATAATAAATCAACGTGCTCAACTACCTCGGTCACCTAGACCGAGCCTCGATCCTCCAGACCGAGCCTCAGCCCTCCAGGCTGAGCCTATAAATAATAAAATGTGCTCAACATTTGTTTGTAAAAAGTTTTGGATCTGGACTTAAGTGGTATGCAGAAAAATGTTTTCGTGAGAGCCCTAGTGATCATAGTCTAGACTCGAGAAGGAATCCTAGTTCGCTATGATCAGAGCTCTGATACCAAGCTGTCACACCCTGGCTTTTGCGGAAGCGTGGTTAATTTGGTGTGACTTCTCAATACCATAGCTTAATCATAACAAAGCTATATGAAGTAAAAACATGCAAGATCATCCATTAAGTTTTGAAAACCAAATACAGTACCATTGTTCTAACGGGAACGTACCCTAACAACCACAACCTTGTTCAACATACATTACAAACTTAAAACATAACATAAACATGGTTTAAGGATTGTGTCTTGTCCAGGAAAGAGACACATCCCCTAAACCCCGGATGACCTCGGAAACTAGTGCAGCGGAAAACATGCCATACCGTGCCAGATCTCGTTAATTTCCTGAAATACATGTAAGTTGAAAAAAATCAACAATAATGTTGAGCGAGTTCATGTGTAAGTGAGTAAGTAAACCTTTGTGAGTATAGAAATAGTCGTGGTATGTAGCCAATAAGGGGACTTGTGATCACCAATGGTTTGCAAGGCCATTGATATATGTGAAGTGCAAATAGGGAGACTCAAACCTAGCAGATTTCGCCACGGCATTAGTATGTGGACAAAGTCACCCCAAGGTCCGTTTCTAGTTTGGCCTGGGGCTGGGCTCGCTACACCCAGATAGATCTACCGCTCCTGTCCCTCGGTCCCGACATGAGGACTAATGGCCTCATATTGCTCCTACCCACTCACATGATCTGAGTAATAAACCTCCTTACGCTAACCATACCGTATATAAAGTACTTGTAAACAAAGTAACATGTATTTCACCCCCGCAGTTAAGAAAACTGAAAACAATTAGAGAAAAGGGGGACATGAACTCACAGTCGGTGCGTCTCTACCAAGTATCTCCAAATCAGAAAGCTGTGCGACGACCTACAAGTGCTAATTCTATTAGACGGACGGCCGTGCCTTAGCTTTATAGTTTATGTTTTTGGGAAATAGTTAGACAACTATTTCGTGTTTACTTTTTGTATACTTGGTAGTTAATTCTCCTTCCCAAGGATGGGGGATTTAATACATGTGCGTAAGTTACGTTTTTAACAATCGAGTGGTAATATAATTACCAGTGTAACTTATATAATTATGGTGAAAGCGTTCGTATTATTTTGGAATCGTTAACGTTTGTAAATATTATTTTTACTCTAAAAATAATATTCATGTATTTTCACAAAATAATCATAAACAGTGTTGTGACAATATATATTTATCACGTTAAATTTTGTGAAAATCCCACCTCCGAATATTTAATAAATAAAGTTATGGCGAAATTTATATTTCGAAAACATGTCAAAAATAATTCTAACACTTGTTGTGTAAATAATTCTAAGTGTTAGGTTTTTAGAAAAATTTCGCCAGAGTTTCCTCTGTAACTGGAGGTGGCCACGCTTTCAAGCGTATCATTTTCTTTTACCAAATCAATCTCAACAACTTCCTTATTCAATCAAACAATTTCCGACACATCAAACTAGTCGACAAGTATGTAAATCGCATAATCGCATGAACTTGTAGTTTTTCCGAAGCTATAGTGTAAATCCCATTATATTTTGTGGATCTTTATATAAAGTAATTTTGATCTCGTAAAAACCTTGTTCTTAGAGAAATCCGTCTTTACAACTTCTCGTCATCTTTTACAAAAACGGTTATTTGTCGGATCTTTTCATTTCACAAGTGTTTACACACTTGTGGTTTATAAAAATCATATTTGTTAGTGTAAGATCCGTCTTTTAGAGAACATGGTTTCTTTAACTCTTGGTCCTTTGAAAATACCACTTGCAGATACGTAGATCTGCTAGTTTTAAACACTATTTTGCAAGTAAAAATACTTTTACACAAGTTCATGTTTCGCGTGTGGTAGAGTTTCACCTTTTAACCCCTGGTATTATCCAAAACAAGCTTATGTTAAGATCCATGATCTTACTAAACCGGGTTAAACGATGATCCGAGCTACCACATCATAGATCGGGTCTAAATAAACACATCTTTCAATTACTACAACTTTTACACAACTTACATGCTATTAACCACCATTTTTCATGTTTTTAGTAAACTTTTGTGCATCATCTTGCATTTTAACGAGATTTAACCGATATAATTCCTTTTAACCACTTTAGAATAGTTTAAAAACGAGTTCTAAGTATTATACCTCTAGCTCAAGGCTAGGGAAGAATCTTGACGAAAATGGCGTGGATAAAAGCTAGATAAAGAGGTCCTTCTGGTGTTGGACCGAACATTACTCGGTTCCTTAAACTTATCATCCACATCCTGAGCAACTGCTTCTGTGATCATTGCTTGCAATTCGGCACCAGTGATATTAATTCTGGTGTTGTTTCCTTCTACGGGATGACTGTTTGCTTCATCCGAGCCAGCCATTTTTTAGTACTATATCAACAATAATGATATATTAAATTATATAATGAATCATTGCGTTGATGATTAGATGGTCATGGTATTATTAAACCATATAGACCATTTTAAATCATAATCAATAGGATATAATTATTTATATTTACTAGACAGGGGAATTATAATTCACAACTGTCTATGTTATAAAGGACATTTTTATATAGCACAAAGTTCGTCTCAAAGGACATTCAGATGGCACAAAGGCCTTGTCAAAAGGACGATTAAAACACAATCCAACGATCTCTTGGATCATTGATCACTTAAGGGTCGAACAAAGTTCATCGCCTTTTTGACAAGAAGTTTATAAAATAAAACTATCACTGTCATTATTACACCTTTGCTTATAAGCATACATCTCAAATGGATGTTTTAGTCATATACATCATATTGATGTTTATTAGCCATGATTCACATTGATCATATAGGCTAATTATAATGACTTGAAATAGATCCAAGTACATTTGAAAGCTTGTGTTGTTTTGCATACCGCACAATCAGGAATGTTAACATGTTTTCAGATGTTAATAGGGATTTATTGTCTTAAAAAGGTTGTACCATTATAGCCATTTAATATTTTGGCTAGGTTATACCTCTAAGAATTTCCTTGGCAGATCAATTAAAAATTGAAATGATAAAGCATGATGATGTAATAAAGTACATAATTAAAATCTAAAGAAATTTCATTAAACATTAAACTAGTACAAGGTGCCCTAAACGGGTCTTAAAAGAACATACTGCCCACGCAGTGGCTACAGAAATGGAAAGTAAGTCCACGCAGGGACTTGGTACTGAAAATGAAAATAATGTCCTCACAGGGACTTGATTAAAGAACAATACAAGATAAAATAACTTCCTACTTCTTCTTGCCTTTAATATGGCTCGCAAGGCCCTTGAGAAAGCTATTATGCTTCTTCTTGTTTTCATTTGCTTCTTGTTCAACCTTGTCTAACCTTTGCAGGATCTCCTGAGTTTGCTCATGTTGGAAAGGAGGAGGTTGCTGGTATGGGGGGTATTGGTACCCCTGCACCGGATATCCAGTTAGGTAAACTGGAGGGTAAGAAGAAGGATAAAGTGCATTGTACTCTGCAGCAGTAAGGTATGGATCATGGGTTCCATAATCCAACGGATATCCAGATGGATTATACCCAGATGAACCTGGGTATGTCGGGATCGGGTTGTCGAAACCCGGTGGCGGTGGCGGTGGTGCATAAGAAACCGGTGGAGGATTGTTCTCCGGCACCGCGTGCAAGGGTCCTCCCATTTGGGGGTCCTCAGGGATAGGAGGGTAAGAACTTGAACCCTGAGGAGAACTGAATCGAGGTCCTCCTCGCACGGATATTCGTGCATTCCTCCTTCGCCTCGGAGGCTCGGGAGGTGGCTGAGGTGGCTGTTGAGGCGGCTCCTCAACAGGAAGTGGTGGAGGTGAAACTGCTTGAAGCTGAGGTTCAACCAAAGGAGGTTGAGCAGGAGAGTTATGATATGAAGGGGTAAGGAACCAATCATACGTGGCCATCCTCTCAGCATATGAATCAGGCCCTCGGTACGGCGATCCTTGGAATGGAGAACCGCTCGAGATGCTGATAGGGTGGCCCGGTGTTCCGGTTTGCATTTCTGGGTCCGGGTCGTCGTCCATTTCCATCTCCTTAGAGAAGTGATCCTCGGGTCCTAAAGGGTTGTAGCCCAAAAAGTCATTGACATAGTCATTGGGATTAAACTGGGCAGGAGAGTAGGTAGAATCCGAGTGATGAAATAAATAAGAATGCAAGGAATGATAGGATTGGTGAGACTCATGTGAATGATGAGAATTATGGGAGTGTTGCGAATGCTGGGGCTCGTCTGGAACAGGCAGCCCGAAAGATGGATGAAAAGAAGGTGATGAGCTCAACGAGACAGAATGTCTCGCTGGTTCGAAAGAATGACCCCACTGGTCATGAGAGTTTGAGCTGGAAAATGACGCAGACGGGGTGCGTCGATGTGAAGGTCCTGCTTCTCCTGATGGTCCGCCTCGCATTGGACCTTTTCCTTTGCCTCTCACTCTGGGTGGCATTGCTAATGATTAATCCTGTCAAAACAAGTTAAATAAAATAAAATAAAATATAAACAGCAAAGGAAAGTTAAGAATAAATCCTAGGTCATTGGCCTAGACTCGGAAGTCTAAGGAATGTGCTTATTGTGTCATTGAGATTAAACATAAAAGGTTAGTGTTTAATTCACTCAATGTTGGCTCTGATACCAACATGTCACACCCCGATATTTCAACATATTACCGGTGGGCCCGGCTGGGAGTATCGTGACGTAGTTGATATCATCATTGTCAAAACACACAATTTAATAGCACAGCGGAAGGCTTGGTGAATAAACTATTACAACCATAATGTCTGAGTGTCCATGAAAGAATATACAGACTGGATTGTAATAAGATCCACAGCTGGATCATAAATAAAATACAAGAAAACAAAATAACAGACTTCAGGTATCTATGGATTTGCAAGATCCTATATGACACCTAATAGCTCCATCCTATTACGAGAGGTACCTGTCAATCAGTCTTTAAGAAAATACGTCAGTTTACACTGGTAAATACAATTAACTAACTCTTTTGAAAACATTTATGAAAATTGATTTAAGTGCACATAGCACAAATTATTTATAACTTGGGATAATTATTTAAAAATAATATTGTATAAGGATTTACATGTTTGTCTTACAATTGGGGCCGGTTGGAAGCCGGTCATGATTAACCAACTCACCACTTATAGAACCCACAAAGGAGTTATCCCCAACATGTGGGTTTATATTTTAGCATTTGCATCTGTCAGGTGTATGCCTACACCCCATGCATAGGTCGTGGCCATTTTCAAATGAAATGAGCCGAGGATATCCAAGACACGGTCGAATTAACCCCCAATGTTTATGTTATCAAACAAGACAGATTAAAACGGGTTATGTAAATTTATTAATCACAATCCGATTAAATGATTTCATACCCGACCAAGTGGTATTATTATAATACCATATCCCAAGCCCGTATAAGGGAAAATAAGTTAAAAGTATTTACCTGAGCTAATGTGAAAGGTAACTCAGCTGGTAACCAATTGAATTACATACGGGTCCTATTTGTTATTATGCTTAAGATATGTTAATACATCAGTAGGATGTTAACATATATGCCCAAAAAGTAATTAAAATCAATTTAAGTCCTGTAAGGGCATTTTGGTCATTTTAATAATTATAAAAGAGATTTTATAATAAACTAAAGTTCTGGTCCTTTGACATCAGTAAAAATATTTAATTTATCTCATTATATCAGTAAGATATCATACATATGTGAAATTTACCATTTATGACCAAACTATGCCCCGAAAGGGTATTTTGGTCATTTCACATAAGCTTTTAAGGACATTTTTGGAAACCTGAGTTCATAACTTATACCTACTGTAACAATATGAAAATTTGTTTAAGAATTCAGTAGGTTACAAGTCTTAGGTGTTAAATATGGTTTTAAACCATACTATGCACCTAATTAGTGTAAAACTCGCTAATTGACGATAATCAAGATGTTTATGAAATCTGAGATTTTGATCAGTTTTAAATGCTCAAAATAATTTATTTAATGTATGAAATTAGTAGAAAAAAGGTTTGGCATTCAAATCATTTGTTAATCTCATTTTATGCTTAAAAAGGGTATTATCGTCATTAACCAAATTACACAAGAACTCTAGGTTTTAAACAGATTATAATCTGACCAAAAATCTTAAAATTCCTTAAAAATAATATCTTAACAGTAGATAATGAGTTTGGGTTTAAAATCCAAGTTTAAACATGTATTATGCAAGATATCGCATATTAATTAATAAAAAGCTTCTAATTAGGATATCGGGCATAACTCCTATTTGGGACCAAGAACTTATGTCAAATTTTCGGGACAAGTTTAAATATCGGTAGCAAAGGTTTTTCAAGTCCACTCACATTTCTAAAAATCTCATTTATGTGTCAAAAGGGCATTTTTGGCATTTAGAAGCATATTAACAAATAAGTGCATATAATTCAAACTATTAAGGACCAAACAATATAACTCAAGAGGGTTATACTACTGAGTAATGTGGTCCTAATGGAAGCTTAAAGGATGGGAGAAATAAGCTTAAACGGGTCAGAACTGAAAGTCAAAGCAAAAGTCAAGCTTTTACGATTTTCGGTTATAAACTGACCTTAGACTAAAAATTGTCGGGTTAGGACTGATTAAACATGTTTTAATATTAATTACCAAGTCATTAGAATGTTAAAATATAATTTAGAGCCTCTGTTTTATTAATTTAATTCATTTTTAAACTTTCTATCCAATTTGACTTTTTGTCAAACTAGTTTGACCCGACAATTAACTAGTCAAACGAAATAATTAGGAGGTGCACTTTTAAGGGTTAATCACCTACCTTAACATGGTTCCATAACCACTTTCGTTTCGGTCAGTGGCTGGACCATTTGTGATTAAACCGAAAGTCAAACCTTAATTACGATATGTTTGACTTTTTGGTTTTAAAGCGAATTAAAAAGACTAAGCAGGGATTAAAACTCTTACTTAGGGTCCTTGCTATCTTTTCTACACTTGGAATCCTTTTCCTACTACTTGCAAGCTCCAGAAGTGAGTCTATAAGTTGTTGCAAATGAAAGTGCACTAGAACACTTGAACTTATGGTCCTTTATATACTAATTTGCAAGCATTAGGATCATCAACAGCTGTTAAGGAGGCTCCTAGGATCACCCCAGGTGTCCTAGTGGTATCCTAAAACCGACAACAAGCACCTGGTTTCAATTTGGAAGGATTAAAGTCGGTTAGAACATGAAACCTGTAGCTGTCCAAAATTATGCCCAGATACAGGCTTTACGAACCGTAAGCCTGACCCCTTACGGTCCTTAACTGATTTTGAATTGTATCACCCAGGTGCCCTCCTTACGGACCGTAAGCCTTGGCCCTTGCGGTCCGTAAGAGGCAGATCAACAAAATAATTTCTTTTGATCTTAACACCTTTGGTCCTTCAACTTTCATAATCATTCTCAATTATTCCCGAGAGCGTGATTGAACACTATAAAGTCTCGGATTTAGTAAAAGGTCACTCAGAGGCATAAATTAGCATGTTGACACTTTTAGTCCCTTCGCATACATCATTTTACCGTTTGTCAACTTTAGTCCTTCAACTCAATCTTTCACATATACGGAGTTTAGGACACATGTCTATACATAATTGGACACGTTTTTACGTGGTGTTACAAAAGGCAAGCCATCATACACAAACACATCCTCACCAAACAAGGTGACAATCCTATCGCATAGCCATCCGATCGGATGACCATCCGAATGGATTGCCACCCGATCAAGTGGCCATCCGATCGGATTACCATCCGACACTTGATTCACTGCCACCGTTTAGCGCACTACTCAACGCTTACGCTATCAATTTGTAATCAGGCTAATCTCAGACGCGCTCCCTTCAATCCAACCAAGTTTTGTTTACTTGCTGAACACCGACGGTGAGTATACTCGAACCCCTTTTTATCGCATTTTGGGTGTAACGTACGTTTCTATCAAATCAAACTTATCAAACGAATTATTCAATCAAACTGTTTATCACTTGCGAATAACTGTTATGCATATTTACACATGATGCTAGTTACATATGTGTTAGGACTTATACTCGCAAGGTCCCGCCTTAACTAGTATAGTACTATAGCACCCGACGGGGTCTAGTTAGGATTAATAGCAATCGCAATCGCAGCTCGAGTGACTTAGCTGGTAGTATCTGTCTTGTATGCATGTATGTTGAGGTATCTCGTTTATGTATTTGGTAATTCGTAGCACTTTTAACTATTTATGCTACTCTATCAAAACTTGTATACTCGCCAATACTTTTGTATTGATGTTGTTTTAACGTATGTTGCAGGTTTAGTCACAGTCTACATCAAATCAAGCTAGGAAGTCTAGAAACACACCTAAAATCTAGGTTGTCGGATTTGTATTGTTTGGGAGAACATGAAATTCATGACAGCTTATGTGATTGTAACTGTTTATTAGTATGGGATAATGAACGCATTAAAAACTGTCACAATATAGTTGTTATGGATTCTCTTGAGCAATCCAATTCGCCTAGTGCCGCGCCCCGATGATTCCACCATCGGTTGGGGTGTGACAGATTGGTATCAGAGCCATAACTATACGGAATTAGGAAAGACACGACCTAGTTCGGGTTTGTTGTCTTAGAAATGACCTAGTCTATAGTCTAAGTACCAACAGGCCGACTCGTATAAATCCAGTAGGATTCGTACGGGCCAACTTGATACTCTCGTTCGAATTCGCTTAAAACTACTACTTCGCATGAACACCGCATACTAAAATTTCACACGAAGAGCCTTTCCTAAGGCTAGAATATTATTTAGCCTTTCCTAAGGCCAACACAATACACACATTTCGAAAATATTCGCATAACACAACCGAGTGGTCCAGTCGAGATCAGGCGTGAAAACCAAGAACTCTCAATAAGATCGCTCACTCAGCGCATTTTTCTATCATGAGAACTTTCCGTTGAGCTAGGAGTGACATCCATATCTCATCGAAAGCCTCCATTTCAAGATCCAGTGGAACTCCCGAATATATTCGAAGAGCATAACCACAACTAGGAGCGAAGTAATTAAGTCAGGGGTGAAACCCGTATCTTAATAAACCGTTCCACTCTCTATAAAATAATTTTCAAAAGCTCTCACCAAGGACTCGGCTATAACGATAACTCGAGCCACGTGATGACTAGGAAGAAGAATGCCATGAGCTGCATCCTAGCGGAAGCATGAGTCTTCTAGGGCAACACGCGTGCACAAACTTGTTGGGTATAGTTGGGTTTCCTTAGGTAGTCGATGCCTAAATGCCCGAGGCACTCTATCTACTTTCCTAGCATACGACCCGCTGATTTTACGCTTGTTAGAACTCATTTACGCTTATGTGTTTACAATTTAAAACTTTACGCTTTATCGATTTCTCGATTTACCGATTTTCGCTCCCTGCTTTTGCAACCGCATAACTCGCACAGCCATCGCAATCTAAAACGAAAACCGAATGATCGCAACAAAGCTAATGTCTAATTAATTGCCCTCGCTTTCTCCCTTCAACGCATCCTCGAGCATTCTATACCGGCATGTATGTGTACAAGAATAAGCTACAACTAATTATATATAAGCAAATCAATTGTGTGGAAACTTAGGAATCTCGTGTCTCCTATGTGGCTCCTATGTGAAATCTATTATATTACTCGCTAAAAGTTTTGATCGCGCTCAATCGCATCGCAAAACTCAAAATCATTATGATCGAATCTCACTCCAAATCTCTCTCTGTCTAGATGTCTTCAAACGACTCTACATCGAGACAAGAAGCTAGGAGAAGAGCCAAACGAAGCGTCGAAAAGAGGAATGCCTCGCTTGTGGCCAGGGAAGTGGCCAAGGTCATTCCTCAAATTGTCGCTCGAGTTCACTATCTCAGCAACTCTCGAACCCCGGAAGACTCTAAGACAGAAGCGCCGTAATCTGCCTTCCTCTGCAAACACTTCAAAGCCTGTGACCCGATGGAGTTCACGGGTGAAGGAGGTGTGTCCCAACTACTTCAGTGGTTCGATTCTATCGACGTTACCCTTCGTCAGAGTGGGTGTCCCGATAGTTTCTGTACTACTTGCGCAACCGGAGTATTTCAATCGCGAGCACTCGACTGGTGGACTGCTGAACGTAACAAACGTGGGATCTCCAGAGCTTATGCTCTCTCTTGGGATGAGTTGAAGGAGCTCATAAAGAAAGAGCACTGCCCTCCCCACGAAGTCCAGAAGCTAGAAGACGAATTTTGGAAAAACAAGCAAGTCGAAGGTGACAATACTGGCGACACCGCAAGGTTCAAACAGCTTAGCATAATCTGCCCAAGTCAAGTCAACACTTCAGAAAAAGCCATCACGAAGTACATTCGCGGCTTGCCTGAATGTGTGGGTGATTTTGTCAAAGCTGCAAGACCTACTACCATCGAAGAAACCTACTGCTTAGCCGCAAGAATCAACAATAAACGAGTCCTGGACGGATTTTTCTCCAAGAATCCTGTCAAACAAGCTCATTAAGCAATACTCATCGGTTCTTCCAACGATTCTAAAGACGAGTCCTCAGACGAATCCTCTGATGACAACGCATCGCCTAAGGAAGCTCAGTCCATCGGTAAACGAAAGACCATGAGCCCAAACTCTGCAACAACTGAGCTATCGCAACCAGAACCTCTCCAAGCAATTCCAATTCACTTAAAGCGCTACTACAACAGAACTCATCCCCTGTGTCTCATGTGTACGTATCATCACCCGCCAGAAGCTAACTGTCGCTATTGCGCAAATTGCAACTGGTTTGGTCATCTTACCCAACACTGTCGCGCGGGGCCGCAGACTTGAGGAATTTCAGCAACAATCGCAGTCTCCGCAGAAGTCCTCCACAACAACATTATCCTTTATATATTGAACTTGCTCTATTTCTCGACGCAATGTGGACTCTATTTATCCCTCGCTCTCCCTCGCATTCATGCGCGGATTAAATGCTAGCACTATGTACAATATAATGTGTTTCCCCTACTATATGTTCTTGAGATGAAGTACGATAAACGTGCAAGGATTAAATTAATCATGGGTGCACACGGGATTACTGTGATCAGTGCACGGAGATCGTGATGAGTTTCAATGATGCCATAACGTTAAAAGCATGGTCAAGCGTGGTGGATACGCCACTGGTACTTCCTATATATAAGCATCTTGACCATGTCGACACAGTGAGACACCTATTCACGGGGCAGAGGCGTGTGGTTGAAACATGGTGGATATGCCGCTGGTACTTCCTATATATAAGTGCTTCGCCATGCCAACCAATGTCTTGTGAAGAAAGTGCCATGCAAGTTGAACGTTATTAGACCAAGTATGCTATTAAATCTATTTTCGACACACTTAAACTACATCGCAAGGCATAACAATCTCAATCGCAACTCAAAGCGTGTAATCGCTGGACTTTTCGTAAGTCAACACGCTCGCAATCGCATTATCGCTGGAATCTATCTCGCAATCCCCATCGCTTATTGCGTGTCTGCTCAATCTCTTATTATGTGTATCACACTATCGCTTGTCGCGTGTATTACTCTATCGCTCATCATGTATCGCTTAACGTTTATCGCTATCGCTATCGCTTACTGTTATCTATGTGGTCTGTGTTATGTTAGCACACATGACCACGCTTCACGAGACGAAACTGATCAGGTTAAAACATGGTGGATACGTCGCTGGTACTTCCTATATATAAGTGTTTTAGCCCTATCAGCAGATTTTCATGGAAAAAGGCCATGCGGGGCTTAATGTCAGTTAAAATTTATGATGTTGTTGAATCTAATCAAATCGCGTGTTCCCCATCCTTGCAACGCATCAATCGTCGCCTATCGCTCGACGGTTTGCGCTATCGCTCATCGCTTATCACTTATCTCTTATCACTTATCGCCGCCGTCTTCGCTCATTATGTTTGTGTTGTACTATCGAATTTTCGCGTACCGCCTATCGCTTATCGCACTCACTTGTATCGCTGAACTGAGTTCGTAAACGACTTCATCTCTCAGTTTTCTCAAATCTCTCTCTTATGATTGCTCCAACCATCTTTTGCTTGGACCAAGGGAAATCGAAATCTATTGGTACTATGTCAACACACGTGACACTACCTCACGGGACGGAAGCCATATGGCTAAAACATGGTGGATACGCCGCTGGTACTTCCTATATATAAGTGCTTTAGCCATATTGTCGAACTTTCATGGGAAAGTGCCATGCGGAGCCAACTTCAAATTTAAAATCTTTGATGTAATTAAAAACTTTGTGTAAACAAAGCTTTTCCTACAAACTTTTTCTAAGAAAATTTAATCAAACCTTTGTGCAAAACGAGATTTTCTTGTAACGTTGGTGTGACAATCGACTCAAGTTAATGCTGCGAGATGAGGAAATTTTGTAAAACGGGTTTTAATCACCCTAAAATCTTTTAGTAACCTAATAAAACTCCTCTTATAGCACTGGCGTGAATATCGAAACAGTTTAATGCCGCACTGTGGGAAGATTGTTTCGTAAACAAGTTTTCTCCGAACCTTTTCAAATTAATCAACTTCTCAAGTATACAAAACACTTTTGGATTGCTTTTTGTGTGTTGCCAACTTTTGTTATACGAATCGCCTTACTTGCTATCTTCATCAGTCATCGCAACGCTCTCGCTTGTCGAATTTCAATTAATCGCTCGTTTATTTTGACGCTTTTATCGCTACCTTCACTCGCATCAACCCTCGCAACCCTTCTTGTGGATTAATTTCGGGATGAAATTTCCTAAAGCAGGGGAGACTGTAACAACCCGCACGTTTGTGTGTTGTTACTACTCGTTATACTCGTTACTGTCACACCCTGGCTTTTGCGGAAGCGTGGTTAATTTGGTGTGACTTCTCAATACCATAGCTTAATCATAACAAAGCTATATGAAGTAAAAACATGCAAGATCATCCATTAAGTTTTGAAAACCAAATACAGTACCATTGTTTTAACGGGAACGTACCCTAACAACCACAACCTTGTTCAACAGACATTACAAACTTAAAACATAACATAAACATGGTTTAAGGATTGTGTCTTGTCCAGGAAAGAGACACATCCCCTAAACCCCGGATGACCTCGGAAACTAGTGCAGCGGAAAACATGCCATACCGTGCCAGATCTCGTTAATATCCTGAAATACATGTAAGTTGAAAAAAATCAACAATAATGTTGAGCGAGTTCATGTGTAAGTGAGTAAGTAAACCTTTGTGAGTATAGAAATAGTCGTGGTATGTAGCCAATAAGGGGACTTGTGATCACCAATGGTTTGCAAGGCCACTGATATATGTGAAGTGCAAATAGGGAGACTCAAACCTAGCAGATTTCGCCACGGCATTAGTATGTGGACAAAGTCACCCCAAGGTCCGTTTCTAGTTTGGCCTGGGGCTGGGCTCGCTACACCCAGATAGATCTACCGCTCCTGTCCCTCAACAAAAGTCAGAATCATAAAGTAGTCTCCCAAAAATGCTGTGCAGTCAAAGGCAATCGCCGCCTTCTCATCCTCGTCTACCCAAACAGCACTGATGAGCTCTATACAGATGGTGGTGGAGGAGGAAAGTGGGTGTAAAACAAACTACGTAACTGGAGCCAGTCCTCCTCCTGGGCTCGCTGAGTACGAATGATAGAGGCAACCTGCTGCTCTAGTGTAAAGAGACGAGCAGCATAATCTGGGGGTAAAGGTCGAAACGGCTGCAGCGGAGAGTGTGTCCGACCATGACACTGGCAAGGTGGCAGCTGAGCTCTCTCAAGCTCCTGGATGCGCTGTGTGTGCGACTCGTGCTGAGCGACAAAGGACATCAAAACGTCCTCGATAGTATACCCCATGTGGAAAGAATGGTAGGGGTCAGTAGGCGGTACAGCAGAGTCTGGTGCCCAAAGGAACGGCTCACTGGTGGGGTCAAAAGGTGCCACATGAAATGGAGCAACAGAGGGTGGAACAGATTACATCTGGGGCATGAAAGGGATAGACATCGGTACATGCCCAAAAGGATGGGCTGAAGAGCCCTCTCCAGGCCTCGCTGGAGGTACAAACTGTGGAACCTGGAAAGAAAAATCAACATGTCGTGTAACAGGGATCTGAGGAGGAAAAGGTGGAACGTCCTCATCAGCAGGTATCCAACCGTGCTGTGCATGCTCATCTGGTGGATCCATGTGTGCCGCGAACAGTGCATGCTCGGGCTCTAGTGGAACGGGATCAGGTGCAACCAAAGGGTGAACAGGTGCAATGTGCTCAACAGGTATATCAACAACAGGTAAAGGAACAATAGGATCAACAATGACATGATCGCCCTCTAACAAAGGAACATCCACGGGGAGATCATCAACAAGTGGGTCGGCTATAACAGGCTCAAAGGGTATATCAGCATGTACGGGATCATGCTCAAGCATGGGGTCTAGAGCGGCTGCCTGCTCAAGGGCGACGGCAGGCTCAGGGTCATCAAAAGCCATCTCGAAGTCAAACTCTGGGTCGATAGGATCTACTGGGTCAGCTAGATCCTCCATGGACTGATCCATAGGTATGAACTCGATATCACTATCTGGGTCGTATCCCGGGGGAAAGATAGGGTCAGAATCCTCTATGTCATCATGGTCAAACATAAAGCTGGGAATAGGTGCAACAGATGATGCCTGGTCAGGATCAGAATCGTGCGCAAGGTGATGTGCGCTCAAAGTATGAGAAGGTGCGGATGCCACAGACTCGAAGGAGTCTGGGACAGGTGAATGAGCAGGTGACTCCGCGGCGGGAGCATCTGCGATCATCAAAAGATCATCAGCAACAGGAAGGGCCTCGCCCTGAGCATCCTCCTCTAAAGGCTCGTCATCGAGTAGATCGATGTCGTCATCATCTCCTTCGTCGAGAAACAAACCATGGACAGGGTATGAAGCAAGTGGTACGGGAGCAGGAATCTCCACTAAAGGTAGGTACTCAGCAGGAAGGTCATCTGCAAGCTCATCAGCACCATCGGGTAGTGCGAAGGGCTGGAAATCGTCCTCATCTGTGTTGGTATAGTCGGACGTGTACACCTCGTGCTCGGAGGGTGTAAGGTCATCAGATACAGTGGGTATAGGTCCTGTGGTGCCCGAATCGTCAGTACCAGCCGAATCCATGAGTCTGTAACACAAATATGCTCAAATAATCAATCATACAATCAGATAATCACATAAGTCACCAAGTAAGATATCACATAATTCTCCTAGTTTCACTAGCCTCCCAGTCTTCCTAGACTGCTCTTTCCTCCACCTCGACCACTTAGATCGAGCCTCGGTCCCCTTGACCGAGCCTCAGCCTTCAAGACTGAGCCTACTCTTCCTAGCCTTGCTAGCCACTACCTCGGTCACCTAGACCGAGCCTCGATCCTCCAGACCGAGCCTCAACCCTCCAGGCTGAGCCTATAATAAATCAACGTGCTCAACTACCTCGGTCACCTAGACCGAGCCTCGATCCTCCAGACCGAGCCTCAGCCCTCCAGGCTGAGCCTATAAATAATAAAATGTGCTCAACATTTGTTTGTAAAAAGTTTTGGATCTGGACTTAAGTGGTATGCAGAAAAATGTTTTCGTGAGAGCCCTAGTGATCATAGTCTAGACTCGAGAAGGAATCCTAGTTCGCTATGATCAGAGCTCTGATACCAAGCTGTCACACCCTGGCTTTTGCGGAAGCGTGGTTAATTTGGTGTGACTTCTCAATACCATAGCTTAATCATAACAAAGCTATATGAAGTAAAAACATGCAAGATCATCCATTAAGTTTTGAAAACCAAATACAGTACCATTGTTTTAACGGGAACGTACCCTAACAACCACAACCTTGTTCAACAGACATTACAAACTTAAAACATAACATAAACATGGTTTAAGGATTGTGTCTTGTCCAGGAAAGAGACACATCCCCTAAACCCCGGATGACCTCGGAAACTAGTGCAGCGGAAAACATGCCATACCGTGCCAGATCTCGTTAATTTCCTGAAATACATGTAAGTTGAAAAAAATCAACAATAATGTTGAGCGAGTTCATGTGTAAGTGAGTAAGTAAACCTTTGTGAGTATAGAAATAGTCGTGGTATGTAGCCAATAAGGGGACTTGTGATCACTAATGGTTTGCAAGGCCACTGATATATGTGAAGTGCAAATAGGGAGACTCAAACCTAGCAGATTTCGCCACGGCATTAGTATGTGGACAAAGTCACCCCAAGGTCCGTTTCTAGTTTGGCCTGGGGCTGGGCTCGCTACACCCAGATAGATCTACCGCTCCTGTCCCTCAACAAAAGTCAGAATCATAAAGTAGTCTCCCAAAAATGCTGTGCAGTCAAAGGCAATCGCCGCCTTCTCATCCTCGTCTACCCAAACAGCACTGATGAGCTCTATACAGATGGTGGTGGAGGAGGAAAGTGGGTGTAAAACAAACGACGTAACTGGAGCCAGTCCTCCTCCTGGGCTCGCTGAGTACGAATGATAGAGGCAACCTGCTGCTCTAGTGTAAAGAGACGAGCAGCATAATCTGGGGGTAAAGGTCGAAACGGCTGCAGCGGAGAGTGTGTCCGACCATGACACTGGCAAGGTGGCAGCTGAGCTCTCTCAAGCTCCTGGATGCGCTGTGTGTGCGACTCGTGCTGAGCGACAAAGGACATCAAAACGTCCTCGATAGTATACCCCCTGTGGAAAGAATGGTAGGGGTCAGTAGGCGGTACAGCAGAGTCTGGTGCCCAAAGGAACGGCTCACTGGTGGGGTCAAAAGGTGCCACATGAAATGGAGCAACAGAGGGTGGAACAGATTACATCTGGGGCATGAAAGGGATAGACATCGGTACATGCCCAAAAGGATGGGCTGAAGAGCCCTCTCCAGGCCTCGCTGGAGGTACAAACTGTGGAACCTGGAAAGAAAAATCAACATGTCGTGTAACAGGGATCTGAGGAGGAAAAGGTGGAACGTCCTCATCAGCAGGTATCCAACCGTGCTGTGCATGCTCATCTGGTGGATCCATGTGTGCCGCGAACAGTGCATGCTCGGGCTCTAGTGGAACGGGATCAGGTGCAACCAAAGGGTGAACAGGTGCAATGTGCTCAACAGGTATATCAACAACAGGTAAAGGAACAATAGGATCAACAATGACATGATCGCCCTCTAACAAAGGAACATCCACGGGGAGATCATCAACAAGTGGGTCGGCTATAACAGGCTCAAAGGGTATATCAGCATGTACGGGATCATGCTCAAGCATGGGGTCTAGAGCGGCTGCCTGCTCAAGGGCGACGACAGGCTCAGGGTCATCAAAAGCCATCTCGAAGTCAAACTCTGGGTCGATAGGATCTACTGGGTCAGCTAGATCCTCCATGGGCTGATCCATAGGTATGAACTCGATATCACTATCTGGGTCGTATCCCGGGGGAAAGATAGGGTCAGAATCCTCTATGTCATCATGGTCAAACATAAAGCTGGGAATAGGTGCAACAGATGATGCCTGGTCAGGATCAGAATCGTGCGCAAGGTGATGTGCGCTCAAAGTATGAGAAGGTGCGGATGCCACAGACTCGAAGGAGTCTGGAACAGGTGAATGAGCAGGTGACTCCGCGGCGGGAGCATCTGCGATCATCAAAAGATCATCAGCAACAGGAAGGGCCTCGCCCTGAGCATCCTCCTCTAAAGGCTCGTCATCGAGTAGATCGATGTCGTCATCATCTCCTTCGTCGAGAAACAAACCATGGACAGGGTATGAAGCAAGTGGTACGGGAGCAGGAATCTCCACTAAAGGTAGGTACTCAGCAGGAAGGTCATCTGCAAGCTCATCAGCACCATCGGGTAGTGCGAAGGGCTGGAAATCGTCCTCATCTGTGTTGGTATAGTCGGACGTGTACACCTCGTGCTCGGAGGGTGTAAGGTCATCAGATACAGTGGGTATAGGTCCTGTGGTGCCCGAATCATCAGTACCAGCCGAATCCATGAGTCTGTAACACAAATATGCTCAAATAATCAATCATACAATCAGATAATCACATAAGTCACCAAGTAAGATATCACATAATTCTCCTAGTTTCACTAGCCTCCCAGTCTTCCTAGACTGCTCTTTCCTCCACCTCGACCACTTAGATCGAGCCTCGGTCCCCTTGACCGAGCCTCAGCCTTCAAGACTGAGCCTACTCTTCCTAGCCTTGCTAGCCACTACCTCGGTCACCTAGACCGAGCCTCGATCCTCCAGACCGAGCCTCAACCCTCCAGGCTGAGCCTATAATAAATCAACGTGCTCAACTACCTCGGTCACCTAGACCGAGCCTCGATCCTCCAGACCGAGCCTCAGCCCTCCAGGCTGAGCCTATAAATAATAAAATGTGCTCAACATTTGTTTGTAAAAAGTTTTGGATCTGGACTTAAGTGGTATGCAGAAAAATGTTTTCGTGAGAGCCCTAGTGATCATAGTCTAGACTCGAGAAGGAATCCTACTTCGCTATGATCAGAGCTCTGATACCAAGCTGTCACACCCTGGCTTTTGCGGAAGCGTGGTTAATTTGGTGTGACTTCTCAATACCATAGCTTAATCATAACAAAGCTATATGAAGTAAAAACATGCAAGATCATCCATTAAGTTTTGAAAACCAAATACAGTACCATTGTTCTAACGGGAACGTACCCTAACAACCACAACCTTGTTCAACAGACATTACAAACTTAAAACATAACATAAACATGGTTTAAGGATTGTGTCTTGTCCAGGAAAGAGACACATCCCCTAAACCCCGGATGACCTCGGAAACTAGTGCAGCGGAAAACATGCCATACCGTGCCAGATCTCGTTAATTTCCTGAAATACATGTAAGTTGAAAAAAATCAACAATAATGTTGAGCGAGTTCATGTGTAAGTGAGTAAGTAAACCTTTGTGAGTATAGAAATAGTCGTGGTATGTAGCCAATAAGGGGACTTGTGATCACCAATGGTTTGCAAGGCCATTGATATATGTGAAGTGCAAATAGGGAGACTCAAACCTAGCAGATTTCGCCACGGCATTAGTATGTGGACAAAGTCACCCCAAGGTCCGTTTCTAGTTTGGCCTGGGGCTGGGCTCGCTACACCCAGATAGATCTACCGCTCCTGTCCCTCGGTCCCGACATGAGGACTAATGGCCTCATATTGCTCCTACCCACTCACATGATCTGAGTAATAAACCTCCTTACGCTAACCATACCGTATATAAAGTACTTGTAAACAAAGTAACATGTATTTCACCCCCGCAGTTAAGAAAACTGAAAACAGTTAGAGAAAAGGGGGACATGAACTCACAGTCGGTGCGTCTCTACCAAGTATCTCCAAATCAGAAAGCTGTGCGACGACCTACAAGTGCTAATTCTATTAGACGGACGGCCGTGCCTTAGCTTTATAGTTTATGTTTTTGGGAAATAGTTAGACACAATTATTTCGTGTTTACTTTTTGTATACTTGGTAGTTAATTCTCCTTCCCAAGGATGGGGGATTTAATACATGTGCGTAAGTTACGTTTTTAACAATCGAGTGGTAATATAATTACCAGTGTAACTTATATAATTATGGTGAAAGCGTTCGTATTATTTTGGAATCGTTAACGTTTGTAAATATTATTTTTACTCTAAAAATAATATTCATGTATTTTCACAAAATAATCATAAACAGTGTTGTGACAATATATATTTATCACGTTAAATTTTGTGAAAATCCCACCTCCGAATATTTAATAAATAAAGTTATGGCGAAATTTATATTTCGAAAACATGTCAAAAATAATTCTAACACTTGTTGTGTAAATAATTCTAAGTGTTAGGTTTTTAGAAAAATTTCGCCAGAGTTTCCTCTGTAACTGGAGGTGGCCACGCTTTCAAGCGTATCATTTTCTTTTACCAAATCAATCTCAACAACTTCCTTATTCAATCAAACAATTTCCGACACATCAAACTAGTCGACAAGTATGTAAATCGCATAATCGCATGAACTTGTAGTTTTTCCGAAGCTATAGTGTAAATCCCATTATATTTTGTGGATTTTATATAAAGTAATTTTGATCTCGTAAAAACCTTGTTCTTAGAGAAATCCGTCTTTACAACTTCTCGTCATCTTTTACAAAAACGGTTATTTGTCGGATCTTTTCATTTCACAAGTGTTTACACACTTGTGGTTTATAAAAATCATATTTGTTAGTGTAAGATCCGTCTTTTAGAGAACATGGTTTCTTTAACTCTTGGTCCTTTGAAAATACCACTTGCAGATACGTAGATCTGCTAGTTTTAAACACTATTTTGCAAGTAAAAATACTTTTACACAAGTTCATGTTTCGCGTGCGGTAGAGTTTCACCTTTTAACCCCTGGTATTATCCAAAACAAGCTTATGTTAAGATCCATGATCTTACTAAACCGGGTTAAACGATGATCCGAGCTACCACATCATAGATCGGGTCTAAATAAACACATCTTTCAATTACTACAACTTTTACACAACTTACATGCTATTAACCACCATTTTTCATGTTTTTAGTAAACTTTTGTGCATCATCTTGCATTTTAACGAGATTTAACCGATATAATTCCTTTTAACCACTTTAGAATAGTTTAAAAACGAGTTCTAAGTATTATACCTCTAGCTCAAGGCTAGGGAAGAATCTTGACGAAAATGGCGTGGATAAAAGCTAGATAAAGAGGTCCTTCTGGTGTTAGGGTAATCAGGGACCCTAACTGGCTCAGAAAAATATAGATAAGGAAAATAATAATATTTTCATGTTCCGGGTATAGTCCGGTTGTTCGGTTGGATAGTAATCCGTTAAAGCGCTTAACAAAGCTTTAAAGTGTCGTTATTATTCTTTTTAGTGACACTACTCATTCCTGACACTTTGGAAAGTGTCTAGTGTTATTTTTCTCATGTTTTGGCACTTTATTAGTTAGCTAAAAGCTAAATTGTTTATTAAAGTGCTGAGTTTTGTACTTTAAGTACGTTTTAGGCACATCCAGTCATAGTGACTTATCCCTAGAGACGTAGTTCCACAACCCTTATATCCCTACACTCACCATTAGTGTAGCAAAATATTTCTGGCTCATACAGGCCTTCGAGGCAGTGTTTGCCTGATGCTGGCTTTATCAGCATGTTTAATAGGTTATCCGTGTATTGTGCTACTGTGCTCTTTGTGCATCATGTTTGTCACTAAGGTGCCGTATGTAAATAATGTAGTGATGATAAGTAAAGTATGATGCAAGTAAGTACATGTATCAGATATCAAGTAGCAGTTCATCAGCTAGTTCAAGCAAGCACAGTAATTAAGCAGTAATTAATCATTAATTAAGTCGTACGGATACCTGGTTTAGTGCGGGTTGTCACATTCTCCCCCCGTTAAATAAATTTCGTCCCGAAATTTAAGTTCTGCTTGTAGAAGCAGGGTTTTTAGGAAAAAGGTGGGGGTATTTCTATTTCATCCGGTCTTCACGTTCCCAGGTGTACTCAGGACCATGTCTGGCATTCCAACGAACCTTGACGAGCTTGACACTGCTCCGGCGGGTCTTGTTAACTTTCCAATCCGTGACCTCGACAGGTTCTTCAACGAAGTGGAGCGTGTCGTCAACATGAATCTCGTCGGTGGGAATGGCAACGTCCACTTGAGTTGGACTTTTCTTTAGATTGGATACATGAAATGTATCGTGAACACCATTCAGTTCAGCAGGTAGGTCCAACTTGTATGCTACTAGTCCTATTCTTTCCAGAATTCTGAAAGGACCAATGTAGCGCGGATTTAACTTCCCACGCTTTCCGAAGCGTGCCACACCCTTCCAGGGTGAAACCTTCAATAACACCATTTCTCCAACTTGGAAATCCACATGTTTCCGGTTTGGATCTGCATAGGCCTTTTGTCTGTGGCGAGCTGCTTCGATGCGTTTAAGGATCTGCGCGATTTTGTCTGTCGTCTCTTGGACGATTTCGGGACCAGCGAGTTGCCTATCACCTGCGTCAGCCCAACAAAGAGGTGATCGGCACTTGCGTCCGTAAAGGGCTTCAAATGGCGCAACACCAATACTGGTGTGGTAGCTGTTGTTGTATGAAAATTCGACCAAAGGTAAGTGTTTATCCCAGCTACCGCCCAAATCCATAACACACGCCCTTAGCATGTCTTCCAAAGTCTGTATCGTGCGCTCGCTCTGGCCGTCAGTTTGCGGATGAAACGCAGTGCTCAGATCCAATTGTGAGCCAAAGGCTTCTTGGAAGGATTGCCATATCCTTGACACAAACCTTCCGTCTCTATCAGAGATGATTGAGAGAGGTACTCCATGGCGTGCGACAATCTCTCTCATGTATATTTCCGCAAGTTTACTAGTACTGTCTTTCTCCTTGATCGGCAGAAAGTGTGCGGACTTTGTTAGGCGGTCAACTATCACCCAAATCATATCATGGCCTCTTGGCGTTCTTGGCAATTTCGTAATAAAATCCATGGAGATTTGTTCCCATTTCCACTTGGGAATTTCAGGCTGTTGCAGAAGTCCTGAAGGCTTCTGGTATTCCGCTTTAACCTTAGCGCACGTTAAACATTTGCTCACGTAAACAGCAACATCGCCTTTCATCCTAGGCCACCAATAGTAATCTTTGAGATCCTGGTACATTTTATCCGATCCAGGGTGGATAGAGTACCGTGACTTGTGCGCTTCGTCGAAAATAACTTTCCTTAGTCCACCAAACAGAGGAACCCAAATCCTTTTCTCAAAACATAACGTTCCTTCCTCGTTTGGTACCAATAGCTTCTCCATTCCACGGAGATATTCTTCTTCAAGGTTTCCTTCCTTGAGAGCCTCATTTTGCGCGGCACGAATGCGCAAGGAAAGATCGGTTCGTATGATCATTTCTAAAGCTCTAACCCTTATGGGCTTGATTCTCTCTTTACGACTTAGGGCATCGGCGACCACGTTCGCCTTCCCTGGATGGTACTTTATCACGCAGTCGTAGTCGTTCAACAATTCAACCCATCGTCTTTGCCTCATATTCAACTCCTTCTGGTTGAATATATGCTGTAGGCTCTTGTGATCTGTAAAGATTGTACACTTCGTACCATAAAGGTAGTGTCTCCAGATCTTTAAAGCAAAAACCACTGCGCCAAGCTCCAAATCGTGTGTGGTATAGTTCTTTTCATGTACTTTCAGTTGACGCGATGCGTAAGCAATAACCTTTTGGCGTTGCATCAACACGCATCCCAATCCTTGGCGCGATGCGTCGCAGTATACCACAAAATCATCAGTACCTTCTGGTAGAGCTAAGATAGGCGCGTTGCAGAGCTTATCCTTCAGTATCTGGAATGCTTCTTCCTGTTTGATTCCCCAATCAAACGTCTTATCTTTCTGGGTGAGGAGCGTCAAAGGTTGAGCGATTTTTGAAAAATCCTCAATGAATCTTCGATAATAGCCAGCCAAACCCAAGAATTGCCGAATCTCGGTTGGCGTCTTTGGCGTTTCCCAATCCTTGATCGCCTCGATCTTGGTTGGATCCACGTGGATTCCATCTCCATTTACCACGTGCCCAAGGAATTAGACTTCACGTAGCCAAAATTCGCACTTGGAGAATTTGGCATACAGTTGTTCCTTCTTTAGCAGCTCTAGAATGGCTTTAAGATGTTGTTCGTGCTCGGCCTTCGTCTTTGAATAAATTAAAATGTCATCGATGAATACAATTACGAACTTATCCAAGTACGGCTTGCAAACTCTATTCATCAAATCCATAAAGACTGCAGGTGCGTTTGTCAAACCAAACGGCATAACAAGGAACTCGTAGTGCCCATAATGAGTTCTGAAAGCTGTCTTCGGAATGCTTTCCTCTTGTATTCTTAGCTGATGGTATCCAGATCGAAGATCGATCTTTGAATAAAAGCTTGAACCTTGAAGTTGGTCAAACAGATCATCAATTCTTGGCAAAGGATACCTATTCTTGATCGTCAGCTTGTTCAGCTCCCGGTAGTCGATGCACATTCGAAAACTACCGTCCTTCTTTTTGACAAACAGGACCGGAGCTCCCCAAGGCGAGAAGCTTGGTCGGATAAAACCCTTGTCTAACAACTCTTGGAGCTGTGTCGACAGTTCTTGCATTTCAGACGGAGCAAGTCTATAAGGTGCCTTAGCCACAGGCGCGGCGCCTGGAACTAAGTCAATGTGAAACTCTACTTGCCTCTGAGGTGGCAGTCCAGGTAAGTCTTCTGGGAAGACTTCTGGGTATTCCCTCACGACAGGGATGTCTTCGATCTTTGGCTCAGCAGGCTTTTTATCCACAATGTGTGCCAGAAAGGCAACACATCCTTTCTGCAAACACTTCCTTGCTTTCAAGCAGCTGATAATCCTTAACGGCGTATCACGCTTCTCTCCGTGAACCACAATTGTCTCGCCATCTTCGATTGGGATACGAACAACCTTTTCATGACAAACGATCTCTGCTTTGTTGCCTGATAACCAATCCATTCCTACCACCACGTCGAAGCTTCCCAACTGGACTGGTAGTAAATCTAGAGCGAACTCTCGCTCTCCTAATTCGATCACACAACCTCTAATAACTTTATTGGCTTCTACTAACTTTCCATTGGCCAATTCGATTGAGTAGGGAATATCTAACTTATTAGCGGCTAAGCCAAGCATATTCTTAAACTCTAACGATACGAAGCTATAATCGGCACCAGTATCAAACAAAACGGATGCATAGCGTTGATTTATAGGGAACGTACCAGTAACGACATTGGGGTCCTGGCGCGCTTCCCTAGCTTCGAGTTGGAATACTCTTCCACGGGCTTGGTTTAACTCTGGGCAGTTCTTCTTGAAATGCCCGATATCTCCGCAGTTATAACATCCCAGTCTTTGCCCGTTTCCACCAGCTTGATCATTCCTCTGATTACGATTCACAGCGCCTGCTTGGTTAGCATTGTTGCCTTGATTTCCGTCTCCTCCATTGTTTCCTTGTGAGCGATTTCCAATACCACCACGGTTATTATTCCTATTCCCAAATCCTCCTTGGCCTCCTCGGCCAGCATTAGCCCAACAGGAATCTTTTGAGTGGCCCAGCTTTCCACATGCTTCACATATTTTCACACTACAATGGCCAGTATGGTGGCGTTGACAGGTATTACACTTGGGCTGGGTGCCCTGGTATCCTTTTCCTTTCTTCCCGCTGCTAGCTGATCCTCCTTTCTTAACCGCCACACTGGCGCCTTGCTTGAAGTTTGAGAACTTCCGTTTGCTACCTCCTGACGACTCGACGTGAGTCTCTTTCTTCTTTGGTTCAGCTTCATCAAACTTGTTCAAACGAATAGCCTCCTCGGTGAGAGCTACGCTCAAATCGATCGCCTCAGTAATAGTCGTAGGCTTGGATGAGGTTACCATGCTTATGATTTGAGGGGCTAGTCCCCAAATGAAGCGTTCAATTCTCTTGAACTCAGGAGTGACCATGTAAGGTACCACATGCGATAAGTCATGGAACCTTTGAACGTATTCCGCTATCTTTGGACCGTCCATTTTCAAGTGCCAGAACTCGGTCTCCAATCGCTGGATTTCTGCGCGGGAACAGTACTTTTTGCGCATAAGTTCCTTTAGTTCGGTCCAGGTCAGCGCGTAGGCGGCAGCTTCGCCTAGTGTCTGCACTTGTAGATTCCACCAGGATAGGGCTCCATCTAGAAATAGCCCTGAGATATAGGTGACTTGCTGATCCAGCGCGCACTTGCTCATGCGTAGAACAGATTCGGTTTTCTCAGCCCAACGAACAAAGGCGACAGCACCTCCAGTGCCATCAAAGTTGACCGGTTTGCAGTCTAGAAACTGCTTGAAAGTGCATCCATGAGGGGGATTGTTATTGCCTTGGTTAATACTCCCGCTCGTTCCGGGCTGAGATGCTGCATACTGTGCTATGGCAGCAGCAATGACTTGTTGTAGTTCTGCCTCAGTAGTAGGCATGCGTGTCTCACGTCTTGGCGGCATCTTCTAAAAGATGGTTTAAGTTGGTCAGGCCATAGTAAAACGTACGCATATAGTAATAGTAATAGCACATAACATCTCATGTCATCAACACATCACAAATACCAATCACGCATCATCCCATGTCACAAAAATACAAATAAGCAATCAAGCGAATCAAATATGATGAGAATACTGCGATTGCCATATATCGAGACCACGTAGTAAGTGTATCAATACATCCCTGTGTCATACAATCATCAATCCACTAGGGGTTACATCACCCCTGTCCAAAAACTACATCAGTGTCAATACAACATCAAATATATGTCAACAAAAGTCAGAATCATAAAGTAGTCTCCCAAAAATGCTGTGCAGTCAAAGGCAATCGCCGCCTTCTCATCCTCGTCTACCCAAACAGCACTGAGGAGCTCTATACAGATGGTGGTGGAGGAGGAAAGTGGGTGTAAAACAAACGACGTAACTGGAGCCAGTCCTCCTCCTGGGCTCGCTGAGTACGAATGATAGAGGCAACCTGCTGCTCTAGTGTAAAGAGACGAGCAGCATAATCTGGGGGTAAAGGTCGAAACGGCTGCAGCGGAGAGTGTGTCCGACCATGACACTGGCAAGGTGGCAGCTGAGCTCTCTCAAGCTCCTGGATGCGCTGTGTGTGCGACTCGTGCTGAGCGACAAAGGACATCAAAACGTCCTCGATAGTATACCCCCTGTGGAAAGAATGGTAGGGGTCAGTAGGCGGTACAGCAGAGTCTGGTGCCCAAAGGAACGGCTCACTGGTGGGGTCAAAAGGTGCCACATGAAATGGAGCAACAGAGGGTGGAACAGATGACATCTGGGGCATGAAAGGGATAGACATCGGTACATGCCCAAAAGGATGGGCTGAAGAGCCCTCTCCAGGCCTCGCTGGAGGTACAAACTGTGGAACCTGGAAAGAAAAATCAACATGTCGTGTAACAGGGATCTGAGGAGGAAAAGGTGGAACGTCCTCATCAGCAGGTATCCAACCGTGCTGTGCATGCTCATCTGGTGGATCCATGTGTGCCGCGAACAGTGCATGCTCGGGCTCTAGTGGAACGGGATCAGGTGCAACCAAAGGGTGAACAGGTGCAATGTGCTCAACAGGTATATCAACAACAGGTAAAGGAACAATAGGATCAACAATGACATGATCGCCCTCTAACAAAGGAACATCCACGGGGAGATCATCAACAAGTGGGTCGGCTATAACAGGCTCAAAGGGTATATCAGCATGTACGGGATCATGCTCAAGCATGGGGTCTAGAGCGGCTGCCTGCTCAAGGGCGACGGCAGGCTCAGGGTCATCAAAAGCCATCTCGAAGTCAAACTCTGGGTCGATAGGATCTACTGGGTCAGCTAGATCCTCCATGGGCTGATCCATAGGTATGAACTCGATATCACGATCTGGGTCGTATCCCGTGGGAAAGATAGGGTCAGAATCCTCTATGTCATCATGGTCAAACATAAAGCTGGGAATAGGTGCAACAGATGATGCCTGGTCAGGATCAGAATCGTGCGCAAGGTGATGTGCGCTCAAAGTATGAGAAGGTGCGGATGCCACAGACTCGAAGGAGTCTGGGACAAGTGAATGAGCAGGTGACTCCGCGGCGGGAGCATCTGCGATCATCAAAAGATCATCAGCAACAGGAAGGGCCTCGCCCTGAGCATCCTCCTCTAAAGGCTCGTCATCGAGTAGATCGATGTCGTCATCATCTCCTTCGTCGAGAAACAAACCATGGACAGGGTATGAAGCAAGTGGTACGGGAGCAGGAATCTCCACTAAAGGTAGGTACTAAGCAGGAAGGTCATCTGCAAGCTCATCAGCACCATCGGGTAGTGCGAAGGGCTGGAAATCGTCCTCATCTGTGTTGGTATAGTCGGACGTGTACACCTCGTGCTCGGAGGGTGTAAGGTCATCAGATACAGTGGGTATAGGTCCTGTGGTGCCCGAATCGTCAGTACCAGCCGAATCCATGAGTCTGTAACACAAATATGCTCAAATAATCAATCATACAATCAGATAATCACATAAGTAACCAAGTAAGATATCACATAATTCTCCTAGTTTCATTAGCCTCCCAGTCTTCCTAGACTGCTCTTTCCTCCACCTCGACCACTTAGATCGAGCCTCGGTCCCCTTGACCGAGCCTCAGCCTTCAAGACTGAGCCTACTCTTCCTAGCCTTGCTAGCCACTACCTCGGTCACCTAGACCGAGCCTCGATCCTCCAGACCGAGCCTCAACCCTCCAGGCTGAGCCTATAAAAAATCAACGTGCTCAACTACCTCGGTCACCTAGACCGAGCCTCGATCCTCCAGATCGAGCCTCAGCCCTCCAGGCTGAGCCTATAAATAATAAAATGTGCTCAACATTTGTTTGTAAAAAGTTTTGGATCTGGACTTAAGTGGTATGCAGAAAAATGTTTTCGTGAGAGCCCTAGTGATCATAGTCTAGACTCGAGAAGGAATCCTAGTTCGCTATGATCAGAGCTCTGATACCAAGCTGTCACACCCTGGCTTTTGCGGAAGCGTGGTTAATTTGGTGTGACTTCTCAATACCATAGCTTAATCATAACAAAGCTATATGAAGTAAAAACATGCAAGATCATCCATTAAGTTTTGAAAACCAAATACAGTACCATTGTTTTAACGGGAACGTACCCTAACAACCACAACCTTGTTCAACAGACATTACAAACTTAAAACATAACATAAACATGGTTTAAGGATTGTGTCTTGTCCAGGAAAGAGACACATCCCCTAAACCCCGGATGACCTCGGAAACTAGTGCAGCGGAAAACATGCCATACAGTGCCAGATCTCGTTAATTTCCTAAAATACATGTAAGTTGAAAAAAATCAACAATAATGTTGAGCGAGTTCATGTGTAAGTGAGTAAGTAAACCTTTGTGAGTATAGAAATAGTCGTGGTATGTAGCCAATAAGGGGACTTGTGATCACCAATGGTTTGCAAGGCCACTGATATATGTGAAGTGCAAATAGGGAGACTCAAATCTAGCAGATTTCGCCACGGCATTAGTATGTGGACAAAGTCACCCCAAGGTCCGTTTCTAGTTTGGCCTGGGGCTGGGCTCGCTACACCCGGATAGATCTACCGCTCCTGTCCCTCGGTCCCGACATGAGGACTAATGGCCTCATATTGCTCCTACCCACTCACATGATCTGAGTAATAAACCTCCTTACGCTAACCATACCGTATATAAAGTACTTGTAAACAAAGTAACATGTATTTCACCCCCGCAGTTAAGAAAACTGAAAACAGTTAGAGAAAAGGGGGACATGAACTCACAGTCGGTGCATCTCTACCAAGTATCTCCAAATCAGAAAGCTGTGCGACGACCTACAAGTGCTAATTCTATTAGACGGACGGCCGTGCCTTAGCTTTATAGTTTATGTTTTTGGGAAATAGTTAGACAACTATTTCGTGTTTACTTTTTGTATACTTGGTAGTTAATTCTCCTTCCCAAGGATGGGGGATTTAATACATGTGCGTAAGTTACGTTTTTAACAATCGAGTGGTAATATAATTACCAGTGTAACTTATATAATTATGGTGAAAGCGTTCGTATTATTTTGGAATCGTTAACGTTTGTAAATATTATTTTTACTCTAAAAATAATATTCATGTATTTTCACAAAATAATCATAAACAGTGTTGTGACAATATATATTTATCACGTTAAATTTTGTGAAAATCCCACCTCCGAATATTTAATAAATAAAGTTATGGCGAAATTTATATTTCGAAAACATGTCAAAAATAATTCTAACACTTGTTGTGTAAATAATTCTAAGTGTTAGGTTTTTAGAAAAATTTCGCCAGAGTTTCCTCTGTAACTGGAGGTGGCCACGCTTTCAAGCGTATCATTTTCTTTTACCAAATCAATCTCAACAACTTCCTTATTCAATCAAACAATTTCCGACACATCAAACTAGTCGACAAGTATGTAAATCGCATAATCGCATGAACTTGTAGTTTTTCCGAAGCTATAGTGTAAATCCCATTATATTTTGTGGATTTTATATAAAGTAATTTTGATCTCGTAAAAACCTTGTTCTTAGAGAAATCCGTCTTTACAACTTCTCGTCATCTTTTACAAAAACGGTTATTTGTCGGATCTTTTCATTTCACAAGTGTTTACACACTTGTGGTTTATAAAAATCATATTTGTTAGTGTAAGATCCGTCTTTTAGAGAACATGGTTTCTTTAACTCTTGGTCCTTTGAAAATACCACTTGCAGATACGTAGATCTGCTAGTTTTAAACACTATTTTGCAAGTAAAAATACTTTTACACAAGTTCATGTTTCGCGTGCGGTAGAGTTTCACCTTTTAACCCCTGGTATTATCCAAAACAAGCTTATGTTAAGATCCATGATCTTACTAAACCGGGTTAAACGATGATCCGAGCTACCACATCATAGATCGGGTCTAAATAAACACATCTTTCAATTACTACAACTTTTACACAACTTACATGCTATTAACCACCATTTTTCATGTTTTTAGTAAACTTTTGTGCATCATCTTGCATTTTAACGAGATTTAACCGATATAATTCCTTTTAACCACTTTAGAATAGTTTAAAAACGAGTTCTAAGTATTATACCTCTAGCTCAAGGCTAGGGAAGAATCTTGACGAAAATGGCGTGGATAAAAGCTAGATAAAGAGGTCCTTCTGGTGTTAGGGTAATCAGGGACCCTAACTGGCTCAGAAAAATATAGATAAGGAAAATAATAATATTTTCATGTTCCGGGTATAGTCCGGTTGTTCGGTTGGATAGTAATCCGTTAAAGCGCTTAACAAAGCTTTAAAGTGTCGTTATTATTCTTTTTAGTGACACTACTCATTCCTGACACTTTGGAAAGTGTCTAGTGTTATTTTTCTCATGTTTTGGCACTTTATTAGTTAGCTAAAAGCTGAATTGTTTATTAAAGTGCTGAGTTTTGTACTTTAAGTACGTTTTAGGCACATCCAGTCATAGTGACTTATCCCTAGAGACGCAGTTCCACAACCCTTATATCCCTACACTCACCATTAGTGTAGCAAAATATTTCTGGCTCATACAGGCCTTAGAGGCAGTGTTTGCCTGATGCTGGCTTTATCAGCATGTTCAATAGGTTATCCGTGTATTGTGCTACTGTGCTCTTTGTGCATCATGTTTGTCACTAAGGTGCCGTATGTAAATAATGTAGTGACGATAAGTAAAGTATGATGCAAGTAAGTACATGTATCAGATATCAAGTAGCAGTTCATCAGCTAGTTCAAGCAAGCACAGTAATTAAGCAGTAATTAATCATTAATTAAGTCGTACGGATACCTGGTTTAGTGCGGGTTGTCACAGTTACGCCTAGCACCAAAGATTCGGATCATAATGTAGCTATATCGCATACCTCGCTATTTCGCAGTATTTTCGCATATTACGCATACTTTATCGCTATAACACATCACATCGCACATACTAACACTCGCGATGATGTTGAGTGAGGACCTATTCTACCCTCCTCAACAGCCATGGTGTGTCGCAACGCAACGCATATTCGAAACACGCAACTCGTTTATTGCAACACAGACTTCGAAATATGGATATTTATACGACCCTCGGTGTGACTAATTATAATAAATATATGAATGTGGGTATAAAAAGGTGTGACCAAACTATCGCAATGCTTAACGATCGAAACGAAACGCCAAAACTTAATACGCCGGAGGCATTTGATCGAATGACACTTCGATCGAATAGCCATCCGATCGGATTGCCACCCGATCCGTTGCACTTCATCTCCTTCACTCCACTTCACCTATAAATAGCACTTGTCACATCACTTGAACAGTGATGTGACAGCTCTCGTTCGACCAGCGCACTTTTGGCTATTTTCCCTCGATTTCTCGCGATTCTTGTAAGTTTCTACCTCAAATCTTGTACTTCTATGATCTACACGCACTTCTCCATCATTTTCTCTTTCGAATCTTAACTTTTAACCACAAAATCAATGGATTTGAGGAGTTCTAGGATGATGTCATCATGGAGTTCTTATGAACTTCAAGTGTTGGCCTTATTCCACCAAGAACAACTTAGATCTGAACGATTTCCACATGAATAAACAAAGATCTTGCATATATCTGAACACATTCATGGTGAAAAGGATTGAAAGACGGTTTTTCTAACTTTCTTTCAACTCTTTTACACTCAACACACTCAAAACCGATAGAATCGGAGCTTGTTCGGCTCTTCTACTCTTTCTTAGTGTTGTGATGGTTCAAGATCTGGAATCTATCCAAGAGATTTTACTAATTTCGGGTTAAACATGAAACGCAGTCTCGAACAGCTGACTAGTCGGACTAGGGTGGTTCCTATCCGAACAGGTCACTTGAGTCTTGATGAGTTTCTGTTGTTTAGCACGTTATCACATTATCTCGATCAACACCGCAAACTTTCAAAACAATCAAGTGTCAAGACGATCAAGGCAGTTGGAACGGATTGTCATCCGATCGGATTGCCACCCGATCGGACAGCCGTCCAATCAGCTTGCACTTGGTTCCTCACTTAAGCTATTATTTCAACTTTTCAAAGTCTTGAATGTCGAATGGATTGCCGTCTGATCGGATTGCCACCCGATCGAACGACCATCCGACCATGTGATGTTTGGGACTTCGACACTTAAACAATTTTCAGCATGTTCAATACATAGTCAGTTTCAAATGGATTGCCACCCGATCGGATTGCAATCCGATCGAGTGATAAACTGCTGTGAACTTGTTCTCACTAAGTGTCCTACTAATCGGATGGTCACCCGATCGGACCGCCGTCCGATCGATCGACCTGAAGGGTAGAGATGCTTCTTTGCTTTCAAAATGCTACAACGAAAACTTCATAAGGCAAGCCATCATACACAAACACATCCTCACAAAACAAGGTGACAATCCAATCGAATGGCCATCCAATCGGATGACCATCCGATCGGATGACCATCCAAACGGATTGCCACCCGATCGAGTGGCCATCCGATCGGATTGCCATCTGATCAGATTGCCATCCGACACTTGGTTCACTGCCACCGTTTAGTTCACTATTCAACGCTTACGCTATCAATTTGTAATCAGGCTAATCTCAGATGCGCTTCCTTCAATCCAACCAAGTTGTGTTTACTTGTTGAACACCGATGGTGAGCATACTCGAACCCCTTTTTATCGCATTTTGGGTGTAACATACGTTTCTATCAAATCAAACTTATCAAATGAATTATTCAATCAAACTGTTTATCACTTGCGAATAACTGTTATGCATATTTACACGTGATGCTAGTTACATATGTGTTAGGACTTATACTCGCAAGGTCCCGCCTTAACTAGTATAGTACTATAGCACCCGACGGGGTCTAGTTAGGATTAATAGCAATCGCAATCGCAGCTCGAGTGACTTAGCTGGTAGTATCTGTCTTGTATGCATGTATGTTGAGGTATCTCATTTATGTATTTGGTAATTCGCAGCACTTTTAACTATTTATGCTACTCTATCAAAACTTGTATACTCGCCAATACTTTTGTATTGACGTTGTTTTAATGTATGTTGCAGGTTTAGTCGCAGTCTACATCAAATCAAGCTAGGAAGTCTAGAAACACACCTAAAATCTAGGTTGTCGGATTTGTATTGTTTGGGAGAACATGAAATTCATGACAGCTTATGTGATTGTAACTGTTTATTAGTATGGGATAATGAACGCATTAAATACTATCGCAATATAGTTGTTATGGATTCTCTTGAGCAGTCTGATTCGCCTAGTGCCGCCCCCCGATGATTCCGCCATCGGTTGGGGTGTGACATAAAGCCTACAAACTTCAACTACAATCATTTCAGCTCTTGCAACCCTAAGCCTTTCACGGGCAGTGATGGGGTGACTGCTATGATCGAGTGGTTCGACAGCATTGAAATTACCTTCATTAACAGCGAGTGCCCAGATCATCTAAAGACTAGGAGTGCAACGGGAATGTTTCAAGGTAGGGCGCTGGACTGGTGGTCAAATGAGAGAAATATTCGTTCGAATGAAGAAGCCTATGCTCTTCCATGGGCTGTGTAACACCCGATGTTTCGAAAGTCAAAGTCAACATTGAAGTCAAAGGAAGAAAAGATTGCTAATTGCGATATGTCGCTCCTTGCTCAAATGCTGATTTGACTTCTTTGACTTGTAGTTAGTCTATTTAATTGTTTACGTTAGTTGTATTATGTTGAGTACTTTTTAATAATCGAGTTTTTATCTCTATTTATCGATGTTTATCGCTTGTTTTATCTCTTACTCGCTTATCACAATCGCATTCGCAAATCGAATTATGTGCTCTGGATATTTCTCTACGTGTGTGTGCCTCTTATGTGATGTATCGGTTCAAGATCTAAATCCTATCCAGAAGACTAAAGATTTCGGGTTGAACTTCAAACACCGTCACGAACCTGTGAACGGGTCGGATCTGGGTGATTCCTGTCCGATCGGGTCACTAAGTCTTGACGAGGTTCCTGTTGTTTGACACGATATCAGACCGTCTCGAGAAAACTACAAACTATCAAAACAACCAAGTGAAGAAGACGATCTGGTCGTCTGGAACGGATTGCCGTCCGATCGGATTGCCACCCGACCGGACAGCCACCCGATCGGATTGCACCTTGGGTCCCACACTTAACTTCCATTTCAAAAATTGAGGTTTTCAACATTGAACGGATTGCCGCCCGATCGGATTGCCACCTGATCGGATTGCCACTCGACCATGTGATGTTTAGACTTCAACACTGAAACAATTTTCAACATGTTCAATGCATACGGATTGCCACCCGATCGGATTGCAATCCAATCGAGTGACAAACTGCTGTGAACTTGTTCTCACTGAGGTGTCCTACCAATCGGATTGTCGCCCGATCGGATCGTCGTCCGATCGATCGACATGAAAGGTAGAGATACTTCACTGTTTTCAAAATGCTACAACGAAAACTTCAAAATTCAAGCCATCATACACAAACACATCCATCCCAAACGAGGTAACAATCCAATCGAATGGTCACCCGATCGGATGACCATCCAAACGGATTGTCACCCGATCGACCGGCCACCCGATCGGATTACCGTCTGATCCACTGACACTCTACACCATTATACGCGTCGCTTATCGTTTATGCTATCGTTCTGATCAGGCTAATCTAACGCTGTGAGTATACTCGAACCCTTTTTTATTTATGCACTTTTGGGTGTTACATACGTTACTTATTCTAAATCATATCGAACACACTATGCAATACTTTAACGCTAACCGTTACCGCATGTTATACGTGACTTAATAAATGCTTGTTTGTTATGTTTACACATGGATTGTTGTCTACCAGCCTTAGCAACGATAGTACTATTAGTTTAGACTCAGCACCTGTTCACTCAGGGGTTGTTAAGGACAATTAATCACATGGGTCACAGTGGTGATCATGTATTACGAACTGCCTTGCGCAGTCAACCCGCAGTCATTGGTATTGATAGGATCATGTCGATAACTTACGTGCTTCATTTCACACTGTGTACGTGCTGGTTATGCGTAAACGATTTCGAACTCTATTATATCTATTAAACTTGTATGCTCACCTTTACACTATGTGTATTGACTTTTACTTTAACGTATGTGGCAGGTGCTTAAGATGTTAATTTGCTTGGATTGCTGTGAAATCGAGGCTAGGAAAGAGTCTTGAAACAAAGACAATTTATTTTTATTTATTTAAATCTGAGTTGTCGGAACATGTTTTTGTTTGAAGAATATCTATGTCTGTAATAACTATGTTATCTTATGGGTCATGGTATGGGACATGATGTTTTAAACTATTCGGTAATTTAGTCGTTATGGAATTTCTTTGAACAATCTGTTTCGCTCAGTGTCGCGCCGCGATGTCTCCGCCATCGACAGATTGGTATCAGAGCCATAACTATAGTGAATTAGACAAGACTCGACCTAGTCCGGGTCGATATCTTAGAAACGACCTAGTCTATAGTTAGGTACCAACAGACCAACTCGTGCATACCTGTAATGGTTATGTACGAGCTTGCTTGCTATTTCTCGCTATTCTCTCCTACACTACACTATCACTGCACTCTAATTTCCGAAAGCGAACTAGTGATTTGGTCGAGATTTGGTGTGAAAACCGCAAAATCTCGACTAGATTGCTTGTTCGACCCGCATTTTCATTTATAAAAAAATGAGAATTTGCGTTGAATCAGGAGTGAAATCCATACTTTGACGCAAAATTCTTCCTTATTTTATCAAAAACAGGAACAAAGTTGTTAAGTCAGGGGTGAAACCCGAACCTCGACGACTTGATCCTCCCTTATTTTTAGTTTTACAAAACTCTCACCAAAGTCTCGACGGACTGCAACGACTTGAAGTCACACAGTAACTGGAGGGATGCGTGCCATTCGCCCAAATTCGAGGCGAGAGCACAGTCCCGAAGGTCAAAGTGTGCACCAAAGGCCTTTGAGAATAGTCGAACCACTTTGGGTATTCGATGTCTATCAGCCGCAGACAATCTATCTCTCGATTTTAATGTGTTTCGATTCTGAGCTCGCTACTGCCGACTCTGATATGTGTTGTTTTTACGCAGATTTTATGTGTTTATGTGATTTATCTGTTATGTGTTTTGATTTTTGGTGATTTTATTCACTTTTCGCTTCGCTTTTGATCGACACACACGACTCGCACTACACATCTATCTCCAAACGCTGACAAATCGCCGCTATTTGTGGAACCACCATGCGCTATGTTGTTCTCTGTGTACTCGCTAACCGCAATCGCTATTCTCGAACGCTCGCGGACTTTGAATGATAGGTTTCTGTATTCCGACTGCCTGTTGTGTTTATATGCTTATGTGCCCTATGTGCCATACGTGCTTATGTGAATCTGTGATTATGTGCCTATGTGTTTATGTAATTGTACGTGTTCCTGAGCTTTAGTATTAGGCGTGTGAGGTGAGATTCGATTATATTGTGTCTGAGTCCTATGGCGATGTCTGTTGCAGACAATGTCGTCATCTGGATCCCGTCACTCGCGTGCTGCACGCCAGAGCCAGATAGGCAAACGCCTTGCTGCTCTTTGTCGCCAAGAAAATGGAGAAAGTTGTACCTCAGATCATGAGTGAGCTATACAAGAATCTGAGCAAATCGTCTGAAGAGTCCAGGACTGAAACCCCCAAAGCTGCTTTCAGCTTCAAGCAGCTCAAAGCTTGCGGACCGAAAGAATTCACTGGCGAAGATGGCCCTACGGCCTTATTTCAATGGTTCGATTCGATCGAGGTCACCCTACGCCAGAGTGGTTATCCTGACAATCTCCGCACTCTGAATGCTACCGGCGTCTTCCAGTCCCGCGCTTTAAACTGGTGGACGGCCGAGAGGAACAAACGCGGAAACGATGCAGCTTATGGTCTGACATGGGATGAGTTGAAGAACATCATGCTCGAAGAGTTCTGCCCTCCCCATGAGCGCCAAAAGTTGGAGGATAAATTCTGGCATATCAAGCAGAAAGATGGTGACAATGCTGCTTTAACTGCTCGCTTCAAGCAGCTCAGTATTATCTGTCCTGATCAAGTCAAGACAGCTGACATGACGATCAAGAAGTACATTCGAGCTCTGCCAGATTGTGTCGCAGATTTTGTGCATGCTTCAAAGCCAGCAACAATCGAGGAAACTTACCTGCTTACCGCTGAAATCAACGACAAGCGAGTCAAAGCTGGTTTTTGGGATAAAGCTTCGAAGAACCTGCATCAAGGTACCACCGCCGCATCTGCTGAAACCGCCACCACTACCCCTCAATCATCAAAGTCCTCTCGTCGCAATAGGAAGAACAACAACAACAACTCCAACAACAAGAACTGTGCTGTCACTACCGCTGCTCCACTCCAAGCGGTACCAGCTCAGCAGCAATCTCAGCACCAATCAGCTCCAGCACCAGTTACCCAAGCACCTCCTGCTAAACGTGCTTACACTGGCCCCCATCCTGCCTGCCCGACATGTACTTATCATCACCCGGTGGGTATAGCCTGCAGATTTTGCATACATTGCAATATGTATGGCCACTTCACCGCCAATTGTCGCACTGGCCCCCACAACGCCGCAGCCCCCGCTCCTACTTAGTAAGCTCTTCTCACCGCTCCTCAAGGCCAACAAGCGGCTCAGGCAGCCGCGGTCAATGCCAGAGTCTGCTTTGCGTGTGGTGATCCCAACCACTTCGTAAACATGTGCCTGAACATGGTTTTGAAACAAGAGCCTCAACAACAGCAGCCTCAGCAATAGCAACAAGCCGCCCGCACCAGAACTTTCAACATCAATGTGCGCCAGGCCCAGGCTGACAACAATGTGGTCAATGGTACGTTCCTTGTGAATGGTATTTATGCTTCGTGTTTGTTTGATACTGGAGCCGATAACTGTTTTGTATCGTTTGAGTTTGAGAAGCTCCTAAATCGTAAGCGCTCCCATCTCCCCTCGACGTTCGATGTTGAAGTTGCCACCTGAAGAACCGTCGCCGTCAATTCTGTTCTCCATGATTGTACCCTCGAGCTCAACAATCACCTCTTTCCAATCGACCTTATTCTGATGCAGCTTGGAAGTTTTGACATCATAGTAGGCATGGACTTTCTTCGTGAAAACCATGCTGAAGTTGTGTGCTTCGATAAGAAGATTCGATTTTCGCTCGCTAACGGTGATTTATTATGTGTTTATGGTGAAACTACTTCGAAGATTCTCAAGCTTATGTCATGTGTCCAAGCTAGCAAGTATCTTCGCAAGGAATAAAGAGCTTTCTTGGCTAACATTGTAGTAGCGGAGAAGGAAAAGAATGGTAATCCGGGTGTGATCGATGCCCCCGTTGTGTGAATTTCCGAATGTATTCCCCGAAGACCTTCCAGGTCTCCCTCCAAGTCATGATGTCGACTTTCGTATCGACCTCATTCCTGCAGCCAACCCTGTTGCTAAAGCTCCTTATCGACTCGCTCCATCTGAAATGCGTGAACTCTTGAGTCAGCTCCAGGAATTACTTGATAAAGGCTTCATTCGCCCGAGCAGCTCTCCATGGGGCGCGCCAGTCCTTTTCGTCAAAAAGAAGGATGGGTCGTTCAGGATGTGCATCGACTACAGGGAATTGAATAAGCTAACAATCAAGAATCGCTATCCCCTGCTTCGAATTGATGATTTGTTTGATCAGCTACAAGGTGTTACGTGTTTCTCCAAGATCGATCTACGCTCAGGCTATCACCAATTGCGCATCCAAGAGGAGGATATACTCAAAACCGCTTTTCGCACTCGATATGGCCACTATGAGTTCGTTGTTATGCCTTTTGGTTTAACCAACGCACCCGGGGTTTTCATGGATCTGATGAATCGCATGTGTAAACCATTCCTTGACCGCTTCATCATTGTGTTCATCGATGATATCCTGATCTATTCAAGATCGAAAGCCGAACACTCGTAGCATCTACGTTTGGTTCTCGAGCTACTCCAAGGGAATCGACTCTACACCAAGTTCTCCAAGTGTGAATTTTTGCTGGAGGAGGTTCAATTCCTCGGTCACATAGTCAATAGTCAAGGTATTCATGTCGATCCCACGAAGATTGAAGCTGTTAAGAGTTGGGTTACGCCTAAGAACCCGTCTAAAGTCCATTCTTTTCTCGGACTAGTGGGCTATTATCGTCGATTTATCGAAGGATTCTCTAAGATCGCCGTGCCGCTTACCTCTCTCACGCATAAAGACAGATCCTTTGTTTGGGGAACTGAACAAGAGTCTGCCTTCCAAACGCTCAAGCACATGCTTTGCAACGCTCCCGTCCTTGCGTTACCTGACGGAAACGATGACTTCGTTCTCTTTTGCGATGCCTCGAACCTTGGTCTTGGTTGTGTACTCATGCAACGGGACAAGGTTATCGCCTACGCATCTCGTCAGCTCAAGATCCACGAGAAGAACTATACAACCCATGACCTCGAGCTAGGCGCAGTTGTTTTTGCATTGAAGATTTGACGACACTACCATTATGGTATAAAGTGGACGGTCTTCACCGACCATAGGAGCCTACAACACATCTTCAGCCAGAAAGAACTTAATATGCGTCAACGCCGATGGGTAGAACTTCTCAATGATTATGACTGTGAGATTCGTTATCACCCTGGGAAAGCAAATGTCGTTGCCGACGCTCTAAGCCGACGAAGCTATCTGCATAGCTCCTACAATGTTCCAGCCCAGCATCATCTCGAGTCTCTCATCCGCGAAGCCCAACATGCTTGCTTTACCGAGCGTACTTTGAAGAAAGAAAGGATTCATCACGATGGAGCTCAGCTAGTGAATAAATCAAATGGGATATTCCATTATCTGGACAGAATTTGGATCCCTAAGCGGACCGATTTACGACAGATTCTGATGGACGAAGCCCATAAATCTCGATACTCTATTCATCCCGGTGCCGACAAAATGTACCAGGACCTTCGCTACAAGTACTGGTGGCCGGGCATGAAGAGGGATATCGCTCTCTACGTTGGAAGGTGCCTGACTTGCTCGAAAGTCAAGGCCGAGCACCAAAGACCCTCTGGCTTACTTGAACAACCCCCGATCCCTATGTGGAAGTGGGACATTATAGCTATGGACTTCATAACAAAACTCTCGCGTACGCCATCAGGTCACGACAGCATCTGGGTTGTCATTGATCGTTTGACCAAGTCTGCTCATTTTCTGCCAATACGGGAAGACTACAAGGTGGAAAGATTAGCCCGAATCTACACCAATGAGATCATTTGTCGACATGGGACGCCTCGCGATATCATCTCTGATCGTGATGCTCGGTTTACCTCGCGTCTGTGGGAAACATTTCAAACGGCTCTCGGTACTGTGCCCAATCTAAGTACCACTTTTCATCCCCAAACCGACTGTCAGACTGAAAGAACGATTCATACCCTTGAAGACATGCTCCGTTCGTGTGTCATAGACTTCGGTGGTAATTGGGACGCTTACCAGCCTTTAGTCGAATTCTCGTATAATAACAGTTATCATTCCAGCATTCAAATGGCACCGTTTGAGGCCTTATACGGAAGAAGATGTCGGTCGCCTATTGTGTGGCACGAGATTGGTCACTCGTAATTAACCGGTCCTGAGCTATTACAAGAAACAACTGACAAAATCCTCCAAATAAGAGACAACCTGCTGAAAGCTCGGAGTCGTCAGAAAAGTTACGCCGATAGACGACGCAAGCCCCTTGAATTTGACGTTGGCGACCATGTGCTCCTAAAGGTATCACCTTGGAAGGGTGTGGTCAGATTCGGCAATATTTTGGACCCTTTAAGATTCTGGAAAGGATCGAAAAAGTGGCCTACAGACTCGAACTACTGGAGGAACTTAGCAACGTTCACCCGACTTTCCATGTGTCCAACCTCAGAAAGTGCCTGGCTGAGCATGATTTGTTTGTACCTCTGGAAGATCTCCAAGTAAATGAAACACTACACTTCATGGAGAAGCCTGTCGAGATTACGGACCGCCAAACCAAGCAGCTCAGACGCTCGCGCATTCCCATTGTAAAGGTTCGGTGGGAAGGCAAACGCGGCACAGAGTTCACTTGGGAACTCGAAAGCGACATGAAGGCGAAGTACCCGTAGTTGTTTGTTATGGCTGAAGCCTAATTTCAGGACGAAATTCCCTTAATGGGGGGAGGCTGTAACACCCCGTGTTTCGAAAGTCAAAGTCAAAGTCAACATTGAAGTCAAAGGAAGAAAAGATTGCTAATTGCGATCTGTCACTCCTTGCTCAACTCTTGTTTTGACTTCTTTGACTTGTAGTTAGTCTATTTAGTTATTTACGTTAGTTGTATTATGTGGAGTACTTGTTAATAATCGAGGTTTTATCGCTATTTATCGATGTTTATCGCTTGTTTTATCGCTTACTCGCTTATCGCAATCACATTCGCAAATCGAATTATGTGCTCTAGATATTTCTTTACGTGTGTGTGCCTCTTATATGTTACTTGCGCATGTTTATGTTTATGATATGGTGATTAATCGAAACGCAATCGCAAATCAATCGCAATCGAATCGCAAACGCTAAACGCAAGTTAATTAGGATGATTGTATGTTGATATCGTAGTTGGGATTAAAAGTAATTTGAATAGGAAACTCTATCGCATCGCAACACTCGTCACGCAAATCAAAACTGCAAAACTCGTCGCGCCGTGCACTTGAATCGAGTGGCCAACAGATCGAGGTGCCACCCGATCGGGCTGCCACCCGATCGGATTGCCACCTGATCGAGTTGCCACCCGATCGGGCTGCCACCCGATCGGCCAGCCACTCCCCTCCACTTTGTCACCTTTCCTTTTATGGAAACCCTATAAATACCCCATATGTCAACATCCCTTGATGTTGAAAGCTCTCTCTCTCTCTCTCTCAACTCGCTCAAGCCGCTATTTCTTCAGATTTCTCGCGATTCTTGTAAGTTTTCCACCTAAATCTTGTACTTTCTTAATCTACACGCACTCCTACACCTTTCTATCTTTTGAATCATAACTTTTAACCATGAAATCACTAGATTTGAGGTGTTCTAGGATGATGTCATCATGGTGTTCTTATGAACTTCATGTTTTGGCATCAATCCACCAAGAACAACTCACATCTGAATGATTTCCACACAAATAAACAAAGATCTTGCATAGATCTGAACATATTCATGGTGAAAAGGATTGAAATATGGTTTTCTAACTTTCTTTCAACTCTTTTACACTCAATGCACTCAAAACCGATAGAATTCGGAGCTCGTTCTGATCTTCTACTCTTTCTTAGTGATGTATCGGTTCAAGATCTAAATTCTATCCAGAAGACTAAAGATTTTGGGTTGAACATGAAACACCATCACGAACCTGTGAACGGGTCGGATCTGGGTGATTGTCTTGACGAGGTTTGACACGATATCGGATAGTCTCGAGAAAACTACAAACTATCAAAACAATCAAGTGAAGAAGACGATCAGGTTGTCTAGGACGGATTGCCTTCCGATCGGTTTGCCACCCGACCGGACAGCCACCCGATCGGATTGCACCTTGGGTCCCACACTTAACTTCCATTTCAAAAATTGAGGTTTTGAACATTGAACGGATTTCCGCCCGATCGGATTGCCACCCGATCGGATTTCCACTCGACCATGTGATGTTTAGACTTCAAAACCTAAACAATTTTCAACATTTTCAATGCATACGGATTGCCACCCGATCGGATTGCAATCCGATCGAGTGACAAACTGCTGTGAACTTGTTCTCACTGAGGTGTCCTACCAATCGGATTGTCGCCCGATCGGATCGCCGTCCGATCGATCGACCTGAAAGGTAGAGATACTTCTCTGTTTTCAAAATGCTACAATGAAAACTTCAAAATTCAAGCCATCATACACAAACACATCCATCCCAAACGAGGTAACAATCCAATCGAATGATTACCCGATCGGATGACCATCCGAACGGATTGTCACCCGATCGACTGGCCACCCGATCGGATTGTCACCCGATCGGATTACCGTTCGATCCACTGACACTCTACACCGTTATACGTGTCGCTTATCATTTATGCTATCGTTCTGATCAGGCTAATCTTGCTCTAAGCGCTCCCTTCAATCCATCAACGCTGTGAATATACTCGAACCCTTTTTGCTTTATGCACTTTTGGGTGTTACATACGTTACTTATTCTAAATCACATCGAACACACTACGCAATACTTTAACGCTAACCGTTGCCGCATGTTATACGTGACTTAATGAATGCTTGTTTGTTATGTTTACACATGGATTGCTGTCTACTTGCCTTAGCAACGATAGTACTATTAGTTTGGACTCAGCACCTGTTCACTCAGGGGTTGTTAAGGACAATTAATCACATGGGTCACAGTGGTGATCATGTATTATGAACTGCCTTGCGCAGCCAACCCTTAGCCATTGGTGTTGATAGGATCATGTCAATAACTTACGTGCTTCATTTCACACTGTGTACGTGCTGGTTATGCGTAAACGATTTCGAACTCTATTATATCTATTAAACTTGTATGCTCACCTTTACACTATGTGTATTGACTTTTACTTTAACGTATGTGGCAGGTGCTTAAGATGTTAATTTGCTTGGATTGCTGTGAAATCGAGGCTAGGAAAGAGTCTTGAAACAAAGACAATTTATTTTTATTTATTTAAATCTGAGTTGTCGGAACATGTTTTTGTTTGAAGAATATCTATGTCTGTAATAACTATGTTATCTTATGGGTCATGGTATGGGACATGATGTTTTAAACTATTCGGTAATTTAGTCGTTATGGAATTTCTTTGAAGGATCTGTTTCGCTCAGTGCTGCGCCCCAATGTTTCCGCCATCGGTTGGGGTGTGACAGGCTGAGGTGCGAGAGCTGATGATGCTTGAGTTCTGCCCTCCCCATGAACAATTGAAGCTTGAAGAAGAGTTCTGGCACTTGAAGCAGATTGGTGATGATAATCTGGCTTATACTACCCGTTTCAAGCAGCTCAGCTTGATTGTTCCTCATTTGGTTTCGACCCCTAAGTGCATGATAACCAAGTACATCAATGGTCTACCTCCTGCTATGCGTGATTCTATTAAAGCAGCTAAGCTAGAAACTATTGAGGAAGTCCACTGTCTTGCAGCTAGTCTTAACAACAACCACATCAAGTTACTCCTGCTATGCGTGATTCTATTAAACAGTTTGCTACTCCTGCTTCTTCCAAGTCTGCACATCAAGTTACCCAGCAACCAAGTGGCAGCAAGAACAAGAGGCGAAAGTCTTAGGGATCAGGATGCAATGCTATTTTTCCTGTTGTAAACCCTGCTGCTAAACCTGCTCCTGCTCCTGCTCAAAACCCTGCTTTTCCTGAAGTCAAGAAGCAGTACACTGGGTCTTACCCCAAATGTACGACTTGCAATTTTTATCATCCTGCTGCCTCTGCATGTTGTTTGTGTACCAACTGCAATCGCTATAGTCACACGACTCCTTATTGTTATCAAGCTAACCCGACCTAGCCAGCTCAGCAAGCCCTAGCTCAGGCAGCCCTACCAGCTCTTCCAGCTCCTCAGCAGAATCCTAGGCCAGTCAATGCTGTTCGTGCATGCTACAAGTGTGGAGATACTACCCATCTTCGAAATCAGTGTCCTCAGCTGAACCAGGACCAACAGCCAGTCGCTCATGGACAAGCCTTGAACCTCAATGCTAATCAGGCTCGTAACGACAATGACGTCGTTAATGGTACGTTCCTTGTAAATAACCTTTACGCTTCGATTCTATTTAATACTGGTGCCGATAGAAGTTTTGTGTCCGTAGAATTTGAATCTTTGTTAAACTGTGCATGCTCTAAGTTACCTAAGTCGTTTTCGGTGGAAGTTACCGATGGGAAGTCTATTCTAGCTAATTCTATTCTTTGTGGCTGTTCCTTTATTCTTAACGACCACGTGTTTAGTATCGATCTAATGCCCATGCAATTGGGTAGTTTTGATGTCATTATCGGTATGGATTCGTTGCATGAGAATCCTGCCGAGATTGCTTGTCACGAGAAGTTTATTCGTCTACCTCTTCCGTCTGGTAATATTTTGCATGTCTATGGACACCGACCTTCGAAAGGACTGAAGTTGATGTCATGCACTCAAGCGAACAGATGCTTACGTAAACAGAACTTTGCCTTCTTGGCCCACATGGTGGAATAAAAGGGCAAAGGGAAGAACATAAGTGACGTTCCAGTAGTGTGTGATTTCCCTGATGTCTTTCCCAAAGATCTTCCTGGTCTTCCTCCTCCCATATCCATTGATTTTTGCATTGATCTCATACCTGGTGTGACTCCTGTCGCCAAGGCTCCCTATCGTCTTGCACCTTCCGAGATGCAAGAATTATCTAGCCAACTACAGGAATTGCTCGACAAAGGATTCATTCGCCCAAGTACCTCTCTCTGGGGTGCTCCCGTGCTATTTGTCAAGAAGAAAGATGGTTCGTTCCGTATATGTATCGACTACCGTGAACTTAATAAGCTTACCGTTAAGAATCGTTATCCTCTTCCTTGTATCGATGACCTATTTGACCAACTACAAGGCGTGTCCTGTTACTCAAAAATCGATCTTCGTTCTGGTTATCATCAGCTTCGTGTACTCGAAGATGATGTACCCAAAACCGCATTTTGTACCCGTTATGGGCACTACGAGTTCGTGATCATGCCTTTTGGACAGACCAACACACTGTGTTTATGGATCTAATGAATCGTGTTTGTAAACCCTAATTGGATCGTTTTGTGATAGTCTTTATTGATTATATTCTCATTTACTTGAAATCCAAAGCTGATCATGCTCGTCATTTACGTCTTATGCTTGAACTCTTACGTGGTGAACGTTTGTATGCTAAATTTTCTAAGTGTGAGTTTTGGATTGATGAAGTGCAATTTCTTGGACATGTCGTTAGTAAGCAAGGTATTCATGTTGACCCGTCTAAAATCTAAGCTGTGAAGAATTGGAGTATGCCTAAGTCTGCATCTGAGATTCGTTCATTTTTAGGACTGGCGGGTTACAAACACCGATTCATCTCGGACTTTTTGTTGGATCGCCGTGTGACCCGAACGAGTCAATCAAAAGAGTTTATGATCCATATCAAAGGCGAAATCAGTGATATAGACGTGAAACAGCTTAATTCCTCTTAATTATCCTTTTATTAATGATTTCAAAGTAATCCTGATCGTTTGACAAACTGGCAGCACCTCGGCTCTGAAATCTAGAACGTTTTAAATGACTTGGCACACCTAGTATTTATAGGCTGAGTAATTTCGCACGGAATTCCTCATGCGAAATTACATTCAAGCGAAATTAGTAATTTCATGCGAAATTACCTCCCAACCTATTTTTAACGTATTTCTCGTACTACGTGCCCTGATCTATTAATTCTAATACAAGTCTCAATACAAGACGAAGTTAACAAACATTTATGCACCAACAAACTCCCCCTTGGATGTTGACGAAGTCTTTGGGATCAAGTCTTCAGTCTTGATCAGTCTTGTCTTTCTTTCCAATTTGATTTGACACTTAAAGTATCCTTCAGTCTCTTTATCTTCTAATTCTCATGATCAGATCTCTTGAAACTTTTGACTTTAACAGCATCAACAGGTAGAACTTGGTCCTGACTTTGACAAAATTCAAACTCCCCCTTGAATGTTGCTCCAGATTACATCTTCAGACTCCCCCTCTCAACAAGCTGAGATAGAATTCTGGTTCAAGCTCTGTTCAAATTTAGCCACAGGGATCTCGCTTTGCTGCTGTTACCTGCTTCTCAGAAATTTGACATTACAATGTATTCCCCTTTCTTAATACATTTTGAAGTTTTTATCAGTTTCTAGAAATCCACTTAAGTAACTAGGTTCAAGTTAATGACCCTAGGCACTTAATTTATCTACCAAGTCCAACCTAATGACCTTGGTTAATTTGAGACAAAACAAAACTGACTTTTGTTCAACATAGTTTCAAAACATTTTCTGAAAATTACAAGTTTCAACTTAATGAACTTGTTTTGACTTTTCATTAACAAGTTTAACATATTAAGCTCACAACTCTTCTGTCCAGCTCAGAAACTTCCTGCATCTGCTTCAAACTTCGAATCTGAAGATCAGCTTTCCACTTTGATTTGTCAGAAAAATAAAGCAGAAATGTAAAATCTTTTTGGATTTTGAATAAAGTTTCTATACTAGAATGCTAAACAAAAAAGAAATGCAATAAATGTAAACTATTTACAAACATATTTTTGGTGAGCGTGTTAGGGAATCATATCAGCTGTCAACAAGTCACAAGTACCGTTAAGATTAGATTTCATACTCAGAATTAAACAATTCGCTTAGATTGTCGATATACTGATCCACTTAAATTCTCACACAAATTTCAATCTGTCCAGGATACGAATTAGGTGAACTAAGAACTTAAACTCATTCATGTGTCCCACCTCTTGAATATACTCCCATATCCAGATCCCAATATTCAGTCTTACAGGTGAGTATACCACAGATGATATCTGTAAGGGGTTAAATGCGAGGGCCGTGAGAGCTCAGGCTATTGCTTCCGCAAAATCAGAGAGATGACGGCTTCGACTTAAAGTGGGTCCCCTTTAGAGGATCTTTTTTACAACAGCACATGATTAGCATTTTTCAACGTTTCATCATTTTTTATGCTAAGGGCAGGCTTTTATTTCAAGCAGTAGTAAAGTATTATACGAGGACTAGGCCATTGCTTCCGCAAAATCAGAAGTCCCGGGAAAATACCCCAGATATCACTGAGTATAAAGACCTAGTATTTCAGAAAGAGGGGTCCTTCAAACAAGATTTCAGGGGTTACCTATATATCCAAGTAGTGTTCCCCACGAAATAAGCAAGTTTGAATTTAGGTTTATATCCCGAACAAACCTACTAAATGTGTAAAAACCTATCTGCATATCATCAACGAGACTGTTTAACACTTTTAAACTTTACATATCTTTAGCATACCATAACTGTCAAGCCAATGTACTATCCTCTTCCCTTTTTACACAAGCTCTTTTCCGGTTTTCTATTGTTTTTGTATTTTGAAAATAAAGTTTTTGGATTTTTGAAATTTTTTTACTGTTTTTGTATTTTCTGAAAAAAATTAACCTACCTCCCCCTAAATACCAAAACAAGTAAAAAATCGACAAACCATTGCAGATTGCTTCTCAACATCATCTACAGTGGTACATTCATCTACGCCAAGAATCTCCTCCAACACCGATAAAAGCTTCATACCGTTCAATTTTAACAAATATTGAAAACGAGTTTTATCAAACGCTTTGGTATGTAAATCAGCTTTTTATACATCAGTGTGGATTTTCTCAATTTGTATCAACTTCTTCACGAAACAGTCGCGAATGAAGTGATGACGAATTTCAATATGTTTCATTTTAGCGTGATGAACAGGATTTTTAGTAATGGTTATCGCTGCCTCATTATCAACAAAGATAGGGGTGTTAAGAAATTGCAAACCGTAGTCTCGCATCTGTTGCTGGATCTACAAGATCTGAGAGCAGCAACTGCTAGCAGATACATACTCGGATTCACATGTGGACAAAGCGACAGAGGTCTGCTTTTTGCATTGCCAGGTGACCAATCGTGGTCCGAAAAACTGGCACCCCGCTGTTGTTGACTTAGCGTTAACTTTGCAGCATCCGAAATCAGAATCAGAATACCCTTCGAGCGTGAAATCGCCTTCTCTTGGATACCACAACCCCAGTGATGGAGTTCCTTTCAGGTAGCGTAATATCCGTTTCACAATCACCATATGCGAAGCTCTGGGGCATGACTGAAACCGCGCTGCGAGGCAGGTTGGATACATGATATCAGGTCTTGAAGCTGTTAAGTACATTAACGATCCGATCATGGAGCGATACATTGTTTCATCTACCTTCTCTCCGGTGAGATCAGGGTTTATCCCATGATTCGTCGCTAATGGGGTGGAAGCTGTAGTAGTCCCAGACATCCCAAATTTCTCTAAGATATCATGAACATACTTCGTCTGATGTATGAAAATTCCCTCGGGCAATTGAACAACCTGAAGTCCCAAGAATAATTTCATCTCACCCATCGATGACATTTCAAACTTTTGCTTCATAACTCTTTCAAAATCTTTGCACAGATTCTCATTTGTTGACCCAAATATGATGTCGTCCACGTATATCTGAACTATCAGAAGATGTCCGTCGACTTCTTTTGTGAAGAGAGTGGCATCTACTTTTCCACGGATGAAACTGTTGGCAAGCAAATGTTGAGACAATGTCTCGTACCAAGCTCTCGGGGCCTGGTGTAAACCATATAGCGCTTTATCCAGTAAATAAACCTTGTCTTTGTGCATTGGATCAGTGAAGCCCGGTGGCTGTCCGACATATACCTCCTCTTTTACCTTCCCATAGAGAAACACCAATTTAACATCTAGCTGATAAACTTTAAAACATTTCCAAGATGCAAATGCTAGGAAGATTCTGATCGCTTCAAGTCTAGCAACCGGAGCATACACTTAAGTGAAATATATACCCTCCTGCTGACTAAAACCCTGGACTACGAGTCGAGCTTTGTTACGAATAATAACCCCTCGATCATCCCTCTTGCACTTGAACACCCACTTGGTGTTTATCTTCCTATGACCATCCGGTAAATCTACTAATTTCCACACACCTAACTTCTCAAACTGACTCAGCTCCTCTTGCATCGCATTGACCCAAGAATCTTCAGTTAATGCTTCCTTATATGTTCTCGGTTCAATCTGCGAAATAAAACAACTAAGTGAAAACTCTGTTTATAACGGAGCAACTGTAGAATAAAAACAAGTAAGGCCTTGGTCAATTTGTCGTCTTGTGCGGACGCCTGATTGTAATTCTCCAATAATCAACTCTTCTGGATGGTATGAAAGAGTTCTCGGCATCACCTCACCTGGAACATCTACCTCGCCTTCCAAATTTGTGACATTCTGATTTGCACCTTGTTCACTGACTGGAATTGTTTGACTTGAAATCTGGATCTGCTCCCCCTCAGAATCTGAATCACCATGATCAAATACAGGCCTATCATCAGATTCTTGATTATCATTGACTGCCGTCTGATTTGCAGGAGCTTGTTCTTGTTCTGAAGATTGTTGAACATCATCATGTTCTCCAGCATTACTTAGACCGGCTTCATCATCATTTGAAGTTTGCCGTCGACTTCTAGTATACTCAGCTGGAAACCTTTCTTGTGATGACTCATACTCTCTTAGAATATCCAACTCATTAAAGAACTCTGGTTCTTCTTCCATGTCAAACGAATCCCACAGAGTATCGTAGTTAAAGCGCCATGAGTCACCTGGGTTCTGCGGTGACATTGAGTAACCTTGGCATTCAACATTGTGTGCTTCAATAATCCGCTTCAAGCTTGGAATAAAGACTCGCTTTAATGGACTTGAGTAACCCACAAATATTCCTTCAATGATCTTTGCACCAAACTTTCCAAAAGGCTCTAGAACTATGCAGGGAGACCCAAACGGTTCTAAATACTTCAGGTTCGGTTTGCGGTTGTTGATTACCTCGAAACATGTCTTGTTGAATTTCTTCACTGTAAGAACCCGGTTGAGTGTATAGCAAGCGGCTGACACTGCTTCTGCCCAAAAATTGACTGGTAATTTTGAATCAGCAAGCATCGTCCTGGCCATTTCAATTAGCGTCCTGTTCTTTCTTTCAGCTACTCCATTTTGTTGTAGAGTGTAAGGAGCACTAAATTCTTGCAATATACCTCTCTCATCACAATACTCTTTCATCTTGTTGTTCTTAAACTCAGTACCATTGTCACTTCTGATTCTTCTGATTCGAGTTTGGTACAAGTTTTCAATTTTTCTGAACAACGCCATCAAACTTTCAAATGTCTCATCCTTTGTCTTCAGAAAAGATACCCACGAAAATCTCGAGTAGTCGTCTGTTGCTACTAGACAGTAGAGATCACCAGTTATGCTTTTGACGTTCACTGGACCAAAAAGATCCATATGAAGTCTCTCTAACGGTCTCGAGATTGAGTTTTCCTTCTTCCCAATGTGAGATTTCTTCTTTTGTTTGCCTTTGACACAACTAATGCACTCCCCTTCAAGATGGAAACCTTTCACATGAACACCAGTTACTAAGTCGTTATGCACCAGGTGATTCATTTTTCGCAGGTGAATATGGCCCATCTTTCGATGCCACAATTGTGATTCTTTTTCCGTTGCTCTTGACATAAAACAGTGAACCTGACCCGTGGTAGTAGTTGCTACACTCATGTCGAACACGTACAGATCATTGAATCTGGATGCTCTCATGATAACCCACACTTCGGGAACAACAAATCCTGGTTTCAAGATCAAACATTCTTTGTCTGTAAAGTGTGTTGTATACATACGATCACAGATCTAAGAGATGCTCAGAAGATTGTTTTCAAGCTCGGCGATGTAGTTTACTCTTTCAAACGTAACAATACCATTCGATAGAGTTCCTTCACCAACTATTCGACCACCTTGATTGCCTGCAAATCCCACATATCCTCCATTAAACCCTCGAACATCGTACAGTAGGGTTTTCTTCCCCGTCATGTGCCGAGAAGCTCCACTATCCATAATCCAACGTGAAACGGATCTTGGAAGCTCCTGCACATATCACAAATACTTAGTTAGATCTTGATGCCACCCAAGCCTCTTTCGACTCGGGTAACTTGACATTGAGGTGAGTTTTTGCAGTGTATAATGGCGGAAAATTCTTGTCATTCGTCTTTAAGCTCTCTTCAGACCCAATCTCAACCTCTTTATATAAACAGAAATCATTTTTAGGAGGTTGACCAGATGATTGGTCTTTCTTTGGTACATACTTCTTTTCAGAAGTAGTTGACTCTTGTTTTTCAAGTTTCTCATAGTAATCCATAGGAACATTCATCTTTACCGGAGCGGTAGATGATGACTGTTTTTCTTTCTCAGAAACCTTTGGATTTGAAGAAATTGATTTCTTTTCAACTGATTTTGGCTTCCATGCTTGTTGAGGTGAAGCAACCCGTTTGTAAAATTTGTCAATTTTAGTTACCACATTCTTTACGAGTTCAGTTTTGACCTTGGTGTTTTCATTTTTCAAAACTTTCTTCTCAACAACCATTGGAACTTTGCCTTTTACATCAGCTTTCCTTTTCTGACTCTCAACAACTTCAGACTTAGGCTTTAAGTTGGTGCACTTTCGTGCAATATGTCCAACTTTGTTCACTTAAAACATGTACGAGTATCAACTACCCGACTTGTGCCTTCGGTCTGAGGCTATGAGGCCTTTTCTTCAAAAAAAACTCTTCATTTGATTTTGAAAAAATTTCAGATTCTTGCTCGGAATGAGAACTCGAGCTTTTTACAAACACCTTTTTCTCAACAAACTTCTTGTTTTGAAAGTTCCTTCTTTGATAATTCTTACCACCCTGATATCCACCCGACCATTTGTTTTGATTATTTTTAGAAAAATGTGGTGGTACAGCAGGTTTTTTGTAGTAATCTTTATCTTTTTCAAAGTTTAATTGCCGTTTGGAACATTTCAAACCTTCGATTTCAGACACATCAATCTCAATCAACTAGAACACATTTCTCAATTTACCAACATTCACATTCTCCAAAGGAAAATCACGATCCGAATACAACTTATCAGATCCCGCCATTTTGTACATCACAAGATTAGGTTCTTCATTTAAGTTGTTTTTGGATTTTGATTTTGGAATATATTTGTCCAAAAAGCATTCATCATCCTCAGTAGTGTCACTTTCAGACTTTAAAACATTTTCAACCATGCTTTTCACAACTTCAGATTGGACACTATCTTCATAGGAAGATGAAGTGAATGTGACATCGATTGTGTCTGGAAGCTTAACTTCATTTTCTTCTTCATCATTAACCAACCCGGATTTTTTCTTTGTAAAATTGTTTAACACCGGTGGTGGAACCTGATGAAACCCAACCCCGGTTCCATCAAAGGATACATCTTCGCCTGCTTTGTTCTTTCCAATTGGTTTAGGAACTATATGTTGAAGAACAAAACTTGTGGAGTTGTAACTGTTCAGTTTCAACTGAATGCGTTCATTTTCAATTTTAGCTTCTTGAAACTGAAGCTTCAACTTAGCAATTTCATCCAGTTGTTGGTTGATTTGTTCTTCTTTTACCCTAAGAACTCCTGACAGTTGAACATTTTCTTTGTTTGTCTTACCATTTCTCTCATCGAAATCTTTTACCATTCGTTTTAGCTTCTCAAAATTTTCTGAAAGTTAACGATTTTCATGAATTAGCTTTTCGTTTTCTTTCCTAATTATTTCTACGTCACTTTTATCATTTTCGATTTTCTCAGTTAATTCCTTTAATCGTTCATTTGAAACTTTTAACATTTTGTCACGGTTTAAGATCTGATCTTCAACGTCTCTGACCCTTCCTGTCAGTTCTTCGGTCTTTTTACCGCTGAGGTAAGCAAGTGTACTACAAACCTTGCAGTCTTTCATGCAATTTTTGCAGTCGCTCTCAGTTTTAGTTTTCTTACCTGACTCATTGATTGCATCATTCTGACTGACCTTGCTTTTAGACTCAGATCCAGAACCAGAAACTACCTCTAGCTCTTTCGCAGCAAGCACTTTGTCAGCCATCTTCTTCAAATTTTCAGTTGTGAATTCTTGTGACATGTCAATAATCCCGTCATCAACTTTCTTTGGCTGAGGCTCCTTTTCTTTTTCCTTTTCTTTTTCTTTTTCTTCAGCTTCTCCTCCTCCCCACCACTCTCTCTGTCTAGCTTCTTCTTCATCAGCAATTTGTTTGGTGAGGGCTTCAACATCAATAGTATTTGGATCAACAGCAATGTTTTCCTTGGGATCTAGGTAACATTCTCTATCAGCATCCCATCTATTCGCCTTTTTAGCTTCTTTGTATGTACGATAGATTCTACTAATCCTGAATTGGGCTGACATCTTTCTGTTGATGTATTTCTCTTCTTCTGTTCTGCTATCTTTGAAAGGAACAAGCTTTGTCACAAACGCATAACCCACTGCATCCTCTTCTGGTAGCAGTTCACTCTAATCGAAACCTTCGTCATCATGAATAACAGCAAGTGCTCTTGATTTTTCTTTGGGGGTATCTTCTAGTTGCTTCATTCTGGGAGGCTCTGATTTGTTCTGATGATAGATTGCTCTTTTGTAGTAATCTTCACGGAATGGGTTTGCAGTATCATCAGCAGGTGCGTTTTGACATTCACGTTTAAAATGTCCGTTTTGTTTACATCTGAAGCACGTGACTTTTGATTTATCAAACCCGAGCTTTGTGGAAGGTCTGCCAATAGAATGTCTGCATGTAATCTCCATGAACCTTTGTGCTCGTCTGACTGCACTAGCCATACACCACCTGATATCGATCAACTCCATCTCTTCTGGATCGATCTGGTCATAATCCTCCTTGGTGAGGTTAGTGTTTCCAATCTTGCCTGCAACAAGGCTCTCATAAGACTCTAGGACAGAAGCTAAGAACACCATCTGCTGCTTTGTGGATTCTTCACTGAAATTTTGAGCATTCTTTAGATCCACAGCAATGTTACATTGAAACAGATTCTTTGGAACTGATTGACTTGAAGTAGTTGACGATGAACCACTATGAAAACCACTGCTTGAACTTTCTTGATTTGATGTGTTAGAACTTTCAGCTGAGAAAGCTGTCTTAGGAGACACAGTCTTCGGGATCATACTTCCTCGGTAATACAACTCAACATTCTGCTGATATGAGGAATGATTGACTTTGTTTGATTTCTTGATCTCCGGTTCATGACTCTCCAATCTTTCGATCAACAGATCAACCGTCAGATCCTCCGACTTGATTGTGTTCTTCAGCATCAAGGCAAAGTATTGCCAGTCTTTCTCATCTGGCAACGAATCAAACAGTTTGTCAACCAATTCTTCTTGAGTATAAAGGATTCCATGTCTAGCAAGTTCCATCTTCAAATGCCCGAATCTTTCGATCATCTTTCACACAGATTCATTTTTCAAACATCCAAACAAATCAAATTCTTTTCTTAACAACTTCTTTTTGTTTTTAACTATCTCGGCACTACCCACACATTTCACTCTTAGTTTCTCCCATAGATCTTTCGAATTTGTGTATTCAATCAACGATATTATGTCATCTCTCACGGACTGGTGAAGCAAAGCAATGCATTTTTGTTCAGCAACAAAACTCTCTACATCAGTATCTGCTATATTTTCATATTCCGATCTTCCCATATTGAAACCATTTTTCATGCTCTTCCAACTTTGATACGCAAACCCTTTTAGCCATTCTTCAAACCTTTTAGCCCATCTATTGTATTCTTCAATCGCCATCAGTTTGGGAGGTTTGTTGTATGTGCCATATGCACTCTCCACACTCAAAGCATCAGAAAGAGTTTTCTTCGCACTTGGAGCATTTTCATTTGTGTTGTTTGATGTATCATCTCCGGTGTTTCCCGTGAAAGCAAAAGCATCACTGAACGGATTCATAAAATCTTCCATCTTCAAGTATCTGCAACAATCAATCAAACACTTAGAAATTTTTTTTTATTTTTTAACAACAATCTCAAACGAAATCACTTCACACGAAATGACTTCAAACGAAATAGGTTTTAAGCGAAATAAGCTTTCACATGAAATACCAATTCAAACGAAAATAGAATTTTCAAACGAAATAGTAATTTCGTTCGAAACTGACCAAACGAAATATAATTTCGTGCGAAATTAGCTTGGTTACAAACGAAAATAGCCTCTTTGGAACGAAATAGTAATTTCGTATGAAATATCTCACACGAAATCTAATTTCGTGTGAAATCAAGCAGCAATTTCAAACGAAATTAATCACCAAATGTAATTTCGTGCGAAATTAAGAAGCTATTTCTTGCGAAATTATGATGACATCATCATTTCGGCCACCATTTTGTCAAATTGATCCAGATTTTGTTCGAATTTTGGTCCAATTCTTTCAAGGATTCATTAAAACGGTGTTTTACATGATATATGTGAAATTCAATCCATTTTGTCCATTAATCTCGTTTAATTTTGAAAAGAATGAGTAGAAGTGATGAAAACAAGCTGAATTGGTATAAACTCTTCTTCCTGAGCTCTGATACCACTTGTTAGATCGTCGTGTAACCCGAACGAGTTAATCAGAAGAGTTTATGATCCATATCAAAGGCGAAATCAGTGATATAGACGTGAAACAGCTTAATTCCTCTTAATTATCCTTTTATTAATGATTTCAAAGTAATCCTGATCGTTTGACAAACTGGCAGCACCTCGGCTCTGAAATCTAGAACGTTTAAAATGACTTGGCACACCTAGTATTTATAGGCTGAGTAATTTCGCATGGAATTCCTCATGCGAAATTACATTCAAGCGAAATTACCATGTAATTTCATGTAGAATTACTAATTGTAATTTCGTGCGAAATTACCTCCCAACCTATTTTTAACATATTTCTCGTACTACGTGCCCTGATCTATTAATTCTAATATACATTTCTAAGATTGTTGTACCTCTCACTTCGTTGACTCAAAAAGATAAACCTTTTTGCTTGGGGTCCCGAGCAAGAGGAATCTTTTCAGACTCTTAAGACCCTTCTGTGTAACGCTCCTGTTCTTACTCTACCCAATGGGAATGACGGCTTCGTGGTATATTGTGATGCCTCGAACCGTGGCTTGGACTGTGTGCTCATGCAGTGGGACAAGGTTATTGCTTATGCCTCTCGTCAACTCAAGATACATGAGAAGAACTATACTACTCATGATCTGGAGCTTGGTGCAGTTGTATTTGCGTTACAGATCTGACGACACTACCTGTATGGTACTATGTGTGTGGTCTTCACCGACCATAAGAGCCTTCAACATATCTTTGACCAAAAGGAACTGAACATGCGACAGAGACGTTGGGTGGAATTGCTTAACGACTACGACTGCGAAATTCGCTATCATCCTGGCAAGGTGAATGTAGTGGCCGACGCTCTTAGTCGTAAAACTCATTTTAAGGCTATTCGTATCTCCGGTAATCTGCATGCTTGTATCCGCGAAGCTCAGTATTCGTCAGCTAATGAAGGAAGTCTATCTGTTGAAGTTCTAGGTGATAACATGAATCAACTAGAAACTAAATCTGACGGTCTTCAATACTATCTCAATCGCATCTGGGTGCCGGATCGCGATAATCTTCATGAAATCATTATGAATGAGGCTCACAAATCTCGTTACTCTATTCATCAAGGTGCCGATAAGATGTACCATGATCTGCGTATGACTTATTGGTGGCGTGGTATGAAGAAGGACATTGTTGTATATGTTTCTAAATGCCTTACTTGTACGAAAGTCAAGGCTGAACATCAGCGTCCTTCTGGACTCTTAGAACAACCCGAAATCCCAGTTTGGAAATGGGATAGCATTGCTATGGACTTTATTACTAAACTACCTCGTACGCCTTCTGGTCACGATAGTATCTGGGTGATTGTTGATCGTTTGACCAAATCAGCCCACTTTCTTCCTATTCGTGAAGATTATAAAGTGGAGAAACTTGCTCGAATCTATACCGATGAGATTATATGTCGTCATGGCATACCTCTTAACATAATCTCTAACCGTGATGGTCAATTTACTTCACGTCTTTGGCAAACCTTTCAATCCGCTATGGGTTCGCATTTGAATCTTAGCACGGCCTTTCATCCTCAAACGGATGGACAGACCGAACGTACTATTCAAACCCTAGAGGATATGCTTCGTTCTTGTGTCATCGACTTTGTTGGTAACTGGGATGCACATTTACCATTGATTAAGTTCTCGTACAACAACAACTATCATTCCAGTATTCAGATGGCTCCTTTCGAAGCTCTGTATGGCCGCAAGTGTCGATCTCCTCTCAGCTGGCCTGAGATTGGTGACAAGCAGTTTACTAGCCCTGAAATTATTCAAGAGAGTACATATAAGATTCTTCAGATCCGTGATAACTTGATCAAGGCTAGGAGCAGAAAAAAGAGCTATGCTGATAAAAGGCGCAAGCCATTGGAATTTGATGTTGGTGACCGAGTTCTTCTCAAGGTATCTCCCTGGAAGGGAGTAGTTCGCTTTGGTAAGAAGGGAAGGGAAAGCTCGCTCCTTGCTATGTGGGTCCTTTCACGATACTCAAAAGGATTGGAAAGGTAGCGTACGGACTCGACCTACCACAGGAACTAAACAACGTGCATCTAGTGTTCCACGTATCTAACCTACGTAAATGTCTAGCCAACGAGGAACTGCATGTTCCCCTTGAAGACTTGCAGATAAATGAATTTGTAAACTTTGTGGAGAAACCGGTCGAAATCATGGATCAGGGTGTCAAGCGACTGAGGCGCAGCAAAATCCCCATAGTCAAGGTTCGATGGGAAGGAAAGCGTGGCGCCGAATTCACTTGGGAACTGAAAAGTGAGATGAAGACCAAGTATTCGCAGCTCTTCGAGCAGTCTTCTTCTAAGATTTCGGGGACGAAATCTCCTAAAGGAGGGGTGTCACACCCCTATTTTCCACGTGTCACCGGTGGGCCCGGTGGGGAGTATAGTGACGTAGTTGATATCATCATAGTCAACAACACAATATTTAAATGCACAGCGGAAGCAAAAGATAAATATATTACAAACCGATTCAAAAGTAATATTTAATATTACAACGGAATGTAAGTTGGATCCACAGGCGGATCAAATAAAAAGAAAAGATAGTTCATCAGACTTATTGCATCCAAGCTTGCTAGACTTATTGCGGACGCTAGAAGACAGCCAGCCTAGTACGAGTAGTACCTGCACTTAACCTTTTGGAAAATACGTCAGTTTACACTGCTAAATACAATTTAACTGACTCATTTTGAAAAGGTTTGAAAATTGATTTAAATGCACGTGGCACAAAACATTTTATAACTTGGGATAATTATATGAAGATAATCTTGTAAGGGATTTACATGTTACTTATGCGTTCAGTAGCCCGATCCGTAGACCGGGTTAAAGATTAATAGACACACCACAATATTGAGTTATACACTGACAGGTGTACGCCTACACCCCGTGCTCAGGTCGTGGCCATCTCGTAAGATAATGCCAAGGATATCCGGGACATGGTCATTAACCCCCCAAAGGCTTTAAGCAAACAAAACACATTCAAAACATCGCATATCAATAAATTTAACCTCTATTCGATTAAAGAATTCAATGCCGGACCAAGCGGTATTTTATATACCGTACCCCAAGCCCGTATAGGGAAAATAAGTTAAAAGTATTTACCTGAGCTAAATATAAATTCAATCCCAACCGTATACCACCAAGCAAGTACATATAGCTTTTACTGGGCTCCTAAATCTGGAACGAAGGTTTTTAATAACCTATTAGATTCCTAACGGGTCTTTAATTAAGCCTAAGCTTAGACCGGTTAATTTTCAAAAGGAAGACACGGTTCAAACGCATGATAAAGCGAAGACCGGTTTAGAATGTGGTTTTGACCCGACAAGCTTGCATGCTTGTTTAATATGGGTAACTTAAACACATTCTGGATTTTGAGACACAAATGATATGGTTTGACCCGTTTCGGCTAATATATGCGAACTAGTCACGTAAGCCGATCCGGACGCGACAAGTGCGTAACGAGTAACCAAAAGAGTCATATACAGGTTTCCTAAGTTATTATGCCTTAAACATGTTGTGATATCAGTAAGATATCTTCTATTATGCCCCAAACGAATTTAAATTCAAATTATGCCTTATAAGGGCATTTTGGTCATTTAAAAGATTATAAAAGAGTTTAATTTGTAACATGAGTTACAGGTCTGATTTATACAGTAAATACACTTAATTCAACGTGTTATCACAGTAGGGTATGACCTATATGTGAAACTTATCATTTATAACCAAACTATGCCCTTTAGGGGTATTTTGGTAATTTCACTTAGGCTAAAAAGGTCAAAACTGGAAACCTGAGTTTAAAAACTTTTACTTACTGTTAATATATAAAAATATACTAAAAATATCAGTAGGTATCAACCTTATATGTTTAATATGGTCTTAGCACATACTATGCGTTAAAAACGCTTAAAAGGGCGATTCGGAGCCATTTCCGGGTTTTCAAAGGAAAGCTGATATTTTTATAATTCCAGAAAGCTCAAAATATTGTATTTATCAAATAAAATCAGTAGAAAAAGGTTTGGGTCAAAAGGATTTGTAAAACTCATTTTATGGCTTAAAAGGGCAAAACCGGCATTAACCGAATTAAACCTAGAGACCTATGTTATGCTCAGCCAAAAATTAAATAAAAATCTTCAAAAATCCCAAAATATTATATTACATCAGTGGGTAAAAATTTTGATATCAAAAAGTGGGTTTAAATAGGCTATGTGCTAAATACGCCGTTTAATTAACATAAAGCTTTTAAATTACGCTATTGAGCATAACTCCTAATCTAGACCTCAAACTGATGTCAAATTTTAGGTGCAAGTTTATAAATCAGTAACTAAGGTTTCTACTCTTTTACTTTTTTCAAAAATCACGTTTTATAGTCAAAAGGGCATAATAGTCAACATTTAAGCATTAATCGGAAACATGCATATGAATCAGATAAGTATTGGACCAAGTTGTATAATCTCAGAGAGTTATACTTATATGAAACCTGGTCCAAAATAAGCTCTAAGGAAGATCTTAAACATGCATAAACGGATCAGAACTGATAGTCAAAGCAAAAGTCAAAATATGCGACTTTCGGGTCCGATCCGGGTTTAAACTGAAAATTGTCGAGTTGATCATGTTGGAACATGTTCTTACATTAGTTACTAAGTTATTTTGATGATCAAACAGGTTGCATGTATCCTATATTGCTAATTATGCTTAATTTTGAAAATACACATTCTGTTGACTTTTTAAAGTAAGCTTTGACTCGACAATTAACATAGTTAGAGTGGGAATCTGAAAGTACCCTTTTAAGGGTTTGTTACCCACATAAATACCTACTTATAGGTACTTTCAATTCGAGAAATGACTGAGCGGATTTCAATTAATCGCAAAGTCAAATTTAAATTACGACGGTTTGACTAATAGCTAATTAACTAAGCTAAAACGAAATCGAAAGGGTTATGAACACTTACAAGAGTCCTAATTACGATTAGAGATCACTAGAAAGCCTGAGGTTGATCAGAGAGCTTCAGAACTGAGAATGCAAGTGAAGTATCAAGTGAACTTACCTCCTTTATATAGTTTTCGGGACCTCAAGAGATCGCGACAAGTGTCGGGAGTTCATAACCAGATTAGGCCAGGTGTAAAACCATTTATAGAATCTATGGGCTGCCCCTAGAGTCGGTTTTGTGAGTTAGGAACTAGTTTTGAACATGAAAACAGCAAGAAACAGGCTGTTTACAGCTATTCTGCATTCTGTGCAGGTCTCGCGGCCCGTGTAAGGGTCTGTGTGACCTTACGCGCCCCGCCTGACATCCCAGATCAGCAGCAGCAGTTTCAGTAATGACAGAAATGGTCCCTGTCAGCTCATAAAGTCATTTTAGGCACGTTCAAGGCCCGTTAACCTCATATAAAGGCCCCACTATGATGTTTAAACCTAGGGGACATAAAACATGTTCAAAAACATGTCGGATGTCGGTTCGTTTGGCCGTACGATCACGTTATGCGTCGAATTACGACGAAACACGGACGGACGCTAAAAACGATCCAAATTACACGACGGATGGAATTTTATCAAGGCGATCACTAAAATAAAATATTTTAGTGCTTACATAAATTTTTGGGTGACCGGGGATATTCAGATTGTGAGATATGCGCGAAAATGCAAACTTGTGCACTTTTTGACACTTTTAGTCCCTACATGACCTTAAAGTTTATTTTTGCGCACCAAACACCTCTAAGCCTATATATAAGTTATATAAAGGATAATTAGGGTATATTCAACTCATGGACATATTCCGGAATGTCCGTTACCATACGAATCGGCATACTTTTGCCGTTTGACGCAATTAGCCCTTAATTGCGCAAAGTAGCGCAAAATGTTGTTTAATGATATCCAAGCCTTCCAAGGCCCATATTGATCATTCCCAAGCATTTACTTAAATGTTACTATGCTCTCGTTCGCTTAGATGGTCACCGAAAGGTGTAGATTCAAAAGTTGACGCTTTAGGCCCCTCTATTGCGCAAACTTGCGCATTTAATCATTTAATAGCATTGAAACCTTATTTAATCCATATTAGGCATTCTTGTAAGTATTATTAATTATCACGATGCTTCGGGTTCGCTAAAAGGTCATTCAGAGGTATAATTAAACATATTGACACTTTTAGTCCCTCTAACTTGCAAAGTTGTGCGTAACTTTACTTATAGGCATAAAAACCTTAGACGGCCATTATTTGGCATTCCCGAAAGTATAATTAAATATTATGAAGCTCCCGGTTTGTTAAAAGGTCACTCAAAGGTAAGAATTAACATGTTGACGCTTTTAACCCCTTTTTTGCGCAAACTTTCAATTAATTATGCAAACGGTTACACTTATTCATCAAGTGGCACATTTGTGAATATAAACATCGTAAGAAACTTATTTTTAGGTATGTTATACTTCCATTCCTTTCATAATCAAAGTTTTCGATTTTTCGAAAAATTAGTCCCTAAATTTCAGTGTTTGACTTCATTAGGGTTTATTACACGTGTCAATACATTATTGGACGTGATTTTACGAGGTGTTACAAGGGGAGACTGTAACGCCTGCGTCCCTAGACTTTTACCTATTTGACACTTTTAGTCCCTTAACTATGTGATATTTAATACTTTTAATACTTGGTGAATCTTATGCTATGAATCTATGATTCTTGATACTAGATACTATGGAGACTATGATTCTTGATACTTGGAAACTATGATATTTTGGTGCTTGACTCTTGAGGCTCGTGAAACTTGAGACTTGGTTGAACGAGGGACTGGAGTCTTGTCGCTGGCGGAAGCTATGAAACTATGGAAACTATGGAAACTTTTGGTGTTAATGCTATAATCTAGTATACTATTACCCAATAATACGCAACGCTTAATCTAGCCCGCAAAACGAATCAAAGACGGTTAAACGGAAAAGATGGGATTAGCCGAATGGCAATCTCAGATGACCATCCGATCGGATAGCCATCCGATCAGATGACCATCCGATCGGGTAGCCATCCGATCGGATGACCAACTGATTGGATGGCCATTCGACCGAGCTGCAATCCGATCCGTGCACACTGCCTCTCTCTCTCTCTCTCTCCCTCACACTATAAATAGGCCTGTCACATCATTCTCACTGATGTGACAGCCTCACTCGATCCAGACGCATGCTCTCTCACTCTCAAGCACTTTTCTTCCATTTCTCGGCGATTCCGGTATGTTTTACACTAGATTCTTGTACATCTTTGATCTACACGTCATTCTCTACATGATTCTCCTTTGAAATCTCACATTTTCACCGTGAAATCTCTAAGATTTGAGCTCTTGAAGGTGATGACATCATGACGGTTTGTACCAAACTGTTGAGTGACGTCATTCTACTCAAGATCTAGCTCAAATCTAAGGAATTTCATGTGTTTTACACTAAATCCAGACTAAACCTAGACTTTTCGGCTAAAAATCATGTTTATCTTCATCTTTTCTTAAACTTTTCCCTTAAAACGGTGAGATCTGGATCTAAACGGACAATAGACTTGATGATTGGTCTGGAGTTGGTTTGGAAAAGGATTGTTGTCGGAGAAGATGACTGGAGTACGGATTCTGACATAAGCACCATTACGAACAGGCGGCTGAACGGACTGGGATGATTCCCACCCGATCAGATCGGCTGTACACTAATGAGTTTACTGTTGTCTTAATACGTACCAGGTCGTCACTGTTTAAACAGAAACTTAGAAACTTTACAAGTTTAGGAACGGGACAAGGATAACCCGATCGAGTGGCAATCCGATCGGATAGCTATCCGATCGAACAGCCATCCGATCAAGTGGCACTTGCCTCTTAACCCTAAACATTTTGATACTTTGAACCTTTGATCGTCGAATAGTAATCCGATCGGATAGCCATCCGATCAAACTGCCATCCGATCAAAGTGACAATGAGCCTCGGAACCTTTCAACACTTGGAATCTTTTGAGACTTGAATCTTTGAAAACTTAGAACTTCGGATCGAATGGAAATCCGATCGAATAGCCATCCATTCCCCCACACAATAGTCATCCCAATCGAATGGCATTCCGTTCGGACAGCCATCCGATCGAACAGCCATCCGATCAAGATGACTGATCTGACACTTGGTTTGAATCTCGTTGTTTTGTCCGACACTTATCTGTTGTAATCTAATCAGGCTAACCCTAAAGAACTCCCTTTGATCCAATAACAATTAATCTGTTAAGCAATCATTGTGAGTATACTCGATCCCTTTTTGCTTCAAACTTTGGGATGCAACATGTGTTCTATTAAACTATGATACTTGAGACTTTTGGAAACTAAACTCTATCCTATGTGTATGTGAAACTTCTTATTCTTGTATTCTATTTGTGCTATATGGACGTTTAATCCAGGGTGTGTAGTTCCGTCTTAAAAATAGTAGCGCTATAGGAGATGCACCTCCCCATTATTCTCGGGGGTATTGTTAGGAGGATTCTAGTTTTCCTTTAGACTTGGGAAAACAACAAAGCATCGGGATACTTGGGCTATCACTTGTTGGACTGCGAACACTAGCATGGCTGAAACTATTTTGTATCATTTACATTATGGATATGAGTTGTTTTAATCTATTATTCTATGTACTCAAACTTGTATGCTCGCCGGTACAATTTCGTACTGACTCTATTTTAATACATGTTGCAGGCTGACAGGATGCTAGGACTCATGAAACATGATAGGATGCTGCTTAGAAACAGATCATAGCTAAATTAGAGACTTGAAACTATTTTTATGGTGATTTTGTAATCGATACTTGATGATTGGTACTCTAGACATTGTTATCATGAAATCAATCAAATTTATATTGCAACTATTTAGTGTTATGGAATCTCATGAGCAATCTGAACGCTTAGTGCTCGCACCCCGATGTTTCCACCATCGGTTGGGGTGTGACACTTAACCCTAGAAATTTGAGAAAGATGATGGAGTGAGTGTTGAGTTTGAAAGGGTTGAGAGGGAAATTACCATTTTACCCTCATGTGCGTTGTACATGACAGTTTTTAACTGAGTTTTCTAACTAGGTTTGGCCTAAAGGACAAAATGTGCAAGATTTTGAAAGATTAAGGACACCGCCTGTAAACTTTTGGCCAAAAGGACAGCGTCTGCAATTTGATGTAAACATAAAGGACAAAACTTGTAATTTACTCTTAATCATGCAAGTAAACCGTTTTTCAATAATTATACGTAAAGCTAATTTGAAGCCACTTTCGTAATTAGCTTACAAGTTAAATTAATAGGAATATTTCACAAAATGATAACCAAGTTTTAGGAGTGTTTCAATTGGGTCCTCATAAAAAAAATTGTTTTGAATTAACTCATTAGAGTTTATTTTATTTTCTAATCTTATATAATTAACCTGAAACAGGAGGTAAACTATCTTAGGTGACATTTATTTTTTATCTATATTAAATATGTTGACATAATTTATTTAATAAAAGAGAAAAATAAAATTAATCAAATAAAAAATAGATACAAATTATAATCATTCAGTACTGTCCCACCACCACCTAACCGTTGAATCACCACCGTGCCATCGAACCATCCAATCATTTTTTGGTGACCACTACTATGCACGTGAGAATTTAGTTCTTGATGGATATAAAGTGATGAATGAATGAGAATAAAAATATGCTAAACTTCATAGAAATTTAGTTCAAACAAAATTGTGATGAATGGATGGGTATATGATGGATATAAACTTCATATTTGCTTTATTGTTTGATAACCACTTTCAAACTAAACTTCATTTTGATCAACGATGTGTAATTTTTTTAATAAAGTTGAATTTACTTTTTGATGGATATAAACTTTATTTTTTTTTGTTTACTGAAATTGAATTATATGTAAAAGGCTTACAATTAAAAGTGACTTATTCTATGGTTTCGGGAAGTTTTTTTTGTAACTCATATTGACCATTGTGGATTTTATAAATTAGCGTGTTTTGGTTTGTCCTCATTTTTTTATATTTTTTAGTTAAATAATAAAAAACTTAATTAAAGAAAAAGAGAAAAAAATAAAATTTGTGTTTTAATTACTATCAGAGTTAGTTGTGGGGTTAGTACCCGTGGTTTCTCCAAAGTAACAAGTGTTACACCCCAACCGATGGCGGAAACATCGGGGTGAGGCATTGAGCGAAACAGATTGTCCATGAGGTTTCATAACAACTATAAATTACCAAATATTTAAGCATTACGTCCCATAGCGTAACTGTTTTGGTCAAAAATTACCGAAGTAATTAAGTGATCAAATTAGTTTAGTGAGGTAGTGTGCTAGAAATGAGTGTTGAAAATATGCTTGTTAAGTTATTTAGAAAATCAGTATTCAGGATACGGCTCAGGATATAGAGCTGTATCTAAGATCAAACAATGAGCAAAAGTAAAGTAAACGACACGAGATGTACGAGGAAAGCCCTTGATCAATCTAGATCGCCGGCATAAAACCTCGGGAGCTGACAATCGCAGCTGCCTAGTTCTTCTATTGCTTCACAAATCAGAATACAGTGCAGGATGTGGTGCGGATCGACTAAGTGTTACAACGAAATTTGAATACAAGTGTGGTGTTTGCAATGAGCTAGAGAGTGAAAGTGTACAAGAGTGTTAGTGAAAAATTGTGTGTTCTAAGCTGATCCGCTCCCATCTATTTATAGTAAAGATAAAATAACAAACTACCCTAAACTTGCGGGATCCACCGAATATTCCTTCTTCGAACGTTGTAGACCTGGTCTTTCGGGCTCAACGTCTCTCCCTCAACAAATTCGTCCGAGTCTTGAGGAGAAGAAGTCCTCTTGACCGTTAGCTAGTCTCAACCTTTATCCTGCACGTGGTTAATTCAATAAGCCTCAGGATATCGCCCAAGATGTTAGCAATATCCTCTTCCAGCATCCTGGTCACAAATAAACAAACAAAGGCAGGATATTGGTCAGGATACATATGTTAAGAAAATGACCCCTAACAATTGTCCCCAAATATATCGGTTGGTATACCAATCCAACGGATATATTTCAAAAATCTTATCCCATAACTCAAGGCATTTAAAACGAAGCGACGGTCAAGATCACATCATAACTTCCAACGCGTTTTTTACTCAATGGAGATCCACGATGCCCCTATATCTTCTCTTTTCTTGTTTGAAAAGCAGATATCTTCAACAGAACCTTCAGGTAATTCTCCATTTCTGATTTTCTTCCCGTCAATTTACTTCATCTTACTTGCAATGGACGCCGAGACCTTCACCCAGCAGAACCTTCTTAAAAATCCCGAAAAGGAGATCTGCGATTTTGACAACGCAGACATTGCAGCTTTAAGAGCCTCCGGCGCTTTCCCCGACAGCACGGTCTTTAGGCCATTCGATCGGTCAATCCGATCGGATGTTTCTTCTACCGAATGGATCTGTTTTCCAGCATATCCTTTTTCATTAGGTCTTCGATACCCTTTTCCTGAATTTATGATGCAATTCTTTCGTATTACTGGCATCTCTTTTGCTCAAACCATGCCCATGGTTTGGAGAGTACTAATTGTACTCAACCAAATCAAAAACCTCCATTGCTCTGACCTCTGCATCGAGGATTTACCTATAGCTTATCGCCTCCGATCCCATGGCTCTAGCCGGTTCTTGCTCTTCTCGACCTCCAGCAAACCCCTGATTCTCAAAGCCACCAAAAACGAAGACGGATGGCAACGCAAATTCTTCTTTGTCAAACGAGATTCCATTGCTGAGGGTGCCAACCTTCCGGTGGAGTGGTTAACCACCGGTAGGATCATAAATACCCTCATAGACGATTTGATTTTTATCTTCTATTAATATTCTTCTTTTTGATCTTTATGCAGTGAACTTCAAGGAAGTTGCTCCCCCTACCGCTGAGTCAGAAGAGAGAATCAATACCATTTACCGGTTACCTGCAATAGACAGGACTTTCACCACACATGTCCCGAGTTCAAGTCAATACTCATCATCCGAGATGTCTGGTAAGAATTTCTTTCAAAATAATTAGTCAAAACAATATAATGATAAAATAATGAGTAAAACTTTTCCCTTTATGCAACACCAGCTAAGATCCCTGAAGTCTTTGACCTTGACGAACTGGATAGCTATTCTGACCAGATCCAGGTCAAGAAAGAACCTAGCCCCAAGACCACTGCTACATCCAAACCCAGCAGCTCCAAAGCCATCATCATTCCTAAACCTTCACCGGCTACCAAGCCCCGGAGTTCAAGTTCCCGCAAAAGGAAAGAACCCGATTCCCCTGTCATTTCTGACACCTTTCCTTATGAGAAGCACGGGTTCATTGAAGCCAGCGGGTTTATGACTTCTTTTCTTAACCAGGTTAGTATCCTCACACTATATCCTGCAATTTAGATTATTTTCAAAGATTTAACAATGTTAACCCCTGTCCTTTTACCTTTGTAGGGTCTTGAGCGTTTAGTTCATTTATATCAAGAATCCTGCAAGCTTAACAAAACACTTGAATCTAAGTTAAAGGAAGCAGAAATCACAATCTATGACCAAGGTATGATCGCGGCCGCTAAATCTCGTCATTACGAGGAGAAATACAAAGCTATGACCCAAGAACACCAAGTTGCTCTCAACAAAGCTACTCTTCAAGCCCAGGCCGATCTGGAAGCTGCCCATGTGCAGTACGAACGGGATATGGTCAGTTACCGAGAAAGCCTCAAAAGTTCCGTCGTCATTTCTCTTCTCCAGGCTAGGTTGAAGATGGCTCATGAAGCCAAAACATTAGGCTTCGAATGCCCTTCTTGGGACGTTGGTGCTTGGGAGACCAAGCTGAAGAATCTTGGCGGCACCTCTTCCAAATCAACTGCCGATGAACCTTCTAAAGTAGTCGAAAAGGCAACCGATGCTGAGAAGGATGCTGAGGCGGATCCCAAGATGGATGTTGCTGAAACCGCTATGGACCAAGAAGGCACTACCCCCTAGAGCTTATTTTCTTTAAATCATTCGAACAATTTTATGTTTTTATGAACAATTTGTATTTCTGTATCTAAACAATTTGATAGCCGAAGGTGGATGGGTCCTGGGTTTCAGGATGAAACCTTCGGTTATCAACCAGTATTGATTGCTTCAAGAATAATTTCATCTTTTTAAGTATAAATCTTAGCTTTGCAAAAAATTTCATACTGTTATCTTATAAAATATCCTGATCAGTATGCTCAGCGACATACTGCAAAAGCCTTTTATTAGATAGAACTTCCAAACGTTCCTTCAACTTTGTAAAAATTTCTTTAGAAAGTAAAAAATAGTCTATCTTCTCAAAACCAAGTTTTGATAATATTTAAATGATCAGAGTTCCAAACTTATACTGGTTTCAAACACCCTAATCAAATATCCTTAAAAGGACTTTGAGGATATATATCAGGATACTTAACATAATGTCACTAAAAACTTAAATGAGGCTTACAAAGGAAAGATCATACCAGAAATAGGGTATAAACCTATTACCAAACTTCAATCCCTTTGCAACTCTTCCAATGAAGATGTCCCCTGTGCAAGGTACTTAGTGCATTAGTTCCAAACCTTATCCTTTTAGCTTTACACCACCACCTGGTGGGAATGTCCCCTGTGTACAATGTCTTCAAATACTTTAGAAATCTTCTGAATGTCAGTTTCCATAGGCAATTTTTTACGTCCCAAGGGCAAAACCCAAGGATGTACTGGAGATAAATCCCTTGTATCCTGGGGAAAATCCCAAATTTTCATGCGCTACAGGCGGGAGTGTATAAACTCCAAGACTTAGAAAGGTGAAAACCTTTAAACCTAAGAGAGTATGAAAATACCCTTTCGTGAGAGAGGGTGATCAATCCTCATATACCTTTAGGATTCAGGATATAGCCAACAGTGACGAAATTGTCAGCCACTTTTACATGGACTGGTCCCGCCACCTTGAACTATCCCTGAATAACTTGCGCTCCAGGCGGGGTGTTTAAACCCAATTCGAAAGAAAGGTGAATACCTTTAAACCTGTGAAGGGATCAGTATCCCTTAAACGTGAGAGAGGGGGCCAATCCTCTAATCTTCCGAGTTATCCTGAGTACATATCCTGGAGCTATATCCTGAAACATATCTTGCAAAACAATTGTAAACTAAGGTGCGTGTTAGCTTGGCTAACACCCCTCCGATGCTTAAGTCAGAATTGGGTTACAAATAACAAATTAAACCAAACATATTTTTTAAAAAAGTAGAATTCATACCATCCTGAGTTAGAAATTAAATTCTAAACTCACTTGAAATAGAGCTTAAGGTGTATAGCATTCCAAGACCTCGGTAGCATATCCCCCTCCATATTCTTGTGTCTGTATGCTCCTTTCCCTGCTTCTGATTCAACTTCATATGGTCCTTCCCATTTTGGAGCTAACTTGCCATCGGCAGGATTAGTAGTATTCTGAAAAGCCTTTCTTAACACCCAATCTCCAACCTTAAATCTTCTGGTTCTAATATTCTTGTTATATGCCCTGGATATTCTCTGTTGATATGCTGCCATCCTTAGCCTTGCCGCATCTCTCTTCTCATCTATAGTGTCTAAATCCTGACTCAAGGCTTCGGGATTCTGCTCAGGATCACTTAGGGTAGATCTTGCCATAGGTATCGTCATTTCCGTTGGAATCATTGCTTCTGCTCCAAACACCAAGGAAAATGGGGTTTGGCCTGTTGCATTCTTTACCGTTGTCCTATCAGCCCATAAAACAAAGGGTAATTCTTCTGCCCATCTTCCTTTTTTGGCTCCAAGCCTTTTCTTTAAGTTATTGACAATTATCTTGTTTGAGGATTCTGCTTGTCCATTTGCTTGAGGATGTACCGGAGTAGATGTAATCATTTTGATTCCCCAACTCTTGCAAAAGTCAGTAGTCCTCTTACTTATAAACTGAGAACCATTGTCACAGATTATCTCGGCTGGTACTCCGAATCTGGTCAGGATATTCCTCTTGATGAAGGATACTACTTCTTGGTCTCTAACTTGAACAAATGCTTCTGCTTCAACCCACTTAGAGAAATAATCCGTCATTGCTAGCATAAAGACTTTTCCTCCCGGAGCTTTTGGTAGCTTTCCCACTATGTCCATACCCCACTTCATAAATGGCCAAGGGGAAACAATAGGATATAATGCTTCAGCCGGCTGATGCAGTATGTTACTATGTCTTTGACATGCGTCACATGTTCGAACATATTCTGCGGCATCTTTTCTCATCGTTGGCCAATAATATCCTGTCCTTAATACTTTTGAGAATAACGACCTGCCCCCAGCATGGTTACCACAATCCCCTTCATGTATATCCTGAAGTACTTCCTTGGCTTCAGGATCCTCCAAGCACCTCAAATACGGTCCTGCAAGAGATTTCTTGTTTAAAATAATAGTGAATCGTGATACCTTCATCCTAAATGCCTTAGGATTTTCATTTCCAGGGATGTGCCCTTCTTTGAGATATCTCATGATTGGAGTCGTCCAGGATTTAGGATCCTCTTCAGGATGTTCTACTCCAGGATCCTGAATACCAGCTACTTCTTTATCCTGAGGATTCGTTGCAGGATATAGGACATGTAATATTGATATTTGCGTCCCTTCAGGTATCTTGATCGAAGATCCCAAATTTGCTAAGGCATCCGCTTCAGCATTATCCTCCCTTGGTACCTGTTCAAGTATAAAAACATCGAAATATCCTGCTAATTTTTTTGAGAATATCAAGATATTCGATTAATTTCTCACCCTTAACTGCATAGGATCCATTAAAATGGTTAGTAATTAACAAAGAGTCAACATATACTTGCAAATTTTTGATACTCATGCTCTTAGCCAACTCTAATCCTGCAATTAAAGCCTCATACTCTGCTTCATTATTAGTAGCAGGAAATTCACACCTAATAGCCTGGGGTAATATGTCCCCCTGTGGCGATTTTAGTAGTATTCCTAATCCTACTCCTCTTACATTAGATGCACCGTCAGTATATAATGTCCAGGATCCTGAGGATTCTCCTAACTGTTGAACTTCTAGGTCTACCTCGTCCTGAATGTCACTACTGAAATCAGCCACAAAGTCAGCTAAAGCCTGAGACTTTATGGCATTCCTAGGTTCATATACTAAATCATAAGCACTTAATTTCACTGACCACTTGGCCATCCTGCCTGACATCTCTGGTTTCCTAAGCACATTTTTGACAGGATAATTCGTTTTAACATGTATCCTATGTGTCTCGAAATAATGTCTAAGCTTCGTTGATGCCATGACTAATGCTAGTATTAATTTTTCTAAATGAGAGTACCTAGTTTCAGCATCTAACAAACTTTTACTTACATAGTAAACAGGATATTGCTGACCTTCATGGTCTTTTATAAGAACGGCACTTACAGCATTCCCTGATACAGCAAGGTACAGGGATAGTGGTTCACCATTTTCAGGCTTCATCAATAGAGGTGCGGTTGAGAGATATCGTTTCAAATCCTGCAGGGCTGCTTCATGCTTTTCCCCCCATTCGAATCTTTTGTTCTTCTTCAGGATATCATAAAAGTCTTTGCATTTCTCTGAGGATCTTGAGATAAACCTGTTTAGAGCTGCTACTCGGCCTGTCAATCTTTGTACGTCCTTCATATTTGAGGGTGATTTTATGTCCAGGATAGCTTTGATCTGCTCTGGGCTTGCTTCTATCCCCCTTTTTGTCACCATATATCCAAGAAACTTTCCTGCCCCCACTCCGAAATGGCATTTAGCAGGATTCAGCTTCATGTTGTATTGATCCAGGATATCAAATGCTCCCTTGATATCCTGGAGGTAATCCTCAGCCTTTTTAGATTTCACCACCATATCATCGATATATACCTCCATGGTGTCCCCCAGTTTGTCTTTGAACATCATGTTTACCAATCTTTGGTATGTTGCACCTGCATTTTTCAAACCAAAAGGCATAGCTGTATAACAATAAATACCTGTTGGTGTCATGAAGGCGGTATCCTCCTGGTCAGAAGGCTCCATTTGGATCTGTTGAAATCCTGAGGATGCGTCCATGAAGGTCAGCATTTCATGCCCGGCAGTGGCATCTACCATTGCATCAATGTGGGGAAGAGGAAATGGGTCTTTAGGACAAGCTTTGTTCAAGTCTGTGTAGTCTACACAAACTCTCCATTTCCCATTCTTCTTCTGTACTACAACCACGTTTGCTAGCCACCTTGGGAACTTAACCTCTCTGATCATTCTGGACTTTAATAATCTTTCAACTTCCTCCTGGATAATCGTGTTCCGCTCAGGAGCAAACTTCCTTCTTTTTTGTTGCACAGGCTTGAATGACTTATCAATTCCAAGCTTGTGAGTGATAATATCTTTGGATATGCCTGTCATATCCTCATGCTTCCATGCAAACGTTGACATCCTGCATTTTAAAAAGTTAATTAATTGCTCTTCAATATCCTGAGGGATATTGGTTCCTACGAGCACCGAAATATCGGGATTATCCTGGTCTAGGATAATTTTCTTCACATCCTGCTCCGGATCCTCCACGATATCCTGGGCCCTTGTCTTTAATTGCTATGCTGCACTAGGTTTAGTTGAGGATTTCATCGAGGATGAGTAGCATTCTTTCGCCTCCTGCTGATCACTATCAACCTTGACAACTCCCCAAGGGGTAGGTGTTAGGGGAGGATTTTCTAACAATTAGTGATCCTTATTCGTTATCCTAACTAGTGATCCTTACTTCTGTGACAGGTGGTGATCCTCAGAAGAGCTTCAGGATCATGGATCACTTTAAGGATCCTCGTACTGACGATTGTTTACTTATGTTTTGTACTATCTCGCAGGTATAACCAGCTTGACCAAGTCTTGGCGACATTCCTGGAGAATATTCCCAAACTATTTTGCACGTGCTTAGCTAAAAATGGACGTTATGGAGAACGTGGGGGCTTGGCACAAAAATCGGATAGTTAGTTTGGTAGTTAAACTTCTATTTTAAAAGGGGTAACGAGCTAGTAGAAAACACTTAGTCATTTTTACAGCTACACACACTCATATACTCGCACACTTGAAGCTCTCTACGAACATTCATTCGTTTTCACTCACATTTACACATTTCACGATAGTGATCCTTGTACCTAGCTCGTTACTATCCGAAGTTGTAAACATTTATTCATTTATTTAAACTTGGTGATCGGTAGTTTCCATCACCCGGGGTTTTTTGTGCCGGAGATCAACTCTTGATCAAGGGCTTTTTCCCCGTATAAACCCTTGTGTTGTTTGTGCAATTTTACATTAAAGTGATCCTCATCATTGTTCTACATTTCAAGCATCATACCCCGTAATTGAGAGTTTGGTTGCAATATCCTCATCTGATTTTTTGACGAAAACAGTTTGGCGCCCACCGTGGGGCAATTGGTGCTTTGTCCTTAGAAGAATACGCATTTCTGTGCTCATTCCGGTTCACTACCACCAAGCAAATGGCTTCCTCGGCGAAGAATGCTTCAAATTTGATGCCCTCATTCACTTCTTCACAAGGCGTCCCTCCTTTGCCTCCACCACCTTCTGGATCCCAAAAGAATACTGAGAATGCCGCGAAGAAACCAACTCCCATTTTCTCAAAACCACCTACTTCTTCTGTTTCAACTAATCCTACTACTAATGATCTCTATGCCTTGATTTTGCAGATGAGGAATCATGCACAAGAGCAGGATAAGACCAACGAAAGGATCCTCCGGGAGATTGACGAAATTAAGAAACAGAAGAAAACAGCAGAGGATCGTTCCCCACTGATGCCCAGATCTTTGAATTTTGATACTCCGGTGATTACTTCTCAGCCATCAGTGGTTCCAGACATTCAATATGTGGGTGGACCAAAAGGAGTGCACTACGGAACAACAACAATGACCCAGGCATCATGTTCATATTTCCAGCCAGCGGGATCCTATCCTCAGCATATGGGGTCCCTCACGAGTTCAAGAGGATATTCAGGAATGCAGCAGTTTCAAGGATCCTCCTTCGTTCCAGGATCATCCCAGGTTCAAGGATCCTCCTTCGTTCCAGGATCATCCCAGGTTCAAGGATCCTCCTTCGTTCCAGGATCATCCCAGGTTCAAGAATCCTCCTTCGTTCCAGGATCATCCCAGGTTCAAGGATCCTCCTTTGTTCTAGGATCATCCCAGGTTCAAGGATCCTCCTTTGTTCCAGGATCATCCCAGGTTCAAGGATCCTCCTTTGTTCCAGGATCATCCCAGGTTCAAGGATCCTCCTTCGTTCCAGGATCATCCCAGGTTCAAGGATCCTTCCAGATGCCAGGATCCTTGAAGAGTTTGCAAGCAGGAAGTTCAGATGTCCATCAGGGAGATTTTATTCCAATGCAGACCAGTGCCTCTACTGGTCCCTCGATCATTCCAGAGCCTCAACAATATGGATTAACATCCATTCTTCCTAACTTGAATCCAATGGGAGGTAACACTTTTAATAATTCTCATACTACTAACCATGGTTTTATGCAGGATCCAGGTATCAATCATGCCATGGCCAGAGAATTGCAAAAGCTAAAGGATATGATATCAAGTGTTCCTGGAGTAGTCAAACCTATACCAGAGATTGCAGATGGGAGCCATAAGATATCTCGTTTTGCACCACCAATCTGTGATGCTGAGATACCCAAGAGGTTCCATGTGCCTACAATGAAACTGTATGATGGTTCGACGAATCCTGAAGAACACATAGCACAATACAGGGAGAGGATGGAGATCAATCCAATCCCAGAAAGGTTAAAGGAAGCATGCCTGTGCAAAGGATTCGGATCCACTCTTACTGGATCAGCTCTCAAATGGCTGCTAAGTCTTCCCCCTACTCTATTACCTCATTTGCTAATCTAGTTAATCTATTTAATAATCAGTTTTCTTGTAGTAGGAAATTTGAACGATTAACTAGTGATCTATATAGGATAACCCAGGGTCATAATGAATCATTAAGGGATTACATTACCAAATTCAGTAAAGAATCCTTAGACATTCCTAACTTAGATATAGCCACGGCTGTTGAGGCCTTCAAAATGGGATTGCTTAGGGACTCGTTATTCTATGATGATCTTGTTATGACACCATGCAGGAACTTAGATGAGGTAAGGACACGAGCACTTAGGTTCATCCGGCTAGAGGACGATAAGAGGATCCAGGAGAGGATAGCAGGATCCTCAAAGCAGGATAAGCAAGGATCCTCATTCAGGAACAACAAGTTCAGATCCTACAACAGATCTGATAACCAGAACGTGCATTCTATTGATCAAGAAGAGGATGATGAGGATTATCCTCCAATTTCTGAATATTGTTTTAGTGTCGATAACAATGAACTAATCCTTGCGATGCAGAGTCTAGGTGATAAAGCTAGATGGCCCAGAAAAAATGATAGGCCAGCTGCAACTAAGGATAAATCAAAGTGGTGTGCATACCATGAAGATTTTGGGCACCTCACAGAAGAATGCATTGCACTAAGAAAGGAAATTGGATACTTGTTGAGCAAGGGGCATCTAAAAGAATTGTTGGGAAGAAAAAAGACAAGGACTCAGGATCCTGAAAGGATCCCTGAGAAGGCTCCAGCCCCTCCAGCAGATGCACAAGTGATAAACTTTATTTCTGGAGGATCTGACATTTGCGGCACATCGTTCTCAGCAGCTAAAAGGCATGCAAAGGAAACTAAAATGGATAATGGAGAAAGACCTGTTCGAACATCAAGTGTCTCCGAAGGAAAAGCCATAACCTTCGATGAGGATGATCGAGTTGATATCCAGGATCCTCATCACGATGGTTTAGTTATTACTCTTTTCATTTCTAACCATTTTGTCCGCGGGATCCTTATAGACGGAGGAAGCTCAGTGAACATTATCCAGCTTGATGTTCTGAAGAAGATGGGAATTCCTGAATCAGATATCATACCAAGATCCTCCGTGCTTGTGGGATTTAGTGGCGAAACTAAGAACACCCTGGGGGACATTAAACTCCCAATATATATTGAAGGCTTACACTCTTATCAAAAATTTTGTGTTATTGACTGTTTATCTTGTTGCAATGTTATCCTTGGCAGGCCCTGGATACACGATATGAAAGCAGTCCCATCTACATACCATCAATGTGTGAAGCTCCCTAGTCCTTGGGGAATAGTGAAGATTGATAGTGATCAGCAGGAGGCTAAGAATTGCTACACTTCATCGATGAAACCAGCCTCGAAGTCAAGGGAGCAATAGCAATCAAAGTATCCTCCAAGGGATGTCTTGGAGGCAAGAGAGCAGGATGTGATAGAAATCCTCATGGATCCTGATGATCCTGAATCCAAAATCTATATCGGATCAGGAATCCTTGGAGAAATGAAAGAAGACCTCGTATCCTTCCTCAAAAGGAGAAAGACTACCTTTGCATGGAAACACGAAGATATGACTGGTATATCCAAAGATGTTATCACTCACAAACTCGGCATTGACAGATCCTTCAAACCAATCCATCAAAGGAGAAGAAAGTTTGCACCGGAAAGGAATGCCATTATCCAGGAAGAGGTAGAGAAATTGCTCCGGGCAGGTATGATTAGAGAGGTCAAGTATCCAAGATGGTTGGCCAATGTGGTTGTTGTTCAAAAGAAAAACGGAAAGTGGAGGGTATGTGTCGATTTTACCGATTTAAATAAGGCATGTCCCAAGGATCCTTTCCCTTTACCCCACATTGACTCCATGGTGGATGCAACCGCGGGTCATGAACTGTTAACTTTTATGGATGCTTCATCTGGATTTCAACAAATCCAAATGGAACCATCCGACCAAGAGGATACAGCCTTCATGACTCCAACTGGTATATACTGCTATATTGCTATGCCGTTAGGATTAAGAAATGCAGGTGCAACATATCAAAGGCTGGTGAATATGATGTTCAAGGATCAAATCGGACAAACTATGGAGGTTTATATAGATGATATGGTGGTAAAATCCTTAAAAGCTGAGGATCACCTAAGAGACTTGGAGGAAGCATTCGATATTCTTGACAAATATAATATGAAACTTAATCCTTCAAAATGTCACTTTGGTGTTAAAGCAGGTAAATTCTTAGGATATATGGTGACAAAGAGAGGCATTGAAGCTAGCCCGGAACAAATCAAAGCAATAGTGAACATCAAATCCCCGGCCAATGCTAAGGATGTTCAAAGGCTAACAGGCAGGATAGCAGCTTTGAACAGATTCATATCCAAATCCTCAGAGAAGTGCAAAGAATTCTATGATATCCTAAGAAAGAACAAGAAATTTGAGTGGACGGAGAAGCATGAAAATGCTTTAAGAGCCCTCAAAGATTACCTATCCTCGGCCCCGGCTTTGATGAAACCAGAAAAAGGCGATGTGTTATCCTTGTATCTTGCAGTATCCTCAAAAGCAGTAAGTGCGGTCCTTGTTAAGGATCATCAAGGTACACAACATCCTGTCTATTATGTAAGTAAGAGTTTACTTGATGCCGAATCCAGGTATTCACACCTTGAAAAACTTATTCTCGCATTAATTATGGCATCTACTAAGTTAAGACATTATTTTGAAACTCATGTTATCATTGTTAAAACTAATTTTCCAATTAAGAATGTCCTCAGGAAACCAGAGATGTCAGGAAGGATGGCTAAGTGGGCAGTGAAGCTGAGTGCATATGATATAAGATATGAGCCTAGGACAGCCATCAAATCCCAAGCATTAGCTGACTTTGTGGTTGATTTCAGTAGTGATTTACAAGAAGAAGCTGAGTTAGAAGTCCAGCAGCTAGAGGAGACCAAGGATCCTTGGATACTCTATACTGATGGATCCTCAAATGTCAAAGGCACAAGGCTTGGAATACTACTAAAATCGCCACAGGGGGACATAATACCCCACTCTATAGCTTGTGAGTTCCAAACCACTAACAATGAGGCTGAATATGAAGCCTTAATTGCGGGTTTGCAAATTGCTAAGCATATGGGGATCAGGTATCTTGAGGTACACGTAGATTCTTTGTTAATTACAAACCACTTTAATGGATCCTATACTGTTAAAGGTGAAAAGCTAACCAAATATTTGGAGATAGTCAAGAGTCTGGCACTCTCTTTTGTTTCCTTTAGATTGTCACAGGTACCAATGGAAGAAAATACAGAAGCTGATGCATTGGCTAATTTAGGATCATCCTTGAAGATCCCGGAGGATATCAAGATCCCAATTATCCATATCCTGAACCCGGCTATTGAGGATCATGTGGCTATGGAGATAGGAAGTGATTCTGCAATGATCCCTAGTGAGGATACTCAATCCCATTTAGGATCAGGATCATGGATCTCACCAATTATGAGATACTTACAACATGGAGAGATTCCTACAGGAGAAAACCCTAGGGCTTTCAAATCTAAGGTATCTCAATTCTCAATTATAAATAGTATGTTGTATAGACGATCTCTTGCAGGACCATACTTGAGATGCATTGAGGATCCTGAAGTCCAAGAAGTTTTAAAAGACTTCCATGAAGGAGATTATGGAAACCACACTGGGGGCAGGGCATTATTCTCAAGGATCCTGAGAACAGGATACTACTGGCCAACCATGAAGAGAGATGCTGTGGAGTATGCTAAGAGATGTGATCCTTGTCAGAGGCACAGCAATATCCTTCATCAACCAGCTGAATTATTACATCCTATATCCTCCTCTTGGCCATTTATGAGATGGGGTATAGATATAGTTGGTAAGCTCCCTAAGCCACCTGGTGGAAAAGTATTCATGCTAGCTATGACTGATTACTTCTCCAAGTGGATAGAGGCTGAAGCTTTTGCCCAAGTCAGAGAAAAGGAAGTTATATCCTTCATTAAGAGAAATATTATAACTAGATTTGGAATTCCTTCTGAGATTATATGTGATAATGGTTCCCAATTTATTGGGGGCAGAACCACTAACTTTTGTGACAGCTGGGGGATTAGGATGATAACATCAACACCAGTCCACCCACAAGCTAATGGTCAGGCAGAATCATCCAACAAGATCATCATCAACAATTTGAAGAAGAAGCTTGGATCCAAGAAAGGGAAATGGGCAGAAGAACTACCCTATGTGCTCTGGGCTGATAGGACAACCCCTAAGAATGCTACTGGTCAAACGCCATTCTCTTTGGTATTTGGGGCAGAATCAGTGATCCCAACAGAAATGGTGGTTCCAACTGCTAGAACAGGTACCCGTGATCCTGAGGAGAATGATGAGAACTTGGCTTAAGACCTGGATACTATTGAAGAAATCAGGGATATGGCCAGGATAAGGATGGCCAGTTATCAGCAAAGAATGGCTGGTGCGTACAACAAAAATGTCAGGATCAGGAGGTTTCAAGTTGGAGATATGGTATTAAGGAAAGCATTTCAGAATACCACCAATCCTGCTGATGGAAAATTGGCTCCAAAATGGGAAGGCCCTTATTTGATTGAAGCTGAAGCAGGAAAGGGGGCATATAGATTGCTAACCATGGAAGGTGATTTGCTACCAAAAGCTTGGAATGCTGTCCACTTGAAGAAATGTTTCATGTGAGCAGGATCCTAGTGGCACAGATGATCCTCACAATAGAGATATCCTTAAAGGATCCTCAAAGCATCGGTGATCCTTACTTAGGTAATATCCTAAACTTGAACTAATTCATTTCTTTATTTTCTCATATAAGGATAAGGATCATGTATCCTTTATCCATCTCTCACGTGAATTTGAGTTTGGAAAGTTCAGGCATCCTTAGCATAACGTTGGTTATCCACAGAAGCAATCCGTCCTTTGGGTTTAACCCCAGTTATCCTTGGGCTTGTCCCCAGTTCCGCCTGTAGCGCACGATGATCCTGGTATAGTTCAAGGCATTGGGACCAGTACTCGTTTTAGGGGCTGATAATTCCATTGTTCTGGCTATGCTTAGGATCCTACGTATAATGGTAGACGTACCATACATCTGTTCTTAAGGTTTCTAACGTTTTCACGTTAGCTAAGGTTTCTAACGTTTTCACGTTAGCTAAGGTTTTGGCATTTTCATGTCACTAAGTTTGGATAGTCGCCAGTTAGGGCCATACTCCAGTTTACATACGATCCTTGGGCTTGTCCCCAGTTATCCTTGGGCTTGTCCCCAGTTATCCTTGGGCTTGTCCCCAGTTATCCTTGGGCTTGTCCCCAGTTGCTAATTCTTATCTTATATTGGCTTAGTCCCAAGTGATGCTCTATTTCAGGTCCTTGAAGATAGGCACCTAGGGATCCTTGATCCTTACTTTATTCTAAGTTTTATCTTATAGTTATCCTTATGAAGGTTAGGATCCTAACTTGGATCCTCAGGTATGATCCTTAACTATTTTTAATTCCATTCGTTATTTATTTAACCCTTATACTTGACAACTGAACTTGTGGTCCTTAAACCATATCACTTTTGAGAACTCATCGGTAATGGGATATGTGATCCTTGATCATATCCTCAACTTGAAGGATATCTTTTCTAATTTTTCAAGGCTTGATAAGTATAAACAGATTGAACATTACAACAGTTGGAAAGAAAGATATTAAAAAGCATAACAACACGAGATAAGCGACAAAAGGTTAAGTTTTTATTTATAAGCAAAAGACTAACCCTTAAAAGGTTGTCAAAATTACCTACCCGAGCATCTACCAGCAAAACGTGGCCCGTCCGCTGGGGTAGGTAAAGGGTGTCCATGATAATCAGTTCAAAAGTAGTGCAGGAAAATAAAGGCGGCAGGATCACAATGGCTTCATCCCCCAAACAGAGGATCTCTCCACCAATTGCAATCCTGCCTATTGTCCTAAGGATCATACAAGATCCTTAATCCTAAAACCTATTGTTCAAAATACAAACCATTAAATTGTTCAACACCACAACCACAAAAAGCTAATACCAAATTTAAAAAACTGGGCTCCGGCTACGTCTAGAAATGTCCATCATTGCCCAATCAAGCAGCCTAAACCTTTGCTGCATCACCACCCCCAGCTCCACTTGCTTCACCAGCTTCATCCTTGCTTCCAGCCTCAATGGTCAGGATCTCTTCAGCCTCCTCTTCATCACCCAATTCAGCCAGCCTCGCTTTCCATTCTTCAATTTCCCAGCCGCTTTTGTCGAAGGCAGGATCCTGAGCTTCCAAGGCCATTTGCAGCTTGGTTTTGTACATTGCTATGGCGGCAGAAACTTTAGCATCATCTGTGATCTCCTGCCTTTCATAGTCAAAGTTAACCAACACCTTAGCCATCTTCTGTTTGGTATCCTGGAGCTCCTTCTGAAGATCAGCAAGTGCAAGATCCTTGAGCACAGCAACCTGTTGGAGGTCAGCAATTTTCTTGTCCTGATCCTCAACGTGGCCGACGTAATCCTCAATCTCAGCAAATTTCTGCAAAAGAAAAGGATGAGGTCAGAATTAAGTGATCCTCAAATCAGCAGGATATATCAGCAGGATATATCAGCAGGATATGTCAACAGAATATATGAGCAAAGACAGTGATCCTCACCTCATTAAAGTACTCAAGGAATTGATGACGGATTAGAGGCAGACCCTGCAAATCCTCAGCATCGGAGGCCTTTCTCCTCTTGATTCCCTTTCCTTTGAGGGGTGCCTTGGGGATTGAGGCTGTCGGGCTGGCAGGACCCTTTCTTTTGGAGGATTTGACAGTGGTGAGATCGGTGACGCTGAACCTTGAAGCGGCTTTGGCAGATTTTCCAGCACCTACACAAACAAAACAAGATAAGTATCTTTTCTTAATTCATATTTCTCTATTTATTTAAATAAGGATACTTACTTGACATGGTGACAGAGCCTGAGGATACCTCCTGAGAGTCTTGGGTTATTGTCTTAAAAGTTCTAGTTTCAGGATCAAGGTTCCAAAAAGCAGCAAGCCTTTCCCTGGTTGCGGATGTTGTGATGAGATGCGAAACAGGGATAGCTGCATGACACAAGACAAAAGGGGTTAGTAATCCTATAACATGAAGGAGACTACCTGGTGATCCTTCTCATGATCCTCCGGCCTACCATTGGTGGACCATGTTTTTGGTAGATCATCTCCGTTTAGGATGGAATTCCTTCTGACAAAGAAGAAGCGACGTTTCCAATCTTTGTCGTTCTTAGTGACTTTGAGAAGGGGATGTTCTGCACCGGGTTTTCGTTTGAGCAAGTAACGATGGGAACCGAAGGTAGTAAGATCATATAGTTCCGCCAATTCCGACATTCCTAAATCAACACCTTCCTGCTCGATGATCCTCTCTAGGGTATATAAAACCCTCCAAATCATCGGCATGGCTTGGATGTAAGATATGCCGGTCAGGGAAAAGAAGGATTGTGTGAATTCAGGGAAAGGATAGGTGTACCCTATAGTAAATGGAGTAGCTGGAAAGGCAACCCATGTTTCAGAAACATAGTCGCTAAGAACAGTGGGATCAAAGGGTTTGAAGAAGGCACTCGCCGGAAAACAGTGACGGATTTTATCTACTTGTGCATCGTTAAAACAACACCTTTCATTCGCTGAGTCCTTGATGATTTTTTGACTCTTCAAAGGGCTATCCTTCTTGTGATCCTTGCCCGGTGAACTTCGGAGCAACATTTTCGAAGTGGCAGAGATAAAGAAAGAAAAACAGAGAAACAGAGGAAGAAAGAGAAGAAAGAAATACCTGGTTGATCGTCGACTGAGAATTTAAAGGGAGTTTCTTTCGAATTTGAATGCATAATGATCCTATCTCTATCTCTATTTATAATTATGATTCTGCAGGATTGTCACTTCCGTGACGTCATGATCGCAACGGCTAGTTCTATTTTAACGGCTATATATCCGTTAGTTTGTTGCGGATAAGATCAGTAAAATATAACTCACATATTTACAATTTAACTCCTTATATTTTGGGGGCAATTGTTAGGGGAGGATTTTCTAACAATTAGTGATCCTTATTCGTTATCCTAACTAGTGATCCTTACTTCTGTGACAGGTGGTGATCCTCAGAAGAGCTTCAGGATCAGGATCATGGATCACTTTAAGGATCCTCGTACTGACGATTGTTTACTTATGTTTTGTACTATCTCGCAGGTATAACCAGCTTGACCAAGTCTTGGCGACATTCCTGGAGAATATTCCCAAACTATTTTGCACGTGCTTAGCTAAAAATGGACGTTATGGAGAACGTGGGGGCTTGGCACAAAAATCGGATAGTTAGTTTGGTAGTTAAACTTCTATTTTAAAAGGGGTAACGAGCTAGTAGAAAAAACTTAGTCATTTTTACAGCTACACACACTCATATACTCGCACACTTGAAGCTCTCTACGAACATTCATTCGTTTTCACTCACATTTACACATTTCACGATAGTGATCCTTGTACCTAGCTCGTTACTATCCGAAGTTGTAAACATTTATTCATTTATTTAAACTTGGTGATCGGTAGTTTCCATCACCCGGGGTTTTTTGTGCCGGAGATGAACTCTTGATCAAGGGCTTTTTCCCCGTATAAACCCTTGTGTTGTTTGTGCAATTTTACATTAAAGTGATCCTCATCATTGTTCTACATTTCAAGCATCATACCCCGTAATTGAGAGTTTGGTTGCAATATCCTCATCTGATTTTTTGACCAAAACAGTAGGTATCTTGATGCATTGGTGATATGTTGATGGCACGGCCTTCATATCGTGAATCCATGGTCTTCCCAGTATGATGTTATAGCAGGATAGAGAATCCATCACACAGAAACATTGTATCGAGTTGACTCCTTCAACGTATACTGGCAACTTTATCTCTCCCACTGTGTTTCTAGCCTCTCCACTGAACCCAACAAGCACAGTAGACTTTAAAGTGATATCCATTGGAGATACATTCATTCTCTTCAGAGTTTCTAGTTGGATTATGTTGACGGAGTTGCCATTATCAACCAGTATCCTGCGTACAAAATGGTTAGCCACATATAACGTTATTACCAGAGCATCATGGTGAGGATCCTGGACAGTATCCCTGTCATCTGCATCAAAAGAAATCACTTTGTCAGTTGTGAGGGTAGTCATCCTGACAGGTTTGTCTCCCCTTTCGGCCTTAGCTTCCTTTGCATGTCTCTTTGCTGCCGAATACGAGGTCCCACAAATGTCGGATCCTCCCGAAATGAAGTTGATTATCTTGGCATCCGAGGGAGGTGATGCTGCTCGCTCAGGATCCTTCTCAGTATCCTGACCCTTATTCTTCTTTCTTCCTAGGAGATCTTTCAGATATCCCTTGCTTAGAAGATAGCTTATTTCTTTCCTTAGAGCAATGCAATCCTCAGTCACATGTCCGAAATCCTCGTGGAAAGCACACCATTTTGACTTATCTTTCCAGTCAGCCTTTTGTTGATTCTTTCGAGGCCACCTAGCCTTGTCTCCTAGACCCTGCATAGCATACACCAATTCAGGAATATTAACAAAAAAGCAATATTCGGACAACTCAGGATACTCTTCAGGATCCTCGTCTTCGACAGCATTCACTCTTTTGTTTTCATTTCTACTATACGGCTTAGGCCGATATGACTTGAACGAGGATTCTGACTTCCTATTAGTTGACTCATAAGTGTTGGATGAGTTCATTCTTTCTTGCATCTTCCTGTCATCTTCCAGACGGATATATCTCAAAGCCCTGTTACGAGCTTCGTCGAGATTCCTGCAGGGATTCATTACAAGATCCTGATAAAACTGAGAATCCTTTTGTAATCCCATCTTAAAAGCTTGCACAGCTGTTGCAACATCAAGATGTGGGATATCCAAGGATTCTCGACTAAATTTGTTCACATAATCCCTCAAGGATTCCTGAGGCCCTTGAGTTATCCTGTAAAGATCACTGGTTAGTTTCTCAAAACTCCGACTACAAGAAAATTGGCTATTAAATAAATTAACCAAATGAGCAAATGAAGTAATTGAGTGAGGAGGAACGTTTAACAGCCATTTTAAGGCTGATCCTGTTAGAGTAGAACCAAATCCCTTGCACAAGCACGCTTCCTTGAGCTCCGGAGGGATAGGGTTAATCTCCATTCTTTCCCTATACAGAGCAATATGCTCCTCAGGATCCGTAGTCCCATCATAAAGCTTCATGTTGGGGGTTTGGAATCTCTTTGGGATCTCAGCATCACAGATAGGATACGCAAAACGAGATATCTTGTGGCTGTCTTGAGACACTTCCGGGATTGGCTGGACCACCCCAGGTACACTAGATATCATGTCCTTCAACTTCTGAAGTTCCCTGGTAAGTGCTGATGTTACACCTGTATCCTGCAAAGATCCACCACTGTTAGTAGCATGAGTATTATTATTATTCGACACGTTACCCGTTGGAGGATTTTGCCCATATCCTGAAGCATATCCTGAGCTCCTCATGGTTGACATCCTGACCGAGGAGGGTATTTCAGGAGTATGATTCTGAGGAAGACTGGGCACAATATTCCCCCTGTTATCCTCAGTATACACAGCTGAACTGAAGTTCAACGCTCTAGGGTGTAATGGAGTGACATTGTCTTCAGCAGATCTGCTCGAGCCAGACTTCAGGAGTTGTATTTCCCTTAAAAGCATTTGGTTTGTTTCCTGTTGCTGCCTCATTTGTTCCTGTTTCATCATTAGAAGCTAAAACGGGAGCAGATCCCTGGACACTCCGAGTAGGGATAACATCTTGAGATTGTGTAGAGGCTGCCATCCTTGGAGGAGGTGGTGGAAGCACCGAACCGGTAGTAGCAGAAGTCACAGCAGACACAGTAGAGGAACTCATGTTTGATCTTGAGGCCATTATGGACAATGTGGCAAAAAGTTTTGAAAATAGAAAACCGATTAGCGATTTGACAAAGATTTTTAGTAAAGAGAGCACCACTTGCCCCACGGTGGGCGCCAAATTGTTTTGGTCAAAAATTACCGAAGTAATTAAGTGATCAAATTAGTTTAGTGAGGTAGTGTGCTAGAAATGAGTGTTGAAAATATGTTTGTTAAGTTATTTAGAAAATCAGTATTCAGGATACGGCTCAGGATATAGAGTTGTATCTAAGATCAAACAATGAGCAAAAGTAAAGTAAACGACACGAGATGTACGAGGAAAGCCCTTGATCAATCTAGATCGCCGGCATAAAACCTCGGGAGCTGACAATCGCAGCTGCCTAGTTCTTCTATTGCTTCACAAATCAGAATACAGTGCAGGATGTGGTGCGGATCGACTAAGTGTTACAACGAAATTTGAATACAAGTGTGGTGTTTGCAATGAGCTAGAGAGTGAAAGTGTACGAGAGTGTTAGTGAAAAATTGTGTGTTCTAAGCTGATCCGCTCCCATCTATTTATAGTAAAGATAAAATAACAAACTACCCTAAACTTGCGGGATCCACCGAATATTCCTTCTTCGAACGTTGTAGACCTGGTCTTTCGGGCTCAACGTCTCTCCCTCAACAAATTCGTCCGAGTCTTGAGGAGAAGAAGTCCTCTTGACCGTTAGCTAGTCTCAACCTTTAACCTGCACGTGGTTAATTCAATAAGCCTTAGGATATCGCCCAAGATGTTAGCAATATCCTCTTCCAGCATCCTGGTCACAAATAAACAAACAAAGGCAGGATATTGGTCAGGATACATATGTTAAGAAAATGACCCCTAACAGTAACATATCAAGTAACACAGTTATTACAGACGAATTGTTCTCAAAGACAAATAAAACTGTTCCGACAACTCATAAATTAATTGTTTTGTTTCTAGACTCCCCTAAGCTTGATTCCACAAAAGCGAGCTAAGCACAGCATCCTAAACACCTGTTATATACGTTAAAATAGAGGTCAATACACATAGTGTAAAGGTGAGCATACAAGTTTAATAGTATAATAGATAGCGAAAGCGGTTTACGCATAACCAGCATGTAACATGTTGAAAAGTGAAGCTAGCAAGTTATCAACAATGAAATATGCACAGACGTGACTGTGAGTTGTAGAATGCGCAACACATATCACCACTGTGACACGTGAAGTAAAACCCTTAACAACCCCTGTCCACGACAGGTGCTGAGTCCAAACTATAGTACTATCGTTGCTAAGGTGTCAGGCAACAATCACTGTGTAAACATAACATACAAGCATTCATCGAGTAACACGTATAACATGCGGTAACGGTTAGCGTATAAAAGTGTTTGCGTTGTGCGTCGATTGTGATTTGAGATAAGTAACGTATGTAACACCCAAAAGTGCGTAAAGCAAAACGGGTTCGAGTATACTCACAGATCGTGTTTAATGAATAACACAGTCTTGGATTGGATTGAAGGGAGCGCTAGAAAGTTAGCCTGATTACAGAACGATAGCATAAGCGATGAACAGTGCGTGAAACAGCGTGTCGGTGAGATGTGGGACGAATAGTGATCCGATCGGATGACAATCTGGACGGATGACCATTCTGTCGGATAGTCATTCATTTGGGAAGGATGTGTTTGTGTATGATGTGACTTTGAAGTTTTCATTGTAGCATTTTAAAAAGAGAGAAGTATCTATACCTTTCAGGTCGTCCGGTCGAGTGGTCATCCGGTCGGAGGGCCATTCGGTCGGATGGTGACCCGTTCAAGTGAGACATTTCAAAGGTCCAAGTCTCCTGATAGAATAGTCACTATTCGTTGGAAACTGATACATGTTTGAAGCTTGCAAAAATTTGGTTAAGTGTTGGAACATATCACAAGTCATCCATTCGGATTGTCGTTCGATCAGATGGCAATTCGAACGGACGAAAATCCGTTCAGCGACCAGTTTGTTTGTAAAAACTTGTAAAATCTGTTAAGTTTAAAATGTTGCGGTTTGACCGAAAAGGTATGACAACGTGTCAAGCAACGGGAACCCCGTCAAGTCTAAGTTATCCAATCGGATAGGAATCACCCCGTCCGATCAGTTAACTGTTCTTGACAGTACTTCATGTTCAACCCGTTAAGTCGGTCATCTCTTCGATAGAAACCAGTTCTCAATCTGGCACTTCACTAGAGAATGAGTAGAAGGCCTGAACGAGGTCAGATTCTATCGGTTTTTGAATGAAAAGTTAAGAACATTGAAGAAAAGTGGAAATCAGCTGAAAAATGTTTAGATTATGAGGAAATTAGTGTTTAAACATGTCGAAATCACTTAGATCTGAGTTGTTCTTGGTGGAATGAGGTTACAGTTTGATGTTTATGAGAACCCAATGATGACATCATCCTAGAACAGCCCAAATCCCCCGATTTCATGGTGAAAAGTTAAGATTTGTGGGTGAAATTGATGGAAAAGTGTACAAAGATCAAAGAAGTATAAGATTTGAGGAGGAAACTTATAAGAATCGTGAGGAATCGAGAGAAAATAGGCTAAAAGCGTGCTGGTCGGAGGGGAGAGCTGTCACATCATGAACAGTGATGTGACAGGTGATATTTATAGGTGAAGAGGAGAGTGAGGCGGTGTGAGTGGTTCGATCAGAGGGCCTTCCCATCGGATGGCCATCCGATCGGATGGCCATCCGATCGGATGGCCATCCGATCGGATGGTCATCCGAACAGATGACCATTCGATCGAATGGTCCTTCGATCGGATGGTTTTGCGAGTTGGTTTCCGAATTTTCGTTTCATGCGCTGAGCGTTGCGATGCGTTTAAGCGAGTGTCGATTAAGCGATACGATAGGTTTAATTACTAGCTACACAAATAACATAACTAACATATAACAACATAAATAAACTTGCGTTTCCAGTTCGCGATGAGTTTGCGTTGCGATAGAGTTACGATTGCGTTTGCGATTAATCACCTCAAACATATATAAACATGCACAAGTAACACATAATAACACACACACATAAAACAATATCTAGACTGCGATTCAAGTTGCGATGTGATAGTGATGCGGTAGCGTTAAATAGATTAGCGATTAAACTGCGATTATTGCATTTACTCCACCTAATACAACTAAAGTAACATAAATTAAAGCATCTGTTACAAGTCAAATAGTACAATCAATAATTAAGCAAGGAATGACAGATCGAATTAGCAATCTTTTCTTCCTTTGATTTGTACTTTGACTTCAAGAAGGCGGGTTGTTACAACAAGGTTGGGTACTAAGTTCTTAATTGACAAGTCTAAAGGTTTTATGAAGGCGACTTTTTGGAGAATTTGGAATGTGAGAAATCTAAAGGTTTTCGAGGGGAAGTTCATTCGGGCCCAAGACATCGTGGAGCAAATCAAGGAAGACTCCTTGTGGATAAAACATCGCACCAAACCCAGTCGTGTCGTGGGATAATTGGTTAGATTTTGTTGTTTCGAGTCTTTTGTAATCTGTTTATGTCGTTTTTTTTTTTCTCTTTTTGTAAGTTTTTGACCACAACAGCTTACTAGCTCTTTATATATAGATATAAAATGGTTTAAAAAAATCTACAAGCCTCAACGTTTGGTAAGAGTACTATTTCATAGTCATTGCGTATGCCTTCCTTCCTTCCTTCCTTAAAAGATGGGTGATATATCCTCCTCGAGGAATTAATAAAACATCAAGAGGATGCATGGTGGGAGACATAACAAGAAAAATAACGTACCCCAGCTGTACCTTTCCATTACTAACAACAAAAAACCGTGTGCGGTATCTAATTAACATTAATTGCCGTTGTATCGTCAGCAATTTTATATACAACTTGTCAACTAAGTCCAATTAAATTAATAAATACATAAATTGTAAGATTAGAAACGAACATATATGTACCAATGAAAATGTTATAGCCTCCAAATAAAATGCTTCAACTAATATACGTACCAATGAAAAACTAAGTAAATTTCTTTGTAGCGTAAACAAGACACATTTAAAATTTTATGTAACCTGAAAATAAATCAGGTCAAACATATTGAGCTTAACTCAAACGCACTTAAATCAATATAATACGAGCACAACCCGTATTATTCATTTGTCGGAAGGGGTTTAAAGAGGTTGACTGGTTTGTAATCAAGTTGTAAAAGATTTAACAGATTGACCCTTTAAGATTTTTTAGAATCCGAACACAACATGTTTATCAAACAGGTTAGACTAATAAATCTTATTTTCATATTGTATACGGTATTGAACCTGCTCTAATCAAATTGTGACAACTTTTTTATGAAGTGAAGTTGTCACAATTCGATTAGAGTAGGTTCAATCTTAGTACCAAATATTTACTTATATATAGACTATTCTTATTTAAATTACTTTGCTTTTTACTAAAAGAAATTGTTTGAATATTACTATTAATTTATTGTACTAATTATCAACTAGTTTAAAATACGTAATACTTTTGTCAGTTTAACATTTTTTTCATTTTAACTAGGATTGCGACCCGCTGCAATGCGGCGGGGATTCTTTAGTTATAACTAAGTGGATCTAGGACCCGCATGTTATGTTAAACCTGTCAAACGGGGAAAAATAGACGATGTGAAATCGTTCACCCACACACGCACGTTGCGTCGTGTTCACTCAAAAAATTTAGAACTAAACGTAAAAACGTTAAACCAAAGACACAGCTGTGATTTGTTAAGTCACAAGATTTAGAACCAAGCATAAAGCGAAAAATTTGCGAAAAATGGAAACTATAAATGACCAAAGTTGAAAGTAAAAAAAGTTATAAGGATAGATTGTAAAAGATAAAAAGTTTTAGGTTAAAAGTAAAAAAAAACAAATAGTTTTGGGTTAAAAGTAATTTATAAAATATTTTTGGGTGAAAAGTAAAAAAAAACATTTTTTTAAACCCTCCAAAGCCAACGTTACGACAACAATATGCATAACCATTTTTTCTTTGAAAACCCCCAAAGCACACCCCACGTTGCGGCGGGGTATAAAACGGTGTCAAATAGTACTAATGTCACACAACCGTCATCGATCACCAACACTGACTCGACCTAGGATATGCGTGTTGCGACATCTATTGTCAAACATGGAAAAATAGAGGTAAAAATGTTGAACCACTCATGCACGTTGCGTCGTATTAACTCGAAAAATTTAGTACTATACGTAAAACAAAATTTTGCGAAAAACGAAAAGCATAAGTTACAAAAGTTGCGAAGCTAAATTGCAAATAATGAAAAGTTTTGGGTTAAAGTTAAAAAAACAAATTATGTAGGGTTAAAATTGAAAAAGGTAAAAACCTTGGGGTTAAAAGAAAAAAATCAAGTTTTTTTTTTGAAAAACTCACAAAGCACAAGTTACAACTAATAATGCATAAAAAACTTGCAAACTTATATATGGAATAATTAGTTTTTTTTTTCTTTTCCTTTTTTTATTTTGAATAAAACTAGGTTATTTTGAAAAATGTAAGGGACGAGCATATTTTGTTGTAATATGTACTCAAGTAAAATTATTAGTAACCATCACTAGTGCTCTAATGGTGGCCACGGGTATTTAAGTTCCACTTATGGTGGGTCCGGGTGAGTTTTCCCCTCAAGGTCTCAAGTTCGAGTCTTGGTGATAGGGGTTTCTCATTGAGGGGTTTAAATTGGGGATCTATTGTGTGAGGGGGCTCTCTAGCGCGAACCCAGTTAAGACAACGTATGCTAGACCTCCCGACATTCGCGAATAATTCACACCTTTAAAAAAAAAAAAAGTAAAATTATTAGTGATGATTGAATGTTGGGGTGTTTTTATTGCTAAGATCTTTTTTTTTTTTTTTTTTTTTTGAACATCCTTCTTTTCCGTCCAAAAAAAAACAAATAAATTTAATTAACATAATAGTGCTAATACTGGAGTGCATGGGCCTACGCGCAAATACATGCATTTATTGGTTTTCCTTTTTGTTGGAAAAAGTAGAGTGACATCCGAAAAATAGGAAAATACTAGCTTGGTGGCCAAGCTACACGTGATGTAATTTAACGCGTCATCGCTTATTTAGCATCCATACCTATTCACATAGTAGCTATCCGAATTCCACTTGTTTTTTTTTATTATTAAAAAAAATAAAAAAATTAACTAATTGGTCAATTCAGCCGCCCACCCATTCTCTATATATACCCCTCCCACACTCTCCATTTCCTCATATATATTTATTCACACACAAACGCAATTTCCAGCTTTCTATCTCTATTCTAAAATTGAAAAGTCAACCAGTTCCGAATCAAATGGGTGGTTGTTTGTCTTCCGGTAGCGATTCTTCTTCTTCTTTTTCCGCTCTCGTGATATCCTCCACGGGTGATCTGCGACCGTATTCCACTCCCGTTTTCGTTTCCAACGTCCTTCAAACCGAGGATTCTTCTTCTTCTTTTTTCGTTTGCAACTCAGACAACCTGTCTTATGACGAGCATATTACGCCTCTTGATGCCCAAGACGAGCTTGATGCCGGTCAGATTTATTTTGTTTTACCCGTTTCTAAACTTCGCAATCCTCTTAGTGCTTCCGAAATGGCCGCACTCGCAGTCAAGGCTAGCGTCGCCCTCAATGGAAAATCCAATTCTAAAGCCTCAACAAGATCTAAATCTAAGGTTTCTCCTTTTGTTGTCATGGAAAGCAGTAAGATCAATGTAATAGTTGACCAGGAAGCACAAAACAAACGACGTCCCAGTACTACTACTGTGGGAGTCTCTACATCTGGATCCATACGCAAAATGCAAAGATATTCCTCAAGGAAAACAAGATTGGCTGTTCGATCTTTTAAGCTCCGATTGTCTACTATTTACGAAGACCAATCGCATAAATACCGTTAAATTTTTTTTTTAATATTTTTTTATTTGATGTATATAACGGACTTTAAAATGGATCCACGGTCTAAGTTTTTTATGCTTTGCTTCTTCAAATTTTCTTGTTTGTTAAAAAACTATAATAATCGTTTCTTTGATGTGACTGTGCGTAGAGGATGCTTTGTTAAACCAAACACCGGGAAGCTTATGAATATGTATTTTATTAATTTATAACATATAGATACGGGGAAAGGATCCACTAAAAAGTGAATTTTGTCTAAGTAGCCTAATAAGGATTGTGATGATGACATGTGGCACTCATAATAAGTAGGAATGAAGGGTATTTTGGTCCTTATAAATAGAAGTGAAAATGACATGTGGCACCCCTTTTGTTTTTTAAAGAGTAAACTTCCGTTTTGGTCCTTGTGGTTTGGTCACTTTAACAGTTTTGCCCAAAACCTTTAAAAATAGCCATTTTACTCCCTGATCTATCAAGTTTATCTCTATTTCACTCCCTGTCCCTAACGTCATCCAATTAAACTGTTAAATCCTGCTCACATGCCCCTCACATGAGGGGCATTTTAGTCTTTTAGTAAAACCACAAATAAAGATTATATTATATTATATTATATTATATATAACATAAACCACACCCTCTCCCTCTGCTAATCGTTATCACCCCAATCCTACTTCGTTTTCTCCGGTGAGAATTCCAGCTACCACCGCCCACTTCTAACTGCCATTAAGATGAAACAAATAAATGAAATAGACCACAAGATAGTAAACAGTATAAACATCAAGCCTGAACTATAACCCCAGTAAACAGATCAACCCTGTTAGACTTTACTAGCCCGTGTAAAGATAACATTAAAGATGTATAATAAACGGTGCTTGGAATGTCTTCTTCATAAATCACAAAACAAACCTGCAATTATACTTTCTTCTTCACAAAATCTACCCTGCGACATACCGTAACCCAAGTATTAAAATCGATGGCCGCAACAAACAAACACACGTCGCTGGCAAATAAATACACACCAGAAGCCGGCCATCGAAATTTCTTGCGAAACGGGGATTTTCGATAACTCGTCACGGAATTTCTGCATTCAATGAGTTTCGTATCTGTTTTGCTTTCTAATTCTCCCTCTTTCACTCGATTCTCTCTCTCCGTATCTATTTATGTTTGCCAGAAAAACGAGATATAGGTTTGGCCGGAAATGTAGAGTCAGGGAGCCAAGAAAGAGAGATGATTTGAGGGGGAGAGACTGCGAGTTTTAGAGAGAGATTAGAGGGCAAATCGGCGGCCGATTGGGGGAGTTTCGGGACGAAGGTTTGGGGCTGTGATTTGTGAGTTTTGGGACAGAGGTTTTGGCAACGATTTGGGGGTTTTGGGACGGAGGTTTGGGCGGCATTTTAGGTTAACGTAGGGCGGTGGAGTGGTGGTGTGTTGTAGCCGTCAGGTGACGGCGGCGGCGTTAGGGTTCCGGCGAAGTCAACAGAGACGAGTGGAGAGAAGATGAGGGTGAGATGAGAGAGAGGGATTAATAGGTTTTTTTAATAAAAAGATATAAAAATCCTAGTATATATATAATATTACCAAAATACCCTTTAAATTAACAGAGACTTTGGATGTAGTTAGACCTGTGGAGCAAATTAGAGAAAAACTAGTAACATTAGGGAGTAAAATGGTTATTTTTAAAGGTTTTGGGCAAAACCGTTAAAGAAACCAAACCACAGGGAGCAAAACGGAAGTTTACTCTTTTTTAAAAATACAACAAAATAAATCTAGTACAAAAAAATATAGCACAAAAAATGTAGTACAAAAAAATATAGCACAAAAAAATATAGTAAAAAAAATATAGCACGAAAAAATTCAGCAAAAAAATGTAGTACAAAAAAATCCAGTACAAAAAATTGAGAAAAAAAAATTAAGATAAAAATTCCAGCACAAAAAATTTAGCACAAAAATATAGTACAAAAATCCAGCACAAAAAAATGTTATACAACATAGAAATACAACACATTTTAGTGGCTTTTTTTAGCTTCATATTTTCTATAGCAATATGGTACTCAAATTAAAGATAAAAAGACGCTCGATTTTATGGTGAAATTTTTATGAAAAAATAATGTCGTATAAAAAAGTTATGAACGTTTAAAAAATAGGGGTGGAATATGCATGTGTCTTGCATGTGGAGAGAGAAATTCCATAAATAAAATTTTCCCAAGATACCCTTTTGCACTCCTCCTTTCTCCCTACACTTTCATCTTAACCATTGATTTGAAAAATGAATGGTTAAGATTACTTCGCATCCTACTTAGGCAAAATCAACTTTTTATTTGATCTTACCCCTATTGATATGAACACATGTTTTGTTCGATCATTTTGTGTTGTGCATTTTTTTTTTGAACGACAAAAAATCTCACGTGTAAACTCATCCTGCTCGGTGCTATGTCCAAGGTCGACTCCTCAACCGCCATGATACTGTGCCCCCTGATGCGCGGGAACCGGATGAAATCCGTAAACCCTCGCCCCCCGTCAGGTTCGAACCCAGGATTAAAGCCCCGATTCGTCTCTTCACCTAGATGTCCATCGAAAATGACCTAAACGGGAATCAAACTAGCGTCTAGAAAGGACAGGCCAATTAATGTTGATCTACAGGACCGTGCATTTTTGTTTATTAGTGTTCATACATTTAAGCTAACACATTAAGGGGCTGTTTGGTAGCCTCTTAATGACCATTCAGATGCTATCTCTTAATGGTTTAAAACCTCTGAATGAATAAGAGGTAACCTCAAGTCTGAATGGTTAAGAGGTAACCTCTGAATGGTAAATCATCACATATCACATTCTTCTACCTTCTCATTGGTAAAATTCTTAATGGTTCCATTAAGAGGTAGCATCTTAATGACCATTTAGAGGCTAACAAACAGCCCCTAACTTTAAATAACGCTATTTGGTCCGTTATGCATCAACCAAACCATTCAATCAAAAAAAATTTTGTATCAAAATTTTAAACGGGCATTTGGTTTTCGACTAATGAACGAACAATAACACAACTGTTTAAAATTTAACTAACATAAACGACACATTTATTTTCCATTTGTTCGGTTAAAATTAAACAAGCGACAACAGACAAGCCACTATTGAACACATAAGAAGAGGCTCGAGAAGTTAGTTTAGATGTAATTTGTATTTTTAAAAACTAACGTCCATATAACCAACAATTCGATTGAAAAACCACAAACCAAACTACAACATTTCATTTGTGATGATAAATCAAACACGTCGTCATCAAAAAATATTATTGTGATTGTGGACAAACCTATGGTTTGACTTTGACCGGAACCGCACTTTTAACTTTAAGGTGCACATGTAGCTTGTTTCAACGAACCACCCCGGTCGAAAAAGCGGACCAATTCTGCTTTCTTTTCTTTCGAAGAAAAAAACTAATCAACTGAGGATTCCTTCTCGATCAATTTAAGGGGCCCAATAGCCAAAAGGGAAATTGTTGTGAATAGAGGAGTATGTATGTATATAATTTATATATTATTGAACGATGGAGCTTCACAATATATACAACTATCAATAACTGAAATTGTTATGGAGTAAATAACCACTAAAATGAAACGTAGATTGTAAACTTTAGGATTAAACATAAGTCAACGAGAAAAAAAAAGTACAACGTGTCTAGCGTTCCCTCATATTAATATACGCATTTCGGTTCATGGGTGGAGTCTCATTACCTTCGCCAACAATAATCATTTTAGTTTATTTTGCCAGTCTTAAGCCCGGGTAAAGGAGGGTTTTTCTCAAATAGTGTTTTTTTTTGGAAAAAGGCTTCGAGTTTTTAATTTGCTTTAACCCAATAAAATGGTTGAGTCGGCCCTGAAACTAGGTAAAGATTGTGTGAACATCACATTAGAGATGGGCATAATCGGGTATTCTTAAAACCCGGAACCGGTTCCAACCCGGAACCGGCTATGGATACAAGTGAGTGGAACCGGTTCCGGATACAACCCGGTTACATGTCAATATATTTAGAACCGGCGTAACCGGTTTCGGGTACGGGTACTGTGTGGAACCGGGTACGGGTACTATATGTAACCTGTTACAGTGAGTTTTTCAATAAAGTTGCTGCACACTGTTCAGAACCGGTTCCGCCTGATAAAGCTGTTTTTTTTTTTTAATTTTTGTATCGTTAGGAATCGGGTTTTAAATATAAAAATCGATTTCGGCATCCATTCCATCCATCTTCTTTCTTCTGTAAACACATTCAAAATTCAAAGAACAAGAACATATGGCATCGGAAGGAGTTGTTTTGGTTTTAGAAACCAAACGTAACCCCGCAATTTGGAAATATTTTGATTTGTGTTTGATGTCGGATAACCATGAGATAGCTAGGTGCAAGAATTGTGGGAAGTTCATGAAGGCGGCAGCCAACTCCACCCTCAAGAAGCATATCGACAAACATTGCCCGGTGACAAAGGCAAAAAAGGAAGAAAAGGGCGAAGGATCCGGTTCTTCTAATGTGTAGTTTGGTGGATCCGTTTGTTTACTTATGTTTGATGTGTTATGTTTTATGTAACCGTTTCGTTTGTGAAATAAAAGTTCGTTTGTGAAAAAAAATTCGTATTTATAATCGTTTAAGTAGTACAAAATCGGTTCCTTCGGGACTCATCATAATCGGTTCGCATTTGTTTGATAACAGAATCGGTTCCTTCGGGACTCATCAGAATTGGTTCCTCAAATTTATTTTTTTGCTCGTTTGCTTGAGGACGGTGCGGCACTTTCACTTGCGCTACGCTTTGGTGCGGGCACTTCGGTACAATCGTCTTCGGAATCATTGGTCTCTACCTCGTCTTCCTCTTCCTCCTCTTCTTCAATAATCTTGTGCTCCAAATCCACCTCGTCTTCGAGACTCGACTTATGTTGAACACGATCAACGCCGTCCAAATGATCTTTTAGGCAAATTGCCATCTCTAGCGACTCCGGGGTTAATCTTGTTCTTCTAATCGACAATACCCTACCACTAAGAGAAAAAACACTTTCCGAAGCTACCGTGGAAGCTTGGACCGTTAGTAAATCACGAGCCATGGTGGCTAGAATCGGGAATTCCGATTCTTTAGACTTCCACCATGCCAAAATGTCAAAATTATTATACTCCTCGGCCGTCATAGTAAGTGCATCATCCCTTAGTTTATATCGGCCGAGTTCACTAGATGGTTCATTACCCCTTTGTTGTTTCGCCGTTTCGTCTCTAACGACGTTCAACATGGTTATGATGGGGTCGGCAATTGTTTCATCGTTAGAGGCCGACGATGAAGCCCCATTAAAATGGTATGATTTTTTCCCCATATTTTTTTAAATAATGATCATAAAGTTTATTCAAAGATTCTTCGAATAGTTTTTTAGTTTTGGCTTTCAATGTTGGATCCTCCTCGTGCATATCCAACTTGTCGTAAATTTCATCAACTAACGCGTTAACACCCGCTACGTTTAAAATTGGGTTTAAAGCGGCGGCACATAAAAATACGGGTGGTAAATCCAAAAAATATTTTTTAAATTTATTGATCATTGGTTTCAACATGTTCCACAACATGTCACTTGAGTTTTCAAACTTTTTAAAATTAGTTGTTATCAAATACAATTCGGAAATAACTCGAGAACTAGTGGGATAATAAACACCGGAAATTAAAGTTGTTGATTTTTTGAAAACTTTTAAAAAATTACTTAGTGTTTGAATCTTATTCCAAGCCGTGTCGGGAAAAGGGTCGACTTGGTAGTCATCACTTAAAGTTGTATGAAATGCTTTTAAAGTGCCCATTTGTTTTAAAGCCATTTCAAACATATGACAAGTTGAATTCCAACGAGTTGGGATATCCCAATTAGGACCAATTAATTTTTGGTTAACTTCTTTACAAAGTTTTTTATAATCTTGATATCTTTCTTTACCACTTTTAAAAACATCTTGAAGCATAGTTCTAAAAGCTATAATAAAATCCGCTACAAATTTATTTTTTAAACCGTCTTGCACAATTAAATTAATAATATGAGCAACACATCTTGTGTGGAAAAAAACACCATCACAAATTGGTTTGTACTTCAACTTTAGTTTTTGGATCGCATTTGAGTTGTTTGAGGCGTTATCGAAAGATATTGAAAATATTTTATCCTCTAAACAATATTTTATAATTGTGGCATTCATAATTTTATAAATATTTTCTCCCGTATGAGGAGAAGGAAACTCTTCAAATGCGATCGTACACTTCATCATTTACCATGTATTGGGAGCAACCCAATGAGCGGTGACACAAATGTATGATTCGGGTAAACCGTGTGGAGCCGACCACACATCACTAGTTAAATTTACACAAGTCTTTAAATTTTGAAAACATGCTATTAAATCTTTTCTTGCATTTTCCCATATATTTAAACAATGACGTTTTAAAGTTCGACGACTTACATGTTTGTAGCTAGGTTGAAGCGTCTCCCTAATTAGCTTAGTGAGATCGGGGTCGTCAAAGTGTCCAAAAGGCAACACTTTTTTGATGACCAACTTCGCCATCCTATCACGAGTTATCTTTTGTTCGTAGCGGAAAATCTTACCATCTTTTGAAAGTTGAACTTGACCGGGTGTCAAATCTTTTAGAGCTTTGCAATACTTTTTGGCATGCTTCGTTAAAGTGGAATTAGAGTCCTTGCTTAACAAGGAGCCACAATGCTTGCATTGGGCCTTTTGCGAACCATCGCTCATCTCGACTAAATCCCAATTGCACCAAACATCCATATTGCGGCTATGCGATAATGTTCCCACTACAAATGGAGCATTTAAACCTTGTGGAACATTATTGACGGATGGGGAGTTTGTGGTTTTAGAGTTCTTTGAAGCCATTAAAAATATGTAAAGAAGGAGAAGAAATAGATAGAAGAAGATATGTGAATAAAAAATGAGAAAAATGTGATATATATACTGTAACCGGTTCCAACGGTCATATAGGAACCGGTTCCAACGGTCATAATTTGCATTTAATGTGTTGAGATACTCAAGATTCGGTTCCAACGGTCATAAGGAATCGGTTACAACGGTAATATACCAGGTACAGATAGGCACCGGGTACAGACAGGAACCGGGTACGGGTAGGAACCGGGTACGGGTAGGAACCGGGTACGGTTGGTTTTTTTACAGAATATGAGAACCGGGTAATACCCGTCGGGTTTTTTAAACCTGGGACCGGTTCCTCTGAGCATCGGGTAGGAACCGGAACCGGGTCCGGGTCGGGTCCACTGGAATCGGGTAGGGACCGGTTTTTATGCCCATCTCTACATCACATTCACATTCTCACTTGAGTTGGCGGACATCAATTTTCTTTTCTTTGTACATATCATATGTTAGAGAAAAACATTGGCGAGATGTGTTCCTTCCTGCACAATAAGAGAATTACACATGTGATGTGTGATGAGTTTTTTTTAGAACAATAATTCATTTAATGTGTTGAGATACTTAAGTTTTCTATAATAAAATGTGTCCGTTAACTAAAAACACTATATAAACAAATTTGTTTATTTATGTTTTCAACTTTGCGATATAAGTTGCATTTAAATTTTAAATCAAGTACTTTTTGGTCTCTTAAGCAACATTGGCATGTGCTTATTAGATTGACATTTCTCATTTAATATTTAACTAGTGTTATTCATTTTCGCGCGTTGCGCGATTTACAAAATGTTTTTTGCCTTGTTATCATGACGCGCGATTCACAATACGTTTTGTTTTGCCATGTTATTACGACACAGGTTGTTGCCAGAAGGGAATTCTTATTATAGTTACATCAAATGGTCAAATGTCATTGTCAACCCATTGTTTTAACTTATCTATCTATTATACTAAAGCAAAATAATGGTTGACCTTTTGACTTTGATGTGGCTATTATCTTTGGCCAGAGAATTGGGTATTTGGGCGGCATTCTCATCTTCCATATATATTCCTTCAATTTCATTCAATGCTCTTCATTACACCAATAATTTCCACCGCCTTCTCTCTATTCAATTCTTTTCTAATTCAACCTAAATATACTTCGTCCGTTTCTTCATCTTCTTCATCTTCTTCAAACGATTTCTCATATTTTTCGTTGATCCATATCGAAATCTGTAAGTGTATATTGTTAATTTATTAGTTTAATCATTATTTTTTTGTTCGGAATTTGAATTATTTTTTCAAAAACTATTTTTTCTGTTCAATAAACCCTAGCTCCGATTTTGGTATATGTTAATGTTAGTGAATCCAGATCTGTGTGTATAATAACTTTTGTTCTGGTTTTGATTAATTTTTTGAAGAAATATTGTTCTGTTGTAGAAACCCTATTTCGGATATAGAATCCAGATCTGTGTTTTATGTTTATTAACATTATGTTATTGTTATTGAATTTGATGTTTACTCATAGTCCTAAATCCGATTGTATTGTTTAATTTAACATTATTTTACTGTTATTATTGAATTTGATGTTTACCCTAATTCCGATTGTAATTACAGATCTGTATGTTATTGTTATTCAATTTGATGTTATTTTTTATGCAAATCCCTAAATCTGAATTTGATTAAAAAAATGTTTAATTTTTATTGAATCTGTATTCTATGCACCATAAATTATTTGAATGCATTCTTTTTAAATGTGTTTGATTGGTTGGTTAATTGATCATTGTTATTTTATATTAAGCCTGTATCTGAATTTCATTCAAGATATGTTGATTTTTGAGTATTAACATTACGGATGTTTTCCATTATTAATCCTGAATTATTTGAATGCATTCTTTTTAAATGTGTTTGATTGGTTGGTTAATTCATCGTTGTTATTTTATATTAAGCCAGTATCTGAATTTCATTCAAGATCTGTTGATTTTTGAGTATTAACATTACGGATGATTTCCATTATTAATCCTGAATTCTTTTTGGTCATTCAAACCTGTTTTTTTAGGTTTCCAATATGCCTGGATCTTCTTCATTAAGGTATGTTTTCTTTTTATTATTCACTAACTTATTGTATTATATCTTTGAAATTATTGTTTCTTGCTTTTGCTTTCCTTATTTATCATTTATTTCGAACAATAACATTTTAATGTTTACTAACTTATTTTTTTTATAAATTAGTATAAGAGAACACTGTTTCTGTAGGCATATGAATAAAGCAGACGAAGTTATTCTGGTAATTGATATATTATTACATACATGACATACTTCTGTTTTTTTGGTTGTTATCATTAAATCAGATTTTATATAATTTATTTTTATATTTTTTATTATGTAATTATAATTCATGTTCCACTGTTTACTTTTGTTAGTCTACTAGGTTATAACCCGTGAATACTCACGGGTTGTCAATCTATATTTCTAACCAAATAAATACATACATATATATTTATAAACGAAAAATTCTATGATGAATAAGGTGAATGAATAAACATTTTAAAACTATTAACCATAACAAAGTAAGTGTTATTACAAATCTTTTGAAATTTGATTGGGACAACTTAGATATATAAACAAACTCTTTTGTTATTATACACAAAACCGAATTCAAGAATATATATATATATATATATAGGAGACATATAGTAAGATATAAAAATTCAATGTTATTACAAATCTTTTGAAATTTTACATAACAAATGAAGATACATATTTCCAAATATGTATTGATAGAAATCAATTGAAATTATTACGTTATAATTTGTTTCAATTAGATGGAACTTTCTAAAAATAAAATATAATTACGAAAATAAAAACATTCTTGAAGAACCATGATAAAAGCCAAATGTTATTGATTTCTAAAAAACAGATTTCTTCATAAGCATCAATATATTTTGGTTTAATTTGTTAATTTTTTATTATTTAGGTTATATGGTAACATAACCTGAATTTCACATAACCACATCATAAGCATATTAACAACATATACATATTACCAAAAGACTTGTCTAACAAACCATAAGTACTATCCCAAAGTATCAAAACAAACCAACCATAAAACCACATTTAATATTCATACTTAACCTTCTAACATAACATAATAACCAACATTCACGAACGACCTCTTTTCTTTGTGATCTTGGGTACGACTTTGGTCAACAACAAACGCTGAGAAGACTTGACGTACGTAAAGAAAAGAGTAGAGCCGAAGTCGATGTAATTCAATTTCAAGAATGCTGGCCACTTTTTAAAACCATACCTGAAACCCTTCCCAGACTTCTCACCTCTTGTGCCCAGCTTAAGGAGTTCACATTTTTGGTTCTGAACTGTAACATGGTACAAGTTGTCAAGAGAAAAACACAGATGGCTTGAAACATCAATCGGTAAACGCTGAGAAAAAAAATAAAAGGATTAATTAACTTATTGATTAATAAGTTATGTGTCTTGTATTATGTGGTATTAGAAGGAAAAAAAATTATAAAGTATACCAGTCTGCTTTCGGCTTTCTTGGTGAATTTAATTACATCGTTTTTTTTAACTATTTTGATGTAGAGCATTTACGGCCAACTTGAAGGGCGGTTGATGTCGTGGATCTGAATGACTTAGACTTTGGTTTAGCCTACATAATTGAATAAGACACAATAAGTGTAAAAATCATATACATAAAATTGTTCAACAATAAGATACACGGTCCTTTACATAATAAAAGTAACCATTCATGGTTAGGGTATCTTACTTGAGAGACAACGTGAGAAGACAGATTTTGCTCAGAAACAAAAACACTTGATTTTCCTTTTCGTTGAACCTAAAGAAAATTAAAAAATAAACATATTCATATAGAATGAAATAATTAAATGAATTATATACTAATTAACCATGTTTTTATACATGTAATGTGTTGTTTGGTATAAAAAAGTATTCAAAACAACATCAAACTGGGTTTTCACATTAACAAAAAGGAAACTTCAAAATATTAATTATTTTTTAAGAAAATAACATCAAACTATAGTATCGAATCATAAACAACCTTTGTCGAAAGCCCTTTATCTCCAACAAAAAACTTTAATTTGACCTTAGGATGAACCTACAAAACCATAAAGATTTAACATATTACAATTAAAAAAATTATTCATTAAAAAGATTACATAATAGAAAACAAATACACCAAATAGAATAAAAAGTTTATTATATGTATTGAAAATAAGTATTAAAATATTAAACTAAATTAGTATATAACAAAGAACCTTTGGAGATACAGTGTCGTGACCAAATACAATTTTTGACTTTCCTTTTGGGTGATTCTACATAACAATGAATGATAAACATATAAGTATAGAAGGAAGTAATTAGAAAAATTATATAATATATAAGGCACATTGTGAAACACTTACATAAGAACGATAGGCATCAAAGGAAGATGAAAGGCGGGTACATTCACCAACTATATCACCACCAAGATCTTCATCAACATCACTTTCATTGGTAATCACCTTCTCTTTGTGTTCCGACTACAAAAACATAATACTCAAAAACACCGACAATGTTAACTTCAAGATTAACTAATTACCTCGTATTATGAAAAAAATATATATTGTAAGCATAATAACACTAACCGCAAGCAGTAAATCAAATCCATCATCTCCGTAAATAGGATCATCCAACACAACAACGTCAACCTTCTTAAAATACATTTGAGTACCAATTTCATGATTAAAAACGGACAACTCAAAAGTCTCATATCCAGCCATTGTAAAAATAAAAGTAGTTCGGGAATCTAATGAAAGATCCCTAATCAACTTAGACCATCCATCAGTGAAAGCACATTTGTCGGACAACGCCTCCATCTTCACATTCCAAAACCTATCACCGACATAAAGAGTTGCCGATCCACCTTTATAACTACTGCCGTAAAACTGTCCCCAGAATTTGTCGGGCATGAGCTGTCAATTTGTTAACAATTATGTTAAACAAAATATGCACAAAACAAAATTGACATAAAAAAAGTAATTATTTTATATATACTACTTACAATGAAATCATCATCAACTCTAATGGAAGTGATAAAAGAGTTATCCAAAACACATGACTTAAAGACATCGAGATACCATGTAGATGGTCCAAGACTGTTGAACAACAGATAATCATTTTTTTGTAAACCACTGTCCGTAACGGCTTTAACAAACCCATCACCTAAAACAGGACCCAACCCATATTTTTCAATTTCAACAATCCATAAGTTGTCAGCAGCAAAAATTTTAATACGATCACCATATGGGAATTGTTCTCCCCACAGTAATGTGGCAAAGTCATACGGTATTTCCTATAATTTGAAACAAAAGACATATAATTATCAACATAATTTTTAGTAAAAATAATAAAAAACAATACATACCACTTTTGTAGGATCATGAACATCGACTAATTTCAAGAAAGAACAACTATTGCTTTTTAGATCCATATCTGTAACAGTATTATCAAGGTTTTCTTTCAGCAAACAATAAAATAATAAAATCACAAAATAAACACATTCAAAACATATAAATAAATTTGTTTTCTTCAAATTACCAATGTGTAAAGTTGAAAATTATTACTGATAATGAAAAAAATTATAGACATATAACAAATCTACAAAGGATAACCAAATTTCAGTAACCTATGTTCTTTGAAGGAAAATTTTAATCAGATTCTTATGAAATAATCACAGTTTCAGATGAAAAATTAAATTTAAAAACATAAAAAAGTGGGCAAATCTTGTAAACATAAGTTAAACATTAAGTTCGGAAAGATATCACCATCAAAATTGGGTTTCAAAGTTGAATGTACAGGCGAACATTGGATCTTGATTTTTAATGCAAAATAAAGAGAATAAAAAGTATGAAAAGCCGGATTGAAGATGAAAGCCATACCTTTTTCGGTTGATTGTAGTGTATAACATGGGATGAACTTGTAAACCCTACAAAAATGACGGTGAGGAAGAGCCAATAGAGAGAAGAAGTTTGATGGGTAATGATGTTTTGTTTGATATGATGGTTATTTTTTCGGTTGAATCAATTTGAAGGGAATATAAAACAATTACACATTCACCCCTTACTAATTTCTAATTGTTACACATATACACTTACAAAAAGTGGAATATAACACTTAAAATACTAAATTACTTTAAAATAAGAGTTAAACGAAAAGTATATGAATTGTAATATTAATATTTCAATAATAGTTTAAAAATTGTTTAAACAAAAAATATGGTAGGTATACTAAAATAATTTGATTTAAAATTAAAAAATTATAATTATGAATGAAGATATAAAATCAAATCAAGTATTTATGTTATAGCAAACAACAACGTAACCGATGAAATCTAAGATTAATACATAAAAAATGTTAATGTAAAAAAAACACAACGTAATAAGTTAAATGTGCAAGAAATGTTGTAATATCAAGATTTTCTAAGAATTAACAATAATACCTATTGTTGTACCCACCTTGTATCTCTGTGACAGAACATCCTTGAAATCAACAAAATCGAAAACGAACTGTGGAGCATCCATGTTACTGCACTTTTCGACAAATGTATGGTAATAAAAGGATAGCTTTTGATTGTTAGGAACAATTTTGAAAGATGCAGTGTTCGCAGCAAGAGATGGCCTTTTTATTATAAGGCATTCATCAACATTAAGATGTCTCTCAAATTTTGAAAACAACCTATGTAAGCAAGAAGCTTGAATTTTGGTACCCTGTAAATAAATAAAAAATAACATGCATAAATTTAATTAATATCAACTTTAAATCATATAAAAATAACAAAGATGAAAAAAAATTAGTTAGATATTGTACCATCTCATCCATTAGTATCATATCGATACGATATGTCTCTCTTTCATTACCTTTCATCTTCTTTCTCCACAAACTAATAATCTTCACTTTGATAGTGTAGTTTGTACTAAGAGCATCAATATCATTCAAAAAACTAATTTCACCTTGTTCTTCCCTACCTTACCTCTCAAACAGTTACTCAAGAAAAAGAAAAGTTATTATTTGGAATAAATTTATGAATGAAGAAAAATTAAAATGAATTTATATGAAAAATTCTAAGATCATATTTTTAGAAACAATTTTTCCGACAAAAATAAAAAACAAAAAATATGTAAAAATTTGATGAGTAAGATATACATGGGACTTGTTATTGGGTATCAAAAATTTGTCCAGATCCGTCTCAAACTTGCTTTTGTCCTGAAAAGGGAAACATATATATTAAAAAAATGTAAAGAAATAAACTTAAATTCTAAAAAATATAATGAAGTAACTGAAAAAAAAAACCCTTTAAACTTAGATTTTTTTCAACACCAACAATTGTTTTCGCCTTGGGATCATCCTACGAAAGGTAGCACATTAACCTTTGAAAATAAAAAAATAAACGTAAAATAATTCACTTAATTACAAAATCATATAATTTATTGAATGAACATAAACCTTTAAAGTTAAATCTTCATCACAAACAACCCTTGCTTTGCCTTGCGGTTCAGTTTTTTTTATCCCAATCATCTTTGAACTACGTATAACAAAAATAATTGTTTAGCAATATAGTACCCATAATTATTAAATTTAATAAAGTAACGAAAGAAAAATTGACGAAAACTGTTTAACAATATAAAAAGAATAATAATTAAATTTAGTAAAATAAAAAAAACAAAAAAAATGACAAAAAAATACCTTCTTCTTAAGGTCTTCCATTTCAAGTAGAGATGAGAAAAAGTTATCAAACTTCGAATCATCAATATCCTACACAATTATAAATAAACAAATAAAATGTATAAATACAAAAAAAGATATTTATAATATGTTTTAATAAAATTGATTAAAATATCGGGAATTACATTAAACACAGCTTCAAAACTTGCCAACTGAAATTTGTCATCTTCACATTCCACAACAACACCTTCTTGAAAGTCAGTTCCAGCACTACTACACTTCTCCTTATGTTCAGACTACAAAAAATATCAAAAATAACAATGTGTTAAATTCAATATCAACTTGTAAGCTCGCGTTGATAACTAAATAATAGTGTAGATGTATAATTCTAACCGCAATAAGAAAATCATCACCATAGATTGAGTCATCCAAAACAACTAACTCCACTCTGTTGTTCTGAATTTGAGTACCGGTTTGATGATTAAAGACTGAAATCTCAAAATTTTTATTTCCATGCAGTGAAAAGACAAAGGTAGATCGCCTGTCTAAGGCAAGATCGTTTATCATCTCAGAGCATCCATGAGTAAAAACACAGCTGTCAGTTAATCCGTCCATCTTAACGTTCCAAAATCTATCTCCTAAATAAAGAGTTGACTGACCACCTTTGAAATTTTTACCATAAAATTGCCTCCAAAATTCATCAGCCATTACCTGCATAGCATGTGATAATTAGTAATAATAATTAATTTAAATACCAATATACAGAAATAAAACATTATTCATCATAATTATTGTATAAGATACTACTTACAATAAGATCTTCGTGAGGATTGATCTTGGATATAAAGCAATTTTTATGAACAAATGATTTAAACACCATTAGAAAGAATGCTGATGGTCCATATGACTGAAACATAAGGTAGTCATCTTTTCTTACACAACTATCCCGAACAACTTTGGTGAAGCCATCACCAAGAACAGGGCCCACATCAGTTTTTTTCACTCTTACAAACCATAACTTGTTACCATCAACAATCTTAACTGAATCTTTGTAAGGTGGTTGGTCTCCCCAAATCATTGAAGCAAAATCATTAGGTATTTGCTATGAGTTTAAAACAAAATAATAAAAAAAAGAAATGTCAGGTTACTTAAAATATGATTAGTATTAGTAATTAGAATACAAATAAACGTACCAAAAATATCGGGTCATCTTCCTCAATAAGCTTAAAAAATGAAGGACTGTTGTTCAAGGGATCCATATCTGAAATAAAGGTTTATAAATAATTTAAACCTTTAATAATGAAGGTTTTTAAAAAATAAAAACGGTAAAGTATTTATAGAAAAACAATCAATATTCCTAAATCAACAATCAATAAGCTTTAAAAGGTAATTTAGTCAATGGACAAACTTCCAAATATAAAAATAAAAAGAAACGGTTTAAAAAAATTAAAAAATATTTAGTTTTTAGATACAAATTCAATATTCCAAAGACAAAAAACATTAAACCGGGTGATAAATTATCAGACCAGTGTAAATAAATCTTCATCATCAAGACAATCAAAACAGATCAAACACTAAAAAAATGCATAATCTTGAATGGATTGAGGCTTAATACACAACAAATTTATTACAAAACAAATATGAAAATGACAAATAACAGAGATTGATAGTCCGGGAATGCACAAAAAAATTAGCAAAAAAATCAAACAAAATACCAAATTACCTTTAACAAATATGAAAATGACAAATAACAGCATACATCTTCGCATCTGTCATTGTCGTCAAAAACTGCTCGGCAATCGCTCTTCCTTCATCCCACTCCACTATAAAAGTTCCGTTAACACCTAAAAATCGATAATCATTTACAACAGTTAAAACAAAAAAATCAATAAATCACGAAAAACTACTACATATCAGGATTCAAATTATTAGTTTTCCGCCAAAATAATATAATTTTCAGAAAACTTAGATATCATCTAAAACTGAATAACTTCAATATACCGGAACAACATTAGATCAGATCTAAGCAAAACTAACCCAGAAGCCATGTCTCTGAAAATCAATGTGATGCTTCAATATAACATTTTTTAGGTCTTTGAGATACTTATACCTGCATTCATAACAAATAATAACAAAAATGCTAAAAAAAAACAAACAAACAATGGAGCCTTAAGAAGATTACATTTAGGTCATGCCATACATTCTCATCATTACACATATGCACCCAAAATAGTTGACTAAGTAATCTGACTTTTTTTTAAATTATCCTTTGACCCATTTATAGATTCTTCCGTGCAACACAAACTGAAACATAAGCAGACATGAATTCATCTATAAAAAGTGCATCAAAAACTCTACTAAATCACCACAAACATAGAGAACCATCAATATAAACTCAAAAATTATGAAAAAAAAAACCGTTATCCCATTCAAGCATTTCATCAAACACCTTGCGTGCAATCCAAAAACTGAAACATTTTCAAAAATTTTACACTAAAATTAACGTTCAGTCATCACGGATCTAATCAACCAATTTCCATAAAATTAATAAGAATACAAAAAAAGTTAACATCAATTCAAATCTAAAAAAATCAAAGAATCATATACAAACATAAACTATCTACAACAAAATTCAACAAATAATATACAAACATAAACTTTCAGATCTATAAAATCAAAACTATGTACTCAAAATTCAACAAATAATATACAAACATAAACTTTCAGATCTATATGCACACAAAATTAAATCACCAAAACCCAAGATATATACCTTTATCTCATAATTGTTCATCAAACAACACAAACAAAGTCATAAGATCTTATCAATACAAATTATACAGATATGAAACATAGATTATACAGATCTGAAACACGCGAACCATCCAAGAAAAACTTCCCTTCATTAGGAGATCGAAGAACATGGCGGCGGATTCAGCAATCTTGAAACATTAGAAACATCACAATGTTGCAAAGATTGAAGATTTCGTACCTAATTCATAAATCGATTGGAGAAGAAATTTAATGGAGAAAAATAAGAACTTAGATTGCAAGAACGGACCAGATGAAAAGGGGAATTGAAGAAGAAGATGCGGTGATTGAAGAAGGTTATGTCTAGGGTTTGGCAAACCTGTTGCTGAATCGTTAATGGAGATGAGAAAGAATGCAGATGAAGGCTGGTAGGGTTTTGCAAAATAATATATAAGATCCATTTTAGAAGGTGGATGATCCAAAAGTCCGACCCGATTGTTTCGGATCCCGTGTCCTTTTGTGTTCAAATAGTGAACGTAGAAGCAAAAGCCAATTTCCCTCCTAAACTCACTAAAAAAAGTTGCCACATCAGCAAAATTGTCCAAAATCCAATGCCACATAGCCCACATCACATCTCATTTATATATATATATAGATTCCTTCTGATGCTGCTTGCAAATTGTGGGGTGTGGATAAAGCCCCTACAAATGTTATGATACATACTGATGATGGCCGGATTTTTAATGTTTGGTTAAGCGAATTTAAAGGAAATTTGTTCTTTTTCCAAGGATGGTCCAATGTAACCCAACATTTGCGACTATCTAAAGGATGTTTGGTAGTATTCAATCCCCTAGATTGTACTACTTTTAAAGTAACATATTTCCTTGATGGTGTTAGTGGTAGCTCTTTTTGGACATATCTGCTACGTACATCATCTCATTTTTATGTAAGTTATTTTTTACTTTTATCTATCTTAAATTATTTTTTTTGTTCTTTATTGATATTAAAACTTAGTTATTTTTTTTGTTATCTGTTTTATAGGTCATTCCTGAATTTATTCTGCCGAAATCCTTTAATACATCCATTGATGTAATATCCACTATAATGATAGAGAACAAAACTTTTCACGTTACGATTGAAACGGCTGACGGTAAATTCGGTTTTGCCGTTGGTATTGACGTTATTGTTAGTCAGTTGCAGTTAGAGCCTAGTTGTTTTTTGTTATTTACAAAAAAATTAGGTAATTATTTTAATTTAAAAGTTTTTGGAAAAAACAGTGTTGAAATGAACTTTCTTGATGTAGATGTTGATGTGGTAAGTATACATTTGGGTACTTATATAATTTTTTTATATATTTTTTCATCTAATAAATGTTCTGTTTAATTTGCAGCCTTTTGTTGCACCTATCGATGCTTTAAATGAAATTTACGAAGAACCACATGGTCGTGTTCATCGGTTTTCCCGTATGGCTGCTACCGATTTTGTAAGTTCTAATATCATTTTACAAAGTACAAGAATTTAATTGTTAATATATATATTTTTTTATTAATTATATTTTTATAACAATACAGATGATTCCCGATCGTGTTTCTGAAATGGCAAAACTTGATCTTTGTTTAAAAGATATAACCGTCAGACTTTTGAACCGGGATCCCCCAGTGCAGTTTACCAACGGTACTATACGTGAAAGGAAATGTGAAGGTTTTCGATATGCTTTAAGGCATTGGTCGAAGTTCATGAAAACTGCTGGAATTAAGGTCCGTGACACCGTTGACTTTTCTTTTGACGAAAATGAGCAAGTGCTAAGTGTTGAAAAGGTTTTACCTTACGTTACGAGTAGTAATTAGTTATTTGACATTATGGTTTTTGTTTTTTCCTTTTGATCAGTTATATATTTACTTTTTATATGGTTTTTGGTTTTTAACATTGTTATGGTTTTCAACATCAAGATAGTACATTTTATCAACAATTATAATTTATACCAGTTGGTGATATGTACATATAGCAGTCATACTTAACATGTTGATATAAATGAGTTAATATATTCAGATATTAACATAGCTGTTAGTTTAAAAAAAAATATGCCATTACTGTTTATATACACATGTTTATTAATATCATCACTGAAATACAAATTTCACTTAATTTACTTTGATATTTTCGTATTTTTTTTTAATGTTCTTCTAAAAGATATATATTATTTCATAATATGTATTGTTTATCAATTTTTATTAACACTCATTTTTTATATGTCATTTACAAAGCGTTGTGGATGCTCATGGTATGTTTGATATTAATGGAGCTATAGTGAAAACCCTTTTAATCTACTGATTTGCTTGGTGGATGCTCATGCTATGTTTTGATATTAATATAAATTTAGTTTTTTTAATGTTATATTGATCTCTGATGACTACAAAGTAATTGGAATATGAGTCGATTGAAATTTGTGGTACAATTTGAATGAATTTAATGTTTTATCTAATAAGAAGTGTTCAGTTTTATATAATTTTATTACCTTTTTGTAGTAATTTATAAATTTACAGTTCTAATTCGTGGATTTTTATTCCATGTAATGTGTTCAGAATCTATACTATCTTTTACGGGAGATTACAGGATGAACTCGATTTGCCTACGTGTCATGTTTTTGGCTATTAAGGAATAGAGGAAGACACAAAGGATGTGTCAAATACATTTTAGATGATACATGTTCAAGGTAATAAGAAGAAATCCTCTGTTGAAGAAGAAAACAATGAAAGTGTTTTGACTGTAACATGGAGGTGTCGGTGATGTTGTCGAGGAGTGTCAGGAAATGCTAAGTGATATCATTTCCTTACACTCCTCGGCAATGTCACCGACCCCTCTTAAAAATTCCATCAAATCTCTATCGCTGGTTGCTTATACAACAGAAGTTTTCATTTTGTTACCTGAACCTGTATCATCTCAACTGTGTTGACTGACCCTGTATGTGTTGTTAAATCAAGATTCAATCATGATTTTTTTGTTTTGATCAACATAGATCATCCCAATTTTATGTAAGTTATTTTTTACTTTTATCTATCTTAAAGTGTTGACTATTCTTTTTGATGTGGCTATTCTCACCACAGATCTCCTCTCTATTTCCTTCAATTTACTTAAATTATTGAACCACCTTTTTTAGATTATATATGGAAGGTTGCAATCTTATTCAATAATCGGAATTTTTTTTAGGAAATTATGGAACCGTTTCCATTTGTCTTGCCTATATACAAAATCTTGCTTTTAATCAGATGTTTCAATCGTTCACTGCAGAAGCGTGCTCTGTTTTTTGTTCATCATCAGACATCCAAATACAGGTATCGGTAAGTATATTCCACCTCTGTTTGTGATTTTTATTTTTTATTATAAAACCCCAATTATGTTGTATGATTTGTATGTTGTTCATTTAAACTGATATGTTAATTCTTTTAGATATGAGATTTATAACAGTTGATTGATGTAATTAGTCTGTTTATTGTTGTTCTTAGACACCGAAATTGATTTCTAATTGTGTCTGCTTATTCATCTTTTGTTATTTTTACAGTTCATTCATTCTATCATAAACCCTAATCGCTATTTTTTATTACGTAGATGTATTTATGTTACCATGTTGTTAAGCTTTTTTCAATATAACATTGTTCTAAATACAATTTTTGTGTGTGTATTTTTTATTTTCTTTTCAGATATGGATGTTGGGTTTATGGTTCATATGACGGATCCGTATAAATCCGAGTTGGTTAGGAACTCTGCTTTATTTGTCAACTTGATTTTGTTAGATGTTATAAATTTACTTAGTTATATGTTTATATTGTTTTCCTTCTGTTATAATCCTATTGTTATATTTGTTTTCTGGAATTCCCTAAGTGGTATAATTCATTGATAGATGTTCCTAATTATCCTTTCGGTTGTGTAGATCTAATAACAGATAGTGGTTGTAAGTGGTTTGTTGTTATTGAATCCAACACAAGGGGGGTTTTTATAATTCAAGGTTGGGTGGCAGTTATTATAATGCTTGCTGTTGAGCAGAATGATTTGATAGTATTTGAAAAAGTGGATATAAAAACATTTAAATTGAAACATATCAAATGCCACCACGGTACATACGTCAATTCTATGTTCTATTGTGTGATGACGGATACAGAATCAAAAGATCTGGTATTATTGTCATATTATTTTTATTTTATTTTTTAAATTCTTTTTTTTCATTAATTTTACTAAATATTATTTTGTTCAGCTGCTTCAATCTGGCTTCATGGAGTATTATTTCAAGAATGATCCCTTGGATTGTCGTTTCACAATACGTTTTCAAAACAAATTGGTTTGGACGGTATACATTGTACGCCGTTTTGGTACCAACTATAGTATCGTTGACTGGATTCATATTTCAAATGATCTTCAACTGGAAATAGGGGATTTTGTTATATTTGAATTATTGGGATATAATGTCACACCCCTTTCTGCGGCGGAAGCACAAGGTGTGATCATGAAAGGTTCTCATTGCATACGAAAGGTAAACATGCTATATGCTCGTAAAAACTTCAAATACCATAATTTGAAAACATAAGTTTAGCGTTTACATCGCTAAGTCGCATAAAACATTGTCTTAAAAAGTTTACAACTTTATTTAAAGATAAACATAAGCGACATCCACAAGCATAAGCGAGACCGCGCGCACATCCATCCTAGTTACCTGAAATACATGTGAGTTTTAGGAAAACGTCAACATAATGTTGGTGTGAATTCATGCAGTTTTGTATTTCACGTTTGTATACTTTGTATGAAAACATAGTTTGTGAATAAATCAAGTTTTCATATATAAATCCAGTTTCATGTGTACACCACGTACTCATGTATAATTCAAATTCTTCTTGAGTACCCCACGTACTCAAGTATAATTCCCATTTTCTTGAGTACCCCACGTACTTCAAGTATAATTCAAGCTTTTCTTGAGTACCCCACGTGCTCAAGTATTCATCAAGTTTTAGTATGGTATGAATTTTTATGTAAATAAAGTATTCCTGTAAGTATCAGGATTGTTAATGGGTTGCAAAGCCATTAACATGTGACACAACATAGGAAGTCACCAAACCTTAGGCATTTAATTGGTATATTCTGAGACACAAAAGCACTACTCGATTCTCGCCCTCACCGAGAGTGTGGCTGCCCGGCACCCGTTAGATCTAACCTTTTGTTCTGTGGTCTAGGTATATTGTTGATTAATGGTGCTTATGTACCCTATTCGTGACACAATTTCTCGTATCATTTCTCATAACGCATCCTACTTGGTTCTCGTCCTCACCAAGTGCGTTTCTTGTTATCATTTCTCATAACGCATCCTACTTGGTTCTCGTCCTCACCAAGTGCGTTTCTTGTTATCATTTCTCATAACGCATCCTACTTGGTTCTCGTCCTCACCAAGTGCGTTTCTTATTATCATACCATTTATAAACATTATAATATTTGTACATGTATTTCACCCCCGAAGTTATAAAACTGAAAACAGTTAAAAGAAAAGGGGGAGCATGAACTCACAACTTTGCGTTCCTAGCGTCGTAAACTCCACCGGATTTGCTTAATTAACGTCGTGACCTATACGCGTTTTCTTAACGTTAGTCACTAGACTTGCGTCGCACAAGTACAGTCACTCTCTTTTGTGTATATATTCTCATGTTAAAAATGTTTTATATTTTTAACTAAGTGTCTTACTTATATTATTTTCTCAAAAATAAATATAAGCTTTTTGTATTTTGCACTTTGCACCCGAATTATGTATCTCGTTTGTTGTATGTGTATTTTGTGTTTATACTTCTCATGAGTATTTAGTGTATTTTTAAGTCTTAATACACTAGTACGTATAACACATACTATATACACTTAGCACAAAAGTTGGTGATTAAATAATATATATTTTTCCCTCAAAAATATACATACTTAATATTTATTTTTATTCTTGAAGAAATCCTCATTTCTTATCACCAAAAATTAGGGAAACCTTGGTAATATTTTTAAATATATTTTTAGGGAATAAGTTTCTCAAAAACTTATATTTTTTTTCTAAGTGTCAAAATTTATAAAAATTTTGACAGAGTTTCCCCTAAAAATGGAGGTTTCCCATATTTTCAAAACATGTGTTTATTTTCATTTAAATCATCAACAATCATCAACAACAATTATCAACAATAATCATCAACAATAATCACTAATTTCTCCATTTCATGAACTTGAATATTTACAAAAATGTGTAGTAACTTACTAGCACATTTAGTAAGTCTTGTTATCTTAAAAAATAAGTTTAATTTCTTAAAAACTTTATTTTTAAAGAATATGAAGTTTCACAACTTCTAGTCAAGGTTTACAAAAACATTTCTTTGTAGAACTCCCTTGTTACACAAGTGTCTACACACTTGTTTATTTACTAAAATGCTTTTAATTTATATAAGGTCCGGGTTTTAACAAAACTAGCATTTTCCGCTTGGTTCTTTCGAAAAACCACTTGTAGATCTTTAGATCTACATGTTTAGAGTCTTATTTTACAAGGAAAATTATGTTTACACAAGTTCCAAGTTCATGGTGGATGATTTCATCATCTTTTATATTTCTAACACTTAACATACTACTAGTTCATGCTCTTGAACATGATCTAGTATGCGTAGATGATGATCCATCCCACTTTTAATGACAAACAACATCAAATAATCTCAACTAGACAAGTTTCACTAGATTTACACAACTAGTTTCTCTTTATCCAACTTATTCATCATGTGATCAAGACTTTGTGTTATGTTCTTGTGTGTTCTTGCTTTTTAACCAATAAACTTCTTATTAACCACTTTAATCATGAACAAGGAAGTGTTTAGAAGCACTTACTACTAGCACAAGGCTAGGGGAGTTAAAGAGAGTAAATGAAGTGGATAAAAGCAAATGGTGATGGTCCTTCAAGATCCGCTTGCACCGAGCTTCGTTAGTGGCCTTCTTACACCTCAAGATAACCTTGGAATGCTTGTATGATGATTGAAAATGGTGATGGTGTGGTGGTGGCTTGAAGCCGTAGCCAAGGGAGATAGGGAGACGAAAGTTGTGTGTGTAATGTGTGAAGTTATGATGGTTATGATCTTGTGGTTTCTTAAATAAACTTCCTACTCATCTTGGTCCATTGGTTCATGTGTTTAATTCAAGGGGACAAAATCTATTAAACAAATAAAAGAATCAAGGGTGTGTACCCCCTTTGTCTAGAACCGGTCATGGGGGGGGGGGGGGTGTTAGTTTGATTCCAATGGAAAGTTACAAGTTCTAGTTTCATTTCAAGTGTTAAATCTAGTGTTAAGTGTGTTTATTAAATATATAGTGTGTTAGGGTGTTCGGGGACCCTAACTAGCTTAGAAAAATAAAAACAATGCTTCTAGCATTATTTTGGTGTTCCGGGTAATATCCGGTTGTTCGGTTAGACACCGGTTCGTTAAAGTGCTAAATTACACTTTTTAGTGTCTTTTAAGTACCTTTTTGTATCTCTTTCAATTCCCAACACTTGGGGAAGTATTCTGGATAATAAAACGACATTTCTGCACAATATTCATATGTCTAAAACCTGTTTAGAGCTGAATTATGTAAAATTCTGCACTTAAAGTGCGTTTCGGGTGCTTTTTAGTGCTTATTTTTGCTTCCGAAGAGTATATATATTAAAACCTTGTATGTACTCTTGGGTTTTAATGTATTCTTGTTGTTGGACCTACACCTAGGCCTTAATTCTATTGTCTGACTGCTTTCTGCAGTTCCGTTGACACATAGTGTCTTACCGGTGAGTTTACTTAGTATTTTTGACGCAACGCTCTCGTTTATGCATAAAGCAATATTCTGTAGTATACAACGTGCATGAATTCACTTATTTAGTGTGTGTTCAGACATTGTTGACAATTAAACACATAATTGCAGTCATTAAATAATGATTAAAGTGTACAGAAATTACCGGTTTGGTGCCAGTTGTCACAGTCTCCCCCCGTTAAAAGAATTTCGTCCCGAAATTCAGGCTGAACTAACTCTTGCAGGAGTCTTCTTGAATAGGTGGGGATACTTTTCTTTGAACTGGTCTTCACGTTCCCATGTGTACTCGGGTCCATGCTTAGAGCTCCAACGTACTTTGACAAGTTTCACACTGCTCCTCCTGGTCTTGTTGACTTTCCAGTCGGTAACCTCAACGGGTTGTTCTGTAAATCGGAGGGCTTCATCAATATGCACTTCATCCACCGGGATGATCACGTTTTCTTGTGTTGGACTCTTCTTCAGGTTGGATACATGAAACGTATCATGTACTCCATTAAGTTCTTCCGGTAACTCCAACTTGTATGCCACGGTACCAATTCTTCTCAATATTCTAAATGGTCCGATGTATCGTGGATTCAGCTTTCCACGCTTTCCAAATCTGACTACGCCCTTCCATGGTGAGACTTTTAACAACACTTTGTCTCCCACCTTGAATTCTACTGATTTTCTTTTCGGATCAGCATAGCTCTTTTGTCGATCTCGAGCCGCCTTAATGCGCTCTCGGATCTGCGCAATCTTGTCGGTTGTCTCTTGTACAAGTTCAGGACCAACCATACGTTTATCTCCGGCATCTGCCCAACATAAGGGCGATCGGCATTTGCGGCCATACAGAGCTTCGAACGACGCGGCTTTTATGCTCGTATGATAACTGTTATTGTAGGAAAACTCAACTAAAGGTAGATGAATATCCCAGCTGCCGCCAAGGTCCATGACACATGCGCGAAGCATATCTTCCAATGTTTGTATAGTCCGTTCGCTCTGGCCGTCAGTTTGTGGGTGGAATGCCGTGCTTAGATCTAACTGAGATCCAAAGGCTTTCTGAAATAATTGCCAGATTCTTGAGACAAAGCGTCCATCTCTGTCTGAAATGATTGAGATTGGCACTCCATGACGTGCCACAATTTCCCTTAAGTATATCTCTGCAAGCTTTCCAGTGCTATCTTTTTCACGGATCGGTAGGAAGTGCGCAGACTTTGTTAACCGATCAACTATTACCCATATCATATCGTGCCCTCTCGGGGTCCTGGGTAATTTCGTTACGAAGTCCATCGAGATTTGTTCCCACTTCCACACGGGAATTTCTGGTTGTTGTAGTAGGCCGGACGGTTTCTGATATTCTGCCTTAACCTTGGCACAGGTTAGGCATTTTCCAACATAAACAGCAACGTCGCTTTTGAGTCTCGGCCACCAATAGTATTCTTTCAAGTCTTGATACATTTTGTCCGATCCTGGATGGATCGAATATCTCGATTTGTGGGCTTCATTAAGGATGACTTCTCGTATGCCACCATAGAGTGGAACCCAAATACGCTTCTTGAAGTATAAGGCCCCCTCTTCGTTTGGCACCATGTATTTCAGCATACCCCGTAGGTATTCAGCTTTACGGTTCTCTTCTTTAAGAGCTTCTTGTTGTGCATCACGAATGCGTGCAGTGAGGTTCGTTCGAATCGTCATTTCCAATGCTCGAACCCTTAGGGTCTTAACCCTTTCTTTTCGGCTCAACGCGTCCGCTACAACGTTTGCCTTTCCAGGATGGTACTTAATCTCACAGTCATAATCGTTCAGCAGCTCGACCCAACGTCGCTGGCGCATATTCAATTCCTTCTGATCAAATATGTGTTGTAGGCTTTTGTGATCTGTGAAAATTGTACATCGAGTACCATATAAATAATGTCGCCAGATCTTCAGGGCGAATACCACTGCGCCCAGCTCCAGGTCGTGAGTGGTATAGTTTCTTTCATGTACCTTCAGTTGTCTTGAAGCGTAAGCGATGACTTTTTGGTGTTGCATGAGCACGCAACCCAAGCCTTGTCATGAGGCGTCGCAGTATACCACGAAGTCTTTAGTGCCTTCGGGTAATGATAGTATCGGTGCATCGCAGAGCTTGTTCTTAAGTAGCTGAAAGGCTTCTTCCTGTTTGTGACCCCAGTCGTATTTCTTGTCTTTCTGTGTAAGGGTTGTTAGCGGTTGAGCTATCTTTGAGAAATTCTCAATGAATCGCCGATAGTAGCCCGCTAAGCCCAAAAATTGTCGAACTTCAGTTGGGGTCTTGGGGGCTTCCCAATTCTTTATTGCTTCTATCTTGGACGGGTCTACATGAATGCCCTTCTCATTCACAACGTGACCAAGAAATTGTACTTCGCGAATCCAGAATTCGCATTTCGAGAACTTTGCATAAAGCTTCTCTTTCTTCAGTAGTTCCAAGATGGTTCTGAGATGTTGCTCATGTTCTTCTTTCGTTCGCGAGTAAATCAGGATATCGTCGATAAATACAATCACGAATTTATCGAGATATGGTTTGCATACGCGGTTCATTAGATCCATAAAGACCGCTGGTGCATTCGTCAGCCCAAACGGCATCACAAGAAATTCGTAGTGCCCATATCGCGTTCTGAATGCAGTCTTGGGTACGCTTTCCTCTTGTATTCTCAGCTGATGATATCCAGATCGAAGGTCGATCTTGGAATAGTAGCTTGATCCTTGCAGTTGATCAAATAAGTCATCAATCCTTGGTAGCGGGTACCGATTCTTGATCGTGAGCTTATTCAGTTCCCTGTAATCGATACACATCCGCAGTGTTCCATCCTTCTTCTTTACGAATAATACTGGAGATCCCCAGGGTGAGAAGCTTGGCCTTATGAATCCTTTATCCAACAACTCCTGGAGTTGTGTAGATAATTCTTGCATTTCGGATGGAGCAAGTCGATAGGGAGCCTTGGCCACAGGAGCGGCTCCTGGAACCAAGTCTATACGGAATTCGACTTATCGTTGCGGAGGTAGTCCTGGCAGATCTTCAGGGAACACATCAGGAAATTCCTTCACCACAGGAATGTCTTCGAGTTTTGGCTCCACAGCCTTCTTGTCTATAACGTGTGCTAGGAAAGCGACACATCCTTTCCTTAAGCACTTCCGTGCCTTCATGCAACTGATGATCCGAAGAGGTGCGTCTCGTTTTTCTCCATGCACGATGAGAGTTTCACCATTCGTTAAAGGGATGCGAATGATTATCTCATGACAAATCACTTCAGCTTTGTTCTTGGACAACCAGTCCATCCCGACTACTACATCGAAGCTACCCAATTGAATAGGTAAGAGGTCGATGCTAAATCTTCGTTCACCAAGTTCTAATGTGCAGTTTCTAACAACTTCACCCGATTCAACGAGTTTACCATTGGCTAGTTCTATGGAATAAGGAATTTCTAATCTACTAGATTCTATTCCAAGCATGCGTTTAAATTCCACAGACATGAAGCTATAATCGGCGCCAGTGTCAAATAATATGGATGCAAAGTGATTGTTAATGAGGAACGTACCGGTGACCACGTTAGGGTCCTCGCGTGCGTTCTTTGCTCCAATCACAAATGCCCTAGCCTGAGCCTTATTTCCCTCTGGGCAGTCCTTCATGAAATGATCATTGCTTCCACACTTGAAGCATCCTTGGTTCCGCCCTTTCCCGTTACCATTCTTGTTACCAGCACCATTTCCATTTCGGTTCTTTCCTTTTCCCCAACAGTCTTCTGCTTGATGACCCAGTTTACCACATTTGTCGCACCTTGGAATGCGACAAGCTCCATCATGATGATACTTACATTTTTGGCATTTAGGCATGGAGCCTTGGTATGCTTTGGTTGCATGGGTTGTCGCCTCCTGAGACGGGTTAGCATCACGCTTCTTGTTGTTGAAACCTTTGCTGTTACGAGTTGCTTGGTTCAGATTCGAATGCTTTCTCTTCTTGTCACCGGACGACTCAGCATGTGTCTCGGTCTTCTCTGTTGGGTTCAGTGATAACTTCTTCATACAAACACAATCTTTAGTCAGGCTGACAGCCAGAGTTACAGCCTCAGTGATTGTTTGTGGTTTGGCCGACGTCACCATGCCACGAAACTCTGGGGCCAGTCCCCAAATGTAGCATTCAACGCGCTTGAATTCGGGAGTCACCATGTAGGGAAGCACTCTAGACAGATCATGGAACCTTCGAGTATAACCATTAATGTCAGCACCTACCATGGTCAAGTGCCAGAACTCCGTTTCCAGCCTTTGGAGTTCAGCGCGAGAGCAATACTTCTCTCTCATTCTTTCCTTCAGTTCCTCCCAAGTTAAGCCATAAGCGGCATCATCACCCAAGGTTTGGGCTTGTAGGTTCCACCAAGTCAGAGCTTCATCGACAAACAATCCAGTAGCAAAGGTGACTTGTTGATCCGCGGTACACTTGCTCATGCGGATAGTAGCTTCAGTCTTCTCCGTCCAGCGCACAAATGCTACTGCACCTCCTGTGCCGTCATAGTTCATCGGCTTGCAGTCGAGGAACTGCTTGAAAGTGCAGCCTTGAGCTGCGTTGCCTCCAGATGAATCTCCGTTCCCATTACGTCTAGCGTTGCTTGGGCCACCACTGTCTTGAGTACGGTTTGCCTCGTATTGGGCAATAGCAGCGGAGATCCTTTCCTCCAGTAGAGCGTTCAGCTCTTCAGCAGTTCTTGGCAGTGGGGGAGGTGGAGGTTGATCATCATTGCGAGCATTCACGGCTTTCCTGGGTGCCATGTTCTGACAGAACATAACACAATAGGGTTAGACATTTGTTTGATATCGTCACACTAGACAGTAGTATCATATATATTCACAGGTATATATACCACATAAGTGACATCAAACAATTATTACTCTAGCAGAGTACTTAGTAGGCTTGCACTAAGGGAATCTATACGTGACAAGACTTGCTGTGATTTTTGTGCACTGAATTCCATAATTATGTATGCATCCATAATTACGTAACTCCTTGCACAGTCCGCACAGTTCGTTTCATCCTCGTATTTCTTCCTTCAGATGGGCCGTCGCTTTCAGGTAAAGTCACGTATATTTGTGACATTCTACTTCTAGTATATGCTAATTATCACACATAATTTCAATTAACTCTCAATCACAGACGAGTGCTACTCTCGTGCACCCTAAGTCTCGTAGTGTCTTTTCTAGACTCATGTAAATAGTTTCAGGTAGTGGATGTCGCGGGACGTTTTATGCAATGAAAACTCTTTGAAAAATTGTTTTCGTGAAAGGATCCTAGAGATTGTAGACTAGACTCGAGAAGGAATCCTGGTTCACTACAATCGCAGCTCTGATACCAATCTGTCACACCCCTTTCTACGGCGGAAGCACGAGGTGTGATCATGAAAGGTTCTCATTGCATACGAAAGGTAAACATGCTATATGCTCGTAAAAACTTCAAATACCATAATTTGAAAACATAAGTTTAGCGTTTACATCGCTAAGTCGCATAAAACATTGTCTTAAAAAGTTTACAACTTTATTTAAAGATAAACATAAGCGACATCCACAAGCATAAGCGAGACCGCGCGCACATCCATCCTAGTTACCTGAAATACATGTGAGTTTTGGGAAAACGTCAACATAATGTTGGTGTGAATTCATGTAGTTTTGTATTTCACGTTTGTATACTTTGTATGAAAACATAGTTTATGAATAAATCAAGTTTTCATATATAAATCCAGTTTCATGTGTACACCACGTACTCATGTATAATTCAAATTCTTCTTGAGTACCCCACGTACTCAAGTATAATTCCCATTTTCTGGAGTACCCCACGTACTTCAAGTATAATTCAAGCTTTTCTTGAGTACCCCACGTGCTCAAGTATTCATCAAGTTTTAGTATGGTATGAATTTTTATGTAAATAAAGTATTCCTGTAAGTATCAGGATTGTTAATGGGTTGCAAAGCCATTAACATGTGACACGACATAGGAAGTCACCAAACCTTAGGCATTTAATTGGTATATTCTGAGACACAAAAGCACTACTCGATTCTCGCCCTCAGCGAGAGTGTGGCTGCCCGGCACCCGTTAGATCTAACCTTTTGTTCTGCGGTCTAGGTATATTGTTGATTAATGGTGCTTATGTTCCCTATTCGTGACACGATTTCTCGTATCATTTCTCATAACGCATCCTACTTGGTTCTCGTCCTCACCAAGTGCGTTTCTTGTTATCATTTCTCATAACGCATCCTACTTGGTTCTCGTCCTCACCAAGTGCGTTTCTTGTTATCATTTCTCATAACGCATCCTACTTGGTTCTCGTCCTCACCAAGTGCGTTTCTTATTATCATACCATTTATAAACATTATAATATTTGTACATGTATTTCACCCCCGAAGTTATAAAACTGAAAACAGTTAAAAGAAAAGGGGGAGCATGAACTCACAACTTTGCGTTCCTAGCGTCGTAAACTCCACCGGATTTGCTTAATTAACGTCGTGACCTATACGCGTTTTCTTAACGTTAGTCACTAGACTTGCGTCGCACAAGTACAGTCACTCTCTTTTGTGTATATATTCTCATGTTAAAAATGTTTTATATTTTTAACAAAGTGTCTTACTTATATTATTTTCTCAAAAATAAATATAAGCTTTTTGTATTTTGCACTTTGCACCCGAATTATGTATCTCGTTTGTTGTATGTGTATTTTGTGTTTATACTTCTCATGAGTATTTAGTGTATTTTTAAGTCTTAATACACTAGTACGTATAACACATACTATATACACTTAGCACAAAAGTTGGTGATTAAATAATATATATTTTTCCCTCAAAAATATACATACTTAATATTTATTTTTATTCTTGAAGAAATCCTCATTTCTTATCACCAAAAATTAGGGAAACCTTGGTAATGTTTTTAAATACCTTTTTAGGGAATAAGTTTCTCAAAAACTTATATTTTTTTTCTAAGTGTCAAAATTTATAAAAATTTTGACAGAGTTTCCCCTAAAAATGGAGGTTTCCCATGTTTTCAAAACATGTGTTTATTTTCTTTTAAATCGTCAACAATCATCAACAACAATTATCAACAATAATCATCAACAATAATCACTAATTTCTCCATTTCATGAACTTGAATATTTACAAAAATGTGTAGTAACTTACTAGCACATTTAGTAAGTCTTGTTATCTTTAAAAATAAGTTTAATTTCTTAAAAACTTTATTTTTAAAGAATATGAAGTTTCACAACTTCTAGTCAAGGTTTACAAAAACATTTCCTTGTAGAACTCCCTTGTTACACAAGTGTCTACACACTTGTTTATTTACTAAAATGCTTTTAATTTATATAAGGTTCGGGTTTTAACAAAACTAGCATTTTCCGCTTGGTTCTTCTGAAAAACCACTAGTAGATTTTTAGATCTACATGTTTAGAGTCTTATTTTACAAGGAAAATTATGTTTACACAAGTTCCAAGTTCATGGTGGATGATTTCATCATCTTTTATATTTCTAACACTTAACATACTACTAGTTCATGCTCTTGAACATGATCTAGTATGCGTAGATGATGATCCATGTGACAACTCGAGTTTTCGACTTTCACTTTCGCATTAAATGCACGTTGACTTTGACTGTTGACTGTGACTATTAGTTGTTTGTTTATTTGACTTATAACTGAGACCGTTGTAATAGGATAAAGTGCATTGTGTTTGCATGAGTATGTATTTGTTTGTGGCATGTGAACTTAACTGATTAAATCATTACGGACCTAAAAGCCCATTAAGGACCCGACGAATCAAATGTGATTCGCCATACAACCTCTCGACGAAACAGGCCCTTGATTCGTCAAGAGCATGTTGACGAAACAAACTGTTTCGCCGAGCCCAGATTCGCCAAGCCCAGTAAGGGCCCAAGTACGTTACACGGATATTTAATAGGAAATACAACCATACTCGCCACACTTTAGCAAGAACAGAAACCCTAGAGGACGCTCTGCTGTGTGACGGCAAACTAGAAACCACCGGAAACTCTTGTGCGATCTAATCATTGTTCGGTTAGTAAATCTATGTGTTCTTGATTGATCTTTCATCCGTATACGTATTTACATGTCATGTGATTCTGTTATGATGATGTATATTTGTAACCAACACTACATGTTGAATATGAGGGTTCTTGTCATGATGATGATTGCACAATGTAAAAGTCATTGACACATAACAGGTCACGTGAATGGATGTGATGAGTGTTAGCCTATTGTGCGGTCCAATTATATGTGAGATTTGTGAATTATGAGTTAGGGTTCATGTGATATTCATGATTAGTTGCCATCACATCTACTGTTGTAAATCATATAATCAATTGTTTGTTTTGATGTCCCATGTAAGTTGGTAATGCACTAGTGAGAGTTGGTCCAATCACCTCTTGAGGTGATTAAAATTGTCTGCCATTGAAGTGATAAAAGTCATGATGATTAGATGATTATTTTGGTGATAAATGAATATTGATGATTTCTGAATAAATCCTGTATGATCTCTGTATAATGTTGACGGCTGCTAGGGTTCTGCATGAAACTGATCTCGACGTAACTGATGCTTGTGACGAATCACAAATTGACGAAATGGAATGTGTTTCGCCAAGTGTAGTTGACGAAACTGATGGGGTGTTTCGCCAAGGGTTGTTGACGAAACAGAATGTGTTTCGTCAACATGTGTTTCGCCAGTATATGATTCGCCAATCTGTGTTTCGCCTAAAGAGTAAACTGCACAGTAACCTGATTTAATTCTGTTAGAAGTTAACTGGATAGATTAACTGCTGTTAAGTGATACGCACGACTTGTATACATGTTTAGTACTACTGTGATTATACACATACATGGACAACTTGGATACAAACTGATTATTCTATACGTGCATACTCTAGGACGTGATTGATTTACTTGCGAGCACATATTTAGCATACCGAGCAAACCAAGGTGAGTTCATACAGCCAAGGCATGGGGTTCCCGGGTGGGAATGGGATTTGATGAATTATTGTGTATACTCAGACGGTAGAACCTAACGATAAGATACGACTAGACTAGTAACACTTATTGAACTGATCTTCGCACACCTGCCAAGGGTTGGTCGCGATATTATGACTGACTTCGCACACCTGCCATAGGAAGGCCGCGAACTAAATTTACAAATCTTCGCACACCTGCCTGGGAGGCCGCGATACAAATAAACCTAGTCTAGAATACTTGGGAAAAACATCCCCTAATATCTTCGCATACCTGCCTGGGAGGCCGCGATGGAAACTAATACTATACATGACGTAACGAACGAACATACTACTACTCACGCTATACTATTACTGAACTGTTATCTGTGAACTCGCTCAACTAGTTGTTGATCCTCTGTTACATGCCTTGCAGGTCGTTAGATATATGGAGCTTGCACAGGGAGGAGCTGGTCGTTGTGGGCTTGGATCGTGATTGTTTCGTTAAACACTTTATGGCATTTCATACTTTATTTTGTTGGGTTTATTCTTACGCTTCCGCTAAACAGTGATAACCTACGTCTATTTTGAACACCTTTCATATTGGTGGTTGAATGGCATTTACTTTTATATATTAATTACATGTTCAATATGATTGGTGGCTTGATCCTGGTCAGTCACGCCTCCAAGCGGTGATACTCCGCGTGTGGATTTTGGGGGTGTGACAGATTGGTATCAGAGCCATTGGTTATAGAGAACTTGGTTTTAATATGGGGAAAATGTTTTTATTAAAACCAGACTATAACCAGTACAGTGCTCAACGATCCACAACGACGCTTCGCTCCACGTGCAAGACTCAACATCCTAGGTGATAAGGTTTATGTTTATTGCCTACATACTAGAACTACATAGAACTTTGCTCGTGGTATGCTTAGATTACATTGCTCACTATTTGTTATTGCATGAGAACACTTGTGTGCTTACTCTCTTCTGTCATCGCACTATTCGCGAACCTCTCTCACTTACGTTATCTTTACTATGAAGATCATGTCTGGACGTATCAACATGACCCAGGACCAGTTGACGGCCCTCATTAACGAACGAGTTACTGCGGCAGTTGCAGCCGCTCAAGCAGGAGGTATACCCTGCAGTTACAACTCACTCTAGGATCCTTAGATCCTACAATCTTAAGCCAAATCTTGTGTTTAACCTTACTTTGATTCTTACACAACAGGTCAACCACCTGTTTGCACTTTCAAAACTTTCATGGACTGTCGTCCAACTACTTTCAGCGGCACTGAAGGAGACGTAGGTCTTCTCCACTGGTTCGAGAAGCTAGAGTCTGTATTCGAAATGTGTGAATGCCCTGAGGCACGCAGGGTGAAATATGCTACTGGCACTCTCGAGGGTTTAGCCCTCACATGGTGGAACACTCAGGTCCAAATACTAGGGTTGGTTGCTGCTAACGCCACCCCATGGAACAATTTCAAGGAAATGATCAAGCAAGAATACTGCAGTCGTGACGACATTCATAAGCTGGAGGTCGAGTTTTTTAACCTCAAGATGACGGGGTCAGAGATTGAGGCGTTTACAAAGAGATCAAATGAGCTAGCATTACTGTGTCCTACTATTGTAGACCCTCCAGCTAAGCGTATCGAACTTTATCTCGGTGGTCTAGTGCCAGAGATCCAAAGTCATGTGACTTCAGCAAACCTTGCCACCTACCAGCAGGTTGTCCAGTTGGCTCACCGTCTCACGGATCAGGCGGTGGAACAGAACAAGCTGCCAAAACGCATCAGTGCTACCACTACTGCTGTCACTACTTCTGCTACTCCCAGTGACAACAAGAGAAAATGGGAGGGGGATTCCAGCAAGGGATCAGTTTCTGTTCAGTCTCAAGCACAGCATCGCAAGACAAATGACTACCAGAGTCCGAATCAGCAATCATCAGGTAGTCAAGGGCAGAGTGGATATCGGGGAGTTCACCCATGGTGTAGTAGGTGCAACAAACACCACAGTGGAAGATGTCGCAGGGAACGTTGTCAAAGATGCCTCAAGATGGGTCATGAGGCTAAGGATTGTAGAAGCTCACGGCCAGTAAATCAGAACCAGCAACTCCCACCGCCAGCTCCACAGAACCAGCAGCAGCAGCCACAGCGTGGAAACCGGGGATGTTTCCAGTGTGGGGCTGAAGGCCACTTAAAACGTGATTGCCCTCAATTGAACCAGAACCAGAATCGCAACAACAACAATAACCAGGGCAACGGGAACAACAACAACGGGGGAAACAACAACCACAATGGCAACGAAGCTCGGGGTCGTGCTTTTGTGCTGGGTCGGGGCGACGCAATGAATGATCCCAATGTGGTTATGGGTAAGTTTCTTCTCGACGATATTTATGTTACTGCCTTATTTGATTCGGGTGCGGATACCAGTTATATGTCTCTGAAAGTTAGTCAAATGCTTAAACGCGCACCAACGCTTTTGAACACCAAACATGTTGTAGAGTTAGCTAACGGTAAAAGTTTAGAGGCCACACACATAGTTCAAGGTTGTAATCTTATCCTCGCTGGTCAGACTTTCTCTATAGATCTCATTCCTATAACTCTGGGCAGTTTCGACATTGTCATTGGTATGGATTGGTTATCCCAACAACAAGCAGAGATCCTATGCAAGGAGAAGATCATTCATATTCCCCGTTCTGGTAAAGAACCCCTCGAAGTTCAAGGCGACAAGAGTGGTGTCGTGAGTGGCATCATTTCTTTCTTGAAGGCTCAGAAGTGTTTACGTAAGGGCCACACAGCTGTTTTAGCGCTCGTTACCGATACATCGAAGAAAGAGAAAAAGATTGAGGATATTCCAGTAGTACGCGATTTTCCTCAAGTGTTTCCTGAAGAGTTACCTGGGTTACCGCCTCACCGTCAGGTTGAATTTCAGATCGAGCTCGCTCCAGGAGCAACACCCATAGCTCGAGCACCTTATCGCTTAGCTCCAACCGAACTGGAAGAACTGTCTAAGCAACTGCAAGAACTCTTAGAAAAGGGTTTCATACATCCTAGCTCTTCGCCTTGGGGAGCTCCAGTACTATTTGTAAAGAAGAAGGACGGTACCTTCCGCATGTGTATAGACTACCGCGAATTGAACAAGGTGACTGTGAAGAATCGCTATCCTCTTCCACGCATCGACGATTTATTCGACCAGTTGCAAGGGTCGAGCTATTACTCGAAGATTGATCTAAGGTCAGGGTATCATCAACTGAGAGTCCGGGATGAGGACGTCTCCAAAACAGCGTTCAGAACACGCTACGGCCACTACGAGTTTTTGGTCATGCCTTTCGGGTTGACGAATGCGCCTGCGGTTTTCATGGATCTTATGAACAGGGTGTGCAAACCTTATCTCGACAAGTTCGTCATTGTTTTCATCGACGACATCCTGATCTACTCGAAGAGTCGGGAGGAACACGAGCAGCACTTACGACTTATTTTGGAACTTCTTCGAATGGAACAGCTATACGCTAAGTTTTCAAAATGCGACTTCTGGCTTCGTGAAGTCCACTTTCTAGGCCACGTGGTAAACAAGGATGGGATCCATGTTGACCCATCCAAGGTGGATTCGATCAAGAACTGGCCTGCACCTCGCACACCAACAGAAATACGCCAATTCTTGGGTTTGGCGGGTTATTACAGACGGTTCATCAAAGACTTCTCAAAGATTGCTCAGCCTCTTGAGGTGATTAAAATTGTCTGCCATTGAAGTGATAAAAGTCATGATGATTAGATGATTATTTTGGTGATAAATGAATATTGATGATTTCTGAATAAATCCTGTATAATCTCTGTATAATGTTGACGGCTGCTAGGGTTCTGCATGAAACTGATCTCGACGTAACTGATGCTTGTGACGAATCACAAATTGACGAAATGGAATGTGTTTCGCCAAGTGTAGTTGACGAAACTGATGGGGTGTTTCGCCAAGGGTTGTTGACGAAACAGAATGTGTTTCGTCAACATGTGTTTCGCCAGTATATGATTCGCCAATCTGTGTTTCGCCTAAAGAGTAAACTGCACAGTAACCTGATTTAATTCTGTTAGAAGTTAACTGGATAGATTAACTGCTGTTAAGTGATACGCATGACTTGTATACATGTTTAGTACTACTGTGATTATACACATACATGGACAACTTGGATACAAACTGATTATTCTATACGTGCATACTCTAGGACGTGATTGATTTACTTGCGAGCACATATTTAGCATACCGAGCAAACCAAGGTGAGTTCATACAGCCAAGGCATGGGGTTCCCAGGTGGGAATGGGATTTGATGAATTATTGTGTATACTCAGACGGTAGAACCTAACGATAAGATACGACTAGACTAGTAACACTTATTGAACTGATCTTCGCACACCTGCCAAGGGTTGGCCGCGATATTATGACTGACTTCGCACACCTGCCATAGGAAGGCTGCGAACTAAATTTACAAATCTTCGCACACCTGCCTGGGAGGCCGCGATACAAATAAACCTAGTCTAGAATACTTGGGAAAAAAATCCCCTAATATCTTCGCATACCTGCCTGGGAGGCCGCGATGGAAACTAATACTATACATGACGTAACGAACAAACATACTACTACTCACGCTATACTATTACTGAACTGTTATCTGTGAACTCGCTCAACTAGTTGTTGATCCTCTGTTACATGCCATGCAGGTCGTTAGATATATGGAGCTTGCACAGGGGGGAGCTGGTCGTTGTGGGCTTGGATCGTGATTGTTTCGTTAAACACTTTATGGCATTTCATACTTTATTTTGTTGGGTTTATTCTTACACTTCCGCTAAACAGTGATAACCTACGTCTATTTTGAACACCTTTCATATTGGTGGTTGAATGGCATTTACTTTTATATATTAATTACATGTTCAATATGATTGGTGGCTTGATCCTGGTCAGTCACGCCTCCAAGCGGTGATACTCCGCGTGTGGATTTTGGGGGTGTGACAATCCATCCCACTTTTAATGACAAACAACATCAAATAATCTCAACTAGACAAGTTTCACTAGATTTACACAACTAGTTTCTCTTTATCCAACTTATTCATCATGTGATCAAGACTTTGTGTTATGTTCTTGTGTGTTCTTGCTTTTTAACCAATACACTTCTTATTAACCACTTTAATCATGAACAAGGAAGTGTTTAGAAGCACTTACTACTAGCACAAGGCTAGGGGAGTTCAAGAGAGTAAATGAAGTGGATAAAAGCAAATGGTGATGGTCCTTCAAGATCCGCTTGCACCGAGCTTCGTTAGTGGCCTTCTTACACCTCAAGATAACCTTGGAATGCTTGTATGATGATTGAAAATGGTGATGGTGTGGTGGTGGCTTGAAGCCGTAGCCAAGGGAGAGAGGGAGACGAAAGTTGTGTGTGTAATGTGTGAAGTTATGATGGTTATGATCTTGTGGTTTCTTAAATAAACTTCCTACTCATCTTGGTCCATTGGTTCATGTGTTTAATTCAAGGGGAAAAAATCTATTAAACAAATAAAAGAATCAAGGGTGTGTACCCCCTTTGTCTAGAACCGGTCATGGGGGGGGGGGGGGGGTGTTAGTTTGATTCCAATGGAAAGTTACAAGTTCTAGTTTCATTTCAAGTGTTAAATCTAGTGTTAAGTGTGTTTATTAAATATATAGTGTGTTAGGGTGTTCGGGGACCCTAACTAGCTTAGAAAAATAAAAACAATGCTTCTAGCATTATTTTGGTGTTCCGGGTAATATCCGGTTGTTCGGTTAGACACCGGTTCGTTAAAGTGCTAAATTACACTTTTTAGTGTCTTTTAAGTACCTTTTTGTATCTCTTTCAATTCCCAACACTTGGGGAAGTATTCTGGATAATAAAACGACATTTCTGCACAATATTCATATGTCTAAAACCTGTTTAGAGCTGAATTATGTAAAATTCTGCACTTAAAGTGCGTTTCGGGTGCTTTTTAGTGCTTATTTTTGCTTCCGGAGAGTATATATATTAAACCCTTGTATGTACTTTTGGGTTTTAATGTATTCTTGTTGTTGGACCTACACCTAGGCCTTAATTCTATTGTCTGACTGCTTTCTGCAGTTCCGTTGACACATAGTGTCTTACCGGTGAGTTTGCTTAGTATTTTTGACGCAACGCTCTCGTTTATGCATAAAGCAATATTCTGTAGTATACAACGTGCATGAATTCACTTATTTAGTGTGTGTTCAGACATTGTTGACAATTAAACACATAATTGCAGTCATTAAATAATGATTAAAGTGTACGGAAATTACCGGTTTGGTGCCAGTTGTCACATATAATGACTTCAGTATTTCAGTTTTCCACAAAGATGGTTTCCATCGTATCCATCAACAGCCTTTAAGAGTACAAGAAGTAATTCAAGTTCAACATCATGGTATTTCAGATGTTATAGTAGAATCCCCTGTACATGTGGGTGATTTTTATGAACTGAAATGGGTTTTAACGAACCGTTTTGTAAGTTTCTTCTTTTAATTATTTTTTTAATATTTTTTAGTTTTATATGGTTCACTTTATTGCATACTAATATTGGTTTATGTTTTTTAATGTAGATATTTCCAAAAGAGTTTGATGCGAACGTTAACCTAGCCGACATAGATTTCATGACTGTTGTGTCTGGAAATGGCTTTTCAAATACTTTGGCTCTCCGTTTCGCCACCGGTAACAAAAAGCTTAGATATGCATTTAGAGGTTGGACAAAGTTTATGCGCCAAGCTGGTTTGGAGGATGGATATCTTTATCTACTTCGTTATTTTAATAGTGCTACCTTGATGATTACCTACGCAACTTAGGAATATTAATGTTTTTATCATTGTTATATTTTGATTTCATTTTTTAATCATATTGGAAATGATAATAAAGAGTTCTTTTGTTTGTTTATACATCTGTGTTTTTTCATTGTATTTTGAAGTTTATTTTTTTTATGTATGTCATTTAACCATAATGTTTTACTATTTATTCAAACAATTTTTATTTACCTATATTTTGTTGTTTTACAGTATCTTAATACTGTTTATACAGTATTCTCCTATGTGAAACATTATGATATCTTTATACTACGTCATTTGATAACAATTTTTTTTAGAAGTTGTTAATATAACATATTAAATTTATAGTATCTTTTCCATTATGCTTGATATATTCTTTCTTAACGAACATGAATATGGCCCTGTTTTTTTCCAGGTGATTCGTTTATAGACCTATAATTAGCCGAAAAAATTTATTGATTATATTATAGCTATGGTTGCACATTATATTGATATGCGCCTTAATGTATAAGATATCATATTATAGATATTGTTGTGCAGTGCTATACAAGCCTCAAGAACATATTTTTTATGTTGGTTTCCGGATGCGTGTCCAAGAAGGTTGTCAGTGCTGATTTTGTGTTGCTAAGATTGTAGAATGCTGGAAAGCTTCTGTTTCAAGTAGAGGTAAAGAAGGAACTTAAAATTTCAAAGCAGTTTAATAACGTGGTTAGTATCATTTCAATTTAGCATATTCTTTGACATATTAACCTATTTATGGACATGTAAACTAATTGACTGTATTTTTAGAAAATACTATTCTTTGACATATTTCCATGTTCATGGGTTGTTATAATTTATTTTTTAGATATTATAATTTTGTATAATATACTATGTTTACTTAATTAACATTGCCTACCTATTATAAATATTCTTTAAACATTTCACATTGAAATCATTCTTCTCTACTCAGAAAATTGTATATCACTTTTCATAAGCCTAGGTAAGAATACCATTGACTGTTCTATAAGATATTGATTGATTATTTATTACAATGTGTTAGTATATATTGTTGTGTTCTTTTTCTAATCTTTCCTTTGAATTCTATGCAGAAATGGAACAAGCTGCAATCACACTGTTGAATAATTTGGACCTCAACGTTGATAACTACACCATCAAAATACGCATTGTTCGTTTATGGACAAGAGCTGATTTCAATAACGCTAGAAAAGTTTATTGCTATGATATGATAGTCATGGACAGTGAGGTAAGAGTTTATAGAATTATGTTTTAATTTAATATTATATACAGTTAATTATTAAACTACGTATTTTTTTGTATAAAATAATGCTGTTTTTTGTCAGGGAACAAAAATGCAAGCTTTTGTTTTAGCTAAAAATGCATCTGGATATCAACATCTTTTAGAAGAAAAGCGTTGTTTGACGATTCGAAATCCTTCCTTGGGTGAGAATCGTCAGAAGGTCAAATACGCTCACGGTGGTTTGAAGATTAACCTTAATAACAACACCGTTGTTGAGGAATGCCACGAGGCTATTGGTTCTGAATGGGGTTTTGATTTTACTCCGTTTGATTCTATTGTGGAGGATCCAACAGATGACAACAAGTTTTTTAAAAGTCCAATTGGTATCATATACAATTAAAACTATATAATACAACATGACACATATTTATTTTGTTGACACTGTTTACATTTTTATCAGATGTAATTGGTTTTGTGGTTGATGTGCACAAAGTGGTTTAACAAAAACAACTAAAATTAACTCTAAATTAGACACTCTAAGCTTTAAATTTATAAACTAAGACTCGATCTAAGCCCTAAACCACACAACCGGCAAGTGTACCGATCAATGTAGTAAAGCTAAAGAAAGTCCAAGTATCGAACCCACGAGACTCTAAGGATTACGCTAAGACTCTATAAAGACTAAGACTGACACGACTCAACTATTTGTTTATTGATTGGGGGGGGGGGGGTTTCTAAAAATCCTAAGAATGCAAGTAATGAAAAACTAGATTAGCTAAATGACTAACACGAACTCTAACGAAGACTTTGACCAGTGATGAATGAAGACTACCTAGGCTAGACGCAAGCTAAACTCAGAATGGATCTCTATTCGATGATTTTGTGGTGTGGAACCGAGATCTTTAGATACTAAACCTATTAAGACACCACTAAGCCCATCAAACACTCTCAAGGCGATTCTTGTGGCACTACCTAGGCTGTTACGATTACCGGTTTTCTAGATTTCCTCACAGTCCTCTAGTTTCTTGAAAGTGCCTATATAAGACGATCTACCTCTCAGCGCGAACGTCTAAAGCAACTACGGGTTTTAATCTTGGTTTAATAGACAATGGAATGTTAAGGACTTATAACCAAACCGAGACCTATTAATAACCTCGAGCCTCTCAGCGACGAGTTTAGCAGCACACTTGATTTTATTAAATTACCGGATATTACTTCTAAGGTTACTTATGCAATTTTCACCCTAAAGGATTAATGATCTATTATGTGATAAAGACCGTCACCTAAATCAAGAACCCTAGCACAACCCTATTATGTGATAAAGACCGTCACCAAGGATTATACGAAGCAATAAACAATAATAAAATAATCGTCAAGCACGCATATGCACCAAGTTAAATTCCCGAAGCTTTTACAATACAAGAAAAAATCCACAACCACGCCAAAAATCGAATAAAGAACCAAACTTTATTTAACTATTGTCATGCCTAGGTAGTGTAAGAGCCTTAGCCGAATATCATAGTCAAGAACAAGAAGCAAATCTCAAATAACAAACAATCCATAATTATGAGTTCAAATAACATAAAGTATATCAATCTAATAAAATAATTATTTGCAAACCCGGGATTGAATCTTGATCGTGGCTTGAACCCTCCTTTTCTTTATTTTCTTGATCGCAGCCTCCTCCGATGATCGCCTTCTGATGTGCGGCTTCTCCTCTGATGATGATATTGTATCCTCCCCAAAAAGTGGCGTCCCAATTGATTATATATATTTTCGAATATATGGCTCACTTATTCATGTTCCTTTTCGTCCAAGTATAATGTTTGCCGCCTCCCCGAATGATGGCCCAATTGATGATGTCTTCACATGACTTGCTGGTTTAAGTTGTTCCCTCAAAGTCGGCCCAATAGAAATAATATACTCCTTCTTTTAATGTCTTCTTTAGTGATGAAATAAGAATTTTATTCTTTAAATCATTTGATGTACGATTTACATCCAAGGAATCACAGAATGTTGTGATGCTGACTTTTTTTTTTTTTTTTATTTCTAATAATAAAATTAATATTAATAATATCAATGGCTCAGCTTTCGTCTAATGGGTATCTTAGCAGCCCAAACTTTAAGCGGCAATTTTAGTTCAGTCACTGGCGTTCTACTCTGCCCAACTGGCTGGTCATTTCCATATTACTCGTTTTTGCTCCATTTGCACCAGGACCTAACAAAACACAAAATAATATAATATACTACTAAAACTAAATAAAAATAAATAAAACTATACAATAATTATACAATTTACACGGGACAAATATGTGTATTTTACCACTTATCAAATATCCCCACACTTAACCTTTTTTCGTCCTCGAAAAAGAATTATGCAAAACGGAATCATAGTCGGAATAATCATTCGGGACAAAAGCTTATTTACTTATTAAAATCGAAACCTGTGTTAGCCGCGATTGCAAGTATAATGATCCTCTTAAACCCAACCCGGTTCCAAGCCCTTATCATGCGATTTTAGTTCAAGTTCGGTCAATCTACCTAGGGTCTCACGCTAAGAATTGCAAGTCCACCTAATCCCCCCTCAAGCTTATAGGACAAAAGGAACAACCACTGGGTTATTTACTAACCGTTTTATACCAAGATCAAAAGAGTTTAAAATCAAATCTATTTTTTTCCTATTTTTTTGCTTTGCTTTTTGCTCTTTTTTTTCTTTCTTTCGTGAGTCTAGACGATGCTTTCCCTAACCAAGAGGTATTCCGGCTGTAGAGTCGCTATCCCCAACCACAGATTACTTAGATTTCGGTACTTTTAATCGGCAATTCGATTTCACACATCCAAGAGGCATTCCGGCTGTAGAGTCGCTATCCCCAACTCGGATTACATAGACCTGTGTTACTTTCATTTAGTTTCTAGCTCACTTATTTTTTTTTTTATCTTTTTCAACGAGATAATGACCAAAAACTCTAACGATCTTAGCTTATAACGGCATCCCTTATACTATTTTTGGCGGTTTCAATTTCCCCACTCTCCCTAGATGAGAACCCACTAGTAGACCGACAATTAGGTATATTTTAAATCAAAGGAACCCAGAACCGAACCGAGCCTACCCGCGCATCCCAAACTAGACACAAGCTCAATTATTTTATTCTCATATTATCATTATTTGAACCCGAACAAAAACTCGACTTTTCTATCATTTTCCGTTTTTATTTTGCAAACTTCTTATTTCAAAAGATATTTTCCAATTTTTCATTTTTTTTGTATTTTTAATTTTTATATGACTCGACTAACTATACTAACGACACTAAACGATAGTTTCCCATCCCCACACTTAAACTCTACATTGCCCTCAATGTAGGATGGAAACCGACTAAAAAAACTAAAAATAAATAAGAAACAAAAAAAATATGGGCAAATCGGAAAGGACTTAGCTGGTAATATAACGCGTAAGCTCCAAAGTCTTTCCAATCCAGCTCGATCGTATAGCATTTCATTCACGATCGGCTTTGACACTGACTGGTATACTTGGAAAATGCCTGGAATTTGATAAGCAGCTCCAAAATCACCCGAATGGAGATTGAGTACGGGTGGTACATATTCAAACCTGCATAAACAAAAACAAGCAAAAACCAAAGCAATACCGACTCTAAACAAAAGACCGACTCAAAACTACTAAATAAGACTCAATATACAAAAACTACGACTCTATAACCAAGAAAACATGAAAACATGAAAAAAACTAAGACTATGATAAAGACTCAAAATCTACAAACTCTACAAGTGGCCTATCAACTTTTCTAACACTCACGGAGGATCATATAGACGCGGCTCACCTGTGTACCAAATCTCCCGGGTCGTGGCACCATCATACTTATTACCCGAATCTCTCCAAACCTCCTCATACCTCTTACAATCTCTCAACTCATCATCAGGCGGTTTGAACTTAAACGTTTCAAATCTAAATCTATCCCCACAATGAGCTTCACTCAGTGCTTCTAGCTTCGATTCTAAACACTGTACTCTTTTTTCAAAATCCTCTACTCTCCTATCGGGTGGATTCCCACACTTAGGTTCTAACATTGGCTCTAACCTAGGATCGCTCACCCTCTCTGTCTCTATTCTCTCACATCTTTTACTCTCCCCCACCGATGCCACTGCCTCTACTCTAGCATTTGACCCTCTCGTGTTAGTGACCTTGAAAATCACTGGCTCCTCTTTCTCTACTCGAACCGGTGGGGGACCAACCTCTCTTAACTCTAGACCCGACTTAGTAGATATAGCTTTAACATGATGATTGGTTGTGTTAGGTTGGGTGTAAATCGAGAACTGACCGGAATACCTTTCTTGCAATTGACTATTTATGTCACTGACTTGCCTTTGAAGGTCCAAAAATTTGGAGTGATTGTTCTTTAAAAATATGGAATGATCCTCTAAGGTTCTTTGAGTGGCCTCTAAGGCCCTTTGGGTTGCTTCTAAGGTCCTTTCGGTTGCTTGATTCTTAACTAGTATTTGGGATAACATAGCTTTAATCTCATCTAGACCACTACCCAAGTCTTGGTTGTTTGAACCTTGACTGTTTGACCCCCCACTATTGAACTGACCTCCTGAACCTGAACTACCAAACTGACCCTGCTGATTCGAACCCCCACTAAAATAATAATCCTGTGCCCTGTTTTGATTCAAACATGATTGGAAACCGGGGGGATTAACGGAAAAGCAGAAGGTGTTATTGTTACTGAAGAGTTCCTTTCTGGCTTGACTTTTTATCCCATTGGGTCGTTAAACTCTATAGATACGGTATCACGGATTAAAATTGTTTTACTATGTTTTCCTTTATCTTTTTTCTTATACAATATCTATATCTTAAACACAGACGAAGTTTGTTGTCATTGTTGGGACTATCAAGAGTTTTGCATCGAACAATGAGTGGTTTTACAACACGTGCACAAGCTGCAACAAAAAGGTTTCAACCATTACTGTTGTTAAAGAGAAGCAGGATGGTACTGATGGTTTTGAAGAGGTTACTGTCTTGGAATGCAAGACTGATGTTTGTAATACAAGGACCGTTTCATCAATTCCAAGGTAAATATTATCCATATTAAGCTTTGTTTGTCAAAAAAACTAAATCTTATTAATATATTATGCAGAATTAGGCTTTCTATACGTGTGCAAGATTGTACTGGTATTGTGACTCTCACATTGTTTGAGCGTGAGGTGACAAAGCTTTTGAAGGTTAATGCTAATAAGCTGTTAGACAACAATATTTAAGTATGTACTAAATAAATCCTTTTATCATATTTTTGGTTATTCTACAACATTGAAGTATATTTTGTTTTTCAACAGTTAGCAAACGAAGGAAACTTTCCAAAGGAGCTAAATGCTTTAATCAATATGAAGTTTGCGTTCAAGATTGCTGTTTCTTCTTTTAACATTAGCAAGAAGTCTGATGGCTACTCAGTCTCCAAGATGACTGATAACCCGGTGGTTTTGTCTGAGCTTGATAAACATTTTGATACTATTCAGGTATATTTATTCCATTTCACCTTTATACTATTATTACAATTTGCCAACAATCTTTAACTTATAATTATTATCATTTTTTTACGATTTTAAAAATAAAATCAGCCTATTGATGAGGAAGCCGTCAATGTCGAACCATCCGATTCAAATCGTAATGTCGATTGGCCTGTTAAGGTTTACTATCCTTTAGTTTATATATGATTTAAGTTTTACTCATTATTTGTTAAATGTATATTTATAACTCATTCCTCTTTAATTATTTTATTTTTGTAGGATTCTATATCCCAAACGGGAGACGATGTAACCCCTTGCTCAAATGTTTTTAAAGTTGGCTTTACAACAACGTTTGATCAGGAGGATGCTAAGTTGGATACAATGAGCGAACGTGATTTGAAGCGCAATTTGGAATCCGTGTATGACGTGGATGATGTTTCTTCCCAGTCTTCATCAAAAATGCGTAAAGACGGTGGTGTCGATGCAGTGCTTCTAATTCCAAAGAAAGAAAATTAGTCACCTATAATTCAAACATTTGATATCATTGTTTGTTTGTTTTTTTCATTATTTGGATATTTTTGTTTGTTTTTTTTTCGTAATTTGATAATGGTTTGACTTCTGTGGGTGCTTTATATGAAGATGATTGTTTCATGGTTTAGTTTTTTTTTTCGAATAACAAATGTTTTTTGCTAATTGTTTATGTTAATTATACTTTTTGTTTCTTATATATATGTCATCATTATTCTTTTTTCTAACTTTCATTGTAATAATATATCGTTTGATTATTTATATTGTTACTAAAAATATAATAGATAGATATCATTTTGTATACTCTACATTATTTAAAAAACGTATAATTTATTATAAACATATATATTTATCAGGTTATATAATGTATTACATACTATTAAGATAACACAATTTTACCTTTTTTAATTAATACAAAATCAAATAAATACATTCCGTTTTTCAAAAAATAGTGTTACTAAAAATATAAGACCCAATATATATTTCCATAATTTTTTGATGATCAAATTTTTTTTATATACAGTTACCATAATTTATTATAAACATATATATTAAACAGGTCATAGAGAGTATTTCATACTATTTAAAATTTTTTTACGTTTTTATATAATACATCATTTTAAAAATTAAATCCGGTTTTAAATTTAAAAACTTTAAATATACTCTTTTTATTTCGTCAAAAAATTTATGTATATTTGTAATTTTCTAATTCCCACTTTTTGTAAAAAATAAACTGTACTCATACATCTTTTGTATACATATTTTACAGATTTTAGTATTTAACTTTTATATTACTATTTGTATACAGATTTTATCAAGGAATTACCAGAATTGGGCAGCTGATTTCACGTTACCTCCTGATTGTATGGTTCAAATCACCACCACTGATCGAAGACTTTTTTCTGTCAGGGTTAGAAAAGCAGGGTCTTCATATTTTTTTTCATGATGGATGGTTTAACATGATACAGTCACGCTTGATTTATTGGAGGTTACACTAGATGTTATATTAACATCTGTCATAATTTGAGGTTACGCTTTATTTAAACTTAATTATTTAAACTTAATATAAAAAATTAAAAACTGAATACAAAAAAAATTAAACAAAATTTACCAATTCACTAATTTATTACATATGTACTAATGTCCTAATAATACTAATAATTTAACACTTTATTTAATATTTATTAACCATTGGAACATAAAAGGGTGTTGTTGTAATTTATGGTTTAATCCATTTTATTGTTGTCAATTTTCAAACTATAAGGGATGTTTATGTAACATTTCAAATGACGGTTGTAATTATGGACATTGTCCTTACCATACTCTACCATCATATCAAAACTCTTATCATCCCATTATCCCAAAGAGAAAGTGAATCGCCGGCCGGAACTAAAGCTCTGATTATCACCGGAATCATCGGCATTAAGGTTCTCGGCGCCGGAACTAGGGCTTGGAATCTTGATTTAGAGGTAACAACATTTAAGTTCCTTCAGATTATTCATAAATTTTTGATTTAATTGTTTCTATCGTTGATTTTTTACCATTAAATTGATATACTTCGAATCCTAACCCGATTTATTACTGTTTTTGTAAGATTGAGTCTTTAATTGTTAGAAAATTATTGTTTGTGTTTATGTTTGTTATGCTATGTTCTACTTGTGTGTATATACCGATTGTACTTTAGACATAAACGTTAAATGATGATTCTGTATTTAATCATTCACTTAAAATTTGATACATACGGGTATATGAACTTTAAATCTCATAATCGTTGAAGTTTGTTTGAATATTGTTTGTAAAGCAAAACAAATACAAGAATTTTTGAACTATATAACATTGGGTTTTGCACGATATAAATCTTTAGTATGTATTGTCGAATCAGTTTTCTGTCCGTAATGTTTTTTATGTATACTGTATAGATTAGTGTTTGGTTAAGTACTAGATTGTTACATTTTTTGTTTTTTGAAATCATTCTTCTTAGCATTTTTATTGTTGTAGATTTGAAAATGTACACTTCGTTTGTAAAATATCTTCTCAACCCGGCATCATTGAGTATAGTAAGCATTCTTTATTTTATCTATAATTCATTTATTTTGAGTATTATTTTTTAGTATTTTGATGTTTAAAACATATAATGTTAAATATACTGAATATTAATATATATAAAGGATGTCCCAAACAACTTTGTTACTCAATTCTATGGAGAGGATTGGGCCGGTAGGAAGCTGCGTATATATCATTCAAGTGGGAAAAAATGGGTCGTAATGTTGAAACGAGTAAAAGGTATGCCGGTCTTAACTGACGGCTGGGAAACAGTTGTTTCAGAACTTGAACTTCAAAAGGATTGTCTGCTTACATTTCTTCCATTGAACCATTTTGGTCTCCATCTTTCATCTTATGTTAATGGCGTCTGTGATCAATCTTATTTCACAATTAATCGTCATCTAAGAATGGGTTTTACGGTACGTAATCTCATTTCATTTTCATTACAATTTATCTTTAACATGTTTTTCACTCTTTATAATCTAACGTACAAAGCCAACATTCAATGTGTTATGTTTCATATTATGTAGATCATTGAAGATTCTTTTGTTCAACAATGTTTTGGAGACAATGTAGTGGCTGGCTCATATGAAATTAATTATAAGGGTTCTCCGTGGATAGTGTCAACAAGTAAGGTTAATTCAAACTATGTATTTTCACAAGGTTGGACTCAACTTTGCAACGATCTTGGCGTTCAAGAAGATGATTTACTGGTTTTTGAAAAACTTAATGATGTTATGTTTGGCTTAACCGTGTATCGAGACGAGGTTGAGATAAGGTTGAGCAAGAAGGTTGAATCTGATGATGATGATGATGTATTTCAGATCTCTAAGGCCAATTACTTTAAAGCGCTTTTTAAGGTTCGAATTTATTAAGTATTAAATTTTGTATCCATTTTTATCCTTCTTTTAATTTTTTTTCAATATGATGTTTGCAGGACATAGAGGAAGATGATAACCAGCCCACTTCTGATCAAAGTCCATCAGGAACAGTCCCGTCACATACACCGAAGAAGGTTCATGTTAAAGAGACGTTGAAAGTAGGTGATGGTTTACATTTCAAGACAATGCAAGATGTAAGTTTACCACCACTATTATATATTTATATTAATTTAGTTATGATTATTGCGTATTATAACTCATGTTTATAAATGAGAGCTTCAATTAACCCATACGAACGTTATTTGAAACCTACGGTTGCATCTATATTATTACTGTTATAGGCTGTTTTTGGTTGTTTGTTTTGTACAAACACATTGTTTAATCAATTTGCTGTTTAAGTAATGTACATGAAATTGTTTCAATGCTCATATTAGTTGTATTAGAGGTTTAATAACTACATTGTTTATTTCCTAGGTTTACCAGTCAAATATTATTTAAATACTGATGACATTGTACAATTAATTTAATAACTTTAGTATATTAGAAAAATAACCTGCAGCTTTATTAGATCAAATTGAAAGTCAGTCTGGGATGTATGTTAGCTGTTTTTTTCTGAAAATATATTACATTTTGTATATGTAATATGATGCAGTATAATTTTAGCTTTAAATTTATAAAACATATAAGATGTAACATATTGAATGTGCTAACTCTATTCTTTCACAACAGGTTAAAGGAAAGGGAAAAGGTAAACTTTTTGTCGACCGATCCGTCACAGTCGAGAATTTGAACAAACAATGCAAAGGCCAAAAACGTTCTACAACATCTGCTCAAACCGTCAAGGTATTAAATATTTTATGTATTTTTATTAAGTTTACTAATATCCGTTTTTATTGTCATTGTTTGCTTAGTTATATTCATAAGGTTTGATAGAAAATTTATAATTGTTGCTGAATAACAAGTTTAAAATTTAAATTATTGAATCTTTCGTATTTTATTTTTTTGTGGTCAACTTGAATCTGTTGATATTCATGTTCAAGTAGAATGAATCCAATATTAATTTAGTAAAAAGTGAATACGTTTAGAATCAATGTTCTTAATTGTTTATAAGTCGTACAAAGTGTATATATTATGTGTAAAATTGTTTAAGTAAACTAATTGTTTGTCAGCCAAATCAGTATGTTATCCAACTTCATAAATAGTCTTTATACAAGATAACTTTAATTATACAATATATACTATATTTGGTGTTAACTACCTCTATATATTTATTTTTCTTAAACAAGGCAAAGAAACGGTTAACTGATGTTCAAAACGTGAAGCATCGAAAGAAGGTTACAAGGAATGCAAGCAAAGTTTCCGCTGTCGTCATGGATCCTGAATTCTTCAACTTTAGTCGTAAAGCAGAATATAGGCTGGTAGGTTTTTTTTACATGATTTACCATCATATTTTTTTTTTACTTTTGTCTATTCACTTATATTTTTCTTTCTTTCAACGCATTTAGCGGCTTCCTGTTGAGGTTGTAAAAAGAGCAGGCCTGTCTGAAAGCTTGCAACCTTTATCTGTGCAAGACATGAATGGTGATGTTGAAGTTTATGAAACAAAGACAGAGGTAAACAGTGGTACGTTACGTTACGCCGTTGATGGTTGGAGAAAATTCATGGAAGATAACCAGTTGCAGTTTGGACACATGCTGCACTTCACATATGTAACTTCTCAGAGGAAGATTGTGTTGAATGACGTAACTTCGATCTAAGGAAGACTGGTATATATTTTGTTTAAAACAGCTATGGTTTGGTAAGTTGTTTGTTAGTCTTTTAAATAGATACATTTTGGTGGTTTGGTTGATGAACATGATAACTTTGCTTACTTTACTATGGTTTAGTTTATTTAGTTGTTTTGTAATGATACCAATAACTTATTTTGTAATACGTTCAATGTTGTTAGTGTTTGATATGTCTATTTTAGTAAGTATTTACAATCTTCACATTTACACAATACAATTTTGTTATTTAATTTGAAAGATGTGATCAATCTCATTTTCCTTAAAAAAATATTGAATATAAGGTAAGTAAATTTATTTATGGAAATCTATATTACAATTTAATCACTTCCAAAAGTAACATATTACATAAATATATTTCCATTTTTTTGCATATTCTATCTCTATATATTGAAATAGAGTTCTTTCAATTTTTTAGTTATATATCACCCTTTCATTTCGTATTGGCTTATTCAATAAGAATTGATCTAAACACGTTTCTTCCGTTGCTAATTTGCTCCTGGTGAATCAACCTTTGAACTCGGTTAGTTTGTTCACTTTGTATTTTAATTTATTGTTATTCTAATGATTTAACATTTTATTTGAACTTTTATGTTTTTTTTCTCAATATTTGTTTTCGCATAGTATCATTCACTTAAGTTACATGCTCTGATTATAATGTATCCTTATAGTAATATATATATAGATATATACACAAATCATCTTTGTTATGTATTTCATATTTTTTTCCTTCCGATGTAGTTCAGATCATGGAAGCTATTGATTTTGACACCTTAGTCGTGGAAGTTTTGTCTAGGCTCCCTGCAAAATCAATTTGTCAATTCAAATGTGTTAGTAAAGCATGGTGTGCATAATTATCAAGTAATCAGTTTGCCATTTTGCATTGTGTATGGCTTAATAAAGCTAAAAATCGGAAGCTAATATCATTGAATGATATGTCAATAGATGTTGATAATGTAATCTGTGGCAAGATTGAATTTGGTTCAACGAAAAGTATATCTTTTCCTTTCGAGACTCCACCATTGTCATTACGTTTTCTTTCTTCTCTTGACGGACTTTTATTAGTTTACTGTATTAGAAAACTTATCATTTGGAATCCAACTACTAATTGGTATACTATTTTATCTGATGACTACCCTAAACATGGATACGATCACGAATATGATACTGGCGCTATCTACTACGATCAATCTAACGACCTTAAAGTACTCCATATCAAACGTCGATACAATAATGTATTTCCAAGTGTATATTCTAGACGTTTTGGTATATGGAGAGATGTCGAATTCATTAATGCAACTAACTTTGGTTCACGTTCTTATGCGTGGTCTGTTGGAACACTATCCGCCAAGACTGTATACTTCATTGTTTCACAATCTTGGTGGGTAATTGGAAAGAAGTTTATAGTTGCTTTTGATGTTTTATCTGAAACATTCAAACTTATTAATTTTCCTTTGAGTAAAGATCTTATTCCTAGCCAAGGGCATCTTATCACATTAAACCGGAAGATTCACATGTTTGTTGTTTCCGAACCTGATGACCTTATTGTTGAACTCTTCAAACTCGAAGGTGAAGTATGGAATAAGGTTTTATCTTTTCAGAATTCTCAAACAGTTTCTTTCCAAAGTAGGCGTGTAACACCTCGAAAATTCACGTCCTATAATGTATTGACACGTGTCATAAGCTTGAACGTGTGAAAGTATACTCTAGAGGGACTAAAGTTGACAAACATGGAAAGTATGTGAATATAAGGGTTTAAAATGTCATCAAGGGATAAATATAATTTACAGTAACCCTACATGATGCTCATACCCTTACACGAATAAATCATGGATCATGCGAAGCTAGTTGTGAATGAAAGTGAGAGATTACAAACTACGGGGGTTAAATGTGTCAACATGTTTAAGTATACCTCTGAGTGACCTTTTGACAAACCTGAAGCTTTGTAACGGTTAATTATGCTCACTAGAATGCACGATTAAAATTTCATAAAGTTTCGTTATCGTATGAGAAAGTTATGATCAAATTCGTTTGCGAGGGGTTAAAGCGTCAACGTTGAAAGTTTGGACCTTTCGGGTGACAATAAAGTTAACCGGGGACTAAACAAAGTAGGTAAATGTCTTAAAGCCCTTATATGTCAATTTGGAGGGTTCAAAGTGCAAGAAAATAAGTTAATTGACCTTTCGGAGGACCAAGAGCCAAGGATGCAAACTGAAAAAGAGGTTTTTGCTCCTGATGTCAGGCTTACGGACCTCAACACTGGGGACCTTGAGGTCCGTAAGGTAGTGCCCAGCAACAGAAAACCGGCTGTTGCCAGTTTAAACGCGAATTTCGACCTTTAAACGATTTTCCTCATCTCCCTTGTCCCCTAAACAATCCCTAAACATCTAGGGACACTTGTGGATCAGTTGTGGTAAGTCATAGACTTGTGTGTCAACCTTTTGTGGTGTTCTTGATCATTATATAAAGGCTTCATGTGCAACAAGTTCTTCACACCATTCATCTGCACATTTGGGGCATTTCTGGAGCTAAGGATCTTTCTCTAAGCATCACATTTCGTGCATAGGACTTCAGTAAGTTTGCTAATCCTTTCTTAATTAAGTTTTAGCTTAGTATTAGCTTAAAAGTCAAACCGTCGTAATTAACGGTTGAATTTAAGATTAATCACTAATGGTCCAGTGATTAGTCGAATCAAAAGTAGATATAAGTTGGTAATTATGTGGGTAATAAACCCCCAAAAGGGTTCCCCCTGATTCCCACGCTAACTAGGTCAAATGTCGGGTCAAACTTGTTAAGAAAAAGTCAACAGGATACTTAATTTCTAATTTATGCATAATCAGCAATGTAGAACACATACAACCTGTTTGATCATTAATATAACTTGGTAATTAAACATGTTCAACCCGACAATTTACTGTTTAGACCCGTTTCGGAACCAAAAGTCGCAAAGCTTTGACTTTTGCATTGACTTCAGTTCTGACCCGTTTTGGTATGAATTAGAAATACCTTAGAGCTTCATTTGGACCAGGTTACATGCTAGTATAACCCTCTGTGATTATACACCATGGTTCATTAGTTAACTGATTAATACGCATGATTCCGTTAATAGCTCATATGTTGACCATTATGCCCTTTTCACCTTAAAATGTGATTTTTGAAAATGTAAAAGAGTAGAAACCTTAATTACTGATATATAGACTTATACCCAAAGTTTGACATCAGTTTGAGGTGTAGATTAAGAGTTATGCTCGTTAGCGTAAAATGAAAGCTTTATGTTAATTAAACGGCGTAATTAGCGTATAGCCTAGTTAAGCCTACTTTTTGTTATCAAACTTATTACCCACTGATGTAATATATTATTTTGGGATTTTTGAAGATTTTTAATTAATTTTAGGCTGAGCATAACTCATAGTCGTAGGCTTAATCCGGTAATTGTCGGTTTTGCCCTTACGAGCTATAAAATGAGTTTTACACATCTAAATGACTCCAAACCTTTTGCTACTGATCTTAAATGATAAATAAATTATTTTAAGCCTTCTGGAATAATCACAATATCAACTTTATGTATTGAACCCGGAAATGGCTTCTAATCGCCTTATTAAGCGTTTTTAACGCATAGTATGTACTAAAACTATTTTAAACATATAAGGGTTGATACCTACTGATATTTGAGGAAAATTATAATATTTTAACAGTAAGCAAAAGTTGTTAAACTCAGACTTCAGTTTTGAGCTTTTCGGTTTATGTGAAATTACCAAAATGCCCCTACGGTGCATAGTTTGGTTATATTTGATAAATTTCACATATCTACTTTACCCTACTGTTATAACTTAGTAAAATAAGTATTTTTGCTGATTATATTAGACCTGTAACTCAGGTAAATACTTAAACTCTTTTATAATCTTTTAAATGACCAAACTACCCCTACGGGGCATAGTTTGTGTTTAAATTCGTTTCGGGCATAATAAAAGACATCTTACTGATGTCACAACATATTTGAAGCATATTAACTTAGGAAACCTGTATATGGCTCTCATGAATACCCGTTACGCTTATTACGCGTACGGTTCGGTTTATGTAACTAGTTTACATAAATTAGCCGAAACGGGTCAAACCTTATCGGTTTTATCTCAAAATCCACAAGGTGTTTAGATTACCCATGTTATACAAGTCTTCAAACTTGTCGGGTCTAAAACACATTCTATTCCGGTCTTCGCTTAATCATGCGCTTGAACCGTATATTTCCTTAAGACTAACCGGTCTAAGCTTAGGCATAATTAAAGACCCGTTAGCATTCTAATTGGTTATTTATACCACCATTCCAGACTAGAGCCTTCCGGTAAATTGTACCTACGCTTACTAAAGTGAATACGGCTGAGTTATTATAATTCTTGTTATTTAAGACAGGAGCTAGCTCAGGTAAATACTCTTAACTAATTTTCCCTATACGGGCTTGGGATACGGCACTATAAAAGTACCGCTTGGTCAGGTGTATGTAGTCATTTAAATCGGATTGTGATTGATGTATTTACATAACCTGTTTAATATGTATTATTTGGTGTATGGCTTTTGGGGGTTAATGACCATGTCCCGGATATCCTTGGCATCATTTTACGAAATGGCCACGACCTAAGCACGGGGTGTAGGCATACACCTGACAGATGCATTATGTAAAAACTGGTAATCCACTCCGAGGTATCATCCTTGTGGGCACTATACCGGAACTGGTAATCCACTTAGAGGATGATAGCCTGTGGGCATTATACCTGTGGCGTGTCAGTTAATCTGTCCGGCTCTTCTAACCGGCCCTAATGGACGACAAATGAGTAAAACAAGATTATATATAAATAATTTTCCCAAGTATAAAAGATTAATTTTGCCTCTGTGCATTTTAATCAAAGTGTCAAAATATTTTGTGCCTGGTGCATCTAAATCAATTTTCTTAAACTCTTTTCAAATGAGTCAGTTGAGTGTATTTACCAGTGAAAACTGACGTATTTTCAAAAGTCTAAGTGACAGGTACAAGTACGTAATAGGCTGGAAGCTGCTCAGGACGTTAATAAGGAATCTTGCAAGTTCTAGGCGTCTAAAGTCTGTTGAACAATATTTATATTTTAAGATCCGCCTGTGGATCCTTTACTTTCCGTTGTAATACTGGATATTACTTTATATTCGGATTGTAATATATTTATCTTTTGCTTCCGCTGTGCATTTATATATTGTGTTGTTTGACTATGATGATATCAACTACGTCACGATTCTCCCCACCGGGCCCACATATAATGGAGTACAACACATGGATTTTAATGAGTGAATGGGGACATATGGTTACCGTTAAATTAACGGGCGAAGAGTTGCATTATTTACAAGATGTTGATACATTTAATGGAGTTAACGGAGCGTTATTCATAGAGACTATTATTTCTCCTTTTAGTTAGAAGTTATATAATTTGTTTTGGTTCTGTTTTTATTGTTCCCAAGTACTTACTTTATTTATATAATTTTTTTGTTTTATTTTGTTTTTATAAATTATGATGTTTTTCATATTATTTTTTGTTCATTAATGTGAATTCATTCTATTGTTGATATAGATTGGTATGCAACTATTTTTTGTTTATATCCGTTTACATAAATTTTATGATTTATGAGTCCGTATAAAATAGAGATCGATGTACACAATTACCACCATAATGGTTTGTTAGAGTTTATATATGAATCTGGTTTGATTAAATATTACTTAACATGTGATCCAACATACCATCTATTTAATGTAACCCTTTTTTTTATTTAAATTTCCAGCAATGCCTAAACGACCAAAGACTGACTCCGTATACAATGTCATTTATAAAGAAAACACTCAGGATGGTAAGTTATTTAAAGTTTTTCAGTTTTTTTCCTACTCATTCCTAAAAAAACAATAACTTTAAAATTAGCGGGCACATGATAATTAGTTTAACAACATTATGAGTATATATATATATATATATATATATATATATATATATATATATATATTTTTATGCGCAGTTCAGCGGAATGGAAACACATCCACCGACATTGTTAACGGTATATCACTAATTCTTTCATTATCCAGTTCGATTCTTTTACGCCTACTTAGTTAGCTAACTATTATGCTCGATTTGTTTATTAATTATTCCATTTTTTTATTTATGTCTCTTCAAAGTTCGACGAGGCAGAAGACCTTTATCAAGCATAACCAATGGTATTATTTTAGCTATATATTTTTTTATAACAAATTGAAAATTATCCTTTCTTGATTTACAACTAACTATTTTGATTTGTTTTTGTTTCTTGATTATAATTTTTGTCAGTATGTATACGATTTTCTGTTAGTTGTCCTCCCAATTGTTACTCAAGACGAGGCATCTCACAGAAGGAAATTAAGGAATTTATACTTGGATAATAAGAGATCAAATCGAGGAATCACATCGTCATCTCTCAATATTGTATCCACCAATATTAATTCAACTTCCACTCCGTGTGTTACACAACATCGTCCAGTTTCACCTGATGGTATGTTATTTTATAAGCTATACTTTTGTTTAATCTATCTCTTATACTAAAGCAAAATAATGTTGACTATTTGACCTTGATGTGGCAATGCTCTTTGGCTAGAGAATTATGTTTTAGGCGGCATTTTCTTTCTCTCTCTTCTCCTTCACTTTCACGAGTGCTTAATTTGTTCCATAAATTTGAAATCAGTTTTCTTTCCATCTTAATTCCAATAAAAAACCCTAATCAAAGCTTATTTCACCGTCGATCTTTCAGTTGGTTCTCTTCCGTTGTTTTCTTCAAACCCTAGAATTGATTGTTCTTTGTTGAGGCTTGATCTAGAGCTCGAATTGATTGTTCTTTGTTTTAGCCAAACCATTCACAACCCTAATTTTCATCTATCTCCTATTCGTGTAAGCGATGATGGCTATTGAATAAACCCTAGATGATGGCGATTGAAGAAACCGAACAACCCAGGTAACTTTTTCGTCGATCTTTAATGTTCTCCACATAAGTATTTTTGATGATTCGTGTTGAATTATGAAAATGTATAATTTATATTAATTTTACCTGTGTAGGAAGAACCCTAATTATATGCTTATAAACTGCAGTAGGTGGAGTATATAATCAGTTGATCCTTTGAAACTACTTCTGCAAGGTTGTTGGAACAAGAAGAATGGTCGACAAGTTTTTCTTAAACACTAATTCCATGTACTGATTCAAGGTAAATATCATGATAAGTATAAAAGTTTCAGTTTTGTATCAAATATGTCTATCTCAGATTTGAATTTCGAAATATCAAACTTATGATGCATCTTTTAACGGATTTAGGGTTTTTTCGTTCAACTTTATACATCAGTTTTCTCAGTCAATCAAGGTGTGTATTTTTGTTGTTTGTGGATTGAATGCGTTTATGTGAAGGGAGTTAAAGCCTTAACTTAATTTCTATTCTGTTGTTGATTTTTTTTTGTGAAGTCAGGATTCAGAGAGGATATGAAGAAGAAGCAGGCACGTTTCAAGTAACGCACGCAAAAGTTGAGAAGGAGATGGCTTCGGTTCAAGGTCTTTGTTATACTTTGGTTATTTTTGCCTTTTGCATAACCATGTTTTTATAATTAGATAATCTCTTAGTAAGATAATCTCTTTTCTTCGTAACATTAATGCTGTTATTTTATTTATGGGTATCATGAGACGATCCTGATGGTGCTTCTGCAACTTTTGCTGAAGCAGGGAGCTAAATACAGGGAGCTAGATAATATATATAGCTTAATCAAGGTCAAGTTCATAGCAGTTACCAGTTGTCAATGGCAGCCACATTGCTAGCACTTTTCTTTTTGTTCATTGTCCTATGCTTCTTCCTCCAAATCCATAGGAAAAAACCAGCAACCAATAACAATCTGCCACATGGAAGCTTCGTATGGCCGTTTTTAGGTGAAACCATAGAGTTCGTCCTTACACAGACATGGAGCTCCGGAGAAATTCGTGAGAAATAGAATGGAGAGATATGGAAGTCCTATGGTTTTCAAAACATCGTTGCTCGGCCACCATATGGCTGTCTTTTGTGGGCCTGAGGGGAACAAGTTTTTATTTGGAAACGAGAACAAACTGGTGGCGTCATGGTGGCCCGAAGCAATCCATGATGCTGTTTGGTAAATGCTTAAATACAAGCCGCGGAGATGAAGCCCTGTATATATATATATCCATGCAAGAAACCAATGGCTTAATTGGTGGATACGTATTCATGTGCTCTTTTTAGCAACCATGTTCACTTGTACGGGTTAGATTTTGATTTATGCATCAAAAAATTCAATTTTTAACATGGTCTGTAATTGCTGTTAACATAATCTGGAAACTTATTGCAACTCCGTACTAATAATTCAAGATGTTTAATTCTCATATTTTATATATACTTATTTAGGGCACAAGAATTGGGTTCTTTGTATCGGATGGTCACCGGATGGTGAGCATCTTATTAGTGGAAGCAAGTCTGGAGAACTTCAATGCTGGAACCCATTGACCGGGAAACCGTCTGGCAATCTGCTCACCATATGATCTTTGTAGTTATCTTTAACTAATTCAAAATAAGAAATATTAATTACATTATAGGGGAAGGTTCATTTGAGAAGACATTTAATGTGAGAAGAAAAGAAGAAAGGACATATTAGTAAAATACTATTTCATTTATAACTCATATCATTAATTTTTCTCTCTTTAATTAATTAGTCAACTAATCATTAAGTATCCTACATTTAATCTACAAAACCTACACATATCAAAATTTCCCTACATATACCCTACACATTATAGAATTTTATCCTACACAGTCGAAATTTATCCTACACACCTCGAAATATATCCTACACAACTCGTAATTTATCCTACACAACTAGTAATTTATTCTACACTTTAAATTACATTGTTTTTTTAATTTGGAAAAAGTATATATTTTGAAAAGGAGTTACAAATTTAATTTAGTTAGTTATTAAAGGGGAAGAACACAAATTAATGATTTAGGTAAGTTTACCAATATACCCTTATATTAAAATTAAATGCAAATATTAAATGAAGTAAAATGAAGCACTCTTATTGGTTGAAACTTCTTCTTTTTTCTCTTACAAAAAAAATTCTTCTCATTTGAACTCTCCACTTACATTATATTAGGTTTGAGTGGTTGATGAAATTTGTAAAACTACTGTTTATAAATAGGGTTATTAAATCTGTATTGTCTCATAAGCAGCCATGTTTGTGATGTTCCAGCTAGATGAGCCAAACAAATTGGACGAAAAGCTTAAGACAATTGAATCTCTTTTGGAAAGAAAGGTATCTATACCACGAAATCAGCCTCTTCATGGTTGATAATTTGCCATTGCATCTCATATTGAAGTTTCGGTTGATAACCCAACACCCGTGTAGCGTCATTATTGCCTCTCTTATTTGTTTTTTGTTCGGCTACTGAAGTAACGATTTTGCTCCTTTGCTAAGTTCTGAATATAACCACTTTGGCCACATTTCCGCCTTTTCTTTGTTAATTGCATTCCTTGTGTTAGCCATAAACCCTAATTTGTTATCGCCATTGTTTATTTCTATAAACCTTTTCTTTGTTTTTGGTTTTGTTTCATTTTGATTAGTTCAATATGGATATAGATATAAACGAAGATAGTTAATAGTTAATTGTCAACCTTCCCATATGTAAATCATCAGCCTTTTGTATTTTATCTAGAGTTGAAAAAGTAAGTGTTCATTTCTAAAACAAAAGTGTGTGTGGAATTGAAGGAACATCCACATCATCGCCACCACTGGAACTAAGGTCCAAATTTTGAACTTGATATGATTCGTGTATAGATATAAAATATTTCTAAGAACTATTTGTTGTTACTTATCATGAAAAGTAAAATGTGGAGCTGGTCCATGTACAGAGTTTTGTTTCCATAGTTGGTGTGTCCAGGAAGCTTAGTGGATCTGTGGCCCGATGCTTCTTGAACTAGGTGTTACGGGTCGGTAGGGTGCAATCTTCGGCTTCAAAGCTTCTTGAACGAGACCTTACGGCTCGATAAGATGCACTCTTTAGCTTGGTATAATCTTGGCCTTCTTCTTAGAGATGAGGGCCCAAATCCTCAAGAGAAGCTGCTGATTGCTTTAAGGCTGTAGGTGTACTAAAGGGGCTGGGTTGACCACCTGCAAGGGTCAAACTACCAAAGAAGGTATTGGTCTGCTATATTATTGTCTAGGGTATGCTTTCTTTTTCGATTAGTGTTTTTTGTACTGCCCTTCTAATTCCATTTTGGTTTTGTCCTTGATGGAAATTTTTTAATGTTGTTTCATAGGACGAAACATATTGACGTACTACTGCTACGAACAACAAAACAGCTCTCGATTGTAGTCAGACCAGGTTGTATTTCACTGAATTTCAAACTCTGACCCATTTTGCCTATCGAATAAGGTAACCACCAAAATTATTAACTATTTTGTTATAGATATAAATTCATTATTTTACTGTTTGTATCTCAAGTATACAATAACTTTTTATATAATGTAAATCATCAGCCTTTTGTATTTTATCTAGAGTTGAAAAAGTAAGTTTTCATTGCTAAAACAAAAGTGTGTGTGGAACTGAAGGAAGGAACATCCACATCATCGCCACCACTGGAACTAAGGTCCAAATTTTGAACTTGATATGATTCGTGTATAGATATAATATATTTCTAAGACCTATTTGTTGTTACTGATCATGAAAAGTAAAATGTGGAGCTGGCCCATGTGCAGAGTTTTGTTTCCATAGTTGGTGTGTCCAGGAAGCTTACTGGATCCGTGGCCCGATGCTTCTTGAACTAGGTGTTACGGGTCGGTAGGGTGCAATCTTCGGCTTCAAAGCTTCTTGAACGAGACTTTACGGCTCGATAAGATGCGCTCTTTAGCTTGGTATAATCTTGGCCTTCTTCTTAGAGATGAGGGCCCAAATCCTCAAGAGACTGTAGGTGTACTAAAGGGGCTCGGTTGACCACCTGCAAGGGTCAAACTACCAAAGAAGGTGTTGGTCTGCTATATTATTGTCTAGGGTATGCTTTCTGGTGCAAATTCTGGAGTTTTATATTTGTCACCAGTAACGGTTAGTTTTCTATGTCACTTGGCCTTCCATTAGCGTTTGTTTTTTTATTCAATGGCTATTGCGTACATGTCTACATGTGCTATTAAATGGCACAATTACTTAACATATACCAGGTTAACGACCTTTCTATTTTGATTATTTTTTATAACTAAAAATCAAATATTGTTCATGGATGTAGGTTTGATGGATAGTTGCAAACAGAGAAATGATGATAGTGATCCGGCCTAACTATTATTATGGCAATAATTGTTCTTCTTCTTCATAACTATATGAATGTATCTAAGAAGTGGTTCGGTGGTAGTTCTTTTTTGTTTCTGATTGCGCTGCTTGCGACGTTAGTTGCCACATCCATGGTTGTGCACAAACACGACGCCTTAAACCCTAGGTATCGGTTTCTCTTTACGAATTGTTACTGTTTATTTTTTTTGTAGAATTTTACAGTCCGACCCACTACCGTATCTGACTTGAGGCCTCCTGAAAGCTTTGTAAACCAAAAATAAGTTTCTTTATACACTGTTAATTTAATCTGGTGTCGTATTTAAGCAAAATTGATCACTAAAATCGAGCCAAACTCGGTTACCAAACCAGACCCAAGTAAACAACACCTTACTTACCTTAACACGACTGACGAGCCTGGCCTGAAACAGTTAAAAATTACAAAGTCAGAGTTCTTTTCTGGGGACTTTTTTACTGAAATAGTGCTAATATCAAAAATGAAATCAAAAGTAATGCTGGTTCCCAAAATATTTCACAAATAATGCCAATGCCAATATGAATGTCGATTTTTGTTCAACGTAGTAGGATGTTCAGCTTTTCTCAGGAACTTGCAGGCTTTTAAAGGAATTACAGGTCCAAATCATTTGCCATAGAAGCTTATCAGCCACCAATCATTGGAACGTACCTTATCAGCCAATATGAATGGCGAATCCTGCACACATTGCCAATACAATTGGCGAATCGTACCTGCATAACAATACATCCATTGTGATTGGCGAAAACTAAAAAAAAAAGCTGTTATAGCCAATATGAATGGCGAAAACTATAATTTTCTGTACAAAACTGAAAAGGACTGCACCAATATCCATAATGAGTGGCCATTTTCTTACTTTTCTGCACACATTGCCATTTTGAATGGCGAAACACTGCTGTTTTAGTCAATATGAATGGCGAAAACTTTAATTTTCTGCACAAAACTGAAAAGGACTGCACTAATATCCATTATGAATGGGGATTTTTTTAACTTTTCTGCCAATTAAAACGTATATTTCTGCACGTTTAAGTATATTTCGCCAATAATAATGGCAACAAGGTATAGGTTTGTGCAGAAAATTAAAGTTTTCGCCAATAATATTGGATAGTTATCAGCTTTTCGCCATTTGTATTGGCTGTATTGTGCAGTCCTACAGCGTTTCACCATTTGTATTGGCTGTATTGTACTGCAGGAACTATTCGCCATTTGTATTGGCAAAATGCAAGAATTCGCCATTCATATTGGCTCATAAGGTACGGTTCAATGATAAGCTTCCTGGGCAAATGATTTGGACCTGCAATTCCCTTTAAATGCTTGCAAGATCCTGAAAAAAGCTGAACAGCCTACTACATTCAACAAAAATCGCCATTCATATTGGCATTGGCATTATTTGTGAAATATTTTCGAAACCAGCATTAGTTTTGATTTCATTTTGGAAAACAACACTATTTCAGTAAAAAACTCCTTTTTTGGGTATACTTGGAAAAGCAAAGAATAGAACGAGTTTTGCAAATCTCAAACGGACCGCAGTGTGTTTTGGAGTATATTGAAATGCTCATATTATATGCTCAGGAGTCAGGGCCTTATTGGGTTGAGGGATTCCGAGGGTTTAGCATCCAAACCTTATGCCAGACTTGAAATATAACGTATGATTTACATGTATTTTACGTAAATAAAAATGCCCGGGTCTGGTCGGGTTAGTGTTAAAACGGGTAGGGCTAGGTAATAGGTTAAATGACTAGATGATGGCTCAAAAGCAAGTCGAGTTGGTCTGGTGAAGTGTCCTCTATCTACACACAAATTTTATAGGTTTCTTTGATAATAATACCCACTCGCATTTCAACCTACTATCAAACTCATGTCCATAGTAGTGTTCAACTTCAAACTAGATGCAACCTTATATCTGAAACTAGGTTTGTAGAGGTGCCAATCTAGGTTATGTTTTTAGCAATGGTAGGTTGTGATACGTTTTGTGGAACTCACGGTAGGTTAACTGGTACCGGGGTGCAATGAGTTTACAATACAATTGAAGAGAATCTAAGAGAGAGAAGGATTTCAATCACAATCAAGCTGATCTCTCATTCAGTTACTATCGTTATTATAACGACGATTACAACTAACTACCTGTTTACAACGACTAACAACTGACTCTTACAACCAGCCCTCTAACTTTCTAACAATTACAATCTAATCCCTGAACCACTAATTCTTATTATTACAATATCAGTCCCTGTATCCTTTAACATGTAACAATACTCCCCTGGTAACGATCTGGTTATCATCAAGTGAGGATGTTTGAACCAAATATCTATAAAACTGCTTTCAAGACTCATCAAGGTCATTTTGAATTCTTGGTACTTTCTTTTGGACTTACTAACGCTCCTGCAACCTTCCAAGCTCTCATGGATTCTACATTTAAACCACTATTAAGAAAATGTGCATTAGTTTTTTTTGATGACATATTGGTGTACAGTTCTTCTATGGAAAAGCACTTGGCAGATTTGGAAGCTGTTTTACAGTTGTTTAAAGCTAATTCCCTTCTAGCAAAACGTTCTAAGTGTACATTTGCTGGTACAAAAGTTGAGTATTTAGGCCATGTAATTACAAAAGAAGGGGTTAGTACTGATCCTGCTAAGGTTTCAGCCGTTGCTAATTGGCCTCAGCCTACTAATGTGAAACAATTACGAGGGTTCTTGGGATTAGCAGGGTATTATCGGCGGTTCATCAAGTCTTTTGGTAGCATCGCTAGGCCATTGACTAATCTTCTTAAAAAGGATGCCTTTTTGTGGCAGGAAGACAGTCAGCAAGCTTTTACTCAGCTAAAGACTGCATTAACTACTGCTCCTGTTTTAGCTTTGCCTGATTTTACTAAAACCTTTATTGTCGAAACAGATGCTTCTTCCAAAGGGTTGGGGGCAGTTTTAATGCAAGAAGGGCATCCTTTGGCTTTCATTAGCAAGGGTATTTCTGTCACACAGCAAGCCATGTCAGTATATGAAAAGGAATTACTTGCTATCTTAATGGCTGTCAAACATTGGCACCATTATCTTGTTGTTAAACATTTCATCATCAAAACTGCCCAGAGGAGTTTAAAGTACTTGTTAGATCAGAAGATTAGTACACCTCTGCAACAAAAGTGGTTAGCTAAGCTACTGGGCTATGACTATGAAATAGTCTATAAGCAAGGAGTAGATAATTTAGTAGCTGATGCTTTATCAAGGGTAGAAGGGTTGGCATTATTTCAGATAAGTTTGAGCTCTATTGATCCCTGTTTATGGCCTAAGATTACACAAAGTTGGGATTCTGATGCAAAGATTCAAAATTTAGTGCATCAATTACAAGAGGGGAACACTATTAAACATATGACTTGGGATGGTCATATTCTTAAGAGGAAGGGTAAAATAGTCATTGGAGCTGATGAGCAGTTAAAACAGGAGATTCTGAAGTTATGTCATTCTTCTGCTCTAGGAGGGCATTCTGGGTATATTCCTACTTTACACAGGTTAAAACAAATTTTTTACTGGAAAAAGTGTGCCAAAGATGTCAGAGAATATGTAAAGAATTGTGCAGTTTGTCATAGAGCCAAGTACGAAAGGGTAGCCAGTCCAGGATTGCTTCAACCCTTGCCTACTCCTCAATCGGTTTTCAGTGACATTTCAATGGACTTTATCAATGGCCTGCCTAAGTCATATGGTAAAGATTCTATTTTGGTTATAGTAGACAGATTCACTAAATATGGCCACTTTATTGCTCTGACACATCCATACAGTGCTCCTAGTATTGCTCAAATTTTTTTTGATACAATTTTCAAACTACATGGCTGTCCAAATACAATTGTATCAGATCGAGACTCTGTTTTCCTTAGTCATTTTTGGAAGGAATTTTTGAAATTACAGGGCATTCAAATGGCTATGTCAACTGCCTATCATCCTCAATCGGATGGGCAGATGGAAGTTCTCAACAGGTGTTTGGAGGCATATTTGAGATGTATGGTTATGGATGATCCAATGAAATGGTCTAAGTGGTTGACTTTAGCTGAATGGTGGTACAACACCACCTTCCATTCGGCTATTGGGATGTCACCTTTTGAGGCTCTGTATGGTGTTCCACCTCCTATCCATATTCCATTCATTCCTAATGACTCTAAAATTGATTCTATTGAGGAATGGTTTCAAAGGAGGGAAGTCAAACTCGCTCAGTTAAAAGCTAATTTAGCTAAAGCTAAGAATCGGATGAAACAATTGGCCGATACCAAAAGAACAGAGAGACATTTCAAGGCAGGTGATTGGGTCTATGTGAAATTGCAAGATTATGTGCAAACGTCCCTCAAATTACATCATAATAAAAAATTAAATCCCAAATACTATGGACCGTTTATGATATTGGAGAAAATTGGGTCAGTAGCTTACCGATTGGATCTTCCGGATGAGACACAAATTCACCCGACATTTCATGTGTCACTATTGAAAGCAGCTCCAGGACCTTCTGCTTCTATTGTGCCTTTACCAGCTGGTCCTCGATTCTCATTGCAACCTCGAGCCATTTTAGACAAGCAATTGGTCAAAAGAGGGAATCGGGCTGTTATGAGAGTGCTTGTTCATTGGCAGGGATTACCAATTTCAGAAGCTTCATGGGAAGATTTGGAGGGTCTCCAGCTTCGTTTTCCATATTTCAATTCTTGAGGACAAGAATTTTCGTTACCAGGGGAGTATTGTTACATGTTAAAGGATACAGGGACTGATATTGTAATAATAAGAATTAGTGGTTCAGGGATTAGATTGTAATTGTTAGAAAGTTAGAGGGCTGGTTGTAAGAGTCAGTTGTTAGTCGTTGTAAACAGGTAGTTAGTTGTAATCGTCGTTATAATAACGATAGTAACTGAATGAGAGATCAGCTTGATTGTGATTGAAATCCTTCTCTCTCTTAGATTCTCTTCAATTGTATCAGTTTACAAGTATATTTTTCACATTTATGTGACTACAAGTTATTCCGTTAGCATCATGCATGGATTGATTATTAATTTAGAGTTCGCATTCTGTGTGGGTTGTCATTCGTCTTTATTCTTCATTTGAATTTACCATCCGCCCCACACTTTGTTCACGACTTCTTGCTTTTAGCTGCATTGCATTGAATGATTTTTTTTCATGTATGGTTTCACTAACTTGGATTCGATTCGGCAGATTATGACATTCTCTATGATGCTGGAAACCAGTGGTGTTCAATCAATTTGTCTTTATGGAGGAACTTCTAAAGGACCTCAAATGTCTGCTCTAAAATTTGAAGTGATAAGGTCACACATCTATTTAGGGGCCGGGTCAGATTAGGTATAAGAAAAGTACTAGGCGGGTCAAACTTAGTAGATCAAATTAGGGGCCGGGTCATATTAGGTTAAAACAACCAAAAGGAAAGGAACTGGTGGTTTCTTTTGTGAACAAGCAATTGAGATTATTGAAGTTGATTTTTATTTATATTTCAACATGTTTCATTTTTTTCATACTAAATTCTATGTTTTTTTAAAATGACATTTAACCTTGAGTTATGAAGACTGTGCTAATTATCATGGCTAAGATAGCAACAACATAGTCATGAGTGCCTGGCTTAATTAACAAGAGCATGCTGGTGCTAATTAGCATGTTTTTTTTTAACAAGCAATGATAGCCTGCTAGCATGGCTAAAATAATTATAAGCGTAGGAGTTAGCATGTCTAACCCCATTCACAAATGTAGGGATCAGTTTGAGAATTGAAGATTAGATTGAAGCGTCTTTGTCGCAAAAGACATCAAGCCATTGTTTTGTTTAACTTCTGAAGATAGGAATGAAGTGAATTTGTTTGGGGATACTGATGATGAATTTGGAAGTCAATTATCAATCCAGGCCTATACCATTGTGGAAGGATCAGGTGCAGTTCTTTTCTACCTAATGTCAATTACCACATGTGTTATATTTAGATCCTTCTAAATGAATGAAAGGTGCTCTTCAAAATTGAAGAAATATTGGCTAAAACACCAAATGCTTACATTTTTCAGTAGTTTGAGCATCAACGATAGTTTTCTATAGTATTGTTGTTATTTATATTTCTTAGATCCATTTATAAACAACTGAACATGAAATCTGAAAAGGTTAAGATGGGAAACTGATGCTTTTGGTTAAGATGGGAACAGTGATCCATTTTCACAGTAATTGTTGCTTATATTTGTATATGTTAGATCCATTTCGAACATATTATGTTTATTAATTTTCTCATGTTAACTAATAAACATATGCTATCCGGTTCTTTTTTACACATTGTATATTTTTTTTTATTTCTTTTCTACATATAGGATCATGCCAAATGAGATATTATAGAAGGTAGAAGACCAGAAGTCCAGTAAAGGTGAAAATCAAGATGCCATCTTAGGTGCACATTGCTTGGGTCAAGTCTTTGACGCATAGCGCAATTTCTTTTTAATGTAATATGCAATTAAGAAGGTAGAAGATCAGAAGTTCATTGAGATTTAGGAATATAAATATGTTTGTGAGTTATAATTTTACTTTAAATTTTTTTCCTTATTTAATGTAAAATATGTGATTTTACACACTTATGTATATTATATAATGGATTCTAAACACACCGGAGTGATTTAAGGTATTCGTTTCTTAAAACGATACGAAAATGGTTTTGATATTATTGTCGGTTAAAATTTGGTTTATTTCTTTATCAAGGGTTAAAACACGGGATGAAGTAAAGCTACTAATACTTCACGACGGTAAACCTACTAATAAAACAACTAACGTTATTTATAAAGAGATCTTCAAGGAGTTGTGATTTTTTTGGTCTATTCATATATTTCAATTATTTCGTGTACTCTCTAACATTTTCGTTAATATCTCAATGTATATAAAAGTATAATTTTTACTTCACAATTTTAAAGGACTTAGTTTTCCTGTTTAGCCACCCGTGTAACACACGGGTACTTAGACTAGTATATTTACAGTATAAAAAGTCATTTTGCCCTTTTAAAGCTCTATGAACATTATCTTCAAGTTCAAACCTTTTTCTCAGTTTGCAACCTGAAACAAAAAAAAAAAAAAAAATTAAAAACAAAATTACAATTTAGGTAAATGAATACCCTTACAAGAACTTACCATAAAAATAATCAAATAAAGAGCAACAGTGCCACATGTTTGTAAGTGTAAGAAATCATGCTAAAATCCAGCATCTTGGTATATATGTGTCGCATCATTTATTAGGCCATGTATTGGCAGCCCAAAATAAGTGATTTTTGCATTGAAATCCTATGAAAAAAAATAAAAGAAAAAAACAAAAGTTAAAATATTATCATAAAACACCATGAAGGCATGAACAACTAATGTTAGCAGCATGCTATATGTACCTGATCAAGCAGAATGTTAGAAGTCTTCAAATCACGTAATATGATCTGGTTCTCTCCAGAATCCAGATAGGCGATGCCTTCAGTTATGCCCATCATTATTTGTTCTAATCAAAACTCAAAAACCAAAGAGCCCAACCTATGATCCATATTAGGCCACATACAACCCAAATACAGACCAATAATCCAAAACACCTAAGATCAATATCATAAATAGGATTACCCGAGACTTGACTGTGGTTGAATACGATTACTCCAGACTTGATTCATGATGTTTTCTTTGAGTAAAGAGGACCGTAAAGCAAAACCAGCTGACATAGGCCACATATTGGGTATATACGTTTTCGACCCCCGGTTCTATAGAAATTTTTGGGTATATACGTTTTCGACCCCCCGTCGGAATTTTTCAAGCTTCGCCACTGGAGCTCAACCTATGATCCATATTAGGCCACGTACAACCCAAATACATACCAATATCCAAAACACCTAAGATCAATATTGGGCCATAGACTTGTCATCCGATTTAAACTGATTCACCAAGCAATAGTTACCAAATCTGCTAGCTTTACACTTACAAACTTTATCAAACTGAACTCTGATCCAGCCCATATAGATGCTACAATCTATCTGCAGCAACCTGAACTCAGCAGCATCCTGGCATTGCAATCTTTTTATTAGCCTAGTAATGTTTGTATTGCTCGAATTAACGACCACAACCTCTCATTTCATGCATTAACTCAGAAAAGAACTTAGGAATAACTTGAAATACAGAACATAATTGCTGACAAACGTGTACTTAACTGGTCATAATATAGTTAAAAGGTGTTTACTTCACCTATAAACCAATCAAATCTTCCTTTTTAAGATCTTAGCATAAGCATGTAATCCCGGTAATAAGATTAAAACTGTTGATACTCAAACACCCAATTTACAACTTCAATATCCTTATCCGCAAATTACACTTGCACCCAAAAATATACGATTAGTTAATGGATTAAATTAACTTGTGGTTGCAGCAATTTCACTTTACCAAACACTTAACTGATGCTCTCATATAACATTAACAAACAATTACTTTTTTTGAAAGCTGCTCGGTACGGAAAATTAATATATTTACCCTCTTTTTATAGCAAATGCATCAGCAACATCTAATCCCACTTTTTCCGAATGCAAACTTAAAGGAAATGCAGTAGATGTTAAATATTTGTTAATACATTTGAGTTAAGAGCTTACCCCAGTTGTGAGTTTCTTCAGTTGAGTTGTTCGAAATCGCTGCACCTGTAACTGGTTTTGCAAGAGTCCCACTGTTGAGTGCTGAACTACTTCAAATAAAACCATGAAAACAACATATTTTTTGACGTCGGAAGGTCACGGGAAACAGTATGCCTCCCTCCCATGCCGGATTTCTGCTAGGTCATCGGAAAATAAATATCCCCAAGTAGACCGATCAAGTAAAAAAGGAGACACACGGGTGAAATAGAACTTACTGGAGTGTTGTGGGAACCTCTCCCTTGATGGTCGAAACCTTTTCACGAGGGAATGAATTGAAAAGGGTTTTAAAAGTGTCAGTTTTGACAAAGACCACGCCGCGTACACCATTGTTTCGTGGCGGAACCCTGGTCACCGGAAGATGAATATGACCACCAATAGCAACCACCACTGCCGCTAAGCACTGAGAAACACTTATCGCAGCCGAGTCAACCATCTCCGTCATCATCATCGCTTTCCAGTCACACCGTCGTCTCCCTTGTCTCAGACCTAACCGTCATCTCTCAATTCTCACATCCCCCTCTCTCTCATCTAGTTGAAGTCTGATGGTCAGCTAAGAGTGCCTGTTATGGGGCTGCATATGGTGCCCAAAACCTCACATAGCGCCGGACGGCGCCATGCACACCGCCATGCGGGGCGCTATAGCCCGGAAAATTTGAAAGGCGCGATAGACATAGCAGCGTGATAATTGTTTTGTTTTCAAAATGACCGTTGAACGGTCAAATAATTTAAAAAAAAATTATTTTTTCATTTTCCAATCTATAAATACCTCCACATCTCTCATTTTTTATACCATTCATCACATCTACTCCTTTCTTCTCTATATTTTTTTTTAAAAAAGTGTAGAAACTACTCCCACCATACTCTAAAAAAAATGGGTTCCCCATCGGGAGATTCGTTCACCGATATTTACCGACGGTTTTTTTCACCCGAAGAAGACGCGGAGGAAGAAGAGGCGGTTACGAGTGCGTGTACTCTCGTGATACAAGCAATGGAACACGTTCGGCCTACTCCTCCTCCACGCCCCATTTTGAAGCGCACCTTTATCTTGCGAGATCGTGAAGCCGCGAACGAGCGTTTGATGAAAGACTATTTTGATCCCACGCCGGTTCACGGACCCAATGTTTTTAGACGGAGGTTTCGGATGAGCCAAAGGTTATTTTTGCGCATTACTAATGATTTGGAAGATAAGTATGATTTCTTTAAGCAAAGAGTGGACGCGCGGGGATATTTAGGCTTCACCTCAATTCAAAAGGTCACTTCCGCTTTACGCATATTAGCCTACGGAAACACGTACGACATCAACGACGAGTACTTGAAGATGGGCGAGAAAACAACACGAGATTGCGTGGAACAATTTTGCTATGGTATTTTTTAAATCACTTTAATTTATTTACTTACTTTTATATATTGATTTTTTAGTAGCTTACTAGTAAAACCTTTATATATTAAATTATATTTTAGGTATATGGCAGTTATATGGAAAACGTTATTTGAGAAATCCCACTTGGAACGACCTTCAACAAATATATGAGGTGCATCTAGAAAAGCATGAAATACCAAGCATGAAATACCCGGCATGATTGGTAGCTTGGATTGTCGTCAATGGCGTTGGTATAATTGTCCAACCGCATGGCGAGGTCAACATACACGGGGTGATAAAAAAGGGCCAACTTTGGTATTACAAGCTGTTGCGTCATACGACCTTTGGGTTTGGTCGGCCTTCTTTGGTGTAGCCGGGTGTTTTAACGATATTAATACGTTAGAGGCTTCACCATTAATAGAGAGCTACATTTCTGGAACTATACCAAAGGCCGGTTTTCATGCGAACGGGAACGACTACGAGCATGGCTACTATTTGGGCGATGGTATATACCCGGAGTATTCGATTATTGTTAAAACGTTTTCTGAAACGTTCGATGAGAAAAGAAAGTATTTTAAAAAATTACAAGAGTCTTCAAGAAAGGATATCGAGAGGTGTTTTGGGGTTCTACAGCAACGATGGCATTTTATCAGAAATCCTTGTCGCATGTGGCATAAGGATAGAATACGAATGACCATGTATGCTTGCATCATTTTGCATAATATGATCATTGAGGATGATGGAAAAGCGATATGCCAAAACTATATTCCGGAAGATTTAGTCGAAGGAACCCAAGCAACAATGGAAGAGAGACTCACAAATGCTCAACTATTGCGATCTAAGGAAATACATAACACGTTGAAGGCGGATTTGGTTGAGCATGCTTGGGCGATTCGCCCAATTCGATACAACAATGACGACGAAGAAGATTCCGAGGAAGAAGAGGTTGAGGAATTCGAAGACGGGAACTTTGAAGACGTAGGTTTGGATGCTGGAGAAAACGAAGAGGAAGAAGGAGAGAACGAAAATGAAGCCGAAGATTAATCTTTGAAGTGTTGTTTTTTTATTTTTTTAGTCCAACTTTTTTTTTTGGAACCGTTTTTTTTTTTAATCTTACTCTAATGTTTTTTTTTAGTGTAATGTTTTTTATTTTATTTTAGTGTAATGTTTTTTTTAATTTAATGAAATGAATTTTAATTTTATAAACTTAGAAAATAATTATAAAAAATTAGAAATTAATAATTGTGTAATGATTAGGCGGGGGGCTTTATGACTACGGGCTTAAATGCATAACGCCCACCCGCACACGTGGCGCGCCACGTGTCGCATAACGCCCACAAAGGGGCGTTATGACTACGCATGGCCTAAGATGAAGACAAGTGGGCAGTGGTTTTTTTAGTGGTGCTGTTAGGCTTGGCAAGTGAGGGCGCGTGTCATATTTGATGATGAGTCAATAACCGCCCAAACCATTCAATGAATAGTGCCAGGCTGGCTGTCACTATTCATTTCAGTTTAGATATTAATAATTTAAGTTTTCTATAATAAAATGTGTCTGTTAACTAAAAACACTATATAAACAAATTTGTTTATTTATGTTTTCAACTTTGCGATTTAAGTTGTATTTAAATTTTAAATCAAGTACTTTTTGGTCTCTTAAGCAACATTGGCATGTGCTTATTAGATTGACATTTCGAAAGATAAGATCATCGATAACCGAGCTATATTCAAAATAAATTTTAACAAAAGCTGAGTTTTATTTTCATTAACCTTATTTTATATTTTATTTAGTAAGTTATTGTTTTAAATTGAATAAAATTTTGTATGCATTAAAAGTTAGAAAAAAGGGGTAAATCGTGAATGGTGAAACTGGTGCGCACCTATTCGTTTCTTGCCCATTTGCTCGGGCTATTTGTCAAGGCCATTTCAGTTTGGCGTAATGTTCCACCCATACACGTTTTTACATTTAGACCCTCTATCATCAGGAGCACTAAAAACATTTAAAATTGTGTCTATTACATTTAAAAACACTCAAAACTCACATAATAAGGAACCCTAACAACAATGTCATCAACACCTTTAATATTTACTTTTTTTTAATTACCAATCTTATTATTTTAATTAACTACATTAAAGTTTGAAATTATAAATTGGAATATTTGATTTTAATAATCTCAACTATTCGTCGCCAGACGCCAACAATCAAAACTTTAAAAATAACCGCTGGTAGTCCCAACTATTAACATATTGGCCTCAAATGGACCCTGACTAACAGAACCCTAACGTCGTTAGTCTCCGGTCGCCGGAAAAACATTTTTCGTGGGGAAACTCATTTTTGACCGGAAAACTCAACATTTTCATCCCAAACCTCTTTCTAACGTTATTACAGACCTTTAGAAACATTTTTTCTAGTAAAAGCTCCAATTATTGAAGTCGCCGGAAAACTTCCTTTTGGCCGGAAAACTCAACATTTTCCTCCCAGACCTCTTTGTAACTTTAGATCAGACCTTTAGAAACCTTTTTCTGGCCAAAAACGATTTTTCGGCGACCGAACACTAACGACGTTAGGGTTCTGTTAGTCAGGGTCCATTGCTGGCCAATATGTTAATAGTTGGGACTGCCAGTGGTTAGTTTTTGAAGTTGGGACTGTTGGCGGCCAATGTCGATTAGTTAGGATTATTAAAATCCAATATTCCTTATAAATTACAAAAACTTAAAATATAAATTTTATTAAAACTTTACTTTTATAATATGATAAATTTAATTTAAATACTATAAATTAGCATGTAACGCCCTGCTTCTTCGTGTTTTCCATAATTAGAAAGCATTGTTCGTATTTCTATTTTTGGAAATCTTGTATTCTTGTAATCGTCTTTTCATTGTAATCGTTGTAAAATCCGAGACTTGGATCATAAATAAAATTCGTATTTCTTACAATTCACGTTTTACATATTCATACTTATTCACACGTTTGAATTCATTATACATATGATAACCTATTCGTAATTCTTGCTAGATGTGTTAAACTTACAAACATTTGTCGTACATGCTCAATTCATGCGTATACGACACTTAATCTCGATCTTCATACTTAATCATACTTGTTTGTTATTTGTCACGTGTTCTTTTGTTATTAAAACATGATTACTTTCATATCATCTATAACAACATAATGTTTCTTCCTTGAAACTTGATAAATACACACATTTGGACTTGTAATATGTTAGGTTATACATCGAATATGTTAAATACTTAATATATAACATAAATATGAAACATTAAAATGTTCAACAAAAAAAAAAAAAAGAATGGCAGCCCCTAAATCAGCGCCGAACAGCCCCATATGGCTGGGTTTTGTGGGCTTGTTTCAAGGTCTAACCCCTTCTAATCTTGTCTAAAGACCAACCCAATGAAACCCTAATCCCTTCCCTATATAATAAGCACTTCCCCACTCCTTATTTTACTTTTACAAGCCTCCAAACACTTCAAAAACCCTCCCAAAGTCAGCTGAGTTTCAGCATCAACATCAGGAACTTTCAGCAACACAAAGTGAGTTTTAACTCACTTCCACTTCAATTTTCTTCTTGTTTCTTCTTCTACAATACTTGGATAATCTCTAGGAAGGTTCTCACAAGTTTGCTTGGGAAAACTAAGGTGAAACCTCACCATTTTTGAGGTCCAAAGTGCACCTAAATTCTGCTCATTTTTATCTTCATGTTTTGGAAGAAAACTCATGTTTTCTTCATACATTCCTATGTCCTTATGCCACTAATCAAGACTATGATTATGTGTGCTTAAAACAAGGTTGTAACATACGAATTAAGAGGTTTTAATCCTTTAAACTTTCTGTTTTTAAAAGGGTTTTAACCCACAAGTGATGAACAAGTGTTGAACTTGAATATGTGTGATTATTTGGATAGCTTGGGCTATCCTACTTACAAATCCAGACATCACTTGATGTTTTCCTTGTTAGCCAGTCTGTATTTCATTTCCATAATAATAATCCATTCATGACCATCCTTGTTGTCTTACGATAAGTTGTGCATTGGTGAATACAAAAGAGGTTTTAAAATGGAAGATTTATCTTCCTACCTCTATGCATGACTTCTATGATAATCTTATTATATTATTGGATTAAGACTTATAATATATACTATATAGAATATATAATACCCATAGTAACCGAACTTTTGATGATAATCTAATGATTATTTGTAAAAATACTAAGTTACAACATCTAAGAACTTAGTTCTCGTTACGATTCTAATGGGTACTTTAACCCATGAAAACATTCAAACCCTTATGGGTTTCATAGTGTCAAGAACGAGTACTAGGTGCTAGATGGTTATTTTCTCATATGTTACTTTCCATATACTTTAAATCCCGAATTCCTACTCCTCCGTTATCATCCGAATACTCATACGCCTACGTTTCTTCGTGTAGAAGGACTTGGTGTTTCATCTTCCAACAACCAACAAACTCCTCGTAGGTTAACAAGTGGAAGTTTGCAAAACCGTGAGTACACATGATGTCACACACCAACCGATGGCGAAATCATCGGGGCGCGACACTAGGTGAACCAGATTGCTCAAGAGAATCCATAACGACTATTCATTACCAATATTTAACAAGTTTAATATCCCATACTATTAAACAAACACTCCAACAAACAATCATAACGGAGTTCATATCTCTCAATCAAAATAAGTCTGACAACCTAGATTTTATTTGGTGAGTTTCTAGACTTCGTATCCATTTGCAGCATAACAATCCATCAAGCTGTCACATACGTTAAAATAAAAGTCAATACAATAATGTAAAGGTGAGTACACAAGTTTAGCATAGATATAGTATAAAAAGCGTTTACGCATAACCAGCATGTAACATGTAACGGGTGAATTAAGTAACTATCAACAATGATACATCCTAACCACATGACTGCGAGTAGAGTATGCGCGACACATGTTCACCGAAGAGAACACGTGAAGTAAAGTATGTGATCCTTAGCAACCCCTGAACAAACAGGTGCTGAGTCCAAACTATTAGACTATCGTTGCTAAAGGCGGTCGGGCAAGTAATCACTGTGTAAGCATAGCAACAAGCATTCAACTAAACACGTATAACATGCAAGTGAGGTTAGCGTTTGTAAAGCGTTTAAGTGCTGTGATTTTGATAGAGAACGTATGTAACACCCAAAAGTGTGTTAAGCGAAAAAGGTGTAACACCTCGTAAAATCGTGTCCAATGATGTGTTGACATGTGTAATAAACCCTAATAAAGTCAAACGTTGACTATGTGGGACTAATTTCGTCAAAATTGAAAACCTTGAATATAGAAGGACTGAAAGTGTCAACATGCCTAAACTAGGCCTCTGAGTGACCTTATACGGTGTTCGTATTCTCAAATGAGCCACTTGTTGGACGAGAGGAGCCGTTTGCGTAATTAATTGAAAGTTTACGCGATGAAGGGTTAAAAGTGTCAACATATAAATTCTTACCTCTGAGTGTAACGCCTCGTATTTCCGCATTACCATACTTTTAGGAAATACATGTTCGTTTTTTTAGAACCACAGTCGAAATCAGAACGAGCATCAGACAAAACGACAACCGACACATTTCACGCACTTTTAACTAAACCGACGAACGAGCACCACACGATTCGATTTTTTTGACAATATTAACGTATTTTAAATCCTAAAATAATAATTTTATGACATTTTGTAAACGAGTTCGTAGAGCGTTGCGGGCCACTTAAACACAGAGTTTGGGCTTGTAAGCCTTGGGCCCAAGCCCAAAGCCCACTAACTAAACCCTATGTATAAAACACTAGTGAAACCCTAAGTATATGTAATTAACCTGACCTTATATCTATTTTGAAATCTCAGACACAAGCATACGCACAACACCACTGGTCTCACCATCTTCCTCATTTAAACCCTAGCTCCTTCTTCTATCTCTGCAGCTCTTCAAATACACCACTGACCTCTCCATCTTCCACAATTGAAACCCTGAACAACCTAACTCAGCCAAGCTCACCTCCCTCTCCGTTCGATCTCTGGCGAACACCCACTACACCTCTCACCTTCCTCTTCTTCTAACATCACCTCGTAACCCACCGTATTCCTTTAAATAACCGGCCGGCCACCACCATCTGGTGGTGGCACTCAGCGGCAAGTAGCGCGGAGAAGAGAGAGAGAGATCAGAGAGAGAGAGAGAGAGATCAGAGCAGGGAGAAAGAGAAAGAGAAAGACGGCGGAACCGTCGGTTTCCGGTGAACCTCGTCTTGCGGCGGCTCGTCTCACGGCGGCTCGACTCATGGCAGCGTCGCACGACGTCGCACAGCACCGGCGGCAGCAGCAGCGATGTTGGTGACTAACGGTGACGGTGGTGTTCTCCGACGAGATTCCCGGTAAACACTTTCCCTTTCTCTTTATTTCTTACAAAACTGAAGACTGGTAGTGACTTGGTTGTTGCTATTGATGACCAGTTCGGGTTCGGGAATATATCAGGTCTCGTTGTGTAACAACTCTCATTAAAAGTCCTATTTATTTTATTATTTTATCCAATAGGAAACCCTAATTAAGACACCCAAGTGATTCTGCACAAACCCTAAAATTTTCAGAACAATCACAATCAGGATCAGGGCCCCTAAAACTCAGGGGGGGGGGGGGGGGTAAAACTGTAACACCCTGAAAACGGGTTTGGTAATTAAACCCCGTTAATACTAAAGACGGGGAAAGTACCGTTAGTGGTAAAAGTAAACTGGCAAGTATTAGGAATTAATTGAATAATCCTAATATTTATTTAAAGTGAATAAGAGCTTTTAAGAAATTAGGAAGATAAAAGGCCCGATTTATCGGGACTTAAAGTAAAACGGGTTACGACTTCCCGAACCTACTAATCTAACTCGGAATAATTCTAACCTAGTTAGATAGTGACTTATGTGTGGGTTAAAACACTTAAATTTTGAACTAACGAAATTTGAGGGGCCAAAGATGTTAAAATTGAAACTATTGTTGCTAATTCTAATTAAAACAAAACCAAACACCCCATTTGGGGGTCTGGTCGATCAAGAATAAGCAGGGGGCGACACCCCACTCTCAAACCCTAAAAATTCACTAAAACTCTCATATTGGAGGTGCAAATCTGGTCCAAAACGAAATTCGAGCATAGATTATTGATCCTCATCACAAGAGGATTACAAGGTATGTAAAATTTCATGAAAACTCTCAACTTGAAATTCTCATGAAATTGGGAAAATCTGAAATTATGGTTGCATGTGTGTCTTATGATGATTTAGGAACAACTATAGTGTCTAGGGACAAACCCTAGATAAATACGAGTTGAAATCATGAGAAATTTTAGTAAAATCCATGATCACCATTGTAGGTGATTAGTGGGTTATGTAGATTTTAGTAAACACTAGGAAATTGGGTGATATTCTAGTGTAATTTGACAATTGTGAAGTGACTTCAGAATTATAGAAGCTAACAACTTTGTAAGAAGGTTGATTTATGTGAAATTAGGGCTAAGAGATAAGCTAGAAACTTGATAAATAAGCATGTAAAATTCTGCCCTTAAAGTGTTTGTTGAAATGCCTCAAAGAAGGCTCGAAACTAGAATTTTTGTAGTTAAAACACCTAATTGTGATGTTTTGGCTATTATGCAAAAGGTGATTAAAAAGAGTTCTAAATGTGATAAACATGGTTAGAACTTTGGTTAAACGGTGGTCTAAAGATAACGCCTACCGGGTAATTAAAGAATGCTAAAACTAGTTGATGGACTCGATTATGCAATTAGTATACTAATGAGCATTTGACTTTTAAAAAGTCAAACTGACCTACGATGTGATGAATGATAATTAGACATAGAAAATAAGTGAGGTGGAATAGTCGTGATTGTTAATGACTAATTTAACCGCCTTGTAAATGATTGACGATAGTTTGACTATTGACAAGCTAGAAGGAGGCTTGGACAAGGAGCGGGTCAAACGGATCGTGTGCGCGAAAAAGAGCATAACCGGATGCAAGGTAAGCGATGCTTACTTCCTTTTGTAGAATATGCATTATTTTGTAAACTATAAATGCGATTAGGGTAATATCCGAATTAAGGGTTTCGACGCTATTAACATGAGTCGGAACAAACATAAATGATGAAAACCATGGTTCGTGGTGAAAAAAAAAAGGCGAAACGGTAATTTAGTCATGTAATGACTAATAACTAAGGATTTTTCGTTAAGATTATTTTAAAGTGCAACTAATAACGAGAAAATGAGTAAAAATGGAAATTTAGTCTAGTATCGACTAAAGTAAATTGTAGTAAAAAAAGGGGCACCCATGGCGTAAGCCGAACGGGTAAAAATATAAGAAAAGAGTTTAAGAGAAAAAGGGGTCTAGTGGCAAAAATCCGAAATGGGTCGGATGAACAAATTGGTAATTAATAACCATTTTTGGCTACTTATGAAAATGCTTGGTCTGATAGGCCAAACGGGTCAAATGGTGTGTTAACACCATTTGACAATATCGACTAATGTGGTTGTCAAGTCTTGTGTTAACAGGAGCGATTAGCGATTCAGACAATTGCGTCGCCATAGAATATGTGATAATAAAAGCGAGGTATAAATCGGGTCTATTTGTTGACCCAAGCCAGGTACGCAAATATAAGGATGTAGTTAGAAGTGATATTTTGGTCAACTATCAGTGAAAGTCCTTCGTTAAAAAAAGAAGGAATAAAATCGACCAAATAGCCCTTGATGGGTCAACCGGGCAAACGACCCTTAGAGGTTGTTTAGAAACTTATATTATGACCATTCAACCCTCGGATGCGCATAAAAGTTGTAGGAATAAACTTTCTAGGGTTAAACGCCTTAAAATGTGTCTTGCCGTAAAATGACATATCCGAGGGATAAAATTTGGAATAAGTATTTAAATGCGATAAAATCCACCACAACTATAATTGTGGAGGAAGACTATTCAATATAAATGGGTGGACTTATGTTGCATACAAGGGACGAGCGTAGATTAAGCTTAAATGTACATAAATATCCTTAACGGGTCAAAACAAGCATTTAAGCGTAAACGGGTTTTTACTATGTAGGAAACCCGTGATTTGAGATTAACAAGATAGGATACATTGAAACTATGAATTTTATAAGTTTAAAGATCAAGTAAACATGTTTGATGATGAAATCACGAACGGGTCAAAAGTTGGTAAAAAGGGTAATAAGCCGAAGAGTTAAAAGTCTGAAATTTTATTATATCGGACGTTGGATTTTAACTCCACTAGATGGAGAATTAAATTACGGACATGTAGGAAAAACAATCGCGTAAAACGGACAACCGAGTAAAAAGTTATGCTAGTTTAAAGTTGTTTTTTTTTTTTGAAAATTCGGAGCTGGCTGATATGCATGTCCAGAAACTGGACCTGCTGGAAAAAGCAATCCCTCGCGACACGCGGCGGATGACTTAAAACATGTCGCAACACGCGACGATACGTCGCGGCCCGCGTAAGATGTATTAAGTCTGTCGCGGCCCGCGACAGACTACAAAACTGGAAATTCTTCGTTTATTTCATGGTTTGTTGTTTAGAACTTGTTTAACCTGTTATTTAAGCATCAAAACTAACTTTTAAAGTTGGTTTTGATCACAGGTGAATGTCGAGAGTCCCGGATGAAGATCAAGCAGCGTACAAGAACCGAACACACAAGATTAAAGCTTCCGCACGTTGTTTTCGTCGTCATCTTAAACGGAAATTCCGTAGTTATCAATTTGTATATTTTTCAAATTGTAAAAGTTTTAATTCACCCGTATTATTCAACCGTATTTACATATAATTCCATGTTTATTTTCGTATTTTAAAACAAAAAATCTTTAAATAATTAGACGGGTGTTACAAGTTGGTATCAGAGCCTTGGTTTAAGAGATTCAAGTATGGTGGGAGAACTATGCTTGGACTTAAACCTTATGCTCTTGAAAAAGATTGGTGTTCGTTTCGAGGCTTGATCGCGAATCCGGTAAGTACAGGTATGTTAATAAGTTTAAGCACGCTAAAGTGTTGTAAACAACACATTAGGCTATAGTGTGATACACGTTACCTAAATTAAATGATGAAAATAGTTGACGAAATTGCGCGCGTTGACGCGTACAATAGAAAAGCCTTGTATTATGATACGGGCATTTAGTAAAGTTGACATTACTAACTTTTATGAATGTTTTATTTGGAGGAAACTCGCATTTGAAGATGACGAGGATTGAACAAATTACGGATATGATAGAGGAACGGTCCGAAGTATGACAAGAAGAGCATGCTCACCAAGGACCTAAATCGCGCAACGATTGCGAATAAGTTAATGGCAAGGGGAGCCTGTTAGAGCAAGCATTATCAGGTGCACGTTTTAAATTATTGCATAAATAGTAATATGCAACAAATATGTAGAGATTGAAAGTTGCATATGTAGATTGAAAACTTGGAAAAAAAAACCTGAATAGAAAACCTATCCGGGATTTTGTTTCCAAGAAAAACAAATAGAGGCATTACTTACATGGGGTGTAATGTGAAAATTATAAAAAGGTCATGTATACCAGGTGTTGATCGCTTACTCTGGCCAAGTAAGTAGTGAACACGTGGTACCATGAACTTCTTATGATGGACACATTTATGTCCGATGTAGTAAGGGTGGGGTGAATTGGACTAACTTAAAAGTACCCAAATGAATCAAATGAGCAAAATATTTGATAATAATGTAAACGCACAGCCGGGTGACGGAAGCGTATTGTTGGACCGTATTCCGACCCTAAACAGTCAGCGTAAGGATGTTCATCTTCACTTATGAAGGCGGAATCAACATAGATGAAGTTACACAGCTTTTCACGTTCAAATCCTTTACTTTTATTGCTTTCTGATATAGTTTTGACAGAGTTTCGTTACAGCAACAATGATCTAGGTCCGCTCCAAGTTACATCAACAAATGAACACATCAGGTATATATAGTGTGAGGAGGTTCGCTTATACGGACTGACAAATAAGCGGACCTGACATATAAGCGGACCTGACATATAAGCGGACCTACATGTACACATAAGCGGACCTGACATATAAGCGGACCTACATGTACACATAAGCGGACCTATCAACATAATACATGATTTTGACATTCTAAACCCTATGTTGACCTATCTTAAACTAAGACTTAATGCAGACGAAGTCAACAGACATTCTGTGCACTAACAGACTCCCCCTTGGATGTTGACATAGTCTTCAGCTCCCGAGTCTTCAGTCTTGGTCTCTTCTCCAACTCTCTGTCTTCATATCATAAGCATTCTTCACAAGTTCATAATCTTGCTCCATCTTCAAACTTCCCTTTGACTATTGATCCAGACTCCCCCTTTCACAGACTCCCCCTCTCGATATGCTAGAATCTGAGGTATCTGGTTCAAGCTTTTGACAATTAGCTTCCGTTGGGAATAGTGAAGACCAAACCTGTTACTCAACAAACAAACATAACCATTCTATCTTTTCAACAATAATTCACAAACTCAATCAGTTTTAGAAATCCACTCAAGCATTCAGTTTTAAGTTAATAACCCTGATTACTTGATTAATCTACCAAGTCCAATTTAATGACCTTGGTTGATCATTTGACGAATCAAACTGATTTTGAAAACATTTGTTCAAACAATTTCTGAAAATAACAAGTATCAAGTTAATGAACTTGTTTTCTTTTTCTTTTCAAACAATTCAAACTTCTTCAAAACAAGCTCTCCTCATTCTTCAGTTCAAAATCTCCTGCATCTGCTTCAAACATCTGAGAATCCAACAATCAACTCTCCACTTTGGTTTGTCTAAAATAAAGCAGAAAATAAAATCTTTTTGGATTTTATCAAAGTGTTCTAAACTAAGAAATGAAATACAGAAAACTTAAATTGCAGAAATTAAACAAAGTAAACTATTTACAAACATATTTTTGGTGAGCGTGTCAGGGAATCATATCAGCTTTTCAGACAAATTACAAGTACCGTTAAGCTACATTACATACTTAGATTTAAACAATTCACCTCGATTGTCGATATACTGATCCATCTTAAATTCTCACACAAATTTCAATTTACTCAGGATACGATTTAGATGAATTATGAACTTAGCTCATTCATGTGTCCCACCTCTTGAATATACTCCCGTATCCAGAATCCCAATAATCAGTCTTACAGGTGAGTATACTACAATGATATCTGTATATAAATTAGGTATGCGAGGGCCGAGGGATCTCAGATCGATACTTCCGTATACGCAGAGAAATATCAGCTTCGACTTTACGGTGTGTCCCCTTTAGAGGATCTTTTTGCTTACAACAGCAGCATTTATCAATTTTATTGTTTCAGCATGCTGAGGGTTTAATGCTGTGTTTCAAGCATTGCAGCAAGTATTAGCCAGGGACTAGGTCAGAACTACCGTTCAGCAGAAGTCCCGGAATAATACCCCAGACATCATTGAGTATAAAGACCTAGTATATCAGATTAAGAGACCTTTCAAATGAGATTTCAGGGGTTACCTATATATCCAAGTAGTGTTCCCCACGAATTCACAAGTTTGAATTTAGGTTTATATCCCGAATAAATCTACTAAATGTGTGAAAACCTATCGACACATCATCAGTAAGATTGTTTAACTCTTTTATACTTTTCAAATCTTTAGCATACTGTAATCGTCTAGCTGATGTACTATCATTTTCCCTATATACACAAGCTCTTTTTCAGATTTTATCATGTTTTTGTATTTATTTTGCATTTTTTACTGTTTTTGTATTTTCTGAAAATAAACTATGTACAAACAATCTACTCCCCCTAAATACCAAAACAAGTAAAAATTCGACAAACCATTGCAGATTGTTTCTCGTCTTCATCCGCAACAGTACTCTCATCAACGCCAATTATACCATCCGACACCGACAGAAGCTTCATACCATTCAGTTTTAACAAATATTTAAACCGATTTTTATCAAAAGCTTTGGTATGTAAATCAGCTTTCTGTTCGTCAGTGTGGATTTTCTCAATTCGTATCAACTTTTTCTCAAAGCAATCACGAATAAAGTGATGACGAATTTCTATGTGTTTAGTTTTAGCGTGATGTACTGGATTTTTAGTTATATTTATTGCGGCCTCATTATCAACAAAAAGAGGTGTGTTAAGAAACTGCAAACCGTAGTCGCGCATCTGTTGCTGTATCCACAAGATCTGAGAGCAGCAACTACTAGCAGATACGTACTCCGCTTCACAAGTAGATAACGCCACAGACGTTTGTTTCTTACACTGCCAGGTAACCAATCTAGGACCAAAGAACTGGCATCCTGCAGTTGTTGATTTTGAATTGACTTTGCAGCATCCGAAATCCGAATCGGAATACCCTTCGAGCGTAAAATCGCCTTTTCTAGGATACCACAACCCCAATGAAGGAGTTCCTTTCAGGTAGCGCAATATCCTCTTCACAATGATCATATGCGATGCTCTCGGGTTAGACTGAAATCTTGCTGCAAGGCACGTTGAGTACATAATATCAGGACATGAAGCAGTTAGGTACATTAAAGAACCTATCATGGATCGATAAAAAGTTTCATCAGCCCTGTCTCCGGTGAGATCTGGGTGAATCCCATGATTTGTTGCAAGTGGGGTAGCAGCTGGAGTAGAACTTGACATCCCAAATTTCTCTAGAATATCATGAACATACTTTGACTGATGAATGAAAATTCCCTCAGGAAGTTGTTCAACTTGTAATCCCAGAAAGAATTTCATTTCCCCCATTGATGACATTTCAAACTTCTGCTTCATCACTGATTCAAAATCTTTGCATAGATTTTCATTTGTTGACCCAAAGATTATATCATCCACATAAATCTGAACTATCAGAAGATGACCATCGACCTCTTTAGTGAAGAGAGTGGCATCCACTTTTCCACGAATGAACTTGTTGGCTAGTAGGTGTTGAGACAAAGTCTCGTACCAAGCTCTCGGGGCTTGGTGTAAACCATACAGCGCTTTGTCCAATAAGTAGACCTTGTTTTTGTGGATTGGATCGGTAAAGCCCGGTGGCTGACCGACATAAACCTCCTCTTTAACCTTCCCGTAGAGAAAAGCCGATTTAACATCCAACTGATAAACTTTGAAGTTCTTCCAAGACGCAAATGCTAGGAAAATTCTGATTGCCTCTAGTCGTGCTACAGGAGCATAGACTTCGGTAAAATCAATTCCCTCCTGTTGACTAAATCCCTGAACAACGAGTCGAGCTTTGTTCCTTACGACAACTCCTCTATCGTCCCTCTTACACTTAAACACCCACTTAGTGTTAATCTTTCTATGACCATCCGGCAAATCAACTAACTTCCACACTCCCAATTTCTCAAATTGACTAAGTTCCTCCTGCATTGCATTGACCCAAGAGTCTTCAGTAAGCGCCTCTTTGTAAGTTCTTGGCTCAACCTGCGAGATAAAACAACTTAATGAGAATTCAGTTTGCAAAGGAGCAACTTTTGTATAAAAACATGTAAGCCCTTTATCAATCTGATTTCGAGTGCGAACTCCAGCTTGCAATTCTCCTATGATCAACTCCTCTGGATGATATGAAAAAGTTCTCGGCATCACTTCACTTGGAACCTCTACATTTCCCTCCAGATTAGTAACGTTCTGCTCTGCATCTTGTTCACCAACTTGGTTTGTTTGACTTGAAAACTGAATTTGCTCCCCCTCAGAATCTGAATCACCATGATCAAATACTGGCATGTTTTCAGCTTCTAGATTATCATTCTGAGCCGACTGATTATCTTGAGCAACTTCATTCTGTTGGACATCATCATGTTCACCAACATTACTTGGACCTGCTTCATCATCATTTGACGTTTCCCGTAGTCTCCTCGAATACTCAGTTGGGAATCTTAACTGTGACTCATATTCACGCAAAATATCCAACTCATCAAAGAAATCTTCATCATCCTCTGATTCTTCTCTCATGTCAAACGAATCCCAAAGTTTGTCATAATGATAACGCCATGAATCACCAGGATTCTGCGGCGGCATAGTATAACCTTGACATTCAACATTTACAGCTTCAATAATCTGCTTCTCACTTGGTACGAAGACACGTCGCAATGGATTTGAATAACCAACAAATATTCCCTCAATGCACTTCGGACCAAACTTTCCAAAAGGTTCTATAACCGTACAAGGTGACCCGAACGGTTCTAGATACTTCAAATTCGGTTTGCGGTTATTGATTAGCTCAAAGCATGTTTTGTTGAACTTCTTGACAGTGAGAACCCTGTTGAGCGTATAGCATGCGGCAGAAACAGCTTCAGCCCAAAAATTAATCGGTAACTTTGAATCTGCGAGCATAGTTCTAGCCGTCTCGATTAGTGTCCGGTTTTTACGTTCTGCGACTCCATTCTGCTGTGGAGTGTACGGAGCACTAAACTCATGCAAAATACCTCTTTCATCACAAAATTCTTCCATCTTGCTGTTCTTGAATTCAGTACCATTATCACTTCTAATTCTCTTGATACGCCTTTGGTACAAATTCTCAATCTTCCTGAACAGCCCCATCAAACTGTCAAAAGTTTCATCTTTCGTCTTCAAGAAAGAAACCCACGAAAATCTGGAATAATCATCAGTAACGACCAAACAATAGTAATCTCCAGTAATACTCTTGACATTCACCGGACCAAACAAATCCATGTGAAGTCTTTCCAGCGGTCTTGAAACTGAATTGACTTGCTTTGTAGGGTGTGACTTTTTCTTCTGCTTGCCTTTAATGCAGCTAATGCACTCCCCTTCCTGATGAAAACCTTTGATATTAACTCCCAATACCAAATCATTGTGCACCAAGTGATTCATTTTTCTAAGATGTATATGCCCCATCTTTCGGTGCCACAATCTAGATTCTTTCTCAGTTGCTCTAGACACAAAACAATGTGCTTGACCAGTTGTTGTAGTTGCTACAGACATATCTAACACATATAAATCGTTCACTCTAGGTGCCCTCATAATAATCCATTCTTCAGGAATAACAAAACCAGGTTTCAGAATCAAACATTCTTTATCAGTGAAGTGAGTAGTATACTGATTGTCACAAATCTGCGAGATACTAAGCAGATTGTTCTCCAGCTCAGTGATGTAGTTAACTCTCTCAAACGTCACAATCCCATTGGATAACGTTCCTTCACCAACAATTCTACCACCTTCATGACCAGCAAATCCCACATAACCACCATTAATGTTTCTCACATCATACAGCAACGCGGTTTTTCCTGTCATATGTCGAGATGCACCACTATCCATAATCCATCTGGATATCAGTTGTGGAAGATCCTGCACAAAACAAACTACAATTTAACCAGTCTACAATAAAGATGCCGATTCATGCTTCGCGATCCAGGAAGCTCCGGCAATTCAAACTGCTTATTCGAACATGGTGTCCACCCAGGCCTCATCAGCCTTAGGTGTAACCTTGACTCTAGCAATTTGAATTTTGAAATTTTCAGCCTTCAAAGGTGGAAAATTTGCATCATAATCAACCGAAATTGATTCTTCAGCCTTTTTCACTTCAGAAGTTGAAATTTTCAATTCAGTTTTTGGTTTCCAAACTTGTTGAGATAATGCAACCCTCTTGTAAAATTTGTCATTTTTAGTTACATCTTTCTTTACGGGTTCATTTTTCACTTTGATGTTATCATTTTTCACATTCTTTTTCTCAACAATGATTGGTGCTTTACCCTTCACATCAACTTCCTTTAGTTGAAACTTCACAGTTTCAGTCTTAAGCTTGGAGTTGGTGCAATTTCTTGCAATGTGACCAACTTTGTTACATCTAAAACATGTACGATTATCAACAACTCGACTTGTGCCTTCAGACTGATAATGTGAAGCTCTTTTCTCAAAGAACTCTTTGTTTGATTTTGAAAAAATTTCATTTTCCTCATCAGAAAGTGAACTCGAACTGTTCACAAACACCTTCTTTTCAGCAAACCTTTTGTTTTGAAACCTTCTTTGCTGATAACTCTTACCACCCTGATAACCACCCGACCAATTGTTTCGATTGTTAATATAAAACCTTGATGGAACAATAGGCTTTTTGTAGTAAGCTTTATCTCTCTCAAAATTCATTTGCCTTTTTGTTTGTTTCAAACTGTTCACTTCCGACAACTCAACTTCAACCAATTTGAAAACATTTGTCAACTTTTTCTCATTAACATTCTCAATCGGAAACTCAGAATCCGAATACAACTTATCAGATCCAGCCATCTTGTACATCACAAGACCCGGTTCATCACTTAAGTTGTTTTTGGACTTTGATTTCTGAATGTAATTGTCCAAGAAACACCCATCATCTTCAGCTGAATCACTATTCAAAACACTTTCAGCTGTGCTCTTAACAATCTCTGTCTGAACACTATCATCAGATGATGTAGAAAAAGTAACATCAATGTTCTCCGGAAGTATAACTTCTTTTTCTTTCTCAATTTCAACCAACCCAGACTGCTTTTTAGTGTAATTATGAAGAACAGGTGGTGGTACTTGATGAAAACCCACCCCAGTTCCATCAGAATACACATCTTCGCCCGCTTTGTCTTTCCCGATGGGTTTGGGAATGATATGTTGCAAAACAAAGCTTGCAGAGCTGTAACTGTTAAGCTTCAACTGGATTCGCTCGTTTTCAATTACAGCCTCTTGAACTTTAAGTTTCAATTTAGCGATTTCATCCAGTTGTTTGTTGATTGATTCTTCTTTAACTCTAAGCACTGCTTTTAAATGTTCATTTTCTTTAAAAGTTTTACCATTTCGATCATCACAATCTTTCATTGTGCTTTTGAGTTTTTCAAATTTTTCAGAAATCTGACGGTTTTCAAGAATCAACTTTTCATTTTCTTGTTTAACTTTGTCATGATCAATTTTATCATTTTCCATTTGTTTAGTTAATTCTTTTATCCGTTCAGTTGAAGCTCTAACCGTTTTGTCACGATCAAGAATCTGATTCTCAACACTTCTGACCTTTGCTGTCAGATCTTCAACTTTCTTAATGTTAAGATACGTGACTGTGCTACAAAATTTGCAATCTTTATTGCAATTTTTGCAATCAGCATTTCCTTCGATCTTTTTACCTGACGCATTTGTTGACGAATTTGGACTGACCTGGCCTTTTGACTCAGACACGGAGTTAGAGTCTACCTCAAGTACTTTGGCAGCTAGCACTTTGTCAGCCATTTTTCCCAGATTCTCTGCAGTCAACTCTTGCGTAGTATCGATAACTCCAGTATCAATCTTCTTGGATTCTTTTCCTTCTATCTCTTCTTTCTCCTTTCTTTCTTTCTCCTCTTTCTCCTCTTCAATCATTTTCGAAGTTAGAGTTCCCCACCATTTGTGTTGCCAATACTCATCATTTTCTTTCATTTCCTTGATTAAGACTTCCAGATCAAGAGTTTTGTGATCAACTGCAATATTTCCATACTCATCAAGATAACACTCTCTGTCTGGATCCCATCTGTTGGCTCTCTTTGCATCCAAATAAATTCTAGAAAGTCTAGTAATTTTGTTTTCCGAAATCATCTTTCTGTATTTATACTTCTGCTCTTCAGTTCTCTCATCTTTCCATGGAATAGGTTCATTTTTCGCCATGAATGCATAACCAACCGCATCTTCTTCTGGTAGAACCTCTTGACTCCAATCATACCCCTCATCATCGTAAATCACTGCAAGAGCTCTAGATTTCTCTTTGTTGTCTTCAACCTGCTTCAATCTAGGTGGCTCGTATTTATTCTGGTGATAAATTGCCTTCTTGTAGTAATCATCTCTGAAAGGATTCTCCGATTCATCAGCATAAACATTTCGGCATTCTCGTTTGAAATGACCCTTCTGCTTACACTTGAAGCAAGTCACCTTCGATTTATCGAATCCCAACTTAGTAGATGCACCACCAATTGTCTTTCTTCCAGTGATTTCCATGAATCTTTGTGCATGACGAACAGCACTTGCCATAGCCCAACGAATATCGATCAGTTCCATTTCCTCCGGATCAATCTGATCGTAATCTTCTTTTGTCAGATTTGTGTTGCCAATCTTCCCAGCTACCAATCCTTCATACGATTCCAACACTGATGCTAGAAAGATCATTTGCTGCTTTGCCGACTCTTCATCAAAATTTTGAGCATTCTTCAAGTCTATTGCAATGTTGCATTGAAAACGATTCTTTGCATCAGCATTTCCAGAAGATGAAGATCCACTGTGAAAACCACTGTGACTTCCACTGCTTTGACCACTTTGACTTTCTTTGCCGGCTGTCGACACATTTTCAGCAGAAAATGCAGTTTTTGGAGAAGTAGCTTTCGGCATCATGCTCTTTGGATAGTATAGATCCAAATTCTGCTGATAAGATGAATGATTAACTTTATACGTCTTCTTCAACTCCAGCTCATGACTTTCAAGTTTCTCAATCACCAAATCTGGTTTCAACAATTCAGAAGGAATAGTGTTCTTAAGCATGAGAGCATAATATCTCCACTCCATCTCGTCTGGCAACGAATCGAACAACTTGTCTACTTGCTCATCATCAGAATATCTGATATCATGTCTTGCTAATTCCAGCTTCAGATGACCGAACCTTTCAATCATTTTACACACTGACTCATTCTTAAGACAACTAAACATATCAAACTCTTTCCTAAGAAGTTTCTTTTTGTTTTTCACGATATCAGTACTTCCTAAACATTTCTTTTCTAACTTTGCCCAAAGATCTTTAGCGTTTGAATAATCGATCAATGAAATGATATCCTCCCGAACAGATTGAAATAACAACGCCACACACTTTTGTTCGGCTACGAATGATTCAATCTCATCAGATGCTGTTAAAACTTCACCATTCTTGTTTCCTTGTTCATAACCGTTCTTCAGACTTTTCCAACTTGGAAACGCGAATGCCATCATCCAATCTTCAAACTTTCTAGACCAACGACTGTACTCCTCAATAGCCATTAGCTTTGGAGGTTTATTGAACGTTCCGAAAGCACTTTCCGATTCCCAAGCTTCCTTTTTCTTCTCTTTTTGCGAGTTATCATTCACATTACTTGACGACGTATCATTGTTTCCGGAATCTCCAGCGAACGCGTACATGTCGCTAAACGGGTTCATGAAAATATCATCCATCGTGAATATTCCTGCAAAATCAACCAACACTTAGAAAAATTTTAAAAGGTTTTGAAAAATATGACAGAAAAGCGAATCTATCAATGGAGGTGACAAATAAGCGGATCTGTAATTTTTGTAATTCACAAATTTTGAGTTGACTTTGATTGGGTCGTTCGATTTAATGATCCGATGACAAGATAATATTCAAACTATTAAATCCGACATCAATTTACAAACAAACGTGATTGGGCCACACTTATATACTCACATATAGTCAACCTTTTACTCAATTAACCTGATTGGGCCTCACTTTAAAAATGTCTGATTGGGCTGTTTGTTTTTCGTGGGCTGGCAACAAATATGATTAGGTAAATTTTGTGATTGGACCAAACTATTATAGTGGGCTGACAAACAATGATAGAGCTGTTCAATTGTGGTTGGACCAAACAACCCACTTAACCGACAAATGAATTTAACACACTTCAAATGTTATTGGGCAGATAAACTTTATTGGGTCGGTGCCGAAAATTCAATTTACTTTGATTGGGCCTTCACTCCCACTAACCCAACAACATTATCAACAACATCTGATTAGTTCTTTATTTTTAGAACAAACCAATTTTATCACTTTGCCGACAATCTATGATCACATATGTAAATGTCTGTCAAATACACACTGTTCTATGATATGTATCATGTGAAATCAGCACAGTCCCTATGAGCGGTATTGTCCAAAAAAGCGGATCTACAATGTTGTACTGATAAACGGACCACAAAAACGGATCTCAAGTAATTGTCACTACAAGCGGATCTCTAGAAACGGACCTACCAGATTGTCCGAAAAGCGGACCTATGATTTTCAAGTAAATCTGTTCGTAAAAGCGGACCTAACAAGCGGATCTCGCAATGTCCGAAAAAACGGACCTATGTTTCTAACAGATTTTAACCATTTTTAAGTCGAATTTTAACATGAAACTTTATAGGATTTGTTAACAGTATGTTCCACACAATATATTCAATTTTCAAGCCATTTCAACCGTAGGAACAATCTCAAATCGAAAAGGTATGAAAGAAAGAGAGTAGAAATCAGAGAATTCGGTAGAATCAAGCTGTAGTAGTATGAACTCCTCGTCCTGAGCTCTGATACCACTTGTTGGACCGTATTCCGACCCTAAACAGTCAGCGTAAGGATGTTCATCTTCACTTATGAAGGCGGAATCAACATAGATGAAGTTACACAGCTTTTCACGTTCAAATCCTTTACTTTTATTGCTTTCTGATATAGTTTTGACAGAGTTTCGTTACAGCAACAATGATCTAGGTCCGCTCCAAGTTACATCAACAAATGAACACATCAGGTATATATAGTGTGAGGAGGTTCGCTTATACGGACTGACAAATAAGCGGACCTGACATATAAGCGGACCTGACATATAAGCGGACCTGACATATAAGCGGACCTACATGTACACATAAGCGGACCTGACATATAAGCGGACCTACATGTACACATAAGCGGACCTATCAACATAATACATGATTTTGACATTCTAAACCCTATGTTGACCTATCTTAAACTAAGACTTAATGCAGACGAAGTCAACAGACATTCTGTGCACTAACACGTATTACATTAAGAAGATGAGCCCGAGTGAAGGGACAAAGATTAATGTAAAAGGATTAAGGTATGCAATTGGGAGGGGTGTGCTTACACTCGAACCCGGAGAATGCAAATATGACTCTTAACGGGCCGAATTTGTAAAACACCAAATTTGAGAATAAAGTAGGAATATAAAAGCGAAACGAAGTCATAATGCATACCGTAAGGGTTGCAATAATAACGACTTCGGTAAAAACACCCGGTTAATGGGTAGGGTTTTGAAAGCATGCGTAAACCAAGAGACGGGTACGCGAAATAGAAAGTCAAAGGACTCGGATTAAGAGTCATGACTAAAAGATGATGAGAATTTGCAAACAAAAATGTTAATAACTACGTTCAACTATTTTAAAGTTGAACGGGTCGAATAAAGAATAGAGTTTGATGTTCACAAGTGATGAAATTTCACACGAACAAGTAAAACTAGATAAACAAGGTATAAAAACTTGGCAGTGCAAGTAAGCGCAAACCGAATAATGGAAGCGCGAAACATTAATGAACCTACGTGATGGCTCATAAAGGAATATATATAGGAAAAACGCAAACTAGCGAAACAAAAATGTTAAAAGCATTAAAATAAAAGAAACCGGGTGATGGGATGTAAATAAGTATAGGTAAGAACCGGGTAACGATAAGTGTAGGACGAACTGACGTGTAAATGACATTAGAAGTCGTAAAGTCGGAAAAGATGGTCCGAAAGTAAACAAATGAAACCTTAGACTACGGTCAAGGTCAACTAAAGTTCAAAAGCAAAATTTAATAATTCCAAACATAACAAAGGATGCTTTAAAGCTATATATGTATAAATAGACAATGGAATAAAGACTAGAATAAAAGATGATCTACGGGATCATCATAACCTACGGGACATTAATTAGTGTAAAGGTCTACGGGGCCAAAACGACCTACGGGTCATGAATAGAAGCAAAGGGATCATAAGGGCCTCGTCTTAAAGAGATGAAAGCCTAAGGAAATAGCCTACAAGGTTAAGTGAAGGAACCTACGGGTCAATTGTGTAAGGTGAGGGAACTTGTTACGATTCCCCGCGTAAAACGAGAACGAAAAACAATAAATTATGGGTTGTCAATTTCCTTGATATGAGTAATCGGCATAGTTACAGAAAGAAACGTTAAACTAAAATTCAGTTTTAGTAAGAAATAACGTTTTTACAAACATGAATTCTAATAGGAATTTAAATAATAAGTATGAAAGATACAAGTCTTAACACTGATAGGCGCAAGACAATATATTCGAAAAGTGATATTTTCGAAAATGAAAGGTTGATATAAATTAAACATGATGTGACATGATCACGGTTAAGAGGTACAATGTGAAGTAGAATCACATTATAACCAGACGAGTGGTAAAAAGAAACTGGACAAATAAGTCTAGTTAGTGAAACTGGTTAAAGTCAGCAATTCAAGTTAAGAAATTTGGTTCGCTTGTAAACGGTAAATTCGGTATAACTGAACCGAATAAATAAATTTGAAAATAAAAGGATTTGTTGCTAAAAGTGAAAGATTTCACTAGAGACCTTTAAACGGGTCAAGGTAACGGATTCATAAAGAATTCGATAGTATATGAAAGCGATGGATATCGCTAAGTTAATTAAACTAGTGGAAATAATGAGATTACGTTATTTCAAGTCGCATTATGTCATGTAAGATACGTAGATGATTAATAACCAAAAGGATATTACCATACTTTTCTGGTAATACTAACAATCGGTTAAGATATGAGAAATGCTTAATTGATTATCGAGAGCAAATGCATGGAGTTGAACTCGATAAATTAGGTAAGAAAAGGTTTCGGGGACGAAACCTCTTTAAGGGGGGTAGACTTGTAACACCCCGAAAACGGGTTTGGTAATTAAACCCCGTTAATACTAAAGACGGGGAAAGTACCGTTAGTGGTAAAAGTAAACTGGCAAGTATTAGGAATTAATTGAATAATCCTAATATTTATTTAAAGTGAATAAGAGCTTTTAAGAAATTAGGAAGATAAAAGGCCCGATTTATCGGGACTTAAAGTAAAACGGGTTACGACTTCCCGAACCTACTAAGCTAACTAGGAATAATTCTAACCTAGTTAGATAGTGACTTATGAGTGGGTTAACACTTTAATTATGAACTAGGGAAATTTGAGGGGCCAAAGATGTTAAAATTGAAACTATTGTTGCTAATTCTAATTAAAACAAAACCAAACACCCCATTTGGGGGTCTGGTCAATCAAGAATAAGTAGGGGGCGACACCCCACTCTCAAACCCTAAAAATTCACTAAAACTCTCAAATTGGAGGTGCAAATCTGGTCCAAAACGAAATTCGAGCATAGATTATTGATCCTCATCACAAGAGGATTACAAGGTATGTAAAATTTCATGAAAACTCTCAACTTGAAATTCTCATGAAATTGGGAAAATCTGAAATTATGGTTACATGTGTGTCTTATGAGGATTTAGGAACAACTATAGTGTCTAGGGACAAACCCTAGACAAATACGAGTTGAAATCAAGAGAAATTTTAGTAAAATCCATGATCACCATTGTAGGTGATTAGTGGGTTATGTAGATTTTAGTAAACACTAGGAAATTGGGTGATATTCTAGTGTAATTTGACAATTGTGAAGTGACTTCAGAATTATAGAAGCTAACAACTTTGTAAGAAGGTTGATTTATGTGAAATTAGGGCTAAGAGATAAGCTAGAAACTTGATAAATAAGCATGTAAAATTCTGCCCTTAAAGTGTTTGTTGAAATGCCTCAAAGAAGGCTCGAAACTAGAATTTTTGTAGTTAAAACACCTAATTGTGATGTTTTGGCTATTATGCAAAAGGTGATTAAAAAGAGTTCTAAATGTGATAAACATGGTTAGAACTTTGGTTAAAACGGTGGTCTAAAGATAACGCCTACCGGGTAATTAAAGAATGCTAAAACTAGTTGATGGACTCGATTATGCAATTAGTATACTAATGAGCATTTGACTTTTAAAAAGTCAAACTGACCTACGATGTGATGAATGATAATTAGACATAGAAAATAAGTGAGGTGGAATAGTCGTGATTGTTAATGACTAATTTAACCGCCTTGTAAATGATTGACGATAGTTTGACTATTGACAAGCTAGAAGGAGGCTTGGACAAGGAGCGGGTCAAACGGATCGTGTGCGCGAAAAAGAGCATAACCGGATGCAAGGTAAGCGATGCTTACTTCCTTTTGTAGAATATGCATTATTTTGTAAACTATAAATGCGATTATGGTAATATCCGAATTAAGGGTTCCGACGCTATTAACATGAGTCGAAACAAACATAAATGATGAAAACCATGGGTCGTGGTGAAAAAAAAAGGCGAAATGGTAATTTAGTCATGTAATGACTAATAACTAAGGAGTTTTCGTTAAGATTATTTTAAAGTGCAACTAATAACGAGAAAATGAGTAAAAATGGAAATTTAGTCTAGTATCGACTAAAGTAAATTGTAGTAAAAAAAGGGGCACCCATGGCGTAAGCCGAACGGGTAAAAATATAAGAAAATAGTTTAAGAGAAAAAGGGGTCTAGTGGCAAAAATACGAAATGGGTCGGATGAACAAATTGGTAATTAATAACCATGTTTGGCTACTTATGAAAATGCTTGGTCTGATTGGCCAAACGGGTCAAATGGTGTGTTAACACCATTTGACAATATCGACTAATGTGGTTGTCAAGTCTTGTGTTAACAGGAGCGATTAGCGATTCGGATAATTGTGTCGCCATAGAATATGTGATAATAAAAGCGAGGTATAAATCGGGTCTATTTGTTGACCCAAGCCAGGTACGCAAATATAAGGATGTAGTTAGCAGTGATATTTTGGTCAACTATCAGTGAAAGTCCTTCGTTACAAAAAGAAGGACTAAAATCGACCAAATAGCCCTTGATGGGTCAACCGGGCAAACGACCCTTAGAGGTTGTTTAGAAACTTATATTATGACCATTCAACCATCGGATGCGCATAAAAGTTGTAGGAATAAACTTTCTAGGGTTAAACGCCTTAAAATGTGTCTTGCCGTAAAATGACATATCCGAGGGATAAAATTTGGAATAAGTATTTAAATGCGATAAAATCCACCACAACTATAATTGTGGAGGAAGACTATTCAATATAAATGGGTGGACTTATGTTGCATACAAGGGACGAGCGTAGATTAAGCTTAAATGTACATAAATACCCTTAACGGGTCAAAACAAGCATTTAAGCGTAAACGGGTTTTTACTATGTAAGAAACCCGTGATTTGAGATTAACAAGATAGGATACATTGAAACTATGAATTTTATAAGTTTAAAGATCAAGTAAACATGTTTGATGATGAAATCACGAACGGGTCAAAAGTTGGTAAAAAGGGTAATAAGCCGAAGAGTTAAAAGTCTGAAATTTTATTATATTGGACGTTGGATTTTAACTCCACTAGATGGAGAATTAAATTACGGACATGTAGGAAAAAGAATCGCGTAAAACGGACAACCGAGTAAAAAGTTATGCTAATTTAAAGTTGTTTTTTTTTTGAAAATTCGAAGCTGGCTGATATGCAGGTCCAGAAACTGGACCTGCTGGAAAAAGCAATCCCTCGCGACACGCGACGGATGACTTAAAACATGTCGCGACACGCGACGATACGTCACGGCCCGCGTAAGATGTATTAAGTCTGTCGCGGCCCGCAACAGACTACAAAACTGGAAATTCTTCGTTTATTTCATGGTTTGTTGTTTAGAACTTGTTTAACCTGTTATTTAAGCATCAAAACTAACTTTTAAAGTTGGTTTTGGTCACAGGTGAATGTTGAGAGTCCCGGATGAAGATCAAGCAGCGTACAAGAACCGAACACACAAGATTAAAGCTTCCGCACGTTGTTTTCGTCGTCATCTTAAACGGCAATTCCGTAGTTCTCAATTTGTATATTTTTCAAATTGTAAAAGTTTTAATTCACCCGTATTATTCAACCGTATTTACATATAATTCCATGTTTATTTTCGTATTTTAAAACGAAAAATCTTTAAATAATTAGACGGGTGTTACAAAAACCCTAGTTTCGATTATCTAAATAAATTGTTGTCAGTTTTGAACTTTAAGATTTCGTCGACTCAGCAAGCCTACACACACTTGTGGCAAGCCTATGACCCTTTCGTGTCCCTTACGGACCGTAAGGGATGAGGCTTACGCTCCGTAAGTCGGGTCAAATTTGTGTATAAATAGTAGGCATTGGGACTTGATTTCTGGCACTGAAACGACGAAGAAATTCGTTATATACGCTGAGATATTGTAGAAACAGTCTCAAAATCACTAATTAGTATAGTGGGGTGCTGCTACGATACAGGGTAATAACTCGATCGCTGTTACGATTCAATGTCCGATCGATTGAAACTATCCGACCGGATGTTTAAGCGCTATCCTTTGTCATTAGTCGTGATTCCGACAGGATGTTTGAGTACCACCCAAACTCGGGGAATACTCTGTCATTCATTGAGAATCCGATGGATGTTTAAGTGATTGCAATTTGTCATTCGTTGTGAGGGTTTTAATCTCGTGAGTTATCGTAAATGCTGTATTAGTTACTTACCAAGTTCGTGTGCACTAGGTTACAAGACTAATCAATAGGCTAAGCTCTGCCCGTATAAATCTGCATGCTTATAAAGTGAGTCATTCTCTTTTTATCAAATTACTTTCAAAATCATGTTTATTTTCAAGGTTATAATTACAGGGATTAAGTCTTTGTAATCACCATATTACAGCCAGTATGTGGGGTTTTGTATACATTACTTGATAATCTTCACCATTGGACAACGAGTTAGCCAATGGGTGATATGACCATAGTCACAGAAACGAGTCGAGTGACAAATACCGAGGGTAGTTGGTTGATATAAAAACATTGTAATCGCTCTTAATACTGTGAATTATAACAAACGGGTCGTTTTAGTAAAAAGAATGATTCACTCAGTATTTCCCGTTGACAAAACCTTTTTCAAACATGTTTCAGGTAATTACAGTAGATTGGAGTAAGAGATGGATACGGCATCAAGAAGTGGCTTATTTTATTAAATTAATCAAATTAAGAAATATTGTTTTATGTAATTGAATTTATCTTTATTAAAGCTACCTTTGTAAAACATGGGTTTATCCCATCTATTTAATAAATAAAATCCGGTGTTTTCTAAACTCTGATATTTTTCCTAACTCACGGTCCTGATGAAATTTCCGCTGCAATATTTTTTTTAAAATAATCACCGGTACCACTGGGCTGTTCGCGACTCCCGATTCCGTCCAGGGTGGGTCGGGGGTCGTGACAGAAGGTGGTATCAGAGCCACTGATTTAAGCCTATAGGTGTTGTGATAATAATACCTAAAAGAGTTAGGAGATTGCTATTAACTGGTAGCACACATGATAGCATTTAGACTTGAACTTAAGAAAAGATGCTTTAATATAAGCTTCGAGATAAGCTAAATACTTATGATAGGTTTTGATATGCCGTAAGAATGACGATTAGAACATTGCAGGCAATGGCACTTAATTGCTATTAATTCTTGCTTATTGATATTACTTGGTCTAGAATAAAGATATGTTATGGAAATACAAATTTTCTTGATTCTGGATAAAAGCCCTAATAAGAGAGGCACTTTTAAAAATCTTGAAAAGATACTATTTATGGGAAATAGAAAATTTTCTCCGGCAAGACTGGGTATGGTGTAGTAGACTCTCCAGTTTGTTCGGATATACTGGATTACGGATAAGACGGGGTATATAATATGTCAAACAAGTGACAAGATTTCCCTAAATAGTATCATGACCTGATATCTGACTTGTTTTTGGAAATATGAATCTGTTAAAAACATTGACCTTATAGAGGGTATGTATATTACAGCATATGAAATATATGATTATATAGATATGTATATCTATAAGGAATTCCAAAAGCCAAATAGGAATAAAGCACAAGCATATGTGTCTAGATTTCTTTATCAGGAATCTCTTTTCCAATATCAAACATTATTTCGTTTGATCATCTACCTCATAACTCGTGCAATGGAAACCCTTTAAGTTGGGACACCATCAAAAGTATAAGAAATTCCAATGCATTCCCATAGACTATTAACACAAGTAAGAAGCATGTAAAATTGTGCTAGTGCACAAGAAAACACATGAAACTTAAATTATACTTCCACAGACGTTAAAGTATATCACATACGACTTCCAAGGCAAGACCTTTGAAAAATATAAATTAGGCACGATAACACCCATGTTAATTCTGTCAGTAGAAGAATTATTAATAAAAAAGAAACACTTTGCCACGTGATCCTACAAACTACCTGAATCTCACTGAGGTACGTTGGAACAATATTTCACAACTATTTGTACACAGTCTAATCAGATTCATAATTATTATCACTACAAAAAGAGTCACATACCTTTGCAAACTCCCCTATTTCATTTTATTCGACATTCCCTGGTAATGTCACTTAACAACAGTTATCACACAAAATTCCAGATAAAGTTCTTATATTTCTTTTTCTGACTTCTGCATATAAAGAGATGACTTTTGTGTTTTTACTTCCTTTAATGGTCATCATACTATAAGGATTTCTTTCATAGTAGTAAATATTGATCTATTTCATTTCTTGGTAAATCCACACGTTACACATGCATTGTTTGTTGCACATGTGGTTCGTTTGATTTATGAAGACTACTGGAGGGCTTCATTCTAATGTGTTGTTTTATTTAAAACTCAAATATCATTCTGCGTTTTGCACTGTGAACCGCATTATTGCAAAACAATGACCCTTTGATATCGAGTCAATAAATTTCTTAAGAAACTCAATTTCCTTTGGCATACATAGTTTTTGTTGTGACCATGCCCGAACTTTCTTATTAATACATGAACTTGTTTTGTTCAAAACAAAATCAACTATTTGAACTTTCTCACATTACATATTCATTTCAAAATCCCATATGATGGATTGAAGCTATCATATTCAAAATAGTACCAACAAGCACTTCAATTGTTTTGCTTGGCCTTTGACTTCACTGAATTATTTCTTTAATTACGATCACCTTGTGGTGACATTTTAATAAAATTAAAGCTTGCATTTAATTAATTATTTATTTATTCATTCATATCAAATCCGCTTTGTTGATTTATTCTATAAAAACAATCTTAACACAATCGTGTGCTAAGATAATGATACACAAATTCATGTCCTATTTCCGTGTATCTCTTAATAGTTCTTACAGCATCAATCGAGCATTTCGTAATATTTATTGTTTTATCATCGTTGATCGAAAAACATTATTTAAAAATAAATTTAATTAATTATATATGGAAATTTACATAAGTAATTACCTAATAAGTATTCCTATATTTAAAATTCTTGTTAAACAATTGAGGTGAAGAATTTATACTTTTATATATTTGTATAAAAAAAATTATGTTGAGGTATACTTTCATTTAAGTTTATGTTTAAGTTATTTATTATTAATAATTTTATTATTAGTAATAATATATTAATAATAGTAGTGTTAATATTATTTTTAGGTACTAGGGTTATTGTCAAGGGCAGGTATTGGATAGCCTAGTCTTAGTTAGGCATGGACTGATCACCTATGCTTAAACAAGGCAGCACTAACCAATATCCAACCATGATAATAACTAGTTAATGTATATAAATTAAAATCATCATACTTATTTAGTAAATTTTAAATATATATAAAAATATATATATATACTTTGTACTGTAAGGAGAAGACATATTTTCATAAAACGATACAAGAATTAGAGGGACGAATAAAATTATATAGATAATTATCACATATTTTGTGGTAACTATGTACCGTAACACTCTGGCAAGAAAATGACTATATAAGAATAATATGGTAGTCATCAACTACGTTGGGTTAGGGGAACCTTATAATATATAAGAATAGTCTTCGTTTTCACTTATTTACAACATTTGTAAATACATTCACAACGTTATATGGTTTCAAAATGAAAATAAGTAATTACATAGAATCGACCCATTAAGTGTTATATATTTACAAAATATTTTACAAATACTTTTGTAGAATAAATATTTTTACACATTTATTTACAACTTTCATTTAACGTTATAAATAATAGTGATTTCTTTTACAAAATAATAATACTAATATATTTTGTAATATAATAACTTCATTGCGGTGTTTCGTAATATATATTACATAGTAAATATACGTTGTTTTACATAATATAGTAAATTACTAAAAAAAATATTTATTTAAAAGTGGTGACCATTTACATATAGTAAAAATACGTAACAAATAATATATATTACATTTACTTTATAAATATAAGAGTAAACTGCCATTTTGGTCCCTATGGTTTGGCCAGTTTTGCCACTTTAGTCCAAATCTCAAACTTATTACATCTGGGTCCCTGTGGTTTGCATTTTGTTGCCATTTTAGTCCAAATTTCAAAAACCCTATTTTTTGACTGTTGCAACCTCCTATTTTGTCTTTTAGTTCAGGGGCATTTTGGTCATTTTGCTTTTCATTTAACATTTTTTTAATTCAAAATATATATATATATATATATATATATACACATAGCAGCTCATCATCATCGACAACACACTCTCTCTCTTTCTCTCTCCAAGCACCACCATCACCGCCACTGCCGTGAACGCCGCCGTCGTCCAACACCACCACCACGTCGCCGGAAAACAGAAAAGTCACATCATCTGCCGGTTTTTGCTTGAAAACTTAAGGAAAGTCAAAATAGAAGGGGAGTGGAGTCGGAACCTGTCGTGTCTCTTTCTCTCATTCGTCTCTCTCCTCTCACCCCGTCTCTCTCCTCTCTTTCTCTCTTTATTTGGTCACATCACCGCCGTACGCAACCCACCAAATGGTGGTGGTCGGCCGTATCTAAAACAGGGAGGTGGGGGTGTTGTCGATTATACGGAGAAGAAGGGGGGATCGTCGGCTGAACAAGAGGTGTCGGGTGTGTATGTCTGAGGAAGATGATGAATGAGAGGGTTAGTTTCTCATGTGTGTTTGAGAATATAATTTCTCTGTGTTTGAGCATATCATCTTCCCCCAAATCAGATTTCATGTGGGTTAATGGGTTTGATGCAAAATTAGGGGGATGATGTTAATGTTTGCTGATTTGGGGGATGATGTTCATCAACGCCGCCGCATATCATCTTCCCCCAAATCAAAGGTCCAGTTTCATGTGGGTTAATGGGTTTGATGCAAAATTAGGGTTTGGGTTTTGTGTGGCTCGGAGTAAAGAAAGAAGATGAGATTGTCGGTTTGATTGTCTCCGTTTGATTGTCGGAGATTTTGAAGCCGGTTTCTTCACTGCCGATTTAACAGGTTTGAGTTATGTGAGGGTTTTTGACGGTTTTGGGAGGGTTGGCGGTAGTGGGATGGTGGTGTTGGCGGCAGTGGGATGGTGGTGGTGGGTATGATGCGGTGGTGGGGGTGGTGGTGGTGGTGGTGGTGGAGGTGTGGTGGTGGTGGTGCTTGTTGTTGTTCTGGCAGTGGTATTATTGTTGTTCTAGCAGTGGCATTATTATTTATTAAATTTGTGTTATAATAAATCTAAATGACCAAAATACCCCTAAGGATAAAGACAAAATATGGGGGTTTAAGTTAAGGAATCTAGTCAAATTTGAGATTTGGACTAAAATGGCAACAAAATGCAAACCACAGGGACCCAGATGTAATAAGTTTGAGATTTGGACTAAAGTGGCAAAACTGGCCAAACCACAGGGACCAAAATGGCAGTTTACTCTAAATATAATATAATGGTTGGTCATGCCAAAACAACTTGTTCTTATTATATTTCGATCTCTAGGACATAGTATGAAAAATATAGTCACTAATAGTGTACTATCACATTGTTTCACAATTAAAACAACTTGGAACTCTAAACAATGATACACTAACTCTATTTTCTTTTTCATGTATCCTTACAATTCATTTCATCTCAACACATTGATTTTCTCATATCATAATTTAATATTTTACAAATCATTTTCATGTTTTTATTTCATTTGGAACCTGTCGATTCTAAGTCTTCCTCAGTTGCCAATCAAAGTAAGCTTTCTTTTGACAAAGAATTTTATTGATTCTAAAAAGTCCTTCACATTCATTTTAAAAATATCTATTGATCATATATCTTTTGGCTTGAACCTAGTCACTTTGGAAATTATATCATTTTATTTCATTCGTTTGTCATCAATTTCTTGAACTAATTCAATTAAACCATTGAATTCAAATTATTGTACAACTCGTAATCACAAAATTTGATTTTTTAATTCTATGTCATTTACCTTAAATATTGTTTTTATTGACTAAAATGTGACATAAGTCTAAAAGAAATATCATAACCCAAATCTCGAGGACGAGATTTTTATTAAGGTGGGGAGAATGTAACAACTCTCATTAAATGTCCTATTTATTTTATTATTTTATCCAATAGGAAACCCTAATTAAGACACCCAAGTGATTCTGCACAAACCCTAAAATTTTCAGAACAATCAGAATCAGGATCAGGGCCCCTAAAACTCAGAGGGGGGGGGGGGGTTAAAACCCTAGTTACGATTATCTAAATAAATTGTTGTCAGTTTTGAATTTTAAGATTTCGTCGACTCAGCAAGCCTACACACACACGTGGCAAGCCTATGACCCTTTCGTGTCCCTTACGGATCGTAAGGGATGAGGCTTACGGTCCGTAAGCCGGGTCAAATTTGTGTATAAATAGCAGGCATTGGGACCTGATTTCTGGCACTGAAACGGCGAAGAAATTCGTTATATACGCTGAGATATTGTAGAAACAGTCTCAAAATCACTATTTAGTATAGTGGGGTGCTGCTACGATACAGGGTAATAACTCGATCGCTGCTACGATTCAATGTCCGATCGATTGAAACTATCCGACCGGATGTTTAAGCGCTATCATTTGTCATTAGTCGTGATTCCGACAGGATGTTTGAGTACCACCCAAACTCGGGGAATACTCTGTCATTCATTGAGAATTCGATGGATGTTTAAGTTATTGCACTTTGTCATTCGTTGTGAGGGTTTTAATCTCGTGAGTTATCGTAAATGTTGTATTAGTTACTTACCAAGTTCGCGTGCACTAGGTTACAAGACTAATCAATAGGCTAAGCTCTGCCCGTATAAATCTGCATGCTTATAAAGTGAGTCATTCTCTTTTTATCAAATTACTTTCAAAATCATGTTTATTTTCAAGGTTATAATTACAGGGATTAAGTCTTTGTAATCACCATATTACAACCAGTATGTGGGGTTTTGTATACATTACTTGATAATCTTCACCTTTGGACAACGAGTTAGCCAATGGGTGATATGACCATAGTCACAGAAACGAGTCGAGTGACAAATACCGAGGGTAGTTGGTTGATATAAAAACATTGTAATCGCTCTTAATACTGTGAATTATAACAAACGGGTCATTTTAGTAAAAAGAATGATTCACTCAGTATTTCCCGCTAACAAAACCTTTTTCAAACATGTTTCAGGTAATTACAGTAGATTGGAGTAAGAGATGGATACGGCACTGAAAGACATCAAGAAGTGGCTTATTTTATTAAATAAATCAAATTAAGAAATATTGTTTTATGTAATTGAATTTATCTTTATTAAAGCTACCTTTGTAAAACATGGGTTTATCCCATCTATTTAATAAATAAAATCCGGTGTTTTCTAAACTCTGATATTTTTCCTAACTCACGGTCCTGATGAAATTTCCGCTGCAATATTTTTTTTTAAAATAATCACCGGTACCACTGGGCTGTTCGCGGCTCCCGATTCCGTCCAGGGTGGGTCGGGGGTCGTGACACGTTGGTTCAAGTCGCGGGTCACCAGCTCAGTTACTCCGGTCTCGTGGTTTCAGTTTCAGTCGTATTTCGGTTCAGGTTAACTCGGTTCAGCAGGTTCGGGTTTCGTTTCGGTTCAGTCAAACCTGGTCAACATAAGTCAACGCAGTCAAATTCGGTCAACTGTTGGTCAACATCAGGCTCGGTGTTGGGTTCTGGTCAAACCTGGGCAAACAGTCAAATCGGCCAGATTCGATGTTCGGTAAATTCTAACGTCTTGAAATTCGTCATATTATTTAGTGTCGCAAACATTATTTATAGTGTTTTATATTTCGTTATTGATTTAGTCGACTAATGAATTTGTAAAAAACAAAAACTAATCAAACGCAAACCATGTTACGAAACATATACATAGACATATTTATGTTAATTTTATAACTTATTATTTCGTATCGTTTCATATCTATTCATTCTCGAAGAAAATTATATATTTATATACGTTGATTGACGAAGGTTATATATTTATACGTATTGACGAAAATTATACATTTACATACATTGTCGACACAAATTTAGTTTAAATTATCTAGATAAATATTTGTTGTTTCGAAGACGCCTTCAAAACATTATACGTAGTGATTACTTACGTTTTGACATTTACGGCAATCATATACATATATATTGTTGATTGATTGATGAGTTTTGAAATTATATCGACAAATCGTATTGTCAGGATCGTCCAAAAACAGAGGAAACTCTGCCCGATTTTCGTTAAAATATATTTATACTTTATATTCGAACCACTAACGAAAACGTATCGGATTCAATTAATTTTTACTACAATAATTATAAATGTATATTTATTTTTGACAATACTTCTGTAATATTTTTCAATAAACTTAATTTAGAAGTGTTGCGTAAACTATATAAATAAATATATATATATATATATATATATATACACACACACACTTACCCATCGACTCGTTATACTTTATACTTCACTTCAAATCCTCCGTCGAAATTCCGTTTACTCATGCACCATCGTTTGCCCTTATAGGGCGACCTCGGTGTTCCATCCTCCTAATCTCATACGCTCATCAGCACTGGATAATCGGAAGACTTAGCAAATTTGTGAGTATACTCGAACCCATTTTTACTTTTAAACACTTTGGGTGCAACATGTATTCTATATTAAACTCACGAAACTTTGAAACTATTTGAATCACTCTCTATCCAAATTTGAACATGAAACTATATGATGCTTGTTAATCTTGTATGTGATGTTAAACTATTGTGTCTGTATGCTCATTAACTTCGTATAAGCCTACCTTAACAATTATAGCACTATAGGGTTAATGCACCGTCCACGATTCTTGGGGTATTGTTAAGTCAAACATGTTAACCTCCCTTTATTCTATCCGGGGATAGGCTATTTTAACGCATTGGATTCTTGGGTTTTAACATATACTTGACACCGTTACGACATACTAGTAACTTCATATTGTGATTCATGTTGGATACGAGCCTTAGACCATTTTAAAACCATTTTTATGCTATGTATCAAAACTTGTATACTCGCCTTTGCTTTTGCATTGAACTCTATTTTAATACATGTTGCAGGTTCGATAGACAAGATGATGCTAAGTGAAGAAACAAGATTTAAGTGGACTTAGAAACACACTTAGATTAATCAATTTTGTATATGTTCGTATTTGATTCTTGTATGACATTTTTAGTAAATTTATGAAATCAAATTTAAAATTATATTGTCACATAGTGTTATGAAGTCTCTTGCAATCTATTTCGTCTCATCCCGATGTTTCCGCCATCGGTTGGGGTGTGACAGATTGGTATCAGAGCCATAACTATAGGGAATTAGGAAAAGTAGGAATGCTTTAACTTAGTCTATAGTTTTAGAGCTTTATTCTTGTGTATTGCTTGAAACTACTTGCATGCTACTTTACTCGCTTCTCATTTATTCGCTTTGACTTTTTAAACATATATGTCGCTTGTGTGTTAATACTTGACGTGCTATTCTTATATGTCAATACTTGTCTTTATGTGTCGATACTTGATTTATTGATGTATTCTTTGTGTGTTATTCTCGACATGCCTTTTATGTGCTTATACTTGTTCGTTATTTCCTTTAACATAAACCTTTTTACAAGGCATTTTACTCGATTTTTCTTAAAACTCGAAAACACCCGTATTACACAAACGAGACGAGTTTACCAAAATAGGCGTGAAACCCACAATTTGGTAAACGACTCTCATCCCGCCTGATTCTATTTTCGCACGAAATTCACCATTAAGTTAGGAGTGAAATCCACATCTTAATGGAAATTTCAAATTTAAATTCTAGTGGACGCTCGTCAACGTGTCGAAATTTAAATGACCCGACGAGTGCCAACTACACTTAGGGTACGAAGTCGTCAAGTTAGAGGTGAAACCCGCACCTTGTTGACTAGTCCCACTCCTTGATTTTTTTTAACTCCCGCCAAGTCTCGAATTGTCGATTGAATTGGAACATGTAATAAGCGGAAGGGTAAATACTGTTAACCGATGTGTCGGCGAGAGTATTTCACCTATTAGGCCAAATCATGCTCTCAAATTCAAAAGACTCTTCGACCACTTGGGTTAGTCAACGTTCCGTTTTGGAACCATCCGAGTTTCTTTTTATCAAACTTACGCTTTATTATTCCGATCATTCATAATGAAACTCTCTTTTGTCAAGTTTGAACCATTTTCGAGATTTCACTTTTGCGCATACATTATACTATTACTTTTCATACGATCATACATTATTAGCATACATAATTTTACGTAATTTTATTTACACTTCTTGCAACAACAAATGGAGACATGTCACCAAGATAGGAGTGATTCCCTTACCTTGATGACTAACTCCGTTTTATTTCTCACCTTACAACGACCTCACCAACGAGTTAGGGGTGATTCCCTTACCTAGGTGATCGTTACCAACGCTTTCTTTTAATAGGCTATATTAAGTAAACACGATCATGTTTATACCTAAATCATTTATCATGTATTTCAAAATGCTTCATTTATTTAAACGTACCTCTTATTCTATAATCTATTTTCACATCACCCGCATACACAAAAATTTTAATGTTACCATAAACACTTGTTCCTCGATTTTCAAAATTTCACGAAATACTACTTGTCAGCCTAGTCGGTCTAATAAATCCGTTGCCCACAAATTCACCAATCAACGTAAATATTGAAACACGCTTCTCTCACACCATTAAATTAAAGATCTTTATTTTCAATCAAGAATCAAATCAACTTTTTCGCACACACCTACAAAGTATTACCAATATTATTCAATCATTTACTAAAATTCCTTTTCAAAACCAATGAAACATTTTTCAACAATCACTAAGTTCATGTACCAAATTCCTTTTTCTAAGGATCAACTTTTTCACAAGAATTTGTAAGGTTCAAAATTTTCTAACACAAAGTTACCTAAAACGATGCAAACTTATTAATCTCTAGAACTTTTTCAAAACCTCACTCGATATGTCAATTAAATTCAAAGCACGTGGGCAAGGAAACTTCATAAGAACCGACAAATTTTCAAATTATGTAAACTCTTTAAAACCGCAGTAGCATTTCCATTCCTTTACAAAGTACTTTCCACATAACCAATAGACGTTTTATACTCTCTTACATTCGCAAACTAGAGTCTATATTTCGTGACAACTCAATCTATTTTAACTTCACATTTTGCGCAAACCACTATATATGCATATCATTTTACACGTTTCAGTCAATATCTTACAACAATCTCATGCGTGTCACTCGTTTCCTTTTTCTTTCATACTCAAAACTTTTAATCTTTTACGCGCATAAACTCGTGCATTTCGATTTACACTATAAGCAAAATCATTATTTCCTACATCCATACTTATACATTTTATGCAGTCACTTATGTTCACACTTACACATTTATGTTATACTCATTATTCAAAATTCATACGTTTTACGTTTATACATACACTCAAAATTATACATTTACGTTGTACTTACATTCATGTTTATCCTGCATTCATATTCATGTTCATACAATTTATGTTTTCATTTACACTTGTACAACTTTGTTTAAACTTATATTCATACACATATATTTTATTCATACTTAAACCTTCATGTATTACACCTATATTCACATTCATATCTATGCTCATACACCTTATGTTCACACTTATACTTGTATTCATACTCATACGCTTTGTGTTTATGCTTATACTCATGTTTGTACTCATATTTATACTCATTCTTCATACACGTTATGCTTATACTTTTACTCATACTCCTGACATGCGTTTTGTGTTTATGCTCACGTGAGTGTTCGTATTTAAACTCATACTATGCTCATGCTTTATACTAAAAAATTTATACATTCGCACCTGTACGCGAGCGAAACCCGAGGGATTCGCTTACGTTGGTCTTGTACTATTTGGAACGCGAACATGCTTATATGTTACACTTTTATACGCACACAGTCTTATTTTCAAAATTTATGTAAACTTGATTCATACGCAACTAGTACAAGCTATGCGTATCATGCGACGATTGGTATAATCGCGGGTGCACACGGGATTCTAGTGATGGGCGTATGAGAACCATAGAGTGTACTACTGCGTATGGTAAAACATGGAACGCAAGATGGCACCGAATACGAGACAGACGTAATATGGTTAAAACATGGTGGATACGCCGCTGGTACACCCTATATATAAGTGTTTTCACCATGTTACCAAACATTCGTAAAACGTGCCATGAGAAATTCAGTGTTTTGCAAACCTTTTAGACCTAATACAAACTTTAAACAACTCACAAACGCATTATATCCGATTATCCACGACGAGACCTCATTCTTAACACATCACTTTCGTCTATCCGATACTTATGCTATTCTTATACTCACAATCTTCTATTAGATCAATCTGTCATGACCCCCGACCCCACCCTGGACGGAATCGGGAGCTGCGAACCAGTTCAGTGGTACCGATGGTTATTTAGAAAAGTAGTGCAGCAGAAATTTCATCAGGACCGTGAGTTAGGAAAAATATCAGAGTTTAGAAAACACCGGATTTTATTTATTAAATAGATGGGATAAAACCATGTTTTGAAAGATAGCTTTAATATGGGATAAACCCGAATACATAAAACAACTTTTCTTAATTTAATTTAATTGATAAATTAAGCCACTTCTGTAAACCTTTTGGTGCCGTATCCAACTTTATTCCGATCTACTGTAATTACCTGAAACGCGTTTTAAAAATATTTGGTCAGCAGGAAATACTGGTGAGTTCATTCATTTTTATACAAAACGACACATTGTTATAAATTACAGCATAAGAACGATTACAATGGCTACTATCTTATTTTTATCTGGCGCCGTGTCACACCCTGGTGACGATGGTCATACCACTATTGGGTCCTTTCACCCAAGTAGTGATGATTATCACTGTTAGGTTGGTGAACCTAACCGTGAGAAATTAGTAATGTGCACAATACCCCACTTGCCAGTGATTCAAGATAACCAAGACTTAATCCCTATAATTATAACTTTGAAAATAATTTGAGGTATTGTAAAACAAATTTGATAAAAAGAGAATGACTCACCTTATAAGCATGCAATATTGATTTAACAAGCTTCTTGATTCTACTCCTTCTGATAATTAAGCATATACTTTATTGTTTTGAACCTTCTGATGATTAAGCATCCATTTTGATTGTAAGAGTATGGTGTAGAGTTTCGGGTAGTTAAACATTTAGTTTAACAGAGTGGAATACGTATTAGTGTAAAACCACATCAAACCTAACGATGGTCACGAGATCCGAACCTTAACGAAATTCACAAAGTATAGTCTTGTTTAGACAGCACTTTGGCATTCGTTTAATGAAATTCACAAAGTACAGCACTTTGGCATCCGTTTAACGAAATTCACAAAGTACAACACTTTGGAATTCGTTAGTTGGTTCCTGAATCGATCGGACAGAATATCGCATCGGGAATTATTGGTTAGAACACCAACATATAGAGAGAAGAAGAAAAGAAATGAGCACGGAAGAATGAAATCCTAGGCTTCTATTTATAGGTAAGGCAGATTCCTTCCTTAGCTAGGAAGTTTCCTTAACCATTAAGTTTCCTTAACCATTAAGTTTCCTTAACCATTAAGTTTCCTTAACCATTAAGTTTCCTTAACTATTAAGTTTCATTAACTATTAAGTTTCCTTAACTATTAAGTTTACTTATCCATTTGAGTAAACTGCCATTTTGGTCCCCATGGTTTGGTCACTTTTGCCACTTTAGTCCAAAACTCAAACGTTTTGCATCTGGGTCCCTGTGGTTTCAGTTTTATTGCCATTTTGGTCCAAAAAGGAAATCAGGTCATATTTGTCTTATAAAATCCTGCTATTTTGTCATTTTCCGCAGGTGCAAAATGATCATTTCTTTTTTATAAATAAATACCAAATTTTATAAGAAAAATATGACCTGATTTGCCCCTATGGAAAATGAAAAAATTGAAGGATTTTATAAGACAAATATGACATGTTTTCATTTTTGGACCAAAATGGCAATAAAACTGAAACCATAGGGACCCAGATGCAAAAAGTTTGAGTTTTAGACTAAAGTGGCAAAAGTGACCAAACCACAGGGACCAAAATGGCAGTTTATTCTATCCATTTAACTAAATAATTTAATTAATCTCGCTTAGCTTAATTAATCTCGCTTAGCTTAATTAATCGCGCTTAGCTTAATTAATCTTGCTTAGCTTAATTAATCTCGCTTAACTGATTACTAAATCATACTTAACTTAATTAATCATACTTAACTGCTAAATTTCCTTAACAACTAAGTGTACGTAATTAGTAAGTTTAATAAGTTTATTTAACTACTAAGTTTACTTAACTATTAAGTTTACTTAGCTATTAAGTTTACTTAGCTATTAAGTTTACTTAGTTGCTAAGTATTCTAGCAGCTCCCTGATTACGAGTTCTAATTTCTAGATACAATGGAACTCGTATTAGTGTATTAACTTAATTCAACTTTAACGATAATCACGAGATCGAAACCCTCACAACGAATGACAAAGTATAGCCAAATATTGGCAGCACTTAAACATCCATTGGATCAGTTTCAATCGATCGGATAGGGTATCGTACCAGTGATTAGAGTTATTACCCTAATAACGGGCAGAGTTTCGGGATTTAGAAGGTATAATCCCGAGCTACTATTTACTATAATAAAAGCTGAAGGAAAGAAAAGAATTGAGCAGTTTGAAACGTAGCAGTGATTGAGTTAATACCCTGGATTCGTAGCAGCGTCTTGACACCGAAAAACTCATTTTCAGCAGAATATGACCGTTTTGAGACTGAGATTTCGAACACAGAAGCAAGTCCCATGCACAGGCTACTGATAGCAACATTTTAGGTTTTACGCGGCCCGCGTAAACCTTAACATGAATCTTACGCGGCCCGCGAGAGCCATAAAGGCGGCAGTAGGGTTTGCTGAGTCATCGGTGGTCTTGACACGTGGACGACACGTGTCCCTTAAGCTTATCCGGAGACTTTCAAGTTGTCGCGGCCCGCGTAGCCTTACCTTATGGCTTATGCGGCCCGCGTGAAATCCAATTTTCTTGATTTCTTGATTTTTCATGCTCATTAGGGTTTCAGGGGTCCGGGTTTTCACTTACGGGTCGATTTGGGACATTTTTGCAGGTCCTTACACAATCGTTCACCCTTATACCTCAATTATTCTCCATCGTCTCAAACTCCAAGGCCTCAATTTTAAACAATCCCCTTCGGGTTGCTAAAACCCTTTCAAGTCTTCCTTCTGAATAAATTTCGGGACGAAATTTCCTAAAGGAGGGGAGACTATAATGCCTCGTATTTCCACATTACCATACTTTTAGGAAATACATGTTCGTTTTTTAGAACCACAGTCGAAATCAGATCGAGCATCAGACAAAACGACAACCGACACATTTCACGCACTTTTAACTAAACCGACGAACGAGCACCACACGCATCGATTTTTTTGACAATATTAACGTATTTTAAATCCTAAAATAATAATTTTATGACATTTTGTAAACGAGTTCGTAGAGCGTTGCGGGCCACTTAAACACAGAGTTTGGGCTTGTAGGCCTTGGGCCTAAGCCTAAAGGCCACTAACTAAACCCTATATATAAAACACTAGTGAAACCCTAAGTATATGTAATTAACCTCACCTTATATCTATTTTGAAATCTCAGACACAAGCATACGCACAACACCACTGGTCTCACCATCTTCCTCATTTAAACCCTAGCTCCTTCTTCTATCTCTGCAGCTCTTCAAATACACCACTGACCTCTCCATCTTCAACAATTGAAACCCTGAACAACCTAACTCAGCCAAGCTCACCTCCCTCTTCGTTCGATCTCTGGCGAACACCCACTACACCTCTCACCTTCCTCTTCTTCTTACATTACCTCGCAACCCACCGTATTCCCTTAAATAACCGGCCGGCCACCACCATCTGGTGGTGGCACTCAGCGGCAAGCAGCGCAGAGAAGAGAGAGAGAGATGAGAGAGAGAGAGATCAGAGCAGGGAGAAAGAGAAAGACGGTGGAACCGTCATTTTCCGGCGAACCTCGTCTTGCGGCGGCTCGTCTCACGGCAGCATCGCACGGCGTCGCACAGCACCGGCAGCAGCAACAACGATGTTAGTGACTGATGGTGACGGTGGTGTTCTCCAATGAGATTCCCGGTAAACACTTTCCCGTTCTCTTTATTTCTTACAAAACTGAAGACTAGTAGTGATTCGGTTGTTGCTATTGATGACCAGTTGTAACAACTCTCATCAAAAGTCCTATTTATTATTTTATTTTGTCCAATAGGAAACCCTAATTAAGACCCCCAAGTAATCCTGTATAACCCCTAAAATTTTCAGAACAATCGGAATCAGGATCAGGGCCCCTAAAACTCCGGGGAAGTAAATTCCCGTTAGTATTATCTAAACACTTTTACGTGTAAAAAGAATTTGAACGAACGACCGACTCACCTGAGCTACTGGGACACGGGGCTGCCCTATGCTAGGGTAGTACCCCTCGTGCCACGCGAAGGCCCCTCGCGCCACGCGAGGGCGCCCTTTTTCCAGTATATATAGTAGACATTGGCACTTGCAATTATGTGTTGGTTCGACGTTAAAATTCGATTCATGCACTGAGATATCGTCCAAATACTACAGAAACACACACAATCTCGAATTTCTGCCGCGATAACAGGGTAATAACTCGATCGCTGCTACGATTCAATGTCCGATCAATTGAAACTATCCGATGATTGTTTAAGTGCTGCTCAAATTAGGGTTTATACTTTGTCATTCGTCGTGAATTCGATGGATGTTTAAGTACCGCACTTTGTCATTCGTTGTGAAGGTTTTAATCTCGTGAGTTATCGTAAATGCTGTATTAGTTACTAACCTAGTTCGTGTGCATTGTTATTTGAATTAGGTTAACAGGCTAATCAGTTGGCTAAACTCTGCCCGTGTAAATTTGCAAAGTGTGTCATTCTCTTTTTATCAAATTTGATTTCAAAATCATGTTTGTTTTCAAAGTTACAATTACAGGGATTAAGTCTTTGTAATCCCCAAATTACAGCCGGTATATGGGGTTTTGTATACATTACTTGATAACCGTCACCATTGGACAACGGGTTAGCCAAGGGGTGATATGACCATAATCACAGACACCATTGGACAATGAGATAGCCAATAGGTGGTCGAGTGATAAATATCGTGGGTAGATGGTTGATATGTATAAACATTGTAATCGCTCTTAATACTGTAAATTATAACAACGCATCGTTTTTAGTAAAAAGAATGATTCACCAGTATTTCCCCGGTGACAAAACCTTTTTCAAACATGTTTCAGGTGATCTGTTGTGATCCAGGAAAAGTGTCGTGGAGCACTACAAGCTTAAGGAAGTGGCTCAATATAAATAAAAGAAACATTTTTTGTAAAATAAAGATTTCCCAGTGAAATCACCTTATTGTAAACTACCGGGATTTTATCCCGAATTATGAAATAAAATAATCGGGCATTTTCAGTTTTAAACAGATCCTGCTAAAATCTTCCGCTGTCAACTCAATTAAATAAATACCACGGGATTTTCTGTCCCGCGGCCCCTGAACCGGGTCAAACCGGGCCGGGGACCGTGACAGAAAAAGGTGGTATCAGAGCCACTGATTTAAGCCAATTAAGTATTTAGAAAATACTTAATTTTACTGAGTGCCATTTTTGTGATTACGTGTTTTATTATTTGAATATTTGGTTACAGTATGGGTAAGCAAAGACTTTCGGATATCTACCATAAATTAGATACTTCACCGAAAGAAAAAGGAACTTCATCCTCAAAATACCCAACAGATACTGAGGAAGGAATATTTGTTCGAAAGGCACAATATGAGGAACCACTTTCTTCTAATAAAGAAGTTTGATTATTAGGAAAAGTCAGGAGAAAATAAAGAAATCACAACCAAAAGATATGAGAGTTAATCAGAAAACCCAGGAACTAGGCAGTAACCCACCATGGGAAGACAAGTTAGATGAAAAATGGGCAGATCTCTATATGCTAGCCACTGTAGCAGTAAATGCAAATCTTTAAATACCCTGACTCAGTTCTAGCACCCATATCACCTACAAGCCAGAAACTTTACCCAGTAAATAAATAAGTTTACAATAAACCCTAGTATGTTTTAATTTTCAGTTGTCCTTTGTATTAAATTAGTCACACGGTATGCAATAATACTTGAAGGTTATCTGTGAAATTTTGTTATAAAATTTTAACTTAGTATTTTTGCATATATGCTAAACAGCATGAATGAGTTATCTGAAGCCCTTCAGAATCTCAATCTCTATCCTGTAAAAGTAGAAGTTTTCAAAGACTTTACTGGTTACATGCCCAATGTGGAAGAACCTATGGAATTCCACGCTCCACCTCTGGAGAAACCAAAGCCTAAGAAAAGGAGAAGTTTCGTAGGCTGGAGGCGTGTACGCTGAAGGAAACCAGCAACTAGAAAGGTTCCCAAAATAGAGAATCCCATAGATAAAGGAAAAAGGAATTGCGGTCGGGGAAGGTTCTAGGCAAGTAGAAATGGAAATTGGGGAAAGTTCTAAACAAGTTGAGGAGTTGCCATTACAAGAAGAGTTGGATCGCATATTGGCAAGCTGTGATATCATTAGACCTATCAATACCAACCTTTACCCTTATCCTGCCGAAACTCAACTTCCAATAAATTTGGAACCAGCCATCCCAGAACCTTTACTCCATACCCAACCTTTAGGAGAAATGGACGAATGGTGGACCAACGACTGGCAGTTTCAAAACCTCCTAAATAACCCTTATACCTTTTTCCCTCAGTTCGACCCAGAACCTATACCAAACCCACCAATGAGCAATGAAAATTTAGCAGAACTCCGCCATTTTGGCGAGGAGCTGATAGGTGCAGGGAATAGGATTCGGGAGGTGGGAGAGCAAATCTCCTGGAAGTACGACGAGAGGGAGCGTCATTTCTGAAATATCAGCAGAAGGGATGGTGTGAGAACATAACTGTGATTGTATAATAATAATAGTAATAAAAATATAATCCTGTAAAATAAAAATAAAACTTTGTAACATAACAGTGTGTACGGATGCATAATATGATATATAAAAAGGGAAATCGAGGAATCGATAATTTTGGATATATATATGTGTGTTGTGAAATTTGGATGATTGTTTTGTGTATAATTGTTATTTACTCTATACTAATAAATTATATATATAATTATCAGATGGAAAACGCTAATAATGAACCAGTTAACGAGGTTAACCAATCTGAGCAACACCAGGAGGATCAATTTATGACTAGGCAAGATATAGAAAATATTGTTTCTCAAGGAATAGCCAATGCTATTCCAGCAATCCTTGCTACTGCCCAGAAACCTGTTGAACCTCAACAAATCATTCCTAGTAAACGTACCCAAGAAGATAACTTCAGTAATAGTGTAAACGGAGGAGGCAACCATACTAATCACGATAATGATCCACGACAGGCCCCACTCCCTAAGAAAATGAAAGCTGCAACGCCTGGTTGCACTTACAAAGAATTCCTTGCTTGTAAACCAACTGAATTTGCAGGCAATGAAGGGGCAACTGCAGCACTGCGTTGGTTGGAGAAAATAGAAGCAGTAATTATGATAAGTAAATGTGCTGAAGAAGACAAGGTTATGTATGCATCACATCTTTTTAAAGAAGGGGTGCTAGAATGGTGGAATACGGTACTTCAAGCCAAAGGAAGAAATATGGCTTATGCCATGAGTTGGGAGGAATTTAAGTAGCTAATAGAAAGAAAATTCTGTCCCGAATACGAAAAAGAACAAATGGTAAATAAATTCCTGAACCATCGAATGATGGGTGTAGACTGTCGAGGATATATTTCGACATTCTTCGAATATGCTAGAGTAGTACCAACACTGGCTTCTCCAGAACCGGTACTTATTTCTCGCTATATTTGGGGATTGATTAGCGAAATCCGTAATATCGTTAAAGCTGCGAGACCTCGCACTATTGACGATGCGGTAGAATTAGCTAACACCCTAACTGAGGAGCTGGTACGCACAAGAGATGAAAATAGGAAAAAGGAACTGGCTCAGAAAATTACCTAAGGATTTCGTGTGGGTAATAATAACAACTTCAAGAAAAGGGGAACGGGTCAATCCTCAACTCCGCCATTCTGTAGGAATTGCAGAAAGAAACATTTTGGAAAATGCAATGTAACCTGCAACTTTTGCAAAGTTGTAGGACATCGTGAAGAAGATTGCAGAAAGAAAACAAGGGTCTGCTATAACTGTGGAGAAGCAGGACATTTTAAACCAGAATGCCCTAAATTGGTTAAACCAGCAGACAATAAAGCCAAACCGGCCGACGGAGCTACCAAGAAGAATATTCGAGCATTCCAATTAACTACTCAGGAGGCAGAACTCATTCCAGATGTGATAGCTGGTACGTTCCTAGTTCACAACGTTTACGCAAAAGTATTGTTAGGGGTCATTTTCTTAACATACGTATCCTGACCAATATCCTGCCTTTGTTTGTTTATCTGTGACAAGGATGCTGGAAGAGGATATTGCTAACATCTTGGGCGATATCCTGAGGCTTATTGAATTAAGCACGTTCAGGTTGAAGGCTGAGATTTGCTAACGGTCAAGAGGACTTCTTCTCCTCAAGACTCGGACGAATTTGTTGAGAGAGAGACGTTGAGCCCGAAAGACCAGGTCTACAACGTTCGAAGAAGGAATATTCGGTGGATCCCGCAAGTTTAGGATAGTTTGTTATTTTATCTTAACTATAAATAGATGGGGACGGATCAGCTTAGAACACACAATTTTTCACTAACACTCTTATACACTTATACTCTCTAGCTCATTGCAAACACCACACTTGTATTCAAGTTTCGTTGTAACACTTAGTCGATCCGTACCACATTTTGCACTGTATCCTGATTTTCGAAGCAATTGAAGAACAAGGCAGCTGCGATTGTCAGCTCCCGAGGTTTTATGCCGGCGATCTAGATTGATCAAGGGCTTTCCTCGTACATCCCGTGTCATTTACTTTACTTTTGCTCATTGTTTGATCATAGATACAGCTCTATATCCTGAGCCGTATCCTGAAACTGTTTTTACAAATTAACTTGATTAACATATTTTCGACACACATTTCTAGCACACTACCTCACTTAACTAATTTGATCACTTAATTACTTCGGTAATTTTTGACCAAAACAATTTGGCGCCCACTGTGGGGCAAGTGGTGCTCTCTTTACTAAAATTTTTTGTCAAATCGCTAATCGGTTTTCTATTTTCAAAACTTTTTGCCACATTGTCCATAATGGCCTCAAGATCAAACATGAGTTCCTCTACTGTGTCTGCTATGACTTCTGCTACTACCGGTTCGGTGCTTCCATCACCTCCTCCAAGGATGCCAGCCTCTACACAATCTCAAGATGTTATCCCTACTCGGAGTGTCCAGGGATCTGCTCCCGTTTTAGCTTCTAATAATGAAATTTTAACCTTATTTGGAAGTGTGCAGGAACAAATGAGGCAGCAATAGAAAACAAACCAAATGCTTTTAAGGGAAATACAACTCCTGAAGTCTGGCTCGAGCAGATCTGTTGAAGACAATGTCACTCCATTACACCCTAGAACGTTGAACTTCAGCTCAGCTGTGTATACCGAGGATAACAGGGGGAATATTGTGCCCAATCTTCCTCAGAATCATACTCCTGAAATACCCTCCTTGGTCAGGATGTCAACCATGAGGAGCTCAGGATATGCTTCAGGATATGGGCAAAATCCTCCAACGGGTAATGTGTCGAATAATAATAATAATCATGCTACTAACAGTGGTGGATCTTTGCAAGATACAGGTGTAACATCAGCACTTACCAGGGAACTTCAGAAGTTGAAGGACATGATATCTAGTGTACCTGGGGTGGTCCAACCGATCCCGGAAGTGTCTCAAGACAGCCACAAGATATCTCGTTTTGCATATCCTATCTGTGATGCTGAGATTCCAAAAAGATTCCAAACCCCCAACATGAAGCTTTATGATGGGAGTATGGATCCTGAGGAGCATATTGCTCAGTATAGGGAAAGAATGGAGATTAACCCTATCCCTCCGGAGCTCAAGGAAGCGTGTTTGTGCAAGGGATTTGGTTCCACTCTAACAGGATCGGCCTTAAAATGGCTATTAAACGTTCCTCCTCACTCAATTACTTCATTTGCTCATTTGGTTAATTTATTTAACAGTCAATTTTCTTGTAGTCGGAGTTTTGAGAAACTAACCAGTGATCTTTACACGATAACCCAAGGGCCTCAGGAATCCTTGAGGGATTATGTGAACAACTTTAGTCGAGAATCCTTGGATATCCCACATCTTGATGTTGCAACAGCTGTGAAAGCTTTTAAGATGGGATTACAAAAGGATTCTCAGTTTTATCAGGATCTTGTAATGAATCCCTGCAGGAATCTCGATGAAGCTCGTAACAGGGCTTTGAGATATATCCGTCTGGAAGATGACAGGAAGATGCAAGAAAGGATGAACTCATCCAACACTTATGAATCAACTAATAGGAAGTCAGAATCCTCGTTCAAGTCATATCGGCCTAAGCCGTATAGTAGAAATGAAAACAAAAGAGTGAACGCTGTCGAAGATGAGGATCCTGAAGAGTATCCTGAGTTGTCCGAATATTGCTTTTCCGTTAATATTCCTGAATTGATGTATGCTATGCAGGGTCTGGGAGACAAAGCTAGGTGGCCTCGAAAGAATCAACAAAAGGCTGACTGGAAAGATAAGTCAAAATGGTGTGCTTTCCACGAAGATTTCGGACATATGACTGAGGATTGCATTGCTCTAAGGAAAGAAATAAGCTATCTTCTAAGCAAGGGATATCTGAAAGATCTCTTAGGAAAAAAGAAGAATAAGGGTCAGGATACTGAGAAGGATCCTGAACGAGCAGCATCACCTCCCGCGGATGCCAAGATAATCAACTTCATTTCGGGAGGATCCGACATTTGTGGAACTTCGTATTCGGCAGCAAAGAGACATGCAAAGGAAGCCAAGGCCGAAAGGGGAGACAAACCTGTCAGGATGACTACCCTCACAACTGACAAAGTGATCACTTTTGATGCTGATGACAGGGATACTGTCCAAGATCCTCACCATGATGCTCTGGTAATAACGTTATATGTAGCTAACCATTTTGTACGCAGGATACTGGTTGATAATGGCAGCTCCGTCAACATAATCCAACTAGAAACTCTGAAGAGAATGAATGTATCTCCAATGGATATCACTTCAAAGTCTACCGTGCTTGTTGGATTCAGTGGAGAGGCTAGAAACATAGTGGGAGAGATAAAGTTGCCAGTATACGTTGAAGGAGTCAATTCAATACAACGCTTCTGTGTGATGGATTCTCTATCCTGCTATAACATCATACTGGGAAGACCGTGGATTCACGATATGAAGGCCGTGCCATCAACATATCACCAATGCATCAAGATACCTACCCCCTGGGGAGTGGTCAAAGTTGATAGTGATCAGCAGGAGGCGAAAGAATGCTACTCATCCTCGATGAAATCCTCAGCCAGACCTAGTGCAGCATAGCAATTAAAGACACGGGCCCAGGATTTCGTGGAGGATCCGGAGCAGGATGTGAAGAAAGTTATCCTGGACCAGGATAACCCCGATATTTCGGTGCTCGTAGGGACCAATATCCCTCAGGATATTGAAGAGCAGTTAATTAACTTTTTAAAATGCAGGATGTCAACATTTGCATGGAAGCATGAGGATATGACAGGCATATCCAAAGATATTATCACTCACAAGCTTGGAATTGATAAATCGTTTAAGCCTGTGCAACAAAAAAGAAGGAAGTTTGCTCCTGAGCGGAACATGATTATCCAGGAGGAAGATGAAAGATTATTAAAATCCAGAATGATCAGAGAAGTCAAGTTTCCAAGATGGCTAGCAAACATAGTTGTGGTACAGAAGAAAAACGGGAAATGGAGAGTTTGTGTAGACTACACAGACTTGAACAAAGCTTGTCTTAAAGACCCATTTCCTCTTCCCCACATTGATGCAATGGTAGATGCCACTGCCGGGCATGAAATGCTGACCTTCATGGACGCATCCTCAGGATTTCAACAGATCCAAATGGAGCCTTCTGACCAGGAGGATACCGCCTTCATGACACCAACAGGTATTTATTGTTATACAGATATGCCTTTTGGTTTGAAAAATGCAGGTGCAACATACCAGAGATTGGTAAACATGATGTTCAAAGACAAACTGGGGGACACCATGGAGGTGTACATTGACGATATGGTGGTAAAATCAAAGAAAGCTCAGGATCACCTCCAGGATATTAAAGGAGCATTTGATATCCTGGATCAATACAACATGAAGCTGAATCCTGCTAAATGCCATTTCGGAGTGGGAGCAGGAAAGTTTCTTGGATATATGGTGACAAAAAGGGGGATAGAAGCAAGCCCAGAGCAGATCAAAGCTATCTTGGACATAAAATCACCCTCAAATATGAAGGACGTACAAAGATTGACAGGGCGAGTAGCAGCCCTAAACAGGTTTATCTCAAGATCCTCAGAGAAATGCAAAGACTTTTATGATATCCTGAAGAAGAACAAAAAAATCGAATGGGGGGAGAAGCATGAAGCTGCCCTGCAGGATTTGAAACGATATCTCACAACCGCACCTCTATTGATGAAGCCTGCAAATGGTGAACCACTATCCCTGTACCTTGCTATATCAGGGAATGCTGTAAGTGCCGTTCTTATAAAAGACCATGAAGGTCAGCAATATCCTGTTTATTATGTTAGTAAAAGTTTGTTAGATGCTGAAACTAGGTATTCTCATTTAGAAAAATTGATACTAGCATTAGTCATGGCATCAACGAAACTTAGACATTACTTTGAGACACATAGGATTCATGTTAAAACAAATTATCTTGTCAAAAATGTGCTTAGGAAACCAGAGATGTCAGGCAGGATGGCCAAGTGGTCAGTAAAGTTAAGTGCTTATGACTTAGTATATGAACCTAGAAATGCCATAAAGTCTCAGGCTTTAGCTGACTTTGTGGCTGATTTCAGTAGTGACATTCAGGACGAGGTAGACCTAGAAGTTCAACAGTTAGGAGAATCCTCAGGATCCTGGACATTATATACTGACGGTGCATCTAATGTAAGAGGAGTAGGATTAGGGATACTACTAAAATCGCCACAGGGGGACATATTACCCCAGGCTATTAGGTGTGAATTTCCTGCTACTAATAATGAAGCAGAGTATGAGGCTTTAATTGCAGGATTAGAGTTGGCTAAGAGCATGAGTATCAAAAATTTGCAAGTATATGTTGACTCTTTGTTAATTACTAACCATTTTAATGGATCCTATGCAGTTAAGGGTGAGAAACTAATCGAATATCTCGATATTCTCAAAAAATTAGCAGGATATTTCGATGTTTTTATACTTGAACAGGTACCAAGGGAGGATAATGCTGAAGCGGATGCCTTAGCAAATTTGGGATCATCGATCAAGATACCTGAAGGGACGCAAATACCAATATTACATGTCCTATATCCTGCAACGAATCCTCAGAATAAAGAAGTAGCTGGTATTCAGGATCCTGGAGTAAAACATCCTGAAGAGGATCCTAAATCCTGGACGGCTCCAATCATGAAATATCTCAAAGAAGGACACATCCCTGGAAATGAAAATCCTAAGGTATTTAGGATGAAGGTATCACGATTCACTATTATAGATAATATTTTATACAAGAAATCTCTTGCAGGACCGTATTTGAGGTGCTTGGAGGATCCTGAAGCCAAGGAAGTACTTCAGGATATACATGAAGGGGATTGTGGTAATCATCCTGGGGGCAGGTCGTTATTCTCAAAAGTATTAAGGACATGATATTATTGGCCAACAATGAGAAAAGATGCCGCAGAATATGCTCGAAGATGTGACGCATGTCAAAGACATAGTAACATACTGCATCAACCTGCTGAACCATTGTATCCTATTGTTTCCCCTTGGCCATTTATGAAGTGGGGTATGGATATAGTGGGAAAGCTACCGAAAGCTCCGGGAGGAAAAGTCTTTATGCTAGCAATGACGGATTATTTCTCTAAGTGGGTTGAAGCTGAAGCATTTGTTCAAGTTAGAGACCAAGAAGTAGTATCCTTCATAAAGAGGAATATCCTGACCAGATTCGGAGTACCAGCTGAGATAATCTGTGATAATGGTTCTCAGTTTATAAGTAAGAGGACTACTGACTTTTGCAAGAATTGGGGAATCAAAATGATTACATCTACTCCGGTACATCCTCAAGCAAATGGACAAGCAGAATCCTCAAACAAGATAATTGTCAATAACTTAAAGAAAAGGCTTGGAGCCAAAAAAGGAAGATGGGCATAAGAATTACCCTTTGTTTTATGGGCTGATAGGACAACGGTAAAGAATGCAACAGGCCAAACCCCATTTTCCTTGGTGTTTGGAGCAGAAGCGATGATTCCAACGGAAATGACAATACCTACTGCAAGATCTATCTTAAGTGATCCTGAGCAGAATCCTGAAGCCTTGAGTCAGGATTTAGACACTATAGATGAAAAGAGAGATGCGGCAAGGCTAAGGATGGCAGCATATCAACAGAGAATATCCAGGGCATATAACAAGAATATTAGAACCAGAAGATTTAAGGTTGGAGATTGGGTGTTAAGAAAGGCTTTCCAAAATACTACTAATCCTGCCGATGGCAAGTTAGCTCCAAAATGGGAAGGACCATATGAAGTTGAATCAGAAGCAGGGAAAGGAGCATATAGACTCAAGAATATGGAGGGGGATATGCTACCGAGATCTTGGAATGCTATACACCTTAAGCTCTATTTCAAGTGAGTTTAGAATTCAATTTCTAACTCAGAATGGTATGAATTCTCTCTTGTTTGAATATGTTTTGGTTTAATTTATTCTTTGAAACTCAGTACTGACTTAAGCATCGGAGGGGTGTTAGCCAAGCTAACACCCACCTTAGTTTACAATTGTTTTGCAAGATATGTTTCAGGATATAGCTCCAGGATACGCACTCAGGATAACTCAGAAGATTAGAGGATTGGCCCCCTCTCTTACGTTTAAGGGATACTGATCCCTTCACAGGTTTAAAGGTATTCACCTTTCTTCCGAATTGGGTTTAAACACCCCGCCTGGAGCGCAAGTTATTCAGGGATAGTTCAAGGTGGCGGGACCAGTCCATGTAAAAGTGGCTGACCATTTCGTTACTGTTGGCTATATCCTGAATCCTAAAGGTATATGAGGATTGATCACCCTCTCTCATGAAAGGGTATTTTCATACTCTCTAAGGTTTAAAGGTTTTCACCTTTCTAAGTCTTGGAGTTTATACACTCCCGCATGTAGCGCATGAAATTTGGGATTTTCCCCAGGATACCAGGAATTTATCTCCAGTACATCCTTGGGTTTTACCCTTGGGACGTAAAAAATTGCTTATGCAATGGAAACTGACATTAAGTAGATTTCTAAGATACTTGAAGACGTTGTATACAGGGGACATTCCCACCAAGGTGGTGGTGTAAAGCTAAAAGGATGAAGTTTGCAACTAATGCACTAAGTACCTTGCACAGGGGACATCTTCATTGGAAAAGTTGCAAAGGGATCAAAGTTTGGTAATAGGTTTATATCCTATTTCTGGTATGATCTTTCCTTTATAAGCCCAATTTAAGTTTTTAGTGATATTATGTTAAGTATCCTGATATATATCCTCAAAGTTCTTTTAAGGGTATTTGATTAGGGTGTTTGAAACCAGTATTAGTTTGGAACTCTGATTATTTAAATATTATCAAAACTTGGTTTTGAAAAGATAGACTATATTTTACTTTCTAAAGAAATTTTTACAAAGTTGAAGGAACGTTTGGAAGATCTATCTAATAAAAGGTTTTTACAGTATATCTCTGAGCATACTGATTGTTTTGGTCAAAAAAATCAGATGAGGATATTGCAACCAAACTCTCAATTACGGGGTATGATGCTTGAAATGTAGAACAATGATGAGGATCACTTTAATGTAAAATTGCACAAACAACACAAGGGTTTATACGGGGAAAAAGCCCTTGATCAAGAGTTGATCTCCGGCACAAAAAACCCCGGGTGATGGAAACTACCGATCACCAAGTTTAAATAAATGAATAAATGTTTACAACTTCGGATAGTAACGAGCTAGGTACAAGGATCACTATCGTGAAATGTGTAAATGTGAGTGAAAACGAATGAATGTTCGTAGAGAGCTTCAAGTGTGCGAGTATATGAGTGTGTGTAGCTGTAAAAATGACTAAGTGTTTTCTACTAGCTCGTTACCCCTTTTAAAATAGAAGTTTAACTACCAAACTAACTATCCGATTTTTGTGCCAAGCCCCCACGTTCTCCATAACGTCCATTTTTAGCTAAGCACGTGCAAAATAGTTTGGGAATATTCTCCAGGAATGTCGCCAAGACTTGGTCAAGCTGGTTATACCTGCGAGATAGTACAAAACATAAGTAAACAATCGTCAGTACGAGGATCCTTAAAGTGATCCATGATCCTGATCCTGAAGCTCTTCTGAGGATCACCACCTGTCACAGAAGTAAGGATCACTAGTTAGGATAACGAATAAGGATCACTAATTGTTAGAAAATCCTCCCCTAACACTGATCAGGATATTTTATAAGATAACAGTATGAAATTTTTTGCAAAGATTTATACTTGAAAAGATAAAGTTATTCTTAAAGCAATCAATACTGGTTGATAACCGAAGGTTTCATCCTGAAACCCAGGACCCATCCACCTTCGGCTATCAAATTGTTCTAATGCAGAAATAAAATTGTTCATAAAAACATAAAATTGTTCGAATGATTTAAAGAAAATAAGCTCTAGGGGGTAGTGCCTTCTTGGTCCATAGCGGTTTCAGCAACATTCATCTTGGGATCCGCCTCAGCATCCTTCTCAGCATCAGATGCCTTTTCGACTGCTTTAGAAGCTTCATCGACAGTTGATTTGGAAGAGGTACCGCCAAGATTCTTCAGCTTGGTCTCCCAAGCACCGACGTCCCAAGAAGGGCACTCGAAGCCCAATCTTTTGGCTTCATGAGCCATCTTCAACCTAGCCTGGAGAAGAGAAATGACGACGGAACTTTTGAGGCTTTCTCGGTAACTGACCATATCCCGTTCATACTGCATATGGGCAGCTTCCAGATCGGCCTGGGCTTGAAGAGTGGCTTTGTTGAGAGCAATTTGGTGTTCTTGGGACATAGCTTTGTATTTCTCCTCGTAATGACGAGATTTAGCGGCCGCGATCATACCTTGGTCAGAGATTGTGATTTCTGCTTCCTTTAACTTAGATTCAAGTGTTTTGTTGAGCTTGCAGGATTCTTGATATAAGTGAACTAAACGCTCAAGACCCTACAAAGGTAAAAGGACAGGGGTTAACATTGTTAAATCTTTGAAAATAATATAAATTGCAGGATATAGTGTGAGGATACTAACCTGGTTAAGAAAAGAAGTCATGAACCCACTGGCTTCAATAAACCCGTGCTTCTCATAAGGAAAGGTGTCAGAAATGACAGGAGAATCGGGTTCTTTCCTTTTGCGGGAACTTGAACTCCGGGGCTTGGTCGCCGGTGAAGGTTTAGGAATGATGATGGCTTTGGAGCTGCTGGGTTTGGATGTAGCAGTGGTCTTGGGGCTAGGTTCTTTCTTGACCTGGATCTGGTCAGAATAGCTATCCAGTTCATCAAGGTCAAAGACTTCAGGGATCTTAGTTGGTGCTGCATAAAGGGAAAAGTTTTACTTTTTATTTTATCATTATAATGTTTTGACTAATTATTTTGAAAGAAATTCTTACCAGACATCTCGGATGATGAGTACTGACTTGAACTCGGGACGTGTGTGGTGAAAGTCCTGTCTATTGCAGGTAACCGGTAAACGGCGTTGATTCTCTCTTCTGACTCAGCGGTAGGGGGAGCAACTTCCTTAAAGTTCACTGCATAAAGATCAAAAACAAGAATATTAATGAAAGATAACAATCAAATCGTCTATGAGGATATTTATGATCCTACCGGTGGTTAACCACTCCACCGGAAGGTTGGCACCCTCAGCAATGGAATCTCGTTTGACAAAGAAGAATTAGCGTTGCCATCCGTCTTCGTTTTTGGTGGCTTTGAGAATCAGGGGTTTGCTGGAGGTCGAGAAGAGCAAGAACCGGCTAGAGCCATGGGACCGGAGGCGGTAAGCAATAGGTAAATCCTTAATGCAGAGGTCAGAGCAATGGAGGTTTTTGATTTGGTTGAGTACAATTAGTACTCTCCAAACCATGGGCATGGTTTGAGCAAAAGAGATGCCAGTAATACGAAAAAATTGCATCATGAATTCAGGAAAAGGGTATCGAAGACCTAATGAAAAAGGATATGCTGGAAAACAGATCCATTCGGTAGAAGAAGCATCCGATCGGATTGACCGATCGAATGGCCTAAAGACCGTGCTGTCGGGGAAAGCGCCGGAGGCCCTTAAAGCTGCAATATCTGCTTTGTCAAAAGCGCAGATCTCTTTTTCGGGATTTTTAAGAAGATTCTGCTGGGTGAAGGTCTTGGCGTCCATTGCAAGTAAGATGAAGTAAATTAACAGGAAGAAGATCAGAAATGAAGAATTACCTGAAGGTTCTGTTGAAGATATCTGCTTTTCAAACAAGAAAAGAGAAGATATAGGGGCATCGTGGATCTCCATTGAGTAAAAAACGCGTTGGAAGTTACGATGTGATCTTGACCGTCGCTTCGTTTTAAATGCCTTGAGTTATGGATAATATTTTTGAAATATATCCGTTGGATCGGTATACCAACTGATATATTTGGGGACAATTGTTAGGGGTCATTTTCTTAACATACGTATCCTGACCAATATCCTGCCTTTGTTGGTTTATCTGTGACCAGGATGCTGGAAGAGGATATTGCTAACATCTTGGGCGATATCCCGAGGCTTATTGAATTAAGCACGTGCAGGTTGAAGGCTGAGATTTGCTAACGGTCAAGAGGACTTCTTCTCCTCAAGACTCGGACGAATTTGTTGAGAGAGAGACGTTGAGCCCGAAAGACCAGGTCTACAACGTTCGAAGAAGGAATATTCAGTGGATCCCGCAAGTTTAGGATAGTTTGTTATTTTATCTTAACTATAAATAGATGGGGACGGATCAGCTTAGAACACACAATTTTTCACTAACACTCTCATACACTTATACTCTCTAGCTCATTGCAAACACCACACTTGTATTCAAGTTTCGTTGTAACACTTAGTCGATCCGTACCACATCTTTCACTGTATCCTGATTTTCGAAGCAATTAAAGAACAAGGCAGCTGCGATTGTCAGCTCCCGAGGTTTTATGCCGGCGATCTAGATTGATCAAGGGCTTTCCTCGTACATCCCGTGTCATTTACTTTACTTTTGCTCATTGTTTGATCATAGATACAGCTCTATATCCTGAGCCGTATCCTGAAACTGTTTTTACAAATTAACTTGATTAACATATTTTCGACACACATTTCTAGCACACTACCTCACTTAACTAATTTGATCACTTAATTACTTCGGTAATTTTTGACCAAAACAAGTATTATTTGACTCTGGTGCAAACCAAAGTTTTATCAATACTTCATTCTGCCAAGCTCTTAATTTACCTTTGACCAACCTTAGGCAAATTTTTACAGTCGAAACGGCAGATGGGAATTCTGTTAACATAGATAAGGTTTTGCAAAAAGAAAAAATAGAACTTTCAGGTCATAAATTTCATGCAAACCTATTACTAATGAATTTAGTTGGATTCGATGTCGTGTTAGGAATGGATTGGTTAGTAGCCAACCATGCTTGAATCCTTTGTGATAAGAACTCTATAGAGATTCGGGCACCCACCGGAAAAGTAATCGTGATTACAGGAGATAAGTCACGTAAACCCATGAAGTTCATTTCAGTAATGAAAGTTACTAGTTATGAACGAAAGCAAGGAATAGTATATATGATTTCAGTAATCATTAGTACTAAAGATAAAGAACTTAAGGAGATCCCTGTAGTCTCAGAGTACCCAGATGTATTCCCAAAAGAACTCCTGGAATTACCACCCAACAGGGAAGTAGAATTTTGGATTCATCTAATTCCCGGAACTAAACCGATAGCCAAGGCACCTTATCGGTTAGCACCCACAGAAATGTTAGAACTGAAAAAGCAATTAGATGAATTACTAAGTAAAGGTTTTATACAACCTAGTTCATCCCCTTGGGGAGCACCAGTGTTGTTCGTAAAGAAAAAGGACGGTTCGATGCGAATGTGTATCGATTATAGGGAATTAAATAAGGTTACAATTAAGAATCGATACCCATTACCTAGGATTGATGATCTGTTTGATCAACTTCAAAGAGCTAGATACTTTTCTAAGATCGAATTACGCTCCGGATACCATCAATTAAAGGTACAAGAAAAAGACATACCTAAAACTGCTTTCAGAACTAGGTATGGTCATTACGAATTTACAGTCATGCCATTTGGATTAACGAATGCACCTGCAGCATTCATGGACATGATGAATAGAATCTGTAAACCGTACTTGGATAAATTTGTAATTGTCTTCATTGACGATATACTTATTTATTCCAAAAGTCAGGACGAGCATTGTCAGCACTTGCATGCACTCTTAACTTTGTTAAGAAAAGAAAAGCTTTATGCCAAATTCTCGAAATGTGAATTTTGGCTACAGGAAGTGCAACTTTTAGGACACATGGTGAACCACGAAGGTATTCACGTAGATCCCTCTAAAATAGAAGCAATTACTAAATGGAAGGTCCCACAGTCAGCCATGGAAATTAGAAGCTTTTTAGGATTAGCTGGATACTATAGGCGCTTTATTAAGGATTTTTCTAAAATAGCAGTGCCATTAACTAAGCTAACCTGTAAAGCAGTTAAGTTTGAATGGGGACCTAGGCAAGAAGAGGCTTTTAGAATTTTGAAGCAAAAGTTAACCAATGCCCCAATTCTAGCCTTACCAGAAGGAAATGAAGACTTTGAAGTATATTGTGATGCTTCTAAACTAGGATTAGGATGTGTGCTAATGCAACGCAAGAAGGTAATCGCGTATGCATCAAGACAATTGAAAAAGCACGAGGAAAACTATACGACTCACGACTTAGATTTAGGAGCCATAATTTTTGCCCTTAAAATTTGGAGACATTATCTGTATGGAAGTAAGTTTACTGTCTATACGGATCATAAAAGTTTAAGGTACATATTTGGGCAAAAAGAATTAAACATGAGACAAAGGAGATGGATGGAAATAATAAGCGACTACGACTGTGATATTCAGTATCATGAAGGAAAGGCAAATGTAGTTGCAGATGCCTTAAGTCGTAAGTATCATGAGAAACAACGACGGGTTCATGCTCTTAGATTAAATCTACAGTTAGATTTAATGGAACAACTAAAGAATGTTCAAGAAACAGCAATCAAGGACGATGCTGAAGGAATGAAAGGACGAATAAAAGAATTAGAGCAAGGAAATGATGGAATTTGGAGATTCCATAAGAAAAGGATTTGGGTACCTAAACAAGGAGAATTAAGAGATAAAATTTTAGAAGAAGCTCATAAATCTAGGTATACCATGCATCCAGGAAACAATAAAATGTACCAAGATTTAAGAAATAATTTCTGGTGGATAGGAATGAAAAAGGACATAGCTAGATATGTTTATAAGTGTCTTACTTGTTCACAAGTTAAAGTAGAACACCAGAAACCTTCGGGTATACTTCAACAATTAGAAATGCCTGTATGGAAATGGGAACTCATAACAATGGACTTTGTTACTAAGTTACCCAAAACCAGAAAAGGTAATGATGCGATTTGGGTAATTGTGGATCGATTAACCAAGTCAGCTCATTTTCTACCTATGAAAGAAACCTTTAGCATGGAAAGGTTAGCAAAATTTTACGTAGATGAAGTAGTATCCTTACATGGAGTTCCACTCTCCATTGTATCGGATAGGGATAGTCGTTTCACTTCCCATTTCTGGACTAGTTTCCAGGAAGCAATGGGAACCCGACTAAATTTGAGTACTGCATATCATCCACAAACAGACGGGCAAAGTGAAAGGATGATACAAACCCTAGAAGACATGCTCCGGGCATGTGTAATAGATTTTGGTGGAAACTGGGATGACCACCTACCCTTAATTGAATTCTCCTATAACAATAGTTATCATGCAAGCATCAAAGCTGCCCCATTCGAAGCACTGTATGGAAGAAAGTTCAGAACTCCGGTTTGTTAGGCAGAAATAGGAGAAAGTCAATTATCAGGTCCTGAAATAGTACAAGAAACCACCGACAAGATTACTCAAATCAAGGAAAGACTAAAGACTGCTCGAGATCATCAAAAGAGTTATGCCGATAATCAACGTAAGCCACTGGAATTTCAAGTCGGAGATAAGGTACTTTTGAAAGTTTGTCCTTGGAAAGGAGTAGTTCGGTTCAGTAAGAAAGGAAAGCTCAGTCCACGATACGTAGGACCATTTCTAGTAATCCAACGTATAGGACCAGTTGCCTATCGCTTACAACTACCAGAAGAACTAGCTGGAGTACATGACGTATTTCATGTATCCAATCTCAAGAAATGTTTACCGGACGAATCCCTGGTAGTACCTCTTCAAGATGTAGAGGTAAATGAAAAGTTAAAGTTCGTAGAGAAACCACTACAAATAGAAGACCGAAAGATCAAATTTCTCAAGCACAAGCGATTGGTACTAGTTAAAGTCAAGTGGGAGTCAAAAAGAGGACCTGAATATACTTGGGAGCTAGAATCAGAAATGAAACGGAAATATCCTCAATTATTCCAATAAATCTCGAGGACGGGATTTTTATTAATGTGGGGAGGATGTAACAACTTTCATCAAAAGTCCTATTTATTATTTTATTTTGTCCAATTGGAAACCCTAATTAAGACCCCCAAGTAATCCTGTATAACCCCTAAAATTTTCAGAACAATCGGAATCAGGATCAGGGCCCCTAAAACTCAGGGGGGGGGGGGGTAAATTCCCGTTAGTATTATCTAAACAGTTTTACGTGTAAAAAGAATTTGAACGAACGACCAACTCACCTGAGCTACTGGGACACGGGGCTACCCTATGCTAGGGTAGTACCCCTCGCACCACGCGAAGGCCCCTCGCGCCACGCGAGGGCACCCTTTTTCCAGTATATATAGTAGACATTGGCACTTGCAATTATGCGTTGGTTCGACGTTAAAATTCGATTCATGCACTGAGATATCATCCAAATACTACAGAAACACACACAATCTTGAATTTCTGCCGTGATAACAGGGTAATAACTCGATCGCTGCTGTGATTCAATGTCCGATCGATTGAAACTATCCGATGAATGTTTAAGTGCTGCTCAAATTAGGGTTTATACTTTGTCATTCATTGTGAAGGTTTTAATCTCATGAGTTATCGTAAATGCTGTATTAGTTACTAACCTAGTTCGTGTGCATTGTTATTTGAATTAGGTTAACAGGCTAATCAGTAGGCTAAACTCTGCCCATGTAAATCTGCAAAGTGAGTCATTCTCTTTTTATCAAATTTGATTTCAAAATCATGTTTGTTTTCAAAGTTATAATTACAGGGATTAAGTCTTTGTAATCTCCAAATTACAGCCGGTATATGGGGTTTTGTATACATTACTTGATAACCGTCACCATTGGACAACGGGTTAGCCAAGGGGTGATATGACCATAATCACAGACACCATTGGACAACGAGATAGCCAATAGGTGGTCGAGTGATAAATACCGTGGGTAGATGGTTGATATGTATAAACATTGTAATCGCTCTTAATACTGTAAATTATAACAACGCATCGTTTTTAGTAAAAAGAATGATTCACCAGTATTTCCCCGCTGACAAAACCTTTTTCAAACATGTTTCAGGTGATCTGTTGTGATCCAGGAAAAGTGCCATGGAGCACTACAAGCTTAAGGAAGTGGCTCAATATAAATAAAAGAAACATGTTTTGTAAAATAAAGATTTCCCAGTGAAATCACCTTATTGTAAACTACCGGGATTTTATCCCGAATTATGAAATAAAATAATCGGGCATTTTCAGTTTTAAACAGATCCTGCTAAAATCTTCCGCTGTTAACTCAATTAAATAAATACCATGAGATTTTCTGTCCCGCGGCCCCTGAACCGGGTCAAACCGGGCCGGGGACCATGACACCAGTCGCGGGTCACCAGCTCAGTTACTCGGGTCTCGTGGTTTCAGTTTCAGTCGTATTTCGGTTCAGGTTAACTCGGTTCAGCAGGTTCGGGTTTCGTTTCGGTTTAGTCAAACCTGGTCAACATAAGTCAACGTAGTCAAAGTCGGTCAACTGTTAGTCAACATCAGGCTTGGTGTTGGGTTCGGGTCAAACCTGGGCAAACAGTCAAATCGGCCAGATTCGATGTTCGGTAAATTCTAACGTCTTGAAATTCGTCATATTATTTAGCGTTGCAAACATTATTTATGGTGTTTTATATTTCGTTATTGGTTTAGTCGACTAATGAATTTGTAAAAAACACAAACTAATCAAAAGCTAACCATGTTACGAAACGTATACATAGACATATTTATATTAATTTTATAACTTATTGTTTCGTATCGTTTCATATTTATTCATTGTCGAAAAAAATTACATATTTATATACGTTGATTATACATTTACATACATTGTCGACACAAATTTAGTTTAAATTATCTAGATAAATATTTGTTGTTTCGAAGACGCCTTCAAAACATTATACGTAGTGATAACTTACGTTTTGACATTTACGGTAATCATATACATATATATTGTTGATTGATTGATGAGTTTTGAAATCATATCGACAAATCGTATTGTCAGGATCGTCCAAAAACAGAGGAAACTCTGCCCGATTTTCGTTAAAATATATTTAGAGTGAATTGCAAGTTTTGTCCTTTATCTTTAGGCCACTTTGCAAGTTTTGTCCTTTATGTTTAAAGTTGACGAGTTTTGTCCTTTATGTTTAAAAATCAAGCACGTTTTACCCTTTTGGGCAAAACGTGCCTGATTTTTAAGGACAAAACGTGCTTGATTTTTTAAACATAAAGGACAAAACGTGCTTGATTTTTAAACATAAAGGACAAAACGTGCTTGATTTTAAGACCCAAAGGGTAAAACGTGCTTGATTTTTAACATAAAGGACAAAACTCGTCAACTTTAAACATAAAGGACAAAACTTGCAAAGTGGCCTAAAGATAAAGGACACAACTTGCAATTCACTCATATATTTATACTATATATTCGAACCACTAACGAAAACGTATCAGATTCAATTAATTTTTACTACAATAATTATAAATGTATATTTATTTTTGACAATACTTCTGTAATATTTTTCAATAAACTTAATTTAGAAGTGTTGCGTAAACTATATATATATATATATACACACACTTACCCATCGACTCTTTATACTTTATACTTCACTTCAAATCCTCCGTCGAAATTCCGTTTACTCATGCACCATCGTTTGCCCTTATAAGGCGACCTCGGTGTTCCATCCTCCTAATCTCATACGCTCGTCAGCACTGGATAATCGAAAGACTTAGCAATTTTGTGAGTATACTCGAACCCATTTTTACTTTTAAACACTTTGGGTGCAACATGTATTCTATATTAAACTCACAAAACTTTGAAACTATTTGAATCACTCTCTATCCATATTTGAACATGAAACTATATGATGCTTGTTAATCTCGTATGTGATGTTAAACTATTGTGTCTATATGCTCATTAACTTTGTACAAGCCTACCTTAACAATTATAGCGCTATAGGGATAATACACCGCCCACGATTCTTGGAGTATTGTTAAGTCAAACATGTTAACCTCCCTTTATTCTATCCGGGGATAGGCTATTTTAATGCATTGGATTCTTGGGTTTGAACATATACTTGACACCGTTATGACATACTAGTAACTTCATATTGTGGTTCATGTTGGATACAAGCCTTAGACTATTTTAAAACCATTTTTATGCTATGTATCAAAACTTGTATACTCGTCTTTGCTTTTGCATTGAACTCTATTTTAATACATGTTGCAGGTTCGATAGACAAGCTGATGCTAAGTGGAGAAACAAGATTTAAGGGGAATTAGAAACACACTTAGATTAATCAATTTTGTATTATGTGTTTGGGAACAATGTTGTTCGTATTTGATTCTTGTATGACATTTTTAGTAAATTTATGAAATCAAATTTAAAATTATATGGTCACATAGTGTTATGAAGTCTCTTGCAATCTATTTCGTCTCATCCCGATGTTTCCGCCATCGGTTGGGGTGTGACAGATTGCTTGTAACATCTGGCCCCTCTCATCACCAATATTGTCCGCTCCGCCCCCGATGGGTTGCCCATCCAGGAACTCACAGATTTATTTTTGGTTGCTCCTGTGGAGACTTCCCAGGAGGTCACCCATCCTGGTACTACTTCCACCTGAGCACGCTTAACTGTGTAGTTTTCATGTGCTGCACAGCCAACTAAGCCCAAAACGCGTTGGTGATTTAAGAGGCAGGGCATTCCTTAAGAACCGAGGATCTCTCCTGGCCACGGCCGATGTGGGATTGCCTAGGGTGTCACAATGGTCCTGTTAATCTTTCGATAGTCAGTATCCGTATTGTTACAATCACCCCCCCTTAGGGACTCATCGTCCTCGATAAGGTTTGCCCCATCATCCCGAACGGCACAGGAGTGGCTCTGTAACATCCCAAAAACGGGTTTGGTAATCAAACCATGTTAATAGTAAAGACGGGTAAAATACCGTTAGTGGTAAAAATTAACCGGATAAATATTAGGACTCAAATAAATAAACCTAATATTAATTGAAAAGGGGAATAAATACTTTGAGAAAACAAAGTATATAAAAAGGCCAAATTAACGGGACTTAAAACATAACGGGTTATAATTTCCCGAACCCGTTAAAGTAACTAGGAGTAATTAACCTAGTTAGTAGCATGTGATTAAGTGACTAATGGTGAGATATAGCTTCATTTGATCAAAAGAAACTAGAGGGACCAAAAGTGTTTAACTTGAAACTAATATTAATAAAAAAAAAAACTCAAACACTCACAATTGTGAGTGTCTGAATTCGATTAGAACACAGGGGACGACCAGAGCTTGCTCTCAAACCCTAGTTTGTGCAATTTGATCAAATTGAAGGTCAAGATCAACTCCAAAACGAAATCCGAGCCTAGATTGGTGATCTCCATTGCAAGGGGGTCATAAGGTATGTGAAACTTGATAGAAAATCTCTACTTGAATTTCTGAGCAAACCTAGAGAATTCGAAATTGATGGTTGCATGTTTGTTATTTTGATGAAATAGGAATGATATAATGTCTAGGAGTAAAACCCTAGTCAATCACATGTTGAAATCATGCTTATTTCTTGTGAATTCACAATCACCATTGAAGGTGATAAGTGGGTGTTGTAGGAACATGTTAAACCCTAGAATTTTAATTGTTGTTCTAGTGTAATTTGAGTTCTAGGAAGTAAATTCAGATTTTGTTAATGTGAAAATTGATGTAAACATGCTTAGTTGATGTTAACCATGGCTAAATGACAAGTATTGAGCTTGATAATAAATTGTGAGAAATTATGCCCGCAAGGTGTTTGTTATAATGCCTAAGTGAATGTTTATATGTTGAAATTACGAATGAAACGCGTAATTGCCTTGTTTGACTAAATACGCGAAATAAGGGTTAAAACGCGTTCTAATCATAATGTTGATTTAACTTAATTATTCCTATTGTATGATTTAAGATAGTTGACCTATACAATTCAAACTAACCAATGATAAAGTCGAATAGTGGTTTCGACATAGAAAATACGTAAGGTGGAATAGTTGTGAATTGAAATGACTAATCTAACCACCTTGTGAATGATGATAGTTTCTCGCCTAACGAGCTAGGTGGAGGCTTGGGAAAGAAGCGGTCAAACGAATCAAGCACGAGAAGAAAACGTATTCGGATGCGAGGTAAGTAGAGCTTACGCCCCTTTACATTATTTGCAAAGTTACTTAATTTCAAGTATTGATATGAATGCTACTAAGTGGTTGGTATATGATATTCCGACACGATTCAATGAGAGTCGGAATGAGGGGAAATGGTAAGAAATCATGAATTATAGTAAAAGGGGTAAAATGGTAAATTAGTCATGTAATGGCGAATAAATAAAAAACGGTTTTAAGTAAAACAAGTTCAAAGGAAAACCGGGATAGGTAGAAATGGTAATTAAATACCATCTCATACGGTCAAATGGTCAATTAGACTAAATGGGTCAAATAGTGTGGTTAACACCATTTGACAATCGCTTGTTGAGTTTTGTAATCACAGGAAATAATATAAGCTTGTGTTGCTTTAACTAGAAAGATTTATAGCAAAAGTATGTAAACGGGTCAATGCTATGACCCGAGCCAGGTACGCATATGTGGACTTATAGTTAAAAGTGCAAAGAAGGTCAAATATCTAGCCGAAATCCTTCATTGCAAAAATAAAGGATTAAATGTGACCAAAGAGCCTTAATAGGTAAACAATGTAAACGACCCTTAGAGGTTGTTTAGAAATTTATATTATGAGTTTGTAACCTTTAGATGTGTATAAAAGTTCTAGGCCAAAAACTTTTGTGGGTCGAACACCTAGAAATAGTCTATTGCGAAAAAGGACTAGCCAAAGGGTAAAATTTTGGGATTTTGGGTTCCTTATGTTGAATCCACCATAGAAATAGTTTGGGTGGAAGATAAGTAGTTAATTAGCAAGAAGAGAAGAGGCGTGAAAAGAAAATAGCGAGTTTGAATGCTCAAATGCATGAAAACTTCTAAACGGGTCAAAATAAAGTAGGTGGTGAAATGTAGGCTTAAGTGTAATAAAGAAAAACGTTAACCGGGTAACGGGAGCGTAAACTATATGAATAATGGATCCAGGTAATGGATGATAGCTTAGACATGTTAAGAAATGAACCCCAAGCAATTAAAATGAGTTTGGATAGGTTTGGATGCAAATTTGATGAAAAATAAACGTGCAGAGTTGACACGGCCGGGTGATCTTTTGACACGACCGGGTGAAGGGGCTGAAAACAAAATATATAATTTCTTGTATTTAATTATTTTGTTCAAATGCCTTAATTTCTAATCTTTTAAATGAAAATTAGGAATCCAAGATAGAGATTTAAAGTTAGATATCTTAGTTTATGATTTATGACTAACTAAGATAGAGATTTAAAGTTAGATATCTTAGTTTATGATTTTTGACTAACTAGAAACAAGTGTAGAGGTCCTAAATACAAACGGGTCGAAATATTGATTCTGAACAATAAGCCGAATGCTTAAAGATTTAGAATTTCATTAGTTTTAAATGTTGAATTTTACTTTACAAGATGGAGAATCAAATTACGATCATGTAGGAAGAAACGGGAGGTCAAACGGATACGTGGATCAAAAGATACGAAAGTTTTCGTGTCAAAAACGGCAAAATGGAAGGGGCATAACACAGGGGCCACCGTAACTTACGGTGCCCACCGTAAGTTACGGTGGGGCTGAAATCGATACGGTGGTTGCCTCCTGAGTTACGGTAGAGAAATTTTAACACAGGGGCCACCGTAACTTACGGTGTCCACCGTAAGTTACGGTGGAGGCCAGAATCAAGTAATTGTTTTTTGATCAAGATATCAATGTTGGATTTTCCTAATTTCCTTGTTGTATTAGTTATTTAATTATCAAAACTGACCTTTAAGTTGGTTTTGATCACAGGTGAATGTCGAGAGTCCCGGATGAAGATCAAGCATCGAGCAAGAACCGAACACACGTTAAACAAAGCTTCCGCAACGTTGTTTCGTCGTTATTCTAAAACGGCGAATTAAATCATATTATGTTGTATCACTTTAAATTGTAAAATTTTTTAACAAACCCGTATTTTCAGTATAATTGTGACTATTATTACATGATTATGGATTTAAATTATATGATAAACGTGAAATAATAACAAGGGTGTTACAGGCTCTGATACCACTTGTAACATCCGGTCCCTCTCATCAACAATATTGTCCGCTCTGCCCCCGATGGGTTGCCCATCCAGGAACTCACGGATTTATTTTTGGTTGCTCCTGTGGAGACTTCCTAGGAGGTCACCCATCCTGGTACTACTTCCACCTGAGCATGCTTAACTGTGGAGTTTTCATGTGCTCCACAGCCAACTAAGCGCAAAACGCGTTGGTGATTTAAGAAACAAGGCATTCCTTAAGAACCGAGGATCTCTCCTTGCCACGGCCGATGTGGGATTGCCAAGGGTGTCACAATGGTCCTGTTAATCTTTCGATAGTCAGTATCCGTATTGTTACACTGAGTGACCTTTTAACAAACCGAGAGCTTCATGATGTTTGATCACATTCTCGGGAATGCCTAATATTGGCCATTCAAGACTTTTATGCCAATAAATAGTGTTACGCGCAAGTTTGCAAGTTAAAGGGGTTAAAAGCGTCAACATGTTTAATAATACCTTTGAATGACCTTTTAGCGAACCCGAACCATTACAATGTGCAATCATACTCTCGAGAATACTTAATATGGGCTACATAGGGCTTTGATGCTATTAAATGATGATACACGCAAGTTTGCGCGTTAAAGTACCAAAAGCGTCAACAAGCGAAATTACGCTTTTGAGTGACCTTTTAAAAGAACCAGGAACTCTGTAATGCTCAGTCACGTTCTTGGGAGTCCCTAATATGGGCTATGTAAGACCTTGACGTCATAAACCATGTTACGCACCACTTGATGCGTTAAAAGGACTAAACACGTCAACGGGTGAAACTACGCGTTTGAGAGGCCTTTTGAATGAACCGGGAACTCCGTGATGCTTGGTTATACTACCGGATGAGCCTGAGACGGGCCATTGGAAGCTAAAGTACCTTATACTAACTTAACATAATGGATATATAAAGTTTTGGGCCTTTTATGTAATAATTAGAAGTTAATTATTGAAAGAAAGAGACAGGGACCAAAACTGCCCAACTGCCAAATGTATTAATATGGGCCAGACGCCCTGGCGGGCTGCGAAGGCCTGGGCCGCCCATCTACGCGGGCCGCGAGGCCATGATCTGCAGATTATTTTTTTTAATTTGTTTCTTTGCTTGTAGCCCACACATACCACCTTTACTCACATAAACTCGATACTATGGACTCTCTAATGGTATTGAAACTTGGTAATACACTTGGAGTGATCCTAGAGAGCCCCTAAACACTTGTCTTGATCCTAACATCCTCTCAAATACTATAAATAGGTGCATCCATTCTTTTCCAACTTGCACCATTTCTAAAAATCCTTCTATACTTCTCATTTGGGAGCTCCTGAGCTTTCGGAGCATACCAATAAGTTCTCTTCAGCCCTTAGGACACTTGTAAGTGTTCCTTTCATGGCTAGTTATTTTTATTTGGCTCTTAAAGCCGAAAAGTCAAGCGTTTACGATAAACGCTTTGACTTTTAGTTAAACCTTAAACGGTCAAGCCATTGTTCGCAACGAACATGGCTACGTGATCGTAATTAGGTAGATGTTAATCCCTCAAAAGGGCACCTCCTAAAAATCACGTTTGCTTGGTCGATTGACGAGTCAAAGTAATATTAATTTAAATAGTGAACGGGTCAGTTTTTAAAATAATTGCGATATAAGTTTAAAAGTATTCTAAAATATGTTTTAACACTTAAACAACTTGTTAATAATTATTAGAACATGTGTAAACATGTTCGGCTCGTCAATTCCTGTTTTAGGGTCGGTTCGCAACCGAAAGTCGCGTAGTTTGACTTCTACGTTGACTTTTGGTTGTAAACCGAATTAGACTAGTATGTTATTGATTTTAGGTTCCGTTATGATCTTAATATAATGTAGCATAACCCTATAAGGTTATATTACACGATCATACTAGTAATCTGTGTTTTATGCAAGTTTCCATTAATATGACGTACTTTGACTATTATGCCCTTTTTAGCAAAAATAAGGTTTTAGACACCAATAAGCTTTCCAACAACTTAGGTACTGATATGTTAACATGTTTAGCATATTATGATGTTACGAATCTGATCATAAACTGAGTTTGCGCATAATATCATAAATTGTGCTTTAAATTGACCAAAATGCCCTTTAGGCGCATAGATCGGTTTTAAGCATATTTTTTTCATACCGAACACATTGCCTACTGATATAATATCATAATTAGGATAATTTGAGATGTTCATTCAGATTGCAAACTGAGTTTACGCATACGTTCTTGAATTACATCCTTAAATGACGATAATACCCTTTTTGCACCTAAAATGATTTAAAAACACAATTTTCATACCAAAACTTTTTGTTACTGATATGCTATATTAATTAACATATTTTTGTCATATAAACCTGATCATAACATCAGTTTTCCTAAAAGATCGCAAATATCGTCATTTAACGACTTTAACACCGTTTCGGCGTGTAGTATGGTTTTAAACCATAACTATCAACCAAGACTTGTTACCTACTGATTTTATAAAACATTTTAAATATTTTTACAGTAGGTATATGTTATAAACTCAGACTCCCAAATTAGCTTTCGAAACTATGTGTGAAATTACCAAAATACCCATACGGAGCATAATTTAGTTTTAAATTATAAAACACACATATGTTTGTTATCATACTGATATTATATTATAAATAAAGTGTTTTCAAAGAATGTTTATGATTGTAACATCAGATTGTACTTAAGTTCCTTTTATAAGTCGTAAAATGACAAAAACGCCCTTACAAGGCATAGTTTGATTTTAAAACCTAAACGGGCATACAAGTTGATATCCCACTGATATCATAACTTGTTTAAAGTATATTGGCATATGGAACTTGTTCATGACTCATCCGGTTACTCATTATCGCTTATACGCGTGCGGTTAGACTTACGTAACTAGTTTATGTAAGTTTGCCGAAACGGGTTTAACCTTATCATTATTACTTCAAAATCCAGAATGTACTTAGTTTACCCATATTATACAAGTATTCATACTTTTTGGGTCTAAATTACATTCTATTCCGGTCATCGCTTAATCTAGCGTATCGTACCGTTTTAGATACTTTAAGCTAGCCTGTCTAAGTCTACGGCTTAAATAAGACCGTTAGCATTCTGAATTGGTTATATATTACCATCATTCCGGACTAGAGCCACCCAGTAAAAGCTACCTGCATTTAGTTAGATTGGATACAAATGAGTTATTTTGTTGTGAATCAAGTATTAGCTCAGGTAAATACTTTTAACTTATTTTCCCTTATACGGGCGTGGGATACGGTATAATATAATACCGCTTGGTCGGGTATGAAATCATTTAATTGGATTGTGATTAATAAACTGCATAACCCATTTTAATCTGTATTGTTTGATAACATAAACATTGGGGGTTAATTCGATCGTGTCCTGGATATCCTCGGCTCATTTCATTTGAAAATGGCCACGACCTATGCACGGGGTGTGGTTACCGAACAAACAAACACACTCGGCAATTAGAGTAACTTAATTCTCTGTAATTCGTGTTGCGTTAGCGTTGAGAGTTTGCGAATATAAAGCGTTTAAGCGTGCAGCGGTGCGGTGTGATGAAAATGTATTCAGTATAACATAACCCTTTATTTATATCGAATCTCGGAGTACAAAATGGTTACAAATCGAAGCAAGTAGGTAATGGATAACAATCCAAAAAGTCGGGATTTACACATGACCCATTTTCATTTTAACATTTTTTGGGTGCAATATGTTAACCTTATAAAATCACAATAATTTATTCTTTATGCAAATGCACGAAAACAATCCGAATACATGAATACTATGTTGTTATACTTGATGCATATAATTGGGTGATTCTTATGTGATACTATGGTCATTAGCTTTATACGAGCCTCCATTTAACGTGTATAGCGCTATAGGAGTAACGCACCATCCGTGAACGAGAGGTCATGTTAAATTTCATTCTTTATTGCGTAAACAGAGGGTTGACTAGAAATATTGCATGCCATGATATGTTGATCTTGAATAACTTAAGTTGCCATGTGGATTTGTTTTAAACCTTTATACTTATACTTAAACTTGTGTACTCGCCAATACATTTTTGTGTTGAACTATATTTTGTTAACATGTTGTAGGTTGATGAGGTTGAATATGACGAAATCTAGTAGGGACGACACTAGAAACGCACTTGAAATTACTAGATTTTGTACTTTAATTGTTGAACTTGTTGTATTGTTTTCCATGTTGTATTTGAATTTCATGTTGTACTTTGACAATTTTATCATGATATGAAATCAATTTGAATTAAATATTGTCGCAATAGCGTTATGTGTGATGAGCAATCTATCTTTGTCCCACTCCGATGATTCCGCCATTGGTTGGGGTGTGACAGATTGGTATCAGAGCCATAACTATAGGGAATTAGGTAGAATTGCCATGTTCGACCTAGTCTACAGTAGGCACCTCATTTTTGACCATTCTTGTTACATGCTTAAAATGTTTATTCTTCCTACTTGCTTCTTTCTCTTCTTTTTGGTCTTAATACTTACATAATGTCTTTCCTAATATATTTTACACAATACACTTGAAGACACTCGCAATACAAATGAGACGAGTTTACCAAAATAGGCGTGAAACCCACAATTTGGTAAACGACTCTCATTCCGCTTATTCTTTATTTTGCACGAAATTGCACCATTAATTTAGGAGTGAAATCCACATTTTAATGGTAAATTTCCAATTCGAACTCTAGTAGGTGTAAGACCCGGTTTAAATGACGAGATTAATGATACGATATAAGCATTTAGTACTAAAATATCGAGTTTACAAAAACTTTCTTGATTAAAAGACCATATTTGATCCTGGGATTTTAGTTAAAAGGAAAATATCCATTAAACATACAAAACATAACTTCAAGCGTCTACTAGATAACGTTTGAAAACATAGTTCAAGTATCTACATAATGCTAAGACAAAATAGAACAAGTGCGGAAGCTTCGTTTAGTGCGTTTGGTTCTTGATAATAGCTTGATCGCCATCCGGATTTGGTTCCATATTCACCTACGGTCAAAACCATTTAAAATTATTAGTTTGACACTTTAAACACCAAGTATAAGCAAGTTCCATACTCAAAGTATCAAAAAAACAAGAAAATCTCGGTTCTGAGTGCTGGCGTTGCGTACCTTCAAAGTGCACCCTTCAAGCGTGTTTCACCTCCGGCTTGTCCACTTGACGATCCGGATGCTTTCCCTAAAGAGTTCCATTCATCATAAATTTAGAACTCTTTTATAATCAACAACAGACAATTTATTTTGATAATCAAATCTTCGTTTTTGTCCGATTTAACATTTTATTCCTCATTTAGGCGTTTCAACAAACACCTAGCGGGTCAAATTCTTACACAATCATTACTAGCTTCTTGACATGTTATTTCCTCTATATTTACTTCAATTGGGAAATTGCAACAAGCTTCAACATCAATATTTTACATGAATTTAACATATAATTTCAGTTTCACTAAAATAGAAATTCATAATCTCTGTGTTTGTCTAACTTCTACACTCTTATTAATCACTTATCATGTAATCACAAACCCTACAAGTATGATGCAAGGTTTTCACAAGAATCATCTAGGGTTTTACTCTAGACATCATATTACTTCAAGATTCATCCATGCATGACATATTAAAGATCAATTTCAGTTTCTCACAATTAACCTAGAATTTATGGTGAATCAAAACATCACAATTTTACATACCTTATGATCCTTTCAACTAGGTGATCATGAATTTGTGCTCGAAATTTGATTTAGACTTGATTTAGGCTTCTAATTTTGAGCTTTTGTGAGGATTTGGGTTTGAAAAGAAAACCCGGGTCGCCCCCCTCTTGTTCTGTTCGACCAGACACTCACGTATATGGGTGTTTGGTATGTTAATTTCTTATTTCAACATTCCACTTTCAATCTTTGCAAGTTTGGTCCCTTAGCCTTGTTTAATTTATAATCTAAGTGTTTTAACCTTATTAAATGCCTCTACAAGGCTCGTAGCTTACTGGGTTATAATTTCCTAGTTAGCTGTTTCCTGTTTAGTTAGCGCCTTAAAATTCTGATTTAGAGTTTTATAAATTCCGGGTTGTTACAAGTCCACCCCCCTTAAAAAGGGTTTCGTCCCCGAAACCTAATTACGTACCGAATAGTGTAGGGTAGAGTCGTTGCATCTCCTCCTCGGATTCCCACGTTGTCACACCCCCAAAATCCACCTGCGGAGTACCACCGCTTGGAGGCGTGACTGACCAGGATCCAGCCACCAATCATATTGAAGAAGCATGTAAGTAATTATAAAAATCCAACCAACACAATTGGTGTCCAAACAAAACATAATTTAAGTTGCGAGCGGAAGCATAACGTTTAAAACCAAAACATAAGTTTCATTGTTTCAAAGTTTAACATGGCACACAGCTGTCCATGCCCCACAACGACTCTCTTCCATGCAAGCTCCAGCTAAGTACCTATTGACCTGCAAAGCATGTAGTAACGAGTCAACAACAAGTTGAGTGAGTTCACTGTTGGGTGTTCATTTTTAAGTTGTTCCGAAAACAGTTTCCTTTAACTGGCATCCTGCCGTGGGGGTTACCCCATAGTTGAAAACGTGATTTGTTTACCCATCTATTCTGGCAATACAGCCGTGGGGGCTTCCCCGTGTTAGTTATCTGGCATTTCGGCCATGGGGGCTACCCCATGTATACACTAGACTCGTTACTATATCGACTGCTGACTGTAGTCATGTTTAAGTGCCCTGAACTGTCAATGTCTATCATCATTGACGTGCCCAGATCCATTAGTTCACGCCCGTCCTCTGCGGCATGGTGTGAGGCTTGTCAGACCTAAATAGCGCTATCTAACTAATGACCCGCTCGCCATTGGCCCGGCGATTAAGTCGATATAAAAAGGAGGGACTTCGTGATAGAGTTTTGGTCTAGTACGAGTTATCTGTCCATGAGGATGAGGAATTACATTCCTGAACCAATACTGTCCTACCCAAGAAAGGACGAGGAATCCATGTTCCTTAACCCCATTCCCAACCCCTGGGAATCCCATGCTTTGTAGAGGGTGTGAACTCACCTTGGTTTGCACGGCAGATACACAGAAAGATCAATCAAGTTGTAAGTGGTCAACTACGTCGTAACATAGATACCATTCAAGTCAGGTTCATATCCAAGTAGTGCACGTATGTTCTACACGTATTGTACACAAGTAACGATCATGGCATACATGTCTAGCATGGCAGTTCAACAACAGTTCATAACAAGTTCCACAGTAACATTCACGTAACAACCAAAGTCTAAGTGTGCGGCCCAACTACTTAGGCCCATAGCAGTGTGCAAGTCCAAACATTATGTACGGGCGTTATGGTCTCGAGTCGAGACTAGGGATCTCGAGTTACAGCCTATGAGTTCTCGAGTCGCAATCGTGGAGGTCTCGAGTCATGCATGTACTAGTCGAGACCAGACGGTCTCGAGTCGCAACCGGACTCGCAACCGTGTTCTCGAGTTATGCTGCTTGTGTGAGGGGGCTGTGGTCTCGAGTCGAGGCTAGGGGTTCTTGACTCGCAACCGCTGATCTCGAGCTGGCTTATAGATGGTCTCGAGTCGAAACCAGGGGTCTCGACTCCCAGCACCTGCTGATTCTGTATAGTGTACTAACCAATAGAATTTCGATTTCATGATATGATGTACTATCCAACCACAATACTCAAACATGTTTTCTTGTCTAATTACTAATCAAAATAGATCAAACAATCAGATTTCAAATATTCATAACATGTTCATATCCTATTCATGTTGTTCATCTTTGAGGGTTTTTATCACCTTATTCATATAAACCTTAATCAAACAAAATCATGAACAACAACTTATCAACACTTAGACGTATAACAGGATTTTTGTTCTTGATTACTAACCTGCATCCTATGATATCAACATAATGAATCATCCTAATCGTAAACATACCACAGCCGACTACAAGCATTCGGTTTCCATTCATCAATCAATCCAACTTGTATCAACATCCAAACCCTTCGGATCCAAACCCATATAGAGCCGATAACACTCATTCATAGTCAAGCATATATTATTCATCCTAACATAATCAATACATTATCATATAATCATCATCAACCGATTATAAACACATAACATGAAACACTTATGAACCGATTACTTGAACACCAACTCATCATGTATTGTTTACGAATCAATGTATAAAATCACATAAACCAAAACATCATTTGACAAAACACCAAATCATAAATCACTAACCGGTTCGAGAAGTATTAGTGAAGGATGAAGCTTCACTTGGTGTGCACAAGCTAATCCGAGAACCCTTGTTGTCACCGGTTTGGTCCGAGAGAAAGGAGAGAAAGTTTGTGCCTCTAGGGTTTTAGTGAGAGAGAATGTAGGAGTGTGTGTGTAGGAGAGTGTGTGTAGGTTGCCCCAAAAATGGCAAGGTTGGCTATCATCAAGTATTATATACTTGTTCTAAATTGGTGCACCCTAATGGGCTTTCGGGTAGACTAAAGGGGGTGCATGGCCCAACCGGCCCAACTGTTGCACTGTTCACTCGAGACCGCATGGTCTCGAGTCGGGTCCTTGTGTCTCGGGTTGCATAAACACACGCATACATACAAGCACAACACATAATCACATAAATTCACTTATATCATTCATTAAACCAACAAGTCAATTAGTCACATAACGTTCAAGCATGTTACATCGAGATACAATGAAAGGTTCTAAACTTCGAGTTGTCACATCATCCCCAAGTTGAAAGAAATTTCGTCCTGAAATTTGGTAAGCACTCACTGAGGAAGCTAGTTAAGTTGTATGGTTTTCCCGGTTTTCCTGGGGTGTCACATCCTCCCCCCGTTGATCTGGAATTTCGTCCTGAAATTCCGTAGCTTCAGCCTCAGCAGTGGTTGTACTGTTTGCGAATAGTTGGGGATACTTCTATTTCATCTGATCTTCGCGTTCCCAGGTGAACTCTGGGCCGCGACGTGAGTTCCAACGAACTCGAACGAGAGGTATTCTAGTGTTCTTGAGGACCTTAACATCCCGGTCCGTGATTTCAACTGGTTCCTCGACGAATCATTACTGCTCGTCGATAGTGAGTTCCTTCAGAGGAACTATGTGGGTCTCATCTGACAGACACTTCTTCAGATTCGACACATGGAAAACGTTGTGAACTGCACTGAGTTCTGCTGTTAAGTTCAGTTTGTAGGCCACCTTGCCTATTTTCTCAATGATTTCAAAAGGTCCAACGTATCGTGGGTTAAGTTTGCCTCGTTTACCAAAACGAACCACACCCTTCCAAGGTGAAACTTTGAGTAGTACCCGCTCCCCAACCTGGAGCTCTAGTGGTTTCCTGCCCTTATCGGCGTAGACTTTCTAACGGTCACGAGCTGCCGCCATGCGTTGTCGTATTTGAGCAATTCGTTCAGTTGTGTCTACCACATGTTCTGGACCAGTGATCTGACTATCCCCCACCTCTGCCCAACAAAGAGGTGACCGGCATTTACGCCCGTACAATGCCTCAAACGGAGCAGCTTTAATGCTGGTGTGGTAGCTGTTATTGTACGAGAATTCCACAAGTGGCAGATGCTTTTCCCAGCTGTTGCTAAAGTCGATTACACATGCACGAAGCATGTCTTCTAAGGTTTGAATAGTGCGCTCAGACTGCCCGTCCGTCTGAGGGTGATACGCCGTGCTCATGTCTAATCGTGAGCCAAAGGATTTGTGCATTGCTTGCCACAACTCTGAAGTAAAACGTGCATCATGATCTGAGATAATGGAAGTGGGCACTGTTGGAGATGTTGTCTTCAGCCCAACCCATTAAGGCAAGCCAAGAATTAGAGAGAAGAAGGGAAAGGGTTCGGCCGGCCCTATCCCTAATGGGCTTTAAGTGTTTTAGGTCCAGATGTTTAGTTACTTGTTTAGCAAGGGACTAACCCTAATTCTAGCCTATAAATATATCTCTTGTACTTGTAATCATTATCACTCAATAAAATACAAACCCTAGTTGCCCCCGTGGACGTAGGTTACACACTGTGACCGAACCACGTAAATCTCGTGTCTACTTTTCTTATTGCTTTCGTTTATTGATCGTGTGTGTGTGATCTAAATCCTAACAGGCACCCCGTGCCTCGAAACAACTTCCTTGAGATACACTTCTGCTAGAGTGGAGAATTTATCCATTTCCATGATAGCCAAGAAGTGAGCAGACTTTGTGAGTCGATCCACGATCACCCAAATAGTATCGTTTCCGCGCTGAGATCTAGGCAGGCCAGTAACGAAATCCATGGAAATTTGCTCCCATTTCCATTGAGGTATCTCTGGTTGTTGGAGTAGGCCTGAGGGTTTCTGGTATTCCGTCTTGACTCTCGCACAAGTCAAACACTTGCTGACGTAGGTTGCTATGTGGGCCTTCATGCTAGGCCACCAATACGTGGTTTTGATATCGTGGTACATCTTATCCGAACTAGGGTGTACCGAGTAGCGAGACTTGTGTGCTTCATCCATCACAAGCTCTCGTAGGTTGCCATAGAGTGGGACCCAGATGCGTCCCGTTACGTAGTACGCACCGTCTTCCTTCTGTTCTAAGCATTGCCTTGAGCCGTGTAGGGCTTCAGCCCTGACGTTTTCTGGTTTCAATGCTTCTACCTGAGCGTCTCATATTTGAGAAGGAAGACTAGAATGTATAGTGAGCTGTAAAGCTCGCACGCACTTAGGCGCGGTGTCCTTTCGACTGAGGGCGTCGGCCACAACATTGGCCTTGCCCGGGTGATATCTGATCGAGCACTCGTAGTCATTCAGCAGCTCGACCCATCGTCGTTGTCGCATATTCAGTTCCTTCTGCTTGAAGATATGCTCGAGGCTCCTGTGGTCGGTGTAGATGGCGCACTTGGTACTGTACAGGTAATGTCGCAATATCTTAAGTGCAAAAACAACAGCTCCCAGCTCTAAATCATGCGTAGTGTAGTTCCTTTCATGAACTTTGAGTTGGCGTGAGGCGTAGGCTATAACTTTATCTCGTTGCATCAACACACAACCAAGACCCTGAATTAATGCGTCACAGTAAACCACAAAATCGTCTGTGCCCTCTGGCAATGAAAGGATAGGTGCGCTGCAAAGTCTATCCTTTAGATGCTGAAATGCTAACTCTTGTGCATTTCCCCATCGATAAACAACTCCTTTCTGCGTTAGTGAGGTGAGAGGCTGTGCAATCTTAGAAAAATCCTTAATGAATCTCCTGTAGTAACCTGCCAAACCCAAGAATTGGCGAATTTCCGTTGGTGTACGAGGTGCAGGCCAGTTCTTAATCGAGTCTACCTTGGACGGATCCACATGAATCCCATCCTTGTTCACTACGTGGCCTAAGAAATGGACTTCACGTAGCCAGAAGTCGCATTTCGAGAACTTTGCGTAAAGCTGTTCTGTTCGAAGGAGTTCCAGAATAAGTCGTAGATGCTGCTCGTGTTCCTCCTGACTCTTGGAGTAGATCAGGATGTCGTCGATAAAGACTATAACGAATTTGTCCAGGTAAGGCTTGCACACTCGATTCATCAAGTCCATGAAAATCGCGGGTGCGTTGGTCAGTCCAAAAGGCATGAACAAAAACTCATAGTGTCCATAACGAGTCCTAAAAGCTGTTTTGGAGACGTCCTCCTCTCGGACTCTCAGCTGGTGATAACCCGATCTCAAATCGATCTTCGAATAGTAGCTCGACCCTTGCAGTTGGTCGAACAAGTCGTCAATACGTGGTAGAGGATAACGATTCTTCACCGTCACCTTGTTGAGTTCGCGATAGTGGATACACATTCTAAAGGTACCGTCCTTCTTCTTCACAAATAACACTGGTGCTCCCCAGGGCGATGAGCTAGGACGAATAAAACCCTTATCCAAGAGTTCTTGTAGTTGCGTAGAGAGCTCTTCCAACTCTGATGGAGCTAAACGATAAGGTGCACGAGCTATAGGCGCAGCTCCGGGAGCTAGTTCAATCTGAAACTCGACTTGGCGATGAGGCGGAAGACCAGGTAATTCCTCAGGAAATACCTCAGGATAGTCGCATACAATCGGAAAATCTTCTAGCTTCTTCTCTTTCTCCGGGGTGTCAGTAACGTGAGCCAAAATGGAAATGTGGCCCTTTCGCAAGCACTTCTGGGCCTTAAGGAGAGAGATGATGTTCTCAATAGCACCCCTCTTGTCGCCACGAATCATGAGAGGTTCGCCACCGGAACCAGGAATACGAACAATCTTCTCGTTGCAAAGAATCTCTGCTCGGTGTTGGGATAACCAATCCATCCCAATGACAACGTCAAAACTACCCAAGACGATAGGAATAAGATCGATAGAGAAGATCTGGTTAGCGAGAATAAGTTTACAACCCTTGACTACGTGTGCGGCCTCTAAACTCTTACCATTTGCTAGCTCTACAGTGTGCTTGTTGTTCAAAGGTGTGGGAATACGCTTAAGCATTTGACTAACTTCTAGTGACACGTCGCTAGTATCGGCACCCGAATCAAACAAAAATGTAACATAAAAGTCGTCGAAAAGGAACTTACCCGTCACAACGTTGGGGTCATTCCTTGCTTCACCTTGGCCAATCATGAACACCCTCCCCCTGGCTCCATTGTTGTTGTTGTTCCCATTGTTACCATTCCCCTGATTATTGTTGTTGTTGTTGTTATTCTGGTTCCTGTTCAGTTGGGGACAATCTTTCTTGAAGTGGCCTTCAGCTCCACACTGAAAGCACCCTTTGTTGATACCTTGCTGCTGCTGCTGCTGTCGCTGGTTCTGAGGGGCTTGTTGTTGACGATTCTGGTTTGCGGGGTACAAGCTTCTGCAATCCTTGGTGGCGTGACCTGGCTTGTTGCACCTATGACAGTTACCCCTGGTGCATGGTCCGCTGTGGTGTAAGTTGCAGCGATTGCATTTGGGGTGATTCCCCTTGTACCCACCATGACTTTGTCCACCAGATGCTTGCTGACTGGGGCTCTTGTAGTCATCAGTCTTTCTCTGCTGAGACTGAGACTGAACAGAAGTTGAACCTTTGCTTGAAGCTCCATCCCATTTTCTCTTGTTGTCACTAGGAGCATCCAAAGTAGCTGTAGCACTTATGCGCTTGGGTAACCTGTTCTGCTCCACCGCCTGATCAGTAAGACGGTGAGCCAACTGAACAACCTGCTGGATAGTGGCGAGGTTTGCTGAAGTCACATGACTTTGGATTTCTGGCACCAAGCCCTTGAGAAAGAGTTCAATTCGCTTAATTGGAGGGTCCACCATAGTAGGACACAGTAATGCAAGCTCATTCGATCTCTTAGTATACGCCTCAATTTCTGACCCCGTCATCTTGAGGTTGTAGAACTCGACTTCCAGCTTATGAATGTCGTCACGACTGCAGTATTCCTCCTTGATCATCTCTTTAAAGGTTTCCCATGGGGTGGCGTTAGCAGCAACCAATCCCAGCATTTGGACCTGAGCATTCCACCATGTGAGGGCTAAACCCTCGAGAGTACCGGTAGCATACTTCACCCTGCGCGCCTCAGGGCATTCACACATTTCGAAGACTGACTCGAGCTTCTCAAACCAGTGGAGGAGACCTACGGCTCCTTCAGTGCCGCTAAAAGTAGTTGGTCGGCAGTCCATAAAAGTTTTAAAGGTGCACACAGGTGGCTGAGCATGTTGACCTATTGTGGGTGAAAGAAAGACAAAGTTTAACACAAAGGTTGGTTCACGAGAGTAGGGTCTAAAGATCCTAGATTGAGTTTGGACTGCAGGATATACCTCCTGCGTGGGCAGCTGCAAGTGCCGCAACAACTCGTTCGTTAATCAGAGCCGTCAACAGGGCTTGAGTCATGTTAACGCGTCCACTCATGATCTTCATATAAGAGGGAAACATGAGTGAGAGAGGTTCGTGAAAGTGCGATAGCGGAAGAGAGTAAGCACACACGTGTTCAAGCAACAGTAGTTATACTAACCAAGCATACCATGAGCAATGTACTATGTAACTAACAAGTAGGCAATATATACACAGATCATATCACCTAGAAGGTTGAGCCTTGCATGTGGAGTGAAGCGTCGTTGTGGATCGTAGAGCACTGTACAGGTTATAGTCTGATTTTAATAAAACTTTTTTTTCCTTATTAAAACCAAGTTCACTATAACCAATGGCTCTGATACCAATCTGTCACACCCCCAAAATCCACCTGCGGAGTACCACCGCTTGGAGGCGTGACTGACCAGGATCCAGCCACCAATCATATTGAACAAGCATGTAAGTAATTATAAAAATCCAACCAATACAATTGGTGTCTAAACAAAACATAATTTAAGTTGCGAGCGGAAGCATAACGATTAAAACCAAAACATAAGTTTCATTGTTTCAAAGTTTAACATGGCACACAGCTGTCCATGCCCCACAACGACTCTCTTCCATGCAAGCTACAGCTAAGTACCTATTGACCTGCAAAGCATGTAGTAACGAGTCAACAACAAGTTGAGTGAGTTCACTGTTGGGTGTTCATTTTTAAGTTGTTCCGAAAACAGTTTCCTTTAACTGGTATACTGCCGTGGGGGTTACCCCATAGTTGAAAACGTGATTTGTTTACCCATCTATTCTGACAATACAGCCATGGGGGCTTCCCCGTGTTAGTTATCTGGCATTTCGGCCATGGGGGCTACCCCATGTATACACTAGACTCGTTACCATATCGACTGCTGACTGTAGTCATGTTTAAGTGCCCTGAACTGTCAATGTCTATCATCATTGACGTGCCCAGATCCATTAGTTCACGCCCGTCCTCTGCGGCACGGTGTGAGGCTTGTCAGACCTAAATAGCGCTATCTAACTAATGACCCGCTCGCCATTGGCCTGGCGATTAAGTCGATATAAAAAGGAGGGACTTCGTGATAGAGTTTTGGTCTAGTACGAGTTATCTGTCCATGAGGACGAGGTATTACATTCCTGAACCAATACTGTCCTACCCAAGAAAGGATAAGGAATCCATGTTCCCTAACCCCATTCCCAACCCCTGGGATTCCCATGCTTTGTAGAGGGTGTGAACTCACCTTGGTTTGCTTGGCAGATACACAGAAAGATCAATCAAGTTGTAAGTGGTCAACTACGTCCTAACATAGATACCATTCAAGTCAGGTTCATATCCAAGTAGTGCACGTATGTTCTACACGTATTGTACACAAGTAACGATCATGGCATACATGTCTAGCATGGCAGTTCAACAACAGTTCGTAACAAGTTCCACAGTAACATTCACGTAACAACCAAAGTCTAAGTGTGCGGCCCAACTACTTAGGCCCATAGCAGTGTGCAAGTCCAAACATTATGTACGGGCGTTATGGTCTCGAGTCGAGACTAGGGATCTCGAGTTACAGCCTATGAGTTCTCGAGTCGCAATCGTGGAGGTCTCGAGTCATGCATGTACTAGTCGAGACCAGACGGTCTCGAGTCGCAAACGAACTCGCAACCGTGGTCTCGAGTTATGCTGCTTGTGTGAGGGGGCTGTGGTCTCGAGTCGAGGCTAGGGGTTCTCGACTCGCAACCGCTGATCTCGAGCTGGCTTATAGATGGTCTCGAGTCGAAACCAGGGGTCTCGACTCCCAGCACCTGCTGATTCTGCATAGTGTACTAACCAATAGAATTTCGATTTCATGATATGATGTACTATCCAACCACAATACTCAAACATGTTTTCTTGTCTAATTACTAATCAAAATAGATCAAACAATCAGATTTCAAATATTCATAACATGTTCATATCCTATACATGTTGTTCATCTTTGAGGGTTTTTATTACCTTATTCATATAAACCTTAATCAAACAAAATCATGAACAACAACTTATCAACACTTAGACGTATAACAGGATTTTTGTTCTTGATTACTAACCTGCATCCTATGATATCAACATAATGAATCATCCTAATCGTAAACATACCACAGCCGACTATAAGCATTCGGTTTCCATTCATCAATCAATCCAACTTGTATCAACATCCAAACCCTTCGGATCCAAACCCATATAGAACCGATAACACTCATTCATAGTCAAGCATATATTATTCATCCTAACATAATCAATACATTATCATATAATCATCATCAACCGATTATAAACATATAACATGAAACACTTATGAACCGATTACTTGAACACCAACTCATCATGTATTGTTTACGAATCAATGTATAAAATCACATAAACCAAAACATCATTTGACAAAACACCGAATCATAAATCACTAACTGGTTCGAGAAGTATTAGTGAAGGATGAAGCTTCACTTGGTGTGCACAAGCTAATCCGAGAACCCTTGTTGTCACCGGTTTGGTCCGAGAGAAAGAGAGAAAGTTTGGGCCTCTAGGGTTTTAGTGAGAGAGAATGTAGGAGTGTGTGTGTAGGTTGCCCCAAAAATGGCAAGGTTGGCTATCATCAAGTATTATATACTTGTTCTAAATTGGTGCACCCTAATGGGCTTTCGGGTAGACTAAAGGGGGTGCATGGCCCAACTGGCCCAACTGTTGCACTGTTCACTCGAGACCGCATGGTCTCGAGTCGGGTCCTTATGTCTCGGGTTGCATAAACACACGCATACATACAAGCACAACACATAATCACGTAAATTCACTTATATCATTCATTAAACCAACAAGTCAATTAGTCACATAACGTTCAAGCATGTTACATCGAGATACAATGAAAGGTTCTAAACTTCGAGTTGTCACACACGTGGTATCCGAACCCCTCCGGTGTTCCCATTTGACCTTTACTTGATTGATTTCTTTATTTCTTAATATTTTTACCTTACGATCCAAAATCGCAATGGGCTTCACCACATAGTTAAGTCTATCATCCACCTCGATGTCATCGTAGTGGATATAGGTTGTTTCATCCGCTAAACATTTCCGAAGATGTGACACATGAAATGTGCTATGAATTCCACTTAATTCTTCCGATAGTTCAAGGCGGTATGCTACCTTCCCTACTCGTTCAACAATTTTAAACGGCCCAATAAATCTTGGGCTTAATTTTCCTCTCTTTCTAAATCGGATAACCCCCTTCCATGGGGATACCTTGAGCATGACCTTGTCGCCAACCTGAAACTCGATTGGTCTTCGCCTTTTGTCTGCATACGACTTTTGTCTATCTTGTGCAGCTTTCAAGTGCGCCCGAACCACCTCAATCTTTTCATTAGTAGCTCGAACTATATCTTTGTGAGCGAGTTCGCGTGGACCCACCTCACCCCAACACACCGGGGTCCGGCACTTACAACCGTAAAGCATTTCATACGGTGCCATCCCTGTCACACCCCAACCGATGGCGGAGTCATCGGGGCATGGCACTGAGCGAAACAGATTGTCCAGAAGTTTCCATAACAACTATCATTACCATTCAATTAAAGCAATACGTCCCATACCGTATCTTAAATAGTCAAACAAGTTATTACAGATAACATCAAAACGAATACTCTGTTCCGACAACTCAGATTTAAATAAGTAGCAATTGTTTATCTGCTTCCAGAGACCCCTAATACGTCATCTACAGACAACTATTTGTTGGGCTCTAAAGCTTTATTCTAGCTTCCATTTCCTACCACACATGCATCCTAAGCACCTGTCACATACGTTAAAATAAAGTCAATACATAAAATGTAAAGGTGAGCATACAAGTTTGATAATAGCATATAGAGTTCGAATTTGTTTACGCATAACCAGCACGTACACATAGTGATATGAAGCACGTTAGTTATCGACATAGATCCATCGATACCAATGACTGCGGGTTGACTGCCCGAGGCAGTTCGCAATACATGATTACCACCGTAATCCATGCAAGTAAAAGATCCTTAACAACCCCCGTGTGAACGGGTGCTGAGTCCAAACTATAGTACTATCGTTGCTAAGGCAGGTAGACAGCATTCCATGTGTAAACATAACAAACAAGCATTCATAAGCCACGTATAACATGCGTAAATGGTTTAGCGTTAAAATAGCTTGAGTAGTGTGATAGTTGTAGTTTGAATATTCGTAACGTATGTAACACCCAAAAGTGCTAAAGAAAAAAGGGGTTCTAGTATACTCACAGCGATTATGGATTGAAGGGAGCGCTTTTCAGCGAGTACGGTTAGCCTGAATAGATTTGATAACATAACGATAAGTAGCGCGTAAAACAGTACAAAGTGAGAGTGGGTAGGATAACTGATCGTGCGGATCAGCTATCCGTGAGAGGAAGTCATCCGTGCGGGTGAACTATCCGTGCGGATGGTGATGCGTACGGATGGTGATCCATCCGGATAAGCTATCCGTGCATGCGAGCTATCCGTGCGGATGGTAATCCGTGCGGATTAGTAGTGCGTGCGGATTGCTTATCCGTACGGACAAGTTGTTCGTGCGGATAATCGTTCAAGTGGATTGTTTCTTCCTACGGATGTGTTTGTGTATGATGGCTTGTGCTTTGGAGTTTTCGTTGTAGCATTTAGAGAACATTTAAGTGTTTCTACCTTTCAAGCCGGTCACGCGGACAACAATCCGTCCGGATGGTACTCCGTGCTGACAATGGTAATCCGTGCGGACAGCTTGTGCGCGCGGGCAGAGACAATCCGTCCGGATAGCCTGTCCGTGCGTACGGCTTGGCCGTGCGGATGACCACTGTTTGAATTTATTTTAAGGCCTTAGTATCTCATGATCCGAAGAGTAATCCATTCAGAGATCGTCCATCCGGATTGCTCATTCGTCGATACTCAAACCTTGTTTGGAAAGTGGGTCCCAAGGGTAGCTCGTCCGGGTGACAACCCGTCCGGATGACCTGTACGTGCGGACAGCTAGTCCGTGCGCACAGCTTGTCCGTGCGGACACCTGGTCCGTGCGGACAGTCTCTGGTCTGATTGTTCCATTCGTCTACTCTTGGTTTCTGTTGTCGTTTATCGAGACGTTCTGATTACGTGGCAACCACTTGGAGTTGTATTCTCACCCGCATGTCTAGACCGGTCAGGAACCACCCTAACTTGGCCTGTCGGCGACTCAGAACGGTCATTCCGGTTGACCCCGAAATCAGGTGTCTGATGATCTAGGACTAGTGCATCACTATTAACGAGTAGAACACTAGAACCGATCAGATTCGTACTGATTTTAAGGGTAAAAGAAGGAGAGAACTTAGGTTTATTTCTTTCAACTCTTTTATCCTTAGAAAAGTTTAGATTTAGGTGAAGTTATTGTGAAATCTTGTGGAAATCGTTTAGATCTGAGTTACTCTTGGTGGAATGAAGTCAAGCTTGAAGTTCATAAGAACTTCATGATGATGTCACCCGAGAATACCTCAAATTTGGATGATTTCATGGTTAAAAGTGGAGATTTGAAAGATGGAAATGTGTAGAATTGTGTAGTGATCAAGAATGTACAAGAATTAGTGCAAGATCTTACCTGGATTGAGAGAAATCTGAGAAAAAGTGAAGAATGCGTGCGGTTCGGACGTCACTTGCCAAAAGCGGAAAAGTTGGAGAGTGACCCGTGTATTTATAGGATGCCAAAAAGGGAAAGGGTGAACCGTGCGGATGGCACGTACCCGGATAGGCTATCCGTGCGGATAGGTCATCCGTGTGGATGGCAATCCGTGCGGATTGACCATCCGTGCGGATGTCGCCTGACTTAGTTTGTTCGGTGCGATGTTGCTTCGGTTTTGATTTGCGAGCGATTCGATAGGGTTTCCTAGTCAAATTACTTTCAGTCCCAACTACTTCTTATATGGTTCGACTCGGAATTCGGGTTCGGGTTCGATTACGTTCGAGTTAGACTTCGAGTTCGATTGAGTTCGCTTGATTATCACAACATAACATAAAATAAACATGCACAGGTAACACGTAAGGTACACACACACTTATAAACACAGGTAAAATACACAGTTCGAGTTACGGTTCGATGTCGATTCGATTAGCATAGCTTGATTAACTTTATCGCATTGTTACTTCCTATCATTCCCCGTCGTAGGTCGATTGAAATACGATTAATATTATTCGATTATTGTAATGTACGACACTTACTCCTCATAATATAAATAAAATAAAAACATTTCTACGAGTCAAGTCGCGCGAAATCGGTCGTTGACTTTGACCTTGACTTTGACTTTCACTCGTGAAAACACGGGGTGTTACAGCCTCCCCTTGTTTAGGGAATTTCGTCCCGAAATTAAGATGAAAGCCGTAACTAACCGTGGATCACATGTGAGAGTTCTTTGTTTGGACCACTGAAAACCGTTGAGTTGATCGACTTTCTATGGATAAAGATTGTCGATTTTTGGATATGATATGCGAAATTATCTGATCTAAAAGCCTATAAAGTTTAAGATCTTAATTCGAAGCCGTTTGGGAGAAATTTGAATTTTTGTTAGAAAAATGTTGAATGTTGCTGTTGATGTTCACCGTACGGATAACAAATCCGCGTTGACTATTGTTGACTAGCTTATTCGCTTTGTCTTTGGGTCGTGCGGAATCCGTGAATGCGTGTGACTAAACATAATCGTAACGGAGCCAAAACCGATCCTACAAGTGGTATCTGAGCAGGTGATCGATTGCGAGGATCAAACATACTCAGATTTGAGCAATTTCTTCATCTTTCATACTCATCTCGTTTTTTTTTCCTGAAAATCGCTAAATTAAATGTATACAATAACCGTGATTCTATTGATTATGATGACGCATACAAGCACCGAGAATCACGTGAATGCCAAAGAGCAAAGTCCCTAATTGAAACCGTAAGGCTCCTATTTATAGGCCAAGGGAATAAGGAATCTTTCTTTATTTACAATTATGCCACCTTGCCTTTCTTAACCAGACATTACTTACTCGTTAGACAACTGTGGATACTTTGTCTTCATGTCGCTTTCGAGTTCCCAAGTGAACTCCGCGCCTCGTTTGCCTTCCCACCGGACCTTCACAATAGGAATGCGTGAGCGCCTGAGTTGCTTGGTTTGGCGATCCATGATTTCGACAGCCTTTTCCACGAAGTGTAATGTTTCGTTCACTTGTAGATCATCTAGAGGAACATGTAAGTCGTGGTCGGCAATGCACTTTCGGAGGTTTGACATGTGGAAAGTCGGGTGGACATTGCTAAGTTCCTCCGGTAATTCGAGTCTGTAGGCGACTTTTCCGATCCTTTCCAGAATCTTAAAAGGTCCAACATATCGAGGCGCGAGTTTCTCCTTTTTGCCGAATCGGACTACACCCTTCCAAGGTGATACCTTTAGGAGTACGTAGTCACCAACGCCATATTCACGGGGTTTGCGCTTTTTATCGGCGTAAACTTTCTGTCGATCCCGAGCTTTCGCTAGGTTGTCTCAAATTTGGAAAATTTTGTCTGTCGTTTCTTGTAGCAGCTCCGGACCGGTTAGTTGCGAGTGACCGATCTCGTGCCACACAATAGGCGATCGACATCTTCTTTCGTATAAGGCCTCGAAAGGTGCCATCTGGATGCTAGCCTGGTAGCTGTTGTTATACGAGAATTCGACTAACGGAAGGTGTCTATCCCAATTACCACCGAAGTCTAGAACACACGAACGGAGCATGTCTTCAAGAGTACGAATCGTTCTTTCAGTCTGACCGTCGGTTTGTGGGTGGAACGCAGTACTTAGATTAAGCGTTGTACCGAGTGCCGTTCGGAATGTTTCCCACAATCGTGAAGTAAACCGAGCATCACGATCAGAGATGATGTCACGAGGTGTCCCATGTCGACCAATGATCTCGTCGGTGTAGATTCGGGCTAATCGTTCTACCTTGTAGTCCTCTCGTATTGGCAGAAAGTGAGCTGATTTAGTCAAACGGTCAATAACAACCCAAATGCTGTCGTGACCTGATGACGTGGTTGGAAGCTTGGTTACGAAATCCATAGCTATGCTCTCCCACTTCCACATGGGAATTGGTGGTTGTTCGAGCAAGCCAGAGGGTCTTTGATGTTCAGCCTTGATTCTAGCACAGGTTAGGCATTTTCCGACGTAGAGGGCGATATCCCGTTTCATACCCGGCCACCAGTACCTATAGCGAAGATCATGGTACATTTTGTCAGCACCGGGATGGATAGAGTATCGGGATTTGTGGGCTTCATCCATGATAATCTGTCGCAAATTGGTTCGCTTGGGAATCCAAATTCGGTCTAAGAAGTGGAATATCCCATTTGATTTGCTCACAAGCTGGGCTCCATCGTGGTAGATTCTTTCCTTCTTCAAGGTGCGTTCGTTGAAACATGCATGCTGGGCGTCGCGAATGAGAGTTTCGAGGTTGTGCTGGGCTTGAACATTACGGGTGCTAAGCAGATAGCTTCGTCTGCTAAGTGCGTCGGCCACAACATTTGCTTTGCCTGGGTGATAACGAATCTCACAGTCGTAATCGTTGAGAAGTTCTACCCATCGGCGTTGACGCATATTTAGTTCCCTCTGATTAAAGATGTGTTGTAGGCTCTTATGATCGGTGAAGATCGTACACTTTGTACCGTGCAGGTAGTGTCGCCAAATCTTTAATGCAAAAACAACTGCGCCTAGCTCGAGATCGTGGGTTGTATAGTTCTTCTCATGGACTTTGAGCTGACGAGATGCGTAAGCTATGACATTGTCTCGTTGCATTAGGACGCAACCGAGACCAAGGTTGGAAGCATCACAGTAGACAATGAAATTATCGTTTCCGTCGGGTAGTGTGAGAATAGGAGCATTGCAAAGCATGTGTTTGAGGGTTCGAAAGGTAGACTCTTGTTTGGTTCCCCAGACAAAAGGCTGGTCCTTATGCGTGAGAGAGGTAAGTGGTACAGCAATCTTCGAGAATCCTTCGATAAATCGTCGATAATAGCCCGCTAGCCCGAGAAAGGAACGAACTTCAGACGAATTCTTAGGCGTAACCCAGCTCTTGACAGCTTCAATCTTCGCAGGATCGACGTGAATACCCTGACTATTTACGATGTGACCCAGAAACTGAACCACCCCCAACCAAAACTCGCACTTGGAGAATTTGGCGTAGAGTTGGTTCCCCTGGAGTAACTCGAGAACCAAACGTAGATGTTGCGCGTGTTCGGCTCTCGTTTTGGAATAGATCAAGACATCGTCGATGAACACGATGACGAAGCGGTCGAGATATGGTTTACACACTCGATTCATCAGATCCATGAAAACTGCTGGGGCGTTTGTTAGGCCAAATGGCATGACAACGAATTCGTAATGGCCGTAACGAGTACGAAACGCGGTTTTGGGTATATCCTCCTCCTGTATACGCAGCTGATGATATCCTGAACGTAGATCGATCTTCTAGAAACACGTAGCGCCTTGTAGCTGATCAAACAAATCGTCGATTCGAGGCAGAGGATAGCGGTTCTTGATAGTCAACTTATTCAACTCCCGGTAGTCGATGCACATCCGGAACGACCCGTCATTCTTTTTGACGAAAAGGACTGGTGCGCCCCAAGGAGAGGTGCTCGGGCGAATAAAGCCTTTCTCAAGTAATTCCTGGAGTTGGGTTGAGAGTTCGCGCATTTCGGACGACGCGAGTCGGTAAGGAGCTCTGGCGATAGGATTAGCTCCAGGAATGAGATCAATGCGAAAATCAATATCGCGCTTGGGAGGTAGTCCGGGAAGATCCTCTGGAAAAACATTAGGAAATTCTCGAACCATAGGTACGTCTTTTACTTCCTTCTTCTCTTTCTTTTCCTTCTCCGCTGCTACGATGTTAGCCAAGAAAGCCCTGTATTCCTTGCGGAGATACTTGCTAGCTTGGAGGCATGACATAAGTTTGAGACCCTTCGAAGTAGTATCACCATAAACGCGCAATGAATCACCGTTTGCGAGCGAAAAAGGAATCATCTTATCGAAGCAAACAACTTCGGCATGGTTTTCGCGAAGAAAGTCCATGCCTACTATGACATCAAAGCTTCCGAGTTGCATCGGAATAAGATCAATTGAGAAGAAGTGATTGTTGAGCTCGAGAGTGCAATCACGAATAACAGAGTTTACAGCGACGGTTCTTCCGGTAGCGACTTCGACATCGAATGCAGAGGAGAGTCGGGAACGTTTATGACTAAGGAGTTTCTCAAATTCGAGCGACACAAAACAATTATCGGCTCCAGTATCAAACAAACATGAAGCATAAATACCATTCACAAGGAACGTACCATTGACCATGTTGTTGTCGTCCTGGGCTTGACGCACATTGAGATTGAAAGTTCTGGCGCGTGCGGCCTATTGTTGCTGCTGCTGTTGCTGCTGTGGTTGTTGCTGTTGCGATTGTTGTTTCACTACCCTGTTCGGGCACATGTTGGCGAAATGATTCGGGTCGCCACACGTGAAGCATGCTCTGGCTTTGACTGCGGGTGCCGGAGGAGCTTGTTGACCCTGTGGGGCAGCGAGTAGAGCTTGATTGGCAGGAGCTTGGCGAATACGACAGTTGGCAGTAAAGTGGTCGTATACATTGCAGTGAGCACAGAAGCGGCATTGAATAGCTGTCGGGTGATGATAGGTGCAAGTAGGGCAGAGCGGGTGTGGTCCAGTATATGCGCGCTTTGCAGGCGGTGCATTGGCCACAGGCGTCGCTACTTGACGCTGTTGGGCAGGTATAGCTTGGATTGGTGCAGCAGTAATCGCACAGTTCTTGTTGGTGGAGCTGTTCTTTCTCTTGTTCTTTCGCTTGTTGCTTGACGAGGTGGTTTCAGCAGTTGGTGCAGCAGTAGTGGCTTGATGCAGATGCTTGGAGGTCTTATCCCACACCCCATCCTTAACCCGTTTGTCATTGATCTCAGCGGCTAGCAGATAGGTTTCCTCGATCGTGGTAGTCTTAGCCGCTTGCACGAAATCAGCAACGCAGTCGGGCAAGGCTCGAATGTACTTCTTGATGGTCATATCAGGAGTCTTGACCTGGTCGGGACAGATAATGCTGAGCTGTTTAAAGCGAGCAGTAAGACCAGCATTGTCTCCATCCTTCTGATGTATGTGCCAGAATTCATCTTCAAGCTTTTGACGTTCGTGAGGAGGGCAGAATTCCTCTAGCATGACTTCCTTGAGCTCATCCCACGACAGGCCGTAGGCTAGATCATTCCCTCGCTAGTTCCTCTCGGCCGTCCACCAGTCCAAAGCACCGGACTGAAAGACGCCGGTAGCGTTCAGAGTTCGAAGGTCACCAGGGCAACCACTTTGTCGCAGAGTAACCTCGATAGAGTCAAACCAGTGAAATAGTGCAGTAGGACCTCCTTCGCCTGTGAATTCTTTCAGCCCACATGACTTGAATTGTTTGAAACTGAAAGGTCTTGCGACAGCTTTAGGACCTTCAGTCCTTGACTCTTCGGATGACTTGCTGGCGTTCTCATAGACATCGCTCACAGCTTTTGCCACACTTTTCGCGATAATAGAGGCAATACGTCTGTCCCTCTTTTCTTGATGAGAGAGCGGATGACGAGATCCAGACGACATTGTCTGCAATAGACATCGCCACGGAACTCAACACATGTATTCGAATCTCACCTCACACGTCTACTAATTACTAAAGCTCAGTAACACGTACCATGTAAACGCATATAGTCACAAAATCACAGAATTGCACAAAATCACATAAGCACATAGAGCACATAGCTACAACACTCCTATACATGTAAGCACAATAGCAAGAACACATATATCTTAGTCACTAGGGGTAGTCAGAAAAACAGAAACCTAGTATTCAGAGTTCGCGAGTGTTCGAAAGTAGTGAAGTGCGAGCGATTTGTTAAGGATGTGTTGTGTGGGTAGTTAAGGCCAAAAACATTAGATTGAAACCGGTAGTACCTCAAAACGTTGATAAACACAAAACACGTAATTCTCATAAAAGCGACAAAAATTTGAAACACATAAAATCGAGAATGGATTGTCTGCGGCTATTAGACTTCGACTAACCAAATTGGTTCGACTATTCACAAGGATCCTGTGTGCATAATTACCTCCAGGACTATGCCTTTGCCTCGATTCTTGTGCGTTGGCGCAATTCCCATTGGTTATATTGTGTCTTTAGATCGTTTGGAGTCCATCGAAACTTTGGTGGGAGTTTTTGTATAAAAGCAGGACAAGTCGTCAAGGTTAGGGTTTCACCCCTATCTTGCAACTTCTGTCCTTGTTTTTGATAAAATTTGAGGAGATTATTCATCAAAATATGGATTTCACTCCTAATTTGGCATGATTCTCCTCGTTTGTAGCTAAAGCGTAAGCTGATTAGGCAACTTTAGTCAAGAGTTTGCGGTTTTCACACCTATTCTCGGCCTCATTACCTGTTCATAACTTGAAAATTCGAGTGCAGTGGTAGAAAAGAGCGAGTGATAGTGGCGAGTTTACGCATACGCGTGAGTTGGTCTGTTGGTTCTTAACTATAGACTAGGTCTCTAAGACTTCGACCCGGACTAGGTCGAGTCTTGCCTAATTCCCTATAGTTATGGCTCTGATACCAATCTTTCACACCCCAACCGATGGCGGAATCATCGGGGCATGGCACTGAGCAAAACAGATTGTCCAGAAGTTTCCATAACAACTATCATTACCATTCAATTAAAGCAATACGTCCCATACCGTATCTTAAATAGTCAAACAAGTTATTACAGATAACATCAAAACAAATACTCTGTTCCGACAACTCAGATTTAAATAAGTAGCAATTGTTTATCTGCTTCCAGAGACCCCTAATACGTCATCTACAGACAACTATTTGTTGGGCTCTAAAGCTTTATTCTAGCTTCCATTTCCTACCACACATGCATCCTAAGCACCTGTCACATACGTTAAAATAAAGTCAATACATAAAATGTAAAGGTGAGCATACAAGTTTGATAATAGCATATAGAGTTCGAATTTGTTTACGCATAACCAGCACGTACACATAGTGATACGAAGCACGTTAGTTATCGACATAGATCCATCGATACCAATGACTGCGGGTTGACTGCCCGAGGCAGTTCGCAATACATGATTACCACCGTAATCCATGCAAGTAAAAGATCCTTAACAACCCCCGTGTGAACGGGTGCTGAGTCCAAACTATAGTACTATCGTTGCTAAGGCAGGTAGACAACATTCCATGTGTAAACATAACAAACAAGCATTCATAAGCCACGTATAACATGCGTAAATGGTTTAGCGTTAAAATAGCTTGAGTAGTGTGATAGTTGTAGTTTGAATATTCGTAACGTATGTAACACCCAAAAGTGCTAAAGCAAAAAGGGGTTCGAGTATACTCACAGCGATTATGGATTGAAGGGAGCGCTTTTCAGCGAGTACGGTTAGCCTGAATAGATTTGATAACGTAACGATAAGTGGCGCGTAAAACAGTACAAAGTGAGAGTGGGTAGGATAACTGATCGTGCGGATCAGCTATCCGTGAGAGGAAGTCATCCGTGCGGGTGAACTATCCGTGCGGATGGTGATGCGTACGGATGGTGATCCATCCGGATAAGCTATCCGTGCGTGCGAGCTATCCGTGCGGATGGTAATCCGTGCGGATTAGTCGTGCGTGCGGATTGCTTATCCGTACGGACAAGTTGTTCGTGCGGATAAACGTTCAAGTGGATTGTTTCTTCCTACGGATGTGTTTGTGTATGATGGCTTGTGCTTTGGAGTTTTCGTTGTAGCATTTAGAGAACATTTAAGTGTTTCTACCTTTCAAGCCGGTCGCGCGGACAACAATCCGTCTGGATGGTAATCCGTGCGGACAATGGTAATCCGTGCAGACAGCCTGTGCGCGCGGGCAGAGACAATCCGTCCGGATAGCCTGTTCGTGCGTACGGCTTGGCCGTGCGGATGACCACTGTTTGAATTTATTTTAAGGCCTTAGTATCTCATGATCCGAAGAGTAATCCATTCAGAGATCGTCCGTCCGGATTGTTCATTCGTCGATACTCAAACCTTGTTTGGAAAGTGGGTCCCAAGGGTAGCTCGTCCGGGTGACAACCCGTCCGGATGACCTATACGTCCGGACAGCTAGTCCGTGCGCACAGCTTGTCCGTGCGGACAGCTTGTCCGTGCGGACAACTGGTCCGTGCGGACAATCTCTGGTCTAATTGTTCCGTTCGTCTACTCTTGGTTTCTGTTGTCGTTTATCGAGACGTTCTGATTACGTGGCAACCACTTGGAGTTGTATTCTCACCCGCATGACTAGACCGGTCAGGAACCACCCTAACTTGGCCTGTCGGCGACTCAGAACGGTCGTTCCGGTTGACCCCGAAATCAGGTGTCTGATGGGTAGAATCCAGATCTAGGACTAGTGCATCACTATTAACGAGTAGAACACTAGAACCGATCAGATTCGTACCGATTTTAAGGGTAAAAGAAGGAGAGAACTTAGGTTTATTTCTTTCAACTCTTTTATCCTTAGAAAAGTTTAGATTTAGGTGAAGTTATTGTGAAATCTTGTGGAAATCGTTTAGATCTGAGTTACTCTTGGTGGAATGAAGTCAAGCTTGAAGTTCATAAGAACTTCATGATGACGTCACCCGAGAATACCTCAAATCTGGATGATTTCATGGTTAAAAGTGGAGATTTGAAAGATTGAAATGTGTAGAATTGTGTAGTGATCAAGAATGTACAAGAATTAGTGCAAGATCTTACCTGGATTGAGAGAAATCTGAGAAAAAGTGAAGAATGCGTGCGGTTCGGACGTCACTTGCCAAAAGTGGAAAAGTTGGAGAGTGACCCGTGTATTTATAGGATGCCAAAAAGGGAAAGGGTGAACCGTGCGGATGGCACGTACCCGGATAGGCTATCCGTGCGGATAGGTCATCCGTGCGGATTGGCAATCCGTGCGGATTGACAATCCGTGCGGATTGACCATCCGTGCGGATGTCGCCTGACTTAGTTTGTTCGGTGCGATGTTTCTTCGGTTTCGATTTGCGAGCGATTCGATAGGGTTTCCTAGTCAAATTACTTTCAGTCCCAACTACTTCTTATATGGTTCGACTCGGAATTCGGGTTCGGGTTCGATTACGTTCGAGTTAGACTTCGAGTTCGATTGAGTTCGCTTGATTATCACAACAAAACATAAAATAAACATGCACAGGTAACACGTAAGGCACACACACACTTATAAACACAGGTAAAATACACAGTTCGAGTTACAGTTCGATGTCGATTTGATTAGCATAGCTTGATTAACTTTATCGCATTGTTACTTCATATCATTCCCCGTCTTAGGTCGATTGAAATACGATTAATATGATTCGATTATTGTAATGTACGACACTTACTCCACATAATATAAATAAAATAAAAACATTTCTACGAGTCAAGTCGCGCGGAATCGGTCGTTGACTTTGACCTTGACTTTGACTTTCACTCGTGAAAACACGGGGTGTTACAATCCCGATACTAGTATGGTAGCTGTTGTTATATGAAAATTCGACCAAAGGTAGATAAACCTCCCAAGTACCTCCAAAGTCAATAATACATGCTCGTAGCATGTCCTCCAACGTTTGTATTGTTCTTTCACTCTATCCATCCGTCTGAGGATGGTACACAGTACTGATGAACAATTTGGTTCCCATTTGCTCTTGGAAATCTTGCCAGAAATTCGAAGTGAACCGGGTATCCCTATCGGACACGATGGATACCGGTACTCCATGGCGTGCCACTATCTCATTAGTGTAAACCTCCGACATCTTTTCTAACGTATAAGTCTCACGTATTGGAATAAAGTGAGCACTCTTTGTCAATCTATCAACAACTACCCATATAGCATCAAATCCGTGGTTCGTCCTTGGTAGTTTGGTTAACATGTCCATTGTAATATGTTCCCATTTCCAAACCGGAATTTCCAACGGTTGGAGCTTACCATATGGTTTTTGGAGTTCCGCCTTGACTTGTAGACATGTCAGGCACTTCTCCACGTATTTCACTACATCTCTTTTCATTCCGGGCCACCAATAGTTTTGTTTCAAATCATTATACATCTTGGTCGCTCCCGGATGGATGGAATAACGGGATTTGTGAGCTTCATCTAGTAGAAGCTTTTTAACTCCACATGTGTTAGGAACCCAGATTCTGTTGAAACGTGTTTTCAACCCGTGATTGCCTTCCTCAAGATCTTTAGCTTGGCCGACAATTCTTTCCTTTTTCCAGTTTTCTACCTTCACTGCTTCAACTTGTGCTTCTCAGACTTGTTCTAGTAGGCCCGAGGTCACAATAAGCTGCATTGATTGTACCTTTATCGGGGCATAATCTGTCTTTCGACTTAACACGTCAGCTACTACATTGGCTTTCCCGTGGTGGTAATGAATTTCACAATCGTAATCCTTGACCGTTTCTAACCACCGCCTTTGCCTCATGTTTAATTCCTTCTGATCGAAGGAATATTTCAAACTTTTATGGTCAGTAAAGATTGTACATTTTACCCCATACAAATAATGTCTCCATATTTTTAAGGCGAACACTACTGCTGCCAGCTCCAAATCATGAGTCGGGTATTTCTTTTCATGGATCTTCAGTTGTCTCGAGGCGTAGGCTATGACCTTGCCTCGTTGCATTAAAACACATCTGAGCCCCGAATGCAACGCATCTGAGTAAACCACCATGTCATCAACTCCTTCCTGTAATGTTAGCACCGGAGCGCGAGTTAACTTTTCTTTAAGTGTTTGGAAGGCTTCCTCTTGTTCGATGCCCCATACAAACTTTTCCTCCTTGCGAGTCAATTTGGTCAATGGTAAGGCAATTTTGGAGAAATCTTGTATGAACCTCCGATAATATCCCGCGAGCCCCAAAAAGCTTCGGATTTCTGAAGGATTCCTTGGAGTGTTCCATTTTGACACGGCTTCTACTTTTGACGGATCCACTAGTACCCCGTCGGCACTAATGATATGCCCGAGAAACTGCACCTCTCGTAACCAGACATCGCACTTTGAAAATTTTGCATACAGCTTTTCTCGTTTGAGTGTCTCTAACACTTCTTGCAAATGGCAAACATGCTCGGCTTCATCCTTCGAATACACTAGAATGTCATCAATAAATACAATTAGCGACTTATCCAGCATAGGTTTGCAAACCCGGTTCATGAGGTCCATGAAAGCCGCGGGTGCATTAGTCAACCCAAAGGGCATTACGAGGAACTCATAATGCCCGTACCGCGTACGAAAGGCCATCTTCGGTACGTCTTCCTGCTTGACTTTCAACTGGTAATAACCCGATCTGAGATCAATCTTTGAGAACGAACTCGCCCCTTGCACCTGGTCAAACAAGTCATCAATTCTTGGAAGTGGGTATCTATTTTTCACCATGAGTTTGTTTAACTCTCGGGTGTCGATACACATGTGCATACTACCGTCTTTCTTTTTTAGGAATAGTACCGGTGTGCCCTACGGGGATACACTCGGTCGGATAAACCCCTTGTCGAGCAGTTCTTGGATCTTAGACATCAATCTTGCAGCTCCGACGGCGCGAGCCGATACGACGCCTTAGCCACAGGTTTTGCACCCGGAATCAATTCGATTCCGAACTCTACCTCTCGTTCTGGTGGTATTTCTGGTAAATCTTCGGGGAACACATCCCCATAATCACGTACCATCGGCACATCTCCGATTTTTAGGGATTTATTTTCCGACTCACTTGCGTACACCATATAGGCCTTGCATCCATGTTTCATAAGTCGGTGAGCTTCTAGCATTGTGCATACCATCGGGTTACCGCCTTTTTCACCGTATATTGTAACGTGCTTCCCGCTAGGAGACGTCAGTTTTATTTCCTTTCGGAAACATGCCACTTTTGCGTGGTATCGGGACAGCCAATCCATGCCCACGATCACTTGAAATTCTCCCATCGACATCGGGATCAAGTCTATTATGTATTCTTCCTCATCAATGCTCAATTTACAGTTTTCACATACATCACAAACGATAAAACTCTTATTATTACCTATCTCTACTTCTAAAGGCATAGGTAATTTTGTTAGAACAAATGAAGGATGTCGAATAAATCCATATGAAATAAAGGATTTATTCGCACCCGTATCAAATAATACAAGCGCAGGAATCGAGTTTACAGCAAATATACCTGAAACCACTTCGGGTTCAACTTTTGCTTCTGCGGCAGTCAAATGGAAAGATCTTGCCTTTGCTTTTGGGGCTTCGCCTTTCGTGTCTTACCCGTCTTTCTTTCCAATTAGCTCTGGGCATTCAGACTTCTTGTGACCCGGTCGATAACAATTGTAGCAGACCGTCACTTTTTCCGGGCATGATGTAGCCATATGTCCCGTCTTCCGACATATGGGACAAGGTTTATCCCTGAAGCGGCACTCGCCCTTGTGACCTTTTCCACAAATCTTGCAACTAGGCGACCCGCCTTTTACATCAGATTTCTTCCCAGATTCATTCGTTCGCGCTTTCTTGGTAGGGCTCGGATTGACATTTGAGCCCTCCGTTCTCCTCGTTCAACCTGCTTTCTCAATTCGATCTCCCGTTCCCGAGCAACATTTATGATCTCGGTAAGGGTCTCGTATTTTGAAGGAGTCATAAACTCCCTATACTCGGCGCTTAACATGTTATAGTAGTAGTATATTTTCTGCTCTTCATTCGTCACCAATTCATTGCAAAACTTCATCTTATCCATAAACGTTGCCGTAATCTTGTCTATGGTCTCGCCCTTGTGCCTAAGTTGCATGAACTCTTCCTTGATTCTATTAATGACCGCCTTGGGACTATGATGTTTAAGAAACGGCATCTTAAACTCCTCCCATGTCATGACCTTAGCCGCTTCGCTTCCAATCTCATTCTTTTTGTTATCCCACCAGTCTTTCGCTTGACCCCTTAATTGACCCATACCATAGGCTACGTAGTCATCCTCATCACAATGGGTCCTCTCAAATACTCCTTCGATATCGCTTAGCCAACGTTGGCATACGATTGGGTCAACCTCCCCATTATAGACTGGCGGTTTGCACGCCATGAACTCCTTGTATGTACAAGGCTTTCGTCCTCCGGACTTCTCCTTCGTTATATTAGCATTATCTTCCAATTTCTTGATTCTTTCATCGACCACTGTTAGTACTGTGGTCTGGATCTTATCGATGAAGCAAGACAAACTATTTTCGATTTCCTTTCCCACTTACTCGGCAATCACTTCTCTCATTTGCTCGGTGACTCTTGGCACCACATCATCGTTACTTTTATCCGCCATCTTTAATACTGAAATGTTTACATTAATTGTTAAACATTTCATTGATAACATATGATTTACTTGTTTTGATTTAATCAAGTTCATAACTTGATTCAACCGTTCTTGTTTCATGCATTTCCCGTGTTTGAGTGAGCTTACACACTCTTTTCGTGCATATTAATTCATGTTTCATTTCTATATTCTATAAATCTACTTAAAACAATTAACTCTTACCGGATGCTTGATCAAGCTTGAACCGAACACACTTTATTGTCAACCCTTAGCTCTGATTACCAACTTGTAAGACCCGGTTTAAATGACGAGATTAATGATACGATATAAGCATTTAGTACTAAAATATCGAGTTTACAAAAACTTTCTTGATTAAAAGACCATATTTGATCTTGGGATTTAAGTTAAAAGGAAAATATCTATTAAACATACAAAACATAACTTCAAGCGTCTACTAGATAACGTTTGAAAACATAGTTCAAGTATCTACATAATGCAAAGACAAAATAGATCAAGTGCAGAAGCTTCGTTTAGTGCGTTTGGTTCTTGATAATAGCTTGATCGCTATCGGGATTTGGTTCCATATTCACCTATGGTCAAAACCATTTAAAATTATTAGTTTGACACTTTAAACACCAAGTATAAGGAAGTTCCATACTCCAAGTATCAAAAAAACAAGAAAATCTAGGTTCTGGGTGCTGGCGTCGCGCGAGGGAGACCGTGGCGTCGCGCCACCGCCATCACGTCGCGCGAGGGAGGCCGTGGCGTCGCGCCAGCAACGATTTTCGACAGATTGTTGTTGTGTTGAGCTGCTAATTTGACCCAGCACTATTTTTCCAAGTTCCAAACTTTAAATCGGCATAACTTTTGACTCGAGTGTCCGTTTTAGCCGATTCTTTTTCCTACGTGACCATAATTGTAACAACCGTAAATTTATTTAGCGATTTCCATAAATAATCACAATTACTGAGTATTTCTATATAACATTCACGCTAAAATACTAGTTTATTAAAAACTTTTACAATTTAAAGTGATACAACATAATGTGGTTTAATTCGTCGTTTTAGAATAACGACGAAACAACATTGCGGAAGCTTCGTTTAATGTGTGTTCGGTTCTTGCTCGATGCTTGATCTTCATCCGGGACTCTCAACATTCACCTGTGATCAAAACCAACTTAAAGGTCAGTTTTGATAATTAAATAACTAGTACAACAAGGAATATTGGGTCGAATAATCGAATTAAACAAGGAAATCCGGAAATTCCACATTGATATCTTGATCCAGAAACAAAGACTTGAAACTGGCCTCCACCGTAACTTATGGTGGGCACCGTAAGTTACGGTGGCCCCTGGTATAAAATACCCCCACCGTAAGGCAGGAGGTAACTGCCGTAATGTTTTCAGCCCCCACCGTAACTTACGGTGCCCACCTTAAGTTACGGTGGCCCCTGTATCAGACCTTCCCATTCTGCCGTTTTTGACACGGAAACTTTCGTATCTTTCAATTCGCTTGTCCGTTGACCTACCATTTCTTCCTACATGATTGTAATTTGATCCTCCATCATATGGAGTTAAAATCCAACATCCTACATAATAAATTTTGAGACTTCTAAGCCTTCGACTCCTTGTCGTTTTACCGAATTTTAACCCGTTTATTCATTTTATCAAACAAACATATTTGTTTAATCCATATTTCACATGCACCTCTTCAAATTAATGTTATCTACCATGTTAGGTTCTAATCACAGGTTTCTCACACAATTTAAATACGTTTTCGCTCGTATGCTTATTTTGACCCGTTAAGGGCATTTAAGCACTTTAGAACTTGAACTTGTTTTCATACATTTCTAGCATCTTATTCCTACATTTCTTATCAAGTAATCTTCCACCACAACTATATGTGTGTTGGATTTAATGTGGTTATCTATATGTTCCAAATTTTACCCCTCGGATTATCTTTTTACGGCAAAGACTCATATAAAGTCATTTGACCCAAGAATTTACATCTTTCACTATCTTTTCTTATTCTAAGCATTTATTTAATCATAAAACTCGTTTCTGAACTTCCTGCAAGGGTCGTTCGTTCGAATTAGCTTACAAGGGCAATTTGGTCAATTTTCATCCTTTCTTTACTACAAAGGGACTTTTAAATACTTGTTTGACCCAAAATCTGACCTTTTAACTATAATCTTGTTTATAAACCCATGTGCTTCTAAAACACCAAAATCATAACTTAATTTATTCAGTTTACCTAAAAGATAACCGAATAACTATATTTTAACCTTGTCTAACTCTTATAGAATCTCAAGTTCTACATGATGAGTTGAATCATTATACATACCTGGCTCGGATCAATATATTGACCCGTTTCAATACCTTGACTTAGTAGCCGCTAAGCAATAGCGATGTGCGTATCCATTTGATATTTATTCCTATAAACATGTAACTCGACAAGCCATTAGTCGATATTGTCAAAGGGTGATAATTTCACCTTTTGACCCGTTTATTTACCTAATGATCTTCGTCACTTCAACTAAATGCCAATTTCATGTATTATGCTAATTTAAAGTCTACTAGCGAAAACACGAAATCAAGCATATCGTAACGGAATCGTAGTTACGTACCTTTTAAGCATTCTTTTCAAACGCGTATCGCCACTAGCTTGTCTGCTTGACGTTCCGATTTCCTTGCCTATAGAGTTCAACCATAAATGTTTAGAACTCTCTTATAGTATAATACGCATAATTTGCCAAATCATCACAATCATGCGTTTTAACTTTAAATTTCAATTTCGAGCCTTCTTTGGGGCATTTTTACAAACACCTTAAGGGCAGAATTTTAAATAATTCATTAACAAGCTCATAACTTGTCATATAACCCGAATTTTCATCAATCAAACTATTTAACACAAATATTTTCCTCTACAATTCTGAAATAACTTCACATATGTCAAATTACACTAGAACAACCCCAATTTTCCTAGTGTTTATCAAGTTCTACATAACCCACTAGTCACCTACAATGGTGACCATGGATTTCACTAGAATTTAGCATAATTTCAACATGTACTTGTCTAGGGTTTACTCCTAGACATTTTAATGTTCGTAATTCATCTACAATTCATACATGCGTCATCAGATTTCAAGTTCTCTAAATTCATGAGAATTTCAAGTAGAGAATTTTTGTCAAATTTTACATACCTTATGATCTCCTTGCAATGGGGATCATTAATCTATGCTCGATTTTCGTTTTGGACTTGGTTTGATCCTTCAATTTGTGAGATTAGTGAATGTTAGGGTTTTGAGAGTGGGGGTCGCCCTTCTCCTGCCTGTGATCGAACAAGACCCTCAAATGGGGTGTTTGGTTTTTATTTTGTTAAACTTAATAATATAAGTTTCAATTTTAACAACATAGGCCCCTCCACTTTTATTTAGTTTATAACTTGATATTTTGTTCTTTCATTTAATTACAAGACTTGTACTAGGTTATTTATTTCCTAGCTACTTTATCTTGTTTACAACCCGTTTTATTTTAAGTCCCGTTAAATCTCGGGCCTTTTATTTACTTTGTTTTCTCATAGTATTTCTCTTCCTTTTAATAAATATTAGATTTATTTATTTAAATCCTAAAATTTACCGGTAAGTTTTACCACTAACTGTATTTTACCCGTCTTGTAGTATTAACGTGGTTTGATTACCAAACCCGTTTTCGGGGTGTTACAGTAATTTAATTACGGACGCGTTTATCAACACGTTTTGCATAAAAATATCATTTCAAGAGCAGTTAGCTTTTATTTCATCTCTTGTTTATTCAACCCATTTGTTAAAAGTTCCCTAACTTGCATTGTTGACACCTTTAATTTCAAACCATATCACCCGTTTCCATGTTTACCAATTATGACTTTCGCCTCCCTCCCGAGAGCGCTCATGTCATAACTATCATGCTTAATCCTAAGGATTTAATCGTGCTTTTCGGAATCGATTGGCAAACAAATGTTCCGAACTATACTCCCTCTACCAGGACTCATGCTTTTACAACGGAAATGTGTGTCCGTTACACGACCTACACTTGACTACATAACCAATCACAAGTGGTGATTATATATTTCTATGTTCATAACACAACTTGTTTTGACCCGTTTGGGTGCCGAATGGGTGTCTCCATTGCTAAATACATCCAAACTCGAATTCTAACTCATGTTTTGACCCATCTTACTTGTTTAAGGCACTTTGTCACTTCCGTGACTTAATGGTTTCTCTTGTTTACCAATTATCAATATAACAAAGTAAGACTAACAATTAACGTAATGTAGCGAAACAATAGGTCGCATACCTTCAAAGTGCACCCTTCAAGCGTGTTTCACCTCCGGCTTGTCCACTTGACGATCCGGATGCTTTTCCTAAAGAGTTCCATTCATCATAAATTTAGAACTCTTTTATAATCAAACAGACAATTTATTTTGATAATCAAATCTGCGTTTTTGTCCGATTTAACATTTTATTCCTCATTTAGGCGTTTCAACAAACACCTAGCGGGTCAAATTCTTACACAATCATTACTAGCTTCTTGACATGTTATTTCCTCTATATTCACTTCAATTGGGAAATTGCAACAAGCTTCAACATCAATATTTTACATGAATTTAACATATAATTTCAGTTTCACTAAAATAGAAATTCATAATCTCTGTGTTTGTCTAACTTCTACACTCTTATTAATCACTTATCATGTAATCACAAACCCTACAAGTATGATGCAAGGTTTTCACAAGAATCATCTAGGGTTTAACTCTAGACATCATATTACTTCAAGATTCATCCATGCATGACATATTAAAGCTCAATTTCAGTTTCTCACAATTAACCTAGAATTTATGGTGAATCAAAACGTCACAATTTTACATACCTTATGATCCTTTCAACTAGGTGATCATGAATTTGTGCTCGATATTTGACTTATACTTGATTTAGGCTTCTAATTTTGAGCTTTTGTGAGGATTTGGGTTTGAAAAGAAAACCCTGGTCGCCCCCCCTCTTGTTCTGTTCGACCAGACACTCACGTATGTGGGTGTTTGGTATGTTAATTTCTTATTTCAACATTCCACTTTCAATCTTTGCAAGTTTGTTCCCTTAGCCTTGTTTAATTTATAATCTAAGTGTTTTAACCTTATTAAATGCCTCTACAAGGCTCGTAGCTGACTGGGTTATAATTTCCTAGTTAGCTGGTTCCTGTTTAATTAGCGCTTTAAAATTCTGATTTAGAGTTTTATAAATTCCGGGTTGTTACAGTAGGCCCTTGTCAAAGTGTCGAAATTATATTTTGACCCGAGGAGTACTAATCACGTTAGGGTATAAAATCATCAAGTTAGAGGTGAAACCGCATCTTGTCGATTAAGTCCCATTCCTCGATTTTCAATCTCGCCAAAGTTTTGATTGTTTCAATCGATTAAAGACGTGTAGTAACTGGAAGGGTAAGTGATGTGCACAAAATGCAACATATAAATTACATCAAATGTGGCATAAAACTAACTCTTTTTTAGTACTAATGTTGGAAAAGTGTGTTTTTGTCTTCCTTTTGTATTTTCAGGATTAAATGAGCTTAAATGAACAAAAGAAGCAAAAAGGCAGCTAAATCTAACATAAATACAAGAAAATGAATAAACGTGGCATGCCCGACCCCTCGACAGCATCCTCCCAAGCAAAAACAAGAGAACAGGAGGCTGAACACGCCCCGTGCTCAATGAGCACTGGGGCATGCCCAAGTGTCTGCAGAAAAGACAAAGTTGTAGAAGCTTTTATCACCCACCACGGGGGCATGTCCAGCGGACACGGGGCCGTGGTCAACTCTAAGATTCGCAGAATCTAGGAAAATCTTGATAGTACAGATACGCTTCTGCACACGGGGCCGTGCCCAGCGGACACGAGGGCGTGGTCAACTAATGCAGACAAACTGTATTTAATGAAGAAAGAGAAGACGGGTGGACACGGGGCCGTGTCCGGGCTTCTGTGCAGGCTATAAATAGGGTTCTTGGCTCACTTGCAAATGATCCCTTGGAAAACCACCTCTCTCCCACATCACCCACACTCCACCACCACCACCACAACACCATCATCCACCACCATCATCCATCATCCATCATAGAGTGTGTGTAGTAGTCTCGGGATCCAAGATTGATAGTAAGAGTTCTTGACAATCAAAGGCCATGTTTGCCTAAGTCTCTTACATCACTTGGTGAAGACAAGCATTTAGTGTAATACTTTTTATTTTTAATATTTTCGCACTTTTTATTTGGTTATGTATTAATAACTTTAATAACTAGTTTCTTATGTTGAAGGTGAAACTTCCTTATCATTTGTCCGTGGTGTCTTGGCGTTATTTTACTATCTATATAAAATAAAAGATTTACACCATTCATATCTCCACGGTCTATATGGAGATATGTTGGCTACCTAGTCGGGGGTTAAGGGAATGGTTTGGTAAGCGTCTTGCCTTGTTCAGTGTATAGATCCTGCAAGGACCTGGGTCAAGCTTAGTAGGACCTCCTTCAATACCCACTGGTATTGGATGGCGGGGGTCCGAATTTCTTGATCCTCTCATATGTAAACTACTATTCATATATTAACCCGGTGTCATGGCCCCCGTCCAGATGTGACCCGGTCCAGGAGCAGCGGGACAGAAACCATTGGTATTTCTTATTTGAGTTGACAGCGGAAGTTTAACAAGATCTTTTAAATCTTGAAAATGCCCACTTATATTATTTCATAAATTGGGACAAACCCCGTAATTTACAATAGAGGGATTTCATGAGGAAATTCTCTGTTTTACAAAACATGTTTATTTATTTTACCGAGCCACCACTTCAAGCTTGTTAGTGCTCCGTAGCACGTTTTCCTTGATTCATAGTAGGTCACCTGAAACATTTTTTAAAAATATTTTATCAGCGGGGAAATACTGGCGAGTCATTCAGGTTTATTTAAAACGACACCTTAGTTATAAATTACAGCATAAGAGCGATTACAATGGCTACTATCTTATTTTTATCTGGCGCCGTGTCACCTCCTGATGATGATGGTCATACCACTATTGGGTCCTTTCACCCAAGTAGTGATGATTATAACTGTTAGGTTAATGAACCTAACCTTGAGAAATTAGTTATGTGCACAATACCCCACTTGCCAGTGATTCAAGATAACCACGACTTAATCCCTGTAATTAGAACTTTGAAAATAATTTGAGATTTATTAAAACAGTTGATAAAAAAGAGAATGACTCACATTGCAAGTTTAGATGGGCAGAGTTTAGCTTACTGATAAGCCTGATAACCTAATTAAAACAGCAATGCATACGAAACTAGGTCAGTAACTTAATACAGCATTTACGATAAGCTCACGAAATCAAAACCCTCACGACGAATGACAAAGGCATAGCCCAATTACGGGCAGCACTTAAACATCCATCGTATCGGTTTCAATCGATCGGACATTATATCGTAGCAGTGATCGAGTTAATACCCTGTAGTCGTAGCAGCGTTTCACTACTCGGAAATTCGTTTTCTACATAATAAGGATGTTTTGAGAGTGAGATTTCAAGCATAGGTGAAAGTCCCATGCACAGGCTACTTATAGCCAGATTTTGAGTTTTACGTGTCCCGCGTAAACCTTAACAAAGGTTTTACACGGCCCGCGAGAGCCTCTAGTCTACGTGTAGGGCTGAAGTGTCATCTGTAGGTCTGCCACGCGTACGACACGTGGCCCGAAAAGTTTATCCGGTCAACTTTAAGTTGACGCGGCCCGCGTAAGCAGAGGCTTAACTTTTACGCGGCCCGCGTGAAACCCAATTTTCTTAATTTCTTGGTTTTTCATGCACATTAGGGTTTCAGGGGTCCGGGTTTTCACTTACGGGTCATTTATGGATGATTTTGCAGGTCCTTACATTCTCCCCAGCTTATTTAAAATCTCGTCCTCGAGATTTACTGAAATAAGTGAGGATATTTTCGTTTCATCTCCGATTCCAACTCTCCAGGTGTATTCAAGTCCTCTTTTTGAATCCCACTTGACTTTGACCAGTACCAATATTTTGTGTTTGAGAAACTTAATCTTCCTGTCTTCTATTTGAAGCGGTCTTTCCACAAACTTCAACTTTTCATTCACCTGTATGTCTTGGAGAGGGACTACTAGCGATTCGTCTGATAGACATTTCTTGAGCTTAGATACATGAAATAAATCATGTACCCCAGCTAACTCTTCTGGTAGTCGTAAGCGATAGGTGACTGGTCCTATTTTCTGGATTACTGGGAATGGTCCTACGTACCTTGGACTTAGCTTTCCTTTCTTTCCAAATCGGACTACCCCCTTCCAAGGAGAAACTTTTAAGAGTACCTTGTCTCCAATTTGGAATTCTAACGGCTTACGTCGATTGTCTGCATAACTCTTCTGGCGATCTCAAGCCGTCTTTAGTCTTTCCTTGATTTGAGTGATCTTGTCGGTGGTTTCTTGCACAATCTCAGGACCTGATAATTGGCTTTCTCCTATTTCTTCCTAGCAAATTGGAGTTCTACACTTTCGTCCATACAGTGCTTCGAACGGGGCAGCTTCGATGCTCGAATGATAACTATTGTTATAGGAGAATTCAATCAAGGGTAAATGGTTGTCCCAGTTTCCACCGAAATCTATTACACATGCCCTGAGCATGTCTTCTAGGGTTTGGATCGTCCTTTCACTTTGTCCGTCTGTTTGGGGATGATATGCAGTGCTTAAATTCAGACGAGTCCCCATTGCTTCTTGGAAACTTGTCCAGAAATGTGAAGTGAAACGACTATCTCTATCCGATACAATGGAGAGTGGGACTCCATGTAGTGATACTATTTCATCTACGTACAACTTTGCTAACCTTTCTATGCTAAAGGTTTCCTTCATGGGTAAGAAATGAGCTGATTTGGTTAATCGATCCACAATTACCCAAATCGCGTCATTACCTTTTCTGGTTTTGGGTAACTTAGTAACAAAGTCCATTGTTATGAGCTCCCATTTCCATACAGGCATTTCTAATTGTTGAAGTAACCCTGAAGGTTTCTGGTGTTCTGCCTTAACTTGTGAGCAAGTTAGACATTTGGATACATATCTAGCTATATCCTTTTTCATTCCTACCCACCAGAAATTATTTCTTAGATCTTGGTACATTTTATTATTACCAAGATGCATGGTATACCTAGATTTATGGGCTTCCTCTAAAATCTTATTTCCTAATTCTCCTTGTTTAGGTACCCAAATCCTTTTCTTGTGGAATCTCCAAATTCCATCAATCCCTTGCTCTAGTTCCTTTATTCGTCCTTTCATTCCTTCAGCATCATCCTTGATTACTGTTTCTTGAACATTTTTCAGTTGTTCCATTAAGTCTAATTGTAAACTTAATCTAAGAGCATGAACTCGCTTCTGCTTTTCATGATACTTACGACTTAAGGCATCTGCTACCACATTTGCCTTTCCTTCGTGATATTGAATATCACAGTCGTAGTCACTTAGAATTTCCATCCATATTCTTTGCCTCATGTTTAATTCTTTTTGCCCAAATATGTATCTTAAACTCTTATGATCTGTATAGATAGTAAACTTACTTCCGTACAGATAATGTCTCCAAATCTTAAGGGCAAAAATTATGGCTCCTAGCTCTAAGTCATGAGTCGTATAATTTTCTTCATGCTTTTTCAATTGCCTTGAGGCGTATGCAATTACCTTCTTGCGTTGCATTAGCACACATCCTAATCCTAGCTTAGAAGCATCACAGTAAACTTCAAAATCTTCTGTCCCTTCTGGTAAGGAAAGAATTGGGGCGTTTGTTAACCTTTGCTTTAAAATCTTAAAAGCCTCTTCTTGCCTAGATCCCCATTCAAACTTCACTGCTTTACAGGTTAGCTTAGTCAATGGTACAGCTATTTTGGAAAAATCCTTAATAAACCGTCTATAGTATCCGGCTAACCCTAGAAAACTTCTAACTTCCATAGCTGATTGCGGGACCTTCCATTTGGTGATTGCTTCTATTTGGAGGGATCTACGTGAATACCTTCGTGATTCACCATGTGTCCTAAAAATTGAACTTCTTGTAGCCAAAATTCACACTTCGAGAATTTCGCGTAAAGCTTCCCCTTTCTTAACAAGGTTAAGAGTGCATGCAGGTGCTCACAATGTTCCTCCTGGCTTTTGGAATAAATAAGTATATCGTCGATGAAAACAATTACAAATTTATCCAAGTACGGTTTACAGATCCTATTCATCATGTCCATAAATGCTGCAGGAGCATTTGTTAATCCAAAGGGCATGACTGTAAACTCGTAATGACCATACCTAGTTCTGAAGGCAGTTTTAGGTATGTCTTCTTCTTGTACCTTCAACTGATGGTATCCGGAGCGTAAATCTATCTTAGAAAAATATCTAGCCCCCTGAAGTTGATCGAAAAGATCATCAATCCTAGGTAGTGGGTATCGATTCTTAACAGTAACTTTATTTAATTCCCTGTAATCGATACACATTCGCATTGACCCATCTTTCTTTTTCAAGAACAGCACAGGCACTCCCCAAGGGGATGAACTAGGTTGTACGAACCCTTTGCTTAGTAATTCATCTAATTGCTTTTTCAGTTCCAACATTTCAGTGGGTGCTAACCGATAAGGTGCTTTAGCTATCGGTGTAGTTCCAGGAATTAGATGAATTCTAAATTCTACTTCCCTGTCAGGTGGTAATCCAGGTAGTTCTTCGGGGAATACATCTGAGTATTCTGATACTACAGAAATTTCCTTAAGTTCCTTACCTTTAGTGTTAATGATTATTGAAATCATATACACTATTCCCTGTTTTCTTGAATAACTGGCCATTTTTATTACTGAAATGAATTTCATTGGCTTACGTGGTTTATCTCCTGTAATCACCACTATTTCTCCTGTGGGTGCATGAATTTCTATGCAATTCTTATCACAGAGGATTCGAGCATGGTTGGCTACTAACCAATCCATTCCTAACACAACATCGAATCCGGCTAAATTCATAGGTAACAGGTTTGCAGAAAATTTATGGCCTAAGAGTTCTATCTTTCCTTCTTGCAAAACTTTATCTATGTTAACAGAATTCCCATCTGCCGTTTCTACCGTAAAAATTTGTCTAAGGTTGGTTAAAGGTAGGTTAAGAGCTTGGCAGAATGAAGTATTTATAAAACTTTGGTTTGCAGCAGAGTCAAATAATACTTTTGAATAAACGTCGTGAACTAGGAACGTACCAGCGATTACATCTGGGATGAGTTCCGCTTTTTGGGTAGTCAACTGGAATGCTCTTGCATTCTTTTTGGCAGTTCCTTCTGTAGGTTTGGCTTTATTGTCAGCGGGTTTGACCGGTTTAGGACAGTCGGGTCTAAAATGTCCCGCTTCTCCACAGTTGTAGCAGATTGTTGATTTCTTCCTCCGACAATCTTCTTCTTGATGCCCTGGAATTTTGCAGAAATTGCAATACCCTTTGCATCTTCCAAAATGTTTTCTTTTACAAGTACTGCAAAATCGAGCATTGGAAAGTTTCCCGGTTTCCTTTTTCTTGAAATTACTATTATTACCCCCACGAAATCCTTGGGTAATCTTTTGGGCCACTTCCTTCTTCCGGTTTTCTTCTCTCGTGCGTACCAGCCCGTCGGTCAGTGTAACATCCCGAAAATACAAGTTCATAAATTTGCAATTTAATTGTAAATAAATTAGTAAAATAAACTAACTAGAAGTGACACTAACCTAGTTAGTTAAAGACTTAAGAGTAGTTAAGGGTGAAAGTAAATAAAGAATGAAAATATGAGGGCTAAAGGTGTTAAAATGAAAACTAGTATTTATGAAATAAAATAAATAAAACACAAACCCCTTGTCTGTGTTGGTGGAGATCGACCAGAAGACAGGGGCAACACAAGCTCCCCCTCAAAACCCTAGTTCAGCATAAAAATTGATCAATTGAAGGCTAATTCCTGTCGCAAATCAAAATCCGAACATAGATTAGTGATCCTCATCACAAGGGGGTTACAAGGTATGTAAAATTTAGTGTTAACTCTCTGTTCGAATATCTCATAAAATTGGGAAAATCTGAAATCTAAGGTTGCATGTTAGTTTTACGATGGATTAAGAACAATATAGAGTCTAGGGACAAACCCTAGACTGATACAAGTAGAAATCATGTGAAATTTTAGTGAAACCTATGAACACCATTGTAGGTGATTAGTGGGTTATGTGTAACTTGATGAACACTAGGAATTTGGGTGTTGTTCTAGTGTAATTTGACGATTTTGAAGCGATTTCAGAAATATAGAAGCTAACAATCATGTAAAATGGTTGATTGATGTGAAATCAGGGCTAAGTGATAAGCTAGAAACTTGTTATATAATTATGTAGAAATCTGCCCATAAAGTGTTTGTGAAAATGCCTCAAAGAAGGCTTAGAACTGAAATTCAAAGTTAAAACGCATAATTATGATGTTTTGGTGTGTTATGCGAATTATGATTTAAAGAGAGTTCTAAATATGTCGTAAATGAACTCTATAAGAAAGGACGCAGGAGCGTCAAGCGGACAAGCGGGTGGCGAACCACGTTTGAAAGGTCTACTTTGAAGGTATGTAACTTGACCCGTTACATTAAGAAAATTTTGATAATTATCATACGAGTAGTTGAATTTTAGAATAAGTGTTGTTTTGAATTAAAGCGGTGATGTCGCTATATTGTATAATAGGTCAAAAGTTGGTTAGAACTCGTTAGTAGTCATCATACAGGATGATTCCTTAGATGAGCCAAACGGGTCGAATAACCAAGTAAGGCTTGGTAATACATTGTAGTATGGTTACTCGGTCTTCTGATATTATTGATAGATGTTATATTAGAATACGAGGATTAAACATATTGGTTTGTAGAATTGAAATCCGAGAACTTGATTCAAGTAAACAAACAAAACAAACCAAACATAACATTTCAGCGTCTGCCGTAAATTACGGTATATACCGTAATTTACGGTAGAGACCAAATGGTTACGGTGAGTTTCCCCTGTGTTACGGTGGAACCAGAATTTCCCAGAAGCAACCGTAACTTACGGTATCTACCGTAAGTTACGGTAGATCTTAAGAATTTATGTTAAATTTTGTATTCCTTGTTAAATCGAATCCGTTTTAAACGTAGTTTCGAATATGTATTATTTTTAAGTGTTCTATTACTATTGTTTAATGTAAACATTTCAGTTTTTAGGTATCCAAGGATTACGGATGACGGCCAAGCTAGCTTTTGAAGAACCGAACACAAATCTTAGAAGCTTCCGCATTATTTAACTCAAATGGAAAATGTTTTGGAAATGTAAACTATCAGCTAAACATCTTATGAATGTTTCAATTAGTCAGTAGTTAACTTATCTTTTGCTACTATTGATTTTATCTATGGAAACTATGTATTAAGTTTCGATATCTTTTATATAATATTGTAAGAATTATTATTAAATTCACTTAGAAAATTTAAGGGTGTTACAAGTTGGTAATCAGAGCTTAAGGTTGTCAACAAAGTGTTCGGTTAAGCTTGATCGATCGTCCGGTAAGAATTAACTTATTATGTTAATAAAATATATCTTATGAAAGAAATGAGAAATGAATCGAGATGCATGGGAAGAGCGTGTTAACACACTCAAACCCGGAAAGTGCATCAAATGTGAACGGTTAAAGCAAGTTAGGAACTTGGATAAACCGAAACAAATGAGGCAATGCTATAAATGAAATGTTTAACGTTTAAAGGTAAACATTTCAGTTTCAAGATGTCCGATGGAAACGATGATAATCCGGTGCAAACAAGCACCGAACAAATGAAAGAAATAATTGCCAAAGAAGTAGGGAAGGCAATTGAAGGTAGTCTATCCGGGTTTATAGACAAAATTCAAAGCACGGTGTTGTCGCTTGTAGAAGAGCGAGTTAAAAGGTTGGAGGACAGTGTCAACCTTATGAAGGAAAAGCCGGGAGAACGCAAAGGGTGTTCGTACAAGGAATTCATGGCGTGTAAACCGCCAATCTATAACGGGGAGGTTGACCCGATAATATGCCAAAGATGGTCAAGTGCTGTTGAAGGGGTGTTTGAACGGACCCATTGTGAAGTAGGCGACTTTGTTGCCTACGGAACGGGTCAATTGAGAGGCCAAGCCAAGGATTGGTGGGACAATAAAAAGAATGAAATAGGAGCCGAAGCAGCAAGGGTCATGACTTGGGATGAGTTTAAGGTGCCGTTCCTTAAACACCATAGTCCCAAAGCGGTTATCAACAAGATTAAGGAAGAATTCATCCAGTTAAGGCAAAAGGGTGAAACAATTGATAAGATCACGGGCATCTTCATGGATAAGCTGAGATTTTGTGACGAGTTAGTCACCACTGAAGAGCAAAAGATATACTACTATTACAACATGCTGAGTGCTGAATACCGGGAGTTTATGACTCCCTCAAAATATGAAACTCTCACAGAAATCATCAACACTGCTCATGAACGGGAAATCGAGTTAAAGAAACAAGTTGAAAGGGGTGAGAGAAGGGCACAAGATGTGAATCCAAGCCCTACAAAGAAAGCTAGAACTGCTGAATCAGGGAAGAAAGTGGAGGCTAAAGGCGGGTCGCCAAGTTGCAAAGTATGTGGAAAGGGGCACAAAGGTGAGTGCCGCTTCAAAGACAAGCCGTGTCCGGTATGTGGGAAGACGGGGCACACTGCATCGCTATGTCCTGGAAAAGTTTCCGTTTGTTATAAATGCTATCAACCCAGCCACAAAAAGTCTGAATGCCCCGAGTTGGTTGGAAAGAGAGACACAAGAGAGTCTCCAGCAGAAGCTCCCAAAGCGAAGGCTAGGTCCTTCCAACTTACCGCAGCTGAAGCGAAAACAAAACCCGATGTGGTCTCAGGTATATTCACAATTAACTTAATTCCAGCACGTGTATTGTTTGATACGGGTGCGAATAAATCCTTCATTTCGCATGGATTTATTCGACATCCTTCATTTGTATTGACGAAATTATCTGTGCCCTTAGAAGTTGAAATAGGGGACAACAAAAGTTTTATAGTTTGTGATGTTTGTTGAGGCTGCAAATTAAACATAGACGATGAGCAATACTTGATAGACCTAATTCCGATGTCAATGGGGGAATTTCAAGTAGTTGTTGGGATGGATTGGCTATCTCAGCACCATGCGAAGGTTGTGTGCTTTCGTAAGGAGATAAAGCTAATATCTCCAAGCGGGAAACACGTCACTATCTATGGCGAAAAAGGAGGCAACCCTATAGTATGCTCAATGATGAAAGCTCACAAGCTTATGAAGAGAGGATGCAAGGCATTCATGATATACGCAAATGAGCCCGAGAAAGGATCACGGAAGATTGAAGACGTACCGGTAGTACGAGACTATGAAGATGTGTTTCCGGAGGATTTACCGGGGATACCGCCTGAACGGGAAGTAGAGTTCGGGATCGAATTGATTCCGGGCGCAAAACCCATAGCAAAAGCACCGTACCGACTCGCACCGTCGGAATTACAAGAGTTGATGTCCCAAATTCAAGATCTGCTTGACAAAGGATTCATAAGGCCGAGTGTGTGACCTTGGGGCGCACCGGTACTGTTCGTGAAAAAGAAAGACGGAAGCATGCGCATGTGAATCGATTACCGGGAGTTAAACAAACTCACGGTAAAGAACCGATACCCGCTTCCAAGGATAGATGATTTATTCGACCAATTACAAGGTGCGAACTGCTTTTCGAAAATTGACCTTAGATCGGGGTATCACCAATTAAAGGTCAAGGAAGAAGATTTGCCGAAGACGGCTTTCCGCACGCGATACGGACATTACGAATTCCTCTTGATGTCATTTGGGCTAACAAATGCACCCGCGGCTTTCATGGACCTCATGAACCGAGTTTGCAAGCCAGTGTTGGATAAGTCGGTCATCGTGTTTATCGATGATATTTTGGTGTACTCAAAAAGTGAAGCTGAACATGCATACCACTTACAAGAGGTGTTAGAGACGCTTAGATGAGAAAGGTTGTATGCGAAATTCTCTAAGTGTGCCTTTTGGTTACGAGAGGTGCAATTTCTTGGCCACATCATAAGTGCCGATGGAGTGTTAGTAGACCCGTCAAAGATCGGCCGTATCAAAATGGAATCCCCCGAAGAACCCTTCGGAAATTAGAAGCTTTTTGGGGCTTGCGGGATACTATAGGAGATTCATTCAAGATTTCTCCAAGATTGCGTCAACGCTAACAAAACTAACCCGGAAGGAAGAAAAGTTCATTTGGGGTGTAGATCAAGAAAGAGCGTTTCAAACGCTAAAAGAGAAGTTAACCCAAGCTCCGGTACTAACATTGCCAGACGGAGTCGAAGACATGGTGGTTTATTCGGATGCTTCACTATCGGGGTCGGATGCGTTTTGATGCAACGGGGCAAAGTTATATCTTATGCCTCGAGACAATTGAAGATACACGAGAAGAAATATCCCACGCACGATCTCGAGTTGGCTGCGGTGGTATTTGCATTAAAAATATGGAGGCACTACTTATATGGGGTTAAGTGCACCATATTCACCGATCACAAGAGCTTGAAATACTTCTTCGATCAGAAGGAGTTAAATATGCGACAAAGGCGATGGCTAGAAACGGTCAAAGATTATGATTGTGAAATACATTACCACCCCGGGAAAGCCAATGTGGTGGCCGATGCGTTGAGCCGAAAGGCAGACTATGCCCCGATACGAGTACGATCGTTGCAGCTCATTGTGACTTCGGGCTTACTTGAACGAATCCGAGGAGCACAAGATGAAGCAGTAAAGACGGAAAACTGGAAGAAGGAAAGGATCGTTGGTCAAGTTAAAGATCTCGAAGTAGGCAAACACGGTTTGAAAACACGTTTCAGTAGAATTTGGGTTCCTAACACATGTGGAGTTAAAAAGCTTCTACTTGATGCAGCTCATAAGTCCCGTTATTCCATCCATCCGGGAGCGACCAAAATGTATAACGACTTAAAACAAAATTATTGGTGGCCCAGAATGAAAAGAGATGTGGTGAAGTATGTGGAAAAATGCTTGACATGTTTACAAGTCAAGGTGGAGCACCAAAAACCATACGGTAAACTTCAACCGTTGGAAATTCCGGTTTGGAAATGGGAACATATTACAATGGACCTATTAACCAAACTACCAAAAACAAACCGCGGTCTCGATGCCATATGGGTAGTGGTGGATAGATTGACGAAGAGTGCTCACATCATTCCGATTCGTGAGACTTATACGTCAGAAAAGATGTCAGAAGTTTATACTAATGAGATAATAGCACGTCATGGAGTACCGGTATCTATCGTGTCTGATAGGGATACCCGGTTCACTTCGAGTTTCTGGCAAGATTTCCAAGAGCAAATGGGAACCAAATTGTTCATTAGCACTGCGTACCATCCTCAAACAGATGGACAGAGTGAAAGAACAATACAAACATTGGAGGACATGCTATGGGCGTGTATAATCGACTTTGGAGGAAGTTGGGATGTTTACCTACCATTGGTTGAGTTTTCGTATAACAACAGCTACCATGCTAGTATTAAGATGGCACCTTACGAAATGCTCTATGGTAGGAAATGCCGAACCCCGGTATGTTGGGGTGAAGTGGGTCAACGTGAACTTACCCACCAAGATATAGTGCGAGCCACTAATGAAAAGATTGATGTGGTACGGGCACATTTGAAAGCGGCTCAAGATAGACAAATGGCATATGCTGACAAAAGGAATAGGCCAATCGAATTCCAAGTTGGTGACAAAGTCATGCTCAAAGTATCTCCATGGAAGGGGGTTATCAGGTTTAGAAAAAGAGGAAAGTTGAGCCCAAGATTTATTGGGCCATTCAGAATCACCGAACGGGTTGGTAAGGTGGCATATCGTCTCGAATTACCCGAGGAGTTGAGCGGGATTCATAGCACGTTCCACGTGTCACATCTCCGAAAATGTTTAGCAGACGAAACTGCTCGTATCCACTACGATGATATCGAGGTGGATAACAGCCTCAACTATGCAGTAAAACCAATTGCGATTTTAGATCGTAAAGAGAAGAGTTTGAGGAATAAGGTGATTAACCAGGTGAAGGTTAAATGGGAACACAGGAAGGGTGCGGATACCACATGGGAGTCTGAAGAGGAGATGCGACGTCTCTACCCTATTTTATTTGGTACGTACTTTGGTTTCGGGGACGAAACCCTTTTTAAGGGGGATGGACTTGTAACATCCCGAAAATACGAGTTCATAAATTTGCAATTTAATTGTAAATAAATTAGTAAAATAAACTAACTAGAAGTGACACTAACCTAGTTAGTTAAAGACTTAAGAGTAGTTAAGGGTGAAAGTAAATAAAGAATGAAAATATGAGGGCTAAAGGTGTTAAAATGAAAACTAGTATTTATGAAATAAAATAAATAAAACACAAACCCCTTGTCTGTGTTGGTGGAGATCGACCAGAAGACAGGGGCGACACAAGCTCCCCCACAAAACCCTAGTTCAGCATAAAAATTGATCAATTGAAGGCTAATTCCTGTCCCAAATCAAAATCCAAACATAGATTAGTGATCCTCATCACAAGGGGGTTACAAGGTATGTTAAATTTAGTGTTAACTCTCTGTTCGAATATCTCATGAAATTGGGAAAATCTGAAATCTAAGGTTGCATGTTAGTTTTATGATGGATTAAGAACAATATAGAGTCTAGGGACAAACCCTCGACTGATACAAGTAGAAATCATGTGAAATTTTAGTGAAACCTATGAACACCATTGTAGGTGATTAGTGGGTTATGTGTAAATTGATGAACACTAGGAATTTGGGTGTTGTTCTAGTGTAATTTGACAATTTTGAAGCGATTTCAGAAATATAGAAGCTAACAATCATGTAAAATGGTTGATTGATGTGAAATTAGGGCTAAGTGATAAGCTAGAAACTTGTTATATAATTATGTAGAAATCTGCCCACAAAGTGTTTGTGAAAATGCCTCAAAGAAGGCTTAGAACTGAAATTCAAAGTTAAAATGCATAATTATGATGTTTTGGTGTGTTATGCGAATTATGATTTAAAGAGAGTTCTAAATATGTCGTAAATGAACTCTATAGGAAAGGACGCAGGAGCGTCAAGCGGACAAGCGGGTGGCGAACCACGTTTGAAAGGTCTACTTTGAAGGTATGTAACTTGACCCGTTACATTCAGTAAATTTTGATAATTATCATACGAGTAGTTGAATTTTAGAATAAGGGTTGTTTTGAATTAAAACGGTGATGTCGCTATATTGTATAATAGGTCAAAAGTTGGTTAGAACTCGTTGGCAGTCATCATACAGGAGGATTCCTTAGATGAGCCAAACGAGTCGAATAACCAAGTAAGGCTTGGTAATACATTGTAGTATGGTTACTCAGTCTTCTGATATTATTGATAGATGTCATATTAGAATACGAGGATTAAACATATTGGTTTGTAGAATTGAAATCCGAGAACTTGATTCAAGTAAACAAACAAAACATAACATTTCAGCGTCGGTATATACCGTAATTTACGGTAGAGACTAAATGGTTACGGTGAGTTTCCCCTGTGTTACGGTGGAACCAGAATTTCCCAGAAGCTACCGTAAGTTACGGTAGATCTTAAGAATTTATGTTAAATTTTGTATTCCTTGTTAAATCGAATCCGTTTTAAACGTAGTTTCGAATATGTATTATTTTTAAGTGTTCTATTACTAATGTTTAATGTAAACATTTCAGTTTTTAGGTATCCAAGGATTACGGATGACGGTCAAGCTAGCTTTTGAAGAACCGAACAAAAATCTTAGAAGCTTCCGCGTTATTTAACTCAAATGGAAAATGTTTTGGAAATGTAAACTATCAGCTAAACATCTTATGAATGTTTCAATTAGTCAGTAGTTAACTTATCTTTTGCTACTATTGATTTTATCTATGGAAACTATGTATTAAGTTTCGACATCTTTTATATAATATTGTAAGAATTATTATTAAATTCACTTAGAAAATTTAAGGGTGTTACAGTCAGGGTGTTGGCTAATTCCACAGCATCGTCAATTGTGCGGGGTCTCGCAGCTTTAACAATATCACGGATTTTGCCAATCAAACCCTAAATATAGCGAGATATAAGTACCGGTTTTGGCGAAGCCAAGGTTGGTACTACTCTAGCATACTCGAAGAATGTCGAAGTGTACCCCCGACAGTCTACATCCACCATCCGGTGGTTCAGGAACTTACTTGTCATTTGTTCCTTTTCATATTCGGGACAGAATTTTCTTTCCACCAGACTTTTAAATTCTTCCCAATTCATGGCATACGCTACATCACTTCCCTTGGCTTGTAGAACCGTGTTCCACCATTCAAGTGCCCCTTCTTTAAAAAGATGCGAAGCATACATGACCTTGTCTTCCTCGGCACATTTACTTATTTTAATTACTGCTTTGGTTTTCTCTAACCAACGCAGTGCAGCAGTCGCCCCTTCATTGCCTGCAAATTCGATTGGTTTACAGGCAAGAAATTCCTTGTAAGTGCAACCAGGCGTTGCAGCTTTCAATTTCTTAAGAAATGGGGCTTGCATCACATCATCGTTATTGTTGCCGCCTCCATTTACACTATTACTGAAATTGTCGTCGTGAGTACGTTTGCTGGGAGTAGTTGGTTTAGGTTCAACAGGATTTCGGGCACCAGCAAGGATTGCTGGAATAGCATTTGCTATTCCCGGGGCAACGATGTTTTCTATATCCTGCCTATTAAGAAATTGGTCTCCGTTGTTTTGTTCAGATTGATTATCTTCGTTAACTGGTTCATGGACAGCGTGTTCCATCTGCTAATTATCAATATATAAATTATTTGCACAAAATAACCTAAATAATAACCAGTCACAATAAAATAATCACACATAATCATGTCAACACATATAGCCAAAATTGTCGACTTTGCAACGTTGATATTTTTATATATTTTAGTAGGCATCCGTACACACCAGTTATATTACAAAAGTTTTATTGTAAGTTATTTTACATAATTATATTTTTATTATTATGATTATTATTATTTTATTATTATTAAACATGTAACCACACAACCACATACAATCCTCGTCAGCTGGCATTTCAGAAACGACGTTCCCTTTCGTCGTATTTCCATGATATCCTCTCCCCCACTTCCCGGATTCTGTTTCATGCGTCCACCAACTCCTCGCCATAGTGGCGGAGTTCAGCCAAGTTCTCATTGCTCATCGGTGGAGTTGGTGCAGGCTCAGGGTCAAACTGGGGGAAAAAGGTATTAGGGTTATTTAAAAGATTCTAAAATTGCCAATCACTTGTCCACCATTCCTCCAGCTCTCCGGGTATAAGTTGGTGGCTGACAATGGGATCTGGAATAGCAGGTTCCAAATTAACTGGAAGTTGTGATTCAATTGGGTAATTGAAGAGGTCTTCATTGGCAGGTCCAATGAGGTCACAATTTGCCAGTTCACGATCCAACTCTTCCCACGGTGGCATTTTCTGGGCTTGCCCTGAACTTCCCCGATCTCTTTTCCTTTGCCTTTATCCTTGGGATCCTCAGTCCTTTTAATCCTCTGTGCAGCTGGCTTCTTCCTCCTTACGCGTCTCCAGCCTATGAATCTCCTTCTCTTTTTCGTCTTGGGTTTCTCCTGGGCTTGAGCCTGGAATTCCATAGGTTCCTCAATGTATGCCCAATAACCAGAAAAGCCCTCGGAAACCTCCATACCAACAGAATGGATATTGAGATTCTGAAGAGCTTCAGACAACTCATTCATGTTGTTTGACAGATTAGAGAAAACACAAAATTGCAAGTTAAATTTTCACAAAATCACAGAGTGGTAAATAGAGAAAGTAAGTATTTCTAATTACTTAATTGGCTTAAATCAGTGGCTCTGATACCACCTTTTTCTGTCACGGCTCCCGTCCCGATGTGACCCGGTCCAGGAGCCGCGGGACAGAAACCCGTGGTATTTATTATTTGAATTGACAGTGGAAGTTTAACAGGATCTTTTAAATCTTGAAAATTCCCACTTATATTATTTCATAAATTGGGACAAACCCCGTAATTTACAATAGAGGGATTTCACGAGGAAATTCCCTGTTTTACAAAACATGTTTATTTATTTTACTGAGCCACCACTTCAAGCTTGTTAGTGCTCCGTAGCACGTTTTCCTTGATTCATAGTAGGTCACCTGAAACATGTTTTAAAAATATTTTATCAGCGGGGAAATACTGGCGAGTCATTCAGGTTTATTTAAAACGACACCTTAGTTATAAATTACAGCATAAGACGATTACAATGGCTACTATCTTATTTTTATCTGGCGCCGCGTCACCTCCTGGTGATGATGGTCATACCACTATTGGGTCCTTTCACCCAAGTAGTGATGATTATCACTGTTAGGTTGATGAACCTAACCGTGAGAAATTAGTAATGTGCACAATACCCCATTTTCCAGTGATTCAAGATAACCACGACTTAATCCCTATAATTAACTTTGAAAATAATTTGAGATTTATTAAAACAGTTGATAAAAAAGAGAATGACTCACATTGCAAGTTTAGATGGGCAGAGTTTAGCTTACTGATAAGCCTGATAACCTAATTAAAACAGCAATGCATACGAAACTAGGTCAGTAACTTAATACAGCATTTACGATAAGCTCACGAAATCAAAACCCTCACGACGAATGACAAAGGCATAGCCCAATTACGGGCAGCACTTAAACATCCATCGTATCGGTTTCAATCGATCGGACATTATATCGTAGCAGTGATCAAGTTAATACCCTGTAGTCGTAGCAGCGTTTCACTACTCGGAAATTCGTTTTCTACATAATAAGGATGTTTTGAGAGTGAGATTTCAAGCATAGGTGAAAGTCCCATGCACAGGCTACTTATAGCCAGATTTTGAGTTTTACGTGGCCCGCGTAAACCTTAACAAAGGTTTTACACGGCCCGCGAGAGCCTCTAGTCTACGTGTAGGGCTGAAGTGTCATCGGTAGGTATGCCACGCGTACAACACGTGGCCCAGAAAGCTTATCCGGTCAACTTTAAGTTGACGCGGCCCGCGTAAGCAGAAGCTTAACTTTTACGTGGCCCGCGTGAAACCCAATTTTCTTAATTTCTTGGTTTTTCATGCACATTAGGGTTTCAGGGGTCCGGGTTTTCACTTACGGGTCATTTATGGATGATTTTGCAGGTCCTTACATCCGGCAACTTAGGACTGTATCCCTGCTGACTCAGACTACTTAGCCGAGGGTAACGTCACCTTCAAAAGAGGGGCCTACCACATTATGCATTAATAACTTAATTAATTATCTTTCAATAATCCAACCCTTTAGGATTGTATCCTTGCTGACTCAAACTACTGGGTTGAGGGTAACGTCACCTTCAAAAGAGGGGCCTACTACAATAACTAAGATAATCTCTTAAAAAGTGCAAAAATGCGGAAATAATCAAAGGTTACACTAAAGGCGAGTCGGATCCAAGTGATTCATCTTGTCTATCTGTTTTATTTTTATTTTTTTATTTTTCAGCATTTTTAGTTTTTTTTTATTTTCTAGTTTAAAACCTTTTTTTTCTAAATTCTTGATTTTATTAGACGTTGAGGATAAACCGGTAATAAAAGCTCTTGTGTCCTTAGACGATCTCGGTATCTTACCAACACTATACTACGCTCACGATAGGTGCACTTGCCCATATGTGTGTTTAGTGTTAGTAAAATATCGTGTTTTATAAATTTAAAACTTGACTAACGTGTTAAAAAGGGCGAAAATTATACTTAAAAACATATCACGCTACACACACATCAGTAAGATATCGTTAATCACTTCTCGACGAGAGTATCTTACCTATAGGCCAAAGCACGTTTCTCTAATTTGAAAGGACTTTCGATTCACTTTGGAATAGTCGACGTTTCTAAACCCGAAACAATCCTATGTTTTATGAGCCTCTCTTTTATGTTATCTCAATTTATATGCGATTTTATACTTGTAACCTCGTTCATTTCAAAACCATTACACAATTCGCACGTTTATCGCAATAAAAAACAATAATAATTCTCATGAACAAACTAAATTTATACTCTTTTTACGCATTCATACGTGTTTGTATATGTTGAATACTTGTTAAATTCATGTTAATTATGTGGACCATACGTGATACATCATGCTTACATGCTTATACATTCAAAACTTATTTTGAATTTATGATCAAGTCTAATCCTTTCCTTCTCTTTCGATTCTTAGATGCGTCCAACGCTGTGTCAAAGACTTTGTGGAAGAAGAAAAACAAGTCAAAGAAGGAACTCACCTCCGACTCCAAATCGAAGAAAGATTTGACCTCCACCGCCAACTCCGACACGATGTCGAAAAATGACTCTATGAAATTCATGGCCAAATTCATACCACACATCGTGAGCAAGCTTCAGCCTAACCCCGATTCCCCATTGTTCGGTTGATTCGAAGGTGGAAATGCTGAAATCGACATTTCAGTTCAAGCAATTCATGGCCTGTAAACCTCTGGAGTTTACTGGCAAGGATGGCACCACATCCATGATGAATTGGTTCGATGCGATCGAACTCACCATCTTGTAAAGTGGATGCCCCGATGACCTACGAACCCTAAATGCAACATGGGTATTCTGTTTGAGAGCACTTGAATGGTGGACCTCTGAGCGAAACGAAAGTGGGAACGATGTAGCCCACGCCTTGTATAACAACCCTCCTAAATAACAATTATATTAATGAAAAACAAATAAAACAATTATTTAAGGCCGCTCACGGGCCGCGACCAGGTTAGCTGGCCGGTTCGCAGGGCGCGACGGGATGATACCAGGCGAGCCCTCCGGCTGCTGTCACACCCTGACCGATGGCGGAAACATCGGGGCGTGGCACTAGGCGAACCAGATTGCTCAAGAGATCCATAACAACTAAATGTTACCAATATTTTTAAGGTTAATTGTCCCATACCAATAAAAAAATATTCGACAAATAATTATTACAGATAATGAGTTTCTCTCAAACAAAGCAAGTCCGACAACCTAGATTTTCTAATTGATGTAGTTTCTAGACTGCCTATCTTGACTCCACAAAAGATTGGCAAACATAGCATCCTAGACACCTGTCACATACGTTAAAATAAAGTCAATACACATAGTGTAAATGTGAGTACACAAGTTTAATATCATATAGTATAGCGAAAGCGATTTATGCATAACCAGCATGTAACACGTAGAATGTGAAGCAAGTAAGCTATCAACAATGAAATATGCAACCGACATGACTGCGAGTTGTAGAATGCGCAACACATTATCACCACTGTGACCATGTGAAGTGAAACCCTTAACAACCCCTGTTAACGACAGGTGCTGAGTCCAAACTATAGTACTATCGTTGCTAAGGTGTTAGGCAACAATCACTATGTAAACATAACATACAAGCATTCATCGAAAACATGTAAAACATGCGAGAGCGGTTAGCGTATAAAAGTGTTTGCGCTGTGTGTTGATGTGATTTGATATAGGTAACGTATGTAACTCCCAAAGGGATCGAGTATACTCACAGTGCGTTGGTAGTGCTAAACATGAACTGTATTGGATTGAAGGGAGCGCTTAGAGTTAGCCTGAGCATTGAACAGTAGCGTAAGCGTTGAACAGCGCGTAACAGTGCGTTAGGTGAGATGAGCGATTGGATAGTGGTTCGATCGGATGACCGTCCGGACGGATGGTCATGCGGACGGATGACCATTCAGTCAGTTGGTCATTCGATTGAAGAAATGTATTTGTAAAATGTTTGAACTTTTGAAGTTTTCGTTGTAGTATAAATAAAGTCATTCGATCGGGTGGTCATCCAGATGGACGGCCATTCGATCGGATGGCTATTCGATTGAAGTTGATATTCTTTGAAGTTTTGCAAAATCGTTTAAGTGTTGAACTTACTAATACAGTCACCTGGTCGAATAGTCATTCGATCGGATGGCTATTCGATCGAGCAACTGTTTTGTTTGAAAAACTTTGTAAAATCAGTTAAGTTAAAAGTTCCTGCGGTTTAACGGAGACGGCATGACGACGTGTCAAACAACGGAAACCGTATCAAGTCCAGCTCAGTCGATCGGATGGGAATCACCCCGTTCGATCAGACTCAACTATCCAAGAAGAAGTTTCATGTTCAACCCGTGAATCGGTCGTTTTCTCCGATGGAAATCCGTTCTCAGACTGGTTCTCAACTAGAGTACGAGTAGGAAACCTGAACGAGTCTGGATTCCATCGGTTTTTGAGTTTAAAGTGAAGAATGTTAAAGAAAACTTTGAAACAGTTTGAAAGTTTTTAGATCTTGGCGGGTTAGTTTTCCGACTTTCTTTTCGTGCGTTGAGCGTTGCATTGCGTTTAAGCGAGTGGCGAGTAAGCGATACGATAGTATTAAACAATAGTTACACAAATAGCATAACTCATAGAAAGACATAAAAGTAAGTCCGCGTTTCGGGTTTGTGATGAGATTGCGTTGCGATAGAGTTGCGATTGCGTTTGCGAATAACATCCCAAAATATGTACAAAGCACACACACACACAAGTAAAGCACATAATAACACACACACACATATAGGATCAATACCAATAGTTGCGTTTCGAGTTAGCGATGCGATTGCGATGTGATAGCATTTAGACTAATCATGCGATGCGATAAAATTCGTGAAATAGTGTTTGTTGTAAATAAGTGTTATAAAATTGTAGGACCAGTTTTGATACCGTTCGATTGCGTAACGAACGTTCGACGTGCGAAATCCGTGAACGTGCGTGACCGAACACACAATAACGTACTAGAATCGTGAATCTATTGAAAGATATGACGTGTACGATACAAGAATCACGTAAAGAGTACTTTCTCTCTAGACTTTCTCTCTCTAGACTTGAATCTTCTAAATCACCAAAATGAGCAAAAAGTCTTACAACTTATGTCATAACTCTCTATTTATAGGCCTTGGAATTAATGAGATTTCTCATTAATTACCAAAATGCCACCTTGCTAATACTATCTAAATATTACAATAAAATCCTAGATTTCTACAGTTTCAGCTACGGTTTGAATTGACGGAGGCGATAGACATTAATGCATCAACAAACTCCCCCTTGGATATTGCCGCAGTCAATCCGTAGTTAAACTCGTAGCGACTTGTCTTTCTCTCTCTCTTGAGTCTTTTTTAAGATTTAACGTCTTCAGCAAACACAGACTCCCTCTTGTTCGAACAGAATCCCGGTGGATCTGTCTTCAGCTTCAGCTCCCCCTTTCGGTAGCCTCTTCAGGCTCCCCCTTTCGTCAAGCTTCCGTGCTTTTAGGATCGACGCCTGGCTTGCCGTAGCATCAGAATCAGAAACCTACACATCTCAACCTCTCGTAAGACAAAATAATTTTGACTCTAAAAGAATTCACTCAAAATTCTCAAACATATAACACACAATATTGTGATTCAAATTAATGAATCATCTAAACATTTGAGGATTATCTTTCAACTTCTCATCATCTTAACCAAACCAATTGTTCATCTTGTTTAGCCTTTGAGATTTTGAATATCAGCTTTTCAACATCAGTTGTCGAAAATCTTTTTGAATTTTTTTTTTAAATTAGGCTAAAACACACTAAAATCCTTTTTGGATTTAAAGAAATAAACTATATACAAACATCTTTTTGTGAGTTTGTGTAAGAGGATCATATCAGATTTTGAGACAAATCACTAGCACCATTAAGCTTTAAACATATTAAGTTCTAAACGATTCACGTTGATTGACGATATATTTGTCCCCTTAAGCTCAATCTAAAAACTTTCGAAATGCTTACCGATACGTTAAGGTATATTAATATTGCACTAAGTTCTTATGGACCCCACGATCTCAGCATATCCCCTCATCATGCAATACACTAACTGAAGTAATGCCTTTAAACTTTTATCAACTGTGATTTGTGCGAAAACAAAGCAGAATGTTTAAACATTAACAATCAGGTCGATACTTCCGTATACGCAGAGAAAGTCCAATGTTTAAACAAAATAAGAAAAATAAAATAAGTTGAAGTTGTTTAGGCTTTAACCACCAGGTCGATACTCCCGTATACGCAGAGGTGATCCAAAGCTTAAACGAAACACCAAAGAAAATAAAGCAGAACGTTTAGGCAACAACATCCAGGTCGATACTCACGTATACGCAGAGGATGTCCGATGCTTAAACAAAATAAAGAAATAAGACAAGTTTAAATCTTTGCAAAATGAAATGCACAATCACAGTGACTTTTCAGCAAAGTAGTGAAAGTTAACAAACTTAACCAGTTTTATGCTTTTTGGCATTCAGCGATTACTGAGTAGGTACACAATCACGAAGGACAAAACTAAGTACTATGCTTTCAACCATGTTTCCCACTAGAACTAGGCTTTTTCATTTAAGTTTGTATCGTTATCGCAAATCTACTAGACTAGCTGAGCCTATCGTCACATCTATAGTGAGACCGTTTATCACATTTTACATTTCATTTCTTTAGCATGCTGTGATAGTCCACTGATTTACTATCATTTCCTCTTGTCTCAACAAAACTCATTTTTGATTTTTTTTCAATGTTTTTGACTTTTTCAAATATTCTATTTTTTTTAAAAAAAATTTCTCCCCCTAAAATCAAAATATGTTTCAATTTTGATTTTCTGAGAAAATTTGAAAACAAACTATACAGATAAAGTGACAACATAATATCGAATCGCTTCAATTCGCCATCCACTTAGCATAAACAATCAGAACTCCCCCTGACAACAAACTATTTTCCCATTATGATTTCAAAACACTTAAGTTTGTTTTAATCAAAATGGTTTTTCCGGAAAATTAGTTTTGTGTGTCGTTTCACAAACATGGGGTTTAATTCATCACAATGTTTTCAACTTCTTGTAGGTTTATCACAAACACAGTTTCCAATAATCATACCATTTGTAAGATAGTTAAATCAAGTACAACTTAATGTCCTTGATTAACCACTTGTAAGTCAAAATATCACAGTTACCAACCTGTGAATTTCTCAAGAAAGATGCCGATTCCTACTCCCCAATTACCAACCTGGGAGTTCCGGCAAGTCAGGTTTTTCAGTTAAAGAGATTCACCCAAGCCTGACGGTCCTTGGGTGTTTTGACCATACCTTTTTGATTCATAAAATTCTTTAACCCCTTTGACTTTCCCGTCAACCATTTTTCCAAAAATGTTTAGAACATTGGGGTTAAAGGCTTTTACAACATCAAAATCTTTCTTTTCAGAAAAAAAATTGATTCGAAATCTCAACTTTGTCAACTTTTTGTTTAAAATTTTCAGCTCGCAATAGTGGAAAGTTTTCGTCATCCATTGGCGGTACTGAGTTTTCACTTTTGAGCTCAACTTGTGGCTCCTCTGATTTTGACGAATCAGAATCATCGCCAGAACGTGGCTCCTTTGTTTCCGAAGAAACAAATTCATCGCCATACTTAACATCTGATCTCTTTACACTCTCTTTTGTCCTCAGATTTGTATCTGATGAATTCGTTTTACTTGACTTGTTTGTTGAGTGAAGCGATTCATCAGAACTTTTATTTGAACCAACAGTTGTACCCGAGGACAAAATCCTTTCGAGATACTCTCGTGCTTTCTTCCTCTTCTTCCTCAGTCTGTCTTTTTGCCCTTGTGAAAGTTTTACTTTCTTTTCTTCCACTTTCTGTTCTTTGGGCTTGACATTGACTGGTTTCTTTGCCAATTTCTGAGAATCAGCCCTCAATCTTTCATTTGATCTCATTGGGCAATTTCTGGCAATGTGACCTCTGATTTTGCATTCAAAGCATCTTCTTGTCTCAAAACTCTGATTCTGGCAATTAACAACAATGTGTCCTCGAACACCACAAGAGTAACACACTCTGTTATCATACCATTCACCACTTTCACACCAAACATTCAGATCATAACATTGTCTGGCTTTGTGGTAAACATCACTCCTTCTGAAAGCTGGATTTGGCTTTGAAGCACTGTGGTCAAACCTGCACCACTTATTACCAACTTTTTGTGAGTTATGATTTTCAACTTTTTGTGGTTTTGTATAATGATTGAATGACAGAACTGATGACCTTTTATTGTTGTTTTGAAAATTTTTCGAATTTTTAACATTTTGTTTTTGTTCTACATTCTTCTTAACAGGTTTTTGCTTTGAGCATTCACCTATTTCAGTCGAATGTAAAACAGTTTCTTGAAACTTTTCTTTTAATTTCAAAAATGTTTTCTTTTTCTCATTTTCATCATCAGTTTTATCATCACAATCCTCAATTATGACTTTGTCATAATTTGTGACATTGTCACTTATTGGAACTGAATTGATCGGTTCTGGACACCCATATGGTGCATAAGTCACAAAACCTTTCAACTTATTTTCTAACTCAGCAATTTTATTCCGATCACTTTCAGCTTCTTTTTCAAGCTGAATGATTTTAGCAAGATGAGAATTTATTGGAATTTGTTTTTCAAGATTATTTTTACCAAAAATATCTTTCTCATCTTCTAAAATCTTTATTTAACTTTGAAAATCTTTTTCAATTTTCAATTTTTCATTTTCAAAATCTTTTTCCTTTTCTTTCAAAATCTCGTTTTTCAATGTCAAACTGTCCAAATCACTTAACAGTTTAACATTTTCAGATTTCAATCTTTCATAATTTTCCTGCAGTTCAAGAATCTGTTTATCATCAGATTTCTTCTCTTCATTCAAATTCTTGATTTCCAATGTCAAGCTCTCCAATTCCTTCAAAAATTTGGCATTGTTTGCTTTGAATTCATCACATTTTAAGCACTTCTCGGACATCATTTCAGCTTCAGCTTTCTTTTCAACCTTGATAACTGAAGTATCTTCAACCTGCTGCTTTACCACTTTAATATGTTTCTCAGGTTCTTCATTCTTTGAAATTACTTCTGTCTCTGTCTCGTATGTGCCTGCACAAAAAATTTTAACAAAATCAAGAGGATTCATACTTTTATCTAGATAACAACCCCTCTTAATATCATATTTCATAACCTCTTTTGCTACACGACACATATTGACTCTTTTGCATATTTCAATAACCACATCCAAACTCATTTTTTCCAATTCTTTTTCTATTCCATTAATCAACTATTTCTTTTTCTTATTATTTTCATACTTGAGTGTTTTGAGCTTATTTATAAATTCATTTGGATAAAACTTTGAGAACCTAGAATCCTTTTTTAATTCAATCAAAAATTCATCCCACTCTGAAGGTAACGCGTCTGCAAATTTTGATATTTTTTCAGCATTTGACATTCTTATCTCATACTTTTTAGTTTTTCAATTAGACAATCAAACCGTTTTTCCAACACATCCACTGTTTCATTTTTCATACACAAAAAACATTCAAATCTTTTATCCAAAACATTCTTATTCTCATTCTGATATCTACTACCCCAACACCCATCAAACCAATCATTTAACCTTTCAAGGTTATAATTTTCCTCTTCGTCAAACATTTTAACCACACTTTCTTCGTTAAACGACATGGTTCAAAAATTGTTTTTAGTTCAAAGTCCACAATGTTTCAACTTCTCGGTATTTGCACTTTGTAAATCACCTCGAATCACCTGCAAACAAACAAACAAACGATCAGTTTTAAACGAACTGAATACGTGAAAGTGTGTGTTAACGAAATCAATCTAAGACTCGTGTCGAAGATTTGCGGAATCGTTCCAATGTTGTTTGGGTGAAATCACTGAATGAATGGGCCTGAAAATGAACTGATACAGTTGTTAATAAATGGGTCGATCAAATGTTTCAATATCTCAATCACATGGGCCGCCAAACTTTACAAATTTCAAATCTATTGGGTCTCAAAAGTATATGATAGACAACAACTAGAAACACTACAATTTTATTACACTTTATGAACTTGGCTGACAACTTTCAAAAGCTAACATGCAAACTTACAAACTTACAATTAGCACATGCAACTTGAATTCTATTGGACCCCCAATTTGAACAACAATATCAATCACATGCAAACCATACTGTTGAATCGAAGACTTTTAATGATTCACATGCAATCTTTTCTTTGATTTTAATGAACTGACAAACTATTATCTCTAATCGATAATTTCAACACACAACACAAATCAATTCACCATTTTTTATTATAAATGGCCGACAATTTTAAATGTTTTAACATTTTGATCGGGCCAACACTACCACTAAGCCAAATTTCAATTTACGAAATCCCTGAACTTCAATTTACGATGATGTATTAAATGGGTCGATAGATTTAATCAGTTCACATGCTCATATACGCCGACAACACTTTTACAAACAAAATGATGACTGTTCAATGACCTTAAGAGCGGAACCCCTAAAATGACCTAATAAGCGAAACCACTTAGTGACGAAAAAGCGAAATCAGTCACATACCAAATGAGCAAAATCAACTTTTGTTCAGATAAGCGAAATCAAGAAGTGACCAAATGAGCGAAATCAACTTTTGTTCAGATAAGCGAAATCAAGAAGTGACCAAATGAGCGAAATCAGGGTGTACTATGAGCGAAATCATGAGCGGAACCTGATTTTTGACGCGAAAACGGACCGAAAACCTTCGATTTCTCCTAAACGGCTAGGAGTTTGGATCTGAAACTTGGTAGGGTTATAGATCAGGTGTTTTCGCACAACATATCAAAAATTCAGCCGATTCGGACCGTAAAATCCCGTTCAATTTGACGAAAAACAGTGAAAAACGTGATAAAAGTAAAAAAAATGAAGAAATAGATGAAATTCGGATCTGAAATCGCTGAAATCTGGTACGAATCAATTGTGTTTGATCAGTGCAATCGAGCTCCTAGCTCTGATACCACTTGTAGGACCGGTTTTGATACCGTTCGATTGCGTAACGAACGTTCGACGTGCGGAATCCGTGAACATGCATGACCGAACACACAATAACGTACTAGAATCGTGAATCTATTGAAAGATATGACGTGTACGATACAAGAATCACGTAGAGAGTACTTTCTCTCTCTAGACTTTCTCTCTCTAGACTTGAATCTTCTAAATCACCAAAATAAGCAAAAAGTCTTACAACTTATGTCATAACTCTCTATTTATAGGCCTTGGAATTAATGAGATTTCTCATTAATTACCAAAATGCCACCTTGCTAATACTATCTAAATATTACAATAAAATCCTAGATTTCTACAGTTTCAGCTACTGTTTGAATTGACGGAGGCGATAGACATTAATGCATCAACAGTGTTGTAGAACATAGTTTAAAATATCGTTAATTAATATATCGATCAACACAAAGGGCTAAACTATTTACCGAATATCGAGAGTACAAGCAATAATTAAGCAAGAAGAGACAGATCTGAATAACAACCTGACTTTTACTTTGACTTTGACTTTGACTTGTACTTTAACTTTGACCTCGGAAAGTGGGGTTGTTACAGCTTCCCCTACTTTAGCGAGTTTCGTCCCGAAATTATGGCGCAGGCGTAACAAAGAGTTGTGGATATTTAGCTTTCATATCACTCTCGAGTTCCCAAGTGAACTTGGCGCCACGTTTGCCTTCCCAGCGAACCTTCACTATAGGAATGCGTGAGCGTCGAAGTTTCTTGGTCTCTCGGTCCATGATCTCTAGTGGCTTTTCCACGAAGTGTAATGTTTCGTCCACTTGTAGATCCTCAAGAGGAACATGTAAATTCTGCTCGGCTAGACACATTTTGAGGTTCGAAACGTGGAAAGTCGGATATACGTTGCTGAGTTCCTCCGGTAATTCGAGTCTGTAGGTCACTTTGCCAATTCTTTCCAGAATCTTAAAGGGTCCAACGTATCAAGGCGCTAGCTTTCCTTTCTTACCAAATCGGTTCACCCCCTTCCAAGGTGAATCCTTTAGGAGTACGTGATCGCCAACTTCGAACTCAAGGGGCTTGCGGCTTTATTGGCGTAACTCTTTTGACGACTCCGAGCTTTCAAGAGATTGTCCCGTATCTGGAGGATATTGTCAGTCGTTTCTTGTAATAACTCAAGACCGGTAATTTGTGCATCTCCGATCTCGTGCCATACAATAGGCGATCGACATTTTCTTCCATATAATGCCTCAAATGGTGCCATTTGAATGCTAGAGTGATAAGTGTTGTTGTACGAGAATTCGACTAAAGGTAAATGCGAATCCGAATTACCACCAAAATCTATAACACACGAACGAAGCATGTCCTCGAGGGTGCGAATCGTGCGTTCAGTCTGACCGTCGATCTGGGGATGAAAAGCGGTACTGAGATTAAGAGTAGTACCGAGAGCAGATTGAAAAGTTTCCCTAAGGTGCGAGGTAAATCGACCATCGCGGTTAGAGATGATATCACGAGGTGTCCCATGTCGACATATGACTTCGTCGGTATAGATTCGTGCTAATCGTTCCACCTTATAATCTTCTCGTATTGGCAGAAAGTGGGCGGATTTAGTAAGATGATCAACGATAACCCAAATGCTATCGTGACCTGATGGCGTGCGCGGAAGTTTCGTAATGAAATCCATAGCTCTACTATCCCATTTCTACATAGGGATCTCGGGTTGTACGAGTAAGCCAGAGGGTCGTTGTTGTCCAGCCTTGACTTTTGAATAGGTCAGGCACTTCGAAACATAGAGGGCGATATCTTTCTTCATTCCAGGCCACCAATACCGAAGATGAAGGTCCTGGTACATCTTGTCGGTGTGACACCCCGTGTTTTGGAAAGTCAAAGTACAAGTCAAAGTCAAATTCAAAGGAAGAAAAGATTGCTAATTGCGATCTGTCACTCCTTGCTTAACTTGTGATTGTATACTTTGACTTGTAATCGAATCATTTATTTTATTGACTTTAGTTGTATTATGTGGAGTATCTATTAATAATCGAGGTTTAACCACATGTTTAATCGCTAATCGCACCGCAATCGCATCGCAACTTGAATCATGCGTTCTGGATATCGTTTTACGTGTGTGTGCTACTTATGTGTTACTTGTGCGTGTTTATTTATGTTTTGTGGTGATATTTGAAACGCAATCCCAACTCTATCGCAACGCAACCAAATCGCAAACGCTAAACGCAAGTTACTTATGATGATTGTATGTTAGATATAGTAATTGTGTAACTAATATTAACCCATCGCATCGCTTAATCAACACTCGATTAAACGCATCACAACGCTCAGCACGTAAAATGAAACGCCAAAAACCAACTCGCAGGACCACTTCAATCGAATCATCCGATCGGATGGCCATCCGATCCATTACCTGTGCTCCTCTTTCCTCTTTTGGCAACTTATAAATACCCCTTGTCACATCACAACAGTGATGTGACAGCCCTCTCATTCGACCAGCGTGCTCCAGCCCACTTTTCCTTCGATTTCTCGCAATTCTTGTAAGTTTTCAACTCAAATATTGTACTTCTATGATTTATACACACTTCTTCATCATTTTCACCTTTGAATCTTCACTTTTAACCATGAAATCAGCGGATTTGAGGTGTTCTAGAATGATATCATCATGGGGTTCTTATGAACTTCAAGGTTTGGCTTCATTCCACCAAGAACAACTCAGATCTAAAGGATTTAAACATGATTTAACACTAATTTCGTAATAAAACTAAACATTTTCAAGATTTGAAGGATTGAAAGATGGTCTCTAACTTTCTTTCAACTCTTTTACACTCAATGCACTCAAACCGATAGAATCGGAGCTAGTTCAGGCCATCTACTCATTTTCTAGTGAAGTGTCGGTCCAAGATCTTATTCCTATCAAGGAGACAACCGATTCCGGGTTGAATAGGAACAACCGTCACAAACGGTTAACTGACCGGATCAGGGTGATTCCTGTTCGATCGGCTGACGTGGGCCTGATGGGGTTCCTGTTGTTTAACACGATGTCGTACCGTCTCGATCAAATGACAAAACTTTCAAATGTTAACAAATTTCAAAATGATAAGATTGTTGGCCGGATCGCCATCCGATCGGATTGCCATCCGATCAGATTGCCATTCGATCGAATGAAAATCCGATCGGACGACACAAGGTTTCAACACTTGAACTTTTTAGATGATTTTCAAAGATCATTAGTTTCTAACATATTGCCATCTGATCGGTAGACCATCCGATCGAATGACAATCCTACTGTGAACTTGTTCTCTAAGAAATGCCTCGCCGGACGAATCGCCATCCGATCGAATGACCGTTCGACCGGGCGACCAGAAAGGTAGAGATACTTCTCTGTTTTCAAAATACTACAACGAAAACTTCAAAGCCATCATACACAAACACATCCATCCCAAACGAGTGGTAATCCGATCGAATGACCCTTCGTCACTTGCATCATTTTACGCGCTGTTCTTCGCGTATGCTATCGTTAACTGTTCAGGCTAATCACTCTAGCGCTCCCTTCAATCCATTAACTACCATCGCTGTGAGTATACTTGATCCCTCTTCGCTTTACGCACTTTTGGGTGTTACATACGTTACTTATTCTAAATCACATCGATCACACAACGCAAACACTTTTATACGCTGACCGTTACTGCATGTTATATGTGTTACTCGATGAATGCTTGTAAGTTATGTTTACACAGTGATTGTTACCTGACTCCTTAGCAACGATAGTACTATAGTTTAGACTCAGCACCTGTCATGGACATGGGTTGTTAAGGTTAGTAATTCACGTGTCACAGTGGAGATATGTTTTGCGCATTCTACAACTCGCAGTCATGTCTGTGCATATTTCATTATCGATAACCTACTAGCTTCAGTTTGCTACACGTTACATGCTGGTTACGCGTAAACGCTTTCAAAATCTATTATACTATTAAACTTGTATGCTCACCTTTACACTATGTGTATTGACTTTATTTTAACGTATGTGACAGGTGTTTGAATGCTTAGGATGCTGTGCTCTTGCTTTTGTGGAATCAAGTAGGAGAGTCTACAAACAACAAACAATTTAATTTTATGGGTTATCGGAACAGCTTTTATTTGTCTTTGAGATACTTGGTCTGTAATAACTATATTGTTGAGTATGTTGTGGTATGGGACATGACTTATTAATATTTGGTAAATTTAGTTGTTATGGATTTCTCCTGGACAATCTGTTTTGCTCAGTGCCTCACCCTGATGTTTCCGCCATTGGTTGGGGTGTGACAGATTGGTATCAGAGCCATAACTATAGGGAATTAGGCAAGACTCGACCTAGTCCGGGTCGATGTCTTAGAAACAACATAGTCTATAGTCTAAGTACCAACAGACCGTCTTGTGCAAACCCTGTAAGGGTTTTGTACGAGCTTACTTGCTATCCTCGCTCGCACTCTCTGTACTCTAATCACCTGGCCTTTCCTAAGGCTGGCACCACACACTATTTTGAAAGAGTGATCAGATCGAGACTAGGTGTGAAAACCGCAAACTATCGATTTAATAGCGTTTTCGACGCAACTTTTTACTATAAACAAGAGAAATTGCGTTGAATCAGGAGTGAAATCCATACTTTGACGCAAATTTCCCTCTCTATCTCATCAAATAGGAACAAAGTTGTTAAGTCAGGGGTGAAACCCGAACCTCGATGACTTGTTCCGCTCCTTATTTATGGTTTTACAACACTCTCACCAAAGTCTCGACGGACTCCAACGACTTGAAGCCACACTGTAACTGGAAGGATGCGTGCCGATCACCCAAATTGAGGCGAGAGCACAGTCCAAAAACCCAAAGTGTGTGGTCGAAGTCCTTGTGAATAGTCGAACCACTTTGGGTAGTCGACGTCTATCAAGCCGAGACAATCTATCCTCGATTTTATGTGTTTTGATTTTGGATTTCGCCGCCGCTGACTCTGATGTTTGACGATTTTATGCGGAATGTTATGTGTTTATGTGATTTTACCTGTTTATGTGTTTCGATTTTTGGTGATTTATTCGCTTTCGCTTTCGCTTCAACCAACACACACAACTCGCACTGCACATCTATCTCAAAACGTTAACAAATCGCATATCTCGCACTCGCAACTCTTAAACGTTTAACGCAGCTGTGAAGGATAGGTGAATACATGCAACATATGTAGGTGAATACGTGCAAAATATAGTGTGCTTACGTGTTTATGTACTTACATGCTTCTGTTGATTATGTGCCTATGTGACTATGTGTTTATGTGATTAGACGTGTTACTGAGCTTTAGTAGTATTAAGTGCGTGTGAGGTGAGATATGATTATATAGTGTTTGAGCCCTATGGCAACGTCTGCTGCAGACAATGTCATCATTTGCATCGCATGCCTCTCGCACCGCCCGGAGAAACTTTGAGGACAAACGTATCGCTGCTCTCGTCGCCAAGAAAATGGCTGAAGTTATCCCGCAAATTGTTAGTGAGCTGAATGAAAATGCTAGCAAGTCCTCAGAAGAATCCAGGACAGATTCACCTAAAGCTACTTTTAGCTTCAAGCAGTTCAAAGCCTGCGACCCGAAAGAATTTACCGGCGAAGATGGGCCTACGGACATGTTTCAATGGTTTGATTCAATCGAAGTCACCCTGCGCTAGAGTGGCTGTCCAGAAAACCTTCGCTCTGTTAACGCCACCGGTGTCTTCCAATCCCACGCACTAGATTGGTGGACGGCCGAGAGGAACAAACGAGGGAATGATGCAGCTTACGGGCTGACGTGGGATGAGTTGAAGGACATCCATGATGTGAGAGTTCTGCCCTCCCCATGAGCTCCAAAAGTTGGAGGACGAGTTCTGGCATATCAAACAGGAGGGTGGCGACAACGCTGGTTTAACTGCTTGCTTCAAGCAGCTGAGTCTCATCTGTCCATGTCAAGTTACTACCCCTGAGATTACGATCAAGAAATACATTCGTGCCCTGCCAGATTGTGTTGTAGACTTTGTGCAAGCGGCGAAGAAAACAACTATTGAGGAAACCTACCTGCTCGCTGCTGAGATCAAAGATAAGCGAGTCAGGGCTGGTTATTTCGATAAAGCTGCCAAGAGTCTTCAACAAGTTACCGCTACTCCCACCGCTGAAGCTACCACCGCACCGCAATCTTCAAAGCTCTCACGTCACAAGAGAAAGAACAACAACAACAGCAGCAGCAAAGGTTGAGCAGGTACTGCTGCCACGCCATTGAATACCATCACTGTTCAACCGCAACCCTAGAACCGCCAAGTAGCAGCACCAATGACCACTGCACCGCCAGCCAAGCGTGCACATACTGGTCCTCACCCGCTCTGCCCTACCTGTACTTATCATCATCCTACTGGGATTGCTTGCAGATTCTGTGTACACTGCAACCTGTACGGCCACTTTACTGCTAATTGCCGTACCGGTCCTCACCAAGCTCCAGCTCTAGCTCAAGGTCAAGCTCCTGAACCACAAGCTCTCCTTCCTGCTCACTAGGGCCAACAAGCAGCTCCTGCACCCGCTGCTCACGCTAGAGCTTGCTTTGCATGTGGTGATCCCAACCACTTTGCAAACATGTGCCCCAACAGAGTGGTGAAGTAAGAGCCATAGCAGCAGCCGCAACAACACCAACAGCAGCAGCCTCAGCAGCAGCAGCAGCCAGCAGCCCATGGATGTGCTTTCAACATCAACGCCTGCCAGGCTCAAGCAGACACCAATGTAGTTAATGGTACGTTCCTTGTGAATGGTATATATGCTTCGTGTTTGTTTGATACTGGAGCCGATAACTGTTTTGTATCGTTTGAATTCGAAAAGATCCTTAATTGTAAGCACGCCCATCTTCCCTTGACGTTCGATGTTGAAGTTGCCACTAGAAGAACCGTCTTTGTCAATTCTGTTCTACGTGATTGTACGCTTGAACTCAACAATCACGTCTTCCCTATCGACCTTATCCCGATGCAACTCGGTAGTTTTGACATCATAGTAGGCATGGATTTTCTTCACGAGAATCGTGCTGAAGTTGTTTGCTTTGATAAGATGATTCGCTTCTCGCTCGCTAATGGTGATCAACTTTGTGGGTATGGAAAAACTCATTCGAAGGGTCTCAAGCTCATGTCGTGCATCCAAGTAAGCAGGTACCTCCGCAAAGAATACAGAGCTTTCTTGGCACACATTGTAGTAGCGGAGAAGGAAAAGAAAGAGAAGGCAATAGATAAGGTGCCTGTGGTTCGTGATTTTCCTCTTGTGTTTCCTGATGATCTACCAGGGTTACCTCCGGGTCGTGATATTGACTTTCGTATTGACCTCATTCCTGGAGCAAATCCTGTTGCTAGAGCTCCTTATCGTTTCGCTCCGTCCGAAATGCGTGAACTATCGAGTCAACTCCAGGAATTGCTTGACAAACGCTTCATTCGCCCTAGCACCTCTCCTTGGGGCGCACCAGTCCTTTTCATCAAAAAGAAGGATGGGTCATTCCGGATGTGCATCAACTTTAGGGAGTTGAATAAGCTGACAGTCAAGAATCGCTATCCCCTGCCCCGAATTGATGATTTGTTTGATAAGTTACAAGGTGCTACGTGTTTTTCAAAGATTGATATACGCTCAGGCTATCACCAGTTACGCATTCAAGTGGAGGATATACCTAAATCCGCTTTTCGCACCCGTTACGACCATTATGAATTTGTTGTTATGCCTTTTGGTTTGACCAACGCACTCGCGGTTTTCATGGATCTGATGAATAGCTTGTGTAAACCCTTTCTCGGCCGCCTCATCATCATGTTCATCGATGATATCCTGATCTATTCCAAGTCGAAAACCGAACACGCGCAGCATCTACGTTTGGTTCTCGAACTACTCCAAGGGAATCGACTCTATGCCAAGTTCTCCAAGTGTGAATTTTGGTTGGAGGAGGTTCAATTCCTCTGTCACATTGTTGATAGTCAAGGTATACACTTCGACCCCGCGAAGATTGAAGCTGTTAAGAGTTGGGTTACACCTAAGAACCCGTCTGAAGTCCGTTCTATTCTCAGACTAGCGAGCTATTATCATCGATTCATCGAAGGATTCTCTAAAATCAATGTGCCGCTCACTTCCTTGACGCATAAAGACAAGCCTTTTGTTTGGGGAACCGAACAAGAGACTTCCTTTCGAACACTCAAGCATATGCTCTGCAATGCTCCTGTGCTCGCTTTACCCGACGGAAACGATGACTTCATTGTCTATTGTGATGCCTCGAACCTTGGTCTTGGTTGTGTTCTCATGCAACGGGACAAGGTTATCGCCTACGCGTCTCATCAACTCAAGATTCATGAGAAGAACTACACGACCCACGATCTCGAGCTTGGTGCAGTTGTTTTGAACCCGTCTGAAGTCCGTTCTTTTCTCAGACTAGCGAGCTATTATCATCGATTCATTGAAGGATTCTCTAAAATCAATGTGCCGCTCATTTCCTTGACGCATAAAGACAAGCCTTTTGTTTGGGGAACCGAACAAGAGACTTCCTTTCGAACTCTCAAGCATATGCTCTGCAATGCTCCTGTGCTCGCTTTACCCGACGGAAACGATGACTTCATTGTCTATTGTGATGCCTCGAACCTTGGTCTTGGTTGTGTTCTCATGCAACGGGACAAGGTTATCGCCTACGCGTCTCATCAACTTAAGATTCATGAGAAGAACTACACGACCCACGATCTCGAGCTTGGTGCAGTTGTTTTTGTATTAAAGATTTGGCGACACTACCTTTATGGTACCAAGTGTACGGTCTTCACAGACCATAAGAGCCTGCAACACATCTTGAGTCAAAAGGAACTGAATATGCGCCAACGCCGATGGGATGAAGTTCTTAATGATTATGACTGTGAGATTCGTTATCATCATGGCAAACCAAATGTCGTTGCCGATGCTCTAAGCCGACAAAGCTATTTTCATGGCGTTCGAAATATCCAAGCCCAGCACAATCTCGAAGCTCTTATCCGTGACGCCAAACATGCCTGTTTCACCGAACGCACTTTGAAGAAGGAAAGGATTCTCCATGATGGTAACCAATTGGTGAATAAATAGATTGGGATATTCCACTATCTAGATCGAATTTGGATCCCCAAGCGCACCAACTAACGAAAAATTCTGCTGGACGAAGCCCACAAGTCTCGATATTCTATTCATCCCGGTGCCGATAAGATGTACCAGGACCTTCGCTACAAGTACTGGTGGCCGGCCATGAAGAAAGATATCGTTCTCAATGTTTCGAAGTGCCTGACTTGCCCGAAAGTCAAGGCCGAGCACCAAAGACCCTCTGGCTTACTTGTCCAACCCGAGATCCCTATGTGGAAATGGGAGAGTATAGCTATGGACTTCATAGTGAAACTCCCACGCACGCCATCAGGTCACGATGTCACACCCCGATATTTCCACGTATTACCGGCGGACCCGGTGGGGAGTATCGTGACGTAGTTGATATCATCATAGTCAATTTATCACAGTTCAATGCACAGCGGAAGTTTAAAGTAAAATATTACAAACCGAATGAAAGTAACATAAATTATTACATAACAGTTGTAAAGTAGCTCCACAGGCGGATCAAAAGAAAAGAAACATTTGTTCATCAGATTTAAAGTGATAAAAGCATGCAAGACTTTTTATTTATTCACTCAGGAGTTCCAGCCCATTTCACTTAGTACCTGCACTTAACCTTTTTGGAAAATACGTCAGTTTACACTGGTAAATACAATTAACCGACTCTTTTGAAAAATGTTTATAAATTTGATTTAAATGCACGAGGCACAAATATTCTTTTATAACTTGGGATAATTATTTAAAAATAATCTTGTAAAAGAATTATATGTTTGTTATACGTTCAGTAGCCCGGGTTAAATGTCGGGTTAAAGATTAATAGACACACCACATAATATAACCCACGGCGAGTTATTCTCGAACAAGCAGGTATATCATTTTACTTACGCACCGGCAGGTGTATGCCTACACCTCGTGCTTAAGTCGTGGCCATTTCAATGAATGAGCCGAGGATATCCAGGACATGGTCATTAACCCCCCAAAGGCTTAAAACAAACAAAACAGATTAAACAGGTTATCTCAATGATTTAACCTTCATATGATTAAAGATTCAATACCCGACCAAGCGGTATTTTATATACCGTACCCCAAGCACGTATAAGGGAAAATAAGTTAAAAGTATTTACCAGAGCAAAATGTGTTATGATATCAGTAGGATACCTTCCACTATGCCCAAAACGAATTTAAAATCAATTTAAGCCCGTAGGGGTATTTTGGTCATTTTAAAGTTTATAAAAGAGATTAAATGACAATGTGAGGTTCTGGTCTAAAATGATCAGTAAAAATATTTATTTTAGTAGGTTATATCAGTAAGATATATCATATATGTGAAATTTATCATCTATGGCCAAACTATGCACCGTAGGGGCATTTTGGTCAATTCATATAAGCTTTAAGGGTCAAATTTGGGAATCTGATTTCAAAATTTTACTTACTGTTAGAGTATAAAAATTTACTTATAATATCAGTAGATAATGAGTTTTAGGTGTCAAATATAATTTTAACCCAAACTATGCGTTTAAAACGCGTAAAAGTCAATATTTAACGATTTTCGGGTTATTTAAAGAAATCTGAGTTTTTGATCAGTTTATAAGGCTCAAAATATTTTATTTAACCTATTAAATCAGTAGCAAAAGGTTTGGCATCAAAATGTTTTGTAAAACTCATTTTATCCAAGAAAAGGGTAATTTCGTCAATACCGAATTTACTCTCAAACTCTATCATATAATCAGTTTAAAATTCAATAAAAATTTCCAAAAATCCCTAAATATTATATTATATCAGTGGGTAAAAGGTTTGGTGTCCAAATTTGGGTTTAAATAGGTTTTATGCTGAAAATGCCGTTTAATTAATAAAAAGGCTTCAATTTACGATATTGAGCATAACTACTAATTTAGACCACAAACTGATGTCAAATTTTGAAGACAAGTTTATAAATCAGTAATAAAGGTTTTTGTCCTCTCACATTTTCAAAAATCACGTTTTAATATAAAAAGGGTATAATGGTCAACAATTAAGCAATTAACGGAAACAAGCATATGACTTAGATTTAATTAGGACCATTTGGTATAATCTCAGAGGGTTATACTAACATGAAATATGGTCCTAATGGAACCCTAAGGCATATCTAAACCAAGCCTAATCGGGTCAGAATAGAAAGTCAAAGAAAAAGTCTACTTTTGCGACTTTCGGTTTCGAACCGAGCCTAAACTCAGAATCGTCGGGTTGAACATGCCTAAACATGTCCTTATATTATTTACCAAGTTATTTTAGTGTTTAAACATGTTCCATAACTTCTACATTACTAGTTATGGATTTATTTCCAAAAGCAGATTCTGTTGACTTTTTAATAACAAGTTTGACCCAACAATTGACCAAGTTAGAGTGAGAATCAGTAGGTGCCCTTTTAAGGGTTTATTACCTACATAATTACCAACTCATAGCCACTTTCAATTCGAATAATGGCTGGACCATTAGTGATTAATCACTTAGTCAAAGCAGAATTACGTCAACTTTGACTTTTGGTCATTACACTAACAAAAACTTAATTACAGAGGCTAAGCACACTTACAAGATTCCTTAGCACAAAGATTGAGACTAATAGAGCTTCCTTCCAAAGTAGCATGCTCCAAAAAGTGATTAAAAAGCTTCAAGACTTGGGAGAAAGTTTAAGAGTATGAATTGATCATGCAAGTGAGAAATGCTGCCAAAAACCCACCTATTTATACCCATTGAAGGTGTCATCAGATCAATACAGGTGTCTTGGCTCTTCCTTGATCAGTACATGTGTCCAAAATGGTTTTTAAAACCATCAAACAGTCCCTAGATTCGAGTTAAACCTTGCAAGGGTGAAGAGAGGTGCAGTGACCTGCACCTGTGCATGTTTCTGTCCAGATATGGCCGTCGTGTCGCGCGACAGCAGAGGGTGTTGGTGGTGGTGTGACGCCACCATAGGGGTAACCAGATCAGCAAGTTTCCAATTTGATATTTTCACCCCTGGACCTTCTAAAGCGTAAAATCTTTCATTTTAAGCTCATTTAACCCATTTAAATTTTATTTTTATGATCCAAGAGATATAACCAAACACCGTTAGGTCCTGTTTCATTAAATGATAATCAAAAACACAAGTTTTGCCTTGTTGACGCTTTTAACCCCTTGATAACGAAAGTTAACGTACTTTCCTCATACGATATCGAAACCTTGTGAAATTTTTATCACTTATTCTTGGGAGCATAATTAATCTTTACAAGGCTCCGAGTTCGATAAAAGGTCACTCAGGGGTATTATTTAAACATGTTGACACATTTAACCCTCGCGTCTTGTAAACTTTCACTTTCTTCCACAAACGGTTTCATACGCTTCATGATTTATTCGTTTAAGGGTATAAACATCGTGTAGGGTTGTTGAAAGGCAAAATTTTCATATGTTGAGACTTTGGATCCTCTTACACACATACTTTCTTTGTTTATCAACTTTAGTCCCTCGTAATCAATTTGTTAAACGTTTAAATCCCATGACACATGTCGATACTATATTGGACATGATTTTGCGAGGTGTTACATCCTCACCCTCGTAAAAGAAATCTCAACCTCGAGATTTACTGAAATAAATGAGGTTACTTCTGTTTCATTGTGGATTCAACCTCCCACGTTTATTCGGGACCTCTACGGGCATCCCATTTAACCTTCACAATCGGCACATGCTTCCTTCAAAGTTTCTTAACCTGTCGATCCTCGATCGACAAAGGTTTTTCAAAAAACTTTAAGCTCTCATCTATATGCACATCCTTATGTGACATGGCTAGCGTTTCATCAGCTAGACACTTCTTCAAGTTGCAAATGTGGAAGACATTATGAATTCCACTGAGCTCTTCAGGCAGATTTAGCTTGTAAGCTACAGTTTCGACACATTCGATAATCTCGAATGGTCCTATGTATCTTGGGCTTAGCTTGCCCTTCTTGCCAAAATGCATCACTCCTTTCCAGGGTGATACCTTAAGTAACACTTTATCACATACCTCGAATTTAAGATGTTTACGCCTTTTATCTACGTAGCTTTTCTGCCTATCCCTGGCATATTTGAGATGATCACGTATCTGCACAATCTTATCTGTCGTCTCCAGGACTATATCAGGTCCTGTTAGCTGGACATCTCCAAATTCCGCCCAACAAACTGTCGTTCTGCATTTCCTTCCGTACAATGCCTCAAAAGGCGCTGCTTGAATACTTGAATGATAGCTGTTATTATACAAGAATTCAATCAATGGAAGATGGTCATCCCAACTTCCTCCTAAATCAATAACACAAGCCCGTAACTTATCCTCAAGCGTTTGAATTGTACGCTCGCTTTGCCCATCCATCTGAGGATGATAAGCAGTGCTGAAGTTTAGACGAGTGCCTAGGGATTGCTGAAAGCTTTTCCAAAAGTGAGATGATAGACACTGGCACTCCGTGGAGAGATACAATCTCATCCACATACAGCTGAGCTAACTTGTCGGAGCTGTGTGTTTCCTTAATCGGCAAGAAGTGGGCTGACTTGGTCAACCTGTCGACTATCACCCAAATAGTATCATTTCCTCTCTTTGTCTTTGGTAACTTTGTGATAAAATCCATGGTTACCATTTCCCACTTCCAGGTGGGAAGTTCAGGCTGTTGCAGCAAACCTGACGGCTTCTAGTGTTCGGCTTTAACTTGCGCGCACATTAAACATTTGGCCACATAAGTGGCTATAGATTTCTTCAAACCTATCCACCAATAATTCACCTTTAAATCCTGGTACATCTTATCACTACCAGGATGAACAGAATACTTGGAACTATGGGCTTCTTGAAGATCACATCCCTAAGTCATCCATAAATTGGAACCTATATTCGTCCATTCAATCTAAGGATCCCATCCTTTCTATACGATAACTGTTCAGCAGTTATGCCCAGCTTTTCATTTGGATAGTTAGCTTCTAATACAACTTCCTTTTGAGCGGCTAACAATCTTTCATTCAAGCTGTTCTTCAATGCAATGCTCTTGGCATTGATTCTAATGGGCTTAACTCTTTCTTTCCTGCTCAAGGCATCGTCGGCTACATTCGCCTGCCTGGATGATATCGGATTTCACAATCATAATCGTTCAGCGTCTCCATCCATCGACACTGTCTCATGTTCAGATCCTTCTGGTTAAACAGGTGCTGAAGGCTCTTATGATCAGAATAGATCACACACTTGGTACCATATAAATAATGCCTCCAAAGTTTTAGGGCAAATACAACGGCACCCAATTCCAAATCGTGGGTGGTTTAATTCTTCTCGTGCACCCTCTAATTATCGGGAAGCTATGCATTAACCTTGCCTCTTTGCATAAGTACACAACCCATTCCAGTATGTGATGCGTCGCAGTATACCACAAACTCTTCAATTCCTTCAGGCAATGTTAAAACCGGAGCATTGCTCAACTTTTGCTTAAGAATCTCAAAGGATTCTTGTTGCTTAGGACCCCAATCAAATTTTATATTCTTTCGAGTCAAGGAAGTCAGGGGTGCAACAATCCTTGAGAAATTTTCAATAAAACGCCTATAGTATCCTGCTAGACCCAAGAAGCTGTGAATCTCTGTGGGCGTCTTTGGTTCTTGCCAATTCATGATGGCTTCAATCTTGGCGGGATCCACCTGGATACCATGCTCGCTAACCATATGTCCAAGAAATTGGACTTCACGAAGCCAAAACTCACATTTTGAGAACTTGGCGTAGAGTTTCTCTTGCTGAAGAAGTTTAAGTATACATCGAAGGTGCTTTTCATGATCAGCCTGATTCTTTGAGTAAATGAGTATGTCATCAATAAAAACAATGACAAATTTGTCCAAATAGGGTTTACAAACACGGTTCATGAGGTCCATGAATGTTGCTGGTGCATTAGTGAGCCCGAAAGGCATCACCAAGAACTCGTAATGACCATAACGAGTTCTGAATGCAGTCTTGTGTACATCTTCATCTCTAACCTTCAGCTGATGGTAACCTGATCTCAAGTCAATCTTGGAGAAGTAACTTGCTCGAAGTTGATCGAGCAGATCGTCGATCCTGGGCAATGGATATTTGTTCTTGATTGTAACCTTGTTTAGCTCGCGATAATCGATGCATAGACGCATCGAGCCATCCTTCTTCTTCACAAACAGAATCGATGCTCCCTAAGGAGATGAGCTAGGTCTAATAAATCATCCAACTGAGTTCTTAATTTTTTCATCTCAGTTGGTGCCAATCGGTAAGGTGCTCTTGCAACTGGTGCTGCTCCAGGAATAATGTCAATTCTGAACTCCACTTGTCTGTCTGGGGGTAAACCAGGTAGTTCTTCAGGGAATACATCTGGATATTCAGAAATGATAGGGATGTCTTCGATCTTGGGTTTTGGTTCATCAATAGTCACCTGTGCCATATAAATGACACAACCTTTCTTCATACACCTTGATGCCTTAAGCATTGACACTTGCTTAGGCAACCCGTACTGAGTATCTCCTTGTATTGTTAACTGCTCACCATAAGGAGTTTTAATAACCACTTGCTTCTTGTCACAAACGATCTGAGCTTGGTTATGAGATAACCAGTCCATGCCTATCACTATGTCGAATCCAGCTAGTTTCAAAGGAAGCAAAGACAACGGAAAATAGTGGTTCCTAATGGATATAAAGCATCCATCTAACACGGTTGAAGCAGTTTCTATGGTACCATCGGCCAATTCTACTTCATACTTTATGCTTAGGGTTTTAATAGGCAGATTTAATAACTTACCAAATTTATTGTCTACAAATGACTTATCTGTACCCGAATCAAACAATACCCTTGCAAAAACATCATTGATAAGAAAGGTACCTGTTATCACATTGTCGTTTTGAATGACCTCCTGAGCATTCATTTGAAAAACCCGAGCATTGGTCTTTTAACCTTTTTCAGGCTTCTTTGCATACTTTGGGCAATTGGACTTGATATGCCCTTTCTCGTTACAGTTGTAACAAGTCGCATCCTTTATCTTTTTGCAATCTAACATCTTATGCTCACTTGATTTGCAGATCCACAAGCTCTGGGCTGCGATTGGGATTTCGATTCGAACCTACATTTCCCTAGATGACGCTTCTTGCAGGTTTTACACCTAGGTTTTTCACCCGACTGTTGGTTATCCTTCTTGAACCCTGAACTCTTCTTATTCTCAGAGTTCCCCTTATGTTTCTTCTCAGAACAGCGTGAGCTATCATACTCACATTTCCTTTTCCCTTCATCAGAGTTCCTAAGCGATCTCTGCCTGACCGCATCAAGAGTAAGAGATAACGACAGATCAGCCGCTGACCTAAAGGTAGTAGGTCTTGATGCTTTCACACTTGCCTTAATCTCCGGAGCCAAACCTCCAATGAATCGAGCTATACATTTTGGTTCCGGTGTGACCAAGTATAGAACCAATCGTGACATAGTGTTGAAGCTCGTGAGATACGCCTGACAGTCCAAGTTCTTCATGACCAAGGTCAAGAAGTCAGTCTCAATCTTCTCAACTTCATGTTGAGGACTGAAATTTTCCTTGATTAAAGCAACGAACTGATCCCAAGACATGCTATATAAGTGGATCTTTCCTGTAGCTTGGATTAAGGATCTCCACCAAGCTAACGCTTCACCTTTAAATGACTGCGACACAAACTTCACAATGTTTTGCTCTGCACAACCACTAATATCAACAACATTGTCCATCTTATCGAGCCAAGTCATACAATCTATGGCTCCCTTCTCCCCTGTGAAGTCTCTTGGCTTGCAGGAGATAAAATACTTATAAGAGCAGGTCTTACCACGGGGCTCTTGATTGAGCAAAATCTTCTTAGATGGAACGCTTTGCTGATTTGACAAGTGACGAGCATCGTCCTTCTTTGACTCGTTTACTTTAGAAGGGGACTTACTATGAGCCTCAGAATGAGTCTTAGAGCGTGGTTTTGTATGTGGTACGGACTGAGTTCTGGCGCGAGTACCACTTGATTCATTAAACTGTCTGTCGAGAGCTCGAGTAACGGCATTATCTATTAATGCCTGCAGTTCCACACCAGCTACATTAACTATGGTAGTATCATTATTCTCTCTCGGGTGACTGTTAACTTCCTCCGATTCAGCCATGTAGCTTGATTGCTACAAAACAGTTGACATTATTTTATTCAGAGGTTATTAAGAAATCATTATTTCTGATGATTCATTAACCACGGTAAACATAGACCATGCTTGGTTAATTTGTTAATCATATTTATTTAGAATTTTCATTATAATTTATCCTAATTATAAAGTATTAAGGGTATTAATAATGGCACATAAGGCCTAGTCACAAGGACAATTTTAAGCCATGATTTCAGAGAATTGAGGCATTATGGTTTGAACGTAGTTCATTACCTTTTATTGACAGGGAGTCATAGACTACAACTGTCTTTTGTCTTATTTGATAATTATTACGGCCCGTAGGCACTGCATCACTAATGGATGTCTCATATATGATCATCTTAATTGATGATCTGAACCCATGATTTATAGATCATTAAGCTAATATAGGGAAATCTGGAAGAATCCAGTATAAGGATGACATGTGTGACTTACCGAGTCACATCTGACAGGAGTGATAGCATGTTTTCAGATGTTAACAAGAATTTGAATCTTTTTGAACAGGTTCTACCATCATGGCCAGGTCTATAATGACATACAGGCTAGGTTATACCTTTTAAGATTCTTATTTAATATTTAAAGGCAGATCATCTAAAAAGGGATGGTATTTTTCATTTATTTCATATATTACATTCGTACATAAGATGACAATGAAATTTGAATAAAACATTTCACTAATTTTAAAAGAAGTACATATATTGCCCTAAACGGGACTTTTACATAAATCACTTGCCCACGCAGGGGCTAAAATGAAAATACAAGTCCTCGCAGGGACTAGGTACATAAATAAATAAATGTCCACGCAGGGACTTAATTGAAAATAAAGAGTACAAAATAAATAAATTAAGGAATTTCAATAATCCCTCTTCTTCTTCCCCTTGATCAGGTCTGCCAAACCCTTAAGTAGACCCCGGTGGCTTCTACGCTCTTCTTGAACCTCTCGCTCCACCTGGTTCAACCTCTGAAGAATCTCCGGCTGCTGCGGTGGTTGGATCAGTGGTGGCTGCGGCGGCTGCTGCTGCGGAGGTTGAGGAGGTGGTGGGTATTGATACCCATATGTTTGGTACCCAGACTGGTACGAAGCTACATAACGTCCTTCAGGGTGAAGAGCATTGTAGTTGGCCGCTACGAGATACGGGTCAACATCGGGGGCATTGTAGTAGTTGTACCCCGGGTAAGCTGGCTGCTCAAATGGGTTATACGCCGCTGCACCGGCGTAAGAAGGTATTGGGTTATCAAAACCCACATGTGGTGGTGGTGGTGCGACTGGCGCAGAGTCCACCTCAGAAACTGGGTTAGAAGGCCCACCCATCTGTGGGTCTTCATAAAGTGGCGGGTAGTGGCTGCCACTGGAGTGCTGAGGTGTGCTGAAGTGAAAATCCCCTCTTTGTACGGACATCCGTGCACCTGTTCTCCTACGCCTCGGTGGTTCTGGAGGCGGCTGCTGCTCTGGCGGTGGCGGTGGCGTAACCGCCTGGAAACGTGAATCCTCAGAGGGATCCTGCTGCTGCTGTCGAGGTGGGTTGTAAGGGGGAGTAAACTCCCAGTTGTATGTTGTAAATCTTGCTTCATAGCTGTCTGGACCTCGATAAGGTGATCCATGAAAAGATGACCCATCAGAAATCTCTATGGGATGCGTGGGCGTCCTAGTTGGTGGCTCGGCAGGATCGGGGACCTCATCCATATCCATACCCTGAGCTTCAAGGAAATGATCTTCAGGGCCCAATGGGTTATGGCCCATTGGTTCTTCAATCTGATTTGCCGGGTTGAACCAGCTCTGGAAATACGGGGTCGGGTCCTGGAAGGCCCGATGTGAGCTTGACCGTTGCAACGGCAAGAAAGAGTGGTGAGAGTCTTCGGGCTCGTTCTCCGAATGTGGCCCAAAGGAGTGATGGTATGAGGGCGACGAGCTGAGCGAGACAGAACGCCTCGCCGGTTCCAAGTATGTCCTCCAATCTTCTTGAGGACTAGTGCTCATGGTTGCTGACAGAGTTCGCAGGTGTGAAGGCCCGGCCTCATGATCGTTGGGAGCAGTAAAGGGCGCCTTGCCTCATCCTCCTCGTCTGAATCGTGGCGGCATCTTTTGTCCCTGTCAAAACAAACAAAAGAAACAACAAAGGAAACAATAAATGACAAAAATAAAAGATTAGGATTAGTCCTAAGTCCTTTGCCTAGACTCGGAAGTCGAGGAATGTGCAACCGTGTCAATGAGATTAAACACAAAAGGCTAGTGTTTAATTCACTCAATGTTGACTCTGATACCAACCAGTCACACCCCGATATTTTCACGTATTACCGGTGGGCCTGATGGGGAGTATCATGACGTAGTTGATATCATCATAGTCAATTTATCACAGTTCAATGCACAACAGAAGTCTAAAGTAAAATATTACAAACCGAATGAAAGTAACATAAATTATTACATAACGGTTGTAAAGTAGATCCACAGGCGGATCAAAAGAAAAGAAACATTTGTTCATCAGATTTAAAGTGATAAAAGCTTGCAAGACTTTTTATTTATTCACTCAGAAGTTCCAGCCCATTTCGCTTAGTACCTGCACTTAACCTTTTTGGGAAATACGTCAGTTTACACTGGTAAATACAATTAACCGACTCTTTTGAAAAGTGTTTATAAATTTGATTTAAATGAACGAGGCACAAATATCCTTTTATAACTTGGGATAATTATTTAAAAATAATCTTGTAAAAGAATTATATGTTTGTTATACGTTCAGTAGCCCGGGTTAAATACCGGGTTAAAGATTAATAGACACACCACATAATATAACCCACGACGAGTTATTCTCGAATAATCAGGTTTATCATTTTACATACGCACTGGCAGGTGTATGCCTACACCCCGTGCTTAAGTCGTGGCCATTTCAATGAATGAGCCGAGGATATCCAGGACATGGTCATTAACCCCCCAAAGGCTTAAAACAAACAAAACAGATTAAACGGGTTATCTCAATGATTTAACCTTCATATGATTAAAGATTCAATACCCGACGAAGCAGTATTTTATATACCGTACCCCAAGCCCGTATAGGTGAAAATAAGTTAAAAGTATTTACCTGAGCAAAAATATAAATTTATTCTCATCCGTAAATCAATCAAGCAAGTACAGATAGCTTTTACCGGGCTCTTAGTATTTAACGAAGGTTTTTAATAACCTATTAGAATCCTAACGGGTCTTATTTAAGTCTTAACTTAGACTGGTTAGTTTTAAAGAAAGGTATACGGTTCAAAATGCAAGATTAAGCGAAGACCGGATTAAAATATGATTTAGACCTGACAAGTATGAAGACTTGTATAATATGGGTAAACTAAACACATTCTGGATTTTGAGGTAAAAATGATAAGGTTTGACCCGTTTCGGTCAATTTATGCAAACTAGTCACATAAACCGCATCGAACGTGAAAAATGCATAACGGGTAACCGAATGAGTCATGAACAGGTTCCCTAAGATAAGATTCTTAAAATGTGTTATGATATCATTATGATACCTTCCATTATGCCCAAAACGAATATAAATCAATTTAAGCCCCGTAGGGGTATTTTGGTTATTTTAAAGTTTATAAAAGAGATTAAATGACAATATGAGGTTCTGGTCTAAAATGATCAGTAAAAATATTTATTTTAGTTGGTTATATCAGTAAGATATATCATATATGTGAAATTTATCATCTATGGCCAAACTATGCACCGTAGGGACATTTTGGTCATTTAACATAAGCTTTAAGGGTCAAATTTGGGAATCTGATTTCACAACTTTTACTTACTGTTAGAGTATAAAAATTTACTTATAATATCAGTAGATAATGAGTTTTAGGTGTCAAATATAATTTTAACCCAAACTATGCGTTTAAAAAGCGTAAAAGTCGGTATTTAACGATTTTCGGGTTATTTAAAGGAATCTGAGTTTTTGATCAGTTTAAAAAGCTCAAAATATTTTATTTAACCTATGAAATCAGTAGCAAAAGGTTTGGCATCAAAATGTTATGAAAAACTCATTTTATCCAAGAAAAGGGTAATTTCGTCAATACCGAATTTACTTTCAAACTCTATCATATAATCAGCTTAAAATTCAATAAAAATTTCCAAAAATCCCTAAATATTATATTATATAAGTGGGTGAAAGGTTTGGTGTCAAAATTTGGGTTTAAATAGGTTTTATGCCGAAAATGCCGTTTAATTAATAAAAAGGCTTCAATTTACGATATTGAGCATAACTCCTAATTTAGACCACAAACTGATGTCAAATTTTGAAGATAAGTTTATAAATAAGTAATAAAGGTTTTTGTCCTCTCACATTTAAAAAAATTTCAATTTAATATAAAAATGGCATAATGGTCAACAATTAAGCGATTAACGGAAACATGCATATGACTTAGATTTAATAAGGACCATTTAGTATAATCTCAGAGGGTTATACTAACATGCAATATGGTCCGAATGGAACCCTAAGGCATATTTAAACCAAGCCTAATCGGGTCAGAACTGAAAGTCAAAGCAAAAGTCTACTTTTGCGACTTTCGGTTCCGAACCGAGCCTAAACTCAGAATCATCGGGTTGAACATGCCTAAACATGTCCTTATATTATTTACAAAGTTATTTTAGTGTTTAAACATGTTCCATAACTTCTACATTACTAGTTATGGATTTATTTGCAAAAACAGATTCTGTTGACTTTTTAATAACAAGTTTGACCCGACAATTGACCAAGTTAGAGTGAAAATCAGTAGGAACCCTTTTAAGGGTTTATTACCTACATAATTACCAACTCATAGCCACTTTCAATTCGAATAATGGCTGGACCATTAGTGATTAATCACTTAGTCAAAGCAGAATTACGTCAACTTTGACTTTTGGACATTGCACTAACAAAAACTTAATTACAGAGGCTAATGTCACGGGGTTACTTTTCGACCCCCGTGTGGCGTCCCCAAGTCCCCGGGGATAAGCCAATCCATCCCGCTTCTTTGTGTGGGTCACTGGTTTCGTCCTGCCTTGGACTCATCAGGAGAGCGGCGCCAGCTCTTGACCAGTGGTGCGTTCGTCGTTTGCACGACTAGGCACGTACACCTCTTCATTGACACTGACTCCGTCCCCTGATAAAGTCCAGGACTAGCCAGTAACCCAAGCGTTCAAGCACTGCCCATAGCATTGCGATCTTCAAACATTTGGCCCGTGACACTCTCCCACCACCATTTCATGCACGTCCTCGTGCATGCTCGTCGTCCCATACCAGCTCGCATACTTGACAATGCATGATACCCCTTATGTTGAGCATGATTCACTTTGGGAGGGCAGGACACCCGGAAGAACAGCAACAATGATCTTCTGTCGTGCATGTTCAATACAGTACGTCAGTCTTGGTTTAAGTGGCGGTGACGTTCGCCGCATCGGATTAGGTGCTGATGATTCACCTTGTTTCAGGAATACGGGGACCTGAATAATTGTAGCAGCTTTCACAAAACTTCCTTTTTACGGCGCTGCTTGAACCGTAGATTTTTTAACATAACACGGAGGGCTTCACTGCGACTATACTTGAGCGGCTCTCACGATCCCATACCCGCGGAGTACAAAGACCTTTGCCGAAGCAAACCCATATTTGGTCTTCTCCCACCACCATTGCGCAACCATACTCTAAATGTTAAGCTCATTTGGTTAAGAGTTACATTCCAACGTATCCGAGGATCGTTCTACTCTGATACCACTTGTCACAGAGTTACTTATTCAACTCGCGTGCGGCCTTAGAACACGGTCTAAGTAAGCCTAGTTGATTTAGTGTCGTTGGGTTTTGGTTATGAAAGTTGCTAAAGGGAACGTTGGATCGCAAGGAAGTTGCTTGTAATACTTGAACACAAGTATACAAGAGAAATGCTTTGTATTATACAAAGGAAGCTTACAAGAGTGATGATGTTTACAAGTGTTTGGGGGTTCCTCAAATGAGCCCCCGTGATCCCTATTTATACTACATGGACCACCATCTAGAGTGTTCTATATCTAGAACACTCCTTACAAAATATCATCCTTAAATATCTAAGATATTTCCTACTAAATATCATGATATTATGCTGGATTCTAGAATGTTCCAGCATAATATCTAAGACATGGACCACACGGGGGTCGAAAAGTAACCCCGTGACAACTTGGTATCAGAGCCACGTTTCGATCCATCCAAGATGGCTGATGATAAGACCCAACTTACAACCACGACGGCTGGAGAAGAGACCTGTGGGCGCGACGACACTCGCAAAGGAGGAAGAAAGAATCGAGACATGTCCAAGGACTTGGTCGCAAGCTTAGACAAACGTGTGGAAGACATGGAGACATCGATAGCTGAATTCAAGTCACAGGTTGAAGAATTCAAGGCTGAAGTCGACATCTTCCAAACAAACACTAACGAGTCGCTGGAACAAGTAGGTGGCGATCTCGGCGAGTTAAGAGACGACATCAAACTTGCTATGCAAGTCATGCAAGCTGAGTTAAAAGAGATGTTTATGAAGGAATTGGGGCAAGTACAAAGCAATATAGAGAGCAAGTTTGCTGAAAAATTCAATGAGTTGCAAATGGAGATAAACATTTGCAAACGAGCACTAGCAAATCGAGGCGACACCATCATTTCTTCAAAGTCTGAAGTCCCAAAGCCATCTCCGTTTGTTGGAAAATGGGAGGCGCGAGCCGTTGACGACTTCATTTGGGAGATTGAGCAGTACTTTGAAGCTATAGACATCGTTGACGATGGCAAGAAAATAAAGGCGGTGACCTTATACTTAAAGGAAACCGCGGCTCTATGGTGGCGACGAAAGCACATGGAGATCCAAAAAGGTATGTGCACCATCAACACTTAGGCTGATTTTGTAAAAGAAATTAAGAAGCAATTTTATCCGGAAAACGCCGAACACGATGCAAAGATTCGGCTACGAAACCCTAGGTAAAAGGGTAGCATCAAAGATTATATCAATGAATTCACTACCCTTGTGCTTGAGATTCCGGACTTGTCGCCCAAGGATGCTCTCATATACTTTGTTGATGGCTTGCAACAATGGGCCAAAACCGAACTTGAACGAAAAATGTTCAAGACATATCATCGGCAATCTCTGTTGCTGAAAACCTGCACGACCGTAATGAAAATCGTTCGACAAGATCAGCAACTACAGAGACGGGCGATGCAAAAGGTAGGGGAGCAAAACCCACCAACCAAAATCAATACCGGAAGAGTGATGACCGGGCATTAACATTATATAACAAAGGAAAAGTCGTAAACAAAGGCTGCTTCCTTTGCGATGGGCCTCATGATGCACGAGACTGCCCAAAGAAAGCCAGACTAACGGCCCTTATAAGGACCGACGATGATGAACCTGAGGAAACCGAAGAGGTTCGCCTAGGTGCAATGCAACTTCAAGTTTTAAATGCTATGACCGAAATGGAAGGAAAACCATTGGCAATGGCAAATCAAGCTAACCCGACAACAGTCGTGGGCAATTCAAAGGGAAAAGGTCTTCGCTTTGTCAATCTAGAAATCAAAGGAGAGACCTTAGAAGCATTGGTCGATACCGGTGCTAGCCACAACTTTATGTCAACAAACGAGGCGAGAAGACTCGGCTTAAGAATCACAACTCAAGAAGGTTGGATTAAACCCGCTAACAGAGATCCCATACCGATCGAAGGTGTCGCTTGGGGCGTAAAAACCAAAATCGGGACATGGGCAGGCAAGTTACACTTCTCGATTATTCCAATCGAAGACTACAATATTGTGCTAGGGGAGGATTTCTTTCGAGAATAAAAGGCCATGCCAGCACCATTCATGAATACACTCTATATCATCAAAGGCGATAAAGTGCACACTGCACCCTTGAAGTCCAAAAACCGAGGCAAAATATTATCCGCAATACAACTCATGAAAACTCGTGAGGCATTAGGGCATCGCAACGAGGACGTTGCGAATTTAGGTGGGGGAGGATGTCACACCCCGCATAAATTCAGCCAAAAAATTCAGCATTCTAGAACCTTCCGGGGCCATCTACATGCTTTAAGAGACGCCTGGAAGACTCCGGAATAGCCCGTATTGTTCTAGCAACATGGAGACACTAAGAAGCACAAAATATCAGCCAAGAAGGGGCTAGAATCTGCTGGAAATGGCTGGATATATCAGCCATAAAATCTGCCAAGGAACATTCTAGAATCCAGCATAATATCATGATATTTAGTAGGAAATATCTTAGATATTTAAGGATGATATTTTGTGCTTCTTAGTGTCTCCATGTTGCTGGAACAATACGGGCTGTTCCGGAGTCTTCCAGGCAGCTCTTGAAGCGTGTAGATGGCCCCGGAAGGTTCTAGAATGCTGAATTTTTTAGCTGAATTTATGCGGGGCGTGACACTAAGCACACTTACAAGAGTCCTTAGCACGAAGATTGAGACTAATAGAGCTTCCTTCCAAAGTAGGATGCTCCAGAAAGTGATTAAAAAGCTTCAAGACTTGGGAGAAAGTTTGAGAGTATGAATTGATCATGCAAGTGAGAAATGCTGCCAAAAACCCACCTATTTATACCCATTGAAGGTGTCATCAGATCAATACAGGTGTCTTGGCTCTTCCTTGATCAGTACATGTGTCCAAAATGGTTTTTAAAACCATCAAACAGTCCCTAGATTCGAGTTAAACCATGCAAGGGTGAAGAGAGGTGCAGTGACCTGCACCTGTGCATGTTTCTGTCCAGATAAGGCCGTCGCGTCGCGCTACGGCCGAGGGTGTTGGTGGTGGCGTGACGCCACCATAGGGGTAACCAGATCTGCAAGTTTCCAATTTGACATTTTCACCCCTGGACCTTCTAAAGCGTAAAATCTATCATTTTAAGCTCATTTAACCCATTTAACTTTTATTTTTATGATCCAAGAGATATAACCAAACACCGTTAGGTCCGGTTTTGTTAAATGATAATCGAAAACACAAGTTTTGCCTTGTTGACGCTTTTAACCCCTTGATTACGAAAGTTAACGTACTTTCCTCATACGATATCGAAACCTTGTGAAATTTTTATCACTTATTCTTGGGAGCATAATTAATCGTTACAAGGCTCTGGGTTCGATAAAAGGTCACTAAGAGGTATTATTTAAAGATGTTGACACATTCAACCCTCGCGTCTTATAAACTTTCACTTTCTTCCACAAACGGTTTCATACGCTTCATGATTTATTCGTTTAAGGGTATAAACATTGTGTAGGGTTGTTGAAAGGAAAAATTTTCATATGTTGACACTTTGGATCCTCTTACACGCATACTTTCTTTGTTTGTCAACTTTAGTCTCTCGTAATCAATTCGTTAAACATTTAAAGTCCATGACATGTGTCCATACTATATTGGACATGATTTTGCGAGGTGTTACACACGACAGCATTTGGATTGTCGTTGACCATTTGACTAAATCCGCTCACTTTCTGCTGATACGAGAAGACTTTAAGGTAGAGAAATTAGCCCGAATCTACACCGACGAGATCATTTGTCGACATAGGACGCCTCGCGACATCATCTCTGTCCGCGATGGTCGGTTTACCTCGCGCCTTTGGGAAACGTTTCAATCTTCTCTCGGTACTACTCTTAATCTTAGTACCGTTTTCCATCCCCAAACCGACGGTCAGACTAAAAGAACGATTTGTACCCATAAAGATATGCTTCGCTCGTGTGTCATAGATTTCAGTGGTAATTGGGACGCGCACTTACCTTTAGTCGAATTCTCGTACAATAACAGTTATCATGCTAGCATTCAAATGGCACCGTTTGAGGCATTATACGAAAGAAAATGTCGATCGCCTATTGTATGGCACGAGATCGGAGATGCGCAAATTACCGGTCCTGAGCTGTTGCAAGAAACGACTGACAAAATCCTCCAAATTCGAGACAATCTGCTGAAAGCTCGGAGTTATCAGAAGAGTTACGCCGATAGACACCTCAAGCCCCTTGAATTTGACGTTGGCGATCACATACTCCAAAAGGTTTCGCTTTGGAAGGGTGTGATCAGATTCGGCAAGAAAGGAAAGTACGCGCCTCGATATGTTGGACCCTTTAAGATTCTAGAAAGGATCGGCAAGGTGGCCTACAGACTCGAACTACCGGAGGAACTTAGCAACGTCCACCCGACTTTCCACGTTTCGAACCTCAGAAAGAGTCTGGCTGAGCAGGATTTACAAGTGCCACTTGAGGATCTACAAGTGGAAGAAACATTACACTTCGTGGAGAAGCCTATCGAGATCATGGACCAAGAGACCAAGAAGCTCAGGCGTTCACGCATTTCCATTGTGAAGGTTCGCTGGGAAGGCAAACATGACGCAAAGTTCACCTAGGAACTCGAAAGTGACATGAAGGCGAAGTATCCACAGCTCTTTGTTATGCCTGCGCCTTAATTTCAGGACGAAATTCCCTTAAGAGGGAGAGGCTGTAATACCCCGTGTTTTGGAAAGTCAAAGTCAAAGGAAGAAAAGATTGCTAATTGCGATCTGTCATTCCTTGCTTAACTTATGATTGTACACTTTGACTTGTAATCGAATCCTTTATTTTATTGACTTTAGTTGTATTATGGGGAGTATCTATTAATAATCGAGGTTTAACCGCATGTTTAATCGCTAATCGCATCGCAACTCGAATCATGCGTTCTGGATATTGTTTTACGTGTGTGTGCTACTTATGTGTTACTTGTGCATGTTTATTTATGTTTTGTGGTGATTATTCGAAAATGCAATCGCAACGCAACCAAATCGCAAACGCTAAACGCAAGTTACTTATAATGATTGTATGTTAGATATAGTAATTGTGTAACTAATATTTGTCACACCCCGACCACGTAAAACAACGAATCATGGCGGAATCGTCGGGGAGTGTTGTAACAGAATCATTGTTTCATAACACATGGAAATTGAAGTTTTGTTATATTGAATCAAAAGAAATTACAATGTCTTAACAACAAAGAAACATAACATAATTAACTAGTCTTGCATCTTTTATTGTCACTAAGGCCCAAGTCCGCCTAAGTGTATCTTGATAAATCCTATGCATCATCTCCTGAAACACATGTGAAAATAGGTACGTCAGCATAAAAATTCCTGTGAGATACATAGGTTTTATTGATTTAGGATTCATGACTTATAAGTTTAGAAAAAGTTGTTTAACAAAAGTCAGTCATGATCCTTGTAAAATGTTTTGTTTTATAAATCATTTGAAAAACGATGATAAAGTAGATGATATGTAAAAGAGTAATGCAAGGTTAAATGAATAACCAAGTAAAATGAATTTGCATAAAATAAGTTGTTTTGTAAAACAATTGTTTAGTGAAAATATGTCATTTGTGTAATATGTAATATGTCAAATATTGAAATGGTTTAAATAATGCTACGATATGTAATACTATAAAAGCACTTATATATAGGAAGTACCAGCGGCGTATCCACCATGCTTTTATCTTATTACACACGCCTCGTTATTTAAATCACTTAAACAAAACCAACCATCAATGTAAAAATGTTTATGTATAGTCAAATGTCAAATGTTTGTGTGAAAACCATCAAAGGTAAATCATGTAATGTATAAACAAAAATTATGTATGGTAAGTAAAATGAGACTACTTAAACCACAAGTAAAAATGTACAAAACAAAGTATTTGAATAAATCAAAAGTTATGCTTTGTAGAATAATGCATGCTTTACTGATACAACATTTATGCGGTAATGTTAAAATGCATACATTCAAGCCTTAAGACTGTGGCGATAAACCCTTAAACGAATTTAAAGGTTTATCTGAGTTATGTGTATCGAATTCGGTCATTCCTTTCATCCAAACATACCTAGGATGTCAGGAACGGGAGTTGTCAATTCCTATGGTACCACTACCTACTAACGAACGGGGTAGCTAATGTTAATGAATGTATTTTTATCCCATTTAAACAAACCGAATGTCATACCAAAATGTAAGCATGTGATGAAAAACAAATGTACTAAGTATGCAACAAATGAACATACATAGCATATGATGTAAAACAATGCACTAAGTATGCACTAAATGGACATACATAGCGTGAAATGTAATGTAAAACAATGTACTAAGTATGAACTAAATGGACATACATAGCATAAAATGTAATGTAAAACGATGTGCTAAGTATGCAACAAATGGACATACATAGCAAAAACACAATGAAATCATGTACTATAAGTGTACTAATGAACATAACAAGCATATGATATGAAAACATGGAAAGCACGAAAGTAACAAGTAGGCACATGTGTTTCACCCCAAAATGTTTGAAAAACAGTAAAAGAGGGGTCTATGTACTCACTTGAGGGTGCTTAGAAGTCTTGAACAACAACCAAGCAAAGCTAGAGGGATCACGGAATCAAACAGCACCCTATATAGATAACTACATAAATAACCGGACCTAAATCGGGAGATTGGATAGTATGAGGTTTCGTAAACCAAATGAGTAATGGAACTCATATGATATGGTTTAACAAAGCCTACATACTAAAATGAAACCTAACCTAAGTGCTTACGACCCATTATGACCCGTTTAGGTAGCTTATGCTACTTTAACGTGTCGTTCACGTAAAACACGTTTGGACCGATTAACTAGTCCTATGACAAGTAAAATATGCCTTAACATGTCTAATATAGTTACCTAATCTGTTTAGATGTCAAAATTTAGGTTACATATGCTTAAAATGAATTTATGCGTAAAAAGGGTATTTTGGTAATTTTCCTAAGGCATATAAACTACCTATCATACAACTATTTAAACGACGTGACCATAAGGTATAACCTCGAAAGGTTATTCCCTATACAACTATGGTCACCTAATGTGTTTGGTCGGATCCTAATGATCGACCAAATGGGTCGGGTTCAAAAGTATAAGCGGTTGTTTATGCCGCTTACCTTACAACCCTACATAAGCACTAAACCTAAAGTGACGAGTTAAACATGTTAAAACATGTTTAACGAGGTTTGAAAACAGGTTTGGTATCAAAATAAACGGTTTTGATACCCACAAGTAGTTTGGTTACAAAATACGCGAGAATACGCATTTTGGCCGAAACTACGACTCGTCACTGAGCCTAGATAACGTGGTAATCAGTAGGTATAGTCACTAGGGACCATAACCATCGTGATTACGCTCACGTTATGAAGTTCAAACGAACTTCGCATTGACCATAAACTGGTCAATGCAGAAAGTCAAACGCAGCTTGACTTTAACGCTAAAACGAATGAAAAGAACTGTAGGATCGTGATCTGACCCAATTGAGTCGTTCAGAGGTGTTCCACTCAGTTTCAGGTGTGGAATAACAAGAAACCGAGGTAGAAATAGCTGATTCTTCTCTTAATCTACTGATTGTATTGATATGACAACGAATACAACTCGATCTTCACACTGGCAGAACTTCGGTATGGAATACAAGGACTGATTAAAGATTTCGCTCATGGAACCCCTATATATAGTGCTTATGGTTTCGCTCCAAAGGACATGTCCTTATAAGCGAAACCTTACATGTACGAATAAGCTAAACCTCACATGTACGAATAAGCTAAACCTCACATGTACGAATAAGCTAAACCTCTCCTTAAATGTCCCCATGAGCGAAACCTATTCACTAAACATATATAATCTCCTATTTTCTCATAAATCGTGCCCTAATCTATACAATACAATGTAAGACTCAATCCAAGACGAAGTCGACAGATGTAGTGCACCAGCAGACTCCCCCTCAGATGTTGACAAGTCGACTATCGAGTCACAACAATGCTGTGTCTTCACTTCTTCAGTCTTGATCAGTCTCTGGGCTTTTCTCTCTCTATCTTCATCAACAGACTCCCCTTAACTTGAAAATCTTCAGACTCTCCCTAATGATTTGCTGGCATTCCTTTGTTCTTCAGCAACATCTACTTCAGGATCTTTGTCTGATTTTCTTTGTCTTCAGAATCCGAAACCTGGCACTCTATCTTCAGATTCAGAATTGAAACTTGGCTATTCCTGCATATTCTTAACCCAGAAATAAGTTTTCTAAATTTAACACTTTGTATGCACCAACACTGACTCTTTCTTATAAACATGTGCACCAACAACGACTCTCTCTCAAATCACTTTCTCTATGATGAACCACTTGTTGATTGACAAAACACATTTGATGATTAAGACACACTCCCCCTCACAACAATGTCATCATGTTTAGCACTTGGAATTTTGAAAATCAGCTTTCCAACATCAGTTGTCGAAAATCTTTTTGACTTTTTCAAAAGTTTATGCTAAAACACACCCAAAATCTTTTTAAAATTTTTGAATATAAAGAAATGCAGTAAAGAAATATTTAACAAACAATATTTTTGTGAGTTCGTGTAAGAGGATCATATCAGTTTTTGACAAGTCACAAGTACCGTTGAGCTTAGTTACACAATAAGAATTAAACAATTCACTTAGATTGCCGATATACTGATCCACTTAAATTTTCACACAAATTTCAACTGATTCAGGATATGAGTTAGGTGTTTTAAGAACTTAAACTCATTCATTTGTCCCACCTCTTCAATATACTCCCGTATCCAGATCCCAATATTCAGTCTTACAGGTGAGTATACCACAGATGATATCTGTCAGGGGAATAAATTATAGTGCGAGGGCCGTGAGAGCTCAGGTCGATCTTTCGATACGTAGAGAGATGACGACTTCGACTTTCGGTGGGTCCCCTTTAGAGGATCTTTTGTATTACAACAGCAATGACTATCAATTTTATTGTTTCATCAATTTGCTGAGGGCTGCGCTATATTTCAAGCATGCGGAAAGTATTCTCCGGGGACTAGGCCATTGCTTCCGCAAAATCAGAAGTCCCGGGATAATACCCCAGATATCACTGAGCATAAAGACCTAGTATCTCAGAAAGAGGGACCTTTCAAACGAGATTTCAGGGGTTACCTATATATCCAAGTAGTGTTCCCCACGAAATAAGCAAGTTTGAATTTTAGTTTATATCCCGAAAAAGCTTACTAAATGTGTAAAAACCTATCGGCATATCATCAGTGAGACCATTTAACGCTATTTAATCATTACATTTCTTTAGCATACTGTAACTGTCTACTGATGTACTATCATTTCCTCTTCTTTGACACAAAAACTCATTTTTGATTTTATCATGTTTTTGCCTTTTTCAAATTTTCTAATATTTTTGGATTTTCTGAAATTTTCTACTCCCCCTAAAATGCAAACACATTAAAGAAATTTGAAAACTACTAGACTTTTAACCCACTTGAAACATAAAATGAACTATACAAAAACTTGACAACTGACATCGAATTGCATCAAATCGCCATTCACTATGCATAAACAATCAGAACTCCCCCTATCACAAACCGTTTTCTCATTTAGATCTCAAAACACTTAAGTTTGTTTTAATCAAAATGATTTTTCCGGAAAATGAGTTTGTGTTTACCACTTATAAATTTACCACTTGTTAAGTATGGGGATAAGGTTCATCATCTTGTCAGTTTAATGTAGCAAATCAAGTACAATTTAATGTCCCTGATTTACCGTTTGCAATTAAGCAACCTCTGTACCAATTGTAACAATGACCACTTTTAGGATCACAAACAATACCGCTTGTAGGTATGACTAACAAATACCAACTGTAGGAATGTTACGTCTACATGCATCATTTTATCAATCAGGATGCCGATTCCTGCTTCTCACTTACCAACCTGGAAGCTCCGGCAATTCACACTTATCCTGTAAAAATTTAAACTTTATAAGATTCATTCACAATCATCAATTTTCAAGAAAGATGCTGATTCCTGATCCACGATTACAAACTTGGGATCTCCGGCAAAGTCCTAAGACTTCAAGGGAAACAGACTTCCATCCAAGTCTTTTCAGACTTGATGGCTTTCAACTCTTGCGCAGTAGGGTTGTAAGTTGCCTTTTTAGTTGCATAAAAATCTTTAACCCCCTTTGCTTTCCCATTTAACATTTTTCCAAAAATTTTCTTAACACTCCCATTGAATGTTTTCTCGACATCAAACTTAGTATTCTCGTTGTAAAACTGATTCGAGATATCAACCTTGCCAACTTTCTGTTTAACTTCTTCAAATTTCAGTGATGGAAACTCATCATCATTCACTGAAATTTTCACCTCACCTTGTGGCTCTTCTGGCTTTGTGGAACCAGATTCATCGCCGACATTCACATCAACTTTCTTAACAACCCACACTTGGTTGTCATTCTCTTTCTTTTTATAAAAATTCTTTTTAGAACACTCTCCAATCTCATAAGTTGAATTTTCAAAAATTTTAAGTCTGTCGGTTGGTGGTTCAACATCAACAACCTTTTCTTTCAATTTCTGAGAAACTCCCTGTTTTGTTTTGGCAATTTTCTGACAGTTCCATGCAATGTGACCAGTTTCATTGCACTTGTAACAGGTACGAGTCTCTCTTTGATAAAACACTTCAGTTCCATTCTTCTTCTTTTCATCAAGAAACTCTTGATTTGACTGTCTCCAGAATGGTTTCTTCTGTTCCTCTTCTGCACTTCCACCTGACATAAATTCTGTTTTTGTTTTAGAATTTTTCAAATATTTATGATTTTCTGGTGGAATAAATCCAAGACCTTTCTTTTTGTAGCTACGATTTTGGTTTGGTTTCTTTTGAAAATCAGAACCAGAATTGTAACCCTTTTTCTTGTTTAGACGTTGTTGAACTCTTGAAGTGTACTGTTTAGATTTTTCAGTAAGATTTAAATCTTTTATTTCAGAAATATTAATTTCTGTCATTTTGAAAACCTTTTTGATCATGTCAAAATGAACACTTCTTATTGGAAACTCTTTGTCAGAGTATAATTTGTCCGAATTATTTAAAGTGTATGCAACTTCAAATGCTTCATCATCCAAATTTGCTTTCGATAACAAAAATTCTTTACTGTAAGACCATTTGACCGATGACTTTGGACTGTTGACTGACGAATTTGACCCTCCAGACTCAGACTTTGACTCGGATTCCTCCTCAGTATCCAACACCTAATCGACCACCTTTTTTATTAACTCAGCCTCATGATCAGTATCGGACGAGGTAAACGTGACATCAATGTTATTTGGTAAAACGTCAGTTGTGTCGGTTTTTAGCTTTATATTGACTGCTTTTTCAAGTTGCTCCTCGTTTGGTTTTCTAGGAGAATACCCTTCCCAAATTGGAGGTGGACACTTGTTATAGCTAACAGTCGGTTTCTTACCACAATCTTTCTTCTTCTTTGGCTTCTCGTCTTGAAAAGCTTCCATACCTGCAACAGTTGGGTAAATACGATCAATGAGATAAACAGAACTAGAATAACTTTGTAATAAACGTCTAATTCTCTCATTCTCGATCTTTTCTGTCTCCAACTCTTGCTTCCACTTAGCACTCTCTTCGATGTAAAAGTTGATGGCTTTTTGCTTTGTCATCATCACATCATTCATCATCGTTAGTGCTTGTTCTCTTTCTGAGTTTGTCTTTTGGAGACCAGTGACTGTTTTGTTCAAGACATCATAAGATTCTTTCACATAGTTGAGGTTGAACAGTAACTGCTCCTTCTTCTTCTCATACTCAGCAATTATATCATCTTTCGCTGCACATTCCTTGCATGCTTCCAAACATTTTGTGCAAGGCTTGATAACTTCAACAATCTTTTCTACTTCGATTGTTTTCACCACTTCAATCACTTTTTCTTCTTCAATTACCTTTTCTTTTTCTTTCACCTGCTCAGACTCAACCATCTCCTCAGCAACACTTTCAATGTTCTCTTTCTGAACAACACTTTCAGTCTTCATTTCCTGTTGTTCTTTTGCAGCTCTTTTCTCCTTCAGCTTCTCCATGCGATCTGCAAAATAAAAATGAAAACTTTCAGGAGAAAGATGAGTTTTAGCAACATTAATGTGTTTTTCTTCCTCATCATCACTGCTACTTTCATCTGAAGGTGACTGATCAAACTGTGCAGATTTCTTAGAATCAGCATCTGATAAACCAGAATCAGACGGTGTTTGATCAAAAGCAACTTCCTTTTCTGAAATAACATCATTCTGTACACTCTCATCTGAACTCTGTAAACCTTCATCAACACTTTCTGAACTTTCAACAAAAACAATAGACTCTTCATCCACACTCTTTACAGTCACTCCAATAGACTTCATCCATGTGGCAAACGTGTCGGGTTCTATGAAAATCTTAGCGATGAAAGCTTTAAAATTCCCATTCTCATCTGCAAACATATTCTAGCTGAAGCCTTCAGGTAGCCTCTCATCATCTTGATCGACTATGCATGCTTTGCTATCAGGAGATATATAATTGTTCCAGTTAAAATCCACCACACACGCTTTTTTTGAATCCTCGATTCTTCTACCATGAGCCGTCAGTGAATCTTGTGATTGACCAACCTGTTGATAAATGGCTTTCTGGTAATAATCATCTTTTCCAAACGAATTCTGAACACCACTAGCTTCCCTGTTCTTACCTTCCCGTTTGAAATGGCCTTTCTCCCTGCAACGAAAACAAGTAACTTTAGATTTATCAAAACCTAAAGTAGATACATGAGCATCAAGAAAGTCATTTCTCCTGGTAATCATTTTGAACTTTTCAGCACGTCTAAGAACACTCGCAAGACCCCATTTGATATCCATCAGTTCCATCTCTTCTGCGTCTATTTGATCGTAATCCTCTTTGGTGAGCATGGGATTTCCGATCCGACCAGCCACTAGACCCTCATAAGATAACAATACGGAACCAAGTAGAGCCTTGTGGTCTTTAGCAGTGTCTTCTGAAAAACTTTGACCTTCTGGAAGATTTAGAGCGATATTACACTGAATCACATAACCATTTCCTGTCTTATTGCTTTGAGACTGAAAGCTTTCTGATGAACTCTTTGGATTGACACTCGGATATAATGAGAAACCACTGCTGCTTTTGTTTGAACTTTGATCAATCTTTTCTGTAGAATCCCCAGCACTAAACGCAGTCTGAATTTTCGGACTTTTCTCAGCTTCTGGAACCGGAATACTACCTTTGTAGTACATCTTTACGTCCTGTTGACCACTTGGACTATTCATCCTCGCGATCTTCTGCTGTTCCAAATCTTGACCCTCAATCTTTTCGATAAACTGACCAATTGTTAACCCATCATAAACCCCTGTGTTTTTCAGGATCATCAAATAAGTTCCCTACTCTTTTTGCGGTAACGCATCAGCTAATTTGTCTACCCACTCTTCAGGATCCTTTTTTATACTAAGCATTGACATAGATCGCACAAGGTGACAGTATCTTTCAATCAGCTTCTTTGTGTCTTCACCCGGTAGACTGCTGAACAGATCAAACTCTTTCTTTAACAGTGCCTTCTTGCTTTTAATCATATTTTCGCTACCCTCAAATTTGACTTTAAGTGCATCCCAGATTGACTTTGCAGTTTTGTCATGCTGTAGCAGTATGAAAATGTCTTCTTTGATAGCTTGCTGAAGTAGACTAATCATCATCTTTTCAGCTCTATACATATCACGTTCTTGAACACTAAATTCAGATATTCTTTTGTCGACTTTCAAATCAGTCTGTGGCAAAACATATTTCTTCAAAATGCACTCCCATGATCTCAAATGGTTAGCCTGAACCCAGTTCTCGAATCTATCTTTCCACCCGTAGTATTCTTCAATACTCATCAATTTCGGGGGCTTTTGGGTGGTTCCCGTCTCGTTTTCTAAACTCATAGTTTGAGCAATAGTGCCTGGACCAGACGGTGTTGCAAATGCGTTGTAGAACTCGGTATCCATGACGACTTAGCGCATTTTTCAAATTTAGTGACAAATGAGCGAAATATCAGAAGTTCTTGATGACCTTATAAGCGAAATCTTATGATTCTTAACTGCCTGACCAAATAAGCGAAATAGAATGATGGATGACCTATAAACCTTATAAGCGAAACTCAACCAATGTGCCTTAGGAGTGAAACCACTTGTGTACTAAAAGCGAAATATCAGATAGTCCTTTGGAGCGAAATATGATGTTGTCACAATAAGCGAAACTCAGATTTGTCACAAGAGCGAAACCCTTATGATCCTAAAAGCGAAACCACTAAGTTCAAATGAGCGAAACTACTTATGTTTGAAAGAGCGGAACTACTGATGTATGTTGAAGCGAAACCCTGATGTTCGTTGGAGCGAAACCCTTATGTTCATATAAGCGAAACAATTGATGTTAGTATGAGCGAAACTGTGATGTTGTACACAAGAGCGAAATCTCAGATGACTTAAAAGTGAAACCCCTATTATGTGACACAAAAGCGAAATAGGATGTAACTTTGAGCGAAAACCTGATGTTCAGAAAAGCGGAACTAGGTGTCCAAAAGAGCGAAACCTTGATGAACTTTTGAGCGAAACTAGGATTCTTGGTGGTCACAAAAGCGAAATTAGTGTGACATAAAAGCGAAATCACACAATGTACGTATAAGCGAAATCATGTTCGAAGGTAATTTGGTCCATTTATAGTCCGAATTTCAGTCCGAAACTTTCAAGGGTTTGTCTATGTTCAATAATACACAAACTGTGAAATTTTGAGCGAATTTCGACTGGTAAAACTTTCTGAAATGATGAAAGAAGGTGTAGAAACAAGAAAACAAGATAAATTCCAGCTAATATCTACAGAACTCCTCCTCCTGAGCTCTGATACCAATTGTAGGATCGTGATCTGACCCAATTGAGTCGTTCAGAGGTGTTCCACTCAGTTTCAGGTGCGGAATAACAAGAAACCGAGGTAGAAATAGCTGATTCTTCTCTTAATCTACTGATTGTATTGATATGACAACGAATACAACTCGATCTTCACACCGGCAGAACTTCGGTATGGAATACAAGGACTGATTAATGATTTCGCTCATGGAACCCCTATATATAGTGCTTATGGTTTCGCTCCAAAGGACATGTCCTTATAAGCGAAACCTTACATGTACGAATAAGCTAAACCTCACATGTACGAATAAGCTAAACCTCACATGTACGAATAAGCTAAACCTCTCCTTAAATGTCCCCATGAGCGAAACCTATTCACTAAACATATATAATCTCCTATTTTCTCGTAAATCATGCCCTAATCTATACAATACAATGTAAGACTCGATCCAAGACGAAGTCGACAGATGTAGTGCACCAACAAGAACGAAAGAATACTTACAGAGGGTCCCCGCAAGCAAATCTTGATCCAAGTAGCTCAAGTATGAAGCAAAGGCTTCAACTTAGAGCATTTCAGATCAAATTTGAGTGAGGATGAATTGAAGTGGGTGGGGTATTTATAGATTTCTTAGGACCGTTAAGATTGTTCATCAAATAACGTGCCTCGATCTCAACCGTACATGTGTGCCCCTTGTTTTGTGAAACCTTGGGCACCCCTAGAAATGGCCCATAGTATTGAAAATACCATGTGCAAGGCCCCTAAACAGCTGGAACAGGCTGGAAATGGCTGGAAAACACTTCTGCTGAACTGGGAGGTCCTTACGGACCGTATGGATAAGTGCTTACGGTCCGTAAGCCTTGTGCAGACCAGCAAAGTTTGATATTTGGCAGAACAGGCCCCTGTGACTCCGAACTTGATTTTTGATGTGTTTTGACACGTTTAAGCCCCGTTAACCTCATTTTAAGGCTCTAATATGAAGTTAAAGTATAGGGAACTTAAAATATGCTCAAAAATATGTCGGATGTCAGTTCGTTTGGCCGTACGGTTGCGTTGTTCGGTTAATTACGACGGAAGTCGTAACGGACGCGAAAACGATCCAAATTGTGAAACGAATGAAGTTTTATCAAGGAAATCACTAAAACAAAATATTTTAATGATTACATAAATTTTTGGATGTCCGGATCTATTCAGAACATAAGTTATGTGCGAAAATGCAAACTTATGCACTTTTTTACGCTTTTAGTCCCTGAATGAGCATAAAGTTTATTTTAGCACACCGAACCCCTCAATGCCTATTGCTAAGCTATGTAAAGGATATTTAGGGTGTGTTTAACTTATGATAAAGTTCCGAAATGTCCGTTACAGTACAAATTGACATACTTTCGCAGTTTGTCGAATTTAGTCCTTGTAAACGAATAAACTTGATTTCGGCACACCAAACCCTCCAAAACTTATTTCTAAGTTATGTAAAGGTTATTTAAGGTATGTTAAGCCTATGTCACTATTCCGGAGTGTTTGTTGCATTAAACTGGTTATATTTACGCATCAGTGCGCGTATAACCTTCCAGAAAGCGATTTAGAGCTCGAAATCGAACAAGAATTGATATGTGCAAATGATACACATATTTATACAAATCCCAAGTATGAAATACAATATTTCATTGGTTTGGTATTTGTTTGATGGTTGAAGTGACACAGGTGTCACAATATTAACCCATTGTATCGCTTAATCAACACTCGCTTAAACGCATCGCAACGCTCAGCACGCAAAACTAAACACCGAAAACCAACTCACCGGACCACTTCGATCGAATGACCATTCGATCGGATGGCCATCCGATCCATTACCTGTGCTCATATTTCCTCTTTTGGCAACCTATAAATACCCCTTGTCACGTCACAACAGTGATGTGACAGCCCTCTCATTCGACCAGCGTGCTCCAGCCCACTTTTCCTTCGATTTCTCGCAATTCTTGTAAGTTTTCAACTCAAATCTTGTACTTCTATGATCTATACACACTTCTTCATCATTTTCACCTTTGAATCTTCACTTTTAACCGTGAAATCAGTGGATTTGAGGTGTTCTAGGATGATGTCATCATGGGGTTCTTATAAACTTCAAGGTTTGGCTTCATTCCACCAAGAAAAACTCAGATCTAAAGGATTTCAACATGATTTAACACTAATTTCACAATAAAACTAAACTTTTTCAAGATTTGAAGGATTGAAAGATGGTTTCTAACTTTCTTTCAACTCTTTTACACTCAATGCACTCAAACCGATAGAATCGGAGCTGGTTCAGGCCTTCTACTCATTTTCTAGTGAAGTATCGGTCCAAGATCTTATTCCTATCAAAGAGACAACCAATTTCGGGTTGAACATGAACAATCGTCACAAACGGTTAACTGACCGGATCAGGGTGATTCCTGTTCGATCGGCTGACTTGGGCCTGATGGGGTTCCTGTTGTTTAACACGATGTCGTACCGCCTCGATCAAACTGCAAAACTTTCAAAGCTTAACAAATTTTAAAACGATCAGATTGTTGGACGGATCGTCGTCCGATTGGATTGCCATCCGATCGAACGATAATCCGATTGGACGACACAAGGTTTCAACACTTGAACTTTTTAGATGATTTTCAAAGATCATTAGTTTCTAAAGGATTGCCATCCGATCGGTAGACCATCCGATCGAATGACAATCATACTGTGAACTTGTTCTCTGAGAAATGCCTCACCGGATGGATTGCCATCCGATCGAACAACCGTTCAATCGGGCAATCTGAAAGGTAGATATACTTCTCTATTTTCAAAATGCTGCAACGAAAACTTCCAAGCCATCATACACAAACACATCCATCCCAAACGAGTGGCAATCCGACCGAATGGCCATCCGACCGAATGACTATCCGAACAGATTGTCATCCATTCGGATTGTCATCCGATCGAATGACCCTTCATCACTTGGTCACTTGCATCATTTTACGTGTCGTTCTTCGCTTATGCTATCATTAACTCTTCAGGCTAATCACTCTAGCACTCCCTTCAATCCATTAACTACTATCGCTGTGAGTATACTCGATCCCTTTTTGCTTTATGCACTTTTGGGTGTTACATACGTTACTTATTCTAAATCACATCGATTACACAACGCAAACACTTTTATACGCTGACCGTTACTGCATGTTATACGTGTTACTCGATGAATGCTTGTATGTTATGTTTACACAGTGATTGTTGCCTGATGCCTTAGCAACGATAGTACTCTAGTTTGGACTCAGCACCTGTCGTGGACAGGGGTTGTTAAGGTTATTACTTCACGTGTCACAGTGGTGATATGTGTTGCGCATTCTACAACTCGCAATCATGTTTGTGCATATTTCATTGTCGATAACCTACTAGCATCACTTTGCTACATGTTACATGCTGGTTATGCGTAAACGCTTTCGAATTCTATTATACTATTAAACTTGTATGCTCACCTTTACACTATGTGTATTGACTTTATTTTAACGTATGTGACAGGTGTTTGAATGCTTAGGATGTTGTGCTCTTGCTTTTGTGGAATCAAGTAGGAGTGTCTAGAAACAAACAAACAATTTAATCTTATGAGTTGTCAGAACAGCCTTTATTTGTCTTTGAGATACTTGGTCTGTAACAACTATATTGCAGAGTATGTTGTGGTATGGGACATGACTTATTAATATTTGGTAAATTTAGTTGTTATGGATTCCTCCTGGATAATCTGTTTCGCTCAGTGCCTCACCCCGATGTTTCCACCATCGGTTGGGGTTTGACAGTCGGCACCAGGATGAATGGAATATCGTGATTTGTGGGCTTCAGTCTGCAATATCTTCGGAAGGTTATTTCGACCGGGGATCCAGATGCGATCGAGATAGTAATAAATACCATTCGATTTGGTAACAAGTTGGGTTTCAGCACCGCATTTCTTCATTTCCTCTTTCAAGGTGTTCTCAATGAAGTATGCATGCTGAGCATCACGAATTAGAGCTTTGAGGTTGTGTTGGGCTTGAATATTACGAACGCTATGCAATATCAATTATCAATGAAACACTAAACAATGTAGAACAATATCAATTATCAATGAAACAATGTGTTTTGGTGTCAATATTTGTGTATCTGTGTTTGACGATTTTACGTTTTGATTCTAGTTCGATTTCAAGCTTTAAATCGCTTTCTGGAAAGTTATACGCAAACTGATGTGTAAACGTAATCAGTTTAACACGACAAGCACTCCGGAATAGTGACATAGGCTTAACATACCTTAAATAACCTTTACATGACTTAGAAATAAGTTTTGGAAGGTTTGGTGTGTCGAAAACAAGTTTATTCGATCACAGGGACTATTTGCGACAAACTGCGAAAGTATGCCGATTCGTTTAATAACAAACATTCCGGAACATGATCATAAGCTAAACATACTTTAAATATCCTTTACATAGCTTAGAAATAGGCTTTGAGGGGTTCGGTATGCGAAAATACGCTTATTTGATCAATAGGGACTAAAAGCGTCAAAAAGTGCATAAGTTTGCATCTACACCCGTATCTTACGTTCTGAACATATCCAGACATCCAAAATTTTTTTAAATCATTAAAATATTTTATTTTAGTGATTGGAATGCGAAAATACCATTTGTCGTGTAATTTGGATCGTTTTCGAGTCCGTTCGAGTTTTCGTCGTAATTAACCGAATAACGTGACCGTACGACCAAACGAACCGACATCTGAGATGTTTTCAAGCATATTTTAAGTTCCCTATGCTTTAACTTCATTGTAGAGCCTTGAAATGGGGTTAACGAGGCTTAAATGCATCAAAAACTGAGTTTTAAGCATGCAGGGACCATTTCTGCCAAAACTTGAAAGTTTTGCCTGAACAGCCTCGCGCCACACGCCAGCCCAGGGTATCCCTGGCGCGCCACGTGATAGTACGCATTTTTCAAAACTTTCTAAAAACAGCAACTCAGCAGCTGTCCTGGTTTTAATCCCTGGTTTCTTCATGTTGTGGGCTGGTTTGTGTGTTTAGCAAGTTGCCCAATCATGGATTAACAAGTATACGGCCAAGATTATGCTTCTAAACACATGGAATGATCCTATTGATCCAAGATATCTATAAATAGCTTTGGTTTTCAACCTTCATTCCTTGCTCATTTGCTCTTGATCTTAAATCTGCTCTAAGTGAAGCTCTCACACTTGTTGAAGGCTTCAATCTTCAGTTTTCTTTGTTTCTTTCCAAACTTGGACCCTTTGTAAGTTTCTTTCATGCTTGGTTATGCTTTTCAAGCATGAAAGTCAAACAGTTTTTGACTTTCTGCTTTGACCATGAATTGGTCAAGTCAAAGTTCGTTTGAACTTTGCAACGTGAGCGTAATCACAATGGTTATAGTCCCTTGTGACTATACCTACTGATTACCACGTCGATTAGTCGAAGTGACGAGTCAAAGTTTTGGTCAAAACTCCGATTATGCGCATTTTACAAAGAAACTATTTTCGGGTATCAAAACACTTTGTTTTGATATCAAACCCCGTTTTCTAACTTAGTTAAACATGTTTTAACATGTTTAACTCGTCACTTTTAGTCTAGTGCTTGTATAGGGTCGTAAGTCAAGCGGTCTTGACAACCGCTTAGACTTTCGAACCCGACCCGTTTGGTCGATCGTTAGGATCTGACCAAACATATTATGTGACCATAGTTGTATAGGGAATAACCTTCCGAGGTTATACCTTATGGTCACTTAGTTTAATTAGTTGTTATGATAGGTAGTTTATATTCCTTAGGAAAATGACCAAAATGCCCTTATCATGCATAATTTGAATTTAAGCATATGTAACTTAATTTTTGACACTTAAACTGATTATACAACATATTTAAACATATTAGGGCATATAATACTTGTCATAGGAATAGTTAGACGTCTCGAACGCGCATTCACGCGAACGACGCGTTAAAGTAGCGTAGACTACCTTAACGGGTCGTAAGCACTTAGGATAGGTTCCGATTTAGAATGTAGGCATTGTTAAACCATATCACATGAGTTTCAATACTCATTTGGTTTACGAGACCTCGTTCTACCCGGTCTCCCGATTTAGGTGTCGATTTATTAACATAGCGATCCGATTACTAGGCGCCTCTTGATTTCCTTGGTTTGCCCGAGCTTTGTTAAGTTCATTTAATCGAGGATACTCTGCACTTCAATGTGAGTACATAGTTCCCCTATTTTACCGTATTAAATTGTTTTGGGGTGTTTCATACGTGTTAAACGATTTCGATGATTTCAAAAACGAATACTATGGTTTATATTAAACACAACGATTTTGATAATGTGAACGAACTTGTTGGGACGTATTTACATAACGAATGACATTCATTAACAATGATCACGCCGACCAGTAGTATGTTATGGTACCATAGGATCTGAAAAATCCCGTTATCGGACTGCCGCCATGGTTATGTATGGGGGTTATGTGGGTAACGACTGAACCTGATGATTGTTAACTTACCCTTTGGTGGTTTGTTAATACGAGTTGTACGATGGACGAGTTATGATGCGTGTATGGTGTGATATATATTTAAGTATATTTTAAGCCCTTTTTACACGTTAGTCAAGTTTTAAATTTATAAAACACGATATTTTACTAACACCAAACACACATATAGGCAAGTGCACCCATCATGAGCGTAGTATAGTGTTGGCAAGATACCGAGGTCGTCCAAGGACACAAGAGCTTTTAATACCGGTTTATCCTCAACGTCTAATCAAATCAAAAAGTTAGAAAAATGTTTATAAACTAGAAAAAAAAACTAACTAAAATGCTGAAATAAAATAAAAATAAAAACAGATAAACAAGATGAATCACTTGGCTCCGACTCGTGTTTAATGTAACATTTGATTATTTTCGCACTTTTGTAGTAGGCCCCTCTTTTGAAGGTGACGTTACCCTCAACCCAGTAGTTTGAGCCAGCAAGGATACATTCCTAAAGGGTTGGATTATTGAAAGATAATTAATTAAGTTATTAATGCATATTATGGTAGGCCCCTCTTTTGAAGGTAACGTTACCCACGGCTAAGTAGTCTGAGTCAGCAGGGATACAGTCCTAAGTAGACGGGTTAAAGTATTAATAGTAGCTTACATATGAGGGGATCAAAGAGTTTGGACCCCCGCCATCCAATACCGGTGGGTATTGAAGGAGGTCCTACTAAATTTGACCCAGGTCCTTGCAGGATCTATACACTGAACAAGGCAAGACTCTTACCAAATTGTTCCCTTAACCCCCGACCAGGTAGCCAACATATCTCCATATAGACCGTGGCGATATTAATGGTGAAGTCGTTTTAATGGTTTTGCCCCAAACCTTTAAAAATAGCCATTTTACTCCCTGATCTATCGAACTTATCTCTATTTCACTCCACGCCCTAAACGGCATCCATTTACAACGTTAAATAATTGTTATGTGCCCCTCACATGAGGGCATTTCAGTCTTTTCCCATCCCCCTTATTTAATTATTAGAAATTAAGATATAATCATTAATCAAAGATAATATTAAAATAACTTAATTGAAAATAGTAACATCAACAAAAACTTTCAATATCATTCATGTTCATCATCTAGAATACTGGTATCAGGAACAAACCCTACACCACAACAAACAAAGAGACCCCACCAATCCCTTTCTTCTTCGTCTTTATTTTCAAATGAACCAGTGATGTTGTTTGTTGTTACAGAAGGTTAAATGGTGGCTTTGATGCTTATTATTTTTTGAAATCACAGATACTTGGTGGCTAAAGTCATAGCTTCATTTTCAAACTAGATTAGCACACAAAATTGTCAGGTGCGGTGTTGATGGGTACGATTTTTGCTCAGATCTGAAAAGGGGTAAGAGGCGGCGGCTAGGGTTTCGTCGCTAATCACGATGACAGCAATGGTGGTGGCTTACATTTTAAGTTCGATTCAGTGTTAATGACGACGTTGGTGGTTTAGGTTTTAAGCTTCTCTTGAATATTGGTTGGGTTCCGTGAGGTGGTGGTCCTATGACGGGGTGATGGTGGCAGTTCTTAGAGAAGGGATGAGGGTCGGAGAGATATGGAAGGATAAGAGAGACGAAAACAATGGTGGTGGTTGCTCTATGGTAGGGAAGTGAGGGTTGTATTCGCCGGCGGTGATGACGGCGGCTGGTTCAACGTGGTGGTCGGGTAGGGTTGGTGGTGGTGGTCCGATGGAGCTCGTTCAAAGTGGGATTAGTGGTTTTTGAGAGGATTAGGGTTAGGGTTTCAATTAGTGAAGATGGAGTTGCAGGTGGGTTTGGAGGAGATGATGATGTGTTGTTCATCATCCCTGTCATTTGTTGGAGATTTAGGCCTTTGGCTTGTAATATATTTAAATAGAAATTAAATACAAATTACTAAAATACCCTTACTTTTATTTTAAAATTACCAAAATGTCCTTTGAGTTAACAAACATTATGGATGGAGTTAAGCCCGTGGAGCAAAATGGCGACAAAACCAAAACATTAGGGAGTAAAATGGCTATTTTTAAAGGTTTGGGGCAAAACCGTTAAAACGACCAAACCACAGGGAGCAAAACGGAAGTTTACTCTTTATTTTATATAGACAGTAAAATAATGCCAAGACACCACGGACAAACGATAAGGAAGAATCACCTTCAACATAAGAAACTAGTTATTAAAGTCATTAATATATAACCAAATAAAAAGTGTGAAAAGATTAAAAATAAAAAGTATTACACTAGACAATTGTTTTCACCTAGTGATGTAAGAGACTTAGGCAAACATGGCCTTTGATTGTCAAGAACTCTTACGATCAATCTTAGATCCCGAGACGACTCACACACTCTATGATGGACAATGGATGATGGTGGTGGATGATGGTGTTGTGATGGTGGTGGGTGAAGTGTGAGAGAGGTGGTGTGCCAAGGGATGGTTTGTAAATGAGCCAAGCACCCCTATTTATAGCCTGAACAGTAGCTCGGGCACGGCCCCATGTCCATTGGGCACGGCCCCGTGTCCATCCTCCTTCTCTTTCTTCATTAATTCCAGTTTGTCTGCATTAGTTGACCACGCCCCCGTGTCCGCTGGGCATGCCCCCGTGTGCAGAAGCGTATCTGTACTATCAAGATTTCCCCAGATTTTGCGAATCTTAGAGTTGACCATGGCCCCGTGTCCGCTGGGCACGCCCCCGTGGTGGGTGATAGAAGCTTCTACAGCTTTGTCTTTTCTGCTGACACTTGGGCACGTCCCCGTGCTCACTGATCACGGGGCGTGTTCAGCCTTCTGTTCTCTTGTTTTTGCTTGGGAAGATGCTGTCGGGGGGTCGGGCATGCCACGTTTGTTCCTTTTCTTGTATTTATGTTAGATTTAGCTGCCTTTTTGCTTCTTTTGTTCATTTGAGCTCATTTAATCCTGAAAATACAAAAGGAAGACAAAAACACACTTTTTCCAACATTAGTACTAAAAAAAGGGTTAGTTTTATGCCACATTTGATGTAATTTATATGTTGCATTTTGCACACATCAAATACCCCCACACTTGAATCTTTGCTTGTCCTCAAGCAAAAATCTTTATAATGTGGCTTTACACTCCCAAATGGAATGGGTAGAAGAGAAGGTTTTTGGGCTTGTCATAGAGTGTCGGGATTTCCAAGATTCTTTATTAAGTTCTATTTTTATTTATTTACAATCCTATTCATCATGGTTTATTTAAAACATTACATAAGATAAATTACTTATTAGGGCATAACATGCCTTTTTAAAATTCCATTTATATACAAGTTCACATACCTCACGGGGGATCACCCAACACTCGGCCGAAGATGTATTTTAGTGAATCACTCGAGAGCGGCATGGAACTTACTCCTACCATAGGCTTGCCAAGCAATCAATCCTCCTCCATTTTAACTATATACCTTTGTAAATATCAAGAGGACTTTTGGGTGAAGGGTTAGGCTTGGGTTAAAGGTAGGTGGTTGGGTTAGTGGTTAGTAAAAAGGCGAAAGGCGTAAAAAGCGTCGGTTTTTGTAAGACTTTTTTTTTTGAAATTTTTATTTTGATGAAGCCATTATTCAAACAAAGTTATTTTTGATAAACTTGTTTGTTTATTTCTCTTTTGCTTCATCATCATCATCATTTTTTTTTCAGGAAAGTCATAAGAAAAACCGACCTTGTTACTAAAACAAAGGGTTAAAAATAAAAAGGTTTTGGTGGGTGAAAGGGTGTTTGTTTTGGGTTATGAAATGAAAAAGTTTAGGCTCAAAGGGGTTAACTAGGGGGATTTGGGGTAGGTGGTAAAAAAATAGAAAAACAATGGTGTAGAAATAAAAAGGGTTAGTCCTAATGCCTCCATCATTTACTTACTCAGGTTTAAGTTGGTAAGGACCGGGAATGTATCGTCGTGGCAAGTTCTAGAGTTGTAAGAACCAAGCGGCTATTCACACAAGAAACGAAAAATGAGCATTTAGTTTAAAGATATGTATTTGTATGCTCAATAAAGGCTCAAAACTCACTTTTTGTGGGCATGGGTTTTTATGTGATCAAGTATATATAATCAAATTTTAAATAAACTTGTCATATCGTTTCATAATTTTCTTATGTTGGTTCTTTTTATCACGACGCTATCGGTTGTAAATTTGTAAAAATATAACCTTTTTAGAACTTGAAATTCCCAAATTAAACCTAGACAAGTAAAAAAAAATTGAAAATTTTTGAAAAAATTTGGGGTGATTAGCGGTTCCAATAGAGTTTTGTGTAAGGCTTGTATTTAGGACTTGCAAGATTCAAGGTTTTAGCATCCCCCCACACTTAAATTACACATTGTCCTCAATGTGTCCCAAAAATAAGTTTTTAGGTTGATTGAATGTGTAAAAAGGTGTGAAAATGCAAAATTTTATGTTACTGGGCGTCTGGACACGACCCCGTGGTGTCCGGGCATGGCCCCGTGTTCAGATCGCCAATAACATAAATTAAAATAGAGAAACAGAAGCCTGGACTCGGGGGCGTGTTCAATGAGCACGCCCCGTGTCCAGTTACCTGAACTGGGCATTTCCTGCAGATTGTGCAGCACGGGGCCGTGTTAGGCGGGCACGGCCCGTGCTGAACTTGCTGTAATGAAGAAAAATTTGTCGGGTGGCCCTGTTTTCGTGCATGGGGTGCTGGTTCAAGTTTCCCTTGTTATCCTTCACCATCCCGAGTGTGTTTTATCCATTTCAACATCATCCAAACACCAAATTAATTTAAAACCATCATTCCATTAATAGAGAAACTTACATAAAAATCCTAAAAAAAGGTTAAAATTCTAGATAAATAGGTCAAGAAGCACAAGAAGTCCAAACCAAGAAGTTCTAGCCTAAAGTTTATTCTATTAGCAAAATTTCCGAAAAGATAATTCTCTCGGTTGGATGTGGCTTGAAGAACTTCTTCCTCCGGTCATGGGTCCCTTACACGTCGGTGAGCCATTCCTCTATCTCCCTAGGAAGAAGAAAGGCGGGCTCATTGGCATTAGTTTGAGGGGGTGCAACCTCCACCGGGACTTCTTGTAGATCTTCAAGAGGAGGTTTCGCTGGAATGTCGTCCCATCCGGTAGGATTGTTGACTCCAAGTGCTAGGTTCCAATCCTCTTGTGGGAGGATTGGTTCCATGGGAGGTGTCACAAGAATGTTCAACCTCTGGTGCAAGAGGTTGATTTCTTGAAAACTGTTTTCCAACCCCACCGTAAGATAATTTATACGGTCTATTAGGACCTCCTCTACCGACGTCATCTCATCAAGAGCCTCACGTAATGCCATTACGTAGTGTACAAGTGTTGCTTCAATTGATGACCTTCTTTCCCTTAGACTGTTTCTGGAGTGCGCAGAAGAGGTTCCACTGTTTTGACTAGACATTCTACAAAAACAAACAAAAAATAGTTCATTTTAATGAAACAGTAATTTAGGACACGGCCCTGTGCTCAATGAGCACGGCCCCGTGTTCACCTTTCTGCAGATTTTTTGGAACAAGGAATCTTGGAGTTTCAAATTATTTTTCCAGCTTATGAAGCATTTTTGAGCAGAAATAACCTAAAACAATGTTGTACAACTTATTTTTAACAAGATTCCTTGAATAAAAACCTAACAAACATCACAATAAAGCTTGGAACTATGGTGATCTCAAGCTTCAATGGAGGTGTTAAGGCAAGAAAAATGAAGAAGAAGGCAATGGATAAAAGAGGAAAGGACAAGATGGTTGTTAGAACCTTCTTTTAGAAAATACCTAGGATGGTAGGTGAGAAGATCCTCTCAAATCTCTCTCCCTGGATGGTCCAAATGTGCAGGATTCTTGGCTGCATTTATAGAAAACGACAGCACGCTGCAGACGGCCACGTGTCGGCTGGACACGGCCCCGTGTGCAGGCAAGATCCTGACACATTTTGTCCGTATTCTGACAAAAAGTCAGAAAGGAATCTTTTGGTGGACACGGGGGCGTGCTGACCTGGGCACGGCCCCGTGTCGAAAGGCTGTTTATGAAGTTTGTCTATTTCTAAGGAACTTATCCGGATTGGGCGGTTCCTTACTGGATTGAACCCCCCAAAGTGCCTAAGATACCTTAATTGTTCTAGGTTAAGACGAGAACGCAAGAGGTTGTCGGTGAGGGTGATTCCTACGCTATATGTAGGTGGACAAGTCCAACCCTTTCCCGGGCTCTCGTTAAAGAAGGTGTATGCCGAATCGCTCAGGTCTATGTATGCACCGAACGAAGTCGATGGAGAGTCCTTCACGGCACAATCGGCATAGGGACGACTATCGCTCAAGTCCTCGCTAGAGTTAGAGCTAACATCGGGAACAACGAAGTTGTTTTTATTTAAATGTGATCCCAACAATTCTTCTTGGTTATCGTCTTGAGATAAATTATTGAAATCCATCCTAAGTTCTTTTAACCAATTAAGAATTAGATCTTCCATTTGAAATAGTTCATCAAGAAGCATTTCTCCTAGAAGATCCGGTTGAGAGCATTCGAGGGAGAGATAGGGATTATATTTACTTTCGCCCCTCTTAAGGCTACAGGAAAACAATGGGTCTATATAGTGGGGCTTATAATTTAGAAAATAACATTCTAATTCTTTATGAGAGCCACCACATATTTGACACCACGTACCATAAGAGTGCCGAAAGTAAAAAATATCAGTATCACTCATGTTTGTGTCAGAAATTACCAACCGTCGGGATCTTACGGTTCTGTTTTCAGTAACTGAAACTTGGGCACGGGGCGTGTTGAGTGGGCACTGCCCCGTGTTCAGCTTATTGTCTGACTTAAAAAAGGATTGCCAGTTCCAAAGATTGGGCACGGGGCGTGTTCAGCAGGCACGGCCGGTGCTGAGTTCTGCAGAAGCTGCAAAAATTAAGAAAAATCCTAAAAAAAAGAAAAAAATTTAGAAAAAAACGATTAGGCCGTTTATTCCTAACCTTCTTAAAATCCTTGTGTCCCCGGCAACGGCGCCAAAAATTTGATGCGTGTATGGTATGATATATATTTAAGTATATTTTAAGCCCTTTTTACACGTTAGTCAAGTTTTAAATTTATAAAACACGATATTTTACTAACACTAAACACACATATGGGCAAGTGCACCCATCGTGAGCGTAGTATAGTGTTGGCAAGATACCGAGGTCGTCCAAGGACACAAGAGCTTTTAATACCGGTTTATCCTCAACGTCTAATCAAATTAAAAAGTTAGAAAAATGTTTATAAACTAGAAAAAAATAAAAACTAACTAAAATGCTGAAATAAAATAAAAATAAAAACAGATAGACAAGATGAATCACTTAGCTCCGACTCGTGTTTAGTGTAACCTTTGATTATTTCCGCACTTTTGCACGTTTTAAGAGATTATCTTAGTTATTGTAGTATGCCCCTCTTTTGAAGGTGACGTTACCCTCAACCCAGTAGTTTGAGTCAGCAAGGATACAATCCTAAAGGGTCGGATTATTGAAAGATAATTAATTAAGTTATTAATGCATATTATGGTAGGCCCCTCTTTTGAAGGTGACGTTACCCTTGGCTAAGTAGTCTGAGTTAGCAGGGATACAGTCCTAAGTAGCCGGGTTAAAGTATTAATAGTAGCTTACATATGAGGGGATCAAAGAGTTTGGACCCCCGCCATCCAATACCGGTGGGTATTGAAGGAGGTCCTACTAAATTTGACCCAGGTCCTTGCAGGATCTATACACTGAACAAGGCAAGACTCTTACCAAACCGTTCCCTTAACCCCCGACCAGGTAGCCAACATATCTCCATATAGACCGTGGCGATATGAATGGTGATAATCTTTTATTTTATATAGACAGTAAAATAATGCCAAGACACCACGAACAAACGATAAGGAAGAATCACCTTCAACATAAGAAACTATTTATTAAAGTCATTAATACATTACCAAATAAAAAGTGTGATGTCACACCCCTATTTTACCACGTGTCACCGGTGGGCCCGGTGGGGAGTATCGTGACGTAGTTGATATCATCATAGTTAAACAACACAAATAATGAATGCACAGCGGAAGCAAAAGATAAAATATTACAACCCGATATAAAGTAATATCCAAGTATTACAAACGGAATGTAAAGGATCCACAGGCGGATCTTAAAACAGAAAAATAAACACTATTCAACAGACTTTAGGCATCTAGAACTTGCAAGATTCCCTATTGACGCCCTGAGCTCCCAGCCAATTACGTACAGTACCTGTCACATAACCTTTTTGGAAAATACGTCAGTTTACACTGGTAAATACAACTTAACTGACTCATTTTGAAAATAGTTTAGAAAATTGATTTGAATGCTCAAGGCACAAAATTCTTTTATAACTTGGGACAATTATATAAAAATAATCTTGTATACAGATTTACATGTTCGTTATACACTTAGGGCCCGATGTAGAAACCGGGTCAAGATTAACAGACACACCACAAGTATAGGCCCACATGAGCGTGAGATACCGTTTCCCTTATGCAACTGTCAGGTGTATGCCTACACCCCGTGCGTAAGACGTGGCCATTTTATAATACAATGATGCCAAGGATATCCGGGACATGGTCATTAACCCCTAAAGGCTTTTATTTCAAACAATACAGATTAAAGCGGGTTACCTCAATAATTTAATCACAATACGACTAAACATTCAATACTCGACCAAGCGGTATTATTATAATACCGTATCCCAAGCCCGTATAGGGAAAATAAGTTAAGAGTATTTACCTGAGCTAAATATAAATTCAATCCCAGCCGTATATCAAATCAGCAAGCACAAGTACTTCTACTGGGGCTCCTAATCTGGAATGAAGGTTTTTAATAACCTATTAGATTCCTAACGAGTCTTAATTAAGCCTATGCTTAGACAGGTTAGTTTTAAGGAAAGGTTTACGGTTCAAAACGCAAGATTAAGCGTAGACCGGATTAGAATGTGATTTAGACCCGACAAGTTTGGAGACTTGTATAATATGGGTAAACTAAACACATTCTGGATTTTGAGGTGAAAATGATAAGGTTTGACCCGTTTCGGTTGCTTTATGCAAACTAGATACATAAACCGACCCAAACGCGAAACGTGTGTAACGGGTACCCATAAGAGTCATATACAGGTTTCCTAAGTTAATATGCCTTAAATATGATGTGATATCAGTAAGCTACCTTCCGTTATGCCCAAAATGAATTTAAAACCAATTTATGCCCCGAAGGGGTATTTTAGTCATTTAAAAGGTTATAAAAGAGATCAAATATAAATCCGAGGTTCAGGTCTGATTTGATTAGTAAAAATACTTAATTTACTAAGTTATATCAGTAGGGTATTACATATATGTGAAATTTATCATTTATAACCATACTATGCACCGTAGGGGCATTTTGGTAATTTCACAAAGGCTTAAAAGGTCCAAACTGGAAACCTGAGTTTAAAACTTTTCCTTACTGTTAAAATATAAAAATTTACTGAATATATCAGTAGGCATCAAACCTTATATGTTTAAAATAGTTTTGATACATACTATGCGTTAAAAACGCTTAAAAAGGCGATTTAGAGCCATTTCCGGGTTTTCAAAGAAAAGCTAATATTTTTATAATTCTAGAAGGCTCAAAATATTTTATTTATCATATTATATTAGTGGAAAAAGGTTTGGGGTCAAAAGGATTTGTAAAACTCATTTTATAGCCCAAAAGGGCAAAACTGGCAATTACCGAATCAAGCTTAAAACCCTATGTTATGCTCAGCCTAAAAATAATTAAAAATCTTCAAAAATCCCAAAATATTATTTTATATCAGTGGGTAAAAAGTTTGGTATCAAAAATTGGGTTTAAATAGGTTATACGCTAATTACGCCGTTTAATTGATAAAAAGCTTTTTAATTACGCTATTGAACATAACTCCTAATCTAGACCTCCAACTGATGTCAAATTTTAGGGACACATTTATATATCAGTAATAAAGGTTTCTATTCTTTCACATTTTCAAAAATATCATTTCATGGTCAAAAGGGCATAACGGTCAATAGTTAGGCATATAACGGAAACTTACAATGAATAGGATACTAAGGATCCAGGTTGTATAACCTCAGAGGGTTATACTAACCCATAATATGGTCCTAATGGAATCCTAAGGCATATCTAAACTAAACTAAATCGGGTCAGAACTGGAAGTCAAAGCAAAAGTCAACTTATGCGACTTTCGGTTCCGAACCGAGCTTATACTTAGAATTGTCGGGTTGAATCATGCTTAGGCATGTTCAACTAATATTTACCAAGTTATTAAAGTGAGAAAACTGATTTTATGACTTTTATATAATAGCCATGTATTTTATTTAAAACTAACCCGTTTGACTTTTATTTGACCCGACAATTAAACTAAGTAAACGTGGTAATTAGGAGGTGCCCTTTTAAGGGTTAAACACCTACCTAATTACGGTCACGTAGCCATGTTTGATGCGAACAATGGCTCAACCGTTTAAAAGTCAAAGCGTTCATAAAAAACGCTTGACTTTCGGTTATAACCGCTAAAATTTAAACTAAGCATGAAAGGACACTTACAAAAGGTCCAAGCAAGGAGGGAATTGATCTTGGATGCTCAGGTATGAAGCACAAAGGCCCCAACTTAGAACAATGAGATCAAGGTGTGAATGAGAGAAAAAATCAAGTGGGTATTTATAGGTTTTTGAGAACCGTTAGGATCGTTTCTCGTAAACCGTGCTTCAATCTTGGCCCTCCATGTGTGCCCAAGGTATCTAAATACAATGGGTGTTGAAAACCAGCTCATGGTATTGAGAATTTTACCTAAAAGCCCTTGAAAAATGACAAAAATGCGGAAAATATGAATCTGCCCAGACCTGGGCGTAGGCTACGCTGTAGGGGGCGTACCCTACGGCATGCACAACTCAAACAAACTTTCAAAAGTGCAGTTTTGGTCCCTGCTTGCATAATAATGTGTTTCTGACACATCTAAGGCCTGTTAACCTCATTTCAAGGCTCTAACATGATGCGTAAATATAGGGGACATGAAACATGCTCAAAAACATGTCGGATGTCGGTTCGTTTGGCCGTACGGTCACATTGGGCGTCGAATTACGACGAAACACGGACGAACGCTAAACACGGTCCAAATTACGCGCCGAGTGGAATTTTATCATGCCACACACTAAAATAAAATATTTTAGTGCTTACATAAATTTTTGGGTGTCTGGGGATATTCAGAATGCGAGATATGCGCAAAAGTGCAAACTTGTGCACTTTTTGACACTTTTAGTCCCTGCATGACATAAAAGTTTATTTTTGCGCACCAAACACCTCTAAGCCTATATCTAAGTTATATAAAGGATAAATAGGGTATGTTTAACTTATGGACATGTTCCGGAAGGTCCGTTACCATACGATTCGACCTACTTTTGCAGTTTGACGCAATTAGTCCTTTAATTGCGCATTGTAGCGCGAAATGTCATTTAATGATATCCAAGACTCCTATGGCCCATAATGGGCATTCCCAAGCATATACTTAAATATTACTATGCTCTTGTTCGCCTAGATGGTCACCGAAAGGCCTAGATTCAAAAGTTGACGCTTTAGGTCCCTCTATTGCGCAAACTTGCGCATTTCATCATTTAATAGCATTGAAGCCTCATCTAATCCATATTAGACATTCTTGAAAGTATTATTAAACATCACGATGCTTCGGATTCGCTAAAAGGTCATTCAGAGGTATAATTAAACATATTGACACTTTTAGCCCCTCTAACTTGCAAAGTTGCGCGTAACTTTACTTATAGGCATAAAAACCTTAGACGTCCATTATTTGGCATTCCTGAGAGTATAATTAAATATCATGAAGCTCTCGGTTTGTTTAAAGGTCACTCAGAGGTTAGAATTGACATGTTGATGCTTTTAACCCTTTATTACGCAAACCTTCAATTAATTACGCAAACGGCTACACTTAACCATCAAGTGGCACATTTGTGAATATAAACATCGTAAGAGGTTATTTAGAAACTTATTTTAGGTATGCTAACACTTCCAGTCCTTTCATAATCAAATTTTTCGATTTTTCAAAAAATTAGTCCCTAAATTTCAATGTTTGACTTCGTTAGGGTTCATTACACGTGTCAAGACTTCATTGGACGTGATTTTACAAGGTGTTACATCCTCACCCCTTTAAAAGAAATCTCGACCTCGAGATTTGCTAATGTAATGGAAGTACTTTTTGTCGCATAACGGACTTAACTTCCACAGCCTATTTGGGCCTCTAGAGGCATCCTAAATGACCTTTATATTAGGTTCATGTTTTCTTCCTTAGATTCTGATCCTGACGATCCTTAATCAATACGGGTTTCTTATCATATCATAGATACGCCTATCATTATGTGATAATGCTTCTCGACTTATTGGTGACATACATCCTTAAATCATTAGTGTGGGTCACACTGCGAGTTCCACCACGTTCCATAACTAGGTTTTAGTTTAAAAGCTATTGACCTTTGATGTATTCGATTTTCCTCGAATGATCCTATATATAATCAGAGCTTTACTAGCCTGTTGTATAAAATTTTCAGTACACTCTTCTTAGAGCGATACTTTCAATTGAACCCTAGCCCTTATTAAGGACTTAAGAGGGTTGCGATTTTTATTAATCCTTGATTTTCTATTGATTACTGGAAACTCTAAGATGATTATGAATTCGAATGATCTTATTTGTTGTTTCCAATTGTAACACCCCGAAAATATAAAACTTTATATTGTAACTATAAAGTATAAATAGACGAGAAATTATTAACTAGGAACTTTTAACCTAGTTAATTACAAGACTAGAAATAGCCTATAATAGGGTTAAAAACTACTAAATAATATGTTGAAGAAAGTTGAGGGACCTTAGTTGTTAAAAGTGTAACTAAAATAGATAAAAAAAATAATAAACCAAACACCCCAATTGAGGAGTGCTGGTCGACCAAGAAGGAGCAGGGGGCGACACCCCCATATTCAAAACCCTAAAACTTCCTAAAATCTGCAAATTGAAGTCTCAATTCAAGTTGAAATCGGAATTAGAACCTAGAATTGTGATCCTCATTGCAAGAGGATTCTAAGGTATGTAAAATTTGATGAAATCTCCTTACTTGAATTTCTCATGATTTTGGAAAATCTGAAGATTTATGTTGCATGTGTGTTATGTGGTTAGACTAGAATTGATATGGTGATTAAAAGTAAAACCTAGCCAATTTCATGTGAAATCATGACCAAATTCAGGAAATTTCCATGAACACCTTGAAGGTGGGTTGTGGGTTTTACATGATGATGATGAACACTAGGGTTAGAGTGATTATTCTAATGCAATTCGATTTTAGAAGGTGATTTCAGAAAAGTATGATGTTTAAATGCTATATGATGACTTTATTGAAGTTAAGTTAACTAATTAGCAAACTATAAACATGAATATTAATGATGTAGAAATTCTGCCCTCATAGTGTTTGTAGAAATGCCTCAAAGAAGGCTTAAAAATAGAAATTCAGAGCTTTAACGCATAAGTATGATGTTTCAGTATATTATGCAAAATGAGGTCTAAAGAGAGTTCTAAACATGTCTTGAATTGAACTCTATAGGACAAGATACCGGAACGTCGAGTGGACAAGCCGTGGTGATTCGGGGTTGAAGGGCGTGCGTTAAGGTATGTAACTTGACCCGTTACATTTGGTAGATTGGAGGTTTATATAATGTGTACTTGAATTTTTATATGAGAGTTGTTTTGAATTAAGCGATGAAGTCGCTACATTGAATGATTGATAAAACTTGGTTTGAATTCGTTGGTAGTTGTCATACAGGAGGATTCCTTAGACGAGCCAAACGGGTCGGATAACCAAGTAAAGTATGGTTAATGCTTCGGAATATGATTGATTGTTCTTTGATATTGGTTAATATATAACATGTTTGAACTACTAGAATATGATGTAGTGGTTTGTTAGAAAAGTAAATTCCAAGAGTTGGGTTTGAGTGAAATGTACAAAACAAACAAGACATGGATTTCCAGGTACTACCGTAAATTACGGTAGTACCGTAATTTACGGTAAAGGTCTGATATGTTACGGCGTGGATCTCCTGGTTTACGGTGGATCCAGAATAGCTTTTATATTTTTGTTATTCCCAATGTGATGTTAAACCTTGTGATTATATTATATAACAACGTCAAAACTAATGTTTTTAACGGTTTTGATCATAGGTAAATGATGGATCTTACGGGTGGCGATCAAGTGATTAATGAAGAACCGAACACTACATTTTGAAGCTTCCGCAAATGTTTTTATCATACTTAGATTTTGTTCATGGGTTGTAAACATTTAATTAAACAAATGTTGAAATTTCCAACCTAGTCATTAGATGACTAAGGTTTATGTCACTTATTAAACTTATGTTAAACTATTATCTTTTGGTATAAATTAGTGATTAATTCAAGTATAAAATTAAGGGTGTTACAAGTTGGTAATCAGAGCTCAAGGTTGTCAATAAGTGTTCGGTTCAAGCTTGATCGATCGTCCGGTAAGAATTAATTTATTTTGTTAATAAATTATGTACTACGTAAAGAATGAGAAATGAACAATATGCATGAAAAGAGTGTGTAAGCTCACTCAAAAACAAGAAATGCATGAAACAAGAATGATTAAATCAAGTTACGAACTTGATTGAATTGAAACAAGAATGATTAAATCAAGTTACGAACTTGATTGAATTGAAACAAGAATGATTAAATCAAGTTATGAACTTGATTAAATCAAAACAAGTAAAGCATGTGTTATAAATGGAATGTTTAACAATCTATGTAAACATTTCAGAAATAGAGATGGCTGATGGAGGTAATGATAATGCGGTGCCAAGAGTCACCGAACAAATGAGGGAGGTGATTGCCGAAGAGGTTGGAAAGGCGATCGAAAACAGTTTGTCGGGCTTTATTGATAAAATTCAAAACACAGTTTTATCAATAGTAGAAGAGAGAATCAAGAAATTGGAAGATGATTCCAATTCAGCAAAGGAAAAGCATGGTGGAAGAAAGCCTTGTTCATACAAGGAATTCATGGCCTGTAAACCACCAATATATAATGGAGAGGTTGATCCAATTGTGTACCAACGATGGCTAAGTGATATCGAAGGAGTATTCGAGAGAACTCATTGTGATGAAAACGACTACGTAGCTTATGGTACGGGTCAATTAAGAGGTCAAGCGAAAGACTGGTGGGATAACAAAAAGAAAGAGATTGGAGGTGAAGCGGCTAAGGCCATGACATGGGAGGAGTTTAAGACGCCGTTTCTTAAACACCATAGTCCCAAAGCGGTCATAAATAGAATCAAGGAAGAGTTCATGCAACTCAGACACAAGGGTGAATCCATAGACAAGATCACGGGGATGTTTATGGACAAGATAAAGTTCTGTGATGATTTGGTGACAAACGAAGAACAAAAGGTCTATTACTACCATAACATGCTAAGTGCGGAGTATAGAGAGTTCATAACCCCTTCAAAATACGAGACCCTTACCGAGATTGTCAATGCTGCTCGGGAAAGGGAGATCGAATTGAAAAAGAGCATAGAACGGGGTGAACGAAGGGCACAAGATGTGAATCCAAGCCCTACTAAGAAGGCACGAACAAACGAAAGCGCAAAGAAATCTGATACGAAAGGCGGGTCGCCAAGTTGCAGAATCTGCGGGAAGGGTCATAAAGGCGAATGCCGTTACAAGGATAAGCCTTGTCCCATATGCAAGAAAACGGGACATATGGCTATATCATGCCCGGAGAAAGTGACGGTTTGTTACAATTGTTATCGAACGAGTCACAAGAAGTCGGAATGCCCGGAACTGGTTGGAAAGAAGGATGGGCAGGAACCGAAAGGTGAAGCCCCGAAAGCAAAGGCAAGATCTTTTCAACTAACCGCCGCAGAAGCAAAGGTTGAACCAGACGTGGTCTCAGGTATATTTGCTGTAAATTCAATTCCTGCACACGTGTTATTTGATACGGGTGCGAATAAATCCTTTGTTTCATATGGACTTATTCGACATCCTTCATTTGTTCTAACAAAATTACCTGTGCCTTTAGAAGTAGAGATAGGTAATAACAAAAGCTTTATTGTTTGTGTTGTATGTGAAAATTGTAAACTGAGCATCGACGATGAAGAATATTTGATAAATCTAATCCCGATGTCGATGGGAGAATTTCAAGTAGTCGTTGGGATGGATTGGCTATCTCGACACCATGAAAAGGTCGTGTGCTTCCGTAAAGAGATAAAACTAACATCTCCGAGCGGGAAACACGTCACCATTTATGGCGAAAAAGGAGGCAACCCTATAGTATGCTCAATGTTGAAAGCTCACAAGCTAATGAAGCGAGGATGCAAGGCATTCATAATATACGCTAATGAGCCCGAGAAAGAATCACGAAAGATTGGAGATGTACCGGTAGTACGAGATTATGAAGATGTTTTTCCGGAAGATTTACCGGGGATACCGCCTGAACGGGAAGTAGAGTTCGGGATCGAATTGATTCCGGGCGCGAAACCCGTAGCAAAAGCCCCGTACCGACTTGCACCGTCGGAATTACAAGAATTGATGTCCCAAATCCAAGACCTGCTTGACAAGGGATTCATAAGGCCGAGTGTGTCTCCTTGGGGCGCACCGGTATTGTTCGTGAGAAAGAAAGACGGGAGCATGCGCATGTGTATTGATTACCGGGAGTTAAACAAACTCATGGTAAAGAACCGATACCCGCTCCCGAGGATAGATGATTTATTCGACCAACTACAAGGTGCGAACTGGTTTTCCAAAATTGACCTTAGATCGGGGTATCACCAACTAAAGGTCAAAGAAGAAGATGTGCCGAAGACGGCTTTCCGCACGAGATACGGACATTACGAATTCCTCGTGATGTCATTTGGGCTAACAAACGCACCCGCGGCTTTCATGGACCTCATGAACCGGGTTTGCAAGCCAATGCTGGATAAGTCGGTCATCGTGTTTATAGATGATATATTGGTGTATTCGAAAAGTGAAGCTGAACACGCACATCACTTACAAGAAGTGTTAGAGACCCTTAGACGAGAGAAGCTATACGCAAAATTCTCTAAATGTGCCTTTTGGTTACGAGAGGTACAATTTCTTGGCCATGTCATAAGTGCCGACGGAGTATTGGTGGATCCGTCAAAGATAGAGGCTGTGTCAAAATGGAATCCTCCAAAGAACCCTTCTGAAATTAGAAGCTTTTTGGGACTTGCGGGATACTATAGGAGATTCATCCAAGATTTCTCCAAGATTGCGTCACCGCTAACAAAACTAACCCAAAAGAAAGCAAAGTTTATTTGGGGAATCGATCAAGAAAAAGCGTTTCAAACGCTAAAAGAAAAGCTAACTCAAGCTTCGGTACTGACATTGCCGGACGAAGTCGAAGACATGGAGGTTTATTCGGATGCTTCACTATCGGGACTCGATTGCGTGCTGATGCAACGGGGCAAGGTAATAGCCTATGCCTCGAGACAATTGAAGATACACGAGAAGAAATATCCCACACACGATCTCGAGTTGGCGGCGGTAGTGTTTGCATTAAAAATATGGAGGCACTACTTGTATGGGGTAAAGTGCACCATATTCACCGACCACAAGAGTTTGAAATACTTCTTCGATCAGAAGGAGTTAAATATGCGACAAAGGCGATGGCTTGAAACGGTGAAAGACTACGATTGCGAAATACGTTATCACCCAGGAAAGGCTAATGCGGTGGCGGATGCTTTGAGCAGAAAAACGGATTATGTCCCGATACGAGTAAGATCGATGCAACTCGTGGTAACCTCGAGTATACTTGAACGTATTCGAGAGGCGCAATTAGAAGCAGTAAAAGAAGAGAATTGGAGGAAAGAAAGAATAATTGGGCAGTTGAAAGATTTGTCGGATGGGAATCACGGGTTAAAGACTCGATCCGGAAGGATATGGGTCCCACATACCTGTGGAGTGAAGGCGCTTCTACTTAATGAAGCTCATAAATCCCATTATTCAATTCATCCGGGTACGACCAAGATGTACAATGATTTGAAACAAAATTATTGGTGGCCCGGAATGAAGAGAGATGTGGCGAAGTACGTGGAAAAATGCTTGACATGTTTACAAGTCAAGGCGGAGCATCAGAAACCATATGGAAAACTCCAACCGTTAGAAATTCCGGTTTGGAAATGGGAACATATCACAATGGACCTACTAACCAAGTTGCCTAAAACGAGTCGTGGTTTCGATGCCATATGGGTAGTGGTAGATAGATTGACGAAAAGTGCTCACTTCATTCCGATACGTGAGACTTATACGTCAGAAAAGATGTCAGAGGTTTACACAAATGAAATAATAGCACGTCATGGGGTGCCGGTGTCTATCGTGTCTGATAGGGATACCCGGTTTACTTCGAATTTCTGGAGAGATTTCCAAGAGCAAATGGGGACCAAATTGTTCATTAGCACTGCGTACCATCCTCAAACGGATGGACAAAGTGAAAGAACGATACAAACATTGGGGGACATGCTACGGGCGTGTATAATCGACTTTGGAGGCAGTTGGGATGTTCACTTACCGTTAGTCGAGTTTTCGTATAACAACAGTTACCAATCTAGTATTAAGATGGCACCATACGAAATGCTTTACGGTAGGAAGTGTCGAACCCTGGTATGTTGGGGTGAAGTGGGTCCACGTGAACTCGCCCACCAAGATATAGTACGAGCCACGAATGAAAAGATCGATAAAGTTCGGGCACACTTGAAAGCGGCTCAAGACAGGCAAAAGGCGTATGCTGATAAAAGGAAAAGGCCGATTGAATTCCAAGTTGGTGACATGGTCATGCTAAAAGTCTCCCCATGGAAGGGTGTTATTAGATTCAGAAAAAGGGGGAAGCTAAGCCCAAGGTTTATTGGACCATTTAAAATTATCGGGAGAGTTGGCAAGGTAGCTTACCACCTTGAATTACCGGAGGAGCTAAGTGGAATCCATGGCACGTTCCACGTGTCGCAATTAAGAAAGTGCCTAGCAGACGAAACGGCCTATATCCATTACGATGATATCGAAGTGGATAATAGTCTGAATTATGCGGTAAGACCGGTGGAGATTTTAGACAGAAAGGTCAAACATTTACGAAATAAACAAACTGACCAAGTCAAAGTCAAATGGGAGCATAGGAAAGGTTCGGACACTACATGGGAGTCCGAAGAGGAGATGCGACGTCTTCACCCTACATTATTTGGTACGTACTTCGGTTTCGGGGATGAAACCCTTTTTAAGGGGGGTGGACTTGTAACACCCCGAAAATATAAAACTTTATATTGTAACTATAAAGTATAAATAGACGAGAAATTATTAACTAGGAACTTTTAACCTAGTTAATTACAAGACTAGAAATAGCCTATAATAGGGTTAAAAACTACTAAATAATATGTTGAAGAAAGTTGAGGGACCTTAGTTGTTAAAAGTGTAACTAAAATAGATAAAAAAAATAATAAACCAAACACCCCAATTGAGGAGTGCTGGTCGACCAAGAAGGAGCAGGGGGCGACACCCCAATATTCAAAACCCTAAAACTTCCTAAAATCTGCAAATTGAAGTCTCAATTCAAGTTGAAATCGGAATTAGAACCTAGAATTGTGATCCTCATTGCAAGAGGATTCTAAGGTATGTAAAATTTGATGAAATCTCCTTACTTGAATTTCTCATGATTTTGGAAAATCTGAAGAATTATGTTGCATGTGTGTTATGTGGTTAGACTAGAATTGATATGGTGATTAAAAGTAAAACCTAGCCAATTTCATGTGAAATCATGACCAAATTTAGGAAATTTCCATGAACACCTTGAAGGTGGGTTGTGGGTTTTACATGATGATGATGAACACTAGGGTTAGAGTGATTATTCTAATGCAATTCGATTTTAGAAGGTGATTTCAGAAAAGTATGATGTTTAAATGCTATATGATGACTTTATTGAAGTTAAGTTAACTAATTAGCAAACTATAAACATGAATATTAATGATGTAGAAATTCTGCCCTCATAGTGTTTGTAGAAATGCCTCAAAGAAGGCTTAAAAATAGAAATTCAGAGCTTTAACGCATAAGTATGATGTTTCAGTATATTATGAAAAATGAGGTCTAAAGAGAGTTCTAAACATGTCTTGAATTGAACTCTATAGGACAAGATACCGGAACGTCGAGTGGACAAGCCGGTGGTGATTCGCGGTTGAAGGGCGTGCGTTAAGGTATGTAACTTGACCCGTTACATTTGGTAGATTGGAGGTTTATATAATGTGTACTTGAATTTTTATATGAGAGTTGTTTTGAATTAAGCGATGAAGTCGCTACATTGAATGATTGATAAAACTTGGTTTGAATTCGTTGGTAGTTGTCATACAGGAGGATTCCTTAGACGAGCCAAACGGGTCGGATAACCAAGTAAAGTATGGTTAATGCTTCGGAATATGATTGATTGTTCTTTGATATTGGTTAATATATAACATGTTTGAACTACTAGAATTTGATGTAGTGGTTTGTTAGAAAAGTAAATTCCAAGAGTTGGGTTTGAGTGAAATGTACAAAACAAACAAGACATGGATTTCCAGGTACTACCGTAAATTACGGTAGTACCGTAATTTATGGTAAAGGTCTGATATGTTACGGCGTGGATCTCCTGGTTTACGGTGACCAAACATTTCCAGGACTCACCGTAAATTACGGTGATACCGTAATTTACGGTGGATCCAGAATAGCTTTTATATTTTTGTTATTCCCAATGTGATGTTAAATCTTGTGATTATATTATATAACAACGTCAAAACTAATGTTTTTAACGGTTTTGATCATAGGTAAATGATGGATCTTACGGGTGGCGATCAAGTGATTAATGAAGAACCGAACACTACATTTTGAAGCTTCCGCAAATGTTTTTATCATACTTAGATTTTGTTCATGGGTTGTAAACATTTAATTAAACAAATGTTGAAATTTCCAACCTAGTCATTAGATGACTAAGGTTTATGTCACTTATTAAACTTATGTTAAACTATTATCTTTTGGTATAAATTAGTGATTAATTCAAGTATAAAATTAAGGGTGTTACACCAATGCAACTTTCAGATCCTGATAATTGGACTTACCAATCTATTATTCTAACAATAGATGTTTAACATTCCATTTATACAAGGTCTCCAAAGGAACAGCCTTGCTACTTATATATCAACTATTATAGAAAGGCTTATTTTAAGGTGAGATGGTTATTCCAACCATTACTTAAAACTAATCTTAAGGAATAGCAAATCCTTACAGCTAGTCAAATTAAGTCGACGATCCTGGGCAGCTAATGGCGATTCTTAATTGTTGCCTAAATAGGGTTGCGGTAATCAATGCATAAGCAAAATGAACCGTCTTTCTTAATTAGCAATATCAAACTCTTAGAATATTGAGTTGGGCTATATGAACCTCTATCCTAAAACTCCCTTAATCAGGGTTCTGATTCTTCCAATGATGATACTAGTTATCATGTAAATTTTATATTAATGCATCCCTAAGCGGGACGTTAAACTTAACTCTACTTGCCTCTAAGGAGGTAAACAGGGTAATCTTGGAGAAGATGGTTAAAACGCAAGGAGGTTACATAGATTTTCCAATTCCCAGGCTCCAGTTCATTTACCATGGTCTGCGTCAGATAAGTGATACATTCGTGTTACGAGTCCATGGATTTCTTACTCAGGAATGTTTACTTGGATAATTCCATTTTAGATATCTTCTTTGAATACCATTAGCTGACTTTAATACCGTATGACCATTGGAATATCTTTAGGGTTCCATGCATTAAACCTCCATACTGATCAGGCATGGAAGCAATCTATGGAACATATTAAGATACACCAATCCTCATATGACGCTTTTGTCGTACCATCTGCTATTCGCAATCGATAGAGATCAAGAGATATCAATCACTTATGATGATGCACTTCATCTGAAGAGAGGGTACACTAGAATTTCATGACTGAAGACTTTTGGCAGGAGCAGAAGAAATGGTTCCTATGATTTTCGCCTGTAAGTTTTGCCTTAAACTTAATATCTAGGGTTCTCATGGGAGTCTTTAAGAGTTTGCTATACTTACCATTTATGAAGGATTGATTGGTATCCGAAATAAAGCAGAACTCCTAGCGTTTTATTCAACTTCATATATTATGCTTAGGGTTCTAACAGGCAGATTAAATAACTTATAAAATTCATTCCACAACGACTTATCTGCACCTGAATCAAACAATACCCTTGCATATACATCACGGATAAGGACGTACCGGTTATAACATTGTCATCTTGTATGGCCTCTTTTGCATCCATCTGAGAGACCTTAGCGTTGGTCTTCTTATTTCCTTCAAGCTTCTTAGCATACTTTGGGCAATTTGATTTGATATGCCCTTTCTCGTTACAGTTGTAACAAGTCGCATCTCCTATCTTCTAGCATTCAAATGTTTTATGCTCCCTAGATTTGCAGATCCCACAAGCCCTAGGCTGCGATTGGGATTTTGGTTCGTACCTACACTTCCCACAATGGCGCTTCTTGCAGGTCTTGCATTTAGGTTTCTGGTTGGACTTTTGTTTGTTCTTCTTTTTAGATCTCTGGGAGTTATCTTCCTCCCTTTTCCTTTTCAGTTCACCCTTTACATTAGGGGCACGAACGAGATCCTTCTCGTGAGTAACGAAGGGTGGTCTTGTTTAAGATTTGGAGCAAGTAGCATTGGGCTCCTTGATCTTTTTCACAGCCTTCTTCACAGCTTTTCCAACAACTGCGTCTATCATAGTCTGAAGAACATCCTTGGAAATTCTAAGGTTCACAATTGTAGTATCATTAGCATGTGTCGCATCATCCATAACACGATCAACGGCTGTCTTATCCGAGTTTGTCATACTCGCTATTTGATTCCTAACACCAAATAAAACAATTATTTAGTTGCAATCCAACAACCGCTACTCATCATCCTGATGCCCTAATATATACCAACCATGGTATCGTTAAACCATACAGGTTAATATAGTATGAACATTCTCAATGAATGTCATTTAGATATGTATATATATCAATTATGCTTAGCCTAGGCCATAAAAGACCATTAATGGCAATTAAGGTTTAGACCTAGTCCATCACCTGTTTGACAGGGGATCAGTTGTCACGTCTGTCTTGATCATATTGATGATTTTGGATAGCTTGAAAGCTTGACATTAGGATATTGGATAAGAGTGTTTCCTAATGGATATAAAGCATCCATCTAAGGTTGTTGAAGCAGTCTCTAAATGTTATCGGCCAATTCTACCTCGGGTTATAAGCCTAAGATCCTAATAGGCGGATACAACAGCTTACAATATTTATTGTCCTCAATAGACTTTTCTATGCCAGAATCAAATAATCCCCATATAAGCATCATTGATAAGGAAAAGTACCTTTTACGATGTCATCTTTCTATATCGCCTCCTGGTGTCCATCTGGAAGACTCATGCATTTGCTTTCTTGGCCTCTTCAGACTTCTTCTGATTCCTAGGGCAGTTAGTCTTGATGTGCCCCTTCTCGTTGCAACCATAACAGGTCGAATCTTTCAACTTTTTGCAATCCAAGGTCTTATGCTCCTTGGACTTGCAGATTCCACAAGGAAGAGGCTGAGATTCAAATCTGCATTTCCCCAGGTGGAATTTCCTACATGTTTTGCACCTGGTCTTTTCACCCGTCTGCTGGTTACCCTTATTAAACTCGGAACTCTTCCTATGATCAGAGTTCCCCTTTTTCTTCTTATCGGAGTGATGAGAACCCTCATGCTTCTTTTTACGCTTCCCTTCTTCCGAAGCTTTTGCAGCCTTGTTTCTGACTATGTCGAGTGTGAGAGATAGCGACAAATCTGCCGCTGACCGGAATGTAGTAGGTCCCGATGTTTTCACGCTTGCCTTGACTTTTGGGGCTAGGCCCCCAATAAAGCGAGCTATACGCTTTGGTTCTGGTGTGATCAAGTAAGGAACCAGTCGAGGCATAGTATTGAAATTTGTAAGATATGCCTGGCAATCTAAGTCCTTCATGACCAATGCCAAGAAATCGGTTTCAATTTTCTCAACTTCATGTTGAGGACAGTAATTTTCCATGATAAGAGCAACAAACTGATCCCATGTTTGATTATACAACGGGATTTTCCCAGTAGCCTGGATTAGCGACCTCCACCAAGCTAGAGCTTCTCCTTTAAAAGATTGTGAAACAAACTTCACAATGTCTTGCTCTGCACATCCACTAATATCAACAACAATGTCCATCTCCTCGAGCCACGTCATGCAGTCGATGTCTCCTTTTTCTCCTATGAAGTCTCTGGGCTTGCAGGAGACAAAATATTTATACGAACAGGTTTTAACATGTGGTTCTTGATTAAGCACAAACTGTCTAGGCGGAACACTCCTCTGATTTGACAAGTTATGAACATCGTCCTCCTTTGAATCATGTGATTTAGAAGGGGGGGTTACTACGAGCCACAGATAGAGTCTTAGAGTGTGTACCACTTGACTCATTACACTGTCTGTCAAGAGCTCGAGTAACATCATTATCTATTAATGCCTGCAGTTCCTCACCAGTTATGTTAACTCTAGTCGTGTCATTGTTCTCCCTCGGGTGGCTGTTGACCTCCTCTGATCCAGCCATGTAGCTTGATTGCTACATAAATACTGACAATGATTTATTTAGAGGTTATTATGGAATCATCATTTTTGACGATTCATCAACCATGGTAATATAAACCATATTGGTTAATTTGTTAGTTATATTTAATTAGTATTTTCATTATAGTTTATCCTAGTTATAAAACATTAAGGATATTAAAGTGGCGCAAAAGGCCTAGTCATAAAGACAGTTTTCAAATTTATAAGCCATGATTTTGGAGAATCGAGGCATTTTGGTTTAAACATATTCCATTACCTTTTTCTTGACAGAGAGTCAAAGACTACAACTGTCTTTTGCCCCACAGGGCGTTAATTATAGCCCATAGGCACTTCATCCTTAAGGGATGGTTATATAGATAAGGGAAATTGAAATATCCCAATTTAAAGATGACTTATGTGATTTTATCAGATCACAGTTTGTCGAAAGTGTTAACATGCTTTCAGATGTTAACAAGAATTTGAATCTTTTGAATAGGTTTTACCATCTTGGCCATGCCTGAAATGCCAGGTAGGCTAGGTTTTAACTTTAAGATTCTTTTTAGTATTAAGAGCAGAACAACCCTAAATGGGGATGTTAATAAGGATCTGTATCTACTTGAGGAACTTTCATCTTGGCCCTGTCCTTAAAATGACACATGGGCTAGGTCTTGTCCTTTTTGGATTTTGCCAATTTATAATATTGGTAGATCCCATAATAGGAACGTTATTTTAAATCTAACCGTTCCATTTAAAATTTAAACAGGTACATGGTTGCCCTAACACAGGACTTTTAACAATACTGACTCGCCCATACAGGGGCTGATCATAAAAATAACAAAGGAAACAAATAAAGGACAAAAACGAATCAGGAGTAGTCCTAAGTTCTTTGTCTAGACTCAAGAATGTGCAACTGTGTAACTGATATTAAACACAAAAGGCTAGTGTTTAATTCACTCAGTGTTGGCTCTGATACCAACCTGTCACACCCCTATTTTACCACGTGTCACCGGTGGGCCCGGTGGGGAGTATCGTGACGTAGTTGATATCATCATAGTCAAACAACACAAATAATGAATGCACAGCGGAAGCAAAAGATAAAATATTACAACCCGATATAAAGTAATATCCAAGTATTACAAACGGAATGTAAAGGATCCACAGGCGGATCTTAAAACAGAAAGATAAACACTGTTCAACAGACTTTAGGCATCTAGAACTTGCAAGATTCCCTATTGATGCCCTGAGCTCCCAGCCAATTACGTACAGTACCTGTCACTTAACCTTTTCGGAAAATATGTCAGTTTACACTGGTAAATACAACTTAACTGACTCATTTTGAAAATAGTTTAGAAAATTGATTTGAATGCTCAATGCATAAAATTCTTTTATAACTTGGGACAATTATATAAAAATAATCTTGTATACAGATTTACATGTTCGTTATACACTTAGGGCCCGATGTAGAAACCAGGTCAAGATTAATAGACACACCACAAGTATAGGCCCACATGAGCGTGAGATACCGTTTCACTTATGCAACTGTCAGGTGTATGCCTACACCTTGTGCGTAAGATGTGGCCATTTTATAATACAATGATGCCAATGATATCCGGGACATGGTCATTAACCCCTAAAGGCTTTTATTTCAAAAATACAGATTAAAGCGGGTTACCTCAATAATTTAATCACAATACGACTAAACATTCAATACCCGACGAAGCGGTATTATTATAATACCGTATCACAAGCCCGTATAGGGAAAATAAGTTAAGAGTATTTACCTGAGCTAAATATAAATTCAATCCCAGCCGTATATCAAATCAGCAAGCACAAGTACTTCTACTGGGGCTCCTAATCTGGAACGAAGGTTTTTAATAACCTATTAGATTCCTAACGGGTCTTAATTAAGCCTATGCTTAGACCGGTTAGTTTTAAGGAAAGGTTTACGGTTCAAAACGCAAGATTAAGCGTAGACCGGATTAGAATGTGATTTAGACCCGACAAGTTTGGAGACTTGTATAATATGGGTAAACTAAACACATTCTGTATTTTGAGGTGAAAATGATAAGGTTTGACCCGTTTCGGTTACTTTATGCAAACTAGATACATAAACCGATCCAAACGCGAAACGTGCGTAACGGGTACCCATAAGAGTCATATATAGGTTTTCTAAGTTAATATGCCTTAAATATGATGTGATATCAGTAAGATACCTTTCGTTATGCCCAAAATGAATTTAAAACCAATTTATGCCCCGAAGGGGTATTTTAGTCATTTAAAAGGTTATAAAAGAGATCAAATATAAATCCGAGGTTCAGGTCTAATTTGATTAGTAAAAATACTTAATTTACTAAGTTATATCAGTAGGGTATAACATATATGTGAAATTTATCATTTATAACCATACTATGCACCGTAGGGGCATTTTGGTAATTTCACATAGGCTTAAAAGGTCCAAACTGGAAACCTGAGTTTAAAACTTTTCCTTACTGTTAAAATATAAAAATTTACTGAATATATCAGTAGGCATCAACCCTTATATGTTTAAAATAGTTTTGATACATACTATGCCTTAAAAACGCTTAAAAAGGCGATTTAGAGCCATTTCCGGGTTTTCAAAGAAAAGCTGATATATTTATTATTCTAGAAGGCTCAAAATATTTTATTTATCATATTATATTAGTAGAAAAAGGTTTGGGGTCAAAAGGATTTGTAAAACTCATTTTATAGCCCAAAAGGGCAAAACCGGCAATTACCGAATCAAGCTTAAAACACTATGTTATGCTCAGCCTAAAAATAATTAAAAATCTTCAAAAATCCCAAAATATTATTTTATATCAGTGGGTAAAAAGTTTGGTATCAAAAATTGGGTTTAAATAGGTTATACGCTAATTACGTCGTTTAATTAATAAAAAGCATTTTAATTACGCTATTGAACATAACTCCTAATCTAGACCTCCAACTGATGTCAAATTTTAGGAACATGTTTATATATCAGTAATAAAGGTTTCTATTCTTTCACATTTTCAAAAATATCATTTCATGGTCAAAAGGGCATAACGGTCAATAGTTAGGCATATAACGGAAACTTGCAATGAATAGGATACTAAGGATCCAGGTTGTATAACCTCCGAGGGTTATACTAACCCATAATATGGTCCTAATGGAATCCTAAGGCATATCTAAACTAAGCTAAATCGGGTCAGAACTGGAAGTCAAAGCAAAAGTTAACTTATGCTACTTTCGGTTCCGAACCGAGCTTATACTTAGAATTGTCGGGTTGGATCATGCTTAGGCATGTTCAACTAATATTTACCAAGTTATTAAAGTGAGAAAACTGATTTTATGACTTTTATATAATAGCCATGTATTTTATTTAAAACTAACCCGTTTGACTTTTATTTGACCCGACAATTAAACTAAGTAAACGTGGTAATTAGGAGGTGCCCTTTTAAGGGTTAAACACCTACCTAATTACGGTCACGTAGCCATGTTTGATGCGAACATTGGCTCAACCGTTTAAAAGTCAAAGCGTTTATCGAAAACGCTTGACTTTCGGTTATAACCGCTAAAATTTAAACTAAGCATGAAAGGACACTTACAAAAGGTCCAAGCAAGGAGGGAATTGATCTTGGATGTTCAGGTATGAAGCACAAAGGTCCCAACTTAGAACAATGAGATCAAGGTGCGAATGAGAGCAAAAATCAAGTGGGTATTTATAGGTTTTTGAGAACCGTTAGGATCGTTTCTCGTAAACCGTGCTTCAATCTTGGCCCTCCATGTGTGCTCAAGGTTTCTAAATACAACGGGTGTTGAAAACCAGCTCATGGTATTGAGAATTTTACCTAAAATCCCTTGAAAAATGACAAAAATGCTGAAAATATGAATCTGCCCAGACCTGGGCGTAGGTTACGCTGCAGGGGGCGTAGCCTACGGCCTACACAACTCAAACAAACTTTCAAAAGTGCAGTTTTGGTCCCTGCTTGCATAATAATGTGTTTCTGACACATCTAAGGCCTGTTAACCTCATTTCAAGGCTCTAACATGATGCATAAATATAGGGGATATGAAACATGCTCAAAAACATGTCGGATGTCGGTTCGTTTGGCCGTACGGTCACGTTGTGCGTCAAATTACGACGAAACACGGACGGACGCTAAAAACGGTCCAAATTACGCGCCGAGTGGAATTTTATCATGCCACACACTAAAATAAAATATTTTAGTGCTTACATAAATTTTTGGGTGTCCGGGGATATTCAGAATGCGAGATATGCGCAAAAGTGCAAACTTGTGCACTTTTTGACACTTTTAGTCCCTGCATGACATAAAAGTTTATTTTTGCGCACCAAACACCTCTAAGCCTATATCTAAGTTATATAAAGGATAAATAGGGTATGTTTAACTTATGGACATATTCCGGAAGGTCCGTTACCATACGATTCGACCTACTTTTGCAGTTTGACGCAATTAGTCCTTTAATTGCGCATTGTAGCGCGGAATGTCATTAATTGATATCCAAGCCTCCTATGGCCCATAATGGGCATTCACAAGCATATAATTAAATATTACTACACTCTTGTTCGCCTAGATGGTCACCGAAAGGCGTAGATTCAAAAGTTGATGCTTTAGGTCCCTCTATTGCGCAAACTTGCGCATTTCATCATTTAATAGCATTGAAGCCTCATCTAATCCATATTAGACATTCTTGAAAGTATTATTAAACATCACGATGCTTTGGATTCTCTAAAAGGTCATTCAGAGGTATAATTAAACATATTGACACTTTTAGCCCCTCTAACTTGCAAAGTTGCGCGTAACTTTACTTATAGGCATAAAAACCTTAGACGGCCATTATTTGGCATTCCCGAGAGTATAATTAATATCATGAAGCTCTCGGTTTGTTAAAAGGTCACTCAGAGGTTAGAATTGACATGTTGACGCTTTTAACCCTTTATTATGCAAACCTTCAATTAATTACGCAAACGGCTACACTTAACCATCAAGTGGCACATTTGTGAATATAAACATCGTAAGAGGTTATTTAGAAACTTATTTTAGGTATGCTAACACTTCCAGTCCTTTCATAATCAAATTTTTTGATTTTTCGAAAAATTAGTCACTAAATTTCAATGTTTGACTTCATTAGGGTTCATTACACGTATCAAGACTTCATTGGACGTGATTTTACGAGGTGTTACATGTGAAAAGATTAAAAATAAAAAGTATTACACTAGACACTTGTCTTCACCAAGTGATGTAAGAGACTTAGGCAAACATGGCCTTTGATTGTCAAGAACTCTTACGATCAATCTTGGATCCCGAGATGACTCACACCCTCCATGATGGACAATGGATGATGGTGGTGGATGATGGTGTTGTGATGGTGGTGGGTGGTGGGTGAAGTGTGAGAGAGGTGGTGTGCCAAGGGATGGTTTGCAAATGAGCCAAGCACCCCTATTTATAGCCTAAACAGTAGCTCGGGCACGGCCCCGTGTCCATTGGGCTCGACCCCGTGTCCATCCTACTTCTCTTTCTTCATTAATTGCAGTTTGTCTGCATTAGTTGACCACGCCCCCGTGTCCGCTGGGCACGCCCCCGTGTGCAGAAGCGTATCTGTACTATCAAGATTTCCCCAGATTCTGCGAATCTTAGAGATGACCACGGCCCCGTTTCAGCTGGGCACGCCCCCGTGGTGGGTGATAGAAGCTTCTACAGCTTTGTCTTTTCTGCTGACACTGGGGCGCGCCCCCGTGCTCATTGAGCACGGGGCGTGTTCAGCCTTCTGTTCTCTTGTTTTTGCTTGGGAAGATGCTGTCTGGGGGTCGGGCATGCCACGTTTGTTCCTTTTCTTGTATTTATGTTAGATTTAGCTGCATTTTTGCTTCTTTTGTTCATTTGAGCTCATTTAATCCTGAAAATACAAAAGGAAGACAAAAACACACTTTTTCCAACATTAGTACTAAAAAAAGGGTTAGTTTTATGCCACATTTGATGTAATTTATATGTTGCATTTTGCACACATCAAGTTACGAAGGTTTGAGACTAAAGTTAGTTTTCACAATTAAAACATGAACGATTTGAATGATTGGAACGATATGAACGATTTGAACGATATGAACGATTTGAACGATTGAACGATGATTTATAACACAAACGAGTTAAACATATTGAACGATTGATTTTGGTATGTGATTAGATAATGGGACGGGTGAAACATGATAAAAGCATGGTAGATACGCCGCTGGTACTTCTTATATATAAGTGTTTTTATCATACTGCATTCCGTGGTGTTATTTAGTTCACTTGGACGAACGATTTTAAACGATGACACGCAACGATGTTTACTATATGATATAAACCATACGAGTTTTATTACGAGAACGATTTATAATTTGGCTTACATAAACAAATGTTTTGGGTTAAGATTGATGGCATCGAGGTTTTATAAACTATAACCAACTTGTTTTGAGTTGGTTATTCATATTACAATACAAACATTTTATAAAACAAGGTTTTCTAATATCGACTCATGTAGTTGTACGAGTTATTGCAACATGTATACGAGCCATGAATCTGACACTCTCACAAAACCTATGTGCTCGCCGAGATTTCTTTGCTGACGTTATTTTCACATATGTTTCAGGTGGTGTTTGATGATGTTGATTGTGACTAGGATGAATGCTCACTTAGGATCGGACGAGGCCTTAGTGACTTAATAACGATGATAGACAATATGTTAAACTTGTTTGTTCTGCTTTAAGACAATATTAACCATTTAATAATTTAAATAAAACGAAACTTTTAATCCATGTGTTGTTGAAACAATAATTCTGTCACTCCACTCCCCGACGTTTCTGCCGCGGTTTTGTTGTTTTAACGTGGTCGGGGTGTGACAGAAGAGTTGGTATCAGAGCTCATGGTTATAGGGAATTAGGTTATTAGTAATGCTTTGACCTAGACTATAACCTTTTCTAGGACCCTAATGCAAGTTTACCTGCATTTAGATTCTAAAACAATACCGTTGTTATGGGTGATTTTCTGCTCATAGATCCCGACTGATATGCTGACTTTGTTTATTTTATTGCGACCAGGATGCTGGATCAGGATATTGGTAACATCCTGATACGATATCCTGGTAGTAACTAATTAACCCACGTGCAGATTAAAAGGTGCAAGTCTCTGACGTTCAAGTGGACTTCTTCTACTCAAGACTCGAGCAAATCAGTTAGATTATGGACGTTGAAGCCGGAAGACATGGACTACAACGTTCACATATGGAATATTCGCTGAATCCCGGAATAATAGGATAGTTAGTTGGTTTCTTTTACTATAAAAACGATTGATCGGATCAGATTAGGGCACACAATCTTTCGTACACTCTTTCTCTCTAGCTGCAAACAGTCACAATACAGTTACACTTGTATCGAATTCATATTGTAACACATAGTCGATCCGCATCATATCCTGCACTGTATCCTGACATTTCAAGCAATAAGAAGAACAAGGTAGCTGCGATTGTGTCACACCCCGATATTTCCACATATTACCGGTGGGCCCGGTGGGGAGTATCGTGACGTAGTTGATACCATCATGGTCAAACATACACAGATTAGCACAGCGGAAGTCTTGGAATATAAAATATTATTACAAACTCAAATGTCTGAAAATACCAAAGTATTTATCATAGACGAGCCTGTAATATCAAATCCACAGGTGGATCATTATAGAATGTATAAAATGAAGCTTAGCAGACTTTATGGCATCTTTACGGATTTGCAAGTTCCTCTTTTTCGACACCGAGCAACTCCCAGCCTATTACGAGTAGTACCTGCCACTTAGTCTTTTGAAAATAAGTCAGTTTTCACTGGTAAATATAATTAACTGACTCTTTTGAAAAGAGTTTATGAAAATTGATTTAAGTGCACAAGGCACAAATCATTTATAACTTGGGACAATTATTTAAAAATAATCTTGTATACAGATTTACATGTTTGTCATACATATGGGGCCGGTTTGGAAGCCGGTCATGATTAACCGACTCACCACTTACAAAACCCACGAAGGAGTTATCCCCAACATGTGGGTTATATTATCATTTGCATTTGCATCTGTCAGGTGTATGACTACACCCCGTGCATAGGTCGGGGCCATTTTTAACTTTAATGAGCCGAGGATATCCAGGACACGGTCGTTAACCCCCAATGTTTATGTTATCAAACAATACAGATTAATACGGGTTATGCAGATTTATTAAATCACAATCCGACTGTTGGACCGTGTCGTGACCCTAAACGATCAGTTAAGGCAGTTCATCATCACGTATAAAGGCGGAATCAGAATACGTAACGTAACAACAGCTGTTCCTTTCAATATCTTCTTTATTTATGCTTTCTGAAATGATTTTGACAGAGTTCGGTTACCTAGCATATGAACAGATCTCGCTCCAGTGTACAAGAATGAATCACATGTTCAACTATTTATACTTGTCCTGATTTCGCTTATGTGTCAGTGACACAAGAGCGAAATCCCATGTGACCATTAAAGCGAAATCACCTAATCTAGGACATAAAAGCGAAATCAGAATAATATCACATGACCGAACTCAAAATTAACAATCTAAACCTTTTGTCTTTTATGTGATGATGTAATGATTACTTCATCATTATGATGTCATCATCAAAGATGATGACATCACCCTCTTTCAGATCCGTACCGAGACTGAGACTTGATATAAGACGAAGTTGACAGATGAATGCACTAACACCGACTAAATGATCTCATACCCGACCAAGCGGTATTATTATAATACCGTATCCCAAGCCCGTATAAGGAAAATAAGTTAAAAGTATTTACCTGAGCTGATACTTGATTCACAGCAAAATAACTCAGTCGTATCCAATCTATCTAAATGCAGGTAGCTTTTACCGGGTGGCTCTAGTCTGGAGTGATGGTAATATATAACCAATTCAGAATGCTAACGGTCTTATTTAAGTCGTCGACTTAGACCGGCTAGCTTAAAGTATCTCAAACGGTACGACACGCTAGATTAAGCGATGACCGGAATAGAATGTGATTTAGACCCAACAAGTTTGGATACTTGTATAATATGGGTAAACTAAACACATTCTGGATTTTGAAGTAAAAATGATAAGGCTAAACCCGTTTCGGCAAACTTAAATAAACTAGTTACGTAAGTCTAACCGTACGCGCATAAGCGATAACGAGTAACCGGATGAGTCACGAGCAAGTTCCATATGCCAATATACTTTAAACAAGTTATAATATCAGTGGGATATCAACTTGTATACCCGTTTAGGTTTTAAAATCAAACTAAGCCCCTTAAGGGCGTTTTGGTCATTTTATGACGTATAAAGGAATTTGGGTACAATCTGATGTTACGACCATATACCTTCTGTGAAAATACTTTATTTATGATATAATATCAGTATGATATCAAACATATGTGTGTTTTATAGTTCAAAACCAAACTATGCTCCATAGGGGCATTTTGGTAATTTCACACATAGTCTTGAAGGCTAACTTGGGAATCTGAGTTTATAACATACACCTACTGTAAAAATATTTAAAATAATTTATAAAATCAGTAGGTAACAAGTCTTGGTTGGTAGTTATGGTTTAAAACCATACTACGCACCGAAACGGCGTTTAAGTCGTTAAATGACTATGTATGCGATCTTTTAGGAAAACTGATATTATGGTTAGGTTTACATGACCAAAATATGTTATTTAATATGAAAAATCAGTAGTAAAAAGGTTTCGTATGAAAATCATGCTTTAAAACCCTTTTAGGTGCCAAAAGGGCATTATCGTCAATTGAAGACATAATTCAAGAACTTGTTTGTAAACTCTGTTTATAAACTGAATCAATATCCCAAGTTATCCTGATTGTGATATTACATCAGTAGTCAATGAGTTTGGCATGAGAAATTATGCTTAAAACTGATCTATGCGCCTAAAAGGGCATTTTGGTCACTTTAAAGCATAACTTACGCCATTATAAGCAAACTCAGTTTATTATCAGATTTGTAACATCTAAATATGTTAAACATGTTAACATATCAGTACCTAAGTTGTTTGAAAGCTTATTGGTGTCTAAAACCTTATTTTTGCTAAAAAGGGCATAATGGTCAAAGTATGGCATAGTTACGGAAACTTGCATAGGACTCGGATTACTAGTATGATCGTGTAATATAACCCCAGAGGGTTATGCTACATAATATTATGATCATAACGGAACCTAAAATCAGTAGCATACTAGTCTCATTCGATTTATAACCAAAAGTCAATGTAGAAGTCAAACTACGCGACTTTCGGTTACGAACCGACCCTAAACTCAGAATTGTCGGGTTGAACATGCCTAATCATGTTCTAATAGTAATTACCAAGTTATTTGAGTGTTAAAATATAATTTATAACCTCTGCATTATTGGTTTTAATTATTATTTACAATTCTGCCAAGTTTGACTTTTTAACTAAATAGTTTGACCTGGCAATTAACTAAGCAAACAAAATAATTAGAAGGTGCCCTTTTAAGGGTTAATCACCTACCTAATTATGGTCACATAACCACTTTTAATTCGGACAGTGGCTGGACGATTTGTGAATAAACCAAAAGTCAAAGTTAAATTACGATAACTTGACTTTTCGGTTTCAAACTAAAAACTGAACTAAGGAAGGGGGCTAATACACTTACAAAGGGTCCTAGCTATCTTTTCTACAAAAATGAGTTCCCAGTCAGATCAGAAAGCTCCAGAATTGAGAGAAGAAGGAATGAATGAGAGGTGCAAGAATGAATGGATGAACACACTTCCTATTTATAGGTTTTGGGTGAATCTTGAGATCAAGACAAGTGTTAGAAGGGTTTACAAGATCATTATACCTGTTGGGACAGCTGTACAATTGTCTTGAAGCCTAAGGATTCGGTTTTGATTGGTTAAGAATGGATTAGAGTGGGGATCAAGCAAAAATTCGTAGCTGGCACCTGCATACGGACCGTATGGTCCAGTGTATACGGTCCGTAAGGACCTGGTCTGTATACTTGAAGTTTCATTAGTTGGCAGGTATGGCCCCTAAACGCGTATTGTTGAGTTTTGGCACATCTAACACCCGTTGACCCCCATTTTTAAGCTCTACAAGGAAGTTCAAGTATCTTTAACTTGAACCATGCTCAAAAATGTTATGGATGTCAGTTCGTTCAGTCATACGGTTGCGTTTTTCGCTTAATTACGACGAACGTTCGAACGAACGCGAAAACAATCCAGATTTCGCAACGGATGGCATTTTTGCATTCCCATCACTAAAATATAATATTTTAATGATTACAAAAGTTTATGGATGTACGGATATGGTCAGAACGCAGGATATGCGCGAATATGCATACTTTCGCAGTTTTGACGCTTTTAGTCCCTTGAACGTATAAAGTTGTGCGTAATGTCATTTATTGGTATCAAAGTATTGCATAGCCCATATAGGGATTCCCGAGAACATGACCAAGCATTACGGAGTTTCTAGTTCTCTTAAAGGTCACTCGAAAGTGTAGTTTCGCTTGTTGACGCTTTTGGTCCCTTTAACGCGCGAACTTGCGCGTATCATCATTTAATAGCATTAAAGCCCTATGTAGTCCATATTAAGGATTCTCAAGAGTATGATGTCACATCGAAATGCTTCGGGTTCGTTAAAAGGTCATTCAGAGGTATAATTAAACATGTTGACGCTTTTAACCCTTCTAACTCGCAAACTTGCGCGTAACTTCACTTATTGGCATAAAAGCCTTAAATGGCCAATATTAGGCATCCCCAAGAATATGATCAAACATTATGAAGCTCTCGGTTTGTTAAAAGGTCACTCAGAGGTAAGAATTAACATGTTGACACTTTTAACCCTTCGACATACAACATAATTACGCAAACGGCTCCTCTCGTCCAACAAGTGGCTCATTTGAGAATACGGACACCGTATAAGGTCACTCAGAGGCTTAGTTTAAGCATGTCGACACTTTCCGTTCATTTAATATCAAGGTTTTCGATTTTGACGAAATTAGTCCCTCATAGTCAACGTTTGACTTTATTAGGGTTTATTACACGTGTCAACACCTTATTGAACACGATTTTACGAGGTGTTACATCCTCACCCCCTTAAAAGAAATATCGACCCCGAGATTTGCTCGAAAAAAATATGGAAGTACTTTCTGTCATAAAATGGACTTAACTTCCGCAGTATATTAGGGGGGGGGGATGATGTGACACCCCGTTGAAACGTTCTCACCGGCTTGACAGTGGCTGCCTTAACTTTCGGGACGAAAGTTCTTAAAACTTGGGGATAATGTGACACTCTGGATTTTCCCGAACAACCTTCTTGTTTCAGTGTTTCATGTACATATTATTAAATGAAAGTTTGATGTGCTATGTGTTGATAATGTGTACGTATGATGTATAGTTGTGTATATATATATATGTGAGCCGAAACCATGAACCCGACTCGAGACCACTCGGTCTCGAGTGAACAGTATAACAGTTGGGCCGGTTGGGCCATGCTTCTCTTTATCCCACCCGAAAACCCACTAGGGTGAATCGACTTAGGGCTAGTATATAACTCATGCTCCTAGCCAACCTTGCCATTTCTTTGGGCAACCCACACTCACTCTCACACACACTCCTCTACACACTCTCTCTCTAAAAACCCTAAACCTCAACACCCCACCCCTCTCGGATCAAACCGACAACCACAAGGAAGTTCTCGGATTGCTTGTAATCTCATTTGGAAGCTCATTCATCGATCCTTCATACCCTCACACCTCGGAATCTAGCCGGTTAGTGTTTTAATGTGTACTAGGTGTTATGTGTGCTTGATGAATGAGATACATGCTTAGTTTAGAGGTTTCTTTGCATGATTTTGTATAATTTAGTGAGTTAAAAATGACTAAATGATGTAGATGCTTGACTTCTAAATAATGCTTATGGTTAGGAAGAATAGGGTGATTTATGAATATCATGCTAGCTTGACATATGAGTAATAGATGAATGTATGAATATTGTGCTAGCATGTTCTTGGATGATGTTGAGTTATAGGCTGAAATGGTGTATAGGAATGGGTCAAAATGATTGTAGGGAAAAATGGTGTTAGACATGTTCGTACTGATTTAAAGGAATGAAACCGTGATGTATGTTAAGATGTTTTATTAAGATGATGAAAAAACCCTAATGAAGAACAACATGAATGTCATGAAAATATTTGAATTGTGTGTTTTGATCTGTTTTGTATTAAGATTAGACAAGAAAACTTGTTAGTGAAATGGTATTGGACAGTACAAACAATCACGATTTCGAAATTCTATTGGATTGTACAACATATGCAGATGTTCTAGAATCAGCAGGTGATGGGAGTCGAGACCCCTGGTCTCGACTCGAGACCATCGAACTACAACTCGAGACCGCGGTGATTGCGACTCGAGACCACATAGTGACAACTCGAGACAGACTTCAGGGACTCGAGACCATCAAGGTCTCGACTCGAGACCCCATGATCTCGACTCAAGACTGGATTCGAGACCTCTGAGGTTACGACTCATGCCAACACTACTCGAGACCAGAAGTCCATGACTCGAGACCTCCTGGTTGCGACTCGAGACCGCCTGTCCTCGAGTCGAGACCACCTGGTCTCGACTGGGCTGTTTGTTTTTGTTATTGGGCCCAAGTGTATTAACTGTTCATGCTTGTTATTGTTTAAGTGGGCTATGTGTTAACTGTTGCTGTTAAAGAATTTAGACAGGCCCAATAACTTAGAGGATAAATATATGTCATGCATGCTATGTGTTAGATACGTGTAAGATAAACGTGATTGCTTGTACCCAACCTGACCTATACCGGTAACCATGCTAGGGCGTGGTGACCAGCGTGCGTGACCAAGTAAACTAATCTGCCGAGCAACCCAAGGTGAGTTCACAACTATTAAAGCATGCGTTCCCGGTGGTTTGGGAAACGAAACTTAAACAACGCTATCCCCTCGTAAGGGATACAAACCTACTTTCTCCCCCTTAAATGGGACTCTTAGTTAATTACTGTTTATACGGAATGCAACGAGCAACACTAAACGAAACTCTATCACTCAAGTCCCTACTACTTAATACCGATTAGTCGCCGGGGCCAGGCGAACGGGTTATTAGTTGATAGCGCTATTTAGGTCTTACCAGCCTCACACCGTGCCTGTAGAGGATCGGTCGTGAACTAATGTACTCTGGCAAACCGTCAATGACGATAGAACATTGACAAACGGGGCACTGCGGAAACGTACGGGCACCTAGTAATCGGTATTGGAAAAACAGTTTAGTCGCTTACTTATGGGGTAGCTCCCCATGGCATGTATAAACGGATAAATTAACTGGTGAAACAAGTTTTTGGTAATTAAAAACTGGACAACTCGTGAACTCGCCAACATTTTTTTGTTGATACCCTACTGCATGCTTTGCAGGTACCCACTGACTCAGGAGCTTGCTACTTGGGGATGTGTAGTGGTCGTCTAGCCCATGTGTTGGGTTCTAAATAATCTTGAACTATGAACATTGTTTTGAAACTGTTTGGTTTATGCTTCTGCTGCTTACTTAAACTGTTATTTGAACTTAAACTTTTAAAACTTTAAACTATGATGTTTACTAACTATTGTGGTTGCTGAACATTTTTACTATTAATCAATGCTCAGTATAACACGGTGGCTGGATCCTGGTCAGTCGCGCCTCCAAGCGGTGGTATTCCGCATGTGGGATTTTGGGGGTGTGACAGATTGGTATCAGAGCCATTGGTTATAGTGAACTCGGTTTTAAAAAGAAATTCTTTTTGAGAAAAACTAAACTATAACCCGTGACTCGTGGCGACACTACACTCCAAGGGCAAGACTCAACGCACTAGACCCCATAGCTTGGACTTGTGTTTACCTGTTTGTCTACCTTATGCTTTATCCTCCACTATACGTATTAGTGTGCCTAGTTATATAGATGCACCCCTCTTCTATCTCATTCTCGCTACATTACGACGTTACACTCACACTGTGTTTTCTGGTTATGAAGACAATGAGTGGACGCAGAAGAGGAAACGTTAACATGACCCAGGCTCAATTCACTAACTTGCTCAACACGGTGGCTGCAGATTTCGCAGCTCACCCTGGAGGTAAACTCGTTACTTTAGGGTGTTTAGACCCTATCCCCGCATCGTCTTTTCACCACTAAGCCTATTCGCTTCCCTTCTCACAACAGGTCAGCAAGCGCCTGTGCAACCACGTGTTTGTACTTTCAAAACCTTCATGGATTGCAAGCCTCTCCCTTTCAACGGCACTGAGGGTGCCATCGGCCTTCTGCACTGGATTGAAAAGGCCAAAGCTGTCTTTGCTGTCTGTGAGTGTCCCCCTGCTAACTGGGTAAAGTTTGCGCCTGGTACGCTTGAAGGAAACTCGCTTTCATGGTGGAAGGCACAGATTCAGATGCTTGGTTTGGAAACTGCAAATGCTACTACGTGGGAAGATTTCAAGGACATGATCAAGGAAGAATACTGTCACAGGGATGACATTCATAAGCTCGAAAACGAATACTTTGAGCTCAAGATGGTTGGATCAGAGATTGAGACCTACACCAAGCAGTCCAACGACTATGCTGCACTTTGCCCAAACATGTCTCGACCTATGTATCGAAGGATCGAATTGTACATCAAGGGTTTGGCCCCAGAGATACGGAGCCATATGACCTCAGCCAACCTCAATACCATCCAACCAGTGGTCCATCTTGCTCACAAACTCACTGATCAGGCTGTGGAGGAGGGCAAGTTGCCCAAAAGGATAAATGCTACTGTTGGAACCTCTGGCGATAACAAGCGTAAATGGGAAGGAAATCAGAGCAAGGAAGCTAACCCCACTCAGACCCCGACTCAACAAAGGAAAACTGAAAACAACAAAGGCTCTCAGCAACAGGGTGGCTACAGAGGAAACCACCCCAAGTGTATCAAGTGTTACCGGCACCACAACGGGGCATGTAGTAAAGGTCAGTGCCAGCGGTGCAACAAGTTGGGGCATGAGGCCAAAGACTGTAGGACTCAGTTTCCAGCTAGGCAGAATCAGCAACAACCACAACAACAACAACAGCAGCAAGGGAACAACCGTGGATGCTACAGGTGTGGAGCAACGGGGCACATACGCAGGGATTGCCCTGAACTGAACCAGAATCGCAACAACAATAATCACGGTGCTGGAAACAACAACCATAACCAGGGAGCTGGAAACAATGCAAGGGCATTTGTGATTGGGGCTGGGGAGGCAAGGAACGACCCCAACGTGGTGGCGGGTAAGTTCCTACTTAATGATCGTTATGTTTCCATATTATTTGATTCTGGAGCAGATGCTAGTTATGTGTCCCTACGTATTAGTAAGAAGCTTAAGTCTACCCTTACGCCGTTAAGCTCTAAGCGTGTCGCGGAAATAGCTAATGGTAGAAACCTCGAGGTCTCACACGTTATTCGTAACTGCAAACTAGAATTACCTGGTCAGACCTTCCGTATTGATCTCTTCCCCATCGTTCTCGGAAGCTTCGACGTCGTCATTGGTATGGATTGGTTATCCCAGCATCGAGCTGAAATCCTCTGCCAAGAGAAAGTTGTTCATATTCCCCGTCCTTCTGGTAAACCCCTTATCGTTCAAGGAGACAAAGGCGGAGAAGTCACAGGCATCATTTCATTCTTAAAAGCCCAGAAGTGTTTACGAAAGGGGCACACCGCTATCTTAGCCCTCGTCACCGATACCCAGGAAAAGGAAAAGAGGATCGAAGATTTTCCAGTGGTACGTGACTACCCCGAGGTATTTCCCAAAGAACTACCTGGACTCCCTCCTCATCTTCAGGTCGAATTCCAAATCGAGCTAACTCCCGGAGCAGCACCTATAGCTCGAGCGCCTTATCGACTAGCCCCCGCAGAACTGAAGGAACTCTCTACGCAACTACAAGAACTATTGGATAAAGGATTTATCCGTCCTAGTTCGTCGCCCTGGGGAGCACCAGTGCTCTTTGTCAAGAAGAAGGATGGCACATTCCGAATGTGCATCGACTATCGTGAGCTGAACAAGGTTACCATTAAGAATCGTTACCCTCTCCCACGTATCGACGATTTATTCAACCAATTGCAAGGATCGAGTTACTACTCTAAGATTGACCTGCGATCAGGTTATCATCAGCTAAGAGTCCGTGACGAAGACATCTCCAAAACTGCGTTCAGAACCCGCTATGGTCACTACGAATTCCTTGTCATGCCTTTCGGAATGACCAACGCACCTGCGATCTTCATGGATCTCATGAACCGAGTGTGCAAACCCTACCTCGACAAGTTCGTGATTGTGTTTATTGACTTCATTCTAATTTACTCGAAGAGTCAAGAGGAGCATGAACAACACCTGCGTCTTATTCTCAAACTCCTTCGCAATGAGCAACTGTACGCCAAATTCTCGAAATGTGATTTCTGGCTTAAAGAAGTCCATTTCCTTGGGCATATAGTCAATCAGGATGGGATTCACATCGACCCCGCTAAGATCGAATCCATTAAGAATTGGCCTATACCTAAGACTCCGACCGAAGTTCGCCAATTCTTGGGATTGGCAGGATACTACCGAAGATTTATCAAGGAATTTTCAAAGATCGCTCAACCACTCACAACCCTCACTCAGAAGGGTGTTGCTTACAAATGGAATGATGCTCAGGAATCTGCCTTTCAGGAACTAAAGAAGAACCTTTGTAGTGCTCCTATTCTTTCCTTACCTGAAGGTACCGACGACTTTGTTGTTTACTGTGACGCTTCTATTCAAGGACTTGGTTGTGTGTTGATGCAACGCGAGAAGGTTATTGCTTATGCTTCGCGACAACTCAAGATCCACGAACGGAACTACACGACACATGACTTAGAATTCGGAGCTGTGGTCTTCGCGCTCAAGATTTGGAGACACTACTTGTACGGTACCAAGTGCACGATTTACACCGATCACAAGAGTCTCCAGCATATAATGGAACAAAAAGAGTTGAATATGCGGCAACGCCGATGGGTCGAGCTTCTAAACGACTACGAGTGCGCGATTAAATATCATCCAGGCAAGGCTAATGTTGTGGCAGATGCCCTCAGCAGGAAGGAAACCAAACCTAAGCGTGTTCGTGCCTTACAGCTCACCATCCACTCGAACCTCCCTAAGCAGATCTGAAACGCTCAGGTTGAAGCATTGAAAGCCGAGAACATCAGGGCTGAGTCCCTGCGAGGATCAAGGAAACGGCTAGAACAAAAAGAAGATGGTGCTTACTACGTAAAAGGGCGTATATGGGTCCCACTTTATGGGAATTTACGCGAGCTTGTAATGAACGAAGCCCATAAGTCCCGTTACTCAGTACATCCTGGTTCGGATAAGATGTACCACGACTTAAAGACTACATACTCGTGGCCTAGCATGAAAGCCCACATAGCAACCTATGTCAGTAAATGTTTGACTTGTGCAAGAGTCAAGGCTGAGTATCAGAAACCATCGGGCCTACTCCAACAACCAGAGATCCCAAAATGGAAATAGGAGCAAATTTCCATGGATTTTGTTACTGGCCTGCCTAGGTCTCAACGTGGAAATGACACCATTTGGGTGATAGTGGACCGATTAACTAAGTCTGCACACTTTTTGGCTATTAAAGAAACAGACAAGTTCTCTACCTTAGCAGAGGTATACTTAAAGGAAGTGGTTTCGAGGCACGGAGTGCCAACCTCTATTATTTCCGATCGAGACGCGCGTTTTACTTCTGAGTTGTGGCAAGCTATGCACAAATCCTTTGGCTCACGTTTAGACATGAGCACTGCTTATCATCCACAAACGGATGGGCAATCTGAACGCACCATCCAAACCCTTGAAGACATGCTTAGGGCATGTGTGATCGATTTTGGCAAGGGTTGGGAAAAGCATCTACCGTTAGTGGAATTCTCCTACAATAACAGCTACCACACCAGCATTCAGGCAGCACCCTTTGAGGCATTGTACGGTCGTAAATGCCGATCGCCTCTTTGCTGGGCGGAAGTTGGTGACAGCCAAATCACAGGTCCAGAACTTGTGGTAGACACTATGGAAAGGATTGCCCAGATCAGACAATGCATGGCGGCAGCTCGTGACCGTCAGAAGAGTTACGCTGATAAGGATAGGAAACTGCTAGAATTCCAGGTTGGTGACCGGGCTCTACTTAAAGTCTCACCCTGGAAGGGTGTGGTTCGTTTTGGAAAATGGGGCAAGCTTAATCCGAGATATGTCGGACCCTTTGAAATTACCGAGAAAATTGGTAAGGTTGCTTATAGATTGAATCTGCCTGAAGAGCTGAGTGCGGTGCACAACGTCTTTTATGTGTCTAAACTGAAGAAGTGTCTGTCAGATGAAACACTCATCATTCCTTTCAAGGAACTCAGTATTGACGAATAACTACACTTTACTGAGGAACCGATTGAGATCACGGATCGAGAGATCAAAACCCTCAAACGTAGCCAGATACCTCTCGTGTGAGTTCGTTGGAACTCGCGCCGTGGCCCAGAGTTTACCTGGGAGCGGGAAGACTAGATGAAGCGCAAGTATCCCCAGTTGTTCCCAAATGAAACTCCCAGCACCGAAGCTACAACCGAATTTCGGGATGAAATTCCAAACTAACGGGGGGATGATGTGACACCCCGTTGAAACGTTCTCACCGGCTTGACAGTGGCTGCCTTAACTTTCGGGACGAAAGTTCTTAAAACTTGGGGATAATGTGACACTCTGGATTTTCCCGAACAACCTTCTTGTTTCAGTGTTTCGTGTACATATTATTAAATGAAAGTTTGATGTGCTATGTGTTGATAATGTGTACGTATGATGTATAGTTGTGTATATATATATGTGAGCCGAAACCATGAACCCGACTCGAGACCACTCGGTCTCGAGTGAACAGTATAACAGTTGGGCCGGTTGGGCCATGCTTCTCTTTATCCCACCCGAAAAACCACTAGGGTGAATCGACTTAGGGCTAGTATATAACTCATGCTCCTAGCCAACCTTGCCATTTCTTTGGGCAACCCACACTCACTCTCACACACACTCCTCTACACACTCTCTCTAAAAACCCTAAACCTCAACACCCCACCCCTCTCGGATCAAACCGGCAACCACAAGGAAGTTCTCGGATTGCTTGTAATCTCATTTGGAAGTTCATTCATCGATCCTTCATACCCTCACACCTCAGAATCTAGCCGGTTAGTGATTTAATGTGTACTAGGTGTTATGTGTGCTTGATGAATGAGATACATGCTTAGTTTAGAGGTTTCTTTGCATGATTTTGTATAATTTAGTGAGTTAAAAATGACTAAATTATGTAGATGCTTGACTTCTAAATAATGCTTATGGTTAGGAAGAACAGGGTGATTTATGAATATCATGCTAGCTTGACATATGAGTAATAGATGAATGTATGAATATTGTGCTAGAATGTTCTTGGATGATGTTGAGTTATAGGCTGAAATGGTGTATAGGAATGGGTCAAAATGATTGTCGGGAAAAATGGTGTTAGGCATGTTTATACTGATTTAAAGGAATGAAACCGTGATGTATGTTAAGATGTTTTATTAAGATGATGAAAAAACCCTAATGAAGAACAACATGAATGTCATGAAAATATTTGAATTGTGTGTTTTGATCTGTTTTGTATTAAGATTAGACAAGAAAACTTGTTAGTGAAATGGTATTGGACAGTACAAACAATCACGATTTCGAAATTCTATTGGATAGTACAACATATGCAGATGTTCTAGAATCAGCAGGTGATGGGAGTCGAGACCCCTGGTCTCGACTCGAGACCATCGAACTACAACTCGAGACCGCGGTGATTGCGACTTGAGACCACATAGTGACAACTCGAGACAAACTTCAGGGACTCGAGACCATCAAGGTCTCGACTCGAGACCCCATGATCTCGACTCAAGACTGGATTCGAGACCTCTGAGGTTACGACTCATGCCAACACTACTCGAGACCAGAAGTCCATGACTCGAGACCTCCTGGTTGCGACTCGAGACCGCCTGTCCTCGAGTCGAGACCACCTAGTCTCGACTGGGCAGTTTGTTTTCGTTATTGGGCCCAAGTGTATTAACTGTTCATGCTTGTTATTGTTTAAGTGGGATATGTGTTAACTGTTGCTGTTAAAGAATTTAGATAGGCCCAATAACTTAGAGGATAAATATATGTCATGCTTGCTATGTGTTAGATACGTGTAAGATAAACGTGATTGCTTGTACCCAACCTGACCTATACCGGTAACCATGCTAGGGCGTGGTGACCAGCGTGCGTGACCAAGTAAACTAATCTGCCGAGCAACCCAAGGTGAGTTCACAACTATTAAAGCATGCGTTCCCGGTGGTTTGGAAAACGGAACTTAAACAACGCTATCCCCTCGTAAGGGATACAAACCTACTTTCTCCCCCTTAAATGGGACTCTTAGTTAATTACTGTTTATACGGAATGCAACGAGCAACACTAAACGAAACTCTATCACTCAAGTCCCTACTACTTAATACTGATTAGTCGCCGGGGCCAGGCGAACGGGTTATTAGTTGATAGCGCTATTTAGGTCTTACCAGCCTCACACCGTGCATGTAGAGGATCGGTCGTGAACTAATGTACTCTGGCAAACCGTCAATGACGATAGAACATTGACAAATGGGGCACTGCGGAAACGTACGGTCACCTAGTATTCGGTATTGGAAAAACAGTTTAGTCGCTTACTTATGGGGTAGCTCCCCATGGCATGTATAAACGGATAAATTAACTGGTGAAACAAGTTTTTGGTAATTAAAAACTGGACAACTCGTGAACTCGCCAACATTTTTTTGTTGATACCCTACTGCATGCTTTGCAGGTACCCAGTGACTCAGGAGCTTGCTACTTGGGGATGTGTAGTGGTCGTCTAGCCCATGTGTTGGGTTCTAAATAATCTTGAACTATGAACCTTGTTTTGAAACTGTTTGGTTTATGCTTCCGCTGCTTACTTAAACTGTTATTTGAACTTAAACTTTTAAAACTTTAAACTATGATGTTTACTAACTATTGTGGTTGCTGAACATTTTTACTATTAATCAATGCTCAGTATAACACGGTGGCTGGATCCTGGTCAGTCGCGCCTCCAAGCGGTGGTATTCCGCATGTGGGATTTTGGGGGTGTGACAGAGTACTCTTAGATTTTTTCAGAAGGATTATTGATGAGAAAGAGAAGAAACGGTCTCTAAGGTTTCATTGGTAGGTTCTACCTTATACTTAGCATCTGGAGTTCTTATGAGTATCATCAAAAGTTTGCTAAGCTTATGGTCTATGAAAGACTTATTATTGCCTTTATTAAAAACAGGACACTTAGCAGAAATTATCATTGATAAATGATAAGGAATGTACCTGATGATATTATTAATATGTACTGCCTCTGGCATTCATCAGGTAGTTCAGGCATTTCCCTTCTTAGCCTCTTCAGGCTTCTTGGTTTTATTTGGGCAATTAGTTTTGATGTACCCTATTTCATTGCAACCATAGCAGGTTGCGTCCTTTATGTTTTGGCACTCCAAAGTTTTGTGCCCTTCCTTATTACAGATTCCACAAGGCTTGGCTTGTGAATCTAAAGTGCATTTCCTTTTAGTCGCCCTCTTTGGGCAGCGAGTCTTTATATGTCCTTTCTCGCCACAACCATAGCATGTGGCGTCTTTCAAGTCCTCGCATTCATGAGTCTTGTGATCCATCTTCTTGCAGATGCCACATCCTCTGGTCTGTTTACGGAAACATTTTCCGTAGTGCTGTTTCTCGCAGGTTTCACATTTGGGTTTTGCCTCATTCGGCTTGGACTGGTTATAGTTCAAACCGGTCTTACCCTTTTTGTAACCCTTATTTGGGGTATTAACGCACTTTCGTTTGTGATCCTTTAATGCTCGGTCCACGACTTTGTTTACGACCGTATCTAACATAGCCTGTAACTCGGTGCTCGTTATGTTCAGTCTTGCGTTATTATTCTCATCAACTGGATGATTGTGAGCTTCATAAGAGTCAGCCATGGTGAAGCTTTGAAGGCTAAAAACCGAGTAATAATAATTTGTTTAGTTATATAGCGAATCGTCGAATTTGATGATTAAATAGCCATGGTGTAGATAAACCATATAGGCCAGTAATGTGGGGTAAAATACACATATTTGTCCCGTGTAAAGTGTATAATTATTGTATAGGTTTTATTTGTTTTTATTGAGTTTTAGTATTATATTATATTATTTTGTGTTGGGCCAGGTCCTGGTGCAAATTGAGCGAAAATAGTAATAAATAAATAACCAGCCAGTTGGGCAGAGTGGGGCGCCAGTGATCGAAGTAAAATCGCAACCATTTTCTATGAGTGGGCCGAGCCCGCTATCTCTATATTATCTAAAGAAGGGCATATCTATATATTATTATTAATATTGTTGGATTTGAGAAAAGAAAATAAAAAAGGGTCCATGCACAACAGTACGTGAATTATGGGATGTTAGAATTTTGAACAATTATTAATCATTATTCAACCCTAATGAGAATGAGAATGAGAATGGAATATATATGCATACATATGCGACAAAAAGAAAAAAGGGTTTTTTTTGACAATCAGCAATATACATCGATTAAATTGGACGTAATATACTGGGCTTGGAAGGCCCACTAAGAGACAATCAAATATCTTGGGACGCAAGGAGTCGCACACAATCAGCCGATATATTTATAATTAATTCTAGTCACACAGAGAGGACTTGGACGCTCATATATCAAATCTGCGAATTTTGGAGTTCTGGAGCATCATTAGCGGCTGTTTGAAGTCTCGGTAAGCTTACGGTTGCAAGGGAATCATCGGGTAACACTTTGGAGCGCTCGGGAGTGAAGATTACGGGTTTAATCTTCCTGTTTCTTTGTTTTTTGCTTGTTTCTAGTTGTTACGTGATGAATTCAGATCTGATATTGATTGTTATTATGTTCTTGATCATGTTTAGCGGCTAAATACTTCATACTACTGAGGCTTATGACAATAGTTTAATAACGTTTGGATTTTTATTCGGTTTTATTGTGGTTCTTGGGTTTTCTTGAAAAGTAAACGATTATGGAATTTTGATTTGGTGTATATGCGTGCTAGGTATTGTTTGAGTACTGATTATTACTTCGAATGATTCTTGGTGATGGTCTTTATCACATAAGAGAGTCGTGCTAGGGTTATAGATTTTGGTGAGTGTCTATATCACGTAATAAATCTTTAACTCTTTAAGGTGAAATACGTAACTAACCTTAGAAGTAAGATTCTGTAATCCTATAAAATCAAGTGTTCTACTAATCTTGTCGCTGTAAGGCTCGGGGTTATTAATAGGTCTCGGTTTGGTATATAGCTAGGATTAGGTTTTGTAAGAAATCGGTCTTAGTTCCCTAACCATTCTCTTGTCTATTAAACCAAGTTAGAATGCATAGTTGCCTTAGACTTTCGCGCTGTAAGGTACATTGTCATATTAAGGCACTTTTCAAGAAGTTAGAGGACTGTAAGGAAATCTAACAACCGGTAGTCGTAACGGCCTAGGTAGTGCCATAAGTTTCACCTCGAGAAGGTTTGAGGGGCTTAGTTGGTGTCTTAATAGGTTTAGTATCAAAAGATCCCGGTTCCATACCACATTAGTTTCGAATAGAAATCCACTCCAAGTTAAACATGCGTCTAGCCTAGGTAGTCTTCATCGCCACTGGTTTAAGTCTTCGTCCAAGTTCGTGTTTAGTTAATTTAGTTAATTTAGTTTAATCTTTATTTGCAAATTTAGGATTTTTAGAAACCCCCCCAATCAAACAAACAATTAGTAAGTCGTGTCAGTCTTAGTCAAGATAGAGTCCAGTTAACGTAATTAGAAAGTCTCGTGGGTTCGATACTCGGACTTACTTAGGATATACTACATTGACCGGTACACTTGCCGGTTGTGTGGTCTAGGTTTTAGAGAGTCTGTTTTTATAAATTTAAAACTTAGAGAGTCTAGTTTAGGGTTTAATTTAGCTAATTTATTTAGATCATTTTTAGCACATCAAGTTTTTGGCGCCGTTGTCGGGGACTCTTTGGCAATTGGGTTGATTACTTTATTTGGACTTAATTGACATCATACGTGCTACTTGCTTTTGTATATTGAGTCGTAGGAGTCTAGTTGTCCGTGTCTTTTATTTTTCTTGAGTCTTGTAAATATGTGTGAAATTTGTGGAGGACTTCATTTTACTGTTAATTGCCCACAATATGAGGGGTCCTCTGCACAATGTTACGCTAACCCTTTTGTGCAGTCACAGCCATATTTTTCACAGGGGTAATCTTTGAATTATTATGATGATCAGCCATATTACAATGATCCGTATCAGCAGCCACAACATAACCAGGGTCAGACTAGCGATAGCGGTTCATGGGGTAGTCTAAGTAGGATTGAGGAGATGTTTGCTCAGTTAATGGCGAGAGATCAGGTTACCGAGAAAACCCTAGCTGAAATTGAGCAGATTAATAAAAATCAAGGGCTTCATATTAAAAATCAAAAATCTACACTCTTAGATTTTCAGCGACAAGTAGGTGGTATAGCTAAACAATTACAAGAATACCCGCCTGGTCAGTTTTCGGGTAACACTGACACAAACCCGGCTAACCATTCAACTAAGGCTATCACTACTCATAGTGGAAAGAGTTTAAGAGAGGTAGTTAGAGAGAGTGTTGAGAAATTAAGTCATCTGGGGAGGATGAGTTATTAGAGTTAGAATTAGAGGGTTTACCGGTCTATGAAGAGGTAGGAGTGTTGGACCCTGATAGGGACATAGCATACTTTGATGCCCTACTTGAAGGTGAACTGACAGAGGTGAGCAAACCTACACCAGACGGCGAAACTAAGTGTGGGGATCGTTTTTTAAAAGTGGTGGAAGAATAAGAACACCACAGCTGGCCCCTGGTGTTAGTAATAAGTGAAACTAAAAAATCAACAACACCACGGGAGAGGTCAAAGAAAAGAAAGAGAAATGATCTAAACAGGAAGAGGATCGAAGGTTGGGGCGAGATGGAGATGAAAGAGCCATTCACGCACGATCAGTCTTCTCGCTACATGTCGCGCATTCGGTTTCTTCCAGGTAAGTTTAAATTCTGGTGGTCTGACCCGTTTCAAATTTTAAAAATATTTTATTATTCCATGAATAATTTTTTTTTTATTTTTGAGGACCGGGTGGAATTAAATGGGTAACCTCATGATTAAATTTAAGTGTGGGGAGGTTTTGTAGAGTTTGTATAGAGTTGTAGTTTTTGAGTCTAATTTAGTTGTGTCGAGTCGGTACTGCTTTGGTGTAACACCCCGAAAACGGGGTGTTACACCAAAGACGGGTAAAGTACCGTTAGTGGTAAAATTTACCCGGTGAGTAATCAGGATTTTTAAATAAATAAACCTAATATTTAATAAAAAGTTAAATAAAAGCCTATGGATAAATAAAGTTTATAAAAGGCCCGAGTTAACGGGACCTAAAATAAAGTTAGTCTGTGAATTTAAAATAAGTAGGTTGTGGCCTACTTAATAACTAACCTAACATGAGGGGCCAAAGTTGGATAACTTGAAAATGGTTTTATAAAAATAAAACTTAACACAAAACACACACATGAAAGGTGTGTGCGTGCGTGGAGGTCGACCAGGAGAAAGCTCCATGGGAGCTCAAACCCTAAATTCAACAAATTGATCAAATTGAGAAGCCAAATCGATTCCAAATTGAAATCTAAGTTTAGATTAGTGATCACCTCAGTGAAGGGATCACAAGGTATGTCAAATTTCATCTTCTAATTACATCTTTAAATTTTGATGAACATATGAAATCGAAAATTTGGCTTGCATGAATGTTGTTTGGATGAAATTAGAATAAAATATTGTCTAGGAATAAACCCTAGCCATTAGATTGTTGAAATTATGCTCAATACTTGAGAATTCCATAATCACCATTGAAGGTGTTAAATGGGTGATGTAGAAGTACGAAGACACTAGGATTATGATAGTTGTACTAGTGTAATTTGAATTCTATAAAGCAATTTTAGGTTTGTTGATGTTAAAAATTATGTGAAATTGCCAAATTGATGTTAACCTTGGTAAAAATAACTAGTTAGTAAATATGTAAAATTATGCACACTAGGTGTTTGTTAAAATGCCTAAATGAAAACTGAAGTGCTGAAATTGTAAATAAAATGTGTGATTGCCAAACTCGATTTATCCCGTATGATATGGGGTAATATGAACTCTAGTCATGATGTTAATTTAATTTAAATGGTACTTGTCATATGAATAACGGTAGTTAACTTTAAGAAAGTTAAACTAACCAATGATGAAGTCGAATGATAGATTCGGCATAAAATTTGTAAGACGGAATAATCGTAGCTAATAATGAAAAAACTAACCGTCTTACGGATTATGATGATAGTTTTACTCTTGACAAGCTAGATGGATGCTTGGGAGGAAGCGGGTCAAACAAATCAAGAACGGAGGAAAAGTCTAATTCGGATGCAAGGTAAGTATAGCTTACACTAGTCATATATTTTAGAATGTTCTTTTTGTCGTATTGATTAAGAATAAGACAAATGCATAATTGAGTCATGGTGTTCGGGCGTGTAGTCGTACGGAACAAGATAACTAAATAGGATAAGAAACCGTATTGATGGTTAAAAATGAGTTAAATCGGTAATTCGATCATGTTATGATGAATGAAACATGTACTTTAAAAGGTTACCATATAAGGTAAATCATGATAACCAATAAGGGTAAAATTGTAATTTGGTCACTTGTGACAATAATTGTTGGTTTTGAAAGATACTTATTTTCGTAAGCCTTAATAGGTTAAAAAGCGTTAAGTGGAGATTATAATTGAAATGACCGCACGGTGTAAACCGGTGCGAGTCGTGTAGACGAGATGGCATTAAGCTTCATCCCGCCAATATAATCGGTCATTTAGACCAAACGGGTCAAATGGGTGAAATTATTACCCTTTGACAATATCGACTAATGGTTTGCCAAGTTGTATGATTACAGAAATAATTATCATGTGGATATTTACATCGCTATTACTTTGCGGCTATTGAGACAAGGTATTGAATTGGGTCAATATAATGATCCGAGCCAGGTACGCATAATAGAATAACTCTCATTTAAACGTAAGGTTTAATAGGTAAACCGAATGTTACAAACGATGGTCATTACATTTGAAGGGTCTAATAAGTTTTCAAACAAAGTCATAATTAAAAAGAGGGCTTATGGGTCAAACATGTTTACAAAAGTCCATCATCGCTAATGAAGGGCCAATATGGACCAAAACGCCCTTATAAGTTAAACTGGGCAAACAACCCTTAAAGGTTGTTTGGAAACAAGTTTTTTTGATTAGATAAATGCTTAGGACAAGAATAGAAGTTGAAAGATGTAATATGTTAGTCAAATAGCTCTGTTTGAGTCCTTGCCGTAAAATAATGAGTTGAGGGGTAAAACTTGGTTTATATAGGTTATCATAGTAAACCCACCACGAATTCAGTAGTGGTGGTAGATTATATGATAAGAAATGTGGTAGTGTAATGCTAGAAGCAATCGAAAACAATTTTAAGCTTGGTAGTGCTTAAATACCCTTAACGGGTCAAAATAAGTACTTGAGAGTAAACGGGTTTTAATTACGTAAGAAACTAGATACTAGGACCTAATATGATAGGAGATTCTGAGATTATGAATTTCATAAGTTTAGGGGGGGCATACAAACCTGTTTTTGTTAGATTTATACATGAACGGGTCAAAACAGCAAAGCATGAAGAACATGCAGCAGCTACCGTAAGTTACGGTAGCTACCGTAACCTATGGTAGCCACTATAGTGGTTACGGTGGTTTTATACTGCAATACGGCATCCCCTGAATGCCCAGAGGCTACCGTAACTTACGGTGGCTACCGTAAGTTACAGTAGCGCCCAGTTATTTTTGTTGAGTTTTGTTTCGCGAATCCATTTGAACAAGTTTTAAACCGCGTATGACTAAAATCATTTCATGTTATGGAATGTAGGTTGCCTTGTAGTACCGGATGACGACTGAGCCCGATGAAGAACCGAACACACGAGATCAAAGCTTCCGCAAATAGTTCCGTCGTCACGTTTCAAACGGCAAACTAAAATACAAAATGTTGGAATGTTTTATTTAATAAAATGTTTTTACAAACTCGCATTTTTAACTGTATGTTTTAATCTTAATATACTATTATAAGTCAAATTTTGTGGATAATTGATTAAAATGGACTTAGAGTGTTACAAGTTGGTAATCAAAGCTCAAGGTTAAAAGAATAAAGTGTTCGGTTCGAGGCTTGATTGCAAATCCGGTAAGTGCATGTATGTTAAGGGTTTAGCATATTAAAATGTTGTAAACAACACATAGGGCTATCGTGTAATACACGTTACCCCAATTAAATGATAGATATAGCTAACAAAATTTCGTGCGTTGACACATATAGTATAAAAGCCTTGTACTATGATACGGGCGTTTAGTATAGTTGACATGGCTAACTTTTACGAATGTTTTAATTGAAGGACACTTGCATTTAAAGATGACTAGGGTTAAAAAAAATTACAGATATGATAGAGGAATGGTCCGAAGTATGACAAGTGGAGCATGCTCACCAAGGACTAAATCGTGTAACGACCGCGAACAAGGTTAATGGCAAGGAACACCCGTCGGGGCAAGCATTACCAGGTGCGCACCTTTAAATATAATCGCACAAATAGCAATATGCAACAAACATGTAGAGAACGATTGTTGCATATGTAAATTAGAAACTCAGAAAACCTGAATAGAATACCTATCCAAGATATTATTTCCAAGAAAACTAAATAGAGGTGTTACTTACATAGGGCGTGATGTGAAAACTATAAAAGGTCGTGTGTGTCATGTGTTAATCGCTTACTCTGGCCAAGTAAGTAGTGGCATATGATACCATGAGCTTCTTATAGCGGACATATTTACATCTGATGTAGTAAGGACGGGGTGAATGGGACAAATTAAAAGTACCCAAATGAATCAAATGAGCAAAATACTTGATAATAATGTGAACGCACAGCCGGGTGACGGAAGCGTATTACATTATGATAATGAGCCCGAGTGAAGGGACAAAGATTAATGTAAAACAATTAAGATATACAACGGGAGGGAGTGTGCTTACACTCGAACCAGGAAAATACAAATATGTAAAATGAATAAGATATGCACTGGGAGGGGGTGTACTTACACTCGAACCCGGAGAATGCAAATATAACTCTTAACGGGCCGTTTTTGTAAAACACCAAACCTGAGGACAAAGTCGGAATATAAAAGTTAAACGAAGTCTTAATGCATACCGGAAGGGTTGCAATAATAACGACCTCGGTAAAACACCCGGTTGATGGGTAAGGAGTTAAACACATAAGTAGACCGAGAAACGGGAATTCGCATGGAAAGTCAAAAGACTCGGGTTTTGAGTCATGACTAAAAGACGACAAGATGAAGTAAATAGAAATTTTGATAAATTTACATTCAACTATTTTAATGTTGAACGGGTCGAACAAAGAATGAAGTTTGACATTCATAAGTGATGAATTTTCACGCGATAAGTCAAACGAATTTAATAAAGGACAACGCTTGCTAAAATAAGTAAGCGCGAACCGAGTAAATGAAAGTGAGAAATATTAATAAACCTAGGCAAAGGATTATAGGCGTTAAAAACATTAAAATAAAAGAACCCGATTAATGGGTTGTAAAGAAGTATAATTATGAACCGGGAAACGATGAGCGTAAAACAAACCGATGTGTAAATGATGTAAGGAGTCATAAAGTCGAAAGATTAGTCCGAAAGTAAACGAATGAAGCCTTAGACCACGGTCAAGGACAACTAAAGCTCAAAAGCGAAAATAAATGATTCCAAATATAACAAGGGGTGCCTTGGAGCTATATATATATATATATATACATTTGAATATAGACACGAATAAAAGATGATCTACGGGATCATCATAACCTACGGGGTTAAAAGTAGTGTTAAGATCTACGGGACCAAGAAGACCTTTGGGTCACAGATAGAAAGAAACGAATTGTCGGGGTTTCACCTTAAAAAGGTAAAAAGGTGAAAATCTAAAGAAATAGCCTACGAGGCTAAGTGAAAGAACCTACGGGTCAATAGTATAAGACGAGGAAACTGGTTGTAACTTCCGGCGTAAAATAATAACGGGAGATAAAGTTCGTATAAAAGCGACAGGTTTCGCTAAGTTAACTAAATGGGTCAAAAGCAAAGATATCATAAAAGGCCGGATTGGCTATGAGATATACCCTAATGACGGGAAGTAAAATGACGGCGACAAATTAGACTGGCCGGTAAAACCCTTCAAGTCGGATTAGTGTTACGACTTATAAAGCGCCTGTTGAAATAAGACTAACTTGAAGTAAACATAATGAAAATAAATACAACCGAGTGATCAGATGACAACTCGGTCAAATAAATGACAAGAATAAGAAATACAAAATGAAAGTATTGGCCTGCGAGGCCATACACATAAAAGGCGTATACGCTTTGAAACCAAAAGCACATTACCCTACTTCCCTGGTAAGAGTACTATGTGCGAGCAATGCTCAAGCGATCACCAAAGCTAAGGTTCGGATGATCTAATCTAGTAAAACACGTGAGAAAGGTTTCGGGGACGAAACCTCTTTAAAGGGGGTAGATTTGTAACACCCCGAAAACGGGTTTGGTAGTTAAACCCCGTTAATACTAAAAGACGGGTAAAGTAACGTTACTGGTAAAATTTACCCGATGAGTAATCAGGATTTTTAAATAAATAGACCTAATATTTAATAAAAAGTTAAATACAGGCCTATGGATAAATAAAGTTTATAAAAGGCCCGAGTTAACGGGACCTAAAATAAACTTAGTCGTAAATATCCCCGAACCCGCTAAGTTAACTAGGAATGTTTAGCCTTGTTAATAAAGGGGAATGTGAATTTAAAATAAGTAGGTTGTGGCCTACTTAATAACTAACCTAACATGAGGGGCCAAAGTTGGATAACTTGAAAATGGCTTTATAAAAATAAAACTTAACACAAAACACACACATGAAAGGTGTGTGCGTGCGTGGAGGTCGACCAGGAGAAAGCTCCATGGGAGCTCAAACCCTAAATTCAACAAATTGAGAAGCCAAATCGACTCCAAATTGAAATCTAAGTTTAGATTAGTGATCACCTCAGTGAAGGGATCACAAGGTATGTCAAATTTCATCTTCTAGTTACATCTTGAAATTTTGATGAACATATGAAATCAAAAATTTGGCTTACATGAATGTTGTTTGGAAGAAATTAGAATAAAATATTGTCTAGGAATAAACCCTAGCCATTAGATTGTTTAAATTATGCTCAATACTTGAGAATTCCATAATCACCATTGAAGGTGTTAAATGGGTGATGTAGAAGTATGAAGACACTAGGATGATGATAGTTGTACTAGTGTAATTTGAATTCTATAAAGCAATTTTAGGTTTGTTGATGTTAAAAATTATGTGAAATTGCCAAATTGATGTTAACCTTGGTAAAAATAACTAGTTATGAACTAGTTAGTAAATATGTAAAATTATGCACACTAGGTGTTTGTTAAAATGCCTAAATGAAAACTGATGTATGTAAAATGCAACATATAAATTACATCAAATGAGGCATAAAACTAACCCTTTTTAAGTACTAATATTGGAAAAAGAGTGTTTTTGTCTTCCTTTTGTATTTTCAGGATTAAATGAGCTCAAAAACGCAAAAGAAGCAAAAAGACAGCTAAATCCAACATAAATACAAGAAAAGGAATATTAGTGGACTGCCCAACCCTTCAACGGCACCTTCCAAAGCAAAGTAGAGAAATCAGAAGACTGAACACGCCCCGTGCTCAGCCAGCACGGGGCCGTGCCCAAGAAGCAGCAGAAAAGACAAACCTATAGAAGCTTCTATTGCCCACCACGGGCCGTGCTCAGCGAACACGGGGGCGTGTCGAAAGTACAGCAGGCGCATTTATTGTAATTGCGAATTACAATTAATGAGGAGAGAGATTGTCAGACGGACACGGGGCCGTGCCCAGCGGACACGGGGCCGTGCCCAGCTCTCTGTTCAGCCTATAAATAGGAGTGCTTGGATTCATTTCATCTCATCCCTTGGCACACCACCTCTCTCACACTTCATCCACCACTCACCACCATCACAACACCATCATCCACCACCATCATCCATTGTCCATCGTAGAGTGTGTGAGTCGTCTCGGGATCCAAGATTGATCGTAAGAGTTCTTGACAATCAAGGCCATGTTTGCCTAAGTCTCTTACATCACTCGATGAAGACAAAGTGTCTAGTATAATACTTTTTATTTCTAATCTTTTGCACTTTTTATTTGGTTTTGTATTAATGACTTTAATAACTAGTTACTTATGTTGAAGGTGATCTTTCCTTATCGTTTGTCCGTGGTGTCTTGGCATTATTTTACTGTCTATATAAAATAAAGGATTTTCACCATTCATATCTCCACGGTCTATATGGAGATATGTTGGCTACCTGGTAGGGGGTTAAGGGAACGGTTTGGTAAAGGTCTTGCCATTGTTCAGCGTTTAGAGGTCCTGCAATGGACCTAGGTCAAATTTAGTAGGACCTCCTTCAATACTTCACGGTATTGGATGGCGGGGGTCCAAACTCTTTGATCCCCTCACAAGTTAACTACTATTAATACTATAACCCAGCTATTTAGGACTGTATCCCTGCTGACTCAGACTACTTAGCCGAGGGTAACGTCACCGCCAAAAGTGGGGCCTACCACAATACTGCATTAATAACTTAATTCATTATCTTCCAATAATCCACCCTTTTAGGATTGTATCCCTGCTGACTCAAACTACTGGGGTGAGGGTAACGTCACCTTCAAAAGAGGGGCCTACTACAATAACTAAGATAATCTCTTAATTATGTGCAAAAGTGCGGAAATAATCAAAGGTTATACTAGATACGAGTCGGAACCAAGTGATTCATCTTGTCTATCTGTTTTTCTTTTATTTTTATTTTCAGCATTTTAGTTAGTTTTTAATTTTCTTAGTTTAAAACATTTTTCTAAACTTTTATTTTGGTTAGACGTTGAGGATAAACCGGTACTAAAAGCTCTTGTGTCCTTGGACGACCTCGGTATCTTACCAACGCTATACTACACTCAACGATGGGTGCACTTGCCCATATGTGTGTTTAGTGTTAGTGAAATATCGTGTTTTATAAATTTAAAACTTGGCTAAAATAAGTGTTAAAAAGGGCTTAAAATATACACCTAATATATATAACACTTCACACGCATCAAGTTTTTGGCGCCGTTGCCGGGGACACAAGGATTTTAGGAAAGCTTAAAATCGACGGCCTAATCAGTTTTTCAAAACCTTTTCAAAACGGGCCCACATTTTTCTGCATTTTAGTTTAGTTTTGCATTTACAGTAGGTTGAACACGGGTCGTGCTCGCTGAACACGGGGCCGTGCTGCATATTTTTCATAAAACACCCAGTAACAGAAGCTTGAACACGGGACGTGCTCACTGAACACGCCCCGTGCTCAACGAAATCAGTAACTTTTATTAAAATGCCCAGATACAGATCCTGAACACGGGGCCGTGCTCACTGAACACGGGGCCGTGTCCAGCCTCTGTTTCCGTTTTTCTTTTTGTTTTCTGATCTCGAGACTCGGTTGTGGTCTGCTGAGTGATTCTTATGGATCAATACTCAGGAGGTTACAACTACACCTATGAGGAGGATGATTATAGGGGTAATTATTGCACTAATTGTCGTAATGCACGCTCGGTTCAAAATAATCACTCGTATCAACCATCCAATTCATACGCTTACTATGAGGAGCCCAGGTACGAGCCATCAACTTCATACACATCCTATGAAGACCAAAGGTATGAACCTCCTCCCTCATACTCATATTTTGATGAACCAAGGTATGAGCCTTCATACTCATGCTTTGAGGAACCAAGATATGAGCCACCACCTTCGTATGCTTACTATGAGGAACCTTGGCGTGAACAACCCACCTCATATGAGTATTATGAAGAACAAAATTACGAACCTTATCCATCATATGCTTACAATGAAGGACAATGGTGTGAACCATCAACTTCATATGGGTATTATGAGGAACAAAGGGTCGAACAACCGGATTCAAGCTTAGAAAATAATGATTCTTTTTCTATAACCGAAGTGACCGATAGGATATTAGAACACATTAGAGTTATCGATCGATGTATAAAAGAAGCTCGCGCAAGGGAAGAGGAGTCCCGCGCAAGAGAAGAATTAAAAAAGGAAGAGATAACTAAAAATGAAAAAATGGAAGAACAAATAAGTGAAAAACCGACACATGAGTTAAACAACGAAAAAGGTGAGTCCAACAACGTTAAAATCCAAGAAGAGTCTAATTTTGAGGAAATTAATCACTTGACACCTTCTTTCGAAAATCTTTGTTTAGTACCCACTCATACTAAGTTTTTAAAAGAGTTAAACACTAACACTAAAATTGACGAAACGGTAAGTGTTAAGTTAACTAATGATCAAACTTCGCTAATAAAAGAAGACCCATTTGAAATTAACATCACACCGGTTCCATGTTTCTTTCAAAATTCGTTTATTAGTAATGTCACAATCGATAAAGATCTTTGTGTTAACATAATGCCTAACTACATTTTCGAAAAATTAAGTATTAGTGATTTTTCTCCACTACAAATACCCATTTTTCTATCCAATCGGAAAGTAATAAAATCATTCGGTATAGTTGAAGATGTTTTGGTTCAAACGAATCAAATGGTAATCCCAACCGACTTTGTCATCCTCGATGACGCTCCTCTAGTGTTGGGACGACCATTTGTAAAAACTCACGAAGCTTTGAAAAACCGGAAGTTCAACAATTTACCTCTTCATTTGGGGGCATTTAAAAGAAGTGTCGATCTCGAACGATCAATGAAATATCCATTCGGCAATAATGACCCCCTAATTGAAGATGAAGATGAACCACCCGATACAAGTGAAGAGATTGACCACTTTGTTGAAGAAGAGGTCGCCATAGAACAAACTTTTAAAGTTCTTGATCGAAACGAGCAACCAAATAAGGAGTCTTCTAAAGACCCACCACTTGAGCTCAAAGAACTTCCAAAAGGTTTGGAATATGCTTTTCTAGACAAAGATGGTAAGTTACCTGTAATTATTTCGTCTAAATTAGATAACTTAGAAAAAGAAAAACTAATTAATCTTTTGAAAAAACACAAAAATGCAATAGCTTGGAAACTTGTTGACATAAAAGGAATTAGTCCTTCTATGTGCACACACAAAATTTTGATGAATGATGACTACAAATCGGTCATACAACCACAACGTCGAGTAAATCCAAATGTTCAAGAAGTGGTTAAAAACGAAGTCATCAAATTACTTGACGCCGGACTTATCTATCCTATTTCCGATAGTCCTTGGGTAAGTCCCGTCCAAGTAGTTCCAAAGAAAGGAGGTATGACGGTAATTACTAACGAAAAGAATGAATTAATACCAACGAGAACCGTCACAGGATGGAGAGTATGTATAGATTATAGACGATTAAATGAAGCAACAAGAAAGGATCATTTTCCTTTACCCTTCATTGATCAAATGTTAGAAAGATTATCCGGTCATAAATTTTACTGTTTCTTGGATGGTTTTTCAGGTTACTTTCAAATCCCGATAGCACCCGAAGACCAAGAAAAGACAACTTTCACATGTCCCTATGGAACTTTTGCTTATCGACGCATGCCGTTTGGTCTATGTAATGCCCCCGCAACATTCCAACGTTGCATGATAGCCATTTTCCATGACATGATAGAAAAGACAATGGAAGTCTTCATGGACGACTTTTCTATCTTTGGGGATTCATACGACCAATGCCTCGATAACCTTGAACGAATGCTATCCCGATGTGAGGAAACTAACCTCGCCCTTAATTGGGAAAAATGCCATTTCATGGTAACGGAGGGAATAGTACTCGGTCACAAAATCTCAAGCGAAGGAATGGAGGTGGATCGAGCCAAAATAGATACCATTTCTAGATTACCACCTCCATCCTCCGTAAGAGCTATTAGAAGTTTCCTAGGGCATGCCGGATTTTATAGGCGGTTTATCAAAGACTTTTCAAAGATCTCAAGGCCTCTAACAAAATTACTTGAAAAAGATGTTCCTTTCATCTTTGACAAGGATTGCAATCAAGCATTTCTAACCCTAAAGGAAATGCTAGTCAATGCACCTATCATGATAGCACCTGATTGGAAATTTCCCTTCGAAATCATGTGTGATGCTAGTGACTTTGCAGTTGGAGCTGTCTTGGGACAGAGAAAAGAAAAGCATTTCCACCCAATATATTATGCTAGTAAAACACTTAACGATGCACAAGAAAATTACACAACAACTGAAAAAGAGTTGCTAGCTGTGGTATTTGCTTTTGATAAATTTCGTTCTTATCTTGTTCTTTCTAAAACTATAGTCTATACAGACCATGCAGCCATTCGATATCTCTTTAAGAAGCAAGACGCAAAACCACGTTTGATTAGGTGGATTCTACTCCTCCAAGAATTTGACATTGAAATCAAGGACAAAAGAGGAGCAGAAAATACCGCAGCAGATCATCTTTCACGCTTAGAAGACCCAGCTTTGGAGGCAACCAGGGACGAGCAAATCAACGAAAAATTTCCAACTGAGTCCCTGGAAATGGTGGAATATAAGGAAGAACCATGGTACGCCGACTTTGCTAACTACCTAGCTAGCGGTATAGTCGCAAAAGGATGGCCACATCATCAAAGAAAAAAATTCTTTGCCAATGTGAAACACTACTTTTGGGAAGATCCATATCTTTTCAAAATGTGTGCCGACCAACTCGTCAGACGATGCGTACATGGTAGTGAAGCACGAAGAATTCTCCGCCATTGTCATGAAGGTCCATACGGAGGACATCATGGTGCTGCCAGTACCGCACGAAAGGTATTCGATTCAGGATTTTATTGGCCAACCATTTACAAAGATGCTCAAAATCTTGTAAAGACATGTGATGCTTGCCAAAGAACAGGTAATATTTCTTCCAAAAACGAAATGCCACAAAATGGCATTCTTGTTTGTGAAATTTTTGATGTATGGGGACTCGACTTTATGGGACCTTTCCCACCATCGAAAGGAAACAAATACATACTTGTGGCAGTAGATTACTTGTCTAAATGGGCCGAGGCCGAGGCACTTCCAACAAATGATGGAAGAGTAGTGGTAAGATTTCTGAAAAAATTATTCTCTCATTTTGGCACACCTAAAGCTTTAATAAGTGATAGAGGTATCCATTTTTGCAACCATCAACTTGAAATTTTTTTAACAAGATATGGGGTCTATCACCGGGTTTCGACAGCATATCACCCTCAAACAAACGGACAAGCCGAAGTGACTAATAGAGGGTTAAAACGAATACTCGAAAAAACCGTAGGGTTAAATAGAAAGGAATGGGCTGATAAATTAGATGATGCTTTATGGGCTTTTCGAACTGCTTATAAAACAACGATAGGTACAACCCCATATAAGCTAGTCTATGGAAAAAGTTGTCATTTGCCAGTAGAAATTGCACACAAAGCCTACTGGGCAATCAAAAATGTAAACTTAGATCTAGAATTTGCTGGTAAAAATCGATTTTGTCAAATAAATGAATTAGACGAGCTTAGGAATTATGCATACTCAAACTCCGAAATTTATAAGGAAAGAATGAAAAATTTGCATGACAAACATATTAAACCTAATGAATTTCGGGTAGGAGATTTAGTTCTTTTGTTTAATTCACGACTTCGATTGTTTCCTGGTAAATTAAAGTCTAGGTGGTCAGGACCTTTTTCCGTCACCCATATTTTTCCACACGGTGCAGTAGAAATTAAACCTCGAAATGGGCCACCATTTAAAGTCAATGGCCAACGGCTGAAACTCTATCAAGGATTTATTGAGGATGAGGAAGAAGAGATCTCGCTTCAAACCGTGGAAGAATAAAAACATCATGCCTGGTAAGTTACGAACGATTGAGACGACAAAATAAAGCGGTAAGTTTTCTAAACCATAGCTTATGGGAAAAAGGGGCACTCACACGCGCACATCAAAAAAAAAAAAAAAAAAACTGCTCGGCACGAGGCCGTGTCCGCTGGACACGGGGCCGTGTTCGCGCTGCAGACGGGATAAAACCCCTTTTTTCAAAACAGTTTCTTCATTCCACACGCCCCGTTTCCCCACAAAAGCTCTGGTTCCAGGCGATTTTTCGCGAAATTTCGACGTCTCTTACCGATCTAACAACGTCAAGGTATGATTCTATCACTCTTAGTAGTTAGATTAGTTACTTGCATGTAGTTAAAACACCATAAATTTGGGGAAAATTCTAGGGTTCTTGATGTTCATCCGGATCGAACCTAAAATTTTTGCCTAAATCTGTTTGCATTTAGTTAGATTAGTGTTAAGGGAAGTAAATACACTTTGATTGTTCATAGATTCACCCGATTTCTTACAAAAACCCCAAACCCTTGTTCTTGAACCGAAAAAGATAAAATTGATAAGGTAAACGGGATATTTTGGGAAAAACGGTGTTTAGGGTTTCATTTTCGGGGGAAACCGCACCTATTGGACCAAAAATTTTCAAGTTTTCGAAACCGGGTCGAAAAATGAAGTTTTTTAGTAACAGACCTCTGGACACGGGGCCGTGTCCGCTGGACACGGGGTCGTGTCCAGCCCACTGTTTGCAGTTTTGTCCGAAAACATTCCTGTTTCGTGCTAATTTTTGGTGTATTCTTTCAGATGGCAAAGTTCACAAGGTTCAATGCAAGTGAGCTTGATGCAAGGGCAAGGTATGAGGTTCTTCAAACAAGACCCGAAGAGTACCCCAGGAGAGCTTGCACGGATCTGTTAACCTTGGTAAACCAGCTGAACCGATTCAACAACATCGTTACGGGACCACTAGCTGTTGCATTAAACACTAGGCTTCGGTCGGTGCATCAATGCACCATGGAGTTCTACAGTACCTTCAACTTCAATTCAAGGTGTGACCCATTCGACAATGAAGGGGTTGTATTTCGGTGTGGAGGGACAATGTACTCGATCTCCATGGCACAGTTTGGAGCCATAATAGGTCTATACCAAGAAGAGGAATCGGGAAACGAAGAAAATACCAGGGGATTACGAGACTTGGAGGGAAATGAAAGACAAGCCGCATGGGCTCAAATCGGTGAAGGAATCTACGACCCTCGTAGCACCAAGAGTACGAAGCTAAGGGATCCGCTCTATCGCTACATTCACAGGATCCTCACCTACTCTCTAAACCAACGTCACGACAGTAGAGGTGTTGTAGGGTTGAAAGATTTGGTTGTCCTCCACTATATCCACAACCAAAAGCCTCTCGATGTTCCGTATCTCCTGTTAAGAAACATGCATCTCAACCGCCTTGCTCGAGCTCCAACGCCTATCTTCTTCGGAGGATGGGTGTACCGTCTTTTTAAGCATTACACGCAAATTCCAAGAGCCTTTGAAAGAAGCCCATGGTCGGGACGAGTTGACTACCACATTTTCCGAGCCATGAACTTACTCTATGAGGCGGAAGACGGGACAGTGAGTTTCCAAAGAACGCAAGGCTATGCATGGAACCCACAGGAGGCCCTAGTTCTTCACGCACCACCTCCCCACCACCAGTATCCACCCCATGGTGATCCGGGCCAATCCTCCTCACAAGGAGGCGGTTTTCCTAATTTTCAAAGCTTACATGATCTTATGCAGGAAAACCTTATGTGTACCAGGAACGCCTACAACCTCGCCAACAACACATACCACCAGGTCGGAGCTATTGAATGCAACATCAACGATATACAAGACGATATCAGCAGCATCCGGGAGTACATGGCGGGGCGTGGGGATGGAGGTGATGAGAGCGATGAAGATATGGAGTAGAGGGTTTGGAGGAGCAGGAGCGGGTTGATGGCGAGCCCACAGGTTTAAGTCCCTTTATCTATCGAACGATTGGTGGCCTGCGTGCCAGAAGTTGAACGATTTACTTTCCTTAAACACTTTTATTTTCCGTTTTATTTTTTCTTTTACTTTATGCTTGGAACAATTAACTGTGGTAATGTAGGATGTTTGTGTTGCTTGGTGTGGTATTAAGTGGTGAAACAGGTACAAACCAAGGCTTGGGGTGCTAAGCCTCAGCACTTATAGGGCCAGGATGGAAAACCCGGAGGAAGAAACCTGTTTTTCAGGCTTTCAGACTGTCCACACGTGGCCGTGTCCAGTGGACACGGGGCCGTGTCCACCTTCTGTAAGTTCTTGTTACTGGCACCTGAACACGGGGTCGTGCCCACTCAACACGGGGCCGTGTTCAGTGCCCAGTAACACAAATTTTTGCTTTTTAAACACTATTTTATACATCTAATCAACCTAAAAATTTATTTTTGGGACACATTGAGGACAATGTGTAATTTAAGTGTGGGGGGGGGGGGGATGCTAAAACCTTGAATTTTGCAAGTCCTAAATACAAGCCTTACACAAAACTCTATTGGAACCGCTAATCACCCCAAATTTTTTCAAAAATTTCCTTTTTTTTTACTTGTCTAGGTTTAACTCGGAAAATTCAAGTTCTCAAAAAGGTTATATTTTTACAAATTTACAACCGATAGCGTAGTGATAAAAAAACCAACATAAGAAAATTATGAAAAGGCATAGCAAACTTATTTAAAATTTGATTATATATACTTGATCACATAAAAAAACCCATTCCCACAAAAGTGAGTTTTGAGCCTTTATTGAGCACACAATTACATATCAGTTGACTAAATGCTCATTTTTCGTTTCTTGTGTGAATAGCCGCTTGGTTCTTACGACTCTAGAACTTGCCATGACAATACATTCCCGGTCCTTATCAACTTAAACCCAAGTAAGTAAATGATGGAGGCATTAGGACTAACCCTGTTTATTTCTACACCATTATTTTTCTTTTTCTTTTACCACCTACCCAAAAATCCCCCTAGTTAGCCCCTTTGAGCCTAAACCTTTTCGTTTCATCACCCAAACAAAAAACCCTTTTACCCACCAAAACCTTTTTTCATTTTTAACCCTTTATTTTAGTAACAAGTTCGGTTCTTCGTAAAAAAAATAATAATAATAATAATAATAATTTTTTTTTTGATAATGATGAAGCAAAAAGAAAATAAACAAACAAGTTAATCAAAAATAACTTAGTTTGAATAAAAGCTTCATCAAAATAAAAAGTTGCAAAAATACGAAAACCGACACTTGTTACGCTTTTAGCCCTTTTTCTACTAACCACTAACCCAACCACCTACCTTTAACCCTAGCCTAACCCTTAACCCACAAAGTCCTCTTGATATCTACAAAGGTATAAAAGTTAAAAAGGAGGAGGATTGATTTCTTGGCAAGCCTATGGTAGGAATAAGTTCCATGCCGCTCTCGAGTGATTCACTAAAAATACACATTCGGCCGAGTGTGAGTGATTTCCCCGTGAGGTATGTGAACTTGTATATAAATAGAATTTTAAAAAGGCATGTTATGCCCAAATAAGTAATTTCTTTTATGAAAAGTTCTAAATAAATCATTACGAATAGGAGTGTAAATAAATAAAAATAAAACCCAAAAAGATCTTGGAAATCCCGACACTCTACGACAAGCCCAAAACCTTCTCTTCTACCTATTCCATTTGGGAGTGTAAGCCACATATTAAAGAGTTTTGCTTGAGGACAAGCAAAAGTTCAAGTGTGGGGGTATTTGATGTATGTAGAATGCAACATATAAATTACATCAAATGAGGCATAAAACTAACCCTTTTTAAGTACTAATATTGGAAAAAGAGTGTTTTTGTCTTCCTTTTGTATTTTCAGGATTAAATGAGCTCAAAAACGCAAAAGAAGCAAAAAGACAGCTAAATCCAACATAAATACAAGAAAAGGAATATTAGTGGAGTGCCCGACCCTTCAACGGCACCTCCCAAAGCAAAGTAGAGAAATCAGAAGACTGAACACGCCCCGTGCTCAGCCAGCACGGGGCCGTGCCCAAGAAGCAGCAGAAAAGACAAACCTATAGAAGCTTCTATTGCCCACCACGGGCCGTGCTCAGCGAACACGGGGGCGTGTCGAAAGTACAGCAGGCGCATTTATTGTAATTGCGAATTACAATTAATGAGGAGAGAGATTGTCAGACGGACACGGGGCCGTGCCCAGCGGACACGGGGCCGTGCCCAGCTCTCTGTTCAGCCTATAAATAGGAGTGCTTGGATTCATTTCATCTCATACCTTGGCACACCACCTCTCTCACACTTCATCCACCACTCACCACCATCACAACACCATCATCCACCACCATCATCCATTGTCCATCGTAGAGTGTGTTAGTCGTCTCGGGATCCAAGATTGATCGTAAGAGTTCTTGACAATCAAGGCCATGTTTGCCTAAGTCTCTTACATCACTCGGTGAAGACAAAGTGTCTAGTATAATACTTTTTATTTCTAATCTTTTGCACTTTTTATTTGGTTTTGTATTAATGACTTTAATAACTAGTTACTTATGTTGAAGGTGATCTTTCCTTATCGTTTGTCCGTGGTGTCTTGGCATTATTTTACTGTCTATATAAAATAAAGGATTTTCACCATTCATATCTCCACGGTCTATATGGAGATATGTTGGCTACCTGGTAGGGGGTTAAGGGAACGGTTTGGTAAAGGTCTTGCCATTGTTCAGCGTTTAGAGGTCCTGCAATGGACCTGGATCAAATTTAGTAGGACCTCCTTCAATACTTCACGGTATTGGATGGCGGGGGTCCAAACTCTTTGATCCCCTCATAAGTTAACTACTATTAATACTATAACCCGGCTATTTAGGACTGTATCCCTGCTGACTCAGACTACTTAGCCGAGGGTAACGTCACCGCCAAAAGCGGGGCCTACCACAATACTGCATTAATAACTTAATTCATTATCTTCCAATAATCCACCCTTTTAGGATTGTATCCCTGCTGACTCAAACTACTAGGGTGAGGGTAACGTCACCTTCAAAAGAGGGGCCAACTACAATAACTAAGATAATCTCTTAATTATGTGCAAAAGTGCGGAAATAATCAAAGGTTATACTAGATACGAGTCGGAACCAAGTGATTCATCTTGTCTATCTGTTTTTCTTTTATTTTTATTTTCAGCATTTTAGTTAGTTTTTAATTTTCTTAGTTTAAAACATTTTTCTAAACTTTTATTTTGGTTAGACGTTGAGGATAAACCGGTACTAAAAGCTCTTGTGTCCTTGGACGACTTCGGTATCTTACCAACGCTATACTACACTCAACGATGGGTGCACTTGCCCATATGTGTGTTTAGTGTTAGTGAAATATCGTGTTTTATAAATTTAAAACTTGGCTAAAATAAGTGTTAAAAAGGGCTTAAAATATACACCTAATATATATAACACTTCACACGCATCAAAAACTAAAGTGCTGAAATTGTAAATAAAATGCGTGATTGCCAAACTCGATTTATCCCGTATGATATGGGGTAATATGAACTCTAATCATGATGTTAATTTAATTTAAATGGTACTTGTCATATGAATAATGGTAGTTAACTTTTAGAAAGTTAAACTAACCAATGATGAAGTCGAATGATAGATTCGACATAAAATTTGTAAGACGGAATAATCGTAGCAAATAATGACAAAACTAACCATCTTACGGATTATGATGATAGTTTTACTCTTGACAAGCTAGATGGAGGCTTGGGAGGAAGCGGGTCAAACAAATCAAGAACGGAGGAAAAGTCTAATTCGGATGCAAGGTAAGTATAGTTTACAATAGTCATATATTTTAGAATGTTCTTTTTGTCGTGTTGATTACGAAGAAGACAAATGCATAATTGAGTCATGGTGTTCCGGCGTGTAGTCGTACGGAACAAGATAACTAAATAGGATAAGAAACCGTATTGATGGTTAAAAATGAGTTAAATCGGTAATTCGATCATGTTATGATGAATGAAATATGTACTTTAAAAGGTTACCATATAAGGTAAATCATGATAACCAATAAGGGTAAAATTGTAATTTGGTCACTTGTGACAATAATTGTTGGTTTTGAAAGATACTTATTTTCGTAAGCCTTAATAGGTTAAAAAGCGTTAAGTGGAGATTATAATTGAAATGACCGCGCGGTGTAAACCGGAGCGAGTCGTGTAGACGAGATGGCATTAAGCTTCATCCCGCCAATATAATCGGTCATTTAGACCAAACGGGTCAAAGGGGTGAAATTATTACCCTTTGACAATATCGACTAATGGTTTGCCAAGTTGTATGATTACAGAAATAATTATCATGTGGATATTTACATCGCTATTACTTAGCGGCTATTAAGACAAGGTATTGAATTGGGTCAATATAATGATCCGAGCCAGGTACGCATAATAGAATAACTCTCATTTAAACGTAAGGTTTAATGAGAGTCAAACAGAGTCTAAAATAGATATTTGGTTACTTTAATAGGTAAACCGAATGTTACAAACGATGGTCATTACATTTGAAGGGTCTAATAACTTTTCAAACAAAGTCATAATTAAAAAGAGGGCTTATGGGTCAAACATGTTTACAAAAGTCCCTCATCGCTAATGAAGGGCCAATATGGACCAAAACGCCCTTGTAAGTTAAACAGGGCAAACAACCCTTAAAGGTTGTTTGGAAACAAGTTTTTTGATTAGATAAATGCTTAGGACAAGTATAGAAGTTGAAAGATGTAATATGTTAGTCAAATAGCTCTGTTTGAGTCCTTGCCATAAAATAATGAGTTGAGGGGTAAAACTTGGTTTATATAGGTTATCATAGTAAACCCACCACGAATTCAGTAGTGGTGGTAGATTATATGATAAGAAATGTGGTAGTGTAATGCTAGTAGCAATCGAAAACAATTTTAAGCTTGGTAGTGCTTAAATACCCTTAACGGGTCAAAATAAGTACTTGAGAGTAAACGGGTTTTAATTATGTAAGAAACTCGTTACTAGGACCGAATATGATAGGAGATTCTGAGATTATGAATTTCATAAGTTTAGGGGGGGCATACAAACCTGTTTTTGTTAGATTTATACATGAACGGGTCAAAACAGCAAAGCATGAAGAACATGCAGCAGCTACCGTAAGTTACGGTAGCTACCGTAACTTACGGTAGCCACCATAGTAGTTACAGTGGTTTCATACTGCAATACGGCAGCCCCTGTGTCACAACCCCCGATCCCTGTTCCCCGGGAACGGGCGGACGTGAGCTCAGAGTTTGGTGGTATCAGTTTTAATTAGTCTCGCAGCGGAATTTACATCAGGACCGTAGTTAGGAAATGTTTATCAGAGTAAAACCACCTTCTTTTATATTAATAATAACATGAGCAAAACCCAAGTTTCTTTATTACAATACATTATAGGGATAAACCCTATTTTATTTAATTTAAAACATCGTGTATTAGGTAACTTTTATAGCCACATTTTCCCAAGCCTTCAGTGCTCTCCAGCTGGCTTTTTACTAATTGGCTGTTCACATTGTGTTACCTGTAACGTGTTTTAAAAACATTTGTCAGTCGGAAATACTGGTGAGTGAATCCCAGTTTAATCAAGAAACATTTTATCAATTAAAACAGTATTGAGAGCGATCACATTGTTTATTTCTACACAATTACTCATTCAGTATTTGCCACTCGACCGGATCTATGGCTATGGTCAAATTACCCATTGGCTAATTCGTCGTCCAATGGTAATGCACTGTCATTCAGACTTACTACTACTCGTAGTAAATTTTGTATACAAAACCCCATAATACCGGCAGTAATTGAAGAACTACAAAGACTCAATCACCGCTTAATTTCATAGTAAAACATTTAAGGTTTGGTAAAACAGTACCAAAAACATTAACAAAAAGAGGATAAACTCACATTGCTGTCTTAGGCTTTTCGTAAGGGTTTCCTGGCTATAATCTAAAATTTATACAAATGTACATTGATTAGTACCATAACCCTTTGAAATTATTAATAATACCCTCCCCGAGACGGCATTCCAACAACTACGCGGGCAGAACCACGACAGTTGTTACGGAACCCTAAATCAATCGGGCAGCGTAACTATTATGAAACCGGGGTTATAATACTTACAATGGAGCAGAACCTCGCTAATTAGGGGTATAGTACCCAAAATATTACTACCAATATCAGAGATTTCGAGATTGAGAATGAAATGTGAGCGACGGAATTCGTAAACTGATGCTTGCTATTTATAGTTGTGAAATCTGATGCTCACGCGGCCCGCGTTCCATAACGCTAGACCTAAAGCGGGCCGCGTCAACATAAGTCAACGCGGTAGCTTAGCTGAGTCGTTTACTAGACTTGACACGATTACGACACGTGTCGACCTCTGGTGCATTCGCGTAACCAAGTCACTCGCGGCCCGCATTTACTTAACGTAAACCTAAAGCGGCCCGCTTTGACTAGAAAAGTCAGCGAAGTCAACACCTGGTCCTAATACGGCCCGCGTTAGTTTGAGGTGAGGTCGTTCGCGGCCCGCCTCAGCTTATACTTTCAGAATTTTATTTATTTTAAATAATTATAACATAACTAGGGCTCGGTTTTCACATACGGGATGTAATATAAGATATATATAAGGGTATTTTAACATATAACAGGGTGTCGGAATAATTTATAAGGGTATTGGTTTTACCGAGAGTTGTTACATTCTCCCCACCTTGTTTAGAGCTCGTCCCCGAGATCTACTGAAATAAGTGCGGATATTTCTTTTTCATTTCTGACTCGAGCTCCCAAGTGTATTCAGGTCCTCTTTTGGAATCCCACTTCACTTTGACTAGAACTAGTCTTTTGTGCTTGAGATTCTTGACTTTCCTATCTTCAATTTGTAGAGGTCTTTCTACAAACTTAAGCTGTTCATTTACCTTTATATCCTTAAGAGGCACTATCAGTGATTCATCAGTTAAACACTTTTTAAGATTAGATACATGAAACACATCATGTATTCCTGCCATTTCTTCTGGCAATTGTAGCTGATAGGCTACAGGTCCTATTCTTCTAATAATCTTAAAAGGTCCAACATACCTGGGACTTAACTTCCCTCGTTTGATGAATCTTACCACTCCTTTCCAAGGAGAGACTTTTAATAACACTTTATCTCCTGCTTGAAATTCTAACGGCTTGCATCGGTTATCAGCATAACTCTTTTGTCGATCACGTGCAGCTTTCAATCGTTCCTTGACTTGAATAATTTTGTCAGTTGTTTCTTGCACTATCTCAGGTCCAGATAATTGTTATTCCCCAATTTCTGCCCAACAGACTGGGGTTCGACACTTTCTTCCATAAAGTGCTTCAAATGGTGCGGCATTAATACTTGTGTGATAACTATTATTATAAGAAAATTCTATTAAAGGTAAGTGTTCATCCCAATTACCTCCAAAATCAATTACACAAGCTCTAAGCATATCTTCCATTGTCTGGATTGTTCTTTCACTTTGTCCATCTGTTTGTGGATGATAAGCTGTACTTAATTTTAACTTGGTTCCCATTGCCTTTTGGAAACTTGACCAAAAACGAGAGGTAAATCTACTATCTCTATCAGAAACAATTGATAAAGGAATGCCATGTAAAGAAACAATTTCATTTACATACAATCTAGCTAATTGTTCCATGCTAATTGTTTCCTTCATTGGTAGAAAATGAGCTGACTTAGTTAGTCTATCTACAATCACCCAGATTGTATTATTTCCTTTCCTAGTTTTGGGTAATTTAGTAACAAAATCCATTGTTATTAATTCCCATTTCCAAACTGGCATTTCTAATTGCTGTAACAAACCTGAGGGTTTCTGATGTTCAGCTTTAACTTGTGAACAAGTTAAACACTTAGAAACATAGTTTGCTATGTCCTTTTTCATTCCTATCCACCAGAAATTTTTCCTTAAATCCTGGTACATTTTATCACTTCCTGGATGCATTGTATACTTAGATTTATGGGCTTCTTCTAATATACAATTACGTAGATTTCCTAATTTAGGTATCCATATTCTCTTTTCATGGAATCTCCATATCCCATCTATTCCTTGTTTTAATTCTTTTAACATACCTTTTAATTTTTCAGAATCATCCTTGATTACTGATTCTTGTGCTTCTCTTATTTGATCATTTAAATCTACTTGCAGATTTAATTTAAGAGAACGTACCCTTTTTGGCTTTTCATGATACTTGCGGCTTAAAGCATCTGCCACTACATTTGCTTTTCCTTCATGATACTGGATATCACAATCATAGTCACTAAGGAATTCCATCCAGCGTCTTTGTCTCATATTCAATTCTTTCTGCCCGAAAACATACCTTAAACTTTTATGATCAGTGAATATGGTAAACTTACTACCATAAAGGTAATGTCTCCAAATCTTAAGAGCAAAAATTATAGCTCCTAATTCTAAATCATGGGTTGAATAATTCTCTTCATGATTCTTAAGTTGTCTAGATGCATATGCTACAACCTTTTGGCGTTGCATCAATACACATCCATAACCTAATTTAGAAGCACTACAAAGTCTTCAGTTCCTTCTGGTAATGCTAATATAGGTGTATGGGTTAATCTTTGCTTAAGAATTCTAAAGGCTTCTTCTTGTTTTACTCCCCATTCAAACTTAACAGATTTACAAGTTAACTTAGTTAAGGGAATGGCTATTCTAGAAAAATCTTTAATAAATCTTCTATAATAACCGGCCAATCCTAAGAAACTTCTAACCTCAGTTGGTGATTCAGGGGTTTTCCATTTTGTAATTGCCTCGATTTTGGTTGGGTCTACATGAATTCCGTCATGATTGACTAAGTGTCCAAGGAATTGTACCTGTTCTAACCAAAATTCACATTTAGAAAACTTAGCATAAAGCTTTTCCTTTCTTAATAAACTTAAAAGTATGTGCAAATGTCTTGCATGATCTTCTTTATTCTTAGAATAAATTAGAATATCATCTATGAATACAATTATGAATTTATCCAAATATGGCTTACATATTCGGTTCATCATGTCCATAAATGCAGCTGGGGCATTGGTTAAACCAAATGGCATGACAGTAAATTCATAATGGCCATACCTCGTTCTAAATGCGGTTTTAGGAATGTCCTCTTCCTGTACCTTTAATTGATGATATCCTGACCTTAAATCGATCTTAGAGAAAAATCGAGCTCCTTGCAATTGATCAAACAAATCATCGATTCTCGGTAATGGGTACCGATTCTTAATCGTGACCTTGTTTAATTCACGGTAATCAATGCACATACGCATTGATCCGTCCTTCTTTTTAACAAACAATATCGGTGCTCCCCATGGTGATGAACTTGGCTGTATAAATCCTTTTTCTAATAATTCATCTAGTTGTTTCTTCAATTCTTGCATTTCTGCAGGTGCCAAACGGTAAGGTGTTTTAGCAATTGGTGATGTTCCTGGTAATAAGTGAATTCTGAATTCAACTTCTCTATCTGGAGGTAGTCCTGGTAATTCTTCTGGAAAGACATCTGAAAACTGAGATACTACTGGAATATCTTTTAGTTCTTTCCCTTTAGTGTTAGTGATTATAGAAATCAAATACACTATAGAACCTTTTCTCATACAACTTGCAGTTTTCATTGCAGATATGAATTTTGTAGATCTAAAGGGCTTATCTCCTTTAATTGTGATCTTTTTACCTTTTGGTGATTTTACTTGGATTAACTTTTGATCACATAAAATACTAGCTTTATTGGCTATTAACCAATCCATTCCTAGAACAACATCAAATCCTACCAGATTCATGGGATAAAGATTTGCAATAAATTTCTGATTTAAAATTTCTATGCTTGCTCCCTGCAAGATTTCAGAAATTCTAATGGTTTCTCCATTAGCTGTCTCTACTACACATTCTTGTGGTAGTTTAGTTAATGACTGATTTAGAAATTTGCAAAACGATGTATTAATAAAACTTTGGTTTGCACCAGAGTCAAATAATACTTTAGCAAAAACATCATTAACTAAAAACGTACCAGCTATGACATCTGGAATCATTCTGGCTTCATCTGCAGTTAGAACAAATGCTCTAGCATTTTTGGTATTCTTGTTATCTGTAGCTGGAGCTAATTTTGGGCAGTTCAGTTTGATATGACCTTGTTCTCCGCAATTGTAACATACCTTGCTGTTAGCTTTCTTCCTGCAGTTTTCTTCCTTGTGTCCCGACATTTTGCAAAAGTTACAATATATAGAGCATCTTCCTGAATGCTTTCTTTTGCAATACTTACAATAGGGTGCAGAGGTAGATCCTACATTTCTTCCACGATTAGAATTTCCAGAACGAAATTCTTGAGTTAATTTCTGGGTTAGGTTCCTCTTTTGATCCTCTTCTCGGGTACGAACTAATTCATCAGTCAAGGTATTGGCTAATTCTACAGCTTCTTCTATGGTTTGTGGTCTAGCTGCCTTGACTACATGTCTTATTTCCCCAATTAATCCCCAAATATAACGGGAAATTAACACTGGTTCTGGTGAAGCAAGAGTTGGCACTATCCTAGCATATTCGAAAAATAGCTTTGTATACCCTTTGCTATCTACACCAGTCATCCTAAGGTTTAGGAATTTGTTTGCTATCTGTTCTTTCTCATTGGGTGGGCAGAATTTCCTTTCTACCTTTTTTTAAATTCTTCCCATTCCATATTATAGGTTTGATCACTTCCTCTTGTCTGGAGGATAGTGTTCCACCATTCTAATGCTGCATTCTTAAACAGATTAGAAGCAAACAATATCTTATCTTCTTCAGCACACTTACTTATCCTTAAGACTGCCTCAGTCTTTTCTATCCAGCGTAAGGTTGCAATGGCCCCTTCGTTGCCCGAGAATTCCATTGGTTTACAAGACCAGAATTCTTTATAAGAACAACCGTTAGGCACGGTTCTTCTTCTTTTAGGAATAGGCATTTGAAGTACAGGTCCATTGTTCACACTGTTTTCTGGTTCAAGTGGTCGTTTACTGCTATGCCTACTTTTATTATCCGCATCCTTAACAGTTTGAAGTATAAATGGCATTGCATCTATTATTCCTTGGGCTACAATGTGTTGGATAGCACTATTATCCATCTGGTTCCCATTATTTAGATTATCATCAACCACGTTAATGTTACTCTGGTTATCATTATTCAGATTTTCTTGAATTCCTTCATCGGCCATCTGAATTTTAAACATTTATCCAATATTAATCTCACAATTAATATCTTAATATAATTAATCACATGACACGCAGTTTTGCCAAAAGCGTAGATCATTGCTACTTTACTCTTTTCATATACTTATGCGTCTAATACACACTAGTACAGAAATGAAATTACAATACCAACAGAAATAAAATAATAATATGCATCCGTACACACATATCTTATTTTATTTTATTATATTATTATTACTACTGCTTTCTCCATTCTAACATTCATGGATATGGATTTATCCAGAAATCCATATTGCGCTCATCGTATTTCCATACGAGACGCTCTCCCACCTGGCGCATCCTCTCACTACTTTCTAAGATCTCCTCCCCGAAAGTCCTAAGTTCTTGCACGTTTTCTGCACTCATTGGGGGTGCAGGTTCTCGGACTGGGTTTGGAATCTGGGGTACGGGTTCCTGATATGGGGGTGACATTTCCTGAAATTGGTAAGGATCCTCTAATATTTCCCTAATATAGTCATTTTGATAATAGGGTTCTAAAGGGTCCATACCTGGGTAAGTTTCTATGTTCTGTATGGGTGGATAATCCTGGATAGGGTAACGTTGCACAAAGTCTCTATTGTCGTCCCACCAGGGGTCATAATTCGGGTCTATGGGGTTTGGTGCAGGCACTCTAGGAATTTCTTCTGGATTAAAGTTGTACATTTCTTCTTGGTTTTCCTGATTTTCTATTTCCATAGGCTGTTCTGGGTTTTGTGGTTGTGGGGCTACTAATTGTTCCAGACCTGGGTCAGCAGCAGTCGTAGCTAAGATATGGAAATTAGCTAGGCTTCTATTAAGTATTTCTTGAGTTTGGGCATCTGTCTCTCTCTTAATAGCTGCTAAAGCCCTTTGCTGTTGCAATTTCCTCATTCTTTTTCTACGAGCAAAAGCATCTTTACTGAACCATCCTCGTTTCTTAGTAGGAAATGGTTCTTCAGATTGAGCTCTAAAAGCAAATATCCCGTCTTCCTGATCAGCAACATACCCCGAGAGGGCAGGCTGTGAGGATGTACCTTCACTACTAGGTGAATCAGCTAACTGACGATTCACATCTGATGGCCCTTGATCACTCATACTGAAAACTAACAGATAGTCAAATAACACATAACACATAATTACAGTTATGCATATATTTCCTTATTTTATTTCCTAACATTAATTCAAAATTTAAGTGTCAGCAGAACACTTCTTTGGCTCAGACCAGTGGCTAGGCTCTGATACCACCTTCTGTCACAACCCCCGATCCCTGTTCCCCGGGAACGGGCGGACGTGAGCTCAGAGTTTGGTGGTATCAGTTTTAATTAGTCTCGCAGCGGAATTTACATCAGGACCGTAGTTAGGAAATGTTTATCAGAGTAAAACCACCTTCTTTTATATTAATAATAACATGAGCAAAACCCAAGTTTCTTTATTACAATACATTATAGGGATAAACCCTATTTTATTTAATTTAAAACATCGTGTATTAGGTAACTTTTATAGCCACATTTTCCCAAGCCTTCAGTGCTCTCCAGCTGGCTTTTTACTAATTGGCTGTTCACATTGTGTTACCTGTAACGTGTTTTAAAAACATTTGTCAGTCGGAAATACTGGTGAGTGAATCCCAGTTTAATCAAGAAACATTTTATCAATTAAAACAGTATTGAGAGCGATCACATTGTTTATTTCTACACAATTACTCATTCAGTATTTGCCACTCGACCGGATCTATGGCTATGGTCAAATTACCCATTGGCTAATTCGTCGTCCAATGGTAATGCACTGTCATTCAGACTTACTACTACTCGTAGTAAATTTTGTATACAAAACCCCATAATACCGGCAGTAATTGAAGAACTACAAAGACTCAATCACCGCTTAATTTCATAGTAAAACATTTAAGGTTTGGTAAAACAGTACCAAAAACATTAACAAAAAGAGGATAAACTCACATTGCTGTCTTAGGCTTTTCGTAAGGGTTTCCTGGCTATAATCTAAAATTTATACAAATGTACATTGATTAGTACCATAACCCTTTGAAATTATTAATAATACCCTCCCCGAGACGGCATTCCAACAACTACGTCGGGCAGAACCACGACAGTTGTTACGGAACCCTAAATCAATCGGGCAGCGTAACTATTATGAAACCGGGGTTATAATACTTACAATGGAGCAGAACCTCGCTAATTAGGGGTATAGTACCCAAAATATTACTACCAATATCAGAGATTTCGAGATTGAGAATGAAATGTGAGCGACGGAATTCGTAAACTGATGCTTGCTATTTATAGTTGTGAAATCTGATGCTCACACGGCCCGCGTTCCATAACGCTAGACCTAAAGCGGGCCGCGTCAACATAAGTCAACGCGGTAGCTTAGCTGAGTCGTTTACTAGACTTGACACGATTACGACACGTGTCGACCTCTGGTGCATTCGCGTAACCAAGTCACTCGCGGCCCGCATTTACTTAACGTAAACCTAAAGCGGCCCGCTTTGACTAGAAAAGTCAGCGAAGTCAACACCTGGTCCTAATACGGCCCGCGTTAGTTTGAGGTGAGGTCGTTCGCGGCCCGCCTCAGCTTATACTTTCAGAATTTTATTTATTTTATATAATTATAACATAACTAGGGCTCGGTTTTCACATACGGGATGTAATATAAGATATGTATAAGGGTATTTTAACATATAACAGGGTGTCGGAATAATTTATAAGGGTATTGGTTTTACCGAGAGTTGTTACACCCTGAATGCCCAGAGGCTACCGTAACTTACGGTGGCTGCCGTAAGTTACGGTAGCGCCCATTTATTTTTGTTGAGTTTTGTTTCGCGAATCCATTTGAACAAGTTTTAAACCGCGTATGACTAAAATCATTTCATGTTATGGAATGTAGGTTGCCTTGTAGTACCGGATGACGACTGAGCCCGACGAAGAACCGAACACACGAGATCAAAGCTTTCGCAAATAGTTCTGTCGTCACGTTTCAAACGGCAAACTAAAATACAAAATGTTGGAATGTTTTATTTAATAAAATGTTTTAACAAACTCACATTTTTAAGTGTATGTTTTAATCTTAATATACTATTATAAGTCAAATTTTGTGGATAATTGATTAAAATGGACTTAGAGTGTTACATTTGGTTTTTGCTTGTTTTTTATTGTGCAGGTTTGAATAAGTACCACCCGTACTCAATCTCCATTCGGGTGATTTTGGAGCTGCTTATCAAATTCCAGACATTTATCGAGTGTACTAGTCAGAGTCAAAGCCGATCGCGAACGAAATGCTATACGATCGAGCTGGATTGGACGAGAGTTTTGAAGCATACGCGTTGTTATTAACCAGCTAAGTCCTTTCCATTTATGCCCTTAGTTTTTTATTTCTTATTTATTTTAGTCTTTTGAGTCGGTTTCCATCCTACATTGAGGGCAATGTAGAGTTTAAGTGTGGGGATGGGAAACTATCGTTTAGTGTCTAGTTAGTGTGTCGTTTGAGTCAAAATTTTGGAAAATACAAAAAAATTAAAATTTTTTCAAAAATCCAAAAAAATTAAAAAAATTAGAAAATGTCTTTTGAAATAAGAAGTTTGCAAAATTAGTACGGAAAATGATAGAAAAGTCGTGTGTTTGTTCGGGTTCAAATAATGATAATATGAGATAATATAATTGAGCTTGTGTCTAGTTTTGGATGTGCGGGTAGGCTCGATTCGGTTCTAGGTTTCTTTGATCTTAAATATACCTAATTGTCGCTCTACTAGTGGGTTCTCATCTAGGAAAAGTGGGGAAATTGAAACCGTCAATAATAGTATAAGGGATGCCGTTATAAGCTAAGATCGTTAGCGTTTCTTATCATATCTCATTGAAAAAAAATAAAAAATAAAAAAATAGAAAAAAATGAGCTAGAAACTAAAAAAAAAGTAGCGCAGGCCTATGTAATCTTGGTTGGGGATAGTGACTCTACAGCCGGAATACCTCTAGGATGTGTGAAATCGAAATTGCAAAAAAATTACCGACTCCTATTGTAATCTTGGTTGGGGATAGTGACTTTACAGTCGGAATGCCTCTGGGTTAGGTAAAGCAACGTCTAAGCTCAAAAGAAAGAAAAAAAAAAGAAAAAAAATGAGAAAAGATTTGATTTTAAATTCTCTTGATCTTGGTATAAAACGGTTAGGAAATAACCCAGTGGTTGTTCCTTTTATCCTATAAGCTTGAGGGGGGACTAGGTGGACCTGCGACTCTTAGCGTGAGACCCTAGGTAGATTGACCGCACTAGAACTTAAATTGTATGATAAGGGCTTGGAACCGGGTTTGGGTTTAAGAGGACACGAATACTTGCAATCGCGGCTAACACAAGTTTCAATTTTAATAAGTAACTAACTTTTTGTTCCCGAATGATTATTCCGACTATGATTCCGTTATGCATAATTCTTTTTCGGGGACGAAAAAAGGTTAATTGTGGGGATATTTGATGTGGGGTAAAATACACACATTTTTCCCGTGTAAAGTGTATTATTATTGTATAGGTTTTATTTGTTTTTATTTAGTTTTAGTATTATATTATATTATTTTGTGTTGGGCCAGGTCCTGGTGCAAATGGAGCGAAAATAGTAATAAATAAATAACCAGCCAGTTGGGCAGAGTGGGGCGCCGGTGATCGAAGTAAAATCGCAACCATTTTCTATGAGTGGGCCGAGCCCGCTATCTCTATGTTATCTAAAGAAGGGCATATCTATATATTATTATTAATATTGTTGGATTTGAGAAAAGAAAATAAAAAAGGGGCCATGCACAACAGTACGCGAATTATGGGTTGTTATAATTTTGAACAATTATTAATCATTATTCAACTCTAATGAGAATGAGAATGAGAATGGAATATATATGCATACATATGCGACAAAAAGAAAAGGGTTTTTTTGACGATCAGCAATATACATCGATTAAATTGGACGTAATATACCGGGCTTGGAAGGCCCACTAAGAGACAATCAGATATCTTGGGACGCAAGGAGTCGCACACAATCAACCGATATATTTATAATTAATTCTAGTCGCACAGGGAGGACTTGGACGATCATACATCAAATCTGCGAATTTTGGAGTTCTGGAGCATCATTAGCGGCTGTTTGAAGTCTCGGGAAGCTTACGGTTGCAAGGGAATCATTGGGTAACACTTTAGAACGCTCGAGAGTGAAGATTACGGGTTTAATCTTCCTGTTTCTTTGTTTTTCGCTTGTTTCTAGTTATTACGTGATGAATTCAGATCTGATATTGATTGTTATTATGTTCTTGATCATGTTTAGCGGCTAAATACTTCATACTACCTAGGCTTATGACAATAGTTTAATAAAGTTTGGATTTTTATTCGGTTTTAATGTGGTTCTTGGGTTTTCTTGAAAAGTAAACGATTTTGGAATTTTGATTTGGTGTATATGCGTGCTTGGTATTGTTTGAGTACTGATTATTATGATTCTTGGTGACGTTCTTTATCACATAAGAGAGTCGTGCTAGGGTTTTAGATTTTGGTGAGTGTCTATATCACGTAATAAATCTTTAACTCTTTAAGGTGAAATTACGTAACTAACCTTAGAAGTAATATTCGGTAATCTTATAAAATCAAGTGTTCTACTAATCTTGTCGCTGTAAGGCTCGAGGTTATTAATAGGTCTCGGTTTGGTATATAGCTAGGATTAGGTTTTGTAAGAAATCGGTCTTAGTTCCCTAACCATTCTCTTGTCTATTAAACCAAGTTAGAATCCATAGTTGCCTTAGACTTTCGCGCTGTAAGGTAGATTGTCATATTAAGTCACTTTTCAAGAAGTTAGAGGACTGTAAGGAAATCTAACAACCGGTAGTCGTAATGGCCTAGGTAGTGCCATAAGTTTCACCTCGAGAAAGGTTGAGGGGCTTAGTTGGTGTCTTAATAGGTTTAGTATCAAAAGATCCCGGTTCCATACCACATTAGTTTCGAATAGAAATCCACTCCAAGTTAAACATGCGTCTAGCCTAGGTAGTCTTCATCGCCACTGGTTTAAGTCTTCATCCAAGTTCGTGTTTAGTTAATTTAGTTTAATCTTTATTTGCAAATTTAGGATTTTTAGAAACCCCCCAATCAAACAAACAATTAGTAAGTCGTGTCAGTCTTAGTCTAGATGGAGTCCAGTTAACGTAATTAGAGAGTCTCGTGGGTTCGATACTCGGACTTACTTAGGCTATACTACATTGACCGGTACACTTGCCGGTTGTGTGGTCTAGGTTTTATAGAGTCTGTTTTTATAAATTTAAAACTTAGAGAGTCTAGTTTAGGGTTTAATTTAGCTAATTTATTTAGGCCAGTTTTAGCACATCAGCCAGTAAGATAGTATGTAAATTATTTGATTATGTTTTGCCTAGGTTTTAAATGAACCATTTTTGGCGTTTAAACGGAATCTAATCCTTCATATTTATTAGACAGGGGACATAAGTCACAACTATTAATGTCATACAGACATTTTATATAGCGCAAAGGCTTGTCTCAAAGGACTTTTGGATGGCACAAAAGGCCTTGTCACAAGGACAATTTAAAACATAATCAATGATCATTTGGATCGGAAAATTTCATAGTTCATCGCCTTTTGACAAGAAGTTATGAAATAAAACTATCTTTGTCATGAATGCCTCTTTGCCCGTAGGCATACATCTCAAATGGATGTTTTGATGTATACATCATGTTCGACGTTATTAGCCTTGATTCATAATGATCATTTAGGCCATGAAGGTGGCTTGGAAAGATCCAAGTACTTTTGGAAGCTAAAGTGGTCTCTCAAGTCACACAGCCAGGAATGTTAACATGTTTTTAGATGCTAACAAGGATTAATTATCTTAAGAGGGTTTTACCATCAGAGCTATGTTCAAAGACATATAGGCTAGGTTATACCCATGGTTGCAAAAGTCGCTAGGCGCTCCCTAGTCGGATTCGGGAGTACTCGGGAAGTACTTGGCTTAGGCGGAGATTACTCGGGGAGTAATTGGCTTGGGAGAAGAGTACTCATCCCTCGGTAGCCTCCCTTGTAGAGATTACTCGGGGAGTACTCGGAGCCTAGGCGGAACTTTTACAACCATGGTTATACCATTAAGAGGATCTTTTGCAATTTTCAGCTGATCGATAAAGTTAGAGTAAAATCGGGACGATCATTTGATAAAGGACGATATGAATACCTATATAAGAAAAAATTTCCATAAATCATCAGGAAATTTATATTAGTGCCTCAGTCAGGACTTTAATAATTCATTTGTCCATACTGGGACTTTAAAACAACTTTAGTCCACGCAGGGACTAAAAGGGAAAATATAAGCCCGTATAGGGACTATAAAATATGTCCTCGAAGGGGTTATCATGAAATGTCATGTCCTCAAAGGGACTAATTCGAAATAATGTATCTCCAAAGGGATTTTAATGAAATAACATGTCCAATAAAGGACTATATTGGTACAGCGTGCGCACAAAAGGGCTTTGCTGTAAAGATGTCCTCTCAGGGACTTTAAGCAACTCTAGTCCATTCAGGGACAAAAAGGAAATATAAGTCCGTAAAGGAACTATAAGATATGTCCGCATTGGGACTTTTATGATATAACATGTCCATGAAGGGACGTTAATAAACAATTGTCCTCGTAGGGACTTTATGTCGAAAGACACGTCCTCATTGGGACTTATTGATGAAACATTATGTCCTTAAAGGAACTATAATAAAATATCATGTCCATAAGGGACTTTAATGGAATAATATGTCCATAAGGGACTTTGATGAAATGACATGTCTTTAAAAGGATTTCAAAATAATATGTCCATGAAAGGACTATAATGGAATATAATGTCCATGAAAGGACTATTTTGAAATATCAAATCCACAAAAGGACTATTTTGAAATAGTGTATCCACAAAAAGAGATTTTAATAAAATCACACGTCCATGAAGGGACTATATTGAAATATAATGTCCACAAGGGACTATATTGAAATATAATGTCCACGAAGGGACTATATAGCAAATGCCCATGCAGGGTCTTAATTCGAAAGGTTTGTCCACACAGGGACTACATAGAAGAGATAGGTCCTTATAAGGACTTAAAAGACAATGAATATTATGGAAGAAGGATTCTCTAACGCCTTCCTTGCTCCATTTTGATTACTTCTCTCCTTTGTTTACCATATACGGTAGGGATACTTAAGACCTCAGTGAATAAGGTAAGTATTCCAATCAGGATCCGCTATAGAAGTAGAATGGTTAAAGAATAATATGGATCACGGATCGGGTTTTGACTGATATAATCCAAGTCTGGGATTCCAGAACTTGGAGGTAAGAACTAGGGATCATTAGAATCCACGAATATTATTTTTAGTACAGGAGTCTCAGAGACCACCTGGTATGGACTCCACTAGCACAGACTTCAAAATTTTGAGCCTCAGGGACCTCCGGTATGGACTCCGAAGTCTGATTGAGAATTTCAATAAGTTTGGTTTTGGGAACAGGTCGTTAAAGGTCTTTTCACCAAACCGGTCGCACGCTTATCCTAGCCGTGATACGAAGCTTAACATTCATTGGCTTCGGATGAGGAGAATCTCCATCTACGCTTCCTTGCTTGGCGACATATTCATAACACATAAAATCGAAAACAATGTTTACTTAATAGGGATGAGAGCATTCCTATGTTAAGTCTAGACTCAAAAGGTCTAAGGAATGTGCTATTGTGTCATTTGAGATTAAACACAAAAGGCTAGTTTTTAATTCACTCAAACGTTGGCTCTGATACCAACATGTCACACCCCGATATTTCCACATATTACCGGTGGGCCCGGTGGGGAGTATCATGACGTAGTTGATATCATCATGGTCAAACATACACAGATTAGCACAGCGGAAGTCTTGGAATATTAAATATTATTACAAACTCAAATGTCTGAAAATATCAAAGTATTTATCATAGACGAGCCTGTAATATCAAATCCACAAGTGGATCATTACAGAATGTATAAAATGAAGCTTAGAAGACTTTATGGCATCTTTAAGGATTTGCAAGATCCTCTTTTTCGACACCAAGCAACTCCCAGCCTATTACGAGTAGTACCTGCCACTTAGTCTTTTGAAAATACGTTAGTTTTCACTGGTAAATAAAATTAACTGACTCTTTTGAAAAGAGTTTATGAAAATTGATTTAAGTGCACAAGGCACAAATCATTTATAACTTGGGACAATTATTTAAAAATAATCTTGTATACAGATTTACATGTTTGTCATACATATGGGGCCGGTTTGGAAGCCGGTCATGATTAACCGACTCACCACTTACAAAACCCACGAAGGAGTTATCCCCAACATGTGGGTTATATTAGCATTTGCATCTGTCAGGTGTATGCCTACACCCCGTGCATAGGTTGTGGCCATTTTTAACTTTAATGAGCCGAGGATATCCAGGACACGGTCGTTAACCCCCAACGTTTATGTTATCAAACAATACAGATTATACGGGTTATGCAGATTTATTAAATCATAATCCGACTAAATGATCTCATACCCGACCAAGCGGTATTATTATAATACCGTATCCCAAGCCCGTATAAGGAAAATAAGTTAAAAGTATTTACCTGAGCTAATACTTGATTCACAGTAAAATAACTCAGTCGTATCCAATCTATCTAAATGCAGGTAGCTTTTACCGGGTGGCTCTAGTCTGGAGTGATGGTAATATATAACCAATTCAGAATGCTAACGGTCTTATTTAAGTCGTCGACTTAGACAGGCTAGCTTAAAGTATCTCAAACGGTATGACACGCTAGATTAAGCGATGACCGGAATAGAATGTGATTTAGACCTGACAAGTTTGGATACTTGTATAATATGGGTAAACTAAACACATTCTGGATTTTGAAGTAAAAATGATAAGGCTAAACCCGTTTCGGCAAACTTATATAAACTAGTTACGTAAGTCTAACCGTACGCGCATAAGCGATAACGAGTAACCGGATGAGTCACGAACAAGTTCCATATGCCAATATACTTTAAACAAGTTATAATATTAGTGGGATATCAACTTGTATACCCGTTTAGGTTTTAAAGTCAAACTAAGCCCCGTAAGGGCGTTTTGGTCATTTTATGACGTATAAAGGAATTTGGATACAATCTGATGTTACGACCATATACCTTCTGTGAAAATACTTTATTTATGATATAATATCAGTATGATATCAATCATATGTGTGTTTTATAGTTCAAAACCAAACTATGCTCCATAGGGGTATTTTGGTAATTTCACACATAGTCTTGAAGGCTAATTTGGAAATCTGAGTTTATAACATACACCTACTGTAAAAATATTTAAAATGATTTATAAAATCAGTAGGTAACAATTCTTGGTTGGTAGTTATGGTTTAAAACCATACTACGCGCCGAAACGGCGGTCAAGTCGTTAAATGACTATGTGTGCGATCTTTTAGGAAAACTGATATTATGGTCAGGTTTACATGACCAAAATATGTTATTTAATATGACAAATCAGTAGTAAAAAGGTTTCGTATGAAAATCATGCTTTAAAACCCTTTTAGGTGCCAAAAGGGCATTATCGTCATTTGAAGACATAATTCAAGAACTTGTTTGTAAACTCTATTTATAAACTGAATCAATATCCCAAATTATCCTAACTGTGATATTACATCAGTAGTCAATGAGTTTGGCATGAGAAATTATGCTTAAAACTGATCTATGCGCCTAAAAGGGCATTTTGGTCACTTTAAAGCATAACTTACGCCATTATAAGCAAACTTAGTTTATTATCAGATTTGTAACATCTAAATATGTTAAACATGTTAACATATCAGTACCTAAGTTGTTTGAAAGCTTATTGGTGTCTAAAACATTATTTTTGCTAAAAAGGGCATAATGGTCAAAGTATGGCATAGTTACGGAAACTTGCATAAGACTCGGATTACTAGTATGATCGTGTAATATAACCCCAGAGGGTTATGCTACATAATATTATGATCATAACGGAACCTAAAATCAGTAGCATACTAGTCTCAATCGGTTTATAACCAAAACTCAATGTAGAAGTTAAACTACGCGACTTTCGGTTGCGAACCGACCCTAAACTCAGAATTGTCGGGTTGAACATACCTAAACATGTTCTAATAGTAATTACCAAGTTATTAGAGTGTTAAAATATAATTTATAACCTCTGCATTATTGGTTTTAATTATTATTTACAATTCTGCCAAGTTTGACTTTTTAACTAAATAGTTTGACCCGACAATTAACTAAGCAAACAAAATAATTAGAAGGTGCCCTTTTAAGGGTTAATCACCTACCTAATTATGGTCACATAACCACTTTTAATTCGGACAGTGGCTAGACCATTTGTGAATAAACCGAAAGTCAAAGTTAAATTATGATAACTTGACTTTTCGGTTTTCAAACTAAAAACTGAACTAAGGAAGGGGGCTAAGACATTTACAAAGGGTCCTAGCTATCTTTTCTACAAAAATGAGTTCCCAATCAGATCAGAAAGCTCCAGAATTGAGAGAAGAAGGAATGAATGAGAGGTGCAAGAATGAATGGATGAACACACTTCCTATTTATAGGTTTTGGGTGAATTTTGAGATCAAGACAAGTGTTAGAAGGGTTTACAAGATCATTACACCTGTTGGGACAGCTGTACAATTGTCTTGAAGCCCAAGGATTCGGTTTTGATTGGTTAAGAATGGATTAGAGTGGGGATCAAGCAAAAATTCTTAGCTGGAACCTGCATACGGACCGTATGGTCCAGTGTATACAGTCCGTAAGGACCTGGTCTGTATACTTGAAGTTTCATTAGTTGGCAGGTTTGGCCCCTGAACGCGTATTGTTGAGTTTTGGCACATCTAACACCCGTTGACCCCATTTTTAAGCTCTGTAAGGAAGTTAAAGTATCTTTAACTTGAACCATGCTGAAAAATGTTATGGATGTCAGTTCGTTCGGTCGTACGGCTGCGTTTTTTGCTTAATTACGACGAACGTTCGAACGGACGCGAAAACAATCAAGATTTTGCAACGGATGGCATTTTTGCATTCCCATCACTAAAATATAATATTTTAATGATTACAAAAATTTATGGATGTACGGATATGGTCAGAACACAGGATATGCACGAATATGCATACTTTCACAGTTTTGACGCTTTTAGTCCCTTGAACGCATAAAGTTGTGCGTAATGTCATTTATTGATATCAAAGTCTTGCATAGCACATATAGGGATTCCCGAGAATGTTACCGAGCATTACGGAGTTTCTGGTTCTCTTAAAGGTCACTCGAAAGCGTAGTTTCGCTTGTTGACGCTTTTGGTCCCTTTAACGCGCGAACTTGCGCGTATCATCATTTAATAGCATTAAAGCCCTATGTAGTCAATATTAAGGATTCTCAAGAGTATGATGACACATCGAAATGCTTTAGGTTCGTTAAAAGGTCATTCAGAGGTATAATTAAACATGTTGACGCTTTTAACCCTTCTAACTCGCACGCTTGCACGTAACTTCACTTATTGGCATAAAAGCCTTGAATGGCCAATATTAGGCATCCCCAAGAATATGATCAAACATTATGAAGCTCTCGGTTTGTTAAAAGGTCACTCAGAGATAAGAATTAACACGTTGACACTTTTAACCCTTCGACGCGCAACATAATTACGCAAACGGCTCCTCTCGTCCAACAAGTGGCTCATTTGAGAATACGGACACCGTATAAGGTCACTCAGAGGCTTAGTTTAAACATGTCGACACTTTCAGTCCATTTAATATCAAGGTTTTCGATTTTGATGAAATTAGTCCCTCATAGTCAACGTTTGACTTTATTAGGGTTTATTACACGTGTCAACACCTTATTGAACACGATTTTACGAGGTGTTAAAGATTTTCAGCTCCCGAGGTTTTGTGCCGGTGATCTAGATTGATCAAGGGCTTTCCTCGTACATCCCGTGTCACCCTTTACATTTTTGCTCATTGTTTGATCGTAGATACAACTCAATATCCTAAGCCGTATCCTGAAAACTGTTTTTGCAAACAACTTAATTAGCATATTTCCAACACATTTTCTTAGCTCACTACCTCACTTAACTAATTTGATCACTTAATTGCTTCGGTAATTTTTGACCAAAATAATTTGGCGCCCACCGTGGGGCAAGTGGTTCTATTTCTACTAAAAGCTTTTGCAAAATCATTACTTGGTTTTCTATTTTCAAAACTTTTTGCTACACTATTTTCAATGGCCTCAAGATCAAACATGAGCTCTTCCACCATGTCTGCTACCACCTCTGCAACAATCAGTTCGGTGCTTCCACCACCTCCTCCGAGAACGCAAGCCTCTTCACAAGGAACTGAAATTCATGTGGCTCGGGATGTTATCCCCACTCGCAATATTCAGGGATCTGGTCCTGTTTTGGCCTCTAATGAAGAAATTCTGAATTTGTTTGGTAGTGTACAGGAACATATGAGGCAGCAGCAGGAGACCAACCAGATGTTGATGAGAGAAATACAACTCTTGAAATCCAGCTCAAGCAGGCCCGCTGAGGATACTGTCACTCCCTTGCAACCCAGAGCTCTGAACTTCAGTTCTGCAGTATATACTGAGGATAACAGGGGGAATATTATGCCTAGCCATTCTCAGAATCATCTCCTGAGATACCTTCTTCGGTTAGGGTGTCAACTGTGAGAAGCTCAGGATATGCTTCAGGATATGGCTAGAATCCTCAGACTGGTAACGTATCTAATAATAATAATACTCTTGCTACTAATGGTGTTGGATCTTTGCAGGATGCAGGTATGACATCAGCATTTTCTAGGGAGCTTTAGAAATTAAAGGACATGATATCCAGTGTACCTGGAGTGGTCCAGCCAATTCCAGATGTATCCCAAGACAGCCACAGGATATCCCGGTTTGCCTATCCTATTTGTGATGCTGAAATCCCAAAAAGATTTCAGACCCCCAACATGAAGCTCTATGATGGAACTACGGATCCTGAGGAGCATATTGCCCAGTACAGGGAAAGGATGGAAATCAACCTTATCCCTCCGGATCTCAAGAAAGCATGCCTATGCAAGGGTTTTGGTTCTACCTTAACAGGATCAGCCTTAAAATGGCTCTTAAACGTTCATCCTCACTCAATTACATCATTTGCTCATTTAGTGAATTTGTTTAATAGTCAATTTTCTTGCAGTCGAAGTTTTGAGAAACTAACCAGTGATCTTTACAGGATAACCCAAGGACCTCAGGAATCCTTGAGGGATTATGTGAACAAGTTTAGTCGGGAATCCTTAGATATCCCACATCTTGATGTTGCAACAGCTGTGCAGGCTTTCAAGATGGGGTTTCAGAAAGATTCTTAATTTTACCAGGATCTCGTAATGAATCCCTGCAGGAATCTGGATGAAGCTCGGAACAGGGCTTTAAGATATATTCAGCTGGAGGATGAAAAAAAGATGCAAGAGAGGATGAATTCATCCACGACCTATGAGTCGACCAACAGGAAATCAGAATCCTCATATAAACCATATCGCTCTAAGCCATATGGCAGAAATGACAGCAAAAAAGTGAATGCTGTTGAAGACGAGGATCCTGAGGAGTATCCTGAGTTGTCTAAATATTGTTTTCTGTTAATATACCTGAACTGATGTATGCTATGCAGGGTTTAGGAGACAAAGCAAGATGGCCCTGGAAGAATTAACAAAAAGCTGATTGGAAGGATAAGTCCAAATTGTGTGCCTTCCACGAGGATTTCGGACATGTTACTGAGGATTGCATTTCTCTAAGGAAAGAAATAAGCTATCTCTTGAGCAAGGGATATCTGAAGGATCTCCTGGGAAGAAAGAAGAATAAGGGTCAGGATATTGAGAAGGATCCTGAACGAGCAGCATCACCTCCTGCGGATGCCAAGATAATTAATTTCATTTCATGAGGATCCGACATTTGTGGGACATCATATTCTGCGGCAAAAAGGCACGCGAAGGAAGCCAAGGTAGAGGGGGGAGACAAGCCAACTAGGATGTCAACCCTCACAACTGATAAAGTGATCACGTTTGATAACAATGACAGGGATACTGTCCAGGATCCTCATCATGATGCTTTGGTAATAACGTTATATGTTGCTAACCATTTTGTGCGAAGGATACTGGTGGATAATGGCAGCTCCGTCAACATAATTCAGCTGGAAACGTTGAAGAGGATATTACTTCGAAGTCCACTATGCTTGTTGGTTTCAGTGGAGAAGCCAGGAATACCGTAATGGAGATAAAGTTGCCCGTGTATGTTGAAGGGGTCAACTCAATGCAGCGCTTTTGTGTCATGGACTCTCTATCCTGCTATAATATTATATTAGGTAGGCCTTGGATCCATGATATGAAAGCTGTGCCGTTAACCTATCATCAATGCATCAAGATCCCTACCCCTTGGGGAGTAGTCAAGGTGTAAAGTGATCAGCAGGAAGCAAAGGAGTGTTATTCTTCCTCGATGAAATCCTCAACAAAGCCTAGTGCAGCATAGCAATTAAAGATGCGAGGCCAGGATATCATGGAGGCTTCAGAATAGGATGTAAAGAAAGTTATCCTGAATCAGGATAATCCGGATATCTCGGTGCTCGTAGGAACCAATATCCCTCAGGATATTGAAAACCAATTGATTAACTTTTTGAAATGCAGAATGTCAACATTCGCGTGGAAACACGAGGATATGACAGGTATTTCCAAGGATATTATAACTCACAAGCTCGGAATCGATAGGTCCTTCAAGCCTGTCCAACAAAAATGAAGGAAATTTGCTCCGGAGCGGAACATAATCATTCAGGAGGAAGTTGAAAGATTATTAAAGAGCAAGATGATTAGGGAAGTGAATTTTCCTAAATGGCTGGAAAATGTAGTTGTGGTGCAAAAGAAAAACGGGAAATGGAGAGTCTGTGTAGACTACACGGACTTGAACAAAGCTTGTCCCAAAGACCCATTTCCTCTACCTCATATTGATTCAATGGTGGATGCTACTGCTGGCCACGAGATGTTAACCTTCATGGATGCCTCCTCAGGATTCCAACAGATCCAAATGGAACCCTCGGATCAGGAGGATACTGCTTTAATGACACCGACAGGTATTTATTGTTATACTGCTATGCCTTTTGGTTTAAAAAATGCAGGTGAAACATACCAAAGATTGGTGAACATGATGTTTAAAGACAAGCTGGGGGACACCATGGAGGTGTACATCGATGACATGGTAGTTAAATCTAAAAAGGCTGAGGATCACCTCCAGGATATTAAGTGAGCATTCGATATCCTGGACCAATATAACATGAAACTAAATCCTGCCAAATGCCATTTTGGAGTGGGAGCAGGAAAGTTTCTAGGATACATGGTGACAAAAAGGGGGATAGAAGCAAGCCCGGAGCAGATTAAAGCTATTTTGGATATCAAGTCACCTTCAAATATGAAAGATGTTCAAAGATTGACAGGGCGAGTAGCAGCATTAAACAGATTTATCTCAAGATCCTCGGAAAAATGCAAGGAATTTTATGATATCCTGAAGAAGAAGAATAAAAAATTCGAATGGGGAGAGAAGCATGAAGCAGCCTTGCAGGATTTGAAGCAGTATCTTTCAACCGCACTTCTATTGATGAAGCCTGAGGATGGTGAACCATTATCTCTGTATCTTGCAGTATCAGGGAATGCAGTAAGTGCTGTCCTTATAAAGGATCATGAAGTTAAAGGTGAAAAGTTGATCGAGTATCTCAAAATTCTCAAAAAACTAGCAGGATATTCTCTATATTTTTACACTTGAACAGGTACCAAGAGAGGATAATGTTGAAGCTGATGCCTTGGAAAATCTAGGATCATCAGTCAGGATACCGGAGGGAACCCAAATACCAATATTACATATCATGTATCCTGCGACGGATCCTCTTAAATCTCAGGATAAGGAAGGAGTGAGTATTCAGGATCCTGATGATGAGTATCCCGAGGAGGATCCTAAGTCCTGGACGGCTCCAATCATGAGATATCTCAAGGAAGGACACGTCCCAAAGGATGAAAATCCTAAGGCCTTTAGAATGAAGGTATCACAATTCACTATTATAAATAATGTTTTGTATAAGAAATCTCTTGCAGGATCAAATCTGAGGTGCTTGGAGTATCCCGAAACCAAAGAAGTGCTTCAGGATATACACGAAGGGGATTGTGGTAACCATACTGGGGGGCAGGTCGTTATTCTCAAAGCTATTAAGAACAGGATACTATTGGCCCACGATGAGAAGAGATGCTGCAGAATATGCTCGAATATGTGATGCATGTCAAAGACACAGTAATATATTTCATCAACCTGCAGAGCCACTTTATCCTATCGCTTCCCCTTGGCCATTCATGAAGTGGGGAATGGATATAGTAGGAAAATTGCCAAAGGCTCCAGGAGGAAAAGTCTTCATGCTGGCAATGACTGATTATTTCTCTAAGTGGGTCGAAGCTGAAGCATTTATTCAAGTTAGAGACCAAGAAGTAGTATCTTTCATAAAAAGGAATATCCTGACTAGGTTTGGAGTACCGACTGAGACAATTTGTGACAATGGTTCTCAGTTTATAAGTAAGAGGACTAGTGACTTTTGCAAGAATTGGGGAATTAAAATGATCACATCTACACCGGTACATCCTCAAGCAAATGGACAAGCAGAATCCTCAAATAAGATAATTGTCAACAATTTGAAGAAAAGACTTAGAGCTAAGAAGGGAAGATGGGTAGAAGAATTACCCTTTGTTTTATGGGCTGATAGAACGACGGTGAAAAGTGCAACTGGCCAAACCCCATTTTCTTAGTATTTGGAGCAGAAGCGGTGATCCCAACAGAAATGGTGATACCTACGGCAAGATCCAAAGCTAAGAATGGCAGCATATCAACAGAGGATATCTAGAGCATACAACAAGAATACAAGGACTAGAAGGTTTCAGGTTGGAGATTGGGTATTAAGAAAGGCTTTTCAGAATACTACTAATCCTGCTGATGGAAAGTTGGCTCCAAAGTGGGAAGGACCCTATGAGATTGAATCAGAATCAGGAAAAGGAGCATACCGACTTAAGAATATGGAGGGGGATATGCTACCAAGATCCTGGAATGCTATACACCTAAAGCTCTATTTCAAGTTAGTTTAGAATTTAATTTCTAACTCATGATGGTATGAATTCTATCTCTTCTAATATGTTTGATATTGTTTATTATTTTGAACCCAATACTGACTTAAGCATCAGAGGGGTGTTAGCCAAGCTAACACCCACCTTAGTTTGAGATTGTATTGAAGTATATGCTTCGGGATATAGCTCCAGGATACGCACTCAGGATACTTCGAAAGATTAGAGGATTGGCCCCCTCTCTCACGTTTAAGGGATCCTGATCCCTTCACAGGTTTAAAGGTATTCACCTTTCTCTCGAATTGGGTTTAAACACTGTAACACCCCGAAAACGAGTTTGGAAATCAAACTCCGTTAATACTAAAAGACGGGTAACGTACCGTTAGTAGTAAAAATAACCCGGTAAATATTTGGATTTAAATAAGAAATCCTAATATTAAATAAAAACGAATCAAAGTTTTAAGGAATTGAGTTTATAAGAGCCTGAGTTAACGGGACTCAAAATATAACGGGTTATAGCTTCCCGAACCCATCAAATTAACTAGGAGTAATTAACCTAGTTAATAAGGTGTAAATAAGTAAATAAAATATGGAGTTCTAGTCCCTAATAATTAAAATCTAAACTTGAGGGACCAAAACCGTTGAAAAGGAAATAAGTTATTATTAATAAAAAAAACACACCACACACACACAAGGTGTGTGTGGGATCTCCAGGTGCGACCAGAAAGGGTGAAACCCTAAAGTGCCAAAATCATCAAATTGAAGGTTGATTTCAGTCCTAAATCGATGCATGATCACATAAAAACGATCACCAAGTCATGGGGATCGTAAGGTATGTCAAATTGTTGATGTTTATGAAGTTGAGATTTTTGATGAACTTGTGAAAATCGAAATTCAAGCTTGAATGATTGATATTTGGGTGAAACTAGGATGAAATTCATGCTTAGAAACAAACCCTAGTTGAAAACTTGAAGAATTAGTACTAAAACTAGGAATTTGATAATTACCATATTATGTGCTAAGTGGGTTTTGATTATGTGGTGAAGATGATGATATACTCATGTTTAAAATCATCATAGTTGATAGTAGAAACAAGATACTTGAACAATTTGCAAGTTTGAGTGTTGATCATACATGACTGGAAATGGGTTTTTATAATATGATGATGTTAGTGTCTAATTTGCGATTAGAATCATCATATTAGATAGTAAATATAAAGTACTTGAACAATTTAGGTGTTTAGGTACATAAGTCATAATTACCACGAATTGGGTTTGGTATAAAAAGAGGGAATTATGAAAGAAACGCGTAATTAGCTAACTTGACTAATTACATAGATATGGGATAAAACGGTTTCTAATCATAATATTGAATTGCCTTGATTGTGCATATTATATGAATAAAGGTAGTTGATTTTAGAAAGTCAAAATAACCAATGATAAAGTGGAATAGAAGTTTTGACATAAAATCCGTAAGATGAAATAGTCATAATAATGATGACTAATCTAACCGTCTTACGAACTATGATGATAGTTTGACTCTTAACAAGCTAGATGGAGGCTTGGGAAAGAAGCGGGTCAAACGGATCGTGTACGCGAAAAGAGCATAACCGGATGCAAGGTAAGTAAAACTTACACCACTTGTAGTATATGTGTTTATTTTATAAGAGATGAATACAATAAATGATTAGGTTCGAATCATGGGTTCCAACACGAAACGAAATGAGTCGGAACCAATAAAAATGTTTTAAACCATGATTAATGGTTAAAGAGGCAAATTGGTAAATTGGCCATGTAATGACTAATAACTAATGAGTTTTCGTTAAGATCACTTTAAAGTGCAACTAATAACGAGAAAATAAGTAGAGATGGAAATTTAGTCAAGTACCGACTAAAGTAAATGGTAGTTAAAAAGGGGTCTAGTGGCAAAAATCCGAAATGGGTCGGATGGGCAAATTGGTAATTATTAACCATGTTTTGTTACTTATGAAGATGCTTGGTCATATAGGCCAAACGGGTCAAATGGCGTGATAACACCATTTGACTATATCGACTGATTTGGTTGTCAAGTCTTGTATTAACAGGAGCGATTAGCGATTCGGATACTCCCGTCGCCATAGAAAATGTGATAATAAAAGCGAGGTATAAATCGGGTCTATTTGTTGATCCGAGCCAGGTGCGCATATTTATGTTGTAGTTAAAAGTGATATTTTGGTCGAATAATTGGTGAGAGTCCATCATTTTAAAAGAAGGACCAAAATCGACCAAAACGCCCTTGTAGGCTAAATTGAACAAACAACCCTTAGAGCTTGTTTGGAAACGAGTCTTATGATTAAACAAAAGCTTAGAACGAGTATGAGTAGTGAAAGATGTAATTCTTGGGCCGAAAGACTCCATATGAGTCTTTGCCGTAAAATGATATTCCAAGGGGTATAATTCGGAACACATAGATATCTACTTTAAATCCAACACACAATTAGTTGTGACGGAAGAATTACTTGATAAGAAATGTTGTATAATAACTCTAGAAACGAATGAAAGCGTTTCATGATCAAAATATGCCTAAATATCCTTAACGGGTCAAAATAGAAGTATTAGCGAAGCGGGTGAAGAATGTGTAATGACCCGTGAATTTAACCTTGTATAATAGGAAATAATCATAATAACATGTTTACAGAAGAAACAAGGGCCACAAACACGTTTGATGATGAAATCATGAACGGGTCAAAAGTTGATATAAAGGGTAATAAGCCGAAGAGTTAAAAATCTGAAATTTTATTATGTAGGATGTTTGATTTCAACTCCATTAGATGGAGAATTAAATTACGGTCGCGTAGGAAAAAGAATCGGGTAAAACGGATCAATAACGAAGAAGTTATGGCCGTTTCCGTAAAAACAGGCATAGCTGAAAATGCAGGTCTCAGATGTAAATCTGCTGGAAAGTTGACTCCCCCGCGCCACGCGACAGGTAGCTCTAAATATGCCGCGACTCGCGGCGGATGCTTACGGACCGTAAGGGTCTAGGCTTACGGTCCGTAAGCCAATGAGCTGGCGAAAAATAAATTTTGTATTTCGTTTATTTTGAACTCCAATCTCGTTTAACCTTGTTAATTGACTATCAAAACTAACTTTTGAGTTGGTTTTGACTTTAGGCGAATATCAGGAATACCCGGATGAAGATCGAGCAATATACAAGAACCGAACACACGAGATTAAAGCTTCCGCACGTTGTTTCGTCGTCATTTTAAACGGCAATTCCGTAGATATTAAATGTATCATTTTCAAATTGTAAAAGTTTCAAGTCACCCGTATTATTCGACAGTATTTACATATAATTTCATGTGGATTTTCGTAATTTAACGAAAATCGTTAATTAATTAGACGGGTGTTACAAACACCTCGCCTGGAGTGCAAGTTATCCAGGGATAGTTCAAGATAGCGGGACCAGTCCATGTAAAAGTGGCTGACAATTTCGTTATTGTTGGCTATATCCTGGATCCTAAAGGTATATGAGGATTGATCACCCTCTCTCACCGAAGGGTATTTTCATACTCTCTAAGTTTTAAAGGTTATCACCTTTCTAAGTCTTGGAGTTTATACACTCCCGCCTGTAGCGCGTGAAAATTTGGGATTATCCCCAGAATACTTATGGGTTTATCCCCAGGATACAAAGGATTTATCTCCGGTACATTTTAGGGTTTACCCCCTGTAACACAAGAACCGTTCAAACAGTTGGAACTGGTGTTCAGAAAATTTCTAAGTGTTCCAAGACATTATACACAGGGGACATTCCTACTGAGGCAATTGTGTAAAGCTCAAAGGATCAAGCTTGCACCTAGTACACTAAGTGTCCTAGACTTGGGACATCATTGTTGGAAAAATTGCAAAAGGATTGAAGTTTGAAGAATAGGGTTACACTCTATTTCTGGTATGATCTTTCCTTTATGAACCCTATTTAAATCATTTGAGTTTTTGAAACTATGTTTGGCAAAAACTTAAATATCCTGGTTAGGATATATTCTCAGGATATGTTCTCGAAATGTATTTTCGAAATATGTTTCAGGGTATTTGGAATATAATACTTGGGTTAAAAACTAAAATTGTATTCTAGTCAAATAAGTATTGTCAAAACAAACATTGTAAAATAAAAATAAACTGTCCTTTTTTCTTTAAAAACTTTATTGTTTGAATTAAAAAAAACCTATTAGATGAAAGTCTTTATAGGATATTACCGAATATACTGATCAGGATATTTTCATAATATTTGAATAAGACGTTGGAAATAATTGCACTAATTTTGGAACGTTGAAATCTAAACTAAGCAATGCATAACAAAAATTAAAAGACAACGGCGAATAAGTCAAAAGGATGTTATATTATTAACATGTCAAAAGTTGTGCTTTTGGTTTCTTCTCAAACCGAGATCCCTCCACCAAAAGCACGATTAGTTCTTTACCATATTTACTTAACAATTGGAGGCTTCATCTCAAACCGAGACCCATCCACCTCCAACTAATATATTGTTCAAAACAGATTATACTAATTGATGACCAAGGGCTTCATCCTGAAACCCAGGACCCATCCACCATTAGCCATCATATTGTTTTAGTGCAGGAAATGTAAATTGTTCAAAGACAGGAAAAGTAAATTGTTTAACAGACCACAACCATCAGACTTAAAAAAAGTGGGCTCTGGCCTAGGCACATGCATCCATCATCGCCCACTTCGCTGCCTTTAGGGGGCAGCACCCTCTTCCATCATGACTTCATCGGCGGCATCTTCTCCAACATCCCTCGAAGCACTAGCATTATCCACCTTCTCGGCCACCTTAGCAGGCTCCTCTGCAGCGGACTTCACTAGGGGCTCCACAGGATTACCACCAATATCTTTCAGCTTCACCTCCCAAGCCTTGATGTTCCATGAAGGGCATTCAAAGCCCAGAGCCATAGCCTCATAGGCCATTTTCAGTTTGGCCTAGAGAAGGGAGATGACAAAAGAATTCTTGAGGCTTTCCCGGTATGAAGCCATATCCTGCTCATGTTGAACTTGGGCAGCGTCGGACTTGGCTTGTGCCTCGTGGGTGATCTTCTGGATGGCAGACTGGTGCACTTAGGCCATTGCCTTGTATTTGGCATCATAGTGCTCTGATCTGGCGGTGGTGTCACACCCCAACCGATGGCGGAAACATCGGGATGAGACGAAATAGATTGCAAGAGACTTCATAACGCTAATTGTGACAAGTATTTAATAGTTACTTTTTACATTGCTTGAACTAGAAATACCACAAGTTTGAAATAAATAAAATACAATAAGTATTCAAGTAATTAGGTTTCATTTCATTGATTAATGGTCTCATACAAAGATTGGCAACAAATTACAACATGTTTGAAAATATAATACTGAACAACAAGTATTAGAGTTTAATTGCGTTTCTAGGCAACCCTACTAGATTCCTTGCTTCATCCAAATCCTGCAATACATGTTAAAGCATAGATCAATACAAATGATATTGGCGAGCATACAAGTTTGAATATAAGTATAAAATGTTTTAAACAGATTTTTCATGGCAATAACTAAGTATGAACATATGAATTTAAACACGTATGAATGCAAGTACAACACGTATGATCGCAAGTATAACACGTATGAGCTTATATAAAGATTATTTGTTCAAAAATTCCAGTATGTTTGTGCATTTGATTCAAGTACATGTATTGCATCCCAAATGTAATAAAGCGTAAAAAGGGATCGAGTATGCTCACCTTGGTTGCGTATGAGACTTCCTTGTAATAACGCACGAGTAAAGATTGGGAAACCAAGAGGACGAATAAAGGTGATTAACCTAGATATGAAATACGTGTAGGAACTCGTTAAATAAGATTCCGAATATTAAGGTTTATAAGTAGATTAATTAGATTTATTTTATTAATAATCCTTTTAAATTAATAAAAGACATTATAATTAATTTGTTAATTATTTCGGAATTTATTCTAACCTAACTAATAACTGAATTAAAATTTGTTTTATACATAAACTACTGGTTCTCACTTATTGCTTTTGTAACAGAGGTTTTTAAAAAAAAAAATTCCGCGAATAGTCAAGGGCCAGGATCGAACCCGAGACCCTCGCTGGTTACACACATACCAACCACATCTGATGTTTGTTTAGTTTTTTTTTTTTTGTTAATCTTTTGAATATCCGACCAGTTCATCTTCTACATAATAAAGCCATCGAAAGAACTGTTGTATATCCCCCCTTTAAAAAAAAAAAAACTAACACAGAGTATCAGGACTTTACCAAATAACACCCACTGACTTTTTTTGGTTTTGCTAAAGATTCAAACAAAGCAAAAATAAAAGGAAAGGAAAGGTTGTATGTTAGATTGTAAATTAAGATCAATATAATAGAAAGCCAAGAACGAATCCACTAATCTTATATTTTTGGTTTAATTATCCATGTCAACCATCCTTTACATAAATGAAACAAGAAGACTAAATTGGATTAATGAAAAAAAAATACCGAAACAAGGATGTCGTGAGTTCCGTCAAACTTCTTCACCGTCGCGCTGCAGGTTCGGCCGGAAGCGGCTCTGCCATCGTCTCCTGTCGTTGATATCGGCGCTGCCGGTTGCCGTTGCGACGGCACAGCCGTCAGCTGCTGCCGCCCCCTCTCTCTCCCATCGCTTTCTCTCTATCTAGCCACCCCCTCTCTCTCCTGTACCACTGTGCGCCGTCACCAGAAGGCGGGCACTGGCCGTGGAACTGACGTCGAAGGTGAGGGACGTGGAGGTTTAAGGAGGAGATTGTGGTGGAGCGATGTTTGTCGGAGAAGAACGGAAGTGTCGGAGCTCGGCTGGTAAGGTCGTCGGAGTTACTCCGGTTATCGGAGGTGTGAGAGGAGGCCGAGAACGTGTGGGTGTGCGGGTGAGTTTGAGGAAGGGAAGGTAAGAGGGGTTTTGGGTTTGAGTCCCTTAAATACTTAGGGTTTGTGAGAGGGTCGGGCCCAAAGTCTATTAGTGTGTACAAGTCCATCAAGTGGCCCGATCTCATTTCTTAAGCCTGTTAACGCACCCGATATTTATGAATGTCGTAAAGTATGTATTTAAAGATGAAAACACGTAAAAATGTATATCAGGAGTCGGTTTTAATGCGTAAAATGCATCGTTTTCCATTTTAAATCTATTTCTTAATCCGAATTCGACTGTGATTCTAAAAAAAATAGGAAAACGGACACGTATTTTCTAAAAACATAGTAATACGGAAATACGAGGCGTTACAGTCTCCCCTCCTTTAGAAAATTTCATCCCGAAATTTCTTTAAGAGGAAGGCTTTTGGGTTAGATGGCATTTTGAAGTATGTACGTGTATAACCGAGAATAGATTGCGGGTGATCAAAGTTTGTATTTGATGAGGTCTAAGGAAACACCGAGTTTCTTATGGCACGTTTTTACGAAAGTTTGGTAATGTGGTAAGAACACTTATATATAGGAAGTACCAGCGGCGTATCCACCATGTTTATACCATATTACGTCCGTTTCGCTATTCGATGTCATGCTACGTTCCGTGTTATGGTACACAGTAGAACCCACTATGGTTTTCTTGCGCATACCAATATAATCATGTATGCACCCGTGATTTTTTTAGTCTGTGCATGATCCACATAGTTTGTACTAGTAGTGTACGGGTCAGGGTATGTTAACGTACTACGAGTGATAACGATAGCGCATAGGATTTTAAGTACGCATGCATGATTGTATTTAAGTATGAGAGAGGTCATAAGGTGTAAGTATATGTATGAGTATGATTAAATTCTTTGAATAGTCCACATGAGATATTTTAGTTAACTAGATTAACGCATTATTGGCATGTGATCTCACTGGTCAAACCATCGTGTCCGCAAGTATGTATGTATGTATGAATGTATGAATGACTTAACATGACCGCAAGTCCATGCGGCGGGCGTTACTCCTATAGCGCTACACAAGCGCTATATATGTTAAGGTGCGGCTTGATCAAAGTTAATGACAAAATGTCAACCCAACGTTTAAAGCAAGCGTCATCTATTCATGGCACATGTCATCATTTCGTTGCCATGAAAAGATCCGTAATGTATAAAGCGTCATCTAATCATAGCACATGTCATCATTTCGTTGCCATGAAAAGATCCGTAATGTATAAAGCGTCATCTAATCATAGCACATGTCATCATTTCGTTGCTATGAAAAGATCCGTAATGTATGAATGAATGTCTTGACATTACCACAAATCCATGCGGCGGTATGCTACTCCTATAGTGCTTCACAAGCACTACATATGTCAAGGTGTGGCTTCATCCGAAGTTAATGACCAGTTTATCACGTAAAGAATGTCCAGTAATCCTGAATCGAGTATAACGTATTAGTAGGCGTGTGTTAATTTATTATGTAAAAACGATGATTAGGTAACAAGTATTAAATCGCATTGATATAAAAGAGAGGCTTGATAAGTATTGGAGTGCTTCGGGTTTAGAAACTTCGACTATTCCAAAGTGAATCGCAAGTCCTTCCGAATTAGGGAGACATGCTTTGGCCTAATAGGTATAATACTCTCGTCGCCAGGTGATTAACAGTATTTTACCCTTCCAGTTAGTACATGTTCCTAATTTGGTTGAAAATACAAAACTTTGGCGAGATTGAAAATCATAGAGCGGGACCAGTCACCAAGGTGTGGATATCAATCCTAGCTTGACAATTTCGTCCCCAAAATGTGGTTTATTGAACGAAACAAGATAAAATCTCAACTCGTCAATAAGGAACCACTAGAGTATGAAATGGAAATTCCCATCAAGTTACGGATATCACTCCTGACTTGATGGTGAAATTTCGTGCAAAATAACATACAAGGTGGATTGAAATTCGTCACCAAAGGCGGGAATCACCCCTATTCTAGTGAGTGGTTTCGATTGTGGAATATGAGTATCTTCAAGTATGTATTGTGTGAAATGTTATAGAAAAGACATATTATATATTTAGACAAAAGAAGAGGTAGAAGCAAATAGAAAGAATCACATAGTAAGCAATAATAAGGAATGGTCAAGTTTTGGTACTTAGACTATAGACTAGGTCGAACATGGCAATTCTACCTAATTCCCTATAGTTATGGCTCTGATACCAATCTGTCACACCCCAACCGATGGCGGAAACATCGGGATGAGACGAAATAGATTGCAAGAGACTTCATAACGCTAATTGTGACAAGTATTTAATAGTTACTTTTTACATTGCTTGAACTAGAAATACCACAAGTTTGAAATAAATAAAATACAATAAGTATTCAAGTAATTAGGTTTCATTTCATTGATTTATGGTCTCATACAAAGATTGGCAACAAATTACAACATGTTTGAAAATATAATACAGAACAACGATATTAGAGTTTAATTGCATTTCTAGGCAACCCTACTAGATTCCTTGCATCATCCAAATCCTACAATACATGTTAAAGCATAGATCAATACAAATGGTATTGGCGAGCATACAAGTTTGAATATAAGTATAAAATGTTTTAAACAGATTTTTCATGGCAATAACTAAGTATGAACATATGAATTTAAACACGTATGAATGCAAGTACAACACGTATGATCGCAAGTATAACACGTATGAGCTTATATAAAGATTATTTGTTCAAAAATTCCAGTATGTTTGTGCATTTGATTCAAGTACATGTATTGCATCCCAAATGTAATAAAGCGTAAAAAGGGATCGAGTATGCTCACCTTGGTTGCGTATGAGACTTCCTTGTAATAACGCACGAGTAAAGATTGGGAAACCAAGAGGACGAATAAAGGTGATTAACCTAGATATGAAATACGTGTACGAACTCGTTAAATAAGATTCCGAATATTAAGGTTTATAAGTAGATTAATTAGATTTATTTTATTAATAAGCCTTTTAAATTAATAAAAGACATTATAATTAATTTGTTAATTATTTCGGAATTTATTCTAACCCGACTAATAACTGATTTAAAATTTGTTTTATACATAAACTACTGGTTCTCACTTATTGCTTTTGTAACAGAGGTTTTTAAAAAAAAATTCCGCGAATAGTCAAGGGCCAGGATCGAACCCGAGACCCTCGCTGGTTACACACATACCAACCACATCTGATGTTTGTTTAGTTTTTTTTTAATCTTTTGAATATCCGACCAGTTCATCTTCTACATAATAAAGCCATCGAAAGAAGTGTTGTATATCCACCCTTTTTAAAAAAAAACTAACACAGAGTATCAGGACTTTACCAAACAACACCCACTGACTTTTTTTGGTTTTGCTCAAGATTCAAACAAAGAAAAAATAAAATGAAAGGAAAGGTTGTATGTTAGATTGTAAATTAAGATCAATATAATAGAAAGCCAAGAACGAATCCACTAATCTTATATTTTTGGTTTAATTATCCATGTCAACCATCCTTTACATAAATGAAACAAGAAGACTAAATTGGATTAATGAAAAAAAAATAACGAAACAAGGATGTCGTGAGTTCCGTCAAACTTTTTCACCGTCGCGCTGCAGGTTCGGCCGGAAGCGGCTCTGCCATCGTCTCCTGTCGTTGATACCAGCGCTGCCGGTTGCCGTTGTGACAGCACAGCCGTCAGCTGCTGCCGCCCCCTCTCTCTCCCATTGCTTTCTCTCTCTCTAGTCACCCCCCTCTCTCTCCTGTACTGCTGTGCGCCGTCACCAGAAGGCGGTGACTGGCCGTGGAACTAACGGCGAAGGTGAGGGACGTGGAGGTTTAAGGAGAAGAACGGAAGTGTCGGAGCTCAGCCGGTAAGGTCATCGGAGTTACTCCGGTTGCCGGAGGTGTGAGAGGATACCGAGAACGTGTGGGTGTGCGGGTGAGTTTGAGGAAGGGAAGGTATGCGGGGTTTTGGGTTTGAGTCCCTTAAATACTTAGGGTTTATGAGAGGGTCGGGCCCAAAGTCCATTAGTGTGTACAAGTCCATCGAGCGGCCCGATCTCATTTCTCAAGCCTATTAACGCACCCGATATTTATGAATGTCGTAAAGTATGTATTTAAAGACGAAAACATGTAAAAATGTATATCAGGAGTCAGTTTTAATGCGTAAAATGCGTCGTTTTCCATTTTAAATGTATTTCTCAATCCGAATTCGACTGTGATTCTAAAAAAATAGGAAAACGGACACGTATTTTCTAAAAACATAGTAATACGGAAATACAAGGCGTTACAGGTGGCGATCGCTGCTTGATCCACGATGGTGGCTTCAGCCTTTTTCAGTTTACTCTCTAGCATGACGTTCGTGCCACATGCGTCTTCATAGAGGAACACCAGGCGTTCAAGACCCTGCGGAATAAGGAAACAGGTATTAGCCTTTATTGACATTTATGACCAGTATATGGTGCAGGATATAGATTAAGGATAGGAACCTGGTTGAGGAAGCCGGTCATGAACTTGCTGGACTCTGTAAACCCGTATTTCTCGAATGGGAATACATGGGGTGTAGCGGGAGAGTCTGCTTCCTTTCTCTTCCGGGAGCTGGAGGCTCGAGTTCTGGATGCCAGGGGAGCCTTGGGTGCGGTAGCAGTTTTTGAACTGGTAGGCTTGGGTGTAATAGCTAGCTTTGGATTGGTCTCTGGCTTAACAGGTGCAAGGCTAGAATAACTGTCCAACTCGTCAAGCTGGAAGCCTTCGAGGTTGATGACCGGCACTATAAAAAGGGAGAAATGTTTAATTCTTAACACTTATACTTTATAATTAGTCTAATCATATACTTACCAGACATTTCTGAACTTGATTTTTGACTTGAGCTTATGAGAGACAGGGAGAAGGTTCTTTCACTGGCAGGAAGTCGGTAGATCTCTTTAATCCTGGGCTCCGATTCTGCGCTTGGAGGTGCTAGATCTCTGAAATTTGCTGCACAAGAAATCAGGATATCAGTCAAGGATATAGTTTTAAGATATATTTGGGGATACTCCTAAAACCCAAAATCCTACCCGAAGTTAACCATCTAACTGGCAGGTCAAAACCCTTGTCAATAGACTCCCTTTTAACGAATAAGAACTTTCGTTGCCACTGATCTTCATTCTTAGTGGCCTTGAGAATTAGGGGGTTCTTGGAGGTGGAGAACAGAAGAAAGCGGCTATTACCATGGGATCTTAGTCGATATGCTATGGGAAGGTCCTCGAAGCATAGGTTAGGGAAATGACGAGATTTAATTTGGTTTAACACCATTAAAACTCGCCACACCATTGGCGTAGTCTGAGCATAACTAAGGCCGGTAAGCTAGAAGAAACGGGAGATGAAGGGTGGAAAAGGATACCGGAGTCCCAATGAAAAAGGATAGGCGAAGAAGCACACCCACTCATTTGATACCGCGTCTGATCGGACCTCCCGATCGAAAGGGCGAATGATCGCTCCGGCAGGAAAGGCACCGGAATCCTTCAAGGCCGCAATGTCGGCATTGTTGAAGGAACAAATCTCCTTTTTTGATTCTCGAATAAGGTTTTGACTTACGAGGGTTGGGTCTGGTTCGTTTGAACGTGATCTTGTTCGTGAGGCCATGAGAGGTTTCAACCGAGAAATGAAGAATTCGAGTAAAGAAAAAACAAAGAAGAAGAGAGAAAGAAAATACCTGAGGAATGGCTTGAAATGTGATGATCATAATGCTGAATATATCAGCTAAATAGAGGCTGGATATAGGGGGCAAAGAGTAAATATCACGTTGGAAGTTGCACAAAGTCACATCAATCGTCGTTTCAGTTTAATAACCTCGATTTAAGGGATAAGTTTTAAAATATATCCGTTGGAATTGGTATACCAACAGATATATTTTGGGGACAATTGTTATCGGTGATTTTCTGCTCATATATCCAGACTGATATGCTGACTTTGTTTGTTTTATTGTGACCAGGATGCTGGATCAGGATATTGGTAACATCCTGATACGATATCCTGGTACTAACTAATTAACCCATGTGCAGATTAAAAGGTGCAAGTCTCTAACGTTCAAGTGGACTTCTTCTCCTCAAGACTCGGGTAAATCAGTTAGATTATGGACGTTGAAGCTGGAAGACGTGGACTACAACGTTCACATATGGAATATTCACTGAATCCCGGAATAATAGGATAGTTAGTTGGTTTCTTTTACTATAAAAAGGATTGATCGGATCAGATTAGGGCACACAATCTTTCGTACACTCTTTCTCTCTAGCTGCAAACACTCACAATACACTTACACTTGTATCGAATTCACATTGTAACACTTAGTCGATCTGCATCATATCCTGCACTGTATCCTGACATTTCAAGCAATAAGAAGAACAAGGCAGCTGCAATTTTCAGCTCCCGAGGTTTTGTGCTGGCAATCTAGATTGATCAAGGGCTTTCCTCGTACATCCCGTGTCACCCTTTACATTTTTGCTCATTGTTTGATCGTAGATACAGCTCAATATCCTGAGCCGTATCCTGAAAACTATTTTTGCAAAAAACTTAATTAGCATATTTCCAACACATTTTCTTAGCACACTACCTCACTTAACAAATTTGATCACTTAATTGCTTCGGTAATTTTTTACCAAAACAACCGTCACCTATCTTTAGGTGATAACCACAAATAGAACACAAATTACAAATCCGTTTTGAAAACCAATCATCTATTCCTAGATGATTTGTTATAAGGTTTTGAACCTTCAAAGTTTTCAAAATCTCATCAAAGTTTGGGTCTTATAATGTGAACACGTGCAATCTGTAAGGGTGGGTGCCTGTATCCTGAGTTTTCTGTCTAAGGCTAGAGTGTTCATACAAATCCACATAATCGGACCAGTCACTCTTACCTGGGAACTCTTGGGATGAGTGTCCACTTATAGGCTAAAGCATGTCTTCGCGATACGTTATTTTGACCCATTTACTTTGATTAGTCACTGTGTATCGTTTGTTTGTTCGAGGTAACGAATGAATGATCACATTCCTTATGTTTTGTCGATGTTTTCAATACCTTTTTGTTTATCCAATTGTCATTCTCACTCGTTTCTCATGTTTCCTTGTTCTTTTTAGAATATGACACCTAGACGTGATCCAGAACAGGATACTGCACTCGCAGCCCTGGTCGCTCAGAAGATGGCTGCTGTGATTCCGAACTCTAATAACTCAGATTAATCAAGAGAACAATAATAACAACAATAACAATGCTCAGTGCAGTTTTAAAACGTTTAATTCGGCTAAACCACTGAAATTTTCTGGGTCTCAAGGAGCAACTGCGCTCCTACAATGGTTCGAGAGTCTAGAAAGCACGTTTAGACATGTTCAATGCCCGAATGAGCGAAAGGTTGAGTTTGCAGCTAGTGTTTTCGAGAAACGTGCTCTAACATGGTGGAACGGAGTGATGAGAGATAGGGGTGCCGATGTGGCTATGGCACAAACTTGGGAAGAACTACGGGCTCTCATGATGAGGGAGTTCAATTAAAGGCATTGGAACGAGAGTTCGACGATTTGAAGCAAGATGGGGGAGAACACCATGCCTACACGGATCGTTATGAGGAGCTGATTTTATTGCGTCCTACTATGATTACCCCGTTGGAGAAAGCGATCGAGAGGTATATTGATGGTTTGCCTGACTCTGTGCAAGACATAGTTACTGGTAGTAACCCTACCACTGTTCGTCAGGCTATCAAACTGGCTGCAACCTTGACTGAGTCACAAGTTAGGAAGGGTAAACTGACCCACATGGGTGACAAGAAACAGTCAACCGACACTACTCAAGACAAAGGAAAGGGTAAGAAGAAAGGCGAGTCTTCAAGGAGGTTGAGGAAGCATAAGGCTTCCCAGAACTTTGCTTACCACACAAAACGCTCAGAACCCACCAGCACAGCCTCCTGCCAAGAAACCATATGCTGGTACTGCACCTCACTGCAATCGGTGCAATGGTCATCATGCTGCACAACAAATGTGTAAACAGTGCACCACTTGTGGTAAACTTGGCCACACGGCCAACATTTGTCGATTGGGTCCGAATCAAGCTGCTTAAATCCAGTATAAGCTCTAGTTCAGGGAAATGCTGCTAGACCTCCATTCCCACCTGGTTCATGTTATAACTGCGGAGAGATGGGTCACTTCCGAAACAACTGCCCAAAATTTGTGAACGCGAATGCCAACGCCAATGCTAATCCCGCTCGTGGACGAGCATAAAATCTAAATGCTAACGAGGCTCATGCTGATAACGAAGTTGTTAATGGTACGTTCCTTGTCAACCATCAACCTGTATCTGTTCTTTTCGATATTGGTACCGATAGAAGTTTTGTATCGTTAGCATTTTAGCCTTTACTTGCGATACCTAGAACTAAACTAAGGAAGCCCTTATCTATCGAAGTTGCTACTGGTGAACCTCTTGTACTCAATTATGTTATTCGCGATTGTCAATTGAACCTTGATAACCATCTTTTTCCTATTGACCTCACACTGATGCAACTTGGAAGTTTCGATATTATCGTAGGAATGGATTGGTTAACCAAACATCATGCTGTGGTGGTTTGTTTCAATAAGATTGTTCATATTCCTCTTTCATTTGGTGAAGTCCTAGAAGTTCGTTGCGAGAAACCTTTGAATGGTTTGAAACTCATGTCGTGTACGAAAGCCCAAAGATACTTACGAAAAGGATATGTGGCCTTCCTGGTACATGTCACAGAGAAGAAAGGTAAGAACAGGTGTATTCAAGATATTCTGATTGTACGAGATTATCCAGAGGTGTTTCCTGATGAACTGCCTGGTTTGCCTCCAGTTCGTCAAGTCGAATTTCATATTAATCTTGTACCTAATGCCAACCCTACTGCTAAAGCACCTTACCGTCTTGCACCGTCTGAGATGCAAGAGTTATCGAAATAGCTTCAAGAGTTATCTAATAAAGGATTCATCCGTCCGAGCTATTCACCTTAGGGCGCTCCTGTCCTATTTGTGAAAAAGAAAGATGGATCTTTCCGCACGTGTATCGATTACCGTGAGCTCAATAAACTCACCATCAAGAATCGATATACCCTACCACGTATTGATGATCTTTGTGATCAGCTGCAAGGTGCTACATGTTTTTTCCCAAATCGATCTGCGTTCTGGGTATCATCAGCTTCGTGTACTCGAAGAAGATATTCCCAAAACTACTTTCCGCACGAGATATGGTCACTACGAGTTGACTGTCATGCCTTTTGGTTTGACGAATGCCCCAGCTATTTTCATGGACTTAATGAATAGGGTTTGTAAACCTTATTTAGACAAGTTCATCATTGTATTCATTGACGATGTTCTTATTTATTCGAAGTCTCGAGCCGATCACAAACAACACCTTCATTTGACAATGGAACTCCTGAAGAAGGAACAACTTTTTGCCAAATTTTCCAAGTGTTAATTCTGGCTTAAGGAAGTTCAGCTTTTGGGCCATATTGTCAACAAGCAGGGTATTCATGTGGATCCTTCCAAAATCGCAGCTATTATGGATTGGAACACACCAACTACACCTACTGAAGTTCGCTCTTTTCTTAGTCTTGCTGGTTACTATCGACGATTTATCGTGAACTTCTCAAAGATCACGGTTCCTCTCACTGCTTTGACTCAAAAGAATAAGCCTTTTGAGTGGGGACCCAAACAAGAGGAAGCTTTCCAAACACTAAAACAAAAACTCTGTGATGCTCCTTCTTATCTTTGCCTGATGGAAACGATGATTTTGTTGTCTATTGTGACGCGTCGAATCTAGGCCTTGGTTGTGTTCTCATGCAACGAGGTAAAGTTATAGCTTATGCGTCAAGACAATTGAAAATACACTGGAAGAACTACTCGACTCATGATCTTGAATTAGGTGTTGTGGTTTTTGCACTCAAAATCTGGAGACACTATCTTTATGGCACGAAGTGTGTGGTTTTCACAGACCACAAAAGTCTCCAACACATTTTCAATTAGAAGGAGCTGAATATGAGACAACGATGCTGGGTTGAACTCTTGAACGATTACGATTGCGAGATTCGCTACCATCCTGGTAAGGCAAATCTAGTAGCCGATGCACTAAGCTGAAAGGAACGAGTCACGCTTCATTTTGTTCGCACTCTATCTGATATCCAATCACGTGTCGTTCAAGCTCAACGTACTTGTATTACACAAGACCTGATGGGTAAGGAATTACCACATCAACTATAGCTTAAACTTGAAACGAAGGAAAATGGGTTACTCTATTTCAAGAATCATTTGTGGATTCCAAAACAAGACGATATTCGCGCTTTAGTGATGGACGAATCTCATAAGTCTCTTTATTCTATTCATCCTGGTGCTAACAAGATGTACAAGGATCTTCGTACTCAGTACTGGTGGCCTGGTATGAAGAAGGATATTTCTTTATATGTATCAAAATGCCTAACTTGTCTCAAAGTCAAGGCTGAACATCAATGACCATCTGGTTTGCTTGTACAACCAGAAATTCCAGTTTGGAAGTGGGAGAACAATGCAATGGATCTCATAACTAAGTTACCGCGCACATCTAGAGGTCATGATACCATTTGGGTAGTCATTGATCGTCTTACGAAGTCAGCTCACTTTATACCGATTCGCGAGGATCTATCTGCTGATAAACTTGCCAAGATTTATGTTGATGAGATTGTATCTCGACATGGTGTTCCCTTGGATATCATTTCTGACCGTCATTGTAACACCCTAGTTATTATTTAGCGATTTTATATGTAAATACCAACAATTAGATGTGTAGTTAAGACTACACATACTATAAAAATACGGGCTTATTAAAACTTTTACAAATCATAAGTTATTCTACATAACGTGATCGGGTTCGTCGTTAAAAATTTACAACGAGGCAATGTGCGGAAGCATGTGTCTTTATCGTGTTCGGTTCTTCATTGAGCTTGATCATCTTTCGGCATCCAAAATGTACCTACATTTCATAAACATGAAATACTTTAGTCATACTGGGGTTAAAACGTGTTTAAACGAGTCCGGTAACGAATATGAAAGCAGAAATCCCAACGTTAATCTCTTGATCTCAAAACAAAAATTTCAACTTGATCTCCACCGTAACTTACGGTGTCACCGTAAGTTACGGTGGCCTCTGTAAGTATATTCCCCCACCGTAAATCAGGGGTATCCTACCGTAGCACTTTTGGCTCCACCGTAACTTACGGTGGCACCGTAAGTTACGGTGGCCCCTGCATCCAAACTTTCCATTTTGCCGCTTTTTGACACGAAAACTTTCGTATCTTTCAAACCGCTTGTCCGTTTGACCTACCGTTTCTTCCTACGTAATTGTAATTTGATTCCCCACCTTATGAGGTTAAAATCCAACATCCGGTTTAACAAAAATTCAGACTTTTAAGTCTTCGGCTATTTCCCTTTTTATCAACTTTTGACCCGTTCTATTTTTATCAAACAAACGAGTTTGTTTGACCTTTATTTCCCATAAACCTATCAAGTTCAAAAATGTGTAACATAATAGGTTTCAAATTACAGGTTTATATACCTTCTTAACCCATTTTCACCCATATGCTCATTTTGACCCGTTAAGGGTATTTATGCATATTTTAAGCACTAATCTCTTTCATTCGTTTCTAAATACATATGCCCACATTTCTTATCAAATAACCTCCCACCACAACTATATTTGTGGTGGATTCAATGTGGTGATTTATATATTCCAAATTACACACTTCAAATCATTATTTTACGGCAAAGACTCTTTATAGAGACTTTTGACCAATATTTTACGTCTTTTGCTTTTCATACTTATTCAAGTATTTATTTCATCCTATCGCTTATTTCCAAACTACCTTTATGGTTCGTTTGCTCAATTTCACTTACAAGGGCGTTTTAGTCAATTTTAGTCCTTCATTTACGACAAAGGACTATTAGTACATATTTAATCCCAATTTACGACCTTTTAACTATATTCTTGTTTAGAAATCAATATGTTTCTAAAACACCTTAATCATAACTAAATTTATTCGGTTTACCTAAAAGATAACCGAATATCTTATTTTAACCTTGTCTAACTGTTATAAAACTCCAAACTCTACATGATGAGTTGTATTATTATACATACCTGGCTCGGATCAATATATTGACCCGTTTCAATACCTTTCCTTAGTGGCTACTAAGTGATAGCGATGTAAGCATCCATGTGCTATTTATTTCCTAAAATCATGCATCTTGACAACCCATTAGTCGATATTGTCAAAGGGTGATAATTTCACCTTTTGACCTGTTTGGCCGAATTGACCGATTATATTAGCGAGATGATATTTATTACTACCTCGTATATATATATGACTCGCTCCGATTTACACCGTGCGGTCACTTACTTATAATTCCATTTCTTAACACTTTTTGGCCTACTATGGCTTACGTCATAAATTATCTTTTTCGTAATACGACAAAAAGGATATTCTGAAATATATGACTAGTGTAAGATATACTTACCTTGCATCCGAATTACGTTTTTCCTTCATTCTTGCTTTGTTTGACCCGCTTCCTTTCCAAGCCTCCACCTAGCTTGTCAAGCGTCAAACTATCATCATAATTCGTAAGACGGTTAGATTTGCCATCATTAATTATGACTATTCCATCTTACGAGTGTTACATCAAAATTCACCATTTGATTTCATTTTGGTCATTTTGACTTTTAAAGGTCAAACTGCCTATTAACATAAGTGATTATATCATAAACCCCGACAATTCATTTAAGCACTTTGTCAAGTATCCGATTGGCATTATTCTTACGCCACCGTTTTAACTACTTTTCAAATCTAAGTTCATGCTATTATTAATACCAATTTAACTTAGCTCTTGATTATCAAAGTTAATTATTCATTTGTTAAGCAAGAACTAAAGGTTTCCATCTCCATGTAAAAACCCGTTTCATCATAGCATTAGACATTCATCCGAACATCAATATAATCAAGTTCTACATATTAATTAGTAGACATCATGATTCCAAACCCTATTTATATGAACCCAAATCACTAATTTCATCATAATATACTAAACCCCTTTCATGAAAGCATGATCATGTACCCAAATTTCATGGTTTAATCAAACACCTTCCATTAATTCTCATGCATGATGATTCTAAACATAGTCTTATCATCAATTTCATCATAACTATAAAACCCACTTAGCTAGGAGTGGTGATTCAACCAAACACCTAAATCATAGCAATTTATTCTAAATCTTCACTTAGGGTTTGTTCCTAAGCAATCCTATATCTCAAATTCAGCCATAACTTCTATGATTCATGCATAGATCGTATCATGCAAGATTAACTAATTTTCACAACTTCATGAATGTTAGAAATTCGACATACCTTACGATCCCCTTGACTTGGTAATCGTTTATTCATGTTTGGTTGTGAATTTGAGCTTCATTTTGACCTTCAATTTGCTGGATTTGTTGAAGGTTAGGGTTTGGCTCCATGGGGAGCTCCCTGATGTCGATCCAGAACACACACTTGAAGTGTGTGTTTTATTTTTATTTTCTTTTATTAAATAACTTTGTTAAGTTATCCCATTTTAACCCCTCGTGTTTGGTTCGTTATTAAGTAGGCCACAACCTACTTATTCCTAACAATATTCCCATCTATTAACTAGGTTAAACATTCCTAGTTAAATTAGTGGGTTTGGGGAAATTTATAACTAAGTTTATTTTAAGTCCCGTTAGACCGGGCCTTCTATAAACTTTATTTCCTCAAAGCCTTTATACTAATTTTATTTAATATTAGGTTTATTTATTTAAAATCCTAATACTCACCGGCTTGCTTTTACCTCTAACGGTACTTTACCCATCATCTAGTATTAACGGAGTTTGATTACCAAACCCGTTTTCGGGGTGTTACAAGTCTACCCCCCCTTAAAGAGGTTTCGTCCTCGAAACCATGCTTACATAGTTCATTGAGTTTCTAAACTCAATGTGTTTGACTTGAATAATCTCTTAAGCATTACTCATACTTTAACCAATTGTTAGCATTACTAGAAAACTTATGGTAATGTCTTTTTGGTTACAGAACCTCTACGTACCTCATATGACATAATGTAACTTGAAATAACGTAAATCCGTTATTTTTACTAGTTTAGTTAACTTAGCGATTTCCATCGCTTTTATATATTATCGAACTCTTGGTGAATCCGTTACCTTGACCCGTTTAAAGGTCCTTAGTGAAATATTTCACTTTTAGCAGTACTTTCTTTTGTTTTCAGATTTATTTATTCAGTTCAGTTATACCGAATCCACCGCTTACAAGCAAACCAATTTTTTTATTGATTTGAATTACTGGCCTTAACCGGTCTTACTAACTAGACTTATTAGTCCTATTACTTTTCACCGCTCGTTTGGTTATAATGTGATTTTACTTCACATTATATTTACTAACCGTGATCGTGTCACATCGTGTTTAGTTTGTATCAGCCTTTCATTTTCGAAAATATCACTTTTCGAATATATCGTCTTGCGCCTACCAGTGTCAAGACTTGAACCTTTCATGCTTACTATTCAAATTTCTATCAGAATTTATATTGGTAACAACGTTATTTCTTACTAAAATCGAAGTTTTAGTTTTAGGATCCTTTCTTTAACTTTTGTCAATTATCCATACCATGATATTGACAGTCCATAATTTATTCTTTTAAAATCTTAGTTTTATACGAGGGATCGTAACAAGTTCCCTTACCTCACACTATTGACCCGTAGGTCCCTTCACTTAACCTCGTAGGCTATTTCCTTAGGCTTTCACCTCTTTGAAGCGAGGCCCTTATGATCCTTTTGCTTCAATTCATGACCCGTGGGTCATTTTGGCCCCGTAGACCTTTTTCTCTAATTAATATCCCGTAGGTTATGATGATCCTGTAGATCATCTTTTATTCGAGTTTTCATTCAAATGTGTATACATTTATACACGCATATGGCGTTAAGGCACCCCTTCTTATGTTTTAGAATTATTCACCTTTATTTTTTTTTTATTTTTTTTTGTGGATTTCATTTGACCTTGATCGTAGTCTAAGGCTACATTGTTTTCTCTTGAATTATCTTTCCGACTTTGTCTTTAAGTTTGACGTTTTACAAAAACGACTCGTTAAGGGACATATTTTCATTTTCCGGGTTCGAGTGTAAGTACACTCCCTCCCAATACTTGTCTAAATCATTTTACATGTTTGCGTTTTCTGGGTTCGAGTGTAAGTACACTCCCTCCCAATACTTGTCTAAATCATTTTACATGTTTGCATTTTCTAGGTTCGAGAGTAAGTACACTCCCTCCCAATACTTGTCTAAATCATTTTACATGCTTGCATTTTCTGGGTTCGAGTGTAAGTACACTCCCTCCCAATACTTGTCTAAATCATTTTACATGCTTGCATTTTCTGGGTTCGAGTGTAAGTACACTCCCTCCCAATACTTGTCTGCGTCATTTACTTGTTTCTTTGTCCCTTCTCTCGGGCTCATTATCCTAATGTAATACGCTTCCGTCACACGGCCGTGCGTTTACATTATTATCAAATATTTTGCTCATTTGACCCATTTGGGTACTTTTAAGTTAGTCCCATTCACCCTGCCCTTACTACATCGGATGTAAATGTGTCCGCTATAAGAAACTCGTGGTATCATATGCCACTACTTACTTGGCCAGAGTAAGCGATTAACACATGACATACACGACCTTTTTATAGTTTTCACATCACGCCCTATGTAAGTAATGCCTCTATTTAGTTCTCTTGGAAACAATATCCTGGATAGGTATTCTATTCAGGTTTTTCCAAGTTTTCAATCTACATATGCAACTATCAGTTTCTACGTATTTGTTGCATATTTATATTCATGCAATAATTTAAACGTGCACCTGGTAATTGCTTGCCCTAACAGGCTTTTCTTGCCATTAGCCTAGTTTGCGACCATTACGCGATTTAGGTCCTTAATGAGCATGCTCTTCTTGTCATATCTCGGACCATTCCATCATCATATCCACAATTCGTTTGACTCTCGTCGTCTTCAAACGCGAGTGTCCTTCAATTAAAACATTCACAAAAGTTAGTAACATCTACTTCAATAATCGCCCGTATTCTAATACAAGGCTTTTTCTACTATACGCGTCAATGCACGTATTTTCGTCAACTATATCAATCATTTTAATTGGGGTAACGTGTAACACACGGTAGCCCTATGTGTTGTTTACAACACTTTAGCATACACGTACTTACCGGATTTGCGATCAAGCCACGAACCGAATACTATTCTTTGTCAAGATCATAAGGTTTAAGTCCAAGCATGGTTCCTCCCCACCATACTCGAATCTCTTAAACCAAGGCTCTGATACCAACTTGTAACACCCGAGTTATTATTTAGCGATTTTATATGTAAATACCAACAATTAGATGTGTAGTTAAGACTACACATACTATAAAAATACGGGCTTATTAAAACTTTTACAAATCATAAGTTATTCTACATAACGTGATCGGGTTCGTCGTTAAAAATTTACAACGAGGCAATGTGCGGAAGCATGTGTCTTTATCGTGTTCGGTTCTTCATTGAGCTTGATCGTCTTTCGGCATCCAAAATGTACCTACATTTCATAAACATGAAATACTTTAGTCATACTGGGGTTAAAACGTGTTTAAACGAGTCCGGTAACGAATATGATAGGAGAAATCCCAACGTTAATCTCTTGATCTCAAAACAAAAATTTCAACTTGATCTCCACCGTAACTTACGGTGTCACCGTAAGTTACGGTGGCCTCTGTAAGTATATTCCCCCACCGTAAATCAGGGGTATCCTACCGTAGCACTTTTGGCTCCACCGTAACTTACGGTGGCACCGTAAGTTACGGTGGCCCCTGCATCCAAACTTTCCATTTTGCCGCTTTTTGACACGAAAACTTTCGTATCTTTCAAACCGCTTGTCCGTTTGACCTACCGTTTCTTCCTACGTAATTGTAATTTGATTCCCCACCTTATGAGGTTAAAATCCAACATCCGGTTTAACAAAAATTCAGACTTTTAAGTCTTCGGCTATTTCCCTTTTTACCAACTTTTGACCCGTTCTATTTTTATCAAACAAACGAGTTTGTTTGACCTTTATTTCCCATAAACCTATCAAGTTCAAAAATGTGTAACATAATAGGTTTCAAATTACAGGTTTATATACCTTCTTAACCCATTTTCACCCATATGCTCATTTTGACCCGTTAAGGGTATTTATGCATATTTTAAGCACTAATCTCTTTCATTCGTTTCTAAATACATATGCCCACATTTCTTATCAAATAACCTCCCACCACAACTATATTTGTGGTGGATTCAATGTGGTGATTTATATATTCCAAATTACACACTTCAAATCATTATTTTACGGCAAAGACTCTTTATAGAGACTTTTGACCAATATTTTACGTCTTTTGCTTTTCATACTTATTCAAGTATTTATTTCATCCTATCGCTTATTTCCAAACTACCTTTATGGTTCGTTTGCTCAATTTCACTTACAAGGGCGTTTTAGTCAATTTTAGTCCTTCATTTACGACAAAGGACTATTAGTACATATTTGATCCCAATTTACGACCTTTTAACTATATTCTTGTTTAGAAATCAATATGTTTCTAAAACACCTTAATCATAACTAAATTTATTCGGTTTACCTAAAAGATAACCGAATATCTTATTTTAACCTTGTCTAACTGTTATAAAACTCCAAACTCTACATGATGAGTTGTATTATTATACATACCTGGCTCGGATCAATATATTGACCCGTTTCAATACCTTTCCTTAGTGGCTACTAAGTGATAGCGATGTAAGCATCCATGTGCTATTTATTTCCTAAAATCATGCATCTTGACAACCCATTAGTCGATATTGTCAAAGGGTGATAATTTCACCTTTTGACCCGTTTGGCCGAATTGACCGATTATATTAGCGAGATGATATTTATTACCACCTCGTATATATATATGACTCGCTCCGATTTACACCGTGCGGTCACTTACTTATAATTCCATTTCTTAACACTTTTTGGCCTACTATGGCTTACGTCATAAATTATCTTTTTCGTAATACGACAAAAAGGATATTCTGAAATATATGACTAGTGTAAGATATACTTACCTTGCATCCGAATTACGTTTTTCCTTCATTCTTGCTTTGTTTGACCCGCTTCCTTTCCAAGCCTCCACCTAGCTTGTCAAGCGTCAAACTATCATCATAATTCGTAAGACGGTTAGATTTGCCATCATTAATTATGACTATTCCATCTTACGAGTGTTACATCAAAATTCACCATTTGATTTCATTTTGGTCATTTTGACTTTTAAAGGTCAAACTGCCTATTAACATAAGTGATTATATCATAAACCCCGACAATTCATTTAAGCACTTTGTCAAGTATCCGATTGGCATTATTCTTACACCACCGTTTTAACTACTTTTCAAATCTAAGTTCATGCTATTATTAATACCAATTTAACTTAGCTCTTGATTATCAAAGTTAATTATTCATTTGTTAAGCAAGAACTAAAGGTTTCCATCTCCATGTAAAAACCCGTTTCATCATAGCATTAGACATTCATCCGAACATCAATATAATCAAGCTCAACATATTAATTAGTAGACATCATGATTCCAAACCCTATTTATATGAACCCAAATCACTAATTTCATCATAATATACTAAACCCCTTTCATGAAAGTATGATCATGTACCCAAATTTCATGGTTTAATCAAACACCTTCCATTCATTCTCATGCATGATGATTTTAAACATAGTCTTATCATCAATTTCATCATAACAATAAAACCCACTTAGCTAGGTGTGGTGATTCAACCAAACACCTAAATCATAGCAATTTATTCTAAATCTTCACTTAGGGTTTGTTCCTAAGCAATCCTATATCTCAAATTCAGCCATAACTTCTATGATTCATGCATAGATCGTATCATGCAAGATTAACTAATTTTCACAACTTCATGAATGTTAGAAATTCGACATACCTTACGATCCCCTTGACTTGGTAATCGTTTATTCATGTTTGGTTGTGAATTTGAGCTTCATTTTGACCTTCAATTTGCTGGATTTGTTGAAGGTTAGGGTTTGGCTCCATGGGGAGCTCCCTTATGTCGATCCAGAACACAAACTTGAAGTGTGTGTTTTATTTTGATTTTCTTTTATTAAATAACTTTGTTAAGTTATCCCATTTTAACCCCTCGTGTTTGGTTCGTTATTAAGTAGGCCACAACCTACTTATTCCTAACAATATTCCCATCTATTAACTAGGTTAAACATTCCTAGTTAAATTAGTGGGTTTGGGGAAATTTATAACTAAGTTTATTTTAAGTCCCGTTAGACCGGGCCTTCTATAAACTTTATTTCCTCAAAGCCTTTATACTAATTTTATTTAATATTAGGTTTATTTATTTAAAATTCTAATACTCACCGGCTTGCTTTTACCTCTAACGGTACTTTACCCATCATCTAGTATTAACGGAGTTTGATTACCAAAGCTGTTTTCGGGGTGTTACAGTCATGCTCGATTCTCATCTCACTTTTTGGAAGACCATGAAATCTACTATGGGAACCCAACTAAATCTAAGCACTGCTTATCATCCCCAAACGGATGGACAATCCGAGAGGACGATACAAACATTGGAGGATATGCTTAGAGCATGCGTGATAGATTTTGGTGGTAATTGGGATTCTCATCTACCGTTGATCGAGTTCTCTTACAACAATAGGTATCATGATAGCATCAATATGTCACCGTTCGAAGCTTTATACGGTCGAAAATGTCATTCACCTGTTTGTTGGAGTGAGATCGGTAAAGCTCGGCTTACTGGACCGGAGCTCATTCTGGAAACGACAGATAAAGTCAAGAAAATTCGCGATAATATTCTGACAGCTAGAAGTCGTCAAAAGAGTTATGCGGATATACGATGCAAGCCCATGGAGTTTCAAGTCGGAAACCATCTCCTACTCAAGGTGTCCCCTTGGAAGGGAGTGGTGAGATTTGGAAAGAAAGGAAAACTTGCACGACGATACGTTGGGCCATTTAAGATTGTTGAAAGAACCGGAAAGGTTGCTGATGTGCGTGTAGTGTCGTATAATTTTATTTATATTTTTATCCCTTTTTACACTTTAGTCAAGTTTTAAATTTATAAAACACGATATTTTACTAACACTAAACAAACATATGGGCAAGTGCACCCATCGTGAGCGTAGTATAGTGTTGGTAAGATACCGAGGTCGTCCAAGGACACAAGAGCTTTTAATACCGGTTTATCCTCAACGTCTAATCAAATCAAAATTTTAGAAAAAAAAATTTAAAATAGAAAATAAAAACAAAAAATGTTGAAAAATAAAAATAAAAACAGATAGACAAGATGAATCACTTGGATCTGACTCGCCTTTAGTGTAACCTTTGATTATTTTCGCACTTTTGCACTTTTTAAGAGATTATCTTAGTTATAGTAGTAGGCCCCTCTTTTGAAGGTGACGTTACCCTCAACCCAGTAGTTTGAGTCAGCAAGGATACAATCCTAAAGGGTTGGATTATTGGAAGATAATTAATTAAGTTATTAATGCATATTGTGGTAGGCCCCTCTTTTGAAGGTGACGTCACCCTCGGCTAAGTAGTTTGAGTCAGAAGGGATACAATCCTAAATAGCCGGGTTAAAGTTTTAATAGTAGTTTACATATGAGGGATCAAGGAGTTCAGACCCCCGCCATCTAATACCAGTGGGTATTGAAGGAGGTCCTACTAAAATTGACCCAGGTCCTTGCAGGATCTATAACTGAACAAGGCAAGACTCTTACCAAACCATTCCCTTAACCCCCGACCAGGTAGCCAACATATCTCCATATAGACCGTGGAGATATGAATGGTGAAAATCTTTTATTTTATATAGACAGTAAAATAATGTCAAGACACCACGGACAAATGATAAGGAAGATTCGGCTTCAACATAAGAAACTAGTTATTAAAGTCATTAATACATAACCAAATAAAAAGTGCGAAAAGATTAAAAATAAAAAGTATTACACTAAATGCTTGTCTTCACCAAGTGATGTAAGAGACTTAGGCAATCATGGCCTTTGATTGTCAAGAACTCTTACGATCAATCTTGGATCCCGAGACTACTCACACACTCTATGATGGATGATGGATGATGGTGGTGGATGTGGGTTGTGATGGTGGTGGTGGGTGGGTGAAGTGTGAGAGAGGTGGTTTGCTAAGGGATGGTTTGTAAGTGAGCCAAGAACCCCTATTTATAGCCTGCACAAAAGCCCGAACATGGCCCCGTGTCTATTGGGCACGGCCCCGTGTCCACCCATCTTCTCTTTCTTCATTAAATGCAATTTGTCTGCATTAGTTGACCACGCCCCCATGTACGTTGGGCACGACCCCGTGTGCAGAAGTGTATCTGTACTATCAAGATTTGCCTAGATTCTGTGAATCTTTGCGTTGACCACACCCCGTGTTCGCTGGGCACGCCCCCGTGATGGGTGATAGAAGCTTCTACAACTTTGTCTTTTCTGCAGACACTTGGGCACGCCCCCGTGCTCACTGAGCATGGGGTGTGTTCAGCCTTCTGTTCTCTTGTTTTTGCTTAGGGAGATGCTGTCGAGGGGTCGGGCATGCCACTTTTATTCCTTTTCTTGTATTATTGTTAGATTTGGCTGCATTTTTGCTTCTTTTGTTCATTTGAGCTCATTTAATCCTGAAAATACAAAAGGAAGACAAAAACACACTTTTTCTAACGTTAGTACTAAAAAGGGTTAGTTTTATGCAACATTTGATGTAATTTATATGTTGCATTTTGCACACATCAAATACCCCCACACTTGAATTGTTGCTTGTCCTCAAGCAAAACTTTTTACAATGTGGCTTACATTCCCAAATGGAATGGGTAGAAGAGAAGGTTTTTGGGCTTGTCATAGAGTGTCGGGATTCCAAGATTCTTTATTAGGTTTTATTTTTATTTTATTTACAATCCTATTCGTCATGATTTATTTAGAACATTAAATAAGATAAATTACTTATTAGGGCATAACATGCCTCTTTAAAATTCCATTTATATACAAGTTCACATACCTCACAGGGGATCACTCAACACTCGGCCGAAGGTGTATTTTTCTGAAGCACTCGAGAGCGGCATGGAACTTACTCCTACCATAAGCTTGCCAAGCAATCAATCCTCATCCTTTTTAACTATAAACCTTTGTAAATATCAAGAGGACTTTTGGGGGAAGGGTTAGGCTTGGGTTAAAGGTAGGTGGTTGGGTTAGTGGTTAGTAGAAAAGGGCGAAAGTCATAAAAAGAGTCGGTTTTCGTAAAACATTTTGTTTTTGTGGCTTTTTATTCCAATGATGCATTAAATAAGCCTTCTATTGATGAGCTTTGTTTGTTTATTGCTAACTTCATTTTTCTTTTCTTCTTTATGATTTTTTTTTTGATAAGGAAGTCACAAGAAAACCGAGCTTTGTTACTAAAATAAAGGGTTTAAAATGAAAAACGGTTTTGGTGGATAAAAAGGGTGTTTGGATTTGGGTTAAGAAATGAAAAGGTTTAGGCTCAAAGGGGTTAACAAGGGGGATTTTTGGGTAGGTGGTAAAAAAAAAATAATGGTGTTGAAAGAAAAATGGGTTAGTCCTAATGCCTCCATCATTTACTTACTTGGGTTTAAGTTGGTAAGGACCGGGAATGTATTGTCGTGGCAAGTTCTAGAGTTGTAAGAACCAAGCGGTTATTCACACAAGAAACGAAAAATGAGCATTTAGTTTAAAGATGTGTATTTGTATGCTCAATAAAGGCTCAAAACTCACTTTTTTGTTGGAATGGGTTTTTATGTGATCAATTATATATAATCAAATTTTAACTAGATTTGTCATGCCGTTTCATAATTTTCTTAGGTTGGTTCTTTTTATCACGACGCTATCGGCTGTAAATTTGTAAAAATATAACCTTTTTAGAACTTGTAATTCCCAAATTAAACCAAGACAAGTAAAAAAATGAAAAGATTTTGAAAAAATTTGGGTGTTTAGCGGTTCCAATAGAGTTTTGTGTAAGGCTTGTAATTAGGACTTGCAAAATTCAAGGTTTTAGCATCCCCCCCCCCCCACGCTTAAATTACACATTGTCCTCAATGTGTCCCAAAAATGAGTTTTTAGGTTGATTGAATGTGTGAAAGTGTGTTTAAAAACAAATTTTTATGTTACTGGGCATCTGGACACGAGCCCGTGGTGTCCGGGCACGGCCCCGTGTTCAGGTTGCCAGTAACAAAAATCATTAAAAAAGAAACAGAAGCCTGGGCACGGGGGCATGTTCAGTGAACACGCCCCGTGTCTAGTTACCTGAACTGGGCTATCCTCTGCAAATGGTTCAGCACGGGGCCGTGTTGACTGGACACGGCCCGTGCCGAACTTGCTGTAATGAAGAAAAATTTGCCAGAGGCTCTGTTTTTATGCATGGGGTGCTGGTTCAAGTTTCCCTTGGTATCCTTCACCATCCCGAGTGTGTTTTACCCATTACAACATCATCCAAACACCAAATAATTTATAAAACCATCATTCATTAAAACTAACACATTACATAGGTCCTAGAAATTTAAAAATAAAAACTAAAAGTCCTAAGATAGATAGGTGAAGTGATACATAAAATGATCCTAGGGAGCTCTACTTTTACGATAGAAATCAAAATTCCGGAAATAGCTTTCCGGTATTTAAAGGCTTTGTAGAACTCCAAACCGAGGGGTATTTCCTAGATGTTGTTAAAGCCATTCTTCTATTTCTCTTGGGAGGAAGAAGGCAGCTTCATTTTCCTCAACATCTTGCGGAGGGGGAGTGACACCAACTGGAACCCCTTGTAATATGTCTCGAGGGGGCTCCGGGTGTATGGCGTACCACTCGGCCGGTATGATGACTTCCGGTACCACATTCCATGCCCTTTGGGTGATGATTGGTACCAAAGGAGGAGAAGCTAGAATGTTCAACCTTTGGTGCAAAAGGTTGACCTCTCGAAGACATCCCTCTAGCCCCACCGTTAAATGATTGATACGGTCGACCAATGCTTCTTCCACTCCCGTCATCTGATCAATAGCCTCTCTTAAAGCGTAAACGTAGTTTACCAGAGAGTCTTCAACCGTTGATGACCTTCTCCCTTGTCGGTTGTTCCTAGAGTGTGATGAAGATGTTCCGCTAGTTCTGCTCGCCATTCTGAGAAAACAGACCGAAAAGAGTTCAATTTTATTGGAACATGACCTCAGACACAGCCTCGTGCTCATTGAGCACGGCCCCGTGTTCAGATGTCTGTAGATTTTTGGAACAAGGAATCTTGGAGTTTTAAATTATTTTCATGATTTTTAAAGCAATTTTAAGCAGAAATAACTTAAAACACTGTTGTAGAACTTATTTTTAACAAGATTCCTTGAATAAAAATCTAACAAACATCACCATAAAGCTTGGAATCATGGTGATTTCAAGCTCTAATGAAGGTATTGAGGAAAAATTGAAGAAGAAGGTAATGGATAAAAGTGGAAAAGACAAGATGGTTGTTGAGAACCTTCTTTAGAATATACCTAGGATGGTATGTGTGAAGATCCCTGCAAATCTTTGTCTTTGGAGTGCTCCAAATGTGCAGGAATCTTGCTGCCTTTATAGAAAACGACAGCATGATGCACACGGCCCCGTGTCGGCTGGACACGGCCCCGTGTGCAGACAAGATCCTGACACATTTTGTTCGTATTCTGACAAAAGTTAGACGGGAATCTTTTGGTGGACACGGGGGCGTGCTGACCTGGACACGGCCCCGTGTCTAGAGGCTGTTTATGAAGTTTCGTCTATTTCTAAGGAATTTATCCGGATCGGGTGGTTCCTTACTGGACGGAACAACCCCGAAGTGCCTGAGATACCTTAATTGCTCTAGATTTAGACGAGAACGCAAGGGTATGCCGAATCGCTCGGGTGGTTCCTATTCTAAATATAGGTGGACAAGTCCAACCCTTTCCCCGGCTCTCGTTAAAGAAGGTGTATGCCGAATCGCTCGGGTCTATGTATGCATCGAACGAAGTCGATGGGGAGTCCTTCACGGCACAATCGACACAGGGACGACTATCGCTCAAGTCATCAAGAGGGTTAGAGGTAGTTTCGGAAACAACGAAGTTGTTTTTATCCGAATGCGATCTCAACAATTCTTCTTAGGTATCTTCTTGAGATGAATTAATGAAATCCATCTCAAGTTCCTTTACCCAATTAAGAATTAGGTCTTCCATTTGAAATAGTTCATCAAGAAGCATTTCTCCTAGAAGGGTCGATTGAGAGCATTCGAGGGAGAGATAAGGATTATTTTTATTTTTGCCCCTCTTAAGGCTACAGGAAAACAATGGGTCTATATAGTGGGGCTTATAATTTAGAAAATAACATTCTAAATCTTTATGATTGCCACCACATATTTGACACCACGTACCATAAGAGGGCCGATAGTAAAAAAAATCAGTATCACTCATGTTTGTGTCAGAAATTACCAACCGTCGGGATCTTACGGTTCTGTTTTCAGTAACTGATACTTGGGCACGGGGCGTGTTGAGTGGGCACAGCCCCGTGTTCAGCTACTGTCTGACTTAAAATAGGATTGCTAGTACCAAAGATTTGGCACGGGGCGTGTTCAGCGAGCACGGCCCGTGCTGAGTTCTGCAGAAGCTGAAAATCTAAGAAAAATCCTTAAAAAAACAGAAAAATAAGAAAAAACGATTAGGCCGTTGATTCCTAACTTTCTTAAAATCCTTGTGTCCCCGGCAACGGTGCCAAAAACTTGATGTGCGTGCAGTGTCGTATAATTTTATGTATATTTTTAGCCCTTTTTACACTTTAGTCAAGTTTTAAATTTATAAAACACGATATTTTACTAACACTAAACACACATATGGGCAAGTGCACCCATCGTGAGCGTAGTATAGCGTTGGTAAGATACCGAGGTCGTCTAAGGACACAAGAGCTTTTAGTACCGGTTTATCCTCAACGTCTAATCAAATTAAAATTTTAGAAAAAACAAATTTTAAACTAGAAAATAAAAACTAAATATGCCGAAAAATAAAAATAAAAACAGATAGACAAGATGAATCACTTGGATCCGACTCGTCTTTAGTGTAACCTTTGATTATTTTCGCACTTTTGCACTTTTTAGGAGATTATCTTTGTTATAGTAGTAGGCCCCTCTTTTGAAGGTGACGTTACCCTCAACCCAGTAGTTTGAGTCAGCAAGGATAAAATCCTAAAGGGTTGGATTATTGGAAGATAATTAATTAAGTTATTAATGCATATTATGGTAGGCCCCTATTTTGAAGGCGACGTTACCCTCGGTTAAGTAGTTTAATTTAGCAGGGATACAATCCTAAATAGTCGGGTTAAAGTTTTAATAGTAGTTTACATATGAGGGGATCAAGGAGTTCGGATCCCCACCATCCAATACCAGTGGGTATTGAAGGAGGTCCTACTAAAATTGACCCAGGTCCTTGCAGGATCTATACACTGAACAAGGCAAGACTCTTACCAAACCATTCCCTTAACCCCTGACCAGGTAGCCAACATATCTCCATATAGACCGTGGAGATATGAATGGTGAAAATCTTTTATTTTATATTGACGGTAAAATAATGCCAAGACACCATGGACAAATGATAAGGAAGATTCACCTTCAACATAAGAAACTAGTTATTAAGGTCATTAATACATAACCAAATAAAAAGTGCGAAAAGATTAAAAATAAAAAGTATTACACTAAATGCTTGTCTTCACCAAGTGATGTAAGAGCCTTAGGCAATCATGGCCTTTGATTGTCAAGAACTCTTACGAGATATCTTGGATCCCGAGACTACTCACACACTCTATGATGGATGATGGTGGTGGATGTAAGTTGTGATGGTGGTGGTGGGTGGGTGAAGTGTGAGAGAGGTGGTTTGCCAAGGGATGGTTTGCAAGTGAGCTAAGCACCCCTATTTATAGCCTGCACAGAAGCCCGGACACGGCCCTGTGTCCATTGGGCACGGCCCCGTATCCACCCATCTTCTCTTTCTTCAATAAATGCAGTTTGTCTGCATTAGTTGACCACGCCCCCTGTCCGCAGGGCACGACCCCGTGTGCAGAAGCGTATCTGTACTATCAAGATTTGCCTAGATTATGCGAATCTTTGCGTTGACCACGACCCCGTGTCCGCTGGGCACGCCCCCCTGGTGGGTGATAGAAGCTTCTACAACTTTGTCTTTTCTGTAGACACTTGGGCACGCACCCGTGCTCACTGAGCACGGGGCGTGTTCAGCCTTCTGTTCTCTTGTTTTTGCTTGGGGAGATGTTGTCGAGGGGTCGGGCATGCCACGTTTATTCCTTTTCTTGTATTATTGTTAGATTTGGCTGCATTTTTGCTTCTTTTGTTCATTTGAGCTCATTTAATCCTGAAAATACAAAAGGAAGACAAAAACACACTTTTTCCAACATTAGTACTAAAAAAGGGTTAGTTTTATGCCACATTTGATGTAATTTATATGTTTCATTTTGCACACATCAGTTGCCTATCGACTCGAGCTACCTCCTGAACTTGGGAATATTCACCCAACTTTCCACGTGTCCAATTTACGAAAGTGTTTAGCCAATACTGATCTTCACATTCCACTCGACGAAATTCAAGTTGATGACACGGATCACTTTGTCGAGAAACCAGTGGAGATAATGGACCGTGAAGTTAAGCGATTGAAGAACAAGCGAATACGACTGGTCAAGGTTCGCTGGGAGTCCAAACGTGGCCCAGAGTTTACTTGGGAACATGAGGACCAAATGAAAGCAAAATATCCACATTTATTTTCACGAGTTTCCTCTAGTTAAAATTTCGGGACGAAATTTCCTAAAGTAGGGGAGACTATGACAATTGTGCTCTGTAAAAACTAAACGATGTAGAACAATTTCAATTATCAATGAAACAATGTGTTTGGTGTCAATATTTGTGTATTTATGTTTAACGATTTTACATTTTGATTCTAGTTCGATTTCAAGCTTTAAATCGCTTTCTGGAAAGTTATACGCAAACTGATGCGTAAACGTAATCAGTTTAACGCGACAAACACTTCGGAATAGTGACATAAGCTTAACATGCATTAAATAACCTTTACATAACTTAGAAATAAGTTTTGGAAGGTTTGGTGTGTCGAAAACAAGTTTATTCTATCATAGGGACTATTTGCGACAAACTGCGAAAGTATGCCGATTCGTATAATAACGAACATATCCGGACATCCAAAAAAATTTTTAATCACTAAAATAATTTATTTTAGTGATTGGAATGCAAAAATACCATTCTTCGTGTAATTTGGATCGTTTTCGCGTCCGTTCGAGTTTTCATCGTAATTAACCGAATAACGTGATCGTACGAATAAACGAACCGACATCTGAGATGTTTTCAAGCATATTTTAAGTTCCCTATGCTTTAACTTCATTGTAGATCCTTGAAATGGGGTTAATGGGGCTTAAATGCATCAAAAACTGAGTTTTAAGCATGCAGGGATCATTTCTGCCAAAACTTGAAAGTTCTGCCTGAACAGCCTCGCGCCACGCGCCAGCCCAGGGCATCCCTGGCACGCCACGCGACAGTACCCATTTTTCAGAACTTTCTAAAAACAGCATCTCAGCAGTTGTCCTGGTTTTAATCCCTGGTTTCTTCATGTTGTGGGCTGGTTTGTGTGTTTAGCAAGTTGCCCAATGATGGATTAACAAGTGTACAACCAAGATTATGCTTCTAAACACATGGAATGATCCTATTGATCGAAGATATCTATAAATAGCTTGGCTTCATTCCTTGCTCATTTGCTCTTGATCTCAAATCTGCTCTAAGTGAAGCTCTCACACTTGTTGAAGGCTTCAATCTTCAGTTTTCTTTGTTTCTTTCCAAACTTGGACCCTTTGTTAGTTTCTTTCATGCTTGGTTTTGCTTTTCAAGCATGAAAGTCAAACAGTGTTTGACTTTCTGCTTTGACCATGAATTGGTCAAGTCAAAGTTCGTCTGAACTTTGCAACGTGAGCGTAATCACAATGGTTATAGTCCCTTGTGTCTATACCTACTGGCTACTGATTACCACGTCGATTAGTCAAAGTGACGAGTTAAAGTTTCGTTCAAAATGCCGATTATGCGCATTTTACGAAGAAACTATTTTCGGGTATCAAAACACTTTGTTTTGATATCAAACCCGTTTTCTAACTTAGTTAAACATGTTTTAACATGTTTAACTCGTCACTTTTAGTCTAGTGCTAGTATAGGGTCGTAAGTCAAGCGGTCTTGACAACCGCTTAGACTTTCGAACCCGACCCGTTTGGTCGATCGTTAGGATCCGACCAAACATATTATGTGACCATAGTTGTATAGGGAATAACCTTCCAAGGTTATACCTTCTGGTCACTTAGTTTAATTAGTTGTTATGATAGGTAGTTTATATGCCTTAGGAAAATGACCAAAATGCCCTTTTCATGCATAATTTGAATTTAAGCATATGTAACTTAATTTTTTACACTTAAACTGATTATGCAACATATTTAAACATGTTAGGGCATATACTACTTGTCATAGGACTAGTTAGGCGTCTCGAACGCGCATTCGTGCTAACGACTCGTTAAAGTAGCGTAGACTACCTTAACGGGTCATAACGGGTCGTAAGCACTTAGGATAGGTTCCGATTTAGAATGTAGGCATTATTAAACCATATCACATGAGTTCCAATACTCATCTGGTTTACGAGACCTCGTTCTACCCGATCTCTTGATTTAGGTGTCGATTTATTAACATAACGATCCGATTACTAGGCCCCACTTGATTTCCTTGGTTTTCCCAAGCTTTGTTAAGTTCATTTAATCGAGGATACTTTGTACTTCAATGTGAGTACATAGTTCCCCTATTTTACCGTTTTAAATTGTTTTGGGACGTATTTACATAACGAATGACATTCATTAACAATGATCAAGCCAACCAGTAGTATGTTATGGTACCATAGGATCTGACAAATCCCGTTATCGGACTGCCGCCATGGTTATGTATGGAGGTTATGTGGGTAACGACTGAACCTGATGATTGTCAACTTACCCCTTGGTGGTTTGTTAATACGAGTTGAACGATGGACGAGTTACGAAGGTTTGAATGTATTCAACGAGACGACCAAAATTAGTTTTCACAATTAAAACACAAACGATTTGAACGATTGGAATGATATGAACGATTTGAATGATATGAATGATTTGAACGATTGAACGATGATTTATAACACAAATGAGTTATACAAATTGAACGATTGATTTTGGTATGTGATTAGATAACGGGACGGGTGAAACATGATAAAAGCATGGTAGATACGTCCCTGGTACTTCTTATATATAAGTGTTTTTATCATACTACATTCCGTGGTGTTATTTAGTTCACTTGGACGAACGATTTTAAACGATGACACGTAACGATGTTTACTATATGATATAAACCATACGAGTTTTATTACGAGAACGATTTACAATTTGGTTTACATAAACAAATGTTTTGGGTTAAGATTCATGGCATCGAGGTTTTATAAACTATAACCAACTTGTTTTGAGTTGGTTATTCATATTATAATACAAACATTTTACAAAACAAGGTTTTCTAATATCGACTCATGTAGTTGTACGAGTTATTGCTACATGTATACGAGCCATGAATCTGACACTCTCACAAAACCTATGTGCTCGCCGGTATTTCTTTGCTGACTTTATTTCCACATATGTTTCAGGTGGTGTTTGATGATGTTGATTGCGACTAGGATGCATGCTCACTTAGGATCGGACGAGGCCTTAGTGACTTAATAACGATGACAGACAATATGTTAAACTAGTTTGTTCTGCTTTAAGACAATGTTAACCGTTTAATAATTTAAATAAAATGAAACATTTAATCCATGTGTTGTGAAACAATAATTCTGTCGCTCCACTCCCCAACGTTTCCGCCGTGGTTTTGTTGTTTTAACGCGGTCGGGGTGTGACAAAGACCGTACACTTGGTACCGTAAAGTTAGTGTCGCCAAATCTTTAACGCAAAAACAACTGCACCGAGTTCGAGATTGTGGGTTGTATAGTTCTTCTCGTGGATCTTGAGCTGACGAGAGGCATATGCGATAACCTTGTCCCATTGCATAAGAACACAACCAAGACCTAGGTTAGAGGCATCGCAATAGACTACAAAGTTATCGTTTCCATCGGGTAGCGCGAGTATGGGAGCGTTGCAGAGCATACGCTTGAGGGTTTGAAAGGCTTCCTCTTGTTCAATTCCCCAAACAAAAGGTTTGTCTTTATGCGTAAGAGAGGTAAGCGGAACGGTGATCTTAGAGAAATATGCGATGAATCGACGGTAGTAACCCGCCAATTCGAGGAAAGAACGAACTTCGGTCGGGGATTTTGGTGTAATCCAACTCTTAACTGCTTTAATCTTCACAGGATCGACGTGAATACCTTGACTATTGACGATGTGACCGAGGAATTGATACTCCTCTAGCCAAAATTCACACTTGGAGAACTTGGCGTAGAGGCGATTCCCTTGGAGAAGCTCGAGTACCAAATGGAGGTGTTGCGCCTGTTCGGCTTTCGACTTCGAATAGATAAGGATATCATTGATAAATAGGATTACGAAGCGGTCGAGAAAGGGCTTACATACGCGATTCATCAAGTCCATGAAAACCGCGGGTGCATTGGTAAGACCAAAGGGCATAACGACGAATTCATAATGGCCGTAACGGGTTCGAAAAGCGGTTTTAGGGATATCTTCCTCTTGGATTCGTAACTGATGATAACCAGAGCGTAAATCGATCTTGGAAAAACATGTAGCGCATTGCAGTTGATCAAATAAATCGTCGATTCGGGGTAAGGGATAGCGATTCTTGATAGTAAGATTATTGAGTTCCCTATAATCGATGCACATTCGGAACGATCCATACTTCTTTTTGACGAAAAGGACAGGTGCGCCCCATGGAGATGCGCTAGGGCGAATGAAGCCTTTATCAAGCAATTCCTGGAGTTGACTCGAAAGTTCACGCATTTCGGACGGAACGAGGCGATAAGGGGCTTTAGCGACGGGATTAGCTCCAGGAATGAGGTCGATACGAAAGTCAATATCACGACTTGGGGGTAGACCGGGTAAATCGTCAGGAAAGACTGCAGGAAAATCGCGAACCACAAGTACCTTTTCCATTGGCTTCTTTTCCTTTTCCTCCGCTACTGCGATGTGTGCTAAGAAAGCCTTGTATTCCTTTCGGAGATACTTGCTTGCTTGAATGCACGACATGAGTTTAAGATCCTTCGCCATATACACAGAGTTGGTTGCCATTAGCAAGAGAGAAACGGATCATTTTATCGAAACAAACGACTTCAGCATGATTTTCACGAAGAAAATCCATGCATACTATGATATCGAAACTACCAAGCTGCATCGGAGTGAGATAGATCGAGAAGATGTGATTGTTGAGTTCAAGAGTACAATCACGGAGAGCAGAACTAACGGTGACGGTTCTTCCAGTGGCAATTTCTACGTCGGACGTCGTTGAGAGGTTAGCGCATTTACGGTTTAGGAGCTTTTCAAATTCAAACGACATAATACAGTTATCGGCTCCAGTTTCAAATAAACATGAAGCATAAATACCGTTGACAAGAAACATACCATTGACAATATTGTTGTCAGTTTGAGCCTGATGGACATTGATGTTGAATGCTCTGCCGCGGGCTGCTTGTTGTGCTGGCTGCTGCTGCTATTGTTGTTGTTGCTGCGCTGGTTGCTGCTGTAGCTCTTGCTTCACCACTCGGTTCGGGCAGACGTTGGCGAAGTGGTTAGGGTCACCACATGCGAAGCAGGCTCGTGCATGAGCAGTGGGAGCAGGAGCTGCTTGGTTACCCTGAGGAGCGGGGAGTGGAGCTGGTAGTGCAGGAGGAGCTTGAGCTTGGGCTTGTTGATGAGGGCCAGTGTGACAGTTCGCGGTAAAGTGTCCGTAGAGGATGCAGTGTAACATCTGTCAAATTGGGTTTCTAAAAAAATCCGACCCGTTTTGAATTTTGGATCCTAATCCTTGAAACTCGGAAATTTTTCGTGAATTAAATTACCATCGAAAGATTTCTATCCTAATTTAATTCGTTTATATATATATAGTTATTTATATTTCTAGTTAATTAATTTAAATAATCTTCACATTTCCAAACTTTTTATTATAAACTAGTTAGATTGGATTTATAACTTAGTTAGCACAGTTAGTTTAGTTTGTTTAACCTCAAGCGCTGAACTGTAACATTTCAAAATCTGTTTCAATTAAAACTCTTGTTCTTTTTATTTCTATAAAAAAACTAGTTACTTTTGTTAGAGTTCAAAGTTAAGTAAGTTAACCTAGTTAGTAAACCAAGTTAATTCACCTAGTTAATTAATCTTTAAACTTGAGGGACCGGTTTTGTAATAACATGAAACTTGTCGATTTTGTAATAACATGAAACTTATTAAAGGCTAAAAAAGGGCGCTGCCCACACTCGAACCCGGGTCAACCCGCTGAAAAAACAACACACTTACCGCTCGGACAAATCTTGATATTGAGTTGTTTTATAAACGTAAAAGCTTTATAATATCCGTAAATTTCGTTTCAATTTGACTTTTGCCGCCCAAAATCTGGTTATGCGTACAGCTCTTTCACAACCGTTCCATTCCTTCTTTTTTTTTGGGTCAACTAAATCAAGATTTAATCCTAATGACCGTGTTTCCATATTTTGTCGATCAATCAAGAACGTAAATTGATTATCATTACGCGAATTCCGCGTTTCCATTCTTTTTGATTCTGTGTTTCCTAACTAACACAATCTTGAAGGCTATAAAAGCCGAACCATTCACCACTCAACCCTCACAACTCACCCTCATCACCCTCGACACCCTCACACATACTCGCCACACGTTTCGAACAACTTTGCACTTCGCCTGAGGAACCAGAAGTCACCGAAGGAACCCGCAAGACGCCGTAACCGAACAGAGATTGACGGAGACCTTTTTGACTCGTTCGGTATACGTTCTGTCCATCCTATTCGTTTTCGTTTCATTTCTTTGTCGTTCGTTTCTGTCAATTTCTAAGTAAAAGTTAAACACAATGGACCCTTAATCTGGTTTCATGTTCCGTTTCTTGTCTGGGTTATATCAACAAGAAAGACAACATAACGCATTGTCGGTGAAGATACATATCCTTGTCCGGACCTTCTCCTGAGTGATGGACCGGATCTCCTAGGAACGGACATTTTAAAGATCTCCATACCCCATAATGCCGAAGACGAACAAACAAACAAGTGCGTATGAACGGATGACGTCATCTCAGTTGACTATTATAAATACCCATTCAAGTACAAGGCCAAGTACGATTTTCTGAACCTTCGTCCTTACTTTCTCTCTCTATCAAATACTTATCCTCATGCCGGAGGGTGGTCGCAGAGGGGCCCTCCCATCTCTGCGGCGAGCCTAACGGTTTTCTCTTTTGCAGGTTAAAGTCCCCAACTTCTCCAAGGTCCAAACTCAAGTTATAGGCTCCGTCCTTTTCTAAAATTTGGATCTTCAATTGGCGCCATCCGATTTCACAGCTCACAGTCCTTCACTTTGTGAATTTATTGAGAAACGAAATAACTGATCTATGGCGGCCTCGGGTTCTATGAATTCGGGATCCACTACTGTTAGTGTGCAAGCTACTGTTCCAACAAGTACTGCTTCTATGGTTTCATCTCCTTTGAGCTTGGGAACAAGAACAACTCTACCATTCATACTGATGCCAGCTTCACAGGCATCAGAGTTCGATGCAAAATTCCTCTCCAAAAATGCAAGTCTTTTACGACGATTAAAGGCCCAGCAGGCTAGAGAAGAGCAGATCCTTGGTTTACGAACCAGGCTCTTTCACGATGAAACTCCGGCAAGGACTACGGGTCCTACGATTTTCGCCTCTCCTACTTTCTCCATAATTGTTACTTCGGAAGCTTATAACAGTTATGTGCAGGTCTCTTCCGGACCATCTCCAACAATCATGGCGCGCACTGATCCTCAAATGGAAGTGGTTAATGACCCAGACCTCACAAAACCATACCATCTGGTATCAATGACGGCTAAATCCAAATTCAGTGCCCGCATCACCCATGCCAAGCTTCTACCGAAGCTCAAGATGCAAACCACAGTAAAAAATATGATGGCACCACAGATCCGGATGACCACATGTTTGATATCGATGGAGCCGCATGAGTCGAACAATGGCCGATGCCAGCCTGGTGTTTTATGTTTGCACAAACATTAACCGGGGCTGCACGAGTATGGTTTGATGCTTTGAACGAAGGCAAAATCAACGATTTCGAGGAATTCCGAAGGTTATTCCTCCAGAACTTCAGCCAACAAAGGCACTATTCCAAAGAAATCACCGAAGTACATAACATCCAAAGGAAAGATGGCGAATCTCTGGATAGTTTTATTGACCGTTCCAATCGAGAAAGTATGCAGATCAGCGGGGTGGTTGATCAGTTAAGAATCTTCGGCTACTGTCATAGGGTCCGGAATAATCAGTTTGTAGAAAAGTTACACGAAAACCTCCCAAAAACAATGGAAGTGCTTATGGAGCGTGCCAGAGCTTTCGCTCGGGGAAAGAATGCTTGTAATCCGGCATCCGAAGCAGATCAAAAAATGTCTTCTTGGAAGAAGACTGGAGGGTCCGTGTTTGACAAAGCTCCATCAAGAAATAGGGGACGAGCTCACCCTTATAATAGAAATGACCGATCTCAGCGCGGAAGAAGTTATGGGTCAAGATTCTATAATTCATCAGACCTCTCCAAAACTCCTAGTGAAATCCTCAGCGCCGAAGAAGCAAATTTCCCCACACCACCTAAACTTCGGAACCCAGGAGATAAGAATTCCAAGAAGTATTACGACTATCACCGAGCACGGGGCCACAACACGGATGACTGCTGGTCTTTAAAGCAGGAAATTGAGAAAGCAGTCCGCTCCGGTAAGCTCTCATATCTGGTGAAAGAAATGAAAGAAGGCAAACCCTCCGGAACTTCAGTAGATAATCCGAACAATCAGTCTGCTATTTGCATGATAAGAAAGACGAATAACCAAGGCATCAAGCGGACCAATCATCATTTGGCCGCATGGATGCATCAACCAATCGCCTTTCCTCCAATTACTCTGGGAGAAGTCAAAGACGGACCGATCATCGTGTCTGCGGTTATTGCAGGACATAAGGTTCGGCGGATTTATGTTGATAGCGGAAGCGCCTCCGAGATCATGTACCAATAGTGCTTCCAGCAGCTGGCTCCGCAAGCCAAAGCAAAGTTAATACAAGTATCTATGCCATTGGTAAGCTTCTCTGGAGAAGTGGTTCAGCCGATTGGGCAGATCACGTTGCAGACTACGTTGGGTACTGGAAGCCTGGCTAGAACCGTTAACTTAACCTACTTGGTGGTTGGCGTAAGGTCCGTACATAATGTTATATTGGGGAGGCCGGGGATGTGTGCTTTCGGCATTATCAGCTCCACCATTCACGGATCGCTAAAGTTTCCCACCGAAGCTGGTGTAGCAACCCTGCACTCTGAATCCATTTTGTGCGTCGCCAAAATACGACAAAGTGAGGGGAGTAATGCACAATCTTCGGCTCTACTTACTAAAGAATGGGATATCCACCGGGATTTTCTGGAACAAAAGATCGTAATTGGAGCCCAACTGCCCGACCGAACTAAAAAACGGCTGTGGAAGTTGTTGTCCAGCTCCCTCGATGTATTTGCTTGGCAAACTTCTGACATGGTTGGAGTCCCTCATGTCTTGGCCGAGCATAAATTGAAAGTATTGCATGCAGTTAAACACGTTGCTCAGAGGAAACGGAATATGGCTCCGGCCCGTCAAAAGGCCATTGCCGAGGACGTACGTAAACTTTTAAGTGCCGGAATTATCAGGGAAGTGCGGTATCAAACTTGGGTCTCCAATCCGGTAATGGTCACCAAAAAAGACACCACATGGAGAATGTGCGTTGATTTCTCCGACCTTAATAACGCATGTCCGAAAGATTGTTACCCCCTTCCGGAGATTGATTTGAAAATCGATTCTTTGGCAAGCTTCTGCCTCAAATGTTTTTTGGATGCATATAAGGGATACCATCAAATATAAATGGCTCTGGAAGACGAAGATAAAACGGCGTTCGTAACAAACGAGGGCCTCTTTTGTTACACGAAGATGCCGTTTGGATTGAAAAACGCCGGAGCTACTTATCAGAGGTTGATGGATAAAGCGTTTAAGGGTTAAATCAGAAGGAATTTGGAAATCTACGTGGATGATTTGGCCATTAAGAGTGAAGCCAAAGACAACATGATCGATGACATACTTGAAACCTTCACCAGGCTTTGGAGTATCAATCTCAAGTTAAACCCTAAAAATGTTCATTCGTTTTAGAAGAAGGAAAATTTTTGGGGGTATGGATAACTCATTCCTGAATTCAAGCTCATCCAGATAAAGTTCAAGCCGTATTTTCTATGCAGCCTCCGAAAACGATCAAAGAAATTCAATCCCTAAACGGCAAGCCAGTGGCATTACACCGCTTCATTTCCAAAGCTGCTGATCGCACCATTCCTTTCATGAACATCTTAAAGAAAAGCACCGGTAAGGGTCAGATCGAATGGACGACGGAAGTTGATTCCGTCTTTTAGGAGTTAAAAGTTTGTCTTGGATCTTTACCTACCCTGACCGCACCGATAACCGGAGAGATGGTCACCGTGTATCTCTCCGCCTCTCACTTTGCCATTAGTGCGGTACTCGTGGTACACCGAAATCAAGCAAAAATACTGGTGTACTACGTGAGCCGCGTCTTAAAAGATTACGAAACCAGGTATCCAGTGATAGAAAAGCTGGCACTCGCTTTGGTACATGCATCAAGACGCCTCCGAAGGTACTTCCAGGCCTTCAATATAGAAGTACAAACCAATCCCCAGATCCAGCAAATCCTAAGGAAACCTGAGGTTTCTGGACGTCTTACGAAGTGGGCTATAGAACTCAGTGCTTTCGACATTACATACCGAACAAGAGGACCAGTAAAAGGCCAAGCGGTAGCAGATTTCCTAACTGAAGTTCCCACCAGGGAAAGTGCTAAAGAAAAACGCGTCCTCCCAAAAGTCTGGAATTTGTATACAGACGGGGCTTCTAGTCAGGAAGGATCCAAAGCCGGTTTAATCATGATAGATCCGGAAGGGATAGAATATACTTACGCTCTGCGTTTTGAATTTAAGACTTCAAACAACAAAGCAGAGTACGCAGCACTTTTAGCCGGACTCCAAACTGCTGCCAAAGCCGGTGCAAGCTCCGTCCTCGCTCACGTCGATTCGTTATTGGTCGCTAATCAAGTTAATGCAGAGTATGAAGCAAGGGAAGAAAACATGATTCGGTATTTGAACCACGTCAATAATCTGATGATTTGAGCAAACTGGTTCACAGAGTATGAAGCAAGGGAAGAAAACATTTGATTCATGCAAAGTGATTCACATCCCAAGGAGTAAGAACAAGAAAGCGGATGATTTGAGCAAACTGGAATCCGTCACATTCTGTCACTCAGCTAAGGAATTTTAGTTGAAACTCTGCATGTTCCGTCCATCAGTCAAGCAGAAGCGGTAATGTCGATCACCATCCAGGAAACGTCATGGATAACACCAATTCTAGAATATCTGGAAAACAGCACACTTCCGGATGATAAAGCTCAGGCACGAAAGATGAAGGTCAAGGCACTCCAGTACCAAGTTCACGATGGAAAGTTGTACCGGAAGACATTTCTAGGTCCACTACTGAGATGTTTAACGCAGGAAGAGGCCAGTTATGTTATTAGAGAAATTCATTGGGGAATCTGTGGCATACACTCTGGACCGAGGATGGTCATAGCTAAAGTAATAAACGTCGAATACTTCTGGCCGGGTATGCATCAAAGCATCGTTATTGAGTATAAGCATGTGAAGAGTGTCAGCGCCATGCCCCTGTCAGTCATCGTGCAAAAAACAACCTCGTACCTATAAGTTTGGCCTGGTCTTTTCAAAAATGGGGAATTGACATCATTGGCCCTTTTCCCGTCTCCACCGGAGGTGTAAGATTCATGTTGGTCGCAATTGATTACTTTACCAAGTAGATCGAAGCCAAACCCCTCCGAACCATCACCGGCGATCAGATACACCGGTTCGTATGGGAAAACATTGTGTGCTGGTATGGAATGCCGCTGTGCATTATAAGTGACAACGGAAAGCAATTCTCTGAAAAACCTTTCAAGAATTGGTGTGAAAAAATGCATATCGAACAAAGCTTCGCTTCAGTCGCCCACCCCTAGGCTAATGGACAGGTGGAAAGAGCCAACCGCAACATCGTGGAAGGCATCAAAAAGCGCCTGGGAAAGGAAGGAGTCTATTGGGCAAATAAGCTTCCGCACGTTCTATGGGCACAACGGACGATGCCAAAAACAAGCACAAGGGAAACTCCCTTTTGCTTCGGTGACACCCGGCTTTTCAGGCCGTACCGTACAATTGTAACATGTGTTATGAATAGGTAACAGGGCTGTATTTGACTGGTTATGATGTTTATATGTGAAATTTAATGAGTTGGTAAAATTAAATTTTGATAAAAATTATGTTGGTAGCAGTAAGATAAAGGCTCATCGCGTAACGGTTAAAATGCGAAACGAATGTCGGTGACCACCCGATCAGTGTTAAAATCCAAAAAATAGTCTGTTATGATTAGAATAATAATTTTAATCATATTCGTGAGGAAAAATAAATTAAAACACTAAGATACTCTATTTTTCGAGTTTAAGCGCGTACCGCGCGATGCAGCGCGTGTACCGACAAAATACTATCAACACAGCCTGTCAAGGAAACTGAAAATCATTTTAGTAATAATTTGGTGAGTTTATTACCATAGAATGATAAAAATAAATAAAAACGCTTAAATCCCTATTTTTTCGATTTTAAGCGCGTATCTCGCAGCACAGCGCGCATGCTGCCAAATACCGACAACGTAGCCAGTCCAGGCAAATAAAATATTGTTCAGTAATATTTTGGTTGGTTTATTTTTATAGAGCATTAAAAATAATTTAAAACGCGCTAAAACGGGTTAAAACACTAGATAAAAGGTATCCAGTAAAATACATGTTTTTGGCCAATAAATCAATATATATATATTTATATATATATATGAATATATTCGTGTGGGTATGTGTGTATGGGGATAGATGGTAGCCATATGTATCACTCTCTCTCCTCTTTCATACTCCTATTGGTTATATTGGGAGGTGCAAGATGATGATGTTTCCTAGAAATCTTCACATATCTTGCAAATCTCACATACTTCAAGTAAACACTTCAAAAAAAAAATTTACTCTCTCTACAATTCAGCCGAAAACACCCCCCATATCACATTCATTCAAAATTTAAACATTGTTCTTGAATGTTCATACTCATTTCAAAGTGTTTTCAAGTCCATATGGTGATCTAGAAGTGATTTCAAAGTGTTTCAAGACACAATCAAGTCTAATATCACCAAATTTTACTAAAAATCATTCAAGAACTTGAAGGTATAAAATTTATTTTAGAAACCTTGTTTTTGATTCTTGATGTTCTTGATGATAATGGAAGTTTCTCTTGTTCTTGAGTTTAATCACAAACTTGAAACATAAAACAAATGGGTTTTTGAATAAAATAAAAATGGATGTGTATATGTATGTATATGTGGCCGTACATATGCATGTGTGCATGTTAGAGTATGAGTTTTAATTTTTGGTTTGATCTTGTTTGATAAAATTTTGAAAAGTGATGTGCATGTGATCTTGGAAAGTTCAAAAAGGGTTTTAATCATGTGAATGAACATGTAAAAGTAAAAATTTGGATTCATATGAGAGTATGTATATTTGAGCCGTGTATGTATGAATAAGTATGCATGCATGTAATATTTTGATGATTAAAAGTCTTAAATATGTAAGAATGTGTATGTCTTGCATTTATGTTAAATTATTAGGTGATGATATATGAGAAAGATGATGTTCTTGGATGTGTGAACATGAGTAAAATGCATGATAGATATGATTTAGTTCATGCATGTTGATGATGATATGATATGGGTGCATTAGATGCACATATTTGGACATGCATGTTGAAAGATGATCAAGAAATGAGGATTTGAACATGATTTAATAAAGATGATATTAGATCAGGCCCTAAACACTAAAAATATGATTATTTTGAAGTGTTAAGTGATATAAAACTGTCATAAAGTTTGCTAGTCTTGCATGTTGTACTTGATGCTTTAGAAGTTGTAAAATACGTGAAATCGCATGATTTATGTGACTCACACAAAAACTGCACTAATCTAATTTTAACCACTATTTTAAACCGTAAATAATATGTATTGTGTTAAAATATCAAGTCATTCCGAGTTGGGATGATTATAGTAACGTTTAACGCAAAACTATGCGTTAAAACGGTCAAAAATCGGCTTTTCGAGTGATTTTTATAAAACTGGTTTAGATCAGTAAGTAAACTTATATTTTTAGTTTAAAAATAAGTATTTTAACTAATTTTAAGCTTACTTGGTGTTTGGTTAGTCATACGTGACTTCCGACGCCCAAAACCGTTACCGAATCGCTAAAATACGCATTTTTAATGTACACTAGTATAGGTAAAATTTTGGGTGAATCTTATGTGTTAAAATGTGTTATGTGATTTAAACATGAGAATGTGAAAATATGTTAAGTTTTTAACATGATATTAGAAATCTAGCTTACGCATGTATGCTTGTACGTTTTGTACGGTAGAAACGGTAAAAATTGCGTTAAACGTGAAACTCGTTTGTCGAGCATGAAATTTGATACATATAAGATATTTTATGTATATTTGCTTTAAAAATAACAAAATAGATAAGTTAACAAGATTTCGCGTGTTTCGGTGTTAAATTATGTGAACGTTTATGTATATATGTTACAACGCGCAAATCGTAGATATATTGCGTATAAACGGGAGTGTTAACGGATTTACACAATAATGGTCACCAATAAAATCATTCAACTCTCAAAATCATAAATATATATATATATATATATATATATATATATATATATATATATATTATCGTGCCAACATAATCAAAAATTACAACTTTTCGAGAAAATCTCAAAGTTATGTGATAATTCTAAGAAATGGAGAAACTCAGGATTTTTGTGTTATGAATATTGATTTAAAATCGTTCCTATATATACATAATAGGACGTGTAGAAATCAATCTCTGGGATTGCGCTATTTAAAATACGCACCCAAAGGTGAGTGTCACTAAACCCCTCTTTTACTGCTTTGTATATATATTTTTGGGGTAGAACACGACAATAAAAGGGTTTAATAAATTTTTTTGAATAAAACATACCTTTTTGATATAAATTGTATATTTTTGTTGAAAATATATGGATTTGTGAAAATATATGTTTCGAGGATGAAACGGTTTTTGTTGAATATGTGTTTCGGGGATGAAACGATTTTGTTGAATATATTTGTTTCAGGAGGAAACGGGGATTGGTACAGTGTTTTCGAGGGGAAACGGACCGTAAAGTTGGGACGGATGCCGGCCTGGTCTCAAGGGAAGGAGATTCAGGGGATTCGTACAACTTTGTGTATTAAATTTGTCATATTAGTAGGATATATATATTGTACATGAGGCAGACATCATATTGGTCTCGAGTGGACCCTGCACCCATGATGTCATTTAATCAGTTAAGTATTGCACTTGAGGAATCGTTGGTAGATCTATCGGGTTGACAACCCCGTCGTGACCGGTCGCCCCATGTCAAGTCAAACGACGAATTGATATCCTGTTTATTGTCTAGCTTTGATTATCCCTGCATGGTTAATATATAGTTCGTATCGTCTAGCTAACATACTAGTCTGAAAATTGACGCAATAATTTAATATACAAAACCTGGGTAAGAGTGTTATTGTCGGGTTGTTAAACCACGACGGAAGACCCACGGATTTTATTAAGGAAGTAAAAATGGACTTTTTAAAATTTATATGGATGTTTTCAAATAAACACATAATCAGAAAGTGTTCCTTTGAGATGATTTGTTTGTATGTGAATATGTGAACTCACCTTCCTTTGTGTTGACACTTGATTTTAACGTGTTCTACAGGTACTTGAGTTCGGCTTCAGGAATCATGGCGTATCTTGTGGTTGTTGATGCATGTTTTGTCACTTAATATGTTGGACTAACTTTTAAAACTTTCTGGGACGAATGGAATAAGATCCGTAAGGATCAAAACAATTTAACTATGTCATGGTTGTGTAACGTTTTGAAACCTTAAGTTTAAAACTTATGTTTTAGTTAAGTTATTATGTCCAACAATTTAATGCATCAATCATCAGATATAAATGGGCACCAGCTTCCATCACCACTACGTTTTATTTTCTGCTACGACGTTTTTGGTGTGTGACAGCTTGACCTACGGCTCGGAGGCAGTCATTCCCGCTGAAGTTGGCATCCCCACCCATCGCATGATGCAAAGCCAGGAAGAGAATGAACAACAACTCTGTCTAAACCTCGACCTAGTCGAGGAGTGAAGAGAACTTGCGGCCATCAGAGAGCCCAAGTATAAAAAAAGAATTGGAAAAACATTACAACTCCAAGGTCAAGGAGGTCCGCTTTAAAAAAGGAGATTATGTCATGAGAAGGAACGGTGCTAGCTTGGCTGAAGGAACGGGGAAGATGGCCCCAAAGTGGGAGGGACACTACATAGTCAAAACATCCAGAGGAAATGGAGCCTATACACTTGTCAAGATGGATGGAACTCCTGTTCCCCGTACCTGGAATGGGATGCACCTCAAAAGATGCTTCCTATGAAGTACTTAAGCCTTGAAAAATTTTGAAATAAAAATTTGTAATGCGGAGGGTATTGCCCGCATCTTTCTATTTTCCATGTAATGCGGAGGGTATTTCCCGCACCTTTTTTATTATCATTTCCAATGTACCGCGGAGGGTAATGCCCAAGCCTATCTACGTTTTTACCAAAGTTTGTAACAACCGGAGGGATATATTCTGGAATATTTCAATATAAATAGAATGCATGAATTTTCTATCATTTTAAAGTTGCAACATAAAATTTATTATCGGCCGAACTAAGGGAAGCAAGCCCTAAAAAGTAAGGACAGTCTGGCTTTATCCGTCTCTTTTGCTTTCACTAAGAAATTATCCTAAGTATAAAAACAAGACGGATCCGCATACATGAAAGAACGTTCCAAGAAAAATGAAATACAATCATAAAAAACATGGACGCATGTAAACAAATGATTGCAACAAAAATAACCGGACTAAAGTACCCGGAGACTACTTTAAATCATTAACAAAGATAGGATAATTGTCAAACATACAAACGGTAAAAACAAGTTTCATGACAAGATCCGGAACCAAATGAGGTGCATATCCCAAGTTACCAGATATGTCCACCTTCCCAAAAAATTCACTAACTAAAAATATACGGAGGTGCATACCCCAAGGCGCCGGGTATGTCCACCTCATTCCTTCGATGAAGCCCCTTCGGCAAAGAATAAGGCGTCCTTAATCTTTGAAAGCAGTTTGTTCACAAGTTTCGGTAGATCATTCACCACCGGAAAGGTCAAAGAATCAAAGCAAGCTACTGCGGTGTTTAGCTCGGCCTCAGCATTCCGGTTAATCAGTGGAACTTCAGCGTAAGGAGTCTTCTTTTTAAGAGCATGAATGTATCCACCCTGAACCCCAGAATTAACACCGATGGTGCTCATAGCATTATTTACAGCAGCAACGACCACGGTCATATCCGGTCCCTTGTGGATGTTCTTCGCCAATAGCTGAGCTCCCTCCGTCAAAAGCCACGCCTTAGTCACTTGCAGATCTTCCATCTTTTTTGCTAAGTCAACATTCTTCAATTTCAACTCTTCGATTTCAACCTTATGATGCCCCTTCATCTCGTCAATCCGAGCTTTTAAGTCGGCTTCTCCTGTTTTAAGGGCATCACGTTCTGATAAAAGTGTTAGAAAAATTAAAAGAAGTCATAAAAATAAACAAAAAAGTGAAGAACGAACCAGCAAGCATTTTTTCATAAGCCGCACGGGCATTGTTAACAGCCTCCTCCATCTTCGCCAAAACTCTCTGATGCTCTTCATCTTTTTCCTTCGAAGATTCTGCAAAACTCTACAACTCCGCCGCAATCGTATCCCGTTCTTCCGAAGCAGATGCAGCCGCAGCCTGGGATGATTGATTCTGAGTCATTAAAGACTTCAATTTTTCTTGTTGAGCCTTTAAGTCTTGGGAGAGTTGGGAGAGCTTTTTCTCGGTATCCGGAGTACGTTGAATTTTATGTTTCAGAGCAACAGTTTCTTTCTCCAAATCCTCCTTCACCGATTCCGCTTCAACCCACCTGCGGTACAACTCGGTTACATAAACGTTCGACTGAGCCTGGTTGAGTAGCACCGTAGCTCCCAAGTCCTGAACCTTCATCCTCCTACTTCGGGCATGATCCAACGGAGTATGGATGTTGAACAAAAACATCCTTATAGTCAGTTCGTCCATCACCGAATCCTTATTCCTTATATCCCATTCTGGTACAAACTTGTCCTCAGCAGTGGCCAGATCTACCTCCATATCATCAAAAAATACATCTGCATATTGAAAGAAGGACATCACTTCGGGTCCGAACCAGGATAAGGGAAGAGAAGACACTTGGTCCTCCCCATCATCAAGGAAGCAGTCCGGACCCAAAGAAGAATCCAAATCGTACCTGAAAAAGTCACCACCTTGACATCACCTTGAGTCTTCCCTTCGTCCCTACTTGTAATTACTGGATTTTCAACCTCCATGGTCTCGGCTTCGTTCACCGGGAGGTAACCACCAGGAAAGGAAGGGGTCGGAGCAGAGCGAGCTAGAGCAGCTTCTTCCCTCGATGATTTCCCACCGGATAGATGCTCGTTCAAATCAGACATGATGTTAACACTAGAATGGGAGGAGCTCTTTTTAGTTTTCTTCGTCAACTTTGGCAAAGGAAGGGAGGAAGATGAACGAACGTGAGGAGCGTCAGCTTTGTGCTTCCGAACAAGTCCTTTCGGTTCGGTAGTTATAGATACCCCCTTACCTTTGATAGAAGCGCTTGAAGGGCGATACATTAAAGCTTGGTCTAGTTCCCTGACTTCCGGGTCACTGTCAACACCTTCAACATCAGGATCGATCCGAACTGAGCCACAGACGACCCCGCAGCCTCTCCCTTGGATCCCGAACCAACAGAAACATTCGTAGCAACAGGAGCTTCAGCGACAATAGGTTCAGCCCGCGGACGAATTTCCTGGGTAGAAAATGAAGTCTGCTGCAGAAGAGGTACTTCTCCTTCAATCAGCTCATCAAAATCGAAGTCTAGATTGTTAAAGTTCGGAACCTTCAAAGCATCCCTAAGTGACATCTCGTCTCCTGGAAAAAATCAAAGAAAAAGAGTTAGAAATAAAAGGAAAGGAGAAGATGCCGAAGGCATGACAAGAGGCAAGGAAACTTACTTTCACCCTTCATGCGGATCACCTGCCACTCTCTATCCCCTCGACCCCAAGAAAAATAGACCCGTCCCAGTAAGAGAAAATGTTCAGGACGGGGACGAATAGGAGATTGATTATCAATCAGGGCTTGAGCCATCCAGTGATCAAAGACAAAATCTTCGCCGAGGTCAAAAGACATAGATTGATCTTTAAACCTCCATAGCATCTCCACCGGAAGGCAACGATCATCCAGCCAGAAGAAGTTGTCCTTCCAATTTTTAAAGCTGGATTTCCCTTTCGGTGGGCGAACGTGTACCAATCACTGGCAGTTATAAACTAGTAAAAGTATCTGAAGACATTCAAGTCTGGTTTCATGTCTAAGGCCCGGCAAGAAACTTCAAAATGGTTTATCTGGCTCAACCCGAACGGGTTCACTTGACTAAGATGAACCCGGAAAAACCGAAGAACCCTTATTAAAAATTTTGAAAAAGGAACTCAGTAATTCGCAAAGTTGCATACACGGGTATACAAAGGAAACTTCCCTTGACGAAAAGGATATATGATTTCAGTTTTTGAAGGAAGAACCGGATTGAGGTCTAGAGGGATTCTATACTCTCGGATAAACTTATCCAACTGCCGCTGGGTAAGGATTCTCACACTCTCGGAAAGGTTATCTTTCCCGGGAGCCATGATAACGACTGCAAAATAGAATGCACCTTGTAGAAGAAGCAGAGCAGGAAAGAAGAAGGAAAAGAGGGTAACAATTGAGAGAAAATATGAGAGAGTAAAAAGTAAAAAGGAAAAATGAGAAACACCTTATATAGAGGCGCATAAGTCGGTTACAGCTGGCCAGTCACATCAAACCGTCGTGTCACGCCGATTACGATTCCCTAGAAGAGGATTGATATTTTGACTAGTCGGTGACTGACGGTCAATACGTTTATATCACCAACGCCACGTCAGCTCCACAAATACCTCGCCACATCATCCGATTGAAGAAACTCAAACGTAAACATTTTATCAAGTCCTCACCAGCACTTAATAAACTAGGGGACTTGAAGATACATATCTGTGTCTGGACCTTCTCCTGAGGGACGGACCGGATCTCCTAGGAATGGACATTTTAAAAATCTCCATACCCCATAATGCCGAAAACGAACAAACAAACAAGTGTGTATGGACGGATGACGTCATCTCAGTTGACTATTATAAATACCCATTCAAGTACAAGGCCAAGTACGATTTTCTGAACCTTTCTCCTTACTTTCTCTCTCTACTTTCTCTCTCTATCAAATACTTATCCTCACGCCGGAGGGTGGTCGCAGAGGGGCCCTCCCATCTCTGCGACGAGCCTAACGGTTTTCTCTTTTGCAGGTTAAAGTCCCCAACTTCTCCAAGGTCCAAACTCAAGTTACAGGCTTCGGCCTTTTCCAAAATTTGGATCTTCAGTCGGAAAAAGAAGACATGTGGTCGGAGTTCCTGTAAATTCACCGGAGATGAGAAGACGACGCCGGACTCATTTCGGTATACATATTTTCTTATTTCATTTACTTTCAATTTCCTGTTGTTATGAATCCTTTCCTCCACATTATACATAATCCAAACCAAAAAGAAATATATGTGTGTGTGTGTGTGTGTGTGATGTGTGTAAAATGCAGCATATAAATTACATCAAATGAGGCATAAAACTAACCACTTTTTAGTACTAATGTTGAAAAAAGTGTGCTTTTGCCTTCCTTTTGTACTTTCAGGATTAAATGAGTGCAAATGAACAAAAGAAGCAAAAATACAGCTAAATCTAACATAAAGACAAGAAAAGGAATAAACGTGGCATGCCCTATCCCTCGACAGCATCTTCCCAAGCAAAAACAAGAGATCAGAAGGCTGAACAATCCCCGTGCCCAGCGAACACGGGGGCGTGTTCAGGTGTCTGCAGAAAAGACAAAGTTGTAGAAGCTTCTATTTCCCAACACGGGGTCGTGCCCAGCTCAACACGGTCGTGGTCAATGCTAAGATTCGCAGAATCCAAGCAAATCTTGATAGTACAGATACGCTTCTGCACATGGGGCCGTGCCCAGCGGACATGGGGGCGTGGTCAACTAATGCTGACAAACTGCAATTAATGAAGAAAGAGAAAGTGGATGGAGACGGGGCCGTGCCCAGCGGATATGGGGCCATGTCCGGGCTTCTATGCAGGTTATAAATAGAGGTGCTTGGTTCACTTCAAAGGCATCCCTTGGCAAACCACCTCTCTCACACTTCACCCACACTCCACCACCATCACAACACCCACATCCACCACCATTATCCATCATCCATCATAGAGTGTGTGTAGTAGTCTCGGGATCCAAGATTGATAGTAAGAGTTCTTGACAATCAAAGGCCATGTTTTCCTAAGTCTCTTACATCACTTGGTGAAGACAAGCATTTAGTGTAATACTTTTGTTTTTTAATCTTTTCGCACTTGGTTTTGTATTAATGAATTTAATAACTAGTTTCTTATGTTGCAGGTCAAACTTCCTTATCATTTATCCGTGGTGTCTTGGCGTTATTTTACTGTCTATATAAAATAAAAGATTTACTCCATTCATATCTCCACGGTCTATATGGAGATATGTTGGCTACCTGGTGGGGGGTTAAGGGAATGGTTTGGTAAGATTCTTGCCTTGTTCAATGTATAGATCCTGCAAGGACCTGGGTCAAGCTTACTAGGACCTCCTTCAATACCCACTGGTATTGGATGGCGGGGGTGCGAATGGCTTGATCCCCTCATATGTAAACTACTATTAATACATTACACCGGCTACTTGGGATTGTATCCCTGCTGACTCAAACCACTTAGCCGAGGGTAACGTCACCTTCAAAAGAGGGGCCTACCAGATTACGCATTAATAACTTAATTAATTATCTTCCAAAAATCCAACCCTTTAGGATTGTATCCTTGCTGACTCAAACTACTGGGTTGAGGGTAACGTCACCTTCAAAAAAGGGGCCTACTACTATAACTAAGATAATCTCTTAAAAAGTGCAAAAGTGCGAAATTCATCAAAGGTTACACTAAAGGCAAGTCAGATCCAAGTGATTATTCTCGTCTATCTGTTTTATTTTATTTTATTTTTATTTTCACCATTTGTAGTTTTTATTTTCATGTTTAAAAACCTTTTTCTAACGTTTTGATTTGATTAGACGTTGAGGATAAACCGGTATTAAAAGCTCTTGTGTCCTTGGACGACCTCGGTATCTTACCAACGCTATACTACGCCCACGATGTGTGCACTTGCCCATATGTGTGTTTAGTGTTAATAAAATATCGTGTTTTATAAATTTAAAACTTGACTAAAGTGTTAAAAAGGGTTTAAAATTTAACTAAAAACATATCACACCTAACGCAGATCAAGTTTTTGGCGCCGCTGCCGGGGACACAAGGATTTTAAGAAAGTTATGAATCAACGGCCTAATCATTTTCCTATTTTTTTTTCTGTTTTTTAGGATTTTTCTTAGATTTTCAGTTTCTGCAGAGCTCAGCACGGGCCGTGCCCGCTGAACATGCCCCGTGCCCAATCTTTGGTACTGGCAATCCTGTTTTAAGTCAGACAGTAGCTGAACACGGGGCCGTGCCCACTGAACACGCCCCGTACCCAAGCTTCAGATACTGAAAATAGAGCCGTAAGATACTGACGGCTGGTAATTTCTGATGCAATCATGAGTGATACTGATAATTTTTACTTTCACTCCTCTTATGGTATGTGGTGTCAAATATGTGGTGGAACTCATGAGGATTTAAAATGTTATTTTTTAAATTATACTCCCCACTATTTAGACCTATTGGTTTCCTGTAGCCTTAAGATGAGTGAAAGCAAAAATAATCCCTATCTCTCCCTCGAATGCTCTCAATCATCCCTTCTAGATGAAATGCTTATTGAAGAATTTTTTTCAACCAGAAGCACTAGTTCTCCGATGGATAAAAGAACTTGAGATGGATATTAATTCATCTCAAGACAACGATCAAGAAGAATTAGTGAGACCACATTCGAATTATAACAACATCGTTGCTCCCAAAATTGTTGGTGCATGCGTCTGTCGACTTGGTCTTGTATCGAGTCTTGTTTGTATTTAGATAGATCAGGGCACGAAATACGAGTAAAATGTCAAATATAGTGTGTGAGACAAGTTCAAACGGAATTAGAATAGGTAATTTCGTTTGAATCCTCCATGACATGTTCAAACGAAATTAACTAGCTAATTCCGCTTGAAGCTAATTCCATTTGAACTTAATTCCGTTTGAGACAGTCTCAAGCGGAATTACCCGCCTATATATATGTGTGCTTGATTTTGTTTGAGTCATTGATGTGTGATTCCGGTTGAGCCACGAAGTGCTGCCGAAGTGTCGTCTCGCTGTAATTTGTTATCAAGTCAATCAAATCGATAGTTTAAAGTGATATTCTTGCTGAATTGAACTCAATACGTCTGTTTTCGTCTTTCATATTGATAAAAACTCTTCTGAACGACTCATTTGGGTCTGAAAATGATCCTACAATTGGTATCAGAGCTCAGGAGGAAGAGTTCATACCAATTCAGCTGCAAATTCTGTTTTCTACACCTTCTTTTTCAAAATTAACAACTTTTCACGGTTAAAATCGGCTAAATTTCTCACAGAATGTGTGCAATACTGTTTTAACAAAGCCTTGAAAGTTTCAGACTTAAATTCGATCTAATATTGGTAAAATTGGTAATTTCGTTTCAAATACAGTTCGAGAATGATGACATCAGCAGCATTTCATACGGAATTAGTCCTTAATTCCGCTTGAAACTGGTATTTCGTTTGAAAGATTGGTTAATTTCGTTTGAAACTGGTATTCCGCTTGAGTGATCCTGTTTGAAAACAACAATTCCGCTTCAACTTGTAATTCCGTTTGGGAATCTCAAACGAAATTAGTGATTCCGCTTGAAAAGTGTGTTTGTTCAAACGAAATTAGATATTCCGTTTGAAACTGCTTATTTCGCTTCAAAAGTAATTTCGCTTGAACAGGGATTTCGTTTGAGAGTATAATTTCGTTTGAAACTGACTGTTTGAAAATTTTTGAAAACCGAAACATGGAAGAAGAATTTTATAACGCTTTTGCTACCCCGATTACTGTTACTCAGCAAACAATGTTGGAAAATGAAACAGGGACTATGCAAAAACCGCCTAAGCTCATGAACATTGAGGAGTATAAAGGTTGGGAAGGACGTTTTGAAAAATGGGTTCAAGCAAATTATTTGGATGCTTGGGAATGTGTTGAATCGAAATATGTTAGACCGATGACTGATGATGAAGAGATTATTGCAATTAAAGATCTAAGTGCCGAAGATAGAAAGAAATACAAAGATGAAAAAATGATGTTAAGTCTATTACAACAAGCTGTGAAGGAAGATATTCTGGTTTTATTGCAACACAATAGAACTTCGTATTCAATATGGAAAGCATTAAGATCGAAGTTTGTTGGAAGCCAAGAGTGTCACACCCCGACCGCGTAAAACAACAAATCGCGGCGGAAACATCGGGGCGTGTTGCAACAGAATTAATTGTTTCATAACCATGGCATACAAAGTTGTATTTTATTTATAAACAAAGGTGTTACATTGTTTCAAACAGGAAATTTAAGAGTTCAGAACATAATTAAACATAGTCTATCTTCTTTTAAAGTCTCTAAGGCACAGGTCCGCCCTAGTATCATGATCACATCCTATGGAAAAGCACCTGAAAACACATGTGAAAATAGGTACGTCAGCATAAAAATGCCTGTGAGATACATAGGTTTTGTGAAAATAGGATTCATGACTTGAGTTTAAGAAAATGTTTAATCATGAACCCCGTACTTTGCTTTGTCTTGTAAATCATTTGAAAACAATAAGGTCAGATGATATGTATAAGTAAATGTCAGGTTAAATAAATAACCATGTAAAAAATGTGTTTGTATAAGATAAGTTGTCTGTAAATCAATGTCTCGTGAAAAGTATGTTATTTGTATAAAATGTTCTATGTCTCAATATTGAAATGATTCAAATAACGTTACGACATATAATACCATACAAACACTTATATATAGGAAGTACCAGCGGCGTATCCACCATGCTTGTATCATATTACACACGCATCGTTACTTAATCACTTAATCAAACCAAACCAAACAATGTAAGAAGTCTATGTTTAAATCAATTGTCAAATGTCTATGTCAAATATCCATGTCAAATATCTATGTCAAATATCCATGTCAAATGTCTATGTCAATTATCCATGTCAAATGTCTATGTCAAAATGTCATGTATGGTAAGTGAAATGTCTCAACTAAACCATATAAAAACAAAATGTTGAAGTAAAACTTGGTTTAAATCAACGCTATGTTTTGTGTAAATGCATGCAACTATTTAATATGAACATTTATGCGGTATTGTGAAAATGCATACATCCAAGCCTTGCGACTGTGGTGATAAACCCTTTAAACAAATTAAAGGTCTATCTGTCTTATATCATCGAATTCGGTCATTCCTTTCTGTCCCCTTTCCCTGGGATGTCCGGAACGGGAGTTGTCAATTCCTATGGTACCACTACCTACTAACGAACGGCGTAGCTAATGTTAATGAATGTATTGTCCCATGTAAACAAACCAAATGTCATACCAAAATGTAAACATGTGAAAACAATGCACTAAGTATGTAATCAAATGAACATACATAGCGTGAAATGTCATGTAAAACGATGTCCTAAGTAATGCACACAATGGGCACACCTAGCAGGAAATGTCATGTAAAACAATGTACTAAGTAATGCACACAATGGGCACACCTAGCAGGAAATGTCATGTAAAACAATGTACTAAGTAATGCACACAATGGGCACACCTAGCATAAGATGAAATGAAATCATGTACTATAATGTACTAACGAACATAGCAGGTATATGATGTGAAAACAGGAAAGCATGAAAGTAACAAGTAGGCACATGTGTTCCACCCCAAAACAGTTTGGAAAACAGTAAAAGAGGGGTCTATGTACTCACTTGAGATTGCTCAGTTGTATAAAGATAACCACCAAGTAATGCTATAGATCTCGGAATCAAACGGCACCTAGTATAGGTAACTATGTTAATAAACCGGACCTATCTCGGAAGACTGGGTAGCATTAGGGTTTGTAAACCAAATGAGTGTCGGAACTCACGTGATATGGTTTAACAAAGCCTACATGCTAAATGAAACTTAACCTAAGTCTTATTGACCCATTATGATCCGTTTAGGTAGCTTATGCTACTTTAACGCATCGTGCGCGTGAAACGCGTTCGGACCGCCTAACTAGTCCTATGACAAGTGTTATATGCCTAAACATGTTACATAATCAGTTACGTGACAAAAGTTTAGGTTACATATGCTAAATTACCAATTATGTGTGAAAAGGGTATTCTGGTAATTTACCTAAGGCATATAAACTACCTATCATACAACTACTTAAACGCCGTGACCATAAGGTATAACCTCGGAAGGTTATTCCCTACACTATGGTCACCTAATGTATTTGGTCGGATCCTAATGATCGACCAAACTGGGTCGGGTTCGAAGGTATAGGCGATTTATTAGATCGCCTACCCTACGACCCTAGACAACGTGGTAATCAGTGGGCATAGTCCCAAGGGACTATAACCAACGTGATTACACTCACGTTGCGAAGTTCATACGAACTTCGCATTGACCATTACTGGTCAACGCTGAAAGTCAAACAAAGTTTGACTTTCTGACTCGAAAAGCAGTAAAATAAGGAAAAGAACGAAAGAATACTTACGAAGGGTCCCCGAATGCTAAACTCGATTCAAAAATCTCAGGTATGAAACAATTGTTTCAACTTAGAGTTTCTCAAATCAAGTTTCTAGTGCTTTAAAACAATGAAAGGCATGGGGTATATATAGTTTTCGGTGAACCGTTGAGATCGTTTCATGGAAACCGTGATTCGATCACATCCGTACACTTGTTGAAAGGTTATGGAAGCCACATATGATCCTTATCTTAGTGACTAAGCAACTTAAAACATGTGGTTAAGGATCAATCAGCTGCAACTTGTGTTTAGAAACATTGAATCTGATCAGATAGTTAGTCGCGTAGCGCGACAGGTAGCCCCATAGGCGCCGCGCTACGCTAGCACCTCCCCTGAATCAGAAAGTTTCAAAATTGGCAGCAATGGTCCCTGCACGTGTTTAAGGCCTTTTTCGATGCGTTTGAACCCCGTTAACCTCATTTCAAGGCTCTAAAATGAAGTTAAAGTATAGGGAACTCAAAACATACTCAAAAATATGCCGGATGATGGTTCGTTTGGTCGTACGAACGCGATGTTCGCTTAATTACGACGGAATGCGCATAAGCGCGAAAAACGATCCAAATGACGCGACGAATGGATTTTTCTTATGGCGAACACTAAAATAAAATGTAGTCATGCTTTCATAAATTTTTGGATGTCCAGATGTATTCAGAACGTAAGTTATGCGCGAAAATGCAAACTTGTGCACTTTTTGACACTTTTAGTCCCTGAATGTCCCAAAAGTTTATTTTAGCACACCAAACCCCTCAAAGCCTATTTCTAAGCTATGTAAAGGATATTTAAGGTGTGTTTAACTTATGGTCATGTTCCGGAATGTTCGTTACAGTTCAAATTGACATACTTTCGCAGTTTGTCATATTTAGTCCCTGTAAGCGAATTAACTTGTTTTTGCCATACCAAAGCCTTCAAAACTTATTTCTAAGTTATGTAAAGGTTATTTAAGGTATGTTGAGTATATGTTGATGTTCCGTAGTATTTCTCGCATTAAACTGAGTACGTTTACGCACTAGTTTGCGTATAACTCTCCAGAAAGCGATATAGAGTTTGAAATTGGATAAAAGTCAAAACATGAAAAATGTAGAACATAACAAAACAGACATTGGGATCAAATAACATTGTTTTATTGATAACAGAACTGTTCATAGTGATTACAAGCACAGTTGTTACAAAGAGATGGTCAAGAACAAAAAATCACTTTTGAAGAAAGAATTTGATCTATTTCGTGGTTTGAGAACTGAGAGCACCAAGCAGATCATTGAAAGATACTGCAATTTGCTAGCTAACATGAAGAGGTTGAGCATCAATAAAGATAATGAGGAGTTGATTGAAAAACTAGTTGATGCATTGCCACACGAGACTTGGGGCACATATCTCATGATGCTAAGGAACAAAAAAGGGTTTAACAGTCTGACACTGAGCATGTTTATTGAAAAAATTGAGGCTCAGGTGTCACACCCCTATTTCCACGTGTCACCGGTGGGGGAGTATCGTGACGTGGTTGGCAACATAATAGTCAAACAACACAATATTTAATATGCACAGCGGAAGCAAATTAAAAGATATATTACAACCGAATTTAATATTGTAATAACAACTGTCACAATATTCGGAAGTTTATCCACAGAAGGATCGAAAATAAATTATGAAACAATAGTTCAACAGACTTCAGGCATCTTAAGCTTGCGAGACTTCTAATGATGCTAAGGAGAAATCCCAGCCAATTTCGCTTAGTACCTGCATTTAATCTTTTTGGGAAAATACGTCAGTTTACACTGGTAAATACATTCAACTGACTCATTTTGGAAAATGATTGAAAATTGGTTTGGATGCACGTGGCATAAACATTTTTGTTTAACTTGGGAGAATTATTTTAAATATATATATATATATAATCTTGTGAACGAATTACATGTTCCTTGTGCGTTCAGTAGCCCGGATCAAGTCCGGGTTAAAGATCAATAGACACACCACAATATTCTTTTGTGCACTGACGGGTGTACGCCTACACCCCACGCTTAAGTCATGGCCATTTCGTAAAATGATGCCAAGGATATCCAGGACACGGTCATTAACCCCCCAAAGGCTTTAAGTAACAAGACTATTTAAACGAGCCGATCAAATTATTCAATTACCCACACAACGGTGGAGGATTTGATGCTCGATCAAGCGGTATGCTATATACCGTAACCCAAGCCCGTATAGGGAAAATAAGTTAAAAGTATTTACCTGAGCAAAGTATATATCACAATAAGCAAATTGCAAGTAGCTTTTACTGGTCCTCCTAATCTGGAACGAAGGTTTATAATAACCTATTAGAATCCTAACGGGTCTTTAGTTAAGCTTAAGCTTAGACCGGTTAGTTTCAAAGACACGGTTCGTACGCACGATTAAGCGAAGACCAGATAGAATGTGATTTAGACCCGACAAGTTCAGAGACTTGTTTAATATGGATATTCCATACACATTCTGGATTTTGAGATAAAACCGATAAGGTTTGACCCGTTTAGGCTAGTTTATGTAAACTTGTTACATAAACCGAATCGAACGTGTAATATGCGTAACGGGTAATAATGAGAGCCATTTACAGGTTTCCTAAGTTAATATGCTTCATATATGTTGTGAAATCAGTAAGATGTCTTTTATTATGCCCGAAACGAGTTTAAACACAAACTATGCCCCGTAGGGGTAGTTTGGTCATTTACAAGGTTATAAAAGAGTTTAAGTGTTTAACTGAGTTACAGGTCTGATGTAATCAGCAAACATACTCAAATTAATGAGTTATAACAGTAGGGTAAGGTATATATGTGAAATTTATCAATTATAACCAAACTATGCCCCGTAGGGGTATTTTGGTAATTTCACATAAGCCGAAAAGCTCAAAACTGAAGTCTGAGTTTAACAACCTTTGCTTACTGTTAAAATATTATAATTTGCCTCAAATATCAGTAAGTATCAACCCTTGTATGTTTAAAATACTTCTAGTACATACTATGCGTTAAAAACGCTTAAAAAGGCGATTAGAAGCCATTTCCGGGTTCGATACATAAATCTGATATTTTTATATTTCCAGACGGCTTAAAATAATTTATTTATCATATGTGATCAGTAGCAAAAGGTTTGGAGTCGTTTAGATATGTAAAACTCATTTTATAGCCCGTAAGGGCAAAACCGACAATTACCGGATTATGCCTACGACTATAAGTTATGCTCAGCCTAAAATTAATTAAAAATCTTTAAAAATCCCAAAATAATATATTACATCAGTGGGTAAAGAGTTTGATATCGAAAAGTATGTTTAAGTAGGCTATACGCTAAATACGCCGTTTAATTAACATAAAGCTTTAATTTTACGCTAACGAGCATAACTCTTAATCTACACCTCAAAATGATGTCAAACTTTGCATACAAGTTTATATATCAGTAACTAAGGTTTCTACACTTTTACATTTTCAAAAATCACGTTTTAAGGTGAAAAGGGCATAATGGTCAACATATGAGCAATTAACGGAATCATGCATATTAATTGGATAACTAATGATCCGAGGTGTAGAATCACAGAGGGTTATACTAGCGTGTAACCTGGTCCAAATAAAGCTCTAAGGCATTTCTAAAACATACCATAACGGGTCAGAATTGAAAGTCAACGTCTAAGTCAAACTATGCGACTTTCGGTTTCGAACCGGGTCTAAACAGGAAATTGTCGGGTTGAACATGTTTAGACATGTCCTTACACTAATTACCAAGTTATATTAATGATCAAACAGGTTATATGTGTTCTACATTGCAAATCATGCATAAATTGTAATTTAAACTTCCTGTTGACTTTTTAGTTACAAGTTTGACCCGACATTTGACCTAGTTAGAGTGGGAATCAGGGGGAACCCTTTTGAGGTTTTATTACCCACATAATTACCAACTTATAACTACTTTTGATTTGACTAATCACTGGACCATTAGTGATTAATCTTAAAGTCAACCGTTAATTACGACGGTTTGACTTCTAAGCTAAAACTAAGCTAAAACTTAATTAAGAAAGGATTAGCACACTTACTGAAGTCCTATGCACGAAGTGGAAAGCTTAGAGGAAGATCCTTAGCTCCAGAAATGCTCCAAATGTGCAGATGAAGGTGTGAGTGCAAAGTTGCAAACTCTTGGCCCTTTTATAGTGAATTCAATCACCACAAAGTGTTGACAACAAAGTCTAGCACTTACCACAACATTCCCACAGGTGTCCTACATGTTTAGGGGTTGTTTAGGGGCCAAGGGATATGAGGAAACTCGTTTAAAGGTGAGTTTTTGCGTTTAAACAGCAAACACTGGTCGCTGGGCACTACCTTACGGACCGTAAGGTAAGGCTTACGGTCCGTAAGTCGTTGATCAGAAGTGAAAAAATGTTGTTCTTTGGTGTTTTGAAGGGGCAACTTGTGGGTTTCGAATTTGGGACTTATTTTAACAGTATGGGACCTCTTGTAATGGGTCTTGAACAGTTATTTACCCTACCACATTGCCATGTTCCTTTGAATCCTTTCGAAAGTTCCGTTAAAGAGGGTTTACCATGCATTTTCTTCGTAGGAGTCCACCATTTCAATTATTGTCAAGAATTTCTGGATTTAGATGTTTAATATTATATACTTGGGTCTTGGGATTTATAATTGAGGTCGTTCAGAGGTAAAAGTTTAACATGACGCCACTTTTAAATCCTGCCAAAACATCTTTATTACATCCGGTTTACAACGCGTTTTGTCTTTCATGACACGTGTCGTTATTTCATTGAACACGAATTTTCGAGGTGTTACATCAGGAGATGGAACAGAGAAAGATCTTAAGAATGAAAGATTTTGATGGTGAACAAGACATTGGGCTTTATTACAAAGCAGGGTTGAATGACAAAACTACCAACATGTCACCAAAAGCTGAGACTGCATTCAATGCCAAGAGTTCATCAGGAAGTTCATCCAAAGGATCAAACAGCAACACAAGTTTTTCATCATATCCATCTTTTGATCCAAACTTTTCCGCAACCAAGAATGGAAAGAGATTACAATGCAACGTTGTATTGAATCTTGAGAATGATCAGGATTATTCTGAAGAAGTTGCGAAAAGTCACATGTCTTTGTTGTGGACTGTTTTGGAGTCTTATGGAAGTTTTGTTGCAAGTCGGATCGGGAATCCTATGCTTACAAAAGAGGATTACTGTCAGATTGACGCTGAAGAGATTGAATTGATGGATATAAAATGGTGTATGGCTAGTGTGTTAAGAAGAGCTAAGAAATTCAAACAAATCACAGGAAGAGATGACTTCCGTGATGCATGTGTTTCTAATTTAGGTTTTGATAAATATAAAGTTACTCGTTTTCGTTGCAGGGAAAAAGGACACTTCAAGAGGGAGTGTACTAATCGCGAAGCAAGTGGAGCTCCAAATCCGTTCAACAACAATGATTACTATCGGAAATCTATCTATCATCAAGTTGCTCAACAACAACAAGAACCACAAGTGGCACATGGTAGAAAAGTGATAGAAGAATCATCAAAGAGAGCATGTTTGGTGAATCAAGATGATCAAAAATCTTCAACAGGTTTCAGTTGGGACAAATATATTTCTGCTGACAACAAAGCTTGTCTGATCAGTCAAAATGATGAAAAGTTACCAGAAGGCTTTAGTTGGGAAAATTTCAATTGGGATGATTATTGTCCGGATAAAGAAATGCTACAAACCAATGCTTTTGTTGCTAGAATTGAAGATGACAGTGATGATGATACTGCATATTATGCGAAAAGAATGGCAGCTCATTTGAAAATGATGGCAGAAAGTGATAGTGAAGATGAAAAAGCTAAAAAGAAAAAGAAAAGGGTCAAAACTCCTGTCAGCAGTGATGATAAAGAAGTTCCAGTGATCAAAAGAAAGGTGAAAGAAGTTCCAAAGTTCAAAGTTGATGCAAGAAAGATTTCAGTGAATTGTGAAACCTGTGAGATAATGAAGAAGAAAAACAGTGAACTGATTAACAACATGAACAGGTTGAAGGAATCTTATGATGTTCTAAACAAAGCAATGAATCAATACAATCAATCCAGTGAAGAGCAAGCAACAACAATGAAAACACTTCAGGGAGCTTTCATGATAAAGCAGAAAAGTGTTAACAATTATATTGAAAAGTGTGTTGTTCTGGAACAAAAACTGGAAACTCAAAGAATTGAAACAGAGAGAGTTAATAAAATGTTAAAAAGTTACTCATGTACTTCTTATGTAATTGACAGGATTTATCCAACTGTTGAAGGCATGAAGGCATTTGAGGATGATGAAGTAACTGAAGAACAAAAGGTATCTGAAGAAAAGACTCCTGAAAAGAAGAAAGAAAAGAAGAAGGATACTAAAGTGAATGATTCTGTTAAGAAACAAGGTTTCAGTTACAACAGGTGTTCACCCCCGCTTGAAAATGGATATTCTCCGAGAAATCCAAATTCAGAAAGAGTCGAAAAGGCAACAAATTTACAGTGGGAGTCGGAGTCTTCAGTTAACTTGCCAGAAAACATTGATGTTACTTTTACATCGTCTGACACTGATCAACAATCTCAATTGATGAAGAAAGTGGTGGATCATGTGTTAGATAACGATGAAACTGAGGAGTCAAAGTCGGAGTCTAAATCAGAGTCAAAGTCTAAATCTGACACGTCAAGTCCTTCAGTCAAAAGGGAGAAACGGGTTTACAATAAAGAATTTATGTTATCAAAATCTAATTTGAATGACGAGACGTTCAAAGTGGCTTATACTTTGAATGATTCTGACAAATTATATTTTGATGAAGAATTTCCAATAAGAGGTGTTAAACCAGAAATGATAAAAAAGGTTTTCAAACTAACAGAAATTAATATTTCTGAAATAAAAGATGTAAATCTTTCTGAAAAACCTAAAAAGTACACCTCAAGAGTTCAACAAAGAGAAAACAAGAAAAAGGGTTACAGTTCTGGTTCTGGTTATCGAAAGAAACCAAACCATAACGGTAATTTCAAAAAGAAAGGATTAGGTTTTATTCCACCAGAAAATCATAAAAATGAAAAATATGTTCGAGATTTTAAATAAAAAATGATATTTATTTCAGGTACATCTTCTGAAGAGGAAAAAGAAAATTTATTCAGAAAGCAATCGAACAAAGAATTCCTTGCGAAAAAGCAAGAAGAAATAGAGAAGATGGTTGATCAAAAGAAGAAAGAAACTCAAACCTTTTTCAAATGTGGTAGAATTGGACATCTAGCTGTGAAATGTTCACGAATAATTCAAACCAAACAGGGAGTTTCTAAACTAAAAGAAAAAATGGTTGAGTTTGAACCACCAATTGAGAGAACTAAACTTTTCAAAAATTCAAACTTTGAAATTGGTGAATGTTCAAACAAGTTTTACAAGAGAAGGGCAAATCTTGACAACCAGAAATGGGTTGTTAAGAAATCTTATGATAGTTCTAGCAATGATACTGATTCATCAAAATCAGAGGAGCTAACTTCAGGTGATGAATCTGATTCCATAAAGTCAGAGGAGCCACATGTTGAGTTGAAATTGGAAACATCAGTACCTCCAATGGATGATGTCAATTTTCCACCATTGAGGGCTGAAAATATTAAGCAAAAAGTTGGTAAAGTTGAGATTTCAAATCAATTTTTCTCTGAAAAGAAAGAATTTGATGTTGATAAAGCTTTTAACCCCACTGTGAAACATATTTTTGGGAAAATGGTTGACAAGAAAGTCAAAGGGGTAAAAGAATTTTATGAGAAGAAATTAAAGAAACCAGGTAAGGTAGTTTCATCTCAGGTTTGTGACTGGGATGGAACATATTATGATGAGTGAAAAGTATGACTTGCCGGAGCTCTCAGGTTGGTAAGCGAGGAGCAGGTATCGGCATCTTTCTTGAGAAATTCACGAAAGTGATTTCGTCTTACAAGTGGTAATTGTTTGATTACTTACAAGTGGTAAATCAAGGACATTAAGTTGTACTTGATTTTCTACAAGAGGTATTTGGTGTTTGAAACTTAAAAATGTTATATTTTTCAAATGGTTGAAGAACAATGTGATGAACCCCTATCCTACAAGAGGTTTTATGATATCAACAAAACTTATTTTCCGGAAAAACCATTTGATTAAAACAAACTTAAGTGTTTTGAAATCATAATGGTAAAATAGTTTGTTGTAAAGGGGAGTTCTGATTGTTTATGCCAAGTGGATGGCGAATTGAAGTGATTTGATATCAGTTGTCAATTTACTTGTACAGTTTGTTTTCAAATTTCTTTAAATGTGTTTGAATTTTAGGGGGAGTAAGAATTTCTGAAAATCCAAAAACATTTGAAAATTTGAAAAAGGCAAAAACATGATAAAATCAAAAATGAGTTTTGTTGTGAAAATGAGGAAATGATAGTACATCAGTGGACAGTCACAGCATGCTAAAGAATTGAAAAGAAAAATGTGATAAACGGTCTCACTAATGATGTGCCAGTAGGTTTTTGCACATTTAGTAGATTGTGACGAGATATAAACTTAAATTTCAAACTTGCTTATATCGTGGGTAACATCTCTCGGATATATGGGTAACCCCCGAAATCTTGTTTGAAAGGTCCCTCTTTCTGAGATACTAGGTCTTTATACTCAGTGATATCTGGGGTATTATCCCGGGACTTCTGATTTTGCGGAAGCAATGGCCTAGTCCCTGTATAATACTTTCTGCTTTGCTTGAAATATAGTGCCACCCTCAGCATAAAAAAAATGTTGAAACATTGAAAAATGCCAATCATGTGCTGTTGATACAAAAGATCCTCTAAAGGGGACACACCAAAAGTCGAAGCCGTCATCTCTCTGCTGAACGGAAGTTCTGACCTGAGCTCTCACGGCCCTCGCAATTTAACCCCTTACAGATATCATCTGTGGTATACTCACCTGTAAGACTGAATATTGGGATCTGGATACGGGAGTATATTTAAGCGGTGGGACACGCGAATAAGTTTAAGTACTTAAAACATTAATCCCGTATCTTGAAACAATTGAACTTTGTGTGAAAATTTAAGTGGATCAGTATACTGACAATCTAAGTGAATCGTTTAGAACTGAAAATGTTTAAAGCTTAACGGTGTTGGTGATTTGTCGCAAAAACTGATATGATCCTCTTACACAAACTCACAAAATTATTGTCTGTAAATATTTCTTTATTGCATTTCGTTTTATTCAAAAATCCAAAAAGATTGGTGAGTTTTAGCATAAATTTTTGAAAACTCAAAAAGATTTTAGACAACTGATGTTGGAGAGCTGATTTTCAAAATTCCAAGTGCTAAACATGATGAGCAGGTTTGGGAGAGTTTGTTTAAATTGAGAAAAAGATTTTGAATATCTTTCCTACAAGTGGTCATCAGAAGTTTGTAAATGTTAAATCATGATATTTTTTCTTCAAATGGTTCATCAGTGATTAACATTGTAAAATGATTTATTGTGTCTGTATTTACAAGTGATAAGCAGAGAATAAATTTGTCAAATTTTAAATGTGTGAAATTTATTTCTGGGTTAAGAAGTTGTGCAGCCAGGTTCCTGATTCTGGAGAGCCAGGTGTCGATCCTGAACCCATGAACTTGTAAAAGAGCCAGTGTTTGATCTTGGACCTGAAGTTCACGCAAGCTGATGATGTTGATGAACTTAAAGAATCAAGAGATCTAATCAAGAGAATTAAGAAGATCAACATCCGAGGGGGAGATAAGTTGATAAAGAGTAGAGAGAGATTTGAGGATGCTTTACATTGTAAGATACTTTAGCAGATGAAATGACTGATAAAGACTGAAGATGTTGAAGACTCGACACTTAAGACTCGTTAACATTCGAGGGGAAGTCTGTTGGTGCATGCGTCTGTCGACTTCGTCTTGTATCGAGTCTTGTTTGTATTTAGATAAATCAGGGCACGAAATACGAGAAAAATGTCAAATATAGTGTGTGAGACAAGTTCAAACGGAATTAGAATAGGTAATTTCGTTTGAATCCTCCATGACATTTTCAAACGAAATTAACTAGCTAATTCCACTTGAAGATAATTCCGTTTGAGGCAGTCTCAAGCGGAATTACCCGCCTATATATATGTGTGCCTGATTTCGTTTGAGTCATTGATGTGTGATTCCGGTTGAGCCACGAAGTGCTGCCGAAGTGTCGTCTCGCTGTAATTTGTTATCAAATCAATCAAATCGACAGTTTAAAGTGATATTCTTGCTGAATTGAACTCAATACGTCTGTTTCCACCTTTCATATTGAGAAAAACTCTTCTGAACGACGCGTTTGGGTCTGAAAACGATCGTACAGAAATCACCTCTAACTCTTGCGAATACTTGAGCGATAGTCATCCCTGTGTCGATTGTGCCATGAAGGACTCCCCATCGACTTCCGTCGATGCATACAGAGACCTGAGCGATTCGACATACACCTTCTTTAACGAGAGCCCGGATAAAGGTTGGACTTGTCCACCTACATTTAGCATAGGAATCACCCTTTCCGATAACCTCTTGCGTTCCCGTCTGAAACTAGGGCAACTAAGGTATCTCAGGAACTTCGGTATTGTTTCGTCCAGTAAGGAACGACCCGATCTGGATAAATTCCTTGAAAATAGATGAAACTTCATAAACAGCTTCTAGGCACGGGGCCGTGTCCAGGTCAGCACGCCCCCGTGCCCACCAAAAGATTCTCGTCTGACTTTCAGTCAGAATACGGACAAAAAGTGTCAGAATCTCGTCTGCACACGGGGCCGTGTCCAGCCGACACAGGGCCATGTCCAGCTGGCTATCGTTTTCTATAAAATGCAGCAAGTTTCCTGCATATTTGGACCATTCCAAAGACAGAGATTTTTTAACAACTCTCATTAAAAGTCCTATTTATTTTATTATTTCATCCAATAGGAAACCCTAATTGAGACACCCAAGTGATTCTGCACAAACCCTAAAATTTTCAGAACAATCAGAATCAGGATCAGGGCCCCTAAAACTCAGGGGGGATAAACCCTAGTTACGATTATCTTGAAATCTCGCTGTTAAAAATGAATTTTGAGAATCTGTCAAGTCAGCAAGGCTAGTCAAGGACGTGGCTAACCTAGGGTGAATTCGTGTCCCTTACGCATCGTAAGGGATAAGGCTTACGGTGCGCAAGCCATGTCAAAATTTAACTATAAATAGCAGACTTTGGGACTGGAATTGGGACACTGAAACGACGTAAAATTTCGCTACATGCACTGAGTTACGTTCTGTTTACTATCACAACACACACGGATCACTAATCGCCGCCGCAATACAAGGTAATAACTCGATCGCTGATACGATTCAATGTCCGATCGATTAAACTATCCAATGGATGTTTAAGTGCTGCCCACATTAGGGTTTATGCTTTGTCATTCGTTGTTAATTCAATGGATGTTTAAGTATCGCACTTTGTCATTCGATGTGAGGGTTTAATCTCGTGAGTTATCGTAAATGTTGTATTAAGTTACTAACCGAATTGTGTGCCTATTATTAATTTAGGTTAAAAGGCTAATCAGTAGGCTAGGCTCTGCTCAATTAAATCTGCAATGTGAGTCATTCTCTTTTTATCAAATCTGTTTACAAAAGTATGCTTATTTTCAAGATTATAATTACAGTGATTAAGTATATGTAGTCACCAAATTACAGCCGGTATGTGGGGTATTGTGCACATTACTGCTGTTTTATCACTTTAGGTGGGCGAACCTAAGTAGTAATATTCATCACTATTGGGTGAACGGACTCAATAATGGTATGACAATAGTCACAGATCCGGTCGAGTGACAAATACTGTGGGTATTTGGTTGAAATAAACATTGTAATCTCTCTTAATACTGTAAATTATAACAAACGAGTCGTTTTAGCAAAAAGAATGATTCACTCAGTATTTCCCGCTGACAAAACCTTTTTCAAACATGTTTCAGGTGATCTGTTGTGATCCAGGAAAAGTGCCGTGAAGCACTACAAGCTTAAGGAAGTGGCTCAGTATAAAATAAAGAAACATGTTTTGTAAAATAAAAGATTTCTCCGTGAAATCTCCAGATTGTAAATTACCGGGTTTTATCCCGAGTTGTGAAATAAAATAATCGGGAAATATTTTTCAGTTTTAAAAAGATCCTGAAGAAACTTCCGCTGTAAATTAAATACCACGGGATTTCTGTCCCGCGGCTCCTGAAACGGGTCAAACCGGGTCGGGGGCCGTGACAGAAAAAGGTGGTATCAGAGCCATTGATTTAAGCCAATTAAGTATTTAGAAAATACTTAATTTTACTGATTGCCATTTTATGATTATGTGCTTTATTAACTGAATATTTGTGTACAGTATGGGTAAGCAAAAGTTGTCAAACATCTATCTTAAATTAGATAGGTCATCCAACGAGAAGGGAAGCTTATCCCAAACCAAATCCTAAAAGCACTCTGTAATTCCTGAAGAAGGAATATTTGTGCGAAAGGCACAATATGAGGAACCACTTTCTCCTAGTAAAAGAAGTCTGATTATTAGGAAAAGTAAAGAGAAAATAAAGAAATCCCGAGAAAAGAAAGTTAACCAGGAAATAACCAGTAAACCACCTTGGGAAGACAAGTTAGATGAAAAATGGGCAAATCTTTATATGCTAGCCACTGTAGCAGTAAATGAAAATCTCTAAATAACTTGTTTCAGTTTTAGCACCCTTATCACTTATAAGCCAGAAACGTTCTCCAGTAAATAAATAAATTTACTGTAAAACATAGTGTGTTTTAAATTTTAGTTGTTTGGTAGTCACACAGTATGCAATAATATTTGAAGGTTATCTTTTAATTGTTATAAAATTTTAACTTATTATTTTTACAAATATGTTAAACAGCATGAATGAGTTATCTGAAGCCCTAGAGAATCTCAACCTCTACCCTGTAAACATAGAAGTTTCTAAAGAATTTACTGGATACTTTCCTGATGTGGAACAACCTATAGAATTCAATGCTCCACCTCCAGAGAAACCCAAGCCCAAGAAAAAGAGAAGATTCGTGGGATGGAGGCGTGTGCGTAGGAGGAAACCCGTCACTAGGAAAATTCCTAAAATAGAAAATCCCTTAGATAAAGGGAAGGGAATTAAAGTCGGCGAAGAATCTAGGCAGATGGGAATACAGTTTGAAGAATATTCTAAGCAGATAGAAATGGAATTGGGAGAAGATTCTAGGCAAACCCAGAGGGAAGTTGGGGAAAGTTCTAGACAGGTTGAGGAATTACCTTTTCAGGAGGAATTAGATCGGGCATTGGCGAGCTGTGATGTCGTCAGGCCAATTAATAATAATCTATACCCTTCTCTTGAAACACAACTACCAATGAATTTGGACCCCGCAATCCCAGAACCTATAATCCACAACCAACCTTTAGGAATGGATGAGTGGTGGACGAATGATTGGCAGTTCCAAAACCTGATCAACAGTCCTTATTCCTTTCTTCCTCAGTTCGACTCGGAACCATTACCAAATCCACCCATGAGTAACGAGAATTTAGCAGAACTCCGCCATTTTGGCAAAGAATTAATGGATGCAGGAAATAGAATCCAGGAGATAGGGGGACAAATTGCCTGGAAGTATGATGAAAGGGAGCTTAGTTTTTAGGAAGACAAATGATGAGAGATAGTGGGTTGATGAAGCTGTGTTTGTATAATAAACAATAATAGTAATAAAAATCAATATGTGTAAAATAAATAATAAAACGGTTGTAAGATAAAAAATGTATATGGAAGCATAATATAATCTATAAAATAAAAGAAAAATTTACAATTTTGGTTGTATATTTGTTTACATAATTATGTGCGATTAATTGTTATATTGGATTGTTTCTTATTTTATACTAATTATTTATAAATTAATTATCAGATGGAAAACGCTAATAATGAACCAGTTAATGAGGTTAATCAATGTGCGATTAATTGTTATATTGGATTGTTTCTTATTTTATACTAATTATTTATAATTAATTGTTGCTGCTATTAAAAATCCAATCGAACCGCAACAAATCGTTCCTAGCAAACGTATTTCTGAAGATAACTTCAGTAATAGCGTAAACGGAGGCAATGATCATGTTAATCATAATGAGGAACCACGGCAAGCTCCGCTCCCTAAGAAACTGAAAGCTGCAACACCTGGTTGCACATTCAAAGAATTTCTTGCTTGTAAACCCACTGAGTTTGCAGGCAATGAAGGAGCGACTTCGGCACTGCGTTGGTTAAAGAAAACCGAGGCAGTAATTGCCATAAGTAAATGTGACAAAGATGACAAGGTCATGTACGCGTCAAATGTTTTCAAAGAAGGGGCGCTAGAATGGTGGAACACGGTGCTACAGGCTAAAGGAAGAAATAAGGCCTACGCCATGAACTGGGAAAAATTTAAGAGTCTTGTAGAAAGAAAATTCTGTCCCGAATATGAAAAAGATCAAATGGCAAATAAGTTCTTAAACCATCGAATGATAGGTGTAGATTGTCGCGGTTATACTTCGACATTCTTTGAATATGCTAGAGTGGTACCAACACTGGCTTCGCCAGAACCGGTACTCATTTCTCGTTATATTTGGGGACTAATTAGTGAAATCCGCAATATCGTTAAAGCTGCGAGACCTCGTACTATTGACGATGCTGTGGAATTAGCTAACACCCTAACTGACGAATTAGTACGCACAAGAGATGAAAACAAGAAGAAGGAATTGGCTCAGAAAATTACCCAAGGATTTCGTGTGGGTAATAGTAGTAATTTTAAGAAAAGGGGAACAGGGCAATCCTCAACACCTCAGTTCTGCAGAAATTGTAAAAAGAAACATTATGGAAGATGTAATTTAACCTGCAATTTTTGCAAAGTTGTAGGACATCGTGAAGAAAACTACAGGAAGAAATCCATAATGTGTTACAATTGTGGAGAAACAGGACATTTCAAAACAGAATGTCCTAAATTGATCAAACCAGCAGACAACAAAGCTAAACCAGCTGACGGGCTACAAAGAAGAATGTCAGAGCATTCCAGCTGACTACTCAAGAAGCAGAACTCATTCCAGATATGATAGCTGGTACGTTCTTAGTTCACAACATTTACGCCAAAGTATTATTTGACTCTGGTGCAAACCAAAGTTTTATCAATACTTCATTCTGTCAAGCTCTTAATTTACCCTTAACCAATCTTAGGCAGATTTTTACAGTCGAAACGGCAAACGGAAATTCTGTTAGCATAGATAAAGTTTTGCAAAAAGAAAATACAGAATATTCAGGTCATAAATTATTTGCAAACCTATTACCTATGAAATTAGCCGAATTTGATGTTGTGTTAGGAATGGATTGGTTAGTAGCCAACCATGCTCGAATTCTTTGTGATCAGAATTCCATAGAAATTCAAGCACCCACTGGAGAAGTAATCATAATTACAGGAGAAAAACCACGTAAGCCCATGAAGTTCATATCAGTAATGAAAGTTGCTAGTTATGAACGAAAGCAAGGAATAGTGTATATGATTTCGGTAATCATTAGCACTAAGGGTAAAGAACTTAAGGATTCTTGTAGTCTCAGAATACCCAGATGTATTTCCAGAAGAATTACCAGGATTACCACCAGATAGGGAGGTAGAATTTAGGATTCATCTAATTCCAGGAACTATACCGATAGCCAAGGCACCTTATCGGTTAGCACCCACAGAAATGTTAGAACTGAAAAAGCAATTAGATGAATTACTAAGTAAAGGTTTCATACAACCTAGTTCATCCCCGTGGGGAGCACCAGTGTTGTTTGTGAAAAAGAAGGATGGTTTGATGAGAATGTGTATCGATTATAGAGAATTGAATAAGGTTACAATTAAGAATCGATACCCATTACCTAGGATTGATGATATTTTCGATCAACTTCAAGGAGCTAGATATTTTTCTAAGATTGACTTACGTTCCGGATATCATCAATTGAAGGTGCAAGAGGAAGATATACCTAAGACTGCTTTTAGAACTAGGTATGGTCATTACGAGTTTACAGTCATGCCCTTCGGATTAACGAATGCACCTGCAGCATTCATGGACATGATGAATAGGATCTGTAAACCGTATTTGGATAAATTTGTAATTGTCTTCATTGACGATATACTTATTTATTCCAAAAGTCAAGACGGACATTGTCAGCACTTACATGCACTCTTAACTTTGTTAAGAAAAGAAAAATTGTACGCCAAATTCTTGAAGTGTGAATTTTGGTTGGAAGAAGTGCAATTTTTAGGACACATGGTGAATCACGAAGGTATTCATGTAGATCCTGCTAAGATATAAGCAATTACCAATTGGAAGGTTCCGCAATCCGCAATGGAAATTAGAAGTTTTATAGGTTTAGCCGGATATTATAGACGGTTCATTAAGGATTTTTCCAAAATAGTTGTACCATTAACTAAGCTAACCTGTAAAACAGTTAAGTTTGAATGGGGACCTAAACAAGAAGAAGCCTTTAGAAACTTGAAGCAGAAATTAACCAATGCTCCAATCTTAGCTTTACCAGAAGGAACTGAAGATTTTGAAGTATATTGTGATGCTTCAAAACTAGGATTTGGATGTGTGCTAATGCAACGCAGGAAGGTAATTGTGTATGCCTCAAGACAATTGAAAAAGCACGAAGAAAACTATACGACTCATGATTTAGAATTAGGAGCCGTAATTTTTGCCTTGAAAATTTGGAGACATTATTTGTATGGAAGTAAGTTTACTGTCTATACAGATCATAAAAGTTTAAGATATATATTTGGGCAAAAAGAATTAAATATGAGGCAAAGAAGATGGATGGAAATCCTAAGTGACTACGACTGTGATATTCAATATCATGAAGGAAAGGCAAATGTAGTTGCAGATGCCTTATGTCGTAAATACCATGAGAAACAACGACGAGTTCGTGCTCTTAGGTTAAATCTACAGTTAGATTTAATGGAACAATTGAAAAATGTTCAAGCCACAACAATCAAGGATGATGCTGAAGGAATGAAAGGACGAATAAAAGAATTAGAACAAGGAGATGATGGAATTTGGAGATTCCACAAAAATAGAATTTGGGTACCTAAGCATGGAGAATTAAGAAATAAGATTTTAGAAGAAGCCCATAAGTCTAGGTATACCATACACCTAGGAAACAATAAGATGTACCAAGATTTAAGAAAGAATTTCTGGTGGATAGGCATGAAGAAGGATATAGCTAGATATGTTTCTAAGTGTTTCACTTGTTCACAAGTTAAGGCAGAACACCAGAAACCTTCAGGTCTACTACAACAACTAGAAATGCCTGTATGGAAATGGGAACTCATAACAATGGATTTTGTTACTAAGTTACCCAAAACCAGAAAAGGTAATGACGCAATTTGGGTGATTGTGGATCGATTAACCAAATCTGCTCACTTTCTACCAATGAAAGAAACCTTTAGCATGGAAAGATTGGCAAAGTTGTATGTAGATGAAGTCGCATCTCTACATGGAGTTCCACTCTCCATTGTATCAGATAGGGATAGTCGTTTCACTTCTCATTTCTGGAAAAGTTTCCAAGAAGCTATGGGAACTCGACTAAATTTAAGCACTGCATATCATCCTCAAACAGACGGACAAAGTGAAAGGACGATCCAAACTCTAGAAGACATGCTCAGAGCATGTGTGATAGATTTTGGTGGAAACTGGGATGATCATTTACCATTAATTGAATTCTCCTATAACAATAGTTATCATTCAAGTATTGAAACTGCCCCATTCGAGGCACTGTATGGAAGAAAGTGCAGAACTCCAGTTTGTTGGGCAGAAATTGGAGAAAGTCAATTGTCAGGTCCCGAGATAGTCCAAGAAACGGCCGACAAGATTACTCAAATCAAGGAAAGATTGAAAACAGCTCGAGATCGTCAGAAGAGTTATGCAGACAATAGATGCAAGCCATTAGAATTCCAAGTTGGACACAGAGTAATGTTGAAAGTTTCCCCTTGGAAAGGAGTTGTTCGATTCGGTAAGAAAGGAAAGCTAAGTCCCAGATACGTAGGACCATTTTCAGTGATCCAACGTATAGGACCAGTTGCTTATCGTTTACAACTACCAGAAGAATTAGCTGGAGTACATGATGTATTTCATGTATCCAACCTCAAGAAATGCTTATCAGACGAATCATTGGTAGTACCTCTCCAAGATATAGAGGTAAACGAAAAGTTAAAATTTGTAGAGAAACCTCTTCAGATAGAAGACAGAAAGGTAAAGTTTCTCAAACACAAACGACTAGTATTGGTTAAAGTCAAGTAGGATTCAAAGAGAGGACCCGAATATACTTGGGAACTGGAATCAGAAATGAAGCGAAAGTATCCTCAATTATTCCAGTAAATCTCGAGGACGAGATTTTTATTAAGGTGGGGAGAATGTAACAACTCTCATTAAAAGTCCTATTTATTTTATTATTTCATCCAATAGGAAACCCTAATTGAGACACCCAAGTGATTCTGCACAAACCCTAAAATTTTCAGAACAATCAGAATCAGGATCAGGGCCCCTAAAACTTAGGGGGGATAAACCCTAGTTACGATTATCTTGAAATCTTGCTGTTAAAAACGAATTTTGAGAATTTGTCAAGTCAGCAAGGCTAGTCAAGGACGTGGCTAACCTAGGGTGAAATCGTGTCCCTTACGCACCGTAAGGGATAAGGCTTACGGTGCGCAAGCCATGTCAAAATTTAACTATAAATAGCAGACTTTGGGACTGGAATTGGGACACTGAAACGACGTAAAATTTCGCTACATGCACTGAGTTACGTTCTGTTTACTATCACAACACACACGGATCACTAATCGCCGCTGCAATACAGGGTAATAACTCGATCGCGGATACGATTCAATGTCCGATCGATTAAACTATCCAATGGATGTTTAAGTGATGCCCACATTAGGGTTTATACTTTGTCATTCGTTGTTAATTCAATGGATGTTTAAGTATCGCACTTTGTCATTCGATGTGAGGGTTTAATCTCGTGAGTTATCGTAAATGTTGTATTAAGTTACTAACCGAATTGTGTGCCTATTATTAATTTAGGTTAAAAGGCTAATCAGTAAGCTAGGCTCTGCTCAATTAAATCTGCAATGTGAGTCATTCTCTTTTTATCAAATCTGTTTACAAAAGTATGTTTATTTTCAAGATTATAATTACAGTGATTAAGTATATGTAGTCACCAAATTACGGCCGGTATGTGGGGTATTGTGCACATTACTGCTGTTTTATCACTTTAGGTGGGCGAACCTAAGTAGTGATATTCGTCACTATTGGGTGAATGGACTCAATAGTGGTATGACCATAGTCACAGATCCGGTCGAGTGACAAATACTATGGGTATTTGGTTGAAATAAACATTGTAATCTCTCTTAATACTGTAAATTATAACAAACGAGTCGTTTTAGCAAAAAGAATGATTCACTCAGTATTTCCCGCTCACAAAACCTTTTTCAAACATGTTTCAGGTGATCTGTTGTGATCCAGGAAAAGTGCCGTGAAGCACTACAAGCTTATGGAAGTGGCTCAGTATAAAATAAAGAAACATGTTTTGTAAAATAAAAGATTTCTCAGTGAAATCTCCAGATTGTAAATTACCGGGTTTTATCCCGAGTTGTGAAATAAAATAATCGGGAAATATTTTTTAGTTTTAAAAAGATCCTGAAGAAACTTCCCCTGTAATTAAATACCACGGGATTTCTGTCCCGCGGCTCCTGAAACGGGTCAAACCGGGTCGGGGGGCGTGACAGATTTGGTGGGATCTTCACACATACCATACTAGGTATATTCTAAAGAAGGTTCTCAACAACCATCTTGTCTTTTCCACTTTTTTCCATTGCCTTCTTCTTCATTTTTCCCTCAACACCTCCATTAGAGCTTGAAATCACCATGGTTTCAAGCTTTATTGAAATATTTGTTAGATTTTTATTCAAGGAATCTTGATAAAAATAAGTTTTACAACACTGTTTTAAGTTATTTCTGCTTAAAAATGTCTCAAAAATCAGAAAAATAATTTAAAGCTGCAAGATTCCTTGTTCCAAAAATCTACAGAAAGTTCAACACGGGGCCGTGCTCAGTGAGCACGGGGCCGTGTTTGAGGTACTTTTTCCTTAAAAATGAACTCTTTTTGGTTTATTTTCGTAGAATGTCAAGCCAAAACAGTGGAACCTCTTCAGCACATTCCAGAAACATCGAAGGGAACGGAGGCCTTCAATCGAAGCAACTCTTGTACGCTATGTGATGGCACTACGAGAAGCTCTCGACGAAATGACATCCGTAGAAGAGGTCCTGATCGACCGTATAAATTATCTGACAGTGGGGCTGGAAAATAGTTTCCAAGAAATCAACCTCTTGCAGCAGAGGTTGAACATTCTTGTGACACCTCCCATGGAACCAATCCTTCCCCAAGAAGATTGGAACTTAGCACTTGGTGTCAATAACCCCACCGGGTGGGATGACATCCCTGCAGAACCTACTCTTGACTACTTGCTAGAAGTTCCGGTGGAAGTTACACCCCCTCAAAATGATGATGCCAATGAGCCCGCCTTTCTTCTCCCTAGGGAGATAGAAGAATGGCTCAACGACGTGTGAGGGACCGTACCCGGAAGAGAAGTTCTTCAAGCCTCATTCAACCGAGAAACTTATCTTTGTCAGAAATTTTGCTCTTAAAATAAACTATAGGCTAGGACTTCTTTGCGGTTTTAGATTTCTTATGTTTCTTGACCTATTTATCTAAGTTTTAGCTTTTATTATTAGGAACTTAATGTAATCCTCTCTTTAATGAATGATGGTTTTCAAATTATTTGGTGTTTGGAATGATGTTGTGATGGATAAAACACACTCTAGATGGTGAAGGATACTAAGGGAAGCTTGAACCAGCACCCCATGCACAAAAATAGAGCCTCCCAACATTTTTTCATTACAGCAAGTTCTGCACGGGCCGTGCTCAGCCAACACGCCCCGTGCTCAAGGGTCTGTAGAAAAATGCCCAGTTCAGGTATCTGGACACGGGGCGTGTTCACTGAATATGCCCCTGTGCCCAGCCTTCTGTTTCTTTCTGTTACTTTCTGTTACTTGCAATCTGAACACGGGGCCATGCCCGCTCACCACGGCCCGTGTCCAGATGCCCAGTAACATAAAAAAATTGTTTTTAACACACCTTTTACACTTTCAATCAACCTAAAAACTTATTTTTGGGACACATTGAGGACAATGTGTAATTTAAGTGTGGGGGGGATGCTAAAACCTTCAATTTTGCAAGTCCTAATTACAAGCCTTACACAAAACTCTATTGGAACCGCTAAACACCCCAATTTTTTTTCAAAACTTTTCATTTTTTTTACTTGTCTTGGTTTAATTTGGTAATATCAAGTTCTAAAAGGTTATATTTTTACGAATTTACAACCGATAGCGTCATGATAAAAAGAACCAACATAATAAAATTATGAAACGGCATGACAAATCTAGTTAAAATTTGATTATATATACTTGATTAAATGAAAACCCATTCCCATAAAAAGTGAGTTTTGAGCCTTTAATTGAGAATATAAATACACATCTTTAAACTAAATGCTCATCTTTCGTTTCTTGTGTGAATAGCCGCTTGGTTTCTTACGACTTTATAACTTGCCATGACGATACATTCCTGGTCATTACCAACTTAAACCCAAGTAAGTAAATGATGGAGGCATTAGGACTAACCTTTTTCTTTTCAACACCATTATTTTTTCTTTTTTTGTTACCACCTACCCAAAATCCCCCTAGTTAACCCCTTTGAGCCTAAACCTTTTTCATTTCTAAACCCACAAATAAATAATTTATCTTATGAAACGTTTTAAATAAATCATAACGAATATGATTGTAAATAACATAAAAATAAAGCCTAATAAAGATCTTGGAATCCCGACACTCAAGACAAGCCTAAAAACTTCTCTTCTACCCATTCCATTTGGGTGTAAAATTGCAACATATAAATTACATCAAATGAGGCATAAAACTAACCTTTTTTAGTACTAATGTTGGAAAAAGTGTGCTTTTGTCTTCCTTTTGTATTTTTAGGATTAAATGAGCGCAAATGAAAAAAAGAAGCAAAAATACAGCTAAATCTAACATAAATACAAGAAAAGGAATAAACGTGGCATGCCCGACCCCTCGACAGCATCTTCTCAAGCAAAAACAAGATATCAGAAGGCTGAACACACCCCGTGCCCAGCGAACACGGGGGGCGTGTTCAGGTGTCTGCAGAAAAGACAAAGTTGTAGAAGCTTCTATTTCTCAACACGGGGGCATGCCCAGCTCAACAAGGTCGTGGTCAACGCTAAGATTCACAGAATCCAAGCAAATCTTGATACTATAGATACGTTTCTGCACACGGGGTCGTGCCCAGCGGACACGGGGGCGTGGTCAACTAATGCTGACAAACTGCAATTAATGAAGAAAGAGAAAGTGGATGGACACGGGGCCGTGCCCAGCGGACACGGGGCCGTGTCCGGGCTTCTGTGCATGCTATAAATAGAGGTGCTTGGTTCACTTCAAAGGCATCCCTTGGCAAACCACCTCTCTCACACTTCACTCACACTCCACCACCATCACAACACCCACATCCACCACCATCATCCATTATCCATCATAGAGTGTGTGTAGTAGTCTCGGGATCCAAGATTGATAGTAAGAGTTCTTGACAATCAAAGGCCATGTTTGCGTAAGTCTCTTACATCACTTGGTGAAGACAAGCATTTAGTGTAATACTTTTGTTTTTTAATCTTTTCGCACTTTTTATTTGGTTTTGTATTAATGACTTTAATAACTAGTTTCTTATGTTGAAGGTGAAACTTCCTTATCATTTGTCCGTGATGTCTTGGCGTTATTTTAGTGTCTATATAAAATAAAAGATCTACACCATTCATATCTCCACGGTCTATATAGAGATATGTTGGCTACCTGGTCGGGGGTTAAGGGAATGGTTTGGTAAGGTTCTGGCCTTGTTCAGTGTATAGATCCTGCAAGGACCTGGGTCAAGCTTACTAGGACCTCCTTCAATACCCACTGGTATTGGATGGCGGGGGTGCGAATGGCTTGATCCCCTCATATGTAAACTACTAATACATTAACCCGGCTACTTGGGATTGTATCACTGCTGACTCAAACCACTTAGCTGAGGGTAACGTCACCTTCAAAAGAGGGGCCTACCATATTACGCATTAATAACTTAATTAATTATCTTCCAATAATCCAACCCTTTAGGATTGTATCATTGCTGACTCAAACTAGTGGGTTGAGGGTAATGTCACCTTCAAAAGAGGGGCCTACCAAAAGTGCGAAATTCATCAAAGGTTACACTAAAGGCGAGTCGGATCCAAGTGATTCATCTTGTCTATCTGTTTTATTTTATTTTTATTTTCAGCATTTTTAGTTTTTATTTTCATGTTTAAAAACCTTTTTCAAACTTTTTGATTTGATTAGACGTTGAGGATAAACCGGTATTAAAAGCTCTTGTGTCCTTGGACGACCTCGGTATCTTACCAACGCTATACTACGCTCACGATGGGTGCACTTGCCCATATGTGTCTTTAGTGTTAGTAAAATATCGTGTTTTATAAATTTAAAACTTGACTAAAGTGTTAAAAAGGACTTAAAATATAACTAAAAACATATCACACCTAACGCACATCAAGTTTTTGGCGCAGCTGCCGGGGACACAAGGATTTTAAGAAAGTTAGGAATCAACGAACTAATCGTTTTTCTTTTTTTTCTGTTTTTTTAGGATTTTTCTTAGATTTTCAGTTTCTGCAGAGCTCAGCACGGGCCGTGCCCGCTGAACACGCCCCCCGTTCCCAATCTTTGGTACTGGTAATCCTGTTTTAATTCAGACAGTAGCTGAACACGGGGCCGTGACCAAGCTTCAGATACTGAAAACAGAGCCATAAAATCCTGACGGCTGGTAATTTCTGACGCAATCATGAGTGATACTGATAATTTTTACTTTCACTCCTCTTATGGTACGTGGTGTCAAATATGTGGTGGAACTCATGAGGATGTAAAATGTTATTTTTTAAATTATACTCCCCCACTATTTAGACCCATTGTTTTCCTGTAGCCTTAAGATGGGTGAAAGTAAAAATAATCCATATCTCTCCCTCGAATGCTCTTAATCATCCCTTCTAGATGAAATGCTTCTTGAAGAATTTTTTTTTCAACTAGAAGCACTAGTTCTCCGATGGATAAAAGAACTTGAGATGGATATTAATTCATCTCAAGACGACAATCAAGAAGAATTAGTGAGACCTCTAACTCTTGCGAAGACTTGAGCGATAGTCGTCCCTGTGTCGATTATGCCGTGAAGGACTCCCCATCGACTTCCGTCGATGCATACATAGACCTGAGTGATTCTACATACACCTTCTTTAACGAGAGCCCCGTTAAGGGTTGGACTTGTCCACCTACATTTAGCATTGGAATCACCCTTTCCGATAACCTCTTGCATTCCCATCTAAAACTAGGGAAACTAAGGTATCTCAGGAACTTCGGTGTTGTTCCGTCCAGTAAGGAACCACCCGATCCGGATAAATTCCTTGAAAATAGACGAAACTTCATAAACAGCTTCTAGGCACGGGGTCGTGTCCAGGTCAGCACGCCCCTGTGCCCACCAAAAGATTCTCGTCTGACTTTCAGTTAGAATACGGACAAAAAGTGTCAGAATCTCGTCTGCACACGGGGCCGTGTCCAACCGACACGGGACCGTGCCCAGCTGGCTGTCGTTTTCTATAAAATGCAGCAAGATTCCTGCACATTTGGACCATTGTGAGTTCGGGATCGGATCGTAAACGATCACTAGATCTACAGTGGATTCGATTTAACATTTGGAATCCGTTAAATCGAACTGTAATCGTGCGAGAAAACGTAATTAAATGTCGTTTTATTACGTATCAACGACAACCGGACAGAGTTTTGACTCGATCTATACCACGAACACACGAAATCTAAGAACATGATGAAACCGAGAGTGTTGTTGATGTTGTGTATGAAGTGCTTGTGAAGAACAGTTGGAACGGTTGAGCTCTTGTTATTGTTCTCTGAAGTCTGTTCACTCTCATGGATCGGATAACTTTATATAGGTGAAGCTTGTTAGTGATGTTGGATCGGATGGCTATCCGATCGGATAGCCATCCGATCGAGATGCCATTGACTTCTTATCCGATCGAGTGAAGTTGTTAAATCCTGATTCATTCTAATCCCTCGATCCAAGCAAGCTGACCTTTAGCTCAACTGAATTCCATGCACGTGTTAGATATGATGTAAGTAACATGATGTCATCAAATGGAATGATGACATCATGTTTAATCACTCCTGCTAATAACGCACTGTGCCGTACCGTATACTGACCTGACATTACCTAACGACACCTAGTGAAACCTCTGTCCGGTATAATACAGACTCAAGACATTAAACGTTACAAATACAGACAGATTTCTAACTATGGACATACAAAATGCACTAGCAGACTCCCCCTTGGACATAGCTTAGAAATCTGCGAAGTTTAGTCTTGATCTGCCTCGAATTGCATATTCAAGCAAACAAAGTAAAACTGTAAGCTCCCCCTTGAATAATTGTCACACCCCGATTTCCACGTGTCACCGGTGGGCCCGGTGGGGAGTATCGTGACGTCATGGTTGGCAACATAATAGTCAAACAACACAATATTATTAAGCACAGCGGAAGCAATTGAAAATGTAATACAACCGAATTTATTATTGTAATAACAACTGTTACAATATTCGGAAGTTTATCCACAGAAGGATCGAACATAAAATGGAAACAATAATTCTACAGACTTCAGGCATCTTAAGCTTGCGAGACTCTTTATTGATGCTAAGGAGACAATCCAGCCAATTACGTTTAGTACCTGCATTTGGTCTTTTTGGGAAAATACGTCAGTTTACACTGGTAAATACAATCAACTGACTCATTTTGGAAAATGGTTTGAAAATTGGTTTGGATGCACATGGCACAAATATTTTTAATTTGATTAAAATGCACAGAGGCAATATTTAATCTTTTTATTAACTTGGGAGAATTATTTAATATTATAATCTTGTGAACGAATTACATGTTACTTATGCGTTCAGTAGCCCGGAACGTATCCGGGTTAAAGATCAATGGACACACCACAATAATGAGTTATACACGGGTGTACGCCTACACCCCGTGCTCAAGTCGCGGCCATCTCGTAAGATGATGCCAAGGATATCCGGGACATGGTCATTAACCCCCCAAAGGCTGTAAAGTAAGCAAGACTGTTTAAACGAGCCGATCAAATTATTCAACTACCCACTAAGCGTGGAGATTTGATGCCCGATCAAGCGGTACGCTATGTACCGTAACCCAAGCCCGTATAGGGAAAATAAGTTAAAAGTATTTACCTGATGCAAGTATAATTCTCAATAAGCAAATAGCACGTAGCTTTTACTGGTTCTCCTAATCTGGAACGAAGGTTTATAACCTATTAGAATCCTAGCGGGTCTTTAATTAAGCTTAAGCTTAGACCGGCTAGTTTCAAAGATACGGTTCGTACGCACGATTAAGCGAAGACCGGATAGAATGTGAATTAGACCCGACAAGTTTGAAGACTTGCTTAATATGGGTTTATTATTCACATTCTGTATTTTGAGATAAAACCGATAAGGTTTGACCCGTTTCGGCTAATTTATGTAAACTTGTTACATAAACCGAGCCGAACGCGTAATATGCGTAACGGGTATCCGTAAGAGCCATATACAGGTTTCCTAAGTTAATATGCTTCAAATATGTTGTAACATTAGTAGGATGTCTTTCGTTATGCCCCGAACTAGTTTAAACACAAACTATGCCCCGTAGGGGTAGTTTGGTTATTTTAAGGTTTGTAAAAGAGTTTAAATGTTTAACTGAGTTACAGGTCTGATGTAAACAGCAAACATACTCAATTTGATGAGTTATAACAGTAGACTAAAGTATATATGTGAAATCTATCATCTTTAACCAAACTATGCCCCGTAGGGGTATTTTGGTAATTTCACATAAGCCGAAAAGCTCAAAAACGAAGTCTAAGTTAATCAACCTTTTCTTAGTGTTAAAATATCATAATTTTCCTCATATATCAGTAGGTATCGATCCGGATATGTCCAATATGATGTTAAGACATACTATGCGCTAAAAACGCTAATTATGGCGATTAAAGGCCATTACCGGGTTCGGTACTTAAATCTGATATTTTTATATTTCCAGAAGGCTTAAAATAATTTATTTATCATATGTGATCAGTAGCAAAAGGTTTGGAGTCGTTTAGATATGTAAAACTCATTTTATGGCCCGTAAAGGCAAAACCGACATTTACCGAATTAAGCCTACGACTACTAGTTATGCTCAGCCTAAAATTAATTAAAAATCTTTAAAAATCCCAAAATAATATAATATATCATTGGGTATTAAGTTTGATACCAAAAAGTAGGCTTAACTAGGCTATACGCTAATTACGCCGTTTTATTAACATAAAGCATTAATTTTGCGATATTGAGCATAACTCTTAATCTATAAGTCAAACTGATGTCAAACTTTGCATACAAGTTTATATATCAGTATGTAAGGTTTCTACAATTTTACATTTTCATAAATCACGTTTTAAGGTAATAAGGGCATAACGGTCAACATATGAGCAATTAACGGAAATATGCATATTAATTGGATAACTAGGGAACCAAGGTGTATAATCACAGAGGGTTGTTCTAACATGTATCCTAATCCAATTAAAGCTCTGAGGCATTTCTAAAATATGCCCAAACGGGTCAGAACTGAAAGTCAAAGCGAAAGTCAAACTATGCGAGTTTCGGTTCCGAACCGGGTCTAAACAGGAAATAGTCGGGTTGAACATGTTTGAACATGTTCTTACACTAATTACTAAGTTATAACAATGTTAAAACAGGTTATATATGTTCTAGATAGCTAATTATGCATAAATGACATTTTAAGCATTATGTTGACTTTTTAAATAAACGTTTGACCCGACATTTGACCTGGTTAGGGTGGTGATCAGGGGAAACCCTTTTGGGGTTTTATTACCCACATAAATACCAACCTATAACTACTTTTAATTCGAGATATGACTGAGCCATTATTGACTAATCTCGAAGTCAAACCGTAATTACGACGGTTTGACTTTTAGCTAATTAACCTAGCTAAACTTAATTAGAGAAGGACTAGAATACTTACTAAAGTCCTATGCACGAGATATGATCAATAGGAAGCAAGCTTGAGCTCCAGAATCAATCCAAGAGTGCAGGAGAGTTGTGAGGAAATGTTGTGACTTGAAGGCCCTTTATATAGTGGGTTTACATACCACAATGTATTGACACAAGGGTCTACACCCCTCCACAATTGTTCAACACATGTCTCTAGTATGTAGGGGGTGCCTAGGGGTCGTTTACAAGTGAGAAAAACCGGTGGAATAGGTCACAATCGCGCATAACAGTTAACAGAAGGTTTCTGGTCGCTGGCAACATGCTTACGGACCGTAAAGGTTTTGGCTTACGGTCCGTAAGCCTCCTGTCTGACGCGGAAATATGTTGTTCTTTGACGTTTTGAAGGGGCAAATGGGTATATACGAATTGTGGACTGATTATTTATCATATGGGTCTTCAATTATCAGTTGCATACCCTACCCTTACAATTTGTTTCACTTTGAAACCAAATACAAGACCCGAAAACAAAGGATTTCCATTCTTTTTCTTCATGGGATCTTATCATGCTTTTGGAAGTCCATTATTGTGAACCCATTTCTGAATTTAGACATAATAGATGTTTGTTATATAAAAACTTGGGTCTTGGGATTTATACTCAGGTCGTTCAGAGGTATAAATTTACATGACGCCACTTTTAAATCCTGCCAAAACATCTTTATTTAATCCGGGTTCACAACGTGTTTTTGTCATACATGACACGTGTCGTCATCTTATTAAACACGAAATTTTGAGGTGTTACATCCTCACCCCCTTAAAATAAATCTCGACCCGAGATTTACTGAAACAAATGAGGGTATTTTTCTTTCATGGTGGATTCAACCTCCCACGTATATTCGGGACCTCTACGGGCATCCCATTTGACCTTCACAATAGGTATATGTTTTCTCTGAAGCTTCTTTACCTGTCGATCTTCAATCGACAAAGGTTTTTCAATAAATGTTAAGCTCGCGTCTATCTGCACATCTGTATGTGGCATGACATGTGATTCGTCAGCGGAACATTTCTTTAGATTGCAGATGTGGAACACATTGTGAATTCCACTGAGCTCTTCTGGTAAGTTCAACTTATAGGCAACTGACCCGACACGTTCGATAACCTCGAAAGGTCCTATGTATCTCGGGCTTAGTTTGCCTTTCTTACCAAATCGCATCACTCCTTTCCAGGGTGACACTTTAAGTAGGACTTTGTCACCTACTTCGAAGTGAAAATCCTTACGACTTGGATCCGCGTAACTCTTCTGCCTATCACGGGCAGCTTTGAGACGGTCTCGAATCTAGACAATCTTGTCCGTTGTTTCGAACACGATCTCTGGTCCTGATAACTGGACATCTCCAACTTCCGCCCAACAAACTGACGTTCTACACTTTCTACCGTATAACGCCTGAAAAGGCGCAGCCTTAATGTTGGTATGGTAGCTATTGTTGTAGGAGAATTCGATTAATGGTAGGTTCTTATCCCAACTACCACCTAAATCGATCGCACATGCACGTAGCATGTCTTCCAACGTTTGAATAGTACGCTCACTCTGACCGTCTGTCTGAGGATGGTAAGCCGTACTAAAGTTCAAACGTGTGCCCAAAAATTGTTGGAAACTCTTCCAAAATGTGTCGTGTACCTAGTATCTCTGTCAGAGATAATAGCTACAGGTATGCCATGTAGGGCTACAATCTTATCAACGTATAACTGGGCTAACATATCAGAGCTATAAGTCTCCTTGATGGGTAGGAAATGTGCGGACTTAGTCAGTCTGTCAACTGTAACTCATATCGTATCATTTCCTTTCCTCGTCTTGGGTAACTTGGTAATAAAATCCATAGTTACCATTTCCCACTTCCACGTAGGAAGTTCAGGCTGTTGTAGCAAGCCTGACGGCTTTTGATGTTCGGCTTTGACTTGCGCACATGTCAAGCATTTAGCTACATGGGTGGCTACAGACTTGTTCAAGCCTATCCACCAATAATTTGCCCTTAGATCCTGGGTAGCTGATGGCAATTTCTTAATCGTTGCCTAATTAGGGTTGCGGCATTTAATACGTAAGTAATATGAACCGTCTTTCTTATTTAACAATATAAAACCCTCAGAAGATTGAGTCAGGCTATATGTGCCTATATCTTAAAACTTACTAAATCAGGGTTTCGATTTTTCCACATCCGATATGGAGTTTTCATAATACTCCAGCCCACAGCGGAATGTTAAGCTTAGTTCTACCTGTCTTCCAGGAGGTAAGCAGGGAAAACTTATGAGAAGATAATTAAGATACAAGGAGGCTATAGAGATTTTCCATATCTCAGGCTGCAGTTCATCCATCATCGTTCGTGTCAAATGAGTGACACCTTTATGTTATAAGTCCACGAATTCCTTATTCGGGAACATTTACTTGGAAAAATTTCCATTTTGGATATCCTCTTTGAATACTACTAGTCGACTTTAGTACAATATGATCATTGGGATATCTTAGGGGTTCCATGTATTAAACCTCCATGCTGATCAGACATGGATATAATCTATGGGACACACTAGGATACGCCAATCCTCATATGACACTTTTATCAAACATAGTTTGGCATTCGCAGGCGATAGAAAACAATGAGAAAAATAATTAAAATAACATATGTTGTCGTACTCTATGCAAAGAAAGAGTGCTCTAGATTTTCGGAAGGATTCCTTGTCGATTTCGAAGAATCGTTTACTAAGGTTTCCTTGGTAGTTATACCTTGTGGATGATAAAAAAGAATTTTGCTAAGTTTATGGTTCATGAATATTTATTATTGCCTGTATTAAAAACAGGACACTTAGCAGAAATTATCATTGATAAATGATAAGGAAGTTTATTGTACAAGTGCTTATAATTAATCAATAATGGAAGTTTCACAAACTAGGCACCTAGCTCAGTTGGCTAGGCGCGCGAAAGGGTGCGGCCGGCCTAGACCCAGGTTCGATTCCGGGGACGGCCAGTTCCACCATTTTTTTTTAATATTTATTAATCGTACGGATACGTGTAATTACGAGGGTTGTCTCATAAGAAGTCTTGATAATTAATTGCTCCTTATCACCCACAATATGGGCTTGATTTTTAAGACAACTAATCGATTTTTATCACTTTATTGAGTCCTTATATTTAACGGAACTAGGACCTCGGAAAAATTTCCTTATGGATATAAAACATCCATCTAATAATGCTGAAACAGTCTCAGAGGTATACAGGCTTCTTACCGAACTTTCGTTTCTTTTTATTAAGCCTGTACTCGCTCTCTTTCTCAGATTTTCTGGGAGTTATTCTCCTTCTTTTGGTTCATCCTTCATATACGAAGTGTGAACAAGATATCCTCATGAGCAATTTAAACATGGTTTTGCATGAGATTTAGAGCGAGAAGAATTCGGCTCTTTGGATTGTCTCATGACCTTTCTATGGTCCTTCCATTTGCTGTGTCAACCACAGCCTGAGGATTAACTCCATTAATATTGAGGTTTACGTTTGTAGTTTTATTAACTTTTGTCGCCTTAATAGCATTGCGAGTGTCGTCTACCTCATCCGAGTTTTCCATACTCGAAACTTGGTACCAATCACCAAGATTTAACCATTATCAGTCATCATCCTGATGACCTGACTTAGATTAGCCACGGCATTCATAAACCGTATGGGCTATTCTGTTCCGAACATTCATAGTGAATGTTATTTTGAATGTATTTCCATTATACTTAGTCTAGGTCACAACAGGACCATTAATGGCATTCAAAGTTTGGAGCGAGTCCAATACTTGCTCGACAGGGGACCATAATGTCACAACTGTCCTTGTCACAAGGACGATTATAAATAGCTCAAAGGCTAGCCTTTCATGACTTCGGTTATATACATTTATATACATATACGGCATAGAAGCCTGTCGCGAGGGACGTAGAAAATATGGCATAAAGCACAGTCATGAAGGACATAAGTAATCATATGGCGCGAAGGCCTTGTCGTGATGACATTTAGATACGGTACAAATGGCCTTGTTATAAGGACATTCATCAAATCTGGTACAAAGGCATGTCACCAGGAATGTTAACATTTAATATGTTAACTTGTCACGAATGACCAATTATAGCACATAGGCTTGTCCTGAATGACTTTAAAACATAACTCGATGGTCTATTTTCAAGGACCTTAATTTATTAGCTGCAATCTTATTAGATTAGGGCTTCCAGGTTTGAACGTGGTTCTTCTCCTTTGGACAGGGAGTCATAGACTACAACTGTCATCGTCTTGAAAGACGATTCTTTTGGCAGAAAAATAAGCCAATCAACATCACTAATGGATGTTTATATATAACCATCGTATCTAATAATATTAGTCATGATCACATCGATCATGTTGACTATTAGGTTTGGGTATAATCACACCATTTTGAACAGGGGATCATAAAGATCACTACTATCTTTGTCTTACCGACACTAGAATAAAGTTTAGCCTGTAGGCATTTCATCACGAGGGATGTTAATATTATGATCATCATACTGATGATACTAGTCAGGGTCGCACTGATAGTATAGACTATGGGATTTGAGTATGGCTCACCCCCTTGGGCAAAGAATCACAAAAGATTACAATTGCCTTGTCTCAGTTGGACGATATAATATAGCCCTTAGGCAAAACATCATTACGGATGTTAAAATTTTTAATTCATTGTATTGATGATTTTTGTCGTGATCGTATTGATCATATGAACTATTAGGCTTGAGCATAGCTCACCACCTTGGACAGGGAATCGTAGAGATCACAATGTCTTTGTCACACATGGACAATATAACATGGCCCATAGGCGAAAACATCACTTATGGATGTTTATAATAGGTTCATCCTATTAGAAGATATAAGTCATGATTGCATTAATTATATTGACTATTTTGGCTTGAGCATAGCTCACCACCTCAGACAAGGAATCATAAAGATAACAATGTCAATGTCTCAAATGGACAATATATTATAGCCCGTAGGCAAAACATCACTAAAGGATGTTAAATAATATTATCATCATATTAAATGATATTAGTCATGATCGCATTGATCATATAGACTATTATGTTTGGACGCAGTCCAATATTTTAGACAGGAGGTCAAAGACCATCACTGTCGTTGTCTTATCGGACAACAAGTTTAGTCCGTAGGCACTTCATCATTAACGGATGTTTATAACATGATTGTGTCCTGGGATGATATAAGCCGTGATTTCTAAATCACCAGGCTAGATAAGGGAATTGGAAGAATCCAATATAAGGATGACTGTTGTGATTTTCTCGAATCACATTTGTCAAGAGTGCTAACACGTTTATAGGTGTTAACAAGGATCTAAATCCCTTGAGTAGGTTTCACCATCTTGGCCGCGTAGGCTAGGTTTCACCTTTAAGATTCCCTTTTAAATGCATACTACCAGATAAGGAAGGATATTTATTTTATTCAGGATTTTTATCTTAAATCCTAATTCATAAGTTAATAATAGCACAAATGGCCTAGTCGCGTAGACGAGTTTAATTCATAAGCCATGATTTTAGAGGATCGAGGCATTAAGGTTTGAATCAAAGTTCATTACCTTTTCCTGACAGGGAGCTGTAGGCTACCACTGTCTTTAGTCTCAGAGGACATTAACTATAGCCCGTAGGCACTTCCCTTATAAGAGATGTTTATTACTGAATTGCCCCTTAGGGAAATTCATTAACCATGGTAAACAGAGACCATATTTGGTTAATTTATTAATCATATTTATTTAGGATTCCTATTATAATTTATCCCAATTATAAAACATTAACAGTTTTATTAGTGGCACCCAATGGCCTGGTCACATGGACATTTATAAATTATAAGCTTATGATTTCAGAGAATCAAAGCAACAATAACAGTTTTATTTAATAGCACAAAAGGCCTAGTCACAAGGACTTATATAATTTATAAGCTATGATTTCAGAGAATCAAAGCATGAAGGTATATTGGCACAATAGGCCTAGTCACAAGGACAATTTTAAATTATATGCTAGGATTTCAGAGAATCAAAGCATTTGAGGTTTGAACCTAGTTCATTACCTTTATCTGACAGGGAGTCATAGCTACCACTGTATTTTGGCTCATGTAGAAATGAGCAAGGCCCGTAGGCACTATATTACCACGTATGGTTAAAATATGATCATCTTAATTGATGACGTAAACCCAGGATTCAGGGATCATTAAACTGGGTTAGGAATCTTTTGAAGAATCCTATATAAAAATGACGTGTGTGATTTTTAATTGAATCACATCTGCCAGGAGTGTTAACATGTTTTAAGATGTTAACAGGGAATTGAATCTTTTAAACAGGTCTTACCATCTTGACCCGGTCTTATAATTGACCCAAGGCTAGGTTTCACACTTAAGATTCTTAATTAATGATTTGAATCTTTTTAACAGGTCTTACCATCTTGGCCCGGTCTTATAATTGACCCGAGGCTAGGTTTCACACTTTAAGATTCTTAATTTATAATTAACGCAGAACAATTTTAAATTGAGGTGTAAATATGGATCTGAATCTAAATTGCGGAACTGCCATCTTGGCCGGTCTTAATATGACCCGAAGCTAGGTCTTGCCCTTTTAGATTTTGCCATTTTATTATAATGGTAGATCTTGCAAAAAGGAAATATTATTCTTCCATTTATTTAATAATTCTTATTTAGAATGAAAGATTAAACTTAATCATTCCATTATATAAAAATAAAAGTATAAAGTTGCCCTAAGCGGGACTTAAAAGGAATAATGTGCCCTCGGAGGGACTGAAAGATAATTATGTCCTTATAAGGACTATTAAGGAAACGATCTTCAGTAAAAGGAGTTTCTTCTTCATTTTATTTCTGAATGCTTTCTCCTTGGATGCTCGTTTCATTCTAGTCGCGGTACGAAGCTCAGCATCTCAGGGCTCCGGGTGTGGAGAACTCCTATTACGGCATATTTGCTTGGCGACGTATCCAATAAAAATTTGGAAGTAAACTTTCAAGATTAGGATTGAGAATATTCCTAAGTTAAGTCTAGACTCATAAGGTTTAGATATGTGCAATTGTGTAACTGAGATTAAACACTAAGGCTAGTGTTTAATTCACTCAGTGTTGGCTCTGATACCAACCTGTCACACCCCGATTTCCAAGTGTCACCGGTGGGCCCGGTGGGGAGTATCGTGACGTCATGGTTGGCAACATAATAGTCAAACAACACAATATTATTAAGCACAGCGGAAGCAATTGAAAATGTAATACAACCGAATTTATTATTGTAATAACAACTGTTACAATATTCGGAAGTTTATCCACAGAAGGATCAAACATAAAATGGAAACAATAATTCTACAGACTTCAGGCATCTTAAGCTTGCGAGACTCTTTATTGATGCTAAGGAGACAATCCAGCCAATTACGTTTAGTACCTGCATTTGGTCTTTTTGGGAAAATACGTCAGTTTACACTGGTAAATACAATCAACTGACTCATTTTGGAAAATGGTTTGAAAATTGGTTTGGATGCACATGGCATAAATATTTTTAATTTGATTAAAATGCACAGAGGCAATATTTAATCTTTTTATTAACTTGGGAGAATTATTTAATATTATAATCTTGTGAACGAATTACATGTTACTTATGCGTTCAGTAGCCCGGAACGTATCCGGGTTAAAGATCAATGGACACACCACAATAATGAGTTATACACGGGTGTACGCCTACACCCCGTGCTCAAGTCGCGGCCATCTCGTAAGATGATGCCAAGGATATCCGGGACATGGTCATTAACCCCCCCAAGGCTGTAAAGTAAGCAAGACTGTTTAAACGAGCCGATCAAATTATTCAACTACCTACTAAGCGTGGAGATTTGATGCCCGATCAAGCGGTACGCTATGTACCGTAACCCAAGCCCGTATAGGGAAAATAAGTTAAAAGTATTTACCTGATGCAAGTATAATTCTCAATAAGCAAATAGCACGTAGCTTTTACTGGTTCTCCTCATCTGGAACGAAGGTTTATAACCTATTAGAATCCTAGCGGGTCTTTAATTAAGCTTAAGCTTAGACCGGCTAGTTTCAAAGATACGGTTCGTACGCACGATTAAGCGAAGACCGGATAGAATGTGAATTAGACCCGACAAGTTTGAAGACTTGTTTAATATGGGTTTATTATTCACATTCTGGATTTTGAGATAAAACCGATAAGGTTTGACCCGTTTCGGCTAATTTATGTAAACTTGTTACATAAACCGAGCCGAACGCGTAATATGTGTAACGGGTATCCGTAAGAGCCATATACAGGTTTCCTAAGTTAATATGCTTCAAATATGTTGTAACATTAGTAGGATGTCTTTCGTTATGCCCCGAACTAGTTTAAACACAAACTATGCCCCGTAGGGGTAGTTTGGTCATTTTAAGGTTTGTAAAAGAGTTTAAATGTTTAACTGAGTTACAGGTCTGATGTAAACAGCAAACATACTCAATTTGATGAGTTATAATAGTAGACTAAAGTATATATGTGAAATCTATCATCTTTTACTCAATTTCACATAAGCCGAAAAGCTCAAAACCGAAGTCTGAGTTAATCAACCTTTTCTTACTGTTAAAATATCATAATTTGCCTCATATATCAGTAGGTATCGATCCGGATATGTCCAATATGATGTTAAGACATACTATGCGCTAAAAACGCTAATTATGGCAATTAAAGGCCATTACCGGGTTCGGTACTTAAATCTGATATTTTTATATTTCCAGAAGGCTTAAAATAATTTATTTATCATATGTGATCAGTAGCAAAGGGTTTGGAGTCGTTTAGATATGTAAAACTCATTTTATGGCCCGTAAGGGCAAAACCGACATTTACCGAATTAAGCCTACGACTACTAGTTATGCTCAGCCTAAAATTAATTAAAAATCTTTAAAAATCCCAAAATAATATAATATATCATTGGGTATTAAGTTTGATACCAAAAAGTAGGCTTAACTAGGCTATACGCTAATTACGCCGTTTTATTAACATAAAGCATTAATTTTGCGATATTGAGCATAACTCTTAATCTATAAGTCAAACTGATGTCAAACTTTGCATACAAGTTTATATATCAGTATGTAAGGTTTCTACACTTTTACATTTTCATAAATCACGTTTTAAGGTAATAAGGGCATAACGGTCAACATATGAGCAATTAACGGAAATATGCATATTAATTGGATAACTAGGGAACCAAGGTGTATAATCACAGAGGGTTGTTCTAACATGTATCCTAATCCAATTAAAGCTCTGAGGCATTTCTAAAATATGCCCAAACGGGTCAGAACTGAAAGTCAAAGCGAAAGTCAAACTATGCGAGTTTCGGTTCCGAACCGGGTCTAAACAGGAAATAGTCGGGTTGAACATGTTTGAACATGTTCTTACACTAATTACTAAGTTATAACAATGTTAAAACAGGTTATATATGTTCTAGATAGCTAATTATGCATAAATGACATTTTAAGCATTATGTTGACTTTTTAAATAAACGTTTGACCCGACATTTGACCTGGTTAGGGTGGTGATCAGGGGAAACCCTTTTGGGGTTTTATTACCCACATAAATACCAACCTATAACTACTTTTAATTCGAGATATGACTGAGCCATTATTGACTAATCTCGAAGTCAAACCGTAATTACGACGGTTTGACTTTTAGCTAATTAACCTAGCTAAACTCAATTAGATAAGGACAAGAATACTTACTGAAGTCCTATGCACGAGATATGATCACTAGGAAGCAAGCTTGAGCTCCAGAATCATTCCAAGAGTGCAGGAGAGTTGTGAGGAAATGTTGTGACTTGAAGGCCCTTTATATAGTGGGTTTACATACCACAATGTATTGACACAAGGGTCTACACCCCTCCACAATTGTTCAACACATGTCTCTATTATCATATTTGACTTTTAAGTATGATCAAATTCAGTAAACCTCACAGATGATCTAGTTCAAATTAATGACCTTGATTATCCAACTTATCGATTTTTTTTAATTTTTTATTTTGAAATTCAAGTTTCAAATTAATGAACTTGTTTATGTTCAGCATCTTCAGATTTTGAAATTTAGCTTTCCATCATCGGTTGTCGAATATAAAGTGGAAACAACATCTTTTTGTATTATACAAAGTTTATGCTAAAACACTCCGAAAATCTTTTTGAAATTTTTCTTTAATGAAAAGCAGTAAAGAAATATTTACAGACAATATTTTTGTTTGAGTTCGTGTCAGAGGATCATATCAGTTTTTGACAAATCACTAGCACCGTTGAGCTACAAACACTTTAAGTTCTAAATGATTCACATAGATTGTCAGTATACTGATCCACTTAAATTTTCACACAAAGTTCAATTGTTTAGAGATACGAGAATTAGTGTTTTAAGAACTTAACTTATGCGTGTCACACCCCAACCGATGGCGGAAACATCGGGATGAGACGAAGTGCGTAGATTGCAAGAGACTTCATAACACTATGTGACAATATTAATTTAATTCAAATTTCATTTCAAGACTAATTGTCATACAAGATTCAAATAAAAATAACAACATTGCTTCAAATTGTAACATAACAACAAAAGATAGATTAATCTAGGTGTGTATCTAGTCCACCCTAAATCTTGTTTCATCTTGTAACATCACTTCATCAATTAACCTGCAACATGTATTAAAATAGAGTTCAATGCAAAAGCAAAGGAGAGTATACAAGTTTTGTTACATAGCATAAATAGAATAAAAAGTGCTCATATCCAACATGATTCATAATATGTGAAGTATGCAAATATGGCGTACAATATGTTCAAACCCGAGTATACAACGCGTTAAAATAGCCTAATCCCAATAGAGTAGCGGGAGGTAACATGTTTAACTTAACAATACCCCAAGTCTAACGGGCGGTGCGTTAATCCTATAGCGCTATAATTGTTAAGGGGGGCTAGCAAAGTTAATGAGCATATATCGACCAAGTAGTTTACATAGCATACGAGAATAACAAGTGCCACACATACTTTCATGTTAAGCATGGATAGAGTATGTTAAAAATAGTTTGAGTGTCATTTTGTATAATATACATGTTGCATCCCAAAATGGTAAAAGGGAAAAGGGATCGAGTATACTGTTGGATCTGAGTTTCTTTTTTATTGTATTTTCGTTTGGAATTAAGATGGAAATGAAAGAGTTGTGCAGCGGAATTAAGATGAAAACAAACTTTGCATACAATCAAACGAGAGTAATACTTTTAATCAAACATCTTTACACAATGAATCGAAAGATTGAATTTGTTTCAACAACGATTACAATGATTGATGAATGAATGCAAACTCCCCCTCAGCCAGAGCTCAGTAGTTTGTTCGTGCAAAGAAGACGATGTTGTGAAAGAGCTAATAGAACAGTACAAAGTACTGAACTATTTATAGGCACTTGCAAACCACTGAGCATCTTAGCTGACGTCACCATGAAAGTGACATCTAACCTCCTAACAAACTCTAACCTCTGATCAATACAAACACTGATGTACTAACTACTGCTATTACATTTCTTTACATAAAAGACACTTAAACAGCTGCTGCATCCTTCCACTGCTGTGAATCTAGCAGTGCTTGCCCGGATCAGCAGTACTTGACTCAAGGCAGTAGATTGACTCAGCAGAGCTTTGGTCTTCTATCAGTCTTTGACATTGGTCAGTAGATGCAAAGCAGCAGTTGTAGGTCAGCACTTAGTAAGATCAGCAGATAGGAGGTCAGCAGATATGAAACCACTTTCAAGGGGAGAGATTTGCATGAACTAATCTGTAATCGTCTGCTTATTCTTGATCCACTGCTCTGATCCAGTTTTGGCTTTAATTATCTGTTCCTCTGATAGGGTTCAATCCCAACAATCTCCCCCTGGAACAGATAATGCCAAAACTCTTCATTATTTGTGGAAATCTTTATTGCCTCATCAACAGTTCCCTTATCTGACCTTTAAATTGTAATTCAAAGTCTAGGGCATCTGTATCTTCATCATCCCTGCTAAGTGGAAGATCAAGGAGATCCTGCAAATCTTCAAGACTCAGGCCAAGAGCTTGTTCCCTTGATATTTTCTCCACTACTCCACCAGGCCTGAGCAAAGTCAATACGCAGGTCTGTTTGTCAGTTTCCCACTTTTGTATTTTTGAGCCTGGTGGGTTTCTTGGGAGATGTTTATTTGCAGAAGTATTTGGAGAGGCTGACCTGTTCATAGCTGGCTGAGCAGCACTTGCAGATTGTTCCAATTCAAGATCTTCTTTTATCATTACTTCCGTGCCTGCTTTTACAATGGCATCTCCAGCTAATAGATCTTGAATTGTTTCCATGCTAAACTGGTTTTTGCTCCTTCTTTTGTAGATGGCAGCACCAGCTGGAGCATTGGTTCTTTTGATTTGCAGCTTTGGTGGTCTTTTTGAGACCTCTGCTTTGGAATAGTCAGGCTTTTGTGGAACTCTTGGATCTTTCTTTCTAAGTTCCTCTAAGCGTTTATAGGTTGCCCTGACTCTATCTTCTCCCCACTTTGTCACAGAGTTCTTTGACCCATAATCAGCTGCAATCAGCTCCTCTTTCATTCTCCTTAACTCTAGCATCTTCTCAGCTTCAAATTGTTTAAACTTTTCAGGAGGAGTCTGCTTGACCTTATTTTTTATCATATCTTGAATCCTGGCTGCTTCTTTTTCAAGCTCAGGAATGGTCCAGCTCTTGTACATGTGTTTCTCCCCCTTGTATTTCTTGTAGGTCATGATGTTCTCAATGTAGTCTTTCCTCAAGGACTCATCTGCCCTTTCTGAAATTTGCTGACATACATTTTTAGCAAAACGCTCCATAGCATTGACCTGTGAAAGTAAAAACGGATAGTTTTGTTGAAACTCTCTATCAGATTTCCCTTTTCTGTTTTTGATTGCAGTATCCTCTGCTTGTTTGGCCTTGAGTTTCAAGTATTCTTCAATATTGTTAGGCCTGGGATATTCTGCAATTGATGGCAAACTCCTTTTGGCTGGGTCATCTTCATAATAAAAGGATTTTATTTCTTCTCTAACTGCAATGAGTTCTAGAGGAAATGAGACACCAGCAGGAGGTAATGGCTTTAAAATTTGAGCTGAAGAGAGAGGTATGGGTTTTGGAATAGTGACAAGTGACAGGGATTTTGAAGATGTTGGTGATGGAGATGTGTCATCATCTTTTAAAATTAGCCTTCTCCTTTTTGGTTTAGGAGAGACTGATGATGTTTTGGATGGAACAGTGGTGATAGATGTAGTGGCAGTGGATGGTGATTGACTAACAGCTGTTGAAACAACTGGTGCTTCAACCACTGTTGTCATTACAACAGATGTTTTTGTCAGCAGGTGGAAATGGTGGTGAGATTGTTTTTGGTGGTGACAGTGGTGATGGAATTGTAGTAATTTTGGTGTGTGTTGAAGTGGGAACAGATGTTGAAACCACTGAAGTACCAGCAGTAGTTGATACAGCAGGAGTTACAACAGCTGTTTGAGTGGAGGTTTTATGCTGATGGCTTTTGGATGGTGGCTTTGGAGGCTTTGGAAATCTGGATGGGATGGACTTAGGTTTTCTATTTATCTTCAGATTTTTAGAATCTTTAGAACCAGAACAACCCTGCTCATACAGCTCCATGAAAGCTCTTTTCTCCTCATTCCACCTTGAAACATCCTTTGCCATTCTATCTCTTTTTACACTTGCTACTCCTTCATCAAGTGCTTCTTGAGTAGCATCAACCTTCTTACTACCATCTGGCACAGGAATTTTTCTGGTCATAGCATCCTTTTCAGGTTCAATGTATAGACCATCATCTATTCCTTTCTTCTTCCACTCCTGAATTTTCTCCCCCTTTTTGGCATTATCGTCTAGGAGTTGATCAATGAAAAGTACTGTTGGAGGAGCAGTGCCAGTGGTTTGCAGGATCTGAGTTTTGAGAGCCTTCAGATCAGCCTGAGTGTTCTTGAACCTTGACTCCATTGCATGTCTCAGCTGTTGAACATGTTTTTCATGTTGCTGATCTGCTAGTTTTGCTTGTTGATGAAGAAAAGGTTGAAATAAATCCCAGAGCTCATTTGTAGCAGGTGCCCTTTGTGGAGCAGGTGCTTGAGGTGGAATAGCAGTTGATTGTACCTTTTGTACTTGTAACACCTGTTGTAGCATATCTTTGAGTTCTGCAACAGAGTTATCAAGTTTTTCAATGCGATCCGTCAATTTCTGGTACTTTAAATCATTACCCAATTTAATGGGATCATCTGATTTCCCACTAGCAGTGGTTTTATCAGTGGTAGATATAGGGAGTATGCTCCAAACATTAACCACTGATGCCCCTTTTTCTTGGTACTGGGGTCTTCTTCCTTCAACACTTGACAACCTTTTGATGTTGCCAGTAGGATAAATAAATCGACTGGTGGTTGGCAGAGGTGCTATGAAAGGAATTGCCTCCAAGGAAGTCTTATTAATGTAACCACTGTCCAAATGTAACCCAGTGGGTGTAACACTTGTAGTGGTTGCTTCACTTGGATTACCACCAAGAGTTACTTGTAACTCAAGGGGTGTAACCTCCTCAGGTTGTGTTGGTGGGTTAGCAAAGATTGATACATCAGACCCAGTCAGTTGTTGAGGTATATTCTCATTAGTAGGTGATTGAGAAGGACTGGTTAATGCCTGGTTCAAATCAATTGCATCCAACAGTGGTTTTATTGGTGAGGGAATAGTGGATGTGAAGAGTGATGTAGAAATAGGATGTGTCCCGGGCATTGGACTGTGGATGATAGAAACGAGTGTTTCCAGAGCATCATGATGTGGAGACCCTATTTGTACAACCTGTTCTTTTTGTGAAGAAACAGGAGGAGTTTCGGTTATGGGTTGAGATATTTGTACCAACTGCTGTGAGGAAGTAGCAGCAGTGGTTTCTTGTGACTTTTGTGTTGTCACTTGCAGGAGCTCTGGTATCTCATCCTCCAGAGATGCCTTTTTGATGGGTTTTGTGGGTTTTTGAGTTTTTCTTTTTGGCTTTTTGGAGATAGTAGGTGTGGGTTTCAAAGCAGTTGTGCTGCTGCTTTGATCACCTGGAGCAGTGGGCTCAGCAGCAGATACCTGAGGAGCAGTTGTAACTGCTAAAATCTGCTCAGGCACCTCTGCTTGTGTTTTGCAAGGTGCTAACATTCTTGAAAAAGTTTCAGTTGTTAAACTGTTTATTTGAGTAGAATCACCTTGGTTTATTATAGCTAAATCATCCTTACTGAATTTCTTTTCAAAATAATAACTTAAAAACCTTGGAAACAGTAAGAATGACTTTGTTTCAACATTGTTAACCAAATCTTTAAAAATTTCCCGAGAATAGTTAAAATTTTCTCCTTGAAGAATTGCATATCCCAGATTTTGAATCTTTAAAGGGATTTCATTGAAAGAAGTGGTTTTGTTTGAAACACATAGTAGGAGGGTATGAAATAAAAATCTGGTTGCAGACGGAAAATAACCTTTTTCTAAGGTAATTTTCTTCATCATTGTGGCTTCATACCCTCTCTCAATGAAGTCAGTTTGTAACTCGTTTTTAGTGAAAGAAATTTTACCTTCCTGATCACTAAGTTGAAAGACCTCTGAAATGGATTGTGGCGTGATTTGGACAACTTTACCCTTTATAGAAGAGTTTATGGTGGTTGCAGTGTCTCCTTGTTTTTCAAGGGTTGCATTTTTTCAGAACTCTCTTTGGGTCGCTAAATAGATTGGTGCATCGGCAGTGAACAAAGTTTTGTACTTTGATTTTGCCATGAGATCAATGATGGAATCGAAAACTTTGGTGGTTCCTGGTTTTGTGAGAAGACCCAGGAGATTGTGAGATGGTTTATGTGGAATTTCAGTGGAGATTGCCTTTTGAGAGGCTGTTTTCGATGATGATTTGGATGAGGGTTTTGCAGATTTCTTTGATTTTGTCATTTTGAAGATGATTGATCGAAGAAATTTGTGAAGAAATGAGATGAAAAACTGCTTTGAGAAGAGAATTTTTAAGAATTCAATTCGACAGTAAAACCCTGTTTTGGTGGTGAGTGGGGGATTTTATAGGGAAGAAAGTGAATGCTGAGGTGGCAGCCGTTACAAAAAGTCTGACCAATATGTACTGCCCACGTGACAACCCCTGTTGAAAGTGAAGGACAGTACTTGTGTGATAGGAACAGATGAAGGCAGTCGTATGAAAGCAGTGGATGATTTTCACTATCAGTGGATAGCATATCAGTGGATAAGACACTGCTTTTGAACAACAGAGTTTATCAAAGTAATGAGAGAGCAGGGGTTGACTTTCAGCAGTGGACAGACTTTTGAAGGAAGCAGACTTTTGAACAATCAGTGGTTAATGGCAGACTTTTAAGGATTTTAATGAAAAATTTTCATTTTTAGCTATTTTTAAGGATGGAGTTTTGATTTTCTGAAAACATTTTATTGCTTTTATTCATAGAAAAACAAGATATTGCTTGTTATTCCATGTTCAGCATTCCGATTCTAGAGACCAAGCTTTCAAAAGTGGCTGTATTAAGTGCTTTTGTGAGCACATCAGCCAGCTGGTCTTTAGTTGGAACATGATGCAGAGAAATCAAACCTTTTTCATAGCAATCCCTCACAAAGTGATGTCTGATGTCGATGTGTTTGGTGGTTGAATGGGAAACTGGATTTTTAATGATATTTTCTGCTGCCTGACTGTCCAACATGAGTGGTGTCTTCAAGGCAGTGATACCAAAATCCAGTAACTGATTTTGAAGCCACAGGAGTTGGGCTGTACAGCTTGCAGCAGCAATGTATTCAGCTTCAGCAGTGGATGTTGAAACAGCTGCTTGCTTTTTGCTTTGCCATGAAACTAAGCAATCACCTAGAAACTGGCACCCTCCTGATGTGGACTTCCTTGTGGTGTGACATCCAGCAAAGTCACTGTCTGAGAAACCTGAAAGCTTGATGTTCCCATTAGCTGGATACCAGATACCAAGTGTGGGAGCACCTTTTATGTATCTGAGGATCCTTTTTACAGCAATGAGATTTGATTTTCTGGGAGCTGATTGACTTCTTGCACAGACACATGTTGCAAACATGATGTCTGGTCTAGATGCAGTTAGGTACAATAAAGACCCAATCATGCTTCTATAAAGTGTTTGGTCAACCAGCTCATCCTTTTCATCAGACATGACCAGCTTATTTGTTGCCATGAGTGTGCTGCATGGTTTACAATCATTCATATCAAATTTGGTTAAAAGTTCTTTAGCATATTTGCTTTGATGAATGAAAGTTCCATTTTGCAATTGCTGTACTTGGAGACCAAGAAAGCATTGCAGCTCACCCATAGCACTCATTTCAAACTCAGCTGTCATGAGTTCTCTAAACTCTTCACACATTGAGTTACATGTGCTTCCAAAAATAATGTCATCCACATAAGTCTGGACAATCATTAAATCCTTCCCTCTCCATTTTAAAAACAATGTTTTATCAATGGTACCTCTTTTGAAACCATTTGAGAGTAGGAAGTTGGAAAGAGTTTCATACCAGGCCCTTGGTGCTTGTTTCAAGCCATACAAGGCTTTGTTTATCTTGTAGACATGATCTGGATAAAATGGATCCTCAAAACCTGGAGGTTGACAAACATACACCTCTTCTTGAATTGTACCATAGAGGAAAGCACTTTTGATATCCATTTGAAACACCTTCATATTGTGGTTGACAGCAAAGGCCAGGAACAGTCTAATGGCTTCCAATCTTGCAACAGGGGCAAATGTTTCATCATAATCAATCCCCTCTTCCTGTCTGTAACCTTGAACCACAAGCCTGGCTTTATTCTTGACAACAACACCCCTTTCATCAGTTTTGTTCTTGAAGACCCACTTTGTGCCAATGGGACTAACCTCTTCTGGCAGTGGTACAAGCTCCCATACTTGTTGTCTTTTAAACTGTTGGGGCTCCTCTTGCATGGCTTCTACCCAGCTGTTGTCTTTCAGTGCCTCTTGGTACTTGACTGGCTGATGGAGTGATAGAAAACCAGCAAAAAGACAAATGTTTTGGGTTTGACTTCTTGTGAGCACCCCTTCATTTATGTTGCCAATGATTTGATCAGGTGGATGAGATCTCAAGAAGATTAAATCTCCTTGATATGGTATGATGGCATTGGTTGGTGAAGGCTGCAAATGTGTATCATCTGAGCTAACCACTGCTGGGGACTTTGATGATCCAGCAGTGGCTTCAAAAGGTGGTGGAATTGGAGGTAATGAAGTGGACAACTGCTGACTTTTATCCACTGTTTGAGGACTTTTGTCAGCAGTGTTTGAGGATGTGGAAGCAGTGGTTGATGGGCTACTTTGGTCAACAACTGTTGAGGTAGCAGTGGTTGAGCTTTGACAACTGTTTTGAACAGCTGGTGCTTTTCCCTTTGTGGCAGACCTTTGAGGGATGATGATTTCATACCCATAGTCTGGTGTTGTATCCTCTGATGGACCTGCACTGTTAGTCTTGACAGCAGTATTTTCAAAAGTGAATTTTTCAAGATCAAACAGATCTGCAGGGTTTGCTGGGATTTTCATTGATGAGAGTTCATTGAACTTAACATTCAAAGTCTCCTCCACTGCCTTGGTCCGTGTATTGAACACTTTGTAGGCCTTGGCAGTGGTTGAGTATCCCAGATGATAACCACAATCAATTTTGGCTGCAAATTTTGAAATGGAATCTTTTAAGTTCAAAATAAAGCATGGGCAGCCAAACACTTTGAAATATGAGATCAGTGGTTTAATTTTATACAGAATTTCATAGGCAGTCTTTTTGTGCCTGGGGTTTATTAAAACTCTGTTCTGAACATAGCAAGCAGTGTTTACTGCCTCTGCCCAGAAAGTTAATGGCAAACCTGAATCTGCAAGCATGGTTCTGGCAGCCTCAATCAGAGTTCTGTTCTTCCTTTCCACTACCCCATTCTGCTCTGGTGTTCTTGGGATGCTGTACTGCCTTACAATCCCTTTCCTCACACAGAAGGCATCCAACTCCCTATTTTTGAATTCTGTGCCATTGTCACTCCTGAAGCTTTTCACTGGAAGGTCAAATTGCTTTTCAACCTGTATTACAAAGTCTTGCAAAATGCCTGCAGTTTCATCTTTTGAGTGCAAAAAGAAAGTCCATGTGAACCTAGAAAAGTCATCAACAATAACCAAACAATATCTTTTCTTTTTGAGGCTCATGACTTGAACTGGGCCAAACAAATCCATGTGTAGCATTTGCAAACACTGGGTTGTTTTGGACTCTTCAATGGACTTGTAAGAACTTTTATGTTGTTTTCCTTTTAAACAGGAAATGCAATGTTCAGGACATGAAAACAATTTTTGTGGTAGGCCTCTCACCAAACCATTTTTTGAAATTTCTGTGATTGTCTTAAGATTTGTGTGTCCCAGCCTTCTGTGCCAAAGTTCTGTCTCTTTGTTAGAGGCAGCTGAGAACAGACAGGCATCAGCTCTGGGACACTCTTTTGACATGTCAACAACATAAACATTGCCACTTCTTTGAGCAACAAGTTTAGTTTGACCAGTTTTGATTATTGCTTCAATCTTTTTGACCATTTCTGGTCCAACAATCCTACAACAATCTTTTGTGAAGAATGACCCAAAACCCTTGTCACTCATTTGGGACACACTCAGAAGGTTGAATTTTAGATTGTCTATTAGATTGACATTTTCAAATTTTACTTTTCCAGACTCCACTGTACCCGACCCCAGAACTTTTCCTTTACTATTATTCCCAAAGGATATATCACCCCCTCCATGGATTTTAAAGTCTTTGAGGAGGGCTTTACATCCTGCCATGTGCCTGGAGCCTCCACTATCTACATACCAAAGACTATCAAAGCATGCAGAAGCTCCCTGCACATGAAGTAAAAGGATTAGTTCATTAAGGTCTCCAAAGCCAACAAGGCTTTGGATGGGGTCTCAACAGTGTCTGGGATGGATGCAGAATGATGGACAGTGGTTAGGTCAGGGGTTTGAACTGTTTTGGTACAGTGTTTCTCTAACCACTGTTGTGGGTCCTGACCAATCATCTGCTGATAACCAAAAGGATGCTTGTTCACTTTGGGTTTAGAGGGCCTTTTGTAGGCCTCATAAACGTGAGGAATCCTTTGGTAAGACTGTTTTTCTCTGCCTTTTCTGAACTGATTGGCAGGGGGTGCATCAGTAACCTGAACATCTCTTTTGACAGATGTTTGGTTCAGCTGTTTTGTAATAGCTGTTTGAACTGGCACAAACAGTGGTTGTTTCTTGGTGAATTTTACAGATGGTGAGGATGATGATGGACTCAAGGATGTTTTAGCCATGTACTCATTCTTTTTCACATCAAAGTTTTTGAGGTACACACATGCTTGAGTTTTGTGGTTTGTTTTACACAAACAATGCAACTTTCTGCTGAAACAATGACACTTGTTTTGTTTAAATCATAAGCTTTCAAGTGGAAACAGTCTTTTGTAAGATGATTCCTTTTCTCACAGAATTCACAAAACAAGTTGTCAATTTTTCTTTCTTCTTTCTCTTTTCAGACTCCTTTGCAGCAGAGGTTTTAACCACTGCTGGGATGTCCTTGAGAGGTATGACTTTAGCTTTTGGAGCTTTAACACCATCAGTTGATGTAAAGTCCATTGGCTTGAAATTTTCAAGAATATCACACTCGTCAGACCAGGTAGGTTTAAACTGATATTTTTCAAGTTCTTCAAAAGTTGAGGAACTCCTTGTTCTGCCAAGTGTGATTTTGTTACCAAGTTTGTCAGTGATTTTCACTTCTTGGCCATTCTTGTTTGTGGGGATGAACTCAGTGGTTACATCAGTGTTTTGAACAGATTTTTCACAAGCAATGTGTTCATCATCATATTTTCTATACCCAACCCCAAATTTCACATTACTTTCAATCTGTTTAGCAAGCATCACCTCATATCCTCTGCAGGATTCCACCCATCTTTCACAAGAGATCTGGGTGGATTCCAACTCCTTTTTGCAACTTTGGTATTTTTCTACCATAGTTTGAAGTTGGGTTTTGGTGATGCTTTGCTCTTCTTTTAGACAGCTGATTTCTTTTTCTTTTTCAGTCAATTTGCTTTTAAGTTCTTTTAAAGACCTTTCAAATTTGACCTCATCAGACAAGATTTTATCCCGAAGGTTTTCATTCACCTCTTTGATGTTAGCAAAAGCAATTATGCAATTGTCATAACACAGTTTTTCAAGAACTTGAGAAGATACCTTGGCAGCTGCCATCATTGCACAATCACATTGATGATCTTCATCATCATCAGCTTTTACCTTCTTTTCACCAGCCTTTTCTTCTTTCTCTTCTTGTTTGTCCTCTATGGACCATGGATCTGTCATTGGTTCAATCAGGGTACCTGAACTTTCTCCAATCAGTATTTCACCAGCCACAGCAGTAACCACTGCTTCAGTCACCTCTTCCACTGTTTCAAAGCACTGCTGTTCCTCCTCAGCTTCAACCCCCTCCTGTATTGACTCTAATGCCATCAAACAAAACTCATCATGTGAAGAATCATTAGAAGCATAGAGTGCAAAATTTTCATCAGTAAGATCATCAGGCATACTGCTCCAGTCAACAAACCCTTGAGTGAAAAAACTTTGTTGATCTGGTTGTGCTGCTGCTGGAGCAGTGGTTTGAGGTGCAACAGGTTGCACTTGTACCTATGGAGCAGGGGTTTGAACATATTGGATTTGTGGAACAGTAGTTTGGACATAATGTACTGGCACAGGGGCAGCAGCATAGTGAGCAGTGTTCACTTGAGCTGCTGGGGCATATTGGGCATAGTGCACAGTGCTTTGGTTTTGAGGTCTAGGATTTGAGCTAGGATGAGTAATTATGGGACCAGTAGTTTGACTCCTACATTCCCTAGCGAAATGTCCCAACCTATTACACTTGTAGCACTTAATTTTCGATTTATCCAACCCAACCCTTAGATTCCCATGCAAACCTAGGAATTTTCGCCCTGTTCTCTTGTAAAATTTGCTAGTTCTAACACTTAGCAACGCCAGTTGGTGCAGGATGTCCATTTCCTCTAAGTCAGTGGGATCGAAATGTTGTAAATCATTGAGTTCAAAGCTTAGATTATCTGACATCTGGTTTTCATTTGCAGTGAATGCATAACTAGCAGAGTGAGGATCAGGGTTGTTGAAATTTGCACCAGCAGTTATGTCAATGAAGTGATCATAACCCTAGTCCTTACCACTGCTCCCAGATTCTTCTTGACCCAGAAGAGCAGTATTACCGAAAGTGTAATCATCGGTAACTTTTCCTGACTCTTGTAACCTCCTTTTCTGGTTCAACTCCCTTTCGTAGGTCAGGAGTCGACCGTGGAGTTGGGTCAAGGTCAGATCCTTGAATTCAGGTGAGTTTCGGGTGACAAAGCTATAGTGTCCCATTTTTCTGGCGGTGACCTGAGGAACCTGCTATTTTGAGTTGAGTTTGTAAAGGTGGTGTTAACAAGCCTCAGTTCACTGATGAGAAAGCTAAAACGCTCAAATTGTTGCGTTAGTGATTCACCTTTAACGTAGCAAAATGTTTCATACTGTTGGTTCAGGATTTCCCTATTGTTTTCTATGACTTCTTCAGTTCCACCAATCTGTTCCTTAAGTGCGTCCCATAACTCTTTGGCACTGTTACAGTGTAACAGTCCAGCATATATCTCATTGGGCAGCGCTGATGCTATGATGCTAAAAGCTTTAGCATCTAGTTCGATCTTTTGAAAGTCGGTTTCGGTATAATTTTCAACTGGTTTAGGAACGAACTTTTTAGCATCTTCAGCGCTTGGCACTGAAGGAACATGGGGACCATAAATGACAGACCTCCAACAACCTGTGCTTTGTTGAGCGAGGATGTGACCCATCCTCCTCTGCCAGATTTTGTACTCATTTCTTTTTAGCATAGGTGGTTTAAAAAGCGAGCCGATGTTGTTTTTATCATCCTGAGATTGTGACGTCATTCTTGTTGTTTTACAGACACTGAGAAATCAACTTTAATGGTGATTAATCCTTGCTCTGTTTTTCAACGGACGAACAAACGATCAGTATCAACTGTTATGAGCTGAACTATTTACGTCAAAATGATTGTTAAATCAAATTTGACTGTCCAAGCTCTGATACCAATTGTTGGATCTGAGTTTCTTTTTGATTGTATTTTCGTTTGGAATTAAGATGGAAATGAAAGAGTTGTGCAGCGGAATTAAGATGAAAACAAACTTTGCATACAATCAAACGAGAGTAATACTTTTAATCAAACATCTTTACACAATGAATCGAAAGATTGAATTTGTTTCAACAACGATTACAATGATTGATGAATGAATGCAAACTCCCCCTCAGCCAGAGCTCAGTAGTTTGTTCGTGCAAAGAAGACGATGTTGTGAAAGAGCTAATAGAACAGTACAAAGTACTGAACTATTTATAGGCACTTGCAAACCACTGAGCATCTTAGCTGACGTCACCATGAAAGTGACATCTAACCTCCCAACAAACTCTAACCTCTGATCAATACAAACACTGATGTACTAACTACTGCTATTACATTTCTTTACATAAAAGACACTTAAACAGCTGCTGCATCCTTCCACTGCTGTGAATCCAGCAGTGCTTGCCCGGATCAGCAGTACTTGACTCAAGGCAGTAGATTGACTCAGCAGAGCTTTGGTCTTCTATCAGTCTTTGACATTGGTCAGTAGATGCAAAGCAGCAGTTGTAGGTCAGCACTTAGTAAGATCAGCAGATAGGAGGTCAGCAGATATGAAACCACTTTCAAGGGGAGAGATTTGCATGAACTAATCTGTAATCGTCTGCTTATTCTTGATCCACTGCTCTGATCCAGTTTTGGCTTTAATTATCTGTTCCTCTGATAGGGTTCAATCCCAACATATACTCAAGTTGGTTGCATATGAAGATTTCTTGAATAACGCACGAGGAAAAATAGAGAAATCCACACGAGAAGAACTACCATAACAATAATAAAATGTGAAATCTATACTATCTATAAAAGGAGCTTAAAGGCTGACCTCACTTTGCTTACTTATCATGATATTAGCTATGCCACATAGGATGCCACATAGACTCTGCTGATGTCATTCCACTGATGTCATAAATCCGATTTTGTTTTAATCATTTTAATCTCAATGTATATACAAAGCAAGTATTTCAATTTCAAAAATTACAAAAATCATGTTTATTTTAGGAGGTAAATTTGAAAATGCATGGGGAGTTGAATCCCCATTTAATGCACATCATATCACCGTCTCTTTCTTCTCAAAGCTTTCTTCATTCAAATTCTACATTTCTCTGTTTCTTCATTTCAGGCGATTTCTCAAGAAAATCTAGGGTTTCAAAATACAAAGCATTCTCGGCAAAATGTCATCGGAGAATAAATCTGTCGGTGAATCACAGGGGTTGTCACTCAGTTTCATAGACGATTTGAATCCATCCAAAGATATGTGGACTATCAAGTGTCGAATCATCCGCAAATGGATTCAGCCCTTTCGGATGGATCTCGTGTTGATCGATGAGAAGGTATTAGTATTTGTGTATTGATGATTCTCTTATTTTACTGTTTTAGTGTTTATACAGAGATGATTATCTAATCCCCATGATTTTGGGTTTGTTTTTTATTTCTAAGCTTCTTGCTTGTGTAATAGATGTTTGTGTTTGTGTTCTTTGGACAGTTTAGGTTTGTGTTTTTTCTGATACTCTTACATGTTTTAGGGTTATATATAAAGGACTGAACATGAATATTGTTTAGTTGGTTATTGATCATCGATAGATGTTTGTTCTGTGAAGCATAAAGTATGTTTGTTTTAGTGTTAGATGAGTTTAGGGTGAGTTATAAAGAATCACAGATGAAAAGTTTTTTGAAGTTTTAATCTTGGTTACATGAAATGAAATGGAAGGTTGTTTTTGAAAGTTTTTTTGTGATTTGTGTAATTTACTTTTGTGTATATTTTGTCTTTGTATATTTTGTGTTTTGTTTTAGTGTTTCATGTCACGAAACTGAGTTGAATATTATTTGGTCTTTCTTTGTTTTAGTCTTATTAAATTTGATGGTATGGTATCTTACTAATTGTTTCTTTGTTTTGTGTTATTTGGGCTTATCTATATTTTCTAAAAAGTATGTTTTATATTTTTTTTGAGGTATCGTTTGGTTGTTTATTTCTAAACTTCTGAAAAGTATGTTTGTTTTAGTGTTAGATGAGTTTAGGGTGAGTTATAAAGAAAGAAAGATGCATACTTTGGTGAAGTTTTAATCTTGGTGACATGAAATGAAATGGAAGGTTTTTTTTTAAAGTTATTTTTTGATTTCTGTAATTTACTTTTGTGTATATTTTCTCTTTGTATATTTTGTGTTTTGTTTTAGTGTTTCATGTCATCAAACTGAGTTGAATCTTTTGTGTATATTTTGTGTTTTGTTTTAGTGTTTCATGTCATGAAACTGAATTGAATATTATTTGGTCTTTCTTTGTTTTAGTCTTATTAAATTTGATGGTATGGTATCTTACTAATTGTTTCTTTGTTTTGTCTTATTTGGGCTTATCTATATTTTCTAATGAAAATCTGTTTTATATTTTTTTTGAGGTATCGTTTGGTTGTTTATTTCTAAACTTCTGAAAAGTATGTTTGTTTTAGTGTTAGATGAGTTTAGGGTGAGTCATAAAGAAAGAAAGATGCATACTTTGGTTAAGTTTTAATCTTGGTGACATGAAATGAAATGGAAGGTTTTTTTTTGAAAGTTATTTTGTGATTTGTGTAATTTACTTTTGTGTATATTTTCTCTTTGTATATTTTGTGTTTTGTTTTAGTGTTTCATTTCATCAAACTGAGTTCAATCTTTTGTGTATATTTTGTGTTTTGTTTTAGTGTTTCATGTCATGAAACTGAGTTGAATATTATTTGGTCTTTCTTGGTTTTAGTCTTATTAAATTTGATGGTATGGTATCTTACTAATTGTTTCTTTGTTTTGTCTTATTTGGGCTTATCTATATTTTCTAATGAAAATCTGTTTTATATTTTTTTTGAGGTATCGTTTGGTTGTTTATTTCTAAACTTCTGAAAAGTATGTTTGTTTTAGTGTTAGATGAGTTTAGGGTGAGTCATAAAGAAAGAAAGATGCATACTTTGGTTAAGTTTTAATCTTGGTGACATGAAATGAAATGGAAGGTTTTTTTTTGAAAGTTATTTTGTGATTTGTGTAATTTACTTTTGTGTATATTTTCTCTTTGTATATTTTGTGTTTTGTTTTAGTGTTTCATGTCATCAAACTGAGTTGAATCTTTTGTGTATATTTTGTGTTTTGTTTTAGTGTTTCATGTCATGAAACTGAATTGAATATTATTTGGTCTTTCTTTGTTTTAGTCTTATTAAATTTGATGGTATGGTATCTTACTAATTGTTTCTTTGTTTTGTCTTATTTGGGCTTATCTATATTTTCTAATGAAAATCTGTTTTATATTTTTTTTGAGGTATCGTTTGGTTGTTTATTTCTAAACTTCTGAAAAGTATGTTTGTTTTAGTGTTAGATGAGTTTAGGGTGAGTCATAAAGAAAGAAAGATGCATACTTTGGTTAAGTTTTAATCTTGGTGACATGAAATGAAATGGAAGGTTTTTTTTTGAAAGTTATTTTGTGATTTGTGTAATTTACTTTTGTGTATATTTTCTCTTTGTATATTTTGTGTTTTGTTTTAGTGTTTCATTTCATCAAACTGAGTTCAATCTTTTGTGTATATTTTGTGTTTTGTTTTAGTGTTTCATGTCATGAAACTGAGTTGAATATTATTTGGTCTTTCTTGGTTTTAGTCTTATTAAATTTGATGGTATGGTATCTTACTAATTGTTTCTTTGTTTTGTCTTATTTGGGCTTATCTATATTTTCTAATGAAAATCTGTTTTATATTTTTTTTGAGGTATCGTTTGGTTGTTTATTTCTAAACTTCTGAAAAGTATGTTTGTTTTAGTGTTAGATGAGTTTAGGGTGAGTCATAAAGAAAGAAAGATGCATAATTTGGTTAAGTTTTAATCTTGGTGACATGAAATGAAATGGAAGGTTTTTTTTTTAAAGTTATTTTGTGATTTGTGTAATTTACTTTTGTGTATATTTTCTCTTTGCATATTTTGTGTTTTGTTTTAGTGTTTCATTTCATCAAACTGAGTTCAATCTTTTGTGTATATTTTGTGTTTTGTTTTAGTGTTTCATGTCATGAAACTGAGTTGAATATTATTTGGTCTTTCTTGGTTTCAGTCTTATTAAATTTGATGGTATGGTATCTTACTAATTGTTTCAGAAGTTTAGAAATAATGAGGTATTGTTTGGTTGATTATTTCTAAACTATGGTATTTCATTGCAATGGTCATTCAACTAAAATTCAAGCAGGTATTAAGGCTCCATTGATACCTGTGTTTATCTCTCAACTCCATGAGGATGAGGTTGATTAATCTTGTAACCATGATTAACAACTTTGTAGGTATCATTGTTTTCTCCAACACCAAATCTGGATAGATTTGGTATATTTTTTGGTTGTTTGGTTGTTTATTTCTAAACTTCTGAAAAGTATGTTTGTTTTAGTGTTAGATGAGTTTTGGGTGAGTTATAAAGAAAGAAAGATGCATACTTTGGTGAAGTTTTAATCTTGGTGACATGAAATGAAATGGAAGGTTTTTTTTGAAAGTTATTTTGTGATTTGTGTAATTTACTTTTGTGTATATTTTCTCTTTGTATATTTTGTGTTTTGTTTTAGTGTTTCATTTCATCAAAATGAGTTCAACCTTTTGTGTAAATTTTGTGTTTTGTTTTAGTGTTTCATGTCATGAAACTGTGTTGAATATTATTTGGTCTTTCTTTGTTTTAGTCTTATTAAATTTGATGGTATGGTATCTTACTAATTGTTTCTTTATTTTGTGTTATTTGGGCTTATCTATATTTTCTGAAAAGTATGTTTTATATTTTTTTTGAGGTATCGTTTGGTTGTTTATTTCTAAACTTCTGAAAAGTATGTTTGTTTTAGTGTTAGATGAGTTTAGGCTAAGTTATAAAGAAAGAAAGATGCATACTTTGGTGAAGTTTTAATCTTGGTGACATGAAATGAATTGGAATTTTCTAATGAAAAGTATGTTTTATATTTTTTTTGAGGTATCGTTTGGTTGTTTATTTCTAAACTTCTGAAAAGTATGTTTGTTTTAGTGTTAGATGAGTTTAGGCTGAGTTATAAAGAAAGAAAGATGCATACTTTGGTGAAGTTTTAATCTTGGTGACATGAAATGAAATGGAATTTTCTAATGAAAATCTGTTTTATATTTTTTTTGAGGTATCGTTTGGTTGTTTATTTCTAAACTTCTGAAAAGTATGTTTGTTTTAGTGTTAGATGAGTTTTGGGTGAGTTATAAAGAAAGAAAGATGCATACTTTGGTGAAGTTTTAATCTTGGTGACATGAAATGAAATGGAAGGTTTTTTTTGAAAGTTATTTTGTGATTTGTGTAATTTACTTTTGTGTATATTTTCTCTTTGTATATTTTGTGTTTTGTTTTAGTGTTTCATTTCATCAAAATGAGTTCAACCTTTTGTGTAAATTTTGTGTTTTGTTTTAGTGTTTCATGTCATGAAACTGTGTTGAATATTATTTGGTCTTTCTTTGTTTTAGTCTTATTAAATTTGATGGTATGGTATCTTACTAATTGTTTCTTTATTTTGTGTTATTTGGGCTTATCTATATTTTCTGAAAAGTATGTTTTATATTTTTTTTGAGGTATCGTTTGGTTGTTTATTTCTAAACTTCTGAAAAGTATGTTTGTTTTAGTGTTAGATGAGTTTAGGCTAAGTTATAAAGAAAGAAAGATGCATACTTTGGTGAAGTTTTAATCTTGGTGACATGAAATGAATTGGAATTTTCTAATGAAAAGTATGTTTTATATTTTTTTTGAGGTATCGTTTGGTTGTTTATTTCTAAACTTCTGAAAAGTATGTTTGTTTTAGTGTTAGATGAGTTTAGGCTGAGTTATAAAGAAAGAAAGATGCATACTTTGGTGAAGTTTTAATCTTGGTGACATGAAATGAAATGGAATTTTCTAATGAAAATCTGTTTTATATTTTTTTTGAGGTATCGTTTGGTTGTTTATTTCTAAACTTCTGAAAAGTATGTTTGTTTTAGTGTTAGATGAGTTTAGGCTGAGTTATAAAGAAAGAAAGATGCATACTTTGGTGAAGTTTTAATCTTGGTGACATGAAATGAAATGGAAGGGTTTTTTTTAAAGTTATTTTGTGATTTGTGTAATTTTCTTTTGTGTATATTTTCTCTTTGTATATTTTGTGTTTTGTTTTAGTGTTTCATGTCATCAAACTGAGTTGAATCTTTTGTGTATATTTTGTGTTTTGTTTTAGTGTTTCATGTCATGAAACTGAGTTGAATATTATTTGGTCTTTCTTTGTTTTAGTCTTATTAAATTTGATGGTATGGTATCTTACTAATTGTTTCAGAAGTTTAGAAATAATGAGGTATCGTTTGGTTGATTATTTCTAAACTATGGTATTTCATTACAATGGTCAGGGTCGTAAAATTCAAGCAGGTATTAAGGCTCCATTGATACCTGTGTTTATCTCTCAACTCCATGAGGATGAGGTTGTTATTCTATCCATATTTGGTGTTGGAGAAAACAATGATACCTACAAAGTTGTTAATCATGGTTACAAGATTAACTTTTACCGTTGTACGGTTGTTACACGTGCCAGTGGTTGGGAAGGGGTTGATTATGGATTTAACTTCATGGCACATTCAGAAATTCTTAAAGGAGAGGGAAAGAATCTGCTCACTGTTTGGTAGGACTGTTTCTCATAGTCTGATATATATTTTGCTTACATTTTTGAATCTGATGACTGTTGCTATGTTTGCCATTTTAGATGTTGCTGGAATTGTTGTGTCGTGTGGAGATATGGAAGTCTTTCCGAATGAAATAAAAAAGATGAACTTTGATCTTCAAGATGTGCAGTAAATTTTTCTATCCCACTTAAATAAATTTGTTTGTGTGTTATTATTGTATTTAATTAATGTATTGAGGATTCATTAAATGATTTTTCTTATTCATGTTTTTTTATATCTGTTTATGGTTCTTTAATGATTATGTTATTATTAGCACATTCATTGGAAATAATGTAAAGACAGATTGTTGTTTTATTATTGTCTTTAATTAATGTGGGAGTTGGACATTCATTGCATTTAATACAAAGACAGATTAAATCATTGGCATTATTTATTGTGACTGATTATTGTTCTTTTAATAGATAGTATAAATTTTAGTGGAACTTTTAATGCTGTTTTTTTATCTGTTTGTTGTAGGGGAGAAGTAGTTCGTTGTACTTTGTGGAATGGATATGCACAACAATTTAATGATTTCTTGACGTAAAACAATCCGATTGAGAATGTCATGGCTGTCATTCAGCATGCGAAGATTAAGCTGTGGCAGGGTAATTTACATTTGACTGATTCATTTACTTTAGTGTTTCCAATGTGTTTTTTTCATTTGTAATGAATTTGTTGTATACGTATATTGTTACATGCAGGACAATATACCGTTCAGAATGATAAGTTTGGAACTCGACTGTTTCTCAACGAAGAAATTCATGAGGTTAATGAACTTCGTAGGAGGTACTATTACTGAATTATATTTCTTATTTTCCATATTTTTCTTAATACGAGTTTGAGTATTAACACGAATGTTGTTTTCATAGGCTTTTAGTGAAACACTTTGAAGCTGGTGCTTCTTCTTCTCAAACCATTCTTTCATCTCAGAGTGTATTTCCAGTCCGTCAAGAATTTCTAATTGATACTCCTAAGAAACATGTTGATGAAATAATTGAGATTGAAAGCGTATGAATATTTCTATATCCATTCAAAGTCATTTAATTTCCTTTACTGTTTTCTATGTTTTATAATATTAGTATGTTAATAAAGTTTTGTCTTTCATTTTATAGGTAATGTCATGTGTGGTAGTTGCAACGATCAAAATTGTTCAAGAAAACTATGGGTGGTTTTATCCGGCATGTCGAAACTGTAACAAGAAGGTGTTGACTAAAACTGAATACTTACAATATGCTAAAATCATTTCTGATGAGGTCATGAATCTGTCTCCTGCTTCATTGGTTTGTCCGAAATGCGATAAAGAATGTACATCGATAACCATTAAGTAAGTTAATGTTGCTTTATAGGTTTATTGCTTCCTATAATATGAATGTAATTTAACTACTATTTATTACAGGTTCAAGGTACATTTGAGAGTCCAAGATGAAACCGGTAGTATCTCTTTCGTGATGTTTGATAAAGATGTAATGAAGCTCATTGGTTCAACTGCGAGTGATATAAGGGAACGCCAAGTGAAGGCCAATGATACTGAGAATTTTCCACATGAAATATCTCGGTTGGTTGAAAAAAAATTGGCTTTTAAAATTGAAGTTTCTGATTACAACCTTAACCATGACTATCATGTTTACACTATCCAAAAATTATGTGATGATCCGGAAATACTTGCTGAGTTGGTTGGTGGTAATGGTAATGGTCTTGAGGTTGTTGATGAGGTAATAGTTTTTGGATATCTTTTATTGATGTGTTTTTGGTTTCCAGTTTTTGTAGTTTAAATAACTTAGTTGAATTTTTTTGGTAATATTTTGATAATAGGTGTTTAGTCAAGAAGGTTCAGAAATCAAAGTTGAGAGATTATCTGAGTCCTCACAGATAGCTGGTGCTGCTATTTCAAAGGTGAATATGGATTCTATGATTTTGTTTTTTCTTGTCTATAGATTATATTACCTTATTTGATACTTTAGTAGTTGTTTTGTGATTTAATTCAAGGATGTTGTATCTGTTACCGCCGACTCTTCTGTTGTCGAAGCCGAGAAGGATTCGGGCACCAGTCCGAATGGTAAACGTTCGTTGCAGGATGTGGAAGGTCAAAATATTGGGGAACTGTCTTCTAGCAGCAAAAATAATCGGAAGAGGTCATCTAGGGTTAAAACCTAGCTCCTTTCATGTCTTTATCTTTTGATGTTTAAGCGAGTCTAACTTTTGGTATGTACTTAAGTATGTGTTTTTGGAAGTTGGGTTGTTGTTGGTAAGTGTTAACTACTGAAACAGTTTGTATGTATGTGTTAGATGTTGGTAAGCCTATGAACTTGGATTGTGTGGTAAACCATGATGTGGTTTAATTTTTTGTATTATAAACTATGTTTTTATGCTGCTAACTATAATCTTTGCTTATAATCTGTGTTTTGATTTTTGCAATATAGTTTATGCGATGCTTAGTATGCTTTGTCGTAGTATAAATTCAACTTTTTAATGGTACGTTTCAATGTATGTTTAGTTTATAACCACATTATAAAGAAATTGTTAATATCCACTAATTATGTCAAACAAGTTATTAAATTAAAGTTCCAGAAGTAAGTTTTCTTTATGACAAATTGATATCTTAATATTGATAACTCATAAATATGTAGGAACCAATAGATTGATAAGACGAATAGAAGGATGTTTGGAAAATATGTAGCATTTAAATCCATAGAAGTTTCTCCATGCACATAAATTAAGGATCACATAAATTAATTGAAAGTGTGACTCCGTTAAAATGAATCATCAAACTTCAAATCCAAATATAAATCGGGTATATCTCAGGTATGGTAACTTCATTGTAAGAATGAATAGATTCATAAAACCAAGACAAGCATGATTAACAAAATATGTATTAATTAAATCCATATAAATTACGTTAAGTATCAATTTAAATTATTTAGATATGGAGCATCCAAAAAACAGTTTGTAAAGAAACAAAGAAATAAAATCAGTACAAAATAAATACAACTAAAGGTCCTTTAATTCGGCTGCAGTTTTCTACTAAATGGTACAAGCCTTTCAATAATTTATGGTCCATAAGTTGTGAACTATAAAACCAACCCATAAGGCCCAAAACTTTAATCAGTTTTCTTAAATCCTAATCTCATTACCTCCGCTAAACATACCCTCTTATTAACTCGCTCTGTATCAAACTGAAGATCAAAAATTAGCGCCAGAATCTCAATGCATATTTGAAAACCCTCACACTTTAGAAGCACTCGATCAACATTTAATTGTAGGTTTTTCTATTCCAGAAGTTGGAAATCTTCTCTGCAGGTTTGTCTTCTTTGATTGTTTTTTTTAGTTAGGTTTTTAATGTGGATGTTCAATCATCACTATCTGTTTAAAAATTTGATTTTTTGGACAGTGGTTACAATAATTACTTGTAGCTAGCCCTAAATCAAGTATATTTTCCCAATTCTTATGTATAGTTATGGAGAATAATAAGAATTTTATAGCAAGAGATAGAAAGTGTTTTCCACAATGCAGTACCCAAATGTCCAAAGAGTCAAGGAGGATAAGAAAGTCTATTCTGAATAAGCGTAGAAACAGTGGTGTGTCTCACTCTCTACAGACATCTCCTATTATTCATACACTTCCGGCCAATGTTCTTATTACTACAAACGATAATGGAGGTCTGTTTTTGATGATTGTTTTTCATAATACGTATATAATTTTAATGTTATATTAACTGAAATCTATTTGCGTATCTATAACAACCAGTATCATCAAAAGGTCTGTATGAACCCTCAAGTCTATATTACAAGCCAAGGAACTTAAATCACAGTCAAACTGTAATGTCGTCCGAATCCTCTTCTACAAATATGGGTAAACAACTCTGTTGGTACTTTTCAAATTGTTTTACATACTGATTGTAAAAAATGTAAAAATTGTAACTATTTATTGCTGGAATTAACCAAATCTCATCATGTACAGCATGTCACACGCCTGCCAAGTTAGATCCATCATGTGTTAGTAGGATTCATTTGACTTCATCCAATTTTGGTAAGTTTATAAATCATATTTTTTTAAGGTATGATACAGATTGTAAAAAATGTGAAAATTGTAACTATTTATTGCTGGAATTAACCAAATCTCATCATGTACAGCATGTCACACGCCTACCAAGTTAGATCCATCATGTGTTAGTAGGATTCATTTGACTTCATCCAGTTTTGGTAAGTTTATAAATCATATTTTTTTAAGGTATGATATCATATTTGACCTTGTCACTTTGTTTCAATTTTTAGGACAATTGGAAAATGCTAATTATGGTGTGCATGAGTCTAGAAAGAGGAAACAAAGATTGAAAATTATTGAAGGTGATGAAAGGAGGACAACTTCAATGGTTACACCACCTGCATCATCCAATCATTATATTCAGAGCAGTCCTTTAATGAATATTACAAACTGTAAGTTCTTTAGAGTTTTCTTATTACTGTTAATCATTCATTGAATGTTGCTCGAAGTTGTATAACATTTGTATATTTTTTTCTTGCAAGTGGATCGTGTTACAGTAAGTTCCCGTGGAAGTCATATTCCAACTCCTCCGAATATTGATATTAGAACTTCTCGACGTTTGCCAAAGTGTTCGGTAGTAGGTACTAATGGTATGTGGTTTATTTTTAGCAATCTGACTAAATATACGTTTCCGATTCATTGTATTTTGAATAATGTATTCCATATGCTCCTGCCTGTTGAAACTGAGTTTAATGGTCATTTCTAAAATGAAACGGCAGGAAAAGAAAACTCTTACCCTGGTGAAAGCTCTAACTGTGATGATTCCAATTCTTTTGATCGTTTACCATCTTCTGTCGTAAAAAACATTTCCGGAATTGCAAGAGGTATATACCCTCTTTTAACCTATCAAAGTATTTTTCCAGATAACACTGACATCTCCTAATATTTCTCTTATATAATCATCTTTTTTATAATATCTATATAATTTTGTAGAGTACGTTGATCATGGAGATGCTATTTTTACATGTTTTTACTGTCATGCAATGCTTTGGAAAGATGAAATGCTTAGGGGGAATTTGGATTCTAAGAAATCGGCTTTTTCTCTTTGTTGTTCGAACGGAGACGTTGAATTGCCGCCCTCACCTGATCCTCCTCCATTTCTTGAAAAACTTTACAGAAGAAGTTCACCTGAAAGCCGCAATTTCATGAATAATATTCGAGCATACAACATGATGTTTTCCTTCACATCTCTTGGTGGCAAGGTTTCTAAAAGTTTTCAAAAAAGCAGAGGTCCTTATGTTTTTGGATTACAAGGACAAAATTACCATCGCATTGGTACTCTGCTACCAAATGAGGGTGAAGAGCCCAAATTTTCACAGCTTTATATTTATGATTCCCAAAACGAGGATTTTAATCGTCAAAAGGCTGTAAGGTAAATTAACAATTCACTAAATATTCGTTTGAATATCTCTTTTGCTTATATCTCCTATATGTACTAAAATAATTTTCTATATAGTGTCAAGGAAGGTTCCAAAACAACTCCTTGATCTTTCCATCATATCCAGTGTTAAAAAAATGTTGGATTCTTGTAATCCACTTGTGAAGTCATTTAGAATGGTACGAGATTGTTTTAAAGAAAATGAGTGGCAAGATGTAAGACTCAAGCTCATTGGAACAAGGGATAAGGATGGTAGAACTTTTAACTTGCCTACATCTGAAGAAATTGCTGCATTAATAATTGGTGATTTTGATGGAGCCTTTGATAAAAGAGATATCATAGTCCAAACAAGATCAGGCGGTCTTCAGAGAATTAGTGAGCTTCATCTCTCTTATCTTGCATTGCAATATCCACTTATTTTCCCATATGCAGAAGATGGATTTAGACTTGCTATTAAACATCGAGGTATTTCAGTTGATTCTGATATAGTTAGAACCAGCACGACAATGAGAGAATTTTTTAGTTACAGACTACAAGACAGACCCAACCACTTTTCATTGTTACTCAATGCTGAAAAGCTATTCCAACAGTTTGTGGTTGATGCTTATACAATGATAGAATCTGCACGGTTAGCTTACATAAAGACACAACAACCCAAACGTAGAAGTCAAACCTTTAAGAATTTAAATCAAAGTGTTCAAAGTGGAGAAAGCGATGCGTCAAACTGTGGAAAACGAATTTTGTTGACTTCATCATTTACCGGCGGATCGAGATATATGATGCAAAAGTACCTAGATGCTATGGCAATCTGCAAATCTGTAGGATATCCGGATCTCTTCATAACAGTCACCTGTAATCCCAATTGGCCTGAGATTTATAGATGTTTAAAAGACAAACGACTGAATCCTCAAGACAGACCGGATATTATCTCACGTGTATTCAAAATTAAAATCAATCACCTAATTCAAGATTTCAAGAAACATAAATCCTTTTGTGAGATACAAGCAAGTAAGTGATTGTAAAATGTTTTAATTAATTTGTCAACCATAAATTCTTTAATAACAGTTTTTTTCATGTAAAATTTCAGTTATTTATACAATCGAATTTCAGAAACGTGGCCTACCTCATGCTCATATATGTTTGTTCTTAAGTGCCAAGAACAAGTTTCCAACTGCTAAAGAAATTGATTTGGCTATTAGTGCTGAAATACCTGACAAAGAGACGGATTCTGAACTGTATGAACTTGTCAAACAGTTTATGATGCACGGTCCGTGTGGTACAGACAACCCTCATTGTCCATGCATGGTTAATTTAAAATGTTCAAAGAAGTTTCCAAAAAAGTATGTAGATGAGACTTGTGTTGATTCTGAAGGATATCCTATCTACCGTCGTCGTCAAACACGTAACACTGTAGAAAAAAATGGCGTGTTGCTTGACAATAGGTTTGTAGTTCCCTACAATGCGATGTTACTCAAAAAGTATCAGTGTCACATAAATGTTGAGTGGTGTAACCAAACAGGATCCATCAAATATTTGTTCAAATACATTAATAAGGGTCCAGATAGAGTGACAGCTTCTGTTTACCAAAGTACAACAACTGCTGGCAAGAACAAGGAAAATGAGGAAATGACCAATAATCAAAATCCGTCAAACAAAACAGAAGTAGATGAAGTTAAAGCATATCTTGATTGTAGATATGTTTCAGCATGTGAAGCTGCTTGGAGAATCTTCAAGTTTGACATACACTATCGACTTCCATCTGTTGAAATATTGCCTTTTCATTGCGAAGATGGTCAGGCTATTGTTTATGACGATAATTCAAACTTGTGTGACGTGGTTAGTAACCCAACTGTGAAAATGTCTATGTTTACAGAATGGATGAAATGTAACCAAATGGATGCATTCGCTAGAACATTGAAGTATATAGAGTTTCCAAGACACTTTGTATGGATACGTAAAGAACGAAAGTGGATTCGTAGAAAAAGACCTTTTGGTGCCGTTGGTAGGATACATTATGTACCTCCATCACTTGGTGATTGTTATTTCTTGAGAATTTTATTGAATCACGTTATAGGACCAATGAGTTTCGATGATATAAAAACAGTTGATGGAAAAATTTATCCTACCTTTAAAGATGCGTGCCTCGCTCGCGGTCTGTTGGATGATGATAATGAGTATATAATTGCCATGGAGGAAGCAAGCACATGGTCCACTTCTGATTTCTTGCGTACATTTTTTGTAATGTTGTTGATGTCAAATTCCATTTCTAGGCCTGGTCATTTCTGGAGACAAACAAAATCTCTGTTGTGTGAAGATATATTATACCAGCAACGGAAGGTTACTGGTATTTCTGGTAATTTTAAAACTTTAAATAAAGCTCAAATATTCTATTCCGTTTGTAATTAAATATTTTTATATGCTAATTACCAAACATCTGTTTTATTTTTCAGATTTGGTTCTTCCAGAGGAAGAGATTGAAAACATTTGCCTATCACATATTGAAAAATTGTTACTTGCTTATGGAAGTACGTTAAGCTGCTTTTCAGACATGCCGAATGTTCCTGGAAACTACATTTCAGCATTGAACAATCAAATGATAATGAAAGAACTTTCCTATGATCGGAGTAGCTTAAAAAAGGAACTTGCATCTTTCTTAAAATCTTTAACTGATGAACAGCACAAAGTGTATCAAACTGTCATGAATGCAGTTGCTAAAGGAAATGGAGGTGTTTTTTTTTTCTATATGGTTACGGTGGAACTGGTAAAACATTTCTATGGAAAACATTTTCAGCTGCGTTACGCTCCAAGGGTGAAATTGTTTTGAATGTTGCATCCAGTGGTATTGCATCACTCCTATTAGATGGCGGTAGAACAGCTCATTCCAGATTTGTTATTCCGATAAACATTAACGAGGATTCTATATGTTCTATAGAACCGAACAGTGAGCTAGGAGGCTTAATAAAAGAAACTAAGATGATAATTTGGGATGAAGCGCCAATGACACATAAGCATTGTTTTGAAGCTTTGGATAGAACAATGAGAGATATAGTCCGTTCCAATAATTCGTCCTTGCAGTCCAAGCCTTTTGGCGGAAAGATAGTCCTTTTTGGCGGTGAATTTAGACAAATCCTTCCGGTCATTCCAAAAGGTACTAGAAGCATGATTGTAAATTCTTCATTGAATTTTTCTTATATATGGCATGATTGTCAATTACTCAAACTAACTCAAAACATGAGGTTAAGAGTCGGTACAAAAGCAAGTAATCTTCAGGAGACCAAGGAATTTGCTGAATGGATTTTACGCCTTGGTGATGGTCTACTTGGTGATCCAAATGATGGAGAGGTGGAGATTGAAATTCCAGATGATCTACTTATATTAGATGAAGTCAATCCTATATCTTCATTGATCTCATTCACATATCCGGATATGCAAAACCCTATGTGGGATTCAAATTACTTTCAACAAAGAGCCATTCTTGCTCCCACAAATGATGTTGTTGATTCAATAAACACAGAACTGTTAAATAGTATCGTTGGTCAAGAGAAGATATATCTAAGTTCGGATTCTTTATGTGATACTGAACAACATTCCGACCTTGACATGGCATTGTTTCCTCCGGATGTGCTAAACAAAATGCATTTGTCAGGATTACCTAACCATAAATTGGTTCTTAAGGTTGGAGCTCCGGTAATGTTACTTAGAAACATTGATCAAACAAATGGTTTGTGTAACGGTACACGGCTTCAAGTAACAAAACTTGGAAAACTTGTAATTGAAGCAAAGATTATTACCGGAACTAATATAGGTCATCATACTTTGATTTCAAGATTGAAAATGACACCAAGTGATAAAAGATTACCAGTGAAAATTGCTCAAAGACAGTTCCCACTATCCCTGTGCTTTGCAATGACCATCAACAAAAGCCAGGGACAATCACTTGAACGTGTAGGACTATATCTTCCACGTCCGGTTTTTAGTCACGGGCAACTATACGTAGCTGTATCTCGAGTAAAGAGCAGGAGTGGTTTGAAGATTTTGATATGTGACAGTGAAAAACAAGTATCTAAAACCACAACTAATGTGGTCTACAAAGAAGTTCTACAAAATCTGTAGTGCTCGTAAAAATATCATTTTGTATAAAACTCTTTTTCATGTATGAATGAATATGTTATAATTTTTTGAATATCCTATCAACATGTTTCTTTTATCTAATAATAATGATGGTTATTAATATTGTTTTAACAAAAAGTAGACATGTTTAAACTGTGATAGATTTAAAAGTTATAAGACAATGAAAGCCAAATAATAATAATATATATACAAAACACAAGGAATCACTAATGCGAGTAATACTTCCATACATTAGTCATTAGGAAGAATACATGCTTTTAATACATTGAAATTTTAGTATTTGATTAACCAAAAAAAACTGATCTGTATGTACACCCTTCGTACCACAGGGTCAAAACTGCCGGTTTCAACTATTACAAAACAGTTTTAAGTAAACCAAAAACCATATTCCAAAAACATTGTTTCCATACATCATAACATAAACTCCACCAGCCATACAAGCATTCAGTCAAACAAGAAAATACCTTTACCCATCACGAACTTAAGGGTAAATTCTTCACGAGGAACCATCTTTTTGTCCTTCACAAAATTCTTCATGTTTTTTATGTAAAACCGACCATCCGGAGCCTCGATTCCCACTTGAACATCCCAAACATTACCTTCAGCATCTACAATCTTTAAACACCTCTTCCTATCCAAGCCAATTTTTTTAGCAAGATGTTTTTTAATGCGCTGTAACAAAAAAACAAATTATGTTAACAAAGATAATATAATGATATCATTAATACATCCTAAAGATCGTAAGTACTTTTTGGTTACAGAAACTTACAAAATGATTGTCCACACGGAAAACTATTGGAATAGTTTCCTCATTCCTGGCTACAGGGAGCATATTAGCTTCTGTGCGATTACTAACCTCATCCACATCTTCAGCATCAGAAATACTAATAACGTCTTCTTCAATTTCTTCCTTAACAGCAGCAGCATATAATTCCGGCGGCAACACTAAATCAGCATTCTTTGAACAATTGAAAACGAACATATCAAAATTGTGAAGATCAATCATTTCAAACACAAGCATATGCTCATCAGTTATTGACAATTTCTTCTTAATCCGATCCCATCCAGTGGTTATGTAAAGCTGATTGTCAAAAACTTCCATTCGAACAAACACTTTAAGCTTTCCAGGACCTCTAATAACTACTGGATAGTTTGGGATGGTATTGTCCATCTTGTGATGTACAAATAAACGATTGATATGCTTCAATGAAAAAAAGTTAGACATTAGTAATATATATACTAACAATAAATAAATAACAAACGATAATCAATATAATGAATTCAGATTGTGAACTACATACCATAGCATCCGGTTTATCAAAAGCACCATATGGTCTGTAGTAAAAATAATCAGATGGAGCAAATTCAATATTGTCATAGAAATAAAATATTCGGAAACTTGATAATGCTTCTTCATACTGAAATACCAGCCAGGATCCAGATTGTAGCTTCAAAGTTTCAACAACAGAATACCACCCATTGTAAAAATAACAGAAGTTTGCTAACTCATATACCTTCACTTCAAAGACCTGCCCATTCGTTGTCCGCATTTTCACAAAGCCCAATGGATAGTTAAAGTCTGTTATCCATTCTTTATATTTTTTTGGGAGAACCTATGCATAAATAAATTAAAATTAGAAATTGTGTAATATGATATTATAAAGAAAACTAAATTTACCATAACCGAGAGCAGGGTACTAACCAAACATTTTCTTTGGTTGTCCTCCATGTAACATGCAAAACCATACATCCTTATAACTTTGAAGTATCAAATAAAATTGTATTAATATCATTAATAAATAAAATATTAAAAGATTATTCAAAAAAATGTTAAGAATACAAAAAAAAGACTTGAAAACATAAATGTATCATCTAAACTGAAATATTGCCAATAACTGTTGAATATGAATGACCAAAAAAAAGACTTGAAAACATAAATGTATCATCTAGCTCATTGATTGAATAATCAACCAAAACTCCTGTTGCTACCCAGGAAGCCGATCTGCTGTTCCTAAATGACATTCAATCTACTATTTAGTGCAATTTACTGTTCCTAACGCACACTCAATCTACTGTTTAATACAATCAACTGTTGCTATAAAACCCTGTTTCTAAGCAATAATACAATATACTGTTCCAACCCAAAAGTATATATCCGCACTATTTCAATATCAAAAACACAAACTAAAATTATAATAAACAACATAGTCTTACAAAATTTTTATACAAAATTTTATACAAAATCTTTATACAAAATTTGAAGACTAAACAACATAAACTTGCAGATTTTCATTATTTCTACATATTTGATTTCTGATATATATGTTGTTTTAAAAGGTCAACTAACAAAATTTAGACCATTACATAACAGCCAGTCATATGTACATTACAAATCTTCAATCATAGATCCATAAAATGTATATTAAATCTGCACTATAATTCCCATGTAACTCGATACGATTTAGAACGATTTTAGAATCCACAAGTAGCTGACATTTCAGAATTACAGTCAAAAAGCATTTCAGAATTACACTATTTTTTAGAAAATCAAATCAAAATTCTATTAAAATACATATTGTTACTCGAGCATAATCTGTTATTAGTCTAGACTTGCGGTAACTTGGTCCAGTTCAGCAAATATCATTCCATACATAATCGTACAAAATCTTCATACAAAGTCTAATAAACACTCCTTTTTAACATTGCCCTAATTGAGTTGAAATAAATTAATTTGACAAATACTAAAACTATTAACTTCAATCGATCATCAATGCCTACAACTATTAACTTCAATCGTTCATCAATATGAAAATCAGAAGTATAAGTCATAGAATAAACACCCAAGAGCCGAATATATACTACCGTCGTATAATAAATTAACAGAAGAGAACATTTTACAACAACAAACTCTTCGATTGATGCATATAGATGATTACCTGTGGATTCGTTTGCCAAAGATCTTGAAGAAAGGTCTCCGTTCGTTCTCGCAAGTTACTTCCGAAAGACGTAAATGTTCGATACAAAATGTCTTTAGGGCTATATTTCAAACACAGGGCCTTCAACCCACAAGCCCATTGACAGCTTCTAATTGGATACAAATTCTTTGGCCCATTTTGAAATTTGATTATTTACAACCTAAAATGAATAGGCCTTTTATTGAATTATACAATAACAATGGACTTTTACTGAATTTTACACTAACAATGTGTCAAAATAAATTAATGTCATATATAAGAAGTTATTACACAACATAAAATTAGGTCATGCTTATCAAACATGTAGACTAAAACAAACTATCTTTAACATTGTTTTATAAAGATATGTAACTAAACACAAAAATTTAAATAATATGTTATAATATTTTTTTAGCATTTGATTCCGATTGTTATTAGAACAAACCCGTGTGTTCACACGGGTGTACACCTAGTACTAAATATAACATACACAACGAAATTAATTAAAGTTATTATTTATTTAAGTTTATTTATTCGCATGATGCGTCTTGTGTCACCAGGGTATCCTAGACCCTCATGGATCCAGGTGAGATCAAAGATACAACACCTCTTGTAAAGTTAGGAGTTAACCCGACTATCTACCGTTGCGAATAGGTATAAATGCTAAACGTTAAAGTATTTAACATGCTTGGTTTGTTTAATAAATCATAAGTTTGTGAGATTTTGTAAAATTAAATTCTTTTATTTTATTCTTACACATCTGTAATTTATTGTTAAGTTTAGTTTTAAAAATAAGATTTGTTTTGTAAATATTCTGATTAAAAATACATTTATCAATAATAAACCCTTACAAAATAAATATATGCATTTGCTTGATAACTTCAACGCATAGAGAAAAAAATATTAATTATCTATTAAAGAAATCCTTTCAATAAGACTATGAAAACACAATTTGCTAAAACTCAATTCTAATGTTGGATCTTGTAAGTCCATATTATATATAAAAAAAACATGCAGCTTGTCTTCCTTCAACCAAATAACCCAGCCGACATAACCGTCACCCACCATGATGATGTTTATTTGAAATGGGTTCCATGTTCTAGTTATTCAAACAGTTCATCTGGTTTTATTTAAAAAAAAAAACAAACGACAAACTGATTACTCGATTTACTAGGATCTAGTTGTTTTGTTTGGATTTGTTTTAACATCGAAACATAAGATTTCAACAGGGAACCGGCGTGAACCCGAGTTGAGCCAAGCCCCGAACCATGACCGGAAACCAAATCTGACCGTTCGTTTTGAAGTCATAAACTGAACCACGTGTGTACCGAACCAAACCTCGAGCCAACCATAACCCGAACCCGAGTCTCGAACTGAACCGAGCCACGTTTGACCGGGTTGACCCAAGCCGACTGAACCACGCCCTGAACGTCACTGCCGCCGCCGTAGACGGAAACGCAGCAGACGACGGCGCCACTGTCGTCGTCGCTCTCTCTCTCTCTCTCTCTCTCTCTGCTTCGCGACGCCGTGCGCCGCCACCCTAGGGTGGTGGCCGACCGGAGCTCCTCCGACGACTGGATATGTGGAGGTGAAGAAGGGATTCCTTGTTTCTTTTTTTTTTCTTTTTTTCTTTTTTTTTTAGTGTTTTCAGCAGGAATCGAGACGGAGAGGGGGGAAATGGGAGGTGCGGCTTCAATTCTTTTAAGTAGTTAGGTTTAGTGTGAGTTAAATGGGCTTGGGATTTAATGTTAAGCTGTTGCTTGTAAAAAAAAAATAAAAAAAAGGAGTTAAGAGGGTGCTTTGGTCTGATCACAACTCATTTAATCACCAATAATAATCCCAACTATTCACTTTCGTTTGTAAAATAGTCCCACGTTAAAAATCACTAACTGAGTTAAAAATTTGCTGATGTGGCTTCACATGTGGCACTGATGATTAAATGAGTTGCTGATGTGGCCTACCATTTTTATTTATAAATAAACTTCATCTTCTTTATTCAAATCACCACCGTAACCACCACTGCCCTAGCACCACCACCGCCACCATCACCACCGTAACCACCACTTTCATAATCTTTGAACCAAACATGCCCTATTGAAGTGGCGGCACAACCGAAGTCTGCCATACCCAACCCAACTCCTCAATCAAATCGACCCAAAACAAACAACCGAACACCCCTGTTTCTTCCTCAACTTCTCCGCCCCATTCCCATCTTACAAATCGCTCTCAACACCCTATAAATACATTCCCATTTCCTTACCCATCTTTCACAACATTTCAAGAAAATGGCTTCGATTTTCCAACGAATCGGAGCTCTTTCTTCGTCCACAACGCTTGACACCAAGAAATTCCACCTTTCTTCTCACCGATCTCTTCTGGGTATCTTCAATTACTTTGATTTTTGCAATTCTTTATTGTTTATTTGATTTGGGGTAATTGCATTGTGATTTGTAAAGTTTGTTGATTTGAATTTCAGAGAGGAAAGTGAGTTCTCTTGTGGTTAGATCTGATGCTGCTAAGATCAACTCTGGGGTGAACACAATTGGGGGTAGAGCTCATCATTTGGTTGCAAATGCTGTGCGGTGGTGGTGCTAGGGCGGTGGCAGTGGTGGTTACGGTGGTGATGGTGGCGGTGGTGGTGCTAGGGCAGTGGGTATTAGGATAAAGAAGATGACCAACCCAGTTTTCGTTTGGGGTTTGTGTGCAAATAAGGCTGATAATTTGGTGTTTGTTTGTATGTCATTTGCAAATAAGGCTGATAATTTGGTGTTTGTTTGTATGTCATTTGCAGAGTTTGAATTTATAATTATAAAGAGGAGACAAGAGAGTAGTTTGAATTTTTAATGGTGATTAAATGAGTTATTGGCCACGTCAGCGCACACATGTCACTCCACATCAGCAAATTTTTAACTCAGTTAGTGATTTTTAACGTGGGACTATTTTACAAACGAAAGTGAATAGTTGGGATTATTATTGGTGATTAAATGAGTTGGGATTATTATTGGCCAATAGCAGTGAGTTGGGATTATTTATTTCCAATTTGCCTTAGTCTTTTTATATATATTTATTTTTTGTTTTGATCAACATGATATTAATATGCAACGTTGTCCTAATTTAACCCACTTTACCAATTATCATATTATGTTGGAATGAGCATAAAAGAAAACAAAGCAAACAACCACAAGGGACTTGCAGCTGCAAGCCCTTATTGTTTTTATTTATTTATTTTTTTTTGGACATAAAAGTTAAGTATTAGTAAAGTATGTCATGCACTTATGATATTATAAGCAAATGGAGGTTGGATAAGAAAACAACTTAAACAACCATTAATTTTACAATAAAACTATAGTGTAATGATTTTTGTATAAATATTTATCACAGATAATTGCATTGATAATTTTAAACACTTATCTTATCATTTGAAATATTATAAAAAAATATAAAAAAATAAAAAAAAAACTTAAACGACTAAAATTTAAAAACACATACGTCCAACCAAATCTTGATAAAATTTGGGTCATTATCAAATTAATCTTTTTAAACAATAAAGAATTAGATAATATGACTTTTATCAAATTAAGTGACACAAACATAGTAACCCACTGTATAGGGTTGAATTAAACAGATTAAATTGGTATAAATCGTGATATGAGTCGATTTTAAATAATATCTAGAGTCACGTATTAATTGTAAGTTACGCATGCGTTTACGAGGTACGAGTATGTATCAAATGTATACCAGGATTAAATGTTTAAGCAAGTAATAAACAAAGCGTAATTCGTATGAAATAAAATTTTTTTTGTTACGAACAAAGCCTCGGATTACAATGATACGAAACGAAAGAAAAAAAAACGATTACAAGAGCTTACAAGTTTCTGAAAATAGAAATACATTATAGACTTTCTAAATGAGGAAAGTTACGAAAAGCGAGGCGTTACAGTCTCCCCTCCTTTAGGAAATTTCGTCCCGAAATTTATTCAGAAGGAAGGCTTGAAAGGGTTTTGGCAAACAGAAGGGGATTGTTTAAAATTGCGGCTTTAATGTTTGAGACGTTTTGAAAAGTTTGAAATTTGGAGAGTGAAAAGATAAGTTTGTAAAAGAGTTCGTTTGTCTAAAATGATTGAGATATTAAAACGCGTACGTATGTGTGTAAAGATAAGGTGAGCTTAAGTAGTTTAGAGTAATTCAGATTGGAGACGTATTACAAGATGTGTCACATTTAAGAGGGAAAAATAGAGTATAAAATGGTTTTGGAGGTAACGACCAACTACGGGTGTTTGCACATGGATAAATAATATAAGGTAGTTTTTAAAAGTAAGGAGCTAGTTTAGAATTCGAACGTTTTAACAGGCTTGATCGCGAACGGGGTTCGTATAAAGACAAAGAATAATGGAAAATAAGGGGAGTATAAAAGCGAACGATTGAGTTTGATACACAAATACGAGTATAAGAATAGTGTAACACCTCGTAAAATCACGTCCAATAATGTATTGAGACGTGTAATAAACCCTAATAAAGTCAAACATTGAATTTAAGGGGCTAATTTTTCGATAAATAAAAAAACATTAATTATGAAAGAACTGGAAGTATTAAGATACCTAAAATAAGTTTCTAAATAACCTTCAATGGTTTTATATTCACAAATGAGCCACTTGTTGATCAAGTGTAGCCGTTTGTGTAAATAATTGAAAGTGTGCGCAATAAAGGGCTAAAAGTGTCAATATGTTAAGTCTTACCTCTAAGTGACCTTTTAACAATCCGAGAGCTTCATGATATTTGATTATACTCTCGGGAATGCCAAATATTGGCCGTCTAAGGTTTTATAGCCTATAAGTAAAGTTACGCGCAACTTTGCAAGATAGATGGACTAAAAGTGTCAATATGTTTAATTACACATCTGAATGACCTTTTAGCAAACCCAAGGCATCGTGATGTTTAATAATACTTTCAAGAATGCCTAATATGGATTAAATGAGGCTTCAATGCTATTAAGCGATGAGATGCGCAAATTTGCACAATAGAGGGACCTAAAGCGTCAACTTTTGAATCTACGCCTTTCAGTGACCATTTAAGCAAACAGGAGTGTAGTAATATTTAATTATATGCTTGGGAATGCCCATTATGGGCCATGGAAGGCTTGGATGTCAGTAAATGACATTTTGCGCTACTTTGTGCGATTAAAGGACTAATCGCGTCAAACTGCAAAAGTATGCCGAGTCGTATAGTAACGGACCTTCCAGAATATAACAATGAGTTTAAAATACCCTATTTATTCTTTATATAGCTTAGTTATAGGATTGGAGGTGTTTGATGCGCAAAAATAAACTTTTAAGTCATGCAGGGACTAAAAGTGTCAAAAAGTGCACAAGTTTGCATTTTCGCGCATATCTCGCATTCTGAGTATACCCGGACACCCAAAAATTTATGTAAGTACTAAAATACTTTATTTTAGTGTTTGGCTTGATAAAATTCCATTCGTCGCGTCGTTTGGATGGTTTTTCGCGTCCGTCCGTGTTTCGTCGTAATTAGCCGAACAACAAGACCGTACGACCAAACGAACCGACATCCGGCATATTTTTTAGCATGTTTCATGTTCCATATGCTTAGGCATCATTTTAGAGCCTTAAAAATGGTTTAACGGGCCTTAGATGTGTCGGAAATGGCATTTGGAAGTGCAGGGGCTTAACCTGTCAACTGTTGGAACTTTGCTGATCTGAACAGGTCCTTACGGACCGTATACACTAGACCATACAGTCCATAAGCAAGTTCCAGATACGAATTTTTGCTTGGTCTCTACTCTATTCCATTTTTAACCAATCAAAACCGAATCCTTGGGCTCCAAGACAATTATACAGCTGTCCTAACAGGTGTAATGATCTGATTTACCCCTTCAAACACTTGTCTCAATCCTAATCATGTCCAAAAACTATAAATAGGATGAGAACCCAACACTTTCATTTGCTCATTTCATCCCATCTTGCTATCCTCTCATTTCTGGAGGAATCCTGAGCATTTGGAACTTCCTTGGAGTTCTTCTCAGTACTAAGGACCATTTGTAAGTGTCCTTAACCTCCAAATTTCAGCTTTGATTAGTTTAATGGTCAAAAGTCAAACTTATCATAGTTAAGGTTGACTTAGTGATTAAACACTAATGATCCAGTCATTGGTCAAATTAAGAGTAGTTATAAGTTGGTAATTGTGTAGGTAATAAACCCCTAAGAGGGCACCTACTGATTATCACCCTAGCTTGGTCAAATGTCGGGTCAAACCTAATAATAAAAAGTCAACAGAAAGCGATTTTGAAAATAAATTCATAATTAGCAATGTAGAAACTATGAGACCTGTTTTAAAACTTGTATAACTTGGTAATTAGTATAAGAACATGTCTAAGCATGTTCAACCCGACAATTTCAAGTTTAGGATCGGTTCGGAACCGAAAGTCGCAAAAGTAGACTTTTGCTTTGACTTTCAGTTCTGACCCGATTTAGCTTAGTTTAGATATGCCTTAGGATTCCATTAGGATCATGTTATAGGTTAGTATAACCCTCTGAGGTTATACAACTTGGATCCTTAGTTATCCTATTCATTTACATGTTCCCGTTATATACTTAAATATTGACCATTATGCCCTTTTGACCTTAAAACGATATTTTTGAAAATATGAAAGAATAGAAACCTTTATTACTGAATTATAAACTTGTCCCTAAAATTTGACATCAGTTTGTGGTCTAAATTAGGAGTTATGCTCATTAACGTAAATGAAAAGCTTTTTATTAATTAAACGGAATAATTAGCGTATAGCCTATCTAAACCCAATTTTTGATACCAAACTTTTTACCTACTGATATAAAATAATATTTTGGGATTTTTGGAGATTTTTGGAGATTTTTATTTATTTTTAGGCTGAGCATAACCTAGATTTCTAAGCTTGATTCGGTAATTGCCGGTTTTGCCCTTTTGGGCTATAAAATGAGTTTTACAAGTCCTTTTAATACTAAACCTTTTTCTACTGATCTAATATGATAAATAAAATATTTTGAACCTTCTGGAATAATAAAAATATCAGTTTTTCTTTAAAAACCCGGAAATAGCTCAAAATCGCCTTTTAAGCGGTTTTAACGCATAGTATGTATTAAAACTATTTTAAACATATAAGGTTTGATGCCTACTGATAATCTCAGTAACTTTTTATATTTTAACAGTAAGCATAAGCTTTAAACTCAGATTTCCAAATTTGACCTTTAAACCTTATGTGAAATTACCAAAATACCCCTCTGGGGCATAAATTGGTTTTAAATTCGTTTTGGGCATAACGGAAGGTATCTTACTGATATCACAACATTTTTAAGGCATATTAACTTAGGAAACATGTATATGACTCTTATGGTTACCCGTTACGCATATTTCGCGTTCGGATCGGTTTATGTAACTAGTTTGCATAAATTGACCAAAACGGGTCAAACCTTATCATTTTTGCCTCAAAATCCAGAATGTGTTTAAGTTTACCCATATTATAAAAGTCTCCAAACTTGTCGGGTCTAAATCACATTCTATTCCGGTCTTCGCTTAATCATGCGTTTTGAACCGTAAACATTTCCTTAAAACTAACCGGTCTAAGTTACAACTTAAATAAGACCCGTTAGGAATCTAATAGGTTAATAAAACCTTTGTTCCAGATTAAGATCCCCAGTAGAAGTAATTGTGCTTGCTGATTAGAATATACGTCTGAGTATAAATTGCATTGCTAGCTCAGGTAAATACTCTTAACTTATTTTCCCTATACGGGCTTGGGATACGGTATTATAATAATACCGCTTGGTCGGGTATTGAATGTTTAATCGTATTGTGATTAAATTATTGAGGTAACCCGTTTTAATCTGTATTGTTTGAAATAAAAGCCTTTAGGGGTTAATGACCAAGTCCCGGATATCCTTGGCATCATTACAATAAAATGCCCACGTCTTAAGCACGGGGTGTAGGCATACACCTGACAGTTGCATAAGGGAAACGGTATCTCACTCTCTTGTGGGCCTATACTTGTGGCGTGTCTGTTAATCTTGACTCGGTTTCTACATCGGGCCCTGAATGTACAACGAACATGTAAATCTGTATACAAGATTTTTATTAATAAAATTCTCCCAAGTTATAAAAAGTTTTGTGCCTTGTGCATTCAAATCAATTTTCTTAAACATTTTCAAAATGAGGCAGTTAATTGTATTTACCAGTGTAAACTGACGTATTTTCCAAAAAGGTTAAGTGACAGGTACTGTACGTAATTGGCTGGGAGCTCAGGGCGTTAATAAGGAATCTTGCAAGTTCTAGATGCCTAAAGTCTGTTGAACAGTTCTCTTTATTTGATCCGCCTGTGGATCTTTTACATACCGTTTTAATACTTTGATATTCTTTTTCGGTTGTAATATATTTATCTTTTGCTTCCGCTGTGCATTTAAATTGTGTTGTTTGACTATGATGATATCAACTACGTCATGATACTCCCCACCGGGCCCACCGGTAATAAGTGGAAATATCGGGGTGTGACAGGTTGGTATCAGAGCCAACATTGAGTGAATTAAACACTAGCCTTATGTGTTTAATCTCAATGACACAGTAGCACATTCCTTGACCTTCTGAGTCTAGACTTAACATAGGAATACTCTCAATCCTAATCTGTAAATTATTGCTTCCAAATTTTTATATATATTGGATACGTCGCCAAACGAAGAAGCCGTATTAGAAATTCTCCACACCCGGAGCCTTGAAATGCTGAGCTTCGTACCGCGGCTAGGATGAAACGTGCATCCAGGGAGAAAACATTCAGAAATAAAGTAAAGAAGAAAACTCCTTTTGCTGAAGATCGTTTCCTTAATAGTCCTTATAAGGACATATTTATCTTTCAGTCCCTTCGAGGACAACATTATTCCTTTCAAGTCCCGTCTAGGGCACATCTGTACTTTTATTTTTATAGTGGAATGATTAAATTTAAATTTTCATTCTAAACATGAAATATGAAATAAATAAAAAAATAACATTCATTTTATAAGATTTACCATTATAATAAAATGGCAAAATCTAAAAAGGGCAAGACCTAGCCACGTGTCATTTTAAGACAGGGCCAAGATGGTATTTCCTCAATTAGATTCAGATCCTTGCTAACATCTCAATTTAGGATTGTTCTGCGTTAAATATTAAAAAGAATCTTAAAGGTAAAACCTAGCCTAAATGTCATTGCAGACATGGCCAAGATGGTAAAACCTATCCAAAAGATTCGAAACCTTGTTAACATCTGAAAGCATATTAACATGCTTGACAAAATGTGATTCGATAAAATCACATAAGTCATTCTTAAATTGGGTTATTCTAAATTCCCTTATTTATATAATTATCCCTTAAGGATGAAGTGCCTACGCGCTATAATTAACGTCCTCTGAGACTAAAGACAGTCGTAGCCTACAACTCCCTGTCAAGAAAAGGTAATGAACTTTAATTCAAGCCTTAATGCCTCGATTCTATAAAATCTTGGCTTATAATTTTGTCCTTGTGACATGGCTTTTTGTGCCATAATTATATTTTAATTAAATTTAGGATGATTATAATGAAAATCCTGAATAAAATAAATATCATTCCTTTTTCTGCTAGTATAAATATTAAGAAGAATCTTAAAGGTGAAACCTAGCCTACATGTCATTTCAGACGTTGCCAAGATGGTGAAACCTATTCAAGAGATTCAGATCCTTGTTAACACCTAAGAACGTGTTAGTACTCTTGACAAAAGTGATTCGAGAAAATCACGATAGTCATCCCTATATTGGAATTTTTCAAATTTCCTAATTTGGCTTAATGATCCAGAAATCATGGCTTATATCATTTTATAAGATGATTATATTATAAACATCCATCAGTGATGAAGTGCCTACGGGCTAAACTTGTTGTCCGATAAGACAACGACAGTGGTGGTCTTTGACCTCCTGTCTAAAAATGTTGGATCATGTCCAAGCATGATAGTCGGTATGATCCATACGATCTCGACTAATAGCATCTGAAAAGATGATCATATCATAAACATCCCTCAGAAGGGAAATGCCCACGGGCTATATCTATTGTCCTAAAGGACAAAAGACAGTTGTAGTCTTCGACTCTCTGTCAAGAAAAGTAACCAACTATGCTCAAACCTTAAATGCCTCGATCCCAAACGATCATGGCTTATAAATTCAAAACTGTCCTCGTGACAAGGCCTGTTGTGCCACTTTAATATCCTTAATGTTTTATATACTAGGATAAATTATAATGAAAATACTAATAAAATTAACAAATTAACCCATATGGTTTATATTACCATGGTTAATAAATCATCAAAAATGGTAATTTCATAGTAACCTCTGAATAAATCATTGTCAATGTTTATGTAGCAATCAAGCTACATGGCTGGATCAGATGAAGTTAACAGCCACTTGAAGGAGAACAATGATACTACCAGAATTAATATGACTGGTGCAGAACTGCAGGCATTAATAGATGATGCTGTTACTAAAGCTCTTGACAGACAATATAATGAATCAAGTGATACACACTCTAAGACTCTATATGTGGCTCGTAGTAAGCCCCCTTCTAAATCACATGAGTCAAAGGAAGACGATGTTCGTAACTCGTCAAATCAAAGGAGTGTTCTGTCCAGACAGGTGGTGCTTCATCAAGAGGCACCAGTTAAGACCTGCTCATATAAATATTTTGTCTCCTACAAGCCCAGAGACTTTACAGGAGAAAAAGGGGCCATCGATTGCATGACATGGCTCGATGAGATGGACACCGTTGTTGACATCAGTGGATGTGCTGAGCAAGACATTGTGAAGTTTGTTTCACAATCTTTTAAAGGAGAAGCTCTAGCTTGGTGGAGGTCACTGATCCAGGCGACGGGGAAGATCCCTTTGTACAATATGACTTGGGATCAGTTCGTTGCTCTTATCAAAGAAAATTACTGTCCTCAACATGAAGTTGAGAAAATTGAGACTGAATTCTTGATATTAGTCATGGAGAACTTAGATTGTCAAGCATACCTTACAAGTTTCAATACCATGTCTCGATTGGTTCCTAACTTGATCACACCGGAACCAAAGCGAATAGCTCGCTTTATTGGGGGTCTAGCCCCAGAAATAAAGGCAAGTGTGAAAGCATCGAGACCTACTTCATTCAGGTCAGCGACAGATCTGTCGCTATCTCTCACACTCGATGTGGTCAGAAACAAGGCTACCAAAGCCTCTGAAGATGGAAAGCGTAAAAGGGAGGATGAGAATTCTCTTCGCTCCGATAGGAAGAAAAAGAGGAACTCTGAGGATAAGAAGAGTTCCGGGTTTAAGAAAGACAGCCAGCAGTCGGGTGAGAAGACCAGGTGCAAAACCTGTAGGAAATACCACCTCGGGAAATGCAGATTTGAATCTCAGCCTCTGCCTTGTGGGATTTGCAAGTCTAAGGAACATAAAACCTTGGATTGCAAGAAGTTGAAAGACGCAACCTGTTATGGTTGCAACGAGAAGGGGCATATCAAGACCAACTGCCCTAGGAATCAGAAGAAGCCCGAAGAGGCCAAGAAAACAAACGCATGAGTCTTCCAGATGAACACCTAGGAGATGGTGCAGAATGATAACTATATAGCACGTGCCTTTCCTTATCAAGCAGTTTATGCAGAAATTTATTTGATGCTGGCACATATGATTCTATAATAAACGATAAATGTTGAGAACTGTTGTCTCCGCCTGATTTGGACTCCGGTCATTTAATGCGAGGTAGAAATTGGCCGATGATACTATAGAAAATGCTCCAACAAATCTTAGATTGATATTTTATATCTATTAGGAATCACTCTTTTCTGATATCCTTATGGCAAGCTTTCAAGCTATCCAAATTCATCAATATAATAAAGACAGATGTGACATTTTGATCCCCTGTCAAAAAGATGATGGATTAGGTCCAAACCTTAAATGCCATTGATGGCCTTTTGTGACCTAGGCTAAGTATAATTGATATAAATTAAATGACGTTCATTAAGAATGTAAGTGCTACACTAGCCTGTATTATTTATTGATACCATGGTTAGTATATATTAAGGCCACCAGGATGATGAATAGCAGTTGTTGGATTGCAACCAAGGAATTGATTCATTTGGTGATAGGAACCAAATCTTGAGTATGACAAACTCGGATAAGACATCAGTCACTAGCGCCATTGATGTTGTGACACATGCTAATGATGCTACAATTGAAAACCTTATAATTTCCAAGGATGTTCTTCAAACTATGATAAGACTCAGCTGTTGGAAAAGCTATGAAGGAGGCCGTGAAAAAGTTCAAAGAGCCGAATACTACTTGCTCCAAATCCTTCATAAACTATAAGTATAACAAACTTTTAAAATCTTTCTTAAGAACCATAGATATTAAGTGTAAGGAAAGCTTACAGACAAAATCATAGGTGTAACACCTCGAAAATTTACGTCCAATAATGTACTGACACGTGTCATAAGCTTGGAATATGTGAAAAAGTACTTTAGAGGGACTAAAGTTGACAAACAGTGAAACTATGTGAATATAAGGGTCCAAAGTGTCAACAATGGATAAATAGGCCCTACTATAACCCTACATGATGTTTATAATCTTAAACGATTAAATCATGGATCATACAAAGCGGAAAAAATGAAAGAAAGTGAGGAATTACAAACTACAGGGGCTAAATGTGTCAACATGTTGAAAGTATACATCTGAGTGACCTTTTGGCAAACCCAAAGCTTTGTAATGGTAAAATATACTCACTAGAATATGTGATAAAAATTTCATAAGGTTTCGTTATCGTATGAGAAAGTTATGATCAAAACCGGGCACGAAGGGTTAAATGCGTTAATGTTGAAATTCGTGACTTTTCGGGTAAGCACAAAGTTAACCAAGGACCTAACCAAGTTTGTGAATGTCCCAAGGCCCTTAAAAATCAGGTTTGAGGGTCAAGAGTGCAAGATAAATAGCCAAAACCACGTATCTAAGGACCAAGGACTGAAATGCAAAACAAAGGAAACTTGTTAACCTGGTCGCAGCTTGTACGCGCCCCGCGTAAGGGGTCTCGCGGCCCGCGAACAAGTGCCCAGCGACAAAAGATGCGCAGATGTCAGTTACAGGCCTGAATTCGATTGATAACAGCTATTGCATGATACCAGGGACTCACCAATGGTTTTACATGCATAGGGGGGCACTTGGACAGATCTTACAACATCAGTAGACCTTTGTGGCATCATCTAATGAGATCAAATTGGTTATAAAAGAACTTGAAGTGTAGCAACATTGTTCTTGCATTTACAAAAATTCACAAGACTACTTATGGAGCTTCTCTGATCAACCTTAGGCTTTCTAGTGATCTCTAAGCGTAATTAGGACTCTTGTAAGTATTCCTAACCCTCTCTAATTCGTTCTAGCTTAGTTATTTAGCTATTAGTCAAACCGTCGTAATTTAAGTTTGACTTCGAGATTAAATGAAATTTGCTCAGTCATTTCTCGAATTGAAAGTACCTACAAGTAGGTATTTATGTGGGTAACAAACCCTTAAAAGGGTACTTTCAGATTCCCACTCTAACTATGTTAATCGTCGAGTCAAAGCTTACTTTAAAAAGTCAACAGAATGTGTATTTTCAAAATTAAGCATAATTAGCAATGTAGGGTACATGCAACCTGGTTGATCATTAAAATAACATGGTAACTAATGTAAGAACATGTTCCAACATGATCAACTCGACAATTTTCAGTTTAAACCCGGATGGGAACCGAAAGTCGCCTAAATTGACTTTTGCTTTGACTATCAGTTCTGATCCGTTTATGCATGTTTAAGATCTGCCTTAGAGCTTATTTTGGACCAGGTTTCATATAAGTATAACTCTCTGAGATTATACAACTTGGTTCAATACTTATCCGATTCACATGCATGTTTCCGATTAATGCTTAAATGTTGACTATTATGCTCTTTTGACTATAAAACGTGATTTTTGAAAAAGTGAAAGAGTAGAAACCTTAATTACTGATTTATAAACTTGCACCAAAAATTTGACATCAGTTTGAGGTCTAGATTAGGAGTTATGCTCATTAGCGTAATTTGAAAGCTTTATGTTACTTAAACGGCGTAATTAGCATATAACCTATTTAAACTCACTTTTTTATATCAAACTTTTTACCCACTGATATAATATAATATTTTGGGATTTTTGAAGATTTTTATTTAATTTTTGGCTGAGCATAACATAGGTCTCTAAGTTTAATTCGGTTAATACCGATTTTGCCCTTTTAAGCCATAAAATGAGTTTTACAAATCCTTTTGACCCCAAACCTTTTTCTACTGATTTTATTTGTTAAATAAAATATTTTGAGCCTTCTGGAATTATAAAAATATCAGCTTTCCTTTAAAAACCCGGAAATGGCTCCAAATCGCCTTTTTAAGCGTTTTTAACGCATAGTACGTGCTAAAACCATATTAAACATATAAGGTTGATACCTACTGATATTTTTAGCATATTTTTATATAATAACAGTAAGTACAAGTTTTTGAACTCAGATTTCCAGTTTTAACCTTTTAAGCCTAAGTGAAATTACCAAAATACCCCTAAGGTGCATAGTTTGGTTTTAAATGATAAAATTCACATATGGGTCATACCCTACTGTTATAACATGTTAAATTAAGTATATTTACTGTATAAATCAGACCTGTAACTCAGATTACAAATTAAACTCTTTTATAATCTTTTAAATGACCAAAATGCCCTTATGAGGCATAAGTTGAGTTTAAATTCATTTGGGGCATAATGGAAGATATCTTACTGATATTATAACATATTTAAGCCATATTATCTCAGGGAACTTGCATATGACTCTTATGGTTACCCGTGACGCCCTTTTCGCACTCGGTTCGGTTTATGTAACTAGTTTGCATAAATTGACCGAAACGGGTCAAACCTTATCATCTTTGTCTCAAAATCCAGAATGTATTTAGTATACCCATATTATACAAGTATTCAAAATTTTTGGGTCTAAATCACATTCTATCCGGTCTTCGCTTAATCGTGCGTTTGAACCGTATCATCTTTAAAACTAACCGGTCTAAGCTTAGGCTTAAATAAAGACCCGTTAGAAATCTAATAGGTTATTATAAAACTTTGTTCCAGAATAGAAGAACAAGTAAAAGCTACCTTCACTCGCTAATTGTGATTTATACTTACCAGTGTAAACTGTGTAAACTGACGTATTTTTCCCAAAAGGTTAAGTGCAGGTACTACTCGTACTAGGCTAGCTGTCTTCTAAGCGTCCACAATAAGTCTCGCAAGCTTGGATGTCAAATAAACTGTTGAACAATATCTTATTTTATTTTGATCCGCCTGTGGATCCGTTTCAACTATTCATGATATTTAATATTACACTTTATTAAAGTTGAAATGAATCTATCTTTGCTTCCGCTGTGCATTTATATATTGTGGTGTTTGTCTATGATGATACCAACTACGTCACGATACTCCCCACCGGGCCCACCGGTGACACGTGGAAAATAGGGGTGTGACAGGTTGGTATCAGAGCCAATTCTGAGTGAATTAAACACTAGCCTTTTGGGTTTAATCTAGGTTACACAATTGCACATTCCTCGATTCTCGAGTCTAGACAAAGAACTTAGGAATTTTCCAAATTTTTGTTTTATTCCTAACTTTGTCTTATATATTTGTCTTGTTGTATCACTTGTTTGTTTTTGACAGGTTGACAAAATGCCGCCACGAATTAGGGGAAGAGGCAGAGGAAGAGGGTCATATGTCACCCCGAACGACCACGAGGCCGGACCGTCACACCGGCGAACACCATCCGATCCCAACAACCCAGGTCCTCAGGAGCCATGGAGGACCTACATTGAGCCTGCTAGGCGCTCAGTATCACTGAGTACCTCCCCATCTATCCCACACTCATTCGGGCCTCATTCTGAAAATGAGCCCCACAACTCTCACCAGTCCTACATTCCTCTTCTAGGACACAATTCACCCTTTGACCATCCATCACCAGTCTTCCAGGGCCAGTTCAACCCTGCTGATTATCTTGGAGAACCAGTGGGTTTTAACCCACTTAGACCTGAAGACCACTTTTCCGGTGGCAACCCGATGGATATCGATGAAGATACCGATCCTGTAATGCCACCATCTGGGACTCCTAACCATCCCATTGAGATTTCAGATGGGTCACCGTTTGTGGGATCACCTTATAATGGTCCCGACAGCTTTGAGGAGAAATTCCGGCAGTATAACTGGGTGTTTACCCCTAGCTACCACAGCTCTCCCCTGCACCAGCTTCAGCACAACTCTCCCCTACACTAGCCACAGCATCAGCCACAGCAGCAGCAGAATCCTTCTGAGGATTCCCGATTTGTCGCGGTCACTCCGCCGCCACCACCACCTCAGCTTCAGCCTCCCTCGCCCCTGAGGTGAAGGAGAACGACCGTGCGAATATCCGCACGAGGGGTTGTGCGCATCAGCACCCCTCCACATTCGAGTGGCAGCCGGTATTCGCCACTTCACGAAGAACCGGAGATGGGAGAATCTTCACAACCCGTCTCAGAAGTAGTCTCTGCGCCAGTCGCACCACAACCACCAATGGGTTTTGGAGACCCAATTCCTGCTTACACTGGCGCGGCAGCATATAATCCCTTCGAGCAGCCAGCCTACACAAATTACAACTTTACAGAAGATCCCTACTGGGTAGCTGCGAACTCTCTCCAGCCGGGAGGTCCCTATGGAGGTCCCTGGACTACGGGACCCTCGACCTATGGATACCCATCATATGGGTATCAGCAACCGCAGCCTCCTCAACCTCCGCATTATCAGCAACCACCGCAGACACCGGTGATGTCGCCGCCATAATTTCAAGAAATCCTTCAAGAGATACATGGGGTGCGACAAGAGGTGCGACATGAATTGCGGGAAGAACGTAGGCATAACCGGGGGATGTTCAAGAAGATGGTGGATTTGATCAAGGGAAAAAGCAAGAAGGATCACTGAATCCTTTGTTTGTTTGTTTTAGTATTGTAATCGTGTCCCTGCGAGGACATTTATTTTCTGTACTCTGCCCCTGCGTGGGCATATTTCCTTTTTGTTCTGCCCCTGCGTGGGCATGTTTTTCATTTTGACCCCTGCGTGGGTTTGTTTGTTAATTTGGCCCCTGCGTGGGTGTGTTATTTTTGTAAAAGTCCCATTTAGGGCAAACTCGTACTAGTTTAATTTTAATTGGAATGGTTAATTTAAGTTTTTCATTTTTAAATTATATGCATGAATATAATATATGAATAAATGAAGAAATTACATTTTATTATTTTGATTTACCATTTTAATAAAATAATAAGAATCTTAAAAGGTAAAACCTAGCTTGAATGTCATATTAAAGACCTGGCCAACATGGTAGAACCTGTTTTACGAGATTCAAATCTCTGTTAACATCTGCAAACATGTTAACAATCTCGACTAATGTGATCCGCAAAATCACACATGTCACCTTCTTGTAATTATTCAAATTTCTTATTATTATGTAAACATTTGTTTGTGATGTATTGCCTACGGGCTATAACCAATGTCATATAAGACAAAAGACAGTCGTAGATTATAAAACTCCCTGTCTAGAAAGGTAATGAACCTTGATTTAAAACCCTAATAACTGGATCTTATAAGGTCTAACTCTATAATTTGGAATTGTCTACGTGACTAGGCCTATTGTGCCAATATTTTCCTTCTGGATAGGGATGCTAATAAAAAGTCCTAAATGAAATTATTTAACAAATTAACTAGTATGGCTATGAAAACCATGGTTAATAAATCGTCAAGAACGATAATACTGTTTAGGCTTCTAAATAGACCTTGTCCTTATTTCTTTATGTAGCAATTAAAACTACATGGCCAAGTCAGAAGAAATAAATAGTCGTCCAGAGGAAAACCCTAAGAATGTTAAAGTACTGGTAACTGGTGCGGAACTACAAGCATTAGTTAATAATGCTGTTACCAAAGCAATAAATAGGCAGTATAGTGAAGAAAGCGGGACCCGGAGTAGGACCCGATCCGCACCACATTCCAAGCCAAAGGTTCACTCTGAAGGTCATAGCAAACCACCTTCTAAAAAGGATGGACCCAAGAAGGATGATGATCGACACTCATCAAATTAAAACAGTGTTCCCTCAAAGAAGATAGAGCTTGATGCTAAACCTCATACCAAGTCATGTACCTACAAGTACTTTGTTTCTTGCAAACCCCGGGACTTTACTGGGGAGAAGGGAGCAGTAGATTGTATGACTTGGATAGATGAGATGGACACGGTTGTTGACATCAGCGGATGTGCTGAAAAGGACGTAGTAAAATATGTATCCCTGTCATTCAAGGAAGAAGCGTTGGCGTGGTGGAAGTCACTCATCCAAGCAGCTGGAAAGATCCCACTCTATAACTTGTCATGGGATCAGTTCGTTGCTCTTGTTAAAGAGAATTATTGCCCACAACACGAAGTCGGAAGAATCGAATCAGACTTCCTATCATTGGTGATGAAGAATTTGGACTGTCATGCTTACCTCCCACTTTCAATACCTTATCTAGGCTAGTTCCGTACTTGGTAACCCCAGAGCCGAAAAGGATTGCTCGCTTCATCGGGGGTTTAGCCCCGGAAATTAAAGCTAGTGTTAAGGCATCAAGGCCTGCAACCTTCAGATCAGCAGCTGATCTGTCTCTATCTCTGACCTTGGATGTAGTCAGATTGAGAGCGCTCAGGAACTCAGAAGAAAGTAAGAGGAAGCGTGAGGACGATACCTCACGAAGATCGAATAAAAAGCACCGAGGTAATGATGACCACAAGAAAGGGTCGGGATTTAAGAAAGATGGGCAACAATCGGGAGATAAGCCCAAATGTAAAACTTGTAAGAAGAACCATTTTGGGAGATGTCGACTTGAGTCGAGATCTCAGTCTCACTCAAGACCCTGTGGAATTTACAAATCTACGGATCATAAGACTTTGGAGTGTAAGAAGCTGAAAGATGCTACATGTTACGGTTGCAATGAGAAAGGGCACATTAAGCCCAATTGCCCAAAGAACACCAAGAAAACCGAGGATGGGAAAAATACCAATGCGAGGGTCTTCAAGATGGACGCTAAGGAAGCTGTTCAGGATGACAACGTGATTACAGGTACTTTTCTCGTAAATGATGTTTTTGCTAGAGTATTGTTTGATTCTGGAGCAGATAAGTCTTTTGTGGATAACAAGTTTTGTGAGTTGTTGAAATTGCCTGTAAAAGTCTTAAGTGTGAAATATGAGGTGGAATTAGCTGATGGAACCATAGAAACCGCCTCAACAGTTTTAGATGGATGTGTCATATCCATTAGGAATCATTCTTTTCCTTTGTCCTTACTTCCCTTTAAGCTAGCCGGCTTTGATATAGTAATAGGCATGGATTGGTTATCGCATAACCAAGCCCAGATTGTGTGCAATAGAAAGCAAGTGGTAGTCAAAACTCCGTCTGGTGAGTCGCTCACCATTCAGGGGGATACCCAGCATGGATTGCCTGAGCAAGTGTCCATGCTCAAGGCATCCAGATGTCTGCAGAAGGGTTGTGTCATTTATATGGCACAAGTTACTATTGATGAGCCAAAGCCCAAGATCGAAGACATTCCCGTCATTTCAGAATATCCTGAAGTTTTTCCCAAAGAACTACCTGGTTTACCACCAGATAGGCAAGTGGAATTCCGGATTGACATCATCCCGGGTGCAGCACCAGTAGCAAGAGCGCCTTATAGGTTAGCACCAACGGAGATGAAGGAGTTAAGGACGCAATTAGATGATCTGCTAGCCAAAGGTTTTATTAGACCTAGTTCGTCTCCTTGGGGAGCGCCGATCTTGTTTGTCAAGAAGAAGGACGGATCGATGCGTTTGTGCATCGATTACCGTGAGCTTAATAAAGTCACTATCAAGAATAGGTATCCTTTGCCCAGGATCGACGATCTGTTCGATCAATTGCAAGGGGCAAGCTACTTCTCCAAGATCGACTTGAGGTCAGGCTATCATCAGTTGAAGGTCAAGGATGAAGATGTGCACAAGACTGCATTTAGGACTCGTTATGGTCATTACGAGTTCCTAGTGATGCCTTTTGGGCTCACTAATGCACCGGCCGCATTCATGGATCTCATGAATCGCGTCTGCAAGCCTTACTTAGATAAGTTTGTCATCGTCTTCATTGACGACATTCTCATCTATTCGAAGAGCCAAGCTGACCACGAGAAACACCTTCGTTGTATCCTCAAGCTTCTACATCAAGAGAAACTCTACGCTAAATTTTTGAAGTGCGAATTTTGGCTTCGAGAAGTCCAATTCCTTGGACATGTGGTTAGTGAGCGTGGTATCCAAGTAGATCCCGCTAAGGTAGAAGCAGTTATGAATTGGCAAGAGCCAAAGACGCCTACTGAGATTCGCAGTTTTCTGGGTTTAGCAGGATATTATAGGCGCTTTATCGAAAACTTCTCGAGGATTGCTGCGCCCCTAACTTCGTTGACATGTAAGAAGGTTAAGTTTGATTGGGGCCCTATTGACATTGCCCGATGGTATAGAAGAATTTGTGGTGTATTGTGATGCATCACACACTGGTATGGGCTGTGTACTCATGCAGAAAGGCAAGGTTATTGCCTACGCATCACGACAGCTAAAGGTGCACGAGAAGAACTACACCACCCACGACTTGGAGCTGGGTGCCATTGTATTTGCATTAAAGCTATGGAGGCATTACTTGTATGGAACTAAGTGTGTGATCTATTCAGATCACAAGAGCCTTCAACATTTGTTCAATCAGAAGGACTTGAACATGCGACAAAGACGGTGGATGGAAACTTTAAATGATTATGATTGTGAAATAAGATACCATCCAGGCAAGGCAAATGTAGTTGCTGACGCCTTAAGCAGAAAAGAAAGAGTAAAGCCGATAAGAATCAATGCCAAGCACATTGAAATAAGGAATAGTTTGAACGAAAGGATATTGGCTGCACAGAAGGAAGCTGTGTTAGAAGCTAACTATCCTGAAGAGAAACTAGGAGTAACTGAGGAGCAGTTATCCTATGACAAGGACGGAATGCTAAGATTAAATGGACGAATATGGGTTCCCATTTTTGGAGGACTTCGAGATGTTATCCTCCAGGAAGCCCACAGTTCCAAATATTCTGTTCATCCTGGAGCTGATAAGATGTACCAGGATCTAAAGGCCAACTACTGGTGGATTGGTTTGAAAAAGTCTGTAGCTGCCTATGTAGCTAAATGTTTTACTTGTGCGCAAGTCAAAGCTGAGCATCAAAAGCCGCCAGGTTTGTTACAACAACCTGAAATTCCCACGTGGAAGTGGGAGATGGTGTCACACCCCGACCACGTAGAACATACTAAACGTGGCGGAAACGTCGGGGAGTGTTGTAACAGAATTAATTGTTTCAAATCCATGGCAATTGAAGTTTCGTTTTATTGATTAAAAGTGTTACAATGTCTTAACAAACAAAGAAATAAAGAGTACATAACATAAATTAACTAGTTCTTGTCTCGTTTTAAGTCACTAAGGCACAGGTCCGCCTAAGTATGTCTTGATAAGTCCTATGCATCATCTCCTGAAAACACATGTGAAAATAGGTACGTCAGCATAAAAATGCCTGTGAGATACATAGGTTTTGTGAAAATAGGATTCATGACTTATGTTTGAGAAAATGTTTAGTCATGAACCTTGTAATTTGCTTTGTCTTGTAAATCATTTGAAAAACGATAAGATCAGATGATATGTATAAATAAATGAAAGGTTAAATGAATAACCATGTAAAATGAGTTTGTATAAGATAAGTTGTTTGTAAAATAATGTCTTGTGAAAAGTATGTTATTTGTATAAAATGTTATATGTCTCAAATTGAAATGATTCAAATAACGCTACGATATGTAATACCATACAAACACTTATATATAGGAAGTACCAACGGCGTATCCACCATGCTTGTATCATATTACACACGCCTCGTTACTTAAATCACTTACTCAAACCAAACCATCAGGATGTAATGTTTAACAATTGTAGAAATGTTTATGTATGGTCAAATACGGATCACACGGTTCACAGATACAAACGGTTCACAGATACAAACGGTTCACAGATACTAACGGTTCACAGATACAAACGGTTCACAGATACAAACGGTTCACAGATACAAACGGTTCACAGATACAAACGGTTCACAGATACAAACGGTGCACAGATACAAACGGTTCACAGATACAAACGGTTCACATAGTCAAATAGTTATAAACGGTTCAAAATGTAATATACTGTGTTCATATGCTGGATGGGCATATGCAACAAATTGTAATGTAAAACAATGTACTAAATATGCACTAAATGGACATACATAGCATAAAATGTATTGAAATCATGTACTATAAATGTACTAATGAACATAGCAAGTATATGATGTGAAAACAGGAAAGCATGAAAGTAACAAGTTGGCACATGTGTTCCACCCCAAAACAGTTTGGAAAACGGTAAAAGAGGGGTCTATGTACTCACTTGAGATTTCTTAGTAGTCCTTTAGTAACAACCAAACAATGCTAGAGATCACGGATATCAAACGGCACCTAATATAGGTAACTATGTTAATAAACCGGACCTAAATCGGAAGATCGGATAGAATGAGGGTTCGTAAACCAAACGAGTGTAGAGACTCGTGTCATATGGTTTAACAAAGCCTACATACTAAATGAAACCTAACATAATTGTTTACGACCCATTACGACCTGTTTAGGTAGCTTATGCTACTTTAACGCGTCGTTCGCGTGAAACGCGTTCGGACCCCCTAACTAGCCCTATGACAAGGGTTATATGCCTATACATGTTATATAATCAGTTTTGTGACAAAAGTTTAGGTTACATATGCTTAATTACCAATTATACATGAAAAGGGTATTCTGGTAATTTACCTAAGGCATATAAACTACATATCATACAACTACTCAAACGATGTGACCATAAGGTATAACCTCGGAAGGTTATTCCCTACCTACTATGGTCACCTAATGTGTTTGGTCGCATCCTAATGATCGACCAAATGGGTCGGGTTCGAAGGTATAAGCGATTTATCAGATCGCTTACCTTTACGACCCTAGACAACGTGGTAATCAGTAGGCATAGTCCCAAGGGACTATAACCAACGTGATTACACTCACGTTGCGAAGTTCAAACGAACTTCTCATTGACCATAAACTGGTCAATGCAGAAAGTCAAACAATGTTTGACTTTCAGACTCGAAAGACTCGAAAAGCAATAAAAGAACGAAAGAATACTTACGAAGGGTCCCCGAATGCTAATCTCGATCCAAGAATCTCAGGTATGAAACAATGGTTTCAACTTAGAGTTTCTCAAATCAAAATTCTAGTGATTTTGGCAATGGGGGGCATGGGGTATTTATAGTGTTCGGGTAACCGTTAAGATCGTTTCATGGAAACCGTGCTCGAATCTCATGCGTACACTTGTCGGAAAGTTATGGTGGCTAAAAATGGTTCTTATCAGCTGACTAAGCATGTGTGAGTGTGTGGTTGTGGATTAAACAGCTGGATCTGCTGTTAAATGCAGTTAATCTGGTCCAGAAGGCGGACGCGGCCCGCTTCAGGATGCACATAAACTCAGGCGGGCCGCCTGTCCATGTCAGATCAGAACAAAGTTTCAGAAATTACAGTTTCAGTCCCTGCATGTGTTTAAGGCCATTCCCGACACTTCCAAGGCCCGTAAAGCCAACTTTAAGGCCCTAAAATGATGCCTAAACATTGTGGACATGAAACATGCTCAAAAATAAGTCGGAGGTTGGTTCGTTTGGCCGTACGAACGCGATGTTCGCTTAATTACGACGGAATGCGCACAAGCGCGAAAAAACGATCCAAAATGCGCGACGAATGGATTTTTCTTATGCCAAACACTAAAATAAAATATTTTAGTGCTTACATAAATTTTTGGATGTCCGGATGTATTCAGAACGTAAGTTATGCGCGAAAATGCAAACTTGTGCACTTTTTGACACTTTTAGTCCCTGAATGACCAAAAAGTTTGTTTTAGCATACCGAACCCCTCAAAGCCTATTTCTAAGCTATGTAAAGGCTATTTATGGTATGTTTAACTTATGGCCATGTTCCGGAATGTTCGTTACAGTTCAAATTGGCATACTTTCGCAGTTTGTCAAGTTTAGTCCCTGTAAGCGAATTAACTTGATTTCGGCATACCAAACCTTCCAAAACTTATTTCTAAGTTATATAGAGGTTATTTAAGGTATGTTAAGCCTATTTCACTATTCCGGAGTGTTTGTTGCATTAAACTGGTTATATTTACGCATTAGTGCGCGTATAACCTTCCAGATTTAGAGTTTGAAATCGAACAAGAGTTGATATGTGCAAAAGATACACATATTTATACAAGTCCAAAGTATGAAATACAATATTTCATTGGTTTGGCATTTGTTTGATGGTCGCAGTGACACAGGTGTCACAGTCTCCCCTACTTTAGGAAATTTCGTCCCGAAATTTATTCGTAGGAGTCTATTTGTGACTTTGTGTCAAATAACCACCAGAGATATGTAAGGCATAATCCTGTAATTTCTCTTTAATGGACATTTTTCAGAAAGGAAAAATGAACGGAGTTATTTTCAACAGGCATTCTTTAGAAAATGGAACATGAAGGAATAAACAAGGATATTCATTTCCCTCGATGGATATTCTTCAGCAACGAAAATAAACGGAAATGAGTTAACGAAAATGAACGAAACGAATCATTTTCCACGATTTCTTTAGAAACGAAAATGAACGGAACGAGTCATTTTCCACGATTTCTTTAGAAACGAAAATGAACAGAATGAGTCATTTTCCACAACCTCTTCAGAAACGAAAATGAACAGAATGAGTCATTTTCCACAACATCTTCAGAAACAAAAATGAACAGAATGAGTCATTTTTCACAACATCTTCAGAAACAAAAATGAACAGAATGAGTCATTTTCCACAACATCTTCAGAAACAAAAATGAACAGAATGAGTCATTTTTCACAACATCTTCATAAACAAAAATGAACAGAATGAGTCATTTTTCACAACATCTTCAGAAACAAAAATGAACAGAATGAGTCATTTTTCACAACCTCTTCAGAAACAAAAATGAACAGAATGAGTCATTTTTCACCATTTCTTCAGAAACAAAAATGAACATGGTTAACTCCAGATACATGACAAAACTTGCTGTGGTTTCTGTGCACTGAATTCCATAATTATGTATGCATCCATAATTACGTAATTCCTTGCATAGTCCGCATAGTTTGTCTTGAAATGTTTTAGGGGAGGAAAATCAAACATGTGATGAGTGTGACTAGACTACCATAGGGTCCTTTTTATTAGATCGACAATTGATCCTTTTAATTAGGCCACCAAGGAGTCCTTTCAGCTATCTCATCACATGATATTCCTAACTAGATTTTTGGATCAATCTGCTTAACTAGACCACTCAGGGGTCTAATTATGGAATAGTACAATATAATCCAAGGGTCTTTACTATTACGTAAAAGCCCATTGAGGATTTAATATAGTACCTTTGGATATCCTACTATGAATTTCCTTATACAAAGATATGGAAGATTCTACGAGGATTTGGATAACAAAACTTGGATTACACCAAAAACATAAAAGGAAACACATAAGCACATAATCACATAGTTGTTTAACTTGGTTATTAATTTGTTATCTTTGGACGCGGATACCTAAAGCACACCAGGAATCCAATTCGTGGATTTCATTTGGCACTTTAATCATTTCAAGAATCCATCCATGAAGATAGGATGATCTACCAAAAATTCGATTTTCGTTTTCAGGAAAACGCAATATTCGAATTAAGGTACACAATATTTTAGGACATACGGAAATACCCTTGGGTACCCTATTAAGAATTTATAGTGGTACTTGGGGTATTCGTACAGAATTATTACTTGCACCTTGTACTTCGTTTCTTTGCAAGAGACGGGTACTTAGGATCTTTGTGGAAAACACAAGAGATTGTAAAATGGAAGAATTTTGGGGGTAGTTTGCTTTTCAAGGAATATGATTCCTTGATTGTCGGTATTGTAAGGGATATGTTGTTTATACATATAATCACATAAATACATTGCAATGTAAATAAAAGATTTATTTATAAACAATGTTAACAACTGTTTCATGGACCTTGACAACAAGAGAAAATAATACATAAGATGTGATTATTTCTAAAGAGTGTTGTCTTCTAGTCGGTCAGATGCTCATCTCTGTGCTGGATTAGCATTAGCAAGCTTTGGGCAATTTCTTCGGAAATGTCCCATCTCGCCACACTTGTAGCAAGAACCTGGTGGAAAGCGAGCTTGAGCAAGATTGTTGTCAGCTTGATTTGGTGCAACTGCTGCTACACAAACTTTTTCCGTATGACCTTTACGTCCACAAATTTGGCATTCGCGGTACTTCACACTGGCATGATGATGTAGGCCACATTGGTTGCACAAGGGTGAAGTTCCATTGTATGGCTTCCTAGTACGGGGTTGAGCTGGTTGGTTGGGGACGGCTTGATCATTGTGAGTAACCATGGCAAAGTTCTGAGAAGCCTTTCGCTTCTTTGACTTCTAAGGGGATCCAGTCGGTTCATCCATGATCTTTGATTCCTCGATTGGTTTCGATTCCTCGACCGGTTTCTTGTCACCCTTTCGGAAAAGCTTACGTTTCCTGATCTGAGATTCAGTCAAGGTTGCAGATAGCTCAATGGCCTGCCTAACCGTAGTGGGGTTACTACCGGTAACAATGTCTTGAACTGAGTCAGGGAGACCATCAATGTATTTTTCGATCGCCTTATCCAAAGGCGTAACCATGGTAGGGCACAACAGGCTCAGCTCCTCATATCGATCAGTGTAGGCTCGATGTTCACCGCTGTCTTCCTTAAGGTCGTCGAATTCTCTTTCCAAGGCCCTGATCTCGTGACGAGGACATAATTCCTTCATCATGAGTGCCCTAAGTTCTTCCCACGTTTGAGCCAGTGCCACATTAGCACCCCTATCTCTCACCACACCGTTCCACCACGTCAAAGCTCGTTTCTCAAAGACACTAGATGCAAAATCTACCTTTCGCTCATTTGGACATTGAACATGCCTGAAGGTGCTCTCTAGACTCTCGAACCATTGCAGAAGTGCAGTCGCTCCTTGAGACCCAGAAAACTTTGATGGCTTAGCCGAGTTGAACGTCTTGAAGTTGCAGAGGGCATTATTGTTGTTGATAGCTTGGTGACATTGGGCAACGATGGTCGGGATTGCAGCAGTTATTTATTGTGTAATGACAGCTGCCAGATCGTCAATAGATACCGGATTTTCGCGTCTTGGAGGCATTCTAAAAGAGAAAACATGAAAGGAAACGAGTGAGAGAATTAGACGAAAAGAATGAGATGAAACAAATCTGATGAAAGCAAGAATAGTGGTCATTTGTTTGTTACTACAAAGCAACAAACGACCTCGGTGATTAATCAAAGTAAATAGGTCAAAATAATGTATCGTGAAGACATGCTCGCCTATAAGTGAACACTCATCCCAAGAATTCCCAGGTAAGCACAACTGGTCTCGCATCTGATGAGATGTATACGAAGTGCTTGCCTAGACAGAAAACCCAGAATACAGGCATTCACCCTTCCAGTTTGCACGTGTTCACATTATTTAAAACCCAAAACCTTGACGAGATTTTGAAAATTCAAAGGGGTTCAAAACCATATAACAGAGGGTTCAAAACCTTACAATAGAGGGTTCAAAACCTTGTAATCAATCATCCTAGAACAGATGATTAGTTTTCAAAGCGGTTTTGAAATTTATGTTCTTGTTGTGGTAGTCGCCTAAGGATAGGTGACGGTATTGTTTTATGACTAAACGCAAGTAAACTCACGTTAGGGTCCTAAGAAGGTTATAGACAAGGTCAAAGCATTACTAATAACCTAATTCCCTATAACCATTGGCTCTGATACCATCTTTTCTGTCACACCCCGACCACGTAGAACATACTAAACGTGGCGGAAACGTCGGGGAGTGTTGTAACAGAATTAATTGTTTCAAATCCATGGCAATTGAAGTTTCGTTTTATTGATTAAAAGTGTTACAATGTCTTAACAAACAAAGAAATAAAGAGTACATAACATAAATTAACTAGTTCTTGTCTCGTTTTAAGTCACTAAGGCACAGGTCCGCCTAAGTATGTCTTGATAAGTCCTATGCATCATCTCCTGAAAACACATGTGAAAATAGGTACGTCAGCATAAAAATGCCTGTGAGATACATAGGTTTTTTGAAAATAGGATTCATGACTTATGTTTGAGAAAATGTTTAGTCATGAACCTTGTAATTTGCTTTGTCTTGTAAATCATTTGAAAAACGATAAGATCAGATGATATGTATAAATAAATGAAAGGTTAAATGAATAACCATGTAAAATGAGTTTGTATAAGATAAGTTGTTTGTAAAGCAATGTCTTGTGAAAAGTATGTTATTTGTATAAAATGTTATATGTCTCAAATTGAAATAATTCAAATAACGCTACGATATGTAATACCATACAAACACTTATATATAGGAAGTACCAGCGGCGTATCCACCATGCTTCTATCATATTACACACGCCTCGTTACTTAAATCACTTACTCAAACCAAACCATCAGGATGTAATGTTTAACAATTGTAGAAATGTTTATGTATGGTCAAATACGGTTCACACGGTTCACAAATACAAACGGTTCACAGATACAAACGGTTCACAGATACAAACGGTTCACAGATACAAACGGTTCACAGATACAAACGGTTCACAGATACAAACGGTTCACAGATACAAACGGTTCACATAGTCAAATAGTTATAAACGGTTTAAAATGTAATATACTGTGTTCATATGCTGGATGGGCATATGCAACAAATTGTAATGTAAAACAATGTACTAAATATGCACTAAATGGACATACATAGCATAAAATGTATTGAAATCATGTACTATAAATGTACTAAAGAACATAGCAAGTATATGATGTGAAAACAGGAAAGCATGAAAGTAACAAGTAGGCACATGTGTTCCACCCCAAAACAGTTTGGAAAACGGTAAAAGAGGGGTCTATGTACTCACTTGAGATTGCTTAGTAGTCCTTGAGTAACAACCAAACAATGCTAGAGATCAAGGATATCAAACGGCACCTAATATAGGTAACTATGTTAATAAACCGGACCTAAATCGGAAGATCGGATAGAATGAGGGTTCGTAAACCAAACGAGTGTAGAGACTCGTGTCATATGGTTTAACAAAGCCTACATACTAAATGAAACCTAACATAATTGTTTACGACCCATTACGACCCGTTTAGGTAGCTTATGCTACTTTAACGCGTCGTTCGCGTGAAACGCGTTCGGACCGCCTAACTAGCCCTATGACAAGGGTTATATGCCTATACATGTTATATAATCAGTTATGTGACAAAAGTTTAGGTTACATATGCTTAATTACCAATTATACATGAAAAGGGTATTCTGGTAATTTACCTAAGGCATATAAACTACCTATCATACAACTACTCAAACGATGTGACCATAAGGTATAACCTCGGAAGGTTATTCCCTACCTACTATGGTCACCTAATGTGTTTGGTCGCATCCTAATGATCGACCAAATGGGTCGGGTTCGAAGGTATAAGCGATTTATCAGATCGCTTACCCTTACGACCCTAGACAACGTGGTAATCAGTAGGCATAGTCCCAAGGGACTATAACCAACGTGATTACACTCACGTTGCGAAGTTCAAACGAACTTCGCATTGACCATAAACTGGTCAATGCAGAAAGTCAAACAAAGTTTGACTTTTAGACTCGAAAGACTCGAAAAGCAATAAAAGAACGAAAGAATACTTACGAAGGGTCCCCGAATGCTAATCTCGATCCAAGAATCTCAGGTATGAAACAATGGTTTCAACTTAGAGTTTCTCAAATCAAAATTCTAGTGATTTTGGCAATGGGGGGCATGGGGTATTTATAGTGTTCGGGTAACCGTTAAGATCGTTTCATGGAAACCGTGCTCGAATCTCATGCGTACACTTGTCGGAAAGTTATGGTGGCTAAAAATGGTTCTTATCAGCTGACTAAGCATGTGTGAGTGTGTGGTTGTGGATTAAACAGCTGGATCTGCTGTTAAATGCAGTTAATCTGGTCCAGAAGGCGGACGCGGCCCGCTTCAGGATGCACATAAACTCAGGCGGGCCGCCTGGCCATGTCAGATCAGAACAAAGTTTCAGAAATTACAGTTTCAGTCCCTGCATGTGTTTAAGGCCATTCCCGACACTTCCAAGGCCCGTAAAGCCAACTTTAAGGCCCTAAAATGATGCCTAAACATTGTGGACATGAAACATGCTCAAAAATAAGTCGGAGGTTTGTTCGTTTGGCCGTACGAACGCGATGTTCGCTTAATTACGACGGAATGCGCACAAGCGCGAAAAACGATCCAAAATGCGCGACGAATGGATTTTTCTTATGCCAAACACTAAAATAAAATATTTTAGTGCTTACATAAATTTTTGGATGTCCGGATGTATTCAGAACGTAAGTTATGCGCGAAAATGCAAACTTGTGCACTTTTTGACACTTTTAGTCCCTGAATGACCAAAAAGTTTGTTTTAGCATACCGAACCCCTCAAAGCCTATTTCTAAGCTATGTAAAGGCTATTTATGGTATTTTTAACTTATGGCCATGTTCCGGAATGTTCGTTACAGTTCAAATTGGCATACTTTCGCAGTTTGTCAAGTTTAGTCCCTGTAAGCGAATTAACTAGATTTCGGCATACCAAACCTTCCAAAACTTATTTCTAAGTTATGTAGAGGTTATTTAAGGTATGTTAAGCCTATTTCACTATTCCGGAGTGTTTGTTGCATTAAACTGGTTATATTTACGCATTAGTGCGCGTATAACCTTCTAGAAAGCGATTTAGAGTTTGAAATCGAACAAGAGTTGATATGTGCAAAAGATACACATATTTATACAAGTCCAAAGTATGAAATACAATATTTCATTGGTTTGGCATTTGTTTGATGGTCGCAGTGACACAGGTGTCACAGATGGTGACAATGGATTTCATCACCAAATTGCCAAAGACGAGAAAGGGAAATGATACTATATGGGTCATAGTGGATAGACTGACGAAGTCAGCACATTTCCTACCCATTAAGGAAACTTACAGCTCAGACATGTTAGCTCAATTGTATGTAGATAAGATCGTAGCTCTACATGGTGTACCAGTGTCGATTATCTCTGACCGAGATACGAGATACACCTCTCATTGTTGGAAAAGTTTCCAACAGTCGTTGGGCACGCGCTTAAACTTTAGTACGGCTTACCATCCACAGACGGACGGACAGAGTGAGCGTACCATCCAAACGCTGGAAGACATGCTTCGAGCATGTGTGATTGATTTAGGTGGCAGTTGGGATAACCACCTACCATTGATCGAGTTCTCCTATAATAATAGCTACCATACTAGTATTAAGGTTGCGCCTTTTGAGGCATTATATGGTAGAAAATGCAGAACACCCATATGTTGGGCAGAAGTAGGAGAAGTGCAATTATCAGGACCTGATTTGGTCTTTGAAACGACGGACAAGATTGTCCAGATTCGCGATCACTTGAAAGCTGCCCAAGATAGGCAGAAAAGCTACGCTGATCCAAAGCGTAAGTCTTTTCACTTCGAAGTAGGTGACAAGGTATTGCTTAAAGTATCACCCTGGAAGGGGGTGATGCGATTTGGTAAGAAAGGCAAGCTAAGCCCGAGATACATAGGACCTTTCGAGGTTATCGAACGCGTCGGGTCAGTTGCTTATAAGTTAAACTTACCTGAAGAGCTCAGTAGTATACATAATGTGTTCCACATCAGTAATTTGAAGAAGTGTTTCGCTGATGAATCACTGGTCATGCCACATACGGATGTACATATAGATGAGAGCTTGAAATTTGTGGAGAAACCATTGTCGATTGAGGATCGACAGGTGAAGAAGCTTAGAAGGAAGCATGTGCCTATTGTAAAGGTCAAATGGGATGCCCGTAGAGGTCCCGAATACACCTGGGAGGTAGAATCCACGATGAAAGAAAAATACCCTCATCTGTTTCAGTAAATCTCGAGGTCGAGATTTCTTTTAAGGGGGTGAGGATGTAACACCTCGAAAATTTACATCCAATAATGTACTGACACGTGTCATAAGCTTGGAATATGTGAAAAAGTACTTTAGAGGGACTAAAGTTGACAAACAGTGAAACTATGTGAATATAAGGGTCCAAAGTGTCAACAATGGATAAATAGGCCCTACAATAACCCTACATGATGTTTATCATCTTAAACGATTAAATCATGGATCATACAAAGCGGAAAAAATGAAAGAAAGTGATGAATTACAAACTACAGGGGCTAAATGTGTCCTCGTGACAAGGCCTGTTGTGCCACTTTAATATCCTTAATGTTTTATATACTAGGATAAATTATAATGAAAATACTAATAAAATTAACAAATTAACCCATATGGTTTATATTACCATGGTTAATAAATCATCAAAAATGGTAATTTCATAGTAACCTCTGAATAAATCATTGTCAATGTTTATGTAGCAATCAAGCTACATGGCTGGATCAGATGAAGTTAACAGCCACTTGAAGGAGAATAATGATACTACCAGAATTAATATGACTGGTGCAGAACTGCAGGCATTAATAGATGATGCTGTTACTAGAGCTCTTGACAGACAATATAATGAATCAAGTGATACACACTCTAAGACTCTATATGTGGCTCGTAGTAAGCCCCCTTCTAAATCACATGAGTCAAAGGAAGACGATGTTCGTAAGTCATCAAATCAAAGGAGTGTTCCGTCTAGACAGGTGGTGCTTCATCAAGAGGCACCAGTTAAGACCTGCTCATATAAATATTTTGTCTCCTACAAGCCCAGAGACTTTACAGGAGAAAAAGGGGCCATCGATTGCATGACATGGCTCGATGAGATGGACACCGTTGTTGACATCAGTGGATGTGCTGAGCAAGACATTGTGAAGTTTGTTTCACAATCTTTTAAAGGAGAAGCTCTAGCTTGGTGGAGGTTACTGATCCAGGCGACGGGGAAGATCCCTTTGTACAATATGACTTGGGATCAGTTCATTGCTCTTATCAAAGAAAATTACTGTCCTCAACATGAAGTTGAGAAAATTGAGACTGAATTCTTGATATTAGTCATGGAGAACTTAGATTGTCAAGCATACCTTACAAGTTTCAATACCATGTCTCGATTGGTTCCTTACTTGATCACACCGGAACCAAAGCGAATAGCTCGCTTTATTGGGGGTCTAGCCCCAGAAATAAAGGCAAGTGTGAAAGCATCGAGACCTACTTCATTTAGGTCAGCGGCAGATCTGTCGCTATCTCTCACACTCGATGTGGTCAGAAACAAGGCTACCAAAGCCTCTGAAGATGGAAAGCGTAAAAGGGAGGATGAGAATTCTCATCGCTCCGATAGGAAGAAAAAGAGGAACTCTGAGGATAAGAAGAGTTCCGGGTTTAAGAAAGACAGCCAGCAGTCGGGTGAGAAGACCAGGTGCAAAACCTGTAGGAAATACCACCTCGGGAAATGCAGATTTGAATCTCAGCCTCTACCTTGTGGGATTTGCAAGTCTAAGGAACATAAAACCTTGGATTGCAAGAAGTTGAAAGACGCAACCTGTTATGGTTGCAACGAGAAGGGGCATATCAAGACCAACTGCCCTAGGAATCAGAAGAAGCCCGAAGAGGCCAAGAAAACAAACGCATGAGTCTTCCAGATGAACACCTAGGAGATGGTGCAGAATGATAACTATATAGCAGGTACCTTTCCTTATCAAGCAGTTTATGCATAAATTTATTTGATGTTGGCACATATGATTCTATAATAAACGATAAATGTTGAGAACTGTTGTCTCCGCCTGATTTGGACTCCGGTCATTTAATGCGATGTAGAAATTGGCTGATGATACTTTAGAAAATGCTCCAACAAATCTTAGATTGATATTTTATATCTATTAGGAATCACTCTTTTCTGATATCCTTATGGCAAGCTTTCAAGCTATCCAAATTCATCAATATAATAAAGACAGATGTGACATTTTGATCCCCTGTCAAAAAGATGATGGATTAGGTCCAAACCTTAAATGCCATTGATGGCCTTTTGTGACCTAGGCTAAGTATAATTGATATAAATTAAATGACGTTCATTAAGAATGTAAGTGCTACACTAGCCTGTATGGTTTATTGATACCATGGTTAGTATATATTAAGGCCATCAGGATGATGAATTGTCACACCCCTATTTTCCACGTGTCACCGGTGGGCCAGGTGGGGAGTTTCGTGACGTAGTTGGTATCATCATAGACGAACAACACAATATATATAAATGCACAGCGGAAGCAAAGATAGATTCATTTCAACTTTAATAAAGTGTAATATTAAATATCACTAATAGTTGAAATGGATCCACGGGCGGATCAAAATAAAATAAGATATTGTTCAACAGTTTATTGTCGTCCAAGCTTGCGAGACTTATTGTGGACGCTCTAGAAGACAGCCAGCCTATTACGTGTAGTACCTGCACTTAACCTTTTGGAAAAAATACGTCAGTTTACACTGATAAATACAATTTAACTGACTCATTTTGAAAAGAGTTGAAAATTGATTTGAATGCTCATGGCACAAAACATTTTATAACTTGGGATAATTATTTAATATAATCTTGTGAACGAATTACATGTTACTTGTGCGTTCAGTAGCCCGGATCTTGTCCGGGTTAAAGATCAATAGACACACCACATTATAGAGTTATACACTGACGGGTGTACGCCTACACCCCGTGCTCAGGTCGTGGCCATTTCGTAAAATGATGCCAGGGATATCCGGGACATGGTCATTAACCCCCCAAAGGCTTTAAGTGAACAAGACTGTTTAAACGAGCCGATCAAATTATTCAATTAACCACCCAAAGATGTAAGATTTGATGCTCGATCAAGCGGTATTCTATATACCGTAACCCAAGCCCGTATAGGGAAAATAAGTTAAAAGTATTTACCTGAGTAAAGTATAAATCACAACTAGCAAGTGAAGGTAGCTTTCACTGGTTCTTCTTATTCTGGAACAAAGGTTTATAATAACCTATTAGATTTCTAACGGGTCTTTATTTAAGCTTAAGCTTAGACCGGCTAGTTTAAAGGACGATACGGTTCAAACGCACGATTAAGCGAAGACCGGATAGAATGTGATTTAGACCCGACAAGTTTGAATACTTGTATAATATGGGTATACTAAATACATTCTGGATTTTGAGACAAAAATGATAATGTTTGACCCGTCTCGGTCAATTTATGCAAACTAGTTACATAAACCGAACCGAACGCGAAAAGAGCATTACGGGTAACCGTAAGAGTCATATGCAAGTTCCCTAAGATAATATGCTCTAAATATGTTATAATATCAGTAAGATATTTTCTATTATGCCCAAAATGGATTTAAACACAACTTATGCCTCATAAGGGCATTTTGGTCATTTAAAAGATTATAAAAGAGTTAAATTAGAAATCTGAGTTACAGGTCTGGTTTATATAGTAAATATACATAATTTAACATGTTATAACAGTAGGGTATGATCTATATGTGAAATTTATCATTTAAAACCAAACTATGCACCTTAGGGGTATTTTGGTAATTTTACAAGGGCTAAAAAGGTCAAAACTGGAAACCTGAGTTCAAAAACTTATACTTATTGTGATTATATAAAAATATACTAAAAACGTCAGTAGATATCAACCTTATATGTTTAATATGGTTATAGTACATACTATGCGTTAAAAACGCTTAAAAAGACGATTTAGAGCCGTTTCCGGGTTTTTAAAAGAAAGCTGATATTTTTATATTTCCAGAGTGCTCAAAATATTTTATTTAACAAATAAAATCAGTACAAAAAGGTTTGGAGTCAAAAGGATTTGTAAAACTCATTTTATGGCTTAAAAGGGCAAAATCGGTATTTACCGAATTAAACTTAGAGACCTATGATATGATCAGCCAAAAATTAAATAAAAAATCTTTAAAAATCCCAAAATATTATATAACATCAGTGGGTAAAAAGTTTGATATCAAAAAGTGGGTTTAAATAGGTTATATGCTAATTACGCCGTTTAAGTAACATAAAGCTTTCAAATTACGATAATGAGCATAACTCATAATCTAGACCTCAAACTGATATCAAATTTTAGGTGCAAGTTTATAAATCAATAACAAATGTTTCTACTCTTTCACTTTTTCAAAAATCACGTTTTATAGTAAAAAGGGCATAATAGTCAACTTTTAAGCATAATTCGGAAACATGCATATGGACAGGGTAAGTATTGAACCAAGTTGTAAAATCTCAGAGAGTTAAACTTATATAAAAATTGGTCCAAAACAAGCTCTAAGGCAGATCTCAAACATGCATGAACGGATCAGAACTGAAAGTCAAAGAAAAAGTCAATTTATGCGACTTTCGGTTCCGATTCGGGTTTAAACTGAAAATTGTCGAGATGAACATGTTGAGACATGATCTTACATTAATTATCAAGTTCTTTTAATGATCAAACAGGTTGCAGGTACCCTACATTGCTAATCATGCTTAAATTTGCAAAAACACATTATGTTGACTTTTTGAAACAAGCTTTGACTCGACAATTAACATACTTAGAGTGGGAATCTGAAAATACCCTTTTGAGGGTTTGTTACCCACATAAATACCAACTTGTAGGTACTTTCAATTTGAGAAAAGACTGAGCAAATTTCGTTTAATCACGAAGTCAAACTAAATTTACGATGGTTTGACTTTTGCTTGATTAACTAAGCTAGAACGAATTTGAGAAGGTTATGAACACTTACAAGAGTCCTAATAAAGCTAAGAGATCACTAGAAAGTTGGCTTGACGTCCAGAGAGCTCCAGAGATGATCTTGTGAATTTTTGAACATGCAAGTGTTGAAGGTTGCAAGCTTCAACTCCCTTTTATCACAATTTTGATCTGATTATAGGCTGCCACAGAGGTCTACTGATGTTGTAAGAAGAGGACAAGTGCCCCTAAGTGCATGTAAACCCATTGGTGAGTCCCTTGTATCGATTACAGCTGGTTACAACTCGAATTCAGACATGAACTGGCACCTGGTCGCTGTTTCTGCGCTGGCCGGTCGTAGGCGGGCCGCGACAGGCCCCTCGTGGGTCGCGTACATGTGTTCAGCAGGTTACAAGTTTTCTAACATTTTACAATTCAGTCCTTGACCTTTGTAACGTGTTTTTGGCTATTTATCTTGCTCTTTAGACCCTCAAATCTGATTTTTAAGGACCTTGGGACATTTACAAACATGGTAAAGTCCTTGGTTAACTTTGTGCTTACCCGAAAAGTCACGAATTTCATCGTTAACGTAATTAACCCTTCGTGCACGGTTTTGATCATAACTTTCTCATACGATCACGAAACTTGATGAAATTTTTATCACATATTCTAGTGAGTATATTTTATCATTACAAAGCTTCGGGTTTGCCAAAAGGTCACTTAGAGGTATACTTTCAACATGTTGACACATTTAGCCCCTGTAGTTTGTAATTCCTCACTTTCTTTCACTTTCTTTTATTGGACGTAAATTTTCGAGGTGTTACATCCTCACCCCCTTAAAAGAAATCTCGACCCCGAGATTTACTGAAACAAATGAGGGTATTTTTCTTTCATCGTGGATTCTACCTCCCATGTGTATTCGGGACCTCTACGGGCATCCCATTTGACCTTAACAATAGGTACATGCTTCCTTCGAAGCTTCTTTACCTGTCGATCTTCAACCGATAATGGCTTTTCCACAAATTTCAAGCTTTCGTCTATATGTACATCCGTATGTGGTATAACTAGTGATTCATCAGCGAAACACTTCTTCAAATTACAGATGTGGAACACATTATGGATAGCACTAAGCTCTTCAGGCAAGTTTAACTTATAAGAAACTGACCCGACACGTTCGATAACCTCGAAAGGTCCTATGTATCTCGGGCTTAGCTTGCCTTTCTTACCAAATCGCATCACCCCCTTCCAGGGTGATACTTTAAGCAACACTTTATCACCTACTTCGAAGTGAAAAGCCTTACGCTTTGGATCCGCATAACTTTTCTGCCTATCCCTGGCAGCTTTCAAACGATCGCGAATCTGGACAATCTTGTCCGTCGTCTCAAAAACTATCTCTGGTCCTGATAGTTGGACATCTCCAACTTCTGCCCAACAAATGGGCGATCTACACTTCCTACCGTATAAGGCCTCAAAAGGCGCAGCTTTTATGCTGGTGTGGTAGCTATTGTTGTAGGAGAACTCGATTAGTGGTAGGTTCTTATCCCAATTACCACCTAAGTCGATCGCACATGCACGCAGCATGTCTTCCAACGTTTGAATAGTACGCTGACTCTGACCGTCAGTCTGAGGATGATAAGCCGTACTAAAATTCAAACGTGTGCCCAAAGATTGTTGGAAACTTTTCCAAAAATGTGACGTGTATCTAGTATCTCTATCAGAGATAATAGATACAGGTATACCATGCAGAGCTACAATCTTATCTACGTATAACTGGGCTAACATATCTGAGCTGTAAGTTTCCTTTATGGGTAGGAAATGTGCTGACTTCGTCAGTCTATCCACTATGACCCATATAGTATCGTTTCCCTTTCTTGTTTTTGGTAATTTGGTGATGAAATCCATCGTCACCATCTCCCACTTCCATGTGGGGATTTCAGGCTGTTGTAACAAACCTGACGGCTTCTGATGCTCAGCTTTGACTTGCGCACAAGTCAAACATTTAGCTACATAAGCAGCTACAGACTTTTTCAAACCAATCCACCAGTAGTTTGCTTTTAGATCCTGGTACATCTTATCAGCTCCAGGATGAACAAAATATTTGGAACTGTGGGCTTCCTGGAGGATAACATCCCGAAGTCCTCCATAAACTGGAACCCATATTCGTCCATTCAATCTTAGCATTCCGTCTTTGTCACAAGATAATTGCTCCTCAGTTACTCCTAGCTTTTCTTCAGGATAGTTAGCTTCAAACACAGCTTCCTTCTGTGCAGCTAACACCCTTTCGTTCAAACTATTCCTGATTTCGATGCGTTTGGCATTGATTCTTATCGGCTTCACTCTTTCTTTCCTGCTTAAGGCATCAGCAACTACATTTGCTTTGCCTGGATGGTATTTTATCTCACAGTCATAATCATTTAGAGTTTCCATCCATCGTCTCTGTCGCATGTTCACGTCCTTCTGATTAAACAAATGTTGAAGGCTCTTGTGATCTGAATAGATCACACACTTGGTACCATATAAGTAGTGTCTCCAAAGTTTTAATGCAAATACAACGACACCCAGCTCCAAGTCGTGGGTGGTGTAATTCTTTTCGTGTACTTTTAGCTGTCGTGAAGCGTAGGCAATAACCTTGCCTTTCTGCATGAGTACACAGCCCATACCAGTGTGTGATGCATCACAGTACACCACAAATTCTTCTATACCATCGGGCAATGTTAACACTGGTGCATTGCTTAACTTTTTCTTCAGAATGTCAAAGGATTCCTGCTGCTTAGGGCCCCAATCAAACTTAACCTTCTTATGTGTCAACGAAGTTAGGGGCGCAGCAATCCTTGAAAAGTTTTCGATGAAACGCCTATAATATCCTGCTAAACCCAGAAAACTACGAATCTCAGTAGGCGTCTTTGGCTCTTGCCAATTCATAACTGCTTCTACCTTAGCGGGATCCACTTGGATACCACGCTCACTTACCACATGTCCAAGGAATTGGACTTCTCGAAGCCAAAATTCGCACTTCGAAAATTTGGCGTAGAGTTTCTCTTGATGTAGAAGTTTGAGAATACAACGAAGGTGTTTCTCGTGATCAGCTTGGTTCTTCGAGTAAATGAGGATGTTGTCAATGAAGACGATGACGAATTTGTCTAAGTAAGGCTTGTAGACACGATTCATGAGATCCATGAATGCGGCCGGTGCGTTAGTGAGCCCGAAAGGCATCACTAGGAACTCGTAATGACCATAACGAGTCCTAAACGCTGTCTTATGCACATCTTCATCCTTGACCTTCAACTGATGATAACCTGACCTCAAGTCGATCTTTGAAAAGTAGCTTGCCCCTTGTAACTGATCGAACAGATCGTCGATCCTAGGCAAAGGATACCTATTCTTGATAGTGACTTTATTAAGCTCATGGTAATCGATGCACAGATGCATCGATCCATCCTTCTTCTTGACAAACAAGATCGGCGCTCCCCAAGGAGACGAACTAGGTCTAATAAAACCTTTAGCTAACAGATCATCTAACTGCGTCCTTAACTCCTTCATCTCCGTTGGTGCTAACCTATAAGGTGCTCTCGCTACTGGTGCTGCACCCGGGATGATGTCAATTCGGAATTCCACTTGCCTATCCGGTGGTAAACCAGGTAGTTCTTCGGGAAAAACTTCAGGATATTCCGAAATGATAGGGATGTCTTCAATCTTGGGCTTTGGCTCATCAATAGTAACTTGTGCCATATAAATGACATAACCCTTCTGCAGACATCTGGATGCCTTGAGCATGGACACTTGCTCAGGCAATCCATGCTGAGTATCCCCTTGAATGGTAAGTGACTCCCCAGACGGGGTTTTGACTATCACTTGCTTTCTGTTGCACACAATCTGGGCTTGGTTATGCGATAACCAATCCATGCCTATAACTACATCAAAGCCGGCTAGCTTAAAGGGAAGTAAGGACAAAGGAAAAGAATGATTCCTAATGGATATAACACATCCATCTAAAACAGTTGAGGCTGTTTCTATGGTTCCATCAGCTAATTCCACTTCGTATTTTACACTTAAGGTTCTAACAGGTAGGTTTAATAACTTACAGAACTTATCATCGACAAACGACTTATCTGCTCCAGAATCAAACAATACTCTAGCAAAAACATCATTTAAAAGAAAAGTACCTGTAATCACGTTGTCATCTTGAACAGCTTCCTTAGCGTCCATCTTGAAGACCCTCGCATTGGTCTTCTTCCCATCCTCTGTTTTCCTGGCGTTCTTTGGGCAATTAGACTTAATGTGCCCTTTTTCGTTGCAACCGTAACATGTTGCATCCTTTAGCTTCTTACACTCCAAAGTCTTATGATCCGTAGATTTGCAAATCCCACAGGATCTCACATGAGACTGGGATTTTGACTCAAAACGACACTTCCCAAAATGGTTCTTCTTACAAGTTTTACATTTGGGCTTATCCCCCGATTGTTGCCCATCTCTCTTAGATCCCGACCCTTTCCTGTGGTCGTTATTTCCTCGGTGTCTCTTTTCTGATCTTCGTGAGGTATCGTCCTCACGCTTCCTCTTATTCTCTTCTGAGTTCCTGAGTGCTCTCAACCTGACTACGTCCAGGGTAAGAGAGAGAGATAGATCAGCTGCTGATCTGAAGGTTGCAGGCCTTGATGCCTTAACACTTGGTTTAATCTCAGGGGCTAAACCCCTGATGTAACGAGCGATCCTTTTAGGTTCTGGGGTTACCAAGTACGGTACCAACCGAGATAGAGTATTGAAAGTGGTGAGGTATGCCTGGCAGTCTAAATTCTTCATCACCAAAGATAAGAAGTCTGACTCGATCATTTCAACTTCGTGTTGTGGGCAATAATTATCTTTGATAAGGGCAACGAAGTGATCCCATGACATATTGTAGAGTGGGATCTTACCGGCAGCTTGTATGAGAGACTTCCACCACGCCAGTGCCTCCCCTTTGAACGATTGGGATACGTACTTCACTACATCTCTTTCAGCACACCCGCTGATGTCTACTACCGTATCCATTTCGTCTAACCAGGTCATGCAGTCGACCGCTCCTTTTTCCCCAGTAAAGTCTCTGGGTTTACATGAGACGAAGTATTTATACGTACAGGACTTACTATGCGGTTCCTGTTTCTGCTTGACCTTCTTTATCGGGACACTGTTTTGGTTAGAGGAGTGATGATCCTCATCATCCCTCTTGAGCTCATCTTTCTTAGGTCCGTCTTTCTTAGAGGGCGGTTTGCTATGAGCCTCCGAGTGGACTTTTGGTTTGGAACGTGGTGCAGATCGGGTCCTACTTCGGGTCCCGCTCGATTCACTATACTGTCTATTTAGTGCTTCGATAACAGCATCATTCAGTAATGCTTTCAACTCCGCACCAGGGTTTTCTGCTGGACGACTGTTTAATTCTTCAGACTTAGCCATGTAGTCTAACTTGCTACATAAAAATAAGGACAAGGTCTATTTAGAAGTCTAAACAGTATTATCGTTCTTGACGATTTATTAACCATGGTAAATAAAAGCCATATTAGTTAATTTAATAATTTCATTCAGGATTTTTACTAGTAATCTTTTTAGAACGAAATATATTATTGGCATATTAAGCCTAGTCACGTAGACAAATTTCTAAATTACAAATTTAGATCTTATAGGATTAAAGTTTGAATAAATAAGACAAATCAATCCTTTTCTTGGCAGGGAGTTTATAAACTACAGCTGCCTTTTTGTTTTTTATGACATTAATTATAACCCGTAGGCATTATGTCACAACCAAATATATATAAAAATATAATCTTGGATAATTTATTAAAAGGGTGGCGTGTGTGATTTTACGGATCACACTAGCCAAGAATGTTAACATGTTTACAGATGTTAACAGAGATTTGAATCTTTTTAAACACATTCTACCATATTGGCTAGATTTATGACAACATAACAGCTAGGTTTTACCTTTTAAGATCCTTATTATTTTATTAAAATGGTACATCAAAATAATAAATGTTATTTTTCATTTATTTATACACTATGTTTATGCACATAATTTAAAAATGAAAACTTAAATTAACCATTTCAAATAAAGATTAAACCAGTACGAGTTTGCCCTAAACGGGTCTTTTACATAAACAACATGCCCACGCAGGGGCCAAATAACAAAACAAACAAACCCACGCAAGGGTCAAATAAAAAGATATGCCCACGCAGGGGCAGAACAGAAAAAAAATACCCACGCAGGGGTAGAGTACTGAAATAAATATATGTCCACGCAGGGACATGAGTACCACACTAAGATAACCAAACAAACAAAGGATTCAATGACCCTTCTTGCTTTTACCCTTGATCAGATCCACCATATTCTTAAACATCCCCCGGTTATGCCTCCGATCATGCCGCATCTCTTGACGCACCTCTTGTATCTCATGAAGGATTTCTTGCATTTGGGGCGGTGACATCGCCGGTGCCTGAGGTGGTTGCTGATAATGCGGGGGTTGAGGAGGCTGCGGTTGATAATGCGGAGGTTGAGGAGGCTGTGACTGCTGATACCCATATGATGGGTACCCATAGGTCGAGTGTCCCGTAGCCCAGGGACCTCCGTAGGGACCTTCTTGATGGAAAGTGTTGGAGTTTGCTGCTATCCAGTAGGGATCCTCTGTAAAGTTGTAACCCGTGTCAATCTGCTGCTTGAAGGGGTTGAATGCTGCAGCACCAGTATAAGTGGGGATTGGGTCTCCAAAACCCAATGGTGGCTGTGGCACGACTGGCGCAGAGGCTACTTCAGAGACGGGGTGTGAGGATTCACCCATCTCTGTTTCTTCGTGGACAGGCGAGTACCGGCTGCCCCCTGAATGTGGAGGGGTGCTGATGCGCACTCCCCCTCGTGCGGATATTCGCGCTGTCGTTCTCCTTCGCCTCGGAGGCGAGAGAGGTTGAAGCTGAGGCGGTGGTGGCGGCGGAGTGACCGCGACAAGTCGAGAATCCTCAGAAGGATTCTGCTGCTGCTGCTGCTGATGCAGGGGAGAGTTGGGTTGAAGCTGGTGCAAGGGAGAGTGATGTGGCTGGTGTAAGGGAGAGTTATGTGGCTGATGTAAGGGAGAGTTATGATAACTGGGGGTAAACACCCAGTCGTACTGCTTGAAGTTCTCCTCAAAGCTTCGGGACCATTGTAAGGTGATCCCATAAACGGTGACCCATCTGAAATCTCAATGGGATGATTTGGGGGTCCCGGACGGTGGCATTGCAGGATCAGTATCCTCATCGATGTCCATCGGGTTGCCACCAGAAAAGTGGTCTTCTGGTCCAAGTGGGTTAAAACCCACTACTGCTCCTAAGTAGTCGTCAGGGTTGAACTGACCCTGAAAGACGGGTGATGGATGGTTAAAGGGTGAATCGTGTCCTAGCAGGGGAATGTAGGACTGTTGAGAGTTGTGGGGCTCATTCTCCGAATGAGGCCCAAAGGAGTGTGGGATTGAAGGAGAGGTACTCAGTGAGACTGAGCGCCTAGCAGGTTCGGTAAGAGACCTCCAAAGATCTTGAGCATCTGTGTTGTGAGGATCCGAAGGTGTTCGCCGGTGTGACGGTCCGGCCTCGTGGTCATTTGGGGCTACATGTGCTCCTTGTCCTCGGCCTCTACCTCTCATACGTGGCGGCATTTTTGTGATCCTGTCAAAACAACAAGTGATACAACAAAAATATATATAAGACAAGGTTAGAAAATTAAACAAAAATTTGGAAATTTCCTAAGTTCTTTGTCTAGACTCGAGAATCGAGGATTGTGCAATTGTGTAACTGAGATTAAACACAAAAGACTAGTGTTTAATTCACTCAGAGTTGGCTCTGATACCAACCTGTCACACCCCTATTTTCCACGTGTCACCGGTGGGCCCGATGGGGAGTATCGTGACGTAGTTGGTATCATCATAGACAAACAACACAATATATATAAATGCACAGCGGAAGCAAAGATAGATTCATTTCAACTTTAATAAAGTGTAATATTAAATATCACTAATAGTTGAAACGGATCCACAGGCGGATCAAAATAAAATAAGATATTGTTCAACAGTTTATTGTCGTCCAAGCTTGCGAGACTTATTGTGGACGCTCTAGAAGACAGCCAGCCTATTACGTGTAGTACCTGCACTTAACCTTTTGGGAAAAATACGTCAGTTTACACTGGTAAATACAATTTAACTGACTCATTTTGAAAAGAGTTGAAAATTGATTTGAATGCTCATGGCACAAAACATTTTAAAACTTGGGATAATTATTTAATATAATCTTGTGAACGAATTACATGTTACTTGTGCGTTCAGTAGCCCGGATCTTGTCCGGGTTAAAGATCAATAGACACACCACATTATAGAGTTATACACTGACGGGTGTACGCCTACACCCCGTGCTCAGGTCGTGGCCATTTCGTAAAATGATGCCAGGGATATCCGGGACATGGTCATTAACCCCCCAAAGGCTTTAAGTGAACAAGACTGTTTAAACAAGCCGATCAAATTATTCAATTAACCACCCAAAGATGTAAGATTTGATGCTCGATCAAGCGGTATTCTATATACCGTAACCAAAGCCCGTATAGGGAAAATAACTTAAAAGTATTTACCTGAGTAAAGTATAAATCACAACTAGCAAGTGAAGGTAGCTTTTACTGGTTCTTCTTATTCTGGAACAACGGTTTATAATAACCTATTAGATTTCTAACGGGTCTTTATTTAAGCTTAAGCTTAGACCGGCTAGTTTAAAGGACGATACGGTTCAAACGCACGATTAAGCGAAGACCGGATAGAATGTGATTTAGACCCGACAAGTTTGAATACTTGTATAATATGGGTATACTAAATACATTCTGGATTTTGAGACAAAAATGATAATGTTTGACCCGTCTCGGTCAATTTATGCAAACTAGTTACATAAACCGAACCGAACGCGAAAAGAGCGTTACGGGTAACCGTAAGAGTCATATGCAAGTTCCCTGAGATAATATGCTCTAAATATGTTATAATATCAGTAAGATAATTTCTATTATGCCCAAAATAGATTTAAACACAACTTATGCCTCATAAGGGCATTTTGGTCATTTAAAAGATTATAAAAGAGTTAAATTAGAAATCTGAGTTACAGGTCTGGTTTATACAGTAAATATACTTAATTTAACATGTTATAACAGTAGGGTATGATCTATATGTGAAATTTATCATTTAAAACCAAACTATGCACCTTAGGGGTATTTTGGTAATTTTACAAGGGCTAAAAAGGTCAAAACTGGAAACCTGAGTTCAAAAACTTATACTTACTGTTATTATATAAAAATATACTAAAAACATCAGTAGATATCAACCTTATATGTTTAATATGGTTATAGTACATACTATGCGTTAAAAACGCTTAAAAAGACGATTTAGAGCCGTTTCCGGGTTTTTAAAAGAAAGCTGATATTTTTATATTTCCAGAATGCTCAAAATATTTTATTTAACAAATAAAATCAGTAGAAAAAGGTTTGTAGTCAAAAGGATTTGTAAAACTCATTTTATGGCTTAAAAGGGCAAAATCGGTATTTACCGAATTAAACTTAGAGACCTATGATATGATCAGCCAAAAATTAAATAAAAAATCTTTAAAAATCCCAAAATATTATATAACATCAGTGGGTAAAAAGTTTGATATCAAAAAGTGGGTTTAAATAGGTTATATGTTAATTACGTCGTTTAAGTAACATAAAGCTTTCAAATTACGATAATGAGCATAACTCATAATCTAGACCTCAAACTGATATCAAATTTTAGGTGCAAGTTTATAAATCAGTAACAAATGCTTCTACTCTTTCACTTTTTCAAAAATCACGTTTTATAGTAAAAAGGGCATAATAGTCAACTTTTAAGCATAAATCGGAAACATGCATATGGACCGGGTAAGTATTGAACCAAGTTGTAAAATCTCAGAGAGTTAAACTTATATGAAAATTGGTCCAAAATAAGCTCTAAGGCAGATCTCAAACATGCATGAACGGATCAGAACTGAAAGTCAAAGAAAAAGTCAATTTATGCGACTTTCGGTTCCGATTCGGGTTTAAACTGAAAATTGTCGAGATGAACATGTTGAGACATGATCTTACATTAATTATCAAGTTATTTTAATGATCAAACAGGTTGCATGTACCCTACATTGCTAATCATGCTTAAATTTGCAAAAACACATTCTGTTGACTTTTTGAAACAAGCTTTGACTCGACAATTAACATACTTAGAGTGGGAATCTGAAAATGCCCTTTTGAGGGTTTGTTACCCACATAAATACCAACTTGTAGGTACTTTCAATTTGAGAAAAGACTGAGCAAATTTCGTTTAATCACGAAGTCAAACTAAATTTACGATGGTTTGACTTGTGCTTGATTAACTAAGCTAGAACGAATTTGAGAAGGTTATGAACACTTACAAGAGTCCTAATAAAGCTAAGAGATCACTAGAAAGTTGGCTTGACGTCCAGAGAGCTCCAGAGATGATCTTGTGAATTTTTGAACATGCAAGTGTTGAAGGTTGCAAGCTTCAAGTCCCTTTTATCACAATTTTGATCTGATTATAGGCTGCCACAGAGGTCTACTGATGTTGTAAGAAGAGGACAAGTGCCCCTAAGTGCATGTAAACCCATTGGTGAGTCCCTTGTATCGATTACAGCTGGTTACAACTCGAATTCAGACATGAACTGGCACCTGGTCGCTGTTTCTGCGCTGGCCGGTCGTAGGCGGGCCGCGACAGGCCCCTCGCGGGCCGCGTACATGTGTTCAGCAGGTTACAAATTTTCTAACATTTTACAATTCAGTCCTTGACCTTTGTAACGTGTTTTTGGCTATTTATCTTGCTCTTTAGACCCTCAAATCTGATTTTTAAGGACCTTGGGACATTTACAAACATGGTAAAGTCCTTGGTTAACTTTGTGCTTACCCGAAAAGTCACGAATTTCATCGTTAACGTAATTAACCCTTCGTGCACGGTTTTCATCATAACTTTCTCATACGATCACGAAACTTGATGAAATTTTTATCACATATTCTAGTGAGTATATTTTATCATTACAAAGCTTCGGGTTTGCCAAAAGGTCACTCAGAGGTATACTTTCAACATGTTGACACATTTAGCCCCTGTAGTTTGTAATTCCTCACTTTCTTTCATTTCCCGCTTCGTATGATCCATGATTTATCCGTTTAAGATTATAAACATCATGTAGGGTTATTTTAGAGCCTATTTATCAATTGTTGACACTTTGGACCCTTATATTCACATAGTTTCACTGTTTGTCAACTTTAGTCCCTCTAAAGTATGTTTTCACATATTCAAAGCCCATGACACGTGTCAATACATTATTGGACGTAAATTTTCGAGGTGTTACATGAATAGCAGTTGTTGGATTGCAACCAAGGAATTGATTCATTTGGTGATAGGAACCAAATCTTGAGTATGACAAACTCGGATAAGACATCAGTCACTAGCGCCATTGATGTTGTGACACATGCTAATGATGCTACAATTGAAAACCTTAGAATTTCCAAGGATGTTCTTCAAACTATGATAAGACTCAGCTGTTGGAAAAGCTATGAAGGAGGCCGTGAAAAAGTTCAAAGAGCCGAATACTACTTGCTCCAAATCCTTCATAAACTATAAGTATAGCAAACTTTTAAAATCTTTCTTAAGAACCATAGATATTAAGTGTAAGGAAAAGCTTACAGACAAAATCATAGGTGACTCGCCTCGAAAATTTACGTCCAATAATGTACTGACACGTGTCATAAGCTTGGAATATGTGAAAAAGTACTTTAGAGGGACTAAAGTTGACAAACAGTGAAACTATGTGAATATAAGGGTCCAAAGTGTCAACAATGGATAAATAGGCCCTAAAATAACCCTACATGATGTTTATAATCTTAAAAGATTAAATCATGGATCATACAAAGCGGAAAAAATGAAAGAAAGTGAGGAATTACAAACTACAGGGGCTAAATGTGTCAACATGTTGAAAGTATACCTCTGAGTGACCTTTTGGCAAACCCGAAGCTTTTTAATGGTAAAATATACTCACTAGAATATGTGATAAAAATTTCATAAGGTTTCGTTATCGTATGAGAAAGTTATGATCAAAACCGGGCACGAAGGGTTAAATGCGTTAATGTTGAAATTCGTGACTTTTCGGGTAAGCACAAAGTTAACCAAGGACCTAACCAAGTTTGTGAATGTCCCAAGGCCCTTAAAAATCAGGTTTGAGGGTCAAGAGTGCAAGATAAATAGCCAAAACCACGTATCTAAGGACCAAGGACTGAAATGCAAAACAAAGGAAACTTGTTAACCTGGTCGCAGCTTGTACGCGCCCCGCGTAAGGGGTCTCGCGGCCCGCGAACAAGTGCCCAGCGAAAAAAGATGCGCAGATGTCAGTTACAGGCCTGAATTCGATTGATAACAGCTATTGCATGATACCAGGGACTCACCAGTGGTTTTACATGCATAGGGGGCACTTGGACAGATCTTACAACATCAGTAGACCTTTGTGGCATCATCTAATGAGATCAAATTGGTTATAAAAGAACTTGAAGTGTAGCAACATTGTTCTTGCATTTACAAAAATTCATAAGACTACTTCTGGAGCTTCTCTGATCAACCTCAGGCTTTCTAGCGATCTCTAAGCGTAATTAGGACTCTTGTAAGTATTCCTAACCCTCTCTAATTCGTTCTAGCTTAGTTATTTAGCTATTAGTCAAACCGTCGTAATTTAAGTTTGAATTCGAGATTAAATGAAATTTGCTCAGTCATTTCTAGAATTGAAAGTACCTACAAGTAGGTATTTATGTGGGTAACAAACCCTTAAAAGGGTACTTTCAGATTCCCACTCTAACTATGTTAATCGTCGAGTCAAAGCTTACTTTAAAAAGTCAACAGAATGTGAATTTTCAAAATTAAGCATAATTAGCAATGTAGGGTACATGCAACCTGGTTGATCATTAAAATAACATGGTAACTAATGTAAGAACATGTTCCAACATGATCAACTCGACAATTTTCAGTTTAAACCCGGATCGGAACCGAAAGTCGCATAAATTGACTTTTGCTTTGACTATCAGTTCTGATCCGTTTGTGCATGTTTAAGATCTGCCTTAGAGCTTATTTTGGACCAGGTTTCATATAAGTATAACTCTCTGAGATTATACAACTTGGTTCAATACTTATCCGATTCACATGCATGTTTCCGATTAATGCTTAAATGTTGACTATTATGCCCTTTTGACTATAAAACGTGATTTTTGAAAAAGTGAAAGAGTAGAAACCTTAATTACTGATTTATAAACTTGCACCAAAAATTTGACATCAGTTTGAGGTCTAGATTAGGAGTTATGCTCATTAGCGTAATTTGAAAGCTTTATGTTACTTAAACGGCGTAATTAGCATATAACCTATTTAAACTCACTTTTTGATATCAAACTTTTTACCCACTGATGTAATATAATATTTTGGATTTTTGAAGATTTTTATTTAATTTTTGGCTGAGCATAACATAGGTCTCTAAGTTTAATTCGGTTAATACCGATTTTGCCCTTTTAAGCCATAAAATGAGTTTTACAAATCCTTTTGACCCCAAACCTTTTTCTACTGATTTTATTTATTAAATAAAATATTTTGAGCCTTCTGGAATTATAAAAATATCAGCTTTGCTTTAAAAACCCGGAAATGGCTCCAAATCGCCTTTTTAAGCGTTTTTAACGCATAGTACGTGCTAAAACCATATTAAACATATAAGGTTGATACCTACTATTTTTAGCATATTTTTATATAATAACAGTAAGTACAAGTTTTTGAACTCAGATTTCCAGTTTTAACCTTTTAAGCCTAAGTGAAATTACCAAAATACCCCTAAGGTGCATAGTTTGGTTTTAAATGATAAAATTCACATATGGGTCATGCCCTACTGATATAACATGTTAAATTAAGTATATTTACTATATAAATCAGACCTGTAACTCAGATTACAAATTAAACTCTTTTATAATCTTTTAAATGACCAAAATGCCCTTATGAGGCATAAGTTGAGTTTAAATTCATTTGGGGCATAATGGAAGATATCTTACTGATATTATAACATATTTAAGCCATATTATCTCAGAGAACTTGCATATGACTCTTATGGTTACCCGTGACGCCCTTTTCGCACTCGGTTCGGTTTATGTAACTAGTTTGCATAAATTGACCGAAACGGGTCAAACCTTATCATCTTTGTCTCAAAATCCAGAATGTATTTAGTATACCCATATTATACAAGTATTCAAAATTTTCGGGTCTAAATCACATTCTATCCGGTCTTCGCTTAATCGTGCGTTTGAACCGTATCATCTTTAAAACTAACCGGTCTAAGCTTAGGCTTAAATAAAGACCCGTTAGAAATCTAATAGGTTATTATAAACCTTTGTTCCAGAATAGAAGAACCAGTAAAAGCTACCTTCACTCGCTAATTGTGATTTATACTTACCAGTGTAAACTGACGTATTTTTCCCAAAAGGTTAAGTGCAGGTACTACTCGTACTAGGCTGGCTGTCTTCTAAGCGTCCACAATAAGTCTCGCAAGCTTGGATGTCAAATAAACTGTTGAACAATATCTTATTTTATTTTGATCCACCTGTGGATCCGTTTCAACTATTCGTGATATTTAATATTACACTTTATTAAAGTTGAAATGAATCTATCTTTGCTTCCGCTGTGCATTTATATATTGTGTTGTTTGTCTATGATGATACCAACTACGTCACGATACTCCCCACCGGGCCCACCGGTGACACGTGGAAAATAGGGGTGTGACAATAAGAACCATTTCTTCTGTTCCTGTCGGCGATCTACAGTCGTAATTCTAGTATACTCTCTCTCCGGATAAAGTGCGTCAGCATATGTAATTGATATCTCTCGATCTCTATCGATTAAGAGTACCAGATGGTATGACAAAAGCGCCATATAAGGGTTGGTGTATCTTACTAAGTTCCATAGATTGCTTCCATGCCTGATCAGTATGGAGGTTTAATGCATGGAACCACAAAGATATCCCAATGATCAAATGGTACTAAAGCCAACTAATGGTATTCAAAGAAGATATCCAAAATGGAATTGTCCAAGTAAGTGTCTTCGATTAAGAAATTCATGGACTCGTAACATAAATGTGTCACTCATTTGACACAAGCAAGGATGGATGAACTGGAGCCTGAGATTTGGAAAATCTCTGTAACCCCCTCGTATCTTGATTATCTTCTCCTAAGATTACCCTGTTTACCTCCTAAGAGGCAAGTAGAGTTAAGATTTATATCCCATTTAGGGCTGTATCATTATGAAATTTCCCAAACGGCTGGTACCATCATTGGTGGAATCGAAACCCTGATTAAGTAAGTTTTAAAATAGAGGATTCATATAGCCTAACTCAATATTCCAAGAGTTTGATATTGTTAAATAAGAAAGACGGTTCAATTTGCTTATGCATTGATTACCGCAACCCTAATTAGGCAACAATTAAGAATTCACCATCAGCTTCCCAGGATCGTCGATTTATTCGACTAGCTGTAAGGATTAGCTATTCCTTAAGATTAGTTTTAAGCAGTGGTCGGAATAACCATCTCACCATAAAATAAGCCTTTCTATAACAATTATTATGTAAGTATCAAGGTTACTCCTTTGGGGACCTTGTATAGATGGAATGTTAAACATCTATTGTTAGAACAATAGAGTGGTAAGTCCAATTATCAGGATCTAAAAAGTTGCATTGGAAACAACAAATAAGATCATTCGAATTTATAGTCATCTTAAAGTTGCCAGTAATCGGCAGAAAAAAAAATTTTGAGGATTTATAAAAGTCGCAACCTTCTTAAGTCCTTAATAAGGAATAAGGTTCAATCGAAAGTATCGCTCTAAGAAGGGTGTGCTAAATTTCAATTTCTCAGGGTAAGTTAAGCCCTGGATATATAGGAACATTCGGGAAATCGAATGCAACAAAGGTCAATAGCCTATAATCTAAAACCTATATAAGGAGCTTAGTGGAGCTCGCAATGCGACCCACACTGATGATTTAAGGATAGGTTTCGCCAATAAATCGAAACACATTATCACTTAATGATAGGCAGATTAATGAAACTTTATGATTGGACGAGAAACCCATATCGAATAAGGATTGGCAGATTAAGAAGCTCCAAAAGGATACATGTACCTATTATAGAGGTCAACTGGGGTGCCTTAGAGGCCCAAATGTACTAGGGAAGATTAAGCCCAATATAAGACAGAAAGTACTTCCTATACTTTAGCAAATCTCGAGGTCGAGATTTCTTTTAAGGGGGTGAGGATGTAACACCTCGTAAAATCACGTCCAATAATGTATTGACACGTCTAATAAACCCTAATAAAGTCAAACAATGAATTTAAGAGGCTAATTTTTCGAAAAATCGAAAAACATTAATTATGAAAGAACTGGAATTATTAAGATACCTAAAATAAGTTTCTAAATAACCTTCTACGGTTTTATATTCACAAATGAGCCACTTGTTGATCAAGTGTAGCCGTTTGTGTAAATAATTGAAAGTGTGCGCAATAAAGGGTTAAAAGTGTCAACATGTTAATTCTTACCTCTGAGTTACCTTTTAACAATCCGAGAGCTTCATGATATTTGATTATACTCTCGGGAATGCCAAATATTGGCCTTCTAAGGTTTTTATGCCTATAAGTAAAGTTACGCGCAACTTTGCAAGATAGAGGGACTAAAAGTGTCAATATGTTTAATTACACCTCTGAATGACCTTTTAGCAAACCCAAGGCATCGTGATGTTTAATAATACTTTCAAGAATGCCTAATATGGATTAAATGAGGCTTCAATGCTATTAAGCGATGAGATGCGCAAGTTTGCACAATAGAGGGACCTAAAGCGTCAACTTTTAAATCTATGCCTTTCGGTGACCATTTAAGCAAACAGGAGTGTAGTAATATTTAAGTATATGCTTGGTAATTCCCATTATGGGCCATGGAAGGCTTGGATGTCAGTAAACGACATTTCGCGCTACTTTGTGCGATTAAAGGACTAATCGCGTCAAACTGCAAAAGTATGCCGAGTCGTATAGTAACGGACCTTCCAGAATATAACGATGAGTTTAACATACCCTATTTATTTTTTATATAGCTTAGTTATAGGCTTGGAGGTTTTTGATGCGCAAAAATAAACTTTTAAGTCATGCAGGGACTAAAAGTGTCAAAAAGTGCACAAGTTTGCATTTTCGCGCATATCTCGCATTCTGAGTATACCCGGACACCCAAAAATTTATGTAAGCACTAAAATATTTTATTTTAGTATTTGGCTTGATAAAATTCCATTCGTCGCGTCGTTTGGATCGTTTTTCGCGTCCGTCTGTGTTTCGTCGTAATTAGCCAAACAACGAGACCGTATGACCAAACGAACCGACATCCGGCATATTTTTTAGCGTGTTTCATGTTCCCTATGCTTAGGCATCATTTTTGAGCCTTAAAAATGGTTTAACGGGCCTTAGATGTGTCAGAAATGGCATTTGGAAGTGCAGGGGCTAAACCTGTCAACTGTTGAAACTTTGCTGATCTGACCAGGTCCTTACGGACCGTATACACTAGACCATACGGTCCGTAAGCAAGTGCCAGATATGAATTTTTGCTTGGTCTCTACTCTATTCCATTTTTAACCAATCAAAACCGAATCCTTGGGCTCCAAGACAATTATACAGCTGTCCTAACAGGTGTAATGATCTGATTTACCCCTTCAAACACTTGTCTCAATCCTAATCATGTCCAAAAACTATAAATAGGATGAGAACCCAACACTTTCATTTGCTCATTTCATCCCATCTTGCTATCTTCTCATTTCTGGAGGAATCCTGAGCATTTGGAACTTCCTTGGAGTTCTTCTCAGTACTAATGACCATTTGTAAGTGTCCTTAACCTCCAAATTTCAGCTTTGATTAGTTTAATAGTCAAAAGTCAAACTTATCATAGTTAAGGTTGACTTAGTGATTAAACATTAATGATCCAGTCATTGGTCAAATTAAGAGTAGTTATAAGTTGGTAATTGTGTAAGTAATAAACCCCTAAGAGGGCACCTACTGATTATCACCCTAGCTTGGTCAAATGTCGGGTCAAACCTAATAATAAAAAGTCAACAGAAAGCCATTTTGAAAATAAATTCATAATTAGCAATGTAGAAACTATGAGACCTGTTTAAACACTTGTATAACTTGGTAATTAGTATAAGAACATGTCTAAGCATGTTCAACCCGACAATTTCAAGTTTAGGATCGATTCGGAACCGAAAGTCGCAAAAGTAGACTTTTGCTTTGACTTTCAGTTCTGACCCGATTTAGCTTAGTTTAGATATGCCTTAGGATTCCATTAGGATCATGTTATAGGTTAGTATAACCCTCAGAAGTTATACAACTTGGATCCTTAGTTATCCTATTCATTTACATGTTCCCGTTATATGCTTAAATATTGACCATTATGCCCTTTTGACCTTAAAACGATATTTTTGAAAATATGAAAGAATAGAAACCTTTATTACTGAATTATAAACTTGTCCCTAAAATTTGACATCAGTTTGTGGTCTAGATTAGGAGTTATGCTCATTAACGTAAATGAAAAGCTTTTTTATTAATTAAACGGCATAATTAGCGTATAGCCTATCTAAACCCAATTTTTGATACCAAAATTTTTACCTAATGATATAAAATAATATTTTAGGATTTTTGGAGATTTTTATTTATTTTTAGGCTGAGCATAACATAGAGTTCTAAGCTTGATTCGGTAATTGCCGGTTTTGCCCTTTTGGGCTATAAAATGAGTTTTACAAATCCTTTTAATACCAAACCTTTTTCTACTGATCTAATATGATAAATAAAATATTTTGAACCTTCTGGAATAATAAAAATATCAGCTTTTCTTTAAAAACCCGGAAATAGCTCAAAATCGTCTCTTTAAGCGGTTTTAACGCATAGTATGTATTAAAACTATTTTAAACATATAAGGTTTGATGACTACTGATAATCTCAGTAAATTTTTATATTTTAACAGTAAGCAAAAGCTTTAAACTCAGATTTCCAAAATTGACCTTTAAACCTTATGTGAAATTACCAAAATACCCCTCTGGGGCATAAATTGGTTTTAAATTCGTTTTGGGCATAACGGAAGGTATCTTACTGACATCACAACATTTTTAAGACATATTAACTTAGGAAACATGTATATGACTCTTATGGTTACCCGTTACGCATATTTCGCGTTCGGATCGGTTTATGTAACTAGTTTGCCTAAATTGACCAAAACGGGTCAAACCTTATCATTTTTGCCTCAAAATCCAGAATGTGTTTAAGTTTACCCATATTATACAAGTCTCCAAACTTGTCGGGTCTAAATCACATTCTATTCCGGTCTTCGCTTAATCATGCGTTTTGAACCGTAAAGCTTTCCTTAAAACTAACCGGTCTAAGTTACAACTTAAATAAGACCCGTTAGGAATCTAATAGGTTAATAAAACCTTCGTTCCAGATTAAGAGCCCCAGTAGAAGTAATTGTGCTTGCTGATTAGAATATACGGCTGAGTATAAATTGCATTGCTAGCTCAGGTAAATACTCTTAACTTATTTTCCCTATACGGGCTTGGGATACGGTATTATAATAATACCGCTTGGTCGGGTATTGAATGTTTAAACGTATTGTGATTAAATTATTGAGGTAACCCGTTTTAATAAGTATTGTTTGAAATAAAAGCCTATAGGGGTTAATGACCATGTCCCGGATATCCTTGGCATCATTACAATAAAATGGCCACGTCTTAAGCACGGGGTGTAGGCATACACCTGACAGTTGCATAAGGGAAACGGTATCTCACTCTCTTATGGGCCTATACTTGTGGCGTGTCTGTTAATCTTGACTCGGTTTCTACATCGGGCCCTGAATGTACAACGAACATGTAAATCTGTATACAAGATTTTTATTAATAAAATTGTCCCAAGTTATAAAAAGTTTTGTGCCTTGTGCATTCAAATCAATTTTCTTAAACATTTTCAAAATGAGTCAGTTAATTGTATTTAACAGTGTAAACTGACGTATTTTCCAAAAAGGTTAAGTGACAGGTACTGTACGTAATTGGCTGGGAGCTCAGGGCGTTAATAAGGAATCTTGCAAGTTCTAGATGCCTAAAGTATGTTGAACAGTTCTCTTTATTTGATCCGCCTGTGGATCTTTTACATACCGTTGTAATACTTTGATATTCTTATTCGGTTGTAATATATTTATCTTTTGCTTCCGCTGTGCATTTAAATTGTGTTGTTTGACTATGATGATATCAACTACGTCACGATACTCCCCACCAGGCCCACCGGTAATACGTGGAAATATCGGGGTGTGACAAATAGCATAAGTACAGAATAAACGAAAGCGATGCTAAGAATGAGGTCTCGTCGTGGATAATCGGATATGGTGCGTTTGTGAGTTGCTTAAAGTTTGAATTAGGCCCAAAAGGTCTGCAAAACACCGAATTTCTCATGGCACGTTTTACGAAAGTTTTGATGGTGAAAACACTTATATATAGGAAGTACTAGCGGCGTATCCACCATGTTGCGTCCGTTTCCGTATTCGGTGTCATGTTACGTTCCGTGTCTTACCATACACAATAGTACACTCTATGGTTTTCATGCGCTTATTACTATAATCCCGTGTGCACCCTTGATCATAACAATCGTCGCATGATCCGCATAGCTTGTATTAGTTGTGTATGAATCATGATATACATAAATTTTGAAAATAAGATTGTGTGTGTATAGAAATGTAGCATGTAAGCACGTTTGCGTTCCAAATAGTATAAGACTAACGTAAGCGAATCCCTCGGGTTTCGCTCGCGTACAGGTGCGAGTGTATAAATTTTGAGTAAAACGAAAAGCATGATCATGGTATAAGTTTAAACATGAATATGCATGTGAGCATAGACACAAATCGCATGACAAGAGTAGGATTACAAGTATAAGTATAACGTGTATGAAAAATGAGTATAAATGTGAGTACAAACATGAGTATAGGTATAACTACAAAGCGTATGAGTATGAATACGAGTATAAGTGTGAACATAAGATGTACGAGCATAGATGTGAATGTGAATATAGGTGTAAAACATGAAGGTTTAAGTATGAACAAATTATATGCGTATGAATATAAGTGTAAATGAAAACATAAAATGTATAAACATGAATATGAATATGAATGTAAGTACAACGTAAATGTATAATTGTGAGTGTATGTATAAACGTAAAACGTATGAATTTTGAATCATGAGTATAACATAAATGTGTAAGTGTGAACATAAGGGACTGCATAAAATGTATAAGTATGGATATAGGAAATAATGATTTTGCCTATAGTATAAATCGAAATACACGAGTTTATGCGTGTAAAAGGTTTAAAATTTTTGAGTATAAAAGAAAAAGGGAACGAGTGACACGCGTGAGATTGCTGTGAGATATTGACTAAAACGTGTAAAATGATATGCATATATAGTTGTTTGCGCAAAACGTGAAGTTAAAATAGATTGAGTTGTCATGGAATGTAGAATCTAGTTTGTGAATGTAAGGGAGTATAAAGCAGCTATTGGTTACGTGAAACGTACTTTGCAAAAAGAATGGAAATGCTACTATGGTTTCATAAGTTGAAATTTTGTCGGTCCTTGTGAAGTTTCCTTGCCCACGTGTTTTGAATTTAATTGGCGTATCGAGTGAGGTTTTGAAAAATTATAGGGATTAACAGGTTCGCATCGTTTTAAGTAACTTTGTATTAGAAAATTTTGAAGTTTCCAGATTCTTGTGAAAAAATTGATCCTTAGAAAAAAGGAATTTGGTATATGAACTTAGTGATCGTGAAAGGTGTCCTTAATAAAATGTTTTTGTTGATCTTGGAAAGAGTTTTGATAAACAATCGGATAATATTTGTAATATTTTGTATGAAAAGTTGGTTTGATTGTCAATTGAAAAATAACAATCTTTAGTATAATGATGCAAGACGAGTGCGTTTTAGTAATTACGTGGAATATGAAATTTTGTGGGCAATGGATTTATTAGACCGACTTAGTTGGTGAGTAGCATTTTGTAAAGTTTTGAATGTCGAGAAATAAGCGTTTACGGAAAAATTACGAATTTTGTGTGTGTGAGCTATATGAAAATAGATTGTAAGATAAGAAGTTCGTTTATATAATCAATGCATTTTGATATAATTAGAGATTTGACTACTGATAAGCGATTTAGATATAAACATGATCGTGTTTACATAATATAGTCTATTAAAAGAAAGTATCGGTAACAATCACCTAGGTAAGGGAATCACCCTAATCCGTTGGTGAGGTCGTTGTAAGATGAGAAAAGAAGCAGAGTTAATCGTCAAGGTAAGGAAATCACCCATATCTTGATGATATGTCTCCACTCGTTGTTACAAAAGTGTAAATAAAATTACGTGAAATTATGCATGCTAATAATGTATAATCGTATGAAAGTAATAGTATGATGTGTGCGCAAAAATGAAATTTCAAAAATGGTTCAAAATCGACAAGGGAGAGTTTCATCATAAAAGGTCGAGAATAATAAAACGTAAGTTCAATTCAAACTTGGATGGTTCCAAAATGGAACTTTGACTAACCAAAGTGGTCGAAAGGTCTTTTGAAATTGAGAACATGCTTTGGCCTAATAGGTGAAATACTCTCGCCGACATGTCGGTTAACGATATTTACCCTTCCGGTTACTACACGTTCCAATTCAATCTAAAATTCGAGACTTGGCGGGATTCATGAAAATCAAGGAGTGAGACTAGTCGACAAGGTGCGAGTTTCACCCCTAACTTGACGACTTCGTACCCTAAGTGTAGTTGGCACTCGTTGGGTCAAATTAAATTTCGACACGTTGACGAGGGTCCACTAGAATTTGAATTTGAAATTTCCATTAAGATGTGGATTTCACTCCTAACTTAATGGTGAATTCCGTGCATAAATAGAATCAAGTGAGATGAGAGTCATTTACCAAATTGTGGGTTTCACGTTTTTTTTGGTAAACTCGTCTCGTTTGTATAATATGAGTGTTGTCGAATTTAGAATAATCGAGTAAAATGTATGAGGAAAAGTGTATGTTAAGGATTAGACGAACAAGTATAAACATGTCAAGAATAGCACATAAAGAATGGAATAATGAAACAATTATTAACTCATAAAAAGTATGTCACGGATAACACATAAATGAGAGAACAATGAAACAAATATTAACACATAATAAAACAAGTATAGCATGTCAAGTGTTAACACACAAGTGACAAATCATGCTTAAAAGATCAAAAGAGAATAAATAAAAGCAAATAAAGTAGCATGCAAGTAGTTTCAAGCAAAACAAACGAATAAAGCTCTAAAACTATAGACTAGGTTAAAGCATTCCTACTTTTCCTAATTCCCTATAGTTATGGCTCTGACACCAATCTGTCACACCCCAACCGATGGCGGAAACATCGGGATGAGACGAAGTGCGTAGATTGCAAAAGACTTCATAACACTATGTGACAATATTAATTTAATTCAAATTTCATTTCAAGACTAATTGTCATACAAGATTCAAATAAAAATAACAACATTGCTTCAAATTGTAACATAACAACAAAAGATAGATTAATCTAGGTGTGTATCTAGTCCACTCTAAATCTTGTTTCATCTTGTAACATCACTTTATCAATTAACCTGCAACATGTATTAAAATAGAGTTCAATGCAAAAGCAAAGGCGAGTATACAAGTTTTGTTACATAGCATAAATAGAATAAAAAGTGCTCTTATCCATCATGATTCATAATATGTGATTACTAGTATGCAAATATGGCGTACAATATGTTCAGACCCGAGTATACAACGCGTTAAAATAGCCTAATCCCAATAGAGTAGCGGGAGGTAACATGTTTAACTTAACAATACCCCAAGTCTAACGGGCGGTGCGTTAATCCTATAGCGCAATAATTGTTAAGGGAGGCTAGCAAAGTTAATGAGCATATATCGACCAAGTAGTTTACATAGCAAACGAGAATAACAAGTACCACACATAGTTTCATGTTAAGCATGAATAGAGTATGTTAAAAATAGTTTGAGTGTCATTTTGTATAATATACATGTTGCATCCCAAAATGGTAAAAGGGAAAAGGGATCGAGTATACTCACGTTGGTTGCATATGAAGATTTCTTGAATAACGCACGAGGAAAAATAGAGAAATCCACACGAGAAGAACTACCCTAACAATAATAAAATGCGAAATACTAAATATAACATACACAACGGAATTAATTAAAGTTATTATTTATTTAAGTTTATTTATTCGCATGATGCGTCTTGTGTCACCAGGGTATCCTAGACCCCGATGGATCCTGGTGAGATCAAAGATACTACACCTCTTGTAAAGTTAGGAGTTAACCCGACTATCTACCGTTGCGAATAGGTATAAATGCTAAACGTTAAAGTATTTAACATGCTTGGTTTGTTTAATAAATCATAAGTTTGTGAGATTTTGTAAAATTAAATTCTTTTATTTTATTCTTACACATATGTAATTTATTGTTAAGTTTAGTTTTAAAAATAAGATTTGTTTTGTAAATATTCTAATTAAAAATACATTTATCAATAATAAACCCTTACAAAATAAATATATGCATTTGCTTATAACTTCAACGCATAGAGAAAAAAATATTAATTATCTATTAAAGAAATCCTTTCAATAAGACTATGAAAACACAATTTGCTAAAACTCAATTCTAATGTTGGATCTTGTAAGTCCATATCTATACATATAATAAAGAAACTCTATTAAGGACACATGACAATCTCTTAGCTACTCTCTGATTGTATTTTCCGCCTAAATCATATCATAACCATATAATATAAATATTAGACTTTATTAAAAAAAAGTGAGAAATATAAGTAACGTGCAACAAACTATACAATCTCTATTTTTGAGTTTAACCATACTGGGATAAAACGATTTATTTAAAAAAAACAGTTATGGATAATTCGTTTTAAATTTAAATGCATAAATAAAATTTTATTGATGGTATATATATATAGAGAGAGAGGGGCCAGTTAACGTACACTACGGCTTAACGTACAACCAGTACGACATGTAATTACGTACGTTCATTTCAAAATCACGCACGTTATAAGCTAAAAAACCCAAATCACGCATGTTGAAAAATATTAATCACGCATGTTGAAAACGTTAATCAGGCATGTTATACCTATAATCACGCACGTTGTCGTACTTGATGTACGTTAAGCCGTAATGTATTTTACACTTTCTCTCTCTCTCTCTCTCTTTATATATATATATATCTATATCTATCTATCTATCTACTATAATAAAAGAAACCAACTTTTGGACACGTGTCATTCATTTAAGGTATCCTCAAATCTATACTTATTTTATATTAACTAAATAAATAATAAATTAATATTAAATCTTATTATACTTTAATAAAATATTATCCTCAAATCTAAATTGTTAATTTAATATATTTTTAAACCAAATACCTCTCTTTCCTACTTATCTTATATTAAATATATAAATAATAAATTAATATTAAATGTTATCCTAATTTATTAAAAATATAACTTTTTTTATTATTTTGTATACAAAATTATATTTATTCAACTCGTGTAAAACGCGTGGTTTTTAAAAATATATTTTTTTATTATTTACTATACAAAGTTACATTTATATAACCCATCTAATACACAAAGTTTTTAAAGATATAATTTTTTTATCATTTGCTATGTAAAATTAGATTTATTCAACACGTGTAATACACGGGGTTTTTTAAGGATATAATTTTTTTATTATTTGGTAGATTTTTCAACCCGACCATACATGGGTTTTTTAAAGATACGACGTTTTTAGTATTTAATATACAAAATTACATTTATTTAATCTGTGTAATACACATGGTTTTTAAAGATATAACTTTTTTTAGATCTATTCAACACATGTAATATACGGGGTTTTTAATGATGTAATTTTTATTATTTGGTAGATTTATTCAACCCGATTATACACGAGTTTTTTAAAGATACGACGTTTTAGTATTTAGTATACAAAATTACATTTATTTAATCTGTGTAATACACATGTTTTTTAAAAATATACCTTTTTTGTTATTTGATATATAAAATTACATTTATTTAACCCATACAATATACGAGGTTCATAAAGATATAACTTTTTATTATTCAATATATAAAATTACATTTATTCAACCCGTGTAATACATGGGGTTCTAACCTAGTTATATATATAAAAAAAAACATGCAGTTTGTCTTCCTTCAACCAAATAACCCAGCCGACATAACTGTCACCCACCATGATGATGTTTATTTGAAATGGGTTCCATGTTATAGTTATTCAAACAGTTCATCTGGTTTTATTTAAAAAAAAAAACAAACGACAAACTGATTACTCGATTTACTAGGATCTAGTTGTTTTGTTTGGATTTGTTTTAACATCGAAACATAAGATTTCAACAGGGAATTAAATGAGAAAATCGAACAAGGAAAAAGGTATACCGAAACGAGTCGAGACCTAGAACAGAACCGGCGTGAACCCGAGTTGAGCCAAGCCCCGAACCATGACCGGAAACCAAATCTGACCGTTCGTTTTGAAGTCATAAACTGAAGCACGTGTGTACCGAACCAAACCTCGAGCCAACCATAACCCGAACCCGAGTCTCGAACTGAACCGAGCCACGTCTGACCGGGTTGACCCAAGCCGACTGAACCGCGCCCTGAACGTCACTGCCGCCACCGTAGACGGAAACGCAGCAGACGACGGCGCCACTGTCGTCGTCGCTCTCTCTCTCTCTCTCTCTCTCTCTCTCTCTGCTTCGCGACGCCGTGCGCCGCCACCCTAGGGTGGTGGCCGACCGGAGCTCCTCCGACGATTGGATATGTGGAGGTGAAGAAGGGATTCCTTGTTTCTTTTTTTCTTTTTTTTTAGTGTTTTCAGCAGGAATCGAGAGGGAGAGGGGGAAAAATGGGAGGTGCGGCTGCCAAAAATGAAAGAGGATTAGGGCTTCAATTCTTTTAAGTAGTTAGGTTTAGTGTGAGTTAAATGGGCTTGGGATTTAATGTTAAGTTGTTGCTTGTAAAAAAAATAAAAAAAAGGAGTTAAGAGGGTGCTTTGGTCCGATCACATATCTGCCATCTTTAGTCTTTTTATATATATTTATTTTTTGTTTTGATCAACATGATATTAATATGCAACGTTGTCCTAATTTAACCCACTTTACCAATTATCATATTATGTTGGAATGAGCATAAAAGAAAACAAAGCAAACAACCACAAGGGACTTGCAGCTGCAAGCCCTTATTGTTTTTATTTATTTATTTTTTTTTGGACATAAAAGTTAAGTATTAGTAAAGTATGTCATGCACTTATGATATTATAAGCAAATGGAGGTTGGATAAGAAAACAACTTAAACAACCATTAATTTTACAATAAAACTATAGTGTAATGATTTTTGTATAAATATTTATCACAGATAATTGCATTGATAATTTTAAACACTTATCTTATCATTTGAAATATTATAAAAAAATAAAAAAAAATAAAAAAAACTTAAACAACTAAAATTTAAAAACACATACGTCCAACCAAATCTTGATAAAATTTGGGTCATTATCAAATTAATCTTTTTAAACAATAAAGAATTAGATAATATGACTTTTATCAAATTAAGTGACACAAACATAGTAACCCACTGTATAGGGTTGAATTAAACAGATTAAATTGGTATAAATCGTGATATGAGTCGATTTTAAATAATATCTAGAGTCACGTATTAATTGTAAGTTACGCATGCGTTTACGAGGTATGAGTATGTATCAAATGTATACCAGGATTAAATGTTTAAGCAAGTAATAAACAAAGCGTAATTCGTATGAAATAAATTTTTTTTGTTACGAACAAAGCCTCGGATTACAATGATACGAAACGAAAGAAAAAAAAACGATTACAAGAGCTTACAAGTTTCTGAAAATAGAAATACATTATAGACTTTCTAAATGAGGAAAGTTACGAAAAGCGAGGCAATACAATACGTGTCTCCCACCTCAGAATATACTCCCGTATCAAGATTCCCTAGATTCAGTCTTACAGGTGAATATACCATAATGATATCTGTACTCTGGGTTAGTGCGAGGCCTTGAGAGCTCAGGTATGAACTTCCGTTCAGTCAAAGAGATGAAGGCTCGACTTTGAGGTGTGTCCCCCTTGGGGATCTTCTTTACAACTTCACTTGATTTACATCTTTCGATATTTTTCAATTTTTATGCAGAGGGTAAGCTTCTAAAGCGCATAAAGTATTAAATGAAGTCTAGGCCATTTCTTCCGCAATATCAGAAGACTAGGTATAATACCCCAGATATCAAACAGTATAAAGACCTAGTATTTCAGAAACAGGCAATCTTTCAAACAAGATTTCAGGGGTTACCTATATATCCGAGAGATGTTCCCCACGAAATAAGCAAGATATATGATTTAGGTTTATATCTCGAAATCAATCTACTGAATGTGTAAAAACCTACTGCATATCATCAAAGAGACCGTTTATCACATATTTAACATTCCAATTGTTTAGCATGTTGTGATTGTCTACTGATGTACTATCATTTCCTCTTTTTTCACAAAAACTCATTTTGAATTTTCTCATATTTTTGGCTTTTTCAAATTTTCAAATGTTTTTGTATTTTCAAAATTTTTACTCCCCCTAAAATCTAAAACAATTTAAAGAAAATTTGACAAACCGATTCATATAGCTTCATCTCGCCATCCATTTCTGCCTCACATTCTCTGTTTAGCTCACATTCACCCCCATGATTTACAAACCACTTGATTATAACGTTTTGAAACCATTTTTCAATCTGGTTTTATCATGTGTTTGTTCAGCCGTGAGGGTTTCGGCGTATTCCCTTTAAATTTTCAAAAAAATTTAACAATTTAAACCAAAAACTTCCTGTTTTTAACACCGGTTTTCTCCTTGTGTGCCAGGCTGTTCTGTTATTCATGCTGACCTTGAATTGTCCTCCAGAACACCTGCACATGCAAATGAACTTAGTTAGTTTTGAATTGGAACCCAATCCATACTGGATTTAGGTTTACCAAATTCATCAACATATGACATGAACGACCTTTCACAATTTCTTTTATATTCAAACACTTTTATAAAAATTTTATCTAAAAATTTAATTTTCTTTGATTTTTTTAACCGTTGATTAACCAATTTTTCTTTCTTTATTCTCTCTTTTGTCCTCAGATTTGTATCTGATGAATTCGTTTTACTTGAATGATTATTCTTTGGAGAGCAAAACGATTCATCAGAATTGTTATCTAGCTCATTGGTTGTATCCGAGGATAAAATGTTTTCTAGATACTCTCTCGCTTTCTTTCTTTTCTTTCTCAGTCTATCTTTCTGCCCATGTGATAATTTCACTTTCTGTTCTTTGGGCTTTTCTTCAATTTTGACTGTTTTCATCACCATTTAATGAGATTCATCCCTCGGTCTTCTCTTTAATCTCATTGGGCAATCTCTGGCAATATGACCTCTGATTTAACATTCATAGCATCTTCTTGTCTCAAATCTCTGACTCTGGTAGTTACCAGCAATGTGTCCTTCAAAACCACATTTGTAACACACCATGTTATCGTACCATTCTCCACTTTCAAACCAGACACTTAGATCCTAACATTGATTTGCCTTGTGGGAATCATGACTTCTCCTTTTTCTATCATCATAATGATTTGTCTCTGAAGAATCTTCATTCCATCTTCTTCTGTAAGCTTGATTTGACTTTTGAGCACCGTGGTCAAACCTGCACCACTTATTACTAACTTTTTGTGAGTTTTGATTTTCAAATTTTTGTGAATTTTTGTTTTTATAGTGATTTGATGATTGAACTGATGATCTTTTCTTTTGAAATTTTTTTTGAATTTTTAAAATTTTTAACATTTTGTTTTTGTTCCCCATTTTGCTTAGAAGTTGAACATTCCCCTTTTTCAGCAAAATGTGGAACAGTTTTTTAAAATTTTTCTTTTAGTTTCAAAAATATATTCTTTTTTATCATTTTCATCATCAGATTCATCATCACAATCTTCAATTATGACTTCATCATAATTTGTGACATCGTCACTTATTGGAGTTTTCACTGAGGGAGTTTTGTTTTTCGTGTTATCAGGTACAACCGTTTTTGTTTTGCCCTTCCCTAACGGTTTACACCCAATACCACGGTTACAAAATTCATATTCATCCTCCCCAGTTTCTTCATTTTTATTGATCGGTTTTGGAACTATATTATCAAGCATTAAGGACGAAGCAACAAAACCTTTCAATTTCTTTTCTAAATCTTCTATTTTCTTTCTTGCAATCTCAGCATCTTGTTCAAGTTGCGTGATTTTTCCAAGATGCGAGTTTATTGTATTTTGTTTTTCAAAATCCTTTTTATTTAAATCTGATTTTTCATTTTCTAAAATTTTTATTTGATTTTTCAAATCGTTTTCTAATTTTATAAAATTTTTGTTTTCTAATGTCAAACTTTCCACATCTCTCAACAGTTTGACATTTTCAGATTTTGATTTTTCACAATTTGAGCACACAGGTTCGGAACTTGAAGTTTCATTTGTTGATGCACTTGATTCTTTGACTTCACCGTTCTGTGACAACTCAGTTGACTCATCTTGTTTAGATTTTTCTTGGTGAGCATTGTCAACAAGTTTTTTTCTCAGATTCTTCATTCTTTGAAATTGACTCTGTCTTGAATGTACATGCAGAAAATTTTTTAATAAAAACAAGAGGATTCATATTTTCATCTATATAACAACCCCTCTTAATATCATATTTCATAACATATTTTGCTTTAAAACATATATTGATTCTTCTGCTTATTTCAAGAACCACATCCAAACTTATTTTATCTAGGTTCTTTTCTATTTCTTTTATCAAATCTTTCTTTTTCCTTTTAATTTCCATTTCGTGTTTTTCAAGCTTATTGACAAACTCACTTAGATAAAACTTTGAGAATCTAGAATCCTTTTTTAGTTCAATCAAAAATTCATCCCACTCTAAAGGTAAAGCTTCTTCAAAATTTGATATATGTTCAACACTTGACATTCTTATTTTGAACTCTTTTAAAGTATCAAGTATTCTACTATACCGACTGTTTAACTCGTACAACGACTCATTTTCTTTACATAGAAATGTTCAAATCTTTTAACCCAAGCATTCTTTTTGTCATCTTCTTTCGTATCCTAACCCATACCAAACCAATCATTTATTCTTTTAAGCTTATTATTTTCCATTTCGTCAAACATTTTAAACATAATTTCTTTGTTAAATGACTTGGTTCAAAAATTGTTTTTTAGCTCAAAGTCCACAAAATTTCAACTTCCACGAGGCCCACTAACAAGCCCAATCACAAAGTCTTGACCCAAATCGCTTTTAAAAACTTTTGACCCAATACCCTTAGCCCAAAGCACCTTCAAAAACTTTCAATCTTAACCCAAACCACTACTTTTAAATGCAACCGAAAACACAATCCACTTGGGTTCAACTTGAAACCCACAATTTAACCCAAAAACTCGTAATGATCTCAGCCCAAATTTACAATCTTATCACTATCAAAATGCACAGGCTCGGCCCAAAACAAAAAACTTTCGGCCCAAAACTTTGTTTGGCTCTTTTGAAATCTGATTTGTATAAAGAGCTTAGCCCAAACACTTGATACCAAGCCCAACCTTAATCTGGCCCAATCAATTAATCTTGCATTGGTTCACACTTTAGCTGCAACTGCAACTATCAGATCCGCGATTCCTTCGTAAATGAGTTCGATGTGTAACAAAATATCACAGTTTGTAAGCTGTCCGAGAATTTTAAGTATTGACCGTTTGCCCTTCTAATCAGTTTAACACAAACTTATGCTTCTATCAGTGACAACCACAACACTTTAACAATCTAAACTCTTCAACCGATTAGGATCACAACATCATCCACATTGTTTGCTCAGCAACTACACAACTGCAACTTAAACAATATCACTTGATTTTCCTTTAGTCTTAATCTCTACAACATCAAACACAAATCATTATCAACTCTAAAACTTGCAGATCATAGATTCAGTATTTACAAACTATTATATGTTTGAAAACAATGATGCACTAAACAATCTTATGATGTATACTGATTTATGACCAATATTTTCAGATTCAAATCTATCCGATAACTCAGTCCGAAAATTCGACTGAAACACAGAAACTTTAGTCTGAAGCAAACAATTTTAACTTGATCCTATTCAGTTCGAAAATTCAACCAAAACTATAGGAACTTTAACCGAACATCACCGATTCAGTCGGATATACGCCGAACCTTAAACTAAACAATTCAAAAATCGAACGAATCAGTCTGAAATTCAATGTAAACAATTCGAAATACTCGAAACTTACTGTGAATCAACAAAAACTTTTCAGAACAGTTTGATAATAACACCAAATCAAACCGAATCAGTCCGAAATTAAACCTAAAAACAACCGATTCAATCCGATTTCACAGAAAGCTGATCGGAATTATCTGAAATTTAATCACAGCAATCCGAAATCACAATGAATCGCACCGAAATTTGTTCGAATTTCACTGAAAATCAATAAAAAATGATCCGATTATACATTCAGTTTGTTTTTTAACAACACATATGTTCCGAGTCAGATATGTGATTCAGTTTGTTTTAATGTGTTTTTTTTTTAAGATTATCAACGTTTAACTCAGATCAATTTCTTGTTTCAACAACAATAATCTCGATGAACTTTATGATTCGTTCAAACACTAAACCTGAATTCAATTTGATTTGTTAATCAGATTCAGTTAATAACAATTTCAATCAAAAATAATCAGATAGGCAAACACGAATAACAATCAGCAACACTTAACATGATTCAGCTTAGACTTCGAATTCAAACAACACCTATCAACAATTCAAACCTGATTTATCAGATCTGAAACATGACGCAACATCAATCACTAACACAGTTAAAAACAAACAGATAATCATTCAAAACTGTTTGAAATATATGAAAGTTCAATAAAAAATCATCGAATCGCATCAAATCAGTCACGTTTTTACTGTAAATAGTTCAGAGAGTTCAATCAACACACCGAAACGAATCGAAATTCACCGAAAATAGTCCGAAATTAACCAAAATTCGATTCGATTTCACTGAAACTGAGCGAAACTAGTCCGATTTGCAAACAATTACACGCAGTGATAGCCGCAGCGATCCTCGATTCGAAAACGATAAATTAAATGAGATAGCCGTTGGGTTTCAAAAGTTTGTTGGGTTTGGTTCAATAGCTTCTTACGGGTCACTTAAAAAGAATGGGCCAATACGAAACGAACTCAAGTCGGGTCAACCGGAGCTTCATGGGGGAGGTTGAATGGACCACACGATTGCATGCCCACGTCCCACCACCTGTAGTTTTTCCCACTTTTTATAGCATGTTTAATGCAGTTAGATTTTTTTAATGCTTTAGTATTTGTACTTTCAGCTTTCTATGTAGTACCTAGTTATTTAAATTTCCTTTTGTTTAGGACGTGAAGTCGTGGCATGTATCCTATATGTATTAACTTTTATAATCAATGAAGGTGGTGAATTTGTTTATGAAAAAGAATACGTCTGTTGCTCTTAGTGAGTTAACTGATTTGCCTTTTGCTAACTCGAATTTGGCAATTCGAGTAGGTGATCTAAGGTACCGTGTTTGATTGTCGGTGGTGAATCTGTATCCAACAATTGAACCCGTAGCCCTATTGTTGTTTGGGTGGTGAATCTGTAACCCAATCGACCGTAGAAACTATCCGTTGAAGTGACTGTTTCGTTTGAAATTTGGAGTTGAAGGCCAGGTTTACATCATCTGGTATCAGAGCCGAAGCACATTCCGAATCGATTTCAGTTTTCATTCATCATCACGAGTATCCAGTCCAGTGATGGCATATGAGCAGCGAACCATGGAACAACAAATCAAAGATCTTCAAGACCAATTACAGGAATTGACTCTTGCTATGCGAAGAAGAGATGGCGACCGAAGCCCACCTCGATATCGACCTGATGACTATGATACCGATAATTACTCAAGCGACAACGACTATAATCCGTATGGTCGTCATGCTCGTGAAGTGCAACGCAACAGTGACATTCGGGTTGATATCCCCGAGTACGACGGGAGGCTCGACTCCGATGAGTTCATTGAATGGTTACGCACAGTGGAGCGTGTTTTCGATTACAAACAGACCACAGAAGAGAAGAAAGTTAAATTGGTTGCATTAAAGCTTTGCAAATATGCTTCTACATGGTGGGATAATGTATGTCGCAAAAGGGCTCATCAAGGTAAAGAAAAAGTGAAGACGTGGGCCAAAATGAAGAAACTTTTGAAGCAGAAGTTTATGCCGACATTTTATGTGCAGGAAAGTTTTTCAAAGCTTCATGCTATCAAGCAAGGGAGTCGTTCAACTGAAGAGTACTCACAGGAATTTGAACACCTCCTCATGAAATGTGACTTAGATGAGGATGATCCGCAAACCCTTGTACGCTATTTGGGTGGTCTTGAATCCCGAATCGCTCATGTCGTCGAGTTACATCCTTATTCCTCCTTAGCCGAACTAACCCTCTTAGCCCGTAAAGTAGAACTCCAACAGAAAACGAAAGGCAAGTCGGAGGTGACCAGAATTACCGCTGCTACACCCACAAGCACACCTGATCAAACAGTGCAGAAAACCGTAGCCACGAAACAGCCAGCAACATCGGAACCAGTTAATCCACACCGCGAGCCCCACGACGCTGTTTTCGGTGCCACGGATTAGGGCACATTGCTTCTGAATGCTCAAAAAGTAGGGTGATCACTCTTGCTGAATTAGAGGTAGCTAACAATCCTTGTTATGATGAAGACCAGAATGAGTTGCAATCTTGCAAACTGGAAGAAAGTATAGAGCTTGGACCGGATGAGGGTGAATGCTTGGTCATACGAAGAGCTCTTAATAGCACCACTAGCCAGGATGGAAGTTTACAAAGGGAGGCTATCTTTCATACGCGTTGTACCATTGCCAATAAGGTATGTAACTTGATCATTGATAGTGGGAGTTGCACCAATGCTGCATCTCAAAGCATGATTTCAAAACTCAACATTCCCACTGTTCCACATCCTTCACCTTATACGATTCAATGGCTTAATCATGGTAAGGGTCTCCTTGTTTCACAACGTGTTCTACTTTCATTTAGTATTGGCAATAGTTATAAAGATGAGATTTGGTGCGATATTATACCAATGGATGCAAGTCACGTTCTATTGGGTCGGCCATGGTTATTCGATAGGAAGGTGATGCATGACGGATACAAGAACACATACTATTTTGTGAAGGACAACCAGAAGATAACCTTGTTCCCTATGTCCACTATTGATTCAGCTAAACATCGAACATTGATTGTTCAGCATTTCACCAAGAAAGAATCACGTCAGCTTTGGGGTGGTAGTTTCGACAAAGTCTCAAATACTTATGAGAACAAAGCACCACAACCTGAATTTGCAGCTAACGACTCAAGTTTGAGGTCAAACTTTGTCAAAGAAGGGGAGGATGATAGCCGCAGCGATCCTCGATTCGAAACGATAAATTAAATGAGATAGCCGTTGGGTTTCAAAAGTTTGTTGGGTTTGGTTCAATAGCTTCTTACGGGTCACTTAAAAAGAATGGGCCAATACTAAACGAACTCAAGTCGGGTTAACCGGAGCTTCATGGGGGAGGTTGAATGGACCACACGATTGCATGCCCACGTCCCACCACCTGCAGTTTTTCCCACTTTTTATAGCATGTTTAATGCAGTTAGTTTTTTTAATGCTTTAGTAGTTGTACTTTCAGCTTTCTATGTAGTACCTAGTTATTTAAATTTCCTTTTGTTTAGGACGTGAAGTCGTGGCATGTATCCTATATGTATTAACTTTTATAATCAATGAAGGTGGTGAATTTGTTTATGAAAAAGAATACATCTGTTGCTCTTAGTGAGTTAACTGATTTGCCTTTGCTAACTCGAATCTGGAAATTCGAGTAGGTGATCTAAGGTACCATGTTTGATTATCGGTGGTGAATCTGTATCCAACAATTGAACCCGTAGTCCTATTGTTGTTTGGGTGGTGAATCTGTAACCCAATCGACCGTAGAAACTATCCGTTGAAGTGACCGTTTCGTTTGAAATTTAGAGTTGAAGGCCAGGTTTACATCACGCAGAGCTATCCGTAGCTCTGAGTTCAGGATTGGATCGTAAACGATCACTAGATCTGCGGTGGATTCGATTTAACGTGCGGAATCCGTTAAATCGAACTGTAATCGTGCGCGAAAACATAATTAAATGTCGTTTTATTACGTATCAACGATAACCGGACAGAGTTTTGACTTGATCTATACAACGAACACTCGAAATCTAAGAACGTGATGAAACCGAGAGTGTTGTTGATGTTGTGTATGAAGAACTTGTGAAGAACAGTTGGAACGGTTGAGCTCTTGATATTGTTCTCTGAAGTCTGTTCACTCTCATGGATCGGATAGCAATATATAGGTGAAGCATGTTAGTGATATTGGATCGGATGGCTATCCGATCGAGATGCCATTGACTTCTTATCCGATCGAGTGAAGTTGTTAAATCCTGATTCATTCTAATCCCTCGATCCATGCAAGCTGACCTTTAACTCAACTGAATTCCATGCACGTGTTAGATATGATGTAAGTAACATGATTTCATCAAATGGAATGATGACATCATGTTTAATCACTCCTGCTGACAACGCACCGTGCCGTACCGTATACTGACCTGACATTACCTAACGGCACCTAGTGAAACCTCTATCCGGTATAATACAGACTCAAGACATTAAACATTACAAATACAGACAGATTTCTAACTATGGACATACAAAATGCACTAACAACCATTCCATCGACAGAGATTTGGTGGGATCTTCACACATACCATACTAGGTATATTCTAAAGAAGGTTCTCAACAACCATCTTGTCTTTTCTACTTTTGTCCATTGCCTTCTTCTTCATTTTTCCCTCAACACCTCCAATAAGTTTTACAACATTGTTTAAAGTTATTTCTGCTTAAAAATGTCTCAAAAATCAGAAAAATAATTTAAAGTTGCAAGATTCCTTGTTCCAAAAATCTGCAGAAAGTTGAACACGGGGCCGTGCTCAGTGAGCACGGGCCGTGTTCGAGGTACTGTTTCCTTAAAAATGAACTCTTTTCGGTTTATTTTCATAGAATGTCAAGCCAAAACAGTGGAACCTCTTCAGCACATTCCAGAAATAGTCGAAGGGAACGAAGGCCTTCAATCGAAGCAACTCTTGTACGCTATGTGATGTCACTACGAGAAGCTCTCGATGAAATGACATCCGTAGAAGAGGTCCTGATCGACCGTATAAATTATCTGACGGTGGGGCTGGAAAATAGTTTCCAAGAAATCAACCTCTTGCACCAGAGGTTGAACATTCTTGTGACACCTCCCATGGAACCAATCCTTCTCCAAGAAGATTGGAACTTAGCACGTGGAGTCAATAACCCCACCGGGTGGGATGACATGTCACACCCCAACTGATGGCGGAAACATCGGGGCATGGCACTGAGCGAAACAGATTGTCCAGAAGTTTCCATAACAACTATATTTACCAAATATTTAAAGCAACACGTCCCATACTATGTCATAAATGATAATACAATTATTACAGAAAGATCTAGTCAAATTGTTCTGTTCCGACAACTCATATTTTTATTACAGACAATTGTTTATTGTTGACCTAGGTCTTTCCTAGCCTCGATTTCACACCACCGAAAGCAAATAAGCATCCTAAGCACCTGTCACATACGTTAAAGTAAAAGTCAATACACATAGTGTAAAGGTGAGCATACAAGTTTGATAATAGCATATAGAGTTCGAAAGCGTTACGCATAACCAGCACGTACACAGAGTGAAATGAGGCATGTTAGTTATCGACCTGAATCTATCGATACCAATGACTACGGGTAGACTGCCCAAGGCAGTTCGCGATACACACTCACCACTGTGAGCCATGTAGGTAATTATCCTTAGCAACCCCCGAGTGAACAGGTGCTGAGTCCAAACTAATAGTACTACCGTTGCTAAGGCAGGTAGACAACATTCCATGTGTAAACATAACAAACAAGCATTCATTTCGTCATGTATACATGCGATAATGGTTAGCGTTTAAAGTATTGCGTAGTGTGTTCGATATGATTTTGTATAAGTAACGTATGTAACACCCAAAAGTGCGTAAAGCAAAAAGGGATCGAGTATACTCACACCGATTGATGGATTGAAGGGAGCGCTAGAGAGTAGGGTTAGCCTGAACAGATTGATAGCATAACGATAAGCGACGCGTAAAATGGAACAAGTGAAGGTTTGGGTCGATCAGCAGTTCGATCGGATGGTAGTCCGATCGGACAACCAGTCGTGCGAGTGGTAGTCTGCTAGGATGGTCATCCGTTCGGGTGACCTTTCGAGGGAATTGTTTCTTCCTTTGAGAAGGATGTGTTTGTGTATGATGGCTTGACGTTTGAAGTTTTCGTTGTAGCATTTTGAAAACATAGAATTATCTCTACCTCTCAGGTCGGTCGATCGGACGGTCGTTCGATCGGATGACAACCCGATTGATTGGACACTTTAGTGAGAACAGGTTCACAGCAGGTTGTCACTCGATCGGACGGTGGTTCGATCAGGTGGCATCCCTTGTGCATTGAACTTGTTGAAAATTGTTTAAGTGTTGAAGTCTGATCATTACATGGTCAAGTTGCAGCTCGTTCGGATGGTAATCCGATCGGTCAGCACTTAGTTCAATGTTCATCCTTCGAAGTTTGAAAATAAAGGTTAAGTGTGGGACCAAGGTGCAAGTCGTTCGGATTGGCTGTTCGATCGGACAGCAGTCCGATCGGACGGCACTCCGTCCTGGTCGACCTGTTCGTCTTACACTTGGTTGTTTTGATTGTTTGTCATTTTATCGAGATGTGTTGATATCGTACCAACCAACAGAACCCCATCCTAAGCTCTAGTAACCTGATTGAACAGGAACCACCCAAATTCAGTCAGTCCACCGGTTCAAGAAGATTGTTCTTGGTTGACCCAGAATCGATAACCTCATGGATAGAATACGGATCTTGAACCAACACAACCACAAGAACGAGTAGTAAGTCGGCACAAGCTCTGATTCTATCGGTTTTGAGTGCATTGAGTGTAAAAGAGTTGAAAGAAGGTTGGAAAACCATCTTTCAATCCTTTTCATTGTGAATATGTTTAGATCTATGAAAGATCTTTGTTTGTTTATGTGGAAATCGGTTAGAGCCAAGTTATTCTTGGTGGATTGAGGCCAAAACATGAAGTTCTTCAAGAACACAAGATGACGTCATCCTAGAACACCTTGAATCTTGATGATTTCACGGTTAAACGTTAAGATTCGAAAGATAGAAAGGTGTAGGAGTGCGTGTAGATTAAGGAAGTACAAGATTTAGGATGAGATCTTACCGGAATTGCGAGAAATCGGAGAAAAAGCAAGGTGAGGGCGCTGGTCGGACGTCAGTTGCCAAAAGTGGAAAGTATGATGGTGACAAGGGGTATTTATAAGGTTTCCCAAAGTGGAAAGGGAAGAATAGGTTGGTCGCTCGGGTGGCAACTCGCCCGGATGGCAGCCCGGTCGAGTGGCACCTCGATCGGGTGGCTGCCCGGTCGGGTGGCAGTTCGGTCGGCTGGCACCTGGTTCGAGTGCTTGGCGCGACGAGTTTTGTCGTTTCGATTTGCGTGTAGCGTGTTGCGATGCGATTTGAGCAAGTGATGCGATAGAGTTGCTTATCAAATTACTTTTAATCCCAACTACTATATCTACCATACAATCATCCTACTTTTCCTGCGTTTAGCATTTGCGATTCGATTGCGATTGAGTTCGATTGCGATTCGATTGATTACCCCCACATACATAAATAAACATGCACAGGTAACACATAAGGCACACACACACGTATAACAATAACCAAAATGCGTATTTCGAGTTGCGATTCGTATTACCATTCGATGTCGATTCGATTAGCATAGTTTGAGTATCGTTTAGTTAACTTTATCGCATTGTTACTTCCTCTAGTTCACAGTCGTAAGTCGATTAAATAGCGAATAACACATGTCGATTACTACGATTATTGACAATTACTCCACATAATACAGCTAAAATAAACACATAAAAGAAATTCACTACCAGTCAAGTGGCGCGATCGGTCGTTGACTTTGACCTTGACTTTGACTTCAGAAACACGGGGTGTTACAGCCTCCCCTTGTTGAGGGAATTTCGTCCCGAAATTAGGCTAAAGCCGTAACGAACAACTGTGGGTACTTCGCCTTCATGTCACTTTCGAGTTCCCAAGTGAACTCTGCGCCTCGTTTGCCTTCCCAGCGAACTTTCACAATGGGAATGCGTGAGCGTCTGAGCTGCTTGGTTTTTCGATCCATGATCACAACAGGCTTTTCCACAAAGTGTAATGTTTCGTTCACTTGCAGATCCTCTAGTGGAACATGTAAATCATGCTCAGCTAGGCACTTTCTGAGGTTTGAGACGTGGAAAGTCGGGTGAACGTTGCTAAGTTCCTCCGGTAGTTCGAGTCTGTAGGCCACCTTGCCGATCCTTTCCAGAATCTTAAAGGGCCCAACGTATCGAGGAGTGAGTTTTCCTTTCTTGCCGAATCTGACCACTCCCTTCCAAGGTGATACCTTTAGGAGTACATGGTCGCCAATGTCAAATTCAAGGGGCTTGCGTCGTCTATCGGCGTAACTTTTCTGACGATTCCGGGCTTTCGTTAGATTGTCTCGAATTTGGAAGATTTTGTCTGTTGTTTCTTATAATAGCTCGGGACCGGTTAATTGCGAATGCCCGTTCTCGTGCCACACAATAGGCGATCGACATCTTCTTCCATATAGTGCCTCAAATGGTGCCATCTGAATGCTGGCATGATAACTGTTATTGTACGAGAATTCGACTAAAGGTAAGTATGTGTCCCAATTACCACCGAAATCTATGACACACGAACAGAGCATGTCTTCCAGGGTACGGATCATCCTCTCAGTCTGTCCGTCAGTTTGGGGATGGAAAGTGGTACTTAGATTAAGCGTAGTACCGAGAGCCGTTTGAAACGTCTCCCACAGTCGCGAGGTAAACCGAGCATCACAGTCAGAGATGATGTCGCGAGGCATCCCATGTCGACAAATAACTTCATCGGTGTAGATTCGGGCTAATCTTTCTACCTTGTAGTCTTCCCGTATCGGTAAAAAGCGAGCGTATTTAGTCAAACGGTCAACGATAACCCAGATGCTGTCGTGACTTGATGGCGTGCGCGGGAGTTTTGTTATGAAGTCCATAGCTATGCTTTCCCACTTCCATATAGGGATCGGCGGTTGTTCGAGTAAGCCAGAGGGTCTTTGGTGTTCAGCCTTGACCTTTGCACAAGTCAGGCACTTTCCAACGTTGAGAGCAATATCCCTTTTCATGTCCGGCCACCAGTACTTGTAGCGAAGATCCTGGTACATTTTATCGGCACCGGGATGAATAGAATACCGGGATTTGTGGGCTTCGTCCATCAATATCTATCGCAAGTTGGTTCGTTTAGGGATCCAAATTCGGTCCAGAAAGTGGAATATCCCATTCGACTTATTCACAAGCTGGGCTCCATCGTGATAGATTCTTTCCTTCTTCAAAGTGCGTTCATTAAAACAGGCATGCTGGGCTTTGCGGATGAGGGTTTTGAGGTCGTATTGGGCTTGGACATCACGAATGCTGAACAGATAGCTCCGTCTACTGAGGGCGTCGACAACGACATTTGCTTTGCCTGGGTGAAAACGAATCTCACAGTCGTAATCGTTGAGAAGTTCTACCCATCGGCGTTGACGCATATTAAGTTCTTTTTTATCAAAGATATGTTGTAGGATCTTATGATCGGTGAAGATCGTACACTTGGTACCATACAGGTAGTGTCGCCAAATCTTTAACGCAAAAACAACTGCGCCTAGCTCGAGATCATGGGTTGTATAGTTCTTTTCGTGGATTTTGAGCTGACGAGATGCGTAAGCTATAACCTTGTCCCGCTGCATAAGAACACAACCAAGACCAAGGTTGGAAGCATCACAATAGACAATGAAATCGTCGTTTCCATCGGGTAGAGTGAGAACGGGAGCATTGCAAAGCATGTGCTTGAGGGTTTGGAAAGCGGACTCTTGTTTAGTTCCCCAAACAAAAGGCTTGTCTTTATGCGTAAGAACGGTAAGCGGCACAACGATCTTTGAGAATCCTTCGATAAATCATCAATAATAGCCCGCCAATCCGAGGAAAGAACGAACTTCAGAAGGGTTCTTGGGTGTAATCCAACTCTTGACTGCTTCAATTTTCATAGGGTCGACGTGAATACCTTGACTATTGACAATGTGACCCAGAAACTGAACCTCCTCCAGCCAAAATTCACACTTGGAGAACTTGGAATAGAGTCGATTCCCCTGGAGTAGCTCGAGAACCAAACATAGATGCTGCGCGTGTTCGGTCTTCGACTTGGAATAGATCAAGACATCGTCGATGAACACGATGATGAAACGGTCAAGATATGGTTTACACACGCGATTCATCAGATCCATGAAAACGTGGGTGCGTTGGTTAAACCAAAGGGCATAACAATGAATTCATAATGTCCATAAAGAGTGCGAAACACGGTCTTGCGTATATCCTCCTCTTGGATGCGTAGTTGGTGGTAGCCTGAACGTAGATCGATCTTCGAGAAGCATGTAGCTCCTTGTAGCTGATCAAACAAATCATCAATGCGAGGCAGGGGATAGCGGTTCTTGATGGTTACCTTATTCAATTCCCGGTAGTCGATGCACATCCTGAACGACCCATCCTTCTTTTTGACGAAAAGGACTGGCGCGCCCCAAGGAGAGGTGCTCGGGCGAATGAAGCCTTTCTCAAGTAATTCCTGAGGCTGACTCGAGAGTTCACGCATCTCAAATGGTGTGAGTCGGTAAGGAGCTTTGGCAATAGGGTTGGCACCAGGAATGAGGTCGATACGAAAGTCGATATCACGACTTGGCGGGAGTCCTGGAAGATCATCAGGAAAAACGTTGGGGAATTCACAAACCACAGGAACGTCTTTCACTTCTGTCTTTCCTTTCTTTTCCTTCTCCGCTACTACAATGTTAGCTAAGAAAGCTCTGTATTCCTTGCGGAGATACTTGCTAGCTTGGACACACGACATGAGTTTGAGGTCTTTCGAAGCAGTTTCACCATAGACACACAATAAATCACCATTCGCGAGCGAGAATCGAATCATCTTATCGAAGCACACAACTTCAGCATGGTTTTTCGTGAAGAAAGTCCATGCCTACTATGACGTCAAAACTTCCGAGTTGCATCGGAATAAGGTAGATTGGGAAAATGTGATTGTTGAGCTCAAGAGTACAATCACGAAGAACGGAATTAACGGCGATAGTTCTTCCGGTGGCGACTTCAACATCGAACGTCGAGGAGAGATAGGAGCGCTTACAACTAAGAAGTTTCTCGAATTCAAATGACACAATGCAGTTATCGGCTCTAGTATCAAACAAACACGAAGCATAAATACCATTCACAAGGAACGTACCATTGACCACGTTGTTGTCAGCCTGGGCTTGGCGCACATTGATGTTGAAAGTTCTGGTGCGTGCGGCTTGTTGCTGCTGGTGTTGGTGCTGCTGCTGGGGCTCTTGTTTCACAACCCTGTTCGGGCACATGTTCGCAAAATGGTTGGGATCACCACATGCGAAGCAGACTCGGGCGTTGACCGCGGGTGCCTGAGCCGCTTATTGGCCTTGCGGGGCTGTGAGCAGAGCTTGATGAGCAGTGGCTTGAGCTGGTGCTTGACAGGGACCAGTACGGCAATTAGCAGTGAAGTGGCTGTACATATTGCAGTGAGCGCAGAAACGGCAGGCGAGACCCACCGGGTGATGATAAGAGCAGGTTGGGCAAGCCGGGTGGGGGCCTGTGTATGCACGCTTTGCTGGCGGTGCATAAGTAACTGGTGCTGGTCGGTGATGGAGCTGCTATTGAGCCGGTACGGCTTGAAGTGGAGCAGCAGTGGTAGTGACAGCACAGTTCTTGTTGTTGGAACTGTTGTTGTTGTTCTTCTTCTTGCGGCTTGAGGACTTTGACGATTGAGCGGCGACGATTTTAGCGGTTGCAGAGCTTGATGAGCAGTGGCTTGAGCTGGTGCTTGACAGGGACCAGTACGGCAATTAGCAGTGAAGTGGCTGTACATATTGCAGTGAGCGCAGAAACGGCAGGCGAGACCCACCGGGTGATGATAAGAGCAGGTTGGGCAAGCCGGGTGGGGGCCTGTGTATGCACGCTTTGCTGGCGGTGCATAAGTAACTGGTGCTGGTCGGTGATGGAGCTGCTATTGAGCCGGTACGGCTTGAAGTGGAGCAGCAGTGGTAGTGACAGCACAGTTCTTGTTGTTGGAACTGTTGTTGTTCTTCTTCTTCTTCTTGCGGCGTGAGGACTTTGACGATTGAGCGGCGACGATTTTAGCGGTTGGTGCGGTAGTGACTTGATGAGGTTCTTCGAAGTTTTTTTCCCAAAAACCAGCTTTCACCCGCTTGTCGTTGATTTCGGCGGCAAGCAAGTAAGTTTCCTCGACCGTTGCTGTCTTTGCGGCATGCACAAAATCCGCAACACAGTCCGGTAGAGCTCGGATGTACTTCTTAATCGCCATGTCGGACGTCTTCACTTGATCGGGACAGATGATGCTGAGCTGCTTAAAGCGAGCAGTTAGGGCAGTGTTGTCACCTTCCTTTTGCTTAATGTTCCAGAATTCGTCCTCCAGCTTTTGGCGTTCATGGGGAGGACAGAACTCATCCATCATGATGGCCTTCAACTCTTCCCACGTTAGCTCATAAGTTGCATTGTTCCCGCGTTTGTTCCTCTCGGCCATCCACCAATCTAATGCGCGGGACTGGAAGACGCCAGTAGCGTTTAGAGTGCGGAGATTTTCCGGACATCCACTCTGGCGCAGAGTGACTTCGATGGAATCGAACCATTGAAACATAGCCGTCGAGCCATCTTCTCCAGTGAATTCCTTCAGACCGTAAGCCTTGAACTGCTTGAAGCTAAAAGCAGTCTTAGTAGCAACTTTAGGAGCTTCAGTTCTGGACTCCTCAGACGATTTGCTAACATTCTCATAAATTTCACTCACGATCTGAGGCACAGCCTTGGCCACTTGTTTCGCGAGGATGGCAGCAAGGCGTTTGTCCCTCTGTTCTTGACGAGAGAGTCGTGGGTGACAGGATCCAGATGATGGTCCAGTTGACATTGTCTGCAATAGACATCGTCATAGGTCTCAGACACATCATAGTCGAATCTCACCTCACACGTCTAATATTTACTAAAGCTCAGGAACACAGTGAAACATGTAACACATAAACACATATGCACATAGTCACAGATTCACATAAACACAGAAGCACATAATCACACAAGCACGTAGAGTACAGAAGCACAGAAGCACATAAGCATGTAATCACCAGATGCAGTCAGAATACAGAAACCTATCATTCAAAGCCCGTGCGCGTTCGAGAATAACGATCGTGAATAACTTGTCGAGTAGTATAGTATAAGCATATAACATAGCATAAGGTCGTCCATAATTTAGCGATTTGTCAGCGCTTTGAGATAGAAATGCAGTGCGAGTTGTGCGTGTCGATCGAAGTGAAAGCAAGAATCGAATAAGTCTCCAAAATTAAACACATAAACAGATATACACACATATAAACGCATAAAATTGACGAATCATCAGTGTCAGCAGTTGTGGGCTCAGAATCAAAACACATAAAAATTGAGAAGTAGATCATCTGCGGCTATTAGACATTGACTAACCAAAGTGATTCGACTATTCTCAAGGACTTGTTGTACACATTTTGACCTTTAGGACTGTGCTTTTACCTCGATTCTTGGGCGTTCGGCATGCATCCCTTTAGTCATACCGTGACTTCAGGTCGTTGGAGTCCGTCGAGACTTTGGTGAGAGTTTTGTAAAACCAAGTAAAGGTCGGAACAAGTCGTCAAGGTTAGGGTTTCACCCCTGACTTAACAACTTCGTTCCTGTTTTAATAAAATAAAAGAGAATTATGCGTCAAAGTGTGGATTTAACTCCTGGTTCAACGCAAATTCTCGTGTTTATAGATAAAAATGTGGGTTGAACAAGCAATTTAGTCGAGAGTTTACGGTTTTCACACCTAATCTCGACTTAATAGCTCATTCATAATTTGAAAATTCGAGTGCAGTGATAGTGCAGTATAAGCGAGAATAGCGAGAAATGGCAGTACACTCACACATAATCCCTACTGGACATGCATGAGTCGGTCTGTTGGTTCCAAACTATAGACTAGGTCTCTAAGACATCGACCGGATTAGGTCGAGTCTTGCCTAATTCCCTATAGTTATGGCTCTGATACCAATCTGTCACACCCCAACCGATGGCGGAAACATCGAGGCATGGCACTGAGCGAAACAGATTGTCCAGAAGTTTCCATAACAACTATATTTACCAAATATTTAAAGCAACACATCCCATACCATGTCATAAATGATAATACAATTATTACAGAAAGATCTAGTCAAATTGTTCTGTTCCGACAACTCAGATTTTTATGACAGATAATTGTTTATTGTTGACCTAGGTCTTTCCTAGCCTCGATTTCACACCACAGAAAGCAAATAAGCATCCTAAGCACCTGTCACATACATTAAAGTAAAAGTCAATACACATAGTGTAAAGGTGAGCATACAAGTTTGATAATAGCAAATAGAGTTCAAAAGCGTTACGCATAACCAGCACGTACACAGAGTTAAATGAGGCATGTTAGTTATCGACATGAATCTATCGATACCAATGACTGAGGGTTGACTGCCCAAGGCAGTTCGCGATACACACTCACCACTGTGAGCCATGTAGGTAATTGTCCTTAACAACCCCCGAGTGAACGGGTGCTGAGTCCAAACTAATAGTACTACCGTTGCTAAGGCAGGTAGACAACATTCCATGTGTAAACATAACAAACAAGCATTCATTTAGTCACGTATACATGCGATAACGGTTAGTGTTTAAAGTATTGCGTAGTGTGTTCGATGTGATTTTGTATAAGTAACGTATGTAACACCCAAAAGTGCGTAAAGCAAAAAGGGATCGAGTATACTCACAGCGATTGATGGATTGAAGGGAGCGCTAGAGAGTAGGGTTAGCCTGAACAGATTGATAGCATAACGATAAGCGACGTGTAAAATGGAACAAGTGAAGGTTGGCTTGATCAGCAGTTCGATCGGATGGTAGTCCGATCGGACAACCGGTCGTGCGAGTGGTAGTCCGCTCGGATAGTCATCCGTTCGGGTGACCTTTCAAGTGGATTGTTTCTTCCTTTGAGAAGGATGTGTTTGTGTATGATGGCTTGACTTTTGAAGTTTTTGTTGTAGCATTTTGAAAACATAGAATTATCTCTACCTCTCAGGTCGGTCGATCGGACGGTCGGTCGATCGGACGACAACCCGATTGATTGGACACTTTAGTAAGAACAGGTTCACAGCAGGTTGTCACTCGATCAGACGGTGGTTCGATCGGGTGGCATCCCTTATGCATTGAACATGTTGAAAATTGTTTAATTGTTGAAGTCTGATCATTACATGGTCAAGTTGCAGCCCGTTCGGATGGTAATCCGATCGGTCATCACTTAGTTCAATGTTCATCCTTCAAAGTTTGAAAATAAAGGTTAAGTGTGGGACTAAGGTGCAATTCGTTAGGATTGGCCAGTCGTTCGGATTGGTTGTTCGATCGGACAGCAGTCCGATCGGACAGCAGTCCGATCGGACGGCACTCCGTCCTGGTCAACCTGTTCATCTTACACTTGGTTGTTTTGATTGTTTGTCGTTTTATCGAGATGTGTTGATATCGTGCCAACCAACAGAACCCCATCCTAAGCTCTAGTGACCCGATTCAACAGGAACCACCCCAATTCAATCAGTCCACCGGTTCAAGAAGATTGTTCTTGGTTGACCCGGAATCGATAACCTCATGGATAGAATACGGATCTTGAACCAACACAACCACAAGAATGAGTAGTAAGTCGGCACAAGCTCCGATTCTATCGGTTTTGAGTGCATTGAGTGTAAAAGAGTTGAAAGAAGGTTGGAAAACCATCTTTCAATCCTTTTCATTGTGAATATGTTTAGATCTATGAAAGATCTTTGTTTGTTTATGTGGAAATCGGTTAGATCCAAGTTATTCTTGGTGGATTGAGGCCAAAACATGAAGTTCTTCAAGAACACATGATGACATCATCCTAGAACACCTTGAATCTTGATGATTTCACGGTTAAAAGTTAAGATTCAAAAGATAGAAAGGTGTAGGAGTGCGTGTAGATTAAGGAAGTACAAGATTTAGGACGAGATCCTACTGGAATTGCGAGAAATCGGAGAAAAAGCAAGGTGAGGGCGCTGGTCGGACGTCAGTTGCCAAAAGTGGAAAGTATGATGGTGACAAGGGGTATTTATAGGGTTTCCCAAAGTGGAAAGGGAAGAATAGGTTGGTCGCTCAGGTGGGCAACTCGCCCGGATGGCAGCCCGGTCGAGTGGCACCTCGATCGGGTGGCTGCCCGGTCGGGTGGCAGTTCGGTCGGCTGGCACCTGGTTCGAGTGCTTGGTGCGATGAGTTTTGTCGTTTCGATTTACGTGTAGCGCGTTGCGATGCGATTTGAGCAAGTGATGCGATAGAGTTTCTTATCAAATTACTTTTAACCCCAACTACTATATCTAACATACAATCATCCTACTTTTCCTGCGTTTAGCGTTTGCGATTGAGATCAATTGCGATTCGATTGATTACCCCCACATACATAAATAAACATGCACAGGTAACACATAAGGCACACACACACACGTATAACAATAACCAAAATGCGAATTTCGAGTTGCGATTCGTATTACCATTCGATGTCGATTCGATTAGCATAGTTTGAGTATCGTTTAGTTAACTTTATCGCATTGTTACTTCCTATAGTTCACAGTCGTAAGTCGATTAAATAGCGAATAACACACGTCGATTACTGCGATTATTGACAATTACTCCACATAATACAGCTAAAATAAACACATAAAAGAAATTCACTACCAGTCAAGTCGGGCGATCGGTCGTTGACTTTAACCTTGACTTTGACTTCAGAAACACGGGGTGTTACATGACATCCCCACGGAACCTCCTCTTGACAACTTGCAAGAAGTTCCGGTGGAAGTTACACCCCCTCAAAGTGATGATGCCAATGTGTAACAACCCTCGGTAAAACCGACACCCTCAGTATATTTTACGCCACCCTATTATATTTTAAAAATATCCTTATGTGTCTTATATTACACCCCGTATGTGAAAACCGAGCCCGAAATACAATATAGTATTTAAAGAAAATATAAAAAAACTTAACTTTAGGGCTGAGGCGGGCCGCGTAAACCCACCCCAAACACCTACGCGGGCCGTATGAGAGTGTGGACCGGACTCCGCTGAATTCTTTAGTTCAAGCGGGCCGCGTAAGCTTAAGCTTACACTAACGCGGGCCGCGCGGACTCATAAAACGCGGATACATCCGGTGCTGACACTTGTCGACATCGTGTCAAGCCTAGTGGTGATCCGGACAAGCTATAGGTTGACCGTGTGTTGACGGGGGCCGCGTAAAGCTTAGCCTTACCTTACGCGGGCCGCCTAGAAGTCTGATATCACAACTATAAATAGCAGGCATCAGTTTACGTTTTTCGTCGCTCACATTTCAATCTCAAATCACCATTTTTGTAGAAAAGTTATAATACACGGGTATTATACCCCTAATTAACGAGGTTCTGCTCCGTTGTAAGTGTTATAACCCCAGTTTCGTAATAGTTACGCTGCCCGATTGATTTAGGGTTCCGTAACAACTGTCGTGGTTCTACCCGACGTAGTTGTTGGAATGTCATCTCGGGGAGGGTATCATTAATAATTTCAAAGGGTTATTATACTAACCAAGGTACATTTGTATAAATTATAGATTATACCCAGGAAACCCTTACAAGAAGCTAAGATAGCAAAGTAAGTTTATCCTCTTTTTGTTAACCTTTTTGGAATATTTTACAAAACCTTAAATGTTTTACAATGTGATTAAGTGGTGATTGAGTCTTTGTAGTTCTTCAATTACTGCCGGTATTATGGGGTTTTGTATACAAAATTTACTACGAGTAGTAGTAAGTCTGAATGACAGTGCATTACCATTGGACAACGAGTTAGCCAATGGGTAATTTGACCATAGCCATAGATCCGGTCGAGTGGCAAATACTGAATGAGTAATTGTGTAGAAATAAACAATGTGATCGCTCTCAATACTGTTTTAATTGATAAAATGTTTCTTAATTAAATTGGGATTCACTCACCAGTATTTCCGACTGACAAATGTTTTTAAAACACGTTACAGGTACCACAATGTGAACAGCCAATTAGTGAAAAGCCAGCTGGAGAGCACTGAAGGCTTGGGAAAATGTGGCTATAAAAGTTACCTAATAAACGATGTTTTAAATTCAATAAAATAGGGTTTGTCCCTATAAATGTATTGTAATAAGAAACTTGGATTTTATCCATGTCATTATTAATATAAAATATGGTGGTTTTACTCTGATAAACATTTCCTAACTACGGTCCTGATGTAAATTCCGCTGCAATATTTAACAACCTGATACCACCAAACTCTGAGCTCGCGTCCGCCCGTTCCCGGGGATCAGGGATCGGGGGTTGCGATAGAAGGTGGTATCAGAGCCTAGCCACTGGTTTGAGCCAAAGAAGTGTTCTGCTGACACTTGAAATTTTAAAAATTGTGTTAGGAAATAAATTACGGAAATACGTGCATAACTATAATTATGTGTTATGTGTTATTTGACTATTTGTTAGTTTTCAGTATGAGTAATCAAGGACCATCAGACGTGAATCGTCAGTTAGCTGATTCACCTAGGAGTGAAGGTACATCATCACAGCCTGCCCTTTCAGGGTATACAGCTGATCAGGAAGACGGGATGTTTGCCTTTAGAGCTCAATCTGAAGAACCATTTCCTAATAAGAAACGAGGATGGTTCAGTAAAGAAGCTTTTGCTTGTAGGAAGAGAATGCGAAAACTGCAACAGCAAAGGGCTTTAGCAGCTATTAAGCGAAAGACAGATGCTCATACTCAGGATATGCTAAATAGAAGCCTAGCTAATTTCCATATCCTAGCTACAACTGCTGCTGACCCAGGTCTGGAACAACTAGTAGCCCCACAACCACAAAACCCAGAACAACCCATGGAGATAGAAAATCAGGATAACCAAGTGGAGATGCACGACTTTAACCCAGAAGAAATCCCTCGGGTACCTGCACCAAACCCCCTAGACCCGAACTATGACCCCTGGTGGGACAATAATAGGGACTTTGTGCAACGTTATCCTATCCAGGATTATCCACCCATACAGAACATAGAAGCCTACCCAAGTATGGACCCTTTAGACCCCTATTATCAAAATGATTATATTAGGGAGATATTAGAGGATCCTTACCAATTTCAGGAACTGTCACCTCCGTATCAGAAAAACGCACCCCAGATTCCAAACCCAGTCCGAGAACCTGCACCCCCAATGAGTGCAGAAAACGTTCAAGAACTTAGGACTTTTGGGGAGGAAATTTTAGATAGCAGTGAGAGAATGCGTCAGGTGGGAGAACGTCTCGTATGGAAATACGATGAACGTAATATGGATTTTTGGATAAATCCATATCCATGAATGAAATGGTGAAACGATGATAGTAATAATATTATAATAATAATAAAATAAAATAAAATAAGATATGTGTGTACGGATGCATATTACTATTTTATTTCTGTTGGTATTGTAATCTTTATTTCTGTACTAATGTGTAATAGACGCATAGTATATGAAAAAGAGTATAGTCGCAATGATCGACGGTTTTTTGGCTAGAATATGTGTTATATGATTAACTATATTAAAATATTATTTGTGATATTAATATGGGATAAATGTTTAAAATTCAGATGGCCAACGAAGGAAATCAAGGAAATCTGAATAACGATAATCAGAGTAACATTAACGTGGTTAATGATAATCCGAGCATCAATAACAATGGAAACCAAGTGGATAATAGTGCTATCCAACACATAGTGGCACAAGGAATTATAGATGCAATGCCATTTATTCTCCAAACTGTTAAAGATGCTGATAATAAAAGTAAACATAGTAGTAAGCGACCCGTTGAACCAGAAAACAGTGTGAACAATGGACCTATACTTCAATTGCCTATTCCCAAAAGAAGAAGAACCATGCCTTATGGTTGTTCTTATAAAGAATTCTGGTCTTGTAAACCAATGGAATTCTCGGGCAATGAAGGGGCCATTGCAACCTTACGCTGGATAGAAAAGACTGAAGCAGTCTTAAGGATAAGCAAGTGTGCTGAAGAAGATAAAATACTGTTTACTTCTAATTTGTTTAAGAATGCAGCACTAGAATGGTGGAACACTATCCTCCAGACAAGAGGAAGTGATCAAACCTATAATATGGAATGGGAAGAATTTAAAAACAAAGTAGAAAGGAAATTCTGCCCACCCAATGAAAAGGAACAGATAGCAAACAAATTCCTAAATCTTAGGATGACTGGTGTAGATAGTAAGGGGTATACTAAAATATTCTTTGAATATGCTAGAATAGTGCCAACTCTTGCTTCACCAGAACTAGTTTTAATCTCTCGTTACATTTGGGGATTAATCGGGGAAATACGACATGTAGTCAAGGCAGCTAGACCTCAAACCATAGAAGAAGCTGTAGAACTAGCCAATACCTTGACTGATGAATTAGTCCGTACCAGAGAAGAGGATCAAAGGAGAAACCTAACCCAGAAATTAACTCAAGAATTTCGTTCTGGAAATTCTAACCGTGGGAGAAATGTAGGATCTACCTCTACACCCTACTGTAGGTATTGCAAAAGAAAGCATTCAGGAAGATGCTCTATATATTGTAACTTTTGCAAAATGTCGGGACACAAGGAAGAAAACTGCAGGAAGAAAGCTAACAGCAGGGTATGTTACAATTGTGGAGAACAAGGTCATATCAAGCTGAATTGCCCAAAATTAGCTCCAGCTCCAGACAACAAGAATACTAAAAATGCTAGAGCATTTGTTCTGACTGCAGATGAGGCCAAAATGATTCCAGATGTCATAGCAGGTACGTTTTTAGTTAATGATATATTTGCTAAAGTATTATTTGACTCTGGTGCGAACCAAAGTTTTATTAATACTTCATTTTGCAAAATTCTAAATCAGTCATTAACTAAACTACCACAAGAATGTCTAGTAGAAACAGCTAATGGAGAAACTGTTAGGATTTCTGAAATCTTGCAGGGAGCAAACATAGAAATTTTGAATCAGAAATTTATAGCAAATCTGTATCCTATGAATTTGGCAGGATTCGATGTTGTTTTAGGAATGGATTGGTTAATAGCCAATAAAGCCAATATTTTATGTGATCAAAAGTTAATCCAAGTAAATTCACCAAAAGGTAAACTGATCACAATTAAAGGAGATAAGCCCTCTAGATCCACAAAATTTATCTCTGTGATGAAAACTGCAAGTTGTATAAGAAAAGGTTCTATAGTGTATTTGATTTCTATAATCACTAACACTAAAGGAAAAGAACTAAAAGATATTCCAGTAGTATCTCAGTTTTCAGATGTCTTTCCAGAAGAATTACCAGGACTACCTCCAGACAAAGAAGTTGAATTCAGAATTCACCTGCTACCAGGAACATCACCAATTGCCAAAGCACCTTATCGTTTGGCATCTGCGGAAATGCAAGAATTAAAGAAACAATTAGATGAATTATTAGAGAAAGGATTCATACAGCCAAGTTCGTCCCCATGGGGAGCGCCGATACTATTTGTTAAAAAGAAGGATGGATCAATGCGTATGTGCATTGATTACCGTGAATTAAACAAGGTTACGATTAAGAATCAGTATCCATTGCCGAGAATCGATGATCTGTTTGATCAATTGCAAGGAGCTCGATTTTTCTCTAAAATCGATTTAAGGTCAGGATATCATCAATTAAAGGTACAGGAAGAGGACATTCCTAAAACCGCGTTCAGAACGAGGTATGGTCATTATGAATTTACTGTCATGCCATTTGGTTTAACCAATGCCCCAGCTGCATTTATGGACATGATGAACCGAATATGTAAGCCATATTTGGATAAATTCATAATTGTATTCATAGATTCATAGACGATATTCTAATTTACTCTAAGAGTAAAGAAGATCATGCAAAGCATTTGCACGCACTTTTAAGTTTGTTAAGAAAGGAAAAACTTTATGCTAAGTTTTCAAAGTGCGAATTTTGGTTAGAACAGGTACAATTCCTTGGACACTTAGTCAATCATGAAGGAATTCATGTAGATCTAACAAAAATCGAGGCAATTATTAAATGGAAAACCCCTGAGTCACCAACCGAGGTTAGAAGTTTCTTAGGATTGGCCGGTTATTATAGAAGATTTATTCAAGATTTCTCTATAATAGCCATTCCCTTAACTACGTTAACCTGTAAAGTTATTAAGTTTGAATGGGGAGTAAAACAAGAAGAAGCCTTTAGAATCCTTAAGCAAAGATTAACCCATACTGTAACGCCTCGTATTTTCATATTTGTATGTTAACTTTTAGAGGCGTTAATCATAATGGTAATATATTTTTTTATCACATTGTTAATGGGTAAACATAATATTTTTATAAGAAACCGAAAAACTATACAAAGAAAAATTATTAGAAAAAATTATTTTTCTAATAAATTTTTATACAAAAGAATTTTTATTAATTTTTAGAAATGGTTTTAGCATAGGTCACTTTTATAAAAAGTGCTTGTTTTAATCCATAGTATTCAAAAAAAAAAAAAAAACTGCACGTGAATAGTACCCTGCAGGGTACTATTCATTCAGCAACTTGAAAACACGTTTTTTGGAAGAATTTTGCTACTTCTTTCACATTTTGCAGCCATTTGACCCATTTAGATCACCACCTACCCCCTTCCATCTATAAATACACCTTCTTAGGCCTTCATTACACTTGCTCAACTCTCAAATCTCTCCAAAATCACTCTCAAATCCTTCAAGAAGTTGAAATTCGGGCAGATTCACTACCTCTTACAAAAGTGAGCATAACTTGCTCATTTCTCAACCAAATTACTTGATTCTTTTTCCTACTTGCTTGCATAATCATGGGGTTTGATTCCTTGACTTCTCTTGGGAGAAATCAGACCTGGAATTGCCCCGAAATTGTCCATAAACTTTCTGTTTTGTTGAAACTTTCTTAAAACTCTTACATACTTCAAACAAACTTGTGTTCTTATGCTTCTAGTCCATTGCATGATTAGTAAAGCCAAACCAAGGTTGTTTTACACTAAATAAGAGTGTCTAAACACTCTAAACTTTCTGTTTTAATTGAGTTATTAACTCACAAGTGGTGCCAAGTCTTGAACTTGAAGGTAGTGTGACTACTTAGTTAGCCTAGGCTAACTTACATACAAGTCCACACATCACTTGATGTTTTGTTTAGTGTAATTGTACCTTTATTTCTTGAACATACTTATGAGGTTCCTAAGTGGAAGGTTCACCTCCCGCCTCTTACATAACCTATATATTAATATAACAATCGAGGTAACCAAGTGGAAGGTTTAACCTCCCGCCTCCTACATAACTCATAAGCCACCAAGAGGTAACCAAGTGGAAGGTTCAACCTCCCGCCTCCTACGTAACTAACTATATTATTATTATGTATGTATTATTATTATGTATGTATTATAATTATGTATGTATTATAATTATGTATATATTATAAACCGAACCCTTGATAGTGATTATATAAATCTACTACCAAGTTAATAAGTTTCTCACTATGTGTGTAGTTCCTTGTCGCGATTCTAATAGGTCTTGAACCTATGAAATTATATATAATCCTTAGGGATTACCATAGTGTCAAGACAAGTGCTAATACCATAAGTGAATATTTTCCTAATACATACTTTGTCGCTCTTTGAATCTTAAGTCCGAATACCCTTTCATTTCTTCCAAATTACTCATACACCTTAACTTTCCTCTTGTAGGATAACTTGGTGTTCTCTCTATTAATCAACTCTTCACGGATTCAAGTAGGAAAGCTTGCAAACCGTGAGTATACTCGAATCCCTTTTTGCTTTAAACACTTTTGGGATGCAACATGTATTCTATATCAAGACACTCGAAACTTATTTGAAACATACTCTATCCATTTAAACATGAAACATGAAACTTGTGAACTGTTGATACTATTATATGCTATGTGAACGTTTAATCCCTGTGAGTAGTTCCGTCCTAACAATTAGTAGTACTATGCATAGGCTATAGGAGTAATGCACCACTCCCATTTGTGCTCGAGGGGTATTGTTAGGTATCATTTTGACCTCCCGTTAAACTTTGGGGTAGGCACTTTAAACGTTAACCTCCCGTGAAACTTTGGGGTAGGTACTGTAACGCATTGCATTCATGGGCTATCACTTGGACTGCGTAAACTAGCATGGCTGAAACTATTTTTTTTATAATGTTTATGTTGGATATGAGCTTTTATTCTATTATGCTATGTAATCAAACTTGTATACTCGCCAACTTTTTGTTGATTTTATTTTAATACATGTTGCAGGTTGATAGTCAAGATTATGAAGGAATCAAGTTAGGATGGACTAGATACACACCTTTAATCGATCTATCTTTTAATGTTATGTTCTTATTTGAGACAATGTTGTTATTTCTTATTTTAATCTTGTATGACAATTTAGTATTGCAATGAATTTGAATTAAATAAATATTGTCACATAGTGTTATGAAGTCTCGAGCAATCTATACACACTTCGTCTCATCCCGATGTTTCCGCCATCGGTTGGGGTGTGACAGATTGGTATCAGAGCCATAACTATAGGGAATTAGGAAAATTGCCATGCTTTTGCCCTAATCTATAGTTTTAGGAATTTTGCCTCTTATTTGCTGTTTAAAACTTTGTACTCTACCATGCATGCTTCCTAGCTATACTTCTTGTTGATTAAATTTATATGCCTTTCCTAAGGTTAACACGAATGCACTTTTGTTTATTCGTATACTCTTGTAACACAAACGAGACAACTTTACCAAAATAGGCGTGAAACCCACAATTTGGTAAACGACTCTCATTCTACCTTAAACTATTTTTACACGAAATTGCACCATTAAGCTAGGAGTGAAATCCACAACTTAATGGTAATTTCCATTTCAACTCTAGTGGACCCTCGTCAAAGTGTTAAAATTTTATTTTGACTCGACGGGTACTAACCACATTTAGGGTACGAAATCGTCAAGTTAGGGGTGAAACCCGCATCTCGTCGATTAAGTCCCATTCCTTGATTTGCAACCAAAGTCCCGATTGTTTCAATCGATTAGAGACGTGTAGTAACTGGAAGGGTAAGATACCGTTAATCGCTCTCGACGAGAGTATCTTACCTATAGGCCAAAGCACGTTTTCTCTAATTCGAAAGGACTTTCGACCCACTTTGGAATAGTCGACGTTTCTCTACCCGAAACAATCCTATATTTTATTAATCTTCTCTTTTATGTATCTCAATTTATATGTGATCTTATGCTTGAACGTTCGTTCATTTCAAAATTTCGTTTTAATCGTTTCGCACATTATCGCAATCACGAACAATAATAATCCCTCGTGAACAAACTAAATTTACAATGCTTTCATTTATTCCTGCTATGCTATGTGGAACTCATGACTATGCTATATGAGACGTCTAAAACTCTTTATGTTATATGAATCAATTTGAACCCTTTATACTATGCGACACTTTATGCTATGTGAATCAATTTATGCAAACAAATTTCTTAAACAAACAATATGATCAAGTCTCACCTATTCGTTCTTTTGAATCTTAGATGATGTCTAACCGTCTCTCCAACTCGACTAAGCAGTCAAGGACCCGTGCTACGAAGAAGATGATGGCTTTCATGGCCGATCAATTTGCGCGCGTCGTTCCTAAGGTCATTTTCGAGATTCGAGCTTCTGAAACACCTCCCTCTTCTGTCGACTCTAAAGTTGAAATACGCAAGCCCGCTTCGTTCAACTTCAAGCACTTTTCATCGTGCAATCCCAAGCCATTCACTGGCAATGATGGGGTGACCGCCATGCTCGAGTGGTTTGATAGCATAGAGGTCACGCTCATCAACAGTGACTGCCCCGATGAGCTCAGAACGCGTAGTGCAACTGGGGTATTCCAAGCCCGAGCTCTCGAGTGGTGGACAAACGAAAGAAACATCCGTACGAACGAACTGGCATATGCTTTGACCTGGGAAGAAGTCAAGGCCCTAATGATGGACGAGTTTTGCCCTCCGTATGAGCAACAAATATTAGAGGAAGAATTTTTGGCACTAAAGCAAGTGGGAGATGAGAACCTAGCTTACACCACCCGTTTCAAACAACTTAGCATCATTGTCCCCCACCTTGTCATGACCACTGCGCGCAAAATAAGTAAATACATCAATGGGTTACCCTCTGCTATGCGCGATACGATCGAAGCAGCCAAACTCGACAATATCGAAGCTGTTTACCGTTTGGCCGCTTCTCTGAACAACAATCGCATTCGCGATAAGCAAGCCACAAACCCCGTTTCTTCCAAGTCAGCCAACCAGATTACCCAGCAGTCGAATAGCAATAGGGAGAGGAAGCGAAAGCAATCCGACCCCGTTTGCAACGCAATTGTACCACCAGTTAACCCCGATACTCCCGTTAACACTCCAAAGCCGTACACTGGGATTCAACCCAAGTGTGCCACGTGTAATCGCCATCATCCCGCCAATGCCAGCTGTCGCCAATGTACCTCCTGCAACCGCCTTGGTCACACTGCCCCCTACTGTCGCCATTGTACCTCCTGCAACCGCCCTGGTCACACTGCCCCCTACTGTCGCATAACGCCTGCACCTGTCCAAAACCCACAACAACAAGCTCCTTGAGGACGAACCTTCAATATTAACGCTCCGCATTTTCGTACTTTCTTATTTTAGCGTGTCAAGTTGTACTTCCCGTTTTTAGATGCTTGTATTCTCATTGTAGTCTATTTCGTTTCAATTTGTAATCCGAGACTATTGATCATAATGAAAACGAAGTTACTTTAATCATGTACGTATACTCATACTACTCATACGTTTGATGTCTATGCTGATACTTACGTGAATAATCATATTTATGCTTATACTTTCATTCATACTCGTGATTCATACATTTATAACCATACGCGAGCGTAATCCGAGTGATTCGCTTACGTGGTTCCTATACATACTTAAGCATGGACTTGCTTATATACTACATACTTATACGTACACATTCCTATTCTTAAATTATGTATACCCCAATTTCGTACTCAACTAGTACAAGCTATGCGGATCATGCGACGATCAAAATAATCGCGGATGCATACGGGATTATATTGATAGGCGTATGAGAACCATAGAGTGTACTACTGTGTATGGTAAGACACAAAACGTAACATGACACCGAATACGAAACAGACATAACATGGTCAAAACATGGCGGATACGCCGCTGGTACTTCTGTATATAAGTATTTTCACCATGTTATCAAACTTTCGTAAAACGTACCATGAGAAATTTGGTGTCTTTCAGACCTGTTTAGACCTAATACAAACTTTAAACAACTCACAACGCGTTATATCCGATTATCCACGACGAGACTTCATTCTAAACACACTACGTTCATCTATCCAACACTTATGCTATTCTTATACTTACACTCATTAAGGGTCATTCGTTCCAAGTCTAACTCTTGAATAAATTTCGGGACGAAATTTCCTAAAGTAGGGGAGACTGTAACGCCTCGTATTTTCATATTTGTATGTTAACTTTTCGAGGCGTTAATCATAATGGTAATATATTTTTTTTATCACATTGTTAATGGGTAAACACAAGATTTTTATAAGAAACCGAAAAACTATACAAAGAAAAATTATTAGAAAAAATTATTTTTCTAATAAATTTTTATACAAAAGAATTTTTATTAATTTTTAGAAATGGTTTTAGCATAGGTCACTTTTATAAAAAGTGCTTGTTTTAATCCATAGTATTCAAAAAAAAAAAAAAAAAAACTGCACGTGAATAGTACCCTGCAGGGTACTATTCATTCAGCAACTTGAAAACACGTTTTTTGGAAGAATTTTGCTACTTCTTTCACATTTTGCAGCCATTTGACCCATTTAGATCACCACCTACCCCCTTCCATCTATAAATACACCTTCTTAGGCCTTCATTACACTTGCTCAACTCTCAAATCTCTCCAAAATCACTCTCAAATCCTTCAAGAAGTTGAAATTCGGGCAGATTCACTACCTCTTACAAAAGTGAGCATAACTTGCTCATTTCTCAACCAAATTACTTGATTCTTTTTCCTACTTGCTTGCATAATCATGGGGTTTGATTCCTTGACTTCTCTTGGGAGAAATCAGACTTTGGGGTATTGTTAGGTATCATTTTGACCTCCCGTTAAACTTTGGGGTAGGCACTTTAAACGTTAACCTCCCGTGAAACTTTGGGGTAGGTACTGTAACGCATTGCATTCATGGGCTATCACTTGGACTGCGTAAACTAGCATGGCTGAAACTATTTTTTTATAATGTTTATGTTGGATATGAGCTTTTATTCTATTATGCTATGTAATCAAACTTGTATACTCGCCAACTTTTTGTTGATTTTATTTTAATACATGTTGCAGGTTGATAGTCAAGATTATGAAGGAATCAAGTTAGGATGGACTAGATACACACCTTTAATCGATCTATCTTTTAATGTTATGTTCTTATTTGAGACAATGTTGTTATTTCTTATTTTAATCTTGTATGACAATTTAGTATTGCAATGAATTTGAATTAAATAAATATTGTCACATAGTGTTATGAAGTCTCGAGCAATCTATACACACTTCGTCTCATCCCGATGTTTCCGCCATCGGTTGGGGTGTGACACATACACCTATACTAGCATTACCAGAAGGAACTGAAGATTTTGTAGTCTATTGTGATGCTTCTAGATTAGGTTATGGATGTGTATTGATGCAACGCCAAAAGGTTATAGCTTACGCATCTAGACAACTTAAGAATCATGAAGAGAATTATTCAACCCATGATTTAGAATTAGGAGCTATAATTTTTGCTCTTAAGATTTGGAGACATTACCTTTATGGTAGTAAGTTTACCATCTTCACTGATCATAAAAGTTTAAGGTATATCTTTAAGCAAAAAGAGTTGAATATGAGGCAAAGACGTTGGATGGAATTTCTTAGTGATTATGATTGTGATATCCAGTATCATGAAGGAAAAGCAAATGTAGTGGCAGATGCTTTAAGTTAAAAGTATCATGAAAAACCAAGAAAGGTACGTTCTCTTAAATTAAATCTACAAGTTGATTTAAATGAACAAATAAGAGAAGCACAAGAATCAGTAATCAAGGATGATTCTGAAAAATTAAAAGGTATGTTAAAGGAATTAAAACAAGGAACAGATGGAATTCGGAGATTCCATGAAAAGAGAATGTGGATACCTAAATTAGGAAACTTACGTCAACGTATACTATAAGAAGCCCATAAATCTAAGTATACAATGCATCCAGGAAATGATAAAATGTACCAGAATTTAAGGAAAAATTTTTGGTGGATAGGAATGAAGAAAGACATAGCAGCTTATGTTTCTAAATGTTTAACTTGCTCACAAGTTAAAGCTGAACATCAAAAACCCTCAGGTTTGTTACAACAATTAGAAATGCCCGTTTGGAAATGGGAATTGATAACAATGGATTTTGTCACTAAATTACCCAAAACTAGGAAAGGAAATGATATAATCTGGGTGATTGTAGATAGATTAACTAAGTCAGCTCATTTCTTACCAATGAAGGAAACAATTAGTATGGAACAATTATCTAAATTGTATGTAGATGAAATTGTTTCTTTACATGGTATTCCATTATCAATTGTTTCTGATAGGGATAGCCGCTTTACATCTCATTTTTGGTCAAGTTTCCAAAAGGCTATGGGAACCAAGTTAAAATTGAGCACAGCTTATCATCCTCAAACGGATGGACAAAGCGAAAGGACAATCCAGACAATGGAAGACATGCTTAGAGCTTGTGTAATTGATTTCGGAGGTAATTGGGACGATCACTTACCTTTGATAGAATTTTCTTATAATAACAGTTACCACACAAGTATAAATGCTGCACCATTCGAAGCACTTTATGGACGAAAGTGCCGAACCCCAGTCTGTTGGGCAGAAATTGGAGAAAAACAACTATCTGGACCTGAGATAGTGCAAGAGACAACCGATAAGATTATTCAAGTCAAGGAACGACTGAAAGCAGCACGTGATCGACAAAAGAGTTATGCCAATAACCGATGCAAGCCATTAGAGTTTCAGGTAGGAGATAAAGTATTGTTGAAAGTCTCTCCTTGGAAAGGAGTGGTAAGATTCATCAAACGAGGGAAGTTAAGTCCCAGATATGTTGGACCCTTCAAAATTATTAAAAGAATTGGACCTGTAGCCTATCAGCTACAACTGCCAGAGGAAATGACAGGAATACATGATGTGTTTCATGTATCTAATCTTAAGAAGTGTTTAGCTGATGAATCACTAATAGTTCCTCTTAAGGATATAGAGGTAAATGAATAACTCAAATTTGTAGAAAAACCTCTACAGATTGAAGATAGGAAAGTTAAGAATCTCAAACACAAGAGACTAGTTCTAGTCAAAGTAAAGTGGGATTCCAAAAGAGGACCTGAATACACATGGGAGCTCGAGTCAGAAATGCAAAGGAAATATCCGCATTTATTCCAATAGATCTCGAGGACGAGCTCTAAATAAGGTGGGGAGAATGTAACAACCCTCGGTAAAACCGACACCCTCAGTATATTTTACGCCACCCTATTATATTTTAAAAATATCCTTATGTGTCTTATATTACACCCCGTATGTGAAAACCGAGCCCGAAATACAATATAGTATTTAAAGAAAATATAAAAAAAACTTAATTTTAGGGCTGAGGCGGGCCGCGTAAACCCACCCCAAACACCTACGCGGGCCGTATGAGAGTGTGGACCGGACTCTGCTGAATTCTTTAGTTCAAGCTGGCCGTGTAAGCTTAAGCTTACACTAACGCGGGCCGCGCGGACTCATAAAACGCGGATACATCCGGTGCTGACACGTGTCGACATCGTGTCAAGCCTAGTGGTGATCCGGACGAGCTATAGGTTGACCGTGTGTTGACGCGGGCCGCGTAAGGCTTAGCCTTACCTTACGCGGGCCGCCTGGAAGTCTGATATCACAACTATAAATAGCAGGCATCAGTTTACGTTTTTCGTCGCTCACATTTCAATCTCAAATCACCATTTCTGTAGAAAAGTTATAATACACGGGTATTATACCCCTAATTAACGAGGTTCTGCTCCGTTGTAAGTATTATAACCCCAGTTTCGTAATAGTTACACTGCCCGATTGATTTAGGGTTCCGTAACAACTGTCGTGGTTCTGTCCGACGTAGTTGTTGGAATGCCGTCTCGGGGAGGGTATCATTAATAATTTCAAAGGGTTATTATACTAACCAATGTACATTTGTATAAATTATAGATTATACCCAGGAAACCCTTACAAGAAGCCTAAGATAGCAAAGTGAGTTTATCCTCTTTTTGTTAACGTTTTTGGAATATTTTACAAAACCTTAAATGTTTTACAATGTGATTAAGCGGTGATTGAGTCTTTGTGGTTCTTCAATTACTGCCGGTATTATGGGGTTTTGTATACAAAATTTACTACGAGTAGTAGTAAGTCTGAATGACAGTGCATTACCATTGGACAACGAGTTAGCCAATGGGTAATTTGACCATAGCCATAGATCCGGTCGAGTGGCAAATACTGAATGAGTAATTGTGTAGAAATAAACAATGTGATCGCTCTCAATACTATTTTAATTGATAAAATGTTTCTTAATTAAATTGGGATTCACTCACCAGTATTTCCGACTGACAAATGTTTTTAAAACACGTTACAGGTAACACAATGTGAACAGCCAATTAGTGAAAAGCCAGCTGGAGAGCACTGAAGGCTTGGGAAAATGTGGCTATAAAAGTTACCTAATAAACGATGTTTTAAATTCAATAAAATAGGGTTTGTCCCTATAAATGTATTGTAATAAGAAACTTGGATTTTATCCATGTCATTATTAATATAAAATATGGTGGTTTTACTCTGATAAACATTTCCTAACTACGGTCCTGATGTAAATTCCGATGCGGGATTTAACAAACTGATACCACCAAACTCTGAGCTCGCGTCCGCCCGTTCCCGGGGATCAGGGATCGGGGGTTGCGACACAATGAGCCAGCCTTTCTTCTCATAGGGAGATAGAAGAATGGCTCAACGACGTGTGAGGGACTGTACCCGGAAGAGAAGTTCTTCAAGCCTCATTCAACCGAGAAACTTATCTTTGTCAGAAATTTTGCTCTTAAAATAAACTATAGGCTAGGAATTCTTTGCGGTTTTAGATTTCTTATGTTTCTTGGCCAATTTATCCAAGTTTTAGCTTTTATTATTAGGAACTTAATGTAATCCTCTCTTTAATGAATGATGGTTTTCAAATAATTTGGTGTTTGGAATGATGTTGTGATGGATAAAACACACTCTGGATGGTGAAGGATACTAAGGGAAGCTTGAACCAGCACCCCATGCAAAAAAACAGAGCCTCCCGACATTTTTTCATTACAGCAAGTTCCGCACGGGCCGTGCTCAGCCAACACGCCCCATGCTCAAGGATCTGCAGAAAAATGCCCAGTTCAGGTATCTAACACGCCCCCATGCCCAGCCTTCTATTTCTTTCTGTTACTTTCTGTTACTGGCAATCTGAACACGGGGCCGGGCCTGATCACCACGGCCCGTGTCCAGATGCCCAGTAACATAAATTTTTTTTTTTAACATACCTTTTACACATTCAATCAACCTAAAAACTTATTTGGGACACATTGAGGACAATGTGTAATTTAAGTGTGGGGGGGGGGGGGGGATGCTAAAACCTTGAATTTTGCAAGTCCTAATTACAAGCCTTACACAAAACTCTATTGGAATCGCTAAACACCCCAAATTTGTTTCAAAAAGTTTTCATTTTTTTACTTGTCGTGGTTTAATTTGGGAATATCAAGTTCTAAAAGGTTATATTTTTATGAATTTACAACCGATAGCGTCGTGATAAAAAGAACCAACATAAGAAAATTATGAAACGGCATGACAAATCTAGTTAAAATTTGATTATATATACTTGATCAAATTAAAAACCCATACCCACAAAAAGCGAGTTTTGAGCCTTTAATTGAGCATATAAATACACATCTTTAAACTAAATGCTCATCTTTCGTTTCTTGTGTGAATAGCCGCTTGGTTTCTTACGACTCTAGAAATTGCCATGACGATACATTCCCGGTCCTTACCAACTTAAACCCAAGTAAGTAAATGATGGAAGCATTAGGACTAACCTTTTTCTTTTCAACACCATTATTTTTTCTTTTTTTACCACATACCCAAAATCCCCCTAGTTAACCCCTTTGAGCCTAAACCTTTTCATTTCTAAAAATAAATAATTTATTTTATGAAACGTTCTAAATAAATCATAACGAATAGGATTGTAAATAACATAAAAATAAAGCCTAATAAAGATCTTGGAATCCCGACACTCAAGACAAGCCCAAAAACTTCTCTTCTACCCATTCCATTTGGGTGTGTAAGCCACATTATAAGGAGTTTTGCTTGAGGACAAGCAAAGATTCAAGTGTGAGGGTATTTGATGTGTGTAAAATGCAACATATAAATTACATCAAATGAGGCATAAAACTAACCTTTTTTTAGTACTAATGTTGGAAAAAGTGTGCTTTTGTCTTCCTTTTGTATTTTGAGGATTAAATGAGCGCAAATGAATAAAAGAAGCAAAAATACAACTAAATCTAACATAAATACAAGAAAAGGAATAAACGTGGCATGCTCGACCCCTCGACAGCATCTTCCCAAACAAAAACAATAGATCAGAAGGCTGAACACGCCCCGTGCCCAGCGAACACGGGGGCGTGTTCAGGTGTCTGCAGAAAAGACAAAGTTGTAGAAGCTTCTATTTCCCAACACGGGGGCGTGCCCAGCTGAACACGGCCGTGGTCAATGCTAAGATTCGCAGAATCCAAGCAAATCTTGATAGTACAGATACGCTTCTGCACACGGGGCCGTGCCTAGCGGACATGGGGCGTGGTCAACTAATGCAGACATACTGCAATTAATGAAGAAAGAGAAAGTGGATGGACACGGGGCCGTGCCCAGTGGACACGGGGCCATGTCCGGGCTTCTGTGCAGGCTATAAATAGAGGTGCTTGGTTCACTTCAAAGGCATCCCTTGGCAAACCACCTCTCTCACACTTCACCCACACTCCACCACCATCACAACACCCACATCCACCACCATCATCCATCACCCATCATAGAGTGTGTCTAGTAGTCTCGGGATCCAAGATTGATAGTAAGCGTTCTTGACAATCAAAGGCCGTGTTTGCCTAAGTCTCTTACATCACTTGGTAAAGACAAGCATTTAGTGTAATACTTTTGTTTTTTTAACCTTTTCGCACTTTTTATTTAGTTTTGTATTAATGACTTTAATAACTAGTTTCTTATGTTGAAGGTGAAACTTCCTTATCATTTGTCCGTGGTGTCTTGGCGTTATTTTACTGTCTATATAAAATAAAAGATTTACATCATTCATATCTCCACGGTCTATATGGAGATATGTTAGCTACCTGGTCGGGGGTTAAGGGAATGGTTTGGTAAGGTTTTTGCCTTTTTCAGTGTATAGATCCTGCAAGGACCTGGGTTAAGCTTACTAGGACCTCCTTCAATACCCACTGGTGTTGGATGGCGGGGGTGCGAATGGCTTGATCCCCTCATATGTAAACTACTATTAATACAATAACCCGGCTACTTGGGATTGTATCCCTGCTGACTCAAACCACTTAGCCGTGGGTAACGTCACCTTCAAAATAGGGGCCTACCACATTACGCATTAATAACTTAGTTAATTATCTTCCAATAATCCAACCCTTTAGGATTGTATCCTTGTTGACTCAAACTACTAGGTTGAGGGTAACGTCACCTTCAAAAGAGGGGCCTACTACTATAACTAAGATAATCTCTTAAAAAGTGCAAAAGTGCGAAATTCATCAAAGGTTACACTAAAGGCGAGTCGGATCCAAGTGATTCATCTTGTCTATCTGTTTTATTTTATTTTTATTTTCAGCATTTTTAGTTTTTATTTTCATGTTTAAAAACCTTTTTCTAACTTTTTGATTTGATTAGACGTTGAGGATAAACCGGTATTAAAATCTCTTGTGTCCTTAGACGACCTCGGTATCTTACCAACGCTATACTACGCTCACGATGGGTGCACTTGCCCATATGTGTGTTTAGTGTTAGTAAAATATCATGTTTTATGAATTTAAAAGTTGACTAAAGTGTTAAAAAGGGGCTTAAAATATAACTAAAAACATATCACACCAAACGCACATCAATATGAAACAGTGTATGTATGTTCTTTTATAAATAAAGAAGATGACACTGATGTTGATGTATAATAAAAGTCAAAAACCAAACTTCATCAATTAGTAGTTGTAGCCCAGTGGTCGATGTTGTTAAACAAACTTAGAGGTCACAGGTTCAAACCCGGACCCCTGTAAATTCGCTGCATATAAGTTTCTTTTTGGTAATATAATTAGAATGGAAATATCTTTATGCTTATATTTTAAACAGTTAGTTTCAAAATTTGGGGTTTATTTTTGAGATTTTTTTTAACTATAACTTAGTAAATAACTATTTCTTTTGTTTTGATATTTATTTTTTATAACTAATTATAACATTAAGGTTATAATTAAAACCCAATTGATTTATTGATTAATTTTAACAACATAAAATATTAGTAAGGATAATCTATAAATTTTAGATAAATTTGTAATATCTAAGTAACTAATTTATAAACTATATTTATTGGGAGTTATATTTAACATATCAATTAATAACAAGATCGTTATCATTTAGGATAATCGTTTCCCGTTCGTTACTTTGGGATTCTCCATCATTTAGGATAATCGTTTCCCGTTCGTTACTTTGAAATTTTTATTGAAGAGTAGTTTAAGTCTTTCGTGACACTTGTGTTGTCGCTAAGCTATGTCGTGATAAATGCATGCATGATATTTAGTATTGTATGATATAATGTGCTATGTGCTAGATATGTGTAGGATTCGTGTTTCCGAGTGAGCACACCCACTAACCCTTAAACGGTAATCATGTTAGGACGTGATTGACCAGTTCCACCTCACATATTTATTTACATAACTTAATCTGCCGAGCTAATCTAAGGTGAGTTCACACTTTCAACAAAGCATGGGATTCCTGGTGGTTTGGGAATGGGTTAAGGATTAATATTGAAACCTGCGTATTCTCCTTGGGTAGGATGCGTACCTCCATCCTCATTGGGTAGGTTACGTACCTCCATCCTCCTTGGGAAGGATGTCAACATTGAACTTACTAGACAAAACTCTATCATGAAGTCCCTCATTTTATATCGAATTAATCGCCAGGCCATTGGCGAACGGGTCATTAGTTAAATAGCGCTATTAGGCCTGACAAGCCTCACATCGTGCCGTAGAGGACGGGAGTGGACTAATGTACTTAGGCACTTAGTCAATGATGATAGACATTGATGCAGGGCACATAAACATGACTAAAGTCAGTAGTCGATATGGTAACGGGTCTAGTGGTTTACAACATGGGGTAGCCTCCACGGTATATGGTTTGGGAAACAAGGAACTGATTAACTATGGTTTTCGAAACAACTTATGATTTTTGGAACAACTTTAAATGTGACAACCCGTGGATCCCGATAATTATATTGTTATTATTATTATTATTACTATCAATATTATCATTACTTATAATATAATAATAACTACGACTAGAGGATCATACCGTTTAACCAAACATATTTAGCGTGACACACCCGTATTTGGTTGCGCATTCTGAACGAACTCATTTTATATATCAGACACACAAGTGATATTGTAACGGGTTAATAACCTTGGGCCAAGCCCAACCTACACACTCTAAGAAAACCCTAACTATATAAACATATTAACAATCACCTCCCCTCATTTGTTTTTAAAATAAAACCCTAGCTACTTTAAAAACAAAACAACAGCCACACACCATAACATTCTCTCCCTCTCGTTTTGATTCCGGCGACCGGAGTAGAATTCTGGCAACAACAGCACACCCAAACCTCTCCTCTGGTTATACACCCCATGTAAGACGACGACGGTGGTGTGGCAGCCTCGGCGGCCGGTGAAGCAAACCCCATGTCTCTCTGGTTCGTGACTTGGGTGAAGGATCAGTCAAGGCAGAGGTGTCACACCCCAACCGATGGCGGAAACATCGGAGTGAGACGAAATAGATTGCAAGAGACTTCATAACACTATTTGTGACAATATTTGAATTAATTATTTTCATTCCAAACACCAATTGTCAATATTACAAAGGAAACTCAAATAACAAGTTCAACGAAAAGTACATAACAACATAACAAAATTGATACATCATTTTAAACCTAGGACGTCTAAATGTGTATCTAGGCATCATTGCTACTTCAATTCATAGCATCATCATCCTCAACCTGTAACATGTTAAAATAAAGTTCAATGCAAAAGCAAAGGCGAGTACACAAGGTTTAAATGGTATAGCATATGTATAAAGCATTTACTCGAATCCACATGGCAATTTGTATACAAGGTAACTAGCATGCATAACATTACATTAAACCCAAGTGTCCACTAGTATTTAGCATCCCTCGCCACAAAAGTGACGAGACCGTTTTAGTATAATGACTTAACAAGACCCCGACGGGTGGTGTGCTACTCCTATAGCGCTATATATGTCAAGTTGAGGGTTTAACAGAGTAATGGCATAAAGCATGTATAATCTAGCATGAACCTAAGTAAACAAGTAGCATGTATAACGGATTGAGTTCATAAAGCATGTTTAAGTGTGTGTAAGTGTGATTTTTGTATGGTAACATGTTACAACCCAAAAGTGGTTTAAAATGTAAATGGGTCGAGTGTACTCACGGTTTTGCAAGTCTTCTACTTGGTAAATCCGCGAGAGTGTTGGTTTGTTTAGGAGGTTGGTACACCAAGTCCTTCTACGCGAAGAAACAAAGTGTATGAGTAACGGAGATTAACGGTAGATTAAGGATTTAGGAAATTAAAACACAAGAACATATGTATATGAAAGTAATCATCTTTTAACACAAGTACTTGTTTTTGACACTATGGAACCTCAAGGGTTAATGTTTGCATGAGTAATGTACTCATTAGAATCGTAACAAGTCTTATGCCTTAGAGGATGTTATTCTAATATTTTGACGAATGAACACAAGTTCACCGTCAAGGGTTCGAATAGTATATGTATGTATAATTAATATATGTATTATTAAGTCCAATAGTCAAGCATGAGGTAGAATATTATATCTTCATTTAGGTACCTCTTGTATCATGGAAATCATGTAGGAGGTAGGAAGAGAAGTCTTCCATTTAGGCACCTCTAAGTGTCCACCACTACACTTGATGTAAAAACATTCAAGGAGGGTCATGAACTACAAGTAATACAAGAATATAAACAACTAATCTATAAGAAATCATCAAGCAATATGTGGATTTTTATGTAGGACAACCCAAGTTAATCCTATATCACACATACATCAAGCTTTGAGCTTGAACATCACTTGTGGGTTAAACCCTTGAACAAAACAGAAAGTTTGTGAGGATTAATCCTCTGATTTTGAATGTCTCAACCTTGTTTTTAAGCCTAACTAACCATAGAAGTGGTTATAAGCATAAGGACATAGGTTTGAGATGAGTTAGACTCATGACAAGTTTAGTAAAGTTTGAATCAAAACAAAAACGAACAGTGAACTTTGGAGCCTTTTTGCCAGAGTTCCAGGGACTTATTTACTGTGAAAAAACCCATGGAATCGAAGCTAAGGTCAATCCAAGCACATAGGAATAAAAATGAGGCAAAACGGATAAGAAACGAAGAAGTTATGCTCACTTTAGTAAAGCTTGCTGAATCTGGCCGAAAATCTGATGTTGCTGCGAATTTAGAGTGGCTTGGGAGTGATTAGAGAGAGTTGAGAGTGTTTAGAAAAGTGAAAATGTCTTGGAGATGGCTTGGTATTTATAGGGGATGGATTAGGGTTGGGTTAGTTGGCAATTAAATGCAATTAGGTGATGGTTAGCATAAAATAAATCAACCAAAACAGCCTCCCAAGCTGTCCGGTCACATGGGCTGTTGTAGCTAATAATATTCCTTTTTTTTACTACAATCAAGAGTTAGTTATTTAAGTTATAATGTATTAACTAATCAACAACTTTCTATTTAATTAAAGTGACATATTAGGTGATTGTTTAGTATATAAAAAAAACATTAAATCTTGCCAGAAGGCCTACGATTAGAATGCTACTGTGTTTGTTCTTTTTATTTATTTATTTATTTTTTAGTTGAACATTAGTTAAATGCTTGCAAGTAAATGGTGAATATAATATTTGTTGATGAATAATTATACATTAAACAACAAAATTAGTTCAACCATTTAAAAAGGCAGCGAACAGACATGCAGCCATACATTCTTTCTATATATTTTTTTTGTTTGTGACATCTAACTTATACGTTAGATGTATTATTATTATTATTATTATTATTATTATTATTATTATTATTATTATTATTATTATTATTGTTATTATTATTATTATAGTATTATTTTTATTATTATTAGAATTAACCACGTATTTAATAGTTAACAAGCATGTATAAGTTATGAGTACCAGTATGTCGGGTATTGGTTGCGCGTATGCATTCGAGATCGGTAACGCATAACCCGAGTATTGCAACACGTATAAGCATGTATAAAAATAAAATTTCATTACGATCAAAGTCTCTGATTTACAATGGTTTGAAACGAAATACGAAATACAAAAGGAACAAGCTTCCAAAAATAGAAATACAAAGCACGTTTTCTAATTAAGGAAAGTATGAAAGGGCAGGGCGTTACAGTCTCCCCTCCTTTAGGGAATTTCGTCCCGAAATTTAGGAAGATGTAGCGAAAAGATGCGGATACTTCGTCTTCATGTGACTCTTGAGTTCCCAAGTGAATTCAGCGCCACGTTTACCTTCCCATCGAACCTTGACGATAGGAATTTTACTGCGCCTCAGTAACTTGACTCCTTGATCCACAATTTCGACGGGTTTTTCCACAAAATGCAAGGTCTCGTTGATTTGAAGGTCCTCGAGTGGAACTTGAAGCCCTTCGTCAGCTTGGCACTTCTTTAAGTTTGACACGTGGAAGACAGGATGTACATTGTTGAGTTCTTCAGGTAGGTCTAGTCTATACGCAACCTTGCCAATCCTTTCGAGGATCTTAGGACCAACGTAGCGAGGTGCGAGTTTCCCTTTCTTACCAAATCGAACTACACCCTTCCAAGGGGATACCTTGAGAAGTACGAAGTCACCTGTCTCGAATTCCAAAGGTTTGCGACGCTTGTCGGCGTAACTCTTTTGTCGGCTCCTGGCTTTCAGTAAATTGTCTCGAACCTGTAAAATCTTGTCCGTTGCTTCTTTTATAAGCTCGGGACCAGTGAATTGAGATTCACCAATCTCGTGCCAACTAATAGGCGAAAGGCACTTGCGACCATACAATGCTTCGAAAGGTGCCATTTGAATACTCGCATGATAGCTGTTATTGTACGAGAATTCGATCAAAGGCAAGTGTGAATTCCAGTTGCCACCAAAATGTATTACGCATGAAAGAAGCATATCCTCTAAAGTTTGGATAGTGCGCTCGGTTTGACCGTCTGTCTGAGGATGAAAAGCGGTGCTAAGGTTAAGAGCAGTACCCATAGCAGATTGAAAGGTTTGCCAAAGACGAGACGTAAAACGAGCATCCCGATCGGAAATGATGTCAATGGAGGTACCATGACGACAAATGATCTCATCAGTGTAGATTCTTGCCAATTTCTCGACTTTGAAATGTTCACGAATGGGGAGAAAATGAGCTGATTTGGTCAATCGATCCACGATCACCCAAATACTGTCATGACCAGAAGAAGTACGAGGAAGTTTAGTGATAAAGTCCATGGCAATGCTCTCCCATTTCTAGATAGGAATTACTGGCTATTTGAGTAAGCCAGAGGGACGTTGATGTTCAGCTTTTACCTTAGAGCAGGTAAGACATTTCGCAACGTAAGAGGCGATATCTCTCTTTATCCCAGGCCACCAATAGGAGGTACGCATGTCGTGGTACATCTTATCAGCACCAGGATGAACAGAATACCTTGTTTTGTGTGCCTCATTCATGAGAAAGTCTCGGAGGTTTTCACGATTATGGATCCAGATACGATTGAGATAGTATAGAATACCATCAGATTTAGACACGAGTTCACGTTCCTTAGCGCCTCGTACCTCAACAGAGAGGCTACCTTCGTTAATGGAGGCGTATTGAGCTTCACGTATGCGGTATTGAAGATCGTTAACGAGTTGGTGACAACGAATACCCTTCACATGGGTTTTACGACTAAGGGCGTCGACTACTACATTCGCTTTACCTGGATGGTATTTGATTTCGCAGTCGTAGTCGTTTAACAATTCCACCCAACGACGCTCACGCATGTTTAGTTCCTTTTGGTCAAAGATATGTTGAAGGCTCTTATGGTCGGTGAAGACCATACACTTAGTACCATAAAGGTAGTGTCGCCAAATCTTCAATGCAAAAACAACTGCACCAAGTTCAAGGTCGTGAGTAGTATAGTTTTTCTCATTTATTTTGAGTTGCCTCGACACGTAAGCGATAACCTTGTCGCGTTGCATAAGGACACAACCAAGTCCAAGGTTTGAAGCATCGCAATACACGACGAAGTCGTTGTTACCATCAGGAAGTGTGAGGATAGGAGCATTACAAAGCATGTCCTTGAGCGTTTGAGAAGATTCCTCTTGTTCGGGACCCCAAACAAAAGGTTTCTCTTTTTATGTCAAGGAGGTCAAAGGGACAGCGATTTTTGAGAAGTTGGAGATAAAACAATGATAATAACCAGCAAGACCAAGAAACGAACGAATTTCGGACGGTGATTTAGGTGCAATCCAGTTCTTCACAGCTTCGATTTTAGCGGGGTCAACGTGAATACCAAGTTTGTTGACAGTATGACCAAGAAATTGAACCTCTTTTAACCAAAATTCACACTTGGAGAATTTGGCGTATAGACGTTTAGTGCGAAGAAGCTCAAGGATAAGACGCAAGTGTCGCTCATGCTCTCCTCGTGTCTTGGAATAGATAAGAATATCGTCGATGAAGACGATCACAAAACGGTCCAAGTACGCTTTGCACACGCGGTACATCAAATCCATGAAAACAGCAGGTGCGTTGGTCAAACCAAAGGGCATGACCACGAACTCGTAATGGCCATAACGCGTATGAAAGGCGGTTTTAGGTATATCTTCTTTGAGGACTCGAAGTTGATGATACCCAGAACGAAGATCGATCTTTGAGAAACAGGTCGCGCCTTGCAATTGATCAAAGAGGTCATCGATGCGCGGAAGAGGGTATCGGTTCTTGACAGTAAGCTTATTGAGCTCACGATAGTCGATACACATTCGGAATGACCCATCTTTCTTTTTGACGAACAAAACGGGAGCGCCCCAAGGAGAAGTACTAGGGCGTATAAAGCCTTTATCAAGACGCTCTTGGAGTTGACTCGAGAGCTCTTGCATCTCAGAGGGTGCTAAACGTTAAGGAGATTTAGCGACAGGCATTGCGCCAGGCACTAAATCGATACGAAAGTCGACAGAACGGGCAGGAGGCGGACCAGGAAGATCGTCGGGAAACACGTCGGGGAAATCACGTACAACGGGAACGTCGCTCATGCTTGGGCCCTTGTCCTTCTTTTCCACTATGTGGGCGAGAAAGGCGAAGGTACCCTTGCGCAAGCATTTGTTGGCTTGGATACACGACATAAGCTTAAGACCTTGAGAATGTTTTTCACCATAGACGTGTAGGGAATCACCATTTGGAAGAGGTAGACGAATAAACTTCTCGGAGCAGACTACTTCAGCACGAACTCGCCTAAGCCAATCCATACCTACTATGACGTCGAAACTACCCATTTGCATAGGTATGAGGTTGATTGAGAACGTATGATCATTAAGGATCAAAGAACAATTGGAGATAACGGAATCGACAGTGACGGTTTTACCATCAGCGACTTCGACAGCGAAAGGTTTTGGCAACTTAGAGCGTTTACACTTAAGCAAGGATTCGAATTCTAACAACACAAAACTCTTATCAGCGCCAGTATCAAATAGACAAGAAGCATAAACATGGTTCACAAGGAACGTACCAGTAATGACGTCATTCGCGTTTTGAGCCTGAGTAGCCGTGATGACAAAAGCTCGACCCCTAGCAGGTTGTTGAGCTTGTTGCTGTTGTTGGGGCGGCTGCTGCTGCTGCTGCTGTTGGGGCTGGTTTTGCTGAGGACAGACGTTAGCCATATGGTTGACATCACCACACTTAAAACACGCTCGTACAGGAGCGACTTGGTTCTGAGCTTGATTGGGGGCAGGGTTTTGAGTCACAATAGCTTGGTTTTGATCGGCCCTTGGGTTGTAGCGACAACGATTGGCGAAATGCCCTAGCTTGTTACAGGTGGCACATTTGCGACATGGGGTGCCAGTAGGATGATGGTACGAGCATTGGTTGCACTTGGGCTATAACCCAATGTAGTTTCTTTCTTGAGGCCCAAGGGTTGTGGGGGTAACAGCAGTTACAAATTGTAAAGGTTGTGGGTTCGGCGGAGTGACAACCGCGCAATTCTGGCTTGAAGCCTTCCGCTTCTTGCCTTGGTTTTTCTTGGTGGAGGAGGAGGGTTCAACAGTGGCTTATTGGGCGGTTTTCAGTGGCGTTTTTGTGGCATTTCTACGCATGACATGGTTACTGTTCATACGGGTAGCTAAACAAAAGGTATCCTCAATAGTGACTGGGCAAGCAGCTTCCATCAGGTTCATGAAGGAATCAGGGCAGCAGTGGATGTATTTGTTGATGGCTTTTTCAGGTGTATCGACTTGGCTAGGACACAGGATGCTAAGTTGTTTGAAACAGAGGGTCAAACCATCATTGTCGTCACCCACCTGTTTTAGGTGCCAAAACTCACTCTCCAGTTTCCTTATCTCGTGCGGCGGAAAAAATTCCTCCTTCATGATCTTTTTTAATTCAGCCCATGGCAGTGCGTGGGCGGCGTCCTCACCTCTTGTGCCTCGTTCAGAGGTCCACCAATCAAGAGCCCTTGATCAGAACACCCCTGTGGCATTTTGAGTGCGTAGGTCATCAGGACAACCACTCTGACGAAAAGTGATCTCCATGGCGTCGAACCACGAGAGTAGGGCGGTAGCACCATCTTTTCTTGTAAATTCCAATGGCATACAAGCCATGAATTGTTTGAAGAGAAAAGGTGTCTTAGGCTTTTCCACCTTGGAGTCCACAGAGCCATGAGGCGAATCAGGATTAGGTTGAATGCGGCTAACAATATCAGGTATAACTCGAGCCATTTGGTCAGCCATTTGCTCAGCAATGAGCCCAACTAGCTCTTGCTTGGAGATGGACTCACTGTTGGTACCTTTCTTTGACTTGGTCTTCTTTGATGAGCTTGGAGATGCCATCTAGAAGTTCCAAAGAAAAGGAAAGGAAAGGATGAGACTTGATCATAAATTTTAAAATAAGTTGCAAGTTTCAGTATGCAAGTATGATGTATCACGTATGGTTCACATAATTGTCATGAATTCAACAGGTATTTGACAAGTATAAACACGTATGATTGCGTAAAAAAGAGTATAAATTTAGTTTGTTCACGAGAATTATTATTGTTTTTTATTGCGCAAGACGTGCGAATTGTGTAACGGTTTTGAAATGAACGAGGTAACGAGTATAAAATCACCTATAAATTGAAGCACATAAAAGAGAGGCTCATAAAACATAGGATTGTTTCGGGTTTAGAAACGTCGACTATTCCAAAGTGAATCGAAAGTCCTTTCAAATTAGAGAAATGTGCTTTGGCCTATAGGTAAGATACTCTCGTCGAGAAGCGATTAACGGTATCTTACCCTTCCAGTTACTACACATCTCTAATCGATTGAAACAATCGAAACTTTGGCGAGATCGAAAATTGAGGAATGGGACTTAATCGACAAGGTGCGGGTTTCACCCCTAACTTGACAATTTCGTACCCTAATGTGGTTAGTACTCATCGGGTCAAAAATATAATTTCGACACTTTGACGAGGGTCCACTAGAGTTTGAATTGGAAATTTACCATTTAGATGTGGATTTCACTCCTAGCTAAATGGCGAAATTTCGTGCAAAATAAGAATAAGCGGAATGAGAGTCGTTACCAAATTGTGGGTTTCACGCCTATTTTGGTAAACTCGTCTCTTTTGTATAAGAGTGTCTTCAAGTCTTCATGTGTATTGTGTAAAATGTCTTAGGAAAGACATCATGTAAATATTAAGACCAAAAAGAAGAGGAAGAAGCAAAGTAGGAAGAATAACATTTTAAGCAAGAATCAAGAATGGTCAAAAATACGGTTCCTACTATAGACTAGGTCGAACATGGCAATTCTACCTAATTCCCTATAGTTATGGCTCTGATACCAATCTGTCACACCCCAACCGATGGCGGAAACATCGGATTGAGAAGAAATAGATTGCAAGAGACTTCATAACACTATTTGTGACAATATTTGAATTAATCATTTTCATTCCAAACACCAATTGTCAATATTACAAAGGAAACTCAAATAACAAGTTCAACGAAAAGTACATAACAACATAACAAAATTGATACATCATTTTAAACCTAGGACATCTAAATGTGTATCTAGGCATCATTGCTACTTCAATTCATAACATCATCATCCTCAACCTGTAACATGTTAAAATAAAGTTCAATTCAAAAACAAAGGCAAGTACACAAGGTTTAAATAGTATAGCATATGTATAAAGCATTTACTCGAATCCACATGACAATTTGTATACAAGGTAACTAGCATGCATAACATTACATTAAACCCAAGTGTCCACTAGTATTTAGCATCCCTCGCCACAAAAGTGACGAGACCGTTTTAGTATAATGACTTAACAAGACCCCGGCGGGTGGTGTGCTACTCCTATAGCGCTATATATGTCAAGTTGAGGGTTTAGCATAGTAATGGCATAAAGCATGTATAATCTAGCATGAACCTAAGTAAACAAGTAGCATGTATAACAGATTGAGTTCATAAAGCATGTTTAAGTGTGTGTAAGTGTGATTTTTGTATGGTAACATGTTACAACTCAAAAGTGGTTTAAAATGTAAATGGGTTGAGTGTACTCATAGTTTTGCAAGTCTTCTACTTGGTAAATCCGTGAGAGTGTTGGTTTGTTTAGGAGGTTGGAACACCAAGTCTTTCTACGCGAAGAAACAAAGTGTATGAGTAACGGAGATTAACGGTAGATTAAGGATTTAGGAAATTAAAACACAAGAATATATGTATATGAAAGTAATCATCTTTTAACACAAGTACTTGTTTTTGACACTATGGAACCTCAAGGGTTAATGTTTTCATGAGTAATGTACTCATTAGAATCGTAACAAGTCTTATGCCTTAGAGGATGTTATTCTAATATTTTGACGAATGAACACAAGTTCACCGTCAAGGGTTTGAATAGTATATGTATGTATAATTAATATATGTATTATTAAGTCCAATAGTCAAGCATGAGGTAGAAGATTAGATCTTCATTTAGGTACCTCTAGTATCATGGAAATCATGTAGGAGATAGGAAGAGAAGTCTTCCATTTAGGCACCTCTAAGTGTTCACCACTACACTTGATGTAAAAACATTCAAGGAGGGTCATGAACTACAAGTAATACAAGAATATAAACAACTAATCTATAAGAAATCATCAAGCAATGTGTGGATTTTTATGTAGGACAACCCAAGTTAATCCTATATCACACATACATCAAGCTTTGAGCTTGAACATCACTTGTGGGTTAAACCCTTGAACAAAACAGAAAGTTTGTGAGGATTAATCCTATGATTTTGAATGTCTCAACCTTGTTTTTAAGCCTAACTAACCATAGAAGTGGTTATAAGCATAAGGACATAGGTTTGAGATGAGTTAGGCTCAAGTTTTGACAAGTTTAGTAAAGTTTGAATCAAAACAAAAACGAACAGTGAACTTTGGAGCCTTTTTGCCGGAGTTTCAGGGACTTATTTACTGTGAAAAACCTATGGAATCGAAGCTAAGGTCAATCCAAGCACATAGGAAAAAGAATGAGGCAAAACGGATAAGAAACGAAGAAGTTTTGCTCACTTTAGTAAAGCTTGCTGAATCTGGCCGAAAATCTGATGTTGCTGCGAATTTAGAGTGGCTTAGGAGTGATTAGAGAGAGTTGAGAGTGTTTAGAAAAGTGAAAATGTCTTGGAGATGGCTTGGTATTTATAGGGGATGGATTAGGGTTGGGTTGGTTGGCAATTAAATGCAATTTGGTGATGGTTAGCATAAAATAAATCAACCAAAACAACCTCCCAAGCTGTCCGGTCACATGGACTGTTGTAGCTAATAATATTCCTTTTTTTTTTTTTACTACAATCAAGAGTTAGTTATTTAAGTTATAATGTATTAACTAATCAACAACTTTCTATTTAATTAAAGTGACATATTAGGTGATTGTTTAGTATATAAAAAAAACATTAAATCTTGCCATGAAGGCCTACGATTAGAATGCTACTGTGTTTGTTCTTTTTAATAATTTATTTTTTTTAGTTGAACATTAGTTAAATGCTTGCAAGTAAATGGTGAATATAATATTTGTTGATGAATAATTATACATTAAACAACAAAATCAGTTCAGCCATTTAAAAAGGTAGCGAACAGACATGCAGCCATACATTCTTTCTATATTTGTTTTTGTTTGTGACATCTAACTTATACGTTATATGTATTATTATTATTATTATTAGAATTAACCACGTATTTAATAGTTAACAAGCATGTATAAGTTATGAACCAGTATGTCGGGTATTGGTTGCGCGTATGCATTCGAGATCGGTAACGCATAACCCGAGTATTGCAACACGTATAAAAATAAAATTTCATTACGATCGAAGTCTCTGATTTACAATGGTTTGAAACGAAATACGAAATAAAAAAGGAACAAGCTTCCAAAAATAGAAATACAAAGCACGTTTTCTAATTAAGGAAAGTACGAAAGGGCAGGGCGTTACAAGAGGTGGCTGTGGTTCGATTCGGTTCTGGAAGGTGACGACGAAGCTGCAGCGACGTGATAAAGATGACGGTGGGTCTCGGCTGGAACGGTGACGGTGCGACGGTGTCGGGACCAAGATGAATCTGGTTAGTTTGTTGTGTATACTGAAATAATTGTGTTGTTTCATCATCTAGATTTGTGCTTTCATTTCATAAAATAAGTAAAGTGTTGATAAATTCTTGATGATATTTGATATATGAAGTTGTTAGCTGTTTCGTGTTTATGAAAATTTAAAATGAGCTTGCTGATGTTTCCCTTTTATGATGAGGATAAGGTTTTCCTAAGCTTCCCATAAACTGATGTATGTATACACTTTATTGGTTAATTAAATGTTTGTAGACTTGAGTTGTACGATTGGAATAGAAGTTTGATTTAGGAATCTTGTGCAGACAAGCTGATTTGGAGTCGATTTAAGTGTTGGAAAGATGTTTCGCTAGTCAATATTGCAAGATAATTAGAGCTTTTGATATGTGAAAAAAAATGTTAGATTACTCGTGATGATTATTGTTTAAATGTGTCCTTTTTATTGCTTGATATATGTATAATATTGATAGGATTTATAACTCTGGTTGAGATAATAATCTTGTCTTAATTACATTTCTATTTTTGGGATAAAATAACAATAGTAATGGTTTATAAAAGTCTAAGGGTTTTGTACAAAAACTTGATATTGGGGCGATGATAAACGGAGTTGTTTTAAAGAATAAATTATGTTAATTGATGATTGAGGATGACGATGTGATTCTTTGTATGTAAACTGTTTAAACGATAATGTAGTGTGACGACGGGCCAGTGGGGAAGCCCACTTTACCCGCATTGGGTTATTTCTACGAAAGCCCAATTACATAAAAGCCCACAAGATAGAGTTATCTTGCCCATTAAGTTTCCCTTCTTTGGTAACGAGCGGGACAACAGCTAGCATGGGAACATACCTCATTTAATGTTCGATAAGAAGAGGATCTCGTCTGAAACACTGTACTTCTCCGGCTGAGCATTAATTAAGAGAAGTATCTCGCCGTTGGGGGTCAGACACGTGTCTGCACCTCCCGAGAGCCCTCAGAAGCCGTTAGATCACATATGAAAAATCTCTAATAAGATAAGAGCTGGTTGTTATATAAGAGGGAACAAAAAGGAAGAAAGGCAGGTATTATCTCCGGCATCCTCTCATTTACTACACTCTCATTTACTCACCTCTCATTAACTTCCGACCAACATTCCCTCACATTTACTACACATACATATTAATTAGATTCACACCAAAGAGGAAACCTTTCGGTGATTATACTCATCGGAGGAAACTCCTCTCCTTTTCCGGCAAGCTTACTTACTCTCACGCCGGAGCTTGGTCACGGATCCCCCCCCCCCCGGGGTCCTCCGTGGAGAGGCTAACGGTTTGTTCTTTTGTAGCAACGAAGACAGAGGCTCTTGACGTCAGCGAAGATCCAGCAAACGTCATCCGTGAGTTGGGTATTCGACATTGGCGCCATCCGTGGGACCTCAGCCTGTCCGGTGTTCCCACATCAAAACCCGACGTCTAGAGAGCAGTTTATCCCATCAGGAACGACATGGCAACACCACAAAACTCACGTGTCACTCAAACGGCACAAAACGATCCAGATAGAGTTACGATAGAGGACATTACTCATGAGGAGGGTAACGAGAACCGGGTGGAAAACCCAGAGGGAACGGAGCATATCACTCCCGACTTTGTGGCCATGCATAGGGAAAAGCTGACAAGGTACCTCGAAGATTTAAAGAGACGGGAAAAACTCGACAGCCTTAGGGCTAGACTTTCTTTTGACACACCCTCCAGCCAAGAAGGAACGGATCTTCGAAATAAGAACAACAACGGTGACCAGTTGGAAACGTTTATAACTGCCCTCAGGCAAATGACCTCAGAAGAAAGGGAGGACCTTATTACAGGACAGAAGCCAAAAGAGAAAGGGAAAGAAAAGGACAACCTTAGTGATAATGGCCTAGATCAGCCCTATTTACCACGAGACTTAGCCGAGGTCTCAAAGTTCACACGAAGAATTGCAGAAGCACCTATTCCCCCCAAGACAAAGTTACCCCCAGGCTTCGACCGTTATGACGGAACAAGGGACCCCGAGGATCATCTGCATGCCTTCCGGGGAGCGGGACAACTGGAGCGATGGCCCATGCCTGTGTGGTGTCACATGTTTGTACAGACCCTGACGGAGGGAGCTCGGCTTTGGTTTGACAGCCTCCCTCAAGGGAGAATAGACAGCTACGAAGAGTTAAGCGAGAAGTTCCTCAGGAAATTTGGTCAACAGAGAAAGGTGGTCAAGAACCCGAACGAGATCCTCCACATAAGACAAAGGGACAATGAGCGGATAGATCAGTACATGGAGAGGTTCGTCAAGGAGAGCATGAACATCAAAGATGTCCCGGAGATCATGAAGATTAGCAGTTTCATAAACGGACTGAAACATGCCCAGCTGTGTGAGAAACTGGGGGAGGAGTTCCCCCACTCATTTGACAACCTTATGGACAGGGTCAGAGCCTTTGTCAGAGGGAAGGATACGGTCAGCAAAGCCAAGGAAACAGACGTCACACCCCGGAGGATCGCCCCAGTCGCAAAGCCTCCTGACAAAGGTACACCATACTCTCGAAAACCTGCTTTTGATAGAATGTTGCATGACAGAATGAGACCCTCGTACTCCCCATACAGACCCCGAGGGAGGGGTCCCCCTTTGTACTCTGATAATTTCACCCCCCTCACTAAGACACCGAGTGAGATACTGGCCACTGAAAGGGTAAAGAACTCCTTCCCAAGACCACCACCCATAAAGCCTGGGCCGAAAGCACAACCAAACGAATATTGTGAATTTCACAAAGGTTTCGGGCATAAAACCGATGACTGCATGTATCTAAAAAGAGAGATAGAGGCTGCAGTAAAGACGGGAAGGCTGTCCCACTTGGTCAAGGAAATTAAAGAAGGGGGAGGGGACCGTAAGGGAAGAGATGTAAGGGAGCCTGGGAGGGCAGATGTTGATATGATTAGAAGAAGGAATGAATTCGATACCACCCGGAGTGTAAAAGCCAGGATCCTGGGCTCCACGAACTGCATGAAAGCTCCCATCCTTATGCCGTACCTGGAAGAAAGCGAAGTGCAACGACTTCCCCTAAACATCTCGGCCATAATAGCTGGCCATAAGGTGTCTCGGATACATGTGGATGGAGGGTCCGGTGTCGAGGTGATATACGAGCATTGTTTCCTTAGATTCGACAGAGATGTAAGAGATCGGTTAGAAGAAGATTCCATCCCCTTGGTAGGATTCAATAACAGCATATCACACCCCTTGGGGAAGATCAGGCTCCCATTCACAGTTGGGGTAGGGGATCGGGTCCGAACGATAAATCTAACGTTCACAGTGGTCCGGGCACCCTCAAAGTACAACGCGATCTTAGGAAGACCTGGGATTGGAGACTTACAGGCACAGGCATCCACCCCACACGGAGCTTTGGTATTTCAAACACCAAAAGGCCTAGCTTGGGTCAAATCTGCTTATGAAGTAGTCTCTTCCGTGTCCAAAGGAGAAACGCTAGAAAAACCCCAGGGGAAGGGGGTGGAAGAATGGGTCATCTGCGACAGATTTTCGGAACAAACCGTTAAGGTAGGAAGCCACCTGAGTGACAAGTGCAAAAGTGCTCTGAAGGAGTTGCTCCTCCATAACATAGATGTGTTTGCATTTCAACATGGGGACATGACAGGAGTCCCCAGGAGTCTAACTGAGCACCGGCTCAACACCTTCACGTGGGCGAAACCAGTAAAACAGAAGAAGCGGAGCATGGGGCCTAATAAAAGAAGGGCTGCTTGCGAAGAAACTCGGAAACTGCTCAGAGCTGGGATAGTCAGAGAAGTGAAATACCCGTCCTGGGTCGCCAACCCAGTCATGGTTCAGAAGAAGGACGGGGGATGGTGGATGTGCATCGATTTTCAAGATTTAAACAAAGCATGTCCCAAGGACTGTTATCCTCTCCCGGAGATAGACACCCAGGTGGACTCTTTGTCTCAGTACCCCCTGAAATGCTTCCTGGACGCCTACAAGGGATACCATCAAATCCAGATGTCGATAGAAGACGAGGAAAAAACTGCCTTCATCACGGATGAAGGGACGTTCTGCTACACCAAGATGCCCTTCGGCCTCAAAAATGCTGTGGCCACATATCAAAGGTTCATGAACACCTTGTTTAGGGAGCAACGAGGAAGGAACTTGGAGGTGTACGTCGATGATATTGTTATCAAAAGCTTGACGGAGACGGCCATGATAGACGATATAGCCGAGACTCTCCACACTATGCAGGATGTGAACATGAAGTTAAACCCGGGGAAGTGCTGTTTTGGAGTAGAGGAGGGGAATTTCTTGGGAGTAGTGGTCACCAAGGGAGGGATCAAAGCAAATCCGGAGAAAACCCAAGCGGTGGCCGAGATGCGATCCCCCAGGTCCCTAAAGGACATCCAGCAGCTAAACGGAAGACTAATAGCATTGAACTGTTTCTTATCAAAGGTAGCCGACAGGACCCTTCCCTTTATGAAAGTATTGAAAGACTGCCTCCAGACAAACAAGTTTAAATGGACCACAGAGGCTGAGGCTGCCTTTCAAGAAATGAAAGCATACATCTGCAAGCTCCCGATGTTGGCCACCCCAGTACCCGGAGACCCGCTGCTCCTGTATCTATCCGCCTCGAAAACGACCATAAGTGCGGTTATGATGGTAGAACGGGAAGGGAGACAGATCCCTATATATTTCATCAGCAGAACGCTTAAGGGACCCGAAGAACGATACATGCCTCTAGAAAAACTCGCATTAGCCCTTGTCTTCGCATCCCGAAGACTCAAGAGATATTTCCAAGGGCATAAGATTACCTTAATGACCGATCAACCCCTTCACAAGGTACTCAGGAGGCCGGAGTTGTCAGGACGGTTAGCTAAATGGGCTGCGGAATTAGGGGAACACTCTCTGGAGTTTAAGCCCAGGATGGCCATGAAGGGGCAGATACTGGCCGACTTCTTAGCAGAAGTCCCTGAGGACGAAGAGAAGGAGCTGTTAAAATGGGAAGCCTTAGAGAAAGAAGAAAGAGAGAAGGAAGACGAGGCGGTGTGGAAGTTGCTCACCGACGGAGCATCTAGTGAAGAAGGGAGTGGGGCAGGAATCACACTGATAAGTCCCGAAGGGGTCGAACTGACGTATGCCATAAGGTTGGACTTCTAGAACACCAACAATACTGCAGAGTATGAGGCCCTCCTGGCGGGAATGAGACTGGCACAAAAAATGAAAGCAGGACACGTAGAGGCTAGCACTGATTCACAGCTGGTGGTGAAACAGTACCAGGGGGAATATGAAGCCAAAGATGGCACCATGGCCCGATACGTGGCAAAAGTAAAAGAGATGGCAAAGGTATTCAAAACTTTCAGACTGGAATACATCCCCCGTGGAAGAAACAGAAAATCCGATGCCTGACAAGCTAGCCTCGGTGGCATTCAACCACCTCGCGAAAGAAGTCAAGGTAGAGGTCCTGACATCTCCTTCTCTTAACATAGAAGAGGTCGTTACAATTGAGGGTACTCAGGAGACGTGGATGACACCAATTATTAAGTTCCTCCGGGACGGAATTCTGCCTGAGGGAGAATGGGCAGCCAGAAAGATAAGGGTCAAAGCCGTGCAATATGAACTGATCGTATGAGAGCTATATCGAAGATCATACTTGGGTCCGTCCCTGAAGTGTGTTGACATGGAAGAAGCTTGATACGTGGTCGAAAACCGGTGCTTGTAATTGCTTAATTTGATGTTATTGCATAAGTTTTAGTTTTGAATAGCCTACTTTTGATTAGATATGTATTTTGCAGATCTAGCAGAGTTTAAGGAGCTTTTCGGAAGCTTTACGGGTCACCGGAGCGAAAACGGAACCACCGGGATGCGAAACGGGTTAACCGGACTTGAGAAATGAAGAAAACAGAAAGTTGGAATTCCAGGAGCCGTCGCTGACGACCATATGGTCCGTCGCCGACGGTGTGTACAATTCTCCGTCGCCCAAATTGTCCGTAAGCAGCAAATTAACACGTCGGCTCCAGATCAATATGCATGGACTGTCGCCGACGGGGCATCAGGCCGTCGGCGACGGCCCTCCAATATTGCTGCGCGTCCAATGTTTGGTCTGGGTCAAATAACGAATGAAAGGGGGTTGTTGGACATCAATTCGGGAGTTACACATTTTTTTGGAGTTTGAACTTGTTCTTGGAGCCTATTATCATTATCATTCACCTACCATTCCATTATCTATCATCTCTACAACCGAATCACAATCATTCATCCCCAATTCACCATCAAAACCCTAATTCATCCAATCCGTCATCCTTCTCACCATCATCATTCCATAAACCCTAATTCTCCATCATTCATTCATCCTACAAGCTTCAAGATGACTCCATCCGCATTCCAAGCATCCGGTGATCAAGTTGCATCAACCATGAGCGGCTAATCATCTCGGTTTCACCCCGGTGTAGGTAGTTGTTAATTTTAGGGTTTCAATTTGTTCTTGTTTCATCTTAGTGACAATTTGTATTTGGTTTTTGAAACTTTTGACAATAGTATTACATTTGTTACGAATTCGTGAATTGTCGAACGATGTTAAAAGTTATGACTTTGCGAAACGGTGATATGTAATTGTACGTTGTCGTTGTTAGGATTTACTTGTGTTGATTACAAAGTGTCTTTTTGTCCGTTCTTCGGGGCGTTGATAGTTAGTAGCACCTAAGTCACGGTACACTAAATCCGTTAATCGAATGCATTTGAGTTGAAACTAAAACTTGTAGAAATCCTAGGTTAACAATTACCGAAACCGGGTGTGATTCCTTTTTATCATTATTGTTCTAGTAACCATTTTTCTTGCAATCGTTAAGTAGTAGTTGTTAATCAATTTAATCAATTCACTTAGTCTAAACTCACATCTCTCAATTAAACAAAAACATAAAGATATTCTAGTAAGCTTCATAAAACGTGACAATTGTTTTAATTCAATCGAATCCACACACAAACCACATACTCTTCGTGGTTCGACCCCTTGCTACCACTAACACATAGTTAAGGGTAATTTGGGCTTATAAATATTATCTTTGACCGGAGCGCGACACTCCGATCAAAGCTGAATACGTGGTTAAGGAGATGCACGAAGGGATTTGCGGAATGCACTCGGGACCAAGGACGATAGTGAGAAAGGCAATGAATGCAGGATTTTACTGGCCACGGATGTACGAAACAGCATCTGAGGAAATAAAGAAGTGTGATAACTGCCAAGTGCATGCACCAATGACTCACCGGCACAAACACCCCATGGTACCGGTTTCAACATCCTGGCCATTCCAAAAATGGGCCATCGACATAATTGGGCCTTTCCCGGAGGGCCCGGGAGGGGTCAAATACGTGGTGGTAGCCATTGATTATTTCACCAAATGGATCGAAGCGAAGCCCCTGGTAAAAATTACTGGAGAGCAGATGAGAAGGTTCGTGTCGGATAACATCATATGCAGGTATGGGGTCCCTAAGGAACTGGTGAGCGATAACGGGGTCCAGTTTGCCGGGAAGCCTTTCAAACCGTGGTGCGAGCAAATGCAGATTCAACAAGTATTTACCTCCATCACCCATGCCCAGAGCAACGGATTGGTGGAGAGTGTCAACCAAAGCGTCATCAAGGGAATGAAAGGAAGGCTTGGAAGAAAACAAAAGGGCTGGCTGGAAGAACTTCCATTCGTACTGTGGGCATACAGAACCACTCCCAAAAGTTGCAATGGGGAGACCCCGTTTAGCCTTACCTACGGGACGGAAGCTGTCATCCCCGCCGAGATAGGATCCCCGACTGCCCAGATGAAGCTTCGAGATGAAGAAAATGAACAGGACCTAAGAATGAACTTGAACCTGCTGGAGGAAAGAAGGGAGATAGCGGCAGTTAGAGAGGCCAAGTACAAAAAGCTACTGGAGAGTCACTACAACACCAGGATGAAGAAACTCAACCTCGTCCCGGGGGATCTAGTCCTTAGAGCCAATGAAGCCAGCTTGCAAGAAAACACTTGAAAGTTAGGCCCCAACTGGGAGGGGCCCTACCGAGTCACATGGGCGAATGGCAAGGGAACTTGCAAGTTAGAAACGCTTGAAGGCAAGGAGGTCCCCAGGACCTGGAATCTCATGCAGCTTAGGAAATATTACGTGTAAGGGGTTCACCCCCAAAAAGAAAACGGCCACGAGCCACTTTTGTAACAACTAACTGTTAGTCTGGGGCTCCCCCAAGGACAGACCTTTTGTAACAAACTTTAACAGGAAGTGTAAACCCCCTAGAAATTAAATGAAGAATGGACAGAACACGTCCCCTTTTGAAAAAACAATGGACATCATACCTAGGCAGACGTGCCCAGGAAACACCATTAAATCTAAACTAGAACAAACAAGCACACGTGTACAAGGCATCCAAAACATGCCAAAAGCCCGGCCGTGGGGCTGATAAGGGTCTAGCTAACCCAAAGCGGACAGAAAAAGTCAAAAACATAATGCCACATTATAAGCTTGTCCATCGATTGGCCTCGAACAGACAATCATAGTTTAACAAGCAAACAAAAAGTACAACACACTCTTGCATACAAAACTACGAGAGGGAATCTGCTTTATTAATACAAAATACATATACAAAGAAAGGCCTCAATAACTTTGGCAAGAGTAAACAACATGCAAATACAACGAGATGAAATAAAGACACGGCCCCTCGCCAAACGGTCCACAAATCTCCAGGGAAGCACCAAACTGACCTTCGGTAAAAACCCCTGCAAAACAAACAACCACAGCAAGAAGTAGGCAACAAAGCAAAGAAGCAATATACAATCATAACCCATATGATTAGAAGCTAAGGCGGTCCCCGACATGGACCCCTCCCAAATAGTAAAGCAAAATGCAAAAGTATCCTAGGGCAAGTAAAAGTTATTACAACCATATCGAAATATGTTAAGTGTTTGAAATTCATTGGGGATCACCCCCGGAGAGAGATGGTGGAGACGAAGGACCGGCAGAGGAGAACAGGGTTTTCAGTTCATCAATAGAGATCAGGGGATGCTCCAGGATTTTCCCAAGGATGGCCGGGGTTTTACACCCAAACTCCTCATTCAGCTTGGACAACCTCTTCTTTGCTTTAGAATTATAAAGAGGAGTCTCCTTTCTGTCCAAGCCTTGAGCGGAGTACTTATAGCCATCCTTCAATCCCGACTGGTACCCAACATCCCAGTAAGCCCTGTATACCTCCTCTAGGCCACTCTTGAAATCCTCAGACTGAGCAACAGCAGCAAGGAAGGCTCCAAAACCTTCAGTAATTAGCCAATGCTTTTCCCCCGCCAATCGTTGGTTGTCATCGGAAGTTATCCCATATTCTGCATACATAGCATTGAATTGCTCCTGGGAAATAGAACCAACTTCCTTCAAATGCTTCAGCTTAGCAGCAAGCTCCTCCTTCTCTTCAACCAGCGCTGCCATCTCCCGTTCCCAAGCCTGTTCTTTCCGTTCAAGCATAGCTCCAGCTCCCTAGATAAAGCAGCAATAAGTACAAAAAAAAGGGAGGGGGGGAGGGGAGGGAGAAGACTATGTACCTTCCCCTCCTGCAACTTCCTTTCAGCATCAACCACCTGGCACTTAAGCCCAGCAACAACAGACTGGGAAGCCTTAAGCCCTTCATTTGCCCTCCTCAAATCGTCGACTCTCTGCAACATCCCAGCGCCCCTAAAAAAGCTTTCACACAGGGACATGCTATATTGATCCTCGAAAAGGTCGTCCCTCAGAGCAGAGTTTACAAATTTGTGTGCGGGAGGAACAACATGGTTCAAAAAGTCCCTAGCGGCTTCGGGAGTCCCTATTACTGAAGAGCTAGTCACCTTCCATTTAGGGACATAAGCAGAAGGGATGGCATCAGCAAACAGAGGGGCAAGAGGAGACCGATGAACAGGACCTTTGAGGAGAGCGGGTCGGCTAGTCCCAGTAGCACGGGAGGGAGAAAGCTCGAAAGCTGAGGAAAAACGAGCTATCCCCACCTCAGAGGTCTTGTCCCGGACACGGGAAGAAGATGGACCAGTAGGAACCTCTATGGGCTCCTGGGAACTCCCCTGAGAAGTAAGAAAAAGAACATCAGAGGCAAGGCAAAAGACAGAAAAAATGAGATCAAAATAAAACTCACCAGCAGAGGAGCACTCACTAAGCTCGAAGACCTTAGATGCTTAGACAGGGAACCTTTGACCCCAGCAGGGGGGAGATCAGAAGCAGCTTTCGATGAAGGAGGAAGTTTTTGACCACTGGCACTCCGAAGTCTTTGACGAATATTACGGGGAGCAGGGGCTGGCTGAGGACTGGCGGACCTTCTCTTACGAACTAGCTGGATTTCTACATCTTCGTCATCGCTTTGCCGGAGGGATGAACATGAGGAAAGTCAGGAGAACTCTCCTCCTCATCAGAGGGATTCTCCTCGTCACCACCCACGGCAATAGAGCCCCGGCCTGGGTGGATCCCCCAGTAACCTGCACCTCCGCATTCAACCTAGGGTCAATCTCGTTGTCAACCACATACTTAACATCTTTGGAATCACTCTGAAGTAGCCTCCACAAAGTTATCTCTACACAAAAAGAGACACTAAAGATGACTGCACGATCTTCAAGACACTAACCATAAATGACAGATCAAGAACAAAGAAATACCCTTTTTGCCGAAAAAAACCCTCGGATGAACCGGATAGGAGGGGCTCAACCCTCCTATGGCAAGCATCCCTTCAGAAAAGGTGAATGCCCTCGTTGGATTCTCGCACATCCGTTTCCATTGAAGGGTTTCGGCTGCGGAAAGAGTAGGAACAACGTCTTCGATTGCGGCATCAAGATCCTTCGGCAGAGGGGACTCCGGCAACATAGCGGCAGAAACAAAGATGAATCTACTCTTCCAGTCCTTTGGATAAGTGGAGGTAGGCATAAAACTGTAACAGGGCCTCGAGACATTGTTCTGCCGTTTTGCAAAAGTGAACCAATCTCCGTCCGAAATAAGCCTGTAGAACATGCAAAACAAAGGAATAGAGGGCTCTCCCGAGATGGCTGCACAAGATAACTCAAAGTGGACCACCCTCATGAACCCTAGAGGGTGAATCTGAGAAAAATGGACACCGAAATGGCGGAGCAAAGAGATTTTGAAAGCAGAAAGAGGATACCGAACCCCACAGGAGGAGAAAGCTAGAGTGTAAATAGGTATCCGGTCTGCTGAGCACTCCGCCGGCTCGTTGGGGCCAGGCAAGGAAGGAGAAAATCGCTCAGGAATGTTGTACGCTGCAACGAAGGACTTCAAGTCCTTCGCCGTCAGTACGGATCTTATCGATGAACGGCCACTACGACTCATAATCGGAAAAGAAGCTATGATTCAGGGAAATGGTTACAGAGAGAAAAAGGGGTTGAAGTATTTGAGTGAGAAATTGGAAAGGATAACAGGGTATTTAAAGAGGTGTCACTGACAAACAGGTAACCATCATGTCAATAGTCCCTTCAAAAATTCAAAAAAGGAGCACGTGTTACTAGGGGACTAACTCCCGCTATAGATATCCGGCGGTGTGATGATTAGTGGGGGCGGTAGACCATAACTGAGTTAGAGTGGGCCCACAGAAAGAAAACCACCCCTTTTTAAGCGGTTATGATTCAGCCCCGGATCATGAGCCTCGGGTCTCAGAACCAGGGACTAAAGATGACTTGACGACGGGCCAGTGGGGAAGCCCACTTTACCCGCATTGGGTTATTTCTACGAAAGCCCAATTACATAAAAGCCCACAAGATAGAGTTATCTTGCCCATTACGTTTCCCTTCTTTGGTAACGGGCGGGAAAACAGCTAGCATGGGAACAGACCTCATTTAATGTTCGATAAGAAGAGGATCTCGTCTGAAACACTGTACTTCTCCGGCTGAGCATTAATTAAGAGCATATCTCGCCGTTGGGGGTCAGACACGTATCTGCACCTCCCGAGAGCCCTCAGAAGCCGTTAGATCACATATGAAAAATCTCTAATAAGATAAGAGCTGGTTGTTATATAAGAGGGAACAAAAAGGAAGAAAGGCAGGTATTATCTCCGGCATCCTCTCATTTACTACACTCTCATTTACTCACCTCTCATTAACTTCCGACCAACATTCCCTCACATTTACTACACATACATATTAATTAGATTCACACCAAAGAGGAAACCTTCCGGTGATTATACTCATCGGAGGAAACTCCTCTCCTTTTCCGGCAAGCTTACTTACTCTCACGCCGGAGCTTGGTCACGGATCCCCCCCCCCCCCGGGGTCCTCCGTGGCGAGGCTAACGGTTTGTTCTTTTGTAGCAACGAAGACAGAGGCTCTTGACGTCAGCGAAGATCCAGCAAACGTCATCCGTGAGTTGGGTATTCGACATAGTGTATGGCATAGATGCGGTATATGTTGATGTGTTTTATGCATGGTAATGTATATTGGTTAAATTAACTCCTGGTCGCACACTTCTAAAAAAGTAAGAAACCTGTGTGCACAACGTACAAGGGACCCAAGTCGGTCGCACACTCATTGGGGTCGCATACTCCCTGGTGTACGACCCCTGTTGCACATGGTACAAGCGGTTTGTGCATGACTGCACACACAGTGAAACCACACACTTAAATTGGTCGCACACCATTATGATTAGGCTATATGATACTGGACCGCACGGTTGAGGTCCAGTCGCACACTCTGTTTTGGAATAGAAATATATTGGGCCGTACACTATTAACGATCGCACACTGGACGACCGCACAAATTGTATGCCGCACACATAAGTGTATGTCGCACATCTTCAACGTGACCGCACACTCATATTTGGGGCCAGTACTTTGGTGGGCCACACACATATACACTGTCCATTTCAAGTTGTGATTAATTGTTATGATGCAAAGTATCTATGAATACCTACATGTTCGGTATATCATACGATGATTGTAACCTGTAGACTACTTGCTAAATACGTGTTAGATACATGCAATTAATACGTGATTACTTGTATACCGTCCTAACAAATGGTAACCATAATAGGGTGTGGTTGACCAACTTAGCACAAACGCTTTATTTACCGAGTAAAGCAAAGGTGAGTTCACACTTTCCACAAGGCATGGGATTCCCGGTGGTTTGGGAATGGGTTAAAGTATACTAAGGAAACCTGCGTATTCTCCTTGGGTAGAATGCGTACTCCCACCCTCTTTGTTGAAGGGTGACAACATTGAAATCTGCGTGTTCTTCTTGACACGTACTCCCACCCTCTTAACTGAAGGGTGACAACATTGACACTAGACAAAAACTCTATCATTAAGTCCCTCATTTTATATCGACTTAATCGCCAGGCCAATGGCGAACGGGTCATTAGTTAAATAGCGCTATTAGGTTTGACAAGCCTCACACCGTGCCGCAGAGGACGGGCGTGTACTAATGGACTTGGGCACTAGGTAATGATGATAGACATTGATGCAGGGCATAACTACAGTCAGTAGTCGATATGGTAAAGGGTCTAGTGGGATACATGGGGAAGCCCCCACTGAGTATCGTTTGGGAAACAAGGAACTGTTTAACTCGTGGTTTTCAACACCTAACTATGGTTTTTGGAACAACATTAAAATGGACAACCAACTGTGAACTCGCTCAACTTTGTTGTTGACTCGTTGTTACATGCCTTGCAGGTCGTTAGGTAATTAGCAGGAGCTTGCATGGGAGGAGTCGTTGTGGGACATGGACTGTTGAGTTCCATGTTAAACTTATGAACTTTTATACTTTATTATGGTTTTGAACTTAATGCTTCCGCTGATAACTTAAACTTTGTTGAATTGTTTTGACACCAATTATATTGTTTGGTTTTGAAGAAACACTAGATAAATGGTCGGAACCGATATATCTAGGGGGTTTGAATCCGCGTAAAAGGTTAGTTTCCTCTCGTTCGATTTGGTACCGACTGATCTCCTTCTCCGATAATTCTGCAAAAAAGAAGCACCGTTAGCCTTGCCAAGGGGAGAAAGGGGTTCTCTCCTTGACCCGACTCCGGTGTGAGAATAAGTATGGGTTATGAAGAAGGAGATGTATTTGAGAAGTGTGTGTAACTTGAATTCATACCTGGGTTGTTTCTCATATTAATAGCCGGGAGTCTTGTGGGCGGGAAAACCCGTTAGTGAAAAGTTAACGGAAGATGCTAACCCCGTAAGCGGTTATATTTCCTTCCGTTAAGCTTCTGGATCCGACGTGAGAGCACACGGATCGTGGCTCAGATCGAAGGCTGGGGATTTGCCACGTGTAAAGTGATCAAGTGGAGATTACTCTCCAATTACATGCTTTCGTTGTGATTTCAGGGATGCCTGAGATGGTGACACGTGTCCAGACGGTTATAACCGTCTTGGTGGTGCACGATTGTATTTCTTCTAGAAGATTACTGCTATAATCTGGTGTGGCACCTTATCGTGTGGAGACAGCTGAATAAATAAATCCCAAGTCTGGCTATTTAAGAGGAAGTGTTTATTTCGGGATTTTCATCTTTGTTTATGGGAGAAAGCGCAAGGACTTATGATTTCCTTTGGGCGCGCAAGTGTTGATTGTCGACTGTTCTTTAAGTCTTCCTTTTGTGAGACCAGTGCGCGGCCGCGCAAGGTACAAGGCTGAAAAGTAAGGTTGTGGTATGGTCCCAAGTACTTATTATGAGGTTTTTGGGACCTTACCCCTTCAAGTCCCCCCAGTCTAGTGTTGCACTTATGCAAGTAAGTGGAGCACTGGACTTATAAGAGGGTAATGCTTTTGGGCATGAAAGATAAGGAAAGTCTTCTACGAGAAGATTTGATTTTGTTAAAAAAGAGAGTTTTTTTTTAGGGGAAAATGATGACTTTTGCTCTCTTGTAATCATGCCTTGACGTGCGATGACGTCATTTGGTGATAAAAAATTGATTTTCTGTGGTATTTTTCCCTTTATGTCTTGGGACTCATAGCGGCGCTTGTCAGTTTTCATTAATGAAGGTTCATGTAGCGCCGTTCAGATGGGATGTTTTCCCTGACAATTAATCATGGTGATCAAGCTTTTTTTTTTCTTGAGGTCTCGTTCCCCTTTATATATATATATATATATATATATTTTTTGGGGACGCTTTCTCTCGTGATCTGAGAAATATGAAGACAAAGGGTTCCGTGTGTACTCGTCGTGTTCTGGAGGTTTTGAGGCTCTTCAAGGCTGTTGAAGGCCTCCTACTTCTTTCCAATTCACCACCGCTAGTGGCCACCGGACTGGAGAAACCGGTATCCTCTGTTCTTCCTGTAGTGACGGGAACTGCTTCTGAAGCTTGTCGACCGGAGGTTGAAAAAGGAGCTACTGTTTTGTCCGTGGATGCCTTGATGGCACGTTTCCCGGGACTTCAGCCTGGTAGGTGTGACCTGGTGTATTCCCGTCGGAAGAGTCGTCGTTGATCGTGTGCTGGCTGCTGTTGAAGATCTAGTTGGGTCATCTTGGGAATAGTTCTTCCTCTTTTGGGTGTTTTTGTACATGTTCTAGTTGTTGTACTGAAAATTTTGAAGATCATTGCCATGATCTTGTTATGAAGTGTTTATGCTACACTTAATGATATGTATGCTTGTGGTGCACTGTTTGTGTATGTAATTTCGTTTTTTTACAATACGTTGCATGTGTTTAATTGCTTTTGGATAGGTAGGGCGAATGAGAAATGGTATTGTGCTCATGTGTGAACGTTTGTCCAAAAGGAATGTTAGTTTGCCTTGTTTAGACTGTTCATGAGGTGTAAAATGTTTGACCATATTGTTTTCGCGCGGACCGAAGGAATTACATGCAATTTGTAATAAACAGTGATATAGGTAAAGATGATGTTTGTATTGATAAGAGCGCAAGGCTCGTAATACAAGGGATAATAAAGAAATACATTGCCTGTATGTTTTTCCGCTTTTGCAGACTAGTTCATATGTAACATCTGCGCAACTGTTGTGCGTTCCAGGTGCGGGGAACTAGCATCCCATCGGGTCTTTTTAAGGTGTACGGCCCTTTGCCTAAGACTTCATTGATGATGTATGGTCCTTCCCATTTTGGTGCTAATTTGCCTGGTTTCTCTGCGTTGGAAGCCAAATCCGTAGCACCATAAGTCTTTAAGTTTGTATTTAAATGCTTAACCATGGCCTAATCTATATATATCTTTGGTGAAGTATTTGAATGTTTTAACTTTTAACCATGACCCAACTTTGAGAAGATGATGAAGATTGCACTACAACTTTTTATGTTTTGATTAAAAACTGTCGAATTTAAAAACCACTTTGTGTTCGTATGTATGTTTCCACATAACACGTGTTACTTTTGTTTTGGAATCAGTATGCATATGGAAGTGAAATATAATTGATTAACCATGTATATTTATTGTTTGCGCATTAATTTTGCTCGACCCAGACATTTAAAGTCCAACATTAGAAACAATGAAAATAACCGACCTATAACCGAACCGAAACCGCATTAACCGCAATAACCGATTAACCGAAACCGCATTAACCGAAACCGAACGGTTATGATTTTTTGATAACCGCAGTGTGCGGTTATGGTTTCGGTTATAGATAATAACCGAACCGAACCGCACCATGCTCACCCCACGCGGACGCGCGCATTGTAATATTTTTCGAGTTTGGATTTGTACCTGGCCTCTGTGATGGCGGCATTCTCACGCCTTTCTTCGAGGAGGTCTAAATCCAGTCTTCGCTCTTGCTCATTGTTTTGTCTTTCCATAGCTAACATACGCGGTGATGGGAGACCAATTTCGGCTGGGATTACTGCTTTAGACCCGTAGACCAGGCTGAATGGAGTTTCTCCCGTGCTAGTCTTTGGCATTGTACGATGGGCCCACAAGATGCTGGGGAGTTCGTCAACCCATCCTCTGCACGCTGTGCCTAGTCGCGCTTTAATGCCGTCGACTATCTGTTTGTTGATGCTTTCAACTTGGCCGTTTGCTTGTGGGTGTGCCACAGAGGCAAAATTGTGCTCAATCTTCATTTCTTTGAACCATTTCTGAAGATCTTCTGAGGCAAAGTTTGTGCCGTTGTCGGAGATGATGCGCAATGGTAATCCAAATCTGCAAATAATATGTTCCCATATAAATTTGCGGATTACCATTGCTGTGGTTGAGGCCAAGGCTTTAGCTTCAACCCACTTCGTGAAGTAGTCGACTGCTACAATGATAAATTTTACCGCGCCTGGTGCATCAGGAAATGGGCCAACGAGATCGATGCCCCATTGATGGAATGGCAAGGCAGACGTGATCAGTATTAATGGGTTCTTTGGCCGGAGCGTTTTTGGCGCGTGACGTTGGCATGCTGCGCATTTCCGTAATATTTCTACTGCGTCAACGTGCATTCCCGGCCAATAATATCCTGCGCTCATTATTTTAGCTACTACCATACGTGGTCCGGCGTGTATTCCACACAAGCCTTCATGGATTTCTCTGATCAGGTATTGCGCATCTGTCTTGTCAACGCATCAGAGTAATGGTCCCATGAATGACTTTCTGTATAGAATGCCGTCCGCCATTTCGTAATTTATTGCTTTATTCTGAATTTTCCTGGCTTCTGCTTTTTCCTCCGAGAGTTTCCCATGTTGTAAGTATAAGATGATTGGGGACATCCAGGACGGACTACCGATCTCTATGATGTTGACTTGCTTTAGAGGAACAGAGGGATTGGACAGTACCTCTATGCGTACTTCTTTTGCTAAGTGCTTAAAGCTGGTTGCAGCCAATTTACTCAATGTGTCCGCATGTTTGTTTTCACTTCTGTTTATATGGTTGACTTTAAACGTTTGGAATTGACCAATTAACGTTCGCGCTTGTTCTAAGTACAATGCCATAGCTTCTCCTCTTGCATCGTAATGCCCATTAACTTGTTCAGCTACTAGTTTTGAATCAACGTTAGCTTCGAGGTTTCTTGCCCCCATTTTAAGTGCTAAACGAAGGCCTGCCAAAAACGCTTTGTATTCTGCTTCGTTGTTAGTGCTTCGGAAGTCTAGGCGTATGGCATATGTGAGTTCGTGATCGTCTGGGCTGACTAGTCGGAGACCTGCCCCTGCTCCGTCATCATTGGAAGCGCCGTCTGTGTGTAAGGTCCAGACTCTGTCGTCGAAAACGGGTATTGGGTTCTGGATTGCCTCGCACTCTTGAACTTTGTCGATGGGAACCTCAGTGGCAAAGTCTGCTAGAACTTGCCCTTTAATTGCTGGTCTTGGTCTATACAGGATATTGTATCCCCCCAGCTCAATAGCCCATTTAGCCAATCTTCCCACCACATCGGGTTTGGATAAGATTTGGCCTAAATGATAATTTGTAAGAACCGTGATGATGTGGCCTGAAAAATATCGACGTAGACGTCGTGATGCATGTACCAGTGCTAGGACCAGTTTTTCTATCATTGAGTAATGAGTTTCCGGACCGGTGAGCATCTTGCTGATATAGTAGATTGGAGTCTGAACGTTTTCTCTCTCTACCATTAATACTGCGCCAACTGCTACTTCCGCAGCAGATAAATACAAGATTAGTGGTTCCTTTTCTCGTGGTGCTGTTAGCGTTGGTAACTGAATTAAACATTCCTTCATTTGTTTGAAGGTTGTTTCTGCTTCAGGTGTCCACTGAAAGTGGGTTTTCTTTGCTCAGTTTCGCAACGTGCTGATGAATGGATAAGACTTTGCCGCATGATTAGCCAAAAATCTATTCAAGGCTGCTAAGCGCCCGGCGAGTCTTTGCATTTCTTTTATTGTTGCAGGTGATGGCATTAGCTGGATGGCCTGCACTTTTTCTGGATTTACTTTAAAACCATCTCTTGTGACTATAAAGCCCAAAAATTTCCCCTCCTCCATGTCGAAGGAGCATTTTGTTGGATTGAGTTTCAAGTTTACGCTGCGCAAAAAGTCAAACGTGCGCTGAATGTTGTTGAGCATCGTGCCTTCCTCGTGGCTCATGATGACGAGGTCATCCATGTATACCTCGACTGTCTTGCCAATATCACTGCTGAAAACTGTGTCCGTCAAGCGTTGGTAAGTTGCGCCTGCGTTGCGCAGGCCGAAGGGCATTTTAGTGTAGCAGAAGATGCCCTTATTTGTGCGGAACGCGGTTTTATCTTCGTCTTCTTCCTTCATCTGGACCTGATGATAACCTTTGTAACAGTTGAGAAAACACTTCCATCTGAATGATGCTAGAGAGTCGACTTTTTTGTCTATCTCCGGAAGCGCGTAGCAATCTTTTGGGCACGCTTTATTCAGGTCTTTGAAGTCGACGCACATTCTCCATCCGCCATTGTGTTTCTGTACCATTACTGGATTGGCAATCCATGTATGGTATTTAACTTCGCGTAAGATTCCCGCATTGAGTAGCTCTGTCACTTGTTCGTCCATTGCTTTCGCTTTTTCTTCGCTAAAGCTACGCCTCCCCTACGCAAAAGGTTCCGCTGATGGTTTGACATTCAGGCAATGTTGCGCTATGTCGCGTGGAATCCCAGTCATGTCTGTTGGGCACCAAGCGAATATATCTTTGTTGTTGGTCAACAATTCTTTTAATTGTATTCGTGTTGTCGGTGAAATGGCATGTCCTAGCAGGATGGTCTGCTCTGGATATTCATTGTTTAGGACCCATTTCTCCGGTTCGTTTGATGCTGTCGGTTTGGCTACCTTTGCCGGAGGCTCGTCATCCACGTACATGACCTCTTTGCTTGAGTATAGAATTGCAACCCCGGTTTCCGTTGGAAATCCGCATGCAGCGTGTGGGATAGAAGTGATCATGCTGAATTCTTTTTGTGATCTTCTTCCAAGCAGGACATCATGGCGTGATGTTGCCGGCATGACCATGAAATTTACTGTGACTGTTTGTGAATGCTCACCATCAGACAGAGTGATAGGGAAGGCTATTTGTCCTAATGGGAATACAGCTTCATTGCAAAATCCGGTGAGAGGAAAATCGACCGGTTCTAGACGTGCTTTGTCTTATGGGTCAAGTTGTTTGAAGCATTGCTCGTATATGATGTCCATCAAGCTTCCCGGATCTATAAACATATAGTCCGTCCGGTAATGGCCGAAGATGCCAGTGATAATTACTGGTCGTTCTTCCTGAGGTCCTCCAGGAACAACAGGAAACACGACTTGTTGTTCCCTCCAGTGTTGATCATGGTTTCATTTATTTGGCCTTCGTGACAGACCTCCTTGAACCATGTTTACTTGTTTTAATTTAACTCTCTGATGGCTGCTACTTCTGGATTGTTGACGTATACCAATATCACAACTAGATTGGATGTCCCCCCGACAGGGTGTTGGTGGGTCCAATACTACAGTGTCAATTTCTTCACCAGATCTGATGTTTGGGAACTCGGATCTGGCAATTTTCATAACAATTATGTTTAAAGCAATCTGGCATCTATGAAATCAATACTCTGGGGGTCTCTCTATGACTGGATCTGAGAAATTCTTTCTGTCTGAATGACTATTGTTTTCGTTTGTTCCCATGATTCCGTCAATCTGGGTATTTTGGGTTGTAGAACCCTCGAACTCAGATTGAGGACCTGATGGGTGAGACAATGAATTCTCTGCCATGAAAACAGAGAATGAGGAAACTGAATCGAAACAAGACAAAACTGAAAAAACAGAGGAATCGGTGGGCGCCAATGAAAAAACACTAGATAAATGGTCGGAACCGAGATATCTAGGGGGTTTGAATCCGCATAAAAGGTTAGTTTCCTCTCGTTCGATTTGGTACCGACTGATCTCCTTCTCCGATAATTCTGCAAAAAAGAAGCACCGTTAGCCTCGCCAAGGGGAGAAAGGGGTTCTCTCCTTGACCCGACTTCGGTGTGAGAATAAGTATCGGTTATGAAGAAGGAGATGTATTTGAGAAGTGTGTGTAACTTGAATTCATACCTGGGTTGTTTCTCATATTTATAGCCGGGAGTCTTGTGGGCGGGAAAACCCGTTAGTGAAAAGTTAACGGAAGATGCTAACCCCGTAAGCGGTTATATTTCCTTCCGTTAAGCTTCTGGATCCGACATGAGAGCACACGGATCGTGGCTCAGATCGAAGGCTGGGGATTTGCCACGTGTAAAGTGATCAAGTGGAGATTACTCTCCAATTACATGCTTTCGTTGTGATTTCAGGGATGCCTGAGATGGTGACACGTGTCCAGACGGTTATAACCGTCTTGGTGGTGCACGATTGTATTTCTTCTAGAAATTACTGCTGTAATCTGGTGTGGCACCTTATCGTGTGGAGACAACTGAATAAATAAATCCCAAGTCTGGGTATTTAAGCGGAAGTGTTTATTTCGGGATTTTCATCCTTTGTTTATGGGAGAAAGCGCAAGGACTTATGATTTCCTTTGGGCGCGCAAGTGTTGATTGTCGACTGTTCTTTAAGTCTTCCTTTTGTGAGACCAGTGTGCGGCCGCGCAAGGTACAAGGCTGAAAAGTAAGGTTGTGGTATGGTCCCAAGTACTTATTATGAGGTTTTTGGGACCTTACCCCTTCAGGTTTGGACTTTTATTTATTTGATTATATCATTCAATATGATTGGTGGCTGGATCCTGGTCATGTCACGCTCCCTGCGGTGATACTCCGCTTGTGGATTTTGGGAGTGTGACAGATTGGTATCAGAGCCATTGGTTATAGTGAACTTGGTTTTAAAAAGGGTAAAAATATTTTTGACAAAACTGGACTATAACCTGCTCAGTGCTCAACGATCCACAACGACACTTCGCTCCACGTGCAAGGCTCAACACTTTAGGTGGTATGATTTATGTTTATATTGCCTACTTAAAAGTTTACTTTTGCATAGTGTGTTGCATATGGTATGCCTTGTTAGGGTAGTAGCATGGTGTCGATTAGCCCTAATGTGCTTTCTTTGACATTCAACTGTTTGCATGAAACCTTATGTGCACACTCTCTTCTGTCATTCCTTTCACACCCCTATGTCATCGTTCTCACTTGTGTTTTCTGGATGTGAAGCTCTTGGTGCGTTTATTATACTCTGAACTCCTAACACAACATGCTAGTAGAATCTTGTTTCACCCATAACTTGACCATACGAAATCCGTTTCATGCGTTCTACCTATCCACGCGAACGTCTCAACATGAGCGACATTCAAAAATTATCAGTGTCATCCACTAATGTCGCCGTTACAGCCATAATTCAGATCTGACTCTCCGTACATTCGGTTTTGCGCATCAACATTCACGTAGACAAGAACCACCCCAAACGAACTCGGATTTAGGAGAAAAATATACCCATGCGTCCATGTTGACGAACCCCATCATCTCCACCTGTCATCATCATCAGAAATGAAGCAGTCACAGTTACACGCATTTGGCGTTTTGCAACTCGAAACCCTATCAACCAAACTCTGTTTTGGAAAAATTATATACTCACGTGACCGTGATGCAACGAACTTCCCTTTCGTGCCGTTGCCGCCATCCACTACTACTGGAACTGCCTATGGAGAACAGAATTGTTGGCGGAATTCTTTGGTTATTTGGCGGAATTCCTGTTTCTTCGATCCGCAACCGATATAACAAAACGCTAACAACCATACCACAATTTCCACCAATCACAAGGTTACCCCCCTTTACCCTGATAGGTGGTTAATTCTTAGTCTAATTTGATTTACACCTTCGTATACCCAACTTAACAAATAGATGCCTCCTAATGATGGGATAGTCTTCGGGACATTTGAGGACGAAGATACGGATTACTCAACCTACAGACGAACACGATGATCTACACGTTTATCCTCCCCCCTACACTACAAGAGTCGCAGTTTGAGTCTATGATAGTTTATCTTAATTATGTGAAACCTTTTCACTAGCCTTTGTACCGACCTATGCTTGTTGACTAATGCCATGCCTTATTTCTACTATTGACTTAGACAAAACCGTCATTCCTTTACCACAGTGACACTACGTCCTTGCTTCTCCATGCAGAGACACTAATATGAACTCATTCCAGTTTAGAGAATTTGGAAGGCTCGACTTCCGATCATTGGTGATCACTTCTTGAAACCCTGAGGATGGTGATTTGTTGTTGATACGATCATACCCTCTTGAACATGTTTTCATGTCCTTTCTTTGAAACCTCTTAACTACACCAGCATATTTCAGATTCATTCACACGACTTAAGGAAACTCCTTCAAATTTGGTTGCTTACCGACTCGATAAATCACAAACTTATCTAAGTTCATGGATCATGGTGAATTATTCCTCCTTCGCATGTGGGTGAGCCCAACAACTTTGACGGAAGTTTCAGTGAAACTTAACACTACAAACTTGTGCGACAATCATTCTTCTCTGGTTAATTTTTGTTAGGCTTAATATACTAACGTGGCACCTCTATTCGGCAAACAACGTTCTTCATTTTAACTTTATACAACTTGTGTGCGACCAGCTACGCTCTCGACATCAGGTAAACCCTACTACGGATTCTTAAATGCCTACGCATCGATTGCAACTACCCATTTTGCATGTTTCAACACCCAGTCACGATAAACTTGTCGAATCCTATGATCCTCATCCTAACAACATTCTCCGCGAACTCTCTCTTGGAAGAGTTACTCTCTACGAACGTTACTCAAGGAGCAGTGGGCCATGAATATCACAGATATGGAGGTATCACGAGAACTGTCCTTAGAACTCGATATGACCGAGATAGGTTCCTAGTCACGACATTCGAATTTACCCTACCTTGGCAGATTTGTCACTTGTTTTCTTCAACGATATCTGAACCTACATCAGGAACCAGTAGGAATTTGAACGACCCCTACGCCTCCCTAAGACTTCTACGACACCAACCGCATTGCGCTAAGTTTTCAACGTGTGACTTTTGATGTCGCAAAGCCCGCTTTTCTCAATCGCATACACAATCCGTCATGGTTTAAACTCGAAGGAGTATCACCTAGCTTTAGAAAGATGCTCAGGAATTCACAATTCCAGCAGTTGAAAGGTAAGCTATGAGGTGCTCTTATCCTATTCATGGTATTGATGAAATATTTGCTTGCAACGATGCACCCATTCAAGTACTCGAATCACAAGCTGAAGCAATGCGAGGATAATCATTGCCTACGTAGCTCGACAACTCAAGGTTTGCAAGGAAACGACACTACTCACGACCTAAAATTGGGGAGCTATAGCTTCCGTACTCGAAAATGAAGGGACACTGCTTGTACGGTACCAATTGCCCGACTTACACCAGTCATAAGGATCACCGATACGTCCTTAGAAGAAAAGAAGCCAAACCTAAGTATGACCGCATGTTACAACTGACCGTTCACTTGAACCTCCCCAAGCGGATTCACAGCATGCGATTAGAGGAAAAACCTTTTAGCTAAGTCCATGTGGGGCATGGAAAGTAGTTCAGACTCAAAAATGGCATCAGTTGTGTTGTGATGGATCACCTGACTGAAACTGAACTTTTTCTCGTGGTCAAGGAAACCGACAAGTTTTCAAATCTTGTAAACATCTACTTGAAGGAAGTAGCTGCTAAGTGCAGGGCGCCGACTCCTCTTTATCTCTAGTTTTGACTTACGTTTTACGTCCGATTTATAGCAAGTCATGCACAAATTCTTCAGCTCATGATCTAGCATGAGCACTACTTAGCACCCACGAATGAATAGTCAAACAAAACAAACTCCTGAAGACATGCTGCTTGCATGTGCTACCGATTTTGTCCACGGCTGGAAACAACACCTACCTCATTCACAGAACTGATGGAACTCAACCTTATATTAAACAACCGTACCCTAGTACTGATCACTTGGGACGTGCGAACACTATTAAGAGCGTTTGGGTGATTGTTTGCATACTGTACCAGTTCACGTCGTCGACACAAAACTTTTGATACAAACGCGCTCACCAAGGTGAGGCAACAACTTTTTTTACCATAAGCATGCGTCCCTGCTTTGGGACAACACACCATTTCCCCGGTTTGGGAAATACACACAGTACCACTGGCTTAGGGCTACACGTACGTCCTTAGAATAGTACACATTCCTGGGTGTTGGGAACCACTACTATCCCTGGATTGGGACTGCTTTATATTTCCGAATTAGAGTACTACTATCCCTGGATTGGGGAGGAATACTTTTCAAAATGATAGTTCTGGAGGAATACTTTTAGATGTATTGGTACAATTTTGATGATTAGTTGATAAACCCACTTCGTTGAGGAACCGGTTGAGACTATAACCCCCCCTCCCAAGCGTTGTAAGTTCACCATAGATCGAGTTTGTTGAAAATCACGTCATGGACTGGGGGTCTACTCGAGAACAAGGAGACCAGATGATGCGCATGTATTCCCAGTCGTTTAAGAACAAACTTCAAGCCATCGTTTTAGAACAATTTTCGGGACGAAAATTCTTTTAATTGGGGGATGATGTGACACCCGGCCCTCACAGTGTAAACACAAACCCTATTAACTCAGATATTCACTTGGACATTTCGTTTAAAGTTCAGGTAAACCAAGTGTCTTAAAAATTTCACAATCACTCACGGAATCGTGCTATAAATGGATACTTAATTACGTGAAATTCTATGCTATTTGAAGTGAGTGTAGACTGCGTGAATCTTTATGTTATGAGAATTACTTGAAATTACGTGCTACATGACTTTATGCGCTACGTGGCTTACATGTGTGTTTTGTGAAATTTCGTGAAAAAAATACGTGTATTTACATATGACAATAGATTATCGAAGAGTCTATAAATCGAACGAATCATATGACTTAGCTTAAACTTCGAGGAAGAAATTACTGTAACATGGGGAGAATGTGACAACCCGTGGATCCCGATAACTATATTGTTATTATTATTATTGTCACACCCCCAAATTCCACACGCGGAGTATCACCGTAGGAGGCGTGACATGACCAGGATCAAGCCACCAATCATATTGAACAATGTATTAAAGTAAATATAAAACCAAACACAATATAATTGGTGTCCAAAACAAATTAACTAAGTTCAAGTTATCAGCGGAAGCATAAAGTTTAAAACCAAAGCATAAGTTTAAAAGTTCAAATGTTTAGCATGGAACTCAACAGTCCATGTCCCACAACGACCTCTCCTTCTCGTGCAAACTCCATCTAAGCACCTAACGACCTGCAAGGCATGTAGCAACGAATCAACAACAAAGTTGAGCGAGTTCACAGTTGGTTGTCCATTTTAAAGTTGTTCCAAAAACCATAAGTTATCTCGAAAACCATGAGTTAAGCCATTTCCTTGTTTCCCAAACCATAACCAGTGGGGGCTACCCCATGTTAACCACTAGACCCGTTACCATATCGACTACTGACTGAAGACATGTTTATGTGCCCTGCGTCAATGTCTATCATAATTGACTAAGTGCCTAGATCCATTAGTCCACTCCCGTCCTCTGCGGCACGGTGTGAGGCTTTTCAAACCTAATAGCGCTATTTAACTAATGACCCGTTCGCCATTGGCCTGGCGATTAAGTCGATATAAAAATGAGGGACTTCATGATAGAGTTTTGTTTAGTAAGTTATATGTTGTCATCCTTCCTATGGAGGATGGAGGTACTTATTCTAGCAAAGGAAAATACACAGGATTTAATGTTGTCATCCTTCCTATGGAGGATGGAGGTACATATTCTACCCAAGGAGAATATGCAGGTTTCAATCTAGTTCCTTAACCCATTCCCAAACCATTGGGAATCCCATGCCTCTTAGAAAGTGTGAACTCACCTTAGGTTAGCTCGGCAGATACACGAAAAGGTCACTTGAGCTATATGTGGTCAACCACGTCCTAACATGGTTACCATACAAGTCAGGTCTAGGTTCAAGTAGTGCACATAAGTTTACACATAAGCTAACAGGTTATGAACACGTAATGATCATGGCAAACACGTAGAACACGTTAACAGCCAAGTGCACACATAATGTCCAACTTGTGTGACTCAGATGATTGGGCTCGCACAAGCTCAATGGCCCAATGATCTTGTGCGATTCAATAATCGAAGCCTACTAAACCTTCGGCCCAACCTGTTGTGCGTCCAGCACAATCTTGTGCGACTCACAACGTGTTGTGCGTTTGAAAACACACCTGGCCCAATACATGCAATCCAAAATTCACATGGCCTAAACAAATAAAAAGACAATCAACTTGTGCGATCCAATATACTTGTGCGATTCAAAACACTTGTGCGACTGGGGTTTTGGGCTGTTCGGCCCAACATCCTGTCATAACCTATTATATATGTAGCCCAACATCTTGTGCGATTAGCACAACCTTGTGCGATTCACAAGATATTGTGCGACTGAGCTTCACGAGATTATACGATGTGCTTTAACAGTTGTACACTAACATATCTTGTGCGACTGACTTGTGCGACTAGCCTTGTGCGACCTGTGCGACTAGCCTTGTGCGACCGACTTGTGCGATCGGTTATAATTTCCATAATTCATGCAATCTAGTTACAATCAATTCTAACAGTTTGCTATTTCCTATCCAATCGATCAAACACACTAACAGTTTCCAAGTTTGCCTTAATCGATTAAATCAAACATTTATCATTAAATTCACATGAACCCTAACAATATCTCTAATCATAACAACCAATCTTAAACTTTATTGAATCAAACAGTTTGGTTAATCGTTAAGCTGCAATATTCATCATGCAACAATCCGAATACAGAAACATTATGGCCGATTAACATCTACTCGGTTCTAGATCAATAACATGCAATCCGATTCATATGAACATTATCACCTAAACCCTAATTCCAAATCAACACAAGTTTCACAATTATCATATAAGTTCAGTTCGATCATTTAAAGGCATCAACCAAATATACATCTCTTATTCATACATTACCACAACATCAAGAATCATTCATCAATCACACGAACCATCCTAGCTATCACATAAAATCATGGCAATCGTATTATCATCTAATAAAACAATAATCGTGAAACATAACCGGTTAGAAGGTAGAACGAAGGGTGATCCGAACAAGAGAGCCTCGAGAAGAGGGGATGTTGCCGTCGGCTTCGAGAAGAGAGAAAGAGATAGTAGGGTTTGGTGTGTTTGAGTGTTTTGCAAATAATGAGAAACAAAACCCCACAATAGGTGCTTGTATGCGTATAAAAGGAGTGGGCCGAACCCGTACATGGGCTGCCCTTGGTTCGAGTTCAAAGGGTGTGGGCCGAGAATGGTGTTGTACGACTACATTACATACACATACATTACACACCATCACATAATACAATCATAATATTTCATTTAAAACCATGTATCACATAATCACATATCGTTCAAACAAGTTACATTAAAGCATGACTAAAGGTTTGAAATACGAGTTGTCACATCATCCCCAAGTTGAAAGAAATTCCGTCCCGAAATTTAGTACGTAGTTACTGAGGAAGCTAGTTAGGTTGCGTGGTTTCCTGGTTTTCCTGGGGTGTCACATCCTTCCCCCGTTGGTTTGTAATTTCGTCCCGAAATTCTGCAATAGCTTCAACCTCAGTAGTGGTTCCACTTTTCTCGAACAACTGGAGATACTTGTCTTTCATTTGGTCTTCTCGTTCCCAGGTAAACTATGGGCCACGTCGTGAGTTCCAACGAACTCGAACAATCAGTATTCTGGTATGCTTGAGAACCTTAACATCTCGGTCAGTAATCTCTACTGGTTCCTCGACGAAGCGCAACTGATCGTCGATAGTGAGCTCCTTGAGAGGAACTCTGAGGGTCTCATCTGACAGACACTTCTTTAGATTTGACATATGGAATACATTGTGAACTCCACTGAGTTCTTCAGGTAGATTCAGTCTGTAGGCCACCTTGCCAATTTTCTCAGTGATTTCAAAAGGTCCAACATAACATGGATTTAGCTTGCCTCGTTTACCAAAACGAATCACACCCTTCTAAGGTGAGACTTTAAGTAGCACTCGATCCCCAACCTGGAACTCGAGTGGTTTCCTGCGCTTATCAGCATAGCTTTTCTGACGGTCAAGAGCTGTCGCCATTCGTTGTCGTATTTGGGCAATCTTTTCTGTCGTGTCGACGACGAGTTCTGGGCCAGTGATTTGGTTGTCACCAACTTCTGCCCAGCATAAGGGTGATCGGCATTTCCGTCCATACAACGCCTCGAACGGAGCGGCCTGGATGCTAGAGTGGTAACTATTATTGTATGAAAATTCCACTAATGGCAGATACCTTTCCCAGCCGTTACCAAAGTCGATAACACATGCTCGAAGCATGTCTTCAAGAGTTTGAATGGTGCGTTCAGTCTGCCCATCCATCTGTGGATGATATGCTGTGCTCATATCTAGACGCGAGCCAAAGGATTTGTGCATCGCTTGCCACAAATCAGAGGTAAAATGTGGATCACGATCAGAAATGATGGAAGTTGGCACCCTGTGCCTCGAGACCACCTCCTTCATGTAGATGTCTGCCAGAGTAGAGAACTTATCCGTTTCTTTGATAGCCAGAAAGTGTGCAGACTTGGTTAGTCGATCCACCAACACCCAAATGGTATCGTTTCCTCGTTGGGATCTAGGTAAACCAGTAACGAAGTCCATGGAAATTTGCTCCCACTTCCATGTCGGGATCTCTGGTTATTGAAGTAGGCATGATGGTTTCTGGTATTCCACCTTGACTCTTGCACAAGTCAAACATTTACTAACATAGGTTGCTATGTTAGCTTTCATGTGGGGCCACCAGTACGTAGCTTTGAGATCGTGGTACATCTTATCCGAACCAGGATGTACTGAGTAACGAGACTTGTGTGCTTCGTCCATCACAAGCTCACGTAGATTACCATAAAATGGAACCCAGATGCGCCCTACCAGGTAGTAAGCACCGTCTTCCTTTAGTTCTAACCGTTTCTCCAATCCTCGCAGGGACTCAGCCCTGAAGTTCTCTTCTTTCAATGCTTCGATCTGAGCATCACAAATTTGGGCAGGAAGACTAGAGTGAATGGTAAGCTGTAACGCACATACACGCTTAGGTTTGGTTTCCTTTCGACTGAGGGCGTCAGCGAAAACATTGGCTTTGCCTGGATGGTATCTGATTGCGCATTCATAGTCGTTAAGAAGTTTGACCCACCGACGCTGTCGCATGTTCAACTCCTTCTGATTGCACATAAGTTTACACATATGCTAACCAGTTACGAACACGTAATGATCATGGCAAACACGTAGAACACGTTAACAGCCAAGTGCACACATAATGTCCAACTTGTGCGACTCAGATGATTGGGCTCGCACAAGGCCCAATGATCTTGTGCGATTCAGTAATCGAAGCCCACTAAACCTTCGGCCCAACCTGTTGTGCGTCCAGCACAATCTTGTGCGACTCACAACGGGTTTTGCGATTGAAAACACACCCGGCCCAATACATGCAATCCAAAATTCACATGGCCCAAACAAATAAACAGACAATCAACTTGTGCGATCCAATATACTTGTGCGATTCGAAACACTTGTGCGACTGGGGTTTTGGGCTTTTTGGCCCAACAGCCTGTCATAACCTATTATATATGCAGCCCAACATCTTGTGCGATCAGCACAACCTTGTGCGATTCACAAGATGTTGTGCGACTAAGCTTCACGAGATTATACAATGTGCTTTAACAGTTGTACACTAACATATCTTGTGCAACTGACTTGTGCGACTAGCCTTGTGCGACCGACTTGTGCGATCGGTTATAATTTCCATAATTCATGCAATCTAGTTACAATCAATTCTAACAGTTTGCTATTTCCTATCCATTCTATCAAACACACTAACAGTTTCCAAGTTTGCCTTAATCGATTAAATCAAACATTTATCATTAAATTCACATGAACCCTAACAATATCTCTAATCATCACAACCCATCTTAATCTTTATTGAATCAAACAGTTTGGTTAATCGTTAAGCTACAATATTCATCATGCAACAATCCGAAAACAGAAACATAATGGCTGATTAACATCTACTCGGTTCTAGATCAATAACATGCAATCCGATTCATATGAACATTATCACCTAAACCCTAATTCCAAATTAACACAAGTTTCACAATTATCATATAAGTTCAGTTCGATCATTTAAAGGCATCAACCAAATATACATCTCTTATTCATACATTACCACAACATCAAGAATCATTCATTAATCACACGAACCATCCTAGATATCACATAAAATCATGGCAATCGTATTATCATCTAACAAAACAATAATCGTGAAACACTAACCGGTTAGAAGATAGAATGAAGGGTGATCCGAATAAGAGAGCCTCGAGAAGAGGGGATATTGCCATCGGCTTCGAGAAGAGAGAAGAGAGAACGAGAGAGTAGGGTTTGGTGTGTTTGAGTGTTTTACAAATAATGAGAAACAAAACCCCACAATAGGTGCTTGTATGCGTATAAAAGGAGTGGGCTGAACCCGTACATGGGCTGCCCTTGGTTCGAGTTCAAAGGGTGTGGGCCGAGAATGGTGTTGTGTGACTACATTATATACACATACATTACACACCATCACATAATACAAACATAATATTTCATTTAAAACCATGTATCACATAATCACATATCGTTCAAACAAGTTACATCAAAGTACGACTAAAGGTTTGAAATACGAGTTGTCACAATTATTACTATCAATGTTATCATTATTTATGATATAATAATAACTGTGACTAGAGAATCATACTGTTTAACCAAACATACTTAGCGTGACACACCCGTATTTGGTTGCGCGTTCTAAACGAACTCGTTTTATATATCAGACACACAAGTGATATTGTAACGGGTTCATAACCTTGGGCCAAGCCCAACCTACACACTCTAAGAAAACCCTACACTATATAAACATATTAACCCTCACCTCCCCTCATTTGTTTTTAAAACAAAAACCCTAGGTACTTTAAAAACAAAACAACAACCACACACCATAACATTCTCTCCCTCCCGTTTTGATTCCGGCGACCGGAGTAGAATTCCGGCAACCACAGCACACCCAAACCTCTCCTCTGGTTATACACCCCCTGTAAGACGACGACGGTGGTGTGGCAGCCTCGGCGGCCGGCGAAGAAAACCCCATGTCTCTTCGGTTCATGACTTGGGTGAAGGATCAGTCAAGGCAGAGGTGGCTGTGGTTCGATTCAGTTCTGGTAGGTGACAACTAAGCTGCAGGGACGTGATGACCATGACGGTGGGTCCCGGCTGGAACTGTGACGGTGCGACGGTGTCGGGACCAAGATGAAACTGGTTAGTTTGTTGTGTATACTGAAATAATTGTGTTGTTTCATCATCTAGATTTGTGCTTTCATTTCATAATATGCAACACCCTAACACGTAATATCTTAAAAACGACGCAACGGAAATATGAGCTTAAAAATTTCTTTCTTTATTAACGACATTAATTACGTGAGGGCTAAATTACAAAATTTCATACGTTTTATAAAAGGAATTCACAACATTCATACTTAAATTAACACTTCAAGGCAACACATAATTCAAACTGTATGACTATTATTCCGTACAATCCTTGTTCTTTGACTCGATCTACGCCCGCTTATCTTCGTTAGTGGTAGAGGAAATTCGTGTGATACCTGTGGACATCATATACAACTTAACCATTAGTCATTATCTTACCATACAACATTATACTATATAATAGAAATTCGCATAACATTCCATAATGTAAACATGGAATTATCCAAGCATTCTCTTAAATTCGCATAACATTCCATAAGTCCGGCTTCAATTCCTCATGAACCCGCCGATTTCATACCTGCATTTCATTCCAAACTCAAGGCACATCATTAGTAATTGTCAATACCCAGACATCTTGAAACCATTCCTATGTACATACATAGCATCTTACATTCATAGCATCTTGCATTCATACTGTAACAATCCTCATTAAAAATTTCGATTTTTTATGATTTATTGTCCAATAGGAAACTCTAATTGATACCCTCAAGTGATTCTGCACAAACCCTAAAATTTTCAGAACAATCAGAATCAGGATCAGGGCCCCTAAAACTCAGGGGGGTATTCCCTATTGACGATTATCCTAATAACTTGCTGTCGAAATTGAAATTTTAAAATCCGTCAACTCAGCTAAGCTAGTTAGGCACGTGGCTACTCTATAATAGATTGTGACCCCTCGCGTCACGCGACGCCCAAGTCATGACCCCTCGCGTCACGCGAGGGGGTCAAATTTTAAGTATAAATAGAGGGGTGTGGGACTTGAATTCTGGCACTTGAACGATGTTAAACTTCGATTCATGCACTGAGATATCGTCCAAATACTACAAAACACACATAATCTCGAAATTCCGCCGCAATAACAGGGTAATAACTCAATCGCTGCTACGATTCAATGTCCAATCGATTAAAACTATCCAATGGATGTTTAAGTGATGCCCACATTAGGGTTATGCTTTGTCATTTGTGGTGAATTCGATGGATGTTTAAGTATCGCACTTTGTCATTCGTTGTGAGGGTTTAATCTCGTGAGTTATCATAAATGTTGTATTAGTTACTAACCTAGTTCGTGTGCATGTTGTTTAAATTTAGGTTAAAAGGCTAATCAGCAGGCTAAACTCTGCCCGTATAAATCTGCAATGTGAGTCATTCTCTATTTATCAACTGTTTTACAATAGCTCAAATTATTTTCAAAAGTTATAATTACATGGAGTAAGTCGTGGATATCTTGAATCACTAGCTAGTGGGGTATTGTGTACATTACTAATTTTCTCCCAATTAGGTTCATTGACCTAACAGGGATAATCATCACTAATTGGGTGACAGGACCCAATAGTGGTATGACCATCGTCACAAATTTGTGACACGGAGCCAGATAAAAATAAGATAGAAGCCATTGTAATCGCTCTTATGCTGTAATTTATAACTACGTGTCATTTTATCAAATTAGAGTGACTCGCCAGCATTTCCCCGTTGATAAAATATTTTTAAAACATGTTTCAGGCGACCTACCGTAAATCAAGGAAACGTGCTATAGAGCACTAACAAGCTTGAAGAGGTGGCTCAGTTAAAAATGAATAAACATGTTTTAATAAATCAGGGAATTTCCTAGTTAAATTCCTCTATTGGAAAGTACGAGGTTTATCCCGATTTATGAAATAAAATAATTGGGCATTTTGAGTTTAAAAGATCCTGTTAAAAATTCTTCCGCTGTCGCATAAATTAGATACCAAGGGTTCCTGTCCCGCGGCTCCTGACCGGGTCAAACCGGGGCTGGGGCTGTGACATGAAAAGGTGGTATCAGAGCTACTAAAGAGCCACTGATCAAGCCACTGATTTAAGCCAATTAAGTATTTAGAAAATACTTAATTTTACTGATTGCCAATTTTGTGATTATGTGTTTTATTATTTGAATATTTTTTTATAGTATACGTAAGCAAAGACTTTCATATATCTACCATAAATTAAATACTTCACCAAAAGAAAAAGGAACTTCATCCTCAAAATACCCAACAGACACTGAGGAAGGGATATTTGTTCGAAAGGCACAATATGAAGAACCACTTTCACCTAATAAAAGAAGTTTGATTATTAGGAAAAGTCAGGAGAAAATAAAGAAATCACGACCAAAAGAAATGAGAGTTAATCAGGAAACCCAAGAACTAAGCAGTAACCCACCATGGGAAGATAAGTTAGATGAAAAATAGACAGATCTCTATATGCTAGCCACTGTAGCAGTAAATGCAAATCTTTAAAGACCCTAACTCAGTTCTAGCACCTATATCACCTACAAGCCAGAAACTTTACCCAGTAAATAAATAAGTTTACAATAAACCCTAGTATGTTTAAATTTTCATTTGTCCTTTGTATTAAATTAGTCACACGATATGCAATAAAACTTGAAGGTTACCTGTGAAATTTTGTTATAAAATTTTAACTTAGTATTTTTGCATATATGCTAAACAGCATGAATGAATTATCTGAAGCCCTAGAGAATCTCAACCTCTACCCTGTGAAAATAGAAGTTTCCAAAGAATTCACTGGTTACTTGGCCGATTTGGAAGAACCTATGGAATTCCACGCTCCACCTCCGGATAAATCAAAACCTAAGAAAAAGAGAAGATTCGTAGGCTGGAGGCGTGTACGCAGGAGGAAACCAGCAACTAGAAAGGTTCCCAAAATAGAGAATCCCATAGATAAAGGAAAAGGAATTGTTATCGGGGAAGGTTCTAGGCAAGTAAAAATGGAAATTGGGGAATGTTCTCAACAAGTCGAGGAATTGCCATTACAAGAAGAGTTGGATCGTATATTGGCAAGCTGTGATATCATTAAACCTATCAATACCAATCTTTACCCTTATCCTGCCGAAACTCAACTTCCAATAAAATTGGAACCAACAATCCCAGAACCTTTAATCCATACCCAACCTCTAGGAGAAATGGACGAAGGGTGGACCAACGACTAGCAGTTTCAAAACCTTCTCAATAACCCTTATACATTTTTCCCTCAGTTCGACCCAGAACCTATACCAAACCCACCAATGAGCAATGAAAATTTAGCTGAACTCCGCCATTTTGGCGAGGAATTGATGGATGCAGGGAATAGGATCCGGGAGATAGGAGGACAAATCTCCTGGAAATATGATGAGAGGGAACATCGCTTTTAATATGCTAGCTGACAATGGAAAAATGGGGTTGTGAAACTATGTTTGTATAATAATAATAAAAATCAGTATGTGTAATAATCTAAAAATAAAACGGTTGTAAGATAACAGTGTGTACGGAGGCATAATATAATATATAAAAATAGAAGTCGAGAAATCGATAACTTTTGGCTATATGTGTTAAATGTGATTATGTGCAATTGTTTTGTTATGTTTAATTATTTATTTTATGCTAATCATTTATATAAATTAATTACCAGATGGCAAACGCTGGTAATGAACCAGTTAAAGAAGTAAATCAATCTGAGCAAAATCTGGAAGAGCAATTGTTGAATAGGCAAGATATCGAGGATATCGTTGCTCAAGGAATAGCCAATGCTATTCCAGTAATACTTGCTGCTACTCGAATTCCAGTTGAAACTCAAATCGTTCCTAGCAAACGTATTCATGAGGACAACTTCAGTAATAGTGTAAACGGAGGCGGCAACAACATAAATGTGATTATGTGCAATTGTTTTGTTATGTTTAATTATTTATTTTATGCTAATCATTTATATAAATTAATTACCAGATGGCAAACGCTGGTAATGAACCAGTTAAAGAAGTAAATCAATCTGAGCAAAATCTGGAAGAGCAATTGCTGAATAGGCAAGATATCGAGGATATCATTGCTCAAGGAATAGCCAATGCTATTCCAGCAATACTTGCTGCTACTCGAATTCCAGTTGAAACTCAAATCGTTCCTAGCAAACGTATTCATGAGGACAACTTCAGTAATAGTGTAAACGGAGGCGGCAACAACAATAATAACAATAATAATAATGTTCTGCAAGTCCCGATTCTCAAGAAAATGAAAGATGCAACGCCTGGTTGCACTTACAAAGAATTTCTTGCCTGTAAACCAGCTGAGTTTGTAGGTAACGAAGGGGCGACTGTAGCACTGCGTTGGTTAGAAAAAACCGAGGCAGTAATTACCATAAGTAAATCTGCTGAAGAAGACCAGGTCATGTATGCGTCAAATCTTTTTAAAGAATGGGCATTAGAATGGTGGAACACTGTGTTACAAGCCAAAGGAAGGACGGTGGCGTATGCTATGAATTGGGAAGAATTTAAGAATCTTATAGAAAGAAAATTCTGTCCCGAGTACGAAAAGGAACAAATGACAAATAAGTTCCTGACACATCGGATGGTGGATATAGACTGTCGAGGGTACACTTCGACATTCTTCGAGTATGCTAGAGTAGTACCGAACCTGGCTTCGCCAGAACCGGTACTTATTTCCCGCTGTATTTGGGGATTAATTGGAGAAATCCGTAATATCGTCAAAGCTGCGAAACCCCGCACGATTGATAATGCGGTGGATTTAGCCAATACTCTGACTGACGAATTGGTACGGACGCGAGAAGATAATAGAAAGAAAGAAGTAGTCCAAAAGATTACCCAAGGATTTCGTATGAGTAATCGTAACAATTTCAAGAGAAGAGGAACCGGGCAATCTTCCACTGGTCCATTTTTCAATTCTTGCAAAAAGAAGCATTTTGGACGATGCAAGGGATATTGCAATTTTTGCAAAATTCCGGGACATCAAGAAGAAGACTGCAGAAAGAAGAAATTTACAGTCTGATACAACTGTGGAGAAGCTGGACATCTTAGGCCAGACTGCCCAAAACTAAACAAACCAGCGGATAACAAAGCCAAACCTGCAGAAGGAGCAAAAAGGAACGTAAGAGCCTTCCAACTGACTACTCAGGAAGCAGAGCTAATCCTGGATGTGATAGCTGGTACGTTCCTAGTTCACAACGTTTATGCAAAAGTATTATTTGACTCTGGTGCAAACCAAAGTTTTATAAATACTTCATTCTGCCAAGCACTCAATTTACCCTTAACCCAACTTAGGCAGATTTTTACAGTCGAAATGGCAGACGGAAATTCTGTTAACATAGATAAGGTTTTGCAAGAAGGGAAAATAGAACTTTTAGGTCATAAATTTTCTGCGAACCTGTTACCAATGAATTTAGCTGGATTCGATGTTGTGTTAGGAATTGATTGGTTAGTAGCCAACCATGCTCGAATTCTTTGTGATAAGAATTCCATAGAAATTCATACACCCACAGGAGAATTAGTGGTAATTACAGGAGATAAGCCACAAAAACCACTGAAATTCATTTCAGCAATGAAATTGGCTAGTTATTCCAGAAAACAAGAAATGGTGTATATGATTTCAATAATCATTAACACTAAGAGTAAGGAACTTAATGAAATTCCAGTAGTATCAGAATACTCTGATGTATTCCCAGAAGAACTACCTGGATTACCACCTGATAGGGAGGTAGAATTTAGAATTCATCTAATTCCTGGAACTACACCGATAGCCAAAGCACCTTATCGGTTAGCACCCACCGAAATGCTAGAATTGAAAAAGCAGTTAGATGAATTACTAAGCAAAGGATTCATACAACCTAGTTTATCCCCATGGGGAGCGCTAGTGTTGTTCGTAAAGAAGAAAGATGGTTCGATGCGAATGTGTATCGATTATAGGGAATTGAATAAGGTTACAATTAAGAATCGATACCCATTACCTAGGATTGATGGTCTTTTTGATCAACTTCAAGGAGCTAAATATTTTTCTAAAATAGATTTACGCTCCGAATATCATCAATTGAAGGTACAAGAAGAAGACATACCTAAAACTGCTTTCAGAACTAGGTATGGTCATTACGAGTATACAGTCATGCCCTTTGGGTTAACAAATGCTCCTGCAACATTTATGGACATGATGTACAGAATCTGTAAACCATACTTGGATAAATTTGTAATTGTCTTCATCGACGATATACTTATTTATTCCAAAAGTCAGGATGAACATTGTCAGCACCTGCATGCACTCTTAACCTTGTTAAGAAAGGAAAAGCTTTACGCCAAATTCTCGAAATGTGAATTTTGGCTACAGGAAGTGCAATTTTTAGGACACATGGTGAATCACGAAGGTATTCACGTAGATCCTTCTAAGATAGAAGCAATCACTAAATGGAAGGTTCCGCAGTCAGCAATGGAGATTAGAAGTTTTATAGGTTTAGCTGGATATTATAGACGATTTATTAAGGATTTTTCAAAAATAGCTGTACCATTAACTAAGCTAACCTGTAAAGCAACAAAATTTGAATGGGGACCTAGACAAGATGAAGCTTTTAGGATTTTAAAACAAAAGCTAACGAATGCTCCAATTCTAGCCTTACCAAAAGGAACAGAAGATTTTGAAGTATACTGTGATGCTTCAAAGCTAGGATTAGGATGTGTGCTAATGCAACGCAAGAAGGTAATTGCATATGCATCAAGACAATTGAAAAAGCACGAGGAAAATTATACGACTCATGACTTAGAGTTAGGAGCCATAATTTTTGCCCTTAAGATTTGGAGACATTATCTGTACGGAAGTAAGTGTACTGTCTATACAGATCATAAGAGTTTAAGATATATATTTAGGCAAAAAGAGTTAAATATGAGGCAAAGAAGATGTATGGAAATACTAAGTGACTACGACTATGATATTCAGTATCACGAAGGAAAAGAAAATGTAGTAGCAGATGCCTTAAGTCGTAAGTATCATGAGAAACAACGACGGGTTCGTGCTCTTAGATTAAATCTACAGTTAGATTTAATGGAACAACTAAAGAATGTTCAAGAAACAGCAATCAAGGATAATGCTGAAGGAATGAAAGGACGAATAAAAGAATTATAGCAAGGAAATGACGGAATTTTGAGATTCCATAAGAAAAGGATTTGGGTACCTAAACAGGGAGAATTAAGAAATAAAATTTTAGAGGAAGCCCATAAATCTAGGTATACCATGCATCCTGGTAACAATAAAATGTACCAAGATTTAAGAAATAATTTCTGGTGGATAGGAATGAAAAAGGACATAGCTAGATATGTTTCTAAGTGTCTTACTTGTTCACAAGTTAAGGCAGAACACCAGAAACCTTCAGGTCTACTACAACAACTAGAAATGCCTGTATGGAAATGGGAACTCATAACAATGGATTTTGTTACTAAGTTACCCAAAACCAGAAAAGGTAACGATGCGATTTGGGTAATTGTGGATCGATTAACCAAATCAGCTCATTTTCTACCTATGAAAGAAACCTTTAGCATGGAAAGGTTGGCAAAACTGTATGTAGATGAAGTAGTATCCTTACATGGAGTTCCACTCTCCATTGTATCGGGTAGAGATAGTCGTTTCACTTCGCATTTTTGGACAAGTTTCCAAGAGGTCATGGGGACTAAACTAAACTTGAGTACTGCCTATCATCCTCAAACAGACAGGCAAAGTGAAAGGACGATTCAAACCCTAGAAGACATGCTCCGGGCATGTGTAATAGATTTTGGTGGAAACTGGGATGATCACTTACCTTTAATTGAATTCTCCTATAACAATAGTTATCATTCAAGCATCGAAGCTGCCCCATTCGAAGCACTGTACGGACGGAAGTGTAGAACTCCCGTTTGTTGGGCAGAAATAGGAGAAAGTCAATTATCAGGTCCAGAGATAGTACAAGAAACTACCGATAAGATTACTCAAATCAAGGAAAGACTAAAGACGGCTCGAGATCGTCAGAAGAGTTATGCCGATAATCGACGTAAGCCACTCGAATTTCAAATTGGAGACAAGGTACTATTAAAAGTTTCTCCTTGGAAAGGAGTAGTTCGGTTTGGTAAGAAAGGAAAGCTAAGTCCAAGGTATGTAGGACCATTCCCAGTGATCCAACGTATAGGACCAGTTGCTTATCGCCTACAACTACCAGAAGAGTTAGCCGGGGTACATGATGTATTTCATGTATCCAATCTCAAGAAATGTCTATCTGACGAGTCCCTGGTAGTACCTCTTCAAGATGTAGTGGTAAATGAGAAGCTAAAATTTGTTGAGAAGCCACTACAGATAGAAGACAGAAAGATCAAGTTTCTCAAACACAAGCGACTAGTTCTGGTCAAAGTTAGGTGGGATTGAAAAAGAGGACCCGAATACACTTGGGAACTGGAATCGGAAATGAAGCGAAAGTATCCTCACTTATTCCAGTAAATCTCGAGGACGAGATTTTTATTAAGGTGGGGAGGATGTAACAATCCTCATTAAAAATTTCTATTTCTTATGATTTATTGTCCAATAGGAAACTCTAATTGAGACCCTCAAGTGATTCTGCACAAACCCTAAAATTTTCAGAACAATCAGAATCAGGATCAGGGCCCCTAAAACTCAGGGGGGGGGGGGGGTATTCCCTATTGACGATTATCCTAATAACTTGCTGTCGTAATTGAAATTTTAAAATCCGTCAACTCAGCTAAGCTAGTTAGGGACGTGGCTACTCTATAATAGATTGTGACCCCTCGCGTCACGCGATGCCCAAGACATGACCCCTCGCGTCTCGCGAGGGGGTCAAATTTTAAGTATAAATAGAGGGGTGTGGGACTTGAATTCTTGCACTTGGACGACGTTAAAAATCGATTCATGCACTGAGATATCGTCCAAATACTACAAAACACACATAATCTCGAAATTCCGCCGCGATAACAGGGTAATAACTCGATTGCTGCTACGATTCAATGTCCGATCGATTAAAACTATCCAATGGATGTTTAAGTGCTGCCCACATTAGGGTTATGCTTTGTCATTTGTCGTGAATTCGATGGATGTTTAAGTATCGTACTTTGTCATTCGTTGTGAGGGTTTAATCCCGTGAGTTATCGTAAATGATGTATTAGTTACTAACCTAGTTCGTGTGCATGTTGTTTAAATTTAGGTTAAAAGGCTAATCAGTAGGCTAAACTCTGCCTATATAAATCTACAATGTGAGTCATTCTCTTTTTATCAACTGTTTTACAATACCTCAAATTATTTTCAAAAGTTATAATTACAGGGAGTAAGTCGTGGATATCTTGAATCACTGGCTAGTGGGGTATTGTGCACATTACTAATTTTCTCCCGATTAGGTTCATTGACCAAACAGGGATAATCATCACTAATTGGGTGACAGGACCCAATAGTGGTATGACCATCGTCACACATTTGTGACACGGCACCAGATAAAAATAAGATAGAAGCCATTGTAATCGATCTTATGCTGTAATTTATAACTACGTGTCATTTTATCAAATTAGAGTGACTCGCCAGCATTTCCCCGCTGATAAAATATTTTTAAAACATGTTTCAGGCGACCTGCTGTAAATCAACGAAACGTGCTATGGAGCACTAACAAGCTTGAAGAGGTGGCTCAGTTAAAAATGAATAAACATGTTTTAATAAATCAGGGAATTTCCTAGTTAAATTCCTCTATTGTAAAGTACGGGGTTTATCCCGATTTATGAACTAAAATAATTGGGCATTTTTGAGTTTAAAAGATCCTGTTAAAAAATCTTCCGCTGTCGCATAAATTAGATACCAAGGGGTCCTGTGTCGCGGCTCTTGACCGGGTCAAACCAGGGCTGGGGCCGCGACACATACATACTTACCTTCATACCTACGTTTATGCAGTCATATACACCAATATACATGCTTCATTCATACACGCATACATGCATACGAGTACTTGTTTATTTCCTTTATACACATAAACTTATACTAACATGTCATATTCACAACTCACATAAAATAGGTGTTATACATATTAACATATACTTACTCATTCCCAGACACATTTATAATTCAAAAATGTTAGTTATGAGGAGTTTATAATGTATCTATTTATGCCCGTAGGCCAAAATAACAAAACAATCAACATTTTGCAAAAAGCTACCCGCCGTAAGCTATGGCTCAGCCGTAGCTTACGATTCAGTTGTTCTGGTCCAAACAGTAGCTACGTTCCATAGCTTACGGCTAAGCCGTAGCTTACGATTTGGCTGTTCTGATCCAAACAGCAGCTACGTTCTGTAGCCTACGGCTGAGCCGAAGCTTACGATTTGGCTGTTCTGATCCAAACAGCAGCTACGTTCTGTAGCCTACGGCCTAGCCGTAGTTTACGATTTGCCTGCTCTGAAGCTTTTCCAACTTTGTCTTTTTTTTTACGAAAACGGCCGTAACTTTCAAACCGTTCACCCGTTTAACCTCCCGTTTGTTCCTACATGGCCATATTTTGGTCCTCTATCAAACGCACTCAAAATCTAACATTAGAACTAAGGAATTTCTTAACTTATATGCTTTCGGATTAATATTCATTTACGAATTATTCGACCCGTTCATGTTTTTAGTAAACAACTCATATGTTTAAACTTAAGGTTCACATGAATGTTATAGCTATAACACATTTACATTATTTGGAGTATCGTACTTGGGAATAACTCACCCTATACTCGGTATGCACTAAACTCTTTCACTTCATTCAATCCTATGAAATCAAACTCTGTTAATAAAATTCCATTCACAAATTGGTTTATTCATTAGTTATAACTCACAACCGAGTCTTTTGTCTATAATTTGCGTAACCGTTTCTCGATTAGCATTCTTATATGAAATTCTACCCATTACCCGGCTATAATACCGTAGCCATTACTTAAGCATCATTCCATTATATCAATACTACCTTGTTTTGACCCGTTCGGTCTACTTAGTAAAAATCACCGATTTCATACAACCAAAACCATACTCAACTTCAATCGTCATCATGCTTATTTAACTAGCCGCTACCTTACTTCAACAACTAAGAAGTGATTCCAGAAATCACTTACTTAATACCCTTACTTGATATCATCATTAAAAACACATCTCAACATAACTACTAACAATTATCAATATCATTCCAATATTTTCATTTACTACTAAGGAGGAAGTCCGGGAATTTACTTACCTTACGCATCCATATTCGCTCTCGTTTCTTCATGTCCTCATGACCCGTTAGCCCTTTATGCTTCCATCCATCTTGATATGATCCCTATACTTTCATTTCATTGCATCCACATTCTTGTTAGCATATAAAATTATACATATGAATGATCATGTCAATTTACATTTCACATTCAGCTTCATTAACATTTCAACTAGCATATGGTACTACCTTCTAATGCGTGTTTCTTACTAAACCATTTCATCAAACTAATTTCCCATGTGTACTCCGTGTAAAACACATTCTTTATGCTAATCTACTACAAATTACATCATTACCACATTCTACATATAATATCCATCATGTGCATACAGTTCCTACTATTTTTGGTCACTAGGACATTTTATCAAACACTTGGTGTGCATACAACATGCAAAGCTCAATGTACAAGTATTTTATTTCATAATCCTCCTAATTCATAGCATAGATCATCAAATTCAACTAGTATCATATAACCTTCATACTATATTCAAATTAACAAAAATTACTCATTACATACAACATCATTCATCAACAATACACATCTGTTGAACATGAATAATCATCTTTATCATCATCATCTTCACTACTACTACAAGTGGGTTTTTCCCAAATCATCATCATAGTCAAAATTAAACATATTTTACATCTACACATTCATCATAACAAACATTCATGTTTAATCTTATACTATATTTTTGGATTACACAAAACCCACTTAATCAAACATCCCCATCATCAAAACACCAAATTCGACTTACTTGATGTTAGAAACACTTAGGTGATCGACTTTCTTGGTTCATGCATTCATTTAGCCATTAAATCCCCATTCAATTTGATGGATTTTGTGATCTAGGGTTTGACCCCCTTTCTTCTCCTCTCCTGGTCGCACATCGACACCCACACTTTTTGGGTTTTAATTCTGTTTTTAATTAAAATAAACTTTCCCCTTTTTAACAACCTTGGCCCCTCTAGTTGTTACTTGATCACAATTGTAGCAATTTCATTCCTTTGGTTGTTTTGTTAGACATTTAACCAAGTTTAATAACTTGGTTATTATATTTATTTAATTAAACATGGTGTCGTTCTAACGAATTTTAAAATTCGCGTTTTGGGATGTTACAAATCTACCCCCCTTAAAGGAGGTTTCGTCCCCGAAACCTTCCTGATCCCTACTTGGCCAAATCTACTCCCAATCAATTCTTCTTTTCATTCATAGTGCTCATTACTTGCGACTTATATATAGTGGTAGGGTTCGCTTACAACCATAAAAGTATATCTTGTCCTCACTCTAGAAATCAGGTGTTAAACTTTCATACATTTATCATTCATGGTGGGTCATACTATCCCTACCTCACTCATTTACAAAGAAAATATTACATTCTAGGATTAGCCCCACGAATACTTATTGTGGTTTTAACTTGGCATTCTAGCTTAGCAACCCTTCTAGGCACTTTCTTTAACACATAATACCTTGGACCACCTACTGACTCAATTTCATTGACATTCATTTGATTTTAACGTTACCACTGGATACTTATTATTAATCTATTACTAATGTCGTTCTCCGTTTCTTTTTTACCCCAAAATTCTTACTCAAAAATTTTAAAATTTCCTCTTAACGACCACAATTGTGGGTTGAAATTTCCTCCAAAATTGACCTTTAAAGGTCATAAATTACATATTATACCATACTTATTTTGCCGTTCGTTTATTATTGGGTAGCATTATATCTATCAATTCTTACTTATCAATCATGAGTTAAACATTTTACTGACCTCGTCATCATTGCGTAATTCAATGATCCGTAAGCCGGGTCAATCCGCTTTTTCATAGTACCTTCCGTACCAGGATTGATTTCATTCATTCATGTATTAAGTTCCTACTCTTAAGCATCCTTTCATCAGCTCTACTACTTTTATCATGCCAAGAATTTCACCATTCTCATCTGTAATATTAACAGTTAGAACATATCATTCAAATTTCTTCGAGTATGGCGTTTATCAGTTTAACTTGTTTACATACTAGCCCTTTCTAGATTCTTTTAAAACATTAGTTCGCTCGACCCATTCTTAACGGGTCAATACATGACCATTCCTTAGCATAACATTTTCATTTATTTGACTCGTTCACAACTGGTCAACATATGACCGTTTCTTAACATATCATATTCATTCAGTTATTCAATTTATTCGGTGTTAACTCACCCATATTCTTCCATAAATCCTTAACTTACTATGCATACTACATTATACATTTCATTGCTTACGTAGAACTCTCTCATGAGTTAATTTCCAATATGTCTATCACATAACTTTACTCAATACTCTTCTCAACTAATGTTTTCCTTGATACTACAACTTTGTCGGTTTTTGCTTGTTTAATAAGCCGAACTTTTCATATTATTTTACTATTACTTGCTTTCTAGTTAATAATCTCAACTCTGTTTGGACTTATAGAAAGTCAAACTATTAATGTACTCTTATTTACGTTTTATTAATCAACTATGACCTATCCTTCACGTGTTCATTCATGCACTTACACATACATATGCATTTCGTTAGTCAAGCGATATGGCTATCCCGACAATGCTATTTTCATCGCCTAACCGCTATGTTATACTTATATAAGGATTTCAGTCTTTTCATTCTTACATATTACTCTCTTGTATTAGGTCTGTATTTGCCTACACATATTACCTTTCTCTCATTCTTTGTATTCTTTTATATTTGAATCCGTCAATGGATTCAAACCTTTCATTCTTTCATGTTTGAATCCCACTAGTCGAGCCATAAGCTATTACCGAAATCATAATCTTTCATACATACCTGGCGAAAGTCAAAACCACTGACTCATTATCCATACCTTGTGTTGGTTGTTTCTTTCCGATTTGTGGCAATACATGCCCATTCATTACGCTTACCTATAAGCATAAAACTTGTCAAAACAAAACATTAAATACAAGGTTTAGATGGCGATTACCATTTGACCCGCATGACTCATTCGTCCCTTTTACCATTCTTGCATACAAACATATTTGTGTGTATATATATATATATATATTCACATATATATAAGTTTAAGACATAACTTGGATAATATCTGCTTTTTAAAGAATATTTATTTGCTTAGCCTGTAATTACTTACACATTCGAACTTTTCATTCTTATCATTCATTCCCTTCTATGTTTCGAATCTGTCGCGCGGTTTCTAACATATCATTCATACTTTCATTCCTTTTATGTTTCGAATCCGTCTCGCGGATTCTAACATATCTTTCATATTTTTCATTCCTTTCATGTTTCGAATCCGTCTGGCGGATTCTAACATATCATTCATACTTTCATTCCTTTCATGTTTCGAATCCGTTTCGCGGAATCTAACATATCATTCATACTTCTCATGTGTATTTGGTACTTTCAAATCCCTGAGAGTCTTACATTTCCCTTCAACCTCACGTCCACCTACTATCTAATTCTAACGGACATACATGTAACAATTATCATGGTCTCACGAAAGTCATATGTTTCTTGTGTACTGGCCAGGTACACAATCCACATACTACTTTTGTGTCTTCGTGTAATCGTCACCTTATGTCCGAAGAATTAGGTTTCGGTACGTGTAACATTTTCAAAACTTCATTTCCACTCTATTATTATATTTTATTTAAAGTTTTCCTTCACTTGATAGATTTTACCATTACATGCACCCACTTGTTAAATTTACGTACCTGGGTCAATATGTCTTATTACATGCCTTGGTGCCGGTCCTAGACCACATTCACGGATCATCCTTTCCAAGCAATTATGCTTACCCTTCACATAACATACTATTAGTTTCCTTCATATAACTTTAATACATACTTACATTCGCTTTTACCTTTAGGACTTGATCGAGTCTTGGATTGTACGGGTTCCTTGTCACAAGAGCACACAGGTTTGAATTCAAGTATTTACCTCCTTCTACTTGATTTCTCTCAAACCAGGGCTCTGATACCAACTTCTAACACCCTAACACGTAATATCTTAAAAACGACGTAGCGGAAATATGAGCTTAAAAATTTCTTTCTTTATTAACGACATTAATTACGTGAGGGCTAAATTACAAAATTTCATACGTTTTATAATAGGAATTCACAACATTTATACTTAAATTAATACTTCAAGGCGATACATAATTCAAACTGTATGACTTTTCTTCCGTACAATCCTTGTTCTTTGACTCGATCTACGCCCGCTTATCTTTGTTAGTGGTAGAGGAAATTCATGTGATACCTGTGGACATCATATACAACTTAACCATTAGTCATTATCTTACCATACAACATTATACTATATAATTGAAATTCGCATAGCATTCCATAATGTAAACATGGAATTATCCAAGCATTCTCTTAAATACTCTTAATCCAAGTCCGGCTTCAATTCCTCATGAAGCCGGCGATTTCATACCGGCATTTCATTCCAAACTCAAGGCAAATCATTAGTAATCGTCAATACCCAGACATCTTGAAACCATTCCTACGTACATACATAGTGTGACAACCCTCAAAAATTACTTGTACAATTTATTAAATGATAATTAAAGTGCTTGATGACTGTGCTGAATCATTTAACTGCTCTCTGATTTCTGTGTTATACTTAGATGTGCATGTTAGCATACTAGTAGTATACAGAAAAGTTACTAAAAAGTCCGGTATGTTTTCCTATGTGTTAGGAATAAATTGCGTTACAAAAATATATAAATAAGACGCCTTACGGAACAATTAAACAATTTAACGGAACATTGTCCGACCGAACAACCGGACATTACCCGGGAAATCAAATATTTGTCAAACACACTATTTAATTATTTTTGGCTAGTCATGATCCCCGTATGGCATAACACCCGCTAGAAACCAATTCACCACATTACTTACATCCTAACTTACCCTTTACTACTTTAGTTACATTTTTACATTATAACCCCCCCCCCCCCCCAACCGATTGTTAGTCCTTGTGGACCCACCAAATATACATGCCATGCTTCCTATCTTCCATTTGATTATAATTCATTTGTTTAATGGATTTCTTGCTTGTAGAAGTAAGTAAATCATACATAAGTATGTCAATCTCTTACAAACATCATTTCCTCAAGACTTCACACTCCATTCACTTCTCTCTCCCTCTTGTCTCGGCTGCCCCAAACCGAAAACACCACCACCACCTTTAAACATCATCATCTTCTTCATTTTACACATTCCATTCAAGCTTTGAAGTGCAACCATGGAAGGTGCATCTTGAAGGACTCTCAAAGGAGCATTGTTCTAGCCGTTTACACCATCTTTTCTTCACATTTCTTCATTAGGTTTCGTTCCTAGCTAGAGGCTAGTAGTAAGTTTCCTTACACTTGGTTTCATCTTGTTCGAATTTATGACATGTAGTATGATGTATTGTTGTTTAAATCACTAAATTACAAGAATGCTAGAAAATGTGAAACATGAGTTATGAACATAAAAGCTACATAAAAGTTTACTTGTGTCTGAATCATAAAGCGGAATCTTGTTGGTTTGAGGGTTGGTTAAATCATACTTGATGTTTAAAAGTTGTTTTCTTGCTAAATCCATTGTTCGGACACTCGTTGATGCGATTTAGTAATGTTTAAACCGTGAAATAACATGCTGAGTTACTTTTTCAGCCGTCTTCAACAGACTGTAAACGGACTTTAATAAATCGAAAAACGGAATTTCTGAAGTCTAAATTGTCTATTTTCGAAAAATAAAGAAAATGGCGCTGGAATCGTATTTTTCTGAGGTCGGTTACTATTTTAAAAGTCTGTTTTCGTGACAGCAGCTAAGGCTGATTTTAACTGCAGTAAAATGGGTCATACGTTTTCAGTCACAACTTGAAATCTAAACCGAACCAGCCCCTGAAATTTTTATCAAAGATGGTCACTGATGTATTTGTGACCCCCCAACTGGAATTTCGACAAACGGACTTACGAGGAATTTTAGACGAATTATTCCGTAAACTGTGATCAGAATGTGACAAATCTGATCACAGTTCGGTAGACGATTTTCTATAAAATATTGGTAATGAACCGGACCCCGATATTTTTACACAATAAAATATGGAACGTTTAAGACATCCTGTAAAAAATTGGGAATTTTTGGAATAATTTTACTATTTTATTTAAATGTCCGAAAACAGCCGGTTTTGAATATTAATGCTGAATTGACATAAGTTGTGACTTGCGTGTCTAAATGTCGAGTATGCTATCGGTGAATGATCTAACATGTTATATGTGTTACGTGCAATATTGTATGTTTGTTTATGAGTGGGGAATGGATGGGAAGTTTATATGGGCATAAATCGTTAAAGTGTGTACCTGTTATGTGGACGAAGTCATGTGCAAATAAACCATACGTAGGATACGTGTTATGCATGAGAAACTGATTGTTATCCGTACCTTATTAGGACGTGATTGACCGACCTTGACTGTTAACTATATTTGAGAACCTAACCGAGCAAACCGAGGTGAGTTCACACTCTTTCTAAGGCATGGGATTCCCAGGGGTTGGGAATGGGATTGAATAACTACTTGTACTATCATTACTATTAAACTACTATTTTTACTGTCCTCGGATTGAAGGGCACGTACGTAAAACCTACGTACACTCATACTTACTACTGTCCTCGGATTGAAGGGCACGTACGTAAAACCTACGTACACGATCATAAGACCATCAACTCTATCACTTTAAGTCCCTCAATTATCGACTTAATCGCTAAGGCCTATGGCGAGCGGGTCATTAGTTAATAGCGCTATTAGGTTTAACAAACCTCACACCGTGCCAGTCGGACGGGCGTGTACTAATGGACTATGGGCAAAGGGTCAATGCTGATAGACATTGACTTAGGGCACCTCTTATATTTTCGTAGCAGTCGATACGCGTGGTCTAGTAACACATGGGAAACCCCCACTAATCTTCGCAAACATGTCAGAAAGACCGCGATGCAAACTTATACGATACATGGTTTTCAAAACGAACAGATGATTTACGAAACGAATGCTATAACTAAACAACCAACTGTGAATTCACTCAACTTTGTTGTTGACTCGTTGTTACATGCCTTACAGGTCGCTAAACATTTGGAGCTTGCACGAGGAAGGAGTCGTTGTGGTGTGCGGACGGTTATGTCCAGTGTTTAATGTTTAAAACATTATGAACTTATTAAACCTATGTGTTGGACTTTAAACTTATGAACTGCGAACTTATGTTTTGAACTTTACGTTTATGCTTCCGCTGTCTAAATTAAAAACTTGGTTAACTAGCCTTTGGTCACCAATCGTATTGTGGTTGTCTTTATTTACTTAAGTACGTTGTTCAGTATGATTGGTGGCTCGATCCTGGTCACGTCACGCCTCCAAGCGGTGGAACTCCGCATGGTGGATTTTGGGGGTGTGACAGATTGGTATCAGAGCCATTGGTTATAGTGAACTTGGTTTTAAAAAGGGAAAAGCTTTTTAATAAAACCAGACTATAACCTGTACAGTGCTTAACGATCCACAACGACGCTTCGCTCCACGTGCAAGACTCGACACCATAAGTGGTATGATTTATGTTATATTGTCGGTTAGATAGTTCTCACTGTGCATTATATAATGTGGTAATTGCTATTTGAACCTTGCGTGCTTACTCTCTACTATCGTCCCACACTTACGCACTTTCGCGACACTTTTCTCACCTACGTTATTTCATTGTGAAGATCATGGGTGGACGTTTGAACCTTGCGTGCTTACTCTCTACTATCGTCCCAGCTGATGGCTTTGATCAACGAACGAGTTGCTGAGGCACTCGCAGCTGTCCCTGCAGGAGGTATAACCTGCCATATCAACTCACCTTAGGATGTTTAGATCCTACCTTCGCAAACCAACCCTCGTGCTTAACTTTGTCTTTTATTCTCGCGCAACAGGTCAACATGCTCAGCCTCCTGTGTGCACGTTCAAGACGTTCATGGACTGCCGACCTACCACTTTCAGTGGCACCGAAGGAGCAGTGGGCCTCCTTCACTGGTTTAAAAAGCTTGAGTCAGTTTTCGAGATGTGCGAATGCCCCGAAGACCGTAGGGTGAAATATGCTACCGGAACACTTGAAGGAGCTGCGTTAACCTGGTGGAAGGCGCAAGTTCAACTACTAGGACTGGCAGTTGCTAATGCCACACCCTGGAATGGTTTTAAAGAGCTGATCAAGGAGGAGTACTGTAGTCGGGATGACATCCACAAGCTAGAAGTGGAATTTTACAATCTGAAAATGACGGGGTCTGAGATTGAGGCGTATACTAAGAGGTCAAACGAGCTGGCCATCCTGTGTCCAACTATGGTGGACCCTCCCATCAAACGTATTGAGCTGTACCTCAAGGGCCTAGTACCAGAGATTCAAAGTCACGTAACTTCAGCCAACCTGGGTACCATTCAGAAAATTATCAAGTTGGCCCATCAACTCACTGACCAGGCGGTGGAGCAAAACAGGCTACCCAAACGTATCAGTGCTACAACTACTTCTGATGCACCTACCGACAACAAGCGAAAATGGGATGGAAACTCCAGTAAGGGTTCTGCTTCGATTCAGTCTCGGCAGAGAAAGACTGATGGCTACCAGAGTCCTGGTCAGCAATCCTCCGGTAATCAAGGACAGGGTGGGTACCGAGGAAACCACCCAAAGTGCAACAAATGTAACAGACACCATAGTGGTCAATGCAACAAAGGACGTTGTCAGAGGTGTCTCAAGATGGGTCATGAAGCCAAGGATTGCAGGAGCTCACGGCCTGCAAATCAGAATCGCCAGCAGCAACAGCAAGCACCGCAGAATCAGCAACAGCAACAGGGCAACAGGGGATGCTTTTAGTGTGGCGCTGAAGGACACTTTAAGAAGAACTGTCCCCAGCTTAACCAGAATCAGAACAACAACAACAACCAGGGAAACGGGAACAACAGTGGAGGTAACAACGGGGGTAACAACAATGGTAATGGAGCAAGAGGTCGTGCTTTCGTGATTGGTCAGGGTGATGCAAGGAACGATCCCAACGTTGTGATGGGTAAGTTTCTTCTGGATGACTTCTTTGTTACTGTTTTATTCGATTCGGGTGCCGATACTAGTTATGTGTCCTTAAAAGTTAGCCAAATGCTTAAGCGCACTCCAACACTTTTGAACACCAAACACGCGGTAGAGCTAGCAAATGGTAAAAGTCTTGAAGCCACACACGTAGTTAAAGGTTGTAACCTCGTCTTAGCTGGTCACACTTTCCCTATCGATCTTGTTCCTATCACACTTGGTAGTTTCGACGTCGTTATTGGGATGGATTGGCTATCCCATCATCAAGCGGAGATTGTTTGCAAGGAGAAAATCGTCCGCATTCCTCGTTCTGGTGAAGAACCCCTCATGATTCGTGGCGACAAGAGTGGTGCTGTCGAAGGCATCATCTCTTTCCTTAAGGCCCAGAAGTATTTGCGAAAGGGCCACACTGCCATTCTGGCACTCGTTACTGACACGTCAACGGAAGAGAAGAGAATTGAAGACATTCCTATTGTGCGCGATTTTCCTGAGGTATTTCCTGAGGAATTACCTGGTCTTCCGCCTCATCGTCAAGTTGAATTTCAAATCGAGCTAGCTCCTGGGGCAGCGCCAGTAGCTCGAGCACCATATCGTCTAGCTCCATCAGAACTCGAAGAACTGTCCACACAACTACAAGAACTCTTGGAAAAGAGTTTTATACGTCCTAGCTCTTCGCCCTGGGGAGCTCCAATACTATTCGTGAAGAAGAAAGACGGTACCTTCAGGATGTGTATTGACTATCGCGAACTTAACAAGGTGACTGTGAAGAATCGTTATCCTCTTCCACGTATTGACGACTTGTTCGACCAGTTGCAAGGGTCGAGCTATTACTCCAAGATTGACTTGAGATCGGGATACCATCAGCTGAGGGTCCGAGATGAGGACGTCTCCAAAACAGCATTCAGAACTTGTTACGGCCATTACGAGTTTCTGGTTATGCCATTCGGGCTTACGAATGCACCAGCGCTCTTCATGGATCTCATGAACTGAATGTGCAAGCCTTACCTGGATAAGTTCGTTATTGTGTTCATCGACGATATCCTGATCTATTCTAAGAGTCAGGAGGAACACGAGCAGCATCTACGACTTATGTTGGAACTTATTCGAAAAGAGCAATTGTATGCCAAGTTTTCAAAATGTGACTTCTGGCTTCGCGAAGTCCACTTTCTAGGCCATGTGGTAAACAAGGATGGGATTCATGTTGATCCATCCAAGGTTGACTCAATTAAGAACTGGCCTGCACCCCGCACACCAACAGAAATCCGCCAATTCTCAGGTTTGGCAGGATATTACAGAAGGTTTATCAAAGATTTCTCCAAGATTGCGCAACCTCTCACTTCACTGACTCAGAAGGGTGTCATCTATCGTTGGGGTGATGCACAAGAGTCCGCATTTCAACATCTAAAGGATAGACTTTGTAGCGCGCCTATCCTCTCATTGCCCGAAGGCACCGATGATTTCGTGGTTTATTGCGACGCTTCCATCCAAGGACTTGGTTGCGTATTGATGCAACGTGACAAGGTCATTGCCTACGCATCGCGCCAACTTAAAGTTCACGAAAGAAACTACACTACTCACGATCTGGAGCTGGGAGCAGTTGTATTCGCGCTTAAGATATGGAGACATTACCTGTACGGTAACAAGTGCACCATTTACACCGATCACAGGAGGCATATCTTCAAGCAAAAGGAGTTGAACATGCGTCAACGTCGATGGGTTGAGCTTTTGAACGATTATGAATGCGCAATCAAGTATCATCCGGGCAAAGCCAATGTTGTGCCCGACGCCCTCAGTCGAAAGGATACCATACCTAGGCGTGTACGTGCTCTACAGCTTACCATCCAATCTAACCTTCCCGCTCAGATTCGCGATGCTCAGGTTGAAGCATTGAAAGTAGAAAACATCAGGGCTGAGTCCCTACGAGGATCGAGGCAGCGGCTAGAACAAAAGGAAGACGGCGCTTACTATGTAACAGGGCGCATCTGGGTCCCACTGTATGGAAACCTACGCGAGCTTGTGATGGATGAAGCACATAAGTCTCGTTATTCAGTACATCCTGGTTCGGATAAAATGTACCACGACTTAAAGACCACATACTGGTGGCCTGGCATGAAAGCCCACATAGCAACCTACGTCAGCAAGTGCTTGACTTGTGCGAGAGTCAAGTCTGAATATCAGAAACCATTAGGCCTACTTCAACAACCGGAGATCCCGAAATGGAAATGGGAGCAAATTTCCATGGATTTCGTTACCGGCCTGCCCAGATCTCAACACGGAAACGATACCTTTTGGGTGATCGTAGATCGACTAACCAAGTCTGCACATTTTCTGGCTATCAAAGAAACGGATAAGTTTTCTACTCTTGCAGACATTTACATAAAGGAAGTGGTATCAAGGCACGGAGTGCCAACCTCTATTATATCTGATCGTGACGCACGTTTTACTTCTGAACTGTGGCAAGCAATGCACAAGTCCTTTGGCTCACGTTTAGATATGAGCACCGCTTATCACCCACAGACGGATGGGCAATCTGAACACACCATCCAAACCCTTGAAGACATGCTTAGGGCATGTGTAATCGATTTTGGTAATGGCTGGGAAAGGCACCTCCCGCTGGTGGAGTTTTCGTACAACAACAGCTACCACACCAGCATCCAAGCCGCTCCGTTTGAGACATTATACGGACGCAAATGCCGATCACCTCTCTGTTGGGCAGAAGTTGGTGACAGCCAAATCACTGGCCCAGAACTTGTGGTAGATACCACCGAGAAAATTGCTCAGATACGACAGCGAATGGCGGCAGCTCGTGACCGTCAGAAAAGCTATGCTGATAAGGGAAGAAAACCACTCGAGCTCCAGGTTGGGGATCGAGTGCTACTCAAAGTCTCACCTTGGAAAGGTGTAGTTCGTTTTGGAAAACGAGGTAAACTCAATCCGCGTTATGTCAGACCATTCGAAGTCATTGAGAAAATTGGCAAGGTAGCCTACAGGCTGAATCTACCTGAAGAACTCAGCGGAGTTCACAATGTTTTCCATGTGTCGAATCTGAAGAAGTGTCTGTCAGATGAGACCCTCATAGTTCCTCTGAAGGAACTCACTATCGACGACCAGCTGCGATTCGTCGAGGAACCTGTAGAGATTACGGATCGAGATGTTAAGATCCTCAAGCATACCAGGATACCTCTGGTTCGAGTTCGTTGGAATGCTCGTCGTGGCCCAGAGTATACATGGGAACGAGAAGACCAAATGAAACTCAAGTATCCCCAACTGTTTAAGAAAATCGCAACCACTACTGAGGCTGAAGCTACTGCAGAATTTCGGGACGAAATTCCAAATCAACAGGGGGATGATGTGACACCCCAGGAAAACCAGGAAAACAACGCAACTTAACTAGCTTTCTCAGTAACCACGCGCTAAATTTCGGGACGAAATTCTCTTAACAGGGGGAGAATGTGACAACCCTCAAAAATTACATGTACAATTTATTAAATGATAATTAAAGTGCTTGATGACTGTGCTGAATCATTTAACTGCTCTCTGATTTCTGTGTTATACTTACATGTGCGTGTTAGAATACTAGTACAGAAAAGTTACTAAAAATTCCGGTATGTTTTCCTATGTGCTAGGAATAAATTGCGTTACAAAAATATATAAATAAGACGCCTTACGGAACAATTAAACAATTTAACGGAACAGTGTCCGACCGAACAACCGGACATTACCCGGGACATCAAATATTTGTCAAACACACTATTTAATTATTTTTGGCTAGTCATGATCCCCGTATGGCATAACACCCGCTAGAAACCAATTCACCACATTACTTACATCCTAACTTACCCTTTACTACTTTAGTTACATTTTTACATTATAACCCCCCCCCCCCCCCAACCGATTGTTAGTCCTTGTGGACCCACCAAATATACATGCCATGCTTCCTATCTTCCATTTGATTATAATTCATTTGCTTAATGGATTTCTTGCTTGTAGAAGTAAGTAAATCATACATAAGTATGGCAATCTCTTACAAACATCATTTCCTCAAGACTTCACACTCCATTCACTTCTCTCTCCCTCTTGTCTCGGCTGCCCCAAACCGAAAACACCACCACCACCTTTAAACATCATCATCTTCTTCATTTTACACATTCCATTCAAGCTTTGAAGTGCAACCATGGAAGGTGCATCTTGAAGGACTCTCAAAGGAGCATTGTTCTAGCCGTTTACACCATCTTTTCTTCACATTTCTTCATTAGGTTTCGTCCCTAGCTAGAGGCTAGTAGTAAGTTTCCTTACACTTGGTTTCATCTTGTTCGAATTTATGACATGTAGTATGATGTATTGTTGTTTAAATCACTAAATTACAAGAATGCTAGAAAATGTGAAACATGAGTTATGAACATAAAAGCTACATAAAAGTTTACTTGTGTCTGAATCATAAAGCGGAATCTTGTTGGTTTGAGGGTTGGTTAAATCATACTTGATGTTTAAAAGTTGTTTTCTTGCTAAATCCATTGTTCGGACACTCGTTGATGCGATTTAGTAATGTTTAAACCGTGAAATAACATGCTTAGTTACTTTTTCAGCCGTCTTCAACAGACTGTAAACGGACTTTAATAAATCGAAAAACGGAATTTCTGAAGCCTAAATTGTCTATTTTCGAAAAATAAAGAAAATGGCGCTGGAATCGTATTTTTCTGAGGTCGGTTACTATTTTAAAAGTCTGTTTTCGTGACAGCAGCTAAGGCTGATTTTAACTGCAGTAAAATGGGTCATACGTTTTCAGTCACAACTTGAAATCTAAACCGAACCAGCCGCTGAAATTTTTATCAAAGATGGTCACTGATGTATTTGTGACCCCCCAATGGGAATTTCCACAAACGGAATTACGAGGAATTTTAGACGAATTATTCCGTAAACTGTGATCAGAATGTGACAAATCTGATCACAGTTCGGTAGACGATTTTCTATAAAATATTGGTAATGAACCGGACCCCGATATTTTTACACAATAAAATATGGAAAGTTTAAGACATCCTGTAATAATTTGGGAATTTTTGGAATAACTTAACTATTTTATTTAAATATCCGAAAACAGCCGGTTTTGAATATTAATGCTGAATTGACATAAGTTGTGACTTGCATGTCTAAATGTCGAGTATGCTATCGGTGAATGATCTAACATGTTATATGTGTTACGTGCAATATCGTATGTTTTTTTATGAGTGGGGAATGGATGGGAAGTTTATATGGGCATAAATCGTTAAAGTGTGTACCTGTTATGTGGACGAAGTCATGTGCAAATAAACCATACGTAGGATACGTGTTATGCATGAGAAACTGATTGTTATCCGTACCTTATTAGGACGTGATTGACCGACCTTGACTGTTAACTATATTTGAGAACCTAACCGAGCAAACCGAGGTGAGTTCACACTCTTTCTAAGGCATGGGATTCCCAGGGGTTGGGAATGGGATTGAATAACTACTTGTACTATCATTACTATTAAACTACTTTTTTTACTGTCCTCGGATTGAAGGGCACGCACGTAAAACCTACGTACACTCATACTTACTACTGTCCTCGGATTGAAGGGCACGTACGTAAAACCTATGTACACGATCATAAGACCATCAACTCTATCACTTTAAGTCCCTCAATTATCGACTTAATCGCCGAGGCCTATGGCGAGCAGGTCATTAGTTAATAGCGCTATTAGGTTTAACAAACCTCACACCGTGCCAGTCGGACGGGCGTGTACTAATGGACTATGGGCAAAGGGTCAATGCTGATAGACATTGACTTAGGTCACCTCTTATATTTTCGTAGCAGTCGATACGCGTGGTCTAGTAACACATGGGAAACCCCCACTAATCTTCGCAAACATGTCAGAAAGACCGCGATGCAAACTTATACGATACATGGTTTTCAAAACGAACAGATGATTTATGAAACGAATGCTATAACTAAACAACCAACTGTGAATTCACTCAACTTTGTTGTTGACTCGTTGTTACATGCCTTACAGGTCGCTAAACATTTGGAGCTTGCACGAGGAAGGAGTCGGTGTGGTGTGCGGACGGTTATGTCCAGTGTTTAATGTTTAAAACATTATGAACTTATTAAACCTATGTGTTGGACTTTAAACTTATGAACTGCGAACTTATGTTTTGAACTTTACGTTTATGCTTCCGCTGTCTAAATTAAAAACTTGGTTAACTAGCTTTTGGTCACCAATCGTATTGTGGTTGTCTTTATTTACTTAAGTACGTTGTTCAGTATGATTGGTGGCTCGATCCTGGTCACGTCACGCCTCCAAGCGGTGGAACTCCGCATGGTGGATTTTGGGGGTGTGACACATAGCCTCTTACATTCATAGCATCTTGCATTCATAGCATCTTGCATTCATACATACTTACCTTCATACCTACGTTTATGCAATCATATACACCAATATACATGCTTCATTCACACACGCATACATGCATACGAGTACTTGTTTATTTCCTTTATACACATAAACTTATACTAACATGTCATATTCACAACTCTCATAAAATAGGTGTTATACATATTAACATACATACTTACTCGTTCCCAGACACATTTATAATCCAAAAACGTTAGTTATGAGGAGTTTATAACGTATCTATTTATGCCCGTAGGCCAAAATAACAAAACAATCAACATTTTGCAAAAGCTGCCCGCCGTAAGCCATGGCTCAACTATAGCTTACGATTCAGTTGTTCTGGTCCAAACAGCAGCTACGTTCCGTAGCTTACGATTTGGCTGTTCTGATCCAAACAGCAGCTACGTTCTGTAGCCTACGGCTGGGCCATAGCTTACAATTTGGCTGTTCTAATCCAAATAGCAGCTACATTCTGTAGCCTACGGCTGAGCCGTAGCTTACGATTTGGCTGCTCTGCATCTTTTCCAACTTTGTCCTTTTTTTTACGAAAACGGCCGTAACTTTCAAACCGTTCACCCGTTTAACCTCCCGTTTCTTCCTACATGACCATATTTTGGTCCTCTATCAAATAGACTCAAAATCTAACATTCGAACTAAGGAATTTCTTAACTTATATGCTTCCGGCTTAATATTCATTTACGAATTCTTCGACCCGTTCATGTCACACCCCGACCATGTAAAACAACAAATCATGGCGGAAACGTCGGGAGTGTTGTAACAGAATTATTGTTTCATAACCATGGATACAAAAAGAGTTTCGTTTTATTGATAATATTAAACATTAACATTGTCTTAACACATAACAAACAAATTACATATTGACTATCACTTGTTCTTATGTCACTAAGGCCTTGTCCAGATCCTATGTGACGCATGCATCCTAGAAATCACATCAATCAACAACACCTGAAACATATGTAAAAACAAAGTCAGCAAAGAAATGCTGGCGAGTACATAGGTTTTATAAGAGTGTCGGAATCATGGCTCGTTTATATGTTGCAGTACTTTATTAGACTACAAGAGTCAAAAATACAAACCTCGTTTTGAAAAGTGCATTGCAACATAATTTAACCAACTCAAATCAAGTGGGTTACAATTTATAAAACCTCGCTTAAAAACTCGTTAATAAGACTCGTATGGTTTATATTCTTTAGAAAAACATCGTTGTGTGACATCGTTTCAAAATCGTTTACCCAAGTGAACTAAATAACGCCATGGTATGTAATATGTTGAAAACACTTATATATAAGAAGTACCAGCGGCGTATCTACCATGTTTTCACCATATTACACCCGCCCCGTTATCTAATCACTTAACCAAAAATCAATCGTTTATCCAATTCGTTTATCTTGTTCAAATCGTTTCCAAATCGTTAACTCGTTTAAATCATCCTCGTTTTAATTTGTGAAAACTATTCTTGGTCATCTTGCTAACAAGATTAAAACCTTCGTGACTCGACTAACTCGCTTCTCGCTTTAACAAACCACCAAAGGGTAAGTTAACTATCATCAGATTCAGTCGTTACCCACAACCCCCACACATAACCATGGGTGCAGTAAGCTAACGTGATTTGTCAGATCCTATGGTACCATAACCTAATACTGGTCGGCTTGATCAATGCTAATGAATGTCATTTGTTATGTAACTACAACCAACAAGTTTGTTCACTTTATTGAAATCGTTATTAGTTTAGTATAAACCATCTTAATCGTTTTTGAAAACATCGTTATAATATCGAAAATCGTTTTGATACATATGAATCACCCCAAAACAATTGAAAACAGTAAAATAGGGGAACCATGTACTCACATGAAGTGAAAAGGATCCTCAATCAATAGAACTTCAACAAACTCAAGTAAACCAGAGAAATCAAGCAGCACCTAGTAAGTGAATCACTAGTCAAACAATAGATACCTAAATCGGAAGATCGGATAGAATGAGGTCTTGGAAACCAAATGAGAGTTGGAACTCATGTGATATGGTTTAACAAAGCCTACATCCTAAAATGAAACCTATCCTAAATGCTTTCGACCCCTTATGATCCATTAAGGTAGCTTATGCTACTTTAACGCGTCGTGCACGCATAAGCGCGTTTGAGACGTCTAACTAGTCCTATGACAAGTATTATATGCCTAAACATGTTTAAATATGTTGCATAATCAGTTACGTGACAAAATTTTATGTTACATAAGCTTAATTACCAATTATGCATGAAAAGGGCATTTTGGTCATTTACCTAAGGCATATAAACTACTTACCATATGACTACTTAAACTAAGTGACCATAAGGTATAACCTCGGAAGGTTATTCCCTATGTAACTATGGTCACTAAACATGTTTGGTCGGATCCTAATGATCGACCAAACGGGTCGTGTTCGAAAGTCTAAGCGGGTGTTTAGTCCGCTTGACTTACGACTCTACACAAGCACTAATCTAAAAAGTGACGAGCTAAACATGTCGAAACGTGTTTAACTAAGTTAGAAAACAGGTTTGGTATCAAAACAAACGGTTTTGATACCTATAAGTAGTTTGGTTACAAAATACGCAAGAATGCGCATTTTGGCCGAAACTACGACTCGTCACTACGCCTAGATAACGTGGTAATCAGTAGGTATAGTCACTAGGGACTATAACCATCATGATTACGCTCACGTTATGAAGTTCAAACGAACTTCGCATTGACCATAAACTGGTCAATGCAGAAAGTCAAACGCAGTTTGACTTTCAGACTCGAAAAACGATAAAAGAACGAAAGAATACTTACAAAAGGTCCCCGCAAGCTTTGATCTGATTTACCCTCAGGTATGAAGTGTAAACTCCAACTTAGAGGGCCAAAATCAGATCAATGCGGGTTTTGCAAGTGAATGGTGGGGGTATATATAGGAAATCTAACCGTTAGGATCGTTCGTCGTAAAACGAGCTTCGATCTCATCCGTACACATGTTCCCATGGTTTTGTGAAACCATGGTAGCCCATAGTTTCATTAAAACCATGTGAAAATGAGGGGAACAGCTGGAACAAGCTAGAATTTAGATTTTTCATTTTGGTCCCTTCCTAAGATAACTATGGCAGAATGTCAATTTTGGTCCCCGAATGTGCAAACATGGTTTTTGATGCATTTTTGACACGTTTAAGCCCCGTTAATCCCATTTCAAGGCTCTAAAATGAAGTTAAAGTATAGGGAACATGAAACATGCTCAAAAATATCTCGGATGTCGGTTCGTTTGGTCGTACGGTTGCCTTGTTCGGTTAATTACGACGAAACACGAACGAATGCGAAAAACGATCCAAATTACGCGACGGATGGAATTTTATCATGCCAATCACTAAAATAAAATATTTTAATGATTAAATAAAGTTTTGGATGTCCGGATGTATTCAGAACGTAAGATATGCGCGAAAATGCAAACTTATGCACTTTTTGACGCTTTTAGTCCCTGAATGACCAAAAAGTTTATTTTAGCACACCGAACCCCTCAAAGCCTATTTCTAAGCTATGTAAAGGATATTTAGGGTATGTTTAACTTATCGTCATGTTCCGGAATGTTCGTTACAGTACAAATCGGCATACTTTCGTAGTTTGTCGAAATTAGTCCCTGTAAGCGAATAAACTTGATTTCAACATACCAAACCATCCAAAACTTATTTCTAAGTTATGTGGAGGTTATTTAAGGTATGTTAAGCCTATGTCACTTTTCTGGAGTGTTTTTCGCGTTATACTGACTGCATTTACGCACCAGTTTGCGTATAACCTTCCAGAAAGCGATTTAAAGCTTGAAATCTGATTTGAATCAGATTGTAAAATCATCTAGCACAATTACACACATAATAACATCAAAACACATATAATAACACCAAATCACATTGTTTTATTTGTAACTGACATTGCTTTACATTGATTACAGAACACAGTTGTCACAGTTCATGTTTTTAGTAAACAACTCATATGTTTAAACTTAAGGTTCACATGAACGTTATAGCTATAACAATTTTACATTATTTGGAGTATCGTACTTGGGAATAACTCACCCGATACTCGGTATGCACTAAATTCATTCACTTTATTCAATCCTATGAAATCAAACTTTGTTAATAAAATTCCATTCACAAATTGGTTTATTCATTAGTTATAACTCACAACCGAGTCTTTTGTCTATAATTTGCGTAACCGTTTCTAGATTAGCATTATTATATGAAATTCTACCCATTACCCGGTTACAATACCGTAGCCATTACTTAAGCATCATTCCATCATATCAATACTACCTTGTTTTGACCCGTTCGGTCTACTTAGTAAAAATCACCGATTTCATACAACCAAAACCATACTCAACTTCAATCGTCATCATGCTTAATAAACTAGTCGCTACCTTACTTCAACAACTAAGAAGTGATTCCAGAAATCACTTACTTAATACCCTTACTTGATATCATCATTAAAAACATATCTCAACATAACTACTAACAATTAGCAATATCATTCCAATAATTTCATTTACTACTAAGGAGGAAGTCCGGGAATTTACTTACCTTACGCATCCATATTCGCTCTCGTTTCTTCATGTCCTCATGACCCGTTAGCCCTTTATGCTTCCATCGATCTTGACATGATCCCTATATTTTATTTCATTGAGTAAACTGCAATTTTACACCCTGAGGTTAGGGGTGATTGGCACTCCTACCCCCCCTAAGGAAATAATTGCAAAAATACACCCCACTGTTAACCCTTATGTCGCACTTCTACCCCCCGCCGTTAAAGTGGGTTAACAGTCAACATAATAAGGTAATGGTCAAAGGGTAGAATGGTCATTTTGCTATTAATGTGAAGCTTGTTCTTCACAACACCCCTATAAGTAACATAAAGAAGCACAATTACCCCCCACCTTCCCACCATCGTCCCCAAACCTGCAATCGGTCATCTTCTCCGGCGATCAGTCTTCACCGGCGATCAGTCTCCACCGATCAGTCTTCTCCTCCGGCGATCAGGGATCTCCTCCGATCAGTCTTCTCCTCCGCTATCTCCTTCAATGCCGGTTGTGTGTTGGCTAATCCGCTATCTCATCCGCCACACCGCAGGTATAATAGGCCATTGTTAGTTAATCATGGTCAGATTTAGTCATTATCATGTTATAAACAGGGTTAGGTCTGATTTGGTTCACTGTTGGTTTTTTTACAGTTGACCTGACGATGAGCTTATCAAGCTCATCATTGGTGGTCCACCTGGTGGTCTCCGTGTTTGGGAGGCATGTCCTCAACTTCCATTATCCACCGGAGAGTTGAGCGGATGATAAGATAGTAGTTATGTAGGAATAGTAATGTGTATTTTGTAGGTTAAGTTAACTTTGAAGTAGGATAACATTTGCAGCAGCTAGACAATCATCATTTTGTTTGTTGATGAAAATGATGTTTAATCCATCATTTTGTATGTTGATGAAAATGTTGTTTAATCCAGAAGTCTGATGTTTGATGTTTGATGTGGAGTAGGTTAGTTGTTGAAATGTTGAAATGTTGAAATGTGCAGCAGGTTATAGGGTGGGTGTTATGATCATACAGTTACATGTTGAAATGTGGAGTAGGTTAGTTGTTGTTATAGGTAGACATTTGCAGCAGCTAGACAATCATCATTTTGTATGAAAATGCTGTTATAGGTTGTTGAAATGTGGAGTAGGTTAGTTGTTGAAATGTTGAAATGTGCAGCAGGTTATAGGGTGGGTGTTATGATCATACAGTTACATGATCATACAGGTTAGATGTGCAGTTGATGATCAAACAGTTACATGATCATACAGTTGATGATCATACAGGTTAGGATCAAAAAGTGCAGTTGATGACAGTTACATGATCATACAAGTGTTTACAGCTAATGTGTTCTTTTGTGCTTAAACTGATAGTGGTGATCAAGCATACCTGCTTGAAGTGTTGATGTTTTGATGTTAACTTAACTTTGAAGTAGGAATGGTAATGTGTTTTGATGTTTGATGTGTTGATGTGTTGATGTTTGATTAGGATTACATTTTGTCCATTTGATCAAAATGTGCAGCATGTTAGTTGTTGAATGTGCAGTTGATGACAGTGGTCAAATGTGCAGTTGTTAGTTGTTGGTTAGTCCATTTGATGATCATATATTTCAGGGCAAAGGTGTAAGTATTCACTTGCTAGCCATATGATCATACAGATGATCATATATTTCAGGGCAAAGGTGTAAGTATTCACTTGCTAGCCATATGAATGTGCAGTTGAATGTGCAGTTGATGACAGAAACCTGCTAGCCATAATATGCAGATTACAGTTTGGGCATAAGTCCACAACAGGTATGTGCCTTGCATTACAGTTTGGGTCATAATATGCAGCATGTCTGTCCACACAGTTTGGGTCATAATATGCAGATTACAGTTTGGTCATAATGTGCCTTGAATGTGTGTACTGATGCTTTCATGTGTATACAGGTATTTCAGGGTGTGTACACTGATGCTTGAATGTGTATACAGGTATTTTTGAATGTGTATACTAATGCCTTCATGTGTATACAGGTATTTTTGAATGTGTATACTGATGCTTTCATGTGTATACTGATGCTTGAATGTGTATACAGGTATTTTTGAACAAGTATGATGTTTGATCAAACTGGTTTGATGTTTGATCAAAATGAACAAGTATGAATGCTTTAATGAATTGATGTTTTGTTTCAGATTACGTAATCAAAATGAAACTATTAGGTTTTAGATAAAAAACAGGTTCAGAATTTTGGTTTAGAATCATAGAACATGTATTTGATTTTGGCGGGAAGGGTTTTGTAAATCTCAGGGGGTAATTGTGCGACTTAACAGGAATGTTGGGGGGTAAAATGTAAGGGTAGTATAGTAATTTCAACTTAGAGTTAACAGACTGTTAACCCACTTTAACGGCGGGGGGTAGAAGTGCGACATAAGGGTTAACAGTGGGGTGTATTTTTGCAATTATTTCCTTAGGGGGGGGGGGGGGGTAGGAGTGCCAATCACCCCTAACCTCAGGGTGTAAAATTGCAGTTTACTCTATTTCATTTCATTGCATCCACAATCTTGTTAGCATATAAAATTATACATATGAATGATCATGTCAATTTACATTTCACATTCGGCTTCATTAACATTTCAACTAGCATATGGTACTACCTTCTAATGCGTGTTTCTTACTAAACCATTTCATCAAACTAATTTCCCACGTGTACTCCGTGTAAAACACATTCTTTATGCTAATCTACTACAAATTACATCATTATCGCATTCTACATATAATATCCATCATGTGCATACAATTCCTACTATTTTTGGTCACTAGGACATTTTATCAAACACTTGGTGTGCATACAACAAGCAAAGCTCAATGTACAAGTATTTTATTGCATAATCCTCCTAATTCATAGCATAGATCATCAAATTCAAGTAGGATCATATAACCTTCATACTATATTCAAATTAACTAAAATTACTCATTACATACAACATCATTCATCAACAATACACATCTGTTGAACATGAATAATCATTTTTATCATCATCATCTTCACTACTACTACAAGTTGGTTTTTCCCAAATCATCATCATAGTCAAAATTAAACATATTTTACATCTACACATTCATCATAACAAGCATTCATGTTTAATCTTACACTATATTTTTGGATTACACAAAACCCACTTAATCAAACATCATCAAAACACCAAATTCGACTTACTTGATGTTAGAAACACTTAGGTGATCTAGTTTCTTGGTTCATGCATTCATTTAGCCATTAAATCCCCTTTCAATTTGATGGATTTTGTGATCTAGGGTTTGACCCCCTTTCTTCTCCTCTCCTGGTAACACATCGACACCCACACACACTCAGTGTGTCTTTTTGGGTTTTTATTCTGTTTTTAATTAAAATAAACTTTCCCCTTTTTAACAACCTTGGCACCTCCAGTTTTTACTTGATCATAATTGTAGCAATTTCCTTCCTTTAGTTGTTTTGTTAGACATTTAACCAAGTTTAATAACTTGGTTATTATATTTATTTAATTAAACATGGTGTCGTTCTAACGAATTTTGAAATTCACGTTTTGGGATGTTACATAATATAATTAAAGTGTTGATAAATTCTTGATGATATTTGATATATGAAGTTGTTAGCTGTTACGTGTTTATGAAAATTTAAAATGAGCTTGCTGATGTTTCCCTTTTATGATGAGGATAAGGTTTTCCTAAGCTTCCCATAAACTGATGTATATATACACTTTATTGGTTAATTAAATGTTTGTAGACTTGAGTGGTACGATTGGAATAGAAGTTTGATTTAGGAATCTTGTGCAGACAAGCTGATTTGGAGTCGATTTAAGTGTTGGAAAGATGTTTCGCTAGTCAATATTGCAAGATAATTAGAGCTTTTGATATGTGAAAAAAAATGTTAGATTACTTGTGATGATTGTTGTTTAAATGTGTCCTTTTTAGTGCTTGATATATGTATAATATTGATAGGATTTATAACTCTGGTTGAGATACTAATCTTGTCTTAATTACATTTCTATATTTGGGATAAAATAACAATAGTAATGGTTTATAAAAGTCTAAGGGTTTTGTACAAAAACTTGATATTCGGGCGATGATAAACGGAGTTGTTTTAAAGAATAAATTATGTTAACTGATGATTGAGGATGATGATGTGATTCTTTGTATGTAAACTGTTTAAACGATAACGTAGTGTACGACATAGATGCGGTATATGTTGATGTGTTTTATGTATGGTAATGTATATTGGTTAAATTAACTCTTGGTCGCACACTTCTAAAAACGTAAGAAACCTGTGTGCACAACGTACAAGGGACCCAAGTCGGTCACACACTCATTGGGGTCGCATACTCCCTGGTGTACGACCCTTGTTGCACATGGTACAAGCTGTTTGTGCAAGACCGCACACAAAGTGAAACCGCACACTTAAATTGGTCGCACACCGTTATGATTAGGCTATATGATACTGGACCGCACGGTTGAGGTCCAGTCGCACACTCTGTTTTGGAATAGAAATATATTGTGCCGTACACTATTAACGATCGCACACTGCACGACCGCACAAATTGTATGCCGCACACATAAGTTTATGTCGCACATCTTCAACATGACCGCACACTCATATTTGGGGCCGGTACTTTGGTGGGCCACACACATATACACTGTCCATTTCAAGTTGTGATTAACTGTTATGATGCAAAGTATCTGTGAATACCTACATGTTCGGTATATCATACGATGATTGTTACCTATACACTAATTGCTAAATACGTGTTAGATACATGCAATTAATATGTGATTACTTGTATACCATCCTAACAAGTGGTAACCATAATAGGGTGTGGTTGACCAATGACGTGTGCGTATATATACATAATATTTTGCAATGAATTACACACGATTGGGTTTTAAATTTATAAAAGTGATTATTACTTTTACATCAAAACACACACGAAAGAGGCAAGTGTACCCCGTCATATATGTAATAAAGTATTGGTAAGAACCAAGTATCGATCCAAGGAAATGGGCGGAGAATTTGTACTAGACCTTTGTCACTAAACTACCGGTAAAAACATAGGTTTGGTTGATTTAAACTAAACTAAAGTAACATAACCAAATACATAATAAAAACATAATAGATAGTAGATAAAAAGCCTTGCTAAATACACAACCACAGCATGTCAACTAAGTCAGTTTTGGCACTAGAAGCATTCGGTCAATTTTCCAATTTAAAACAATTAGTATCCCTTTCGGGAATCCTAATATGACAATCATTCGGAAAGCTAAAACGATAAACACACTTTAACCACCTAAAATTGTTCTTTAACGTGCAATTGATAAATGTCTATGAAAATCTCTTAAAAATAAGTTAGGCAGCCGTTAGGATTATTCTAACCTCACTTAAACAAGGAAAGCGACACCGATAAACACAATGCAACCACCGAGATAAGCATAAACTAGATTAAATCACAACCGAGTTCATTTTACAAATCTTGCACAATAATTCACTAAGATAGCAATTTTGGCCTAAACTACTAACTAAGCTAACAAATCATGGCAAGAATTCATAACGACACCATCTAACCCGTTTAGGTCCTTCCGTGACGGCAAGCTCTCTTGATTAACAATAATTACATTTTATTAAATCACTAACCATTTCTAGTATCATGATGCATACATTTAAACCAAGTTAAACTAGTTAACCAAATTCAAAGTTTACTAATACAAGATTAATTAAGCTTCATTTTACAACTATCTTAACTAACCAAGCACCAATCATCCAACATAATTACTTATAATCAAGAAATCAATATCAATAACAAGGTTGCAAACTAATCATCAAAGATTAACATAGAAAATACTTCAAATGTCATTACAAACAAAGTTTAACAAACTAATGGTTATAATCTAGCAAGGGATTGTTGTGTTTTTGCCCAAAGGCTACAATAATACATAAATCATAATCTAAGTACTTGAAAGATTAACAAAAACTTGGAAAGATTAGAAAATCAAACCATAAACAAGTACTAGACTAAGGATCCGGGTAGTAATCGAGCTAATCGGGATAATGTGGCTTGAATCCGGGTGAAAGCTAATGCCTCCGGAGCCTGAAAATCGCCTGAGAGCTCTCCAAAAATCCAGAATTTCCCAAGATAACGAGCAGACTGTTTCTGCTGTGTTTTTATAGTTTTTGTCTGATACACGGTCGTTCCCCATATGGAACGACCGTTCACTTTATTGAATTATTGGACATGGGTCACCATACCGCATACGTCATCGAATCGTTGACCAGATCTGAAATGGAACGACCGTTCTCCGGAATGGAACGGTCGTTCAGTTCCGAGCTTCTGTTGATTCACCGGAGACGCACGGTCGTTCCTCGATATAGAACGACCGTTCTTCACCAGATCGCTTGTTTCCCTGGAACGCCCATCCGCACCGACCGTTCATTGCCGAGATGATCGGTGTTGTCGGAGATGCACGACCGTGCATCAGGTGGAACGACCGTTCCACAGGCCCAGATCAGAATCCTTAACAGAAAGTCCGCAGATTTGTCGTTTTGTCCGGAAAGTCCTCGTTTTTGCTATCATCTTGTCTGAAATGCAGTTTTAGGCCTGTAAACACAAATGTAGATAAATAAGTATCCGAACGACGGTTTTACGGCCAAAAACGCATAAAATAGGGGTAAAATGGGGGACTAAAATATGTGTAAATTAGAGTGTATCAAATCTCCCCACACTTAAACCTTGCTTGTCCTCAAGCAAGCTAAACTAAAAAGTAATAAAAGACATAAACAAACAAGAACGATAATTTACACACTATTTTATTGAAAACTAATATATAAACGGTTAGCCGGTTTCTCGAAAGACAACATCAAAAGATTCAAACCCAAACAAGCATATGCAATTATAAAGCGACAACCAAAAAGCCGAGACTAAACATTTAATTGACTCACATGTTAATCTTCACCCAACTCACAATGTTCACACACACTCGGTTTTATTTATGAATCATACATAAAATGTGTATGCGTAAACACTCAACGCCTAGTCAATGAAATGTGCAATATCATAAGCTTGTCATAAGATCTCGTCTCCACCAACTAACATGCAAATAAGTGTAAATCAAGAGGTCTTTACGGGTTGTAACGTTAGGCTTGGGCGAAGGGTATGGAAGTGGACATTTAAAATGGCGAAAATGGTTAAAACTCGGTAGTAGCGTTTAACTAGCAACGAAACAATACAACTTTACATACAAACGCCTTAAAAAGGCGACTAAAGCGCAATCGAGCTTATCAACAAGATTTTTAACATTTAAGCATTCAAAATTGCTCGATTTCTATCAACTTCACCCTATTTTAGGGTGTTTTATTTTCTGTTTTTTTTTTTTTTTTTTTTTTTTTTTTTTTTTTTTTTTTTAACATAAACTATACAATGAAATATAAATACTAACAAGCTAGTTAAACTATTATCTTAACCGAGTTTCAACACTAAAAAGGGTTAAAAACATAAAAAGGCTAAATTTGGTTAAGTAGGCGATAATGTGGGTAAACAAAGGTGAACGGGAAGGCTCGACATGGTTAATCCTAAAGGGTAATATAAGGTGAACGGGAAGCACAACACAAAGAACAAGGTACACAACAAAGGGGTAATCTAAGTGCCTCTATCACGTTTACACAAATCCGCACGTTCATGGTCTTAACAAGCATACTAGTGACAAGTTCTAAATTGCACAAAACATCCGGCTCACTCCTATATCCGAAATGAACAAATATATAACAATATAAGGCTCAAATATGCTCACGTAACGGAAGGAATGGGTAAAAGTGTGAAAACTATCATGCAAGTCTTTCTTTGTTTGTCACGCTTTCCGGTTTCCTTTTTTTTTTTTTTTTAAATATTTTGCTTGTCGAGTTTTTATCAAGTCCGAAGCTTTCTAAAACACAACCAACCGGTTTATTTACCAACATAAATACAAAACACAAGTATTTTTAAATGATTTTTCTGATTTTCTGTTTTTTTTTTTTTTTTTTTTTAAATAAATGAGGACAAACAAAGCTATTGTTAACAAAGTTAACCCCCTCCCCACACTTGAACTTCGCATTGTCCCCAATGCGAGACCCGAAATATAGAGAAAGGGATAAAAATACTCCCCTCAAGATGATGTTGGTGCCACGAGACTTCCGAAGCTCTAACTGGTACGTGCTCCGGTCCAAGATCCGATAGACAAAATCTGCAAGTATGACGTGTACACCCAAAATATAACAGAAAAGGAAAAACCAAACAACCATAATGTACATAGATGATAATATCCAAACAAAACAGAAAGGAAAATGTTTCAAAATACATATCCGGGGTGTTTTAAATACTAAGTCAAAATAAACACCCAAAAATAAAAAACAAAGTACTGAAACATAAACACCACCAAGTGCTACCACTACCGCAACTACTCATCAGCATCGTCATCATGCCTCGTGCCAGATGGGCCCTGATCGCCATATCCAGGGGGGTTCCACGGTGGGAACTCCGGCGGGTGCTGAAAATAGTTGGGGTATGCGTGATGCATCTCCCCGAACAAATAAGAAAAACCCGCGGACACCCCCTGGTATAGAGTATCCTGGCGCTGCTCTAGTCGGTCATGCGTGGCCCGAAGCTCTGCCTGACTGGCCCTAATCTCGTCCTGACTAGCCCGGATCTGGTCCTGGCTAGATCTGATCTCGCTGAAGTAAGTACCATGCTGCTCCTGTGTGACACGCATGTCCTGGAACTGCTGGTAAAAAGTAGGCCAATCCTCATGCTGCTGAAATGCATGATGCTGCGGCGAGTGTGGTGGTGTCGGTGGCTGTGGCTCGTGCTGCTCTCCCATCTCTTCGTCTTCATCCTCATGTACCTCCTGAGCTGGAGGTAACGGGTCCCATATCTCTCCATTCAGACCCCTCAACCTATCTCTCCCAGGTAACTCAGCAATAACCCCCATAAACTTCAAAGACCGGATGTCAACATGCACCCCCTCAGTGACCAAAGTGAGACCACTAAGCACCCCCGGCGTCATTAGTCGCTCATTGTACGCGATCTCAGTCACGTACTGTCCGCCGTGGATCTCACTATTGTGGGTCCGCCCTGAACACTTAACAAAGTATTCAGCCATTCGTGCGGCGAGGTTGATCGGTGCTTTGTCAACCAACGCATAAAGAAAGAGCAAATCTGGTGTTGGACAGTTACCTTGACTGTCCATGCGTCCGCAAATAGAATGACTGAAAACATGGTGCATCACTCGCACCAGAGGGTCTCGAAGGCGCGAAGCCTTTGACATCCGTGGGTTGTATGGTTCCCCAATAGCGTTTCGTGCCCAGAATGCCTCTCGCTCTGCATCATTCGGGAAATTGTACCGATCATTGAAGACGTCGGGATTATCCATGTCCTCCCGCGTATAAATCCCAAGCCTCCGTCCTAGCCGACCCACCGACCATGTGTGCCATCGCCCACACAACCTGAAGGTAACCCGATTCCTGTAACGGAAATCAGGTTCTGTATGTAAAACCGGCTTTTCATACTTATACGAGGCGAAGAATTCAATAGTCAACTCTTTGTACACGGGTCGGTTGCAACCGACCAGGTTTGCTAGCGCGGGAGTCATCATTTCATCAAGGCGATCATACTGGTTGAGGTCACGCATAACCTCCCAGTCCAACCAACGGGGTTCTCCAAACTGATCTCGCCTCGACCACAAGGCATCCCGCTTCGGGATGCATAACGCTTCCTTCTCGATGTTGGGGTTAAACTGTAGGAAAGGGTGATCCATCTGCAATGGGGAATGTTGTTAGGAAGACAGAAACAGGAGAAAATTGAGTTGAAAACAAGCGAGCAGCCAATTATGAAGCTACTGTCCAAACTGTGCTGGGCATATGGCACGGTCGTTCTCCGGGTCGCACGATCGTGCGTCACCGAGAACTAACAGGCCAGACCAGACGATATCGTGAATAGCCGGCGAAGCACGATCGTTCCACCCGAGGAACGACTGTGCACTTCCGAATCTGCAGATTTCGACCCCCTGTTCTTAGAACAATCAGATTTTGCAAAGTTTTAACAAGCATTGGGTCAACAGGGGTCTGCAAATCAACCGGGTGTTCACGATACTTCGATTTAACAAGGGTTAGGGTTTCGATTTGTTTATGAAGAGAACCCCAAAAATTCCTTGAAAAATCGGAAGAAAACTACACTAGAAAGGAAATAAAACAAGAAATCTAACACTAGAGACGTACCGTGCGAAGTTGGGTGTTTGATCGTGCGAAAAAACGTGGGAAACGGTGAAAAATCGCCTTGGAACGAGCTGCAGCTGCTAGGGTTCGCGAATGATCGTTTTTGCAACAGATAATGGTATATATAGTGTGCAAAATGACCAAATTGCCCTCAGCCTGTCGCACGGTCGTTCTTCAGAATGGAACGGTCGTGCGTCACCGAGGTCGTTCAAAACCCACAGCTTGTTCTCGGAGATGCACGGTGGGTGCGATCTGCCGTTCCGGCTTGCTCGGAGTTGCACGGTCGTTCCACAGGTGGAACGGTCGTGCATCAGCTGCAGATACAGATTTTCCGCAGAAGCTATTTCCAGCAACCGTTTCGGCCGTTTTGCGCCGTTTTTTCGATACACCAACTATTCTAACAATATTACAATACAGAACCTTCGCCCGGCACGTACGGAAACTAAACAAACAAACGAAAACTACCTAACTAACCTAAATTACGCTAAAACTACAAAAACAAATAAAAGGACAGTTTTGCCCTTATAGCGCCAAAGACGCTCCTGCTGCATTTTTGTCGGCGAGTCAGCAGCGTAGACTCATGCTAAATTTTTGTCGACGAGTCGATAGCAAGACTCAAAGCTAAAAACTAAAAAAAAAACTACAAAAACTACGAAAAAGACTACAAAGACTAAACTACCCCTAAAGCGCAAAATACGCTCTTGCTACATTTTTGATCCGCGAGTCAGTAGCGTAGACTCTCTCCTCCCCACACTTATGATGTGTGCGGGGTTTGGAGTTCAATCACCTCCACCGCCGATTCTATCGGCCCGGCAACGTACAACTTCAACCGGTGATCATTTACCTTGAATGTAACGCCATCCGCGTTCTCTACTGCAACAGTACCATATGGAAATACTTCCTTAACCGTGTATGGTCCTGTCCAGCGTGAATGAAGTTTCCCAGGAAATAAGCGCAGCCGTGAATTATACAAAAGAACAAGATCACCCGCTTGGAATTCTTTGTGGTCCTTCAAGCGTTTGTCGTGACGTTTCTTCGTGCGCTCTTTGTAGAGTACGGAGCTCTCATAGGCTTGGTGCCGCAATTCTTCCAATTCATGAATTTGGAGAAACCGGGCTTCACCTCCGGTCTTAATGTCCAAATTCGCGGTTTTCAATGCCCACATAGCCTTGTGCTCCAACTCCACCGGTAAATGGCATGCCTTTCCATATACCAACCTAAAGGGGGTGGTCCCTATAGGGGTCTTATAAGCTGTACGGAATGCCCATAATGCCTCATCAAGCTTGTCCGACCACTCCTTGCGGTTAGCTCCAACCGACCGCTCAAGGATGCGCTTAAGCCCACGGTTCGTGACCTCCACCTGCCCGCTCGTCTGCGGATGATATGGTGTGGATAAACGGTGATGCACACCGTATCGGGACAAAGCCTTTTCAAGCTGTGTATTGCAAAAATGAGTCCCTCGGTCACTAATGAGCGCTTTCGGAGCGCCAAATCGGGCGAACAAACTCTTAAGAAACCTTACAACTACTCTGGCGTCATTAGTGGGTAAGGCTTGCGCCTCCGCCCACTTTGATACATAATCAACAGCCACGAGTATGTATTTGTTTCCACGTGAAGGGGGAAATGGTCCCATGAAGTCTATCCCCCAGACATCAAAGACTTCACAAACCTGTATCCAGTTCTGGGGCATTTCGTCGCGTGCCGATATGTTCGTCGCCCTCTGACAAGCATCGCACGCTTTCACCCAACTCTGCGCGTCACGGAAAATGGTCGGCCAGTAAAACCCGGAATCTAACACCTTCTTCGCGGTGAAGTTGGCTCCGTGGTGGCCTCCGGTAGGTCCCTCATGACACTGGCGCAGAATGTCGGTCGCCTCAGACCCAGATACACATCTCCTAATCACCTGATCAGCACCCACTTTGAACAAGAAAGGGTCGTCCCATATGTAGTGCTTGAGATCCGAAAAGAATTTCCTCTTTTGCTGGTGAGTCAACCCTTTTATCAGAATCCCGCAAGCAAGATAGTTCGCAAGGTCGGCGAACCATGGCGACTCATCACAAATCTCAACACCCATCAAAGATTCGTGTGGGAACTTGTCATTTATTGAATCCCAACGCGAATCCTCGATGTCTCCGTGCTCTAACCGAGACAGATGGTCGGCAGCTACATTCAAAGCACCCTTTTTGTCTTGTATCTCAATATCAAACTCTTGCAGCAACAGGATCCATCTGATTAGACGCGGTTTTGCGTCCTGTTTGCTGAAGAGGTATCTAATGGCTGCATGATCAGTGTATACAACGGTTTTCGAAAGCACCAGATACGATCTAAATTTATCGAATGCGAAAACGACCGCCAAGAGCTCTTTTTCAGTCGTGGTACAATGCTCTTGAGCGTCGTGGAGAGTTTTACTCGCATAGTAGATCGGATGGAAGTGCTTTTCCTTCTTTTGACCCAGAACGGCCCCTATAGCGTAATCACTCGCGTCGCACATGATTTCAAAGGGCAAACTCCAGTCCGGTGCAACTAAAATAGGGGCCTCTACCAACTTTTGCTTGAGGAGGTCAAAAACCCTCAAGCAATCATCTCCAAACACGAACGGAGCATCTTTCTCTAACAAACGAGTCATGGGTCTGGCGATTTTGGAAAAATCTTTGATGAATCGCCGATAGAACCCAGCATGACCGAGAAAGCTCCGTATAGCACGAACAGAGGTGGGGGGCGGAAGTCGTGATATAACGTCGACCTTAGCTGGATCGACTTCCATGCCCGCGTGAGAGATTTTGTGTCCTAGAACTATGCCTTCCTTCACCATGAAGTGGCATTTCTCCCAGTTCAGGACCAGATTGGTCTCCTCACACCTCTTCAACATTCTTTTCAAATTTTCCAGACACTGATCAAAGGAATCCCCAAATACCGAAAAATCGTCCATGAACACCTCCATGGAATCCTCAATCATGTCGTGGAAAATTGCGACCATACATCGCTGGAAAGTAGCCGGCGCATTACACAGCCCAAACGGCATACGCCGGTAGGCGAATGTACCGAAAGGACAGGTAAATGTGGTCTTCTCCTGATCCTCAGGAGCGATAGGAATTTGAAAGTAACCCGAGAACCCATCCAGAAAACAATAATATAACTTCCCTGACAGACGCTCCAACATCTGATCAATGAATGGAAGCGGGAAGTGGTCCTTGCGGGTGGCGTCGTTGAGTTTGCGATAATCGATGCAAACCCGCCATCCAGTGACCGTCCTGGTTGGAATGAGCTCATTCCTATCGTTCGTGACCACAGTCATGCCCCCCTTTTTGGGCACTACCTGCACAGGGCTGACCCAAACAGAGTCGGAAATGGGATAGATCATACCAGCATCTAACAACTTAATCACTTCCTTTTTAACGACCTCCTGCATGTTCGGGTTCAGCCGCCTCTGGTGCTGCGCACACGGCTTGAACTGGTCCTCCATAAGAATTTTATGTGTACAGAAGGAGGGATTTATACCTTTGATGTCCATGATTTTCCAAGCGATTGCTTTCTTATGAAGTTTCAACACATTAAGTAGCCTGCTCTTCTCCTCTCCTGCCAAACCAGATGAAATAATGACAGGCAAATGACGCTCCTCATCAAGAAATGCGTATTCTAGGTGCGGTGGGAGCTCCTTAAGCTCCAAGGTAGGAGGATCTTCCACTGAAGGCTTCGACTTCACTTCACTCTCGCGATCAATTTCTGTGAAACGACCCGGACTCTGGGGACTATCATCACCAATCTGATAGACTGGCTGCTCAAAGTAGTGGCCCTCCTGCGTAATGCCATCTAAATCCCCACACAACAGGTGTGTGTCCGAATCTATCTCCTCGATCGTACCCTGGAAATGCGTGCTCACATAAGTGTCGACAATATCAACATAATAGAGCGCGTCGTCCTGACTCATAGGATGCTGCATAGAACGTTTAATGTCAAACGTCACATGCTCATCATCTACTCGCAGTGTGATCTCACCCGCCGCCACGTCCACAATCGTCCGGGCGGTATTCAAAAACGGGCGTCCGAGTATCAGAGGCACTCTCGAGTCCTCATCCATATCCAGGATAACAAAATCCACGGGAAATACAAACTTGTCAATCTTAACAAGCATATTCTCTACAAACCCGCGTGGATACTTGACAGAACGATCAGCAAGTCGAATACTCATCCTCGTAGGTGACGGCTCACCTAGATCCAACTTTGTAAAAACCTTATAGGGCATAAGGTTTATACTCGCTCCTAGATCTGCTAACGCATTACTGACTGACAGATTGCCAATGAGGCAAGGAAGCGTGAAACTGCCTGGATCGCCCATTTTTGTAGGCAGGCGATTCTGGAGAATAGCAGAGCAGCTTTCATTCATAACCACACAAGACATGTCCTCGAGTTTTTGCTTGTTTGAGAGGATGTCTTTCAGAAACTTCGCATACTTTGGGATCTGTGCCAAAGCCTCAACAAACGGTATGTTTATATGCAATTGCTTAAACATCTCAAGAAACTTACTGTTTTGTTCATCCATCTTCTGCTTCTTCAACCTTCCTGGATAGGGTACTGGAGGCTTGTAACCTGTGACCGGCTCCTGGACTTGTGCTGTACTTGCTGGGCGGAGCCTGGCATGCACCTCATCCGGTGTGTCGGTCGGAACCGCTTCAGTGATCGGTGGTGAGTCCGATATGACGGGTCCGGTAGGTTTTCCACTCCTGGTCATTACCGCATTCACATCTCTATGCGGACCCGGGTTTGTCTCAGTATTGCCCGGGAGACCACCCTGGGGTCTCTTTGACATCATCTGTGCCAGCTGACCAACCTGATTCTCTATGTTCTGAATCGAGGGCTTGTGGCTCCTCATTTCTCCCTCATGAGAGAGAAAACGATCCTCGCTCTGCTGATAGCGTTTTTCAGCTAGCTGATTCGCGCTTGAGGAGCTAGTAAGAAGCTGGGACATCATCTCCTCCAGCTTAGAACTAGACTGAGGGGCCTGCTGCTGGGAACTACTCCCAGAGCCTTGATTCTGATGCGGGTATGAATGCTGTTGGTAGGATTGGTTGTACTGCTGATAATGCTGACCCTGACCCTGATGCTGTTGCGCTGGAGCGCGCGGAGTGAATCCCAAAGGATTTTGATTGCCTGTGTTCGCACGCCACCCAAAATTTGGGTGATTTCTCCAACCGGGATTATAGGTGTTACTGTAAGGGTTGTTTTGCGGCCTAACTTGATTACCCACGAAATCTACCTCTTCGTGGCTCTCGTATCCGACTCCCTGAAAACATGCCCCAGGCTCGTGTGACACACCACACTGGTCACAACCCGAGCCCGCATGCGCAATCATCTGGGACTTGTCGAATCTCGATGCGAGAGCCGAGATCTGAGCACTAATAGCCGTATAGTCGTCAACAGCATGCACTCCTGCGCGGGATCCTGATGATGATGATGTAGCCCGACTTCTATCTCCTTCGCGGCGAGAGCTAGACTTTAACGCAGCCTTTTCAATGATATCGTAAGCCTCATTGGGCGTCTTTGTCCCCAAATCGCCTCCTGAATTCATATCTAAACGCTCCTGCGTGTTGTAGTTCAGCCCTTGATAGAATGTCAAGACTAACTGCCTCTTGGTGAACCCATGATGTGGAACATCAAGTAACAGATCCTTGAACCTCTCCCACGCTGCATGCAACGACTCCCCCTCATCCTGACGAAAGGATACAATTCGGTTACGTAGCTTGTTCGTTTTCTCAGGTGGGAAATATTTCTGCATAAACAGCTCCGCCAGCTGATTCCAGGTCCTGATGGACCCGACTGGAAGAGACAAAAGCCAAGCTCTGGCTTTGTCACGTACTGAAAACGGAAACAACCTCAACCGAATTGCGTCCGCCGAAACACCTGTAATCTTAAACGTAGTACAAACATGGAGAAACGCAGCAATATGCCTCCCGGGATCCTCGTGCTCACGGCCATCAAACTGTACTGAATTTTGTACCATGTTTATTACACTAGGTCTAATTTCAAACGTAGGTACATCAATAGTAGGTTGAAGGATACTCGGCTCCAGGCCTGTCGCTCCAGGCTGATTAGAATCATTCAACGGTCGCTCATCGTCTGCCATGGTTATGTTTTCTCCTGAGCCCTCGGCTTCAGTAGGTACAACCGAATCCGGCCCGCCAGATGCGAGCAATAGCCCAACCGCACGCCCTTTTGCGCGAAGACGCCTCCGAAGATCACGCTCGGGTTCGTCAGACGGTTCAACAAGTTCTGGGGCGGGGGTCGAGAACATCAACCTGCAAACGAAAATTCGACACGGTGAATATTTTATTAATTAAATAATGCTGTTTTTTTTTTTTTTTTTTTTTTTTCAGCTGAATAGAAGCAGAAAATTATTATAAAAGGGCTGAAAATTTTATAAAAATCCGAAAAATAGCCCGAAATTTTATAAAAATTCAACAAAATAAATAAATGAATCGACTAATACAAAAATGGCTTTAGGGTGCCGAAAACCCAAAGAATAAGCGAATAAATGAACCCGGATCAAATAAACAAATGAAACAAAAATAACGCAAAAATGAATAAATCGAATAAAACAAGAAATATTAACAAATAAATAAACAAATAAATAATCAAGAAATTATACACAAATATTAACAAGTATATATACACCGATAACCAAATGACTCGGATCGTTCCTAAAACTCGCCATTTCCCCGGCAACGGCGCCAAAAACTTGACGTGTGCGTATATATACATAATATTTTGCAATGAATTACACACGATTGGGTTTTAAATTTATAAAAGTGATTATTACTTTTACATCAAAACACACACGAAAGAGGCAAGTGTACCCCGTCATATATGTAATAAAGTATTGGTAAGAACCAAGTATCGATCCAAGGAAATGGGCGGAGAATTTGTACTAGACCTTTGTCACTAAACTACCGGTAAAAACATAGGTTTGGTTGATTTAAACTAAACTAAAGTAACATAACCAAATACATAATAAAAACATAATAGATAGTAGATAAAAAGCCTTGCTAAATACACAACCACAGCATGTCAACTAAGTCAGTTTTGGCACTAGAAGCATTCGGTCAATTTTCCAATTTAAAACAATTAGTATCCCTTTCGGGAATCCTAATATGACAATCATTCGGAAAGCTAAAACGATAAACACACTTTAACCACCTAAAATTGTTCTTTAACGTGCAATTGATAAATGTCTATGAAAATCTCTTAAAAATAAGTTAGGCAGCCGTTAGGATTATTCTAACCTCACTTAAACAAGGAAAGCGACACCGATAAACACAATGCAACCACCGAGATAAGCATAAACTAGATTAAATCACAACCGAGTTCATTTTACAAATCTTGCACAATAATTCACTAAGATAGCAATTTTGGCCTAAACTACTAACTAAGCTAACAAATCATGGCAAGAATTCATAACGACACCATCTAACCCGTTTAGGTCCTTCCGTGACGGCAAGCTCTCTTGATTAACAATAATTACATTTTATTAAATCACTAACCATTTCTAGTATCATGATGCATACATTTAAACCAAGTTAAACTAGTTAACCAAATTCAAAGTTTACTAATACAAGATTAATTAAGCTTCATTTTACAACTATCTTAACTAACCAAGCACCAATCATCCAACATAATTACTTATAATCAAGAAATCAATATCAATAACAAGGTTGCAAACTAATCATCAAAGATTAACATAGAAAATACTTCAAATGTCATTACAAACAAAGTTTAACAAACTAATGGTTATAATCTAGCAAGGGATTGTTGTGTTTTTGCCCAAAGGCTACAATAATACATAAATCATAATCTAAGTACCTGAAAGATTAACAAAAACTTGGAAAGATTAGAAAATCAAACCATAAACAAGTACTAGACTAAGGATCCGGGTAGTAATCGAGCTAATCGGGATAATGTGGCTTGAATCCGGGTGAAAGCTAATGCCTCCGGAGCCTGAAAATCGCCTGAGAGCTCTCCAAAAATCCAGAATTTCCCAAGATAACGAGCAGACTGTTTCTGCTGTGTTTTTATAGTTTTTGTCTGATGCACGGTCGTTCCCCATATGGAACGACCGTTCACTTTATTGAATTATTGGACATGGGTCACCATACCGCATACGTCATCGAATCGTTGACCAGATCTGAAATGGAACGACCGTTCTCCGGAATGGAACGGTCGTTCAGTTCCGAGCTTCTGTTGATTCACCGGAGACGCACGGTCGTTCCTCGATATAGAACGACCGTTCTTCACCAGATCGCTTGTTTCCCTGGAACGCCCATCCGCACCGACCGTTCATTGCCGAGATGATCGGTGTTGTCGGAGATGCACGACCGTGCATCAGGTGGAACGACCGTTCCACAGGCCCAGATCAGAATCCTTAACAGAAAGTCCGCAGATTTGTCGTTTTGTCCGGAAAGTCCTCGTTTTTGCTATCATCTTGTCTGAAATGCAGTTTTAGGCCTGTAAACACAAATGTAGATAAATAAGTATCCGAACGACGGTTTTACGGCCAAAAACGCATAAAATAGGGGTAAAATGGGGGACTAAAATATGTGTAAATTAGAGTGTATCAACCAACTTAGGACAAACGCTTTATTTACCGAGCAAAGCAAAGGTGAGTTCACACTTTCCACAAGGCATGGGATTCCCGGTGGTTTGGGAATGGGTTAAAGTATACTCAGGAAAGCTGTGTATTCTCCTTGGGTAGAATGCGTACTCCCACCCTCTTTGTTGAAGGGTGACAACATTTAAACCTGCGTGTTCTTCTTGACACGTACTCCCACCCTCTTAACTATAGGGTGACAACATTGACACTAGACAAAAACTCTATCATTAAGTCCCTCATTTATATCGACTTAATCGTCGGGCCAATGGCGAACGGGTCATTAGTTAAATAGCGCTATTAGGTTTGACAAGCCTCACACCGTGCCGCAGAGGACGGGCGTGGACTAATGGACGTGGGCACTAGTCAATGATGATAGACATTGATGCAGGGCACATAAACATAACTACAGTCAGTAGTCGATATGGTAATGGGTCCAGTGGGATACATGGGGAAGCCCCCACTGAGTATGGTTTGGGAAACAAGGAACTGGTTAACTCGTGGTTTTCGAAACCTAACTATGCTTTTTGGAACAACATTAAAATGGACAACCAACTGTGAACTCGCTCAACTTTGTTGTTGTCTCGTTATTACATGCCTTACAGGTCATTAGGTACTTAGCAGGAGCTTGCATGGGAGGAGTCGTTGTGGGACATGGACTGTTGAGTTCCATGTTAAACTTATGAACTTTTATACTTTTATACTTTATTATGGTTTTGAACTTAATGCTTCTGCTGATAACTTAAACTTTGTTGAATTGTTTTAACACCAATTATATTGTTTGGTTTGGACTTTTATTTATTTGATTATATCGTTCCATATGATTGGTGGTTGGATCCTGGTCATGTCATGCTCCTTGCGGTGATACTCCACTTGTGGATTTTGGGGGTGTGACATTAAAATAGACAACCAACTGTGAACTCGCTCAACATTTTTGTTGATTCATTACTACATGCTATGAAGGTCGTTAGGTACTTAGCTAGAGCTTGCATAGGGAAGGAGTCATTGTGGAACATGGACCGTTGTGTGTTCATGAAAAACTTATGAACTTTAAATTTATAATTTTGGGTTTTGAACTTAATGCTTCCGCTGATAACTTAGACTTTGTTAAGTTGTTTTGACACTAATTATATTGTTTGGTTTGGATTTTATTTATTTATTTATATTGTTCAATTTGATTGGTGGCTTGATCCTGGTCAGTCACGCTCCCTGCGGTGATACTCCGCTTGGGGATTTTGGGGGTGTGATAGTTGAGTTTTGCGTTGTGATAAGCGTTTAAGTATCAAGCGTTATAAATAGCGTTTAAATGCGATAACAAGCATTGTAATTTAAGTTTAAAATGCTTTGAAAATATAGTTTAACCCATAACGTTAATCGAATCCCAAGAGTACAAGCGTTTATGAAAGAAATACGATCAAAGTAGGAACAACCGAAATACGGGTTGTTATAGTCTCCCCTACCTTAGGGAATTTCATCTCAAAATTAAGTAGTAGACGTAACAAAGAGTTGCGGATATTTAGCTTTCATATCACTTTCGAGTTCCCAAGTGAACTTGGTGCTGCATTTGCCTTCCCAGCGAACCTTCACTATGGGAATGCGAGAGCGTCGAAGTTTCTTGGTCTCTCGATCCATGATCTCTACTGGCTTTTCCACAAAATGTAGTGTCTCGTTTTTTGTAAATCTTCGAGAAGTACGTGACGATTTTCTTCAGCTAGACACTTCTTGAGGTTTAAGACATGGAAAGTCGGACGTACGTTGCTAAGTTCCACCGGTAACTCGAGTCGATAGGCGACTTTGCCAATTCTTTCCAGAACCTTAAAGGGACCCACGTATCGTGACGCTAGCTTTCCTTTCTTGCTGAATCGGATCACCCCCTTCCAAGGTGAAACCTTTAGGAGTACGTGATCACCAACTTTAAAATCAAGGGGCTTGCGGCATTTATTGGCATAGCTTTCAGGAGATTGTCTCGTATTTAGAGGATCTTGTCTGTCGTTTCTTGTAATAGCTCAGGACCGGTGATTTATGCTTCTTCGATCTCGTGCCATACAATAGGCAATCGACATTTCCTACCATATAGTGCCTCAAAGGGTGTCATCTGAATACTAGCATGATAACTGTTATTGTACGAGAATTCTACTAAAGGTAAATGCGAATCCCAATTACCACCAAAATCTATAACACACGAACAAACCATGTCTTCAAGGGTGTGGATCGTGCGCTCAGTCTGACCGTCGGTCTGAGGATGAAATGCGGTACTGAGGTTGAGAGTCATACCGAGAGCAGCTTGGAATGTCTCCCAGAGACGTGAGGTGAAACGACCATCGCGGTCAGATATTATGTCACGAGGCGCCCCGTGTCGACAAATGACTTCGTCGGTATAGATTCATGCTAATCATTCAACCTTAAAGTCTTCTCGTATAGGTAAAAAGTGAGCGGATTTCGTAAGACGATCAACAATAACCCAAATGCTATTGTGACCTGATGGAGTGCGAGGGAGTTTCGTAATGAAATCCATAGCTATACTCTCCCATTTCCACATCGAGATCTCTGGTTGTTCGAGTAAGCCAGAGGGTCGTTGATGTCCGGCCTTAACTTTCAAGCAAGTTAGGCACTTTGAAAAGTATAGAGCGATATCCTTTTTCATTCCCGGCCACCAATACCTGGCGCGGAGGTCCTGGTACATCTTGTCGGTTCGGGGGTGAATGAAATATCGGGATTTGTGGGCTTCAGTCAGCAAAATCTCTCGGAGATTATTGCGACTAGAAATCCAAATACGGTCGAGATAGTGAAAGATACCGTTCAGTTTATTCACTAACTAATTTTCGATTCCACAGATTCTTTCTTCCTTTAAAGTGTTCTCGGGAAAACAAGCGTGTTGAGCGTCACGAATGAGGGCTTCAAGGTCGTGTTGGGCTTGAACATTTTGAACACCATGTAAATAGCTTCGTTGGCTAAGAGTGTCAGCAACGACGTTTGCGTTGCCTGGGTGGTAGCGTATCTCACTGTCGTAATCGTTGAGAAGTTCAACCCATCTGCGTTGGCGCATATTTAGTTCTTTCTAGTTCAAGATGTGTTGTAGGATCTTATGGTCGGTGAAGACCGTACACTTGGTACTATAAAGGTAATGTCACCATATCTTTAACCCAAAAACAATTGCACCGAGTTCGAGATCGTGGGTTGTGTAGTTGTTCTTGTGGACCTTGAGTTGGCGAGACACATATGCGATAACATTGTCTCGTTGCATAAGCATGCAACCAAGACCTAGGTTAGAGGCATCGCAATAAACAACAAAGTCGTCGTTTCCGTCGGGTAAGGCGAGAACGGGAGCGTTACAAAGCATACGCTTGAGGGTTTGAAAGGCATCCTCTTGTTCGGTTCCCCAAACAAAAGGCTTGTCTTTATGCGTCAGGGCAGCGAGGGGAACTACGATTTTAGAGAAATCAGCGATAAATCGATGGCAATAACCGCCAATCCGAGAAAAGAACGAACTTCGGACGGGGTTTTGGGCGTAATCCAATTCTTGACAGCTTCTATCTTCGCGGGGTCGATGTGAATTCCTTGACTATTAATGATGTGACTGAGGAATTGAACCTCCTCGAGCCAAAATTCACACTTAGAGAATTTGGCGTAGAGGCGATTTCCTTGGAGAAGCTCGAGAACTAAACGAAGATGTTGCACATGTTCGGCTCTCGACTTCGAGTAGAAAAGGATATTGTCGATAAATACAATAACGAAACGGTCCAAGAAGGGTTTGAACACACGGTTCATCAAATCCATGAAGACCGCGGGTGCGTTAGTGAGACCAAAAGGCATGACCACGAATTCATAATGGCCATAGCGGGTACGAAAAGCGGTTTTAGGAATGTCTTGCTCCTGGATTCATAGCCGATGATAACCAGAACGTAGATCGATCTTAGAGAAACACGTAGCGCCTTGTAGTTGATCATATAAGTCGTCAATTTGAGGGTAAAGGGTAGCGATTCTTGATAGTAAGCTTGTTGAGTTCCTTATAATCGATGCACATTCGGAACGATCCACCCTTCTTTTTCACGAAAAGGACAGGTGCGCCCAAAGGGGATGTGCTAGGGCGTATGAAGCCTTTATCATGTAACTCCTGGAGTTGGCTAGAAAGTTCACGCATTTCGGACGGTGCGAGGCGATAAAGGGCTTTGGCAACAGGGTTTGCACCAGGGATAATGTCACACCTTGACCGCGTTAAAAAAACGAAACCGCGGCGGAAACGTCGGGGAGTGGAGTGGTAGAATCATTGTTTCATAACCATGGATACAAAAGTTTCGTTTTATTGATTCATTAGGTAATTTACATTGTCTTGGTACAAATCAAACAAGTTACACATCGTCTATCATTATTATTATGTCACTAAGGCCTCGTCCAGATCCTATGTGAACATGCGTCTTAGCAATCAACATCATGCAACACCACCTGAAACATATGTAAAAACAAAGTCAATAAAGAAATGCCAGCGAGCACATAGGTTTTATGAGAGTATCGGATTCATGGCTCGTTTACATGTTGCAGTACCTTATTAGACTACAAGAGTCAAAAGTTACAAACCTCATTTTGAAAAGTGTATTGCAACATAATTAACCAACTCAAATCAAGTTGGTTATAGTTTATAAAATCTTGCAGCCGTGATTCTTAACCCAAAACATTTGTTTAAGTAAACCAAATCGTAAATTGTTCTCGTTACAAAACTCATATGGTTTATATCATTTCGAAAACATCGTTATGTGATATCATTTCAAAATCGTTTATCCAAGTGAACTAAATAATATCACAGAATGTAATATGATAAAAGCACTTATATATAAGAAGTATCAGCGGCGTATCTACCATGATTTTATCATGTTACACCCGTCCCATTATCTAATCACAACCCAAAACCAATCGTTTGTTCAAATCGTTTAAATTGTCCCAAAATCGTTCTCGTTTTAATTGTGAAACTACTTTTGGCCGTCTCGCTAATAACATCCAAACCTTCGCAACTCGTCCATCATTCAACTCAAATTAACAAACCACCAAAGGGTAAGTTAATTATCACAGATTCGGTCGTTACCCACATAACCCCCACACATAACCATGGGTGTGGTCTGATAACAGGATTTGTCAGATCCTATGGTACCATAACCTAATACTGGTCAGTTTGGCCAAAATTAATGAATGTTATTCGTTATGTAACTACGTCCAACAAGTTTGTTCACATTATTGAAATCATTATTAGTTTAATATAAACCATATTAATCGTTTTTGTAAACATCGATAAAATATCAAAATCGTTTTAATACATATGAATCACCCCAAAACAATTAAAAACAGTAAATAGGGGAACTATGTACTCACATCGAAGTGCAAAGTATCCTCAATCTAAAGAACTCAACAAGCTCAAGCAAACCAAGGAAACTCAAGCAGCACCTAGTAATCGAATCACTAGTAAATAAATCGACACCTAAATCGGAAGATCGGACAGAATGAGGTTTCGTAAACCAAATGAGTATTGGAACTCATGTGATATGGTTTAACAAAGCCTACATTCTAGATCAGAACCTAACCTAAGTGCTTTCAACCTGTTACGACCCATTAAGGTAGCTTACGCTACTTTAACGCGTCGTTCACGCAAAAGCGCATTCGAGACGTCTAACTAGTCCTATGACAAGTATTATATGCCTATACATGTTGCATATTTAGTTAAGTGACAAAAGTTTAAGTTACATATGCTTAAATACCAATTATGCATGAAAAGGGCATTTTGGTCATTTACCTAAGGCATATAAACTACCTATCATACAACTAATTAAACTAAGTGACCATAAGGTATAACCTCAAAAGGTTATTCCCTATACAACTATGGTCACTAAACATGCATGGTCGGATCCTAAAGATCGACCAAATGGGTCAAGTTCGAAAGTCTAAGCGGTGGTTTAGACTGCTTGACTTACGACTCTAAACAAGCACTAAACTAAAAGTGACGAGCTAAACATGTTAAAAAATGCTTAACTAAGTTAGAAAATGGTTTTGATATCAAAACAAAGGGTTTTGATACTCAAGAATAGTTTGGTTACAAAATACGCATAAATACGCATTTTGACCGAAACTATGACTCGTCACTACGCCTAATCAACGTGGTAATTAGTAGGTATAGTCACACGAGACTATAACCATCGTGATTACGCTCATGTTGCAAGGTTCAAACGAACTTTTTGTTGACCAAAGACTGTTCAAAGTAGAAAGTCAAACACTGTTTGACATTCGCGCTTGAAAAGCGATAAAAGCACGAAAGAAGCTTACAAAGGGTCCAAGCTAGGGAGATGTTGATCCAAAACACTCAGGTATGAAGTTTTAGAACTTCAACTTAAAGTTTTTCAGATCAAGTGTGGAGAAAACGGAATGAGAGCTTGGGTATATATAGTTTTTGGTAAACCTCTAGGATCGTTTCTTGCAAAAAAAGCTTTGATCTTGGCCATCCAAGTGGGCACATGGTTTTAGAATACCATGGGACATGAAATACTATCAAAATCCAGCAGATGGTATCCCAAATCAGTGGTTAAAAACCATCAAAACCAGCTCAAAGTCCAGATTCAATGTTTTTGTACTGTAAGTCTGTCGCGCCCCACGTAATATATGGCCTGGGCTTACGCGCCCCGCGAGGGAAACTTTGGCAGATTGTCAAAATTGGTCCCTGCAGCCTAGAAACTTGGTTTTTGATGCATATTTGACACGTTTATGCCCCGTTAACCCCATTTCAAAGATCTAAAATGATGTTAAAGTATAGGGAACTTAAAATATGCTCAAAAACATCTCGGATGTTGGTTCGTTTGGTCCTACAGTTGCATCATTCGGTTAATTAGGATGGAAGTCGTAACGAACACATGTACGATCTAAATTGCGCGACGAATGGTATTTTTTCTTTTCAATCACTAAAATAAAATATTTTAATGATTACAAAATTTTTTGGATGTCCGGATATATTCAGAATGTAAGATATGCGCGAAAATGCAAACTTATGCACTTTTTGACGCTTTTAGTCCCTATTGATCAAATAAGTTTATTTTAGCATACCGAACCCCTCAAAGCCTATTTCTAAGCTATGTAAAGGATATTTAGGGTATGTTTAACTTATGATCAAGTTTTGAAACATTCGTTACTATACAAATCGGTATAGTTTCGCAGTTTGTCACAAATAGTCCCTGCGATCGAACAAACTTGATTTTGACACACCAAACCATCCAAAACTTATTTCTAAGTTATGTGAAGGTTATTTAAGGTATGTCATGCCTATTTCACTATTCTGGAGTGTTTTTCATGTTAAACTGATTATGTTTACGTACCAGTTTGCGTATAACTTTCCAGAAAGCGATTTAAAGCTTGAAATTGAACTCGAATCAAATCGTGAAATCACCAAACACAAATACACACATAATAACATCAAAACACATCGTTTTATTGATAATTAACATTGTTTTACATTGTACATCGATTACAGAGCACAGATGTCACAGGCTCCCCTACTTTAGGAAATTTCGTCCCGAAATTTTAACTAGAGGAAACTTGTGAGAACAATTGCGGATATTTCTCCTTCATTTGGTTCTCATGTTCCCAAGTAAACTCTGGGCCACGTTTGGACTCCCAGCGAACCTTAACCAATCGAATCCGTTTGTTCTTCAACTGTTTAACAGAACGGTCCATTATCTCCACAGGTTTCTCGACAAAATGCATTGTTTCATCAACTTGAATTTCGTCGAGTGGAATGTGAAGATCAGCATCAGCTAAACACTTTCACAAATTGGACACGTGGAAAGTCGGAAGAATATTTCCAAGCTCTGGAGGTAGCTCTAGTCAATAGGAAACCTTTCCAATTCTTTCAACAATCTTAAATGGTCCAACATATGAGGTGCAAGTTTTCCTTTCTTTCCAAATCTCACCACTCCCTTCCAAGGTGACACCTTGAGTAGGACATGGTCTCCGACTTGAAATTCTAAGGGCTTGCGTCGCATATCTGCATAACTCTTTTGACGGCTTCTAGCTGTCACAAGATTATCACGAATTTTCTTGATCTTGTCTGTTGTTTCTAGAATGAGCTCAGGTCCAGTAAGCTGAGCTTCACCGATCTCATTCCAACAGACAGGTGAACGACATTTTCGACCGTAGAGAGCTTCGAATGGTGCAATATTGATACTAGCATGATAACTATTGTTGTAAGAGAACTCGATCAATGGAAGATGAGAATCCTAATTACCACCAAAGTCTATCACGCATGCTCTAAGCATATCCTCCAAAGTTTGAATCGTCCTCTCAGATTTTCCATCTGTTTGGGGATGATAAGCAGTGCTTAGATTTAGTTGGGTTCCCATAGCAGATTGCATGGTCTTCCAAAAATGAGATGAAAATCGAGCATCACGATCAGATATGATATCCAAAGGGACACCATGTCAAGATACAATCTCATCAACATAAATCTTTGCAAGTTTATCAGCAGATAGATCCTCGTGAATCGGAATAAAATGAGCTGACTTCGATAAACGATCGATGACAACCCAAATAGCATCGTGACCTCTAGATGTACGCGGTAACTTAGTGATGAGATCCATAGCAATGTTCTCCCACTTCCAAACCGGTATCTCTGGTTGTACAAGCAAACTAGATGGTCGTTGATGTTAAGCCTTGACTTTGAGACAAGTTAGGCATTTTGATACATACAAGGCAATATCCTTCTTAATACCAGGCCACCAATACTGAGTACGAAGATCCTTGTACATTTTGTCAGCACCAGGATGGATAGAATATCGAGACTTGTGAGATTCGTCCATCACTAAAGTGCGAAGATCGTCTTGTTTCGGAATCCACAAACGATCCTTGAAATAGAACAACCCATCGTCTATTGCTTCGAGTTTAAGCTCAAGTTGACGTGGTAATTCCTTACCCATCAAATTTTGTGAAACACAAGATTGCTGAGCTTGAGAGACACGAGTTTGAATATCATATAGAGTTCGAATAGAATGAAGCTTGACTCGCTCCTTTCGACTAAGCGCATCGGCTACGACATTCGCCTTACCAGGATGGTAGCGAATCTCGTAATCGTAGTCGCTCAAGAGCTCAATCCATCGTCATTGCCTCATGTTTAACTCCTTCTGATTAAGAATGTGCTGGAGACTTTTGTGGTCTGTGAAAACCACACACTTCGTGCCATAAAGATAGTCTCTCCAGATTTTAAGTGCGAAAACTACAGATCCTAACTCAAGATCATGAGTCATGTAGTCCTTCTCGTGAACTTTCAGCTGTCTTGACGCATAGGCTATGACTTTACCTCGTTGCATAAGAACACAACCAAGTCCTAGATTTGACGCGTCACAATAAACAACGAAATCATCGTTTCCATCGGGCAAAGACAAAACAGGAGCATCACACAGCTTTTGTTTCAACGTTTGGAACGCTTCTTCTTGTTTGGATCCCCACTCAGAAGGCTTATTCTTTTGAGTCAAAGCAGTTAGTGGAACCGCGATCTTGGAGAAGTTTGAAATAAACCGTCAATAATAACCGGCAAGACCAAGAAAAGAACGAACTTCTGTTGGTGTCCTTGGTGTATTCCAATCCTTAATTGCAGCAATTTTGGATGGATCCACATGAATACCCTGCTCGTTGACTATATGACCCAAAAACTGAACTTCTTTAAGCCAAAATTCACACTTGGAGAATTTAGCAAAAAGTTGTTCCTTCTTTAGGAGTTCCAGTGTCAAACGAAGGTGTTGCTCGTGATCGGCTCGAGACTTCGAATAAATGAGAATATCGTCGATAAACACAATGATGAACTTATCTAAATAAGGTTTACAGACCCTATTCATTAAGTCCATGAAGATAGCTGGGGCATTCGTCAAACCAAAAGGCATGACAGTGAACTCATAGTGCCCATATCTCGTGCGGAAAGCAGTTTTGGGAATATCTTCTTTGAGTACACGAAGTTGATGATACCCATAACGCAGATCGATCTTGGAAAAACAGGTAGCACCTTGCAGCTGATCAAAGAGATCATCGATTTGAGGCAGGGGATATCGATTCTTGATGGTAAGCTTGTTAAGCTCACGATAATCGATACACATTCGAAAAGATCCATCTTTCTTTTTCACAAAGAGGACAGGAGCGCCCCAAGGTGAATAACTCGGTCGGATGAATCCTTTATCAGATAATTCTTGAAGCTGTTTTGATAACTCTTGCATCTTGGACGGTGCAAGATGATAAGGTGCTTTCACAATCGGGTTGGCATTGGGTACAAGATCAATATGAAACTCTACTTGATGAACTAGAGGCAAACCAGGCAGTTCATCGGGAAACACCTCTGGATAATCCCGAACAATCGGAATATCCTGAATACTCTTGCTCTTGCCTTTCTCCTCGGTGAGATGTGCCAGAAAAGAAACATATCCTTTTCGTAAATAACTTTGGGCTTTCGTACACGACATGTGTTTCAAACCAACAGATGGTTTCTCGCCACGAACTTCTAGAACTTTACCAGACGAAAGAGGAATACAAACGATCTTATCAAACAAACTACTTCAGCATGATGTTTTGTCACACCCCCTTTGTTACACCCCCAAAATCCACATGTAGAGTATCACCGCTTGGAAGCGTGACTGACCAGGATCAAGCCACCAATCATATTGAACATGACAAGTAAAAAGTAAAATTCAACCACACAATATGAAAGGTGTTTCAAATCAAAAACATAGTTAAGTGTTCAGCGGAAGCATAAATGTAAAACCCAATGTAAGTATTAAGTACGAAATAAAGTAATGTTTTTAGCATGGCACACACTGCCATGTCCCACAACGACCACGCCTCCCTGTGCAAGCTCCATGAGTACCTAACGACCTGCAAGGCATGTAACAACGAGTCAACAACAAAGTTGAGCGAGTTCACAGTTGGTTGTTTAGTTATAGCATTCGTTTCGTAAATCATATGTTCGTTTTGTAAACCATGTATCGTATTTATTCGTATCGCGATCTCCCAGACATGTTTGCGAAGATTAGTGGGGGCTTCCCATGTGTTACTAGACCGTGCGTATCGACTACTATGAAAATGTAAGTGGTGCCCTAAGTCAATGTCTATCAGCATTAACCCTTTGCCCATAGTCCATTAGTACACGCCCGTCCGACTGGCACGGTGTGAGGTTTGTTAAACCTAAAAGCGCTATTAACTAATGACCCGCTCGCCATAGGCCTCGGCGATTAAGTCGATATAAATGAGGGACTTCATGATAGAGTTTTGGTCTAGTGTGAAATCTTGGCATCCTACCCACGGAGGATGGTTGTAGTTACCGTTTAAATCATTAACCCATTCCCAACCCTTGGGAATCCCATGCCTTGGAAAGAGTGTGAACTCACCTTGGTTTGCTCGGTATGCTAAACTATGTGCTCACAATTAATCAGTCAAGTCCTATAGTTATGCATGTATACTCAATCAGTTCATGTTCGTAAAGTTTCACATACAATCAATACCACAGGGTTTGTTTTGGCAGTTATCATCATGCATCACATAAAAATTAATCACATTCATACCATTCATGCTTCCCATAAGGGCTTTCTCAGTTTATTCTAATCTAATTATCCATTATCAGACTTAACAAAAGTAACACACTTAACGGAGTTAACATGCATGACAGAATCATACTTAACAGTAATTAACTTACTTAATAGTGTTAGCAGGCTTAACAGAATTAATCATATTTAACTAGGTTAACAGACTAACGAAGTTAATAACTAACAGAGTTACATACTAAACAGAGTTAACAACTTAACAGGGTTTATCAACTAACAGCGTTAATAACTAACAGGGTTAATATTCATAACACCCGACAAAATCAATGTGGCGAAAACCCTTTGGGCGACGAAATCCCAAGGGTTTTCGTCGAACATAAAGTATGGCGAAAACACTCCTTGTGTTTTTGTCTGGCCCTTGTTTTCGTCGACTTCAACAACAACAATAATATCATTTACACAATGTCGTAACCCTAATCATCACTTACAGTTACATCATCCTTATCACCCAGTCATTCCATCAAACAGACTCATGTAATCATATGATTTATTATATCACTATCATCATCGTTCAATCATTATTCAATATTAGCAGGTTGATATGATCATTCAATGTATGCATACAATAGAACCATTATCTGCTAATCATCTACAACATACCATCAGTATAGCAACATGATCATCAATATCAACAAGATTATAATGGTCCCTAATATACAAATTCATTCAATCCATAAGATCACAAACATTATATACCCAAGTTAGATCACAATGCCAACGATAAGCCTAGTGTTTTCAATCAAACAGTAGCAAGGGGTCGATCACTAACCTAAGCACGAAAGACAGCAAATCAATCGATGCAAAAGGCTCGAGTACACACGGCTGCCGTTCGGTTTCAATGAGAGCGAGAGAGAGAATGTGAGAGGTGGTTAGGGTTTGCTGATTCACTTTTGCGTAAAGGCTATAAACAAAATATTATAACCGGACGTTACTGGGCCAAAGCCCATTCTGTTTTCGTGGACCAGAAGGTGGACGAAAACACTAGAGTGTTTTCACCATAGAGGTGTTTTCGGGTGGGGATGATTTCGTGGGTGGGGGTTTTCGGCTAGAGGGTGTTCGGTCAAAGTTCCACTTTTAATTACACATAACACAATATTAACAAGAAACATATTATTAACATACACCCAAATGTAATGCACACCATATGTATATATATATATATATATATCAACCACAATACGATTTAACATATTACAAACGTGTACAGTTGTGAAACAAACAAGTCGTGTAAACAAACAACTTAAACAGTTAACGTGCAATTAATGTGAAAATGGAATCTTGGAAACTCGAGTTGTCACATTATCCCCAACTTGAAGGAAATTTCTTCCCGAAATTTAGCACGTGGTTACTGAGGAAGCTAGTTGTGTTGTGTTGTTTCCTGGTTTTCCTGGGGTGTCACATCATCCCCCCGTTGGTTTGGAATTTCGTCCCAAAATTCCGTGGTAGCTTCGGCCTCAGTAGTGGTTGCACTATTTCCGAACAACTGGGGATACTTGAGTTTCATTTGACCTTCTCGTTCCCAGGTAAACTCTGGGCCACGACGGGAGTTCCAACGAACTCAAACTAGAGGTATTCTGGTGTGCTTGAGAACCTTAACGTCTCGGTCCGTGATTTCAACTGGTTCCTCGACGAATCGCAACTGATCGTCGATAGTGAGCTCCTTCAAAGGAACTATGAGGGTCTCATCTGAAAGACACTTCTTCAGATTTGAAACGTGATAAACGTTGTGAACTGCACTGAGTTCTGCGGGTAGGTTCAGTTTGTAGGCCACCTTGCCTATTTTCTCTATGATTTCGAACGGTCCAACATATCGCGGATTGAGCTTGCCTCGTTTGCCAAAACGGACCACACCCTTCCAGGGTGAAACTTTGAGTAGCACTCGATCCCCAACTTGGAACTCGAGTGGTTTCCTGCGCTTATCAGCGTAGCTTTTCTGACGGTCACGAGCTGCCGCCATGCGTTGTCGTATCTGAGCAATCCTTTCTGTAGTATCAACTACGAGTTTTGGGCCAGTGATTTAGCTGTCGCCAACTTCTGCCCAGCAAAGAGGTGATCGGCACTTACGCCCGTACAGTGCCTCAAACGGAGCAACTTGAATGCTAGTGTGGTAGCTGTTATTATACGAAAACTCCACTAGAGGAAGATGTTTTTCACAGCCGTTGCCAAAATCGATTACACATGCACGAAGCATGTCTTCTAGAGTTTGAATGGTGCGTTCAGACTGCCCATCCGTTTGTGGGTGATAAGCTGTGCTCATGTCTAATCGAGAGCCAAAAGATTTGTGCATTTCTTGCCACAGTTCTGAAGTAAAACGTGCATCACGATCGGAAATAATGGAGGTTGGCACCCCGTGCCTCGAGACAACTTCCTTAAGGTAGACGTGTGCTAGAGTGGAGAACTTATCCGTTTCCTTAATAGCCAAAAAGTGTGTAGATTTTGTGAGTCGATCCACGATCACCCAAATAGTATCATTCCCACGTTGAGATCTAGGCAGGACAGTAACAAAATCCATGGAAATTTGCTCCCATTTCCATTGTGGAATCTCTGGTTGTTGGAGCAGGCCTGATGGTTTCTGGTATTCGGTCTTGACTCTCGCACAAGTCAAACATTTGCTAACGTAAGTTGCTATGTGAGCTTTCATGCTAGGCCACCAATACGTAGATCTGAGATCGTGGTATATCTTATTTGAACCAGGATGTACTGAGTAGCGAGACTTATGTGCTTCATCCATTACAAGTTCTCGTAAATTTCCATAGAGTGGGACCCAGATGCGTCCTGTTACATAGTATGCGCCGTCTGCCTTTTGTTCTAACTGTTTCCTTGAGCCGCGTAAGGCTTCAGCCCTGGCGTTTTCTGGTTTCAATGCTTCTACCTGAGCATCTCATATCTGTGAAGGAAGACTAGATTGGATGGTGAGTTGTAGTGCTCGCACACGCCTAGGTGTGGTATCTTTTCGACTGAGGGCGTCAGCCACAACATTTGCCTTGCCTGGATGGTACGTGATGGCACATTCGTAATCATTCAGTAGCTCGACCCATCGACATTGTCACATGTTCAACTCCTTCTTTTTGAAGATATGCTCGAGACTCCTGTGATCGGTGTAAATGGTGCACTTGGTACCGTACAGGTAATGTCTCCATATCTTGAGTGCGAAAACAACAGCTCCCAGCTCCAAATCGTGTGTACTGTAATTCCTTTCGTGAATCTTAAGTTGGCGGGAGGCGTAAGCGATGAATTTATCCCGTTGCATCAACACACAACCAAGACCCTGAATTGACGCATCGCAATAAACCACAAAATCGTCTGTGCCTTCAGGCAATGAAAGAATCGGTGCGCTACAAAGTCTGTCTTTCAAGTGCTGGAATGCAGATTCCTGTGTATTACCCCAACGATAGGTGACGCCTTTCTGAGTTAGTAGAGTAAGCGGTTGTGCAATCTTCGAGAAGTCTTTGATGAACCTTCTGTAGTAGCCCGCCAAACCCAAGAATTGGCGGATTTCTGTTGATGTACGGGGTGCAGGCCAGTTCCTGATCGAATCTACCTTGGATAGATCAACATGAATCCCATCCTTGTTTACCATGTGGCCTAGGAAATGGACTTCACGAAGCCAGAAGTCGCATTTCGAAAACTTAGCATCAAGTTGCTCTGTTCGAAGCAGTTCCAAAACAATCCGCAGATGCTGCTTGTGTTCCTCCTGACTCTTAGAATAGATCAGGATGTCATCGATGAAAACAATAATAAACTTATCCAGGTAAGGTTTGCACACTCTGTTCATAAGATCCATGAAGACTGCCGGTGCATTTGTCAACCCAAAAGGCATAACCAGGAACTCATAATGCCCATAACGAGTCTTGAATGCTGTCTTAGAGATATCCTCGTCTCGGACTCTCAGTTGATGGTAGCCTGACCTCAGATCAATCTTTGAGTAGTAGTTCGACCCTTGCAGCTGGTCGAATAAGTCATCAATGCGCGGAAGAAGATATCGATTCTTTATGGTCACCTTGTTAAGCTCACGGTAGTCAATGCACATCCTGAAGGTACCGTCTTTCTTCTTCACAAATAATACTGGTGCTCCCCAGGGTGAAGAGCTAGGACGAATGAAACCCTTATCCAAGAGTTCTTGCAATTGTTTGGACAGTTCTTCTAGTTCGGTTGGAGCTAAGCGATAAGGTGCTCGAGCTATGGGTGCTGTTCCAGGAGCTAGCTCGATTTGGAATTCGACCTGGCGATGAGGCGGTAGACCAGGTAATTCCTCAGGAAACACTTGAGGAAAGTCGCGTACAACTGGAATATCCTCTATCTTTTTTTCTTTCGTCAATGCATCAGTAACGAGTGCTAAAATAGCAGTGTGGCCTTTTCGCAAACACTTCTGGGCCTTAAGAAAGGAGATGATGCCCACAACGGCACCACTCTTTTCGCCTTGAATTTCGAGAGGTTCTTTGCCAGAACGGGGAATACGAACAATCTTCTCTTTACATAGGATCTCTCCTTGCTATTGGGATAACCAATCCATCCCAATGACGATGTCGAAACTACCCAGAACTATAGGAATGAGATCGATAGAGAAAGTCTGACCAGCGAGGATAAGATTACAACCCTTGACTGTGTGGGTGGCCTCTAAACTTCTACCATTTGCTAACTCTACGACGTGTTTGGTGTTTAAGGGAGTTGGTGTGCGTTTAAGCATTTGACTAACTTTTAGAGACACATAACTGGTATCGGCACCCGAATCAAATAAGACAGTAACATAAATGTCGTCGAGAAGAAACTTACCCATCACCACGTTAGGATCATTCCTTGCGTCACCTTGACCGATCACGAACACTCGACCCTTGGTGCCGTTGCCATCGTTGTTTCCCCCATTGTTGTTCCCATTGCCCTGATTATTGTTGTTGTTGTTGTTGTTCTGATTCTAGTTTAACTGAGGGCAGTTCCGCTTGAAGTGGCCTTCAGCACCACACTGAAAGCATCCCCGGTTGCCTCGCTGTTGCTGCTGCTGATTCTGTGGAGCGGGTGGTTGTTGTTGATGGTTCTGATTCGCAGGTCGTGAGCTCCTGCAATCCTTAGCTTCATGACCCATCTTGAGACACCTCTGGTAACGACCCCTATTGCACTGACCATTGTGGTTTCTGTTGCATTTGTTGCACTTCGGGAGGTTTCCTCGATATCCACCCTTCCCTTGACTACCAGAAGATTGCTGACCAGGACTCTGGTAGTCATCGATCTTTCGCTGCTATGCCTGGACTGAACCGAAGTCGAACCCTTGCTGGAGGTGCCATCCCATTTTCGCTTGTTATCACTGGGAGTAGCAGTAGTAGTAGTAGTACCGATACGTTTAGGCAGCCTGTTCTGTTCCACTGCTTGGTCTGTGAGCCGATGAGCAAGACGAGTAACTTCCTAGATGGTAGCAAGGTTTGCAGAAGTCACATGACTTTGAATCTCTGGTACTAAGCCTTTGAGGTACAGCTCAATACGCTTGATGGGAGGATCCACCATAGTTGGACACAACACTGCCAGTTCGTTGGATCGTTTCGTGTACGCTTCTATCTCTAACCCCATCATCTTCAGGTTAAAGAACTCCACTTCCAGCTTGTGGATGTCATCACGACTACAGTATTCACGTTTGATCAGTTCCTTAAAATCATTCCATGGGGTGGCATTAGCAGCCGCCAGCCCCAGCATCTGAATTTGATCCTTCTACCAAGTTAGCGCAGTTCCTTCGAGAGTACCAGTGGCGTACTTCACCCTACGAGCCTCAGGGCATTCACACATCTCGAAGATAGACTCGAGCTTTTCAAACCAATGGAGGAGTCCAACGGCTCCTTCAGTGCCACTGAAAGTATTAGGACGACAGTCCATGAACGTCTTGAACGTGCACATAGGTGGTTGAGCATGCTGACCTCCTGCCTGGGCAGCTGCGAGTGCTGCAGTAACTTGTTCAGTGATCAAGCCCGCCAACTGGGCTTGAGTTAGGTTAACGCGTCCACTCATGATCTTCACAATACAGAGAATACAAGTGAGAAGTGCGTCGTATCAATACGCAAGTGCGGAATGACAGAAGAGAGTGAACACACCAAGTTTTCAAGCAGCAGTTACTATGTTATCTAAGCAAACCATGAGCAATGTTCTATGTAACTAACAAGTAGGTAATATATACCTGTATCATATCACCTATAGTGTCGAGTCTTGCACGTGGAGTGAAGCGTCGTTGTGGGTCGTTCAGTACTGTACAGGTTATAGTCTGTTTTTAATAAAAAAAATTTCCCTTATTAAAACAAGTTCTCTATAACCAATGGCTCTGATACCAATCTGTCACACCCCCAAAATCCACATGCGGAGTATCGCCGCTTGGAAGCGTGACTGACCAGGATCAAGCCACCAATCATATTGAATATAACAAGTAATAAGTAAAATTCAACCACACAATATGAAAGGTGTTTCAAATCAAAAACATAGTTAAGTGTTCAGCGGAAGCATAAATGTAAAACCCAATGTAAGTATTAAGTACGAAATAAAGTAATGTTTTTAGCATGGCACACACTGCCATGTCCCACAACGACCACGCCTCCCTGTGCAAGCTCCATGAGTACCTAACGACCTGCAAGGCATGTAACAACGAGTCAACAACAAAGTTGAGCGAGTTCACAGTTGGTTGTTTAGTTATAGCATTCGTTTCGTAAATCATATGTTCGTTTTGTAAACCATGTATCGTATTTATTCGTATCGCGGTCTCCCAGACATGTTTGCAAAGATTAGTGGGGGCTTCCCATGTGTTACTAGACCGTGCGTATCGACTACTACGAAAATGTAAGTGGTGCCCTAAGTCAATGTCTATCAGCATTGACCCTTTGCCCATAGTCCATTAGTACACGCCCGTCCGACTGGCACGGTGTGAGGTTTATTAAACCTAATAGCGCTATGAACTAATGACCCGCTCGCCAAAGGCCTCGGAGATTAAGTCGATATAAATGAGGGACTTCATGATAGAGTTTTGGTCCAGTGTGAAATCTTGGCATCCTACCCACGGAGGAAGGTTATAGTTACCGTTTAAATCATTAACCCATTCCCAACCCTTGGGAATCCCATGCCTTGGAAAGAGTGTGAACTCACCTTGGTTTGCTCGGTATGCTAAACTATGTGCTCATAATTAATCAGTCAAGTCCTATAGTTATGCATGTATACTCAATCAGTTCATGTTCGTAAAGTTTCACATACAATCAATACCACAGGGTTTGTTTTGGCAGTTATCATCATGCATCACATAAAAACTAATCACATTCATACCATTCATGCTTCCCATAAGGGCTTTCTCAGTTTATTCTAATCTAATTATCCATTATCAGACTTAACAAAAGTAACACACTTAACGGAGTTAACATGCATGACAGAATCATACTTAACAGTAATTAACATACTTAATAGTGTTAGCAGGCTTAACAGAATTAATCATATTTAACTAGGTTAACAGACTAACGAAGTTAATAACTAACAGAGTTACATACTAAACAGAGTTAACAACTTAACAGGGTTTATCAACTAACAGCGTTAATAACTAACAGGGTTAATATTCATAACACCCGACAAAATCAATGTGGCGAAAACCCTTTGGGCGACGAAATCCCAAGGGTTTTCGTCGAACATAAAGTATGGCGAAAACACTCCTTGTGTTTTCGTCTGGCCCTTGTTTTCGTCGACTTCAACAGCAACAATAATATCATTTACACAATGCCGTAACCCTAATCATCACTTACAGTTACATCATCCTTATCACCCAGTCATTCCATCAAACAGACTCATGTAATCATATGATTTATTATATCACTATCATCATCGTTCAATCATTATTCAATATTAGCAGGTTGATATGATCATTCAATGTATGCATACAATAGAACCATTATCTGCTAATCATCTACAACATACCATCAGTATAGCAACATGATCATCAATATCAACAAGATTATAATGGTCCCTAATATACAAATTCATTCAATCCATAAGATCACAAACATTACATACCCACAGTTAGATCACAATGCCAACGATTAGCCTAGTGTTTCCAATCAAACAGTAGCAAGTGGTCGATCACTAAGCTAAGCAGGAAAGACAGCAAATCAATCGATGCAAGAGGCTCGAGTACACACGACTGCCGTCTGGTTTCAAGGAGAGCGAGAGAGAGAATGTGAGAGGTGGTTAGGGTTTGACGATTCACTTTTGCGTAAAGGCTATGAACAAAATATTATAACCGGACGTTACTGGGCCAAAGCCCATTCTGTTTTCGTTGACCAGAAGGTGGACGAAAACACTAGAGTGTTTTCGCCACATAAGTGTTTTCGGGTGGGGATGATTTCGTGGGTGGGGGTTTTCGGCTAGAGGGTGTTTGGTCAAAGTTCCACTTTTAAAGTTTCATCGACTTATGGGCTTGGGCTGCCTATATAAACACCACATGGTTTCACACAGAAACCATGAGAGCATACCCATTGAAAGTTTACTGTCAAACATTGTGTGTATTTGTTTGATCCTTGTTCTCATCTAATCAATTGACTGTGATATATTGGTTACTTTGTGTTTGTTATTATCTGTGTTTTGTTTGGCATCGTCATGGGGATTCCGCTCTCGTGACTGTGTTTGTGATAAACAAGGGTTTGGTTTCATAATCGATCCTCCAAGAATCGGGACCTACAAGTGGTATCAGAGCTTTGGCTCTTATCCTTGTTTAAAACCAAACATAGTTGATTTTATCAAGTGTTAAAAACTGTTTGTTTGTGATTTTCTGAAAATTGTTCTTGAAAAAGTTTCTTAAAATCTGTTGATCTTGTTTGTTTTGCTAAAAAGTTTTATCAAAAACCTTGTTAGTTTACATGTTTACATAGTAAAACCGGGTTTTTAGTGAAAGTTTTAAGCATATTCGTGATTCGGAAAATTATCCGGTGAAAACTTGGCCGAAAAGTTCATAATATTCATCATTGTTCTTGAGTGTTCTTCATATCTTCAAGTGAACTTCATATTGTTCTTGAACTTTAAAAATTAAAAGGAAAAGTGAAAATGGATTAAAATATTGGACACCATGCTGGTTGGTAAGATGAGTATGTTGTAAGTTGAAAGAAGTGTTCTTGTCAGACAAAAAGATAAGATTTGCCTTTGAAAAATCTCACCAACTCACAGATACCTTATCTCGACGAAAGTCCCAAGCGATGAAACCCCTAGTGTTTCGCCATAAGGAACTTCGACGAAACCCCTAGTGTTTCGTCAAAGGTACCTCGACGAAACCTCTTGAGTTTCGTGGGAAGAGTGTTTGACGAAAAACCAACTTTCATCAGACTTGGTTTTTCGCCAAAGACCTGGTGTTTCGTCGATAAACTTGTTAATTTTTAATAGAGGCTTTGCAAATCTATCATAACAGTGTGTTTTCAAGTGTGTAATCAGGTATTCACTTTAATACATCAATCATGAGTAGTACTAGTCCATGGGATTGGAGCACGGACCCAAGACCAAGTCAAGATCAGACCTCCGCAGCCGCGTGGTTAAGGAATGTTATGCCTCCAGAATCTATAAGTGCAAGTCAATGGGCATTGGTGACAAACCAGAATCAAAGCATTCAAAATCTTTTGCTAAGTGAGAGTGAAACGGGTAGCAACAATCACCCGCCAAAGCTTAATCATATGAATGACTATCCATCATGGAAGGGTCATTTTCACACATACGTTCTAGGGTAAAACACCGAGTTATGGTCGTGTTTCACTTCGCCTTACAACACAGCTCTTAAAGAAGCAGGATCAAGTGCAACGACCTTTGCAAATATGTTAGAAGATGACAAAAAGGCATATGATCTAGAGAAGAAGGCGTTTTCTATTCTTACACAGGCACTTCACAAAGAAATCTATCATCAATTCGCTTACTGTACTAGCACAAAAGCCTTATGGGATGCCTTAGTAGCAAGAGGAGAAGGGAATGCGGCTACAAGAAAGACACGCCACGATTTGTTGAAGAAGGAATTTGAATCATTCCAATTCATAGAAAACGAAACGCTAAATGATATGACAACTCGTTTTTATCATTTGATTAGTGAAATGTATTCTTATGCTGTTCTTGCGACTCAACAGGAAATGGTTGCACGGTTTGCTGATGCTCTACCTCCAAAGTGGAGTCCTTTCATTGAACTTTTAAAGCATACGGGCGTCTTGGATGCTGTTAGTATCTATGAGTTCGTTCAGAAGTTGGAGCATAAGAATGAAGAGGAAATCCGGAAAGCTAAACGGATAGCACTTCCTCAAAACACGAAAATGTATATTGGAGGTTTTAATCCTACAACTAGTTCCAGTTCTGTTCAGCAACCGAAGCTACAAACGGCGTTTATGTCGAATACAAGCTCTTTTCCTTTTCCACAGTCAGCTCCACCTCAGGTTTTCGATCCGAGTGCCTATCTTCCGCCAGCGCATATGATTGCTCAAGCTCATGCTTTTTCTAAACCTCTCGATCCGAGTGCCTAACTACCTAAACCCCAACCTCCACCTCAAGTTTCCAATACTCAACCTCAGTTTGATCCAAGTGCTTATATTCCTACCTCATCACAACAACAATCACAACAACAAGCCCAACCACAACAACAGCAAGCATGTTATAGTAACCACCCTCCACCCCAAAACCCCAACACAGTCAGAGTTGATACTTCAAACCTTTCGAAAGTTAGCATCGAAGTGGCGAAGGAGCATATGGAACTAATCAATACAATGGTCAGTGCCTACTGCAGATTGGTCACAGGTCAAATTGGAAACATTAATTTGACCAACGAAGATTATCAACAAATAGACCGTGATGAAATGGAGTTAATGGATAACAAATGGGCATTCGCAGGTGCTGTTAGAAGGGCTAAGGATTACATGAGTCGAACAGGAAGAACATCCTTGGAAAGCAAGAAGGATACGAAGTACGGTTTCGATAAGGATGCTGTTACTTGCTTCAATTGCGGCAAAAAGGGTTACTTCAAACGTGAGTGTACCTGACCGAGCAGACAAGGCAATCAAAATCCTTTCCGTAATCAGACAAGTACTTCCAATGCAAATCAAGACAATCGTGAAAGAAGGATGGTAGCTGTGAACAACCCCACCAACCAGAACCGGTCTGGACCTTCAAAGACCACCCGAGCATTAGTCGTTCAAGCTGATGAAGGGTGTAATTGGTCTGTACAATTTGGGGATGGTGATCAAGAAGGAGGAGGAACAACATGCTATGAAAAGATCATCAATCACATCAAGCATTTTCACAAAGAAGAATTCTCTGAAAGTGACGATAGTTCAGGTTATAGCGGGAGTTCTGATGAAGAAAGCTCGAATTCGGGTGGTTATAATTCGGAATCTGATGTGAAGGAAGAAGTGATTTCTGATGTTGATGATATGTTGTGTGACACCTGTGTCACTTCAACCATCAAACAAATGCCAAACCACTGAAATATTATATTTCATACTTTGGATTTGTAAAAATATGTGTATCGTTTGCACATATCAACTCTGGTTCGATTTTAAGCTTTAAATCGCTTTCTGGAGGATTATACGAGCTCTGATGCATAAATATAACCAGTTTAATCCAACGAACACTATGGAATAGTGAAATAGGCTTAACATACCTTAAATAACCTTTACATAACTTAGAAATAAGTTTTGAAGGCTTTGGTATGCCAAAATCAAGTTTAATCGCTTATAGGGACTTAATTCGACAAACTGCGAAAGTATGCTAATTTGAACTGTAACGAACATTCCGGAACATGACCATAAGTTAAACACACCTTAAAAATCCTTTATATAGCTTAGAAATAGGCTTTGAGGGGTTAGGTGTGCTAAAATAAACTTTTGGGTCATTCAGGGACTAAAAGTGTCAAAAAGTGCACAAGTTTGCACTTTCGCGCATAACCTACGTTCTGAATACATCCGGACATCCAAAAATTTATGTAAGCACTAAAATATTTTATTTTAGTGTTTGACATGAGAAAAATCCATTCGTCGCGCAATTTAGATCGTTTTTCGCGCTTATGCGCATTCCGTCGTAATTAAGCGAACATCGCGATCGTACGACCAAACGAACCAACATCCGGCATATTTTTGAGCATGTTTCATGTCCACAATGTTTAGGCATCATTTTAGGGCCTTAACAATGGCTTAACGGGCCTTAAACATGTCGGAAATGGCCTTAAACCACAATAGGGACCTAAACTGTCATTTTTGAAACTTGTTTTCTGATCAGACAAGCCAGGCGGGGCGCGTAAGGTTTGGCCATACCTTACGCGGGCCGCGTCAGAGTCCTAGACCAGATTCAATGTTTAAACACCCTGTTAACAGCCTTTCAAACACCCCAAAAGCCAATGCCACATGTCAAACTCTTGTGGTGGGGGCAAAATGAGCTATCACGTTATTCGAGAAACGATCTTAACGATTCGAAGAATACTATAAATACTCAACCCCATTCATTGCAAAACCCACAAGAATCTGATTTGAGAAGCTCTAAGTTGAAACCATTGTTTCATACCTGAGCTACTTGAATCAAGATTAGCATTCGGGGACCCTTTGTAAGTATTCCTTCGTTCTTTTATTGCTTTTCGAGTCCGAAAGTCAAACTTTGTTTGACTTTCTGCATTGACCAGTTTATGGTCAATGCGAAGTTCATTTGAACTTCGCAACATGAGCATAATCACGATGGTTATAGTCCCTTGTGACTATGCCTACTGATTACCACGTTGTCTAGGGTCGTAAGGGTAAGCGATCTAATAAATCGCTTATACCTTCGAACCCGACCCATTTGGTCGATCATTAGGATTCGAACAAACACATTAGGTGACCATGGTATATAAGGAATAACCTTTCGAGGTTATACCTTATGGTCGCTTCGTTTAAGTAGTTGTATGATAGGTAGTTTATATGCCTTAGGTAAATTACCAAAATGCCCTTTTTACGCCAAAATTCATTTTAAGCATATGTAACATAACTTTTGGTATCTAAACTGATTTGGTAACAATATTAGATATGTTAAGGCATATTTTACATGTCATAGGACTAGTTAGGCGTTCCGAACGCGTTTCACGCGAACGACGCGTTAAAGTAGCATAAGCTACCTAAACGGGTCGTAATGGGTCGTAAGCACTTAGACTAGGTTTCATTTAGTATGTAGGCTTTGTTAAACCATACTACATGAGTTCCCATACTCATTTGGTTTACGAGCCCTCATTCTATCCGATCCTCCGATATAGGTCCGGTTTATTAACATAGTTACCTATATTAGGTGCCGTTTGATTCCGTGATCTCTAGCATTGCTTGGTGGTTATCTTAGGACTTCTGAGCAATCTCAAGTGAGTACATAGACCCCTCTTTTACTGTTTTCAAACTGTTTTGGGGTGAAGCATGTGTACCTATATGTTATTTTCATGTTTTTCAAAAGTATAATTGATTATACATGTTAGTACTTATCTGTTGACAAACTGAATGACTATCTATGGTTTAAACACTGATTTTTCAAAGACTATAACATTAATTGTTGAATTGTACTTATTTTATTCACCAGACCGGTTGGTAGTATGATATAGCGCTATAGGATTTGACACCCCATTCCTGTTGTCAGGAAATGTCTGAAACCAATTTGTTTCTCCATCCAAATAGGGATTTCCTTTGTGGTATCCCTATAGTCTCAAAGGTGTATTTTGATGCACTAGGTCTGAATGAATTCTTAAATCACATTATTTTTGTATATTTAGTTATACTCCCAAAAGTATAGTTTGATATGCTCCCATGTGTGATATTGTACAAAACCAACATATATTTGTTAATCATCCAAAGCATATTTTGATATGTTATTTACAAAACCAAAACATAGTTTAATATGTTATTTATCACATCCAAAGCATATTTTGATATGTTATTTACAAAACCAAAACATAGTTTAATATGTTATTTATAAATCCGAAGTATACTTGTAATATACTACTTAAAACTATTATTTTAAACAACTAAAGTATATTTAATGTACTATCTATCTAACAATTGGGTTTTGGTTAGTGTTTAGATAACGGGACGGGTGTAATGTGATGAAAACATGGTAGATACGCCGCTGGTACTTCTTATATATAAGTGTTTTCATTGCATTACATACCGTGACGTTATTTAGTACACTTGGGTTAACGATATTGGACCTGAAATATATTTTAATACATTACTCATTCGATTCTCTTAAAATCCAAAGTATATTTTCACATATACTATAAACCTTTTTATCAAAATATTGTTGTTCAAACAATACATTCAATACAAACTCATTTTACATGGTTATTCATTTAACCATACAGTATTCTCTTATTTATACATATCATCTGAACTTATTGTTTTTCAAATGATTTACACAACAAAACAATTTACAAGGATCATGACTACTTTTCTTAAAACATTCTTTTTCTTTAAACTTATAAGTCATGAACCCTACTTTCATAAAACCTATGTATCTCACAGGCATTTTTATGCTGACGTACCTATTTTTACACATGTTTCAGGTACTGCTTTGCAATGATTGTTGATACATGCTACATTTAGGATGGACTCGTGCCTTAGCAACTTTAAAACTTGGTAGATCATAGTTGTACTTATTTGATTGTATTAAAAACAATAAGTTCATTTATTCAATAAAACAAAAATTATTTATTCCATGGTTGTGAAACGATGATTCTGTTACAACACTCCCCGACGTTTCCGCCACGTCTAGTTGCTTTACGTGGTCGGGGTGTGACATAAAAGTTGGTATCAGAGCCAATGGTTATAGGGAATTAGGTTATTAGTAAAGCTTTGACCTAGACTATAACCTTCCTAGGACCCTAACACAAGTTTTCTTGTGTTTAGTTTTAAAACAATACCGTCACTTATTCTTAGGTGACAACCACAATAAGAACACAAATTTCTATCCCGCTTTGAAAACTAATCATCTGTTCTAGGATGATTTATTATATGGTTTTGAACCCTCTAAGTTTTCAAATCCCGTCAAAGTTGGTCTAAATAATGTGAACACGTGCAAACTGGAAGGGTGGGTGCCTGTACCCTGAGTTTTCTGTCTAAGGCTAGAGTGTTCGTACAAATCCACATAATCGGACCAGTCACTCTTACCTGGGAACTCTTGGGGTGAGTGTCCACTTATAGGCGAGCATGTCTTCCCGATACATTATTTTTGACCTATTTACTTTGATTAATCACCGGGGTCGTTTGTTGCTTTGTAGTAACAAATAAATGACCACTATCCTTGCTTTCATCAGATTTGTTTCATCTCATTCTTTTCGTCTAAATCTCTCACTCGTTTCCTTTCATGTTTCCTCTTTTAGAATTCCTCCTCGACGCGACAATCAGATGGCGAATGCCGAACTGGCAAAAATCATCGCGCAGCAAATGGCTGCTGCCTTCCCAAATCTTTATGCTCAAATGATTCAAGCCATCAACAACAACAATGCTCCATGCAATTTCAAGAATTTTAACTCGGCTAAACAGCTCAAGTTTAGTGGTTCTGAGGGAGCAACTGGGATTCTTCAATGGTTCGAGAGCATTGAGAATACTTTCCGTCACGTTCAGTGTCCTGAAAATCGCAAGGTCGAGTTTTCTTCGAGTGTATTTCAGAAGAGGGCTCTTACGTGGTGGAACAGGGTTATGAGAGACCGCGGTGCTGAGATTGCATTAGCACAGACTTGGGCCGAGCTTAGGGCTCTTATGACGAAGGAATTCTGTCCTCGTCATGAGCTAAGGGCTCTAGAAAGGGAATTTGATGATTTGCAGCAAGACAGTGGGGAGAATCGAGCCTATACTGACCGCTATGAGGAATTGAGCTTGTTATGCCCTACTATGGTTACGCCTCTGGATAAGGTGTAACATCTGTGCTTCTTATCATTGTGAACAGTTCAATTATAAATAAAACAATGTTATTTGATCCCAATGTTTGTTTTGTTGTGTTTTACATTTTTCATGTTTTGACTTTTATTCAATTCCAAACTCTATATCGCTTTCTGGAGAGTTATACGCAAACTGATGCGTAAACGTACTCAGTTTAACGCGAAAAATACTCCGGAACATCAACATATGCTTAACATACCTTAAATAACCTTTACATAAATTAGAAATAAGTTTTGAAGGCTTTGGTATGTCAAAAACAAGTTAATTCGCTTACAAGGACTAAATTTGACAAACTGCGAAAGTATGCCAATTTGAACTGTAACAGACATTCCAGAACATGACCATAAGTTAAACACACCTTAAATATCCTTTACATAGCTTAGAAATAGGCTTTGATGGGTTCGGTGTGCTAAAATAAACTTTTGAGTCATTCAGGGACTAAAAGCGTCAAAAAGTGCACAAGTTTGCATTTTAGCGCATAACTTACGTTCTGAATACCTCCGGACATCCAAAAATTTATGTAAGCCCTAAAATATTTTATTTTAGTGTTTGACATGAGAAAAATCCGTTCGTCGCGCAATTTAGATCGTTTCTCGCGCTTATGCGCATTCCATCGTAATTAACCGAACATCGCGATCGTACGACCAAACGAACCAACCTCCGACATATTTTTGAGCATTTTTCATACCCACAATGTTTAGGCATCCTTGTGGAGCCTTGAAAATGATTTAACTAGCCTTAAACACGTTGAAAGTGGCCTGAATACGCAACGGGGACTGAAAGATAAACATTTGAAAGTGTTTGCTGATCAGGGGGACCCTAGCGCGACGCCTAGCCCCCTTGGCGTCACGCTAGGCCTCTTCTGATCAGCAAAGGTCATTTTAAACATAAGTTAGCAGCCCCTAACACTTCCCAAAGGTCAAGTGCCACATGTTAAACTCTTATGGTGGCCAAATTCAGTAACCACAACATTCCAACAAGTGTAGGGATGTGATCATTCCCTCTTCTCCAAGAAATGATCCTAACGGTGAACCGAAAACTATAAATACCCACCTCCACCCTTCACTTTTCCTCACAAGAATCTGATCTTATGTGCTCTAAGTTGAAACCTTTGTTTCATACCTGAGCTATTTTGATCTAGATTAGCATTCGGGGACCCTTTGTAAGTGTTCCTTCGTTCTTTTATTGCTTTTCGAGTCCGAAAGTCAAACTTTGTTTGACTTTCTGCATTGACCAGTTTATGGTCAATGCGAAGTTCGTTTGAACTTCGCAACGTGATTGTAATCACGATGGTTATAGTCCCTTGTGACTATGCCTAATGATTACCACGTTGTCTAGGGTCGTAAGGGTAAGCGATCTAATAAATCGCTTATACCTTCGAACCCGACCCATTTGGTCGATCATTAGGATCCGACCAAATACATTAGGTGACCATAGCATTTAGGGAATAACCTTCCAAGGTTATACCTTATGGTCGCTTCGTTTAAGTAGTTGTATGATAGGTAGTTTATATGCCTTAGGTAAATTACCAAAATACCCCTTTGATGCCAAAATTCATTTTAAACATATGTAACATAACTTTTGACATCTAAACTGATTTGGCAACAATATTAGACATGTTAAGGCATATGTTACTTGTCATAGGACTAGTTAGGCGGTCCGAACGCGTTTCACGCGAACGACGCGTTAAAGTAGCATAAGCTACCTAAACGGGTCGTAATGGGTCGTAAGCACTTAGACTAGGTTTCATTTAGTATGTAGGCTTTGTTAAACCATACTACATGAGTTCCCATACTCATTTGGTTTACGAGCCCTCATTCTATCCGATCCTCCGATATAGGTCCGGTTTATTAACATAGTTACCTATATTAGGTGCCGTTTGATTCCGTGATCTCTAGCATTGCTTGGTGGTTATCTTAGGACTTCTGAGCAATCTCAAGTGAGTACATAGACCCCTCTTTTACTGTTTTCAAACTGTTTTGGGGTGAAGCATGTGTACCTATATGTTATTTTCATGTTTTTCAAAAGTATAATTGATTATACATGTTAGTACTTATCTGTTGACAAACTGAATGACTATCTATGGTTTAAACACTGATTTTTCAAAGACTATAACATTAATTGTTGAATTGTACTTATTTTATTCACCAGACCGGTTGGTAGTATGATATAGCGCTATAGGATTTGACACCCCATTCCTGTTGTCAGGAAATGTCTGAAACCAATTTGTTTCTCCATCCAAATAGGGATTTCCTTTGTGGTATCCCTATAGTCTCAAAGGTGTATTTTGATGCACTAGGTCTGAATGAATTCTTAAATCACATGACACGAGTCTCCATACTCATTTGGTTTACGAACCCTCATTCTATCTAAATCTGCCGATTTAGGTCCGGTTTATTAACATAGTTACCTATATTAGGTGCCGTTTGATTCCGTGATCTCTAGCATTGCTTGGTGGTTATCTTAGGACTTCTGAGCAATCTCAAGTGAGTACATAGACCCCTCTTTTACTGTTTTCCAAACATTTTGGGGTGAAACACATGTGCCTACTTGTTACTTTCGTGCTTTCCTGTTTTCACATCAGATACCTGCTATGTTTGTTAGTACATTATAGTACATGATTTCATTATATTTCATGCTATGTATGCCCATTGTGTGCGTATTTAGTACATCGTTTTACATTACATTTCATGCTATGTATGTCCATTGTGTGCATACTTAGTACATTGTTTTACTTTACATTTCTGCTATGTATGTTGACTGATAGCATGCTAGCACATTGATTTACATGACTTTCTGCTTTGTATGTTAAATTAGCATACTTAGTACATTGTTTTCATATAACATGTTTACTTTTGCTATGACATTTGGTTTGCACAAACGAGACTATTATACGTTCATTAACATTAGCTACGCCGCTCGGTAGTAAGTACTGGTACCATAGGACTTGACAAATCCCATTCCTGACATCCCGGGTTTGTTTGGATGTAAGGAATGACTGAATCCGGAAACATTTCTTTTGATAACCTTGACTGAAAGGGTTATCCGACTGTCTCAAGGCTTGAATGTATGCGTTAACTTACCACATAAATGTTTGTATCAATGTAACATGCATTACTTTGCAAAACATAACTTTTTGATATATTCAAAATACTTTGTTTTGTACATTTCTACATTTGGATTATGTGACAATACTTTACTTACAATACATAACATTTGATTCACATTACTTGACTATTTTTGGACTTATAAACATTTGACATGGCTTATACAAGGACTTTTGACTATTGGTTTAAACATAGACTTTATACATTGGTGGTTTGTTTTAGTGATTAAGTAACGAGGCATGTGTAATATGATACAAGCATGGTGGATACGCCGCTAGTACTTCCTATATATAAGTGTTTGTATGGTATTACATCTCGTAGCGTTATTTGAATCATTTCACTTTGAGACATATAACATTTTATATAAATTACATATCTTTCACAAGACATTGCTTTACAAACAACTTATTTTATACAACTCCTTTTACTTGGTTATACATTTAACCACACGTTATTCTTTATTTATACATATCATTCGATCTTATCACTTTTTTAAATGATTTACAAAACAAAACAATCTCCAAGGTTCATGACTGACCTTTACTAAACAACTTTTCTTAAACTTAAGTCATGAATCCTATTTTCACAAACCTATGTATCTCACAGGCATTTTTATGCTGACGTACCTATTTTCACATGTATTTTCAGGAGCTATTGCGTAGGATGATGATCACGACACTAGGGCGGACCTGTGCCTTAGAGACTTAAAATGAAGATAGACTTTGTTTAATTATGTTATAAACTCTTTATTTCCTGTTAAGACAATGTAACTCTTATGTTGATAAATAAAATACAACTTTGAATGCCATGGTTATGAAACAATTAATTCTGTTACAACACTCCCCGACATTTTCCGCCACGTTTTGTATGTTATACGTGGTCGGGGTGTGACATAAGGCGATTGAGAAATACATTGATGGTCTTCCTGACGTAATTCAGGATATTGTTACTGGCAGCAACCCTACTACTGTTAGACAAGCCATTGAATTGTCTGCCACTCTGACTGAATCCCATATCAGGAAGCGCAAGCTGTTTCGGAAGGGTGACTCAAGGCTATCTGACAAGACTGCTCAAGTGGAACCAAAGGAAGAACATGCTGAGGTGTCCAAGAAGAAGAAGCGCAAAGCCTCTCAAAACTACGCTGTAACTGCTCAAGACAAACAGGTTGCACCAAACCAGCCAGCACAACCTCGCAAAAGGCAAAACTATGTTGGTACTGCACCTTTGTGCAACAAGTGCAACCGTCATCATCTAGAGCAAGATCAGTGTCACAAATGTACCCACTGTGGGCGGTTGGGACATTTGATCAATGTTTGTCGTTATGCAAATCAAGCTGCTGCAAACCCTGCTGCTGTTCAAGCATGATTCCCTTCGGGGTCATGTTATAACTGTGGTGACCTTACTCACTACAGAAACAATTGCCCAAGACTTGGTAACGCACCTCCAGCGCGAGGACGAGCATTTAACATCAATGAGGCAAACGGAAACAATGATGCAGCAGTGAACAATTAGTGTTTTGTAATTCCTTGGTTGTTATCTTTTGACACTTCAAGACAATTCGGTTGTTACATAAATAAAGATTTGTTGTTTTTATTTCTGCAAAATTTATGCGTTTGTGTGAATGCTTGATGCAACCTTATGATGTCAACCCAAAAACAAACTACTAGTGTGGTTCTGTCATTTTATGATCACTTGTGATCTCCCCAAGAACCTTAAACACTCGTTTCTTTTAAGAAACAAAGCCAAACTCTTATTGAAAATCCTTCTATCTTTATAGATGGATCCTTGAAAATGATTAAAGTGCCAAATGAAATCCATGGATTGGATTCCTAGTGTGCTTTAAATGTCCATGCCTAAAGATAACAAATTAAAGAATCAAGTTAGCTAATTTTGTGCTTACGTGTTTTCTTACATGATTTGTAGTTGTATATGATCCATCCATATCCTCGTAGAATCTTCCATATCTTATATGAGGGATTCATAGTAGGATATCCAAAGTTACTATCTTAAATTCTTAATGGACTTCAACATTGTAGTTAAGTCCCTTGGGTTATAAAGTACTATTCTATAATTGGACCTCTTGAATGGTCTGGTTAAACAGATTGATTTTGAAAATCTGATTAGAAATATCATGAGATGATATAATTAAAAATTCTCTTAAGTGGTCTATTTAAGGAGATCATACGACGATCTAGTTAAGAAGATCATGTGTTGATCTAGTTAAAAGGCTCATTCATTGATCTAATTGAAAGGACCCTTTGGTGGTCTAGTCGAGTCGCTTCATGTTTATTCAATTGACTTTTCCTCTACACATTATGAAATGAACTGTGCGGACTGTGCAAGGAATTTCGTAATTATGGAGGCCTACATAATTATGGAATTCAGTGCACAGAAACCACAGGAAGGTTTGTCATGTGTTAAGACCTATAGTGACAAGAATAATGATACGGGAGAAGTCTTGGACCTTGACCGATGTCATTTTATCTTACACTCCCCAATTTTGATTTCAAGCACACACAAGTTTCCTATGATAAGTCTTCATAAGAAACGTTCTTCTGTCCGTAGTTCAAAATTCCATGTTTTGCTACTACAAGGAATTCACTTTGAGGGTTAACAAATTTGCTAAGAGTCCTAACATGGCCCAGAGTTTCACTTAAGGGTTCAATGGATCTATTAGAAGGCGAAACCGTCACAACTGTCTTCACAAGTTTCCTCTAGAATTAAATTTCGGGACGAAATTTCCTAAAGTAGGGGAGACTGTGACACCTGTGTCACTTCAACCATCAAACAAATTCCAAACCAATGAAATATTGTATTTCATACTTGGTATTTGTAAAAATATGTGTATCGTTTGCACATATCAACTCTGGTTCGATTTTAAGCTTTAAATCGCTTTCTGGAGGGTTATACGCGCTCTGATGCGTAAATATAACCAGTTTAATCCAACGAACACTCCGGAATAGTGAAATAGGCTTAACATACCTTAAATAACCTTTACATAACTTAGCAATAAGTTTTGAAGGCTTTGGTATGCCAAAATCAAGTTTAATCGCTTACAGGGACTTAATTCGACAAACTGCGAAAGTATGCCAATTTGAACTGTAACGAACATTCCGGAACATGACCATAAGTTAAACACACCTTAAAAATCCTTTATATAGCTTAGAAATAGGCTTTGAGGGGTTAGGTGTGCTAAAATAAACTTTTGGGTCATTCAGGGACTAAAAGTGTCAAAAAGTGCACAAGTTTGCACTTTCGCGCATAACCTACGTTCTGAATACATCCGGACATCCAAAAATTTATGTAAGCACTAAAATATTTTATTTTAGTGTTTGGCATGAGAAAAATCCATTCGTCGCGCAATTTAGATCGTTTTTCGCGCTTATGCGCATTCCGTCGTAATTAAGCGAACATCGCGATCGTACGACCAAACGAACCAACATCCGGCATATTTTTTAACATGTTTCATGTCCAAAATGTTTAGGCATCATTTTTGGGCCTTAACGATGGCTTAACGGGCCTTAAACATGTCAGAAATGGCCTTAAACCACAACAGGGACCTAAACTGTCATTTTTTAAACTTGTTTTCTGATCAGACAAGCCAGGCGGGGTGCGTAAGGTTTGGCCATACCTTACGCGGGCCGCGTCAGACTCCCAGACTAGATACAATGTTTAAACAGCCTATTAACAGCCTTTCAAACACCCCAAAAGCCAATGCCACATGTCAAACTCTTGTGGTGGGGGCAAAATGACCTACCATAACATTCCAACACATGTACGGATGAGATTCGATCACGTTATTCGAGAAACGATCTTAACGGTTCGAAGAATACTATAAATACCCAACCCCATTCATTGCAAAACCCACAAGAATCTGATTTGAGAAGCTCTAAGTTGAAACCATTGTTTCATACCTGAGCTACTTGAATCAAGATTAGCATTCGGGGACCCTTTGTAAGTATTCCTTTGTTCTTTTATTGCTTTTCGAGTCCGAAAGTCAAACTTTGTTTGATTTTTTGCATTGACCAGTTTATGGTCAATGCGAAGTTCGTTTGAACTTCGCAACGTGAGCGTAATCACGATGGTTATAGTCCCTAGTGACTATGCCTACTGATTACCACGTTGTCTAGGGTCGTAAGGGTAAGCGATCTAATAAATCGCTTATACCTTCGAACCCGACCCATTTGGTCAATCATTAGGATCCGACCAAACACATTAGGTGACCATGGTATATAGGGAATAACCTTCCGAGGTTATACCTTATGGTCGCTTCGTTTAAGTAGTTGTATGATAGGTAGTTTATATGCCTTAGGTAAATTACCAAAATGCCCTTTTTACGCCAAAATTCATTTTAAGCATATGTAACATAACTTTTGGTATCTAAACTGATTTGGTAACAATATTAGATATGTTAAGGCATATTTTACTTGTCATAGGACTAGTTAGGCGTTCCGAACGCGTTTCACGCGAACGACGCGTTAAAGTAGCATAAGCTACCTAAACGGGTCGTAATGGGTTGTAAGCACTTAGACTAGGTTTCATTTAGTATGTCAGCTTTGTTAAACCATACTACATGAGTTCCCATACTCATTTGGTTTGCGAGCCCTCATTCTATCCGATCCTCCGATATAGGTCCGGTTTATTAACATAGTTACCTATATTAGGTGCCGTTTGATTCCGTGATCTCTAGCATTGCTTGGTTGTTATCTTAGGACTTCTGAGCAATCTCAAGTGAGTACATAGACCCCTCTTTTACGGTTTTCAAACTGTTTTGGGGTGAAGCATGTGTACCTATATGTTATTTTCATGTTTTTCAAAAGTATAATTGATTATACATGTTAGTACTTATCTGTTGACAAACTGAATGACTATCTATGGTTTAAACACTGATTTTTCAAAGACTATAACATTAATTGTTGAATTGTACTTATTTTGTTCACCAGACCGGTTGGTAGTATGATATAGCGCTATAGGATTTGACACCCCATTCCTGTTGTCATGGAATGTCTGAAACCAATTTGTTTCTCCATCCAAATAGGGATTTCCTTTGTGGTATCCCTATAGTCTCAAAGGTGTATTTGATGCACTAGGTCTGAATGAATTCTTAAATCACATTATTTTTGTATATTTAGTTATACTCCCAAAAGTATAGTTTGATATGCTCCCATGTGTGATATTGTACAAAACCAACATATATTTTTAATCATCCAAAGCATATTTTGATATGTTATTTACAAAACCAAAACATAGTTTAATATGTTATTTATAAATCCGAAGTATACTTGTAATATACTACTTAAAACTATTATTTTAAACAACTAAAGTATATTTAATGTACTATCTATCTAACAATTGGGTTTTGGTTAGTGTTTAGATAACGGGACAGGTGCAATGTGATGAAAACATGGTAGATACGCCGCTGGTACTTCTTATATATAAGTGTTTTCATTGCATTACATACCGTGACGTTATTTAGTACACTTGGGTTAACGATATTGGACCTGAAATATATTTTAATATATTACTCATTCGATTCTCTTAAAATCCAAAGCATATTTTCACATATACTATAAACCTTTTTATCAAAATATTGTTGTTCAAACAATACATTCAATACAAACTCATTTTACGTGGTTATTCATTTAACCATACATTATTCTCTTATTTATACATATCATCTGAACTTATTGTTTTTCAAATGATTTACACAACAAAACAATTTACAAGGATCATGACTACTTTTCTTAAAACATTCTTTTTCTTTAAACTTATAAGTCATGAACCCTACTTTCATAAAACCTATGTATCTCACAGGCATTTTTATGCTGACGTACCTATTTTTACACATGTTTCAGGTACTGCTTTGCAATGATTGTTGATACATGCTACATTTAGGATGGACTCGTGCCTTAGTAACTTTAAAACTTGGAAGATCATAGTTGTACTTATTTGATTGTATTAAAAACAATAAGTTCATTTATTCAATAAAACAAAAATTATTTATTCCATGGTTGTGAAACGATGATTCTGTTACAACACTCCCCGACGTTTCCGCCACGTCTAGTTGCTTTACGTGGTCGGGGTGTGACATGTTGAATGAAGCAGAGGAGTTGAAGTGTCAGAAATCTGTTCTGGTTAAGAAGGCTGCTGTAGCATCAAAGGAAATGGAGAAGTTCTTCTCTGAAGATGGATCTTTTTCTTATCAGACTACCTTTATGGCAAATGTCTCAGCCTCTACGAGTCAGGTAAAATCCGACACTCCTACATCAGTGTTTGTAACTTATGTGCAGATTTAAAAGTGGAATCCGAAAAGGTTCATAGTCATAATCAAAGTTTGGTTATTGAGCTGTCTAAGTGCAAAGAGGCAAATATGGCTTTAGCTAGAAATGAAAAGGATTTTAAATCTGTAATTGAAACCTTAAAGAAAATTGTTTCCGAACTAACCAAAACTGTTTTCAACAAACAAATTGGTATTAACAATTACATTAATATCATCGAGGAAACCAAGAAAGAATTAGCCATTGCTAAATGCGTGCATGATGCAATCAAGCTCAAATTGGAGAGTTATTCTAACTCCCGATATCTGCTCGATCACATCATAGACGCTCAACAGCTGAAAGGAAACAAGAAAGGCGTTGGGTATAAGAAGTGTCCGCCCCCTTTAAGACACAATTATACTCGAATACCCGATGAAGAGGAAATGCCTCGTTTTGAACCCAGTGTGCCTCTTGATTATGAGGAAGTTACTACTGGATTAGGGTTCAAATCAGACAGTTCCTCGAGTACCTCATCTGATGAAACTGAAACTTCAACATCGACGCATCAAAGTGCTCCAATTATTGAGGACTATGAGTCATCTGATGATGAATCAGATGTGAGTGATCAGGATAAATCACTTGATAAAATGAAAGTAGTAGAAATTACAATTGAGAATTACATTCTTTGTGATCCTCCTACTCCTGCTGTTCAACCAGTTGTTAAACAAGTGATAGATCCTGTCAAAGATGTGAAGGATGACAAGGAATGTGTGTCTACCATTAAGAGTGATAATGTGTTGTATACTTTGGTGGGTGATTCTAAAATTTATTCAGACAATGACTTTCCAATTAAAAACATCAATCCATCGTCGATTGATAAAGTTTTTGAAGATAACACAAGCAAGTTTTTGGGAAAGACAGTTCCGGGAGTTGTTGTAACTCAATGTGACCCATTTCCAAAAGCTGAAATCAGAAAACAATTTGGAAATAAAAAACAATCGACAAAGCAACAACCTATTGCTTCTAAGAGTAAACAACCAGTTCAACGAGCTCAAAGGCCTAACGTTTCTAAATCAAAGTTTGAAACAAAAGGAGCTCGTTATCAGAAGAAAAGTAGTGATGTCAAATTTGTAGCATCAAAGGGTACTGATAAAATTGAGACTTTTGAAAACAAATCAAACACCGATTTTGTCCAAAAAGTCAAAATTTTAAAACAAAATAGTCAAAACAATTACACTCAACATACCAACGGGTGTGATGAAAAAGCAAGTACCTCAGGTTCTACAAGTTTGACATCTGTTCGTCGATCGGATTCTCCTAAATTTGTTGAAAGGAGAACGTGTTTTAAGTGTGGGGAGTTTGGACATATCATTAAAAATTGTACAAATACTCCCAAAGAGAAATTTGTTGAGAAAGCCCGACCTAAAAAGGTTCACCCACAACGTCGTCCTGTTTCCCCAAAACATGATAAAAGAACTGTTAAAGAGCAAGAAACAAAACAACGACGTCAAAACATCAAGGCAGTTGAAAAGGCTTTAAAATCTGATGTCAAATCTGTTAATAGGGAACCAAGTTCATCAAAATCGTTAACACCATAGGTTTCAAAATCTTTTCATAAAACTCAAACTGGTAAACAAAATCAGACTTGGAGACCTAAGACGGGTGAAAGTTCAGGGGGAGGTGTTGTGTTTGAAAATCATCAGGAAATTGAGATCACTTTTCGTGATGCTCAGGGACGACCCAAGACCACTAAGGCTTGGGTCCCCATCCTCAACTGATCGTTGGATGATATGTGTAGGATGTTCTAGGAGGAACTGTTAATAGTCATTGGATTGTTGACAGTGGAGCATCTAGGCACATGACAGGCGACTTACGGCTTCTGTATGATGTGAAAAACATTAGAGGAGGTTATGTCGCATTTGCTGGAGACAAAGGCGGATATATCCCTGGAGAGGGAATGACCTCCAATGGTGTTATATGTTTCGATAAGATCAATTATGTTCGTCAAATTGATCACAATCTTCTGAGTGTTTCGCAAATCTGCGATAAGAAGTTCACCATGCATTTTGATGATGTCGGTTGTTATGTGCTGAAACCTGGTTTCAAAATTCCTAAAGAATGGATTCTCTTATCGCCTCCAAGAGTTAATGATCTTTATATTCTTGATATGAGCCAAGCAATTACGACATTTGCGCAAGTCACATGTTTTGTCTCGAAAGCCACAGAGAATGAGTCTATATCTTGGCACAGACGAATGGGGCACATTCACTTAAGAAAAATGAACCATTTGGTGAAAAACAATCTTGTGAATGGCGTGCCTGTGAGAAGTTTTCATCTACAAGATATCTGTGTTACGTGCCAAAAAGGAAAACAAACGAAGAAATCTCACCCGATTAAGAAAATCAACACTGTTAGCATGCCTCTCGAACGTCTTCATATGGACCTCTTTGGACCTATGAAACACAAGACAACATTCGGGGATGCTTATTGTCTAGTGGTTACTGATGATTATTCTAGATTTTCTTGGGTAGCTTTTATGGCACACAAGATTGAAACTCCTGGAATCCTCAAGGATCTTCTTACAATGTTGGAAAATTTGTACATGTTTAAAGTGAAGAGGATCCGAAGCGACAATGGCACTGAGTTCAAAAACCGTGTAATGGATGAGTTCTGTACTTCCAAGGGCATTCTTCATGAATACAGTTCTCGCTACACTCCACAGTAAAACGGTGTCGCTGAGAAGAAGAATCGAACGATAATAGAAACTGCAAGAACGATATTGGTAGAGTCGGAGCTTCCTGTTCAGCTCTGGGGGGAGGCTGTGTCTACTACTTGCTACACGCTAAACAGAGTTCTCACAGTTAAAAGGCATGGCAAGACTTGTTTCGAACTTCTACAGAAAAGGAAACCGGACATTTCTCATCTAGAACCTTTTGGCGGTCCATTCACTATGATTGAGCAGGATGGAAAGTTTGGCACCAAAGCTATCGAGGGTTTCTTCCTTGGATATGCTACTCTAAATTTTTGTGTATGGAATCTTGCAACCAAAAAGATTAAGCTATGGAGTGAAGTAAGGGTTCAAAGGTATACAAGTTCTGTTAGAGCTCTGGGTGATCCTTGGATGTTCGATTATGATGGACTATTTGACTCCTTTAATCTGTCAACCTTTGACGAAGCATCTGCTCAAATGCTATTTGATAGTGACAACGCTGCTGGCTCGCCATTGGTAAGACCTATTACTGTTAACCCCCAAGGTTCTAATTCGGTTAACAACATGATCCAAAATGAGGTATTTGAAGATGCTGCTGATTACAATGAGTCATCGGAAGATGATGAATACCATGATGCGACTGAAGGCACTTCAGCTCCGGTTTCTCCTGTTCAAGGTGCTTCTGTAGAAACTCCTCATGTGCAGAACAAAGATACTGCTGAAGGGAATGCATCCACTTCTACGCCTATGCCTGGTGTGGAGTTGGTTGTTGATCTTAATATTAACAATTTGGGTATCAATACTCGTGTTCCTGATTTTCCTGAAACGAGAATTCACGATACTCATCCACAGCAGAATATTATTGGAGATGTCCAACACGGTGTGCAGATGCGTAATCAGCTGAGAATTAACCAGAATGCTGGTTTATATTCAGCCATTAGAGAATCTGGTCTTCAAAATGATTGGTCCTTCGCGTGTTACGTTTCACAAGAAGAACCGAAGTCTTGGAAGGAAGACTTAAAGGATAATTCTTGGGTTGAAGCCATACAGGATGAACTGCAGCAATTTCAAAAGCTAGGTGTTTGGAAGCTTGTTGAAAGGCCGGAAAACTACAAGAAAATTGGCACACGTTGGGTTTACAAATGCAAGAAGGACGATCATGGAGTAGTCATTCGAAACAAGGCGAGATTGGTTGTTCAGGGATTTCGCCAGATCGAAGGCATTGACTACAATGAAGTTTATGCACCTGTTGCACGTCTGGAAGCTATTTGGATCTTTCTAGCTTATGCTTCATTTAAAGGATTCAAAGTCTACCAGATGGATGTCAAAAGTGCTTTCTTACACGGTGTGGTTCAAGAAGAGGTGCACGTCGAATAACCTCCGGGTTTCGAAGATCCTATTCATCCTGATCGGGTTTGGTTGCTCAACAAAGCTCTTTATGGTTTACATCAAGCACCTAGGGCTTGGTATGCAACCTTATCCAACTATCTGCTAGAGAATGGTTTTCGACGAGGTCTTATTGATTGCACTCTCTTTATCAAGGAACAAGATGGAGATCTTCTGCTGGTGCAGGTATACGTTGATGATATAATATTTTGTTCAACTAATGATTCTTTGTGCACGCAATTTGAGAGTGTGATGCAAGAAAAATTCAAGATGAGCGCAATGGGGGAAATGAATTTCTTCTTGGGCCTACAAGTTCAACAAACCGAGTCTGGGATATTCATCCATCATACTAAATATGTTGGTGACATCTTGAGCCGGTTCCAGATGTATGATGCAACGCCCATTGGTACCCCAATTCCGCAGAATCACGGGATTACTCCGGATCTGAAGGGTGAAAGCATTAACTCTTCATACTATCGCACTATGATCGGATCTCTAATGTATCTCACAGCCTCGAGGCCCGACATCATGTATCCGACGTGCCTGCTTGCAAGATATCAAGCCAACCCGAAGGCCTCACATCTGTCAGCTGTTAAAAGGATTTTTTGCTATTTGAAGGGTTACCCGGACACCGGTCTATGGTACCCATGCGATGATAGCTTTGACTTAATTGCATACAGTGATTCTGATTTTGGTGGTTGCAAAATTGACGGCAAATCAACAACAGCTGGATGTCAATTCTTAGGAAATCGTCTGGTCATGTGGCAGTGCAAGAAGCAAACATGTGTTGCTACGTCAACTTGTGAAGCAGAATACATTGCTGTCTCTATTTGTTGCTCCCAAGTCTTGTGGATCCAACAACAAATGCGCGACTATGGTTTTGAATTCCTATCTACTCCTATTTTTGTTGATAATAATGCTGCCTTACAGATCACTAGAAATCCTATGCAGTATTCAAAGACCAAACACATCGAAATTAAATATCACTTCATACGTGATTGTTTTGATAAAATATTAATCGATGTTGTTAAAGTTCACACCGATCACCAACGTGCCGACCTGTTCACAAAAGCTTTTGATAAATCATGTTTTGAATATCTACTTTTGGTCAATGGCTTTAAGGTAATACCCGAGTAAAACTTCTTGGCTAATCGTTTTTGTAAATATTTTCTTTAAAACTATAAAAATACAAAAAGATTTTCGTTTTCGTAACCTTTTAGCATTTTAGGGGGAGTAAATTCAAGAAAATACAAAAACATTTGAAAAAGTCAAAAATCCAAAAATATGTCTTTACTTTCTGTCCATTCGTTTGAAAAATTCAAAAATTCAAAAAAAATGAGTTTATTGGATAAAGGAAGATGATGATATTCACTGGTGTGGTCGGTAAACATGTTCAAAATGTAAAACAAAAATTGAGAAATGATAAGTATCTCTACTAACGATGTATCGGTAGGCTCACAATCAGACTAAAATGTGCAGGATGATACAAACCTAATAGACTTCAAGTCAGGTGGGAACCATTCATTGGCATATAGTCTTGGTACCGAAATTTCGTTTGAGAGATTGCCGAGGTTCTGAGATATTCGGTCTTTATGCTGCTTATCATCTGGGTATCATGGTTGTATCTTTTACTGAAAAATAATGGAGATGAAGTCTAGATCTTCCATGATACTATATATACGTGTACACATTGCATTCGACCTCAATAAGTGATCAACAATCACATGTCCAAACAAAATAAGTGATAAAATATCACATTTATCCGGGAGTCAAGTTCGTGTCTCTGTTGTACGTTGTACTGACCTGTTCACGGACATGCTCATGTGCCCTCATGCATATGAAAATCAAGTTCCTCATCAATAAGTGATTCTATCACATAGGGCTTGTTTTCAATCAAAATAAGTGAGTATCTCACATTCTTTTATACGGTCAAACAGATGATAAACGGTATACTCACCGGTATGATGAACTCTCGTGCATACCTTGATACGGGAATGTGTCATGAGTGGATGAACATCGACTTGTAAGTATAATCCTTACCGTAAATCGTATCTCCTAATTATGATTACATCTGATCAGTTTGAGCTTATGTGGACAACAATACCAATAATCGTGGTAGTATACTTATCCAAATCTTTAAACAGAAAACAAACATCATGTTGACTAAGACCGTAAGCTGGTATGATTCCTTTTTCTCGAAACTAGCAAAAAGATTGCTCTTGTACAGTCGTTTACTGCTTTTTATAGATTTTCGATAGTTTACCGCACTTTAAATTCAGTTTTAGTATAATTTGTAAAGTTCATTTTGATTAGCCGAAGTTGTAGCTTGGTGTTTTCTGCCGAAAGCCTGAAACCTACTTCATAAAATGTCCTTGCATTTGGTAAACTCAATCACAATGAAAATCTGTACAAATAAACAAAATCAGTTCAAAGTGTGAAATTTTCAAAGACTTGGTAAATTTTGAGAAAAAGGGTCTACGAAACATCATTATGTCGACGAAACACCTATATGTCGACGAAAGTCCATGGTCAAGGTCAACTGTTTTCAATAAGTGGTCAAAATTGGTCAAAATTCATTTGGGTCACGACGAAACACCATGTTTCGATGAGATCACTACGAAACTCACCTGGGCTTCATTGACTTTCGTCATGGGCTCACTGTTTAAGCACAATCCAAGCCCAAACAAGAGTTTCGTCGAGCCCGTGTCATGTTTCGTCGAAGATGAAGTTTCGTCGGGGTCATGAGTATATAAGGGGTCCCAGTTCTGTTACAACCTCACTTTTTCAAAACCCCATACATGTTCACCTTCTTCCACACTCCACATCCCATACCCCCTTTTCACCGACTTCCGACCCTCAAAATCCTTCATTTTCTTCACCATTTTTATCAAAATCAAAGGTATACAAATGATTATTCAAATGTTTCGAACCTTAGGAACCCCGTGTTTTTGTCCGATTGTTCGAAAAACCCTTGGAGACCCTGTTTACTTGATGTTTTCATGATCTAAACTTGTATTTGTCTTGGTTCTCATAAAAACTGATAGAACTAGGGTTGTATTGACATTATACATTGTTTTGGCTTTGATTTGGTTTGGGTTTTGGTTAACAAAAACAAGGGATGATGATTGTTGATGTTTAAACTGGTTCGGGTGTTTTTCTGTTCAACACGGTGTCAGTTTTACATTCTAGTTTGTTTCGTTTTGATTGTGGTTAGAAACAAAGTGTGATAATGCTTGATTATATGAATCGGTCATCTGTTAATTGTCAATCGACGAAACCCCTTTGTTTTTTGAAAACCCCCAATTGTGACGAAACCCTAACTGCTGTTGACGAAACCTCTGTGACGACGAAACTTATGTTTCTTCAAACTGCTGTCAACGAAACCCCCTGTGACAAAACCCCTTTAAAAATGGAACAACTTTCGTCGAAAGGCTGTCGACGAAACTACACTGGTCAACGGTCAACTCTGACTTTGTTTAACCAAGGATGTTTCGTCGTGATGAAGAGAGTTTCGTCGCACTGATGATGTTTCATCGTCCAGGACTTAGAAATTTTTCAAGTTTGGTGCCTTTTACAGTAGATGTGTATTTGAATGATTAAATGTCCATTGATACTTGAACTTACATAGACGTATGTCTAATGCACATTTTATGTCTTTGTGACTTATTATGGATGTTTACACATTTAGATGGCACCGAAAGAAAGGAAACGTAAGCCCGCGACTAAGAAAGAAAACAAACCAGAAGAAGAAGTGATGTCCGAGAAGCGTCACAATATGATTTCCTATCTGGATCCTGAAGGAAATATCACCAAACTGAAAGAAATCACGCAGTGGATTAGGGAGTCGCGGATTAACAAAACTGTCACCTTTTCAACTCCAGTTTACAAGTTGCTCGTTAAAGCTTTCTGGAATTCTGCAAGTGTTGTGCAAGTTGATGGAACTGAAGTCATTCAAGGGCAAGTGAATGATCTGAACGTGATTGTCTCACTGGAAATCTTAAACACCGTTCTAGAATTGCAAGACGATCCGAATGCACCGTCCTCTATTCAAATCATGTGTACTAATGGTTGTTTGCTAAGGATGAAGTGTATTGGTGACATCTTCAGTACTCAAATCAACAAGGGAGATTTGCTGATGCGTTACAAGTTCCTTTTGCACATACTCAATCAATGTATCAGCAACAGACGTGCAGGATATGACATGGCAAGCAATGACCTTGTAGGACTCATGGTGGCATTGGTGCTGAACAAACCGTTTAGCATCTCAAAGTATATCTTTGCCAACATGAAGGAGAACATGACGAGAACTGGTGGTAGAACTACTGGGAATAAATTCGGGATGTATCCTCGTTTTCTACAGATGATCATGAATGTTCAGCATCCCGGTCTTCCAAAAGCCGACGATGACATCTTGAAGATAGAGTCTATGATCGAACATTCACTGAAGATATTCAAGGGGCTTGCAATAAAGCGATACAAAGAAATCAAGCCGCCTAGGAAGTTAATCGGTGCTCTTGGTAAACCCGACTACGTCGCTCCAGAAAATGACAAATGGCGTCATAATGACAGCCAATCTGATGATGAAGAGCCGGAGTTAAAGAAAAGAATGGACGAAAAGTTTGGTAGAAAGGATTCTGATTCTTCCGACAGCGACAGTGATCGTGATGATGAAGCTGGTGATGGTGGTGATACAGGTGCCGTTGGTGCATCTGATGCTGGTGCATCGTCTACTGGTGCAGATGGTGGTACATCAACTGGTGTTGATGAGGAGGATTCTGAATCGGACGACAATCCACCTGAGCCTGGGTACGAAGTTTACTTCGATGAACGTGGTGTGAAAAGGATCAGGAGGATTAGGCAAGCAGATGAACCTGAATACGTTCCTTTGGATACCGAAGCAGAATGTTTGAAGAAAAAGCAAACGGCTGTCCATCGCAAGAAGAAAGCTAGAAAGTACATTGGTACTTCTTCTACACAGCAATCTGTTCCTCAAGAGCCTTCTCAAGAAGCGGAAATGGATCCAAACCTTGGATTCACGGCTACTGAAGCTTCTGCTATGGTGCCTTCACCCCGAAGGTCTACAGAACCAACTCCTGTAGTGAGTTAAATTCCTGAAACTCCTACAGTGACTCTTCAGGCTCCAACTCGCTCTATTGCATCGACGATTCGTGCAACTACGTCGCAGCCGACCGTAGAGCGCAGACAGACTATATTCTCTCAGATGCAGCATGATGAAAAGGTAAACTTCCTATTCTCTCAACTGCAAGCTGCTGCAGGTCAGATCAATAGGCAATCGGAAGTAATAAACGCTACAAGAGCATACTCGATCAAGCAACAGTTGGAAATTAACAAGTTGAATTCCATTGTTGGGCGATAAGAAGCAGAGATCACTCGCCAACAGACAGAAATAGAGCAACTGAAAGCTGAAAATGCTCGTTTGAAAGCTGCTGACGATGAAAGAAAGCGACAGTTGCAACAGATGCGTGTGACGGATAATACTCGTGGTATAGAAATGAACCGCATGAAAGAAAACAGCTCTAAACTTCAGAAGTTGGCCGAGGCTCTAAAAGAAAGCCATGACTATATGAAAGAGTGGTACGATTCTCGAAACACCACAATAGTTGATGGGGTCAAGCGGATAACTGAAGGATTTGAGTTTGTGAGAAAGCGGGTCAATGTATTGTGGAATGATCATTGCAAGCAACAAGAAGTATTGAAGAAAAGGGATGATGATCCTGAGGATCAGGGAAACCCCGACCTTTCTGCCACATCAGAACAACCGCCAGCAACTACCTCTACACAACTCGTTGTCTTTAAGCCTGCGCAACTTGGATCTGCTAAAGGAACCTCCAGTGGAACCGTTGAAGAAATACAACAGCTTGAAAGCATTTCCTACATCGAAAGCTCTCTACCTGGTACATCTTCTGTTCCTAGTACAGCTGATCTTGCTTTGCAGGCTGTTCATCCGATTACTGGAGAAATTCTTGAAGAAGGTGAGTTTGTTGCGGATCTTACACAAGAACAGCTGCTTGCCTTAAACGAAATGAAATCAATTGAAGATTCTGTGATTGATCAAATGCCTGTTGAACCTGAGACTGCTGATGTTGAAAATATTGAAGAAATAGTGTTTGAAGGCGAATCAGGTAAATTGACGTATGTACGTGCAGACGGAATGGAGTTTGATCCATTTGATGAAGAATAGATGAAAGAGAATCAGGAAGACATTGATGAACAGTTGAAGAATTTTACGTCTTCTGATAATCCGACAGAGTCATTCCAAGAATGGAGAAAACGTTTCTTGTCAAAGGTTGAGAAGCCTACACCATCGGAAGCACAAGTCGATTTTCTACAGTTTGAGAAAGTGAAGCCGCATGGAAAAATTCTGAGCTGGATGTTCATAAAGGAAATTCATTGTGTTGCGATAAAGCGCGAACACGGAATCCAGTACTTTGACTCCATGCTGAGTATCCTATCTTTGCCGTTCTATGACGTTGCTGCTTTATCAAAGCTGGAGATCATTAACTGTTCAAACTACTTTGGCGCAACGTTATTTGCAAAAAGAATTAAGTCCGAGTGGAAGAAAGGATGGAATGATGCGTTGTACAAGCCATAGTTTTCGATATATCAACAGATCAAGTTCACGTTGGATCCAGCGACCAACATGGCTCGATACAAGCTCATTTACCAGCCGGGGAAGGTTTTGAACAAGATACCGTTGATGCCTATGGAATAGAATTTTCTGGAAGAATGATGCGTTGTACAAGCCACAGTTTTCGATATATCAACAGATCAAGTTCACGTTGGATCCAGCGACCAACACGGCTCGATACAAGCTCATTTACCAGCCGGGGAAGGTTTTGAACAAGATACCGTTGATGCCTATGGAATAGAATTTTCTAGAAGAAATGGCATTGTGGTGTTACGACTCAGATACTCATGAAGCGGTGATCGTGTTTAAAGGTGATCGTGTTTAGATCCGATGTGGATCGCGAATATGTCAGCGAACGACATTGGCAAGCTTTTTCAGCATGACATCTTTTATGAAGACAAGGACGCTCATCAAGTGCTTCAATTTCAACGCGTCGCTTGTTACTATTTTTACCGAGGAATTCATGCTGGAAGCACCTGGACGATGAAACACTAAAGACGGAAGATTGAAGACCGAAGACAATAACAGACAAGGGGGAGTTTGTTGATGCATATTTTGGTGTCTGTAACTTGTCTTAATTAACGATGTATTTTATACGGTCTTTTTACATTATCAAGTCTGTATTCGCCGTCGACCTTAGTTGGATATCCTCCTATCCTACTTGGGTCCGACAAAGTTGTCTCATTTGTTATGTAATGTTCAAAGACAATGCATGTTGCATGTTTAGTATGTTTATGTTTGTTTGTGTGTTTATTGTTTGCTGCAAACTGTTTGACAGTTTGTAGCACACAACTTTTGAAGCCCTCGACGAAACTCCATGTTTCGTCGAGCACATACATGACGAAACTCCCTTTGGCCACAACTCTATGTTTCACCATGAACAGTGACGAAACACCTAGTGTGTGACAACCCGAGCTTTTGAGGTCAGTGGCGTTAATCTGCACTGTTACAATTTCGTTAAACTTAAACGTAACATGTAATAATTATGTTAATTAGCCTACACCGATGCTTTGGGCCGCTTTTATCTCTAAATACATTGGACCGGTCACTTATACTTTTGGGTCACAAATTATGAGCCCAACTCTAAACACGTACATAGGTCTAAGTGGATTATGTTTATGCATAGGCTTAGTAAAGCCCAAACAGGATTAAAGTGGGCCTTTATATGTGTCGAATGTATGTTTGGGCCGCCCCCAAAACCTGTAAAGCCCATAAGTAAACTTAAAACTGATTGATACTGGTACTCCTGCTAGGACGTGTTTGATTCCCCGATAGACGGGTAGTTAGTCTTACCGAGCAAACCAAAGGTGAGTTCATTCCTCTTGAGCATGCGTCCCAGTGGTTGGGATAGTCTTTGGGTATCCCTGGGAGGGATAGGTTTTGGGTAACTTGTTTGGGTATTCCTGAGAGGAATACGTCTTGTTGTAAATCGGTAATGTTGGATAATATACTCATTCTATCACCTTTAAAGTCCCTCCGTGTTGTTTGGTTACCTGAGAGGTAACAAGCTATTAGTTAGCAGCGCTACTTAGGTTTGGCAACCTCACCCCGTACCTGGGAAGACGGGTGTTGAACTAATGACCTGGTCATGACCAATGCTTTGATAGGAGCATTGGAGAAAGGACAATGTAAATCGGGAGTCGTCTTATATTCGGGATATTATCAACATTAAATTCAATGGATTAACTAAACACTTGGTAACCAATGTTTTCGTAAAACTATGAACTCACCAGCTTTGCCTGATACCCTTGTTGCATGCTCGCAGGTCGTTAGATATCTTGGATTTGGGAACTTGCTGTCTGGAGTAGCTAGAGTGGTCATGGGTCGACTGGAGGGATTCATGTTATTGAACTATTGCTATTATACATTGGTTTTGAAACAGTTTAACTTTGGTTTACTATTTGCTTCCACTGAACATGTTGATTTTCATTTAAACTTGTTGATGGTACTTTCATTAATAATTGAGCATTTTATTTAGAAACTTGTATGGGTTCAATGTAATTAGTGGCTCATTGTTGGTACGTCACACGCCTAGCAGGGACATTCCGTAGGTGGTATTTTGGGGGTGTGACAATTTGGTATCAGAGCCACTGGTTATAGTGAACTTGGTTTTAAAACGTTTTCATAAAACCAGACTATAACCGAATAGTTCCGAAATCGACCATGACACTCAGCTGCAGACTGCAAGGTTCGTCTCTTGTTTACTATTGCATAGTATATCTAGTGTTACACATGAATGCACACTTGGCACTGCAATATGAACTTCTATGTTACTAACCCATGTTACGTGTTTTAAGAGTCTGACTCTTCTTGAACTTTCATGATCTATGTTGTGGTGTCATCTGTCTTATTGCTCGAATTCAGGGAACCTTTTAACGCGAATAGAGAGGAGCTGAGATAAACATGCAAATTGGACTATTATTATGGGTGCACACATAATAATAATGTGCGGTGCATGTGAGTCCCAGTGAAACTTGACGAGTGCAAAAGGGGTTCCGCTCTGTTAATTGACGATACGTTAGAACTCAGTAGCTTATGGAGGTCATAGTAATGCTTGACTCCTACTTGAACTTACATTTTAAATCTTTCCCTCTTCTTATATAGAAACATGAGCGGACGAGGCCATGGACGCGGCCACATTGCTATGACTCAGGCCGAATTAACCAACTTGATCAACACTCATGTGGCTAAAGCCCTAGCGGCTTACCAGGTTGGTACGATATGTGCCAATTACTTTCAATCCTTGTTTCGTGTGCTCGAATCTTACCTGTGTGTTGTACGTTCTTTCGTTTTAGGTCAACCTACGAATCAAAACAATCCACCTGCCAGCACGTTTAAGACCTTCATGGATTGTAAGCCACAGACCTTTAGTGGGACCGAAGGAGCTGTGGGACTCTTGCGTTGGTTTGAAAAGGCCGAATCTGTGTTTGCTATGTCTAACTGTCCCGTGGGGGACCGGGTGAAGTATGCTTCAGGCACGCTCGAGGATGGTTGTAACGCTCCGCGTTTTCATAACTTTCCTAACTTAGAAACAGAGCCTTGAAAATCTATTTTTAGAAGTTGGTCCCTTTCAAAAATTTCAATCCGTTGTATCAACGAAACATCTTTATCCTTAATTTAATTCATTATAATTAGGGTTATTTATTCATTGTTTAACTAATTAAATTAATTAATTTTACAATTTAAAAGTTTAATTTTTATAATAAACTAGTTTGTCTCGTTAACTTTTAAAGTTAGTAAATGTAAACTAACTTAGTTAGTTAATTGTAAAGATTGGTGTTCTTTTTAAAAGAATAACATAAGTTAATTTAACTAAATTAAACCACAGGGACTGATTGTGCAAATTCTCTAACTATTAAATCAGTCAAACAAAATAAATAGGACATAAACCCTAGCCGCTACATACACCAACCCCCCTCTCAACCTCTCCAGATTTCCGGTCACCGGAGCCGGGTTCCGACCGGATCTCCTGCGACCATCTCCGACCACCACAGACACCCAAACAGCCCCTTCATCTCTCCCCTGGCTCTTTCACCTACGACGACGAACCAGAGCAATACCAGTTGTTATTCCGGCCACTCACGCACACCCTCACCTCACCCACATCTGCTTGAACTCTATCGCGAGAGAGGAGACGAGCGAGTATTGAGACTGGAGCGAGAGAGAGTAACGACGGGGTGCCGTTTCTGGTGACAATCCGCCGTTGGCGGTGGAGCTGGGGCAGCAACGGTGGTGCCTTGTTTCTCCGACAACTTCACGGTAAAAACCATCACCTCTTTATTTCATTTGGTTTCTATTTTGTTTATTTCAAAATCTGATAAAGATGGTGGTGACGACGATGGCTACGTCGCCACCGTCTGCGACGGTGGATGTCAGTGGCATCGGAGGTGTTTCACGGCTCAGGTTATTTCAAGTTCTAGTCAACACTCAGTAAACATCAGTTTCGGTTCTCCAGTCTGTGAGTTCTCCGTTCATTTCAGGTATCACATTTGTTTTTTTTTTTATTTTGTTTAAGCTTCGATTCAAGTCCAATGATTTTGTCTCGGTTTGGGTGGTTTGGCTTCGGCTCCGGTTCGGGTTTTACAACACAGTATCAGCAGTGGTTCGGGTCAGTTTCGGTCTCGGTCAAACCGTGGTCAACGCGCCAGAATCGGGTTCGGGTCATCACCGGTCAAACCAGTCAGGTTCGATGTTTGGTTTGGTGTTCGGCCCGAGTTCAGTCAACTGAGGTCAAACTCAGTCAACACGTGATTCGATAGACTTTTAACGCCGCGAAGTTTTTTTTATTAAGTTACTAATATATTCTATGTTTAACATGAACTTAGCTCGAACCGATACATTTATTGACTATTACATTTTGGCATTTGATGAGAAATATATGCATTATTGATATTATTGATAATATTGTTGTTGAATTTTGACAAATATATCGACACTTAGAGTTGTCGGGATCGTCCAAAAACAGGGGAAACTCTGCCCGATTTTCGTTAAAAATATATATATGCACTTTATAGTCGAACAACTAATGAAACCGTATTGAATTCGGATAATTTTTATAACAATAAACGTAGACATATATTTATTTTGGGTAACACTTCTATAATACTCTTAATGGGTTATTTAGAATCGTTACATAAACTAGATAAAACATTTATATATACTCATATATCAACGAGGGATTCCTTAAATTCCAATTCAAATCCTCCGTCATAGTTCCGATCACTCATACACCTTCATTTGCCCATATAGGGAGACCTCGGTATTCCATCCTTCTAATCTCGCACACTCGTCAACGTTTGGATAATCGGAAGACTTAGCAATTATGTGAGTACACTCGACCCATTTACATTTTAAACCACTTTTGGGTTGTAACATGTTACCATACAACAATTACACTTACACACACTTAAACTTACTTTGCGAACTCAATCCGATATACATGCTACTTGTTATGCTAGATAATACATGTTTTATGCCATTACTATGTTATACCCTCGCTTAACAATTATAGCACTATAGGAGTAGCACACCACCCGACGGGGGTTTGTTAACTCAATATACTATGCGGTCTCGTCAATTTTGTGGCGAGGGATGCTAAATACTAGTGGACACTTTGGGTTTAGACGTAATGTTATGCATACTAGTTACCATGTATACAAATTGCCATGTGGATTCGAGTAAAATGCTTTATACTTATGCTATACTATTTAAACCTTGTGTACTCGCCTTTGCTTTTGCATCGAACTTTATTTTAACATGTTACAGGTTGATGATGATGCTATGAAATGAAGTAGCATTGATGCCTAGATACACACATAGACGTTTAGGTTTAAATGTTGTATCAATTTTGATTATGTTATGTATTTCTTTTGAACTTGATGTTATTTGATATTTCCTTGTATTGTTGACAATCTAGTTTATGAAATGAAATCGGTTTATTAAATATTGACGCAAATAGTGTTATGAAGTCTCTAGCAATCTTCACACTTCGTCTCATCCTGATGTTTCCGCCATTGGTTGGGGTGTGACAGATTGGTATCAGAGCCATAACTATAGGGAATTAGGAAAATTGTCATGCTTTTGACCTAGTCTATAGTTAAGCACCAAAATTCGACCATACTTTGCTTCGCATGCTACTTTTATGAAATATCTTTACATGTTATTCTTGAAATGTTTTATGTGCTTATACTTGTTATTATTATTTTGAACATACGTCTTTTACTCATTTATACAAAATTCGAAACCACTTGTAATACACAAGCGAGACGACTTCACCAAAATAGGCGTGAAACTCACAATTTGGTGAAAGACTCTCAATCCACCTATTCTTTTTACACGAAATTCGCCACCAAGTTAGGAGTGAGATGCTCACCTTGATGGAGAATTTCCATTTCAAATTCCAGTGGGCCCTCGTCAAAGTGTCGAAATTAAATTTTGACTCGACGAGTGCCAACCACACTTAGGTTACGAAATCATCAAGTTAGGGGTGAAACCCGCACCTTGTCGACTAGTTCCGCTCCTTGATTTTCAAAAGTCTCGCCAAGTCTCGAATTTTCGATGGATTGGGAACATGTAGTAACTGGAAGGGTGAGAACCATTAGCCGAGATATCGGCGAGAGTATTACACCTATTAGGCCAAAGCATGTTTCTCAATTTCAAAAGATCTTTCGACCACTTTGGTTAGTCAATGTTCCGTTTGGAACCATCCAAGTTTTATTCAAGCTTACGCTTTGTTATTTTCGATCTTTTGACAAATTTGAATAATTTTTCGAGATTTCATTTTGCGCACACATCATACTCTTACTTTTCATACGATTATACATTATTAGCATGCATGATTTCACGTAATTTTAATTACACTTTTGTAACGAGCAGAGACATATCAACCGAGATAGGAGTGATTTCCTTACCTTGACAATTAACTCCGCTTCTTTTCTCATTTTACAACGACCTCACCAACGGATTAGGGGTGATTCCCTTACCTAAGTGATCGTTACCAACGCTTTCTTTTAATAGGCTATATTATGTAAACACGATCATGTTTATACCTAAATCATTTATAATGTATTTGAAAATGCTTCATTTATTTAAACGTACCTCTTATTCTATAATCTATTTTCACATCACTCGCATACACAAAAATTTTAAATGTTACCATAAACGCGTGTTCCTCGATTTTCAAAATTTCACGAAATACTACTTGTCAGCCTAGTCGGTTTAATAAATCCGTTGCCCACAAATTCACCAATCAACGTAAACATTGAAACACGCTCCTCTCACACCATTAAACTAGAGATTGTTATTCTCAATTGAGAATCAAATCAACTTTTTCGCACACACCTATAAAATATTACCAATATTATTTAATCATTTACTAAAATTCCTTTTCAAAACCAATGAAACATTTTTCAACAATCACTAAGTTCATGTACCAAATACCTTTTTAAGGATCAACTTTTTCACAAGAAGCTGTAAGTTTCAAAATTTTCTAACACAAAGTTACTTAAAACGATGCAAACTTATTAATCTCTAGAACTTTTTCAAAACCTCACTCGATACGACAATTAAATTCAAAACATGTGGGCAAGGAAACTTCATAAGAACCGACAAATTTTCAACTTATGTAAACTCTTTTAAAACCGCAATACCATTTCCATTCCTTTACAAAGTACTTTACACATAACCAATAGATATTTTATACTCTCTTTACATTCACAAACTAAAGTCTATATTTCATGACAATTCAATCTATTTTAACTCCACGTTTTGCGCAAACACCTATTTATGCATACCATTTTACACATTTTAGACAATATCGCACAAAGATCTCACGCGTGTCACTCGTTCCCTGTTTCTTTCATACTCCAAACTTTTAATCTTTTACGCGCATGAACTCATGAGTTTCGGTGTATACTATAAACAAAATCATTATTTCCTACATCCATACTTATACATTTTATGCCTTCACTTATGTTCACACTTACGCATTTTGTTATACTCATGATTCAAAATTCATACGTTTTACGTTCATACATACACTCACAATTATACATTTACGTTGTACTTACATTCATGTTTATACTACACTCATATTCATGATTCAGACATTTTATGTTTTCATTTACACTTATACAACTTTGTTTACACATATATTCATACACATATATTTTATTCATACTTAAACCTTCATGTTTTACACCTATATTCACGTTCACATTTATGCTCATACATCTTATGTTCACACTTATACTCGTATTCATACTCATACGCTTTGTGTTTATACTCATACTCATGGTTGTATTCACATTTTATACTCACCATCATACACGTTATGCTTATACTTATGCTCACACTCTTGTCATACGTTTCGTGTTTATGCTCACATACGTATTCGTATTTAAACTTATACTATGCTCATGCTTTTTACTCAAAATTTATTGTCACAACCCCCGATCCCTGTTCCCCGGGAACGGGCGGACGTGAGCTCAGAGTTTGGTGGTATCAGTTTTAATTAGTTTCGCAGCGGAATTTACATCAGGACCGTAGTTAGGAAATGTTTATCAGAGTAAAACCACCTTCTTTTATATTAATAATAACATGGGCAAAACCCAAGTTTCTTTATTACAATACATTATAGGGATAAACCCTATTTTATTTAATTTAAAACATCGTGTATTAGGTAACTTTTATAGCCACATTTTCCCAAGCCTTCAGTGCTCTCCAGCTGGCTTTTCACTAATTGGCTGTTCACATTGTGTTACCTGTAACGTGTTTTAAAAACATTTGTCAGTCGGAAATACTGGTGAGTGAATCCCAGTTTAATCAAGAAACATTTTATTAATTAAAACAGTATTGAGAGCGATGACATTGTTTATTTCTACACAATTACTCATTCAGTATTTGCCACTCGACCGGATCTATGGCTATGGTCAAATTACCCATTGGCTAACTCGTCGTCCAATGGTAATGCACTGTCATTCAGACTTACTACGACTCGTAGTAAATTTTGTATACAAAACCCCATAATACCGGCAGTAATTGAAGAACTACAAAGACTCAATCACCGCTTAATTTCATAGTAAAACATTTAAGGTTTGGTAAAACAGTACCAAAAACATTATCAAAAAGAGGATAAACTCACATTGCTGTCTTAGGCTTTTCGTAAGGGTTTCCTGGCTATAATCTATAATTTATACAAATGTACATTGATTAGTACCATAACCCTTTGAAATTATTAATAATACCCTCCCCGAGACGGCATTCCAACAACTACGTCGGGCAGAACCACGACAGTTGTTACGGAACCCTAAATCAATCGGGCAGCGTAACTATTATGAAACCGGGGTTATAATACTTACAATGGAGCAGAACCTCGCTAATTAGGGGTATAGTACCCAAAATATTACAACCAATATCAGAGATTTCGAGATTGAGAATGAAATGTGAGCGACGGAATTCGTAAACTGATGCCTGCTATTTATAGTTGTGAAATTGGGTTCTGTCGCGGCCCGCGTGAAAGACAAGCAGGGCTTACGCGGCCCGCGTCAAAGCTGGTCAACGGACTAGCTTAGCTGAGTCGTTGAGTAGGTCCGCCACGATGTCGACACGTGTCGGCCTCTGGTGCGATCGCGTGTCCAGGTCGCTCGCGGCCCGTGTTAACTTACCTTAACCCTTACGCGGCCCGCTTTGACTAAAGAAGTCAGCGAAGTCAACCCTGGTCCTAATACGGCCCGCGTTAGTTTGAGGTGAGGTCGTTCGCGGCCCGCCTCAGCTTATACTTTCAAAATTTTATTTATTTTATATAATTATAACATAACTAGGGCTCGGTTTTCACATACGGGATGTAATATAAGATATATAAGGGTATTGTAATATATAACAGGGTGTCGGAATAATTTATAAGGGTATTGGTTTTACCGAGAGTTGTTACATTCTCCCCACCTTGTTTAGAGCTCGTCCCCGAGATCTACTGAAATAAGTGCGGATATTTCTTTTTCATTTCTGACTCGAGCTCCCACGTGTATTCAGGTCCTCTTTTGGAATCCCACTTTACTTTGACTAGAACTAATCTTTTGTGTTTGAGATTCTTGACTTTCCTATCTTCAATTTGTAGAGGTCTTTCTACAAACTTGAGTTGTTCATTTACTTTTATGTCCTTAAGAGGCACTATCAGTGATTCATCAGCTAAACACTTTTTAAGATTAGATACATGAAACACATCATGTATTCCTGCCATTTCTTCTGGTAGTTGTAGCTGATAGGCTACCGATCCTATTCTTCTGATAATTTTAAAAGGTCCAACATACCTGGGACTTAACTTCCCTCGTTTGATGAATCTTACCACTCCTTTCCAAGGAGAGACTTTTAACAACACTTTATCTCCTACTTGAAATTCTAACGGCTTGCATCGGTTATCAGCATAACTCTTTTGTCGATCACGTGCAGCTTTCAGTCGTTCCTTGACTTGAATAATTTTGTCAGTTGTTTCTTGTACTATCTCAGGTCCAGATAATTGTTGTTCCCCAATTTCTGCCCAACAGACTGGGGTTCGACACTTTCTTCCATAAAGTGCTTCAAATGGTGCAGCGTTGATACTTGTGTGATAACTATTATTATAATAAAATTCTATTAAAGGTAAGTGTTCATCCCAATTACCTCCAAAATCAATTACACAAGCTCTAAGCATATCTTCCATTGTCTGGATTGTTCTTTCACTTTGTCCATCTGTTTGTGGATGATAAGCCGTACTTAGCTTTAACTTGGTTCCCATTGCCTTTTGGAAACTTGACCAAAAACGAGAGGTAAATCTACTATCTCTATCAGAAACAATTGATAAAGGAATGCCATGTAAAGAAACAATTTCATTTACATACAATTTAGCTAATTGTTCCATGCTAATTGTTTCTTTCATTGGTAGAAAATGAGCTGACTTAGTTAGTCTATCTACAATCACCCAGATTGTATTATTTCCTTTCCTAGTTTTGGGTAATTTAGTAACAAAATCCATTGTTATTAATTCCCATTTCCAAACTGGCATTTCTAATTGCTGTAACAAACCTGAGGGTTTCTGATGTTCAGCTTTAACTTGTGAACAAGTTAAACATTTAGAAACATAGTTTGCTATGTCCTTTTTCATTCCTATCCACCAGAAATTTTTCCTTAAATCCTGGTACATTTTATCACTTCCTGGATGCATTGTATACTTAGATTTATGAGCTTCTTCTAATATACAATTACGTAGATTTCCTAATTTAGGTATCCATATTCTTTTTTCATGGAATCTCCATATCCCATCTATTCCTTGTTTTAATTCTTTTAACATACCTTTTAATTTTTCAGAATCATCCTTGATTACTGATTCTTGTGCTTCTCTTATCTGATCATTTAAATCTACTTGCAGATTTAATTTAAGAGAACGTACCCTTTTTGGCTTTTCATGATACTTGCGGCTTAAAGCATCTGCCACTACATTTGCTTTTCCTTCATGATACTGGATATCACAATCATAGTCACTAAGAAATTCCATCCAGCGTCTTTGTCTCATATTCAATTCTTTCTGTCCGAAAACATACCTTAAACTTTTATGATCAGTGAATATGGTAAACTTACTACCATAAAGGTAATGTCTCCAAATCTTAAGAGCAAAAATTATAGCTCCTAATTCTAAATCATGGGTTGAATAATTCTCTTCATGATTCTTAAGTTGTCTAGATGCATAAGCTATAACCTTCTGTCGTTGCATCAACACACATCCATAACCTAATTTAGAAGCATCACAATAGACTACAAAGTCTTCAGTTCCTTCTGGTAATGCTAATATAGGTGTATGGGTCAATCTTTGCTTAAGAATTCTAAAGGCTTCTTCTTGTTTTATTCCCCATTCAAACTTAACAGATTTACAAGTTAACTTAGTTAAGGGAATGGCTATTCTAGAAAAATCTTTAATAAATCTTCTATAATAACCGGCCAATCCTAAGAAACTTCTAACCTCAGTTGGTGACTCAGGGGTTTTCCATTTCGTAATTGCCTCGATTTTGGTTGGGTCTACATGAATTCCTTCATGATTAACTAGGTGTCCAAGAAATTGTACCTGTTCTAACCAAAATTCGTACTTAGAAAACTTAGCATAAAGCTTTTCCTTTCTTAACAAACTTAAAAGTATGTGCAAATGTCTTGCATGATCTTCTTTATTCTTAGAATAAATTAGAATATCATCTATGAATACAATTATGAATTTATCCAAATATGGCTTACATATTCGGTTCATCATGTCCATAAATGCAGCTGGGGCATTGGTTAAACCAAATGGCATGACAGTAAATTCATAATGGCCATACCTCGTTCTAAATGCGGTTTTAGGAATGTCCTCTTCCTGTACCTTTAATTGATGATATCCTGACCTTAAATCGATCTTAGAGAAAAAACGAGCTCCTTGCAATTGATCAAACAAATCATCGATTCTCGGTAATGGGTACCGATTCTTAATCGTGACCTTGTTTAATTCACGGTAATCAATGCACATACGCATTGATCCGTCCTTCTTTTTAACAAACAATATCGGCGCTCCCCATGGTGATGAACTTGGCTGTATGAATCCTTTTTCTAATAATTCATCTAGTTGTTTCTTCAATTCTTGCATTTCTGCAGGTGCCAAACGGTAAGGTGTTTTGGCAATTGGTGATGTTCCTGGTAATAAGTGAATTCTGAATTCAACTTCTCTGTCTGGAGGTAGTCCTGGTAATTCTTCTGGAAAGACATCTGAAAACTGAGATACTACTGGAATATCTTTTAGTTCTTTCCCTTTAGTGTTAGTGATTATAGAAATCAAATACACTATAGAACCTTTTCTCATACAACTTGCAGTTTTCATCACAGATATGAATTTAGTAGATCTAAAGGGCTTATCTCCTTTAATTGTGATCTTTTTACCTTTTGGTGAATTTATTTGGATTAACTTTTGATCACATAAAATACTAGCTTTATTGGCTATTAACCAATCCATTCCTAGAACAACATCAAATCCTACCAGATTCATGGGATACAGGTTTGCTATAAATTTCTGATTTAAAATTTCTATGCTTGCTCCCTGCAAGATTTCAGAAATTCTAATAGTTTCTCCATTGGCTGTTTCTACTAAGCATTCATGTGGTAGTTTAGTTAATGACTGATTTAAAAATTTGCAAAACGATGTATTAATAAAACTTTGGTTTGCACCAGAGTCAAATAATACTTTAGCAAAAACATCATTAACTAAAAACGTACCAGCTATGACATCTGGAATCATTCTGGCTTCATCTGCAGTTAGAACAAATGCTCTAGCATTTTTGGTATTCTTGTTATCTGTAGCTGGAGCTAATTTTGGGTAGTTAAGTTTGATATGACCTTGTTCTCCGCAATTGTAACATACCCTGCTGTTAGCTTTCTTCCTGCAGTTTTCTTCCTTGTGTCCCGACATTTTGCAAAAGTTACAATATATAGAGCATCTTCCTGAATGCTTTCTTTTGCAATACTTACAATAGGGTGCAGAGGTAGATCCTACATTTCTCCCACGATTAGAATTTCCAGAACGAAATTCTTGAGTTAATTTCTGGGTTAGGTTCCTCTTTTGATCCTCTTCTCGGGTACGGACTAACTCATCAGTCAAGGTATTGGCTAATTCTACAGCTTCTTCTATGGTTTGTGGTCTAGCTGCCTTGACTACATGTCTTATCTCTCCAATTAATCCCCAAATATAACGGGAAATTAACACTGGTTCTGGTGAAGCAAGAGTTGGCACTATCCTAGCATATTCGAAAAATAGCTTTGTATACCCTTTGCTATCTACACCAGTCATCCTAAGGTTTAGGAATTTGTTTGCTATCTGTTCTTTTTCATTGGGTGGGCAGAATTTCCTTTCTACCTTGTTTTTAAATTCTTCCCATTCCATATTATAGGTTTGATCACTTCCTCTTGTTTGGAGGATAGTGTTCCACCATTCTAATGCTGCATTCTTAAACAGATTAGAAGCAAACAATATCTTATCTTCTTCAGCACACTTACTTATCCTTAAGACTGCCTCCGTCTTTTCTATCCAGCGTAAGGTTGCAATGGCCCCTTCGTTGCCCGAGAATTCCATTGGTTTACAAGACCAGAATTCTTTATAAGAACAACCGTTAGGCACGGTTCTTCTTCTTTTAGGAATATGCATTTGAAGTACAGTTCCATTGTTCACACTGTTTTCTGGTTCAAGTGGTCGTTTACTGCTATGCCTACTTTTATTATTAACATCCTTAACAGTTTGAAGTATAAATGGCATTGCATCTATTATTCCTTGGGCTACAATGTGTTGGATAGCACTATTATCCATCTGGTTCCCATTGTTATTGTTGTTCGGGTTCCCATTATTCAGATTATCATCAACCACGTTAATGTTACTCTGGTTATCGTTATTCAGATTTTCTTGAATTCCTTCATCGGCCATCTGAATTTTAAACATTTATCCAATATTAATCTCACAAATAATATCTTAATATAATTAATCACATGACACGCAGTTTTGCCAAAAGCGTAGATCATTGCTACTTTACTCTTTTCATATACTGATGCGTCTAATACACACTAGTACAGAAATGAAATTACAATACCAACAGAAATAAAATAATAATATGCATCCGTACACACATATCTTATTTTATTTTATTATATTATTATTACTACTGCTTCCTCCATTCTAACATTCATGGATATGGATTTATCCAGAAATCCATATTGCGTTCATCGTATTTCCATACGAGACGCTCTCCCACCTGGCGCATCCTCTCACTACTTTCTAAGATCTCCTCCCCGAAAGTCCTAAGTTCTTGCACGTTTTCTGCACTCATTGGGGGTGCAGGTTCTCGGACTGGGTTTGGAATCTGGGGTACAGGTTCCTGATATGGGGGTGACATTTCCTGAAATTGGTAAGGATCCTCTAATATTTCCCTAATATAGTCATTTTGATAATAGGGATCTAAAGGGTCCATACCTGGATAAACTTCTATGTTCTGTATGGGTGGATAATCCCGGATAGGGTAACGTTGCACAAAATCTATATTGTCGTCCCACCAGGGGTCATAATTCGGGTCTATGGGGTTTGGTGCAGGCACTCTAGGGATTTCTTCTGGATTAAAGTTGTACATTTCTTCTTGGTTTTCCTGATTTTCTATTTCCATGGGCTGTTCTGAGTTTTGTGGTTGTGGGGCTACTAATTGTTCCAGACCTGGGTCAGCAGCAGTCGTAGCTAAGATATGGAAATTAGCTAGGCTTCTATTAAGTATTTCTTGAGTTTGGGCATCTGTCTCTCTCTTAATAGCTGCTAAAGCCCTTTGCTGTTGCAATTTCCTCATTCTTTTTCTACGAGCAAAAGCATCTTTACTGAACCATCCTCGTTTCTTAGTAGGAAATGGTTCTTCAGATTGAGCTCTAAAAGCAAATATCCCGTCTTCCTGATCAGCAACGTACCCCGAGAGGGCAGGCTGTGATGATGTACCTTCACTCCTAGGTGAATCAGCTAACTGACGATTCACATCTGATGGCCCTTGATCACTCATACTGAAAACTAACAGATAGTCAAATAACACATAACACATAATTACAGTTATGCATATATTTCCGTAATTATTTCCTAACATTAATTCAAAATTTAAGTGTCAGCAGAACACTTCTTTGGCTCAGACCAGTGGCTAGGCTCTGATACCACCTTCTGTCACAACCCCCGATCCCTGTTCCCCGGAAACGGGCGGACGTGAGCTCAGAGTTTGGTGGTATCAGTTTTAATTAGTCTCGCAGCGGAATTTACATCAGGACCGTAGTTAGGAAATGTTTATCAGAGTAAAACCACCTTCTTTTATATTAATAATAACATGGGCAAAACCCAAGTTTCTTTATTACAATACATTATAGGGATAAACCCTATTTTATTTAATTTAAAACATCGTGTATTAGGTAACTTTTATAGCCACATTTTCCCAAGCCTTCAGTGCTCTCCAGCTGGCTTTTCACTAATTGGCTGTTCACATTGTGTTACCTGTAACGTGTTTTAAAAACATTTGTCAGTCGGAAATACTGGTGAGTGAATCCCGGTTTAATCAAGAAACATTTTATTAATTAAAATAGTATTGAGAGCGATCACATTGTTTATTTCTACACAATTACTCATTCAGTATTTGCCACTAGACCGGATCTATGGCTATGGTCAAATTACCCATTGGCTAACTCGTCGTCCAATGGTAATGCACTGTCATTCAGACTTACTACTACTCGTAGTAAATTTTGTATACAAAACCCCATAATACCGGCAGTAATTGAAGAACTACAAAGACTCAATCACCGCTTAATTTCATAGTAAAACATTTAAGGTTTGGTAAAACAGTACCAAAAACATTATCAAAAAGAGGATAAACTCACATTGCTGTCTTAGGCTTTTCGTAAGGGTTTCCTGGCTATAATCTATAATTTATACAAATGTACATTGATTAGTACCATAACCCTTTGAAATTATTAATAATACCCTCCCCGAGACGGCATTCCAACAACTACGTCGGGCAGAACCACGACAGTTGTTACGGAACCCTAAATCAATCGGGCAGCGTAACTATTATGAAACCGGGGTTATAATACTTACAATGGAGCAGAACCTCGCTAATTAGGGGTATAGTACCCAAAATATTACTACCAATATCAGAGATTTCGAGATTGAGAATGAAATGTGAGCGACGGAATTCGTAAACTGATGCCTGCTATTTATAGTTGTGAAATTGGGTTCTGTCGCGGCCCGCGTGAAAGACAAGCAGGGCTTACGCGGCCCGCGTCAAAGCTGGTCAACGGACTAGCTTAGCTGAGTCGTTGAGTAGGTCCGCCACGATGTCGACACGTGTCGGCCTCTGGTGCGATCGCGTGTCCAGGTCGCTCGCGGCCCGCGTTAACTTACCTTAACCCTTACGCGGCCCGCTTTGACTAAAGAAGTCAGCGAAGTCAACCCTGGTCCTAATACGGCCCGTGTTAGTTTGAGGTGAGGTCGTTCGCGGCCCGCCTCAGCTTATACTTTCAAAATTTTATTTATTTTATATAATTATAACATAACTAGGGCTCGGTTTTCACATACGGGATGTAATATAAGATATATAAGGGTATTGTAACATATAACAGGGTGTCGGAATAATTTATAAGGGTATTGGTTTTACCGAGAGTTGTTACATTTATACACACGCGCCTGTACGCGAGCGAAACCCGAGGGATTCGCTTACGTTAGTTTTATACTATTTGGAACACAAACATGCTTACATGCTACATTTCTTTACACACACAATCTTATTTTCAAAATTTATGTATACCTTGATTCATACGCAACTAGTACAAGCTATGCGAATCATGCGACGATTGGTATAATCGCGGGTGCACACGGGATTATAGTAATGGACGTATGAGAACCATAGAGGGTGCTACTGCGTATGGTAAGACACGGAACGTAACATGACACCGAATACAAAACGCACGTAATGTGGTCAAAACATGGTGGATACGCCGCTGGTACTTCCTATACATAAGTGTTTTCATCATGCTACCAAACTTTCGTAAAACGTGCCGTGAGAAATTCGGTGTTTTGCAGACCTACTTAGACCTAATAAGTAAACTTTAACAACTCACAAACGCATTGCTAAGCGCGCGATATCCGATTATTCACGACGAGACTTCATTCTTAACTCATCACTTTCGTTTATCAGATACTTATGCTATTCTTATACTCATTATCGTTATTAGATCAATCATCCACCCTTATACCTCGATTATTCTCCGTTTTCCCAGACTCCAAAGCCTCAATTTTAAACGATTCTATCCAGTTTGCCAAAAACCCTTTCGAGTCTTCCTCTTGAATAAATTTCGGGATGAAATTTCCTAAAGGAGGAGAGACTGTAATGCTTCGCGTTTTCATAACTTTCCTAACTTAGAAACAGAGCCTTGAAAATCTATTTTTAGAAGTTGGTCCCTTTCAAAAATTTCAATCCGTTGTATCATCGAAACATCTTTATCTTTAATTTAATTCATTATAATTAGGGTTATTTATTCATTGTTTAACTAATTAAATTAATTAATTTTACAATTTAAAAGTTTAATTTTTATAATAAACTAGTTTGTCTCGTTAACTTTTAAAGTTAGTAAATGTAAACTAACTTAGTTAGTTAATTGTAAAGATTGGTGTTCTTTTTAAAAGAATAACATAAGTTAACTTAACTAAATTCAACCACAGGGACTGATTGTGCAAATTCTCTAACTATTAAATAAGTCAAACAAAATAAATAGGACATAAACCCTAGCCGCTACATACACCAACCCCCCTCTCAACCTCTCCAGATTTCCGGTCACCGGAGCCGGGTTCCGACCGGATCTCCTGCGACCATCTCCAACCACCACAGACACCCAAACAGCCCCTTCATCTCTCCCCTGGCTCTTTCACCTCCGGCGACGAACCAGAGCAATACCAGTTGTTATTCCGGCCACTCACACACACCCTCACCTCACCCACATCTGCTTGAACTCTATCGCGAGAGAGGAGACGAGCGAGTATTGAGACTGGAGCGAGAGAGAGTAACGACGGGGTGCCGCATCTGGCGACAATCCGCCGTTGGCGGCGGAGCCGGGGCAGCAACGGTGGTGCCTTGTTTCTCCGACAACTTCACGGTAAAAACCATCACCTCTTTCTTTCATTTGGTTTCTATTTTGTTTATTTCAAAATATGATAAAGATGGTGGTAACGACGACGGCTGCGTCGTCGCCGTCTGCGACGGTGGACGTTAGTGGGAGCGGAGGTGATTCACGGCTCGGGTTATTTCAAGTTCTAGTCAACACTCAGTCAACATTAGTTTCGGTTCTCGGGTCTGTGAGTTCTCCGTTCATTTCAGGTATCACATTTGTTTTTTTTATTTTGTTTAAGCTTCGATTCAAGTCCAATGATTTTGTCTCGGTTTGGGTGGTTTGGCTCCGGCTCCGGTTCGGGTTTTACGACACAGTATCAGCAATGGTTCGGGTCAGTTTCGGTCTCGGTCAAACCGTGTTCAACGCGCCAGAATCGGGTTCGGGTCAGCACCGGTCAAACCAGTCAAGTTCGATGTTTGGTTCGGTGTTCGGGCCAAGTTCAGTCAACTGAGGTCAAACTCAGTCAATACGCGATTCGGTAGACTTTTAACGCCGCGAAGTTTTTTTTATTAAGTTACTAATATATTCTATGTTTAACATGAACTTAGCTCGAACCGATACATTTATTGACTATTACATTTTGGCAATTTGATGAGAAATATATGCATTATTGATATTATTGATAATATTGTTGTTGAATTTTGACAAATATATCGACACTTAGAGTTGTCGGGATCGTCCAAAAACAGGGGAAACTCTGCCCGATTTTCGTTAAAAATATATATATGTACTTTATAGTCGAACAACTAATGAAACCGTATTGAATTCGAATAATTTTTATAACAATAAACGTAGACGTATATTTATTTTGGGTAACACTTCTATAATACTCTTAATGGGTTAATTTAGAATCGTTACATAAACTAGATAAAACATTTATATATACTCATATATCAATGAGGCATTCCTTAAATTCCAATTCAAATCCTCCGTCATAGTTCCGATCACTCATACACCTTCGTTTGCCATATAGGGAGACCTCGGTGTTCCATCCTTCTAATCTCGCACACTCGTCAACGTTTGGATAATCGGAAGACTTAGCAATTATGTGAGTACACTCGACCCATTCACATTTTAAACCACTTTTGGGTTGTAACATGTTACCATAAAACAATTACACTTACACACACTTAAACTTACTTTGCGAACTCAATCCGATATACATGCTACTTGTTATGCTAGATAATACATGTTTTATGCCATTACTATGTTATACCCTCGCTTAACAATTATAGCGCTATAGGAGTAGCACACCACCCGACGGGGGTTTGTTAAGTCAATATATTATACGGTCTCGTCACTTTTGTGGCGAGGGATGCTAAATACTAGTGGACACTTTGGGTTTAGACGTAATGTTATGCATACTAGTTACCTTGTATACAAATTGCCATGTGGATTTGAGTAAAATGCTTTATACTTATGCTATACTATTTAAACCTTGTGTACTCGCCTTTGCTTTTGCATCGAACTTTATTTTAACATGTTACAGGTTGATGATGATGATGCTATGAAATGAAGTAGCATTGATGCCTAGATACACACATAGACATTTAGGTTTAAAGGTTGTATCAATTTTGATTATGTTATGTATTTGTTTTGAACTTGTTGTTATTTGATATTTCCTTGTATTGTTGACAATCTAGTTTATGAAATGAAATCAGTTTATTAAATATTGACGCAAATAGTGTTATGAAGTCTCTAGAAATCTTCACACTTCGTCTCATCCCTATGTTTCCGCCATTGGTTGGGGTGTGACAGATTGGTATCAGAGCCATAACTATAGGGAATTAGGAAAATTGCCATGCTTTTGACCTAGTCTATAGTTAAGCACCAAAATTCGACCATACTTTGCTTCGCATGCTACTTTTATGAAATATCTTTACATGTTATTCTTGAAATGTCTCTTACGTGTTATTTTCTTAAAATGTTCTATGTGCTTATACTTGTTATTATTATTTTGAACATACGTCTTTTACTCATTTATACTAAATTCGAAACCACTTGTAATACACAAACGAGACGACTTCACCAAAATAGGCGTGAAACCCACAATTTGGTGAAAGACTCTCAATCCACCTATTCTTTTTACACGAAATTCGCCACCAAGTTAGGAGTGAGATCCTCACCTTGATGGAGAATTTCCATTTCAAATTCCAGTGGGCCCTCGTCAAAGTGTCAAAATTAAATTTTGACTCGACGAGTGCCAACCACACTTAGGTTACGAAATCGTCAAGTTAGGGGTGAAACCCGCACCTTGTTGACTAGTTCCGCTCCTTGATTTTCAAAAGTCCTGCCAAGTCTCGAATTTTTGATGGATTGGGAACATGTAGTAACTGGAAGGGTGAGTACCATTAGCCGAGATATCGGCGAGAGTATTCCACCTATTAGTCCAAAGCATGTTTCTCAATTTCAAAAGATCTTTCGACCACTTTGGTTAGTCAATGTTCCGTTTGGAACCATCCAAGTTTTATTCGAGCTTACGCTTTATTATTTTCGATCTTTTGACAAATTTGAATAATTTTTCGAGAATTCATTTTGCGCACGCATAATACTCTTACTTTTCATACGATTATACATTATTAGCATGCATGATTTCACGTAATTTTAATTACACTTTTGTAACGAGCAGAGACATATCATCGAGATAGGAGTGATTTCCTTACCTTGACGATTAACTACGCTTCTTTTCTCATTTTACAACGACCTCACCAACGGATTAGGGGTGATTCCCTTACCTAAGTGATCGTTACCAACGCTTTCTTTTAATAGGCTATATTATGTAAACACGATCATCTTTATACCTAAATCATTTATCATGTATTTCAAAATGCTTCATTTATTTAAACGTACCTCTTATTCTATAATCTATTTTCACATCACTCGCATACACAAAAATTTTAAATGTTACCATAAACGCATGTTCCTCGATTTTCAAAATTTCACGAAATACTACTTGTCAGCCTAGTCGGTTTAATAAATCCGTTGCCCACAAATTCACCAATCAACGTAAACATTGAAACACGCTCCTCTCACACCATTAAACTAGAGATCGTCACATAAACTAGATAAAACATTTATATATACTCAGATATCGACGATGCATTCCTTAAATTCCAGTTCAAATCCTCCGTCATAGTTCCGATCACTCATACACCTTCGTTTGCCCATATAGGGAGACCTCGGTGTTCCATCCTTCTAATCTCGCACACGCGTCAACGTTTGGATAATCGGAAGACTTAGCAATTATGTGAGTACACTCGACCCATTTACATTTTAAACCACTTTTGGGTTGTATAATGTTACCATACAACAATTACACTTACACACACTTAAACTTACTTTGCGAACTCAATCCGATATACATGCTACTTGTTATGCTAGATAATATATGTTTTATGCCATTACTATGTTATACCCTCGCTTAACAATTATAGCGCTATAGGAGTAGCACACCACCCGACGGGGGTTTGTTAACTCAATATACTATACGGTCTCGTCACTTTTGTGGCGAGGGATGCTAAATACTAGTGGACACTTTTGGTTTAGACGTAATGTTATGCATACTAGTTACCTTGTATACAAATTGCCATGTGGATTCGAGTAAAATGCTTTATACTGATGCTATACTATTTAAACCTTGTGTACTCGCCTTTGCTTTTGCATCGAACTTTATTTTAACATGTTACAGGTTGATGATGATGATGCTATGAAATGAAGTAGCATTGATGCCTAGATACACACATAGACGTTTAGGTTTAAATGTTGTATCAATTTTGATTATGTTATGTATTTCTTTTGAACTTGTTGTTATTTGATATTTCCTTGTATTGTTGACAATCTAGTTTATGAAATGAAATCGGTTTATTAAATATTGACGCAAATAGTGTTATGAAGTCTCTAGCAATCTTCACACTTCGTCTCATCCCGATGTTTCCGCCATTGGTTGGGGTGTGACAATGGTCCCTTGACTTGGTGGAGTGCCCAGGTTCAGATGTTGGGTATTGAGATGGCGAATGCCACTACTTGGGATGAATTCAAGGAGTTGATGCGAGAGGAGTACTGCCCTCGTGATGAGATACAGAAGCTTGAGAATGAATATTATGATCTGAAGATGGCGGGGTCGGAGATAGAGGCATTCATGAAAAGATCTCATGAACTAGCAATTCTGTGTCCTAACTTCTCACGACCTCCACACCGAAGAATCGAGCTATATCTCAAGGGATTAGCCCCGCAGGTTAAGGGCTTTGTTACTTCAGCGAACCTCGACAATCTACCTCAGATCATCCGTTTAGCACACAAGATTACCGATCAGGAGGTGGAGCGTGGCTCGCTACCACTGCGTGTATCTGCTACTACCCCTGCTGCTACCGCCACCACACCTGCTAGTGATAACAAGCGAAAATGGAACGATGCTGATAAAGCAACCAGTGCCAGTCAATCTCATAAAAGAGCAGACCATAGTATCAACCACAGTTTCAGCCAATCGTCTTCTGTGAACCAGAACCAGATCAACAACTCAAATCAGGGTTTCTACGCGGGAAAGCTACCAAAGTGTGATAAGTGTATGTTCCACCATCGCGGGCCATGCACCCGGGTATGTCATAGGTGCAACAAGGTGGGTCGTATGGCTAAAGATTGTAGGGTCTGGCTTCCAAAGCCGCCGCAGTAGCAGCAGCAGCCACAGCAACCGGAGAGGCAGCAGCCTCAACAGAATCAGGGAAATCGAAAGGGATGCTTTTAGTGTGGTGATGAGGGTCATTTTAAGAGGGATTGCCCTCAACTTAATCAGGATGCTGGCAACAACAACAATACTGGGAATAACAACAATGGGAACAATGGTGGGAACAGGGCACGTGGAAGAGTATTTACTATTGGCGCTGAGGAAGCTCGCAATGATGGCAATGTTAAGACCGGTATGTATTCTTTGAATAATCTTTTTGCTTCTGTTTTATTCAACTCTGGTGCCGAGTGGAGTTATGTGTCTTTGGGGTTCAGTCGTCAGTTAGGACTGACTCCCACCCCTCTTGTAAATAAACATATAGTAGAACTAGCTGATGGTAAAACAATTGAGGCTTCACATGTTCTTGTTGGGTGCAAACTCGATCTCATGGGTCAAGTGTTTGACATTGACCTACTCCCGATTACTCTTGGAAGTTTTGATGTGGTTATTGGCATGGACTGGTTGTCCAAGCACCAGGCGGAAATTCTCTGCAAGGAGAAAATCGTGCGTATTCCTCTCCCTAGCGGAGAATCTTTATCGGTTCATGGTCATCATAGTGGTGCTATGGCTAGTATTATCTCAGCGATGAAGGCTCAGAAGTGTCTGCGTAAGGGCTACCCTGCTATTTTAGCTCTTGTTATCGATTCACAACCTGAAGAAAGGAAGATCGAGTATCTTCCAGTTGTTCGTGAATTTACTGACGAGTTACCCGGTTTACCTCCACATCGTCAGGTGGAATTTCAGATTGACCTTATGCAATTTCAGATTCCTTCTGGGATACAGCAAACCCTTGGGTTCGCTGGATACTATCGCAGATTCATCATGGGATTTTCGAAGATTGCGTAACTTCAACCTCCTTAGCACAGCGGGGAGCTGTGAATTCATGGGAAATAAAACAGGGGAACGTTTTTTCAGCTTTTGAAAACCCAACCCCGCAACGCACTGAGCATCACTTCTATCCGAGGGTACTGATGATTCAATGGTATATCATTTTGGTTCGAACCAGAATCCCAGTTACACGTCGACGCAACACGAGAGAGTGATGACTTACGTAATGGAGTTACAAAGAGGAACTGCACGACACACAACCTACGATGGAAACCATGGCCTTTGGATTTAAGTTGGAGGCATTACTTGGACAGTACCGAATGTACTACTTAGACCGATCATAAGGGCCTCCCGTGTACCCTGGTTACGAGAGAGCTAAATCAGTTAATGGCATCGCTGGATGGAACTTTTGAATGAATACGACCGTGAAACCTGGACGTGCACGAGCTTTGCAGCTCGCTATCCACTCTAACATACCTGATCAGACTCGCCTTGTTCAAACTGAAGAACCGAAGGAAGAGAGTTCTCAAGATTGACCCATGCGGGGCATGGGGAAGCAACCTTTGGCAGGTCGGACGATATTTGCTACCTCTTGGAACGAATATGGACCTCACTATACCGTAACCTTAGGGAACTTGTGCAGGCAAGGCACATGGGTTTCGATATCCTATTCATTTGAGTTTTGATAGGATGAATTAAAACCTGAAGACCATGTACGGATGACCGGGCCTGGAGGCCCACATAGCAACGCATGAGAACGATGTTTGACTTGTGGGAAAGTCAAGGTGGGATATTAGCAACCAGAAACACATATATGGAAATGAGAACAGACTTCCATGGATTTAATCACTGGTCTACTTACAACTCGTAACGGAAACATTATCACCTGGATGATCATTGATGGACTCACGTTACCAGCACACTTTCTTGCGATCAAGAAAACTGACGAGTCTCCACAGTTGTGAATGTTCCTCTGAGAGAGGCGGCTTTTAGGCACGAGGCGCCAACTCATGTTACCTCTGAATTTGATCTACGCATGATTTATCTCAGGCAATACACAACATCCTTGGCTCACATCAGGACCAGAGCATTGCTTATCGCCGTTGGATAGACGGTCAGAGTAAACGAACTCTCCTGGCACTGGAAGACATGCTGTGAGCATGTGTGTGACTGACTTTAGTGCAAATCTGAAGGACTCTTACCTATGGTTGAGTACTACTGCGGCAGTTATCATTTTGGTAACCAGACAGATCTGTTGAGGCATTACATAGACAATAAGGCCAACCTTCTTGTTAGACTGAGATGGTTGACAACTTAATTACTGGTCCAGGGCTAGTACTCGAAACTCTTGGGAAGGTTGGTTGGATCGGGGGTCGATTGGCGGTTATGAGTGACTGTCAGGAAAACTGATAAACTTGGGAAACGCTGGAAGACCGCTGTAGGTGATCGTATCATGTTGAAAGTCTCACCCTGGGAGGGTGTGGAACGCTTGGGAAGCGTGGCGAGCTTAACTGACGTCACGATGGACCATCCAACAGTCTGGGAAGAATCGGTAACGTAACCTACAAACTTGAGTTACCTCCTGAACTGGGTAACATTCATGATGTTTTTCATGTTTCGCAATTGAAGAAGTGTTTGTCTAATGAAACACTAATTGTGTCATTTCAAGAGCTGAAGATCGACGACAAGTTACAGTTTGTCGGAGAACCTATAGAGATCATGGACCGGGAGGTCAAGGCGCGTAAACATAGTCGCATCCCAATCGTGAGAGTTCGTTTGAACTCAAGGCGTGGACCGGAGTTCATGTGGGAACGCGAAGATCGGATAAAATCGAGTATCCTCAACTTTTTCCTGATGACCAATCTAATTCGGGTACTACTGGTAAATTTCGAGACGAAATTCCTCTTCAAGTTGGGGATGATGTGGCACCCGAGGAAAACTGGCAGCAATCTTGATTCATCACTTCACTCCTCTGTACTAACTTATCTTGATTCATCACTTCACTCCTCTATACTTGTCAAATTTCGGGACGAAATTTCTTTCAAGTTGGGGATGATGTGACAACCCGCACTTTCGAGGTCAGTGACGTTAATCTGCGTCGTTACAATTTCGTTAAACTTAAACGTAACATGTAATAATTCTATTAATTAGCCTACACCGATGTTTTGGGCCGCTTTTATCTCTAAATACATTGGACCGGTCACTTAAACTTTTGGGTCGCGAATTATGAGCCCAACTCTAAACACGTACATAGGTCTAAGTGGATTATGTTTATGCATAGGCTTAGTAAAGCCCAAACAGGATTAAAGTGGGCCTTTATATGTGTCGAATGTATGTTTGGTCCGCCCCCAAAACCTGTAAAGCCCATAAGAGTTCCTAGTGTGTGTTGATAGCCCTAGTGAGTGGGCTTAAGCCCATTTCGGATATCCTAGGACCGCCCCTAGACCTTTACCAGTTATTATACGTATTAGATCCTTGTTTATCAAATAACTCAAAACAAAAACCCTAACGCATTGCTCCCACCTTGATTGTTCGGCTGTGGATACCCCCCCTCGTGATATATCATTCTGTTAATCGAAGAACTTGGTTAGTACATCTATATTTTTGTAATTCTTGTTGGATTGTTCCTTATGTGATTATGATTTACAAAAGTGTTACAATAGGTTGATTATTTCTTGGATGATGATCATGCTATGTGAATATTATGTGATGTTGAAAGATCATTATATGATGAATGTGTTAATAACCAATTGGCATGTTGTTGTCTAGTAGGGTACATATGCTTGTGATTATATTTGGTGCGATATAAATTATTGGTCTAGGGTTAAATAACATGTTAATTAGGAGTATTGTTTATATAGATGATGATGTACATATGGGGTATTAATCTGATTGGGGTGTGGATATGTAGGCTAGTTTAGGACGTTTATGGATTCATGATAGGGAATTCACTAAAGAATAGACTTATAACTTAATTCTTGAAATAAACTAGGTGATTAATTAAATTGATATATGAAGTAATGATAAAAAAAAGGGAAAACACTTGATGCTGATGACAAGATAATGATTAGGGCTTTTGAGGATTTGCGAATAATTAACTGATTCAGTGCATCATGATGAGAAACTAGGGGATTGTTTAGTTTATGCAAGTTGTTTTAGTTGGGCTGAGAGGTTGAAGGAAGCCACTTAACCCATTATGAGCATGGTTGGGCTGCATGACCTTGGGTCATCAGCCAAGCCCACACTCTCGCGTATTTTGGAATCGTTATTTTGGGCCTTATTTGCAACAGGGCCGCATTCTGATACCAGGCCACTCACACACATACATATTAAAGTGATTACTTTTGGGCTGGTCTGGGTGGGCCAGGAACTAAACCAGAAATCACACCAGGGTTGCAGGCCGGGACGGGTTGGGCCTGGGTCTCGCACGATGGGTTCACGGGCCGCGAGTGATACATGGACTTGCACATTTTTGTATGTTTGTAATGTGATGTTATTTGGATATTTAAAACGTGGTAGGCGAAGTATAACTTTATATGTGTAGCGCCTAGTATGTGAACAAACATTAAATGATGGAAATTCGTGCTCGATTATATGTTATAACATGTCTGTTGGTGAACGTATGCTACGTGTATAAATGTGAACAACGTATAAGTAAACTTAAAACTGATTGATACTGGTACTCCTGCTAGGACGTGTTTGATTCCCCGATAGATGGGTAGTTAGTCTTACCGAGCAAACCAAAGGTGAGTTCATTCCTCTTGAGCATGCGTCCCGGTGGTTGGGACAGTCTTTGGGTATCCCTGGGAGGGATAGGTTTTGGGTAACTTGTTTGGGTATTCCTGAGAGGAATACGTCTTGTTGTAAATCGGTAATGTTGGATAATATACTCATCCTATCACCTTCAAAGTCCCTCCGTGTTGTTTGGTTACCTGAGAGGTAACAAGGTATTAGTTTGTAGCGCTACTTAGGTTTGGCAACCTCACCCCGTACCTGGGAGGACGGGTGTTGAATTAATGACCTGGTCATGACCAATGTTTTGATAGGAGCATTGGAGAAAGGGCAATGTAAATCGGGAGCCGTCTTGTATTCGGGATATTATCAACATTAAATTCAATGGATTAACTAAACACTTGGTAACCAGCGTTTTCGTAAAACTATGAACTCACCAGCGTTGTCTGATACACTTGTTGCATGCTCGCAGGTCGTTAGATATCTTGGATTTGGGAACTTGCTGTCTGGAGTAGCTAGAGTGGTCATGGGTCGACTGGAGGGATTCATGTGATTGAACTATTGCTATTATACATTGGTTTTGAAACAGTTTAACTTTGGTTTACTATTTGCTTCCACTGAACATGTTGATTTTCATTTAAACTTGTTGATGGCACTTTTATTAATAATTGAGCATTTTATTTAGAAACTTGTATGGGTTCAATGTAATTAGTGGCTCATTGTTGGTACGTCACACGCCTAGCAGGGACATTCCCTAGGTGGTATTTTGGGGGTGTGACATAGTGTTTCGTCGACTGTGATGTTTCGCCAGGCCCATTTAAAGTTTTGTCGACTTATGGGCTTGGGCTGCCTATATAAACACCACATGGTTTCACACAGAAACCATGAGAGCATACCCACTGAAAGTTTACTGTCAAACATTATGTGTATTTGTTTGATCCTTGTTCTCATCTGTCACACCCTAAAAATCCACACGCGGAGTATTACCGCGAGGCGTGTGACAACCAGGATCTTAGCCACTAATTATTTTGAACGGATTAGTTGTTGTTATAAACATTAGCATAATTAGTGATCAAATTTAAATTTTCATAAAACATGGTTCTAGTTTGCAGCGGAAGGGAAAAGTAGAACATATCGTAATTTAAAACCACCAATTTGTTATTATGATACTTACAAACCACGCACTCCGTCCGATTGCAACGTCCGTCCTAAACTGTATCGAGCAACCTGCAAAGTATGCAGTAGAGTGTCAACATAACGTTGGCGAGTTCACGAGTTTAGGGTTTTCCAGTTTTTATTTCCAAAAACTTGTTTTAACCAGTTAATTTATCCGTTTATACATGCCATGGGGAGCTACCCCATAAGTGAGCGACTAAACTGTTTTTCCAATACCGAATACTTACTTAACCGTACGTTTCCGCAGTGCCCCGTTTGTCAATGTTCTATCATCATTGACGGTTTGCCTGAGTCTATTAGTTCACGCCCGTTCCCAGTAACAAGGGTCGGTGTGAGGCTGGTTACACCTAAATAGCGCTACTAACTAATAACCTGTTCGCCTGGCCCCGGCGACTAATCGGTATTAAGTAGTAGGGACTTAAGTGATAGAGTTTCATTTAGTGTTGCTCGTTGCATTCCGTATAAACGGTAATTAACCAAGAGTTCCCAGTAACAAGGGAAGTAAGTAAGTTTGTTCCCAGTAACAAGGGAAGAAAAGTAAGTTTGTTCAAAGTAAGTTTGTATCCCTCACAAGGGGATAGTGTTGTTGCCCGTATCCCACACAAGGAGATAGAAATACCGTATCCCGCACAAGGAGATAGTAAGAAGTCCCAAACCAGGAAAAGTGTTTCGTTCCGTTTTCCCAACCACCGGAAACGCATGCTTTGAGTAATAAGTAGTGAACTCACCTTTGCTTTGCTCGGTAGTCAATTTACTTGTGTTACGTTGGTCAACCTTACCCTATTATGGTTATTAATATTCATTAGGTTCGAATGCAAGTAATGTTACGTATAAAATACACGTATCTAACACATAGCACGTAAGTCATACTAGCATATACGTTTTTAGGCCTATACTAGCATATAAACAGTTAAACAGTAACCGTTAAACAGCAATAATGATACACAGTCCATAACAGCAGTTTGTGTGGCCCAATAACTAAGCGAAGTAGTCCAGTCGAAACCGTGTGGTCTCGACTCGAGACTATGAGGTCTCGAGTCGCAACATCTGGACTCGAAGTCGCAACAGCTGGTCTCGAGTTGTGAACATTTGAGTCGCAACCTACCAGGTCTCGAGTCTCCTGTTGCTTTCCTGGTTTCGAGTGGTCTCTGAGGGGTCTTGAGTCGTAACCACTTGTTCTCGACTCGCAACCATTGTGGAAATCTTTCCAGAATGTTTACCACCCTTGTACGATCCAATCATTTTACATAATCATGTTTTCAAGTACTGGCCAATCAAAATGCATAAACATGTTCCAGATATTCCACCTTAACCAAAACGGATCAAACACCACAATTTTAAAATACTCATATCATCATTCAACACATAATCATATTGTTCATCATGCTCATTTTCAGAACGGATCTAATCCAATCATCTTCTAACACTGTTTCATCAATCCACATGAACAATTCATAATATTCATAATAGATTTGTTGTTTCGAGCATCTCAATATTGCTATTTTAACAGTTTGCATTTTATCATAAAAGGAAGAGCCTCATGTACATAAACATCAAGTAATGACTCAAAATCCTAGTTTAAATCACACATTATTAAGCTCGAAATCACCAAGATTCATCATGTGAAATAACTAACATGGAACTATTTGAACATCATTTCACTAATACATGCTTAACCAGGTTGTATTCTATGCATATATAGTTGTACTTCTGCCATTAAAACACAACTTCAATCCTTTATATACTTCTTTTTCTTTTTCATTCACAGTTGATCATAACAAGTCACACAAATCATCGTCACATTTATTCCATTCTTTCCTAAAAATGAAAAGAAACGACTTGCCATTTGAACATAACATTTGAAGGAACAGGTATGTAAACTAATCGAATTATTAACATGAACAGAGCATCACCAGACACACCAAAACTCCTACACATAATAAATCATTCCTCCTTATCATTCATAACGGTTAACGTACCCGGTACGGCTAACATATCATTAATTGTTATTTTTATCGTCTCACAGTAAGTTAATAGTTTCCAAGCATCAAACACCACTAATATTTGGAGTGAAAACAGACTCATCATCATCGGACATCAGCTCAACTCTTAACATAAAGTTATTCTAACCTGGATTTAATGTCGGAACGGTGTGTGCGTGCTGAATAAACGGAGCAGCAATGGAGTTTCGGATTGCGGAGGTGCGAGTTGTCGTCGAGTTATCGGAGCACAGGTGTCGTCGGAGGTTGATCGGAGAAGAAGAGAGGGTGAACGGAGGTGTTGCAGGTTTGTAGAGAGGGAGGGATTAGTGTGAGAGAGAGGATGATGGAGATGTTTGTGGAATTTGATGTTTTGTGATTTCTGTCAATAATATTCCTTAAATGTTGGCGGCTGCTATGCATTTATACTCCTCTTTCGTCGCATACTATGCCTGAACCATTTATACGATTAGATTAGGGCAACCCTTATTGTGTCTGTTGGGCTTCCATTGGGCTGATCACTAGAGGTGCAGCTTGAGAATTGGGCCACGTTAATTGTGACGCACAAAGAATTTTATACATACTACCATACATAATTTGTTAATTTGTAGTTTGTTAATGCATAAATTCATCTTAAATAAATAACTTCTAAATTAGCTCGGTCATATAAAGGAAATGTTTAGTTACACAAAGAGTGATTTCGTGAAGGAAAAGAAAAAGAAATCCGAGTTGTCACATTATCCCCAAGCTGCAGAAAATTTCGTCCCGAAATTTTAGTATGCGGTTACTGGACATCTGAGCGTTCGTACGGAGCGTCACATCATCCCCCACTTAACTGGGAATTTCGTCTCGAAATTTAGCAAAAGTCAAATGGTACGCTCTATATGTATATATATATATATATATATATACCTAGACTCCATTACCGTACTTAGATACATGCAGTTTCACGGAAGTCCACAAAATGAACAAGTAAGCCACATAGCACATAAAATCACATTGCACGAAAAATCACGTTGCACAAGATCCACAGAACGAACATGCAAGCCACGTAGCAAATACAGTCATGTAGCACGTAGATTCACATAGCATTAGATTCACAAGGTCATACGTATCTCACACAGTAAGAATTTTCACAAACTTAGCTAAAACATCCAAGAAACGTACAGGGAAACCCGAAGTGTCACATTATCCCCAAGTTCAAGAAATTTCATCCCGAAATTTAGCGCGCAACCACTGACAAGCTAGTTTGTTTAAACGTTTTCGTGGGGTGTCACATCATCCCCTTGTTGGCCTGAGATTTCTTACCGAAATTCAGTTATAGCCTCAGTGCTGGAAGTATAGTTTGCAAACAACTGGGGATACATGCGCATCAGCTGGTTTTCCCGTTCCCAGGTAAACTCTAGGCCACGGCGTGAGTTCCAACGAACTCGGTCTGTTACTCCACGCTAGAGGGCTTTGATTTCTTGATCCCTGATCTCAACCGATTCCTCAAAGAAGCGTTGTTGGTTGCTGATCACGAGCTCCTAGAAAGGAACAACAAATGTTTCATCTGGCAGACACTTCTCCAGATTAGGCACGCAAAAGACGTGTACCGCACTTAGCTCTCCAGGCAGGTTTAGTCTGCAAAGCTACCTTACCGATCCTTTCGGAAATTTCGAACTGTCCAACATATCACGGATTAAGCTCGTCTCGTTAGCCATAACGTACCACACCCTACCAGGGTGAAACTTTAAGTAGAATCCAGTCTCCAACTAGGAATTCTAGAGGTTTCCTACGCTTATCCGCGTAGCCTTTTTGACGATCTGGAGTTGCCGTCATGCGTTGTCTGTTCTGGGCAATCCCACCCGTTGTGTCAAGTGCAAGTTCTGGGCCGGTAATTTGGCTTCCGCCCAACACAGAGGTGACCGGCATCTGTGTTCGTGCAATGCCTTAAGTGGTGCTGCCTGAATGCTAGTGTGGTAGCAGTTGTTGGGAGAGAATTCTACAGAAGGGAAGTGTCACTAGTATCCAAGGGTCGATAACACATGTTCTTAGCATGCCTTTGAGTGTTTGGATGGTGCGTTTGGCCTATTCATCAGTTTGCGGGCGATAAGCGGTGCTCATGCCTAACAATGAGCCCAAAAGTCTTTCGTGCACAGCCTTGCAAAGAATCGGATGCAAAACGTGGGTTACGATCAGGTAAAAGAGAAGTTGGCATCTCGTGCCTAGTATTTACTTCTATCAAGTAGATGGTTGCAAGTTCGGAAACTTGTCAGTTTCTTTGGTCGCGTGCCGTTACTAGCAGACATTTCATCAACGCCTAGGACAGGATAGAGTAAGATAGTAGCACCTCGTAGATTATCTTCCAGTTGCTGGAGTTGCGGATCGTTTGAGGATCTCTCGAATGTTAGGTGATGCCCCTTTTGAGTTCAAATCGTGAGAGGTTGCGTATACGGTCGAGAAGTGTGGGCTTTAAAACTTTAAAAGTCGCGCATTGAAAACTTAACGCAGGCGGTTTGGGTCGTGGAAGTACCATGGTAGAGCGGAGGAGTCGTTCGGACTACCTCGGGTTTTCGGAGTAGGTTCAGATGTCGTCAAAGGAAACAGGTATCGAAATTTGACAGGAAAGGATAAATTCGAACGCCGTGACTAGGTGTTGATCGTATCGAGTTCGAAGAACAGTGCTTGTGATGCCTTTTACCTTCGGGGCATCTTTGGCTCGTTGCTCCCACGAGTAACGTTCGTAGTAAGTAGTCCGTCCAAACGGAGGTTTGCGCAGGATAGAGTAGGGTAAGAATCACGGGATTCGTGAAGCATACCATGAGTAGGGCGAATATGCAAGAAGGGCAGTCGCAATTGGGGCAAAGCATAAAGGCCTTGGGGTCGGCAAAAAGGATTTATTTTGATGTTGATGAGATAGTTGGTCGTACACAAGCCATGAGCGATTAGGATAAAGAACGTCGTTTTGCCAATAAGAGGTGTTACGTCAGTATGAATGGCTCAACAAGAACCAATGATAGAGATGGACAGTCGTCGGGGGGGGGGGGGTTAGGTTCACTAAAACGTCTAACAAGATGTTCTGAACTGAGCCGTATGCGAAAAACGAGTTTGTGATCTCCCAAACCGGTAAGTAACCAAATTTGAATAGACTACCGAAGTCGTGAGGACGAGTCCGAAGTAGTGCTTGTGTCGTCAAAAGGCTTCCATGTAAGGTAATAAAAACATGTCTGAAAGGATACATTTGGATCACACGTCACAATTTTTAGGATTCAAGAAGTTTATTGACTAGTAGTCGAGCTTGCTGAATTTCCCCAAACTAGAGGGAAATCTGGTCAAGGTCTCAGTATGGGGGGGGGGGGGGTTTCGACGTGAAACTGTGAAAACAGGTTTTCAGGAAAGTACGATTGAAGTAACACATTGAATTTCAAGGGATAAAAAGTTTGCTGACTAAAGGTCGTGTTTGTTGAATTCACCAAACTGAAGAGAGGTCTGGTCAAAGTTTCTATACGAAGAAACGTGGATGTCGTGATAAAGAAATGATAGGAGCGGGGATACCATCTGAGCAATAAACGCGGATTCGTATGAAAGCTGGCGAAAGGATTCACAAAATCGGGAAAGTCGTCAAACAATAACAGTTCTGACAAATGAAGGATAGGGTAAGCATCAAAGTCGCCGTACTCGTCGGTGGGTTGACTGGTTCGTGTCTTCGTCTAGCCACGCCTCCAAATACGTCGGTCTTGTAAGAAAGTTATCAATCCGCTGGGTTTTGGGGCATGCTAAGGTATCAGGTTGTTCTTGAATAGGGGTTAACCATGTAACGATAAATTAGGGAGAAATAACTCTGTGGTCGATGGAAATGTGATACGATTGCTGGCACTACAATGAGAAGCATACACCACACATGCTTTTCATGTTCGAGACGTGCAAACAGAAACCCGAAAGGTGTAGACTTACTAGAAGGCTTCAAGAATCTAGGTGATCAGTCGTATGAGGGAACAAGTCTCACTACTTAAGTCGGGAAAAGAAATACGCAAGTAAAAAGGTTGCAAATGACGTCGTCGTTCCTCCTAATATCCCATGATACAGGGGTGGCTCCCTTTCATCGTTTCGTTCTCGTAACTTCTCTATGTGCTTCGTAGCAGGCCTTTCCTGGGCAGGTCTATCGAGTGAACGTCTCCCGCGTCGATTTGCAGTCCAGGGATGATATCAGGAAATACATGGACGAGGGCTTGGAATGAGCGGTTCCTGGCCCTTAGTGTATTGTGGTTTCGAACCGGTTTTAGGAGGACTCGCCCCTGTTTAACACGTAACACGCTAGCCTAGTCTTCGTATGATCCACTGCGTTAAACACTAAATATATGCATACATACTAACACATATATGCTAATTATACATACACACATGCGTGTTCACACACATAAGTTATGCATAAGTAAATTCCGTTAGCATACCATTACCAGGTGAGCATCTGAGGTTGACGAACCTTGCAATCCGGAGTGTGGTGTCGTTGTGGTTTTCACTAAAGAACGGTTATAGTCTTGTTTTCATATAAAAATTATTTTATTTCCCAAACCAAAAATATTTTATATTTAAAACCTAGTTCACTATAACCAACGGCTCTGATACCAATCTGTCACACCCTCAAAATCCACACGCGGAGTATTACCGCGAGGCGTGTGACGACCAGGATCTTAGCCACTAATTATTTTGAACGGATTAGTTGTTGTTATAAACATTAGCATAATTAGTGATCAAAATTAAAATTTCATAAAACATGGTTCTAGTTTGCAGCGGAAGGGAAAAGTAGAACATATCGTAATTTAAAACCACCAATTTGTTATTATGATTGAGACTCTTGGTTGAGGTTTTGAAAGCTCCAGCCAAGACTCGTTTGTCGTTGATTTCAGCTGCGAGTTGGTAGGTTTCCTCAATAGTAGCAGGTTTGGTTGCCTGAACAAAGTCAGCTACACAATTGGGGAGAGCTTGAATGTACTTCTTGATTGTCTTATCAGGCGTGTCCACCTGACCAGGACAGATGATACTCAGCTGCTTGAAACGAGCGGTGAGACCAGCGTTGTCACCTCCTTCCTGCTTGATGTGCCAGAATTCATTTTCCAGCTTCTGGACTTCATGAGGAGGACAGAACTCCTTCATCATAAGCTCCCTGAGTTCCTCCCATGAGCTGCATCATTACCGCGCCAGTTGCGCTCATCAGTACACCAATCCAGAGCCCTGGACTGAAAGACTCCAGGAGCATTCACAGTGCGTAGGTTCTCTGGGCATCCGCTTTCCATGAAGGTGACTTAGATAGAGTCAAACCACTGAAGCATTGCACTGGGTCAATCTTCGCTAGTGAAGTTTGTAGGACCGCAGGCTTTGAATTGTTTGAAACTGAAAGGAGTTCGAGGTGCTTCACTCTTTGATTCAACAGAAGATTTGCTGCTGACCTCGTTGATTTCACTGACAATCTGAGGTATGACCTTGGCCATTTCCTTGGCCACAAGTGAAGCGATACGCCTGTCAGCATGGTTTCATCGGGCAGCGCGGTGAGTGTGAGATCCAAATGAATACATTGTCGAGTGCAAATTCTGCAACAGACGTCGTCATATGAATTAGACGAGATTCGATTATATCGGGTTTGAAAAGTTTAGCGTTTTAACATCCTCTATTATTATTATGTAAAGCTCAGTAACACGTCAAACACATAGGCACTTAGTCACGTAGGCACATAAACCACATAGGCACGTACACACATAAGCCCATAAACACGTATGAGCACATAATTCACATACTTTTCATGTATTCACCTACATATTTTACACGTATTCACCTATCTTTCAAGGCCGCGTAGCACGTTCGAGAGTTGTGAGCGATAGCGAGTAGCGTAAGCGACGAGTTTAGCCTATGAGTCTTCTTAGTTTGTTCACGATTAGTTAGCATTTTAGGTTGTGAGAGTGGTGTGATCCTGAGCTTTATTTCACGAGCGGTGAGCGGAAAACGGTAAATTGAAACCATAAATCGTAAATTCAAGACACATAAATAGAAATAAAAGCGATAACACGTCAAATTGGCGATTGTAGGCTTCAAAATGAAAATAGAGTGTCCTGGGTGTTAGATATTGACTATCCAAAGTGATTCAACTATTCTCAACAACCCCGAGTACACGCTTTTGCCTAATAGACTATGCTCTCGCCGCATCGCGGTGAATGGCATTCATCCTTCCAGCTACAACGTGACTCGAGTTATTGGAGCAGTTGAGACCTTGGTGAGATTTGTAAAATCAAAGTAGGGAGTGGAACGGGTCATTAAGATGCGGGTTTCACCCCTAACTTAACAACTTCGCTCCTAATGGTGGTTAAACAACCACGAGATAGAGATGGAGATTTTCGTTGAGATGTGGATTTCACTCTTAACTTAACGAAAGATTCTCGTGCTGAGAGTAAAAACACGCGGAATGAGTGATCTTATCGAGAGTTCTTGGTTTTCACACCTAATCTCGACCCAATCACTCAGTTGTGTTGTGCGAGAATTTTCAAAAAGGTGTGCATTGTGTTAGCCTTCGGAAAGGCATAATAGTTTTCAACCTTAAGAAAGGTCACCTTCGTACATAGCTGTAGTATGTGGGTTCGTACGAAGATGTAGTTTTCACGAGTTCGAATGAGAGTAAACAAAGTGTGTTCGTACGAAACCCCTACTGGGTTCGCACGAAGCTGGTTTATTGGTACTTAGACTATAGACTAGGTCAATTCTACACAACTCGACCATATTCTCTATAGTTATGGCTCTTATACGAATCTGTCACACCCCAACCGATGGCGGAATCATCGGGGCGTGGCACTGAGCGAAACAGATTGTTCAAGAGAATCCACAACAACTATTAAGTGATAATATTCATAAGGTTTAATATCCCATACTATTAAACAAATAAAGCAAAAACAGTCATTACAGATATTCAGTCTCACCAAATAAAATCTGAGTTGTCGGAATGGATTTTTGTTCTTGAGACTGAATATCTGTAATAACTAGTTTTGCTTTATTTGTTTAATAGTATGGGATATTAAACCTTATAAATATTGTCACTTAATAGTTGTTGTGGATTTTCTTGAACAATCTGTTTCGTTTAGTGCCACGCCCCGATGATTCCGCCATCAGTTGGGGTGAACAGTGTAACGGTTTTGAAATGAACGAGGTTGTTGGACCGGTTTGTGACCCAAAACAGTCAGTTGAGAACGTTCATCTTCACATACAAAGGCGGAATCAATGCACATGAAGTTACACAGCTTTTCCTTTTCAATTTCTTCTCTATTTATGCTTTCTGAATCAATTTTGACAGAGTTTGGTTACATAAAGCATGACAAGGTTCCGTTCCAACGTCCACAAATGAAGACACACATCAGGTATATATAGGTGACTGATTTCGCTTATATGGCAGTCCATATAAGCGAAACCCCATGTGACACAAAAGCGACCACCTGATACCCTATAAGCGAAATCACTTGACTAAATGTTCACATGAGCGAAACCTCAACATAAAACCCTAATTCTGACTTTCACGCTCCTATGTTGACCTATCTTGACCTAACTTGATATACACGTAGTCAACAGACATTCCGTGCACCAACAGACTCCCCCTTGGATGTTGACGAAGTTTTCGGCTCTGAGTCTTCAGTCTTGGTCTTATCTCCAACTCTGTCTTCACATCGTAAAAACTCTATCTACTCAGGTTCAAGATCTTGTCCTGGCTTCATCTTCAGTCTTCCCCTTTAACTGTTGATCCAGACTCCCCCTTTCACAGACTCCCCCTCTCAGTATGCTAGAATCTGAGGTCTTAATCTGGTTCAAACTTTGACAATTAGCTTCCGTAGGAATAATGAAGTCCAAAACCTGTTTAACCTGCACTTCCTCTACTTCAACATAAGTTTCACAAATTTATAACAGTTGTATTTAAGAAACTTACTGGTAGACATCATTTAAACAACAAACATACTAGTTACATCAAGTTCAAATGAATGACCTTGATTAACTAAACACACAATCTTTCAAAACATTTGTATATGACATTCAAAATTTTCAACATATTCTCCCAATCCAATGTAGTTCATCATATTTAGCACTCGAATTTTGAATATCAGCTCTTCAACATTAGTTGTCAAAAATCTTTTTGAATTTTCAAAATTTTATGCTAAAACACTCTGATTTTTTTTTTTATTATTTTTTTTTTGAATGAAATGCAGTAAACAAAAATATACAAACAATATTTTTGTGAGTTTGTGTAAGAGAATCATATCAGTTTATGAGACAAATCACTAGCACCGTTAAGCTTTAATCATTTTAAGTTCTAAACAATTCACCTTGATTGTCGATATACTGATCCATATTAAATCCTCACACAAATTTTAATTTACTCAGGATACGATTTAGATGTCTTATGAACTTAGCTCATTCATGTGTCCCACCTCTTGAATATACTCCCGTATCCAGAATCCCAATATTCAGTCTTACAGGTGAGTATACTACAATGATATCTGTACATAAATTAGGTAATGCGAGGGCCGAGGGATCTCAGGTCGATACTTCCATATACGTAGAGAGATATCAGCTTCGACTTTACGGTATGTCCCCTTTAGAGTATCTTTTAGCTACAACAGCAACGACTATCAATTTTATTGTTTCATCAGCATGCTGAGGGTTTATGCTATGTTTCAAGCATCTGTGGAAAGTATTATCCAAGGACTAGGTCAGAACTTCCATTCAGCAGAAGTCCCGGAATAATACCCCAGACATCATTGAGTATAAAAACCTAGTATATCAGAATACGAGACCTTTCAAACGAGATTTCAGGGGTTACCTATATATCCAAGTAGTGTTCCCCACGAATTTCACAAGTTTGAAATTTTAGGTTTATATCCCGAATAAATCTACTAAATGTGCGAAAACCTATCGACACATCATTAGTGAGACCGTTTATCACATTTGACATTTCATTTCTTTAGCATGCTGTGATAGTTCACTGATTTACTATCATTTCCTCTTTTTCACAACAAAACTCATTTTTACTTTTTCAATGTTTTTGGCATTTTCAAATTTTCTATTTTTTCCAAAATTTTTCTCCCCCTAAAATCAAAATATGTTTCAATTTTGATTTTCAAGGAAAATTTGAAAACAAACTGACAACCAATATCGAATTACTTCAATTCGCCATTCACTTGGCATAAACAATCAGAACTCCCCCTGACAACAAACTATTTTCCCAATGTGATTTCAAAACACTTAAGTTTGTTTTAATCAAATGTTTCTTTCGGAAAATTAGTTTTGTTGAATTAACAAACCACTTGTTGGTTAGGGGATTACTTCATCACTTTGTTCTCCTTTAACCATTTTAAAAGATTTAACAGTTCAAGATTCTATCAACCCAAACACTTGTAGGAAATCAAGTACAACTTAATGTCCCTGATTTACCACATGTAAGGCGAAAAATCACCCGAGTGAAATTTCTCAAGAAAGATGCCGATTCATGTTCCACGCTTACCAACCTGGGAACTCCGGCAAGTCAGGTTTTTCTATTTGAAAAGATTCACCCAAGCCTGACCAGCCTTGGGTGATTTTGAATTCTTGTTCAACAATGATGGAAAATTTGCATCATCCATTGTTAAACCTGAATTCTCAGATTTTACCTCAACAACGGGCTCTTCTGGCTTTGACGAACCAGAATCATTGCCTGAATGTGGCTTGTCTGACTTTGAGACGTCAGATTCATCGCCAACACATGGCTCCTTTGTTTCAAAAGAAACAAATTCATCACCAGGAACATTTTCTTTCTTTACACTCCATTCTGTCCTCAGATTTGCATCTGATGAATTCGTTTTGCTTGATTTGTCATTCTTTGGAGAACAAGACGATTTATCAAAACTTTTATCTGATTTACTTGTTGTATCTGAGGATAATATCCTTTCGAGATACTCTCTCGCTTTCTTCCTTTTCTTCCTCAGTCTGTCTTTCTGCCCTTGTGAAAGCTTCACTTTCTGTTCGTGAACTTTCTGTTCGTGAACTTTTGGTTCTTGAACTTTCTGTTCTTTAGGCTTGACACTGACTGATTTCTTTCCCATTTTCTGAGATTCAGCCCTCGATCTTCCTTTTGTTCTCATTGGCCAATCTCTGGCAATGTGTCCTCTGATGTGTCATTCATAGCACCTTCTCGTTTCAAATCTTTGACTTTGGCAGTTAACAGCAATGTGTCCTTGATAGCCACAAGTGTAACATACTCTGCTATCATACCTTTCATTACTTTCATACCACATACTGTCTTCATACCACACACTTAGATCAAAGCATTTATTTGCCTTGTGGTAATCACCATTTTTTCGTTTTCTATCATTGTAATGATTTGTCCTTGAAGAATCTTCATCCCATCTTCTCCTATAAGCTGGATTTGGCTTTTGAGAACTGTGATCAAACCTGCACCACTGATTACCAACTATTTTTGAGTTTTGATTTTTAAATTTTTGTAATTTTTCATAATGATTGGATGACTGAACTGATGAGCTTTTATTTTCATTTTGAAAATTTTTCAAATTTTTTACTTTTTGTTTCTGTTCTACAATCTTCTTAACAGGTTTTTGCTTAGAGCATTCACCTATTTCAGTAGACTGCAAAACAGTATTTTGAAATTTTTCTTGTAATTCTAAAAATATTTTTCTTTTCTTTTCTTTTTCTATTTCATCATCAGCTTTGTCATCGCAATCTTCAATTTTGACTTTGTCAAAATTTGTGACATTGTCACTTATTGGAACAGAATTGATCGGTTTTGGACAAACATGTGATGTAGAATTCACAAAACCTTTCAATTTACTCTCAAGATCTTCAATTTTGTTTCGAGCAATTTCAGCTTCATTTTCAAGTCGAATGATTTTCTGAAGATGAGAATTTATTTCAATCTGTTTCTCAAGATTATTTTTAAAAATAACAGATTTTTCATCTTCTAAAACCTTCATTTGACTTTGAAAATCTTTTTCAATCTTTAATTTTTCATTTTCAAAAACATTTTCTTTTTCTTTAAAATTTTTGTATTCTAATGACAAACTCTCAACATTCTTCAAAAGTTTGTCATTTTCAGATTTTAGTTTTTCACAATTCAAGCGCAATTCCAGAATCTGTTCATTATCAGCTTTCTTCTCATCTTTCAAAGCTTTGTTTTCCAATGTCAAATTCTCCACATCTTTCAAGAGATTGACATTTGCTGCTTCGGATTTTTCGCATTTTGAACACACCACTTCACATTTTGAAATTTCATCCTTCTTGGATTCTTCAATCTTTGACGTTCCTGCAAGAAAAATTTTAACCATATCAGCAGGATTCAAATCTTCATTTAAAAAACAACCTCTCTTGTGATCATATTTCATCTTTCTTCTTACATCAATACCATTTTCAATTCTTTTGATTATTTCAAGAAACACATTCAAACTTATGTATTTTCAGCTTCTTTTTAATTTCTCTATCAACTCTTTCTTTTTCTCTTCATTCTCATCATTGCGTTTTCTAAGTTCACTAATGAAATCATAATAACCAAATTTTGAGAACCTAGAATCCTTTTTCAATTTTCCCAAAAATTCATCCCAATCTGAAGGTAACGCATCTGCAAACTTAGATATCTTTTCAGCATCTGATATCGTTAAGTAATACATTCTAAAACCCTTATGTAAATCTTCATATCGATTATACGTTTCATTAAAGTTCTCATATTTCCTGCACGTAAAATGTTCAAATCTTTCAACCAAAACCTCCTTTTTCTGAAAATGAGAACCACACGTCCAATTGTTTATTCTTTCAAGAATAGCATTTTCCTTCTCGTCAAACATTTTGATTTCTTGGTATTTGTGCCTTGTAAAACACCTTAAATCTCCTGCAAACAACTAAGTATTAGGCCTTAACTTGTATTGGAGGTGCAAATTACTTGGACAAATAAATGGGCTGACAACACTTTTAACACAACTCGATGAAATCAAACAATTAATGGGTTGTTTTAAATGTGTACAATTACTGATTGGGCCTCACTACTTTAATCAGTTTTAATATTCATTAGGCCGAGAACGATTTGCTTTAACTGTTGATTGAACCAATTTAATCCACTATCCCGACAACAATTAGTTATAACAGACTATGATTGGGCCGCTGAATCTGAATTCACATGCAACTCTTGGGTCAAGATAAACAGCCAATTACTTTGTATGTCGACAAAATCACTTATCCGACAAGTATTAATTGAGTATAAAACTGATTGAAAGTGATCACATTCAGCCGACAACAAATATTCCAACAAATATTATGTTCACGTTCAATCAAAATTAGATGTGATGACACAAAAGCGAAATCAACAACTTGTCACAAAAAGCGAAATCAGAAATTGACTGATAAGCGAAATCAGTGTCCTTATCAGCAAAACCCTATGAACGAAATCTGATTTTGTCTCTATGAGCGAAATAGCAATGTTCAAATGAGCGAAATCAAACAATTTATGTCCGTAAAAGCGAAACCCCTACGATTACCGTATGAGCGAAATCAGGTTTTAGTCAATTTTCACCATGTTTTAGTCCGAATTTTAACCTGATTCTTTCTAGGGTTTGTTATTACTATGTTTTACACGTTATATTCAAAATTCAGGCCATTTCAACCGTAGGAACCAGTTCAAATCGAAAAAATATGAGAGAAAGTGAGTAGAAGTAAGAGAATTTGGTCGAATCAGCTGTAGTAGTATGAACTCCTCGTCCTGAAGCTCTCATACCACTTGTTGGACCGGTTTGCGACCCTAAACAGTTAGTTGAGAACGTTCATCTTCACATATAAAGGCGGAATCAATGCACATGAAGTTACACAGCTTTTCCTTTTCAATTTCTTCTCTATTTATGCTTTCTGAATCAATTTTGACAGAGTTTGGTTACATAAAGCATGACAAGGTTCCGCTCCAACGTCCACAAATGAAGACACACATCAGGTATATATAGGTGACTGATTTCGCTTATATGGCAGTCCATATAAGCGAAACCCCATGTGACACAAAAGCGAAACCACCTGATACCCTATAAGCGAAATCACTTGACTAAATGTTCACATGAGCGAAACCTCAACATAAAACCCTAATTCTGACTTTCAAGCTCCTATGTTGACCTATCTTGACCTAACTTGATATGCACTTAGTCAACAGACATTCCGTGCACCAACAGAGGTTACAAGTATAAAAACCACATATAAAATGAATTAACATAAAGGAGAGGCTCATAAAACATTGGATTGTTTCGGGTTGAGAAACGTCGACTATTCCAAAGTGAATCGAAAGTCCTTTCAAATTAGAGAAACGTGCTTTGGACTATAGGTAAGATACTCTCGTCGAGAAGCGATTAACGGTATCTTACCCTTCCAGATACTACATGTCTCTAATCGATTGAAACAATCGAAACTTTGACGAGATTGAAAATCGAGGAATAGGACTTAATCGACAAGATGCTGGTTTCACCTCTAACTTGACGATTTTGTACCCTAATGTGGTTGGTACTCATCGGGTCAAAATATAATTTCGACACTTTGACAAGGGTCCACTAGAGTTTGAATTGGAAATTACCATTAAGATGTGGATTTCACTCCTAACTTAATGGCGTAACTTCATGCAAAATAAAGAATAAGAGGAATGAGAGTCGTTTACCAAATTGTGGGTTTCACGCCTATTTTTGTAAACTCGTCTTGTTTGTATTACGAGTGTCTTCTAGTCTTCAAGTGTATTGTGTAAAATGTCTTAGGAAAGACATAATGTAAGTATTAAGACCAAAAGAAGAGAAAGAAGCAAAGTAGGGAGAATAGCATTTTAAGCATGAAACAAGAATGGTCAAAAAGAGGTACCTACTATAGACTAGGTCGAACATGGAAATTCTACCTAGTTCCCTATAGTTATGGCTCTGATACCAATCTATCACACCCCAACCAATGGCGGAATCATCGGAGTGGGACGAAGAAAGATTGCTCATCACACATAACGCTAATTGTGACAATAATTAAATCAAAACCGTTTTCATTTCATAACGCAAATTGTCATTACAATACATGGAATTCAAATTACGACAAATAAAATACAAATACCACAAGTTCAACATAACATAAATATTCAAATCTAGTAAATTCTTGGGCGTGTTTCTAGTCATCCCTACTAGATTTCATACGATCGTCATCTTCAACCTATAACATGTTTAAAATAAAGTTCAATGCAAAAGCAAAGGAGAGTATACAGGTTTTCATACATAGCATAAAAATAAGTTTAAACAATTCCACATGGCAAGCTAATCGAAACAAGATAAACAATAAATTGGCATGTGCATAACTAATCAAACCAAGATGAAACGCAATAAGCTCTTAACATAACCCAACGTTCACAGATGGTGCGTTAATCCTATAGCGCTATATATGTCAAGGATAGGCTCGTATGAAGTTAATGATATGTCTAACACAAAACGTATAAACCCAAATTCAAAGTATCAAGTAACAAGTATGCATGCATGTATAAGAAATGTTTGTGCATTTTAGAAATAAGTATTAGTGTAAGTTTTCATAGTTTAACATGTTACACCCTAAAGGTGGTAAACGAAAAGGGGGGGTTTCACGTATACTCATGGTTTTACAAGCTTCCACTTGTTAATCCGCGAGGAGTTATTGGTTGTTGGAGGATGAAACACCAAGTCCTTCTACATGAGGAAACATAGGTGTATGAGTATTGGTTGGTAACGGAAGATTAGGGATTCGGAATTAAAAGTACATGGAAAGTAAACATATGAGAAAATAACCATTTAGTACATAATACTCGTTTTTGACACTATGAAACCCATAGGGGTTTGAATGTTTTCATGGGTTAAAGTACCCATTAGAATCGTAATGAGTACTAAGTTCTTAGATGGTGTAACTTAGTATTTTAACAAATAAACATTTGGTCATCATAAAAGGTTCGGTTACTATGGGTTTATATATTCTATATAGTATATATTATATGTTTTTGTCCACTAAGTATAACAAGATTATCATAGAAGTCATGCATGAGGTAGGAAGATAAATCTTCCATTTTGGAACCTCTTTTGTATTCACCAATGCACAAGTTGCCATGAGACAACAAGGATGGTCATGAATGGATTATTATTATGGAAATGAAATACACAATATCTAATAAGGAAAACATCAAGTGATGTGTGGATTTGCAAGTAGGATAGCCCAAGCTATCCAAATAATCACACATATTCAAGTTTAAGACTTGTTCATCACTTGTGGGTTAAAACCCTTTTTAAAACAGAAAGTTTTGAGGCTTAAAACCTCTTGATTTACATGTTACAACCTTGTTTTTAAGCACACATAATCATAGTCTTGATTAGTGGCATAAGGACATAGGAAGGTATGAAGAAAACATGAGTTTTCTTCCAAAACATGAAGATAAAAATGAGCAGAATTTATATGCACTTTGGACCTCAAAATGGTGAGGTTTTACCTTAGTTTGCCCAAGAAATTTTGTGAGAATCTTCCTAGAGGTTATCTAAGTGTTGTAGAAGAAGAAGAAACAAGAAGAAAATCAAAGTGGAAGCGAGTTAAAACTCACTTTTTGTTGCTAAAATTTCCTGATGTTGATGCTGAAACGCAGCTGAGTTTGGGAGGGTTTTTGAAGTGTTTAGAGGCTTGTAAAAGTGAAATAAGGAGTGGGGAAGTGCTTATTATACAGGGAAGGGATTAGGGTTTCTTTGGGTTGGGCTTTAGAAGTGTTTAGAAGAGGTTAACCATTGAAACAAGCCCACAAAACCCACCCAAAGAGGGCTGGTTGGCGCTGATTTTGGGGATGCCATACTTTTTTTAAACATTATAATGAGTAATTTTTGTTAATTAAGTTATGTAATGATGTGTAACAATGTTCCCCCTGTCGTAGCCCCCGACCCCTACCACGGGAGCGGAAGCTGCGAGCACGCACAATGCGGGTGGTATCGGTGTTTATTAATTTGGCAGCGGAATTTACACATCAGGACCGTAGTTAGGAAATAGTATCAGAGTTTAAACACCAAACTTTTTATATATATAATAAATAGATGGGATAAAACACAAGTTTTCATTACAATACATTTGTAGGTATAAACCCTAATTTATTGAAAATAAAATCTCCTTTTTATTTAGGTAACTTTTATAGCCACAACTCTAAGCCTTCAGTGCTCTCCAGCTGGCTTCTATTAGCTTCACATTAAGTTGCCTGAAACGCGTTTTACAAAAATTTTATCAGCAACAAATACTAGCGAGTGCATCCCAGTTTAATCAAAACAGTTTTATAACTTTATAGTATTGAAAGCGGTTACAATGTTTATATCCACCAATATACACATTTAGTACTGTCAATCCTGACTGGTGGTCATGTTACTCATTGGCTAACTCTTCGTCCAATAGTAACGAATTACAAGTAAGGTATGTAAAACCCCAACATACCGGCAGTAATTATAACAACCCTCCTAAAACCCCTTAACACGACCCTAAACAGTCCTAATATACCTCGTATACGCGTTAAAGGGCCTAAAATACCTTAATAATTAAAAAATCAAATAAAAACACAAAAATAAGGTTGTCGCGGGCCGCGACCCGGAGCCCCTTAATTGTCGCGGGGCGCGACGTAGTTGGCTCGCCGGACACACAAGTCAGCCACGTGTCCGATTACGTATCAAGGCTACCCGGTTGACTCGACATAGGTATATCCTACCCTACTAGCCTCGCGGGCCGTGAAGGCCGACCATGAATCTATCGCGGGGCGCGAGCCACCTTAGTCGATAGTGGGCAATTATAATTGTAACAACCATAAATTTTATTTATCGATTTTCGTAAATAATCACAATTACTAAATATTTATATTTAAACATTCATGCCAAAATACTGGTTTATAAAAAAAACTTTTACAATTTAAAGTATTATAACATAATGTGGCTTAATTCGCCGTTTTAGAATAACGACGAAACAACATGCGGAAGCTTCATTTAACGCGTGTTCGGTTCTTGCTCGTAGCTTGATCTTCATCTGGGGCTCTCAACATTCACCTGTGTTCAAAACCAACTTAAAAGTCAGTTTTGATAGTTACATAACTAATACAACAAGGAAGATTGGGTCGAATAATTGAATTAAAGAAAAATCAGGAAATTCCAACATTTATATCTTGATTTCCGAAAAAAGAACTCAAATCTGGCCTCCACCGTAACTTACGGTTGGTATCGTAAGTTACGGAGGCCCTTGGTTACAAAGCCCCCACTGTAACTCAGGAGGTAACTACCGTAATGATTTCTGCCCCACCGTAACTTACGGTGCCCACCGTAAGTTACGGTGGCCCCTGTATCAGCCCCTTCCCTTTTTGCCGTTTTTGACACGAAAACTTTCGTATCTTTTAATCCGCTTGTCCGTTTGACCTACCGTTTCTTCCTACGTGATTGTAATTTGATCCTCCATCATATGGAGTTAAAATCCAACATCCTACATAATAGATTTTGTGACTTCTAAGCCTTCGACTCCTTGCCGTTTTACCGACTTTTAACCCGTTTATGCATTTTATCAAACAACATATTTGTTTAATCCTTATTCCACATGCACCTCTTCAAATTAATGTTATCTACCATGTTAGGTTCTAATCATAGGTTTCTTACACAATTTAAATACTTTTTCGCTCGTATGCTTGTTTTGACCCGTTAAGGATATTTAAGCACTTTAGAACCTGAACTCGCTTTCATACATTTCTAGCATCTTATTCCTACATTACTTACCAAGTAATCTTCCACCACAACTATATGTGTGTTGGATTTAATGTGGATATCTATATGTTCCGAGTTTTACCCCTCGGATTATCATTTTACGGCAAAGACTTAAATAAAGTCATTCAACCCAAGGATTTACATCTTTCATTATCTTTTCTTATTCTAAGCATTTATTTAATCATAAAACTCGTTTCCGAACCCCTTTTAAGGATCGTTCGTTCGAATTAGCCTATAAGGGCAATTTGGTCAATTTTCATCCTTCTTTTACTACAAGGAACTTTTAAATACTTGTTTGACCCAAAATCCGACCTTTTAACTATAACCTTGTCTAGCTCTTATAGAATCTCAAGTTCTACATGATGAGTTGTATCATTATACATACCTGACTCGGATCAATATATTGACCCGTTTCAATACCTTGCCTTAGTAGCTGCTAAACAATAGCGATGTGCGTATCCATTTGATATTTATTCCTATAAACATGTAACTCGACAAACCATTAGTCAATATTGTCAAGGGTGATAATTTCACCTTTTGACCCGTTTATTTACCTAGTGATCTTCGTCACTTCAACTAAATGCAAATATCATGTATTATGCTAATTTAAAGTCTACTAGCGAAAATACGAAATCAAACATAACGTAACGAAATCGCGGTTACGTACCTTTTAAGCATCCTTTTCAAACGCGTATTTCCACCGGCTTGTCCACTTGACGATCCGGATTCCTCTCCTAAAGAGTTCAATTCACAATCCGTTTAGAACCCTTTTTATAAGTCTTAACGCACAATTTGCCATATCATCCTAATTATGCGTTTTAACTTTAAATTTCAGGTTTAAGTCTTCTTTGAGGCATTTATACAAACACCTTAAGGGCAGAATTTTAAATAATTCATTAATAAGCTTACAACTTGTCATATAACCCGAATTTTCATCAATCAAACTATCTAACACAAATATTTGCCTTTAAAATTCTGAAATAACTTTACATATGTCAATTTACACTAGAATAAACCCCAAAATTCCTAGTGCTTATCAAGTTCTACATAACCCACAAATCACCTACAATGGTGACCATGGATTTCACTAGAATTAGCATAATTTCAACATGTACTTGTCTAGGGTTTGCTCCTAGACGTTTTAATGTTCCTAATTCATCTACAAATCACACATGCATCATCAGATTTCGAGTTCTCTAAATTTATGAGAATTTCAAGTAGAGGGTTTTTGTCAAATTTTACATACCTTATGATCTCCTTGCAATGGGGATCATTAATCTTAGCTCGGATTTCGTTTTTGATCAGATTGAACCCTCAATTTATGAGATTTGTGAAAGCTTGGGTTTTGAAGAACCCTGGTCGCCTTCCCCTTGCCTGGTTCGACCTCCACCCACGCCCCTAAGTGGGTTTTGAGTTTTAATTTTTGTTTTAATAGTATTAGTTTCAATTTACACCCTTTTGGCCCCTCATCTTTAGTTTGGTTTATAACTTGATATTTTGTTCTTTCATTTAATTACAAGACTTGTACTAGGTTATTTATTTCCTAGTTACTTTATCTTATTTACAACCCATTTTATTTTAAGTCCCGTTAAATCTCGGGCCTTTTATATACTTTGCTTTCTCAAAGAATTTCTCATCCTTTTAATAAATGTTAGATTTATTTATTTAAATCCTAAAATTTACTGGGTAAGTTTTACCACTAACTGTATTTTACCCGTCCTGTAGTATTAACGTGGTTTGATTACCAAACCCGTTTTCGGGGTGTTACAAGTCTACCCCCCTTAAAGAGATTTCGTCCTCGAAACCTTGTTTACATAGTTCCTTTAATTTGGATTAAACGTACTTAGTTTCGTTTTTCAAGGCATTCATTCATTCCTTTCGATCTAACATTTCCATTTATATTGACATGTAAATCTTTCGTGTGTAAGGCCTCGCAGGCCGTTACTTTTCTGCTTGTATCCATTATCTTTATTGTTTATTCATTTTGGCGGTTAGACTTGTTAGTCACCGGTTACTTCATACCCCGTTACCCGGGTATGCTATTTGCCATCACCGGCCTTATGTGTGTTTAAAAATTCTCTAAGTCACCCCATACCTCTTATGTTTTGTTAAAACGTCACTTTTAACTAAAAACTAAATTCTTAGTTTACGTTTCCTCCTTGTCGTACATCTTTCTCCCGCTTCTAGGAATGTTACTTCCGAGAATCTAGTCCTTTTCGTTATTATTTAATGCGGGGAATTATAACAATTTCCCAAGCTTAACCCCTATGACCCGTAGGTTCTTTCCCTTATCCTCGTAGGCTATTTATTCAGATTTTCACCTTTTTATCCTTTCTAAGGTGAGACCTTTACAATTCGTTTCTTTCTATTTGTGACCCGAAGGTCTTTTTGGTCCCGTAGACTTTAACACTATTTATGATCTCGTAGGTTAGGATGATCCCGTAGATCGTCTTTTATCCATGTCTATATTCAAATGGATATATACATATATAGCTTCAAAGCATCTTTTATTATGTTTGGAATTGTTTATTTTCGTTTTTAAACTTTAGTTGGCCTTGACCGTAGTCTAAAGCTTCATTCGTTTACTCTTGGACTAATCTTCCGACTTTATGACTCTTTACGTCATTTACACGTCGGTTTATTCTACGCTCACCGTTTCCCCGGTTCATAATTATACTTCTCTACGACCCGTTACCCGGGTTCTTTATTATTTCGTGCTTCCATTATTCGATTTGCGCTTACTTGCACCACTGAGCTTTTATATTTTATTTATCTCGTTTGATTTATTCGTGTGAGATTTCATTACTCACGAACGTCATACTTCATTCTTTATTCAACCCATTCAACTTTAGATTAGTTGAACATAGTTATCAAAATTTCTGTTTGCAATTTCTCATCGTCTTTTAGTCATGACTCTTAATCCGAGTCCTTTGACTTTCTATTTCGCTTACCCGTCTCTTGGTTTACGCATGCTTTCAAAGTCCTACCCATCAATCGGGTATCTTTACCAAGGTCATTTTCAAGTAATCATTCTTATATGGTTTTAGACGTTATTTTAATTTATTTAGTCGTCTTAGCGAGATCCATCGCTTTTATTCAATCAAGTCCTTTATCTTTTATTCCACCCCTTTGAATTGTCTGTGTGAATTTTCATCACCTATGACTGTCAAATTTTATCTTTATGCCTTAGCATTCTCATTAGTTGGTCTGTATTTCCTCTTACTTTGATCCTTGTCCCTTATCTCGGGCTCTTTACTCTAACGTAATACGCTTTTGTCATCCGACTTGCGTCTACGTTTATTATCAAACGTCTTGCTTATTTGGGTACCTTTTAAGTTAGTCCCATTCATCCCGCCCTTACTACATCGGACGTAAATGTGTCTGCTACAAGAAGTTCATGGTATCATATGCCACTACTTACTTGGCTAGAGTAAGCTATCAGCACATGACACACATGACCTTTTTATAGCTTTTGCATCACACCCTATGTAAGTAATGCCTCTATTTAGTTCATACTTGTAATTTCATTTAGTAAAACTTTATTTAATTGCAAAACAACAATCATTAGTTTTACTAGTTGTACATTCGAACATATAAAATGTTTTTCTTTTCTATCGAACTATTATATAATCACATTCGTTAATGTGATCGCTACCTTTCTCAATAGCGTTATATTGAGAGTTTCCCACTTGGATAATTACCCCCCGTCCAAGTTTCCATATGAACCAATCTTATTATTTCCTTGTTATTCATCATCGTGAATAACACATGTTTCTATTAAACTTTTCTTAGAAACATCATCCTGAATAGATATCCTATTCAGGTTTTATCAGATATATGAAACCGTTATCCCCTACGTGTTAGTTGCATATTACTACTTGTGCGATTAATTTAAAAGCGTGCACCTGGTAATGTTTATCCTAACGGGCTTCTCTTGTTGCTAACTTTGTTCACGATCGTCACGCGATTTAGTTCTTGGTGAGCATGCTCCTCTTGTCATACTCATATCTGTAATTTGTTTAACCCTTGTCATCTTTAAATGCAAGTGTCCTTCAATTAAAACATTCACAAAGGTTAGCAATTTCAACATTAATAATGCACGTATTGTAATACACTGCTTTTTACTGTACGTGATTTCGTTAACTATACTAATCATTTTCGTTGGTGTAGCGTGTATTACACGATACCCTATGTGTTGTTCACAACACTTTAATCATACTAAACCATTAACATACTTGTACTTACCGGATTTGCGATCAAGCCTTGAACCGAACACCAATCTTTATCAAGAGCATAAGGTTTAAGTCCAAGCATAGTTTTCCCACCATAATTGAATCTCTTAAACCAAGGCTCTGGTACCAACTTGTAACAACCATAAATTTTATTTATCGATTTTCGTAAATAATCACAATTACTAAGTATTTATATTTAAACATTCATGCCAAAATACTGGTTAAAAAAACAAACTTTTACAATTTAAAGTGTTATAACATAATGTGGCTTAATTCGCCATTTTAGAATAACGACGAAACAACATGCGGAAGCTTCATTTAACGCGTGTTCGGTTCTTGCTCGTAGCTTGATCTTCATCCGGGGCTCTCAACATTCACATGTGTTCAAAACCAACTTAAAAGTCAGTTTTGATAGTTACATAACTAATACAACAAGGAAGATTGGGTCGAATAATTGAATTAAAGAAAAATCAGGAAATTCCAACATTTATATCTTGATTTCCGAAACAAGAACTCAAATCTGGCCTCCACCGTAACTTATGGTTGGTACCGTAAGTTACGGTGGCCCTTGGTTTACAAAGCCCCCACCGTAACTCAGGAGGTATCTACCGTAATGATTTCTGCCCCACCGTAACTTACGGTGCCCACCGTAAGTTACGGTGGCCCCTGTATCAGCCCCTTCCCTTTTTGCCGTTTTTGACCCGAAAACTTTCGTATCTTTTAATCCGCTTGTCCGTTTGACCTACCGTTTCTTCCTACGTGATTGTAATTTGATCCTCCATCATATGGAGTTAAAATCCAACATCCTACATAATAGATTTTGTGACTTCTAAGCCTTCGACTCCTTGCCGTTTTACCGACTTCTAACCCGTTTATGCATTTTATCAAACGACATATTTGTTTAATCCTTATTCCACATGCACCTCTTCAAATTAATGTTATCTACCATGTTAGGTTCTAATCATAGGTTTCTTACACAATTTAAATACTTTTTCGCTCGTATGCTTGTTTTGACCCGTTAAGGATATTTAAGCACTTTAGAACCTAAACTCGCTTTCATACATTTCTAGCATCTTATTCCTACATTACTTACCAAGTAATCTTCCACCACAACTATATGTGTGTTGGATTTAATGCGGATATCTATATGTTCCGAGTTTTACCCCTCGGATTATCATTTTACGGCAAAGACTTAAATAAAGTCATTCGACCCAAGGATTTACATCTTTCATTATCTTTTCTTATTCTAAGCATTTATTTAATCATAAAACTCGTTTCCGAACCCCTTTTAAGGATCGTTCGTTCGAATTAGCCTATAAGGGCAATTTGGTCAATTTTCATCCTTCTTTTACTACAAGGAACTTTTAATTACTTGTTTGACCCAAAATCCGGCCTTTTAACTATAACCTTGTCTAACTCTTATAGAATCTCAAGTTCTACATGATGAGTTGTATCATTATACATACCTGACTTGGATCAATATATTGACCCGTTTCAATACCTTGCCTTAGTAGCCGCTAAACAATAGCGATGTGCGTATCCATTTGATATTTATTCCTATAAACATGTAACTCGACAAACCATTAGTCAATATTGTCAAGGGTGATAATTTCACCTTTTGACCCGTTTATTTACCTAGTGATCTTCGTCACTTCAACTAAATGCAAATATCATGTATTATGCTAATTTAAAGTCTACTAGTGAAAATACGAAATCAAACATAACGTAACGAAATCGCGGTTACGTACCTTTTAAGCATCCTTTTCAAACGCGTATTTCCACCGGCTTGTCCACTTGACGATCCGGATTCCTCTCCTAAAGAGTTCAATTCACAATCCGTTTAGAACCCTTTTTATAAGCCTTAACGCACAATTTGCCATATCATCCTAATTATGCGTTTTAACTTTTAATTTCAGGTTTAAGTCTTCTTTGAGGCATTTATACAAACACCTTAAGGGCAGAATTTTAAATAATTCATTAACAAGCTTACAACTTGTCATATAACCCGAATTTTCTTCAATCAAACTATCTAACACAAATATTTGCCTTTAAAATTCTGAAATAACTTTACATATGTCAATTTACACTAGAATAAACCCCAAAATTCCTAGTGCTTATCAAGTTCTACATAACCCACTAATCACCTACAATGGTGGCCTTGGATTTCTCTAGAATTAGCATAATTTCAACATGTACTTGTCTAGGGTTTGCTCCTAGACGTTTTTATGTTCCTAATTCATCTACAAATCACACATGCATCATCAGATTTCGAGTTCTCTAAATTCATGAGAATTTCAAGTAGAGGGTTTTTGTCAAATTTTACATACCTTATGATCTCCTTGCAATGGGGATCATTAATCTTAGCTAGGATTTCGTTTTTGATCAGATTTGAACCCTCAATTTATGAGATTTGTGAAAGCTTGGGTTTTGAAGAACCCTGGCCGCCTTCCCCTTGCCTGGTTCGACCTCCACCCACGCCCCTAAGTGGGTTTTGAGTTTTAATTTTTGTTTTAATAGTATTAGTTTCAATTTACACCCTTTTGGCCCCTCAACTTTAGTTTGGTTTATAACTTGATATTTTGTTCTTTCATTTAATTACAAGACTTGTACTAGGTTATTTATTTCCTAGTTACTTTATCTTATTTACAACCCGTTTTATTTTAAGTCTCGTTAAATCTCGGCCCTTTTATATACTTTGCTTTCTCAAAGAATTTCTCATCCTTTTAATAAATATTAGATTTATTTATTTAAATCCTAAAATTTACCGGGTTAGTTTTACCACTAACTGTATTTTACCCGTCCTGTAGTATTAACGTGGTTTGATTACCAAACCCGTTTTCGGGGTGTTACAATAATCAGGAGTAATACCCCTAAACAAGCGAAGCTCTGCCTCGTTGTTAGTATTATAAGCCTCGATCACGTAATTGTTACCCTACCCGATCGATCTAGGGCTCCGTAATGCGTTTCAAGGCCCTGCCTGACTCAGTCGTTGGAGTTCTGTCTCGTGTTACACCTGATTAATCTAGGACTCCGTAATGCATGTCAAGGCTCTGCCTGACTTAGTCATTGGAGTTCAATCTCGAGTTGTACGGTTAATGTGATTTGGGTTATCTTACTAACACATGTGCATTGTTTAATTTTTAATAGATAATAACCAGGAGAATCACCTGGAACCTTTAGTTTTTCCTAAGTAAACAATGTGAGTACATCTTACTTTTTGTCACCTTTTTGTAAACCTTTTTACCAAAAATTCAAATGTTTTCAATTATACTTAACAGTGATTGAGTCTATGTATTCTACAATTACTGCCGGTATGTTGGGGTTTTGTATACATTATTTTAATCCGTTACTATTGGACAAAGAGTTAGCCAATGAGTAACATGACCCACAAGTCAGGTGTTGACAGTACTGAATGAGTAACTATGTAGATATAAACATTGTAATCGCTCTCAATACTGTGAAGTTATAAAACTGTTTTGATTAAACTGGGATGCACTCGCCAATATTTCTTGCTGATAAAACCTTTTTAAAACGCGTTTTAGGTAACTTAATGTGAAGCTAATAGAAGCCAGCTGGAGAGCACTGAAGGCTTGGAAAAGTCGCTATAAAAGTTACCTAAATAAAAAGGAGTCTTGTGATGTGCTAAAAAGTAGTTTAATAAAATTAACTAAAGTAACCTAATTCTAGACTATAAGTAATACTCTAGACTCACTAAGACACACTAAACTACTAACCGGCAAGTGTACCAATCAACTCTAGTATAGCTACTGTAAGTCCGGATATCGAACCCACGAGACTCTATTGAATTACGCTAATGACTCTATTTAGACTAAACTGACACGCACTCAACTATTTTGTTTGTTTGATGGGGGGGGGGGGGGTTTCTAAAAATCCTAAGAAAACAATTAAACTAAATTAATTAACTAGACTAACTAGAACAAATTACTGTGGGCTTTTACTCAGATGGTGGAAATACTACCTAGACTCGAATCCTGGTTCCTTTTAGTTATGGATTTTATTTGAAGATTGATTATTATGGACTGGGATCCTAAGATGCTAAATCTCTCAAGTTACCAACTAAGCCTCCTAACCCTTCTCAAGAGTACATTAGGGCACCCTAAAGGCTGTTATAGTCACCGGTAAATTAGACTCCTTGTCAGGACCTCTAATGATTTATGAAAGTACCCTACAAGACTCTCTCCGTTTTGGGACTCAAGTCAAGGGTAAATTTGGGTTCTTAACTAGACTTGTTAGACAGCAGCTAAAGGGTTTACTTCCTAAGAAGGACCCACCTTACGGTTTAATCGCTTAGACCTAACAATAACCTCGCACCTTTCAGCTATTGAGAGTTAATAGAACACTTGATTTTATAAGATTACCGAATTTTGCTTTTAAGGTCTATTACATATTCAATGTGACAACTCGTAGTTCAAGGATCTTTTGCTAGTTCTTTGCATATTTGACTTTGCATTACAGTGTGTGTTGTATTCGGAATAAACGAAGTTATTTGAATAAACATGTGGTTTATGCTTAACAGTAAGTTCGTTGGTTTATAAGAACTTGTTTTCATAATATCTTTCGGGCCGCACATCTTGATCTCGACACACCCCATCCCGTGTACCATTGCTCTCGGCCCAAACAAGAAAGCCCTATTGATGCATGCGTCTGTCGACTTCGTCTTGTATCGAGTCTTGTATTTGTATAGATAGATCAAGGCACATAAAACGAGAAATGTGTGTTTATAGGTATTTCGCTTGAAATGGCACAAGGGTCATTTCATGCGAAATCAAATGAGTATTTTTTCTTGAAATCATGTGTTGATTTCGTTTGAGTTAATTCCGTGCGGAATTAGATTCCGCTTGAACCCGTTTCAAGCGAAATCATCTCTCCTATAAATACCTGATGTGCCTATTCATTTGTAACGATTCTGATTCCGGTAGCGAAGCTCTGCCGAAGTGTCTACAACATTGTAATCGATCTTATATCAATCTAAAGACAGTTTAAAGTGATATTCTAGCTGAATTGAACTTAATACGTCTGTTTCCGCCTTTCGTATTGAGAAAATCTTCTGATCGACTCATTCGGGTCTCAAAACGATCCTACAAGTGGTATCAGAGCTCAGGAGGAAGAGTTCATACCAATTCAGCTGCAAAATCTGATTTCTACACCTTCTTTTTCACAATTAAGAAGTTTTCACGGTCAAAATGTCTTGAATTTTACACATAATGTGCAAAACAGTGTTTTAATGATTCCTTGAGAGAATTGGACTTTAATTCAATCTAAAATTAGTAAAATTGATAATTTCGCTTGAAAAACAGCTCGAGAATGATGACGTCAGCGGTATTTCGCACGGAATAAGACCTTAATTTCGCTCGAAACCAGTATTTCGCTTGAGTGATTCCATTCGAAATCACTATTCCGCTCCAAATTGTTATTTCGCTTGAGTGATTTCGCGTGAAATTACTAATTTCGCACAAGATTGTTGATTCCGTTTGAGAGGGGTATTTCGTTTGAACAGGCTTATTTCGTACCAAAAGGTTATTTCATGTGAAAGATTTGATTTCGCTTGAAAGTGTCAAAGTTTTGTGAAAGTTGTTACCGAAACATGAAAGAGGAATTTTATAACGCATTTGCTACCACCCCGACTACACCAGCATCTGTTACTCAGAATTTGAACATGGAAAATGAAACGGGTACAATGCAAAAACCGCCAAAGCTCATAAACATTGAAGAGTATAAAGGATGGGAAGAACGATTTGAGAATTGGGTACAAGAAAATTACTTAGATGCTTGGGAATGCGTGGAAACGAAATATGTTAGACCTTTGAATGATGAGGAAGAGGAGATTGCTATTAAAGATCTAAGTGTTGATGATAGAATGAAATACAAAAATGAAAAAATGATGATTATTCTATTACATCAAGCTATTAAAGAAGATATCTTGGTATTATTGCAACACAATGGAAGTGCATATTCAATTTGGAGAGCGTTAAAATCGAAGTTTGTCGGTAGTAAAGAGATGATTAAGAATAAAAAATCACTTTTGAAGAAAGAATTCGATCTATTTCGTGGTTTGAGAACTGAAAGCACAAAGCAGATCATCGAAAGATATTGCAATTTGTTAGTCCAAATGAAGAGAATGAGCATCACAAAAGATAATGAAGAATTGATTGAGAAATTAGCTGATGCTTTGCCACATGAAACTTGGGGGACGTATCTCATGATGTTGAGGAACAAGAAAGATTTTAGCAATTTAACACTGAATAAGTTCATTGAATAGCTTGAAACTCAAGAGATGGAACAAAGAAAGATCTCAAGAATGAAGGATTTTGATGGTGAACAAGATATCAGTCTTTATTGCAAAGGAGGTGTTAGTGATAAAACAAACATGTCACCAAAGGTTGAGACTGTCACACCCCCAAAATCCACCCTGCGGAGTATCACCGCTTGGAGGCGTGACATGACCAGGATCGAGCCACCAATTATATTGAACAACTCAATTAAGTAAATAAAACCAAACACAATACGATTGGTGACCAAAAGGAAGTAAACAAACTTTAGGTTAACAGCGGAAGCATAAAACGTAAGTTCAAAACATAAGTTCATAGTTCATAAGTTTAAAGTCCAAAACGCAGTTTAATAAGTTCATAAGGATTAAAGGTTTAGCACGGGACATAACAAATCATATTCCACAACAACCTTCTCCTCGTGCAAGTTCCATCTAGCGACCTGTAAGGCATGTAACAACGAGTCAACAACAAAGTTGAGTGAGTTCACGTTTGGTTGTTTAGTTTTAAGTTGTTTCTGAAAAACATGGTTTGACTTTCGTTGGCTTATTTGCCATGGGGGTTACCCTGTAGTTGAAAGTATGTTTAACCAGTTCCTTTTCTTTACCCAAACCATATCCATAATCAGTGGGGGCTTCCCCATGTGAACTACTAGACGGTATGATATCGACTACTAACGAAAGTAAGTTGTGCCCTAAGTCAATGTCTATCAGCATTGACCCTTTGCCTTAGTCCATTAGTACACGCCCGTTCGAACGACACGGTGTGAGGTTTGTTAAACCTAATAGCGCTATTAACTAATGACCCGCTCGCCATCGGCCTCGGCGATTAAATCGATATAAAATGAGGGACTTATGATAGAGTTTTGTCTAGTAAGTTTTAAGGTTGTTGTCCTACCCAAGGAGGATGAACGTACGTAGTTCTCCCAAAGAGAATACGCAGGATTAATATTGGCATCCTACCCAAGGAGGATGGCCGTACATATCCTACCTAAGTAAGATATGTAGATTCCGTTTTAATTTCTTTAACCCATTCCCAAACCACCGGGAATCCCATGCCTTAGAAAGTGTGTGAACTCACCTCGGTTTGCTCGGTTAGATTCTCAAATATAGCTAACAGTCAAGGTTGGTCAATCACGTCCTAATATGATTACCAGTTAGTCATTTAGTGATTTTCAAATAGAGCACAAAGTTCCTACACGTATCTATCCCATAACATGCATTACTTTAACGGTTTATGTCCATATAAACTTCTCATCTATTACCGTTCATAAATACACATACAATATTGCACATAACACTTTTATTGACACATAACATGTTAGATCATTCACAGATAGCATACTCGACATTTAGACATGCAAATTACAACTTATGTCATTTCAGCTTTAATATTCAAAACCGGGCTGTTTTCGGACATTTTAATAAAATAGTTAACTTATTCCAAAAATTCCGAAATTTTTACAGAATATTTTAAATGATCTAAATATTATTGTGTAAAAATATCGGAGTCCAGTTCATTACCAATATTTTATAAAAATTCATTTTCCGGACTGAAATCAGATTTATCTTTTTCTGACTGCAGTCCACGGAATAATTTATTTAAAATTCATCGAGAGTCCGATTTATGAAATTCCAGTGATAGAATTACAAATACATCGGTGGTCATCTACAGTACAAATTTCATGATCTAACTCTACACAGAACTCAAGTTATGACAGAAAACAGAACGCATATTTTCAGCAGCAAAAATGCAGCTCTAGCTGCTGTTACGAAATGACACTTTAAAAATAGTAAACGGAGTCCAAAAATTATGATTCCAGTGCCATTAGAACCGTATTTCATAATACTTAAATCTAGACTTAAGAAAATACATTTTTCGTTAAGTTACGGTCTGGTTACAGCCAACTGAAGTTGGCTGTAATCACTAAACAGCTTTCTGTTTTCAGTCTTTAACCTTCTAAAGCGCGTTCGATTGATTCTGTTAACATGTTTAGTGATCACAACAACATCAAACATTAATATTAACCAGAAAATCATCAGGAAATCAACAAGAATCATTACAACACAAGATCAACATGATTTAACCAAATATCTTCTCTTTATCCACTCTTTACCCTTTATGTTCAAGACTTAGTTCATGTTCTTTAGTGTTTCTTAATATTTCACCATTCAATCATCTATTAACCACTAAAAATAAGAACAAGATGAAGTTTTTAAGCACTTACTACTAGCTCAAGGCTAGGGGAGAAACAAGGCATAAAAGTGGTGGATAAAAGAAAACTAGAGTGGTTCTTGAACTTCCGAGTGCACCACGCTTGTTTGTTGAACCTCTTGCACCTTTGAGAGTATGGAAAATGGCTTGAACAAAGCTTGATGGTGGTGGTATGGTGGTTGATGGTGGCGACCGAAAGCAAGGAAGGAGGAAGGAGAAGTTGTTTGTTGTTTGATGTTTGATGAGAGATGTTGGAGGTCTAGCATGTATATTTATAAACGAAGTCCCTTATTAACCAACATATAAAGTGTCCTTAATCCACTAACATCTAGCAATAAAATAATCAAAAGGAAGGCAAGGGGTGGGTCACCCCCCTTGTGACCGTCGAATGGGGGGTATGGGGTTGGGTGGTGATCCTTGGTTACTTATTTAGTTAGGATGTAAGTGTTTAGTTAGGGTGTTGTTATGTGTGTTATAATATAAGGTGTGTTAGGGTGTTCGGGGACCCTAACTAGCTCAGAAAAATAGGAACAATGCTTCTAGCATTATTTTAGTGTTCCGGGTAAAGTCCGATTGTTCGGTTCGGTGTTGTTCCGTTAAAGTGCTTAATTAATCCGTAAAGCGTCCTATATATATATATTTTTGTAACATTTTTAATTCTCAACACTTAGGGAAGCATACCAGACTATTTAGTAACTTTTCTGTACACTACCAGTATGTTAACAAGCACATGTAAGTATAACACAAAATCAGAAAGCAGTTAAACGATTCCACACAGTCGTCAAGCACTTTAATTATCATTAATAAATTGTACGGTTACATGAAGTTTTGAGGGTTGTCACAGAGACTGCATTCAATGCTAAGAGTTCGTCTGGAGGATCATCTCAAGGATCAAATAGCAAAACGGTTTTTTCTTCATATTCATCATTTGACCCAAACTTTTCAACGACCAAGAATGGCAAAAGATTACAGTGTGACATTGTTTTGAATCTTGAAAATGGTGAAAATTTCTCGGAAGAGGTTGCAAAAGGTCACATGTCGTTGTTGGGAACTGTATTAGAATCATATGAAAGTTTAGTTGCAGGAAAAATCGGGAATCCAATGTTGACGAAAGAGGATTAGGATCAGATTGATGCTGAGGAGATGAAATTGATGGATATAAAGTGGTGTTTGGCGAGTGTGTTGAGGAGAGCAGAAAAGTTTAAACAAGTTACGGGAAGAGATGATTTCCGTGATGCAAATGTTTCTACTTTAGGTTTTGATAAATCTAAAGTTACTTGTTTTCGTTGCAGGGAAAAAGGACACTTCAAGAGGGAGTGCACAATTCGTGAAGCAAGTGGAGCTGAAAATCCGTTCAACAACAATGATTACTATCGGAAAGCAATTTATCATCAAGTTGCTCAACAACCACATCAACAACAACCACAAACTGCTCATGCCAGAAAAAAGATTGAAGAATCATCAAAGAGAGCTTGTATGGTGAATCAAGATGATAACAAGCCAACAAAAGGATCCAGTTGGGATAAATATATTTCAGCTGACAGCATAGCTTGTCTGATAGACCAAGATGATGAAAGACTACCAGAAGGTTTTAGCTGGAAAATTTTCAGTTGGGATGAATATGATCCTAATAAAACTGCAAATCACAAAGCTTTTGTTGCTTGGGTTGTTGAAGACAGTGATAATGATGATGATTATTATGCAAGAAGAATGGAAAAGCATTTAAAAATGATGGAAGAGAATGACAGTGACGATGAAAAAGCTAAAAAGAAAAAGAAGAAAGTTATAAAACCTGTCAGCAGTGATGATGAAGAAGTTCCAGTGATAAGGAAGAAAATAAAAGATATTCTAGTTTTTAAAGTTGAAGCTGAAGCTGATGCACAAAAGGTTCCAGTGATATGTGAGAACTGTGAAGCAGTAAAGAAGCAAAACAGTACATTGATTCAAAACTTGAACAGATTGAAAGAATCTTACGATGTTTTGAATAAAGCAATGAATTTGTACAATCAATCAAGCAGTGAGCAAGCAACAGCAATGAAGACACTTCTAGGAGCTTTTATGACAAGTGTGCTGTTCTAGAACAAAAACTGGAAACTCAAAGAATTGAAACGGAAAGAGTTAATAGATTGTTAAAAAGTTACTCATGTACTTCTTATGTTATTGACAGGATTTATCCAACTATTGAAGGCATGAAGGCATTTGATAAAGATGAAAGTTCTGAAGAAAAGAAGAAGGATGCTGAAGTGATTGATTCTGGTAAGAAAAAAGGTTTCAGTTATACAATGTGTCCGCCCCCGCTTGAAAATGGATATTCTCCACGAAATCCAAATTCAGAAAGAGTAAAAAAGGCAACCAACTTAGTGTGGGAATCTGAACCATCAGATAATTTGCCCGACAACATTGATGTCACTTTTACTTCGTCCGATACCGATCATGAGTCGGAGTTAATAAAGAAAGTGGTCGATCAGGTGTTAGATAAAGATGAAACTGAGGAGTCAAAGTCGGAGTCAAATTCAGATTCAAAATCTGAAACGTCAAAGTCAACAGTCAAAATGGAGAAACGGGTTTACAATAAAGAATTCTTGTTATCAAAATCTAATTTGAATGACGAACCAATCAAAGTGGCATATACTTTGAGTGATTCTGACAAATTATATTCTGATGAAGAATTTCCAATAAGAGGTGTTAAACCAGAATTGATCAAAAAGGTTTTCAAACTAACAGAAATCAATATTTCTGAAATAAAAGATGTAAATCTTTCTGAAAAACCTAAAAAATACACCTCAAGAGTTCAACAAAGAGAAAACAAGAAAAAGGGTTATAGTTCTGGTTCTGGTTTTCAAAAGAAACCAAACCATAACGGTAATTTCAAAAGAAGGGGATTGTGTAACACCCCAAAAATGTTATTAGACATAAGTTAAAATGTAATAATAAAAGGGTAGTATTTATATTAAATAAGTGATTGAAATGGAAGGACTAAAGATGTAAATGCCCAAAATCTAGTTTAATAAAATGTTAAATGGTAAAAACCCACACACAGTTCGTGTGTGGGGTTCTGATCGATCACCAGGAGAGGAGCAAGGGGGTGAAACCCTAGCTTTACAAAATCCACAAGAATCAATATAAATCTTAAGGAAATCGAAAGTATAATCAGCAAATTCTAAGCTCCTACACCTGTTCTTCGAAGTGGTAAGTTCAATTTTGTGAATTGTTGAATTGTAAGAAGTGGGTCTTAACCCAAGCATGAGTGCATGACATAGAATTCGTGAAATTTAGTTAGGATTAAGGAATAGGATAAGAATTATGGAAGAATTTATGTTTGATTTTGGATGGGTTGTTGTGATTGTAGCAAAAACCTGTTTGCTAAGAAGCTAGTAAGTGTAGGATGATGGAATGAGATCATGTAACTAGAATTTTGATTATGAGCTTGATGTGATACATGAATGATGAATAAAATTGATGTAGGATGAAGTAGTTATGTAAATTCGAATAAATGTGAATGTTGTATGATGATGAACTAGTAGAAATGTGCTTTATAGTCTTGTACCGTATACCTTAATTATGATGCATACCAAGTGTTTGATGAAATGCTTAAGAGATAAATGTATGTGCGATATGGAAAAATGGCTGAACGAATTTGATGGACTAAATGAATGAATGAATGTTGTAATGTAGGCGTGAAGGAAGAAGGTACAAGCACTAGGAAAACGGAAGGCACGCAAGATCGAGGTATGTTCCGTTGCATACAAAACCTTATTTAAATTTGTTTATATTATGAAAAACAACCCTTGTTACAATGATTATAGTGATTAGTAAGAAGATAACAAATCCCTTGCGGATTTGGTTATGCTAATGAAGGTTATATTAAGTTATGCAAGTTGACCGGTTCGAGTCGAACTAGGTCGAGTAAGAATATGGTACCATCCGTTTAGAACGGGTGGTCACGAATGCAATAAGGGATGTATGAAGTTCGATCCGTTATATGGATGGAACGAAATGTTTATGTTGTAAGCTATTAACCCGATGATACCGGGTCGTAAGAGGTATGCTTGAATCTCAATACGAGAGTATATGCCAAACCCAGTTAATTGGGTGAGCGAATGCGTAAGAGTAATGAATGTATATAAAGGAATGCAAATAATTAAAAATAAAAGGTTGGTGTAATAAGTGAAATAAGTATTATGACTAACTTTTTTAAAGTTGTTGTTAAATGTAGGTAAATCCTCAATTTAGGCGACTCGGCGAATTGGAGCGAGCACGTGATCAAAATATGTCATACCAAGCGCTTCCGCTAGCTTATATTAATGTTTTGGGTCAAAATACTTTTTGTACAATTTGTTGGTAAACACACCTTTTAGTATTTGATGTTTTGGTTTTAAGTAGTATCTTGTAGAATGGTATTGTCTTGATTGTGAACTAAAACAGGGGTATACTCGTTTTACGAACGAGTCATGCCCAAATTTTGTAAAATTATGTATTAAAGTTGTCATTTTGAAGTCTTTAAATTACCTTTGTAAGTTATTTTATAAAGTCGGAAAAGCGGTTGTTACAGATTGGGTTTTATTCCACCGAAAATTTATAAAAATGATAAAACTTATAAACCAAAAACTGTATTTGTTTCAGGGACAAGTGCAGAGGAGGAACAAAAGAGCCCATTCTGGAAACAATCAAACAAAGATTTCCTTGCAAAGAAGCAAGAGGAAATGAGGATGGAAGTTGCTCAGAGAACGGAGATGAGAACCTGTTTCAATTGTCACAAAGTTGGTCATATTGCCAGGAATTGTCTGAAGGCAATACAAACAAAACAGGAAGTTTCTGATAAACTCAAAGAAAAGATTGTTGAAAATGAACCACCAATCAAACCATTTATAGTTTTCAAAAACTCGAAGTTTGAGGTTGGTGAGTGTTCAAAAGGTTTTTACAAGAGAAAAGCAAATCTTGACAATCAAAAGTGGGTTATTAAGAAATCTGATGATAGTTCTAGCAATGATTCTGATTTTTTAAAATCAGAGGAGCTATTTTCAGGCAATGAATCTGATTCCACAAAGTCAGAGGAGCCACATGTTGGTCTAAAATTGGAAACATCAGTACCTCCAACGGATGATGTTAATTTTCCACCATTGAAGGCTGAAAATTTTAAACAAAAGATTGGCAAAGTTGAAATTTCAAATCAATTTTTTGTTGAAAAGAAAGAATTTGATGTTGACAAAGCTTTTAACTGTAACACCCCGAAAATGGGCTTGGTAATTAAACTCTGTTAATACTAAAAGACGGGTAACGTACCGTTATTAGTAAAAATAACGCGGCAAATATTTGGGTTTAAACAAGAAATACAAATAGTAAATATAAGCGAATCAAAGTTTTCAGGAATTGAATTTATAAGAGCCCGAGTTAACGGGACTTAAAATATAACGGGTTATAATTCCCGGGACTCACCAAGTAACTAGGAATACTAACCTAGTTAGTTAGTGTCTTGACATAATGGAACAAATATGGTTAAGATACCTATAAATAACTGGTGTAAAGTTGAGGGACTAAACATGGGCAAATTAGATAAAGTTTTATTAAAACCAATTAATAAACAAAACACACACACATACGTGTGTGTGTCTGCGACTTCAAACAAAGCCAGTGAAGGCTCTCTTGCTCAAAAACCCTAGTCCCTCAAGAATCTCTCAAATTGAAGCCCAAATCAAGAGCCAAATCAATGCATGAACATAAATTCGTGACCACCTAGTCATGAGGATTACAAGGTATGTTGAAAATTTCGATTTGGTGATACTTTGAGATTATGATGAACAATCATAATCGAAATTCTGGAATGAATATTGATTCTATGAGTGTTATTATGATTATATCTTGGTTTAGAAACAAACCCTAATGGAAAATTTGATGAATTGTCGTCAAAACTAGGGATTTGATAATTACCCTATTATATGCTAAGTGGGTTTTGACTTAATAATGAAGATGACGATATGTTGGTGTTAGAAATCATCATAGGTGATAGTTGATGCAAGATACTTGAACAAATTATAAGTTTGAGTGAAAGCTTATGCATGACTTGAAGTGGGTTTTTGTATGTTATGATGAACACTCGGATTTGGAAGTGTTAATTTGATGAATATTGACTGCTATGATATAAGTTCTTGATATAGTTCATGAACACTAGACATAGAGGGTTGAAATTTGATATTAATCTTGGTAAAAATGACTAATAAAGAACTAGTTAGCAAATGTGTAGAATTATGCCCATTAGGTGTTTGTTAAAACGCCTAAATGAGAAGTAAAGTATTTAAATTCAAGTGAAACGCGTAATTGACAAGCTTGACTAATTACATGAGACATGGGATAAAACGGGTTCTAATCATAATGTTGATTTGCCTTAATCGTGCATATTATATGATTAAAAGTAGTTGACTTTAGAAAGTCAAACTAACTAGTGATGAAGTTGAATAAGTGGTTTCGACTAAGACAATAAGTAAGGTGGTATAGTCGTGATTGTTAATGACTAATCTAACCACCTTGTAAATGATGAACAATAGTTGGCGCTTAAACAAGCTAGGTGAAGCTTGGAGTGAAAGCGGGTCAAACGAATCCAGAATGAAGGAAAAAGCATATTTCGGATGCAAGGTAAGTATATCTTACACTAGTCATATATTTATAATATTCTTTCATCTTATTAGTTGCGAAAAAGAAAAATACCTAATTGAGATATGATGTTCCGACGTGTGGTCGTACGGAACAAGATAATCAAATATGACAAGAAAACATGGTGATGGCTAAAAAAATGAGTTAAACTGGTAATTCGATCATATTATGACGAATGAAGCATGTACTTTTAATGGTTATCATATAAGTTAAAACATAATAACCATTAAGGGCAAAATGGTAATTTTGACAATTTGACAATGGTAATTGGTCATATAGACCAAACGGGTCAAAAGGTGAAATTATCACCCTTTGACAATATCGACTAATGGGTTGTCAAGTTGCGTGAATTTAGGAAATAAATAGCACACGGATGCTTACATCGTTATCACTTAGTAGCCACTAAGGAAAGGTATTGAAACGGGTCAATATATTGATCCGAGCCAGGTATGTATAGTAATACAACTCATCATGTAGAATTTGGAGTTTTATAACAGTTGGACAAGGTTAAAATAAGATATTCGGTTATCTTTAGGTAAAGAGAATAAATTGAGTTATAATTATGGTGTTTAGAAACATATTGGTTTCTAAACAAGAATATGGTTAAAAGGTCGGACTTTGTGGTTCAAACAAGCACTAATAGTCCTTCGTCGTAAAAGAATGACAAAAATTGACTAAAACGCCCTTGTTGGCTAATTCGAATAAACAACCTTTAAAGGTAGTTTTGAAACGAGTTTTATGATCAATCAAATAATTGGAATAAGTGTAAGAAGCGAAATATGTAAATCTTCGGTCAAATGACTTTATATGAGTCTTTGTCGTAAATTAGTAATCAGATGAGAAAAACTCGGATTATATGGATCACCTCATTAAGTCCACCACAATTATAGTTGTGGTGGAAGATTTCTTGATTTGAATGTTGTAAATAACGCTAGAAATGAATGAAAGCAATTTTAAGCTTAAAGTGCTTAAATACCTTAACGGGTCAAAATAAGCACTTGAACATAAACGGGTTCTAACTAAGTAAGAAACCCATGATTTATGATTTATTTGATAGGAAATATTGAAATGATGATTCTCATGAGTTTATAGATCAAGTAAACGTGTTTGTTTGATAAAAGAGCGAACAGGTCAAAATTTGGTAAAAATGTAATAAGCCGAAGACTTAAAAGTCTCAAAATTTGCTAATCCGGATGTCGGATTTTAACTCCAAATGATGGAGAATCAAATTACAAACACGTAGGAAGAAACGGTAGGCCAAACGGATAAGCGGTTTGAAAGATACGAAAGATTTCGTGTCAAATTACGGCAAAATGGAGAAGTTGGATGCAGGGTCCACCGTAAATTACGGTGCCACCGTAATTTACGGTGGAGCTAATAAAGCTACGGTGGGTTTCTACTGTTTTACGGTAGAAAAGCATGAACCCAGGGGCCACCGTAAATTACGGTCCCACCGTAATTTACGGTGGTGAATTTTTTTTTATATATTTTGTTTTTCATTGAGAAATCAATTGTTTCCCCAGACATCGTTCGGACATGATTTAAATCTTGTATGACTAAAGCATTTCATGTTATTGAAATGTAGGTACTTTTGGACGCCGGAAGACGATCAAGCTCAGCGAAGAACCGAACACGATAAAGATACACGCTTCCGCACTTTGCCACGTTGTAAAATTTAAACAACGAATTCGATCATGTTACCTAGAATAATTTATGAATTGTAAAAGTTTTAATAAACCCGTATTTTTATAGTATGTGTAGTCTTAACTGCACATCTAATTGTTGGTATTTACACTATAAACGTTAAATAGAAATTAGGGTGTTACAAGTTGGTATCAGAGCCTTGGTTTAAGAGATTCAAGTATGGCGGGAAAGCTATGCTTGGACTTAAACCTTATGCTCTTAATAAAGAATTGGTGTTCGGTTCAAGGCTTGATCGCAAATCCGGTAAGTACAGGTATGTTAATGGTTTAGCATGTTAAAGTGTTGTAAACAACACATAGGGCTACCGTGTGATACACGTTACCCCAATTGAAATGATTGATATAGTTGACGAAAATACGTGCATTGACGCGTATAGTAGAAAAAGCCTTGTATTAGAATACGGGCGATTATTGAAGTAGATGTTACTAACTTTTGTGAATGTTTTAATTGAAGGACACTCGCGTTTGAAGACGACGAGAGTCAAACGAATCGTGGATATGATGATGGAATGGTCTGAGATATGACAAGAAGAACATGCTCATTACGGACCTAAATTGCGTAATGGTCGCGAACAAGGCTAATGGCAAGAAAAGCCCGTTAGGGCAAGCATTTACCAGGTGCACGTTTAAATTATTGCATGAATATAAACATGCAACCAATATGTAGAAACTGATAGTTGCTGATTTAGATTGAAAACTTGGACAAACCTGAATAGAATACCTATCCAGGATATTGTTTCCAAGAGAAATAAACAGAGATATTACTTACATAGGGCGTGATGTGAAAACTATAAAAAGGTCGTGTATGTCATGTGTTAATCACTTACTCTGGCCAAGTAAGTAGTGACATATGATACCACGAGTTTCTTATAGCGGACACATCTACATCCAATGTAGTAAAGGCGGGGTAAAGGGGACTAATTAAAAGTACCCAAATGAATCAGATAAGCAAAATATTTGATAATAATGTAAACGCACAACCAAGTGACGGGAGCGTATTACATTAGGATAATGAGCCCGAGTGAAGGGACAAAGAAGCATGTAAAATGATTTAGACGAGTATTGGGAAGGAGTGTACTTACACTCGAACCCAGAAAACGCAAGCATGTAAAATGATTTAGACGAGTATTGGGAAGGAGTGTACTTACACTCGAACCCAGAAAACGCAAGCATGTAAAATGATTTAGACGAGTATTGGGAAGGAGTGTACTTACACTCGAACCCAGAAAACGCAAGCATGTAAAATGATTTAGACAAGTATTGGGAGGGAGTGTACTTACACTCGAACCCGGAGAATGTAAACATGTAAAATGATTTAGATATTTATTGGGAGGGGGTGTACTTACACTCGAACCCGGAAAATGCAAATATGTCCCTTAACGTGTCGTTTTTGTAAAACGTCATACTTAAGGACAAAGTCGGAATATAAAAATGAAACCTTAGACTAGGGTCAAGGTCAATTGAAATTCAAGAGCGAAAATAAATGATTCCAAACATAATAAGAGATGCTTAGAAGCTATATATGTATATATACATTTGAATATAGACAAGAATAAAAGATGATCTACGGGATCATCATAACCTACAGGATTAAACACAGTGTTAAGGTCTACGGGACCAAAAAGTCCCTCGGGTCATAAAAGAGAAGGAGACGAGTTGTTAATATCTCACCTTAAAAAGGGTGAAAAACTTAAAGAAATAGCCTATGGGGCTAAATGAAAGAATCTAAGGGTCAATAGTGTAAAGCAAGGGAACTAGTTGTGATTTCCCGCATAAAACTAAGACTGTAAAAGAATAAATTATGGACTGTCAATATCCTGGCATGGATAATGGACAAAGGTTAATGAGAAGATCCTAAAACTAAAGTTTCGGTTTTAGTAAGAAATAGCGTTTTTACAAACATAAATCCTGATAGGAATTTAAATTATAAGCATGAAAGATACAAGTCTTGACACAGATTGGCGCAAGACAATATATTCGAAAAGTGTTATTTTCGAAAATAAAAGGTTGATGCAAACTAAACACGATGTGACACGATCACGGTTAGGAAATGTAATGTGAAGTAAAATCACATTATAACCAAGCGAGCGGTGAAAAGTAACGGGACTAATAAGTCCAGTTAGTGAGACCGGTTAAGGTCAGCAATTCAAGTCAAGAAATTTGATTTGCTCGGAAACGGGGGATTCGGTATAATTGAGCCGAATCAATAAATCCGAAAACTAAAGAAATTATTGCTAAAAGCGAAATATTTCAATAAAGACCTTTAAACGGGTCAAGGTAACGGATTCACCAAGAGTTCGATAATATATAAAAGCGATGGAAATCGCTAAGTTGACTAAACTAGCAGAAATAACGGAATTACGTTATTTCAAGATACATTATGTCGTACGAGGTACGTAGGGGTTATGTAACCGAAAAGATATTACCATAATTTTTCTGGTAATGCAAGCAATTGGTTAAAGTATGAATAATGCTTAAGAGATTACTCAGGTCAAACGCATTGAGTTCAGAACTCAATGAACTATGTAAGCAAGGTTTCGAGGACGAAACCTCTTTAAGGGGGGTAGACTTGTAACACCCCGAAAATGGGCTTGGTAATTAAACTCTGTTAATACTAAAAGACGGGTAACGTACCGTTATTAGTAAAAATAACGCGGCAAATATTTGGGTTTAAACAAGAAATACAAATAGTAAATATAAGCGAATCAAAGTTTTCAGGAATTGAATTTATAAGAGCCCGAGTTAACGGGACTTAAAATATAACGGGTTATAATTCCCGGGACTCACCAAGTAACTAGGAATACTAACCTAGTTAGTTAGTGTCTTGACATAATGGAACAAATATGGTTAAGATACCTATAAATAACTGGTGTAAAGTCGAGGGACTAAACATGGGCAAATTAGATAAAGTTTTATTAAAACCAATTAATAAACAAAACACACACACATACGTGTGTGTGTCTGCGACTTCAAACAAAGCCAGTGAAGGCTCTCTTGCTCAAAAACCCTAGTCCCTCAAGAATCTCTCAAATTGAAGCCCAAATCAAGAGCCAAATCAATGCATGAACACAAATTCGTGACCACCTAGTCATGAGGATTACAAGGTATGTTGAAAATTTCGATTTGGTGATACTTTGAGATTATGATGAACAATCATAATCGAAATTCTGGAATGAATATTGATTCTATGAGTGTTATTATGATTATATCTTGGTTTAGAAACAAACCCTAATGGAAAATTTGATGAATTGTCGTCAAAACTAGGGATTTGATAATTACCCTATTATATGCTAAGTGGGTTTTGACTTAATAATGAAGATGACGATATGTTGGTGTTAGAAATCATCATAGGTGATAGTTGATGCAAGATACTTGAACAAATTATAAGTTTGAGTGAAAGCTTATGCATGACTTGAAGTGGGTTTTTGTATGTTATGATGAACACTCGGATTTGGAAGTGTTAATTTGATGAATATTGACTGCTATGATATAAGTTCTTGATATAGTTCATTAACACTAGACATAGAGGGTTGAAATTTGATATTAATCTTGGTAAAAATGACTAATAAAGAACTAGTTAGCAAATGTGTAGAATTATGCCCATTAGGTGTTTGTTAAAACGCCTAAATGAGAAGTAAAGTATTTAAATTCAAGTGAAACGCGTAATTGACAAGCTTGACTAATTACATGAGACATGGGATAAAACGGGTTCTAATCATAATGTTGATTTGCCTTAATCGTGCATATTATATGATTAAAAGTAGTTGACTTTAGAAAGTCAAACTAACTAGTGATGAAGTCGAATAAGTGGTTTCGACTAAGACAATAAGTAAGGTGGTATAGTCGTGATTGTTAATGACTAATCTAACCACCTTGTAAATGATGAACAATAGTTGGCGCTTAAACAAGCTAGGTGAAGCTTGGAGTGAAAGCGGGTCAAACGAATCCAGAATGAAGGAAAAAGCATATTTCGGATGCAAGGTAAGTATATCTTACACTAGTCATATATTTATAATATTCTTTCGTCTTATTAGTTGCGAAAAAGAAAAATACCTAATTGAGATATGATGTTCCGACGTGTGGTCGTACGGAACAAGATAATCAAATATGACAAGAAAACATGGTGATGGCTAAAAAAATGAGTTAAACCGGTAATTCGATCATATTATGACGAATGAAGCATGTACTTTTAATGGTTATCATATAAGTTAAAACATAATAACCATTAAGGGCAAAATGGTAATTTTGACAATTTGACAATGGTAATTGGTCATATAGACCAAACGGGTCAAAAGGTGAAATTATCACCCTTTGACAATATCGACTAATGGGTTGTCAAGTTGCGTGAATTTAGGAAATAAATAGCACACGGATGCTTACATCGTTATCACTTAGTAGCCACTAAGGAAAGGTATTGAAACGGGTCAATATATTGATCCGAGCCAGGTATGTATAGTAATACAACTCATCATGTAGAATTTGGAGTTTTATAACAGTTGGACAAGGTTAAAATAAGATATTCGGTTATCTTTAGGTAAAGCGAATAAATTGAGTTATAATTATGGTGTTTAGAAACATATTGGTTTCTAAACAAGAATATGGTTAAAAGGTCGGACTTTGTGGTTCAAACAAGCACTAATAGTCCTTCGTCGTAAAAGAATGACAAAAATTGACTAAAACGCCCTTGTTGGCTAATTCGAATAAACAACCTTTAAAGGTAGTTTTGAAACGAGTTTTATGATCAATCAAATAATTGGAATAAGTGTAAGAAGCGAAATATGTAAATCTTCGGTCAAATGACTTTATATGAGTCTTTGTCGTAAATTAGTAATCAGATGAGAAAAACTCGGATTATATGGATCACCTCATTAAGTCCACCACAATTATAGTTGTGGTGGAAGATTTCTTGATTTGAATGTTGTAAATAACGCTAGAAATGAATGAAAGCAATTTTAAGCTTAAAGTGCTTAAATACCTTAACGGGTCAAAATAAGCACTTGAACATAAACGGGTTCTAACTAAGTAAGAAACCCATGATTTATGATTTATTTGATAGGAAATATTGAAATGATGATTCTCATGAGTTTATAGATCAAGTAAACGTGTTTGTTTGATAAAATAGCGAACGGGTCAAAATTTGGTAAAAATGTAATAAGCCGAAGACTTAAAAGTCTCAAAATTTGCTAATCCGGATGTCGGATTTTAACTCCAAATGATGGAGAATCAAATTACAAACACGTAGGAAGAAACGGTAGGCCAAACGGATAAGCGGTTTGAAAGATACGAAAGATTTCGTGTCAAATTACGGCAAAATGGAGAAGTTGGATGCAGGGTCCACCGTAAATTACGGTGCCACCGTAATTTACGGTGGAGCTAATAAAGCTACGGTGGGTTTCTACTGTTTTACGGTAGAAAAGCATGAACCCAGGGGCCACCGTAAATTACGGTCCCACCGTAATTTACGGTGGTGAATTTTTTTTTATATATTTTGTTTTTCATTGAGAAATCAATTGTTTCCCCGGACATCGTTCGGACATGATTTAAATCTTGTATGACTAAAGCATTTTATGTTATTGAAATGTAGGTACTTTTGGACGCCGGAAGACGATCAAGCTCAGCGAAGAACCGAACACGATAAAGATACACGCTTCCGCACTTTGCCACGTTGTAAAATTTAAACAACGAATTCGATCATGTTACCTAGAATAATTTATGAATTGTAAAAGTTTTAATAAACCCGTATTTTTATAGTATGTGTAGTCTTAACTGCACATCTAATTGTTGGTATTTACACTATAAACGTTAAATAGAAATTAGGGTGTTACATTAACCCCAAAGTTAAACATATTTTTGGAAAAATGGTTGACAGGAAGGTCAAAGGGGTGAAAGAGTTTTATGAGAAGAAAACAAAGAAACCAGGTAAAGATATTTCATTCCAGGTTTGTGACTGGGATGGAACATTTTATGAGTGAAAAGTATGACTTGCCGGAGCTTCCAGGTTGGTAAGTGTGAAGCAGGTATCGGCATCTTTCTTGAGAAATTCACGAAAGTGATATTTTGACTTACAAGTGGTTATTGGTTTGTTACTTACAAGTGGTAAATCAGGGACATTAAGTTGTACTTGATTTTCTACAAGTGATATTTGTTGGTTGAAATTAAAATTGTTAAATTTTTCAAGAGGTTGAAAGAATAAAATGATGAATTGATCCCCGAACCTACAAGTGGTTTATGAAATCAACAAAACTTATTTTCTGGAAAAACCATTTGATTAAAACAAACTTAAGTGTTTTGAAATCATAATGGGAAAATAGTTTGTTGTAAGGGGGAGTTCTGATTGTTTATGCCAAGTAGATGGCGATTTGAGGCAATTCACAACAGTTATCACGTTACTTGTACAGTTTGTTTTCAAATTTCCTTTAAATGATTTTGCATTTTCAAAAACATTTGAAAATTTGAAAAAGCCAAAAAAATGATAAAATAAAAAAAGAGTTTTGTTGTAAAAAGAGGAAATGATAGTACATCAGTGGACTATCACAACATGCTAAAGAATTGGAAAGATAAAATGTGATAAACGGTCTCACTAATGATGTGCCAGTAGGTTTTTACACATTTAGTAGATTGTGACAGGATATAAACCTAAAATTTCAAACTTACTTATATCGTGGGTAACCCCCGAAATCTTGTTTGAAAGGTCCCTCTTTCTGAGATACTAGGTCTTTATACTCAGTGATATCTGTGATATCTGGGGTATTATCCCGGGACTTCTGATTTTGCGGAAGCAATGGCCTAGTCCCTGTATAATACTTTCTGATTGCTTGAAATATAGCACCGCCCTCAGTACAAAAAATGATGAAACATTGAAAAATGCTAATCATATGCTGTTGAAAAAAAGATTCTCTAAAGGGAACACACCAAAAGTCGAAGCCGTCATCTCTCTGATTTTGCGGAAGCAATAGCCTGAGCTCTCACGGCCCTCGCATTTAACCTTGTACAGATATCATCTAGGTATACTCACCTGTAAGACTGAATATTGGCATCTGGATACGGGAGTATATTCTGAGGTGGGACACACGAATAAGTTTAAGTGCTTAAAACATTAATCTCGTATTTCGAAACAGTTGAACTTTGTGTGAAAATTTAAGTGGATCAGTATACTGACAATCTAAGTGAATCGTTTAAAACTGAAAATGTTTAAAGCTTAACGGTGTTGGTGATTTGCCTCAAAAACTGATATGATCCTCTTACACAAACTCACAAAAATATTGTCTGTAAATATTTCTTTATTGCATTTCTTTATAATAAAAAATCCAAAAAGATTTTCAATGTGTTTTAGCATAAATTTTTTAAAAATTCAAAAAGATTTTCGATAACTGATGTTGGAAAGCTGATTTTCAAAATTCCAAGTGCTAAACATGATGACAATCAGTGAAGGGGAGTCTGTTTGAAATATTTGAGATGAGAAATTGTTTGAAAAGAAAAATGTTATTTCTTCAAATGTTTCATCAGAGATTAACATTGTAAAATCATTTCTTGATTTGTGTCTACAAGTGGTAAGCAAAGAATAAATTTGTCAAATGTTAAATTTGTGAAATTTATTGTGAGGTAGAGAATGTGCAGGTTAGCTAGATTCTGATACCTGAGCTGAATGAGTCAGGTCACGATCTTGGAACAAGAACTAACAAAGAGGAGTTGGTGAGAAAGCCAGGTTTCAGATCTTGTTGCTACAGAGAGCCAGGAGCCGTTCCTGAACCTGTGTAAGAGCCAGCCACAGATCTTAGGATAAAGGATGACAGAGCCAAGTTCAGATTCAGATCCTGATGTTCACGCAAGCTGATGATGCTGATGAACTTAAGGAATCAAGAGATCTGATCAAGAGAATTAGGAAGATCAACATCCAAGGGGGAGATTAGTTGATAGAGAAAAGAGAGAGGATTGAGGATGCTTTACATTGTTAGATATTTTGAAAGAGTTTGGAAAGACTGATAAAGACTGAAGATGTTGAAGACTCGACATTGAAGTGTAGGATCATGTGATGACCCGAACGAGTCGTTCAGAGGAGTTTTTATCAGTTTCAGAGGCGGAAACTAAGAAACTGACTTTGAAACAGCAAGCAATTCACTTTAAACATGTTTCTGATTGATATTACAGCTTGTACAATCAAAGGATAAACCGGCAGCACCTCGGTATCCAAAAACACAAAGATTACAACTGAATCTGCTTGAACAACTATTTATAGCCCACCATGTTTCGCTTGGAAGTAACAAGAACCAGTTCAAGCGAAATCAATTAGATATGATTTCGCTTGAAACTGTCACATACCATTTCAAGCGAAACCTCCACTTTCAAGCGAAATCACTCTATTTTACACATAAAATCTCCTATTTTCTCATACAACACGCCCTGATCTAACAATCCTAATACTATACTCGATACAAGACGAAGTCGACAGATGCATGCACCAACAGACTCCCCCTCAGATGTTGACGAGTCTTAAGTGTCGAGTCTTCAACGTTTTCAGTCTTTGGGCTTTTCTATCTCTATTCTTTTCTTCAGAATCAACAGACTCCCCACTAACCATGTACCCTCTGATGTTGATCAGAATCTAGCTTTCACATGATCAAGATTGTAACCTGGCTCTATACTCAGACTTCAGAATCCAAGCTATCCTGCACATCCTCTACCCAAAAGTAAATTTTACAAATTTAACATTTTTCAAATTTTCATACAAACTATCTTTCAAAATAAATCAAAATGATTTATCAAAAATAATTTCTGATGAACCTCTTGTAGATAAATTCAAAAACTTTTCTCAATTAAACACAATCTCTCTCACCACATGCTCATCATGTTTAGCACTTGGAATTTTGAAAATCAGTTCTCGAACACCAGTTTTCAAAAATCTTTTTGACTTTTACAAAATTTATGCTAAAACACACCGAAAATCTTTTTGGATTTTTAAATGAAATGAAATGAAATGCAGTAAAGAAATATTTTCAGACAATATTTTTGTGATGTGACACCTGTGTCACTTCAACCATCAAACAAATGCCAAACCAATGAAATATTGTATTTCATGCTTGGGATTTGTAAAAATATTTGTATCGTTTACACATATCAACTCTTGTCCGATTTCAAGCTCTAAATCGCTTTCTGGAAGGTTATACGCGCACTGACGCGTAAATATAACCAGTTTAATCCAACAAACACTCCGGAATAGTGAAATAGGCTTAACATACCTTAAATAACCTTTACATAACTTATATATAAGTTTTGGAAGGTTTGGTGTGGTGAAATCAAGTTTAATCGCTTACAGGGACTAAAGTTGACAAACTGCGGAAGTATGCCAATTTGAACTGTAACAGACATTCCGGAACATGACCATAAGTTAAACACACCATAAATATCCTTTACATAGCTTAGAAATAGGCTTTAATGGGTTCGGTGTGCTAAAATAAACTTTTGGGTCATTCAGGGACTAAAAGTGTCAAAAAGTGCACAAGTTTGCATTTTCGCGCATAACTTACGTTCTGAATACATCCGGACATCCAAAAATTTATGTAAGCACTAAAATATTTTATTTTAGTGTTCGCCATAAGAAAAACCCATTCTTCACGTCATTTGGATCGTTTTTCGCGCTTATGCGCATTCCGTCGTAATTAAGCGAACATCGCGTTCGTACGGCCAAACGAACCAACCGCCGGCATATTTTTGAGCATGTTTTGAGTTCCTTATACTTTAACTTCATTTTAGAGCCTTAAAATGAGGTTAACGGGGTTCAAACGCATCGAAAAAGGCCTTAAACACGTGCAGGGACCATTTCTGCCAACTTTGAAACATTGCTGAAACATGGGGGCAGTGGCGTAGCGCGAGCCCTAAGGGCCTATGCAGTCGCGCTACGCGAGTGCCTTATCTGGGCAGAAATATCAGTTTTGCATTTTCGGGACCAGATTCGATGTATAAACAGCTGTTTAATTCACAACCACACATTCTAACATGCTTAGTCAGCTGATAAGGATGGAATTTAGGCACCATAACTTTCCGACACTTGTACGGATACGATTAAGGCACGATATTCGACAAGCGATCTTAACGGTTCGGGTATTCCTATAAATACCCCATACCCCCCATTGCTAAAATCACTAGAATTCTGATTTGAGAACCTCTAAGTTGAAACCATTGTTTCATACCTGAGATTCTTGAATCGGGATTAGCATTCGGGGACCCTTCGTAAGTATTCTTTCGTTCTTTTCCTTATTTTACTGCTTTTCGAGTCAGAAAGTCAAACTTTGTTTGACTTTCAGCGTTGACCAGTAATGGTCAATGCGAAGTTCGTTTGAACTTCGCAACGTGATTGTAATCACGATGGTCATAGTCCCTTGGGACTATGCCTACTGATTACCACGTTGTCTAGGGTCGTAGGGTAAGCGATCTAATAAATCGCCTATACCTTCGAACCCGACCCAGTTTGGTCGATCATTAGGATCCGACCAAATACATTAGGTGACCATAGTAGGTAGGGAATAACCTTCCGAGGTTATACCTTATGGTCGCTTCGTTTAAGTAGTTGTATGATAAGTAGTTTATATGCCTTAGGTAAATTACCAGAATACCCTTTTCATGTATAATTGGTAATTAAGCATATGTAACCTAAACTTTTGTCACATAACTGATTATGTAACATGTTTAGGCATATAACACTTGTCATAGGACTAGTTAGACGGTCCGAACGCGTTTCACGCGAACGACGCGTTAAAGTAGCATAAGCTACCTAAACGGGTCGTAATGGGTCGTAGACACTTAGGTTAAGTTTCATTTAGTATGTAGGCTTTGATTAACCATATCACATGAGTTCCTACACTCATTTGGTTTACAAACCCTCATGCTACCCAGTCTTCCGATTTAGGTCCGGTTTATTAATGTAGTTACCTATATTAGGTGCCGTTTGATATTCCGCGATCTCTAGCATTGCTTGGTGGTTATCCTAGGACTTCTGAGCAATCTCAAGTGAGTACATAGACCCCTCTTTTACTGTTTTCCAAACTGTTTTGGGGTGGAACACATGTGCCTACTTGTTATTTTCATGCTTTCCTGTTTTCACATCATATACATGCTATGTTCGTTAGTACATTATAGTACATGATTTTATGACATTTCATGCTAGGTGTGCCCAATTGTGTGCATTACTTAGTACATCGTTTTACATGACATTTTGACATAGACATTTGACATAGACATTTCGGCATAGACATTTTAACATGATTGACATTTGATCATGCATTTCCCACAAAACATAACTTTGATTTAAACCAAGTTTTACTTCAATACTTTGTTTTTGTGCATATGGTTTAGTTGAGACATTTCACTTGCCATACATGACATTTTGACGTAGACATTTGACATGGATATTTGACATAGACATTTGACATGGAGATTTGACATAGACATTTTGATATGATTTACATCTTGACATGAACACTTTGACATATTACCCAATACATTTGACAATTGATTTAAACATAGACTCCTTACATTGGTTGGTTTGGTTTGATTAAGTGATTAAGTAACGATGCGTGTGTAATATGATACAAGCATGGTGGATACGCCGCTGGTACTTCCTATATATAAGTGTTTGTATGGTATTACATATCATAGCGTTATTTGAATCATTTCAGTTTGAGACATAGAACATTTTATACAAATAACATACTTTTCACAAGACATTGATTTATAAACATCTTATCTTATGCAAACATATTTTACTTGGTTATTCATTTAACCTTACATTTATTTATACTTATCATCTGATCTTATCGATTTTCAAATGATTTACAAAGCAAAGCAAATAACAAGGTTCATGACTAAACATTTTCTCAAACATAAGTCATGAAACCTATTTTCACAAAACCTATGTATCTCACAGGCATTTTTATGCTGACGTACCTATTTTCACATGTGTTTTTCAGGAACTGTTGCATAAGATGATCAAGATACACATAGGCAGACTTGGGCTTTAGTGACAATAAAAGATGCAAGACTAGTTAATTATGTTGTATTTTCTTGTTTGTTAAGACATTGTAACACTTTTAATCAATAAAACGAAACTTCAATTGCCATGGATTTGAAACAATTAATTCTGTTACAACACTCCCCGACATTTCCGCCACGTTTTGTATGTTCTACGTGGTCGGGGTGTGACAGAAAAGATGGTATCAGAGCCAATGGTTATAGGGAATTAGGTTATTAGTAATGCTTTGACCTAGTCTATAACTTTCTTAGGACCCTAACGCGAGTTTACTTGCGTTTAGTCATAAAACAATACCGTCACCTATCCTTAGGCGACGACCACAACAAGAACATAAATTTCAAAACCGCTTTGAAAACTAATCATCTGTTCTAGGATGATTGATTACTAGGTTTTGAACCCTCTATTGTAAGGTTTTGAACCCTCTGTTATACGGTTTTGAACCCCTTTGAGTTTTCAAAACTCTCGTCAAGGTTTTGGGTTTTTAATAATGTGAACACGTGCAAACTGGAAGGGTGAATGCCTGTATTCTGGGTTTTCTGTCTAGGCAAGCACTTCGTATACATCTCATCAGACGCGAGACCAGTTGTGCTTACCTGGGAATTCTTGGGATGAGTGTTCACTTATAGGCGAGCATGTCTTCGCGATACATTATTTTTGACCTATTTACTTTGATTAATCACCAGGGTCGTTTGTTGCTTTGTAGTAACAAACAAATGACCAATATCCTTGCTTTCATCAGATTTGTTTCATCTCATTCATTTCGTCTAATTCTCTCACTCGTTTCCTTTCATGTTCTCCTCTTTTAGAATGCCTCCACGACGCGAAAATCCAGTATCTGTTGACGAGCTGGCAGCTGTCATTACACAGCAAATGACTGCTGCAATCCCGATCATCGTTGCCCAATGTCACCAAGCTATCAACAACAATAATGCCCCATGCAACTTCAAGACGTTCAACTCGGCTAAGCCATCAAAGTTTTCTGGGTCTCAAGGAGCGACTGCACTTCTGCAATGGTTCGAGAGTCTAGAGAGCACTTTCAGGCATGTTCAATGTCCAAACGAGCGAAAGGTAGATTTTGCATCTAGTGTCTTCGAGAAACGAGCGTTGACATGGTGGAACGGTGTGGTGAGAGATAGGGGTGCCGAAGTGGCACTGGCCCAAACTTGGGAAGAACTTCGAGCACTGATGATGAAGGAATTCTGTCCTCGTCACGAGATCAGGGCATTGGAAAGGGAATTCGATGACCTTAAGCAAGACAGCGGCGAACATCGAGCATACACTGATCGATATGAGGAGCTGAGCCTGTTGTGTCCTACCATGGTTACGCCTTTGGATAAGGCGATCGAAAAGTACATTGATGGTCTCCCTGACTCAGTTCAAGACATTGTTACTGGTAGTAACCCCACTACGGTTAGGCGGGCCATTGAGCTATCTGCAACTCTGACTGAATCTCAGATCAGGAAACGTAAGCTTTTCCGGAAGGGTGACAAGAAACCAGTCAAGGAATCGAAACCAATCGAGGAATCAAAGACCATGGATGAGCAGACTGGATCCCTTGAGCGGTCAAAGAAGCAAAAGGCTTCTCAGAACTTCGCCATGGTCGCTCACAATGGTCAAGCCGTCCCCAACCAACCAGCTCAACCCCGTACTAGGAAGCCATACAATGGAACTTCACCCTTGTGCAACCGATGTGGCCTACATCATCATGCTAATGTGAAGTGCCGCGAATGCCAAATTTGTGGACTTAAAGGTCATATGGCAAAAGTTTGCGTTGCAGCAGTTGCACCGAATCAAGCCGACAACAAACCTGCTCGAGCTCGCTTTCCACCAGGTTCTTGCAACAAGTGTGGTAAGATGGGACATTTCCGAAGAAATTGCCCAAAGCTTGCTAATGCTAATCCAGCACAGAGATGAGCATCTGATCGACTAGAAGACAACACTCTTTAGAAATAATCATATCTTATGTATTATTTTCTTTTGTTGTCAAGGTCCATGAAACAGTTGTTATCATTGTTAATAAATAAATCTTTTTATTTACATTACAATGTATATTATGTGGTTGTATGCATAAACAACATATCCCCTATAATACCGACAATCAAGGAATCGTATTACTTGAAAAGCAAACTACCCCCAAAATTCTTCCATTTTACAATCTCTTGCGTTTTCCACAAAGATCCTAAGTACCCGTCTCTTGCAAAGAAATGAAGTACAAGATAAAAGTTATAATTCTGTACGAATACCCCAAGTACCACTATAAATTTTTAATAGGGTACCCAAGGGTATTTCCGTATGTCCTAAATTATTGTGTACCTTAATTCGAATATTGCGTTTTCCTGAAAAACGAAAATCGAATTTTTGGTAGATCATCCTATCTTCATGGATGGATTCTTGAAATGATTAAAGTACCAAATGAAATCCACGAATTGGATTCCTGGTGTACTTTGAGTATCCGCGTCCAAAGATAACAAATTAATAAACAAATTAAACAACTATGTGATTATGTGTTTATGTGTTCCCTTTATGTTTTTGGTGTGATCCAAATTCTTGTCATTCAAATCCTCGTAGAATCTTCCATATCTTTGGGTGCTATACTAAATCCTCAACGGGCTTGTACGTAATAGTAAAGACCCTTGGATTATATTGTACCATTCCATAATTAGATCCTGAGAGGTCTAGGTAAACAGATTGATCCAAAAATCTGGTTAGGAATATCATGTGATGATATAGCTGAAAGGACTCCTTGGTGGCCTAATTTAAAAGGATCCTTTGTCGATCTAGTAAAAAGGACCCTATGGTAGTTTAGTCACACTCATCATCAGGTTTGATTTTTCCTCCCCTTCACATTTCAGACAAATTGTGCGGACTATGCAAGGAATTGCGTAATTATGGATGCATACATAATTATGAAATTCAGTGCACGGAAACCACAGCAAATTTTGTCATGTGTCTAGAGACTATTCCGTTCATTTTTGTTTCTGAAGATGTAAAATGACTATTCCGTTCATTTTTGTTTCTGAAGATGTAAAATGACTATTCCGTTCATTTTTGTTTCTGAAGATGTAAAATGACTATTCTGTTCATTTTTGTTTCTGAAGATGTAAAATGACTATTCTGTTCATTTTTGTTTCTGAAGATGTAAAATGACTATTCTGTTCATTTTTGTTTCTGAAGATGTAAAATGACTATTCTGTTCATTTTTGTTTCTGAAGATGTTGTGGAAAATGACTATTCTGTTCATTTTTGTTTCTAAAGAATGCCTGTTGAAAATAACTCTGTTCATTTTTTATTTCTGAAAAATGTTCGTTAAAGAGAAATTACAGGATTACGTCTTGTTCATCTTTGATGGTTATTTAACACAAAGTCACAAATAGACTCCTACGAATAAATTTCGGGACGAAATTTCCTAAAGTAGGGGAGACTGTGACACCTGTGTCACTTCAACCATCAAACAAATGCCAAACCAATGAAATATTGTATTTCATGCTTGGGATTTGTAAAAATATTTGTATCGTTTACACATATCAACTCTTGTCCGATTTCAAGCTCTAAATCGCTTTCTGGAAGGTTATACGCGCACTGACGCGTAAATATAACCAGTTTAATCCAACGAACACTCCGGAATAGTGAAATAGGCTTAACATACCTTAAATAACCTTTACATAACTTATATATAAGTTTTGGAAGGTTTGGTGTGGTGAAATCAAGTTTAATCGCTTACAGGGACTAAAGTTGACAAACTGCGGAAGTATGCCAATTTGAACTGTAACAGACATTCCGGAACATGACCATAAGTTAAACACACCATAAATATCCTTTACATAGCTTAGAAATAGGCTTTAATGGGTTCGGTGTGCTAAAATAAACTTTTGGGTCATTCAGGGACTAAAAGTGTCAAAAAGTGCACAAGTTTGCATTTTCGCGCATAACTTACGTTCTGAATACATCCGGACATCCAAAAATTTATGTAAGCACTAAAATATTTTATTTTAGTGTTCGCCATAAGAAAAATCCATTCGTCACGTCATTTGGATCGTTTTTCGCGCTTATGCGCATTCCGTCGTAATTAAGCGAACATCGCGTTCGTACGGCCAAACGAACCAACCTCCGGCATATTTTTGAGCATGTTTTGAGTTCCCTATACTTTAACTTCATTTTAGAGCCTTAAAATGAGGTTAACGGGGTTCAAACGCATCGAAAAAGGCCTTAAACACGTGCAGGGACCATTTCTGCCAACTTTGAAACATTGCTGAAACATGGGGGCAGTGGCGTAGCGCGAGCCCTAAGGGCCTATGCAGTCGCGCTACGCGAGTGCCTTATCTGGGCAGAAATATCAGTTTTGCATTTTCGGGACCAGATTCGATGTATAAACAGCTGTTTAATTCACAACCACACATTCTAACATGCTTAGTCAGCTGATAAGGATGGAATTTAGGCACCATAACTTTCCGACACTTGTACGGATACGATTAAGGCACGATATTCGACAAGCGATCTTAACGGTTCGGGTATTCCTATAAATACCCCATACCCCCCATTGCTAAAATCACTAGAATTCTGATTTGAGAACCTCTAAGTTGAAACCATTGTTTCATACCTGAGATTCTTGAATCGGGATTAGCATTCGGGGACCCTTCGTAAGTATTCTTTCGTTCTTTTCCTTATTTTACTGCTTTTCGAGTCAGAAAGTCAAACTTTGTTTGACTTTCAGCGTTGACCAGTAATGGTCAATGCGAAGTTCGTTTGAACTTCGCAACGTGATTGTAATCACGATGGTCATAGTCCCTTGGGACTATGCCTACTGATTACCACGTTGTCTAGGGTCGTAGGGTAAGCGATCTAATAAATCGCCTATACCTTCGAACCCGACCCAGTTTGGTCGATCATTAGGATCCGACCAAATACATTAGGTGACCATAGTAGGTAGGGAATAACCTTCCGAGGTTATACCTTATGGTCGCTTCGTTTAAGTAGTTGTATGATAAGTAGTTTATATGCCTTAGGTAAATTACCAGAATACCCTTTTCATGTATAATTGGTAATTAAGCATATGTAACCTAAACTTTTGTCACATAACTGATTATGTAACATGTTTAGGCATATAACACTTGTCATAGGACTAGTTAGACGGTCCGAACGCGTTTCACGCGAACGACGCGTTAAAGTAGCATAAGCTACCTAAACGGGTCGTAATGGGTCGTAGACACTTAGGTTAAGTTTCATTTAGTATGTAGGCTTTGATTAACCATATCACATGAGTTCCTACACTCATTTGGTTTACAAACCCTCATGCTACCCAGTCTTCCGATTTAGGTCCGGTTTATTAATGTAGTTACCTATATTAGGTGCCGTTTGATATTCCGCGATCTCTAGCATTGCTTGGTGGTTATCCTAGGACTTCTGAGCAATCTCAAGTGAGTACATAGACCCCTCTTTTACTGTTTTCCAAACTGTTTTGGGGTGGAACACATGTGCCTACTTGTTATTTTCATGCTTTCCTGTTTTCACATCATATACATGCTATGTTCGTTAGTACATTATAGTACATGATTTTATGACATTTCATGCTAGGTGTGCCCAATTGTGTGCATTACTTAGTACATCATTTTACATGACATTTTGACATAGACATTTGACATAGACATTTCGGCATAGACATTTTAACATGATTGACATTTGATCATGCATTTCCCACAAAACATAACTTTGATTTAAACCAAGTTTTACTTCAATACTTTGTTTTTGTGCATATGGTTTAGTTGAGACATTTCACTTGCCATACATGACATTTTGACGTAGACATTTGACATGGATATTTGACATAGACATTTGACATGGAGATTTGACATAGACATTTGACATGGAGATTTGACATAGACATTTTGATATGATTTACATCTTGACATGAACACTTTGACATATTACCCAATACATTTGACAATTGATTTAAACATAGACTCCTTACATTGGTTGGTTTGGTTTGATTAAGTGATTAAGTAACGATGCGTGTGTAATATGATACAAGCATGGTGGATACGCCGCTGGTACTTCCTATATATAAGTGTTTGTATGGTATTACATATCATAGCGTTATTTGAATCATTTCAGTTTGAGACATAGAACATTTTATACAAATAACATACTTTTCACAAGACATTGATTTATAAACATCTTATCTTATGCAAACATATTTTACTTGGTTATTCATTTAACCTTACATTTATTTATACTTATCATCTGATCTTATCGATTTTCAAATGATTTACAAAGCAAAGCAAATAACAAGGTTCATGACTAAACATTTTCTCAAACATAAGTCATGAAACCTATTTTCACAAAACCTATGTATCTCACAGGCATTTTTATGCTGACGTACCTATTTTCACATGTGTTTTTCAGGAACTGTTGCATAAGATGATCAAGATACACATAGGCAGACTTGGGCTTTAGTGACAATAAAAGATGCAAGACTAGTTAATTATGTTGTATTTTCTTGTTTGTTAAGACATTGTAACACTTTTAATCAATAAAACGAAACTTCAATTGCCATGGATTTGAAACAATTAATTCTGTTACAACACTCCCCGACATTTCCGCCACGTTTTGTATATTCTACGTGGTCGGGGTGTGACATGTGAGTTCGTGTAAGAGGATCATATCAGTTTTAGACAAATCACAAGTACCGTTGAGCTTAGTTACACATTAAGAATTAAACAATTCACTTAGATTGCCGATATACTGATCCATTTAAATTTTCAAACAAATTTCAACTAATTCAGGATATGAGTTAGGTGTATTAAGGACTTAAACTCATTCATGTGTCGCACCTCTTGAATATACTCCCGTATCCATATCCCAATATTCAGTCTTACAGGTGAGTATACCACAGATGATATCTGTAAGGGAATAAATTATAGTACAAACCGTGAGAGCTCAGGTCAGAACTACCGTTCAGCAGAGAGATGACGGCTCGACTTTTGGTGGGTCCCCTTTAGAGGATCTTTTGTATTACAACAGCAATGACTATCAATTTTATTGTTTCATCATTTTGCTGAGGGCGGCGCTATATTGCAAGCAAGCAGAAAGTATTCTCCGGGGACTAGGCCATTGCTTCCGCAAAATCAGAAGTCCCGAGATAATACCCCAGATATCACTGAGCATAAAGACCTAGTATCTCAGAAAGAGGGATCCTTTAAACGAAATTTCAGGGGTTACCTATATATCCAAGTAGTGTTCCCCACGAAATAAGCAAGTTTAAATTTAAGTTTATATCCCGAAAAAGCTTACTAAATGTGTAAAAACCTATCGGCATATCATCAGCGAGACTGTTTAACGCTATTTAAACATTACATTTCTTTAGCATACTGTAACTGTCCACTGATGCACTATCATTTCCTCTTTTCTACAACAAAACTCTTTTTGATTTTTTCATGTTTTTGTCTTTTTCAAATTTTCTAATGTTTTTTGGATTTTCTGAAAAATTCTTACTCCCCCTAAAATTCAAACACATTTAAAGAAATTTGAAAACAAACTGTACAAATAACATGACAACTGATATCGAATCACTTCAATTCGCCATCCACTTGACATAAACAATCAGAACTCCCCCTTACACAAAACTATTTTCTCATTAAGATTTCAAAACACTTAAGTTTGTTTTAACCAAAATGATTTTTCCGGAAAATAAGTTTTGTTGATTTTACCACTTGTAAGTTCGGGGTTCATCATCACCTTCTTTTTCAACCTCTTATATAAAGATTACATCAAGTTCAAATTAATGACCTTGAGTAATCACTATGTCAGAACAAACCTCTGTACTACTTGAGAGAAAATCAAGTACAAATTAATGTCCCTGATTTATCACTTGTAGGAATATCACATCTACACAAAATCATTTTACCAATAAGGATGTCGATTCCTGCTTCACACTTACCAACCTGGAAGATCCGGCAAGTCACACTTATCCTGTAAAAATTTAACCATTATAAGATTCATTCCCAAAATCAATTATCAAGAAAAATGCCGATTCCTGATCCGCAATTACAAACTTGGGATCTCCGGCAAGTCAAGTTATTTAATGAAAGAAAATGTCCACCCAAGCCTGACCAGCCTTGGGTGTTACCAACTCTTCTTTAGTTGGGGTATAGGTTGCTTTCTTTGTAGCATAAAACTCTTTTACCCCTTTAACCTTTCTATCGATCATCTTTCCAAAAATTTTCTTTACATTTCCATTAAAAGCTTTCTCAACATCAAATTCATTCTTTTCAAAATAAAATTAATTCGAGATTTCAACTTTCCCAATCTTTTGTTTAAAATTCTCGGTCCTCAATGGTGGAAAGTTCTCATCGTCCATTGGAGGTACTGAATTTTTTTCTTTAACCTCAACCTGTGGCTCATCTGACTTTGTAGAGTCAGATTCATCACCAGATTTTGCCTCAAATTTCTTAACAACCCACTTTTGGTTGTCAAGCTTCACACTTCTCCTGTAAAACCTTTTCGAACATTCACCAACTTCATATATTGAATTTTTAAACACTTTAAATTTCTCAGTTGGTGGTTCGGTTTTATCAACAACTACTTCTTTAAGCTTTTCTGAGACTCCCTATTTTGTTTTCGTTGCTTGAGGACAGTTCCATGAAATAAGACCAACTTCATTGCATCTGTAACAGGTTCTAGTCTCCTTTCTTTGAAAAACTCCATTCTTCATCTTTTCAGCAAGAAACTCCTGGTTTGACTGTTTCCAGAATGAGCTCTTTGCTTCTTCTTCACAATTTGTCCCTGAAACAAATTTGGTATTTGTTTTAGAAATTTTCTCATTTTTATAATTTTCAGATGGAATAAAACCTAATCCTTTTCTTTTGAAATTACCATTATGGTTTGGCTTCTTTTTGAAAACCAGAACCAGAACTGTAACGTTTTTTTCTTGTTCAATCTTTGTTGAACTCTTGAAGTGTACTTTTTAGGTTTTTCAGAAAGATTTAAATCTTTTATTTCAGAAATATTAATTTCTGTTAATTTGAAAACCTTTTTAATCTTTTCAATTTGAACACTTCTTATTGGAAATTCTTTATCAAAATATAATTTGTCAGAATCACTCAAAGTATATGCAACTTCAAATGTTTCGTCATTCAAATTAGATTCTGACAACAAAAATTCTTTACTATACACCCGTTTTCCCAATGATTTTGAACTCTTTTTAGACGAACTCGAACTCCCGATTGACTTACATGAACTTTCGGACTCGGATTTTAACTCTGACTCCTCATCCTTATCCAACACCTGATTAACTACTCTTTTTATTAATTCGGACTCATGATCTGTGTCGGACGCTGTGAACGTGACGTCAATGTTGTCTGGTAATATATCGGTTAACTCAGACTCTAACTTTATATTGACAACCTTTTTGACTTGTTCCTCATTCGGTTTTCTAGGCGAATACCCTTCCCAAATCGGAGGCGGACACTTGTTATAACAGACACTCTGTTTTTACCAGTATCCGTTTTCTTCGGCTTCTTGTCTTCAAATGCCTCAAAACCTGCAACAGTTGGATAAATTCGGTCAATTAAGTAATCAGAACTTATATAACTTCTCAACAATCTTCTGATTCTTTCATTTTCAATTGTTTCACTATCCAACTCCTTCTTCCATTTTGCACATTCTTCAATGTAAAAGTTTATTTCTTTCTACTTCGACATCATTGTTGCATTCAACATCTTCAAAGCATCTTCTTTTTCAGAATTTGTTTCCTGCAAACTAGTCACCATTCTGTTTAATACATCGTAGGATTCTTTCAAAATTTTGACATGAAACAGCAACTTCTCTTTCAACTTCTCAAGCTCACAAAACCTTTTATCTTTATCTTCACATTGTTTGCAAGATTCCAAACATGTAAGACACGGTTTTGTAACTTCAAAAATCTTTTCTACCTCCACAATCTTCTCGACTTCCACTTTCTTTTCCACCTCAACTATCTTCTCAACAATCTTGATTTCTTTCATTTCTTTTGCAGCTTTTCTCTCTTTGAGTTATTCACTTTATCTGCAAAATAAAATTCAAAACTGTCATAAGATAAATGAGTTTTTCCAACATTTATCTGTTCAAGCTCTTCATCATCATCACTACTTTCTGAAGAAATAGATTCTTCATCTTGACTTTTCTCGTCATCAGATAACACAGCTATCCATTCTTTCATCAGCTCTGGCTTTTGAACAATCTGAGCAATGAACGCTTTAACATTTGGATCAGCTGGAATGTACTTGTCCCAGCTAAAACCTTCAGCCACTTTCTCATCATCTTGATCAATAATTCCATATTAAGCTTTCTTGTTTGAATCTTCGATCATTTTTCCATGTGCAGTTTGTAAATCCTTTTGTTGATGTGGCTGATAAGAAACCTGTTGATATATAGCCTTCCGATAGTAATCATGGCCACCAAAAGGATTCTTTGCTCCATTGACTTCCTGATTTTTGCACTCTCTCTTGAAATGACCTTTCTCCCTGCGTTTAAAACATGTGACTTTAGATTTATCAAAACCTAAAGCTGAATGATGAGCATCCAAAAAGTCATTTCTTCCTGTAATCATTTTGAATTTTTCAGCTCTTCTCAAGACACTAGCTAGGCACCATTTAATGTCCATCAGTTCCAACTCTTTTACATCAATCTGATCGTAATCCTCCTTGGTTCGCATAGGATTTCCAATCTTTCCAGCAATCAATCATTCATAAGATTCCAATGCAGTAACAAGTAGACCCATATGATTTTTCACTACTTCTTCAGAAAAGTTTTGACCATTTTGAAGATGCAATGACACATTGCAATGAAACATATGTCCATTACCAACATTTACACTTTGAACACTTTGAGGATTAACATTTGAAAATCCACTAGTGTTGACTGAACTTTGACTGCCTGTTCCATATGAGTTTCCTGCACTAAATGTTGTTTGGATCTTTGGACTTGCTTCAACTGTTTGAACATTTCCTTTATAGTACAGTTTGATGTCTTGTTGATTGCTTGAATTGTTCATTCTGGCTATCTTCTGCTGTTCCAGATCCTGTGCCTCAATTTTTTCAATAAACTGTCCAATCGACAATCTGCTAAATTGTCCAGAATTCTTTAGAATCATGAGGTATGTACCCCATTCCTTTTGTGGTAAAGCGTCAGCAAGCTTTTCAACCCATTCTGCTAGAGTTTTAGTAATCTTCAACTGAGACATGGTGCGCACAAGATGGCAGTATCTCTCAATGAGAGTCTTTGTAGTCTCACCAGGCATACTTGTAAACAACTCAAACTCTTTTTTCAACAGTGCTGCTTTACTCTGGAGCATCTCTGTACTTCCTTCGAATTTCTTCTCAAGTGCTTTCCAAATCGAAAATGCATTTCCATCATGCTGAAGCAAAACAAATATATCCTCTTTGATAGCTTGTTGCAACAGACTTATCATCATTTTCTCTCCTTTATAACTTTCTCTCTCTATGTCTGAAAACTCTGAAATAATTTTATCAACTTTTATAGCAGTCTGTGGTCTGATGTATTCTGTTTCAATGCTTTCCCAAGCTCTTAGATGGTTTAGCTGAACCCAATTCTCAAAACGATTCTTCCATCCATGATACTCCTCAATTCCCATAAGTTTCGGGGGTTTTTGCAAAGTTCCTGTTTCGTTTTCTGCATTCATATTTTGGGTAATGGAAGCTGGAGTAGTCGGAGATGTTGCAAACGCATTGTAGAATTCAGAATCCATGTTTCGGCAACACGTTTTTCAAAAACACACTTTTCAAGCGAAATATGTAGTTCAAGCGAAATACACTCTCTAGTTTCAAGCGAAATACCAACAATTCACTTTCAAGCGAAATACCAAACAATTCACTTTCAAGCGAAATATCAAACAAACAATTTGAAGCGAAATCAGAATACTTTGAAGTGGGATAAGCACATTTTTCAAGCGGAATCTCATATTTCAAGCTGAATAGTCCAATTGAAACGAAATAAGGATAATTTCGAGTGGAATAACATGTTTTGCTTGAAAATTTCAAGCGAAATAGAGCAGTCTCAAGCAGAATCACGAATGATTGTACAAGCGGAACCACATAATCAGTCCATTTTTAGCACTTTTAAACCGAATTTTAAGCTGAAACTAACAAGGGTTTGTTAAAACAGAGTTTTACACAATATATGTGAAAATTGGCCGATTTTAACCGTGAAAACTTGTTGATTTTAAAAAGAAGGTGTAGAAAATAGAAATTTCGAGCTGAATCGGCAAGAACTCCTCCTCCTGAGCTCTGATACCACTTGTAGGATCATGTGCTGACCCGAACGAGTCGTTCAGAGGAGTTTTTATGAGTTTTAGAGGCGGAAACTAAGAAACTGACTTTGAAACAGCAAGCAATTCACTTTAAACATGTTTCTGATTGATATTACAGCTTGTACAATCAAAGGATAAAGCGGCAGCACCTCGGTATCAAAAAACACAAAGATTACAACTGAATCCGCTTGAACAACTTTTTATAGCCCACCAGGTTTCGATTGGAAGTAACAAGAACCCGTTCAAGTTAAATCAATTAGATATGATTTCGCTTGAAACTGTCACATACCATTTCAAGCGAAACCTCCACTTTCAAGCGAAATAACTCTATTTTACACATAAAATCTTCTATTTTCTCGTACAACATGCCCTGATCTAACAATCCAAATACTAGACTCTATACAAGACGAAGTTGACAGATGCATGACGAAGTCGACAGATGCATGCACCAACATGAAGACTTCGTCAACATTCGAGGGGGAGTCTGTTGGTGCATGCGTCTGTCGACTTCGTCTTGTATCGAGTCTTGTATTTGTATAGATAGATCAAGGCACAGAAAACGAGAAATGTGTGTTTATAGGTATTTCGCTTGAAATGGCACAAGGGTCATTTCATGCGAAATCAAGTGAGTAATTTCACTTGAAATCATGTGTTGATTTCGTTTGAGTTAATTCCTTGCAGAATTAGATTCCGCTTGAACCCGTTTCAAGCGAAATCACCTCTCCTACAAATACCTGATGTGCCTATTCATTTGTAACGATTCTGATTCCGGTAGCGAAGTTCTGCCAAAGTGTCTACAGCATTGTAATCGATCTTATATCAATCTAAAGACAGTTTAAAGTGATATTCTAGCTGAATTGAACTTAATACGTCTGTTTCCGCCTTTCGTATTGAGAAAAACTCTTCTGATCGACTCATTCGGGTCTCAAAACGATCCTACAAGCCCAACCCGCCCCTTTATGCGCATACTCATGGGTGGTGTGTGTGGCTCCTCATAATTCATAAATCACAAAACTTAGCAAAAACCCTATTCTTTCCTCTCTCTCTCTCTCTCCCTCTCGGTGATCGACGGCAGGCTCTCTCCCTCAAAGCTTCTTTCCGATTAAAGCATCACTTTTCCATCATCCTAACGTTTCCGGTTAGTATGACTCATCCCCGGATTGATTAATAGTCTTTGTTAATCTTGATAATGTGTTTACGTGTTTAGTGATGTTGATACATGAACTAGGGTTGTTGTGATTAAATGTAATATGATTGATATAGGGTTGTTGTGATTAATTGTTTTGGTCAAAAATTACCGAAGCAATTAAGTGATCAAATTAGTTAAGTGAGGTAGTGTGCTAGAAATATGTGTTGAAAATATGTTGATTAAGTTGTTTGTAAAAACAGGTTTCAGGATACGGCTCAGGATATAGAGTGTATCTATGATCAAACAATGAGCAAAAAATGTAAGGGGTGACACGAGATATACGAGGAAAGCCCTTGATCAATCTAGATCGCCGGCACAAAACCTCGGGAGCTGACAATCGCAGCTGCCTTGTTCTTCTATTACTTCGAATATCAGGATACAGTGCAGGATGTGATGCGGATCAACTAGGTGTTACAAGGTAATTCGAGTACAAGTGCTTGTGAGTAGTGATTGCTAGTAGCTAGAGAAAAAGAGTATGAGTGAAATTGAGTGCCTTAATATGATCCGATCCATCTATTTATAGTAAAAGAAAAATAACAAGCTACCCTATTAAACCGAGATTCGGTGGATATTCCTTATACGAACGTTGTAGACCTGGTCTTTCGGGTTCAACGTCTCTCATATAACTGGTTTGCCCGAGTCTAAAGGAAAAGAGGTCCACTTGACCGTTAGTGGCCCACAGCTTCTAACCTGCACGTGGTTAATTTAGTTAGTACCAGGATATCGCACCAGGATGTTACCAATATCCTGATCCGGTATCCTGATCACAAGTAAACAATCAAAAGCAGAATATTAGTCAGGATATATATGCTCAGAAAATGACCCATAACAATTGTCCCCAAATATATCTGTTGGTATACCAATCCAACGGATATATTTCAAAAACCCTGTCTCGCGAATCAAGGCAATTAAATCGAAATGACGATCAAGATTGCACTATACAACTTCCAACGCGCTTTTCACTCGATGGATATCTACAACGCTCCTATATCTTCTCTCTTTTTGTTTGAGAAGCAGATATCATCAACAGAATCTCCAGGTAATCACTTATCCCTTCCACGTTTTCTGTTAACTTCATTCTTCCTCTGATGGCTACTGTAGTCCACTCTCAGACCGGTGAATCGTCGGAGTCCTTCGTTCAGCAAAACCTTCTCAAAAATCCCGAGAAGGAGATCTGTGCTTTTGATAACGCAGACATTGCGGCGTTGAGAGCCTCCGGCCCTTTCCCCGATGGCACGATTTTTAGACCATTTGATCGAACAATTCGATCAGATGTTTCTTCTACCGATTGGGTCTGTTTTCCGGCATACCCTTTCTCGCTAGGTCTTCGGTATCCATTTCCCGAATTCATGATGCAATTCTTCCGAACTACCGGTATTTCCTTTGCCCAAACCATGCCCATGTTCTGGAGAGTATTAATCGTGCTCAACCAAATTAAAAACCTTCACTATCCCGACCTCTGCATCGAAGATATGCCAATCGCTTACCGCCTCCGATCCCACGGTTCCAGTCGGTTCCTGCTCTTTTCAACTTCCAACAAACCGCTTATTCTTAAAGCCACAAAAAACGAAGATGGATGGCAACGCAAGTTCTTCTTCGTCAAACGAGACTCCATTCATGAGGGTGCTAGTCTTCCGGTGGAGTGGTTAACCACCGGTAGGATGATGAATGTCCCCATGTACTTCTAGACTTCTATCTTGTGCTAATATCTTCTTATTTGATCTTTCCACAGTGAATTTTAAGGAAGCAGCTCCCCCTACTGCGGAATCAGAAAAAAGAATCGAAGCAGTTTACCAATTGCCTGCAAGTGACAGGAGTTTTACCACACATATCCCGAGTTCCAGCCAATATTCATCATCCAAAATGTCTAGTAAGAGTTACTTTTGAAATGACTAATTAATGTAATATAATATAATGAAGAGTAATAAGGATGTAGGACTTTTCCCTTTATGCAGCACCAGCCAAGATCCCTGAGGTTTTCGACCTTGATGAGCTGGACAGTTATTTTGATCAGGTCCAGATCAAGAAGGAACCTAGTCCCAAGGCCACGGCCTCATCCAAGCCCAGCAGCTCCAAGGCCATCATCATTCCCAAACCTTCGCCAGCTACTAAGCCCCGGAGTTCAAGTTCTCGTAAAAGGAAAGAGCCTGATTCTCCTGTTATCTCTGATACATTCCCCTATGAGAATCATGGGTTCATTGAGGCAAGCGGATTCATGACTTCTTTTCTCAACCAGGTTAATATCCTTGAGCCATATCCTGCACCTTATACCACTTATAAGTATTTATTAAAACCAATACCTGTCCTCTTACTTTGCAGGGTCTCGAACGTCTGGTTCATTTATATCAAGAATCCTGTGGGCTCAACAAGACGCTTAAATCCAAGTTGAAGAAAGCCGAGGTTACCATCTCCGATCAGGGTATAATTGCAGCCGCCAAATCTCGGCACTACGAGGACAAGTTCAAGGCTATGAACCAAGAACACCAGGCTGCCCTCAACAAAGCTGCTCTCCAGTCCCAAGCCGATCTTAATGCTGCCCATGCTCAACACGAACGGGATATGATCAGCTACCGGGAAAGCCTTAAAAGTTTCGTCATCACTTCCCTCCTCCAGGCCAGGCTAAAGATGACCCACGAAGCCAAAGCAGTGGGCTTCGAATGCCCTTCTTGGGACATCAATGCCTGGGAAACAAAGCTAAGGAGTTTTGGGGGCACTTCTGCTAAACCTGCAGCTGAAGGATCTTCAAAGGCATTCGAAAAACCAACTGATGCTGAGAGGGATGCTTAGGTTGATCCCGAGACGGATGCTGTTGAAAATGCCACGAACGAAGAAGGCGCTGCCTCCTAAAACTTATTTCCCTTATATTTGAGAGTTACGCTTATTTGAACAATTTTATTTTCTTGTATTAAAACAATTTGATAACCAAGGGTGGATGGGTCCTAGGTTTTAGGATGAAGCCTTTGGTTATCGGCTGGCATCGTTTATTTTTAAATACTACCTGTTATGGGTGAAATTCTGAGCCGGGTCCTAGGTTTTAGGACGAAGCCTTTGGTTATCGGCTGGCATCGTTTATTTTTAAATACTACCTGTTATGGGTGAAATTCTGAGCCCATATCCTGACTTTGTATCTTGATTTTTTATTAGTTGTATATGATCAGGATACCCGATCAGGATACCGGACCAGGATATTGGTAACATCCTGAGGCAGTATCCTGACTATTACTAACAATTTGCTTGTAAACGTTGGCTACAAGGGACTAACGTTCATGAAGACCAAGTCATCCTGAAGACCCGCTCAAATTGGTTAGGATAAGGACGTTGATGGCGGAAAAATAGCTCTTGTAACGGTCAGCATTGAAGATTGGCATGTTTTATGGAAAGTTAGGAAGATTGGTCAAAGATATTAATGTTGTAACGGTTATGGAAGCTTAAATCCCGGAGTTATAGTTAGTAAGCGCGTGGAAAACGAGTTGAGACAACCTTGCAACGTTCAGAAAGGAAATAATCTCAGTATCCCGGATTTTTAGCATAATATCCCGGATTTTTAGCATAGTTAGTTATTTCTTTTTACTATATAAAGGGGTGATCGGATCATAGGTGGACACAACTTTCACACACACAATTTCTCGTACACTCTTGCTCTCTACCACCTGTAACAACTCACAAACACTCACACTTGTACTCGAATCGGATTGTAACACTTAATTGATCCGTATCATATCCTGCATTGTATCCTGGTTATTCAAGCAATAAGAAGAACAAGGCAGCCGACGATTGTCAGCTCCTGAGGTTTTATGCCGGAGATCTAGATTGATCAAGGGCTTTCCTCGTACATCACGTGTCAACCTTTACATTTTTGCTCATTGTTTGATTATAGATACAGCTCGATATCCTGAGCCGTATCCTGATAACTGTTTTTGCAAACTAACAAACCAACATATTTTTCACAAAGTATTACTAGCACACTACCTCACTTAACTAATTTGATCACTTAATTGCTTCGGTAATTTTTGACCAAAACAATTTGACGCCCACCGTGGGGCAAGTGGTGCTATTTCTATTAGAAGCTTTTGCAAAATCATTACTTGGCTTTCTATTTTCAAAACTTTTTACTACACTATTTTTAATGGCCTCGAGATCAAACATGAGCTCTTCCACCGTGTCTGCTACAACCTCTACAACAATTGGTTCGATGCTTCCACCACCTCCTCCGAGAACACAAGCCTCTTCACAAGGAACCGAAATTCACGTGGCTCGAGATGTTATTCCCACTCAAAATATTCAGGGATCTGGTCCTGTTTTGGCCTCTAATGAAGAAACTCTAACTTTATTTGGTAGTGTACAGGAAAAAATGAGGCAGCAGCAGGAGACCAACTAAATGCTGATAAGAGAGATACAACTCTTGAAATCCAGCTCGAGCAGGCCCGCTGAGGATACTGTCACTCCCTTGCAGCCAAGAGCTTTAAACTTCAGTTCTGCAGTATATGCTGAGGATAACAGGGGGAATATTGTGCCTAACCATTCCCGGAGTCATATTCCTGAGATACCCTCTTCGACCAGGATGTCGACTGTGAGGGATCCAGGATATGCTCCAGGATGCGCCCCATGATATAGCCAGAATCACCAAGCTGGTAACTTGTCTGTTAACACCAGTATCCCTATTACTAATAATCTTGGATCGTTGCAGGATGCAGGTGTGACATCAGCTATAACCAGAGAGCTTCAAAAGTTGAAGGATATGATATCAAGTGTGCCTGGGATAGTGCAGCCTATACCGGAAGTATCCCGGGATAGTCACAACATATCCCGCTTTGCTCACCCCATTTGTGATGCAGAAATCCCAAAGAGATTCTAGACTCCTAACATGAAGCTGTATGATGGGACGACGGATCCTGAGGAGCATATTGCCCAGTATAGGGAGAGGATGGAAATTAACCCTATCCCGCCAGATCTTAAGGAAGCATGCTTGTGCAAGGGCTTCGGCTCTACTTTAACAGGATCAGCCTTGAAATGGCTTCTAAATGTTCCACCTCATTCAATTACATCATTTGCTCATTTAGTTAATTTGTTTAACAGTCAGTTTTCTTGCAGTAGAAGCTTTGAAAAACTAACAAGTGACCTCTACAGGATAACAAAGGGACCTCAAGAATCCCTAAGGGATTATGTGAACAAATTCAGCAGGGAATCCTTGGATATCCCACACCTTGATGTTGCTACAGCAGTCCAAGCATTCAAGATGGGACTACAAAGGGATTCCCAGTTTTATCAGGATCTTGTGATGAATCCTTGCAGGAACTTGGATGAAGCTCGAAACAGGGCTTTGCGATATATCAGGCTTGAAGATGATAAGAAAATGCAAGAGAGGATGAATGCATCCTCAACATATGAGTCAACAAACAGGAAATCAGAATCTTCACATAAACCATACCGCACTAGGCCGTATGATAAAAATGAAAACAAAAGAGTGAACGTTGTCCAAGATGAGGATCCTGAGGAGTATCCTGAGTTGTCAGAATATTGTTTTTCTGTTAATATACCTGAACTAACGTATGCTATGCAGGGTTTGGGAGATAAAGCCAGGTGGCCTCAGAAGAATCAACAAAAAGCTGAATGGAAGGATAAGTCCAAATGGTGTGCCTTCCATGAGGATTTCGGACATGTTACTGAGGATTGCATTGCCCTGAGGAAAGAAATAAGCTACCTACTAAGCAAAGGATATCTGAAGGATCTTCTGGGCAGAAAGAAGAATAAGGGTCAGGATATTGAGAAGGATCCTGAACGAGCAGCATCACCTCCCGCCGACGCCAAGATAATTAACTTTATCTTAGGAGGGTCTGATATCTGCGAAACTTCTTATTCTACAGCCAAAAGACATGCAAAGGAGGCTAAGGCAGAAAGGGGAGATAAGCCAACCAGGATGTCAACCCTCACAACTGATAAAATGATCACGTTCGATAGTGATGACAGGGATACTGTCCAGGATCCCAATCATGATGCTCTGGTAATAACTTTATATGTTGCTAATCACTTTGTACGCAGGATACTGGTGGATAATGGCAGCTCAGTCAACATCATCCAATTGGAAACCTTGAAGAGAATAAACATCCCCGAGATGGAGATTACCTTAAAGTCCACTGTGCTTGTAGGGTTTAGTGGAGAAGCAAAGAATACTGTTGGGGAGATAAAACTGCCCGTATATGTCGAAGGAGTCAACTCGATACAACGCTTCTGTGTCATGGACTCCTTATCCTGCTACAATATCATATTGGGTAGGCCATGGATCCATGATATGAAAGCTGTGCCATCAACCTATCATCAGTGTATCGAGATCCCTACTCCTTGGGGGGTTGTCAAGGTGGAAAGTGATCAACAGGAGGCAAAGGAATGTTACTCATCCTCGATGAAATCCTCAACCAAGCCTAATGCAGCATAGCAATTAAAGATGCGGGCCCATGATATCGTGGAGGCTTCAGAGCAGGATGTAAAGAAAATTATCCTGGATCAGGATAATCCAGATATCTCGGTGCTCGTTGGAGCCAATATCCCTCAGGATATTGAAAATCAGTTAACTAACTTTTTGAAATGCAGGATGTCAACATTTGCATGGAAGCATGAGGATATGACGGGTATTTCTAAGGATATTATAACTCACAAGCTTGGAATTGACAGGTCTTTCAAGCCTATCCAGCAAAAGAGAAGGAAGTTTGCTCCAGAACGAAACATAATTATTCAAGAAGATGTTGAAAGACTATTGAAGTCCAAAATGATCAGGGAAGTCAAACTTCCCAAATGGCTAGCAAATGTGGCTGTGGTTCAAAAGAATAATGGGAAATGGAGAGTTTCTGTAGATTACACAGACTTAAACAAAGCATGTCCTAAAGACCCATTCCCTCTGCCTCATATAGACTCAATGGTGGATGCCGCTGCCGGTCATGAAATGTTAACCTTCATGGATGCATCCTCAGGATTCCAGCAGATCCAAATGGAACCTTCAGACCAGGAGGATACTGCTTTCATGACACCAACAGGTATTTAGTGTTATACTGCTATGCCGTTTGGTTTAAAAAATGCAGGTGCAACGTACCAGAGATTGGTGAACATGATGTTTAAAGACAAACTAGGGGACACCATGGAGGTGTACATTGACGATATGGTAGTCAAATCCAAGAAGGCTGAGGATCATCTCCATGATATTAAAGGAGCATTTGATATCCTGGACCAGTATAATATGAAACTAAATCCTGCCAAGTGCCATTTTGGAGTGGGGGCAGGAAAGTTTTTAGGATACATGGTGACTAAAAGGGGGATAGAAGCAAGCCCGGAGCAGATTAAAGCTATCTTGGATATCAAGTCACCATCAAATATGAAAGATGTTCAAAGATTAACAGGGCGAGTAGTAGCATTAAACAGATTTATATCAAGATCCTCGGAAAAATGCAAGGAATTCTACGATATCCTGAAGAAGAATAAGAGGTTCGAGTGGGGAGAAAAGTATGAAGCAGCCCCACAGGAATTAAAGCAATATCTTTCAACCGCACCTCTATTAATGAAGCCTGAGGATGGTGAACCATTATCCCTATATCTCGCAGTATCAGGGAATGCAGTAAGTGCTGTCCTTGTAAAGGATCATGAAGGTCAGCAGTATCCTGTCTATTACGTTAGTAAAAGTTTATTAGATGCTGAAACTAGATATTCTCATCTAGAAAAAATGATATTAGCCCTAGGATTCATGTTAAAACTAATTATCCTGTTAAGAATGTGCTTAGGAAACCTGAGATGTCGGGTAGAATGGCTAAGTGGTCAGTAAAATTAAGTGCCTATGATCTAATATATGAACCTAGAAATGCTATAAAGTCTCAGGCTCTAGCAGACTTTGTGGCTGATTTCAGTAGTGATATTCAAAATGAAGTAGACCTAGAAGTGCAACAACTCGGAGAAAATATAGAATCTTGGACACTATATACTGATGGTGCATCTAATGTAAGAGGTGTAGGTTTGGGTATACTACTAAAATCGCCATAGGGGGACATATTACCCCAGGCCATTAGATGTGAGTTTCCTGCCACTAATAATGAAGCAGAATATGAAGCTCTGATAGCAGGGTTAGAATTAGCTAAAAATTTGATATTTACAAGTATATGTTGATTCCCTGTTGATTACTAACCATTTCAATGGATCTTATGCAGTAAAAGGAGAAAAGTTAGCTGAATATCTTGAAATTGTTAAAAAATTAGCAGGATATTTCGAAATTTTTATACTTGAACAGGTACCAAGAGAAAAGAATGCTGAAGCTGACGCTCTAGCAAACTTAGGATCTACTGTCAGGATACCGGAGGGAACTCAGATACCAATAGTGCACATCTTGTATCATGCAATGGAACATTTCAAATATCAGGATAAAGAAGTAGCATGTATCCAGGATCCTGGTAATGGATATCCTGAGAAGGATCCTGAATCCTGGATGACTCCAATTATGAAGTATCTTCAAGAAGGAGATATCCCAAAGGATGCGAATCCTAAGGCTTTTAGGATGAAGGTATCTCGTTTTACTATTATAAATAATATTTTGTATAAGAAATCCCTTGCAGGTCCATACCTAAGGTGCTTGGAAGATCCTGAAACCAAGGAGGTACTTCAGGATATACACGAAGGAGACTGTGGCAACCATACTGGGGGCAGATCTCTGTTCTCGAAGGTGTTGAGAACAGGATATTACTGGCCGACCATGAGAAAGGATGCCGCAGAGTATGCTCAGAAATACGATGCATGTCAAAGACATGGCAACATCCTGCATTAGCCTGCAGAACCATTATATCCTATCATATCCCCTTGGCCATTTATGAAATGGGGAATGGACATAGTGGGTGTTTTGGTCAAAAATTACCGAAGCAATTAAGTGATCAAATTAGTTAAGTGAGGTAGTGTGCTAGAAATATGTGTGAAAAATATGTTAACCAAGTTAATTGTAAAAACAGTTTCAGGATACGGCTCAGGATATAGAGCTGTATCTATGATCAAACAATGAGCAAAAAAGTAAAGGTTGACACGTGATGTACGAGTAAAGCCCTTGATCAATCTAGATCGTCGGCACAAAACCTCGGGAGCTGACAATCGCAACTGCCTTGTTCTTCTATTGCTTCAAATATCAGGATACAGTGCAGGATGTGATGCGGATCAACTAGGTGTTACAATGTAATTCGATTACAAGTGTTTGTGTGTAGTGACTGCTGAAAGCTAGAGAGCAAAAGTGTTCGAAAGTGTGTGTCAAAGTTGCGTGCCTTAATCCGATCCGCCCCCATCTATTTATAGTAAAAGAAATGCAACAAACTATCCTAATAAACCGGGATCTGGCGAATATTCCCCACTCGAACGTTGTAGACCTGGTCTTTCGGGTTCAACGTCTCTCACATAACAGATACACCCGAGTCTTGAGGAGAAGAAGTCCATCTGAGCGTTAGTAACCCACAGCCTCTAACTTGCACGCGGTTAATTTAGTTAACACCAGGATATGGCCCAGGATGATACCAATATCCTAATCCAGTATCCTGATCACAAGTAAACAACCAAAAGCAGGATATTAGTCAGGATATATATACTCAGAAAATGACCCATAACAATTGTCCCCAAATATATCTGTTGGTATACCAATCCAACGGATATATTTTAAAAATTCTATCTTGTAAATCAAGGCAATTAAATCGAGACGACGGTCAAGATTACACCATAACTTCCAACGCGCTTTTAACTCGATGGAGATCTACAATGCTCCTATATCTTCTCTCTTCTTGTTTGAAAAGCAGATATCTCCAACGGAGTCTCCAGGTAATTCCCTACTTCTCATTCATTTTTTGTCAATCTTTCTTCCTTTATTTGCAATGGCTGCCAGAACTTATTCCCAAACCGGTGAATCATCCGAGACCTTCATTCAGGAGAATCTTCTCAAAAATCCCGAGAATGAGGTCTGTGCTTTTGATAACTCAGACATTGAGGCTTTGAGAGGTTCCGGTGCTTTCCCCGATAACACGGTCTTTAGACCATTCGATCGGACGTTTCTTCTACTGATTGGGTTTGCTTCCCAGCATACCCTTTCTCGCTAGGTCTTCGATACCCTTTTCCCGAATTTATGATGCAATTCTTCCGGACCACCGGTATCTCCTTTGCTCAGACCATGCCCATGGTCTGGAGGGTATTAATCGTATTCAACCAAATTAAAAATCTTCACTGTCCCGACCTTTGTATCGAAGATCTGCCAATCGCTTACCGCCTCCGATCCCACGGTTCTAGCCTGTTTTTGCTTTTTCGACTTCCAACAAACCCCTTATTCTTGAAGCTACCAAAAATGAAGACGGATGGCAACGCAAGTTCTTCTTTATCAAACGAGACTCCACTGATGAGGGTGCTAGCCTTCCGGTGGAGTGGTTAACAACCGGTAGGATCATGAATGTTCCCATGTTCCCATGTACCTTTAGACTTTTATCTTTTGCTAATATCCTCCTTTTTGATCCCTTTGCAGTAAACTTCAAGGAAGTAGCTCCCCCTACACACATATCTCGAGTTCCAGTCAATATTCATCATCTGAAATGTCTGGTAAGGATTACTTGTGAAATAATTAATCAGCACAATACAATATAATGAAAGGTAATAAAGATGTAAGACTTTTTCCCTTTACGCAACACCGGCCAAGATCCCTGAAGTCTTTGACCTCGATGAGCTGGACAGTTATTCCGATCAAGTTCAGATCAAGAAGGAACCTAGTCCCAAGGCCATGGCCTCATCCAAACCCAGTAGTTCCAAGGCCATCGTCATTCCCAAACCTTCGCCAGCTACCAGGCCCCGGAGTTCAAGCTCCCGTAAAAGGAAAGAGCCCGATTCCCCCGTCATCTCTGATGTTTTGGTCAAAAATTACCGAAGCAATTAAGTGACCAAATTAGTTAAGTGAGGTAGTGTGCTAGAAATATGTGTGAAAAATATGTTAACCAAGTTAATTGTAAAAACAGTTTTAGGATACAGCTCAGGATATAGGGTTGTATCTATGATCAAACAATGAGCAAAAAAGTAAAGGTTGACACGTGATGTACGAGGAAAGCCCTTGATCAATCTAGATCGCCGGTACAAAACCTCGGGAGCTGACAATCGCAGCTGCCTTGTTCTTCTATTACTTCAAATATCAGGATACAGTGCAGGATGTGATGAGGATCAACTAGGTGTTACAATGTAATTCGATTACAAGTGTTTGTGTATAGTGTTTGCTGTGAGCTAGAGAGCAAAAGTGTTCGAAAGTGTGTGTGAAAGTTCTGTTCCTTAATCTGATCCGCCCCATCTATTTATAGTAAAAGGAATGCAACAAACTATCCTAATAAACCGGGATCCGGCGAATATTCCCCACTCAAACGTTGTAGACCTGGTCTTTCGGGTTCAACGTCTCTCACATAACAGATACGCTCGAGTCTTGAGGAGAAGAAGTCCATCTGACCGTTAGTAACCCACAGCCTCTAACCTGCACGTGGTTAATTTAGTTAACACCAGGATATCGCCCAGGATGTTAGCAATATCCTAATCCAGTATCCTGATCACAAGTAAACAACCAAAAGCAGGATATTAGTCAGGATATATATACTCAGAAAATGGCCTATAACAATTGTCCCCAAATATATCTGTTGGTATACCAATCCAACGGATATATTTTAAAAATTCTATCTCGTAAATCAAGGCAACTAAATCAAGACGACGGTCAATGTTAGGGGTCATTTTCTTAACATACGTATCCTGACCAATATCCTGCCTTTGTTTGTTTATCTGTGACCAGGATGCTGGAAGAGGATATTGCTAACATCTTGGGCGATATCCTGAGGCTTATTGAATTAAGCACGTGCAGGTTGAAGGCTGAGATTTGCTAACGGTCAAGAGGACTTCTTCTCCTCAAGACTCGGACGAATTTGTTGAGAGAGAGACGTTGAGCCCGAAAGACCAGGTCTACAACGTTCGAAGAAGGAATATTCGGTGGATCCCGCAAGTTTAGGATAGTTTGTTATTTTATCTTAACTATAAATAGATAGGGACGGATCAGCTTAGAACACACAATTTTTCACTAACACTCTCATACACTTATACTCTCTAGCTCATTGCAAACACCACACTTGTATTCAAGTTTCGTTGTAACACTTAGTCGATCCGTACCACATCTTGCACTGTATCCTGATTTTCGAAGCAATTGAAGAACAAGGCAGCTGCGATTGTCAGCTCCCGAGGTTTTATGCCGGTGATCTAGATTGATCAAGGGCTTTCCTCGTACATCCCGTGTCATTTACTTTACTTTTGCTCATTGTTTGATAATAGATACAGCTCTATATCCTGAGCCGTATCCTGAAACTGTTTTTACAAATTAACTTAATTAACATATTTTCGACACACATTTCTAGCACACTACCTCACTTAACTAATTTGATCACTTAATTACTTCGGTAATTTTTGACCAAAACAATTTGGCGCCCACCGTGGGGCAAGAGGTGCTCTCTTTACTAAAATTTTTTGTCAAATCGCTAATCGGTTTTCTATTTTCAAAACTTTTTGCCACATTGTCCATAATGGCCTCAAGATCAAACATGAGTTCCTCTACTGTGTCTGCTATGACTTCTGCTACTACCGGTTCGGTGCTTCCACCACCTCCTCCAAGGATGCCAGCCTCTACACAATCTTAAGATGTTATCCCTACTCGGAGTGTCCAGGGATCTGCTCCCGTTTTAGCTTCTAATAATGAAATTTTAACCTTATTTGGAAGTGTGCAGGAACAAATGAGGCAGCAACAGGAAACAAACCAAATGCTTTTAAGGGAAATACAACTCCTGAAGTCTGGCTCGAGCAGATCTGCTGAAGACAATGTCACTCCATTACACCCTAGAACGTTGAACTTCAGCTCAGCTGTGTATACTGAGGATAACAGGGGGAATATTGTGCCCAATCTTCCTCAGAATCATACTCCTGAAATACCCTCCTTGGTCAGGATGTCAACCATGAGGAGCTCAGGATATGCTTCAGGATATGGGCAAAATCCTCCAACGGGTAATGTGTCGAATAATAATAATAATCATGCTACTAACAGTGGTGGATCTTTGCAGGATACAGGTGTAACATCAGCACTTACCAAGGAACTTCAGAAGTTGAAGGACATGATATCTAGTGTACCTGGGGTGGTCCAGCCGATCCCGGAAGTGTCTCAAGACAGCCACAAGATATCTCGTTTTGCATATCCTATCTGTGATGCTGAGATTCCAAAAAGATTCCAAACCCCCAACATGAAGCTTTATGATGGGAGTACGGATCCTGAGGAGCATATTGCTCAGTATAGGGAAAGAATGGAGATTAACCCTATCCCTCCGGAGCTCAAGGAAGCGTGTTTGTGCAAGGGATTTGGTTCCACTCTAACAGGATCGGCCTTAAAATGGCTATTAAACGTTCCTCCTCACTCAATTACTTCATTTGCTCATTTGGTTAATTTATTTAACAGTCAATTTTCTTGTAGTCGGAGTTTTGAGAAACTAACCAGTGATCTTTACAGGATAACCCAAGGGCCTCAGGAATCCTTGAGGGATTATGTGAACAAATTTAGTCGAGAATCCTTGGATATCCCACATCTTGATGTTGCAACAGCTGTGCAAGCTTTTAAGATGGGATTACAAAAGGATTCTCAGTTTTATCAGGATCTTGTAATGAATCCCTGCAGGAATCTCGATGAAGCTCGTAACAGGGCTTTGAGATATATCCGTCTGGAAGATGACAGGAAGATGCAAGAAAGGATGAACTCATCCAACACTTATGAATCAACTAATAGGAAGTCAGAATCCTCGTTCAAGTCATATCGGCCTAAGCCGTATAGTAGAAATGAAAACAAAAGAGTGAACGCTGTCGAAGATGAGGATCCTGAAGAGTATCCTGAGTTGTCCGAATATTGCTTTTCCGTTAATAATCCTGAATTGATGTATGCTATGCAGGGTCTGGGAGACAAAGCTAGGTGGCCTCGAAAGAATCAACAAAAGGCTGACTGGAAAGATAAGTCAAAATGGTGTGCTTTCCACGAAGATTTCGGACATATGACTGAGGATTGCATTGCTCTAAGGAAAGAAATAAGCTATCTTCTAAGCAAGGGATATCTGAAAGATCTCTTAGGAAAAACGAAGAATAAGGGTCAGGATACTGAGAAGGATCCTGAACGAGCAGCATCACCTCCCGCGGATGCCAAGATAATCAACTTCATTTCGGGAGGATCCGACATTTGTGGAACTTCGTATTTGGCAGCAAAGAGACATGCAAAGGAAGCCAAGGCCGAAAGGGGAGACAAACCTATCAGGATGACTACCCTCACAACTGACAAAGTGATCACTTTTGATGCTGATGACAGGGATACTGTCCAAGATCCTCACCATGATGCTCTGGTAATAACGTTATATGTAGCTAACCATTTTGTACGCAGGATACTGGTTGATAATGGCAGCTCCGTCAACATAATAAAACTAGAAACTCTGAAGAGAATGAATGTATCTCCAATGGATATCACTTCAAAGTCTACCGTGCTTGTTGGATTCAGTGGAGAGGCTAGAAACACAGTGGGAGAGATAAAGTTGCCAGTATACGTTGAAGGAGTCAATTCAATACAACGCTTCTGTGTGATGGATTCTCTATCCTGCTATAACATCATACTGGGAAGACCGTGGATTCACGATATGAAGGCCGTGCCATCAACATATCACCAATGCATCAAGATACCTACCCCCTGGGGAGTGGTCAAAGTTGATAGTGATCAGCAGGAGGCAAAAGAATGCTACTCATCCTCGATGAAATCCTCAGCCAGACCTAGTGCAGCATAGCAATTAAAGACACGGGCCCAGGATATTGTGGAGGATCCGGAGCAGGATGTGAAGAAAGTTATCCTGGACCAGGATAACCCCGATATTTCGGTGCTCGTAGGGACCAATATCCCTTAGGATATTGAAGAGCAGTTAATTAACTTTTTAAAATGCAGGATGTTAACATTTGCATGGAAGCATGAGGATATGACAGGCATATCCAAATATATTATCACTCACAAGCTTGGAATTGATAAATCGTTTAAGCCTGTGCAACAAAAAAGAAGGAAGTTTGCTCCTGAGCGGAACATGATTATCCAGGAGGAAGTTGAAAGATTATTAAAATCCAGAATGATCAGAGAAGTCGAGTTTCCAAGATGGCTAGCAAACGTAGTTGTGGTACAGAAGAAAAACGGGAAATGGAGAGTTTGTGTAGACTACACAGACTTGAACAAAGCTTGTCCTAAAGACCCATTTCCTCTTCCCCACATTGATGCAATGGTAGATGCCACTGCCGGGCATGAAATGCTGACCTTCATGGACGCATCCTCAGGATTTCAACAGATCCAAATGGAGCCTTCTGACCAGGAGGATACCGCCTTCATGACACCAATAGGTATTTATTGTTATACACATAGGATTCATGTTAAAACAATGAGAAAAGATGCCGCAGAATATGCTCGAAGATGTGACGCATGTCAAAGACATAGTAACATACTGCATCAACCTGCTGAACCATTGTATCCTATTGTTTCCCCTTGCCCATTTATGAAGTGGGGTATGGATATAGTGGGAAAGCTACCGAAAGCTCCGGGAGGAAAAGTCTTTATGCTAGCAATGACGGATTATTTCTCTAAGTGGGTTGAAGCTGAAGCATTTGTTCAAGTTAGAGACCAAGAAGTAGTATCCTTCATAAAGAGGAATATCCTGACCAGATTCGGAGTACCAGCTGAGATAATCTGTGATAATGGTTCTCAGTTTATAAGTAAGAGGACTACTGACTTTTGCAAGAATTGGGGAATCAAAATGATTACATCTACTCCGGTACATCCTCAAGTAAATGGACAAGCAGAATCCTCAAACAAGATAATTGTCAATAACTTAAAGAAAAGGCTTGGAGCCAAAAAAGGAAGATGGGCAGAAGAATTACCCTTTGTTTTATGGGCTGATAGGACAACGGTAAAGAATGCAACAGGCCAAACCCCATTTTCCTTGGTGTTTGGAGCAGAAGCAATGATTCCAACGGAAATGACAATACCTACTGCAAGATCTATCTTAAGTGATCCTGAGCAGAATCCTGAAGCCTTGAGTCAGGATTTAGACACTATAGATGAAAAGAGAGATGCGGTAAGGCTAAGGATGGTAGCATATCAACAGAGAATATCCAGGGCATATAACAAGAATATTAGAACCAGAAGATTTAAGGTTGGAGATTGGGTGTTAAGAAAGGCTTTCCAAAATACTACTAATCCTGCCGATGGCAAGTTAGCTCCAAAATGGGAAGGACCATATGAAGTTGAATCAGAAGCAGGGAAATGAGCATATAGACTCAAGAATATGGAGGGGGATATGCTACCGAGATCTTGGAATGCTATACACCTTAAGCTCTATTTCAAGTGAGTTTAGAATTCAATTTCTAACTCAGAATGGTATGAATTCTCTCTTGTTTGAATATGTTTTGGTTTAATTTATTCTTTGAAACTCAGTACTGACTTAAGCATCGGAGGGGTGTTAGCCAAGCTAACACCCACCTTAGTTTACAATTGTTTTGCAAGATATGTTTCAGGATATAGCTCCAGGATATGCACTCAGGATAACTCAGAAGATTAGAGGATTGGCCCCCTCTCTTACGTTTAAGGGATACTGATCCCTTCACAGGTTTAAAGGTATTCACCTTTCTTCCGAATTGGGTTTAAACACCCCGCCTGGAGCGCAAGTTATTCAGGGATAGTTCAAGGTGGCGGGACCAGTCCATGTAAAAGTGGCTGACAATTTCGTTACTGTTGGCTATATCCTGAATCCTAAAGGTATATGAGGATTGATCACCCTCTCTCACGAAAGGGTATTTTCATACTCTCTAAGGTTTAAAGGTTTTCACCTTTCTAAGTCTTGGAGTTTATACACTCCCGCCTGTAGCGCATGAAAATTTGGGATTTTCCCCAGGATACCAGGAATTTATCTCCAGTACATCCTTGGGTTTTACCCTTGGGACGTAAAAAATTGCTTATGCAATGGAAACTGACATTAAGTAGATTTCTAAGATACTTGAAGACGTTGTATACAGGGGACATTCCCACCAAGGTGGTGGTGTAAAGCTAAAAGGATGAAGTTTGCAACTAATGCACTAAGTACCTTGCACAGGGGACATCTTCATTGGAAGAGTTGCAAAGGGATCAAAGTTTGGTAATAGGTTTATATCCTATTTCTGGTATGATCTTTCCTTTATAAGCCCAATTTAAGTTTTTAGTGATATTATCCTGATATATATCCTCAAAGTTCTTTTAAGGATATTTGATTAGGGTGTTTGAAACCAGTGTTAGTTTGGAACTCTGATTATTTAAGTATTATCAAAACTTGGTTTTGAAAAGATAGACTATTTTTTACTTTCTAAAGAAATTTTTACAAAGTTGAAGGAACGTTTGGAAGATCTATCTAATAAAAGGTTTTTACAGTATATCTCTGAGCATACTGATCAGGATATTTTATAAGATAACAGTATGAAATTTTTTGCAAAGATTTATACTTGAAAAGATAAAGTTATTCTTAAAGCAATCAATACTGGTTGATGACCGAAGGTTTCATCCTGAAACCCAGGACCCATCCACCTTCGGCTATCAAATTGTTCTAATGCAGAAATAAAATTGTTCATAAAAACATAAAATTATTCGAATGATTTAAAGAAAATAAGCTCTAGGGGGTAGTGCCTTCTTGGTCCATAGCGGTTTCAGCAACATTCATCTTGGGATCCGCCTCAGCATCCTTCTCAGCATCAGATGCCTTTTCGACTGCTTTAGAAGCTTCATCGACAGTTGATTTGGAAGAGGTACCGCTAAGATTCTTCAGCTTGGTCTCCCAAGCACCGACGTCCCAAGAAGGGCACTCGAAGCCCAATGTTTTGGCTTCATGAGCCATCTTCAACCTAGCCTGGAGAAGAGAAATGACGACGGAACTTTTGAGGCTTTCTCGGTAACTGACCATATCCCGTTCATACTGCATATGGGCAGCTTCCAGATCAGCCTGGGCTTGAAGAGTGGTTTTGTTGAGAGCAATTTGGTGTTCTTGGGACATAGCTTTGTATTTCTCCTCGTAATGACGAGATTTAGCGGCCGCGATCATTCCTTGGTCAGAGATTGTGATTTCTGCTTCCTTTAACTTAGATTCAAGTGTCTTGTTAAGCTTGCAGGATTCTTGGTATAAATGAACTAAATGCTCAAGACCCTACAAAGGTAAGAGGACAGGGGTTAACATTGTTAAATCTTTGAAAATAATCTAAGTTACAGGATATGGTGTGAGGATACTAACCTGGTTGAGAAAAGAAGTCATAAACCCGCTGGCTTCAATGAACCCGTGTTTCTCATAAGGAAAGGTGTCGGAAATGACAGGGGAATCGCGTTCTTTCCTTTTGCGAGAACTTGAACTCCGGGGCTTGGTAGCCGGTGAAGGTTTAGGAATGATGATGGCTTTGGAGCTGCTAGGTTTGGATGTAGCAGTGGTCTTGGGGCTAGGTTCTTTCTTGACCTGGATCTGGTCGGAATAGCTATCCAATTCGTCAAGGTCAAAGACTTCAGGGATCTTAGCTGGTGCTGCATAAAGGGAAAAGTTTTACTCTTTATTTTATCATTATATTGTTTTGACTAATTATTTTTAAAGAAATTCTTACCAGACATCTCGAATGATGAGTATTGACTTGAACTCGGGACGTGTGTGGTTAAAGTCCTGTCTAATGCAGGTAACCGGTAAACGGTATCGATTCTCTCTTCTGACTCAGCGGTAGGGGGAGCGACTTCCTTAAAGTTCACTGCATAAAGATCAAAAACAAGAATATTAATGAAAGATAACAATCAAATCGTCTATGAGGATATTTATGATCCTACCGGTGGTTAACCACTCCACCGGAAAGTTGGCACCCTCAGCAATGGAATCTTGTTTGACAAAGAAGAATTTGCGTTGCCATCCGTCTTCGTTTTTGGTGGCTTTGAGAATCAGGGGTTTGCTGGAGGTCGAGAAGAGCAAGAACCGGCTAGAGCCATGGGACCGGAGGCGGTAAGCAATAGGTAAATCCTCAATGCAGAGGTCAGAGCAATGGAGGTTTTTGATTTGGTTGAGTACAATTAGTACTCTCCAAACCATGGGCATGGTTTGAGCAAAAGAGATGCCAGTAACACGAAAAAATTGCATCATGAATTCAGGAAAAGGGTATCAAAGACCTAATGAAAAAGGATATGCTGGAAAACAGATCCATTCGGTAGAAGAAGCATCCGATCGGATTGACCGATCGAATGGCCTAAAGACCGTGCTGTCGGGGAAAGCGCCGGAGGCCCTTAAAGCTGCAATATCTGCGTTGTCAAAAGCGCAGATCTCTTTTTCGGGATTTTTAAGAAGATTCTGCTGGGTGAAGGTCTCGGCGTCCATTGCAAGTAAGATTAAGTAAATTGACAGGAAGAAGATCAGAAATGAAGAATTACCTAAAGGTTCTGTTGAAGATATCTGCTTTTCAAACAAGAAAAGAGAAGATATAGGGGCATCGTGGATCTCCATTGAGTAAAAAACGCGTTGGAAGTTACAATGTGATCTTGACCGTCGCTTCGTTTTAAATGCCTTGAGTTATGGATAAGATTTTTGAAATATATCCGTTGGATTGGTATACCAACTGATATATTTGGGGACAATTGTTAGGGGTCATTTTCTTAACATACGTATCCTGACCAATATCCTGCCTTTGTTTGTTTATCTGTGACCAGGATGCTGGAAGAGGATATTGCTAACATCTTGGGCGATATCCTGAGGCTTATTGAATTAAGCATGTGCAGGTTGAAGGCTGAGATTTGCTAACGGTCAAGAGGACTTCTTCTCCTCAAGACTCGGACGAATTTGTTGAGAGAGAGACGTTGAGCCCAAAAGACCAGTTCTACAACGTTCGAAGAAGGAATATTCGGTGGATCCCGCAAGTTTAGGATAGTTTGTTATTTTATCTTAACTATAAATAGATGGGGACGGATCAGCTTAGAACACACAATTTTTCACTAACACTCTCATACACTTATACTCTCTAGCTCATTGCAAACACCACACTTGTATTCAAGTTTCGTTGTAACACTTAGTCGATCCGTACCACATCTTGCACTGTATCCTGATTTTCGAAGCAATTGAAGAACAAGGCAGCTGCGATTGTCTGCTCCCGAGGTTTTATGCCGGCGATCTAGATTGATCAAGGGCTTTCCTCGTACATCCCGTGTCATTTACTTTACTTTTGCTCATTGTTTGATCATAGATACAGCTCTATATCCTGAGCCGTATCCTGAAACTGTTTTTACAAATTAACTTAATTAACATATTTTCGACACATATTTCTAGCACACTACCTCACTTAACTAATTTGATCACTTAATTACTTCGGTAATTTTTGACCAAAACAGTCAAGATTACACCATAACTTCCAACGCGCTTTTAACTGGATGGAGATCTACAATGCTCCTATATCTTCTCTCTTCTTGTTTGAAAAGCAGATATATCCAACGGAGTCTCCAGGTAATTCACTTCTTCTCATTCATTGTTTATCAATGTTTCCTCCTTTATTTGCAATGGCTGCCAGAACTTATTCCCAAACCGGTGAATCATCCGAGACCTTTATTCAGCAGAATCTTCTCAAAAATCCTGAGAAGGAGGTCTGTGCTTTTGATAATGCAGACATTGCGGCTTTGAGAGGTTCCGGTGCTTTCCCCGATAACACGGTCTTTAGACCATTCGATCGGTCAATTCGATCGGACGTTTCTTCTACTGATTGGGTTTGCTTCCCAACATACCCTTTCTCGCTAGGTCTTCGATACCCTTTTCCCGAATTTATGATGCAATTCTTTCGGACCACCGGTATCTCCTTTGCTCAGACCATGCCCATGGTCTGGAGGGTATTAATCATACTTAACCAAATTAAAAATCTTCACTGTTTTGGTCAAAAATTACCGAAGTAATTAAGTGATCAAATTAGTTAAGTGAGGTAGTGTGCTAGAAATGTGTGTCGAAAATATGTTAATCAAGTTAATTTGTAAAAACAGTTACAGGATACGGCTCAGGATATAGAGTTGTATCTATGATCAAACAATGAGAAAAAGTAAAGTAAATGACACGGGATGTACGAGGAAAGCCCTTGATCAATCTAGATCGCCGGCATAAAACCTCGGGAGCTGACAATCGTAGCTGCCTTGTTCTTCAAGTGCTTCGAAAATCAGGATACAGTGCAAGATGTGGTACGGATCGACTAAGTGATACAACGAAACTTGAATACAAGTGTGGTGTTTGCAATGAGCTAGAGAGTATAAGTGTATGAGAGTGTTAGTGAAAAATTGTGTGTGTTCTAAGCTGATCCGTCCCCATCTATTTATAGTTAAGATAAAATAACAAACTATCCTAAACTTGCGGGATCCACCAAATATTCCTTCTTCGAACGTTGTAGACCTGGTCTTTCGGGCTCAACGTCTCTCTCTCAACAAATTCGTCCGAGTCTTGAGGAGAAGAAGTCCTCTTGACCGTTAGCAAGTCTCAGCCTTCAACCTGCACGTGCTTAATTCAATAAGCCTCAGGATATCGCCCAAGATGTTAGCAATATCCTCTTCCAGCATCCTGGTCACAAATAAACAAACAAAGGCAGGATATTGGTCAGGATACGTATGTTAAGAAAATGACCCCTAACAATTGTCCCCAAATATATCAGTTGGGATACCAATCCAACGGATATATTTCAAAAATCTTATCCCATAACTCAAGGCATTTAAAACGAAGCGACGGTCAAGATCACATCGTAACTTCCAACGCGTTTTTTACTCGATGGAGATCCACGATGCCCCTATATCTTCTTTTTTCTTGTTTGAAAAGCAGATATCTTCAACAGAACCTTCAGGTAATTCTCCATTTCTGATTTTCTTCCTGTCAATTTACTTCATCTTACTTGCAATGGACGCCGAGATCTTCACCCAGCAGAACCTTCTTAAAAATCCCGAAAAGGAGATCTGCGCTTTTGACAACGCAGACATTGCAGCTCTAAGAGCCTCCGGCGCTTTCCCCGACAGCACGGTCTTTAGGCCATTTGATCGGTTAATCCGATCGGATGTTTCTTCTACCGAATGGATCTGTTTTCCGGCATATCCTTTTTCATTAGGTCTTCGATACCCTTTTCCTGAATTCATGATGCAATTCTTTCGTATTACCGGCATCTCTTTTGCTCAAACCATGCCCATGGTTTGGAGAGTACTAATTGTACTCAACCAAATCAAAAACCTCCATTGTTCTGACCTCTGCATCGAGGATTTACCTATAGCTTATCGTCTCCGATCCCATGGCTCTAGCTGGTTCTTGCTCTTCTCGACCTCCAGCAAACCCCTGATTCTCAAAGCCACCAAAAACGAAGACGGATGGCAACGCAAATTCTTCTTTGTCAAACGAGATTCCATTGCTGAGGGTGCCAACCTTCCGGTGGAGTGGTTAACCACCGGTAGGATCATAAATATCCTCATAGACGAATTGATTGTTATCTTCTATTAATATTCTTCTTTTGGATCTTTATGCAGTGAACTTCAAGGAAGTTGCTCCCCCTACCGCTGAGTCAGAAGAGAGAATCAACGCCGTTTACTGGTTACCTGCAATAGACAGGACTTTCACCACACACGTCCCGAGTTCAAGTCAGTACTCATCATCCGAGATGTCTGGTAAGAATTTCTTTCAAAATAATTAGTCAAAACATTATAATGATAAAATAAAGAGTAAAACTTTTCCCTTTATGCAGCACCAGCTAAGATCCCTGAAGTCTTTGACCTTGATAAACTGGATAGCTATTCTGACCAGATCCAGGTCAAGAAAGAACCTAGCCCCAAGACCACTGCTACATCCAAACCCAGCAGCTCCAAAGCCATCATCATTCCTAAACCTTCACCGGCGACCAAGCCCCGGAGTTCAAGTTCCCGCAAAAGGAAAGAACCCGATTCTCCTGTCATTTCTGACACCTTTCCTTATGAGAAGCACGGGTTTATTGAAGCCAGTGGGTTCATGACTTCTTTTCTTAACCAGGTTAGTATCCTCACACTATATCCTGCAATTTATATTATTTTCAAAGATTTAACAATGTTAACCCCTATCCTTTTACCTTTGTAGGGTCTTGAGCGTTTAGTTCACTTATATCAAGAATCCTGCAAGCTCAACAAAACACTTGAATCTAAGTTAAAGGAAGCAGAAATCACAATCTCTGACCAAGGTATGATCGCGGCCGCTAAATCTCGTCATTACGAGGAGAAATACAAAGCTATGTCCCAAGAACACCAAATTGCTCTCAACAAAGCCACTCTTCAAGCCCAGGCCGATCTGGAAGCTGCCCATATGCAGTATGAACGGGATATGGTCAGTTACCGAGAAAGCCTCAAAAGTTCCGTCGTCATTTCTCTTCTCCAGGCTAGGTTGAAGATGGCTCATGAAGCCAAAACATTGGGCTTCGAGTGCCCTTCTTGGGACGTCGGTGCTTGGGAGACCAAGCTGAAGAATCTTGGCGGTACCTCTTCCAAATCAACTGTCGATGAAGCTTCTAAAGCAGTCGAAAAGGCATCTGATGCTGAGAAGGATGCTGAGGCGGATCCCAAGATGAATGTTGCTGAAACCGCTATGGACCAAGAAGGCACTACCCCCTAGAGCTTATTTTCTTTAAATCATTCGAACAATTTTATGTTTTTATGAACAATTTTATTTCTGCATTAGAACAATTTGATAGCCGAAGGTGGATGGGTCCTGGGTTTCAGGATGAAACCTTCGGTTATCAACCAGTATTGATTGCTTTAAGAATAACTTTATCTTTTCAAGTATAAATCTTTGCAAAAAATTTCATACTGTTATCTTATAAAATATCCTGATCAGTATGCTCAGAGATATACTGTAAAAACCTTTTATTAGATAGATCTTCCAAACGTTCCTTCAACTTTGTAAAAATTTCTTTAGAAAGTAAAAAATAGTCTATCTTTTCAAAACCAAGTTTTGATAATATTTAAATAATCAGAGTTCCAAACTAATACTGGTTTCAAACACCCTAATCAAATACCCTTAAAAGAACTTTGAGGATATATATCAGGATACTTAACATAATATCACTAAAAACTTAAATTGGGCTTATAAAGGAAAGATTATACCAGAAATAGGATATAAACCTATTACCAAACTTTGATCCCTTTGCAACTTTTCCAATGAAGATGTCCCCTATGCAAGGTACTTAGTGCATTAGTTGCAAACTTCATCCTTTTAGCTTTACACCACCACCTTGGTGGGAATGTCCCATGTATACAACGTCTTCAAGTATCTTAGAAATCTACTTAATGTCAGTTTCCATTGCATAAGCAATTTTTTACGTCCCAAGGGTAAAACCCAAGGATGTACTGGAGATAAATTCCTGGTATCCTGGGGAAAATCCCAAATTTTCATGCGCTACAGGCGGGAGTGTATAAACTCCAAGACTTAGAAAGGTGAAAACCTTTAAACCTTAGAGAGTATGAAAATACCCTTTCGTGAGAGAGGGTGATCAATCCTCATATACCTTTAGGATTCAGGATATAGCCAACAGTAACGAAATTGTCAGCCACTTTTACATGGACTGGTCCCGCCACCTTGAACTATCCCTGAATAACTTGCGCTCCATGCGGGGTGTTTAAACCCAATTCGGAAGAAAGGTGAATACCTTTAAACCTGTGAAGGGATCAGTATCCCTTAAACATAAGAGAGGGGGCCAATCCTCTAATCTTCTGAGTTATCCTGAGTGCATATCCTGGAGCTATATCCTGAAACATATCTTGCAAAACAATTGTAAACTAAGGTGGGTGTTAGCTTGGCTAACACCCCTCCGATGCTTAAGTCAGTACTGAGTTTCAAAGAATAAATTAAACCAAAACATATTCAAACAAGAGAGAATTCATACCATTCTGAGTTAGAAATTGAATTCTAAACTCACTTGAAATAGAGCTTAAGGTGTATAGCATTCCAAGATCTCGGTAGCATATCCCCCTCCATATTCTTGAGTCTATATGCTCCTTTCCCTGCTTCTGATTCAACTTCATATGGTCCTTCCCATTTTGGAGCTAACTTGCCATCGGCAGGATTAGTAGTATTTTGGAAAGCCTTTCTTAACACCCAATCTCCAACCTTAAATCTTCTGGTTCTAATATTCTTGTTATATGCCCTGGATATTCTCTGTTGATATGCTGCCATCCTTAGCCTTGCCGCATCTCTCTTTTCATCTATAGTGTCTAAATCCTGACTCAAGGCTTCAGGATTCTGCTCAGGATCACTTAAGATAGATCTTGCAGTAGGTATTGTCATTTCCGTTGGAATCATCGCTTCTGCTCCAAACACCAAGGAAAATGGGGTTTGGCATGTTGCATTCTTTACCGTTGTCCTATCAGCCCATAAAACAAAGGGTAATTCTTCTGCCCATCTTCCTTTTTTGGCTCCAAGCCTTTTCTTTAAGTTATTGACAATTATCTTGTTTGAGGATTCTGCTTGTCCATTTGCTTGAGGATGTACCGGAGTAGATGTAATCATTTTGATTCCCCAATTCTTGCAAAAGTCAGTAGTCCTCTTACTTATAAACTGAGAACCATTATCACAGATTATCTCAGCTGGTACTCTGAATCTGGTCAGGATATTCCTCTTTATGAAGGATACTACTTCTTGGTCTCTAACTTGAACAAATGCTTCAGCTTCAACCCACTTAGAGAAATAATCCGTCATTGCTAGCATAAAGACTTTTCCTCCCGGAGCTTTCGGTAGCTTTCCCACTATATCCATACCCCACTTCATAAATAGGCAAGGGGAAACAATAGGATACAATGGTTCAGCAGGTTGATGCAGTATGTTACTACGTCTTTGACATGCGTCACATCTTCGAGCATATTCTGCGGCATCTTTTCTCATTGTTGGCCAATAATATCCTGTCCTTAATACTTTTGAGAATAACGACCTGCCCCCAGCATGATTACCACAATCCCCTTCATGTATATCCTGAAGTACTTCCTTGGCTTCAGGATCCTCCAAGCACCTCAAATACGGTCCTACAAGAGATTTCTTGTATAAAATATTATCTATAATAGTGAATCGTGATACCTTCATCCTAAATGCCTTAGGATTTTCATTTCCAGGGATGTGTCCTTCTTTGAGATATTTCATGATTGGAGCCGTCCAGGATTTAGGATCCTCTTCAGGATGTTTTACTCCAGGATCCTGAATACCAGCTACTTCTTTATTCTGAGGATTCGTTGCAGGATATAGGACATGTAATATTGGTATTTGCGTCCCTTCAGGTATCTTGATCGATGATCCCAAATTTGCTAAGGCATCCGCTTCAGCATTATCCTCCCTTGGTACCTGTTCAAGTATAAAAACATCGAAATATCCTGCTAATTTTTTGAGAATATCGAGATATTCGATTAGTTTCTCACCCTTAACTGCATAGGATCCATTAAAATGGTTAGTAATTAACAAAGAGTCAACATATACTTGCAAATTTTTGATACTCATGCTCTTAGCCAACTCTAATCCTGCAATTAAAGCCTCATACTCTGCTTCATTATTAGTTGCAGGAAATTCACACCTAATAGCCTGGGGTAATATGTCCCCCTGTGGCGATTTTAGTAGTATCCCTAATCCTACTCCTCTTACATTAGATGCACAGTCAGTATATAATGTCCAGGATCCTGAGGATTCTCCTAACTGTTGAACTTCTAGGTCTACCTCGTCCTGGATGTCACTACTGAAATCAGCCACAAAGTCAGCTAAAGCCTGAGACTTTATGGCATTTCTAGGTTCATATACTAAGTCATAAGCACTTAACTTTACTGACCACTTGGCCATCCTGCCTGACATCTCTGGTTTCCTAAGCACATTTTTGACAGGATAATTTGTTTTAACATGAATCCTATGTGTCTCAAAGTAATGTCTAAGTTTCGTTGATGCCATGACTAATGCTAGTATCAATTTTTCTAAATGAGAATACCTAGTTTCAGCATCTAACAAACTTTTACTAACATAATAAACAGGATATTGCTGACCTTCATGGTCTTTTATAAGAACGGCACTTACAGCATTCCCTGATACAGCAAGGTACAGGGATAGTGGTTCACCATTTTCAGGCTTCATCAATAGAGGTGCGGTTGTGAGATATCGTTTCAAATCCTGCAGGGCTGCTTCATGCTTCTCCCCCCATTCGAATTTTTTGTTCTTCTTCAGGATATCATAAAAGTCTTTGCATTTCTCTGAGGATCTTGAGATAAACCTGTTTAGGGCTGCTACTCGCCCTGTCAATCTTTGTACGTCCTTCATATTTGAGGGTGATTTTATGTCCAAGATAGCTTTGATCTGCTCTGGGCTTGCTTCTATCCCCCTTTTTGTCACCATATATCCAAGAAACTTTCCTGCTCCCACTCCGAAATGGCATTTAGCAGGATTCAGCTTCATGTTGTATTGATCCAGGATATCAAATGCTCCTTTAATATCCTGGAGGTGATCCTGAGCTTTCTTTGATTTTACCACCATATCGTCAATGTACACCTCCATGGTGTCCCCCAGTTTGTCTTTGAACATCATGTTTACCAATCTCTGGTATGTTGCACCTGCATTTTTCAAACCAAAAGGCATAGCTGTATAACAATAAATACCTGTTGGTGTCATGAAGGCGGTATCCTCCTGGTCAGAAGGCTCCATTTGGATCTGTTGAAATCCTGAGGATGCGTCCATGAAGGTCAGCATTTCATGCCCGGCAGTGGCATCTACCATTGCATCAATGTGGGGAAGAGGAAATGGGTCTTTAGGACAAGCTTTGTTCAAGTCTGTGTAGTCTACACAAACTCTCCATTTCCCGTTTTTCTTCTGTACCACAACTACGTCTGCTAGCCATCTTGGAAACTTGACTTCTCTGATCATTCTGGATTTTAATAATCTTTCAACTTCCTCCTGGATAATCATGTTCCGCTCAGGAGCAAACTTCCTTCTTTTTTGTTGCACAGGCTTAAACGATTTATCAATTCCAAGCTTGTGAGTGATAATATCTTTGGATATGCCTGTCATATCCTCATGCTTCCATGCAAATGTTGACATCCTGCATTTTAAAAAGTTAATTAACTGCTCTTCAATATCCTGAGGGATATTGGTCCCTACGAGCACCGAAATATTGGGGTTATCCTGGTCCAGGATAACTTTCTTCACATCCTGCTCCGGATCCTCCACGATATCCTGGGCCCGTGTCTTTAATTGCTATGCTGCACTAGGTCTGGCTGAGGATTTCATCGAGGATGAGTAGCATTCTTTCGCCTCCTGCTGATCACTATCAACTTTGACCACTCCCCAGGGGGTAGGTATCTTGATGCATTGGTGATATGTTGATGGCACGGCCTTCATATCGTGAATCCACGGTCTTCCCAGTATGATGTTATAGCAGGATAGAGAATCCATCACACAGAAGCGTTGTATTGAATTGACTCCTTCAACGTATACTGGCAACTTTATCTCTCCCACTGTGTTTCTAGCCTCTCCACTGAAGCCAACAAGCACGGTAGACTTTGAAGTGATATCCATTGGAGATACATTCATTCTCTTCAGAGTTTCTAGTTGGATTATGTTGACGGAGCTGCCATTATCAACCAGTATCCTGCGTACAAAATGGTTAGCTACATATAACGTTATTACCAGAGCATCATGGTGAGGATCTTGGACAGTATCCCTGTCATCAGCATCAAAAGTGATCACTTTGTCAGTTGTGAGGGTAGTCATCCTGACAGGTTTGTCTCCCCTTTCGGCCTTGGCTTCCTTTGCATGTCTCTTTGTTGCCGAATACGAAGTTCCACAAATGTCGGATCCTCCCGAAATGAAGTTGATTATCTTGGCATCCGCGGGAGGTGATGCTGCTCGTTCAGGATCCTTCTCAGTATCCTGACCCCTATTCTTCTTTTTTCCTTAGAGATCTTTCAGATATCCCTTGCTTAGATGTAACACCCATGTTATTAATCTAAAGGTTTTCGTGCAATTAACGAAAACAAACATGAATTTATCATTAAGTATCCTTAGAAAAATACGAGTAATTTAAAACTTTTACAACTTAAAAGTTTTAAACAAAATTTAGATAAGTTCGCCATTTAAAAGTTATGACGTAATGTTGTGCGGAAGCTTTAATCTCATGTGTTCGGTTCTTCGTAGCTGCTTGATCTTCATCCGTGCACTCTTGACATTCACCTATGATCAAAACCAACTTAAAAGTTAGCTTCGATAGTCAAATATCAAGTCCAAACAAGTACAGGGGTTAAAAATGATAAAATTTAAGAATTTTCGGAGTTTAGGGACTCGCGTAGCGCCACTGTTGCTCGCGCTACGCGAGCGCTTGTTTTCGACAGAAACTCGTTTGCTGGTGCTGCAAATTCCCTGCGTAACCTGATTTCACGGAAACGACCATAACTTCTTCGTTATTGATCCGTTTTACCCGATTCTTTTTCCTACGCGTCCGTAATTTAATCCTCCATCTAATGGAGTTAAAATCCTACATCCAACATAAGAAATTTTGAGACTTCTAAGTCTTCGACTCGTTACCTTTTCACCGAATTTTAACTCGTTTATGCATTTTATCAAACAAACATATTTATTTGATTCCTATATCTCATACACTTCTTCGAATTAATGTTACCTACTATATTAGGTTCTAATCATAGGTTTATCACACAATTTAAACCCGTTTTCGCTCGTATGCTTATTTTGACCCGTTAAGGGTATTTAAGCACTTTCAATCATAAATCGCTGACAATTGTTTCTAGCATTTGCATTACCACATTTCTTATCATATAATCTTCCACCACAAGTATATTTATGGTGGATTTAATGTGGTAGTCTATATAATCCAAGTTTTACCCCTTGGATCATTATTTTACGGTAAAACTCAAATTGAGCTATTTAGCTAACATATTACATCATTAAATTTCTATACTTATTCTAGGTATTTATCTAATCGCGAAATTCGTTTCCAAACAACCCTTAAGGGTTGTTTGTTCAATTTAGCCTACAAGGGCGTTTTGGTCGATTATGGTCCTTCTTTTACAATGAAGGACTCTCACCAATGATTCGACCAAGATAGCACCTTTAACTACAACATAACTATGCGTACCTGGCTCGGATCAACATATTGACCCGTTTTAATACCTTTTACTATTAATATCTAGATAATAGCGATGTTAACCATGTGTTAATTCCTGTGATCACAAACTCAACAAGCAATCGTCAATTATTATTGTCAAATGGTGTTAACAACACTATTTGACCCGTTTTAGTCGAAATGACCAATTGTCATTATAAGATGGCACTTGATTACCATTTCACTCATTTAACCTATCCCAGTTTACTTTTTGAAATCATCCAACTTGAAAGTTGTTTTCTGTTTATTTGACCCATTATGACTTACGCCAAATGATGTCGATTTACATCCCTTTTATCTATTCGTTAACCCATGTTCGGATCACCATTTCACCATTTTTACCCTTTTCTACCATGATTTATGGTTTCTACCATTTTCACTTGTTCCGACTAACATTATTTCGTGCCGGAACATCATGTTTCAACTACTTAATACAAATCGCAATCCCTGCTCACAAGCAAGCATTTTGTAATAAAGTAAAATGGGCGTAAGCTTAACTTACCTCGCATCCGAACTACGCTTTTCCTTTCCTTCTTGATTCGTTTGACCCGCTCCCTCATCAAGCTTCCACCTAGCTTGTTACGCGTCAAACTATCATCATCGTTTTCAAGGTGGTTAGTTTAAATCATAATTTAATACGATTATTCCACCTTACGCATTTCATATCAAAAATTACCATTTATCGTATTATAGGTCAGTTTGACTTTTTAAAAGTCAAATGCCCATTAGTATACTAATTGCATATTCAAGTTCATCAACTAGTTTTAGCATTCTTTAATTACCCGGTAGGCGTTATCTTTAGACCACCGTTTTAACCAAAGTTCTAACCACGTTTATCACATTTAGAACTCTTTTTAAATCACATTTTGCATAATAGCCAAAACATCACAATTAGGTGCTTTAACTACAAAATTCTAGTTTCGAGCCTTCTTTGAGGCATTTCAACAAACACTTTAAGGGCAGAATTTTACATGTTTATTTATCAAGTCTCTAGCTTATCTCTTAGCCCTAATTTCACAAAAATCAACCTTCTTACAAGGTTGATAACTTCAAATTTTCTGGAATCACATCAAAATTGTCAAATTACACTAGGTTAACAATCTATTTCCTAGTGTTCATCACAATCTACATAACCCACTAATCACCTACAATGGTGTTTATGGATTCTACTAGATTTTCACATGAATTCAACTTGTATTTGTCTAGGGTTTGTCCCTAGACACTATAGTTGTTCCTAAATCATCATAAAACAAACATGCAACATCAATATTCAGATTTCCCAATTTCATGAGAATTTCAAACAGAGAATTAACACCAAATTTTACATACCTTGTAACCCCCTCGTGATGAGGATCACTAATCTATGCTCAATTTTTGATTCGGGCTTGATTTGCCCGTTCAATTTGATGAATTTCTGTGTTTTAGGGTTGAAGCTTGGGACCTCCTCCTTGTCTGGTTGAAATCGCAGAACACACACCACGTATGTGTGTGTTTTGTGTTTACTACTTTATTTAATTGAAACTTTAATTCAATTGTCCATGTCTAGTCCCTTCACTTTACATAAGTTATTTAAAGGGTATCTTAACCACATTAGTTCTATTTTGTCAAGACATTAACTAACTAGGTTAATACTCCTAGTTACTTGGTGGGTCCCGGGAGTTATAATCCGTTTTATTTTAAGTCCCATTAACTCGGGCTCTTATAAAACTCGATTCCTTAAAACGTTGCTTTGCTTGTATTTAATATTAGGATTTCTTATTAAATTCCAAATATTTACCGGGTTATTTTTACTACTAACGGTACTTTACCCTTCTTTTAGTATTAACGGAGTTTGATTACCAAATCCGTTTTCGGGGTGTTACAAGTCTACCCCCCTTTAGAGAGGTTTCGTCCTCGAAACCTTTTATTACATAATTCATTGAGTTTAAACTCAATGTATTTGAGCCAAGAAGTCTTTTAATCAATATCTATACCTTTTTTTTTTTAACCAATCGTTAGTATTACCGAAAAGTACGATAACATCTTTTTGGTTACTAATTGTCTACATATCTCACGTGACATAGTGTAACTTCGAAATAACATAATCTCGTTCTTTCCACTAGTTTAGTTAACTTAGCGATATCCATCGCTTTCATATACTATCGAATTCTTTATGAATCCGTTACTTTGACCCGTTTAAGGGTCTTTAGTGAAATATTTCACTTTTAGCAATAATTTCTTTTGTTTTCAGATTTATCTATTCGGTTCAGTTATACCGAATCCACCGCTTACACGCAAACCAATTTTTTTTATTGATTTGAATTACTGGCCTTAACCGGTCTTACTAACTAGACTTATTAGTCCCATTACGTTATGCCCATTGCTTAGGCTATAATGTGATTATAATTCACATTACTTTTCTTGACTGCGATCGTGTCATATCACGTTTAATTTATATCAATCTTTTATTTTGAAAATATCACTTTTCGAATATATCATCTTGCGCCTATAAGTATCAAAACTTGAATCTTTCAGGCTTACTATTCAAGTTCCTATCAGGATTTATATTTGTAAAAACGTTATCTCTTACTAAAACCGAAGTTTTAGTTTTAGGATCTTTTCCTTAACTTGTGTCAATTATCCATACCGGGATATTGACAGTCCATAATTTAATCTTTTACAGTCTTAGTTTTATGCGGAAATTCTTAACTAATTCCCTCGCTTTATCTAATTTAACCCGTAGGTTTTATCACTTAGCCTCATGGGCTATTTTGATTAGACTTCCACCTCCTTAGGGCGAAATCCTTATAATTTCTTTCTAATCATGACCCGTGGGTCGTTTTAGTCTCATAGACCTTTCATAATCTCTTCGCTTTAACCCATTCAATTAACTTAAATACTAACTTTACCTCCCGTTATCTTTTACGCGGGGAGTTATAACCAGTTTTTCTTGTTTCACACTATTACCCGTAGGTTATGATGATCCCGTAGATCAGTCTGTTTACTCGTGTCTTTATTAAAAATATATATTTGGTGTCAAAGCACTCTTTTTATGTTTGAAAACCATTTGTTTTCACGCTTGAAATCCATTAGCTTTTGACTGTAGTTCGTATCTACAATCGTTTTCTTTTGGATAATTCTTCCAACTCTATGACTTCTCATGTTAATTAAGCATCGGTTTGTCTCAAGCTTACCGTTATCCGGCTTGCGCTTACTTATGCCATTAAGCATTATACTTTAATCAACCAGTTCAACCTCAAAATAGTTGAATATTATTATCAAAATTTCTGTTTACGAAATTTTATGGTCTTTTAGTCATAACTCATAATCCTAGTCTTTTGACTTTAAATTCGTGTTCCCGTTTCTCGGTTTACGCATGTGTTTAAATCCTTACCCATCAACCGGGTACTTTACCGAAGTCATTATTAGTGCAAGCATTCCGGTATACATCAAGTTTTCGTTGTAATTTGTTTGGTTGTCTTAGCGGAAGCCATCGCTTTTATTCAACCAAACCTTTATTCTTATTTGACCATCCTTGACAGTCTTATAGACTATGAATGATGATTATCATCATCATTTCTTTACTACGACCAAAGTCAACGACTTTGATCGTCTTTCTCGCGTGGGCAATACCTTTGTTTCTATGACCCCGCGGGTCATTTATACTTTGGTTTTACAATGCCCTTTTCGTCAACCATGGTTTTTTGATCGTTTTTCCCATGTGGGCAATACCTTTGTTTCTATGACCCCGCGGGTCATTTATACTTTGGTTTTACAATGCCCTTTTTTGTCTACCATGGTTGTTTCGTAAAAAATGACTTATGTCACGAATTTCCTTGGGTCTTTTATTTCTATGTGCGCCATACATCGTTTTTATGGTTCCCGCGGAAACCATTTATACGAGTATGCCCATAAGATTTCTTGACCCTAAGGATCCTTTAAATTTTCATTCATCTTGACCTTACTACATCGGACATAACTGCGCTCATTATAAGAAGCTCATGCTATCATGTGTTCACTACTTACTTGGCCAGAGTAAGCGATCAACACATGGTACGCGTGACCTTATTATAATTACCACATCACGTCCCATGTAAGTAACTCCTCAATTTATTTCCATGTTTATGGTTTCATTTGGTAAAACTTTATTTAATTGTTAGTTAACAATTATTAGTTTTAGTCGTTTATCCTTGAACATGTAAAATGTCCCTTTTTATAAACATTTATTCACATTTATTGATGTGATCACTACTTTTCTCAATAGGATTTATATTGAGAATACTTACTTGGATGATCACTCTCGTCCAAGTTTCTATATAAACAAGTCTTGTTATTCATCATTGTGAATAACACATTTCCTATTAAATTTCTCTTGGAAATCGGGTTTTCCAAGTTCTATCATATATGTATGCAACCGTTATTACTTACGTGTTTGTTGCATATAACGACTCGTGCGATTAAATTTAAAAGTGTGCACCTGGTAATGCTTGCCCTAACGGGCTTCTCTTGTCATTAGTCTTATTCGTGACCGTTACGCGATTTAGGTCCTTGATGAGTATGCTCTTCCTGTCATACCTCGGACCGTTCCATCATCATATCCATAATTCGTTCACTCCCGCCATCTTCAGACGCGAGTGTCCTTCAATTAAAACATTCACAAGAGTTAGTAATGTCAACTTCAATAATCGCCCGTATTATAATACAAGGCTTTTTCTACTATACGCGTCAACACGCGTATTTCGTCAACCATATCCATCATTTTAATTGGGGTAACGTGTACCACACGATAGCCCTATGTGTTGTTTACAACACTTTAGCATACTAAACTATTAACGTACTTGTACTTACCGGATTTGCGATCAAGCCTCGAACCGAACACTTTACCCTTTAACCTTGGGCTCTGATTACCAACTTGTAACACCCATGTTATTAATCTAAAGGTTTTCGTGCAATTAACGAAAACAAACATGAATTTATCATTAAGTATCCTTAGAAAAATACGAGTAATTTAAAACTTTTACAACTTAAAAGTTTTAAACAAAATTTAGATAAGTTCGCCATTTAAAAGTTATGACGTAATGTTGTGCGGAAGCTTTAATCTCGTGTGTTCGGTTCTTCGTAGCTGCTTGATCTTCATCCGTGCACTCTTGACATTCACCTATGATCAAAACCAACTTAAAAGTTAGCTTCGATAGTCAAATATCAAGTCCAAACAAGTACAGGGGTTAAAAATGATAAAATTTAAGAATTTTCGGAGTTTAGGGACTCGCGTAGCGCCACTGTTTCTCGCGCTACGCGAGCGCTTGTTTTCGACAGAAACTCGTTTGCTGGTGCTGCAAATTCCCTGCGTAACCTGATTTCACGGAAACGACCATAACTTCTTCGTTATTGATCCGTTTTACCCGATTCTTTTTCCTACGCGTCCGTAATTTAATCCTCCATCTAATGGAGTTAAAATCCTACATCCAACATAAGAAATTTTGAGACTTCTAAGTCTTCGACTCGTTACCTTTTCACCGAATTTTAACTCGTTTATGCATTTTATCAAACAAACATATTTATTTGATTCCTATATCTCATACACTTCTTCGAATTAATGTTACCTACTATATTAGGTTCTAATCATAGGTTTATCACACAATTTAAACCCGTTTTCGCTCGTATGCTTATTTTGACCCGTTAAGGGTATTTAAGCACTTTCAATCATAAATCGCTGACAATTGTTTCTAGCATTTGCATTACCACATTTCTTATCATATAATCTTCCACCACAAGTATATTTATGGTGGATTTAATGTGGTAGTCTATATAATCCAAGTTTTACCCCTTGGATCATTATTTTACGGTAAAACTCAAATTGAGCTATTTAGCTAACATATTACATCATTAAATTTCTATACTTATTCTAGGTATTTATCTAATCGCGAAATTCGTTTCCAAACAACCCTTAAGGGTTGTTTGTTCAATTTAGCCTACAAGGGCGTTTTGGTCGATTATGGTCCTTCTTTTACAATGAAGGACTCTCACCAATGATTCGACCAAGATAGCACCTTTAACTACAACATAACTATGCGTACCTGGCTCGGATCAACATATTGACCCGTTTTAATACCTTTTACTATTAATATCTAGATAATAGCGATGTTAACCATGTGTTAATTCCTGTGATCACAAACTCAACAAGCAATCGTCAATTATTATTGTCAAATGGTGTTAACAACACTATTTGACCCGTTTTAGTCGAAATGACCAATTGTCATTATAAGATGGCACTTGATTACCATTTCACTCATTTAACCTATCCCAGTTTACTTTTTGAAATCATCCAACTTGAAAGTTGTTTTCTGTTTATTTGACCCATTATGACTTACGCCAAATGATGTCGATTTACATCCCTTTTATCTATTCGTTAACCCATGTTCGGATCACCATTTCACCATTTTTACCCTTTTCTACCATGATTTATGGTTTCTACCATTTTCACTTGTTCCGACTAACATTATTTCGTGCCGGAACATCATGTTTCAACTACTTAATACAAATCGCAATCCCTGCTCACAAGCAAGCATTTTGTAATAAAGTAAAATGGGCGTAAGCTTAACTTACCTCGCATCCGAACTACGCTTTTCCTTTCCTTCTTGATTCGTTTGACTCGCTCCCTCATCAAGCTTCCACCTAGCTTGTTACGCGTCAAACTATCATCATCGTTTTCAAGGTGGTTAGTTTAAATCATAATTTAATACGATTATTCCACCTTACGCATTTCATATCAAAAATTACCATTTATCGTATTATAGGTCAGTTTGACTTTTTAAAAGTCAAATGCCCATTAGTATACTAATTGCATATTCAAGTTCATCAACTAGTTTTAGCATTCTTTAATTACCCGGTAGGCGTTATCTTTAGACCACCGTTTTAACCAAAGTTCTAACCACGTTTATCACATTTAGAACTCTTTTTAAATCACATTTTGCATAATAGCCAAAACATCACAATTAGGTGCTTTAACTACAAAATTCTAGTTTCGAGCCTTCTTTGAGGCATTTCAACAAACACTTTAAGGGCAGAATTTTACATGTTTATTTATCAAGTCTCTAGCTTATCTCTTAGCCCTAATTTCACATAAATCAACCTTCTTACAAGGTTGATAACTTCAAATTTTCTGGAATCACATCAAAATTGTCAAATTACACTAGGTTAACAATCTATTTCCTAGTGTTCATCACAATCTACATAACCCACTAATCACCTACAATGGTGTTTATGGATTCTACTAGATTTTCACATGAATTCAACTTGTATTTGTCTAGGGTTTGTCCCTAGACACTATAGTTGTTCCTAAATCATCATAAAACAAACATGCAACATCAATATTCAGATTTCCCAATTTCATGAGAATTTCAAACAGAGAATTAACACCAAATTTTACATACCTTGTAACCCCCTCGTGATGAGGATCACTAATCTATGCTCAATTTTTTATTCGGGCTTGATTTGCCCGTTCAATTTGATGAATTTCTATGTTTTAGGGTTGAAGCTTGGGACCTCCTCCTTGTCTGGTTGAAATCGCAGAACACACACCACGTATGTGTGTGTTTTGTGTTTACTACTTTATTTAATTGAAACTTTAATTCAATTGTCCATGTCTAGTCCCTTCACTTTACACAAGTTATTTAAAGGGTATCTTAACCACATTAGTTCTATTTTGTCAAGACATTAACTAACTAGGTTAATACTCCTAGTTACTTGGTGGGTCCCGGGAGTTATAATCCGTTTTATTTTAAGTCCCATTAACTCGGGCTCTTATAAAACTCGATTCCTTAAAACGTTGCTTTGCTTGTATTTAATATTAGGATTTCTTATTAAATTCCAAATATTTACCGGGTTATTTTTACTACTAACGGTACTTTACCCTTCTTTTAGTATTAACGGAGTTTGATTACCAAATCCGTTTTCGGGGTGTTACATTAGAAGATAGCTTATTTCTTTCCTTAGAGCAATGCAATCCTCAGTCATATGTCTGAAATCTTCGTGGAAAGCACACCATTTTGACTTATCTTTCCAGTCAGCCTTTTGTTGATTCTTTCGAGGCCACCTAGCTTTGTCTCCCAGACCCTGCATAGCATACATCAATTCAGGAATATTAACGGAAAAGCAATATTCGGACAACTCAGGATACTCTTCAGGATCCTCATCTTCGACAGCGTTCACTCTTTTGTTTTCATTTCTACTATACGGCTTAGGCCGATATGACTTGAACGAGGATTCTGACTTCCTATTAGTTGATTCATAAGTGTTGGATGAGTTCATTCTTTCTTGCATCTTCCTGTCATCTTCCAGACGGATATATCTCAAAGCCCTGTTACGAGCTTCATCGAGATTCCTGTAGGGATTCATTACAAGATCCTGATAAAACTGAGAATCCTTTTGTAATCCCATCTTAAAAGCTTGCACAGCTGTTGCAACATCAAGATGTGGGATATCCAAGGATTCTCGACTAAATTTGTTCACATAATCCCTCAAGGATTCCTGAGGCCCTTGGGTTATCCTGTAAAGATCACTGGTTAGTTTCTCAAAACTCCGACTACAAGAAAATTGACTGTTAAATAAATTAACCAAATGAGCAAATGAAGTAATTGAGTGAGGAGGAACGTTTAATAGCCATTTTAAGGCCGATCCTGTTAGAGTGGAACCAAATCCCTTGCACAAACACGCTTCCTTGAGCTCCGGAGGGATAGGGTTAATCTCCATTCTTTCCCTATACTGAGCAATATGCTCCTCAGGATCCGTACTCCCATCATAAAGCTTCATGTTGGGGGTTTGGAATCTCTTTGGAATCTCAGCATCACAGATAGGATATGCAAAACGAGATATCTTGTGGCTGTCTTGAGACACTTCCGGGATCGGCTGGACCACCCCAGGTACACTAGATATCATGTCCTTCAACTTCTGAAGTTCCCTGGTAAGTGCTGATGTTACACCTGTATCCTGCAAAGATCCACCACTGTTAGTAGCATGATTATTATTATTATTATTCGACACATTACCCGTTGGAGGATTTTGCCCATATCCTGAAGCATATCCTGAGCTCCTTATGGTTGACATCCTGACCAAGGAGGGTATTTCAGGAGTATGATTCTGAGGAAGATTGGGCACAATATTCCCCCTGTTATCCTCAGTATACACAGCTGAGCTGAAGTTCAACGTTCTAGGGTGTAATGGAGTGACATTGTCTTCAGCAGATCTGCTCGAGCCAGACTTCAGGAGTTGTATTTCCCTTAAAAGCATTTCGTTTGTTTCCTGTTGCTGCCTCATTTGTTCCTGCACACTTCCAAATAAGGTTAAAATTTCATTATTAGAAGCTAAAACGGGAGCAGATCCCTGGACACTCCGAGTAGGGATAACATCTTGAGATTGTGTAGAGGCTGGCATCCTTGGAGGAGGTGGTGGAAGCACCGAACCGGTAGTAGCAGAAGTCATAGCAGACACAGTAGAGGAACTCATGTTTGATCTTGAGGCCATTATGGACAATGTGGCAAAAAGTTTTGAAAATAGAAAACCGATTAGCGATTTGACAAAATTTTTTAGTAAAGAGAGCACCACTTGCCCCACGGTGGGCGCCAAATTGTTTTGGTAAAAAATTACCGAAGTAATTAAGTGATCAAATTAGTTGAGTGAGGTAGTGTGCTAGAAATGTGTGTCGAAAATATGTTAATCAAGTTAATTTGTAAAAATAGTTTCAGGATACGGCTCAGGATATAGAGCTGTATCTATGATCAAACAATGAGCAAAAGTAAAGTAAATGACACGGGATGTACGAGGAAAGCCCTTGATCAATCTAGATCGCCGGCATAAAACCTCGGGAGCTGACAATCGCAGCTGCCTTGTTCTTCAATTGCTTCGAAAATCAGGATACAGTGCAAGATGTGGTACGGATCGACTAAGTGTTACAACGAAACTTGAATATAAGTGTGGTGTTTGCAATGAGCTAGAGAGTATAAGTGTATGAGAGTGTTAGTGAAAAATTGTGTGTGTTCTAAGCTGATCCGTCCCCATCTATTTATAGTTAAGATAAAATAACAAACTATCCTAAACTTGCGGGATCCACCGAATATTCCTTCTTCGAACGTTGTAGACCTGGTCTTTCGGGCTCAACGTCTCTCTCTCAACAAATTCGTCCGAGTCTTGAGGAGAAGAAGTCCTCTTGACCGTTAGCAAGTCTCAGCCTTCAACCTGCACGTGCTTAATTCAATAAGCCTCAGGATATCGCCCAAGATGTTAGCAATATCCTCTTCCAGCATCCTGGTCACAAATAAACAAACAAAGGCAGGATATTGGTCAGGATACGTATGTTAAGAAAATGACCCCTAACATTCACTATCCCGACCTTCGTATCGAAGATCTGCCAATTGCTTACCGCCTCCGATCCCACGGTTCTGGCCGGTTTTTGCTTTTTTCGACTTCCAATAAACCCCTTATTCTTAAAGCCACCAAAAAAGAAGACGGATGGCAACGCAAGTTCTTCTTTGTCAAACGAGACTCCATTGATGAGGGCGCTAGCCTTCCGGTGGAGTGGTTAACCACCGGTTGGACCATGAATGTTCCCATGTACTTTTAGACTTTTATCTTTTGCTAATATCCTCCTTTTTGATCCCTTTGCAGTAAATTTCAAGGAAGTAGCTCCCCCTACTGCGGAATCAGAGAAAAGAATCAAAACTGTTTACCAATTACCTGCAAGTGACAGGAGTTTTACCACACATATCCCAAGTTCCAGTCAATATTCATCATCTGAAATGTCTGGTAAGGATTGTTGTGGGTGAAATTCTGAGCTCATATCCTGGGAAATATCTTGACTTATATCTTGGTTGTATGATATTTGTTCATATCCGGGATACTCATTCAGGATATTGGTAACATCCTGAATGGTATCCTCAAGATTACTAACGGGTTGTGTGCTGGAGTACGCGTCCAGGTGCCCAACGTTCATGAAGACCCTTTCTCCAGGAGACTCGGTCCAAGTCGTTCAAATGAAGACGTTGAAGCCGCATTACTCGGTCTACAACGTTACCAATGGAATATTCGGGAGCATCCCATATTTATAGGAATTTTAGTTTGTATTTCGTTACTATAAATAGGTGGGTATATCAGATCAAATAGGACATCACAATCACACTCACTACACCCTTACACTCGTTCTCTCGCAATTTTCACTTTCACAAAAAAGCATTGTAACACTTAGCGATCTGGTCGATATCCTGCACTGTATCCTGACGTTGGAAGTAATAAGAAGAACTAGGCAGCTGCGATTGACAGCTCCCGAGGTTTTATGCCGGCGATCTAGATTGATCAAGGGCTTTCCTCGTACATCTCGTGTCATTTCCTTTACTTTTTGCTCATAGTTTGATCGTAGATACAGCTCAATATCCTGAGCCGTATCCTGAAAACTGTTTTTACAAACAACTTAACCAGCATATTTTCAACGCACTTTTTAGCACACTACCTCACTTAACTAATTTGATCACTTAATTGCTTCGGTAATTTTTAACCAAAACAATTTGGCGCCCACCGTGGGGCAAGTGGTGCTATCTTTACTAAAAATCTTTGTGAAATCGTTAATCGGTTTTCTATTTTCAAAACTTTTTGCCACATTGTTTACAATGGCCTCAAGATCAAACATGAGCTCCTCCACTGTGTCTGCTACAACTTCTGCTACTACCGGTTCGGTGCTTCCACCACCTCCTCCAAGGATGCCAGCTTCTTCACAACCTCAGGATATTATCCCTACTCGGAGTGTTCAGGGATCTGCTCCCGTTTTAGCCTCTAATGATGAAATTCTAACTTTATTTGGAAGTGTGCAGGAACAAATGAGGCAGCAACAGGAAACTAACCAAATGCTGTTAAGAGAAATACAACTCTTAAAAGCTAGCTTGAGCAGATCCGCTGAGGATATTGTTACTCCTTTACAACCCAGAACTTTGAACTTCAGTTCGGCTGTGTATACTGAGGATAATAGGGGGAATATTGTGCCTAGTCATTCCCAGAATCATACTCCTGAAATACCCTCCTCGGTCAGGATGTCAACTGTGAGGAGCTCAGGATATGTTTCAGGATATGGCCAGAATCCTCAGACTGGTAACGTGTCAAATAATAATATTCATGCTACTAACAATAGTGGATCTTTGCAGGATGCAGGTATGACGTCAACATTTACTAGGGAACTTCAGAAATTGAAGGACATGATATCCAGTGTACCTGGAGTGGTCCAGCCAATTCCGGAAGTGTCCCAAGACAGCCACAGGATATCTCGTTTCGCATATCCTATCTGTGATGCTGAGATTCCGAAAAGATTTCAAACCCCCAACATGAAGCTCTACGATGGGACTACGGATCCTGAAGAGCATATTGCCCAGTATAGGGAAACCCGAGATGTCAGGCAGGACGGTCAAGTGGTCAGTAAAGTTGAGTGCTTATGACTTAGTGTACGAACCTAGAAATGCCATAAAATCGCAGGCTTTAGCTGACTTTGTGGCTGATTTCAGTAGTGACATTCAGGATGAGGTAGACCTAGAAGTACAACAATTAGGAGAATCCTCAGGATCCTGGACATTATATACCGATGGAGCATCTAATGTTAGAGGAGTAGGATTGGGAATACTACTAAAATCGCCACAGGGGGGCATATTACCCCAGGCTATTAGGTGTGAATTCTCTGCTACTAATAATGAAGCAGAGTATGAGGCTTTAATTGCAGGATTAGAACTGGCAAAAAATATGAATATCAAGAATTTGCAAGTATATGTTGCCTCCTTGTTAATCACTAATCATTTTAATGGAACCTATGCAGTTAAGGGTGAGAAATTAATCGAATACCTCAATATTCTCAAAAAATTAGCAGGATATTTCGATGTTTTTACACTTCAACAGGTACCAAGGGAAGATAATGTTGAAGCGGATGCCTTAGCAAATCTGGGATCATCGGTCAGGATACCAGAAGGGACCCAAATACCAATATTGCATATCTTGTATCCTGAAACGAATCCTCAGGATGAAAAGGTAATAAGTATCCAGGATCCTGTTGCTGAATATCCTGAGGAGGATCCTAAATCCTGGACGGCTCCAATCATAAGATATCTCAAGGAAGGGCACATCCCTAGAGACGAAAATCCTAAGGCATTTAGGATGAAGGTATCACGATTCACCATTATAAATAATATTTTGTATAAGAAATCTTTTGCAGGACCATATTTAAGGTGCTTGGAAGATCCCGAAATTAAAGAAGTGCTTCAGGATATACATGAAGGGGATTGTGGTAACCATACTGGGGGCAGGTCATTATTCTCAAAAATATTGAGAACATGATAATTTTGGCCAACGATGAGGAAAGATGCTACAGAATATGCTCGAAGATGCGATGCATGCCAAAGGCACAGTAACATACTACATCAACCAGCCGAACCACTATATCCTATAGTTTCCCCTTGGCCATTCATGAAATGGGGAATGGACATAGTAGGGAAATTACCAAAAGCTCCAGGAGGAAAAGTCTTTATGCTGGCAATGACTGATTATTTCTCTAAGTGGGTGGAGGCTGAAGCATTTGTTCAAGTCAGAGACCAAGAAGTAGTATCCTTTATAAAAAGGAATATCCTGACCAGGTTTGGAGTGCCAGCTGAAATCATTTGTGACAATGGATCCCAGATCATAAGTAAAAGGACTACTGACTTTTGCAAAAGTTGGGGAATTAGAATGATCACTTCTACCCCGGTACATCCTCAAGCAAATGGACAAGCTGAATCTTCAAACAAGATAATTGTCAACAACTTGATGAAGAGATTAGGAGCTAAGAAAGGCAGATGGGCAGAAGAACTACCCTTTGTTTTATGGGCTGATAGAACAACGGTAAAGAATGCAACTGGCCAGACACCATTTTCCTTGGTATTCGGAGCAGAAGCAGTTATCCCAACAGAAATGGTTATACCTACTGCGAGATCTATCCTCCGGGATCCTGAGCAGAATCCTGAAGCTTTATGCCAGGATTTGGACACCATTGACGAGACAAGAGATGCAGCAAGACTAAGGATGGCAGCATATCAACAAAGGATATCCAGAGCATACAACAAGAATATAAGGACTAGAAGGTTCAAAGTTGGAGATTGGGTGTTAAGAAAGGCTTTTCAAAATACCACTAATCCTGCTGATGGAAAGCTGGCTCCAAAGTGGGAAGGACCATATGAGGTTGAATCAGAATCAGGAAAAGGAGCATACCGGCTCAGGAATATGGAGGGGGATATGCTACCAAGAACCTGGAATGCCATACACCTAAAGCTCTATTTCAAGTAAGAATAGAATTTAGCTTTTATCTCAGAATGGTATGTATTCTATATATTTGAATTCGTTTATTATCTTGAACCCAATACTAACTTAGGCATCGGAGGGGTGTTAGCCAAGCTAACACCCACCTTAGTTTAAGATTGTTTTGCAGAATATGAATCAGGATATACGCTCAGGATATTTCGAAAGATTAGAGGATTGGCCCCCTCTCTCACACTTAAGGGATCCTGATCCCTTCAAAGGTTTAAAGGTATTCACCTTTCTCTCGAATTGGGTTTGAACACCCCGCCTGGAGCGCAAGTCATCTGGGGATAGTTCAAGGTAACAGGACCAGTTCATGTAAAAGTGGCTGACAATTTCGTTACTATTGACTATGTCCTGGATCCTGAAGGTATATGAGGATTGATCACCCTCTCTCACAAAAGGGTATTTTCATACCCTCTAAGGTTTAAAGGTTTTCACCTTTCTAAGACTTGGATTTTTTACACTCTCACCTGTAGCGCATGAAAATCAGGGTTTATCCCCAGCATGTTAAGGGTTTATCCCCAGGATTTTAGGGTTTATCCCCAGGATATCAGGGTTTATCCCCAGGATATTTGAGGTTTATGCAGTCAAACAAAAAGTATGACCATGTTGAACACAGGGGACATACATCATACAATTTGAAAGATAGATTTAAATTTATGCACTGGGGACATTCCTGTGATTGGAAGATGGAAATGACTCTCCGGGAGTATTCGGTATGATCTCTCCTTTTTATCGACTAAGTTTTATAAGTTGCGAGGCAGTATCCTGAGTAGGATATCTCTCAGGATATTCTTGTAATATGTTCCCTATATTGTACAAATTTAACTATTTTTATAAGTAAAGTTTAAACAACAAAGTAGTAACAACAGAAATAAAGGCAAAAGGAAGTTATATTTGTTAGGGGTCATTTTCTTAACATACGTATCCTGACCAATATCCTGCCTTTGTTTGTTTATTTGTGACCAGGATGCTGGAAGAGGATATTGCTAACATCTTGGGCGATATCCTGAGGCTTATTGAATTAAGCACGTGCAGGTTGAAGGCTGAGACTTGCTAACGGTCAAGAGGACTTCTTCTCCTCAAGACTCGGACGAATTTGTTGAGAGAGAGACGTTGAGCCCGAAAGACCAGGTCTACAACGTTCGAAGAAGGAATATTCGGTGGATCCCGCAAGTTTAGGATAGTTTGTTATTTTATCTTAACTATAAATAGATGGGGACGGATCAGCTTAGAACACACACAATTTTTCACTAACACTCTCATACACTTATACTCTCTAGCTCATTGCAAACACCACACTTGTATTCAAGTTTCGTTGTAACACTTAGTCGATCCGTACCACATCTTGCACTGTATCCTGATTTTCGAAGCAATTGAAGAACAAGGCAGCTACGATTGTCAGCTCCCGAGGTTTTATGCCGGCGATCTAGATTGATCAAGGGCTTTCCTCATACATCCCGTGTCATTTACTTTACTTTTGCTCATTGTTTGATCATAGATACAGCTCTATATCCTGAGCCGTATCCTGAAACTGTTTTTACAAATTAACTTGATTAACATATTTTCGACACACATTTCTAGCACACTACCTCACTTAACTAATTTGATCACTTAATTACTTCGGTAATTTTTGACCAAAACAATTTGGCGCCCACCGTGGGGCAAGTGGTGCTCTCTTTACTAAAAAATTTTGTCAAATCGCTAATCGGTTTTCTATTTTCAAAACTTTTTGCCACATTGTCCATAATGGCCTCAAGATCAAACATGAGTTCCTCTACTGTGTCTGCTATGACTTCTGCTACTGTTAGGGGAGGATTTTCTAACAATTAGTGATCCTTATTCGTTATCCGAACTGGTGATCCTTACTTCTGTGATAGGTGGTGATCCTCAGAAGGGCTTTAGGATCAGGATCATGGATCACTTCAAGGATCCTCATACTGACGATTGTTTACATATGTTTTATAACATCTCGCAGGTATAACAAGCTTGACCAAGTCTTAGCGGCATTCTTGGAGAATATTCCCGAAGTATTCTGCACGTGCTAGATCAAAACTAGACGTTATGGAGAACGTGGAGGCTTGGCCCGAAAGTCGGAGAGTTTGTTAACTAGATATTTTTCTTATTTTAAAGGGGTAACGAGCTAGTTAGTGACACTTAGTCATTTTGGCAGTTACACACACTCGCAAACACGCTCATACAAGCTCTCGTTCAAACACTTAGCAATTACTTACACTTTTTACACATTTCACCGTAGTGATCCTTGTACCTAGCTCGTTACTATCCGAAGTTGTAAACGTTTATTCATTTATTTGAGCTTGGTGATCGGTAGTTTCCATCACCCAGGGTTTTTTGTGCCGGAGATCAATTCTTGATCAAGGGCTTTTTCCCCGTATAAACCCTTGTGTTGTTTGTGCATTCCACATTGAAGTGATCCTCATTGTTGTTACACTTTTTGAGCATCATACCCCGTAATCTAGAGTTTGGTTGCAATATTCTCAACAGATTTTTTTTGACCAAAACAGTTTGGCGCCCACCGTGGGGCAATTGGTGCTTTGTCCTTAGAAGAATTCGCATTTCTGTGCTCATCCCGGTTCATTACTACCAAGCAAATGGCTTCCTCAGCGAAGAATGCTTCAAACTTGATGCCTTCGTTCACTTCTTCACAAGGCGTTCCTCCTTTGCCTCCACCACCTTCTGGATCCCAGAAGAATACAGAGAATGCTGCGAAGAAACCGACTCCCATTTTCTCAAAACAACCTACTTCTTCTGTTTCAACTAACCCTACCACTAATGATCTCTATGCCTTGATTTTGCAGATGAGGAATCATGCACAGGAGCAGGATAAAACCAACGAAAGGATCCTCCGGGAGATTGATGAAATTAAGAAACAGAAGAAAACGGCAGAGGATCATTCCCCACTGATGCCCAGATCTTTGAATTTTGACACTCCGGTGATTACTTCTCAGCCATCAGTGGTTCAAGACATTCAATATGCGGGTGGACCAAAAGGAGTGCACTATGGAACAACAGCTATGACCCAGGCACTAGGTTCATATTTCCAGCCAGCAGGATCCTATCCCCAGCATATGGGATCCCTCACGAGTACAGGAGGATATTCAGGAATGCAGCAGCATCAAGGATCCTTCTTCGTTCCAGGATCATCCCAGGTTCAAGGATCCTCCTTCGTTCCAGGATCATCCCAGGTTCAAGGATCCTCCTTCGTTCCAGGATCATCCCAGGTTCAAGGATCCTCCTTCGTTCCAGGATCATCCCAGGTTCAAGGATCCTCCTTCGTTCCAGGATCATCCCAGGTTCAAGGATCCTCCTTCGTTCCAGGATCATCCCAGGTTCAAGGATCCTCCTTCGTTCCAGGATCATCCCAGGTTCAAGGATCCTCCTTCGTTCCAGGATCATCCCAAGTTCGAGGATCCTCCTTCGTTCCAGGATCATCCCAGGTTCAAGGATCCTCCTTCATTCCAGGATCGTCTCAGTTTCAGGGATCCTTCCAGATGCCAGGATCCTTGAGGAGTTTACAAACAGGAAGTTCAGATGTCCATCAAGGAGATTTTATTCCAATGCAGACCAATGCCTCTACCGGTCCCTCGATCATTCCAGAGTCTCAGCAATATGGATTGACCTCTATTCTTCCTAACTTGAATCCAATGGGAGGTAACACTTTTAATAATTCTCATACTACTAACCATGGTCTTATGCAGGATCCAGGTATCAATCATGCCATGGCCAGAGAATTACAAAAGATAAAGGATATGATCTCGAGTGTTCCGGGAGTAGTCAAACCTATTCCAGAGATTGCAGATGGGAGCCACAAGATATCTCGCTTTGCACCACCAATCTGTGATGCTGAGATACCCAAGAGGTTCCATGTGCCTACAATGAAATTATACGATGGTTCGACGGATCCTGAAGAACACATAGCACAATACAGGGAGAGGATGGAGATCAATCCAATCCCAGAAAAGTTAAAGGAAGCATGCTTATGCAAAGGATTCGGATCCACTCTTACTGGATCAGCTCTCAAATGGCTGCTAAGTCTTCCTCCCTATTCTATTACCTCATTTGCAAACCTAGTTAACTTGTTTAATACTCAGTTTTCTTGTAGTAGAAAATTTGAACGATTAACTAGTGATTTATATAGGATAACCCAGGGTCATAATGAATCATTAAGAGATTACATTACCAAATTTAGTAAAGAATCCTTAGACATTCCCAACTTAGATATAGCCACGGCTGTTGAAGCCTTCAAAATGGGACTGCTTAGGGATTCGTTATTTTATGATGATCTTGTTATGACACCATGCAGGAACCTAGATGAGGTAAGAACCCGGGCCCTCAGGTTCATTCGGCTAGAGGATGACAAGAGGATTCAGGAGAGGATAACAGGATCCTCAAAGCAGGATAAGCAAGGATCCTCATTCAGAAACAACAAGTTCAGATCCTACAACAAATCTGATAATCAGAACGTGCATTCTATTGATCAAGAAGAGGATGATGAGGATTATCCTCCAATTTCTGAATATTGCTTTAGTGTTGATAACAATGAACTAATCCTTGCCATGCAAAACCTAGGTGATAAAGCTAGATGGCCAAGAAAGAATGACAGGCCAGCTGCAACTAAGGATAAATCAAAGTGGTGTGCATATCATGAAGATTTTGGGCACCTCACAGAAGAATGCATTGCATTAAGAAAGGAGATTGGATACTTGTTGAGCAAAGGGCATCTAAAAGAGTTGTTGGGTAGGAAAAAGTCAAGGACTCAGGATCCTGAAAGGATCCCTGAGAAGGCTCCAGCCCCTCCAGCAGACGCACAAGTGATAAACTTTATTTCTGGGGGATCCGACATTTGTGGCACATCCTTCTCAGCAGCTAAGAGGCATGCAAAGGAAACTAAAATGGATAATGGAGAAAGACCAGTTCGAACATCGAGTGTCTCCGAAGGAAAAGTCATAACCTTTGATGAAGAGGATCGTACTGATATCCAGGATCCTCATCACGATGGTTTAGTTATTACTCTTTTTATATCTAACTGTTTTGTCCGCAGGATCCTAATAGACGGAGGAAGTTCAGTGAACATTATCCAGCTTGACGTTTTAAAGAAGATGGGTATCCCTGAATCAGAGATCATACCAAGATCCTCCGTGCTCGTGGGATTTAGTGGCGAAACTAAGAACACCCTGGGGGACATTAAACTCCCAATATATATCGAAGGCTTACACTCTTATCAAAAATTTTGTGTTATTGACTGTTTATCTTGTTGTAATGTTATCCTTGGCAGGCCCTGGATACACGATATGAAAGCAGTCCCATCTACTTACCATCAATGTGTGAAGCTCCCTAGTCCTTGGGGAATAGTAAAGATTGATAGCGATCAGCAGGAAGCTAAGAATTGCTACACTTCATCGATGAAACCAGCTTCGAAGTCAAGGGAGCAATAGCAATCAAGGTATCCTCCAAGGAATGTCTTGGAGGCCAGAGAGCAGGATGTGGTAGAAATCCTCATGGATCCTGATGATCCTGAATCTAAAATCTATATCGGATCAGGGATCCTTGGCGAAATGAAAGAAGACCTCATATCCTTCCTCAAAAGGAGAAAGACTACCTTTGCATGGAAACATGAAGACATGACTGGTATATCCAAAGATGTTATCACCCATAAACTCGGCATCGACAGATCCTTCAAACCAATACATCAAAGAAGGAGGAAGTTTGCACCAGAAAGGAATACCATTATCCAGGAAGAGGTAGAAAAATTGCTCCGGGCATGTATGATTAGAGAGGTCAAGTATCCAAGATGGCTGGCCAATGTGGTTGTTGTTCAAAAGAAAAACGGAAAGTGGAGGGTATGTGTCGATTTTACCGATTTAAATAAGGCATGTCCCAAGGATCCTTTCCCTTTACCCCACATTGACTCCATGGTGGATGCAACTGCGGGTCATGAACTGTTAACTTTTATGGATGCTTCATCTGGATTTCAACAAATCCAAATGGAACCATCCGACCAAGAGGATACAGCCTTCATGACTCCAACTGGTATATATTGCTATATTGCTATGCCGTTTGGATTGAGAAATGCAGGTGCAACGTACCAAAGGCTGGTGAATATGATGTTCAAGGATCAGATTGGACAAACTATGGAGGTTTACATAGATGATATGGTGGTGAAATCCTTAAAAGCTGAGGATCACCTACGAGACTTGGAGGAAGCATTTGATATCCTTGACAAATATAATATGAAGCTTAATCCTTCAAAATGTCATTTTGGTGTTAAAGCAGGTAAATTCTTAGGATACATGGTGACTAAGAGAGGCATCGAAGCTAGCCCGGAACAAATCAAAGCAATAGTGAACATCAAATCTCCGGCCAATGCTAAGGATGTTCAAAGGTTAACAGGAAGGATAGCAGCCTTGAATAGATTCATATCCAAGTCCTCCGAGAAATGTAAAGAATTCTATGATATCCTAAGGAAGAACAAGAAATTTGAGTGGACGGAGAAGCATGAAAATGCTTTAAAAGCCCTCAAAGATTACCTATCCTCGGCCCCGGCTTTAATGAAACCAGAAAAAGTGAAGTGTTATCCTTGTATCTCGCAGTATCCTCAAAAGCAGTAAGTGCGGTCCTTGTTAAGGATCATCAAGGTACACAACATCCCGTTTATTATGTAAGTAAAAGTTTACTTGATGCCGAATCCAGGTACTCACACCTTGAAAAACTTATCCTTGCATTAATAATGGCATCTACCAAGTTAAGACATTATTTTGAAACTCATGTTATCATTGTTAAAACTAATTTTCCAATTAAGAATGTCCTCAGGAAACCAGAGATGTCCGGAAGGATGGCTAAGTGGGCAGTAAAGTTGAGTGCCTATGATATAAGATATGAGCCTAGGACAGCTATCAAATCCCAAGCATTAGCTGACTTTGTGGCTGATTTCAGTAGTGATCTACAAGAAGGAGCTGAGCTAGAAGTCCAGCAGCTAGAAGAGACCAAGGATCCTTGGGTACTCCACACTGATGGATCCTCAAATGTCAAAGGCACAGGGCTTGGAATACTACTAAAATCGCCACAGGGGGACATAATACCCCATTCTATAGCTTGTGAGTTCCAAACCACTAATAATGAGGCTGAATATGAAGCCTTAATTGCTGGTTTGCAAATTGCGAAGCATATGGGGATCAGGTATCTTGAGGTACACGTAGATTCTTTGTTAATTACAAATCACTTTAATGGATCATATGCTGTTAAAGGTGAAAAACTAACCAAATATTTGGAGATAGTCAAAAGTTTGGCACTCTCTTTTGTTTCCTTTAGTTTATCACAGGTACCAAGGGAAGAAAATACAGAAGCTGATGCATTGGCTAACTTAGGATCATCTTTGAAGATCCCAGAGGATATCAAGATTCCTATTATCCATATCCTGACCCCGGCTATTGAGGATCACCAGACTATGGAGATAGGAGATGATTCTGCAGTTATCCCTAGTGAGGATATTCAATCCTATTCAGGATCCGGATCATGGATCTCACCAATTATGAGATACTTACAACATGGAGAGATTCCTACAGGAGAAAACCCTAGGGCTTTCAAATCTAAGGTATCTCAATTCACAATTATGAATAATATGTTGTATAGACGATCTCTTGCAGGACCATACTTGAGATGCATTGAGGATCCTGAAGTTCAGGAAGTTTTAAAAGACTTCCATGAAGGAGATTGTGGAAACCACACTGGGGGCAGGGCGTTATTTTCAAGAATCCTGAGGACAGGATACTACTGGCCAACCATGAAGAAAGATGCTGTGGAATATGCCAGAAGATGTGATCCTTGCCAGAGACACAGCAATATCCTTCATCAACCAGCCGAATTATTGCATCCTATATCCTCCTCTTGGCCATTTATGAGATGGGGTATGGACATAGTTGGCAAGCTCCCTAAGGCACCTGGTGGAAAAGTATTCATGCTAGCTATGACTGATTACTTCTCCAAGTGGATAGAGGCTGAAGCTTTTGCCCAAGTTAGAGAAAAGGAAGTTATATCCTTCATTAAAAGAAATATTATAACTAGATTTGGAATTCCCTCTGAGATTATATGTGATAATGGTTCCCAATTTATTGGGGGCAGAACCACTAACTTTTGTGACAGCTGGGGGATTAGGATGATAACATCAACACCAGTCCACCCACAAGCTAATGGCCAAGCAGAATCATCCAACAAGATCATCATCAACAATTTGAAGAAAAAGCTTGGATCCAAGAAAGGGAAGTGGGCAGAAGAACTACCCTATGTGCTCTGGGCTGACAGGACAACCCCTAAGAATGCTACTGGTCAAACACCATTCTCTTTGGTGTTTGGGGCAGAATCAGTGATCCCAACAGAAATGGTGGTTCCTACTGCTAGAACAAGTACCCGTGATCCTGAGGAAAATGATGAAAACTTGGCTCAAGACCTGGATACTATTGAAGAAATCAGGGATATGGCTAGGATCAGGATGACCAGTTATCAACAAAGAATGGCTGGTGCTTACAATAAAAATGTCAGGATCAGGAAGTTTCAAGTTGGAGATATGGTGTTAAGGAAAGCATTCCAGAATACCACCAATCCTGCTGATGGAAAATTGGCTCCAAAATGGGAAGGCCCTTATTTGATTGAAGCTGAAGCAGGAAAGGGGGCATATAGATTGCTAACCATGGAAGGTGAATTGCTACCAAGAGCTTGGAATGCCGTCCACTTGAAGAAATATTTCATGTAAGCAGGATCCTTATGGTATAAGGATCCTCATGGAAGGGATATCCTTAAAGGATCCTCAAAGTATCGGTGGTCCTTACTCAGGTAATATCCTAATCTTGAACTATTTCATTTCTTAATTTTCTCATCTAAGGATAAGGATCATGTATCCTTTATCCATCTCTCACGTGAGTTCAAGTTTTGAAAGCTCAGGTATCTTCAACACAACATTGGTTATCCACAGAAGCAATCCGGCCTTTGGGTTTAACCCCAGTTATTTGGGCTTGTCCCCAGATTCCGCCTGCAGCGCACGATGATCCTGGTATAGTTCAAGGCTTTGGGACCAGTACTCATTATAGGGGCTGATAATTCCATTGTTCTGGCTATGCTTAGGATCCTACGTATAATGGTAGACGTACCATACATCCGTTCATAAGGTTTCTAACGTTTTCACGTTAGCTAAGGTTTCTAACGTTTTCACGTTAGCTAAGGTTTTGGCATCTTCATGTCACTAAGTTTGGATAGTCGCCAGTTAGGGCCATACTCCAGTTTACATACGATCCTTGGGCTTGTCCCCAGTTATCCTTGGGCTTGTCCCCAGTTATCCTTGGGCTTGTCCCCAGTTATCCTTGGGCTTATCCCTAGTTATCCTTGGGCTTGTCCCCAGTTGCTAACTCTTTTCTTATATCGGCTTAGTCCCAAGTTATGCTCTATTTCAGGTCCTTGAAGATAGGCAGCTAGGGATCCTTGATCCTTATTTCACTCTAAGGTTTATCTTATAGTTATCCTTATTATGGTTAGGATTCTAACTTGGATCCTCAGGTATGATCCTTAACTTTTTTGGTTTTATTCATTATTCATTTGAATAACCCCTATACTTGACAACTGAACTTGTGTTTCTTAAACTATACCATTTTTAAGACTTATCGGTTATGAGATATGTGATCCTTGTTCATATCTTAAACTTTTTGGATATCTTTTCTAATTTTTCAAGGCTTGATAAGTATAAACAAATTGAACATTATAACAATTGGAAAATAACATACTAAAAAGGATAACAACACAAGATAAGTGACAAAAGGTTAAGTTTTTATTTATTAACATAAGACTAACCCTTTAAAGGTTGTCAAAATTACCTACCCGAGCTTCTACCAGCAAAACGTGGCCCGTCCGCTGGGGTAGGTAAAGGGTGTCCATGATAATGAGTTCAAAAGTAGTGCAGGAATATAAAGGCAGCAGGATCACAATGGCTTCATCCCCCAAACAGAGGATCCCTCCACCAATTGCAATCCTGCCTATTGTCCAAAGGATCATACATGATCCTTAATCCTAAAACCTATTGTTCAAAGTACAACCCATGAAATTGTCTTAAACATCACAACCACAAAAAACGACCATCAAACTAAAAAATTGGGCTCCGGCCTTGGCACATATATCCATCATCGCCCAATTGTGCAGCTCACACCTTGGCTGCATCACCACCAGCATCATCACCACCAGCCTGATCCTTCCCACTGCCACTTGCCTCAATTGCCAGGACATCAGCTGCCTCCTCCTCATCATCCTCAAGATCTGCCAACCTTGCCTTCCAGCCTTCAACATCCCAGCTGCTTTTGTCGAAACTAGGATCTTGAGCTTCCTGGGCCATCTTCAACTTAGTCTGATACATTGTGATGGCAGCAGAGAGCTTGGTATTTTCGATGAGGTCATGCTTTTCATAATCAAAGTTGACCAGCACCTTGGCCAATTCCTGCTTGGTATCCTGGAGTTCCTTCCGAGCATCAGCAAGTGCAAGATCTTTGAGCACGGCAACTTGTTGGAGATCAGCTATTTTCTTGTCCAGCTCCTCAACATTGCCCACGTAATCCTCTATCTCAGCAAATTTCTGCAGAAAGAAGATAAGGCAGTTCAAGGTCAAGTGACCCTCATAAGAGTAGGATACCTAGGCAAAGTTAAGGATCCTTACATCATTGAAGTATTCAAGGAATTGGTGGCGGATCAGTGGCAACCCTTGAAGATCTTCAGCATCAGAAGTTTTCCTTTTCTTGACAGCCTTTCCTTTAGTGGGTGCCCTTGGAATGGAGATGCTAGGACTGGTAGTGGACCTCTTCTTCCTGGGTCGTACGAGATCAAGATCAGCTGCGTTGAATTGGGAAACAGGCTTGACAGGTTTTCCAGCGCCTACACATTCAAAGCAAGATGAGTATCCTTATCCTATTTCAATTTATCTATTTATTTTAATATTTAAACTATGCAAAAGACAGGATACTTACTCGACATGGTAATGGAACCTGAGGATACTTCTTGTGAGTCTTGGGTGTCTATCTTGAATGTCCTTGTTTCAGGATCAAGCTTCCAAAAAGCAGCGAGCCTATCCTTGGTTTCAGGTGATGTGCGGATACGTGAAACGGTGATAGCTGCAAAACAAGAAAGCAAAAATATAAGTTATCCTTGCAATCAAAGAAAGTTCCTGGTGATCCTTATCAGGATCCTCCATCCTACCATAGGTAGCCCAATTTTTAGGAAGATCCTTTCCACCCTGGATAGAATCTCTCTTGACAAAGAAAAAGCGACGTTTCCAGTCTTTGTCATTTTTGGTGACTTTCAGAAGAGGATGATCTGCACCGGGTTTTCGCTTGAACAAATAACGATGGGAACCAAAAGTAGTGAGATCATACAGCTCCGCCAATTCTGACATGCCCAAAGCGATGCCTTCTTGTTCGATAATCCTCTCCAGGGTATACAAGACCCTCCAAATCATCGGCATGGCTTGGATATAAGAGATGCCGGTAAGGGAAAATAAGGATTGTGTAAACTCTGGGAAAGGATAGGTGTATCCTATGGTGAATGGAGTGGCTGGAAATGCAACCCATGTTTCTGAAACATGGTCGCTAAGGGTAGTAGGATCAAAGGGTCTGGTAAAGGCATTCGCCGGAAAACAGCAACGGATTCTGTCTATCTGTGCGTCGTTAAAACAACACTTTTCATTCGATGAGTCCTTGATGATTTTCTGACTTTCCAAAGGGCTATCCTTCTTGTGATCTTTGCCCGGAGAACTTCGGAGCAACATCTTTGATGGAAAGATAAAAACAGAGCAAGAGAGGGAAAAGGATAGAGAAAGAGAATACCTGAACGTCTTCGGAATGTGGATTATAAAGGGAGTTTCTCTGAAAATTTAAATGCATTTGATCCTATCTATATCTCTATTTATAATCATGATCTTGCAGGTTGTCACTTCCGTGACATCATCATCGCAACGGCTAGTTCAAAATTAACGGCTATATATCCGTTAGTTTGTTACGGATAAGATCAAGAAAACATAACTCGCTAATTTTACAATTTCACTCCTTATATTTTGGGGGCAATTGTTAGGGGAGGATTTTCTAACAATTAGTGATCCTTATTCGTTATCCTAACTGGTGATCCTTACTTCTGTGACAGGTGGTGATCCTCAGAAGGGCTTTAGGATCAGGATCATGGATCACTTCAAGGATCCTCATACTGACGATTGTTTACATATGTTTTATAACATCTCGCAGGTATAACAAGCTTGACCAAGTCTTAGCGGCATTCTTGGAGAATATTCCCGAAGTATTCTGCACGTGCTAGATCAAAACTAGACGTTATGGAGAACGTGGAGGCTTGGCCCGAAAGTCGGAGAGTTTGTTAACTAGATATTTTTCTTATTTTAAAGGGGTAACGAGCTAGTTAGTGACACTTAGTCATTTTGGCAGTTACACACACTCGCAAACACGCTCATACAAGCTCTCGTTCAAACACTTAGCAATTACTTACACTTTTTACACATTTCACCGTAGTGATCCTTGTACCTAGCTCGTTACTATCCGAAGTTGTAAACGTTTATTCATTTATTTGAGCTTGGTGATCGGTAGTTTCCATCACCCGGGGTTTTTTGTGCCGGAGATCAATTCTTGATCAAGGGCTTTTTCCCCGTATAAACCCTTGTGTTGTTTGTGCATTCCACATTGAAGTGATCCTCATTGTTGTTACACTTTTTGAGCATCATACCCCGTAATCTAGAGTTTGGTTGCAATATTCTCAACAGATTTTTTTTGACCAAAACAGCTACTACCGGTTCGGTGCTTCCACCACCTCCTCCAAGGATGCCAGCCTCTACACAATCTCAAGATGTTATCCCCACTCGGAGTGTCCAGGGATCTGCTCCCGTTTTAGCTTCTAATAATGAAATTTTAACCTTATTTGGAAGTGTGCAGGAACAAATGAGGCAGCAACAGGAAACAAACCAAATGCTTTTAAGGGAAATACAACTCCTGAAGTCTGGCTCGAGCAGATCTGCTGAAGACAATGTCACTCCATTACACCCTAGAACGTTGAACTTCATCTCAGCTGTGTATACTGAGGATAACAGGGGGAATATTGTGCCCAATCTTCCTCAGAATTATACTCCTGAAATACCCTCCTTGGTCAGGATGTCAACCATAAGGAGCTCAGGATATGCTTCAGGATATGGGCAAAATCCTCCAACGGGTAATGTGTCGAATAATAATAATAATCATGCTACTAACAGTGGTGGATCTTTGCAGGATACAGGTGTAACATCAGCACTTACCAGGGAACTTCAGAAGTTGAAGGACATGATATCTAGTGTACCTGGGGTGGTCCAGCCGATCCCGGAAGTGTCTCAAGACAGCCACAAGATATCTCATTTTGCATATCCTATCTGTGATGCTGAGATTCCAAAGAGATTCCAAACCCCCAACATGAAGCTTTATGATGGGTGTACGGATCCTGAGGAGCATATTGCTCAGTATAGGGAAAGAATGGAGATTAACCCTATCCCTCCGGAGCTCAAGGAAGCGTGTTTGTGCAAGGGATTTGGTTCCACTCTAACAGGATCGGCCTTAAAATGGCTATTAAACGTTCCTCCTCACTCAATTACTTCATTTGCTCATTTGGTTAATTTATTTAACAGTCAATTTTCTTGTTGTCGGAGTTTTGAGAAACTAACCAGTGATCTTTACAGGATAACCCAAGGGCCTCAGGAATCCTTGAGGGATTATGTGAACAAATTTAGTCTAGAATCCTTGGATATCCCACATCTTGATGTTGCAACAGCTGTGCAAGCTTTTAAGATGGGATTACAAAAGGATTCTCAGTTTTATCAGGATCTTGTAATGAATCCCTGCAGGAATCTAGATGAAGCTCGTAACAGGGCTTTGAGATATATCCGTCTGGAAGATGACAGGAAGATGCAAGAAAGGATGAACTCATCCAACACTTATGAATCAACTAATAGGAAGTCAGAATCCTCGTTCAAGTCATATCGGCCTAAGCCATATAGTAGAAATGAAAACAAAAGAGTGAACGTTGTCGAAGATGAGGATCCTGAAGAGTATCCTGAGTTGTCCGAATATTGCTTTTCCGTTAATATTCCTGAATTGATGTATGCTATGCAGGGTCTGGGAGACAAAGCTAGGTGGCCTCGAAAGAATCAACAAAAGGCTGACTGGAAAGATAAGTCAAAATGGTGTGCTTTCCACGAAGATTTCGGACATATGACTGAGGATTTTATCGCTCTAAGGAAAGAAATAAGCTATCTTCTAAGCAAGGGATATCTGAAAGATCTCTTAGGAAAAAAGAAGAATAGGGGTCAGAATACTGAGAAGGATCCTGAACGAGCAGCATCACCTCCCGCGGATGCCAAGATAATCAACTTCATTTCGGGAGGATCCGACATTTGTGGAACTTCGTATTCGGCAGCAAAGAGACATGCAAAGGAAGCCAAGGCCGAAAGGGGAGACAAACCTGTCAGGATGACTACCCTCACAACTGACAAAGTGATCACTTTTGATGCTGATGACAGGGATACTGTCCAAGATCCTCACCATGATGCTCTGGTAATAACATTATATGTAGCTAACCATTTTGTACGCAGGATACTGGTTGATAATGGCAGCTCCGTCAACATAATCCAACTAGAAACTCTGAAGAGAATGAATGTATCTCCAATGGATATCACTTCAAAGTCTACCGTGCTTGTTGGATTCAGTGGAGAGGCTAGAAACACAGTGGGAGAGATAAAGTTGCCAGTATACGTTGAAGGAGTCAATTCAATACAACGCTTCTGTGTGATGGATTCTCTATCCTGCTATAACATCATACTGGGAAGACCGTGGATTCACGATATGAAGGCCGTGCCATCAACATATCACCAATGCATCAAGATACCTACCCCCTGGGGAGTGGTCAAAGTTGATAGTGATCAGCAGGAGGCGAAAGAATGCTACTCATCCTCGATGAAATCCTCAGCCAGACCTAGTGCAGCATAGCAATTAAAGACACGGGCCCAGGATATCGTGGAGGATCCGGAGCAGGATGTGAAGAAAGTTATCCTGGACCAGGATAACCCCGATATTTCGGTGCTCGTAGGGACCAATATCCCTCAGGATATTGAAGAGCAGTTAATTAACTTTTTAAAATGCAGGATGTCAACATTTGCATGGAAGCATGAGGATATGACAGGCATATCCAAAGATATTATCACTCACAAGCTTGGAATTGATAAATCGTTTAAGCCTGTGCAACAAAAAAGAAGGAAGTTTGCTCCTGAGCGGAACATGATTATCCAGGAGGAAGTTGAAAGATTATTAAAATCCAGAATGATCAGAGAAGTCAAGTTTCCAAGATGGCTAGCAAACGTAGTTGTGGTACAGAAGAAAAACGGGAAATGGAGAGTTTGTGTAGACTACACAGACTTGAACAAAGCTTGTCCTAAAGACTCATTTCCTCTTCCCCACATTGATGCAATGGTAGATGCCACTACCGGGCATGAAATGCTGACCTTCATGCACGCATCCTCAGGATTTCAACAGATCCAAATGGAGCCTTCTGACCAGGAGGATACCGCCTTCATGACACCAACAGGTATTTATTGTTATACAACTATGCCTTTTGGTTTGAAAAATGCAGGTGCAACATACCAGAGATTGGTAAACATGATGTTCAAAGACAAACTGGGGGACACCATGGAGGTGTACATTGACGATATGGTGGTAAAATCAAAGAAAGCTCAGGATCACCTCCAGGATATTAAAGGAGCATTTGATATCCTGGATCAATACAACATGAAGCTGAATCCTGCTAAATGCCATTTCGGAGTGGGAGCAGGAAAGTTTCTTGGATATATGGTGACAAAAAGGGGGATAGAAGCAAGCCCAGAGCAGATCAAAGCTATCTTGGACATAAAATCACCCTCAAATATGAAGGACGTACAAAGATTGACAGGGCGAGTAGCAGCCCTAAACAGGTTTATCTCAAGATCCTCAGAGAAATGCAAAGACTTTTATGATATCCTGAAGAAGAACAAAAAATTCGAATGGGGGGAGAAGCATGAAGCAGCCCTGCAGGATTTGAAACGATATCTCACAACCGCACCTCTATTGATGAAGCCTGAAAATGGTGAACCACTATCCCTGTACCTTGCTGTATCAGGGAATGCTGTAAGTGCCGTTCTTATAAAAGACCATGAAGGTCAGCAATATCCTGTTTATTATGTTAGTAAAAGTTTGTTAGATGCTGAAACTAGGTATTCTCATTTAGAAAAATTGATACTAGCATTAGTCATGGCATCAACGAAACTTAGACATTACTTTGAGACACATAGGATTCATGTTAAAACAAATTATCCTGTCAAAAATGTGCTTAGGAAACCAGAGATGTCAGGCAGGATGGCCAAGTGGTCAGTAAAGTTAAGTGCTTATGACTTAGTATATGAACCTAGAAATGCCATAAAGTCTCAGGCTTTAGCTGACTTTGTGGCTGATTTCAGTAGTGACATCCAGGACGAGGTAGACCTAGAAGTTCAACAGTTAGGAGAATCCTCAGGATCCTGGACATTATATACTGACGGTGCATCTAATGTAAGAGGAGTAGGATTAGGGATACTACTAAAATCGCCACAGGGGGACATATTACCCCAGGCTATTAGGTGTGAATTTCCTGCTACTAATAATGAAGCAGAGTATGAGGCTTTAATTGCAGGATTAGAGTTGGCTAAGAGCATGAGTATCAAAAATTTGCAAGTATATGTTGACTCTTTGTTAATTACTAACCATTTTAATGGATCCTATGCAGTTAAGGGTGAGAAACTAATCGAATATCTCGATATTCTCAAAAAATTAGCAGGATATTTCGATGTTTTTATACTTGAACAGGTACCAAGGGAGGATAATGCTGAAGCGGATGCCTTAGCAAATTTGGGATCATCGATCAAGATACCTGAAGGGACGCAAATACCAATATTACATGTCCTATATCCTGCAACGAATCCTCAGAATAAAGAAGTAGCTGGTATTCAGGATCCTGGAGTAAAACATCCTGAAGAGGATCCTAAATCCTGGACGGCTCCAATCATGAAATATCTCAAAGAAGGACACATCCCTGGAAATGAAAATCCTAAGGCATTTAGGATGAAGGTATCACGATTCACTATTATAGATAATATTTTATACAAGAAATCTCTTGTAGGACCGTATTTGAGGTGCTTGGAGGATCCTGAAGCCAAGGAAGTACTTCAGGATATACATGAAGGGGATTGTGGTAATCATGCTGGGGGCAGGTCGTTATTCTCAAAAGTATTAAGGACAGGATATTATTGGCCAACAATGAGAAAAGATGCCGCAGAATATGCTCGAAGATGTGACGCATGTCAAAGACATAGTAACATACTGCATCAACCTGCTGAACCATTGTATCCTATTGTTTCCCCTTGCCCATTTATGAAGTGGGGTATGGATATAGTGGGAAAGCTACCGAAAGCTCCGGGAGGAAAAGTCTTTATGCTAGCAATGACGGATTATTTCTCTAAGTGAGTTGAAGCTGAAGCATTTGTTCAAGTTAGAGACCAAGAAGTAGTATCCTTCATAAAGAGGAATATCCTGACCAGATTCAGAGTACCAGCTGAGATAATCTGTGATAATGGTTCTCAGTTTATAAGTAAGAGGACGACTAAATTTTGCAAGAATTGGGGAATCAAAATGATTACATCTACTCCGGTACATCCTCAAGCAAATGGACAAGCAGAATCCTCAAACAAGATAATTGTCACTAACTTAAAGAAAAGGCTTGGAGCCAAAAAAGGAAGATGGGCAGAAGAATTACCCTTTGTTTTATGGGCTGATAGGACAACGGTAAAGAATGCAACAGGCCAAACCCCATTTTCCTTGGTGTTTGGAGCAGAAGCGATGATTCCAACGGAAATGACAATACCTACTGCAAGATCTATCTTAAGTGATCCTGAGCAGAATCCTGAAGCCTTGAGTCAGGATTTAGACACTATAGATGAAAAGAGAGATGCGGCAAGGCTAAGGATGGCAGCATATCAACAGAGAATATCCAGGGCATATAACAAGAATATTAGAACCAGAAGATTTAAGGTTGGAGATTGGGTGTTAAGAAAGGCTTTCCAAAATACTACTAATCCTGCCGATGGCAAGTTAGCTCCAAAATGGGAAGGACCATATGAAGTTGAATCAGAAGTAGGGAAATGAGCATATAGACTCAAGAATATGGAGGGGGATATGCTACCGAGATCTTGGAATGCTATACACCTTAAGCTCTATTTCAAGTGAGTTTAGAATTCAATTTCTAACTCAGAATGGTATGAATTCTCTCTTGTTTGAATATGTTTTGGTTTAATTTATTCTTTGAAACTCAGTACTGACTTAAGCATCGGAGGGGTGTTAGCCAAGCTAACACCCACCTTAGTTTACAATTGTTTTGCAAGATATGTTTCAGGATATAGCTCCAGGATATGCACTCAGGATAACTCAGAAGATTAGAGGATTGGCCCCCTCTCTTACGTTTAAGGGATACTGATCCCTTCACAGGTTTAAAGGTATTCACCTTTCTTCCGAATTGGGTTTAAACACCCCGCCTGGAGCGCAAGTTATTCAGGGATAGTTCAAGGTGGTGGGACCAGTCCATGTAAAAGTGGCTGACAATTTCGTTACTGTTGGCTATATCCTGAATCCTAAAGGTATATGAGGATTGATCACCCTCTCTCACGAAAGGGTATTTTCATACTCTCTAAGGTTTAAAGGTTTTCACCTTTCTAAGTCTTGGAGTTTATACACTCCCGCCTGTAGCGCATGAAAATTTGGGATTTTCCCCAGGATACCAGGAATTTATCTCCAGTACATCCTTGGGTTTTACCCTTGGGACCTAAAAAATTGCTTATGCAATGGAAACTGACATTAAGTTGATTTCTAAGATACTTGAAGACGTTGTATATAGGGGACATTCCCACCAAGGTGGTGGTGTAAAGCTAAAAGGATGAAGTTTGCAACTAATGCACTAAGTACCTTGCACAGGGGACATCTTCATTGGAAAAGTTGCAAAGGGATCAAAGTTTGGTAATAGGTTTATATCCTATTTCTGGTATGATCTTTCCTTTATAAGCCCAATTTAAGTTTTTAGTTATATTATGTTAAGTATCCTGATATATATCCTCAAAGTTCTTTTAAGGGTATTTGATTAGGGTGTTTGAAACCAGTATTAGTTTGGAACTCTGATTATTTAAATATTATCAAAACTTGGTTTTGAAAAGATAGACTATTTTTTACTTTCTAAAGAAATTTTTACAAAGTTGAAGGAACGTTTGGAAGATCTATCTAATAAAAGGTTTTTACAGTATATCTCTGAGCATACTGATCAGGATATTTTATAAGATAACAGTATGAAATTTTTTGCAAAGATTTATACTTGAAAAGATAAAGTTATTCTTAAAGCAATCAATACTGGTTGATAACCGAAGGTTTCATCCTGAAACCCAGGACCCATCCACCTTCGGCTATCAAATTGTTCTAATGCAGAAATAAAATTGTTCATAAAAACATAAAATTGTTCGAATGATTTAAAGAAAATAAGCTCTAGGGGGTAGTGCCTTCTTGGTCCATAGCGGTTTCAGCAACATTCATCTTGGGATCTGCCTCAGCATTTTTCTCAGCATCAGATGCCTTTTCGACTGCTTTAGAAGCTTCATCGACAGTTGATTTGGAAGAGGTACCGCCAAGATTCTTCAGCTTGGTCTCCCAAGCACCGACGTCCCAAGAAGGGCACTCGAAGCACAATGTTTTGGCTTCATGAGCCATCTTCAACCTAGCCTGGAGAAGAGAAATGACGACGGAACTTTTGAGGCTTTCTCGGTAACTGACCATATCCCGTTCATACTGCATATGGGCAGCTTCCAGATCGGCCTGGGCTTGAAGAGTGGCTTTGTTGAGAGCAATTTGGTGTTCTTGGGACATAGCTTTGTATTTCTCCTCGTAATGACGAGATTTAGCGGCCGCGATCATACCTTGGTCTGAGATTGTGATTTCTGCTTCCTTTAACTTAGATTCAAGTGTTTTGTTGAGCTTGCAGGATTCTTGATATAAGTGAACTAAACGCTCAAGACCCTACAAAGGTAAAAGGACAGGGGTTAACATTGTTAAATCGTTGAAAATAATCTAAATTGCAGGATATAGTGTGAGGATACTAACCTGGTTAAGAAAAGAAGTCATGAACCCACTGGCTTCAATAAACCCGTGCTTCTCATAAGGAAAGTGTCAGAAATGACAGGAGAATCGGGTTCTTTCCTTTTGCGGGAACTTGAACTCCGGGGCTTGGTCGCCGGTGAAGGTTTAGGAATGATGATGGCTTTGGAGCTGCTGGGTTTGGATGTAGCAGTGGTCTTGGGGCTAGGTTCTTTCTTGACCTGGATCTGGTCAGAATAGCTATCCAGTTCATCAAGGTCAAAGACTTCAGGGATCTTAGCTGGTGCTGCATAAAGGGAAAAGTTTTACTCTTTATTTTATCATTATAATGTTTTGACTAATTATTTTGAAAGAAATTCTTACCAGACATCTCGGATGATGAGTACTGACTTGAACTCGGGACGTGTGTGGTGAAAGTCCTGTCTATTGCAGGTAACCGGTAAACGGCGTTGATTCTCTCTTCTGACTCAGCGGTAGGGGGAGCAACTTCCTTGAAGTTCACTGCATAAAGATCAAAAAGAAGAATATTAATAGAAGATAACAATCAATTCGTCTATGAGGATATTTATGATCCTACCGGTGGTTAACCACTCCACCGGAAGGTTGGCACCCTCAGCAATGGAATCTCGTTTGACAAAGAAGAATTTGCGTTGCCATCCGTCTTCGTTTTTGGTGGCTTTTAGAATCAGGGGTTTGTTGGAGGTCGAGAAGAGCAAGAACCGGCTAGAGCCATGGGATCGGAGACGATAAGCTATAGGTAAATCCTCGATGCAGAGGTCAGAACAATGGAGGTTTTTGATTTGGTTGAGTACAATTAGTACTCTCCAAACCATGGGCATGGTTTGAGCAAAAGAGATGCCGGTAATACGAAAGAATTGCATCATGAATTTAGGAAAAGGGTATCGAAGACCTAATGAAAAAGGATATGCCGGAAAACAGATCCATTCGGTAGAAGAAACATCCGATCGGATTGACCGATCAAATGGCCTAAAGACCGTGCTGTCGGGGAAAGCGCCGGAGGCTCTTAGAGCTGCAATGTCTGCGTTGTCAAAAGCGCAGATCTCCTTTTCGGGATTTTTAAGAAGGTTCTGCTGGGTGAAGATCTCGGCGTCCATTGCAAGTAAGATGAAGTAAATTGACAGGAAGAAAATCAGAAATGGAGAATTACCTGAAGGTTCTGTTGAAGATATCTGCTTTTCAAACAAGAAAAGAGAAGATATAGGGGCATCGTGGATCTCCATCGAGTAAAAAACGCGTTGGAAGTTACGATGTGATCTTGACCGTCGCTTCATTTTAAATGCCTTGAGTTATGGGATAAGATTTTTGAAATATATCCGTTGGATTGGTATCCCAACTGATATATTTGGGGACAATTGTTAGGGGTCATTTTCTTAACATACGTATCCTGACCAATATCCTGCCTTTGTTTGTTTATTTGTGACCAGGATGCTGGAAGAGGATATTGCTAACATCTTGGGCGATATCCTGAGGCTTATTGAATTAAGCACGTGCAGGTTGAAGGCTGAGACTTGCTAACGGTCAAGAGGACTTCTTCTCCTCAAGACTCGGACGAATTTGTTGAGAGAGAGACGTTGAGCCCGAAAGACCAGGTCTACAACGTTCGAAGAAGGAATATTCGGTGGATCCCGCAAGTTTAGGATAGTTTGTTATTTTATCTTAACTATAAATAGATGGGGACGGATCAGCTTAGAACACACACAATTTTTCACTAACACTCTCATACACTTATACTCTCTAGCTCATTGCAAACACCACACTTGTATTCAAGTTTCGTTGTAACACTTAGTCGATCCGTACCACATATTGCACTGTATCCTGATTTTTGAAGCAATTGAAGAACAAGGCAGCTGCGATTGTCAGCTCCCGAGGTTTTATGCCGGCGATCTAGATTGATCAAGGGCTTTCCTCGTACATCCCGTGTCATTTACTTTACTTTTGCTCATTGTTTGATCATAGATACAGCTCTATATCCTGAGCCGTATCCTGAAACTGTTTTTACAAATTAACTTGATTAACATATTTTTGACACACATTTCTAGCACACTACCTCACTTAACTAATTTGATCACTTAATTACTTCGGTAATTTTTGACCAAAACAATATTATTAACATACCAAAAGATGTGCTCTTAGTTTCACCTCGAACCAAGGCCCATCCACTAAGAGCACTAACAGTTCCTTATCGTATTTACTTAACAGTTGAAGGCTTTGTCTCAAACCGAGACCTATCCACCTCCAACTGTTATATTGTTCAAAAGAAAAAACATACTAACGGTGATGACCAAGGGCTTCGTCCTGAAACTCAGGATCCCTCCACCTTTGGTCATCATATTGTTCAAGTGCAGAAAAGTAAAGTGCAGGAAAAGTAAATTGTTTTGAGTTACAAGCCAACGATCAAATTTAAAAAAGTGGGCTCCGGCCTTGGCACATACATCCATCATCGCCCACCTGAATGCCCTAACACAGCGGCATCTTCTCCAACCTTCTCTGCCTTCTCAGCCTCAGCATCCTGAGCAGCATCCTCACCAGCATCCGTCCCAGCATTCGTTCCAGCATCTTTCTTTTCTACAGCCTTGTCTGCCACCTCTGCCGAATTAGAGGATTCACCAGCTTCAGCAGGAAGGGGCACAGCCTTGCCTCCGAGCTCCTTCAACTTTGCCACCCAGGATTCGACCGGCCAGGATGGGCACTCAAGACCTGTCTCCTTGGCCTCATAGGCCATCTTAATACGAGCTTGTAGCAGGGAGACGATGGCAGAAGCTTTGATTCCTTCACGAAAAGAAACCATGGCCTGTTCATGTTCCATTTGGACAGTGGCTAGCTTGATCTCAGCATCCTGGGTCACTTTCTTCAGCTTGTCCTCATAGTGCCGAGTCTTCGCTTCAGCAATGGCACCTTGGTCGGCAAAAGTAGTTTCAAGCTGTTTAATCCTGGCTTCATAGAGTGCAGCAGTACCACAGGCATCGTTGTAAAGGTGGAGCAGATGGTGGAGGCCCTGTAAGTCAAAATTCAGGAATAAATCAATATTCGCTAACCTGGATATCCTGTCAGGATATATGTGCAGGATATAGGGTCAGGATATTACCTTATTAAGGAAGGATGTCATCGGTTCCAAGGAATCAGTGAAGCTGAGCTCATCATAAGAGAATCCTTTGGAGCCTGGAGCACTAACTTCGGAGTTCTTCCTCTTCTTTGTGGTGGAAGCACGAGTCCTCGGATTAGCTTTAGGAGCCGGGAACAGCTTGGAGCTAGTGGCAGCATGGGTCTCTTTCTTGACCATGACTGGAGTAGGATAACTGTCAAGCTCATCGAGATCGAGGAGGATTGGGACTTTGCTGGAGTCTGCATACAGGGAGTAGAATTTTTTCCTAAATATGCCAAATAAAAACATGTATGCAGGATATTATGCAGGATCCTTACCAGACATGTTTGCACTGGAAAGAGGGCTTGGAGATGGTGGAGACGGGTTAAAACTTCTTTCAGCCTCTGGAAGGAGTCTGATAGCGTCGATCCTCTTCTGTGAATCAGCGAGGGGAGGTGCAAGCTTCCTAAAATCAGCTGTATACAAAACAATAAACAGAAAGTTGATCAGTTCAGGATATGGAACAGGATAAGAGGCAGGATTAACCTTAGACCCTAAATCCTACCCTTTCTCAACCACTTCACCGGATATTCCGTTCCACCAGGGATTGAGTCTCTTTTTACAAAAAAGAACTTGGATTGCCATTTCTCCTCGTTCCTGGTGGCACGAAGTATCAGCGGCTCGCCGGAGGTGGAGTAAAACAAAAATCTACAGCATCCGTGGCATCTAATCCGGTATGATAGGGGGAGGTTATGAACAGAAAGGTCAGGGATGTGATTCTTCTTGATCTGGTCAAGAACAGACAAGACTCGCCAAAGCATCGGCATTGTTTGGCTAAAAGAGATTTTTGTAATGCTGAAAAACTCGGTAATAAAGTCTGGGAAGGGGAACCGTAACCCTAAGGTGAAAGGAAAGGCACTAAAGCACAACCATTCGTCGGAAACCATGTCCGACCGGATTTCCCGGTCAAACGGCCGGAATACCGTCCCTTCCGGGAAGATACCGGAGGATTTGAGGGCCGACAAATGGGCGCTATCAAAGGTACATATTTCTTTCTCCGGATCCTGGAGAAGATTTTGTTGTATGAATGTGGGGGCGGAGTCGCCGGAACTTGATCTTGTTTGCCTTGTCATATTCTCACCGGAATGCTGAAAAGAATGAGAGAAGAAGATGAAAAAGAGAGAGAAGTTTTTACCTTTTTCTCTTTGGTAAAGAATAAATGGGATAAGGAAGAGAAGTTATAGGGTGGTGATGAGTAAATGTAGGCTGAGCAGTTGCAAACAGTCACATCATGGTTCTAATCACTTAAATTTCCTCGTTCTTCGTAAAAAAAATATGACCGTTAGTGCCAGGATACTAAACGGTAACATTTTTTGGGGACAATTGTTATGGGTGAAATTCTGAGCTCATATCCTGGGAAATATCTTGACTTATATCTTGGTTGTATGATATCTGTTCATATCCGGGATGCTCATTCAGGATATTGGTAACATCCTGAATGGTATCCTCAGGATTACAAACGGGTTGTGTGCAGCAGTACGCGTCCAGGTGCCCAACGTTCACGAAGACCCTTTCTCCGGGAGACTCGGTCCAAGTTGTTTAAATGAAGACGTTGAAGCCGCATTACTCGGTCTACAACGTTAACAATGGAATATTCGGGAGCATCCCATATTTATAGGAATTCTAGTTTGTATTTCGTTACTATAAATAGGTGGGCATATCAGATCAAATAGGACATCATAATCACACTCACTACACCCTTACACTCGTTCTCTCGCAATTTTCACTTTCACAAAAAAGCATTGTAACACTTAGCGATCTGGTCGATATCCTGCACTGTATCCTGACGTTTGAAGTAATAAGAAGAACTAGGCAACTGCGATTGACAGCTCCCGAGTTTTTATGCCGGCGATCTAGATTGATCAAGGGCTTTCCTCGTACATCTCGCGTCATTTCCTTTACTTTTTGCTCATAGTTTGATCGTAGATACAGCTCAAAATCCTGAGCCGTATCCTGAAAACTGTTTTTACAAAGAACTTAACCAGCATATTTTCAACGCACTTTTTAGCACACTACCTCACTTAACTAATTTGTTCACTTAATTGCTTCGGTAATTTTTAACCAAAACAATAAAGATGTAAGACTTTTTCCCTTTACGCAGCACCGGCCAAGATCCCTGAAGTCTTTGACCTCGACGAGCTGGACAGTTATTCCGATCAGGTTCAGATCAAGAAGGAACCTAGTCCCAAGGCCACGGCCTCATCCAAACCCAGCAGTTCCAAGGCCATCGTCATTCCCAAACCTTCGCCAGCTACCAGGCCCCGGAGTTCAAGCTCCCATAAAAGGAAAGAGCCCGATTCCCCCGTCATTTCTGATACATTCCCCTATGAGAATTACGGGTTCATCGAAGCAAGCGGATTTATGACTTCTTTTCTCAACCAGGTTAGTATCCTTGTACCATATCCTGCAGCTTATACCACTTATAAGTATTTATTAAAACCAATACCTGTCCTCTTATTTTTGCAGGGTCTGGAACGTCTGGTCCATCTATATCAAGAATCCTGCGGGCTCAACAAGACGCTTGAATCCAAGTTAAAGAAAGCCGAGGTTATTAACTCCGATCAACGCATGATTGCAGCCGCTAAATCTCGGCACTACGAGGAGAAGTTCAAGGCTATGACCCAAGAACACCAGGCCGCTCTCAACAAAGCTACTCTCTAGGCCCAAGCCGATCTTGAGGCTGCCCATGCTCAACATGAACAAGATATGGTCCGCTGCTGGGAAAGCCTTAAAAGTTCTGTCGTCACTTCTCTCCTCCAGGCCAGGCTAAAGCCCACGAAGCCAAAACACTAGGCTTCGAATGCCCTTCTTGGGACGTCAGTGCCTGGGAAACAAAGCTAAAGAGCCTTGGCGGCACTTCTGCCAAACCTGCTGCTGAAGGATCTTCAAAAGCAGTTGAAAAACCAACCGGTGTTGAGAGGGATGCTGAGGCGGATCCCGAGACGGATGTTGCTGAAATTACCATGAACGAAGAAGGCGCTGCCTCCTAAAACTTATTTTCTTTAAATTTGAGAATTATGCTTATGTTTGAACAATTTTATTTCTTGTCTTATGAACAGTTTTTATTTCTGTATCAAAACAACTTGATAGCCGAAGGTGGATGGGTCCTGGGTTTTAGGATGAAACCTTCGGTTATCAACTGGTATTGCTTATTTCAAATAATTTCATCTCCCAATTGACTTGCTATTGTTTTCTGTATTTCTTAGTGTAGATTTTAGCTTTGCAAAATTTTGTACAACTATCTTTTGAAAATATCCTGATCAATATACTCAGTGATATATTATGAAAACTTTTATTAAATAGAACTTCTAAAAATTCAATCAACTTTAGAGAAAACTTCTAAAGAATAAAAGATAGTCCAATTTCTAAAACCTGTTTTGACAATACTTGTTTGATCAAGGTTTTAATTTCAAACTAATATCACTTCCAAATATTTCAATCAAATATCCCGAAACGCATCCCAAAAACACATTTTGAAGATATATCCTGAAGATATATCCTTTTCAGGATATATAAACCTTAACCTGAGTTATAAAATTTATGTAAGGTTTATAAAGGAAAGATCATACCAGGAACTGAGTCTAACCCTAGTATTAATCTCCAATCCCTTTTGCGACTTCTCCTACTAAGATGTCCCCAGTTCGAGACTCTTAGCTTAACTTTGATCCTTTGTGCATCATACAATTGCTTTAGATGGAATGTCCCCTGTGCATGAAGTCCTCAAACACTTAGAAAATTTTTGAACACTAGTTCCAATTGTATAGACAATTTTTTTGTGTTAAAGGGGTAAAACCCAAAATATACTGGAGATAAATCCTTCGTATCCCGGGGGAAATCCCAAATTTTCGTGCGCTACAGGCGGGAGTGTATAAACTCCAAGACTTAGAAAGGTGAAAACCTTTAAACCTTAGAGAGTATGAAAATACCCTTTCGTGAGAGAGGGTGATCAATTCTCATATACCTTTAGGATTCAGGATATAGCCAATAGTAACGAAATTGTCAGCCACTTTTGCATGGACTGGTCCCGCCACCTTGAACTATTCTCGAATAACTTGCGCTCCAGGCGGGGTGTTTAAACCCAATTCGGAAGAAAGGTGAATACCTTTAAACCTGTGAAGGGATCAGGATCCCTTATACGTGAGAGAGGGGACCAATCCTCTAATCTTCCGAAGTATCCTGAGTGTGTATCCTGGTGCTATATCCCGAAGTATATTATGCAAAACCACTATAAGCTAAGGTGGGTGTTAGCATGGCTAACACCCCTCCGATGCTTAAGTCAGTAATAGGTTTAAAATAGTAAATAATATAAAATTTTAATAAGAGAGACAGAATTCATACCATCCTGAGTTGGAATTTAAATTCCATCCTCACTTAAAATAGAGCTTTAGATGTATAGCATTCTAGGATCTCGGTAGCATATCCCCTATATATTCTTGAGTCGGTATGCTCCTTTTCCTGATTCTGATTCAACCTCGTAGGGTCCTTCCCATTTCGGAGCCAACTTTCCATCAGCAGGATTAGTAGTATTCTGAAAAGCTTTTCTTAATACCCAATCTCCAACCTGATATCTTCTAGTCCTTATATTCTTGTTATATACTTTAGATATCCTCTGTTGATATGCTGCCATCCTTAGCCTTGCAGCATCTGTTGTCTCATCAATAGTATCCAGTTCCTGGCATAGGACTTCAGGATTCTGCTCAGGATTCCGGAGGATAGATCTTGTAGTTGGTATCACCATCTCTGTTGGAATCACTGCTTCCGCTCCAAATACCAAGGAAAACGAAGTTTGGCCAGTTGCATTTTTTACCATCGTTCTATCAGCCCACAAAACAAAGGGTAGTTCTTCTGCCCATCTTCCTTTCTTGGCCCCTAATCTCTTCTTCAAGTTGTTGACAATTATCTTGTTTGAGGATTCAGCTTGTCCATTTGCTTGAGGATGTAGCGGGGTAGACGTGATCATTTTGATTCCCCAACTTTTGCAAAAGTCAGTAGTCCTCTTGCTTATAAACTGGGATCCATTGTCACAAATGATTTCAGCTGGTACTCCAAACCTGGTCAGGATATTTCTCTTTATAAAGGATACTACTTCTTGGTCTCTAACTTGAACAAATGCTTCTGCTTCAACCCACTTAGAGAAATAATCCGTCATTTCCAACATAAAAACCTTTCCTCCTGGAGCCTTTGGAAACTTTCCCACTATATCCATACCCCATTTCATGAATGGCCAAGGGGAAACAATAGGATACAGCGGTTCAGGAGGCTGATGTAATATCTTACTATGTCTTTGACATGCGTCACATCTTCGAGCATATTCTGTGGCATCTTTCCTCATCGTCGGCCAATAATATCATGTCCTTAATACTTTTGAGAATAAGGACTTGCCCCCAGTATGGTTACCACAATCCCCTTCATGTATATCCTGAAGTACTTCTTTGGTTTCGGGATCCTCCAAGCACCTCAGATATGGTCCTGCAAGAGATTTCTTATACAAAAAACCATTTATAATAGTGAATCGTGATACCTTCATTCTAAAGGCTTTAGGATTCTCAATCTTTGGGATGTGTCCTTCCTTGAGATATCTCATAATTGGAGCCGTCCAGGATTTAGGATCCTCCTCAGGATACTCATCATCAGGATCCTGAATACTTATTACTTATTACTTCCTTATCCTGAGGATTCATCGCAGGATATAGGATATGTAATATTGGTATTTGGGTTCCTTCCGGTATCCTGACCGATGATCCCAGATTTGCCAAGGCACCAGCTTCAGCATTATCTTCTCTTGGTACCTGTTCAAGTGTAAAAATATCGAAATATCCTGCTAATTTTTTGAGAATTTCGAGATACTCGATTAACTTCTCTCCCTTAACTGCATAGGATCCATTAAAATGATTAGTGATTAACAAGGAATCAATATATACTTGCAAATTCTTGATACTTATATTCTTAGCCAACTCTAATCCTGCAATTAAAGCCTCATATTCTGCCTCATTATTAGTAGCAGGAAATTCACACCTAATAGCCTGGGGTAATATGTCCCCCTGTGGCGATTTTTGTAGTATACCTAAACCTGTTAGGGGAGGATTTTCCAATGATCAGTGATCCTCAATTACTGTTGGGTTTAGTGATCCTCACTTCTGTTTGAATTAGCGATCCTTAGAAGTGTTGAAGGATCAGGATCATGGATCATCTTAAGGATCCTTATACTAACGATTGTCTACTTTGAATATGATGATGTTTTGCAGGAACACGAGCTTGGACTTGGTCTTGGCGATATTCCTGGAGCATATTCCATATTTATTCCGCACGTGCATGGCAGAAATGGATGTTATGGAGGTCGTCGGGGACTTGCACCAAATGCGAAATGTTTGTTAGCTTAGATATTTTCCATTTTTAAAAGGGGTAGCGAGCTAAATAGAAAACACTTGGCTATTTTTGGCTAAACACACACTCTTGCAACTGCTCTCACCAGCTCTCGATAATTCACTTGGCGATTACACACTTTTTTACACAATACACTATAGTGATCCTTGTAATTAGCTCGCTATCATCCGAAGTTGTAATACATTTCTTGTTTAATTTGAGTTGGTGATCGGTAGTTTCCATCACCCGAGGTTTTTTATGCCAGAGATCATTCATTGATCAAGGGCTTTTTCCTCGTATAAATCTTTGTGTCACTTATTCATTTCATTTCTGAGTGATCCTTAGCGTTGTTCATTGATTCAAGCATCATACCTCACAACAGAAAGTTTGGTTGCATTATCATTGCTTGATTTTTGACCAAAACAGTTTGGTGCCCACCGTGGGGCAATTAGTGCTTCATTCCTAAGAAAATTCATACTTTTGTGGTCATTTCGGTTCATTACAACCAAGCAGATGGCTTCCTCAACAAAGAATACATCAAGTTCTATGCCGGCAATCAGTTCTTCACAAGGCGTTCCTCCTTTGCCTCCACCACCTTCTGGATCCCAGAAGAATGCTGAGAATGCTACGAAGAGACAAACCCCCATTTTCACAAAACCACCAACTTCTTCTGTTTCCACTAATCCGACTACTAATGATCTTTTTAATCTGATTTTGCAGATGAGGGATCGCATGCAAGAGCAGGATAAAACCAATGAACGGATCCTCCAAGAGATTGGTGATATCAAGAAATAGAAGAAATCAGTGGAGGATCACTCTCCTCTGATGCCAAGGTCGCTGAACTTCGACACTCCAATCATAACTTCCCAGCACTCAGCAGCTCCGGACGTGCAATACTTGGGTGAATTACCAGGAAGGCGTTATGGAACAGCAACTATGAGTCAGGCATTTGGCTCTCACTTCCAGCCTCAAGGATCCTCTTCTCAACCATCGGGATCCTCTTTTCAGTATCAAGGATACTTCACATCAGGAGGATATTTGGGAATGCATGCAGTTCAAGGATCCTCCTAGGTCCAAGGATCCTCCCAGGTCAAGGATCCTCCCAGGTCCAAGGATCCTCCCAGGTCCAAGGATCCTCCCAGGTCCAAGGATCCTCCCAGGTCCAAGGATCCTCCCAGGTCCAAGGATCCTTCCCGGTCCAAGGATCCTTCCATGTCCTAGGATCCTCTCTGGTTCCAGGATCCTTTCAGGTTCAAGGATCATCTCAACTTCAAGGATGAAACGTCTTTCAGTATCAAGGATTCTTGAGAAGTATGCAGCCTCAGAGCTCGGATGTTCATCAAGGAGACTTCATACTGTTAGGGGAGGATTTTCTAACAATTAGTGATCCTTATTCGTTATCCTAACTAGTGATCCTTACTTCTGTGACAGGCGGTGATCCTCAGAAGAGCTTCAGGATCAGGATCATGGATCACTTTAAGGATCCTCATACTGACGATTGTTTACTTATGTTTTGTACTATCTCGCAGGTATAACCAGCTTGACCAAGTCTTGGCGACATTCCTGGAGAATATTCCCAAACTATTCAGCACGTGCTTAGCTAAAAATGGATGTTATGGAGAACGTGGGGGCTTGGCACAAAATTCGGATAGTTAGTTTGGTAGTTAAATTTCTATTTTAAAAGGGGTAACGAGCTAGTGGAGAAACACTTAGTCATTTTTACAGCCACACACACACATATACTCGCACACTTGAAGCTCTCGACGAACATTCATTCGTTTTCACTCACATTTACACATTTCACGATAGTGATCCTTGTACCTAGCTCGTTACTATCCGAAGTTGTAAACATTTATTCATTTATTTGAGCTTGGTGATCGGTAGTTTCCATCACCCGGGGTTTTTTGTGCCGGAGATCAACTCTTGATCAAGGGCTTTTTCCCCGTATAAACCCTTGTGTTTTTTGTGCAATTTTACATTAAAGTGATCCTCATCATTGTTCTACATTTCAAGCATCATACCCCGTAATTGAGAGTTTGGTTGCAATATCCTCATCTAATTTTTTGACCAAAACAGTTTGGCGCCCACCGTGGGGCAATTGGTGCTTCGTCCTTAGAAAAAATACGCATTTCTGTGCTCATTTCGGTTCACTACAACCAAGCAAATGGCTTCCTCAGCGAAGAGTGCTTCAAACTTGATGCCATCATTCACTTCTTCACAAGGCGTCCCTCCTTTGCCTCCACCACCTTCTGGATCCCAGAAGAATACTGAGAATGCCACGAAGAAACCAACTCCCATTTTCTCAAAACCACCTACTTCTTCTGTTTCAACTAATCCTACTACTAATGATCTCTATGCCTTGATTTTGCAGATGAGGAATCATGCACAAGAGCAGGATAAGACCAACGAAAGGATCCTCCTGGTGATTACTTCTCAGCCATCAGTGGTTCCAGACATTCAATATGTGGGTGGACCAAAAGGAGTGCACTACAGAACAACAACAATGACCCAGGCATCAGGTTCATATTTCCAGCCAGCGGGATCCTATCCTCAGCATATGGGATCCCTCACGAGTTCAGGAGGATATTCAGGAATGCAGCAGTTTCAAGGATCCTCCTTCGTTCCAGGATCATCCCAGGTTCAAGGATCCTCCTTCGTTCCAGGATCATCCCAGGTTCAAGGATCCTCCTTCGTTCCAGGATCCTTGAGGAGTTTGCAAACAGGAAGTTCAGATGTCCATCAGGGAGATTTTATTCCGATGCAGACCAATGCCTCTACTGGTCCCTCGATCATTCCAGAGCCTCAACAATATGGATTAACATCCATTCTTCCTAACTTGAATCCAATGGGAGGTAACACTTTTAATAATTCTCATACTACTAACCATGGTCTTATGCAGGATCCAGGTATCAATCATGCCATGGCCAGAGAATTGCAAAAGCTAAAGGATATGATATCAAGTGTTCCGGGAGTGGTCAAACCTATCCCAGAAATTGCAGATGGGAGCCACAAGATATCTCGTTTTGCACCACCAATCTGTGATGCTGAGATACCCAAGAGGTTCCATGTGCCTACAATGAAGCTGTATGATGGTTCGACTGATCCTGAAGAACACATAGCACAATACAGGGAGAGGATGGAAATCAATCCGATCCCAGAAAAGTTAAAGGAAGCATGCCTGTGCAAGGGATTCGGGTCTACTCTTACTGGATCAGCTCTCAAATGGCTGCTAAGTCTTCCCCCTTACTCTATTACCTCGTTTGCTAACCTAGTTAATCTATTTAATAATCAGTTTTCTTGTAGTAGAAAATTTGAGCGTTTAACTAGTGATCTGTATAGGATAACCCAGGGTCATAATGAATCATTAAGGGATTACATTACCAAATTCAGTAAAGAATCCTTAGACATTCCTAACTTAGATATAGCCACGGCTGTTGAGGCCTTCAAAATGGGATTGCTTAGGGATTCGTTATTTTATGATGATCTTGTTATGACACCATGCAGGAACCTAGATGAGGTAAGAACCCGGGCCCTTAGGTACATCCAGCTAGAGGATGACAAGAGGATCCAGGAGAGGTTAGCAGGATCCTCAAAGCAGGATAAGCAAGGATCCTCATTCAGGAACAACAAGTTCAGATCCTACAACAGATCTGATAACCAGAACGTGCATTCTATTGATCAAGAAGAGGATGATGAGGATTATCCTCCAATTTCTGAATATTGTTTTAGTGTTGATAACAATGAACTAATCCTTGCGATGCAGAGTCTAGGTGATAAAGCTAGATGGCCCAGAAAAAATGATAGACCAGCTGCAACTAAGGATAAATCAAAGTGGTGTGCATACCATGAAGATTTTGGGCACCTCACAGAAGAATGCATTGCACTAAGAAAGGAAATTGGATACTTGTTGAGCAAGGGGCATCTAAAAGAATTGTTGGGAAGAAAAAAGTCAAGGACTCAGGATCCTGAAAGGATCCCTGAGAAGGCTCCAGCCCCTCCAGCGGATGCACAAGTGATAAACTTCATTTCTGGAGGATCAGACATTTGCGGCACATCCTTCTCAGCAGCTAAAAGGTGTGCAAAGGAAACTAAAATGGATAACGGAGAAAGACCTGTTCGAACATCAAGTGTCTCGGAAGGGAAAGTCATAACCTTTGATGAAGAGGATCGTGTTGATATCCAGGATCCTCATCACGATGGTTTAGTTATTACTCTTTTCATATCTAACCATTTTGTCCGCAGGATCCTTATAGACGGAGGAAGTTCAGTGAACATTATCCAGCTTGATGTCCTAAAGAAGATGGGTATTCCTGAATCAGAGATCATACCAAGATCCTCTGTGCTCGTGGGATTTAGTGGTGAAACTAAGAATACCCTGGGGGACATTAAACTCCCAATATACATTGAAGGCCTACACTCTTATCAAAAATTTTGTGTTATTGACTGTTTATCTTGTTGTAATGTTATCCTTGGCAGGCCCTGGATACACGATATGAAAGCAGTCCCATCCACTTACCATCAATGTGTGAAGCTCCCTAGTCCTTGGGGAATAGTGAAGATTGATAGTGATCAGCAGGAGGCTAAGAATTGCTATACTTCATCGATGAAACCAGCTTCGAAATCCAGGGAGCAATAGCAATCAAAGTATCCTCCAAGGGATGTCTTGGAGGCGAGTGAACAGGATGTGGTAGAAATCCTTATGGATCCGGATGATCCTGAATCTATAGTTTATATCGGATCAGGGATCCTTGGTGTAATGAAAGAAGACCTCGTATCCTTCCTAAAAAGGAGAAAGACTACCTTTGCATGGAAACACGAAGACATGACTGGTATATCCAAAGATGTAATCACTCACAAACTCGGCATTGACAGATCCTTCAAACCAATCCATCAAAGGAGAAGAAAGTTTGCACCGGAAAGGAATGCCATTATCCAGGAAGAGGTAGAGAAATTGCTCCGGGCAGGTATGATTAGAGAGGTCAAGTATCCAAGATGGCTGGCCAATGTGGTTGTTGTTCAAAAGAAAAACGGAAAGTGGAGGGTATGTGTCGATTTTACCGATTTAAATAAGGCATGTCCCAAGGATCCTTTCCCTTTACCCCACATTGACTCCATGGTGGATGCAACCGCGGGTCATGAACTGTTAACTTTTATGGATGCTTCATCTGGATTTCAACAAATCCAAATGGAACCATCCGACCAAGAGGATACAGCCTTCATGACTCCAACTGGTATATACTGCTATATTGCTATGCCGTTCGGATTAAGAAATGCAGGTGCAACATATCAAAGGCTGGTGAATATGATGTTCAAGGATCAGATTGGACAAACTATGGAGGTTTATATAGATGATATGGTGGTAAAATCCTTAAAAGCTGAGGATCACCTAAGAGACTTGGAGGAAGCATTCGATATCCTTGACAAATATAACATGAAACTTAATCCTTCAAAATGTCACTTTGGTGTTAAAGCAGGTAAATTCTTAGGATATATGGTGACAAAGAGAGGCATTGAAGCTAGCCCGGAACAAATCAAAGCAATAGTGAACATCAAATCTCCGGCCAATGCTAAGGATGTTCAAAGGCTAACAGGCAGGATAGCAGCCTTGAACAGATTTATATCCAAATCCTCCAAGAAGTGTAAAGAATTCTATGATATCCTAAGGAAGAACAAGAAATTTGAATGGACGGAGAAGCATGAAAATGCTTTGAGAGCCCTCAAAGATTACCTATCCTCGGCCCCGGCTTTGATGAAACCAGAAAAAGGTGATGTGTTATCCTTGTATCTTGCAGTATCCTCGAAAGCAGTAAGTGCGGTCCTTGTTAAGGATCATCAAGGTACACAACATCCTGTCTATTATGTAAGTAAAAGTTTACTTGATGCCGAATCCAGGTATTCACACCTTGAAAAACTTATTCTCGCATTAATTATGGCATCTACTAAGTTAAGACATTATTTTGAAACTCATGTTATCATTGTTAAAACTAATTTTCCAATTAAGAATGTCCTCAGGAAACCAGAGATGTCAGGAAGGATGGCTAAGTGGGCAGTGAAGGTGAGTGCATATGATATAAGATATGAGCCTAGGACAGCCATCAAATCCCAAGCATTAGCTGACTTTGTGGCTGATTTCAGTAGTGATTTACAAGAAGAAGCTGAGTTAGAAGTCCAGCAGCTAGAGGAGACCAAGGATCCTTGGATACTCTATACTGATGGATCCTCAAATGTCAAAGGCACAGGGCTTGGAATACTACTAAAATCGCCACAGGGGGACATAATACCCCACTCTATAGCCTTTTGTCACAGGTACCAAGGGAAGAAAATACAGAAGCTGATGCATTGGCTAATTTAGGATCATCCTTGAAGATCCCGGAGGATATCAAGATTCCTATTATCCATATCCTGACCCCGGCTATTGAGGATCATGTGGCTATGGAAATAGGGAATGATTCTGCAATAATCCCTAGTGAGGATACTCTATCCCATTCAGGATCAGGATCATGGATCTCACCAATTATGAGATACTTACAACATGGAGAGATTCCTACAGGAGAAAACCCTAGGGCTTTCAAATCTAAGGTATCTCAATTCTCAATTATAAATAGTATGTTGTATAGACGATCTCTTGCAGGACCATACTTGAGATGCATTGAGGATCCTGAAGTCCAAGAAGTTTTAAAAGACTTCCATGAAGGAGATTGTGGAAACCACACTGGGGGCAGGGCATTATTCTCAAGGATCCTGAGAACAGGATACTACTGGCCAACCATGAAGAGAGACGCTGTGGAGTATGCTAAGAGATGTGATCCTTGTCAGAGGCACAGCAATATCCTTCATCAACCAGCTGAATTATTGCATCCTATATCCTCCTCTTTGCCATTTATGAGATGGGGTATGGATATAGTTGGTAAGCTCCCTAAGGCACCTGGTGGAAACGTATTCATGCTAGCTATGACTGATTACTTCTCCAAGTGGATAGAGGCTGAAGCTTTTGCCCAAGTCAGAGAAAAGGAAGTTATATCCTTCATTAAAAGAAATATTATAACTAGATTTGGAATTCCTTCTGAGATTATATGTGATAATGGTTCCCAATTTATTGGAGGCAGAACCACTAACTTTTGTGACAGCTGGGGGATTAGGATGATAACATCAACACCAGTCCACCCACAAGCTAATGGTCAGGCAGAATCATCCAACAAGATCATCATCAATAATTTGAAGAAGAAGCTTGGATCCAAGAAAGGGAAATGGGCAGAAGAACTACCCTATGTGCTCTGGGCTGATAGGACAACCCCTAAGAATGCTACTGGTCAAACGCCATTCTCTTTGGTATTTGGGGCAGAATCAGTGATCCCAACAAAAATGGTGGTTCCAACTGCTAGAACAAGTACCCGTGATCCTGAGGAGAATGATGAGAACTTGGCTCAAGACCTGGATACTATTGAAGAAATCAGGGATATGGCTAGGATAAGGATGGCCAGTTATCAGCAAAGAATGGCTGGTGCTTACAACAAAAATGTCAGGATCAGGAGGTTTCAAGTTGGAGATATGGTATTAAGGAAAGCATTCCAAAATACCACCAATCCTGCTGATGGGAAGTTGGCTCCAAAATGGGAAGGCCCTTATTTGATTGAAGCTGAAGCAGGAAAGGGGGCATATAGATTGCTAACCATGGAAGGTGATTTGCTACCAAGAGCCTGGAATGCTGTCCACTTGAAGAAATATTTCATGTGAGCAGGATCCTAGTGGCACAGATGATCCTCACAATAGGGATATCCTTAAAGGATCCTCAAAGCATCGGTGATCCTTACTTAGGTAATATCCTAAACTTGAACTAATTCATTTCTTTATTTTCTCATATAAGGATAAGGATCATGTATCCTTTATCCATCTCTCACGTGAATTTGAGTTTTGAAAGTTCAGGTATCCTTAGCATAACATTGGTTATCCACTGAAGCAATCCGTCCTTTGGGTTTAACCCCAGTTATTCGGGCTTGACCCCAGTTCCGCCTGTAGCGCACGATGATCCTGGTATAGTTCAAGGCATTGGGACCAGTACTCGTTTTAGGGGCTGATAATTCCATTGTACTGGCTATGGTTAGGATCCTACGTATAATGGTAGACGTACCATACATCCGTTCCTAAGGTTTCTAATGTTTTCACGTTAGCTAAGGTTTCTAACGTCTTCACGTTAGCTAAGGTTTTGGCATTTTCATGCCACTAAGTTTGGATAGTCGCCAGTTAGGGCCATACTCCAGTTTACATACGATCCTTGGGCTTGTCCCCAGTTATCCTTGGGCTTGTCCCCAGTTATCCTTGGGCTTGTCCCCAGTTGCTAATTCTTATCTTATGTTGGCTTAGTCCCAAGTAATGCTCTATTTCAGGTTCTTGAAGGTAGGCAACTAGGGATCCTTGATCCTTACTTTATTCTAAGGTTTATCTTATAGTTATCCTTATTAAGGTTAGGATCCTAACTTGGATCCTCAGGTATGATCCTTAACTATTTTTAATTCTATTCCTTATTTATTTGAATAACCCTTATACTTGACAACTGAACTTGTGATTCTTAAACCATATCACTTTTTAGATCTTATCGGTTATGGGATATGTGATCCTTGATCATATCCTCAACTTTCTGGATATCTTTTCTAATTTTTCAAGGCTTGATAAGTATAAATAGATTGAACATTACAACAGTTGGAAAATAAGATATTAAAAAGTATAACAACACGAGATAAGCGACAAAAGGTTAAGTTTTTATTTATAAACAAAAGACTAACCCATAAAAGGTTGTCAAAATTACCTACCCGAGCATCTACCAGCAAAACGTGGCCCGTCCGCTGGGGTAGGTAAAGGGTGTCCATGATAATAAGTTCAAGAGTAGTGCAGGAATATAAAGGCGGCAGGATCACAATGGCTTCATCCCCCAAACAGAGGATCCCTCCACCATATGCAATCCTGCCTATTGTTCAAAGGATCATACATGATCCTTAATCCTAAAACCTATTGTTTAAGTACAAACCTTGAAATTGTTTTAAACATCACAACCACAAAAAACAAACTACCACCAGATTTAAAAATTGGGCTCCGGCTACGTCTAGAAATGTCCTTCATCGCCCAATCATGCAGCCTAAGCCTTCGCTGCATTGTCACCTCCAGCTCCACTTGTTTCACCGCATTCACCTTTGCCTCCAGCTTCGATTGTCAGGATCTCTTCAACCTCCTCAGCCTCTTCATCGTCCAGTTCAGCAAGCCTTGCCCTCCAACCTTCAATATCCCAGGTGCTCTTGTCAAAAGCAGGATCCTGAGCTTCCAAGGCCATTTGAAGCTTGGTCTTGTACATTGTAATGGCGGCAGAGATTTTGGCATCTTCGGTGATCTCGCTCTTCTCATAGTCAACATTAACCAGCACCTTGGCCATCTGCTATTTGGTATCCCGGACTTCCTTCTGAAGATCAGCAATTGTGAGATCCTTCAACACCGCAACCTGCTGGAGATCAGCAATCTTCCTATCTTGATCCTCAACGTGGCCCACATAGTCCTCAATCTCAGCGAATTTCTGTAAAAAGGATAAGGTCAGGATCAAGTAATAAGCATGATATACTAGCAGGATATACCAGCAGGATATACCAGCAGGATATGTCAACAGGATATACGAGTAAAGACAGTGATCCTCACCTCGTTAAAGTACTCAAGAAATTGATGACGGATCAGAGGCAGACCCTGCAGATCCCCAGCTTCAGAGGCTTTTCTCTTCTTGATTGCCTTCCCTTTGAGGGGTGCCTTGGGGACCGAAGCTGTCGGACTGGTAGGAGCTTTCCTCTTGGAAGATCTGACAGTGGTGAGATCAGCAACGTTGAACTTGGAAGCAGACTTGGTGGATTTTCCAGCACCTACACAACCAAAACAAGATAAGTATCTTTTCTTAATTCATATTTCACTATTTATTTAAATTTTAAACAAGTATACATACTTGACATTGTGACAGAGCCTGAGGATACCTCCTGTGAATCTTGGGTTGTTGTCTTGAAAGTTCTTGTCTCAGGATCAAGTTTCTTGAAAGCAAGGAGCCTCTCCTTAGCAGCAGGGGACAGTTTGAGGTGTGAGACGGTGATAGCTGCATAAAAAGAAAGCAAAAATATAAGTTATCCTTACATCAAAAGAAAGTTCCTGGTGATCCTTCTCAGGATCCTCCATCCTACCATGGGTAGCCCATTTTTTAGGAAGATCCTTTCCATCCTGGATGGAATCTCTCTTGATAAAAAAGAAGCGCCGTTTCCAATTAGCATCATTCTTGGTGGCTTTGAAGATCGGGTGTTCCTCCCCAGGTTTACGTTTGAATAAATAACGGTGAGAGCCAAAGGTGGTAAGATCATACAGTTCTCCCAGCTCTGCCATTCCTAGATCTATTCCCTCCTGATCGATGATCCTTTCAAGGGTGTACAAAACCCTCCAAATCATCGGCATGGCTTGGATATAAGAGATGCCGGTTAGGGAAAAGAAAGATTGGGTGAAGGCTGGAAAAGGATATGTATAGCCTATGGTGAAAGGAGCGACGGGGAAAGCAACCCACTTATCGGAGATATGATCGCTCAAGGCATTGGGGTCAAAAGGCCTAAATTCGGTGTTCGCCGGGAAGCAGTGGCGGATCCTATCTATCTGAGCATCATTGAAGAGACAGCGCTCTTTAATGGAGTCTTCAATAATCCCCTGGCTTTTCGGAGGACTGTTCTTTGGGTGATCCTTGGCTGGTGAACTTCGGAGCAACATTTTCGAAGTGGCGGAGATAAAGAAAGAAAAACAGAGTAAGAGAGGAAGAAAGAGGAGAAAGAAATACCTGGTTGATCGTCGACTGAGAATTTAAAGGGAGTTTCTTTCGAATTTGAATGCATAATGATCCTATCTATATCTCTATTTATAATTATGATTCTGCAGGATTGTCACTTCCGTGACGTCATGATCGCAACGGCTAGTTCTATTTTAACGGCTATATATCCGTTAGTTTGTTGCGGATAAGATCAGTAAAATATAACTCACATATTTACAATCTAACTCCTTATATTTTGGGGGCAATTGTTAGGGGAGGATTTTCTAACAATTAGTGATCCTTATTCGTTATCCTAACTAGTGATCCTTACTTCTGTGACAGGCGGTGATCCTCAGAAGAGCTTCAGGATCAGGATCATGGATCACTTTAAGGATCCTCGTACTGACGATTGTTTACTTATGTTTTGTACTATCTTGCAGGTATAACCAGCTTGACCAAGTCTTGGCGACATTCCTGGAGAATATTCCCAAACTATTCTGCACGTGCTTAGCTAAAAATGGACATTATGGAGAACGTGGGGGCTTGGCACAAAAGTCGGATAGTTAGTTTGGTAGTTAAATTTCTATTTTAAAAGGGGTAACGAGCTAGTGGAGAAACACTTAGTCATTTTTACAGCCACACACACACATATACTCGCACACTTGAAGCTCTCGACGAACATTCATTCGTTTTCACTCACATTTACACATTTCACGATAGTGATCCTTGTACCTAGCTCGTTACTATCCGAAGTTGTAAACATTTATTCATTTATTTGAGCTTGGTGATCGGTAGTTTCCATCACCCGGGGTTTTTTGTGCCGGAGATCAACTCTTGATCAAGGGCTTTTTCCCCGTATAAACCCTTGTGTTGTTTGTGCAATTTTACATTAAAGTGATCCTCATCATTGTTCTACATTTCAAGCATCATACCCCGTAATTGAGAGTTTGGTTGCAATATCCTCATCTAATTTTTTGACCAAAACACATACCAATGCAAACCATTGCTTCCTCTGGTCCTTCAATCATGCTAGAGTCTCGTCAATATGGATTCACATCCGCAATTCCAAACATGAATCCTCCGGGAGGTAACACTTTTAATAATTCATATAACACTAACCATGGCTCTATGCAGGATACAGGTATCAATCAGGCTATGGCTAGGGAGCTACAGAAGCTTAAGGATATGATATCCAGTGTACCAGGAGTCGTTAAAGCTATTCCTGAAATTGCAGATGGTAGCCATAGGATATCTCGTTTTGCACCACCCTTATGTGATGCTGAGATACCTAAAAGGTTCCAGATACCATCTATGAAGCTGTATGATGGTTCAACGGATCCAGAGGAGCATGTAGCTCAATACAGGGAGAGGATGGAGATCAATCCAATTCCTGAAAGGTTAAAAGAAGCATGTCTATGCAAGGGATTTGGATCCAAACTTACAGGATCTGCTCTTAAATGGCTGCTAAGTCTTCCCCCTTACTCTATTACTTCATTTGCTAATCTAGTTAACTTGTTTAATAGTCAATTCTCTTGTAGTAGAAAATTTGAACGATTAACTAGTGATTTATATAGGGTAACTCAAGGTCAAAATGAATCACTTAGAGATTACATCACTAAGTTTAGTAAAGAATCCTTAGATATTCCTAACTTGGATATTGCTACGGCTGTAGAAGCCTTTAAAATGGGATTGCTTAGGGATTCATTATTCTATGATGATCTTGTGATGACACCTTGCAGGAATCTTGATGAAGTAAGAACCAGGGCCCTTAGGTTTATCCGCCTAGAGGATGACAAAAGAATCCAGGATAGATTGACAGGATCCTCAAAATAGGAGAAGCAAGGATCCTACTTCAGGAACAACAAATCAAAGTCTTACAACAGATCTGATAACCAGAACGTGCATGCAGTGGAACAAGAAGAGGATGATGAGGATGATCCTCCTATTTCTGAATATTGTTTTTCTGTTGATAACAATGAACTAATCCTTACAATGCAGAATCTAGGTGAGAAAGCTAGGTGGCCGAGAAAAAGTGATAAACCAGCTGCTACACAGGATAAGTCCAAGTGATGTGCATATCATGAGGATTTCGGGCTTCTCACTGAAGAGTGTATTGCACTAAGAAAGGAAATTGGTTACTTGTTGAGCAAGGGGCATTTGAAGGAACTCTTGGGACGAAAGAAGTCAAGGATCCAGGATCCTGAAAGGATCCAGGATCCTGAAAGGATCCTAGAAAAGGCTCCTGCTCCTCCAGCAGATGCACAAGTTATAAACTTCATATCTGGTGGATCAGAAATTTGTGGTACTTCCTTTTCAGCAGCCAAGAGACATGCCAAGGAAACCAAGATGGATAATGGAGATAGACCCATCCGGACGTCCACTTTCACCGAGGATAAGATCATAACTTTTGATGAGGACGATCGTCTTGATGTCCAGGATCCTCATCATGATGGTCTTGTAATTACATTGTTTATTTATAACCACTTTGTTCGCAGGATCCTTATAGATGTAGGAAGCTCTGTGAACATCATTCAGCTTGATGTCCTCAAGAAGATGAATATCCTAGAGTCTGATATTATCCCAAGATCCTCAGTACTTGTGGGATTCAGTGGGGAAACCAAGAACACATTAGGGGACATCAAACTCCCAATCTATATTGAAGGATTGCATTCTTATCAAAATTTTTGTGTTATAGATTGCTTATCTTGTTGCAATGTTATCCTTGGCAGGCCATGGATACATGATATGAAGGCAGTTCCATCCACCTATCATCAATGTGTAAAGCTTCCAAGTCCTTGGGGAGTGGTGAAAATTGAGAGTGATCAACAAGAAGCTAAGAATTGCTATACCTCATCAATGAAGCCAGCCTCAAGACCAAGGGAGCAATAGCAATTAAAGTATCCTTCAAGAGATGTCTTGGAGGCAAAAGAGCAGGATGTGAAAGAAATCCTCATGGATCCTGATGATCATGAATCTAGGATCTTCATAGGGTCAGGGATCCTTAGCGAAATCGAGCAGAATCTAGTATCCTTCCTTAATAGGAGGAAATCCACCTTTGCCTGGAAACATGAAGGCATTGACAGGTCATTCAAGCCTATACATCAAAAGAGGAGGAAGTTTGCACCTGAAAGTTATGCTATTATCCAGGAAGAGGTAGATAAGCTACTTCAGGCAGGTATGATAAGAGAGGTTAAGTATCCAAGATGGTTAGCCAATGTGGTTGTTGTTCAAAAGAAAAATGGAAAGTGGAGGGTATGTGTCCATTTTACTGATTTAAACAAGGCACGTCCCAAGGATCCTTTCCCATTACCCCACATTGACTCCATGGTGGATGCTACCACGGGTCATGAGTTGTTGACTTTTATGGATGCTTCATCTGGATTTCAACAAATTCAGATGGAACCATCTGATCAAGAGGATATAGCCTTTATGACCCCAACTGGTATATATTGTTATATTTCTATGCCATTTGGACTAAGGAATGCAGGTGCTACTTACCAAAGGCTTGTCAACATGATGTTCAAGGAACAAATTGGACACACTATGGAAGTCTATATTGATGACAGGGTAGTTAAGTCCAAGAAAGCTGAGGATCACCTTAAAGACTTGGAGGAAGCATTCAATATCCTTGATAAATTTAATATGAAACTAAATCCTTCCAAGTGTCATTTTGGTGTTAAGGTAGGTAAATTCTTAGGCTATATGGTGACAAAGAGGGGCATTGAAGCAAGTCCAGAGCAAATCAAGGCTATTGTGAATATCAAATCTCCTGCCAATGCTAAGGATGTGCAACGACTGACAGGCAGGATCGCAGCCTTGAACAGGTTCATATCCAAATCCTCAGAAAAGTGCAAGGAATTCTATGACATCCTGAGGAAGAACAAGAAATTTGAATGGACTGAGAAGCATGAAAGTGCCCTCAAAGCTCTTAAGGATTACCTATCCTCAGCCCCTGCCTTGATGAAACCAGAAAAGGGGGATGTATTATCCTTATACTTAGCAGTATCCTCAAAAGCAGTAAGTGCGGTCCTTGTTAAGGATCACCAAGGTATACAACATCATGTTTATTATGTAAGTAAGAGTTTACTTGATGCTGAATCCAGGTATTCACACTTAGAAAAACTTATCCTTGCATTAATTATGGCATCTACTAAATTAAGACATTATTTTGAGACTCATGTCATTATTGTTAAGACTAATTTTCCAATTAAGAATGTTCTCAGGAAACCTGAAATGTCAGGAAGGATGGCTAAGTGGGCAGTGAAGCTGAGTGCATATGATATAAGATATGAACCAAGGACTGCCATCAAATCCCAAGCCTTAGCTGACGTTGTGGCAGATTTTAGTAGTGATTTGCAAAAGGAGGCTGAGTTAGAAGTCCAACAGCTTGAAGAAACCAAGGATCCTTGGATACTATTCACTGATGGAGCCTCCAATGTAAAAGGAATAGGACTTGGAATACTACTAAAATCGCCACAGGGGGACATAATACCCCACTCCATAGCTTGTGAATTTCAAACTACCAACAATGAGGCTGAGTATGAAGCCTTGATAGCTGGTTTGCAAATTGCTAAGCATATGAGGATCAGGTATCTTGAGGTACATGTAGATTCATTATTAATCACTAATCACTTTAATGGATCCTATGATGTTAAAGGTGAAAAGCTAATCAAATATTTGGAGATAGTCAAAGAATTGGCACTCTCTTTTGTTTCCTTTAGTTTAACACAGGTACCAAGGGAAGAGAATGCAGAGGCTGATGCATTAGCTAATCTAGGATCATCCTTGAAGATCCCGGAAGATATAAGGATTCCTATTATCCATATCCTGACCCCTGCTTTCGAGGATCATGTAGCTATGGAGATAGGAGAGGATTCTGCAATCATCCCTAGTGATAATACTCAATCTCATTCAGGATCATGGATACTCCCAGTCATGAGATACATACAACATGGAGAGATTCCTACAGGAGAAAACCCTAGGGCTTTCAAAATTAAGGTATCTCAATTTACAATATTGAATAATATGTTGTATAAACGATCTCTTGTAGGGCCATATCTAAGATGCTTTGAGGATCCTGAAACCCAAGAAGTCCTAAGAGATTTCCATGAAGGAGATTGTGGAAACCACACTGGGGGCAGGGCATTATTCTCAAGGATCCTGAGGACAGGATACTATTGGCCCACTTTGAAGAAGGATGCTGTGGAGTATGCCAAGAAGTGTGATCCTTGTCAAAGACACAGTAATATCCTTCACCAACCAGCAGAACTTTTGCATCCTATATCCTCTTCTTGGCCATTTATGAGGTGGGGAATGGATATAGTTGGTAAGCTTCCTAAGGCACCTGGTGGAAAAGTATTCATGCTTGCTATGACTGATTACTTCTCCAAGTGGATAGAGGCTGAAGCCTTTGCTCAAGTCAGAGAAAAGGAAGTTATATCCTTTATTAAAAGAAACATTATTACTAGATTTGGTATCCCTTCTGAAATTGTTTGTGATAATGGATCCCAATTTATTGGGAATAGAACTACTAACTTTTGTGACAGCTAGGGGATTAAGATGATAACATCAAGACCTGTCCACCCACAAGCCAATGGTCAGGCAGAATCATCCAACAAGATGACCATCAACAATTTGAAGAAGAAGCTTGGATCCAAGAAAGGAAAATGGGCAGAAGAACTACCTTATGTGCTTTGGGCTGATAGGACAACTCCCAAGAATGCTACAAGCCAAACTCCATTTTCTTTGGTATTTGGGGCAGAATCAGTGATCCCTACAGAGATGGTGGTTCCAACTGTAAGAACAAGCATTCGAGATCCTGAAGAGAATGCTAAAAACTTGGTTCAAGACTTGGATACTATAAAAGAAATAAGGGATTTGGCAAGGATAAGGATGGCTAGTTATCAACAAAAGATGGCTGGAGCCTACAACAAAAATGTCAGGATCAGGAAATTCCAAGTTGGTGATATGGTATTAAGGAAAGCATTTCAGAATACCACCAATCCTGTTGATGGAAAGTTGGCACCAAAATGGGAAGGCCCCTATTTGATTGAAGCTGAAGCAGGAAAGGGGGCATATCGATTGCTAACAATGGATGGTGATTTGCTACCAAGAGCTTGGAATGCTGTCCATTTGAAGAAATATTTTATGTGACAAGGATCCATGATCCTCACTTGACAAGTATCCTTGAAGGATCCTTACAGAGTAGATGATCCTCATTTTGGTAACATTCTAATCTCAAACTATTTCATTCTTTTATTCTCTTATATAAGGATAAGGATCCTGCATCCTTTATCCTCCTTTCACTTGATTCTGAGTTTTGAAGGTTCAGGTATCCTTAACTAAGGATTGAGTATCCACAGAAGTATCCAGTTATTTGGGCATGATCCCAGTTATTTGGGTTTGACCCCAGTTATTTGGGCTTGGCCCCAGTTATTTGGGCTTGACCCCAGTTTGGGCCTGTCCCCAGTTTCGCCAGTAGCGCACGATGATCCTGGTATAGTTCATGGCAATGGGACCAGTACTCGCTTTAGGGGCTTACAATTTCATTGTACTGGCTATATTCAGGATCCTACGTATAATGGTAGACGTACAATACATCCGTTCCTAAGGTTTCTAACGTTTTCACGTTAGCTAAGGTTTTGGCATTTTCATGTCACTAAGTTTGGATAGTCGCCAGTGAGGGCCATACTCCAGTTTACACACGATCCTTTGAGCTTGTCCCTAGTTATCCTTTGGGCTTGTCCCCAGTTATCCTTTGGGCTTGTCCCCAGTATATTGGGCTTGCCCCCAGAATTGTTGGGCTTGTCCCTAGTTACTAACTCTTATCTTATATTGGCTTAGTCCCAAGTTGTATCCTATTTCAGGTTTTTGGAGATAAACGACCAAGGATCCTTGATCCTTACTTTCTACTAAGGTTTGTCTTTTGGGTTATCCTGATTATAAGTGTTAAAGGATAGGATCCTAACTTGGATTCTCAGGTATGATCCTTAACTATTTTGATTTTACTCATTATTTATTTGAGTAACCCTTATCCTTTGACAACTGAACTTATGATCCTTAAAATATGTTACTTTTCAGAACTTGTCGACTATAGGATATGTGATCCTTGATCATATCCTAAACTTTTTGAGGATATTTATTAAATATTTCTTTATTTGATAAATTTAAACAAAATGAACATCACAATAATTGAAAGGAAAGTACTAACAAGGATAGTAACACGGGAGATAGCCAAAAAGTTAAAGTTATTTTATTCACAAAAGATTAAACCCTTTAAGGTTGTCAAAATTGCCAACCCACGTTTCTACCAGCAAAACGTGGCCCGTCCACATGGGTTGGCAAAGGGTGTCCATTGTTTACGGGTCTTGGTAATGCAGGAAATAAAAGACGGAAGGATAACGAGTGGCTTCATCCCCCAAACAGAGGATCCATCCACCACCCATTATCCTGCCTATTGTTCAAGGATCCATGATCCTTCACCCTAGAAACTGTTGTCTAAAGTTATTACAACCCATCATTGTTCAACAAAAACACCATAACCAAAATAAACTACCAAATTCTAAAAAAATGGGCTCCGGCTACGTCTAGAAATGTCCTTCATCGCCCATTCATGAAGCCTACACCTTCGCTGCATCACCATCTCCTCCAGCTCCAGTATCCTTCACATGATCCTTGCCACTGCCACCAGCCTCGATTGCCAGAACCTCTTCAACCTCTTCTTCATCCTCCAACTCAGTCAGCCTAGCCTTCCAGCCCTCCATGTCCCAGTTGCTCCTGTCAAAGGCAGGATCCTGAGCTTCTTGGGCCATCTGCAACTTGGTCTTGTACATGGCAATGGCAGCGGAGACTTTAGCATCCTCCGTGATCTCGTGCTTCTCATAGTCGACATTGATCTGAGCTGCAACCATCTGAGTTTTGGCATCATTGAGATCCTTTTCGAGGGAAGCAATCTTGTGATCCTTGAGCACCGCCACTTTTTGGAGGTCAGAGTATTTCTCCTCAAGCTCTTCAACATTCCCAACATAGTCCTCGATTTCGGAAAATTTCTGCAAAGAAGACAATATAAAGTTAGGATCACTTGATCCTGAAGTGGATAGGATAACTAAGCTAAGTCAGTGATCCTTACATCAGCAAATTACTCTAGGAACTGATGACAGATCAGAGGCAAGCCTTCTAGGTTGTCAGCTTCAGAGGTCTTCCTTTTCTTTACACCTCTTCCCTTTGAAGTGGTTGCCTTGGGGATTATGACGGAGGGGCTAGCAGCAGACTTTTTCTTTGAGGATCGGACGGTGTCAAGATCAGTGACACTGAATTTGGAGGCAGATCTTGAAGGTTTTCCAGCGCCTACACACCCAAAACAGATAAGTATCCTTATCCTATTTCTATTTAACTATTTATCTAAACATTTAACTATACAAAAAACAGGATACTTACTCGACATAGTGACAGAACCTGAGGATACTTCCCGAGAATCCTGGGTGTTTGTTTTAAATGATCTTCTTGCAGGATCAGGTCTCCGGAAAGCGGCAAGCCTTTCCTTTGTTGCAGGTGTTGTGATGAGGTATGCGACAGTAATAGCTGCAAAAAAGGAACAAAAGTACGTTAGTGATCCTTAAACAAAAGCAAGGTCATCTGGTGATCCTTCTCAGGATCCTCTATCCTACCATGAGTGGTCCATTTTCTAGGCAGATCCTTTCCATCAGAGATAGAATCCCTTCTGACAAAGAAGAATCGTCGTTTCCAGTTGGTATCATTCTTAGTGGCTTTGAAGATGGGGTGTTCTTCACCGGGTTTATGCTTGAGTAGATATCAGTGGGATCCAAATGTTACGAGGTCATACATCTCTGCCAACTCCAACATTCCCAGAGCAATTCCTTCTTGCTCAATGATCCTTTCAAGGGTATATAAGACCCTCCAGATCATTGGCATAGCTTGAATGTAGGAGATACCGGTGAGGGAGAAGAAAGACTGGGTGAATTCAGGGAAAGGATACGAGTATCCTATTGTGAAAGGAGTGACCGGGAAAGCTACCCATGTTTCAGAAATATAATCACTTAGAACGGTGGGATCAAATGGTTTGAAATCGGTGTTCGCCAGAAAACAATGGCGGATTCTGTCTATTTGTGGATCAGTGAAGCAGCATCTTTCTTTCCCTGAATCTTTGATGATCCCCTGGCTCTTAAGAGGACTGTCTTTTGTGTGATCCTTAGCCGGAGAGGATCTTAGCATCATCTTGGTCATGAGGGTAGAGAAGAAGATGAACAGAGAAAGAAAACGTAAAGGGAGAAGAGGAAGAGAGATACCTGCTTGATCTTCGGATGTGGATTTAAAGGGAGTTTCTCTTGAATTTAAAAGCGAATTGATCCCTATCTCTAACTTCAATTTATAATGATGGTCTTGCAGGATAGTCACTTCAGTGACGTCAGGATGGTAACGGCTAGTCCGATTACAACGGCTAGTTATCCGTTGATTCATTACGGATAAGAACAGAAAATATAACTCGTTTATTTACATAATTACTCCTTATATTTTGGGGGCAATTGTTAGGGGAGGATTTTCAAATGATCAGTGATCCTCAATTACTGTTGGGTTTAGTGATCCTCACATCTGTTTGAATTAGTGATCCTCAGAAGTGTTGCAGGATCAGGATCATGGATCATCTTAAGGATCCTTATACTAACGATTGTCTACTTTGAATATGATGATGTTTTGCAGGAACACGAGCTTGGACTTGGTCTTGGCGATATTCCTGGAGCATATTCCATATTTATTCCGCACGTGCATGGCAGAAATGGATGTTATGGAGGTCGTGGGGGACTTGCACCAAATGCGGAATGTCTGTTAGCTTAGATATTTTCCATTTTTAAAAGGGGTAGCGAGCTAAATAGAAAACACTTGGCTATTTTTGGCTAAACACACACTCTTGCAACTGCTCTCACCAGCTCTCGATAATTCACTTGGTGATTACACACTTTTTTACACAATACACTATAGTGATCCTTGTAATTAGCTCGCTATCATCTGAAGTTGTAATACATTTCTTGTTTAATTTGAGTTGGTGATCGGTAGTTTCCATCACCCGAGGTTTTTTATGCCGGAGATCATTCATTGATCAAGGGCTTTTTCCTCGTATAAATCTTTGTGTCACTTATTCATTTCATTTCTGAGTGATCCTTAGCGTTGTTCATTGATTCAAGCATCATACCTCACAACAGAAAGTTTGGTTGCATTATCATTGCTTGATTTTTGACCAAAACAAAACCTACACCTCTTACGTTAGATGCACCATCAGTATACAATGTCCAGTGTTCTAAGTTTTCACCTAGCTGTTGTACTTCTAAATCTACTTCATTTTGAATGTCACTACTGAAATCAGCCACAAAGTCAGCTAAAGCCTAAGACTTTATGGCATTTCTAGGCTCATATACTAAATCATAAGCACTCAGTTTTACTGACCACTTAGCCAACCTACATGACATCTCGGGTTTCCTAAGCACGTTTTTAACAGGATAATTGGTTTTAACATGAATCCTATGTGTCTCAAAATAATGTCTAAGTTTTGTTGATGCCATAACTAGGGCTAATATCAATTTCTCTAGATGAGAATATCTAGTTTCAGCATCTAGTAAACTTTTACTAACATAATAGACCGGATATTGCTGACCTTCATGGTCCTTTATAAGAATGGCACTTACAGCATTCCCTGATAGAGCGAGGTATAGGGATAGTGGTTCACCATTTTCAGGCTTCATCAATAGAGGTGCAGTTGAGAGATATCGCTTCAAATCCTGCAAGGCTGCTTCATGCTTTGCTCCCCATTCAAACTTCCTATTCTTCTTGAGGATATCATAAAATTCCTTGCATTTTACCGAGGATCTTGAAATAAATCTGTTCAATGCTGCTACTCGGCCTGTTAACCGTTGAACATCCTTCATATTCGAAGGTGATTTTATATCCAGGATAGCTCTAATCTGCTCCGGGCTTGCCTCTATGCCTCTTTTGGTCACCATATATCCTAGAAACTTTCCTGCCCCCACTCCGAAATGGCACTTAGCAGGATTCAGTTTCATGTTATACTGATCCAGGATATCAAATGCTCCCTTAATATCCTGGAGGTGATCCTCAGCCTTTTTAGATTTCACCACCATATCGTCAATATATACCTCCATGGTGTCCCCCCAGCTTGTCTTTAAACATCATGTTTACCAACCTCTGGTATGTTGCACCTGCATTTTTCAAACCAAAGGGCATAGCAGTATAACAATAAATACCTGTTGGTGTCATGAAGGCAGTATCCTCCTGGTCCGAAGGCTCCATTTGAATCTGCTGAAATCCTGAGGATGCATCCATGAAGGTTAACATTTCATGCCTGGCAGTAGCATCCACCATTGCATCAATATGGGGAAGAGGAAATGGGTCTTTAGGACAAGCCTTGTTCAAGTCCGTGTAATCTACACAGACTCTCCATTTCCCATTTTTCTTCTGTACCACGACTACATTTGCCAGCCATCTTGGAAACTTGACTTCTCTGATCATTTTAGACTTCAACAATCTTTCAACTTCCTCTTGTATGATTGTATTTCATTCAGGAGCAAACTTCCTTCTTTTTTGCTGAACAGGCTTGAACGACCTGTCAATTCCAAGCTTGTGAGTAATAATGTCTTTGGATATACCTGTCATATCCTCATGCTTCCATGCAAATGTTGACATCCTGCACTTCAAAAAGTTAGTTAATTGTTCTTCAATATCCTGAGGGATATTGGTCCCTACGAGCACCGAGATATCGGGATTATCCTGATCCAGGATAACTTTCTTCATATCCTGCTCTGAAGCCTCCATGATATCCTGGGCCCGCATCTTTAATTGCATTGCTGGATTAGGCTTGGTTGAGGATTTCATTGAGGATGAGTAGCATTCCTTCGCCTCCTGCTGATCACTATCAACTTTGACGACCCCCCAAGGGGTAGGGATCTTGATGCACTGGTGATAAGTCGATGGCACAGCCTTCATGTCATGGATCCATGGCCTGCCTAGTATGATGTTATAGCAGGATAGGGAGTCCATCACACAGAAGCGTTGTATCGAATTGACCCCTTCAACATATACTGGTAACTTTATCTCTCCTACGGTATTCCTAGCTTCACCACTGAAACCAACGAGAACAGTGGACTTCGAAGTAATGTCCATCGGAGATACATTCATCCTCTTCAATGTTTCCAGCTGAATTATGTTGACGGAGCTACCATTGTCCACTAATATCCTGCGTACAAAATGGTTAGCAACATATAATGTTATTACGAGAACATCATGGTGAGGATCCTGGACAGTATCCCTGTTATCACTATCGAAAGTGATCACTTTATCGGTTGTAAGGGTAGTCATCCTGGCTGGTTTGTCTCCCCTTTCAGTCTTAGCTTCCTTTGCATGTCTCTTGGCCGCAGAATACGAAGTCCCACAAATGTCGGATCCTCCTGAAATAAAGTTAATTATTTTGGCATCTGCTGGGGGTGATGCTGCTCGTTCAGGATCCTTCTCAAGATCCTGCCCTTTATTCTTCTTTCTTCCCAGCAAATCCTTCAGATACCCCTTGCTTAATAGGTAGCTTATTTCTTTCCTTAGAGCAATGCAATCCTCGGTCACATGTCCGAAATCTTCATGGAAGGCACACCATTTGGATTTATCCTTCCAATCAGCTTTCTGCTGATTCTTTCGAGGCCACCTAGCTTTGTCTCCTAAACCCTGCAAAGCATACATTAACTCAGGTATATTAACAGAAAAGCAGTATTCAGATAATTCAGGATATTCTTCAGGATCCTCGTCTTCAACAGCATTCACTTTCTTGCTATCATTTCTGCCATATGGCTTGGAGCGATATGGTTTATACGAGGATTCTGATTTCCTGTTGGTTGATTCCTAGGTTGAGGTAGAATTCATCCTCTCTTGCATCTTTTTGTCATCTTCCAAACGGATATATCTCAAAGCCCTGTTACGAGCTTCGTCGAGATTCCTGCAGGGATTCATTACAAGATCCTGATAAAACTGAGAATCCTTTTGTAACCCCATCTTAAAAGCCTGCACAGCGGTCGCAACATCAAGATGTGGGATATCCAAGGATTCTCGACTAAACTTGTTCACATAATCCCTTAAGGATTCCTGAGGTCCTTGAGTTATCCTGTAAAGATCACTGGTTAGTATCTCAAAACTCCGGCTGTAAAAAAACTGACTATTAAATAAATTAACCAAATGAGCAAACAAAGTAATTGAGTGAGGAGGAACATTTAACAGCCATTTTAAGGCTGATCCTGTCAAGGTAGAATCGAAACCCTTGCACAAGCATGCTTCCTTGAGCTCCAGAGGGATAGGGTTAATCTCCATTCTATCTCTATACTGGGCAATATACTCTTCAGGATCTGTAGTCCCATCATACAATTTCATGTTGGGGTCTGAAATCTTTTTGGGATTTCAGCATCACAGATAGGATATGCAAAGTGGGATATCCTGTGGCTGTCTTGGGATACTTCCGGAATTGGCTGGACCACTCTAGGCACACTGGATATCAAGTCCTTCAATTTCTGAAGCTCCCTAGTAAATATTGACGTCATACCTGCATCCTGCAAAGACCCATTATTGTTAGTAGCATGAGTATTATTATTTGACATGTTACCGGTCTGAGGATTCTGGCCATATCCTGAAGCATATCCTGAGCTCCTCACAGTAGACATCCTGGCCGAGGAGGGTATCTCAGGAATATGACTCTGAGAATGGCTTGGCACGATATTCCACCAGTTATCTTCAGTGTAAACTGCAGAACTGAAGTTCAAAGCTCTAGGCTGCAAAGGAGTGACAGTTTCTTCAGCAGGTGTACTTGGGCCGGATTTCAAGAGTTGTATCTCTCTCATCAGCATCCGATTAGTTTCCTGCTGCTGCCTCATCTGTTCCGATACACTACCAAACAAATTCAGAATTTCATCATTTGAAGCCAAAACAGGACCACATCCCTGAGTAGTGGGAGCGGGGATAACATCCCGAGCCACATGTGTGACAACCCTCATAATTCCATGTATTCCATACAATTTATTAATAATAATTAATGTGCTTGACGACTGTGTGGAATTACGTAACTGCTTTCTGATATCTGTGTTATATTTACATGCGCCTGTTAACACACTAGTAATGTACAGAAAAGTCATTAAATAGTCCGTTATGATTTCCTGAGTATTGAAAAGTAAAAACGTCACAAAATATATATATAGGACGCTTTACGGATTAATTAAGCGCTTTAACGGAACAATATCCAACCGTACAACCGGACTTAACCCGGGACATAAAAATATTGACATGACATTGTTTTTCCTTTTCTGAGCTAGTTAGGGTACCCCAACACCCTAACACCCGTTATAATTTACTACACACTAACATTTAAATTAAACCCCCACCCCTAACTAAATTAACTAGCCTAAACTACCTAGTTAATTTCCAACCAATTACCCTCCCCCCCCCCCCCCCCAACGAGTTCGGTTCCCATGAGGGGACAACCACTTACACATTTTGATTATAATAATCCTCATGTCTAATATTGTCACACCCCTATTTTCCACGTGTCACCGGTGGGGAGTATCGTGACGTAGTTGGTATCATCATAGACAAACAACACAATATATAAATGCACAGCGGAAGCAAAGATAGATTCATTTCAACTTTAATAAAGTGTAATATTAAATATCACGAATAGTTGAAACGGATCCACAGGAGGATCAAAATAAAATAAGATATTGTTCAACAGTTTATTTGACATCCAAGCTTGCGAGACTTATTGTGGACGCTTAGAAGACAGCCAGCCTAGTACGAGTAGTACCTGCACTTAACCTTTTGGGAAAAATACGTTAGTTTACACTGGTAAATACAATTTAACTGACTCATTTTGAAAAGGTTTGAAAATTGATTTAAATGCACGTGGCACAAAACATTTTATAACTTGGGATAATTATATGAAGATAATCTTGTAAGGGATTTACATGTTACTTATGCGTTCAGTAGCCCGATCCGTAAACTGGGTTAAAGATTAATAGACACACCACAATATTGAGTTATACACTGACGGGTGTACGCCTACACCCCGTGCTCAGGTCGTGGCCATCTCGTAAGATGATGCCAAGGATATCCGGGACATGGTCATTAACCCCCCAAAGGCTTTAAGCAAACAAAACACATTCAAAACATAGCATATCAATAAATTTAACCTCTATTCGATTAAAGAATTCAATGCCGGACCAAGCGGTATTTTATATACCGTACCCCAAGCCCGTATAGGGAAAATAAGTTAAAAGTATTTACCAGTGTAAACTAACGTATTTTTCCCAAAAGGTTAAGTGCAGGTACTACTCGTACTAGGCTGGCTGTCTTCTAAGCGTCCACAATAAGTCTCGCAAGCTTGGATGTCAAATAAACTGTTGAACAATATCTTATTTTATTTTGATCCTCCTGTGGATCCGTTTCAACTATTCGTGATATTTAATATTACACTTTATTAAAGTTGAAATGAATCTACCTTTGCTTCCGCTGTGCATTTATATATATTGTGTTGTTTGTCTATGATGATACCAACTACGTCACGATACTCCCCACCGGGCCCAACGGTGACACGTGGAAAATAGGGGTGTGACAGGTTGGTATCAGAGCCAACTCTGAGTGAATTAAACACTAGCCTTTTGTGTTTAATCTCAGTTACACAATTGCACATTCCTCGATTCTCGAGTCTAGACAAAGAACTTAGGAATTTTCCAAATTTTTGTTTTATTTCTAACTTTGTCTTATATATTTGTCTTGTTGTATCACTTGTTTGTTTTTGACAGGTTGACAAAATGCCGCCACGAATGAGAGGAAGAGGCAGAGGAAAAGGGTCATACGTCGCCCCAAACGACCACGAGGCCGGACCATCACACCGGTGAACACCATCCGATCCCAACAACCCGGGCCCTCAGGAGCCATGGAGGACCTACATTGAGCCTGCTAGGCGCTCAGTATCACTGAGTACCTCCCCATCTATCCCACACTCATTCGGGCCGCATTCTGAAAATGAGCCCCACAACTCTCACCAGTCCTACATTCCTCTTCTAGGACACAATTCACCCTTTGACCATCCATCACCCGTCTTCCAGGGCCAGTTCAACCCTGCTGATTACCTTAGAGAACCAGTGGGTTTTAACCCACTTGGACCTGAAGACCACTTTTCCGGTGGCAACCCGATGGATATCGATCAAGATATCGATCCTGCAATGCCACCATCCGGGACTCCTAACCATCCCATTGAGATTTCAGATGGGTCACCATTTGTGGGATCACCATATAATGGTCCCGATAGCTTCGAGGAGAAATTCCGGCAGTATGACTGGGTGTTTACTCCCAGTTATCACAGCTCTCCCCTGCACCAGCTTCAGCACAACTCTCCCCTACACCAGCCGCAGTACAGCTCTCCCCTGCATCACCAGCAGCAGCCACAGCAGCAGCAGAATCCTTCCGAGGATTCCCGATTTGTCGCGGTCACTCCGCCGCCACCACCACCTCAGCTTCAGCCTCCCTCGCCCCCGAGGCGAAGGAGAACGACCGTGCGAATATCCGCATGAGGGGTGTGCGCATCAGCACCCCTCCACATTTGAGTGGCAGCCGGTCCTCGCCACTTCACGAAGAACCGGAGATGGGAGAATCTTCACAACCCGTCTCAGAAGTAGTCTCTGCGCCAGTCGCACCACAACCACCAATGGGTTTTGGAGACCCAATCCCTGCTTACACTGGCGCAGCGGCATACAATCCCTTCGAGCAGCCGACCTACACAAATTACAACTTTACAGAAGATCCCTACTGGGTAGCTGCGAACTCTCTCCAGCCAGGAGGTCCCTATGGAGGTCCCTGGACTACGGGGCACTCGACCTATGGATACCCATCATATGGGTATCAGCAATCACAGCCTCCTCAACCTCCGCATTATCAGCAACCACAGCCTCCTCAACCTCCGCATTATCAGTAACCACCGCAGATACCGGTGATGTCGCCGCCATAATTCCAAGAAATCCTTCAAGAGATACATGGGGTGCGACAAGAGGTGCGACATGAATTGCGGGAAGAACGTAGGCATAACCGGGGGATGTTCAAGAAGATGGTGGATATGATCAAGGGAAAAAGCAAGAAGGATCACTGAATCCTTTGTTTGTTTATTTTAGTATTGTAATCGTGTCCCTGCGAGGACATTTATTTCTGTACTCAGCCCCTGCGTGGCCATAATTCCTTTCTGTTCTGCCCCTGCGTGGGCAAGTTTTTTTTTCTTTTTGACCCCTGCGTGGGTTTGTTTGTTAATTTGGCCTATGCGTGGGTGTGTTATTTTTGTAAAAGTCCCATTTAGGGCAAACTCGTACTAGTTTAATTTTAATTGGAATGGTTAATTTAAGTTTTTCATTTTTAAATTATATGCATGAATATAATATATGAATAAATGAAGAAATAACATTTTATTATTTTGATTTACCATTTTAATAAAATAATAAGAATCTTAAAAGGGTAAAACCTAGCTTGAATGTCATATTAAAGACCTGGCCAACATGGTAGAACCTGTTTTAAAAAGATTCAAATCTCTGTTAACATCTGCCAACATGTTAACAATCTCGACTAATGTGATCCGCAAAATCACACATGTCACCTTCTTGTAATTATTCAAATTTCTTATTATTATGTAAACATCTGTTTGTGATGTATTGCCTACGGGCTATAACCAATGTCATATAAGACAAAAGACAGTCGTAGATTATAAAACTCCCTGTCTAGAAAGGTAATGAACCTTGATTTAAAACCCTAATAACTAGATCTTATAAGGTCTAACCCTATAAATTGGATTTGTCCACGTGACTAGGCCTATTGTGCCAATATTTTTCATTCTGGATAGGGATGCTAATAAAAAGTCCTAATTGAAATTATTTAACAAATTAACTAGTATGGCTATTAAAACCATGGTTAATAAATCGTCAAGAACGATAATACTGTTTAGGCTTCTAAATAGACCTTGTCCTTATTTCTTTATGTAGCAATTAAAACTACATGGCCAAGTCAGAAGAAATAAACAGTCGTCCAGAGGAAAACCCTGAAAATGTTAAAGTACTGGTAACTGGTGCGGAACTACAAGCATTAGTTGATAATGCTGTTACCAAAGCAATAAATAGGCAGTATAGTGAAGAAAGCGGGACCCGGAGTAGGACCCGATCCGCACCACATTCCAAGCCAAAGGTTCACTCTGAGGGTCATAGCAAACCACCTTCTAAAAAAGATGGACCCAAGAAGGATGATGATCGACACTCATCAAATCAAAACAGTGTTCCCTCAAAGAAGATAGAGTTTGATGCTAAACCTCATACCAAGTCATGTACCTAAAAGTACTTCGTTTCTTGCAAACCCCGGGACTTTACTGGGGAGAAGGGAGCAGTAGATTGTATGACTTGGTTGGACGAAATGGACACGGTTGTAGACATCAGCGGTTGTGCTGAAAGGGACGTAGTAAAATATGTATCCCAGTCGTTCAAGGGAGAAGCACTGGCATGGTGGAAGTCACTCATCCAAGCAGCTGGAAAGATCCCACTCTATAACTTGTCATGGGATCAGTTCGTTGCTCTTGTTAAAGAGAATTATTGCCCACAGCACGAAGTCGAAAGAATCGAATCAGACTTCCTATCATTGGTGATGAAGAATTTGGACTATCAGGCTTACCTCACCACTTTCAATACCTTATCTAGGCTAGTTCCGTACTTGGTAACCCCAGAGCCGAGAAGGATTGCTCGCTTCATCGGGGGTTTAGCCCCGGAAATTAAAGCTAGTGTTAAGGCATCAAGGCCTGCAACCTTCAGATCAGCAGCTGATCTGTCTCTATCTCTGACCTTGGATGTAGTCAGATTGAGAGCGCTCAGGAACTCAGAAGAAAGTAAGAGGAAGCGTGAGGACGATACCTCACGAAGATCGAATAAAAAGCACCGAGGTAATGATGACCACAAGAAAGGGTCGGGATTTAAGAAAGATGGGTAACAATCGGGAGATAAGCCCAAATGTAAAACTTGTAAGAAGAACCATTTTGGGAGGTGTCAACTTGAGTCGAGATCTCAGTCTCACTCAAGACCCTGTGGAATTTGCAAATCTACGGATCATAAGACTTTGGAGTGTAAGAAGCTGAAGGATGCTACATGTTACGGTTGCAATGAGAAAGGGCACATTAAGCCCAATTGCCCAAAGAACACCAAGAAAACTGAGGATGGGAAAAAGACCAATGCGAGGGTCTTCAAGATGGACGCTAAGGAAGCTCTTCAGGTTGACAACGTGATTACAGGTACTTTTCTCGTAAATGATGTTTTTGCTAGAGTATTGTTTGATTCTGGAGCAGATAAGTCTTTTGTGGATGATAAGTTTTGTGAGTTGTTGAAATTGCCTGTAAAACCCTTAAGTGTGAAATACGAGGTGGAATTAGCTGATGGAACCATAGAAACCGCCTCAACTATTTTAGATGGATGTGTTATATCCATTAGGAATCATTCTTTTCCTTTGTCCATACTTCCCTTTAAGCTAGCCGGTTTTGATATAGTTATAAGTATGGATTGGTTATCACATAACCAAGCCCAGATTGTGTGCAACAGAAAGCAAGTGGTAGTCAAAACTCCGTCTGGTGAGTCACTTACCATTCAGGGGGATACCCAGCATGGATTACCTGAGCAAGTGTCCATGCTCAAGGCATCTAGATGCTTAAAGAAGGGTTGTGTCATTTATATGGCACAGGTTACTATTGATGAGCCGAAACCCAAGATTGAAGACATCCCTGTCAATTCGGGTTATCCTGAAGTGTTTCCCGAAGAACTACCTGGTTTACCACCAGATAGGCAAGTGGAATTCCGGATTGACATCATCCCAGGTGCAGCACCAGTAGCAAGAGCGCCTTATAGGTTAGCACCAACGGAAATGAAGGAGTTAATGACGCAATTAGATGATCTGCTAGCCAAAGGTTTTATTAGACCTAGTTCGTCTCCTTGGGGAGCGCCGATTTTGTTTGTCAAGAAGAAGGACGGATCGATGCGTCTGTGCATCGATTACCGTGAGCTTAATAAAGTCATTATCAAGAATAGGTATCCTTTGCCCAGGATCGACGATCTGTTCGATCAATTGCAAGGGGCAAGCTACTTCTCTAAGATCGACTTGAGGTCAGGCTACCATCAGTTGAAGGTCAAGGATGAAGATGTGCACAAAACTGCATTTAGGACTCGTTATGGACATTACGAGTTCCTAGTGATGCCTTTTGGACTCTCTAATGCACCGGCCGCATTCATGGATCTCATGAATCTACTTAGATAAGTTTGTCATCGCCTTCATTGACGACATTCTCATCTACTCGAAGAACCAAGCTGACCACGAGAAACACCTTCGTTGTATTCTTAAACTTCTACATCAAGAGAAACTCTACGCCAAATTTTCGAAGTGCGAATTTTGGCTTCGAGAAGTCCAATTCCTTGGACATGTGGTAAGTGAGCGTGGTATCCAAGTAGATCCCGCTAAGGTAGAAGCAGTTATGAATTGGCAAGAGCCAAAGACGCCTACTGAGATTCATAGCTTCCTGGGTTTAGCAGGGTATTATAGGCGTTTTATCGAAAACTTCTCGAGGATTGCTGCGCCCCTAACTTCGTTGACACGTAAGAAGGTTAAGTTTGATTGGGGCCCTAAGCAGCAGGAATCCTTTGACATTCTGAAGAAAAAGTTGAGCAATGCACCAGTATTAACATTACCCGATGGTATAGAAGAATTTGTGGTGTACTGTGACGCATCACACACTGGTATGGTCTGTGTACTCATGCAGAAAGGCAAGGTTATTGCCTACGCTTCACGACAGTTAAAAGTACACGAGAAGAACTACACCACCCATGACTTGGAGCTGGGTGTCGTTGTATTTGCATTAAAGCTATGGAGGCATTACTTGTATGGAACCAAGTGTGTGATCTATTCAGATCACAAGAGCCTTCAACATTTGTTCAATCAGAAGGACTTGAACATGCGACAAAGACGGTGGATGGAAACTTTAAATGATTATGATTGTGAGATAAAATACCATCCAGGCAAGGTAAATGTAGTTGCTGATGCCTTAAGCAGAAAAGAAAGAGTAAATCCGATAAGAATCAATGCCAAGCGCATTGAAATAAGGAATAGTTTGAACGAGAGGGTGTTAGCTGCACAGAAGGAAGCTGTGTTGGAAGCTAACTATCCTGAAGAAAAGCTAGGAGTAACTGAGGAGCAGTTATCCTATGACAAGGACGGAATGCTAAGATTAAATGGACGAATATGGGTTCCCATTTTTGGAGGACTTCGAGATGTTATCCTCCAGGAAGCCCACAGTTCCAAATATTCTGTTCATCCTGGAGCTGATAAGATGTACCAGGATCTAAAGACCAACTACTGGTGGATTGGTTTGAAAAAGTCTGTAGCTGCCTATGTAGCTAAATGTCTGACTTGTGCGCAAGTCAAGGCTGAGCATCAAAAGCCGTCAGGTTTGCTACAACAGCCTGAAATCCCCACATGGAAGTGGGAGATGGTAACGATGGATTTCATCACCAAGTTGCCAAAGACGAGAAAGGGAAATGACACTATATGGGTCATAGTGGATAGACTGACTAAGTCAGCACATTTCCTACCCATTAAGGAAACTTATAGCTCCGACATGTTAGCTCAATTATATGTAGATAAGATCGTAGCCCTACATGGTGTACCAGTGTCGATTATCTCTGACCGAGATACGAGATACACCTCTCATTTTTGGAAAAGTTTCCAACAGTCTTTGGGCACGCGCTTAAACTTCAGTACGGCTTACCATCCACAGACGGACGGACAGAGTGAGCGTACCATCCAAACGCTGGAAGACATGCTTCGAGCATGTGTGATTGATTTAGGTGGCAGTTGGGATAACCACGTACCACTGATCGAGTTCTCCTATAATAATAGCTACCATACTAGTATTAAGGCTGTGCCTTTTGAGGCATTATATGGTAGAAAATGCAGAACACCCATCTGTTGGGCAGAAGTAGGAGAAGTGCAATTATCAGGACCTGATTTGGTCTTTGAAACGACGGACAAGATTGTCCAGATTCGTGATCACTTGAAAGCTGCCCAAGATAGGCAGAAAAGCTACGCTGATCCAAAGCGTAAATCTTTTCACTTCGAAGTAGGTGACAAAGTATTGCTTAAAGTATCACCCTGGAAGGGGGTGATGCGATTTGGTAAGAAAGGCAAGCTAAGCCCGAGATACATAGGACCTTTCGAGGTTATCGAACGCATCAGGTCAGTTGCCTATAAGTTAAACTTACCTGAAGAGCTCAGTAGTATACATCATGTGTTCCACATCTGTAATTTGAAGAAGTGTTTCGCTGATGAATCACTGGTTATGCCACATACGGATGTACATATAGATGAGAGCTTAAATTTGTGGAGAAACCATTATTGATTGAGGATCGACAGGTGAAGAAGCTTCGAAGGAAGCATGTGCCTATAGTAAAGGTCAAATGGGATGCCCGTAGAGGTCCCGAATACACCTGGGAGGTAGAATCCACGATGAAAGAAAAATACCCTCATTTGTTTCAGTAAATCTCGAGGTTGAGATTTCTTTTAAGGGGGTGAGGATGTAACAGCTCGAAAATTTACGTCCAATAATGTATTGACACGTGTCATAGGCTTTGAATATGTGAAAAAGTACTTAAGAGGGACTAAAGTTGACAAACAGTGAAACTGTGTGAATACAAGAAGTCCAAAGTGTCAACAATGGATAAATAGGCCTTACAATAACCCTACATGGTGTTTATAATCCTAAACGATTAAATCATGGATCATACAAAGCGGAAAATGAAAGAAAGTGAGGAATTACAAACTACAGGGGCTAAATGTGTCAACATGTTGAAAGTATACCTATGAGTGACCTTTTGCCAAACCCGAAGCTTTGTAATGATAAAATATACTCACTAGAATATGTGACAAAAATTTCATCAAGTTTCGTTGTCGTATGAGAAAGTTATGATTAAAACCGTGCACGAAGGGTTAAATGCGTTAACGTTGAATTTCGTGACTTTTCAGGTAAGCACAAAGTTAACCAAGGACCTACCCAAGTTTGTAGATGTCCTAAGGCCCTTAAAAATCAGGTTTGAGGGTCAAGAGTGCAAGATAAATTGCCAAAACCACGTATCAAAGGACCAAGGACTGAAATGCAAAACATGGAAAACTTGTTAACCTGGTCACCACTTGTACGCGGCCCGCGTAAGGGGTCTCGCGGCCCGCCTACAAGCTGCCAGCGACAAAAGTGCACAGCTGCCAGTTAACAGGTCTGATTTCGATGCTACACAGCTGTTACATGATACCAGGGACTCTCCAATGGATTAGCATGCATAGGGGGCACTTGGACACATCTTACAACATATGTAGACCCTTGTGGCATCATCTAATGAGATCAAATTGGATATAAAAGGGTCTTGAAGTTGCAACATTCATCACTTGCATTTACAAAAATTCACAAGACCACTTCTGGAGCTTCTCTGATCAACCTCAGGCTTTCTAGTGATCTCTAAGCGTAATTAGGACTCTTGTAAGTATTCCTAACCCTCTCTAATTCGTTCTAGCTTAGTTATTTAGCTTTTAGTCAAACCGTCATAATTTAAGTTTGACTTCGAGATTAAATGAAATTTGCTCAGTCATTTCTTGAATTGAAAGTACCTACAAGTAGGTATTTATGTGGGTAACAAACCCTTAAAAGGGTACTTTCAGATTCCCACTCTAATTATGTTAATTGTCGAGTCAAAGCTTACTTTAAAAAGTCAACAGAATGTGTATTTTCAAAATTAAGCATAATTAGCAATGTAGGGTACATGCAACCTGTTTGATCATTAAAATAACATGGTAACTAATGTAAGAACATGTTCCAACATGATCAACTCGACAATTTTCAGTTTAAACCCGGATCGGAACCGAAAGTCGCATAAATTGACTTTTGCTTTGACTATCAGTTCTGATCCGTTTATGCATATTTAAGATCTGCCTTAGAGCTTATTTTGGACCAGGTTTCATATAAGTATAACTCTCTGAGATTATACAACTTGGTTCAATACTTATCCGATTCACATGCATGTTCCCGATTAATGCTTAAATGTTGACTATTATGCCCTTTTGACTATAAAACGTGATTTTTGAAAAAGTGAGATTAGAAACATTAGTTACTGATTTATAAACTTGCACCAAAAATTTGACATCAGTTTGAGGTCTAGATTAGAAGTTATGCTCATTAGCGTAATTTGGAAGCTTTATGTTACTTAAAAGGCGTAATTAGCGTATAACCTATTTTAACCCACTTTTCGATATCAAACTTTTTACCCACTTATGTAATATAATATTTTGGGATTTTTGAAGATTTTTATTTAATTTTTGGCTGAGCATAACATAGGTCTCTAAGTTTAATTCGGTTAATACCGATTTTGCCCTTTTAAGCCATAAAATGAGTTTTACTAATTCTTTTGACCCCAAACCTTTTTCTACTGATTTTATTTGTTAAATAAAATATTTTGAGCCTTCTGGAATTATAAAAATATCAGCTTTCCTTTAAAAACCCGGAAATGGCTCCAAATCGCCTTTTTAAGCGTTTTAACGCATAGTATGTACTAACACTATATTAAACATATAAGGTTGATACCTACTGATATTTTTAGCATATTTTTATATAATAACAGTACGTAAAAGTTTTTGAACTCAGATTTCCAGTTTTGACCTTTTTAGCCCTTGTGAAATTACCAAAATACCCCTAAGGTGCATAGTTTGGTTTTAAATGATAAATTTCACATATAGGTCATACCCTACTGTTATAACTTATTAAATTATGTGTATTTACTGTATAAATCAGACCTGTAACTCAGATTACAAATTAAACTCTTTTATAATCATTTAAATGACCAAAATGCCCTTATGAGGCATATATCGGGTTTAAATTCGTTTGGGGCATAATAGAAGACATCTTAGTGATGTCACAACATAATTAAAGTATATTAACTCAGGGAACTTGCATATGACTCTTATGGTTACCCGTGACGCCCTTTTCGCGCTCGGTTCAGTTTATGTAACAAGTTTGCATAAATTGACCGAAACGGGTCAAACCTTATCATCCTTGTCTCAAAATCCAGAATGTATTTAGTATACCCATATTATACAAGTATTCAAACTTTTCGGGTCTAAATCACATTCTATCCGGTCTTCGCTTAATCGTGCGTTTGAACCGTATCATCCTTTAAAACTAACCGGTCTAAGCTTAGGCTTAAATAAAGACCCGTTAGAAAATCTAATAGGTTATTATAAACCTTTGTTCCAGAATAGAAGAACCAGTAAAAGCTACCTTCACTCGCTAATTGTGATTTATACTTACCAAGGTAAATACTTTTAACTTATTTTCCCTATACGGGCTTGGGGTACGGTATATAAAATACCGCTTGGTCCGGCCATGAATTCTTTAATCGAATAGAGGTTAAATTTATTGATATGCTATGTTTTGAATGTGTTTTGTTTGCTTAAAGCCTTTGGGGGGTTAATGACCATGTCCCGGATATCCTTGGCATCATCTTACGAGATGGCCACGACCTGAGCACGGGGTGTAGGCGTACACCCGTCAGTGTATAACTCAATATTGTGGTGTGTCTATTAATCTTTAACCCGGTCTACGGATCGGGCTACTGAACGCATAAGTAACATGTAAATCCCTTACAAGATTATCTTCATATAATTATCCCAAGTTATAAAATGTTTTGTGCCACGTGCATTTAAATCAATTTTCAAACATTTTCAAAATGAGTCAGTTAAATTGTATTTACCAGTGTAAACTGACGTATTTTTCCCAAAAGGTTAAGTGCATGTACTACTCGTACTAGGCTGGCTGTCTTCTAAGCGTCCACAATAAGTCTCGCAAGCTTGGATGTCAAATAAACTGTTGAACAATATCTTATTTTATTTTGATCCTCCTGTGGATCCGTTTCAACTATTTGTGATATTTAATATTACACTTTATTAAAGTTGAAATGAATCTATCTTTGCTTCCGCTGTGCATTTATATATTGTGTTGTTTGTCTATGATGATACCAACTACGTCACGATACTCCCCACCGGGCCCACCGGTGACACGTGGAAAATAGGGGTGTGACAAATATCCACTAAACACATTATCTAGTGGTTATTTAGGATGGATTGATTATAAATAAATTACAAGGGTTAAAGGCTTTCATTTTCATTTTCATTTCACCAACTCAAACTCAAACACTTTCTTTCCCCTTTGGCACTTACGGCCGAGAACCACAAGCACACCACCATCACTTTTTGATTTCATTCAAGGCATTCTACATTCATTCAAGTGTGAAGGATCACGCACAAGGAATCCCGGTGCTTGCGGATTGCCAAGGACCTCTCTACGGCGCTTTTAACCACCCGTTTTTCGACTAGTTTCTTCCCTAGCCTTGAGCTAGTAGTAAGTGACTCTAAACACCTTCTTGATCTATTCTAAAGTGGTTAATAAGAGTTTTGTCGGTTAAAAATTATGAACATATAAGATCAAAGTCTAAAAGTCTACTAAAGTGATGAACAAGGTGGTTAATGGATGAATATTAGTGTAAATCATCTAGATCTTGTGTGATTATGATTATTGGTTGATTATCTGATGTTTTGCTGATTAATATTAATATGTGATGTTGTTACGGTCACCAAACATGATTAACGGAATCAATCGAACACAAGTTAGAAAGTGAAAACAGAATCTGTCCCGGTTTTACAGCCAACTTCAGTTGGCTGTAAACAGGTCATAAACTCAATGAAAAAATGATATTTTGAATCTAAAATATGTTATTATGAAATACGGTTCTAATGGCACCAGAATCGTAATTTTTGGACTTCGTTTACTATTTTTAAAGTGTCGATTTGTAACAACAACTTAAGCTGAATTTTGACAGCAATAAATGGGTGTCATACTTTCAGTCATAACCTGAGTTTCGTGATGAATCGGACCATGAAATTTGTACAGTAGATGACAACCGATGCATTTGTAATTACCCCACTGGAATTTCGTAAATCGGACACACGATGAATTTTAAATAAATTATCCCGTGGACTGTGGTCAGAAAAATATTAATCTGAGTTCAGCCCGGGAAAATGATTTTTTTATAAAATATTGGTACCGAACCGGACCACGATATTTTTACAAAATAAAATTGGAACATTTAAGACATTCTATAAAAATTTGGGAATTTTTGGAATAATTTAACTATTTTATTAAAATGTCCGAAAACAGCCGGTTTTGAATATTAATGCTGAAATGACATAAGTTGTGACTTGCGTGTCTAAATGTCGAGTATGCTATATGTGAATGATCTACCATGTTATATGTGTTATGTGCATTATCGTATGTTTGATTTTGAGTGGGGAATGGATGGGGAACTTGGATGGGCATAAACCGTTAAAGTGATGCATGTTATGTGATAAATACGTGTAGAAACTTTGTGCTCTATTTGATACTCACTAAATGACTAACTGGTAATCATATTAGGACGTGATTGACCGACCTTGACTGTTAGCTATATTTGAGAACCTAACCGAGCAAACTGAGGTGAGTTCACACTTTCTACAAGGCATGGGATTCCCGATGGTTTGGGAATAGGTTAAAGAATTTAAAACTAAATCTACATATCCCTTTGGGAAGATATGTACGGCCATCCTACATAAATAGGATGCCATTGTTAACCCTACGAATTCTCCTGGTGCAGAATACGTACGTTCGTCCTCCTGGTGCAGGACAACAACCTTAAAACTAGCTAGACAAAACTCTATCATGAAGTCCCTCAATTTATATCGACTTAATCGCCGAGGCCAATGGCGAGCGGGTCATTAGTTAATAGCGCTATTAGGTTTAACAAACCTCACACCGTGCCAGTCGGATGGGCGTGTACTAATGGACTATGGCAGATTGTCAGTGATGATAGACACTGATATAGGGCACAACTTATTTGCGTAGCAGTCGATATCATACCGTCTAGTAGTTCACACGGGGAAAGCCCCCCCCCCCCCCCCGCTGATTATGGTTATGGTTTGGGTAAAGAAAAAGGAACTGGTTAAACATACTTTCAACTACGGGGTAACCCCCACGGCATTTAAGCCAACGAAAGTCAAACTACGTTTATCAGAAACAACTTAAAACTAAACATCCAAACGTGAACTCACTCAACTTTGTTGTTGACTAGTTATTACATGCCTTACAGGTCGCTAAATGCTTCGAGCTTGCACGAGGAAGGAGTCGTTGTGGTGTACGGACTGTTACGTTCTGAGCTTAATGTTTAACTCCTTATGAACTTATTAAACTTGTGTTTTGAAACTTAAAACTTACGAACTGTGAACTTATGTTTCGAACTCACGTTTTATGCTTCTGCTGTTATCTTAAAATCGGTTACCTTCTTTAGGTCACCAATCGTATTGTACTTGGTCTTATTTACGTAATTGAGTTGTTCAACATGATTGGTGGCTCGATCCTGGTCACGTCACGCCTCCAAGCGGTGGTACTCCGCATGGTGGATTTTGGGGGTGTGACAGATTGGTATCAGAGCCATTGGTTATAGTGAACTTGGTTTTAAAAAGGGAAAAGTTTTTGATAAAACCAGACTATAACCAGTACAGTGCTCAACGATCCACAATAACGCTTCGCTCCACGTGCAAGACTCGACACCATAAGTGGTATGATTTATGTCATATTGTCGGTTAGATAGTTCTCACTGTGCATTAGATAATGTGATAATTGCTATTTGAACCTTGTGTGCTTACTCTCTACTATCGTCCCACACTTACGCACTTTCGTGACACCTTTCTTACTTACGTTGCTTCATTATGAAGATCATGAGTGGACGTCTCGACATGACCCCGGGTCAGCTGACGACCTTGATTAACGAACGGATTACTGAAGCCTTAGCAACCCAATCAAGGAGTCAACCCATGCACTCTCCAACATGCATGGGCACCTTCAGGGCGTTCCTGGAATGAAAACCTCCCACTTTGGACGGCACTGAAGGGGCAATCAGCCTTCTGCACTGGATCCGAAGAATCGAATATGCATTCAAAGAGAGTGAAAGCCCTGCCAGCAAACGAGTAGAGTACGCTACCAGCATGTTGCAAGGGAGAGCGTATTCTTGGTGGAACACACAAGTCCAGATGCTCGGATTGGCAGACGCGAATGCCACCCTTTGGAGCGACTTCAAGGATTTGATTAAGGAAGAATTCTGCCACCTGGACGACATCCTGGAACTTGAAACAGAGTATTATGGTTTGAAGATGGAAGGATCAGAAATTGAGGCGTACACAAAGAGGTCCAACAACTTGGCTGACTTATGTCCTAACTTGTCACGACCCATATCTAGACGAATCAAGCTATACCTCAGAGGCTTAGTTCCGGAAATCCAAGGGTCTGTAATGGAGGCCAACCTTTCCACAATCCAGCAAGTCATTCGTTTGGCGCACCGACTCACCGATCAGGCGGTGGAAGAGGGCAAGCTGCCCAAGCGTGTTAGCACTACTGCTACTGGTGCTCCCAGCAATGACAAGCGCAAGTGGGATAGAAATTTGGGTAGAGGCTTCACTCCAGTTCAGTCCCAGCCCCAGCAACGAAAGACAGATGAACACCGGGGCCCCAGTCAGCAGTTTTCTGGAAAACAAGGCCAGGGTGGATACAGGGGAAATCACCCAAAGTGCAAACGATGTAGTTTGCACCACAGCTGGCCGTGCAACAAGGATCGTTGTCAGAGATGTAACAAGCTTGGACATAAAGCCAGAGATTGCAGGAGCTCACGTCCTGCAAATCAGAATCGGCAACAGCAGCCACAAGCCCCACAGAACCAACAGCAACAGCAGGGTAACAAGGAATGCTATCAGTGTGGTGCTGAAGGTCACTTCAAGAGAAACTGTCCCCAGTTGAACCGGAAATAGAACAACAACAACAACCAGGGGAACGAAAACAATAAAAGGGGAAACAATGATGGAAATGGGGCAAGGGGTCATGTGTTCGTGATTGGTCAGGGAGAAGCAAGGAACGATCCCAACGTTGTGATGGGTAAGCTTCTTCTGGATGACTTCTTTGTTACTGTTTTATTCGATTCGGGTGCCGATACTAATTATGTGTCCTTAAAAGTTAGCCAAATGCTTAAGCGCACTCCAACACTTTTGAACACCAAACACACGATAGAGCTAGCAAATGGTAAAAGTCTTGAAGCCACACACGTAGTTAAAGGTTGAAACCTCGTCTTAGCTGGTCAGACTTTCTCTATCAATCTTATTCCTATCACACTTGGTAGTTTCGACGTTGTTATTGGGATGGATTGGCTATCTCATCATCAAGCGGAGATTGTTTGCAAGGAGAAAATCGTCCGCATTCCTCGTTCTGATAAAGAACCCCTCGTGATTCGTGGTGATAAGAGTGGTGCTGTCGAAGGCATCATCTCTTTCCTTAAGGCCCAGAAATGTTTGCGAAAGGGCCACACTACCATTCTGGCACTCGTTACTGACACGTCCACAGAAGAGAAGAGAATTGAAGACATTCCTATAGTGTGCGACTTTCCTGAGGTATTTCCTGAGGAATTACCTGGTCTTCCACCTCATCGCCAAGTTGAATTTCAAATCGAGCTAGCTCCTGGAGCAACGCCAGTAGCTCGAGCACCATATCGCCTAGCTCCATCAGAACTCGAAGAACTGTCCACACAACTACAAGAACTCTTGGAAAAGGGTGTTATACGTCCTAGCTCTTCGCCCTGGGAAGCTCCAGCCTTGTTCGTAAAGAAGAAAGATGGTACTTTCAGAATGTGTATTGACTATCGCGAACTTAACAAGGTGACTGTGAAGAATCGTTATCCTCTTCCACGTATTGACGACTTGTTTGACCAGTTGCAAGGGTCGAGCTATTACTCCAAGATTGATTTGAGATCGGGATACCATCAGCTGAGGGTCCGAGATGAGGACGTCTCCAAAACAGCATTCAGAACTCGTTACGGCCATTACGAGTTCCTGGTTATGCCATTCGGGCTGACGAATGCACCAGCGGTCTTCATGGATCTCATGAACCGAGTGTGCAAGCCTTACCTGGATAAGTTCGTTATTGTGTTCATCAACAATATCCTGATCTATTCCAAGAGTCAGGAGGAACACGAGCAGCATCTACGACTTATGCTGGAACTTCTTCGAAAAGAGCAGTTGTATGCCAAGTTTTCGAGATGTGACTTCTGGCTTCACGAAGTCCACTTTCTAGGCCATGTGGTAAACAAGGATGGAATTCATGTAGATCCATCTAAGGTTGAATCGATAAAGAATTGGCCTGCACCCCGCACACCAACAGAAATCCGCCAATTCTTGGGTTTGGCAGGATATTACAGAAGGTTTATCAAGGATTTCTCCAAGATTGCGCAACCTCTCACTTCACTGACTCAGAAGGGTGTCACCTATCGTTGGGGTGATGCACAGGAGTCCGCATTTCAACACCTAAAGGATAGACTTTGTAGCGCGCCTATCCTCTCATTGCCTGAAGGCACAGAAGATTTTGTGGTTTATTGCGACGCTTCCATCCAAGGACTTGGTTGCGTATTGATGCAACGTGACAAGGTCATTGCCTACGCATCACGCCAACTCAAAGTTCATGAAAGGAATTACACTACTCACGATCTGGAGCTGGGAGCAGTTGTTTTCGCACTTAAGATATGGAGACATTACCTGTACGGTACCAAGTGCATCATTTACACCGATCATAGGAGTCTCAAGCATATCTTCAAGCAAAAGGAGTTAAACATGCGTCAATGCCGATGGGTCAAACTCTTGAACGATTATGAATGCGCAATAAAGTATCATCCGGGCAAGGCCAATGTTGTGGCTGACGCCCTCAGTCGAAAGGATACCCTACCTAAGCGTGTACGTGCTTTACAACTTACCATCCAGTCTAACCTTCCCGCTCAGATTCGTGATGCTCAGGTTGAAGCATTGAAAGCAGAGAACTTCAGGGTTGAATCCCTACGAGGATCGAGGCAACGGCTGGAACAAAAGGAAGACGGTGCCTACTATGTAAACGGACGCATCTGGGTTCCACTTTATGGCAACCTACGCGAGCTTGTGATGGATGAAGCACATAAGTCTCGTTATTCGGTACATCCTGGTTCGGATAAAATGTACCACGACCTCAAGACTACGTATTGGTGGCCTGGCATGAGAGCCCACATAGCAACCTACGTCAGTAAGTGCTTGACTTGTGCGAGAGTCAAGACTGAATATCAGAAACCATCAGGCCTGCTTCAACAACCGGAGATCCCGAAATGGAAATGGGAGCAAATTTCCATGGATTCCGTTACCGGCCTACCTAGATCTCAACGCGGAAACGATACCATTTGGGTGATCGTAGATCGACTGACCAAGTCTGCACATTTTCTGGCTATCAAAGAAACGGATAAGTTTTCTACTCTTGCAGACATTTACCTAAAGGAAGTGGTATCAAGGCACGGAGTGCCAACCTCTATTATATCGGATCGTGACGCGCGTTTTACTTCTGAACTGTGGCAAGCAATGCACAAGTCCTTTGGCTCACATTTAGATATGAGCACCGCTTATCACCCACAGACGGATGGGCAATCTGAACGCACCATCCAAACCTTGGAAGACATGCTTAGGGCATGCGTAATCGACTTCGGCCATGGCTGGGAAAAACACCTCCCGTTAGTGGAGTTTTCATATAACAATAGCTACCACACCAGCATCCAAGCTGCTCCATTCGAGGCATTGTACGGACGCAAATGCCGATCACCTCTCTGTTGGGCAGAAGTTGGTGACAGCCAAATCACTGGCCCAGAACTTGTGGTAGATACCACCGAGAGAATTGCTCAGATACGACAGCGAATGGCGGCAGCTCGTGACCGTCAGAAAAGCTATGCTGATAAGGGAAGAAAACCACTCGAGCTCCAGGTTGGGGATCGAGTGCTACTCAAAGTCTCACCTTGGAAAGGTGTAGTCCGCTTTGGCAAACGAGGAAAACTCAATCCGCGTTATGTCGGACCATTCGAAGTCACCGAGAAAATTGGCAAAGTCGCCTACAGGTTGAATTTACCTGAAGAACTCAGCGGAGTTCACAATGTTTTCCATGTGTCGAATCTGAAGAAGTGTCTGTCGGATGAGACCCTCATAGTTCCCTTAAAGGAGCTCACAATCAACGACCAACTATGATTCGTCGAGGAACCGGTGGAGATTACAGATTGAGAAGTTAACATCCTCAAGAGTACCAGGATACCTCTGGTTCGAGTTCGTTGGAATGCTCGTCGTGGCCCAGAGTATACCTGGGAACGAGAAGACCAAATGAAACTCAAGTATCCCCAGCTGTTTAAGAAAAACACAACCACTACTGAGGCTGAAGCTACTGCAGAATTTCGGGACGAAATTCCAAATCAACGGGGGGATGATGTGACACCCCAGGAAAATCAGGAAAACAACGCAACATAACTAGCTTCCTCAGTAACCACGCGCTAAATTTCGGGACGAAATTCTCTTAACAGGGGGAGAATGTAACAACCCTCATAATTCCATGTATTCCGTACAATTTATTAATAATAATTAATGTGCTTGACGACTGTGTGGAATTACGTAACTGCTTTCTGATATCTGTGTTATATTTACATGCGCCTGTTAACACACTAGTAATGTACAGAAAAGTCATTAAATAGTCCGTTATGATTTCCTGAGTATTGAAAAGTAAAAACGTCACAAAATATATATATATATATATATATATATAGGACGCTTTACGGATTAATTAAGCGCTTTAACGGAACAATATCCAACCGTACAACCGGACTTAACCCGGGACATAAAAATATTGACATGACATTGTTTTTCCTTTTCTGAGCTAGTTAGGGTACCCGAACACCCTAACACCCGTTATAATTTACTACACACTAACATTTAAATTAACCCCCCCCCCCCTAACTAAATTAACTAGCCTAAACTACCTAGTTAATTTCCAACCAATTACCCTTCCCCCCCCCCCCCCCCGACGAGTTCGGTTCCCATGAGGGGACAACCACTTACACATTTTGATTATAATAATCCTCATGTCTAATATCCACTAAACACATTATCTAGTGGTTATTTAGGATGGATTGATTATAAATAAATTACAAGGGTTAAAGGCTTTCATTTTCATTTCACCAACTCAAACTCAAACACTTTCTTTCCCCTTTGGCACTTACGGCCGAGAACCACAAGCACACCACCATCACTTTTTGATTTCATTCAAGGCATTCTACATTCATTCAAGTGTGAAGGATCACGCACAAGGAAGCCCGGTGCTTGCGGATTGCCAAGGACCTCTCTACGGCGCTTTTAACCACCCGTTTTTCGACTAGTTTCTTCCCTAGCCTTGAGCTAGTAGTAAGTGACTCTAAACACCTTCTTGATCTATTCTAAAGTGGTTAATAAGAGTTTTGTCGGTTAAAAATTATGAACATATAAGATCAAAGTCTAAAAGTCGACTAAAGTGATGAGCAAGGTGGTTAATGGATGAATATTAGTGTAAATCATGTAGATCTTGTGTGATTATGATTATTGGTTGATTATCTGATGTTTTGCTGATTAATATTAATATGTGATGTTGTTACGGTCACCAAACATGATTAACGGAATCAATCGAACACAAGTTAGTAAGTTAGAAAGTGAAAACAGAATCTGTCCCGGTTTTACAGCCAACTTCAGTTGGCTGTAAACAGGTCATAAACTCAATGAAAAACCGATATTTTGAATCTAAAATATGTTATTATGAAATACGGTTCTAATGGCACCGGAATCGTAATTTGTGGACTTCGTTTACTATTTTTAAAGTGTCGATTTGTAACAACAACTTAAGCTGAATTTTGACAGCAATAAATGGGTGTCATACTTTCAGTCATAACCTGAGTTTCGTGATGAATCGGACCATGAAATTTGTACAGTATATGAAAACCGATGCATTTGTAATTACCCCACTAGAATTTCGTAAATCGGACACTCGATGAATTTTAAATAAATTATCCCGTGGACTGTGGTCAGAAAAATATAAATCTGAGTTCAGCCCAGGAAAATGATTTTTTTATAAAATATTGGTAATGAACTGGACCCCGATATTTTAACACAATAAAATTTGGAACGTTTAAGACATTCTGCAAAAATTTGGGAATTTTTGGAATAATTTAACTATTTTATTAAAATGTCCGAAAACAGCCGGTTTTGAATATTAATGCTGAAATGACATAAGTTGTGACTTGCGTGTCTAAATGTCAAGTATGCTATCTGTGAATGATCTACCATGTTATATGTGTTATGTGCATTATCGTATGTTTGATTTTGAGTGGGGAATGGATGGGAAACTTGGATGGGCATAAACCGTTAAAGTGTTGCATGTTATGTGATAAATACGTGTAGAAACTTTGTGCTCTATTTGATAATCACTAAATGACTAACTGGTAATCATATTAGGACGTGATTGACCGACCTTGACTGTTAGCTATATTTGAGAACCTAACCGAGCAAACCGAGGTGAGTTCACACTTTCTACAAGGCATGGGATTCCCGGTGGTTTGGGAATGGGTTAAAGAATTTAAAACTAAATCTACATATCCCTTTGGGAAGATATGTACGACCATCCTACATAAATAGGATGCCATTGTTAACCCTACGAATTCTCCTGGTGCAGAATACGTACGTTCGTCCTCCTGGTGCAGGACAACAACCTTAAAAATAGCTAGACAAAACTCTATCATGATGTCCCTCAATTTATATCAACTTAATCGCCGAGGCCAATGGCGAGTGGGTCATTAGTTAATAGCGCTATTAGGTTTAACAAACCTCACACCGTGCCAGTCGGACGGGCGTGTACTAATGGACTATGGCAGATTGTCAGTGATGATAGACACTGATATAGGGCACAACTTATTTGCGTAGCAGTCGATATCATACCGTCTATTAGTTCACACGGGGAAAGCCCCCCCACTGATTATGGTTATGGTTTGGGTAAAGAAAAAGGAACTGGTTAAACATACTTTCAACTACGGGGTAACCCCCACGGCATTTAAGCCAACGAAAGTCAAACCACGTTTTTCAGAAACAACTTAAAACTAAACATCCAAACGTGAACTCACTCAACTTTGTTGTTGACTAGTTGTTGCATGCCTTTTAGGTCGCTAAATGCTTGGAGCTTGCACGAGGAAGGAGTCGTTGTGGTGTACGGACTGTTACGTTCTGTGCTTAATGTTTAACTCCTTATGAACTTATTAAACTTGTGTTTTGAAACTTAAAACTTATGAACTGTGAACTTATGTTTTGAACTCACGTTTTATGTTTCCGCTGTTATCCTAAAATCGGTTACCTTCTTTAGGTCACCAGTCGTATTGTACTTGGTCTTATTTACTTAATTGAGTTGTTCAATATGATTGGTGGCTCGATCCTGGTCACGTCACGCCTCCAAGCGGTGGTACTCCGCATGGTGGATTTTGGGGGTGTGACAACATGACTTTCAGTTCCATGTGAAGAAGTTTGCATTCGTGGAGGGGGAAGTGGAAGCACCAAACCAATTGTTGCAGAGGTTGTAGTAGACATGGTGGAAGAGCTCATGTTTGATCTCGAGGCCATTGAAAACAATGTAGCAAAAAGTTTTGACAATAGAAAGCCGAGTAATGATTTTACTAAAGTTTTTAGCAAAAATAGCACCACTTGCCCCACGGTGGGCGCCAAAGTGTTTTGGTCAAAAATTACCGAAGCAATTAAGTGATCAAATTAGTTAAGTGAGGTAGTGTGCTAGAAATATGTGTGAAAAATATGTTAACCAAGTTAATTGTAAAAATAGTTTCAGGATACAGCTCAGGATATAGGGCTGTATCTATGATCAAACAATGAGCAAAAAAGTAAAGGTTGACACGTGATGTACGAGGAAATCCCTTGATTAATCTAGATCGCCGGCATAAAACCTCGGGAGCTGACAATCGCAGCTGCCTTGTTCTTCTATTACTTTAAATATCAGGATACAGTACAGGATGTGATGCGGATCAACTAGGTGTTACAATGTAATTCGATTACAAGTGTTTGTGTATAGTGTTTGCTATGAGCTAGAGAGCAAAAGTGTTCGAAAGTGTGTGTGAATGTTGAGTGCCTTAATCTGATCCGCCCCCATCTATTTATAGTAAAAGGAATGCAATAAACTATCCTAATAAACCGGGATCCGGCGAATATTCCCCACTCGAACGTGGTAGACCTGGTCTTTCGGGTTCAACGTCTCTCACATAACAGATACGCCCGAGTCTTGAGGAGAAGAAGTCCATCTGACCATTAGTAACCCACAGCCTCTAACCTGTACATGGTTAATTTAGTTAACACCAAGATAAAGCCCAGGATGTTAGCAATATCCTAATCCAGTATCCTGATCACAAGTAAACAACCAAAAGCAGGATATTAGTCAGGATATATATACTCAGAAAATGGCCTATAACATCTAATACATTCCCCTATGAGAATTACGGGTTCATCGAAGCAAGCGGATTTATGACTTCTTTTCTCAACCAGGTTAGTATCCTTGAACCATATCCTGCAGCTTATACCACTTATAAGTATTTATTAAAACCAATACCTATCCTCTTATTTTTGCAGGGTCTTGAACGTCTGGTTCATCTATATCAAGAATTCTGCAGGCTCAACAAGATGCTTGAATCCAAGTTAAAGAAAGCCGAGGTTACTATCTCCGATCAAGGCATGATTACAGCCGCTAAATCTCGGCATTACGAGGAGAAGTTCAAGGCTATGACCCAAGAACACCAGACCTCTCTCAACAAAGCTACTCTCCAGGCCCAAGCCGATCTTGACGCTGCCCATGCTCAACATGAACAGGATATGGTCAGCTACTGGGAAAGCCTTAAAAGTTCCGTCGTCACTTCTCTCCTCCAGGCCAAGCTAAAGATGGCCCACGAAGCCAAAACACTAGGCTTCGAATGCCCTTCTTGGGACGTCAATGCCTGGGAAACAAAGCTAAAGAGCCTTGGTGGCACTTCTGCCAAACCTGCTGCTGAAGGATCTTCAAAAGCAGTTGAAAAACCAACCGGTGCTGAGAGGGATGCTGAGGTGGATCCCGAGACGGATGCTGCTGAAATTACCATGAACGAAGAAGGCGCTGCCTCCTAAAACTTATTTTCTTTAAATTTGAGAGTTATGCTTATGTTTGAACAATTTTATTTCTTGTCTTATGAACAGTTTTTATTTTTGTATCAAAACAACTTGATAGCCGAAGGTGGATGGGTCCTGGGTTTTAGGATGAAATCTTCGGTTATCAACTGGTATTGCTTATTTCAAATAATTTCATCTTTCAATTGACTTGCTATTGTTTTCTGTATTTCTTAGTGTAGATTTTAGCTTTGCAAAATTTTGTACAACTATCTTTTGAAAATATCCTGATTAATATACTCAGTGATATATTATGAAAACTTTTATTAAATAGAATTTCTAAAAATTCAATCAACTTTAGAGAAAACTTCTAAAGAATAAAAGATAGTCCATTTTCCAAAACCTGTATTGACAATACTTGTTTGATCAAAGTTTTAATTTCAATCTAGTATCACTTCCAAATATTTCAATCAAATATCCCGAAACGCATCCCAAAAACACATTTTGAAGATATATCCTGAAGATATATCCTTTTCAGGATACTTAAACCTTAACCTGAGTTATAAAATTTATGTAAGGTTTATAAAGGAAAGAGCATACTAGGAACTGAGTCTAACCCTAGTATTAATCTCCAATCCCTTTTGCGACTTCTCCTACTAAGATGTCCCCAGTTTGAGACACTTAGCTCAACTTTGATCCTTTGTGCATCATACAATTGCTTTAGATGGAATGTCCCCTGTGCATGAAGTCCTCAAACACTTAGAAAATTTTTGAACACTAGTTACAATTGTATAGACAATTTTTTGTGTTACTGGGGTAAAACCCAAAATGTACTGGAGATAAATCCTTCGTATCCCGGGGGAAATCCCAAATTTTCGTGCGCTACAGGGGGAGTGTATAAACTCCAAGACTTAGAAAGATGAAAACCTTTAAACCTTAGAGAGTATGAAAATACCCTTTCGTGAGAGAGGGTGATCAATCCTCATATACCTTTAGGATTCTGGATATAGCCAATAGTAATGAAATTGTCAGCCACTTTTACATGGACTGGTCCCGCCACCTTGAACTATTCCCGAATAACTTGCGCTCCAGGCGGGGTGTTTAAACCCAATTCGGAAGACAGGTGAATACCTTTAAACCTTTGAAGGGATCAGGATCCCTTATACGTGAGAGAGGGGGCCAATCCTCTAATCTTCCGAAGTATCCTGAGTGTGTATCCTGGTGCTATATCCCGAGGTATATTCTGCAAAACCACTATAAGCTAAGGTGGGTGTTAGCCTGGCTAACACCCCTCCGATGCTTAAGTCAGTAACGGGTTCAAAATAGTAAATGATATTAAAATTTAATAAAAGAGTCAGAATCCATACCGCCCTGAGTCAGAATTTGAATTCCATACTCATTTAAAATAGAGCTTTAGATGTATAGCATTCCAGGATCTCGGTAGCATTTCTCCCTCCATATTCTTGAGCCGGTATGCTCCTTTTCCTGATTCTGATTCAACCTCATAGGGTCCTTCCCACTTTGGAGCCAACTTTCCATCAGCAGGATTAGTAGTATTCTGAAAAGCTTTTCTTAATACCCAATCTCCAATCTGAAATCTTCTAGTCCTTATATTCTTGTTGTATGCTTTAGATATCCTCTGTTGATATGATGCCATCCTTAGCCTTGCAGCGTCTCTTGTCTCATCAATAGTATCCAGTTTCTGGCGTAGGACTTCAGGATTCTTCTTAGGATCCCTGAGGTTGGATCTCGCTGTAGGTATCACCATTTCTGTTGGAATCACCGTTTCTGCTCCAAACACCAAGGAAAACGGGGTTTGGCCAGTTGCATTCTTCACCGTTGTCCTATTAGCCCACAAAACAAAGGGTAATTCTTCTGCCCATCTTCCTTTCTTAGCCCCTAGTCTCTTTTTCAAGTTGTTGACAATTATCTTATTCGATGATTCTGCTTGTCCATTTGCTTGAGGATGTATCGGAGTAGACGTAATCATTTTGATTCCCCAACTCTTGCAAAAGTCAGTAGTCCTTTTACTTATAAGTTGAGATCCGTTGTCACAAATTATCTCAGCTGGTACTCCAAACCTAGTCAGGATATTCCTTTTTATGAAGGATACTACTTCTTGATCTCTAACTTGAACAAATGCTTCTGCTTCAACCCACTTGGAGAAATAATCCGTCATTGCCAACATGAAAACCTTTCCTCCTGGAGCCTTTGGAAGCTTTCCCACTATATCCATACCCCATTTCATGAACGGCCAAGGGGAAACAATAGGATACAGCGGTTCAGCCGGCTGATGTAATATGTTACTATGTCTTTGACATGCGTCACATCTTCGAGCATATTCTGTGGCATCTTTCCTCATCGTCGGCCAATAATATCCTGTCCTTAATACTTTTGAGAATAAGGACATGCCCCCAGTATGGTTACCACAATCCCCTTTTTGTATATCCTGAAGTACTTCTTTGGTTTCGGGATCCTCCAAGCACCTCAGATATGGCCCGCAAGAGATTTCTTATACAAAAGATCATTTATAATAGTGAATCGTGATACCTTCATTCTAAAGGCATTAGGATTCTCATTCTTTGGGATATGTGCTTCCTTGAGATATCTCATGATTGGAGCCATCCAGGACTTAGGATCCTCCTCAGGATACTCATCATCAAGATCCTGAATACTGATTACTTCCTTATCCTGAGGATTCGTCGCAGGATATAGGACATGTAATATTGGAATTCGGGTTCCTTCCGGTATCCAGACCGATGATCCCAGATTTGCCAAGGAATCAGCTTCAGCATTATCATCTCTTGGTACCTGTTCAAGTGTAAAAATATCAAAATATCCTGCTAATTTTTTGAGAATTTCGAGATACTCGATTAACTTCTCTCCCTTAACTGCATACGTTCCATTAAAGTGATTAGTGATTAACAAGGAGTCAACATATACTTACAAATTCTTGATATTCATATTTTTAGCCAACTCTAATCCTGCAATTAAAGCCTCATATTCTGCCTCATTATTAGTAGCAGGAAATTCACACCTAATAGCCTGGGGTAATATGTCCCCCTGTGGCGATTTTAGTAGTATACCTAAACCTACACCTCTTACGTTAGATGCACCATCAGTATACAATGTCCAGCATTCTAAGTTTTCTCCTAGCTGCTGTACTTCTAAATCTACTTCATTTTGAATGTCACTACTGAAATCAGCCACAAAGTCAGCTAAAGCCTGAGACTTTATGGCATTTCTAGGCTTATATACTAAGTCATAAGCACTCAGTTTTACTAACCACTTAGCCATCCTACCCGACATCTCAGGTTTCCTAAGCACGTTTTTAACAGGATAATTGGTTTTAACATGAATCCTATGTGTCTCAAAATAATGTCTAAGTTTTGTTGATGCCATAACTAGGGCTAATATCAATTTCTTTAGATGAGAATATCTAGTTTCAGCATCTAGTAAACTTTTACTAACATAATAGACAGGATATTGCTGACCTTCATGGTCCTTTATAAGAACGACACTTACAGCATTCCCTGATACAGCGAGGTATAGGGATAGTGGTTCACCATTTTCAGGCTTCATCAATAGAGGTGCAGTTGAGAGATATCGCTTCAAATCCTACGAGGCTGCTTCATGCTTTGCTCCCCATTCGAACTTCTTATTCTTCTTGAGGATATCATAAAATTCCTTGCATTTTTCCGAGGATCTTGAAATAAATCTGTTCAATGCTGCTACTCGGCCTGTTAACCGTTGAACATCCTTCATATTCGAAGGTGATTTTATATCCAGGATAGCTCTAATCTGCTCCGGGCTCGCCTCTATGCCCCTTTTGGTCACCATATATCCTAGAAACTTTCCTGCCCCCACTCCTAAATGGCACTTAGCAGGATTCAGTTTCATGTTATACTGATCCAGGATATCAAATGCTCCCTTAATATCCAGGAGGTGATCCTCAGCCTTTTTAGATTTCACCACCATATCGTCAATATATACCTCCATGGTGTCCCCCAGCTTGTCTTTAAACATCATGTTTACCAACCTCTGGTATGTTGCACCTGCATTTTTCAAACCAAAGGGCATAGCAGTGTAACAATAAATACCTGTTGGTGTCATGAAGGCAGTATCCTCCTGGTCCGAAAGCTCCATTTGAATCTGCTGAAATCCTGAGGATGCATCCATGAAGGTTAACATCTCATGCCCGGCAGTAGCATCCACCATTGCATCAATATGGGGAAGAGGAAATGGGTCTTTAGGACAAGCCTTGTTCAAGTCCGTGTAATCTACACAGACTCTCCATTTCCCATTTTTCTTCTGTACCACGACTACATTTGCCAGCCATCTTGGAAACTTGACTTCTCTGATCATTTTGGACTTCAAGAATCTTTCAACTGCCTCTTGTATGATTGTATTTCGTTCAGGAGCAAACTTCCTTCTTTTTTGCTGAACAGGCTTGAACGACCTGTCAATTCCAAGCTTATGATTAATAATGTCTTTGGATATACCTGTCATATCCTCATGCTTCCATGCAAATGTTGACATCCTGCACTTCAAAAAGTTAGTTAATTGTTCTTCAATATCCTGAGGGATATTGGTCCCTACGAGCACCGAGATATCAGGATTATCCTGATCCAGGATAACTTTCTTCATATCCTGCTCTGAAGCCTCCACGATATCCTGGGCCCGCATCTTTAATTGCTATGCTGGATTAGGCTTGGTTGAGGATTTCATTGAGGATGACTAGCATTCCTTCGCCTCCTGCTGATCACTATCAACTTTGACGACCCCCCAAGGGGTAGGGATCTTGATGCACTGATGATAAGTCAATGGCACAGCCTTCATGTCATGGATCCATGGCCTGCCTAGTATGATGTTATAGCAGGATAGGGAGTCCATCACACAGAAGCGTTGTATCGAGTTGACCCCTTCAACATATACTGGTAACTTTATCTCTCCTACGGTATTCATAGCTTCTCGACTGAAACCAACGAGCACAGTGGACTTCAAAGTAATGTCCATCGGAGATACATTCATCCTCTTCAATGTTTCCAGCTGAACTATGTTGACGGAGCTACCATTGTCCACTAATATCCTGCGTACAAAATGGTTAGCAACATATAATGTTATTACGAGAGCATCATGGTGAGGATCCTGGACAGTATCCCTGTCATCACTATCGAAAGTGATCACTTTATCGGTTGTAAGGGTAGTCATCCTGGCTGGTTTCTCTCCCCTTTCAGTCTTAGCTTCCTTTGCATGTCTCTTGGCCGCAGAATACGAAGTCCCACAAATGTTGGATCCTCCTGAAATAAAGTTAATTATTTTGGCATCTGTTGGGGGTGATGCTGCTCGTTCAGGATCCTTCTCAGGATCCTGCCCTTTATTCTTCTTTCTTCCCAGCAAATCCTTCAGATACCCCTTGCTTAATAGGTAGCTTTTTTCTTTCCTTAGAGCAATGCAATCCTCGTTCACATGTCCTAAATCTTCATGGAAGGCACACCATTTGGATTTATCCTTCTAATCAGCTTTCTGCTGATTCTTTCGAGGCCACCTAGCTTTGTCTCCTAAACCATGCATAGCATACAATAACTCAGGTATATTAACAGAAAAGCAGTATTCAGATAATTCAGGATATTCTTTAGGATCCTTGTCTTCAACAGCATTCACTTTCTTATTATCATTTCTGCCATATGGCTTGGAGCGATATGGTTTATACGAGGATTCTAATTTCCTGTTGGTTGATTCGTAGGTTGAGGTAGAATTCATCCTCTCTTGCATCTTTTTGTCATCTTCCAAGCGGATATATCTCAAAGCCCTGTTACGAGCTTCATCGAGATTCCTGCAGGGATTCATTACAAGATCCTGATAAAACTGAGAATCCTTTTATAACCCCATCTTAAAATCCTGCACAGCGGTCGCAACATCAAGATGTGGGATATCCAAGGATTCTCGACTAAACTTGTTCACATAATCCCTCAAGGATTCCTGAGGTCCTTGAGTTATCCTGTAAAGATCACTGGTTAGTTTCTCAAAACTCCGGCTGCAAGAAAACTGACTATTAAATAAATTAACCAAATGAGCAAACGAAGTAATTGAGTGAGGAGGAACATTTAACAGCCATTTAAAGGCTGATCCTGTCAATGTAGGACCGAAACCCTTGCACAAGCATGCTTCCTTGAGCTCCGGAGGGATAGGGTTAATCTCCATTCTTTCTCTATACTGGGCAATATGCTCTTCAGGATCCATAGTCCCATCATACAGTTTCATGTTGGGGTTCGGAAATCTTTTTGGGATTTCAGCATCACAGATAGGATATGCAAAGCAGGATATCCTGTGGCTATCTTGGGATACTTCCGGAATTGGCTGGACCACTCCAGGCACACTGGATATCATGTCTAGTAAATGTTGACGTCATACCTGCATCCTGCAAAGACCCATTATTGTTAGTAGCAAGAGTATTATTATTTGACATGTTACCGGTCTGAGGATTCTGGCCATATCCTGAAGCATATCCTGAGCTCCTCACAGTTGACATCCTGACCGAGGAGGGTATCTCAGGAATATGATTCTGAGAATGGCTTGGCACGATATTCCCTCGGTTATCTTCAGTGTAAACTGCAGAACTGAAGTTCAAAGTTCTAGGCTGCAAAGGAGTGACAGTTTCTTCAGCAGGACTACTTGGGCCGGATTTCAAGAGTTGTATCTCTCTCATCAGCAACCGATTAGTTTCCTACTGCTGCCTCATTTGTTCCTGTACACTACCAAACAAATTCATAATTTCATCATTAGAAGCCAAAACAGGACCAGATCCCTGAGTAGTGGGAGCGGGGATAACATCCCGAGCCACATGACTTTCAGTTCCATGTGAAGAAGTTTGCATTCGTGGAGGAGGAGGTGGAAGCACCGAACCAATTGTTGCAGAGGTTGTAGCAGACATGGTGGAAGAGCTCATGTTTGATCTCGATGCCATTAAAAACAATGTAGCAAAAAGTTTTGACAATAGAAAGCCGAGTAATGATTTTACCAAAGTTTTTAGCAAAAATAGCACCACTTGCCCCACGGTGGGCGCCAAATTGTTTTGGTAAAAAATTACCGAAGCAATTAAGTGATCAAATTAGTTAAGTGAGGTAGTGTGCTAGAAATATGTGTGAAAAATATGTTAACCAAGTTAATTGTAAAAACAGTTTCAGGATACGGCTCAGGATATAGAGTTGTATCTATGATCAAACAATGAGCAAAAAAGTAAAGGTTGACACGTGATGTACATGGAAAGCCCTTGATCAATCTAGATCGCCGGCACAAAACCTCGGGAGCTGACAATCGCAGCTGCCTTGTTCTTCTATTGCTTCAAATTTCAGGATACAATGCAGGATGTGATGCGGATCAACTAGGTGTTACAATGTAATTCGATTACAAGTGTTTGTGTGTAGTGACTGCTGAAAGCTAGAGAGCAAAGTGTTCGAAAGTGTGTGTCAAAGTTGCATGCCTTAATCTGATCCGCCCCAATCTATTTATAGTAAAAGAAATGCAACAAACTATCCTAATAAACTAGGGTCCGGCGAATATTCCCCACTCGAACGTTGTAGACCTGGTCTTTCGGGTTCAACGTCTCTCACATAACAGATACGCCCGAGTCTTGAGGAGAAGAAATCCATCTGACCGTTAGTAACCCACAGCCTCTAACCTGCACGTGGTTAATTTAGTTAACACCAGGATATGGCCCAGGATGATACCAATATCCTAATCCAGTATCCTGATCACAAGTAAACAACCAAAAGCAGGATATTAGTCAGGATTTATATACTCAGAAAATGACCCATAATAACTTCCAAAGGCTCCAGGAAGAAAGGTTTTTATGCTGGCAATGACAGATTATTTCTCCAAGTGGGTCGAAGCCGTGGCCTTCGTTCAAGTCAGGGATCAAGAAGTGGTATCCTTCATAAAGAGGAATATCCTGACCAGATTTGGGGTACCAGCTGAGATAGTTTGTGACAATGGCTCTCAGTTCATCAGCAAAAGAACTACTGATTTTTGCAAAAGTTGGGGAATTAAAATGATCACATCTACACCGGTACATCCTCAAGCAAATGGACAAGCAGAATCCTCAAACAAGATAATTGTCAACAATTTGAAGAAAAGACTTGGATCTAAGAAGGGAAGATGGGCAGAAGAACTACCATTTGTCCTATGGGCTGATAGAACAACAGTGGCGAGACCAGTTCATGTAAAAGTGGCTGACAATTTCGTTACTGTTGGCTATACCCTGGATCCTTAAGGTATATGAGGATTGATCACCCTCTCTCGCGAAAGGGTATTTTCATACTCTCTAAGGTTTAAAGGTTTTCACCTTTCTAAGTCTTGGAGTTTATTCACTCCCGCCTGTAGCGCACGAAAATTTGGGATTTTCCCCAGGATACTAAGGGTTTATCCCCAGTACATTAAGGGTTTATCCCCAGTGAAACTAAACTTTTTGACAAAAATTCCAAAGATATGACAAACTACGATTGTGTTTGCACACGTTCTTCTGTTGGTGAAAAGTCACGAAGTTTAATCACTAAGTGAAGAGATACTCAAGTGTGTCATATATTGATGCAATATCCTGCACAGACAGGGGACATCCATGCCGGGGACATTGCAAAGGATTCAAAGGTTGAGGTTGGAAATTATTGCCTAAGTGTTTCTAGTATGATTTATTATTTTTCAAGTCTTGAAAACCTTATCTAAATGATCTAAGTTTTCTAGAAAGTCATATTCAACCAAGTTTTGTCTAACATTTTTATGACAAAAGTATTGAACATTTCATCAATATCCTGACCAGGATGTTTGATCAGGATATTCAAAACATACCTTTCAAAATAAAAACATAACAACAACAAATAAGGCTAAAAGGTTAGTTTATTGTTAATGGATTGTATTCTTGGTTTCATCTCAAAAAAGAGACCCATCCAGCAAGAACACAATTAAGTTTTTAAAACATATTTACATAAACAGTTGAAGGCTTCTTCCTGGAAACACAGGATCCCTCCAACTTCAACCGTCAAACTATTCTACTTGTAGGAAATTAAAATTGTTCTAAGTGCAGGATGACCGGATGATTTAGACCCTACGAAATACAGGTATCATTAAACACAAACTAACCAGGATACAGGTTCAGTATATGTGTACGGGATACAGGATCTAGATACTTACCTTATTAGGGAAGGAGGTCATGGGCTCGATTGATTCCGTGAAGCCAAGGTCATCATAAGAGAAACCTTTGGCAGCAGCAACAGATGGCTCCTTTTTCACCAGGACAGGCTTGGGATAGCTGTCAAGCTTCTCAAGATCGAAGAAAACATATATCCTTACCAGACATGTTGGAATCAGGATATCCAACAGTTATATTTTTGGGGACAATTGTTATGGGTGAAATTCTGAGCCCATATCCTGACTTTGTATCTTGATTTTTTATTAGTTGTATATGATCAGGATACCGGATCAGGATACCGGACCAGGATATTGGTAACATCCTGAGGCAGTATCCTGACTATTACTAACAATTTGCTTGTAAACGTTGGCTACAAGGGACTAACGTTCATGAAGATCAAGTCATCCTGAAGACCCGCTCAAATTGGTTAGGATAAGGACGTTGATGGCGGAAAAATAGCTCTTATAACGGTCATCATTGAAGATTGGCATGTTTTATGGAAAGTTACGAAGATTGGTCAAAGATATTAATGTTGTAACGGTTATGGAAGCTTAAATCCCGGAGTTATAGTTAGTAAGCGCGTGGAAAACGAGTTGAGACAACCTTGCAACGTTCAGAAAGGAAATAATCTCAGTATCCCGGATTTTTAGCATAATATCCCGGATTTTTAGCATAGTTAGTTATTTCCTTTTACTATATAAAGGGGTGATCGGATCATAGGTGGACACAACTTTCACACACACAATTTCTCGTACACTCTTGTTCTCTACCACCTGTAACCACTCACAAACACTCACACTTGTACTCAAATCGCATTGTAACACTTATTTGATCCGTATCATATCCTGCATTGTATCTTGGTTATTGTTTTGGTCAAAAATTACCGAAGCAATTAAGTGATCAAATTAGTAAAGTGAGGTAGTGTGCTAAAAAGTGTATTGAAAATATGCTTGTTAAGTTATTTATAAAAATCAGTATTCAGGATACGGCTCAGGATATTGAGCTGTATCTATGATCAAACTATGAGCAAAAGTAAAGCAAACGACACGAGATGTACGAGGAAAGCCCTTGATCAATCTAGATCGCCGGCATAAAACCTCGGGAGCTGACAATCGCAGCAGCCTTGTTCTTCTTATTACTTCAAACGTCAGGATACAGTGCAGGATGTGGTGCAGATCGACTATGTGTTACAATGAAATTTGAATACAAGTGTGGTGTTTGCAATGAGCTAGAGAGTGAAAGTGTTCGAGAGTGTAAGTGTAAATTGTGCGCCTTAAACTGATCTGCCCCCATCTATTTATAGTAAAGATAATATAACAAACTATCCTAAAGTTCCGGGATCCACCGAATATTCCTTCATCGAACGTTGTAGACCTGGTCTTTCGGGTTCAACGTCTCTCCTTCAACAAACACGTCCGAGTCTTGAGGAGGAGAAGTCCACTTGACCGTTAGCAAGTCTCAGCCTTTAACCTGCACGTGGTTAATTCGATAAACCTCAGGATATCGCCCAAGATGTTAGCAATATCCTCTTCCAGCATCCTGGTCACAAATAAACAAATAAAGGCAGGATATTGGTCAGGATATGTATGCTTAGAAAATGAGCCATAACAATTGTCCCCAAATATATCGGTTGGTATACCAATCCAACGGATATATTTCAAAAATCTTATCCCATAACTCAAGGAATTTAAAACGAAGCGACGGTCAAGATCCCATCGTAACTTCCAACGCGTTTTTTACTCAATGGAGATCCACAATGCCCCTATATCTTCTCTTTTCTTGTTTGAAAAGCAGATATCTTCAACAGAACCTTCAGGTAATTCTCCATTTCTGATTTACTTTCCGTCAATTTACATCGCCTTACTTGCAATGGATGCCGAGAACTTCACCCAGCAGAATCTCCTTAAAAATCCCGAAAAAGATATCTGTGCTTTTGACAACGCAGATATTGCAGCTTTACGAGCCTCCGGCGCTTTCCCTGATAACACAGTCTTTAGACCATTCGATCGGTCAATCCGATCGGATGTTTCTTCCACTGAATGGGTTTGTTTTCCAGCATATCCTTTTTCCCTAGGTCTTCGATACCCTTTTCCTGAATTCATGATGCAATTCTTTCGAACCACCGGCATCTCTTTTGCTCAAACTATGCCCATGGTTTGGAGAGTACTAATTGTACTTAACCAAATCAAAAACCTCCATTGTTCCGACCTTCGCATCGAGGATTTGCCTATTGCTTATCGCCTCCGATCCCATGGCTCTAGCCGGTTCTTGCTCTTCTCGACCTCTAGCAAACCCCTGATTCTCAAAGCCACCAAAAACGAAGACGGATGGCAACGCAAATTTTTCTTTATCAAACGAGACTCCATTGCTGAGGGTGCCAACCCTCCGGTGGAGTGGTTAACCACCGGTAGGGTTATAAATATTCCCATAGACCATTTAATTCTAATCTTCTATTAATATCCTTCTTTTTGATCTTTATGCAGTGAACTTCAAGGAAGTCGCTCCTCCTACCGCCGAGTCAGAAAAAAGAATCAATACTGTTTACCAGTTACCAGCAATAGACAGGACCTTCACCACACACGTCCCCAGTTCCAGTCAATACTCGTCATCTGAAATGTCTGGTAAGGATTACTTTCAAAATAATTAGTCAAGATAGTATAATAGTAAAATGAAGAGTAAAACTTTTCCCTTTATGCAGCACCGGCCAAGATCCCTGAAGTCTTTGACCTCGACGAATTGGACAGTTATTCTGATCAGATCCAGGTCAAGAAAGAACCTAACCCCAAGACCACAGCCACATCCAAACCCAGTAGTTCCAAAGCCATCATTATTCCCAAACCTTCACCGGCTACCAAGCCCCGGAGTTCAAGTTCCCGCAAAAGGAAAGAACCTGATTCCCCCGTCATTTCTGACACATTTCCTTATGAGAAGCACGGGTTCATTGAAGCTAGCGGGTTTATGACTTCTTTTCTTAACCAGGTTAGTATTCTCATATCATATCCTGCGATTTACATTATTATCAAAGATTTATCAATATTAATACCTGTCGTCTTACCTTTGTAGGGTCTTGAGCGTTTGGTTAACTTATATCAAGAATCCTGCAAGCTCAACAAGACGCTTGAAACCAAGCTAAAGGAAGCTGAAACCACAATCTTTGATCAAGGCATGATTGCAGCCGCCAAATCTCGTCATTACGAGCAGAAATTTAAAGCCATGACTCAAGAACACCAAACTGCTCTCAACAAAGCTGTTCTTCAGGCCCAGACCGACCTTGAAGCTGCCCACACGCAATACGAACGAGATATGGTCAGCTACCGGGAAAGCCTCAAGAGTTCCATCGTCATTTCTCTCCTTCAAGCCAGGTTGAAGATAGCCAACGAAGCCAAATCATTAGGCTTCGAATGCCCTTATTGGGATGTAGGTGCCTGGGAGACCAAGCTAAAGAACCTCGGCGGCGTTTCTTTCAAATCAGCTGTCGAAGAATCTTCCAAAGCAGTTGAAAAAGCAACCGATGCTGAGAAGGATGCTGAGGTGGATCCCAAGGCGGATGTTGCTGAAACCACTATGGACGAAGAAGGCACTACCCCCTAGAGCTTATTTCCTTTAGATTATTCGAACAATTTTATGTTTTTATGAACAATTTTTATTTCCGTATCGAAACAATTTGATAGCCGAAGGTGGATGGGTCCTGGGTTTCAGGATGAAACCTTCGGTTATCAACCAGTATTGATTGCTTCAAGAATAATTTCGTCTTTTTATTTTTCTTGCCATTATCTTCCGTTTTTCCTAAATATAATTCTTAGCCTTGCAAAAAAAAATTATATCGTTATCTTATGAAAATATCCTGATCAATATGCTCAGCGATATATTGTAAAAACTTTTTATTAGATAGAACTTCCAAACATTCCTTCAACTTTGTAGAAAGTTTTTGAAAAATAATCTATTTTTCCAAAACCAGTTTATGATAATACTTAAATAATCAAAGTTCCAAACTGATACTAGTTTCAAACACCTTAATCAAATATCCTGAAAAAGACTTTGAGAATATATCAGGATACTTGACCTTTTAAAAAACATAGTGTTACTAAAGACTTAGATGATGTTTACAAAGGAAAGATCATACCCGGAGTAGTATATAACACTATTATCAAACCTCAATCTTTTTGCAACTTTTCCAATGAAGATGTCCCCTGTGTGAGATATTTAACATACTAGTTCCGAGCTTTAGCCTTTGAGCTTTACATCACTGCCTTGGTAGGAATGTCCCCTGTGTACAATGTCTTCAAACACTTAGAAATCTTCTGAATGTCAATTTCCATCGTATAGGCAATTTTTTAGATCCCAAGGGTAAAACCCAAGGATGTACTGGAGATAAATCCCTTGTATCCTGGGGAAAATCCCAAATTTTCATGCGCTACAGGCGAGAGTGTATAAACTCCAAGACTTAGAAAGCTGAAAACCTTTAAACCTTAGAGAGTATGAAAATACCCTTTCGTGAGAGAGGGTGATCAATCCTCATATACCTTTAGGATTCAGGATATAGCCAACAGTAACGAAATTGTCAGCCACTTTTACATGGATTGGTCCCGCCACCTTGAACTATCCCTGAATAACTTGCGCTCCAGGCGGGGTGTTTAAACCCAATTCGGAAGAAAGGTGAATACCTTTAAACCTGTGAAGGGATCAGGATCCCTTGTACGTGAGAGAGGGGGCCAATCCTCTAATCTTCCGAAATATCCTGAGTGAGCATCCCGGAGCTATATCCCGAAGCATATACTGCAAAACATCCTTACACTAAGGTGGGTGTTAGCTTGGCTAACACCCCTCCGATGCTTAAGTTAGTATTGGGTTACAAAGAACAAATTAAACCAAACATATTTAAAAAAGGTAGAATTCATACCATCCTGAGTTAGAAATTAAATTCTAAACTCACTTGAAATAGAGCTTAAGGTGTATAGCATTCCAAGATCTCGGTAGCATATCCCCCTCCATATTCTTGAGTTTGTATGCTCCTTTCCCTGCTTCTGATTCAACTTCGTATAGTCCTTCCCATTTTGGAGCTAGCTTGCCATCGGCAGGATTAGTAGTATTCTGAAAAGCCTTTCTTAACACCCAATCTCCAACCTTAAATCTTCTGGTCCTAATATTCTTGTTATATGCCCTGGATATTCTCTGTTGATATGTTGCCATCCTTAGCCTTGCCGCATCTCTCTTCTCATCTATAGTGTCTAAATCCTGACTCAAGGCTTCAGGATTCTGCTCAGGATCACTTAGGGTATATCTTGAAGTAGGTATCGTCATTTCCGTTGGAATCATTGCTTCTGCTCCAAATACCAAGGAAAATGGGGTTTGGCCTGTTGCATTCTTTACCGTTGTCCTATCAGCCCATAAAACAAAGGGTAATTCTTCTGCCCATCTTCCTTTTTTGGCTCCAAGCCTTTTCTTTAAGTTGTTGACAATTATCTTGTTTGAGGATTCTGCTTGTCCATTCGCTTGAGGATGTACTGGAGTAGATGTTATCATTTTGATTCCCCAACTCTTGCAAAAGTCAGTAGTTCTCTTGCTTATAAATTGAGAACCATTGTCACAAATTATCTCGGCTGGTACTCCGAATCTGGTCAGGATATTCCTCTTTATGAAGGATACTACTTCTTGGTCTCTAACTTGAACAAATGCTTCAGCTTCAACCCACTTAGAGAAATAGTCCGTCATTGCTAGCATAAAGACTTTTCCTCCCGGAGCTTTTGGTAGCTTTCCCACTATATCCATACCCCATTTCATAAATGGCCAAGGGGAAACAATAGGATATAATGGTTCAGCAGGTTGATGCAGTATGTTACTATGTCTTTGACATGCGTCACATCTTCGAGCATATTCTGCGGCATCTTTTCTCATTGTTGGCCAATAATATCATGTCCTTAATACTTTCGAGAATAACGACCTGCCCCCAGTATGGTTACCACAATCCCCTTCATGTATATCCTGAAGTACTTCTTTGGCTTCAGGATCCTCCAAGCACCACAAATACGGTCCTGCAAGAGATTTCTTGTATAAAATATTATTTATAATAGTGAATCGTGATACCTTCATCCTAAATGCCTTAGGATTTTCATTTCCAAGGATGTGTCCTTCTTTGAGATATCTCATGATTGGAGCCGTCCAGGATTTAGGATCCTCTTCAGGATGCTCTGCTCCAGGATCCCGAATACCCGCTGTTTTGGTCAAAAATTACCTAAGCAATTTAGTGATCAAATTAGTTAAGTGAGGTAGTGTGCTAAAAATATGTGTGAAAAATATTTTTATTAAGTTGTTTAGAAAATCAGTATTCAGAATACGGCTCAGGATATTGAGCTGTATCTATGATCAAACAATGAGCAAAAGTAAAGTAAACGATACGAGATGTACGAGGAAAGCCCTTGATCAATCTAGATCGTCGGCATAAAACCTCAGGAGCTGACAATCGCAGCTGCCTTGTTCTTCTTATTACTTCAAACGTCAGGATACAGTGCAGGATGTGGTGCGGATCGACTAAGTGTTACAATGAAATTTGAATACAATTGTGGTGTTTGCGATGAGCTAGAGAGTGAAAGTGTTCGAGAGTGTTAGTGAAAATTGTGTGCCTTAAACTGATCCGCCCCCATCTATTTATAGTAAAGATAAAATAACAAACTATCCTAAACTTCCGGGATCCACCGAATATTCCTTCATCGAACGTTGTAGACCTGGTCTTTCAGGCTCAACGTCTCTCCTTCAACAAACTCGTCCGAGTCTTGAGGAGAAGAAGTCCACTTGACCGTTAGCAAGTCTCAGCCTTTAACCTGCACGTGGTTAATTCAATAAACCTCAGGATATCGCCCAAGATGTTAGCAATATCCTCTTCCAGCATCCTGGTCACAAATAAACAAACAAAGGCAGGATATTGGTCAGGATATGTATGCAAAGAAAATGAGCCCTAACAATTGTCCCCAAATATATCAGTTGGGATACCAATCCAACGGATATATTTCAAAAGTTTCACCTCATAACTTAAGGTAATTAATACGACTAGACCCTTGAAATGACAGTGGTGCAACTTCCAAAGCATTATTTACTCTTTACCCCCCTATATTCATCCTATATTAACCGAGGGACTCCTTATCATGGTTATTCTTATCTTCAAGCGGACATCAGGTATTTTCCTTTCTATCCTTCTTTCTTGAATCTCTCTCAGTTTGCTCAATACTTTTCATGGCACCACGAACGAAATCCCGATCGGACCGACCAGCCTCAAGCCTCGTAAGTCAGAACTTCATTGTTGATCCAGCAAAGGAGATCTGCTGCTTTAACAATGCCGACATCGCTGCTCTTAAAGATTCCGGTGCCTTCCCCACCGGAACAGTCTTTCGCCCTTTTGATCGGGAAGCCCGATCAGATGCAATATCTGATGAGTGGGTTTGTTTCTTTGCCTACCCCTTCTCTCTTGGACTCCGGTACCCGTTTCCACCCTTTATTTCTAGCTTTTTCGACCTCACCGGCCTTAGTTACGCCCAGGTTATGCCAATGGTTTGGCGAGTTTTAATAGTGCTAGATCAAATCAAATCTCGTCATTTTCCTAACCTACTTGTTGAGGACCTTCCTATAGCATACCGGTTGAGATCCCAAGGCAATCGTCGTTTTCTTCTGTTTTCTACCTCCAAGAACCCTCTGGTTCTTAAAGCCACCAAGAACGAGGATCGGTGGCGACAAAAATTCTTTTTCGTAAAAAGAGACTCTATTGATAAGGGTTTCGATCTACCGGTTAAATGGTTAACCAAGGGTAGGATTTAGGGTTTTAGGAATATCCCCAATTATATCTTCAAACTGTATCCCAGACTTATATCCTGATGTTTTTATGCAGCAAATTTCAGAGATTTAGTGCCTCCCAGTGCAGAATCCGAATCCAAGATCGAGGAAATCTACCGTCTTCCTGCCAGTGAAAGAATTTCTCCCTGTCTCTTACAGATTCAAGCCAGAAATCAAGCTCAGCAATGTCTGGTAAGCACATTCTCAATATATATAAATTACTTTTCAAAAGTATGATGAGTTTAAGAACATCTTCCCTTGTGTAGTACCAGTCGTCAACCTTGAAGGTTTTGAACTTGACGAGTTGGATTGCTACTCCAGCCTTGAACCCATCAAACAAGAATCCAAGCCAAAGCCGTCTGCTACACCAAAGCCTACCTCCTCAAAGACTGTTTCTGCTCCCAAAGGCCCTCCGGCATCCAGGACCCGGGCATCCAGCTCTCGGAAGAGAAAGGAGATGGACTCCCCAGCTGTTTCTGAAACATTCTCTCTCGAGAATCATGGGTTCAATGAAGCCACCTCATTCCTCAAACAGGTAGAATTTTCTTTTCGATATCCTGCACAAGTATGTTAGCCCTTATCCTGCTTATTTTTTACATCAATACCTATGTCTTTATTGATAGGGTCTGGATCGTCTTATGCACTTGTATGAAGACGCTTGCGGGCTTAACAAGATGTTAGAGATCAAGCTGGAGACAAATACAAGGCAATGATCCGGGATCACCAGACTACTCTCCACAAAGCCAACGAGGATTCTCAAGCCAAACTAGATGCCGCTCTTCTCCAATATCAGCAGAATATGAGCTCATATCGGGATAGCCTCAAAGCATCCGTGGTCGTCTCTCTTCTCCAAGCCAGGATAAGGATGGCTTATGAGGCCATGGATTTGGGTTTTGAGTGCCCCTCCTGGAATGTAAAGGCTTGGGAGGAGAAACTACAGGGCCTCGGAGGTCATCCCGTTGCTCATCCTGCAAAGCATACTGGTGAAGAGACTTCTAAGGCGGCAGAGGAAGCGGCCAATGCTGGTGATGACGCTGAGAAGAATCCTGAGGCTGATGCTGGTGCAAACGCTGGGAAGGAGGTTGTTGTTCAAGAGGGTGCTGTGTCACACCCCAACCGATGGCGGAAACATCGGGATGAGACGAAGTGTGTATAGATTGCTCGAGACTTCATAACACTATGTGACAATATTTATTTAAATTCAAATTTCATTGCAAGTGCTAAATTGTCATACAACATTTAAAAATAGAAATAACAACATTGTTCAATTTTCAACATAACATCAAATAAATAAATAGATTAAAGGTGTGTATCTAGCCCATCCTAACTTGATTTCTTCATAACCTTGACTATCAACCTGCAACATGTATTAAAATAAAATCAACAAAAAGTTGGCGAGTATACAAGTTTGATACATAATATAACATAGAATAAAAAGACTCATATCCACATAAACATTATAAAAATAGTTTCAGCCATGCTAGTTTACGCAGTCCAAGTGATAGTCCATGAATGTCGAGTACCAATCCCAAAGTTTAACGGGAGGCTAAAATGATACCTAACAATACCCCTCGAGCACCAAATGGGGGTGGTGCATTACTCCTATAGCATATGCATAGTACTACTAATTGTTAGGCGGAACTACTCACAGGGATTAAACGTTCACATAGCACCAAATCGTTCACAAGGTTCACAAGTTTCATGTTTCATGTTTAAATGGATAGAGTATGTTTCAAATAAGTTTCAAGTGTCACGTGTTTGAATATAGAATACATGTTGCATCCCAAAAGTGTTTAAAGCAAAAAGGGATTCGAGTATACTCACAATATTGCATATACTTTCCGATTATCCAATGTGAGGAAGTTGACGAGTTTAGAAGGTTGAATGTGTAGAGGCTAAAGTTCGAGTATGTTTAGAGTCGAGATTCGGGCTTAGATTCAAAGAATGACAAAGTATGTATTAGGAAAATATTCACTATGGTATTAGCACTTGTCTTGACACTATGGTAATCCTTAAGGATTATATGTGATTTCATAGGTTCAAGACCTATTAGAATCGTGACAAGGAACTACACACATAGTGAGAAACTTATTAACTTGATAGTAGATTTATATAATCACTATCAAGGGTTCGGTTTATAATATATACATAGTTATATTATATACATAATAATAATATATACATATTAATAATATATTTAGCCACGTAGGAGGCGGGAGGTTAAACCTTCCACTTGTTTACCTCTTGGTGCCATATAAGTTATGTAGGAGGCGGGAGGTTAAACCTTCCACTTGGTTACCTCGATTATTATGTTAATATATAGGTTATGTAAGAGGCGGGAGGTTGAACCTTCCACTTAGTAACCTCATAAGTATGTTTATGAATTAAAGGTACAATTATACTAAACAAAACATCAAGTGATGTGTGGACTTGTATGTAAGTTAGCCTAGGCTAACTAAGTAGTTACACCATCTTCAAGTTCAAGACTTGGCACCACTTGTGAGTCAATAACTCTATTAAAACAGAAAGTTTAGAATGTTTAGACACTCTTATTAAGTGTAAAACAACTTTGGTTTGGCTTTACTAATCATACAATAGACTAGAAGCATAAGAACACAAGTTTGTTTGAAGTATGCAAGAGTTTAAGAAAGTTTCATGCAAAACAGAAAGTTTATGGACATTTTCGGGGCAATTCCAGGTCTGATTTCTCCCAAGAGAAGTCAAGGAATCAAAGCCCATGATTATACAAACAAGTAGGAAAAAGAATCAAGTAATTTGGTTGAGTTTTGAGCAAGTTATGCTCACTTTTGCATGCAAGGGTGAATCTGCCCGAATTTCAACTTTGCAAGAGATTTGAGAGTGATTTAGGAGAGATTTGAGAGTTGTGCAAGAGTCTAAGGCTTTAGGGAATGTGTATTTATAGATGGAAGGGGGTAGGTGGTGATCTAAATTGGTCAAAAGGCTGCAAAATTAGGCAAGAAATGAGAAAAATGTTCATATTTTCGTTCAAATATAGTTGCTGATGTGAATAGTACCCTGCAGGGTACTATTCACGCTAACAGTTTTTTTTATACTATGGATTAAAACAAGCACTTTTTATAAAAGGAACCTATGTTAAAACAATTTCTAAAAATTAATAAAAATTCTTTTGTATAAAAAATTATTAGAAAATAATTTTTCTTTGTATAGTGTTTCGGTTTCTTATAAAAATCTTGTGTTTACCCATTAACAATGTGATAAAAAAATGTATTATCATTATGATTAACGCCTCGAAAAGTTAAAATAGAATTATGAAAATACGAGGCGTTACATGCTGCCCCTTAGGCAGCGGAGTGGGCGGTGATGGATATACGTGCCAAGACCGGAGCCCACTTTTTAAATTTCATGGTTGTGGTTGCATAAACAATTTACTTTTCCTGTCTTCGAACAATTTACATTTCCTGCACTAGAACAATGTGATGACCAAAGGTGGATGGGTCCTTGGTTTTAGGACGAAGCCCTTGGTCATCAATTAGTATAACTTGTTTTGAACGTGATAACGGTTGTAGGTGGACAGGTCCTGTTTTGAGATATATCCTGCAACCGTTACACAAGTATGGTAAAAACTAATTGTGCTTTTGGCGGATAGGCCTCGGTTTGAGGTGAAACCAAAAGCACAACTTTTGACTTGTTCATAATATAACTATCTTTTGACTTGTTTGCTGTTGTCTTGCATTACTTAGTATAACTCTTATCTTTGTAAAAATTTTATATCGTTATCTTATGAAAATATCCTTATCAGCATGCTCAGTGATATACTGTAAAAACCTTTTATTAGATAGAACTTCCAACTATTCCTTCAACTTTGTAGAAAGTTCTTTAGAGAGTGAAAAACAATCTATCTTTTCAAAACCAAGTTTTAAATGATCAAAGTTTCAAACTAATACTAGTTTCAAACACCCTAGTCAAATATCCTTAAAGGGACTTTGAGGATATATATCAGGATACTTAACATAATGTTACTAAAAACTTAAACGATGCTTACAAAGGAAAGATCATACCCGGAGTAGTATATAACCCTTTTATCAAACCTCAATCTTCTTGCAACTTTTCCAATGAAGATGTCCCCTGTGTGAGATATTTAGCATACTAGTTCCGAACTTTAGCCTTTGAGCTTTACACCACTGCCTTGGTAGGAATGTCCCCTGTGTACAATGTCTTCAAACACTTAGAAATCTTCTGAATGTCAGTTTCCATTGTATAGGCAATTTTTTAGGTCCCAAGGGTAAAACCCAAGGATGTACTGGAGATAAATCCCTTGTATCCTGGGGAAAATCCCAAATTTTCATGCGCTACAGGCGGGAGTGTATAAACTCCAAGACTTAGAAAGGTGAAAACCTTTAAACCTTAGAGAGTATGAAAATACCCTTTCGTGAGAGAGGGTGATCAATCCTCATATACCTTTAAGATTCAGGATATAGCCAATAGTAACGAAATTGTCAGCCACTTTTACATGGACTGGTCCCGCCACCTTGAACTATCCCTGAATAACTTGCGCTCCAGGCGGGGTGTTTAAACCCAATTCGGAAGAAAGGTGAATACCTTTAAACCTGTGAAGGGATCAGGATCCCTTGTACGTGAGAGAGGGGGCCAATCCTCTAATCTTTCGAGTTATCCTGAGTATATATCCTGGAGCTATATCCTGAAACATATCCTGCAATACAATTGTAAACTAAGGTGGGTGTTAGCTTGGCTAACACCCCTCCGATGCTTAAGTCAGTATTAGGTTACAAAGAACAAATTAAACCAAACATATTTAAAAAAGGTAGAATTCATACCATTCTGAGTTAGAAATTAAATTCTAAACTCACTTTAAATAGAGCTTAAGGTGTATAGCATTCCAAGATCTCGGTAGCATATCTCCCTCCATATTCTTGAGTCTGTATGCTCCTTTCCCTGCTTCTGATTCAACTTCGTATGGTCCTTCCCATTTTGGAGCTAACTTACCATCGACAGGATTAGTAGTATTCTGAAAAGCCTTTCTTAGCACCCAATCTCCAATCTTAAATCTTCTGGTCCTAATATTCTTGTTATATGCCCTGGATATTCTCTGTTGATATGCTGCCATCCTTAGCCTTGCTGCATCTCTCTTCTCATCTATAGTGTCTAAATCCTGACTCAAGGCTTCAGGATTCTGCTCAGGATCACTTAGGGTAGATCTTGCAGTAGGCATTGTCATTTCCGTTGGAATCATTGCTTCTGCTCCAAATACCAAGGAAAATGGGGTTTGGCCTGTTGCATTCTTTACCGTTGTCCTATCAGCCCATAAAACAAAGGGTAATTCTTCTGCCCATCTTCCTTTTTTGGCTCCAAGTCTCTTCTTTAAGTTATTGACAATTATCTTGTTTGAGGATTCTGCTTGTCCATTTGCTTGAGGATGTACCGGAGTAGATGTAATCATTTTGATTCCCCAACTTTTGAAAAAGTCAGTAGTTCTCTTGCTTATAAATTGAGAACCATTGTCACAGATTATCTCGGCTGGTACTCCGAATCTGGTTAGGATATTCCTCTTTATGAAGGATACTACTTCTTGATCTCTCACTTGAACAAATGCTTCTTCTTCAACCCACTTAGAGAAATAATCCGTCATTGCTAGCATAAAGAATTTTCCTCCCGGAGCTTTTGGTAGCTTTCCCACTATATCCATACCCCACTTCATAAACGGCCAAGGGGAAACAATAGGATATAATGGTTCAGCAGGTTGATGCAGTATGTTACTATGTCTCTGACATGCGTCACATCTTCGAGCATATTCTGCTGCATCCTTTCTCATTGTTGGCCAATAGTATCCTGTCCTTAACACTTTTGAAAATAACGACCTGCCCCCAGCATGGTTACCACAATCCCCTTCATGTATATCCTGAAGTACTTCTTTGGCTTCAGGATCCTCCAAGCACCTCAAATACGGTCCTGCAAGAGATTTCTTGTATAAAATATTATTTATAATAGTGAATCGTGATACCTTCATCCTAAATGCCTTAGGATTCTCATTTCCAGGGATGTGTCCTTCTTTGAGATATCTCATGATTGGAGCCGTCCAGGATTTAGGATCCTTCTCAGGATGTTCTGCTCCAGGATCCTGAATACCCGCTACTTCTTTACCCTGAGGATTCGTTGCAGGATATAAGACATGTAACATTGGTATTTGGGTCCCTTCAGGTATCCTGATCGATGATCCCAAATTTGCTAAGGCATCCGCTTCAGCATTATCCTCCCTCGGTACCTGTTCAAGTACAAAAACATCAAAATATCCTGCTAATTTTTTGAGAATATCGAGATATTCGATTAATTTCTCACCCTTAACTGCATAGGATCCATTAAAATGGTTAGTAATTAACAAAGAGTCAACATATACTTGCAAATTTTTGACACTCATGCTCTTAGCCAACTCTAATCCTGCAATTAAAGCCTCATACTCTGCTTCATTATTAGTAGCAGGAAATTCACACCTAATAGCCTGGGGTAATATGTCCCCCTGTGGCGATTTTAGTAGTATTCCTAATCCTACTCCTCTTACATTAGATGCTCCATCAGTATATAATGTCCAGGATCCTGATGATTCTCCTAACTGTTGAACTTCTAGGTCTACCTCATCCTGAATATCACTACTGAAATCAGCCACAAAGTCAGCTAAAGCTTGAGACTTTATGGCATTTCTAGGTTCATATACTAAATCATAAGCACTTAGCTTTACTGACCACTTGGCCATCCTGCCTGACATTTCTGGCTTCCTAAGTACATTTTTAACAGGATAATTTGTTTTAACATGAATCCTATGTGTCTCAAAGTAATGTCTAAGTTTCGTTGATGCCATGACTAATGCTAGTATTAATTTTTCTAAATGAGAGTACCAAGTTTCAGCATCTAACAAACTTTTACTAACATAGTAAATAGGATATTGCTGACCTTCATGGTCTTTTATAAGAACGGCACTTACAGCATTCCCTGATACAGCAAGGTATAGGGATAGTGGTTCACCATTTTCAGGCTTCATTAATAGAGGTGCGGTTGAGAGATATCGCTTCAAATCCTGTAGGGCCGCTTCATGCTTCTCACCCCATTCGAAGTTTTTGTTCTTCTTCAGGATATCATAAAAATCTTTGCATTTCTCTGAGGATCTCGAGATAAACATGTTTAAAGCTGCTACTCGGCCTGTCAATCTTTGTACGTCCTTCATATTTGAGGGTGATTTTATATCCAGGATAGCTTTGATCTGCTCTGGGCTTGCTTCTATCCCCCTTTTTGTCACCATATATCCAAGAAACTTTCATGCCCCCACTCCGAAATGGCATTTAGCAGGATTCAGCTTCATGTTGTATCGATCCAGGATATCAAATGCTCCCTTGATATCCTGGAGGTGATCCTCAGCCTTTTTAGATTTCACCACCATATCATCGATATATACCTCCATGGTGTCCCCCAGTTTATCTTTGAACATCATGTTTACCAATCTTTGGTATGTTGCACCTGCATTTTTCAAACCAAAAGGCATAGCTGTATAACAATAAATACCTGTTGGTGTCATGAAGGCAGTATCCTCCTGATCAGAAGGCTCCATTTGGATCTGTTGAAATCCTGAGGATGCATCCATGAAGGTCAGCATTTCATGCCCGGCAGTGGCATCTACCATTGCATCAATGTGGGGAAGAGGAAATGGGTCTTTAGGACAAGCTTTGTTCAAGTCTGTGTAGTCCACACAAACTCTCCATTTCCCATTTTTCTTCTGTACCACAACCACGTTTGCTAGCCACCTTGGGAACTTAACCTCTCTGATCATCCTGGACTTCAATAATCTCTCAACTTCCTCTTGGATAATCGCATTCCGCTCAGGAGCAAACTTCCTTCTTTTTTGCTGAACAGGCTTAAATGATTTATCAATTCCAAGCTTGTGAGTGATAATGTCTTTGGATATGCCTGTCATATCCTCATGCTTCCATGCAAATGTCGACATCCTGCATTTCAAAAAGCTAATTAATTGTTCTTCAATATCCTGAGGGATATTGGTCCCTACGAGCACCGAAATATCGAGATTATCCTGGTCCAGGATAATTTTCTTCACATCCTGCTCCGGATCCTCCACGATATCCTGGGCCCGCGTCTTTAATTGCTATGCTGCACTAGGTTTGGTTGAGGATTTCATCGAGGATGAGTAGCATTCTTTCGCCTCCTGCTGATCACTATCGACTTTGACAACTCCCCAAGGTGTAGGTATCTTGTTGCATTGGTGATATGTTGATGGCACAGCCTTCATATCGTGAATCCACGGTCTTCCCAGTATGATGTTATAGCAGGATAGAGAATCCATCACACAGAAACGTTGTATTGAGTTGACTCCTTCAACGTATACTGGTAACTTTATCTCTCCCACTGTGTTTCTAGCCTCTCCACCGAACCCAACAAGCACGGTAGACTTTGAAGTGATATCCATTGGAGATACATTCATTCTCTTCAGAGTTTCTAGTTGGATTATGTTGACGGAGCTGCCATTATCAACCAATATCATGCGTACAAAATGGTTAGCCACATATAACGTTATTACCAGAGCATCATGGTGAGGATCCTGGACAGTATCCCTGTCATCAACATCAAAAGTGATCACTTTGTCAGTTGTGAGGGTAGTCATCCTGACAGGTCTGTCTCCCCTTTCGGCCTTAGCTTCCTTTGCATGTCTCTTTGCTGCCGAATACGAAGTCCCACAAATGTCGGATCCTCCCGAAATGAAGTTGATTATCTTGGCATCCGCGGGAGGTGATGCTGCTCGCTCAGGATCCTTCTCAGTATCCTGACCCTTATTCTTCTTTTTTCCTAAGAGATCTTTCAGATATCCCTTGCTTAGAAGATAGCTTATTTCTTTCCTTAGAGCAATGCAATCCTCAGTCGTATGTCCGAAATCTTCATGGAAAGCACACCATTTTGACTTATCTTTCCAGTCAGCCTTTTGTTGATTCTTTCGAGGCCACCTAGCCTTGTCTCCTAGACCCTGCATGGCATACATCAATTCAGGAATGTTAACAGAAAAGCAATATTCAGACAACTCAGGATACTCTTCAGGGTCCTCATCTTCGATAGCATTCACACTCTTGTTCTCATTTCTACCATATGGCTTAGGCCGATATGACTTGAATGAGGATTCTGACTTCCTGTTAGTTGACTCATAAGTGTTAGATAAGTTCATCCTTTCTTGCATTTTCCTGTCATCTTCCAGACGGATATATCTCAAAGCCCTGTTACGAGCTTCGTCTAGATTCCTGCAGGGATTCATTACAAGATCCTGATAAAACTGAGAATCCTTTTGTAATCCCATCTTAAAAGCTTGCACAGCTGTTGCAACATCAAGATGTGAGATATCCAAGGATTCTCGACTGAATTTGTTCACATAATCCCTCAAGGATTCCTGAGGCCCTTGAGTTATCCTGTAAAGATCACTTGTTAGTTTCTCAAAACTCCGACTGCAAGAAAATTGACTGTTAAATAAATTAACCAAATGAGCAAACGAAGTAATTGAGTGAGGAGGAACGTTTAACAGCCATTTTAAGGCTGATCCTGTTAGAGTAGAACCAAATCCCTTGCACAAGCATGCTTCCTTGAGCTCCGGAGGGATAGGGTTAATCTCCATTCTTTCCCTATACTGAGCAATATGCTCTTCAGGATCCGTAGTCCCATCATAAAGCTTCATGTTGGGGGTTTGGAATCTCTTTGGGATCTCAGCATCACAGATAGGATATGCAAAACGAGATATCTTGTGGCTGTCTTGGGACACTTCCGGGATCGGCTGGACCACCCCAGGTACACTAGATATCATGTCCTTCAACTTCTAAAGTTCCCTAGTAAGTGCTGATGTTACACCTGTATCCTGCAACGATCCACTATTGTTAGTAGCATGAGTATTATTATTATTTGACACGTTACCCATTGGAGAATTTTGCCCATATCCTGAAGCATATCCTGAGCTCCTCATGGTTGACATCCTGAGCGAGGAGGGTATTTCAGGAGTATGATTCTGAGGGAGGCTGGGCACAATATTCCCCCTGTTATCCTCAGTATACACAGCTGAACTAAAGTTCAACGTTCTGGGATGTAATGGAGTGACATTATCCTCAGCAGATCTGCTCGGGCCAGACTTCAGGAGTTGTATTTCCCTTAAAAGCATTTGGTTTGTTTCCTGTTGCTGCCTCATTTGTTCCTGCACACTTCCAAATAAAGTGAGAATTTCATCATTAGAAGCTAGAACAGGAGCAGATTCCTGAACACTGCGAGTAGGGATAATATCCTGAGGTCGTGAAGAGACTGGCATCCTTGGAGGAGGTGGTGGAAGCACCGAACTAGTAGTAGCAGAAGTCATAGCAGACAAAGTAGAGGAACTCATGTTTGATCTTGAGGCCATTATGGACAATGTAGCAAAAAGTTTTGAAAATAGAAAGCCGATTAGCGATTTCACAAAAAATATTAGTAAAGAGAGCACCACTTGCCCCACGGTGGGCGCCAAATTGTTTTGGTCAAAAATTACCTAAGCAATTTAGTGATCAAATTAGTTAAGTGAGGTAGTGTGCTAAAAATATGTGTGAAAAATATTTTTATTAAGTTGTTTAGAAAATCAGTATTCAGAATACGGCTCAGGATATTGAGTTGTATCTATGATCAAACAATGAGCAAAAGTAAAGTAAACGATACGAGATGTACGAGGAAAGCCCTTGATCAATCTAGATCGCCGGCATAAAACCGCGGGAGCTGACAATCGCAGCTGCCTTGTTCTTCTTATTACTTCAAACGTCAGGATACAGTGCAGGATGTGGTGCGGATCGACTAAGTGTTACAATGAAATTTGAATACAATTGTGGTGTTTGCGATGAGCTAGAGAGTGAAAGTGTTCGAGAGTGTTAGTGAAAATTGTGTGCCTTAAACTGATCCGCCCCCATCTATTTATAGTAAAGATAAAATAACAAACTATCCTAAACTTCCGGGATCCACCGAATATTCCTTCATCGAACGTTGTAGACCTGGTCTTTCGGGCTCAACGTCTCTCCTTCAACAAACTCGTCCGAGTCTTGAGGAGAAGAAGTCCACTTGCCTTTAGCAAGTCTCAGCCTTTAACCTGCACGTGGTTAATTCAATAAACCTCAGGATATCGCCCAAGATGTTAGCAATATCCTCTTCCAGCATCTTGGTCACAAATAAACAAACAAAGGCAGGATATTGGTCAGGATATGTATGCAAAGAAAATGAGCCCTAACACCCGCTACTTCTTTATCCTGAGGATTCGTTGCAGGATATAAGACATGTAATATTGGTATTTGGGTCCCTTCAGGTATCCTGATCGATGATCCCAAATTTGCTAAGGCATCCGCTTCAACATTATCCTCCCTTGGTACCTGTTTAAGTATAAAAACATCGAAATATCTTGCTAATTTTTTGAGAATATCGAGATATTCGATTAATTTCTCACCCTTAACTGCATAGGATCCATTAAAATGGTTAGTAATTAACAAAGAGTCAACATATACTTGCAAGTTTTTGATACTCATACTCTTAGCCAATTCTAATCCTGCAATTAAAGCTTCATATTCTGCCTCATTATTAGTAGCAGGAAATTCACACCTAATAGCCTGGGGTAATATGTCCCCCTGTGGCGATTTTAGTGGTATTCCTAATCCTACTCCTTTTACATTAGATGCACCATCAGTATATAATGTCCAGGATCCTGAGGATTCTCCTAACTGTTGAACTTCTAGGTCTACCTCATCCTGAATGTCACTACTAAAATCAGCCACAAAGTCAGCTAAGGCCTGAGACTTTATGGCATTTCTAGGTTCATATACTAAATCATAAGCACTTAACTTTACTGACCACTTGGCCATCTTGCCTGACATCTCTGGTTTCCTAAGCACATTTTTGATAGGATAATTAGTTTTAACGTGTATCCTATGTGTCTCGAAATAATGTCTAAGCTTTGTCGATGCCATGACTAGAACTAATATTAATTTTTCTAAATGAGAATACCTAGTTTCAGCATCTAACAAACTTTTACTAACATAATAAACAGGATATTGCTGACCTTCATGGTCTTTTATAAGAACGGCACTTACAGCATTCCCTGATACAGCAAGGTATAGGGATAGTGGTTCACCATTTTCAGGCTTCATCAATAGAGGTGCGGTTGAGAGATATCGCTTCAAATCCTGTAGGGCTGCTTCATGCTTCTCACCCCATTCGAATTTTTTGTTCTTCTTCAGGATATCATAAAAGTCTTTGCATTTCTCTGAGGATCTCGAGATAAACCTGTTTAAAGCTGCTACTCGGCCTGTCAATCTTTGTACGTCCTTCATATTCGAGGGTGATTTTATGTCCAAGATAGCTTTGATCTGCTCTGGGCTTGCTTCTATCCCCCTTTTTGTCACCATATATCCAAGAAACTTTCTTGCCCCCACTCCGAAATGGCATTTAGCAGGATTCAGCTTCATGTTGTATCGATCCAGGATATCAAATGCTCCTTTAATATCCTGGAGGTGATCCTGAGCTTTCTTTGATTTTACCACCATGTCGTCGATGTACACCTCCATGGTGTCCCCCAGTTTGTCTTTGAACATCATGTTTACCAATCTTTGGTATGTTGCACCTGCATTTTTCAAACCAAAAGGCATAGCTGTATAACAATAAATACCTGTTGGTGTCATGAAGGCAGTATCCTCCTGGTCAGAAGGCTCCATTTGGATCTGTTGAAATCCTGAGGATGCGTCCATGAAGGTCAGCATTTCATGCCCGGCAGTGGCATCTACCATTGCATCGATGTGGGGAAGAGGAAATGGGTCTTTAGGACAAGCTTTGTTTAAGTCTGTGTAGTCTACACAAACTCTCCATTTCCCATTTTTCTTCTGTACCACAACCACGTTTGCTAGCCACCTTGGGAACTTAACTTCTCTGATCATCCTGGACTTCAATAATCTCTCAACTTCCTCTTGGATAATCGTATTCCGCTCAGGAGCAAACTTCCTTCTTTTTTGCTGAACAGGCTTGAATGATTTATCAATTCCAAGCTTGTGAGTGATAATATCTTTGGATATGCCTGTCATATCCTCATGCTTCCATGCAAACGTTGACATCCTGCATTTCAAAAAGTTAATTAATTGTTCTTCAATATCCTGAGGGGTATTGGTCCCTACGAGCACCGAAATTTCGGGATTATCCTGGTCCAGGACAATTTTCTTCACATCCTGCTCCGGATCCTCCACGATATCCTGGGCCCGCGTCTTTAATTGCTATGCTGCACTAGGTTTGGTTGAGGATTTCATCGAGGATGAGTAGCATTCTTTCGCCTCCTGCTGATCACTATCAACTTTGACAACTCCCCAAGGGGTAGGTATCTTGATGCATTGGTGATATGTTGATGGCACAGCCTTCATATCGTGAATCCACGGTCTTCCGAGTATGATGTTATAGCAGGATAGGGAATCCATCACACAGAAACGTTGTATCGAGTTGACTCCTTCAACGTATACTTGCAACTTTATCTCTCCCACTTTGTTTCTAGCCTCTCCACTGAACCCAACAAGCACGGTAGACTTTGAAGTGATATCCATTGGAGATACATTCATTCTCCTCAGAGTTTCTAGTTGGATTATGTTCACGGAGCTGCCATTATCAACCAATATCCTGCGTACAAAATGGTTAGCCACATATAACGTTATTACCAGAGCATCATGGTGAGGATCCTGGACAGTATCCCTGTCATCAGCATCAAAAGTGATCACTTTGTCAGTTGTGAGGGTAGTCATCCTAACAGGTCTGTCTCCCCTTTCGGACTTAGCTTCCTTTGCATGTCTCTTTGCCGCCGAATACGAAGTCCCACAAATGTCGGATCCTCCCGAAATGAAGTTGATTATCTTGGCATCTGCGGGAGGTGATGCTGCTCGCTCAGGATCCTTCTCAGTATCCTGACCCTTATTCTTCTTTTTTCCTAAGAGATCTTTCAGATATCCCTTGCTTAGAAGATAGCTTATTTCTTTCCTTAGAGCAATGCAATCCTCGGTCGTATGTCCGAAATCTTCGTGGAAAGCACACCATTTTGACTTATCTTTCCAGTCATCTTTCTGTTGACTCTTTCGAGGCCACCTAGCCTTGTCTCCCAGACCCTGCATGGCATACATCAATTCAGGAATGTTAACAGAAAAGCAATATTCAGATAACTCAGGATATTCTTCAGGATCCTCATCTTCAACAGCATTCACTCTTTTATTTTCATTTCTACCATATGGCTTAGGCCGATATGGCTTGAATGAGGATTCAGACTTCCTGTTGGTCGACTCATAGGTGTTGGATGAGTTCATTCTCTCTTGCATCTTCCTGTCATCTTCCAGACGGATATATCTCAAAGCCCTGTTACGAGCTTCGTCGAGATTCCTGCAGGGATTCATTACAAGATCCTGATAAAACTGAGAATCCTTTTGTAATCCCATCTTAAAAGCTTGCACAGCTGTTGCAACATCAAGATGTGGGATGTCCAAGGATTCTCGACTGAATTTGTTCACATAATCCCTCAAGGATTCCTGGGGCCCTTGAGTTATCCTATAAAGATCACTGGTTAGTTTCTCAAAACTCCGACTACAAGAAAATTGATTGTTAAATAAATTAACCAAATGAGCAAACGAAGTAATTGAGTGAGGAGGAACGTTTAACAGCCATTTTAAGGCTGATCCTGTTAGAGTAGAACCAAATCCCTTGCACAAACATGCTTCCTTGAGCTCCGGAGGGATAGGGTTAATCTCCATTCTTTCCCTATACTGAGCAATATGCTCCTCAGGATCCGTAGTTCCGTCGTAGAGCTTCATGTTGGGGGTTTGAAATCTCTTTGGAATCTCAGCATCACAGATAGGATATGCAAAACGAGATATCCTGTGGCTGTCTTGGGACACTTCCGGGATCGGCTGGACCACCCCAGGTACACTAGATATCATGTCCTTCAACTTCTGAAGTTCCCTAGTAAGTGCTGATGTTACACCTGTATCCTGCAAAGATCCACTATTGTTAGTAGCATGAGTATTATTATTATTTGACACGTTACCCGTTGGAGGATTTTGCCCATATCCTGAAGCATATCCTGAGCTCCTCATGGTTGACATCCTGACCGAGGAGGGTATTTCAGGAGTATGATTCTGAGGAAGGCTGGGCACAATATTCCCCCTATTATCCTCAGTAAACACAGCTGAACTGAAGTTCAAAGTTCTGGGATGTAATGGAGTGACAATATCCTCAGCAGATCTGCTCGAGCCAGACTTCAGGAGTTGTATTTCCCTTAAAAGCATTTGGTTTGTTTCCTGTTGCTGCCTCATTTGTTCCTGCACACTTCCAAATAAGGTTAAAATTTCATCGTTAGAAGCTAAAACAGGAGCAGATTTCTGAACACTGCGGGTAGGGATAACATCCTGAGGTCGTGAAGAGGCTGGCATCCTTGGAGGAGGTGGTGGAAGCACCGAACCGGTAGTAGCAGAAGTCATAGCAGACACAGTAGAGGAACTCATGTTTGATCTTGAGGCCATTATGGACAATGTGGCAAAAAGTTTTGAAAATAGAAAGCCGATTAGCGATTTCACAAAAATTTTTAGTAAAGAGAGCACCACTTGCCCCACGGTGGGCGCCAAATTGTTTTGGTCAAAAATTACCGAAGCAATTAAGTGATCAAACTAGTAAAGTGAGGTAGTGTGCTAAAAAGTGTATTGAAAATATGCTTGTTAAGTTATTTATAAAAATCAGTATTCAGGATACGGCTCAGGATATTGAGCTGTATCTATGATCAAACTATGAGCAAAAGTAAAGCAAACGACACGAGATGTACGAGGAAAGCCCTTGATCAATCTAGATCGCCGGCATAAAACCTCGGGAGCTGACAATCGCAGCTGCCTTGTTCTTCTTATTACTTCAAACGTCAGGATACAGTGCAGGATGTGGTGCGGATCGACTATGTGTTACAATGAAATTTGAATACAAGTGTGGTGTTTGCAATGAGCTAGAGAGTGAAAGTGTTCGAGAGTGTAAGTGTAAATTGTGTGCCTTAAACTGATCCGCCCCCATCTATTTATAGTAAAGATAATATAACAAACTATCCTAAACTTCCGGGATCCACCGAATATTCCTTAATCGAACGTTGTAGACCTGGTCTTTCGGGTTCAACGTCTCTCCTTCAACAAACACGTCCGAGTCTTGAGGAGAAGAAGTCCACTTGACCGTTAGCAAGTCTCAGCCTTTAACCTGCACGTGGTTAATTCGATAAACCTCAGGATATCGCCCAAGATATTAGCAATATCCTCTTCCAGCATCCTGGTCACAAATAAACAAATAAAGGCAGGATATTGGTCAGGATATGTATGCTTAGAAAATGAGCCATAACATTCATTCAAGCAATAAGAAGAACAAGGCAGCCGACAATTGTCAGCTCCCGAGGTTTTATGCCGGAGATCTAGATTGATCAAGGGCTTTCCTCGTACATCACGTGTCAACCTTTACATTTTTGCTCATTGTTTGATTATAGATACAGCTCGATATCCTGAGCCGTATCCTGATAACTGTTTTTGCAAACTAGCAAACCAACATATTTTTCACAAAGTATTACTAGCACACTACCTCACTTAACTAATTTGATCACTTAATTGCTTCGGTAATTTTTGACCAAAACACTACCACCTTCTGATTGTTGCCTTCTAATTTCTATCATGCATTTCTTAGTTTACATTTTAGCTTTGCAAAATTTGTGCCAATATCCTGATAAATTTACTCAGTGATATCTTATGAAGACCTTTATCAAATAGAATTTCTCAAAATCCAAACAATTTTAGACAAAATTTCTAAAGAATAAAAGATAGTCTATTTTCCAAAACCTGTTTTGATAACACTTGTCTGATCAGAGTATTAATTTTCAATCCAAGTATCATCTCCCAAATATTCCAATCAAATATCCCGAAACGTATCCCAAAAACACATTTTGAAGACATATCCTAAAGATATATCCTTATCAGGATATTTTGAGCCTTAAACAGAGTTAAACAATTCATGTAAGGTTCACAAAGGAAAGATCATACCAGGAATTGAGTGCAACCCTAGTATTAAACTCCAACCCTTTTTGCGACTTCTCCCACTAAGATGTCTCCAGTCCGAGACACTTAGCCCAATTTTGATCTTTTGAGCTTCACACAATTGCTTTAGAAGGAATGTCCCCTATGCATGAAGTCTATAAACACTTAGAAAATTTTTGAATATCAGTTCCAACTGTTTAGACAATTCTAACCAAAAATATATTGGAGATAAATCCATAGTATCCTGGGGAAAATCCCAAATTTTCATGCACTACAGGCGGGAGTGTATAAACTCCAAGACTTAGAAAGGTGATAACCTTGAAACCTTAGAGAGTATGAAAATACCCTTTCGTGAGAGATGGTGATCAATCCTCATATACCTTTAAGATTCAGGATATAGCCAATAGTAACGAAATTGTCAGCCACTTTTACATGAACTGGTCCCGCCACCTTGAACTATTCCCGAATAACTTGCGCTCCAGGTGGGGTGTTTAAACCCAATTCGGAAGAACGGTGAATACCTTTAAACCTGTGAAGGGATCAGGATCCCTTAAACGTGAGAGAGGGGGCCAATCCTCTAATCTTCTGAAGTATCCTGAATGTATATCCTGGAGCTATATCTTGAAGCATATACTGCAAAACAACTATAAGCTAAGGTGGGCTAACACCCCTCCGATGCTTAAGTCAGTAATGGGTTCAAAACAGTAAATAATATTGAAATTAATAAAAGAGACAGAATCCATACCATCCTGAGTTAGAATTTAAATTTCATACTCAATTGAAATAGAGTTTTAGATGTATAGCATTCCAGGATCTCGGTAGCATATCCCCCTCCATATTCTTGAGTCGGTATGCTCCTTTTCCTGATTTTGATTCAACCTCATAGGGTCCTTCCCATTTTGGAGCCAACTTTCCATCGGCAGGATTAGTAGTATTCTGGAAAGCCTTTCTCAATACCCAATCTCCAACTTGAAATCTTCTAGTCCTTATATTCTTGTTGTATGCTTTAGATATCCTCTGTTGATATGCTGCCATCCTTAGCCTTGTTGCGTCTCTTGTCTCATCAATAGTATCCAGTTCCTGGCATATGACTTCAGGATTCTTCTCAGGATCTCAGATGTTGGATCTCGCTGTAGGTATCACCATTTCTGTCGGGATCACCGCTTCTGCTCCAAACACCAAGGAAAACGGGGTTTGGCCAGTTGCACTTTTTACTGTCGTCTTATCAGCCCACAAAACAAAGGGTAATTCTTCTGCCCATCTTCCTTTCTTAGCCCCTAGTCTCTTTTTCAAATTGTTGACAATTATCTTGTTTGAGGATTCTGCCTGCCCATTTGCTTGAGGATGTACCGGTGTGGATGTAATCATTTTGATTCCCCAACTCTTGCAAAAGTCAGTAGTCCTTTTACTTATAAATTGAGATCCATTGTCACAAATTGTCTCAGCTGGTACTCCAAACCTAGTCATGATATTCCTTTTTATGAAGGATACCACTTCTTGATCTCTAACCTGAACAAATGCTTCAGCTTCGACCCACTTAGAGAAATAATCGGTCATTGCCAGCATAAAGACCTTTCCTCCTGGAGCCTTTGTCAATTTTCCTACTATGTCCATTCCCCATTTCATGAATGGCCAAGGGGAAGCTATAGGATAAAGTGGTTCGGCCGGTTGATGTAATATGTTACTGTGTCTTTGACATGCATCACATCTTCGAGCATATTCTGCAGCATCTTTTCTCATCGTCGGCCAATAATATCATGTTCTTAACGCCTTTGAGAACAATGACCTGCCCCCAGTATGGTTACCACAATCCCCTTCGTGTATATCCTGAAGCACTTCCTTAGTTTCGGGATCCTCTAAGCACCTCAGATATGGTCCTGCAAGAGATTTCTTATACAAGACATTATTTATAATAGTGAATCGTGATACCTTCATTCTAAAGGCTTTAGGATTCTCATCCTTTGGGATGTGTTCTTCCTTGAGATATCTTATAATTGGAACCATCCAGGACTTGGGATCCTTCTCAGGATACTCATCATGATCCTGAATACTTAGTACTTCCTTATCCTGAGGATTCGTCGCAGGATATAAGATATGTAACATTGGTATTCGGGTTCCTTCCGGTATCCTGACTGATGATCCTAGATTCGCCAAGGCATCAGCTTCAGCATTATCATCTCTTGGTACCTGTTCAAGTGTGAAAATATCAAAATATCCTTCTAATTTTTTGAGAATTTCGAGATACTCGATTAACTTCTCACCTTTAACTGTATATGATCCATTAAAATGATTAGTGATTAACAAGGAGTCAACATATACTTGCAAATTCTTGATACTCATATTTTTAGCCAACTCTAATCCGGCAATTAAAGCCTCATATTCTGCTTCATTATTAGTAGCAGGAAATTCACACCTAACAGCCTGGGGTAATATGTCCCCCTTGTGGCGATTTTAGTAGTATACCTAAACCTACACCTCTTACATTAAATGCACCATCAGTATATAATGTCCAGGATTCTAAGTTTTCTTCTAGCTGCTGTACTTCTAAGTCTACTTCATTTTGAATGTCACTACTGAAATCAGCCACAAAGTCAGCTAAAGCCTGAGACTTTATGGCATTTCTAGGCTCATAAACTAAATCGTAGGCACTTAATTTTACTGACCACTTAGCCATCCTACCCGACATCTCGGGTTTCCTAAGCACGTTCTTAACAGGATAATTAGTTTTAACATGTATCCTATGTGTCTCAAAATAATGTCTAAGTTTTGTTGATGCCATAACTAGGGCTAATATCAATTTTTCTAGATGAGAATATCTATTTTCAGCATCTAATAAACTTTTACTAACATAATAGACAGGATATTGTTGACCTTCATGGTCCTTTATAAGAACGGCACTTACAGCATTCCCTGATACTGCGAGGTATAGGGACAGTGGTTCACCATTTTCAGGCTTCATCAATAGAGGTGTAGTTGAGAGATACTGCTTCAAATCCTGCAGGGCTGCTTCATGCTTCTCTTTCCATTCGAACTTCTTGTTTTTCTTCAGGATATCATAAAATTCCTTGCATTTATCGGAGGATCTTGAGATAAATTTGTTCAATGCTGCTACTCGCCCTGTTAACCGTTGAACATCCTTCATATTTGAAGGTGATTTGATATCCAAGATAGCTTTAATCTGCTCCGGGCTTGCCTCTATTCCTCTTTTAGTCACCATATATCCTAGAAACTTTCCTACCCCCACTCCAAAATGTTACTTAGCAGGATTCAATTTCATGTTATACTGATCCAGGATATCGAATGCTCCCTTAATATCCTGGAGGTGATCTTCAGCCTTTTTAGATTTTACTACCATGTCATCGATGTACACCTCCATAGTATCCCCCAGCTTGTCTTTGAACATCATGTTTACCAATCTTTGGTATGTTGCACCTGCGTTTTTCAAACCAAAGGGCATAGCAGTGTAACAATAAATACATGTCGGTGTCATGAAGGCAGTATCCTCCTGGTCTGAAGGTTCCATTTGGATCTGCTGAAATCCTGAGGATGCATCCATGAAGGTTAACATTTCGTGGCCGACAGTAGCATCCACCATTGAATCAATATGAGGAAGAGGAAATGGGTCTTTGGGACAAGCTTTATTCAGGTCCGTGTAATCTACACAAACTCTCCATTTCCCATTTTTCTTCTATACCACGACTACATTTGCCTGCCATTTAGGAAACTTCACTTCTCTAATCATCTTGCTCCTTAGTAGCCTTTCAACTTCCTCTTGGATGATCACGTTTCGTTCCGGAGCAAATTTTGTTCTCTTTTGTTGGACAGACTTGAATGACCTGTCGATACCTAACTTATGTGTTATAATATCCTTGGAAATACATGTCATATCCTCGTGTTTCCACGCGAACGTCGACATCCTGCATTTTAGAAAATTAGTCAATTGATTTTCAATATCCTGAGGTATATTGGTTCCTACGAGCACCGAGATATCCGAATTATCCTGATCCAGGATAATTTTCTTTACATCCTGCTCTGAAGCCTCCACAATATCCTGGGCCCGCATCTTTAATTGCTATGCTGCATTAGGCTTGGTTGAGGATTTCATTGAGGATGAGTAACCTTCCTTCGCCTCCTGCTAATCACTATCAACCTTGACAACCCCCCCAAGGGGTAGGGATCTTGATGCACTGATGATAAGTCGATGGCACAGCCTTCATATCATGGATCCATAGCCTGCCTAGTATGATGTTATAGCAGGATAGGGAGTCCATCACACAGAAACATTGTATTGAGTTGACCCCTTCAACATATACTGGTAACTTTATCTCTCCCACTGTGTTCCTGGCCTCTCCACTGAACCCAGCAAGCACGGTGGATTTTGAAGTAATATCCATTGGAGATACATTCATTATTTTCAAAGTTTCTAGTTGGATTATGTTGACGGAGCTGCCATTATCCACCAATATCCTGCGTACAAAATGGTTAGCCCCGTATAATGTTATTACCAGAGCATCATGGTGAGGATCCTGGACAGTATCCCTGTCATCACTGTCGAAAGTGATCACTTTATCAGTTGTGAGGGTAGTCATCCTGGCTGGTTTATCTCCCCACTCGGCCTTAGCTTCCTTTGCATGTCTCTTGGCCGCAGAATACGAAGTCCCACAAATGTCGGATCCTCCTGAAATAAAGTTGATTATCTTGGCATCAGCAGGAGGTGATGCTGCTCGTTCAGGATCCTTCTCAGTATCCTGACCCTTATTCTTCTTTCTTCCTAGGAGATCCTTCAGATATCCCTTGCTTAGAAGATAACTTATTTCCTTTCTTAGAGCAATGGAATCCTCAGTTACATGTCCGAAATCTTCATGGAAGGCACACCATTTGAATTTATCCTTCCAATCAGCTTTTTGTTGATTCTTTCGAGGCCACCTAGCTTTGTCTCCTAAACCCTGCATAGCATACATTAACTCAGGTATGTTAAGAGAAAAAACAATATTCAGATAATTCAGGATATTCTTCAGGATCCTCGTCTTCAACAGCATTCACTTTCTTGTTGTCAATTCTGCCATACGGCTTAGAGCGATATGGTTTATACGAGGATTCTGATTTCCTATTGGTTGATTCATAGGTTGAGGTGGAATTCATCCTCTCTTGCATCTTTTTGTCATCCTCCAAGCGAATATATCTCAAGGCCCTGTTACGATGTAACACCTCGGAAATTTACGCCCAATAATGTCTTGACACGTGTCATGGACTTGGAATATGTGAAAACAAACTTTAAAGGGACTAAAGTTGACAAACGGTGAAACTATGTAAATTCAAGGGTTCAAAGTGTCAACGACTGATAAATAAGTCCTACAATAACCATACATGGTGTTTATAACTTTAAACGGTTAGATCATGGATCATACGAAGCGAAAAGTGGAAGAAAATGAGGAATTACAAACTACAGGGACTAAAAGTGTCAACATGTTGAAATTATACCTCTGAGTGATCTTTTGGCATACCCGAAGCTTTGTAATGATAAAATATACTCATGAGAATTTGTGATAAAAATTTCATGAAGTTTCGTAAACATATGAGAAAGTTATGATTAAAACCGTATACGAAAGGTCAAATACGTAACTGTGAATTTCGTGACTTTTCGGGTGAGCGCAAAGTGAACCGGGAACTTTGCCAAGTTTATAAAAGTCCCAAGGTTTATAAAAACTGGATTTGAGGGTCTAGAGTGCCAAATAAACGAACAAAACACGTATTACAAGATCGGGGGTTGAATTGTAACATTTAAGAAATTTAAAAAGCTGGTAACGACTGGTCGCGCTGCGCGACGCTGTCCTCGCGTACGCGAGCAACTGCCAGCGACCAGAATACGTACAAGTGTCAATTTCTTGTCTGTTCTGAGTTGTTAACAGCTGTGTTCGACTTAGGGACTGACCAATCGACTTGCATGCAACCTTTGGACAGTAGAGCACCTGTTATAACATCAGAAACACTCTGATTCAGTCATTAATCTGATCAAACTCTCTTTAAAGTTCACAATTGTTGCAAACTCAAGAACACTTGCATTCTCAAACTTCACAAGAACTCTCCTGGATCTTTCTGGACGCCAAGGCTGCTTCATAGTGACCTCTAAGCTTGTCTAGGATCATTGTAAGTGTTCATATCATCCTCAAATCCGTTCTAGCTTAGTGTTCTTACTGAAAGTCAAACATAACGTAAATACAGTTTGACTTTGCAATTAAACGAAATGTGCTCAGTATTTTCTCAAATTGAAAGTACCCATATGTTGGTATTTATGAGTATAACAAACCCCTAAAAGGGTATGTTCAGATTTACACTCTAAGCAGGTCGATTGTCGAGTCAAACCTTTTCGTAAAAAGTCAACAGAATGAGTTTTTGCATAAATAAGCATAATCAGTAATGTGGGCTACATGCAACCTGTTTGATCATCAAAATAACTTTGTAAATAATGTAAGAACATGTTTCTTCATGATCAACTCGACAATTTTCTGTATTTCACCCGAATCGGAACCGAAAGTCTCATAAATGGACTTTTTCTTTGACTATCGGTTCTGATTCGTACATGCATGTTAAGATCTGCATTAGAGCATATTTTTGACCAATTTTCATATAAGATTAACACTCTGGAATTTTACATCTTGGTTCCATAGTTAACCGATTCATATGCATGTTACCGGTTTATGCTTAAAGTTGACTATTTTGCCCTTTTAATATAAAACGTGATTTTTGAAAAAGTGAAAGAATAAAATCCTTTGTTACTGATTTATAAATATGCACCGAAAATTTCATATCAGTTTGTGGCCTAGTTTAAGAGATATGCTCAATATCGTGATTTACAAGCTTTATGTTATATAAATAGCGTAATTAGCGCAAAGTCTATTTTAACCCACTTTTTGGTATCAAACTTTTATACACTGATGTTATATAATATTTTGGGATTTTTGATGATTTTTATTTAATTTTTGGCTGATCGTTTCATAGGTCGCTAAGTTGATTCGGTTAATACCGAAATTGCCCTTTTTGACCATAAAACGAGTTTTATAAATCCGATTGACCCCAAACCACTTCCTACTGATTTTATTTATTAAATAAAGTATGTTGAACCTTCTGGAAGTATAAAAATCTCAGCTTTCTTTTGCAAACCCGGAAACGGCTCTAAATCGCCTTTTTAGGCATTTTTAACGCATAGTATATCCTATAACCATATTAAACATATAAGACTTATATTTACTGATGTGTGTAACATATTTTTATAAAGTAACAGTAAGTACAATTTTATAAACTCAGATTTCCAGTTTTGGCATTTTTAGCCCTTGTGAAATTACCAAAATGCCCCTATGGTGCATAGTTTTGTTTTAAATGATAATTTTCACTTACGGGTCATACCCTACTGTTATAATAAGATAAGTTAAGTATATTTTCTGTATAAATCAGACCCATAACTCAGATTTACAATTAAACTCTTTTACAACCTTTTAAATGACCAAAATGCCCTTATAAGGCGTAAGTCGAGTTTAAATACATTCGGGGCATAATAGAAGGTATCTTGCTGATATTTTAACATATTTAAAGCATATCAACTCAGGAAACTTGCATATGACTCTCATGGTCGCCCGTAACGCACTTTTCGCGTTCGGTTCGGTTTTTGTAACTAGTTTACATAAATTGACCGAGACGGGCCAAACATTATCCTTTTCATCTCAAAATCCAGAATGTATTTAGTATACCCATATTATACAAGTATTCAAACTTGTCGGGTCTAAATCACATTCTATCCGGTCTTCGCTTAATCGTGCGTGAACCGTATCGTCATTTAAAACTAACCGGTCTAGGCTTAGGCTTAAATAAAGACCCGTTAGAAATCTAATAGGTTATTATAAACCTTTTGTTCCAGAATAAGAAGAACCAGTAAAAGCTATCTCCACTGCTATTTGTGAATTTATACTATACGCAGGTAAATACTCTTTGACTTATTTTCCCTATACGGGCTTGGGTTACGGTATATAGAATACCGCTTGATCGAGCGTTAAATCCTACACCCTTGGGTGTTTAGTTTGAATAATTTGTGCGGCTCGTTTAAACAGTCTTGCTTACTTTAAGCCTTTGGGGGGTTAATGACCATGTCCCGGATATCCTTGGCATCATCTTACGAGATGGCCACGACCAGAGCACGGGGTGCAGGCGTGCACCCGTCAGTGTATAACTCGCTTATGTGGTGTGTCCATTGATCTTTAGCCCGGACTAGATCCGGGCCACTGAACGCAAGTAACATGTAATTCGTTCACATGATTATTATATTAAATAATTGACCCAAGTTAATAAAAATGTTTTGTGCCTTGTGCATTTAAATCAATTTTCAACCTTTTCAAAATGAGTCAGTCGAATTGTATTTACCAGTGTAAACTGACGTATTTTTCCCAAAAGATTAAGTGCAGGTACTATACGAAATAGGCTGGCAGGCTTCTAGAGCGTCCACAATAAGTCACGCAGCTTGGACGACATTAAACTGTTGAACAATTATCCTATTTTATTTTCGATCCGCCTGTGGATCCGTTTCGACTACTTGTGATAATTAATATTACATTTCTATTTAAAGTTGAAACGAATCTATATCTTTTGCTTCCGCTGTGCATTATTATATTGTGTTGTTTGTCTATGATGATACCAACTACGTCACGATACCCCCACCGGGCCCACCGGTGACACGTGGAAATTAGGGGTGTGACAGGTTGGTATCAGAGCCAACTCTGAGTGAATTAAACACTAGCCTTTTGTGTTTAATCTCAGTGACACAATTGCACATTCCTCGAATTCCGAGTCTAGACAAAGAACTTAGGAAATTTCCAAATTTTCGTTTAAATTTTCTAACCTTGTCTTAATTATATATTTTGTTGTATCACTTGTTCTTTGAGACAGGTTGTCATTATGCCGCCAAGAATGAGAGGTAGAGGCTGAGGAAATGGAAAGCATGCAGCTCGCAATGATCACGAAGCCGGGCCTTCGCACCGGCGAACACCCTCGGGCACTCACCACACCGATGCCCAAAACCTATGGAGGTCCTTCACTGGACCAGTCTCCTCACCATCTCATCACTCTCAGTCGTCCTACATTCCTCTAGGACCCTCATCACCATTCGACAACACATCACCCACCTTTCAGGGGCTGTACAACCCTGATGATTACATGCAAGAACCAGTGGGTTTTAACCCACTTGGACCGGAGGACCACTTTTCGGGTGACAACCCGATGGACGTTGAGGAGGATGATGATCCCGCCATGCCACCCTCAGGGACACCAAACCACCCCATCGAGATATCTGATGGGTCACCATTTCTGGGATCACCTTACAATGGTCCCGATAGCTTCATGGAGAACTTCAGGCAGCACAACTGGGTGTACACTCCCAGTTACCACAACTCTCCTCTCCACCCGTCCTACCACAGCTCTCCCCTGCACCACCAGCAGCAGCCGGACCAGCAGCCAGAGCAGCAGCAGGATCCATCTACGGATTCTAGATTTGTGGCGGTTACTCCACCGCCACCACCACCTCCGACTCATCCTCCCTCGCCCCGAGGCGAAAGAGAGGAACGAACGCGAGGATGTCCTCGCGAGGAGGAGTGCGTATTCGCACCCCTCCACAGTCAAGCAGCAGCCGGTACTCGCCGGTCCATGAAGAATCAGAGACGGGAGAGTCGTCGCATCCCATCTCTGAAGTAGCAACGGCGCCAGTCGCGCCACAGCCACAGCCTCAGCCACAGCCTCAGCCACCATTCGGATTTGGTGAACAAATCCCCGCTTATACTAATGCTGCAGCATTTAACCCATTCGAGCAGCAGTATCCCCCGGGGTATAATTTTATGGAAGATCCATACTGGGTTGCAGCAAACTCTCACACCTTCCACCAAGAGGCTCCCTTCGGAGATCCATGGGCCACAGGACCCTCAACTTATGGGTACCCACCATATGGGTATCAACAGTCGCAGCCTTTTCAGCCTCCACAGTATCAGCAGCCGCTGCCGCCCCAACCTCCGCTGTACCAGCCTCCTCAGCCGTCATACTACCAGCAACCACCTCAGGCGCCGGTAATGTCGCCACCCCAAGTTCAGGAGATCATCCAGGAGATTCAAGGGGTGCGTCAGGAATTTCAACAGGAGTTGCAGAATAATGAGAGGCGTAACCGGGGAAGGTTTCAGAAGGTGGTGGACTTGCTTAAGGGTAAGAGCAAGAAGGATTACTAAATCCTTTATTTATTTTAGTGATAGGCATGTCCCTGCGTGGACATATCTTTATGTACTCTACCCCTACGTGGGTAATTTTCTTCTGTTTCCGCCCCTGCGTGGGCATAGCTTTTATTTCGACCCCTGCGAGGGTTTGTTATTTGTTTAGCCCCTGCGTGGGCGTGGTATTCATGAAAAGTCCCGTTTAGGGCAATTTTGTACTCGTTAATTTTAAATTAGAATGGTAATTTCAGCTTTTCATTTTTAAATTATATGCATAAATATAATAAATGAATAAATGGAAAATAGCAATTATTATTGTAATTCACCATTTTAATAAGGATCTTAAAAGGTAAAACCTAGCTGTTATGTTTAGCCAAGACGGTATAACCTGTTTAAAAAGATTCCACTCTCTGTTAACATCTGTAAATATGTTAACATTCTTGACTAATGTGATTCGCAAAAATCACACATGTCACCCTTTTTAATAAATTATCCAATTTATATTTTTATATATAATTGAAAGTGACATAATACCTACGGGTCATAACAAATGTCATATAAAACAGAAAGGCAGTCGTAGCTTATAGACTCCCTGCCAAAGAAAGGATTGATTTGTTTTAATTATTCAAACTTTAATCCTATAAGAATCTAAATCTATAATTTAGAATTTGTCTACGTGACTAGGCCTATTGTGCCAACATATATATTTCATTTTAGGATAAAAATTATTGATAAAAAGTCCTAAATGAAACTACTTAACAAATTAACTAATATGGCTTTTAATTACCATGGTTAATAAATCGTCAAGAACGATAATACTGGTTAGATTCTAAATAGACTTTGTCCTTATCTTATGTAGCATTTAAGACTACATGACTAAGTCGGAAGAAAAGAATAGTCGTCCAGCAAGTGACCCTGATAACACGAAGATACTAGTAACTGGTGCCGAACTGAAAGCATTAGTAAATGAAGCTGTTGTCGAAGCAATGAATAGACAGTATAGCGAATCTAACGGGACCTATAGTAGGACTCGATCTGCATCTCATCCCAAGTCGAAACCCAAGGTTCAATCAGAAGCTCATAGTAAGCCACCCTCTATTAAAGATATACCTAAGAAAGAGGAACCCAAGAAAGACAATGACAGGCACTCTTCCAACCAGAACAGTACTCCCTCTAAGAAGATTGTGAGAAATGATGCGCCTCCTGCTAGAGGATGCACATACAAGTACTTTGTTTCGTGTAAGCCCCGAGACTTTACTGGGGAAAAAGGAGCTGTCGATTGCATAACCTGGTTGGATGAGATTGATACAGTGGTAGACATAAGTGGATGTGCGGAAAGGGATATTGTGAAGTTCGTGTCCCAGTCCTTTAAAGGCGAAGCCCTAGCATGGTGGAGATCACTGATCCAGGCCACCGGAAAGGTACAATTGTATAGCATGACCTGGGAGCAGTTCGTTGCTCTCATCAAGGAGAATTTCTGCCCGCAGCATGAGGTGGAAAAGATTGTGACACCCCGTTGAAACGCCCTCACTCTTACTAGCTTGTCAGTGGCTGCCTTAACTTTCGGGACGAAAGTTCTTAAAACTTGGGGATAATGTGACACTCTAGGTTTTCCCGAGCAGATATCTTGTATTAACATTATGTGTATTTACGTTATTAAAAGTTAGTGCGTGTTATCTCGATGATTTTATGTGATCCTTGTGCTAAGTGTGATGAATATGTGTATATTATAAATATATGTGTGTTATATGAGTGGGCCGAGACCCCAAAGGACCCGACTCGAGACCACCCTCTGTAACATCTGCCAATTTTAGAGCTATAGGATTAACGACCCGCCCGAAACTTGGGGTAATGTCATGAGCATATTGCGTTTTCTTGGTTTGATATGTTAGACACATGCCATATTTAGTGGATATCTTGGATCACATGCTTGCTATGAGAAATTGTTCAAAACATATCTTTTGCTATGTAGGTACCAAACTTGTATACTCGCCTTTGCTTTTGCATTGACCCCTTATTTTAAACATGTTACAGGTTGATGACGATGATATGAAAAGAAGTAGCGTGATGCCTAGATACACATTTAGACGTTAGGTTTAATATGTTGTATCAATTTTGATTATGTTGTTAGTATTTCTTTTGAACTTGTTGTTATTTGAGATTATGTAATGTTGAAAATTTGAAGTTATGGAATGAAATGGGAATTATTTAAATATTGTCACAAATAGCGTTATGATGTCTCTAGCAATCTTCACACTTCGTCTCATCCCGATGTTTCCGCCATTGGTTGGGGTGTGACAGATTGGTATCAGAGCCATAACTATAGGGAATTAGGAAAAGTAGGAATGCTTTAACCTAGTCTATAGTTCTAGAGCTTTATTCGTATGTTTTACTTGAAACTTCATGCATGCCACTTTATGTGTTTCTTATTTATTCTCTTTGAGCCTTATAAACATATATGTCATTTTATCCTTATGTATCATACTTCATATGCTATTCCTATGTGTTAATACATGTTTTGTTGTGTGTTAATATTTGTTTTAATATGTCATTCTTTATGTGCCATTCTTGACATGTTTATACTTGTTTGTTTAATCTTCAATATACGCTTTTCCACATACATTTTACTCGACTATTCTAAATTCACAAACACTCGTAATACACAAGCGAGACGAATTCACCAAAATAGGCGTGAAACCCACAATTTGGTGAATGACTCTCGATCCTTCTACTTTTCTTTTCTTACACGAAATTCACCACCAAGTTAGGAGTGAAATCCTCACCTTGATGGAGAAATTCAAATTTAAAATTCTAGTGGACCCTCGTCAAAGTGTTGAAATCAAATTTTGACCCGACGAGTACCAACCACACCTAGGATACTAAATCGCCAAGTTAGGGGTGAAACCCGCACCTTGTCGACTAGTTCCACTCCTTGATTTTCATTAATCCCGCCAAGTCTCGAAATTTCAATTGAATTGGGGACATGTAGTAACTGGAAGGGTAAATACCGTCAACCGACTTGTCGGCGAGAGTATTTCACCTATTAGGCCAAAGCATGCTCCTCAAGTTCGAAAGACTTTTCGACTACTTTGGTTAGTCAAAGGTTCCGTTTTGGAACCATCCGAATTTTAATCAAACGTGTTTTACTATTTATTTTGCGCGATGCAATCTTTCAAATTCGAATTTACTTTCGATATTTTCTTCTCACACACACAACATATTGAATCTTTTCCATACATTTATACATATGCAAGATTTCATGTAGTTTAAATTCATATTCCTTGTAACGACAAGTGGAGACATATCCTCGAGATAGGAGTGATTTCCTTACCTTGATGATTAACTCCACTCCCCTCTTCTTAAAACGACCTCACCAACGAGTTAGGGGTGATTCCCTTACCTAGGTGATCGTTACCAAAATGCCTCTTCAAAATATCTTATTATGCAAACTCGGTCATGTTTATATCTAAATTATTGATCATTATTCAAAATACATACGTGTACGATTTCAAAATACATTGTTTTGTCAAGCATACTTTCTATCCTACGACCTATTTTTACCTAAGTCACATACACGGATTCTTAACTTATTTTAAACGTTTTACTACACAAATTTCCAAACCTTACGAAATGCTGCCCATCACTTTAATTGGTCAAACAAATCTCTTGCCCATGAACTTCATATTCGACTTAATCACTAAAACGCACTCATGATATATATCACCAAACTAAAGATTTTCATTCTCAATCGGAGGATCAAACCAACCTTTCTTTTACACCTATAAGATCTTATGGATGTTATAAGATCGTTTTACCAAAGATTCTTTTCACATCAACAAATCATTTGTTAGAACTTTTAACAATCACAAAGTCCTTTTGCTAAAATTCTTTTCTAAGGATCCTCGTTTTCACAAGAACCCCCTAAATTCATAACTTCTTGTCTAATGAAATGAAATTACTTTTGATTGAAAACTTTTTTTTACCAATTCACCAAAACACGTGGGCAAGAAGACTTCTTGGAGACCGACCATCCTTGGACTTCGTAACTCTTTTAAAACAAAAGTAGCATTTCCATTTATTACAAAATGCATTAAGCTTAACCAATGAGTACCTTATATCCTTTTACATATGCAACTATATCCTACCTTTCAAACCAAGCTCAATCCAATTTTGATACGATAAACTCAACGTTTCGTTTAAACAACTATACACACATTTCATCATACGCGTTTTAGTCATTTTAACGCAACAATTCCGCATAATCATTCGTATTTACATACTTAACCTTTTGGACGATTTTATACACCTAAATCCGTGATGTTCCAACATACACTATATACGTAAATTTAAATATTCGTACCTACACTTACATTCATACGTTTTATGCCTATACTTATAATCGTATTCATACTTATACTCATACATTTCATGTTTTACTTATACTCATGCGTTTCATGATTTTACCTATACTCATATATTTCATGTTTTCACTTATATTCATACGTTGCGTGCTTATACATATACACATACTACTAGTACGTGCTATGTCGATACACATACTTGCGTGCTTATTCATACCTAAACTTATACTTATGCTCACACTTTCATTCATACTCATGATCCATACATTCGTACCTATACGCGATCGTAATCCGAGGGATTCGCTTGCGTGGGTCCTATACATACTTAAACATAGACTTGCTTACACGCTACATTCTTGCACGTGCACATTCTTAATTTTCAAATTATGGATACCCTAATTCATACACAACTAGTACAAGCTATGCGGATCAGGCGACGATCAATATAATCACGGGTGCACACGGGATTATAGTGATAGGCGTATGAGAACCATAGAGTGTACTACTGTGTATGGTAAGACACGGAACGTAACATGGAACCGAATACGAAACGGACGTAATGTGGTTAAAACATGGTGGATACGCCGCTGGTACTTCCTATATATAAGTGTTTTCACCATATTACCAAATTTCGTAAAACGTGCCATGAGAAATTCAGTGTTTTGCAGACCTTTTGGACCTAATAAAATTCACACAACTCACAAACGCATTGTATCCGATTATCCATGACGAGACTTCATCCTTAACACACTACGTTCATCTATCCAACACTTATGCTATTCTTATACCCGCACTCTTTAAGAGTCGTTCGTTCATTCTACACTCGTATCATTCTCCTTATCCTTTTAGTTCATACAAACCTCGTCCGCCATGAAACTTGTCTAAACATTCGAGTCCTAACTTGCCACGTTACCTATAAAATAGCCTCCCTATTCTGGATTCTCGTATGACTATACTTAGTATACCTTTAAAGCTTTATTTAAAGTGCCAGACCTTCTCGTTTCACTCAATAAACAATCTTCTACAAATGTGATTTCGTTACCACGTCCCATCAAAACACAAACCGTTTGTCAAACATCTTCTTTCTTAATACGTCACTTTTTATATACGTCGCCAATTCAAGTTACTCAAGCTTGCTTAGACTCACTGCACCTATATACGCACCTACACGTTTTCAACTATGTTAGATACCTCAACTCTTTTTAAACAACGAACTCACTCACAAATTTACCTTGTCGTCCTCCAAAGTTTTGTGCCTTTCAAAATATTTCAAAATTTTCAAGTCTCAAATTTTTACTAAAACTCTTCAAGTCTACCTCTCGAATAAATTTCGGGACGAAATTTCCTAAAGGAGGGGAGACTGTAACGCCCGGCTCTTTTGTACTTTTCGTTTATAGAAAGATTCGTTCGTATTTCTATTTTTGGAAATCTTGTATTCTTGTAATCGACTTTTCATAGTAATTGTTGTAAAATCTAATACTTGGATCATAAATAAAATTCGTATTTCTTTTCACATTCTACATATTCATACATCCTCATACGATCGAATTCATTGTGCATCGAATCCTTATTCGTAATTCATACGCATACGGTACTTATTTGTGATACATGTCCATGCTTGTCCTTAAATTGTTGACACTTAAAAACCCCCCCCCCAATAATATGCGTATTTACACAACGATTAATCATCTAATATGTGACATATACTTGTCACTTACAAACATATTACATACTTATACATCACACTTTTTACCTAGTTAAATCATGCTTTATTTCATATTATACCTTGTTACAAGTTAGGGGAAACATTGTTGCATATAATTACACAACTTAATTAACAAAATTACTCATTATAATGTTTAAAAGAAAAAAAAAATAAAGAAATATGGCAGCCCAAATCAACAAAAATTCAGCCCCATATGATTGGGTTTTGTGGGCTTGTTTAATGGGTTAACCCCTTCTAAACACTTCCAAAGCCCAACCCATTGAAACCCTAATCATTCCCTATAAATACCAACTTATGTCCAGCCTCTCTACCATTTTTACAACCCTTAAACACTTCAAAAACATCTCAAAACCGTAGCTGAGTTTCCATGTTCGGCCAGATTCAGCAAGCTTCACGAAAATGGGCATAACTTCTTCATTTCTTATCCGTTTTGGTCCATTCTTTTTCCTATGTGCTTGGATTTTCTTTACCTTCGATTCCATGGGTTTTTCACAGTAAATAAGTCCCTGGAACTCTGGCAAAAAGGCTCCAAAGTCCACTGATTTTTTTGTGCTTTCATGAAATCTTTGTTAAACTTAACCAAACTTGAGTTTTCTCATCTCAAACCTATGTCCTAATGCTTATAACCTCATCTATGGTTAGTTAAGCTTAAAAACAAGGTTGAGACATGTTAAATCAGAGGTTAAAACCTCAAATACTTTCTGTTTTGATTAGGGTATTTCACCCACAAGTCATGTTCAAGCTTAGTTCTTGGTGTAGAGTGATTTTGGAACGACTTGGGTTCTTCCAACATAAAATCCTCACATGATTTGATGATTTCTCTTAGATTAGATTGTTTACATACTTGTACTAATCCTAGTTCGTGACCCTCCTTGGTTGTTTTTACATCAAGAGAAGTGGTGAACATTCAAGGGGTTCCTAAATGGAAGCATGTTCTTCCTACCCCATACATGACATCTATGATACACGAGGTGCCTAAATGGAGATCCTAATCTTCTACCTCCTACTTGAATTATTGGACTAAATGATATGAAATACTTAACCTAGATATATATATACATCCATTCGAACCTTTAATGTGAACTTGTGTTTATATGTTAAAGTAGTAGAACATCATCTAAGACCTAAACCTTGTTGTGATTCTTATGGGTGTTCAACTCATGAAAACATTATCATAACCCTTGTGGTTACCAAGTGTCATACAAGTGTTAAGTGTTGAAGATAATTATTTTCACATGTTATTCTCATATCTTATTTTTATGTTGTTTTAAATACCGAATCTCGACTCTAAACATACTTGAACCTTAACCCTTACACATTCAATCTTTAACCTCATCAACTCGTCAATAATTGGATAATTGGAAAGCATATGCAAACCTTGTGAGTATACTCGTATTTTCCCCTCTTTTACTTTTACCACTTTTGGGGTGTAACATGTTTACTTATCAAAAACTTACACATGAACATTTTTCTTATGCAATGCACAAAATAATACATTATATATGAATACTTTGATAAATCTTGATGCTTGTTAATACTCATATTCCTAAAAATGGAAACTTATCATCAAGATAGGGGTGATTCCCAAACCTTGATGATTAGCTCCGCTCACTTTCTAACTTCACCAACGAGCTAGAGGTGATTCTCTTACCTTGGAAGTAGTTACCAACTTTTCTTCGTTCTCAATGAAATTTTATGATTGAACGTTCCTTTTCAAAAATTTGGAAATTTATTTCACGTGCATGCTAATACGTTATAATGGATTCGTGTTACTTGGGTGAAACTTTATGTGATAAACTTGTCATTAACTTCGTAAGAAGCCACACCTTAACATACACGATGGGTTGACCTGTGTATTCACATGCCAGGAATACGTTAATCTTGTTAACTAAGTATGTCATGTGGATTGTTCTAAATTTTTATGCAAATACGTTAATCTTAGATTTCGAGGACGAAATCTCCTAAAGTAGGGGAGACTGTAACATCTGCCAATTTTAGAGCTATAGGATTAACGACCCGCCCGAAACTTGGGGTAATGTCATGAGCATATTGCGTTTTCTTGGTTTGATATGTTAGACACATGCCATATTTAGTGGATATCTTGGATCACATGCTTGCTATGAGAAATTGTTCAAAACATATCTTTTGCTATGTAGGTACCAAACTTGTATACTCGCCTTTGCTTTTGCATTGACCCCTTATTTTAAACATGTTACAGGTTGATGACGATGATATGAAAAGAAGTAGCGTGATGCCTAGATACACATTTAGACGTTAGGTTTAATATGTTGTATCAATTTTGATTATGTTGTTAGTATTTCTTTTGAACTTGTTGTTATTTGAGATTATGTAATGTTGAAAATTTGAAGTTATGGAATGAAATGGGAATTATTTAAATATTGTCACAAATAGCGTTATGATGTCTCTAGCAATCTTCACACTTCGTCTCATCCCGATGTTTCCGCCATTGGTTGGGGTGTGACACCCTCGGTCTCGAGTGAACCGTAAACACTTGGGCTGGTTGGGCCGTAACCTTAGCCCACCCGGAAACCCCTAACCCACTCGAGATATATAACCGGCCACCCTCACAACTTGCACCATTTGGCAACATCACTCTCACACTCCCTCATCTCACACACTCTCCCTCTCTCTCTCTCTAAAAACCCTAAAACCCTAAGGTTCTAACATCAAACTCACCTCCTCTCCTCTCCCTCTCTCGGATCAAACCGGCAACAACAAAAGGAGCTCTCGGATCATCTCGGATCATCTCGGATTAGCTTGTGATCGTCATTAGGAACTTGGTTCATCAATCTCTTGTACTCCTCCATCTAACCGGTTAGTACCTTAGATAATCACTATGTGTTTATATGCATATTTATTGCTATTTGCCTTGAAGGATTGAAATGGTGAATGAAATATGTGAACATAAGACATTTGAATGATAAATGATGGTTAGTATAGGGTGTTCGGTATTTAGAATAAATAGCATGTTATGCATTACCATTAAACCGATGATTGTATGTTATGTTGTTTAAAATGTTGTTTAAAATGATGATATTTCTTGCCATATTGATATGAAACTTGTTGAGACTTGTTACTTGAATATTAGCTATGATTTGGCTTGAATAATGATATACAAAACCACAAATATCGAGTGTATGTTGATGATGACTAAATCGGTGATAATGTGCTAGATATAGGGCCGATGTTGATGACTAAATGGTATTTTGTTTTGGGTGAACATGCTTGCAAATGATGAACTGGATGAATGTGGGTTGAATAGCATATGAATATTTGAAATATGGCTGTTTGATCCGTTTTGAACATAGATTAGACAATAAAACATGTTTATGCATTTTGGTTGGATAGTACAAAATTACATGAAATTGCAATTCTATTGGATAGTACAATCGGACAGGTTCTAGAAGGATTCTTGTGCACGTATCCGAGGTTGCGACTCGCAACCCCCGGTTGCGACTCGCAACCGAACCATGACAAGTCAAAACCTCCGGTTACGACTCGCAACCAAAACGTGACAAGTCGAGACTACGGCGGTTGCGACTCGCAACCAAGACATGACAAGTCGAAACATCTGGTTGCGACTCGCAACCAAAGCATGACAAGCCGCAACCTCCGGTTGCGACTCGCAACTGTGTGTTCTCGAGTCGAGACCACCTGGTCTCGACTGGGCTGTTAGTTATTGGGCCCAAGTATGTTAACTGTACATGCTGGTTACTGTTTAGGTGGGCTACGTGTTAACTGTTAACTGTTGCTGTTAAAGAACTTAGACGGGCCCAATGACTTATTGGATAATTATATGTCGTGCATGCTATGTGTTAGTTATGTGTAGATTATATACGTGTTTACTTGTACCCCAACTTGACCTATATTCGGTAACCATGCTAGGACGTGGTGACCAACGTGATAGACCGGGTAATTAATCTACCGAGCAACCCAAGGTGAGTTCACAACCTAAAGCATGTATTCCCGGTGGTTTGGGAAACGGAACTAAAAACAACACTATCCCCTTATGAGGGATACAACTTACTTTTCTTCCCTTGTTATTGGGAACCTTTTAGTTAATTACTGTTTATACGGATTGCAACAAACGGCACTAAACGAAACTCTATCACTTAAAGTCCCTACTACTTAATACCGATTAGTCGCCGGGGCCAGGCGAACGGGTTATTAGTTGATAGCGCTATTTAGGTCTTACCAACCTCACACCGTGCCAAGGTATGGGATCGGTCGTGAACTAATGTACTCAGGCATCCGTCAATGATGATAGAACATTGACATCGGGGCACTCTTGCGGATACGCAACGGTCACCTAGTGTTCGGTATTGGAAAAACAGTTTAGTTGCTAACTTTTGGGGTAGCTCCCCATGGCATGTATAAACGGATAAATTAACTGGTGAAACAAGTTTTTGGTAATTAAAACTGGACAACTAGTGAACTCACTCAGCATTATTGTTGACCCCTTACTGCATGCTTTGCAGGTAACCAGTGACTGAGGAGCTGCTGCTTGGGAAGTGTAGTGGTCGTCTAAACCCGCGTGTTGGGTTCTAAATAACCTGAACTATGAACTTTGTTTAAACTATTTTATCTATGCTTCCGCTACTTACTTAACTGTTATTTGAACCTAAACATTTGAACTTTAAACTATGGTGTTTACTAACCATTATGGTTGGCGATCATCCTTACTAATATCCAATGCTCAGTATAATTGGTGGCTGGATCCTGGTCGGTCACGCCCTCAAGCGGACGGTACTCCGCAGGTGGAATTTGGGGGTGTGACAGATTGGTATCAGAGCCATTGGTTATAGTGAACTTGGTTTTAAAAAGAAGAGTCTTTTTGAGAAAAACCAGACTATAACCCGTGACTCGTGACGACACTACACTCCAAGGGCAAGACTCGACATACTAGACCTCGTAGCTCGGACTTGTGTTTACTTGCTTGTTTATCTTATATTGACTACTCTACTATACATACTAGTGTGCCTGATTAGATAGATACACATTTCTCTTCTACCTCATTCTCGCTACGTTACAACATTACACTCATACTGTGTTTTCTGGCTATGAAGACAATGAGTGGACGCGGAAGAGGAAGCGTTAACATGACTCAGGCTCAATTCGCTAACTTGCTCAACACGGTGGCTGCAGCTTTCGCAACTCACCCTGGAGGTAAACTCGTCGCTATAGGATGTTTAGATCCTACCCCCACATCGTCTTTTCACCTCTAAAACCTATTCGCTCCATTTCTCACAACAGGTCAGCCTGCGCCTGCGCAACCACGTGTTTGTACTTTCAAAACCTTCATGGATGGCAAGCCTCTCCCTTTCAACGGCACTGAGGGTGCCATAGGCCTTCTGCATTGGATTGAAAAGGCCGAAGCTGTCTTCGCTGTCTGCGAGTGTCCCCCTGCTAACTGGGTTAAGTACGCGACTGGTACGCTTGAAGGAAACGCACTTTCGTGGTGGAAAGCACAGATTCAGATGCTTGGTCTGGAAACTGCTAATGCAACGGCATGGGAAGATTTCAAGGACATGATCAAAGAGGAGTACTGTCACAGGGATGACATCCACAAACTCGAGAACGAGTACTATGCACTCAAGATGGTTGGGTCAGAGATTGAGACCTACACCAAGCAGTCCAATGACTATGCTGCACTTTGCCCAAACATGTCCCAACCTATGTATCGAAGGGTCGAATTGTACATCAAAGGCTTGGTCCCAGAAATCCGGAGCCATGTGACCTCGGCCAACCTCAACACCATACAGCCTGTGGTTCGTCTTGCTCACAAACTCACCAATCAGGCTGTGGAAGAGGGCAAGCTGCCCCAGAGGATCGGTGCTACTGCTGGAACTTCTGGCGATAACAAGCGAAAGTGGGATGGAAGTCAGGGAAAGGATGCTAACCCCACTCAGGCCCCAGTTCAACAAAGGAAGACTGAAAGCAACAAGGGTCCTCAGCAACAGGGTGGCTATCGAGGAAACCACCCTAAGTGTAACAAATGTAACCGACATCACAGTGGGCCATGTGGGAAAGGTCAGTGTCAGCGATGCAGCAAGATGGGGCATGAAGCCAAAGACTGCCGAAGCCAGTTCCCTGCTAGGCAGAATCAGCAACAACCACAGCAACAGCAGCAACAAGGAAACAATCGTGGATGCTTCAAGTGTGGAGCAATGGGGCACATGCGAAAGGATTGCCCTGAACTGAATCAAAACAACAACAATCAGGGTGCAGGGAACAATAACAACAATGCTGGAAATGGTGCTAGAGGAAAAGCTTTTGTGATTGGAGCCGGAGAAGCAAGGAATGACCCCAACGTTGTAGCGGGTAAGTTCCTACTTAATGATCGTTATGTTTCCATGCTATTTGATTCCGGAGCAGATGCTAGTTATGTATCCCTACGTATTAGTAAGAAACTTAAGCTCACTCTTACGCCGCTGAGCTCTAAGCACACCGTTGAAATAGCTAATGGTAGAAACCTCGAGGCCTCACACATAATTCGTAACTGCAAATTAGAGTTGTCTGGTCAGACCTTCTGTATCGATCTCTTCCCCATCATTCTTGGAAGCTTCGACGTCATTATTGGTATGGATTGGTTATCCAAACATCGAGCTGAAATCCTCTGCCAAGAGAAAGCTATTCGTATTCCCCGTCCCCCTGGCAAACCTCTTATAGTTCATGGCGACAAGAGCGGAGAAGTCACAGGCATCATTTCATTCTTAAAGGCCCAGAAGTACCTACGAAAGGGGCACACCGCTGTCTTAGCACTCATTACCGACACACAGAAAAGGGAAAACAGGATTGAAGATTTTCCAGTTGTACGCGACTATCCTGAGGTATTCCCAGAGGAACTACCTGGACTCCCTCCTCACCGTCAGGTCGAATTTCAAATCGAGCTAGCTCCCGGAGCAGCGCCTATAGCTCGTGCACCTTATCGATTAGCCCCCGCGGAGCTCAAGGAGCTTTCTACTCAGCTACAAGAACTTTTGGACAAAGGTTTTATCCGTCCTAGTTCATCACCCTGGGGAGCCCCAGTGCTCTTCGTCAAAAAGAAAGATGGCTCATTCCGAATGTGCATTGACTACCGCGAACTTAACAAGGTTACCATCAAGAATCGTTATCCACTTCCCCGTATCGACGACCTGTTCGACCAGCTGCAAGGGTCGAGCTATTATTCCAAGATCGATCTGCGATCAGGTTATCACCAGCTGAGAGTCCGCGATGAGGACATCTCTAAGACTGCTTTCAGAACCCGTTATGGTCACTACGAATTCCTTGTTATGCCTTTCGGAATGACCAACGCACCTGCAATCTTCATGGATCTCATGAACCGAGTATGCAAACCCTACCTCGATAAGTTCGTAATCGTATTCATCGACGACATCCTAATCTACTCAAAGAGCCGAGAGGAGCATGAACAACACCTATGTCTTATCCTCGAACTCCTTCGCAATGAGCAACTGTACGCCAAATTCTCGAAATGTGATTTCTGGCTTAGAGAGGTCCATTTCCTTGGGCACATCGTCAATCAGGAAGGGATTCACGTCGACCCTGCTAAGATTGAGTCCATTAAGAATTGGCCTGTGCCTAAGACTCCGACCGAAGTTCGCCAATTCTTGGGATTGGCGGGATACTATCGAAGATTTATCAAGGGATTCTCTAAGATCGCTCAACCACTTACGACACTCACTCAGAAGGGTGTTGCTTACAAATGGAGTAATGCTCAGGAATCTGCCTTCCAGGAACTGAAGAAGAACCTTTGTAGTGCTCCTATCCTCTCCTTACCTGAAGGTACCGACGACTTCGTCGTTTACTGCGACGCTTCTATTCAAGGACTTGGCTGCGTATTGATGCAACGCGAGAAAGTTATCGCTTACGCCTCGCGACAACTCAAGGTCCACGAACGGAACTATACGACGCATGACTTAGAATTTGGAGCGGTGGTCTTCGCGCTCAAGCTTTGGAGACACTACTTGTACGGCACCAAGTGCACGATTTACACTGATCACAAGAGTCTCCAGCACATAATGGGACAAAAGGAGTTGAATATGCGGCAACGCCGATGGGTCGAACTCCTAAATGACTACGAGTGTGCAATCAAGTATCACCCGGGCAAGGCTAATGTGGTAGCCGATGCCCTCAGCAGAAAGGAGACCAAACCCAAGCGTGTTCGTGCCTTACAGCTCACTATCCACTCGAACCTCCCGAATCAAATTCGAAATGCTCAGGTTGAAGCATTGAAAGCTGAGAACATCAGGGCTGAGTCCCTGCGAGGATCGAGACAACGATTGGAACAAAAAGAAAACGGTGCTTACTACGTAGCCGGACGCATATGGGTTCCGCTTTACGGAAATTTACGTGACCTTGTGATGGATGAAGCTCATAAGTCCCGTTACTCAGTACATCCGGGGTCAGATAAGATGTACCACGACTTGAGGGCTACCTATTGGTGGCCTGGCATGAAAGCTCACATAGCAACCTATGTCAGAAAATGTTTAACCTGCGCAAGAGTCAAGGCTGAGTATCAGAAACCATCAGGCCTACTCCAACAGCCAGAGATCCCGCAATGGAAATGGGAGCAGATTTCCATGGATTTTGTTACTAGCCTGCCTAGGTCTCAGCGAGGAAATGACACCATTTGGGTAATAGTGGATCGCTTAACTAAGTCTGCACACTTCTTGGCCATTAAAGAAACAGACAAGTTCTCTACCCTAGCAGAGGTATACTTAAAAGAAGTGGTCTCGAAGCACGGAGTGCCTACCTCTATTATTTCTGATCGAGACGCGCGTTTTACTTCTGAATTGTGGCAAGCTATGCACAAATCTTTTGGCTCGCGTTTAGACATGAGCACCGCTTACCACCCACAAACGGATGGGCAGTCTGAACGCACCATCCAAACCCTCGAAGACATGCTTAGGGCATGTGTGATCGATTTTGGCAAGAATTGGGAGAAGCACCTACCGTTGGTAGAATTCTCCTACAACAACAGCTACCACACCAGCATTCAGGCAGCACCCTTTGAGGCATTGTACGGCCGTAAATGTCGATCGCCTCTCTGCTGGGCTGAGGTTGGTGACAGCCAGATCACAGGCCCGGAACATGTAGTCGACACCACAGAAAAGATTGCCCAGATTAGGCAACGCATGGCGGCAGCTCGTGACCGACAAAAGTACTACGCCGATAAAGATAGGAAACCGCAAGAGTTCCAGGTTGGTGAACGGGCTCTACTTAAGGTCTCACCCTGGAAGGGTGTGGTTCGTTTTGGAAAACGGGGCAAGCTTAATCCAAGATATGTCGGACCCTTTGAAGTTATCGAGAAGATCGGCACGGCCGCTTACAGGTTGAATCTGCCTGAAGAACTGAGTGCTGTGCACAACGTCTTCCACGTGTCTAATCTGAAGAAGTGCCTGTCAGATGAAACACTCGTCATTCCTTACAAGGAACTCACTATTGACGAGCAGCTACACTTTACTGAGGAACCGGTTGAGATCACGGATCGTGAGATCAAAACCCTCAAACGTAGCCAGATACCCCTCGTGCGAGTTCGTTGGAACTCACGCCGTGGCCCAGAGTTTACCTGGGAGCGGGAAGACCAGATGAAGCGCAAGTATCCCCAGCTGTTCCCAAATGAAACCCCCAGCACTGAAGCTACAACTGAATTTCGGGACGAAATTCCGAACTAACGGGGGAATGATGTGACACCCCGTTGAAACGCCCTCACTCTTACTAGCTTGTCAGTGGCTGCCTTAACTTTCGGGACGAAAGTTCTTAAAACTTGGGGATAATGTGACACTCTAGGTTTTCCCGAGCAGATATCTTGTATTAACATTATGTGTATTTACGTTATTAAAAGTTAGTGCGTGTTATCTCGATGATTTTATGTGATCCTTGTGCTAAGTGTGATGAATATGTGTATATTATAAATATATGTGTGTTATATGAGTGGGCCGAGACCCCAAAGGACCCGACTCGAGACCACCCTCGGTCTCGAGTGAACCGTAAACACTTGGGCTGGTTGGGCCGTAACCTTAGCCCACCCGGAAACCCCTAACCCACTCGAGATATATAACCGGCCACCCTCACAACTTGCACCATTTGGCAACATCACTCTCACACTCCCTCATCTCACACACTCTCCCTCTCTCTCTCTCTAAAAACCCTAAAACCCTAAGGTTCTAACATCAAACTCACCTCCTCTCCTCTCCCTCTCTCGGATCAAACCGGCAACAACAAAAGGAGCTCTCGGATCATCTCGGATCATCTCGGATTAGCTTGTGATCGTCATTAGGAACTTGGTTCATCAATCTCTTGTACTCCTCCATCTAACCGGTTAGTACCTTAGATAATCACTATGTGTTTATATGCATATTTATTGCTATTTGCCTTGAAGGATTGAAATGGTGAATGAAATATGTGAACATAAGACATTTGAATGATAAATGATGGTTAGTATAGGGTGTTCGGTGTTTAGAATAAATAGCATGTTATGCATTACCATTAAACCGATGATTGTATGTTATGTTGTTTAAAATGATGATATTTCTTGCCATATTGATATGAAACTTGTTGAGACTTGTTACTTGAATATTAGCTATGATTTGGCTTGAATAATGATAAACAAAACCACAAATATCGAGTGTATGTTGATGATGACTAAATCGGTGATAATGTGCTAGATATAGGGCCGATGTTGATGACTAAATGGTATTTTGTTTTGGGTGAACATGCTTGCAAATGATGAACTGGATGAATGTGGGTTGAATAGCATATGAATATTTGAAATATGGCTGTTTGATCCGTTTTGAACATAGATTAGACAATAAAACATGTTTATGCATTTTGGTTGGATAGTACAAAATTACATGAAATTGCAATTCTATTGGATAGTACAATCGGACAGGTTCTAGAAGGATTCTTGTGCACGTATCCGAGGTTGCGACTCGCAACCCCCGGTTGCGACTCGCAACCGAACCATGACAAGTCAAAACCTCCGGTTACGACTCGCAACCAAAACGTGACAAGTCGAGACTACGGCGGTTGCGACTCGCAACCAAGACATGACAAGTCGAAACATCTGGTTGCGACTCGCAAACAAAGCATGACAAGCCGCAACCTCCGGTTGCGACTCGCAACTGTGTGTTCTCGAGTCGAGACCACCTGGTCTCGACTGGGCTGTTAGTTATTGGGCCCAAGTATGTTAACTGTACATGCTGGTTACTGTTTAGGTGGGCTACGTGTTAACTGTTAACTGTTGCTGTTAAAGAACTTAGACGGGCCCAATGACTTATTGGATAATTATATGTCGTGCATGCTATGTGTTAGTTATGTGTAGATTATATACGTGTTTACTTGTACCCCAACTTGACCTATATTCGGTAACCATGCTAGGACGTGGTGACCAACGTGATAGACCGGGTAATTAATCTACCGAGCAACCCAAGGTGAGTTCACAACCTAAAGCATGTATTCCCGGTGGTTTGGGAAACGGAACTAAAAACAACACTATCCCCTTATGAGGGATACAACTTACTTTTCTTCCCTTGTTATTGGGAACCTTTTAGTTAATTACTGTTTATACGGATTGCAACAAACGGCACTAAACGAAACTCTATCACTTAAAGTCCCTACTACTTAATACCGATTAGTCGCCGGGGCCAGGCGAACGGGTTATTAGTTGATAGCGCTATTTAGGTCTTACCAACCTCACACCGTGCCAAGGTATGGGATCGGTCGTGAACTAATGTACTCAGGCATCCGTCAATGATGATAGAACATTGACATCGGGGCACTCTTGCGGATACGCAACGGTCACCTAGTGTTCGGTATTGGAAAAACAGTTTAGTTGCTAACTTTTGGGGTAGCTCCCCATGGCATGTATAAACGGATAAATTAACTGGTGAAACAAGTTTTTGGTAATTAAAACTGGACAACTAGTGAACTCACTCAGCATTATTGTTGACCCCTTACTGCATGCTTTGCAGGTAACCAGTGACTGAGGAGCTGCTGCTTGGGAAGTGTAGTGGTCGTCTAAACCCGCGTGTTGGGTTCTAAATAACCTGAACTATGAACTTTGTTTAAACTATTTTATCTATGCTTCCGCTACTTACTTAACTGTTATTTGAACCTAAACATTTGAACTTTAAACTATGGTGTTTACTAACCATTATGGTTGGCGATCATCCTTACTAATATCCAATGCTCAGTATAATTGGTGGCTGGATCCTGGTCGGTCACGCCCTCAAGCGGACGGTACTCCGCAGGTGGAATTTGGGGGTGTGACAGATTGGTATCAGAGCCATTGGTTATAGTGAACTTGGTTTTAAAAAGAAGAGTCTTTTTGAGAAAAACCAGACTATAACCCGTGACTCGTGACGACACTACACTCCAAGGGCAAGACTCGACATACTAGACCTCGTAGCTCGGACTTGTGTTTACTTGCTTGTTTATCTTATATTGACTACTCTACTATACATACTAGTGTGCCTGATTAGATAGATACACATTTCTCTTCTACCTCATTCTCGCTACGTTACAACATTACACTCATACTGTGTTTTCTGGCTATGAAGACAATGAGTGGACGCGGAAGAGGAAGCGTTAACATGACTCAGGCTCAATTCGCTAACTTGCTCAACACGGTGGCTGCAGCTTTCGCAGCTCACCCTGGAGGTAAACTCGTCGCTATAGGATGTTTAGATCCTACCCCCACATCGTCTTTTCACCTCTAAAACCTATTCGCTCCATTTCTCACAACAGGTCAGCCTGCGCCTGCGCAACCACGTGTTTGTACTTTCAAAACCTTCATGGATGGCAAGCCTCTCCCTTTCAACGGCACTGAGGGTGCCATAGGCCTTCTGCATTGGATTGAAAAGGCCGAAGCTGTCTTCGCTGTCTGCGAGTGTCCCCCTGCTAACTGGGTTAAGTACGCGACTGGTACGCTTGAAGGAAACGCACTTTCGTGGTGGAAAGCACAGATTCAGATGCTTGGTCTGGAAACTGCTAATGCAACGGCATGGGAAGATTTCAAGGACATGATCAAAGAGGAGTACTGTCACAGGGATGACATCCACAAACTCGAGAACGAGTACTATGCACTCAAGATGGTTGGGTCAGAGATTGAGACCTACACCAAGCAGTCCAATGACTATGCTGCACTTTGCCCAAACATGTCCCAACCTATGTATCGAAGGGTCGAATTGTACATCAAAGGCTTGGTCCCAGAAATCCGGAGCCATGTGACCTCGGCCAACCTCAACACCATACAGCCTGTGGTTCGTCTTGCTCACAAACTCACCAATCAGGCTGTGGAAGAGGGCAAGCTGCCCCAGAGGATCGGTGCTACTGCTGGAACTTCTGGCGATAACAAGCGAAAGTGGGATGGAAGTCAGGGAAAGGATGCTAACCCCACTCAGGCCCCAGTTCAACAAAGGAAGACTGAAAGCAACAAGGGTCCTCAGCAACAGGGTGGCTATCGAGGAAACCACCCTAAGTGTAACAAATGTAACCGACATCACAGTGGGCCATGTGGGAAAGGTCAGTGTCAGCGATGCAGCAAGATGGGGCATGAAGCCAAAGACTGCCGAAGCCAGTTCCCTGCTAGGCAGAATCAGCAACAACCACAGCAACAGCAGCAACAAGGAAACAATCGTGGATGCTTCAAGTGTGGAGCAATGGGGCACATGCGAAAGGATTGCCCTGAACTGAATCAAAACAACAACAATCAGGGTGCAGGGAACAATAACAACAATGCTGGAAATGGTGCTAGAGGAAAAGCTTTTGTGATTGGAGCCGGAGAAGCAAGGAATGACCCCAACGTTGTAGCGGGTAAGTTCCTACTTAATGATCGTTATGTTTCCATGCTATTTGATTCCGGAGCAGATGCTAGTTATGTATCCCTACGTATTAGTAAGAAACTTAAGCTCACTCTTACGCCGCTGAGCTCTAAGCACACCGTTGAAATAGCTAATGGTAGAAACCTCGAGGCCTCACACATAATTCGTAACTGCAAATTAGAGTTGTCTGGTCAGACCTTCTGTATCGATCTCTTCCCCATCATTCTTGGAAGCTTCGACGTCATTATTGGTATGGATTGGTTATCCAAACATCGAGCTGAAATCCTCTGCCAAGAGAAAGCTATTCGTATTCCCCGTCCCCCTGGCAAACCTCTTATAGTTCATGGCGACAAGAGCGGAGAAGTCACAGGCATCATTTCATTCTTAAAGGCCCAGAAGTACCTACGAAAGGGGCACACCGCTGTCTTAGCACTCATTACCGACACACAGAAAAGGGAAAACAGGATTGAAGATTTTCCAGTTGTACGCGACTATCCTGAGGTATTCCCAGAGGAACTACCTGGACTCCCTCCTCACCGTCAGGTCGAATTTCAAATCGAGCTAGCTCCCGGAGCAGCGCCTATAGCTCGTGCACCTTATCGATTAGCCCCCGCGGAGCTCAAGGAGCTTTCTACTCAGCTACAAGAACTTTTGGACAAAGGTTTTATCCGTCCTAGTTCATCACCCTGGGGAGCCCCAGTGCTCTTCGTCAAAAAGAAAGATGGCTCATTCCGAATGTGCATTGACTACCGCGAACTTAACAAGGTTACCATCAAGAATCGTTATCCACTTCCCCGTATCGACGACCTGTTCGACCAGCTGCAAGGGTCGAGCTATTATTCCAAGATCGATCTGCGATCAGGTTATCACCAGCTGAGAGTCCGCGATGAGGACATCTCTAAGACTGCTTTCAGAACCCGTTATGGTCACTACGAATTCCTTGTTATGCCTTTCGGAATGACCAACGCACCTGCAATCTTCATGGATCTCATGAACCGAGTATGCAAACCCTACCTCGATAAGTTCGTAATCGTATTCATCGACGACATCCTAATCTACTCAAAGAGCCGAGAGGAGCATGAACAACACCTACGTCTTATCCTCGAACTCCTTCGCAATGAGCAACTGTACGCCAAATTCTCGAAATGTGATTTCTGGCTTAGAGAGGTCCATTTCCTTGGGCACATCGTCAATCAGGAAGGGATTCACGTCGACCCTGCTAAGATTGAGTCCATTAAGAATTGGCCTGTGCCTAAGACTCCGACCGAAGTTCGCCAATTCTTGGGATTGGCGGGATACTATCGAAGATTTATCAAGGGATTCTCTAAGATCGCTCAACCACTTACGACACTCACTCAGAAGGGTGTTGCTTACAAATGGAGTAATGCTCAGGAATCTGCCTTCCAGGAACTGAAGAAGAACCTTTGTAGTGCTCCTATCCTCTCCTTACCTGAAGGTACCGACGACTTCGTCGTTTACTGCGACGCTTCTATTCAAGGACTTGGCTGCGTATTGATGCAACGCGAGAAAGTTATCGCTTACGCCTCGCGACAACTCAAGGTCCACGAACGGAACTATACGACGCATGACTTAGAATTTGGAGCGGTGGTCTTCGCGCTCAAGCTTTGGAGACACTACTTGTACGGCACCAAGTGCACGATTTACACTGATCACAAGAGTCTCCAGCACATAATGGGACAAAAGGAGTTGAATATGCGGCAACGCCGATGGGTCGAACTCCTAAATGACTACGAGTGTGCAATCAAGTATCACCCGGGCAAGGCTAATGTGGTAGCCGATGCCCTCAGCAGAAAGGAGACCAAACCCAAGCGTGTTCGTGCCTTACAGCTCACTATCCACTCGAACCTCCCGAATCAAATTCGAAATGCTCAGGTTGAAGCATTGAAAGCTGAGAACATCAGGGCTGAGTCCCTGCGAGGATCGAGACAACGATTGGAACAAAAAGAAAACGGTGCTTACTACGTAGCCGGACGCATATGGGTTCCGCTTTACGGAAATTTACGTGACCTTGTGATGGATGAAGCTCATAAGTCCCGTTACTCAGTACATCCGGGGTCAGATAAGATGTACCACGACTTGAGGGCTACCTATTGGTGGCCTGGCATGAAAGCTCACATAGCAACCTATGTCAGAAAATGTTTAACCTGCGCAAGAGTCAAGGCTGAGTATCAGAAACCATCAGGCCTACTCCAACAGCCAGAGATCCCGCAATGGAAATGGGAGCAGATTTCCATGGATTTTGTTACTAGCCTGCCTAGGTCTCAGCGAGGAAATGACACCATTTGGGTAATAGTGGATCGCTTAACTAAGTCTGCACACTTCTTGGCCATTAAAGAAACAGACAAGTTCTCTACCCTAGCAGAGGTATACTTAAAAGAAGTGGTCTCGAAGCACGGAGTGCCTACCTCTATTATTTCTGATCGAGACGCGCGTTTTACTTCTGAATTGTGGCAAGCTATGCACAAATCTTTTGGCTCGCGTTTAGACATGAGCACCGCTTACCACCCACAAACGGATGGGCAGTCTGAACGCACCATCCAAACCCTCGAAGACATGCTTAGGGCATGTGTGATCGATTTTGGCAAGAATTGGGAGAAGCACCTACCGTTGGTAGAATTCTCCTACAACAACAGCTACCACACCAGCATTCAGGCAGCACCCTTTGAGGCATTGTACGGCCGTAAATGTCGATCGCCTCTCTGCTGGGCTGAGGTTGGTGACAGCCAGATCACAGGCCCGGAACATGTAGTCGACACCACAGAAAAGATTGCCCAGATTAGGCAACGCATGGCGGCAGCTCGTGACCGACAAAAGTACTACGCCGATAAAGATAGGAAACCGCAAGAGTTCCAGGTTGGTGAACGGGCTCTACTTAAGGTCTCACCCTGGAAGGGTGTGGTTCGTTTTGGAAAACGGGGCAAGCTTAATCCAAGATATGTCGGACCCTTTGAAGTTATCGAGAAGATCGGCACGGCCGCTTACAGGTTGAATCTGCCTGAAGAACTGAGTGCTGTGCACAACGTCTTCCACGTGTCTAATCTGAAGAAGTGCCTGTCAGATGAAACACTCGTCATTCCTTACAAGGAACTCACTATTGACGAGCAGCTACACTTTACTGAGGAACCGGTTGAGATCACGGATCGTGAGATCAAAACCCTCAAACGTAGCCAGATACCCCTCGTGCGAGTTCGTTGGAACTCACGCCGTGGCCCAGAGTTTACCTGGGAGCGGGAAGACCAGATGAAGCGCAAGTATCCCCAGCTGTTCCCAAATGAAACCCCCAGCACTGAAGCTACAACTGAATTTCGGGACGAAATTCCGAACTAACGGGGGAATGATGTGACACCCCGTTGAAACGCCCTCACTCTTACTAGCTTGTCAGTGGCTGCCTTAACTTTCGGGACGAAAGTTCTTAAAACTTGGGGATAATGTGACACTCTAGGTTTTCCCGAGCAGATATCTTGTATTAACATTATGTGTATTTACGTTATTAAAAGTTAGTGCGTGTTATCTCGATGATTTTTATGTGATCCTTGTGCTAAGTGTGATGAATATGTGTATATTATAAATATATGTGTGTTATATGAGTGGGCCGAGACCCCAAAGGACCCGACTCGAGACCACCCTCGGTCTCGAGTGAACCGTAAACACTTGGGCTGGTTGGGCCGTAACCTTAGCCCACCCGGAAACCCCTAACCCACTCGAGATATATAACCGGCCACCCTCACAACTTGCACCATTTGGCAACATCACTCTCACACTCCCTCATCTCACACACTCTCCCTCTCTCTCTCTCTAAAAACCCTAAAACCCTAAGGTTCTAACATCAAACTCACCTCCTCTCCTCTCCCTCTCTCGGATCAAACCGGCAACAACAAAAGGAGCTCTCGGATCATCTCGGATCATCTCGGATTAGCTTGTGATCGTCATTAGGAACTTGGTTCATCAATCTCTTGTACTCCTCCATCTAACCGGTTAGTACCTTAGATAATCACTATGTGTTTATATGCATATTTATTGCTATTTGCCTTGAAGGATTGAAATGGTGAATGAAATATGTGAACATAAGACATTTGAATGATAAATGATGGTTAGTATAGGGTGTTCGGTGTTTAGAATAAATAGCATGTTATGCATTACCATTAAACCGATGATTGTATGTTATGTTGTTTAAAATGTTGTTTAAAATGATGATATTTCTTGCCATATTGATATGAAACTTGTTGAGACTTGTTACTTGAATATTAGCTATGATTTGGCTTGAATAATGATAAACAAAACCACAAATATCGAGTGTATGTTGATGATGACTAAATCGGTGATAATGTGCTAGATATAGGGCCGATGTTGATGACTAAATGGTATTTTGTTTTGGGTGAACATGCTTGCAAATGATGAACTGGATGAATGTGGGTTGAATAGCATATGAATATTTGAAATATGGCTGTTTGATCCGTTTTGAACATAGATTAGACAATAAAACATGTTTATGCATTTTGGTTGGATAGTACAAAATTACATGAAATTGCAATTCTATTGGATAGTACAATCGGACAGGTTCTAGAAGGATTCTTGTGCACGTATCCGAGGTTGCGACTCGCAACCCCCGGTTGCGACTCGCAACCGAACCATGACAAGTCAAAACCTCCGGTTACGACTCGCAACCAAAACGTGACAAGTCGAGACTACGGCGGTTGCGACTCGCAACCAAGACATGACAAGTCGAAACATCTGGTTGCGACTCGCAACCAAAGCATGACAAGCCGCAACCTCCGGTTGCGACTCGCAACTGTGTGTTCTCGAGTCGAGACCACCTGGTCTCGACTGGGCTGTTAGTTATTGGGCCCAAGTATGTTAACTGTACATGCTGGTTACTGTTTAGGTGGGCTACGTGTTAACTGTTAACTGTTGCTGTTAAAGAACTTAGACGGGCCCAATGACTTATTGGATAATTATATGTCGTGCATGCTATGTGTTAGTTATGTGTAGATTATATACGTGTTTACTTGTACCCCAACTTGACCTATATTCGGTAACCATGCTAGGACGTGGTGACCAACGTGATAGACCGGGTAATTAATCTACCGAGCAACCCAAGGTGAGTTCACAACCTAAAGCATGTATTCCCGGTGGTTTGGGAAACGGAACTAAAAACAACACTATCCCCTTATGAGGGATACAACTTACTTTTATTCCCTTGTTATTGGGAACCTTTTAGTTAATTACTGTTTATACGGATTGCAACAAACGGCACTAAACGAAACTCTATCACTTAAAGTCCCTACTACTTAATACCGATTAGTCGCCGGGGCCAGGCGAACGGGTTATTAGTTGATAGCGCTATTTAGGTCTTACCAACCTCACACCGTGCCAAGGTATGGGATCGGTCGTGAACTAATGTACTCAGGCATCCGTCAATGATGATAGAACATTGACATCGGGGCACTCTTGCGGATACGCAACGGTCACCTAGTGTTCGGTATTGGAAAAACAGTTTAGTTGCTAACTTTTGGGGTAGCTCCCCATGGCATGTATAAACGGATAAATTAACTGGTGAAACAAGTTTTTGGTAATTAAAACTGGACAACTAGTGAACTCACTCAGCATTATTGTTGACCCCTTACTGCATGCTTTGCAGGTAACCAGTGACTGAGGAGCTGCTGCTTGGGAAGTGTAGTGGTCGTCTAAACCCGCGTGTTGGGTTCTAAATAACCTGAACTATGAACTTTGTTTAAACTATTTTATCTATGCTTCCGCTACTTACTTAACTGTTATTTGAACCTAAACATTTGAACTTTAAACTATGGTGTTTACTAACCATTATGGTTGGCGATCATCCTTACTAATATCCAATGCTCAGTATAATTGGTGGCTGGATCCTGGTCGGTCACGCCCTCAAGCGGACGGTACTCCGCAGGTGGAATTTGGGGGTGTGACAAAGATAGAGTCCGATTTTGTATCATTGGTAATGATAAACCTGGACTGCCAAGCCTACTTAACGAGCTTCAACACGATGTCTCGATTGGTTCCATATCTTGTAACACCTGAACCAAGGAGAATCGCTCGTTTTATCGAGGGGTTAGAACCCGCAATAAAGGCAAGTGTGAAGGCCTCTCGGCCAACGACTTTCAGGTCAGTAACTGACCTCTCTTTGTCCCTCACAATGGACGCGGTCCGACTAAGATCGCTAAGAAACAAAGAGGCCGAGAACAAGAGAAAGCGTGAGGATGATACCTCACGAAGGTCAGAGAAGAGACACAGAGGGAATGACGACCACAGGAAAGGGTCGGGATCGAAGAAGAATGGGCAACAATCAGGAGAAAAACCCAAATGCAAGACTTGTAGGAGGTACCATTTTGGGAAATGTCGACTTGAGACGAACTCCCAATCTCGCCCGCGACCCTGTGGAATTTGCAAATCCACAAATCATAAGACGTCGGAGTGTAAGAATCTAAAGGACGCGACCTGTTTCGGCTGCAACGAAAAAGGGCATATTAAGCCTAACTGCCCAAAATATGCCAAGAAAGCCGAAGACGGGAAGAAGACCAATGCAAGGGTCTTCAGGATGGATGCTAAAGAGGCTATTAAGGACGACAACGTGATTACCGGTACGTTCCTTGTAAATGATATTTTTGCTAGAGTCCTGTTTGATTCTGGAGCAGATAAATCCTTTGTAGACAATAAGTTTTGTGAGTTGTTAAAATTACCTGTGAAAGCCTTAAGTGTGAAGTATGAAGTGGAGTTAGCTGATGGAACCGTAGAAACCGCTTCAACCGTTTTAGATGGATGTGTTATATCCATTAGGAATCACTCGTTTCCATTATCCTTACTTCCTTTTAAACTAGCTGGTTTTGACATAGTGATAGGCATGGATTGGTTATCACACAACCAAGCCCAGATTGTGTGCAATAGAAAACAAGTGGTAGTTAGAACTCCGTCTGGTGAGTCACTAACTATCCAAGGAGATACCCAGCATGGATTGCCTGAGCAAGTGTCCATGCTCAAGGCATCCAGATGTATGCAGAAGGGTTGTGTCATTTATATGGCGCAAGTTACTGTTGATGAGCCTAAGCCGAGGATTGAAGACATCCCTGTCATTTCGGAATACCCCGAAGTGTTCCCAGAAGAACTACCTGGTTTACCACCAGATAGGCAAGTGGAATTCCGAATCGACATCATTCCAGGTGCAGCACCAGTGGCAAGAGCACCATATAGGTTGGCTCCAACGGAGATGAAGGAGTTAAGAACGCAGTTAGACGATCTGCTGGCAAAAGGTTTCATTCGACCTAGCTCGTCTCCCTGGGGAGCGCCTATTTTGTTTGTTAAGAAGAAGGATGGATCGATGCGTTTGTGCATCGATTATCGTGAGCTCAATAAAGTCACCATCAAGAATAGGTATCCTTTGCCCAGGATCGACGATCTGTTCGATCAGTTACAAGGGGCAAGCTACTTCTCAAAGATCGACTTAAGATCAGGCTATCATCAGTTGAAAGTCAAGGATGAAGATGTACACAAGACAGCGTTTAGGACTCGTTATGGACATTACGAGTTCCTAGTGATGCCTTTTGGGCTCACCAACGCACCAGCCGCGTTCATGGATCTCATGAACCGAGTCTGCAAACCTTATCTAGATAAATTCGTCATAGTCTTCATTGACGACATCCTTATTTACTCAAAAAGCAAGGCTGACCACGAGAAACACCTTCGTTGTATTCTCAAACTCCTACACCAAGAGAAACTCTACGCCAAATTCTCGAAGTGCGAATTTTGGCTTCGAGAAGTCCAATTCCTTGGACATGTGGTAAGCGAGCGTGGTATCCAAGTGGATCCCGCCAAAGTAGAAGCAGTGATGAATTGGCAAGAGCCAAAGACGCCTACTGAAATTCGTAGCTTCCTGGGATTAGCAGGATACTATAGGCGATTCATTGAAAACTTTTCAAGGATTGCTGCGCCCCTTACTTCATTGACACGCAAGAAGGTTAAATTTGATTGGGGCTCTAAGCAGCAGGAATCCTTCGATGTTCTGAAGAAAAAGTTAAGTAATGCTCCAGTGCTAACACTGCCCGATGGTATGGAAGAATTTGTGGTATACTGCGATGCATCACACACTGGTATGGGCTGTGTACTCATGCAAAGAGGCAAGGTCATTGCCTACGCGTCACGACAACTAAAGATTCACGAGAAGAACTACACCACCCACGACTTGGAGTTGGGTGCTGTTGTATTTGCATTAAAGCTATGGAGGCATTACCTGTATGGAACCAAGTGTGTGATCTATTCAGATCACAAGAGCCTTCAACATTTGTTTAATCAGAAGGACTTAAACATGCGACAAAGGCGATGGATGGAAACTCTGAATGATTATGACTGTGAAATAAAATACCATCCCGGCAAAGCGAATGTAGTCGCTGACGCCTTGAGCAGAAAGGAAAGGGTTAAACCCATTCGAATCAATGCCAAGCGCATGGAAATAAAGAACAGTTTGATAGAAAGGGTGTTAGCTGCGCAGAAGGAAGCTGTGTTAGAAGCTAACTATCCTAATGAAAAATTAGGAGTAACTGAGGAACAACTAACTCTTAGCAAGGACGGAATTTTACGGTTAAATGGACGAATATGGGTTCCAATTTTCGGAGGACTTCGTGACGTCATCCTCCAAGAAGCCCATAGTTCCAAATACTCCGTTCATCCTGGAGCTGATAAGATGTACCAGGATTTAAAGGCAAATTATTGGTGGATAGGCTTGAAAAAGTCTGTAGCCGCCCATGTAGCAAAATGCTTGACATGTGCGCAAGTCAAGGCCGAGCATCAGAAACCGTCAGGTTTGCTACAACAGCCTGAACTTCCTACGTGGAAGTGGGAAATGGTAACTATGGATTTTATTACCAAGTTACCCAAGACGAGGAAAGGAAATGATACGATATGGGTTATAGTTGACCGACTGACTAAGTCAGCTCATTTCTTACCCATCAAGGAGACTTATAGCTCCGATATGTTAGCCCAATTATACGTTGATAAGATTGTAGCCCTACACGGCATACCTGTAGCTATTATCTCTGATAGAGATACTAGGTACACATCACATTTTTGGAAAAGCTTCCAGCAATCTTTGGGCACACGTTTGAACTTTAGTACGGCCTATCATCCTCAGACTGATGGCCAGAGTGAGCGTACCATTCAAACGTTGGAAGACATGCTACGCGCATGTGCGATCGATTTGGGAGATAGTTGGGATAAGAACCTACCATTAATTGAATTCTCCTACAACAATAGCTACCACACCAGCATAAAAGCTGCGCCTTTTGAGGCCTTATACGGTAGAAAGTGTAGATCACCCATTTGTTGGGCGGAAGTTGGAGAAGTCCAACTGTCTGGACCAGAAATTGTTTTTGAGACAACGGACAAGATTGTCCAGATTCGCGATCGTTTGAAAGCTGCCAGGGATAGGCAGAAAAGTTATGCGGATCCGGATCGTAAAGACCTTCATTTCGAAGTAGGTGAAAAAGTGTTGCTTAAGGTATCACCCTGGAAAGGGGTGATGCGATTTGGGAAGAAAGGCAAACTAAGCCCGAGATACATAGGACCCTTCGAGGTTATCGAACGTGTCGGATCAGTTGCCTATAAGTTGAACTTACCAGAAGAGCTCAGTGGAATCCACAATGTGTTCCACATCTGCAATCTAAAGAAGTGTTCCGCTGACGAACCACATGTCATGCCACATACAGATGTGCAAATAGACGCAAGCTTAAAATTTGTGGAAAAGCCGTTATCGATTGAAGACCGAAAGGTAAAGAAGCTTCGAAGGAAGCACATACCTATTGTTAAGGTCAAATGGGATGCCCGTAGAGGTCCCGAATATACGTGGGAGGTAGAATCCACAATGAAAGAAAAATACCCTCATTTGTTTCAGTAAATCTCGAGGTCGAGATTTCTTTTAAGGGGGTGAGGATGTAACACCTCGGAAATTTACGCCCAATAATGTCTTGACACGTGTCATGGACTTGGAATATGTGAAAACAAACTTTAAAGGGACTAAAGTTGACAAACGGTGAAACTATGTAAATTCAAGGGTTCAAAGTGTCAACGACTGATAAATAAGTCCTACAATAACCATACATGGTGTTTATAACTTTAAACGGTTAGATCATGGATCATACGAAGCGAAAAGTGGAAGAAAATGAGGAATTACAAACTACAGGGACTAAAAGTGTCAACATGTTGAAATTATACCTCTGAGTGATCTTTTGGCATACCCGAAGCTTTGTAATGATAAAATATACTCATGAGAATTTGTGATAAAAATTTCATGAAGTTTCGTAAACATATGAGAAAGTTATGATTAAAACCGTATACGAAAGGTCAAATACGTAACTGTGAATTTCGTGACTTTTCGGGTGAGCGCAAAGTGAACCGGGAACTTTGCCAAGTTTATAAAAGTCCCAAGGTTTATAAAAACTGGATTTGAGGGTCTAGAGTGCCAAATAAACGAACAAAACACGTATTACAAGATCGGGGGTTGAATTGTAACATTTAAGAAATTTAAAAAGCTGGTAACGACTGGTCGCGCTGCGCGACGCTGTCCTCGCGTACGCGAGCAACTGCCAGCGACCAGAATACGTACAAGTGTCAATTTCTTGTCTGTTCTGAGTTGTTAACAGCTGTGTTCGACTTAGGGACTGACCAATCGACTTGCATGCAACCTTTGGACAGTAGAGCACCTGTTATAACATCAGAAACACTCTGATTCAGTCATTAATCTGATCAAACTCTCTTTAAAGTTCACAATTGTTGCAAACTCAAGAACACTTGCATTCTCAAACTTCACAAGAACTCTCCTGGATCTTTCTGGACGCCAAGGCTGCTTCATAGTGACCTCTAAGCTTGTCTAGGATCATTGTAAGTGTTCATATCATCCTCAAATCCGTTCTAGCTTAGTGTTCTTACTGAAAGTCAAACATAACGTAAATACAGTTTGACTTTGCAATTAAACGAAATGTGCTCAGTATTTTCTCAAATTGAAAGTACCCATATGTTGGTATTTATGAGTATAACAAACCCCTAAAAGGGTATGTTCAGATTTACACTCTAAGCAGGTCGATTGTCGAGTCAAACCTTTTCGTAAAAAGTCAACAGAATGAGTTTTTGCAAAAATAAGCATAATCAGTAATGTGGGCTACATGCAACCTGTTTGATCATCAAAATAACTTTGTAAATAATGTAAGAACATGTTTCTTCATGATCAACTCGACAATTTTCTGTATTTCACCCGAATCGGAACCGAAAGTCTCATAAATGGACTTTTTCTTTGACTATCGGTTCTGATTCGTACATGCATGTTAAGATCTGCATTAGAGCATATTTTTGACCAATTTTCATATAAGATTAACACTCTGGAATTTTACATCTTGGTTCCATAGTTAACCGATTCATATGCATGTTACCGGTTTATGCTTAAAGTTGACTATTTTGCCCTTTTTAATATAAAACGTGATTTTTGAAAAAGTGAAAGAATAAAATCCTTTGTTACTGATTTATAAACATGCACCGAAAATTTCATATCAGTTTGTGGCCTAATTTAAGAGATATGCTCAATATCGTGATTTACAAGCTTTATGTTATATAAATAGCGTAATTAGCGCAAAGTCTATTTTAACCCACTTTTTGGTATCAAACTTTTATACACTGATGTTATATAATATTTTGGGATTTTTGATGATTTTTATTTAATTTTTGGCTGATCGTTTCATAGGTCGCTAAGTTGATTCGGTTAATACCGAAATTGCCCTTTTTGACCATAAAACGAGTTTTATAAATCCGATTGACCCCAAACCACTTCCTACTGATTTTATTTATTAAATAAAGTATGTTGAACCTTCTGGAAGTATAAAAATCTCAGCTTTCTTTTGCAAACCCGGAAACGGCTCTAAATCGCCTTTTTAGGCATTTTTAACGCATAGTATATCCTATAACCATATTAAACATATAAGACTTATATTTACTGATGTGTGTAACATATTTTTATAAAGTAACAGTAAGTACAATTTTATAAACTCAGATTTCCAGTTTTGGCATTTTTAGCCCTTGTGAAATTACCAAAATGCCCCTATGGTGCATAGTTTTGTTTTAAATGATAATTTTCACTTACGGGTCATACCCTACTGTTATAATAAGATAAGTTAAGTATATTTTCTGTATAAATCAGACCCACAACTCAGATTTACAATTAAACTCTTTTACAACCTTTTAAATGACCAAAATGCCCTTATAAGGCGTAAGTCGAGTTTAAATACATTCGGGGCATAATAGAAGGTATCTTGCTGATATTTTAACATATTTAAAGCATATCAACTCAGGAAACTTGCATATGACTCTCATGGTCGCCCGTAACGCACTTTTCGCGTTCGGTTCGGTTTTTGTAACTAGTTTACATAAATTGACCGAGACGGGCCAAACATTATCCTTTTCATCTCAAAATCCAGAATGTATTTAGTATACCCATATTATACAAGTATTCAAACTTGTCGGATCTAAATCACATTCTATCCGGTCTTCGCTTAATCGTGCGTGAACCGTATCGTCATTTAAAACTAACCGGTCTAGGCTTAGGCTTAAATAAAGACCCGTTAGAAATCTAATAGGTTATTATAAACCTTTTGTTCCAGAATAAGAAGAACCAGTAAAAGCTATCTCCACTGCTATTTGTGAATTTATACTATACGCAGGTAAATACTCTTTGACTTATTTTCCCTATACGGGCTTGGGTTACGGTATATAGAATACCGCTTGATCGAGCGTTAAATCCTACACCCTTGGGTGTTTAGTTTGAATAATTTGTGCGGCTCGTTTAAACAGTCTTGCTTACTTTAAGCCTTTGGGGGGTTAATGACCATGTCCCGGATATCCTTGGCATCATCTTACGAGATGGCCACGACCAGAGCACGGGGTGCAGGCGTGCACCCGTCAGTGTATAACTCGCTTATGTGGTGTGTCCATTGATCTTTAGCCCGGACTAGATCCGGGCCACTGAACGCAAGTAACATGTAATTCGTTCACATGATTATTATATTAAATAATTGACCCAAGTTAATAAAAATGTTTTGTGCCTTGTGCATTTAAATCAATTTTCAACCTTTTCAAAATGAGTCAGTCGAATTGTATTTACCAGTGTAAACTGACGTATTTTTCCCAAAAGATTAAGTGCAGGTACTATACGAAATAGGCTGGCAGGCTTCTAGAGCGTCCACAATAAGTCACGCAGCTTGGACGACATTAAACTGTTGAACAATTATCCTATTTTATTTTCGATCCGCCTGTGGATCCGTTTCGACTACTTGTGATAATTAATATTACATTTCTATTTAAAGTTGAAACGAATCTATATCTTTTGCTTCCGCTGTGCATTATTATATTGTGTTGTTTGTCTATGATGATACCAACTACGTCACGATACCCCCACCGGGCCCACCGGTGACACGTGGAAATTAGGGGTGTGACATACGAGCTTCGTCGAGATTCCTGCAGGGATTCATCACAAGATCCTGATAAAACTGAGAATATTTTTGCAATCCCATCTTAAAAGCCTACACAGCTATTGCAACATCAAGATGTGGGATATCCAAGGATTCCTGACTAAACTTGTTCACATAATCCCTCAAGGATTCCTGAGGCCCTTGAGTTATCCTGTAAAGATCACTGGTTAGTTTCTCAAAACTCCGGCTGCAAGAAAACTGACTATTAAATAAATTAACCAAATGAGCAAACGAAGTAATTGAGTAAAGAGGAACATTTAACGGCCATTTTAAGGCTGATCCTGTTAAGGTAGAACCAAAACCCTTGCAGAGGCATGCTTCCTTGAGATCTAGAGGGATAGGGTTGATCTCCATACTTTCCCTATACTGGGCGATATGCTCTTCAGGATCCATGGTTCCGTCATAGAGTTTCATGTTAGGGGTTTGAAATCTTTTTGGGATTTCAGCATCACAGATAGGATGCGTAAACCGGGATATCCTGTGACTGTCTTGGGATACTTCTGGAATCGGCTGGACCACTGCAGGCATACTGGATATCATGTCTTTCAGCTTTTGAAGCTCCCTAGTAAATGTTGATGTCATACCTGCATCCTGCAAAGATCCACTATTGTTAGTAGCAAGAATGTTATTATTTGACAGGTTACCAGTCTGAGGATTCTGGCCATATCCTGAATCATATCTTAAGCTTCTCACGGTTGATACTTTTATAGAAGAGGGTATCTCAGGAGTATGATTCTGGGAATGGCTTGGCACGATATTCCCCTGGTTATCCTCGGTGTAAACTGTAGAACTGAAGTTCAAAGCACTGGGTTTCAAAGGAGTGACAGTTTCTTCAGCAGGCCTACTTGGGATGGATTTCAAGAGTTGTATCTCTCTCATCAGCATCCAATTAGTTTCCTGCTGCTGCCTCATCTATTCCTGTACACTACCAAACAAATTCAGAATTTCGTCATTAGAAGCCAAAACAGGACCAGATCCCTGGGCACTGGGAGCGGGGATAACATCCCGAGCCACATGACTCTCCGTTCCCTGTGAAGAGGCTTGCATTCTTGGAGTAGGAGGTGGAAGCACCGAACCAATTGTTGCAGAGGTTGTAGCAGACATGGTGGAAGAGCTCATGTTTGATCTCGAGGCCATTGAAAACAATGTAGCAAAAAGTTTTGACAATAGAAAATTGAGTAATGATTTTACTAAAGTTTTTAGTAAAAATAGCACCACCTGCCCCACGGTGGGCGCCAAATTGTTTTGGTCAAAAATTACCGAAGCAATTAAGTGATCAAATTAGTTAAGTGAGGTAGTGTGCTAGAAATATGTGTTGAAAATATGTTGATTAAGTTGTTTGTAAAAACAGTTTTCAGGATACGGCTCAGGATATAGAGCTGTATCTATGATCAAACAATGAACAAAAAATGTAAGGGGTGACACGAGATATACGAGGAAAGCCCTTGGTCAATCTAGATCGTCAGCACAAAACATCGGGAGCTGACAATCGCAGCTGCCTTGTTCTTCTATTACTTCGAATATCAGGATACGGTGCAGGATGTGATGCGGATCAACTAGGTGTTACAAGGTAATTCGAGTACAAGTGTTTGTGAGTAGTGATTGCTAGTAGCTAGAGAAAAAGAGTATGAGTGAAATTGCGTGCCTTAATATGATCCGATCCATCTATTTATAGTAAAAAAAAATAACAAACTACCCTATTAAACCGAGATTCGACGGATATTCCTTATACGAACATTGTAGAGCTGGTCTTTCGGGTTCAACGTCTCTCATATAACTAGTTTGCTCAAGTCTTAAGGAGAAGACGTCCACTTGACCGTTAGTGACCCACAGCTACTAACCTGCACGTGGTTAATTTAGTTAATACCAGGATATCGCACCAGGATGTTACCAATATCCTGATTCGGTATCCTGATCACAAGTAAACAATCAAAAGCAGAATATTAGTCAGGATATATATTGTAACGACTCTCATCAAAAGTCATAATTATTAAATTAATTTGACCAATAGGAAACCCTAATTGAGACACCCAAGTGATTCTGCACAAACCCTAAGATTTTCAGAAAAAATCAGAATCAGGATTAGGGCCCCTAAAACTCAGGGGGGGTAAACCCTAGTTAACGATTATCTAAATTACGTGTTGTTCAAGTTGAATTAATGAAATTCGTCGACTCAGCTGAGCTAGTCCCACACGTGGCAACCCTATAGAAAAAAATAGGTCTCACGCGGCCCGCGTGAGGATAAGCCAAAACTAAAGCGGGCCGCGTAAGGGTCAAATTTTGGCTATAAATAGAGGACCTTGGGACTTGATTTCTGGAAAAAGAACGACGCTCAAATTCACTTTGTGCGCTGAGATATCGTAGAAATACTCCAATTAACACACACAGGCACTAAATTGAAGCTGCAATCAGGGTATTAGCACAATCGCTGCTACGATTCATTGTCCGATTGATCTAAATATCCAATGAATGTTTAAGTGCCGCCCACATTAGGGTTATACTTTATCGTTCGTCATTAATTTGACGGATTGTCGTTAAATTCGATAGGTAAAGTATTATACTTTATCGTTCGTTGTTAATTCAACGGATCATCGTTAATTCGATGGGTAAAGTATTATACCTTGTCGTTCATTGTTAATTCAATGGATCATCGTTAATTCGATGGACAAAGTATTTCATTTTGACATTCATTGTGAGAATTTGATCTCATGAGTTATCGTAAATGCTGGATTGATTACTAATTCCAAAATTGTGTGCTTGTTATTGAAATTAGGATAAAAGGCTAATCAGTAAGCCAGGCTTTGCCCATATAAATCTGCAATGTGAGTCATTCTCCTTTTCTCACAGTTTGTGAGTCATTCTTCTTTTCTCACAGTTTGTGAGTTATTTTATCAAATATTTTACAATACCTCAAATTATTTTCAAGGTTATAATTACAGGGACTAAGTCGTGGATATCTTGAATTACTGGTTAGTGGGGTATTGTGCACATTACTAACTTTCTCCCAGTTAGGTTCATTGACCTACTCGGGATAATCACTGTTAGGTTCATTGACCTACAGGGATAATCGTCACTATTTAGGTTCATTGATCTAAATAGTGGTATGACCATCGTCACCATTGTGACTTGTCACCATTGTGACAGAATGCCAGATAAAAATAAGATAGAAGCCATTGTAATCGCTCTTATGCTGTAATTAATAACTATGCATCATTATGCAAAATAGAATGATTCACTCAGTATTTCCCGCTGACAAAACCTTTTTCAAACATGTTTCAGGTGATCTGTTGTAATTCAGGAAAAGTGCTGGGGAGCATTTTAAGCTTAAGATAGTGGCTCAATATAAAATAAAGAAATGATTTTGTAATATCACGCTTTTATAGTAAAAACCTACTATTGTAAATTATCGAGGTTTTATCCCGAATTGTGAAATAAAATAATTGGGGAAAAATTTTAGCTTTAAGCGATCCTGTTTCCGCTGTAAAACTCAATTAAATAAATACCGCAGTATTTTCTGCTGCGGCTCCTGAAACGGGTCAAACCGGGTCGTGGGCCGTGACAGAAAAAGGTGGTATCAGAGCCACTAGGTTAAGCTAATTAAGTATTTAGAAATACTTAATTTTTCCTGATTACTATTATATGATTATGTGTTTTATTAACTGGCTATTTGTTAATTTTAATATGGGCATATTTTTATATATATTGTAATATTTGTTGCTCTATCATCGTTAATCGAAAAAAAAAATATATTATAAATTTATTTGATTAATATATGGAATTACCTAATATAGTATTACTATATTGTGGTAAAGAAATTATATTTTTTATGTTTGAAGTATACTCTTATTTAAAAATTTTGTTTAGTTATTTATCATTAATAATTTTATTATTAATAATAATATATTAATAATAGTAGTATTAAGATTATTTTTAAATACTAAGGTTATTATCAAAGGCAGATATTGGATAACCTAGCCTTAGTTAGGCATGGACTGATCACCTATGCTTAAACAAGGCAGCACTAACCAATATCCACCATGATAATGACTAGTTAATATATATAAATTAAGTCATCATACTTATTTAGTATATAGATTTTGATATAATAGTAAATATAAATCTTTAAATATTCTGATTTAAAGTTTAGTATTTTTATTATCTACAGTCTAGAAAATTTATAAATAAATTACAAATAAAAACCTAGTATGTTTTAATTTTTAGTTGTTTTGGTAATATGAAATACTATTTAAAAAGTTGTTCTATAAAATTTTAGTATGATTTAATAATTATGTGTATTTTGTTAAATAGCATGAGTGATTTGTCGGAAGCCCTTCAGAATTTAAATCTCTATCCAGTAAGAATAGAAGTTTCCAGAGATTTTAATAGGTATATTCCAGACATAGAAGGACCTATAGAATTTAACGCTTTGCCTCTCAAGAAACCTAAGCCTAAGAAAATGGAAATTGGGGAAAGCTCTAGGCAAATTGAAGAGTTACCATCTCAAGAAGAACTAGATTTTATAATGGCAAACGATGATACTATTGAACCTGTTAATGAAAATAATTTTATGAACTTAGAACCATCTATTCCAAATTCTTCAAATAACTGGAATATAGAAGAATGGTTGGATAATGAAATACTGTTACAAAACCATCCCTATAGGCTTTTTCCTAAGTACCATCCAGAACCTTTACCAAATTTACTAATAAGTAACAAGAATAGGACTGAAGTTCATCATTTTGACAAAATGGATGCTGGGAATAGAATCCAAGAGACTTTGGGACAAATCTCCTGGAAATACGACGAGAAGAAACGCCGTTATTAGAACATCATCTGATAAAGGATAGGGGATTATGAAACGGTGGTTGTGTAAAAGTAATAGTAAAATCAGTATGTGTAAAATAAATAATAAAACAGGTGTATATAGAAACATGATATAAGGAAATATTAGAAAAGTTACAATTTTGTTTGTATATTCGTTTATGTGATTATGTGCAATTAAATTGTGACATAGAATTATTTCCTTTATACTAATTATGTATCTATAAAATAGATATCAGATGGAAAACGCTAATAATGAACCAGTTAATGAGGGTAATCAATCTGAGCAACAATCGGGGAACCAATATGTGACTAGGCAAGATATAGAAAATATCATTGCTCAAGGGATAGCCAACACTATTCCAGGAATAGTTGCTCAAGGGATAGCCAATGCTATTCCAGCAATTATTGCTGCTGTTAAAAATCCAATTGAACCTCAACAAGTTATTCCTAGTAAACGCATTTCTGAAGATAATTTCAGTAATAGCATAAATGGAGGTAGTAATCATGTTAATCATGATAATGAACCACGGCAAGCTCCGCTCCCTAAGAAAAGGAAAGTTGCAACGCCTGGTTGCACTTACAAAGAATTTCTTGCTTGTAAACCCACTGAGTTTGCAGGCAATGAAGGAGCGACTGCAGCACTGCGTTGGTTAGAGAAAACCGAGGCAGTAATTGCCATAAGTAAATGTGCTCAGGATGATCAGGTTATGTATGCATCAAACCTTTTCAAAGAAGTAGCGTTAGAATGGTGGAATACGGTGTTACAAGCAAAAGGAAGAAGGATGGCGTATGCTATGAACTGGGAAGAATTTAAGAGTCTTGTAGAAAGAAAATTCTGTCCTGAGTATGAAAAAGATCAAATGGCAAATAAGTTTCTAACTCACCGGATGGTAGATGTAGATTGTCGAGGATATACTACGACATTCTTCGAATATGCTCGAGTGGTACCAACCCTGGCTTCGCCAGAACCGGTACTTATTTCTCGTTATATTTGGGGATTAATTTCCGAGATCCGTAATATCATCAAAGCTGCGAAACCTTGCACAATTGATGATGCAGTAGAATTAGCCAATACTATGACTGATGAGCTAGTACGGACAAGAGAAGAAAATAGAAGGAAGGAAGTAGCCCAAAAGATTACCCAAGAATTCAGTTCGGGTAACCATAACCATTTCAAGAAAGGAGGGAATGGGCAATCTTCTACTAGTCCATTTTGCAATTTTTGCAAAAGGAAGCATTTTGGAAGATGCAAAGGATATTGCAATTTTTGCAAGATTCCAGGGCATCAAGAAGAAGATTGTAGGAGGAAGAAATTTTCAGTTTGCTACAACTGTAGGGAAACTGGACATCTTAGGCCAGATTGTCCAAAATTGAATAAACCATTTGATAATAAAGACCAACCAGCAGAAGGAGCAAAAAGGAATGCGAGAGCCTTTCAGCTGACTACTCATGAAGTCGAGATGATTCCAGATGTGATAGCTGGTATGTTCTTAGCTTACAACGTTTACCTAAAAGTATTATTTGACTCTGGTGTAAACCAAAGTTTTATAAATACTTTACTCTGCCAAACTCTTAACTTACCATTAACCAACATTAGATAAATTTCTACAGTAGAAACGGCAGATGGGAATTTAGTTCTGCAAAGTGTAGAAATAGAACTTTTAAGTCATATGCAACCATATTGGTTGAATTCGATGGTATGTTAGGAATGAATTGATTAGTAAAACCACTATGTTCGAATTCTTTGTGATAAGAATTCCATAGAAATTTAGGTAACTACTGGAGAAGTAATAATGATTACAGGAAATAAAACCCTGTAAGCCCATAAAGTTCATATCAGTAGTGAAAGTTGCTAATAATAAAGCAAGGAGTAGTATATATGATTTCAGTAATCATTAATAATAAAGATACAGAAATTAAGGAAATTTCTGTAATTTCAGAATACCCAGATGTATTTCCAGAAGATATAACTGGATTACCACCAGATAGGGATATAGAATTTAGGATTTATCTAATTCCAGGAATTTTACCGATAAGCCAGGGAACCTTATCGGTTAGCACAATATTGGTTGTTAAGAAAAAGAAAAGCTTTACTCCAAAATTTTTGAAGAATAAATTTTAGCTGAAGTGCAATTTTAGGTCATATGGTGAATCATGAAGGTATTCACTTAGATCTTGCTAAGATAGCAGTAATTACCAAATGGAAGATTTTGTAAACCGCAATGGAAATTAGGAATTTTGTAGGTTTAGTAATATAGACAGTTTATTAAGGAATTTTCAAAATAGCTATATCATTAAATTAGTTAACCTCTAAAACGGTTAAGTTTGATTAGAGAAGAAGAAGTTTTTAGGATATAAAAACATAAATCCTAGCCTTACCAGAAGGAACAGAAGATTTTTAAGTATACGGTAATGCTTCAAAGCTAGGGTTTGGATATTCCTTAAATGCAACGCAAAAAGGTAATTGCGTATGCCTTAAGCCAATTGAAAAAGTCCGAAGAAAACTATACCACTTATGAGTTATAATTAGGAACCATAATTTTTGCCTTAAGATTTGGAAACATTATCCGTATGGAAGTAAGGGTACTATCTATATGGATTATAAAAATTTAAGATATATATTTTTGGGCAAAAAGAATTTGAGGCGAAGGAAATGAATGAAAATCCTAAGTGACTACAACTATGATATTTAGTATCACAAAGGAAAAGCTGAAAACGGCAAGAGATAGTCATAAGAATTATGCAGATAATAGATAAAAGCCGTTGGAGTTCGAGTTGGAGACAAAATATAATTGGAAGTATCTCCTTGGAAAGGAGTAAGAAAGGAAAACTAAGTCCGAAGACATGTAGGATCATTTCCAGTAATTCAACATATTGGATTAGTTGTTTATCGTTTACAACTACCAGAAGAATTAGCTGGAATACATGATATATTTCATATATCCAATCTCAAGAAATGCTTATCAAACGAATTATTGGTAGTATCTCTTCAAGATATAGAGGTAAATGAAAAGTTAAAAGATGTGGAAAAACCTCTTCTGATAGAAGATAGAAAGATCCAATGATTAGTGTTAGTTCAAGAAAAGGGGGATTCAAAGATAGGACCCTAATACAATTTGGAACTAGAATCAGAAAAGAAGCAAAAGTATCCTCAATTATTCCAGTAAATCTCGAGGACGAGATTTTTATTAAGGTGGGGAGAATGTAACGACTCTCATCAAAAGTCATAATTATTAAATTAATTTGACCAATAGGAAACCCTAATTGAGACACCCAAGTGATTCTGCACAAACCCTAAGATTTTCAGAAAAATCAGAATCAGGATTAGGGCCCCTAAAACTCAGGGGGGTAAACCCTAGTTAACGATTATCTAAATTACGTGCTGTTCAAGTTGAATTAATGAAATTCGTCGACTCAGCTGAGCTAGTCCCACACGTGGCAACCCTATAGAAAAAATAGGTCTCACGCGGCCCGCGTGAGGATAAGCCAAAACTAAAGCGGGCCGCGTAAGGGTCAAATTTTGGCTATAAATAGAGGACCTTGGGACTTGATTTCTGGAAAAAGAACGACGCTCAAATTCACTTTGTGCGCTGAGATATCGTAGAAATACTCCAATTAACACACACAGGCACTAAATTGAAGCTGCAATCAGGGTATTAGCACAATCGCTGCTACGATTCATTGTCCGATTGATCTAAATATCCAATGAATGTTTAAGTGCCGCCCACATTAGGGTTATACTTTATCGTTCGTCATTAATTTGACGGATTGTCGTTAAATTCGATAGGTAAAGTATTATACTTTATCGTTCGTTGTTAATTCAACGGATCATCGTTAATTCGATGGGTAAAGTATTATACCTTGTCGTTCATTGTTAATTCAATGGATCATCGTTAATTCGATGGACAAAGTATTTCATTTTGACATTAATTGTGAGAATTTGATCTCATGAGTTATCGTAAATGCTGGATTGATTACTAATTCCAAAATTGTGTGCTTGTTATTGAAATTAGGATAAAAGGCTAATCAGTAAGCCAGGCTTTGCCCATATAAATCTGCAATGTGAGTCATTCTCCTTTTCTCACAGTTTATGAGTCATTCTTCTTTTCTCACAGTTTGTGAGTTATTTTATCAAATATTTTACAATACCTCAAATTATTTTCAAGGTTATAATTACAGGGACTAAGTCGTGGATATCTTGAATTACTGGTTAGTGGGGTATTGTGCACATTACTAACTTTCTCCCAGTTAGGTTCATTGACCTACTCGGGATAATCACTGTTAGGTTCATTGACCTACAGGGATAATCGTCACTATTTAGGTTCATTGATCTAAATAGTGGTATGACCATCGTCACCATTGTGACTTGTCACCATTGTGACAGAATGCCAGATAAAAATAAGATAGAAGCCATTGTAATCGCTCTTATGCTGTAATTAATAACTATGCATCATTATGCAAAATAGAATGATTCACTCAGTATTTCCCGCTGACAAAACCTTTTTCAAACATGTTTCAGGTGATCTGTTGTAATTCAGGAAAAGTGCTGGGGAGCATTTTAAGCTTAAGATAGTGGCTCAATATAAAATAAAGAAATGATTTTGTAATATCACGCTTTTATAGTAAAAACCTACTATTGTAAATTATCGAGGTTTTATCCCGAATTGTGAAATAAAATAATTGGGGAAAAATTTTAGCTTTAAGCGATCCTGTTTCCGCTGTAAAACTCAATTAAATAAATACCGCAGTATTTTCTGCTGCGGCTCCTGAAACGGGTCAAACCGGGTCGTGGGCCGTGACATATATGCTCAGAAAATGACCCATAACAATGAACTAGGGTTGTTGTGATTAAATGTAATATGATTGATATATGTTATACGTTGGGATTGGGTGGATGAACAACGATTGTTGGATGATTAGTTACGATATAAGGATATGATTTTGAACCAGAAAATCATTAGGTTTTCAAACGATTAGTTCATGTTGTATGATGATGTCGACTCGAGGAGTTGTTGTTTAGGTTTAATCCGAATGTACATAATAAGGATGAATGAAACTGCATAAATCATTGATTGAATTGTTTTGGACATGGTTGTGTGATGAATGCTCAAACAGTAGATTTAGGGATTCCTATGAATTAATGGAGTAATAGAAACTGTTAGGATTGGTTTGCTAAATTAAAGTGTGTAACTGTTTCCATAAATCTCGGCTAATCGCACAAGCACCCACGGATCGCACAAGTTGTGTCAGCCGTACAAGTCCGAATGGGCTTGTGTGAATCTCACAAAAAGGCCCAGTCGTACCATCTGATGGGCTTGAGTCTCATCTGGGCCACGGACCCGGTTACAGTCGCACAAGACCAACCAGTCGCACAAGCTGAAACTTGGTTGCACAAGTCTAAGCTAGTCGCACAAGTGAGGCCTGATCGCACAAGCCTGACGGACCGCACAATTTAGTTGGGCCTGGAATTGTTTGGGCTGCACACCATGAATGAATTGTGCGATTCGAATTCACACATATTGGGCTGTAAAGGTTGAACAGTTAAAGTGTTTTGGTTGAACTTTAGACATGTGAATGTGATCTGTTTATGTTCTTATTATGTGTCATGCAACATTGTGTGATGTTTGCAATATGTTACTAAAGAACTCAGTGTATGTGAAACTAATGGGTTATGATAATCATACTAGGCTTTGATTGATTAAGTGAGAACAAGTAATTAGTTTTACCGAGCAAACGAAGGTGAGTTCACTTCTCTTAAAACAAGCATGTGTCCGGTGAGGACAATCAAACTGACAAAACTTGTAAACGGATTTTCGTAAACCCATATCCTTGTAGGGGATATGAGGTGGTTTTCAAATACCCACATCCTTGTAGGGGATGTGAGGCGGATTTCACAAACGCATATCCTTGCAGGGGATATGCAATGGTTTTCAGTAAACGTTGATGTTGGATAATACACTCACTTTCTATCACTTAAGTCCCATCATACTACCGGGTTAGTTGCTTGTAGGGCAACGGGGTTATTAGTTGATAGCGCTATTAGGTTTGGCACCCTCACGACGTACCTGGATAGGACGGGCGTGAACTAATAACTTTAAATCATGACCAATGTTTGATATAGCATTGGAGAAGGGTAAAAAGGGCCGTCTGCAGTATCGAGTTATTATCAGCATAACATATCATAAGTCACTTCTTGGTAACAAACGGTTAAATCAAACTGTGAACTCACCAGCGTTGTCTGATACACTTTTCTGCATGCTTCCTTAGGTATACTAACATGGAACTTGCTGTCTGGGAAGCTGGATTGGTCATGGGTCATGGCATTTGGAACGCTTCTCGATGTTGCATTGTTTTGAAAATTTTCTTCTAAACTTATCGAACAAACTATTATGCTTCCGCTGAACATGTTGATTTTCTAAATGGTGTTTGGAATTATACAATTTCAATTAAAGGGAAGTTTTATTTTATTTATATATGGTTCAATGTGATTAGTGGCCAGATCCTGGTACGTCACACGCCTCGCGGGGGTTTCCGCTTGTGGTGTTTTTAGGGGTGTGACAGTTTTGTATCAGAGCCACTGGTTATAGTGAACTAGGTTTTAAAACGTTTTCATAAAACCAGACTATAACCAAACAGTATCAGAAACGACCTTGACACTCAACTCCAGATCGCAAGGTTCATCCACTATTTGCTTTATGCATTACTTGCTTAGTAGTTATACACTCACGACTTGCATGAAACTACATACTAGATACCTTGATGTGATTACTTGTGCTGCATGTTTTAGTGAAGCTTGATAGTGTGGCACTACCCTTCGACTTTTGTGATTCTTAATCCTGTAATACCTTTTGTTTTGCTATTTGAATGTGGGGAACCTTTTAGCGCGAGTTAAGAGGCACTGAGATAAGCATGCAAATTGCCTTATTATTATGGGTGTACACATAATAATAATAATGTGGGATGCATGTGAGTCCCAGTTAACGAGTGTGAAAGGGGTTCCGCTCTGTTGTCTGATGTAAACTTAGTGGTTTGTAGAAGTCATCGTGAGGTATGACTCCTACCTTATCTTGACTCTTAACCTTTTCCCCTTTCCTTATATAGAATCATGAGCGGACGAGGCCATGGGCGTGGTCACATTGCGATGACTCGGGCCGAGCTGACAAACATGATTAACACACGTGTGGCTAAGGCTCTGGCGGCGTATCAAGCTGGTACGAAGTGTGCCAAATATTCTTTATTTCTGAGTCGCGTACTCAACTCTTACCCGTGTGCTGTATTTTCTTTCGTTCTTAGGTCAGCAAGCGAACCAAAATTAGAACAATCCACCTGTGTGTACGTTCAAAACGTTCATGGATTGCAAGCCTCAAACTTTCAGTGGAGCCGAAGGTCCCGTGGGACTGCTCCATTGGTTCGAGAAAGCCGAATCCGTTTTTGCCATGTGTAATTGTCCAGAGGGGGACAGGGTAAAGTTTGCTTCTGGCACCTTAGAGGACGATGTTTTGACTTGGTGGAATGCTCAGGTGCAGATGCTAGGCATTGAGATGGCAAACACCACTACCTGGGATGATTTTAAGGAACTGATGAGAGAGGAGTACTGTCCTCGTGATGAAGTGCAAAAGTTGGAAAACAATTACTATAACCTAAAGATGGAGGGATCTGAAATCGAGGCTTACACAAAACGGTCTCACGAGCTGGCAAACATGTGTCCTAATTTATCCCGACCACCACCCAGCAGGATCGAGCTCTACATTAAGGGATTGGCACCACCAGTTAAGGGGTTACTCACTGCAGCGAATCTCGACAACCTACCACGGATTATCAGGCTGGCTTACAAGATTACTGATCAGGAGGTGGAGCGTGGCTCGCTGCTACCATGTGTTGCTGCTACTACCGCTATTACTGCTACTACTGCCACCCCCACCACTGACAACAAACGTAAGTGGAACGACGCAGATAAGGCAACAAACTCGAATCAATCGCAAAAGAAGCCTGATAACAACAACAGCCGTAGTTTTAGTCAATCATCTTCGGTTAATCAGAATCAAAACCACAGTCAGACTTCCGGTTACGCAGGAAAACAGCCGAAGTGCACTAAGTGTGGTTTCCACCACTATGGCCAGTGTAGCCGAGCGTGTCAAAGGTGTGACAAGGTGGGTCACATGGCGAAAGATTGTAGAGCTCCACATCCCAAGAAACAACAGCAACAACCGAAGCAACAACAACAGAGACAACAACCCCAGCAGAATCGGGGTAATCAGAGGGGATGCTATCAGTGCGGCAGTGAAGGGCATTTCAAGAAGGATTGCCCGCAATTGAATCAGAATGCTAACAATAACAATGGGGGTAATCGCCAGAACAACAACAACACGGGAAACAACAACAATGGGAATAACGGTGGGAATGACGCTCGCGGTAGGGCATTCACTATTGGGGCATGCGATGCAAGGAACGATGGCAATGTCGTAACCGGTACGTTCTCTATTAATGGTATTATTCCTTCTGTGTTATTCGACTCTGGTGCCGACTAGAGTTATGTGTCTTTGGGGTTCAGTCGTCGGCTAGGGTTGACTCCTGCGTCTCTTGAATAAACACGTAGTGGAATTAGCCGATGGCAAGTCGATAGAAGCCACACATATACTCTTAGGATGTAAGCTCGATCTTCTAGGTCAAGTGTTCGACATTAACCTTCTTCCCATCACTCTTGGTAGCTTTGATATAGTTGTTGGTATGGACTAGTTGTCAAAACATCGAGCAGACATACTTTGCAGGGAGAAGATTGTGCGCAAACCTCTTCCTAGTGGGGAACCGTTAACCGTTCAGGGTCATCGAGGTGGTACAACCGTTAACATTATTTCATCTGTGAAAGCTCAGAAGTGTTTACGGAAGGGCTACCCTGCTATTCTTGCGCTTGTTACTGATACTCAACCTGAAGAGAAGAAAATCGAAGATTTACCAGTCGTACGGGAGTTTCCTGACATTTTTCGTGAGGAACTTCCAGGTTTACCTCCACATCATCAGGTGGAGTTCCAAATTGATCTTACACCAGGAGCAGCTCTGATTGCTCGTGCACCCTATCGTCTTGCACCAGGAGAGTTGCAAGAATTTTCCAATCAACTCTAAGAACTGTTGGATAAGGGCTTTATCCGACCCAGTTCTTCGCCTTGGGGAGCCCGGTGATGTTTGTAAAGAAGACAGACGGATCCTTTCGCATGTGTATTGATTATCGTGAACTCAACAAGGTGACGGTCAAGAATCGTTATCCTTTGCCTCGCATTGACGACCTGTTCGACCAGTTCCAAGGGTCGAGCTTCTACTCGAAGATTGATCTAAGATCGGGCTACCATCAGTTGAGAGTCCGAGAAGAGGATGTTCCAAAAACAGCTTTTTGCACGCGGTATGGCCATTACGAGTTCCTGGTTATGCCATTCGGGTTAACTAACGCACCAGCGGTATTCATGGATCTTATGAACCGCGCATGTAAACCTTATCTCGACGATTTTGTCATCGTGTTTATCGATGATATTCTGATCTATTCTAAGAGCAAGGAGGACCACGAGCGGCACCAGCGCCTGATCTTGGAACTCCTGAGGAAGGAGCAGCTTTACAAAAATTTTCTAGTGTGACTTCTGGATTCGAGAAGTACACTTCCTCGGCCACATCGTTAATGAAATAGGGATACACGTGGATCCTGCTAAGATTGACTCAATCAGGAATTGGGCAGCACCAAAGAATCCTTCGGAGGTGCGACAATTTCTTGGTCTCGCTGGTTACTATCGAAGATTCATTGATGGTTTTTCAAAGATCGCTCAACCTCTCACTGCTCTGACACAGAAGGGTGTAGTGTATACTTGGGGGATGAAACAGGAAGACGCCTTTCAGCTTCTGAAGCAAAAACTCTACAGTGCACCAATTCTATCTCTACCTGAGGGTACCGAAGATTTTGTTGTGTATTGTGACGCCTCTATTCAGGGTATCGGTTGCGTGTTGATGCAATGCAAGAAAGTTATAGCTTACGCCTCTCGACAGTTGAAGGTCCATGAAAAGAATTACACGACTCACGACTTAGAGTTGGGGGTCGTGGTGTTTGTGCTCAAAATCTGGAGGCATTACTTGTACGGTACTAAATGCACTACTTATACCGATCACAGGAGCCTTCAGCATATTTTTTACCAGAAGGAGTTGAACATGCGACAGCGTCGCTGGGTAGAACTCTTAAACGACTACGACTGTGCAATCAAGTATCATCCAGGAAAGGCTAACGTTGTAGCTGATGCCCTTAGTTGGAAGGAAATGAAACCCAAACGTGTCCGCGCCTTGTAGCTCACCATCCACTCTAATCTACCTGACCATATCCGTTATGCTCAAACTGAAGCGTTGAAAGAGGGAAACATTAAAGCTGAGTATTACGGGGCATGGAGAAATACTCGTAGAGAGATCTGACGGCATTTACTACTTCATGGAACGAATATGGATTCCTCTGTTTGGTAACCTTAGAGATATTGTGATGGACAAAGCGCACAAATCTCGATACTCTGTTCATCCGGGTTCGGATAAGATGTATCAGGACCTTAAAGTCTTATACTGGTGGCCGAAGATGAAGGCCCACATCGCGACTTATGTAAGTAAATGTTTGACTTGTTCAAAAGTCAAGGTGGAGTATCAGAAACCCTCAGGCCTACTTCAGCAACCAGAAATACCTATGTTGAAATGGGAAAAAATCACCATGGATTTTGTCACCGGGCTACCTAGAACTCAAAACATAAATGATACCATCTGGGTAATCGTTGACCTTCTCACGAAATCCGCGCACTTTCTCGCGATCAAGGAAACTGATAAGTTCTCACAACTCGCCGGCGTTTATCTGAAATAAGTGGTTTCTAGACATGGGGTGCCAACCTCCATTATCTCTGATCGTGATCCGCGTTTCACATCTGATTTGTGGCAAGCGATGCATAAATCATTTGGCTCACGTCTCGACATGAGCACTGCCTATCACCCTCAAACGGATGGTCAGAGTGAGCGAACTATCCAAACATTAGAAGACATGCTGTGGGCATGTGTTATTGATTTTGCTAAAGGTTGGGAGAGACACTTACCCTTGGTGGAGTTTTCTTACAATAATAGTTACCATACCAGTATTCAGGCAGCTCCGTTCGAGGCTTTATATGGACGGAAATGCCGATCTCCCCTCTGTTGGGCTGAAGTGGGTGATAGCCAAATCACAGGCCCAGAACTTGTCCTCGAAACCTCTGAGAGGATTGTGCAGATCAGAAATCGTATGGCGGCAGCGCATGATCGCCAGAAAAGCTATGCTGATAAGCATAGGAAACCCTTGGAGTTCGCTGTTGGTGATAGTGTTCTGTTGAAGGTCTCACCCTGGAAGGGTGTGGTACGCTTTGGAAAGCGCGGAAAACTCAATCCACGTTATGTCAGGCCATTCAAAATTCTGGAACGCATTGGTAAAGTGGCCTACAAGCTCAAGTTACCTGCTGAGTTGGGCAACGGTCATGATGTCTTCCATGTTTCGCAACTAAAGAAGTGTTGGTCCGATGAAACACTTGTTGTACCTCTTCAAGAGCTGAAAATCGACGACAAATTGCAGTTTGTCGAAGAACCCATTGAAATTATGGAACGGGAAGTCAAGGTCCGTAAGCATAGCTGAATCCCAATCATGAGAGTTCATTGGAACTCAAGACGTGGACCGGAGTTCACGTGGGAACGTGAAGATCAGATGAAACTCAAGTATCCTCAACTATTCCCAACTGACCAAGCTAATCCTGATGCAACGGGTGAATTTCGGGACGAAATTCCCTTTCAAGTTGGGGATGATGTGGTGCCCGAGGAAAATCCACAGTTAGCTTGAGTTATCTATCCTGATTTATCACTTCACTCCTCTGAGATTGTTTATCAAATTGTGGGACGAAATTTCTTTCAAGTTGGGGATGACGTGACAACTCGTAGTTCAAGGATCTTTTGCTAGTTCTTTGCATATTTGACTTTGCATTACAGTGTGTGTTGTATTCGGAATAAACGAAGTTATTTGAATAAACATGTGGTTTATGCTTAACAGTAAGTTCGTTGGTTTATAAGAACTTGTTTTCATAATATCTTTCGGGCCGCACATCTTGATCTTGACACACCCCATCCCGTGTACCATTTCTCTCGGCCCAAACGAGAAAGCCTAACCCGCCCCCTTGTGCGCATACTCATGGGTGGTGTGTGTGGCTCCTCATAATTCATAAATCACACAAGTTAGCAAAAACCCTATTCTTTCCTCTCTCTCTCTCTCCCTCTCGGAGATCGACGGTAGGCTCTCTCTCTCTCGAAGCCTCTTTCCGATTCAAGCATCACTTTTCCATCATCCTAATGTTTCCGGTTAGTATGACTCATCCCCGGATTGATTAATAGTCTTTATTAATCTTGATAATGAGTTTAAATGTTTAGTGATGTTGATACATGAACTAGGGTTGTTGTGATTAAATGTAATATGATTGATATATGTTATACGTTGGGATTGGGTGGATGAACAACGATTGTTTGATGATTAGTTATGATATAAGGATATGATTTTGAACCTGAAAATCATTAGGTTGTCAAACGATTAGTTCATGTTGTATGATGATGTCAACTCGAGGAGTTGTTGTTTAGGTTTGATCCGAATGTACATAATAAGGATGACTGAAACTTCATAAATCATTGATTGAATTGTTTTGGACATGGTTGTGTGCTGAATGCTCAAACAATAGATTTAGGGATTCCTACGAATTAATGGAGTAATAGAAACTGTTAGGATTGGTTTGCTAAATTAAAGTGTGTAATTGTTTCCATAAATCTCGGCTAATCGCACAAGCACCCATGGATCGCACAAGCTGTGTCAGCCGCACAAGTCCGAATGGGCTTGTGTGAATCGCACAAAAAGGCCCAGTCATACCATCTGATGGGCTTGAGTCTCATCTGGGCCACTGACCCGGTTACAGTCGCACAATACCAACCAGTCGCATAAGCTGAAACTTGGTTGCACAAGTCTAAGCTGGTCGCACAAGTGAGGCCTGATAGCACAAGCCTGACGGACCGCACAATTTAGTTAGGCCTGTAATTGTTTGGGCTGCACACCATGAACGAATTGTGCGATTCGAATTCACACATATTGGGCCGTAAAGGTTGAACAGTTAAAGTGTTTTGGTTGAACTTTAGACATGTGAATGTGATCTGTTTATGTTCTTATTATGTGTCATGCAATATTGTGTGATGTGTGCAATATGTTACTAAAGAACTCAGTGTATGTGAAACTATTGGGTTATGATAATCATACTAGGCTTTGATTGATTAAGTGAGAACAAGTAATTAGTCTTACCGATCAAACCAAGGTGAGTTCACTTCTCTTAAAACAAGCATGCGTCCGGTGGGGACAATCAAACTGACAAAACTTGTAAACGGATTTTCGTAAACCAATATCCTTGTAGGGGATATGAGGCGGTTTTCAAATACCCACATCCTTGTAGGGGATGTGAGGCGGATTTCACAAACGCATATCCTTGCAGGTGATATGCAACGGTTTTCAGTAACATTGATGTTGGATAATACACTCACTTTCTATCACTTAAGTCCCATCATACTACCGGGTTAGTTGCTTGTAGGGCAACGGGGTTATTAGTTGATAGCGCTATTAGGTTTGGCACCCTCACGACGTACCTGGATAGGACGGGCGTGAACTAATAACTTTAAATCATGACCAATGTTTGATAGCGCATTTGAGAAGGGCAAAAAGGGTCGTCTGCAGTATCGAGTTATTATCAGCATAACATATCATAAGTCACTTCTTGGTAACAAACGGTTAAATCAAACTGTGAACTCACCAGCGTTGTCTGATACACTTTTCTGCATGCTTGCAGGTCCTTAGGTACACTGACATGGAACTTGCTGTCTGGGAAGCTGGAGTGGTCATGGGTCGTGGCATTTGGAACGCTTCTCGATGTTGCATTGTTTTAAAAAATTTCTTCTAAACTTATCGAACAAACTATTATGCTTCCGCTGAACATGTTGATTTTCTAAATGGTGTTTGGAATTATACAATTTCAATTAATGGGAAGTTTTATTTTATTTATATATGGTTCAATGTGATTGGTGGCAAGATCCTGGTATGTCACACGCCTCGCGGGGGTTTCCGCTTGTGGTGTTTTTTAGGGGTGTGACATTCAACCCTAAAGATTCACGATTTATTATGTGATAATGACCCTCACCAAAACCTAGAACCTAACACAACTCTATTATGAGATAAAGACCATCACCAAGAATTATGTAAAGCAATAAACAATATTCAAACTCAATCAAGTATGCATACACATCTAGCTAATAATCAAATTGCCTACAATACATAAATAAATCCATAAATATCATAAATTGATAATAAAAATCCAAACTTTACGCAACCATTCATCTTGTCTAGGTAGTCAAAGAAATCTAGCCAATCAAATTCATGGAAACAAGCATCAACAAAGTATTTTTTTTAAAGAAACAAAACATAGTCGAAGAATAAGAAACACAAGTGAAAACACCCGGATGTTAGGTAGACGTCCCGAATGATTCTCTGAACTTCCAACCTTCAACCCGACAGCTTCGAGTGCTCAAAAACGCTTCAAACGCAGCTCCAAGTTCCCCCAAAGGATTGTTAATTTGTAAGTTAGGGTTTCTTGGATGTTTAAGTATGTTTATATATGATTTGCAGCTCAAACCCTTGCCCAGCTCGAAGATATCTGACGAAACCACTCTCTGACGGGGCGCGAGAGAAACAAGGGAATTGGTCGCGGGCCGCCACCGCCTAGCTGACAACTTCAAACCTTTAAGTCTCTCGCCACCCACGAGAGGCTCTCCTTTCTTTATCACGGGCCGCCAGAAACCATTTTTCCAGTAACTTAACTCTGTTTCAGCTCCCGAGCTCCCCAACACATTCCAGAACTTGTATTTTCATGTTTTAACTCGTTTTATGCATTTTCCAGGAGTTTCAAATGCCCAAGACCTGCAAAACGCAATTGGATCAGAAGTACGCTAATTCTAACAAAAACTAAACTATAACTAACGGAAAACTGTACAAACTATACACGAATAAAGGATGTATTTTACAATACATCAAATATCCCCACACTTACTCTCTTTTTTCCTCGAAAAAGAATCTATGCACACGGAATCAGAGATAGATAAATACTCGGGTCAAAACTATTTATACTTGTTAAAATCAAAACTTGTGTTAGCCACGATTGCAAATATACTTGTACCTTTAAACCCAAACCCGGTTCTAAGCCCCTTATCACGCAAATTTAATTCAAGTGTGGTCAATCTACCTAGGGTCTCACACTAGAAGCCACGGTCCACCTAATCCCACCTCAAGCTTATAGAACAAAAGGAACGATCATTGGACCAATTCCTAACCATTTTATACCAAAATCAAGAGAATTTAAAACCAATTTTTTCTCATTTTTCCTTTTCTTCTTTCTTTTTTTTTTCTTTTGAGCTTAGACGTTGCTTTACCCAACCCAGAGGCTGTCTCAACCAGAGTCACCAGCCCCGAGAGCGACAACGTGAGCGTCGGTAATTTTTTTGCAATTTTGATTTCACACATCCCAGAGGCATTCCGGGTCAGAGTCACTATCCCCAACCAAGATTACATAGGCCTGCGCAACTTTTCTTAGTTTCTTGCTCAATTATTCTATTTTTTTCCTTTTATTTTTCATGATTAAAAATTCTAACGATTTTAGCTTATAACGACATTCTTTATACTATTATTGGTGGTTTCGATTTCCCATTTTTCCCAGATGAGTACCCACTAGTAGACCGACAATTAAGGTAATATTAAATCAAAGGAACCTAAAACCGAACCAGGCCTATTCACATATCCCAAACTAGACACAAGCTCAACTTAATTAATCTCATATTATCAAAATTTGAACCCGAACAAAAACCCATCTCTTCTATCATTTTCTGTTTCAATTTCTTCAAACTTCTTTATTCAAAAGACATTTTCTGATTTTTCAGTTTTTTCGTTTTTTTATTTTTTTATATTTTTCAAATTTTATTGACTCGACTACTACTATGTACTATGTATCCCATCCCCTCACTTAAAGATTGCATTGTCCCTAATGCAAGAACGAGAATACGACTCAAACTAACTACCTAAAAATAAAAATAAAAACTAAATAAAGAATACAAAGTATACAAGTAAAATGACTTAGCTGAATATGCGAGACTGTCAAAGTGCCAGTCAATTCCACATATGCCCTCCAATCCGAAAACGCTCAGCAAACAATTCCTAATTCTCTCACGCTAACGGAAGCGGCAAAACCAACACCATACCTATCACATCCAAAATAAACATACCAACATAACATACGATAGATATAAGTGTTTCAAAACATCCAACATACCTACTAGTCATCCAATCTACCCCAACCCATCCAACCAAGTAGCCAAGTATTCAAAAAAATAGGAGTACAGACCGGATATAGCAAAAACAGCATAAAAGAAAAATAAAGATACTACATCAAACTCCACATTCTGCTATCCCCACACTAGTCCTCGTCATCTGACTCCTCCTCAGACTGCTCAAAGACCTGATACGGCTCAACTCCCTGCATACCAATGGGTCCTACGTGTGGCTGTCGAAAATAATGAGGAACTCCTAGACGTAACCCCTCCATCATGTGCCTCATACCATCTTCCAACCTCTAACACTTCTGTCTCGGGCACACATCGTCGAATTACTTGATTGGGCCCAATTTTGAAGAGGTCCGGTTCATCCCAAATATATTGCTTGACTTGGACCATGAATTGTTGCCTTCTTTTCTTAGTCCAATGGCTTGGGATTGCACCCGTGGCTAAGTGATTCACGTAATGAGCATACCACGGTGCAACAAAAGTAGATACGGCCAACAATTGTTCGTCGGGAAACCGTTCATTAATCTCACTTAAATCATCAACTCCTTCCACCGGAATTCGGATAAGTGATCCGCCACTACATTTTCACTTCCTTTCTTATCCCGAATTTCTAAGTCAAACTCTTGAAATAACAACACCCAACGGATCAACGGGGCTTCGCATCTTTCTTCTCCATCAAATATCGAACCGCACTATGGTCCGAATATACAATTACCTTGCTTCCCCATATGTATGACCGGAACTTGTCCAAGGCATACACCACCGCTAACAACTCCTTTTCAGTTGTGGTGTAATTCAGTTCCGCCTCGGGCAATGTCTTGCTTGCATAATAAATTGCCACCGGCTTTTTATCAATCCGTTGACCTAAAACCGCACCAATTGTTGTGTCACATGCATCACACATAATCTCGAACGGCTTTGACCAATCCGGTGATTGCAAGATGGGAGCTTTTACCAATTGTTCCTTCAAAACATTGAAAGCTTTCAAACATTCATTAGTAAAATCAAAAGGCACATCTTTTAATAACAAATTACATAAAGGTTTAGTAATAACACTAAAACCTTCAATAAATCATCGATAAAAACCCGCATGTCCCAAAAATGACCTCACCCCTTTTACATTATTTGGTGGAGGTAAAGATGATATTACCCAGATTTTTGCCTTATCCACCTCCATCCCCCTTTCCGAAATGACATGACCCAACACAATACCCTCTTGCATCATAAAATGACTTTTCTCCCAACTTAGCACCAAGTTTTTCTCGACACATCTTTTTAAAACTTTTTGCAACTCGTCGAGACAAGATTCAAAACTTGTGATAAAAATGGAGACGTCATCCATAAATACCTCAAGCGACTCCCCAACCATGTCCGAGAAAATACTCATCATACATCGTTGGAAAGTTGCCGCTGCATTACACAAGCCAAATGGCATTCGCCGAAAGGCAAAAGTGCCATATGGACAAGTGAAGGTGGTCCTGTGTTGGTCATCCGGGTGAATTGCAATTTTATTATATCCCGAGTATCCATCTAAAAGGCAGTAATATTTTTGACCCGATAATTTTTCAATAATTTGGTCAATGAAAGGTAACGGGAAATGGTCCTTAGAAGTGGCATCATTCAATTTTTGGTAATCAATACAAACACGCCACCCGATGACAAGTCGGGCAACGATTTGTTCACCATTTTCATCTTTTAAAACTTGAATGCCGACCTTCTTAGGCACTACTTGGGTAGGACTTACCCAAGCACTATCCGAAATAGGATAGATAATACCCGCGTCTAACCATTTAATTACCTCCTTTTTTACCACTTCTCGTAGATTCAGGTTCAATCTCCTTTGTGCCTCCCTAGTTGGTTTCGCATCCTCGGATGTGATAATTTTGTGCATGACGATTGATGGACTAATTCCTTTCAAGTCGGCAATCGTCCAACCAATAGCCTCCTTATTTGCCTTCAACACTTCCAACAATGCTTGCTCTTGATCCATCTCTAAATTAGAGGCAATAATGACCGGTAAAGTCTCATTATCCCCTAAAAATGCATACTTCAAGTGGCTTGGCAAGTCTTTCAATTCCAATGTCGGTAGCTCCTCCAAAGACGGTTTCGTACCCGAATTAATTTCCACCGGTAAGCTCTCAAACTGATGGGTCCATGGCGGCCGACCCTCTTTAAGTGCCATAGCATCTTGTTCTTTCTCCTCAACCCTCAATGCATAAGCATGTACCTGTTCAGAAAAATCACAAACACAAGTATCCACACTATCTTCCTCATACTCCTGCGTGTCACATCCGTCAACTAAATCTACCATAAAACACTCATCAACACCAATAGAATTAGAATTGTTAGTATAAACATTCAACCTCATTTTTCTATTACCGAATGTCATGTCGATCGTACCGAATCGATAATCAATCACTGCATGAGCGGTGCTCAAAAATGGTCGACCCAAAATAACATTTTGTTGTTGTTTCAGGTCCGCGGATGAGTAATCTAAGACTAAAAAGTCAACCGGATAATAAAACTCATCAATTTTCACTATGACATCTTGCACCATCCCCCGAGGTAACTTATGAGAGAAATCGGCTAGAACCACCATTGTCTCCACCCTTGCTAATGGACCAAAATTATATTGGTCGTATAAGCCCCCCGGTAAAATACTTACTCTGGCTCCAAGATCCAATAACACCTTTGACATTTGAAAATTACCAACTTAAATATTTATTAACGGCGTTCCCAGATCTTGGAGCTTAGGAGGAAGATCCCCATTAAGCACCGCACTAACTTGCCCAGTCTAGTCAACCCACTTAGGCATCTTTTTCTTCTGTTGCCTCTTTTGTGTGCATAATTCTTTTAAAAAATTAACATAAGCGGGCACTTGTTTAATTGAATCAAGCAAAGGGAGGTTAAGTTTTACTTGCTTGAAAACATCCCACAATTACTCTTTTTGAGGACCCCTTGTTGAAATAAAGTTTTTCTTACCCGGGTCAATTAAAGCCGATGGAAATGGGACTTGGCTTGGTCCCCCTTCCTCATTTTTATCTTTTAAAATTTCACCTAACCCCTGTTTTTTGAATTACTTTTTCAACATTAGAGTCCTTAGACACAATTGATGGTGAGACTTCATCCTCATCACTTTCATTTCCTGTAATATCCTCAACCACCCCATCAACCAAACCCGGTGACAAATTTGCTTTAAATTCATTCCCACTTCTTAAAACACAAACATGGTTAATAGGAATATTATTACGTGACGAGTTATGAGAAGGATTTACCTTAGTGTCACTAGGAAGTTGACCTTTACATTTTTTGAACTCTGCTACCTCCGTTGCTAATTGACCCATTTGAGTGGTCAAAGTTTGAATGCTCTTGTCACGAACTTCATCCTTTTGCATCCAAACTTCATCAAGTTGATTCCTCTTTTGCATATCTTGTTGCATCACCCGAAGCATATCCATAACTTCATTCCCGCTTGATGAAGTTTGACCCGAAGAACCACTTTGACCACTCGGTTGTTGAAATTGACCTTGGTAACCAAAATTGTTTCCACCTCGATAATTACCTTGGTTGTATTGTTGTTGAGGAGGTGCGAAATTTCCTTGAGCTCCTTGGAAATTTGGGTTAGCTTGGTTCGTTAGGTTCCCATAACGAAAATTAGGATGATTCCTTAACCCGGGGTGGTATGTGTTCGAGTTCATGTTGAAGTTACGACCACCCCCTTGAATAGCATTCACTTCCTCCACTTGATCTTCAACCACTCCTGCCAAACAAACTTCCTCCGTATGACCTATTTCATTGCAATTAGTGCAAACATTGTACACTTGATTCGTAGTTTGCACACCTCCATTCTCTACCCCATGAACTTGTGGTCTTGTAATAACATGCCTTGCTCTTCTCGAAGATTGAGCCTTCTTTTTGATGTAACCGCCATTTTCTCGAAATACACCTGTAGTACCTGCACACTAAACACAACCAGCGTAAACCCGAAAATTACAAACAAAAGCTACTAAATTAACACACGTTGCGCAGTACTCCCCGACAATGGCGCCAAAATTTGATGTGTTGTCGTAGTCTCACGCAAATTTAATCCAATTACAACTAATTAGCTAGCAGTAAGTGGGTATCGAACACAGGGAGTCTGTGGAATGTATGTTGATTATGCAGCTTTGTAACTTAACTAAAATTATACTAAATTGCAGAAATGAAAATTCAGAAGTTTGATTGTTTGGTTTTTATACTAAAATTAATTAAACTAATTGCAAATCAAAGATTGGTTGTTAAAACAGATTAAGAGAAAATGACCATCTTAGGTTTCCGGTTTCAATTGATAATCGTGTTTAAATCCACTAGAAAGAGTCACATAGACATGACCCATGCATAATTGTTTGTTGTGATGAAAGGGAACTAAGTACTCGGATTATGAAAACGCGAGGTTGTTACCCGATGACCAATTAACTAATATCCAACCATAACCCCTCCCGTGATATCTTGATTATCAACGACACCAAGAACGTACGGTTTAGATTATGATCAAAACATCAATCAACAATTTACAAACAAACATTCATGCATCATAATAAACTAACAAACATAGCAAGTTCATTATTCTAGAAATACGGATAAAAACATAAAATTCATAGAGAAAACCTTCAACCTAAGATGATCACCGAAAGTTTATCCACACATCGCTTGGTGAATCATCATAACACAAAGTTTAGAGTTCATACGAATCGAAAACATAAACCGAATGTTTAGAATTGTTCACAAACACTTGCACAAGCCAAAATTCGCCCTAGAACTTCTGCAAAACGTTTCCAATCATGAGATAGGTGAAAAGGCACTTGAAAACGGCTTTTAAGAGGGCAGTTACACATTTCTCGCCAGAGACTACCGTAACTTACGGTAGCTACCGTAAGTTATGGTAGCTTCTTTCCTTTGTTCTTCGTTCCAATCCTTAGGAAACTTGCTTCAATCCTTTTTCATTCCAAGCTCCTTTTCTACTCCCTTTTTGCCCCGAACACACCTGAAATACAAACAACGGTAGTTATCTAATTCAAGACAATTACATAATCAAATGGGGGATTAATTTGTCTTTTAATACACTTAAGGGTTGTACCCTGGACCACCCGTCAGTTATCCCTATAAATGTATTGTAATGATAACTTGGTTTTATCCCATTTATTTATTATAAAAAGTTAGGTGTTTTAACTCTGATAAAATATTTCTTAACTACGGACCTGATGTCTCATTTCCCCTGCCAAATTAATAAACACCGATACCACCCGCTCTACGTAATCGCTCGCCGTCGCCCGCCTCCCGGGGCAGGGGTCGGGGGCTGTGACAGTAACTGTAGAATACATAGACTCAATCACTGTTAAGTATAATTTAAAATATTTGAGGTTTTCACAAAAAAAAGGATTTACAAAAAGAGAATGTACTCACATTGCTAACTTAGATAATACTATAGCTTCCTGATGATTCTCCTAGTTATTATATATTAAAAATTAAACAATGCACACGTGTTAGTAAGATAACCCAAATCACATTAACCGTACAACACGAGACAGAACTCCAACGAACTGAGTCAGGCAGAGCCTTGACATGCGTTACGGAGCCCTAGATCAATCGGGTAGGGTAGCAAATACGTGATCGGGGGTTATAATACTTACAACGAGGCAGAGCTTCGCTTTTTAGGGGGTATTATTCTCGATAATAATTGCCTATCAGAGAGTTTAAGAGAGAAAAGAGATTTGAGCAACGAGAACTGAGGTCTCGGCCTCCTTTTATAGGGCTGACATAGGGTTTCTCTACAAACTTAAGTTTCTCATTAGGCCTTAAATAATTGTTTTATTTTTTTTCATTAATATAAATGTTATTTAGGCCCGTTAATGTATATTCGGGGTATAAAAGGAACGTAGGGGTGTTTTAAGGGTTTTAGGGGGGTTGTTATATCCTCCCCACCTTGATTTAAATCTCGTCCTCGATATCTACTGGAACAGGTGTGGATATTTCCGTTGCATTTCTGACTCGAGCTCCCAAGTGTATTCTGGTCCTCTTTTGGAATCCCATTTCACCTTGACCAGAACTAGTCTCTTGTGTTTGAGATTTTTAATCTTTCTATCTTCAATCTGAATGGGTTTCTCTACAAACTTAAGTTTCTCATTTATCTCTATGTCCTGAAGAGGTATCACTAATTGTCACACCCCAACCAATGGCGATAATGGATTTAAAAAATAAATTGATTTCATTCATAACAAAGTGTTACAATACATGCAACTTTGAAATACAACATGTTCAATACAAGAAAACAATACAACAAACAAGTACAAAAATGATCCAACATATTAAAACTTAAGCATCATCACTACTTCCTTTTCAAAGCATCGTCATCCTCAACCTTTAACATGTTTGAAATAAAGTTCAATGCAAAAGCAAAGGCGAGTATACAAGTTTTCATACATACATAGCATAAAATGAGTTTAAACAATTCCACATGGCAACCTTTTGATACACGATAAACAATAAAATCAGCATGTGTTCGACTAATCAACCCAATGATGAAACACAATAAGCTCATGACATAACCTCAAGAATACGGGTGGTGCGTTAATCCTATAGTGCTATATATGTCAAGGATAGGCTCGTAAGAAGTTAATGATAAGTCTAACACAAGAAGCATAACCCCAAGTTTAAAGTATCAAGTAATCAAGTATGCATGCATGTATAAGGAATGTTTGTGCATTTAAGAATAACGTTTAAGTGTAAGTTTCATAGATAAACATGTTACACCCCAAAAAGGCGGTAAACGAAAAGGGGGTTCGAGTATACTCACAAAATTGAATGTGAACGGACTGGAGTTCATGGTATGCTTAAGGTCGGAAATTTTAAATTAAAGTATAACAAAGTAAATATACAAGAAATTATTCACTTAGACTTAGCACTCGTTCTTGACACTATGAAAACCCATAGGGTTTGAATGATTTCATGGGTGTAACACCCATTAGAATCGTTAACGAGAGAACTAAGTACTTAAGTGATGTAACTTACTAACTTGACAAATAACCATTTGGTTATCATCAAGTGTTAGTTTTCTTACATGTATTATATATCTTATGTAGTTTACATTACAAGTTATTAGTCCAAGATTATCACAAGGATGTCATAGAAGTCATGTAGGAGGTAGGAAGATAAACCTTCCATTTAGGAACCTCTTTAGTTGTCACCAATACACAAGTTGTCAGACAACAAGGATGGTCATAGACATACATACAATAAGGAAATGGAAATACATAATATCTAACTAAGAAAGCATCAAGTGATGTGTGGATTAAAGGTAGGTTAGCCCAAGCTATCCAAATAATCACACAACTTCAAGTGTAGGACTTGTTCATCACTTGTAGGTCAAAACCTTATCAAAACAGAATGTTTATGAGGATTAAACCTCTGGATTTACATGACACAATCTTGTTTTTAAGCTCAACTAATCATAGACTTAATTATGAGCATAAGGACATCGGAATGTGTATGAGAAACCTCAAGTTTAAGTAGTTTAACAAGTGTTTAAATCAAAACAGAAACTTTGGAGCCATATATGGTGATGTTCCAGCCTTGGTTTTCCATGGAAAACCTGTGGAAAACATGCCTAAGGTTGTTCCAAGTGTTTAGAAAGAAGAATCATTGAAAAAGATAAAGAAATGAGGAAGTTATGCTCACTTTAGTGAATCTGACTTTGTTCCTAAATTCAGCTACGTTTTTGCAAAGTGGAAAATGCTTGGAGAAGTGTTCGTGTTTACATGTTTCGTGTTCGTGTCGTGTTTACATGTTTCGTATTCGTGTTTACATGTTTCGTGTTCGTGTCTTATCGTGTTCGTGTCATAAACCACCAAAACTTATGAACATAAAGGATTTTGAAGAGGAGTTGAAAAACTCATATGCCTAAATCATCTATGACTATTTGTTTAACTATATTCCAGAAGCTGATAATTATGATGTTGTCATGGACAATTGATTCGGACAATGAAATTTCAAGATATTTTGGTGCAGACACTGATGAATTCCCAACATTTTCTGAGATGTGAGATGTTTGATAATGAAAGTGGTGATTTATTGAAAAGAAAGATTGAAGAAAAGATCAAATTAGAGAAGCTCGCAAGTCATGGTTTAAATCTATGCCCAGAGAAATGAAGATGTATCATCGGGGGGATATTATTAGCTGGGGATGGATACGGGAGTTGAATGTGTGGGGTATGAAAAGAGAATATGGAGTTCAATACTTAAGAAACATGCAAGATATCAAAACTCTGCCATGGTGGGATGTGCAAGAGTTGTGCAAGACAAAGTTGATTAACTTCCGGGCATTTCTGAGCACAACATCGATGACAAAAGGTCCTCAAAAAAAAGAATGATCACGAATTATGACTTGGTGTAGTTTGTTAATTTTGTTAATTTTATGTTAGAAATATAGTTTAAGAGAATGTATGTGTGCATATCCCCTAAAAATGTATGACAAGAAATCGTATGTAAAACCCCTAAAAAATCTAGGCATGTGAGTTGGTCACGACTCAGTCAATGATTCAAAGAATTGGTCACGAGTTTGTTAATGATTCAAAGCTCCCACGGCAATATGCATGCAAACTTTCATGCAAGTTTTTACATGCAATATTCTTATGCAGTTCAACGCGCCAGTAAATATATATGCAAACATGGACATGAACGAAAGTTGTATGCCTTAATAATAATGATCCAGCGAGTAGATATCAGTAACTCTGAAACAAACCTAGTAATATTGTTATGCAGTTCAAAGCACCAGTAATGAAACATAATCAGAACTCAAATTTAAATAGAATAGCCAGTGCATACATGTAAGACAGTAGCTGGTAATGTAGAAGTTTTTAAAAACATATGATTTGGTTACGCAGCCTCTTCATCCAAGTAAAGGTAACATGCATGCAAACTGTCATGCAAGCTCTATACATACAGGTTGGTTGCAATTTTATAGAAAAAATCGAAATTTATGGAAACATTTCCCAAAACTTTGAAAGGTGATAACTCTTGACACACACCTCGGAATGACCTGATTCTTTTTTTAAAGTTGCTTATTTTTTCGAGCTCTACACGCTGGCAAACTGCCGAAGGCGGTTTGTCCAAAAAAAATTTCCTAATTTCGCCTCCTTCACCTTCAATTAAGATTGTTTATGCTAATTTTGACTCTTTTGGGCACTTTGACCGACCATAACTTGTTAGAAAAACGTTCATTTCGGTTTTCAATTAATTTGTGACCATTGTCTAATCTTTACTTCTAAAAGCCCTCTAACAATTCTGGAAAATAACATTTAACTAGTGTGGAGAAGTTATATATATTTCTTGTTAAAGTTTCTACAAAAACCTCCTTTAGATCAATTGGCCTATTGCCTTTCCTCTTAAAACTGAACATCAAGGCAGTCATGGGTTCGAATCCTCACATTGACATTCTTTTTTTACCCTTACAACCTCAATTGATTTATTTGATGTATCATTAGTTTATTTCTTTCACAAAACTACAAATTTCAAGAAACCCCATCATTATCTAACAATTTTCGAAAACAACCCAAATAAGTTGGCTTGATATTTTTCTCGGTCTCATGCAAGTTGTATCGCATCGGGACAACTTGCATGAGACCTCGGTAAATTTTTGAGGAATCATAATTTTTCAAAACCCCATCAAACGACGTCGGATTGGCATGAAATTTTGCGTGAGACCTCGGTAACGTGTTTTAAGGGGTTTGGATGAAAAAAATTCAGTTTTCGGGTCCCGAGGGCCCGTTGGCCCGGCTCGGTCGGCCCGTGACGCTTGTTTGGCGTGGGTTGTCCGTAACCCCATGAAAGAACGTCGGATCGTCCCGAAACTTTACGTGGCTGTTGTAGGGCCCAAGTAGGGTCGTTTCGGGTCACGGGCCGGTTTGATCGGGTCAAAACGTTGACTGGGCTCGGGTCGGGACCGAGCGCCCGTGTGGTTCAACCATAACCGTATCAAACGAGGTCGGAACGGCACCAAACTTCATGTGAGCCATCGGGACAAGTTGACGGTGGTCTTGGGAAAGAATAATCTGGATTCGGGCCCACGGGCCTGC